>OX494457.1:0-5372719 GCA_950381575.1 Plusia festucae
CGTTATTTTTTATCTATATTAATAATTTCGTTCAGGGGTACGGTAGAGTCGATAGAAACCTTATATGAATAACAAAACAAAAAAATATTGATTTCGAGTCGACAACATATATCCGCAAAATTCGGATTATGGAGAATTTCGTTAAATTAATAAATTAATTAATGGCACTGACAAACCGCAGTCGCCATCTTGGGTAGTTAATAAGGCTGCGTTCCGTAACAGATAATTCTGTTCAAAGTGATTCAAGGAGTTAATTATCATACAACCTCCTTGAAGTGATTACAGTGCTGACAAGGCGTATGACAGTTGCATGATAGTTGGGACCAGAATCGTTTCGGAACGCGTTTGAAATAATAGTTAAAGAATAGGTATTTATTTCGCTTTTTTCACGTTCCGTTGCATATAAGCTCTTATATACGCCTCGCCAATCAACACGTCGCGTGCGTCGCGCCAAAGAAGTATCCATCACAAAGAACTGTGACTCATTTGACTGTGTAAAACGAAACGTCTTGCCGGAAACATTGAGTGAATCATAAAAAAACTTAAAACTTTTCTTCAGTCGTTGACGTTTCGCGAAAATATTAATATTATTTGTGTGTAAAAAATAAAAATTATTTGTGTTAAAACTATTGCAGTTTTTATTTACTATACAATATTAAACACAATGAACGAAGCTATACGAATCTATGGCTTGCTTACCTTTAATATTCCTTGAGAACCGATGACTACAGAAATATTTACCTACATTGTGTACCTAGATGTGTATCAATCATGACCGAGCGGAGCCGGGTTTTCATCTAGTTTTATTATATTGTTGTTTGGCACCGACTTCAAACAGATGACTTCAAGTTTTGTATTAATATTTTAGATAGTTCTAAGTTTATTTTACACTTTTTGTTGCCTTTTAAGTTTTGTTTTGGTTTTTGAAGTCGGTTTTTTTGTTTTTTTAAAGTTTATTTATTTTTTAATTTTTTGTGTTCATAATATTTATTAAGTATAATAATAGATCAATAATATTTTACAATAAATTCATTTAGCTTTTATATAAGTAAATATTTCACATTATGGGTAGACCAACTAAAAGTGCCTCTCGCATGAGGGAAAACAGAAATAAGGAAACTATTGATAAAAATAAGGAACGTTTATCGAAGATTTGCAAACGCAATGCTTTATCGGGGTCGAAGGAATCACCAGTGGTTCGTCAGACTAGATTATCACAGATGAGAAATTATCAAATTACATAAGTTCTCGTCTGTCACAGGAATCCGAAAGTGACAAAACTCATAGACTCAATCTTAGTCTTAATATTTTCCGTCCCCATTGAGACCCTCACCAATGGGGACGGACATTCGAGGCGCCTCGATAATCACCAACATTGTACCATAATTTACTATTATCACCAGCTCACCTTAGAATCGTTAAAAAATGTAAATGAGGGTCAATACATATTTATTAATACAAAAAGAACCAACCCTTAACTCCTAAAAGTCAAGGTTTCTTCCATCATCAGCTCAGTATTTACCAAAAGCCTTGAGGTGATGACTATTGGACGTAAATACCTAAACAGGCTCAGTAGAATCATGAAACACGTTCGATATTCCTATAAAATTTAAGGGTTTCCTTCGATTTAACTGGGATCCCATCATCAGATCCTGACTTGGTTACAATGGGACCACCTCGGGAGAATACTCTTTCGAATACAAAAAGAATTATAAAAATCGGTTCACAATTGCCGGAGTAATCGGTGAACATGCATAAAAAAAAAAATAGTGACACGTCGAACATATAACCTCCTCCTTTTTGAAGTCGGTCAATATAACCTCCTCCTTTTTGAAGTCGGTTAAAAATTTATACGAATCTGTAATAAATGAGAACTATGATGGGATTATTAAATGGTTAGACGCAAATAAATTAAAAATAAATATCGATTAAACAAAACTCATACAATTTAAAACATTTAAAAGTAACCAAATACCTCCAAACATAAACCATAGCAATAATCAAGTAGAACAATTACACATCACAATTTTTAGTAATCATATTAGATGCTAATCGTACATGGAAAAATCATGTCGATAGCTTATGTAAAAATACAAATAGGTTTGTTTTCGCCCTTCGATAAGTAAAAGATGTCATTTCTAGACCAACTTCTCTTTAGGTATACCATGCATATACACGGTTAAATAAAGATCGTTTTAATCCTTTGGACCGGTGGCTTATCTTACAAAATACTATTCATAGACAACTTTCACAGTATTCTACCATTCTAATATAAAATAACGTAATCTAATATTGGCGAAATGCATGAAACCAAAAGTGGTGCCACCATTTAGTTACCAACGCGTACGAGCATCGCTTCGGTGCGTACTTACCTACACTTCGCCCGATCAACAAAGGTTATTGAATCGCTCAGCTGATGTTCACGTACCTAAAAAAATTAAGTGATTCCAGATTTTGCTTCATACTTTTACAGGCTTAGGACCGTAATAATTGCTATGTGCCTAGTTTCGGGACATACCCAATAAAATTAAGTGTGCTTAAAACTAAATGTAAAAATAAAGCCTCAATATATTGCTTCTCCAACCCTGTAACCCATATTCTTGCAAACAAATATCTTTTATCTTTTTTTTATCTTTAAATCCCTACAGGCCTGCTAAATATGGTTTAAAAGTTAAAAAGTTTCCCAGATATAAGAGTTTTAACTCTTTGTTTACATTTTTACGAAAGCAAACTTCAAATTATTTTTTACTTGTTAGCAACAATTTTGAATAAATACCTAATTAGCGGGGATAGACTTGGGCCAAAAATGTTTTTTGGGTATCTGGATCGGAACCAGAATAGCGATATCCTAATTAGCGTCTTGTTATGAAAGTGCGTCTGTAGGTAGGTTTTTTATGTTTAAAATGTTGATGGGGGTGGGGGGTGTTGGATTGAGCTGGGCCATGATAAACAGGGTCCGGGCAACAGTTCTTTGTTACCAAAGGTAAAAAAATCGCCCTAAAAATACTCTACGACGCACCGTTTACGAAGTTTATGGACTTCTTGGTTTTATTTACATATTTTCGACGTAAGTAGGTAGGTATCAAGAAACATAATTATTAAGTATTCATCAACTATACACTCACAATACCTACATGCAAATTAGTAAGAAAAATCATTACACAAGAAATTCACACACAATAAATTGGAACTTAATATAACACATACCTACATGTCTAAACCGAAGTAAATTGGAAAAATAAACATTTTTGTTACTAATATTTTGGAAAAAAAATGTTTTGCGATCGGTTAGACTAATGCTAAAAATGATTCTACAGCAAACCGCATCCCGATAAGTTTGTCCGTCTGTAAGTTATGGCGATTCTAATATTTGACAAACAATTTGTAGGGTTATAAGGGGTGGGTAGGTATAAACACTATAAACTTGGTCCTGCAGCAGGACCGTATTCCCGATAGAAGCAAAAAAAAACGCGCTAGGACGCACCGTTTGGGAGTTAGGGATTTTAAAATTATTTCAGGGAAGACCCTATAACTTCGGCCAGACTCGCGATATCAAAAAACTGAAAACGGTGTTATGCTGAGCGCGACAAGGCTCGTCGTCCTGATTGCCTACAAGACTCCAGGACCTAGTTTCGGGACATATTATTAACTAATAAAATTAAGTGTGCTTAAAACTAAATGTAAAAATAAGTCCCTACAGGCCTGCTAGATATGGCGTAGGTAGTTAAAAATGTGGAATCAACATAATTACCTAATATCTACATTCAATGTCTATATACCTGAATCATGTCTAGATTTACCTACATACACTTCGCGATGCCTACACGCGTAAACGTCGACTAGTCGTTCCGTCGTTTTCTTCAAGGGCGTGCAAATTTTCTAAAGTGAAACAGAAAGAGATCTTCTGTATATATGAGAAGAAGAGAAATGTAGAATTGACTTACCATATTTGTAGATCCAGCAAACGCTGTGTAGCTGCCACAATTGTCTGGGCCGCTTGCGCATCAAATCCCGCGATCAAGTAAAACTACACCATGGCAACAAACTCCAGATTGGAGTACACGTAAATATAACACGCCATTACTTTCGCGCGACAACAATAATCGAAAACACTTAAACACGACACACCGATGACGTGTGCACTCGGAGTCTGCACGCGAAACTGATTTTTGATCACATTTAATTTTTAAACTTTTTGTGGTCATGCACAGTCATGCGCTGCATGCGCGCGGGTTGCGCGGGGTGCGCGCCTGTGGCTGAGCCAATCACATGGGGTTCGGGGGCGGGGTTTGGTCTATGATTGGCTAATTTTTGTGAGTCCACGTTGACTTGACTGCCGAGCACCATTGTTGTTAGTATCGAACATTACCTTATATTCGGCATTTTAAGGTAAAGTTGAGTTAGTTGCCGTTAACTTTTAATATAATTATTTTCAAAGAGATATGGGTGATACTTTACAATTTTGGCAACTTGATCTAATAATATATAAAAGTTTGTAGTTAAACTCCTCCGAAACTAGCTTGACCGATTTTCGTGAAATTTTGTGTGCATATCGGTTAGGTCTGCGAATCGGACATCTATTTTTCACACCCCTAAATGACCCCAATAAATATCGTGGTTATAATTTTTTGTTTTTTTTTTTTTTATTTATTGTTAATAGATCAAAAATAGTAAAATACCTACATGCAACTTGAAATTTTCACTCTTCTGCGATCAACACCTGTTTTTTAATTGCGTTTTTATATTATTCCGTTCCATCCACAGATCCGCAATAGGGTCGCATGATGGAAATCGAATATAATAATTGTACTACAATTTTATTTTATTTTCTTCTATATCAATTAATCTTCAACCCTCGGCGTTTGATCAACTACCAATCGATCAGTTATCCCCGTCGTTCTATATCTAGGTATGTTACGATAAGGTATCTACCGTTGTCACCTCTCAACCAGCAAACATCACGGAGTATGGATGAGATAGAAGCCGGCCTGCTTTCTATCACTCTCTAATTCTCTATACAGTTGACACCCTTTGAAAAAAAAACCTCCAGGATTTTTTTTCATTTATTCATTAATTTCATTTATTCAAGAATTATTGAAGGCAGCAGTGCAAAACAAAGATTTAACGCCGCTACAAAAATGGCACATCATTTTCAAAGACCTTCAAGATTTAGTAAATGTTCAAAAATTATTTTCTTTTATGGCTTCAATTCCCGTATCAAACGCAACAACAGAAAGGGTGTTTTCCCAGGCTAATTTAATTTGGTCTGAGAGTCGAAACCGTTTGACACTCGAGCATGTGAAATTCAATGAATTTTATAACTATGTTATAAAAAACAAGGCTATTCTAAAGGCGGCAAAGTCCAATAAAAAATATAATTTTAATAAAAACAAATAATTTACATTAATACGTACTTTATTCTTCTGAAGTTAGTCAATTACATTTCAATTTTATCTTATAATTTCAACTAGTCTAACAAGACTGATTACTTGTTATGTAAGATTAAACAGACTTAAAACCCAATGTTTTTTTTGTTTACTGTCCCGATCTGCAACCCTAAATCCCGATTTTTTTGACCTCATGTACCGATTTACAACAAATCGGACCTGGCAACACTAGTTAGGAGTGGCCCTCCGCAGATTTTCAGTATGGCAGAACAACGTTTGCTAGGTCAGCTTAGTAATAAATGGATAGTATTTAACTGTACCTCAATTTATTCAAGTTTTCTTCAACTAATTTTGCCTTTCATCTGCCAAATATACTAATTGTGCACCAAAATGTGTTCATCAGAATATTTTATAATAAGCACCTATTTAATAACAGTTGCAATTTCTCAGATTATAAGGAGCTCACATTTAAAAAAAAAATACGGTGCTGCTATATTGCCACCCACCACGGAAGATTTCCGTGCCTATGAGACACGGATATCCGTGTCTTATAGTCAAGTCTCTAAAAATAGAAAACGCACATAAAGAAGTGAATCGCTTGAAAGGTTTTCCAGCACGGGGCGGTCGCTGCCGCGACTCCGCTCGCTCCGCTCGCCGCCCTCGTGCACGTAACGGCCCGTTCACGACCTTGCCGCTGTGAGCGGCAGCTAAGCGCGGGGCGGCGAGCGGTAAGATCAAAAGTATGAAAATGTTTGAAGCACGCCACGAGACGCCGCTCATAGCGAAAACGCGCGCGGTTTTATCCGAGCGAATCGCTACGGCGCGCGGCGGCGCGCGGTGCGGTGAGCGGCAGGAACAAAAGTACAAGCGAATGAGTGCGACGCCACGAAACAGAGCGGCGTGGACAGCGGTGTAGAAGTGACGTACTCAGAGGCGTAATTAAAAACAAAAAAATAGACAATTTTGTGGCGGTTATGGATACCGAGGCATTTATTACAGACATTTTTAATCGACTGCCTATATTGATGTCAAAACATCCCCAACAAAAATATAAAAATATCTTATAAGAAGGTTGTGGGAAGAAATTAAACAATGTTTTAATTTTTATATCTCTCATATTAATTATTATATCTCTATTTAATGTTTATATCTCTCATATTAAGAATGTCTTGTTTTAAAAATGTACTGCTTTCTAAACATAGAAGGGATAATTTTGATAACGCCATGATTTTGAGCACGATTTGACTACCTAAATACGTCCACCGCGGCCGCTACAACCTGTATTTAAATCTATGGCTACAACTAACCGCTACTGAGGTACGTGGCGTGCATTTCGCACGCCGCACCGCCCGCCGCGCCGCGCGCCGCTTAGACCGAAGTCGTGAACGGGCCGAAGGGTCACCATATTAACCTAACCCAAACCTACCGGACTTTGGGCAAAAAGTTTTCAACACAAAGTCTAGGTTGAGTAATGCGGCGGCCAGCCCTACGGGCTTAGGCCGCCGAGTTTGGAAATTTATTAAGTTTAGGTTAAGTCTAAGCTTGAAAGACAGAGATGACTATACATCAACGATCGTTGCCCTATCTGTATTTCCAGTCGCTCACTTAGTAATGTAGTCGCTCGGATAAAAGTTTAATATATGAAATGGATTAATCACAATCCACTTTTTGTAAGCTCGTTCTGGATTTTATTATTTATCAATATTCGTCGTTAGTTTAGTTAATTTTTCGCTTACTCAAATTCAGACCGCTCAAGTTATTAATACAGTATGTCTTCATCAGTCGCAAAGCTTTTTTTTAATCGCTTGTTTTATAATTCCCCTTAGATATAATGTGTAACAATTAGGAATATTGTTGCACAATCAGTATTTTTTGTGAAAGAAAAATATAATTTCTGTTTTATGAGAATACTGTTAGATAGCCCACTTATTGAGGAAGGCTATAGGCTAATTTGCAGCGGTAACCGATGGTCACGCGAGCGGAGCCGCGAGCAACAGCTAGTTTTAAATAAGGATATTTTAGTAAACAGTACTTAGTTAGACTTGTAAAAAAAAACTTTTTTCCGTTGGCAATTTATTTTTATAGCTTTAATTTTATAGTTATTTAGCATTTTGTTATCTTATTAGTTTCCATAGTTTAAGAGTATATTTATAATTAATAAACTTATACAAAACAAAATAGAATCAGAATATGTTATATTTTGTGTAAGTTTGCACACCTTTATTAGGTGAAAATATGTTGTAAGGTTTATCTATTTTTTTTTTTGGTAAGAAATCATGTCAAAAGCAAAACATTATCAGATAAACGATATAAACGATACGGTAACGATACTAAAACGAAAACCAAATATCGCAAACTAAATTAGAATTGGATTGAAACCGAAATCGATTTTTTAATATTATATGAAATTCACTATAGCAACATTCATTGACAATCGACATTCGACAGTTAATGTAAATTTAATCTGTGGCGGTTTCTTTCTAATCGATTGTTGTTAGTTGTTAAAACTTTGGCGCAAAACCTAAACGTCTTCTAGAAACTGTAATTTCATAATTTGTGTCGTTTAGTGCTCTGTCATTTCACATTTGGTTTAATGCAACACCGAGCAAATAACCTGTCCTAGCTCGACACCTTACTTATTCACACTGTTTAAAAACGTATTTCGGAGTGTGTTGCGGAACAAGAATCATGACAATAGTTTTCAGTGTGTTTTTGTCAAGGAATGGGTGTTAACTTCTAAAATTTCATTTAAAACGGTAAGTGTATGATGCCAGCAACTTTCTCATATCTGTCGCAGCTTTACAAGCACACGGTGCAGAATAATACTTTATATTATTGTACTTCTAACCTAAAAGTTGATGATTGATTTAGAAGTTTATTTACCGTTTTACTGTTTTTATTCAATTTTTTTTTATTGTCCAATGTGCTTTTCATTGTCTTATTCAAAAAGTTAAAAAGATACACGATTATTTATAACTTGTGATTTTATGAGAGAAAACATAAGAATCCATTAAATTTACTTTATTGCTGGTTATTCTGCTTGAGTAACATACAATCGTGTATCGTTAGGTTAGGTGGTAGCAATGTCATATTAATCTTGTAATATACTTTGTTACTCAACCAGTATTTATTACAATAGGTCCTTTAAACATCTATGCGGCACTAAGATAATTTCTGTAACTTCAGGCAAACCCTTGCTTCTTTCAGAGATAATATCTTAAGAATAAAGTTGTTAATCCTCAGACAATACACACACATACACACACAGGGCCATCTGATCTCAAGCTAGGCAGAATAATATTTGTTTTTTGCTTATAATAGTCCCAACCTACCATCTAAATGAGTACAGTTCTAAATATACACTTAGAGCCTTATTATTGCAACTAGACACCTGGTAAACATGGGTACTTATGTTAATCTACAATCTTAAACCACTTTGCACTATCAGTGTTTGTCCTGGGTGCGATGGGTGAGTTCTCCAAGCTTAGTTCCAACAGCATTCTGACATAAAGTTTATCTTCGCTGGACAACCTCTCATGGAATGGTGCAGCAATGAATTGCATGCTATTACCATTTTAAACTGACTACTGATTAACTTTTAAAGTACATAACATAACTGTACATTACAATGACTCCTACCCACTTGAAATAAAGATTATTATTAATATAAACATTAAATAAAATACACCCAGACACAAAACAAATTATCATGGTCACAACTCAAAGATTTGTCCTTATCGGGAATGGAACCCACAACCTCCGGTTTAGCAGTTAGGGTCGCTAACCACTATACCAACTGGCCCATCATTAAGTTGATAATTAGAATGTGTGAGTTCATAATATATTATTTTGTTACTTGTTACTTACACTTATATGTAAGATTTGTTGAATGAACAAATTCTGATAATAATTATGATAGCTTAGCGGTTTAATGAATGTATTTGTATGCACAAAGTTGCAGATTTAAACCCATTACAGGCAATAACAATGATGATTTTTCAGACTTATATTTACTTTCATTATTATCCTAAGACATCATAGATTGATAGATAGATAGCATTTGTTAGAAGAAGGAAAACATTGTGAGGAAATCAGGATTCTAAAATTTTGTTTTTTACAAGGCAAGTGAAGGTGTCGCCAGCGTGTGCTGTATATGATTACTTATTATAAAATTGAAGTAGCATAATATAATATTGTTATGTAAACCATGGTATTCATTTGTTTTCTATATGGCTTGAAGGTCACATTGAGCCATTGTATTGTAATCATTTACAAGTTAAGTAGATGCAAGTGGTTTGTGTCACCTGAATTTGCATTATGCACTATTTTGCCAGTGTCATGTAGTGGATTACAAGCCATGTTTAATAAACTCTAGCACTCTCTCCATGTGCTGCTAAGGTCAACAGTTTCTTTTCTACAAACTATTAAAAAAAAAATTATGGTTCTGTTGGCTTGTCTATGTCAAGTTGGGTAAACAAGTGTTATCAGCGAGAAAAATAAAAAACAGCCTGAACAAAACTTTAAAGAAAACCCGATAAAACTTTTGAGCAACTTTATTTTTAAGAATGATATTTTTCTTCAATCTGTTGGATAATTTTTGGTTGATATGTCACTGAATTCATTTCATTTGACTGGCTTGTTAGTCTGGTGGTAAGTGACCCTGACTGCTAGACCGGAGGTTGTGAGTTCGCTTCCCACCCAGGAAAAATCTTTGTGTGATGAATATGATCATTTGTTGGGTTGTCTGGGTGTAATTTATTTATAATATATGTATGTATTTTGAAATATAATATTATATTTCAAAATACATACGTTTGTATTATCCAAGGGTAATAATATCAACTAGTATTTGCTTGTGGCTCCGCCCGCGTGGGCGTCGGTTATCGCGGCAAAAAATAACCTTCCTCAATAAATGAATGGGCTATCTAACAGTGATAGAATTTTCAAATCGGAGCGAGTAGTTCATGAGTTTAGCGCGTTCGACCAAACAAACAATCAAACTCGCTTCATCAATCAACCTTTATGTTATTAGTATGACATTATTCCAATGGTTAACATTATTTTTATGTGTTTGCAGGGTGTGCAGCTGTGACGCGATGCGGCGCCTGCACAAGAGGCGATATGACAAGCACTGTGAGTATAGAATACCACCTACATACTCTGCAATGTTGATATAATATGTAGAATATAGATATATGAAGACATCTTCTATTATTAGGTAATACCTACATCCTTACTGTTATTATAAATGTGAAAGTAACTCTGTCTGTCTGTGTGTTACGCAATCACGCATAAACTACTGAACTGATTTAAATGTTTGGTACAGAGTTAGTCTAGAACCTTAAGAAGGATATAATTTTCGTGCGATATCCGACACCACGGGCGGAGTCGCGAGCTTCAGCTTGTATTAAATAATTGTTACACAAGTTTCTGTTTATGGCAGTTTCTTTGAAATTGGTTGATTTTGGAGATTAGCCTGAACAGATAGACACACTGTATGTTAACTTTGTACC
The DNA here is from genome assembly GCA_950381575.1 of Plusia festucae. Classification (NCBI taxonomy): domain Eukaryota; kingdom Metazoa; phylum Arthropoda; class Insecta; order Lepidoptera; family Noctuidae; genus Plusia; species Plusia festucae. The sequence continues at coordinate 10,901 of OX494457.1, forward strand.
ACTCATGTGAATGCTTACTTCGATAATTAACTCATTTTTTAGTATGTAATTTATTTACAATGTTGTCTCACAATGTTGTTTTTATGTTATTTTATGTAATACTAGCTGTTCCCCGCGACTCCACCCGCGGTACTTAATGTTTTAGTAACAAATATATCCTTTCTTACTCAGGGTGAATGTAGCTTTCTAATCGTGAAAGAATTATTGAACGGCACAGTAGTTTTAGAGTTTATTAATTACAAACATACACACACAAAAATACAAATCTTTCCTCTTTATAATATTAAAGAGTTTCTATTCCTAAGACGAAAAGGAGCTAGGGGCTAGGGAGGAGGGCAGAGGGTCCACGGAGTCCACACGTACAACACGTTGTTGTTGTCGTGTAAAATCTTTTAATTTTATTTTAAGTAGACCTTTCTGAGATTATATCCTTCAAGATGCCATTACGATATGATTAATGAAATTACGTCATACGACACTGATACTACAAACCCATAGTAGGGCCTACCATATTCATATTAAACCCAAAAAATACATATTCTAAATACCTGCCCTATTCAAACCATCATCCATGTTTTGTCATGCACTATTACAGAAATAACATTGTGCTTGTGACTACAATGTGTTTACATACCTAATTGATTAAACTTTTTTCGTACACATGGCTAAATAATCGTGACGAACAAATACACCTACCTAGGTAGTTAGCCAATATTGCAACTATTTGATGAGGCACTCATTCAACCCATTCATCGAAGATATACATATATTTAACTCAGAAAACAATTGTCAGCTTCGTAGGTAGGTATTCCAAATTCAAACTACCGTAATGTCTACCATTAAAATTTTGAATAAGGAATACCCTATCATTCGGCGGCCATTTGTATTATTATTATCTTTTGAAATTCATGTTCATTTATTATTTTAAATTGAGGGTATCTGAGTATTGTCACTTTGTAACAAGTGTCGCGTGTGTCAGTGGCGTCTGCTTGCGGTTGTATTGCTTGTGGTGTGCTATATCACTGGTTATTGTGTGTGGTGAGCTGCATATGAACGAGTCAGATATGGGAGCAGTCAGTAATGATGGTACGTGCGAAATATTATCCTCCAGTTGAATAATATACTAGTGGTGTTGATAGGTCTTGAAAGTCGCCATTTCTCAAACATTGTTGGGCTCGGCTTCCAGTCTTACCGGATTCAGTTGAATATTGTACAGAGCAGCTGCCTATCCACGAGAAATTAAAGTAAATGCAACGCATGTAAAATAAAAACATTTTTTTTAAATAAACGCTTCACACTCGTGCAAAACGGTCCTCGCTCAACATACGCCAAGGTTCATGCTAGAAGCAAGACCTTATCTGACCTGCTCAACGTATTTTACTGGGTAATACAGAGTAACCCATAGTAAGACCGGCTGTCAGAATTGTAATGACTTAACGGACCTTTAAAGATCGACTTGTGGCAGTCAGGATCTATTTAACGTTCTGCTGGAGTTGCGCAGGAAGTAGTCTGTGAAATTACTGAATCGATTTTGTCAAATTCCTTCCAACAGTCGAAAGTCTCATTATTCCTGAGTGTCATAGGTTATATTTGGTGATGATTGATGCTCAGCTAAGTGAAAATACATTTTTTACCGTGCTACCCGTGTAAAGCCGGGGCGGGTCCGCTAGTATATTGTAAGAGGGCATGCCATCCCGCCAAATGGCTAAATTATAATATTTCGTCAAGCTGTCGCGCAGGTGTGTTCGAGATTGTGCTTATATTTTGCATCGCTCCATTTGACTGAAGTCACTTCAATTGTCGTCGTCGTAAATGTCCTCATGTTTATGTAATGTGTTGCAGACGGCGAGCCGCCCGCCAAGCGGCCCGCGCCCACCATCCGCGTCGGCGCCGGCTTCAAGTGGAACCTACAGGTTGGTACACCTGGGCTATACTACTACTTACTCTATACTGACTGGCCTGTTGGTTTAGTGGTAAGTGACCCTGACTGCTAAGCCGGAAGTCGTGGGTTCGATTCCCACCCATGACATATCTTTGCGTAATGAGCACGATCATATGTTCTGTGTCTGGGTGTTATTAATTATCTATATTTTGTATGTATGTACCTATTTATCTGTATTATGAAATCTGAAATCGCCAACCCGCAGTGAGCAAGCGTTGTGATCAATGCTCATTCCTTCTCTATATGGGGAGAGGCCTGTGCCCAGCAGTGGGACGTTTATTAAATAGGTCGGTATTATGTATGTATTTAGAAATATATAAGTTAGTTTATCAGTTGCCTGGTTACTATAGTACAGGCTCTGCGTCCGCGTCGCTTCTGTTCACCTCTCACTGTCGCTGTCTACAGCGTGTAACAAAACCCCTGTCCGATCCCTGAGAGTACGGTATCGTACTGCGAACACATATACGTAGCTACAACTTGTAATGGATTAGAGATTATATTTTTTCCCCAGTCCAAGTAATTAAATACAAATAAAAACTGATCCAAGGCAATAGCTGAACAACTGAACGCCGCGCTCCTCAAAGTTCACGTATTTACTATACTACCTACAGTTTTGTGCCACGAATACGCCTTTATTGGATCGGACAGGGGTTTTGTTACATGTTGTATAGTGACACTCGTCATGTAGAGCGGGTGAGGTATGTAGGTATGTATGTGTCCGGGCAGACGCTGGCGGCGGCGGCGGACGCGGTGGCGAGCGGCGGCAAGTCCCCGGTGTCGGCGCTCAACGAGCTCGGCGTGCGCGTGACGTACGCCGTGCTGCGCGCCGGCGGGCCCGCGCACTGCCCCAGCTTCCACGTCGCCGTCACCGTACGTACCCACAGTCACCACCACACTACAGGATACATGTTCATGGAGTGCGTATATCCTACTAGGTAATCAGGTGCATAAAACTGAACAGCTTTCCCCAAGGAACATGGGTCGAAATATAAAATTGATAATGAATATATTCATACAAAGTGACAAGTCACACGACTTATGTTTGTATGAAAAGTTGATTTTCAATTTTAAGATTTTGACCTTTGTTCCTTGGAAAAAGTGTTTAAGTTTTATGCACCTGATTACCTCGTTGAATAAACGCACTGCTTTAAAAATAATCATGGATACATTACACAGAACTTATTCAGGAAAAAACAAATAAAAAAAACAAGAAATCGGTCGTCGCTCATCATATTCCACGTTTTCAGCTAGAAGCAGGACTTTAGCGTTGGTTTTCACTGGTAAAAAAAGCAAAATATAATAAAAGTTATCAGTGCCCTCTTCTATCAACAGTTCAATCAACGGTCATCAACAAATTTCATTCTGAAACAAAGCCTCCGTTCAAAATCAAAACAAATCAAAATCAAAATGTTTTTGTTTCTCGTAAACCTAAAATAGGCGCTTTAGAAACGTTAACTTTAAAAACTACTGACTCTAGGTGCGCGGTAAGTCTCGTGTTGTCTCAGTCACATAAGTATGTAAAGTAGCGATAGATGGATATTTACGAACGTGTTGTAGTTATATTACGTTTCAGTATTTAGAAGTTAGAATGACAGATGTGACCATTCAAACAACATGCCACCCTGAGGTAGCTATGAAATGTTGACGGTAGGTAGCCCAATGGCGGGCGTCGGACTTGCGATCATGTCGTTCCCGGTTCGAATCCTACACATTGCACTACCGACATTTCAGTACCGAAACGCTTATATAGAATGAAATTTAATATTCGTAAATTATTGTTATACGATGTTACCGAAGGGGTATATGAATCCAAGAGTTGAAAAGTGTCTGATATAGGGTCTGTACACAATATTTCAGATTAAAAGATTTAAGACTAATTTTTCCATGGACTTAGACAGTTATTTCATACAAAAACGCAACATCAATTGCTATTCGGGACGGAGACGAATCCAATAAATAAAAAATCATGATAAACGGGCCACCCATTCTCGAGTATAAATGAGTGTTGTATCATAATATTTTGCTATATGTATATTAACGTGATGCTATTCGATTGTTTGACCTTGCAAAGCTCCGTACAACAGATTATCAGTGTGATTGTGTGTCGCGAGTCTCAGTGATAAGTGTACATAAGTTAGTATCGCGCGGTCTCCCGTGTTTGAAGTTTCTTTGTGCTTGTTAGAAAGAAAGAAGAACGAAACAAAATCATTTATTCGCGCCACACGCGACGCATTAACATAAAGAAAAAATAAAAAGTGTGTGTGTGTGTGTGTGTGTGTGTAACCTTTAAGCGCGATTGAAGTAAAACTTCTTTGCCATTGACGGCATATATCACTGAAATGATTAAATTTTAACTTAAATAATAAATATCATATTATAATTTAATTATTTATATTATTCATTCGAAATAGGTACTTGAAATATGTCATCATATTTTTTTATGTATGAAATTATGAAGAGCTTCTCCCTACAATCGGAACAATCGAATGAAGCCAACCATTTTAAGTATGTGTGCGTGCGGCTAGTAATTTACACACACTCTGATAGCGTGAAAATGATACCAAAGTGAACACTTCGCGAGTCCGACTCGCACTTGGCCGGTTTTATAAGTGTCTAATATTCCATCTCGTAACAGAATCTCCTGCTGGTTCCGGGCCTCTACTTATTTCGTTTCTAACATTCTTTATAAGGCAAGCAGCAAGAGAGGACTGGCTCAAGTTTTATTACTTAGGGACATATTTTGTATTGCTAGTTGTGAGCTTACATTAAGGACAAGGGGGGGGGGGTGCCAAGCAGAAGTGTGTGTGTGTGCGTGTTAGTATGGAGTCCCTGGACTCGCGCCTGTCTCGCATCGACGTGTGTCGCATAGAGCGCGAGCTGGGTCTGCAGCGGCACCCGGTGAGCGTGCTGGGCGAGCTGCTGCCGCTCGTGTTCGAGGACGGCGGCTGGCGCGGGCCGGACCACTCGCCCGCACACCTCGTGCGGCTCAGCGTGAGTGCCAGTGTGGGGGGGGACGTTTTTAACGAATGCCACAAACTTATCTCTTATCTGAGCTGGTGGCCACTCTGGAACTTATTTCATTTTGTATATTTAGCTCAAATCTATCTTTACTGGCTGCCTGCAAACTTCTTTTTATTCCTCATATTGTAACATTAGGAGAGGGCCACCCCTATCACTTAGAGGTTTGAAAAGTTTTGTAACAAACATCCCGACACGAGAATTTTATAAAGATAAAGATACATTTATTTGTATGAAACATTGTGTTACATTTTGAAAAGTGGTGTTACAATATACCTTGTGGTCTCAACATGTCCTGCCGTATCAGGCGTACAAATTACTTAAAATTACAAAGTCTTAAATATTATATTCAATTTTACTACAACAATTTTAGATGTTTATCTTGCAAATTATCATTGACACTGTAGTACCCTTTTTTACATAGAAATTCTTTAAGCTTCTTTTTGAACTTATTAACAGTTAGCGTTTTATACGCATTAGGTACTTTATTATAAATTTTTGGCGCCTTGCAAAAAATACTTCTCCACATAAGAGTAGTTCGGGAATGATGCAAGCAAAGTTTATTTACATCACGTCTGTTGCGTGTTATGACATCCGACAAGTGAGGAAACAATTGTAAGTTTGTCCTTACAAATAAAGCTACTTCAAGAATGTATGGACATGGGAGGGTCAAAATTGTATGTTTTAAGAACATCGGCTTACAGCGGTCTGTGACATGAAGTTTAAACATGGCTCGAATACCGCGTTTTTGGTTTTTAAAAGCAATCTCCTTATCAACTGAATTCCTCCAGAAAATACTTCCGTATCTTAAGATGGATACAACCAGACCTTGAGTAAAGTGTCTATATTAACTACTGGCGCGAGTTTGAATAGAGCTCACCTAGGCTATCGTCCGCAAACAGTATCATCGGGTGTCTAACAGAGCTTGGTAGATCATTTATGTAAAGAATAAATAATAGCGGTCCCAAGACACTACCTTGCGGCACTCCGAACATAACGCATCGCTCTTCTGAGTTATAGATGACCTCCTTTTTTGCCTTTATATCTAATTTTGTAATCGCCATTATTTGTTTTCTGTTAGATAGTCAAAGTCAAAGTCAAAGTATTTATTGCTTTCATGGTACATAGGTTCTTTTAAAAAAAAAATATTATAGGTTACACATGAAACCCTGCTAGGGCACAGCAAAATTTGGGTGTTTTTACAAAAAACAGCAATATAATATTGAAAGTATCTTAAGCTAAATTATTGCACATTAAACAAATAAACTCAAAATTAAAATGTCAACTTTGGATTACAGTAATTGTTTCTATATAAACTAGTCTTCAAAAAACTCTTTCATATTGTAATAAGCTTTTTGGATTAAATATTTATTAAGTTTGTTTTTGAATAAGTTTTCACTTTTACAGTCTTTTAAGATCTGGGGTACTTTGTTATAAATCTTTATGCACATAACATACGGACCTGAATGGAACATAGATAAAGTAGATGTAGGCAATGCTAATCTGTCTTTGTGTCGCAGGCTACGGGGTTGACTGTAGTGATCCTGGTTTTTGGTGAATAGTGACATATGTTTCCTGGTAAATAAGCATATTTCAAGGATGTATAGAGATGTTAGTGTTAAGATGCCGTGTTCTATAAAATGGGGCCTACAGCTTTCCATACCATCTATATTTACCAGGATTCGTATGCATTTTTTTTGGAGTTTGAATACTTTTTCTGCGTCTACGCTGTTTCCCCAGAGCATTATACCATACCGCAGCCAGGAATGTGCGTAGGCGTAGTAGGCCGCTTTAGCCGATTTAACGTCGTTTTTTTTAATTCATAAAGCGCGTATGTAAATTTAGACAGTTTGTTCAGAATATTGTGTATGTGGCTTTTCCAGTTTAGATGCGAGTCGATATTCAATCCTAATAGTCTAAAGTTATCAACATATAGGATACAAAGGATTCTACAAGTTTCAAAGTGTTTCCTCTTACACCGTAGTACTCCAATTTCTCTATTAATGATTTATGATGTACGAAATCAAAAGCCTGTGTCATATCACAGAAAATTGAACATACAGGTATAGTTTTTTTATTATATTAGATAATATCTAATATTATTATAAAACAAAGTCGGGTTTGTAACAACACTGCTTATATATTGATGTTTATATTTGTTGGTTTCGTCTCTGTCCCGCATAACAGGATTAATATTAAAACGATGAAAAATTTAATAAAAGAAAGAAAAAAAAATGACGGGAACGGGAACAACTTACGCGAGTGAAACCGCAGGGCACAGCTACTCTAATACTTTTCCTTGAAACCAGAGGTTTGGTTTCATTAATAAAATGGTGAAACAATGGAAAAAAAGAACTTATTTTTTTGACAAACCTATATCGAGATATTTTATTTTTAAATTTTATCTACTAAGGCGTTTGTTTTACCTTCCTACCTAAATAACTTTAAATAGTACAACTATATGTATATACAGTGTGTAACAAAAACCCTGTCCGATCCCTGAGAGTATTATTCGGTATCGTACTGCTAACACATATACGTAGCCATTAAATGGATTGGAGATAATTATTTTTCCCCAGTGAAAATAATTAAATAAAAATAAAAACTGATCCAAGGCAACAGCAACACTGACCGCTCCTCAAAGTTCACGTACCTACTACCTACAGTTTTAGGTCAAAGAAGCCGCCTGTGCGAGACGGTGCATGAATTTGCTTTGTCGCATGCCGCCAAAGAAACTTACCTATAACGAAATAAACCTAGGCTACGGTATTACCGTGGCTACGTTATACCTAACTATTTAGTAATCTGTGCCTTTACCTACGCGTACGGCGTAGGTATCAGCTGATATTGGTTTGTGTATATTAGGCGTAGTGATCCGGATTTTATAATTGACTCTCTTTATAAAGAAACAAATAATTGAATTAATTGTAGCCCTGAAAAGGGCTTTTTTATAAAAGCGATTTGCTTTTGGCAATTTACCTACCAACTGACTGCAGATATCATTATTCATCAAAACATTCACTTGTTGTTGCTGCACATTTCGGCGATCGTGGTCCACATGTCCACCACAACACTAATGCACATTCGTCACCTTTTTACTAAATTTGCACGTAGGTACTTTTAACAGCGCACTTGTGTCCGATTTAAGACTTCGATTTCCGAATCACACACCTTTTTTTTTAATACGACACTTGTTCCTCGATTTCTTCGTTGTCTTCTTCTCTCGTGGTCTTCCAGCATCCATGGCATGACTCGTACCCAAGAACACTGCATGTGGTGAACGCGCGGTTATACAGGCGTTGAAAGGCTCACTCCGACGGAACTGTCACACCTGACGCACCTCATAATTTCTTATTATGATATTATACCTATCACAATATTAAAATATTCGTGATTGGAATACGATATTGTTTGCGAAACAATAGCGGCACGCGTTATGTACGGACGTCCGATCAAAAGCTATCTCCACGAAAGACTAATAGTCGGTAGGTAACCTGGCGGCGGCGGGCCGGCGGCGGCGGTATCATCAAAGAGTCGGCGGCTAGTTGAAAGAGTGCCTACAACTCGGCGGTGCCTTTTGTCGGCTTTTGTAATAAAAATAAATAAAAATATAACGCATTTTGCCGTTGGGTGGAGTGTTGTCAGCTTACGAAAATTTCCCATATTCAGTGTTAAATCTCGCAATGATTATAAAAATAAAAATACAATAACTTTTGGATTTAACGAGTTACAATTTTATAAAAAAAAAAAATTATACGTATGTTGTACCACGGATACGCCTTTATTGGATCGGACAGGGTTTTTGTTACATACTGTATACATCCCCATAACATTTTATTAAAGTCTCTTAATCAAAGTTTACTAATCCTCTGAGTCCTAAATGGCAAGGAGTTGTATCTTCCAAGTGACGGTTGGTGTTCGTGTGGTTGTACGAGGGGTGTGTGTCGTGCAGGTGGCGGACCTGCGGTTCGAGGGCTGGGGCACCAGCAAGCGCGCGGCGCGGGCGGCGGCGGCGCGCGCCTGCCTCACGGCGCTGCTGGCGCGCGCCGGCCGCGTGCTGCCCGCGCCGCACCTCGCCTGCGACTTCACCAGCGACGACCCCGACCCTGCTCAGCCCGCCGGTACGCTCGCACACACCCACCCGGACCCTCACACCCTCCGCACCCCACTCTCACAAACGACACTCACACCCTCACACTCACACACCCCCACACTCACACCCTCACACTGACACCCGCACACCCACACACCCGCACACTCACGCACCTCCACTCTCACACATACCCCCATACACTCACACTCACACATACCCCCGTACACTCACACTCACACATACCCCTGCTCACTCACACACTCCCGCTCACTGACTCTCACACACCCGCTCACTGACTCACACAGACCCCCTTACACTCATACTCCCCATATCCTCGCACACTTATACCCCATAGATCTCCGCTAAAACTTTACAGGCCCTCGTGAAATCACACCAAATAGACTCCCATACGTTTCACAGATCATTTACACCCCACAGTTCTCCGCACACTCACCTCACAGACCTGCACTCTCACAGTAAACATACCCCCGCACACTTACACTCCACATTCCTCTGCACACTCACACTCCACATAATCCTGCTCACTGACAGTCCACATACCCCTGTAAACTTATTCCACAGAGCCTCATACATATTCACCTCACAGATCCCGCTCGCACTCACTTAACTGGCAAACTCGCTCTAAACAGACCCTCACATACTCATACTGCACAGAACCTCGTACACTCACACTCTACACTGCTGAACACACCCACACCCACTACACTACACACCCACACTCCCACTACACTACACACCCACACTATAGCGTGATGGATTTAGTATCCCTATACGAAGGTTCTAGTATTGATACACACTACTACTGTATGTATAGACTATAGTGACTACATAACACTACTCTCTTCGCAGTGTCGCAGCTGCAGAGCGTGGCCCCCCTGCAGTCGCCCCCCCTTCCTACCCCCGCATTACCAGCGCTCACCAACGGGAACAGCCACAAAGAAGGTCAGTACACACGTTTATATACTTTTTTTTTATGAGATCTACCGCCGTTAGCCTGAGCGAAGACTTTGACTGCTTCACCAGAGTTTTTGGGGAAATCTTAAGGGCCTCCGGCTAGAGAAATGGATAAACCTACTACAACTTCTTTCTAAAAATTCTAGAAAGATCTTGTTACGCTAAAGAATTATAACTTCTGATGTGGGTACATAAGTACACACACACTTGTTTTACTGACACTTAATCGTATAAAGTCATATAAAACCTGTGTGACGTGGTATCAGAGTCGCCTCCAGCACCAGCACCAGTCCCGGCGCCGGCTGCTCCCGCTTCGGCCTCGGCCTCAGCCCCGGCCCCGAGCTCGGCCCCGCCGGCCTCGGTGTTTGGCAGCGCGGCGCCAGCCTCGGCCTCCAAGTCCCCCATCAATGTGCTGTACGAGAACTACTCCGGCCTCACGTTCTCCTGCACCTTCGGGGATGGATCGCCACTTAGCTCCGCACAAGGTTCGCAATTGGGTATAAAACAGTTTTTATTTTTATCAAAATTATATTAAAACTATATTGAATTCTGAAAACGCTAATTACGTTCATATGAGGTATGTTTACCTGATTCTTCAAATATAGATCAGACTGTGTATGTATTTTTCCAGCTCCCCTGCAGCTGAGTCACAGCATGCGCTTCAAGGTGGTGTGCGTCATCAAGGACCAGAAGTTCGAGGGTTACGGTGAGTCATACTCGGGCCTATCAGATACCAGTTCACAGTCACACAGTATCATACCTATAGGTATTAACAGACCAGAATATAACTTGGTTTAGACCGGCGAAGCGAGGATTGGGATCAAAATCAATGAAGCAATCTTTAAGTTTTACTTTGATCTTGATAAAAATTGGGTGCATATTACAATCACACGTCTCCAACACAACCAGTGTGAAAGACTGTTTCAAAGGAACGAACGATTGCGTGAAAGACGATATCGGTGGAAAGGATGACTTCAGATAGAGGAGTATAGAAGTGGAAGAATGCGCAGGACACGGGCCGATAGACCGGGGCCGATAATTGTTAAAACCAAAAAAAATAATAGTAGGATGAAACTAATTAGAAAAGGAAGGGAATATGATAAAAATTAAAGAAAAAATAAATTACGGTCGATCCGAGTTCGGGAAGGGGGGGAGGGGGGGGTTTTAAGGGTAAAAAATGGTTTATCTTGATTTCCAGCAAAACTACAAGTCCTATGGAAAAAAATCAAATGGCAAAGTTGTAGGTAATAAAAAGATCTACAACTTTTGTATTTACACTTTTTTCACATAACCTCAAAATGTATGTGAAAAATCCAAAAAACCAAGTTTTTGGTTTTTTATTTTTAACTTTTTCAAAAATATTTTTTTTTTCACGAAATTTGGTGAAAACTTACCTTTTTATGTCCCAAATACGCTGTAATTTATTTGATTAAAAATATTTATTTTTTCACCTTATTTTGAATTAATATAAAAAAAAACACCCTAATTTTCAATCGAAAATTCACCCGTCAAAATATCAGCTTTTTTCAAAAAGTATGGGGGTTTTTTGTTCGTTGAAATCTCTACTTTCTGATGGTGTAAAAAAAATATACATTACTATAGTAAATGTTCTCAGAAAATGCATAATCACTATGTACAATTTCATCAAAAAAATGACATTGCTTAATTTTTTTTTCAGTTTAAAGTTTATTTATTAAATTCGAATTACATTCATGTCATAGAAAATCTCACAAAATGATTCCGATGAAATTCTGGATGAAGAACCAATGCAGACTGGAAAAAATTGAAGCAAAGACATTTTTTTGATGAAATTGTACATAGTGATTATGCATTTTCTGAGAACATTTACTATAGTAATGTATATTTTTTTTACACCATCAGAAAGTAGAGATTTCAACGAACAAAAAACCCCCATACTTTTTGAAAAAAGCTGATATTTTGACGGGTGAATTTTCGATTGAAAATTAGGGTGTTTTTTTTTATATTAATTCAAAATAAGGTGAAAAAATAAATATTTTTAATCAAATAAATTACAGCGTATTTGGGACATAAAAAGGTAAGTTTTCACCAAATTTCGTGGAAAAAAAAAATATTTTTGAAAAAGATAAAAATAAAAAACCAAAAACTTGGTTTTTTGGATTTTTCACATACATTTTGAGGTTATGTGAAAAAAGTGTAAATACAAAAGTTGTAGATCTTTTTATTACCTACAACTTTGCCATTTCACTTTTTTCCATAGGACTTGTAGTTTTGCTGGAAATCAAGATAAACCATTTTTTACCCTTAAAACCCCCCCCTCCCCCCCTTCCCGAACTCGGATCGACCGTAATTTATTTTTTCTTTAATTTTTATCATATTCCCTTCCTTTTCTAATTGGTTTCATCCTACTGTAATTTTTTTTCACTTTTTACAAATTTTGAAGGCTTCGGCCCTGGTCTACGAAGGATTTATTCCTAAAAAAAGCAGTTCATGAGTGTCGCTTAGTGATAAAATTAAGTTGTCTAAAAAAACTACAATGTGTGTAACCGTAATGTTACTACTATGCCATCCACGTCTCATAGCCATCCACTTCAATGGACTGGCAGAATAAGCTTTAACTTGGCACAGTTAAGTAGTGTGTCGGTGACGCAGGCTCCAGCAAGAAGCTGGCGAAGCTGGCGGCGGCGCGCTCGGCGCTGGCGGCGCTGCAGCACGAGCAGCTGCCGGCGCCCGCCGCGCCGCGCGGCTTCCTGCACCAGACGCTCGCCGACCACATCGGCAAGTACGTACTGCTCGCGTTACACTATACTACACCTGTAGTGATTTAGCCCAGAAGGCTAAACTGGAGGATTTCGCCCCAGACGTTAGTCTCCGTCAGTGACATTTGTAGCCTAGTTAGTAAAACCCCTGTGCTCCTAACCAGCAAACACGGGTTCGAGTTCTGCCTGAAGTTTTACCTCTTCCTTTCTATTTATATTTAATTATAATAGAAATATAATAAATTTAATAATAATAAAAAAAATCAGAAGTATAATATATGTCCTGTCGCAGGCTGGTGAATGAGAAGTTCAACGAGCTGATGCAGCATGACCTGGTGCACTCTAAGCGGAAGGTGCTCGCCGGCATCGTCATCACCACACACAACCGGATTGAGGATGCCAGAGTCAGTATCGTGCACGTAAACACACACACAACGTAATTAACCCACGTATACCCAGTTACACATATCCCTTCAAGCCTACACAGACACCCGAAAATCCGCAACATACTTACCCACCTTCTTACATAAACACACAAACCTCACTCACATACACACACATAGACTAACCCTATCTGGTTACCGTTCAGACTCACTTACATACAACTACTCAAACCACCTTATACTCTCTCACACACAGCTAGTTACACACACACTACCACTCACATCTCCTCTCACTACCATACATACACACACTTACAAATGCGCACGTATACTCTCAACCATTCACAAGTGTATTCATGCAAGTTAGTCTTAAATGTGTAATAACATGTGTATGTGCAGGTGATAGCAGTGACGACGGGCACGAAGTGTGTGTCAGGCGAGCACATGTCCGTCACAGGGCGAGCACTCAACGACTGCCACGCCGAGGTATGTGTCCAAAATATAAATATTTTTATTTCAATAGACCTTTTCAGGTAAATCCGAAACTTTAAATGAAAAAGGAACGGCAAGAAACTCCATAGATTTCAGTACCTATGTGATAGGAATACGTGCGGGACTGTCGTTTTTTAAGCTATTGCGTAGCTTTTATCGCGGGCTTTGAGCGCGGCGACCGAATTACCGCTTAACGTGCATGGTACGACTGTACGAAGCTCGCACGGATCGAGACGAGCTGCTAAATCGGACGAATAGCTTTACCGCGGCAGTCCCCGAGTGCCACACGTTTTTTTTTGTGTGTCTGCTGCTGTACCTATATATTGCAGTATGGTCATAACTGCAGTTTCACTGCGGTGTTTTTGGGATTGCAGTAGGTGTGTGTCACTGCAGTGTGTGCGTGATTACGTCACGTCTGTTGCAGGTGGCGGCGCGGCGCTGTCTGCAGCGGCATCTGTACGCGCAGCTGCTCATGTACGCCAACCAGCCGGGTGAGTGACGCCAAGCATTGCTCATGTTACATGTTATTCTTGTCTCGTTAGTTCATAGGTTACAAGGTTCATATTCGTAAATTATATGCTTACAGTTAGGGTTGAGTTTTTAAGTATGGTCTAAAGAGAAGGTGTAATTTTTTGCGAAGTAATTTATGAAATTAAAAGTAAGGAATATATTGGAACCACACTTGTCACCTTCAAAAGTTTTCGTTCGAAGGTAATCTTCAAATTAAGTAAAAACATATTATTATTTCAATTACTTTTATATTTCACCAAGCCCATTTAATATTAGCAGGAATCCATTTTCATGTCGACATTAAACATAAATATTAATGGTCCAACATCACTTACTTGAGGGAATCCCTGCACTTAACTACCACGCGCCTAGTCCCATGATGCGCGAGTGTATGAAAGGCTGTAGTGAGTGCTATACATGACTGTGTGTCAGACCCGACGGTCCCGCTGGAGGAGAGCGACGTGGAGCCGCTGGAGGGCGGCGGCTACCAGCTGAAGCGCTCGCGGCAGGTGCACCTCTACGTCAGCACCGCGCCCTGCGGCGACGGACGCATCTTCAGCCCGCACGAGCACCACCACGCCGAGCCCGACAAGCATCCCAACAGGTCACACACATCCACGAGCACTAACACGCCGAGCCCGACAAGCATCCCAACACGTCACACACATACTCCCCACACATACACCCTCACACACACCCATAGACACACTCATACACACAGACAAAAACACACTTGCACACACACAGACAAAAACACACTTGCACACACACAGACAAAAACACACATGCACACACACATACACACACACATACACACACACACGCACACGACCACTACCACACCGAGCCCGACAAGCAACCCTACAGTTCACACATACACACGAGCAGCATGCCGAGCCCGACACTTACACACACTCACAAACAGGGACAAATACAAGCTCAAGCTTATTAGCAAATTTTATATAGCAACTTTTTGTAAATAACATACATAATTACTGACGGATATCGATTTTGTTGTAAATCGTATATTACGGTATAAGAAATAGCATATTTGGTCCGTTTTCAAGTTTACGGATTCTCTGCGCCTGAGTCGCACTATGATCATACTGTTGGGGCAGTGCACTAGTTATGTCCATTGCACACGACGGGACAGTTCTGTAGTCGTGTGCGTTCACCCAGTACTGCTGCTGAGTGATTGCACACACCGGAACAGAAAAGTACAGTCGTGGCAGCATTCTGTCTCGATGTGTGCGTTGCATATTAGCAGTGCTCACTGTCCACTGTTCTGCCCTTGTGAAATTGACATTAAGCAATTTGGGGTTGTATTCAGTGTACTGTTGGGCAGTGGACTAGTAATTGTACGTGGGGGTATATTCGGTGTGTATATGTTGTGCGTGTGAGAGCAGACTTGCGCGCGGCCAGCTGCGCACCAAGATCGAGTCGGGCGAGGGCACCATTCCCGTCAAGAACTGCTCCAACCTGCTGCAGACCTGGGACGGCGTCATGCAGGTCAGTGCACACAACGTACTTCGTGCATGTAACATGCAAGTGCTTCTAATCCCCGAATA
Organism: Plusia festucae; assembly: GCA_950381575.1. Lineage (NCBI taxonomy): Eukaryota > Metazoa > Arthropoda > Insecta > Lepidoptera > Noctuidae > Plusia > Plusia festucae. The sequence goes on from OX494457.1 coordinate 26,620, forward strand.
CTGAAACGCTAATTAACTTTCACACGTTCTTAACTGACTACCTGTCGCTACGTACCTTACACCAAACAGTGACAGAGACAACATGAGACTTAACGGTGTCTTCAAACTGACTGACGTTTTAGTATTCGGCCATAAGTCACAAGCTCAACTAATCAGAGCCTCGAGTTAGCTCAAAATATTGTATGATTCATCTGTATAACTACTTACGCCACCGACACGGAACATGGGAGCGTAACAGTGCAATGATCGTGAGAAGTGTAACATGAGTGGCTCGTGCAGGGCGAGCGGCTGCTGACGATGTCGTGCTCGGACAAGGCGGCGCGCTGGAGCGTGGCGGGGCTGCAGGGCGCGCTGCTGGCGCTGCTGCTGCGCCCCGTCTACCTCTCCTCGCTCGTGCTGGGCTCGCTGCTGCACCCGCACCACATGTACAGGTCAGTCCACTCATGCCCGCTAGTACTGGAGCGTGGCGGGGCTGCAGGGCGCGCTGCTGGCGCTGCTGCTGCGCCCCGTCTACCTCTCCTCGCTCGTGCTGGGCTCGCTGCTGCACCCGCACCACATGTACAGGTCAGTCCACTCATGCCCGCTAGTACTGGAGCGTGGCGGGGCTGCAGGGCGCGCTGCTGGCGCTGCTGCTGCGCCCCGTCTACCTCTCCTCGCTCGTGCTGGGCTCGCTGCTGCACCCGCACCACATGTACAGGTCAGTCCACTCATGCCCGCTAGTACTGGAGCGTGGCGGGGCTGCAGGGCGCGCTGCTGGCGCTGCTGCTGCGCCCCGTCTACCTCTCCTCGCTCGTGCTGGGCTCGCTGCTGCACCCGCACCACATGTACAGGTCAGTCCACTCATGCCCGCTAGTACTGGAGCGTGGCGGGGCTGCAGGGCGCGCTGCTGGCGCTGCTGCTGCGCCCCGTCTACCTCTCCTCGCTCGTGCTGGGCTCGCTGCTGCACCCGCACCACATGTACAGGTCAGTCCACTCATGCCCGCTAGTACTGGAGCGTGGCGGGGCTGCAGGGCGCGCTGCTGGCGCTGCTGCTGCGCCCCGTCTACCTCTCCTCGCTCGTGCTGGGCTCGCTGCTGCACCCGCACCACATGTACAGGTCAGTCCACTCATGCCCGCTAGTACTGGAGCGTGGCGGGGCTGCAGGGCGCGCTGCTGGCGCTGCTGCTGCGCCCCGTCTACCTCTCCTCGCTCGTGCTGGGCTCGCTGCTGCACCCGCACCACATGTACAGGTCAGTCCACTCATGCCCGCTAGTACTGGAGCGTGGCGGGGCTGCAGGGCGCGCTGCTGGCGCTGCTGCTGCGCCCCGTCTACCTCTCCTCGCTCGTGCTGGGCTCGCTGCTGCACCCGCACCACATGTACAGGTCAGTCCACTCATGCCCGCTAGTACTGGAGCGTGGCGGGGCTGCAGGGCGCGCTGCTGGCGCTGCTGCTGCGCCCCGTCTACCTCTCCTCGCTCGTGCTGGGCTCGCTGCTGCACCCGCACCACATGTACAGGTCAGTCCACTCATGCCCGCTAGTACTGGAGCGTGGCGGGGCTGCAGGGCGCGCTGCTGGCGCTGCTGCTGCGCCCCGTCTACCTCTCCTCGCTCGTGCTGGGCTCGCTGCTGCACCCGCACCACATGTACAGGTCAGTCCACTCATGCCCGCTAGTACTGGAGCGTGGCGGGGCTGCAGGGCGCGCTGCTGGCGCTGCTGCTGCGCCCCGTCTACCTCTCCTCGCTCGTGCTGGGCTCGCTGCTGCACCCGCACCACATGTACAGGTCAGTCCACTCATGCCCGCTAGTACTGGAGCGTGGCGGGGCTGCAGGGCGCGCTGCTGGCGCTGCTGCTGCGCCCCGTCTACCTCTCCTCGCTCGTGCTGGGCTCGCTGCTGCACCCGCACCACATGTACAGGTCAGTCCACTCATGCCCGCTAGTACTGGAGCGTGGCGGGGCTGCAGGGCGCGCTGCTGGCGCTGCTGCTGCGCCCCGTCTACCTCTCCTCGCTCGTGCTGGGCTCGCTGCTGCACCCGCACCACATGTACAGGTCAGTCCACTCATGCCCGCTAGTACTGGAGCGTGGCGGGGCTGCAGGGCGCGCTGCTGGCGCTGCTGCTGCGCCCCGTCTACCTCTCCTCGCTCGTGCTGGGCTCGCTGCTGCACCCGCACCACATGTACAGGTCAGTCCACGGCTAACACCCGCTACTACTAACTAAATACTCTCATTTTAATGTTACTTCGCTGAAATTTTGTAAATAAGTCTAAAAAAAAAACATCGCAACCTTAATTTTCTAAAAAATTACAGCGGTCCCAATGTGCTTCCTTGAGGTACCCTATATTATTGATCTAAATTTAGATGAAAGTTTTGATAATTTTTACTTTTTAAATGTGTTCTTAAATTTTTACTTGTATTCTTATTTTTCGAGTGTGTCAAACTATTGGTTATTTTAAGATTTCTTTAAACATTATATTGCGTCGCGATCAAATATCATAACTTACTTCGTCAAACGCTTCCGATAAATCTACGACCTGCGTTTATTATCCCAAGGGTCACTCAAAAGCTTGAGATGACTTGAAATTGTATCTATTGAAGTTAAAAGGGCAATGTAAATGAAACCATAAGATTACTACATAAGACATATATTAAAATACATTAACGTTACTTAGGTTCTATTCTATGGAGTAGGGCGCGGTGCGGTGCGTGATCAGGTAGTAGGTTCCGCGCGCCCTACAAACATAACACAAGTTGTACTATACGTAGATATAATATCATTATAATTATATTTGTACTCATATATTACAAAAATATCTATTTAAAGCAAAATGCTGGAGTGTTTAGGTATTTACAGCTGTAGTGCTGAAAGCGAGTGCGAGTAAAACTAATGTATCAACCATGAAATTAAAAGAAAAACCTTATATAAAATTAACCGTAGAACTTTTCCAGTGATAAAATACAATGAAGGGGGCCATGCTTTAAAAGTAAAGTAACATTTGAGTAAATGTTAAATTAGCGGGCGAATCTGACATAAAGTTGAACATTAGCCACAGAAAATAATTACAAATTATACGATTTATTACAATAATTTATCTCGCTTAAACGTAAAACCTCATGTAATTTAAATGCTAAAAGATATTGCACCAATAAAATTTGTTCACAAATTGCATGTGTATAATTGCACTGTCGCTTTGATCGACACCCCATTCCAAAAATTTTCCACCGCCCCATATACACGTTACTACCCGCTGCCGATGGTCAGCCGATCGCCCTTCGGGGTCAACCCTAGCAGTCTCTTTACGAACGCCATGACCTTGGATTCGCCTCCCAGCTCCAGCGTGTACGTAAGTGGCGTGACGTCAGGTGCCACTCCCACGTAGCTGTTCCTCTCTCGCGTCGCGTGGTTCAGCTCCCCTCCCGCACTCTTCACTAACGTACTCACGTCCCTCACGACACTCACTATAGGGACAACACTCTTGCGGTTTCTTACTAGGAAGTTAAGAGCACGGAATATGAAGTTGTCGTTGCTTTCGGTGTTAGAATTCGATCTGAAGAACTGTAGGAATCGTTTCTGTCTTGTTTTTGGTAATTTCCCGTTGTTTGCTGCGGCCATCCTAGTTTTCTTATGTTTTATTGGCTTTCCGTTATTTTGTTTGTCGTCGTTACTCTTTACGAGATTAGTGTCTTTTGTACTTTCGTTATTAATCTTATCAATAGTGTTATTCGAATTATCGGTTCTATTACTCATGTGTGGATTTTTAATTGATTCTTCTTTGTCCTTTGTGAGAAATTCTTGATCTCGATTAAGTTGTGCGTTTCGTTTGTCTTCGTTAATATCCGCTATTTCTATATTTCGTTGTACACGTTTCCTACGTAAATGAGTAGCAGAATCACTGATATTAAGACTTTTTATATCATCCATATTACTCTCAACATTTTCTTTTTCAACAGAACTTTTATTTTGTTTCTTATACTTCTTCGCCATTGACAGATATTTGCCATGTCTCCTTTCATCTTTAGCACCGTCTGAACTGGATTTATCTGGTTTTGTATCCTCAAACTCAGAAGTTTCACTTGCCTCGTGTAGTTCTCCTTTGTTCATAAGGTTGTTGTGTATCGAGTTTGCTCGTAAATAGTATGAGTAGAAACCTCTAGTCTGCTCCGTGCCATCACCTGTAAGCGTGAACTAATACAATATTGTGCTTTATAGGCGTTGAAACAAGGTGCTAAATGCTTTTAACATGTGAGGCCTATCTACTTGTGATTGGTCTACGTGTTAAGCTCTATCTTACCATAGCAGTGCAGGTCTACCCTTATAATTACTACCCCTTGTCTAGCTTTCGATCTAATTTTCATTCCAAGCTAATTCCTACATATTTGCGTGTGAGGCTACCAACGCTCGTGTTACGAGCCGTTGTACTGTGACAGCCCTCTCCTCCATCTTACTTGGCATCAGTCCCCTGCCCCATGTGTGCGGTGGGTGCTCCGGCACAGCGGCCGCGACTGTACTCTTTCCACGACGGACACGCGACCGCTACGAACGCGCGCGGCCGCAACACTGATTCCGCGTAGAACATGTATGACCGCCAGTGGCTGCAGAAGACTGGAGGGGTGGATATTTAGGAGAGGTTGTTAGTGATAGATGCCTTGGAAGGTCAACGTCTTGTTATGGTGTTACTGGGATGAAAATTGTGACGTCACACCATATAGTCAGTATGCACTGACTTTATGATTGACGGTGTCTATACTTGCCTAGTGGTGCGGTATGGTAATTTAAAAAAAGTTTACGTGGTAAAAAAGAAGAATGCTTACTAGCAATGTGGCAACATTAACACCGCTTTAAAACTGTTGACTGTGATGTGACGTCACAGGGTTGGTGGTAAATTATCACCGTTTGTGGTTGTATGTGTGTGTGTACTCACACTTGTTGAGCAGCAGATGCTGCGGGATGACGACCTCGAGCTCGCAGCCGGGCTGCGGGCTGCGGCCGCCGTTCGGGAAGAAGTCCGCGTGACCGATCGCCTCCTTGTACCCTAAGAGACGTCATAACAGAATTAAAAATATGGCGTGTGACTGCTACGCATGTCGATATTGTTCTATTACTAGACCAAAACCTCCCATTATTATTTATTTTGAGGTATAGTCGGAGGTTTATCATAGGAGATTTCAAATTCGCTTAGCAATTTTGGACTTGAATAATTAAAGTTAAAATTTATAACATCATTAACATTATAAACAACCTTAATTTACACATCAATTTCATACGAAACCTGAAAATTGTTAGTGTAGAGACAGTAAGTGAATAGATTACTTCTGTAATCCAAATTATCACGTGCGAATTATATTCAAGAACTCGTTCGACCCTTACCGAATATCCCGGCGTCGGTGTGTATGACGTCAACGAACTCTGCGTCGGAGCGGTCGAGGCGCTGCTGTAGCGGCAGCCCGCTGAACAGCGGCAACGCCGGGTCCAGCCCCGTGATCCGGGACACGCGACCTGTGATCAGGGTGACATATCATAGATACTTCTTGTCTAATAACTCTCGGTATGACGAAGGTTGGCAGTTAGCTCTGCATACTTATCTTCTTATATTAGACACAAATATGTATATGAATTTAGGTGCTGTACCAAATTTGTGAGTCCGTTTTCGTTTTAAAAATACCTTGAGTCATCTCACATACAGCCATCTGATCCCAAACAGGGTCTAACGTTATAATATTAGTATAGTTAAAAGAGAGCTATGGTAGTGGCAGTGGTGGTACGTACCGGAGGTGATGGCGCTGCCGGCGACGCCCGCCGCCTGCGCGCCCAGGCTGTGCCCCACCAGGTGCGTCGAGTTCAGGTTCAGACCTCTGCAGGAGAACATACTCCGATCAATGTTCAAGTTACACTCTGGTGGGACCATGATCTTGTCTTCAGTTTGCTGGCTTTTTAACAAGCTGATAAAATACGTTGTAGTGGTTAGGTTTTCAGTTACAGCCAAGAAGTAAGGATCAAGTCCTCGATGAAAAAAATCAGAAATACAAACATATTTATTCATACGGGAGCTGCGATGTAACGTACACAATTTTTTTTTAAATAAAGATTACTAGCATTGTGGGTCTCACATACTAGTAAACTTGTTAACCCCTCGTGCTAAGCTAAGATGCTTATGTTACGAGTGGGTTCACTTCGGTAGTGTAATGGGTGGGATTCGAACCTGCAACCACATGATCGCAAGTTCGACGCCCTAGCCATTAGGACTGTTATGGCAGGTTACCTAGAGACCATATAGTCGATGAACTTGGCGGCGTACTGGCCGATGTACCAGGTGTTCTGCGCCGCCGTGAAGTACCACGGACCGGCCTCCAGCCGCGACGCCTCCACCATTATCACGTTCGTGTCGCCGCGCTGCATGTACGCTGAACAAAATTATGTACACAGATATAATATTAAATCCCAATGCTGGGCACAGGCCTCTTCCCATATATAGAATGTTTGAGGGTTGGCGATTTCAAATTCTAGTGTTTGGAATTCAGGTTTCTTTCACTGCTGGGCACAACCCGCTTCTCAAGAAAAAAAGGCAAATAATAATAATTTTAAAACAAGGCCGTCTTTTCATCGTATGTATTTTTATTTGAAGCTGTTCTAGAAAATTCCAGCTCTCCACTACTTTTGTTCCAAATCATTTTTGGAGAGAGGTTCCCTACCAGCGGGGGTAGGGAACCTCTCTCCAAAAATGTGTTTTCATCAATGTCATTTCATTCACGTAGATAATTATATTATTATGTTCTAAACTGCTCTAGGATGTTCACAACGCTTACATTACTTTAATCCCAGAACATGTTAGCCCCCCGGCCTCCCAGACTCGCGTACATGTATCTATGTTCTAAACTATTCTAGAATATTCTCCACGCTTAAATACCTCGTGTCGCAGAAAATTTTACACTTCTAGACTGTTCTGGACTCTTCATACTTTCCCGTACAATTTAAGCCTTCCCTCTCCCCCTCACCTAATTGTTCTACAATATTCTAGAACATTCTCGATGCTTCTGATTACCTTCCCGCACCATGATGCCGCTACCGTCGTCGGGCTGCTCCATGAACGCGTGGAAGTAGATGACGGTGGGCGCTCCGAAGTCCATGTTAGACGCGAACAGGCGCTCATCGTCCTCCAGCGCCAGCTCCTGGTACCACGTCGGGTTGTGTCTGAGGACAATGAAAACCGAGGCATTAGGCTAGTGAGCCCGCGAGTTAGCGTGTTTTAGTTTAATTTCAGACAGGCTATTTATTTATTCTAAATAAGCCTATACCATTTCTTATGAATCAGGATAACACAAAGATTTCCTGGTTCCAGAGATCAGCGGGTTTAAACAATTAAAAATAACTTGATTCGCACATTACTAGTATCATAGTTAACCCCTCGTGCTAAGCTAAATACTTGTGTTGCGAGTGGGTATCATGTCGATAGTGCAATGGGTGGGATTCGAACCGGCAATCACACGCTCGCAAGTCCGTCGTCCTAGCCATTAGGCTACTGCCGCTTTTTGCAGATGGCAGATCTCTGTTGAAGAAGCCGGTCAGGAGTACATTATAGATAGATAGGGATAGGAGTGGTGTAGTTTTAAGACATGTTTGATGACGAGATATGTTCACCTGGTGTACAGCTGGAAGCCGACGTCAGCGTCGCTGCGCACGTAGGGGCACTTGGCTTTGTCTACGGGCGCCACCTGCAGCAGCGCGTTCTCGTACTGCACGCCCGGCGGCCCTGCAACATACATGTAACAATAAATATATGAGGCGCGATCTCAGGTTTACTATGAAATTAAAAAACTTGGTCGAGTTTGCCCGTGACCATGACACTTGCAAGGCGTAAAACTTCGGGAATTAAAATGCAAAAAAAAAAAACTGAGAGAATTGATAAAGAAAAACCGGCCAAGTGCGAGCCGGTTTGGCACGAAGGGTCCCGTACCTTTAACTATAAAAACGAGGAAAAAAATCGCGTCTGTTGTATGGGAGTCCCCTTAAATATTTGTTATATTCTGATTTTCGACTGTCTGTGTATATTTCAACTGTCTATCACGGTTTATGAGCGGACAGCGGAGTCTTAGTAAAATGGTCCCGTTTCACCCTTTGGGTACGGAACCCTAAATAGCGGTTGAGCTAAAACCTAGGTTTAAACCATACTTGGATTTTAATTTCGATTTTCAGAACCTCTTTTTGTAATAAGACCGCAGAAGTTATAAACATGGAAGCATTACAGCTAACATCTATCTTTTCATAGAAACATAAGTCACGTGACCTGTCACTATGTATGAAAATTTCATTATCCATTTTAAGATTTCGACTTATGTTTCTTGGGAAAAGTTGTCCAGTTTTATGCACCTGATTACATCATTGAATATCCGCCCTTCTTTTAAATTAATCCTGTATAGATATACAAGAAATAAGTGTTATATGTACTTCTGTGGTAACAAGTGTCGTACCCAGCTGGCGTTGTGACACAGGTGTATGTTAGAAGCCTGCGGTCACATAAGCCTGGTCGTACATCACACGCCGCACTAAACCTACTTGCAGGTTACACAACATTATCATTATACTGCATGCTATTAAAATGGCGTAGACCCGCGTTCATCTGTGTGCATGTATACAGGACTATTTTTTATGTAGTGCGTATATTCAACGAGGTAATCAGGTGCATAAAACTGAACAACTTTCCCCAAGGAACATAGGTCGATATGCATAAATTGAAAATCATCTTTTCATACAAACATAAGTCACGTGACCTGTCACTTTGTATGAAAAGTTCATTTTCAATTTTAAGATTTCGACCTATGTTTCTTGGGGAATGTGGTTCAGTTTTATGCACCTGATTGCCTCGTAGAATATACGCACTCCGTTTAAAATACGTCGGTCCATCTGGCTGGAGGCTATTTTGTTCCGTGATCTAGTCGGTAATAAATTTAAACACCTAAACTATAAATATAGTATGTCTGTACGTAACGATCTGATTTAGATGAGGCATGAAACATGTTACAACATTCAATTTCCTTATTAAATAGTTTTATTACATTCTTTGCAATATATCATTATTATTTCATAAGTAGTATTTATATGTGATAGTTACTTATGTTGGCTGCGCCTCGCTGTTTATGAGATAATTTATCTTTTAGGATAAACAGCTTATAGTAACCTTCTAACAGATAGGTTAGGTAGCCTATCTGTTAATCCAAGGTGACAGCTACCTCCACAATAATTTCATCAAAATTGGTCCAGCAGTTTGAGCGTGAAGAGACTACAAACGTACTCACAAACTTTAGCCCTTATAATATTTGTCGCACGCGTTTTTTTACCAAACTTAGGAATTAATACCTACCTTTTTGTTTTTAACGAAAATGACTCCAGCACTAAGGAATTTAATCCTTGCGGTTTTGTGTCGAGATGGGTTTAACAAACAGTCAAATTACAAGCACAAAGAACAACCATACATGGAAGAAGCATTTGTAAATCACACAAGTGCTTAGTGCAAGGATCGAACCCACAACAAAGTGCACAGTGGTAGTTACCGTGTGCAACTATACCACTCGACCGTCTGCACTCAAAAGTACTCAATTAAAAAGTATAAATTTTCTCTTCCCATTAAAATATCTAGTTACAAAGTTAGCATTGGCCAGTAGTTGTGTAACGCATGCGCAGGAGTTAGGTACCGCGACTTGTGTAAGTCCACGTAACACTCAGTATGTCTGATTGATTAACTTGGTTACTGGCTGCGGTCGGGGGAACGCTGTTTGTCAATGCTGTACGTAATATCACGCTTGTTAATTTATTGGGGTGCAGGCAGACTGCAAACTATATATATATTTCTATCCGTTGGTCTGCCAATTCATATAAAGCTTACGGTAGTGTTATTAAAACTGAAAATTGACTGGCAACCAGCCATGCCAAAAAGCCAGTAATTCATATTTAAAAAATATATTTAACCCATAGACTTTCTTGCCGCCTCTTCTCCATAGGAATAAACCTTTGAAACCGCGCACCTACAGTAATTTTAGGTTTGAAGTTAATTTTTCTTAAGCGCCTATTATAGGCTAACAAGAAATAAAATTAAAATTTTATTTTGAGAAAAGGGTAACGTCACAAATAATGGAAAGGTAATTTTTTTGCATGTCTGTTACGTGATATCTCCGGCAATTGTGGATCGATTTTACACATTATTTCCGTGATGGATTTGATATGACGTGGTCCCATAATAATTCAGTATTTCATTTTATAAATCAAAATTATTGGGAAACGTTACCAATAATGTTTCAACGAAATTGTTTACCTATGATACTTTCGTTTCATTGAAATATCATTTTTTAGTCTAATATGTAATCAATCGTTGTGATAACAAAAACGGTACACCAAGTTATTAAAGTTCAACACTTTCCTCAGTTCTTAGAGCTCACAAGAACGCAGGAAGCGACGCCCGTATTATCTACACATGTTATGTACTTATGCAGTGATTACAATCACCAATCAACCGTGATGCGCTGATAGCTATCAGCCTATATCGTACGTAACTGTAAAGCTAACTAGATGCCGCGTTAAACATGTTATTGCCATGTTAAAAAAAAATGGAGAGAGCCACCCTTATCAACAACGTTTTACAAGTTGTAGTTTTCTTTATTTAATTGATAAATATGTAACCTCTATGGAGGAGGATAGTAAATCGTACTACAAAATAACGAAATTTGGTTGTCATGGCAACTGAGGGGCTCGTGGCCGTGAGTGTAATCCGTACGGTTCGACCGGTAATAAAGGTTAAACCACGCTCGCCGCGGTTGGTCCGTGGATGGGTGACCATTTGTAAACCTATCGAGACCCCTTCGTGTTTCGGAAACCACGGTTGGTCCAGACTGTCATACAGTGAACTTTGACAGTTGTTAAGTCATTACAATTCTGACAACCAGTCTTACTTTGGTATACTGTATTACCTAGCAATAGTTTGTGGAGGTCAGATAGGCAGTCGCTCTATGTGAAATATGGTATTCAGCTAAATCCGGTAAGACTGGAAGCCGACCCCAACATAGCTTGGGACAAGGCTAGTCAGAAGACGACGTTGTCATGGCAACTACCTACGTTTGTTTATGGTTACCGCATAAACAAACCTATGAACTTTGCGTTACATGATGCGCGCGCATCTTGAAATTTCACGCTCATAATTTTTTCAAAACGCGCATAAAGAATTGTAACTTCAAAAAATTATGAATACGATACGGTAACGGCGACTACTTACGCAAGTGACACCGCGGGATACCGCTAGTTAAGTATAGATTCTTGTATACCACAGCTGTAGTAGTCGTGTATCGAGGTGTACTTAGGCTTGTATTATGAAATTCTGCTTACATTCTATCCGCCCTGATAAATATGGTAATATCGGAATGTTAGACTAGCCAACAACAAGTACCTACCAAGTAATCACAGAAATCTTGACGCATTCACGATGGCGCCATTTGGCCTGACGACAAACTCAAGTCAAAGGGAAGGACGCATTCACCATCACGCCAACCTGTCCTGTACACCTTTCGCTCAGGTCGTATAGTGGCAATGTCACGCTATGATCAATAACAGATGCGGCAATGTTAGAAAAATGAGAAAGAATAAGTATTCCTTGTAGAATTTTTGTAATCTCCTGCGCCGATGGCCAATCTTTGTTGAGAGAAGACACAACCCGGTCCAGTCTTTGCTTTTTGAAAAAAAATCGCCGTGACCGATATTCGGCCAGTAGGAAGGATATCATGGGCAATCAAATGTAGTTTGTGTTCTATGTTAGGCTAATGTTTGTTGAGTGAAGCCGCCGTGGCCGATAGTCGGTCAGTAGGATATCATGAGCAGTAACATGAAGTGTGTGTTCTAGCGATGTTAGGGATAAAGTTTATTGGGACGAGCCGCCGTGACCGATATTCGGTCAGAAGGATGAAGCAGTAACAAATATGTAGTAACGATGTTTATGAAGCGTGGCGGTGTTACCTAGTTATCGAAGTATTATTACTTTATTATTTCACAGTCCTCGTGACAGCTCGCGGTGTTACAGCGCTGTAAGCATGTTATGATGTTCTGAATACCGGCGCGCTCGGCCGCGACCGACGACCGACGTCTTACATGTTATAATATATAAGGGGACTGAAGAAAGAGCGAAATGAACTTTTCATACAAAGTGACAGCTCACGTGACTGTGTATGAAAAGTTGATTATCGATTATATATATATCGATTATAAGATTTCGACCTATGTTTCTGGGGAAAAGTGGTTCAGTTTTATGCACCTGATTACTTCGTTGAATATCCGCACTCCTTTTTAATTAATCCTGTATATTCATAAGCATGTAGCAAAAAGCGGTTATTTTAATATTACAATCAGACACTCCAATTTTATTAATATGTAGGTACCTATGGATAAATATATAATTCGACATAGATATTTTAACTCGACTAGAATTTAGTTCATTGGAGCTTAGTTTTAAACCCACTGTCCACAGTCAGATTTAATACGCTCTAGAACAACTACACGCTCTATACTAAACCCAGTTTAGCTGGACGATCGGCATTAGTTTAATATACCTGGTGAAATTGCCCCCTAGGGTCGTGGGTTCGATTTTAAAATACATCGCTATTTTATTGATTATTGAGACATTCACAGCCTTATGAATATAATCAAGTCCTAGTATGGAAAATTCGAAAGGTTTTAAAAGCTGTCAAACTTGTATGTGTACATTTACTATATAAGGTATTTAGGACAAACTTATTAGACCCTATTTGTGTATATCTATACTAATATAAGGAAGAGGAAAGATTTGTATGTTTGTAACGAATAATCTCAAAAACTAAGGGACCGATTTCGAAAATTCTATCACCATTAGAATGCTACTTTATCCCTGAGTAACTTAGCTACACGCTTTTCTTATCAGAAACAAATGAGGACTACGAGCAGAGCCATGGGCAACTGCTAGTCAAGTATAATTTCAAGTCACTGTTACTAAATAAACATAATCCATTTCTAAGTTACCGTTAAGCTTTTCTTCGTTCTAAGCATCACGACAAATTTTGAGTTTTTTAGGGTTCCTTAACCAATAGATAAAACGTACCCTATTATTAAGACACCGCTGTCCGTACGTCTGTCTCATGAACGGTGATAGTTAGAATGTTCCATAGATAATGTATGTACTTCTGTTGCCGCTATCACAACAAACACTGAAATAAATAGCAGAATAAAGTATAATTATATTGAAGGGGGCTCCCATACAACAAACGTGATATTTTTTCCTTTGTTGTATTTAATGGTAAGGAACCCGTCGTGCGCGAGACCGACTCGCACTTCGCTGGTTTTTTTTATTCTCAAATCTTGCTTGCAATTTGGGTCGCAAATTACTAGTATACTTGTTAACCCTAGTGCTAAGCTAATTGCTTGTGTTACGAGTGGTTTCACGTCCGTAGTGCAATGGGCGGGATTCGAACCCGCGACCACATGATTGCAAGTTGACACATTAACCGCTTTGCTTTGGAGATGAACACAATCCTATACTGGGGTCGAACCCACAACACGTCGCGCTCAGAGGTGGTTACTTTGCGCACCTATACCACTGGGTTATTCGTGCAGTCAAATTTAACGACCATAATTATTGCACAACAGATCTAAGGCTATTGTCATCTACTAATAATCGCGTAACTTTAATGACCGCCTTGGAATCGAATCCGTGCCTCTACATAAAAAGGTTGCGTACTCACGTATGACCGACAGGAAACACGCCAGCGGCACCACCGACTGCATTCTGAGTATCACCACACTACCTACCCTACGCTATGATAACTATAATATAGTAATATTAACACGAAAAACTGAACAAATAACACTTGAAAATACTCTAAATTAAATGTAAAAAAATCTAATAAAAAATATGAAATGAACACCACACTACCCTATGATAACTATAGTTTTAATATTATTAGATAAAAAACTAAACTACAAACACTTAAAAATTTAATTAAAATATGTAACAATAATAAATCTAATCATTTTATAAAAAATAATTGTTTTTTCTGAAAAATATTAAATTATATTGCGAAAAAATATTTGATTTACAAAAATAAATTTCTTAAAATGACTATTCGATCCTGTGTATTCTGGTATCTAGTACGTTTGGCTCGCATAGCCGCGGGCTCGGTATTGGTGTCCTCCGCCGCTCGCCCGGAGCAACACCCCTCTACAACCACTGCAGCTGCACTTAATACAAGTAATACACTTTCATATGTATGTATCAGGTTTAATAAAATCCTCACAGCTGTTGCTGTTCCAAGGAAAAGTGTCTTTACTTAATAGTTTCATATAGTGACCCACCGAACGGTTTCCGACCCTTTTAGAAAGAAAGAAAGAAAAAGTATTTATTGCCCCACAGTAGAGAGAGACGTAAACTAGCAAAATATCTTAAATCATTAATAGATGCATTTTGTTCAATTGCCATTTTGAAAACAGTTTATATACACGAATTTTACGATTATTGCTGCACAACGCCGCTAAAGAAGTTTTCACTTCAAAAAATGACACTGACACCCTTTGACATATTTTTTCTATACTGGCACCGGATGACATCTCACACTCGCGCGACACCCTGCGTCGCGTCTTAGGATCAGTCTCGGGACCCCTGACCCCTTATAAAGAGGAAAGATTTGATTGTTTGTTTGCATTGGATAGACTCCAAATCTACCGAAGCCATTTGAAAAGTTATCAATTAAGTCCGGGTGCTAATGGCTATATTATATTTAAAAAATATATATATATCCCGGGCTGAGCGGCGGGAAACAGCTAGTTATAAAAATAAAATTCACAGTAGGTACTTGCCATACATAATATCTCGAGTTTATCTAAAACAGGATAATTATATAAACGCTATGCGCAACAGAAGCTGTTCCAGTAACCAGCTCGACGCCTGCGCAGGATGCGTTGCGTAAACATTACTAAGTAATTAGCGAACAACTTTTATAGGTCTATGTAATATCTATAAATGTGGGTCGCACATTACTAGTATTCTTGTTAATCCCTCGTGTTAAGCTAAATGTATGTTTCGCTAAACGGCCATCTGATCACAAACTAGGCAGAGCCTGAATTACAGCAACCAGACAATTGATAAAATATATTTATAGACATACATATTATATTATTGATAAATTACAACTAGAACAAATGATTGCGTGATCACACAAACATTTGTGCTGGGTGGGAATCGAACCCACGACCTCTGGTTTAGCAGTAAGGTTCCTCTAATCACTAGACAAGTAGGTCAGTAAGATGTGTGTGTTCCAGGGCCATCTGCGGGCGCATCGAGGCGTACATCTCGTCGCTACCGCCGCCCTTCCAGCTGCACCGGCCGCTGCTGTCGCGCGCCGCCAGCACCGAGGCCCGCACGCCCGCGCGCGCGCCCTCCTTCAGCGTCTGCTGGTGCTCCACCATGCAGGTACACACGACGCTCACACGGCTACACACAGCTCACACACCGCAAGATACAGCTCACACACAGCATTACTCAGCTCACGCACAGCGACGCAATTACACACAGCAACTCACTCCTCACACACAGCAACTCACTCCTCACACACAGCAACTCACTCCTCACACACAACAACAAACAGCTCACACACAGCATCACACTGATCTTACACAGACACACACACAGCATCACACAGCAATACTTAGCTCACACACAGCGACATAGCATGATATAGCACACACAGCATCATACGGCTCACATACAGCATCACGCAGTAACACACAACTGGCATAAAGCAACACACAGGTCACTCATAGACACACACACACACAGCAACACACAGTTTACACATAGACACACACAACAACACACAGCTCACACAGCAACAAACAACCGCTCAAGCGTCACTGTTTGTCCTGCAGCAGCCGGAGGTGATCAACGCGACGACGGGCAAGCTGGAGTCCGGGCAGCCGTCCATGCTGTGCAAGCAGAGCATGTTCGCTCGCTGGCAGTACCTCGTGCGCCGGCTGCCGCTGCTGCCGCAGGTCTCACGCCACACTCTGACACACCTCCTGTGCCCGACAATAAAATAATGTGTCTTATGAGATATGAACTCTCAAAACGTTTTGATGCAAGAAAAATTTTGCTTTTCTGACAAAATTCTGCGTTTACATTAAGAAAAAAAAAAGACATCTCCAGGCCCATCAGCCGTCTCTTGGGCATAAGTTTATGCCCAAGTTAGTTTATGGAGACCAAAAATTAATCCTATTAATATTATAAATGTGAAAGTGTGGATGTTTGGCTGTTTGGATGTTTAGATGTTTGGATGTTTGTTACTCAATCACGCAAAATTGGCTGAACCTTTGTCATGGAAAAGAACATAGGCTACCTTTTGTCCCGATTCCTTAAGTAGTTCCCGAGGGAAAATTGAAAATAGTTACCGAGCTAAGCTATAGGCAGACAGCTTTGAAATTTGGTATTTTTTGTGAAAATTTTATTTCATTTTTCATTACTTTCACATTTTTCATTTCTTTTTGGACCCAATTGTGAAGTCCACGCACACGAAGTCGCGGGCAGAAGCTAGTTTATAATAATCTTCATAAATAAACGTGTACTAAAATTGTTCGCGCTTGTAAACGACGGCACGTTAGATGGTAATAATGATGGCCGATAGTGAGTGAGCGCTAGTGAGCAGGGAACTGAACGAATGAGAGTGATGTAGCTTGCAGTACGCCAACACCCTATATCGCCCCATCAGACCTTTACCTAGTTCACCCATCGTGATACATCTCCCCGTGTGTGTGCAGGAGACAGATTTGGAGTGTAGTGGGTCGGCCGTGCCGCCGCAGCTCCCTGAGAACCTCGAGCAGCTGCTGTACAACGAGGCCAAGCAGATGTGTCCCACATACCAGGTACGAAGGATCCTCTACCACACAAGCGATATACGCTCAATTATCTTTGAGACTTCCGGTTCCCAAAGTAGTGGGTCGGAGTGCCTGTTGCGAGTTTGTATTAGGTTTACGCAGGTGACACGTTTAAGCTGTTGTCAAAAAAATAGCGAACCGAAGGCGTGGTAAAGTGTTTTTAATTTTGTAATGGTATTACGGGCGCTCAGAGAGGGGACTCTGCCTCCTATCAAGTAACCTTGGAGAAGGCGGTAGTAGTTGTCAATGCTACCGTAATTAGTAAGGCTCCGGGAATATCCTTTTACAGTCTTCCCAGGGATGTGCCATAACAGGCGTTGCACAGGAGGGTTTCTGGTTTGGTCTTTTAAGAGGTAACAGATCCCTCCTCCATGTGCAGATGGTGACCAACGGGGTGGTTTTAGTGAGGTAAAAATCCCACACTGCTCAGCCTTATACTCCATAAGGCCGGACGCCTTTTGAAGGTTTCCCCCCGGAAAAAAAAGGTATCGTTTGATGCTAGTCACATAGTTAAAAAAATATATATCTAAAAATATATTATTAAAAAGCGAACCGAAGTTAAGGTGTTCTTCATTTCGGAACGATTTGCTTTTGTCACGCCTTCCGTTGGCTGTTTGTATGACACCAGCTTAACTGCATTTGGCTCGCTGATTGGTGTGCGAGCTAGGAGTGGACCAATTGGAGCGCCGTATCGTGTCGCTTGCGTCAACTTAAAACAAACTTGTACTAGGCACTTGTATTTCTTTGCTTGATAAATGAATATAATATTCCAGAAGAAGATGTTTTTCCCAAAAGTGAGTGTGTTACTTATAATGGTGGATCCACTCATGTCTGGAGGCACGTTTCGGATGTCGGCGAACTATATTTAAAATTTGGTCTGACACAATATCTTTGTTTTATTTTGTGATTATTTTTATGAATATTGATTTAGAATGCAACTGCGTTACACGCTGTTACATTATACTCCAACAAATTCGAGTAACTGCGACCGAAGCTGTCGAAATCGAAGGCATGTGTGGATACACCATTAGAGTAACTCTTGAGGTGCACTAGTAAGTCCTGGGTGTAGTAACGCTTGTGTCCGCGTCAGTTGGCGAAGCGTCGCCTGTTCGCGGCGTTCGAGCAGGCGGGGCTGGGGTCGTGGGTGCGGCGGCCGCTGGAGCAGGACCAGTTCGTGTGCGAGATCTCCGCCGCCGACCCGCGCCTGCTGTTCGCCTAGGCCGCCCGCGCGGGCCCGCGCCCCCCCGCCCCGCACCCGCCCGCCCCCGCTGCCCCCGCCTACTCCGCTACTCCTGTAACACCCAAAACCCTTAAAACCCGATCAGTCCTTCTAACCCCCTTACGTCCTGCAGCCTCTGCAATCACCGAAAGTCCCAAAACCCCTGCTATCTGTGCGAGCTACTCAAGTACTGTAACCTCCAAAACCCCTGTTATCTCAACCCCTCTACCCCCCTTACGTCCTGTAGCTTCTGCGATCTCCGCAAGTCCTAAAACCCCAAAAAACCCTGGAGCCCGACAAGTCCCTGTGACCCCCTCACGTCCTGTAGCCTCTACGTCTATAGGTCCTATAGCCTCTAACAGCCCTGTAGCCCCGGCGAGCCGGGAACTGGGACATCACACACGTTTGTACCTCGCGTACCGCGACCTTAAGCAACCCCGTACAGACACTGTTAGTGACGTCAACAATAAATCTGAACACAGAGATGATTGTAATGATGGTAATGATAAGATTGTGACTGGTGACGAGGTAGACGGTGATGCGAGAGATGATAAGGACATACAGCAGGTCAGCAGTATGATGAAAAGAGTGCAGCTGAAGCACAGCGAGCGAGTGTTCTGGAAGGACTTCTATAGGAGCCGGCAGGCGCGGAAAAAGGAAGGGAGTGGGAGGCGTGAGGAAGTTGAAGGAGGAGAAGGCAATATTAGGGATAAAAGTATAGCAGATACTACTGAGGTGGCGTATAGAGATAGTGTTAGGACAGATACCAATGACAGTGACGTCACACATGTCAATTTAGCAGATGTAGAAAGAGATGGAGTGAGTGATAATGAGACGGCAGATATTCGAAAACCAATAATTAACAAGTTGTTATCATACATGAGTCGCTACAGAGAGATTGATAAAAAATTGCTTTCTAACAGTGGTCCCTGTGAAGGCCCTGTGGAACAGCAGGGCCCTGACCCTGACATACTGGGGGTGAAGAGCTTACTGCTGCAGCGCAGACTTAATATTTATCAGAATATAAGTTCTACGAGAAGTAAATGAGTATTTTTAGAAAATTTACTTCACTATGATTTTGTCCGGTCAGGATGTTTTATTCAAATTATTTTTTTTTGAAGTACCTACAAGTCTAAATTTTTTAGTTTTAAAATAATTTTCTTTGGTTTTTTTTTCACTTTTTTAAATGACTTAATCATTCCTATATAATTTTAAAAATCTCATTTGGTATAACTTCTTAATTGACTTTGCTTTGTTTTTTATTTCGTTCTTTATTTTAACATTGGGCTACCATGTTTTTTTATTACTTCTACCAATATTAAGTAGCTTGGTTACTTCTAAGGCTTAGAAGTAATGGCTTAGAATCTAAGCCATCTAAAGTCCCAACGAATCTATAATGTGCTCGAGGTGTCACTATCCTCCTCTCTTCGCTCTGTGTGTCCTCTGCGCCTATCAAAGCATCTTCCTGTAGTGAGGAGGCTCCTTCCTCGGATTTCTTTTTCCAGTTTTCCCTGTCTCCGTATATCTCGTAGTCCCTCTGTATTCCGCGGAGAGGCCCTCCACCTTATTCCCCTCTCTAACCCCCTCCCTCCCCATCCCCGGCGGGGCTGAGCCGGCAGCAATGCGTGCGGGACGCGGCGGTCGCGCGCCCTCACGGTCAGCCTTGGAAGCAGTACACACGCAGTCACACACATAACATATACACTTAACCTGCACACACTCATTTATCTATGCCAGCACACATACATTGAACACACCCCATGTAACACATATACACATCCCAAATCACACTACACACACATAATAATAGTAGATTTCAATAGAACTAATTGATAAATTAATATTTGTCTATTCGTTATCTCATAGATAGACAAACAGTGAATCTTGTCTTGTTCTTCTTAATTCCTTGCAGTACAGTCTCTGCTAGATAAAATATTTAATGAAAACTAAAAAAAATAGTGTTTTTCTTTACATATATTACTAGTTCTATTGAAGAATGCGGTGCACACACACACACACACACACATACACACACCACGCCACGAGCAGCGGATGAAACAACTGTGGAATGTTGCACAAACTTGCACAAAATTGTTTAAAATTTAACAAATTTGTTCTCGTGTTTCGGTCGCATGGGTCAACAACTAGTGGGTCAGTATGTTGGGTCATGTGACGTCACACGCTAGCCACGGAACAAGAAGAAAATAATTCGTACAAAATTAAATTAATGATTGAATGGTATTAAAATTATGTGATTATTTGATTTGGAATCTTTGAAAGATTTTTTTATTAATAATAAGAGCAAGTTTATTTTAACATTATTGTACGCTAGTCAGAGGTCACATCGGACGATTCAGCATATTTTGTGACTGGCTTCCAGTCTCCTTATCATCTGAACACCAATAAGTTATACAGGACTGTCCATCTGACAAAGATAACACATTTACTGGGTGATACTGTATGTCTTGGTGAGACTGGAGGTCAAAGGTCAAGGTCATGTTGAGTGTGACCTCTGCAAGGTCGCTGTCGGCTGCTCCAAGTTAGTCAACTGATGCCAATGACTTGATTTAGTTAACTTTTGTATTGTACTTATTGAAGTTACGACTCGAACACTCTACAATAAAGAAGTATAGAAACTCAACATAGCCTCGTCGTTCTGTCTCTTTCTAACACAAGCAAGAAGACGAGGACAGACGATATTGTCAACCGTCAATTATTTTGAATATCTTGTGTCCTTCTCTAGCACGCATAATTAGAGCGAGACAAAGCGATTCTTGTTTATTTAGTGCCAGTATTGTCGCTGGCTATGTTAGTTATTCATGTTCGACTCGCAACAACTCTGCTTGTAACGATATGCTCAGAGAGCGCTGCGTACCGGACGAGACAGTATTACAAGCCGAACTCAATCCACACTTAACTATAAGAGACTCTTAATAGCCGGTTTCTGAGAGACTGGCGTTTGTAGAAGAAACGTACATACTTATTACGCCGGTCAGAAAATCGGTCTTACAACAAGTCGGTCATAGGCAGGCTGAGTATTAATGGCGACTTATAGTTGAGTTGGGTTAGTGTTCGGCCACTCATAGTATAGTGTTAACTATGTTACTCAATTATTAGTTAAAGCATAATAATATAATATTTAATGTTCATTGTGAGTCCAGTACGTGGCGGCCCTAACATGATTTGCACTCTGGCGCCTCCATCTTGAACTTGTAACTTATTTAACTAAATACATAATCAGAGTAATTGTTTGTGGGAATGGCGTCTTCGCTGTAATTCCATAAGTGTCAACATTGATTAAAAAAAAAAACAAGATACACAGTCTAAAGCAAGTCATGGATAAAACTGTCTCCAAACTCCACCTTATCCGCATACCATAAAGTTGATATTGCGATGTGAGAGTTTTTGAAATGACTGAATTTTTGTGTTCAATTTTGAGAACAGATTTGAGATTCTGACTGTCTGTTTCTTTTTTCATATCACTGAACATATTATGACGGATTTGAAAACAATAGATTAATTAGTGTTGTGGAATATTAATAAAAGATTTTAAGAAATTAAGTAAAATGAATCTGATTCGTTTAGTATTTTTTTTTAAGTTTTGTATTGTAACTAGTCTTAGGGGTAATTAATTGTTTTTTAATCTAACGAACGTAAAATGATAACTTCTACATTATATTTATAACAATCACGTGCTGGGCACAACTATTCAATAAGTCAGTACAAGTAATTCTAAACACCATAAGGGTTACTTCTACTCAAAAGTCCGCCAGGATCGCTGGATTCGCTTGTATTGTTTGTTATTTTCTACCAATCACAGACCAGTAGCTCGTCTCTCATTGGTTGAGAATGTCAGTTACATCTTATGCGACAATAGTGTACCTAGAGGTGTTTGATTGGTGGTAGCCTCCATTTAGTTCTATGTCCCCGCCGCTAGGGGCGCCAGTGTGTCGCGTCGTAAGCTTACAAAGTAATATATTTTCCTTGTATTGTATCGTAGCTATAGTTTGAGGACTTCCGTCAATTGAAACTGATTTGATCTTGTTTAAGAGTAAAATATATTATCTCTTTTTAAATAATGTTGTTTTATTTACCCTGGAGTTACAACAATAGCTGGATCGCACTGCACGGGGATGGCGGACGAGTGGCGGCCGTAATACGTATCTTGCAAAAAGGCAAAACAACATCAGAAAATGCAATGATTAAGTAATTATTGAATACGAATCAGAAATTGAACAGCAATAATTGTGCAAATTTTGTTGTCGTTTTGCTTTTGGAAATATGTAGGTAATACTGCCGTAAGTGTTGGTGCATCGCTAAGGAACAGCAATTGACAGAAATAATTTTGCAAAAGGATAGATTTTATCCATCAGATCGATATGTAATTAAATACGATTCTTCTTTTACGTTACCCTAAATAATGACGAAACATTTTATTGCTCCCTGTATTAGTAGGTAATGCGGGAATTTAAAATACAAGTAAAATAATATTATTTATTTATTGATACAATAAACTTTTAAATTCTTAACAACAAGGGGACAGCTGATTTCTGATACAACTAAGTATAGCAAATTATAACGTAAATTAGAACAGAGCTAAGAATTAAGATGGATCACCACAGAGTAGAACAAAGAAATAAACATGACTAATAATATTGCTCTTTACGTCACATAAAGTAAGAATTTATTAACAATTTATGTACACTCAAAGAATTGACAAAGGACACAGCATAGCCATAGTGGAGTACAAAGGTACTTATGTACTATTATAAATAGTATTTTATTGAAGTAAAAAGAAAAAAATATTGCACTTATTATTATATTATAAAATACAGCTAGGTGCTGTACGCTGAGGCAAGATAAGTGCTATAAAGCATTTTAGACACATTCTATTTTTACCTGGCTTCATAAAATTGATAGAGAAATGTATGAATAGCATTAATATAGGCTTTCGACATGAATATTATACAACAATAAATCCGCTGATGTCTTTCTTTGTAAAACTAGTATACATATAAATATCACACATTTAGTAGTTGTATGTCATGTGTCAGAGGAATATTTCAACAGTTTTTTACAACTTTAAGCAAATTTTATACTTTATCACAGCTTTTAACAGGCTATATTCTAGTAGTAACACTTCTAACACGCCATGTAATGTAGGTTCCTTAATTCTTCATCTTAATCCCCTCGTAAGTTATCAGCTTAACTTATGCATCACTCTTCCTGATTAGACTGCTTGGCCAATTCATACATGACACTTCCGTAGTCTGCGGGCGACAGGGAGGGGAGGAGTGTTAAATAACAAGAGAATAAATTTTTTCATTCGGTATTGCTTAGTATCATCCCCACGCCTGCCGACAACAGAAGTATGTATCACGAAAGTGTTTGCCAATCTTTACACTTAACTTTACATCACTTGTTATGCTTTCATTACTTCGTATCTCATTCGTTTTATATTTAAAATCGATTTGCAGACGGTCCCAAAATAAGCTACCACTGAGCACTTTTCTTAAAGAAAAATATCAGTAACATATCTGGGGTTATTTATAATAATTCTACTCGCTAGTCACACTTTGAAAATAGTTTCACGCCACTATCGTCAGCTTCTAGCAACTACACAACACTTAAATCAACGACATCTATGTCTTGACGGAGGTACTAAACATGTCTTTATACTGTTACTTGGTACTTTAAATACATAAAATGCAATCGGCCTCGGAACAAACTCCTCACACTTACAAACTTCTCATTAAAATATATTATTGTTCAAGTTTTTTTGCACTTCTCAACTTTCGACACTAGATGGCGCTGTTCCGAATACTCGTATCATCCTGTAGTGTCCAGGCGTGGTCACTAGATGTCGCTGTAGCGTGTCGCGAGTGTCGGCAGCGCGCCCGCAGCGCGTCGCGCACGAGCGCGGCGAGCTCGGCGTACAGCGGGCACGCGCGCCCCGCCGGCTTGCAGATCTCGCGGTGGTCCACCGACACGCCCTGCAGCGAGCCCACGCCCGCGTCTACACATAAATGTTATTAGCAGCTGACGCTAAAGGTTGTCTCTGTAACTTTAAGGTGGAAAGAAGCGACAGAGAGGCATTTAAGATCATTTTAAAGTTTAACATGCGTTTAAGCATCGGGGGTAATGTGTACACTTGAAAAATTTGCCAAACATTGTATGCAAAATGGTTTGATGATTATGTACATTCGTTATGAAAGGCTTTTGCATCTATCTATATCAGTCAATTAATCAGGACGAGGTGGCACAGGATCGGAGACAATGGTAGAAAGAATGGACGGCTTTAGTCCAGCAGTGGGAGCATGTGTTACCGGCGGAGTCCTCGCTGACGATGGTGAGCCACAGCACGGACATGAGCGTGCGGCGCGTCTCCACGAGCGAGCGTACCGCGGGGCGAGCCGCGCGCGCCGCCCGCAGCCACGCCGCCTGCAGCCGCCGCACCAGCGGGCAGTCTGCGGGGGAACCAGGCCAAGCCATCAGACACGGATCAAAACCGATAAATATATGGGTTCTTTTTAAGGTCTGCTGTTTTTTTATCAAAAGTTGAGGTTTTCGGACATAAGAACCTTTATTTTTGGGATTCCTAAGTTATATCAGCAGACATTTGTTTGGACAGTACGCCTGATTCGTCTACTCCAGCTTAAAAGGGCAAGAGGCCCTCAGCGAGGTCAAACCTTAGCTTCGAAACTGTATCGCCCTAGACATGAACATGTACAGTCCTCCTGTGCGAAATAAATAATTATCTTACACCGTTTTGCATCCAGTGAAAATCACTTGAGATGAAAACTGGAGATAAAAATTGTGTGTTGAGCTAACCCTTAGCGATCTCGAGCAGTTCGATGCTGCGACAGGTGATGGGAGTCTTGATGTGCGCGAGCGGCGAGCCGAGGTGCGGCACTGAGTAGAACATGAAGCCGCAGCTGAAGCGCCACAGCGACGCGCGACGAGAGAGGTACACACTGTCTTCTGTAAGAGAGACGAGGAATCAATATATTAATACTTTTTTTAATGAAAACTCCTGCATTCCGGACTTACTTCACGGTTTTAATTCTTACCTTTATTACTTGAAGACACGTCACAATTCCTCTCGCCGTCAGCCTCGTTATTCTCCTCTCCCTTTCTCACACTAACATCCACGCACTCCTCCTCGCACTCCGCTTGACCACCAGCACTGACCGCATTGCTGTTACTACAACTATTAACATTGTTATCACCTGAATTATTATTATTCCTTATCTCATTCATCTCGTCAATATTCCTTAAATCACTTATATTATTTTTTGTACAGTTAAAGTCATCATTCATAAATTTATTTGGAAAGCATTTCTCGTTGGTCTGTTCATCACAAGTATTGTTAAAACTATTATAATTATTGTCTAACTCTATATTATTGACTATTGTTTTGTATTCTCTATGGCTTTGGTCCTCGGTATTATTGTTTATTATATTTTGTCCTTCACATTTGTTCTTCTCCAGTTTCAAGTGCGCTTCATAAGCTGGAACAAATAAAAAATTTACATTTACAGCTTCCTTAATTCCTTTTGATATTTATGTACCGTTTTTTTTTAAGAAAAGTGGTTTACACAGTAATTAGTATATTTCTAATTATATGTAGAGGTCCTTTGAGAGTTACAGAACTTTTAGTCTCATCTACCTTCACAATATATCTGTTTGATGAAGAGTCCACCCTTGGAGTGGCCTACCCACACGACTGGCCTCTCGCCGACACCCATCGCCAACAGTTGCTCTATCATCTGCTCAGCACGTTCGTGGAGACGCAGTCTGCGAAAATCAAGCACGCAACATTTCATGAATAAATAATATATACTGTGTGATATGGATTAATATCATAATATAGGTACTATTAACAAATAATAGCCTGGAGCTAGAGGCCCCAGTAAAATACCTCGAGGGACACCACGCTAACGCCGATGAACAAGATTTTATATTAAGTACATTTTAAAATACATATACCTAACTCATTATAAACAAAAAGACAACGCATCAGAGTGAGACCATCGGGCAAAGCGCGCGCAATAGAATATGTGTTTTACCCCAAAAAATCATCAATCTTTGTTCTGTCGATTCGTATGCTCACCTAAGTCAAATGCTTTTGATAAAACCAAATTTTTAGTAAATATTTATATCAAGTAAATAACCAATTATCTATAATAATAATAATATCGTTTATTTGCATAAAATGTGGTACAAGAGTTGGTATAAAATTTGGTTACAGAGCTAGACACATTCCGCAGTTATAAAACAGCATGCAAATGTTTGAGATAACTTAAAATACCTACATCAGTTGACATACAAGCATATGACACATTACAATAATTATGGTAAAGAATTCGCCAATCCAAAGAAACACAATACATAATAAAAAAATAAGAAAATTTACAATGCATTTCTAAAATGATCTTTCTCACCTCTTATTCCCCTTCACCCACAGCGGCCTCCAGAGATACGGATCACTCGTATAATTAATAGAAATGACCCTTGCTTCCGGAAAGTCCTCTTTGATCCAGTCTCTTGGCCAGCAGGACGAGTAGCAGTCATCACAGACACAGCCGCAGCCCGCCACGCACGGCTCCTCCCGCTTCTTACACTTACACTCGCTCAACTTACACTTCTCATTCAAACACCTACAGTTGTCATCGCTACATTTCTCCGTATAATTACATTTGATGCCATCCTCTATGCTACAGTTCATTGTGTTCAGATCACAGCGGTTATCACAGTCGTTCTTAAAGAGTTCGCTCACGAACTTCGCTTGTGTTTCGTAGTTCACGTCTACGTGTAATAACGTGTTGTTATAGAAGTTCTCGGTGATTAAGGAGTTCTCGTTCGGTAGAATCTTTTGGAAGCATCCGTTGAATTGGTTGAAGGTGATGTTTTTATTTTGTTCTATGTTTGTCTCGTAGTAGACTTGTGGGAGGTGGTTGTACTCTGTCTGGTCGCTGTGGGAACAGTTGCAGGGTTCCGTGCTGTGGTCTCTGAGGGGTACCTTTGTGGGGTCCAATTTGTACTTTGTTCGCCAGTCGCCTTGACGCCATGTGTTACCTAGAGATCCTGGAAAAAAATAAGACAATTCAGGCAATATTTAAATTTAGTCTTATGTAAGTATTAATTAAATATTTTTTAAATTAGTTATTTCTTTCTTGGGTCACCATTTTACAACCAACATAAAAAAACCACCACATTAATTGTTCACTATGAGTTTATTTAACCTCTGCCCAGTTATTTAGTATGTGAAGCTACAAAATTATCTGGGTTAGTCTCATCATTATCTTCATCCATCTTCCCTTCGCTAAGTCCACTGTAAAACCCACAGAATCGCTAGTCACATAACCTACAGATGGTATCAGAAGGATCGCTTACCATAAAGTCCGTGCACGAAGATGACGTCAAGCGAGTGCGTGGCCGGCGTGTGCAGCGTGACGCACTCGACTCGCGGCTCGGGGTGCAGGTGCGCATTACTCGCCGAGCGTGGCTTGGGAGCTGGTCGGGTTGGCTGCCGAGAAGCTGTGGGTGGAGAATAATCATCTATATAAATAAAAAGACAAGGCCTGACTGACTGACTGACTCATCAACGCCCAGCCCAAACCCTTGAACCTAGAAAGCTGAAATTTTACACAGAGGTTCCCTTTATAATGTAGACAAGGAATAAGGAAGGATTTTTCGAAATTCAACCCCGAAGGGTGTTAAATAGGGGATGAAAGTTTGTATGGAAAATCGTCATTTTTGAAGTTTAAACCATGAAACTTGGTGGTTACCATTCTGGTAAAAAATTAAAAACCACGTGTTTCAGTATTTTTCGAAATTCAACCCCTAAGGGAGTTAAATAGGGGGTGAAAGTTTGTAGGGGAAGTTCAGTATTTTTAAAGATAGACACATGAAATTACGTATACGGGTTTCTCGATAGAAATAAATAAAGACGTATTTCAGCGATTTTGAAAATCTACCCCCTAAGAGGGTAATATAGGGGATGGAAGTTTGTAGGTATATGAATTGTGTAGTTTTCATAGATAGGCACATTAAATTTCATAGGATTATGAGTTAGAAATAAGACGTATTTCAGAGATTTTAGAAATCTACCCTCTAAAGGGGTGCAATAGTGGTTGGAAGTTTTTTTAGGAAGTTCGTCATTTTCAAAGAGAGAGAGATGAGATTTGGTTTCATGAGATTTGGTATACGGGATTTTGGTTAGAAGATTATTTAGAAGGTTATTAGATTTTAGAATTTTACGCCTTAAGATGGGTCAATAGGGGTTGCAAGGTATTATATTGTGGACTTTATATTTAAAAATAAGGTCATGCCTTTCATATACGGGTTTCTGGTTCGATACAAATAAATGACCATCTAAAACATATCTTTACGATGACATCCGTGTTCGAGTGGCGTCCACAACGGTTTTCAAGGTGTCGCCAGCTCTGAGTTCCCGGGTTCGATCCCCGGACGGGTCGATGTAGAAAATCATTTTTTTACATTATGTCGAGTCTGGGTGTTAGTGGTACCTTCGTTGTTTCTGATTCCATAACACAAGAGCTTTAGCTACTTACTTTGAATTCGGAGCAATGTATGTGATTCTTCTTCATCTTTTCGTGTCAATGATTTTCAAGTTTCGTCTGTGTTTTCAAAGTTTATCCAAACTCAATGTATGTGATGTTTTGCACATTATCTTATTATTATCTTAACGCCATAATATTTTATGAAAAACATAATTCATGCTCCTTACTTTGAAAATCCCAGAATACATCCATCTATCCTTTACTATACTTGCTACTCTTAACTTTACGCGCGTGCGAAGCCGCGGGCAACAGCTAGTATACATATAAACGACGGAGAGTGAAAAACGTCAGTCGCGTGACAAAAATATATCCTAAACGACCGCAGTTTGACCAATAATAAAAAACAAAACAGGATTTTCCGCGCAAGTAGCTCGCTCAGTCAGTTTGAGGATAACATTGCTCAAATTATTATTAAATATTTAAATTCAAAACTCATTTAATTGAATTAAGATACAAAGTAATACTTTTCAAACGTCAGTGACATATGGACAGCACACTGATAGGCCTACCCTTCACCGCTTCAGAAGTGCTCTGGCTGAGGAGAAGAAACGGCAAAACAAACTCCACAGCAGCACGCTGTCTTTAATAATAAATTGCATCACCTACGAAAGTGGACTGAAAACCATTTTTCATTTTCAAAGATAATTAACGAAAATTTAAAAAATGTTTGGTCTATGTTTCGATGTTTCCCGCTTTCATCAATTTGTTTATCTATCAGACTCATTGTCCCTAAGACATTACGCTATAAGTCGGAACAGACGCAATAACCTGTGATAAGACGTCAAAGATGATCTTAAGATGCTACTAAACGTACCGGTGACAGCGGGCAGTGGCGCGGTGAGCAGACGATGCAACAGTACTGACGCCGTGCTCCACACGCAGGAGACCATCCAGCGACTAAAGACAACATACATACAGCATATTAGTGGATATAAGGTACACATATTGATGGCCAAGTCAAAGAAGACTGAAATTTTAATCAATGGTATGGGAAAAATGAAGGCTTCGTGGTTTGATGTCGCAAAGTTTGACGGATAATTCAAGTCAAGTCACGCACGCCGCGGTTTGTAATGATAGGTGAACATTTGTAAACATACCGAGACTGTGGTAAGTAATTCTGACAACCAGTCTTGCTATGGGATACTATATTACCCAGTAAATGGGTTGTGGAGGTCATTGAGCAATCGCTTCATGTTAAATACGGTATTCAGCTAAATATGGTTAGACTGGAAGCCGACCCCAACATAGCATGGGAAAAAAAGCTAGGCAGATGTAAATTGTAGGTGAAGAGATGTAACAGTAAGATAACACGCTATGAATGATTTAAAACAATATGAATAAATAATCCGGAGTTGGGTTTGGATGAAATTTGGCATGCATGTAGCCTTGGACATGGAAGAGGCCTTTTATCCTGATTCCTGTAGTTCCCGAGGGAAAATTAAAAATTGTTTACGAACTAAGCCGCGGGCGGACAACGACGCGCGACGTAGCGACGACACACAACTACAGCGTCGTGACACGCTGACAGCTGGGAGGCACGCCATATACCTGAGTAGCGACGCCGCTCAGCTATGGTGTCGCGACGCCTTAGTTGTGAAGCGTCGCGACGCTATAGCTGAGAGCCGTCGCGAAGCCATAGATGACGTCGCGACGCCTCTCTAGTTTGGCGACACGGCTCCTCTCATTTATGGCTGTGCGACTCATCTCAGATATAGCGTCGCGACGCCACTCAATGATAGCGTCACGTCGGCCCTCAATAATGGCGTCGCAGCGCCTCTTTTTTTGGCGTCACGACGCCTCTCATCTAAGGCTTCGCGACTCCTTTCAACTATAGCGTCGCGACGCCACTCAATGATGGCGTCGCGGCGCCACTCAATAATGGCGTCGCGACGCCTCTCAGGTGCATCGTCGCGACATCTCTCTATTTCGACGTCGTGACGCATCCCTGTTTTGGCGACGGATCCCCTCTCCCCTATGACGTCGCGACACCTCTCAGCTATGACGTCGCGATACCTCTCAGCTATGGCGTAGCGACGCTTCTTAGCTATGGTGTCGCAACGCCACTCTGATATGGCGTCGCGACGCCTCTCAGGTGCAGCGTCGCGACATCTCCCTATTTTGACGTCGTGACGCATCCCTGTTTTGGTCGTCGGATCCCCTCTCCGCTATGATGTCGCGACACCTCTCAGCTATGGCGAAGCGACGCCTCTTTGCTATGGCGTCGTAACGCTGCTTTAATATGACGTCACGACGCCCTCAAGTTACAACGTCGCGACGCCTCTCTATTTTGACGTCGTGACGCATCCCTGTTTTGGTCGTCGGATCCCCTCTCCGCTATGATGTCGCGACACCTCTCAGCTATGGCGAAGCGACGCCTCTTTGCTGTGGCGTCGCAACGCTGCTTTAATATGACGTCACGACGCCCCCATGTTACAACGTCGCGACGCCTCTCTATTGTGGCGTCACGACGCCTATCTTCTTCGCGACTCCTTTCAGCGACAGCGTCGTGACGCCACTCAATAATGGCGTCGCGGCGCCCCACAATAATAGCGTCGCGGGGCCGCTAAGCTGCAGCGTTGCAACGCTCCTCTGATATGGAGTCGCGACGCCTCTCAGGTGCAGCGTCGCGACATCTCTTTATTTTGACGTCGTGACGCATCCCTATTTTTGTCGTCGGATCCCCTCTCCGCTATGACGTCGCGACACCTCTCAGTTATGGCGTAGCGACGCCTCTTTGCTATGGCGTCGGAACGCTGCTTTAATATGACGTCACGACTCCCTCAAATACAACGTCGCGACGCCTCTATATTATGGCGTCACGACGCCTCTATATTATGGCGTCACGACGCCTCTCATCTTCGCGACTTCAGCTATAGAGTCGCGACGCCACTCAAAGATGGCGTCGCGGCGCCCCACAATAATGGCGTCGCGGCGCCGCTAAGCTACAGAGTCGCAACGTCCCTCTGAAATGGCGTCGCGACGCCTCTCAGGTGCAGCGTCGCGACATCTCTCTATTTTGACGTCGTGACGCATCCCTGTTTTGGCGACGGATCCCCTCTCCGCTATGACGTCGCGACACCCCTCTGATATGGCGTCGCGACGCCTCTTTGCTATGGCGTCGCAACGCTGCTTTAATATGACGTCACGACGCCCTCATGTTACAACGTCGCGACGCCTCTCTATTGTGGCGTCACGACGCCTCTCTTCTTCGCGACTCCTTTCAGCGACAGCGTCGTGACGCCACTCAATAATGGCGTCGCGGCGCCCCACAATAATGGCGTCGCGGCGCCGCTAAGCTGCAGCGTCGCAACGCTCCTCTGATATGGAATCGCGACGCCTCTCAGGTGCAGCGTCGCGACATCTCTCTATTTTGACGTCGTGACGCATCCCTATTTTTGTCGTCGGATCCCCTCTCCGCTATGACGTCGCGACACCTCTCAGCTATGGCGTAGCGACGTCTCTTTGCTATGGCGTCGGAACGCTGCTTTAATATGACGTCACGACGCCCTCAAGTTACAACGTCGCGACGCCTCTATATTATGGCGTCACGACGCCTCTCATCTTCGCGACTTCAGCTATAGAGTCGCGACGCCACTCAAAGATGGCGTCGCGGCGCCCCACAATAATGGCGTCGCGGCGCCGCTAAGCTACAGAGTCGCAACGCCCCTCTGATATGGCGTCGCGACGCCTCTCAGGAGCAGCATCGCGACAACTCTCTATTTTGACGTCGTGACGCATCCCTGTTTTGGCGACGGATCCCCTCTCCGCTATGACGTCGCGACACCTCTCAGCTATGGCGTAGCGACGCCTCTTAGCTATGGCGTCGCAATGCCGCTCTGATATGGCGTCGCGACGCCTCTCAGGTGCAGCGTCGCGACATCTCCCTATTTTGACGTCGTGACGCATCCCTGTTTTGGCGATGGATCCCCTCTCCGCTATGACGTCGCGACACCTCTCAGCTATGGCGTAGCGACGCCTCTTAGCTATGGCGTCGCAATGCCGCTCTGATATGGCGTCGCGACACAACCGACTATCAAAAAGGAGGAGGTTCTGAGTTCGACTGTATGTATCTTTTTTTTAAGTAGCTATGTCCACCGGTAATATTACCTGTCAAAGGTGAACCGATTTTCATAACTAAATATTTTTAATCTTTCGATTAAACAACAAACAATCACAATCGTGATACAAGATTTAATTGATCAGTATTTCAGAAACCGCTTTGAAAAGCACGAAAAATAAATAATTCGTGTAATCATTTGCGAAATTCCCCCACTTGTCCATCGTAACGCTTCACTACGATCCCTCTTCAAATCAATTGTACTTCACATATGATAGGTGCCGCGAGAACGCCACGCGCCCGGAATAGGATCAATTGCGTCCATTAATAATCGTTACCTGAGCGACGCCCGCGTGACCCGAGATTGTTGATAGCGGGCGTCGCTACATATTATGTAGGTACGGAGTTATTAAATAACTTGTTTGTGTACCTAATAGCACGGTAGAATGAGATATCTGTTGATGAATGTATAACTGTTTTCAAATTTTAACTATAGCGTTGCATGATTTTAATAAATAAAAAAAAATATTGAGTCCGCTTCCTCCACGACCGCTGCAACATGAACGCGCTAATCTCAGGAACTACTGGTCCGATTTGTAAAATTCTTTCACTTTTAGATAATCTACTTATTGAGGAAGGCTATAGGCTATATTTTGCCACGGTAACCGACGGTCACGCAGGCGGAGCGGAGCTGCGAGCAAAAGCTAGTGTGTTGATATTTACAAGGCTGACTTAAGTGTACTGACTTAAGTAACTTAAGTGGGTAGCCTAAATAGTAGTTAGGGCGTTGGATTCGCGATCATGTAGTTCCCGGTTCGAAACCCACCCATTGCACTACCGAGGTGAACCCACTCGTAACACAAGCATTTAGCTTAGCACGAGGGCGTGTGGGATTATACTTGTTAACCCTTGTTAACAAGAATACTAGTAATAAGCGTGACACAATACCTACTAGTAAGTCGTTACCACTTCGACTAAGGCTTACTTAAAGATCACGGATGGTTTTTCTGTACCATCGAAAATTCATATTTCTACGACCGCTGAGTTTGTTTCAACATTTGTTCTGAGGTTAGTTAGGAAATGTCGACTCCACCGCAACAAAAAATAATATAATATGTGTGACCTGTGTAGTAGAATCAAAAATCAAAAAATCAAAATCAAAATCAAAATGTTTTTATTTCTAGTAAACCTAAAATAGGCGCTTTAGAAACGTTAACTTTAAAAACTACTGACTCTAGGTGCGCGGTTCCAAAGTGTCATTCCTATGGAGAAGAACCGGCAAGAAACTCCATAAGTTACTCTTTTAAAAAAAATATGTATTGTTTACAATAGATCATGAAATAGGTATGTGCATCAATAACGCTAGGAACATAAAAAAAAAGATACTTAGGTATTAATTATAACAATGAAATCTTTCCTAGTAACGGAAGAAAGCAAAAGCTAAAAAAATTCTATTCAATATATTCCTTACGCTGTTGACGCATTCACAAGTATTAATTTTATCTATAATTATTAAAACTATAACGTAAAAAAAACAATACGGAAAAAAAAAAATTGTTACATACCATAATATGTACCTAGTCAATAAATCAACCCTAACAGGAATGTCAAGGCATGTCCTAGAAATACAGGCTTAGATGGAACTGTGTAAATAAACAAGCAGAATTTAAAGACCACCAGGGAAGCCACATGTGCAGAAGTTACAATATCCACGCGCTTTTGTCTTCAACATAGTCCCCAATTTTATAATAAGCTTTTTTCAAGAGAATTGATTTAATACACGTTTTGAATTTCTTACCAGGCAGATTAGTAATAGCTTCTGGCAGTTTATTATAAAATCGTATTGAATTCCCTAGAAAAGATTTGGTGTTCGTTTTAGTTAGTCTAAACTTTGGAACTACCAATTTATTTTTATTTCTGGTATTTATATTATGACAATCACTATTTACTTTGAAACTAGAAAGATTTTCACGCACATACATAATATTTTCAAAAATGTAGAGAGATGGCAAGGTTAATATGTTAATTTCTTTAAATTTTTCTCTCAACGACTCACGAGGGCCCATGGTGTAAATTGCGCGAATTGCCCTTTTTTGTAGAATAAAAATAGAATCTACATCGGCTGCGGACCCCCACAATAGAATACCGTATGACATTAAGCTGTGAAAATACGCATAATAAACTAATCTAGCAGTGGGAACATCCGTAAGCTGCCTAATTCTCCTGACCGCAAATGCAGCTGAACTTAATCTACTAGACAGTGCTGTGATATGTGCACCCCACTGCAATCTAGAGTCAATAGTAATACCCAGAAATAAAGTTTCATTAATGAGTTCAAGTTTTTTACCATCCAGCATCAAATTTAATTCAGATGGAGTTCTAACATTAGGGAGAGAAAACTTTAAACATTTCGTTTTAGATGAGTTGAGAAGTAAGTTATTAGCTGAAAACCAATCGGATAAGACGTTAAGGCCGTTATTTAAATTTGATAAATCAAGTATTTTCCTATTTATTTTAAAGATAAGTGAAGTGTCATCCGCAAATAATACGATATCAGTCAAACTAGCCATCATATAAGGAAGGTCATTAATATATGTTAAAAATAAAAAGGGGCCTAGGATTGAACCCTGCGGCACGCCCAATTTAATTAAAGACCCCGATGATGTTACGCCGTCTACGCCTACTTTCTGAAGTCGAGTTGATAAATAAGACCGTATAAGGTCTAGAGATCGTCCTCGTAGTCCGTAGTATTTTAATTTAAGGATAAGTGTACTATGATCAACACAATCAAAAGCCTTGGAAAGGTCACAAAAAATGCCAATGGCATCCTGCGAACTCTCCCAAGCCTCCAAAATGTGTGACACCAATTTAGTCCCGGCATCGGTCGTTGACCTTCCCTTGGTGAATCCAAATTGACGTTCGTGAAAAATGTTATGTTTATTAAACTGCCACATTATTTGGTCTAAAACAATTCTCTCGAAGATTTTACTTAAGGCAGGAAGCACTGAAACTGGTCTGTAGTTAGCTGGATCATTCTTGCAACCTGATTTAAAAATGGGAATTACCTTACTGTGCTTCATTAGATTTGGAAAAGTGCCACAATCAACACAGTCATTAAAAATGTTTGCAAGAATCGGAGCTATTGTGTCAATTATAGATTCAATTACTTTGACAGATATGCCCCATAAATCTTCAGTGGACTTTACTTTAATACATTTAAACGCCTTTTTTACAACGCTAGGAGATACATGTGTAAAACAGAAATTTGGAATAAGTCTATTAAAATGTTGCTTAACTAATGACTCTGCTCTTAGAGAAGATGAAGAAAGTGATTTAGTAACTTGAACAGGAATATTAGCAAAAAATGTTTCAAAAGCCTTAGCAACTTCAGGCTTATGTAGAATTATATGTTATTATTAATTTTCAAAGACATCTCTGTATCTCTATGCTTACTACTACCAGTCTCAGAGTTAATAATCTTCCATACCGTTTTTATTTTATTATCTGATTTGCCTATGCGACTACTAATAAGTTTTGATTTAGCTGACAAGCATACTTTCTTAAATGTTTTTGAATACTTCCTTACAAAATTATGGAAATTTGGGTCAGAGTCAAATGATTTCCTATCATAAAGGGTATAAAGCTTATCTCTACTAATTCTTATGCCCTTTGTAGCCCATTCATTAAATTTACATTTACTATTTAATTTAATATTTTTCTGAGGACATGTTCTGTTAAATGATCTACAAATAATTTGCAAAAGCCTATCATAATCATTATTTGGAGCTCCTACAACTGAATACTCGCCACTGCCAAGCTCCCTGGCAATACTATTTTGAAATGAACACAGTCTATGATTTGTTAAAGGCCTTACTGTAATTAACTTACTTGATGGCAATTTAATGTTGGCTTTTATTGATACTAGTTGGCCCCTGTGGTCTGAACGAATGCCAGGTATTAAATTAAAGTCTATCACCTCACTATTAGAAAAAATATTATCAATGCAAGTAAGGGAGGTAGTAGTTATTCTAGTGGGCTCATAAAATATGTATAATAAAATTAAATGATTTGAATAATGACAAAAGTTTACATTTATCTAATGAATCTGTTAGAATATTAACATTGAAGTCCCCACAAATGTATATAGATTTATTGTTAGTACATAACTTATTTAAATTTTCCTCCATGGAAGCCAAAAAAGACAAATAGTGAGACGAAGGTGGCCTGTATACACAAAGAACAATAAGATTTTCAATCTCTGCACATGCTACCTCACATAGGTATGCGGTCAACAGAGCATGAGGTTATGTCTTGACGTTCCTTAAACCTAAAATTATTATTACATAAAATTAGACATCCACCCCCATTAGCTGAAAGTCTGTTGTACGCACTGGCAATCGCAAAATTATTTACATTAAAAAGCATTTTATCTGGTTTTAACCAGGTTTCACAAAAACAAAGAATATCAATTAAATATTTGTCTACTAAAAGTTCAACATCTAATATTTTGCCAGAAAAGCGATTTATGTTCTGATGATATAGCAAAATGCTATCAGACTGCTTCCCTATTGTCTGCGTTGAGAGTTTAAACAATCTACATTGTTACCTAACAACAAATCATTACTTAACCTATTCTGCGTTATATCTCCTATAACTGTGTTAATATTATAAGCTATTAAACTAGCAATAAAAAATTTATATCTTCTAGGAAGATACATCGTTTCTTGGGTTAATTGAAACCCACTTATAAACTTATTACACTATACACTATGACAACAAGTTGACATATACAAAGTACTGTTCAGGTAATGAACATAATTATTGTGATTTGAACTTAATGTGTTTGCATAAGGCAAAGCACACAACATGATTTTACCTACATCTAATCCTAATAAGGTGTCAATGCCGTTAACAATGTCCTTTCTCTCTATGCCTAAACTATTGCCCACCAATAAAACAATGGTTGTATTTCTATTAAGTTTCATGTTTTTAACTTTTAATATAAGGTTATTAAAATGGGTATTATGATAACAGAAATTGGTAACATTGGGAGTGTTATGGTAATTTAGCAATGTTCCAAAACCTGCTCCTAGTTTATCTGATACTACAATGCACCTCCTTGAAGGAAAATCAGTGTCATCTGGGGGCTGAGTGACTACAGGCAAGGCTGGTACTGGCAGAGGCTCCGGACATGCAACAGTGTTTGTACAGTTGCAAGATAGATTATTAGTCAGAGACTCGTATCTCTCTGCATTGCACTTCACCAGGTCCATCAGTTACACCAGCCTCTACCATACGCTCACTAAGTTGTTCCTGACTAGATACATATTTGTCAAAAATATCTTTAAGCATGTTCGTTCGTGTTGTGTAGACATAGTATAATATATTATAGTCTGTTTTTTAATCCTAGAAACTAAATTAACAAGTAAAAATGCCAAAATGACATAGATTCCAATAGCTTTTACTCTCAGAATAATAACTAAAGCAAAGACATTGTTAGTAGAAGAGTACAATGTCTTTGAACTAAAGCAACTTTTACTTAAGTTTTGACATTTGCACTTGTCAATTTATTAGTTATTATTAAAAAACAGAGTTTAAGTGTGACATGTAAAAGTGATGATTGATTTATCGTACTTGCAGGGATATAATAATTTCGTTTCACTTCAAACTTGGCGCGAAAGTTTATTAAAAAATTGTGAACAGTTTTACTTTTGTAGAAAAGTTTATTCATACACAGATTCCTGCAATGTATTTCTTGTTTATATTTATACTTAGCTTCTGCTTCAGTATTTTAATGACGTATTACCACCCCTGTTCCCTCTCCCCCTATATTTATCACGTACCGCGTTAGTGTCGGGGTGTACTAACTGCACTCACCGCTACGGCTTCCGACCTTGACCTTGAGACTAAAGTCATTTGTGTCACTGTCACACACACAAACATTCACACGAGACGTACACAATGCTAGGGTGGTGTGGGGTGCGATATATAGCAAGAGGATTTACATGGATTGAATGTATTATGGGTCTTATTAAAATACTTTCATCCATGAATGTTTATCTGTATGTCCTTTATAGAATCGTAAATTATGCATTTGATAGTGTGATCTGTAGCAAAATTGCTGTGCATGAGCCCACGAAAGTTTGAAAGAAAGAAAATGTTTTATTTGAAACTTCGCACAAGTAAACACAAAAAAAGGTAAAAAAAAAAAGTTACACAGCAATAAACAACACGTGTGGAAGCTGTACGAGACCAAAAAGGTTCCTATCTCAGCATAATGAAAGACATGGAATGTCGGAGCGCTGGTGTTCTGAAGTAAGCTGGATAAAGGCCTAAGGGGGTTTTGAGTTGGTACGATCAATATTCGACAGAAGGTGCCACTGTCATTCTAATGATTATAATATGAGTGATCCTCGCGAACATTGTCGCGAGCGCAACTAGTTCTCTATA
This sequence comes from Plusia festucae, assembly GCA_950381575.1. Lineage (NCBI taxonomy): Eukaryota > Metazoa > Arthropoda > Insecta > Lepidoptera > Noctuidae > Plusia > Plusia festucae. Next base: position 65,834 of record OX494457.1, read on the forward strand.
TTATAGACCAAGAAATTACTTCGACGAAAAAGAGTATGAAATCAGTCATCATGGCATGTCCCTCTCTGAATGAATTTTTGAAATCGGCACAGTAGTTTTTGAGTATATTCAATATAAACATGCACACAAAAATACATTCTTTATAATATTAGTGTAGATGTGAGGAAATCTACAAAATAGAAGTCGCTGAATAAAAAACAGTACCTCTCTATGAATCATGCAACTTGTTATCAATCAAGTAGGTACACATGTAATGAATACGTACAGATGTCACACGCCGCAGCTGTATGCTATACATACATAGTTACATACATACATAGGTATAATGCACGCGTGCCGAGGGTCTGAAGGTCAACCAGATCCACATACAGTGCGCAGACAACACTAGGGTTATATCATGTATCGATAATATTGGTGCAACACTAGCCTTATATCGATCACAGGAGGAGAGTAACTTGTTCTCCACGTCTGTTGTGTTACTATTTTTGCCTACTTATGACGTCACAAGCCTTCACACTCTTTAAAACGCCTTATCTTTGTCAAATTTTATTGTTTCGAAAAAAGAAAAATACGTATCTAATATTTAATTATTATATAACGTACGTACGTACTGAATATATCATTACTGTCAACACCTAATCCGAACCCCTATTGTAAATAATAATAATAATATCTTGGGACAGCTCACACACGGTCATCTGATCCCAAACTAGGCAGATAAATACTTATATATTTCTAAATACATACATATTATTGATAAATAATACCCAGACACAGAACAAATGATCGTGCTCATCACACAAAGATTTGTCTTGGGTGGGAATCGAACCCCTCGAATCGATCAAACGACCTCTGGCTTAGCAGTCAGGGTCACTAACCACTAGACCATCAGGCCCGTCAATACTTAAACAATACGATATTTCTGATGTGCCGCAACATCACACCTGTGTTAACTTTATAATATAGGTAACATTAGTGAGAATTTATGTGACTTCTTTGTTACTTACTTATTTTAATATTGCTCCATAATCTATGGAGCAATATTAAAATAAGTCTTTTTTAATCCGAAGGACATTTGTCTAGTCTCAGGGGGGGGCAGAGGGCAGTATAAGTACCATATCATAACTACTTACTCGTAATTCTTCTATCCTTATTATTTCTGTACAATAAATTCTAATAGTATTTAGAGCCTTTTTTATGAACCCGGTCGCTACCACAGCGCCATCCATAATTATCACATTTTACTAACTTTACAGAGCGGTTCTTCTTATTTTTAGCTTCCATACATAATTGTTCGTCTGACAATGAGACAAATCTCTGTCATGACAGCAACAAACAACATGTAGTTATTTATTATTGTTATTTTTAAGCGGCGGTAGCCTAATGGCTAGGGCGTCGGACTTGCGATCATGTGGTTGCGGGTTCGTAACACAAGCACCTTAGCTTAGCACGAGGGGTTAACGAGATTACTAGTAATGTGCGACCCACATTGATAGTAATCTTTAAAAAATATATATGTCTACACCAATATTATAAAGAGGAAAGTTTTGTATTTTTGTCTGTGTGTATGTTTGTAATGCATAAACTCAAAAACTACTGTACCGTTTTACAAAAATCTTTCACCATTAGAAAGCTACATTCACCTTGAGTAACATAGGCTATATTTATTACAAAAAAATTTGGTACCGCGGGCGGAGTCGCGAGGATCAGCTAGTTTAATATATTTTGAAGAAAAGGGATACTCAGTAAAGATGATATAAATCCTTTCTTTTCTTAAAAATAGTTATAAAGAAATAGTCAAGGTCGTCTCAGTAATATTCCTATCTGATATAAAGCACGTCTATTGTATCGAAGGTAAATAGATTGTTTTATCTTATCTTCAAGTTACACACAATAGAAAATATATAACCGAAGATTATATGTTTCTATAGACTCCAAAATATTCAAACAGCGCCCTTAAACAAGTGTTTAACCTATGTAATAATATCTTCTAAATCGGTGAATACCGGCTGCACTAAAAAGTGTCACGTTCCGCTCGAGCCGAGCGTGCAAGCGAGAGCGCGGTGCAAGCGATAGAGAGCCTTAGCGTTCGGCTTGTGACGCATCGATCTCTCTTCTCTTCCACTCCATCGGCCGATGTGTATAAGTAGAAGAGAGACAGTGCACAATTTTTTATAAAATTTCTCTTATGACGCACGTGAAATTATCGTACGTAAACCGACTTTATAGGCAACTATTTTTATTGTTAAATTTACATAAAACAAACAAACTTCACGTCCACAATATTAGTATGGAAGTAGATGACCTGGGTGTTATCACTGAATTACACATTTCGTATTATCAACTTCCTTAGACTTATCGAAATTTGTGATTATTTTTGTAACTGTCACGGTGACCGACTTAATCTCGCTGGTAAATGTAAGTAAATATATATACACGGTTTTTGCTATAAGCACCAAAATATTGCAAAATGTTATGCTAATTAATAATAATTATCGGACTACTGGTCGCAAGCGCGACTGCCGTGCACGAGGTCTCGGGTTCGATTCCCGGGTCGGGCGGCGAAAAATATTGACTGAGTTTACAAATTCTCAGTTCCGCTGGGAATCAGGAGGTATGGATACACCCGTGTGCCTGGGAAAGCACGTATAGCCCTTGTTCCGGAATGTCATATAGTAATATTTGACAGTCGTTAAGTCATTACAATTCCTACTACCAGTCCTATGGAATACTGTGTTTCACAGTAAAATGGGTTAAGGAGATCAGATAGGCTGTCCATACAAAATATGGTATTCCGCTAAATCCGGTAAGACTGGGAGCCGACCCCAACATAGCTTGGGAAAAGGCTAGGCTGAAGATGATTCTAATATCTACACGTACATCACTAACGAGTAACTATCGATACATGTAACATCACTACACACTGGTGGGTATTATAGGCTAACGTTTACGACCATTAAAGAAACAGGTTATCGTGAACGAACCCATCTTATCAATGAGACTATTCATAAATACTGACTTGAGCGACATAGCCTGTGAAATTACGATAATCAAAATATCTGGAGCAAGAAAACTACCTACAGCAGACTAGATTCATCGAAATCGGTTTAGACTTTTTGGAGATACCTATACCAATGAAACAAAACAGATTATTCTTGTTTATTTCGTAAATTTAATTTTATTAGTTCCTCCGCAGTAAAGCTGAGTGTTAGCCGTGTTCATAGAATTTTAAGTATCCAAACTTTTATTAAAATCGGTTCAGCCGTTTTGAAGATAAGCTCGAACAGATAGATAAACTGTATGACACAGTTATAACATTATTTTCTGGTTACCTATTTCCTGCTAGCTAGCGGGATTTGATTATCATTTTTCTTGAAGAACTTTACTTCACTTACAGTTGTACCACCGATGTTTTTATTTTATTTGGTGACATACCTCTGACTTTTCAATTTTTTTTTGTTGTTTGTTTGTTTATGTTTTAAAATAGCAATATTTGTACGCCTTTGACGGCTTGACGAACCATTCAATGATTTTTTATTTAAGTGTTATGTTAGGTTTATAAATAAACTAGCGTAAATAGCTATAAATGTCCATAATTATATACAAAAGCCTTACCCTTGAATCAATCTATCTATTAAAAAAACCGCATCAAAATCTGTCGCGTAGTTTTAAAGATCTAAGCGTACATAGGGACAGACAGCGGGAAGCGGTTTTGTTTTATACTACATATTTAGTAACTATAAGATTTTTATTTGATTAAAATAAATTACAATACCTTCTGCCTACCCCACAATACATAACAAGTGCAAAACTACACAATATATATTCATGAACGAATATTGAATGAATTATTGGCGCGAAGCCATGCCTCTGTCACCGGGTCAACGACCGCTACACGTGGCTTATGTAATACACAACATAACACACACATTAGTGTTATACATATATAATTATGAAGATAACTTTGTTTGTATAAATCACGGGCTTATACACAATGTACAATGTGATTGGTACAAGCTATTATATAATTTTTTTTAAGTTGACGTGAATTAGGTATTATGAGACAGAATAAGATTGTACCACAAACTTATGTGAACCGGTGAGGGCGTCACCGCGTCGTTGCTGCTGTTGGATTTAGTGTCCAACTATCTTAAAAAAAAAATGCTCTAGTCCAAATGTACAAGGAGTAAAATCCGTGATCCGGTTTAGACTTAGGCCCAGTTTTTTGATCCCTAGTTAACTCAAGCTCAACCAATGTGCAATGGTTAAATATGCTAAATAATGGATTAAAATTTCGGTAAAATGCGTTTTGTGTGTCTATTAAAGGGTCAAATAAGTCTGAGAGATGTAATTTAACCATTTGTTAGAATAAAAATTTATGAATAAACATGTCCTACAGAAGTTTGAAACCATCAGTTAGGATATTTAACCATTATTGAGTTAACTCGGGATCAAAAAACTGGGCCTTAGAGTCGCAAATCATATAAGTAGTGGCGAAAACGCAGATATTTAACATTAATAAAACATTATTTTTGGGGGCAGCTCCTCCGAAAAAGCTGTGATTTAGGAACTATAATATTACAATTATTATCATTATACAGTGTATTGTAGGTATATCGTTATAAAGGTTGAAATTACAATGATTTTTATTTTAAATCATGCATTACTTACATGAACATTTTCCTCATGTACCTATTTCTCTCATATTATATTTTTTTTAAAAGAGTAACTTATGGAGTTTCTTGCCGGTTCTTCTCAATAGGAATGACACTTAGGAACCGCGCACATAGAGTCATTAGTTTTTAAAGTTAACGTTTCTAAAGCGCCTATTTTAGGTTTACGAGAAATTAGGTACCTACCACATATTAAAAATGATTACTTAACCGCACTGTAATTTTATGCGAAATTCTTTCATCATTACAATATTACATTATTCCTCAGTAACAGAGACTATTAAATTAATTACTTACTACTAAGAAAAAAATAAGGATTGCGGGTGAACCCGCGGACAATAGTTACTCAGTAATAACTATAGTAATGAGAGTCATTATCTTTTATGTATATTTAATGAGAGAGATAAATAAGTAATATTCATTTCTATAAACAAATGATACTCGTGCATTATTGAAGAGGTCTGATAACATTCACAAGGTCTTAGAGATGAACTTACCTCTACACGCCTTTGTTGTAAAGTGCGCAAGTATGATGCAAGTAAGATTCATCGGTTATTTCTGTTTTTCGTTTTTTTTCTATGTTTTTAACCGACTTTAAAAGGAGGAGTTTCTTAAGAAGCAGCGGTAGGGCGTCGGAGTTACAATCATGTGGTACAGTGGTTGTCAAAATAATGCCGATACAAAATTTAAACAAAGAGATCCAACAAAACTTAAAATGATAAGATGTAGAAGTACGTTTCACAACAAAACAGTGCAATGATGATAAATCACAATTTATAATCACATACCAAGACCTATTAGAGAATTACCATTATTAAAATTAAAAAAAGCTCTAAAGACCTGGCTTGTTGATAATTGTTTTTATAGTATAGAGGAATTTCTTAGTTTTAAAAAGTAAAACTGTTTCAGAGTTATAAGTAGATACCTACTTACTTACCTTTTTTTGTTATATGGTACCATACTAATTTAAGTTTTCGCGTGCCTGTTGAAGGCGAGATGTGTTAAGAACTAAGTATTTTTGTTTAACACCTTTTGTATATACCATGTCTGTAGCGAATAAAGATTCTATTCTATTCTAAAACCCACCCGTTGCACTACCGACGTGAACCCACTCGTAATAAGCGTTTAGCTTAGCATAAGCGAGGACATAGTATATGTATATGCCAATCACATTGAAAAAAATTGTATTCGCGATGTATCTAGCAATAGGGATGCGGACTAAATATTAAAAAATTTAATTGTTTTTCGGGATAATAATCTAGTAGCCTTCATGTTTATTCAGGATGCAACCTCCTAACCAAATTTTATCAAAATTGTTCGTTACCGTTTGAACGTGAAGAGGTACAGTATTAATTTAAAAGGAGTGCGTATGTTCAACAGGGTAATGAGGTGATAAAACTGTACAACTTTTTCCTAGAAACATGAAAATTGAACTTTTCATACAAAGTGACAGCTCACGTGACTTATGTTTGTATGAAAAGATGTTTCTCAATTTTAAGATTTCGACCTGCCCGTCGATTCCGAAAATACATTAGACAAAGTCACGGCGAATTCGTCGGTGAAAACTAGATTTCGTATTCCGAAATTAAGGTTTATTTGATGTTACTAAAGCTAGACCCGTCTAAGCCCACCTCTAAACTTTTCACCTGAGATTTCGACATCACTTGAACTTGAGTGCAGTTTCAGAATACGGTGAAAAGTACAAGTGATGTAAGCAGTGAAGTGAGTGTGAGAGGTGAGGTGAGTTTGGTCATTTTCGGAATCGCTCGGCTGTTTCTCCTCCACTCGTTTTAAATTAATCCTGTACACACACACATACACACTCACAGGCTTTCGTCTTTATAATATTAGTATGAAATGTGTCTCGAAAGAAGAAGTTTGTGAGTTGGTTCGTATGAAGTAATCTCTAGAACTACTGAACCGATTTTGGAAATTCTTCCACCAGTAGAATGCTACATAATTCCTGAGTGCCATTGGGTATATTTGGTGATGTTTGATATCCAGCGAGGTGCATGTTCAGCTAGTTATTCATAAGTTAGACAATATGGTGGCTTATCAGTAAGTTGTTGGTAGGTCAGTTTGTATTGTGGTCTGTGGATCGTAATCAATGGTCATGGCGATACAATTATACTCGTTATAAGCGCTGTTATTTCAAATTGAAACGGATTATTTATTATAGTTGTATTTTTTCAATAGGGTAAACAAATTTCATATATCCGGTTTTTGGATATTGTAAAAATCATCAACACGTTCTTAGATTATGTTTTCTTGCGTGTCGTAAACCAATAATTATGAAGATACAGTGAATGGTAAATTTTCGTGACGTCACTCTGTCCTACAATTTTTGCCGACGTTGTGACGTAAGCCGCCTCTAAACTTTAAAACGCTTCATATTCGTTAATTTGACTGCGCGGATGCTATAGGTCACCACGCTACTTACCTACCACTGTGCGCAACGTGCTGCGGGTTCGATCCCCGCGTGATACAAGCATTTGAGTGATTCACAAATGCTTGTATCACGCGGTGTCTGGGTGTTCTTTTGCGTGTCCATCATCTGGGTGTGCATGTCATTTGAATGTATGTGAAATTTTTTTATTCTAATACTAATACGAATGTATGTGAAATTTTTTTATTCTAATAGTAAACAGTTTTATAATTTATAGAGTTTAATAAATAAATAAATAAATAAAATAATTCTTCAAATCGGACCTGTAGCTCCCGAGATTAACGCGCTTAACCAAACAAACAATCTTTTCAGCTTTTAATATTAATTTCTAGCAGAGCTGCCACGGCTTCCCAAGTGTAATAGACATATAAAACGTCCTCTTGAATCAGTCTATCTATTAAAAAAAACCGTATCAAAATCCGTAGCGTAGTTTTAAAGATCTAAACATACATAGGGACAGACAGCGGGAAGCGACTTTGTTTATACTATGTAGTAATAACTCACATAAACGTAACATTTCGAGTTTTGTAGTCAGTAACAATGTTTATCTATAATAAACCTTATTTCCTTCTAATAAGATCGCTGTCAATGTCATTGTTTTAGCACTTGGAAGGCTGTAACAGTGAAGCCTTGGACGATGTATTATATAATCAACAAAGTATTAATTACATAAGATTATCCTCCGAATACTGAAACGTCAGTTAACTTTAACATACTCTTAAATGTCTATAATAATATTAATAATATTTCGGGACACCTCACACAAACTAGGCAGAGCCTGTACTATGTAACATAGTACAGGTTGTGCGGTGAAAGAAAGGTGGGCAAATCGGGGTTCTGTCCAAAATGTAATTGACATTTGAGAATTGCTAGTAGGTATGTATTTAAAAAAAAACAAATCAAATCTCATTTATTCGAATTAGGCTACCAAGATTATGTCCTATTAGTCTAGTGTTTAGTGACCCTGACTGCGAAATCAGAAATCGTGGGTTCGATTCCCCCCTAGGACAAATCTTTGTTTGATAAGCAAAATCATTTATTGTGTCTGGGTGAAATATATAAGTATATTTATCAGATGTCTGGTTACCATAGTACAGGCTCTGCCTAGTTTGTGATCAGATGGCCGTGTGTGAGGTGTCCCAGGATATCAATGTTCTATCGTCACAATATCGCCGTAGCCTTGACATCGGAGCCGGTTGGTTCGTAATCCGCCGCTCGTGGCCGCGTTATGTAAGTGCTGGCGTAATAGGCGCTCTGTTTTGATAATCCACTAACTTAATAAGACCTGTTGGGGCTCGTGGCTAAGTGTAAGTCGTACGGTGTGACCGATAATAAAGGTTAATAATAAGGTGGAAGGATAATAAGGTGGTTGGTCCGTGAATGGGTGACCATTTGTAAACATACCGTGACCCCTCCGTGCCTCGGAAAGCACGTTCAGCCGTTGGTCCCGACTGTCATACGGTGATCTATAGATAGACGTTAAGTCATTACAATTCTGACAACCAGTCTTACTAAGGAATACTGCGTTACCCAGTAAAATGGGTTGTGGAAATCCGGTAAGACTGGAAGCCGACCCCAACATAGCTTGAGAAAAGGCTACGCAGAATAAGAAGAAGATAAACTTTCTTTATGAAAGCGGTGTCAGCCCTACGGCTCAAAATGATCGTGATCATCACACGAAGATTTGTTTTTTTTAGATATTTTTCTTACACAACTATTTTAGAGACTGTGAATGAACAATCTAGGTAGTCATTGCAGTTATATAATAAAAAACATTTTACACACGTATTTATTTCCTTTTATCAAAATAATATAATTGATAAAGTTATATCGAAGTTCACAAGTGAGGGCTTGTGGAGACAATTATTTATTTTTATTATTTTTCCTGTTGTGGTAAATCTATATATATAAAACAAAGTCGGGTTTGTTACAACACTTATAACTCGAGAACGGGTGGACCGATTTTCATGATTCTTGATTTGTTGGATTCGTCTCTGTCCCGAATAGCAGAATAAACATTAATAACCATGGAAAATTTACTGTATAATTCACGGGAACGGGGTAAACTTACGTGGGTGAAACCGCGGGGCACAGCTAGTATTAGAATAAATAAATTTTTAGTTCAGAGGGCTTGAAAAATATAAACATTGCACGTTCATGATCAATTCAGTTCATGTTATGAATTGAATACCCGCGTTCAAACTGAAAGAAAATACAATAGGATTTCCTGTGGAGACTGACAGCACCATTGATGAGCGTTCGTTTTGAATGGACGGAAATATAACATCTTTTTGTGTTGTAAATATCAAAGTAATTGGAAAAAAAAGGGAAGAGAATCCTCCTAAATGAAAAGAGGCCCGTGCCCAGCAGTGGGATATTTATAGGCGGTATCATATTTTTATTATACAGAGTGGAATTTTTAGTGCTACCGGGAAGGAAAGTCCTCTAAATATTAGAAATAGTATTTTTTTTTTCAAAGGATTTTTCCTTTATTTTTTTAAAGAAATATAATATGAGACTGCATTCAAAGGTTTTTGAAAATACACTTCGTACGTCCGGGAATCAAAAGGTCTTAAAAGCGAAATTAAAACCATAAACAACCCGTATTATCTACTTTTATGACATCAATTGATAAGGACAATCATAAGGAAATCTGTCTAACAAACAATGTTAATTAAATGATGGAAGGAAAACCGTGAAATAATTTTGCAGGAATAGAAACGACCAATAATGTCAACAAATAATAAATTTGATTTAAACAACGTGTTGCAAAATACCCCGTAAAATATAATTAACTATCGAAGCCAAAAATTTTCTCAACTTTAGTAAGCTGTCATGTGAGGGAACCAGATTATTTAACAGAAATACCTACGTAGCTACTTTACATAATAATTGTCTTCTTTAATCGTTTTTCTATTATTCATTCATAAATGATTGTTCGGTTTTACGGGCAAATTGGTATCAACCTGTATATGAGTTTTTTTTTTGTCTGACAACTTGTCATTCTCATAAATTTAGTCGAATACTGGAACGTCAATCAATTTAAAGCCGCCGCTGTCTCTGTCACTGTAAGGTGGGAAGTACGAAAGCACACACACATTGCAAGAGCATCTTAAAGTTAATTGGCCTTTCAGTATTCGGGTGATAATAAGTCAAACTATTGTTAACATTATGCCATATGCTTAATACTTTACGTAATCCATCACACCTTCCTACTCATGTAACTCTTGCACCATTAAGAAGTAGATATAACTGAATGCAATGCAATCAAACCGGCTTATTAAGCTCAAGGCAAGATACATATACTCATAATGTACCTCATCCAATGTCATAACGTAAGGTTTATACTTATCTAATACAAAAAAAATAACGGTTACTTGTGAAAACATGTCTAGATAATGTTTGATTTTGCGTAGCGTTTTCTCAAGCTATGTTGGGTCGGCTTCCAGTCTTAGCTGACTACCGTATACATGGAGCGACTGCCTATCTGCCTTCCACAACCCATTTAATATAATATCTTAGGACAGCTCACACGCGGCCATCTGATCCCACACTAGGCAGAGCCTGTACCATGGCAACCAGACAACTGATAAATATACTTATATATTTCATATTATAGATAAATAACACCCAGACACAGAACAAAAATGATCGTGCTCATCACACAAAGGTTTGTCCTGGGTGGGATTGGAACTCATAACCTCTGGCTTAGCAGTCAGGATCACTAACCACTAGACCAAAAGGACAGTCAATTTTACTGCAGTATCCCATAGTAAGACTGGGTGTCAGAATCGTAATGACTTATCGACTGTCAAGGAGCAATGTATGACAATCGGGACCAACGGCATATAGTGTTTTCCGAGGTACGGAGGGATCTTGGAATGTTTACGAATGGTCACCCATCCACGGACCAACCGCGACGAACGCGACTTAACCTTTATTATCGATCAAACCACTGCCGAGATAATTTGATTTTAACAAATATATTAATTTATCAACCATCCAGGGACCAAGGGTTTGCGACAATATATTCCTTAGTAAGTAAATAGTCGCAGTATTAAAATAGAAGTTCCCTCTCATTCGTGACCAACATTGTTAAAAGAAAGTTTTTATATGTGTTCTCTTGCCAAATATTACGAATGTATTTTTATCTGTACTTAACTATTTGCAACTTTGTCTTTTTAACCTTTGCCAATGTTCTAGAATAAGGCATATTCTATTGTTATAATACACGCTTCATTAATTATATACTTATATAAGTATACTCAAATATAATAAGTATTACAAAGCTGAAGAGTTTGTTTGTTTAACCGCGCTAATCTCAGGAACTACTAGTCCGATTTGAAAAAATCTTGCAGTGTTAGATAGGCCCTTTATTGTAGAAGGCTATAAGCTACAATTCGCTGGGAACCTAAAGATATTGTTTGTTTGGTTGGACGCGCTAATCTCAGGCCCAGTAGTTCCTGAGATTTGCGGGTTCAAACAAACAAACAAGCTCTTCAGCTTTATAATACAGGATTAATTTAAAAGGAGTGCGTATATTCAACGAGGTAACAAATGCATAAAACTGAACAACTTTTCCCAAGAAACATAGGTCGAAATCTTAAAATTGAAAATCTTGTTTACATACAAACATAAGACGTAATTTTGTATGAAAAATTCATTTTTCATTTCCAATCCTGTATAAGTACCTATAGATCAACATACAAATATTTTCTCTTTAAAAGATAAAAACACATTTGTGACCAAAAAACGGTGAAAACAACATTAAAATGACCTGATGACGTCTGTATTGTATTTGGTTCAGCGCCAAATGCTTAAGAATGATAAATAATTTCCTTACAGGAAATATACAATAACACTTTTTGTATGACCTGGAAGTTAATCTCAAGATACTGCGCGACAATGGCGGTCCATTTGAAATGTAGACCTACCATAAAAAACTAAAGGCCGTTTAGCTAATTATTTTAAAATTGCTGCTCTGTCTGTGACTCTGTGTCAGTTTAAAGTAGCAACAATTAGATATTTAAAAATCTTAAAGTTAAATGGAGTGAGTAACAAATCATGATTTATCTAAGACTATACAAACTACAGTGCTATCTAGTAATGAAAAAAAAAAAACTTAATTATTTCGAAGAAATAAAAAGATGAACTCTTAAAATTATGATAATTTTAATCAGAAACTAATTGAACAATTATCTGCTTTTTTTTAATCAGCTCCTAATTTTAACATTCCCATTCTACATGTATAATACTTACAAACTTCGTAAAATTACGTAAAACTAAGTTTCGGTTAATATTCATTCAATTAATAATTTGACAGCACGGATAGCCGAGTGGTATAGGTCACCACGCTAATTACCACTGTGCGCGACGTGCTGCGGGCTCGATCCCCGCATGAGACAAGCATTTTTGTGATCCACAAATGCTTGTTCCAAGTCTGGGTGTTCTTTGTGCATGTGATCTGAATGTTTGTGAAACCCCCGCGACACAAGGATTAAATTCCTTAGTGCCGGCGTCGTTTTAATAAAATATAAAATAATAAATAATACCGGCCTATAAACGTCCCACTGCTGGGCATAGGCCTCTTCCCATATAGAGAAGGAACCACGCTTGCTTATTGGTGGTTGGCGATTTCAGATTCCAATTTTGAATCCAGGTTTCTTCACGATGTTTTCCTTCACCGTTTGTCAATGATGTCTTAGAATGATTAAGAAAGTACATATTATAACTTTGAAAAAGTCACATTGGTACTTGCCTGGGTTCGAACCTGCAACCATTGCATGCAAATCCGTTCATTGAACCGCTAGGCCACCACGACACTTAGTAAAGATAAAAAAAAATACAACAATACGAATAAAAGTAATTCAGAGTAAGTACCAACAGTTCTCGCCTTCCAAAAAACGCTAAAAATGTTGGCAACAGTCCCTAAAGTACCTATATATTTGATATACACATGTCAAAAAAATCGTATCGTGTCGAACACTAAGTTTGTAGCTATTCTGTATTTATATCGCAAAAGAAACGTGTTTGTATTTTTAAATATTTGACAGTGACACGTGCGCGGTATTATATCTGTATTATTAATATTAGGCATAATAATAAATTGATAAAAAATGGCGGCGTGACGCAGCCCGTTCTCTGTGGTAACTGGCGCTTGGCAACAGTGAGTGAGTACATGTAATTATTAGGCCCGGTTTTTTTATCCCTAGTTAACTCAAACAATGGTTAAATATGCTAACTACTGGTTTAAAATTTCGGTAAAACGCGTTTTGTTTGCCAATCAAAGGGTCAAATAAGTCGGAGAGTTAATTATTTATTAAATACATTTGTTACAATAAAAGTTTATGAATAAACATGTTCTACCGAAGTTTGAAACCATTAGTTAGCACATTTAACCATTGGTTGAGTTAACTAGGGATCAATAAACTGGGCCTTAGTCCTGTGGTTTAATGATTGGGGACCCTGAATGCTGTAACGTAGGTCGTGGGTTTGATTCCCAGTCAGAACAGAGGGATGAGCATGATTATTTGTTCGGTGTCTGGCAATTAATTTAATATATAATGTGTGTATTTAGCAGTTGTAAGTATGTTTATCAGTTGTCTGGTTGCCACAATACAGGCTCTGCCTAGTTTGGGATCAGATGACCATGTTTTCCAATATTTCGTTGTTTAGATGTTTGGATGTTTATTACTCAATCACGCAAAAACGGCTGAACGGATTTGGATGAAATTTGGCATGCATGTAGCCTTTGACATGGAAAAGAGCATAGGCTACATTTTATCCCGATTACTTAAGTAGTTCCCGAGGAAAAAATTGAAAATTGTTTACGAGCTAAGCCGTGGTCAGACAGCTTTGAAATTTGGTATTTTTCTCTATTACAGCGCTAGCTATAACACGGGTAAAAATTTTATTCCATTTTTCATAACCTTCACATTTTTCATTTTTTTTGGACCCAATTCTGAAGTCCACGCAGACGAAGTCGCGGGCAGAAGCTAGTTATTAATATTTCCCAAAAAAGAAGTAACATTTTTTATGGCATTTGAATTCCTAATGAGATATAAGTATTTCAAAGTAAGTTGATGTTATCTATTAGTACTGTACTGGGTCACCTTGGCATTCTATTGGCCCTGTACCTATAGAAGGGCCTTGTGCCCTACGGTGAGGTCAAACAATACCTCCTTATGTTCATTATCACTTCTTTCTTTCTTCCTGCCCTTATCCCATTCGTATGGGGTCGGCGCAATGCGTATTTTCCTTCCATTCCTCTCTATTACTCGTCATCGCGGCATCCACTCCTTTATGGTCATTATCACTATAATAATAATAATTCTTTATTGACATAATGTATACAATTTAATTATAGGATTCTCTAGCACCTGCGCTAGTAAAAACTGTGTTGCAGATGTTAGTGTCTTCCCCTTAATAACATGACAGTAATCTTACGTCAAAGAGAATTTTTAAGAAAAGAATTTTATAAGTATAAACTTATTGTTACTAAACGTGCTGCTATGTTTGTTTGTGTGCGTGTGTGTATGTGTTATGTGTGTGTTTGTGTTATGTGTGATATGACTATGATTACTAAATACTCTATACAAAACAGAAGCGGGTAGCCTAATGGATAGGGCGTCGGACTTGCGATCATGTGGTTGTGGGTTCGAATCCCACCCATTTCACTACCGACGTGAACCCACTCGTAACACAAGCATCATAGCTTAGCACGAGGGGTTAACAAGTTTACTAGTAATGTGTGACCCACATTGCTAGTAATCTTTTAAAAAAAAAACAATTATATCAATACTAGCCGTTCCCCGCGGCACCGCTTGCCTGGGTATCTGTTATCGCTCTTCAATTCCTTGTTCATCCCTTGGGATAGTTTAACACATAGGATTAAAGTAGCCTATATGTTAATCCAGGGTATCAACTACCTCCATAATAAATTTCATCAAAATTGGTCGAGCTGTTTGAGTGTAAACAGTGTTCCAATTATTCTGAGTGTTATTTGGCGACCTCTGTAGTCGAGTGGCGTACATACCAGTTTTCAAAGTATCGCCAGCTCTGAGGTCCCGGGTTCGATCCTCGGACGGGTCAATGTAGAAAAAAACACTTTTTTACGTAGTCTCGGATCTGGGTGTTTGTGGTACCTTCGTTGTCTCTGATTCCATAACACAAGTGCTGTAGCTACTTACTTTGGATTCGGAGCAATATATGTACTTATGTGATGTTGTCCACATTTATTTGTGGACACCAGGATGAAATCTATAAGAGCGGGAGCTGTTTAATAACACATATAACATAGTTGACAAGAAATGTTTGTGTTATTCGTGTTTTTACAAGCGGTTTCGGTCGTTGACGTTTGTGAATAAATGTACGTAAATTGCGGGATGCGTTCAAAAGTTACAAACATTATAATTATGTTTTTAAAGCTTAGGTACTAGCAATGAGATACTGTCAACAGCAAAAGTAGATGATCAAAATCAGAAATTCAATACTAATGAACGGAGTTCGCGTCAGAACTGTGTGGCGTCGAAGTGATTCAAAAGTATGTGATTGTAAATTATACCAAACATTTACTACCAGTATATAAATTCAAAAAATCATCATCGGTGAAGTTTGAATTGTGATTTAATAATTTTTGCTTTGATCAGTCTTTCAGAGAGTGAATTTTCGCTTGTAAATACGAGTGTTCGTGATTAAGATTTTATTGAGATGCTTCGGGCGAAGACTGGGGAATATAATCCAGTCAATATTATAAAGACTGACTGCACGGATAGCCGAGTGGTATAGGTCACCACGCTGAGTACCACTGTGCGCGACGTGCTGCGGGTTCGATCCCCGCATGAGACAAGCATTTGTGTGATCCACAAATGCTTGTTCCAAGTCTGGGTGTTCTTTGTGCATGTGATTTGAATGTTTGTGAAACCCCCGCGACACAAGGATTAAATTCCTTATTGCGGGCGTCGTTTTTTTTTTTAAACAAAAATAAAAAGAGAGAGAGATGTACTCACACTAGTGTAATTAAATACGGGTGTAGTTTGACGTTCCCGTCGCCATCTTGTAGCGTGACGTCAGAGGACGCCATGTTGGAAAGCCACAGTTACCGCCAAAACGCTGCAAACGAAACAGAACGATATTAAGAAGAACTTAGAAGTTATATGGAAGGTTAAAGAAGACGAATTGAATTTTGAATGTTACCGTGTTTACAAAAGTGAGTTGGAACAGATTTTGGAGAATTTCAACTTGAGAACGAGTCAAACAGAAAAAAATCTAAATCAAAGATTTTGCTTTCCACTACTCAGTTTAAGTGCAGTTTGAGAAATTGCCAAATTGGAATTCTCTATTGAGGAATCAGCCATTAGTTGATTCATTCCGTCACAAATTATCGCGTTTGTACGTTTTCTTTTTTATATTAACATTATGTTTTTGGTAGGTATTAGTTTTCAGAAGGTACATTCGAATCCATGCAAAACTCTCCAACGACCTATCATGGACACGAAGTTCTTCAAATGACGTTAATTTATTTTAAATCTTGTGATGTCAGGATAATTGTTGTGACCTACGAACAAATGCGCTAAAAAATGTGTCATTGTGACAGTCGGCGCGCATGCGTACAAGCCGCAATATGGCGGAAGCGATACGTTGAACTCAAGATAACGATTTATGGATTGTTAATAACATACTTAAAATTATTAATAACTAGCTTCTGCCCGCGACTTCATCGACGTGGACTTCAGAGTTGGGTCCAAAAAGAAATGAAAAATTTGAAAGTAGTGAAAAATGGAATAAACATTTCACCTGTGTTATAATAACTTACGCTGTAATAGAGAAAAATACAAAATTTCAATCTTTAAGTTTGCAAATAAATGAATTTATTATTATTAGTCTGCCCGCGGCTTAGCTCGTAAATAATTTTCAATTTTCCCTCGGGAACTACTTAAGGAATCGGGATAAAAGATAGCCTATGTTCTTTCCATGTCAAAGGCTAGTAAAAAAAAAAGGTTATAATATTGGAAGGATAAGCGGCGGTAGCCTAATGGCTAGGGCGTCGGATTGTGATCATGTGGTGCCGGTTCGAAACGCACCCATTGCTTTACCGACGTGAACCCACTCGCAACACAAGCATTTTAGCTTATTAAGAGGGGATAACAAGAATACCAATTGCTATAAAAAATAAAGCTACTTAAGATATCACTCTTATGAAAAGAAAGGGATGGGTGACCATTTGTAAACATACCGAGACCGCACCGTGCCTCGGAAAACACGAGCCATTCCCAGGTCCCAACTGTCAAACTTTCATCTTTGACAGTCGTTAAGTCATTACAATTCTGACAATCAGTATTTCTAGCTCTACTCCGTGTTAATATCCAGCTGGATCCAGTCACACTGGAAGCTGTTCCCATCAGGCTAGGTAGAATGATGGGTACAAGCAAAAAAATATCAACACACAAGAAGGGCCAATTATGAATGGTGTTATGGGAAGTTGGGTTACATCACTATTTATATGAGACTAATCTTAATCAGTGCATCCTTCTGCCCTATTGTGCTCCCACTGGTCTACATTCCTAGTCCCACGTATCCCACGTAATACAAATAAGTATTTATTGCAGTTAAGATAATCGTTTTTGTTGTAAATAGGATGTCCTATCTTTATAGATGATAAATTGCTCGTTTATATCATATCTTGATGATATGGATCTTCATTATTAGGTAGTTACTTGTCACTTCGACCGCAAATTCGTCGAAAGATCTATGTCAAGTATCCAAATTCGTCGAAAGAAAAAGAAAACGGCCTTTAGCGACTGTAAAAGATCGATATAAGGGCTTTTACAATTCATGAAGGAATCTCAGTAGGTTTATGGATGATTACCCATCTCCGGACTGGCCACGACGCGTGCGGCTTTACCTATATTACTAAATTCTACGCTTGTAGGAGCTTATCTTGCTTTATAAAATTAACATTGTTTAGTATTGTAGTCGATATGTAGGTCAGACAAGTCAAAGATCAATATAAACACAACCCGGTTTGTCACAAAGAAAATACATGATTACTATAAGTAAGTATACGAAAATTCTTTGTTTGAACAGCTAAATACTCAGAAAATAATTTGCGAAAAAAAATTAAACAATGGATGGATGTGACGGAAGCGATAGCATAATGAAAATTTTGTAATAAAAATGACCTAAAATAATAACAATTATAATGCAAATCTCTCTGCAGTGGGACGATTACAGGCTGGTGTTATTTAACAGCTTTTGTAATGGCGCCCACCGTGGGGCAGCTCACAAGCGCGGTGATCACTGCTAGTTCTCTAGAAAGAAAATCTAATATGCCTACTATATCTTTATATATATAATTCTTCTGTGAGTGTGTATGTGACTGAACTTCTCCTAGACGGCTGGACCGATTATAATGAAATTTGCTGTGTGTCTTCAGGTGGATTCGAGGATGGTTTAGATTCACAATTTGGTCCAATTTGAAATGTTTTTTTGTTTAATTTTTATCAATTATTAACATCGCGATTATTGACATTAAAAACGTAAGTAGGTAGTTGCCATGACGACCAAATTTTGTTGTTTTAGTACGATTTACTATACTCCAGATCCTCCTCCATAGAGGTTATTTAACAATTAAATAAACATGGTTGTCAAAACTCCTTGCAATGATATTAAAACTGTTTTCTTCTTTAAATATCAGGCTCGCAGACTTTTATGTTTTTTTTTCGTTTGTCTATTTGGTAGGTCTGAGAGTAGGTCGTAGGTTATATTATGATAAACAGGATGGATTTTTTATTGCCACCAGAAAGAAAGAGAGAAAGTACTCTCAATACTAAAGAATAGCAAATTAGACTCAAAGAAAACATTCTTTTATTTTTTTAAAGAAATAAATCTGCAATTTAAATTGAAGTTTGAAAATACGCTTTGCGGACCGGGAATCGAATGGGCTAAAATGCGAAAAACTAGCACCGTGTACTTTTTGGCATCAATCGATATTATATATAATTCCAAGATGTTTGTCGGGGATGAACTCTGAAACTCCTGAACCGATTTTAATCAAATTTGCACACCGTGTGCAGTTTGATCCAACTTGAAATATAGGATAGCTTACATCAAAAATATAAAAAAAAATTGAGACCGCGGGCGGAGCAGCGGGAAACAGCTAGTAATAAATAATACAATAAAAATAATACAATATGCCTGTTACCTAGTTCTATCTAGTTTTAAAAGAATAAAGTAACTTCTACTACTATAAACTATGTAGGTAACAATGCTAAGTCTAGAGCTAAATACTAATTATAATAAATATTTATAACAAGTTTCAATTTTCAACGCCTGGAAAAGGCTCTTAAGCTGTACATAATTATTACGAACACCTGTATACCTCCCTTAACAAGCTAATAAATATTTTGAGTTTGAGTTTGAGTTTCTCTGTATGAGAGGTCTGCAGTGGGACAGTTACAGGCTGGTGTTATTAACAGCTTCGGTAATGGCATCCACCGTGGAACTCACAAGCGTGGTGATCAATGCTCGTTCTCTGAATAGTCCTGCAGTGGGAATCACAGTCTGGTGTTATTAACTTGAGAAATATAACATCCTGAATCTATTATAATGCGATCCGGTTAATCTCATCTCAAAGTGTAAATATTTAGTTGAATAGGTTCGCTTGGTGTAGACATCCCTGTAGCGAGCCACAACACCATTGTCTGGTAAGTGGGGTAGGTTATAGTTCAAACACAATAGCACCGGATATTGAATTAATTATGTATTGTCACTTTGTCGCTGGAGTTTGGAGTTTCAATGAATATATTCGCGAACACAAGGTTAGTTCAAAAATTTCAGATTTAAAACTCATTTATACTATGGACGTTTCGTACAAAAGTGACTCTAAACTTGTACAGTCACGAGCATAAATACTTATGTATACACATAGCAAAATTGTAAAACTTATTTAGCGAGAAGTTTTTGTTGAAACTCAAAAATATAATACATGATTTGAGAACTGATATAACTTTATGTTGTTGAATTGATGGTTAGTTCCTGTTAAATTATTGTTTTACAATTTCGCTCTATATGAGAAGAGGCCTGTTCCCAGCAGTGGGACGTTTGTAGGAACATCTCCCTTCCTGTTTACCCTTATGTAGGGGTCGGCTTCCAGTCTTAACGAATTTAGCTGAATACCGTATTTTACATGAAGCGACTGCCTATCTGACCTCCACATTACTGGGTAATAAAGTAGGTATCCCATAGTAAGACTGGCTGACAGAATTGTAATGACTTAACGACTAGATCAACGTTTAGTGCCTCACCGTGGTTTCGATATGCTTTCATATGGTCACCCATCCAAGGACTAACCTCGATTATTGGTCTAACCGTACCCCTGACACTTAGCCTTGCGCCTCTTTTCCCATTTAGGCCATTATTTTTGTACATTCCTACTTGTCTGTGATATGAATATCAACATATTGTGAAATATGCTTCAGGAAAATGATTGCACGTAGAATGACGCGTCATGATGGATTATTATACCTCTTGGGAGACGCAGCGATGCATTTCCTTTTGTAAAGGTTGCTAATGACACTCATTGTGATTGTGAAACATACAGTCATTAGTAAAACTGCAATATGATACTTAGTTTAAAATGTGTTTTAAGTCTAGACGTGACACGGGACAATGTGAAATTCAACATAAAATTTTTAAATGAAAGAATATACAGGCGGACGCAAACGAAATTAAATGTAATGTTCATATGAATGACGTATACCTACAGGATTAATTTAAAAGGAGTGCGTATATTCAACGAGGTAATCAGGTGCATAAAACTGAACAAGTTCCCCAAGGAACATAGGTCGAAACCTTAAAATAAAATATACGCACTCCTTAAATATTGGTCCTGAATATAAAATTTGGTATATGACCAAAATGTTTGGCAAGCTGAAACACTTAAAAAAAAGACATAAAAATAATGATGACAATTTAAATTCTATTGAAAACGTAAAGTTGTAACAACGAGGAGGCATCAAGGCTTCACGTTGCGTAAATATTCGTGCCTGAAATTTTAAATGTAAATTACACAATAGTAGCAGTTGTTTGCACAACCTTTTCAATTGCCAAATGTTCAAAATGGTTAGTGGGACTTCTTTTCGCTATCTATCGACATATTTATCGCAATCTGGGGCCTTATTCACTACCTCCATATAGTTAAAGTGCTGTACCGTTTAGTGTTAAGAGAGGCGTTATCTCATTCCATTTACCTACTAGGTACACTTTTAAGTAAAAAAGTTGTTAAATTGTCTAAAATGTATACAAGATTATTTTAAAACGAGTACGTTTATTCAACGAGGTAATCAGGTGCATATAAACCAAACAACTTTTCCCAAGAAACATAGGTCGAAATCTTAAAATGAAAATGGAACTTTTCATACAAAGTGACAGGTCACGTGACTTATGTTTGTATGAAAAGATGATTTTCAATTTTAAGATTTCGACCCATGTTTTCTGAGAATAGTTGTTCAGTATTATGCACCTGATTACCTCGTTGAATATCCTGTATACTTACATACATTAAACCAAATAAGGTTTGGCGACCCGGGGTAGTTAAACTATAATTTTCGTTATTTTTTTTTTTTTTTTTTTTTTTTTTAAAAAAGGTTACTAGCAATGTGGGTCGCACATTACTAGTAATCTCGTTAACCCCTCGTGCTAAGCTAAAATGCTTGTGTTACGAGTGGGTTCACGTCGGTAGTGTAATGGGTGGGATTCGAACCCGCAACCACATGATCGCAAGTCCGACGCCCTAGCCATTAGGCTACCGCAGATTCAAAAGTTATGACTTAATATGCCACGTTTGGACTTGAAGAATAACTGAATAACCCTCCTGATTGGTTAAAAGTTTGGAACGGACCAATCGGTGCGCCAAACGCAATACACGTGTCGACCGCGTAAACGTAAAAAAGATGCCTTCATTTTTGAGGATTTATGTTCAACGGACGGACCTGTTAGTCTAGTGGTTAGCGACCCTGAGTGGCTTAGCCAGAGGTCGTGGGTTCGATTCCCACCTAGGACAAATCTTTATGTGATGAGCACGATCATTTGTTCTGTGTCTGGGTGTAATTTATCAATAATATGTATTTAGTATAATTATAGTTAAAGTATGTTTATCAGTTGTCTGCTTACCATAGTACAGGCTCTGCCTAGTTCGGTCTCATATAGCCGTGTGTGAGATTGTAAAAAAAAACTGTACTAAAAGCAACTTATTATTAAGACGCCGTTAACTCTCATGCTATCTCTGTTTCGAGGTAATGTAGTGAACAGAAAGAGAATCAAGATCGTCTCAAAGTTGATTTGCGTTTTTAATGAGGAGTTGGTTTGGTTTTCCGGGGCCGTTTCCGCACTTAGCCTCTTGATTGGGCCATTGTGCCCACTTGATGTACCCATTTGTGTAGTGAAGAGTTATCGGTCTCTAAAAAAGCTGTTATTAACGAGATATTTACGGACGATATCTTAGAACTATTATAGATAAATAGACCAGGCAGCAAACAATAGGCATAGATTCCGCAAATAAAATCATTATTCAATGTCATGTACTCTGCTAACAGTGGTCGGTATTTTTAAAACATATATTTGCGCGTTTATTTTTCAAACCGGCAACCTAGCCATGAGGCTACCGCCGCGCCGCTTTCATATACAGGATTTTAAAAGAAGTGCGTATATTCAACGAGGTAATCAGGTGCATAAAACTGAACATCTTTTTCCAAAAAATATACCGCCTTAACATGAAAGCAGTAAATGCAAAAAAAAAACATGCTTTGAAAAGAACCATAATTATTTTTCTAGATAGATTTATTCCTTACCTATTCCACTTACCTATTGATAAAGTATTTAAAAAAATCTAAGTTGCACACAAGTTCGGAACCCTCCTAAAATTTGGCCCATTTTACGTGTAAGGATCCATAATATCTTTTTATGAAGCCTGTGATTGGTCAGTTTCAATCGTTATTATTGGATCAGGGAAGATTAAGGACATCATCCGATGATGATATATAGGAGCGATATAGGATCTCGGACACTTATTGGGTTAACTTGCGAATTATACAGCAACAAAACGTTATGGGATATTATTTTAAATCTCTTTTACCAGTGTCGATGCATCTATCAAATGATCAATACCTTTAGACGGCTGACACACGGCCAAACTAGGCAGAGCCTGTACTATTTAGTGACCAGACAACTGATGAACATACTTATATATTTCTAAATACGTACAAATCTATCTATATATATAAAACTCTTCCGTTACTGACTGACTGACTGACAGACAACGCACAGCCGAAACTACTGATCGTAAAGAGCTGAAATTTGGCATGTGTGTTTGTTGGGAGGAGTAGGCTACCACTAAGAGAGGATTTTTGGAAATTCCCCCCCAAAGGTGAGAAAAGGGTGGTAATTTAATAAACGGTGGTACACGCGGACGAAGTCGCGAGCTAAAGCTAGTTATACATAAACTAGGTACATCCTGACACAGAACAAATGATTATGCTCATCACACAAAAATTTGTCCTGGGTGGGAATCGAACACACAGCCTCCGGTTTAGTAGTCAGGTTCTCTAACCACTAGACGCACTAGACCAGCAGGCCAGTCAAATTAAACCACTGCGCCTTAACAAGCACAGCAGGTACAATGTTTTGTTTTTCATACACTTATCTTGAAAATTTGTCTTTTTTATTGTGTTTCGGGTTTTTGTACTTTAATAAATACGAAATTCAGGTAATTTATACAAAACTAGCTTCTGCCCGCGACTTCGTCTGCGTGGACTTTAGAATTGGGTCCAAAAGTAATGAAAAATGGAATAAAATTTTCACCCGTGTTATAGGTAGCTTGCGCTGTAATAGAGAAAAATACCAAATTTCAAAGCTGTCTGCCCGCGGCTTAGCTCGTAGATAATTTTCAATTTTCCCTCGGGGACTACTTAAGGAATCGGGATAAAAGGTAGCCTATGTTTTTTTCTATGCATGCCAAATTTCATCCAAATCCGTTCAGCCGCTTTTGCGTGATTGAGTGACAAACATCCAAACATCTAATCATCCACAGTTTCACATTTATAATATTATTATTAGTAGGATTATAAGTAGCCCAGGAGCGACTAAGTAACTTTGTGACATAATTAGGTATTTTTATAATTCGAGTTTAGGCTTGGAATGGAAACTACTAACCTGTGATTAAGAAATCACTATACCTACTAACTTTTGCCCGCGGCATCGTTCGCGCTTAGCTATGAGGAAAGGCAATATTACTAAAATAAATATAGCGTATGTTACACAAAGATAATTACGCATTCTATCCGTGAAACATTTATTGAAATCGGTCCAATCACGGTCCAATACTTTTTGAGTTAATTCCCTACAAACATAAGAAATGTCGTGGTGGCTTAGCGGTTCAATGTACAGATTTTCGTGCACTGGCAGATTAGCAGATTCGAACCCACTACAGTGTGAACCCAGTACTGTGACTTTTTCAAATTTATATGTATTATTCCAAGACATCATTGATAATCGGTGAAGAAAAACATCTTGAGGAAACCTGGATTCCAAGAATTGGAATCTGAATTCGCCAATCCGCAGTGACCAAGCGTGGTGATCCAGGCTCATTCTTTCTCTATATGGGAAGACGTCTGAGCCCAACAGTGGGACAATTATAGACCAGTATTATACAAAAATACAAATCTTTCCTCTTTATACTATTAGTTTAAATGAGTCAATTTAATGGAAGTATCAAAATATGACTCAAACAAAACAAAAGAATCGCGTTTTCCTAATTCGTTTTAAATTACTATTCTATAATGACGTGATTACTGTATTAAAATCAGGTTCGAAGCAGTTATTAAAATTAAATTATAGTAGTCTAGATAATATAATTTAAATCATTACCTTCGTAACAACATACACAAGAAATCCAGCACATATTACTTAGTTGAAAACTATCTTTATTTCAGAAAGATCACTAGATCACGTTATTTCACATTTAAAACTTTATCCACATTTCACAAACAATAAAATATTTAGTTACTTAATATCAAAACTACTAATTGAACAATTAATTTAAATAAAAGGCGCAAAAAAATAAAAAAGTTATAAAAAATATGGCGACATCACTAACGCGTGCGTCTTCAACGCGCGTTCCCGCGTTACTGAATGAATTGAAAATTCCCCATATTGTAATTTATCTAACCAACCAATTTAAACAAACACTCCGAAACTGATTACTAACCCTTATTCCCAACTTATAAAGCTCAATTTCGCGCTACTAAACAGCAAAAATAAACTTGTCAGTGGACGCTATCTGACGTTTCCTACGCAATGTTACGTTTGCAGTTGATTTAGAAGAATTTTCCTTTGTAAAGTACGAGCGATATAGTTTCGGAACCGCAAATGTAAGTTTGTATCTTCCAACATATCAAGCATTGTTGTCAATTTTCGTTTTCTCTAGGTATCGCCCGCGGCTTTACTTATATTTTTTATTTAAAATATTAAAGACGCTTGTTATTGTTCTACAATGTATGACGACCTCCGTGGTTGAGTGGCGTACACACGGGTTTTCAAGCTCTGAGGTTCGATCCCCGGACGGGTCAATGTAGAAAATAATACATTTCTACATTGTCTCGGGTCTGGGTGTTTGTGGTACCTTCGTTGTCTTTGTCTCCATAACACAAGTGCTTTGGCTACTTACTTTGGATTCGGAGCAATGTATGCGATGTTGTCCACATTTATTATTACTTATCAATGTATGATTCTTGTATAACAAGGACTCTTACAATTTAAAAATATGTGATTATTACCTACGTGTTTTAAATTCATTTTAAGTTGTAAATTGTTTTGTTTTGTTATCACATTTGTTTATTTGTGATGTGGTATCTGAACATTTCTCTAATATACAATTTTCTTCTTTTGGAAAAACCACCTGTACTGTTTCACTGGTTAAGGTTCTGGAGAGTGTTTGCTTGGTCTAGTGGTTAGTGACCCTGACTGCTAAACCGTAGGTCGTGAGTTTGATTTCCACCGCGTAAAACCGTGGGGCTTAGCTGGTTATAGGCACATTAATTATGCCCAGGCCCGAGACACAGAACAAATAGACCAGGCCAAACACTTTCTCTGTAGAATAGTGATTTAAAGATTTGTATGTATTTAGACTCTTAAGTATGTCTATAAGTTGTCTGGTCGCCATAGTACAGGTTCTGCCTTTAAGATATTGTAGGTATTTAAAATTAGGATAAATTGCTACTATGGATGTAACTGTGTCTGTTTGGATCACGGAACTGAAAATAGAGAAATAGTCGATTTTCGAATCTCAGGCAAACAGGTTTCGTAAAATTTCTTTAAAATTCTTGTTTTACTAGCTATCCTCGCGAGTCCGCCCGCGGTACTTAATTTTTTAGTAAAAAAGCCTATGTTACTCAGGGTGAATGTAGCTTTCTAATGGTAAAAGAAATTTTTGAAATCGGCACAGTCGTTTTTGAGTTTATTCATTACAAACATACACACAAAAATCTGTCCTCTTTATAATATTACTGTACATTTCTTAGTAGATATTGCTGGAGGATCCACCCGCGTTGGCGTCGGTTATCGCGACAAAATATTATCTTTAGTCTTCTTCAATAAATGGGCTTTCTAACACTGAAAGAATTTTTCATATCGGTCCAGTAGTTCTTCAGATTAGCGGGTTCAACTAAACAAACAAACAGACTCTTCAGCTTTATAATATTAGAGACTATTATGTTTTCGAATTTTCTGTGGTCGAAATACTCAGTACCTACAGGTTGGAGTCAGAAATCGTTGCGGTGTTACACCCCCGTACCTTGGTGCGCTGTTATAGAGCCGTTGGTCCGGCACCTGATCTCCCTCCGTCCTTGACGACGAGAGTGAAGGAACTGAGAGTTCACTTGTATTGGGCACTACCTATAATATTACATAATCATCATTTTGAAGCGGCGATAGCCTAATGGCTAGGGCATTGGACTTTTGATCATTAGGTTGCCTGTTCGAATCCCATCCATTGCGCTATAGACGTAGTAAAACCATTCCAAGCAATTTAGCTTAGTGCGAGGGGTTATCAAGAATAGTAGTAATAAGCGATCCATACGGCTAGTATGCTTTTAAAAATATATAAAAAAAAAAACAAATTAAAATAAAGAAATTTGATCATCATCTACTTGTCTAGCTTTTTCCCAATATTCGAGTATGTTGGGGTCCAGTTTTACCAGATTTAGCTGAATACCGTATTTTATTGAGCTATTTGACCTCCACAACTCATTTTACTGGGTAACACACTAACACAGTATTCCATAGTAAGACTGGTTGTCAGAATTGTAATCACTTAACGAATGTCAAAGATCACTGTATGACAGTCGGGACCAACGGCCTAATAATATAGAATATCTTGCCAAGTGGCTGATCTCACTTCGTCGCCGAAGCCGAAATTCGGTTGAGTACCTACAGTTTTTTAGATAAGTTTTCAATTCAATTTTGTTGATTATGGCTCCGTCGGGGGTGTCGACGATTCTGTCAATGTCAGGGTTGGGAAAACAAGTGTTATCAGTGAGGAAAATAAAAAAACCGGCCAAGTGCGAGTCAGACTCGCGCACCGAGGGTTCCGTACAAACCTGATGCTTTTCGCAATTTTTCCTTTATCTGTGTTATAAGACGTTGCTTCGTACCAAATTTCAAGATTCTGAGTTCACGGGAAGTACCCTGTAGGTTTTGATTCCCTTGCGAGTAGTGGCGAGTTTCAAAATATGCGGTTTTAATTCCTGTTTCTTTTGATTGCGTTGACATAGAAGTTTGATTTTGTTACAGCTTAAAGGTATTATAGATTTGAGTATTTGATATGAATTTCAATATAATACCACTACGCGTTCATGAGGAAAGGGGTAGTAAGTTTAAAATTATTAAAAATATTTTTATTATATGATATAACTAAAAATGTATACTTTTCGCAATTTTTCCTATATCTCTGCTATAAGACGTTGCTTCATACCAAATTTCAAGATTCTGAGTTCACGGGAAGTACCCTGTAGGTTTTGATTCCCTTGCGAGTGTCGAAAATTTGCGGCATAAACGGGAGTATCTTTTGATCGCGTTGACTTAGAAGTTAGATTTTTTCACAGCTCCAAGAGACCATAGACTTGAGTATTTGATATGAATTTCAGCTTGATACCTCCACGCGTTCCTGAGAAAAAAGGTCTTGACAGACAGACAGACAGACGGACAACAAAGTGATCCTATAAGGGTTCCGTTTTTACCTTTTGAGGTACGGAACCCTAAAAAACAACCCGAACGCAACATTAGAATAGATAAGTTTTTCATTTGACATTCACATTCATTTGACTTACGCCACGAGTGGGCGGTGGCTAGCAGCAGCTGTATTATAGGCACTAGTTAGCTACTTCATAGTCATTAAGTTACTAATTACGTCTAGTTTGAACGGAAATACTAGCAAACAGGTTTCATAACGCGACACATATTTTAAAAGTAACGATTACTTACTGTCGACACACAAAGCCTACTTAAATAGGGTACATGAATGGTTATGACCAGTCAAAATCTATTTAATAGAATTACTTGCAATCTCAATATTATACAGCCGTTTATGCCGCAAATTTGCGACACCCGCAAGGGAATCAAAACCTACAGGATACTACCCGTGAGCTTAGAATCTTGAAATTTGGTACGAAGCAACGTGTTTTGTTATAGCACAGATAAAGGAAAATTTGCTAAAACCGTAAATTTTTAATTAGGTTTCATACATATGATAAAAATATTTTTAATAATTTTAACTTTAGGTTTGTAGGGAAATCTTGTTGCGCGAGTCCTCGCACTTGGACGGCTTTTTTTATCGAATCAAATACAGTTATCCAGATCGCAGGCTGATTGACTGGTTCACAACATTTTTGGCGAAACCTTAAAGGCCTCCAGCCAGACCTATAGAAAAAGTGACTTGGTTAGCAAGGTTCACCTAGGGCTGCCCCGGCGGGGTTCGGACCTCGCCTTATGCGTTGCTAACAATTTTTTAGCAAACAGCGAGAAGGCCCCATCTAAGTTTTTATTAATACTAGCTGTCCCCGCGACTACGCCCGCGTGTTTACCTCAACAAAATATTATATTGATATTTTTCAATAATTCTGAGATGAAGAATCAAATAATCTAATCGGGCTAGAAAAAAAAAAACAAGTGTGCAATCCGTACTGACGAGATCACACGACTTAAGTAAAACTTTTTTCATAGGCCTTCACAGTGTCTTTTAGAATTTCAGCAGCTTATAATGTCACCTAATCCAATAATTAATTAATAAGGAACTGAATACATTGGAGTTAATTATGATTTATAAGCCACGGTCGTAATAACAAGACTACAATGTTGTAAAATGTACTCTACGGCCGCTGTATCTTGGCGAGCCTAAGGCTGCGGTTCCACTGAGGCGGAGCAGAGCAGAGCGGAGACGAGCAGTGCCACGATTCGCCAATGAATGGATAAGAGATAAAGATTTCAAGTCATGTGACTGGTGAATCGCGGCGCAGCTCGTTTCCGCTCTGGTCCGCACCGCCTCAGTGGCAACGCAGCCTAAAAAGCGAAACAAGATGCTGTCGTCTCTTTTTCATCCACCGTTTATGCGTACCTCTCACGCAAACTGTCTTGTATCTTTTTTCAGGCTCGCTAAGATACGTTGGCTGTATTGTATCTCTATTTTCTATTCCGTGGTGATTATAGGTTCAGCCAACCATGAAGTTTTTACTAAAATGGTTGTAAGTCCAGTTGGTACTGTGTCCAACTATAATTGTTCCCATTATATGATAATGAGCGTCAGAGGTCATTTAGCCTATTATTTAAACTAGATTGTGAAATGTTGTATGTAAATGTGTAAATAATTACATGAATTAGAATCAAACGCAGGTATCGTAATATCCTATATTTTTACGTTCATTGTAGTTTGAGTTACGTTTAATGTAATATATTTCAATTTAACTAGTAGTATAAGCAAAGTTTTAAATACAATTTGATTTTTTAACATTCGAAAACATAACTCGATAGCTACTATAGCGTGGAACGAAACGCAAACACAATGACCTTGGTCTTTTGACAGTTCATGAATAAAGTTGCTATTCTTTGACATTTTTCATAAATTAGGGTACTTGATAAATTTGAGAAACGTGTACTTCATATTTTTACTACACGTTGTAAATATCGTAATGTGTCACTTTTATCGGATATTGAATTGGTATCAATGATTATTCTTATAATATTAAAATTAATCAAAGAAATCACAATTTTATTTGTGACCGTGCAAAATCTTATACATATAGATTACTTGCGCACCATATCTTTAAAATGCAATAATGGTAAAGAGAGTAAAGTATATTATATTCAATATTCATTCAAATATGTGTACTAAATGAAAAAACATGGACGGAACCATTTGTTTGCGTCGGGTAAATAAAAACATTAACTGGCAGCACTGCGATGACGGCCATAGCAGTTTACCCAGTCACGCGAGAAAAAAAATGTGAATTTACGAATTGAATATTCTTTGTTTTAATTGCCATTACGAACTTTAAATTGAGTTTTTTTGTGATATTTATAAAGTAAATGACATGTGCTACACGATGAGGATGTTGTTCAAACAGTTATGTCGCGAGAAAACGATGAAATTCGTGTTTATAAACTAATTTGTGAATCGAGTAAAAAAAGTGTTTTTTTGTGCTATACAATTCAACATCAGGTGAGTTTTTTACGTCGGCCGTATCGATTAGTACGTGGAACGACGTTCTGTGTTGTTGTAAACGTGGGTTTAGCTTTAAAAGTGGTGAAAAACATATTTTGCCGTCGTGTTTACATTTTTGGGGGCTCGTGAAGGTTTTGATTACACGTTATTGGCTTATAACATAATCTTTTACGTTGACTAGGATGTCGCGATAAATATGGCGTGTAATTAACCGTAAGCGCCTTATCATTATGTTGTTTCATTATTTTAATCATAATTAGAATTAATTAGGCCATGTTTTTTCGATAGTGTTGTCACTTGTTAGGAGATTAATTATAATTGACTTCAATGAATTAATTTGATAACATTTCCTAAATCATTTAAATTATTTTAAGTAATTATCAGTAGTAAGTTTTAACTAAAGGGTACTTAAGTACTAATTGTTTATTATTCCCTGTACGGAGACAATCTCTAAAACAATTGAACCGCAGACCATTACAAAGCTTATTTAATCAAGGTACTACTTGAAAGTTGTTTGTACAGATTCTACAAAAACAATGATAAATAACTGATACTTCTAGAAAATGTATGTTGATGAGAAACTAGTTTTGCTTCTCAGCTTCATCTGCCTTGCTTGCGAATTGACTCGAGAGTTGGGATATTAAATGCAAAACGTTTTATTGTTCTCATCTGACAGTTCCAGCTATTAGTTTGTTTGAACACACAAACTATTTAAGTATTATGTCCAATGAAATAATGATTTAGTAATATTGCTTTTTTAAAAAAAAAAGTCTCCAGCACTATGGAATTCAATCCTTGTGTCGCAGGGTTTTCAGAAACATTTAAATCACATGCACTAAGAACACTCAGACTTGGAACAAGCTTTAGTGGATCACACAAATGCTTGTCGCATGCGGGGATCGAACCCGCAGCACGTCGCGCACAGTGATAATTAGCGTGGTGACCTATACCACTCTGTTATCCATGCAGTTGCTTTATTACATATTCAGACACCCGGTAGCACTCAGTTAGAAAACACCATAGATTAATATGAAAGTGAATCGGGAGTACTTTATGTATTCTTATTTGTCAACAAGATTTTAAAGTACCTACAATATTAATAAGTAACAGCATTATGATTATCATCATCATATAGGTACATGTATGTGGTCATTGTTATGCGTATTTTCCTTCCATTCCTGTATATCACTTGTCATTGCAGAATTCACTCCATCCTTTCTCATATCATCTTTCACACAATCCATCCATCTCTTTCTCGGTCCTCTGCTTATACCCATCCACATTCATAACTTGCGTACTTAGCTCACTTTAAAATATTAGTATACATTTATGTTTGGCCTAACCTCAACTTATTGCAATTTTATGTTAACATGGAAAAGAAAAAACTACTTAATATTCATAAAGTCGTCAAATTGCAATGAGTAGTTATTCAAATTAGTTATATTTGTGAGATTACATATTATAGGTGCTTGTTTGTATCATCAATAGTAGTTTATCTACAATGTGAATGTATTTAAAAAAAAACTGTTTGTAAATAAAATACAGATAAAATGAAGGAAAAATTGGAACCTCCGGCAGAACTTGAACCTGCGACTCCTGGTTTCAGGAGGATTCGCAGGTTCTATTTGTGTTTAATTTATAAGTCATTGTAACACATGAAAGAGAAATGTATAAAAACATTAAAATACAGAGTTTAAAAACTAGGTTCTACACAATTTATCTTAAGAGGCATACAATTTTTTTTTAATTAAAAGAATATCAATTGTTTGGATAACATAATCAGGCCTGCGACACACCATACAACCCCCCCACGCGTATAAATGCGATTTACCTACTACTATTACTTAAAAAACATACGTGCGTACACGCGTCAAATGTGTGGGTGAGTGTTGACAACTATGTCAAAAACAAAACTATGAAACGTTAAAAGTATGTACAAATATTTACTACACTCACGTACACATAGTCACATATACTTGACACGCGCGCGCTGCGAGCAGCGACTACCGAGTGACGTAAGCACAGCTTCACTGCCTCGTTCACTACTTGGGTAAAAGGGGAAATAAATTGGCGGGGGGAGGTAGGTACTGTCGCTTCTTCACGTAGTAAGGGCGCCTTCACATTACGTCGCAAGCAGTGCGGCAGCAGCGCGGCAGCCGCGCGATAGCAGCGGATGCCTTCTCATTACAAAGAGAAATAATGTTCTACCGTACGTATGATTGCAACTCTGGCTCGAAGTCGACTGACAGCACGCGGCTGCCGCGCTGCCGTCCAGTATGGACAATCACGTGTCGCGCGGCTGTCGCGCTGCTCTTTTTAGTATGGAATTAGCCGCCTGTGAACAGCGCGTCTGTCGCGCTGCTATAGTCGCGCTGCTGCCGCACTACTTGCGACGCAATGTGAAGGCGCTCTAATAGGTATTCTTTTCATAATACAGACTCTAACTAGTTTGGGTCAGATTGCCGTGCCTGCCCCAAGATATTATTATTAATATGCTGCATTTTACTATCAATAATTATCTCTTTCAGTTACAATGAACCAGACAACTCTACCAGTTAACATGGACATAGATCCTCTAAGCTACGAGTACCCTGCGTATGACTACCCACTCAACCCTGCACCATACTCATACCAAGTCAAAGAGGAAACAATGTACTACCAACAGAACTGCGTACCAAACAGTCACACGGAATACAAAATAACACCGTTACAAACTAAAGAAGAAACTAAAATAGAAGTAAAAGATAGCAATAAAGATAAAAAAGATAGCAAAACAGTACCCACAAGAAGAAAAAAAGATAAAGGGCAGAAAAGTACTTATTGTTCAGAAAAGATAACGGATGCAAGCTTCCCGTTCTACGGTTGTTCCGTCTGTAATATAAGTTACACAGCTCTCCATGAGTTAGATCAACATGTTACTATACATAAGAATAGGATGACAAGCTATAGATTAAGATTAAGGAACCAATATAAAAAGAAACAATTAAAAAAGGAAAAGAAAAGATTAAAAAAGATAATAAAGAAAGAAAGCAATGTAGATATAGAAATTAAGCCGGAGGATGGGTATATAGGTAATGAGAAAGCTACAGACTTTTTAAATAACGGAGAGAACTCTGAAAATCATGAGGATCAGAAAAAGAGTGAAAATCCTAACAATACAATTACTACTTTATATAATGTTAATAATTCTATTAGTAATGGGAATGGTATGAATAATGAAAATAATTCTATAATTACCGGTAACGGTGTGAATAATGAAAATAATTCTATAAGTAACGGTAAAGGTGTGAATAATGAAGATCAATCTATAAGTAACGGTAACGGTGTGAACAATGAGAATAGTGAAAGTAACGGCAAGATCAGTAAAGAAGAGGAAAATGAATTAAATAATTTAGAGAAAATTTACAAATGTTTTGCTTGTTTGAAGCAGTTTACGTTGAGTTATTATTTGAAGCTTCATGTGCGGTCACATACAGGTAAGATATGTTATTATTATTAGGGATGTTATGGATATATAATTTCGGATCCGGATATGGATATGGATATTGGTAAAAATAATATCGGTTTCGGTTACGGTTATGGATATTAAATTATTTTGGATTATCCGATAGTTTCGGTTACGGATATGGACATCCATAACAACACTGCAATAATTTAATAGTAAATCAAGACCGAAATATCTGGAGCCAAACGGCCCAAAGATCAAGGTGATCTTTGCCCAGCAGTGAGACAATAAGTCAATAAATAAATATATATGTGGACAACATCACATACATTGCTCTGAATCCAAAGTAAGTAGGTGAAGCACTTTTGATATGGAATCAGAGACAACTGAACAAATTTCCCCAAGGAAGATATGTCGGAATCTTAAAATTGAAAATCATCTTTTCATACAAACACATGTCACGTGACCTGTCACTTTTTATGAAAAGTCCTCCAAGTTTAGTGGGGAAAGTTTTTCAGTTTTATGCACCTGATTACCTCGTTGAATATCCGCACTCCTTATAAACTAATCCTGTATTTTATTTTATTTACAATGGATTTTTTTATTCTTGTTAAAAGGTTACTAGCGTTCTGGGTCTCACATTACTAGTATTCTTGTTAACCCCTCGTGCTAAGCTAAATGGTTGTTACGAGTGGTTTCACGTCGGTAGTGCAATGGGTGGGATTCGAACCCGCGACCACATGATGCTTACATAATATTCGATTTCAGATGAGAAACCTTACAAATGCAACGCCTGCGGGCAGTCCTTTATAACGGCGAGCAAACTCGGGAGGCATGACAAGCGTATACACCAGACCGCGCGCTTCCAGTGCAGGATATGTTTCAAAGTGTTCTTAAGGTGAGTCCTACTTAAAGATGAGTGGTAGGAACAGAGAATATTCTTTCTTTGTTAAAAAAAATACTGGCAATGTGGATGACACATTCCTAGTATTCTTCTTAACCCCTCGTGCTAAGCTACATGCTTGTGTTACGAGTGGGTTCACGTCGGTAGTGGAATGGGTGGGATTCGAACCCGCAACCACATGATCGCAAATCCGACACCCTAGCCATAAGTCTACCACCGCTTCAAATATTTGAATTCGTTACTTGAGAAGACCATGGAGATCCTTGAACACATTATTGCTGGACGTGATTAGTATTTTGTGTATAGTTCGGCCACAGTCCCTCGTCTATAATGACTGGCAAAATGCTTGGAATTATCTAATTTTCTTAACAAGAGCAGTAATAAGAAGAACTATATCTTTGACTGACCTGTTGGTCTAGTGGTTAGTGACCCTGACTGCTAAGCCGGAGGTCGTGGGTTCGATTCCCATCCAGGATAAATCTTTGTGTGATGAGCACGATTGTTCTGTTTCTCGGTGTTAATTATCTATAATATCTATTTAGAAAGATTTATCTGTTATCTCGTTACCGTAGTAATGGCTCTGCCTAGTTTGGGATCAGATGGCCGCGTGTGAGATGTCTCATGAAAAAAATAATTATGATCTATATCTAGACCTATTCACTTAATCTCATCCTAACTACAGTTGCTGTAACATGTAATATTTCTCCTAGGTTCGACCTGCTGACGGCTCACTTTGATAAGCACCATCCTGAAGACAAACTGGAAGGAGAGCCTTACGGTACGTATTGAACCTTATAGAGAGTAGAAATTTATACAATACTACCTGTTTCCAGCAGCTCCGCTCGCAGTTTTTTTTATATTTTTTTTTATTGAAAATATGGCCTATGACACCCGCAAATAGTGTAGCTTCCCAACAGTGGAAGAATTTATCAAATCGGTTCAGTAGATTCGGAGCCTATTCAATGCAAACAAACAATCAAATCTTTCCTCTTTATAAGATTATTATTATTATAGATGAAAATTTCTGAGTAGCCTTTTCCCCAAGCTATGTTGGGAGCGGCTTCCAGTCTCACCGGATACATCTATCTAATGTATTTTACATGGAGCGACTGCCTATCTGACCTCTACAGCTCATTTTACTGGGTATTCCATAGTAAGACTGGTTGTCAGAATCGTAATGACTTAACGACTGTCAAAGATCACTGTATGACAGTCGGGACCAACGGCTTAACGTGCTTTCCGAGGCACAGAGTCTCTGGGGTCTACAATATTTAACTAAAACAGAATAATACGTGGCTATAACCAGGTTTTCAGAAATTTCTTTGTTATTTTCTATATAACCAATATTTCTCCCCAGACTACAACGCCATCCTCCCCTACCTAAAGGAGTTAGAGGAGCAGCTCGCCCAGCAAGCGGAGGAGAAGCCCAAAGTGGAGGATTTGTGGGGAGATGTCCCCTGTACCCCGCAGCAGGTGACCTTGTGCGAGGACACCGGGGAGGTGAAGGTTGAAAGCTGGAGCGACGGCCACTGTGTTGTACTTACTGATGAGGTCAAAGAGGAGGTAGGTCTATACAACCTTATATTTAGTACACAATTTCGCAATTTCGGTTATACTGTAGCTGTTTTGTAAAACTACACACATCAAAAGTGTCTAGGGATCAAGCATTTTTATGCGGATTTCTTGAGATTGAGATGTGGCTTTGTAATAAATTTATGATTTTATAAATTTACTAGCTGTTGCCCGCGGCTTCGCTCGCGCGTAAAGTAAAGAGTAGTATTAAAGGTAGATGTATTCTGTGATTTTCA
The DNA here is from genome assembly GCA_950381575.1 of Plusia festucae. Taxonomy (NCBI): domain Eukaryota; kingdom Metazoa; phylum Arthropoda; class Insecta; order Lepidoptera; family Noctuidae; genus Plusia; species Plusia festucae. The sequence goes on from OX494457.1 coordinate 102,877, forward strand.
AAGTAAGGAGAATGTATAAAATTTTTCATCTAATGTTATGGCGTTAAAATAATAATAGAAGTAAATTAAGTAGCAAAAGCATTTGTGTTATGGAATCGGAGACAAAAAAGGTACCATAAACACCCAGACTCCAGACAATGTATAAAAGTGATTTTCTACATGGACCCGTCCGGGGATCGAACCTGGAACCTTAGAGCTGGCGACACCTTAAAAACCGGAGTGAACGCCACTCGACCACGGGAGTCGTCATTATAGATATGTCTTAGATGGTCATTATCTTATCTATTTATCTTTTCAGCTGTCTATCTTTTAGAATACTGAACTTCACATACCAACTATTTCAGCCCTTATTTCACCCCCTTAGAGGGTAGATTACTAAAATCTCGGAAATACATCTTATTTATTTCTAACTAATAACCCTTGTATGAAATTGAATGTGTCTATCTTTGAAAACGACACAATTCATATACCTACAAACTTCCAACCCCTTTTTCACCCTCTTAGAGGGATGATTTTTAAAATCGCTGGAATCGTCTTTATTTATTTCTATCCAGAAACCCGTATACGAAATTTCATATGTCTATCATTGAAAATACCGAACTGCCCATAAAAACTTTCAACCCCTATTTCACCCCCTTAGGGGGTAGATTTCCAAAATCTCGGAAATATATCTTATTTATTTCTAACTAATAACCCTTGTATGAAATTGAATGTGTCTATCTTTGAAAACGACACAATTCATATGCCTACAAACTTCCAACCCCTTTTTCACCCTCTTAGGGGGATGATTTTTAAAATCGCTGAAATACATCTTTATTTATTTCTATTCAGAAACCCGTATACGATATTTCATGTGTCTATCATTGAAAATACCGAACTTCCCATACAAACTTTCAACCCCTATTTTACCCCCTTAGGGGATAGATTTCCAAAAGAAAAGTAGCCTATAGCCTTCCTCAATAAGTGGGACAATGACATCTAACAATGAAAGAATTATTCAAATCGGACCAGTACTTCTTGAGATTAGCGCGTTCAAACAAACAAACTCTTCAGCTTTATAATATTATATAATATATATGACGAGGGAGGGTCCTCGTGGTTGTTTTTTTAAAAACGTGACGTCAGCATTGCTGACATCACTAATATCCTAGTCAGGGTTGCTGCTCATCTTGGATAATTAAAATAAACACAGTAAATGCTTTCTTTAATTTATTCTTCGACTTACTGAGGAGGTCCGATCGCTACGACAGCTCGAATAAGAATGAATCATAACTCGTTCCGTCGCCTCTATTTATAGTAGACAACACGTGACTCAATGCACGTGGCGACGCACGTGTTGTTTAGTTTACAAAGTAATTTCTTATTTTATTTCACTAAATGTTAAAACATTAATTATTAATTAGACTACTAAGTATTTGCGCCGATATATATATAGTATAGATAAATAATTATAGTATCTTAGCCGCGTGCAGCGCCCCTTAGTGAACTCCACTGCGGGTGACGTAACCTACGACAAACTTATTATTTGCGGTTGGTACAGTATTCGGGTCTAGGGATCGAACCGCAAAATTAAGTTTGTTTTTTTTTGTCTATACTTTTCCGGGATAAAAACTACCCAGTGTGGTGCCCAGGATATTAAAGAACAATTATACCAAGTTTCATCGAAATCGAACCGGTAGTTTTTGCGTGATGCCTGAACAAACAGACAGACAGACAGACAGACAGACAAAAATTTTTTTAATCACATTTTTGGGTTCGGTGTCGGTCTAGTAACACACCCCGCCATTAATTTTTTTGATATTTTCAATGTACAGAATTTTCACTTCTACAGATTTATTATAAGTATAGATATGGATCCTTTTTGGTGCATTTCATAATTCGAATCAGGAACTGTGAATCAAATTCGAGTAAAAGATGAAAATCAGCTGTCAATATTTTCCCTATAAAAACATACAACGCATTGAAGACATTATTAGTGCTACTGTTTCCCTACTACTGATTAAAACCAACGTTATTATGGAGCGGCGACGTCATTTAAGCAGGGAAGTAATGCTCAGAGCCGTGGGAATGATAGAAGCTGGTTCCCGGCAACGTACTGTGGCTTTAGCTCTGAATACAAGTCAGAGTGTTATCAGTCGACTTTGGACACGTTACCGAAGCACTGGTACCGTGGCTGAGCGCCATGGAGGACGGTATCGCTGCACCACACGGAGACAAGACCGATACATTCAAATCTTAACTCGAAGAGCTCCAACAATAACCGCCATGATGTTAGCCGTGAGGCTTCATCACTCTTCAGGGAACTTAATTAGCGACCAAACAGTCAGAAACCGCTTGCATGAAGTGAACCTTCATTCCCGAAGACTGCTACGGGTACCACCTATAGCAATGCACAATCGTAGGATTCGATATCAATGGGCTCTTGAACACAGAAATTGGGCAGAAGAACAATGGCGTTTCGTGTGCTTTTCTGATGAGTCTCGTTTTGGTATGAGACCGGATACAAGACGTATACGACACTGGAGAACCCCTGGACGCCAACAGCGATTAAAATCCTGCCAGGAAGTCCATCCTTATAGTGGTGGAACCATCATGGTATGGGCGGGTATTTGGATCGGCGGAAGAACTGAGTTGATTTGGATCAGAAGCAACCTCAACGCTCAAATTTATGCTGAGACGATTGTATCAGACGTCATCGTTCCTCTACAAGTGCAAATCGGTCCCTTATTTCAGTTAATGCATGATAATGCACGACCGCACACCGCAAGAGTTGTAAGACAGACTCTCGCCGCAGCTAACATCAATGTCCTGCCCTGGCCTGCTCAGTCGCCAGACTTGAACCCGATTGAGCATGCATGGGATATGCTACAGAGAAGAGCTCTGCCGAATATGGAGGGTATCCAGTCGATAAGAAGACCTTTTTTTGTTGTTGCAACGAACATGGGCGGCCATTCCACAGCGTGATTTGGATGAACTCATTTTGAGTATGCCAAACCGATGTTCTTGTGTTGTTAGTGTTCGCGGTAGAAACACGGATTATTAATTGTTTAAGTTACCCAATAAAATTTTAAAGAAAACTGTTATTTCAGTCTTTTTTTCGAACTTTTGTGTTAATGGTTCAAATGTCAAAAATCCCTTTATTAGGAAAATGGCAAATTTCTTTATTAATGCAAAGGTGACTTGGTTTATCGTTACTGTGACAAACGAAAACACTTTATTCGATGAATCCTTAAAGAAAATTTTAATTAATATCAATCAGGAGAAAAGTTATTGCAAAAATATATGTTGATCCCTAGACACTTTTGATGTGTGTATTTTGCATTCATTATTTTTTTAAACGGCGATAGCTGAATGACTAGGGCGTCAAACTTGCGGTCATGCAGCTTTCGGATCAAATCCCACCCATTGCAATCCCACCAATGTGAAGTGAACCCACTCGTAACAAAAGCATTTAGCTTAACACGAGGGGTTAACAAGAATACTAGTAATGCGCGACCTACATTGCTAGTAGCTTTAAAAAATGTTATTGCTCAGTGTTCCAACGTGTCGAAATTATATTTTTGTATATTTCTTTTTCACAGACACCAGATGAGGACAAAAAAGACGTTATACCTAAACAGGTCATAGAGGTTAAAGTTGACTTCGAAGACTTCAAGGTGAAGCAGGAAGTGTCGGATGACGACGGAGGAGATGCGGGGTTCGCGGGGGAAGATGCGGGGATCGCGGGGGAAGATGCGGGGATGGAGCCCCCCGGGGACAGCGACGACAGGGTCAAGGCCGAGGATAGGTGAGGGATATAACGATACGCATACGGACTTTTTTTCTACGTTAGTTTTTTATACACTATAGTACCAACCACATTATACGAGCCAAGGCATAATGTGATTTTTATAAGTACCATCCATAACATTTGTATATTATCTCCAGCGCCTCAGACGAGGACTACTTCCCGTCCAACACGTGGGCGGTCCCCCCGGCCCCCCCGCCCGCGTCCCCGCTCCCCTCCCCCCGGCGGAGGCGCGGGGAGGCGGGAGGAGGAGCGGGGAAGGGAGGGGAGTGCCCCGTATGCCACAAGACTGTCAGCAGCGCGTCGTACATGAGAGTGCATATGCGGACGCATACCGGGGAGAGACCGTTCAAGTGTTATAAGTGTGGTAGGGGATTTATAACAAGCAGCAAGATGCACCGGCACGTGTTGACGCATGAGGGTGAGTGACACTTACTAGTGACAGTAGAAGATGTTGTGATTTTATTGTTGTGTTTTAGGGTAATGCTATTCTTTTGTCGTCGTTGTGGTAAAGGTTCATTTTTGTGTGGTACTTAAAGTACCGCTTGAAAATATTGTGCGTAATATTAGTCTTCACTTCTATTCTGATTGTATTCTTCTTTTATGAATTATATAAGTAGTTAGTAGCCCACAAATGTGGTCGTCGCCACAGTCGTCATTTTTTGAATTCACAATTTCAACATTTATATTTGACACCAACAATATAAACTTTTTATAACATTTATTAATTGCGGACAAAATTGTTTAATTGATACACTAAAAGTACCACACCAAAATGTCTTCCCAAAACCTCACTAAATTAAAGGCAACGTTTCTGAACCGCGTACGTAATATAAGCTATAAATACCTATACGGGTAGACTGTCTACCCGTGACCACGGCCTTTGCAAGTTGGCCGAAACGTCGAGGAAAATACGTAAAGACATTTTTATAAGTAAGTATAAGACATTTTTGTGTGGTACCTACTTTAAATGCGTATGTTTTCTGTAATTCATATAGGTTATAAACAGTTTATATTGTTGGTATCAAATGAAAATGTTAAAATTGTGCATACAAACTGCGAAAATCTGAAAACTTAAATATTATTGATACACATTGACTTTAATAATCTTACTTACATCAGATACTATGACTAAGGCCAACTTGCCTTAACACATTCCCTGTCCGGTCAGAAGACACAATAGCTAAACAATGGAAATATTAAACAGTATAGCCACTTACAGCCACTATTGTTTTAGACAAGGACGGCGAAATTAAGACAGAAGACGGGGCGGAGGGTGAGAAGAAAGTGGAGGGGGAGGGGGGAGAGGATATTGACGAAGACGATCTACCTCTTAAGCCTAGCAAGTGAGTTATACAAATAGAGTTTTTGTAACATAAGTAATAGGTATATACGATACTCAAATATTTTTTAAATTATTTTATTACCTTATTATAATTAAAAAAAAAAAAAACCAATCTATTATTACATTATTTATAATGAAGGTAAGAGTTCGTATGAAAAAAATTTTTGAAAGATTTCTAGCAATGTGTTTCGCTTTTTGGAATTAAAGATTTTTAATATAATTATTTCCTTTTTTTTAATATAAGTACGTATAGTTTACATTTTTAAATATTATTCTCTGCCCAGCAGTGGGATAGAATTATTTTGTTGCAAATTTATTTCTGAGCTTACTAATGTTAGGCGTCCCAACATCGGGAATTTAAATCCAATGTAAACAGCGATAGAATTCGTTCGACATAGTTTAATATAAAATATGTTTAACATAGAACTAAGAAGAAAGGCAAGACGAAAGAGAAGAGCAACGGAGAAGAGAAGCCGAGGAGGAAGCATCAGAAGCGGCCGCACGCCTGCGAGTACTGCAACCAGAAGTAAGCCAAGTTATAGGGAGGGGGTCACCCCTACATATTCCTAATTCACATCCTACAATGTGTAATTTTCCTTCTATACAGGATTAATTTAAAAGGAGTGCGTATATTCAACGAGGTAATCAGGTGCATACAACTGAAGGACTTCAAAATCAAAAAATGGAAAATGAACTTTTCATACAGTGACAGGTCACGTGACTTATGATTGTATGAAAAGTTCATATTCCATTTTAAGATTTCGACCTATGTTCCTTGGGGAAAGTTGTTCAGTTTTATGAACCTGATTACCTCGTAGAATATACGCACTCCTTTTAAATTAATCCTGTATGTATAATTTTTCTACCATATTTGTTTATTTCCTACCAAATGTGCTAAGTTCATCCTACCATTTTTTTTATTGTTCTACCATACTTATTAATTTTCTACCATATGTTATTTTTTCCTATCATATATGTAAAAAGCATCCCCTGATATGTGTAAATTACCTCCCATGCGTGTAATTTTTATTCTCCCCGCCTCATATATGTATGTCCCCCCCCCCCATGTGTAAGTGACATTACCATATCTCGTTAACTCTCCCCCTTAGATTCCTCCACCTGAACATGCTAGAGGTGCACCGTAAGAGCCACGCGGGCGAGCCGCTAGTGCTGCGCTGCCACTACTGCCTGCTAGAGGTGCCCGACCAGCCAGCTCTAACAGAACACGAGGCCACTCACAATGGACCCAAGCCGTATCTCTGCACGATTTGCGGCAAGGGATATAAGAAGAGAGAGACTATGGTGAGTTTAGTACCCCACTATCTCTTCTCATATAGAAAAGGAATGAAATTTATCACCACTCTCGCTTTGTGGGTTGGCGATTTCAGATTCCAATTGACGTCCTTCGTTGTCAACGGTCGAGTGCCACACACCAGTTTTCAAGGTGTAGCCAGCTCTGAAGTCCCGGGTTCGATCCCCGGATGGGTCAATATAGAAATACACTTTTCCAAATTGTCTCGGGTCTGGGTGTTTGTGGTGCCTTTATTGTCTCTGATTCCATAACACAAGTGCTTTAGCTACTCACATTGGATTCGGAGCAATGTATGTGATGTTGTCCACATTTATTTGTCCTACTTTTTACGTCTGTGCAATAACGGTCAGGGCTAAAGTTTCAATGATAATATCTTGAGATATCTCACACAAGGTCATCTGATCCCAAACTAGGCAGAGCCTGTACTATGGTGACCAGACAACTGATAAACATACTTATACATTATTAATTTTAAAGGAGTTCATAAAACTGATCAACTTTTCTCAAGAAACATAGGTCGAAATTTTAAAATTGAAAATCATCTTTTCATACAAACATAAGTCACGTGACCTGTCATTCTTTAGGTTTATATTCCATTTTAAGATTACGACATAAGTTCCTTGGGGAAAGTTGTTCAGTTCTATGCACCTGATTATCTCGTAGAATATACGCACTCCTTTAAATTAATCCTGTATATTTGTAAATACATACAACCCAGACACAGAACAAAAGATCGTGCTCATCACACTTCTTGTCCTGAGTCCCGTCACTGGCCACCAGCCCAGCATCCCGTGTTGTCGTGCAGGTGTACCACCGCAAGCAGCACAAGTCGGAGGCGTCGTTCGTGTGCGACGTGTGCTCGCGCTGCTTCCCGGCGGCGCGCAAGCTGGCGCAGCACCAGCGCTCGCACCGCGCGCGCGTGCTGCGGAGATACGAGTGCCCCGTCTGCGCGCACCTGTTCCACACCAAGTACCACGTGCACATGCACCTCGCCACGCACCAGAAGGAGGGCCTGTGAGTACATACCGCTACACTACCATGTGCCATGCCTAGCCTGGTCCCAAGAGTTGAGGGGGCCAGACTTACTGGATTTAGCTGAATACCATATTACACTGAAATAAATCTACTTTTAAACTGATTCTATCGCGGTTTATTTTGATTTTAGTTTCCGACATTTCAACACCTTGTCATAGTCACGCTCGTGTCTATGACACCTACTAATAATAACCCATCCACGGACTAACCGCAAAGAGCCTGACTTAACCTTTATATTTAGTCAAGCCGACTACGATAACTGAGTATTCCCTTTCTCCGCAGCATCCAGGAGCAGCATCGCGGGCAGGTGCTGGCGATGGCGCTGCAGAACGCGCGCCCGCTGCCCGCGCGACCTCGCGCGACTGCTGCCGACGAGCGCTCGCGCGTCTGCAACATCTGCGGCGAGCTGTTTCACCACTTCTTCCACCTGGAGGAACACCTCAAGGGCCACGCGGCCAGCATCGCCGTCGAGGAGTTAGATAAGCCAGCTGATAAGAAGCACATCTGTCCTCTCTGCAACAAGGGCTTCAAGCTCCACTACTACCTCAAACTGCACAGCTTCACGCACTCTAAGGAGAAGCCGTTCATCTGCCAGCAATGCGGAAAAGGCTTCATCACCAAGGGGAAACTGAAGCGCCACTTGGAGACTCACTCGGGCCTCAAGAAGTACCAGTGCCACATCTGCTGCAAGTTCTTCACGCGGCCGAGCTACCTGCGTATCCACATCCGCACCATCCACGGCACCCAGGACTACAACTTCCGACTCCAGCTGAGGCAATAGTAACATCCTCGTTCTGAGAGTCCGAAGCATAACTTTTATTTCAGCTCCCTTTTTTGGACATATTCATCTGCTTGCCTTTTCCCAAGCTATGTTGGGGTCGGCTTCCAGTCTGGATTTAGCTGAATACCGTATTTCACAGAGCGACTGCCTATCTGACCACCACAACCCATTGCTAGAGTATTCCATAGTAAGACTGGTTGTCAGAATTGTAATGACTTAACGACTGTCAAAGATCACTGTATGACAGTCGGGACTAACGGCTTAACGTGCTTTCCGAGGCACGAAGGGATCTTGGTATGCTCACTAATGGTCACCCATCCACGGAACAACCGCGGTGAGCGCTGTTTAACCTTTAATATCGGTCAAACTGTAAACTTTGACATAGCTACGAGCTCCTTTTCGGATATCATTGTGGAAGTTATTTTGGCATAGATTACTTATAAAATCGGCACCATATTTTTGGCTTCAGACTTATAGTTAGGTGCTCAGTTATTTCTATTCTTTATCAGGGTTATAGTTTTACTTAATACTTGTTGTCCTTGTCTATGTTCTATCTCTGTCTAACACGTGGCGTGACGTCACGGCGTGAGGGGTTGTTATGTACTTAGATATAATATGTTGTAATAAGATGGTTGTTGATTTTGTAAAATAATAATAAATTAAGTTTTATATTTTTGTGTTTTATTTATTTATTTTTAAGGAGTGGTTTGATTGGTTTCTATCGTCGCTAACGCTTGTAGAAATATGACTTTGATACGGAGGCTGGAGAATAGAACACAGATTCCACAAACTTATATAAAGCAACGTCCCGCGATAAAATCTATTTTTGTTCTGAATTCTGAATTTTTACGAGCCTGTTGGTCTAGTGGTTAGTGACCCTGACTGCTAAGCCGGAGATCGGGTTCGATTCCCACCCAGGACAAATCTTTGTGTGATGAGCACGATCATTTGTTCTTTTCCAACAAAATTCATTCAGTCCTTTTCTAAATCGTCACGAAAAGTAGAAGAAGATTGAATGACGACAATCACAATTTCATTGGGTATTTTCCTACCATAATTATGAGCAAAAATTGCTCATAATTATGGTTACCATATATGGAAATGAAAGAAAGATAGAAAATGAAAAAATACTACATATACTTAATACTAATACTACATATTATGTATCTTCATACAATATGTATAATTTACATCCTACAATTAGTGTAATTTCTCTAATTTATGTGTTTCTTTTACCCCAAATTCGGATTTGTCTTCAATATGTTCTAGACTATAGTTCAAACTTCTACCGTCTTAGTACAAAACGCGGTCTAAATATAGTTCTGGGTTTAAGCTAGGTAATTAGGTATTAACTATGGACTTTTTTTTTTTTTTTTCTTAAGTAAAAACGACGCCCGCACTAAGGAATTTAATCCCTGTGTCGCGGGGGTTTCACAAACATTCAAATTACATGAACAAAGAACACCCAGACTTGGAACAAGCATTTGTGGATCACACAAATACTTGTCTCATGCGGGGATCGAACCCGCAGCACGTCGCGCACAGTGGTAATCAGCGTGGTGACCTATACCACTCGGCTATCCGTGCAGTTAAAACGTTATTACAAAACGAGGTTTATGACTTATTCTGTTACTAACTATGGTACTGGCGAGGCGTTAGCCTCGCCAAAAAAAAATGTAAGGGGGTTTTAGGACCTCCCAATATGGCGGTTCACACAAATCGTAATTTAGTCCCGACTGATGAATTCTCATGAGACACCAATACCCACTACAACTATTTGCAGTAATAAAGACCACGTACCTCGTGAATCCAGGGACCTCACTCAGACAGGAATTGAGAAGATGCCTCGTTCCAGAGCGCGTGGTGGCTGTGTGGGCTGCCGGCCGGCGAGCTAAATCTTGATTCATCCACCGGTGGGCTGGTTGAAACACGTGAAATCAACACTGCACTATAAATGTTCAAAGTCTCACAGCAGCAGGTTCACTTATTCCACGAGAATCCTCAGATTTTCAACATATAGGGATTTTTATAGCGGAGCGGTACAAATTCGACGCAATGCGAATGGCGGCGGGAACGGAAACTGTTTCGATAAGCGGGCGCCCTCTGTCGGTCATTTTGCGAGCATCTCCAGGAACACTCGATACCAACCAATGGGCGCTGCAGTAATAGATATTGGCGCGCGGAATCATCAGTATGGACTCAATTGTGTTACTTTTTTTTTTATAAAAATAAGCGAAATAATGTTTTAAAGTGCGGGAAAAGTAACAATTTATTTATTTATTATTTTAACAAAAATCTACTCTGAGAAAAGGCATTGACGCTTCACCGGGTACTAAAGTTAAACCGGCTAGACCCCTAGTTTAACTGTAGGAATTACTTCGGTAGCAACTTCATTTGACATTCGCGTTGATTGAGACTTTAAATACATTGGAATAAACAAATTGATCGAATTAGATACTTTATTTAATAAGGAATTAAACCCGGGAAAGAGAAACACCCACCTAACCATTTTTTTTCTATTAGTAGGTACGTAAATTAACTTGGATATGTATTGAATTACATAGATAAAGGTATATAGTTAATTATGTGACAAAATCACAATAGGACTACTTAATACTTATTCTTATCTATGAATATGATTTAGCATTTAATAGCAAGCACCTAAATATTATTTCTAAAAGTATATTTCTCTTGCCCCAACTGACTCATCTTTTTATTCGCATGGTTAATATAAATTAGGTATAGATCTTGGAACATCTAGCCTTAAGCCAGACAGAAGGTAATCACTATACCTAATACGTTTTATATTATACCTTACCTTCAGCCAGCATGAGAAAATGTCTGTGGTGACAGCTCAGGTGACGGTATACCTATGGTCTGTGCAGTATACCGAGTATACCTATACAGCGTGTAACAAAAACCCCTGATCCCTGAGAGTATTATTCGGTGTCGTACTGCGAACACATATACACAGTCATTTAATGGATTGGAGAATAAAATTTTTCCCCAGTCAAAATATTTAAATACAAATAAAAACTGATCCGAGGCAACAGCTGAACAACTGACCGCTCCTCAAAGGTCACGTACTTACTACCTACAGTTTGGTGTCAAAGAAGCCGCCTATGCGAGACGGTTCATGAACTACCACGAATACGCCTTTATTAGATCTGACAGGGGTTTTTTTACATGTTGTATAAGTTACAATAAAATTGTAAGAAGGTATGTACCTATCTATGCATATGTTGATCCATGGAGTCTTCCACTCTGACACATGCTAACCTTTTTCTCCCCAGCTAGCTATTAGATAATATGTCATACAGAAGAAGATATAGGCTGTCACAAGACACGAGTCCAACTAGTATATTTAAAAATTCCAAGGTGTCGCTTACAGGGAAATTCGGGATGGCGATATAGTTTGTAAATAAATTGGTGTACAATGTTTAACACATAATATTATTCGTGAAGTGCTGGCGTCATGGAGGTCGAGGCCGAGGCGTGGCGAGTACACCTGGTACGTGCGAGCATCATAACATTATCAAGCTATCGTATACAGGGCTATATATACAAAATGTAACAAAACCCCTGTCAGATCCAATAAAGGCGTGTTCGTGGTACAGTTCATTAACTGTCTCGCATAGGCGGCTTCTTTGACACAAAGCAAACTCAACACATACAGCTTCCCACACATATAACACAAAATACATCAACATGCCTAGACCTAATTTTTACAAACTTCAATAATAAGTATTTAAACACATCTGTCGAAGAATTTGGCTTTTCTGATCACTGTAGCACAATCATCAACCTAAAAATTCCACAACAACCAAAAATTCCAATATGGTACACAGAAAAACGACTATACAATGAAAACAATATATATAGTTTCAAGTCAACATTAAATACCATTAACTGGAGCGAAATTATTTTAGAAACACAGGATATTAACAAAAACTACAACGCATTTAACAAGGCATTGATTACGGTGCTCAACGAAACTATACCGAAAACTAGAGTAAAAATTAAAACACAAAATAAAAAACATTGGTTAACCAAAGGTATAAAGCTGTCATGCAAAAATAAAAGATTATTGAAAATTCTGACCATTAAAACAGATAATCCAATATTAAAAAAATATTATACTAAATACGAAAAGATTTTAAAGCAATCAGTAATAGCTTCTAAAAAATTGCAATATATTAATAAAATAAAAACATCTCAAAACAAAGTAAAAGCGATGTGGAACATAATAAATGAACGTACAAACAAAAAACCACATCATGAAAAATATAATATCCAACTAAAAATAAACAATGTTATAGTCTCAGATCCAACGCAAATTGTCAATACATTTAATAACTTCTTTGCTTCCATTGGAGAATGTGCCTCAAACAGTACGAAAAACGGTTTGCCTGTACTCCACCAAACAGAAAACACCTTTTTTTTGAGGCCATTAGATCCAAAAGAAACCCATAGAATAATAAAAAACTTGAAAAACAAAAAGAGCCACGGAATAGACGAACTACCACCTTCATTATTAAGACAATGTGCAGACGAATTAGCTATACCCCTCTGCGTATTAATAAATCAGTCTTTCGAAGATGGCATATTCCCCGATATCTTAAAAAAAGCCGTTATAAAACCACTGTTTAAAAAAAACCTAAAAACAGATCCCAACAACTATCGACCTATTGCTCTCTTGCCAACCATTTCAAAGATCTTCGAAAAAGCTATGTGTGATCGTGTTTACTCCTTTTGTGAGAGATATAAAATCTTTGATGATAGTCAAAATGGGTTCCGGAAACGGCGATCCACAACACTAGCCGTTTACAAATATATACAAGAAGTAATCAATATCATAAATGACAAGAAATATGCCGTAGGATTACTTCTTGATATGACTAAAGCGTATGATAAAGTCCAATTTAGAATCCTACTCAACAAATTGTATGGAATCGGGATCCGCGGTACAGCACATAAATGGTTTACATCGTATCTAAATAATAGAGAACAATATGTAGAGATAGAACATTTTAACTACGACAAAAAACAAATAACCCGTATTAGATCCGATAAAAAAATTATAAACTCATCCATCCCCCAAGGTAGCGTCATTGGATGCTTATTATTCCTGATTTACATCAATGACCTACCTAAAATCATGAATGAACCATGTGTTCTCTTTGCAGACGACATCTCTCTTTTAACCTCCTGTCAAGACAATAGTAAAATAAATGAACATCTTACCTCAGTACTTAATAAAACAACTGAATGGTTGAATGAGCATAATCTTGAAATAAATTATAAAAAAACAAAACTAATAACCTTCTACCCGTACCAAAAATCACCTCTACCACTTAATTTTAACACAAATGATACAACTATTGAAGTAGTCAAAGATTTCACACTGTTAGGGCTTACTATAGACACACATATATCCTGGAAAACACACGTAGACAATATAAGATCAAAACTTTCGAGATTTAGTTACGCACTGCGTGAAGTGAAAAAAACCACTAATTTTCAAACTGCGCTAACTACTTATTATGCCTACGCTCAGGCCTGGTTTACCTACGGTATTATAATGTGGGGAAATAGCACAAACACACCTTCCCTTTTCACTCTACAGAAAAAACTTATTCGTATTCTTACAAATATAGATCAAACCGATAGTTGCAAACCCTTCTTTATAAAACATAATATACTCACTTTACCATGTATATACATATTAGAAATAAGCAAATTTGTAAGAAATTATAGTTCATTTTTTACAAGTCGCAGTGAAAAACATGCAAATAGGTCCCTTAGGTATAAAAACCGACTAATGCTGCCTTCTTCTAATATGACCCTTCATTCTAATAGCCCATATGTAATGTGTATAAAAATATATAACAGACTCCCAGAACACTTAAAAAATGAAAATAACAATACAAAATTTGTAAAAAAATTAAAAGAAATACTATTAACAAAAGCCTACTACAGCTTAAAAGAATATTTGGATGATGATAAACTAAAATGAAAAAATATTAGAAAATTACATTGAAATACAACATATTAATTTAAACTTATATATAAAGAAATAAATACAACTATATATTACATACTTTAGGTACTTGGTAGGTACTAATTACTACTGAAATACTTTTACAAAATATATTGTGAATTTTAATGATATTAGGTATATAACTATAGAAACCTATTGAACAATAATTAAAAATTGAAGCTAGATTAGATATAGGTACTTAATTAATATCTTGTAATAATAATAATAATAAATAATATATTTTACAATTAAAATATTATTATATAATTTTAAGATGGATTATTTTGTATAAAAAAAGGATAATGATTATATTAACATAAAAACATATTAATAATTTAGAACTAAGTTTTGTTTATATAAAGATTATAATATAAGTCCCTAGCTACATTTAAGTCTTATGTCTTTGTTTTGCCGTGCCCTACAGGGTCCATAATGTACTTTTAATACTGATAACACCTTTGTAAAAACTTATGGAGTGCAATAAAGAATTGAATTGAATTGAATTGAATTGAAAAGCTGCAGGTATTAAGTACGTGAACTTTGAAGAGCGGTCAGTGTTGCTGTTGCCTTGGATCAGTTTTTATTTTGATTTAATTATTTTAAATTGGAAAAAAAAATATCTCCAATCCATTTAATAGCTACGTATATGTGTTCGCAGTACGATACCGAATAATACTCTCAAGGATCGGACAGGGTTTTTGTTACATGTTGTATATAGGTATATAGCCTATTAGCGTAGCTAATCTACACTTAATTCTTGTGGCGCAACTGGTGCAAGAGATAACTATTTGTAATCTAAATAGATATACCGAAGAGTACCGTTTCTTAATATATTCAACTACGGCAATGCAAGGGTTCTGATTTTAGCAGTGTACAGTATCTGTTATTATTCCACTTAAGTTTACCACTGATTTTAATTAAGTGTTCGAGAACGACTCAATTGATTTGTTAAATTGATATAGTGCAAGACATACACTTATTACGCTATACGCCTACGTTATGAAATGTTTTCAATACATAGTTCTTACATACATCCTTACGAAACGAAGAAAAGTAGTCCATGATACTTACTTAAATACTTATGATGACGTGGATTTTTTTATCATCTGGATAGTTTTATTTTTCTTTCATCATCAAAGGATCCATGCAATTCCTTGCTTATGCCGATCTCAGAAAAGAACACGTTCTATTTCTTTTTTCAGTCTAATAGTTATTTCTATAGGTACAGTACTGTAGACAAAGGCCTGAATATCTGGACCTACTTAGATAGATCAGTGATGTTGCAATTTGTAACAATATTTTTTTATCCCACAGAACCCGAAAACTTGGTTGTCAGGTAAACATGCACGAGGAGACGGGAATCCAGATAAGGTAAGCACTCTGAGTGATATCGGTCATTACCTCCTTGCCCTTTTCCCATTTATACGTGGTCAGTGCAATGCGTATTTTCTTTTCATTCATCTCTATTACGCGTCATCTCAGCATATCCTTTCTTTTTCATACCGTCTTGCACACAATATATCCATCTCTTTTTCGGTCTCCCTCTGCTTGCATACCCATCCATAGTCGTACTCATAAGTTCTATGTGAATTTCATCCCTCCTCATAACATGTCCACACCGCGACAAACGCTTACCTCTCACCTTTTCATTCACGGGCCTAATTTCAAGCTACCTCTAAGAAGCTAATTCCATCCTATCTAATCTGGTTACTCCAGTCATTCCACATTCATTGCCGTTGCATCCAATCGTCTTTCATGAGTCCCTTTCACTGCCCAGTATTCTGAACCAGGTAGGTACATCAATATACGTACATCATACATGGTCTTAGATAAGATATTTAGGTATTTTATAGAAATCCTTATCCGTTCTAACTGGTTTTGTTGACTACACAGAAACAAGTGAAGACTCCTGCTCGAAGACTCCCAGCAGTTCCCTCCATAAATGGCCCGGAACCAGAAAATTTTAAAGGGCGCCCCCTCCTGAAAGTCGAGAGTGTGACCACTAGAGACCGAGAACAGAAGCAGAAGAAACCGGTCACGCTGTGCTTCCACAACAAGAAGAAGAAGTTTTGTACAGTGCCCTGTAAAGAGCGCGAGCCGTCGCTCGGGTCGATGGCCGCGTCCTGCAACGACAACTGCTGCCGCTGCTGCGCCATCGTCGTCAAGTACCTGCAGGACGTGTTTAGGTGCGTGTATTGTCTCGTCAACTGCAGATTGCCGCACACCAGGTTCCGGCTGCTGGCTCGGCAGTTCGTGACCGCCGCTGGCGGCGTCTGCAGCGACTGCGTCTACATCGTCAGGTATATCCTAAAGTTTCTCATTGGTGAGAATTAAACGCTCATGGCTTCCACCGACTTATATTTTTAGTTTCGAAGGGAGAGCTCAGTGAGTGAATTATTTGTAGATCTTTTGTGATGTGATTAAACTGATGTTACTGAATAATTCTATTTTTTTTTACATGTTCAGTCTGTAGAGTTGTCTCAAGGATGCCATTACTATTTTACCTTCACATATATGAGATTGAGTCGTTTTTAAACTTTAAAATCACGGTGTTGTTATTTGCACTTCCAGACTGTTCTGGGCGTAGCTTGCGGCGCGCTCGTGCCGGCGCTAATAAACATTCTCACACCAAACGGTTTTTTATTTGTCTTCCTTGACTCGATTCTCCAGTTATCAAGAAACAAAATACTGTTTGTCGGATAGACAGCTGTAAAACATACTGATGTTCAGCTGGAGGCGAGACTGGAATCAGAACATAAAGTAGATTACAGTGTGATTCAAATTTGATTGCGGCAGTGAACATGAGGCGAGCCGCTGCGCAGTGATGTATACTTGCTCCAGCGGGGGGTGCGGGGCGAGGTATTGCGCAGTGTGTCACGCACATCACAGCCGCCATTATGTTTAAACCGCACTGTAACAATAAGCTTTATGAAATCCTGGATAATGATTTGAGGCCCCATTTTCTAATAAGAAGTAACAAGTACGACATTATGTTGCTGGGGTAACGTACACTATTTTCAAGTGACATAGTTGTAGGTCTTCCTCGTCAATAAAAAAATGTGATGTAGGTAAGTACTATATTTTGTATAGGTTTTCGTAAGTGACATTACCGCCGCTATTACTGCAAATAACTAAAAAGCGAAATATAAAAGCTATACATATAGTGTAAGTAGCTCCCATACAACGAACGTCATTTTTTTGCAGCTTTTTTGATAATTCAAATTCTTTTATTTATAGAACGTAGGTATATAAAAAATACTATTTGCGCTATGTCTTGCCATCGAAGGCGTACAAATATTAGTTAAAACTAATTGTCTATAAAGTACACAAAGCAAAGGTTTAATAAATAGAAATACCTTATAGGTACTTAAGTAACCAATTATCAACAAACTTTAAATAACTAACTTTTAAAGTTTTAACCTTCAATAAATAATGGTACCCTTCGTGCGCGAAGCCGACTCGCACTTGGCCCGTTTTTATGTAATTCAGTATATACCTACTAAACTGGTGGCTTGAGGAACTTTCTTATATAATTAGGGTGAGTATTTTTTTCCTTCATTAGAAAACGACGGCCGCACTAAGGAATTTAATCCTTGTGTCGCAGGGGCTTCACAAACATTCAAATCACATGCACAAAGATCACCCAGACTTGGAATGAGCATTTTTATGGATCACACAAATGCTTGTCTCATGCGGGGATCGAACCCGCAGCACGTCGCACACAGTAGTAATTAGCATGGTGACCTATACCACTTTATCCGTGCAATCAAATTATAAAGAAGTATTTTTGGCTTTTGAGAAAGAAAAGTAGTAGACGAGTGTTTTGTCTTTACTTTAGGCTAGCAATAATAAAAATAATATTACGTAGCGCGCGAATCGAACGGGCTACCCAAATTCAAAGCATCAATTTTCATATTTTATATAAAACTAGGTTTTGCACGTGGCTCCACCCGCGTGGGCGTCGGATACCGCAGCAAATTATAGCCTATAGCCTTCCTTAATAAGTGGGATGTCTAACAGTGAACGAATTTTTCAAATCGGCTCAGTAGTTGCTAAGATTAGCGCATTCAAACAAAAAAACTCCAGCTTTATACATAAAATATTTATACATAGAATAGATAACTATGAGTAGGTAGGTAATAACAGAAAACTACACTAATACTGGGGTTGCTATAATCAAACACTAAAACCAAAATAAAACACCATTGCTTTTCATAATAAACTTTTTTTCAAATAGCATATATTTTTACGAAATAAAAAATACACAATACAATTAACGTAACTTTATTAAGCTATCCTTAAATCTATTCTCCCGAAGATTTGTGACGGGTTGCCAAACAATATATACGATAAACTAAAAAAATAATAAGAAAATAAACACAAAACTATAGTGATTGCATTTAATTATCATTTAGAAATTAACTACTTCCCGTTACGTAGTTTAAGTTACAAAAACCAGAGGTTGACGGCAACCAGTTACCACATCAACCATTTTTAACCGAGCAACCTTTTTAATTACAAAAAAAAATAAGTAGTGTGCCTTCTGTTCCATTCTAAGTTATAACCACAATCAATGAAGGAGATTTTCTATTTTTTATAATTAAATAGGTTGATAAGTACTTTTCCAATTATTTCGTGGGTTTAAAACCAGAATTACAAAAGAAATCTTATTGTTTATAAGACTTCAATGTATAAAGCATATTCATGTGACTGCTTGCCCACTAGCGCTATCGTAGTGACGGGTTGCCGGCAACCAGAAACAATTCAACTTGTCATTTTAACAACACTAGACCACTATCTAGGTAATGTCAAATCGAACAGGGCTTAAAAAAAGATGGGTGACCATAAAAAAATAAGTTTACGTTTATTAAAAATAAGACATTTTAAAATTAACAACAATACGTGTACTGGTTGTCCTGTGGTTGATTCAACTTTGTATGGAAAATTTATGGAGTTAATTAAAACATTTGATTTTCAGTTATACTCGATAAACGTTAAATATAGCTGTTAATATTTAATAATGATCCAATTATTAACTAATAAAATTGATTTTTTTAATAAAACAATATTCAATTAACAAAGTCGAATCAACCGTAACATTTTACGTCCAAATAGTGAAAAAAAAATGAAGAAAAAAATAATAATTTAATTCTACAGAGAGTAGGCTAGCCTGCTTACACTTAAATTTACATAAAATGCTAACATATATTATATTTTGTTTTATATTTATAATAATATCAATCGTGTAGGATGATCCGTGAATAAAAAAAAAAAATAGTTTTTAATTATACCTCTAAAAGTTCGTATAATTTTGAAGTATAGAAAAAAGAACGATTTCTTTCATAATTTTTACTTAAAAGTTTATTTTTGAATATATTTGTGAATTAAAACAATATTTAATAATCAGACCATCCCATCAAACCGATATCTCTAATTCAATATTATTATTAAAAGCACGAATGGCGAGAGGATCCTGAACGCAACCAACCACAAAGAACTACTACGGCACTATATTTTTTTATAATCGTAATATTGTGTCTTTCTACGGTAGACTATTTTTATGACATTTTTAATTTTCTGTTGCATACTTGTCTCCTTCATTCATACGGAGAACGATGACATCTAAGTATTTATAGTGACTCGCTAATATTTATTTTATTATATATTTTACAAATATGATGTTAAACAATATATTTTGAACTATATACGTATAGAAATCTGTAGTAACAATGCCTGACAAAAAGCAATCTTATCACATCGGAATAAGCCCTAATTTCTGAAACATTGTCAACTTCTTGATCAGAAACCAATATATTTTTACAAGGTTACAATAATGTCTAATCCCCTGTACAGCGAATCAAACATTACTCAACTTTGACACTAACAGCGACCTTATTCCAAACACTTAAGGTTCATTTTTCGTGATACATTGTCACCACTGATGTTTTTGCTGTATTTTTTTATATTATGATTAGGATTCACGTTCAGGAATACCTCTATACACATGTAAGCATTATATGCCGTCTAGTAAACGAAATGTAAAACAATGCACCAGAGATGAAACGACTTTTATTCAAAATGGCCGTTTATTTAAAGCCGAGCGTTTGTGTTTAAGCCGTTGGTCCCGACTCTCATACTTTCACCTTTGACAGTCATTAAATAATTATAATTCTGACAACCAGTCTTACTATGGGATACTGTATTACCCAGTAAAATAGGTTGTGGAGGTCAGATAGACAGTCGCTCTATAAGATACGGTATTCAGCTTAATCCGGTAAGACTGGAAGCTGATTCCTACATGGCTGGAGAAAAAGGATTCGCAGAAGAAGAACGTCGCGGTTTTCTGTGTTGTATGCGACTCTCTACCTAACAAATGTAATAAATTTACTATGTGATACAGTGTCTTGTAAGACAGGTTAGTATTACGATTCATAGTCTCATAAGATACGCTACGACAAGCTGCCTAAAGCCGTCATTTCCAATAAAAGTCGAACACAGTCAAAAAAATTAAAATTAAACAAAAAAAGATATAAAAAAATAAAATTTGACATAAGAACTCGATTGGCAAGGCGTAAGTTAAAACCAGAATTTATTCAAATGATCGTCAAAAAATAATAAATAAAGAGAACGCTCTATTGTATAGCGTCTAAATTCTAAAACGCTCGCGACACTTGGGTCTTTATTCTCTAAGTCCAGGCGGTTAGTGTTACTTGTAGGGTTAAGAGAGGCTTTATTTCTTACGACTTACTATACTTTTAAATAAACTCGGGGACTGCCGCGGTAAAGCTATTGTATGTGTGTGGCATTTTATAGATATGATAGATACCTATACCTTTATACTTTCTCACAAACAGCTGCTTACATATTCGTCCGATTTAGCAGCTCGTCTCGATCCGTGCGAGCTTCGTACAGTCGTACCATACACGTTAAGCGAACGCTTGGCCGAGTTACATGGTAGGCGGAGTGGGGGGTGTTAGGTTTTTTTCGTTACTGAATTTCTTGATTCGGTCGCCGCGCTCAAAACCCGCGATAAAAGCTATGCAATAGCTTAAAAAATCTGTTACATGATCTAAAAGGTCTGCTAACACTACCCGATGACACTCAGAACACGAAAGATTCTTGAACTGTAATCTGCGCTAAGGCTCGTTATGTTTTGTTTGGACTTAGAGAATAACCCCCTTGTTTGAGCAAATGCTCACACATTCAAATTACTCAATCGAGTCGCAGTGCAAATTGCTCAATACACAAAAACTTGCTGCGTGCCTTGTTTAGCTCGAGTCACCGAGTGGACACGAGCGCTCTCTAACGTGTCGGCTCACTCCTTCGCTCCGGTGGGTGGGATCAACTCATGTACGGGTCTGTTCAGCCGCTCCACTTATCTCCAATCTTTAGAAACTAATATTAACTTTACCATAAACAGTTCAAACATCATTATAATATTAAATTTAATGATCATGGCAGCCATTTTGTAGTGTCATCAATATGAATATCTGACATCATTTCACATAACGAAATCAATCGGTTTTCTACCATTTTTAATACTGGCAAGTTTGTAATAATGTTGCCACTCTATTAATTCTTGTACTACGAGTGGTTTCATTGTATTTTTAATGAACTGTGTATAGTTAATATTATTTTTTAGTAAAACAATTTGGAGTAAATATAATTACATTTAAAAACAGTTAATTTTATTTTCATATGAGTGCGGCGTTACAAAGCTAATAGATAAGGAGATGCGTTCGCTATTTCTAGAAGTTTCTAAAGCTAAAACATTAAAAAGGCTGGGAATTTCAGTTTAGGCGCGAAATGGAAGGTAATATAAAACAAACGAGACAATACAAAAATAATTCAAATTATGGGAATTTTCCCAACGATGGGAAAAATTTCCCAACACTAGAATTTTTCCCAATGATGGGAATTTTTTCCTATCAATGGGAAATTATCTTATACACAGTAAAAAATCACTAACACATTTTAGTACCAACTTTGTTAAAATTAATATTAAACGAAGTAAAATCGCGAACGCACCATATACAGTAGTCTGTCACAATATGTACACCCCACCGCAACACGCTGTATAGCTGTAGACGGTTGACGCATGTTCAGGATAGATCCTTATATTATTAAAAAAATTACAAGTATTTTGAAAGCGAAATGGCAGTGAAGACTCGTGGGATTATCTGGAAGGAAAAAAAAAAGAATTTAACATTATATAATAATAATATGTCGGGACACCTCACACACGGTCATCTGATCCCAAATACATACATAATATAGATAAATAACACCCAGACACAGAACAATTAATGATCGTCATCATCACACAAAGATTTATCCTGGGTGGGAATCGTAACCTCGGGTTTAGCAGTCAGGGTCACTAACCACTAATCACTAGACAAACAGGCCAGTCAATATCTTTATATATCACTAGCTGCCCGGACAGACTTCGTTCTGTCAAAAGTAAATGAATTAAGGTAATTCCCGAGTTTAGGACAATTTTTTTTTTACTTATTATTTATGTTTTACACCTTTTAAACCTTCCCTGGACTTCCACAAAGATCAAAATCAGCCAAATCGGTCAAGCCGTTTTCATGCTATGTCGTGACAACGGAAAACTGGTTTCATTTTTATATATGTATATAGATTATAAGGTATCCGTACCTCAAAAAAAAAATTGAACCTGTATAGTCAGGTCCGTCTGTCTGTCAAGACCCTTTTATCTCGGGAACGCGTGGAGGTATCAAGTTGATATTAAAACCTAACGTTAAGATCTACAGCCACTTGATGATGTGACAGAAACTTATTACTTTCGTGAAAAAAGATACAGCTGTTTATATCGCAAAAAACTTTTTAAATGATTATTATTATTATTATTTACGAAAATGTGCGGACGGAGGAGCATGAAATTTCGCACACTTATATAGCTCATATAGAGAAGGAGCTCAGAATGCAAATATTTTTTAATAATTATGCATAAAAATTAGTAAATCAATAAAAACAACACTACACACACTACCGTCTATTTGATACCACACGCAAAATATATTTTGTCTAATCGAGAATAGATTACAAATTCATCAAAGCTGAGAATCAAAGAGATTAATATTGTTTGTCTTTACTGAATGTCAAACATACTCTTTTTAATACAACGTGAAGCAAAAACTGTAACCCCACTATTGGGCCTCTGGTTACACGAAATAGTCCAACGAAAAATCTATTAAACTGTTTCCTTCTAGAAGAGGCTTACCTCTAGGCGGGCTGCGGCGTGCTGGACTTCTTCTTTTCCTTCTTCTTCTTGAGGAACGACGGCGTCCGGAGACCCTTCTTCTTCTTCTTGTCCTTCTTGGGCGAGTCCTCCGTCGACACCTCCTTGGAGGGAGAGCCCTGGTAAGCAGGAAATAAACAGTAGCTTAAATGTCTCATTGGTACTCATTGTAGATCCTTGGAGGAAAAAGTATGTAGCAATTATGGACATGTATTGTGTCGCCTACAGGAAAAATCTTCATTGTCTTTTGAATTGCCAGCAGTCTGTCTTGCTTTGTAAGAATTTCTTAAGGTAAAATACAGTTTATAAATAAAATCATGCTAATATTCCACAAATAATCAAAAAAAATCTAGATGGATCAGGCAAAATAGCAGCATGTTCTCGAGGCAGTATTTTGACCTTTACACAGATTTAAATATTGCATAAAACATAATCAATTTCTGTGGAGCCTCATGATCTACACCGAAAAGTGACAAGCTGTCTTGGCAATCAATTTTATAAAGGAGAATGCTCAAAAATATATGGAACAAAAACCCAGAATCGATTAAAACGATTTATGAGTGGCAAGGTAGAGTATACATACTGTATCCCAAATCCAATAATAGTTTTCTATTAAACCATCACCAAGTGCCTAATAAAAAAATCGTAAGTAATTGACTAAACTTTTAAAAATCTATGATATTTAAAGCGGTTTTACAAACAATATTGTGACGAATTGTGCGTAATATTGAGAGAGATTTGAGAGTAAAGAACATAATACGTATCTACTTATTATATATGTATCAATAAAAGTGATTGCGGATTATTATATGGCTATTAAGTTAATAAATGAAAAGAACTGAATATATGCTACGTTCTTTTATTGATTTTAATAATGTTAAATATTTTCTAAATCTAGGAGAACGCTATCAAAAAAAGCCGCTGGCTGGTGAAGCCCTTCGTGTCTTGCAAATGCAAGGTAGTATAACATGCTTATTATATGGGCACAACTGCCTAAAGTTCGACGACCATGAATGCATGAACAAACGTATTCTACAATTGCGTCTTTGCTGTTGTGACCCGGTGTATACAGGATGTATGTATAGTACGTTCTGGATCGAACATGCCGCGACTGTATGCGTCCTCTTAATAAAGTTTTCTCACCTAAGTCACCAATATCAATATCATGAGGATGTCGGTACACTTCTATTTCGTAAGTACCGTTCTCTCTTACATGCTCCCAACAGTACGACCTTGCTATCTTTAAATGGTAGGTGCCTGCAGCGAACAAAATCAATTCGTGGTATGAAAATCTTGGAAAATCTTGTAGGTTTGGGGGGTTTGCTTGTAATCTCTCAAACGCTACTCTTTGCCGATTCATATTTTGTTGTTCCACATAATCTGCCAGCAGGTTCGGTTTATGCATGTTGGTATTAATTATGTTGATGAACGCGTCAGAATTTTGGCTGTCAGCATAAGGTTCTTGGAATGCGTTTATAAGAGCTGCGGCAATTCTAAAATCGGTCATGGCAAATGGCGCTGATAAATTAAAATAAGTGTTGCGGAATATTTTGAAGTCTCTTTTGAAGCGACCGTTGATTGTCTCAACAACCCATCGGACCATTGTTATTAGTCTGGATTTGTTTGCATCCTCTGTGCTGAGTTGTGTTTCATGCCGCCTCTTAGATGGCGGCATGTGCGGTTCAAAACCACATTCTTCTAAATTCGGAATTACGTCGCGGAATCCTCGGTCTAAAATCAGTGCGTCGCCTGCTTTTAAAAACCATCGAATAGGTGCCTCTTCTAATGGACCATTGTGGTTATTTAATATATTCTGCATTATTGTAGCGTCTGACTTGGTGGCCGCATATGGTCCAGAGACTTCAATGATATAGCCATCTGCACATACGATAAGGAAAGGTTTAATCAAGTTTTTGTATTTGTGCAAACTATAACTCTCCCTTTGGAACAAGAAGTTAGTACTCTTCTGTAAATATAAATATGTGCCATCACATATAATTATCGCTTTGTGGTCCGTACCAAAAATATAGTTTGGAATGCGTCTGTTTCTTCTCACAACCTCTTCCTGCGTTATGTGGTCAAACCCCAAATGAACAGATACAAAATCTCGATCCAAGCATTCCCTTGCCAAATGTATTTTTCTCTCAAGGTGCTGTCTTGACATACCAAAGACTGTTGCTAGTCGCACACCGGGCTCGCCTGTCCGTATTTTACTTAAATATGCTGCTAGGTCGGTGTTGGGTGTTTTAGACATTTCATGAAGAGATGGAACCTCGTTGATAATACTGTTAAATTGCGTATGGTTTACTCCAGTCCAAAAATGAAGGGTGTTTTCATCAATTTCATCCAAATTCTCGAATTTAAGTGACGATTTCTGTTCAAGAGCTTTTGTATATATTTCAATGATATCTTGCATATACTCAGCGTTAAAGTCGTTTAAGCGGCGGGATACATGTGTCGCAAAATCTTCCCAAGTGGTGTTGCCCAAATGGTTTTGGCAGATTCGAGACAGTGGAGATATATATAAGTTATAATAACTAAGAAGATAAGCCTTTAATGTGTTAGATACTTGACGGAGTTCAAGATTGTTGCAGTTTTCAAATATGCATCGTCTGGAAGAATTGGGCGTACGTGCTAATCCAGCAGGACTAATGGATTGCCTTGATGGTGGAATTGGTGGAGCTGGCTGGTCTTCCTGTTGTTGCGTACGACGACGTAATGCGTAGTTAATTCGTTGCCAACAAGGATGACAAAGTGATCTCGAACCATTAAATTCAATCTGTAAGAATAGTGAAACTTGATGCAATGCTAGCAACTCTTGTGCTAATAGCCTATTGCTAACAATCGTTACCAAGTGATACCGATTGCTAGCAACAGGTTAATAGAAGCCTCGAATAAAACTGTCTATAAGCCATTTAACTAGTCATCCCGCTCTTTAATACCCCATCGTTAACACTATTAACGACTGGGAATGTTTTGGTCTACTCGTTAACAAAGATGAATTCCTTGTAGGTAAGTAAGTACTCAAAGTGGTACATACCTCTCGTTGTAGCCCAATGGTGCTGAACATATACTCCACGAACGCTCTATGCGTCTCAAGGAAATCAGCCGAGAGAACATGATGCTGTCTTCGTGCCAGTGAACGGTCACAACTAACACAATGGTTGTTTATATCCATATTCAGTCCACAAAGAACTAATCGGTGTCCATAAATGAAAGCCAAGTAAGTCACAATAAACAGATTCAGTACTTAAAGGGAAATGCAAGTGGTCGTCTTAAAAATAGAAATGAGATAATTAAAAACAACACGGTCGCAACGAAAGCTTACGAAGGACTAAAGCTGACAATTTGACAAGTCTGACATATGTCAAAAAGTGACAATTCGACAATTTTTCTGTTTAATAAAACTTACAGGCAACTTGTCATGGTGGAAAATTCACAAATATGTCAGATTGTCGCAACAATCCGACATTTTTCTGTTTAATAAAACTCTTTCTCTCTCTCTCTAATTCCTTATCTACATTCTCCATCTCTTTCACGAGTGTCACTGAGCAACAAACACAGTGACAAAACAATAAACCAGTTATTCAACGCGCCTTGCTACACAGAATTGTTATACGCTGCTGGCCTGTTTGGTTATGGTTTTAGGCGAAACGAATAGCGTATTTATGACCTCTTACTTACGGTCTATTTTGTTGTTCATAAATTATTTTAATCGACTCTGGGTTTTTTTTGGGCATCCTCCTTTCCAGGAAGAAATCTTAACACGAGACCCTCCTCCAATTTTTAACCACTAGCGAGGTAGATATTGTCAGATTAACCAATCATCTGAAAGCGAATGGTATTGCTATACTAATCACGTGATTCTCTTATCTCTCATTTTATTTCGAAAAGCGGCCTTATACAGGATTATTTTTTATGGAGTGCGTTTATTCAACGAGGTAATCAGGTGCATAAAACTGAATAACTTTTCCCAAGGAACATAGGTAGAAATCTTAAAATTGAAAATGAAATATTCATAAGTGACAGGTCACGTGACTTAATATGTTTTATGTTAGTTTATGTTCAGTTTTATGCACCTGGTTACCTCGTTGAATAAACGCACGCAATAAAAAGTTATCTTGTAGAGTTTTGGTCGACTTTAGAATTGAACTAGTAATTAGTCCCTCCCATCCCCACCCCTTTCAAGTAATAACTACTCACCTCTTTACTGCTGTGAGAGAAGGTGCTCTGGTGAGCGTCAGAGTGGTCGCCGTTCACGGTGTGCTCGCCTGCAACATAATTATAACCATAACATATACTATTATATCCACCATACATCATACTACACGTACTGGCTTAAGATCCTCAATTTCTTTGAAAAGATATGGTTGACATGTAAAATTTCAGATTTATTATCTTAAAAAGCTTACTAATACAGAATTCTTTTTAACCCATCGTGCTAAGCTAAATGCTTTTGTTACGAGTGGGTTCACGTCGGTAGTGCAATGGGTGGGATTCGAACCCGAAACCAAATGATTGCAAGTCCGATGCCCGAGCCATTAGGCTACCGCCGCTTCAAAGATTTTATAAATAAGTTAGATTAGGGAAAATATTCCTAATGTGTAGATAGTTACATAAATTATTATTATACACGCTTTTTTTTTTCTTTTCTTACGAACCAAAAATGTCGATTTATGTGAAATGCTGCATAATGTCATGATGTCGCACAGTGTGCAAGCTCATGGTCATTAGCCACACTCCTGAACCTAACTTCGCTTTATTTTCTTAGTTTTTAATTAATTGAAAAAGCCAAAAAAATACGTGTATAATATGTTTTTATTACTTTACTTACTGACTAGAGTATACTACTACAGTAGATGAGAATTTAATTTATAACCCACGTATTTTTTAACTTGTAGTGATAATATATTTTGTGTAAGTATAAACATCATTAAACAATGGTCACCAATCATTTATTATAGAACGTCATTAATAAAACAATATGTAAGTATATATATGCCAAACAATATCCCATGCAATTATCAAACAGGAAAGATGCCAAACCAAGATACGCTCGTATAATCAAACGACAATCAACTTTAAGGCGGTCTCAAGTCTTATTATATGCAAAACAATTTCCCATGCAATTATCACTCACGAAAAGTGCCACACCAAGATACCCTCTAATTAAACTTTCTTTCTACTTTTTCAGAAAAGCGTCACCATCAGCTTCTATGTACAGTAGATGTACAGAATCCATGCAATTATATTATTTTATAATTACAACATTTAGAACTAGATGGCGTCAGACGTCAAATTAGATGTCGCTACGATGGTTTCGTTACATGCGAAAGTATAAGTCATGTCGCGACTATCAAATAAATGTCTTGCTCTGAGGTAACGAAGTTTCATTGGGTTCAAACTTCAAGCAACTTTGTACCGCTATTGTACAGTAGATCTTGAGTTTAATATTATATTAATATGTCATGGACAGTTGCCAATTACAGGTGACCCTGCATTTTCAAAAAATAGTTACTACATCTATCGCTAAATGACATCTTCAATTATCAGATAGCAAGAGAAACAAAAAAAAAAAAAAAAAACACCTTAAAATTGATTATCGTTTGATAGATAGTTGTAGTGCCAATAAAGTGTTAGTGCCACTTACCAGTGTGAGTTAGTACCACGAAGCGTCGGTGCCGAAACCACGTGACGGCTAAGCATGCAAGCGCCCGCAAAGCATTCGTTATTGCAACACAAAACAAGGCGAACAGAAATATATACTGATAAAAATAATTCATGAGAAAAGAAATTGATGAAATTAAAGACTGTGGCGAAAAGTAACACCATGATAAATAATTAAAGATTTCATGATAAATAGAATTGATGTGAAAAAATAACAATTTTTATTTTTTGCAAGTACTCTATAATTTTTTACACCACGTTTACTAACTACACTCCCGACAAAAAAAAATGCAATAAAATGTTTTTTTTTTTTCATCTGGATCCATATTTTTTCTGTCCCATCGTCAAAGATACCACGACTAAAATTTTTTTCTTTCTCTAAGGTTGTAAGGGTTAATTTTGATAAAATTACTAAAAGATAGTGAATCTGCATCATACTAAGATCGACTGGCAGAGAATGCCTTCTGGCATTAAGTCCACCTATGTACGCTGTGCATAAAGTATTAAATAATAAATAAATAATAATAATATTACAATCTATATTAATTGACCTGCAATGGTGTATCTCACTTCTATAAAACTACAGCATTTTTGAACACCTTCTTTTTCAAAGCACATTTAAAATTAAACAGTTATATAAAATCTTTACAGGAAATTATAGCAAAAAGAAAACATATTTTAGCTAGTTACGGTAAAGTAGTCACATCATTTTTGTAGCGAAACTCAATAGAAGAACATAATGAAACAGAAAATATCAGCAGAACGTAGAGGCACTAGCGCTACAAAAATAAAACAGTTACAATATACATACACTTTATTAGCTGACGACATTTATATGCTTAGAAAATGGCGAAAATATTACATAACATTCACATGCACACAAGCCAGGGATAGACACACACACCACAAAAACCAGGGGTAACGCAAAACACAAGAAAAAAGAACGAATTTTTAAAATAACAAAAGTACCTACGAAAAAAAAGTATAAACGCTTACATCACAAATAAAAACGAAATGAAAACTAAGTAAAAGTACATTAATATTAAAACATGCTTCTATAAAAATATATTCTATGTCCGTTTTTGAAAACGTTAAAAGATTACGTTGGCGGAGATTCTGTTGTCCAAAAACTAAACTAAAATTTAATAATAAATGTGGACAACATCACATATATTGCTCCGAATCCAATGTAAGTAGCTAAAGCACTTGTGTTATGGAGACAAAGACAACGATTGTACAAACACCCAGAGCCGAAACAATATAGTTTTTTTTTTCTATACTAGCTTTTGCTCGCGACTTCGTCCGCGTGTAGTAATGACTTCCGACAGAATTTGGGTTTTTCACTTAGTTATCGCCTGTTCCATGGTCTATCGATTACATATGTGTAAACAAACATTGAAAAAATCAAATTGTCTCCCTTTACAATTATATTAGAAATATTTGTCTCTATGAAATCATGGTCTAAAAATGCTATGTTCACTTATACATATGCTATGCTCACTTGCTTCACTGGTGGAACCTATATACAAAGTTTTAAGTGAATCCATTGAGAAATAAACTTTTTCAATTTACCACCCTTTTCTCTCCTTTGGGGGGGAATTTCCAAAAATCCTCTCTTAGTGGTAGCCTACTCCTCCCAACAAACACACATGCCAAATTTCAGCTCTTTACGATGAGTGGTTTCGGCTGTGCGTTGTCTGTCATTTACCACCCTTTTCTCCCCTTTGGGGGGGAATTTCCAAAAATCCTCTCTTAGTGGTAGCCTACTCCTCCCAACAAACACACATGCCAAATTTCAGCTCTTTACGATGAGTGGTTTCGGCTGTGCGTTGTCTGTCATTTACCACCCTTTTCTCCCCTTTGGGGGGGAATTTCCAAAAATCCTCTCTTAGTGGTAGCCTACTCCTCCCAACAAACACACATGCCAAATTTCAGCTCTTTACGATGAGTGGTTTCGGCTGTGCGTTGTCTGTCATTTACCACCCTTTTCTCCCCTTTGGGGGGGAATTTCCAAAAATCCTCTCTTAGTGGTAGCCTACTCCTCCCAACAAAGACACATGCCAAATTTCAGCTCTTTACGATCAGTAGTTTCGGCTGTGCGTTGTCTGTCAGTCAGTCAGTCAGTCAGTCAGTAACGGAAGAGTTTTATATATATAGATTGACTCGCCTGGGGTTCGAAGCCGGGATATCAGAGCTAGCGACACCTTAAAAACCGGTGTGTAAAAAGCGGAGGTCCTCGTCGAAATTAGAATATAGCTATTTTAAATAACTAAAGAACTAAGGACTGAACTCAAACTGTACTTATATTTTCGGTCTATTGACCGAGATTGAATTTAAGCTGGGATATAAAAGTAATTAAAGTAGTCTCGTTTGAGTGTCCGAGAAAGTAAGGAATACAAGTAATTTTAATATCATCATAATTTGATAGCCCTAATAATTAACTAGGGAATACATTGGACCCCACGACACAGGGAGTCCAATGGACTTTGTGTAATACAAATTTTTAAAGCTTATAATTGATACTGTAATTTGTGACTATGCTTTAAACTCCTGCGCAAAAAAGAATTATTTTATTTATTATTATAATTTATACCAATATAAGAAGTTTAGTTTGTGGTCAACAGAATCAGCACCTCTATCTAGCTCCATATTTAATTTCATTGTACATAGCAATTGACTTCGTATATCCTAGCATTATAATGGTTTCATTTTTACACCGATATTCTGAAATTAATCTCGCCCCGATATCAGATCATAAATTAAAAATCATTGTAATTTAGTTACGGTAGGAGTATGATTAAAATGTTATGTTTTGATTACTAAATGCATACATAGCCTTATCGATTCAGTTTGGTTTCAGAAAATTCTATTGTCTATGATTGTTATAAAATAATATCATTATTTACGCAAGCTTTTCGGAGATCCACGCCTGTTTTCGGACCTCAATGAAACCACCGCTTTACATTCTCATAATAAGTAATAATTGATATTACCAAGCTTACAAAAGCAAAGCAATGTAGATAATTTGACAGCTAAAATTTAACAATTGATACTGTCAAAGTGATAATCACTGTTACCCAAATAAAGCCATAAACAATTTGACAGTTGTACAATTTTCGCTGTCAAATTTGCTGTGGCTTGGCGATTGAGTCCAACTAGTGACTCATGACAGTTTATAAGCAAAACAATAACCATGACATGTAATTAAGACGTCATGGTATTACAATTAGATACTTTAACATATATTAATGAGACACGGGGACAAATTATTTTCTATAAAAACATATTATATAAAAAAATCTCGTCGCAATGTTTGTTACCTCCTATGAAACGGCTGGACAGATTTGTATGAAATTTTGTTTGCATATCGGGTGGGTCTGAGAATCAGCCACATCTATTTTTCATACCCCTTAGTGATAGGGTTGGCCCTCTCTAGTTTTTTTTATATGGTAGAACAACGTTTGCCGCGTCAGTAGTATGTTTACATTGATATCGGAACGAGATCAAAACCACCTCATTAGAACTACATAATCATAAGTTTTACATTGGAATACCTACCTATATCATAATGAGTATTTACGACTATTCGCATTAGTTTATATAAGACAAATTACCCGTACATTTAATTAAAGCACTTACCTTTTTATAACACTACATCACGAGATTTTGTACTTTATAGCCTTTGAAATAAGACCTAATTTAGTTAAATAGATAAAGCCAAGCCCAACAACCCGTAATTACAATTTTAGCGACTTTGTACTTTAAAAACTTTACTGTAAGGTCTAATTTTGTTCAACAGACTAAAGCGCAAGAGATCTATATACTACATTCCTAGGTTTTTTTTTACCTTTCTAACGTAAAAGAATGTCGATACATTTATATCCTAGGTCTCTGACAACAAACAGTGACACACAGATAGAAAACCCTTATTTGATTGTTCAATCTTTGTTATAATTATCATTCAACTTCGTCGAACTTAGTCATATCCAAATCGCTGGGATCGAAGCTCTCTGACATCCTAAACTTGGATATGATCTGATAGAACAACGTGTCTTCGAAGGGCGGCCAACTTGAATACAAGCGTGTCGAAGGCTTGCTATGCACCTCATATAACAACCGTTTCTGGGGCTCCGATTCCGAGTTCCCACAAACCGTATCGATTTTCTTGTAATCTCGATTTTCATGTTTCGAATCGATTCGAGACTCGCACGCCGCGAACTCGATGTTCGAAGTACTAGGAGAGGGAAAACTGACCTCATTATCCACGTATTCGGTTAACAATACACTCGATCGCTTTGTATTCATATTGGTTTCTTTCTCGTATAATTCATTCGATTTGTTATCGATTTCGTCGTCTATATCGATTGATATAAAACTGGGGAGGGTATCGTCGATGCTTTTAACATTTCTTATAGCTGGTTTTTCATTTTCGACTGACAAATTCTCATCGAACGAGAGCCAGTATTTGACTCCCCCCGAGTGTTCTGTTTGAGACATGGATATGACGTTAGCTTTTTTGATAAATGGAGAAGTTATATCAGATTCACGTAGTACCCTACGATTCGGAGAACTTTTGATGGGCGAGTCTGTGAGCTCGAAGATGGGTTGTCTGTTAGGTGATGATGACCTGCTCAAGGCATCTTTAACCTTCCGGGTTGGAGTTTTAGATTCCTCATTGACCGTATAATATTCTTTGTCTACATCCGTAGTAGTTATATCTCTGTACTCCGGAGAGAATATGATTTGTTCGTTGGAAGATTCCATAGATTCCTCTTTAGGGATAATAGAGATATCGTTTTCTTCTGGTATATTTGGTAGGGTTTTAATTTGATCATCTGTAGTGTTATGATCGAGAACAAGTCCTTCGTCTGCAGAGATATTCGCTTCGGCCTCCTTCATTTCTAAAGATAAATGGTCATCTGGCGTTACGAATAGATCCTCTATATGTGAGGAAATTGTAGGATCTTCTGATTGGCTAAAATCCTCATGGAACGCGTTGTTCATATCACTGGATTCAAGGTACGTCTCATTAAGAACTGGTTCATTTGTTTTGTTATTAGTTTCTGGAACGTTCTCTGTTAGTTGCTCTAGTAATAACGTCACGTTCAACTTGTTTTCTTCGTAAGGTATTATTTGTTGGCACAGATTCGGTTCCTCGCTTACGTGATTTATCTTTCCTGTTCGTTTTTTAATAAAGTCAGGATCGTTTTCTAGTAAATATGTTACTTTAATTATGCATTCCTCCACTACATCTACAGACGTTTCCAGAAGATCTTGTTTGAATTCCTCTAGACATTGCTCTTCGAATAACTCTTGACTACTCTTTTCGTGAACGTTAATTTCTTTGTCAGAATCTGAATCAAAAATAGGTCTAGCTGTGTACAGTATATCTTCAAAATCGGCGACGGTTATAACTCGTTTAGCAGTCTTTTTACTGCCTTTGAGTTTTTCGTTATTTATAAACATAGCTCTATCGAATATATAGTAGACGATGCCTTCTATGACTTTATAAGGTAGAGATGTATCCGTCTCACTCGATTCCGTTAGTACTGTCTCATTCAAACAAACATTCTGTTCTATATCTTCAATAATCTTAGCTATAGAGAAAATTTCAGGAGACTCTTCGATAATTGTATCTTGGACTACACTAGGAAGAGATGTATCTTTTAAAGGAAGAACTATTTCAATCAAATCTAATTTATTTAATATCGTTGAAATAACTTCTGATACTGCTTCGTACTTCTCAAATTCAGCTGTCGAATCAAAACTGGGATTAGTTTTAGACTCATTGGAACTAAGAGTGCTTGCCAAAGAATTTTGTCTCTTAACGGTATTACAATCAGTCTCATTTTCCGTCGACAGTATTTCGAATACGTTATCGTAAACACTGTCTATCATTTCTTGTTCTTTAGCGTTCTCGTAAACGAAGATGGCGGTCTGCACGCCGTTAGTGTTCATGTTTTCTAGATCATTAATGGCTGCGCCCTCTTCATTGATCATGTAGCATTCTTGTCTATTAACACACTCAGCTACAAGAGACTCAGTTGTGACTTTGCAAGCGTTATTAGTAGATATTTCTAGTTTTAACTGACTGGCTAACACAGCTGTGTTCACTACTTCTCCAACTATATTATCCATTAAATCTTCTTTTTTCTCATTTTGAGATACATTTGACTCATCACCGTAAGAACTTTTAGATTCTTCCATAATAGGTTCGAGTACATTTTTCGTTTTGTGAGGAGATTTTTTCGCTTCTTCCCTCACTTTGTAATCCTCGCAGTAGAAGTCTATAGGTACTGAGTAATCCCTGATGTCTTTTTCGACTAATTCCTTGACAGGACTTTCGTAGGAGTCTTCTAAGTCTGTAAAACTGTGATACTCTCCTTCAGCAGATTCTAAAGTCTTATTAACATCGTCAATCAACTCAGTAGTGTCATAATCATCAGTATAATTCTCTATAGTATTTTTGACAGTGCTATCGGCACTAACTTCAGCCTTTTTCCCTTTCGTATCAGTAGTTTGATCGTCAACATCAGATTTCTCGATAACAGTTTGATTCTCCGACGAGAAACTGTTACCGATATCACCGATATAGTTATCCTCGTTGAACTCTTGGCTTTCAACAAACTCCGTCTCTTTCTTGTCCACTTTGAAGACAGGGACAAACTTCTCTTGGACTTTAACGTAGGTCGCATCTCTATCTTCTTCAGTACATTTCTGATGTATATTATCAACGGAGAAATAAATAGAGTTGTGAGTTTTAGTTTTTTTAGCTTTCTCAGCCTTACTAAGTTCAAAGGCATACGATACATTGGTAGCACCACACGAGCTGCACCGCGGGACATGGTAATGCTTTGGCTCGGGATCCTTGATATACGCGTTAATAAACCCACTGTGGGACTGTGTTCTAAAGAGTTTTGTAGTTTTCTGTCTAGTCAGAGACCTGGTCCTAAGTCCGAAGTCCGACCTACAACGGCCATCCCACTCTATAGAGGGGATGGAGTATAGACTGGACCTACTACTTTCGTTCCCTACCTCGTGCGTGTGTCCTAACCGGGTTGTGAGGCTGACCTTACATTTCGGACCTTTACGGGGGGACTCGAAGTTTCGAGTGATGTTTTCGAAGTTGGGTGAGCGGGAAAATTCGTGTTTGGATCGTTTGTTAGCGGTTAGAGCTTCTTTATCTTCGTTACCTGCAAAGCGTGACGGGTTATAGCTGTGAGCTGACTGCGCTGTGCTGGGACTACAGGACAAGCTACGTACTACGCTACGGATAGATCTAACTAGAATGCACAGTCAAACATTATAAGTGCATGCACCTCAAGTTCTGAATTCACTGTCTATCTACTAACAGGAATTACTCCTAGTTATCCTGTCTTATTGGTAAATTGTAATTATTTTCGTTTAAATACAAAACAAATGTCCACGCTGAATATTGCAACTGCCATCAAACAAATTGATTGAGGTGCTTATGCACTTATGGCACTTGACTGTACATCAACTTGTAATTAAATAAGAATAACATAAAATATTCAGAAAACCTTCTGTACATTCAGTTTAAAATCATTTTGTGTGCCTATCCTAGTCTGTTTTAAGTTTACGCGAACGACGGTTAGGACGAGCTTGCGGCCAACCGGAGCGCCAAACGTGATAAACATGTCGATCACGAAAACGTATAAAAAATGAATAAGGCACACTGGTAGTTAGTTACTTTTACTAGAAACGATTCAATAATGTATTGATATTGAAGCATGAAATAATTCTACGCAGAAGAAATGGAATGTATATAGAAGAAATATAGTGTATACATATATAAAAGAAATAAAATTTGAAATAACTGGAAGGATTGTTTTATATGTAATTGTTATAATACTTTTAAAAAATTGAGTTTGTTTTTAGATTTTCTTGGTTTTTTTTTTATTGTTTTTTTTTTCTTTAATCTCCCTAACTTATCTGCAGATCAAAATACTCAACAATCTAGCAATGCTAAAAACACCGACCGGATACAAACAACACAACTGAACGCCAATGAACGAGGAATGAATGAGCGAAACCCAAATGACTGAACGAATGACCCACACAAAATCATCCAATACACAGCGAGCCAATAATGACTGATGAATGAGGGTAGGACTAACAAACCAGGGTCAACTCCCTTTTGCCTAGCAGTGGATGAATCAAAATACCACCTTTTAACCTACATTAAAAAAAGCGCAATTTCAAAATATCATTCCTATGGAGAAGAACCGGTGAGAAACTCCATAAGGGTCTTTTCTGTATCAATAACACTAGCCCTATATCCAAGCTGATCCCCCCTATCCCTTGCCCCCTACCTCTGGCCACGGCGGGCGGCCTCACTGTCATCTGCGAGGGCGCGACGTGCGAGCGTATGACGACCTGCTGGGGCCGTGACGTCACACCCTGCGACTCGAACACATCGTCGTCCGACCACACTTGCGGCGGATGTGACGCCGCTTCGCATACAAGGGGCTTGTTACTCAATTATTATTAAGTTGAATGGAACAATCTATTTTCAATTTAGCGATGAGACAAAGCAAGCTCAATGTATAAGAAAAATCTTACAAAACAACTGACAATCATTAAAATGACATACCATTCGCACTCCTTATCCTTCACTCACTACTTGCCGCTCAACGATATTTTTTTATTCCTACATTACATTCACGCAAGAAACTTAACTTGTTTCGTTCATTCATTCCTATAATTTTATTAATTCCCTTCTTTTCTACTTGCAGATTGTTCATCATAATGACTTTTTTTCGTCTATTAGTTCATCATTATTATTACACACTCTATGTTCATCATTCAATCGTTCAATCATGAATTAATTAATTCGTTCTTCCAGCTTTAAATAATTACCTTTTCATTCAATCATTCGTTCACGGTTCCTTCATTCATTCAGCCTATTGATCCTATTTTCCCCTAGGCCACCACCTTCCTCTCCTCACCTCTGATGACAACATGTTGTATCGGCGACGTGGGTCCCGACGTCGGCGGCGACGCGACAGAGTCCAAGAACACCTCTGCATCGGACAACAGGTTCGGGTCCCGGGTCGCTACTTATATACCAGACATATTAACCTTTGTGTAGACTCGAAAAGCCGAGTGTGATCCCGCGACACGGAGTAAATAACCTAGTCTATGTCAGGGAGTATTTTACAACCAGTTTTAATAGTATTAAAATTAAAAAAAATAGAATGTTTTTTTTTTTGAAGTTTTTTCAATAAAGTATTTTTATTTTGATATACCATTGCTAACAGTTACTATTGAGAGGATTCGTTTAGGCTACTGAGCATGCCAAAGAAATATACAAATCCTTCTTTTACCGCAGACGGCTAAAAAGAAAACCTAATATTTTAGCTTCGATAAAATTCAGAACGCATTTTGAATAAACTTTAGTTTTGTTATCTTATTTTAGAATTATAATTATCATTTTTTTTTATTAAAATAGATTAATAGAAAAGAACTAGAAAAGAAAGCATTAGTAAGAACAAGCAATCAGAAAATGTTAAGCGTGATAGCTTCATAAAAATATTGTTAAAACATTGAATTATCGCAAAGTAACTACAATTTTAGTAAAGACTTGTAATTTAATTGACATTTGAACATCAAAATAAATTTAGTTTTAGGCTAGTTTAAAAACTACCACACTTAACAATAAACTACCATTCACATGAGTTTTTATTCATTTTGTTTTGTCTATTTGAAGCCATAACTCCACAGAGCGTTCAATACATAATTGTTATTACATTATGAAATGCTAACTTATGTAAATGGTATATAAATTAAGCTGTCAATTATTTAATATCAAAATGTTACATACTCGTGCTAAACACAAAGATTAGTAAGACAATGTACTAATGCATTAATATATTAATTGACGATTAAAAACAAAAGCTAGTTTTCTTAATAAAAGTTTTAAATAAACCAACATTTTATCGATTATAATTTAATAATACGTCAGTTAAATATAACACACTCCTCTATTCATGTCATGAATTAACTAATATCAAGGTGAACAACACTATACCTTACAAAAAAACAATAAATAAATGTTTACTTTACAAGAAAATTATTTTAATTGATCACTTAAAATTTGGAATGATATAACCACATCATATATTAAAACAACCACAAGCTATTGGACAGTGAAAATCCTCGATAACGCGCGTAGGTCACTGGTGACTACATCGTAGGTCACCCGTGACCGACTCCCAAATAATAATAATAGTCAATTCTCTGAATAAAGGAGCATGTAGGAAAGAATACTAGATGTATCTACATTACAGTCTAGACTGACCTTTCGTCCTGTCGGCGTGAGCTCGCTCCGAGTTCAAGAAGTCCGTTGTGTCCACTACAATATGAATGGGGGGTCATACACATGCATGCTACTAATACATAAGTCATACATTCCATAAAACATTTTTTTTAAAGAAAATCAAGTAGTGTGGGTCGTCACATTACTAGTATTCTTGTTAACCCCTTGTGTTAAGCTAAATGCTTGTGTTACGAGTGGGTTTTGTTACATATTGTATAAGGCTTAGGTTTCCTGTGAAGATTTATTTCTGTAGACCTTTCTTGTTACATATTATCGAATGTTTTATGAAATGTATAATATAAAATGCAAAACATGTTTGTTCTTAGGGTATAAACTGCTAAACCGAATATGAAAAAATATCTCTAGAGAACTAATTTTGAAGATAACAAAAATATGATTAGTGCAGTAGCCGAGACCTAGATTTTTCTGTACAAGGTACACAATTTAGACTACGCTTGTCAGCTTCCATATTTACAAAGTTTTCAATGCAACCAACATGCACAGACCAAATACCAACCGAAAAATTTGCATCACATGCATTCAAATTATCTAGTACTAAGCTACTGCCCTAAAAATATTTAAAAAAAAGTATTTTAAGAGAAAAAGGGAAAATAAAGATACATTTCAAGAGCAGGCAAAACCGGAGGAAATACTAAAGCAAAGATAAATAAACTTTACTATGCACGTAAGCGTTATTTCAACTTCGGTAGCAAGTGATCTTTGACAGTCGTTAAGTCATTACAATTCTGACAACCAGTCTTACTATGGAATACTGTATTACCTAGCAATGGGTTGTGGAGGTCAGATAGGCAGTCGCTCTGTAAAATACGATATTTAGCTAAATCCGGCAAGATTGGTAGCCGACCCCAACATAGCTTGGGAAAAGGCTACGCAGGTGATCATGGTAAAAAAGACAAGAATAGTAATTAAAGAAAACATGCATCATTAATAACATATGATTATCAAAAAATATCATTATAATATAAGAATACCGGCCTATAAATGTCCCACTGCGGTTCACTGGCCTCTTCCCATATAGAGAAGGAACGAGCATTGATCACCACGCATGCTCACTGCGGGTTGGCGATTTCAGATTCCATCATTTGGAAAACAGGTTTCCTCACTATGTTTTCTTTCACCGTTTGTCAATGATGTCTTAGAATAATGAAAATGAATTGAGAAAATTCGTCTTTTTTAATTCAGTTAACTATACGGTTTTCTACATGTCAAAATAAAAGCGATTTTACAGCATTAAAATAAACAAAAAATATATTTAAAATAAGTTTTTAGATTTTTGAGTCTACCCGTGACCATGGCCTTTGCAAGTTGGCCTAAGCGTCGGGAAAAAATAGGTATTTATACCTTATATTACGTACGCGGTACAGAGACATTGCCTTTTTTTTGTATAATTTAAAGTATTAACAAAATAGTTCAGTTCACTATACGTGCTAATATAGTTCATTTATCTTAACCTGAATACAGCATGCTTATAGAAATCATCCTATGAAACATACTCTATCTATAATATGCATATCATCACAATAACAAAATATGTACATTTTGAAGAATTCTACATGTATCCCCCTTCCCCGTTTTTCCCCTTGTCATCTTTTATGTTTTTTTTATTTTGAAGAAACAGTATTATTCCTTTTCTTTCCTCCCTCTGATTTCCCCATGGGCTTATATGTTGCCTGCCCCCTTTTTCCCCATTTCCTCAGCGAACATGTGTACGAGTGTTTGTGTCTGTCTGTTTATATGTATGTATGTATGTATGTTTTTTGTGTG
The DNA here is from genome assembly GCA_950381575.1 of Plusia festucae. Lineage (NCBI taxonomy): Eukaryota > Metazoa > Arthropoda > Insecta > Lepidoptera > Noctuidae > Plusia > Plusia festucae. The sequence goes on from OX494457.1 coordinate 144,233, forward strand.
TTTGTGTGTGTGAGTGTGTGTACTCACCATCGCTAAGCACGACCTCCGGCTGGCTGCGGACCGGCGCCTGCTTCGTTTCTATTCTAAGCACGCGGTGCTCTGAAAATGAAAGACAACTTATGTGAAACCAAAAAAAAAAACGTGTAGGGTAAAGAAAGTCGTTATTTCTTTCGACTTACTATAATTTTAAATATAAAAATCTGTTAAAGGGCCTATAAGAACATAAATAAAAAACACATACGGTCATGGAACCGCTAGGCCACCACGACATGACACGACTGCACGGATAGCCGAGTGGTATAGGTCACCACGCTAATGACCACTGTGCGCGACGTGCTGCGGGCTCGATCCCCGCATGGGACAAGCATTTGTGTGATCCACAGATACTTGTTCCAAGTCTGGGTGTTCTTTGTGCATGTGATTTGAATGTTTGTGAAACCCCCGCGACACAAGGATTAAATTCCTTAGTGTGGGCGTCGTTTTTTAAAGACAAAAAAAAAAAAGATTTGTCTTATTATTTTTTATGATTTTCTTATCGTATGTGTGTGTGTGTATGTGTGTGTGTGTATGTGTGTGTATGTATGTGTGTGTCTGTGTGTATGTGTGTACGTACCGTCGCGCGACTCGTCCTCGGTCTCGGAGGGCGCGCTGGCGGGTGACGTCACCTGCGCCGCGCTGATCGCCTCCGACTCCGACAGGTCCGTGTCATCTGCGACACAACACAATAGACTATTATTCAACAGGATTCATTTAAAAGGGCGTATATTCGACGAGGTAATCAGGTGCACAAAACTGAACAACTTTCCCCAAGGAACATAGGTCGAAATCTTAAAATTCAAAATTACTTTTTCATACAAAGTGACAGGTCGCGTGACTTATGTTTGTATGAAAAGTTGATTTTCAAATCCACTCGAAGGTTCTTTAAATTACCACATTTTCAATTTCAATGAAAGTATTTCACATTCCACGTAAGGCAGCCCAACTTAGAACATCCCAAACAAAAATCCCCAAATAACATTTTTGGCACTAAAAGTACCACACATTAAACTCGCTGTACATCACTCCCCGCGCATGGCTACACTACCTAAAACCTCACAAACAACTAAAGCCCGCATATATTTGTGGCGGCACTAAAAGTACCATGTCACGTATACTTACAGTCGGAGCGCTGCTTGCGCTCCACAGTGCGGCGGTACTCGTCGATGTCGGTGTCGGTGACGTGGTCGAAGGGGTTCCGGGCGTACGGCGCGCTGTACATGGTGGCGTTGTGCTGGTAGCCGCGCTGGATGATGCCCTTCGAAGCCGCTCCCATCAGGACCTAAAGCCAAACACGAGGCCACAAATCACTAAAAATAATCTATACAGGATTAATTTTTATGGAGTAGGTAATAGTATATTTTACGAGGTAATCAGGTGCATAAAATCTAAACAGCTTTCCTCAAGGAACATAGGTCAAAATATTAAAATTGAAAATGAAATATTCATACAAAATGACAGGTCACGTGACTTATGTTTGAATGGAAAAATTGATTTTCAATTTTAAGATTTCGACATATGTTCCTTGGGAAGAGTTATTCAGTTTGATGCACTTGATACGCAGATGTCATGTTTGTTGCTCAGTTGGCCCGTGACCATGACACCTGCAAAGGTGTCGAAACGTCGACAACTAAAATCAAAATAAACCGCGATAGATTCCATTAAAAACTTGTAATGTTACTTGGCTATGGGGGTAAGAAATGTAGTCTTGGGGGTAAGTGGGGGTAAGTGTTACCTGATGGCTGACGACGTGGTCGCCGGTGTGAGTGTTGGCGGCGTCCTCGCCGATCAGCTTGCTGGCCTCGTCCCACGTGACCCCCTCCAGGATGTGCGACTGAGGGCCCGCGCTTATCTTGTCCGCGCGACGGTTTTCCTTTATCTAATACACAATGTTACATCAATAAACTACGCTAGGTCTCATCATCAACAATCACTGCCCTTATAATGTTGCCAGCCCTTCAAATCATCCTACCGAGATCTCACTAAGGACCAGTTCTTGGACATATTTTTTTTATTACGTACTGATGCGCTCGCAAATCCACATCATCTGCTTGCCTTTTCCCAAGCTACGTTGGGCTCGGTTTAAGTCTTACCGGTTTTAGTTAGCTGAATATCGAATTTTACTTGGTGCGATTGCCTATCTGACCCCATAATAATTGATAAAGCAGTATCCCATAGCAAATGGTTGTCAAAAATGAATTTACTGACAAAAATCACTAGATGACCGTACGTACCTACTTACGTACGGATGTAGGTATGCTTTGAAATATTCACCCATCCACAGACCAACCGCGGCGAGGGTTGCTTAACGTTAATTGCAGGGCCAAAGGCTTACACTTAGCCACGAGCCCCTCTGTATTCACGCATACAGTAACATATAAAACTTATTGTATATTTAAAAATCTTTTTTTTTTTTCAGACCACGTTACGGGTCAACTCAGCCTATCGCAGTCCACTGCTGGACATAAGCCTCTCCCATTTTGTGCCACAACACCCGGTCTCCAATTTAGCGGCTGTGTGTTGTGGCGCTCTATCATTAAAGTTGCCCTGGTCACCACGCTGGGCAAGCGGGTCGTGACCGCAGTCAATTTTCAGTTCTTTAGGAGAACGCTGCTGCCCATTCTCCTTGTTTCTATATCTCTTAGTCGCTTCTTACGACACCCACGGGGAGAGAGGGGGAGGTTCTATTCTATGTAAAAACCTCAGGCAACGTTACGGGTATTAGCTAGTATAATAGTACATGTACAACATACCTGTTGTTGCAAAGCCTTGAATTCCTTAGGATTGGTGTTCTTGGGAACAAACTGCAGCGTATCTATCTTGACGGGGGTGCTCGAGTGCGCCGGGGACCCGTCCTGCACCCACTGTGGTCCCAACCAACCGGGACCAACGGGGACCAATGGTGTACGGAGACCAAACCGTTTACCAACGGATTTTTTCATAAATTTTCGTGTTTTCCAATTTGTATAGTGTTTTATTATTTATTTTATGTATTTTCAAGTCATCCGTTGTCACCATTCGTGATAGAAAAAAAGAGAAAAAAAGAAAATTAGTAAAAATGTTGCCAACATGTCCAACGAAATACAATGAATATAATAAGAAAATTATATTTATTGATATTCGCGCAAAAAGGGGTTAGTTAAAGGATGTGGTAAGGTGGCATTTATATTGTAAAAAAAAATAGAAAAAAGAAGTGTGCGAAAAAGTGAAAAAAAATAGAAAAACAACGGCTCAATTTTTTTTATCCTGGTGATACATCGAGCATGTACAGTATAGATTTTAACGCATTTCGGGCAAAAGCAGACATTCACATAACCATGCACTGCCCTTTTACAAGCAAATATTTTTTTCCAAGCTACTATTTCTGCTTATACCAAAAAGGAACAAGCACTTTGAAAAATAAAAAAGAAAACTAACCAAAAAAGGACAAGCCTTGAATCAAGGAAATTATTCGTACAAGACATTTTCAACAAAAAACAGCATTATTTTACAAACATGAGTAATCCCGACCAAAAATTTACAAAAAAACAAATACGTTTTTTTTTTGTGAAATAATTCTTGTATTCCCTAATTTCTCTTGTGCGAGGAGGCACGGGTAGGAAAAAAAATGGAAAAAAAATAGGTCGTGCAAGGAAAGGATTTTTTCATGTGGCAACATTGCTACCAATTTCAAACTAAAACACTGTACAGACTCGATGTAATACGAAATTCGTATTCAACCAGGGATTAATAATGAAATGCTGTTGGCTATATCGAAATAATAATACATTATTATTTTATTATTATTTGTCCTAGAGTTTAAAAAAATATTGTCACCCTACCGGTAATTTGGACTTCACAAACAAATTCCAGAGTACCCGAAATGTTAGAAGCGAGAGAAAAGATGTGAAGAAAAGGAAAAGATGATGATGATGTAATTCTATGACGTGCGTGTGTGTGTTGGGAAGATTATATGTTTCATTTGTGTGTTACATACAAGACCAGAGATATCAATATCCAATTTCACTTCAGAAATATAAAGAAAACTTAAAGAAAACATTTGAAAGAAGGATAAATTAAATTCAAGAGACATTGCCACCATAATTATGGAGCTTGCAGTCTTCTGGTAACTAAAAAAATATCATAATTTTACTTGAATTAAAGTATCTTATTGATTAAACTAAATAAATATTATACGTGTCATAATATAAACATTGAATAAACCTAAATAAAATACAATAAAAGTTAAAAGTGGTAAATAAAAAAAATATCTTGTACTCGAAACACTTGATCTAGAAAAACCTCGTGTTGAGTCAACTTTGACTAGATACATTTTATCCTTAATGTAGTGCCGATTCAAACTTGTTGGCGGCTGTGAAGTGGGTTACACACTGCGCAGTACCTCGCCCCGCACCCCCACTGGTGCATATGTCACAGCACAGCGACTCGCCTCATATTCACAGCCGCCAATAAGTTTGAAGCGTACTGTACCTGTAAAATAGATCCAAACAGATCCGTATTTCCTAACCAATCAAAATATATAAAAATATACTAAATAATCATTAATTGTAAATATCCTGCCAATAATAATTCCCATACAATCGGTCACAGAATTACATCAAATCAATAGAAAAAAGAAATAGTATTTTATTAAAATATTCGTCGAAATTACCTCTTCGTTGTTAGCATCCACCCACTGCAAAACATTATTATATTAGTAACAAAAATAAAAAAAAAACGGCAAAAACACGAAAAACCTAGTCAAAAGCATTTCATTACGTGTGAGAGCGACAAAAATAGAATTGTTATGTTTTAATTAATAATTTTTAATTGATTCTTTTAACATATCTAGAAGCACAATATTTATTTGAAAGCTTTACGCAGTCCCGTCTAAGCAAAAACTTTTTTATGCAAAATAATCAATTATAAAAAACTGGACCAAATATTACGTATATTTACGTAAAAAGTTTTTGCTAAAATAAAAAAAACGGGACGATAATAGAAAAAAAAACGTAAATTTCACACGATAGCGTCAAGCAATGATTACCGAGGGTAAAAAATACGCAAGAGTCGCTAATGACGCATGAGGTGTATCTGACATTCTGCACCAATGAGAGACGAGCTACTGGCCTGTGATTGGTGAAAATTCTCAAACACTATACTCGAAACTAGCGACACCAGCGGATTTTTGGCTCCCGGTAGCCTTTATACAAACATATCATAATATATTAAATATCTGAATAAAATATACTCTTATATAATATCTAAAGATTTCGATGATTTATCCCTTTGTAAACTAAATAAAAAAAAAACCCAAAATATATAGAAAAAAACTCAAGATTTTGAGCATAAAAGACAAAAAGCTCAGAATATTTGTGAATCGCTTGACTTACATCTATAGACTATTTGAAATATGGTTAACATTTGAATTACGTTTCTATAGCAACAAGTTTAAACAGACGCACGGAAATATATGACACTTGTACACTACGACACCACACAATCAGTGTATACACCGAGTGTCAGAAATTAATGGCGACAAACAGACACTATCCAGAAAAACAGTGTCACACAGTAAAAATTCAAGACATTTGTGTCACAATAAGTGTCGTAATGTAATCTTAGAAACTTACACATAGAAATATATTATAAAATCATATAAACGCCACTACCAAAATCCCGAAAAAGGTAAAAAGTAAATAAAAAGATAAAAATTAAAAGTATAAGGTTAATAAAAATAGTAAAAATGGAATGTCCTACTTTAAAATGGAAAGGATGGTTGACAGAGTATGGTCGTGTGTCTTGTCCTGCATAAATACCAAAATGTGCACACTTTAAAAATATTTAAGCTTTGATGTTTAAAATTAAAACTGTATATTTATTTTTTTGTATTACAAACAATTTTCATTTTTTTTTTTGTATTTTTTGTTTTATGCAGAACAAAACAGTCGAATCTAATATTTGATAATTATACAACACAACAGTACTCTATGTACTCAATTGGTACAACCAATAGGGTCGCTGAACATATCGGAAGTCATCCAACATATTTTCAAAGGTGTAAGCAATTATCGAACTTACTGCGAAGGTTCGCACGAAGGAATTTAATCCTTGTTTCGCGGGTTTAAGAATCAAATTACATGTATAAAGATCACCCAGACTCGTCCATGGGTGCGAATGCGGGAATCGAACCCAAAACATGACGTCCACAGTGGTATTTACCGTGAGGAGCTATACCACTCGGATATGAAGTCTAAATACACATTTAAAAATATGTTGGAATGACTTGACCTGTGTTAGATTAAAAAAATATAAGTTAGTACATAATATACATTTAATATTATATTATTGTGACTGATACTGTGATTGACATGAATGATAGAATAATAATTAACCGACTTTGCAAAAGTTGTATTAAGTATGTACATTTTTATGTAACTTCGGTTTATAATCTAGCTGATATTATTACGCAAGTTTAGATAAAATTGTGAATATAATTGACTGGATTTTTTTGCCAAACTCTCTCATGGTCAGCGAGGATTTCGGGGGACTTCCACCCAATGACGCTCCCCTCCCCGCGGCCGCACGTGTCACCATGCGAGTGCTACGTACGAATTTGCCAAGATAGACCAACATATCTACAAATAGTTAACTTTACTAGAAATATATTTTTGATATAACATATAAGAATTAAGTCAAATTCAATCTCTCAAGTAAGTACCTATGAATAATATAGAAGTAATCAAATTTAGGAGTATCTTAATGCTCATAACCGAATTCTGAAACGACAATAAGTTCCAAGCCACTGTTAAGTCTTACTATCTCTGTCATTTTAAGGTGTGAAGTAGAGACGGATAGACATTTGAGAACATCTTAGAATTAATTTGCGAGTTTTTTTTTTGTTTTACACACGGTCATCTGATCCCAAACTACGCAGAGCCTGTACTATGGTAACCAGACAACTGATAAACATACTTATATATTTCTAAATACATACATAATATAGATAAATAACACCCAGACACACAGAACAAATGATCGTGCTTATCACACAAAGATTTGTCCTGGGTGGGAATCGAACCCACGACCACCGGCTTAGCAGTCAGGGTCACTAACCACTAGACCAACAGGCCCGTCAAGATAGACAAAGAACATCGTTAACTTTAACACGTTCTTAAATGTCTATCCGTCGCTACTTTACACCTTAAAGTGTCAGAGACAGTATGCGACTTAACGGCGACTTGGAACTGATTGAAGTTTCAGTATGCGGCGATAAGTCACTTAAATATTATTCTTTCAACTACATACGTTCAATCCCCAGGCGGGTCAATGTAGAAAATCACTTTTCTACATTGTCTCGGGTCTGGGTGTTTGTGGTACCTTCGTTGTCTCTGATTCCATAACACAAGTGCTTTAGCTACTTACTTTGGATTTGGAGCAATGTATGTGATGTTATCCACATTTATTTATTTATTATTTACAAATAACTTAGCAAAGTCGGTTAACGATACCTATCGTAAATTAGGATGAATACACTAGTTACTGTACTTATATAAATTATTCCCTCTATTTAATTTTAGTGAATATTTCTAATTATATTTTTGGAATCAATTTAGTATTTTAGGTGAACCTAGTAGAAGGAACACTAATTTTGAAGCCTCTTCTAAGCCTAAAATGCACATTATTAGTTATATCTTAAAATTTGGAATTTGTTTTTTTTTAATACAGGATTATTTTTTATGTAGTGCGTATATTCAACGAGGTAATCAGGTGCATACAACTGAACAATTTCCCAAAGAACATGGGTCAAAATCTAAAAAATGAAAATCAATTTTTCATACAAACCTAAGTCACGTGACCTGTCACTTTGTATGAATATTTCATTTGTATTTTAAGATTTCGACCTATGTTCCTGGGGAAAAGTTGTTCAGTTGTATGCACCTGATTACCTCGTTGAATATACGCTTTCCTTTTAAAGTAATCCTGTATAGAGTGGGTGGGACGCGTTTCTCCTGATAGTTACTGAACAGTGGACTGGTCTGGTTGTCTGTATAACTAGCCTAACACAACCCCCCGGTTTCTGAAATTTTGACATTTTAAGTTCTCTATTGAGTTTCTTGCTGTTACTTCTCTATAGAAGTAACATTTTGAACCCACGCACTTATGAGTCATTCTATTTTAAGTCGCTTGATCACCTTTTAGTTTTTTGGGAAACCAAAACTTTAAATATTTTAAACAAATAAAGTCACGGGAATTAACGCGAACTCATGCAAACCTTTTAAGGCTTGACGTTTCGCAAGCAGACTGATGAAGGTTACTGAGTTCGCGTTAATTCCTATGAAGTAATTGATTTAAAATTATACAAAAATTTGTTTATCACCAGTCAAAACCGTTACAAGCGCTCTGATTGGTTGCTATTGTTCAGCCAATCAAAATATGATCGTTTGATTTGATAACAGTTTATTTTTTAATTCTTGTTGACTCCAATGGGTAGGTTTCGAACCTGTAACCACATGACACACAAGTCCGACGCCCTAGCCAGTAGGCTACTGCCTCTGAATTATTTTATTAGATGACCTATTTAACCTAAGTTTATTTACTGGTTTCCTCTCGATAGGATGTAATTTTGGAACCGGTCAAGAATCATTTGACATGTAAGTGATCAAGATTTCAGAAAGCAGGGGTCAGTCCAAGCCTACTCCACGTTAGGAAGCTACTCAGCCTCGACCCTGAGGTATTCTACCTTGGTGATCTTCTTGGGGTCGTTGGTGCCGGTCTCCAGGACTTCGACCTTCTGGTACACGTTCGGCGAGTTCAGCCAGCGAGTGCGCTCGCCCGTCTTGCCTTGACCTTTCTTCCATAGCCTGCCGATATATACAGTTAAGGTTAGGATGATAAGAACTTAGGGGGCGTTCAAGTAATACGTGACGCAATTTGGGGGGAGGGGGGGGTCTTACGATGCGTTACAAGGGTGGGAGGGGTCTTTCTTAGAACACGTTACGTAACATTGTTTTTTTTATTAAAAATTAGGGAACAAAATCTCCCAAATTGGCAACCCAGGTGTCATGGTCACAGGTCTACCCGTGACCACGACACCAGCAAAGGCGTATAAACACCGTTAACTACAAACAAAATATTCCGCGATAGAATCCGTTTAGAAGTAGTTTTATTTCAATAATAAAAATACCTACTTTGCTTTTAACTTTAGTAAGCTTTTCTCTAAATACTTAATTTGATACAAAATGATAGCTATCAGAGGTGGTACAATGTTTATCTATACTTATATTATAAAGCTGAAGAATTTGTTTGTTTGAACGCGCTAATCTAGGGAACAACTGGGCCGATTTGAAAAATTATTTCACTTTTAGATAGCCTATCTAAGGCTATCTAAAAATAGGCTATAATGCCTTATTGCCGAGGTAACCAACGCCCAAGCGGGCGGAGCCGCGAGCTAAAGCTAGTCATGTATATACGGACCCTTGCTTGTAGAGCTCCTCCTCTTCCAGCAGGTAGCCGAGCGACGACACGGCGGGAGGCACCTCCACGTCGTTCTTGGGACGCGGCACGTCGTTCTGGGAGAATAAAACTTAAGTTAAAATGACGAATACGACACTAAACCAACATTTCTAAGGCTGGTGAACACAAAAACTAAATGGCTAGTTATCCTGACCGAATTTCGATCACAGGTGCTCCGTGTGGGACATATTATAATGCAGCAGTGCACGGACACAGTTGCACTCTCTGTCCCTTTACTCTCATTGTCCTCAGGGACGGCAGACCGGCACGACCGGACAGAGGTCACAAACAGGACCAACGGCAACACGTGCTCTCAGAGGGTGTTAGCATCGCCACACTTCTTGACTTCAAGCGGTACCGAGTATTTCTAAACAGGAAATACCCTGTGACTATTTTTTTCCCAACCCGAGATTCGAAACCGAGACCTTATGCACGGCAATCGAGCTTGCGACTACTAGACTAACGAGGCAGTCAACATAAAAATTACTTAATCACCTGTCAAACCTCGTGTCAAGCGTTGTGATTGGCTGTTAGTCTTCTGTTCAACCAATCACAGCCAAGATCATCTGATTTGAGAAATTATTAACCTTTTAACCGCGCCAGTCGCATTTATGTTGTGTGTGTGTGCAAATATTTGTCGCATAAATAAGACTGGCGCGGTTAAAAGGTTAAATCTATAAGTCTTTCAATACTCAAGGGTGTGTGATATGACTTTTCTTAATGAACCAACTACAGATGAAATATAACCATGACCCTCAAAAGAGCCTACTTCCTGAACTGTTCAGCCTGTTCTACTACACGTGAAGACCTGTACAACACCATCAACAGCGGTCTGTGCAGGTGTAGTAGCAGCGTACCTTGACGAGAGGGTGTCGGTAGATGTAGCCGGTGCGGAAGCCGGCGTTGTCCAGCATCCGCATGAGCGCCTCGAACTCCTCGCCGCCGACGCGCCACTTGCCCGCCTCGGCCGGCGGCTTGCGGGACGCCTCGTAGATCTGCAACAAACACTATGTGACACACTGCTGATACGGATACCTACTAATCTAACAGAGATACATGGTACAAAGGATCGGGAAACGTTTGATTGTGTGAAATAAATAAACATGTGATGGTCTGTGTGAGTGTAACGTTATTTGTATAAGCGTACCGGTCTGAGTGTGAGTGTAAAGGTGTGTCTAGTGTCACTATCGATTCGTCACTATCGAATGTATGTCATGTGTGACGGTCTAAGTTCTAGCGTCAGAGCATCAGTCTGTGTGCGAATGTGAATAAAACAATTTGTGTGTAGTTCTGTGTTCAAGTACAAGTGTAATTGCCTTTGAGTAAGTGTGATTATAACGTTATTTTTTCAAATGTGATTGTAACGATTTGTATGCATATCGACATGTAACGATGCTTTTCTCAGAATCGCGGTCTTTTGGAACAGTGTAAGGTCCATGTATGAATGTGACGTCTTTGTATTTGTGCCGGTCTGTGTGTATGTGAGGGTCTGAGTGTGTGTGTGGGGGGTCTGAGTGTGTGTGTGTGTGTGTGTGTGTGTGTGAGGGTCTGAGTGTGTGTGAGGGTCAGAGTGTGAGTGTGTGAAGGTCTGAGTGTGTGAGTGTGTGTGTGTGTGTGAGTACCTGTCTGCGGGTGTCGTCGTCGAGCAGCAGCAGGTCGTCGGCGGGCAGGGCGGCGAGGCGCAGCTGCACCTCGGCGGCGGCCACCAGGTTGCGCGCCTGGCTGAAGGCCTCCTCCAGCGTGGCGCCGCAGCACAGCGCGCCGGCGCCGGCCAGCAGCAGCACGGTGCTGTGCGGGCCCAGCGCGCGCACGAGGCGGTCGCGCGCGGCGGCGTCCAGCGCGCCGGGCGGCGGCGCGTGGTAGGCCACGGGGCCCAGCAGCGCGGCCTCGCGGCACAGCGGCTGCAGCCCGCGCCGCGACGCCGACAGCGCCAGCGCCGCGCCCGCGCGCACGTGCAGCACGCAGCGCACGTCCGGCCGCGCCGCGTGCACCGCCGCGTGCAGCGAGAACCCTGCGGGGGACAAGTCCTTGAACTCGGATCGTCATCGTCGAAATTTACGTTAAACTAATTGCACGATTCGTAAATGACATGAGAACAATCGACAATAACCTCCTCAAAACTGTTTCAAAATATAGAAATTAATTTTAAAATATGAGACAAAAACGTAGTATAACTTATTTATTGGAAATATACTTTACATCCAAAATAGATGAAAAAGACGAATATAACATACACAAAATTAACTTGTTAACGCATTTACAAAGCATCTAATATGAAACATAACATGAAAAGTAGTAACTGATAAAAGCCGGTCAACCTACCCGGCAACCGTTTTAGAACCAGTTCATTGGACTGTTCACAGCAAACCACTCAATAAGAAGCTTCAAGAATGTAAGGCACAAAAATTTGAAATAATACCTTCAACGTTGACGGGGAAGTTGGTTGTCCCCTGGTCTTGTATAACACCCTGCATGTCAACCTTGACGAGCGAGGAGGCGGTGACTTCGTGCGGGAGCAACCCGCGCGGCGTCGTCAGCACCTGCTCCACCGCAGTGTTCAGGCGGGCCGTGATCTGCCCGTGGTTGCCCGCTGGGAAATACGGAAGGTTAATTATACGCTTAGCTATTTATGCTATAATAAATAGAGTTAAAGATAAGGCAAACTGATGTAATATGGACGAGGTTCCCCACTAGGAATCACCCCGTTACCTATACATACAGGATCAAATAGGTGGAATTTCAGTGATTTGGACTTGGTTGCCCGATGGCAATAAAACAATTTTGATTAATTATAAGTGAGCTGACGTTGCATTTAGACATGGTTGCCCGCTAGTTGCGTCGTCGCGGAACGGGGAGTGGCAGGAGCGTCATTCGACTCATTTGGACGTCATCATCAGGTGGCTAAATCTTCCCTACCCGCGTCGACTATGAAAGTATCACACAGAAATTTGCCAGGTTATACACAAAGGACGTTAAACTCACACTGCGTCCAGCCGAACAGGTCAACCAGGCGGTAGACGGCGGCGAGCTTGCAGCGGAGAATCTTCTCGCCCTTCTCGTAGCCGACGCCCTCGATGCCGCGGATGTCGTTGATGGGCAGCACGCACGCTGGGCCCTGGGGAGGAAGCAGAACACATGAGTTATAATAAAATATCATACACACAGATACACGACAGGCAGTCTTTTTTTTGTCGTGGTGAATTTCTAATGACTTCAACCCACGCTGAGAGCACAGCGTGGGGATATGTCGGACTTGCACCGACCAAAAACACCCCGGTCCCGTCCTCACCCTTGCCGGAGCCGCGGGATCGCTTAGGCAAGCTCTACGCAACACCGGCAGGATGACAGGCAGCCTGACGCACATGTATAAAACAGGGGTATGAACGTATGTCAGGGCCTTAGTTCTGAGGTTTGTGATCCCTCACAACTTATTCCATGATGCAACCACGACCACTCCTTCTAGCGTGCAAGATATAAGAGAAAGGTCTCCGTCTAGTAAGTCGGAGCCTTTTCATTACTGGAGACAATAATTCATTAGGGACCAATATTTATTGTAGGAGAAATATAGAACGTCGCACATGTCCTACAAAAAATCGGTCGGAGATCGTATCAGAATCCGAATCAGCCCGATTATCGGTAATGCCAGCTTTAATCGAATCTCTGATAACCATCAGTCGCCGCAGCCTTAAGCCTTACAGGATTTTCTGCAGGACACTACCACCTTCTCCACTCACCCTGAGGCTTCCGGTGTGCAGCCTGCCGCCGACCATCTCGCGGATCCTCTGCAGCAGCGGCGCGTCGTTCCCCTCGTGCATCTGCTGGTCCAGCACGCGCTCCAGCTCCTCGCGGAACAGCTTCGATGACATCAGCGCCTCCACGCGCTTGCGCCGCTCCATCTCGCGGACATCCTGCGAATACAATCGTAATAAATGTCAATTGGTACAAAATGTTTGTTCTGACACAAAACCATCGTCTACGAAGATTGCGTAACTTGGGTAGATTGGGAAGATTGGGGAACTAACACGAATGTTTGCACCGTCCGTAGTCGTAAGGACACTTGAGACTCTTTCTGCTTGCGACCTCGGCCGGTGCAACACGGTCGAAAAATCAAGCTCACATGTGTTCGCATTAATTTCCTTTCCTTGATATTATTAGAATCATACAACACGTACAGAAAAAGTAAGTATATTATTCGGATAGCTGACACAGACATTTGTTTGAAGCGCAGACACGATCCCTCAAGTATTTTTTCTAATTTTATTGACCTGCTTTTAAAAAACAAGCAAATTAGAGTTCCTTCAAAGACAAGGCGGAGATGGTGGGATGAGCTGGACTCTTAAAACTGCACAAAAACTTGCTCACCACAGCCTTAGACAGAGATATATATGGAAGATGGGTAGATAGGCCTATGCCCAGTTGTGGTACAGGAATGATAAGGCTAAAAATCATGCAATTAATTATTTTTTACGTTTATGTCTATTATCAAACTTTTTCATAGAAACTAATGCTGAAACATTACGCATAAACCATTCAAAATTTATTCACACAATATCCTTTCACTATCATTTAACAGGTATTTGATTAGACCTCTGCCTAAGCAAAACCTGATGTAAATGATTTTGATTTCACTCAAATTTATCCTGGGTGGGAATCGAATCCACGACCACCGGTTTAGCAGTCAAGGGCACAAACCTGTAGGCCATGAGACCAGACAATTTCTTTAAGGTGAGGCCCTTTTCCTCAAGTTGGATTAGGCTCACGTTGTCATATTCGCAAAATGTCGTATTATTATGCTGAAAATGCCACATTGCAAAACGTCATATTATCGTCGAAACGTTCTCAAAAAATGCACTTTTCGGATCATAGCAAATCGCACATTATGAGAAATGCCTTTTCACAGAGTGGCCCATTCAGAAAGACAATTTACAAAAGAAAAATTTTGCGTCAAAATGTATTTTTTTCAAATGTGGCGTGGTGGACCTAATCCTTCAAGTTGTGTGTATAGTGTGTTGGTTACTCACAGCATCGATGTCTGCGGGCCTCTGCTTGAGTCTCTCCTCCTCCTCCTCGTTGAGGGTCCCGGTGCCGTTCGCCAGCGGCTCCGTGTCGGTGTCGGCCATTGTGGGCGGCACGCGAGTGGCTTCTGTCGACAAAGGATTGGAACATTGAATAACATGAAATCTATCTTATTTTTAACAACAATCGTCATTAACGTTTTGAAAGTACCTGTAAAGGTCTACTCGAAATAAAAAGATTTTTTATTTGATTTAATTTTGATAAATACCGTGTTTTCTGTATACAAGTTCACATTAAGTTTTATTCAAATTTATTTATTTTTGCGAATATGGGTACATACATGAAGATTTTATATTATTTAACAAAAGGAGCATGGACCATATTCTACTATAAGGCTTGCAAACTATATCATAGTACTTAATTCACAGACCACCTAGCCAGCCTACCTATTGTCTACCAATAACTTTGGCATCGGAACACATCGTTGAACCCGACTCCGCCATGACACACCTCACATTACTCAGAGCTATTCAATGGCCAATGTTAACCAAATCAGCTCCGGTACCTGAATACGATATTAATGTGTGGACTGGAACCTTCGAGTGTCATGACGATATATGAATATCAACCCTAAAGCGTTGAGATAATAGTGGAATACGCAGGTCACGTGTAAAAAAAAACCGGCCAAGTGCGAGTCGGACTCGCGCACTGAGTGTTCTGTACAAACATAAGTTTAAAATTATTGAATATTTTTATGACGGTTTTAGTAATTTTGCGGCATAAACGGCTGTACCTATCTATTGATTGCGTTGGCTTAGAAGTTTCATTTTTTCGCAGCTCTAAGGGACAGTAGACCTGAGTATTTGATATAAATTCAGCTTGATTCGCGTTCCTGAGAAAACGAGTCTTGATAGACGGACGGACGGACAACAAAGTGATCCTATCAGGGTTCCGTTTTTTTTTTCTTTTGACGTACGGAACCCTAAGAGAGTAAATGAATAACCTATGCAGTTTCTTCCCCGTTCTTCTCCATAGGAAATTGGAACAGCGCAACTAGACTCATTTTACGTTTCAAAAATGCCTACTTGTGAAAAAAATATTTTGATATCTTTTTCGTGTTCACTTTTCACGGCTAAACCACTTAACCATAATACTAGATTAGAAAGGTACTCATTACATTTGAAAGTCACACAGATGACCTAGGTTCGAACTGTTAACCTTTAAACATAAATCCGACCAATGAACCATCAAATAATGCCGCATCACCATAGTGACGCTGTGACATTGTAAGCGCCTTTATACATGTAATACGCTAACTGAGCCTGTGTTCGTAAGTAAGCCTTGATTTTTTCCCAAGGTAAGTACCACGATGACAAAATAGCGTATAATCTTCAGCGAGAACAGGGATGCGAACTAGGTATGTTCAAAGTAAACATATATTTAAACCTTTATTTAGATAATAAAAGAATATTAGACACGATTTTTTTATAATTTGGGATTGGGGGCCTTGTGACGTCACAAGTAAGCGAAAATAGTAGCTACAAGTGATGTGACGAGCCCCCACTCCTTAACTTAAATTCGCTGTATCTAAGTAGATATTCGTTATTTCGAAAAAGAAAAAAATACCTTTCTAATATTTTGTCTTTACCTAAAAACCAGACATAGTAAAAAATTGGCCGCATACCTTTTCGACCATCAAACGCAATTTTTTTTTAAATCTTAATAATAGATTGTCAGAGATAAGCACGTACAAATAAACAAATCTCTGTAGCTTTATTATAGTATACTACATAGCCTAAAAATAGCGGTTCAATGACTGGATTTTTAAGCGCCTGGTTGCAGTTTCGAACCCAGGCAAATAGCAATGTGACTTTTCAAAGTTACTTATTATATGTACTTTCTTACTCATTCTAAGACATCATTGACAAACGGTGAAGGAAAACATTGTGAGGAAACCTGGATTCCGAAAAATTGGAATCTGAAATCGCCAACCCGCAATGAGCAAGCGTGGTGATCAATGCTCATTTCTCTATACGAGAAGAGGCCTGTGCCCAGCAGTGGGACGTTTATAGGCCGGTATTATTATATACCGTATAGATAGAATAAAGATTGTTATCACAGACTTTCACACGACTGGACTGTACCCACTGAATTTGTTAGAGACCTCCAAAAGCGACACAATACAATAATTTAGCCACACTAATACATTCAAATGTACGGTATTGAGGTACCCAGCGGGAGGAAGTCGGTGAATCGCCGCCGTGGACTATTATATCCTATTGTGGCCTATTGGGACCTATTTGTGTCTATTGAGTGCACCTACATGATGAGTCAGGCGGTGGGTTGACTACAATATCGATACATATACAATTATTATGCATACGTTATTATGAAACATGTTTAACTTACTAGCTGTTTTCTCCAGCTCTGCCCGCGGTCTCAATTTTTTTATATAATTGAGATGTAAGCTAAGGGCTAGAAACTAAAATATTCTCACTTCCACGTGAGCCATAAATATGTATCTACTTTCTTACCTACGAAAATACGAAAAAATCTCGCCGTTAGGTACTGTAGAATCGAGATCTAGGTAACTTATCTACAAAGATATTATCAGCTATCAAACCGGCACATATTGCATAGACATCTGATTTTTAACTCTCTCTGAAAAAAAAACAGGCTTTGCATAGAGAAAAATCAGAAAATTTTAACTGAATCGATTGGAATGATTTTTACACCAAGTTAGATTTTGCGCGAACGTTTTTTAGTCATACAGTTTTGAATTTTTTACACATTACTAATACCGGCCTCTTCCCATATAGAGAAGGAATGAGCATTGATCACCACGCTTGCTCATTGCGAGCTGGCGATTTCAGATTCCAATTTACGGAACCCAGGTTTTTCTTCACCGTTTGTCAATGATGTCTTAGAAAGATTAAGAAAGTACATATAAACTTTGAAAAAGTCACATTGGTACCTACTTAACTGGGCTCGAACCTACAGCTATGTGCTTGGAAAACCGGTCTTTGAACCGCTAGGCCACCACGACTATAACACCTACACATTATTTACATGAAAAATAATTGATACGTATCTCGGTTTTCGTATATACTATCAATAAGATCGTAAATAACACCTAGGTTTGTATGTACCAAAGCTTAACTTTTACCTTTCTCTACCTACCCTAAAATTAAGTGACAGCGCCATCAAAAATTAAATCGTAAATCAAAGGCAACATAACAGTTGTCAGTGAAATTCAAACATGGCCGCCGGTCAATGACCTTCACGGACGTATTTGACGAGCCGAGTTATGGATAGGCAGAATAAGTTGAAATAAGTATTGTTTGAGGTCAGCATAACATATATTGTGTATGCAGTGAGTTGTAATGCAATCTAGAGAAATGAATGAGTTGAAAAATTTCAAATTCAGTAGTTTCGGAGTTGATCCCGGACAAACATCATGACACTGGAATTATATATAATAGATTAAACGACGGTCAAATACTGAAACGTCAATTAGTTTGAGACCACCGTTAAGTCACATGCCGTCTCTATCATTTTAAGGTGTGAAGTAGCGACAGATACATATTTAAGAACATCTTAAAGTTTATTACCGACTAAAAACACCCCGGTCCCGTCCTTGCCTTTGCTACAGCCGCGGGATCACTTACGCAAGCTCTGCGCAACTCCAGCAGGCTTCGGTCTCTACTGGACCTCCTAGAACTATTATTTCAACACGAATTCTACTTTAGAACAGAATTGAATCATAACCCGTTTTGGGTAGTGTGGTTGGCTAAACATAATTATACGGATCGTAATTATATAGCAGGGCTACCTTGAATGTGGTTACAATACAAAAAACAAACACCGCCTATGTGTAGGTACACTTGAAATAACAAAAACCTACCAAACGCTACGTAAAAAATTTTGCAAAATGGTGGAAGGTTGGTCCTTACACCAGTTTGCTATAAGCTTAGCAAATTTTATTCGAGATCCTACTAATATTATAAATGTGAGTGTGGATGTTTGTATGTTTGTTACTGAATCAAGCAAAATCGGCTAAACGGATTTGGATGAAATTTGGCATGCATGAAGCCTTTGACATGGAAAACAACATAGGCCACCTTTTATACCGATTCCTTAAGTAGTTCCTGAGGGAAAATTGGAAACAGTTTACGAGCTAATATACCGTAATACCGTATTTTACAGAGCGACTGCCTATCTGACCTCCACAACCCATTTTACCGTGTAAGTATGACTGGTTTTCAGAATTGTAATGTCTGTACGACTTCCAAAGATCGAAATATGACAGTATGTTATGTATACACATTATATTACACTTAACACCTAATATTGGTACTTGACAGACCTTGACTTCGAAAATTACGTCACTGTTTCTATTCATGTGTTTAAGTGGCGATAGTTCAAGTACCAAACCAGTTATACAATTGACTCCACAACAATCATAAGTTATTAAACTAAAAAAAAAATACCGGTTTAGAGATTACCTACCTACTAAAAAAATTCGATGTTTTCCTTCAGCGTTTCTCATATAAGTGTCTTAGAACAATTAACAAAGTTCATATTAATATGAAAAAGTCACACTGCTACTTGCCTAGTTTCGAACCTGCATCCATGTGCAAACGAATCTGGTCATTGAATTGCTAAGCCACCACGACACCTCGTCCCCTATATTATAATCTACTAGCTTCTGCCCGCGACTTCGTCTGCGTGGACTTCAGAATTGGGTCCAAAAAGAAATGAAAAATGTGAAAGTACTGAAAAATGGAATAAAATTTTCACCCGTGTTATAGATTGCGCTGTTATAGAGAAAAATACCAAATTTCAAAGCTGTCTGCCCACGACTTAGCTCGTAAACAATTTTCAATTTTCCCTCGGGAACTACTTAAGGAATCGGGATAAAAGGTAGCCTATGTTCTTTTCCATGTTAAAGGCTACATGTATGCCAAATTTCATCCAAATCCGTTCAGCCGTTTTTGCGTGATTGAGCAACAAACATCCAAACATACCTACACACTTTCACATTTATAATATTAGTAGGATCATGTTCATCACACATCGGTCGGGGCTGGATCGATAGCAGATTGTATGTGGGGCACGCGGGGCTTCAGCGGACGCGGTCACGGCCGGGGGGCGACGCATGTATGTGGTGTTACGACTGGACATGTCATTATGGTAGACAGGTAAGAATACACAGCGATGTGTTTTCTTTTATTTTTTCAAATTCTCGTATAATGGACATTTAAGGCTTTCACATACATTGATAACTGGCTCATGCACAACAACTTTGCAAAGATCATCACATGATCAAATAATTTACGATTCTTTTACGCCATACAGACCAACATTATTTTTTAAACAGGATTACTTTTTATGGAGTGCGTATATTCAGGTGCAAAAAACTGAACAACTTTTCCAATATAAATCAATTTTTCTTACAAAGTGACAGGTCATGTGACTTATGTTGGTATGAAAAGATGTTTCTCAATTTTAAGATTTCGAAGATTTTTGTTTCTTAGGAAAAGTTAAAGTAGATAGAATCTCCTGTAGTAAGTTAATAAATGCAAAACGAGGTTATCACAAATCACACACACTCATAAGACCTTAACTTGAAACAATCCTTTATTTATCCCGACCGGCTTCACCCGGGTACACCCAGTAATAAATTATACACAAAAACCTTCTCCTTGAAACACTCTATCGATTGCTGAAAACTGCATTCAAATTCGTTGAGTAGTTTAAAAGATCTAAAGCATACAGATAGCGGAAGCGATTTTGTTTTATAATACCTATGTAAAGGTGTATCTGTATACCTTTTCCCAACATAGCTTGGGAAAAGGCTAGGCAGAAGGCAGATGAATACCTACCTATGTAAAGATTATTGCTCTGGTGGAAACGAACCCGTAGTACGTCGCAAAATGGAAGCACCGCTGATCAATCCTCGGAAGCATAGAAAATATTTTTAATATCCAGAGATAAATCTCATTATACAGAAATCCACCTATAATTTTCACTTGACAATTAGTAGCAAACGTCATAAAATCCCTTAATTAGCCAGTTAACACTATCATCTTACAAGACACATCAATAACCCACAACATGTACCCGTCAAACAAGCCGAACAGACGAAGCCGCGGCGCCAAGAAAAAAAAACAAACAAAACAAAAAAAGAAATTGGTGAAAATTTTAAATTTGGAACTGGCGGGTGGCGGAAGCGCATTCCTCGCGCGCCCGCCGTCTATATCGGTCGTGCTAGGCCTAATAAAAAGTTTTTTTTTTATTGTTTAAAAATATATACGTTTTAGGGATTTGTTTTGACAGGCGGTTAGTGGGTGCCGCCGTTATAATAACACGCTGTCAACGGGTGAGACTCATCGTTTACGTAGTGTTGAATTCTAACACTTATTTCCTAAAGAAATATGTAGTTTAATAGCTTAGAAGTATAAAACGCCATCAAAGGCTTACACTGTAAGTGTCTGCTAAGGATTGTGTCATTTTTGATAGGAATAGTGATGATTCGTTGAAAAAGCTGGAGTATAGGCTGATAAGGAGCTAAGTATGGTATCTGTATACCGCAAAAATTATGAACGCTTAGAAACTGGTAAACTGTAAACGTATTATCCATATCTGTGATAAGCACTCAACATAATTTTTTTAAACTGTGTCAATATAACAACAAAAATTAAAAATACACTTTATAAAATAGATAAAATAATCTAGTGCGACCTAGATTGCTAGTAAGCTCTTAAAGAACAAAACTTTTTATTAGCTCATACATTAGTCGTACAGTGTCGTACACATAGATACTAATGCTTGCTATTCTTACAAGGCAGGTAAAGGTGATCAAAATAAAAAAATATAATCATCATGTTGTCATTGATCAACACGCTAAGAAGAAGAAGATCAAAATATTTTTATTTAAAGTAGGTCTTTTCAGGCACTTTCGAAACGTAGTATGACTCAAATTCCGCGGTCCCAAAATGTTATTCCTATAGAACAGAACAGGCAAGAAACTCCATAAGTTCCTTCCATAAACATTCTTCTTTACCTATAAGACCAGTATAAACAAGAGTTATGTAGTACTAATAATTTAAAATTTATTAGAAAGTAGCCCTACAATAGTTTTGCACAAAATCGGGATCAAAAACCCTGCTTACCCCGCAACTAGCACATTAACTATAATCTATCGACTAACAATTCGATATCACTACACTTAAACAGGTAAACGACAGAAGATCAAATCAATAAATCCCTGAAAACCATGCAGCAGACAAAAAAGTTATTTAATCTTTTTTTATTATTATCTATAATGCAATGTTAATTATGTGTGCACAGAATTATCTTCATCAGAGTCATTTTAATTCGTTTAGTATGCGTGGCAGAGTAAAAAAAATAATTTCTCGCAATACATTCACAAAAACCGACACGTTTTTTGATATTGCAAATGACCACATGTAAACTGTTCTCCTCTTTCTAATATTCTGGTACATATATGGTTTATACAAACTTTTCGTTATTACTATAAACGGTTACGAAAAAAAGGCCTCTTTAAGACAATACCTTATCATGCACCCGTCATATCCTATTAAAATAAATCTCATAATAATATCAGGGGACATCTCACACACGGCCATCTGATCCCAAACTAGGCAGAGCCTGTACTATGGCAACCAGACAACTGATAAACATACTTATATTTCTAAATACATACCTACATAATATAGATAAATTACACACACAGAACCAATGATCGTGCTCAACACACAAAGATTTGTCCTGGGTGGGTATCGAACCAACGACCTCCGGCTTAGCATTCAGGGTCACTAACCACTAGACCAACAGGCCCGTCAAATCATTTTTCAATAAGCCAAGACAAACAAGGAGACCATGTTATTTATCTCCATACAAAACCCAACCAATTGACTCCAATAAAATAACACAAGTTATATAACACGTGCCCTTCGCTAACCTTCTGTGTTCCTTACACAGTGGGCAGGCTGACCGGCCTGCGCCTACGCCGGGTCAACGGCCCGTGACTCAGGCCCTTAAGCTATACTTACGTATGGTTAAGTAAGAACTCTTGACTAGCGGTTATATATTTCTTTATTTTACTCTTTCCTTTTACTGGTAACAGTGTATTATTCGTTTCAACAGGGCCGCGGACTACGTATGAAAAGTTAAAATTTATTTAGACCGCAAGTTAGATAATAAAATAAATATTACATACGTATTTTCTTTCTTTTTCGCAAAAAGCCGACTTGTACGGGGCAGATTAGAACGAAGATTTGAAATATGACGTCACATTTTGTATGTCTCTTTGTCTAATTACCAATATTAATATTATTCATTTCAATAAGGGTGCGGACTAATTATGAAACGTAAAAAATCTATTTAGACCCGCAAGATAGATAATAAAATAAATATTACAAACGTATTTTTTATTTTTCCAAACAATAAAATTTGACCGCGTTAGAGTTCAGGAATGAGGGCCGTGTGACGTCACAAGTTTGCAAAAATACTAGCTACAAGTGACGTGACGAGCCCCCACTCCTTAACTTAAATATCTAAAAAGGTATTCGTTATTTCGAAAAAGCAAAAAATACATATCGAATATATTTTCACAACCTCAAATCATTATAACTATTTTCTTCATACAAATCAGTGCAACTATACGTGTGTTGTTATACTTGCTATGTGTATGTATTGTGTACACTTCACATTATCACAAACACATGTATAGTCTTAGAGAAGAATGAACACTTGTATCGGTGTGAGTCAAGATGGCGCGCGGCCAAATTCTAGCCTCATTACACCAATTAGCGCTACCAGACCACCGGGTAACGGGTCACGTACCTTAAGTAAGGAAACTTTTATATGACCTTCTAATTATCTATTAAGGTCGTTTATTTTTAAAACTCTTTCTTCTGCTTAACCTTTTTCCCAAGCTATGTTGGGGTCGGCTTCCAGGCTTACCGGATATAGCTGAACACTATATTTTACATGGGGCGTCTTTTAAAACTACACTGAAATAATATAGCTAAAAAGTTTAATTTCGTATTCGAATATACATTATTTTTTGTATCGTATAGCCCAATTTGACTATAATCTACAAACTTTAGTGTAGTAGTAATCTAAGAGAAACGCATGTCACATACGAATGATTTTTACCCGGTGAAAATTCTCGTGTACTACCTCTGCCCTGGTGAAGACAGAGGGGCGAGCCGAACTCTTACCGGCTAAAACCACCGAAGTGCTTCTCCTTTCCCATTTGCCAGGGCCGCTACTAACGCTACTAAGACAATGTGTATATTCCCTAGGGTAAATGTTGTTTTAAGTCAAGCATTTACAATATTGGTACACAGGAGGAAATCTTAAAATTAAAAATCGTCTTTTCACTTTGTATGAAAAGATAATTTAAATTTTAAGAGTTCGACCTATGTTCCTTGGGGAAAGCTGTTCAGTTTTATGCACCTGATTACCTCGTAGAATATACGAACTCCTTAAATTAATACGTTAGATAATAAACAGTGTTCGCCTCACGAAAGTTATTGTAGTGTGTAGTAACACAATTTTCCACTATCACCATTCTAAAAATACACCCAACAATTTTATTCTCACTTCACATGTATCCACGTTCGTTTTCCCGTAAAATTGTCGAGAGCGTGGCGTGTCGACCTGTCATAGTATAAACTATGAGGTCAGCGGCCATAGCGTGTCATCTATGGGACTCGCCCGCCATTAAACTATTTTATTGGTTGTAATATAAGGTCTGGTGGTAGCTGCAATTATGTATTTAACGAGATTTGATTGTAGCAACTACTTGGAAAACAAAGAAAATATAAAAAAAAAACTCGTTGGTTTGTAACTTAACTACTCCGAAACGGCTTGACCGATTCTTATGAAATTTTGTGTGTATAGGTCTGAGAATAGGAGGTTAACTATTTTTCATTTTTTTAATATAATTATGTGTGATTGTTTCTTTCGTCTACGTAGCTCTCCACCTATATAGGTAGGTAGGGTCGCCGCGTGACGTCATCGCGCTGACTTTAACCGGGTAAGATTGTTTTTCTATATAATTACTACTAGTTAAATAAATTCAATAGATACAGCTTCATAAAGACAAATTGTAAATGTATTATTATTGTATTTTCTTGTGTAACGTATAAGTTAAACATTTTGTAAAAAAAATATACATTAATGCAAAATCTAAAAAAACTATTCATTCTCCATGAAATCAGATCTTCCCGTATTATTTCCCCTACATGGATCAAGGAAGAAAAATGATTATTAGTACCTAGCAACACATACTTAACACACAAGAAAAAAAGTCGTTCTTTACTTTTTTTTCTCTGGCCCGTTGATTTATCACTCTTTATGTACCCAACACGCCAGATAAAAAGATCATAGATATATAAGCCAGAACCCAACATACATTTTTAAAACATCCCACCTTTACGACACCGAAAATCATTACCTACCCTCTCATTCAACGACTTTGCCGTCCAAAAAAAAGTGTCTCAAACATCACACAAACACAACTACCGCATAGCAACGCGACTTACCCCGTCCACCCCCATCTCCCCCCCTCCTCCAGTGGCCGGTGCGACGACCTCTCATCGACCGACCTTTGGAGGGTAGGCAAACAATCGTGACGTCACCGTTAGGGAGCGCTTCTCAGAATTTAGTTATTGCTCGGTTAAGATATTAAAACGTTTAGGGTGTAACTTAATTATAAGAGGTTTAATTTACTTCTTTTGTGTTCGATAAAATAGGTATGTTTGTGAAAGCAAGGGTTTCTGATTCGAGTTTTTCGAGACATTCTTTTCTTCTTTGAACGAAAACTAATATTACAAAGCTGAAATTAATTTTTGCAATGCTTTGAATAGAACTCTCAGTTGTATTCCATTTTTTTTTTCGATACAAATTATTCAAAAAGCAGTTCATTGGTATGACACAAATGCTGGTAAGTAGAGTATTTATAAAGACTTAGATACTACAGAACTTTTATCCGCAGCTTATTTCCACGTCTGGGTGTTTTTCATCGTGAATTGATGATCTTTAAAAAACTTCCGCAACACCAGGATTGAATTACTTAGAGCAGAAAACATTAAAAAAATATACACATAACATACTGACCGATAAAAATTACAACAAGAACAGGGAACACATCGTCCAATATCGAGCTGTTATAAACCAGAAAAGTAATTTGGAATATTATTGCATTATCACTGTAATAGCGTAAGTTTATGTAATACTCAGACATTGGATCACCAACTTTATTTCTAGGTTAACAACCAACCACAATAACTAGCGACGTTCCGAGAGCAATAAAATTATCACATTAAGAAGTTGTCTAGTCGTACTATAATTCACTTGCGTAAGACTGAAGATAGGCGATATAGACGGTCATCTATATCGCAATCGATCCACGATTTAAATCAATTATTTCAATAAAATTACATCACGGAAATGAACGCGAACTCATGCATTTAACTTTTAAGGCTTGACGTTTCGTCCTTGCAGACTCTAGTCTGCTTGCGAACACGGCAACGCGATAGTTTTAAAGTTAATAAAATAAATTATTCCGTTCAATCTGGATTTAAATTCGATCAATTTGGGTTTCAATATATTTTTTTATTTTTATTTATGTTAATAGGAATGTGGGTCGCACATTACTAGTATTCTTGTTCACCTCTTGTGTTAGGTAAGCTAAATGCTTGCTTTACGAGTGGGTTCATGGCGGTAGTGCTATGGGTGGGTTTCGAACCGTCAACCACATGATAGCAGGGTCGTCACCCTAGCCATTAGACTATCGCCGCTTCAAAGCTTTTATTTTGAGATCAGATGCATCAATCTACTTCGCACATTATCAATCCGGATCGTGACCAGAGATTTTTATGGTTGACCAAACATGCTTGTCATGTTTGACAGTTGATTATTTTTTTTTGTGTTAAACTTACACCACACATATTGAAATAAACCCAACCTTATTTTCCCTACTTAATATTTTTTTCGTTCCTGGCAATAGTCAAATCTATAGGTATTCTTACGTCACATTACACCTACCGCATTCCCTCAATACAATACACAAGTGACAAATAAAGTCCGACTACCCTCGCCGGGCAATAAGCCCGCGCCCCACGTTGGGCGCCACTAGTCGCCAGTGAGAAATCAATACGGCTCGCACGCACCGCCGCGATGGCGTACTGCGAATGTAACGAATCCTTTGTTCATGAAAGTTATGGGATTAAGGGAAAGAGGGTTTTCCGAGGACGTGCTGACCTATTTACTTGTTCTAACATTCATTTTCATGCAATATTAGAAGCAAATTAATAACTTTAAATAAAATAAAATTAATAACTGCACGGATAGCCGAGTGGTATTGGTCACCACTAATGTAAAAAATAAAACACAGTGCGCGACGTGCTGCGGGTTCGATCCCCGTATGGAACAAGCATTTGTGTGATCCACAGATACTTGTTCCAAGTCTGGGTGTTCTTTGTGCATGTTATTTGAATGATTTTGAAACCCCCTCAACACAAGGATTATATTCCTTAGTGCGGGCGTTGTTTAAAATAGAAAGAGAGAAAAAAAGAGAATTCAGGGTCAACATAATCTCGATAAACGAAAAAAACGTATTCATTATTACTCTTTTGTTCCGTTCAGTCTAAAATTTCCATATTACAGTTCTTTATTATACAGGAACGTACATGAAGTCAGGCCCCACGTTGTGCGCCAATAACAAAACATTAGCATCATACATCACGCTACATTAAATACGTCATGAACAATATCTCTCGCTCCGCTGTGTTGTCGCTACGTTTTAATTATACTTCACGTGGATGAGCAATGACGTTAGGATGCTGTGTTTATTCAACGTACGTTCTTCAAGTGTTTCTTACAAGATTCCATAAGTCAATATTTCATGCAAGTTTGTATGGCACTCGCAACAATCTGCCAATCGTCTTGGGACAACTCACTCACGACTATCTGATCCCAATTTAGACAGTTCCTGTACTATGGTAACCAGACAACGGATAAACATGCTTAAATGTTTATAAATACACTAGCTGTTTCCCGCTGCTCCGCCCGCGGTCTCAATTTTTTTTATATTTATGATGTAATCCATCCTATCTTTCAAGTTGAATCAAACTGCACACGGTGTGCAAATTTGATTAAAATCGGTTCGGTAGTTTCGGAGTTCATCCCGGACAAACATCGTGACACTGGAATTATATTAATAGATATCGGGGTACGGGTACGGGTCTGGATGTTTGTGGTACCTTCGTTATCTCTGATCCCATAACACAAGTGCTTTAGCTTAAGTTTTTTGGATTCGGAGCAATGTATGTGATTGTGTCCATATTTATTTATATCAAATGATCGTGCGAATATAATATAGGTACGCGAGACTAATCCGAGTCCACAGGCGAGCTGTGTAACACATTTTTTTGAACCTTTTTTTTTAATATATTAAGCTTAACAGTCATAAATAAAGATAAATAAATATAACATACACACAATCTATCCATCTCTTTTCGGGTCTTCCTCTACAAGTATACCCATTAACGAATCCTGATCGATCATGTCCAGGTTTTTAAGGATGATAACACCAATACAGGAACATAGAAACACGGAAACACTTACCCTTTGTAATTTCCTACAATTCTACAAATATGCACCAAGCGAGCAAGCCATTCATACCGTAACCTAGTGACACACAATCTGCGTCGTAAATGCGGGTAGACAGACAAAGTACAAGCATCCGAGGGGCGGGTACTGCGCACAAAACTGACCTATATCCAGGCTACTGGGGTGGGAGTACCTTGTAAGATACCGGGACTGCATGATAGGTACCGGGAATAGTGTGGAGATAACAAAGGCTTTGTTGTAGGGAGTTTTGGAAAGATTGTGATTATACAGCAATGTGAGGGTAGGTTTATAATATAATTAGGCGCATTGTGTTTGGTTTCCTTTGTTTGTTTGCTACTTTTCTCGTTTCAAGGTAATTATTTTAGTATTTATGCTATATCAAGTAATTTCAACCATGATAAAAAAATACATAAGACCATTCAAACAAAAAAAATTAACTCGGGAATTTGTGTAATGTATCTGAGTAAGGATTTCGAATTTATAACCAATTTTTGCATATTGAGACGTAAATTAATAACTTAAATATATGAACTGGCGTTAAGGGCACTCAACTTAGCGAAATAGTTTTCCGAATATACTTTTAATATAAAGAGATAAAGTTTGTGAGATTGATTTTAAGAGTAATCCCTGGAACTACTGAATCGATTTTGAAAATTCTTTCATCAGTAGAAATCTACCAAATCCCTGAGAGACATAGGCTGTGTGGTTATGTTAGATGCCCAGCCAATAAGGTACGGGTCAGCTAGTACCTACTACACCATTACATTTTAAATGCAAAAAACACAGGTGAAGGACGAGTATTTATCTTCCCCATGTTTTCGTTACTAAGGTATTTGAATATTCTATGAGCATATAAACAAACCCAACATGATAGCATGTTGGGGTGCAATAAGGATGTCTTCCACCTCGACCAAGTCGAATATGGTGTCACGAAAGTACGGAATTACACACTAGATATTTATTTGAGGTGAATGTACTCGGGGTGAATGTAAATATCTAATGGTGAAGAATTTTTCAATTCTGCACCGCAGTTTTTGAGTTTATTCATTACAAACATACACACAAAAATAAAAATCTTTCCTCTTTATAATTTTTTAATTATAATTAAATAAATGTATAATATTAGTGTAGAAATGTTAGAATTAACTAAGAGCTGGCCGGAACTTTTTGTTATTGGGCCCGTAGCAGAAACGTTATCATAAAAGTATTCGCATCGAAAGATCGTTGTTTGTACGAAAAAAAAAGTGTTCTAAATTCCTAATATTCATACTCATAAAAAAAATTCGGTGTGTACATTTTAAAAGTTTTTAGGTCTGGATAGGACGGCCAGCCCCCCCCCCCCCCCCCACCTGAGACATATCAGACGCAGAACCAACGGCTACACGTACTTTTCGAGGCACGGGGTATAAACACAGCCTATCTTTGACTGCACCGATAGCCGAGTGGTATAGGTCACCACGCTAATTACCACTTACCAAAACGTGCTGCAGATTCGATCCCCGCATGAGACAAGCATTAGTGTGATCCACAAAATTAAATGCTTGTTCCAAGTCTGAGTGTTCCTTGCGCATGTGATTTGAATGTTTGTGAAACTTCCGCGACACAAGGATCAAATTCCTTAGTTTCCGTTTAATAAAAGGTTTCCGACCCCGAGCTTCCGCTTTTTTTGGTCAAACCCGGGATTGATACCCGAGACTAGAAGATCAAAGAGGCAGTCACAACAAGTAGACATGATGTCATGACAAGTATGCATACATCAACAATAATCAACATACACTATACAGTGCAGCGGTATAACGACATCATTTTGTATGTCGTTCGCGTTGCATCAACGTGACGCGATTGTAATGACCATATGTGTCCCATTGAACTAGAGGCACTGATTACATTGTGTTACTTCATGTGGACTACTGGACAGTGTTTCTATCATTATGTTTTTAAGATTCTCTGGCTGGTGTAAGCCTTAGATAATTATGTTTTCTATAGATTTGTACGCACAAGTTAGGGGAAGACCATGAATAAATAAATTAAATGAATATAAACAAGGGTATTTCACTTGCTTTGAAGATGTATTTTTTTAGTTATAAATTAATATGTTTATTAATAACGTGTAAATAAGAATATAAATTACAACCAAACTGCAAATAAAATATTTACAATAAAATGAGCAAAATAATAAAAAAAAACTAATCAAAACCTACAATCTACGAAATGGTGTCAACATCTTCATCCATTTTTATGAGATGTGTTCGCAAAAATGCTATAGCTCAGATTACTCGTACAAAAATACGTATCTACAAATTCCCATGGAGTATTTTGGGGTTATCTCACCAAATTGTACCCCTGTCAATCGATCAGTCACTACAAAAAGTTTATGACTAAGACAAGTTTCGAAAAGAGTTTTAATGAGACTTGTCAAGTCAGAATGTTCAAGGACTTAACGATTGATCAACTGTAAAAATCGAGTATGAGCAGGAACATGGGTGGATATAGAGAAAGGGGAAGACCAAAGAAACGATGGGATAGATTGTGTGAAAGATGCTATGCTGGCAAGGATGTCACTTGTGGGATGACGTCAGAGAAGTATGAAGGAAGACATTAGGACTGCAAAAGTAATTAGGATAAGGGCAGGACGATGATAACGAAATTATACAGAGCAACGAAAACCAATAATTACTTTTTACTTTTAGTCAAGGACGAAGTGTAGCTAGGTAAGTATAATAAAAATAACAATATCTTGGAACAGCTCACACGCGGCCATCTGATCCCAAACTAGGCAGAACCTGTACTATGGTGGCCAGACATCTGATAAACATACTTATATAATTCTGAATACATACAAAATATCTAATAGATTTTTAGAATTACACCAAGACACAGAACAAATGATCATGCTTATCACACGATCATTTGAGATTTGTCCTGGGTGGGAATCGAACCCTCTGTCTCAGCAGTCAGGGTCACCAACTACTAGACCAATAGGCCAATGTATGTGGTATGCGGTCACCATAGTCAGATGGACTTCACCAAACAGCAAAATTTAACTTGACCACGAATAAGTACACCAAAACCATAATTCCGAAACTTCCAAATCAAAAGCCACAATTT
Source organism: Plusia festucae (assembly GCA_950381575.1). NCBI lineage: Eukaryota > Metazoa > Arthropoda > Insecta > Lepidoptera > Noctuidae > Plusia > Plusia festucae. Next base: position 175,559 of record OX494457.1, read on the forward strand.
TACGAAATTAACCAAAAAAATGAAAGTTAAACCGCAGCGTAATATAAAAGTGGGTCATCCTACAGTAACAACATTCGTGGCGTTAGTCTAAGACAAAAGGTTTAATGATAACATCGGCGCTTTTCTCAGGCTGTTGCGTTACTGATGGGCTGTGACGCAAGGTATAGGCGGCGGCGAGATGGAGGAAAAATGAAAATGTTTAGAAATTCTGATAACCTTAACAAAGCTTGATAAAAAGTCTTTATTTAAACAAAAAAATAACACAATTATTGTTAACCCCTCGTTAAGCTTAATGTTAGTGGTTTCACGTCGGTAGTTCAATGGGTGGGATTCGAAACGGCAACCATATGATCGCAAATCCGACGCCCTAGCCATTAGGACATCATCGGTTACAATTTGAAGCAAACATGCCCACAGATATACTTGAACTGTACCTTTTACTTTGTCTGGATAAAAAATGGTCGTACAATCGATTGAATAAAAAAACATAACACATTTTGATATTTGCTAACATTACTGTAGATATAGAGTTCTTCCAATAAAAAAAAATCGTCTTCACTATTATCTATTACTCTTTATTTGGTAACGTCTAGCGTCTTAATCATTTGTCCTAGTAGTCCCAGCACCCTACTCCTCTTCCATATCCTTCGTCGTCACGCCTCTCACTCACACATACAGGGTGAAATTGAATAAATGCGACAAAAAAAATGGGAGCTTCAGTTTCAGTAACATAGCAATTATAAACTGTTTTTTCTATAAAAAAAATTACGCGATTATCGTTTTCAAAAGGTCCATTGATGTTATTATCTTTATTTAAGTACGAATTATCGGTATTCCAGCAAAATATTTAATATGCAAAATAAATAAGAAAAATCAAATCGTGCCCACTACACGAAAATGGTAGTACGCGAAATTCTTTGATACTTTAATTATTTTAACGCTTTTCGTAACACTGATCAATTATTTTTTAATTTTACATTTGATATTTTCTACATTTTTTTGACAACACGTATTATTGTATATTTAAATTTGTCGCATCTATTCAATTTCACCCTGTAGTACTCTATCTCTTTCTTCCAGTTACGTTCCACGTTAAAACTCAGTCAAAGTTCCGCGAAACCCTAAAACGGGACCAAAAGGTAAATTCAAAATCAAAGCTAAAACCACCAATCATACATTGCGCTTTGCAACCGTATCAACACCTCCACAAACACCTATTACAAAACAGTTAAGGTTCATTTTCGCAACCCCTAGTACACTACAGTCTATAAAATTTTCGTCTCCATAGCGTGCGTATAAAGACAGTTGAATATCGCCACGCGCCCACTAAGGTTGTTCTACGAAAGGGTGAATTTAAGTGGTATATCCATGATCGCCCTTTTTAATTAAGGGGGTATATACACGATCATACAAATACTATAAAAACACTTATCGTAAGGAATATCTGGGTAGGGGTCTGATTTTTTTTTAATTACATTATTGTTTTTGATGTGATTAAGAATGAGGTTTAAATGTCGTGGTGGCCTAGTGGTCCAATGACCGGATTTAAATGCACTTGCATGCACATGGTTGCAGGTTCAAACTCCGGCAAGTACCAATTTGGAGTTGGAATCTGAAATCGCCAACCCGCAATGAGCAAGAATGGTGATCAATGCTCATCCCTTCTCTATTGGGGAAGAGGCCTGTGCCCAGCAGTGGGACGTTTATAGGCTGGTATTATATTATATAGTTTTTTTTTATGAATACGTTCTAACCTAAAGATAGCAAAAATCACCAAAATTTAAGTCAGTATCAAGCTAAGTGTACTACTTAGAATATATTTGATCATGCGTACTTTCTCAGCTTCCAACTTGGACCACGCAAGTACAAAGTTGAGAAATCTGTGAAGTGTACCAACACGGAATGGATTAAGTTAACATTTTATTTTAATTTTAATAAAGATTACTTACTAGCAATGTGGGTCGCACATTACTAGTAGTCTTGTTAACCCCTCGTGCTAGGCTAAGTTGCTTGTGTTACGAGTGGGTTCACGTCGGTAGTTTAATGGGTGGGATTCAAACCCGCAACCATATGATCGCAAGTCCGACGCCCTAGCCATTTATTAGGCTACCGCCGCTTCAAACCTAATGGGTATAATATAGCAGCAGTTAGTACACCACTGCAGGGTAGTAATCTCATGTAGAGAATGAACGAATATTGTCTAGCTGGTTCTACATTATAAGGAAACCTTATTAAGCTGTCGTGGTAGCCAAGCTGTTCAATGACCGGATTTATATGCTCAGGGTTGCAGGTTCGAACCTAGTCAAGTCTCAATGCGACTTTTTCGAAGTTGTATGTACTTTCTTAATTATGTTTATTTGTTCCGGCTAATCTCTGAAACAATTTGAGCTATTTTGGCGAGACCTTTACTGGTAGATATCTCATTTAATAAGGAGTACCTTAAACTACTTTATTTCAGAAATTTAACTAACGAACAATAACTTTTTTGCTGTCGCGGACGATAGTAATAAAAGCTGAAGAGTTTGTTTGTTTGGTTGAACGCGCTCTCAGTAACTACTGGCCCGATTTGAATTTCTATCAGTGTTTAGCCCATTTACTAAGGAAGGCTACGATAACCGACGGCTACGCGAGCGAAGCCGAGAGCTAAAGCTAGTCTTCCAACTTCCGCTACCAATCAAAACAGGCCTTGGCATCTATTACATTAGTGGCACACATCATGAGTCTACGAGTTTATTGTATCAATGTGTGTGAATTGGTAAATATTACACTGCATCCGGGAATGAAGTTATTATTGTCATAAACGGCCATACCGACTTGATAATTAATAATAATAAAAATAATAATATCTTGGGACACCCCACTCACGGCCATCTGATCCCGAACTAGGCAGAGCCTGTACTATGGTGACCAGACAACTGATAAACATACTTATATATATCTATTAAATACATTCATTTTATACATAAATAGCACCCAGACACAGAACAAATGATCGTGCTCATCACACAAACATTTGTCCTGGGTGGGAATCGAACCCACGACCTCCGGCTTAGCAGTCAGGGTCACTAACCACTAGACCAACAGGCCAGTCAAAATTAGAAGGAAGAATCTGCTGAAATTGATACAGAAAATGGTGAATGTGATTGAGATACATTTTTGGTCAATCGTGTCTCATCATGGCCCTGTGGCGAGCAGTGGACATACCAAGGCCGATATTATTATAGTGTGTAAGTATACTTTTTCTTTAGTATAACTTAAACTAGAATAGAAGTAACCAGGATCAATACATACTAGGTACATCAAAATTGAAGTGCATTAAAACATATCTATAAATTGTTAACAAAGCAAATTCAACCTTAAATGGACATATTTCTAATATCAAAATAAAAAAATAGTTCGCGCAAATTCGAGCAATTCATTCATCAATCACATTTACAAAAAATATTATTGTTCTCATAGCTGTTGCCCGCGGCTCCGCCCGCACTACCTACTTTTTTTTTAGCATTAGATGTAACTCAAAAGTTTCGAAATCGGTCCAGTAGTTTATGACATTATTCGTTCCAAACATAAAAAAAATGCAAATAATATTACTGTCATTCATTAGTTTAATATTTATTTTTGATCTGCTGGATCAAAAATCATTTATATCAAATTAGGTTACTAGGTAGCAGTTTTTAAACGTCATCGTATACTAAGACAGCACTCTGATTCGCCCACCCTATACCGCTTCCTAAGTGCTCTAGCTGGGGAGAAGAAAAGGCGCATAACGAAATTTCGTAAAGATTCGATAGTTATAAAAAATACCAGAATCAGAATAATATGTAAGTATTGCCTTGTAAGGTATCATACAATAACAACTATGAGTAATATAGAACAGGCTAGAACGATCACCGGCAACCGTCCCCAGATTGTAAGCAAACAGATTGACATTGAAAACATTCGCAGGTGACATCATATTAGCGATATGAGGCTAACTCATGATTCCTGCTTTAACAACAATGTCTTGATCACGGAAAATTTGTTCAGCCGGAATCGAGCAGAGAGTGCGCGAGTGATCCCACGACTCCGGCCAAGGCAGAGACGGAACCGAGGTGTTTTTGGTCGGTGAAAGTCCGACATAATAATATGCCCAACGACGCGCCGAAAGGCTTGAAAGCCGAAAAAAAAAAGGATAATTCTCAAGCCTACGTATTTCTGCAGTAGTAATGAAAAAGATATTGTAAGTGCTTTGAGCATTAACGTGAGTGGTTATAGAGGATAGGGACGACCAAAGAAACGATGGATGGTGTGTGAAAGATGATATGGCTGGGAAGGATGTCACTTGTGAGGTGACGTCAGATAGAGAAGTATGGAGACATGCTGCGTCGACCACAAATGAACTTTGATAGTACATACCGAGACCCCTCCGTGCCTCGGAAAGCACGCTAAGCCGTTCGTCCCGACTGTCATACGGTGATCTTTGATAGTTATTAAGTCATTACAATTCTGACAACCAGTCTTACTATGGAATACTGTATTACCTAGCAATGGGTTGTGGAGGTCAGATAGGCAGTCGCTCCATGTAAAATATAGTATTCGGCTAAAACCGGTAAGACTGGAAGCCGACCCTAACATAGCTTGGGAAAAGGCTACGCAGAAGAAGAAGAGTCGTACCTATCGACCTTAAACACTTGTTTATTTAGAGCGGTCCCTAAGTAATCTTTATTATTATACATTTGTGAAATGAGAGGCATCGAGCTGCTGTGGAGTTTGTTGCGCTGTTTCTTGTCCACAGCTAGAGCACTTAGGAAGCGGTGAAGGGTGGACGTTTCAAGGTGCTGTCTCGTTTGTCGAAGTTCAGAGGTTAGTAGCCTTATTTGAATAAATAAATTTTTAATATGAATAAGGTATTCTTAGGTCATCACCACTTTTGACTTTTTTTGAGCTCATTCCTATCTACAACTTTGAAAATAAAAAGGGAACCAACTCAGGTGTGGTAAGTGGTTTTATCAACTACTATATATATTTTTTTAAATGTACAATCACGAGCCTAAATATGTATACACATAGCGAAATTATTGTAATAAAATAATTTAACAGGAACACGCCATCAATTCAACTTTTAATCATTTAACAACATAAAATTATAACAGTTCTCAAATCTCTATTATAAAAGCCCACGTCACTCACTGACTCACTGACTCACTGACTCACTGATTCTGGAACGCTCGCACACTATGATAATTTTTAAAGAAAGAACACATAACAAAGAGTTTATCATAAAAAAGTTTCAAAAACAATATTTTCGCGAAACGTCAATGACTGAAGAAAAGTATTAAGTTTTGTTATGATTCAATCAATGTTTCCGGCAAGACGTTTCTATAATACTTTACGCGCGAGCGAAGCCGCGGGCAACAGCTAGTAAAATTATAACAGTTCTCAAATCATGTATATATTTTTGAGTTTCACCAAAAACTTCTCGCTAAATAAGTTTTACAATTTCGCTATGTGTATACATATTTATGCTCGTGACTGTACCTATTGATAATTAATTTGTGGCAGTATATTCCTATTTAAAATCGGATTACTTTAAATCGATCAAATGTCCCGTCTCTGCATTGTGCACACTAATTTCTTTGCCATAACATGGACAGTCCCATCATGGACCATTGTGTGAACAGCGACATTATCTGACGGGCGACATTATGTCACGTGTGATGTCATGACTGAATTAATGTCAATGTCGGCTTAAGCCGAAGTATGGTCCCACTGTCAGCGAGTAGTTGGGCTGGTTATGTTATTATTTTTATAAATGATTTAATTTGTTCCTTGTGTCGTTTTTTAGCTATTTAACTAAGGAACCCTAAAAAAAAATTTAGGTAATTAATAATTATGTTTTGTTTTACAAAATTTTTTTTTTTTTTTCAGAAAATTCAAGTTTCTAAAAATGAAACGTCTTTCGCTTTGGAATGAAATAAAAAACGCTAATAACAGGGACTTTTAAATTTGCAAGGAATGATACATTTACAAATAATAGTATAAAAAACCATAAGTTGCTTGAGAGGCTAAAATAAACTTACTGTTACATAACTAGCGGACCCACCCCGGCTTCGCACGCACTTAATTACCTCTCGAATGTATTTAACTATTCAAAAAAATTGTTGCGAATGAGTTGCTATTAGAATTCAATATACCTTTATCAGGAAGGCTTAACGCTATGATATGCTTAATTTTTTTTTAATTTTTAAGATCAAATTTGGGTATATTATTAATCTGATTACGTTTAGACTTTTGTTGCTGACTGTACATAATATTCAGTAGAAGTCATAACACTCAAGAATGTTAGTTGAGACGTTGCCCTACATAGATAAGGCACACATATGCGTTTAGGCGCAATTGGTCCAATTCGCGATTGGACCAATCCACCATATTCGCGATTGGTCCAATTCGCAGATGGTCCAATTCGCGATTGGTCCAATTCGCGATTGGTCCAATTCGCGGTTGGTCCAATTCGCGATTGGTCCAATTCGTGGTTGGTCCAATTCGCGATTGGTCCAATATAAAAGTATTTACAAAATAAACAAAATTACATTTTTATGTACAAATATTGTACTATATTTATTCATAATCATATTTTAAGTCATATCTTGTGTTTCAAGCTCCTACCAATTAGTAGTTTTGTACATTTGTAACAAATCAACAAAATGAAAAAAAAAGTACTATAATCGTACCTTCGTGATTATTATTTTATCAGATCTTTCATCAAATATATATGATAAAAAGATGGTTTTTCTCTTGCATATCTCAATAAGATAAGGGAGAAAGAACTATCCATTTTAAACAGTATTATAAATTATTCAAGTACCATGTGCCATTTTGGACCAACCGCGAATTGGACCAATTGCGGATTGGACCAATCGCGAATTGGACCAATTGCGAATTGGACCAATCGCGAATTGGGCCAACTGCGAATTGGACCAACCGCGAATTGGACCAAATGCGAATTGGACCAAATGCGAATTGGACCTTTTTTTGAACATTGGACCAATCGCGAATTGGACCAATCGCGCCTAAACGACACATATGTAATATCTATTGAAGTGGTCACTCACTTGTCAACACCTATAAACAGTTCCAACTTCCAATTGATACTTGATAATATACCTACTGTAAAACCTAATTCATGGTTCAACAGTAACAGTTGTCGTAGGTAAACCGTAACTTTATTCTAACTATTGATAGCTATCACTATCTATAGTCTAATATACAAGAAGTTAGTGTTAGCACGCTTAAGTAAATACAATATTTACTTTCGACATTAAAAAATACACACTATACATAAAAAATATCTATAAAAAACATTCATACTAAAAGCCTGGGCTTAAATCAGCTTGGCCTACTTAGCAAGTCAAATTGACTTGATAGGCGACCATTCCACAAAAAAACTAGGGCCGATTTCACGGTTACTTATAAACGCGTTCAGTCGAATATAATCACAATTCTCGCGTTAAACTGAGTTCAATTCTTCAATTTACAGATTAATCTGATGGCCTCATACGAAATCAATACTTAACGGAATCGTTTCCCCGCTGTCACTGTGACCCGACCTTTACTTAGTGACAGTAAATTATCATATTTATGAGAGCACGCGTGACTCCAACCTGTAGGGCGGGTTATTATACCTAGTATTCTTATATACACTTATGAATATGTATAAAGAATATTTATATAAGCAGAGAAAAGCTATGAGATGTGTGCGAAGTTGAAAAAGTGACGTAAAAAAAGGTATTTTTTTTAAACGCACTAAGGAATTTAATCCTTGTGTCGCGGGGGTTTCACAAACATTTAAATCACATGCACAAAGAACACTCAGACTTGGAACAAGCATTTGTGAGCTGTTTCCCGCAACTCCGTCCGCGGTGAATTACTTTTTTAATGTAATATAGCCTCTGTCACCCCGCACACCCCGGGGATAGTGTAGCTACCCAACAGTGAATTTTTTTTCAAATCGGTTCAGCAGATTCGGAGCCTATTCAATGCAAACTAACAAACAAATCTTTCCTCTTAATAATATTTACATAGATATGGGTTAACCGTAGTGTATAAATTGTGAATGAACGCAACTTTATTTTTAGTATAGATGTGACCGTTAGAAAATATTATTATGTTAATAAAAACCGAAAGAGATCTAGAAATGTCAATATTACGCCATATTATATTACGTTATCTAACAGACATGAATGATACAAATACAGAATTATCATAACGGCCGATACATCATGATTAATGGAGATTTCTAATACGCAAATAGAAGCTATAAGCAATTCTATGTTTGCTATGACAGTACATGCCATACACTCAGTGTATACACCGGGTGTCCGAGAGTCGAATAAAGATATTTGTTGCTAAAAGTTTCGCGAGAAAAGTAATTATAATATTATTATAAATATTTTGGGACACCTCACACACGGCCATCTGATCCCAGACGACTGATAAACATACTTAAATACATCTTAATACATACTTATTGCAGATAAATAACACCCAGACACAGAACTAATGATCGTCGAGCTCATCACACAAAGATTTGTCCTAGGTGTGAATCGAACCCACGACCTCCGGCTTAGCAGTCAGGGTCATTAACCACTAGACCAACAGGCTCGTCGACGCTCTACAAAATTAAAATGCAAAAAAATATCGTAAATCTGTGAAAAAACAGAAAAAATACTAAAGTCGCGCACACACTGCGAAATTTATTAACTGCGAATTAGAAGTTCGACGTTCAAGTGCCTGATAAGATTGAATTGATTTAAAAATATTTTCATTTCAAATCCCATAACATATCAACAACCACCATCCAACCCCATGCCGCACACTATTCACAAACCGCTACCACTTCCCCGGCATATCTCGTGCTCCCCCCCCCCCTCTCCCCCTCCCCCCCACCATCCATCAGTTCCGCTCGGCATCCGCCTGGTGCCGTAATTGACCGCGTCCTGCCGATCCGTTTCCTGTTCGCCGTGTCGCTGGCACTACTGAACCCAATGTTATAGTGTTGTTGCATAATATCTATTTGTTTGTGTTTGTATGTAACTGTTTATATACGGAATAAATAAATCTGTATATATAAAACAAAGTCGGGTTTGTTACAACACTTATAACTCGAGAACGGGTGGACCGATTTTCATGATCCTTGATTTATTGGATTCGTCTCTGTCCCGAATAGCAGAATAAACATTAATAACTATGGAAAATTTACTGAAAAAAATTAAATTTACGGGGGTGAAACCGCGGGGCACAGCTAGTAATAAATAAATGTGGACAACATCACATACCTACATTGCTCCGAATCCAAAGTAAGTAGCTAAAGCACTTGTGTTATGGAATCAGAGACAACGAAGGTACCACAAGAAACCCATACCCGAGACAATGAAGAAAAGTGTTTCTCTACCTTGACCCGTCCGGGGATCGAGCCCGGGACCTCAGAGCCTAACCTAGATAAGCCTTCCTCAATAAGTGGTCTATCTAACAATGAAAAATTCAAATCGGACCAGTAGTTCCTGAGATTAGCGCGTTAACAAACAAACTCTTCAGCTTTATAATAATAATTAGTGTCCGACCGAAATTTCGGTTTCGGTTTCGGTTTCGGCCAGTTTCGGCCAAAAAATCAAGTTTCGGCCCGAGTTTCGGTTTCGGCCAAAAACGGCCGAACCTTTCGGCCGCGCCGAAACTTACAACATCGTCCCTTCGGGTCGCGCTCGGCTAACGATTTGGTTATATGATTAACAATTTGATTATTTTGATTATCTAATTATATTTGAATTAGCCATTCGAGGCTAACTGATTGTGATATTTGTGAGTATATATTTTTTTTTTAATAATAACGACGCCCGCCCTTAGGAATTTAATCCTTGTGTCGCGGGGGATTCACAAACATTCAAATCACATACACAAAGAACACCCAGACTTGGAACAAGTATCTGTGGATCACACAAATGCTTGTCCCATGCGGGAATCGAACCCGCAGCACGTCGCGCACAGTGGTAATTAGCGTGGTGACCTTTACCACTCGGCTATCCGTGCAGTCAAAATGTAAGTAACTGAAAATAAATAAACATAATATATGAGCATCATATTTTAATAATAAATTTGTTTTATTTTATATCACCATTAAAAAATCGCTAACTTTGTGTTACAAATAATGTATTTTTTTCACTTTATAGGGTAGTTAAATTTTCAAACAGAACCTCTGTAACTGTGCTGAAATTTCATTGTGATAATTGAAAGAAAGAAAAAAGAAATCTTTGAAAGTAGAAACTTGTAATTATAGGTTGGCGAGATATTAATTTTAGAAAAAAACGGGCTTACTAACATTTTTTCGACATTTTAAGGACTTTTTTTTTTATAAAAGGTTCGGTTTCGGTTTCGGTTTCGGCCGAAACTACAATGAAACCGAACCTTCGGTTTCGGTTTCGGTATATAATAATATAAAGCATAGATTTATCATCAAAATCAATCTCTCAGTGAACATATCCAAGTGACCTCGTCACTCACATCCGGGCGTCCATTTCTCAATAGCCACTAATTACATCGGTCATCAATTTATAATGACTACAAGTAAACAAGCTACGTAATCACAAACTCTACTAATGACGCATACTACAACTATGATTACGACTGTTTTATAGTGAAAGGTAGGCAGTCATGTAAATATCTTCTTCTGTTTAGCCTTTACTCAAGAAAGGGTGCCATCGGCTTCCAGTCTTACCGGATTTAGCCGAATACCTAAATCTATACATAAAAATAATATTGGAGTGTTTGTTTATAATATTAAAATAACCGGTTGTTGCTACTTGCTTTTGAATATAATACAGTACATATACCATTTTTTTTTACAATTCTTGACTGTTCGCGTTAATCTCTGAATTGGAAAAAAATATAAAACAAAAACAAAAATAAAGGGGAATTTAAGGAACGGCTTAAGCCTCTACGGCGTCGGACTTGCGATTATATGGTCCCCGGTTCGAAACTCACACATTACACTACCGACGTGAACCCACTCGTAACACAAGCTTAGCACGTGGGGTTAACAAAAATACTAGTAATGCGCGACCCACATTGCTAGTAAGCTAGCTTCCGTAATTAATTAAAAAATCTCTACTAGATAGGAATATGTCAAAATATACAAGTACCTATGTAGGTAAACAACCCAACAGTAAAAACACACTATTTCATTTAATTATACAGAGATAGCGAAAGTAATTAACATTATTAAGACGTGCTTATTTCCTTAATTGGCACAAATTACTCAGCACTGTCTTAAAATACATTAGAAAGTTTATTCATTGAGGAGTCAGTGACATTCGCTTACCTCCTGGCCACAGCTAACCGCGGCGCGAATTGCGGCGCGGTGTGCGGCGCGGCAAGCGGTGAGCGGCGAAAACAAATGGTAGAAAACCTATGAAGTATGCCACAGCTACCGGCGTAGCGAATTGCGGTGCGAATTGCGGCGCGGTGAGACACGCGCGGCGCGCGGCGGCTCGGGCGGCGCGTTGTGCGAGTGAAACAAATGCACTAGCGAGTATCGAGGTGGCCACAGCTCAGAGCGGCGCGCGCGGCGGCATCGGTGGACGCATTCGGTCATCGCGCGACCGAAACAAATAATTTTGTTTTTTACGCGCGTTCTAGGTAATTGAATATGGATACAGAAGAATTCATTGCTGAAATACTGAGTAGACCTGCAATATAGATGTCAAAACATCCACATCATAAATATAGGCATGTAGTAAAAAATTGTGGGACGAAATAATACAACAATTTCCTGGTAGTAGTGGTAAGGATTTTATTACCTATTTTTGTGTAGTATGTAAGTATTTTTTTTGTTTCGAGGCAATACCGTGCCACTTTTGACAGGGACATTTTAATAGTTTAGCCGTTCCCTAAATACGTCCACCGCTGACGCCGCCGCGGTCGCAACTAGTCGAGCTGTGACATACCACCGCAAGTCGCGCCGCCCGCCGCGCCTCCCGCCGCGCCGCGCGCCGCACCGCCTGAAGCTGTGCCCAGGCCGTTAGACTCGAACCTGCACCTTTGTATCGTACCGTACACAAGAACATAATCGTTTTTCTAGCGCGATAATGTTTAAAACAACACTACTAGCAATAAACAATAGACTATTCTATTTACAAACCAATGTATTCACAAATGGAACACATTTTGAATTCAGAACACTATTCAGCATTCATCGATCGCGTCTCGTGAGCGGCGGACGTCTTTATGTCAGCTATTAAGTCCGATGAAGTTGTTGAGGCGCTAATTAAAATGGGTAATGATAGTTTATTTATGTTGTTATGATTTCATTGTTCATGTCTTGTAAGTTAATTGAGTCCATTACTTATTAATGTATTAATTATAATATCGATTTGATTAATAACGTGTCTTGAAGAATCGAGTTACAATTTCTTTTAAGTAAACTATGTATCATATTCCTGTGGTTATCCGTTATTATTAAAAGTTATTTACACACATTATATCATACTTATTTTGACTGGATTGTTCACTGGGTGACCCTGACTGCTAAACCGGGTGGCGTGATTTCGATTCCCACCCAGAACAAATTTTTGTGATAGCACGATCATTTGTTCTGTGTCTGGGTGTAAATTATCTATAATCTGTATGTCATGTATTCTGAAATATAAGTAGGTGTGTTCATCAGTTGTCTGGTTACCATGATAAAGGCTCTACCTAGTTTAAGATCAGATGGCTTTCTGTGAGTAGTTTTCAGATATAATTTATTTACTAAAATCGTAATTTTCATGCGGTACTTTTCCACGTTCTAGAAAAAATAAGATAGGATTTAAAAACATTGCCAAAACATAAAACGAATTGTCAACATAAAACTCAAACATATAACTACGCGATTTAAATCCAACAGTGTAAGCAGAACTCAACGAACACTAATTGCATTCCCCACTCGAGACGAGATTGCACTGGGGTACATAACTACCCCAACTAGAATGAATAAACGTATATCAAAACCCCGCCATTCGTACCCCCCCCCCACCCCTCTGACATCATAAATAAACATGGCTGACTTTCAAAAACACCTCGTTATGTTAAAAGGGGAAGAAAATGTCAAGTTGTTAAAATAGAGGGAGAAAATCCACAGTATTTTTTTAACTTATTTAAACTTCAATGAAACCTATACTTTATAAATATTTTGCGATACTAGGCAAACTTGGCAGAGCTATGGTGACGAGACAACTTAAAAACATACTTATATATTTATAAATACATACATAATATAGATTAATTACACCCAGACTTAGAACAAATGATCATGCTCATCACACATTTGTACTGGGTGGGAATCAAATCCACGACCTCCGGCTTAGCAGGCATTTTGATTATGTGTTAACTAGATTATAACATCATATTTCTTGATTATTTCTATTACAATTTGCATTATTTCCCAAGAACTTGAAGAGAGGATTTTTGTACAGGTAAAAAACAACGCAATGGCGGGATCGAAGGACTTTTCGCATAGTATTTATCATGACGTCCAAATCTGTGCAAAATCTATCTTGTTGGGAATTAATCGAAACTCTTTTACTGTCTGGGCGGTGCGCTAAATATACAATATTCCTAGCTAAGTAATAAAAGCTAATCAATGTAAAAACCCGTTAGCTCGAACACACTATTGATTGCGACAGTCTGGCGACAAATATTCTACCATATAAAGTAACAATATACCAGGAAAAGCTACCTTATTTCCTTTTGATAAAGTTGCTAGTTATGTCAAAGTTAGAGAAATAATATATCACGAAAAAACACCCTACTCGGTTGTGATAAAGACTTTAGTTATGTCACCGTTAGCATTGATTAGCAATTGAGAGATGAGAAAACACAACTGCCTAGAGCATCTCCCTAAAAATGGTCACAGGAATATTTTGCAGACATATAAAAGGATTTGAATCTCCAGATCTTTTATAAACTCGAGAAAAACACTAGAACTAGCGCTAACGGCACTTGGCTACGACATATCTGACATGAAACCCTGGCACTACTAATACAAAAACTTCCATATTAAACAATAATATTTTTAATTATATTTAAGACAAATACTCACTCAGTAAAACGTGACGAGTACAATCAATGCGAGCTCCTCCTTGGAATCATGCACAACACTGAAACAATAGGAAAATACACGTTAATACATTATTAATTTATTTCATACATTCTTCTCCCAAGTCTTTCTCTTAAGGTACGTTGGGGTCGGCTTCCAGTCTTACCGGATTTAGCTGCACACCGTATGTATATTATATGAACCGACTGTCTATTGACGGGCCTGTTGGTCTAGTGGTTAATGAACCTGACTGATAAGCCAGGGGTTCGATTCCCACCCAGGACAAATCTTTGTGTGATGAGCACGATCATTTTTTCTGTGTCTGGGTGTTATTTATCTATAATATGTATGTGTTTAGAAATATATAAGTATGTTTATCAGTTGTCTGGTTACCATAGTACAGGCTCTGCCCTCCACAACCCATTTTACTGGGTAATGTATCCCATAGTAAGACTGGTTGTCAGAATTGTAATAACTTAACGGCTACGAACTTAGCCTCAGCACATTTTTAACTCGCACCTCGCAGTAGCCGGAATTCAGATAATTTTAGTAGATTTATGTATAAATTAAAAGATTATTAGGTTGGTATTCTTCGCGTAATCGCGTAAAAACTTTAAGGATTTAAATTTTTTATTATTTATTTATATTATTAAGCTCACAACACAGGAGTCACGAATAAGAGAGCAAGCAAAATATTAGAAGCACAAATAACCTCAGACAGACACTATCCGTATGAATCATAAAAAAGGCAACCCACAAGAAAAATGAAAAAATAATTTCTAAGTAACTGCTATCTATTAAAAAAATACCTCCTTATCACTAACTCATAGTATCCAAATTTAAGGACAAAAAGAAAACAAAAACCAATTCCAAAAAATCAATTGAAAACAAACAATAATGAAAGCAGCGCATCCTGTACGGAATGAGAATCAGTATGCGCATGCGCACCCGACAATGGTCGATTGTTGCCGAAGTGTGCCGAGCGCGTCACGGTCGGTAGACGCCCCGGTGACGTCATACCCATTCAACAGATGACTTTAGGGATATTATCATGGAGAGTAACACATTTGATTTTTGTGCAACGTAAAACTAGACGATTTTCTAAATAATAGTAGATGTTTTTTTTGTTTTTAGACCTTTTCTTAATAAAATTTCAATAAGATCAAAGTATTTTGAATAATTAGATAGGGCGGGTAAATTAGGTCCTGTGGGTGTTTTTCAATTGGCTTCTTCAGACTTGAAGGTCCAGAGGGTACTAGACGACTCCTAAAAGAGTTCTTTTTTTCTTTAGAAAGTTGAATGGGACTCATGAATGTAGGTACTTTTTACAATTGGGTCTAATCTTGAAGGTCGCGTTAGGTTTCGCATTCAAATTACCTTATTTTTTAATTTGATTTACACGGCATTTAAAACTAATCACATAAATCAATGATAAATGACAGACACAAATTATTCCAAACTTAAATCAGAAGTCTCGCACCCCACACAAAAGTTGCTCTCCTCTGCAGTACAGGGCACAGTCAATGTTGGCGCGTGCACCCATGATGACGTGCAGTCACAATCTCAAGTATTTGTTAAAACAATAACAAATGTGTTATGCAATGTTTCGTATGTAAAGTGAGACATTTCTACAATTATCTGACGATTTTCGTTACTATGCGGATTTCTTTCATACAAGGAATCCAGAAAGAATATCAAATATAAGCAGTTTTTGTACCGATGAAAATCATCATGGTTTTTATTCTTCTGTAGGCGAATTATTGCGGAATCATAAAGCTATCACCACCCGGGTACGTCTTCTCTCGTCTCTTAAACGGGACAAGATATTGACTCTGCTCTTTCGTACCCAACGAGTTCAGTGTCAAGCAACGCATACCTTTTTCAAATCAAATCAAATTATTATTTATTGTGGATCACAGGTACAGTGAAAAATACAGATCTTTAATACAATGAAGTTCCGCTATGTCCCGCCTTATAGGCATACAATAGTGTTAACTGAACAAAAGTAATACCTTGTACGAACCTCTTCGGTTTGTGTGGCGGTATTCGATTGAAGAACAAAATCTTCGGATATCGAAAACTTTGTTAGACCACTTGAAACGAATGTTCTAATTCTCAGACTAGCGCAGTAAATCAACAGGCCTACAAAGCCTCAAGGTTCTCAAGCAAGCACCGTTGTAAAAACACGTCATTATGATTTCAGATCATTTTTTATCTTTGAACCTTGAGAAAAGTCTCAAAATGATTCTGCACAATTGTGATTGGATACACTAAGTCAGGCACCGTTAAATAGGCGACAGTTTAATGCATTTACAGTACAATGACTAATAATTGACGTCGCGTCGGTT
The DNA here is from genome assembly GCA_950381575.1 of Plusia festucae. Taxonomy (NCBI): domain Eukaryota; kingdom Metazoa; phylum Arthropoda; class Insecta; order Lepidoptera; family Noctuidae; genus Plusia; species Plusia festucae. The sequence goes on from OX494457.1 coordinate 192,011, forward strand.
CCACTCGTGTATTAGACGGAATAATTAAGCTGAGACTGGTCGTATCTCTCAAAGGACCGATGGGCATTGGAGTAAACGAGTGGAAAACGCATTTTCGCAATGGTGTTGTAATATCCTCATGTTTATAACCTGAAAAAGGTAGCTGGCTCATACTGGATGCGGAAGGCGGAGTACCGGGTGTTGTTGCGAAACTTGAAAGGGGGCATGTCCACTGTCCAGGAGTGGATAATAGGCCGAAAAGAACGAAAACAAACAATAAAATTAATAGGATATGGAAGAACCAGCCCACATTGATCTTCAGCGGTAACACGGAAACCTTATTTCAAAGTAGTTAGAGTCAATTTCGTAGTTACTGTAGTCAGGAACACCGTTAACTAAACGATTCGCTCGTAAACCACTATTAACCCTAGTTAACCTTAACCGCTGGCATGGCGACCCGATTTGCAAAATGGCTTCATTCCAGTACTGTGGACACAAACATTAGTTTGACCTAGAGTTTATTAACCCCAACCCTAATTTTTTGAGTACCAGTATGGCATGATAACTAGGAGAAATTGATGTTTGTAGATGATAGAATTAAAAAGATGAGTTATTAATTTATTATGCACTTATGATCAGTGCTGCCAATTAGCGGGGAATTCCCCGATTTGCGGGGAATTGAGGGTTAGCGCGGGGAATGACAAAAATCGGGGAATTATTGTCGTTTGGATTTGTAGTGTAGGTACATCAGTTTCGATACAATGTAAAAATTGTTTGGAAATAAATAAATGAAATGAAATGAAATTGCGGGAAATCAAGATCAAATTTAACGATGGGCTAAATTTAATGCAATTTCTTCACCCTTCTGACACAACTGCAATCTTCACTGGGTAATATAGTATACTCCGTGACCGCGATTTTGATGTCTGGAAGTATCCATTTCTATAGTTGATAGTTAATTTATTGAGTATGATTGTTATCCCATGTTGAGTTAAAAAAACGACTACTACTGTCGGTTTTAAATTGGTGGAAACTGTTCAAATTTTCAATAAAATAATGAAGAAGTGGTTAAAATAGTGCAGCTACGATTTAAAACCAAGTGATTTGCATTTCGGCATAAGCTGCTATTTATACTTATTTACGATTAAATTGTAACCAGTATCTTCATGTGAGTAAATATTTGTATGAACAAAAAAAAAATTTTTTTAACAAAATTCCTGGGGTTTAAAAAAATATGGTATGGAGCTGTGTTTGTATCCTAAAGTAACATGTTGGAGAAGTTGTGGGGAAGAAACCAAGAACAAGCGGGGAATTTCGGGGAATCGACAAGACTTACGCGGGGATTCGAGATTTTTTTATTGGCAGCATTGCTTATGATGCCTTTTTTACACTACTAGAAGTACAGTCAGTAAAGTCGATAGAAAAATACAATTATCGTTATAACTTGTCTTCACCTCTAAGATTGCGTTATCATAGTCAATTCAAACAAAAGAAAGTTGCATTTTACACATTAAACATAACGAAAAACCTCCGGACTGATAATATGTAATTGATAATATTGTTAGGTGGAGGCACCTGTTATAGGCCATGTCAACTAAATATAATATGAACTTGAAGTATCGCGCTCAGGCGCAGACGTGTTTTTTGTTGTTTTATCCAAAATTTGGAATAGTAAATTATTCAAGTATGCGATATTGACTTTGAAGTGCATTGACAAGTATGTGTAATAAGTACTAAAGTGGAGTAAACAAGTTGAAGTGAATTTTATTAGCGAGTGTCACATCGCACAGCGCGCGTTCGCTGAGGTAAGCTCTTCCTCACCTCGAGGAAAAGAGACGGGCTGCGAAAGACAAATAATTCTTCCTTGTCGCACCGCTGTGAACCGCGGAGCGCGTGGCAGTTGCTACAAAATTTTGAATTTTGAATTGAACGAACCAAAACAAAGATGCCTACTAATTGCGGAGCTTGTGGTTCAATAATAAAAGATTTATATATGGAATGTTCCAATGTAAAATGTAAGGGAAAATACGACATAGCGTGTCTGGACATAAATAAAGAAGCGTTTAAGACATACACACAGTCGTATAAGAATAACTGGACGTGCCCGGAATGCATTTGTTCCAAACCCAAAAGAGGGAATAGTGAAATTCCTGTCATGAATACACCTGACTTCAAAATTAACACTGTTACGCCCATTAGCAATGTAAATTTGCAACGTGGGAGTCAATCTCTTTTTTCACCTACGATTAAAGATGCAGATTCCGTACTCCTAGAGGAATTGAGAGAATTTAGAGCAGATATGGTGGCTCGCATGGACAGCCAAGCAAAAACTATAATGCTGTTATTGAACCAGTTTGCTCAAACAAAGACCGAACTGGACAATGTAGTAAAAATGATGCGGGTACTCGAGGAAAAAGTTGAGGCTAAGATTAACCTGGAACGACCATTGCAAGATAAGGAATCACCCAAAAATCCTCCTTCTACTTCCACTTTAGCAGAAATAGTTAGTCAAAATAACTGCAGTACTAACGTAAGCGACCCAAAGAAATCAGCTGTTACCTACACTACCGCGCAAAAGGTAAACAACGGTGGGGCCATGAAGTCCGCTGTGGTAAAGACTAAGTCTCATATTAACTCACCAGCTACGAAGGAAGTAACAAATACAGAGGCAGATGATAGTGAATCAGGCTGGACAACTGTCCGAAATAAAAAAAGTAACCGGCAACCTAAAAATGTAAAATTGGGAACAAATACAGATTTGAAGGCAATCCAAGCTACTGAACGCAAAAAGCACTTGCATGTCTGGCGTCTGCATCCAGAAACTACACCTGAAGCCATAACCGATCACGTGAGAAACATATGTGGCCCAAATGTTTCAATCAAAGTTGATAAAATCAAACATAAAACCGAGCGAGATTATTCATCCTTTATCGTAGGAGTGCCGGTAAATTGTTTTGAGAAACTAAACCAAGCAGAAAGTTGGCCCATGAACGCGGAATTTAATGAGTGGATTTGGTTTCGGAAGTCAAGCAAAACAACACCTAATGAGTAGCATTGAAATATTCTACCAAAATGTCAGAGGTCTGAGAACGAAATTGGATGAATTCAAAACTAGTATAGCTTCGTTAAATTCTGACTTATATGCAATCACGGAATCTGGTTGCAATGCTTCAATACAAGATGCAGAAATCATCCCGCCGGGATATAATATACTCCGCTGTGATCGAGCGGATGGTCGGAAACAGGGAGGAGCGTTTCTCGTGGCCACACACCGTTTCGAGCTGCGGCAAGTACGTATCGCGGACGCGTTGTTAGATACCTACGTGTTTGAAATGGTTTGTGCAACCGTTCATTTAAATAGCAGATTTATGTTTTTGTGTTGTGTTATTTATATTCCACCGGGTAGTTCAGAGAATGATTATATGATTTTATTTGGATTAATAGAAAAAATATGTGATAGATATAGAGAAGTAATTGTTATTGGAGATTTTAATTTATATTCGTGTCCTGTTAGTATTAGTACTTATTTTGAATGTTTTATGTCCTATTGTGAGTTCACTCAAAGTAACGCAGTACCGAATTGCTTAGGTCGTCAGCTAGATTTGGTTCTGAGTACAGGTTTTATAGGAGAGGTGACAGTAGTGGCGGCGGACGAGCCGCTCGTGCCCGTCGACGTGCAGCACCCGCCGCTCGCGGTCAGCATGCGCCTCGGCCCGCCCCGCGACCCCGCGCCTGCGCCCGACGCGCCTGTCGCAAGCAGAGCACGCAGTTGTAGACCGCAGTGGAATTTTTATAAGGCCGATTTTCAGTTGCTGTATTCTTTGTTAGCTTCCACGGATTGGAACGCAATTTATGAGTTGCATGATTTGGAAGAGATGTTAAATATTTTTTATGATAAACTTAACCATATTTTGGATAAATGTGTACCCCGTAAAAAGCTTTTTCCTGGGCATTCGCCGTACGTATATCCTGTATGGTACACAGCAGATATTATTAAAAACATAAAAATTAAAGCCCGACTTCATAGGCAGTTTAAGAAAACCAAGCTCGATAGTGACTATAATAAATTTACGAAGTGCAGAGCCCATATTAAAAAATCAATTGAAAGAGCCCACATTGAACACAGAAATAAAATCCAGTACCAATTTTCAAAAGATCCTAAGTCATTCTGGCAATATATTAGATCAAACCGAAGTAAGGTAAATAGGCAGAGGATCATGAAGGATGGTCAACATCTTGCGGATGATGAGTGCGCGAGGCAATTCGCGGATTTTTTTAAAGCTGTGTACACTAAAGAACAACCTCAACTGGACGCGCGGGCGGCGGCGGAGGTTGGTGCGACCAGTGCACGCGTGCACATAGGGACATTGAGTCTTCAAGACGTCAAGGAAGCGCTTGTGAATTTAAAGCCGAAACGGTCATCTGGCCCTGATGGTGTACCAGCGTTTCTGTTCAGAGACTGTGCCAGGGTGCTAGCAGAACCGCTGCAGCATATATTTAACACCTGTTTAAAGAAAGCAACGTTCCCGGATCGGTGGAAGATCACTCGTGTCATTCCCGTTCCTAAAGGTAAGGCGGGGCCGGATGTCAGCGGGTATAGACCGGTGGCTGTGCTGTCTACGCCCGCAAAGGTTTTTGAGTCTGCCATCCAGCGCAGTGTGCAGGGGCAGGTGCGCACGCGGCTGTCGGATGCGCAGCACGGATTCAGGCCGGGGCACAGCACGGCTACCAATCTACTCAACTTCATGGCGAAAGTAGTGCCGGCAGTCGATGCTGGGGTGCAGGTGGACGCGGCATACTTCGATTTTAAAAAGGCATTCGACGCCGTCGACAATGATGTCCTATTAACAAAACTAGCAGAGTTTGGCTGCACACCACACCTACTGCAATTCTTCGTAAGCTACATGAAAGATAGACAGCAGTATGTGGACTACAATGGGTGTGAGTCCGAACTATATTACACAAGGTCCGGAGTAAGCCAAGGTAGCAATTTGGGGCCCCTCGAATTTATAATAATGATAAACGACTTACCGGAGGTCGTCAGACATGGCATATGTTTATTATTTGCAGATGACCTCAAATTGCTACTTGAAATTAAAGATGAGTCCGATTGTCAACGACTGCAGGAGGACATAGATAGAGTGGTGGAATGGAGCAAGAAGAATAAGCTCTACTTCAATGTGGACAAATGCTCAGTGATGACGTTCAGTCGTGCGCGGACCCCGATGTGCTACGAGTATAAAGTAGAGAGAGCACCTATGAAACGAGTGTCGCAGGTACGCGATTTGGGTGTGCATCTCACTCCAAACCTTAGTTGTCGCGAACACATTGTTGAGATATGTAAGAAGGCATACAGGAACCTGGGTTTTGTACTGCGACAGTCACGGGGGTTTACCAACATTACCACGCTCAAGGTGTTGTATGACGCACTGGTTAGAAGCCATCTTGAACATAGTGCTGTCATTTGGGCACCACATGAAGCAAAATACAGTGTCATGCTGGAACGGGTGCAAAACAAGTTTACAAGGCACTTGTATTTTAAACTGTACGGGGTGTATCCGTTCTACCCATTGATGTACCCCACACTATTCGTACTGGGTATGGTGGGGTATAACGAGCTCAGGGTGCGTCGGGATTTTAGTCTTGCAGCATATATAGTTAAGCTACTACGTGGCCAAGCACATAACACGGGATTGCTGCGTCATCTGCAACTTTGCGTGCCGGACCGGTACGTGTGGAGGCGGCGACGCCCGCAACTGCTGAATGTACCGGTAGCTAGAACCAATCTGCTGGCGAAAACACCTCTCACTCGTACAATCCTGGTGGTGAACGAAGTGCATGAGAGAATAGATATTTTTTCGTGCTCCTTGAGTGAATTCGCAAGAGTTCTATTAAACGTAGTTAGTTATGTAAGGTAATTAGAATTTTAATTGTGTTGTTATTTGTTGTTAGTTATTTAAGGCTAAACATTAGTAAATAATTAAGTATATATTAAGAATTTTATTAGCTACACTGTCGCATTAGGTTAAGTTACCTGTAAAGATAGCTGTAATGAGAAATAAATAAATAAATAAATAAATAAATAAATACCTACGTATGAGAAACACTCTCGGTTTTTTTTTACGACAGCCTACTCTTTGTTTTTATAATGAAAGCATCGAATACCCTAATCATTGAGTATCGGCGCTAAAAATAATTAAAATCTTATTTTATAAAGTAAGTAGGTACTAGACCAATTTCACTTGGCATTACAGTGATAAAAGTCGAAAAGTAAACAATATATTTCATTTTGAGTAAAAGTTTAAAAGGAAGCAGGTATACAAATTCAATTCTAACTAGGTAACGTGCCATCTATTTTAAACAATAATTTGCACTGTAAAAAAATCCTTATTTTATGGGACCAAGTTATCCAAACAATGTCTAGGTACATTTCTTAACTATCTGCTTACCATAATATTGCGATAAACGCTGTACACTATCAACGTGACAAATTCTACGATACCCCATAAAAAACTATTCCAACAGCTTCCCGAAAATTCCACAAATACAAAGACCACTTATAGACGACAACAGGGCCGCCCACCCTACATTCAGCACTATCACGCACCGATTCAGTATCTTATCACTGGAGTGTATCGCTCCACTTCGCTGTATTTTCTTAGGCGACGATAAACCAAGTTACGAGAACTAACTGAATGTTTTTCGTGTTACGTCATCATATTGAAGATTGTAGGTGAATAGGCCGGAATGTATCCCCTACATAAATCGTGAATGCGAAAGTTTGTGCATTATTAATTTGTTTATAAGTTTTTTGTTTACCTATTTTTAGCGTAGCTTTTAGTCATACATTAGTAAAGATTACTACTTGATTAACTCCGCATATAACACTGTGCATAATGAATTAAAATAAATAAAGGACTGATATTTCCATAGTCCGATAACTTCATTCGAGGAATAAATTTGAATTTTGACAGTTGCTTCATAAAAAAACTGTGAAACGTCAATTTTATTCGTCGAACCAAAGTTATCTAAAGATGGAAAATTCTGCTTTAAATAAACGATAAACCCCGAATAATGAAACGCAAATTAAATTTAACACGTTCTTAAAAGTCTATCTGTTGCTACTTTACGTGTTAAAGTGACAGAGACAACAAGACTTAACGGCGGCATCAAACTGATTGACGTTTTACTACTGTATTCGGCCTAAAGTCTTTTTTTTAGTGACAATAGAGTCTTATCAAATTTTATGTGACCAATTTAATTATTATCAAACCCAACCGACATCAAAATAAAACATATTACTAACAAAAATAAAAATCACAAATACTTCAACGTTTTCGAAGAAAGCTAAAGCTCACACATACATCAATAGAAACCTCATTGATTAATCACAGATTTGTCAGTACGCCGTCTGTCGCCTCCTATCTATGCTGACCTTAAGGTCGATGTCATCGGTGCTATACATCATGTGAACGATCGCAGTCAATTGGTCTCTCATTCACGATTCAACTGTTGCAAGGACTCGTTCGATGCATATTGCCTTTAAATTAAGTAGAAGGTGAAGATCCATTCGATAAGTGTAAAATTTAAATATTTTCGTTTCATCCGAATTTACCAATAACTCACTACCAGCTGTGTCTTTACGGTTTTATCAGCGTATAATGTCCCTGTTCCTGTAAACGACAATTTTATATTTAATATATTTTCTGGTACAAATCCAACAAATCAAAGATCATGAAAATAAGTCCAATCGATATCAAGTTATGAGTGTTCTACCAAATACGACTTAATTATATATATCGGTATGGATGATAACGAATCAATTGACACATCATTCGAGGAAATAGTGCAGCAGTTTAGTCACTACGATGAGACAAGAACGCAAAGATTGCATAAAAAAATACGCCACTTGAGTTTTGCAGCAATAAGAAACAAACCACGCTCGCCTTGTGAGGCTGAGTAGTGTCCCACTTTTTAGCCTGCTTTAGGGGATGCGGCTTAGTATAACCCTCCCTCTCTACCCATGGGTGTCGTAAGAGGCGACTAAGGTAGCAGCGTTCTCCTAAAGAACGAATACTAAAACTCCGGTCACCAACTCGCTTGCCCAGCGTGGTGACTAAGTCAACAAACACCTCATGATTGCGCACCAAAACGCACGGCCCCCAGTGCAGCCGGTAGTTCCACTGCGGAACGGGGACGTCCGGGTGATGTGGCGCTTGAAAGAGGTCTATGCCCAGCAGTTGACTGCGATAGACTGAGTTGATTGAATGGATAAGGCTTCGGGCTTGCGATCATGCGGTTGCCGGCTCGAATCGCACCCATTGCAATATCGACGTGAACACATACATTAAGCTTAGTACGTGGGGTTAAAAGGAATACTAGTAATTTGACAGCTGAAGCGTCTACCTTTCTTTTATCAAATAACGTGTTTTCACACCACTTTTCAACATTCCAAGACGCTGACCCAGTAGCAACTATCAAACGCCCACGATATGTACGAGACACGAAAACGTGTGAATGAATGTGGCCGACTAATAATCTTGACCTTGAGGGCAATTGAGGGTCTTAGAGGAGGCCGGTATTAGCTAGATTATGTCATGATGAGGCAAGGAATTAAGGACGTGTCTGGTAAATAAGTGTAACTGATTGGACGGAATTCTCCTGTCGTACAAAAGGAAAAAACGGAACCCTTATAGGATGTCTTTGTTGTCCATCTGTCTGTCCGTCCGTTCGTTTTCGGACGCGTGGAGGTATCGAGTAGAAATTTGAACCATATATTTAAGTCAAATTGATATTTATAATTTTTTTGTGGATAATAATTGAATTCGGGTAATTGGTAAAGTTTTCAACTAGCAATAATCGCACCTCGTTATAACCTCATTGGTTACGATATTGTGTCTGCGCAAAGTTAAATTCGGCTAATGTAAAATATTATGCGAAACATGGCGATCCTATGTATTATTATAACTATACCATCTCTGTAACCTATTCTGCCTAGCCTTTTCCCAAGCTATGTTGGGGTCAGCTTCCAGTCTTACCGGATTTAGCTGAATTCCGTATTTTACATGGAGCGACTGCCTATCTGACCTCCACAAACTATTGCTAGGTAATATAGTATTCCATAGTAAGACTGGTTGTCAGAATTGTAATGACTTAACGACTGTCAAAGATCACTGTAACCTGTGTTTTCCAAATAATTAAATGAAATGAAGTCCACAGACCCTTGAAGCTGTCGAAAATCTAACTTCTAGGTTAAATTAAGAAAAAGATACGACCGTTTATACCACAGAAAACGTATATTTTGACACTATCAAGGGAGTACCATCCAATTTCATAGTGTGACTTAAAGGCGGCTTCAAACTAAGTGATGTTTCACTATTCGGCCATATGAGGCCACCATTTCGAATTACAATCTAAATTGCATCACATCCTCTCTGAACACTTCGCATGCAGCCGACAGAACTCGGTTACCTACATAACGGCTGGCGGGGCACGGGGCGTGGGGTTCGATCCCCGCTATAAATAGCATCACCGGCTTCCCTCAGGAAGTCATGTCAGCGGTACTAACTACACACTGTTATGTTGCTTAGTGTGTTATAAAAACATCCTCACTGCAATAACTAGAAACTGTTTTATTGTGTTTTCAAGGCCGTTTTTTGATATTGAAAAGAAACTGAACTTTCGTCTCTTTTAAAAGGTACTACCTGGCGAAATATCTTCTAAAATATCAAAATGAATGCACAAATGTGTTGTTAAGCGCATAACTTTCGAACGACTGCACCAAATTGGATGATTCTTTTTTTTATTGTTTTCCTTATTGTCAGGACAAGGTTTATATAAAAGTACTTTTTTTGTTGCCTATTATAGATCCCAGTGCTGGGCAAAGGCCTTCCCCTTAGCTGTCCAAAATTCTGTCTTTGCCGATATTACGAATTATCATTTTGACAGCAATAATTATAAGGTTTCGCTGTCAAAAGCTATCGTAATTTAGGTTAGGTTATGCCAAGCTGGGCAGCAAGAACATGCTAGTACAAATAATAAATCTATATAATGGCTATTGAATGCTTGAAAATCATGGAAGGAGGAGTTCTGAGGGCATAATGTTGTCTGCACAGATAACTGTGTATAGGTCACCATGCCAACAACGCGCGGTTTGCTACAAGCTTGCATGCCCGCATCCGACACACATGTTCTTTGTGCATGTGATTTGAATGCTTGTGAAATACCCCAAAAATATAATGATAGGTATTCTATTCCTATCGTATTTTTCTTTTTTTTTAAGATCTCTATCGTAGTAAGGCTAAACGCAGGCTTTGACTGCTTCACCGGAATTTTAGAAAACCGTAAGCCCTCCAGCCAGTTACGATACCGTCTACTACTATGTAGCACTTTTCGAACGTCAAACATTTAATATTGACAGCACCCCCAGACAAGGCACACAAGCGCCAACGATGACAGAAATCGCTGCAAAATTGATATTAAACTAATTTTGCAATAAGTGATTCAGTTTTCTTGAATGATATAAATTATAATACTTTCAATGGGAAGAACCCACTGAAATCATAAGATCGACAGTAAGTTTTAAGTTTTTTTTCTTGTTGAATTGTATTGGATTGATTTTATCGAGTCTTACCCGTCAAAATATCGTTTTATCTTCGGCCCTAACATGGCTAGCTTGCGGGTGTCGTTAGAACCAGCCTTTGCCATAGACAGCCATGTTAGAACCGAAGATATTTTGAAGAGCACATTCGATAACATGCCACGACAAAATATTATCGTGGCGCACATGCTAGCCATGCGTGAAATAGGTCACATCATGTTTACTCTACAAAGAACATACAAGGCTCCACAAGAACCACCATTGAAGCACTGTAACACCATGTTACCATACAGGTCGTGACTCCCAAATTATCCTGCGTCCATTCCGATGTAGCCCAACGGTCAAATTCCCCCTCTCTTTCACTCCTTCACCGAAAATATCGCTGTCCTTGTCAGGATTTCGTATACCGGTTTCATTTTTGTACAAAAAAAGTGGATTGAGTGCGGGGCGTGACTGTGTGTTGGGTTCTGTATATCGCAATGGAAAAATGGCCGCAGATAAAAATCTGTGAGGCTGATATTTAAAGAAGAAATTCAGTTTTTATACCTATCATAGCAAGGAGTTATCACATCCTGAGGAGGATAGTAAATCGTACTTCAAAATAACGAAATTTGGTCGTCATGGCAACTACATATCTACTTAGTAATTTTGCCATGGTTACAGCATAAACAAAGATGTGAATTATTGTGTTTTACATGATGCGCGCGCAACTAAAATTTCAGTCATATTTTTTTCATAACGCGCCTGAAGAAATATAACTTCAAAAATACTTATTTTGGGGCGGCTTTCAACCCACCAGATAAAACCGGTAATAATAAAATAGGTAATAATCGCGATCTACAATCTTAACGTAAAACAAAACCCAATACCAAAATTACCTAATTTTAAGTCCGCTATTTAAACGAAAAAAAAAATTGTTTGCTTATAATCTGGCTTGCTGTCAGGTCTATGTTCATAACTGTCAACTTTCTTGACTACAAATGACCACGCATTTTTTAGTTTAAAAGTTTAAACGGCATTTCTCAATCATAATCTGATCACGCAGCATCCCAAGTAAATATTTAAAGAAAACGTCGTTAACCGTTTTTGTGTATACCTTACGGAACTCTAAAAACAAATAACGTTTGGAATGAAGTACTTTATATATCCTTATAAGCCCGAGTGACTTGTTACTGGTTTTTTTAGTGCTTAAGTTAGCTAGATGTGAGATTACGTATGGGTGTTAGGTAATGGATTAATGGGACCGGTGGGATTTGGTACTCGATATGCTTATGGAAAGATACCGACGATTTATAGAACCGGTAGGTACTGAATTGATAAGTGGTGGCCTAGGGTTCAATGACCGGATTCGCATGCACATGGTTGCAGGGTTGAACCCAACTAATGTGACTTTTTCAACGTTCTAAGATAGCATTGACAAACGGTGAAGGAAAACATCGTGAAGAAAGCTGGATTCCAAAAAACTTTGAATCTAAAGTCGCCAACCCGCAATGAGCTGGTGGTGATCAATGCTCATTCCTTCTCTATATGGGAAGACGCATGTGCCCAGTAATGGGACATTTATAGGCCAGTATTAAAAGTACTGAATATGCAAACAGATTTTATGTAACCGACTTTAAAATAATTGGGGATTTAATTAACACAGCCTATGCTTATTATACTTTGGAAGTGTTCATGCTCATTCCATTTAATTGACGATCTGTTCCTTTAGTGGTATATGCATGTTATGAGGAGGAATGAAATGAGTCTGCCCGTGACCATGACGCCTGCAAAGGTGTTGAAACGTCGGGAACTAAAAAAAATAAACCGTGATAGAATCCGTTTTAAAGTAGTTTTATTTCAAGGTATGAAATTCACAGAACTAGACAAGTTATGAGTAGGACTGTGGATGGGTATACAAGCAGAGGACTCCGAAAAAAGGTGGATGGATTTTTTAAAAGATGATATGAGAAAGAAAGGAGTGGATGCGCGATGACAAGTAATAGAGATGAATGGAAGGAAAATACGCATTACGCCACTTTACTGTAAAAAAACACTTCTTAGATAGGCTTATAAGTCACTCTTCTGTGTAGCCTTTTCTCAAGCTATATTGGTTTACAGTTGGTTTACAGTTTCACCGAATTTAGCGAAATATCGTATTTTACATGGAGCGATCCCTATCTGATTTCCACAACTTAATTTACTGGGTAACACAATATTCCGTAGAAAGACTGGTTGTCAGAATAGTAATGTCGTAACGACTGTCAATAATCACTGTCATGACAGTCGGGACCAACGGCTTAACGTGCTTTCCGAGGCACGGAGGGGATATTAGTACATTATCGATATTAGATACGAGTGACTCAGAAGGTACATCTCTGGCCACCCTCGCAACGTTCATATTTTTGCAATACATAATATAGCGCAACTAATACTTCTCGATACTTGAGGCGCCCTCGATGGAGGCAAGATAAAATAAATTGGTTTGGCACGTGATGAGTTATTAACATAATTGTGAATGTGTATTAGACTGGATAGTAATGTATGTGTTTATTATGAATGCTATTAGTAAGGGTAGGTAGAAATTATGCGTTAAATAAAACTTCAATGACCAATACATTTCATATTCCAGACGGTATAATTCAAGGTATTATAAGCCTAATAGCCGGTTTCTGAATTGTCCCAATCTCTGATTAACGAATCGTTTGACAGCGTGACATTGTTGGACCAATCACGTGGTCTGAGTATAGTTTGAGACGTTCTCAACTTGGCATTCACAATTCAGATAACTTCCGAACAAACTCGATACTATTCTAAAGCTTTGAAAATGTCATACATAATGGTACTTCTTTTGGCAACGCACATACGCTCCCTTGTAAGAGACAACGCTTTACAATTATAACTTGGTAACACAAAAACAAAATAGAGCCTAGAGAGCTTTTTACGGACTGATTAAAGACTAACCTTTCACTCAACCAACAAAACTAAATAAAAAATTAAATAATATTTTAACTACATATGATGTAGACATATCGAGCGCCCTATACCGTAAGTTGTGTAAAAGTTCATCCATATCGCAGAGAGGAACCGGTTCTATCAGACGTAAGGTGCGCGCTACATAGAAAGGTGTATATTAGTCATGCTAAGATATAAAAAGCGATACACATGTATACAATAAAAATAATTTATTCAAAGTAGATATCTTTAGGCAGCTACACAAGACGTTTTAAAAATGTATGCATGTGAACAATTTCACTATGAATCTTCGGATAATTCGACATGACTGGAATGAATGCGGGTCTATGACTAAAGCTGTTTTTCAGGCCCTTAGACACTCAACATAACTACGAACTAGCAGCTACTTCTTCACCATCTACTCTGCTCCCAATAAGTAATATGGGTCCGAGCCAATGTGTACTTTTCTTCCATTCATCTGTATTACACGTGATCGCAGCATCCACTCCTTTCTTTCTCATATCATCTTTCACAAAATCCAATCTCTTGTCCGGTTTTCCACTGTCCGTATATCATCATATGCAATCATTTTTAAGCGAGTTCGAATCCTACATATGCACTACCGACTTGAAACGTGAAAACATAAGCAGCTTAGCACGAGGGGTTAACCAGAATACTAGTAATGTGCACCCCATATTGCTAGTAATCTAGTAAACTATCATAGTATCATATCTCTAGCAACTGCTTATAATACCTGCATAAAATACTACATCTTCAATTATTTACACTTTCCTAAATAAGTACATGATATTCTACAAGTAGCCCTAAAATTATTCTTCTTTATATTCATTATTCTTTTGAAAAACCATTTTCAAAATCAAAAAGTCCGTTAAAATATTATTAGCTTCTTCACATCTATAGCATCGCTTACATACCACCCGAGGTTAAAGTAACCGGTACGTTCGCCGTCACCGCGAGCTTTTAACTGGCTTGCGTAACTGTTAGGCTGATTACTATTGACTAAGAACAAAATCTGCAATGTTTCGTACGAGAATAGATGCTGAGGTTGTGACCTTTTGTTACGTATGGTTGGCTGTTTTGATGTTAAATACGCGGATAAATGTATTGTTTTTGTGAGAGAAAGAGCGTAGATCTTATCAAGTAAGCAAGTCCTCATGGACGCACGAACGTCTTCCAATGGGAATGAGGCGGGTGCGGGAGCAATAATAATAATACCTTGGGACATCTCACACACGGCCATGTCATGCAATGCCAGCCAATTTCGTTATACTGACAGACTTTTAAGCATCTTCTTCCACACTATGACCTATGAGCCACTATGATATTTAGTAACGATTTTTTTCTGCACGGATAGTCGAATGGTATAGGTCAGCACGCTACTTACCACTGTGCGCGACGTGCTGCGTAACGATACCTAATTACGTGCACCTCAGTCAGACTCGATCCAAACTCACCCATAACTCACTCTCAAACTCAGTCACAGTCACGTACAAACTATCTACAACCAACAACACCAGTTAATCATCAACGAGTCAACTCATAAAGCGTTGTTTGAACATGACGAGACAATGACAACTCGATACAAGCAGTCATTGAGTGGCAGTTAACAGCACATGAGCTCAAAGTCATCAGTAGGTAATACGATGTCTTGTTTATGATCGAGATATTTGTATTGTATGGTGGAAATTCATCTGTATTTGTGCATGCCAAATTGACAATATAATACAGGCCTATGAACGTCCCACAGCTGGGAACAGTCCTCTTCCCATATGGAGAAGGAATCCTATATATAGAAAAGAATCTGTTTACGTACGTAAATTTGCGTTTATTACGAATAAGTTCCAAAACTTGCCAAGAGATGGCGTTGTTAGTTGAGCGCCGGTTTCTGAATGGCGGTGTTAAGATTTTCCGGCGCTCAACTAGGTCAATCATGTAAATTTGATTTTTTTGTGAGCATCAAGCACTGTGATTATATATATTATACGCGCTTAATATAAAGTCCAGTGTTTTATTCCTCTCCAAGTCGACCCTCGTTCATGGTCCTTCGAGTCGGATAATCGCGAGTGGTGGTTCCGGCGGTGGCGGTGGTGATTTCCACCCTGCGTGCGTCATTTACTGGGCAGTGGATCGCTGTCCAGAGCAAACCCTCCCTCGGCGGGCACCAAGTGCGGTGTCCGGGATTGGGAGGCATCAGTGCAGTGCAGTGCAACAGCTGGTGCCGAGAGCAGCCTGGAGCAGGGAGCAGTCAGTGGAGCGTGGTGCAGCGCTATTGGCAGCTACAGCCGGAGGAACGGCGCCAGGCAGGGAAGGCGGCAGAGGGCGCCATTGGTGGAGTTATTCAGCGAGCCGCTTGTGTGGTGCAGTGCGGCGCAGCGAGCCGCTTGTGGTGCAGTGCAGCGCAGCGAGCCATTTGCGGTGCAGTACAGCACGCCGATACCGTGTTGAAGCAGTGTATCAGTGAGTGAAATAAAATCGTGAGTACACTTTACATTTTAATTAATCAGGAAGAATAGAATCTTCAGAAAAAGGTGCGTCTGAACACTTTTGAAAAAAAAAAAAAAAACTTTTAGTAGACAGTTTTAGAACTTGTAAAATTTTATGTGTATATTGGTTCAGACGGGGAATCCATGCCCGATTTGACCCGTGTATTTTATGTTAACAACTTGTAAAAATTTATGTGTAAAGTGGTTCTGACGGGAAATCCATGCCCGATTTTGGCCATAAATGACTTATTGTTTATGTTTATAACTTGTAAAATTTTATGTGTCAATTGGCTCTGACGGAAAACCTATGCCCGATTTTAGGCCAAAGTAACAAACACTTGTGATATAATAATAATAATATTAAATAAGATAAAGATTTATTTGTTTTCGTATAAAATAATTGTTTCAAAATGGAGTCCTTCCTTGCGATCCAAGAAGATATTAGCACTAGAATGAGTAAGGCAAAGTCCAATTTAAAGAAAGCTCCTAAAGAGAGGTTAACCCAAGCATATCTAGAGACACGTCTTCAAAATTTGGAACAATTATGGAATACGTTCACGACCACTCATACTGAGATTTTAAGTAAGATTAAAAAGGTTGAATTGTCTAACTCGAGTTATATTAAAGATTGTCTTTATGATGAAGTTGAGGAATTTTATGTAGATTTTAAAAGTGAGTTAAAAGATTTATTAGCTAAAGGACATTTAACTACGCAATACGTGGATTCTAAAACTATTTGTCAGGACCAAAAGAGTAGAGTCAAGTTGCCAGAAATTAAAATTCCCTCGTTTTCGGGAAAATATTCAGAGTGGCAAACATTTAGAGATTTGTTTGTAGGATTAGTACATGAGAATTCTTCTCTTGATGACGCACAAAGATTTTTTTATTTGAAGTCTCATTTAAGTGGGGAGGCTGAGCAACTATTAAGAAATATAACGATAACATCAGATAACTATGAAATTGCATGGTCTAAATTAGATAAAATGTACAATAATAAAAAGTTTCTCGCAAACGGTATTATGAAAAGATTACTCGGTCAAAAGACGCTGTCCTATGAATCGGCAAACGAGATAAAAAGGCTTATTACGACTACCTCAGAATGTTTAGAGTCGTTAAGTAATTTAGGAGTGAAGGTTTCTTCCTGGGATCTGATTATTATACACATAATTAGCGGAAAATTAGACAAAGAGACCAGGAAATGTTGGGAACTCAAAGTGGCTTCAGATTCAAGTAATGAGTTACCTACATTTATACAGTTTTCAGAATTTTTAAATAGTCGCTTTAGAGGTTTGGAAAATTTAGATAAGTCAGAAAACAGGGAAAGACCTACATATCAGAAGGGAACTCACTCATTCCATGTTTTGAAAGATAAAAAGCCAGTATCATGTGATTTTTGCTCGGCCGACCATAGGATTACGTCTTGTCCAAAATTCGGTAAAGAGACAACTGAAGTTAGGCGTACGTTTGCTTTTGAACATAATTTGTGTTTTGTTTGTCTAAACAACAACCACTCTGCCAGACACTGTAAAAACACTCTTAGATGCAAGGTATGTAAACGCCGCCACCATTCTTTATTACACCAAACAGGTGTTTCTGGGTCGACAATTGGTGAAGGTAGTAGGGGGGCTCACGGGGAAACCTCATCAGCCGTAACGGTGATGAAGGATGATAATAAAATTAGTAATACGGAAATAGCCGCCCAAGCGGAGGGGTCAAGCAAACCACTAGTCGCGTGCTTCTCGTCGGGAACTGGTCGCAAAACTGTTTTATTAACTACTGCGTTAGTTAAGGCGAAGTCGAAAGATGGGAGCTATCGAGTTGTTAGGGCTTTACTTGATCAAGGATCGCAAGGTTCGTTCGTTACGGAATCCACGGTCCAATATTTGGGAATACACAAAACGCCATCCAGGCAAACTGTGATAGGCGTCGGCGGAGAAAAAAGTGCGACCGCTAAGTCAACCGTTGTACTTCAGTTGAGGTCTAGAATAGATCCGACAGTCCAAATAAATGTAAATGCGTTCGTCCTGAAATCAGTCACTGCTCTTCTCCCAGCTACGAAAGTAACTCGGGTGGAATGGGTAGATTTGGTCGATGATGATTTGGCTGATCCAGAATACGACAGGCCTAATAAAATAGATGTTTTATTAGGTGCTGAAGTATACAGTCAAGTTATTCAGGAGGGTATTAAAAGGAACGTTGGTGGAACTCTTTTAGCGCAAGACACCACCCTTGGTTGGATATTGTCAGGAATCTTTGAAGTGGATCAATCTAGTAATCCCTCACACATTACCGTAATGCATTTAAGCCTGGAGACAGATAACCTGCTTACCAGATTTTGGGAGCTAGAAGCGGAACCATCTAGGAAGAAGATGCTAACGGAGGAAGAAAATAAATGCGAAGCTTTATACACAGCTACTACTGAACGTAATGAGAGTGGTCGATATATAGTAAGGCTACCATTGCGTGATGTAGATCCGGTCAGCATGGTGGGTGATTCGAAAGGAATCGCTGAAAAAAGATTAAGATCGTTAGAAAATAAATTTAGAAAAAACAGCAAATTCAAGGAAGATTATACGAGAGTTCTTGACGAATATTTGGAGCTGAAACATATGAGAAAAGTAACAGATAAAAACAACACTCAAAAGGCGATCTACTTACCTCACCACGCTGTTATCCGGGAGGATAAAGAAACGTCGAAGGTCCGCGTCGTATTTGATGCTTCCTGTAAAGGAACTAATGGAAGGTCACTCAATGACAACATGTTAGTTGGTCCTACTTTACAGCCGGAACTCCGGCACACTATTATGCGTTGGAGAAAACATCGAATATGTCTCGTAGCGGACATAGTCAAGATGTACCGGCAAGTATTGGTAAATAGGAAGGATGTAATGTTGCAAAGGATCCTCTGGAGAGACAAACCTGAAAAAGAAATAGAAGTATATGAGTTGGAAACAGTTACTTTCGGCACGGCAGCGGCTCCATATCTAGCTGTAAGATCGCTTCAACAGTTAGCACAGGATGAGTGTCAGGATCAACCAGACATCGCAAAGGTCATCTTAAACGATTTCTATATGGATGACTTAATGACCGGAGCTGAAAACGAAGAAACCTGCTTTAATATATACACAGAGTTGTCCAAGGTGTTAGCCAGAGGAGGGTTTCCATTACAAAAATGGAGGAGCAATAGCCAAGAATTATTAAATAGCATTAGGGATGGGAACGATGAGGCGTTACAGATAAAAATAGACGATGTATCAAAAATATTAGGACTTACCTGGAATTCGCGCGACGATTGCTTCCAATATTCTCTGGAACTTAAGCCGGTAGCAGGACCTGTAACAAAAAGAAAAATAATATCCGATATTGCACGATTATTCGATCCGTTGGGGTGGCTAGCACCAAGCATAATCATAGCAAAGGTGTTGATTCAAAAGCTGTGGTTAGCAGGGTTGCAATGGGATGAAGAAGTTCCAACCAACTTATTAAAAGAATGGTATACTTACCGTAATAATTTGGCTTCTATTACAAACCTGAAAATCCCACGTTGGCTGCTTATGCGTTCCAATAATGTGAAGACTGAGCTGCACGGATTTTCAGATGCCTCGAGAGTGGCATATGCAGCAGTTGTTTATGTGAGAGTTGTAGATGACACCGGTAATATCTATGTATCGTTAGCAACTGCAAAAACGAAGGTTGCACCCATAAAACAGGTGTGCATTCCACGTTTGGAGCTTTGTGGTGCAGTGCTCTTGAGTAGTTTGATGGTCGAAGTGGGTAAGGTTATGGATATACCAAAAAGTGATTGGCACATGTGGACGGACAGTGAAGTGGTTTTGGCGTGGCTCAACAGTCACCCAAGCCGTTGGAAAACCTTCATTGCCAACAGAGTCTCCCATATTTTGACCATCACAGAAGCACAACACTGGTGTCATGTACCATCAAAGCAGAATCCCGCAGATTGTGCATCCCGTGGTGTTTCTCCTACAGAGGTGGCTGGCATATCTATATGGTGGAATGGTCCTGAGTTTTTAAGACAACACTTAGTTGAATATAAGAAGCCAAAGAATAATAATACTCATTTGGAAGAAGCCAAGGTGCACACATCGATCATTGAAGTCGGGTTTTGGAATAGATATTCGACATTGTTTAAGCTAGTACGAGTAGTTGCTTACTGTCGTCGATTTTTAAATCTTCTAAAGGAACGGTCAGCTAGGTGTAAAACAAAATATTTAGTTAAGCAGGAAATCGAGGAAGCTCTCGAAACTTGTATAAAGAGATGTCAGGAGGAAGGCTTTTCTGAAGAGTTGCTGAATTTAAGAAAGAATAAGTCTTTAGAGAACAAGAAAAATAACTTAAAATCATTAAATGTATTCCTAGATTCCAAAGGAATATTAAGAGTCGGAGGCAGATTGGAGATGTCACAGCTTGGTTACGATCGTGTGCACCCCATCCTAATTCCAAAGGAGTCATTTTTAACAAGCCTTTTGGTAGCTGATGCGCATAGTAGAACAATGCATGGTGGTCCGCAGCTTCTGTTAACATACTTGCGTTCAAAATATTGGGTAATCGGAATTAAGTTGATTGCAAAAAAGTATGTAAGAAATTGTGTTAGATGCATTCGTTACGCTGCCACCACCAAGTCGCAACTAATGGGACAGTTACCATCGGCACGGGTTACACCCAATAAGCCATTTTTGTGTAGTGGAGTGGATTACGCGGGCCCCATTAACATAAGGGTATCAAAGGGACGAGGAAACAAATCCTATAAGGGCTACATCGCGTTGTTCATATGCATGTCTACGAGGGCAGTGCACTTAGAAGCAGTCAGCGAACTGAGCACAAAAGGCTTCCTGACTGCCTTCAAGAGATTTGTGGCAAGGCGTGGTCGTTGCTCTGAATTATACAGCGATAACGGCACAAATTTTGTGGGAGCAGCAAGAGAATTAAGGCAGTTATTTACTACAGAAAAATCTCTTTTCAATGGAGAATTAGCGGAGGAACTTGCCACCAATGGTACTGAGTGGCACTTTATCCCTCCTCACTCGCCGAACTTTGGGGGCCTTTGGGAGGCAGGAATAAAGTCGACGAAGTATCACCTTAAGAGGGTGGTAGGAGACTCCAAGTTAACATATGAAGAAATTGCGACGGTATTGGCTCAAATAGAAGCTTGCCTAAATTCGAGACCGCTATCCTATGTCGAGGATCAAGACAAGTTGCTAATTTTAACTCCAGGTCATTTTCTGGTGGGAGGACCACTTGTTGTACCTCCGGACTCTAACTATGAAGGGCGTAATGTTGGTAGTTTACGGCGATGGCAACTGCACCAGCGTATGATGCAGGAATTTTGGCGACGGTGGTCTCACGATTACCTTCATCAATTTTTGCAAAGGCATAAATGGCAAAATAAAATTCCGGAGCCATCTGTTGGTGACATAGTGTTAATCAAGGAGGACAATTTGCCCCCTGGCAGGTGGTTGTTAGGCAAGATAACCCAAAAGCATCCCGGATTAGATGGTGTTACCCGGGTGGTAACTCTACGGACATCCTCGTCCACGATAAAAAGGCCTACTTCAAAATTATGTTTGTTGCCTAAAACAGATTAAATGTTTTTTGTTTATTTTTAAAATTTAACCAATTTAAGTTGTTTGTTAGTTTTATTTAGTTTTAAGAAATACATTGGTTAGACTGGTTAGTTATAAGTTCAGTATTGTTTTTATAGGTTGTTTAAAATTGTAAGTAATAAGTTCAGTACTTATTAAGTTGTTTAAAATTGTTAATAATTATTATTGGCCATCAGCGCTGTACACAAGTCAACATTGTGATAGGAGTCAGTCTTGAAGGACATTCGCCATAATGTCCTTGGTGGCCGGAATGTTTACGTACGTAAATTTGCGTTTATTACGAATAAGTTCCAAAACTTGCCAAGAGATGGCGTTGTTAGTTGAGCGCCGGTTTCTGAATGGCGGTGTTAAGATTTTCCGGCGCTCAACTAGGTCAATCATGTAAATTTGATTTTTTTGTGAGCATCAAGCACTGTGATTATATATATTATACGCGCTTAATATAAAGTCCAGTGTTTTATTCCTCTCCAAGTCGACCCTCGTTCAGAATCTGACAATATTATTTTTTATAACAAAAGTACTGACTCCTTTAAATATTTCGATAGAAGAACATCCTATATTTAGTTAATTTTTATTATTTATATTGCAACTAGCTGTAGCTCGCAACTTTGCCTGCGTAGGTCGGTTATCGGTTATAGCCTATGTCCTTTCTCAGTCTCTAGACTATCTCTATACCAATTATTTATTATTATTATTATCATCTCATGCTGTCCCACAGCTGGGCAAAGGCATCCCTCCCTTCTTTCCATTCTTCTTTATTAGGTGCACATGTGGAACAATCACTCATAAAGGAATCGAGCTCATCTCGCCATCTCCGCCTGAGCCTATCTCTATACCAAATTTCATTTAAATCGTTTGCTTAGTTTAGTCATAATTGCGTAACACACAAACAGACAGAGTTACTTTTGCATTTATAATATTAGTAACGAAGTAGCTCTCACACTCAACAACCAGCCAAAACTTTGATTTTATCGTGACTACATACTTTATAGACGTGCATACATTATTTGGCAATACTATACCCATACAATACCATACGCCAACACCTCTCGCTCTAAAAAAACGATGTCAGGCGAATCTAAATACCGTCTCTATAAAAAATGTTAACATCCCACAACGCATCTTAAATTCTCTGTGAACTCTGACCGTCTTCGCCACTAACGCAACGTATAGAATGCAACACATACACATACACATACACACATGTACACGTGTACGTTAAGGTGGATCCACACACACTTATGATCTGAGTAATATTCAAGCAGACATATTGACAGAATGCGCGATAATAATACCGGCCTATAAATGTCCCACTACTGGGCACAGGCCTCTTCTCATATAGAGAAGGAACGAGCATTGATCACCACGCTTGCTCACTGCGGGTTGTCGAATTCAGATTCGAATTTTTTGGAATCCATGTTTACTCACGATGTTTCCCTACCGTTTGTCAATGATGTCTTAGAATGATTAAGAAAGTACATATAACTTTGAAATTAGTACCAGCCTGGGTTCGAATTCGGTCATTGAACCGCTAAGGCTTAGGCTTAGATTTTAGAAAATACAATGTTTTTTTTAATGTCTAAACGCACTTTACCTAGGTAAGAAGTACCAGTCGGATCGAAAAAAAAACTTTAAAAACCCATGAGAATCTTTCTTTTCGTGTCAATGATTCTTAAATTTTGTCTGACCATAAGTTGCCACCTTGATGGCACAGTTGTTGGCTTCCATTAAGTCTTGGATAGTGCATGGTGGGCAGGACACTGTGTCCGTCAAACACACTAAAGAGAAGGATCAGAACAGCAAGTTGAACAGCACGTAGACTTACGACTTTGTCGCGTCAACATTTTTATGTACAAACAAATTTCAATATAGTTGAGTGTAATGTGTGGGCCCACCATTAGATGGGGCCGTTTCCGCGGCGATCTGGCGCGATGCCAATGACGTCACCGTCATATTCAGCTAGTCGTACTCCATACTCCGTGTACTATACGTGTATTTTTGTAGTTCCAGCGTTGAGAGGATCCTTGAGATGGACTGGATTATTAGACATTAGGTGAATCGATAGATCAGATTCAAAAGCTATAATACGTCAATTAGTGTATGTACTTCTAAATTAATATCAATTTTGCATTGTGATGCCTCTATCCAGCAGTGGACAACGATAGTAATAATGATTTCTAAGGTGTGAATATTAGACGAAATAAAATTACTTTAAAACGAATTCTATCGCGGTTTATTTTGATTTTAATTTCTGACCTTTCAACGCCTTTGCAGGTATCATGGTTACGGGTAGACTGTTTTTTTATTTTGATTATTTTTGCTACCACCGTAGAGCTTAGCGTATGAATTAAATTAAATTCTCCTAAGCACAAGAGTTCTCTGTCCCGCTGTGGGACATTTACGGATACTACAATCTGCTACATGTAGTCTGAAAGATGGCCGCGATAAGTCCATTGTATTATCTCATTGTATAAATATGAATGATTGCGTAAAACTTATAATATGTATAATGTCCTGTATGAAATAAACAAACTCCCTCCATTAAAAGTTAAGTCACAACCCCACGTCAAACACGAATGATATGAAAAGTATCTCTATTAGAAGTCTTATTTGTTCATCCGTGTTGTGAACTACTTGTGTGCTGATTTTCTCGAAATCTGTAAAGTTGTTTTCGCGAAAAACTTTCACATAAACAATATGAGTAAGATTTTAGTGCTCAATAAAATATTATAAATGGGAAAGTAACTGTGCTTTCCGTCTGTCTGTTAAACTTTCACGGGTAAACAGCTGAATCATTACATCATTTTTAACTTGGTATAAGATAAGTCTGGATCACAAAACTTGATAAAAACCGGAGAAGTGCGATGACGAGTAATAGAGATGAATGGAAGGAAAATACACATGGCGCCGACCTCATATCAATGGGATAAGGGCAGGAAGAAGTGCCAGTAGAACTCCCCCTGCACCGAGGGTTCCAAAAGTCCAAATTTTTTGTGATTTAATTCTTTTGCTGTTCTTGTAATATAAGACAGTACTACTTGCCAAAATTAAAAGTTCCGGGTCTGCGGAGGTATCCTATAAATATTGGTTTTCTTTGAGAGTGTCGAAATATAAGTTTTTTTGCGGTAAAAACAGTCGTATCTTTATTTTATTAACTTAGAATATTTTATTTTTCACAGGCTCAAGGGACTGTAGAACTAAATATATGGTTTTAATTTTAACTCCATATCTAGACGCGTCCTCGACATACAGAAGAACGGCCAAACGGACAAAATGATGGACAACAAGTGATCCTATAAGTGTTCTTTTTTTTCTTTTGAGGCACATATATTTTTTTTGAGTCACCTATAAAAAAAAAGTCTCTTTTTGCCGCGGTAAAATACACCCACATGAGCAAAACCGCAAGCAACTAGCTAGGCAATAAAACATTAAAAATCAATATGGAATTAAGTTGTTTGCGAAACCCCGAGATGACGTCATAAAATCCTAACAAAATAACATTAAAACATGGATATACGCCCTTAAAACTATAATAATTCAAAATATATTCTGTTGAATGAGGCACAATAAAAACGAATACATTTAATATCTAGGGGAGGTCTCCCCAACGTTAGGGCTACGCGTACAATTACAATAGGTAATAAAAACTACAATAAATCAACGTAATTACTTCTAGCTAGTTTTTATTTTCTGTCTAGACATACAGGGGATTCTTGGCTGAATTCCAGACTGAAGCTCAAACAAAAATAAAGCCATATTCGAGTAAGGCGCGCTTCGTCGACATAAAGATTTGTATCAATATTTGGAAATATCTATCGAGATGTTTTTGAGCCGGCTGCACGCACGAAAAAACATGACGTCATGCGGCGTTACCTCGATCTGAGGCGTTCCATTGAAGGCTTGAATTTTCTTTCCATCAGTATTTTCTTATGACGTTGTCACGTTCAACTATCGTCAGTAAACCGACTTTACAGAACCGATTTTTTTCGTTAACTTGTAGGTATCAGGATTCAGGACCTATTTTGTTTGCAACAGACCATAAAATTGACTTCTATTGTTAGAAATTTTAAACTGTATAATACGAAGCGGCGGTAGCCTAATGGCTAGGGCAACGGTCTTGCGATTATGTGGTCGCGGAATCGAATCCCGCCCATTGCACTACCGACGCCAACCCGCTCGTAACAAGCGTTCAGCTGAGCTCGAGGGGTGACCTACAAATACTTTGTTCCGCATGTTTGTAACTTTCGTGTATATCAGATAAACTGTGAACGAAGCTAATCAATTATTGAGTAAAAAATATTCAACATTCAATAATTGTTGTTGCTCAATATTGTTTTAAAGAATACGTAACCACTACGTAATACGAAAAATATTGCAAATTATTAAAAAAAAAAACATTTTCGAGACTTACATAAGTAGGTAATTATTAAAAAAAAAAGTATCCTACAGCTAATGTAGGACCAGCAAGATGGACCGATGACCTGAAGAAGGTAGCTGGGTCGGACTGGATGCGGAAGGTGAAGGACCTTCTGGAGGCCTATGTCAAGCAGTGGATTGGGGTAGGCTGAGTTGTTGACGATCCTTGGTTTATCGATAAAAAGTTTAAAAATTATAATAATAAGTATGTAAGATAAGTGGTTATGGCCAAAAAAGACCGTATTCTCAAACCAGCATAATATCGCAATCCTTTGACAGATAATTATGCAAACAACACTTTATCTATAAGATAATACACAAACACACTCAAACTGTTTTTTTAACAAATATACAGTACGTGGTTATGCACGGCTATCCTCATAGTATGGTACCACAGGGGACTTATTCTCTAAGTCCAAGCTGTTAACGTGCTGTTAAGTGTAGGGTTAAAGAGAGGCTTATCTCATACTATACTTAAAATAAAAAATGTGTCAAATGAAATTACGTCACGGGAATTAACGCGATTTCATGCATTTACCTTTTAAGGTTCGACGTTTCGGCCGGATTACACTGGCAGACATGTTTAATTTTAATCGTTTTAATTTTATTTTATTAAAATCATGCAACGCGATAGTTTAAAAGACTTAAGAGTGTTAAATGTTTTTTTTTATGTTTTTTGCTTGGACTTATAGAATCGACGCCCAGCGCGGCAGCGGTCGGTGCTGCGACGGAGATACCCATATGGTACACATTTCTGATTGAGACAAATGTTCGATTCAAGTTTAAAGCGGCGGAAGCCTAATGGCTAGGGCGTCGGACTTGCGATCATATGGTTGCGGGTTCCAATCCCACCCATTACACAACCGACGTGAACCCACTCGTAACCCAAGCATGTAAGCTTAACACGAGGAGTTAACAAGATTACTAGTAATGTGCGACCCACATTACTAATAATCTTAATAAAAAAAATAAAAGTCTGTATTATTTGTGTAGGTGTGATTTGAATGTTTGTGAAGGAAAGTTTAAGTACATACATACACATAGCTGTCTACATCTATACGTTAAAAAACATTGTTATAAACAAATATGTAACATGTATAATATAAAGGTGCAGCCGATAAGCTGTATAATTGATAAATAATTGGTCACGCGGCGGTTGTTAGCCATATCTAAGCTTGTAAACTAAAAGGTATGCAGAAAAGACTGTCAAATGAGACAGGAATTCATTAAAAAAAATTACTAAAAGGTTTTAAAAAAATTGACTACACGTTTAAAAACGAATGTAAATTTTACACTATACAAAGTGTACATTAAATGTCAATGTACAAAAAACAACAGTTCATTTACCTTTATCCACGAAATAATATTACTCATGACAGTGGTGGAATCTTATAAAAAACAATTTCGTCTCGCGAGAACAATGGTAAAGAAAAAATTACAAAAAGTATGTGGTTCTTGTGTTTAAGTAGGCAGACACGAATTTATAAGTCATTTTGAAAGAAACCCGAATTTAAATAAGTAGCATAGACTTGTTTTTCATAATCAAAGAATTGTAACGCCTAGAAAGCGAGTTCGCACACGAATAATGAAGCCTTTTATCCTGTGTCATATCAACACAGTTGGTACACACAACACAGTGATGAATTGAGTTTATAACTTTTGGAGTCAAAACTCACTAATATACAGCAACTGTACTAGTAAATGTTTGTTATAATTTACAATCATAACATACTTTTGAATCACTTCGACGTCACACAGTTCTGAAGCGAACTCCGTTCATTAGTATTAAATTTCTGATTTTGATCTACTTTTGCTGTTATCTGTACATCCAAACGTACCATCAGTCTTCAAGGTCAAGAGCTGGTGCAAATATCTACCTAATTTTAAGTTTAATGGCGGTTTAAGTAGTGAATGATTGTCACAATGCAATAAATACATCGAACCCACGACCTCCAGCTTAGCAGTCAAAGTCACTAACCACTAGACCAACAGTCCAGTCAAGAAATAGAAATGTACGAGCCCCTTTGCCTACAACAGTAGGACAAAATGGGCTTAGCACGAGAATTACAGAAATACTAATAATGTGCAATCCAAATTGCGACCCGCATTGCTAGTATCTTTTTTTATAAAAAAAAATAATATTCTAGGAATCCAAAAAAGATATACAATAAAAACATATCATTACGAGTTCGACGAATCTGTAAGCTCCTATATTTTTCTGCCTAGCTCTTAAAATTTTAAAATTAAAACGTAAACATATACTATACATCTCTGCTTACCTCCTTAAATGCAGTCGTAATACCCGTCAATCATCACCCCTGTCACCCGCGCATTCATCAATCAGATGAAATTAACAAAACACGCTCAGCGGAACATGATATTGGCGTAAGGGTTAGGTTCCACTATAAGAGTAGCGGGCGCGGAATTCCGGTAAAGTTGTGCATTATCACGCTATGTCGTATAGAGCCGACTCGCTTGCGAAATAACCACTCACACATGGAAAATCGGTCGAAAAAAAATTGGTCGAATTTGTAGATCTATCCATTTTATTTAGGAAAACCAACAGGTACACAAAATGTGAAAAATCAATAAGGATAGAAAACATGAAGCTAGGTTTTATGGCGGTATTTTCACCCCCGTGCTTCGGTGCGCACGTAAAATAAAGCTGTTGGTCCTGCGCCTGATCCCTCTTCGGTCGTGTCGGTCAACCGTCCCATCGGACTATGAGAGTGAAGGAACAGAGAGTGCCCCTGTGTTTGCGTACACACTTGTGCACTATAATATCTCCTGCGTACATGGCTGATCTCACTTGAGATTGGCCGCCGGGGCCGAAATTCGGTCTGGAGATTATTAAAGTTTGATTCATGAAATATAACATCTCTAGTAGGTGTAATTAGTAAGCACAAATAGATAGGTTATTTGATCCTAAGCTAATAAACACGGTGCTCTGTAATATACCCACTCCGCCACCTCTTGCGGTGGGACCCCGCCCTTAGGATGCGCGCGCGCCGCCCGTCGCGTGCTCCGCCAGACACGACAAATTGACAAGACGTATCGTTTGTCACAACCGGTTCTCTACACGTTAACTATGAACTATCATGGTTTGTTTAACCAACATATTTGTCCGCTGATTGGTTCACTGATGTTTGATTTAACTACGCTATTGTTTGGATAATAAAAAACTAGTTACCTATATTTAACATTCCTAGAAGATTAGCAATTGGTATAGAGGATTTTTTTTTTATGGAGTGAGTATATTCTACGAGGCAATCAGGTGCATAAAACCGAATCACTTTCCCCAAGGAACATGGCTCGAAATCTTAAAATTGAAAATGAACTTTTCATACAAAATTACAGGTCACGTGACTTATGTTTGTATGAAGAGTTGAGTTACCGAGGTATATTATAATATACCTAGCATTCTAACGGTCTAAAAATTTTTGAAATCGGTTCAGTACTTTTTGTCAATTTATTCGTAACAAACATACACTAAAATAAATGTTTTTCCTCTCTATTTAAATTAATATTTAATCTATTTAGTCCGTAAGATAGATAAAAAAAAGTATTTTATTATTTTTTCCAATCAATAAAATTTGACAAAGTCGCCATAAAGTTCTCGAGTGAGGTCGAGTGACGTCATAAGTAGGCGAAAATATTAGCAACTAGTGACGTTGTGAGCCCCCACTCCTTAACTTAAATTCGCTGTATCTAAGCAGATATTCGTTATTTCGAAAAAGTAAAAACTACGCATCAAATATTTTTTCTTTATCTAAAAACCAATAGTATTTAAAAATAAAAAATCCAATGCCTATTAACGATGTTTTCCTATTATTTATAGAACCCTGCACATACAAAAGCAATGCAGACAAATTGCATATTAAAATAGATACTAATAATTAATACTATACTAAGTACTTCACAATCAGTTACAATGACACACAATCACAATACACATTTAGGTTAATATTTTATCAATGTCCAAGTATTTATAAACATATTAATAACAATTTATTAAACAATCGATGTTATTGTTTTACCTGACTTGTATTAATACCATTGTGATTGTTTGTTTATTACCGTATTCATCTCAGGAACATCTGCACAGAGTGATCAAGGGATATTGCACCCACTGGTCCATTGTAATTGGACCCTACCTATTCGATCTCCTATCAAAAAACTTGTACCCACTGGACCTTCAAAGAGGATCCCTAACTACAAAATGGAACCCATTAGACCTACTGTTAAAAATTATTGTTTCATTGGTCATGGCACATACAATCCTACTAATATCATAAATGTGAAAGTGTGGATGTTTGGATGTTTGTTACTCAATCACGCAAAAACGGCTGAACGGATTAGGATGAAATTTGGCATGCATGTAGCCTTTGACATGGAAAAGAACATAGGCTACCTTTTATCCCGATTCCTTAAGTAGTTCCCGAGGGAAAATTGAAAATCGTTTACGAGCTAAGTCGCGGGCAGACAGCTTTGAAATCGGGTATTTTTATCTTTTTTATTATTTTCACATTTTTCATTTCTTTTTGGACCCAATTCGGAAGTCCACGCAGACGAAGTCGCGGGCAGAAACTAGTTTTACATGCCAGTCAAGTGAATGAAAGCGGAATGGCCAAGACACATATTTTGACTAAGGTGTATCGTTTGTTAGGTTATTCCTTGTAGAGTTAAGGCGTGTGGAGTACGAAGCTTGGCTGTACATGAGATCTGATAACTTTTTGACAGTGCGAGTCATAATATTATGGTCTCGCCTTGGCAATATTTTACATGAAAAAGTTTTTGGTGGGATTTCTTTTTCTAAGCTGCTTTTAACACCTTTTGGAAGTCGGTTAAAAACTATGTACTTTTAAATAGATTCTATCGCGGTTTATTTTGATTTTATGTCCCCACGACGTTTCAACAACCCGCACGCCCATGACACTTGTAAAGATGTTGAAAGGTCGGGAACTAAAAACAAAATAAACCTTTAATAATAGAATCCGTTTAAAAGTAGTTTTATTTCAAATTCCATTTAAGTTATTATTTTATGTACTAGCTGTTTCCCGCTGCTCCGCCTGCGGTCTCATTGAGACCGCAGGCAAAATAATTTATTTTGCTATCCTATCTTTCAAGTTGGATCAAACTGCACACGGTGTGCAAATTTGATTAAAACCGGTTCAGTAGTTTCGGAGTTCATCCCGGACAAACATCGTGACACTGGAATTATTATTAGATAATGCGGGCACGATCAAGTTTATCGTCAAGTTTGCAGCGGACTTGGGTGCTATGGGCATGGCTATGGATGTGATGGTGTGTGTCTAGTCTATCAGACACCGCTTCAAGTCCGCTGCAGACTTGATCGTGTATGGCCCGCATAGGCGTTGCTAATATACCTATGTACATTAACACACAATGTATGATTATACGTAATATATCAATAGATTGAAAAACAACAGGTCAAAGAACTCATTGTAATTAACGAATTGCTATCAAAAACACGAAGACTTGATTTGTTGGTATTATTAGAATTGTTATAAACAAGTATTTTATATTGTATACATTTTAAAAATCACTTCTATACGCCAACTAGCTGTAAACATAATTTCTAGTTAATTTACTTTTGTTTTTAATATTTATTCTGCTATTCGGACGGAGACGAACCCAACAAATCAAAGATCATGAAAATCTGTCCACCCGTACTCGAGATATAGGTATAAGTTTTGTAACAAGCCCGACTTTGTTTTAAATAAAATATAAATCTATGTCTATTGTTCAATACCAATGTGGTTCTTCCACAAGTAAATAATCAATAAAATAAATTTTACTTTAATCACAGGCCTGAAGCTTGTCTCTCCTTGGTGGAGAACTGGAGAACGAGAGCTAGACAGACCTCATGCAACACTTTCGGATTCAGCAGTCCTTTCGAATTTTGGAGACATGAATAACCCTAAATCAATGTAATGGTAGTGAAAAGTGAATACTTTTGAAAACTTGTAGTGAAAAAAAATACTGTTTAAAACTTATCTATACTAATATTAAAAAGCTGAAGAGTTTGTTTGTTTGAACGCACTAATCTCAGGAAATACTGGTCCTATTTAAAAAATTATCTCACTGGTAGATAGCCCACTTATTAAGGAAGGCTATAAGGCTATTATAATTTGCGCCGGTAGCCGACGCCCACGCGGGCGGACACGCGACCAAAAGCTAGTCCACAATATGTTTAGACTAATCTAAGTTACTAATCCTATTTCAAGAGAAAACTTTATCTAAGAGATAGCTATGTAATTAAGTACTACAGAGCTGGTGTAAGGTGCAAAATGTGGGCAAAGCCATGGTCACAAGCTAGGTAAGTGCTTGTCACTTTATTTAACAACTTCTAAAGTAACCGTCAAGGATCATGAGGTCATCAGCATGAAGTCATTGTTACAATAGTTTCATATTTATAAACGCTCTCAATATTATCACACTTAAGGAAAAATTGTTTAGGTATGGCAATTTTTAAAGGAAAAAATCTATATCTCTATTATAAAAGCCCACGTCACTCACTGACTCACTGATTCTGGAACGCTCGCACACTATGATAATTTTTAAAGAAAGAACACATAACAAAGAGTTTATCATAAAAAAGTTTCAAAAACAATATTTTCGCGAAACGTCAATGACTGAAGAAAAGTATTAAGTTTTGTTATGATTCAATCAATGTATAATACTTTACGCGCGAGCGAAGCCGCGGGCAACAGCTAGTTATTTATAGTTCAGTAGGATATGGTACCTGGCACGTAACTTGGCGCAAGAGTTGTTACGAGTTCATCTAATATTTTAACATTCTTAAGTACATAAATGTTACTTAAAAAAATGATTTTTTTAAAGATAGTGTGATACAGTTGAGCAATAAAACTGTGCTTTTGTTGCACATAGAATATAAAAATACGCTCTCACTACTTCAAAATATTGCCAAGTTACTTGCCAGCAACTGTTTAAAATAATTATGTGGTTTTTGAAATGAAGCAGTTGTAATCTAATGGCTAGGTCAGACTTACCATCATTGCACTACTGACGTCAGCCCACTTGTGACACAAGCATTATAGCTTAGCACGATGGGTTAACAAGAATACTAGAAGGTAATGTTTGACAAGCCTGTTGGTCTAGTGGTTAGTGACTGTGACTGCTAAGCCGGAGGTTGTGGGATCGATTCCCAATCAGGACAAATCATTGTGAGTTGAACATGATCATTTGTTCTGTGTCTGGGTGTTATTTATCTATAATATGTATGTATTTAGAAATATATTTAAAGTATGTTTATCAGTTGTCTGGTCACCATAGTACAGGCTCTGTCTAGTTTGGGGTCAGACCGTGTGTGAGCTTTCCAAGATATTATTATTATTTTACTCATTGATGACTATTAAGGTAAATCATACATTTTATTTGTGAAATAATAATATTTATGATAGAACTCATCACACAAAGAATTTTACCTGAATGGGAATCAAACTCACAACTTTTGGATTAGCAGTCAGTCTCCAACCACTAAACCCACCAGCCAGTCAAATGCAAAATTATATTTAAAATGAAAATGTTTTATTTGTCTCAAAATAGTTACATGCTTTATAAATGAGTCAACCCCAGTAAGTAATTGAAAATACTTGTGTTGGGGTTGTCTCGCTCTTTCCCTTAGTTATATTGCATTTAATTTTGTGACAATTTTTCCTTAGATAAACCACACACGTTTTTCACATAAAAACCACAATTTATCAGAATAAGGTTCAATTAACCCAATTAAAACAAACAGCAATAACAAACATTATCTATATTATTCCATATCTATAATATTTGATAAGAGATTATTGAGTGCTTGTTATCTTCAAGAGATTTATTTATATGCAGTTGCTAGAGCATTCTAATATTAAAATAAGAATTATAATAATAATACAGTTGAATAATTTTGAATATCCCACTGCTGGAAAGTTCTTCTCATATAGAGAAGGAATTACCACACTTGTTTAAAAGCTGGTTATCAATTTCAGAATCCAGTTTCGAATTCTGATTTCCTCATGTTGTCCTTGACTGCTAGTCAATAGTCATAGAAACACTGAGAAATTACAGATTTATCGTTTTAATAAAGACATAGCCAACAATAAAAATTTACAGCATCTAGATATACTAATATGCAAAAGCTGAAGAGATTGTCTTGTTGAACACACTAATCTCAGGAACTACTGGTCCAATTTGACAAATTCTTACAGTGTTAGACAGCCCATTTATTGAGGAAGGCTATAGGCTACTTTTTGTACCTACGCGAGCGGAGCCGCGGGCAAAAGCCAGCACTTTCTATAAACAATGCATGTTATTGATATCAACAGAATTTCAATCAAATCATTATAAAAACTATGTTGCAAATATAGGACAATGCTATTATTGTGATGTAGAACAAAAATGAAGCATTATCTGCCACTAAATATGTACTATGTTATTAAAACATTGTTGCTAACAAAAATTAAATACAATTACTTGAAGGAATAAGCCTGTTACATCAAATTTTACATAAATTGGTAGTTAAATAGTGAAAGTAACTTTTTGAATGGATTTAAATTAATCTGAGTGGTGTTTGAATAGTCTGTCCAGAGCAGTAAGTTACAAAGGCTGATTATTTAAGAGGTGGGTATATGAATGTTGGCAATGAAATAAAGGCAACAAGACACCTTAAAATTGTAAATAAAATTAACAAGATAAATAGCCATTGATGATCATTGCAGCCTTATTCAGTATACTCATGCTTGTGTTACTAGTGGGCTCACGTCAGTAGTGCAATTGGTGGGATTTGAACCTGCCACCACATGATGGTGAGTCTAGTAAGTCTGCCCTAGCAATTAGATTACGACTGCTTCATTTCAATAACCACATAATTACTTTAAATATCTTACTAAACTGCAAACAATATGTATTTTAATATGTATCATAGAACAAGTGGCCAAAGTCCTATTCTACTATAGAATGGATCTTTATTGCAATGAAATTGGTACTGTAGTACTTTAAAATATGAATCCTTGTACCATTTGCCTTCATTTAGCATGCAAATGTTAGTCAAAATGTTATCAATGAAAATTAACAAACATTATTTACTAAGCTTTTACAATCTGAGATTTATGCATCAAAATTATACAGGTTTTGTTACAAATAAGATCCTTGCTCATATTTTTATATTAGTATAATATAAACAGTATAGTTAAATGAAACTATACCTAGACAAGTAAATTGCTGAAAAAGAGTGCATAATATGTGATCGTTTGCCCAGCCTTTTCCCAAGCTATGTTGGGGTCCGTTTCCAGTCTTACTGGAATTAGCTGAATACCATACATGCCTATCTGACTGCTACAACCCATTTCACTGGGTAACACCGTAAAACACTAAGACTGGGGTCCATTTTATGAAGTAATTTTGTTTAAGTAGAGCATTAGTAGCATTACATGTAAAGTGCTTCATGAAATTACATAATTATTTATAAGTACTACAATCAAATCTACAATAAAACTAACCTATAGATTACAAAGATAGCAGGGTTTTAGTAACACAAGTTAATTACATTTTATTCCCAACTTTATTTCAATCAGAACAACAATCTAATTAGAGTTGGCGCGTATTTATCTGTGGAACAATAGTGTGAATGAATCAAAGCTATATAAAAAGAATCTCTAAAGATATATCCAATTTATATCACATTGAAAAATCACTTCTCCGACCAATCGGGCGTCAATTTAGCCTATTATACTACGCGTATT
The DNA here is from genome assembly GCA_950381575.1 of Plusia festucae. Lineage (NCBI taxonomy): Eukaryota > Metazoa > Arthropoda > Insecta > Lepidoptera > Noctuidae > Plusia > Plusia festucae. The sequence goes on from OX494457.1 coordinate 227,835, forward strand.
AACCAACCAAATGCAAGACGCCCAACTCACATAGCGGCCTACAAAGAACGCAGAGTTCCGCATTTGGTCGGGCTATAGAGTACCGATCCTATGCGGTGACATCAGCTCACGTTATTGAAGAGATAATATGTAATTGATTAGCGTCACGCCCAAAATGTATGCACAAAATACACTTTCGAACCACAATCACGACATAAAACATAATATTTTTGTGATCATTCTAACACATAACGATTTCGGATGCATCGTCATGTTGCCGAAAATACCTGTTGGAAAGCACTAGTATTCGTAGATAGTGATTCAAATGATCACAGAACACGGCAATCGGCCAAAATAGTTGATAATGAGATACAAAAAGATAGCTGGAACTAAAAAAAGGCCGACCCAATTCATACACCTACCAGACACACCCTATAGCGCGGGTGACGAAAAAAATGCATACCGACACATAACTACCGCGTTCCTACTCTAAATGTAAACAAATATGTACAAAAGAAAGCTGAACACACGCAATACTCACCGGCAGAACTCCAAGACGCGTTTAAAACTTGATTTTTGTGTCACTTCACACACTTTTTGAAGAGCGATTGTAACTTACACTAAGCACATAAACGGGGTAACATTATATAAAATAACATGCACAAAACGTATTTGTTAATTTTCAAAGCACCAGCACCACCGACATTACGCGTAGAGCGCTTATTCAAATAATTCGTTCGTAAAAAAAGAATTTCTGTAACACGCCACCGGAGTAGATCGATGTCGGCGCGAGTTTCGTTTTTTCGCCGAGGCGTCGCTGCTGTCGACTGACATCCGAAGCCACGCTTCAGATGGCGCTGTCGTCGGCTGGGTGGCTATAGTAAAACTAAAATACCCGGACTATTGTTTTACTACGAGTCCTCTCGTTGAAATTTCAAAAAGAAAATAAAGTTGCTGTTTTGTTTAATATCTTGGGACAGCTCACACACGGCCATCTGATCCCAAACTAGGCAGAGCCTGTACTATAAATAATTAATATCGTTTATTTTTAGAAACTTCGCATTTTACTACGATAATTTTTCTATTGAATTGATAAGTAATAACGATACAATCAAAATAAATGAAAAATTAACTAACAATTATTAATATACAAAAACATCCAATAAGTATTATATAGAATCCCTATAGGTTTTTTTTTTTTTCATAATTGTGAATTTCCGGTCTATAATTCAAAAGTTTTCTCACAGGAAGCGAAACATATTTGATATTATATCTTAATAAAGTAATAGCTAGAGTCTAGCTGCTAGACTATTGATTTCGTAACATGCTTCAAACTTCAACAAGTCAACAGTTCTGAATATATTTCTTTTTTTAAATCTAAAATTGATTACAAGCAAGGTGGCTTTGTCGACTATTGGAAGTAAATTAAGGTGATACCTCCGATGTGGCCCGCGAAATTCAAATTTTCATGTGTTTTTTGCAATTTGCTTATCAGTGACAAGTTGTAATTTGATCAAAATATGATTCGCGACAATAACAAATATAACTTCAAATATAAGAATGATTAAAACGTTCGCTCCATTCGCTCGCACAAAGAATAATTGAAAATGAGTTAGATTTCGGAAATTTTACTTACTTTAGATTAATCTTTGTGAGAATGAATGGAGCACATATTATGATCATTTTTATATTTAAAATTATACTTGTTATTGTCGCGAATCGAATTTTGATCAAGTTACAACTTGTCACTGATAAGCAAATTGCAAAAAACACATGAAAATTTGAATTTCGCGGGCCACATCGGAGGTATCACCTTAAGGAACACAAATGACAGAATTCTACAGACTGACATAAGAGCTTATTTTGAGGGGATATAAGATACGGTGGTTAAATCTAAATGCTAATGGATCTAAATAAGTCCTTATTTTCAAGGTATTTAATTTACCAGACAACACTTATGAGCGAGATTACAATTCACGCAGAAGGCAAAGAAATATGCAATCATAATTTGTTATATATAATTACAGTATAATTTCATTAATAACAAAATAGGTACTGAGAATATATTTTATACATGTTTAGTTTTGAAAACAGATTTTTGAATTTCATATAAGAAATTAATGAGAAACATTGCACAGAAACGTAACATACGTTTAGTAATTTCTTCAAGTCCACATTCATAATTTTATTTTATCTTAATCAAGATGACTTTATAATAATATAACATTTGTGTTGAATTGTCAAAAACTATGTAATTTAGTAAATAAAAGGATTTTTTTATTGATATTAGAGTAAAAAAACTTTGCAGTTTTTAATACGTGCCAACGAAACAAAACGCATGAAACCGTTAATAAAAAAGTTAACGAAATGCTCGAAATGAAGCGTTCAATCATTCATTCATTCATTCAGTTACAAAATGGCGTTGGATTAAGTTGTGCGTTGTTGTTACTTTTTGTTTTTCAAAAATTTTAAAACTGTTGACTTAAAACTGAGGTGAATATCTTTCTTACATAATTTATAGTAGTTAATTAACATGAGTAGTTAATAGTAATGTGTATTAATGTTATAAAAATTGATTTATAGGTTAAAATGGGTCGTTCGCCCAGCCCGCGGCGGCGCGACGACAGGCGCCGAGACAGAGAGAGAGACAGGGATCGAGATAGAGACCGGGAGAGGCGGAGGCCTCGCACCCGCTCCCGGTCGCGCTCCCTCGACCGCCGGCGGCGCTCGCCGGACCGCCGGCGGAGCCCCTCGCCGCGCCGCCGCCGCTCCAGGTCACCCTCACCAGGACCCTCTACATCCTTCATGAAGCCAAAGAAGACATTCGGAGAGCGTCCGATCGTCACACCCGCAGATCTTGAAGGTAAATCTCCTGAGGAACAGGAAATGTTAAAGGTTATGGGTTTTTGTGGCTTCGACACGACGAAAGGCAAGAAAGTTGATGATAATATTGAGGGAGACGTCCATGTGGTGCTAAAACGTAAGTACAGACAGTACATGAACAGGAAGGGCGGGTTCAACAGGCCTCTAGACTTCGTAGCATGATACCTCGTTCAACGCACAGCAATCTTTCACCGTTTTATGGTAGAACCATGTTGGTCTGTTTCCTTAGTTGTAAGGCTGATATGTGATATTTTTGATAGTTTGGTTTTATATGAACATAGTTTATTTACCTTGTTATTGACTGCTATTAAGTTATTTGCCCTATCAGGGTTTATTTAGCCAGCATCTCAAAACAAGCAAGCCCTTTTGGCTTCGCTCATTAATAGATTAGACTGTTCAAACTTAATCTAACTATATTGAAAGCCTACTCGGCTTGATGCTACTTGCAGTCCGGAGATATTTCTCCATAGTACCTTCTCATTTAATTCCATTAACACCTTAAAACAAAATTTAATAGACTTCGTTAAGGCAGATTTTGTCCCCTCAAACATACATTCAAGGCTAAATTTGCAATTTTCTTCCGTTATCCTCAAAAGAGTTGATATAATACCTTTCCTGACCGTAAGGGTCAAATGACAATGAACAAAAGCTGTACAGCTGTCTCTTTGTTAGTAACTTTCTCCCATGGTTTTGGCATTGAATTGAGAACCAGTTTAACTGACCTTTCTACTTTGAATAATAGTTTTACTGATGCATATCTTATCCGTCTCAGGATCAGTTTTTTGTAATTCTTATTCCCAAATTATGTGAATACGAAATTCTAGAATATTGAATAAGTAATTCATTATTTGCAATGTGGAATGCGGATTCTAAATGTAATTTTATTGTGTTATATTTTTTTGAAATTTATATGTAACAATTTTTAAAGTAATAATAATGGAGACAAGTCCAAAAATAGTAATTTTTCAATATCACGCGATAATTTAATACTGCTTTGTTGAATTAATCCTAATAATTTCAATAACAACTAAATTCTAGGCTAGACACAAACAGGGTCCATAATTCATATTGCAACCTGAGTTGGTCTACAAATTCAATGTTAAAACACACAACATATATTTAAAAAGTAAGATATTTCTCAGGCTTGTGTTCAGTAAGTCCGTCAAGTGTATTTCATTAAAAAAAAAAATCTCACTCATTTTAAAGTCATTCAAAATTTAAATATAAAATATTACAATGCAAGCTCAAGTCTTCTCATACAGAGACATGCTTTTATTATACACAAATCCTGCGTAATGATATCACTATTCCATATTTTCCTTTTATCTTTTAATACAAAACACATTATATACACAACAACTCTTAAAATCGAATATGTTCATATCAAACCAAACTTTCTAATCTACTTTTTTACTTAGATTAAGTGTTAACATTGTTTCAATCTCACACTATTAAGGGATATGGTTGTGATAATATCCTTGGTTTATAATATTATTAATTATTCAAACATAGACAAGGTAAAGTGTCTAGAAAATTATTTTGATTATGAAGAAACTTAAGGTTGGATATGTTCATCACATGGCCATAAATTGATATTCCTTTATCCAACTATCAATTAATACTTTTTTGTAAATAACTCCTTCATGTACAGGAATCTTTCATAATCACATTGGGCCACAATGATTAAAGGTTTTTTGTATATTTCCTTTAAAACATTTTGATTAAAAATCAACCATTACTTCCAAAACCATATTACAGCCATGTCTCTTAAGATTACCGTAATCTTAAGGCAAAACTATGGAGTAGTCCCCATTAAAAAATACAAGGCATTCAAGAAATTGATCAACTGAGAATTACAGCATAAGCATTTATCCCGCTTTGTTGTAATATCTCAATATTCTTATTAGAAACTGTTACAGAACTTTATATTACTGAATGCCTTGGTTATCAACCTTCTGACCCAAAAAACAGCTGTAAATTTTGATGATTCTATGGCGATCTATTTGACTATTTGTATATGCTTTTGGTTGGACATAGTATTATCCAAAGCAAATTCTATGTCTTCAAAACTATATCACGAAATGTCTAAGGCACAGCCAGATACAGCCCAAATCGCATGAGATCCTCTTGATCCTCGCAGTGCCAGATTATTCCATAGTTTTTCTTTAAGACCCTAGTTAAGATAGAATAAGTCCGTTACACAGTCCCCGCGCGCAGCCCCGGCCCGCGCGGGTCCAGTCAGCGCTCAGCGCACCCAAGAAACAGGCTGAAGTACTTATGGGTCAGACGACCATATTTTTGAGGTCTATCGCTATAGCGTTGAAAGAAATGGTATATGAACACCCTTTAGACTATTCCGGAGTAATTTTTATAGTTGCCATGGTTTTTTGAAGAGCTGGTTGTCAGTATCCTCAAGTCAAATTCTGTGGTTGTTTCTCTGTAACCGATCATGGTTTTTGATTTATAGTAAATTGTTCAGCTATTCAGAAACTATGGTGAATCTGTTTAGTGATAGACACAGATGAAATATCACTAGGACAGACTTTTCTAACCACAAAACTGTTTAGGCTAACCATATCAAAAGCGTAAAACACTTGTCCAAGTATCGAATTTGTGGTTAGATAACAAAATTCCAAATTCGTATGGTGGACATTATAAACTTACAAAATTCTCCGCTCAATTTTATACACTCAAACATTTAGACTTGACTTTATAATGTTCACTATACCTCCTAAATTGCTGAACCATTTCAAGCAACTCTTTCATCGATAGACCGATTTATAAGACTGAGGCTTTCCGCACTAGTTTTAAGTTATCCGCACGGCGCACCACTAGCTAAGTAGAAGATATATTTTTACACATATACACATACACTCCCTCCCCCTCCCATTCCCTCTTTAGATTGATCCCCTCCTCCACAAGTTACAATAGTTAAAGTCTGTTAAGCCAGAATGTTGTGTTATTTTGTTAATTAACTAGTTTTCAACCTGGCATTTCTTGTGCATCTAAACTGGATGCATGAGATTGTCTTAAATTTTATTTGTGTAGTAGCAACACTGACTGTTTTTGGTTAGTGTTGCCACTATGTTCATCTATATTTTTGTTTATAAATTAGTTTAACTTTGGTTCTTTAAAATCTTGAAGGTTTTTTTGAGACTTTAGTTAGATATTTCCCAGTTAATTTACAAGAAAACCCAGCATTCTGTCGTATCAGCCTCCGATATACAATATACAATGGTTAAATATATTTTTGATGTATATTCAAGTAGCGCCGTGCGGGTGTGGGCAGCGTAGCATCGTCCCCGTAAATACTTCAGTCGGTTTGTCAATACATCTGCCCTTTCGAATGAATCAACCAAATTACAATCCACAGCACTCTCGCACAAACCGAAATTATCAATAACTTTGAAGTAAATGCTTGAAAATGAGTTTTATGTCTCAAAGCATTTATTTCAACCAAAATAAACTGTATCAAAAATTAGTTTTATAGATGTACCATAAAAAAACTGCCATGGTACTTTTGGCGCCAATTTTGATTGTAATGGCGTACTTTTCAATTTATTTCCACTATTAAACATCATCTTTTGATTACACTAATGTTTAGTTTTTTTACAGAATTTTGTATAATTTTGTTATGTCACATAAACAAGTGTAATATCTACAATAATAACGCTGATCGAATCCCTCTAATTTAGGGAAGAGACATAATATCTAAGTCAATTGATAAATATCGAAAAATGTCTTTTTCAAATAATTATTGTCATTTAAGCGATTCCTGTCATCTTTAGATCCAGTTTCTTTAGAAATTATACTTGTCTATGGGGGCAGCAATTCTGTATTTGCGAACATATAGCTCACAAATATATTTTCTTTCTCGATAAAAACAGAAAAATAAAAAAAAGTGTTTATGTTAATAATTAAATCATGATTCTTCTAATTTCAAGAATCTTGAGTTGTTTGAAGTTTGCTAAAATTAAGTTTTCTTTTAAGATAATAATGAAACTGCAAAATCCTTATTTCTTATAACTATATGAGTTTCTGAAATAATTCAGTTACTTACACAAGAATGGATTCATTCCCAATGTACATACCACGAATTATTTATACTTATTTAAAATAAAAAATAATAAAAATATGATAATTGAAATTATTTTTCCACAGTGTCTTACTTGTCACCATTGTTAATGGCGGACCTGTTGGTCTAGTGGGTTCGATTCCCACCCAGTAAAAATCTTTGTGCTTTGAGCACGATCATTTGTTCTGTCTGGGTGTATTTATAAATATTAAATATATAAGTATGTTTATCAGTCGTCTGGTCACCATAGTACAGGCTCTGCCTAGTTTGGGATCAGGTGGCCGTGTATGAGATGTCCCAAGATGTATAATTAATTCTCACATTTTGTTTAAAAAACTATTTAAGATTTCAAAAATATTGTTTAAATCTGTAAAAAAAATTATTACAATTTATAAGGAGCAACATCAAACTTAAGATCAATCGTAATGGTGACAAGTAAAATAGTGTTACTTTTCGGTGCATTAAAATTTTAGTTTAAATGTAGTAAAAAAACATTGTACTAAATTAAAATCCTTGGTAATTTAGTTGTGTCGACGTCAATGCGTAAGAAAAATTTTGTATACATAAAATTGTAAGAAATTTCTTTCGTCTGTAGTGGGAAAAAATATGAGTAAATATATATATATACTAACTGTGTTATAATTGGAACATCTATAGGCACTAACCAGCTTGTAATAATTGTCCCACTGCTGGGCATAATGACTCTCTTTCCATGTATAGAAAGAACAATATGATCATCACACTTTGAATCCAAAAATCTCATGTGAAAATGTATACATATTTGCATTAGATGTCGACATAAGTTTTTCTGTACGATAGAACTATAAAATATTATTATTATTTGAGTATAAAGGACATGTTTTCTGTACATTTTGTGAATAAAATTGATTTAATTTATGTTAGCCAAGGAGTCAAAATGAATAAATCATTTTGGAATAACTATTTTGTTTTATTTTTATTTGAATAGTCCAAAGTAACTGAAGGGTTTACCATCCTATTCCAGATGGTGTCATGGCGAGCCAATTTCTTAGATATCGTGGTTTTAGTGAACGCGCTGAATTCGATGATTACAGCTGTTTCAGGAGCACGTAGTTGCGGTAATGTGGCGGTACAGTGGAGGGGCAGTTCACCTCTGGACAAAACTTTCTTAACAGGTTACTTATATTACATTTCGGAAACGCGCACGCAACTTAAAAAAATAACTAGTCATTTTACAGAAAAGGCCAACTTGAAATCAATAATTTGTAAGTGAGTGATACCGAAATGACACTCAACCCAAAGTTTTGAACGTTTATTGTAGACTGACTTTAAATCCATTTATTTCTACTAATAAATAATACTACTTAATTGTAAGTGCGCGAGTGTAGCCGCGTGCAACAGCTAGTCTGTATAAAAAACAGGCTGGGTTGGTTACATAAAGTACTTAATAACTGGAGAACAGGCGGGCCGATTTTCATCATGCTTGTTTCATAATTTTATTTGAATTATTTCAAATTCATAAACTTTACCACATAATATATTGAAGGCAGTACTTAGTTGTATTTAAATAGGCAAATGAAACGACATTTTTTTCATCAAGTTGCGTTTTGTTTGATTTTACTAGTCCAAGCATGTTACCAAAGCCATTGTCCTTTATAATAATCGAAAATCAAGATTTAACTAACTCATTCTACACTTGGGCGAGGGCATCATTTTTACCCTAAAAATCTCGCAAATTCTATTAAGTTGAAACACTAATTTCAACAACAGCTACGCCATCACTCGCTCAGATATTTTTGTGGCACTATATTACTATATCATGGTTATACCAGGGAGTTATAATAAAACGAAGTGTGTCATATATTACATAATATAATATATTTTAAGTCAACCAACACGACATGTACAACACCGTCTTAAATAATTAATGGAATGTGTTCCACCTCGCAAACAGTTTGAAATCACAGGACTTAAACATATATATTTTTAAAATAATAGTACCTTCACACACAACTACTGGATGTGCTATATTATAATGGTACATAATATTGTGTAAAAAATTGTAAAATGGACAAGCGTTATCGCTGATCCAATCGCTCAAAAGTATGGAAGTGACAAGTCTAAGTCACGGTTGACTTAGGCCCAGTTTTTATTATCTCAGATTAACCAACCAATGGTTAAATATGTTAACTAATGGTTTAAAAATGCGTTTTTCAATCAATCGTTAGGGTATCAAATTAATAGTAGAGTTAATTATTTAAGCATTTTTTTGAATAAAAAAAATATAAATAAACGCGTTCTACCGAAGTTTTAACATATTTAAAAATTGGTTAACTAGGGATGAATTGAGCCTAATGGAAACCAAATTTTATATCATTTCCATACATTTCATGTTTTATTTGCGATTTCTATCATCTTCGCTTGTGGAAATGTCAGTTGTCTACAGGAACAGGAAACAAGTTACGACGCGGTAATTAGTCTTTTGTCAATTGAGAGCCTCTTTTAATACAAATATATGAAAAAGCCCTGTAAATTTACAAAAACTAGCTCAGTAGAATACAGATATATGGGGACGCATAAGTTACTAACCAACATTATATTTAATCAAATATATTACAATCACCACACATTGCGAAACCTGGTGAATACTATAATTAAAAAAAAACAACTAATGGGGGATGTTGACTGTGTATGAAAAGAAAAATATACATAGTCCGTCCGTCCGTCAGATAACAGAAAAAATTACACGTTATTTTTGCTTTTTCGAAACAGCAAAATATTACGGAGGGCTGATTTTCCATCATCAGAAAAGTTTTTTTTTTTCTTTTAATTTGTGGCATTTTGGTCTGCTATTAGCAATTTCTGCCAGTGTCATGAACACATACATGCAGAAAGCTTATAATGGGGGAATTAAATTGACATTCGTTATGTTTTGTATGAAACTGCTGTCAAAATTTCAAAGATATTAATATGACGATGATGAAAATTCAGCTCTTATTAAAGCGAATTAAAGTTAGTAGTGGGGCTCGTTAAGTCATTCAATATATTGGAGTTTCTTGCTGGTTCTTCTTAATAGGAATAGTATAGATATTAACCTTTCTTAGGCGTCTTCTTGAGGTACCTTTTTTTTTTTAAATAAAATAAATTCGTACGATTATGATTTTTTGAAATAAGTATTGTCGTAAGTTTTAGAACAGATACAAGAAAAATATGTGTTCAATATCTTTCATTTACCCGACGGACAAAAAAAATATTTTAGATTATACCATAATTACGTTTTTCAGTAATCACCACAGTTTGCAATTAATATATTTCAATCATTAAGTCAATCAATGCGTAAATTTTATACTTACAATTATACTTTTACAACAAATGTCTTATGTAATATGGTAAAAAACAAGCTATTCGCAAGTTCGAATTCTAGTCAGTACAAATATTTATTTAACGATCAAAATTAATAATTTTTACCATCCGATTCAGTTTTCCCAAACAAGCTGGGACATAAAATTCTCGTGTCGCAATGTTTGTTACCAAACTCCTCCGAAACGGCTGGACCGATTCGTATGAAATTTTGTGTACATATCGAGTAGAAGAATCGGCCTACATCTATTTTTCACACCCCTGACTAATAGGTGGCTCTCTCCAGTTTTTTTAAATATGGCAGAATAACGTTTGCACACACAGCTAGTAATTTTTCTTTTCCCGAAAAACCGAGAGGGTTAGGAAGACGAAAGGGGACACCTGTCTTCTCTAAAAAAATCTTAAAAAAAATACAAACACAAACAAAGAAATACCATAAGAGTACAAGTACCGTAACCGTACCAGATTTGACCTAAAACAGACTTATTGGTTAAAACAACGTAAAGAGGTCGTTAAAACATAAATCAAATTATGTTCATCCGTTTTCGAGCTACAATGCCACAGACTGTTTCATAACTTATTAATGTCGGTCGTTATACAATATTTATTCTGAATAGATTTGTGCACGAAATGTATTTCACTTACAACTAGCCTTATAGGTGTAGGATTATGAAAACATGGTGATTTTATCACTTTTACACTATATACTTAGTTTATGTAATACTAGAATCTCTACTTTGCCTAATTAATTCGTTATTGACACTGGCATGGTTGCGCGGGTGGGAGGGGGGGGAACGTAACTTCGAATGATGAGAATAGCGCAAGAGCATTCAGTAGAAGACAGTATATTTATAGTAATAATAATTTGGGACAGCTCACACACGACCATCTAATCCCAAACTAGGCAGCGCCTGTACTATGGTGACCAGACAACTGATAAACATACTTATATTTCTAAATACATACATAATATATATAAATTACAACCAGACACAGAACAAATGATCGTGCTCATCACACAAATATTTGCCCTGGATGGGAATCGAGCCCACGACTTCCGATTTAGCAGTCAGGGTCTATAACCACTAGACCAACAGGCCACTCAAAAGTCAGTCCGTTTGAACTCACGGACGCTGATATTATACGAACAATGGCAATGTAACAGCGACTTATATGACAGAATGCGAAAAAATACCGCCATCATAGGTTTTAAATAGAAATTCTATTATTACTGACATACAATTTTCATATTAAATATACAGTATGTTGTCGGATCAAAAAAATGGGAGCGTGTACTTATGTACCCGCGTAAGAAGTGTACAGTCATACAGTGATGCGCACGCATCTTAAAATTTCACTCTCATTTCGTAACGCACTTAAAAGAGGTATAACTTCAATAAGTTTATACTTATACTATACTAACTGACCCACCCGGAGGGGCTCGTGGCGAAGTTTACGGTTTGAGGTTAAGCCGCGCTCGCCGCGGTTGGTCCGTGGATGGGTAACCATTTGTAAACATACCGAGATGTTTTTGACGGCAGATAGCTGATGTAATAAGGAGTAATTAAGGCTACTTTTATTGTAAGTAAACCCCGGGTAACGCCACGGGGCCCAGCTAGTTTAATAAATATGAATCAAAGCAAGCAATAGTAAATCTTCTTTTAACCGACAACACACAAAGATCTATGTTATCCTTACAAACATCAATTAGTCTTGTACACTCACAGATCTTTTATACCTTAATAATAAAAAAAAACTAATACGTTTGGTATTAAAAACTAAACAATATTAACGAGATTTTTTCAACTGAGATCTATTTAATATAGTTTAAAAATAAACTCAGCAATAAATAACACTGTTAGCTAGATCGTTTAAAAAAAAACATAGTAATAAAAATATTAATACACAGCCATAGACCAGAAAACCGGAATGCGAAAAGCCGGTAACAGAAATAGTATTAAAAAAAAAAAAAAACGAAAAAAAAACCATATTTTTTTTAGTGACAAATTAAAATTGGTTATTACATGATCGGCTCGCTTAGAAACATCGGCAGCCTCTTCAGCTTCAGTTTTAAGAAATTTATTACAAAAAAAGACATAAATAAGAATTACATACATCTCCCCTTTTTATAAAAAAACGTCGTTCGACAGAAATGATAACTTAAACTAATCTAAGATTAAGATACGGCAGCAGTAGGCACGCAAAGAGGAACCTGCCTACTGCCGTATGCGTTAGAGAGAAAGGGAAGCCTGACAGAGTAGCGCTTTAACGCGTTATGTTACGAAGCAGCTTACTAAAAGAAGTTATCAGTACAAAAATGGAGTCATTAAAATAATTTTATCGAAAAAGAAATGCATAAAAAAATACTGAATCAGCTAACTATAAAAAGAAAAATCAATTAAAATATTTAAAAAAATAACGTCATGGTACAGTCACACGATATGTTAGAAACTATATACACATATTTTATTTTACACATTTTTTATTTCAATAGTATATTCATTTATTTTATAAATACATAGCATTTTACTATATACAGGATTAATTTAAAAGGAGTGCATATATGCAACGAGGTAATCAGGTGCATAAAACTGAACCACTTTTCCCAAGAAATCATAAAAAATCATAAAATTGAAAATCAACTTTTCATACAAACATAAGTCACGTGACCTGTCACTTTGTATGAAAATTACATTTTCAATTTTCAGTTTTCGACCTATATTCCTTAGGGAAAGTGATTCAGTTTTACGCACCTGATTACCTCTTAGAATATACGCACTCCTTTAAATTAATTCTGTACAACTAAATTCAGATTCTTTGACGAGAATTTTGTCGAGATACTATTGAATAAATAATGACATTCATTACTTAATATTTTATATCCCACCGCGTTTCAAATTCTTCTCGAGTTGTTTCGGTTAGTTTCCGTCAGTTTTCACCAACCACAGGCTAGCTCGTCTCTTATTGGTGGAGAATGACAGATACACCTTATGAGACCCTGGCGGGTATTTGGGTCACATTGTTAATGAATTGGCAAAAATTCACAAAAAAAAGTTAACGACTTATATTACTATGTATTATTGACCCTAAAAAACATACACGCTGGGGTCAAACCACTTCCACGCTATATTTTATTCATTTGAATAACATTTTCTCAGTGACTTGATAAAACACGTATACTAATACATACACATTTAGGACATTATGTTAGTGTTAGCCTCACTTGGGTCAACTGACTCAAGTCTTTTTATACATACTCTGATGCTTTCTTACATACGACGTTGAATAAAAAAGCAATTTATAGTTATACCTAGATGTACAGAACATTATTGACCCACTGCCACGAATGGGTCATTTGACCCACATCTTCTAAGTATATAACTTACAAAATACATGATATATGCATGGGAAAATCCGGAAAATTTTAATATTTATACACATAACATTATTTTATCGGCCACATACACTCATGGGTCATCACAATTATACTATTTCAATCAATCAACTTCAAGAAAACGAGAAATACCCGCAAAATATGCGAATATTTATACATATTTCAAAATCTTAAATTACTAAGGAATGGGTCATGTCATTATTTTATTATATCTATATGTTATGGACCAACTGATAAATTGAGCAGTATACATAATGCCCGGTCATTATGAAAAATGCCCAATATGAGAGTGCAATTTGACAATAATTATTCAAATAATCTAATTGACCGGGCACTATACATATTGCCCATCACCTTTTGGGCAGAGTAATATAAACATATTTAATTACTATTTTTTTATTGTTATTGTCATTTAACTTAAAATAAACTAAATATTAAAGGGGAATTATAAAACGAGCGATTAAAAAAAATCCTAGACTTTGTGTTGAAAACTTTTTGCCTAACGTCCGGTAGGTTTAGGTTAGGTTAATATGGTGACCCTTACGTGCACGAGGGCGGCGAGCGGAGCGAGCGGAGTCGCGGCAGCGACCGCCCCGTGCTGGAAAATCTTTCAAGCGATTCACGACTTTATGTGCGTTAAATATAGCTTTATTATCAAATTGCTCAACTATCATGTAGCAACATAATAATGACCGTGCAATGTGATAAATAATGAAGTTAAGATAGTAATTAATCACTTAGCCCGATAAAGCTAGACATTATTCATAATGCTCGCGCATTATAAATAATGCCCGCATTAATCACCTGGTCCACAACATATACATTAAACTTACATAACACATACTCTCAAACGCAAAACGTAAATAACATTATTGACCCACAATTACTGTACATGGGTCAATTGACGTACATAATATGAATAACAAAACCCAAAGAAAAAAGGTATTTAAACAAAGTAAATATTTCTAATTATTTATGTATTTATTTAATGATTTATTCACGCGCACTTCTCTGGACCAAATAGATTAATTCTCAAAAGAAGTTCCTAAAATGAGCTGCAGCGGCGGTTCAACTATTCAAACTCTTATAAAAGCAAAATCTTTTTTTTTTCACATTTAAAAAAAGCGAGAACCGTCCGCCATCTTGTATTTTTCTGTTACTGTTGACGTCACATAACAGACATTACGGGAAATAATACAAAAATAACACATTTAAATTCGAAATTGGTCAAGCCGTATAGGCAACAAGAGGTCACAATAGAGTCATGTAAAAATAAAAAAATAGTGACAATAAACTTAACCCTATTGAGTAAAAAGGGGGTATAAGTCCTACTAATATTATAAATGTGAAAGCTTGGATGTTTGTTACTCAATCACGCAAAAACGGCTGAACGGATTTGGATGAAATTTGGTATGCATGTAGCCTTTGACATGGAAAAGAACATAGGCTACCTTTTATCCCGATTCCTTTAGTTCCCGAGGGAAAATTGAAAATTGTTTACGAGCTAAGCCGTGAACAGACAGCTTATAAATTTGGTATTTTTCTCTATTACAGCGCAAGCTATAACACGGGTCAAAATGTTATTCTATTTTTCATTACTTTCACATTTTTCATTTCTTTTTGGACCCAATTCTGATTTCCACGCAGACGAAGTCGCGGGCAGAAGCTAGTATTAGAATAAACGTGAATAAACCGTTACATACATAAATAATCAATTCTTACGGATTTTCGTAACAATTATAATAGTTTTAATATCATCTTTACTCAACTTTTCTATACAAGACCGACAGACCTCCTCGCCTCCATCCTAGATCCTTCTGCCCTCCAGAACATTCTAGAGAGTTCTAGAAGGGAGCCGCTTCGTCTAGAGTATGGAGCCAGTTGAAGATCATCATGTTCCGCTCGTATTTGGAGAGCGGACGTCCGCGCTCGCGCTCCAAGTCTGCCGCCGTTAGCGCTAAGTGCGCCGCTTCTGATAAATATAAATTAATTGTAAATTAACACAAATAGAAAGAAGGAAAAAATTGTATCTCCGGCAGGACTCGAACCTGCGACTTCTAATTCAACGCACCAGTCGCTTCCCCTTTCACATATCTCCTTCGTTATTTTACTGCACGTCTTACGTATTGCGACGCATGAATGCGGTTTAAATCAATAAGAAAATATTTCATTGTTGAAATAAAACTGATTTAATTAATGGAATAAAATAAAATAACACTCAACAATAAAAAAAAAATATAATAATAAAAATAAATAACTTAAATTCTGGATATAATGAATGATATGATAGTTATAATATAAATTATTTTTATTTTTCTGGCATTATACTTGGTCTACTTTCTACGAGTGATCACTCTTAAATTGATAGACTTCTTAAAACAAAATGAACAATTGATCCAGCATCTATTAACACTGTTACAATCAATCCAAAGAATAGGTTATCGTTTTAATGACCCATCTTTGGGTCAAACTCATACGTTTGATATTTTTGACCTAGGAATGGTACCTACACGTAAATTAATAAAAACTTGACCTTTCGTCAAGTTATCGTTAGTTAAAATTCAATTTTAATCTAAATAATTTCCAATCAAGTGATCATAAAATTCGAATCGTCTACATTTGTAAGAGAGCTAGCCCGTAGCACAAGCTAACTCTAACAACGAGTGACAGAGTTCATCTACTAACTAATTTTTTTAATGACAAGAGTAGCAATCCCCTCCCAACCAGGTGAGTATGAGCAGCATACATACCAGGATGCACGAACCGGCAGCTGGGCCGCGGCGGCACCAGCAGCGTGGTGGGACCCGCCCCCACCCCCACTCCCGCACCACCCCCACCAGCTCCCACACCCACGGCAGCTGCACTCACTGCTGCAGCCTGGACACCACAAATACCCAATATAAGACAGCCTGCAACTTTCCCACTCTTGGTCCAAACTGAGAGAATTTTGCTCAGAATTTGGCAACGCCAGTCTTCGAGGTAATCAGGTTTCCTCAACATGTATTTCTTCAACTACCAATGAAGAGAATATAAAGCAACAATTTCGACTCAGTTTGGCAGTCGCTCCATGAATAATGCGGTATTCAGCTAAATTTGGTAAGACTGGAAGCCGACCCCAACATAGCTTGGGAAAATAAATGTGGACAACATCACATACATGGGATACTGTGTTACCCAATGATCTGGGTTGTGGAGGTCAGATAGGCAGTCGCTCTGTGAAATATGGTATTCAGCTAAATCTGGTAAGACTGCAACTCTAACATAGCTTGGGAAAATGCTAGCAGATGATGAATTTAAAGTATGTAATAGTTACCTCAAGCCTGTCGAGATTGAAGTCTGACTGTGACATCCTTTCCAGCGCTCGGTACGTCGTCAGCAACCGACGCTTTATGTAGTTCTGTCTCACCTATAATACAAATAATAATATAATAATAATAAATAATATTTCTATTAGTTACATAAATTAACAATAATACAAAAAAAAAGATTCTAAGTTTACGAAATCATGTTGAAATGTCAAAATAGTTATTTAAATTCAACTACAATTAATATGACTAACTAACACCTACTTATAATTAAAAAAAAACTAAAAAAAATGTGTTTTGATTGATAACGTTTTCATGTTTAATTCTGAAATGTACGACTATTGTAAATGAAATTTGATAAATCTTATGACCCACGAACATAAAAATTGACCCAAGTATAATAGTAATATGACCCATGGCTTTCAGGCGTATAATTTATTATATTCATATGGCTTTGTTATAAAATACCAATAGTAAACAAAAATGCTATTCATTTCTAATATTTTAAATTTGAAACTAACTAAAAATACATCAACATTTTGAAATAAATAATAAAAAAATAAGAAACTTTTATATTTCTATGTACCAAAATACATAGTAATCACCTGTATAGTAACTACACAGAAGTACCTCTATCAGAACTATTATTTGGAACCCAATTTTAAATCCTATCCAAGATTTTATAATCGTGATTGTTTATTCAAGTATGTCACCTTCTTGTTGTCACTGTGCGGCGGTCGCGGCGGCGCGTGCGCAGGATGCGAGCGCTGCGGAGACGGCAACTGGGATCCACCCACTGGAACAATGCGATATACAATCATGTATTTGGTTAAATAATAAACTGTACTTAATTTCTGACATAATCACGAACGCTATAAAAAGAGTTATTGAATAATAGCTTCTGCCCGCGACTTCGTCTGCGTGGACTTCAGAATTGAGTCCAAAAAGAAATGAAAAATGTGAAAGTAATGAAAAATGGATAAAATTTTCACCCGTGTTATAGCTTGCGCTGTAATACAGAAAAATACCAAATTTATAAGCATTCTGCTCACGGCTTAGCTCGTAAAAAAATTTCAATTTTCTCTCAGGAACTACTTAAGGAATCGGGATAAAAGGTAGCCTATGTTCTTTTCCATGTCAAAGGCTTCATGCATGCCAACCTTTCATCCGAATCCTTTCAGCGGTTTTTGCGTGATTGAGTAACAAACATCCACACTTTCACATTTATAATATTAGTAGGTAAGGGATCATAATCTTTATCGAGGACGATGTTTTTTCTTCAAAATCTCCGTACTACTTGTAATGTTTCCCCTCGTGCTAAGCTACATTATCAAGCATTTAGCTTAGCACGAGGGGGCAATAAGAATACTAGTTATCTGCGACCCAACTTGTAAATTCGTTTGCAGCTATTTTTGCATACATTCCGTCAACCTATCCTCTGGTATATGAAGTACGATGACAGTCATCAGCCTACCCTGAAGTATGTGGGACCCTCACCTGCGACCCAGGTGCTGCAGGAGCGAGACGCCGCGCTGAGGGTGAGGGCCTCCAGCGCCGCGCACAGACCCACCTCCGACGTCGCACTGGAATCACAACATGTCCTGGTTGCACACCACTACAAATTCTTAAAGAAACAAGTTGCTATTTTCTTTAAAAAAAACCTAAAGGCCAGCTAGGGCGTCGGACATGTGGTTGCGGGTTTCGAATCCCACCCATTGCACTACCGATGTGAACCCACTCGTAATTCAAGCATTTAACTTAGCAAGAGAGGTTAACAAGAATACTAGAAATGTCCAAATCGTTGTTAGCAAGTTAAAAAAAACTGGCCACATTCAAATTGTAAACAATTTTTTTTGTTTGTAAATTTTCTCTTTTTTTTAACCTCCTAGGTGTCCCACTGCTGGGCAAAGGTCTTCCCTAATTTGCTATAGGCCTTCGATCTTGAGTTGCATCCCGCTTCAGTTAATATCAATAGACGTTATCTCGCCAGTCGCTGGCGTCTTTTGGCCTACCACGTTTTCGAGCTCCGCCTCCAGGTACCCACTTGGTTTAATCCTAAAATCTTACTCCTAAAATTTCTGTCTCAATCCACATATCAAATTATCAGACACTAATGGAATAGCTTGACGGTCTAGACGTCGGTGCAGCTAAAAACCGCTGACTAGCTTTGACAGGCCTGTTGGTCTAGTGGTTAGTGACCCTGACTGCTAAGTCGGAGGTCGTTGGTTCGATTCCTACCCAGCACAAATCTTTGTGTGATGAGCACGATCAT
This sequence comes from Plusia festucae, assembly GCA_950381575.1. Taxonomy (NCBI): domain Eukaryota; kingdom Metazoa; phylum Arthropoda; class Insecta; order Lepidoptera; family Noctuidae; genus Plusia; species Plusia festucae. The sequence continues at coordinate 247,082 of OX494457.1, forward strand.
TTGTTCTGTGTCTGGGTGTTATTTATCTATAATATGTATGTATTTAGAAATATATAAGTATGTTTATCAGTTGTCTGGTTACCATAGTATAGGCTCCGCCTAGTTTGGGATCAGATGGCCGTGTGTGAGCTGTCCCAAGGTATTTATTATATTTTTATTTATTTATTTACTAGTTAGTACATTTTCTATGGGCTATGGTTATTGTCATCACCATGATGATGTAAGGCTTACCTCCTGATAGGCTGTGCGAGGTCCCTGCAGTCACCGACATCGGCCGCGCTGAAGGAGCGCCGCAAGCCGAGCTGAGCGCACAGCGCGGCACAGCCCGCCAGCAGCTCGCGGCAGCTGTCTGGCTGCAGCGGGAGTGACGACGACGACGGACGCCTAGGGAGGACATTTTTTGCCATAGGTATTTATTGGCTGACCAAGGTGTAACAAGTAGCTTATGTGTTAATCCAGGGTGTTAGCTACCTCCATACCAAAATCTTATCAAAATGGATCAGACGTTTGAGCATAAATAATTTTAGTGTGAAGTATGATGGCACACTAACAACTTATTCACTACTAGCTGAACCAGCGACGTTGTTCGCGGTGATCAGTGTATTTATTGACGCCAATAACTGAAAGTGTACTGTCGTGGTACCCTAGCGGTTCAATGACCGAGTTTGTATGCACAAGCTTGCGGATTCAAAGCCGGGCAAGTACCAATGTGAATTTTATAATTATTTTAAGACACCATTGACAAACAGTGCAGAAAAATATCGTAAGAAACCTGGTTTCCATAAATTACAACCCGCAATGTACAAACGTGTTGATCAATGCTTGTTACTTTGCGTCGTATAGCTAAGAAGCACCTCGACGCTATAGTTGAACAGCGTCGAGACGCCATAGTATAGCAGCGTCGCGACCACATAGCTAAGAAGCACCTCGACGCTATAGTTGAACAGCGTCGAGACGCCATCGCGCCATTGTAGAGCAGCGTCGCGACCACATAGCTAAGAAGCACCGCGACGCTATAGATGAGCAGCGTCAAGACGTTATAGTTGAGAGGCGTCGCGATGCTATAGTTGAACACCATTGTAGAACTGCGTCGCGACGCCATAGCTAAGAATCACCGCGACGCTACAGTTAAACAGCGTCGAGACGCCATTGTAGAGCTGCGTCGCGACGCCATAGCTAAGAAGCACCGCGACGCTATAGTTAAACAGAGTCGAGACGCCATTGAAGAACTGCGTCGCGACGCCATGGCTAAGAAGCACTGCGACGTTATAGTTGAGCAGCGTCGAGACGTTATAGTTGACACGCGTCGCGATGCTATGGTTGAGAGCCGTCGCGACGCCATAGCTAGGAAGCACCGCGACGCTATAGATGAACAGCGTCGAGACGCCATAGTATAGCACCATCGCGACCTCATAGCTAAGAAGCACGGCGACGCTATAGATGAGCAGCGTCGAGACGCCATAGTAGAGCAGCGTCGCGACCACATAGCTAAGAAGCACCGCGACCACATAGCTAAGAAGCACGGCGACGCTATAGATGATGAGTGGCATCGTGAAGCTATATTAGAGCGGCGCGGCGCGGCGATGCCATAGTTGAGCGGCGCAGTTGTTCAGCGTCGCGATGCTATAGGTCAGAGCCGTCGCGACGCCATATTAGCGTGGAGTCACGTCGCCACAATTTAGAGACGTCGAGGAGCTATGGATGAGTGATGACTAGAGCGGCGCGGCGCGGCAACGCTATAGGTGAGCGGCGTTACGTCGCCGTTGCTGTGAGGCGTCGCGACGCCATAATAAAACGGCGTCGTGCCGCTATAGTTAAGCGGCATCGCGGCGCTATATTTTAGATCAGCGTCGCGACGCCATAGTAAGGAGTCGTCGTGACGCCATAACGAGCAGCGACGCGACGCTATAACGAGCAGCGACGCAACGCTATAGTTGAAAGGCGTCGAGACGCCATAGTAGAAAGGTATCGCGACGCTATAGTTAAAAGATGTCGCGACGTTAATTTAGAGTGGCGTCGCGACGCCATAGAAGAGCGGCGTCGTGACGACAAAATAGAGCGGCGTCGCGAAGCTATATTAGAGCGGCTTTGCGACACCATAGCTGAGAGGCGTTGCGACGTTATTGTAGAGCGGTGTTGTGACTTCGTAGCAGCGTGGCGTCGCAATTGAAGTCGACTGTTCTTGTTATATTCACTCTCTTTCTCCGAATGCTGCTAGGATCTCGCATTACAAATAGGTAGACAAGAAATGACATGGCACACTGAGGAATTATAATGTATCAAAGTGCTGCATCAGCTTATTGTGAGCGAGCCTATATGTCATATGACCTACTGAGATAAATGTGCAGTTGAGCCAAGAATTTAATGGGAATATTATCAAAAAAAAAATTTACGTTTAGAAAGGTAAAATAAAAAATACTCGGCCAAGTGCGATTAGGACTCGCGCACCGAGGGTTCCATACAAAAAATTACTATAAATATTTTTATTATCTGATGTAATTAAACATTTACGGTTTTAGCAATTTTTCCTTTATCTGTGCCACGTTGCTTCGTACCAAATTTCTAGATTGTAATTTCACGGGAAGTATCCTGTAGGTTTTGATTCCCTTGCGAGAGTCAAAAATTTGCAGAAATTTGCGACGTAAACGGCTGTATCTATTGATTGCGTTAGCTTAGAAGTTTCATTTTTCAAAGTGAGTATTTGATATAAATCTCAGTTTGATACCTCCTGTTCCTGAGAAAAAGGGTCTTGACAGATGGACGGACCACAAAATGATCCTTTAGGGGATCCGTTTTTTTTTCTTTTAAGGTACGGAACCCTAAAAATAGAACTTACTTTAACGCCTTGCTGTCAGGGTTGGGGCTGGCGACTCTCAACGCCGGGTCGGGTCCTTGTCCTGCCTGTAAATATTGTTACCATTACCCCACGCCATCCGACTGTTGGGAACAGTAAAAGGGCTATTCCAAAAGTGGAAACCCATTTGCTAACCAATGCTTTACATTTGTATGTTGTCTTAACAATAATTAATCAAATTAGAAAATTAAAAGGAAATTGCAGTAGCTCTACAGTAGTCTAGGTCATCGGATTTGTGATCATATGGTTACGGGTTCGAAACCCACTGCACTAACGACATGATCCCACTCGTTTTAGCATTTAGCTTAGCACGAGGGGTTAACAAGAATACTAGTAATGTGAGTCCCACATTGCTAGTAAGCTTTTTAGACTATATTATTTGCCCAAATAATTTGTTGGTGTCAAATTTTGAAGACTAGAGTATCGATGACTGTAACTCCTCTGAAAATAACTGGCCAATGCTAAAAATTAATAACAATAAAGGTTAATTCCAAGCTCAAATCAAACCAATTGAACTAAAAGTTCATAATTCATGATCTCGTTATGTATTGACTATCAACAGTTTATGATTCAGGTCTCCATTTAAGCCCTGGAATAGGGAACAACAAGCATTTGGACACTTATAGATTCACATATATTGCACCAGGACTACAAGTTAGTTTTACTGGGAAATTTGCTGTGTTTAGCCTCTCGATTGGGGCATTGTGAGTGATTTTAGCCTCCTCCACTCGCCAGCATGGAGAAGGGTTGCATTTTTTTTTTATAATTTAATTAAATAACATTCAAATCAAATTCACAAAGAACATTCAGACTTGGAACAAGCATTTGTGGATCACAAAAATAATTGACCCATGCGGGGATCGAACCCGAAGCACGTCGAGCACAGTGATAATTAGCGTGGTGACCTATACCACTCGGCTATCCGTGCAGTAAATTTTTTTGGGGACTGTAAGATCTGTGCTCGTAGACGGACACACTTTAGCATTTTACCAGCACGTGCTGTGGCGTTCCTTCCGCCTCCATGCAGCAGTACGTACCTTACAAGCTAGCAGCCTCAGCACCCTAGCGTCGGAGGCAGCAGACGACACACTGAACAGCGAGAGGTCCGTGGTGACGGACTCGTGTGACGGCGAGCGCGCCACCCCCCCGCGCCACGCCTCCGGCGTGCACATCTCCACTGGAATTTAATACATCATATATTGGGACAACTCACATAAAGCCCAGATGACATAGGCAGAACTTGTGTTATGGCAACCAGACAACTAATAAAACATATTATACAACATGTTACAAATAGATTTTTTTTTCTTTACAAGCAGTTTTGTAACACCCTATCTATAGATAAATTATAGCCAGACATCACAAATGATCATGATCATCACACAAGATTTGTCCTGGGTGGGAATCAAACCTATAACCGCAGGTTTAGCAGTCAGGCTCACTAACCACTAGACCATTGGGTATATGGCCGAAATGTCGCAGCCCCCCAGTCCACTGCCAAAGTTTGAAAGTGGTCTATGCACAAAAAAAAACCGGCCAAGTGCGAGTCGGACTCGCGCACCGAGGGTTCCGTACCTACTAATTGGAGTTTCAAATTATTTTTATTATATGATGTAACTAAAAATTTATGCTTTTCGCAATTTTTCCTTTATCTGTGTTATAAGACGTTGCTTCGTACCAAATTTCAAGATTCTGAGTTCACGGGAAGTACCCTGTAGGTTTTGATTCCCTTGCGAGTAGTGGCGAGTTTCAAAATATGCGGTTTTAATTCCTGTTTCTTTTGATTGCGTTGACATAGAAGTTTGATTTTGTTACAGCTTAAAGGTATTATAGATTTGAGTATTTGATATGAATTTCAATATAATACCACTACGCGTTCATGAGGAAAGGGGTAGTAAGTTTAAAATTATTAAAAATATTTTTATTATATGATATAACTAAAAATGTATACTTTTCGCAATTTTTCCTATATCTCTGCTATAAGACGTTGCTTCATACCAAATTTCAAGATTCTGAGTTCACGGGAAGTACCCTGTAGGTTTTGATTCCCTTGCGAGTAGTGGCGAGTTTCAAAATATGCGGTTTTAATTCCTGTTTCTTTTGATTGCGTTGACATAGAAGTTTGATTTTGTTACAGCTTAAAGGTATTATAGATTTGAGTATTTGATATGAATTTCAATATAATACCACTACGCGTTCATGAGGAAAGGGGTAGTAAGTTTAAAATTATTAAAAATATTTTTATTATATGATATAACTAAAAATGTATACTTTTCGCAATTTTTCCTATATCTCTGCTATAAGACGTTGCTTCATACCAAATTTCAAGATTCTGAGTTCACGGGAAGTACCCGGTAGGTTTTGATTCCCTTGCGAGTGTCGAAAATTTGCGGCATAAACGGGAGTATCTTTTGATCGCGTTGACTTAGAAGTTTGATTTTTTCACAGCTCCAAGAGACCATAGACTTGAGTATTTGATATGAATTTCAGCTTGATACCTCCACGCGTTCCTGAGAAAAAAGGTCTTGACAGACAGACAGACAGACAGACAGACAGACAGACAGACAGACAGACAGACGGACAACAAAGTGATCCTATAAGGGTTCCGTTTTTACCTTTTGAGGTACGGAACCCTAAAAAGGTTGAGAATCTTTGCTCTAGATTAGTCTAGAGTTCTAGACCAACAGGCCAGACAATGATGTCAATTGATTTAATGCCAGACATGTTAGGTTAGGGCTTATTATAGGAAAATCAATTTTACTGGGCTCATAGCTATTGGCATTTGGTGAAAACCATATTTAGTGAAAATAAAAATGTTGTATCCTTATTTCATCTCCAAACCATTCTTCATCATTTTTTTATAAATACTAGTTTGTTTTGTGTTTGAATTCTGATAAGAATGTTTTGCAATTTTTGTAAATTAATATTCAGAGTTCAAAAAAGGTAAACAAATTCATAAATGTAGATTAATTTATTTTACGACTAGTTGTGGTCGGCAGCTCTGCCTGTCCCTATATTTATAGAAAAATAAGTATAGATTAAATGGGTATGCTGTGCAGAACAAAATTGTGTGTTAAGACTAAGATTTTAAAATTTCTTGAAATGTAATGAGTCAAAAAACCAAAATCAATATGTGTTATCTATTTTATTTAGTCATTAAACATTAAAGGTTAAACTCATTATATACTTATTATAACACAATAATTAATATTACACCTAACTCAGGAGCCTACGAGCTATTTATGCTATTTTTAAATATTAATAATCAATAAAAATAGACAGACGAAAATAGAATCAATTCTAGTCACGCAGTTGCATAATATGCATTTGATCGTGTTTAAAAATAGTAAAATTATATTTGTATTGTTAAATAAGACAAGACTTCTATAAACCTGTTTATTATTTACTGCGATTTACAAGAACACATGGGTTTGCGTCGAATGAATTATGCAAGATGCGCAACAGAAAAAAACACAGTAAACAGTCTGGCTGTTTGCTTTACAACACTCAAAATTTATTTATCTTACTTTCCTCACCCTTTAAAAATGTATAAAACCTAACTTAATCAATTAAAATAATAAAACACGCGTAATGCGAGTTTTCCCAATTAACGTGAAGAACAACAATAACAAACTATTATACTTACCGGTTACGTTAGGATCCACGGTGAAGAACAATAATTTAACAACTCACACAAAAATATATGTTCCTATTTATTAGTCTACGACATATAAACAAACAATAAATTAGCGATTATTTGCGAATTTTCTTAGTCGGCCGGATGAATCTGACAAATTCAATGTAGGCCGTCGGTTACGTTCTGAACATCTGATTTTGACTTGTTATGTTTTCAAAACAAATGTAAGCAACAATATGTTTTTGAAATATGTTCTGAAATTGATGGTTTTCTACAATAAAATAATAAAACAAACGTATTCATAAATAATTTATAAATTTAATTACAGTTAATTACTATAATTATATTAATTTTCTTACATTACAAACTTTTTGAAAGTGAACACTTTGAAATTTATAGTTATTCCGAACGTCACTAACCGCATTCCTTGATTTATGTTACAAATTGTGGTAGGTCTTAATTCAGTAGATTAATATTTACAAAAGTGACAATTTATATTGGTAAATATTTCCCGAATAAAAAGGAACACCATAAGATAACAAAGAAGATTTTCAAGGATCTTATTTATTAAACTAATTTTCATAAATAAAGATATCTCTTAAATTTAATAAAACAACACGACGTTATGATAACATTGCTAAATTAAAAAGTCTTCGGGAATTTAGGATGCAGTGAGTTGACAGAGATGGTGTTTATGTTACAGTAGCGACATCTTTTAGATAAATAACTGAACAAACTAGCAAAAGATGAACTATAACACGTATAGATGGCAGAGCAAGGTCTATTGGCAAAGGTATTATTTGTTTGGTGCAAAGCCAACGATAGAAATTAGTTTCAGTATTTTATTGATTTCATGTGTGCATTGCTTTCAATATAGGCAATGCTTATGATGTATCTATCTACTTCGAGATTAAGTTAATAAACATTTATGCTTTTCCTGATGATGATAATCTTGATATTGATATCTACCAAGTACCCACGCATGAATCTCTACTTAATCAAATTTAAATTTGAATCCCGTTATTCAAAACTATTCTTAAAATTATTCCTTTTTTACCTATACGTACCCACGTCACTGCATCTACAAACAAAAGATATTGTAAATTGTAATAAATATTCAGTAAATGAGGGGAAAAGCGACGTGTTTATTGATTTGGACCAAATTCCTGGATGCGACCATCAAATGTTGACAAACTTGGGTATCGCAAGAGACTAAGCTTAGGCTCGACTTACATGGAGACAAATATTGTGAGCATTGGTCTTTGCGTACGTATTTTATTGACGAGATATAGTTAATTACTGCCGAAATATGATATACGCGACTGATAATATCTATCTATATGTAGTATGTACATACGGCTACATATCAAGCTATACATTTCCAGTTTATGCTGACCTAGCAGTGTACGGAAATCCTATACAATGCGAGATCAGCTTATTCTGGAAATATTAGCTTGATGTGTACCTAGTCGAGTGTACATACATATCTAGGGAGTTTTCCCTAGATATGTTATGTACATAATAATCAGCCATAATTGCCCGCATTTTACTTATATTTGAGATTTCCAAAAAAATATTCACCAAAATGGTAATAACATATACCTAGGTACTTCCTCCGAAACCTACAATAGTTTTATAGACGGATTTTAATAAATATTTTAAACATCATGATTCAAATTTTACTGCTCAAGTTAAATTGTTACGTAAGTTGAAATCCAGAAATATTGGCTATTCCTACACAATTAATTTTTACTATAGCGAAGTTTTTAATGATTAACTCATCATAATCTGCCTAGCCTTTTCCCAAGCTATATTAGGGTTGGTTTGCAGTCGTTAAAATAATTGAATATCATCAATGAAGATAAAAAAATAAAAACTTAATTCCACTACGACTCCATGTAAACCGCTCTGAAACATAATACCAACATACAAGTACCTATATAAATATGTATAAATACTTTATCAGCAAATGTATGTTATGTTTTCTGATGTTGCAGACACTGTTGTTGAATACGACAACTTTTAAAGCGTCTAGATTTTTTTAATATCACTTTAATTTGAAAAAAAACTTGCAATTAAGATAGATCATACGTTTTAATTTATTGAATTATACGTATTTTGAATGATAGTAAATCCGCTGTCAGTTACGATTTGACGAATTAACTGGTGATCCGATTATTATAAAACGTGGTAAGACGTAATCTTGGATGATGAATACAAAGAAAATACATTTTTTGCATAACTTGTTGCACAAAAAAACCGAGGTCAAATGCATAAAACACAAAAAATATATATATAACTTGGGACAAGCTCACACACGGCCATCAGGATCCCAAACTAGGCAGAGCCTGTACTATGGCAGCCAGACAACTGATAAACATACTTATATAGCACCCAGACACAGAACAAATGATCGTGCTCATCACACGAAGATTTGTCCTGGGTGGGAATCGAACCCACGACCACCGGCTTAGCAGTCAGCGTCACTAACCACTAGACCTAGTGGCCAGTCATTTGGTAGTATTAAAAAAAATTGCTAGTCATTTTACTAAACGTCAGAGTTACAAAACTGTATACAACACAAAGGTATATATACATACATAATACATACGCGGTGTATTCCCATACATACACATTTTATTTAACTATCTAATAGTAACAACGATTGTCTTGTCTGTCCATATTGATATACAATTAAGATTTGGTTATTTTTTAGAATAAGTAATATGAATATTTTGTTGGTATCTAATATACATTTTTTTTCTTACAGAATCATTACTTAGTTAATTAAAACATTCGGTGATTAGGATAATCACTAATCAGCTAGCCATTTGTCATCCTTTAACTAAAGAAAAATATAAATTTGACGTTTGAACGGAAAGTTTTATTTCGATAAAACTTAGTAGGTTGAGGTCATATACATGCATAGCTGTATTTGGAAGCGAATAACAAAAAAATACTTTTAAATTATATCCCCATGATCTTATATCACTACGTAATAGTAATACTCGGTAATCTATTAAAAAAAAACACAATCATTATTTATAGGGGGGTCGGCCAGTAGCCTAATGGCTAGGGCGTCGGACTTGCGATCATGTGGTTGCGGGTTCGAATCCCACTCAATACACTACCGACGTGAACCCACTCGTAACACAAGCTTCTTAGCTTAGCACGAGGGGTTAACGAGATTACTATAGTAATGTATGACCCACATTGCTAGAAATATTTTAAAAAAGACATTTAGGTAGATACCTAATGATTTATAAAAAATATATCTCTAGTAGAGAAAGCTATCCAACTTCAAAAAAAAGTGAGTTTTCAAATCTACAGATAGATAAATAATCAAATATCGATTCATCTGAACTATTTAAAATTTTAAACACACAAACAACAAATTATTTGGTTTTATAATCATTTAATCTTAATAATAAATTATCTTTTCAAATCATGAAGAAAATTCTAGAAATATTCATTGATGACTCCATACATTTTGATAACAAACCTACTACTGTACGATTTTAAAATTAAAAACTTTCGCGCATGTGTTTGTGGGTTTGTGTGTGTGCGTGTTCACTTACATTATATATACGGTCGGTTGTGTGAGTGTTGTGGTTGTGTGTGTACGAGAGATTAGAGTGGATGTGTTGTATTTTTTTGGTATTTATTTAGTTTTTGTTTAAAATTGGAAAATCGCTTAATTTTATTAATGAATTTCTGCATTTTAAATAGCTAAATATTATATATTTATTTCTTGTAAACAATATACATAATTTTTATATTATACACACCTAATACTAAACTATATTAATTATACTAAACTAGACTAAAAACTTATAAGATAAATAAAACTATCTATAAAAAGAAGACTTGCTAACCAATATTAAGTAGGTAATATGGATTACAAAATATGTTCTATTTCCATTTTAATAATTGATTGCACATGAATGTAAAAACACCGAGTTCAGAAAACTTGAAAATAAATCCAATTTTGGTAAAATTAAAAGTATTTATTAAAACTAAAGTTTTAAAGAAAATAAAAGACTTTTTTTATGAAATTTTTGTACTGACGTATCAGCTAAGTAGGTAAATACAGATTTAATATAAATAATCAACTCCTAAAGTTTTCAAAAGCCGTTCGCGACTCGTATACCATATTAAAGAAATCTGGACAGGCCACCCCACAACCTCGTATTCTCAGACCCACTAAATATACACACAAAATTTCATAAAAATCGGTCGAGCCGTTTCGCAGGAGTTTTGTTGTAAACACTTTGCCACGAGAATTTTGTATATTAGATATTCTCAATTCTCAAGAGAACTTTATTTTTATTCCATGTAACTATTTTGTATAAAGATTTGGTTGTTAAAATATAATTTAATGTCATATCCACAATAAGCTCGCGCGTCGAGTATTGTACATGATTGTAGCGTGAGTGTCGGCGAGCGGAATGCAAACTAAACTGCTTAGGGCTGTCACACAATTTTATTATTATTATTACTTTTGAGTTTTCTTTGTTTAGGATTAAGAATGACTTAGTTGTTATATTTTTCCATGTGGATTATTATTTAATATGGAATAGTCATTTAAACAAGGAGCACAAAAAGTATTTCTACAATATTAGCATGATTATCGTGATATATACAAGTCGGTATATAGAACTGAATATGTTTTCAAGATTAGAAAATAAACATGATAAATATTATTATCAAATTAGCTCATATTATGTCGCTTCAGACATAAGCTAATTTTATAATAAGGATTATCATTTGTATAGAAGTAACTAAACTTACATTACTGTTATTTTTTTTGAGAAAGTCTTGTACTTTTTGAGAACTAAAAATAGAAATATATAGAATTTCTAATCATAAGAAGAAATTTTATTATTTAACCTTTACTGTACCTTCGTAGAAATAATTTTTAAGTAAATTCTATAAGGATTAAACTTATCATTTACACAATATTAAAATGTCTATAAAATATAACACTAGTGGCAGTAGCCAGCCCTGAGGTTATATTAGTGCACACACACTAGTGCAAATATGGACACACACACGGACACGACATACGAATTAGGGTCGTTGTGTTTCAGTTGATAAAGAAAATGGTTTAAGTCATAAATTAAAATTATCGCTTTTAAATGAAATATAGTTTTAAGTAAATTATTCTTTAAGCATAATACACTAATATTATAAAAGAAGAAATATTTGTATTTTATGTGTGTGTATGTTTGCAATGAATAAACTCAAAAACTATTGTACCGATTTCAAAAATTCTTTTGCCATTAGAAAGCTACATTCACCCTGAGTAACATAGGCTATATTTTTTACTAAAAAATTAGGTACGAGCGGGATCGCGGGGAACAGGTAGTATGATACAAAAAATGATTTTTTAAAAAATAACGTTAATTATTTCATTTAAATGGAAAGGGATGTGGTAATGCATTAATTTTCTATTTAGTAATCTATCTAACATAAAATATTAATGGAACTATTTCCACTGTTTTCTTAAAAATAGAATTAATGACAGAAATGAAGAAATATATGTCCATTTACAATTTTGTAAAGACTTAGCTAACAAAGCAATAAAATCAAGCCAATGTTCATTCTTCAAACAAAATGTCACAAAATGTCACAAAAATACAAAAACTATTTACTATACTTACCCCAGTTTGCCTTACAGCTTTCATAAGTTTTTTTATTCCGTTCGCTAGATGTCCTTACGTTCTGTTTAGGTTACTTCACATTTTTTGTACGAATTTCAGAAAAAAATCAACTCCAGTACAAAAACTAAACGAATTATAACATTTAACATATTGCATTTGTGTTTTATTTTATTTAGAGAAGCAACCAAGTTTACCGACTTTAAAAATTTAGGTTATTGATTCGACACGTGGTTTTTGATGTAATTGGAACTGTTTAATATTTGTTTATGATAATTGATTAAGGAATACAAAGAATTTGAAAGATTTTGTAAGTGCATGTTTTTTGACAACCATATCGGAACTAACCAGATTGTGATTACATTTTTTTTGTATTTGCTTACATTTACCTTAACTGTTAAAAAAAATAGTTTAGTATAATAAGATACGGGTAGTTAAGCATGACGTGATAAATGAATAAAATGAGTTTAATGTTATTTAAAATTATCTTATTTAGTATTAAAAGTTTCACATGTCTTTTCCGAGTTTAATTATAATAACATTACGATTTTATTTTTATCCGTTTTGCCGTATAATATATTTTATTTTTTATTTTTATTAAGAATTGTTAGTTAAACGTTTATTTTTAACTTGTACATATTATTATTTACCTTTAACGATCTATATATTATTATTTAAATACTTTCATCACTCTACTATCAGTTGAACGAAATAATCAGCATGATATCACTGTGATTAGAGTGTCTGTTGCATAATATTTTTTTATTCTTTCATAATTTTATTATATTTAAAAATTTAGCACTTATTAGATACGTATACCCAAATAGAAGTACGTAGTTCTGGTCTATCTCGCCATTACCTGAAGACAATCTCAACACGACCGCAGCTGTAGCAAACATATTATGTAAGTATTAAGTATAGTGTGCACAGAAAAAATAATGAACTTTTAAACGTATAGCCGTACGATTTCATACCTAAGCTCAAAAGAGAGCCAAAATAAAGTAGAATGAATGTTTTACTTTACTTGTTACTGCATTCAAATTATTTTTTGTTAATAAACTCTACGCAAAAAGAGACAGGTGTTTCGTTGCTCCAGTTTATCGATAAAACTGTATTTATCTGTGGTACAGTAGCTACCAAATAGGTGAACCTATTTAGATAAAATACATTTTTAAATAATAAAATAATATTTTTTCGGGACACTTCACACACGGCCATCTGATCTCAAACTAAGCGGAGCCTGTACTATGGTGACCAGACAACTGATTTTATAGATAAATTACACCGAGACACAGAACAAAAAAATGATCACGCTCATCACACAAATATTTGTCCTGTAAAGGGAATCGAAGTCACGACCTCCAGCTTAGCAGTCAGGGTCACTAACCACTCGACCAACAGGCCAGTCGAAATAGGACGGGAATAATCAGGAAAACGTTTTCTAATCGTTTGATATTTTGATAAAAGTTTTTTTTAAGATTTTAATTTCAATTCTCAATCATTACGATGTTATTAATGTCAGTATTTTCTTTAATAACACAATTTTCTTCTAACAAGCTACTCAATGCATGGTATATTGAAAATTTGTTACAAAACCATAAAAATTATCGCTATGTATACATGTGTGATTCGTGTACGTATGCGCGCCCACCCACACATATATAAATCGTTAGGTCGCTAAAGTAAGGGGTGTCGATAAAAGTATTTATAATTTTTTTGAATGATTTTTTTTATGTCTGTGTGATTTTAAACCGTGTGAATTATTCATTTTGTGTATAGATGTCCATTTATATGTAATTAAAGTTAGTTTATTCCATTTGTATGGGCTAATTAGGCAAGACTAATTTTAAGACAATGATTACTCGAGTAGGTATTAGTTTTTATTTCTTCACAAAGCCTGTTAGCCAACAGTAATAAGGAAATGACTGTCAATTGTCACTTATGAGTCGTATACTTACTACTGGCAAAATAACATTTTAGTATAGTCATGCTATGTGACTATTGTATAACCCAACCAATTGGAATGTATGAAAACAAAAAGCGTGTGTAACGAAACGTAATTAGCGACTTTCTTCATTTCTTGTTCTTTTTCTGACATTTGTTTTTATTCCCTTTATTAGTACTCGCTTTTTCATTAAAAAAAACTAGTATTAAAAGTCAATCGTTTTGATTCATTAAGTACCTACATCTTCTTACCGCACTGCTTTCTCAATTAAACAAAACAAGCCAAAATTATTATTTTCTACTGAACACTATTTTAATCCTTCAACAAACACATGCCATCAAAGTTATTAACATTAATTATTACCTGACAGCCCTGACGCACACATGCACGCGTGTACGTACACACGCACACACTAACGCCAGACATATGAAACCGAATGCTTGTCAAACTAAATGGATACGGTGAATAGGGATGTAGACTATTGGGTAGTTCTTCGAAATTTCATTCTTTGACTGATTCATATGGCCAAAATTTAATTCCACTTTCAGCTTAGTAACGCATCTTCATATGAAAATAGGTATGCCAAATAACGTATATTTGAATGAGGGACTCGTTTTTACAAAGTAGTTTTCGAGATATCGACATTTAAATATTTTGTGCCCAGATGAATCAGAATTTGTTACAGATTAATCAGAAACAGAAATAAAAATGAAAAGGTTTGAATGTAAATGGGCTCAGTCTTATGAAAATAATCATAATATTATAAAAACAATAATCAGTTTTTATAAAAACAATTATCAGTGATCATATCGCGGAAAAAAATTGGTCAATTCAAACTTGCGTAAAATATGTTTCATGCGATTTCTTTTTAGCAGGTGTTTCCCGTGCAGATTTTTTTAAACTTTTGGGCTGACAATGAGATGCTACTTTGTGGGCTGGGAGTCCTCGGTGAATCTGATATCCAAGTATTGGGTGAAGGTGATTTTATTATTCTCGATGGGACGCCAGCGTTGGATGAGACATCGGTTTCATTTTCTGTTAGGTTCAAATCGATTCCCAGTGTCTTCTGTTTTCTTATTGTGGATCTTGTTATACGTGCCGATAATGGTGAAGTCTGAGTTGAAACCTGTGATGAGCTGGGAATTTCCGGAGATCTTGGTATGATTGAAATTCCTGGAGATGATGGTAATGATCATTTTTTTCAGTATCGTCTGCTGGATCACATTTTTCAATTATTTCCTGCACTCTACTTACTTGGACAAGAAAAATTACGCAACAAAAGTGCTCCTTTCTTGCTGGAAAAGGGAAAAACTATTTTATTTTCTGATTCATATCGGGTTTTGAACATATGAATCAGGCACAGATGAATCATGATTTTGCCTAAAATCATGCATAACTCATCATACATACAGACTTCAATATTGTGATTTTTCTACACGAATCTATAACCCAAAAGCATCACACGAAGCTCAGATTGAGGTTTCAAAATAACAAAATAAATTTTATAAAGTAGGCATTGTAATCAGGAGGCTACCTGAACCAAGCACAGATGAATCAGATGTTTACCTTCGTTTCACCGGGATCTAATCCAACTAGCCACAAGTCCGCCTTCTAGCTCATAGGTTGCACGTCTGGCTCCCCCCCGCGCGAGATTCCAGACCCTTATTATTATTACTCGATCAAGTACGGTCAAGCGCAGCTTACTCCACATGAATCAGTATTATACGCCGGACACTTCTTATTTAATTAATTATAAACACACAAACGTAGTTATAACTAATACATAATTTTTTTGTAAGAGGTCAATTCATTTCCTTTCGATATAATTTTAATTTATATTGAAGAATCAAAGGGAAAATGTGTCATCGACCATTTTGTTCCGGAAAATGGCAAACGGACGCCCTATATGAATCAGGAGAACAGACTTCAAAAATTTTTATTTTATATCTAGACAGCAATTATTAAAAAAATATAATTTGTCCTAGATAGAGGTAAAGCTAAACTGTATAAAAAAAAATATTACATGCCATTTTGTTTGTTGGTTACAGAAATATACCCACAGACATCGAAAATTTTGTCTCTGAAGAACTACCCTATTGTTGTATATCGACAAAAATATTATTTAAATAATCTGAATTTTAGACAATAGCCCACTGCAAATTTGACTCGTGGTAAATTGTATATAGTAAGTAGGCACGTGTATGTATAACGCATCACATAAAATTTTCGAAATTAAAATAAAATTATAAGAACACATAGTAATATTAATAGAAAAAAAAATGATTAAAATCCATATCCAATCCATGAATAAAATTCGTAGAAACGTTTTTGTTTATTTGTAAACTAGCTGATAACACCACCTACACTAAGTAGTAGTAGAAATCTTAAAAACTTGATAGCAAGAAACGTAATTACTAATTATTATTTTCCGCTTGAGATAAAAATATTGATCTGTCTTATCGATAAACAAATATATCGACAATACCGCAGCGCGGTTACAGCCCTGGTTGAGCTCGGTGGTATTATTATTAGCGCTGATAAGGCGAGTGCACACCGGGGCAAGAGGTTTACGTATTAAGGTGTATTGGAGTACTAGAGGACTAAGAATTAGAGTACTCTGTATATTAAGACGTACTAGAGTACTAATAATTAGGTGTACTGATTGTATGACCTCCACATTGATACATTGCGTAGTGTGTAGAATATTTTCTAAGGCCCAGTTTTTTGATCCCGAGTTAACTCAACCAATGGTTAAATATGCTAACTATTGGTTTCAAAACGCGAGTGTTCTTCAATTTTTAGTCTATCAAATGGTCAAATATTTAAGAGGTTGAGTTAACTAGGGATAAAAAAACTGGGCCTAAAGAGGTTGTACTTATAGCGAGCATTGTATAGCGCCACAACCTTATAGGAGCCGGTGGCCAAATCTGGAACTGATACTATTTAATTAATTTCAGTTTATATTGCTTAATTACAAAAATTTTAAATTAAGATATGATTTACTGCTTGTACACTGGCGCGTGGGCATTATTTTTACCATAAAAACCAAGGAATTACTATTGAGTTGAAACACTAATTCAAAAACAGCGGCCACTCGCTTAGATAAGTTAGTAGTACTTCAGCAGTCTTTACTATTACCGAAGGATGTCATTGAGTACCAAATAAAGTTATAAGTTATTATAAATCTGTATATGTTAATCATCTTGATTGTAATATACTATTAAGTACCAATATTTCACACAAATATCTAGGAGAAAAAAAATCTCTCTCACAACGAAAACATTAAGTAAGGGTATTATGTCTTATTATACATATAATACGGGTTTTAAATAATAGGAAACGTATCGTCCTTTTATAAACCAACTTCAAAAAATAGGGGGAATGTTTTTTTACAGATTTTTATTCACCTTCATTCTTGTCTACAAAGAAATATCCAAAAATCTCCAATTTGTATACACCCTAACTGTGTGTCACTGAGTTGTGGCCAAGCGTACCCAAGGCCTTACATTAATTAGCATTTAGCCCAGCGCTGGGCTAACTGGGCTAAGTATTATCTACTACAATACGTACTGAATACAGATATTTAACAATTGTTAACTACCATCCTATTTACTTACATATTAGTTAATGTTTTAAGCTCCCAAATAATACAAATCTGTCTTTACTTTACACATTAAAGTGACAGAGAAAAGATAATAACGGCCTCTTATATTTGAGTTGTGCTTAAATATTCAGCGTAATAATCATCAATATTTACAATCTTTCACATCTTCTTTAAATATAGTATGGCACTCCGGAATAACGTTGCTTTCTACGGGTAAAAGAATTGTTAATAGGTTCAGTAGTTCCAGACATAACTTCCTACAAACAAAGTCACAATATTTACCGATACAGGATTAATTTAAAAGGAGTACATAGGTATATTCAACGAGACAATCATCTTTTCATACAAACATAAGTCACGTGACCTGTCACTTTGTACGTAAAGTTCATTTTCCATTTTAATTTCGGTTTTTTTTTTAAAGTGGTCGTAATAATACCTTCATTTAAATTAAAATTACCATTATCTCTAGCTAAATAATCGTTTAAAATAGGGTATGATAAACTGCAATAAATCAATTAAAGACTGGTATTAATAACTGTCTGAACAATCTAATCTCCTAAATGGCTAAATCAATTCTGATAGCAAAAAAATTAGCTAGGAAGAGTAGAATAATGTATCAAATATACTACTTAATTGGCAGTATTCTTTTTGCCAAATATTTTTGCTAAAAATAACTTTCTTAACGAACTGGGTATTTTAATTTTATTTATACACTTAAAAATTACTTTGAATAGATTTAACACATTTATAATCACAATAGACTTTGCTTGTTTGTTTTTATGTTTGTAAGTTTGATTCCAAGCTACTTCGTATTATCACATTTTTTCATTGAATGTCGTCGCAAAACTCCTATGAACAGACTTCAGAAGGTATAGAACTGAACGATAACTTTAATAAAATACAATCTTCATACAATTTTTTTCAATTACATGATAATATTGATAGGTGAAATTAAAATTCGGAATTTTATTATTTTAAACTATCTACTTATCTTGCCTTACGATATCACTCAGTTCGCTCATGAAGATAATTTTTCATACTTTACCTCAAGAAATGAATAAAAAATAAATAGATATTTTAAATACCGATTCAAAATAAAATAATACAAGTAACATACTTAAATATATATCAACATATTTTCGTAATTTTACTTAATTCCATCGAATCTATTCTACGCCATTCATAATTCTGTGCAATTCTCCATGAGTCACACATCCACATATAATTGTGTGTTTGTGAGTGTGTGTCAACACGCGATGTTACGTTAGAAACATATGGCTTGGACTAATTTATTTACTTGTTTGTATTTAGATTTAGTTTTGTTTAATTAATATAGTTTAGTATTAAGAGTGTTTTTTAATTAAATAATTTTGTTAAGTCATCATAAATTTTTTGTTTGTTTAATTAAGACTTCAAAATATTTTTTCCTATTAGGAAATACTATATGATGTGCAGTTTTAATTTCTGAATAATTTTTAATGAACGTGTAAGATAATATTATTTATTATTAAAATTTTATTTTCAGCACAATTTTCTTGTATAATTGTGTAATTGAGTAGGTACATTACGAATACTGTGCCAAAATTGTAACTAAATTTGTATTCATAAACGCATATTAATATAAATCTAAACATAAACAAAACAATTAAATTATTTGAGTAATCATAATTAAGTAACATCCATATTATGCTAACTGTATGGGAAGACATTCCGGTTTTACACACACATACACAAATCGAATGTGTTACACTCGACAATACTATATACCGTTCATTTCCAATAATCCATTCAAATTTAAACTTTAGAGCCTAAGTTATAAGGTTTGTTTAATATTTTTCGAGGTGTAACGTTAAGTTGGTGCGTCCGTATCTTGCGTATTAGGATTATTTAAACATACAAAGGTTTGAAATTAGTTAAGAAGTTATTATTCTAGAACGAATTCAATATTTAACTTAAATACTTTATTTATTTAGAATTCATGTAAACTAAAGGTTGCGGGTTCGAATTACACTACCGACATAAACCCACTGAAATAATAATATTAGATCATGTAGTAAATATATTACAATTCATACTAAATCATTTTTTTAAAGCTTCGCATCTCCGACTCCAACTATATTTTAGACATTAGGCTACTGCCGCTTCAATTCAAATATATACAGTATGACAGTATCTATACACGAAAAATAACACTCCTATCAAAAAACTAAATAAAATAAAAAAATGGCGTTGAAATATTCGTCCGCATCTCTATCGACCGGAAGTGTGCCCAAAAGACTAGCTGCAGTATAAGACAGAATAAAAAAAAATCTAATCTATATATATAAAAATCAATTGCTGTTCGTGAGTCTCGCTAAAACTCGAGAACGGCTGAACCGATTTAGCTGATTTTGATCTTGAAATGTTCGTGGAGGTCCAGGGAAGGTTTAAAAGGTGAAAAACATAAAGAACATGTAAAAAAAACTGTTTCTAAACTCGGGAATTACCTTAATTAATTTACTTTTGACAGAACGAAGTCTGTCCGGGCAGCTAGTCATTGATAGAAAAAAATATTCTACATAAACAGCCAAAACAGTTTTTAATGACACAGATGGTGACAGGTTTGGTATGAACATAATTAATATGTTTTCGCAAATACAGAATTGTAAGCAAGTCTTGTTTGAAATGGCTGTATTTCTATGGTCATTTATTGAGAACAGATTTGAGACTGACTATTTAAAGATCAATTCTAGAAGACCCTTGACATATTTTGGAAATTGGCTAATAAACTTATATTGCGCGGCACAAGATATAAAATCCTTAACACATGTCTTTAAACAAAAATACGGTTCAACCTTATATAAATAAGAAGAATAAAAATCATATGCCATTAATTTTATTCAAAATTATATAAAAATAATATTTAAATCCGACTTGCACTTCCAGAGATTAATACATTCAAACCAAATCTTCAGCTAGACTTGTAATAAATAAAATTAATTGATCACATTATATATATTTTATTTTTTCATTTATTTATACACTAACAATTTTCATTGTGTCTGAACATAATACATATTACAATTATTATAATATTAAGTACTTAATACAATTTAAATATCAATAAATTTAATACCTACTTAATACTTATGACAATGTTTAAAATGGTTGCCAATAACAATATAGTAACAACAACCTGCAAATATCCCACTGATGGGCAAACGCTTCTCGTACAGAGAACGAGCATTGATCCTACATATAAATAAATTGGAATAAACATATGAACATAAACACGAGAATGTTTGTACGTTTGTTACTTGATGTACCTACTTAACTGCTGAATATATTTGAAACAGTCAAACGGATAGCTGGAAATTTGAAATAATTAGATGTAGCGTGTCGTGGTGGCTTCGTAGTTGAATTAACGGACAAGGTTGTAGGTTCGAACCCATACCATGTTGCTTTATTAAAGTTATATGTACTTTCTTAATTATTCTAAGTCATCATTGATTAAGGAGAACATCGTGAGGAAACCTGGATTCGAAAAATTGGAATCTGAAATCGCCCGCAGTGAGCCAGCGTGGTGATCAATGCTCATTCCTTCTCTATATGGGAAAGGCCTGTGCCCAGCAGTGGGACATTTATAGGCCGGTATAATAATGAACTCGATATCCTATAGACATCAAATGCAATCTTATTTAAAAATAAACTACAAAAATCTTTTTTATTTCAACTAATCCAACTGAAGTTTAAAATCCCCTATTATTAACAAACTGTTAAATAATTCTCCCAAACAAAAAAATATTGATAAAAAAACAGGCGAACCCATATCGAAAAACTAGTCTACGATATGTTTTTGTATGCAAAATGAACGAATAGGACAGAGAGTGTGAGGGATAGAGGTAGGCAGACAAAGGTGTGCGAGCGAGAAAGGTATATAATTAAAAGTTTTGTCGCAGCGGCTTTCCGAGGGTTCGCTCGAGTGAAACAGAAAAATGTATGGAGACGATTATTTATTTAATATCATATTGTTTATATTAGTTGATTGGGATTTACCGTAAAATTTAATTTATCATTTAATTTTATTTTGAAATAAACGAATAAACCTTATCGACGGTCCCTACGTACAAGCCCCTAAGTGGTAGATACGTGATTTGCATGTTATGTTACCGTGACCTTAAGGACCACCAACACTATCATTTAGTTAAAAAAAAAACAGTCTAAGTTGTCAAATTCAACCTTAAATCCACACACGAAATTTCCCATAACTACAATATTTACTATAATTTCCATCGTAGAACAACAATAGTGGCAGTTCGGTAAGTTTACGTTGAACATTCTATCGCATCACCCCGCGGCTCATCCGCAACTGCCACTTGCGGGATATACGCTAGCACCGGTGGCAAAAACGGTCATGTTTTGTTTTGCTGCGTGAATATCAAACGTTGCCAGGTTATCACGATTGTTTTTAACCTGTTTTAAAATCCCCGTAATATTGAATTATAAATTGCGCAGTTTAGTAAGTGCGTAAACAACTTAAATACTGTTTACATTATTTTTTCAATTATATATATAACCCACGTACAATATCATAAATGGCAATTACAACTCTAAATTATTAAAATACTACCACGTAAAAGTTATTAAGTACCACTTAATCTATTTTTTTTTAGGCATGATTCCGATGTATAAGTAAGTAAGTGATAATTAATACACTAAAAAGGACTTTTACATCTTACTTTAACATTTTTTATAAAGTATCTATTACAATAAAGCGCCATACAAAATTTCAAGACTCTACGTTAAACAGAACTCATTACACACGCGTTTGAAACTTAAAAACGCTCTCCTGTAAAATTTGTCATTTGCAGTTAAGGGTTTATTCGTAGGGACCATCGTTATTAAACCTTTACATGTGATTTGAAGTCGATAACTATATAATTCGTGATGAGTAAGACGTGGTTACTACTAATGAAGTAAGGAATATAATATTTTATTATTATAAAATCAATACAAAAATCATTTACAATTTTGTTTTGCTCTAGATTATCAACAATATTGTTTTCATGAATTTCCGTCTTACATTGAAATGTGGAGGCTTGTTATTAACTACATATTGAAATAATATTGTTAAATGCGATGTTATTAGCCTGTAAGCCTTATTAAAATAAAAAAGAGATAAAAGTAAAATTAAATTAAATAACAACAATACGTCTCCATGGTATCTCGTGTCCAGTTTTTACGGAATATATTCCGATGTTCCGTTTATAACCTTAACCGACTGCGAAAGGGGGGGTGCTGTGTTTGTATGGTATTTCCTGTTGTATAAACACCTGACTATATCTGTGACTATAGATTAATTGTTAATCTTTTGGTAGACAAAGAATGTTGAGCTTATACACGATGTAATCTATTTAGATGGATAAATATTTAGGTATAAACGATAATACTAGCTTTTGTTCGCGGCTCTGCCCGCGTGGGCATTGGTTACCTCTCGGCCTATAGCGTTCCTCAATTAGTGGGCTATCTAACAGTGAAAGAATTATTCAAATCGGACCAGTAGTTCCTGAGATTAGCGCGTTCAAACAAACAAACAAACTCTTCAGCTTTTTCATATAAGTATAGATAATCTGCTTAAAAATCGTAATAAATCAATATTTTTTTACGATTTAAACGTTTTATAACATAAACTTATTCCGACAAAATAAATAGTAAAAAAAAAAAAACAAAATAAATATTATGTTTATCACCACGCATGCATTCCCTATAAGATAAGCAGACATCTTAACTCCACCCTTGTACAAACATTGAAAAACTTATTTAGGGTGCAAAAGCTAGTGGGTTACACTAGCTTTTGCCCGCGACTTCGTCTGCGTGGACATCAGAATTGGGTCCAAAAAGAAATGAAAAATGGAATAAAATTTTCACCCGTGTTATTAGCTTGCATTGTAATAGAGAAAAATACCAAATTTCAAAGCCCTCTGCCCGCGGCTTAGCTCGTAAACAAATTTAAATTTTCTCTCGGGAACTACTTAAGGAATCGGTATAAAAGGTAGCCTATGTTCTTTTCCATGTCAAATGCTACATGCATGCCAAATTTCATCCAACAAAAGATTGTCTTTTCGAATTTAATAATAATAATGATATAGTTTGATAATTTTTTATGGTAGGTGACCCTAACCATTAATGAAATAAATAATACAAACAGTACTCAAATTACGTTTTATAATTAATCAATTAAGACCGTAGTTAAATGCTAATTATGTGTTTTTCATCGTCTTAAATATTTATAAGTTGTTTTTTAGTCTAGACTTGGTCATCATCTGCCTTTTTCCAAGCTATGTTGGGGTCGGCTTCCAGTCTTTCCGGAATTTAGCTGAATTGCGTATTTTCCCTATGTATGCTTAGATCTCTAAAACTACGCTACAGATTTTGATGGTGGCCAAAAGTAGTCCATGTTCTTTCTCAGGCTCCAGACTATATCTGCACCAAATTTCATTTAAATCGGGTCTGTAGTTTATTGCGTAACACACAGACAAACAGAGCGACTTTTGCATTTTTAATAATGGTAAAGAAGTAAGTATTGTACCCGTGTGACGCCAGGGCGGATTGCTAGTAATTCATAAACAAAACAAAATATGAATGAAAATAAAAGTGGCTTACACTGTACAATGACTAAACAGCAATTTCAACCAAATGGGTACGACACGCTGCGCGACCACACTACCCGAAATATTATCAATGCTAACTTAATTATTATTATTACTTATTCAAATTCTATATTTTATGATAATTTTATGTTTTATCCACTCTTTATTTTGGTATTTGTTGTAGTTTATAAATTGATGTCAGATAATCATAATTAAGTTTATTTCAAAGTATTATTCAAGGAACTTCTCGTGATAATTGTAAAAAAATATTTTAGACAATAGATTTTGATATTATTTGACAATTATATGTTAAGTATCATCTAACTTAAGTAAAAATTATGCAATGTCTAAAAAACTATTTTTAAATAAGAAAAAGTATTTTTTTTTTGTTTATTCGTCAAAATATTCACATATTTACGTCAAAACCATTACTGATACACTAAAAAACTAATTTCCCATTAAACTACGAGAAACTTAAGAGTATTATAAATATAAATAAGGTAACTTGATCATAAAAATAACAATAAATATTAAAAAAACAATAGGAAAGTTTCCCCCCGTGTGAGCGCACTGACCCGTACGCCGCTTGCTTCAGCAAATGAATGTGTACCGACCGCGTACAGACTACGCGCGCTTTTGTTAAATACATATATTATTATTATTACTTTAATTTTGAACAAAATATTAATTTTATACTTTTGTTTGTTGTTTTTCTTGTATTATTTACGTAATATGTGGTTGCGGGTTCGAATCCCACCCATTGTATTACCGACGTGAACCGACTCGTAGCGCAAGCATTTAGCTTAGCACGAAGGGTTAACAAGAATACTAGTAATGTGCGACTCACATTGCTAGCTAGCGTTAAAAATATATCTGAATAGATTAAGCTATGTACATAATAAGATTTTTATTGTAAACTTAATCTGTT
Source organism: Plusia festucae (assembly GCA_950381575.1). NCBI lineage: Eukaryota > Metazoa > Arthropoda > Insecta > Lepidoptera > Noctuidae > Plusia > Plusia festucae. The sequence goes on from OX494457.1 coordinate 272,339, forward strand.
TTTTCTAATGATTGGTAGTCATATCACTTTATTTCTCGTAAACTACTTAACCGATTTTAATGAAACTAGTTCTGCTTCCTTTGTTGGTATATAATATATTTAATTATTATTCAGATTTCATCATAAGTTTCTTAGGAAGACATAAAGTATAAATCTATTGACTTATACATACACTTATTTTACAGTCGGTTAATTGACCGACTGTAAAATAGGATGTTAAGAATAGTAAAGAGATTTTTGTAAAAAGTATGTTTTTAGTTATACTTTAAAACAAGATTGCCCAGCTGTGGGACAGTTACAGGCTGGTAAGGAAGGTAATATGAATACATACATTGTAACAAACGACGCCATTTTATTTGTCAATGTCATGCAAAGGGCGAGGGAGTATTTTTATAGACATCGATTCTACGCAAGATTGTAACAAGTTTATAATTACAAATCAATAAGAACGCGGTTTCCTCAATATTTTCCTTTATATAAAGTTAATTAGTGGTATTTTATTAAATGAAGATTGTAGGTAGGTACGCGTTGGTAAAGCGAACATATTTAAGCATGAAATCTTGATAAAAGATTGAATTTTGTAATATGGGTAATTTCCCCCCTCACTCCTCTTGGAATAAGTATTTGGGCTCACAAATATGTATGTGTAACTACCATTTTCGAGTTTTATGTTGTAGGTCATATAGGTGAAGGCTATGGTAATTTTACTGATCTATAAAGAATAAAATAAGTTTTTTTTTACTGCAACTTTTTTTTTCTCGCAAAGGTCGGGGTTACAAGAAGCATCTGCGCAAATACTGCAGAAGACATTTATAATATGTGTTTAAAATATGAGTTACGTGTTGTACAAGTACCACTTATTAAGGTAAGCGTCCTTTAGTAAGTAATCGATAATCGCGAGGTCACAGTCAAGAAATGTACAGTTGTTATTTGAAGTTTAATCATGAAATTATCAATGTCAATATTTTTTGAAGTGAAAACTTCTTTAGCGGCCCTGAGTTCTTTTTGGGTAGAGTAAAAATTTTTAAACTCGCGTCATTTCATTCCTTTGGAGCGCTAAATGCTCTTACGCGAGAACACGATTATTTTTGAGCTACATTCTGGCTGCATTAATCAAAATTCTATATGATAACGTAGACTCAAATAAAAAATACGTAATCTCTTTCAAAATATGTCTACTGAAAAACAGTCATACTTTCAAATTAAAAGTCAATTCATTCAGTTCATTCAACAAATCGAAATCATTCAATTCATCCAGATCATTCGGCTCATTCATTTAAATTAATTTCTCATCACATAAACCTGCGTTTACAGCTCACCACAAAAGTATTGCCGTTTGTTTACATAACAACCTTGCGAACGGCAGACATTTTGATTTTACAACTCTTTTGTGATACTTTGATACGCGGGGTTGTATTACACTCAATACTTGTTAAATATATTTGTATTTAGCTAACAGATAATAATAACATATCGAAAAATCTATACTAAAATATAATAAAGCTAAACAGTTGAACTTTGTTTGATTGAATACGTAATCTCAAGAACAGCTCGTCCGATTTGAAAAATTCTTTCAGTATTAGATACCCAATTTTTCGAGACCTATATATATATATATATACCTATATAGCGTTTTGCCGCGATAACAGATGTCTATACGGGCAGGACCGCGTAAAAAGCTAGTAAATAATAAAAAAACATGCCAAACAATACACAATCTATGCATCAAAAGCTTTGAACATTAGTAAACTAAAATTACCACATGACATTCCGTAGAAGTAGGAATACAGGATGCTACAAATGTGTGAACATATGCAAAAAATGATTTTTCAAGGAAACCATGGTCAACTCCCCAAAAAAATATGGCTGTTCTATAAAAAATTGTTATCAGCATATGAAAATGAGTACGAAAGTCGATGAATCTGTTGGAACAAGTCTTTCATAACTATGGGCTCCCATTTTCGTAACACCCTGTATGTTTCTAGATCCATCTCCCCCTCCCTCCTCCCCCTCTGAAGAAACGCTTTTCTGTTCTGTGTGTCACAAGTTTTCCAAGTATAGTAGGTATTATAGTAATAGATACTAATATTATTAAAATGAAGAGTGTTTGTTTGCTTGAACGCGCTAATCATAGAAACAACTGGTCTAATTTGAAAAATTCTTTAATTTATGCATACCGACGCCCACGCGAGCGGAGACGCGAGAAACGCTAGTATTATAGATAGATAGGTATTGCAACGTTATAACTAGAGGAAGTTCCTAGAAAATGAAATTAAATTGATTCGCGTTAAAATCTACGGTCGTGAGGTGGACTGTTTACTGTTTTTACTATTTTTGTGTAAAATAGGTAGGTACCAAAGTGTTACTACTAGTAAAACCACGAAGAGCTAATAGAAAACAACAACGTCCCAGGAAGTAACACAGAGTTCCACAATACTGAGCAAGAAAATCAGACAATAAGAGTAAGCAATAACCAACCGTTCGAAGTAGAAACAAGTGAGAATAATAAAAACCGTTCCTTTCGGAAATACTGACAAGCCATTTAACGTACTATTTCAAAATATGCAAAGCCTACACAACAAACTACATATCTTAGAAGCCTTTACTGTACAGAAACCTATATACAATGCTATTTGCATATCCGAATCCTGGCTAACGCCTGAAAAAATGGATACCGTACAAATCACTGGATACAATATTGCATCTTCGTATTCCAGAGTCAACCACACCGGCGGCGGAGTATGCATTCTACTACAAGAAAATATAGAGTACAACGATATTGTAGCAATTAGAGATATGTCTATTGAATATGTCATAGAAGCATGTGCATGTGAACTACCTAAAGAAAATATTCTGTTATTAACTATATACTGGAATAGAAGGGAGGAGGAATTATTTTTTAAACAACTTAAAACAATTTTAGATTATATAAATAAGAAATATTCAAAAACAAATGTCATTATAGGAGGTGACTTAAATGTAAATATTTTAGATAATAACTTAAAAACCAATCAATTTTTAGATTTTATGTTAGAGTACAAATATAAACAACATATAAATTCCCCTACGCGCATAACATCTACTACTTCTACGTGTTTAGATTTGCTATTCACAAACTTTAATAATTCCAAATTATCTACAACGGTGGAAGAATTTGGGTTCTCTGACCATAGTGCGACAGTTATCCACCTAGAATTTCCCCAACCCTCTAAACATATTACCTGGTATACTAAAAAAAGACTATATAACCAAACAAATATGGAACTTTTTAAAACAAAGTTGAGCGCTCAAAACTGGGATATAATTTTATCATCAAATAAAAATATGAACGAAAACTATAACGCGTTTCATGATACATTATTAAAAATTCTAAATGATTGTATACCGATTAAAAAAATAAAACTAAAAACCCAATATAAAAGATATTGGCTAACGGTAGGAATTAAGCACTCTTGTAAACATAAAAGACAATTAAAAATACTTGCATTAAAAGCCAATAATCAAATAATAACAAAATATTACAAACGTTATGAAAAAATATTAAAAATTGCAGTCGTCACAGCTAAAAAATTACACTATAAAAATAAAATTTCTAAATCTAATAATAAAATAAAAACAATTTGGAGTGTTGTAAATGAACGAACGAATAAAAAAATAAAAAAAGATAAACAAAATATAAAACTACAAGTCGATAGTGAACTTTTAACTAATCCAAAGCAAATTGCAAATTACCTTAATATTTTTTTTGCTTCTATTGGAGAAAATGTGTCGGGTATAAATGTCAACAATTCTAATGATTTGCCTTATTTGGAGAATACTATATTCCTTAACCCTGTTAGCCCTCGGGAAGTAAACCTTATAATAAAAAAATTAAAAAATAAAAAGAGTCATGGAATCGATGAGCTCCCGCCTACTTTATTTAAATTTTGTGCAGATGAGCTCACAATACCATTTTATATACTAGTAAATCAATCATTTAATGAAGGTGTTGTGCCAGACCTACTAAAACAAGCAGTCATAAAACCTATCCACAAGAAAAATCTGAAAACAGATCCGAACAATTATCGACCCATTGCCCTTTTACCCACAGCCTCAAAAATCTTTGAAAAGGCAATGACCACCCGAATATATTCCTTTTGCGAAAAATACAAAATATTCGACGAACACCAAAATGGATTTCGCAAAAATAAATCTACAACATTGGCGGTTTATAAATTTATTCAGGAAGCCCTAAACATAATTAACAACAAGCAGTATGCAATAGGCATACTGCTTGATATGACAAAAGCCTATGACAAAGTGCAATTCCAGATACTTTTAGATAAACTTTACAAAATAGGTATACGTGGATTAGCTCATAAATGGTTGACATCGTATCTCACAGATAGACAGCAGTTTGTAGAAATTGAATTTTTTAACAAAAATAACAATGAAATAGAAAACGTCCGCTCTAACAAAAAACACATAATAGCTTCAATACCCCAAGGTAGCGTGATAGGATGCCTATTATTCTTAATCTATATAAATGATTTGCCTAAAATCATTGCGGGACCTAGTGTGCTCTTTGCGGATGACATATCCTTGTTAATATCATGTCAAACAAACGTAAATTTAAATGAAAAACTAAATTCTACTATCACTGCAACAGTTGACTGGATGAAAGAACACAACTTAGAAGTAAACTTTTCAAAGACAAAATTAATATCCTTTTATCCGTACCAAAAATCCCCTATAAATATAAATTTCACCTTTAAAGAACACACGTTAGAAGTTGTAAAAGAATTCACCCTATTGGGAATCACAATAGACACCCATGTAAATTGGAAACCACATGTGAAGAAAGTGCGAGCAAAAATAGCAAAATTCTCTTATGCCTTACGTGAGGTCAAAAAGACCACAGACCTCTCAACGGCGCTCATGAGCTACTACGCCTACGCTTATTCTTGGTTCACTTATGGAATAATTCTATGGGGAAATAGTACCGACGCACCAACTGTCTTCACCGTACAAAAAAAACTCATAAGAATTTTAGTTAATATAAAAGAAACAGACTCTTGCAGGCCGCACTTCCAAAGTCTAAAAATACTTACCCTTCCCTGCATCTACATTCTGGAAATTTGTAAATTTGTACGTAAATACCCGGAGTATTACAACACTAGGGAAACTATTCAGAATAAATATACACTGAGGCATAAAAATAGACTGAACTTACCTACATCCCGGATAAAAATGCATTCCTCTAGTCCCATTGTCATGTCCGTAAAAATATACAATAAGCTACCAGCACAAATTAAAAATGAATCTAAATTCGATATTTTTGTTAAAAAATTAAAGACCTTCTTAATAGATAAATGTTTCTACAGTATTAATGAATATTTAATGAATAGCCTTAAAAATACATAATAGACATACATTTATATATTTATTACATAAAATAAAAATACAATATAAAAATAATAATAATAATATATTGAAATTATTACTTATATACATATATAAAATATTTAATAATATAATTTAATAAGTGCAATTTAATTAATAGTTCATAATATAGCATGATGGTATTCAATAGTTAATATATAATAAAATAGATGTATAGATACCTAAATAAGCACAAATTATAGGCATATACCTAGTATATAAGTAAACAAAGAAATACATATAATAATTAACAGTAAAATAAGTTAAATTAGTATAAGAAAGCATTCTTCCTCTCCTCTACAAATATGCTGTGCCCAGTAGGGTCCATAATTGTTTCGATATTTATTTTAACATACCAACTGTTACAATGTACATTATGGAAAAGCAATAAATATTGAGTATTGAGTATTGAGTATTGAGTACTAGGTGTAGATAGTGAAGTGCTCGGATTTTTTAATCTGTTTACATTGAATGAATTGTAAATTGATCATTGATTTTAAAAATAATTTCATGATGTTTTTTATTACATGTGGTTCGCAATGGCACAAAAAATATATACTATGTATTAAGTTTACTGGTTTTGGAGTCCAAAATTCAGATTCTTTAAAAGTGTAGCAAAAACAAGGGTGCTAACTCATTTATAATCTTTCTACAAGTTAGTTATACTTATCTACAAGTTTTTCAATACATTTTCTATACCTACGCATAATATCTAAACTTAGAAAAAAAAAAGTAAAAAAAAAACGAAATTTAAAATTAAACTATTACAGTTACTTCAACATATTATTATTATAACAAGAACCAGTTAAATTAACTATAAACTCTACAAAAAGCCTTCGATATCAAAACGTTATTTTGCTTGAACTGCTTTGTACACAAATTCAATAAAAACTTCCATTTAAATCCGATGAGAGAATTCCTCGAAGTTGTAATTGTAAAGGTAACAAAAGGACGAAAATAGAACTTAATAGAAATAAAATTAGTCAAAACGGAGTGATTGAACTAGTTATATGTAGTATCAAATAAAAATAATAATACTAATAAATAAGCTTTTATTAAGTTTTATAAAGAAACCGGAAAAAGGAATACAAAATGTAATGTGGCATCCAATTTGAATTGTGCACCAACTTAAAAAAAAAAAAAAAGGAAACAAATTGCCTATGAAATCGACTTCCTATTTCACCTTGATATTTCTATTTCCTGCTTCATTTTGAGAACGCGGAGCATCGTTTTTTTTAACATAATTCAGATTTTTTATTTATTTACATATTATAATGCGAAATAATGTTATCTGATCAAAGTAATAATTATAGTAAAAGAAATAACTTTTAATGTTACAATTTAAAAATACTAGTTGAAATTAAAGTTTAATAATTAATTACATAATTTAATTACAATTAAATCCAAAGATAAATAAATCTACCATTAAGCACAAGATAGGTTATTACTGGCGTAAATACGACACTAAATCTAATCCTACTTCGTCGTCTGTATGGAAACTACCCACGAACACGTGCCAAAAATCATCTTAATCGATTTTATTTCATCAAACAATCGATACAAAATCATTCACAATATTTTCGATTTATCAAAATGGAGTCATTTGTCACCGCCATTTTGTTTACGTTTATAATCTATGGTTTCCGTCAAAATAACTGACTGAATGGTGACATCTATTGCATTATTTATTATAAGTGTAGATTGAAAAACAATTAGAAATTGTTACAAGTACGTATTTCAATAGGTTTTTGCGGAAATCCATAGGCTAAGCTAAAAATAAATTAACTAAAATACCGGCCAGTCTATAATATGAGAGTGTAGTATATGATTGGATTTCAGAACAATTTTCCGATGTTTTTTTTTAAAAATAGATTCGTATGTTTTTTTTTAATTTAAAATTATTGTCTTAGCGATTTTAATGTCTATATTTATTAGTTGCTTGGTTTTACTAATTATTACTATTGCGACGCAGCAGAAAACATATAATTAATTAATTATGACTTAAATGCAAAAGATTACCTTACGGAAAGTATGTTTATAGATAAATATGATAATTACTAAATTAAGTAAATATATTTCATATGACCTATCTAAAATAACTAAAATTTTATTTTATTTTGTAAAAAAATGGCTTTATTTGTTATGACTGTATTATACGTACTTTCGTATCGGTCTAAATACTGCAATACTCAAATCTTCTAAGTAAAACTCGACAGGATTAAAAAAAGTCGGACAAAAACCAAGTTCCCCTCTGACCCTGATTGAGAACTATTGTGATTGAAAGTTGGCATAGTCATATGGTAATAACAATATCCACCATAATTTTACTTGTAAATCAGTTGTTATTCAAGAAACCATAATCAAGTATAATTAAATCGTCTTAAAATGACGATATTATCAAAAAATTTACAATTCATCTTTTTCTATGACATATACTATGGCAATCTTTATTTACGTAAAAAATATGTATAGAAACTGTTGTGTTCGTGTGAGTGAATGCATCTGTGTGAGTGCTAGGGCCGTCACAAACGAAATGATCAAATTATTATTATTATTAATTTTACTTTAATTGTGTTTTTTGTACATTTACTAATAAATTTTGAACCGATGTATTAAAGTAACGTTAAACATATAGTTTAAACTGTTTTCGTCATTAAATTATATTTTTTTCAGTAAATTTTATTATTTTTAGGATAATAAATAATTTTAAGATAAAATATTTATAGATCTTGATTTCAAAGCGTTTTATTAAGGTTTACCTGCATTAATCAACGTCATATTGGCCAGTATAATTACAATAAAAGGTTCTTTATTTCAAGAACAGTTTAAATTATTTATGATGATTTCTAAGAACAAAAAATATTTTAAATTATTTATATCGAAAACAAATATATAAAATTATGTCAAAACCTGTAGATTTTTAAGTATGACATGCCGCCTATTTTATTTATTTACAAAAAAAACTTCAACCGCATATTTAACACAATTTCAACTCGATGTAAACAAAATAAATAATTAAATAAATATTAAAAATGAATTTATAAATTTCACAGCCCTGCACATTGAACGTGTGAGCGAGAGAATACGAAACGAACTAACAGATACGGACTGGCCGCGAACCGATATGGCCGCGCGCCTCTACTGCGTGACGCGCGCTCGTGTTTTCCCTCAAACCCGTCAAAATACGCCATATTGTTTTATCGTACACTATTATTTATAATCACAATATCATTATAATAAACATACAGTGATACCAAAATCAAATTAACAACCCCTACGGATTATGTCAAGCGGTCATTAATTTTATACCTATTATTGATAATTGTTGTAATAATTATCTCGGTTTATCACGATCGACAATTTGTTATGGACGTGTGTAATTTAAATATCGAAATATTTTATAATTAAATAGATACGTGCGCGAGTGATTCTAAAAATATTGCGTTGAAAAATAACTGTTAAGAACAGTCAGTGTTGTGTTAATTTTAGTGCAATGTCTATGCTGAACGTTAAAATAAGAATGCATTTATTATTGCCATTGTTTTAAAAAAATATTTAGCAAAATGGATGTGGTTGTGCAGTGATATGGATTATCCTTTGTGTGTTGGATTGTAAAAATGGATAAACCCTCATTTAAGGTATGTATTAGACAGCATTATGAATAAATAAATACCATACACTAATAAACAAATAGTGATGCGTCAATTAGTTTTTTACGTAAGCTTCATTTGCTCAAATCCATGATCATTATTTAATTAATTAAAAATATTTACATAAATTTATTATTAAACAGATCAGATTCGTCGAGACAGATCTTGTGTATCTAAAAGTGATTATCGGGTAATTGGCAGTCAAAATACTTCAGTAAACGAGTGACGTCACCCATTGTCTCTCTAGTTCATAGGAAGACGCGCGATTCTAATTTCATTTTATTGTTTTCAAACGAGACGAGTTAGTAATTTGATTATTATTTTGTTTTCTTTGTTCGGATATGGACATATCGTTAAATATCGGAAGAAGTTGATAATGATACTTAAAGAAAATATTATTAGTTGTATGTAAGTAGTCCCCAACCCTGCCTCTGTCCGCCATATCAGCAAGTACTAGTGCTGTAGCGCAATAACTAAATTATCGACATCGATGTTTCGTAATTTCAATTAAGTTTCGACATTTTTATGATTTTTCATTCTTTTTGATTTTGAACGTTTGGATTTCAAATTGACGATTTCTCATTAGATGATTTATTGATTTTTAAGGTTGGCGTTTCCTTCTTTCTTGCTAACACGGTCGATAAAAAACGTGAAAAATAATCTCGTACAAGGTCATTGTAAGGACGGATGACTTGTCAAGCGTGTTAGAGGTTTTTGTGTGGTTCCGTAGCTAATATTATTATTATTTATATTGAATATTGAAATTTAATCAAAATACAAGCTTGATAATTAAGTGATTTTATTTCAACCTTAATTTTAAACGAAAAACAGCATTTAAGTACTGTTAAAACTTTTATTTAACCTATCCCTAAAGTTTCGAGGTCATTATTTGGTAAACGATATTTAAAAAAATGTCCACGTAATGATTGCTCGTTAAAGCGTAGTTTTGCTTCACGACAGACTTACAAACGCACAGACAAACGATGATTGGTCAATATTATTTCCTTTGCTAGTATTAACGAGTCACCTTTGTTTTATTGTTTGAACCATCTGTTAAAATAACAAGTTTCATGATTCCTATATCTTAATGTGGCGTGAGATATTTTAAACTGATATTAAATTTATCACGATTGAATAAGCTGCGATAAATATTTGTTCCTCTGTTAGATAAGAGGCTATTGCCCAGCTGTGGGACTGTTTATTTACAGTAATGAATAATTTCGAAACGATGTCTCCTTTGTTACGTACACGTATTTTCATTTTTAGAAAAGATATAAACGAAATTTCCCACTGCTGGGCTAAATATAGTCCTCTTTTCTTCTACGTATTTTTAACCACTTTACAGGTATGATACATTATATAAAATTAGTATGTAAATTAGGGGTTATTTTTAAACGTAGGTGACGTTTATTTTTGTGAACGGTTTCTTTAGGTCGATGTGTTTATTACTCATGAGTCTCACGTCGGACAGAGACGGTATTTTTAAGTTGTATCAGTTAAAAAACACCATTATTTTAGTGATGAAATACTAAGGTATCAAATTGTTCTTGAGTTATGAGCTAACGTTACATGTTTATGAATGTGCATCTTAAACACATACATAGATGTACCAATCGAATGTGTGTATTATAAATGTTTGTCATGAACATACAGGTTGACGTTCTTATTTAATCTTGTTTGGCACGTTTTTATTTAAGATTAGTAAAAAAAGTTCTTAAAAACTATAATTGTTTTGCCTTTGCAGGACAAAAAAAACGTATAATAGTATGCCCGCTAACATGTTTGTATTATTTGTCCATTCTGATACATCCGCCAACGCAGCGTAAATACTTCGGAGTAATCGGCGACCCATAAAACCTAAATTAGATCGTCTATTTATAAAATGCAGCGTCTCTCACTGCGAGTTTTATGATCGTTTAGTTTAATTTATAGCTGTATTGTTTAGTCAGTTTAAATAAACTTTTGAATAGGCTCCATTTTTGTGGAATTAAAGGCCTATTAGACTTAAAAGATTTTTTTCCGTTTTACAAATATGGAAAGGGCGATAACTGAAACGGGTATCAGTTTTAAGGTGTCATTAAGTCTCATGCTATCTCTGTCACTTTGAATTAGCGACTGACAGACATTTAAGAACATCTTAAAGTTAATTTTCGTTTCAGTATTCGGGGTAAGTGTTATATGTTAATCATTAGGATTTGCTTTAGGTTTTGAAATATTCAAATTTTAATTGGTATGCTAGCTTCTGTGTTACTTTGCTCGTATGGACAATGTTTTTTTTATTAAAATAGGGGTATAGATCGCAGTAGTTGAAAAATATACTATTGCAAACAAACATACCACCAACTTGAGATCTTTATAACTGTACCATTAAATTGATGTATCTTTGTCCGCGAATTTCTCCGAAACTTGTAATAATATTGTGAGCTTTCTTTTTTTATTTACTTTAACTCATGGACATTTAGGTGTTTTCTAAATAGGTTTTATTTTGTTTAAAAAATACTGTTAGGTATCATTATTTAATTGAGGCCATGTGTTTGAATAAAAGGTATTCCCTTTGTCTTAATTAGTTTTATCTAAAAATAAGATTAGTTAGCACCGTTTTACTATAGGGAGTGCCTTTTGATTCTTACGTTTTGTTAGTCTATTTTATTTAAGTAATTAACTTCAATTAAAAAAAACTAGTTTCGAATATTAGTTCTCGATTTCGTTGATTGATCAAAAACTTAATAACATCTGTATTTAAATATTGTTGACCTAATTATTGGTTATGGTTAACAAATAACTGATTAATAACAAGTGAAACCGCGGTGCAATGTATGTATTTGAGCCTTAGTAACAATAGTACTTTATTTAGTTACGTAACTGTTACCTTGTGATGGTCGTTGAATAATGAAGTAACTGCAAGCAAAACTATACCTTATTATTATTGAAATAAAGATAAGAATTAGCGAAACGTACTTTGATTATTATAAGATAATAGCCACATTTAAATAAGACATATGATGTGTATAATACTAAATAATGTTTACTTAAAAACGTTATTTATACTTTATAATAATAATTTTTGACCGTTTCCTCGCCACGCATGTTAATGACGTGCAAAAGATAATTACAAATGAAAATTCTAATTACTTTTTTGCACTGGTATTCGTTAAAGTACTCAATAATTCAAATACGAAACGTTTCCGGTAATTAAGGATTATTAATTACCATCCTTACTTCATTTAGCAACATTGTATGTAATTAGTTTTAAATCCCATATCTTTACAAGTTAAATATTTCGTAAATTCCATTACTTATGCAGTATTTCCTGGAAATATCGATAATGACATATTATCGATATTGTAACTGCGAACCGCACATGACTTCTGGCCCATTCGTTGGCATTATGAGCCATTTCATTTTTTTTTCTCTGCACAAGAACGACAACGCTACGCATTCAGCCGATAACGGTGACGAATTTTAAATAAAAAAAAACGTTGAATTTGTTAATGGTTGAAATAAATAAGTGGTATTTTTTATAGAATATTCTCTAAATTGGATTACGTGAAAGTTAAATGCACTCAATGGATCTTTGATATTGTAAAACTGTTTTTCGTTTTATGAGTTTATTGACGCAGTTGTATGAACGAATTTGTATGAAGGTAACAAAAGCCGAATACCTAGTTGAAAAAATATCATATTATACGCAAAAGATCGTGGGATACTCTTTGTTTAACTTTAGTTTGAAATATTTAGTATTTGAAATGATTTAGAGGGGGCACCTTGTTTTGTAAATAAGATGTAGTATACCTTATAAAAAATAGGTACATTAGACATAATATTTTTTGTCTTTTATCATAGTTTTAACTGCTTATCAGCTGGTTCTATTGTGATAAAATGTTTCGCATAGATAGCTTTAAACCTGGGGGGACATCGATTTATATGTTTATTTGGGAGAATTCGCCGGAGTCTAGTACGTTAACTAGATTTTTATTATACGAAGATTACAAAAATATGTAATAGGTATACTCCGAGCTTAGAATTAACCTACTCGATTATAGCAAAATTCACGTAGGCCGCCGATCAATAGCGATGGTAACTAGAACTACTTGTCTATATAGTATATATACACCTACTTATATTATAAAGCTGAAGAGTTTGTTTGTTTGTTTGGACGCACTCTTCTCAAGAACTACTGTGAATGATCTGAAATGATCAATGCTTGTTCCTTCTCTTTATTAGCAGAGGACTGTGCCCAGCAGTGGTATATTATAGGAAGTTATTATAAATTAACAATACGAAACTTTTTTTTTTACTTTTTTTTTATAACGCCATTGTTTGCGTTGTTTATGCATGTCTATTTTGCGTCTGGTCTATGGTCAAGTGTCAATGGCAGGTGAGAAGCATGTGTGTATTGCTGATAATCTCACTTAATTAATATCCATGTATCATGTAACAGTAAGGATGTATTATGTCCACTTATTTTCAAGATATTTCGATTTAATAAGATATGTTAGCTGTCCATAGTAATATTATAAATTCGAAGTTTGTTGGTCTGTCTATTTATTACGCACGGCTAAGCCACACGACCGATTTTGATGAAAAATGGCATCAAGTAAGCTTGAACTCTAAAAAAGGACATTGTATAGACATAGACAACTTATTTCGCTATAATCGATATCTACGCAGGCGAAGCCGCGGTAAAAAGCTAGTATAGGTACATGTAAACTTTTATCACAGAAACATACATATTTATACGAATTGATTAGTAGAGAGTTTAGTTAGAAAACGTTTTATTAGCGCATATATTAGATCCCACTGCTGGGCATAAGCCTCCCCCTTTCTTCTTCCAATCTTCTCCATCTTGTGCGATTTCTGGCCGCGTGCGCCCCTTATACCTGACTACATCATCAACCATAGTCTCCGAGGTCGATCCCGGCGATACTACTAATATAATGAAAAACCGGCCTAGTGCGAGTCGGACTAGCGCACCGTGGGTTCCGTAAAAACATAAGTTAAAAATTATTCAATATATTTTTTTTTTTTTTTTTTATAAAAAAGGTTACTAGCAATGTGGGTCGCACATTACTAGTAATCTCGTTAACCCCTCGTGGTAAGCTAAGATGCTTGTGTTACGAGTGGGCTCACGTCGGTAGTGTAATGGGTGGGATTCGAACCCGCAACCACATGATCGCAAGTCCGACGCCCTAGCCATTAGGCTACCGCCGCTTTATTTTATGAATTTTTATTTTATGAAGTCACGAAAAATTTACGGTTTTCGAAATTTTTACTATATAATCTGTGATATAAGATGCTTATACTATGCGTACCAAATTTCAATATTCTGAGTTCACGGGAAGTATCCTGTAGGTTTTGATACCCTTGCGAGTTTCGAAAATTTGCGGCATAAACGGCTGTATCTTTTGATTGCGTTAGCTTGGAAGTTTGATTTTTTCACAGCTCTAAGAAACAATAGATAATAATAGCAGTAGGCAGGCGAGGAGGAGTCTGCCTACTGCTGCCGTATACGTGTCAGAGAGGGAAGCCAGACTGAGTGGCGCCGTAACGCGTTACGTTACGAAGCGATTTACCGTCACATAAGAAGTTATCACTTCAAATTCTACTTTCTAGTATATTATACCTTGGTTGAAAAGTTATGATAACTAAAAATATTTGTTTATTTAGGAGTTGGAATAAAACTTTGAGATTCGTTGGCATCGCGTCCCTGGTGTCATTATTTTGTACACAAATGAAACTTCTCAAGCTACATAACGCTGGGTTTTGCCACAGGTTCTCAACATTGCATATATTTTATTATTTTTAAATAATTAAAAATAATATCTCTTATGAGGAGTAATTTTGAAACAAATATCGTAGTAGGTACATATTGAATTAAAATTCAATCTCTATTGTTCAAATGTGAACGGTCGCAGGGTCGGATTTGAAAAAATATGTTTGCATTGATTGCCCAGTTCTTGGAGAACGTTAAAGACTATTTTATTATGATATTGTAACGTTTTTAGACTTGGGGAAAAAAACAAGGCGAGTAAGTGGCCATTTTTAAATATGTTTATGAAACAACAACAAACCTTACAAACCTATATTATAAAGAGATTTGTATTTTGGGAATGTTGTATGTTTGTAACGAATAAATTTAAAAACTAAAGGGCTGATTTCAAAAATTATTTCACTATTACAAAACTGCACTATTCCTGAGTAACATTGGGTGTATTTAATACCAGAAAACAACTAAGGACTGCGGGCAGATCCGCGTGCAACAGCTAGTTCTCTATTAAACTTTAAAAACTAAACTCTTTGTCAAATAAATAATCTTTGTTATCGGATTAGTAGATCTAAAGATTACTTTTGTACTGATTAACATAAGTTTTACCAGAGTCATAATTTCTATGCATTTTACGGACTTATTTGACAATACGGCCATTAATGGTGGTAATTGAAATGATCGTGGTAGCCTAGCGGTTCAATGAGTGGATTGGTACGCACATGGTCCCAGGTTCGAATAAAGGCAAGAACCAATGTGACTTTTTCTAAGTTATATGTACTTTCTTAATAATTCTAAAACATCATTGATTAACGGTGAAGGAAAACATCGTGAGGAAACCTGGATTGCAAATATTGGAATCTGAAATCGCCCGCAATGAGCCAGCGTGGTGATCAATGCTCATCCCTTCTCTGTACGAGAGGCCTGTACCCAGCAGTGGGACGTTTATAGGGCGGTGTTATAAAATGGTGGTAATTATACATTTGTATAACTATTAGGTATCTTTTAGGAAATTATTTATTCTTTGCGAAGACTATAATCCTACTAATATTATAAATGTGAAAGTGTGGATGTTTTGATGTTTGGATATTTGTTAGGTACTCAATCACGCAAAAACAGCTAAACGGATTTGAATGAAATTTGGCATGCATGTAGCCTTTGACATGGAAAAGAACGTAGACTGCCTTTTATCCCGATTCCTTAAGTAGTTCCCGAGGGAAAATTGAAAATTGTTTCTGAGCTATGCCGTGGGCAGACAGCTTTGAAATTTGGTATTTTTCTCTATTACAGCGCAAGGGAACAAAAGCACACGGGTGAAAATTTTATTCAATTTTTCATTACTTTCACATTTTTTATTTCTATTTCGACCCAATTCTGAAGTCCACGCAGACGAAGTCGCGGGCAGCATCTAGTAGCACTATAAAACGAACAACGCCCAAATACACGAAGAACTTCTTTCTGTACTTACCAATAGAAATCTATAGAAAAAATGGAAGAAAGAAAAAAAATCAGTGTATTTAAATACGTTAGAAATAATCCCGTAAACTTTGGCAACGCTGGCCGGCGATCCCTAAACCAATATACGGGTGTTACATTAGAGAATAGGGTTTCGCGTTAGGGCTGACACGAACGACAAAAATTTAAAAGAAAATATTTTTAACGGCAAGCACGTAGGTACCTGTAGTGTATATTTTAAGTACTGGGATAGCAAGAAAAAAATAAGTTTCTTTTTTAAAAGAGTAATATATACATATTTCCAATTTGTTTCTGAGAATGTATCATGTATGTGTGGTACATTTTCAAGCAAAAACTAATAAATAAGGGATTTGAAAGAAGTTGCTATTTAGGTAGATTTTAACCAGATTTTATCATAGGATAGATTTTAGCCCGATATGTCAATGGGAAATGTACCCACATGAGTTCAAATGTGGGTCACCGCTATTTTGCATATTTTGAGTTGGTATAAATACTTAAATAATTATAATAACTTTCGATCTTCTGAATTATTTATTGGTCTCAGAATAAATAATTATTTAAAGATTCAATGGTTTACTCACGCCGCGTCAGGCCCCGATTGAGGACTCCTATTGAGTCTGAAACTAGTCGGGCGATCCGATTTCTGAATTCCGAAATTCCGACTTCCGAATCGGTATGCGCGTGAGTAACCCGTTGAATCTTTAAATAATACTTAAAATTAATTATTAATCGTATATTTGGAAAAGATTAAGTACAAAATACATCATCACAGTCATACAAAAATAAAAAAGCTTTTTTTTTTCAAAACCAAAGCGCATATTTTTTGTTGCTGCCTGAATAGATAATAACTTTTGGTCCTAGTAGTTCAATGACCGTATGAATGTATAATTTTATATGCAAATAATAACCCGAAGAATGAATAAATTTTATGCGTTTTTTTTGTATTAAATGTCAAACCCAGCAGCAGTCGTGTAGAAATTGTCTTTTAAATGGTAGTGATGGTAGGTACGTCAATGGGATACTCTTGTTCCCCAAATAGCTTGGCAAATTCATACATGACACTACCTTGGTCCGCGCGGGTAGCGGGGGACGTTATTCTTATTACCCGATGACAGCGCCGGAAAGAGTCGCCCCCGTCCCGCGCGCACGTTTTACACTTAGAGTATTGTGATTAAGCCCACGGACCATGGAAGTATCACATACCGATCTGCCAAGCTATTCTTTATTACAATAGTTGTATGTAGTATGTTTTATCTGTTATGGTTCTTTCCACCCTTTTCCCAAGCTATGTTGGGTGTTTACTTCCAGTCGCTTTTTTTCACTTAACCGTCTTCAGTCTACCCCTCTAGGGGTGGCTTTTTTTTAATAAGGAGCTTACATATCTAGTTTCATTTAATGATTTTTAATTTAACTAGCGTACCACAGGTATTATATATACAACACGACCTCAGACCACCTTGAGGTCGGGCCTGCGGGTGAAGGGGAGGGCAACCCGTCACGCGTCCATCCTCGAAAGAAGTGAGAGGTGAAAATTTTTACCCTTCTGGAAAGGGTCCTTCGGGGACTAACGTCAGCCAGAGCTACGCAGGCAATGCACTAGTCTGATCCCGTGGATCTGGCTAAGGCAAGGTCGGGACTGGGGTGTTTTTAGTCTTACTTCTCAGTCGGACAGAGATTTCACCCCGAAAAAAATAGGCATTGTACACAAAAACCGTCCAATAAAAGCACTCTATAAATTCATTGGTTTGACGTCTGACGTTTGTCGACCTCCGTGGTCGAGTGGCGTACACACCGGTTTTCAAGGTGTCGTCAGCTCTGAGGTCCCGGGTTCGATTCCCGGACGGGTCAATATAGAAAAACACTTTTCTACATTGCCTCGGGTCTGGGTGTTTGTGGTACCTTCGTTGTCTCTGGATTCCATAACACAAGTGCTTTAGCTACTTACTTTGGATTCGGAGCAATGTATGTGATGTTGTCCACATTTTTTTTTTTTTATTTGTGAAAACCATGTGAAAAAATGTTAGGTAATTTTTGGGTTATCGCTTACAGACAGATGGATGCTGAGTTTTTTTTCGTATAGTATGTGCAAAAGAACTGGTTAAAAATTAGCTATTAATTAAGATGTATCGAATTCAACTTTCAATTTTATTGTGTAGTAATTAATTTGTTATAGGAATCTATTAGATAAATTTAATTAACTTTTACTGTTGAATGGTGATCTGGTCTAAATATATCATGCTTGATTGTATAACTACAGATATTAATATACACGTGATGGTACTTTCAAAATTAATGGTTAATGCCCGGTTCCTATAACAAACGACTCGTCATACGTAAAACATACCATCCGTTTTCTAGTTACCATTAACGATCCGTAATTGGCGTTCCTATATTTTTTGCATCATAAACGAGCTACGAGCCGTCATCCGTTACCGAAGCCCTCCCTGGCGTCGTTCTGCGTTTTGATAATACAAAGAATCTTGTTTTTGTTTACAGTAAAAAATTATGTACTTTTTTTATTATTTGACGTTTTGTGTTTTGTAGATATTAATCATTAATATTTTATTATATCTTCATGTTAAATATTTACTTTTATAAAAAAATATCATTCATTTGTCATTTGTGTCGAAAGTAACAAAAAGCGTTTTTGATGACTGACAGCAAATAGTGTAAAATTGAGTAAAATCTGTGGAGTAAAAATAAAGGAAGTAGGAAATAAATTTATATAGGTATTCTTCTATAATAAAAACAGTTGTTCGGTCGCTTTAATATATTTGTTATACAGTTTAGCAATAATTATAGCAAAACTGATATCACGCACAATACGACAAGCTGATGTTTTTGACACACCCACAAAGTCTGCCACTGATATCAACATTGTGCCTAGAGCATAGACCCTTAGCGTCAATAGTAATTGATGTAGTTGAGATATCCCATGATTCCTGAAATGACAAGAGTAAGTTAAGTAATAAGGTTAGACGTTAGCGGTCTATTATAAATGCCTCCATTAAAACTAACCTGGCTCCTTTTATTCGTATGTCTGGATAAATTTCAAGAATTGTTCAACAATTTTTTATCGAGTCGAAATCTCACTTGAAATTCGTAATAATCCAGCGTCGCAAAAAAATCCACTCTTTTTGTTTATATACTCTTTCACGCCTATCTTCTTCTGAATCAGTCTCACTATAATTCGATATAATATTAAACACTTCTCTATCACTATCTGAACTCGACATTTAGGAATTAAAGCGGAAACAATGAATGAGAAAGAAATCAACCAGCCGAAATCGGCGGGTAAACAAAAGGCTAACGAATGGTAATCTTGACAGCCTAATCACGTTTCAAAATATTTATAGGAACGCCATAAACTGTCATCTCCATACAATACGCTTACCGTCCGTTAACGGTGACCCTCCCATCCGTCAGTAGCAAGCCGTCGGTAAGTTGCCTAACGAGACGTTTTTTATAGGAACGATTTTAGCTTACGCTTGGTATTTTAAACTACTATTCGTAACTAAAACGGAACGTTTTTCAAATATAGGAACCGGGCAATAATGGTATTCGTTCAGAATCTTTACGTAGTACAAAACCAATGTCGCTCCCGCTGTCTGTACGCTTACATCTCTTAAACTAGTCAACGGATTTTAAAGCAGTTTTCGGCAATAGATAGAGTGATTCGAGAAAAAGGGTGTGTAAGTTAATTATACCTGTATTTGTTCAAGGATACCCTTGCTACTTGTCCAGGTTAATGTGTAGATTTTAGTGATCGGGGCTTCCAGTTTTACACACAGCTAAATATCAGCCTTCCTTGGGTGTAATAGTTTTTATGTTATAAATTGTAGGTGTAGGTATATTGTATTAAATTTTATCTATACAGTGTGTAACAAAAACCCTGTCCGATCCTTGAGAGTATTATTCGGTATCGTACTGCTAACACATATACGTAGCCATTAAATGGATTGGAGATTATTATTTGTCCCCAGTGAAAATAATTAAATAAAAATAAAAACTGATCCAAGGCAACAGCAACACTGACCGCTCCTCAAAGTTCACGTACCTACTACCTACAGTTTTAGGTCAAAGAAGCCGCCTGTGCGAGACGGTGCATGAACTTGCTTTGTCGCATGCCACCAAACAAACTTACCTATAACGAAATAAACCTAGGCTACGTTATACCTTTACCTACGCGTACGGGTGGCGTACGGGCGTAGGTATCAGCTGATATTGGTTTGTGTATATTAGGCGTAGTGATCCGGATTTTATAACTGACTCTCTTTATAAAGAAACAAATAATTGAATTAATTGTAGCCCTGAAAAGGGCTTTTTTATAAAAGCGATTTGCTTTTGGCAATTTACCTACCAACTGACTGCAGATATCATTATTCATCAAAGCATTCACTTATTGTTGCTGCACATTTCGGCGATCGTGTTCCACATGTCCACCACAACACCAATGCACATTCGTCACCTTTTTACTAAATTTGCACGTACTTTTAACAGCGCACTTGTGTCCGATTTAAGACTTCGATTTCCGAATCACACACTTTTTTTTTAATACGACACGTCTTGTTCCTCGATTTCCTCGTTGTCTTCTTCTCTCGTGGTCTTCCAGCATCAATGGCATGACTCGTACCCAAGAACACTGCATGTGGTGAACGCGCGGTTATACAGGCGTTGAAAGGCTCACTCCGACGGAACTGTCACACCTTGCGCACCTCATAATAATTTCTTATTATGATCTTATATCACAATATTAAAATATTCGTGATTGGAATACGATATTGTTTGCGAAACAATAGCGGCACGCGTTACGTACGTCCGATCGAAAGCTATCTCCACGAAAGACTAATAGTCGGTAGGTAACCTGGCGGCGGCGGGCCGGCGCGGCGGCGGTATCATCAAAGAGTCGGCGGCTAGTTGAAAGAGTGCCTACAACTCGGCGGTGCCTTTTGTCGGCTTTTGTAATAAAAATAAAACGCATTTTGCCATTGGGTGGAGTGTTGTCAGCTTACGAAAATTTCCCATATTCAGTGTTAAATCTCGCAATGATTATAAAAATAAAAAAACAATAACTTTTGGATTTAACGAGTTACAATTTTATAACATTTTTTCTTTATACGTATGTTGTACCACGGATACGCCTTTATTGGATCGGACAGGGTTTTTGTTACATACTGTATATATAAAACTCTTCCGTTATTGGCTGACTGACAGACAACGCACAGCCGAAACTACTGATCGTAAAAAGCTGAAATTTGGCATGTGTGTTTGTTGGGAGGAGTAGGCTACCACTAAGAGGGGATTTTTGGAAATTCCCCTCCAAAGGGGAGAAAAGGGTGGTAAATTGAAAATGTTTAAATAGAAATCACATGTTTAACAAGTGATTTCTATCTTTAAACAATACAGTTAATCAATACAGGCTACATTTAAAAGGAGTGCGTATATTCAACGAGGTAATCAGGTGCTTAAAACTGAACAACTTTCCCCAAGGAACATAGGACGAAATCTTAAAATAGAAAATCATCTTTTCATACAAACATAAGTCTCGTGACCTGTCACTTTGTATGAAAAGTTCATTTTCAATATTAAGATTTGAATAACGGCACTCGTTTTAGATTAATCCTGTATGAAATTTAAAAAAGTATGGAAATGATGTTTTCTATAATTCACTTGTCACTTCCACATATTTGAGCGATTCGATCATCGTTGAATTTTGTAGAAATGTGACTTGTTTAGGTCAGGGGGAGGGATACTATAACAATTATTTAATCAGACATTTACACAAGAGAAAGAAAAAAAAAACATTTTAATTTCAATAAGTAATAAGAAATTAACTTTACTTGGTGAATGAAACATTCCTTCAAGATTTTATCCCTTGGTAAAACTGTTAATATTTTAGGCTTCAAAATGTAAATGTATGTGACAATTTCTACGAATAAAAACCCTACTTTACGAAATAAACAAATAAATTCAAACAGTATTTCGCTTTCATAGTTAAGTTAAAAGCGACAGCCCTGAGCGAAAGAATTGTAGTTCACGGCCGTACGTTGTGAAAGCCCTGTGTGCGAGTGAGACGGTGCTATCGCTATCTCCCTCACACTCTACCTAGCTGACATAATACGGTAGATGTTCGAGAAAATTTATAATAAAAAATGTATTTTGTTCTTTTTGAGTTTTAGATTTTGGCATTACTTAGATTAGGTACTTATTTAAATGTTAGTTTGCTGACGAAGCTAGATTATAGAGATAACTAAGTCTAGTGCACAAACTTATCTGGAACTAATATTATTTTACTAGCAACGTGGATCGTACGTTACTAGTATTCTTGTTAACCCTTCGTGCTAAGCTAAATGCTTGTGTTATGAGAAGGTTCACATTGGTAGTGCCATTGGTGGGATTCGAACCCGCGACCACATGATCGCAAGTCCGATGCCCTAGCCATTAGGCTACCGCCGGCCGCTTCTATTTAGTATAGCAATTACAAAATAATCGTTAATAAAGATTTAATAAAATAAACTTAATTCTTTTACATACGGGCAAGAGCATTATTTCTACCTTAAAAACCACATAAATCTATACTTATAAAGCTGAAGAGTTCGTTCGTTAGTTTGAACGCGCTAATCTCAGGAACTACTGAGTTTTGAAAAATCGGTTCACTGTTTGATAGCCCACTTATTGAGGAAGGCTATAATAATTTGCCGTAATAATTTTTACTTACTTTGCATTCGGACTATTCCGAGGATGTGGTCTACATTTATTTACTTATTTATTATTTAAAAACGGCAAAATTTCGTCCACTAATAACCCTTTGAAATATTTAATTAATTAAAATCAATTTTACAGTTGGTTCTTATTATAGAAAAGCCTTCAAAACATCTTATAATTAAGTATTTATCGGTTTCTTGCTATATTCCAGCAAGGTCGCTCGCCGGCCTTGGAGCTAAACCATTTATACTATGTGTACTACAAGACAATCGTATTGGTATTTTTTAAATACTTTTATTTGTAAATCTCCACTTATATTATAAAAAATACGAAATAAACTCTGTGTGTGTCTGTTGCGCTTTGGAGTTGAAATTTCTGAACAGATTTTGACGGATATATCAAATTAATAATTATTAATAAATAATAATAATCTTTTTTTTTTACGGTTTTTATAGGTACGGAACCCTTCGTTCGCGAGTCCGACTCGCATAATAAACGTTAGTTCCATTATTTCTCAATAAAAGTCGACAAATTGTGAATCACAGTGTCTAAACATGACGGTTTAGTTTAAATATCCTAACACAAAGGCCTAGTCCTTACCATGTTGGTGTACGCGATCACAATAACAGAAAACTATTCTATTTTATACTAGCTGTGCCCCGCGGATCCACTCGCTTTTCTTTTCTCCCGACGCAAGTAACGTGACTTTATAGCCTATAACCTTTCACGAGAATTGGCCTATCTAATACGACAATTTTTTTTTCGATTCCGACTGGCAGTTTCAGAGACAGAGTTTTAAAAGAAAAAAAACTCATAGATTATTATATATTATAACCTGTCAATACACAGGGGTATTAAACATTTTTTTATTTAGCCGGTTTTTTGAATAATTAACAAATATTAGACCTGCAGGTAAGTTTTCTATTGTCTCGTGTACAAATAATTACGGAGATACAGTGAATGGTGAATTCGCATGACGTCACTCTGTTCTACAGTTTTTGATAACGTTGTGACGTTCTCCCCCCACTCCTGTACTTTAAAACGCTTCATCTTGGTCAATGTTTATAGTATTGATACTGTGTGAAATATGTTTTTAAGAATAAAAAAACCGGGTATATTCTTTTAACTTTAATATCCTATTGCGCGGTATATACATAAATTTTAATCATATTATCATCATTCTCTTGCCCTTATCCATAATTGTAATAGAATTACTGAATGTTTATTTTTTTTACGTACGATTAGATTAATTGGTGCAAGGACCGTTCTATTAAAAATAAGAATTTTGACTATCGGTCCATTTATTTAAAAAAAAATACAGTTGAACATAGAAACTCTTCTATTTGGAAGTCGGTTAAAAATAAATAAATCCCAAATTCATTTGTGTCGGCGCAGTATGCCTTATTTTTCACACACTTCTCTATCTGCTGACGTCATCTGAAAGAAAAATTAATAAAGTAAGTTTATTTATTTAACTGGTTTCCGTGAAATTTGTCACACAAGTTAAATAAATATTAAATGACGCGACGCTTCGCTGTGTGAAAGAAAATCTCTTTGTTTCAAACACGAAATGTAATCTACGTAACACATATAAAAGCCTTGCACTATTTCCAACAAAGGACGAAAGAAGTTAAATTGAAAAAAAATAATCGTATCAATTTTTTTGTCATTTTTTTATGAAATAATTTTATAAAAAATATACTGCGTGTTAATTAAAAGGGATACACCCAGTTTCTTAGTTTAAATAGAGTAAACATTTTTGCTTATGACCAATGATCGTGAAAATATATATTTTTATTAATTACATAAAAGGTACATCCAGTTGTAAGGCCGATCGATACATAACACAAATTTTTGTAATAGTTGTCAAAACTCAAGGGTCTGTCATTGATAATCTGAAATCAATTTACATTTTAGATATTAAACAGCATAAAAAACGGATGATAATTATAATACACTAATTAAAAGCCTACTGCTGACCCTACATCGTCAATAGATCTCTATTATAAAAGCCCACGTCACTCACTGACTCACTGATTCTGGAACGCTCGCACACTATGATAATTTTTAAAGAAAGAACACATAACAAAGAGTTTATCATAAAAAAGTTTCAAAAACAATATTTTCGCGAAACGTCAATGACTGAAGAAAAGTATTAAGTTTTGTTATGATTCAATCAATGTATAATACTTTACGCGCGAGCGAAGCCGCGGGCAACAGCTAGTTTACCATATTTTATCAGAAACCATCGTTCAAACAAATAAGGTACGCTTGCTATCTCCCTCACACGCATACCCCTGTCTCACTCTAGCCGGTTCAATTTTATACTTATTGATTCGAGTCGAAACTCTTTAGTACCGTTAGCATGTTAAGTGATTTTTTTTTCGTCTTTTTTGTTTTTGATACAGTATCGTTTTTTATTGGCGAATTAGTTTTGGGGTTTTTTTTAGTTTCGTTTTGGTTTTAAATGCTGTTTCTGTGTTTTAATGTGTTGAGTATTAACCTTTTTTTTTTTTATTTGGTATTTAGTTGGTTGATAAAAATGTTATTTTGTAAATTTTTATAACACGTTTTTTAAAGTTTGTAGGTATGTTTATTTTACTGCTTTTAGGTGTAAGATGCTCTTGTGTTGAATAGGTATAATGTTTCTTCGAATTTTAGCTATTTTACAAAAACAAGTATAGTTTTATAAAATTTATCTTATAAGTTTTTAGTTTAGTATAATTAATATAGTTAAGTATTAGGTGTGTATATTATAATATTTTTTTTATTTTGTAATATAGGTAATTTCTGTAGTGTTTATTTTAGTAGTGATAAAAACAATTATGTAATTCGAACTACCGGTTTTGTTAGATAACTTGCTTTTTCATTCGTCGTTGATGTTTGAGAAAAATAGAATTTTATTTTCCAATTTTAAATTGTAAAAGCGGCGGTAGCCTAATGGCTAGGGCGTCGGACTTGCGATCATATAGTTGCGGGTTCGAATCCCACCCATTACACTAACGACGTTAACCCACTCGTAACACAAGCATCTTAGCTTAGCACGAGGGGTTAACGAGGCTAACCTTTAAAAAAAAATATCGAATCGTCTGTGATAGTGCGACGATTTCTTAACTCCCCATCAAAATCTTTACCACACCAAATACTGCTTAACTTTACAAACTGAAATGGATTAATTTCGTTGGTCATATCAAATGTGTTTTATTTTAGCTCATATAGATGGTTATGTGCTCAACACTGATGCCTGATAACAAATTCAAATTATTGTTTTTCTGTATGAATGTCTGTTTGTACCGACTAATATTCCAAACTGCTCGACTCGGCTTGATAAAGTTATACTGGCAGCTGACAATGATACAATATTATAGTAAAAAATAATAATAAAAAGGAGTGTCTAAGGCAAATTTTCTAGCCGAAAATATCTAGGATTTCTACAGTAAAAATATGAATTAGAATCTTGAAAACCTACATAAAAAATTGTATCCTCGAAATTAGTACGCGAGTGGAACCGCAGGGCTCAGCTAGTTGTAATAATTGAGTGTTAGGTATCAATAAGTTTCCCACAGTATAGTCATTGTGATGTTATTTGTTATTACAATCAATGTAAATATTATTGCGTTATGTATCGTTTTTATACTCGGCCGGGTTGCATTGCGGTTAGGATTGCATTTTTATTGTATACTAGCTTCTGCCCGCGACTTCGTCTGCGTGGACTTCAGAATAGGGTGCAAAAAAATGAAAAATGTGAAAGTAATGAAAAATGGAATACAATATAGTGCGCTGTAATAGAGAAAAATACCAAATTTCAAAGCTTTGTTCCCGAGCTTAGCTCGTAAACAATTTTTAATTTTCCTCGGGAACTACTTAAGAAATCGGGATAAAAGATAGCGTATGTTCTTTTCCATGTCAAATGCTACATGCATGCCAAATTTCATCTAAATCCGTTCAGCCGTTTTTGCGTGATTGAGTAACAATCATCGAAACATCAACACTTTCACATTTATAATATTAGTAGGATATTAGTAGGACTAGCTGCGCCTCGCAGTGCTACCCGCTGTTTATTGGATAACTTTTTTTTTCTATAGTCACTGTCCAGGGTGTCAGCTACCTTCAAAATAAGTTTCATAAAAAATTGTCTAGCCGTTTGTGTGTTAAGATGTAATAAACATACACAAACTTTCGCCTTTAAAATATTATTGTGATTGTATTGGCCTTGTATATTGGGTAGAAGAGATTAAAACCAATGACTCATGAGTCAATATGTTGTTGACACATGTCATCATTATTATTATGATTGTCGTGATTTGGTAACTGTGATGTTTTTTTCATGAAAATTATTTAAGATCGCCATGGGGTAGCGTTTTGGAATAAACCTCCCCCCCTCTCTAGTTTTCCAGCCGTAGGTGTTGCGAGGCGACTAAGGGATATAGAATCAAGGGGAATGGGCAGCAGCGTTCTCCTAAAGAACTAATACAAACTGCGGTCACCAACCCGCTTGCCCAGCGTGGTGACTAGGGCAACAAACACCCCATGATTGTGCACCATAGCACACGACCCCCAGTACCCGGTAGTTCCACTGCGGAAGGCGGAGTTTTGGATGTTGTGGCGCAAATTGGGAGAGGCCTATGTCCAGCAGTGGACCGCTAAGTTTATTCATTGATTTAAGATCCTGAAACGAGATGGGGAGTTAGAATTTAATAAATGCTTCTTCAACCAATGGGACGCGAATACAGGATAAAAAGAGAGGCGTTTCTATCAAAAACATAGGTGCTCTAAATGATAATGATACCGGCCTATAAATATCCTACATGTGTGTATACGAATCCGGGCATTGAACCGATAGGACACCACGATATAAAAAAATATAGTTACGTCATTTTATTAAGAACAATCACGTATTGCGGCTACATTGAATTAATATATTCAACATCCAAGTACCTACATTGATTTGTTCACCTGACCTTTGTAAAAATTGACAAGATCAAATAATTTTTGTTTTCTACTTTTTGTTTTGATCTTTTTTTCTGCTGACGGTACATCGTGTAACAATTCTATATCCGTGCGCTTACCTGTCCCGGTACTTATGATATCTCCAGATTTGGTTTATAATTTAGATTTAACTTAGTTAATGTTGAGTTTCATAAACCTTTTGCCAGCTGTGGGTCAGTTGCAGACTAGTAACTTTGTAATTAATTAATAAGGGTCTATATCATAAGCAAAATCTAAGTTAGTTAGACTGACAGCCCCCCGAGACTTAGTCCTCATGTTCTACTTTCATGTGATTTCGTGGTTTGCGCTGAACCCTAAAAAAGTAGCCTAATCTAATCCTCATGAGTTAGGCATCACTAGATAGGTTATCACAAGACACGACATTTTTACAATATAAAAAACCGAAAACTAAAATCTTCGACACATTTACTTGCTAAAGTTGAGGGCAATTCATGTGACTTCAGTCCTCAATAAGACGTATATTTTCATAATATTGTATGTTCCAGTCTATCATTCTTGATCCTCAATCTGAACGTATTCTTCAAAAGCTTGATACCAATCGTTCTTTCCCCAGTTGGTCGGCGCCCCGTGCGGCCACCACGGCCAGTACACGTTCTACAAGGCGCTGCGGCTGACGGGCGCCACTGAGAAGATCATCGCCATCGGGGACTTCTTCTTCGTCAGGGTCTGGCAGGACTCTGAGCTCGTCTCTATAGGTAACGTCACTGGAAACCTTCTAGAATATGCTTGACAATAACGTCTTGGTATTAAAAAACAAGAGCATTTTTTCTTCTTCTTAGCGTTTCGATCAATGGTAATCGATTATATGGTTCGAATCAGTACTCCGCGACGCAGAGAGCATTGTTGGTGGCCTTTCTTTTTATCATCAGAGTGATAAATAGAATAGATTCAGAAGGAAGACATTAAATTTTAATTATATATTTGAAAATAAACTCAAACTCAAAATCTTTATTTGCATGTTAAGGTCTTACAGGTCTTAATGAAATAACAGGCACAGCTTAACGGCCTTTTTCAGGCGTAGCAAAGCTCCATGGGAACGTTACCCTGGAAGAATAAGAAGCTTCATCTAATTGTTTTTTTGGTATTCTAATTGTTCTTCCTAAAATTGTAATTTAAAAAGATCTTAAAGCGTAAACATGAGTTCAATTCTATCCTGAAA
Organism: Plusia festucae; assembly: GCA_950381575.1. Lineage (NCBI taxonomy): Eukaryota > Metazoa > Arthropoda > Insecta > Lepidoptera > Noctuidae > Plusia > Plusia festucae. The sequence goes on from OX494457.1 coordinate 301,524, forward strand.
GCGTTATGCAGAACTTGAAGCTGAACCAAATCTTCTGGATCTTATCACAATTCTTTGTCCTACTTGGGTTCTGAAGCCATTTCACACCTATCATTTATTAAAAGGGCGAAAGTTCAGAAATTATCCCAAAAATCACCATATTTTTAGATAATGTTTAAAAGGTCTTATCAATATCTTTTTGATCACCAGGAGAGCTTCAGCTGCTCTGGACGGACAGGGTGTCAGACCAGACGCTAGTGAGCCTGCGCCTGTATTTCCTGCCGGAGAACACGCCTGAAGGCAGGAACCTGCACGGAGAGGTAGGTTCTAGCTGCTTCTAGAAGTTTCCAGAAAGAACACGTAGAGGATTGTTCTAGAGTTTGATATTTAGGGAGTTACTGGCTGTTGATGGCTGGTACTAAGGAACAATTAAAAGTTTTCAGGAGTTATCACAAGGCTTTTTGTATGTTATCGCTCTCGGTGACTTCTTCTAGTGATTCTTTGTCGAGTTGACAGTCAGCTTTGAATGTTTCTCTTTCTACTTTGAGTACCTGAAACCATTTTGGCCGGTTTCAGAATTGTTATAACCATTTCATTCTGCCCATTTGGGCGCGAGCTTTTGCGGATTAGGCGGACTGGGTAGTAACATACCCGCGACCTCGTGGCCGTGTGGGAGTCACGAAAGAATTCTCTTGTAACCTGGTTGCACTGATTCAGACAGCCAGAAATCTTAAATATCGCTTGTACCAACATTTTAAGTTCAGAAGTTCATATTAATATTACTTGTACTTCTGGTAGTGTAGTTCATAGTAGAACCTAGTTCCATGAGTGATGGTTATCGATTTAATTCTATAATTGTCTGACCTGGATGGCGGGTCAACAGCCTCCCAGGGTCGCGGGCAAATACCGGGGAATTTTAACGAATAATGAAATCATCGTATTTTCTTATTATTTTTTAAATACATGATGAAAAATAACCGATTGAATAAGTTTTACTTGCGTATCTGCGTAGTATTTTATGCATATGTGTGTGTTTTAGATCATAAACTAATGGATCGGTTTTGATGAATTTCATTTGGATGTTGACTGGATAGAATGATTGATTGAATAAAAAGTACTTAGTCCGCTAGTCCCATATTAAAAAAAAACACGTTTAAGTAAAAATATGGAGATACAGCGAATCGGGAGGAACCTAATGACGTCACGATCTTACACAATACATACGACATTCTGAATTCAAACAACATTTCGAATAAAAAAAAAATAACAATTATTAACAAAAAAATATTCTTAGGTATATCCGTAGACGGGAAAGTAGATTTGGTTGAAACCGGGCTATGCGACTAGTTGCAAAGAGAAATAAAATTATTTATTTGAAACCTGGCCTAGGTAAACTCATTAATGAAAAGTTATACAGAAACAAAAAGAAAAAAAAAGATATAATAATATTGTACATGTTTTACTTAGAATCGACGAAATTCTCAGCAAGCAGTATTAACGTTTTATGAATGGCAGTATATTTATAGTCTGACCTTATTTCTGAAATCAAAGGTTTTGGACTAATAAATTCTTATTTATAAACCCTAAACTATAATAATCTCCAGACCGAATTTTGGCCTCAGCGGCTAATCTCAAGTGAGATCAGCCATGTACGCAGGATATATTATAATGCACAAGTGTGTGCGCAAACACAGGTGCACTCTCTGTTCCTTCACTCTCATAGTCCGATGGGACGGTTGACCGACAAGACCGGAGAGGGATCAGGCGTAGGACCAACGGCTTTACGTGCTTTCCGAGGCACGGGGGTGTAAACACCGCCACACTTCCTGACTCCGAGCGGTACTGAGAATTTCTTAACTCAGTAAACATTTTTCGCCCGACCCGAAAATCGAACCCGAAACCTCGCGCACGGCAGTCGCTCTTGCGACCACTAGACCAACGAGGCAGTAAACCCTAAATTACTGTATTTGCAAAGTTAGTGTTCTTTGTCAGATAGGTACACATTCATACATAGTAAGTTTATAGCTGTTGGTTTAGATTGGAATAAAAACACAATAATTTGGAAAGAAAATGTTGTAATTGTATGCCTACTTATTATTTTTTTATCTAAATTGATGTCATGTGTTTTTTATATGTTAGCCGTACCATCGGCTGATAATGGTTAGAGATAACTGCTAAATATTGCTATTGACTGATGACTGATAGAAAAAAAAAGATAAATTTTAAAATAGCTAGTATAGCTACATACCCTTGATCCGGATTATGTCTTGTAATAGGAACATTAAATTGTTTTTGAAACCCCCATACCAAACCAAGTTACCACCATATTTCGGGAGTTGCTACTCCATTAAGTAAACAACGTTGAATTTAAAATCCAACAATAAATAATCTAAAGTCTAAACTTAAATCATTAAGCTGAAGATTTTGTTTGGTTGAACGCGCTAAACATATAAACAACTGATCATATTTGATAAATTCTTTCTGCGTTAGCTTTTACTCGCGGGTTCGCCCCCGTGGGCGTCGGTTATCGCGGTAAAAATTATCCTAAATTCTTCCTTGATGAAAGTGCTATTTAATACTGAAATATGTTTTCGAATAGGTCCAGAATTTCCTGAAATAAGCGCGTTCAAAACAAACAAACTCTTCAGTTTTGCAATAATGGTATAGATCATAAATGTATTTACTTAATGCCCGAATGAAGCCGCGTGCAATATCCAGTTATTTATACAAATAAAAATTTTACCGTCATAACAACAACAAAAACATGACCTAAATAAACTACGGAACCCAAAACTAACCCGTATTTCCCCACAAGCCCCTAAAACGATTCGTTTAAAATAAGCGAAGCTCAGAAATCGAGAGAGTGCTGCGAACGTGGTGCTATCCCCGTCTCTCTCGCACTCGTACGTTGCTATAACCCCGTCTCACTCTAATCCCTATTTGGTAACACCAACTATTTCATGGATGAAATTACTGTTTGCGCGTGGTCTGTGGCATAAGAGATAGCGGGGGCGATTTTCGTTTTGATTTTACAAAAAAATATTATAAAAATTTATGTATTGTATGTGGATATTCAGTTCATAACATTGGTTTGTTTGAAAAATGTCGATATTAAATTGATATTCTAATTTTATTTTATACAGCTGCTTATCTTTTAATTCGGTATAATGACGTGTTTTACTTGCTTCGTAAAAATATAATGAGTAGAACTTTTGAATGGTTAATAAATAGATCCTCACTAGAATTCATTTGATTATTTATGGACACACAAAATCAACCAGAAACATGTGAGACACAAGGGGACCGTACCCACTGAAATAATTTATGTGAAAATGTGAAATAACATTTTTTTTATCTTAACATATCCCATTAAAAAAAATAATCGGATTAAGAGAAACTCACATAGAATTAATATCTAAATATAATATCGATAAAATTAATGTAATAATTATGTTTTTGAAAGAAGACCACGTGTGATTTTCTTAGTTGACATAGGCCATCTATATCATGATATGTATTATTTGTTTTATTAAAAAAAGGGCTAGCAAAAATTTTTTTTTTAATTTCGGACCATTATCTAAACAGTTTTTACGTATGCATGGTGTCACAATTTTGTGTACTAGCATGACGTCATTTGCCCCTCTACTTAACTTTAAGTCGCTTTATCTACTGTTTTCTTATTTCAATTAAATAAAAAAATCATATCTAGTATTATTGTGTTATCTGACTGATGGACTAAATAGATAGGTATTACCTTTTCATATCCAATCATCTACCCTTTTCGTTTTTTTCATCATTATCTGCTAGCCTAACCCCGCGGTATTGTTCGCGTGGATGTCGGTTAGCCAGTTAGTATGCAAAAACTTGACGAATCATATACTGAAACATTCCTCGAGGACCACTCTATCCATTGGTGAAAACAGCATGAAATTCGGTGCAGCAGTTTTTGAGCTTATCGCGGACAGACAGACGCGGCGGAGGAATTAGTTCTAAAATATACAGAGGGTATACGGGATTTCCGATTGCTAAGTTTTTTCAGATACAAATGATAATGACATTCTGTACTTATCTTTTTATATTTACAGAAAAAAAAATCAGATAGGTAAGCCTCATACTTATGCTTTATTTCATCGCTGATTGTCAATAGGGTAAATTTTGTTTTGAATTAAAAAGGCATTTGGATGCGAGGAAAGTTGTTGACAAAACTAGTCTTGGTGTCATCGTTTATTAAATATTTTCTGAACCGATTTTCAAAATGAGTGAAATTATTTTCAGAGCCGACTATTTTTTTATATGGATTATGGATGGATTTTTAACATTCAAAATTATTTAAATTTTAAAATTTCGACTGTACTTATTATTATTATACGACTCCTGGGCGTTGGCTTAGTCCGCTGTCGTACCGGCCGTCACACCGGTATGACACCGCTATTGTTCTCATTCTCAAGCCCCGCGGTCTTTGAGTGATTTATGTTACTATATTAATAATAAGAATTCCCTAGGTAACATTACCGTACTTGAGTACGGCAGCTATAAGTGACGTCACTCAAAATATCTAATAGTTATCTTCAAAAGTTGTCTCCAAGAAAAAACCCTAATGAAAACGCATTATTCTTACTTTACATACAAAAGTAGATAGAAAAACTAGAAAAAACGTTAACCCTATTACAACAAAATGTCTGCTAGCAAAATTCGAAACTTAACACAAAAGAAAAAATATCTATATATTTGTTTTCCCTTGTACCACAAAGCCATACCTATTGCTTATCTCTTGCATACAATTTTCAACCTTATTCCTTTACGTTAACTGTGAGATTCTCTTACACGTCCCTGGAGTAATTTTGTAGTACGTTATGGGGATTTTTGTAGTTCGACCAAAAGTTCTTGAGAGTGTACTGCAGTATATTTTGATTATTGATTTGATATTTTGTAGATTGCTTTATTTTTGTTATAGACCAGGGCCGAAGCCTTCAAAATTTGTAAAAAGTGAAAAAAAATTACAGTAGGATGAAACCAATTAGAAAAGGAAGGGAATATGATAAAAATGAAAGAAAAAATAAATTACGGTCGATCCGAGTTCGGGAAGGGGGGGAGGGGGGGGTTTTAAGGGTAAAAAATGGTTTATCTTGATTTCCAGCAAAACTACAAGTCCTATGGAAAAAAGTCAAATGGCAAAGTTGTAGGTAACAAAAAGATCTACAACTTTTGTATTTACACTTTTTTCACATAACCTCAAAATGTATGTGAAAAATCCAAAAAACCAAGTTTTTGGTTTTTTATTTTTATCTTTTTCAAAAATATTTTTTTTTTCACGAAATTTGGTGAAAACTTACCTTTTTATGTCCCAAATACGCTGTAATTTATTTGATTAAAAATATTTATTTTTTCACCTTATTTTGAATTAATATAAAAAAAACACCCTAATTTTCAATCGAAAATTCACCCGTCAAAATATCAGCTTTTTTCAAAAAGTATGGGGGTTTTTTGTTTGTTGAAATCCCCACTTTCTGATGGTGTAAAAAAAATATACATTACTATAGTAAATGTTCTCAGAAAATGCATAATCACTATGTACAATTTCATCAAAAAAATTACATTGCTTAATTTTTTTTTCAGTTTAAAGTTTATTTATTAAATTCGAATTACATTCATGTCATAGAAAATCTCACAAAATGATTCAGATGAAATTCTGGATGAAGAACCAATGCAGACTGGAAAAAATTGAAGCAAAGACATTTTTTTGATGAAATTGTACATAGTGATTATGCATTTTCTGAGAACATTTACTATAGTAATGTATATTTTTTTTACACCATCAGAAAGTAGAGATTTCAACAAACAAAAAACCCCCATACTTTTTGAAAAAAGCTGATATTTTGACGGGTGAATTTTCGATTGAAAATTAGGGTGTTTTTTTTATATTAATTCAAAATAAGGTGAAAAAATAAATATTTTTAATCAAATAAATTACAGCGTATTTGGGACATAAAAAGGTAAGTTTTCACCAAATTTCGTGAAAAAAAAAATATTTTTGAAAAAGATAAAAATAAAAAACCAAAAACTTGGTTTTTTGGATTTTTCACATACATTTTGAGGTTATGTGAAAAAAGTGTAAATACAAAAGTTGTAGATCTTTTTATTACCTACAACTTTGCCATTTGACTTTTTTCCATAGGACTTGTAGTTTTGCTGGAAATCAAGATAAACCATTTTTTACCCTTAAAACCCCCCCCTCCCCCCCTTCCCGAACTCGGATCGACCGTAATTTATTTTTTCTTTAATTTTTATCATATTCCCTTCCTTTTCTAATTAGTTTCATCCTACTATTATTTTTTTTGGTTTTAACAATTATCGGCCCTGGTCTATTATTGATGTCAAGTATTGTAAATTGTTTATTGAAACGGTGAGCTGTATGTAACTAGGTACTTTGTAGATTATTGATAAATTGTTTTGTTTTTTTAGTAAATTTTTACAATGATGCTTGCCGTGATGTTTTCTTAGTTATAGTTTAACTTAAACGATGTACTAAGTGTGTGTTTGAGAAGCTTAAATTATAATCTTATTTACTCCGGCTATAGGCCTCAAGTACCTGACATGTATATTCCACTTGCCCTCTTAGACGAACTAAATAAACATCGTTATCTTACATTTAAATCATCCTTAATTCTAAACAAGAAAAAATTATGCTCAAATAATAATAATACCATCAAGTACCAAGAGTATTTGCTACAGTACACAATACACTAGAACTGCGACGCGCCATGTGACGACTTTAGGACACGGACTGCACTGGAGCGGTGTATGTGCTAAAATATTAGGTTTTATTAAAACTGGATTTTCTTTGTTCAATTTTTTATAAGTGCTCTTACAGAAAATGTCACGATTGTAGTTATTTGTAAATTATAAAGAAGTATGTTCGCTTCTAAGTGAGCTTGGTGACACAGGTGATCAGATCAATGCTCGTATCTTTTCACCTCAGAATAGAGCTTTGACCAACAGGGGGACAGTTACTGATACTGATATTACTGTTTTTCGTTAGAAAGATTAATTTAACCTTTGTTTTAGAAATTAATACCCCTATTAATGTTTAGATGACGGAGAGTTATTGTTTTTCTATTGTTAGATATTGAATATTATTCTTATTTGTTATATTTTCTGGCAAGTAACTTGGCAATGTTTTGGAGTAGTGAGAGCGTATTTTTATATTCTATGTGCAACAAAAGCACAGTTTTGTTGCACGACTGTGTCACTGCTAGTAATCTTTAAAAAAGAAACCATAATTCATATATGTACATTAGAACGTTAAAATATGAGATGAACTCGTAACGACTCTTGCCCAGTTACTTATGTTATATTATATTTAAAAGAAAAACAGAATTTTAATAAAAGGTGCAATAAAATGTTTCTTCACCTGCAAAATATAAAATATTTTTGATATAAACACGTACAATATTGCATTCGAAAGTTGCAATGTCAACTTTTTTTGTTAAATATTGATAATGTGAATTATACAACTCTAATTGCATAATTATGACGAATCACCGAACCGTGAAATGCAATAACTCTACTCTTTATTACGAACGACATAGTTTAGAAGTTAGAAATAATTTTATTAGTCATTGTAACGAACTATGCGTTACGTAAAATGAGGCCTTTGCCCAGCACTGTCATGTATAGGCTAACAGTCAATGTATTGTTAATTAATTTCCGTAATGACATACATTATTACTCTTCGCGTATCTTGACGGACCTAAAAAGCTATACAAGATATTTGTCGTTTCATTCTCACCCACCGTTTATGTGTACTTGCATCTCACGCAAACTGTCTTGTAACTTTTAGCCGTATTGTTAAATATATACTAAAGTAAATATCTCTGTTAGTTAGGCTATCAAAACTAAATTAAAAGAATAAATTCCAAGAACCGACATTGGGACTTACATTCCTACGATGAATCACAACAATATCTTATTTCATAATAATCAGGGCTACCGATTTAAAAAATCCGTGAGTTCTGTCATTTTTCACCAATCACAGGCCAGTAGCTTGTCTCTCATTGGTGGAGAATGACGGGAACAACTCAAGCAACACTAGCGACCCTAGCGGATTTTTTTAATTGCAATTATATTCTTGGATCCAGGACCTCAATTGCCGAATAGTCAAACGTTAATCTATAGTAAATCGACGTTAAGCTCGACTCATGCTGTCTCAGTCACTTTTAAGGTGTATAGTAGAGACAAACAGACTTTGAAGAGCGTTTTAATGGCATTTTAGTATTTGGGGGTATAAATAAAGTTAGCGTTATGGAGAAGAATGCGGAATTAATATAGTAGTATTACTAAAATTGTAAGAATGGGCAGTTTGGCAACTGTAGCGAGTTTTGAGTGTCCCTAGGTATATGGTTTATCTTATCTTCGAGTTCATTCTCTGTGTAAATAACTGATAACACTGGCGTCGGGTACAGCCGAGCTGTTAAGTGAATTTATATTATTTACGTGCACTTTTCTTAAAGTATTTAAAGAAAATTGATAAAAAATTGTTTTCTTTTTTTTACTGCATTATGTCGTTTCTTTTGTTTGTAAATCAGTCTTTAATACTTTTATATTGGTATAAGCAATCATGTGACAATTCTAGGATTTAGTAATTGCAGTTTAAATAAAATGATTTATTAAATTAATTGCTTGGTTGGTAAGCTTATTCTCACCTAAAATATGATAATAGTCAATTATAGTTACTTTCCTTAGTAATTAATGGTATGTATTACTGACTGGATTGTATAAGCACAAACTCACGCATTTTCCTCAAATAAAACCCATGTTTGCTATAACATTTGGATATTGATAGCTGGAAACTTTAATAATAAGCTTTTGTCTATGAAATAAGTTAAAACGACTAATTTATCTTACCTGCCGCCTTTTTACAGTAATTGTATTATCTGTCTGTCTGTATGTTTAACCTTTTTAATGGGGAGATCCCTACGAACAGTACGAACCATTGACCAATAATACGTAAAAATTTATCATTGTAATCTATTTTTTTTTCTGCCTTTATTGATTTCTTTATAAAATTTAAAGTAAATACTATGCAGTAGTCAGCAATAACAGTATATTAAATTTGTTGACCCTAAGAAGTATCCACATAATCATTTAAAAGAACCGTCCAGGCGTCCACGATACCCACACATGGTCTAAAGTAGGTATTAGGTAGGTATTTACTCTAAGTAGTATTTTTTTAAGATAACTGTTGATAACTTATAATTAATAAAATTATTAACTGTTTGGACTTAATGTATTGGTTTGTTGTTTTGTTAGTGCCTGACCTACAAAACGTTATTTGCGAATGGTTTATTAATCAGTTTAATTACGAATTGTCATAGTACTAGCTATGCCCCGCGGTTTTAACCGCCGTTTATCCGATAACTTTTGTTTTGGGACAATAAGTAGCCTACCTCCATAGTACCAAATGTAAAGAGGTAACGAGCATACAAACTCACAAACTTTGACCTTTATTATAAAAGAGTGATTAGCCAAAAATACAAAAAAAAAAAATTGTTGCAGGCTATCACTAGTTTTTAGGGAGCAATACTCGAGGTTGATTTGTATAGTGTACACTAAAATAAAATAAAAACACTCAGAAAACAAACAATTACTCCCAAATACTGAATTGACATTTAACTTCAACATGTTCTTATACATGTTTACGTGATTGACGTTTCAGTATGGGCATTAAACACTTTAAGCATTTATTATAAGTAAGTTTATAGGTTTATGACAAACTTCTTTATCTTGCTAAAGTATTTATTTAATCATGATCGATCCATTTGATATCACACGTGACACGTGACATTTTGATTTTTTTTTTTGGTATTTTTTTATATATAAATTGAAAGTCACATAACTAAAAGAGGTATAAGTATGACTGTGAATGGGTATATAAGCAGAGGGAGACCGAGAAAAAGAGATGGATGGATTGTGTGAAAGATGATATGAGAAAGAAAGGAGTGGATGCCGCGGTGACGAGTAATAGAGAGGAATGGATGGACAATACGCATTGCGCCGACCCAAGAAGAAGATTTTTTATATAAATTATTTACTGTAACAAGTTAAAAAAAGAGTTTTTTTTTGCGAAGCGTAACAATTGTACCCATTTTTTTTGCTAGTAATGGTTTTCCTAAGTACATTCATCAAATTTTTGTTTTTTGTAAAATAACCAAATATAAATCAAACACCGTTACAAATTATAAAATACCTAGATCAGAAAAATATGTTGTAACGAAATTTTAGTTTCATTCACAATATTTTCATTACTAGGTACAAAAGTCTTATTACGTTGTATTTTACTAAATAATCAATATATAAAAAACCCCTTTTTAACAAAAACCCCACAATCCTTTGTTCTCAACCGAATATTTTTATTGTCTCCTCTCCATAGTTTCCCAGTTAAGCAATTATTTACCAGTGACGCGGCGAGCCAGGGTTGCCAACCAACAGATTATATTTTTTAATGATGCCAACATTTGAATAATGTACGAGGTGTTAGATTTTGTCGCGGGTTTTCTTGACTTTAATTGCATTTTATTATTTAACTTATAAATCAGAATTATACCTACGAAAAAAAATATTGAAGATACTTTTTTTGGAAAGTTCACCTTAAATAATGTTTTATTTAAGTTTATAGGACTAACTTTGTGTATACATAATTTAATCAATGTGAATAATAATAACATGTTCATGTTTGGAAAAGATATTGTCACAAAAAATTACTTTCGAAAATTCAAAATTTCTCTTTTTTTGGAGTCGGTTAATTAACTTAATTGCTTTGACATACAATCGCTGCTCAATTTAAAGTTTCTAGTTTTTAAAATGTGCTTTTTTTATTATCACATTAGTATAGATTTATCATACCTGTGAAGGGACGATTATTCTAAAAACAACCGATCTATCTATAAAAATATAATTCTCGTTTCACAGTGTAACCAAACTCCTCCGAAACGGCTTGACCGATTTAAAAAAAAAAATTCGTGTATATTCGGTAGATCTGATCTATTTTTCATACCCCTAGGTGTTAGGAGAGGCCCTCCCCAGATTTGTTTAATATGGCAGAACAAAGTTAGCCGTATCAGAGTATCATATAAAACTTATCCTATTTTTAAAAGTTAAATCATAGTATTTAATATAAATATAAGTTATCATATGGACTGTACAATTTTTGAATTACAAAAAAAGATGATGTTAACGGGAACGGGGACAAGTTACAAGGCCAAAACCGCGGGGCATAGATAGTTATTACTACAATCCAGTTCGAATTGATAACCTCTCTTTTTGAAGTCGGCTAACCTAACTTATACAGTAATATTATCAAAATGCATTTGTCGTTGCCAGTACAAGAGTTTTTTTATTATTTTTCTTTGTGAGTCGGTATCAACGTCAGCCTTATTTACAGCGGTACAGTCTGCAAATACATTCTTAAGTTTTCGAGGATAATATTATTTTAGTCTTTTTTAAATTACTTGACTTGACTTATTTGATGTGAATTTATTTGTGTTTTAAATTTAATTTAACACTTAGGGTACCTAAATTATTTATTTTTCGCCTAAAATGTCCCTTCGATTTTTTTTCCTGGCAAAGGCGTTCAGTTCATTAATCGTGATGAACTGGATAAGAAAATTAGTGTTAGTGGCATTTTAGTTAAATGCGGCGCGCGGCGGTAGTCTACTGGCTAGGGCGTCCGATCATGTGGTCGCCGGTACGAATCCCACCCATTGCACTACCAACGTGAACCCACTCATCTCATTTAGCTTAGTACGAGGTATAATAAAAATACTAGTAATGTGCGATTTTCATTTTCTAGTAATCTTAACGTTTGACCAACGCGAACTGAGCCCATGACTAAGTCCTCCATTTGAGCCTAAAAACTAGTCTTCTAATATTTTCGCGTCATGAATCTCTTGAGTGTTTTGCAAGAATTAAAAAAATACTTTGAAGGGCAATAATTTATATAATTATCGTATCTACTTCTGATAGAATAAATGTCTCAGAGGAAGTTTTTTCTATCTTATTAATAACCGAAATCCACGCGGGTGGCGCCGCACAAGCAAGTTCTATTTATGCAAATAATGAGCACTTTAAAATATTATCAGTTAAATAATGAAGTTGTTTTGCTATCTCTCCGCGCCTACATTGCTAGATATTGGCATTACTTGTGACTCAAAGGTACACTCGTGTACACAAAGCTTTGGGAATTTGAAAAAAAAAAAAAAATATTCAACGTAAATTAAAAGGTGGTTTTATTATTTACTACATATATATTAGTTGTACTTTTTTTTTGTGCGTGAATCAATTAAAATCGTTATAGTAGTTTATGATATCGACAGTTAAGAGTGTGTCAAACAGAGAAAGAGATGGTTTAGGTTTATTTTTAAATGTCTTGTTTTAAAACGAGTTCACAAATGATGACGTTCTTCATCCAATACAGGATTAATTTTTATAGAGTGCGTATATTCTACGAGGTAATCAGGTGCATAACACTGAATAGTTTTTCCCAAGGAACATAGGTCCAAATCTTAAAATTGAAAATGAAATATTCTTACAAAGTGACAAGTCACGTGACTTATGCTTCTATGAAAAGATGATTTTCAATTTTAAGATTTCGACCTATGTTTCTTGGGAAAAGTTGTTCAGTTCTATGCACCTGATAACCTCGTTGAATATACGCACTCCATAAAAAATAATCCTATATATTATTTTGTTTTAAAACTAGTTCAAACGACGAAACGTGTTCACAACGTAACACAGTAATAGGTATATTTCCTACTATCCCAATGCTGGGCAAACATTAGAATGTAGTTAAACACGACAATTTAGATTTAAATCGGAATCCTCGGTACGTGTCGTCTCTACCTTGACACGAATGCATTATGCATTACACTTAAATTACAATGTATCTTACGAGATAAATACGTTACTAAAGAAAAATATATTGCACAATAGGCGAAGAGCCGGTAAAAGAATTAGTGAAAAAAAAACATAGAATAAAGTTAAGATATGTATCTTACGAGATAAATACGTTACTTTAAAGTTGAATAAAGAAAAATAGATTGCTCAATAGGCGACGAGCCGGTAAAGAATTAGTGACGAAAAAATAATTGAATAAAGTAACTTTAAGAAATTATTTTTAAAATTGAAAAATTTATTGTTATTAACACAGACCGCGATCGGCACTCTTCTTGAATTACTCACTATTCTATTTTTCTCGAGTTAATTATTGAAGTGTGGAATATTTGATAGTGATTGCTGTTCTACTCGAAACATATGACATTTCGTATTTCACTGGAAACTATTATTTTAATCAACCATAGTACTTTGACCTTTCACAAAAAACAATTTACTATACCTACTATAAGGCCTAAAAATGTCCCAGTGCTGAGCACAGGCATCTTCTCATAAACAATAATGTAACAAAACCCCTGTCCGATCCCTAAGACTATTATTCGGTATCGTACTGCGAACACATATACGTAGCCATTAAATGGATTGGAGATTATTATTTTTCCCCAGTGATAAAATAAACACTGACCGCTCCTCAAAGTTCACGTACTTACTACCTGCAGCTTTGTGTCAAAGAAGCCGCCTATGCGAGACGGTTCATGAACTGTACCACGAATACGCTTTTATTGAATCCGACAGTGGTTTTGTTACATGTTGTAGAGAACGAACGAGCATTGATCACCACGCTTCAGTCACGGCAGGTTTCCACACGGTTTCATTTACACTGTCAATGATATCTTAGAATAATTAAAAAAGTACATAACTATGAAAAAGTCGCATTAGTACTTGTTATGGGTTCGTACCTGCTATCATGTGCATACAAATAGCTATTTACAATAATAATTGATTACACGTAAATGTAGAAAAAAATACTTCAATTGAACGGAAGTAGGTACAAAAAACGTGTGTCGCTTAGACTTATTCATGGTAAAATTTTCCAATTGTTTTGATTTTATACCAAACTACTGAATCGATTTTGATGAAAATTATACGGGACCACCTCTGAGTTATACCCTATCGTATATATATTTTTAAATCGATCAACAATAAGGATGATGACAACTTTTTCAGATACTGAAAAAATATTAGACACGTATATTTTGCTTTCGAAATAACGAATATCTTAGATACAGTTAGGTTAAGGAGTGGGGGCTCGCCACGTCACTTGTGGCTACTATTTTCGCCTACTTATGACGTCACAAGCCCCTACTCCTGTACTTTAACGTGCCTTAGCTTTGTAAAATTTCGATTCGTTTTGAAAAAAAAAAGAGTTTTATCTTACTTACAGACTAATTAGATTTTTTACTTCAATATCTCTATTGCCGGAGATATCGCGTAACAAACGTACAAAAATAAAAACAGTCGAATTGAGAAAACCTTTTGAAGTCGATTAAAAATAATTCCTTTAAATCATACATACCTACCTAACTGTCCGACCCATGATAATTAAACAAATAAAATACTAGTTAATTGGTAATTATGTACAATTAATTTGGCGTACCGACTGTGGTTAGTGGCTGGATTGTTTTACAATCTATTTTAATGAAACATCATTTTACAATAGTTAAAAGTTCAGACAGGAATATTGGCAGTATAAAATATATGTACAGAGATTAACGTGTTAAAACACACAAAAATCTTTGCTTTAAAACGTGACTAGCTGTGGTCCGCAACTTCGCCTACGCGGCAAAAAGGAGCTATGTCATTTCTTACTGTAGACTACCTCCGCACCAAATTTGATTAAAATCGGTTCAGTAGTTTAGGCTCAATTGCGTAACTCACAGGCAGACATAGTTTCTTTCCCATTTATTATAATAGTGACGATGATGACACATATAATGAAATCCCTTAGGTGTTATCGTTCTTTCAAAACCCTTTTTAGTTTTAAAAAATACAAAATAATTACAAAATAATCATATCGTACTTATAATTAACAAAAGTAATTTAACCCGAATAATTTGCGATCCTTCATCAATGTCATTGCCCTTCAAATAATATTGAACCTTACGCCCTTCTAATAAAATGTTTATTTGTATGTAAACTAATATTCAAACGATTTTACACCCTATCAGATCATAATAAAGTCTATATTGTTTTGGCGGAATACGTGGTAAAGAATTTTGTACTCAATTCTTGCTAATATAAAGTAGATTTTCCAAAAACTCATTTGTTTTGATTCAGATCACGATTTGAGTGTTTTTAATGTAAGTGTGGTAGGGGGGCCGTGGGTTTTTTATTTTAGGGATGGTGTTGATTAATTATTGTTTCTGTATTGTTATTTTATGGGGTTTACTTTTTGAGTATTTCCTGTAATTATTTGATTGAATTATTTGACGACATCCGTGGTCGAGTGGCGTACGCACCGGTTTTCAAGGTGTCGCTAGCTCTGAGGTCCTTGGTTCGATCCCCGGACGGGTCAATGTAGAAAAAAAAAACTCTGATTCCATAACACAAGTGCTTTTCATGCAAGTAAATAAATAAGTCTGTTTTAGTGGTAACAGAAAAAAAGGTCTCTTTTTACCAATTTTAGCTGAAAGATTATGTTGCACTACTTATCACACGCAAACTACAAAGTAGATTAATAAAAAACCGTCACATTCAAGCTTTTTCAGTGCATTGCCTGAGAGTCACGCACTTGACCTGGGACATGGACATAGGACATGAGGTCATTGTACCCCTAGGATACCTAAAATAAATTTGCCATTGTTGATAGTAATAAACTCTTTGGTTTGATGGCCTCACTCGCCTTTCTTTCATATTTAAACTAGCCGTGCACCGCGGTTTCCCTCGCGTTAGTTACCCGGTTCCCGCTAACATCATTAAAAAATATATAAATGTAAATATCCTATGTCATCCGGGGTTTGTAGCTTCGCAACAGTGAAAGATTTTTTTCAAATTCGGTTCAGTAGATTCGGAGCCTATATTCAATGCAAACTAACGATCAAATCTTTCCTCTTTATAATATTAGAATAATAATAATAATATCTTGGGACAACCCACACACGGCCATCTGGGTGACCAGACAACTGATAAACATACTTATATATTTCTAAACACATACATATTATAGATAAATAACACCCAGACACAGAACAAATGATCGTGTTCATCACTCAAAGATTTGTCCTGGGTGGGAATCGAAACCACGACCTCCGGCTCAGCAGTCAGGATCACTAACCACTAGACCAACAGGCCAGTCAATAATAGAAGAAAGTGTAATTAGTTTACCAATGGTTGATGGTTGTACAGGGGTTTATGTTTTGACAAAGATATCGGTTGCTTGACTCGCTTCATACCATTTTCTAAAATGATTGAGGTTTTCTCCTGGGGGGTTAGACTCTAAGTCCAACGTATTATTATACCGATTACACTTCAAGAACCCCGGGTCGCTAAATCTTTTTTATGTTCTGAGAGTCACCGGGTATTTATTTATTGTTTATTGATTTAGACGACTTTAAAAAGTCAATTACTAAATCGGAGAACAAGATTATGAAACTTAAAAATATTGATATAAACCAAAATAAAAACTACATGTAACAACGAATAACAATGAAGAACTGTCTTCACAGAATTTTAGACATATACCCATTATATGGGCAAACTTATCGTCAAATAATTGGTAGTGTTTGTATATGCGTTTTAGACCATTTAACAGATTTTTTACTTTAAAGTATAGTATAGTATACAGTCGAAAGCGATAACGCCTTTCCTAACCCTAAACGTAACTGCTTACACTTAGTAAATAAAACCCCTGCGTAATTAATAAACAACTTAAAAAAATATATTATTCAGTAAAGAGCAAACCTGGAAAATTTTCGACACAATCCAAGAAAATAAGTTAGAAGGCCGCCCTCAATAAGGCTTCCGTCGCGTGGGTGTCCGTCGCCATAGCAACGGATTCGCGTTGAGACGCGGCGGTGCGTTCAACAGATTATTATATAAAAATAACTTGTTTTTCAAGTGCTTTCGTATCATTTAATTGCTTTTTAACTGCCAGTTCAGTGTTAGTGACAAGTTCGAATTTGACACACTTTCTTGCGTTTTATTAAACTGAAAGGTTGTACTAACATGTGAATTTAACAAATTTTAATTTCAATAATCGTGTGACTAGAGATAAGTGATTTTCTAAGGTAAGAGTGAATAGGTAAAGTATTATAGCTTAAAATCTTAAAAGCCGATTGAATTGAAACTCGCGGAAGAAAAAGCATGCGATTTTTGTTCAATTTTAGATACTTAATGAAAAAATATTAAAAGTATTTTTTGATTTTTCGAAATAACGAGTACCTACTTAGATACAGCTACACACTTATGACGTCACACACCCTCACTCCTGAACTTTAACGCGCATTATCTGTGTAAAATTTTACTGTATTGAAAAAAGAAAAAATAAGTACGTAATGTTTTTTAATAATCTAACTGATGGACTAAATAGATTTCTACTTCTCATACCTAGTCGTCATCCGTATTCGGGGGAGTCCTACTCAGCTGTTATAATTGAGAACAATGGAACAGGAAAATTACAATAATTACCTCTCCATTTGTAATTAATTTACAACTAATAAAATAACCTTTTAAATAAATAAATCATATTTTGATACAGTTGTTAGATGATCGAAAAAAGAACTCTTGTTTGTAAAATAGTTGAAGGTATTGACGACATCTGTTGTCAAAATCAAAATATTTTTATTTCAAGTAGGCCTTCCAACACTTTCGAAACGTAAAATGACGCTAGTTGCGCAGTTCCAAAATATCATTCTTATGGAGAAGAACCGGCAAGACACTCCATAATTCCGTAGTCGAGTGGCGTACACACCAGTTTTCAAGGTGTCGCCATCTCTGAGGTCCCAGCCTCGATCCCCGGACGGGTCAATGTAGAAAACTACTAATCTACATTGTCACGGGTCTGGGTGTTTGTGGTACCTTCGTTGTCTCTGAATCCATAACACAAGTGCTTTAGTTACTTTGGATTCGGAGCAATGTGTGTGATGTTGTCCACATTTATTTATTTATTATAAAGGTAATTCGTACAAACAATATCTCTGCCTATCCTCCTACAAGGATCATTAAATAAATTAATCTATCCGTAAGTACATAATTAAACATTACATAATGTAAATGTTTATAATTAACTTATTATATCGGCACGGCTCACCACATTTGTTTTGGTTGTTAGGTCTCTAGCGATACAAGGTTTGGTCCGCGACTTTGTTCGTCGTTTATCAATATACGAGCTTTTGCTACAATAGGCTGTGGACTGGGTACAGAAAACGAAATTATATTTAGTCCGTCAGTTAGGTAATAAAAATATATTACACCCATATTTTTTGTTTTATCAAATTAACAAATAATGACTTAGTTGAAACGCATTAAAGTTGAGGAGTGGGGGCTCATTATGTCATGGCTCGGTATAAATTTTACCAAGGCGTGATGTCATGTGACATTCAACTTCATATTATCTCCGTAATTTTTTGAGCAAGTGAAAAATGAAAAATTAATTGTCCAATACTTTTTAATGATCTACCTTATAGACTAAGACAAAAACTTAGTCCAAAATAATGCCTATTCATTCAATGTTAACAGATTAATAATCCGAGCACTTCACTAACTAGTAACACTTAACTGGTACTAACCTATTTTATACAAAAACAGTAAAAACATTAAAATGTTAAACTCACGACCGTAGATTTTAACGCGAATCAATTTAATTTTCTAGGAATCTCCTCTAGTTATACCGTTACTATACCTATCTACACACATCAAAAGTGTCTAGGGATCAAGCATTTTTATGCGGATTTCTTGAGATTGAGATGTGGCTTTGTAATAAATTTATGATTTTATAAATTTATATGGATCCTTTTTGGTGCATTTCATAATTCGAATCAGGAACTGTGAATCAAATTCGAGTAAAAGATGAAAATCAGCTGTCAATATTTTCCCTATAAAAACATACAACGCATTGAAGACATTATTAGTGCTACTGTTTCCCTACTACTGATTAAAACCAACGTTATTATGGAGCGGCGACGTCATTTAAGCAGGGAAGAAATGCTCAGAGCCGTGGGAATGATAGAAGCTGGTTCCCGGCAACGTACTGTGGCTTTAGCTCTGAATACAAGTCAGAGTGTTATCAGTCGACTTTGGACACGTTACCGAAGCACTGGTACCGTGGCTGAGCGCCATGGAGGACGGTATCGCTGCACCTCACGGAGACAAGACCGATACATTCAAATCTTAACTCGAAGAGCTCCAACAATAACCGCCATGATGTTGGCCGTAAGGCTTCATCACTCTTCAGGGAACTTAATTAGCGACCAAACAGTCAGAAACCGCTTGCATGAAGTGAACCTTCATTCCCGAAGACCGCTACGGGTACCACCTATAGCAATGCACAATCGTAGGATTCGATATCAATGGGCTCTTGAACACAGAAATTGGGCAGAAGAACAATGGCGTTTCGTGTGCTTTTCTGATGAGTCTCGTTTTGGTATGAGACCGGATACAAGACGTATACGACACTGGAGAACCCCTGGACGCCAACAGCGATTAAAATCCTGCCAGGAAGTCCATCCTTATAGTGGTGGAACCATCATGGTATGGGCGGGTATTTGGATCGGCGGAAGAACTGAGTTGATTTGGATCAGAAGCAACCTCAACGCTCAAATTTATGCTGAGACGATTGTATCAGACGTCATCGTTCCTCTACAAGTGCAAATCGGTCCCTTATTTCAGTTAATGCATGATAATGCACGACCGCACACCGCAAGAGTTGTAAGACAGACTCTCGCCGCAGCTAACATCAATGTCCTGCCCTGGCCTGCTCAGTCGCCAGACTTGAACCCGATTGAGCATGCATGGGATATGCTACAGAGAAGAGCTCTGCCGAATATGGAGGGTATCCAGTCGCAAGAAGACCTTTTTTTGTTGTTGCAACGAACATGGGCGGCCATTCCACAGCGTGATTTGGATGAACTCATTTTGAGTATGCCAAACCGATGTTCTTGTGTTGTTAGTGTTCGCGGTAGAAACACGGATTATTAATTGTTTAAGTTACCCAATAAAATTTTAACGAAAACTGTTATTTCAGTCTTTTTTTCGAACTTTTGTGTTAGTGGTTCAAATGTCAAAAATCCCTTTATTAGGAAAATGGCAAATTTCTTTATTAATGCAAAAGTGACTTGGTTTATCGTTACTGTGACAAACGAAAACACTTTATTCGATGAATCCTTAAAGAAAATTTTAATTAATATCAATCAGGAGAAAAGTTATTGCAAAAATATATGTTGATCCCTAGACACTTTTGATGTGTGTATAATACTAGCGTTCCTCGTGGCTCCTCCCGCGTGGACGTCGGTTTTCCTCAATAAGCGGGCTCAGTGAAAGAATTTTTCCAATCGGACCAGTAATTCTTGAGATTAGCGCGTTCAATTAACCAAACAAACTCTTCAGCTTTATATTATTAGTAAGTATAGATCTATACAATATAGTATTATACTTTGTATGACTAGTAAAAATCTATGGAATCCGTCTGTAACATGTATAAACAATAAAAGTTGACAAACACGAAGCCTTCCAAGTTCAGGAATGGGGCGTCACAGCGTGCGTAAAAATTGCAGGTCAGAGTGACGTCACGAGAATTTTCCATTCACAGTTTCTTCGTAATTATTTGTTTACGAGACTAAAGATAACGAGAAAAGACGGGCTCGTGGCTAAGTGTAAGCCGAACGGTTTGAGAGATAATAAAGGTAACGCCGCGCTCGCTGTTGGTCCGTGGATGGGTGACCATTCGTGAACATAACAAACCCTCCGTGCCTCGGAAAGCACGTGAAGCTGTTGGGTCCTGACTAACATACAGTGAGTGATCTTTGACAGTCGTTAAGTCATTACAATTCTGACAACCAGTCTTACTATGGAATATACGGCATTCAGCTAAATCCGGTAAGACTGGAAGCCGGAAGCCGATCCCACGTAGCTTGGGAAAAGGCTACGCAGTTGCAGATGAGACGAAAGAAAACATACGTGTCTAATATTTTGAACCTGTCTAGAAAGTTAGAAACAGAGACAGTCGGACAAAAAAGTGATCCTATAAGGCATACCTCAAAATAGTCGCGTTATACACAAACACACAAACTTACGTTTACAGTACCTATTGGTAGGATTGGTTTATGTATTGAAAATAAACAGTCTCCAAAAGGGGAGACGCGGTAAAAAAGGACACATTTAAGTAGCATGTGAGGTTTCCCTCTCCTTCCCTATCCTGTTAATTAGACGATACTATGTGGTTTTATTTTGTTTATCCATTCAGGGGCGACGTTCTCAACCTATCGATTTTCTGTTCTGTAAAATAATACTCGGAAAAACCTTGGAAATAATATAAATAAATAATAAATGTGGACAACATCACAGACATTGCTCCGAATCCAAGGTAAGTAGCTAAAGCACTTGTGTTATGGAATCAGAGACAACGAAGGTACCACAAACACCCGGACGCGAGACAATGTAGAAAAGTGTTTTTCTACATTAACCCGACCGGGGATCGAACCCGGGACCTCAGAGCCGGCGACACCTTGAAAACCGGTGTGTACGCCACTCGACCACGGAGGTCGTCAAATATTTTACTAAATTATCAGTGTTTTTGTCTTTCCGCAAGGCAAAAACCTGTCTATATCTATTAAAGCGGCGGTAGCCTAATGGCTAGGGCGTCGGACTTGCGATCATGTGGTTGCAAGTTCGAAACCCACCCACAGCACTACCGACATGAACCCACTCTTAAAACAAGCATTGAGTTTAGCATGAGGGGAATAAGAATACTAGTAAAGTGCGACCCACATTACTAGTAACCTTAAAAAAACTATCTATCTATCTATATGTACTCTCCTTCCAAGAGTATGACCTTTTTTTATTATTTGCGGATTGAAAAGCTTATGACTTCCCCACGCCAAGGGCATGGCATGGGGATATGTGGAACTTTAACCGACTAAAATCACCCCGGTCCCATCATTGCCTTAACGAAGCTCTGGCAGAAGAGTCTCAGTCCAGCCCCCCTAGCCAAGTGACATTTCTACAAGCGTTAACGCTGATAGATTCGCTCAAATGTATGGAAGTGACAGGTCTAAGTCACGTGACTTATCGAAATCATATGTCATTTCCATACATTTAATGTCATTTAAGCGATTTCTATCTTCGTTAACGCGAATAGAAAAGTCACTTGGCTAGGGGGGCTGGTCTGTTATGTACCAATTTTTATGAAAGGTGCAGCACATCCCAGCTAAGTTTTTGTTACAAAAACAAATAGATTAAGTACAATATTGTAAGATCTAGGTTGTACCTTATTCTCAAGCCTACTTGAATAATTTTGTGTCTACGATAGAAAGATGTAGGTCATTAACCTCAGCTCGTTTTTTAAGGGGCAGGAGGTGGCTCCTCCAATATAGGTATATCTTACCTTAAAATAAGTAATATATTATTTTCGTGAAAAATAAATCTAGCTTTTTCTAAAGTCTAACTCAATAATTTCTTGATAATGACGTTCAGTGTCGAGAGATGAATTAAAAACCTCGATGTACAATAGGAATGTATATCAAGTCTAAATAAATGAATCACGAACACATTTAAAAATCAATAATACAAGATTCAAAAATCTTCAATACTCAAACGTGTGGCGACCCTACTAATCGGAAACAATGTGACGTAACACTATCTTAATACATACAATAATCCACCTTCCCTAGAATCGATAAGGTTCATATTCCAACAAAATTTTGATGTAAAGAAAAACTATTTTATTCAATATTGACCCTTAAACTCACAGTATAAGGTTGATATTCGAAGAGAATGTTTTATATGTAGTAGTGACCGTAAAATTAGGTGTATATGTGTGTGTATATTAAACATGAGCTGAGTGGAATAGCATTGCAGCTCGGTTTTGATTCGATTATGTGACGTCAGAGCAGCTGTTTTAGTGTTTTTTGTTTGGTTTAAAGGCTAGTTTACGAGTTCAGTTTTTTGTTATTTGTGTTTTATTAAATGTTTTTACTTATGAAATAATTCTTCTTACATTCGTATTTTTATTTCACTAGATTTGGATAGATACATAATAGGCATTTTCAAATGTTGTAGTTATACAGGAATAAGTTGTTCAGTTTTATTCACCCGATTACCTCGTAGAATATAGTACTTCTTTTTTTAAAATAATCCTGTATAGCCGCCGAATTTCTGTATTAAACGCCATAACAATATTCCCGAAAATAGTTTTTTTATAGCTACAGCTTAAAGTTAAAAATGTGTAAAATAACGGAGCTCTATGCAATTCAATGTAAAATTAAATTATTTTAAGTACGGTATTTTAATTTAGACGGTAACTATTTTATTATATATGTGTATCTCTAAACAAAACAGTTCTCACGCCACAGAAAATAGAAAATACATCAGAATGTAGGCCAAAGCCTCAAACTTAACAGTAAGTAATGCTAATAACGTCAAACTACAATCAAATTAATTCGTTATACGTATATGTATATTCAAGCGCCTATTGAACTACATAACTCTAGTGACTCATTGTTTATAAACAAATATATTTAGAATGACTAAACATACGAAACAATATTTTACTAGTTGCGCCCCGGTGTTACCTGCGGTTTAATCCTACTAATATTATAAATGTGAAAGTGTGGATGTTTGTTACTCAATCACGCAAAAACGGTTGAACGGATTTGGATGAAATTTGGCATGCATGTAGCCTATGACATAGAAAAGAACATAGGCTACCTTTTATCCCGATTCCTTAAGTAGTTCCCGAGGGAAAATTGAAAATTGTTTACGAGCTAAGCCGTGGGCAAACAGCTTTGAAATTTGGTATTTTTCTCTATTACAGCGCAAGCTATCACGGGTGAAAAAAATATTCTATTTTCCTTTACTTTCACAATTTTCTTTTCTTTTTGGACCCAATTCTGTAATCCACGCATACGAAGTCGCGAGCAGAAGCTAGTTGATAATAGAACGTTTCAGCATAAAACGTAGACTTATTTGTGTTAATCCAGGGTGTGCTAATTCCATACCAAAAATATCACAGTTGGTTCAACCTTTTGAGCATCAAGACATAACAAACACACACATACACACTCACAAACCACGCCTTTGCAAAATATTGGATAAAAGTGAAGAAAAAATTCCAAGAATGCTACTTGTTTAGTTTGGGTATTTTTTTATTATTTTTGTTGCATATCTTTGCTAATGAAATTCAAATAAAAACTTGAATTAATATAATTAACATGTCGATTTTACTTATCTGATACAATTATTGTTTTGTAATTAACATTTGATTTAGATTGTAAATATGCTAAATCACTGCTTTTTGAGGTTATAATTATGTAAATATTCTCTAATACTAATTAAAACCAATACATAGTATGAATAATATTTAACGTATCAATGATGTAGGGCAAGTTTCGAAGGTTGAATTACAAAGCATTTAAAACAAGACTAATGTTAATAATTATGACGATTTCAAGGTCATTCGTTTTAATAATCAGGTTAATGTGGCAATTCTTATACTATAGAGTAAGTCAGCTTGGAGAGAGCGTTGAAGTACCAGTACGGTATATTTTAAGTAAAAAAAAAGAATACCAATATATACTACAATTTTATTCCCTTGGTATTTTGTTTTTATAAAATCTTTAGGTTGTCATAACTATCGCCGATCAGAATCACGGTCTAGCAACTAGATGAGACCTGCGGTTTCACCCGTTAAGTATTATAGTCAATTTATCAGGATGATACCTATTTATCTTCCCCAGGCGCAGCTGAGAATACTTGTGAATTTTCTCATTTTTTTTACCCCTTTATTATTACAGTTTTTATTAAAATTCGTTCAGTAATTTCAGCTTATAGAATAACAAACATCCTAACATACACATTTACAATATTATTAGTATAGTTAACCCTTATCTCTATAAACATAATCGAACAACAACAAAAATCAATTATGATGGTGTAATTGGCAACGAGTCGTATCGTATCTCGCGAAATCAGAGTTACAACGCTTGGCGACTCCGCCGCATAAATATCAATGTACAATCGGGGTAATTTCTCTGCTTGCTGTATGCTTGCGTTCAGGGTTTGCGCGCGTATTTAATTTTATTAATAATATTACTTTATTGTTATCATATGGTAGTGTTTCTTTGAATCGTGTTCAAATTATGAACATATAGTGAATGAACGTAAAAAAAATCTAAATGACGTCACTCAGGGTTATTCTCTAAATCCAAACAAAACATAACGTGGCATAACGCAGATTATAGTTCAAGAATCCCGGGTCGCAAAAACTTTTTTGTGTTCTGAGAGTCACCGGGTAGTGTTACTATAAGTATACGTTTTGGGACATTTAACAAACTTAAAAGTATAAGTAGTAAGTCGAAAGAGATATCGCTTCTCTTAATTAACCCTACACGTAACTACATGTTAACCGCTTGGACTTAAAGAATAAGGACCCAGTGATAGAATTTTGTCAATTTTGACATCAGATTTTAGTATTATTTTATTGTAATTATTTGATGTTGTTTGAAAATGTACTTACACTACTAATGATATGTTATTAGTATTAATAGTTTAATTATTCGTATTTCTGTTTGAATGTTGCTTGGTGTCCTCCATTATTACCTATACATATAAGTTATCATAAAATTAAGTTTTGTTGTAACATGAATAATGGTGATTGCGTTAGACGAAGAGTGAAGTTAATAACTTTTATAGTAGAAACGTTATGCTTTAGTACACTGGAAGCTATAATATTACTAAGTACACAAACATATCTTTAAAAAAAAAACAACGCCCGCACGCCGCACTAAGGAACTCAATCCTTGTGTCGCGGGGGCTTCACAAACATTCAAATCACTTTCTCAAAGAACACCCAGACTTGAAACAAGTATCTGTGGATAACACAATGCTTGTCCCATGCGGGGATCGAGCCCGCAGCACGTCGCGCCCAGTGGTAATTAGCGTGGTGACCTATACCTCTCGGCTATCCGTGCAGTTGAATATTAAAATAAGTATGTAGTGGTGGATGTCGAGATTTGCCCAAATTTGGGTGCACAAGATTGCAGGGTCGAACCCAGTGCAGGCTACCAATGTTACTTTTTCAAAGTTATATGCACTTTCTTAATTATTCTAAGACATACAAACGGTGAAGGAAAACATCGTGAGGAAACCTGGATTCCCAAAATTGGAATCTGAAATCGCCCGCAGTGAGCAAGCGTGGTGATCAATGCTCGTTCTTTTTCTATATGAGAAGAGGCCTGTGCCCAGCAGTGGGACGCTTATAGGCCGGTAGTATAAAGGAACATATAAAAGAAAAATATATTTCCAGCGTACCGAGTATTTGAAGGTATATGCATAGGTACTGAGAATTTCATCAAACCAATATTTAGAATCTAGACTGAAACCCGTTGCTTCCTAGAATTTATCTCTTTGTGGCAAAGGTCTCTTTTACACTGTCCACCTTCGGGACTGAGTCGTGAATATATGAATGAATGGATGACATGCATTTTACAAAGACATTTTTTTACGACAAATATTTGATTAAAACAAAAGAATTCTGTATGAATAGTGGTTCGCAGCAGCTACATAAATACTAAATTTATTATTTTTATTATTTTAATAAAAAACATAAAAGAAGTATGCTAAATCTAGTAAGACTGAAAGAAAAAAATGTGAAAAATCCTTTTTGAAATTTAATGGCGACAACTTTTACTAAGTAACATAGATCGAAATCTTAAAATGGAAAATTAACTTTTCATAAAAAGTGACACGTGACCTATGTTTGTATGAAAACATGATTTTCAATTTTAAGATTTCGACGTATATTCCTTGGGGAAAGTTTTTTAGTTTTATGCACCTGATTACCTCGTAGAATATACGCACTCCTTTAAAATTAATCCTAAATGCAGTCGAATCGATAATCTTATATTGAAGTCGGTAAAAAAGATGCTGTATTGATATTATGTAGCAATATTCTTTAGCATAAGTGACAACTATGTCCATTTACCAACATATATTTGTTTCTTTAAGTAGGTCTCTTCATCATATTTTAATACTTTATTTTTGTTGTGTTCACGGTCATGTTGACCTTAACTTAGGTACCTACCTTTTTGACCTTAAGGGCTTGGCCGATGGTTTCGTCAATAATACTTACAGAAAATTGTGATTTAATTTATTGTTCTTTATAGTTCTATATATCATATAATTAAAAAAAAAACTTACAATTGACATTCTTGGTTAAATTATCTTATTGAACCGATGTAATAACAAAATATATAATATAATAATAATATCAGCCTATAAATGTCTCATTGCCGGTTGGCGATTTCAAATTCAATTTTTTTGGAATCCAAGTTTCCTCGAGATGTTTTCCTTCACCGCATATCAATGGAGTCTTAGAATTGTTAAGAATGTACATGTAAATTTCAAAAAGTTACATCGGTACTTGCCTGGGTTCGAATCTGTAATCTTATGCATACGAAACCTGGTCATTGAACCGCTAGGCCTTCACGAGATAGATAATAATAGTATAAAAAGATTTCTTTATAATTATTTAAGATTCGAAAGCTAAGTTTAACATTATCGCTTGCAGTGAACCACTGACTTGTCGTAACACATACGCGTAGCCTTATTGATAAGAGTTTTATATTCGTTTACTGATAAGACTCGGCTACGCATTCGATTGTCTCGACTTAAGAATTATTGTTTATATACTTACTACTAACTTGTACCAGCCTGTAACTGTCCCTCTGTAGGCCTCTCATACAGAGAACGAGTATTGATCACCACGCATGTGAGCCGCCCCATAGTGGGCACCATTAACGAAGCTGTTCATAACACCAGCCTGTAACTGTCCCTATCATAGAACGGGCATTGGTCACCACACTTGTGGGTCCCACGATGGGTGTTATGACTGAAGCTGTTAATAACACTAGCCTGTAACTGTCCCACTGCAAACCTCTCATACATAGAACACCATTGATTACCACGCTTGTGAGCTGCCCCACAGTGGGCACCATTACCGAAGCTGTTAATAACACCAGCTTGTAACTGTCACACTGCAGGCCTCTCATACAGAGAACCAACATTGATCGTAAATTAAAAATCAACTCCAAAAACTTCTGATTAGATCTTCAGCTAAAACAGCGATCAAAGTAAGAAAGAGATAGTTATAACTATTTATTTTCCATCTTTCTTTGTGAGCTAAGATACCTTACACACACAGATAAATACCTACTTAAAAATAATAACTCCTCTTCACTTTCGTAGGGGTTTAAGAACGAGTTAAAAACTAACAAAACATATGATAGATTTCTTTTTGAAGTCACTTATATTCGAATATATACTTTATTCACTATACCTTCTTATATTCGAATAAAAAATCTCAATTTATTTTTAGGTTATAAGCAGTTTTAGATTAATACATAAATCAATTATCTTAATTTATCAAAACGTTGATTGCAGTTATCGACGGAAATTCCAATCAAAAACAAATATTCAGGAAATTGTGTCTTAAGTGTCTAGACATTACAAATATTTTCACTTATTCAAGAAATACATTGTTCTTTGTCTCCGTACCTATATAAAAACATCGTCTTCTTCGAAGCTAGCCTCTTTAGAAGCTTTGGCCTCCACTTAACCTTGAGCCCTTTATACAAAAAATCATTGTATGACATCTTCTGTGTATACATCTTCTATATTATTATCATACGTGAAATAAAAACTTTGTACCGATTTTTACGAAAAAACGCGGACGGAGGAGTATGTAATGTCGCACGTCTTGTAGTTATGTATATAGAGAAGGTTTTTAGGAAGATTTTTTAAATTATGCATGAAAAATACATTAAATCAATAATAACAACATTTCGCACACTACCGTGTATTAGACACACACACGCTTAACCCTTCAAGTGTATACTTTTTTGTCAAAAAGACAGTGGTCAAATTATTCTAATTGAGAATAGATTTTTTATTTATAAAGATTACTAGCAATGTGGATCGCACATTACTAGTCTCGTGCTAAGCTAAGATGCTTGTGTTACGAGTGGGTTCACATCGGTGGGATTCGAACCCGCAACCATATGGTCGCAAGTCCGACGCCCTAGCCATTAAGCTACCGCCGCTTCATAATATAGATTACTATTGTTTGTGTCTCAGAATAATAACTAAAGCAAATATTATTCTAAGGCTTTTCTAAGGTTTGTCTTTACTGAATTTCAAACATAACCTATACAATATAGATACTCTTTATATTAATACGTGAAGCAAAAACTTTGACCCCGTATTCAAATCAGAAATTAAAACTAATTATGGTCGAATTTCGACCACTATTTGGGCCTCTAGTTTATTTAAATCATTTTAGCAATCTATTAATAATTAAAAACCACAATAAGCTTATTAATCTTTACAATCTTAAACTCTACTACAATAATGATATTCCCAACAATATTAGTTCAACACCTCAACGATGACGTCACACGTCAAAATGATCGCCCAATCGATATCGGTATTAGAGAATTAATGAAATAATTTATATAAAAGTTGTCGAGTCGCGGCTACTTACATAAACGCTACTTAAACCCTTCGCAAGAGGATAGAGAGGGAGGGGGTGAGAGAGGGACGGGAGATGTTCGGAAGAATGAATGGAGACGTGCAGTGGATTAATTTTAGGTGAAAGTTTTTGAAATTTCTAGTGAGTAACAACATCTTGTAATTGATTTAATTATTTGAATTAATCAGTACAAATACTAATTGCACTATACTCTGTTTTTTAATCCTAGAGCCTAAATTGTCACATGCAAATGATAAAACATATTGTAATCTATGTCATTTTGGCCATTGCACTTGTCAATTTAGTCTCCGGGATTAAAAAACAGACTATACTCATAACATAAAGAATAAAGAAAAATACAATAAAAGGATTTATTTAAACCACAAATCAAGAATTTTATGTTTTATCTACTATATAAAAATAAGTCGGGTTTTCCTTCCTGACGCTATAACTCTAGAACGCACGAACCGATTTCCACGGTTTTGCATTCGTTGGAAAGGTCTCGGGCTCCGTGAGGTTTATCTTAAAAAAATAGGATAGCTTGCATCTCAATAATATAAAAAAAAATTAGACCGCGGGCGGAGCTGCGGGAAACAGCTAGTGTACTTATATATACTGCATAAATAAAACATAAAATATTAGTCCACTTGTTCCCGTTTACTCTACTCACTCACATAACTTAAAACATTCCGTAAAAATAATCGTCTACCACTCGGAAAACACGTCACATACTGGTGTTGAATCCAGGAATCGGTTTAGTAATTATAATCGGTATAATGATATGTTGAAAGGTTTTGTTGTATAAACAGGTGTGAATTGATGGTGACGATCATCTGCGTTGGGCAAATCATTCGCTTAGTGATGTTTTGACAGCCGGCGAAGTTGTCATGTAAATGGTAGAGGAAAAAAAGGTATAAGTAAACGAACACTATATTTATTGACTTTTGTTGTGTAATGTATGAAAGCTCTATGTTGTAACTACCCTGAATATACTTTAACTAAGTCAACAAACTCAACAGGCGAAAAAAAAAACGTGTGGCACTCGGGAACTGCCGCGGTAAAGCTATTGCATGTGTGTGGAATTTTATAGATACCTATACACCTATATACTTTCTCACAAACAGCTGCTTACGTATTCTTCCGATTCCGATCCGTGCGAGCTTCGTACAGTCGTACCATTCACGTTAAGCGAACGCTCGGCCGAGCTACATGGTAGGCGGAGTGGGGGGTGTTAGGTTTTTTTTTTCTTTACGGAATTTCTTGATTCGGTCGCCGCGCCCAAAGCCCGCGATAAAAGCTATGCAATAGCTTAAAAATCTTAAAAATTATTGCCCCTACAGTGCATAATACCGATAAGTTACCAAAGTCAAAATGCGCTAGCAGTCGGATAAGATTTTTTTTTTAAATTATTGATTCTAAGTTGAATAATACCGGCCTATAAATGCCACTGCTAGGCACATGCCTCTAGCATTGAGAAAGAACGAGCATTGACCAATGGTTCTTTTTTATATCAATGAATAAATCCACCTACTTGCAAAATCTTAAATTCGCAATCAGCACAGAAAGCTATCAATATTCTCAATCAACTTTATATTACACCAAAACCTACTACATAATCAAAATTACAAATTACTACAAAAACTAGAAAACACAAAAAAATACAATAATAAAAAGAATATTGGTATAAGTCGACTCCACGGCTTATTTGTTCCGACAGTGAAAAAATATCGGGCGCATAGTTACCGCGGTCAGGGCTGTCTCACGCGCGTTATTATTATTATTACTTTAAATATTTGTATTAAGTTAAATAAATTATTAAATTTAAATGTTTTGTTCATATCTGAATAATGATGTTGTTTTTTGGTATGATAAGATCGAATTATCTCTTGAAAAATCCAATAACTTTTGGTTAATGATTATCATTTATTTACTTGTTGTGCGAATGTAAATATGTAAAAGAATGTAAATAAATTACTTTTCATTGTGTTGGTCAAGGACTGTGAGGTGTCTACTGTGAGGATGAAATAAATTGTATTGTACGTAATCAAAATTATTAACACTGAAAATAACATGTTACTGTCCTTTATTAACTACTAGCTGTTCCCCGCGACTCCTCCCGTGGTTCCTAATTTTTTTGCAAAAAAATATAGCCTAATTTACTCAGGGTGAATGTAGCTTTTTAATGGTGAAAGAATTTTTGAAATGGTTGCACTAGTTTTTTAATTAATTCATTACAAACATACACACAAAAATTACATATTACAAAGATCCTCTTTGTAATATAAGTGTAAATTAATTTGAGTTCGTATATTTATTATTTATCTAGTTAGACACTAATCATTAATACTACATGTAGCTGGCCCCACTGCTGGCCAAAAGCCCCTACTTCCTACTAGCAATCCTGGTTCCTCGCTTCTTCCAGCCAATTTCCCAGGAAGGCGCTAGTTCATCCCGCCATTTCTTCCGTGGAGTGCCGGGGGCCGTTTATTGTAGAACTTAGTACAAACAATAATAATACATCTCATTCTAAAACAACTGATTTACCAAAATTCAACAAAACAATGTTAAAACACTAAACATTAACAAAACAAACAACCTTAAATGTAATTTGTCATTCAATCGCAGATAACAAATGGGACATAATCCTTATCAGATAGTGACGTCATCACAGCTGATACTAAAGCTTCGAAGTGATGTGGCATTATATACGATAATGTACCGGTTCGATCTGGTTCTTGATTTTGAGTTGAATTAAATACATATGCGATAAGAGGTCAACTAATAGGCTTTATTTCATTATGCGTGAGGCTTAGCAAAATTTCCTCCCAAATTCTGATACGACATTTAAGTTTCATTTCTTCCATGCGTATTTGTCGCTACTTTACACCTTCAGAGTGACAAAGACAGCATGAGAATCAATAACAAATAAAAAATTAGTCTCGTTTTCATAATCAACCATTAACCTCTTCATACTTAATTTTGTGTCAAAATGTCAAATTTGATGTGAGTTCTGACATGGTTTTGGCGTTGGGCAGCGTTGTAGGTGTAAATGGCAGATAAATAGACATTCTGATATAAATGCATAATAATAATTATAAGTAATGAACCCCCAAAGGTTCAAAGTGTTTTATCAAATGTCAATACTTAACAGTATTTAACATATCTACCAAAATATTAGCAAAAGTCTTAATAGAGGTTTATCGTAATTAACACAGTAACTAATAAATAATTTACGCTACATTATTATATTCCTGAGAACGTATTGTTAAAAATTTATTAAAATAAATAATACTTATTTTTAATGTGCGCCAGCCCTATGTCCTCGAGTGTTCGCTTGCTTTACGTAGTGCGGCGTAGTTGCATAAGTGTGCTAATGTAGATTTGCATTTTTTTTCTAATTATGTTTTTTTCTTTAACTTGGAGAAATTAAATATGTTAGAGAACCCGTATAAATAGATAGAATTCGTTGTTATAATAACTTTAACTGGAATGTTGATCAATACAAAAAATTGACAAACACCTGTCAAACCTCACATCAAGCGCTGTCGTGTCGTGATTTCTCAACAGATTTTCAGAAGATTGAGTTAAGAAGATTATTAAGGCATATTTATATAAATTTAATGTCTGTATGTAAATTTTGTTAGTTCACGTAAAATTTTCATTACGTACAAAAGGCAACAATAATACTAATAACCATAATGATATTGTCATCGGATTTAGTGTTATGATTATAATTTTATTTATTTAACTATTATAACAATAAAAATTGTGAATTAAAACTAAATAAATTTCCTACAATTTAAAATAGAATCGCATTTCTCAGTAGCGCCGCTGTTCATGTCCACTGCACTAACGTTTCGTAAGCGGTGCGACGTCACATTCCGTCGGCTATACTGCAAATAGTCTTGATACTTTCAGTTTTTTTTTGTAATTTTGTTGTTTTTAGAGTTTTTGGTTGGTGTTAGATTTTTAGACGTATTTACTTGTACGTAGATATGTCTTTATTTGTACAATGTTTTTTGTCTGTGATCTCTTTGCATGTCATATGCAGGTAGAATATGGTAATCTAATTTAAATTTTAACATAATTCTAATTATTTTCTTTTGCTCCTTTATATTTACAGAATATTATATTTTAAAAGTTGTCTGGACTTTAAAATAGGCTATGACCCTTGAGTTTGTTTTAACTTTTCTTCTCAGGGTAATAAATTAATAATGTAATATATGGCATGTAAAATCTTACTTACAAAATAAATTAGTTCTATTTCTATCAGTGAATCGCATTGTTTAATTATACTAAAAACTAGAGCAATTTTATATTACTAACTTTGCATCAGGGCTTTGTCCGCGTTAATATTGATTTTGATACTTGCTATTTTTTTTTTATGCATGCAATGTGGGTCGCACATTACCAGTACCGTATTTTTGTTAATCCCTCGTTCTAAAAGCTTGTGTTACGAGTGGGTTCACTTTAGTGTAATGAGTGGGATTTGAACCCGCAACCACATGATCGCAAGTCCGACGCCCTAGCCATTAGGCTACCGCCGCTTTAACTTCTAATATTGGTTAAAAAGGAGTGAGTGTAATAAAAATATTGAGTAGGTATAGCTGTTGCCCGCAGCTTCGCCCGCGTTCCCTTATTTTTTCGTAGTAACAATATAGGCTATGTCAATCAGGGATAATCTTAATCTTCTAACGTTAAACATTCGGCTAGGTTTGCTGTTTGTAGAATTTTGAAAATGTTGAATATCCTAAATAGATAGCAACAAACACACAATATTAAAGTATTATGTATATAAAGTGCAGTTACGTCCTCCACATCCGTCCTGCGAGCGTTTCGTACACGAACACATTCCGTATAGTCGAACCGATACGTTTTGATACTTGAAATATTTCTTTCGGTTCGACTGGTGTGGTTTGACATTATATATTCATATCTTATTATTAAATAAGCACTTTAGTAATTAGTAATAATAATAATATTTTTTTTTATTTCTCAAAAACTTACAAATAGTGTTCTTTCTCTAGACAGATCGTAACTTCAATCTCTTGTAATACCTACAGGCATCGTTGGGCTTCAACCGCAAATATTTTGTACTAAGTGTTTATCAAATATATTTTTTTATTTTTAATGTTTTTTAAATTTCGCAATATATTTTGGTTTGAATATGTTTTATGTTATTGTAAGTTTTTGGCAATAAATACAATGAAATATTACTTAAATAAATAGGTAAAGAATATTGTTTTTAAACACATTTTTATATTACTGTTTGAGATTATGAGTATGAATAGTAATGTAGAATATACGCACTCCATAAAAAATAATCCTGTATATTTTCTTATAAATTCTGGTACTGGTTATTCAATGACTATGGCACTAGCGACAATACTTACGAATTAGTGTGCATTACGTCACAACTCTAGGAAATGGGTCATATGATGCGTGGGAGGCCATCTTGTTAGACAATTGCTCCTGCATCAGATGTGTGGTATAATTAATGGTAAATTGAGTACCTTAGGACTAGAGTTTTTACGCAGACTTGAGGTTTTAGACAAAGAAAATGTTGTTTACACATATTTTCTAAATATTTTGTTATGTGATATTGTGGATCGATTTTAAAATTTTGCTGTAATTAATAGGGTATACCTTAGAAAGTAGATCCATAAAAAAAACATCAAAATTTGTTAAGTATGTTAGTTTTTAAATCAAGATTATTGGAGAATGTCACCAAAAATTTTTGATGTTTTTTTTTTAAATTTATGTGTAAAATTTGCATAAAATATACAGATTATTGAGATATGTTGAAAAACCAAGATGTTGGATATGATAAAATTATTTGATTGACTGGTAAAATAATCATTGAACAAAAAAAATTGCTCTATGAAACACTTTGAAGCTTATCAATAAATAGCATTCAGGTAAGCCCACCCGATTCAACACAACCTAAATTCTCTTGTATTAAATCAAGATGGCGGATTCCAATATATGAAGATGTGTTAAGAAGACGGGCTGTCCGGTTTGCTCCTGAATGGTTTATTCTAAATTTTACAATATGACACAATAACTTTAAAAAGAAAATTAATAAACCTTTACATTAGGAAGTCCCAATATTATTTATAGCATAATCGCTGTCGCTTGTGACTTGTGCCCATCTTAATATTTCATTCCATTAGGGATTGATTGAGCAAGCGTGGTGATCCGTTCTCGTTGCTATGTACAGAAGGTCTTATTTAAATATTGAATATAAAGTGATGCTATTTTAATGTTTATTTTAGAAACGTTCAGAGTTTTGCATGGTTTTAAATTGACATACTTGTGTAGAAATAGTTCCCAAGAAGATTACCAAATTATTGTTATTATTTATGTTGTTATTGTGTGTACTGTTGATAGGTTACTACAATATATTATCATAAAAACAAAATAAAACATTCAAACTATAACATCCTGAGCTGGCCACGATGACATTAGTCCCGACTCTGTTAAACACGAACTAAACATATTTTAGTCCATCGATAATGGTATCCTTTTCACTTGTATGTAATTAGAAAAAGACAGACGAAAATTAGAGCTGTCGAATTTAGTTCCAACTAAAATTATCATCTCATTCAAATTTGCCGACAAGCAAAAACGTGCATACTGAGATTTTTAAAGCGAAAATTAGTTTGATATTTCTAAGTTAGTTGTTATCCGTTGCCATTTTGCCATTATTTTATCACGCTATACAGGATTATTTTTTATGGAGTGCGTTTATCATCGAGGTAATCAGGTGCATAAAACCAAATTCCTTTCCCCAAAGAACATAAGTCGAAATCTTAAAATTAAAGAAGGAACTGGTAGATTTTCCCCAGTAGTGAGGCGAACATGTCTGAAAATAAAACATTCAAATTATACAAACCCGCTACCGCTTATGCCTTGCACCACACCCCATGACTGTTCTATTATTAGTGTCCAATCGATACAGCGGCGAATGTGACAATGTTTGTGTATAACCTCTGTCGGGAACTGGTTTATTGTCTTAACTGGATCATCTTAACTCTTAACTACTAGTGACTATTAGGGATGGTAACTAGTCGAGAGGAGAAATTTATTTAGTAATTACAGACTGGGTATCGTTAAATTATTTATTTAATTAGCAGCTAAAGCACTTGTGTTGTGGAACCAGAGACAATGAAGGTACCACAAACACCCAGATCCGAGACAAAGAAAAGTGTTTTTCTACATTGTCCCGTCCGGGGATCAAACCCGGGACCTCAGAACTGGCGACGCCGTGAAAACCTAAGTGTACGCCACTCGACCACGGAGGTCGTCACTCGAGAACGGGAACGTTCTTGATAAGATTTTTTTTATAAATTGGTGTTTTAAGTATTGAAATACTCGTAGTCGTAGAAGTTATAGGTTTAAAATTATTTGGTAGATATACGGCAAAAGCTCATTCGTTGCCTACACGAAAATTCCGTCCTGTATTAAAACTCCTCAGCTTACCCTCTCCAAAAGTCAAAATAACAAACAAACTCACTCGTAATTTCTTTAACACAAACCAATCATAATCCAATCCTTACCTCCACCTACTTTCCGTTCACAAAAATCTATACAAACAACAAATAACACAAAAAAAAAGGTTTACTAATCTCCAAATTCTGTGAGCTAGGTTTTATTAATAAGTTAAACAAATAACTTTTGGAATTTCGACCTTATTATGATTACTTAGAGTACAGAGTAAATCTGTTCGGTACTTCCGACCTTTAATATTTTGAGTTTCACTAGAAACTTCGTGAACGTAGTGCGGGGCTCAATAAGTTTTGATACTTTACTTTTATTTTTGTTAAAAACAACAAAACTTAGAGATATTGGTTTTTTATTCTTGATTCTTTGTCTGTTTTTTTAAGGATTATAACGCTATGTACCTTAAGGTATTGGCAGATGTGCTCAACCATTTCCCAAAGCCTGGCAGGCGATGACCTATATACCTATTTCCCCTATCATTTTAGAAATTATTGTTTATGTTCGTTTTTTTCTTTTTATTTTTTGCGTGATTATAATATAATTGATTACGTCACGGGAATAAACGCGAAATCATGCGATCCCGATCGAAACGACAAGCCTTAAAAGGTAAATGCATGAGTTCGCGTTAATTCCCGTGACGTAACGATACGGATCGGTCAGGATCCACCGCTTTTTTTTTCCGACCGACTTTTTGTAGGATGTATGAGTTGCACTATGGCTATCAATACGTTCTATTTTGTTGCTAAAAAATCGGTCACTGACTAATCGGGAAGTATAATGGGTATATTAACGTTAGAGTACTTTATAGAAAAACTTATAGCGCTTCATACACAATTTCTACTCTAAGTAGATTGTGCCCTACTTTGGTTTTAAGCCACGCGATAATGGCCGATAAGGAAGAAATAAAAACAGCGCCAGTGATAAGCAAAATATTATAAGAGCAGAGGAATAGGATTATTCAGGGTGCTACTGCAACACTCGATCATATTTTTAATACCGCTTCCCGTCATAGAAATAAACTTTCACCTAAGAAACCATAGTTATTAATAATAGTATTATTAAAAAAAACTTACTAGATAAAATTATGAAAATGAGTATCGGAGATCCATTTTTTTCTGAATATTATTTTCTTGGAGAAAGTTGTTATTTTTCTCTTCGTGTCAATGATCCTCAAATTCTGTCTAACCAAAAAGTTGCCACCCGGATGGCACAGTCGATGGTTTTCTAACATCCTGAAGAGTGCAGAGAGAGTTAATTTCTATAGAATGAAATAGTATTTAAAATATGACCTGGCATTTCTATGACACCCTGTGTAGCGTGTGTGCTTACTATTGGCTATGCATACTTCCTATTTAGTTCGTATTATTGGCATTGAAAATGTCACGTTTGTTGCTCATGATTGGATTTGCAACCTAGACCGCGCATATGTAGAAAATGGCAGTCACCAGGCTACCATTCAACTGAGACCAT
The DNA here is from genome assembly GCA_950381575.1 of Plusia festucae. NCBI lineage: Eukaryota > Metazoa > Arthropoda > Insecta > Lepidoptera > Noctuidae > Plusia > Plusia festucae. The sequence continues at coordinate 340,102 of OX494457.1, forward strand.
TTTCATTCCCTTCAACAGCTCATGCGCCCGACACAACTTTAAAAATGCCCGACTGACGCATAACTATTTGCGATTTCGCGTATTCGCGCGAATCTTAAGTTACAAATGCCTACAAGAACGTGATCCTATACAAAATTATAACGATCCAATGTCCATGTTCTTCACAGTATGAACACTATCAAAATTAACAAAACACAAACGTAATCAAAAAACTCCGGCAGGATTTGAACCAACGACAACTGAATCAGTGAGTTTGATTCGTGTTAGGATAGCGTTTTTGTAAAACTTATTGCATTTATCTACCTTCGTTGCTGACAGTACTTTATCTTATAAAGTAATTTTAATTTCCTTAATTAGTCATTACTACACGATTCTTATCTAACTTGTCATGATTAGGTTATAATTTTCACTATCTTTAAAGATTGGTATATAATCAGTCAAGTTTATTCATGTACAATTTATTATATTTCGTGACCTTAATATAATTTATAGCATAAACCTATAGTTATATATCCTCGGAGATCCAAAAGAGGAGGTGCTTCCGCTGTTTGTACGCTTACATCTTTTAAACTACACTACAGATTTTGATACAGTTCTCAGCAATTGATAGAGTGATTCAAGAAAAATATTTTGGTTTGTGTGTAATTTGAGGCATTTATTACTATTACCAACAAATTCGTCAGTATGTCATTTATTTATCACAATTTCGACAAGTATTAGATTTTTTTTTTATTAAGTCTACTTCATAGTAGGTAATGAGTAAGATAGCAACTCAAAAAAGTAAATCGTTCTGTTTAAAAAAAATGGAAATAAGAGTAAAAGAGACATCACTCCACATATGTTTGAAATGTTTGAAAAAATAACGAAAAAAAAAACTCTATTTATCTAATTACGATACCTAATCACCAAATATCCCTTAGTAAATGTTATTAGTTAAGCTACATATATTTACATAAAGCCAACCATATTAGGCAGTCAATGATATCAATATTACGTAAGCAAGTATCAAGATTGTTCGGTCGCAGTCCCCGACCTGGCTCTCATCTTTCACTGCTTTCTGAGGGGACGGATTGGGGGTCGCCATTTTAATTGCGAATTTATAAATGACAAATATATAAAATTTATAGTATACTTTAATCTTTTGTGAAAGTTAGATGTAAGGAAGTAATAAAATTAGTTTAAACCGATTTTATTACGATTAAAATTACTTTTATATTTTGTCCGTTTTTTTGTGTAATTGGTTTGTTAAATTTGAGGGAAAAAATAACATTGAAAAAAAAAATAATAATAGTAATTTGTCGATAACCTCTTTTTAATGATAAAAGAATAATTTTACATTATGTTGCAATATTAGCTATCTTATGACATCCCTACTAATATTATAAATGCGAAAGTAACTCTGTCTGTCTGTCTTTCTGTCTGTCCGTCTGTCTGTCTGTCTGTCTTTGCTTCACGCCTAAACTACTGAACCGATTTGTGTGAAATTTGGTACAGACATAGTTTGGAACTTGAGAAAGGACATAGGATAGTTTTTATTACAAAAAATAAAATAAAAAATAAAATTTATTCCGGACATACAGCGCCATCTATTGGTCAAGAGTCGGCATCAATTCAGTACCAAAAATCTGCCGGAAGTCACTATTCCACGCGAACGAAGTCGCGGGCAAAAGCTAGTGCTTTTATATTTCTAGAATGTCTGTAGAGTGTAGTCTTAAGAGAATGCACACTATTACGTTAATTATCAACCAATTAATTAAAACAAAGGTTCAAAGATTCTCTGTATTTGACTGTACTTAGAACTCTAGGTTGATAAGGTATTTTCGTACTATGATGATGATGATAAGAAACATGTTATAATTGTTTTATTATTATTACGTACATCTAGAACAGCTGTGACATGCTTTAATAATAATCCAGCCAATCACAGAGCAGAAAATGTAGGTTCGCAAACGATGGCAACGAATGACGTAAGGCGTGAGAAATAATTATTTAAAATACGTTTTGAATTAAAACTATAAAAAAAAACCATTTGAAAAAACATTTTATTTTCTTTACATTAAATATAAATGTTATTATTATATTTTTTTCCAACTGAACTATATACAGATACACATCTAATACTAAACTATGTATATTAATTAAATAAAACTAAAATAGAATAAAAAAACTCTTCCACATCGCTGTCGACTGGAAGTGTGCCCATAAGGCTGGCTAAACCTTTAAGGTTCGAGTCCTGCCTGAGGTTTAAGTTTTTCCTTCTACAATTTGTATTTAATTACAAATATTCGCTAACACATGCGATAATGTGTATTAATAATTAAAAATAATAAGTATTGGGCCAGCGCCATCTCTCGGACTTCTAATTAACACATTGTTAATCAGAGTCAGTGAGGCCAACCGTAAGGTAGGTTCACTAGATGTCGCATACGTCGCCCTATAAAGACGTCATAAGTAGAAGGAGAAATTTAAACTTCCAGGCAGTGACCTCGGTAGCTTAGTTGGTAAAGCGACTGGCGCGTCAAGCCAGTGGTCGCAGGTTCGAGTCCTGCCTGAGGTTTAAGTTTTTCCTTCTACAATTTGTATTTAATTACTAAAACATTTTTCCTAAACTTTGATCTTGAATAAATCATTATATTAAATTAATGCAGGTATTTATATAACTTGTTCGTCGTAGTTATTTATAAGTTATGAGATTAATATCTATTTAAATTAGGTTTTTAGTACGAACTAAACTTTTTTACATATGGTTAAATAATTCGAAGGTCTTAAGGTCTTAATATACAGTTTGTCACGTATTTAAAAGTTCAACTGTATGGTTCAACTAAGTATAAGTAAAAAAAACCTTTTTTTTTTAAATAACATTTTGTTTGCAGTTCTTTCTACAAGTAGTTTGTATGTTTCCATCTGACCTTGTAATAAAATCTGACCTATTAAAAAAAACAAGTACTAGAATATAACTATGATAATCTGCATTAATATTTGTTCAACAATTTTTCCATTAAATGCAAAAAACAAACAAAAATATTTCCGTTTTTTTTTTAATTACTCACGCAATAAGCAATTAAATCCTTTTGTAGCTGACGGTTTTACAAACAAATCACATGCACAAAGCACACCCAGACTTATTTCTAGATCATAAAAAAAGTTATTTACTAACCATTTACAACATCCCTATCCTAAAGTTAACAATCACATAAATATTATAAAGGCGAATGTTTGTGTGTATGTTTGTTACCCCTTAACGCTCAAACGGCTGCACCTATTTTGATAAAATTGACAGACAGCTGACATCCTAGTTAAACGTATAGGTTACTTTTTATGCTGAAAAAATATTTAAATTATCTCATAAAACGTGGACAACACCGCGGGGCGCATCTAGTATGATATAATGCAGTGTTACGTAGTCATCTCGTCATACAATCTATATATATAAAAATCAATTGCTGTTCGTGAGTCTCGCTAAAACTCAAGAACGGCTGAACCGATTTAGCTGATTTTGATTTTGAAATGTTTGTGGAAGTCCAGGGAAGGTTTAAAAGGTGTAAAACATAAATAATAAGTAAAAAATAAACTTTTCCTCAACTCGGGAATTACCTTAATTAATTTACTTTTGACAGAACGAAGTCTGTCCGGGCAGCTAGTGCTTCAATATAAATGATAATTCTTATATATTACACTATGAGTCACCTTGATGGCAAACCGGTTCGTTTCTTTGATAACCTCGTTAATTTGTGGTTTTAAAAGAATTATTTACAATAACAAAATTTTTACTTCAACATAATTATAATGTTTTACTCCATACGAAAACGCTACTTAACTTTAAGATGGTCTTAGATCTATCTGTTGCTACCTTAAACCTTAAAGTGAAAGCTTGAGAATTAACAGCCACTTAAAACTGAATGACGTTTCAGTATTCGATTGTTACACAATCTATTTAATAGTACAAACGAATTTCAACGTAAAGAAAATACTAATGTACAAAAAAAAACTTATTTTTGTTGCGAGACACTTCCCCGCATACTGAAACGGAAATCAACTTTAAGATGGTCTTAAATGTCTGTATATCACTACTTCACACCTTAAAGTGACAGAGACAGCGTGTTACTTAGCGGCGGCTTCAAACTAAATGACGTTTCAGTATACGGCCAACTGTTTTAGTTTGATTTAAAAAAAATACAATAACGTCTTTTCTGCATAGAAAGGACAATTAAAGAATTCCAAGGACTCTCTCAATCAAGAAATTGGATCATATTATTTACTTATTAGATATTTTCTCGGTGTAGATTACTTCCTTTTTAAAGTCGGTTAAATAAGATGTCAACCTCATCATGTCGCAATCTATTAAATTATTTATTAAAATTTGACATTTCGAAATATGTTGTTGTTTTCAATAAAATATCCCAGGCGTATTAATATGAATAGAATAATAGATTTATTAAGATTAATATTTTATTTTTTATTATTATTCAGAGAATATTTCATTTTTTTTTGTTGATTTCCTTCAGGTTTAGATATGAAGCAATATTATTTAAAATCAACACTAATTTATATGTTATTATCATTTTTAATTAATGCAATGCATAATAATAGCCTTCTTTATAAAAAAAACATTCGATGTAACTCTTTTTATATTAAACAATGGAAAAATATAGTTTGTAGGTTTAAATAATTTATTTACGGATAACAATCTTGACAATAAGATTATTTAAGTAGGTATTAAAAATATCAGTAGGTACACAGAATTATTATATATACATAATGATATAAATCATGTTTACCTTGAGTAACTTGACCACAATTTTCATAGTATTCTGTTTTTTTAAACCTATCATTCAATCAATACAAAATAGTATTCAATAGTTCTAAAATACGTGCTAATATTGTTTAAATTAAACTAGATATGTAGTAACGATTTAAAACATAATTTAGGAATACGTTTAAGAATAATTAAAAAAAAAAGATTAATTTAAAAGGAGTGCGTAGATTTAACGAAGTAATCAGGTACCTACATAAAACTGAACAAAGTCCCCCAAGAAACATAGGTCGCAATCTTAAAATTGAAAATCATATTTTCGTACAAACATAAGTCACGTGACCTGTCACTTTGTAAGAAAAGTTCATTATCCATTTCAAGATATCGACCTATGTTCCTTGGAGGATGTTGTTCAGTTTTAGGCACCTGATTACCTCGTTGAATATACGCATTCCTTTTAAATTAATCCTCTATACTTACTTTTCCAAAATCTAACTATAATAACTTCAATTTTATTAAATTGTATTTTATACAGTTTTTCTTAAAAAATAATAATAATATTAGGTTGTTCAGAGTTCGTCCCTGCTTCCCCGCCCGCGACCCCGCGCCACCATTTCATGTTATTGAGAATTTATGTCGGTTAGGCTTCGCGCACACTGTACTGGGATTTCGTAAATAATAACTATTCTACGAATGTCTTAATAACATTTTTTATACACAAAAATATGACATGTTTAGGGTAAGTAAGTGTATAGAATCGTTGATGTGATTCTGATGTTAAAATTTAGCTATTTTAAAAATTAAAAAAGTATTTTGACTTGAAATAGCTAGAAAACGAAAATAAAAAAAAACTTTATTTTTTTGGTTTACGATATATTTAATCCACATAATAATATGTCTAATATAATTTGATTGGTTGTGATTTTTACTGACAAAATAATGATTTCCCTTATTCGATAAAAGTGTTACATTTCGTAAACGTTGGACTACATAAAAAAGTTAATATTTTCTTAAAGCCTAGAATATTTAACAGCTTTTTATTAATCGTTTTATTAATTGATGTTTATGAACATTAAAATAGATATTATAACTAAAAGTGATAGTAATGGGTTTCATTAAAATCGACTTTTTACGCACTACTCGTATTTTGCGTAACAGTAAAATAAATTGCTGTATCCGTGTTAAATTTTGATAGATTTGAAAGCGAGAGAGAAGATTGATTGACGTGTCGCATGCAATGTTAATAACTTGTTTAGCTGGCTTTTAGCTTACTACATGAATCTAGTTAATAGCTTAACAAACGTGTTAAAATTTACTAGGTATCCTCAATTTATTCCTCTTTCAACTTTTATTTAGATCAATTCATTAATTATATTGTTAGTCCAGAACGCTATTGAGTCTTTACTAGAGATACAAAATGGCTAAGTCATTTGAACTGAATTTTTTACTCATCATCTATCTTCTATATATATAAAACTCTTCCGTTACTGACTGACTGACTGACACAGCCGAAACTACTGATCGTAAAGAGCTGAAATTTGGCATGTGTGTTTGTTGGGAGGAGTAGGCTACCACTAAGAGAGGATTTTCGGAAATTCCCCCCCAAAAGGGAGAAAAGGGTGGTAAATTGAAAATGTTTATTTCTCAATGGATTCCACGCGGACGAAGTCGCGAGCAAAAGCTAGTCATCATTATAGGACGTCCACTGCTAAACAATGGGCCCATATCGACTTCCAATATTGCCCTTTAATAAGGGCCACGTTTTCTGTAAAATATTTTTTTGTACAGTAATCTGCAAAAAAAATATTTTACAGAAAATGTGGCTGTTTAGAATCGATCAAATGTTGGTGATAGCGGAAAAATGCTTCAATCTAATCTGATATAACAATATGTTACAGTAATACTGCAGTACCTTTCAATAGTTTAAAAAAAATATTTTTTTTCGTAGCAGATGTCTCATGGCCGATCGTACCCATTTTTTGTTAACAAAACCCGACTCGCGAATATAAACAGGAAACCATTTTAAGTAAAAAAAAGTGTTTAACACATAAATTATGTTATAATCACTTTACTAATAGATACTATTTAGATAACACATATCTCATGTGTGTAACATAACGATAAAGAACAAAAAATAACGGATTTTCAATAAAAATCAAGTTTTTGAGGTCACTTTGTTGAAATAAATGTCGGGGTCAAAAATCAGTCTGAATTATGATAAAACTTTCAATTTTTATTTGATTGTGCGTGATATCGATACTGGTTCGTTTAAACTATGTAGATTGGAATTTGTTTGTTTGTATGGAGTATTACATCTTAAGAATTTAAACAATTGTGTTATTAATTTAGTTCATTTTATGAAAATATTATTACTGTTTTGCCTAATGGTTTTTTTTTTATTAAAAACGGGAGTAAAAACTTATCAACTTGTGTCTATATTAAAAAAAATAAAGGATTTTTATTTAAAATGGATTATTTTACTATTGAAATCGATCAATAATATATCTGCACTTAAAATAGTGACGAAAATTGCGTATTTTTTCAAATCTGGTAACTGTCCCTCGGCTTTTCAACAAAAATCTATCTTTTCATACAAATAGAAAATATATTTCATTGACACACATCATCATCCTCCTGCCCTTATCTTAATTTCTTTTGGGATTGTCGTTTGATAATATTTTATCATTTTCTTAATAAACCCCGAAATATAAAAATTCTCCAAATTCCTTAATATTAGCAATCGCACAGTGTGCACTCGGCCTACCCCGGGGCGTTGCACCGAATAGATCCGAGCGCTATCAATTCTGTGTGTTGGTGTGCGTGTGTGTGTCACATGGACGATACAGGGTGTTTTTGAGGCCGTATTAATTTTTGAGTGTTTTTTTTGTTTTCGAGATTTTTTTGGGTAGAGTTTATCACTTTACTGTCTTGATAAGTATCCATTTTAATAATTAGGTCTATGTTTCTGCTACCTTTGTTCTAGATAAATAGCAGCAGTATTAATATTAATTTAGTGAAAAAAGAAATAATAATTGCAAATTAGCATAAGTTTGGAAAAAATTATTTAGATCGAGTTCTATTGTTATAAAATGAATGATAATCAAAAACAAAATTTATTTATTAAAACTAAGCTACTATGTAGCACTTTTTGAATGTCAAACAACTGATTTCCTACTACAAACAAATCCAGGAAATAAAGTGACAGAATATTATTTTGATAACTAAAACGCTTAATGTTTTTAACCGACTTCAAAGAAGGAGGAGGTTCTATGTTCGACTGTGTGTACTACTTTTTAGTACCTTAGCAAACCATAAATGGTATTCTATACCGACTTCAATTTGGCAGGCACCTGTTTTTTTTGTAAAGTATTACAAAAAACTTTAGATCCAAAAATATAAAAATCAGCATTAAAAAACCATTTGTCATTTGTCAACATCACAACAATCCTTTAAACATGCCTTTACCTTAACATAGTTATAATTAAACAAATAACAAAACAGCAACCCGCTGTATAGCTTCACCTTGTTTCCAACATACACACGTAATCCACAAATTATACACACATGTATAAACATGTACGGAATTATGTACACATGTGTATTTTATAGTTATATCGAGAGGATTTTACTACTAAATATGTTTAATTATTATTAAAACTGTTTTATGTATTACATTTATAGTAAAGAGTTTTTAGGGAATAAGTCGTTTTCAATTGTTATTCTCTGTGTCAAGGCGTCACACAAATAATTAATCAATACTCATTTTTTTATTGTCTTTCCCTAATGTACAGAGGTGGGGGTAAGCTTAAAACTAACGTTAGGAACAATAATATAAGTAGTAATATAATAAGTTAGCATACATTTAACAAAATTTTTGTGTTTAATCATTATTTTAATTGTAAATATCTATTCTAAACATACACTTATTATCATTTCTACTAAATATGACTCTGATAATATTCGCTTTCGTATTTCCCCTTGCTATTTCCGGTTTGATTTGATTTGCGATTCAGGACTTTTCCTATCTCTTTTAACATATTTTTGTTTATTATTTTATAATCAAAAAATTATTAGTTAAATAATTGAAAAAAAAAAACATTTATAAAATGTCAAAATAACATCAACCTGTACCACCTCACACACACAGTGATGTATATGTGTGCTGTATTCACACACTCACACATAGGATATTATGTTAAATTTAATTGTAAATGTACACCGCATGTTGTTCTCGCTAGTTTTTGGGTTCTGCATACATTATGCCAAGATTATTTTGGTTCCGTATAGAGATAATACCTTTTATTTGTTCTTATTGGTGAAATCTTTTGTTTTTATGATATGAATACCGTACTTTTATCAGATTTAAGTTAAGTCGTAAGAATATCTAATATATAAAATTCTCGTGTCGCGTTGATTTTTAACAAAGTCTTATCCGAAACGGTTGGACCGATTTGTATGAAATTTTGTGTGCATGTCGGGTTGGTCTGAGACTCGGCCAAAGTATGTTTTTCATACCTCCAAATGATAGGGGTGGCCCTCTGCAGACTTTTTATATGAGAGTGTACAGACAGCCTAAAGTTTATCCTACTAATATTATAAATGTGAAAGTGTGGATGTTTGGTTGTTTGGATGTTTGTTACTCAATCACGCAAAAACGGCTAAAAGGATTTGGATGAAATTTAGCATGCATGTAGCCTTTGACATGGAAAAAAACAGGCTACCTTTTAACCCGATTCCTTAAGTAGTTACCGAGGGAAAATTTAAAATTATTTACGAGCTAAGCCGCGGGCAGACAGCTTTGAAATTTTGTATTTTTCTCTATTACAGCGCAAGCTCTAACACGGGTGAAAATTTTATTCCATTTTTTATTACTTTCACATTGTTTATTTCATTTTAGACCCAATTCTGAAATCCACGCAGACGAAGTCGCGGGCAGAAGCTAGTATGTTACATAAATATACAATAGACATTCAAGGTCACTATATGTTAATATTATTTCAGTTTTCAGAGTCTTTTGTTTGATATTCTTACTGAATTACTTCATGAATACGACGGAATTAATTCATGTTTTATTTAGATACTAGCTATTGTCCGCAGCTTTGCCGATAATAGAGATAAAATGTTGGTTATGTCCTTTCTTAAGATCGAAGCTTATCTTATACCAAGTTTCATCAAAATCGGTTCAACAATTTAGCTGTCAAAGCGTAACAGACAGTATTACTTTCGCATTTATATGACAATATCCAAAATTAAAGCTATAGCTGAAGAATAGACTTCTTCTGCCAGCTACTGGAGTCAGAACCAGATATTCGCGATCGCTGTCCACTCAATAAATATTTTTTGACGGCTGTTGGCCTTTTGGTTAGTGACCCTGACTGCTAAGCTGGAGGTCGTGGGTTCGATACCCACCTAGGACAAATCTTTGTGTGATGAGTACGATCATTTGTTCTGTCGGGGTATTTTATCTATAATATGTATGTGCTTATAAATAAATGTAAGTATGTTTATCAGTTGTCTGGTTGCCATAGTACAGGCTCTGCCTAGTTTGAGATCAGATGGCCGTGTGTGAGTTTGTCCCAAGATATTATTATTATTTTTTTAATTCATTCAAAACCGTTCCTAATTTCGTGATATAGTAACAAAAATCCCTCAAAATATAATTAGCAACATTACATGAACGCTAAAACCATTAGAAAACTGGCATTTGACCTAAAACATTCACTAAACTCCGCACGGCTTCAAACCCGTAGCAAAGGGTATTAATACCAGCAAATTACTATGAAGCATTCTTATGGAGCGACTTATGTAAACTGGGGGCCTATTCTGGTGACACGAATTTAATTAAATTAAGTTTTGACGCAATTTTTTTTTATTTAAATTTTTTTTTGTTTTTCGTTTGTAAATATTTGATTTATTATAATTTCTTTTTTCTTTTTGAAAAACGACGCCCGCACTAAGGAATTTATTCCTTGTATCGCGGGGGTTTCACAAACATTCAAATCACATGCACAAACAACACCCAGACTTGGAACAAGCATTTGTAGATCACACAAATACTTGTCCCATGCGGGGATGGAACCCGCAGCACGTCGCGCGCAGTGGTTATTGGCGTGGTGACCTATACCACTCGGCTATCCGTGCAGTCTAATATTAGTTCATGTTAAGTTTGTAAATATTTAAATGAAAATTACATTATCTTGCTTCTAATAGTTCTTCAAGTTAATCAAAGTATATTGACATTAGGACTTCATAATACAACTCCATTTGGAAGGTAATGTTTTGGTTTCGATACAAAAATTGACAAAATATTTTTTGGTTAGAATGTTGATGATTGGTACAGGTTGGTTATTAAAATTAAAACACGTATTAAAAAAAAAACTGCAATTCTTTCTTAAGTTTCTTTATTTAAGACAAGTTTCCTTCATATCGGCAGCGAAAATCATTAAATAATTAAATTAAACAAAAACAATGCGAAAAAAACTGACTTCGATCGCACGAAAGTACAAAGTAGGTACCAACTTATGTTTTCGTTCAGACAACCTTGGTAAACGTTTTCAATTGTTTTGATTTAAAAACCAAACCACTGAAAATTTTCAAGAGACTGTAATTCTGTAATTGTAATTCTTGAACTATTTTTTTACCTCACTTCCCCTGTCTCTATTGATGACAAAAATATTTTTTGAAATCGATCCACAATTATCAGAAATATCGCAAAACGAACATAATTTTTTTTTATTTTTTATTAATTTTTTAAGGTTTACCAACAGCTTCTGTGTACTGTAATGCTTATGTATATTAATAACTATGTTTAAGACTTACACAGTCGCCAATTACTGGTTAACGAGCATTCTATCAATCATCTCCTATTTTAAGTGAGTTAATAAGCAAAAAGCAATAACATTGAGTTCTATCACTGAGACATTTAAAACAAATATTCCAATATACTATTATAGTTCTCAAAACTCATATCCTCATTTTTGCAAGTCGGTTACAACCCTCTCGAGATACCTCCGGGGGTTGGTTACTTATTTGAAAGCAATTTTAGTTCAAACCCCCTCCACCCACATTTAGAATGGCCAGGGACCGGATTCGGGGAGATGGTTTATGAGTTATATTACTATAATAAAAATAATTGAAAATGTGTGTTTCACTAGGATTTTTGGAAAATATTTTGATGTTGTCAGTAATGTTTATGAATGTTAAGATTCAATCAATTACGATAATTAGATTTAAATATCAATAATTGATAAAGGTTTAAGATTGTTATAGATATCTATATATCTATCTTCTTATCTATACATATATAAAAGAAAGTCGTGTTAGTTACTCCACTTATAACTCAAGAATGGCTGAACCTATTTGGCTGAAAATTGGTAGGGAGGTAGCTAAGAGCCCGGAGAAGGACATAGGATACTTTTTATCCCGTTCCCGTCGTTCCCGTGGGACGTGACATAAAACGTGGTAGGTATAATAAAACGCAACTGACAGCTGAACATATTTAAAAAAAATTTGACCGGTTGATGCATTTGATTAAATTTTTTAATATTATGTTGCTGTGCCGATATTATCATTAATAAAAATACCATGCCACTAGGGCGGAGGCGGAACAAAGTTCGCCGGGTCAGCTAGTTGAAAATAAAAAAGTAAAAAAAAATAATAAGTCGATACTATGCAAAGTATACTAATCTTTGTCGTGGTGGTCTAGCCCGGAGAGAGATCAGGCGCAGGACCAACGGCTTTACGTGCTTTCCGAGGCACGGGGGTGTAAACACCGATACACTTCCTGACTCCGAGCAGTAGTGAGAATTTCTTAACTCATTAAACATTTTTCGCTCAACCCGGGAATCGAACCCAAGACCAGTCACGGCAGTCGCACTTGCGACTACTAGACCAACGAGGCAGTAAAAAAAAATCAAATACCGACTAACAAAAAAAAAAGGAAACATCAATATAAATCTGAGAGAAAAAAGAACAAAGTCGTGTGTCAACACATAAAATCAGCCATTTTATGTCTGAATTAATTATTTATATTCCAGAATAACTATGAACAAAGACACCGCAATATTTGACACAGTGTCACCAACTCCGTCCCTGTGTCCACCCCCCACCCTCCCCCCACCCCGGGTAATTCGGGCAGGCGGCCCGCACCGATTTATTTGTGCCGCCTTTAATTATGTACACATACTGTGCTGTAGCGTCAGCAACAACACCTAGCGACAGAAATATATTAAATTGTATATTTTTGGAAGAAGGCAAAATTAGGTTTAATTTGCCAAATGGTGACGCTTTTTAGGTATTAACGTTTAAATTATAACGTTGCATGATTATAATAAAATTACGTCACGGGAAATAACGCGACCTCGCGCATTTACTTTTTAAATAAATAAATAAACTAATTTAGGTCCATCGGTATCTTTTTCACTTGTACATGTTTAGAAAAAGACAGACGAAAATTAGAACTGCCAAATTTAGTTCCGACTAAATTTCACTGCACTAAAAACCCAGTGATGTTCAAGGCGAAGACTAGTTTGAAATTTCTAAGTTAGTTGTTATCTGTTGCCGTCCTATTCTGACGCTTTATGTTAATAAAAGATAGCAATGGTTAAAATTTGGTTTAGTTTGCGTACAGAGGAATCAGCACCATCTGTACATTTCGTCTTAAAACTATTAATAAATTCAGTCAGCGTCTCAAACTGTACTTAAGGCATATTATAAAGTCGTGAAATGTCATAAGATTGCTGTCTTACGATTGGTTGATCTGAGTTTGAGACAGAATTCAGAAACCGACTGTCAGTCTCTTCCCCATTATAATCAAACGATTCTTAACTTGTTACGCTTAAAAAGCCATCTGTTGCTATATTACACTTTATATTGAAGGACAAGATGAAGTTAACGGCGACTTAAAACTAAGTACTGTTTGCTTATTCGGTGCTTAAACAAAATCGCATACCTTCTTCTTCAGCCTAGCCTTTTCCCAAACTATGTTGGGATCGGCTTCCAGTCTTACCGGATTTAGCTGAATACTATATTTTACAGAGCGACTGCCTATCTGACCTCCACAACCCATTGCTAGGTAATACAGTATCCCATTAGTAAGACTGGTTGTCAGAATTGTAATGACTTAACGACTGATTAAAAAAACGAATACAAATTATATGTTTACAATTAAATATAAATATACAAATTCTCAATTTTTTCTAGAACTTGCGCTCTGACGCTACATTTGATTGCTTAGTACAGATATTAAAGCTGTTTTAAGCTGTACAGTCAGCAAGCACACAGTAGCGTTAGCAAAGAAATAAGTTACGAATACAGTTACATTATTTAGCGGTAGGCGGGTCATAGAATATGTGCATTGTATGTCGCGGCATTTTTAGTGAAGTTTGGGCAGCTGCAGTTTTTTTCTGAGTTATAATATGCGTGAGAATATGGCTTCACTTCTTAACTAAAGTTGCAATTTTTATGAATTTAAATTAAAGCGTCAACGAAACAAATTTGCTCTTATAACAGTCTACATTTTATTTAATGTTTTTGTGACCTGCAAGATAAATTAGATACAGGCCTATAAATATCCCGTTGCTGGGCACAGGCCTCTTTTCATGAAGAGAAGGAATGAGTATTGATCACCACGCTGGCTTACAGCGGGTTGACGTTTTCAGATTTCAATTTTTGGAATCGAAGTTTCCTCATGTTGTTTTCACCGATTGTCAATGATGTCTTATTATTCTAAGAAGAGACCCTTAGGAAAGTAAATATAACTTTAAAAAAGTCACATTGATACCTGCCTGTAGTGGGTTCGAATCTGCAAACTTGTGCACCAAAATTCGTTCAATGAACCGCTAGGCAACCATGACATTTAATCATGTCACACCTTGACGTTTGAATAAGAAGAAATTTTAGAAAAAAAATGCAGTTTATGTTTGTTTTTATTTTTAGTTAAAATAATCGAAGTAAGTTTCTATCGCTATACCAAAATGTGACATTGGATTTAAAATCTCCACAGTAAAATTCGGCACACCCGAAAAGTCGTCGTTTTGCCAAAAACTTATAGAAAATGCGTCATCAATTAACTTAAAAAGCATAGAACGTATCTATTCTTACATAAATATATTTTTAGGAACCAGAAGTGTAAAATATTTAAAAAAGATAAATCACAACATACTTAACTAGTCTTTATTCCAATACAGTTTACTTCACACGACCAAAAATAATTCGACGACATAAACAACTCAAAACCACCGTTAATTAAACAACCGTTGATTCTCAAACATAATAATCAGCACAAATAAAAGGAAAATTAAGGTACAAACAAAAAAAGAACAGTCTTACAGTATCGATGCCAACCACCTTCCTACTCCACGACCAAGCAGCAAAAGAGACCGAACGTAACTGAGCGCTCGTTTTTATAGGCGGTGGTGAGGATCGAAACTACCCACACTAAGTATGGCTTATAATATAACTAGCTGTTGCCCGCGGCTCCGCTCGCGCGTCAAGTAAAGAGTAGTATTAAAGGATAGATGGATGTATTATGTGATTATCAAAGTAAGGAGTAATTATAGTAAAGTAAGTAGCAAAGCAGGAATCGGAGACAACGAAGGTACCATAAACACCCAGATTCGAGACAATATAGAAAAGTGGTTTTCTACTTGGACCCGTCCGGGGATCGAACCCGGGATCTTAGTGCTGGCGACACCTTAAAAAACCGGAGAGAACGCCACTCGACCACGGGGTCCGTCGTTACAGATATGTCTTAGTTGGTCATTATTTTATCTACTTATCTTTTCATCTGTCTATCTTTGAGAATACCGAACTTCACATACCAACTATTTCAGCCCCTATTTCACCCCCATAGGGGGTAGATTTTCTTAAAAAAAGTAACGTATATCCTTCCTCAATAATTGGGCTATCACCACACAACAATGAAATAATTTTTCAAATCGGCCCTGTAGTTCCTGAGATTAGCGTGTTCAAACAAACAAACAAACTCTTCAGCTTTGTAATATTAGTATAGATCATGTGTCTATCTTTGAAAATGACACGATTCATATAAAAACTTCCAACCCCTATTTCACCCTCTTAAGGATATAGATTACCAAAATCTATACTTATAATAAATCTGTAGAAGTGAAAATTCTGTACATTTAAAGTATTAAAAAAAGAAATGGCGGGGGGTGTTACTAGACCGAGACCGAACACAAAAATGTGATTAAAAAAATTTTTGTCTGTCTGTCTGTCTGTCTGTCTGTTTGTTCAGGCATCACGCAAAAACTACCGGTTCGATTACGATGAAACTTGGTATAATTGTTCCTTAATATCCTGGGCACCACACTGGGTAGTTTTTATCCCGGAAAAGTATATACCTGATGCAGAACCGCAACAGACCAGCTAAACTATAAGAGATACAAAAATGGTACCATAGCAAAAATTGTTCCACGTGATGAGCATTTTCTGCTGAGAGAATAAATTTGAAGATCTGGAACACCTGATGTGGAACTCCAAGAGCCCAGCTACAGTATAACACATATAGGAATGACGTCTTAGCAAGAGTTGTTCAGCCTGATGAGCACTCTCTGTTGACGTATAAAAATTGAAGATCTGGAACACCTGTTGTGGAACTCCAAGAGCCCGGCTACACCATAACACATATAGGAATGACGTCTTAGCAAGAGTTGTTCAGCCTGATGAGCACTCTCTGTTGACGTATAAAAATTGAAGATCTGGAACACCTGTTGTCGAACTCCAAGAGCCCAGCTACACCATAACACATAGGAATGACGTCTTAGCAAAAGTTGTTCGGTCTGATGGGCATTTCCTGTTCACTTATAAAAATCGAAGATTTTAAACATCTGACCTGGAAATCAAAGCTATCACTAATTATACTGTATAATTATAAAATAGCATAACCTTCACGCGGTGAAGGCGGTAACAGTTTAGGACTGGTTTTCGATGACAATGGTATATCTGTATACAACATGTAACAAAACCCCTGTCAGATCCAATAATAGCGTATTCGTGGTACAGTTCATGAACCGTCTCGCATAGGCGGCTTCTTTGACACAAAGCTACAGGTAGTAAGTACATGAACTTTGAGGAGCGGTCAGTGTTGCTGTTGCCTTGGATCAGTTTTTATTTTGATTTAATTATTTTCAATTAGGAAAAAAAATAATCTCCAATCCATTTAATACCTACGTATATGTGTTCGCAGTACGATACCGAATAATACCGAGTCTAAGGGATCGGACAGGGTTTTTGTTACATGTTGTGTATAAATAAAAAGACAAGGCCTGACTGACTGACTGACTGACTCATCAACGCCCAGCCCAAACCCTTGAACCTGGATAGCTGAAATTTTTGCACAGACGTTTCCTATTTAATGTAGACAAGGAATAAGGAAGGATTTTTCGAAATTCAACCCCTAAGGGTGTTAAATAGGGGATGAAAGTTTATATGGAAATTTCGTATACGGGCTTCTCGATAGAAATAAATAAAGACGTATTTCAGCAATTTTGAAAATCTACCCCCTAAGAGGGTAAAATAGGGGTTGGAAGTTTGTAGGTATATGAATTGTGTAGTTTTCATTAAAGTTCATAGGATTATGAGTTAGAAATAAATAAGACGTATTTCCGAGATTTTAGAAATCTACCCTCTAAGGGGGTGCAATAGGAGTTTGAAGTTTTTTTACGATATTCATCATTTTCAAACAGAGATACATGAGATTTGGTATTTGGGTTTTTGGTAAGAAATAAATGAAAACATATTTTTGCGATTGTAGATATCTACGCCTTAAGATGGTGAAATAGGGGTTGCAAGGTATTATTTTTATGGTATGTACCTTCGTTGCTTCTGATTCCATAACACAATCCTGCTACTTACTTTGAATTCGGAGCAATGTGTGTGACTCTTCTTCGTCTTTTCGTGTAAATGATTCTCAAGTTTTGTCTGACCAAAAATTTGCCACAATTTTAAAAGTTTATCCAAACTCAATGTATGTGATGTTTTCCACATTATCTTATTATTATCTTGACGCCATAATATTTTATGAAAAATATAATTTATGCGCCTTACTTTGAAAATCACAGAATACATCCATCTATCCTTTACTACCTACTTACTACTCTTAACTTTACGCGCGAGCGAAGCCGCGGGCAACAGCTAGTTTCTGAAATATGTGTTTATTTGTATCGAACCAGAAGCACGCATACGAAAATTCATGTCCCTATCTTTAAAAATTATGTTTTTAGGGTTCCGTACCTCAAAAGGTAAAAACGGAACCCTTATAGGATCACTTTGTTGTCCGTCTGTCTGTCTGTCTGTCTGTCTGTCAAGACCTTTTTTCTCAGGAACGCGTGGAGGTATCAAGCTGAAATTCATATCAAATACTTAAGTCTATGGTCTCTTGGAGCTGTGAAAAAATCAAACTTCTAAGTCAACGCGATCAAAAGATACTCCCGTTTATGCCGCAAATTTTCGACACTCGCAAGGGAATCAAAACCTACAGGGTACTTCCCGTGAACTCAGAATCTTGAAATTTGGTATGAAGCAACGTCTTATAGCAGAGATATAGGAAAAATTGCGAAAAGTATACATTTTTAGTTATATCATATAATAAAAATATTTTTAATAATTTTAAACTTACTACCCCTTTCTTCATGAACGCGTAGTGGTATTATATTGAAATTCATATCAAATACTCAAATCTATAATACCTTTAAGCTGTAACAAAATCAAACTTCTATGTCAACGCAATCAAAAGAAACAGGAATTAAAACCGCATATTTTGAAACTCGCCACTACTCGCAAGGGAATCAAAACCTACAGGGTACTTCCCGTGAACTCAGAATCTTGAAATTTGGTACGAAGCAACGTCTTATAACACAGATAAAGGAAAAATTGCGAAAAGCATAAATTTTTAGTTACATCATATAATAAAAATATTTTTAATAATTTTAAACTTATTACCCCTTTACTCATGAACGCGTAGTGGTATTATATTGAAATTCTTAACAAATACTCAAGTCTATAATATCTTTAAGCTGTAACAAAATCAAACTTCTACGTCAACGCAATCAAAAGATACAGCAATTAAAGCCGCATATTTTGAAACTCGCAACTACTCGCAAGGGAATCAAAACCTAAAGGATACTTCCAGACGACCTGGAATCTTGAAATTTGGCATAAAGCAACGTTATAAAGTACACATATAGGAAAAATTCCGAAAATCTTAAATTTTTAGTTACATCACATAGTATATTTTTTTTAATAATCATAAACTTACTAGCTGACCCAGCAAACGTTGTTCAGCGATTAAAAAAAAAAAACAGATGTTGGCCGATTCTCAGACCTACCCGATATGCACACAAAATTTCATGCAAATCGGTTCAGCCGTTTCGGAGGAGTTTGGAAACAAACACCGCAACACGAGAATTTTATATATTAAAATGTTTTCATATATGTATTGACAAGGTACCGTCAGCTTTCCACATTGTTATGTTATGGATTTCATTTAGCAATAAAAATACCATAACTTTTACTTATATACCTACAGGTTTGTACGGAACCCTCGGTGCGCGAGTCTGACTCGCACTTGGCCGGTTTTTAATATAATACCTTGCAACCCCTATTTTACTCGGGAGAGGTTTCCAAAATCGCTAAAATAGGTGTTCATTTATTGTACTTATTTTCGTGGGGGATACTCACACACCACGTACTGGCGCCGTTGTAGTACATGCTATATATCAGAGATGGCGCTGTATGTGAAAAATGATTTTCCCTTCCTGCTTTTTTTTCTTTAATTTTTTTCCTGAATTTTCTTTTCTATAAACCTAACAGAGCCCGAGACCTTTCCAACGAATGCAAAACTGTGGAAATCGGTTCGTGCGTTCTGGAGTTATAGCGTCAGGAAGGAAAACCCGACTTATTTTTATATAGTAGATAATAAATTTACGTCACAGGAATTAACGCGAACATACATTAATTACCTTACATGTGTATAATTTTTCGACCGAATTGTAGTGTCAGTCGTAAGACTATGAACATATGACTTAAGCTGCCTTGTCCTCTTTCCAGGACGAAGTGCTAGCCATCAACGACAAGGTGGTCCTCCGCGCGGACGACCTGCTGAGCTGGATCTGCGCCGGCACGGAGTGGCGCTGGGGGCTCCGCGCGGTGTGGCGAGGAGCCTGCGCCCCGCCCGCCGCGCCCGCCCGCACCGCGCCGCTGCACCACACGCGCCTCGACTTCAGCGACGTGGCCAGCGAGAAGAACTCCATCGGTGAGGCTTGGATTAAGGTCACAGCACGCATATCAACTCTGAAAGGGATCGTCACCGTATCGTCCTTCACGTCGCCGTCAAACAGTCTCCAACAGCACGTAAGCCAAAGCGGATCAGAAGCTCTGATACGTCGCCTCGACCAATACCACTGGCAGTTGCGCCTGAGGAAGTGACGGCAGGTGGAGGTGGATGGCAGGGACTAAAGTTTTGGCACGATATTCATAGATAGCTTGTAAGGACCTTGTGTCTAAATTAAGGGGACAACGCATGTCCTCGTTTTTTACTTTTGACTCCTCGTGGACGGTTTTAATTGACGTCGAACCATTAATAAAACCCTGCTTCAAGGCACCATTCGTGTTTGCCTAGCGGTCCAATGATTCGTATGCACATTTTGCACATGCTTGCAGGTTCGAATTCAGGCAAGTACAAATGTGACATTCTCAAAGTTATACGTCTATTCTTAATCATTCTAAGACACCGTTGATAAACGGTGAAGGAAAATATCTTAAGGAAACCTGGATTCCAAAACTTGGAATCTGAAACCGCTAACCCGGAATGGGCAAGCGTGGTATTCAATGTTCTTATCTTCTCTATATGAGAAGAGCCATCATTAGTATCGGTGAAGCAGATCGTCTGGAGTAAATCAAGATTTCAAGAATGAAATTTCTTTTCGTTATAGAAGTGGACGCCGACGCGCCCGGGGTAGTAGTGTTCTCGTACCCGCGGTACTGCCGCTACCGCGCGCTGCTGGCGCGGCTGGACGGGCTGCAGGCCGACTGGCTGCGGGACTCGCTCGTCGCCGCGCTGGGGGGGTACGCCGCGCCCACCAACAACACCAGGATACTGTACTGCAAGGTACGGAATACCATAGGAGCTGCGCGGTGGTAATGGCTAGGGCATCGGACTTGCGATCGTGTGACCCATCGCACTTCTGACGTGCACCCACTCGTAACACAAGCATATTTTAAAAGAAGTGGGGATATCCTACGAGGTAATCAGGTGCATAAAACTGAACCACTTTTCCCAAGGAACACAGGTCGAAATCTTAAAAGTAAAAATCAACATTTCATACAGACAAAGTCACGTGACCTGTAACTTTGTATGAAAATTTCATTTTCCAATTCAAGATTTCGACCTATGTTCCTTGGGGAAAGTTGTTCAGTTTTATGCACCTGATTACCTTGTAGAATATACGCACTCCTTTTAAAATAATCCTGTATAGCTTACCATGAGACGTTAACAAGGCTATCAGTAATGTGCCCACATAGCTAATAAGCTTTTAAAAAAAGTATGTCAAAGTTCATGTAAAGGAAATATACTACTGAGATTAAGAAAGTCTATCATCTCGTTTTCCATCTCCAGGACACGTTTGAGTACCCGGAGTTGGAGGGGCACGAGTTCGTGTGCAACCACCTCGCGCCGCGCCTCAAGGGCCGGCCGCGGGGACGTCGCCGCCGCGCCCCCCACTCGCCCTCGCCCTCCCCCTCTCCGGAGCCCGAGCCCTCCGACGCTGAGAACACTGACGACATGCAGCCTGGAGACACTTCCTACCCGGTGAGTCTACATTATGGACTACTACCTTACATCATGAAGTTGCTTCTTCTTTTCCAATGGGGATACCAGGATTCAGAATTCCGCAATGATTCGTATTCCCGCATCAGGTCTGTTGTCAACTTCCACCTATTACAGGCCAGAGGTCCCTCGTTGGTACAACTCCTGCAGACCCTAGCAGATTTTAGATTTCCGGTCGCTCCTAATTCCATATCTCAAATTAGAACGCTGCGGAACTCCTGCGACCTGGATTATGTTGGTTTTGGTAATAATAGTTTGTTTTCATTTGGTCAGAGTCGCCGACGCCTGTCCCTCCGTAACGGCGCTCCTCAGCAGAGCGAGGATGAGGATGACGACTGCAAGAGGATAGAGGAGACGGCTGAGGACCGCGCCTTCCTGCAGCAGCTCAAGATGTTCTACAAGAGCCGGAGCGAGCCCTTCAAGAGTGGCCACACGCTCAAACACTGTGAGTTGACACATACTAATATTACAAAGTAGCTGATCTCCGTATAATAATATGATTAAAGTATTCAGCTGAAATCGGTAAGATTGGAAGCTGACCTTGGGATAAAGTTACACAGAAGAAGATTTTTCACGTGGTGGTGCGGTGAAAAACTGACTGTAAAAAGACAAATGCATGAAGCTGAGATGAACATGCTTCGGTGGATAACTGGAGTAACCAGATTATTTAGGGTGTGAGGGGAAATTTCCCGAAAACGAAGACAGTAGATATGATACCTATGTCTATAGGGCCAAAAAACCGATCCGTGATCAAAATCAGTTGATGCTCGGGTCAATGCGAGCGCTAAATTTGCGCGCGTGATGTATTTATTAATAAAATTTTCATTTCATTTAGCTGTAATATATTGTGTGTGAGAGATAGAGTTTGCGTAACAATGACGAGCATGTGTGTGTGTGTGCAGGGTCGCTGCGCGCGCTGTACGGCTGGGTGGTGTCGCGCGGTGGGTACGAAGCCGCGTGTCGCCGCCAGCTGTGGCGCGCGCTCGCCCCCGCGCAGCCCGCGCGCGCACGCAGACACTACGAGAGGTGAGACAACACACGCCCGCCACACACATATTACACACAACTCATTGCCAGGGTGCTCGAGCCCCACATTACACACAACTCATCGCCAGGGTGCTCGAGCCCCACAATACACACAACTCATCGCCAGGGTGCTCGAGCCCCACAATACACACAACTCATCGCCAGGGTGCTCGAGCCCCACATTACACACAACTCATCGCCAGGGTGCTCGAGCCCCACAATACACACACACAACTCATCGCCAGGGTGCTCGAGCCCCCCATTACACACAACTTATCGCCAGGGTGCTCGAGCCCCACAATACACACAACTCATCGCCAGGGTGCTCGAGCCCCACAATACACACAACTCATCGCCAGGGTGCTCGAGCCCCACAATACACACAACTCATCGCCAGGGTGCTCGAGCCTCCCATTACACACAACTTATCGCCAGAGTGCTCGAGCCCCACATTACACACAGCTTATCGCCAGGGCGCTCGAGCCCCACATTACACACAACTCATTGCCATGGTTCCCAGCCCCACACTATACACATCTCATTGCTAGCTAATAAATTTATATTATTATTATCCCCAGATTCCTACTACCCTTCGAAAATCACGAACGCCGTAACGGCTTATCCTACAAATTAAACGGTAAAATTGACTGCGAGCCACAAACCATAGCCACTATAGACGTCACTGACTCACCATTAAGAGACGACGACGTCAAAATCCTACGTACACCGTCCCCAAAACCCGAAAACCTAGAAAAACTCGAAAAGTACGACAAACTCGAAAAGTTCGAGAAACTCGAAAAACACGAAAAAGGCAGTATTGATTCGGAAACGGGTGAAATTACGTCGAAAGATGAATTAATAGTGAAAAATGCTGAGGAGCTGAATCGAGAGTTTTTGGAGTCTTTGAATAAAGATGAGAAGGTCAGCAAGATTTCGGTGAAGCCGGTGGACCAGCTGGTGGAACCGGCCAAGGTGAAGATGTACGAGAAGGATGACAAGGATCTGCAGTACTTGGATACGTCGAAGATCAGTTTAGGTGAGACATTCTGATTATTTTTAACCTACTTCAACGGAGGAGGGTATAAAATCGTCGGAATTTTTAAAAAAATATTTCTTGTTTTCTCATTAAGCTGAAGTAACGTATTTGCTATGGCATTAAATGCCCAAAAATAATGAGTAGAATAGAAATTTCCCTCTGTCGTAGTAATGAAGGCATTTTTGTTATGTTTTACAAAAAATGAAGCAGAGTTATAGACTAGGGTTCCTTAAAACGTTTGCAAATCTTCCTTCAATTAAAAAATATATCCACATTACTAGTACTCTCGTTAACCAGTCGTGGTAAAAGCTTATGTACAAGTGGGTTCACTTCGGTAGTGGGATTTGAACCGGTAACCATGATCGCAATCCGATGCCCTAGCCATTACGCTACCGCCGCTTCTAACGATATGTTTATATTAATAAATGTTATAATTCCAGCAGAATCGGCGTCACCTCGAGCGCCACCAAACGGCCACACTCCTAATGACCTTGTGAGTATTTATACATAGTCGCTGTGGCCGAAATCGGCCAGGATCGATATAGTATATACACACATCAAAAGTGTCTAGGGATCAAGCATTTTTATGCGGATTTCTTGAGATTGAGATGTGGCTTTGTAATAAATTTATGATTTTATAAATTTATATGGATCCTTTTTGGTGCATTTCATAATTCGAATCAGGAACTGTGAATCAAATTCGAGTAAAAGATGAAAATCAGCTGTCAATATTTTCCCTATAAAAACATACAACGCATTGAAGACATTATTAGTGCTACTGTTTCCCTACTACTGATTAAAACCAACGTTATAATGGAGCGGCGACGTCATTTAAGCAGGGAAGAAATGCTCAGAGCCGTGGGAATGATAGAAGCTGGTTCCCGGCAACGTACTGTGGCTTTAGCTCTGAATACAAGTCAGAGTGTTATCAGTCGACTTTGGACACGTTACCGAAGCACTGGTACCGTGGCTGAGCGCCATGGAGGACGGTATCGCTGCACCACACGGAGACAAGACCGATACATTCAAATCTTAACTCGAAGAGCTCCAACAATAACCGCCATGATGTTAGCCGTGAGGCTTCATCACTCTTCAGGGAACTTAATTAGCGACCAAACAGTCAGAAACCGCTTGCATGAAGTGAACCTTCATTCCCGAAGACCGCTACGGGTACCACCTATAGCAATGCACAATCGTAGGATTCGATATCAATGGGCTCTTGAACACAGAAATTGGGCAGAAGAACAATGGCGTTTCGTGTGCTTTTCTGATGAGTCTCGTTTTGGTATGAGACCGGATACAAGACGTATACGACACTGGAGAACCCCTGGACGCCAACAGCGATTAAAATCCTGCCAGGAAGTCCATCCTTATAGTGGTGGAACCATCATGGTATGGGCGGGTATTTGGATCGGCGGAAGAACTGAGTTGATTTGGATCAGAAGCAACCTCAACGCTCAAATTTATGCTGAGACGATTGTATCAGACGTCATCGTTCCTCTACAAGTGCAAATCGGTCCCTTATTTCAGTTAATGCATGATAATGCACGACCGCACACCGCAAGAGTTGTAAGACAGACTCTCGCCGCAGCTAACATCAATGTCCTGCCCTGGCCTGCTCAGTCGCCAGACTTGAACCCGATTGAGCATGCATGGGATATGCTACAGAGAAGAGCTCTGCCGAATATGGAGGGTATCCAGTCGCAAGAAGACCTTTTTTTGTTGTTGCAACGAACATGGGCGGCCATTCCACAGCGTGATTTGGATGAACTCATTTTGAGTATGCCAAACCGATGTTCTTGTGTTATTAGTGTTCGCGGTAGAAACACGGATTATTAATTGTTTAAGTTACCCAATAAAATTTTAAAGAAAACTGTTATTTCAGTCTTTTTTTCGAACTTTTGTGTTAGTGGTTCAAATGTCAAAAATCCCTTTATTAGGAAAATGGCAAATTTCTTTATTAATGCAAAGGTGACTTGGTTTATCGTTACTGTGACAAACGAAAACACTTTATTCGATGAATCCTTAAAGAAAATTTTAATTAATATCAATCAGGAGAAAAGTTATTGCAAAAATATATGTTGATCCCTAGACACTTTTGATGTGTGTATATACATAATATATTCATACATAAATATTGCCTATATTTTAATTCGCTATGTTTGTCGAAGTTTCAAGATGATTTTATTTGTATGGCAAGGTCAAGTGGTTAGCCTGAAATGGCACTTTTTTTTCTTTGGTTCCTTGTGTCGCGGGGGTTTGACAAACATTCAAATCACATTCACAAAGAGCACCCAGACTTGGAACATTAGTGGATCACACAAATGCTTGTCTCATGCGGAGACCAAGCCCGCAGCACGTCGCGCACAGTGGTAATTAGCGTGGTGACCTGTACCACTCGGCTATCCGTGCAGTCCTGATGATACACTAGCATATCTAGCGAACTTTTGTCTCGCGGTAGCCTAATGACTATTGGTCTATTTACGACCTCCGTGGTCGAGTGGCGTACACACCGGTTTTCAAGGTGTCGCCAGCTCTGAGGTCCCGGGTTCGATCCCCGGACGGGTCAATGTAAAAAAAAACTTTTCTATATTGTCTCGGGTCTGGGTGTTTGTGGTATCTTCGTTGTCTCTGATTCCATAACACAAGTGCTTAAGCTACTTACTTTGGATTCGGAGCAATGTATGTGATGTTGTCCACATTTATTATTTATTAAAGTTGTGAATTAAAGTATTGTCTTTGTTCCTTACAGAAGAGCTCCCGACCGGCCGGGAGGAGTTCCTTACGGGCTGTAAGAGTGAAACCTCAACGAAATCAACCTCCCTCCTCCACACGTAAGTAGCTTATAAATCCTACTTCCTACTAATATTATAAATGTGAGTGTGGATGTTTGGATGTTTATTACTCAATCAGGCTAAAACGGCTGAAATTTAGATGAAATTTGGCATGCAAATAGCCTTTGACATGGAAAAGAACATAGGCTAACTTTTATCCCGATTCCTTAAGTAGTTCCCGGGGGAAGACCCAATTCTGAAGTTCACGCAAAGAAGTCGCGGGCAGAAGCTAGTAATAAATAAACTAATCAAGAAGTGTCCGGTCATGTTATTTTGAATATACTCCTTTAGTAACTAGCTTCTGCCCGCGACTTCGTCTGCGTGGATTTCAGAATTGGGTACAAAAAAAAATGAAAAATGTGAAATTTATTAAAAATGGAATAGAATTTTCACCCATGCCATACCTTGCACTGTAATAGAGAAAAATACCAAATTTCAAAGCTGCATTTCAAGTCTGCCCACGGCTTAGCTCGTACACAATTTTCATTTTTCCCTAGAGAACTACTTAAGGAATCGGGATAAAAAGTAGTCTAGGTTCTTTTCCTTGTCCAAGGCTACATGCATGCCAAATTTCATCCAAATCCGATGGGGTTTTTATCAGAGATATGACAACCCCATCATACCCTTTTACAAAGTAACTACTATACTAACAATATTATTCTGCTTAATCAACCTATTATCTATTAATATAACTTATTATCTATTAAAAGCTAGGAAGGTGAACCACTCACTTGTAACTGATTTTGTGAGTCAGAGTGATAGACATGTTTTAGCTTTCTAAGTTATATCGGTGCAGAGTACCACGTCTATAAACAATGATCTGTGTGTAGCGCCGGGCAGCGCGTCCAGCACGTCGTCCCCGCCGGCGCCGCTCACCAACTTCGGCATCCACCACCCGCCGCCGCCGCCGCTGGACGACGACATCGTGGAGGTGCGTGTACTTACACACATTACACATTATACACACTACACATTATACACACATTACACATTATACACACATTACACATTATACACACATTACACATTATACACACATTACACATTATACACACATTACACATTATACACACATTACACATTATACACACATTACACATTATACACACATTACACATTATACACACATTACACATTATACACACATTACACATTATACACACATTACACATTATACACACATTACACATTATACACACATTACACATTATACACACATTACACATTATACACACATTACACATTATACACACATCAACTAAGTCTAAGAAACACGCATAATTTACAAAAACTGCATGTTTCATCTTGGGATAGTTCACACGGCCATCTGATCCCAAACTAGGCAGAGCCTGTACTATGGTGACCAGACAACTGATAAACATACTTATATATTTCTAATCACATACATATTATAGATAAATAACACCCAGACACAGAACAAATGATCGTGCTCATCACACAAAGATTTGTCCTGGGTAAAAATCGAACCCACGACCTCCGACTTAGCAGTCAGAGTAACTAGCCACTAGACCAACAGGCCAGTCAGTATATAAAATACAGTTATCAGAAAATGTATGTAAATAAGCAAGCCTAACCAAGAATTGAGTTCCCTTTCAGCAAACCTTTAAGTGATAGAGATCCAAATATCAATAGTGGTATTTTCTTTTTTTCTCAACGAATTAGATTATATTTTTTGCTCTTGGTAACCTTTACTACAATCTTACACGTTGCTTAAACTTTTTCCTTTTTTAATATACGCATATTTTCGATGATACGAACATCGACCATAATTCGTTTAACTTTAAGTTTTAAAAAGGGGTCAAAGTTTTTGATTCACATATAAAGAATATGTGTATGTTACGTTTACATTCAGTTTTTCCCAACAACAAAGGTATCATGATTACTATCGCCTGTTTTCGTTTTCAAGAGCGCTCCCCTTACACCTTGTATACCTTTTAACTAATAAAAATTCTATCTTTCAGGTCCCATACAAGCCAAAAACTCCAGAAATAATCGATCTCGACGAGTACCCTGAAAGTCCTCAAGCAGTCAAGAAGAAAAAGCTAGACATCCTCAAAGAACGAGGGTTGGAAGTCACGGCCTTACCTCCCTGGCAGCCACACCCTCAGGTCCTGGGTCCACCTCTCATGCTGAATCCTGCGGTCCAGCACCAGATCATGACGCAGGCACAACTCTTCCAAATGTACAATATCATGCCGCAGAACTACGGCAACGGCCTGCAACCACCAAAGGTAATACAGGCATCTTCTATCTTCGGGACGGCAGGACCTGAGAAGACAGTCTACGGGAATCCCAAGGACCCCTTCATGCCACCACCTCATGTCTTACACGGAGCCCCTTTGAAGCCTCTAAGAACAGCACCAACGACGCCAGCCACTCCTCAGGATATCCTAGACTTAACTTGTAAATCCACTAGCCCGCCCCCTCAGAAACCAACAGTAGAAATAGTCAGGGTACCAAATTCTCCTTCTCCGAAATTAGCTCCTCAAAATTTATCGAAAAATTATACGCTAGTCGACGGAAAGGCAGTTGTAGGATCTAATTTAGAAATAACTTTAGTCAATAAAGCTCAAAGTCCCAACAAGAATCGACCGCCTCAAAAACGGTCGAGCAACGGGAAATTCATGTCAACGAAAACCCCAACACCTCCTAAAGACACCTATCCTAAATTTACCAGCCCCTCTCATAGCAATATACAAAAGAAACCTCCGATCACGATCCCTAGCTACCAAATACGAGAGGATACATCACTACAGAATGCGATGAAAAATCAAAATTTAGCCCAAATTATGGATCTCCAAAAACACCAGAACTTAGCTCAAATAATGGACCTCCAGAAGAGCCAGAACTATGGTCAGATAATGGACCTTCAGAAGCACCAGAATATTGGCCAGATGCTGGAGCTGCAGAAGAGCCAGCAGCTGGCGCAGCTGGTGGAGATGCAGGCGGGCGCGGGCGAGGCGCAGGCGCTGTACCGCCTGGCGCTGGCCGGAGCACCACATGCACGCCAGCTGGCGCTCTACCGCGAGCTGCTCGCCGCTCAGCTGCACCACACGCCCACCACACAGTAGCTGAGTAGCTGCTGCCATCCCACATGTCCAAAAGCTCCCACGATACATCGACTTCAAATTCAGGACCTACTCTTCGGTTGATGGATCTTGGTGAGTCTATAAAGTGATACAAGATAATGTCGTCTCTTTTTCACCCACCATTTATGTGTATTTGCATCACACTCAAACTGTCTTGTAGCTCTTTCCAGACTTGCTAAAATCAGTCAGCTGTAATGTTGTGACGAAATTAACTTCTGAACTTTGATTTTTCTACTTAGTTTCATAAAATATGTTGGAAAGAAAATTATACATATGTAATGTTGTTTATTATACAGGATGTAAGGAA
Organism: Plusia festucae; assembly: GCA_950381575.1. Lineage (NCBI taxonomy): Eukaryota > Metazoa > Arthropoda > Insecta > Lepidoptera > Noctuidae > Plusia > Plusia festucae. The sequence goes on from OX494457.1 coordinate 370,011, forward strand.
AATGAAAATTGAAGACAGGTATTCGTTGTTATGGTAATTTTCATGATGGAACACAAAAAATAATCTGTCTAGATGGAAAAAAAATTACATTGCTCAACTTAATGAAACGAAAGTGTCATAAAACATCAATATCACTTTAATAAAAACCCAGCAATGAAACGCAAAATCAAAACCAGCTGGAGTTCGGGTTAAAAACCGAACTGGCTTTATTTTTGTAGTGATATATTTTTTTAGAAGCAAATGTGTTCTTCATCCTCTTTTTTTCTGTCGCATCATCAGTTACCATAAAGACTATAGCCAGTTTTCGTTTACCCCTCACACGTATACTACGGTATAAACAGTTTTTTTTGTTTAACGTTCAGTCAAACTCCCTAATACCAGCACTAGACTCAAATTAGCTGCAATTGATCAATTAAAGAAAAAAAACTGAACGAATGTTTACACTATGTTGTTAAAAAAAATACGTTAATTTTCTTTTTTTGTCGTTTTTGTACAACATTTCTTTATCAGCAATATTAAAACCAAGTTAAAGATATTTGAAATCGTTTAAGAAACAGTGAACATGAAATGTTTCATGAAATCTGTATACGAAATATGTGTATTTGATATTATTAAATTGATAAATACATAACATATAGATTCTAACATACTTTTAAAGAATTTTGTACTTTAAAATGTATTTTAGACTAATATTTTGAGGGGCTCCAAAAGTATAAATTCAAAAGCAATGAGAACAGAGAAAATCCGCTAGGGTCGCTACCGTCGCATCAGGTGTATATTATGTCATTCTCCACCAATGAGAGATCTACTCTGAATTGCCATTAGTGAAATATGCCTAGCGGTTTGGACTTATGGTATGTATAATTAAAAAAAAATGGATGTTAGTAATCTGGTTATTAAATATTAACGATGATATTATGATTGGTTAAGAATGAAAATGTTTCTTTTTTTTTTAGTTTCATGAGAACCGGGGTTATGACTGTCAATTTTAGGGTATAAAACCAATCAAATAATATTTAGTAATCCAAATTAAACCTAAGATGACTCTAAAGGATATTTCACATTTTGTTTAACTTTTTGGGTTCTTGTAGACTTATTTTTTTGGACTTTGGGAGACCCTCAAATAATAATAATATACTTGATGCCACCAAAACGATCTCCCGGATTTGTTATATTTAATAAGATTCGATATGAAATGGGAACAATTATACGAATATTGTTTCTTAAAGCTGTAAATATTAGTTATAATGATGTCCATAGCTCTTTTTATGCAATTTTTTAATTTGAAGTGTGTAGTATGAGTATCCTGTATATTATAGTTTGAAACTGATTAGTTAGTGACAAAGATGATTTGATTATAGTATTGAATTTTGAAGTTTTTAGTTTTGGGAAAATACCCTTTGATAATAACCAAATGCTACGTTTACACTGCGACACTTTGATTGGTTGACCAGAACTCTGCCAGCCAATCACAGCGCTTGACTGTTTGACTTTGATTGGTTGACCAGAACTCTGCCAGCCAATCACAGCGCTTGACTGTTTGACTTTGATTGGTTGACCAGAACTCTGCCAGCCAATCACAGCGCTTGACTGTTTGACTTTGATTGGTTGACCAGAACTCTGCCAGCCAATCACAGCGCTTGACTGTTTGACTTTGATTGGTTGACCAGAACTCTGCCAGCCAATCACAGCGCTTGACTGTTTGACTTTGATTGGTTGACCAGAACTCTGCCAGCCAATCACAGCGCTTGACTGTTTGACTTTGATTGGTTGACCAGAACTCTGCCAGCCAATCACAGCGCTTGACTGTTTGACTTTGATTGGATGACCAGAACTCTGCCAGCCAATCACAGCGCTTGACTGTTTGACTTTGATTGGTTGACCAGAACTCTGCCAGCCAATCACAGCGCTTGACTGTTTGACTTTGATTGGTTGACCAGAACTCTGCCAGCCAATCACAGCGCTTGACTGTTTGACTTTGATTGGTTGACCAGAACTCTGCCAGCCAATCACAGCGCTTGACTGTTTGACTTTGATTGGTTGACCAGAACTCTGCCAGCCAATCACAGCGCTTGACTGTTTGACTTTGATTGGTTGACCAGAACTCTGCCAGCCAATCACAGCGCTTGACTGTTTGACTTTGATTGGTTGACCAGAACTCTGCCAGCCAATCACAGCGCTTGACTGTTTGACTTTGATTGGTTGACCAGAACTCTGCCAGCCAATCACAGCGCTTGACTGTTTGACTTTGATTGGTTGACCAGAACTCTGCCAGCCAATCACAGCGCTTGACTGTTTGACTTTGATTGGATGACCAGAACTCTGCCAGCCAATCACAGCGCTTGACTGTTTGACTTTGATTGGTTGACCAGAACTCTGCCAGCCAATCACAGCGCTTGACTGTTTGACTTTGATTGGTTGACCAGAACTCTGCCAGCCAATCACAGCGCTTGACTGTTTGACTTTGATTGGTTGACCAGAACTCTGCCAGCCAATCACAGCGCTTGACTGTTTGACTTTGATTGGTTGACCAGAACTCTGCCAGCCAATCACAGCGCTTGACTGTTTGACTTTGATTGGTTGACCAGAACTCTGCCAGCCAATCACAGCGCTTGACTGTTTGACACTATTCAGGACTTTGATTGGATGACCAGAACACTGACAGCCAATCACAGCGCTTGACTGTTTGACACTATTCAGGACTTTGATTGGATGACCAGAACACTGACAGCCAATCACAGCGCTTGACTGTTTGACACTATTCAGGACTTTGATTGGATGACCAGAACTCTGCCAGCCAATCACAGCGCTTGACTGTTTGACTTTGATTGGTTGACCAGAACTCTGCCAGCCAATCACAGCGCTTGACTGTTTGACTTTGATTGGTTGACCAGAACTCTGCCAGCCAATCACAGCGCTTGACTGTTTGACTTTGATTGGTTGACCAGAACTCTGACAGCCAATCACAGCGCTTGACTGTTTGACTTTGATTGGATGACCAGAACTCTGCCAGCCAATCACAGCGCTTGACTGTTTGACTTTGATTGGTTGACCAGAACTCTGCCAGCCAATCACAGCGCTTGACTGTTTGACTTTGATTGGTTGACCAGAACTCTGCCAGCCAATCACAGCGCTTGACTGTTTGACTTTGATTGGTTGACCAGAACTCTGCCAGCCAATCACAGCGCTTGACTGTTTGACTTTGATTGGTTGACCAGAACTCTGCCAGCCAATCACAGCGCTTGACTGTTTGACTTTGATTGGTTGACCAGAACTCTGCCAGCCAATCACAGCGCTTGACTGTTTGACTTTGATTGGTTGACCAGAACTCTGCCAGCCAATCACAGCGCTTGACTGTTTGACTTTGATTGGTTGACCAGAACTCTGCCAGCCAATCACAGCGCTTGACTGTTTGACTTTGATTGGTTGACCAGAACTCTGCCAGCCAATCACAGCGCTTGACTGTTTGACTTTGATTGGATGACCAGAACTCTGCCAGCCAATCACAGCGCTTGACTGTTTGACTTTGATTGGTTGACCAGAACTCTGCCAGCCAATCACAGCGCTTGACTGTTTGACTTTGATTGGTTGACCAGAACTCTGCCAGCCAATCACAGCGCTTGACTGTTTGACTTTGATTGGTTGACCAGAACTCTGCCAGCCAATCACAGCGCTTGACTGTTTGACACTATTCAGGACTTTGATTGGATGACCAGAACACTGACAGCCAATCACAGCGCTTGACTGTTTGACACTATTCAGGACTTTGATTGGATGACCAGAACACTGACAGCCAATCACAGCGCTTGACTGTTTGACACTATTCAGGACTTTGATTGGATGACCAGAACTCTGCCAGCCAATCACAGCGCTTGACTGTTTGACTTTGATTGGTTGACCAGAACTCTGCCAGCCAATCACAGCGCTTGACTGTTTGACTTTGATTGGTTGACCAGAACTCTGCCAGCCAATCACAGCGCTTGACTGTTTGACTTTGATTGGTTGACCAGAACTCTGACAGCCAATCACAGCGCTTGACTGTTTGACACTATTCAGGACTTTGATTGGATGACCAGAACACTGACAGCCAATCACAGCGCTTGACTGTTTGACACTATTCAGGACTTTGATTGGATGACCAGAACACTGACAGCCAATCACAGCGCTTGACTGTTTGACACTATTCAGGACTTTGATTGGATGACCAGAACTCTGACAGCCAATCACAGCGCTTGACTGTTTGACACTATTCAGGACTTTGATTGGATGACCAGAACTCTGCCAGCCAATCACAGCGCTTGACTGTTTGACACTATTCAGGACTTTGATTGGATGACCAGAACACTGACAGCCAATCACAGCGCTTGACTGTTTGACACTATTCAGGACTTTGATTGGATGACCAGAACTCTGCCAGCCAATCACAGCGCTTGACTGTTTGACCGTGTTGATCAGCGTTTCAGAAACCGGTGTCGTAGAGTGAGCATGGTTTAATGTTATCAATTGATTATTTTAAAGATACACATATTACACACTTGTTGTAATATAATGTTGTGTTACACCTATTAGCTGAAATTGTAGATTAAATACCTTTTTAATCTGATTTACATCAGGATTCGAGGTTTGGAATGAGATGGGTGTGCGATTCTAGAATTAAATTAATTATAACGGCTCAACGTTGAAGATAATTAGTTATAATCCTGGTGTAATTTAGATAAGTTTTGAACAACTTTATTTAAGAAATCGCTCTGAAATTGATTTTTTTAGGAATTTTTTTTTCTTAATTAATTAAATACGTATGTATGAAGAGTGTACCTACTATGATTTAGTTATGGCTTTTCTATGTTTGAAGTTTCATGGTTACTTCGATATCAATAACCTATCAATCTGTATTATTATTTAATTCGGGTAGGAATTGGTGTAAGTGTTGGAATTCTAATTATAGTGGACATTGCAGATAGATGTATTTTTTATTTTATTTTTTGTTAAAATTATGAAAGTATTCAGTAAGCAGCGGTTTCTATATAAAGTTGTTATATAAATGTCTTCTAGGATAAATTTCCGATGTATATATATGTGATAAGATGCGAGTTTTGTGCGACCGGACTCTGACTATCGTACAAAATAAAATTATTAACATTTTCTGTTTGTTGTTATTTACCTACGTCCCTTCTATTGGTTAATATAAAAAGAGTACGTATATATATGCATACATATACACAAACATAAGTCACGTGACCTGTCACTTTATATGAAAAGTTCATTCTCCATTTTAAGATTTCGACCTATGTTCTTTTGGGAAAGTTGTTCAGTTTTATGCACCTGATTACCTCGTTGGATATACGCACTCCTTATAAATTAATCGTGTATTAAAAAGATAGTATACCATATTCATTGTTAACGCAACAATATAAGGTTCATATTTCGTCAACACTGATATGTAGTATAAACAGGAAATAAATAAAAATTATCTTGGGACAGCTCACACACGGTCATCTGATCCCGAGCAGTGGGTAAATAGGAAAATTAGTATTTACACCAATAAAACGACTATTGATTAAGAAAATAGGTTTTAATTATATAATAAGGACTAGGCGAGGTCTGGCGCCCACAGCTTGAAGGTGCGGTCGTAGGAGCTCGTCGCGATGTACTTGTTGTCCCACGATATGTCTGCACACATCACCTGCAACACACACATATAACGTGTACGTAAAGAATAATTAAAAGTTTTATCGGAAACGGCTTAACCGTTTTGGAGATTAACATCAACAAATAGAATACATTTTAACTGACACAAAATGGCTTAGGGAGAGGGGGATAGTTTTAATCACATCCCCTAAAATGGAGGTAAGTCATAATATTCTTTTGAGCAAAGGCTCAGAACACATCGTTCCACGCTGTCTGTAACTTCAAGTTAATTATTTATCTACAGATAGGACTATAAGAACGGCTCAACCACGTTTCTACCACTGACAACTTTCGTTTGACCATTTTTAAGTAAAATCAGAAATTATAATAATTGTACTAAGTTAGATGTCAATAGGACCCTGGCCGATTTTGGAGACGCGTTATAATATAATGATAACGTTTATTTCTCCTCATAAAATACCTTACCTTACTGCAAAAAAGTTTCCTTACACTTTCGCTAAATGATTCATTCGATTTGTAATAAAGAGATATTATAAATGGTTAATTCGACCAATGGTTCGTTCTGTCTATCGTTTCTTCGGCCAGTTATTAAAAGGGAAATAGTTCTTTCAGTCGACAGTTATTTGACCAGTTGAATTTCGATGTCCAGTACGGGACTCATATAATCATTTTTACATTTATTCTGAAAGCAATAGAGGCATTTCTGTCTCTTTGATAGTGATCACCCTGTCATCATTGTCAAATCTAGAGATGCTTGATTGTTTGACCAAAAGACCACAGTGAAGATGAGGTTAAGTGGTAAATAATTTTCGAATTGATTAACTTCTTTGAAACCTCCGGTTTAGCAGTCAGGGTCACTAACCACTTGACCAACAGGCCCATCTCAATGGTCGTTCCTTCTCTATATGAGAAGAGGCCTGTGCCCAGCAGTGGGTAATTTATTGGCCGATAGTATATGGTGTAGAATTGCGTGTACCTTGTTGTCGTGTCCCCTCAAGGTGCGCAGCGGGTGGCAGGCGGGCAGGGACCAGAGTTTGGCGCTGGCGTCGTACGAGCTCGTCAGCAGCACGTGGCCGTGACTCTGCTGGTAACGCACCGCTGGGTACCAAAAAAAAAGAAAATTGGTATATTATTGAGGTTTAAAAAAAATACAATGTGTGTCGCACATTATTAGTATTCTTGTTAACCCCTCTTGCTAAGCTGCTGCTTGCCAAATGCTTGTGTTTCGAGTGGGTTCACGTCGGTAGTGCAATGGGTATGATAGGATTCGAATCGGTAACCACATGATCGCAAGTCCGCTACCTTAGTCATTAGGCTACCGCCGCTTAACTTGTGTCTCGATCTTAATAATACTAATAAGGTTGTATATTGAAATATTAATAGCAATACAACTTACAGCTCAATAAGTGCGTGTGCGCAGGGATCGTGTAGACAGCTGATCGCCTCCTCAGATCCCAAATTTTAGCCTGCAAACAATTATTATATTAATAACACCAGCCTGTAACTGTCCCACTGCAGGCCTCTCATATTGTGATATTATTATTATCTGGGTGCATGTGTTAGCGAACGATATAGTTCTTGTTCACGAGAAAACGCTTGACATTCAGGGCTGGCTGGAAGTTTACGACGATTCCTCACCTATACTTCACCTTAGCTGGAATTTCACTTTCAGTTTTTCTACCATGGTTCCGTCATAGAAAGTGATGGCTAGATCGGACAAATGAGCAGAGGTCCAGCACGGGCCCCAGGTGCCCCTCCAGGAACATGACGCAGGAACATCACCAGGTGAGGATGTGTTGTGATACCTGATGGTCAGCGGCGGCGGTGGCGAGCTGGTGTGCGGCGGGGGCCCAGTCCGCGCCCAGCACGGGCCCCAGGTGCCCCTCCAGGAACATGACGCAGGAACATCACCAGGTGAGGATGTGTTGTGATACCTGATGGTCAGCGGCGGCGGTGGCGAGCTGGTGTGCGGCGGGGGCCCAGTCCGCGCCCAGCACGGGCCCCAGGTGCCCCTCCAGGAACATGACGCAGGAACATCACCAGGTGAGGATGTGTTGTGATACCTGATGGTCAGCGGCGGCGGTGGCGAGCTGGTGTGCGGCGGGGGCCCAGTCCGCGCCCAGCACGGGCCCCAGGTGCCCCTCCAGGAACATGACGCAGGAACATCACCAGGTGAGGATGTGTTGTGATACCTGATGGTCAGCGGCGGCGGTGGCGAGCTGGTGTGCGGCGGGGGCCCAGTCCGCGCCCAGCACGGGCCCCAGGTGCCCCTCCAGGAACATGACGCAGGAACATCACCAGGTGAGGATGTGTTGTGATACCTGATGGTCAGCGGCGGCGGTGGCGAGCTGGTGTGCGGCGGGGGCCCAGTCCGCGCCCAGCACGGGCCCCAGGTGCCCCTCCAGGAACATGACGCAGGAACATCACCAGGTGAGGATGTGTTGTGATACCTGATGGTCAGCGGCGGCGGTGGCGAGCTGGTGTGCGGCGGGGGCCCAGTCCGCGCCCAGCACGGGCCCCAGGTGCCCCTCCAGGAACATCACGCAGCGCCCCGTGCGCAGGTCCCACACGCGCCCGAATGCGTCCATGCCGCTGCATTATAACATTATATTAAAACAATACGGAGGTAAGCGTTTGTCGTGGTATGGACATGTTATGAAGAGGGATGAAAGTCACATAACAAAACAAGTTATAAGTATGACTGTGGATGGGTATATAAGCAGAGGGAGACCGAAAAAGAGATGGATTGATTGTGTGATAGATGATATGAGAAAGAAAGGAGTGGATGCCGCGATGACGAGTAATAGAGAGGAATGGAAGGAAAATACGCATTGCGCCGACCCCATATGAATGGGATAAGGGCAGGAAGAAGAAGAAGATTAAAACAATACGGACACACAGCAACCTACATAGTTAGGCAGGGCACACTAACAAAACTGTCGATACACATAATAAGTAAGTAGCTAAAGCACTTGTGTTATGGAATCAGAGACAACGAAGGTACCACAAACACCCAGACCCGAGACAATGTAGACAAGCTATTATATATATATATTATATTATATAGACGTCCATGAGTACCCGAAACGAATTATCACGACACCATATGCATGTAAACGTAATACAATACTCAAATCAAAATAAGGGGCAAGTGGTTTTTGTCAAATTTTGATAAGATTATTAATAGTAGACTTAAACCACATAAAACCTGTCTGGTCTGCCCGTGACCATGACACCTGCAAAGTTGAAACGTCGGGAACTAAAATCAAAATAAACCGCGATAGAATACGTTTAAAGTAGTTTTATTTCAATGTATCTCATTCGCGTAATCCTCAGAAAACATAACTAGCTTCTGCCCGCGACTTCGTCGGCGTGAACTTCAGAATTGGGTCCAAAAAGAAATGAAAAATGGAATAAAATTTTCACCATATTAGCTTGCGCTGTAATAGAAAAAATATCAAATTTCAAAGCTGTCTGCTCACGGCTTAGCTCGGAAAAAAAAAAAAAATTTCCCTCGGGAACTACTTAAGGAATCGGGATAAAAGGTAGGCTATGTTCTTTTCCATGTCAAATGCTACATGCATGTCTTTCATCCAAATCCGTTCAGCCGTTTTTGCGTGATTGAGTAACAAACATCCAAACATCTGCACTTTCATATTAATTATAACTAGTGGTCGCCCAATGGTCGAAAATCGACCTTATAATATAAATTTAAATTGTGATTATTAAAATATAATATTCAAACATTATTAAGGTTCTACTGTCGAAAACTAAACTACTATAACCACACATTTGACCAAGACTGTTATTTGCCAATTTATTTTTTGAACAAATTATATGAAATTAAAAGGAAGTAAAATAAAGAATATCTATTTAAAAAATGTTTATTAAAAGAAAACATGCTATAAGAGGAAAATACATATAAAAAATACATATCCATTTAGAGCATATTTTATCGTATATTGCAAACTTCTCTGCAAACAATGTTTTTTGTAAAACCTCTTTTATCGTTTGCTAAATGTCCTTGGCCGTTATATTCGGATATATAAAAACTTAAACCACTTATTTATGTCAATGTCAGTAAGCAGTCAATGAAAAACAAAACAAACATGTGTGTGTGAAATGCATGGTAGTGTGGGTAATGTTTTATTTATTGATTTAATGTACTTTATTAGCATTATTATTGAAAAATATTAGCGTTCTCCACTTCTCCTACACATAAACTATAAGTGTGCCAAATTTTATGCTCCTGCGTCCGCGCAATTTTCGTAAAAAGGGGTCCAAAGTTTTGGCATCACGTATTAATATATAGATAATATCAGTAGGATTAATTATAGTACGCGCGTTAACAACTGAGTCTTGGAGCCATAAATCATTCTCTATATCTATCTCGCTCGCACTTATAGGTCTTATGGAGCCGTCTAGTGAAGGGTGTAACAATAAAAGAGATAACAGACATACAAAAAATTAGAGCAAAACTTTCAAAATTCTCCTACGCACTACGCGAAATTAAAAAAACCACCGACCTACAAACAGCACTTGTTACATACTATGCCTACGCCCAAGCGTGGCTTAGTTAAGGCATCATTTTATGGGGAAATAGTACAGATTCTCATACCATTTTCACCTTACAAAAGAAACTCATCCGAATAATAACCAATATTAAACAGACAGACAGCTGCAAACCACAATTTCAAAAGCACAATATCCTCACACTTACCTGTTTATACATCTTAGAAGTATGCAAATTTGTGCGACATCACCCAGAATTTTATACTACCCGGAAAGATATACAAAATAAGTACAGCTTACGACACAAAAATAGATTAAATTTACCTACATCCAATTTAAAAATACATTCGTCCGGTCCACTAGTTATGTCAATAAAAATATATAATAACTTACCAAAAACAATCAAAGATGAAAAGAAAACAAATCTATTTATAAACAAATTAAAGAACTTTCTTCATTCCAAATGCTACTACACTATAAAAGAGTACAACGATGATAAATTAATAAAAAGATAATGTGAGAAATTAAAATAAATTAACGTCTATAGATAGGGATAAGCCCCTCTACCTATACGTTTACATAAATACACACACACACACACACAAACTCATATACTCACATACACACACGCATATAATAACACACGCACACATTCAAAACATTTTTATATTATTTTAGAAATAGTTTTATGAAAGTATTTTAGATATAAAAAATATAATTTTAGTAATAAGCTGCATATCTCTCCAACTTCTTTAAGCTGTGCCCTACCGGGTCCATAATGATTCTAGCTCATAAATGTACCACCTGTATTTGACTTATGGAATGCTAATAAAGAATTGAGTATTGAGTATTGAGAGATGTTATCGATAAGTTACGTTTATTATCTTGTATATCAATAGAATTTGGTCATAAAATTTTAAAAATTAACAATATATTTGATATTAAACTATGTATATTTAAAAATTATATTACAACAAACAAAATAGATCATATTGCGGCAATCAGAGGCGTACAAGTCATTAGTGACTCATCGTCCAGGTGCATCGTGCACGTGCATCGAGCACGTGCGCAGGTAGCCGTTTATCGATAACTAGGGTCTGGCGCGCTGCACATCCAGCACTATCTCTTTTGACTTTTATTACCCGACGACTCAGTTGTTAACGCGCGTACTATAGTACTTAATTCAACTCACCCAGTAACAGCAAGTGAGCCATCACATTGGAAGGCGATGCTGTAGACCGGCTTGGCGTGTCCCTCCTGATGCAACACCTCCGTGGCTACACAACAATATTAATTTGACTGGCCTGTTGGTCTAGTGATTGAACACGTGGGTTTGGTGGGTGGTAGTGGTGGTTTTTAATAATAATAATATTATCTTGGAACAATCTCACACACGGCTATCTGATCCCAAACTAGGCAGAGCCTGTATTATGGCAACCAGACAACTGATAAACATACTTATATATTTCTAAATACATACATATTATACATAATTTACATCCAGACACAGAACAAATGATCGTGCTCATAACACAAAGATTTGTCCTGAGTGAGAATCGAACCCACGACCTCCGGCTTAGCAGTCAGGGTCACTAACCACTAGACCAACAGGCCCGTCATACAACATGTAACAAAACCCCTGTCGGATCCAATAAAGGCGTATTCGTGGTACAGTTCATGAACCGTCTCGCATAGGCGGCTTCTTTGACACAAAGCTGTAGGTAGTAAGTACGTGAACTTTGAGGAGCGGTCAGTGTTGCTGTTGTCTTGGATCAGTTTTTATTTTGATTTAATTATTTTCACTGGGGAAAAATTATAATCTCCAATCCATTAAATAGCTTACGTATATGTGTTCGCAGTACGATACCGAATAATACTCTCAGGGATCGGACAGGGTTTTCGTTACACGCTGTATATGGGGATATAGAAAAAAAAACGAACCGACAGTAAAAAATATCTAAACTTTTTATTAACGTGCTCGACAGTGGTCGCTAGGAACATGCCTGACGGGCGGAACTCCACGCGGTCACCCATCCACTTCGCGACCTCAGCGGCGGTTGCTTAACCTCTACAACACTAACCTGTCTCTAGGTCCCACAGCCTCCAGGAGTGGTCGAACACGGTGGTGGCCAGGAACCTGCCTGATGGGTGGAACTCCACGCGGGCGACCCTCGCCGGGCTGTGACCTTCCAGCGAGGCCAGAGGTGATTCACTGGTGGGGAGAAAGAGAGTTATTGTTATATGAAGCCGTTAATCCCAGGGAAAAATTTAAGAGTTTTCTCAACTGATTTCAATATTCTTTCTAATACAGGATTATTTAAAAGCAGTGCGTATATTCAACGAGGTAATCAGGTGCATAAAATTGAACCACTTTTCTCGAGGAACATAGGTCGAAATCTTAAAATTGAAAATCATCTTTTCATACAAAGTGACAGGTCACGTGACTCATGTTTGTATGAAAAGATGATTTTCAATTTTAATTTACCTCGATTATCACGTTGATTATACGCACTCCTTTTAAAATAATACCGTATAAAAAACGCGATCGAAATCGAGGAGGGGGGGGGGGGAGGGGGGAGATAGTAAGTAATACAAGAACCTGTTGAAGTTCCACAGGTGCACGGTACCGTCGTAGGCGCAGGTGGCCATAGTGCAGGCTTCGGAGCCGCCCGCTCCCTCCGTCTTGTCCGAGGTGTCCATAGCTGTCTCACCTTCAGTGGCCCCCTGCTCCGATGATTCTTGTAGCTATCGAGAAAGTAGAAATCGATTGAAAAACGATGTAATCTTATATGCAAAATACTCGTGTCGCAATGGTTGGTACCAAACTCCTCCTTCATTTTTTCCGTCTAGCCCCCTTTCGCAACGCGCGATAAGGAACTTCGTTCCAATATTTTTATTGTCTCTGTTACTTATGAGGTATTTGCCCATATTTCCACTTGCATTCATCAGCACGCATGTCCTGCCCAGTCCCACTTCAATTTACCAGCCTTTTCAGCAACGTCCGTAATTTGAGTCTTAGAGTGCAATATTGAGTTCTTTATACTGTCTATCAATCGAACGCCAAGGATACTGCGCTCCATAGCTCTTTGGGATACGAGGCTGGATTTTTGGATGTTGGCGAGTGACCAAGTTTGCGCACCATGCGTGAGTATGGGGAGAATGCACGTGTCCATGAGTTTTCGCTTCAAAGTTAAGTGGAGCGTTCCTTTCATGATATTTTTCATGGACCAATAGCTCTTCCAGGTGCATGGTTCCCCAACAGACGAAGGTCACGTGGAAGAGGACGGACCAGGACGGACGAACTGGACGCCGTTAACAAGGAGTGGCGTCAATGGGGGTTATCGCATATCAAAAATCCGCTAGGGTCGCTAGTGTCGCATAAGGTTTATCTGTCATTCTTCACCAATGAGAGACAAGCTACTGGACGAAAAACAAATAGACCTTAAGCGACAGTAGCGACCCTAGCGGATTTTAGACACGCGATAGCCCCAATTGGCCCTTAAGAGAGGAAAATGTAAGGGAATCATATGCCCAGCAGCGGGCCAATTCGGGCTCAAAATAAATAAGTTGTATCTGTTGAGTTAACTTCAAATATTCGGGGAATTATGAATCCAAGCTGTCAAGAATAATTATTTAACAAAACAATAATATATTTTTAATATTTTTACCTTCTCAATAAAATGGTTAGGCATGACCGCTTGTGGATGGAAGACAGCTCCGCTTACGTTACACTTGTGTCCCTTCAGCACTTGCAGAGGCTTGCACTCCGGGACAGACCACACCTTAGATAGACCAGACCTGGACATACACACATTTTTTTAAATTAAGGGCTCACGTGAATTGAAGAATGTGTGAGTAAATCGTTGAAGCGGGTGCCAAGTACAATGGTCCTAAAATTTATTTATAACAACATAAAATATTCTTATAACTTGAAACATGAGCTGACGCGACACCGCCGCCGCCGCGTCAGCTCATGATTAAGGACTTCTTTTGAGTCTGAAACTAGTCGGGCGATTCTGATAATGCGCGTGAGTAAACCGTTGAATCATTAAATTAAATATATATTTTATTTTAAGTTAAGTTTTAGAAGCATTATGAAATAAACTTACCAACTCGCTGTGATCAACATTTTACTATCGCTGCTAAATCTACAGAAACTTATGGGGCGGGTGTCGCCAATCTGAAAAATAATTTATTGCCATATTAGAAAAAAAGGGTGTAATAATTACCTATTTGCGTCAACTTCATTATACAAAATCGGTCAAGTGCGTGTTGGACTCGCCCATGAAGGGTACCGTAGCAGCAAGTAACATAAAATAAAAGTTCTTGTAGTTCCTTTTAAATTGCATTTTTTTTTTATATATTTAAAAAGTGTTTAAACTAGCAATGTGGGTCGCACATTACGAGTAATCTCGTTAACCCCTCGTGCTAAGCTAAATGCTAGTGTTACGAGTGGGTTCACGACGGTAGTGTTATGGGTGGGATTCGAACCTGAACCACATGATAGAGAACTATACCTGACTGCAATATATGGACATAGCGGAGGCCTTCCTCTGCGACTCCTGCCTGGCGGCAGCTCGCACGCTGCCGGTCAGCTTCAGGTCCTCGCGAGCTTTGCTTAATCTAGAAAAATATAGAGGAATATAGAGTAACATGGAGGAGTGTGGAGGAGTTTGGAGGAATGTGGAGGAGTTTAGAGGAATGTGGAGGATCACAGTGATAAGAAGAAAAGAAGCTAGCAATGAATATGTCATAAAATAACCTTAGATCCAGCCCTTTCTTGATGCTTGCCGTATTAAGATTGTTACTCGCACTAGGTCCGAAAAATTCAGGTTTTTTTTCCTTTTACGTGTCCCACTGCTGGGCAAAGGTCTCCCCCAACCTGCTCCAGGCCCCTCGGTCTTGAGCCGCTTCCCACCAACCCGGCAAAAAGCGAATGATGTCATCTCGCCAGCGTCTTTTTGGCCTACCCCGTTTACGAGCTCCAGTTCCAGGTTCCCACCCGGTTGAAATTTTCGCCCATCTATCCGGACCCATTCATTTAATTTTTTAGTCATCCTAAAAGGTAAACAGCGTCGCTAAGGAAGTTTTCACTTGAAACATCTCCCCCCTCACCGGAGCTTGGCGCGCGGCAGCGAGTACCGCGCCAGCCACAGCCTGGCGTGCCGCAGCTGCGGCGGACCCTCGTGGTACCAGGTTCCTTCCCGCCCCCGGTCCCGCTCGATGCGGGCCTCCTCCTCCTCCAACTTCTTGTGGATGGCGTCTTCTCCCAAACTAAGAAGAAAAAAAATTGGGATATGTGAGTCGTAAAGCCCGTCACCCCACGCGTGGCCCATGGGAGTGTCACCAACGAAAATGCCAGTCTTTTTTTAAATATATTAAAATATATAAATATTCTTGCTAACTTCTTGGTAAGCTAAATGCTTGTGTTAAGAGTGGGTTCACATTAGTAGTTTTATAATAGGGATTCGAACTCGCAACCACATGATCGCAAGTCCGACGCCCTAGCTTGGCAACCGCCGCTTCTTAGTTAGTCATAACTTACTAGCTGAGTAGATCTCTGAGCCGTACGCGTCGCTCGGCTGGCCCCTCGCCGAACAAGCACACTGGCTCGCCCAGCTGCCGGAGACTTCGGCGCACCTAGAGTACAATATGTATTAAGACACATGGGGACATAAAATTCTAGTTTTAACCGTTTCAGATATCCTATTATAAGATGACCGATGCAATATACAGCGTGTAACAAAGCCCCTGTCCGATCCCTAAGAGTATTATTCGGTATCGTACTGCGAACACATATACGTAGCCATTAATTGGATTGGAGATCATTATTATTATTATTTATTTTTTTTGCTCAATGAAGACAACAGCAACACTGACCGCTCCTCAAAGTTCACATACTTACTACCTACAGCTTTGTGTCAAAGAAGCCGCCTATGCGAGATGGTTCATGAATTGTACCACAAATACGCCTTTATTGGATCAGACAGGGGTTTTGTTACATGTTCTATACTCTATGAGTCAGTCACATCTTACGTGGCACAATCTGTATGTAAAAAGTTACCTGCAAGTGTTTGTTTACATAATTATGTTAAACCCTTTAGTCTCCTTTAAATATTATCATCTTGTTTTGCGGCAGTGCAGACATCTACATATTTTAAAAATAAACATTGTTCATCACACTTGCTAACTTGCAAGTTGGTAATTCAAAGTCTTGGGGTCCGGGTTTCACAAAAAAACCTTGCAATTTTTTTTTATTAACCTCGCCCGCACTAAGTAATTTAATCCTTGTGTCGCGGGGGCTTCACAAACATTCAAATCACATGCACAAAGAGCACCCAGACTTGGAACAAGCATTTGTGGATCACACAAATGCTTGTCCCATGCGGGGATCGAACCCGCAGCACGTCGCGCACAGTGGTAATTAGAGTGGTGACCTATACCACTCGGCTATCTGTGCAGACAAATGGACATTTCCACTTGCTTGCCTGCAACACACACTTCCCAACAGCTTACCAACCTTATATCAATCATTTGTTCATCAAGACAAAGGATCAGGAAGTCAACTATGTAAAAAGTGTCTGTCCGTCTGACTCAAGTCTACAAACCTCATCATCATCTGTGGATACGTTCAGCTGCCGAGCCTTCCGTCTCCGCTCAAACTCTTCCAGTAACGCCTTCTTGTCTCTCGACATCTCTTCTTCAAGCTCCATATATTCTGATAAAGGAAAGTAAAATTCTTAAGATTTTTATTCAGTACAGTTGAAATTAATCACAAAGTTCATAGATAAAATGAGTCCCTATATGAGTCGAAAATTTAATATACTTTGTTGGGCTTTAGTTAAAATTATTTTTACGACTCAAAATTATTTATTCTAGTGGAACAGCTTTTAACGTAAATTTTAAATGATTAAGTTTTCTCCCTAAGTTTATTAAGTTAGTCAATTACACATATGAAATGTAGAATAAGAAGTTAAGCATGTTTAAATATATAGTTAATTGCTTGATATGTTGCATGAACCTATGAGACTGGCATAGTCACCTGGAGGGTACAGAAGCCTCACGCAAGCAAAAAAAAAATCTTTCTGTTTATATGTAGGTATAACAAAAAGCATAACCAGTTCAAAGTGAAAACTTATAATAAGATTATGAGACTTCATGAATCTCTTAAAACCGACCAGGTCGTCCTAATAACGATACAAATATGATTTCTTACCACCGGAAATCTGAATGTCGCCCAGTTCTTTACCACCCATATCTTCGGCACCTTCTTTGGCTGCAGCTGCGAGGGCCGACAGCCGCGCCTTTTCTTGCTCCTCCAGAGACCCATAGTGGACTTGCTTCGACTTCTTCACCAATATAACATCATCATCATCAGACATTTTCAGGTTATGTTTTGATTGAGCGGCAAATCTATTTAAACACTTTTAAGGCTTTATTTTCACTTCGTTTCTAGACAACTGGTTGATAATAGTTTCATATACTACACGAATTATACATTAAATTGCGTTATTTTTGTCAACGATGTTGTTTTCTCATGACAAATAAACATGTTACGTTTCTGTTAACGCATTTGTTTTTATTTATAGACAGACTGATAGTCTAAATAGTCTTTTCAAAATGTTACTCAAGCTAGCAGACCTTTGAAAATTACGTGATGAAGCAATATTATTTGTTTTTAACAAGTAACATTTTTACTACGGCAAAACCTACTCAAGCTGTGTACATTTTGTTCTAAATAACAACTATTGCTTCAGTCGAGTTCGTAGAAAGGAACGTTTTCACTCATAGACAATTTCATAATGTGACCAGTGTAGAAAATAAATATTTAGTGGTAATTATGAAACATGAATTAAAAGAAATATTATTTTCTGACAATTTTAAAATATGTAGTAATATTTTGCAAAAGAACCCATTAATAAAAAAAACTTAATCCTCATGGTTAGCTCGTGAGAGACATTTTTGAAAATAACCTGAGCTGAGTTTTGTTACATTTTGTGAAAATTGATGATGTTGAAAAACCGTATGGTAGATAATAAAATTTGTAACTTTACAACACTAAACTCTATGGTCGTTGTTTACGTCAGTGTGAATCTGTAATTGTAATTACCTAAAAGTTAATTAAATTCCAATAATAATGGATAATTACACGAGTACAATTCGTTAAAACAACTATCAACATTATTAACCACCAATTTTTGTGTTTAAACTTTAGTTTTAGTTGACTTTAGTGACATAACCTAGAAGGGTACCATTATTTATATTGTGTGATTCCGTCGTACCATGGCTTTGCAACTGTCGAGGCGGGAGGTTGAGGACTTGAGGTCTTCCCTCGACCGCGCGATATACAGAACTATCGGGAAATCGGATAGTTCGTTGCTATCGACGGTTTCTTCTTGCCTAACCAGCGGGTAAGCTTATCATTGCATCGTATTTCGATATCTGTTTAGTTTACGAACAAAAAATGCTTCTAATTGTTGTTAATGTGATTAAAAGACCACAAGACCACTGAAACAGTTATTTATTTATATTTAATCTCAGTATTTTGATGAAATTCATGTTCTTATTGGTAAACATCATTGGCTTTGCAATCTATCTAGTGTAGTGTCATGGACAGTACTTATGAGACTTGATAAGTAACAAATTTTCATGGCAAATAACGTATTTCCATCGAATAATGTGAGTTAGTTTCTTCTTAAAAATAGTCCACTTAGCCTTGGTTTGATTTTGCAATTTTAGGCTGTCCTATCCAATAATTGAATTGGCTGAAAATGTCCCACTGCTGGGCACGTATTGTTGTTGGTTTTACTAACTTACATAACATTTGTAAATTAATTACAAATAGAAAGCAAAAATTTGAACCTCCAACTACTGGTTCCATAAACCAGTTGCTTTGCTACTGAGTTTAAGAGGTCACAGAGTCTTCAAATTAATATGTAAATATGCAAATAACAAGTAATTGTTCTGCATAAATGTGTAATAAATAAATAACAATAATGATAATTAGAACATTTGATTCTGCAAAACAGGATATATTATATTCTTAACTAGTGCTGGCCCGCGCTTTCACCCGTGTACGGAGTGCCGTTCCTGATCCAATTTTCAAACTATGAAATAAAAATCAATAACTTTTTTTTTAATTATTTACTTATATAAAAACCTTGCATGACTATTATGCACACAATAAAAAAAGAATCATCCAATTTGGTGCAGTCATTCCAAAGTTTAAACTTTTCAACACATTTTAATATAGATATTCCATGTTTCAGATAACCAAATCTATTTCCACACCATACTTATTTACGATTCACATTTGCTTCCAGATATGAACGAAGAAAAATCATAGACAAGATTTCGGCACACATAGACTCTAAAAAAGCAAGCAAGCTAGCTGACAAGGCCATCGCTTTAGCTCAGGAGTTGATATCCAGCTCGAAGTCCCAGAAACGGAAGCACGAGTCAGGTGACCGTGACAAAGAGGTGAAGCGGTCTCGTCACGATGATGTTAGAGATGATAAAGAGAGAGATGAGAAGAAGAACGGAGTGGAGGCTACGGTGCTGCCGGAGGGAGAGACGGTTGGATCTAAGATGGCGGTGTTGAGTGCGGATAGGATTAAGGTATGTTGTCTCTTATTTAGCAATTGGTACCTACTAACTAACCCGTCTTGGCTTCACATGGATATCTCAGTAAAAAATTAAAACGCATTCATTTCTACCAAAAAGCAGTTTAACAAAAAGAGTGTAAAATAGTACTAAAAAAAGAAGGCTTAGTTAATGCTGTACTGGGACGAGAACGAAAAAAAAAAACAAATATTTTGTGAAAACCTCCAAAAAAAATTGCCCAATTTGATGCGGTCATTCACAAGTTACACATGAATTTCGTTGATTTATTTGCTGTATACCTATGGATAGATATGTGTGTATTTAGAAATATAGTATTTTAAACATAAATATTGATAACTAGCTTTTGCCCGCGACTTCGTCTGCGTGGACTTCAGAATTGGGTCCAAACGGAAATAAAAAATGTGAAAGTAATGAAAAATTGAATAATTTTTTCACCCGTGTTATAGCTTGCGCTGTAATAGAGAAAAATACTAAATTTATTAGCTGTCTGACCACGGCTTAGCTCGTAAACACTTATCAATTTTCCCTCGGGAACTACTTAAGGTATTGGGATAAAAGGTAGCCTATGTTCTTTTCCATGTCAAAGCATGCCAAATTTCATCGAAATCCGTTTAGCCGTTTTTGCGTAATTCGAGTAACAAACATCCAAACATCCACACTTTCACATTTATAATATTAGTATAAAAATATTTATTTATAATATCAATTCCAGTTAATGATGGCAAACGCTCAGAAAGAGATAGAGGAGCGGAAGCGAGCCCTCCTGGCCATGAAGGGTGGGGACTCCAAGAGTGGGGTGAGCGCGGCGGCGGCGACTGCGCAGCAACTAAAGCTGCAAGTGCAACAGAACAGTGCCATACCGCCGCCCAGCGTCATCAAGCCAGTCCTGTATTCCAAACCTGGTAAGGAACTCATGCCCTGGTAAGGTAAATTTTGAAGCGGCGATAGCTTAATGGCTTGGGCGTCAGACTTGCGATCATGTGGATGCGAGTTCGAATCCCACCCATTTTTTTGTTTTTAAAAAAACGACGGCCGCACTAAGGAATTTAATCCTTGTGTCGCGGGGGTATCACAAACATTCAAATCACATGCACAAAGAACACCCAGACTTGGAACAAGCATCTGTGGATCACACAAATACTTGTCCCATGCGGGGATCGAACCCGCAGCACGTCGCGCACAGTGGTAATTAGCGTGGTGACCTATACCACTCGGCTATCTGCACGTCGGTAGTGTAATGACTATACGTCATTACTCTACCGACGTGAACCCACTCGTAACAAAAGCATCTTAGCTTAGCACAAGGGGTTAACGAGATTACTATACTCCATTTAAAACAGCATTAGACAGAAGTTAAAACAGGTTATTTATAATGTACACTTTGTTGCAAAAGTACAATAAACTTGTTACAGTTACGATTGACGCCTATAAATTAAAATCTATTTACATACCAGCTGTCACACTTATTTGTAATCATGTTAACCATTTTTCATAACAAATTAGGTAGGTATGTGGCTTTCATTTATTTATAATATTTCATTCCAATCTAAAATGACAGTGTCAATGCTAAAAAGCTAAAAGTAGCAGTGATGAACAATACTGGAACGTTTTTCGTTTTATTATTATCCTACCATTATTTGTTTATTTATTATATATTTATTATTTTATTATGACTAAATCCTATGATGAAGACGAAGAAGTTTCACTATAGTGTTATTTTAATTAAAATATTGTTCTAAAAATTACAGTTTTTATTTTAATCTTAATTAAATCTAAGTCATCATGACATGATTGGTTGTCTCATTCATTGTTTTGGTGTAAGTTTGTAATGTGCACAGAACACTAATACTCTAGCCGAGGTAATGTGTGATGAAGATATTGTTATAAATAAAGCGTAATTAAAAAAAAAAAAGTTTTATTTCGTTTATTTAAGTAGGTAGGTACTTAAAACAATTTCTTTGAAATAAAATGTTTTCAATTCCTGCTTCTGCGAGCCTCTTTTTTCTAATGCTATAATAAATGGAGTATAGTAATGTGCGACCCACATTGCTAGTAATCTATAAAAAAAAAAAACTTATATTTTTTGTTGAGCGTCTGGGAGTATACAGCCCCAGTATCACTGCGTCAGTCGTCGATCTATTGTGATCGCTGAACAACTGAACAACTTTCCCCAAGGAACATACTTAGGTCGAAATCTTAAAATTCAAAATGAAATATTCATACAAAGTTACAGGTCACGTGACTTACGTTTGTATGAAATGATTTTAAATTTTAAGATTTCGATCTATGTTCCATGGGAAAAGTTGTTCAGTTTTATGCACCTGATTACCTCGTAGAGTAAACGCACTCATAAAAAATAATTTTGTATAGATATAGAATAAAAGTTTTGCCCACAGTTGGGAACGCCATGAGCCAGGAAGAGCTGGAGAAACAGAGGAAGATAGCTGAACTTCAAGCCAGGATACAGAGAAAATTGGCTGGTGAGTTGTTGTTAACACACTAGTTCTACCTCATTACTTCTATTAATGAAATTTGACAAAAATAAGGCTAGTTAAACTTCAGGAGTGGGGGTTGTGACGTCATAAGTAGGCAAAATTGGAGTTACATCTGACGTGGCGAGTCCCCAGTCCTTAACTTATATTTACTGTATCAAAGTTGATATACGTTATTTAGAAAAAAGACGAGAAAAAAAAAATATTTT
Organism: Plusia festucae; assembly: GCA_950381575.1. Taxonomy (NCBI): domain Eukaryota; kingdom Metazoa; phylum Arthropoda; class Insecta; order Lepidoptera; family Noctuidae; genus Plusia; species Plusia festucae. Next base: position 392,497 of record OX494457.1, read on the forward strand.
TTTTGGCGGGGTGAAACGCTATTGCCGTCAACCCACGCTGAGGGCACAGCGTGGGGATATGTCGGACTTGAACCGACTAAAAACACTCCATCCCGTCCTTGCCTTTGCTGGAGCCGCGGGATCACTTACGCAAGGTCTGCGCAACTCCAGCAGAACTGGGTATACCTAACTCCTGGCTTTACCAGGTGGAGCCTTAACCAGCACGGCAGGCAGCGGGCCAGCGCCCCTGATCCTGGACCGAGAAGGTCGCACGGTGGACACCAGCGGGAAGAGAGTCCAGCTCACACATGTCGCTCCAACACTCAAGGTATGTTTATAACTGTAGCATTTGTGTACATGTCGTACAATTCATTATTAGAGATAGATGAGTGTTCCTATAGCTAGTTATTTAGTTAATGCCGCATTAACACGGCTCGGGTGTGCTGTAACCCCACCGGCGCATATTTGAGCCGTTTTTCTCATATATGAGACTGGCCTGTTGGTCTAGTGGTTAGTGATCCTGACTGCTAAGCCGGAGGTCGTGGGTTCGATTCCCACCCAGGACAAATCTTTGTGTGATGAACACGATCATTTGTTCTGTGTCTGGGTGTTATTTATCTATAATATGTATGTATTTAGAAATATATAAGTATGTTTATCAGTTGTCTGGTGACCATAGTACAGGCTCTGCCTAGTTTGGAATCAGATGGCCGTGTGTGGGTTGTCCGAATATATTATTATTATATTTTTTTTACACCGGCCAACATGGGTCCGGAGTCTATTAATAGATTTCCACGTTGGCCATGGTAAGATATTGCCGGGAGGGAGTTTTTCGCTTAATGTAGAGGGGAAAGTGAATAGATATCCCTCTTTCCATGTTTGGGGCCTGGTCTTTAAGGCATCACCACGCAGTTTTCGAAACTATTTTACGCCGGCTTTTAAGTCTCTGCGGCATTTTCTCTCAAACCATGGACCACTTAATGAACTGCCCAGCGTGTCCCAACACCTGCACACGCGAATATCTTTACAACGCCACCGACAAGGCTGGCTGCGTGGCCGAGTACTGGTCTGACAATATATAAACATCATCAAACACGTTAAGAAGAAGATTTAGTTAATTATTTAGTGTGTGAAATAGCTTTGCAGGTGTCAAGAGGCATGGTCACGACACCTGCAAAGCTGTTTAATTTTTGGACTTTTGGATCAAAAGCTACCCTTTTTCCTTTAGTCTGAATGTTAAGGTACAAGTTGGTAGAAATATATAGAAACCAGTAGTGTCGCTGCGACACGTCGTCTGCTGCTGCCTCATGTCGCCCGCTACCAACTTGTACCTTTACGATTCTTCGTTATTTGAAAGTTAGCTCCATGTATTACGTCCTGGATGTGAAATGATGTGTCCTGGACGAGCGGGTGTGGTGTGACAGTTTTCCGTCGTCAGGCCAACATCCGCGCCAAGCGTCGCGAGGAGTTCCGCGCGCAGCTGTCGGGCGCGGCGGTGGCGGCGGGCGCGGAGGCGGCGGGCGGCGCCGCGTGGCAGGACGAGCGGCTGGCCAGCAGGGCTCCGGTGCGGGCTCGTCGTCCGCTACGCTTCCACGAGCCGGGCAAGTTCACGCAGATGGGAGACCGGCTGAGGATGAAGGTGACGCATGTTGCATTTCTTGTTTTTCCATTAAAGCAGCGGATAATAGACTGGACTGTTGGTCTAGTGGTCAGTGACCCTGACTGCTAAGCAGGAGATCGTGGGTTCGATTCCCACCCAAAGATGTGATGAGCACGCTCATTTGTTCTGTGTCTGGGTGTTATTTATGTACATTTATCAGTTGTCTATGATTGAAATCAGATGGCCGTGTGTGAGCTGTCCCAAGATATATTTTTTTATTAGTTGACATGTAGGAGGTAGACTCAGCAATCATTATACCGATAGTCGCTCAGCTAACGGCTTAATAGCCAAGAGCCTTGACCAACACCTCAGGAGGCTCTCGTTTGCCCTGAGTCAAGGGTTTGATTCAGAAAGTAGTACTTTTCGACACGGCGCGTATCATTAGAAGGTTCCTCTCTGGAGCCCTAACCACCGGCAACTTGGACCTTGTTGTCGATGCTATTCGCCTACTTCAAAATTGCAACTTGGCTTCAAAATTGCAAAAATTATCGACCTTTTGGTCTAGTATGTGTAATTGTTTTTGTTTTTTCCAAGAGAAACCTTCTTTATCGAGGTATGGGAGAAATTAAAATTGTAACGTTTTTCCGTTACGTGCCATATTTTTGTATCCGTGTCTATGATGATAAAAGGCTTTTGCTTAAAGTTTATGTAATTTAGCAATTTCTTTAAATAGTAGATCATTTTTCATTGTTGATGTCATAAAGAAGTTTCACTTCTTACGTGTATACTAATATTACTAATACACACACACATTTTTTTTTTAATAATTCTCGATTTCCTTCCAGGCCCAACTAGAAAAACTTCAAAATGAAATATCACAGATTGCCCGTAAGACTGGCATATCGTCGGCCACTAAGCTGGCGCTCCTGACGGCCGACACTCCTGACTCCGACAGGGTACCAGATATTGAATGGTAAGTTCAAGATCTCAGCAACCCATGACCGCTTCTTAAGTTCTCTAGCCGTGGAGAAGAAACGGCGCAACAAAACCCAATAGTTAGTTCTTAAAATTTCATACAAATCGGTCCAGCCGTTTTGGCTATATAAAATTCTCGTGACGCAATGATTGTTACCAAACTTCTTTATTGCTGGACCGATTTGTATGTAATTTTGTGTGTATATGGGGTAGGTCTGAGAATCGGTAAACATACTATTATCTTACCCCTAACAGATAGAGGTGGCCCTCTCCAGATTTTTTTTTATATGGCTGTACAGTCACGTGCATAAATATGTATATACATACATAGCGAAATTGTAAATCAATAATTTAACAGGAACTCACCATCAATTCAACTTTTAATCATTTAACAACATAAAATTATAGCAGTTCTCAAATCATGTATACAGCGTGTAACAAAAACCCTGTCCCATCCCTCAGAGTATTATTCGGTATCGTACTGCGAACATATATACGTAGCCATTAAATGGATTGGAGATTTTTTTTTTTTCAATTTAAAAAATTAAATCAATATAAAAACTGATCCAAGGCAACAGCAACACTGACCGCTCCTCAAAGTTCACGTACTTACTACCTACAGTTTTGTGTCAAAGAAGCCGCCTATGCGAGACGGTTCATGAACTGTACCACGAATACGTCTTTATTGGATCGGACAGGGGCTTTGTTACATGTTGTATATTTTTGAGTTTGAACAATAACTTCTCGCTAAATAAGTTTTATAATTTCGCTATGTGTACATATTTTTACAACGTTAGCAGGGTCAGAGTACCTATGTATAAAAACAAAATTATTAAACTGAATACTAACATATTATTTATTTTTAGGTGGGACAGTGTGATACTTATGACACCGGAGGAACGCCAATCGAAACGTCCGACCGCTCCGAAACCTCCGACCGACGCGTCCGACACATCCGACAAGTCCGATACATCCGACAGTCGCACGCATGCGCAGAGAGTGGAAGCTTGCAACGTCGGTGTTGATGATATTGTGGAGAATTTGAATGAAGCAGCTATCACGAATTTAGTTGAACATCCACAACAACTGAGACCGCCAAGTAAGTTTATCTTTACTTCATACTAGTATTTATTTATTTAATACTTTTTGCAAATTGTTACAAAAAGGCGGACTTAATGCCAGAAGACATTCTCTATCAGTCAACCTTAGGGTGGTCCAGAGACAAATCGTGGTAGATGCATAATAACAAGCTGATGTTTAAATTTTAATAAACAGATGTATTAATAAATAGGTAATTGATTCATAAATAAAAAACATATTATATAAAATAATATAAATGTAATATTACAAATGTGCGCCGTACGGTTTGACCGATAATAAAGGTTAAGCCGCGCTCGCTGCGGTTGGTCCGTGGATGGGTGACCATTTGTAAACATATCGAAACACTCCGTGCCTCGGAAAGCACGTTAAGCCGTTGGTCCCGACTGTCATACAGTGATCTTTGACTGTCGTTAAGTCAATACCAAGCAATGGGTTGTGGAGGTCAGATAGGCAGTCGCTTCATTTAAAATACGGTGTTCAGCTAAATCCGGTAATATTGGAAGCCGACTCCAACATAGCTTGGGAAAACTTTTACGCAGAGTTAGGTTGTAACGTTTACTGATTGCAATAATGGCCCCGATTCTGTTAAACACGCACTAAACTAACTTTAGTCCACCGGTATCTTTTTCACTTGTACATAGTTAGAAAAGGACAGAAGAACTGTGAAATTTAATTCCAACTAAAATTCTCATACAAAGCCGACAAGCAAAAACGTGTGCTCTAAAAACACTGTGATGTTCCATGCGAAAACTAGTTTGACATTTCTAAGTTAGTTGTTATCTGTCGCCGTCCTTTTCTCACGCTATATGTAAGTAAAAGACAGCAATGGTTTAAATTTAGTTTAGTTTGCGTACAGAGGAATCATCACCAATGAGTCTTATCATTAAACAAGATATTGTTTTGTATTAATACTTTTATTTAAAATACAATATAATTATTACACACATAAATTATGTAAAATTAGTATAAACGAGTACTTATAAAAATATTTTAAAATTACGAAAAGTCGTTATGGCTTAGTATTACATAGTACAAATTCTAATACGTAAGATTGCATTTAGAATCCAAGAAATTAAAAGAATTTAATGGAGCAAGTGTGATGATCAAAACATGTTCCTTCTCTATACAGGATTAATTTAAAAGGAGTGCGTATATTCAACGAGGTAATCAGATGCATAAAACTGAACAACTTTTTCCAAGGAATCTATATATAAATACATCGTTTCAAATTTTTTGGTCTGTGTGTCGCATGTCGCGTGACGGTCGGCTGCGGAGTAGGGATAAAGTGAGAGGCGCTCGTCAGAGCAGCCGAGCCAATATGGCGGCGTCTTAGTTCCATCAGCTGACCGTGTAGTGTATAGACTATTTAGGGCCTATTTCACCATCGTCAGATAACTTTATTCGAGGAATAATTGTGATTTTATAACGGTTGTTTCATACAGAAACTGTCAAACTTCAATTTTATTCGCCGAATAAAAGTTATCTAACGATGGTGAAATAGGCCCTTACTCATATTACTTTTATACCCTTAATGGAATATTATTCCGAAATGTTTTTAGTTAAATATCTATAATGTGAAAAAAAAGTTTCACTTTTACCGTGGTTTCATAAAACCACACATTTTTTTTCATTTCCAATCCTGTATAAGTATAGATCAACATACAAACCTTTTCTCTTTAGAAGTTATATTAATAACGTCAATTTTTTAAATTAACCCTGTATTAGAGACGCTTGTCCGGCAGTGGGATAGATACAGACTTAATTAAAATTATCATTTAGTAGTCGTCTTCATCTGGTACACAAAATTTTCCAAATCTTTTGAAGAAAGCCGGGCAAGGTATGTTACATATGACACAGCTTAAAGCTATCGTATCCGTAGATGTAGTATACCCGGGTGTCTCTGTGACCGGATTATTACCCGGTAAAGTTACGTTATCCGGGTTATACCCGGGTGATGGTAGGCTGAAGTTACTTGGGTTATATCCGGCTGATGGTAGACTGTAGTTACTTGGGTTATACCCGGGTAAGGGTAGGCTGTAGTTACTTGGGTTATACCCGGGTAAGGGTAGGCTGTAGTTACTTGGATTATATCCGGATGGAGGAACACTGTAGTTACCCGGATGATACCAGATTGTTGGTAGACTGTAGTTTCCCGGGTTATATCTGAGTGAGGGTATACTGTAGTTACTCCGGATATAAACCGGTGTTGACTGGTTATAGTTAGCTGTGTAGGGTCTGTAAGGATATCCTGTCGAATTACTGGTCTGTCCACTGTTACCCGGGTAAGGTACATAACCAGGTGCGTGCGATGAGTTGAATCTCGTTATGTTGTATATATTTGTGAAACTCTGGTTATACCCGGGTCTGCTCCCGTTGACCCCGTAATATCCGCCGAAATTTCTTCCACTAGGATTCTGGTAGTTGTAGAAGTAAGGTCCATTATCCGTTTTTTTATATTCGGTTGTGTCCTTCGGCCCATAACCGGTCGGATATCCGTACGGATATGATCTTATGTATGCGTTGTTTCTATATCCGGATCCAGTTGTCGAACGAGTTCCGTTATTAACTGTATTCCCGTTAAAATACCTCTTCGTTTTATTAAAAATATAATTCCATGTTGTGTTAAAAAAGTTGCCGTGATTCGTGTTGTTATTATTTGTGTAATTATACCTGGGTATGTTAACCGGGTATGCTGAATACCTATTTTCGGTAACGTACGGTATTTGTGAATTTTGTTTTTCAATTCCGTTTAAATTCCGTTTCACCCGTATATCCATTTCGAGATCCTCTTTCTTGATACCATAGTTGTTATGTTTTGCGAAAATCTGTAGAAGTCCTATCACTAAATATATTGGTAACATTTTATATGAAATCTCCTACTAAAAAGATAGTGATAGGCCTGCAGTGCGACAGTTACAGGCTGGTGTTATTAACAGCTTCGGTAATGGCACCCACCGTGGAACTCACAAGCGTGGTGATCAATTCTAGTTCTCTGTATGAGAGGCCTGCAGTGGGACAGTTACAGGCTGGTGTTATTAACAGCTTCGGTAATGGTATCCACCTTGGGCCAGCTCACAAGCGTGGTGATCAATGCTCGTTCTCTGTATGAGAGGCCTGCAGTGGGACAGTTACAGGCTGGTGTTATCAACAGCTTCGGTAATGGTATCCACCTTGGGCCAGCTCACAAGCGTGGTGATCAATGCTCGTTCTCTGTATGAGAGGCCTGCAGTGGGACAGTTACAGGCTGGTGTTATTAACAGTTTCGGTAATGGCACCCACCGTGGGACTCACAAGCGTGGTGATCAATGCTCGTTCTCTGTATGAGAGGCCTGCAGTGGGACAGTTACAGGCTGGTGTTAATAGCAGTTTAGGTAATGGTATCCACCTTGGGCCAGCTCACAAACGTGGTGATCAATGCTAGTTCTCTGTATGAGAGGCCTGCAGTGGTCCAGTTACAGGCTGATGCTATTTTCACAAACTTCTCACTATGATTTTTACACTTTATTTAACTGTTTAATTTAACTTTTACACTTTTTAACTGTGTTCCGCTGATTCGTAGTTCTGAAATGGGACTGGATATATTGTTGTTGGTGAATGACGTAATTAAACTTAATTAATGTTTATTTATATCTATGTTGTATGGTCTTCTCTTATCGTATTATACATGTTACATATAGTATTGTTTTGAAGTCTGTCTATGTTTGAAGTCAATATTACAAGAAATATTATAGTCAATGGAAGTTTCCAATATGGTATAATACTTGATACGAAAGTTAAAGTCTTTTAAATCCTTCAGTTATCGGTTTTCAATGTGTCGCTAGCTCTGAGGTCCTGGGTTCGATCCCCGGACGGATCAATGTAGAAAAACACTTTTTTACATTGTCTCGGGTCTGGGTGTTTGTGGTACCTTCGTTGTCTCTGATTCCATAACACAAGTGCTTTAGCTTACTTTAGATTTGGAGCAATGTATGTGATGTTGTCCAAATTTAATAAAAAAAAGAATTTGGAAAGTAAAAACATACTTGATTCGTATTGTTCCCTTTATGAAAACAATAAACATTGACAAATAAGAAGCGTTTTAAAGTTCTGGAGTGGGGTCTTGTGACGTCAAAATGTTAGCAAAAATTTAACGTGGGAGTGACGTCACGCCAAGTTTCCATTCATAGTATCTTCGTTATTATTTGTTTATGAAAAGAAGGAAAACAATCGTGTCTAATATTCTTTCTATATCTAAAAACTATAATTTGTTATATACTATTTTAACTTGTTATATATAACTATAATTTGTTATCTATATAAATAAAAAGACAAGGCCTGACTGACTGACTGACTCATCAACGCCCAGCCCAAACCCTTTAACCTAGAAAGCTGAAATTTTGCACAGAGGTTTCCTTTATAATGTAGACAAGGAATAAGGAAGGATTTTTTGAAATTCAACCCCTAAGGATGTTAAATAGGGGATGAAAGTTTGTATGGAAAATCGACATTTTTGAAGTTTAAACCATGAAACTTGGTGGTTACCATTCTGGTAAAAAATTAAAAACCACGTGTTTGAGTATTTTTCGAAATTCAACCCCTAAGGGAGTTAAATAGGGGCTGAAAGTTTGTAGGGGAAGTTCAGTATTTTTAAAGATAGACACATGAAATTTCGTATACGGGTTTCTCGATAGAAATAAATAAAGACGTATTTCAGCGATTTTGAAAATCTACCCCCTAAGAGGGTAAAATAGGGGATGGAAGTTTGTAGGTATATGAATTGTGTAGTTTTCATAGATAGGCACATTAAATTTCATAGGATTATGAGTTAGAAATAAATAAGACGTACCTATTTCCGAGATTTTAGAAATCTACCCTCTAAGGGCGTGCAATAGTGGTTGGAAGTTTTTTTAGGAAGTTCGTCATTTTCAAAGAGAGAGATGAGATTTGGTTTGATGAGATTTGGTATAAGGGTTTTTGGTTAGAAATAAATGAAAACATTTTTTAGCTATTTTAGAAATCTACGCCTTAAGATGGTTAAATAGGGGTTGCAAGGTATTATATTGTGGACTTTATTTTTAAAGATAAGGCCATGCCTTTCATATACGGGTTTCTGGTTCGATACAAATAAATGACCATCTGAAACATAATCTTTACGATGACATCCGTGTTCGAGTGGCGTTCACAACGGTTTTCAAGGTGTCGCCAGCTCTGAGGTCCCGGGTTCGATCCCCGGACGGGTCGATGTAGAAAATCACTTTTCTACATTATGTCGAGTCTGGGTGTTAGTGGTACCTTCGTTGTTTCTGATTCCATGACACAAGAGCTTACTTTCTTCGAATTCGGAGCATTGAATGTGATTCTTCTTCATCTTTTCGTGTCCATGATTTTCAAGTTTTGTTTGACCAAAAAGTTGCCACCATTTTAAAAGTTTATCCAAACTCAATGTATGTGATGTTTTTCCACATTATCTTATTATTATCTTATGCCATAATATTTTATGAAAAATATAATTCATGCTCCTTACTTTGAAAATCCCAGAATACATCCATCTATCCTTTACTACTTACTACTCTTAACTTTACGCGCGTGCGAAGCCGCGAGCAACAGCTAGTATACTATATATTATATACTATTTTTTGTTAACATACCAATCAGACCGTGTCCCAGCTGTGGGACAGCATGAGCTGATAATTGTATATATTTTTTTAATTCAGTATGTATTCAAAAAGTTAATTTGTGTATATATTTTTTTTATAAAGGAAATAATAATTATGGAATAATTATACAACATGTAACAAAACCCCTGTCAGATCCAATAAAGGCGTATTCGTGGTACAGTTCATGAACCGTCTCGCATAGGCGGCTTCTTTGACATCAAACTGTAGGTAGTAAGTACGTGACCTTTGAGGAGCGGTCAGTTGTTCAGCTGTTGCCTTGGATCAGTTTTTATTTGTATTTAAATATTTTGACTGGGGAAAAAATTTATTCTCCAATCCATTAAATGGCTACGTATATTTGTTCGCAGTACGATACCGAATAATACTCTCAGGGATCGGACAGGGTTTTTGTTACACGCTGTATGATGAAAGGAATATAAATGGTCCATGAACAGAGTCAGGATGTATACTAGTATTATTTATAAGGAAACCATTATTTCTCAGTTTCGAATGATATAAGTTATTATTCATAGAGTTTAGTTGTAATTGGTTTAAATATAGGTGTTTACAGATAATTCTGTGGCGAAGGGATCAAGGTCATGAACCGTATTGTGGGATGAATCATTTCTTAGCTATGGTCACCTATCCATCGGCCGATCTGAGCAAGAGAAGCTTAACCTTTATTAACTGAAATCTACATTTATTTAGGTATCTAAAAGACTGATGGATATAGTATGTTAACAAGTAATAAGTGTATCGTCACCCATCCACGGAACGACCTTAGCAAGCGAAGCTTAACTTTGATATTTTGTACTGCAAGGCGGAAAAAGTCTATAGATTTGTATTTATTGTATTATAATAAAATATTTTGTTTTGACAAGTAAAAACTGAGTTACGAAGTCTAGAAACAATATTTTGTATTTATCAAGCAAAGTCAAAGGAAATTATTATATTGAATATATTGAACTGAAAGGTTATCAATATTATAATAAGATACTTGACCTATAATCACAACTATACCGATGTTATGTTTTGGACGCAAAAGCAAGAATTTGAGAAATAATAAATAAATGATTCTATAAGCGCAGTATCTATATATTCGAAGACCTCCGTGTTCGAGTGGCGTACACACCGGTTCTCAAGATGTCGCTAGCTCTGAGGTCCCGGGTTCGATCCCCGGACGGCTAAATGTAGAAAATAACACTTTTCTACATTGTCTCGGGTCTAGGTGTTTGTGGTACCTTCGTTGTCTCTGATTCCATACCACAAGTTCTTTAGCTACTTACTTTGGATTCGGAGCAATGTTTGTGATGTTGTCCATATTATATTTTAACAAAAAATACAATAAAATCGAATGAAAAACCTCTGACCTTTAAAATCGTTTAAAAAGTGTTTTTTTTTTAACTCCCTCACTTAGGAGTTTGGTCCTTGTGTCGTCTCACAAACATTCAAATCAAATTCACAAAGATCACCCAGACTTGTCACCAGGATTTGTGGATCACAGTGCTTGTCTCATACGGGGTTCGAACCAAGCACATCGCCCACAAGTGTTAATTGGCGATGCCCTGTATCTCTCGTCTATGCTTGCAGTTTAAACGTTGACTGTTAATAATATGGCAGTTTTCAATTTTAATTGAAATGATATTTTTGACGTGATGACGTCTATAAATCGTCACGTGCCGCCTGAGCCGAGCGTGCAAGCGAGAGCGCGGAGCAAGTGATAGAGCGGCACGATCGGCCTTAGCGTTCGGCTTGTGAGTCATCTATCTCTCTTCCACTCCATCGGCCGATGAGTCCGCGTAGAAAAGAGACGGTATACAAATTGATGTAAAATTATATACCGTCACGAAAAATTATCGTCGGTTAACCGACTTTACAGGCAATTATTTTTTTCTTTACAGCTGAGCCTCTAAAACCGACTTACATGCCAGTGTTTCTAACCAAGAAGGAGAGGAAGAAGCTGCGTCGTCAGAGCCGCAGGGAAGCCTGGAAGGAGGAACAGGAGAAAGTCAGACTCGGCCTGGAAGCACCGCCTGAACCTAAACTCAGGTGAGTGATAAAAGAAATAATATACAACGGGTAACAAACGACACCCTACAGTTATGGCGTCGCGACGTCCAGCAGTTACGGCGTCGCGGCGTTTGTCATCAATGACATGGCGACGCCGGTCAGCAAAAGCATCGCGACGCCTGTCAGCTACGGCGTCGAGACGCCTAGCAGTTATGGCGTCACGATGCCCAACAGCTATGGCATTGCGACTTCCGAAAGACATGGCGTCACGACATCCAGTAGCAATGGAGTCGCGACGACGGTTTGCTACGGCGTCGAAACGCCTAAAGGTTAGGGCGTTTCGACGCCATAACTGATCGTCGTCACCATCCCATTGATGGCGTGGCGGCGTCCGTCATCCACTGCGTCACGACGCCGGTCAGTAATGGCATCGCGACGCCGGTCAGTAAGGGCATCGTGACGCCCGATAGATATGAAGTCGCGAAAACCATGGCGTTGCGACTTTCAGCTGTTATGGCGTCGAAACACCTAAATAATAGGGCGTCGCGAAGCTGGATAGCTATGAGTCGCAACGCCGGTCAGTTACGGCGTCACTATGCGCGACAGTTATGGCATCGCGACGCCCGTCAGCTACGTCTTCACGACGCCTATTAGTTATTGCGTCACGACGTCCTTCAGCTACTGTGTCGCGACGCCTGCCAGATGCGGCGTCGAGACGCCTAGCAGTTATGGTGTCACAACTTCCATCACGATGCCCATCACCTATGGCATCGCGACTTCCGAAAGTTATGGCGTCCGCGTCATCCAGAAGTAGTGGCGTCGCCATGCACATCAGATATGGCGTCGCGACGCGCGGCAGTTATGACATCGTGACGCCCGTCAGCTGAGGCGTCGTGACACCCTACAATTATGGTGGCATCGCGACGCGCTGAACTAGGGCGTCGCTACGCCAAGCAGCTATGGCGTCACGACGCCCGAAAGTTATGGCGTCGCGATGCTTATAAATTATGGCATCGCGACGTCAAGCAGTAATGGCGTCAACGCCTAAAGGTTAGGGCGTTTCGACGCCATAACTGATCGTCGTCACCATCCCATTGATGGCGTGGCGGCGTCCGTCATCCCCTGCTTCACGACGCCGGACAGTAATGGCATCGCGACGCCGGTCAGTAAGGGCATCGTGACGCCCGATAGATATGAAGTCGCGAAAACCATGGCGTTGCGACTTTCAGCTGTTATGGCGTCGAAACACCTAAATAATAGGGCGTCGCGACGCTGGATAGCTATGAGTCGCAACGCCGGTCAGTTACGGCGTCACTATGCGCGACAGTTATGGCATCGCGACGCCCGTCAGCTAAGTCTTCACGACGCCTATTAGTTATTGCGTCACGACGTCCTTCAGCTACTGTGTCGCGACGCCTGCCAGATGCGGCGTCGAGACGCCTAGCAGTTATGGTGTCACAACTTCCATCACGATGCCCATCACCTATGGCATCGCGACTTCCGAAAGTTATGGCGTCCGCGTCATCCAGAAGTAGTGGCGTCGCCATGCACGTCATATATAGCGTCGCGACGCGCGGCATTTATGGCATCGTGACGCCCGTCAGCTGAGGCGTCGCGACGCCCGATAATTATGGTGGTATCGCGACGCGCTCAACTAGGGCGTCGCTAAGCCAAGCAGCTATGGCGTCACGACGCCCGGAGGTTATGGCGTCGCGATGCCGATCACCTATGGCATCGCGACGTCAAGATTAATGGCGATTAATGGCGTCGCAACGCCTAAAGGTTTCGGCGACGCGACGCCCGTAAGTAGTGGCGTCGCAACGCCCGCCAGATATGGAGTCACGACGCCCGAAAGTTATAGCATCGCAACACCCGAAAGTTATGGCGTCGCGACGTCCAGCAATAATGGCGTCCATAAAATTTGCCAAGTAGTTTGTTTGGTCTTATACTGCTTATACAATAGGAAAAGTCTAAAAACGATACATTTGTAAAGAAATCATAAAAAAGTAGTCTTAGCACGGAACCCTCGGGGGACTTGTCCAGTTTTGTATGATTAATAAGTCTTCAGAAAATGTGGTTGAATTTAGAAAAATGTTTTAGTTTTGTATTTTTTTCATAGGATATCAAACCTTATGAGGGCTCTAGGCACGGAGGCAGTTCAGGACCCCACAGCCATCGAAGCAAAAGTCAGGGAGCAGATCGCCAAGCGGCAGAAGACGCACCTTGAAGCCAACAAGGCGAGGGCGCTCACCAAGGAGCAGAAGAGGGAGAAGGTAAGCAACACTAGACGAGGCTTAGAAAACGATGGGTGACATAGTTCAGACAGCAGAACGCCAAGCGGCAGAACGCAACTCGAAGCCAAAGGAGCAAGTGGGAGAAGATAAGCAACAATAGACAAGGTTTAGAAAAGGATGGGTGACATAGGTCAGGAAGCAAGTAGCCAGTTTCAGAACGCACCTCGAGGCCAACAAGGCGACGGCGCTTACCCGGGAGTAGAAGAGGGAGTAGGTAAGCCACACTAGCCGAGGTCTAGCAATAGATAGATGACCATTTCGAGTCCTCAGAACAGCTTAGTAAATGAAAGATTTTAGATTGAGGTAAAGCGCCTCTTAGATGGTTTTGATGGGTGACCATATAGTGTAGAGCTAGACAATAAAGTGTTTTCTTATTTTTTTCAGGTGGATAGAAAAATAAGGGAAGATACAACAATGGGGGTTCATGTTGCAGTGTATCGGTAAGTGGTTATCAGATTTTTTTATTAAAATTGCTATTATATACGACCACTATTTAACCGTGTATAATATAATAATAATATATATCTTGGGACCCCTTCACACACCGCAATCTGAGCCCAAACTAGGCAGAGTCTGTACTATGGTGACCAGACAACTGATAAACATACTTATATGATTTTTAAATACATACACAGAACAAATGATCGTGCTCATCACACAAAGATTTGTCCTGTGTGGGAATCGAACCCACGACGGTTAAGCAGTCAGAGTCACTAACTACTAAACCAACGGGCCAGTCTATAATAATGTTTGTTACCTCATTGGTATTTGACATTTTTTTTTATTACATAAATAAAAAAAATAAACATCAAATTATAACGAATTCTAAAAACGACACTAAGTAATTTTATATTGAGCTAGGTACAAACATTCCAATATTGATAATTAGACAGAGATAGCGATAATGTTTTGTGACGTCAATATTCAGTTCTCCATACTAGTCTGGGGCTGCCCCGTACAAGTCGTTTTGCGAAAAAGAGATAGAGCATGCGACATCAACTAACTTTAAATGCTTATCACTTTTTGTTATTTTTTTGCAATTTTGCTTCAATTCACGACTATTTTTAGAAACATTTCTCAGGAATAAATTTTTCGATAGTAGTCAAATACCCAATTGGCAACGCTCCGATCACTTTTCATGTTAGTAGTCAACCAATTTGAAAAATTGTTGTTTTTTTTCCAGTGTAAAGGACCTGTTCGAGAGCGCGTCGGCGAAGTTCAAGGTGGAGGCGAACGCGCAGCAGCTGCACATGACGGGCTCCGTGCTGCTGCACCGCGGCTGCTGCGTGCTCGTGCTGGAGGGCGGGCCGCGGCAGCATGCCAAGTACAAGCGGTGAGCACGCAGCGGGACCTACTTACTGACTACTAATATTGGCACAAACTCAGGGGTCAGACTCTTTAAGTCCACACAATTGGGTACTTACAAGTACTGCGTTATTATTTACGTAGATCAATTATAAAAAAACTATTTTTAATTACGACTGCACGGATAGCCGAGTGGTATCGGTCACCACGCTAATGACGTGCTGCGAGCTCGATCCCCGCATGGGACAAGCATTTGTGTGATCCACAAATGCTTGTTCCAAGTCTGGGTGTTCTTTGTGCATGTGATTTGAATGTTTGTGAAACCCTCGCGACACAAGGATTAAATTCCTTAGGAGGGGTGTCGTTCTAGTCATAAAAAAAAAGAAATATCGACACAAACTCAGGGGTCAGACTCGACGACTTCGATGGGAATACCACGGGTTATTTAAGTCCACACAATTGGATACTTAAAAGTACCCATTGGGTACTACCGTAGAAATAAGGATTGTTGATTTTTTTTTTTAAATCAGTACCTTAAAAGAAAAATACGGAACCCTTATGGGATCTCTTTGTCGTTGTATCAAATACTCATGTTTACTGTCCCTTGGAACTGTGAAAAAATCGCAATCAATCGATACAGCCGTTTTTGCCGCAAATTTCCTAAAATTTTCGACACTCGCAAGGGAATCAAAACCTACAGGGTACTTCCCGTGAAATTAGAACCTTGAAATTTGGTGCGAAGCAACGTGTTATAGCACAGATAAAGGAAAAATTGCTAAAACCGTAAATTTTTACTTACATCATAATTATAACAAAAATATATTTAATAATTTTAAACTTAGGTTTGTACAGTCAACAGCAAAAGTAGATGATGAATTGAGTATATATCTTCTGGAGTCAAAACTGATCACGAATATATGGCGACTGTACTAGTAGTAAATGTTTGGTATAATTTACAATCACATGCTTTTGAATCACTTCGACGCCACACAGTTCTGATGCGAACTCCGTTCATTTTTTTTTTAAAGAAGTTTACTAGCAATGTCGGTCGCACATTACTAGTAATCTCGTTAACCCCTCGTGCTAAGCTAAGATGCTTGTGTTACGAGTGGGTTCACTTCGGTAGTGTAATGGGTGGGATTCGAATTCGCAACCTTATGATCGCAAGTCCGACGCCCTAGCCATTAGGACCGCCGCTTTAATTTTTCATTTTTATATATTTTTTTCAATTATTCATTAGTATTGAATTTCTGATTTTGATCATCTACTTTTGCTGTTGACTTTACTAAACCCTCTTTGTGCGAGTCCGACTCGCACTAGGCCGGTTTTTTTGGACTACCTTGTGCTTTGAACTTAGTCCAGCTGTAATTTTTTTTTGCCAGCTTAATGCTGCACCGTATAAAGTGGGAGGAGGACATCGTGAAGGACGCGGACGGGCGCGAGGTGCCCAACAGCTGCGTGCTCGTGTGGGAGGGCACCGTCAAGCAAAGGGCCTTCGGGGAGATCAAGTTCAAGGTAATATTTGACTGGAAGTCTTGTGGTTCGTGACCCTGACTGCGAAACTATAGGGCGTGGGCTCGATTCCCACCCAGGACAAATCTTTGTGTGATGAGCATTATCATTTGTTCTGTGTCTGGGTGTTATTTATCTATAGTATGTATGTATTTAGAAATATATAAGTATGTTTATCAGTTGTCTGGTACAGGCTCTGCCTATTTTGGGATCAGATGGCTCGGTGTGAGCTGTTCCGAAATATTATTATTATTATGTCTAAAAAAATATGAATGCATAACTTAATCAAAAGAAGAAAAAACCGGCAATGTAACGCAAAATAAAAAACAGCTGGAGGTCAGGGCAAATTTTTTTAGTAGTTTGATGTACTTTTTTGTGAAATTGCAGAAATGAGTGTATAAATGTGTCGTGTCCCCAGGTGAGCCCTACGGAGAAGCAGGCGCGCGAGCACTTCGCGCGGCACCGCGTGGAGCAGTACTGGGACCTCGCCTACAGCGGCGCCGTGCTCGCGCCCGCAGAGCCCTAGCCGCCGATATAGTACACGCTCCTGCACACATGCTTGTTTCATTTCACACCTTGAATATACCCCCCATAATATAATATGGACAACATCACATACATTGCTCTATTCAAAGTAAGTAGCTAAAGCACTTGTGTTATGGAATCAGAGACAATGAAGATACCACAATCACCCAGACCCGAGAATATAAAAAAAGTGTTTTTTACATTGACTCGTCCGGGGATCGAACCCGGGACCTCAGAGCTGACGACACCTTGAAAACCGGTGTGTACCCCACTCGACCACGGAGGTCGTCATTTCATCATTCATGTTCTCTCATCCCAAAAACCGTACAACAGTCAGTACGTAGAGTAACTAAGTCTTCTTCAGAATAATAAAAGGCATGGAATTGTTTGAAGCATTTATTTTGAGTTAATAAATAATTATTTACATTCTACATACACACAACAAACCAGATAGTAAGGCAGTGTACATAAAAAAAATGTGTGTGTAACAAGATAATAATCTTTTTAAAAATATTATTTATTTTTTTATAAGGCAAGCTAACAACTACAAAAAATGTGCAAAATCAATAAGGAGGTCGCAGTCTTAAAATTGAAAATCTATTTTTCATACAAACGTAAGTAACGTGACCTGTCACTTTGTATGAATATTTCATTTTCAATTCAAGATTTCGACCTATGTTCCTTGGGGAAAGTTGTTCAGTTTTATGCACCTGATTACCTCGTAGAATATACGCACTCCATAAAAATAATCCTGTATAATACTGCCGTTGTTTACACACATATTGATTTTTTGTTAATGTGCACTGTACACCTATCTACTTTGCTGTGTGTAAATAATATCATAGTAACCTTAATTATGTACTTCCTTGACTATTCACTGTTTTCACAGCTCCTGAAAATACAATATTATTTGAAAATTAGTTATAAATCATACTAATAAAAAATAAATGGGGAAATAACTGTTTGTTACGCTTTTGCGGCTAAACAGCTGAACAGATTTTGATGAAACTTGGTATGTAATAAGTTTTGATCACAAGAAAGAGCAGGGACTACTTTTTGCAATGTACCTGACAACTACAAAGGTGGAAGCGAAAGTTGTTTAAAAAAATAACTTCATTACACAGGAAATATATCGAAAAATACTGAACTTATTTTCATAAAAATTTGGACTTTTTCATAAGGTATACAATACAAATATGACTGACTGGCCTGTTGGTCTAGTGGTTAGTGACCCTGACTGCTAAGCAGGAGGTCGTGGGATCGATTTCCACCCAGGCCAATTCTTTGTGTGATCAGCACGATTATTTGTTCTGTGTCTGGGTATCATTTATCTATACTAAGTATGTATTTATAAATATATAAGTATGTATATCAGTTGTCTGATCACCATAGTCCAGGCTCTGCCTAGTTTGGGATCAGATAACCGAAAGTGAAGGGTCCCAAAATAAAAATAAAAACACAAATTTTGTTCACTTTTTTTAAAGATACGATACCACAGACACAAAATAGTCACGTCCCTATTTTTAACAAAAAAAAAAAACAGTATAAATAATTACCTTTTTCTAGTTTTAATACATTTTATAGGCAGCTGTTGATTTCGCGGCACCCCGTGGACATTCGACAAATGTTTTTTGACTGAAGCTGGTCTCTTATACCTAATGGAAACAAGAATATCCATACATGTTTTATTCTATATTAATAATGAAGTTTTTCGTTTCTTAATGATGGACAAGAGTTTCTGCTCCTGCTTAGCTCTTCCCAGAACTTCCACGTTTTGTGTCCAGCTTATTTACAACATACGTCATTAAGAAACGAAAAACTTCATATCTCGGTCACGTGCTTAGGCATTATAGATATTAACTCCTGCAAGTAATTTTAATGGGCAAGGTCGCGGGACGAAGACGAGTAAGTCCTGGCTCCACAACATCCGGGAGTGGACGAGGATCGCCAGCACAAGAACTGTGGCCTTACTCCCGACTGCATCGAGTTCCGTTTCAATCGAATTGAGATCGAGTTTGTACTCCAGAACGCGACACTAGCGCCAGATCGTGCAGTGGCACGAGTTGTAACTAAGCTCGATCGAGAACATCCTTAGAGAAAATCCGAAAACGTTAGAAAACCTAAACCAAAGACTAATAACTTAATGATTACGCAGTTATATCTTTACCCCTAACGATGCTAATAACACTTGGTTATAACTTGATCTTGGTTTTCGATTCGGTTTGGTTCGAGAGTACCAATTCATGGTTGAATCGAGAACCGAATCAAGTTCGAAACAGAATCAAAAACAGAACCAAACCAGTTTCGGTAGTAACCCCTTTGTTCCGCCTTGAAAACATAGAGATAGATTCCAGCAGCTGGTAGCAGATCTTCAAAAATTGAAGCACTTAAAGAAGTAGTAGAATGAAGTAAGTAGTGAACCACTCGTCGCCGTAGACGTGCAATCTTCTTCTTATCGTGTCGATGGAAATTTGTCAGCCCAGAATTTTGCTACGAGAACTGCATTATCAGTAGCCTTCATTAAATCGTCCAGCGTGCAGGTGTTAGCACATAGGACAAGATAGCAGGTGTTCCATTGTTTGGGGAGTGATACCACATCTGCATCTAAGGTTATGCAATATGTAACAAAACCCTGTCCGATCCCTAAGACTATTATTCGGTATCATACTGCGAACACATACGTAGCCATTAAATGGATTGGAGATTATCATGTTTCCCCACCTACTAATATTATAAATGTGAAAGTGTGGATGTTTAGATGTTTGGATGTTTGTTACTCAATCACGCAAAAACGGCTGAACGGATTTTGATGAAATTTGGCATGCATGTAGCCATTGACATGGAAAAAAACATAGGCTACCTTTTATCCCGATTCCTTAAGTAGTTCCCGAGGGAAAATTGATAATTGTGTACGAGCTTAAGCCGTGGGCTGACAGCTTAGAAATTTGGTATTTTTCTCTATTACAGCGCAAGCTATAACACGGGTGAAAATTTTATTCCATTTTTCATTACTTTCACATATTTTTTTTCCTCTTGGACCCAATTCTGAACTCCACGCAGACGAAGTCGCGGGCAAAAGCTAGTAATTAAATAAAAACAAAAACTGATCCAAGGCAACAGCAACACTGACCGCTCCTCAAAGTTCACGTACAGTACCTACAGCTTTGTGTCAAAGAAGCCGCCTATGCGAGACGGTTCATGAACTGTACCACGAATACGCCTTTATTGGATCGGACAGGGGTTTTGTTACATGTTGTATGTGTCAATGTATTTCCACTTAGACAGAATATCTTTGGTTCGGCCAACCTGAGTCCGAAGTCGGTTTAGAGACTTCCAGGTTGGCCAAGGTAGCCCATGTCCTGCAGGGAGATTTTCTTGGGGTGGGACGAAGGTGTCAGGTAAGGTGGAGCTGTTCTGGGTCTTATAGGACGAAGACGATAGGACGTCCAAAAAAATTGGGGAAGGTGAAATTTGAAGGGTCGGGCAGAGACCTCTGTGGCTTAGTTGGGAAAGCGACTGGTGTTTAGAACCAGTTGTCGCAGGTTCAAGTCCTGCCGGAGGTTCAAGTTTTTCCTTCTTTCTGTGTATTTAATTTACAAGTAGTGAATATTACTGATAACCTTATTTTGACTAATAAGGGAGCTGACTAGGAACGAAAAATAAAAATCCATTTAATCCGAAGTTTTTGCCCATCAGTGGGAAGTTAGATAGTAAAAAAATATTATATTCAAATCACATGCACAAAGAACATCCAGACTTGGAACAAGCATTTAATTTTGTGGATCACACAAATGCTTGACCCATGCGGGGATCGAACCCGCAGCACATCGCGCACAGTGGTAATTAGCGTGGTGACCTATACCACTCGGCTATCTATACAGTCAAATTTTTTATCTACTTACGTTTCAGTGCATAAGTAACATAGGTACGTATAGCTGAGGTAGTGGACTCTATTCTGATGGCCCGTCAGTTCGGAGCGGCTGCGGAACATTGACGGGCAGCGGTCACACTGAAACACCAATATTTTATCAAAGTTAAGCAACGGTTTGCGAGGTCGGGTTTTGGATGGGTGGGAAAGCATTTTTCATCGAAGGCTAAAGCTGGGTCTGAGATGGAAGAGTACTCTAAATATTGAAGATACCAAATTCCTGTATTCTTTTCCGCAGCTTTGCAGGCGGTCTGTTTATTTTTTATTTATTTATTTATTTATTTATTCTTTATTGTACACAACAAACCATTAGAAGAACTTACATAATGAAATATGTACAAAAGGCGAGCTTAACCCAATTTTGGGTTTTCTTCCAGCAAACCTTGGACAGAGTGAAAAATATTATAATAATATTATAGAGGGTGTACAATTATACACACAAAGAAGGAAAATAATAATAATACAAAGTAATAATAATAATAATGAAGAAGAAGACAGAGAACAAAAATATATATATATATAGACAATAACAAAAAAAATAAATAATAATAATTATATAATAACAAATGAAAATTATAAACATATTTTTATAATTCACGGAGATAGTGCTCCTTTATCCTTCCCTTGAAGACATCCAGTGAGGGGCTGTCACGTATGGAGTGAGGAAGAGAATTCCAGAGACGCACTGCACGTATCGTGAAAGAACCATCATAGCGGCTAGATGTGTGCCGTGGTGTACTGAGTAGAAGAGAAGAGGCTGTGCGGCATGGTTTATTTTTTATTATAATATATAATCCATGTCACCCGGGGATGGTGTAGTTTCCCAACGTTTAAAGAATTAAACAAGAAACTTTTCTCTTTATAATATGAGTATACTTAGATTAAATATTTGGAGTTATTTCTCTCCAGTTGACATGAAAAATACACCTGTACGTATATTATTTTATCTACCGTATTTCTAAATCGGAAAGTAATTCTTATAAATCAAGGCAATTCAAAAGTATTATAGCGTTCCTGAGCTAAAAGGTCATGACAGACAGACAGTCGGGCAACGTGATCCTATAAGAGTTCTGATTTTTCGGTGTACGGAACCCTAATTAAAACTAGGTTTAAATGCCACCACCATAAAAACTCAGACTCACACATCGAACTCACAATATTTCCATGTTTTTAATTTACTTTATAAAAATAAGTCGAGTTTTCCTTCCTGACGCTATAACTCCAGAACGCACGAACCGATTTCCACGGTTTTGCATTCGTTGGAAAGGTCTCGGGCTCCGTGAGGTTTATCTTAAAAAATAGGATAGCTTGCATCTCTATAATATAAAAAAAATTAGACCGCGGGCGGAGCTGCGGGAAACAGCTGTATAATATAATAATATCATGGGACACTCACACACGGTTTTCTGATCCCAAACTAGGCAGAGCCTGTACTATGGTGACTAGACAGCTAAACATACTTATATATTTCTAAATACATACATATTATAGATAAATAACACCCAGTCACAGAACAAATGATCGTGCTCATCACACAAAGACTTGTCCTGGGTGGGAATCGAACCCAAGACCTTCGGCTTAGCAGTCAGGGTGACTAACCACAAGACCAACAGGCCAGTCTAAATATGACTAGAATTATAATTAATCACTTACTTGTAAATTCCTAACCCCAAAATGCTTCCGCATATGCTGAGCTATGTTCGAACGCATGCGGAACGAGTCTCCGCATACGTCGCATATGTAAGGTCTCTCGCCGGTGTGCGATGCACGCTCGTGGTTCTAGAAAAAATTTGGTTTTCAACAGTTTTTTAACCAACTTGACGAAAAGAGAGGTTTTTGATTCCGTTGTATGTATGTTTTTTTAATATGACAATCTATACTAATAATAATAAAGCTGAAGAGTTTGTTCGTTTGTTTGTTTGAACACGCTAATCTCAGGAACTACTGGTCCGGTTTGAAAAATTCTTTCACTGTTAGATAGCCCACTTATTAAGGAAGGCTTATAATTCTGACAACCAGTCTTACTATGGGATATTGTATTACCCAGCAATGGGTTGTGGAGGCCAAATTTTTTTTTTACACGGCCATTAGATCCCGATCTAGGCAGAGCCTCAGTTACTTTGGCAACCAGACAACTGATAAATATACTTATATATTTATACGTACATAATATAGATAAATAACACCCAGACAGGCAGTCGCTCTGTAAAATACGGTATTCAGCTAAATCCGGTAAGACTGGAAGGTCTGCTAGGTGCATGAGATGGTCATTATTGCATAAAAGGCCCAATTAAATATTATATATTTCTTAGTCCTTATCTCGTATTAAAAAAGCTAGACCAAAGAGGGGATTATGCCCAACAGTGGTATCATCCGTAACTTTATCATACCAACAGGCTACTCAAACTACAACAGCACGTGAGCCTCTCTATCCGATTTCCGATTAAAGAGTCAAAGGCATATGCCCAGGTGTAGGCTTACTAACAATTGTAGCGGATCAAAAGCTCTACACTGCATACCTATATTAAAATCTATCCCCGTTCTCTAACTGTTGGCTAAAGAGAGGCCACAATTCTATGCCCAGGAGTGGGCTTGGGCTAACTGTGGCAGATTTACGGCTTTATAACTACACCAACTGCGAGCGAGCCTCTATTACGTCAAATAAAGGCATATGCCCAGCAGTGGGCTTACCTGCAACTGTAGCGGATCAACGGCCCTATAGCTGCAAGTATTACACGCGAGCCTCTTTCGTCGGCCGTGGACTCTCTGCTGATGGTAGCGCATATGGCTCGGATTCACGAACTTTTTGCCGCACTCCTGAAAAAAATATGAGACTAATTTAAAAAAAATCCTTGTGTCGCGGGGGTTCCCCAAACATTCAAATCACATGCACAAAGAACACCCAGACTTGGAACAAGTATTTGTGGATCACACAAATGCTTGTCCCATGCGGGGATCGAACCCGCAGCACGTCGCGCACAGTGGTAATTAGCGTGATGACCTAAACCACTCGGCTATCCGTGCAGTCGAATTAATTAACCATTTTTTAGATTAAAAATTGATGAATAAACGCGTCCTACCGAAGTTTGAAACCATTAGTTAGCTATTTAACCATTGGAAAAGTTAACTCGGAATCAAAAAACTAGGCCTTAGACGTGCAATAAAAATAGGGAAGAAGAAATTTCAACACTCAGGCAGTGTCCTCTGTAGCTTAGTTGGGAAAGCGACTGGTGCGTTAAACCAGGAGTCGCAGGTTCGAGTCCTGCCGGAGATTCCAATTTTTCCTTCTTTCTATTTGTATACAAGTGATTGTGACGCATGAATGCGGTTTAAATCAATAAGAAAGACAGAAATTTAAGAAGGTCTTAAAGTTAACTGACGTCTCAGTATAACTGCCGGCACGGATCTTGAGCGCTCGGCGGAAGAGTGGGGATCGCTTTGCGCATCGTACATGCAAGCTATGCCGAGCAACCAATCCCGAGCGCATCCCGAGTGACAGCTATGACTGCAAGCGTAGCAAAGAACGAATCCCGAGTGACAGCTATGACGCGATGCGCTGCGGGCCAATCACCGCACTTTAGCCCGCCCCGCGCCTCACTTCATACCCCAAAAGGGACCCAATAAATCACTTCTGCGCAGGTGAAGGTCAGCGCTCAAGATCCTTGCCGATGATTATATCCGGGGGTAAGTTAACTTTCTTACCTCACAAGCATTCTTCGGCTCAAAATGTGTTTTGGCGTGGCATTTGAAGTTCTGTAAATTTCTAAGCTCCTTATTGCATAGACTGCATCTTATTGGACCTCCATTGTCGTACGGAGTCACTGCTAAAGACAACAGCTTTTGATCTTGCTCCTGAAAATAAAATGGCGGTTGCCTAATGACGAGGGCATCGGACTTGCGATCGTGGACAAGAATACTAGTAATGTGCGACCCACATTGCTAGTAATCATGAAACTGCTGAAAATTCAGAGAAATAGGCATAAAGAGTTCTTATGCAGTGATTATTTTTTAAAAGAATTTTTTTTTCTTTCTTATTTCTTTAATAAAAACGACGCCCGCACTAAGGAATTTCATCCTTGTGTCGCGGGGGTTTCACAAACATTAAAATCACATGCACAAAGAACACCCAGACTTGGAACAAGCATCTGTGGATCACACAAATACTTGTCCCATGCGGGGATCGAACCCACAGCACGTCGCGCACAGTGGTAATTAGCGTGGTGACCTATACCACTCGGCTATCCATGCAGTCAAATTAAAAAATATTCTGTGACAACTCACATGCTCATGTGACCACAAACTAGGCAGAGCCTGTACTATGGTAGCCATGCAACTGATAAACATATTACAGATAAATTACACCCAGACACAGAACAAATGACCATGCTCATCACACAAAGATTTCTCCTGAGTGAGAATTATTGATCCCACAACCTCTTGTTTTGCAGTCAGGGTCATTAACCACTAGACCAAAACGCCAACCAGCATCATAAAAAAACAAATTATACCTTATTCATCAACTTCCTCTCCTCTCTCTCCAACAATTCTTTCTCTTTCGAATCCCAATTTGTTTTTAAATCCTCTTTATTCTTAAAATTAAAATCACAGCTATCACTCGATTCAAAGTCTTCTATACATATTTTTCTTGATTCATCTCCACTATTAATTATTTCTGTTACACCCAATAAAAAGTTATTTGCAAAATCTGAATCATTACTTGATTCAAAATCCTCAATAGACACAGAATATTTATAATCATTGACTTGTTTGGACTTTTTTGTTGAAACCTCTTTGCTATCAAAACTTTTTTTATTTTTTATCTGTGTGTTGTTTGCATGATTTTGTTTGTTTGTCTGATCATAACCTTGACTTGATTCTATTTTCATTGTAGGTAATGAGTTTTTTAGTTTTTCTTCAGCGTCAGTACTTTGTTTTCTTAGTTTTAAAGCTGCATTGACTAGATTTGTACATGAATTGCAAATTAATTGGGGTAGACCGTCATTTGGTGCTATCTGAAACAAATAAACACATTTAAATATAGTTTTTATGAAGTATAATACAGGACTACAGGTAGTCTTAAAGGTCAAACAACATTTCTGTTTTAAAAGCACTTCTCAGCAGTTTCTTTATCACTTATTTTATGGAAAAACACTTAGATCTGACGAAAAAAATTACAATAAAATCTTATTTTTATAGGTAGGTATGAAATATTTATTCTATAGTTAGAAATATTATATGTAACTATTAACAATATATTTTTCTACATTATAGTGTCATCAACATTACAACTTTTCCTCATTCTTCACCGATAAATACAACTTACATTGATGATCTTATCAATTAAAATGTTTATAGATTAAAATAATTTTCTTTGTACCTTGACGCCGCTAACTAAATAAAGCTGTTCGCCGCGTAAAATTACATTGTTCTTATCAGGAAATATCGGTTTTAGATCGTTTTTAGATAAACAAGTTCTACATACAGACATTTTAATTAATTTTGTTGTTTTTATTTATGTTCCATTAGAACTATTGTTTAAAAGATCGCTATCACCTATTAAAAAATAGATATTTTTTAATTAGATTAGTCGTGTTGTCTTTGAAATGATTTCACTTAACGTAGAAATTATGTTATAGTAGTAATAAGCTACTGATAACTTGTTTTTTGTTTACATCTGGCTTTGCAGAAAGATAAAACTGACTAAATAAAACTATCTTTGTAAACAAACAGCATTTTGCAAAATTTGCAGTAGTTTTGACATTTGGAGGGTTGCTAGAGGTTGGATTTAATATTGGTACCATTAGGGAAAAAATGCTCATTTTCTTATTTCAAATAAATCAAATCATCTTTTATTTCAATGTTAATATGGTTTTTATAGAAAACAGATTAGGAGGTATCTGATTCTTAAATAATAATAATCACATTCATTTCTTAGTATATGGTAATTACAGATCTTAAAACATATATACTTCACATAAAATACCATATTTATGTGGTGTAGAAATATTACAATTTGGATATCATGACCGTTGCAATAGGTTTGAGTAAAATATTAATTTATATTGTTTGTTGTCTTATGATGGACGCAAAAATCAAAACGTTGTTATCGTTTTTGATTATAATCTCTTTTGTATTATAATTTTGGGATGGATTCATAGTGATAAGTATAACAAAGATAGCATATTAATAAAAAATAAATACATTATGAGGAAATCGCTTACATATTATTGACGTCATTAAGATAGAAAAATATTTTTAAATGAGATAGAATACTCATAATAAATTATATTTTCAAATAAAATTATATCTGATTCACACCGTGCTAAATAGTGAGTAGGTACTGTTAATTTATTGCAAACTATTTTAGAACGGGCTGTATTTCCTACCCGAACTTTTGGCTCTAGAAATTTAAACTTATTCTTCCTAATTAGTAGTTAAATAAATTTATTAACTTTCAACACTGTATAATTGAACTAGTGTTGCGCAAAGTCTGTAATGAGATTTTTTTCTTCTGAGTGCCGCCATGCCGATACCGATAGGTATTCCAACAGTAATTCTATTTGAAAACGTTTACACAAGAAAATTCATTAAACTTTACCCTGTCACGTACATTAATTAGAAAACCAAAATTTAAATTAAGGCGAACAGAAAGTAGAGTAGAGATAACTTTAAAACATTTAACATAATCTAGAACTATATTATGACTGTTGCTGCTTGCTGGCTGCTATTACATATGTTTATTCTATACGTGACGTATGAATTGAGATTTAATCTTGTTCAATCACTTAATTATAATCATAAAACTTTATTTTTATAATGTCATTACGATTACATTAGATGTTAAGATAAAACAATCATCAAACGAACGAAGAGCATATTTTTTTTATTGATCTCTATCATGTTAAATCACTATAATAAATGACTACTTAGATTACTTATCTATTTCAAATTAATCACAGCATATAATCTTGAAACTAGTTGAAACGCAATGGTAAAATAATAAACTTTTTGCAGATTTCCGGCGTGTACGTCCCATCTCTACACGCAAATGTCATTGACCACTAGTTCAGGCGACTTAGTAATACGGGGTCGGCCCATCGCTTCAATAAAAGCCTTGTGAGGGGAACTATAAAGGCATTATAAGTGCTTAACTCTCACAACATTTGGTCGCCACATGTGTCCACGACAGTATCCAATTACAAAAACGCGACAGACCATTTAAAATCGCTGATAAAATCGAACAAGAATCGAGCATTGCAAAATAATTAGTTGTACCGTGTTATTTTTGCTAATAAGCTGTTAAATTCTTGATTAGTATTTAACGTGTACCTGCATTATTTTGTGCGTGAGTTTTTATTAAACGAAGATGGTTATAGAGAAGATTTGCTGTTTGGGAGCTGGTTACGTCGGGGGCCCGACTTGCAGTGTGATTGCATTAAAATGCCCGAATATTAAGGTAACCGTTTGTGACAAGAGTGTGGAAAGAATCAATCAGTGGAACTCTGAGAAGTTGCCGATATATGAACCTGGTCTGCAAGATGTCGTGAACCAATGTCGAGGTAAAAATCTATTTTTTTCCACGGACATAGCTAAAGGAATTCGTGAAGCAGATTTAATATTTATTTCTGTGAACACTCCTACTAAAACGTTTGGGAATGGGAAAGGTAGGGCTGCAGACTTGAAGTATGTAGAGAGTGCAGCCCGTATGATTGCAGACTTGGCTACGAGCAACAAGATTGTCGTAGAAAAGAGTACCGTTCCTGTTAAAGCAGCTGAAATTATCATGAAGATACTCCGAGCTAACACAAAGCCTGGTGTTGAGTACCAGATCCTGTCCAACCCTGAGTTTTTGGCTGAAGGTACCGCAATTGTAGACTTAATTGAAGCAGAAAGGGTTTTAATTGGCGGTGAGGATACTCCGGAAGGCCAGAAAGCTATACAGGAGCTTTGCTGGGTGTATGAGCACTGGATACCAGCTAAAAATATTTTAACTACTAATACTTGGAGTTCTGAACTGTCGAAATTAGCAGCTAATGCATTCCTTGCCCAACGTATCTCAAGTATAAATTCTCTGTCTGCGGTTTGTGAGGCTACTGGTGCAGATGTGTCAGAGGTAGCCAGAGCAGTTGGCAGAGATTCTCGTATCGGACCGAAGTTCCTAGAAGCCTCAATAGGTTTTGGAGGCAGCTGCTTCCAAAAAGACATACTTAACCTCATATATTTATGTGAATGTTTAAACTTGCCTGAAGTGGCAGCATACTGGCAGCAAGTACTAAACCTAAATGATTATCAGAAGACTCGGTTCACGAGGAAAGTAATAGAATCACTATTCAACACTGTTACGGACAAAAACATAGCTGTACTAGGCTTTTCGTTTAAGAAAAACACTGGAGACACAAGAGAGTCGCCCGCTATCCATGTCTCTAAGACATTACTTGACGAAGGAGCAAAATTACACATCTACGATCCCAAAGTTGAACCAGATCAAATATTTTACGAGCTAACCAACCCATACTTAACCTCTGAGCCAGAAATAGTCAAAAGAAATGTTGAAATACACAACACAGCCTATTCTGCGGTGACAGGGGCTCACGCAATAGTGTTATGTACGGAATGGGACGAGTTTAAAAGCTTAGACTTTAAGAAGATATATGAAGTGATGATGAAACCTGCTTATATCTTTGATGGAAGGAAGATCTTGAATCATGAAGCATTGCAGAACATTGGTTTCCATGTGCAGACGATTGGGAAGCGGTTGAGCAGAGTGGCCAGTATCAGAGCTCAGGGAAGTCAAACTATGCCATAACTGTAAGTTTTTATTATTTTTTTAATAAGTGTAATATTTGTAGATATAGTCTTCACCTGATATTGTCGACGACCTCCGTGGTCGAGTGGCGTACACACGGTTTTCAAGGTGTCGCCAGCTCTGAGGTACCGGGTTCGATCCCCGGACGGGTCAATGTAATAAAAACACTTTTCTACATTGTCTCGGGTCTGGGTGTTTTTGGTACCTTCGTTGTCTCTGATTCCATAACACAAGTGCTTTAGCTACTTACTTTGGATTCGGAGCAATGTATGTGATGTTGTCCACATTTATTTATTTATATTGTAGACCATACAGCTTAGTTATGGCCATTTGGGAAGGCTGTGTCTTAAAATTGATGCTTCGTATCCTTCTTGGGTATTTCCAAGAAGATTGACTGGGTTTTCCTGGTATTTATTTCTTGGAAGTGTTTATAAACAATCTCATATGATACAGATATGTTAAACATACGCTGTTTACGAAGAAATCATGAAGTGACTGCAGTAGCCTAATGGCTAGGGTGTCGGACTTCCTGCTGGAGTTGCGTAGAGCTTGCGTAAGTGATCCCGCGGCTCCAGCAAAGGCAAGGACGGGACCGGGGTGTTTTTAGTCGGTGCAAGTCCGACATATCCCCACGCTGTGCCCTCAGCGTGGGTTGAAGGCAATAGCGTTTCACCCCGCAAAAAAAAAAAAAAAAAGGGTGTCGGACTCGCGATCATATTGTTGTCAACTGGTAACAATCCCTTCGGTTTCGAGTTCGAAACCCACATATTGCACTACCGACGGGAACCCACTCGTAACACAAGTATTTAGCTTAGCACGAGGGGTTAACACGAATAATAGTAATGCGACCTTCATTGCTATTAAACTTTAAATCACGTTTAAACATTTTGCTTTTTAAAAAACGACGCCCGCACTAAGGAATTTAATCCTTGTGTCGCGGGGGTTTCACAAACATTCAAATTACATGCACAAAGAACACCCAGACTTGGAACAAGTATCTATGGATCACACAAATGCTTGTCCCATGCGGGGATCGAACCCGCAGCACGTCGCGCAGTGGTAATTAGCGTGGTGACCACTCGGCTATCCGTGCAGTCTTTATAAAGCTACCCACCAAAATTGGCTACCTTTTTTAAAAATGTTTCGATTTACGTTACACTGTCTTTGGGTCAGAGTCGTATACCAATATTATCTCAATCAGTTCAGTTGTTTCGGAGTAAATTGATTGTGACTGATGATCAAACAGACTCACGTAAAAATGACGTATAATAATAATTATCTATTAATCTAGCTGACCCGGCAAACGTTTCACCCCTATCAGTCCAGCCGTTTCGGAGGAGTTTGGGAGCAAACGAACGAGAATTTATTTTTTAATAATAATAATCTTTATTGTATAAAAAATATTTATTAGATTCTTGTGGCTGGACCGATTTGTATGAAATTTGTGTGCATATCCGGTAGGTCTGAAAATCGGCCAACATCTATTTATCATACTAAGTTTAGGGGTGGCCCTCACAAGATTTTTTAATATGGCAACAATGTTTGCCGGTTCAGCTAGAAAGTGCATATCTACTATATAAAAATAAGTCGGGTTTTCCTTCCTGACGCTATAACTCCAGAACGCACGAACCGATTTCCACGGTTTTGCATTCGTTGGAAAGGTCTCGGGCTCCGTGAGGTTTATAGTAAAGAAAATTTAGGAAAAAAAAAAAAATCCTTTTGTGTTTTACTATGCTGATTGTACTCTGCTCAGTTAATTTCATGTCTCACTACATGACACTGGCAGTAGTTGTTGTTAGACATACTTTTTTATTGTTTGCCATCACAGATACAAGGACAAATAGTAAGTAACATAGGCTATATTTTTTTACAAAAAAAAATATGTACCAAGGGCGGAATCTCGGGGACAGCTATAATGAATAAACTCAAAAATTACTGTGCCGATTTTAAAAAAATCTTTCACTATAAGAAAGCTACATTCACTCTGAGTAACAAAGGCATGTTTTACTAAAAAATTTGATACCGCGGGCGGAGTCGCGGGGAACAGCTAGTACTATATAGATAATGTTTGTTACATGTATTGACACAGTTATATAATGCAGTTGTGTAGTTAACTTAATGTTAAATAACACAACGTTTGCGTCATCTGAAGAGATTCTCCTTTTCGTCTTGATTGTTTTTCGGATAAGATGATCGAACAAACATCCAAACATCCACACTTTCACATTTATAATATTAGTAGGATTACTCGGTCACTCGGCGACAAGGGATTCTTGAACTATAGTCTGCGTTATGCCACATTATTTCGTTTGGACTTAGAGAATTACCCCCCAGTCCAAAACGTAGCCGACTGGATTGTTCTTTGATAAGCATCCGAATCCCACTCATTGCACTCACGTGAATCTTCTCGTAACACAAGCTTATCTATATTTAGCTTTCCACAAAAAGTAACAAGTATATTAGAGATGTGCGACCCACATGGCTAGAAAGCTTTTTAATAAATACTAGATGAAAACCCGGCTCTGCTCGGTTGAAATGTGACTCATGATACACAATATAGGTAAATATTTCTGTAGTCATCGGTTCTCAAGGAATATTTAAGGTAAGCAAGCCATAGATTCGTAGGTATAGCTTCGTTCATTGTGTTTAATAAAATAGTAAATAAAAACTGCAATAGTTGTCACACAAATAATTTTTATTTTTTACACACAAATAATATTAATATTTTCGCGAAACGACAACGACTGAAGAAAAGTTTTAAGTTTTGTTAAGATTCACTCAATGTTTCCGGCAAGACGTTTCGTTTTACACAGTCAAATGAGTCACAGTTCTATATGATGGATACCTACTTCTTTGGCGCGCGACATGTTGATTAGCGAGGCGTATAATTATAAGAGCTAGTATGCAACGGAACGTGAAAAAAACGAAATAAATATTCTTGAACTATTATTTTAAACGCGTTCCGAAACGATTCTGGTCCCAACTATCATGCAACTGTCATACGCCTTGTCAGCACTGTAATCACTTCAAGGAGGTTGTATGATAATAAACTCCTTGAATCACTTTGAGCAGAATTATCTGTTACGGAACGCGGCCTACCCAAGATGGCGACTGCGGTTTTTTTGTTTGTCAGTGCCATTAGAATTTAACGAAATTCTCCATAATCCGAATTTTGCGGATATATGTTGTCGACTCGAAATCAATATTTTTTTATGTTTTTTTATTCATATAAGGTTTCGATCGAGTCTACCGTAGCCCTGAACGAAATTATTAATATAGATATATACATATACAATATGTAACAAAACCCCTGTCCGATCCCCAAGACTATACGGTATCGTACTGCGAACACATATACGTAGCCATTAAATGGATTGGAGATTATTTTTTTCCCAATTGAAAATAATTAAATTAAAATAAAAACTGATCCAAGCCAACAGCAACGCTGACCGCTTCTTAAAGTTCACGTACTTACTACCTACAGCTTTGTGTCAAAGAAGCCACCTATGCGAGACGGTTCATGAACTGTACCACGAATACGCCTTTATTGGATCAGACAGGGGTTTTGTTACATGTTGTATACATGGTGTTACTAAACTGCCCGTAAAACCGAACAATAATTTATGGATGATTGTTCGTCTTCCAGGTAAAATAGGTACGTAGGCCTTTCTGTTAAATCTGGTTCGCTGACATGTCAGCTTACTAAACAAAATTTGACAAAAGTTTTGGCTTTGATAATCATACTAATATTATAAATTTGAAAGTTTGGATTTTTAGATGTTTGGATGTTTGGATTTTTGTTACTCAATCACGCAAAAACGGCATAATGGATTTGGATGAAATTTAGCATGCATGTAGCCTTAGACATGGAAAAGAACATAGGCTACCTTTTATCCCGATTCCTTAAGAAGTTCCCGAGGCAAATTGAAAATTGTTTACGAACTAAGCCGTGGGCAGACA
Organism: Plusia festucae; assembly: GCA_950381575.1. Classification (NCBI taxonomy): domain Eukaryota; kingdom Metazoa; phylum Arthropoda; class Insecta; order Lepidoptera; family Noctuidae; genus Plusia; species Plusia festucae. The sequence goes on from OX494457.1 coordinate 426,128, forward strand.
GCTTTGAAATTAGGTATTTTGAAGTGAAACTTCTTTTGGCGCATGAGGGTAAAATTTTTACAGATGAAACGTCACGCCGGTATGCAACGGAAGTAGTAGAATACATTACAATGTCTTTGAACGGAAGTGCCAGAAAAGAGAGAGAGAGTGATCGAGACCATGAAGGTTTTCATCTATACCTTCATGATCGAGACCGATTGAGAGAGAGTAAGACAGGGCGAACGTAGCATGAGCAACTAGCCGTGGATTGAGAGTATAGCAAGCGAGTGAGAAAGATTGAGAGAAAAAGTGAGACAGAGCGAACGTCGTATCACGCATAGTGCTATCACAGTCTTAACATCATACAGTCGTTCGACGAAGACGTCTAGACAGGGCAATCGTGCGGGGTGCGAGGGGCGAGACGGGGGAAGGGCGCTCCCGAGCTGCATACATTACCATGTTAGTAGCTCGGGAGCTAACTTTCAGGGCTATCTGGTGTTAGTTTAGTTCTATTAGTTTTAATAAATATAATAATTTTATTAAAATGGGTGCCATGAAACCAAGATGGCGTCGACGACAATTTGCAAATTTTTCGTCATGGGTGTCATTTTCATGATTCCCGAGGTCGCTTAAACGAATATGGGGTCGAAATTAAAACCCAAGATGGCGCCGAGGAAATTTTGCAAATTTTTCGTCATCGGTGTCATTTTCATGGTTCCCAAGGTCGCTAAAAACGATTATGGGTTCGAAATTAAAACCCAAGATGGCGCCGACGACAATTTGTAAATTTTTCATCATGTGTGTCATTTTCATGGTACCCGAAGTCGCTAAAAACGATTATGGGGTCGAAATTAGAATCCAAGATGGCGCCGAGAAAAATATGCATTTTTTTCATCATGGGTGTCATTTTCATGGTACCCGAGGTCGCTAAAAACGATTATGGGGTCGAAATTAGAATCCAAGATGGCGCCGAGAAAAATATGCATTTTTTTCATCAAGGGTGTCATTTTCATGGTACCCGAGGTCGCTAAAAACGATTATGGGGTCGAAATTAGAATCCAAGATGGCGCCGAGAAAAATATGCATTTTTTTCATCATGGGTGTCATTTTCATGGTACCCGAGGTCGCTAAAAACGATTATGGGGTCGAAATTAGAATCCAAGATGGCGCCGAGAAAAATATGCATTTTTTTCATCATGGGTGTCATTTTCATGGTACCCGAGGTCGCTAAAAACGATTACGGGGTCGAAATTAGAATCCAAGATGGCACCGAGAAAAATATGCATTTTTTTGTGATAAGTCATTTTTAAGATTTGCGAGGTCACTAAAAATAAAAATGGGGTCAAGCTTTCGCGGAAATGTCTATCGCGCAAAAGTTCCTGATCCAAGATGGAGGACATTTCTCTATATGAAATTACATGTATTCGTCTCAATCTCAATCTAGAATTTTTGCACGTGAGACCATAGACGAAGCGCATTTGCATAATAGTTACTGTTTTACAAATTGTGTATCTCGCTATTGTTAATTATTGTAACAATACTTATTTTTATTTATTTTAGATAAACGTTATGTCAAACAATGTAAATATTGAAGAAATAAATTGAAAAAATTAAATTTATAATTTACATTAATTTTCAACACTTTTTTTATTTTAATGACAATTAAATTCCTAACCTATCTTCCTTTTTCCCTTCCTCTTAATCTTGGAAATTTAAAGTTTTAGATTTGTATAAATATAAACAAGATTTATAAATTAGTTCGCCAAAGAAGTTTCACTTCTGACATGTGTACTTTGTACGCACGCATGTTTTTTTTTTTATTTCAGTGCAAGCTATAACACGGGTGAAAATTTTATTCCATTTTTCATTATCACATTTTTCATTTCTTTTTGAACCCAATTCTGAAGTCCACGCAGACGAAGTCGCGGGCAGAAGCTAGTTAATTATATTTTAACGGGGTATTTTGTAACACGTTGTATAATATATAATACATACATATAAGCAAGCGAACCCGATAAAAAAACATAGTATATTTTAACAATTTCCTCAAAATAATCAATTATTTTTATCTTCCATGTATTTCAATTAGTTTATCAATTCAATTGATTTACAAAACATTGTTAATCCATTTAAAAGTGTTTTTTTAGATAAGATAAGTCTAGACTCGGTTTATTAGGTTATTATGTTTTTTTAGATTATTATCTGTTTTATTATTAGTTAGAAGTCATTATCTTTTGACGGGAAATGAAAGGGGTGTTGTACTATCAAAGATAAAAAAGCAGGGAGGCTTTTTAACAGAGCTACAACGTTAAGCGTGGGACAGCTTCCCATTTCGCTGATAAAGCAATGCTGTTGTCTCTATAACAACAAATAAAAAAAAACAGAATAAAATATATTTATAGCTTCAATACAACAAACTAGATTTTTTTCCGTTTTGTAGAGAACTAGCTTCTGCCCGCGACTTTGCGTGGACTTTAGAATTGGGTCCAAAAAGAAATGAAAAATGTGAAAGTAATGAAAAATGGAATAAAATTTCCTTCGTGTTATAGCTTGCGCTGTAATAGAGAAAAAATCCAAATTTCAAAGCTGTCTGCCCACGGCTTAGCTCGTAAACAATTTTCAATTTTCCCTCGGGAACTACTTCAGGGATCGGGATAAAAGGTAGCCTATGTTCTTTTCCATGTCAAGTCTACATGCCATGCCAAATTTCATCCAAATCCGTTCAGCCGTTTTTGCGTGATTGAGTAACAAACATCTAAACATCCACACTTTCACATTTATAATATTAGTAGGATGGTACGGGAGCCCATCGCGTGAGTTCGATTCCCACTTGGCCGGTTTTTATTTAGTAGTTCGATACGTCTCACATATAATTCTTGTTAAAAACAATATATAATTAATTATCATGTGTCTTTGACGTGACATTTATATTTAATTAAGAAGCACCTGTTTATACTAATGTAATTACTTAATCATTAAAATTAATTTTTAATTACTGCCTTTGAGAGAAATAATTCGATCTCTTGATCATCTGTTTAAATATTAATTTTATTTAATTTTGTAGTGAAGATGTAGTTTTTGAAGAATTATGCTTCTAGCTCCTGTATTTGAGAATCTATTCTAATATTATAAAGCTGAAGAGTTTGTTTGTTTGTATGTTTGTTTGTTTGTTAGAACGCGCTAATCTCAAAAGCTACAGGTCCGATTTGAAAAATTCTTTTACTGTTAGATAGCCCATTTATTGAGGAAGGCTATAAGGCTAAAATTTGTCATGATAAACGACGTTCACGGCGCGTGTAGCCGCGTGCAAAAGCTAGTGCTATACTCCCGACTAGGGATGTTATGGATATATAATTTCGGATCCGGATATTGATATGGATATTGGTAAAAAATAATATCGGTTTCGGTTACGGTTATGGATATTAAATTATTTCGGATTATCCGATAGTTTCGGTTACGGATATAAATTTTTTAAGGAACTGTAAAATGAAATACAAATTAGGGATATAATTTCGGATCCGGATACGGATATGGATATTGGTAAAAAATTATATCGGTTTCGGTTACGGTTATGGATATTAAATTATTTCGGATATCCGATAGTTTCGGTTACGGATATGGATATCCATAACAACACTACTCCCGACCATACCCCGGCTATTTCACAAAACGGTCAAAATGAGAATCTCCCTTTGGAGTCGGTAAATAATTGGCATGATCGCGAATTTGCTAGCTTTTGGCGTCAAGCCAAGTGGCTCCATCGTGAATGCCTTTACTAGTGCTAAGGTTATCGGAAGCATTATTCGATGTGTGTGAGATCATTCTATGTCTAAGCAAAGCTCAAATCGTGCGCGAATTGCATTCCAATGCACGCTTCTTTGAGAATTCGTGATAAATATGGAATGACTTTGAAACCTTCTTCAATTTACATTTAATTGAACGTCTGTTGGTTTTGTGGGTAGTGACCCTGACTGCTAAACCGAAAGTCATGGGCTCAATTCCCACCCAGGACAAATCTTTGATTGATGAGCATGATCATTCGTTCCGTGCTTGGTTTTAATTTATCTACAGTCATGCATTTATAAATATATAAGTATGTTTATCAGTTGTTTTCCATAGTACAAGCTCTGCCTAGTTTGTTATCAGAGGGCCGTTTGTGTACCTAGACAAACATCCATACCTGTATACATTACAAGTTAAAGGGAACCTTGTAAAAACAGACGAAGTAGATGGTAAAAGCTAGTATCTAAAAAGTAATTCACTTCTGTACCTTTTCACGTAAGTAAATATCTTGGGACACCTCGCACATGGCCATCTGCCCCCCCTAGCCAAGTGACATTTCTACAAGCGATAACGATGATAGAATGACATTAAATGTATGGAAATGACATTTGTTTTCGATAAGTCACGTGACTTCGACTTGTCACTTTCATACATTTAATGTCATTTAAGCGATTTCTATCATCGTTAACGCTTGTAGAAATGTCACTCGGCTAGGGAGGCTGATCCTAAACTAGGCAGAGCTTGTTCTATGGTAACCAGACAACTGCTGATAACAAACTTGTACATATCTAAATGCATACGTATAGACAAATAACACACAGACACAGAACAAATGATCGTGCTCATCACAAAAATTAGTCTTGGGTGAGAACCGAATCCGCGGCCTCCGGTTTAGCAGTCAAGGTCACTTAAACTCTACACCAAATGGCCAGTTGACCATAACAAAAATCATCTTGAATTTCTGTAAATTGTTATCCTAAAATTTCCAAAACGTAGTCCATTATTATTTATGGTCAGTTTATAAAAATACTTACGATCGTTTTTAGTATGAATTATTTAAAAGGTACATGTTGTATGGGCTTAAACTTTGTGTTCATGTGAAATAATGTTTTTTACTCTTTGGGTACTTTTTAGAATACGTTAAAAGCTTGGGTTATTTATTGACGCCAAAGAGAGTAAATCAAGCACAAAAAACTTGATTATTTTCTTGTCTCTGTCACACAATGACTTCACGGATAGCCGAGTGGTATAGTTCACCACGCTAATTACCACTGTGCGCGACGTGCTGCGGGTTCGATCCTCGCATGAGACAAGCATTTGTGTGATCCACAAATACTTTTTCTAAGTCTGGGTGTTCTTTGTGCATATGATTTGAATGTTTGTGAAACCCCCGCGACACAAGGATTAAATTCCTTAGTGCGGGCGTCCTATTTAAAAAAAAAATAACAATGGCCAAAATATTTGTGCGGAACAGAGACGAAATTATACTTATCCAAAATAAATTGATTACGCCCGGTTTCTAAAAATATTGCCGAATGTAATGACAAATAAACCATAGTACCAAAAACTTATCTGAGCGAGTGAGGGCGTTTCTGATGTTGAATTTAGTGTTTCAACTCAAAAGAATTTTCGGGGTTTTGTGGTAAAAATAATAAATAAATAAATAAATATCTTGGGACAATCTCACACACGGTCATCTGATCCGAAACTAGGCAGAGCCTGTACTATGGTAACCAGACAACTGATATACATACTTATATATTTCTAAATACATACATATTATAGATAAATAACACCCAGACACAGAACAAATGATCGTGCTCATCACACAAAGATTTGTCCTGGGTGGGAATCGAACCCACGACCTCCGGCTTAGCAGTCAGGGTCACTAACCACTAGACCAACAGGCCCGTCTTAATGCCCTTGCCAAAGTGTACAAGGAGTAAATTATATCTTAATTTCAGATTATTTTATATTTAAGCTACACAAAATGTACTACACTATATCCTTAACTTAAATTCGCTGTTGTAAGTAGATATTCGTTACTTCGAAAAGGCAATAAATACGTGTTTAATATTTTTCCACTATCTACAAACCGGACATTGAAAAAATACAGTGCACATGGCTTTTACTATAGAACTATAACGCACTAGGGACATAGTGGTGATCAATGCTCGTTCCTTCTCTATATGGGAAGAGGCCTGTGCCCAGCAGTGGGACAATTATAGGCCGGTATTATAATTTTATTTATAATGATTCTTGCAACATCTTTATCAATGTCGTTAGAATATTAATTCGGGTGTTGAGCCAAATCTAAGTATAGTAAAACAGATTGGTACGACGTCTGAATATTTAATGCATTTGATGTTCTGCAATATATTGACTGGCCTGTTAGTCTAGTCTAGTGGTCTCTGCCTAGTTTGGGAACAGATGGCCGTGTGTGAACTGTCCCAAACTATTATTTATATATTATTGTTATTTAATTGCTACTGAGTCCTCTTCCTCTCTTACCTCGTTACACCATCTATGTAATACATATGGAATGCAATAAAGACTTGATTATTGAGTACATTATCAATCTCTTTATTCTGTTCACAAAATCCTTATAAAAACTTATCCCTATTTACAATATTTGACAGTAGTTGATTTATTTCTCAAAAGCGGAGTGAGGGGGGAGCGGGCAGAGCGCGGGAGGCGCGGTACCTGGGCAAGCTTCCTACTATTGACGGTCTCCAAGTCTCACTTTTCATGGCACGAGCTGTACCAATATTCTTTGTATGAAGTTTTAAAATAACCCCTACAGTTAACAGTGTTAGTTTGTCTGAGGTAACTGTAGTAATGTAAATATTGTTGTTACATCTTCGCGATGCTAAACAGTGGTTTAAAAATAACAGTGCTGTAACTACCGGTATTATTACGCTTAACTAATGAGATCAGCAGAATTGTCTATTCATTTATACTTAAAAAAAGGGACTTTGTATCTTCTGAATATACAGGATTGGATTTGGAAAATGAAATATTCATACAAAGTGACAGGTCATGTGACCTATGCTTGTATGAAAAATTGATATTGATTTTTAAGATTTCGACCTATGTTCCTTGGGGAAAGTTGTTCAGTTTTATGCACCTGATTACCTCGTTGAATATACGCACTCCTTTTAAATCAATCCTGTAGTTATGTGGTTACAGGACAATATCCTGTGGGGAGACCAGTCATCATTTATCAAGTTTTTTTATTAGTTAAACATTGTTAACCTTGGTCAATTGCCGACATCACTAATGGAAGTTCCGCTTTTGTTGGTTATTTTATCTGCACTTATAAATAAATAAATAAATATATGATATGAGAAAGAAAGGAGTGGATGCCGCGATGACGAGTAATAGATATGAATGGAAGGAAAATACGCATTGCGCCGACCACATATGAATGGGAAAAGGGATGAATATGATCCCAATAGGGTTGATAACATTTTTTTTTCTATTGTCCGTGAGATATATTAATAAAGATAATAGAAACGTATTTTTTCTTTTGTCTTATAGAAAAAAAATTACGAAGATACACTGAATGGAATTGCCGCGTGACGTCACGTATTGAACGTCAAATTAGATGTGACGTCACAACCCCCCATTACTGAACTTTAGAGCTTTGACTTTGTTAAAAGAAATATTATTAAAAAAAAATAACACAAAACACGACTGCGAGAAAAAAAAATGAAAAAAAAACCTTTGATATGCAGGCGGAGCCGCTGACAACAGCTAGTTTAGAATATTAGTATGGATTACAAAACAAACTTAATTGTTGTGCATGTGAGTCTCTCTCCAAGGTTAATTATTAAATTAAGGACGCGACAATCAATTATATTTCCCCTCCATTAACATTGCGACATTCAACAGTAGTTTATTTTGATAATTAACGATATACTAAAAAAATATATATATATTTAAGAAACTAATTACTATATATTAAAAACATAAATGTTAAAGAAACCGACTTCAAAAGAACGAAAGAATAAAGTACGTAATTTTGGTATAATATACAGGGGTTGTATGAAAACATGATTTTCAATTTTAAGATTTCAACCTATGTTTCTCGGGCAAAGTTGTTCAGTTTTATGCATCTGATTACCTCTTTGAAGTCATGGCGGCCTAGCGGATCAATGAATGGATTTACGTGTACAAGCCAGCGTCGTGACCTCGTGATCAATGCTCGTTCCTTGTCTATATGAGAAGAGGCCTGTGCCCAGCAGTGGGACGTTTATAGGCATTTTTTATTTTAAAACTACGTAAACTAATTTAAAATGGGACCATCTCTAAGATATACTCTAAATAATATAATATTTTTTTAAATGTAAAACATGTTTCATACAAATAAATGTATCTTTATGGATTAAAAAAAAAGATCATTTTTTTTTTGTTATGATTAATATACAAAAATAATGTTTATGTTGGATACTGATATTTTAAACCCATAATGTAATTAATGCAGATGAAGTCGCGTTTGTATCTAGTACTAGCTACCCGGACAGACTTCGTTCTGTCAAAAGTAAATTAAGATAATTCCCGAGTTTAGGAACAGTTTTTTTTTTTTTTACTTATTATTTATGTTTTACACCTTTTAAACCTTCCCTGGACTTCCACAAACATTTCAAGATCAAAATCAGCCAAATCGGTCAAGCCGTTTTCATGCTATGTCGTGACAACGGAAAACGGGTTTCATTTTTATATATATAGACTAGCTGTTTCCCGCTGCTCCGCCCGCGGTCTCAATTTTTTTTTATATTTGTGATGTAAGCTATCCTATATTTCAAGTTGGATCAAACTGCACACGGTGTGCAAATTTGATTAAAATCGGTTCAGTAGTTTCGGAGTTCATCCCCGACAAACATCATGACATATAATATCGATTGATGCCAAAAAGTACACGGTGCTAGTTTTTCGCATTTTAGCCCATTCGATTCCCGGTCCGCAAAGCGTATTTTCAAACATCAATTTAATGCAGATTTATTTCTTTAAAAAAATAAAAGAATGTTTTCTTTGAGTCTAATTTGCTATTCTTCAGTATTGAGAGTACTTTCTCTCTTTCTTTCTGGTGGCAATCATAATATAACCTACGACCTACTCTCAGACCTACCAAATGGACAAACGAAAAAAAAACATAAAAGTCTGCGAGCCTGATATTTAAAGAAGAAAACAGTTTTAATATCATTGCAAGGAGTTTTGACAACCTTGTTTATTTAATTGATATATAACCTCTATGGAGGAGGATCTGGAGGATAGTAAATTGTACTAAAACAACAAAATTTGGTCGTCATGGCAACTACCTACTTACGTTTTTAATGTCAATATTCGCGATGTTAATAATTGATAAAAATTAAACAAAAAAACATTTCAAATTGGACCAAATTGTGAATCTAAACCATCCTCGAATCCACCTGAAGACACACAGCAAATTTCATTATAATCGGTCCAGCCGTCTAGGAGGAGTTCAGTCACATACACACTCACAGAAGAATTATATATATAAAGATTACAGGTATCTATTTTAAATAGTTTATATTGAGTTTCGTTTTCATGACCGAGTTTAGAATTTACTATCATGTTTTTATTTCGTAATATCCTGTCATGCTAATTGATAATACACTATTGTTATTCCTCTCTTGCTCACACGTATCGCTCTCTCTGTCTCTCCTTAATAACATCATCTGCTTACCTTTTCCCAAGCTATGTTGGGGTCGGCTGTCGGGCTGTCTTACCGGATGAATACCGTATTTTACATGGAGCTACTGCCTATCTGATTTTCACAAAGCATTTTACTGGGTAACACAGTATCCCATAGTAAGACTGGTTGTCGGAATTGTAATGACTAAACGACTGTTAAAGATCGACGTATGTCAATTAGAACCAACGGCATAACGTGCTTTCCGAGGCACGGAGGGGTCTCGGTATGTTGACTAATGGTCACCCATCCATGGACGAATACCGGCGAGCGCGACTTAACCTTTATTGTTGGTTGACACTTAGCGACGAGCCTCGACGAGATCGGCTTAATAAAGTCACGTTTGTTAATTTCAATAATTAAAACTTTCTAAAAACACATAATTAATGAAAAAAAAAAGTGTGTGTGTAATTACTTATGTACACGCGTTAGAAATTATACTTCTTTGGCGTAATAAGACTAATTAATATGAATTTCTGTTTATTTTCAGGTACTCTTAGGACAACCCGAAATATCGATCAAGCAAGAGAGAGCAAGCCAACTTCGAATGCTTTGGAATTAATATTTTAAGTATAATAATTTATTTTTGATGGCGAGAATTATTTGCGAAATATCTTTATTATTCGAACAACCAGCCTCGTCTTCTCTGTCCCATTTATCTTAGTATTTTAACCATCTTTAAAAGGAGGAATGTTATCAATTCAACTGTATGTTAGATGAAATTTAAAATTCATAGTTTGATCAAAAATTTATATAAATATGAGTATCTGTTTCCCTTGGTCATGGTATCACGCGTGAAAGGATCGTCCAATTTCGCTAATTCTTTTTTTGTCGTGTTTGTTATTATCAGGAGAAGATTCTTACGAAAGAAAAAAATTACAAAATTTAAAGAATTATTGAAAAAATTAAAGAACATTTAACGACTTCCAATGTAACTATACAGCGTTTGATGTAACTGTTTGTTCTTTGCTAGGACAACCTCTATCAGGTCAGCTAGTGTAATCTTTAAACAATCAAGATATTATTCGGACTTCTGGTTATGTCTGTGATGTCCTGGTCTTATGGAGTTTCTTATAAGGTTTCGGGCAGTTGTAGTTTGAGTTTTCGATCTTATTTTGGTTGCTTTTTGCTCATTTGTGTGTGTTTTGTTTGTTAAGTGTTTGTGATTGTGTAGGTACCAGCCTATAAACGTACCACTGCTGGGCATAGGCCTCTTCCCATTTAGAGAAGGAATGAGCATTGATCACCACGCTTGCTCATTGCGGGTTGGCGATTTCAGATTCCAATTTTTGGAATCCAGGTTTCCTTACGATTTTTTCCTTCACCGTTTGTCAATGATGTCTTAGAATGATTAAGAAAGTACATATAACTTTGAAAAAGTCACATTGGTACTTGTCTGGGTTCGAACCTGCAGTCATGTGCATGCAAATCCGTTCATTGAACCACTAGGCCACTACGACGATTGTGATTGTGTAATTTGGCATCAATTTGATTTAACTGTTAAAATACCCTTGGCTATACCCATGTGTGGTCAACTGGCAGAAATTGCTAATAGCAGATTGCGATAAATTAAAAATAATAATAAAGATATTCACAATTAATTCTCGTTATCTATTCAGAGTGAATATTTAAGGTATTGTTTATAACTATAGAGTACACGGCACCGTTTGTGTGAATGGTTTTTAATCAAGATCAGATATGATCAGAAAAATGTAGCCTAACTCTTGATGGACAAAGTCGCTAAAGCTTGACAAATTCGTATATGGCACTCCCGTGGTCTGGCGACGGGGGACGTAAGGCAGCGGGGAGGGGGACGAAAGCGTAATTGTCATTCGGGCACCGGCATCGGGCAGTAACGTTCCCCGCCACCCACGCCGACTGAGTGTCACGATTGCCAGCTTATAGCAAATGTTAGTTTTATAAAATCCTACAATATTCACTTTTAACTTAATTTAAGCATATCTTAATACAGCATCCAATTAATCTTATACAGGAGTAATTTAAAAGGAGTGCGTTTATTCAAGGAGGTAATCAGGTGCATAAAACTGAACATCTCTCCCCAAGGAACATAGGTCGAAATCTTAATATTGAAAATCATCTTTTCATACAAACATTAGTCAAGTGACCTAGCTGTCACTTTATATGTAAAGTTTAATTTTCTATTTTAAGATTTCGACCTGTGTTCCTTGGGGAGAGTTGTTCAGTTTTACGCAACTGATTACCTTGTTGGATATACGCACTCCTTTTAAATTAATCCTGTTTTTAGCCTTTTCTGTCTCGTAGGAGTTACTATCGAGATATATTATTTTGGGTTTAAGTCCGCTATTGGACTAGACTACCAATATAAGATGAGGAGAGATGCTCTTAAATATATTGATCTAATTGTCTCGAGACTATTCGAATGAGATTAGGCTCGAGTTATCGCTAATTATTAACTTATGCATAGACAAATTATAACACCAGCCTGTAACTGTCCCACTGCAGGCCTCTCATACAGAGAACGAGCATTGATCACCACGCTTGTGAGATCCACGGTGGGTGACATTACCGAAGCTGTTAATAACACCAGCCTGTAACTGTCACACTGCAGGCCTCTCATACAGAGAACGAGCATTGATCACCACGCTTGTGAGCTGCCCCACGGTGGGTGCCATTACCGAGGCTGTTGATAACACCAGCCTGTAACTGTCCCACAGTTGGACAAATGCTTATTATTAAAGTAGCTGATATTGTATATAATTTGTCTGTCCGTAAGTTTATATTAGTGATAAAATATTTTATTTTTGTATCGTATAGGTGCTCTCAATATTTTAGGTAAACGTATTTGATAAAAGTACTATGTATTTATTAATTTAGTTTATTTAATCATCCATACGTACTGCTAAAATCATCACAGATCAGTTAATAGATGTCGCTGTATAGCGAGATTCCTCTGTCTGAACTATCATTGTTAAAAATCGTATTTAAATAAAAATATATTAGAAATATACAGGATTAATTTAAAAGGAATGCGTATGCGTAAAATGGAAAATGAACTACTCATACAAAGTGACAACTTATGTTTGTATGAAAAGATGATTTTCCATTTTTCGATTTCGACCTAATATGTTCCTTGGGGAAAGTTGTTCAGTTTTATGCACCTGATTACCTCGTTGAATATACGCACTCCTTTTAAATTAATCCTGTATGCAAAATGTTACATTCTCAAATTGTCACATTAATTTATCAATGTTTTATAGATGCATAATTTGTTTGGAATTTTCATTTAAATAAAGGTATTTTCAGTATTATATTTTTAAATAATTTTGGACGTAAAATTATTTATCTTGATTTGTAACTAATTACACAATTTCACGTATTTTTTATAATTATTGTTCTAAATAGATTTCGATTGTTTTGTTGTAATATAATCATACTTTCTAGTTTTTTACGACTTAAATTTAATATAGCAATTCTGTATTACTAAAAATAATACCTAGTACTTCTCGAACGAAAGGTATCCATTTTTATACTTAATTAAAAAAAATTGTCTATTTTCCATCTCATTTCAATACTGTATTGAATTTCGTCAGTGTGCATATGTATAAAATCTCATATATGAGACGATAAACACAACTTATCTTTGAGACGGTCTTATGTCCATCTGTCGCCCCTTAGGGCGCATTCACACGGGATACGTCTTTGACGATTCGGTATAAAAAAATGACCGTAGTGACCGACGTATCCGTCTACGTCTTTTTTCACGATTCGTGAAGCGTGTGAACATGGGTATATAAAAAGCATTGCTCCCGTCAAAAAAAATAACGAATCGTGAAAAAACACGATTCGTGAAAAATCACGATTCGTCTTCGTGTGAATGAGCTCTTAAACCTCAAAGTTACAGGGACAGCATGAGACGTACTTAATTATGAGTTGCGTTTATGTAATTGACCATAAAAGTTGTAGAACAAAAAGTTTTTTATGAAGTCAGTAATTCAATCTTTAAAGTTCTGTAAAGTTATATTTTTATTGTTTTTTTACAAATAATTCACTTTTAAGGATCTTTTTCTATCACCAATCCACCGAACACTACACACCCATATAGACCTATTTCTTGTTGTAAACATAATTCCAATAGTCCTGCATGTACTTTGGGCCTTAACCATATTCTCCCATAGAACAGGGTTGGATGGTCCCTTGTAGGTGCCCCATCCCACTTTAGAGTAAAGTTCTCAACAAGGCCGCTGAGTGGTGGACCCCGCTGGTGGGTGCCTTTCAAAGGAACGGGTATCTTCATTACGGGGATTTTTGTTAAAACTTGCTCTTACGCATCGTTTTTGGGGATAATATTGTCCCTTTCGCTGCGGTTGGCCCAGAATACAACTCCAAATCTTACATTTGAAACAACTGAACCGTGCCTTAGACAAAGTACATTTCGACAAGCGTAGAAATCGCTTAAATGACATTAAAAGTATAGAAATGACATGTCTCTTTGATAAGTCACGTGACTTAGACTTGTCACTTTCATACATTTGAGCGATTCGATCAGCGAGAAGAATGATATAATTATTATAGAAATGTACCTTGTCTAAGCCTTTACCCACGAGCCCCTTCCTATCGCCTTAGATAATATGATTTTTTAATATGTATGTGTCTACTTAATCTCTTAGTTTTAATTTTTTTAGACATTTTATACTTGACCGGGTTTTTATAAACTTTGTATAGATCTTAAAAAGAAAAATAACCATCATCTTCTCCCTTATCCCATTCATATGGGGTCGGCGCAATGCGTATTTTCCTTCCATTCATCTCTATTACTCGTCATCGCGGCATCTTTCTCATATCATCTTTCACACAATCCATCCATCTCTTTTTCGGTCTCCCTCTGCTTATATACCCCTCCACAGTCATACTTATAACTTGTTTAATAATGTGACTTTCATTCCTCCTCATAACATGTCCAAATCTCATTAATGTTTTTTTTTTCTTTACAAACATACACGTGTAAAAAATGGTCTTTACAAAGAAAACTAATTACTAAAGTTTACTATAACGGAAACGAATCGTGAGAATATTAAAATAGGTGTAAAATTAAAAAGTATACACATTATTGCAATACGTGTTCGTGATGACGTCGTTAAATTTTATTACTTTTTTTTATCACGACATTATGTACTGTGAAACCGATTATTAAATATACAAATTAAATTACTTAATATTTATACTATTCTACTACATATAGGTACTTTTAAGACCGGAAAGAAAAACGTTGCTGATTTAATTTTTAAAAATTATGTTAAAGTATGGGGCAGTGGCTCACGTCTTTCGCGGCATAAATATCAAAATGGCGCCGCTGTATTTCGTAGCAGAAAAAAAATATTATAAAAAAAAGTAGTTTATTGCAGTTTTTATCAAAATCTGGTCGACTTCGCTAAAAATTTATATTTTTCCTTTAAAATTAGCATTTATTGTTATATTGTAATAACATTTCGAATCGCAATTTAGTTTTTAAGTTAAATCCTATTATAATAATAATAATGAGTATTATGAAATTATTTTATATAATGTTAGGTTTGACACTGATGTGTCCATATTTTCCTACTGTATTCCCAATTATTTTGAATAAATCAATATTTTATTTAATTATTGTTGTTGTATGATTTTACTCCTATTATAAAAATGTCGTCACTCAACTCAGCCTATTGCGGTCCACTGCGGGACTTAGGCCGCTTCCATGTTGCGCCACAACATGGAAGCGCCTGGTCCCCAATTTGGGGGCTGTGTGTAGTGGCGCGCCATCATGAAGGTGTTAGCCCTCCTGCCAGTCACCACGCTGGACAAGCGGGTTGTTGACCGCAGTCTACTGTCAGTTCTTCAGAAGAACGCTGCTGCCCATTCTCCTTGTTTCTATATCTCTTACGACACCTACAGGGAGAGAAATGAGGTTCTATTCTATGCCTTACAGCAAAAAATCTTAATCTAGCTATTTCATGATTGCTATCAATTCAATTCATTTTTGTTGAGTGAGGCACCATAGCTGTGTCAACGAATTTGACGTTTGTGCCATATCTGGGTTGGGAAAATAAGTTTAATAAGCGAGCAAAATAAAAAACAACCCGAACAAAAATTTTAATTAAAGAAAACTTGATAAAACTTTTGTGCATCTTTTTTTTTAATAACGAATCTCTACTTCCTCCTTAGTGCTCACCGGCGCTCATTCACTCTTGGCCACCATTACTTTTCAAGTTTTCAAAACTTACATCCATCGTGTTGACATTTAAACGCGCGTAACAAGTAGTCCATATTTTCTTCATTTCACATTTACTTATAAGCGATTGATGTAATTTGATGTTTACTTAAAAAACCAGTCCCCAACAAAGATTTACTAAGAAATATCTGGTTCGGTCTGGTTTCCGAAAACCAGTTAAAACTAACTCAATTCAACAACTTTGTCAAGGGATACTTCGCGAGAAAACAAACATATCAAAGTATTATCTGGAATCGCCAACAGTGAGAAAGCGTAGTAAGTAAGTAACTTATTCCTGCTCTATAGCAGAAGAGCGTTTTGCTCAGCTGCGAATCAATTTAAGATGGCGTCATAATTACGTAGGTAATTATGTTGTATTTCGCAAATGAATAATCCAATTCGATACGGAGAGCAAGTAATTACGAAATAATAAAACAAATATTCAGCGATCAAGGTTTTATTTGCATTTAATTATAAAACTAGTTATTTCACTTAATTTGCCAAATAACTTTTTAAACACGTGCTAGAATTTATGTAGGTTTTAAATACTCATAAAATGTCCACGCAAAGCATTGTGACTGCCAATACACAAATTGAGGTGAAACTGCACATAAGGTGCACGATTATAGGTACCTATTTATTTATGTATAGGCCGATTCAACCATAATGACGGCTGTGAATTTGGTATCTTACCTATAGGTAGGTAGTACGTAAGCATAGTTTATTACCTAATTGATAGTACAATCGTCATTCGCAGACACCTGTAACTATATACTTAGGTAATATTGTTACCATCAGAATGATCCCTACGTAATAATTATGTATGTTTTATCATCATCATCATCATCATCCTCCTGCCCTTATCCCAATTTTATTTGGGGTCGGCGCAGCATGTTTTCTCCTTCCATACTCTTCTATCTGCCGTCATCTCACAAGTAACATTCTTTCTTGCCATATCGACTTTCACACAATCCATCCATCGTTTCTTTGGTATATAATTACATAATTATTTCGTCACAAAATACACGGCAGTATTTACATTTACATATTTACAATAAAATTAAACTTCAATGAAGGTCAAAAATGTAAATTAAAATATTTACAACATTATAGACATTTTTATTTTATAATTTATCCAAACAAAATTGTTGAAGTTTACAAAACTCTTTACGAAATCGAACTGGCAATAAAACAATTCAAAATCCGTCGCCATAGCAATGACAAAACAACAAAAGACTGTTTGTACACATAAACAGTGGTTGTCATTGAAAACAATAGTTTATTCTTTCTCAATATTATATTAAAATATTAGCATGTCTGATTTAAGCGGGTACGATGGTGATGCTGTAGGCTTCGACTCTGTTTCTCTTAATAAAAGAGAGGAAATGGAATCGTCGACGCAAACTACAAATTTCAATGAATCCGGGGTCGGAACACAGACAAGCATGCAAAAAGAAAGTGGATCTTTAGCTACTCCTGAAGATTTAAACGCTCAAGATGATATCCTCAAAGAATACCCACCTCCAGGTCTGAATGAATTCTTGCGAAAAGTCATGCCAACTATGTTGGAACAGTTAGACCAAAGCGACAGAGAATTATTGTATAATTCCTCTGATTCCGACGAAGAGGAAGTTCTTAATGCTAAGCTGTTCCAGGATATTAAGTTAACTGATCTTCCTGGTATAGGGGGAGGGGATGAGTCTCGCTGCGTACTAGATATTTGCTGGAGCAGCGCTGGCAATTCTTTAGCGGTATCCATCGGCAAAGGTCAGCACGAGAACTGGTGTACTGACGACGGCATGATCAGAATTTTCACCATCAAACGCACAGCAGGCGATACGTTCGTACGAAGTTTAGATGTTACTGAGAAGAGCTGTATTAATAAACTGAAGTACCATCCATCTGTAGCCGCATTATTAGCATATGGAACGACCACCGGTGAAGTTGTTTTATGCAATTTGAGGAATTTGGACGCAATTTTGTTGACTTCACCAGCCGGGGCTCACAGTTCGAAACGTGTGACAGGCTTACACTGGGCCGACGCTTCTTTAGCCAACAGTTATTTGACAATGCATATAGTTAACACGGGGAAAAGACGAGGAGCGTCTGATCACATTCTTATTTCATCTGGCTGCGATGGAAGCTTAAATGTCTGGCAAGTGAACGCTAACCTCAAAATATTTGAGAACGTTATTTCTTATCTTGTAAACGGCTCCCGGAATGTGACTCCGATTAATATAAGCTGTTTCGACTTTATAAAAACGTACCCCTTGAGGCCCAGCGATCAGAAGGTTCCTGATGATATATTTGTGGTTGGAACGACAACTGGGAAGCTGTTTTTGTGTAAAACGAAGATTTATCATCCGATTGCTAACAGCAAGATGGTGGATCCTGTGGTTGAGATGTTAGAAGGCCATTCTACTTACGTGGTGGATGTGGCGTTCAGTTTCCAGAAGCCAGGAGTCTTTGTGTCGGCCTCCATAGAGTCCGAGTTGAGAATTTATGATATTAATCAGACCAGCCCTCTGAAGGTAAGATACCATCATGATTTTAAACAGGTTTTTTATAAAGTGCGACGGTATGCGAGGCTTGTGGCTAAGTGTAAGCAGTACGGTTTGATCGATAATAAAGGTTAAGACGCACTCGCCGCAGTTGGTCCGTAGATGGGTGACCCTTTATAAACATTCCGAGACCCCTCCGTGCCTCGGAAAGTACGTTAAGACGTTGGTCCCGATTGGCTTACAGTGATCTTTAAGGACAAACGGCTTAACGTGCTTTCCGAGGCACGGAAAGAAGCACGGCGTAAAGAAGCGCCGCTTAACCTATAATATTGACAAAACTGTACGGCTTACACTTAGCCCTAAACCCCTCCAAGATTTTACATTTTAGAACATAATTTTCAGGTGATCTGCCTCGACATGTCAATATCGTGCCTGGCGTGGCTGCCGAACAACCCGTGCGTGGTGCTGCTGGGCCTGGCGCGGCCGGAGGGCCAGCTGCTGAAGGTGTACAACGTGTGCAGCGGCAGGGCCCTGCCAGTCGATGGCCTGACGGGGCCCGGCGGCTGCGTGACAGCTGTCACTGTCAATCAGAGTGGGTTAGTGACCATTTTTGAGTCCTTCTGACTCTTCGGTAAATCAGGAGTTTAGTTAAATAAAACAATTTTTGATTTATAATGTTACCGGTACGCGATGTTACCGGCCCTCGTGGGTCAATATAGTAGTGTTACTTCAGGGGTCAAATAAATAAATTCAATTCAGTAGCTGGATCATTAAACTCAAATAATTGCAAAATTTTACACGAATTAATTAAATATTTGGAGTCTTGTACATTAAAATTCAAACTCGACTTCAGGGCTTGAACCTGCGACTCAAGGTTCGTTGAACTGGTGCGTTGAACCAGGAGTCGCAGGTTCGAGTCCTTCCGGAAGTTAAAATTGTTCCTTCTTTCTATTTGAATTTTAATTTATTTTACAAGTTATTGTGACGCATGAATGCGGTTTAAATCAATAAGAATAATATTTTGAGTCTATTGTTTTAAAATGTCAGAATCATTTATTAATTGTTTTCAGTGTATGCCGCATAGCAGCGGGCGACTCAGATAGCAATGTTCACATCTGGGAGCTTCCATCGCGCCGCATAAGACTCACGCCGGAAGACCTAGATTTTTAGTACGTTAACAACTTAATAGGCTAATTATCTTGTTAATTATCTTCAAAGACTATTGATATTATATTATTACCTACGTTTTAATAGTCCTATGTAAGATTATTTTAACATAACCTAAAAATTTACCCAGATAGAAAACCAAGGCATGTTTTTCGTAGAAATCTAGATATTTTTTTTTACCTACCTACTACCGATAAAAAGGAGCGTAAATAATTAGTAAAAGTAAAACAAAATGGCTTCCATATATTTTGGTGGGAAATTTAAAAACTGTCAAATTAATAAGTGTTTTTTTAAATAAATGTAAATTCTTTAATTGGTTTTCTATTGGGGTCCTATAATGATGGCTAGTTAATTATGGTATTTTTCATAATTTTAACATTAATGTATTATTATTTATTTAAAAGTGCAATGGAGAATGATGTCTAAGAATGTCGATTTAGATTATGATATAATAGGTATCGACACAGGGCCAAATGAAATTTAAAGAATCCTGGGCTATGAGAATGAAGAAGACAAGGAGTGCTGAATATTAGTATCAACTATCATCACCAGCCGATCTATTTTTAATCGTGTAGGTGATGTCATAACTAGCGTACATTTTTAACCGACTTCAAAAAGGAGGAGGTTCTCAATTCGACTGTTTGTTTTTTTAGTTTGATCCGGTCAAAATTTTAAGCCTTAAAAGGTAAACGCATGTGCTCGCATGGGCAGAAGCTAGTATTTTTCTATATTTGGCACTCTTTCGGCTTTATTTTCATGGCATGGGCATGCAGTTGCGTTTACAAGTATTTTTGTTTCTGCTCTGTGCTTATAATAACTAATTTTGTCAATGTCCAACTCAATTAATCTGAATTTGTTAAATAATAAAGACACAGTTCTCCAATTTAAGTTATTATTAAAATATTAAATAAAACATAGTTACGAGTTCATTTGTTTATTTAATTTAAAAATTACAATATCTAAGGAATCATTTTGACTGTCGAGAAGACATCTTGTCTCGTACTAGCGCGCATGTCAGCGTGCATTACATACACTTGCTAGGTGCTCACCAACTGGAAGGAAATAAAAATATATGTTAACTTTAGGATGAGCGGTTCAACTATCACTATCATGGTTAGGGTGTTGGACAAGCGCCCATGTGGTTGCGGGTTCGAATCCCATTCGCTACACGACTGGCGTGAATCCACTCGTAATACAAGCATCTTAGAGCGAAGAGTTAAGACTAATAATCTAATAAGCTAATAATGTGTATCACGCATTGCTAGAAAGTTTAGTAAAAAGTGCTATGTAA
Organism: Plusia festucae; assembly: GCA_950381575.1. Classification (NCBI taxonomy): domain Eukaryota; kingdom Metazoa; phylum Arthropoda; class Insecta; order Lepidoptera; family Noctuidae; genus Plusia; species Plusia festucae. Next base: position 446,791 of record OX494457.1, read on the forward strand.
CTGGTAATTTTATCTAAGTCCGAAAACACAACGTAGTGTTATACATGATTAATTTAAAAGGAGTGCGGACATTCAACGAGGTAATCAGGTGTATAAAACTGAACAACTTTCCCCAAGGAACATAGGTCGCAACCTTAAAATTGAAAATCATCTTTTCATACAAACATAAGTCACGTGACCTGTCACTTTGTATGAAAAGTTCATTTTTTTGTTCAGTTTTATGCACCTGATTACCTCGTTGAATAAACGCACTCCTTTTAAATTAATCCTGTATCAATGGTGGTACAGTAACACTTCCCGGTGACTCTCAGAACCAAAAAAAAATATTTGTCGACCCCGGGTTCTTGGACTATAATTTGCGTTATGCCACGCTATGATAGGCTCGTGGCTAAGTGTAAGCCGAACGGTTCGACCGATAATTAAAAGGTTAAGTCGCGCTCGCCGCGGTTGGTCCGTGGATGGGTGACCATTTGTAAACATATCGAGACCCCTCCGTGCCTCGGAAAGCACGTTTAGTCGTTGGTCCCGACTGTCATACAGTGATCTTTGACAGTCGTTAAGTCATTACAATTCTGACAACCAGTCTTACTATGGAATACTGTATTACCTAGCAATAGGTTGTGGAGGTCAGATAGGCAGGTCGCTCTATGTAAAATACGGCATTCAGCTAAATCCGGTAAGACTGGAAGCCGACCCCAACATAGCTTGGGAAAAGGCTAGGCAGTAGCCACGCTATGATTAGTTTGGACTTGAGGTCCGTGTGTATGATGTGTATGGTGTGTATGACGTGTATGGCGGTGGCGGTGTGAGCGGGCACCTGTCACAGCTTGGCGCGGCGCGAGGGCTCGGTGGCGGTGGGCGGCGGCGGCGGGCCCTTCTTGTCCAGCTCCTCCAGGTACAGCGACACGATCTGCTGCCGCTCCTCCGCTATGTGCTCCAGCGCCGTGTACCTGACGCAACCAAAAAGTCGATTGAGCCCACCAAACAACGAAAAGGGGGTTAGAAAAATTAGAGGACCTTCGTGTTCGCCACCGGTTTTGAAGGTGTCGCCAGCTCTGAGGTCCCAGGTTCGATCCCCGGACGAGTTAATGTAGAAATACACTTTTCTAGATTGTCTCGGGTCTGGGTGTTTATTTATTTATTTATTTATTTAATACTTTTTGCACATTGTTGCACAAAGGCGGACTTAATGCCAGAAGGCATTCTCTACCAGTCAACCTTAGGGTGGTCCAGAGACAAATCGTACATGACAGAGACAAATCGTTTATGGTACCTTCGTTGTCTCTGATTCCATATCACATGCTTTAGCTACTTACTTTGGATTCGAAGCAATGTATTATGTGATGTTGTCCACATTTATTATTTTTTAATTATTTAAAAATTTTTTCAAGAAAAATTTTTTTAAAACAAAAAAGGTGTTCTTATATGCGTTCCGTTATTTTCTTTTGAGATACGGAACCCTAGAAATGACAAACCCAGCTAGTCATTTTTACATAGGTATTTATTCCTTGTGTCGCGGGGGTTTCACAAACATTCAAATCACATGCACAAAGAACACCCAGACTTGGAACAAGTATCTGTCACACACAAATACTTGTCCCATGCGGGGATCGAACCCGCAACACGTCGCGCACAGTGGTGATTAGCGTGGTGACCTATACCACTCGGCTATACGTGCAGTCAAAATTAATTAATTTACAAAAAAAAAAAAAAACTATTGGTTAAAAACATCTTCTGACTTCTCGGTGTATTTGACATACCTGGCGTCGTGTTTCAGGGCGTCCAGCACGTGTTGTAGCGCGTTAGGGTTCTCCTTCACTGCCGCCAGACTCTTGTGTGTGATGGACCTCGTCTCCAGCAGCAGTTGCCTCATGGCCGTCTTGGCAGCGGACTGCTTGTCGCGCTGGTAGTCGCGGAACTCGCGCTCCATCTGTAGGAAATATTATGTTAAAATACTAGCTAGCAGATACGGAAACTTGTTTCGCCATATTATTTCTAGAGACCCTTATATAAATTACCGGAATGAAGGCCTGTTCAAACCTGAGCGATATTCGCTGCCGCTGTGGGTAGAGGTACATACCGCGCGGGAGCAGCGGCACGCATCCCGAAATTACTAACTGGCGAAAATTTCTTACCTCTCTGAGCGAAACTTGACTACCGCGCGTTATTCTACACACAAGGATAGCGAAATCCGTTTTGGTGTGAACAGTAATATTACCGCATACCCGCTGGGTTTTCTCTGCCGCAGACGGTAGCGAATACCGCTTAGGTGTTAATAGGCCTTTAGTCGGAGAGTTAATTCTTTAACCATTAGAATAAAAATTATGAATAAATGTGTTCTACCGAAGTTTGAAACCATTAGTTAGGATATTTAACCATTGGTTTAGTCAACGCGCTAGTGACGTCGCGCCAGTGCGTCAGTAACATACCTGTGACGCGCTGCCGTACACAGGCGCGGTGGGCTCGTCCGCCAACATGGCCTTGACGTCGCGCCAGTGCGCCGTGCACGTCACGCCACGCTCGCTGAGAAGCGCGCGGAGTTTGTCACGCCGCCGCGTAGCCAGCGCGCTAGTGTGCTGCATGAATAGGCGCTCCTGGAATAAATGTTTCATCAATTATTATTATAATTTTTTTTCGTAAAGATTTCTATCAATGTGGGTCGCACTATACTAGTAATCTTGTTAACCCCTCGTACTAAGCTAAGAGGCTTGTTTTGCGAGTGGGTTCACGTCGGTACTGTAATGGTATAATGGTAATATTTTGAATACAACACTTATTAACGAACTCTTTCTGTCACTATTTTATCTACACCGTAATTTGAACACAATACGTATCGTTAGAATGACTCGGTGCGTTAAGCGTTGACATGAGCGGTTGATGCGCATGACTTACATCAGGTTCCATCCCCGCCATCTGAGAGTTCTTTTTGTATATTGTATTTACATAAAAAATCATAATAATGGATTCTGACCACATTACATACCGTAAAACTAATAAATGCGTTTCTTTGAATAATTATTCTTCGAGTTCAATATTTGATACGACCGGAATGAGTCTACCTGAGAATACTATGAATGAAGATAATAATTACATCAAACAAATAAATGAGTTAAAAATGGAATTAGCATCCGTACACCAAGAAGTAGAAAATTTGCTAGAGGAAAATCATCAACTAAAGTCAGAATTAGAGCACAACAAAACAATTATAGAAAACTATAAGAAAGTCAGGTTTACTCCTACGCCAACAGCCGTGCGTTTAGGCAGCAAGACAAAACGACAAAAACGGAAACCGGAACAATCACTAAATTCTGCTGCGAAGCAAATTAGAACGAGTTCTCCTACAAATAGTGATGCTGAAATAAATTTTGGACTTGAAAATAACAACAAGAAATCACGAGCGAGTGTCACTAAAATGGAAACTACAAAACCAAAAATTTGTCTAATTAGCACCAACAACAAAAATAGGATATTATCGATTGCTGAAGCAGAAATCAAGGGTAGTTTTGAATTATGCCATTACATATCACCTCATGCAGGTAATAAACAAATATTTATAGGAATAAACGAAAAACTGTCCATGTTCACAAAACAAGATTATTGTGTCATACTTATAGGTGAAGAAGACTTCAAGGTGACAAATAATTACTTCGACCAGATTGTTTTTATTCGTGAGACACTGCGAAATATAACACATACAAATATTATCATTTGTTTGCCTACCTATAAATGTAAAGATTACGTAAACATGCATAACTGTAGGGTTGAAAACTTCAACAACCTTTTATACTTGGACATAATAACACATGAACATGCATATATTTTAGATTCCAATAAAAATATATATTATGACTACTCACTGTATAATAGAAAGACTGGAACAATTAATGACAAAGGCATACGCGCCATCTTCAGAGACCTAAACGTCTATATTCAGGATTTACAAGACTACAACAACAACGAATTACAGCCCAACTTAGAAGAAGCGAGTTTTTTTCTTGACTAATGAGAATTTAATAATATTGCATCAAAATATTGCAGGATTAATCAACAAATCAGACATGCTTACAATATGCTTAGAAGAACTTATAGATAGGGAATTAAAAGTTGATATACTGTGCATTACAGAACATTTTATGTCAGAAGGCGATGAAACACATCTACTGATCCCAAACTACAGTTTAGCTTCATGTTTTAGTAGAACTAATAGTAAAAGAGGTGGTTCGTGTATTTTGGTCAGACACGGACTTTTTTGGAACGAAGTACCTGATGTTATGAAATTGTCAATAGCTAATACATTTGAATGTTGTGGAATAGAACTGACAAAGTATAACATCTTAATTGTGTGTATTTATCGTGTACCAAAAATTGCAAATTTAAGTGTATTTTTTAATAAATTTGAGCAGCTATTAACAAACGTCAGTAATAAAAAATATAGCAACATTATATTGGCTGGTGACTTCAATATTGACATCATGAAAAAGACTAGTGTATGCCTTGATTTTACTTGTTTGTTACTAAATCACAATCTGAAATTAGCCATTATTGGAAGACAGCTGTCAGTGCTGATTGTAAACAAAGTCCGCGTATTAAAATATCAAAAAAAAAATAGAAATATGTTATAAATGTATCTAGTAAAGTCATTAAATTGTGTATATAATGAACATAGACACCTAAAAATGTTCGCAGAGTGCTACATTGGACCAAAGTGAAATAAATAGTAAAAAACCTATCAATCACAATATTGTATAAAAACAGTATCAGTGCTAGTGAGAGTGAACTTTAGTGATCAAAGGACCAAAACAAAGTTGTGGACTAGTATAACTACAATAATAACATAACATCAGTGTATTATGTTTGTTAAAATCACAAAAACCAACAAACTATAACAGTTGTAACTTCAAATTTTTAAATTTGTGTCAAACCAAAGACAATAACTTAACTTATTTTTAGTGATGTGACAAAAATAAAATTACTAAAGAACGAATGATATAGTTATTACATCGTTATCGTTTTAGTGTTGAGATTTGGATACCAGCCTTTTGAGACTGCGTTTCATTACACGAAGCAAATTAATATACTACGGAAAAATGAATTGCGATGACAATAACATAACTTATTAATAATTAGCGGATAACAACTCCACCCCGCTCGGTCTCGGGAGTCAAACTTTTAAAACTTAATTGAATAATAATTATAATAACACTATATTTTTTTTTTTTTTTTGAAATGGAAATAAATTACGTCACAATAAGGAAGCCACAGAGGGCAAATTCACTCGATAATTTGTTTTTGAATAAATCGACATTGCTCGATACCACAATGACGAGTCTACGAAGTACGTCCATGAATGACAACGACACTATCACCAACCTGAACGAAACCATTAGAAGATTAACTATGGAACTACAATCTGCACAACTAGAGATTGAGAACTTAAACACTGAAAATTTCCGGCTAAAAATGGACATAGGTGAAGGGCAGGCAATTATAGAAAATTATAAAAAAATTCTCTCATCCGACATAAAAAATACGACACCAGTGAACTCAAGCAAACGAAATCTCAAAAGAATGAACAGTGGGTCTACTCACTCAACACCCCAGAATCACGTTGGAGAGCCTAGTATTTGCACCCATTCAACACCCCTAAAGACTCAAGATTTACCGGTCTCCAACTACCACGACAAAAGTCCAAGCGCAACTACACAGTATCCATCCAATCTGAGTCAAGATAATCGACACGAAGACAATTGTTGTAACGCTGAAAGTAAAGTTCTGATGCTAAATAAAGAAACTCAAACTTCCGATCAGACTTATGACAATACATTGACGCAGAATAATAAACGGACCTTAATATCTCACTTGCGTGATATTGCTATTGAAAAAATATCAGGCGTACTTCCAAAACAAAAAAACAAACTGGCTATAATAAGCAGCGGTTGCACAAAAGGAACTCTGCCGTTAATTGAAGAGGTCTTCTCAGATAGTTTTGAGTATTGTCATTATTTGCTGCCAAACCTCATCACAGAAGAGGTTTTGAGCACTATTGAACACAAATTTAAAGCCTTCTCCATCAACGACTACTGCTTAATTTTTATTGGAGAAAAGGATTTGAAGAATGACGACTATATAGGAATTCTCGATAACTTAAGAAAGTATCTGAAAAAGAATACCCACACCAATCTCGTTGTGTGTGCCCCGACGTTCATATGTGGTACATTAATACATAACTACAAAGTCGAACTCTTTAACAATCTCATCCTTTGGGACATTAAAAATAACAGATATGCATATTATTTCGATACTAATCGCACCCTATCACTTGATATGTTTTCCATCAATACTGGAAAGATAAACAAACAAGGATGGAAAAACATCTTTGAACAAATAAGGTCCAACATAATGTATGACTACGAAGTATTCAGCACTCAAGACAATTCGACTAACCCAAATGGTGGAAGTGAAGACCAGCTACCTACCGCAAATGACACGGTAACTTCAACTTATCCGAATGAATTAAGTGCAACGCAACAAACTTGTAACTTGTTTCGTAAGTAATAGTATGAAGGACTGTAGTTTAAATGATTTTAATAGTAGTCGTCGAAGTGATCCTATCTTACCTCATTTAACGAATATCAACACAAACAAAAACCCTGTATTATATACTATCTACCATCAAAATTTATGTGGACTTAACAACAAAAAAGACGACCTAGAAATTTATTTGAATGACTTAAAATCAAAAGTAAATTGTATTTGTATAAGTGAACACTTCTTAAATGAAATCCAAATATCACAACTACAGATGACTGGTTATAAACTTGGTTCCTACAACACAAGAGTAAACAAAAAAAGAGGTGGTACATTAGTGCTAATAAGCGATGACAGACAAATAGAGGACATAGAAATTTGTAAAAAGCTCTATAAACAAGATTATTTTGAGGTATGTGGAGTAAAAGATTTAGAATTTAATACTAATATTGTCTGTTGCTATAGAACTCCTATGAGTAATAATTTTGACAGTTTTCTTGAAAGGCTAGAACAACTATTGAAGCACTTCTTCAAAAAACAGTGTTTGATTTGTGGCGACTTCAATATCAATCTGATGAAAGATGACAAATACCGAAAATCATTTTTATCATTGCTCACATGCTACAATTTTAGATGCTTGTTTGACACTACAACATTCATACGTAATGGCACAGAGTCATGTATTGACAATATATTGACAAATCTCATAGACTCTAATATTAACGACATCCATATAGACCACAACGGATTATCGGATGGACATGCCGGTCTATTTTGCAAAATAAATGTAAAAAAAGTAACAGGAACAACAATTAGTAAACTTAAGTATATTAAAAAAAGAATATATAGTCAAAAAAATAAGGCCGAATTTAGGAAAAAGCTGGCAAAGATAGATTGGAATCTTGGCATAAATACCTTCATACGAAAATTTAATGAAGTACATGATAACTCTTTTAAAAAAAAGCAAATTATAATAGATCTTAATAAGTCTGGTAAAAGGTATTGGTTTAGCAAAGGAGTTAAAGTATCCAGCAAAGTCAAGCGCATTTTGTGCCTTATTGATAAAAAAAGATGTGATAAATCAATTTTAAAATATCGCGAAAACTACTTAAGGATATTTAGAAAGGTAGTAAGATGTGCAAAAAAACTGGACACTAGGAATAAAATTGATCAGGCACCTCAATCTAGTAAAGCCATGTGGAAAATAGTGAATAGTAGACGTAATTCCAATAAAAAACAAAGCACTGATATTATAATACTTAAACAAGACAATAAGATATATGACAGCCCTATAGACGTAGCCAATATTTTGTCTGACCAATTTGATAACAAAATAACATTAAAGTCTTCTGATCATAACTTAGCTAAAAAATACTTAACTGACAATACAGCTAGAATAGACGATAACATGATGTTTGATCAAGTAACCCCGGTAGAAATCTTCAAAATGGTTAATAATATGTCTAATAAAAATTCTTACGGTCATGACGAAATACCCATAAGTATCATCAAGGATAACATTGACATATTAGCTGAGCCAATGGCTGACTTTTTAAACAAATGTATTGAGCAATGTATTTTCCCTGAACAATATAAAATTGCTCGTGTATTGCCCATATTTAAAAAAGGCTCTAAATTAGATCCAAAAAACTATAGACCCATTTCACTGTTACCGGTAGTCTCTAAAATATTTGAAAAGGTAATGAAAGATAGGCTTGTCAAACATTTGATAAAACACAATATCATTAGCAATCAACAGTTCGGGTATCAAAGAAGCATGGGAACCGTTGATGCAATAGACTCACTAGTGGATGATGTGGTTAGCAAACTGAATAATAAAGAAAAAGTGGCAGGACTATTCCTAGATCTCAGCTCTGCCTTTGATACTGTTGAACATAAAATCCTTTTAGACAAATTAGAGCATTATGGGATAAGAGTTAATGTCTTAAAGCTTTTCAGTTCTTATTTACAGAATAGATCACAGTACGTCGAAATTAATTCAATTGAAAGCGGACATGAAATAATTAACAAATCTAAGCTTGTTAAAGTACAAAAGGGGGTTCCACAGGGCTCAGTCTTGGGTCCAATATTTTTTATTATATTTCTTAATGACTTAGCAAACTATATGTATAAGATAGTACCAGACATCAAAATGGTTATTTTTGCTGACGACACAAGTGCTGTTATAAATGATACCTCCGTAACGGACTTAGAAAATAAAGTGAATCATGCACTGTCTGCTTTTGAACATTGGTTTTCCACTAATAATTTAAAACTCAATGTGGAGAAAACCAAATGTATGCTATTCAAATCAACAGTGAGGAATAATGATAGTATTACAATAACTTCAGTGGGAAATAAAGTGGAAATTGTACAAAGCTTAAGATTTTTAGGGATACAAATTGATGCGCTCTTAAGCTGGAAACAGGAACTGGAAGCAATTACTAATGCTCTCAGCAGTGCATGCTATGCCTTGAGAAGTTTAAGAGACGAACTAACCATTGATCAGTTAAGAAATGTTTACTTTGCCCTAGTTGAGTCCAAGTTGAGGTACAGTATTAAACTATGGGGGAACAGTTATAAATACAATATGGATGCAGCCTTTGTTATGCAAAAAAGAGCCCTTAGAACTATTCTTCGCATGGACCAGACTGAATCTTGTAGAGAGCATTTCGTGAAATTAAAAATTCTACCTGTACCTTGTCTTTATATTTTGGTTCTACTAAGTAGTTTTATAAAAACCCTAGAGAAATACGAGACAAAGGAAGAAAGGGAAATTAGGGTGGAAACGCGCAGGAAAGATCTGCCAAATTATTTGCAGCCAAAATTAAATGTTGTCAAACATAGCTCTAAAGTACAGTCTGTAAAGATTTTCAATAAATTACCATTAGAACTAAAAAGTATTAATAGCCCAAGAATATTCACAATAAAATTAAAAACATTCCTATTGACGAAGTGCTACTATAGTATAGAAGAGTTTTTAAGGGACAAATATAATGCCACCGTGTAACTTGTTTATTTGTATAAGGCTATTTCTTGACATGTTATTCTTATTAATTATATAATTGTGTTTTATCTTCTCAGTTCTTGATATTTCTTATATTATTATTGACTTGTAACTTATATTGATAATTATTATTATGTATTCCTATATTATTGTAATTCTGTATTCGACACAAATTTATTTTTGTTCAGAATAAATAAATAAATAAAATTAATGAGCCGACTAGATTAAAAAGCCAGACCTGCATTGACAATATCGCACATAATTTTCAAAATCGGTGCGGGACTGAAGTGATAGAATTTGCATTATCTGATCATACGGCGCAACTCTTTAAATGTCCAGTAAATAAATCGTGCAATAGTAAATACTGGAAAAAAACACAGAGGGATTATGCAAAAGAAAATATATTGAAGTTCAGATCTTGTTTAGAAAGTCTGACATTTACTGATGTTTATAATACGGATGACCCTAACATCGCATATAATTCATTTATGGAGGAATTTACATTATTTTATAAACTTTGCTTTCCAAGTAAACTTATTACTATTAACATAGGCAGAAAGGCTAAATGGATATCTCGTGGTGTTAAAATATGTAGCAAGAAAAAGAGGCATCTCTTATGGAAATATAGACGTAAACCATCTGAAACTAATAAAACTCACTTTATTAAATACAGTAAATTATTTAAAAAAATTATTCGGCTTACCCAAAGGGCTCAAAACAATTATAAAATCAAAACAGCTAAGAATAAAACTAAATCGACATGGCAAATAATAAATCTTAATAAATTAAATGTTCCTCGGGATAATTTACGTGAAATTTATGTTGATAATAATATAATTACAGATCCAGAATCAATAGCAAACAACTTTAATAATTATTTTATTGACAGAGTTGTACCTATACAAGAGTCGGGAAAAAACGTCACAGCAGGCATTATGAACAGAGAAAAATCAATGTTCATGGCCCCATGTTTACCGTGTGATATCTTAAACATTATAAAACAACTTAATAATACTAATAGCGAGGGTTATGACGGTGTCTCTACCAAAATAATCAAATCTATCGGTGATATAATATGCAGCCACATATGTCACATTATGAACCTATGTATCAGTGCGGGTACTTTTCCTGATAGTATGAAAACATCGATAGTAAAACCACTATTTAAGAAGGGAAAAAGAGACCTAATGGAAAATTATAGACCAATAGCGCTGATACCAATTATGTCAAAGATTTTTGAAAAGTACATTAACAAACAATTATATACATATTTGGAAAAAAATAAAATTCTTTGTAGTGAGCAAAAAGGTTTCAGACAAAATAAGACTATTAATATGGCGGTCTATGATTTTCTACACACTGTAATGTTACGGATGGATGAAAGAACTCCCACTTGCGCTGTGTTATGTGATATGACACAAGCTTTCGACTACGTTGACCATAATACTTTAATTAATAAACTTGACTCATATGGAGTTAGAGGCAATGTGCTTAAATTAATTGAATCCTATATGTCTAATAGAAGGCAAATCACAGCAATTTCGAGAATAGATCGTTCAAAAAAAGCGACTACGTATCTGTCTCAAGAACGTGTAGTGAAATTCGGTGTACCCCAAGGAAGCGTTCTGGGACCATTATTATTTATCATATATATAAATGACTTTCCAAAATCTATTAAGCATCCAATGACTCTTTTTGCAGACGATAGCACAGTCACAATAGCACGTAAGAAAACTGACTCCTATGTACTTGACATTAATAATACTTTAGCATCTATAATTGATTGGTTAGACAATAATAAAAATTAATTTAAATAAAAAAAATTAATTTAAATAAAACACAAATCTTACATTTTAGCCAAAAAACACCAATAAGAAACATTAACGTAAGCTATAAAAATCACACCATTTGCAGAGTAGATAATGCTAAATTTCTTGGACTAACCATTGACAAAAACCTTGATTGGAAATATCACATTGAAGAAACTAGTAAGAAAATTAGTAGTTCCTCCTACGCATTGCATAAACTCGCCTCAACCGTAAATACAGATACATTGCTTACTGCCTATCATGGACTTGTTGCATCGATCCTTAGATACGGCATTATTTTCTGGGGAAACTCTACACATAAAGATGTTATATTTAGAAGGCAAAAACGATGCATACGAGCTATGTTCGCTATTAAAAGTACAGACAGTTGCAAACCATATTTTATACAACATCGAATTCTCTCACTTCCTTCCTTGTATATATTGGAAACTGTGTTATTCGTCAAAAATAATCCCCAACTGTTTCCGAAGGCTTCAGAAGGGTCCGAAAGAAGTCAGCGTGATAATCGGAGACTTCGTTTACATAATGCTAAAACTGCTCTCATGGGTAAGAGTGTATTTTGCATGGCCCCAAAATTATACAACAAGGTACCAAAGGCATACAAAGATTTGAATATTAATAGTTTTAAGAACAGCATGAAGAATTTTTTAATAAATAAATGCTACTATAATGTTGCCGACTATTTAAATGATGTAATTTAGACCTATTTTTTATTGAAATATTGATTATTTGTAATTAGTAAATTTGATTATCATATAATTTGATTTTGATTAATATGTTGAATTTAATTTTGATTATTTTTATTTATTTAACTTTAAATAAAATAAAAAAAATTGTGTGACTAATTTTATTATTATTAGGTATATTTGTACGCCTCTCCAGGCAAAACATGTTGAAACTTTTTTTTTTTTTGTAATCATTCCAACTGATTGTGAAACTACACATGTTTTTGACAAATAAATTGAATTTGAATTTTGAATTTGAATTTGAATGGGTGGGATTCGAACCCGCAACCACATGATCGCAAGTCCGACGCCCTAGCGTCGACCCTAACATAGCTTGGGAAAAGGCTACGCTGAAGAATGATAATAGACTTTGAAGATTCTTCAACTGCTGCATACTCTGTAAAGTTAATTGGGTATTTGACTGTTTTTTTTTTATTTCATTAATCAAAAAAATACTTCAAATTATAACGAATTCTAAAAACGACTCACTAAGTAATTTTATATTGAGCTAGTTACAAGCATTCCAAAAGTTAATTTGACAGAGATAGCGATAATGTTTTGTGACGTCAATATTCAGTTCTCCATACTAGTCTGGGGCTGCCCCGTACAAGTCGTCGTTTTGCGAAAAAGAGATAGAGCATGCGACATCAACTAACTTTAGTAGCTTATAAAATCGTGTATTTTTGTTATTTTTTCGCAATTTTGCTTCAATTTACGACTATTTTTAGAAACATTTCTCAGAAATCAATTTTGCGATAGTAGTCAAATACCCAATTCCGATGTCTTCCATTACGTATATTCTTACCTTGTCATCCTTGGTGAGTAGTTCTGCTAGGCTATATCTGTGGTCCTTCTTCAACTGTTTTTTCGCGTCCCTCCACGATAAGTCCGGGTTTCTTACTAAATCTGCCAGTAGTGCGTTGAAATGCTACAACAAAATATAAAACATAAGTACATATGTATACAAGCAGAATTACCGAAAAAGAGATGGTTGTAGTATATGAGATTTGGATTGTGTGAAAGGTGATATGAGAAGCGATTTTGTGAGAAGATTGAATAAAAGTTATTATTTAAAAGGTATTGTTATATTATATTTTCTTATTTTTTTATGTATTTTTCAATGAGATACTGTGTTCACATTGTTTGTATTTTCTTATCTAATTCAGCATAATTGGCTAAACGCTGTACTGAATTAAGTTCAATAAATCCTACTAATCCTACTAAAATTATAAATGTGAAAGTGTGGATGTTTGGATGTTTGTTACTCAATCACGCAAAAACGGCTGAACGAATTTGGATAAAATTTGGCACGCATGTAGCCTTTGACATGGAAAAGAACATAGGCTACCTTTTAGCCCGATTCCTTAAGTAGTTCCCGAGGGAAAATTGAAAATTGTTTCCGAGCTAAGCCGTGGGCAGACAGCTTTGAAATTTGGTATTTGCTCTATTACAGCGCAAGCTATAACACGGATGAAAATTATATTCCATTTTTCATAACTTTCACATTTTTCATTACTTTTTGGACCCAATTCTGAAGTCCACGCAGACGAAGTCGCGGGCAGAAGCTAGTAAAGAAATATGGTTTAAATTAACACAGCGTACATTTTACACCGTACAGTCTGGGTAAAGGTAGGGCTTTTCATTGATAGTTGGGGCTAGCGTAGATATAGTCCCCCCCTCACCTGTACAGCCTCGTCCCTCTTGTGGTACTCCCTCTCCTTGTCGCGGTCCCTCAGGCTGGTGGCGAGCGCCTTCTGCACCTCCCTCTCTCGCTCCTTGATGGAGGCCTGCGCCCGCGCCTCCTTCTCCTTGGCCAAGGTGTCGCCGTCACCCGTCTCCGACTCCTCGGGATTGACTTCCTCCGGTTCTGGTTCTTGCACTGGTTCCTGGAAATAATTGTTAATTACAGTAATATAACAGTGAAGATCTCAATTTCTTGTGTATTTCATTTTTCAAAGGAGATAAGGAGAAGGGTCTATACGTAACATTGTTTTTTTTAATAAAAAATTAGGGAATAAAAGCTCCCAAATTGACAACCCTTTTCATTTACGTTAACGTCTTGTCTTATTTAGTATTATTACCGCTAAACTCAAGGTATACCAAGGATAAAAATTATAACATAACTTTTTGCAACTTTAGGGTACTGTCACTTGAACGTTACGTAACGTTTAGAGAGGGGGAGGGGAGGGGGGGGGTACAGAAAAACCTAACGGCGCGTTACAAGATGAGGAGGGGGGGGTTAAAAATCTTCAATTTACGTTCGTTACGTAATACTTGAACGCTCCCTAATATAAAGTACTTATACGCGGGTTTTATGAATTATGAAAACGCAACGGTCTTACGGATTGGTGTTTCTGTTCCCGTTGACGATTTTGACGTCATTTTGACGTAAATGTCCGCAATGAGAGGCCGAGAAGATGTCCTCAGTATCACCAGCCGGAAGACGTCCACTGCTGAACAAAGGCCTCCTCATAGAATGACAGCTTGCCGTCTGCATCCACTGGCTACCCGCGACCCTGACGAGGTCATCGGTCTACCTGGTGGGACTACAATACTGCGTTCGGCGCGTGATCACCGCTTAAACCTTTATTTCCTAAGTTATCGTTTCTCCGAGCGATTTGGCCTGACAATTACCCTTCGGTAAGTCGCGTGACTTATTGAAGGAGAATGTCATTTCCATACATTTAATGTCATTTGGGCAATTTATGTCTGCGTTGGCGCCTTGTCCAGGGGGCAGGGTGCTGTCAATATGAAATGTTTGACGTTCAAAAAGAGCTACTTAGTAGCTTAGTTTGAATAAATGATTTTGATTTCAATGCCACTTTAACAGGCGAGAGGATATCGCCTCAGTCGCCTGTTTTAAATGCAGTCATTATGTGGACAGCCTCTTTGGACAAGGTACATTTCTACAACCGTTAACGATGATAGAAATCGCTTAAATGACATTAAATGTATGGAAATGACATTTCTCTTTCACAAGTCACATGACTTAGACTTGTCACTTTCATACACTTGAGCGATTCGATCAGCGATAATGATTGTAGGAATGTACTTTGTCTAAGGGACCTGGTGGTTATTTTGAGATCGTATTTCTAGGGTTAAAACGGTGTAACTGAACAATACAATTTTATGCCAAAAGGGCCTGCAGCTCTGTATAATGCTGGATGGCAGTGAGACTGCTCCTCCAACGCTGATTTTCAGCTGCCCTTGATTTCATATTTTGCATGTTGTTATTGATTCCCAAGCGAAAATGCCCGTCCTCCTTTGACACACAAATATAAACTCAAAATAAAGTTATAAGCGACTTCAAAAAGATGAGTTTTACAATTGGACTGTATGTTTTTTTGTATGTTTGTTATGCGATATCCCCGGCAATTGTTAACAATTCGATTCGTCGACGGTAAAAATCGATACTGTAGTGAATAGAGTGAAGTTTTTATGGGACCACCACTAAGGTGATACACCTCAGAGATGTTCAGTAGTTTAAGTCGCGACGCCGATCAGTGTTAGTGTCGCGACGCCGATCAGTGTTAGTGTCGCGACGCCGCGCCGGTCATAGTTTGGCTCGCGACGCCGATCAGTGTTAGTGTTGCGACGTCAGTCAGAGATAGCGTCGCGACGCCGATCAGTGTTAGTGTTGCGACGCCAATCTGAGATAGCGTCGCGACGCCGATCAGTGTTAGTTTCGCGACGCCCGCGCCAGTCAGATATAGCGTCGCGGCGCCGATCAGTGTTAGTGTCGCGACGCCCGTCAGAGATAGCGTCGCGGCGCCGATGTGAGTAAGAGTCGTGACGCTGATCCGAGATAGTGTTGCGACTTCGATCAAAGTTTGCGTCGCGACGCCGAACAGAGACAGCGTCGCGACGCCGATCAGTGTTAACTTCGTTACCCTAAAATCAGATAGCGTCGCAACGCCGGTCTGCGGTCACGGCGCCTATTGGAGATGGCGTCGTGACGCCGATACGTGTGGGCGTCACAACGCCGATCAGATTTACGACGCCGGTAACTGATAGTCTAGACGGCCATCAATGTTAGCGTCGAGACGCCTATCAGAGATAGCGTCGCGACGCCCCGGTCAAAGTAACGTCGCGACGCCAATCAGCGTATGCGTTGCGACTCCGATAACCGACAGCGTCGCGACGGCTATCACTGTTAGAGTCACGACGCCGATCATAGTTAGCGTCACGGCCACGATAACAGATAGAGTCGCGGCGCCAATCTGAGACACCGTCGCGATGTCGACGGGAGTTGGCGTTGCGACGCCGATTTGAGTTAGCGTCGCGACGCCGATCATTGTTAGCGTCGCGACGTCGATAAGAGGTCGCGTAGCGACGCCGATCAGTGTTAGCGTCGCGACGTCGATAAGAAATGGCGTCGTTGACGCCGATAAGAGATCACAGTTATTGTTGCGACGCCTATGAGAGCTGGCGTCGAGACGCCGATGAGACTTAGCGTTGCGACGCCTATGAGAGGTGGCGATGCGTGATAAGAGTCACTATCGTTGCGACCGATGGGTTTCGAACCTAAGATCAACGGTAATAAAACTCAAGCTTTGAAGAGGTCTACCGTAAGTAGACTGAGCGCTAGCTTTGACTGCTTCCCCGGAGTTTTCGGCTAAATTATAAGGGCAATAGACAAACGGAACTAAGTAAGCAACGTTCACAAAGGGTACCCTCTGTGGGGTTCGGACTTTGTTGTTGCTTTGCTAACTAGCTAACTAACTACTAAGGCAAGAGCAAGAGAGGAGTGGATTTAAGAGAGAATTTTATTATTAAGCGACATATTTTTTATTATTTCGGCCAGCTCGGGCCAGCTTGACGTGACGTAGGGGTAAAACTCAATATTGAATTGGTGTGTCCGTATAAAAAAAAAACAACAAATTCAATTATCAATTTATTCACAATTATTATTTCTAAGATCTTCAAAACATAATAATATAAAATCTATGTACAGGTTACATAATAATAATAAAATTAATATGGTACTAATGTACTTATTATAAAAGAAATGCTGTTCGATGAGTCGGGAAAGTCGAAAACGTCAAACTAGTCAAAAACCGGTCAAGTTTCAGTCAAACAAAAGTCGTTCAAGTCGTTATAGTCAAAACACGTAATTGTAAACAGTCAAGTCGTTCTACGTTATTCAAATCTACTCTTATTGTATACTGATATTAAAAACGCTTAGAACTTTCACAGGTATATATTTACAGGGTGTAAGCGGTGATTTTGAAGTTGACCTTTGATGAGGGGATAGAAAAAACTTTGATCCGGATGAAAACAGTTATTATTATCATTCACGCCCCAAGAAACGTAAATATAGTAATAAAAATTATATTCTAAAAAAAACTCAGCAATAAAACAAAATGAAACAATTTTTTCTTGGGGCAGCTCACACACGGCCATCTGATCCCAAACTAGGCGGAGCCTTTACCGGACAACTGATAAACATAATTATAAATTTATAAATACATACATTATATAAATAAATTACACCCAGACACAGAACAAGTGATCGTGCTCATCACACAAGTATTTGTCCTGGTTAGGAATCGGACCCACGACCTCCGGCTTAGCAGTCAGGGTCACTAACCACCAGATCATCGTGCTCATCACACAAGTATTTGTCCTGGTTAGGAATCGGACCCACGACCTCCGGCTTAGCAGTCAGGGTCACTAACCACTAGACCAACAGGCCTGTTTGTTTCTGTCCCACCATCATTTTGTCTTTGTTTTCGCGAGTATTCCTCTTAAACCCTGTATATATTAAAAGAACTGCATACAAGCGATTACATACTTGAATTCAATACTTCAATGAAACTTGCAGTGAAAGCGGTCGTTAGCAAACGAACTTATCTACGCACACAATACTATTAAAATCGTTGAAAATACTTTATATTGTTATTAAAACACATTTATTATTATTTAACATAGACAAAAAACATTTATTTGGATGAGGCGCTCTACAGCGGCACACGAGTACCAAGCCACGTTGGCTTCATTTTAAGCTATTGCATAGCTTTCATCGCGGGCTTTGAGCGTGGCGACCGAATCAAGAAATTCCGTAACGAAAATAAAACCTAACACCCCCCACTCCGCCTACCATGTAGCTCGGCCGAGCGTTCGCTTAACGTGTATGTATATGGTACGACTGTACGAAGCTCGCACGGATCAAGACGAGCTGCTCCGAAATCGGACGAATACGTAAGCAGCTGTTTGTGAGAAAGTATATAGGTGTATAGGTATCTATCATATCAATATAATTCCACACGCAGATAATTGCATGAATTGATAAAAAAAGCTATGCAATAACTTTACCGCGGCAGTCCCCGAGTGCCACACGTTTTTTTTTTCTAGCCTGAACAAATGTCTTCACCCCGCCTGATCTTAAGCAACAGTGGAGTCCAGGAGACCCACCTGCATCGGACAGTTTAACGCCGTTGCTAACCAGCCTCACCTTGTCAGCCTAAGAACTTCTTCAGATACCCTTTGATAAACCCAGGATCAAATGAAGAAGGAAACCTGGACTGGTAACGAGTTCGTGTCCGCTTGTTATTTCATGCGTAGCGTGACCGTGGGTGTATTGGATGTTATCAATACCTTTGACACGTGCCTCACCGTGCGCCGCTGAGGAGCAGAACCTTAACCCTTTAACCGCCAAGCGACGTATCAGTTTTCGTGCCCTTAGCGCCAGGCACAGTAAACTAATAATAAATACCTACATAAAATAGGGATGTGCTTTATGCACTTTTTGAACATCGATAGTTCGTAACTATGTTATGTGATCATGGTTAGTAACACCTGCATATACACCAACGTATCACATCTGCTACAAAAAATGCACAGCTAGACATAGACATCCCCCAGATGCTTCCACCTCGCCTGGTCTCGGGCCATCCGCATTCATCAAGTCAAAAAGTCTAGTTCATTAGAATCGGTCGAAAGGTTTATTTCTGATGAAAAACCAGCGTGAAAATCATTAAATGGTTGTACGATTGGCGTCGTTTCCGTTTCAGTCCAATGGAATTCATTGTCACCGCTTTCCTAAAAAATAAAAAACAACATTTAGTGAGTTGTAAAAAATAAAAGGAATTGTATTTATAGAATTATTAGAATCAATCAAATTTGGGTACATACCTCCTCCTCTTCTAACTCATTATCGGTCACAAATTCTTCTACATCTTCCTCGTAACCTTCTAAAATCCTTATTAATTCCTCTGCACTCGACATTTTGCGATTCAAACACGGCCACAAGACCCAATGAAATAAAATAAGTACCCACTATTTCATTAATAATTCTTAACAAATAAAACAGATGTACCCTCACTATTATCATTATGAGTTCGCTTATGACGTCACAAGCGGTTGCATATGTACAACTCCGGCGCTGGACTTCTTTGATAACGTTAAAGTACTAGGGTTGTTACTAAAATACAATTTAGTAAAAATCGTCTATCTAATTGTAATATGAATCTACCTTAAATCATGTTCAGTTTTAGATATTATAGTTAGAAATAGGTTCAAACAGCAACAAGCATTGAATTACTTTTTAATTCTGAATGCCTAACCTATTTGTATATTATTTGAGTAAACTAAAGTTTGCATTAAGAGTAATAAATAAACTTATGTGCTACATCACTACTGTTGTATTTATACAACTCTGGCGGTACAGGTTAAGGTCAAACCTGCATTTTGCGATGGGTTTTATGCATTTTTTTCACCGTTAATTTGGTGCTTTGCATAAGTGATTTTAGGGAAAAGGAAAGAAATTCCTTGAATGGCAACGGTGGTCTTTATTTTTATTATGAAACTGCTCCTACGTAAATAAAAATACGTTTAAAAATAACTTTGGAGACTTAAGTTGCAAATTTACAACTGCGGTGCTAGGGGCTCAGAAATGATAAGTTGCTTATATACAACTGCGGCGGGTAATGGGTTAATGTCGGTGACTTTCGCGAGTCGTCAGTCGAGATTTCTAACTACGATAGTCAATTCATAATAATATAAGCTACAGTATTCGGCTCCTTAAAAAGATCCTAGTACAGTTGGGCAATATAATTGCATAAGAAATTTAACTTATACAAAGCGACAGGTCACGTGACTTGTTTTTAAATGAAGAGATGATTTTCAATTTTAAGATTTCGACCAATGTTCCTTGTGGAAAGTTGCATAAGAAATCCATCTTTTGAGTATATTGGAACGCAAATTCGTTATAATGACTTAAATTTCGCCTTTTTTAAAGGTCAATGCATTATACAGCAGAGTTCACGCATAAAAGCGTCAATCATTAAGTTAACAAAGCAATTTAATCTTTAACTCAACAACATAAAGCTCATATTTCTTCTGAAAGACAAAAAAAGGGACGGAATCTATGGAATCATCTCTTTTTAATCTCAGAGGGCTTCAAAGGCTGTCAAACCGAAACAAATATTTAGATAAATACAGGAGGCCTTCGAAAATGTCAAGTCAGAACATTAAAAATTATTACATCTATATAATAGGGGGAACCACAAAGTCATAAATACCGCGAAAGTCGTAGTCTAATAGCCAAATACTTAAGCATCACTCAATTTTAAGACGTCGTTAATTCTCATGCTGTCTGTCAATTCGTGACAAATCACACACGGTCATCTGATCCCAAACTAGGCAGAGCCTGTACTATGGTAACCAGACAACTGATAAACATATTTATTTCACATAAAAAATAATTATTCTCATCACATAAAAATGTAGGTATTATGGACTGGAAACGAACTCGCAACCTCCGGCTCAGCAGTTAGGGTCACTAACCACAAGACCAACAGGCCAGTCAAAACTTCGAAAGTCGATAAAAAATGACCGACATCTTAAAAATGAGTATCGTTTCTCTATTCGGCAGGTAAGTCAAGTCGTCACAGTCAAAGTCGGGGACATCAACGGGTGCTTTAATTATAATAGTAACTATTAAATATTATGTGGATAACACACATTTATTTCAAGGCTTACCACACTGAATTTAGGGTTGAGACACACTGCGCGAAAATTAACACAACATTATAAAATAAAGCTTTCGGTAATTCCTGAGATTTTTCGTCCAGAAAACTGAACTCACTTGTAACTGGCCTTAATTTATATATACATAAAAAATTAGGACCAAATCACATTCCGTTTTACAATAAAATCCGCCAGTGTGTATAAAACCTAATAGTAAAAGTTAATATATTTGTTTGACAATTATTGACACAGAATACGGTTAAAACATTTAATAAAACTTAATTATAAAATATGTACAATATGAATGGTCGATACACTTTATACAATCTTGTATTTATAAGCTTGTATCGGTGTTGTTTTTCGGCAAACAAATTGACAAGCCCTTACATACACATTCAAGTGAGCACGGCAAAGCTATTTCATAAAAAAAAAAAATGGTGCAGATTCCTTTAAGCAAACTAAACTAAATTTAAACCACTGTTATCTTTCACTAACATACAGCGTGAGAAAAGGACGGCAACAGATGACAACTAACTTAGAAATGTCAAACTAGATTTCGCCTTGAACATCACAGTGTGTTTTGCATCGGCAAATTTGTATGTGAATTTTAGTCGGAACTAAATTTGACAGTTCTAATTTATCATCTGTCCTTTTCTAAATATGTACAAGTGAAAAAGATGCAGATGGCAGAAAAGATAAATTTAGTGCGTGTTTAACAGAATCGGGACCAGTGTGTCACTAAAATGGGGGGGGGGGATAGTCGTAAAAATTATAATATATTAACAATTCCAAAACAGTTTTATTGATTACAATGTTGACAAAATTTTAAGCACGTCAGGTAAAATGTACGACTCCTTTTAAATTTATCCTGTATGTATAGATTTCATACTTTCATTACCTATACTAGTCAATTTACACTCAAATTGTCTCTATTACGAGTTGAGTGGGCTAGCTGCTTCTTATAAATTAGTCTTACAAAAAACTTTTCAATTTATTTGCCGAAAATTCATTATAAAACACAAATTTTATACAATACAAATTTCGCATTGTATACAAAACAAATTCACTCGAATACAGAAAACATTTACAATTAAAAGCATCGACATCAAAATAATACAAACATTTATTTAGTTATGATTTTCGAAATCCACGCTTGAAAAATAACATTCTACACAACCTTACAAAAAAATATTTATTTATACGTAAACTTATGAAATAAATAATTCCAACAGATCTGATTCAGTTAAGTCCATTCTACAATAGTCCCTCAAATTGGCCATATGTCAGTAAACTAGGGGTCTCTCTGACCCTGTAACCCTGCTAATAACTCCTTTGGGCGATATGACGCCATTTTAACGCAAGTTCTATCAAATTATTATTCAGATTAATATCTAACAAGATAATTAGAATTACCAAGAGCCCACGTAGACTATTCCATGTAATATCTTGGGACAACTCACACACAGCCATCTGATCCCAAAAACTAGACAGAACTTTGGCAACCAGACAACTGATAAACATACTTATATATTTATAAATATATTACAACCATACACAGAACAAATGATCGTGCTAATCACACAAAAAATTGTTCTGGGTGTGAATCGAACCTACGACCTCCGGCTTAGCAGTCAGGGTCACTAACCACTAGACCAAAGGGCTCGTCGAATATAGGAAAGTCGAGTTGCATAACATCAATATATAATATCGATCCAACTGTATGTACGGCTTTTAAGTGAGTCTGTACCAATATGAATATATATCTCTTTGAATTCGGTCTTATCTTGTTAGTTTTTAATCAAAATATCTCTATAATCCCAAGGGATATGTCTTGAGCTTATACATGTGGTATAAAACCATGTTATAGTCCAAGAGCCGGCTAAACAAATTTAAAATCTTTCATATAAACTATCTAAATAGCTGTAATGTAAACTCTACCACTATTATTATTATATACAATAATATAATACTTACATAATATAAAAACCGACTTCAAAAATTGATATTACAATTTAAAAGAAGTGCGTATATTCAACGAGGTTATCAGGTGCATGAAACTGAACAACTTTTCCCAAGAAATATAGGTCTAAATCTCAAAATTAAAAATCATATTTTCATACAAACATAAGTCACGTGACCTGTCACTTTGTATGAAAAGTTCATTTTCCATTTTAAGATTTCGACCTATGTTCCTTGGGGAAAGTTGTTCAGTTTTATGCACCTGATTACCTCGTAGAATATACGCGCTCCTTTTAAATGAATCCAGTATTCCATCTTCTACCCTCTAAGGGTCATATTTGTTCATCCACAATCAAGTAGCGAATCTATCGCTAACATAAGTTAACTTACTCCTTTTCTGAAGTCGGTTAAAGACTTGTGTCTTAATAAAAAGATGAAAGGTATATTAAAGTCGGCTCCTGTACTATCACTCGATAAATCGTAACTTATCGATAACTTAAAAACTATTGTACTATAAAACGACGTGATTGTTTCATGTCGTTATTAAATCTACATTTTATCTTAATTCTAAACTTATATTAAGTAATTATTTTACAATTTGATTATATGTGCAATGTCCGATGTGTAATCAAAGAAAAATATTTGATTAAATATTTAATTTTATACACAGCCCACTTTTATATAAATAGCAACTTTATTGTAAAGACTGTAAGGTTGATTTTCATAAATCATTGTTGCCAGTAATGTATTTTTCAAAGCCGGTTATTCATGAACACGTACAATGATGGCTACGTATTGTCAAAATCAGCTGGGGTCACCAATCTCGCATCAGGGCCCATACCATGAGCTTATTAAGCAAGGTTGTTGCCGCTGTGGAAGCGAGACAGCGCTATACAATGCACGTAGCAGCGTCTCGCTTCCACAGCGGCAACAACCTTGCTTAATAAGCTCATGGTATGGCACCAGAAGTTTATATCAAAAGATATGCGGACTAGAAATCAAAACTCCATAGGAATGGCACTTTGGAACCGCGCAATTAGTTATTTAGTTTTAAAGTTAACGTTTCTAATGCGCCTATTTTAGGTTAACTAGAAATAAAAACATTTTGATTTTTATTTTGAAAGTACAAATATATTTAAATCCGTAAGTTAGATAATAGAAAAAATATTGTACGTATTTTGAATAATAAATAAATTTTAATGTGGATAACATCACATACATTGTTCCGAATCAAATGTAAGTAGCTGAGGCACTTGTGTTATGGAATCAGAGACAACGAAGGTACCACAAACACCCAGACCCGAGACAATGTGGAAAAGAGTTTTCTACATTGTCTCGTCCGGGCATCGAACCCAGGATCTCAAAGCTAGCGATACCTTGAAAACCGGTGTGTACGCCACTCGACCACGGAGGTCGTCAGATCAAAACAAATAAAATTTTACAAAGATAAGGCGTCAAGTCAAGCGGGGAGATTTTTGTCAAGCAGTGGGACCATAATTAGGTTACGTAAAAAAAAGGCGCGTTAAGCTTCAGGAGTGAAGGCTTGTGATGTCATAAGTAGGTAAAAATAGTAGCCACAAGTGACGTGGCGAGCCCCCACTCCTTAACTTAAACCCGCTGTATCTAAGTAGATATTCATTATATCGAAAAAGCAAAAAATACGTGTCTAATATTTTTTCAATATCTAAAAACCGGACAAAAAAAATTGTCCGCATGCCTATTTCCACCAATCGCGGTCACGCTCGTCTCTCATTGGTGGAGAATGACGGATACACCTTATGCGATGATGGCGACCCTAGCAGATATTCGGCTAGGAGTATCACACATTGGTAGCCGTGAAAGCTACGGTATCATGATTTTGTGGCAACGACAACCATTTTCAATTATTTACAATTCTAGATGTGTTAGCGTACAGTGGGACGTGTTTATGATAGCAGCCATTTTGTGTTTAAATTAAATATATAACCATAACTGTTGTATATATTAAGACAGACTGACCGATAACATGCGTTGATATCTTAACTAATATAATAAAGAGAAAATATTTGTATTTTTGAATGTTCGTAACGAATTAACTCAAAAACTACTGAACCGATTTAAAAAATTCATACACCTACATTATTCATGAAAACATAGGCTATATATCTTATTAGAAAAAAAAATGACTTTGGGCAGAGCCGCGGGCAATAGCTAGTTTAATTATATAATAGTAAAAGTGCGGTGTTCTTTTAGTTCAATTATCAGGGGCTGTACTCCCGACTGCATCGGAGTTCTTTTTCAATCGAATTGAGATCGAGTTGCTACTGTAAAACCCGACACTAGCGCCAGATCATGCAGTGGCACAAGTATTAACTAAGTTTGATGAAAATAACTTAGAGTAACTCCGCAACAATTACTTTCAAAGCTATGCTCAAGAATATGTTCATCATTTTGGATTCACTCCAAGAGCAACGCAACGGACAGTATTCATTCATGACACACGAAAATAAACTTTAAAAGTATCAGAATAAAGTGCATAAATGTTAAAATATGACATCTAGGTCTCGACGCCACGTGAGTATAAGAGTATGAATATATTTATGCGCTTTATTTTAATAGTCTTAAAGTTCCTTTTTGAGTGTCATGAAAAGCTGGTCTCCGCTTCGCTGGGTCTTACATAGTAGAGGAACAGTTACAGACATTTACTATCGAAAATGACTGAATGAGTGCTGTAATAAGGTATTGAACCTCGTAATGTTGACACGTTAATTATGAATTTTGAAGGACCTAGTACATCTCCTCAAACAAACACGACTACTTTCGTGGGTCACCGGTGACCGATAATCGGTTGTAGGTACCGGTGACCTATTATAGGTCGTAGGTCTCCGGTGATCGATTATCGGTCGTAGGTACCAGTGACCGATAATCGGTCATAGGTCACCGGTGACCGATTAACGCATAGCCGTAGGTCACTGGCGACCGATTGTTTTTAAGCATGTTATCAATCAGTCATCAAGGTATAAATAAATATATTACACGTACTACTATTGTTATCACTGAGAGTCTATTGTATGAAATGTGGATAGTAATAAATAATAACTCTGTCTGTCTGTTGCGCGGCTCAATATGGCCGGGGAAGCTGTACTTACTGTTTATAAAATTAACTTTCCAAGGTTACAATAATTGATATTATAAACTCGAGAGGAACTTAAAGCCATGGCTAATTGCAAGCCTTGCTGTTCAACCGATACTAAAGGTTAAGCTTCGCTCGCCACGGTAGGTCCCTTGATGGGTGATCGTATGAAAACCTGTTGCTATACAAGAATTTTATGTTATAGTAAAAACTTGTAATTAAAAGCGGTTACAAGTAGGATCTAACTCATGATTCTATAAATTGAAAAAAAATCAAACAAAACTGAGAATTGTGTATAATTATTGCGTTTAATTAAATTTACAATATACTAGCCATGTTCCGCGGTTCTTCTCACCAATTTATTATTATATTTATAAGTTTTTTGTCAGATCTGGGTGAGTCGTATGAGAGGCCTGCAGTGGGACAGTTACAGGCTGGTGTTATTTCTTTGGCAATAAGGCGAGTATAAAATACTTACACAATATACAAAATTATTTACAAACAACCAAAATTTTGTGACAATTCATAACTAACTACACACTTATATAACAAAAGCGAAAGATTTTTTTTGTTTGTATGTTTGTTACCACTTAACGTTCGAACGACTGGACATAATTTGAAAAAAGCCGGTATTTAGGTAGCCAACACCTTGGGTTAACATAGGCTTATTATTCGATCGAAATAGTTCGATCTTTTTACAACACCGAACTTAAAATAAGCATGTTCCGCGGGAATCACCGCGGGGCACAACTAGTAATTATCATAAAATACAAACAGCTTTTCCGGCCATATTAAGGGTTAACATGTTTATTTTATACTACAGATTACAACAGATACAGGCTGGTGTTATTAACAGCTTCGGTAATGGCGCCCACCGTGGGACTCACAAGCGTGGTGATCAATGCTCGTTCTTTGTATGAGAGGCCTGCAGTGCGACAGTTGCAGGCTGGTATTATAAATATATACAATAATAATACATTCTACAATGTAACATCACTCAATATTAAAACTTATAAACTAATAGTATAAAAAAACGACATCTTTCTATCTTTCTAAAAAAACAATTCATTATGACGTTTTAAAATCATTTTGATTCCAATGACAAAGATATGAAATTAAACAGATATCAACAATAGAACTAAATTTTTAATGATTGCGTTGAATGATTTCAATAAAATTATATCACAGGAATTAACGCGAACTCATGCATTTACCTTTAAAGGTTTGACCTTTCGGCCGGGTTACACTGGCCTTGGTCGCAAGTTGCTTGCGAATGTTCGCGTTAATCCCTTGAAGTAATTTTATTAAAGCGACAATAGTCTTTCTAAGAAAAACTATTGTCATTAAAACTTCATAATATACTTAATTATTTAAAATGTAAATCAATAACTTTTATTTGAAGTATCAAATCAAAATCATTTTCTAGAAAGACATCGTTTTAGCATTATATATAGAACAACTATAAAAATGTTCCAAATGTACAGGAACGAATACATCATAAACATACATTTATGGCCGAACACTTAAAGGGAACTCAATTGTAAGTAGCTGTTAAGTCTCACTCTATTTCTCTCAGAAAGTGTTTTTTTTTTAAGTTTACTAGCAATGTGGGTCGCACATTACTAGTATTGTTGTTAACCCCTCGTGCTAAGCTAAATGCTTGTTACGAGTGGGTTAACGTCAGTAGTGCAATGGGTGGGTCTCGAACCGGCGACCACATGATCGCAAGTCCGAACTAGCCACTAGGCTACCGTCGCTTATAACTTCCGTCGTTTGAGTATATCTACCCTCAGTTTCAAAAAGGTTGAACACTTTAATAATTTATCAAATCAATTGATCTCGGCTGTCATTGGTTCACCAAAAGACTAAGAAACCAATCACAGCACTTGATATGTTTGACAGGTGTTATACTAATATGTTTATTGATAAGCCTTTCTGAATCTGAAAGTGTCTTACCATTACTCAAACACCACTTAAGACGCTCTTAAATATCTTCAAAATACCGATATAAGATGAGACTTTTACTTAGAATTGATTAACCTTTAAGTCGGCTATATATTTAAGAGGGGCAAACATATTACACATGTAAACGCACAGACAGACAGTCAAAAACCGTACTTACAATTAAAAACTGAAAAGTCACTACCCACACATCACATGTCCAACCACTCAATTGTTGGGGTTAAGTTTTTTCCCGAAGAAGACATTCATCAAACACTATTCCTTCTCCGACTTCTTCCGTTTTCTCTTCTCGGTCTTGTCGATTTTCTTCTTCTCCACCTTCTTAGGGACCACAACCGGTTCGGGTTCGACGGCGAACTCTTCCGGTTTCCGCTTCTTGGGGGGAGGTTTGATCGGGGATTTCTCGACTTTCTCCGGTGTCGGTGCGATCTCTTTCTTCGAAGACCGCAGCTGCTTCGGTGACGGCTGATCCTCATCTACCGATTTGGGTTTGGACTTGTCTGGGATATTTTCTTGTGGTTTTTTGGTTTTGCTGCCTGATGGTTTCTTGTCGTCTTCGCCTGGTATGCCGAGGATCTCCGCCCACTGGTCGGGCGGTGGTGTCGGCTGTTTCCTCTCTTCCTCGGCTGTTGATTGGTCAGACTTCTGTGGGACAAACGGAGCGTATGAGGTGGTGTTGTCTTGCGATAGTCACATCCACATTGTTTTGTTTATTAATGTACTATTTTAAGCTTGAGTGTGGTTTAATCGCTAACGTACTGGCTGTCACGTACGGTACGACACCGCTATTGTTCACAAGCCCCAAGGTCTTGGACTATTACTACAGTACTGAACTGTCTGATTGAAAACTATTCCTAAATTTCATGAGATAATGATCGCGAATTATAAAATTAAGTACCTGAGTGTTTTCTTGTCTCAACAAACACTGCCTTGCTAACGTCAAATTTAATATTAATTTATCAATAACTATCGGACCCGCCCAGGTGTCGCAAGGGTAGTACAGTAAATGTCCATATTTAGACATAAACACCTTCCTCTTGAATCACTGTAACTATTGCTGTACTATATAAAATTAGGTTGCGAAGTTTAAAAGTAGTTTTATACTGTGTAAAAATAAAATATCACTTAAATGTGTGTGTAAGAGAGAGAGAGAGAGAGAGAGAGAGAGAGAGAGAGAGAGAGAGGGAGAGAGAAAGAGCTTCTACTTAACTCATTAATACTGTAACGCTAATTACCTTTAACACGTTCTTAAACGTTTATCTGTCACTAGTTTACACCATAAAGTGACAGAGACAATAAGACTTGACGGCACCCCCAAACTGATTGTCGTTTCAGTATTCGGAAATAAGTATATCTTCGGCTTAATTTCAAAATAATCAATTATTTATTACTGGCCAAAATTAACAAAATAATCTTGTATAATTTTCCCTAGGGATAGAATTTGTCTTAGACGCGAAGCAAAGTATATCAAAAACCCATCTACAGTAGAACTTGACTGCACGGATAGCTGAGTGGTATAGGTCACCACGCTGATTACCACTGTTCGCGACGTGCTGCGGGTTCGATCCCCGCATGAGACAAGCATTTGTGTGATCCACAAATGCTTGTTCCAAGTCTGGGTGTTCTCTGTGCATGTGATTTGAATGTTTGTGAAACCCCCGCGACACAAGGATTCCTTAGTGCGGGCGTCGTTTTTAAAAGATTAAAAAAAACTAACCACATACTTATAAGTTAATATAGACGTAAATGTAACCACACTCAAGCTTATATAATAAAAAAACTTATACACCCCGCTCAGCAAATAAAAATACAAAACAAATGTGGATATAACATCAAAAATATTAAACACAAAACGCGATACTGCATCGGACTTAGCTCAGACTGACACGGCCTTAGTCTAACAAAATAAACAACAAAAAAAAACAAACAAAAACGCTTATTTTAAACAATAATTAAATTTAGTATTTAATTTATCGGTTCGCGAGCGAAATCTGCAGCTCTGCGTGTTATAAGGTATAATTTCCTTTGTACGTCGTTTTTGCTGAGTTTACGGAGTTCGTTGCTGAGTTGCTGAGGTAGTTTTAAACGTTGCATTGCAGAGCTGCAGACTTGCTGTTTACGTATAGTAAGGCCGTGTGTCATAAACTGCGGGCAGTTAACTTTAACTTGAGAGCGAATGAGGTCACATTTAACATTTAACTATATCAATGTAAAAAAACTGGAAATTGTACTGACATTTGGAAAGTTAAATATATTATTTTATGAATAAGTATTTCGTAATTTATTCATTGGATATATTATGTATATGAAAGGTGACTTTGACGATAATCGTTTGAAACCGTCAAAATAATAAAGATCATGTTCGTTACCATATAAATGTATGTTTACGCGAATATCGACCTAATTGTATTTGCATGTCTGTAAGATAATATGCTTATGGTGGGTCATACTTTGAATTGGTCGATTCGATTAACTTATTTGCGAATATCGTAGTATAACCGAGGTACCCAAGTTATAAATGCGTTTATTGGATTATTTTGTGAATGATTTAGGGCTGAAAAAATGATGATGATTCATTCAATACTAGACCGTCTACGTCATCAATTGCTAAAGAATCAAATGTTAAAATGTGACCTCCGAAACTAGAATCTGTGAAAACGCCCTTAATGGCTTCAAGTGCAGTGTAGTAAAATATTTATCAACAGTACCATCTAACAACACTAAAAATAAAACGAAAAATATTTGCGACAAAAAATCGCACGACTAAAAATCGCTCGACAAAAAGTCGCGCGACTAAAAATCGCAGCTAATGATTTTTACTACAATGCACTAGATAGCCGGTCCGATGTAGGTTATCGCCGCACACCCCTCGCCGCTCCGTAAGTCGTCATGACGTACTACTACATTTCTGCAACACGAACCAACACTTTCGGATTAACCACTTGCACTTTTTTTTATTAAATTTTAATTTAAAAATATATTTTTTTAATTTTTTTTTTCATGGGAATGGCTAATCGCCACCCGCAGATTATGACAATCGGCATTTTCTTAAAAAAAATCCGAATACACCGTTGCGAATTATAATTAAATAATTAGCTGTAAAAACACACGAAGAAAAATACCATACAATTTATATCAAGATAGTTATACTTTGAATAATCCTAAATATCAAATATCTTACAACCTGATACTGATCAGGCTAAGCCTGCCCGCAATCGTCCGATAATCGGTGACCGATTTTTTGTAGGAGGAAAATTGTAACAATAGCGCAACGCTCACGACAAGTCGGAGATACAAAATACAAAAAGTCAGACCAATCGGCCCGATTATCGTTCCTACAAAGAGATAGAAATGGGCGGCTAATCCAAATATAATTCAAAAAGAGGGATAAGTTGGCAATGGATAATTTTGGAGGTCTGTATTCAAAATAAAAAAATTAATGTGTGCAAAACAAATCAACATAAGCGAAGAACAAAGAAAATATCTATAGGTATTTTTTTTAAGTAAATCGTTCATGCCCATTTCGAAGAGTTACAGATCAAGTTGAGGTTATAACATTATAATTTTAAGATACCTTTGAAAATCGATTAATTCATTTATTAATTTTCTGTAAAATAAATTAATAATTTTGATTAAAAACTAAATACGTACCAAAAACACCGCCATCTTTCCGAAAATATCATAAGAAATTAGGATAAGGGTACATAAATAAAAACATTATTTTAATGAAAATTTATTTCTTCAACAAAATCGTGTCGACGATTGACGCAAAAATCGGATCATTATATGATCACATTTTGTATAAGACTTGCCTGCCCACGTTAGTAAAAAACGACTGGGGGGTTATTCTCTAAGTCCAAACAAAATAACGTGGCATAACGCAAATTATAGTTCAAGAATCCCGGGTCGTCAATTCATTTTTGTGTTCTTAGAATTACCGGGCAGTGTTAGTATATACGGTTTAGGCCATTTAACGTTAACTAAAAAGTATAGTAAGTGGAAAGAGAACCCGTCAAGTAACAGCACGTTGATCGCTTGAACTTAGTGAATAAGACCCCTGAAAGGAATAGCTCAACGAACACGTCTTACAAAAAATCGGACTGAATATCATAACCCGAGTCGGTCCGATTGTCGGTCCAACAAAAAGTTGTGGGCAGACAGGCTATAATAATACAAAATGTTAGAACATATAAATAAAGAAAAATATACCGGTCAATAAAATAAAAAATCCGTTTATTTTAAAACGTAGTCCGACGCAGTTTCGCTGACACAGTGTTTTAATAAATAGTATTAGACTGCCCGCCCACGTCCGATAATCGGTGACCTACTGATAGAAATAGTGCAACGCACAGCTTCTACAAAAAGTCGATTAGAAATTGTGCCAAAATCCGAATCGGCCCGATTACCTGTCCTACAAAAAGTCGGAAGTGGGCGGACAGCCTTAAATTCATCGCGGTGCATTTCGAAAAACTATAATCGCTAGCTTGAATTTTATGCTCACGACGCCAGCTTCTTCCTTCTGTTTTTTTTTTAGTTTTTAATTTCGTGGTCGATGCAGTTTGAGATATTCTTCAATCAGAAACCGACCGTTTGAATTCGAAGGGGAGTAAATAAAATAATTAAAGGAATGTTAGACCCGAATACTGAAACAAAAATTAACTTTGACACATTATTAAATGTCTATCTGTCGTCTTATTACACCTTTAAATGACAGAGACAGCATGAAACTTAAAGGTGACTTCAAACTGATTGAAGTTTCAGTATTCGGTCAATCTTAACATATATAAATCGGTTAAGTAGTTGTCCATCAGTAGCTGACAACTACTTACTACTACTATAGAATATCTTACATCTCAATTATACAACATGTAACAAAAACCCTGTCCGATCCCTGAGAGTATTATTCGGTATAGCGAACACATAATTATACGTAGCCATTAAATGGATTGGAGATGATTATTTTTTCCCAGTGAAAATAATTAAATCAAAATAAAAACTGATCCCAGGCAACAGCAACACTGACCGCTCCTGAAAGTTCACGTACTCACTACCTACAGCTTTGTGTCAAAGATGCCGCATATGCGAGACGGTTCATGAACTGTACCACGAATACGCTTTTATTGAATCTGACAGGGGTTTTGTTACATGTTGTATGAAAAAAAATTGAGACCGCGGGCGTAGTCGCGGGGAACAGCTAGTTCATAATAAAAAGTATTATTAAAATTACGACCGGCGTGAGCATATTAAAAAGAAAAAAACTATACTTGGTTTAACGGTGCACGTAGAAAGTAACCTAGGTACGTATGACAGCAAAAATATTTTTCTTTCTTCTGTGTTTCTAAGGCCCAGTTTTTTGAACCCGAGTTAACTCAACCAATGGTTTAATATAAATATCTTGGGACAATCTCACACACGGTCATCTGATCCCAAACTAGGCAGAGCCTGTACTATGGTAACCAGACAACTGATAAACATACTTATATATTTCTAAATACATACATATTATAGATAAATAACACCCAGACACAGAACAAATGATCGTGCTCATCACACAAAGATTTGTCCTGGGTGGGAATCGAATCCACGACCTCTGGCTTAGCAGTCAGGGTCACTAACCACTAGACCAACAGGCCCGTCAATATGCTAAGTAATAATTTCAAAACTAATATTTACAAACGGTAGAAGGCGTTTTTTCATCAATTTTGATTTTAACAGATGGTTATAGTAATTAACTCTAACTTATTTGACCATTTGATAGACTAACAGTTGATGAAGATACGCGTTTTAAAACCATTCAACCAATAGTTAAATATGCTAACTAATGGTTAGCAAATTTAACCATTGGTTAAGCTAACTGGGGCTCAAAAAACTGGGCCTAACTCCTTCATTATCTTCTCAGAGTGCACCGTCAAACCCTCATACATAACTAAGTACTCACATCTCCCTTTTCCTTCTTCTTGTCTTTCTTCAAGTCTTTCTCTTTGTCCTTCTCCTTGTCACGCTCCTTCTCTCGTTTCTCTTTCTTGCCGCTGCTGCGTTCTCGCTCTGTAAGATAAACGGATATTTTGACATCCCGTACTCTCTCACCATCCCTAAAGGTGGCCTTGTAAAATAAAGTGAGTATACTTTCAACTGTTGATTTGATAAGTGTCCATAATATTAATTAAACACGGTGCATATCGTGAGGATGAGAATGGACTTTGTTCCTGATGCCCATTATGGACATTTTTTTAATATTTTTAATTTTTTTATGTAGTGTATATTAAAAAATTTAATTTATATGTATGTTCTAAAAAAGTAGGCAGAGCCATGTATGGTATGGTATGTGTACCATGTTGTATGGTATAGTATGGTAACCAGACAACTGATAAACATACTTATACAGGATTA
Organism: Plusia festucae; assembly: GCA_950381575.1. Classification (NCBI taxonomy): domain Eukaryota; kingdom Metazoa; phylum Arthropoda; class Insecta; order Lepidoptera; family Noctuidae; genus Plusia; species Plusia festucae. The sequence goes on from OX494457.1 coordinate 481,273, forward strand.
TTTGTAAAACACTATCAACCTCGCAGGAGTAGATAAATAACATAATAAGAAACAACAATTGTTCTACGACTTTTTTCATAACCCATACATTAACTTAGATAGCCCATTTACTGAGGAAGGCTATAGGTTACTATTTGTCGCGATAAACAACGTCCACGAGGCCGGAGCCGCGAGCAAAAGCTAGTTAATTTAGTTTGTTTGGTTGAACGCGCTAATCTCAGGAACAACTGGTCCGATTTGAAAAATTGTTTCAGTGTTACATAGGTCATTTCTTGAGGAAGGCACAGGCTTTAGACTTTTTGATAAACGACACCCACGCGGTCGTAGCCGCTATTAAAAGCCAGATTAACCGTGATCGTACACCTATCAGTATGACACCGCTATTGTTCTCAAGCCCCCCCCCCCCGTCTTTGACTGACAAAAATTAAGAACACAAAAAAAATGCGGTTAACATCCAAATTGACGAAAAATATATGCTGTTTTCGGATCGGGGACAACTTCCGCAAGTAAAACCACGGTGCACACCTAGTAAATAACTTAATAAACCACTCACTCTTTTCCTTCCCGTCCTTCTCTTTCTTTCTCTCTTCCTTCACCATCTTGCAGTACTCCTTGAAGTAGTCTTCCCTAAAGTTGCTGCTCTCCACGGCCTTGTACCGGGGGTCAGTGTCGATCTTCTTCTTGGCGTCGATCCAGCGAGAGTGTCGGTCCACGCTCTTCTCCTTGAGGAGAGCTATGAATTCGTTTTTCACCTATAAATGAGAGTTCCACAAGTTATTTAGAGATACTGGTTCGGTGCTTATCGTTTGAGGTATCCCGAATGGTTTTTGGGATTTGAGTTTTGGTTGTACAGTTTGGTGTGGCTTCTGGAGTCTAAAACAATTATATTTTCGCGATTGGGATTAGATTTTTAGATCGCACATTACCAGTATTCTTCTAAGCCCCTTGTAAGCTGAATGCTTGTATTACGAGTGGGTTCACGTCGGTAGTGTAATGGGTGTGATTCGAAATCGGAAACATGATCGCAAGTCCGATGCCCTGACCATCGAAGTTGAGTAAGAAAAAAATTGGTGTAATCCAGAAAAGGGAGGCAAGAGGACAGTCTGCGCAGTTACCCTGCAGAAGTATAATATAAATAGGATATGAAGAATAAGGTTATATTTTAAAATGAATTGATTGCAAGAATTGAATCGACAGAATTTATCGGGAGTGTAATCCAATGAGGGATATTGCGAATTGAAAATCCGCACGGTTCGCTAATGTCACGTAAGGTCTACCTGTCAATCTCGACCAATCGCAGCCCAGTAGCTTGTCTCCCATTGGTGGAAAATGACAGGCAGACCTTATGCGACACTAGCGACTCTGGCGGATTTTTGACACGCAATGACCCCATTAAGATTTCCTCTTAAAATACAGGTGACAAAGCTTGACAAATCTTCCTTTGGAAGAAAAGATAAAATCGGACAATATGGTAAAAATAGAGAAACATACTTTGGACACATTATTGAGACTAATTTCATATATTTTAACAGAAAGAATAAAAATCATATTGTTTTGTCCAATAGCCGGTAGAAATAATTAGAAAACTGAAAACTGGCGCGTCAAGCCAGTGGTCGCAGGTTCGAGTCCTGCCTGAGGTTTAAGTTTTTCCTTCTACAATTTGTATTTAATTATAATTAGAAAAGTTTTTTTTTTCGTAACCACATCCAAACAATTAAATTATTCGCTGAGCAATCACCAGAAACCATTCGTTTAACCACGCCTTATATTAAAACCGTAGAAGAGTGAGCTGAAATAAATATATCATTATGATTAGATGCTGAAAATTGTAAAATACATTATTAGAGACCTGTGGAACAAAATAATAATTAAATCCTGAAAGAAATGTATAATTAGTTGGGTTTTGGTAAACGGAAGACGTATAATACCAGCCTGTGACTGTCCCACTGCTGGGCACAGGCCTCTTCTCATATAGAGAAGGAACGAGCATTGATCACCACGCTGGCTCACTGTGGGTTGGAAATTCCAGATTCCCATTTTTGAAATCCAGGTTTCCTCACGCTTTCCTTAACTGATTGTCAATGATGACAACGGAAGACGTATTTACTTTGTATTAAGAAATAATACAGAAGTATATAAACGTCCCACTGCCGGGCACAGACCTCTTCTCATATAGAGAAGGAATGAGCATTGATACACCATGCGGGCGATTTCAGAATCCAGGTTTCCTCACGTTGTCTTAGAATAATTTAGAAAGTAAAAGTCACATTAACCTGTTGCGGGTTCGAACCTGCATCCAAATTCGTTCATTGAATCGCTATACTACCAAACATGTATAATTAATTTGTAGTGAATAGCTTGCGTTTGCTGGGTATAGGCCTCTTATACAGGGAACGAGCATTGATCACAACGCTTGTGGACCAAACGTCCTTTTACTTGACAAAACTTTTGTCTTTTTCGCACTGATGGTATGTGCATATTCAGCCAGATATTTTGTTGGACATGCAAGGGTGACAGAAATGCAAGGCTACGCCTATAGATTAATCAATATAGTTCTTTATGGATATATACTGTTTAAAAAGGTAAAATTTATAACTAAGTTTTTATGAACATGTTATTAAATAATCATCATCTTAAAGCCTTTATCTTCCCACAGCTGGGCATAAGCACTGGATATTTAGTCCACTGATGTATTCATTGATATAATTAATTATAATTGGTATAACAACGGTATACATATAAGATCTTATCACAACTGATAGTAAACAGAAGAAGTAGTTATTACTGCTTTTAGGTTGTTCGGTAATCGAAACCAAACATTTTAACAAATTTAAAAGAAGGATTACTTTGATATTATTATTTATAGAAAGATTATTTTATGATATTTGTATTTCAAACAAAATATGACACATTTAACGGACAAACTGACTTGATAATTTGAAACAAACTTACAAACATACTAAACATTTATATTATTAGGTATTTTACATAATACCACAAGTTACACATTCAATCGAATGAATGAAATTTTTTATGAATGAAATACCAAATAATATAGCATACATTTTTGTATACATATGACTATGGAAGACCCCAGATAGGTTGTTGGGGTCCCAATAGCTGTATGTTAATAACACATACAATTAAAGTCCTTAAGACTTTTATATTTGTTAACGCCTTAAAATAATTATAAATTTAATACAATCACACATAATGTCATAATCGGGAATCGAACCCACACTTGTTAGATGTGTTTACCTCAATATTGAGGCTTATTCTACGTCACATAATTCAAGTCATATTTATTCTATACTACATTTGTGAGGCAGGAATCGAACCTGCGTACTAATGTAGCAGTTTCAAAATATCACTATCACAGTTTAACAGTACTTCCGTTTACCAAAATTATTAGATTATATATTATAAGTGACTTGTTCTAAGACTTTTGTCAATTATTAACTTATTTTATGGGTGAAATCAATTAAATTTAAATCTAATGTAATTATTTTTTTCCATATGTATGTTATAGAATAGATTTTTAGAATGCTCAGGACTCCGAACATATAATATCTTTTATAGCATTTCGATATGCCATAAAAAATTACCATGAATCTAAACCATATTTATAATTCTAAGCATAATCATTGTTGTACGGACAAACATTTTTAGGTGTACCTAAATTCAATTTCTTCTTTCATACCCGGCGCAGGGATCGAACCCACTACTATATGACAGTATTTGTGGAGAAGCCCAAGCACTGACAATCGTCAGGTGTAAGGTGTTTGGCTCTCGCCTGGCGGAGAGCCGAAAAGTAATAAACCAACTCGAGCTTTGTACACAGCAAACTAGACAGGGCACACTAACAAACAAATAAGTGTGTAAAGACCATCAGTACTATATAATAATATATCTATAATAATATCTTGGTACAATCTCACACACGACCATCTGATCTCAAACTAGGCAGAGCCTGTACTATGGTGACCAGACAACTGATAAACATACTTATATATTTCTCAATACATACATATTAAAGATAAATTACACCCAGACGTGAAATGATCGTGCTCATCACACAAAGATTTGTCCCGAGTGGGAATCGAACCCACGACCTCCAGCTTAGCAGTCAGGGTCACTAACCACTAGACCAACAAGCCAGTCAAAATAACAAATATTAAGTTTAAATGCATGCAAACACTCATAATCTCAACCTACAATTATCCCACGGCTGGGCAAAGGCTCCTTCTCATGTAGAGAAGGAACGAGCATTGATCGCCAAGCTTGCTCATTGCAGGTTGGCAATTTTTCCTCACGAAGTTTTCCTTCACCGATTGTCAGTTTTGTCTTTAGATAATTAAGAAAAGTACATATAACTTTGAAAAAGCGACATTGGTACTCGCCTACAGGGTTCGAACCTGCACCCTTGTGCACACAAGTCCGATCATTGAACCTCATTGAACTGACACACTTTGTGTAAAGTTATCGACAGCTTTCTTGGTGTACGGCGTATTAATATCTAGTTTGCTGTATACACAAATGATTTGAGACCATGGATTGATAAATAAATAAATGTGGACAACATCACATACATTGCTCCGAATCCAAAGTAAGTAGCTAAAGCACTTGTGTTATGGAATCAGAGACAACGAAGGTACCACAAACACCCAGACCCGAGGCAATGTAGAAAAGTGTTTTTCTACATTGACCCGTCCGGGGATCGCACCCGGGACCTCAGAGCTGGCGACACCTTGAAAACCGGTGTGTACACCACTTGACCACGGAGGTCGTCTTTAAATAACAGGAATTTCTAACGAATTCACACTTCAAACAAACTCTTGACGTATATTTATTCACTCATTCTACTTTTCATCCATACACACATTTAAAACACCCTTTAAAAGTAACCCAAGTATTTTTTATCTTTTGATCAATCTCCTTTAAACTTTTATTTATGAATGATTCTGTGACTTTATTGTTGGAGAATCATATTAAATCGACACTAATATTATAAAGAGGAAAGATTTGTAATTTTTATGTGTATGTTTGTAATGAATAAACTCAAAAACAACTGTACCGATTTCGAAAATGCTTTCACCAATAGAAAGCTACGTTCACACTGAGTAACATAGGCTTATATATTTTACTAAAAAAAATATTCGTACCGAAGGCGGAGTCGCGGGGAATAGCTAGTTAATAAATAAAGGATATACTGAGCATTCTATATAAAATACACACCCATAAAACGAATTAAAAACGAAAAAAATATTGACTTTATTGTTACATTAATTCTTGTAAAACGACTAATTGAATAACAATTTATAATTATCAAATTTAATAATTTATCTGGACTTTGAAATATCAATTAAAGTTTATAGAATAGGAACCAGACAGAAAAAATAATAAAAAAAAATTGAAGAAAAATAAAATGCTGAAAAAGAAATTATTAGTCAACGACCTAGATTTTTATATACAGCGTTTTCTCAACCCATCACCATAAACTGGCAACATTTAAGTGTTGCCAGCTCTCTAATTTCGTCGTCTGTTGGCAACTGCGTGTTTGCATGCATTAACCAACGAAGCTAATTCGGGGGATTATTTTCACTTTATATAATAATAAATGGAGATATTTTTCATTTTTTGACACAAAATCAAGTTTCAAGACGAAAAAAAAATACACAAAAAAAAAATTTTTTTTCTTTTTTTTTTTTTGTTTTTTTTTTTTTTATATGATTTTTAATGACTGACAGCAACGATACGAGGTTGTCATTAAGGGTGATTTTTTTTCGGTCGTGAAGCTCGATTTTGTCGGCTGGGTATTTTGAACAGTATCGTCATCTAATATGTATGTTAATTGAATTGTTTTCATTTCATATTGAGCTTCTATAAATATGTCTAACCTTATATTGTTCGGTCGACGCGTCGTGGCCGATTGACGATTATCGTTTTATTTTAAAACCCATAACTTTTTAAATAACTTTAAATCTCCTGTAACATAATTGCCATTTACTTTATTGGCGGGAATTATATTGAATATATTACATCGCAAATAATAACAAGATCGACATACCGAAAAAAAATTTAATTCTCCAAATCGTTAAAGGACGTGTCCTTTTTTTATTAACTGATATTATCTTGTCAATAATATACAAATTTATCTTGTTTCAATAATCATTATGGATTTTTTTTATTGTATTCCACTATGCAGTTTAAGTTTTGAAATTAACAATTATTTAGATCATCGTGTCGGGCACAGCTATTTAGGAGAAGCACTGTAGATTCATAATTATAGTTTCCTGAATTTTATTTTAATCAATATTTTTGTCAATAACTTGTTGTTCTAAGGGCATTCTATACTTTTCGTCGTCCATATGATATTATATTCCTTCTACTTTGAGTTTTGTGATCAAATAATTAAGTTATTTTCGCCTATTCCGCATCTAGTGACCTATTAATCATTTTTTACGGACTATCCTCATCCCCTGGACAAAACATACCATTGAATAACAACGATCTATGCCTAGTCACGGACTTATCAATTCTTTTCGATATTATTTTCGTGTCTAGACACTGAATTTCCGTCTACCCTTGTCCCCTGGGTACGTAAAAATCGTCAATAGGCCACGAGCGGTGCGCTTGACTCGTTGTGCCACCCGGCGCCGCCCGCCCGCCGCCGCTCGGCTACCCACAGATAAGGCTACTAATGCTAGGCACGGCCGTGTTGTACTGAGATAACTACTGATAATATTTGTAAAATTCAACTATTATAGCGGAAAAAAAAACAAACAAAAAATATAAATGTAATTTTAGAAAAAAAAATAGTTTGAAAATTATAACATATATTATCATTTAGACAAAAATCAGGAAACACGGCCGCGTTATGAAAAGAAAGTTATGTATTTATAGAAATGTGAAATATCAATGAGAGACATTATTATTATAAAGTTTAAAATTAATCAGAAATTCATTACACACGCGACAATCGTATTAGTTAAAATAAAAATAAAAAACATAATAATATATATTTCATTTAACAAAACAAAAATAGTTGAAAAATATTTTATTTTATTAAATTAACTAATACTATTGCCGTTTATCAAAATTAAAAAAATATCAAATTGAAATAATTTAATCAATATTTTATATAAAATCGCAAATCAGCCAACTAATATCCCACGGCTGGGCAAAAGTCTCTCTTTATAAGAGGAAGAAAGGAACAAAATATTCACCAACATACACAAGTTCCTTTTTTTGCACCAATTAAATCTCTCAAAAGTTTGGGATTCGAACCCTGTACATCAGTGATCGAACCTGATCCATGGGATTTGAACCCATTAGAACACAAACAACAAATTTAAAAATTCATAATCATCATAAGATTCTAGAAAAAGACTTTATATTAAACACATATAATGACAAGTAATTAATTATCTTAAATATTAATTATATTATTAAAGAATTAGATAAACACACAAAACATCGTAAAAATATTAAAGTTGTAATAAATGTGAAAGTAATTTTGTTACGGTTAACGCCTAAACCGCACAACCGATTTTGATGAAATTCTATTCGGTAGTAGCTTGAAATTCAAGAAATGACATATCACAAATCCATCTATACTCATACTATTATTAAAAGGAAATTAATAGCATTTCTATCGAATCGATAACTTATTCAGGATTATATACATAATACTAGCACAGGGTTCGAACCCGTTTTTAATTACCAGTATACAAATACTAGAAATTGCTTTTTCATCATTTATATTAAATAAAACTTATCTGAAATCGATCAATCACAAATGGTAATCGCTTACTAGCAATGTGGGTCGCACATTACTAGTATTCTTGTTAACCCCTCGTGCTAAGCTAAATGCTTGTGTTACGAGTGGGGTCATGTCGGTAGTGGAATGGGTGGGATTCGAACCCGTAACCACATGATCGCAAGTCCGATGCCCTAGATCATTAGGCTATCGCCGCTTCCTTTATTTGTATGGATAATATAATTTTTTAATACTGAATACTTCAATTGCTATCGTAATGGCCGTCACAACGGTATGACACCGCTATTGGTCTCAAGCCCGTCGTCTTTGTACGATTAAATAATCGGGCCTTCACTCTAGAGATAATATATAATACCAGCTCTTTTCAGATGAACTGCAATAATTTCCAAAACCAAGAACAATAGCAACTTTTAAACAATTAACTCATTATTTTTCGCATTTTATCATCCATGATTTTGACTTTGTTTAAGATATAAATTAACTTCACGTTTCAGAAAGCAATGTGTCCCAATGTCAACACTGTTTGACCGACCGATCTTGTCAACCACTACAATATTGTCAATGATATCTCGACTGTTTGACCGACAGACTTCAACATTCTGGTGTTTTTAGCATTAATAGAGATGTGTCCCAATGTCCACACAATATCATCGACACTGTTTGACCGACTGATCTTGTCAACCACTACAATATTGTCAATGATATCTCGACTGTTTGACCGACAGCCTTCAACATTCTGTTTTTTTAGCATTAATAGAGATGTGTCCCAATGTCCACACATTATCATCCGCACTGTTTGACCGACAGATCTTGTTAAACTCTACATTACTGTCAAAAATATTTTGACTGTTTGACCGACAGTCTTCAACGTTCAGGTGTACTATTCGACGGACAGCTGCCGACTGTGTTACCGCTCGCGCCCCACACTCACCTGTTCTCTGGCCTTGTCCTTCTCCTCTTTCTCCTTCTTGCGGAGCTCGGCGAGGTACTCGTTGAAGTAGGTCTCCCGCTCGCGCGCCTTGTCTATACCTTTGTAGCGCTCGTCCCGGCCGTGCTTCGATGTGAACTCGTTGAACGACGATCTGGGCAATAAGATACATTTTTAAAAAAATCCGTAAGGAAATTTAACAAAATTTCTTATTTTTTTTTTTAAAGATTACTAGCAATGTGGGTCACGCATTACTAGTAAACTTGTTAACCGCTCGTGCTAAGCTAAGATGCTCGTGTTGCGCGAGTGGGTTCACGTCGGTAGTGTAATGGGTGGGATTCGAACCCGCGACCACATGATCGCAAGTCCGACGCCCTAGCCATTAGGCTACCGCCGCTTCAAACTATATGTTTTCTTTTTCGTATGTTTTATCACCTGTTTTGAGTGGGTTCACTTTGGTAGTGCAATGGGTGGGATTCGAACCAGCAATCACATGATCGTAAGTCAAGTACAGTCACGAGCATAAATATGTACACACACAGCAAAATTGTAAAACTTATTTAGCGAGAGGTTTTTGTTGAAAATCAAAAATATATACATGATTTGAGAGCTGTGCCCATACCATGAGCTTATTAAGCAAGGTTGTTGCCGCTGTGGAAGCGAGACAGCGCTATACAATGCACGTAGCAGCGTCTCGCTTCCACAGCGGCAACAACCTTGCTTAATAAGCTCATGGTATGGCACCTGTTGTAATTATAATATGTTGTTAAATGATTAAAAGTTGAATTGATGGTGAGTTCCTGTTAAATTATTGTTTTACAATTTCGCTATGTGTATACATATTTATACTCGTTACTGTACGCAGGAGATATAATATTGCCCAAGTGTGTGTGCGAACACAAGTGCACTCTCATAGTTCTCATGGTCGGCAGACTGACACGACCGGAGAGAAATCACAAGCACGACTAACAAGGTACGGGGGTGTAACCACCGCTACACTTCCTGACTCCGAGCTTTAATGAATATTTCGACTAATTATTTTGACGACCTCCGTGGTCGAGTGGCGTACACAAGGTTTTCAAGGTGTCGCCAGCTCTGAGGTCCCGGGTTCGATCCCCAGACGAGTCAAGGAAGAAAAACACTTTCCTTCATTGTCTCGGGTCTGGGTGTTTGTGGTACCTTCGTTGTCTCTGATTCCATAACATAAGTGCTTTAGCTACTTACTTTGGATTCAGAGCAATGTATGTGATGTTGTCCACATTTATATATAAAATTTACTAGCTGCCCGGACAGACTTCGTTCTGTCAAAAGTAAATTAATTAAGGTAATTCCCGAGTTTAGGAACAGTTTTTTTTTTTACTTATTATTTATGTTTTACACCTTTTAAACCTTCCCTGGACTTCCACAAACATTTCAAGATCAAAATCAGCCAAATCGGTCAAGCCGTTTTCATGCTATGTCGTGACAACGGAAAACGGGTTTCATTTTTATATATATAGATATTATATTATTTTTTAACAGAAAACCCTGTAACTAAGTTAGGCCCGACTCGACATTCGAGGCCGAGACTTCGTGCACGGGAGTCACGCTTGCGACTAATTCTGTTGGCTACAGTTGTGGAATATGTGGTACTCACTTGGAGTGCAGCTTGGCCTCGTCCATGAGCGCCCTGAAGGCGAGCTTCTTCTGCTGGAGGCGGTTCTTCTTCTCCTTGCGTTCCTCCTCGGCGCGGTCGCGGACGTACTGGTCGAACACCTGACCACAACGACACACTGTTATACTTCTCTTGTGGTAACATTGAATTCACAGCGTATACAGTATAACAAAGAAGAAACCAAAAAAATTTAAAGTGAAGAAATAATACTACGAATAAAAAAAAGGTTATCATTTTTTACACGCTTTTTATTAGCTTCACTTGTATGTATGTTTGTAACCGACTTCTTTGGACGCGATTTTGACCCACTTTAAACGGCCAGATTTTGTTCAAACTTTGGAGGACCTAAGACAATAGTTTAAAAAAACTAAAAAAAACACGCTTTTTATAGAAACCGAACTAAAAATTAGAATAGATAAGTAAGATAAAAGTAGATAATAAGATAATTTAAATTTTTTAAAATTTATTTTCTATCTTTTAGTTTAGTTTTCTATAAAAAGCGTGTTTTTAGTTTTTAAAACTATTATTAATTTTTTTGGTTTTGAGATGTTATGTCTGTTTTTCGTGTGCACAAACATTTTATTTTGTTAAATGATTACAAGTTGAATTGATGGTGAGTTCCTGTTTGATTACTAACAAAATTTCCTGTATATTTTTATTGTGTCCTTGGTCTCAAATAAATACATATTTTCATTTCATTTCATTTCACATTATTGTTTTAAAATTTCGTTATGTGTATACATATGTATGAATAGAATAGAATATTTATTTAATGTTGTTACAGGTAATGTTACAAAAAAATAACATGTTCGTGACTGCACGTGTGTCGGTGTGTGTGTCATACCTGGCGGCGCTCCTTGGAGTTGAGCATGAGGTAGCGCGGGTCGAAGACGATCTTGTGCAGCTCCTTCTCCCAGGTGGAGAAGGCGGACACGTCCTTCTCGTGCAGCATGTGCAGGAAGGCCTTGAGCCGCTGGTGGTGCGGCAGGGCTCCGCGCTCGCGGGCGGCGCGCACCTCGGCCTCCACGGCCGCCGCCGCGCCCACGTCGATGGTGCCGCCGCCCGTCAGCGACGACGTCGGACCCGCCGCTGCTGCCGGCTTCTTCTCCGCTGCGCCACATACATGATAAGATATACAGTTGTTTTCTGAGGTTAACGCGAATATTGGACATTGAAATAAATAAATGTGGACAACATCACATACATTGCTCCGAATCCAAAGTAAGTAGCTAAAGCACGCGTGTTATGGAATCAGAGACAACGAAGATACCACAAAAACCCAGACCCGAGACAATGTAGAAAAGTGTTTTTTCTACATTGACCCGTCCAGCTATCCAACCCGGGACCTCAGAGCTGGCGACACCTTGAAAGCCGGTGTGTACGCCACTCGACCACGGAGGTCGTCAAATAAAACTACTTGAAACGGATTCTACCGCGGTTTATTTTGATTTTAGTTCCGAAGTAGTTTTATTTCCATTGATATGCAAGTTAATTTTTTAGTAAAAAAATATGTTAAATGGTCTAATAGGTATACAGGATTATTTTTTATGTGGTGCGTATATTCTACGAGGTAATCAGGTGCATAGAACTGAACAGCTTTTCCCAAGAAACATAAGTCGAAATCTTAAAACTAAAAATCAATTTTTAGGGTTCCGTACCTCAATAAGACCAAACGGAACCCTTATAAGGTGTTGTCCGTCCGTCTGTCAAGACCGTTTTTGTCAGGAACGCGTGGAGGTATCAAACTATAATTTATATCCAATACTCGGGCCTACTGTCCCTTGAAGCTGTGAAAAAGTCACTCCTAAGTCAAAGCAATCAAAAGATACAGCCGTTTATGCCGCAAATTTCCGCAAGTTTTCGAAACTCGCACAGGAATCAAAACCTACAGGGTACTTCTCGTAGACTTAAAACCTTGAAATTTGGTACGAAATAACGTCTTATAGTACAGATAAAGGAAAAATTGCAAAAACCGTAAATTTTTAGTTACATCATATAATAAAAAATATTTTTGAAAATTTTAAAGTTACTACCTCTTTTCTCATGAACGCGTAGAGGTATAATTAAATTGAAATTAATATCAAATACTTAGGTCTATAATACCTTTAAGCTGTACCAAAATCAAACTTTTATGTCAACGCAATCAAAAGAAATAGCAATTTAAGCCGCATATTTTCAAACTCGCAACTACTCGCGAGGGAATCAAAACCTAAAGGGTACTTCCAGTCCAAGAAGCAATGTTGAACTTTTACTTATATACCTACAGGTTTGTACGGAACCTTCGGTTCACGAGTCCGACTCGCACTTGGCCGGTTTTTTCATACAAAAATAAATCACGTCACCTGTCTACTTTTATTTTCAATTTTAAGATTTCGACCTATGTTCCTTAGGAAAAACTGTATTCCTGAAAAGTTGTTCAGTTTTATGCACCTGATTCCCTCGTTGAATAAACACACTTCTTTTAAAATAATCCTTTATAGATAGATTTATTTGTATTATGAAGTCATAACTCACGTTCTTCAGTCTTCGTCTTCTTAGCAGCATCGACTGTGGTGTCATCCGTGCTGGAGTCGGCGGCACGCTTCAGCTCACCGTTCGCCCCCTTGTTGTTCGCCGCAGCCGCGTCTTTACGCTGCAAACAATATCTATGATAAAGCCACAGTAGTATTTATCGAACAGTTCATAAAATAACACAGGAGATGTATTTATTTGACAGTAATTAATATTACTCGCAAAGCGAAAAATTAACGAATTTTATTGCAGTTTATTATCTGGATAGCAGTCCCTTCAGAACGTCTTTTGTAAAAACGTCAACGCTGATCGAATCGCTCATATGTATGGAAGTGACAAGTCTAAGTAAAGAAAGAAGAAAGAAAAAGTAATTATTGCGACACAGAAGAGACGCACACACACACATACATAAAAAACAATAATAAAAAAAAACAAGTAACTGAACTAAAAAAGTCACGTGACTTATCGGAAAGAAATGTCATTTCCATACATTTAATCTATATATATAAAACTCTTCCGTTACTGACTGACTGACTGACTGACAGACAACGCACAGCCGAAACTAATTCTTCCCCAAAGGGGAGTAAAGGGTGGTAAATTGAAAATGTTTATTTCTCAATGGATTCCACGCGGACGAAGTCGCGAGCAAAAGCTAGTGTCAAATAAGTGATCTCAAACGTCGTGAAAGTAAGTTTTAATAATAAACTGCAATAAATTCCGTTAAATTAACATGACAATATTATAAATATTCTTGTGGTTGAGAAGCAGATATAGTTGCAAGCTGTCGCAAGCTGTTATCGCACAGGAGTTTATTTTCGCTAGCTCGCTGTATAAAATCAGATTTAGTACAAACACTGACGAGTAGTCATTATTTATTTTGTCAACATTATTATTAAAATCTTAAAATTGTAAATGAAATATTCATACAAAGTGACAGGTCACGTGACTTACGTTTGTATGAAAAATTGATTTTCAATTTTAAGTGATTCTCAGAACACAAAAAAGATTCGGCGACCAGGGGTTCTTGAACTATAATCTGCGTTATGTTAGACTTAGACTTAGTTTTGACTTAGATAATAACACTCCATTTTTTTTTTCACTAACGAAACTCGCGATCTTATAGTTACGAAAAAAAACGACAAAGACAGGCGTCCAATATTTTTCATTTATCTATACAGCGTGTAACAAAAACCCTGTCTAAGTTCACGTACTTACTACCTACAGTTATGTGTCAAAGAAGCCGCCTATGCGAGACGGTTCATGAACTGTACTACGGATACGCCTTTATTGGATCGGACAGGGGTTTTGTTACATATTGTATAATAGCCTTTAAATAATATTAATCTACCCCATATCATTTACTTGTGAGTAGAGCATAATTATCGTAATTTTTCATAATGTTGACAAATTACAGAATAGAATAGTCGCACAGCCTTGTAACTAGTTTTAAATCAATTGAATTACAAATTGTATATAAGTCTAAAAACCTTTGTTTTATCCTCCTGGCAATCTAGAACTTTCTAAAAAGTTAATTCAATGCTAGCAATTAGCATACCATGCATACAACATACAGGATGTTACCGAAATGTATACAGGATTAATTTAAATGGAGTGCGTATATTCAACGAAATCAGGTGCATAAAACTGAACAACTTTCCCCAAAGAACCGAAATCTTAAAATGGAATATAAACTTTTCATACAAAGTAACAGATCACGTGACTTCTTTGTATGAAAAGATGATTTACAATTTTAAGATTTCGACCCATGTGTCTTGGAACCAGTTGTTCAGTTTTATACACCTGATTACCTCGTTGAATATACGCACTCCTTTTAAATTAAGCCTGTATGTGTCAATCAAAAGAGGGTAAAGAGTAGGTACAGTCAAAAGCAAAAGTAGATGATGTAAATCAGAAATTCAATACTAATGAATGGAGTTCGCGTCACAACTGTGTGGCGTCGAAGTGATTCAAAAGTATGTGATTGTAAATTATACCAAACATTTACTACTAGTACAGTTGCCATATATTCGCGATTAGTTTTGACTCAATATAGTTATAAACTCAATTCGTTTAATTGTGTACGCCATCTTGTAAAAATGAACTCTCTCTCCACCCCATTTGGATAGATATAATATAATCTTTCGGTATCACCCTGTATCTGTTATGTAGTGTTATGCCATCACAGTTCAGTAAAGAGATATAATATTCATAATATCCTGGGACATTGACACACGGCCATCTGACCCCAAACTAGGCAGAGCCTGTATTATAGCAACCAGACAACTGATAATCATTCACACAAGATTTGCCCTAAGGGAATCGAACTCACGACCTCCGGCAGTCAGGGTCACTAAGCTAACAGGTCCGTCAGCTGTCGTTATTTATTTCTTGACATTCCTCTATCTGAACTATCATGGTTGTAAAACATACATAATTAAGATGTCAGTCGTGTATTTAATAAGATCATAATCTTACTAAACACGATAATTCTATTCACATTAAAAGCAAAAAAAAAAAAAAAGAAAGCTCCCTAGAAATCAGCAAAAAACATGACTTAATTAACACCAGCCTGTAACTATCCACAGCTGTCCTCTCAAACGTAATAAATTGCAAAATAAAGTTGAAATAAAATCGGCATCTACGATTAAAATATAATTTGTTGAGCAATGCTTAAATAATATAATTTGTTAAATTTTGAAAAGTATTGAGTATTAGCGATTGATTTCGTATTATAAATACAAGTCTGCCCGTGAACATGACATCTAAGACGTTGAAACGTCGGGAATCAAAATAAACCGCGATAGAATCTGTTTGAAAGTAGTTTTATTTCAATAATAAATTTTAAGATATTTTTTTCTCTTAAATATAGAAAATTGATAATATTAGTTCAAATACCTGTGTATATAATATGTTTAGGCACGGTTTTATAAATATATAATATAATAGCTACTCATAAAACGCAACTAAAAATATTATTTTTATGAATATGGTAATACAAGAACCAATAGCCCGTGGGTCTTGATTAAAATCATTTATTTTTTATTTTACACCTACTTAAATTTCTGGGTGTCTCAATTTATTTGTCCTGAAGTGTACACGACATCTTTCATAAGATTGAAGTTACAGCCAATTGTATGTAAAGAAACGTTTCTCAAC
Source organism: Plusia festucae (assembly GCA_950381575.1). Lineage (NCBI taxonomy): Eukaryota > Metazoa > Arthropoda > Insecta > Lepidoptera > Noctuidae > Plusia > Plusia festucae. The sequence continues at coordinate 497,302 of OX494457.1, forward strand.
AAAAATGTGACAACACTGACATGCATATTCCATAGTGCACATTATAACAACACGATACAGTTAATATGTCACTATTATAATTGTTACAAAATAATAGGTCCGTTTTGACATTTGTCATGGCATCGACTAGTGATGTAACCATGCGACTCGGTACTCGATACTCACGTTTATACGAGTATTTGATCGATTTGATTATGTATTGTAAAGTGATTTGGATTATAGTTCTGACTAGAAAATGTTACTTTTACTTCATTATTGTGGTATTTTAAAATATTTTTAGCAACAATAACATTCATTCAATTACAAAATAAAAGACAGTACGAGTGCAAGTCGGACACGCCTACCGAGGGATCCGTACAATGACTGTATGTTGTTTTTGTATGTGTTTTTTTATGATTTGATTGTAAATGTATAGTTTTGTGCCTAGCTCTCTATAATATCAAATTTCAAATTAAAGATCACTACACAATATTCAATTACTATTAAAATCGAATGTAGCTGATGAAATTCAGCAATTAAATGGTAACAAACCTAGTATTAGTACCTACCTTGTGTGTGCGCGTGCGCAGAATAAATGTTCTTTCTTTCTATTAAAAAAAAAAGACTGAGAACGTAAGTTTTTTTTTTACATTTCGTAATAATTAGAAATTGCATATTTCCATAAAGTAAGCGCAAAAATAATACTCGCAATACATTCTATCATTTAAAATAACAGGCAAAAAATTTATGTATTTTTTTATTAATTTATTATTTCTGACAGTTTCGTTCCAAGTTACATTCTATGGTATTTCTCAAATGTCAAAGCGGACCTATTATTTTGTGACAACAATAATGCTGTTACCTGCTGATCAGTTAGAGAGGACACAGTAGGTTTCGCATGCTTCTCGTTTTGGGCACGGATCCGGCGCTCATACGGTTCGCAATCCGGCTCGGACTGCTGTCAGAGAGTTTAGGCCGGTATTATCATTATTATTAGTCTTGCTCATTGACGATTTTTTTTAATGTTACTAGCAGTGTGGGTCGCACATTACTAGTAATCTCGTTGACCCTTCGTGCTAAGCTAAGATGCTTGTGTTACGAGTGGGTTCACGTCGGTAGTGTAATGGGTGGGATTCGAACCAGCAACCACATGATTGCAAGTCCGACGCCCTAGCCATTAGGCTACCGCCTCTTTCAATTGTTCGATTGTACGAGGGACGCGAGTTCCATAGAGATCGGTATTTTTTTTTTCGTTTTATAGTATGTTACCAAATAGGTTTTATCTATTAAAAAAAGGGGGGAAACCTACATCAGCCGTGCTAGCATATATTTTATTTTCATTTAGTATATATTTAAAAATGTAATAAATATTGAGAAATAAATGAAATAATAATAATTAATTTGTCCATTATAACACAATTTTACGTTTGAGGTAGTGAGACTTAATCCCTCGTGTTAAGCTATAGTGCAATGGTTGGGATTCGAACCCAGCAACCATGTTGTTGCCGGTTCGAATCCCAACCATCTCGAGTAGGACGCCCTAACCATTAGGCTACCGCCTTTTTATTTAACCTTAAGTTGCACATTGTCTGATGTTTTTAATGAAGTTTATTTCTTTTTTTTACATTGATCTTATTACCCCAGTGAGTCTTGGTACAAACCTTCACACGAAATTGTTAGTTAGTGTTTTTCGGCTACTGCTTAATAATGTATTACAATATGTTCTCGTGGTATAGTATGTCTATTTCATTTTATATCTATTGTAACCTAATACAGGAATAATTTAAAAGGAGTGCGCATATTCAACGAGGTAATCAGGTGAATAAAACCGAACAACTTTCCCCAAGAAACATAGTTCAAAATCTTAAAATGTAAAATGAGACTTTTCATACAAAGTAACAGGTCACGTGACTCATGTTTGTATGCAAAGATGATCTTCAAAGTTAAGATAAAGGTACGCACTCCTTTCATGTTAATCCTGTATATATAAATCGCAACAAAAATAACGTAATTCAAGATAGAATTAATTAAAAACTGAGTGTAGTCTGAACTCTAACGCAAAATAACAGCATTCTACTCACTGTTAATATGTACATATAATCTTAAATCCAGTAAAGAAAGCTGTAAGGTAGATTAATAAGGAAAATATAATAAATTATAATAGTAAAAAGATTGCAAGGTGAAGGAAAAAGTAAGGGTTTAGCAACAAATAATGCATAAAAAGCGCCTGAAAATATTAATAACCTATTAGAACAAACCAAGATGCACAGTCAAGTCTTAAATCCGTCCTCTAAAAAGACCACAGAAATACAGTCATTTCAAAAATTTCTCATATCACAAAAACAACTTTATGCCATGTAAATAAGGTTGAATTTGCGAACTAATGTTAGTATCAGAACTGTCACGACCTATGTGTAATTGGGTATTTGACATTTTCTTTTTATTTGATAAACCAAAAAAATACTTCAAACTATAAGGAATTCTAAAAACGACACACTAATTACTTTTATATTGAGCTAGTTACAAGCATTCCAATATTGCTAATTTGACAGAGATAGCGATAATGTTTTGTGACGTCAATATTCAGTTCTCCATACTAGTCTGGGGCTGCCCCGTACAAGTCGTCGTTTTGCGAAAAAGGGATAGATTATGCGACATGAACTAACTTTAAAGGCAACTTATATAATTGTGTTTATATTTTTGTTATTTTTTCTCAATTTTGCTTCAATTTACGACTATTTTTAGAAACATTAGTCAGAAATCAATTTTTCGATAGTAGTCAAATACCCAATTGAATACAGATTTGGCTGATGCTTTTGATTAAGACTGGATCTAGGGGTTAGAGGGGGGAATAGGTTATGAATGTCGGCGATAGTATTTAAGACACATCTGTAAATACAAAACAAATTATTACAATAACATCCAAATACTCAAACGCGGAACCTTAAACGTTCTTGGTCATTATTCTCTAAATCCGAACGGTTAACTTTACGTGTAGGGGTTAAAAGAGGCTTTTTTTCCTTTGACTTACTCTTCTTCCTGCCCTTATCCCATTCATATGTGGTCGGCGCAATGCGTATTTTCCTTCCATTCCTCTCTATTACTCGTCATCGCGGCATCCACTCCTTTTTTTCTCATATCGTCTTACACACAATCCATCCATCTCTTTTTTGGTCTCCCTCTGTCCACTTACTATATTTTTTAAATAAAAAATCTGTTAAATGGTCTATAACGTATATACTAACACTACCCGGTGACTCTAAGAACACAAAAAGATTTAGCGACCCGGGTTCTTGAACTATAATCTGCATTATGCCACGTGATCTTTAGTTTGGACTTAAAGAATATAATAATAAATTAATAATCTTTCGTCCGATCGCAAGTTAACCCGTTAAAAAACTTCGTTGCTAAAGACTACTTAAAAGTGAATGGAGTTTGAGTATTCGGTCTTAATTAAACGAATCGCCATAGCTCATGAAGTTAAATTAAATGACGCTTGATAAATATTGCTATACATTCTACCGCATATTGTACAGTCGACAAATTAGATAGATGACCCACCAAAGCATATTTTCTTACAAAAATTCAAATACAATAAAGTCGACATTCGTGTAAATATACATATAAACGGTAAAGACTTTGATCTTTACTGTTTTGACGGTTTCAAACAATTTTGCGCCAATATGGGTCATCATCATTATAACATAATTATAATAAAATTTATCAATTGTACATCTATTACTCTGATAATACTTTTTTTAAAGCTTACTAGCAATGTGGGTCGCACATTACTAGTATTCTTGTTAACCCCTCGTGCTAATCTAAATGCTAGTATTACGAGTGGGTTAACGTCGGTAGTGCAATGGGTGGGGTTCGAACCGGCAACCACATGATCGCAAGTCCGACGCCTTAGTCATTGGGCTACCGGCGCTTTCAAGTCACCTATTAGCACGCAGAACGACTTATAAACTAAACGCAAAGCTGTGTCCATCTAGCAATAAAATTTGTTAAAGTCGACTTGCGAAGTGTAAGTGCGCAAATGGACTTCCGCAAGTTTTAACGACTTTTCGAACTTGCTGCAAGTTTCAAGTGTTTCCAGTTGTTCGTATTGTAATAATAATCTTCAGACATCTCACAGACGGCCATTTAATCCCAAACTAGTCGGAGCCTGTACTATGGCAACCACACAACTGATAAACATACTTATACATTTAAGTAATGGAGTGGGGGCTCACCACGTCACTTTTGACTACTATTTTCTCCTACTTACGACGTCTCAAGCCCTCACTCCTTAACTTTAACGCGCCTTATATGTGTCAAATTTTATTGTTTTGAAAAGAGGAAAAATATGTATCTAATATTTTTTTATAATCTAACTTACTGACTAAATAGATTTTTAATTTCATTCCTAGTCTACATCTCTATTGTAAATAGCCGTGACGTCACACATCGACGTATAAATTCCCTGTATCAACGTAATTCATTGTTTACGACTCAAAAACAAAATAGAGGTACCTAACTAACAAACATGAATAAAAAACCATCACCCTAATGATTTTCGCAAAAATTCGCAAGCTACATAAATTGCTAGTGGACACGTGGCATCACATACAAAAGGAAAACAATTTGTTCAATTTAATGTATACAATACAGTTTAATGTATAACAAGGGTGAGTTCAATGAGTGTGGTAGTGCCCGAGTGTGTGCCTGTGCCTGTGTTAGTGCCTGTACCTGCAGGTCGAGCAGCGCGGCGGGCGGCTGGCTGACGGCCTTGTCGACGTCGGCTCGGCCGAGCAGCGCGGCGGGCCGCTCCCACACCGACGAGTGCGCCGCCGAGTTGTAGAAGAACACCGAGCCGTCGCCCGTCCACACCACGCACCTACAACGAGGTGCTTACAGTACTCACAATTACATTCACGAAGATAATAGCAATAAATATAGGGTTTGAATGTAGTTAAAATCATACCGAGTGTCTGAAAGTGACGTTGTGTAATAATTATTATGATTTGCGAAAATGTAATTTCGCAAAAAAAATATTTTGCGAAAGTGACGTTGTCCAAAAAATATGTTTTGCGAAAATGTCATTTCGCAAAAAAAATATTTCGCGAAATTTACGTTCTGCAAAACGGATGTTTTGCGAATGTGACTGTGCAAAAATGACTTTTTACAAAAATGACTTTTTCCAAAAATGTCTACAAAAATGTCGTGCAAAAATGACTTTTTACAAAAATATCGTGCAAAAATTATGTTTTGCGAAATTACGTTAAGCAAAAAAACTAATCTGAATCCCAATCTGAAAACCACGTTGTATCAAAATTTCATTTTGCGAAAATCATGTTTCGCAAAAGTGACATCGTACTTAAGGGACCATACATAGATGCACGTACCAGGGCGTGCCGAGTATGGGCGTGGAGGAGATGGGCCGGGAGCGGTCCTGCTTGGCCTTGTCCTTGTCCTTGTCGGGCTTGTCGTCCGGGCGCGCGCGCTCGGCCCGCTCGGCCGCCGCGCGCTCGGCCGCCGCGCGCTCGGCGGCCTGCACGCGAGCCGCCTCCGCCGCCGCCACCGCCTCCGCGTGAGCCTCCACGTCGATCACTAAACAACGTATATAGCTGATACTACTGTCACCACTTATGATGGGTATACAGTGTGTAACAAAAGCCCTGTCTGATCCCTGAGAGTTTTATTCGGTATTGTACTGCGAACACATATACGTAGCCATTAAATGGATTGGAGATATATTTTTTTTCCCAAAAACTGATCCAAGGCAACAGTAACACTGACCGCTCCTCAAAGTTCACGTTCTTACTACCAACAGTTTTGTGTCAAAGAAGCCGCCTATGCGAGACGGTTCATGAACTGTACCACGAATACGCCTTTATGGGATCGGACAGGGGTTTTGTTACATGTTGTATGAGCAGAGCGAGACCGAAAAAGAGATGATTGAGAAAAAAGGGATGGATTGTGTGAAAAATTATATGAAAAAGAAAGGAGTGGATGCCGTGATGACGAATAATAGAGAAGAATTGAAGGAAAATACGCATTGCGCCGACCACATTAGAATGGGATAAAGGCAGGAAGATGAAGACTACTGTTACTACTTAAGCGCAGGTCACACTGCCAGCTAGCGAGTGAGATTAGACGTTTCACATGTTTTCAAACATTGGTTCACACCCCGAACTGCAGAGGTAAGTTAACGGTCATTTTCAATATTCTTTCTATCGACCGCAGCCAAATCGGCATCGGTCAAATACCACGACAATTTCATCGTGCCGCGCATGCTAGCCCGGCTGATAACAAAAAGGACGAAAATTGGCCAATCCGGGAATCGACCGGGCTGAAATCTAAACAATTTGTACCCTCTACTTAAATGGCATCAAATGATAGAGACAATCATAAGGGTCAAATCTGTTTAACAAACATGGATAATTTAATGACAGAAAAAAAATCAAAACTTTTGAATTAAAAACTTTAATAACTTACCTTTATCTACGGGATTTCCTACTACACCATATATACCCATCTTATAACTAACATAACACAAGCTACACTGACCTTCGATCTTGGCATCGTCGACGTCCATTTTCTTTTCATTCTTCTTTTCAGCGTCATTCTTCTCCGCGATCTTGGCTTTCAATTCTGTTCAACAAATAAACAACACATTGAAGACCTGGCTTTTTATACAACTCTAAAAACTTTTTTAACATCTCACACGCGGCTATCTGATCCCGAATGCCGAACGCCTGTATAATGGCAACCAGACAACTGATAAACATGCTTAAACATTGACTATCTCCGTGTTCAGCGTACACACTGGTTTTTAAGATGTCGCCAGCTCTGAGGTCCCGGGTTCGATCCCAGGACGAGTCAATGTAGAAAAACACTTTTCTACACTGTCTCGGGTCTGGGTGTTTGTGGTACCTTCGTTGTCTCTGATTCCATAATACAATTGCTCATGCTACTTACTTTGGATTCGGAGCAATGTATGTGATGTCCACATTTATTTATTTACAATTAATTATCTGTTCTGTTGTTTAATGCAATTTGTGTAAATGAATCTGCAACACTATCCGTTAACCTCTCGTGCTAACCTAAATGCTAGTGGTACGAGACGATTCACGTCGGTAGTGCAATGGGTGGGTTTCGAACCCGCAACTACATGATCGCAAGTCCGCCGCCTTACCAATGGGGCCTATCGCGTATCAATAATCCGCTAGGGTCGCTACCGTCGCTTAGTCTCTATCTGGCAATTTCGACCAATTACCGGCCAGTAGCTTGTCCCTCATTGGTGGAGAATGACAGATAAACCTTATGCGACACTAGCGACCCTAGCGGATTTTTGACACGCGATATCCCCCATTAGGCTACCGCTGCTTGATATCCTTCATCAGCGTGACCTTGAGATCAGATTCAGCTGTAAACTGGTTCCTTGTACTTGGGACCTGAAGGTAGACTGACCTTCTAACTCCTTAATAGGCTTGGGCTTCTCCCAGACGCTCTCCTGCTTGGCAGCGTGGTAGTAGTAGGGCCGGCCGTCCGGGGCGCGGTGCGTCGTCCACTCCCCGGCTAGCGCGACCAACTCCGGGGGTATTACCTGGACAAATAATATGAACCTGTATAAACCTGTAAGGTTCCACAGCGAAGACTTACGGTGAGTTTTAGCAAAGTCAGTTTAACTTTTAACTATATCAATAAAAAGGAATGTTGCTAAACGCAATCTCGAGAATGGCTTTACCGATTCGGAATTTTTTTTGAGTTGCTTAATTCACACGGTAGGTTTAAATAATAAAAAAAGAAACAGGAACTTGATAATCGTTAAGTCATTACAATTCTGACAACCGGTATTACTGAAGAATACTGTATTACCTAGCAATAGGTTGTGGAGGTCAGATAGGCAGTCGCTTCATGTAAAATACAGTATTCAGTAAGACTGGCAGCCGACCCCAACATAGCTTGGGAAAAAGGCTACGCAGAAGCCTTGAAAAACGGCATTATTTTAACATACAATTTTATTGAGTTGAAACACTAGATTCAAAAACAGCGACGTTATCGCCAGGTCCGTCTATACGTTTGTGGCACTTTATGACATTCGGGACCAACGGCTTACGGAGGCCGGGGCACGGTGGGGTCTTCGGTCTACAGCCGGAATCGAGCAAAGAATGCGCGAGTGATCCCACGACTCCGGCCTAGGCAGAGACGGAACCGGGGTGTTTTTGGTCGGTGAAAGTCCGACATATCCCCACGTCGCGCCCTCGGCGTGGGTTGAAAGCATAAGCTTTTCACCCCGAAAAAAAAAAGGGGTCTTCGGTCACCCATCCACGGAGCAACCGCGGCGAGTGTCACAGTGTGTTGTAGTACATAAATAAAACTCACCAGTTCCTCCTGCGGCGCGGGCGTGTGTGTGGGCGAGTCGGGTATAACTGTGGGCTCAGAGGGAGCGGGGCCGGGCGGGCCGCTCCCCGCCAGCTGGGTGGCTGTTTGAGGAGGATCTAAATATATTATAATGAATAAGCTCTTTCCCATTCTCATGACGTCACACGTGAGCAGCTGGACCAAATTCGCTAGATTTTTTGTTATTAGTAAATTAATTACAAATAAAACGGAAAAAAAATTAAAACCCCATCAGGAATAAAACCCGCGATCATTGGTTCAACGCACCGGTTGCTTTGTCAACTAAGCTACAGGAGTCACTGCCCGAGACAACAAATTTCTCCTCTCTATTATTTTGCACGTCTTTGGGCGACGTGTGTGACATTTGAGCAACCCGATAATCAATTGGATTTATTTTTTGTGTCAAATAATGTCAATGTTTATTATTTTGATTAGTAATCTGATGTATATTTAGTTGTTGAAAGTAGTTATTACCCTTTCACCCATCTCCACTTCGTTATGTAAGAGCGGAGCCTCCTAACACAGCCATTAATATGCTTAAATGGAGACTTCACCAACTAACTTTAAGGAAACTATTGTGAAAGTAATAAAATTAAATAAAGTGAAAATTAATGAATTGGCTTTGCCAATATAGTTCGGGCAGCGCCATCTATCAGACTTTGAATTAACCAATTGTTAATCAAGTCAGCAAATCAAATCTAACATTGGATTGCTCAGATGACGCGTCACTCGAAGACGTGCAACATTATAGAATAGAGAAATTTAAACTCTCGGGCAGTGACTTATGTAGTTAAGTTGGCAAACTGGTGCGTTGAACCAGGAGTCGCAGGTTCAAGTCCTGCCGGAGTAATTAATTTACAAGTAGTTGCATGACTGCGTAAAAACAAACTAGAATTATCTTTTCGTGTGATTGAATCCATACACGAAAGAGACAACCCTTAGTTGATGCTAATATTCATATAGAAGACAGAACGACGACGTCTGTCGGGTAAACTGGAGTCCGTTTTTTAATCCTAGAGACTAAATTGACAAGTGGAAATGTTAAAATCTATGTCATTTAATTTGTATTTGTCAATTTAGGCCCGGTTTTTTTATCCCTAGTTAATTCAACCAATGGTCCGTCATAAAAATAAAATAAATCGTCACTGCGCGTGCGAATCCGCGTGCAACTTGAAGAGCAACTTGTAAATACCGCGTATTTGCTTTCTGATGTTTTTACAGGAGGAAAAAAAACCTAATATCTCAGCGATTTGAATTCTTATTACCGACTGAACTTAACAGGTAGTTCTTTAGGACTTCCCTTACTGGAAAATAACGTAAATTTACTCATAATTTAGAGACGGCTGGCACAATATTTGAATTTTGCGCATTTGCTGTTACGCGGTATTTACAAACTGCTCTTACGCGGTTTCGTACGCGCAGCGACGAAATACACGTTTATGAATTTAAATAAATTAGGGTTCAAAATAAAGCTTTTATTTATTGACGTCTTATAAAACAATAATCATTCAGTAAATCTTGGGTCATAATTTTAGATAAAACTTCAATTATCTCGGAATCAACGTCGACGTAGTTACGGCTTTCTTTCTTATGACGGCAGATTTAAAATTTCGGTAAAACGCGTTTTGTTTGCCTATCAAAGGATCAAATAAATTGGAGCGTTAATTATTTAAACATTTATTACAATAAAAATTATGAATAAACATGCTCTACCGAAGTTTGAAAACATTAGTTAGGATATTTAACCATTGGTTGAGTTAACTAGGGATCAGAAAACTGGTCCTTAATCTCCAGGATAAAAAAAACAGCCTATAGTTATTTTATAGAAAAGAAATTCCTCATTCTTATCGATTCACACTGGATATGAAAAGCGAAGCTTCGCTATGTAACATGCGACAGGAATGATGCAGACGTGAGGCTGTATCACACACATGCGGGAGAGCATTGTGTATGCTGAATGGTGTTTGCATTGCGACTGAAGCGCGATAGTAGCGGTACAGTCAACAGCAAAAGTAAATGATGATTTGAGTTTATAACTTTATACAACATGTAACAAAACCCCTGTCAGATTCAATAAATGAGTACTCGTGGTACAGTTCATGAACCGTCTCGCATAGGCGGCTTCTTTGACACAAAGCTGTAGGTAGTAAGTACGTGACCTTTGAGGAGCGGTCAGTTGTTCAGCTGTTGCCTTGGATCAGTTTCTATTTGTATTTAATTATTTTGACTGGGGAAAAATTATAATCTCCAATCCATTTAATAGTTACGTATATGTGTTCGCAGTACGATACCGAATAATACTCTCAGGGATCGGACAGGGTTTTTGTTATACACTGTATATGACAATTTTTTTTTAAACGACGCCCGCACTAAGGAATTTAATCCTTGTGTCGCGGGGTTTCACAAACATTCAAATCACATGCACAAAAAACGCCCAGACTTGGAACAAGCATTTGTGAATCACACAAATGCTTGTCCCATGCGGGGATCGAACCCGCGGCACGTCACGCACAGTGGTAATTAGCGTAGTGACCTATACCACTCAGCTATCCGTGCAGTCATATCCGTTCCGTATTCGGTTCGTTTTTGATAAGCGAAAAACGGGAATTATCGTCCTAGCGTTAAATCACTTACACGGTTCAAAGCGAGGATTATGAGCGACGAGGTGAGGGCGGGGACTGTCTGCCTTCGTAACACTCACAATACGTCCTTGAAACCGAATCAAACCGAGTGCAGAGACCCGTCAAAACACGACTTGATGCGAGAATTACCGGACCAACACAAAATCAAAAAATAATTTATTCAAATTAGGCTACTATGTACCACGTTTTGGTTCAACATAAAAATTGACAGCACCCTGATTCACCCACCCAAATACAAATACAAAACGAATACGTTTGAATGGACAAAACGTCCATACATTTACTAGGCGACGAAACCGGAAAAAAACGAAAACGAATCGAATACGAAACGAAGCTTATAAGAGCACGAACACCCGGTGATAATCGGTGACCGACTTTTTGTATGTGAAAAAGACACTACAAAAAGTCGGTCAGAAATGATACCGGCTCGATTATCGGTCCTTCAAAAATGTGACGCGGGGTCGGTGTGAAGCACAGAAAGCATAGTGTGTGAATATAGTTTGTGTGTAATACTCACTGGAGTCGGGCACGGCGGCGCTGGCGAGCGCGGGCGGCGGCTGCGCTACGAGCGGCGGCGGCCAGCTGGCCCAGCCGCCGTAGCCGCCGTAGCCTCCGTAGCCGTAGCCACCGCCGAACCCGCCCATGTTGCCTACGACACGCACCACTCGTAACCAACGCTATTCGCACACATAGACGCACTAAACGCCACCATTTTCGAAATTTATTCTAAAGTTTTACAACTATACAGGATTAATTTATAAGGAGTCCGGATATTCAACGAGGTAATCAGGTGCATAAAACTGAACAACTTTCACCAAGGAACATAGGTCGTCATCTGAAAATTGCAAATCATCTTTTCATACAAACATAAGTCACGTGACCTGTCACTTTGTATGAAAAGTTCATTTTCCATTTAATGATTGATGACTCGTTGAATATCCGCACTCCTTTTAAATTATTCCTGTATATTATTATTTAAATACAGCGAATTTAAGTCAAGGAGTGGGGGCTCGCCACGTCACTTAAGGTTACTATTTTTGCCAATTTCTGACGTCATTAGCCCCCACTCTTGGGGCCATATTCACTCAGTCCAAGTGGTTAACATGCTGTAGGATTAAGAGAGGTTCCTTGCCCCCTCCAACCCCACTGTGACTCATATTGACTACTGAGCAAACCACGAGTTTTTCAAGTGTCATTTTTCGTGGCACAGTCTGTAGCTGCTTGTGTAAGCTCGTTAGCGTTTGATGTACGTCATGCGTAGCGTGTCCGTGGATGCAGTGCATTTTATCACTACCATATACAAGCTAAGCTTAACACGCTTGCGTGGCCTCTCCGTGCGCCGTTGGGGCAACGCCTGAATAGTTTATTATTTTCTTTTGGTATTGCGTTCGGGTAAGAAAATGTGGCGAGAGGCGATTATGATTGCGATCTAGCTTTAAAGTCGATTTCTGAATGCAATAACTTATTCTCCTATATTTATAATTTTAGCTAATGAAACATGGCAAGGCACGACAAAATCCTCGAATGAGTGAAAGAATGTACAACCTTATTTTTACATAATACGAAGCCTGAAAATTTCCCTTATGCACGCTTGACTTGGGAAGTAAGATGGTGAATGCGTGACGAGAGCGTTACGAAAAGTGTGATCGGGCTAGGCGAACGGAAGTTGAGAGAGATATAAGTTAGTTCTTTGGTCTTTTAAAAAAAACGACGCCCGCACTAAGGAATTTAATCCTTGTGTCGCGGGGGTTAAACAAACATTCAAATCACATGCACAAAGAACACCCAGACTTGGAACAAGTATCTGTGGATCACACAAATGCTTCTCCCATGCGGGGATCGAACCCGCGGCACGTCGCGCACAGTAACCTATACCACTCGGCTATCCGTGCATGTTTCATATATTACTGTAGGGGCATGAGGAGGTGTGTTTAACAGTTGTCTGGTTGCCATAGTACAGGCTCTGCCTAGTTTGGGATCAGATGGCCGTGTGCGGGTTGTCCCAAGATATTATTATTCTTTTCTTGAAAATATTGTTATATCGGTTCTTGTATATAATAAAGATAAGGTTGTATATGTGCACGTGCAGGACAATTACACTGAACTAACATAAGAGTTAAAACACATTTGCAATTAATCGCCTACTTATGACATCACAAGTAGGAGTGAGGACATCTGAACTTTAACGCGCCTAATCTTTTTTTTTTATAACCTTTAAGGTGTCCCACTGCTGGGCAAAGGTCTCCCCCAACCTGGTCCAGGCCCCTCGGTCTTGAGCCGCTTCCCACCAATCCGGTAAAAAGCGAATGATGTCATCTCGCCAGCGTCTTTTTGGCCTACCCCGTTTACGAGCTCCAGTTCTAGGTACCCACTCGGTTGAAATTTTCGCCCATCTATCCGGACCCATTCGGCTAATGTGTCCAGCCCAGCTCCACTTTAACTTGGCTGTTTGGATACCTATTTCTTTAATTTGCGTTTTGGAGCGGAGGGTGGTGTTTCGCTAATCTTTGTAAAATTTTATTTATTTTTTTTAAATAAAACATATTTTTGTAATATTTTTTTAATATCAATCTTACGTACTGATACCGATATTGCAAACAGTAGGTATTATTGCTGAACAATAAATTCCTATTGTGTTCTAGCTCTTAAAGATGATATATCTTCCAAGTTTTTTTTATTTGAAAGCTTTTTAAGCCTGGCTGACATGAACCGCACGATTTAAGTCCCTAACATGCCTGTTCCAATAAGTAGAATGATATGGTAACTCACCATTAGCGGGTTGTCCTTGGCCAGCCATAGGGCCACCGGGTGCTGACTCTCCTGGAGGCATCTCATCATTCTCCACTGGACTTCCATCCTCAGACAGCTTTTCTTTAATCGCTGTAGCTGTAAGAAAATTATTTATTACTCAATGGATTACTTAATAAAAGATTTTAATTCGGCTATGCTATTATTGCATCGTGGTGGCCTAGCGGTCCAAAGACCGGATTCGTATGCACATGGTTGCAGGTTCGAACCCGGGCAAGGTTTTTTGGAAAAGCAAAATAATTTGAAAATAGTTTTCTATTGGGTCCAATAACATTAAATACCTTAGGGGTTAAAAACTTGATAAAATATGTGTTTTTAGACCCCCCTACGAAAGTTGTGGGGTCTAAAAACACCATTGTATAACACTATTCAGTTGGGGGTCAAAAACATGAATTAATAAAATACTAGGGGTCCAAAAAATCAAGAGTCCAATTTTTCTAGGGTTAAAAATACAAACCTCCTTCCTTAACCCACGGTGGGGGCTGAGTCATGAACGGTGGAACATTATTAGTAGGGGGCGCGGAGTGCACACCGGGCGGCATGACGTTAGACATCACGCCATTCGGCATCATGCCCATGGGACCCGACATGGGACCCCCCATGGGACCATTCATGGACCCCTGGGGACCAGACATCGGCATTGGACCACCTGGAACAACGTTATCGTTAAAACGAGAAAGTAATTTATATTCTACTTAACCTAAATTTTGCATAGGGGCTCGTGGTTAAGTGTAAGCCGTACCGTTTGTTTTTTTTTTTTTTATCGGTTTGACCGATAAACGGGTTTAAGCCGCGCTCGCGGCGGCTGGTCTATAGATGGGTGACCAATGACCATATGTAAAATAAAAACAGAGACCCCTCCGTGCCTTGGAAGAAAGCACGTTAAGCTTGTTGGTCCCGACTGTCACAGTCACCTCTGGCAGTCACAGTCATTAAGTCATTACGATTATGAAAACCAGTCTTACTATGGGATACTGTATTACCTAGCAATGGGTTTTGGAGGTCAGATAGGTAGTCGCTCTGTAAAATACGGTATTCAGCTAAATCCGGTAAGACTGGAAGCCGACCCCAACATAGCTTGGGTAAAGGCTAGGCAGGTGATCTAGTAGTACGTACCTGAGTTAACCATGGCTTCCATCTCTCCTTGCAGTATGACCTTACACGTGGGCCCCTCTTGGGGTCTAGTCCATGTCGTCTCGCGCGTCCGCGAGTGGTAGTAGTACGGCTTGCCCTCGTCAGACTTCGTCTCTACCCAAAGCTCGGGGGCAGGCTGTGAACCAAAAATTTATAATTTAAATATTTTTACTAGGTTTCAAAGCTATTGATAGCAAGGAACACCTCGTTTTCTGAGGTTTATACGAATGTTAGATATTGATATAAAGCTACTTTTTGAACGGGTTCTATCGTTGTTTATTTTGATTATAGTTCCGGACCATTCGACGACTTTGCAGGTGTCACGGGCAGACTGGAACGTCGGGAACTAAAATAAAAATCCGTATCCGTATAATAAACAGAAGTGGTTTTATTTCAAGGAAACCCCGACATTAAAACATGAAATTTGAAACTCCGACAGGACTTGAACCCGCACCATCTTCAAAGCACCAGCTCTGTACCTTGCTTAGCCAACCAAGCTACAGAGCTCACTGCTCGAATGTTCAAATTTCTCCTCTCTATTATGTTCCTTTCTATTTCTTATATAAATAATAAGGATAACCCACAAAAATCTAAACCACGCAGACGGAGCCGCGGGGAACAGCTAGTGAAAATATAAAAAGGTGTAAGAATGCCTGGAAATACAATAAGAATTAAACATAAATAAATACAGATAAAGGTTAAGGAACACGAATGATAATATAAACTTATATTTTATTAAAATAGTACAATATGCATAACAATGTGAATACAAATAACACTAATTATACATTATGCATAAATTATTAGATAAACTAATTAAATTTATAAGGGGTCAAAAAGACTAGACATCATTTTGACCCCAAAATCAGGGTCTCAATAAGGAACAAGCAAGTAAGATTAGTTTAGAATTATTGTTAAATAAAATAAACTACAGAAAGACAGAACTACAATTCCGGAATATTTTTGCAGTTTTGACCCCCTCTGTCAGGTTAGGTTCGTAGGAGATGACGGGGGCTACTGAGCGATCAAAGCACCCCTTCATGTTATTTTACTTCAGACATAGTTAATTACCAATTCACAATATTCCAATAGTTAATATTTATTTCTACTCACCATATTTGGTGGCGGCATACCGGGTGGTCCGCCGAACGGGGGCGGCTGTCCCATCATATTCGGAGGGGGTCCCATGGGGCCCCCGGGAGGCATCATACCGGGTGGTGGTCCAAACGGCGGCGGACCTCCCATCATGCCCGGCGGGGGTCCCCCCATCATCCCTGGAGGAGGTGGTCCCATAGGACCCCAATTGTTATCGAAGTTGGGACCGTTGTTGGGGCCAAAGCCTCTAGGGCCTCCGCGGCCTCGGAAGAAGCCTCTGCCTCGCATCGGTGGACCTCCGGGACCGTAGCCGCGACCTCTGAACCTCATGGGGGGCCCGTTCATCCAGCCAGGTGGCGGACCGCGGCCTCTACTTCTGTTCAAAATTGAAATGTGTCAGAAATAATAGTAATAAATATGTACAGATTTTTCACACAACTATAACAAGCAATGGCAGAAATCTGTGGACTGGAAGCCTCCTAAGAATTTTTGACGTTTTTTTTAAGTTTTGTATTTATATTGATATCAAGGCTTAAATTCAAGACTCGCCAGCAAAACGCACAGTCCTTATCATTTAAAACATAATCTATCCTATCAAAAAATGATCCATGCTGTGTTGCCCTAGTGGTTCAATGAACAGATTTGTATGCATAAGGTTGCAGGTTTGAACCCATTACAGGTAAATACGAATTATATCTTATCAAAAATATATGGACTATTCAAATTATTCTAAAACGTCATTGACAATTGGTAAGAAAACAATGTGATGAAACTTGGACTCTTGGCTACAGAATGTGCCAAGGGAAATATACATAATTATATAACCATACAAGTAAGCAATCGAAAAACATAACTTTTCTTCTGGTTTAGATGGGTAAAAATGAATTTGAAATTGTCCGCAGTGAGCAAACCTATGCTTTTACATTAATTAAAATAATTTATAATTATTTTCACTGTAACTATGTTTGTGCCAAACTAGACAGAGCCTGTACTATGGACTATGGTGACCAGACAACTGATAAACATATTTATAATATAGATTCTATAGATTACACCCAGACACAGAACAAATGATCATGTTCTTCACAAAAATATGTGTCCTGGGTGGGACTTCCAGTCCAGTTCCAGTTGGGATAACCAGGGTCACTAACCACTAGACCAATAGCAATTATTAAGATTGTTTGATTTCATTTTCCTTCGCATAAGCATTAAATTGCATCAAACTCATGTCTTCATGTAACGGCTTCATGCAATTGTGATTCTAATCAGGAAATTTATTGTGTAAAATATCTTTGTTATTCCTCAAAAGTAGTGGGTCAATCCATGCTAAAATAATAAGGATTAAGACTGATTAAACATATTTATCTCTAAAACCACCAACCAAATTTTTAAGGAATATTATAGGCTATATAGCATCATGTATCTTGGGATAAAAGACGGGCAAGTGAAATTTTGAGGAGACTAGAACTCTATCAACCAGTCAGGTTAACTCAAATCCAGTAATAATAGTCATGTAATCTAAGATGATTGAATTCTGTGCCCTACCAGTAATAAAAGCCTATATCTATACACAGAAACTTTTCTTTGGAATCACTCTATAAATTGGCGAAAACTAAATTAAAATTGTTGAGTATTTTTTGTAAAAATATAGCAATAATTTTATTTGATATCAATGTCTGATATTTTGTACAGTTTATCTGGTATCCGTCCACAAATATGTGCCATAAGCATGAAGCATTACACATGCATAATCATTTGCAAGCTTAGTCAAGAAAGCATGTCTTTCATCAAAATAATTATATAAAAGTAATATAAAAATATATATATTTTTTATAAAAATTGAGTGTTTTATTTATAGACAGAACCAAAAATAGTTTGAATACATGGAAAAAAGCAAAATAAATCCCACTATAGGGGAAATAATGTTATCTATACTAATATAATAAACAGGAAATATTTCTATTTTTGTAACATAATTAAAAAACTAATGGACACGTTTAAAAATTCTTTCATGATTAGAAATCTACATTATTTCTGAGTACATGTCTTAGCAGACATAATAGAGACTGCAGGTGTAGCTGCGGGTAAGAACCAGTCCAGACTAAAGTAGGAGTAATTTTGTTTTTTAATACACTAATTGCTGACAGAAATCATGGCTTATGAAAAACTGGGAATGGACAGGAGTTATAAGTGCTGCAGAGCTATTTCCCCTTGCTAGAGATAGGAGCTATTATAAAGACCTGACTGTCAAACTCGGAGTGGCATATAATGAAAAAGAATCGCAGGAACTTTCAGTCAATTGAAAAATATGTTTGTGTAGCCTATAGCCCGATTTATAAGGCTACTTTGATTATAGAATAATAATAAGAGTTCCGCAAGTTATAAGTATGACTGTAGATGGGTATATAAGCAGAGGGCAGCCCGAAAAAGAGATGGATGGATTGTGTGAAAGATGATATGAGAAAGAAAGGAGTGGATGCCGCGATGACGAATAATAGAGAGGAATGGAAGGAAAATACGCATTGCGCCAACCCCATATGAATGGGATAAGGGCAGGAAGAAGAAGAATAAGACTTCCGCACAATCATTGTGTATACGATTCATTAATAATATTTGTCTAAAAGGCTACTTTGGTTTTAGAAAGATAATTCAGGTTCCACAAGAAACATAATGCAAGCGCATGGTACAGATAGTCCAGGATAATAATTTACGGTGGAAATGGACCCCACATAACCATTAACCATTAATTCATTTATATGAGGCATATACAATGTAATTACATGGCCAAAGTCTTCAATAAAATCAAAATCATCATATTTATCATAATATTTAGACCTCAAAAACCCTAATAATAGTGTAATATGCATCTTATACTTATAAAGAGTGTTATAAGCAGCATTATAATTCATTTTTGTTCCAAGAAGCAAGCTGAATGCTCCTAAAATATTGGCAATGCATGTATAGTTTGAAAAACATGGATATTATGGTTTTGTAAGCCTATTTTAAGGCAAAACTGTTCACTATTGATAAGCTATTTTAAATTCTATCACATACTTATAGAGAAATATTTAGGTAAGTATTTTAGAGTGATAAAATACTTATTTTCACTTGAATTTTGCTCGTAGTGGTCGCCAGAGCTTCGATAAACTTATTTAACGCCAGCGCATTAATTTATAACTAAAGTAAGCAAACCCAAGGCCTTATTGTAACGAGACCAAAGTAACACATGTATAAACATCTCGGGATTCACAAATAATACATCATTGAAGGTCACGATGGGATTCTGAAGTCAAAATTTACAATAAGACACGAGGTTTACGCAGCAATTGCCTCCAAAACTGAATTCACACAAGGAACTATGGAGAAATAAAATTGACATCTTTACCTGAAGCTGCCGCGGCCCCGACCACCCCTGAAGCTGTTCCCACCCTCGTCTTCCTCATAACCCTCGTCGTATCCCACTACATCACCAAAATCCTTGGTACTGTCCACCAAATTTTCGCTCACTTCACTATTGCGGTTCACGACTTCATTCACTGCCGAGTCCTGAGAATCTATGTATTCCTCTTCCATTTTACGAATTATCACAATTTAACTACAAAAAACTTAAGTCCTCATACTAAATCAGTTCGTTTTAGTAAAATACCAACACATTTCCTTGAATAACTACGGCACGGGAATCAACAATGTCGACCTAAGATGGCGGCTAGCGGCTTGCTTGCTCTTCTATAGAGGTGATACAACACAACCGTCTTTGTAATTTTGATTAGAAGTTAAATCGATATTGATTATGGCTTTAGCTAGTGATATTTATAGAAACACCGTTTAAGTCTGAAACCGGGACAGAAGAGTGATAGGTTTTAATTAAAAAATGTAGTAATAATATAAAAAAGTACCTAGGTACTTTCAGAGTTAGTTTGTTTTATGCATTAGGTTTTGAGTAGAGAATCGATTGCGGTTAAATAAAGTTAGAAATTAAATATTTAATTAGTAAATCCAGAGGTTATAATTTGATAACCTTAGCATATTGTGGATGCCGAAATTTGGACTCCAAATGGATTTCTTTCTTCCTATTCATAAACATTTTTAAGTCTAACTGAAGGCCACGTGAAAGACTCAAGGCGGAGGCGGACGGATGAACTGGAAGCCTTTAACAAGGAGTGGCCTCAATATTGGCTCTTAACAGAAGGAAATGGAAAGAAGAAAGAGAGGCCTCTACCCTGCAATGAGACAGTTCGGGCTCAATATTATTATTAAAATAACTAGTAATAAGTTTATCTAACCTATGGAATTTATATGAGCTCCTAGCACATCTTGGTCTAGAAAACCCGGGCCTGCTCTTGGGTAGGTACCGCGACAGGTAGGTAGACAATTTATTAAACGTAATTTTATTTCTATAGGTAAATTATAAAAAGTGACAATTATTTTATACAATCACTGTGGAGTTTCGTTACGCTTTAAGCGGTCGCTGTGCCTCAAAATATTATTAATGCTTGTAGGAAAATTAAATCACCTCTATTTATGCAAAATAATTATTTCGACGGGTATAAATCCATTCATCAACCGATGAGCAATAAAACTATTTTTCTAAACTTATGGCTAAATAATCTTTATGTAAATAGCTTGTAAATTTTCATTAAAATTGGCTGTTATTTAATGAATTTTTCGCAGTTGGCATACATAATCGATTAGAAGCTACTTTGGTCGGTTAACGGAATCGGATCGGAATCCATTCAATTTATCGGTCCCTACCGTTTAACCGACACTAGTTAACATAGGTTAAAAAATTGGTAGATGTAGGTAGAATATTATTGTTAATAAATAGAACGATTCTCAATATTATTTTATACAGGAATATGTATAGAAATATGGAAGTTTGTTCCTTCATTATTAAGTGAATAATCGAAAACCTAGCTCAAATAAAAAGCAGGTTTTACCATAATTATAGTTTTACATCATTCAAATTGAAAATGAGCCAGTTCCCACAAGAAAAAGCTGGAATTCGGTTCAAACTGGGTCCAAATAAATCGCAAAGCGCTGATTTTTAAGTTCTTGAGTTGCTTATTACCAAATTAGCAGCTGTCAAATCTGCCGGGATATTTTGGTAGTTCGCAAGAAGCTTTATTAGATTTGTCTTGTTCCTGTATTATGCTAATGATAAAAACGGTTATTTTATATCCATCGACCGAGGTCCGAGCATCTGTGACCATTATACGAGGGTAGACGATGAAATTCTTACCTTGTCAGTTGTCACGAACCAACTGGGCACCAATTCGGGATAAGCAGAAATGTAAAGAAATTTAAACTCGCACAGCCGACGCAAATAATTATAAAATCTATGAAATTTTAGTATTCGCAATCAATTTAAAAAAGTGGAAGTATGTAATTAAAAAATAACGCACAGAAAATTCAATCTGAGCCTAAAGTTAAAAAAAAATCCAAAATTTGTACCTTTGAATTGGTTGATATGCTTCTTCTTGAATTCGTCGTTCACTGGTACGCTGGTAGTTAAATTTAGCAAATCACTGGCAGTTGGAAAACTATTGTAATTAGACAATGCAACGTAGATTCTTATCAGTGCATGTATGCGTTATCACTGACCGCTTTAGCTAGTGCACAGGGAGCCCGCGCATACCTGCGAGACCCGCGCAGGCGCGTTTAGCTCGTCCCTTTGTTGCACGTATATTTATAATGCGTTACCTTGTAAAATAATGACCCATAGATGAATTCGTGGGCCGATAACTCAATATTACGCTAACTTTAAATATGAGCGCCTGATAAAAAACTTACAGCGATACGTATTTTTAAGAATTGTAATTAATTACAAGTTTTGTATAAAACAACACTTAATTTTTCCTTGTACCACTAAATATTAATTTATAATCATAATAGAAATTTAAGTTAAAAATGTGGAAAACACATACATTTCTAATAATTCAATCAATTTACACAAAAAAACGCCTTTGAGAATAACAATAGCAACTACTTGCTAGTAAGTATATGTTTTTTATCATTAGGCGCTATTGAAATTTCTTCTTTTTCTAATATTTTTCTTTAGAAGAAATGATCACGACTGTTATTTTCAGAAGCTGGGCAGATTTAGTTTATTCTGTTAGATGCCTAACAAGAAATAATCAATAAAACGCAATCTAGTGTAATCCTCAGTAGGTGAAGGGCACTTTTAAATAAATAATGAACTAATTGATTTATTGATTCGTGATTTCCATGTCTTAGATCCGTGGGGTCGGTCGGCACATCATTTTCATACGTAAAATCTTCTACTTATTAAATACGACTATGAAATACTATGAATTAAAATTAATACCGTAAGTTAACGTAAGGGAGCGTCGAATGTTTTTGTTTAGCTTTTGCGGCTATTTTTAAGGGTTATGAGATCTACGAGATCGCTTTGTTGTCAGTCTCTCTTTACGACCATTCATCCGTCAGTCTGTCGAAACTTTTTATCTCGGGAACGCGTGGCGGTATCGATTTGAAATTAAAACCAATAACACTACTTAGGTATTTAGTTATAGGCAGTCAGATAATTATAAAAAAATAAACTAGGCCCTGCAGGCCGCCGGAAAAGCCGGTGGTAAACCGAAAGCAAGGCAGCCTGAAAGCCGGAGTCATGCGTGAATCCACCATAAGTGGAGGGGCGACTATGGTTTAGTTTGAGTTCGTAATATTTCTACAGATGTGACGACCACGACGACTCTGCTAAAACTGTAACGACGAAGGAGCGAGTGACCCTTTCTCAGACCCTAGAATAGAATAGTCACTAATAAACATTTTCACCTTATGTTGAAACTCACTTCGTCATGCGTCAGATAGAGACATAATTCTATACCAAATTTCATTAAAATCGGTTCAGTAGTTTAGGCGTAATTGTGTAAGTAGAGATGCCAAAATTGTTTTATTTTCGTAACTTATTAACATTAACTTAAATGTAATTTCAAACGGAAGAGGCTAGCTGAATATACTGAACTAATTCCCTTGTTGCATACCGTAAAATGGGGTGGATAGAAATGATTTTGGGGTGAAGACAACTTTGGAGAAGGATTCTAGCGCCTTTTATAGTGTCGCAGGCATATGATTTTACATTAAAACTGCTTTCGTATAGTTTTTTTATAGAGAGTCCATCGTTGTCAGTATTTTTAACCTGTAATAATATGTAAAAATCCGCAATTCACTATTCACCCCCCTGATTTTCTATTCACCCCATTTTACCCGGTTAACAGTAATAAGCAACTGAACGGTTAAGAAGACCACGAGAAGTTCAAATTAGTAAAAACAAAACTTCAAACTACAAATAAAAACCAAGATTCGATGTTACGATTTTTATTACTTTTTTTCTTAACAAGTCTGAAGAAAAAGGTCAAATAATATTTATAATAAAAACAATGAAGCTATTTCGAGTACGATTGACTGCTATAGGACCAGGGCCTCCTGAGGCCTATTCCATAACCTAGGACTGGACTAGCGGGGCTTTTGTACTCGAACGAATTGGGCAGACACAATCTCTTGAGCATGGGGTTGTGAACACACGGTCCATCTTGACCCGTCGTCGAAAGGGACTTAGGTATGGTTTTGCATGAGTTTAGGGCTGGAAGGAATAAGTTCAAACTCCAAGCATAGCGCGAAGTGAGGACGCTCTTGCTGAAGCTCTTTGCTTTGGATAAGATATTAAGATCCTTTAACGGCGGCTTGAACCGTGTGCTCTGGTCACAGCATTTCTTGGAGAGTAAGTCTGTGCAGCCACTCATGGATGAGAAGTAGCACGAGAGGATAGCGTTAACCAGTGGCATCGGTCGCGGGTGCTGGGATTTGACCTTGTTGAAGGGGTGCTTGCGGATGAGGTTGGGGTTGATAGGGGCGCGCGTGGGAGCCACGCCCTTACCGGTGGGTGGCGCCGCCGGAGCGGCTTCCTTGTCGGGCCCCCATCGCGCCGCGCGGCAGCCCGCGCAGAAGCACGGCTCGGAGTGCGGTGCGGGCGGGCACAAGTCGGTCACGGCGCCGTACATGGGGATGCAGGAGGGAGGGCAGGGGGGGCAGGGCGGCGGGCACGGCAGCGGGCACGACGGGGAGCTGGCGCACACCGGCCCGCACACCGGGAACGGCGGGCACTCGCAGTTGTAGCAAGGTCCGCACCAGGGCAAGCAGCCACAGCCGCCGAAGGGGCCGCACGGTCCGCAACCGCACGGCCCGCAGGGGCCACAAGGCCCACAGCCGCAAGGACCGCAGGCTCCACATAGACCACAAGGGCCACATGGACCACAGGGGGCACAGCAGGGGCCAATCCCGCCGCAGCAGCCCGGACCGCAGCATGGGCCACAAGGACCGCATGGGCCGCAGGGACCACACAAAGGTCCGCAAGCGCCGCAAGGCCCACAAGGGCCACAAGGTCCGCAAGGGCCGCAAGGGCCACAAGGGCCACAAGGGCCGCAAGGGCCACAAGGAGCACATGGACCGCAACAGGTGCCACAACAGGAACCGCAGCCACAGCATCCTGGGCCGGCAATGCAGGGACTGCAAGGACCGCAGCCACTAAAACCGAAGTTAGCGCAACCGACGCCTGGGAAGCAGGGGCCGCACGGTCCAAACGGGCCGGCGGGGCCACAGGGACCACAGGGCCCGTAATTCCCGCCGCAAGATGCACCACAGCAAGGGCCACAAGGGCCACAAGGACCGCAAGGACCGCACGGACCGCAAGGCCCGCACAGGGGACCACACGGTCTGCAGGGCCGGCACGGGCGGCAAGGCTTACACGGGGCACAGCAAGGGCCAAGGCCCAGGGTTAAGCAGCACAACATATTAGTTGGTATATAAATTTTGCTAAAATCTACCGATGGCAGTTCGTTTGGGCAGTTGTTACCCGCAGCACTGGTGGCACTGGTGGCGCTCGTATCGTTGGTTTCCGTGGACGGCGGCGACATGACGGCGCAGGTGTTGAGCACGCCGCAGCACACGCAGCCGGGCCGGCAGGGCCCGCACGGGCCGCCCGGGCTGGGCGGGCACGGGCCGCAGGGCCCGCCCGGCGACACGGGCCCGCCCGGGCAGCACGTGCCCGTGACGTGGTAGGGCCCGCAGAACCAGAAGCCGTACGGGTAGTAGTAGTAGCCCGTCATGAACTGCACGCAGCGCGGCGGCGTGTTGCAGGGCGCGGGCAGGCAGCAGCCGCAGCACGAGGGCCCGCAGGCGGGGCACGGGCAGGGCGCGGGGCAGGCGCAGCCGCACACGCTGCACAGCTGCTGCGTGGCTGCGGCCAGCGCGTCCGCGGGCCGCGCGCCCGGGGCGCTGGCTAGCGGCACGAAGTAGGGCGAGGCGGGCGGCGACGGCGGTTGGAAGTACGATGGGTGGCGCTCCATCAGACGTTGTTCTTCGCTCTGGAAGATGGCGGACTGGCTGCGCGGGATGTACTGGCACGGAATGGTCTCGGGCTCACTGCGGGACTGGAAGCACGGGCAGGACACGCTGCGGTACAGCAATCCAGCGAGCTTCCGCTGCTGTTCCTGAGGCGCGGGCACGGGAAGTTCCTTTATTCTCGCCACTGGGGTTTCCGGTATCATATTTAGTAGCTCCATCGCACCCTTCCTCGTCGCGAGATTCGCTGAAAGGATGAGTTGGTACTGTAATCACGATCCTATCATACTTTCTAGAGGGTGTTCTCGGAAATGAAACGCCGACAGAAAGGAAAGGAAGTGTTTATTGTATGGATTTAAGTACAATTTATTATTTCATTTCATTTCATATTATGTATATTATAATATTTAGAGCGCAGCAGCTTTTGTTCTGGGAGTGTAGCCTCCCAACTCTAGTTTTGCTGTGCAGGGCTAGGCACTATTAAGCCTTGAAGGAGGGGTCATTTCTCGGCCGATGGGGAAAGGGACTCCGGTAGTTGGGGATGTTGGAGTACTGAAACGTCCCGGGGTTCACGTGGGGCCTATCTCGCTGCTCCTGGGTCATCAATGTTCGAGGGTGGTCCAACAGTGGACAAACTTCGCATGTGTACTTTTTAGAGCGCTTGTGATGAATAGGACTTCTGCTCTCTGTTCTCTTCTCGTTATGATCAGAGAAAGCTTTCGAGAGTGAGTTGGGAATAGATTTCTTGGGCTTAGCATTATTGTATGTGAAAGGCTGGCGAGGCCTGGTGCTGTAGTTGGTCTTCGTCTGCTTGACGCAGGGTGTGTAGTAGACTGGCTTCTTCTCGGGGAAAGATTTAGTGCTGTAAGGGCACATCATGACGGCGTTGTGACGGAGAGGCTTCATCGGGTTGTCCATATAGGGCACGCCGGTATTGAAGGGAAAGAATTTAGAGACGCCGGTGCGCGACGACGAGGACTGCACGGACTCGTGCTGCGGTGGCAGAGGGTACTTGATATCATTGTTGGGCGTTATGGGCTTAGAGGGCGAGCGCATGTTGCCGCCCTGAGCGGTGCAGGGCTGCGGGCCGTGAACTACTGCCGCTGCGACTGGGCTGAAACAGGCACAGCATTTCGCACAAGGACATGGACCGGCACAAGGCCCGCAGGGACTAGGCCCGCACGGCCCACACGGCCCGACGGGGCAGCACGTGCCAGTGACGTGGTACGGCCCGCAGAACCAGAAGCCGTAGGGGTAGTAGTAGTAGCCCGTCATGTACTGGATGCACTTGGGCGGCTGGTTGCAGGGGGGGGGCAGGCAGCCGCAGCCGCCCGCGCAGCCGCACGGGCCGCACGGGAAGGGGCAGGGGCAGCCGCACGGGCACGCCTTGGCGTAGCCGCGCGTGGCGATGCTGTAGACCTGGTTCAAATGCGCCGGGCTGCTGGCCACGCACGAGAGGGGCGCTGACATCACGCGGCTCAGGGAGCGGGGCCCAGGGCTTAAGTGTCGCGTCGGTGCACAGAATGCCATCTTAGACGCGGCCATGAGCTCGGGGCACGACACGCAGTATCGCAACGATATGGTCTTGCTTCGGCAGCGACCCGCCCGCACCGTCGGCAGCTGTTTGGTCTTTTCGATCTTCACGGTCCCGGCGGGCAGCATCCTGGCATTATCCCTCAAGCTTCTGCATGGGACCGCCGCGGCTGCAAAGGTATTTTATGCTATTCACCTTCATTAAAGATCCGAGATATTCATACACTCGTCGGCGGAAAATAAAACGGGGTACAACTACTCGCAAAGACTACTCTGAGCTCCGGTCGGCGCCGATAGTCTGTGCCAGTAATACCAAATCAAACCACAGCAACTTCATCTAATAGATATGCATTTATTGTAAACAATTATACACATAAAAAGTTCAAATATGTTTAGTACAATGTGCTTATTTTATTATCAAAAGGCTAATGGCATGATTATAACATAAATTTATCAAGGTAGCTAGCACGGCGATTGTTTGCTCACTACTCCAGCTGCCATGCGAGCCGGCATCTTCTTTTCCTCTTGTCCTATCTTGCACTCGTTTTTCATGGGCGCTGCCGGCTGCTTCCCCGAGCATGTGGGACAGTTGCCTGCTTCGCACTTCTTAGGTTTCGGGCAAGGGCAAGGACATGGGCATGGTCCGCAAGGCCCACAAGGCCCGCACGGCCCACAGGGCCCGCAAGGTCCGCAGGGGCCACAAGGTCCGCAAGGTCCGCAGGGACCGCAGGGGCCACATGGGCACGGACCACAAGGGCCACATGGGCAGGGGCAACGGCAGGGGCCACAGGGGCCGCATGGGCCGCACGGGCCGCAAGGGCCGCATGGTCCACAGGGACCGCAAGGTCCACAGGGGCCGCAAGGGCCGCACGGGCCGCAAGGTCCGCAAGGGCCACAGGGGCAGCGACAGGGGCCGCAAGGGCCACATGGTCCACAGGGCCCGCAAGGGCCGCAAGGGCCGCATGGTCCACAGGGCCCGCACGGTCCGCACGGACACCCGCAACACGGGCCGCCGCAACACGGACAGCCATCCTTCTTCTGATCGTCCTTTTTGTCAGCGTAACACCGCTTCTGGCCGTGCTGATCACCGCAACACAGAAGCTTCGTGCGGCCGTTGAGGCAAGGCCCGAACGCCGTGCTCTCGCCGCGGTGCACTGCAAAGGACATCCATGCGTATAATACTAGGCGAGAAAGCCGCTGGTTGGTGGCTCATGCTATTCGGAAGAACGAAGGGAGTACTCGCCGAGTATTATAAGCGTGGAGGTCCTGTGACGGCGACCACCGTTCTCCAAAATAACAGAACCCCACCAGCGGCGGGTCAGTCGCTCAAGTCGCTAACTATCTCCCGAACATGGCTCTTGACAAACGTCAAACTGACAGGTGACGCGCGATTGTCTTTTTTTTTCGCAAAAATCTCATTTTTCGAAATTTATTTATCAATAGTATATCACACTATATAGTATATCACTTGTACTACGCATTTTGCTAGCTACAATCTAAGCTACCACTTACCTGCAGTTTATTTTTCATGATATTACAAGAAAATGGGAAAATTTGACAATCGCGCCACGAATGAACATTCTAGATCTGTGAGATCACCTTTCATTGAGATTCAAGCGCTATGGATGAATCATCGTTACTGAACACATTGTTACACTTAATTCATTAGCGAAAGAATAACTATTGTATAATTCACGTAGTATGCAAATAAACCCATTATACTACGATGATTTTATGACCACTATACTATATCCGAAATCGATTATTTCCGTCTTAATCAGCGTACGCTAGAACAGCTCTAGCGTCCGCAAATGATATCTTGATCAAGACCGAAGTAACGCTCCTTTACGTGAAGAAATCACTAAATATTCTTAGCTACAAAGAGAATATATTATTTATACTTACATAACGCAGCGGGGTTCTTTTTGTTGGCCGCAGTTGCGAGATGTCGCCCTTTAAAGCATTTAAGCAACGATACGTTTTTCGGTAAAACCGCCTTTCTCAAAACTAGGGCCATGTTTCACGAGTTTTTCGATTTTATATATACAATAAATTTTGTTGCTATTTTGTCAGATGATTACTTGATAATTTTCTATTAGTGGTTTATTATTTTACTTGAAAATTTGGGCCATGGTAGGAGCGTGACCTAGCTTGTCGTTTCAGAACAAAAGCTGTGACTGGTAATTTTGCGTTCGAAATTTTTTCAATATTCTTTTTCGAATTCTTTTTGTGGCTGTATGTTCTTTTTTGGTCTTTGAATTTCTATTTCGATAGAATACTTCTTGGTCGAAAGAAGATGTAAATACTTTTTTATTTTATAGTATTTATTATTTATGTCTCGAATTATAATTTACAATTTAAGTAGGTACTGTCAAGAGCAAAAGTAGATGATCAAAATCAGAAATTCAATACTAACTAATGAACGGAGTTCGCATCAGAACTGTGTGGCGTCGAAGTTCATGATTCAAAAGTATGTGATTGTAAATTATACCAAACATTTACTTCTAGTACAGTCGTCATCAATTTCGACTCCAAGACTTATAAACTCAATTCATCATCTGCTTTTGCTGTTGACTGTACCTTTGATTTAGGGTGAATTGTTTGTTCCTAATTGATGGGTGAATAACATCTTATTTTGTCGAGCTTTTTTTCTAAGACGGCTCTTTAGGGTTTCGTATCACAAGAGAAAAAAAAGCGGCCAAGTGCGAGTCGGACTTGCCCATGAACCGGGTTCTTGAAGTTTGTTGTGTTGATTGAATGAAAGATAAATTTTGGTTTACTATTTATGACGTACCTATTTAAAAAACTACTCAGTAGATCTCGTTCAAACCAATTTTCGGTGGAAGTAATGGTAATGTACATAATATTTATGTATTTTTTTTAGTTTTATCATTCTCTTATTTTAGAAGTTACGTTGGGGGGGGAGCATACATTTTACCTCCTTGGAGTGTCTCTCGCGCTAACTATTCAGTTTAGAATAAAAATATATTAGAAATCTCAATATCATTTTTAAGCAAAGTTTTTAAGACATATCCATAGATACTGAACAGGTACGGGTTTGATGAAAAAAAAAATGAGTTTCAGTTCTAAGTAGGTATGGGGGACCCCCATAAATAATTGTGTTTTTTTTTTTCTATTTTGTTGTGAAAATCTTAATGCGGTTCACAGAATAATTAATAAATTCACAAAATAATTGTGGCTGTGACATACGGACGGACTGACAGACAGACATGACGAATCTGTAAGGGTTCCGTTTTTTGCCATCTGGCGCGGAATCCTAAAAAAGGAATCCTTTTAGGATCACTTTGTTGTCCGTCTGTCTGTCCGTCCGTCTGTCCGTCTCCTTATCTCAGGAATACGTGGAGATATCGATTTGCAATTATAACCATTAAGTATGTTACGAAATAAAAATTCTAAGTTACCCCCCCCCCCCCCCCCTCTGCGCCTTCCCCACTTCTCTATGAAATACCTTAGTAGTAGCATAGAAGAAGTAGTGAAGAGAGAGAAGAAATTATTGACGGGCCTGTTAGTCTAGTGGTCAGTGACTCTAACTGCTAAGCCGGAAGTTATGGGTTCAATTCCCACCGAGGACACCGAGGACAAATCTTTATGTAATGGCCGACGCGCTGACGCTTGGACCAAAATATTATTTTCAAAATTATTAAAGACTTTTTATCATTTTTAATTTTATTTTGTTTTGAGTTGTGTAAAAAGTATACATGATGTAAGTATATTACTTTATTGGTTCTGGCTTGTTTGGGATAAGATGTCTATGTGTGAGATGTACGAAGATATTAAAATGATTTTAAATATACGTTAATCAGAGCGTTATTTTAATAAATGTAAACGAAACTCTGTGGTACCTCATACAGCTTCAGGCATATTGTTATTTATTGATGTGAAACATCTTTCCTCTCGCTTTCCTGCAATTTGTGGGAGTGATTTCGTGAAATGGGACGGAAGTGTGTAACAGGAAGTCGCGAAAGCGCGCGCTATTCGATTTGACGAATGAGCGCGCGGTTTTAGAGTTGACTGTTAGAGTTGGCTGTCACTGCTTAAAAAAATATTTTATTAAATTCGATCTCTTTTATGATCTTACGAAGAAGAAATTGATTCTAATGTTCAGGAGTTCAGGAATCTTCTCCATTAATATTTTTAATTTATTGTTTGTTGTGAAGAATAATTTCAAATAATACCAGAACCATTTTTTTTTTCAGAATATAATTTTAAAATTACTTATTACTACGGTGAGATGTCAAATGTTACGTACAGTACATCATTAGCGACTACTGTAAGGTTCGCTAGTTTTTTTTATTTTATATGTTATGTGCTTCAAATATAAAATGTGTGTGTGTATTAATAAAATGTGGTGTTTTCCTTCTTTCTACATCATTACGTATATATAATACATCATAATTATTGTCCATTCTAAAAACTCAATCTAGTAAAGAAAGTAGTCTAGGAGTAGATACAAGAATTTAGATCTTAAATTAATAAAAATAAGCTACTTTTTTTAATTGATTTTATTTTAATTTTTTTTTGTTTTATTTTTTTTCATAACTGCACTGGCTAATCTATAACGCTTGTGTCTATGGATTACACAAGAGTATAATTATTATTTCTTCTCAATACTTAAATATGTTATTTTCATCGACGTTCTTTTCTTCTTCTAGCGTCCTGGCGACGGTCCTCTGGAGTGTCCCCTGGACCTACCTCTGGAGTGGCCCCTGCACATACATCCATGGGGGCTACGTACTCTGGAATGTCCTTTGGACCTACCTCTGGAGTCTCCCCTGGACCTGTCTCTAGAGTGGCCCCGAGATCGTCCTCTGGAGTGCCCCCTAGATCTGCCTCTAGAGTGACCCCTGGACCTACCTCTCGAGTGACCCCTAGATCGTCCTCTGGAGTGTCCCCTAGACCTGCCTCTAGAGCGTCCCCTGGACCTGCCTCTAGAGTGGCCCCTGGAGCGTCCTCTTGAATGTCCGCGTGATCGTCTTCTTGTCCGTTCCCTGGTTCTATCTCTGGAACAGACACTAGAATATCTTCCACGCGAGTGGCTACGAGATCTATCTCGCACAGAACGGGCTCCATGTCTTAGACACAATGTACCAGCACCCAGTGCAGCAGTTTCCTCTTGACTCCCAGTACTCAAGTTCCGAGCACTCACCACTAAAGCAGCGTCCATCGTTTTGATGATCTCCAAAATCTGTAACACAAATCTAAACTTTGTAGTAAATTATTCTGTTGTGTTGAAATAACTCTTACTGCCGACGGTTCTCCGCTTACAATGAGGACAGTTGAAGATGTATGCTTATATATGTCCCGTCTATTGCGTAATAATTTCACAAGTTGTGAAATTATTGCAACATTATTGCGCAATGATTGCAGACGTTATGCAATACAATGTAATTTATATATGAGTCACATCAGATTCAGTCATCACTGTAAATAAGTGAAGTATCGTCGATTGTTTTTTTTTACAAATTTCAGTTATTTTTCATTGGATTCCTTTTAGCCGACTTCCAAAAAGTAAGGCGTTAATTTAATATCTCCGTCAATTTTTTTAGTCGAAAGGGTGGTCCAAAGTGGTTCCATTGCCACCCAGGGAAATTGAAAGCGACCCTCAAATTGTATCTATAGGCATTATTTCGAACGACTGCACCAAATTGGATGATTCATTTTTTATTGTGTTCGTTATTGACAGGACAAGGTTTTTATTTAGATTTCATTATTTGAAAATTGCGTGAATTAATGGAAATCAGGAACGGGAATTCTTTACGCGGGTGAAAGCGCGGGTCACAGTTAGTACATATTAAATATCACTGACTTCAAAGAACCATCAAATTAACACATTTTCACAATCTACTCGTTACGTAAGTACATTCTTCATTTTTAAAAGACATCATTGACAAACGGTGAAGGAAAAATACCGTGAGGAAACCTATTATCAAAATATTTTTATGTCGAGTAGACCTTTTCAGGTACTTTCAAAACCCGAACCGGCAAGAAACTCCATAGGTTTCAATTTCCTAAAGCATTATCATCTATACTTATAATAAATCTGTAGAAGTGAAAATTCTGTACATTGAAAATATAAAAAAAATTAATGGCGGGGTGTGTTACTAGACCGATACCGAACCCAAAAATGTGATTAAAAAAATTTTTGTCTGTCTGTCTGTTTGTTCAGGCATCACGCAAAAACTACCGGTTCGATTTCGATGAAACTTGGTATAATTGTTCTTTAATATCCTGGGCACCACACTGGGTAGTTTTTATCCCGGAAAAGTATATACAAAAAAAAAACAAACTTAATTTTGCGGTTCGATCCCTAGACCCGAATACTGTACCAACCGCAAATAATAAGTTTGTCGTAGGTTACGTCACCCGCAGTGGAGTTCAATAAGGGGCGCTGCACACGGCCAAGTAACTATTTATTAATCTGTGACACGGCTAAGATACTATAATTATTTATCTATACTTTATATATATTATATATTATTATATTATACTAGCTGGTTCCCGCAGCTCCGCCCGCGGTCTAAATTTTTTTTATGTTATGAGAATTTTCTTTACTATAAACCTCACGGAGCCCGAGACCTTTCGAACGAATGCAAAACCGTAGAAATCGGTTGGTGCGTTCTGGAGTTATAGCGTCAGGAAGGAAAACCCGACTTATTTTTATATAGTAGATATTATAAAGCTGAAGAGTTTGTTTGTTTAAACGCGCTAAACTCAGGAAGTATGGGTCGGATTTGAAAAATTCTTTCACTGTTAGATAGTCCACTTATTGAGGAAGGCTATAGGCTACTTTTCTTTTGGAAATCTATCCCCTAAGGGGGTGAAATAGGGGTTGAAAGTTTGTATGGGAAATTCGGTATTTTCAATGATAGACACATGAAATTTCGTATACGGGTTTCTGGATAGAAATAAATAAACACGATTTCAGCGATTTTAAAAATCATCCCCCTAAGAGGGTGAAAAAGGGGTTGGAAGTTTTTAGGTACATGAATTGTGTCGTTTTCAAAGATAGACATATTCAATTTCATACA
Organism: Plusia festucae; assembly: GCA_950381575.1. Classification (NCBI taxonomy): domain Eukaryota; kingdom Metazoa; phylum Arthropoda; class Insecta; order Lepidoptera; family Noctuidae; genus Plusia; species Plusia festucae. Next base: position 531,290 of record OX494457.1, read on the forward strand.
AGGGTTATAAGTTAGAAATAAATAAGATGTTTTTCCGTGATTTTAGGAATCTACCCTCTAAGGGGGTGAAATAGGGGCTGAAATAGTTGGTATCTGAAGTTCGGTATTCTGAAAGATAGACAGATAAAAAGATAAGTAGATAAGATAATGACCATCTAAGACATCTACAATGACGACCCCCGTGGTCGAGTGGCGTTAATTTCGGTTTTTAAGGTGTCACCAGCTCTTAAGTCCCAGGTTTGATCCCCGGACAGGTGTCCATGTAGAAAATCACTTTTCTACATTGTCTTTAGTCTGGGTGTTTATTGTACCATCGTTGTCTCCGATTCCATAACACAAATGCTTTTGCTACTTACTTTACTTTTATTATTATTTTAACGCCATAATATTAGATGAAAAATTTTATACATTCTCCTTACTTTGAAAATCACAGAATACATCTTTAATACTACTCTTTACTTTACGCGCGAGCGAAGCCGCGGGCAACAGCTATCATGTAATAATATTATATCCTGGGACACCTCACACACGGCCATCTGATCCCAAACTAGGCAGAGCCTGTACTATGGTGACCAGACAACTGATATTCATGGTTAAGCATTAGGGGTCGCACATTACTATGACATCAAAAACTACTGCACCGATTTTCGTACTGTTTTGTAGTGGGTTTTATTATATAATTTGTAGGTTTTGTATACATTGGCTAACACGGGCCATTGATGAAAAATCGCGTTTTGAAACCATTAGTTAGCATATTTAACCATTAATTGAGTTAACTCGGTATCAAAAAACTGGGACTTAGACGTTATAGTTCTAATGGCTGTCAATAAATAAATGCTTTAAGAAATTAATAAGTAGATAATTTCCCATAATACAACTCCCATCTAAAACCAAACTCATTTACGACGCTGAATGAAATCATAATGTTCGATCTGTTATCCTACGCATAAAAATATAAGTACAGACTGGATTCTGGGATAGTGTAATAACATCTATATTAACAGACAAGCCTGTTGCTACGATGAAATAAATCAATGCAGTGAACGACATCTTCCCTCTCGCTTCGACACACGAAAGGAAAACACGAAAATTCCAGGAATTTTGCTTCATTGAAAGCTGCCTAATAGAGAAATGCGCTAGCAACGAAAGACTGGAAGTGCCAGTATCCGTTTAGTGAATTTTTAACTGTATGTTGGTAGTTTAAGGTTTGTTTTTGATTGGAATAATTGTTAGGACCCTGGATGCGTAGTTTATTACTTTATGCCAGTGATATCAGGTTGAATGTAGGTTAGTTGACTCAATATGAATATTCTGTAACAGGCTGTTCCAATATTCTACCTATCGATCGATTTGGCTATTATACAGTATTATGTAAACTCCATAGAAAATATATGTCAAATTTATATCTCTAGTAGCCCAATTCATTGATAGGTCACAGATTATTGGAACAGGCTTAAGGAGACATTTGATCATCATTTGATGTTGAATAATTATAAAAACTACTACGGAAGTACGGATTCTCTATGGCCGGTAAAAACGAAACAGTTCGAACTATTAACTAACTCTGGCTATAACTAGTTTTGACTCTACCTAATCGAATCGAAATCGAATCCACATAAGTTCACAAATGATACCTATAAGTAAAGCCAAAATTACACTTCATAATGCGCAAAAATGTAATTGTTAATTATAATATACATTTGCATGCCTTTCGGCAAAGTATGGCTGAACAAAAGTTAATTATGTGACCACATTTGTAAACACCCATATTTTTATCTCTATCACTTCCTCGCGAAACTCTAATCAAAACACTTTCTTTCAGATTTATTCTATGAATAAGTATATTGTATACCTATATCAATAGTGGCACAATAAGTAGGTATATATTATGGTGTAGGTAATATATAATTGTGGCTAAGTGGGCCCTCTATCTGCCATCAGTATCTCCCAACCCAAAATCCTGTAGGCCTACGAAACAGATTTTTTTCTGTTCTGTAAGCCAGAGTTTAGTGATGTAAAAAATGTAAGATATAAATGAAATTCAAGGTCAAGTTGACAAGAATTAGATAAAATAAAACAATCGGCGATACTTCATCTATTTACAGTAATGTGACTCATATAAATTGCTTAAGTATTACACAACGTATGTAATCGTTGCGCAATAATGTTGCAATAATTTCACAACTTGTGCAATTATTACGCAATAGACGGGACTTTTATATAAGCATACATCTTCAACTGTCCTCATTGTAAGCGGAGAACCGTCGGCAGTAAGAGTTATTTCAACACAACAGAATAATTTACTACAAAGTTTAGATTTGTGTTACAGATTTTGGAGATCATCAAAACAATGGACGCTACTTTAGTTGTGAGTGCTCGGAACTTGAGTACTGGGAGTCAAGAGGGAACTGCTGCACTGGGTGCTGGTACATTGTGTCTAAGACATGGAGACCGTTCTGTGCGAGATAGCTCTCGTAGCCACGCGCGTGGAAGATATTCTAGTGTCTGTTCCAGAGATAGAACCAGGGAACGGACAAGAAGACGATCACGCGGACATTCAAGAGGACGCTCCAGGGGCCACTCTAGAGGTAGGTCCAGGGGACGCTCTAGAGACAGGTCTAGGGGACACTCCAGAGGACGATCTAGGGGTCACTCGAGAGGTAGGTCCAGGGGACGCTCTAGAGGCAGGTCTAGGGGACACTCCAGAGGACGATCTAGGGGTCACTCGAGAGTTAGGTCCAGGGGTCACTCTAGAGGCAGATCTAGGGGGCACTCCAGAGGACGATCTCGGGGCCACTCTAGAGACAGGTCTAGGGGAAACTCCAGAGGTAGGTCCAATGGACATTCCAGAGTACGTAGCCCCCATGGATGTATGTGCAGGGGCCACTCTAGAGGTAGGTCCAGGGGACACTCCAGAGGACCGTCGCCAGGACGCTAGAAGAAAATAACGTCGAGGAAAATAACATATTTAAGTACTGAGAAGAAATAATAATAATAATACTCTTGTGTAATCCAGAGACACAAGCGTAATAGATTAGCCAGTGAAGTTATGAAATATAAATAAAACAAAAAAAAACTTAAAAATAAAATCAATAAAAAGAAAGTAGTTTTTATTAATATATGCAAGATCTAAATTCTTGTATCTACTCCTAGACTACTTTGTTTACTAGATTTAAGTAGATACCTATTCAGTTTTAAAAACATGATTTAGAAAAAAAAAACACCACATTTTATTATGCACACATAGCATATTTGACGCACATAACATATAAAATATAAATAAATAATAATGAGCCACACACACACAAATAACAATTTTTTAGGTAGGTACAGCCAACAGCAAAAGTAGATGATCAAAATCAGAAATTCAATACTAATGAACGGAGTTCGCATCACGAAGTCCAACAGGCCCGTCAAGCGTCGGCACATCAGGGGACCACTAATGAATTAGGAAGATTGAACTAGCTAGTCATTCAACGTTTTTTATTATTGCGAATTGCATTTAGATTATACTTAATTATTTACTAAGAGGTCCTCCGGCGTGCCGACGCTTGAATCAAAATATTAACAACAAAATTATTAAAGGTATTTTTGCGTCCGGTATTTTGCACATGTTTATTTCGTGCTTCTCATACTTATTTTACACGTTCATACACATCGTATACAAAAAGTACCTATTCATTGAACGTGTAAAGGTAGCCTGGGGGAAACGTAACTATAGAGTCCGTTTCACGAAAAAAGTCTCACGGCAATAAATGGAACTAATTATGACAATAATGGAATACCCAAACTGCGGGGAATGATTTACCCCTCCATATAATGTGTTCACCTAAGGCTCAGGTCGCCCGGTATAAAAATACATTTTAGGGGAATGTACAACAGTAGAGGTTAGCAATCCTGTGGTACTTCTTTCGTGTAACGGACGTTAAACCTCATTTCTATCCCAAGCTTTATTATCAGACCTCGTTACCTCATCTGTAACCTATTCATTGGGGCCATGTCAATGAGTCTAAACTGAGGTCTAAACACGGTACCGGTGCTGTAATTATAGTGTCCAAATTAATTAAATAAAGTGTCTGATGATTTATCAATAGTTATAACTTAAATATTTATACACACATTCAATTTAGTTCATACTGGGTACTGGAAAAAGTCTACGATGAAAAAAATTAACTTTGTAGGCACATTTACTAGATTTTTGGGTACTTATTTTCTTTTTTTAAACGACGCCCGCATTAAGGACTTTTCTCCTTGTGTCGCGGGGGTTTCACAAACATTCAAATCACATGCACAAGGAACACCCAGACTTGGAACAAGTATCTGTGGATCACACAAATGCTTGTCTCATGCGGGGATCGAACCCGCAGCACGTCGCGCACAGTGGTAATTAGCGTGGTGACCGATACCACTCGGCTATTCGTGCAGATACTTATATTATTCATAGAACAGCATGTAGGGACTTAATTCTGTTTTCGGTGAGATTTGAATGTTAAAACACTGTGACATTAATATGCAATTTTCGAATGCATTAAAAAAATCGAATTACCTCGACTACGTTAAAAGGTGTCTCAAAAGCACGTATCAAGAAAATAATCCAGAAATGTATGTACAAACTTGGGCAAAGTAGAACCATGATCACAGGGCCATGGCTTCGCTGTAGTCGTGTAAAAATAAACAGTTTATTCTTTCACTGCACCGCACCAAGCCGCTATACACAAAAGGAATCAATAAAACACAAAATAAATTACAAAATGCTATTGGTTTATTAAAAATTACACGGCAATAAACATCGATCAGCTCTGTAATAATATAAAAAAAATAAACATTGCTATAATACACAATTATTACAATAAAATAAAGTAAATATAAATGAAGTTTAGGCAGTCTACGTAGCGACGACATTCACAACTCACGTGCAATACGACCGATGTCGGACACACGACAGACCCGTAGACAAGTGTCATTTTGACAAGCGTCATCGCTGATCGAATCGCTGATCGAATCGCTTAAATGTATGGACGTGACAGATTCACGTGACTTATCGAAAACAAATGTCATTTCCATACATTTAATGTCATTCAAGCGATTACTGTCATCGTTGATGCTTGTATAGATTTCACTTGGCTAGGGGTATATATTTTCGTATTATATAAGTTTTAAAACCACGGTAGTTAAGACGGAGAGATGTGCATCTCTTTACTGAACTACAATGGCTATTACACTATATAACAACTCATAATAGGCTAAATACATGAATATAAAAGATTTTAAGTTGAATAAATGTTTTTCAAAGTTTAACCCGTTCATTGCTACTATAAATTTAAGAATTAAAAATCAAGCTCCTTTAATTAATAGTTGTGTTAAAATACAATATTTTTGTGTAAGTAGCATCGAATGGGTTAAGGGTTCCAAATGGTTTTTTCAATGACATACAGGTAAAATGATAATACAGGCTTCAAAATATAAATCCCTTTCCATATTTTTTTACAAAATAATTATGTAGAAGTTTTCATCGGTTATTTCATATAAACGTAAAATATACGCTGTCAAATTCTATCGGTTTGCCTTCGCTAGTCAGAAATAATTTTGAACTTAATTTCGTGTGGCATTGAGTTGAATGTTTAATGTGTTAAGTTAGGTCTATTAGCACAGATACGTGAGTTGTCGTCTGTACAACACTGCAGTATTATAAATTAGATTTTTCTAGTTACTGTAAACCTTTATCTTCGTATCGCATTCGTCGCTAAATAATAAATATAAATATATATCCAATATTTTGTATTGACAATGTTTTGATTTCAAGCTACAATTTTTATAAAATAACGTAATAAAAATTCAATAAAAACCATTATAATAATAGCTGCCTAAATGTCCCACTTAATAAACCCCTAGCCAAGTGACATTTCTACAAGTGTCAACGCTGATAGAATCGCTCAAATGTATGGAAGTGACAGGTCTAAGTCACGTGACTTATCGAAGAGAAATGTCATTTCCATACATTTAATGTCATACAAGCGATTTTTATCATCGTTTACGCTTGTAGAGGTGTAACTTGTCTCAAAGGGCCGAACTCTCATCTGTCATCTCACTGTGACCCAGGTCCCAGTTAAAAATACGGAAAGACGATAATATACTGTATTTATTCCAGAAACAGAGCTCAAAGTCGTTGAAGCAGGTCACATCGGTATGACGCGACGCAGGGATTTGACAGAACTGTAGCGGTGTCATACCGGTGTAAGGGGTGGGATGATACCGGTTTTATATCTCACAAATAAATGCATATTTTTTCCTTGAAATCATCATTGTCAATAATCACCTAAAATATTAATTAAAAATAATCAATGTTAAAGTTAACGGGGATGCGAATTAGGCTTGAAATGTAAAAATCTATTTATTCCGTAAGTACGATAATGAAAAAATATTAGATACGATTATTTTCTTTATTCCAAAACAATAAAATTTTACAAAGGCGCGTTAAGTTCAGGAGTGAGGGCCTGTGACGTCATCAGTAGGCGAAAATAGTAGCCACAAGTGACGTGTCGAGCCCCCACTCCTTAACTTAAATTCGCTGTATCGATTTCGTTATTTCGAAGCAAAAAACACGTGTCTAACACTCTCGCTAACCTATTATTGATTGTTTTTAACCAATTTTAAAAGTGTATGTGCAACGTTACACTATGGCACTATTCACCAAGCACCGAGTGTCCGAGTGTTGGACGACAATAGCAACTCAAAGACACTACCTACATGCAGTATACAGCATGTAACAAAACCCCTGTCCGATCCCTTAGAGTATTATTCGGTATCGTACTGCGAACACATATACGTAGTCATTAAATGGATTGGAGATTATTGTTTTTCCCCAGTGAAAATCTATACATATAATAAAACAGTAAAAAAACTGTGTCTGTACATTGAATATAATAAAAAAAAAATAATTGAGGGGGGTTTACAAACAGTTATGGAGCACGAATCCAAAAAAAAAATTCTGTCTGTTTGTCTGTATGTCTGTTTGTCTGTTTGTCTGTTTGTTTGTACACGCTAATCTTCGGAACTACTGGACGGATTTGAATGATTTTTTTTTGTTGTATAGGTATTAAGTCTGGGCAACATATAGGCTATAATTTATCTTGGAAATTTGAACACCTGATGCAGAACCGCAACAGACCAGCTAAACTATAAGAGATACAAAAATGGTACCATAGCAAAAATTGTTCCACGTGATGAGCATTTTCTGCTGAGAGAATAAATTTGAAGATCTGGAACACCTAATGTGGAACTCCAAGAGCCCAGCTACACCATAACACATATAGGAATGACGTCTCAGCAGAGTTGTTCAGCCTGATGAGCACTCTCAGTTGACGTATAAAAATTGAAGATCTGGAACACCTGTTGAGGAACTCCAAGAGCCCGGCTACACCATAACACATTTAGGAATGACGTCTTAGCAAGAGTTGTTCAGCTTGATGAGCACTCTCTGTTGACGTATAAAAATTGAAGATCTGGAACACCTGTTGTGGAACTCCAAGAGCCCGGCTACACCATAGCACATATAGGAATGACGTCTTAGCAAGAGTTGTTCAGCCTGATGAGCACTCTCTGTTGACGTATAAAAATTGAATATCTGGAACACCTGTTGTGGAACTCCAAGAGCCCGGCTACACCATAACACATATAGGAATTACGTCTTAGCAAGAGTTGTTCAGCCTGATGAGCACTCTCTGTTGACGTATAAAAATTGAAGATCTGGAACACCTGTTGTCGAACTCCACGAGCCCGGCTACACCATAACACATATAGAAATGACGTCTTAGCAAAAGTGGTTCGGTCTGATGGGCATTCCCTGTTGACTTATAAAAATCGAAGATTTGAAACATCTGACTTGGAAATCAAAGCTATCATTAATTTCACTGTACCTATAATTATAAAATAACATAATCTTTAGGACTGATTTTCGATGACGATGGTATATCATTTATAATTCGACTCAAATGGCCACGCGCCTGACAGCGTGAGCAAAAGTTCTGATGGGCATTTCCTGCTATCTTACAAAAATGAAAGATCTGGAGGGTCTCGAATCGTCTCGCGCATCACGTTGTTTTCCCGTCCCCGGGCTCTTAGAATTTGACATCAGACGTTTCAGATCTTTTATTTTGACGACCCTGTTGTCGCTGGCATAAACAACAGGATCCGCGTACGAAGTCGCGGGCAGAAGCTAGTAATTAAATAAAAATAAAAACTGATCCAAGGCAACAGCAACACTGACCGCTCCTCAAAGTTCACGCACTTACTACCTGCAGCTTTGTGTCAAGGAAACCGCCTATACCCGCTCCGCTCTCCGTGAATAGTGCCTCAATGTAAGCGCCACTTAAAAATAAATGCTTTAATCTGAGTATTATAACAAAATAATTACATAAAAAATTTGTCACTTAAAATTTGACTCGATACATTTTGATGGCACGACTTGCGATTACAATAAATAACTGTGCGATTAAAAGTCGCACGTTTACCTTTGCCCTACATTGAGCTGGATTATCATTAACTAAAATTATTTACATAGAGTGACACAAAATATTATATAATATTGAGAATAGTAACAAAATCATTAAGTTTCAATTGTAATGAAAAAAAATATACATAAAAAGATTAATCACTGATTTACGGCCTCATACTGAAAGGTCAATCAATTTTAAGTCACCGTTGAGTTTCATGCTGTATCTCTCACTATAAGGTGTAAAGTAGCGACAGATTGATATTTAAGGCCTGTTCAAACCTGAGCGATATTCGCTGCCGCTGTGGGTAGAGGTATATACCGCGCGGGAACAGCGGCATGCATCCCGAAATTACTAACTGGCGAAAATGTCTTACCTCTCTGAGCGAAACTCGACTACCTAATATTCTAACAATAGAATTTAAAAAAAAAGTAACCTATGGAGTTTCTAGCCGGTTCTTCTCCATGGGAAGGGCACTTTGGAACCGCGCACTTAGAATCATTAGATTAGTATTTAACGTTTCTTGAGCGCCTTCTTGAGGTTTATAAGAAATAAAAACTTTTTTATTTGATTTGATTACCGCGCGTTATTCTACCCACAAGGATAGCGAAATCCGTTTTGGTGGCAACAGTAATATTACCGCATACCACTGGGTTTTCTCTGCCGCAGACGGTAGCGAATACCGCTTAGGTCTGAATAGGCCTTTAATCACATCTTAAACTTAATTAACGTTTCAGTATTCGGAGTTAGATTGTTAATGTTTAAAAAAAAGTTCTATTAAAAAAAATTATCATGATTAAGTTAAAATTCTCTTAAGAAAAAACAATAAATATTTTTGACGTAACATTTTTGATATGTTTTAAATCAATTACAAGGAATATACAACACCTACAATCGTAGGCTAGAACGAAGCGATAAAATACATTATGTTATATTGTTATATAATACACATCCTTGCAAAAAAACGGGCACTAAAGGAAAAAAATATAGCTCCTGCGGTGAATAAAATTGGAGTTTCAACTTCAATATAAAATTGACAGATATTTGTGTAAATTTCAGTGGCATTGTAACTCCGAAACTGATAAACCGATTTTGAATTGTTTTAGTTTGAAAGCTGACATGATCTATGTGGTTGTTTGCTATAATTTTTGACAATTTATTCAGCCAATTGTAATCAAGAATAACATTTTAAAATTGTGTAGTTTCAACGAAAATGTATATTCAAAGAAAACAGAATTTTAATCACTACTTTCTAGTTATTTATACTGCTAATGACATTTCTAATTCCAAATAAATACCACTTGTCCCTTTTTCTTGCAAGGTTGTGTACTTAGCTGCCAACAATAAAAAAGGCAAAACAATTATTGCCATTATAAATACTGTGAAAAGCACGCCGCTTAAAATCACTAACCAACGCGACCCCACTGTTGGGCTACAGTATAATAATTAGGTTATACAATTTAGTAAAATCATTAGATTACATTTGCGACATACTCCTCAATAAATTACGTTGGTGTACCCTCATTTTCTTTACTATAATTATATAATGTCTACGATAACGCGGCCATCTTAAAAATATGATTCCAAAATGTCTGTATAATGTTATTTTTAAATCCATGATATTCATTCAAGGAAATCAACCCCGGTTTTTTAATGATGGTTCAACTACCCCCTTCCAACTCACCGAAGCCTTGCTTTTTCCCAAGCTATGTTGGGGTCACCTCCAGTCTTACCAGATTTAGCTGAATACCGTATTTTACAGAGCGACTGCCTATCTGACCTCCACAATCCATTGCTAGGTAATACAGTATTCTATAGTAAGACTGATTGTCAGAATTGTAATGACTTAACGACTGTCAAAGATCACTGTATGACAGTCGGGAACAACGGCTTTGAAGCACGGAGGGGTCTCGGTATGTTAACAAATGGTCACCCATCCTCGGAACAACCGCGGCTGAGTTTAATGCGAGTTTTTTTTACAACGCGATCAACACGCTTTTGGCGTTCGGCGCTCTGATTGGCTAGCTCCAAGCTTAACCAATCTGGGGGGTCATTCTCAAGTCCAAACAAAACATAACGTGGTATGACGCAGATTATAGTTCAAGAACCCGGGGTCGCAAATACTATTTTATGTTCTGTGAGTCTATCGCGTTAGCATAAAAGAACTTAGAATATCATGGTTATTAAACGAATATAGGTACTTTTCTTCAATATGTATTTGAAAATCAAATACTCTTTCTAATGATAATACCTCAGTGCATTGAATCGGGGCGTATCGCGAGTCAAGAATTCGCTAGGGTCGCTACTGTCGCTTAAAGTCTATCTGACAATTTCTTCCAACCGCAGGCCAGTAGCTTACCTCTTATAGGTGAAATATGACATATAGACCTTATGCAACACTAGCAACCCTAGCGGATTTTTGACACGCGATAGGCCCTATTGCTTGCAAATATATTAAAATCAGAGATAAGAATTCAAAATCTCCATAAGAATTATACAGTACTCCACTTAAAGGAGTGCGTATATTCAACGAGGTAATCAGGTGCATAAAACTGAACAACTTTTACCAACAAACATAGGTCGAAATCTTAAAATTGAAAATCTTCTTTTCATACAAACATAAGTCATGTGACCTGTCACTTTGTATGAAAAGATCATTTTCCATTTTAAGATTTCGACCTATGTTCCTTGAGGAAAGTTGTTCAGTTTTATGCACCTGATTACCTAGTAGAATATACGCACTGCTTTTAAATTAATCCTGTATAATAATCAGTCGACTATCTCGCTACTATCTGTTGAAGAAAATCTCTTCACGATGTTACACTTAGATATTATCAATAGAAAGTTTTTATTTCATTCATAAATAAAATTGTATTAATCTGCCATAACTCAAGAAATTTAAACACACCATCTCTTTTGAATGAATAAATAGATAAATTAGATATGCCCCACGGTGGGCGCCATTAGCTACACTGTTAAAAACACCAGCCTGTAATTTTCCCACTGCAGGCCTCTCATACAAAGAATGTGCATTGATCACCACGCTTGTGAGCTGCCCCACGGTGGGTGCCATTACCGAAGCTGTTAATAACACCAGCCTGTAACTGTCCCACTGCAGGCCTCTCATATAGAGAACGAGCATTGATCATCACCCTTGTGAGCTGCCCCACGGTGGGTGCCATTACCGAAGCTGTTAATAACACCAGCCTGTAACTGTCCCACTGCAGGCCTCTCATATAGAAAACGAGCATTGATCATCACCCTTGTGAGCTGCCCCACGGTGGGTGCCATTACCGAGGCTGTGTAGAGAAAACCCTAGTTTATTCCATAACAGAGGTAGTATGCTTAAATTTCCGAGTGTGACAGAAAAACTGTGTTTTTTCTATCGTTGAATATTGTAGACATATTGGCATAATGGACCAATGTAACTTTACACAATGGGCCAGCGAATTACGTTCCGTTTTACGTATAATTTTTAACGTATACACTTTGTTCCGGGGGCGAAGATAGCTTAGCTTTTTATAGGTATATTTACGCTTACGTATTTATAAAAGGTAAGCAGAAATATCTAACTATTTCATTATAAGGTTGAAAAGAAATAACCAGGTATTCTATCAAAATCGAAGTTATAGTTAGCAAATTATATATCGTTTGAATTGAAGTTTTTTTTTTACATATTTTTTCAGTCCGGTTTTTGAATACTGATTAAATACTAGACACTTATGTTCTCTTTCGTGACATAAACAAATTATTACGAGGATAGAGTACATAGAAAATTCGCTTGACATCACTGTTTCATTTTTGCAAACGTTGTGACGTCACAAGCCACGACTCCTGAACTATAAAACGCTTCACCTATGTCATTTTTAATTGTTTTGATACAGAAAAAATAAGTGTCTAATATTTTTTTATTATCTTACTGTTCGACTAAATACATTTAGATTTTTCATACCAGTAAAATAACCCTATTGTTGTCTACAATAGCATTCCTATACTTGTAGTTATAAGACCTGCCTAACACCTATCTTTAAATAGCGTGATCATTTTCAACTGTAGCAAAATCTATCCAATTATTATGTCTGTTGTTTTGTTAAGACAGACCTAAAGTTTGAAAAGAGTAACCTATGGAGTTTCTTGCCGGTTCTTCTCCATAGGAATGACACGTTAAAGCCGCGCACCTAGAGTCATTTATTTTTAAAGTTAACGTTTCTAAAGCGCCTATTTTAGGTTTACTAGAAATAAAAACACTTTAATTTTGATTTTGACCAGCATAAACCTTTCAAGAGATTCGGTGATCATTGTAATTGTATAGTATAGATACCCAAACAGTATAATGCTGCCAAAATTTTAAACTGTATTATACCTTTTTCTTTCTTAACGCAATCTTTTCACCCGGTTATGCCTATATTCGCTAGCTAGCTTTCGCCCCCGACTGCGTTTCCTTTACACACGACATACCGAAGCAGAGACAGACTGTATAATCTTATTTTGTTGTTATATAAAAATAAATCGATGGCCGGCGGCTGCATGCACGAAAAGTGTCACGTTCAGCCTGAGCCGAGCGTGCGAGCGAGAGCGCGGAACAAGCGATAGAGAGCCACGATTGGCCTAAGCGTTCGGCTTGTGACACATCTATCTCTTTTCCACTCCAACAGCCAATGCGTCCGAGTAGAAGAGAGACCGTATACAATTTTTTATCAATGTTCTTATGACGTTATCATATAAAATTACCGTCCGTGAATCGACTTAACAGACAACCAATTTTTTTTTTACCTCACACTCTTTTGTGTGCGAGCGTGTGTGTGTGTGTGTATGTGTATGTGTGTGTGTGTGTGTGTGTATATGTGTGTGTGTGTGTGCATGTGCGTGTGCGTGTATGTGTGTGTGCGTGTGCGTGTATGCGCTTTGTGTGTGCTCCGGCCTCAAGACAAATTATTTGGAAGACACATTATTTTGTTCTTTTCAGCTTAAAACCCAAACTCTTTAAAAATTATCAACTTTCAATCATTCAGTCTGTCCCCAGCCCGTCATTCGAACATCCACGATAATATTAAAACTAATATGTACACTTTTATTGTAATATAGATACAAATTACTATATATGGCAATCACTACAATTAGATTAAACTTACTTTATGGGGTCGAAGCACGACTGTCGGAAACAATACACCCCCTGTTTTGGGGGTCCAAAGACAGGTGTACCAGAAAATAAAAAAAAATAAAAAAGTATGTTGATCGTTATTTAAAAATTGTTTAAAAGTACTTAAAAAGATATAGTTTGCATAATTTGTTGAAATAAAGACAATAGAAAAATAATATGATTGGAAAATAATTTTTAAATGTATCTTCTACGAAAACCATGAGTTTTAAAAAAACATTGATTAAAATAAAAAAGTTGTAAAATGCTTATAAATGCAGGCAAAAATTACTAAATATAATAATAATTGTATAAAACTATTTAAATGCGATCAGGAAGAATAAACAAGTGTAAGATCATTAGACAGGGTAGCGAAACGGTAAAAAATTGAATATCATGTTTTATGAACTCAGTTTGAGCTGTAATTTTGCGAACCGACTGTATACCAGATGTATTCTTCATCCCTTTAGGATGGATATATCTTTCGAATACATCCTGTATAAAAAAATACAAAAATTAGAATCACATACATATACAAGATGTAACAAAACCCCTGTCCGATCCCTAAGACTATTATTCGGTATCGTACTGCGAACACTTATACGTAGTCATTAAATGGATTGGAGATTATTATTTTTCCCCAGTGAAAATAATTAAATAAAAATAAAAACTGATCCAAGGCAACAGCAACACTGACCGCTCCTCAAAGTTCACGTACTTACTACCTACAGTTTTGTGTCAAAGAAGCCGCCTATGCGAGACGGTTCATGAACTGTACCACGAATACGACTTTATTGGATCCGACAGGGGTTTTGTTAAATGTTGTATAAACGGGACGACACAATATATTTAGATATATTGTGTCGCCATCTGGTCCCCTTTAAAAGGGAAGAAAGCTCTTTGGAAGTTTTAGAAGGAAGTTCATGAGATTTTTTCTCGGTAAAAAAGAATATTCTTAACCTCTCGACTGTCAACTTCACTTCCAGACTGAAGTTCAAAGAAGTCGTCATCTTTCATCTCCACTCTACGAGTGAAGCTGATGGACTTCGCTTTTGAAGTGGAGTAGACAGTCGCGAGGTTAAGTATATCCGGGAATCGTGGTGGATTAAAAAATCACGCTTGGTCCCCTTTAAAAGGGAAGAGAGAAGTGCTCCCCAGTTGTAGGCCTGTATTTCTTCCACCTTCCCCACGGCGGAGGAAGTACATACAAAAAGTATAGTTAGATTATTGGTTAAATAATTGTATGTATTACCGACAGTCGTAGTTCAACTAACACTTATAACTATCGTCCCAATATTTGGCAGTTTTCAGAGGATCCTCCTCATAGCTCGCTCCTGGAACAAAATGATTCCAAGTCAAAATGGTGAAAGTATGGTATTATTTTAACAACATGTTTGTTGATTGCAAGGTGGCTTCTGGAGATAAGCCTACGCAGATCACTGTCTCGAGAACCAAGGAGCTAATTCCCTTCTACGGGGGATAGGGGGCGTTCATGTATTACGTAACGCAATTTGGGGGAAGGGGCGTCTCGTAAAACGTTACGATGAGTTACAGGTGGGGTCTTTCTTACAACACGTTACGTAACTGTTTTTTTTTTTCATAACAAATAAGGGAATTTAAACTCCCAAATAGGAAACCCTTTTCATTTACGTTACGTTCAAAATCTCTTGTTTTATTTAGTATTATTACCGCAAAGGCAATAAAAAGTACATCAAGGATAAAAACTAAAACATAGCTTTTTGCGACTTTAGGGTAAAAATGGTCACGTGAGTGCTACATAACGTTTAGAGAGAGGGAGGGGGGGTACAGAAAAACGTTACGGTGCGTTACAAAGGGAGGAGGGGGGGGGGGGGGGTCCAAAATCTTGAAAAAATTGCATTACGTGAAACTTGAACGCTCCCATAGGACACAGAGGTCTATAGTTGCACCGCTGGAGGTGGACTTGAGCTCGGGCTCGCATGTACATAACACTATACTCACCGTTATAGGAACAGCACGGGCCTATCATTACTCCGATCCTCCCCGCTAGAGTGGGAGTTGTCTCTCCTCGCGTGAGGCACAGCATCAGCGGCGAGCGAGGCTCCGGAGCCGCTGGAGGTGGACTTGAGCTCGGGCTCGCGCGCCGCCTCCTTGGCCGTGAGGCGCTCCGAGCCGCCTGACGAGCCGCCGCTGCCCGATACTACGCTCTCCTCGCGGTTGTAGCTGTTGAAAAGGTAGTTTTAAGTTTTTGGAAAAGACACACAGCTAGGAACAGCAGGCTAACCACCGAGCTTAGGTAGGGACGTATGAGCGGCACAAAGAGGAAAATACAAGGTTGCCCACGATGCGTCGCGATGAACGGTTACGGTGTGTCGGACTACACCCACATGAGGACAGATAAAGCATCGGTGTCGTGCGGTCTGAATTTAGCCTGTAAGGCCGCCTGGTCCCCGCCAAAAGGGAAAGTGAAATAACTGATGGATTTGGCCTGAAAGACCGCCTGGTCCCCGCCAAAAGGGGATAGTCGAGGAAATGGTGGATTAAGCCTCAAAGACCACCTGGTCTTCACTAAAGGGGATAGTAGAACAACTGGTGGATTTAGCCTGTAAGAACACCTGGTCCTCACTAAAGGGGAAAGTAGATGAACTGGTGGATTGAGCTTGTAAGACCGCGTGATCCCCGCTAAAGGGGAAAATTGTATAACTGGTGTATTTTGCCGTAGACACCACCTGGTCCCCGCTAAAGGGGAACGTAGAAGAACTGGTGGATTTCGCACGAGAGACCACCTGGTCCCCGCTAAAGGGGAAAGTAAACGAACTGGTAGATTGAGCTTGTAAGACAACGTGATCCCCGCTAAAGGGGAAAATTATATAACTGGTGTATTTTGCCGGAGACACCACCTGGTCCCCGCTAAAGGGGAAAGTAAATGAAATGGTGGATTGAGCTTGTAAGACCACCTGGTGGGCTAAAGGGGAAAGTAGCAGAACTGGTGGATTTAGCCGGAAAAATTACCTATTCCCTGCTAAAAGGATTTGTTGAAGCACCGGTCGATTAACCTACTAAGACCACCTGGTCCTGCTTTGAAGGGAAAAGGAGAGGAGAAGCACTGATTGTAAAATGTTCACTGAAATCAGATAAAAAAGTTTTTAAGCAAGCAATTTCTTATGGAACTCCTGAAATCGACTCTATACAGCGTGTTACAAAAAACCCCGTTCGATCCCTAAGGGTATATTATTCGGTATCGTACTGCGAACACGTATAAGTAGCTATTAAATGGATTGGAGATTATTATTTTTCCCCAGTGAAAATAATTAAGTAAAATAAAAACTAGGCAACAGCAACAGTGACCGCTCCTCAAAGTTCACGTACTTACTACTACCTACAGTTTTGTGTCAAAGAAGCCGCGTATGCGAGACGGTTCATGAACTGTACCACGACTACGCCTTTATTGGATCTGACAGGGGTTTTGTTACATGTTGTATAATAATTTTTCAGAGATTTCCGTTACACTGTAAAATAAATGGATTCTTACTTTACATGACCCTAACTTTTATTCCCACATCATCTCGATACTTACCGCCAAAGAAGGAATCGAGGACCTCTTTTTATTTATACTAATATTATAAAGAGAAAAGATTTGATTGTTTGTTTGTTTGCATTGAATAAACTCCGAAACTACTGAACCAATTATTATTTCACTGTTAGGAAGCTAAAAACGCCACGCGGGTGGAACCGCGAGGAAAAGCTAGTTTATTATAATTGTATACCCTAGTATATACATTTATTAGTTTTTATAGAGTAACTCACCCATAAACGGTATGTTCACTGTTGAGACAAGACGAGTACTTGAACGGTATTGGTTGATAGCCGTACGAGCCCGCATACGGCATGTACCCGGGTCCCATGATACTGTGG
Organism: Plusia festucae; assembly: GCA_950381575.1. NCBI lineage: Eukaryota > Metazoa > Arthropoda > Insecta > Lepidoptera > Noctuidae > Plusia > Plusia festucae. Next base: position 548,813 of record OX494457.1, read on the forward strand.
ACAAAACAGAAGATTAGAATAATTTTAATATTATGGAACAACTCACACACAAGGTTATGCTGAAAATCAGCGCTGTGGCATCAACTTCTTGAGGTTGTATAGTCAATTGGGGTTAACGAGATTACTAGTACTATGTGTGACCCACATTGCTAGTAATCTTTAAAAAAAAAAAAAAAAATCCTTACATAGGAAAAATAGTCAACAAACCGACCTCGATTACAAATCACGACATCAAAATCACACAATGTATGTTATCATAATTAGTTGTAGTACTAGTCCAAAACATAATTAGTACTAGTCCAAACACTAACATATTGATTTCCACTTCAATCACTTTGAATTCAGTTCAAAACTAACAATAAATAACAAATATCGTAATTCTAACAAAGCTCCAGATCACAAATAAAATGACGACATGTTAGTGTGACATTAGGTTGTAGAGATGGGTATAAGTGAATGAAAGAACGATACCTAAACATACACTTTATATTAATAATATCCTGGGACATTAATAGCAAAATCTATCACCCCTTTTTCAAACTTAAAATTAAAACTTTTTATGGTTGATTTTCGACCACTATTCCAATAGGGGTCGAAAATGGACCATTCCCAACTAAGCTACCAAAATTTCCCTCTGGGACCTCTCCCAGAGGGAAATTTTCCCTTCAATCAAAGCAAAACCAATCTATAATGCAGTAAAATAGAGATTCTGAAAAAGTCCCTCTACTTGGTCGATATTACAAGCAGCTTCGGTAATGGCGCCCACTGTGGGACTCACAAGCGTGGTGATCCATGCTCATTATCTGTACGAGAGACCTGCAGTGCGACAGTTGCATACTTACTTGGGGTTGGGAAGCGGCGCGAGTGTGTCACTGGCGAGGCTGTCACAGTCGGGCGCCCGCAGTCTCAAGGCAGCCAGTTCAGCGCAGAGCTCTCCCGCGACGTAGTAACATTGCTCCGAGAATGTTATCTTGTTGACTGTGTGCCGAATGAAGCCCGCCTGTACAATAAAGTACAATAATATTACTGACATGTCGAAATATATTTGTAACGGTTTTAACGACTTTTTTATTGACCAGATTATCCCATGTCATATTGATAAGTCACTACAGATTGATAGGATAAAAGACTCAATGTTTCTCAATCCATGTAAGCCGAGGGAAATCTCTGATACTATTAAATCTTTAAAAAATACTAAAAGTACAGGTTATGACAACTTAACTACAAATACCATTAAGAAAGTACATCATATTATCTGTTTTCCATTATCTCATATAGTAAATCTGTGTTTTGAAAAAGGAGTTTTTCCAGATGTGCTAAAACATTCAATTATAATACCACTATTTAAAAAAGGAGACAAAACTTTAATGCAAAATTACAGACCAGTTGCATTGATACCTATATTTTCAAAAGTAATCGAAAAAGTAATACACAGTAGGTTATATAATTACTTAGAAAATAAAAATATTTTAGTCGACGAACAAAAAGGTTTTAGGAAAAAGAAATCTATCAATTTGGCTATTTTTGATTTCCTTCGCATTGTAATGAATAACGTAGATAGTAGAGTACCTATCTGTGCGATTTACATGGATATGACGAAGGCGTTTGATTATGTAGACCACAATATTCTAATAAACAAATTGGAGAGATATGGCATACGTGGGAATATTCTCAATCTATTAATATCATATTTAAGTAACCGAACACAGTTCACAGAAATAACTAATATCGATATAAAAGACAAAAAAGAAATTAAATTTAAATCTAAATCTAGGCTAGTAAAATATGGAGTACCTCAAGGGAGTGTTTTGGGACCGTTGTTATTCCTACTTTATATTAATGATCTCCCCAAAAACATAAAACATCCGACGGTATTGTTTGCTGATGACAGCACAATTATTGTTAAAGCAGATGATTCTTATAACTATGAAGAAGAGGTAAATAGCACATTGAGACAAACAATAGAATGGCTGAAATGTAATAATCTACTCGTAAACTTAGACAAAACCCATATAATGCATTTTGAACAAAGACTTAGGGAAAATCATTTTCATGTAAATTATGATGGTATATCAGTTTCCGAAAAAGACAACATCAAGTTTCTAGGTCTATTGATAGATTCTAAACTTACATGGAAATCACAGGTAGAAGTTGTATGCAGTAAAATAAACAGCTTTTCTTATGCACTTTATAAATTATCCAAATTTGTGAATCGTGAGACGGTACTTGTAGCCTATCACAGTTATGTTGAGTCTATTATGCGATACGGTCTTGTTTTCTGGGGTAATTCAACTGATAAGGAACAAATATTTTTAGCACAATAGAGGTGCATTCGTGCAATATGCAACCTGCACCCTAGAGATAGTTGTAAACCGTTCTTTCAGTCTTTAAATTTGCTAACATTTCCATCTCTTTACTTATATGAGGTGGCGGTTTTTGTAAAAAGTAACATAAATTTATTCAAAATAAGGCCTTCAGCGGATCCAAGGTTGAGGAAAAGGGAGTCTAATATTCTAAGCATTGAGCATAGTAAAACTGCCCTTTTACGAAAAAGTATTTATGAAATGGCCCCAAGAATTTATAATAAAATACCTCACGAATTAAGAAAACTAAATTTAAGTATCTTTAAAAAAAAGCTGAAGCAACTGTTAATAAAAAAATGCTACTATTCAATAAGTGATTTTTTACAATAAGTAAGCCATAAAAATAAAATAGATGATAAAAACAATAGTATTAAGTATATAAAAATAAATAAATTATATAAACAGTAGATATAATTGATATAATTTAATAATTTGTATAAAATTTATATAGTATTTCCTAAAATTTTAATAGTGTTGTATAAATATAATAAGCTAATTGAATATATAGTACTATATAATTAGCTAATTAAAGTTAACAGTCTTCAATGTTAATATAACTATAGTTGTCTATATTTGTCATTCCTTATTATTTTCGTATGCCCACAGGCACGATGTAGCGAACTACCTGTAACTTAACACCTATTGTAATATACTTGTACACCTACCTACATTGACGAATAAACAGATTTGATTTGATTTGATTTGATTTGAAATAGATTCGAAAATATAACGAAGCGGTTTACATGAAAGGGGAAAACCCTTTTGCCGGGGATCGTTGTATTGCAAAGTCCCAACTGGTCCCCGGAAAAAGGGAAGGTAGAACTAATCCGGTGGTTTAGCAGGTAAGAGTCCGGCATACCCCTCTAAAGTAATAATAATATCCTGGGACATCTCACACACGGCCATCTGATCCCAAACTAGGCAGAGCCTGTACTATGGCAACCAGACCACTGATAAACATACTTATATATTTCTAAATACATACATATTGTAGATAAATAACACCCAGACACAGAACCAATGATCGTGCTCATCACACAAAGATTTGTTCTGGGTGGGAATCGAACACACGACCTCCGGCTCAGCAGTCAGACCAACAGGCTCGCCAAATGGTAGACTGATAGATGTATATTTTTTAATAATAGTATTTCGACACTCCCTCACCACATTTTGATTTTCTTGAGAATCAAAATTAATAGATAACATTAAAAGTTATATTTTGAATCGCTCCTGCACAGCGTCGCATCGAATGACCTGACCCTAAGTTTACAGAACTGACCTTCAGCATATGCGAGGCATACTTCCTCGCGTCCCTCCTGTCGGTGATACCGGCGACGTGCTGCAGGATCCAGTCCACCACGTCCGCGCCAATAAACGCATTCGGAATCGTGATCTTCAACCACATCCGGTCGCGGATCTCCAGACCTAAGGACAAGAAGAATAGGGCTTTTAAAGAATGGGTTCTGAAGGTCCAAGCATAGACCACACAGCTGTTAATGGATATTCAGGATGTGTGGGGACCGTTCCTGAAAACAAAGCTGCCATGTGTGCCTGAGGTCTCGGGTTCTAATCCCGAGAAAAGCCAAAAATAGATACTGTATTTACTTTTCTTTTTTTTTTCTTTGAAAAGGTAACGATTATAAATGCGTGCTCGCACCTCTCTTGCCACTACAGTAAACTATAATCTCCCTCTCAACTTCCATTCACATCTCAGTATTCGTAACGCTCTTCACCAGCTTACTCCCTAAGATAAGCGTTCACCTCGCCCGATAACAGTTATCGTAACGCTTTCGTCACTTTTCGTAACGCTCTCATTACTTTTCGTAACGCTCTCATCACTTATCGTAACGCTCTCGTCACTTATCGTAACGCTGTCATCACTTTTCGTAACGCTCTTGTCACTTTTCGTAACGCTCTCATTACTTTTCGTAACGCTCTCATCACATTTCGTAACGCTCTCATCACTTTTCGTAACGCTCTCGTCACTTTTCGTAACGCTATCGTCACGCATTCACCAACTTACTCCAAGAATCAAGGGTATCTAAAGGTTTTCTTTAAAAAGTTCGAAATTAAGTCGAGAGTTGATGACATACCGGAGTCAGGCCTGAGCATGGCCCTGACGACGACGGCCATGTCCATGTTGACGGAGAGCTGCGGCTCCAGCGCGGCCGCCGGCAGCGTGCTGGCGTCCGACGCCGCGCGCTCCGACGCCGACGACACCGGCAGCGCCGACAGCGACGGCGGCGGAGGAGGGTACGCCTCGCGCAGGGCTGCCGTATGGGCCACCCACGCTCCTGCGGACATACCGAAATACAGGATACATTTAAAAGGAATGCGTATATTCAACGAGGTAATCAGGTGCATAAAACTGAACAACTTTTCCCAAGGAACAAAAATTGAAAATCTATGTCATGTGACCTGTCACTTTGTACGACAAAATTCATTTTCCATTTTACAACAGGCCCGTCAAAAAGCCAAGTCAAGACTGAGAATTCGGTTTACACAATATCAAATATTATCTAAATTAATTTTGATTGATTTAATTTAACTCGAATTTTCCACAATTTTTGCGTAGACCTTTAAGTTACTATTATTCAGTACAAACCAATTCAAATGTAGTTAGGGTTTTAGTGGTATCGTATTTCATGGAGCTACTAAAACAGGATTCGATGGTTTCTGGCTGTTTAGAATACCGTATATTCCTTTTAGATGCCATAAATTTGACCAAATTGTGCAAACTACTTTGCAAAAGGAAATGGATCAGCTAATGCTGTACTGTGCTGTATCGTGACAGCTGCTGCCCATTCTTCTATTTTCTATATCACTTACTGGCCTCTTGGTCTAGTGGTTAGTGACCCTGACTGCTAAACCGGAGGCTGTTGGCTGGATTCCCACCCAAGACTAATCCTTGTGTGCTGAGCACTATCATTTGTTCTGTGTCTGGGTGTTATTTATCTATGATATGTGTGTATTGAGAAATATATAAGTATATTTATCAATCATCAGGATCAGATAGCCGTGAGTGAGCTATCCCAAGATATTATATTATTATTACCTAATCGCCTCTTGCAACACCCACAGGTAGAGAGTGGGGGTTTTATTTTAAGCCCCAGGGCACTTAAATATAATAAATAAATGTGGACAACATCACATACATTGCTCCGAATCCAAAGTAAGTAGCTAAAGCATTTGTGTTATGGAATCAGAGACAACGAAGGTACCACAAACACCCGAGACAATATAGATAAGTGTTTTTCTACCTTGACCCATCCGAGGATGGAACTCGGAACCTCAGAGCTGGCGACACCTTGAAAACCGGTGTGTACGCCACTCGACCACGGAGGTCTTCAAAAACTTAAGAAAGGTTAATAATAAATTCCAGACTTACCCGGATCAATAGGCCTGACAGGCTCCGTTCTAGGTATAGTGAAGTACCCCTTGGGGTTAGGATCCCAGCACTTTGCCACCACCAGCTTAATAGGGCCTGGCTTCTGCACCACTTCACGTAAAACCCTCACCGCTTCATCATTCGTCATATCCTCGAAATTTACATCATTCACCTGGAAAATACAATATTGATTTATAAAAAAAGTACTTATCAAAATAATTTCCTTCAAAACAGATGACTCAATTTTTATATAACAACCAAAAATCAACCTTAAGGGTTTGTAATTAGGATCCTATAAAAACCAATCTGCTTGTCTCTTCCCAAGCTATCTTGAAGTCGGCTTCCAGTCTCACCGGATTTAGCTGAATACCGTATTTTACAAAGAGTGACTTAGTGAAACTCTAATGACTTCGTTGAGAGCACAGCGTGGGGATGTAGGACTTGCACCTACTAAAAACACCCCAATCCCGTCCTTGCCTTTTCTGGAGCCGCAGGATCGCTTACGCAAGCTCTGCGCAACAGCGGCAGGACATGGAGTGACTGCCAATCTGACTTCCACAATACATAACACAGTATCCCTTAGTAAGACTGGTTGTCAGAATTGTAATGACTTTTAATATGAAAGATACCGTATGATGGTAGAACCAATAGCTTAACGTGCTTTTCAAGGCACGGAGGGGTCTCGGATGTATACAAATGGTCACTCATCCAAATAACGACCGCGGCGAGCGCGGCTTAACCTCTATTATCGGTAAAATAGTGCGGCTTGCAATCCACGACCCAAGTTTCATACAACATACAAAAATCAACCTTAAAGCCTTTGTTATAAGGGTTGACTTGTTATTAAAATCAAAGGTGTAGATGTTATTTTGAAGGTTTTCTTCAGTTGTATGACATTCAAGATTGTTATCATAACACTATGCATAACATGTATCCATTATTGTATTATTGCAAGAAATTTCATAATATTTTTACATGAGAGTTCTCTTGTCAAGGAAATAATTTGTTCTCATGCATGCCTACTGTATTATTATATTCAAAACAATTTTTCTAGTAGAAGCCAGTTAGGCAATGCAATGCCTAACCCATATGCCAGTGATTGAGACACAGACCGATTCAATCAAAGATGTTTCCTTGCTAAGGGGTTGTTGTGCTGTTTCATCTGATGCCTGGCCTGTTGGTCTAGTGGTTAGTGACCCTGACTTCTAAGCCGTCTTGGGTTTGGACAGGACAAATGTTTGTGTTATGAGCTTGATCATTTGTTCTGTGTCTGGGTGTTATCTGTGTATTGCCTTAGCCTATAAGAATAATGAATGTTTCTACTAGGGAATGAATTTTCAAAATTCTTTCAGTATTTCTAAGAGATTACCTCCGACAAACACTCATATACTTTACCTCTTTATAATGTTAATTACCTTACAGTTTAAAAAAAAACTCAATTTAAGAGATGGAGCCATACTTGATTTTTATTAATATAGTATTTAGGATTCTTTCTACACACTAAATAGGTATATATAAGCTAAAAATTATAATAGTGTTATCTAAATACACCTGAATTATTAAAAAACCTGATTAAGAATTCATTATCTTTTTGTCACATCTAAAATTATTAGTATATAGTTTTCCTGTTCCTTACAAGAAGTAAAATACAGCCAATAGGTTGTGGAGGTCAGGTAAGCAGTCTGTCTATGTAGAACATGGTATTCAGAAGAATCTAGTGAGAGTGAAGACCAGTCTCAACATAGCTTAGAAAAAAGTTATTTAGAAATAGAATTATATTACAGCTTAAGCCCAAAGACTCAGAAGATAAATCAAATTGCTTAACTTTTAGTTATAGCCTCAACTGGCCTGTTGGTCTAGTGGGTAGGTTGTGAACCAGGGCTAATATTTTAAAAGCGGTCTAGTAGTTCTGGAGTTTATTTGTTACAAAAATACAAATCTTTTCAACTCATGATAAGTTCTAAAAAGAAAAAGGTAAAAGAAAAGATACCATTGTATTTTTTTATTCTAACTTTATGGCTAATACTTGACCTTTGTCGCATCCGTCATTTATAATCTACAAGAGACACATCATTTAAAACTCTGACATACCTGCAAAATCATGTCTCCTGGTTCTATCCGTCCATCCAAAGCCACAGCACCACCTTTCATGATACTTCCAACATAAATCCCACCATCCCCACCTTTATTTGATTGCCCCACAATGGATATTCCCAGAAAATTAACAGTATCCATGTTCAAAGTTACTGTTATTATGTGCATGGACATCGTAGAGTCAGTTATGGAAGAATATGAAGAAGTTCTGGACATAACTTGTGGCCTCTTTCGTCTCCGCTGTGGCCTTTTTCGAGAACTCACTTGAAGATGGGAAACACTGCTGCATTCTGTTAGGGCTCTGTCAACAGACGCGTTGGTATGCCTGCCAGTCGTCGTGGTGATTTCTGACTGGCTGTCGAACAGACTCGTCGAGTCTAAGTCCGAGCTCAGAACAGAGGCAGTCTCATATTCCAATCCATGGTTCCCGTACTTTGAGTGCCCGTTTATCCGTAAGCCCCGGTATTTATACTTGTCGCAGGATGCTCGGTGCCCGGGGCGAGAGCTGATCGTGCTGTCTGTGTCCGTACAGGTGTCTCTCGTGACAGGAGCCGGAGCCCCATGAGTTTGTTTGCCCTTACCAGCATTGCTATCAGTACACTGCGATGCACCATCTGACGGGTTCGAGCCTTCAGCAGACACTAGCCACGACACTACACGACCGTTAAAACAAGGTAAATGAGCGTTATCGTCAACAATTTCTTCTTTAACAACACCGAAATCATCGTCCATAGATTTGAAGAAAAACTTGTAGTTTGGTCGGTTCAACTGGTTTTTGAAGTCCAACAACGTCACTTTCTCCGGTGATATGGGGATTTTCACTAAATACGGTGTCTCCTCGTCATCTATGTAATAAATAACTTTCGTCTCCTCCATTTTTAATGCATTTATTTATTGAATAACAACACCCTTACGATCTATAAATATCGGTCGCCATCACAAATATGGCGATAAATTGGTACTACTATTCGACACCACGAGGCGCTTCAATCGCTTTTGTTTTATCAATACGGTCGGATACACACTCAAGTGATGTCACAGACAAATTCTTAGCTATCTATACTTTATTACTTATCTGTGGGATTTGTTTATCAATCAAATATTTCAAATTTTAAATTGTCGTTTGCGTTGAAAGTTGTTTGTGTTGTTATTATATACGTGAAATACTAAAATTTCATCCAAAATGACTACGGAATCGAAGGAAACTTGGTATTCAGATATAGTTGGGCAGTTGGACGACTTCTGCAAGAGATTAGACGGTAAATACCAGGTTTAAATTGATTGCCATTACACAATGTACTCGCACATAATAACACACAATTATTTCAATAATTTACAGAAAAGATGGACAAAATACATCAACAAATGAAGGCCAGCAAGAAGAAGACTGAATTAGAGACTAAACTCGCTCAGGAAATGAAATTAAACGTGAGTAATTCCGTTCACTATCAAAACCCTACGTTCCAACCTTCTGTTATTGCTAATTTAATATTCATAAAATTTACGAAATGCTATAGGTCACGTAAGGTCTATTACCTTACGAGACCTATAGCAAAATTGGAATTGACAAGGGTGGCGTTAGGGGTCACCTACTTCTCTATCTACACTTTTATCATAAAGAGGAAATATGTATTTTTGTGTGTGTGTGTATGTTTTGTTATGAATAAACTCAAAAACTATTATGCCGATTTAAAAAATTATTATACCATTAGAAAGTTACATTCATCCTGAGTAACACAGCCTATATTTTATACTAAAAAATTAGGTACCGCGGGTGGAGTCGCGGGGAATAAGACTAGTATTTAATATGGTTTCAGTCATCACCTCTCCCATAATATACTAAATTATGGCGAGAGAGGTGATGGAGAACCTTGCGTCATATTCCTGAACTGGTGCTGCTTGTGGTGACTGTTCGGTCCGTTCTTATGACTACATAATTCTGCCATTTCCAGTGTAAACATTTTTTAATTAATAACATTATACCTAATTATTTTTTTCTATTTCGCTGGATCAAAGATAACTCACAATATGTTGATGATTTCACCCTGCTTATTGAAACATTGTTAAATACAACCACGTCCAAAACTAAGAAGATTAAAAAAATACTAATTAGATAATTATAATCATAGAAGTCAGTGTATAGTGTGACATTACAGTAGATTTTATCATTTAGAAACGCATTTATTTGTTGAAAAAAAAAACACAAAACAAAGTTATTAGTTATTTTTAAACAAATGTTAAATTAGAGGTTTATAAGCATTTGGTAATTATTTTCAGCATGAACTAAGCGAGCGTCTCGCGGAGCTGTCCCGGCGCGGCGGCGAGCTGGACCGCGTGTGCGCCAACTTCGAGTCACACCTCACCATCGCAGACAGCGATAGGAACAGATTGGATAATGCCAAGTTAGTTACAGTTTTTATCAGCGTGTAATTGTTGTGGTGGCCCCATTTCAATCACTGGGCACATTGTCTCAACTTCAAACCCAGGCAAGTACCAATGTGACTGGTTCAAACATATATGTATGTACTTTCTTAATTATTCTAAGACCATGGGCCAACGGGGAAGGAAAACTTCGTAATTGACTTACGAAGTTTTCCTTCCCGGATTCCTGGATTCCAAAAAAAATATCGTTAATCGTCAACCCACAATTCTCTTTATGTGAAGATGCCTGTGACCGGCAGTGAGAAATTATATGAAACTGGCTTTTTCGAAGCACAAACAGAAAATCCACCAAATAAAAAAAAAAAATTTTTTTAATATGACTGACCTATTTCATAAAACTCTTTGAATTATATTCTTCAGTAATAAATTCTTCTCAATTTCGTGTCTTTGGTTTCAGACAAACTTACCGGCTGGCTAAGGAGCTGACGGGCATCCGATGGGACTTCAGTGCTCCACCTAACGTCGCCAAAGGATGTATCCTTTTTTAAATATGATAATACTAGCTTCTACCCGCGACTTCGTCTGCGTGGATTTCAGAACTCGGTCGTCCCTCGGAAACTACTTAAGGAATCGGGATAAAAGGTAGCCTATGTTCTTTTTCATGTCAAAGGCTACATGCATGCCAAATTTCATACAAATCCGTTCAGCCGTTTTTGCGTGATTGAGTATCAAACATCCAAACAGGATAGGAAGTAGTACCTATTGTAATGTAATAGTTCTAAAGAAATTATTTACAACTGTGTAAAACACCATCATTATCTGCTTAGCCTTTTCCCAAGCTATCTTGGGGTCGGCTTCTAGTCTTACCGGATTTAGCTGAATACCGTATTTTACAGAGCGACTGCCTATCTGACCTCCACAACCCATTGCTAGGTAATACAGTATTCCATAGTAAGACTGGTTGTCTGAATTGTAATGACTTAACGACTGTCAAAGATCACTGTATGACAGTCGGGACCAACAGCTTAACGTGCTTTCCGAGGCACGGAGGGGTCTCGATGTGTTAACAAATGGTCACCCATCCACGTGCATACGTTGTTAAGTGTTTCGTATTCGTAAACCCACGGGGTCGTGTTATTCGGTGTTACACTTTCCTAAGTCACGTATCACTTTTTTTTTTTTTTTTTTTCGTTATAAAAAACGACGCCCGCACTAAGGAATTTAATCCTTGTGTCGCGGGGGTTTCACAAACATTCAAATCACATGCACAAACAACACCCAGACTTGGAACAAGTATCTGTGGATCACACAAATGCTTGTCCCATGCGGGGATCGAGCCCGCAGCACGTCGCGCACAGTGGTCATTAGCGTGGTGACCTATACCACTCGGCTATCCGTGCAGTCAACTTGTGATGATAAAGATAATTATATCCTTAACGGAGCTCTTAGATATAAAGAGTGAGGCCCGCAAGCTGCTGCAGCCGCTGCAGGTGGAGGGCGGCGACAGCGGCGCGCTGTGGGCCGCGCTGGCCGCCGCCGCCGCGCCCGCCTGGGGGGGGGATAAGGAGAACAAAATGCTTAACTGACTGGCTACAGGTAGGTCCAGCACTTTCCCAATCTATGTTGAGGTTCGCTTCTTGTTTATACATATATTCTATCAACATTTTATGTACTCGTATTTTTTTCAGGTCTCAACTTGTCCTCAGACGAAAATATATTCAATTTGGTACAGCCGTTTAGCAGTTAGCATACTTGTAAGTTTAATGATCTACCTATAAATGAAATATAACTAATTTAACATATTTTTTGTTTTATTTATTGATACCTAGTTTAAATCTATACTAAAAATAATTTTAACTGTATGGTCAAAATGTTTATATAAAAATACTCGTTTAAAGATGGACTTAAAATCTCAAATAGTCGAATACTCAAAAGTGACTCAATGAGGGAAAATAAAACATAGTTTTTAATAGATTGTTTATTATTTTTGTAATTGGATACTTGACTACTATCAAAATACTGATTAAGACAATATGTAGACCATCAGACAGATAATTAAAAAACATTAAACACTGTGTGAGTGGGCTGTGACATCACACTTTGATAAAAAAGAAAAAATACCGAGTTTCATATTTTTTTATTTATCTATCAGACGGATAATGAATACAATTATGCCAGTATCCCTATTATGTATAAAAAAAAAACCTAAATTAAAAATAAATAATTCTTTTTTTTTTTTTTGCATTGCACTACCGACGTGAACCCACTCGTAACACAAGCATTTAGCTTACCACGAGGGATTAACAAGAATACTAGTAATGTGCGAGCCACAGCTTTTTTTTTTTAATCTTAATTCATAACAATCTTGGCGAATGGAGATCCAGGCAACTGGCTGTGCGCCAACCGGACATGCTTGACTGCGTAGTACCGGCACTTATACGACCGGGAACAGACCGTGCACCGGTACACCGACTTGCTGTGACACGTCAGTTTGTGCATATGGAGACTGTTGTTAGCTTTGAAACTCGCTGGACAGAGGTCGCACTGGAAAGATAAAAAAAAATGCATTTTGTATGTATGTTTGTACTTAACAATACCCGATTTAAATTATACTAGAATGAACAAAATATCCACTAATGAGTCTTATATTGACGTATACAGGATTATTTTAAAAGGAGTGCGTATATCCTATGAGGTAATCACATGCATAAAACTGAACAACTTTGCCCAAGGAACATAGGTCGAAATCTTAAAATGGAAAATGAAATTTTCATACAAAGTGACAGTCCACGTGACTTATGTTTGTATGAAGAGATGTATTTTTTTCTTTAATTTATTTTTAGATTAATCCTGTAAAACCTACGCCCCTTAAGGGTACAACCTGCATAGTTCACTAAACTAAGATAGCGACTTATATAAAATTGTCATATTTCATTAAAAAATAGAAAAAATACGTGTCTAATATTTTTTTATTATCTAACTTACGGAAAAAATATATTTTTTATTTTCATTCTTAGTCCGTATTCCTATTGAAGTCGTTTTATTTTTAAGCTATTGCATAGCTTTTATCGCAGGCTTTGAGCGTGGCGACCGAATCAAGAAATTCCGTAACGAAAATAAAACCTAACACCCCCCACTCCGCCTACCATGTAGCTCGGCCGAGCGTTCGCTAACGTGTATGTATTACATATGGTACGACTGTACGAAGCTCACACGGATCGAGACGAGCTGCTCCGAAATCGGACGAATACGTAAGCAGCTGTTTGTGAGAAAGTATATAGGTGTATAGGTATCTATCATATCTTTATAATGACACCCACATACAATAGCTTTACCGCGGCAGTCCCCGAGTGCTACACGTTTTTTTAATTCATATGTTATACATTACTAGCTTTTGCTCGCGACTTCGTCCGCGTGTACCACCGTTTATTAAATTACCCCCCTTTTCTCCCCTTTGGGGGGGAATTTCCAAAAATCCTCTCTTAGTGGTAGCCTACTCCTCCCATGCCAAATTTCAGCTCTTTACGATCAGTAGTTTCGGCTGTGCGTTGTCTGTCAGTCAGTCAGTAACGGAAGAGTTTTATATATATAGATTTTCTCACCTTGATGAGTTTCTCCGTGCGATGTGATTGCTTGTGCTGCGTCAGGAGATAGGCGGCGTGGAACTTGGCGTCACAGACATCACAGACGAACGGCTTCTCGCCGCGGTGACGACGCTCGTGGTTCTACGAAAAAACACAGTACAGTCAACAGCAAAGTAGATGATTAATTGAGTTATAAACTTTTGTAGTCAAAACTGATCACGAATATATGGCAACTGTACTATAGGCCGACCGTCTAACTGAGTCCTCGCCTGCGCGGTACAGACGCGCGAGGGTGTGACGAATGTGATGAATAGCCTAAACTATACATAATTATGCTTACTGAAATAGTATGCCAAACAACAATTATGTCAAAATATTGTTATGCCAAATACCAATATGCCTAACTTGTTATGCCAAATTAAAATAGGACAAAAAAAAATTAGGCGATATAAAGGGATCCCCTTCATAGATGATGGTACGGAACCCTTCACGCACGGGTCCGACTTGCACTTGGCCGGTCTTTTATTAATCCCTATCATATAGATACTAGATGTACTGTTAACACCTTTTTTATGGATATACCTTCTGAAAACACTGTATACAACATGTAACAAAACCCCTGTCAGATCCAATAAACGCGTATACGTGGTAATTCATGAACCATCTCGCATAGGCGGCTTCTTTGACACAAAACTGTAGGTATTAAATACGTGAACTTTAAGGAGCGGTCAGTTGTTCTGCTGTTGCCTTGGATCAGTTTTTATTTGTATTTAATTATTTTGACTGGGGAGAAATTATAATCTCCAATCCATTTAATTGTTACGTATATGTGTTCGTAGTACGACACCGAATAATACTCTCAGGGATCGGACAGGGTTTTTGCTACACGCTGTATAGCAACTGTACTAGTAGTAAATGTTTGGTATAATACAATCACATACGTTGAATCACTTCGACGCCACACAGTTCTGACGCGAACTCCGTTCATTAGTATTTAATTTCTGATTTAGATCATCTACTTTTGCTGTTGACTGTACGTGCGTGAGCAGCTATACTTTACAATGATGCGCGCGCATCTTAAAATTTCACTCTTATATTTTTTTCATAACCTGCCTAAAGACTTATAATTTCAATAACTTAAATCTTGACAAATTCGATCGTGACTGCGAGAAACGACACGGGGTAGTGGGAGCATCATGCACCAGGAAGGTTAACAAAACAGAACGTGTTATAACGCAGATTATAGTTCAAGAACCCCGAGTCGTCAAATCTTATTTATGTTCAGATACATGTACTGTAAACACCTTTTTTATGGATATACCTTCTGAAAACACCCTGTATATAAGATGAATTTAGTATCCTCACTTTCATAGCCAAGACGCTGGCGCTCGTGAAGTCGCAGTAAGTACACTTGAACTTCTCGTAGCCATGTTTGGCCCTGTAGTGCTCCTTCAGACGAAGCTTGTTGCCGAAGCTGCGGCCACAGTGCTGCCAACAATACGACAGGTAGGATAGAGTGGGATGACTCCGCTACTAAATGTTGAAGTTTGAAATGTCGACGTATTTTAGTTCTAAAGTACAGGATCTCGATGTACGCTATTTCGAAAGTTCACTGGAGCGAAGTATGCAAGGCCGAAGTATTTATCTCCGGGTAGGATAGTATATGTTTTAGGGTTCCGTACCGTAGGTGTTTTAAAAGAAAAAACGGAACCCTTATAGGATAACTTTGTTGTCCGTCCGTCCGTCAAGACCCTTTTTTAAGGAACGAATGGAGGTATCAAGATGAAATTTATATTAAATACTCAGGTGTGAATAAATGATACTTTTAAGCCAATATAATCAATAGATACAGCCGTTTATGCCGCAAATTTTCGACACTCGCAAGGGAATCAAAACCTACAGGGTAGGTACTTCCCGTGAACTTATAATCTTGAAATTTGGTATGAAGCAACGTGTTATAGCTCAGATAAAGGAAAAATGGCTAAAACCGTAAATTTTTAATTATGTACATCATATAATTAAAATATTTTTAATAATTTTATGACAGGTTTGTACAGAACCCTCGGTGCGCGAGTCCGACTTGCACTTGGCCGGTATTTTTTAAATAATTTTTTGTTGTCATAATTTATTAATTAGATTTTATGCCAAGTCTCTAGCGAATTAAGATCTTTTCTATTCTATCGATATAAATAATATATTATGAGCTACATTCGTTGTCCTCACCTCACAGACTGGTCTCAGTCCAGCATGCTTGACAGCCTTATGCATCTTGAGACTCGCCTTCTGCATGACCTTCTGGCAGAGGTCACACTCGGCCAGCTTACGACCCTGGAAAGAGCAAAACCTCTAGACAACTGACATTTCCACAAGCGTTCACATTGATCGATTTTTTTTTAAAGATTACTAGCAATGTGGGTCGCACATTACTAGTAATCTTGTTAACCCCTCGTGCTAAGCTAAGATGCTTGTGTTACGAGTGGGTTCACGTCGGTAGTGTAATAGGTGGGATTCGAACCCGCAACCACATGATCGCAAGTCCGATGCCCTAGCCATTAGGCTACCGCCGTAATTAAATGTATGGAATTGACATTGGCATTCGATATGCCACGTGTCACCTGTCACTGCTTATTTTTCGCAAACTCAACCTTATCCACATGGCATAAATATGTTTTTGACTTGTGAGATTTTCTAGAAAAAAAACGTGTGTACTTCTTACCGACTCATTGACTTTTCTTTGTCTTTTCTTGGCACTACAGGTGTCAACATGGTCCAATAATAACGCCTTGCTCTCGAATTGCTTTTTACAATACTGGAAAATCAAAATAAATCCTTAATTATACCTGTAACATTATAATACATCAGAACACCACGCTGCGTTCCAGGAATGGAATCTATGACGTTGGCAAAAAGGCTCCCAGGCTGAAGTGGGATTAGATTTATTTTTATAGTTATAAATTTCTATTTTGTACATTTTTTATCCATGTATAAACGAGAAATCAACTTTGTCTGTAACACTCACTGTAAAAACGCTGAACCAATTTGTTGGCAAACGCCAAAATAATACATAGGCTACTTTTTGTCGCGATAATCGAGTCCGACGCGGGCCAAGCCTCAGGCGAAAGATAGTTAAAATTAATTACTACTCACCGCACATTTCATAAAATTTATATTCCCATGCATCATACTATTATGTCTATTCAATTTTTCTCTCGTAACATATCTATCACATAACTCACATTTCACCTTCCTCTGATCAGCACCAGGGTGTCTCCGTGCCATATGAGCATCAATACTTCTTATTGATAATTCCTTTTGACATAACTTGCAAACTACTCTAGGTATCTTAGAAGCAGAATCCGTGATAACATTGTATGGTAAGTCAACATCGTTTACTTCTTCCGTGTACTTTGAGTAATTTTCATCACCATCGTTACTTTCAAGTAATTCTGTCTGTTTTATTTTCTTTTTGGTGTCTAAACTGTTACTTAGATCTTCAGTTATATTTATAATAATTCCTTCTGTTAAATTTTCTTCATCTTTTACATAAGCTTCCTCTTCAAAGTAATTACTGCAAAAGTTTTCTTTTCCTACATTATCCGTTGTATTTTCTTTTTCCGTTACCAAATCGTTATTCATAAGTAATGTGTTTGAAAATTCTGTCAGCATGAAATAATTTAATTTGTTTTCTTTATTCATATCGCAAAGCTCCGTTTTAATATTCATTTTGTTATCCAATTTGTGGTTAACTATGGTTAGATTGGAATAATTTTTGGTATCTTCCGATATTTGGATTTCTAATAATTGTTTTTCAACTATTTGGCATTGTCTTCTGAATCGAAGTATGTCATTTAATTGAGAAACACAAGTTACACACATGTTTTGAGGCAAGTTATCGTTTAATTTAACCTGAAAAATGAAAATATTATAACTAAATAAATACCTAAATAATTGTGAATAAATAGTATGGTACTTTGGATTCAGAGCAATTTATGTGATGTTGATAAATTGCTCTGAATCCAAAGTACTTAGCTAAAGCACTTGTGTTATGCAATCAGAGACAACAAAGGTACCACAAAATATATCAGAGTGGTTTTGTCTACATTGACCCATCCAGGGATCAAACCCGGGACCTTAGAGCTGGCGACACCTTGAAAACTGGTGTGTACGCCACGTAGTATAATATAGTATTATTATATCCTTTTTTTAAAAGCTTACTTATAAAGCATTGTGGGTTGCACATTACTAGTATTCTTGTTATACCCTTGTGGTAAGATAAATGCTTGTGTTACGAGTGGGTTCACGTCCGTAGTGCAATTTGAAGCGGCCGTAGCCTAATGGCTAGGGCGTCAAACTTGCGATCGTGTGGTTACTGGTTCGAATGCCACACAGTAAACTACTGACGTGAACCTTCGTCCAAGCCACATTGCTAGGAATCTTTAAAAAATGAGTGAGATTCGAACCGGTAATCACATGATCGTAAGTCCGACGCCTTAGCCTACCCCCGTTTAAAACAGGAAAAACTAATAAAACGAAAGTCTTGCACCAGTACCTACTAATAAAAATATTAAATTAAATTGCAAGTGTATTTAATAATCATGAATTGTTAGTGTATGAGTATGTACTTAGTGACCGACCGAAACATGTTATTTTGCCGAAACCGAAACCGAAACCGAAGGTTCGGTTTCATTGTAGTTTCGGCCGAAACCGAAACCGAAACCGAACCTTTTATAAAAAAAAAGTCCTTAAAATGTCGAAAAAATGTTAGTAAGCCCGTTTTTTTCTAAAATTAATATCTCGCCAACCTATAATTACAAGTTTCTACTTTCAAAGATTTATCACAATGAAATTTCAGCACAGTTACAGAGATTCTGTTTGAAAATTTAACTACCCTATAAAGTGAAAAAAATACATTATTTGGAACACAAAGTTAGCGATTTTTTAATGGTGGTATAAAATAAAACAAATTTATTATTAAAATATGATGCTCATATATTATGTTTATTTATTTTTAGTTACTTACATTCTGACTGCACGAATAGCCGAGTGGTAAAGGTCACCACGCTAATTACCACGGTGCGCGACGTGCTGCGGGTTCGATTCCCGCATGGGACAAGCATTTGTGTGATCCACAGATACTTGTTCCAAGTCTGGGTGTTATTTGTGCATGTGATTTGAATGTTTGTGAATCCCCCGCGACACAAGGATTAAATTCTTTAGTGCGGGCGTCGTTTTTATTAAAAAAAAAATATTTACTCACAAATATCACAATCAGTTAGCCTCGAATGGCTAATTCAAATATAATTAGATAATCAAAATAATCAAATTGTTAATCATATAACCAAATCGCTAGCCGAGCGCGACCCGAAGGGACGATGTTGTAAGTTTCGGCGCGGCCGAAAGGTTCGGCCGTTTTTGGCCGAAACCGAAACTCGGGCCGAAACTTGATTTTTTGGCCGAAACTGGCCGAAACCGAAACCGAAACCGAAATTTCGGTCGGACACTACTATGTACTATGTACCTACATCATAGGTTTTTTTTGTATGATCTTTGTTGGACCCTAACGGTCTTACAAAAAGAGGTATAAATTCATTTAGTTTACCACTTCTGGTAATAGACCCTTTTTTTTTGGGGGTGAAAAGCTTATGCTTTCAACCCACGCCGAAGGCACGACGTGGGGATCCCTAACTACTAGATTAGTGAAATATAACCATTTCTTTTTACGTTACGAAGTTTATTTTCGAAAAGGAAAAATTAATTCAATTTTAATTGGATAAAGAAGGGTGAATATTATTTACCTGAACCCCTGTCCCTACATATATAGCAGTCGAATATTTCTCCGGTGACTCCATAGGCAAGAATATTGGATTCAAGTCGTCAGTCTTCAAACAAGTTCGGCATACTGACGAAAAATCCATATTTATGTATGAACACTCTCTGAATTATACGAAAAACGGTTTATTTAAGTGATCTTACATAATAACGTTACATATTATATCTGATAGAAGGATTCTTATTAGAAAATTTCGTCTTTTATTGATGAAAAATTCAAGTTTGCATTTTTGTGTACACAGTACAACAATACAAGGTATGTCAAAGTATTTGACATCACGACATGACATTGACGTGATTGAAAGACGGCAGTTTTACAGTCGGGCCTCTGGGTTTTTAGGTTAGTGCGTGTCTCTTAATATTATAAAGTTGATGTCGACAGTCACAGATCACGATGGCTAGTTTTTCGGTCTTGATAAATATGAAGATTATTTTATACCGTGTCTTAAGTATTTTTCTAGCAGAGGTCTTTTATCTCAATTCTTTTCTTCTTTGATAATGGTCGCCATATTATTTGTCATAGCTTTGCTCGCAGCTTCACCTGCGTGGGCGTTGAATAGCGCCGCAAAAAAACAAATAAGTCGTATTATCCAATCTGAGTAGTATCCGATAGATAGGTAGCTTAACCTATCCTTCCTTACTAATTTTAATATAGGTATAAAATGTGAAAGTAACTTTGTCTAATGTTACTCTTTCACGGCTAAACTGCAAAACAGATTTAAATTAAATTGGGTACAGACATGGTGTACAACCTAAGAAATAACATAGAGGCTACTTTTATTGCGAAAAAGGGCTGTAAAAGGCTGAAGTAAGTGATTATAGTTTGTATGGAATATATTTAAAACGAATAATTTGACAACATTAATTTTCCGGCTATCAGAATTAATGTAAAATTATCCAGCAAAAAATATGTAGATTATAGAATAATTAATTAGATTCTCATGTAAAATATTGATAGAATTTGTCAGCACTCAGCACTGAGCATTGTCCCTATCTCCCTGAGTTCACAGTGCCCTGTCTTCAAGCGGCTCATGCCCTGTCTGAATGAACCACAGACACAGAGTCCACAGAGTACTTTTTTTATCTATGTCATGATTGTCATGTCTATCAATCAATGAAAGTAACGGTCATTACTTAGGTAGGTACTGTACATTATTGAGTATTAGTGTTCTGTGTTATGTGTGTTACTGTATCGAACGAGCAACTATAAGAATTTGTACATATTTTGATATTTTATTATAATAATATTTTATTGGTATCCATTCATTTTTGCCGAGCATAGGTATGTGCATAGGTACCTACTGCCTGCTGGGCCTGCTCTGTTGACTGCTGCACTCAGAATAAAAACGAATCATCACAATATTGCGATCGATCCGTCTAGGAATGTGTGCTGTAAATTAATGTGAATCTACCTGAACATTTGCGACCTACCTTCCTGCCATTTTGTGTATGTGTATGCAATCTGCAAAGAATTGAAGCGATTCAGGTAAACAACTCTGATTAAAGGCTTAAAGCTAAGCTCGAGGCTTCTAGGCAATTGAGGAAGTTAACTTTAAAGTCCTGAGTATTGCTGAGTGACTCGACTACGCTAAGACGATAGAACTGAAGGAAGCGTGAAGCATCATCACTGGTCGAGTGGTCGCTGAAATATACGAATATCGATGTCGTCGGCAGAGCATCTCGTTGTATCCTGTGACGTTGAGTAAGCGAGGAACGCAACATTTAAAACATCACGGACGGCATTAAAAAAGTTTGCAAGAATTATGATCTCTATGGATCATCTCCAGACCAAAAAAAAAAGGATATATAAAAGTACCCTCTACTGTGCTCAAGAAGATGCCAATACTTTCCTAGACAGTGCATTAAAAAAAGGATTTGACACATCTTACAGTGGTGAATCATACTGGTTGGAACTTGGAACCAGAATGCTCTGATCACAGACATACTAGAGATGCTTGCTATGACAATTCAAGATGGTCATCTGGCTCCAGGGCTCTTCAAAATGAGGAGCTTGAATAGAAAAAACAGAACACCCTAAAAACTGGTCTTGTGTAAGTTGGGCAGTTACAAATACTTTCTTAAAATTAAAAATGATGACATGATTGTTCTTTCTAAACAGTCTTGCTGTCACAACTCCCTTCCAGTTATGCTATATCATTAACAATATCTGTATCATTGAATAAACTTCCAACATACATGTGATATCACAGGATTGCATTGCTTCAGAAGAGAAAAAGTGTTTCAACTTTTCAAGTCACAATGCCAATAGCTACTATTGACCAAAGAAATAAAGATTTATGTCAGAAATTCAGAAGAGGAAGTGTTTCTAAGTCTTGTCTCATGCCAGTACCATAATCCAAAGAAATATAGGATTTTGTATGTCAGAACTAAAACCTACTCTGACGAACCCTGGCAAATTCTTCCCTCTACAAAGTCACTCTTATGCGGTAACATCAAACCTGCTCCCCATTGTTTTGTCTCAATTCGTTCCCACATATTTACTCTATAAATAGTATCTTAAGATCTCTACATTAACGAGAGACTTACTTGTTACAGCACTTAGGTTACGGTCTGGTCACCTTCCACTGAATAAATTAGTAATGAAGTCTTTGACCTTCAAAAGGTGTGACTGAGTAGGTAGGTATCTAGGTACCCTACTGAAAATAAATGGATTTGATTTTGACCAATGAACATAATATGTGAATAATTTCTAAATATATTCTATTCTATTCTCATTATCTAAATGACTACTCTTTTGATATATGTGTCTTCTCTATGATTGAGTTAATTGTGAATTACTTTAAAAATTATTGGGAATGTGGTTTCATTATATTTTGTTACTAAAATTGATAGTTTTCAGTTTTCATTTTATTTTTTAATTAATTCAAATACACATGTCAAAAGGTAACCTACTTTTGTCGTGAAGTTTTGGCATAGAATGGTACTTCCTCCTCTACCCGTGGGTGTCGTAAGAGGCGACTAATGGATATAGAATGTAGGAGAATGGGCAGCAGCGTTCTACAGAGCTGACAGTAAACCGCGTTCACCAACCTGCTTGCCCAGCGTGATTAGCATACACCATGATGGCGTGCCAAAACACACGGCCCCAAATGGAGGAACGGGTGTTGTGGCCCGACATGGGAGAGGCCTAAGTAGGTCCAGCAGTGGACCGAAATTGGTTGAAAAAGAGTTTCAATACCTATGTATTTGTAATATCATAATAATTGTTTAATTTAAGCTCAGTAGATATTAGCATGATACAGTAGTTTACGGTAGTTTTTTTGTGTGAACTATTTATTATTTTAGCATCTGTAATTAGGTACAATTTACTAGGAATTAAATGATTTTTCATTTAAGATACCTTTTTTATTTTTGATCATTAGTTCCGGCTAATAAACGAAACGGGTAGATTGCTTTTGATAATATAGGTATAAAAGGAGAGAATTAAGAAAATTTTCTAGCCGCAAAGATTTAGAATACATAACTGGGTGAAGTAAGAATTTATCAGACAAAGGTGAACTCTCAGAAATGTATGAAGCCTAGCCTTGATACATACTTGACTGGCCTGCTGACTGCTAAGCAGGAGGTCGTGGGTTCGACTCCCACCCAAGACAAATCTTTGTGTGATGAGCACGATCATTTGTGTCTATGTCTGGGTGATATTTATCTACATATCTAAGTACTTATATCTTTGGACTAGCTTTTGCTCCTACGTCTACGGTCCGCCCACGTGTGTGTTGTTAATCGACAAAAAGAAAATTATATACCTGCGTCACCATAAAAGGCTGGAATCCTTTACAAATTGTATCTTTTTTCACCCCATTTTACGGTAGCTGTTTTGCCCACATCGATATCTCACGTGAACAGCAAGAAGTCGAGTGAAACCGCAGGTCATTGCTAGCCTTTTCCCAAGCTATGTTGGGACTTGGGGTCGGCTTCCAGTCTTACCTAATTAAGCTGTACAGTATTTTACAAAGCGACTGCCTATCCGACCTCACAACCCATTTCAGCAATGGGTTTTAGTTTACGGACTTAAAAAAAGAAACAAATCGAACTTTTCTTTTCGAGATTACTGAGGTTTTTAATTTATATTTCAGTAAAATCTTATACCTTTAAACGAGCAATTCTTGTATGTATATATATATATATATAATCTGAATCTCGGAAACGGCTCCAACGATTTTCATAAAATTTTGTATGCAGGGAGTTTCAGAGGCGTTAAATCGATCTAGCTAGGATTCATTTTAAGAAAATGTAGTTTTATCCCTGTTTTCAGTAATCTAAAATCTTTAAACGAGCAATTCTTGTACCTATATACGGCCATCAATACTGTTACAATTCAAAATAAACAAAATATTACATTTGAATTTGGAATCTGTCATTTTTATATGATTGTTCATTGTGTTTTGTCATTTTGGCGCCAATACATTGTACAATGTTTTAAATGAGACCTCCACTGTTTGTGACAGAAAGAAAGATCAGGCCGTCAACGTAATAGTCATACGAAAAAGGTGGTCAAATCAGTAAGGGAAAGAATTCGAAGAAATCCTGTCCGAAAGCAAAAGATTTTATCTCGGGAGATGAAGATGACTACGAATAAGCTTTTTATATTTTTAATTATTTTATATTTATGTATTAAATTAAAACACTGTAAAAGTAATCAACTTAAACATAACCTGAAAAAAATTACTCTTCCTGGCATGTTGGCAAGTAATGATATATTTTCTTAACTTTAATGTTATTTGTGATTTATTGATAAGCTGTACAACAATAAGTATTTGTTTCTAATAAAATATTAAACTACACATTTTATATAAATAACCGGTTCATATTTTTTTTATTATTATGTTGGTAAGATCGAAAAATATTATTCATACTTCCTCTTTTCATCAGTATGTAATTCCCAAAAAAAAACGAGCAAAGCTCGGTGATCCAGGTACTAATATTTTATATGGGATTTATTCAATTAATTTTAATTTATATTCATGAAAGTAAGCAACTAACAAAAAAAAAACTAAATTGTATCATCTGTACTAGTATGTAAATAAGATAATTTGATCGGACAGATTACGCGGCCCCTATATAATTGGCGTTGTGCGTTCCTCTTCAACAGATGGCGTTGTACATCGACTCTCTGAATCGCGCTATGGTTTCGTTACGCGGACTTTTATAACTGCGACTGCGAATACATTGTAATATAACAAGAGTTGTTTAATTACATATTTTTGAAGAAATCTCGCTTTCGGGATTTTGTAATTATTGAAAGGAAACTGGAGGTTAGGTAATTAAAATTTTCACCCTTATTATAGCTTGCGCTGTAATAGAGAAAAATACCAAATTTATAAGCTGTCAGGCTGTCAGGCTGTCTGCCCACGGCTTAGCTCGAAAACATTTTTCAATTTTCCCTCGGGAACTACTAAAGGAATCGGGATAAAAGGTAGCCTATGTTCTTTTCCATGTCAAAGGCTCCATGCACATGCCAAATTTCATCCAAATCCGCTCAGCCGTTTTTGCGTGATTGAGTAACAAACATCTAAAAATCCACACTTTCACATTTAAAATATTAGTAGGATAATAACGTGAATAAATAAAGAATGAATGCCGCATTCGAATAAATGTTAAGTTGCAACAACAAGCAGTATGCAATAGGCATGCTGCTTGATATGACCAAAGTCTATGACTAAGTGCAATTCCAGATACTTTTAGATAAACTTTACAAAATAGGTATACTTACGTGGATTAGCTCATAAAAGGTTGACATCGTATCTTACAGATAGACAGCAGTTTGAAGAAATTGAATTTTTTAACCAAAATAACAATAAAATAGAAAACGTCCGCTCTAACAAAAAACACATAATAGCTTCAATACCCCAAGGTAGCGTGATTGGATGCCTATTATTCTTAATCTATATAGGTACCTAAATGATTTGCCTAAAATCATCGCGGGATTTTTTTTTTTTTTTCCGGGGTGAAACGCTATTGCCTTCAACCCACGCTGAGGGCACAGCGTGGGGATATGTCGGACTTGCACCGACTAAAAACACCCCGGTCCCGTCCTTGCCTTTGCTGGAGCCGCGGGATCACTTACGCAAGCTCTACGCAACTCCAGCAGGTCTCTACTGGACCCCTTCCAGAGGGGTGGGTGTATAGTGCCCACCTCTCACTCCGTACGAGAATAGGCGTGTGGGACCTCGCGCCTGTATCCTCCGCGGCCTGTCAGCTGGTCGGGTGACGAGGTGCCCTCCCAGTCACCCGCAGGCCCAACCTCATGGTGGTCTGAGGTCGTATCATCGCGAGACCTAGTGTGCTCTTTGCAAATCATTTTGTGTTTTATGTTAATTCAATTCGTCTGGTAGTATATTAAAATTATTACTTATATACATGTATAAAATATTTAATAATATAATATAATTTAATAAGTGCAATTTAATTAATAGTTTATAATATTGCATGATGGTATTCAATAGTTAATTTATAATAAAATAGATGTATAGGTACCTAAATAAGCACAAATTATAGGCATATAGTATATAAGTAAACAAATAATTATAATAATTAACAGTAAAATAAGTAAAAGTACCTAGTATAACAAAGCATTCTTCCTCTCCTCTACAAATATGCTGTGCCCAGCAGGGTCCATAATTGTTTCTATAATGTTTATTTTAACATACCAACTGTTAATGTACATTATGGAAAAGCAATAAATATTGAGTATATATATAGTAAGTTTCTCGACTAGTCTACCAACCGGTCGGCAAACCAGACAGATTACGCGGCCCCTATACAACATGTAACAACACCCCTGTCCGATTCAATAAAGGCGTATTCGTGGTACAGCTCATGAACCGTCTCGCATAGGCGGCTTCTTTGACAAAAAGCTGTAGGTAGTGAGTACGTGAACTTTGAGGAGCGGTCAGTGTTGCTGTTGCCTTGGATCAGTTTTTGTTTTGATTTAATTATTTTCAATTGGGAAAAAAAATAATCTCCAATCCATTTAATGGCTACGTATATGTGTTCGCAGTACGATACCGAATAATAGTCTTAGGGATCGGACAGGGTTTTTGTTACTGGTTGTATAGTTGGCGTTGTGCGATTTAATGTGTGAAATAATAGTAATTATTGAAAGGAAACTGGTTAGCGCTGCTTTTAATTTTCTTGGAGAATATAATTATTTTTGATTTGACTTCAGAGTTTCAAAGAATATCACGTTCAATCAAACTTTATCTGTACTACTAGCAGTTGCGCGCGGCTCCGCTCGCGTGATCATCGGTTACTGCTGCAAATTATAGCCTAAAGCCTTCCTCAATAAGTAGGCTATCTAACAGTGAAAGAATTTTTCAAATCGGACCAGTACTTCCTGAGATTAGCGCGTTCAAACAAACAAACAAACAAACTCTTCAGCTTTATAATATTAGTATAGATACTAAAATACGTATTGGCAAAATACTAAAAATGTTTTTGATGCGAAACATCTACTTATAGCCGCACGTACAGTGCGCGTCAAATAACTAGACCCAAGATGGCGTCGTTTGCGCATGTACAGTGTTCATGCGTCGCCCGTTACTATGACAACGCAGGACGCTATCACCCGCACCTCATACCGAACTTCCAAGCGCACCTAAAAAACGATCACTGCGCAGGTTCAAGTTATTTGACGCGCATTGTAAAACCGATTTTTGGCGTGGCATTGGCTGAGTAATAAAGCATAGTCAGAATTGTAGTGACATATCAACTGTCAAAGATCACTGTATGACAGTCGGGACCACAGACCACTTAGTGATGCTACGCATGTCGGGACCAACGGCTTACAATTGGTAACCCATCCTCAGACCAACCGTGGTGAAAGGCTCTACCATTATTATCGGTTGAACTGTACGGCTTACTCTTAGACACAAGCACCTCTCCCGAACCAGCTATGAAATAAAACTACAGCAAATAACTTCAATCGTATAATTATGCATTGTGAAACACGCTCTTAGCTTTTCTTTCCTTCTTTTTCTGTTCTCTCTTCTTCTTCAACTTCTCTGTGCTCCTCAACAGCTTCTTGATGGCGTCTTCTGTGTCATCGAGGTCAGCGTCAGTGCAGCCTCCTGTAGATGGCCTTATCTTCTTAGCTGGGAGTTCTTCTGATGTTAGATCTGGTTGCTTCTGTTTTTTGGGTTTTTCACTGGAATTAAAAATATTTGACTAAGGTTAAAAAAAGATAAACCTCTCACACACGGTCATATGAGCCCAAACTAGACACAGCCTGTATTAAGGCAACCAGACAACTGATAAACGTACATAAATATTTCAAAATACATAATGTAGATAAAATACACCCAGACAGAAAAAAATATCGTGCAAAATTTTCATACAAACTTAAGTCACATGACCTGTCACTTTGTATGAAAAGTTAATTTTCCATTTTATGATTTCGGCCTATGTTCCTTGGGGAAAGTTGTTCAGTTTTATGCACCTGATTACCTCGTTGAATATCTGCACTCCTTTTAAATGAACCCTGTATTCTACAGCAAAATATTAGCAGTAGAAGTCTCACCCGACAGTCTCCATCTTCTCAAACAGCGTGTCCAGGTCGTCGGCCTCCACCTCAACCTTGACAGCTTCATCTGACTCTTCTTTTATCTCCTTCTCACTCTTTGTGAGAGGAGTGGAGCTCTCTGTTTGCACGAGAACGCACGACAGCTTGGAGGTTAAGTATTGCTGAAAAAACAAAAAAATTATCATTAAATAAAAAAAAAAAAATAGGGGACTAGCGAAATATTCATTCCACACAATTTTTCCCAAGAAAAATATACAGCATATTTTTTATGGAGTATGTATATTCAACGAGGTAATCAGGTGCATAAAACTGAACAAATTTTCTCAGGAAACATAAGTCGAAATCTTAAAATTGAAAATCAACTTTTCATGCAAACCTAAGTCACGTGACCTGTCACTTTGTATGAAAAGTTCAATTTCAATTTTAAAATTTTGACCTATGTTCGTTGGGGAAAGTTGTTCAGTTTTATACACGTGATTACCTCATAGGATATCCGCACTCCTTTTAAATTAATCCTGTATACTTTAACAAGGTATATATGTATAATTAAGAGAATTGAAAACTAAACTATGTATTTATCGGAATAGTATTGGCCATAATTGATAAAAATGTGTTTCTTTTAACCTTAGTAGTTGATCCAACCAACTACAGAGAAATAGCAAATCAAAGTTCTAATTATAGTAATTTGATATTAATTAATTTACAATTCTCATCATTAATCATTAAACTAAATTATAATTGTGAAGTAACAATCCCAAAATAATCCGGTATAATTAGTCTAGAGACCAAATTATAACCCGGAATAATAATTAATTCGTTTTCACAAATTAACTATCCAGAGCGTCTAGGTTAAGCCAGCAGGATACAACTAGTGCACCGAGCCACGCCAGAGCCAAGACTGCTTTGTAAATGATCGTTTCACGTCTTTTATACTGGCAGATCAAGTAGTGGGGAGAGTGGGGGCATCGAATGACGCGCTCGGTGGCGTGATCGGTGCACGTGTTGCTTGTAGTTTTGCTAAGGCGGCGCGCGGGCGCCGACATATTTATTTTTACCTTATACACCAAGTCCTTGCTAGTATAGTCGTGCACGCGGACCTGCCTGTCCAGACTGCAGCTGACAACGAGGCGGCTCTCCCTGACAATAGCTATGTCCGTGACTGCGCCTGCGCATCCCTTGTACCCTTTGTCCGGCTTCCCTTTCCGGAGGTCGACTTGGTGAAGCTGGCCGCGACCGAAACCAACTAGCACTTGGCTGGAAATAAAACAAAAAAATATATAAAATAATTGCTTCTGATATTTTTTTACCCGACTGCGCCAGAATAAGGGTTGTTGCAGAGTATGTATCAATCAATCGACTCAGCCTATCGCGGTTCACTGCTGGACATAGGCTTCTCCCATGTTGCGCCGCAACACCCGCTCCTCCGCCTTCCGTATCCAGTCCTTCCCAACTACCTTCCTCAGGTCATCGGCCCATCTGGCTGGGGGGCGTCCTACACTACGTTTGCCGGTTCGCGGTCTCCACTCAAGGACTCGTCTGCTCCAACGGCCATCAGTCCTTCGACAGACATGACCAGCCCACTGCCACTTAAGCTTACTGACTCTGCAAGCTATGCCGGTTCTTCTCCGGATAATCTCATTCCTGATTTTATCTTTCAAAGATACTCCGAGCATAGCTCGCTGAGCGACTTTGAGTTTGTGGACTAGCCCTATTGTCAGTGTCCACGTTTCGGCGCCGTAAGTCATGACATGTATGCGACGAGAAGACTCGACGTAGTTTACCAACCGCTGCTAAGCCCAAGCGTGCTGCGGGTTCGATCCCCGCATGAGACAAGCATATGTGTGATCCACAGACACTTGTTCCAAGTCTGGGTGTTCTTTGTGCATGTGATTGGAATGTTTGTGAAACCCCCGCGACACAAGGATTAAATTCCTTAGTGGAAGCGACGTGTATATTATGATGTTAAAAGTTAAATAGATAGTTGGAAATATGTAGTATAATGTTTACTCACCGCTCGTCGAAGCTGTTGGCGATGCAGGTGGCGGCCATGTTCTCGAAGTCCACGTTGATGACCGGCCTCCTCTGAGCACGAGTATCGTATAACCTGAATAAACAAAAATAATATACTCCAGAATTATGATAAATACATAGCTTTACTAGCTTCTGCCCGCGACTTCGACTGCGTGGACTTCAGAATTGGGTCCAAAAAGAAATAAAAAATGAGAAAGTAATAAAAATGGAATAAAATTTTCCACCGTGTTATCGCTTGCGCTGTAATAGACAAAAATAGGCATGAACACAGGCAGGCACGTACCGATGTGGCTTTTTCAAAGTTATACAGGATTAATTTTGAAAGAATGCGTATATTCAACGAGGTAATCAGATGCATAAAACTGAACAACTTTTCCCATGGAACATAGGTCGAAATATTAAAATAGAAAACGAATTTTTCATACAAAGTGACACGTTATGTGACTTGAAATTAATTATTTATAATTAAAATTAATCATTCTAAGACATCATTGATAATGGGTAAAGGAAAACAACGCGAGACAACCCGGATTCCATAAAAAATAATCTAAATCGCAAACCCGCAGTGAGCCAGCGTGGTGATCAAGGCTAGTTCCTTCCTGATACGGGAAGAGGCCTGTGCCCAGCAGTGGGACATTTATAGGGCGCTAGGTATAAATCACAGACACAGCAAAAGTTCTTAACAGCTTGCCCATGACTTACCTAACATATCCATGCCTGGAGCAAACAGCAGCCAGATGGCCACCTTCTCCGTTCAGGAATATCAGGTCTGACACCCAGACGGGCCGCCTCAGCTGCAGCCAGTCGTGAGCGAGGTTCTTAGCCACGAATGTAGGTTCAGGCTCCCCAATCTTCCAGATCTTAAGATCGTTTTCTTCGCCCCCTATAAAATGTAATTAGTAGAAGTTGTTGTAGTAGTGTCGTGGTGGCCTAGCGGTTCAATGACCGGCTTCGCATGCACATGGTTGCAAGTTCGAAACCAGGCAAGTACCAATGTGACTTTTCAAAGTTGTATGTACTTTCTTAATTATTCTAAGACATCATTGACAATCGGTGAAGGAAAACATTGTGGGGAAACCAAATTCAAATAAATTGGAATCTGAAATCGCCAGCCCGCAGTGAGCAAGCATAGTGATCAATGCTCATTCCTTCTCTATATGGGAAGAGGCCTGTGCCCAGCAGTGGGACGTTTATAGGCAAGTATGATTATTATTAATAGTTGTAGACCTCCTGACTAAATTTCGTGACAGCAGTACCAGTAGTCTTAAATCGAACAAAAAAACTAAAGAAGCGGTGGTAGCCTAATGGCTAGGGCATAACACTTGCAATCATGTGGTCGCGAGTTCGAATCCCACCCATTGCACTACCAACGTGAACCCACTCGTGACACAAGCATTAAGCTGAACTCGAGGGGTTAACTAGAATACTAGTAATGTGCGACCCACCCACATTACTAGTATTATACAAAAAAAAAAACATAATAGTAGGTACAGCCATGCTATTGTAAATTGAAAAAAAAAAAAATTACATCTGTACATTATTGATGGAAACTGACTCTACAACATGTAACAAAACCCCTGTCAGATCAAATAAAAGCGTATTCGTGGTACAGTTCATGAACCGTCTCGCATAGGCGGCTTCTTTGACACAAACCTGTAGGTAGTAAGTACGTGAATTTTGATGAGCGGTCAGTGTTGCTGTTGCCTTGGATCAGTTTTTATAATTATTTGATTATACAGGGGAAAAAATAATGATCTCCAATCCATTTAATGGCTACATATATGTGTTCGCAGTACGATACCGAATAATACTCTCAGGGATCGGACAGGGTTTTTGTTACATGTTGTATTAAAACAAGGAAATGACGATGCTAGCCCTTAGTCCCTTGTAATAAGAGTTATAACTGCATGAACAGGTAAAATCACAAACCGGTAGCAAACAGTGTGTCATCATCAGCACACACCCTCATGCGGTCCAGCTTCCCAACATTCACCAGCTCCTCAGCCTTCTTGCTCCAGACCTTCACGACGCCGCTGGAGACAGCTGCCAGGAGCTTCCTCTTGCTTCGTCCGAGACCTACGACAGCACCGGGCGCAAAGTCTGCTGTGTAGGACTTTGTGAAGCCTTGCAATGTGTTGTAGATTTGAATCTGGGGATATTTATAGGGTTATTTTTTACGCCATAAGCGACGTAGAACATATGAAAATGTCTCATTTTAAAAGAAGAAAAATATTGGACAAATATTTTTTGCTTTACTAAAACTTTTCTATATTGTCTCAGGTCTGAGTGTTTGTGGTACCTTCGTTGTCTCTGATTCCATAACACAAGTGCTTTAGCTACTTACATTGGTTTCGGAGCAATGTACACATACATTGCTCCGAATCTAAAGTTCCAAATTACTAAACGTATTTATTTAACATATTATTTTTATTACCAGGAAAACATACAGCAGACAACAGCTAATATGTAAAGATGTAGTTTATTGATCATATAATACTTATTTATTGCACAAAATTCAACTGCATGGATAGCCAAGTGGTATAGGTCACCATGCTAATTAAATTACCACTGTATGGACATGGGAAAACCATTTGTGGATCACACAAATGCTTGTCAATGGGTCGTCATGTTCTAAGTCTGGGTGTTCTTTGTGCATGTGATTTGAATGTTTAAGATACCCTCTCGACACAAGGATTAAATTCCTTAGATAGATAGGTAGAAAAGCGGACTTAATGACTTAGGCATTATCTAAACACTACTACGGTCAATTTAATACAATTTGCAATGTCTGCTGTAGCCACAACATCAAGCTAACCTGTTGATTCTTCCGTCCGACCAATATTTCCGTCTGTTCGGCATTGCCCCACTCAAGCCGTGTTATACATTCGTCCTTTTGTAAAGTTTTAATATCGACGAGGTTCTCTATATTCTTCTTATTGTTTTTAGTTGTATCTGTGTGGTATTTTATATCTGAAATCATTAATAATGATTGTATAAACTATATTGTTTTTACACAAAACTTAGTTGATTACGACACTTAACTTATGATAAAGAAATAGTACTTACGTTTGAATGAACCTATTCTACTGGCGACGAATATGTCGACTTCCTTGTCCTCTGCTATCAGCATTGTCAATTCTTAACAAATATTATTTGATTTAAAATAAAAGAGCGCATTCCCACAACTGTAAACACGTGAACTTAAATGCCAATTTGACATTGACAGTTTTACGATGATTTTGACAGGTAACTTTTGTCAATTCTTATGTTGCCAGCAAAAATTTTAATAAAGTACGTTTCTTTTCACGTGATCTAAATTTACAATATAAAAAACAACATTGTTAAAACAAACTTTGCAATAATAAAAAAAAAACGATTCCAGTACAAAAATGAATAAAGCAGAAATGAGATCTACTGGGTCATAAAGGTAGCACGCAGACGTAAGCCCATAAAATAGCCGTAGCGTTATCAGCATACCGACAACAACTATGCCTACACGCAAGGTCTGAGAGATAATATCTCTATTCTCTGTCTACGGATTAAGCATGCTGAGGCCCCTAAGCAATGCAACTAAAAACTGTTTAAATATCATCAACTCTTTTATTTATAATTCATACACATTCAGTGTGAATTGAAGCGGCGCGCGGCGGTAGCTTAATGGCTAAGGCGTCGGACTTGCGATCATATGGTTGCGGGTTCGAATCTAACCCATTACACTACCGACGTGAACCCACTCGTAACACAAGCATCTTAGCTTAACACGAGGGGTTAACGTGATTACTAGTAATGTGCGACCCACATTGCTAGTAATCCTATAAAAAAAGTGTTAAAGATGGACATAAGGCATGAGGCAATCTCTAAACAAATTGGGGCAATACTAATAAATACCATACGTAATGCAGCTGATGCTTCGAGTCTATAAATAAAGGAATCTATATATTAATACGTGATGCCAAAACTTTGGACCCCTTTTTACGAAAATTGCGCGGACGCAGGAGCATAAAATTTGGCACACTTATAGTTTATGTGTAGGAGAAGTGGAGAACGCTAATATTTTTCAATAATAATGCTTATAAAGTACATTAAATCAATAAATAAAACATTACCCACACTACCATGCATTTCACACACACATGTTTGTTTTGTTTTTCATTGACTGCTTACTGACATTGACATAAATAAGTGGTTTAAGTTTTTATATATCCGAATATAACGGCCAAGGACATTTAGCAAACGATAAAAGAGGTTTTACAAAAAACATTGTTTGCAGAGAAGTTTGCAATATGCGATAAAATATGCTCTCCTTTTAATTTCATATAATTTGTTCAAAAAATAAATTGGCAAATAACAGTCTTGGTCAAATGTGTGGTTATAGTAGTTTAGTTTTCGACAGTAGAACCTTAATAATGTTTGAATATTATATTTTAATAATGTATATTAAGTCACTCACAATTTAAATTTATATTATAAGGTCGAATTTCGACCATTGGGCGACCACTAGTACATTTTAATTAGAGGGATAAAGAGGTATTAGCGAAGATTCTGCCACTGATTCTTCTTTTCAAGTTGATTAAGGAAGAAAGCATCAGCAACATTACGTACCCGAAGCTAACATCCTTTTGGAACATTGCAATTACTTAACTCTATGGCTCATATGGTCATAATCCTCGTATTAAGTAGGTAATAGGGCTGGCGCTAATGTGACATCAGTGCTGCCTCGTCCTTGCAGCATTGACGTCGCGCAGCCGCGTAACTTAGGTACTGATCAAATGTAACAAAACCCTGTCCGATCCAATAAAGGCGTATTCGTGGTACAGTTCATGAACTGTCTTTTATATGCGGCTTCTTTGACACAAAACTGTAGGTAGAAAGTACGTGAACTTTGAGGAGCGGTCAGTGTTGCTGTTGCCTTGGATCAGTTTTTATTTATTTATTTTCACTGGGGAAAAATAATAATCTCCAATCCATTTAATGGCTACGTATATGTGTTCGCAGTACGATACCGAATAAGACTTTGATCGGACAGGGTTTTGTTACACGCTGTATATTAAACTTCTGTTATTATTTTTAGAAATAAAACGATTTAATTACAGGAAAACGATCTTTATTTCCCTGATTTTCTTAATAAATATACATATTTAAAAAACTTCTTTGTACTCCTATATATTGGCTAAGTTTTACAGATTAGTTATATTGTTATATTTAAACATTTTGTATAAAGCGCTAACAATTCTTATCTATTTTATTGCACCAGGAGAACGCAAAATGGTGGACAATAATTTAATTCTATATTCACACTGCTATTATAAATGTAAAAGTTTGTGAGGAGTGTTTGTTTTTTTGTTATATCTTCACGCTCAAACGGCAGGACCATTTTCGATAAAATTATATATGCAGGAAGCTGATATTCTGGGATTAACACCCTTAAGCTACTTTTGACTTCGAAAAAAAGATATTATTATGTCTGATAAACAGCGGGTAGCATTGCTTAACGAAGCTAGTGAGTTAACTAATTGTTTTAAATTGCTAATGTCCCACTATTTATAAAAATCATTAGATTTTTTATTTGCGTTTAAAAAATATCGATTTTTGAGTCCTATTTCAAAAGTACCTAATATTAAATTAATCAGTGATACCAACTCATAACAAAAGATTCCCTACGTGTTACCCAATGTGTGCCAATAAATAAAAAAAAACCCTTTTAATGTTATTATCGGAAGGTTATCGAAAAAGACACCTTCATTAAACCCAAAATTTTGCCCTAGAGTTGGTAACCCTGATTAATTTATTACTGGGGCAAGTAGTTTTAGACTTTCTTTTTTGCTATTTAGTTATACAATTGGAAAGCGGCGAGAGTCAAGGGAACTAGAGATCGGGCTTCATAACTAAAAGAGTTTACTATACTCTTAATATTAATAAAAGGCCAAATTGGAGGGCAAATGAAAACCATTCAATATCTGAGAAGGTCTCATAAGAATGATGTTATACACAATAGACAGGTTTCTTGAATAAATTATACTGGAGTCGCCTTCTATTTAAAAACAATGCAACATCCGTCCATTGAAAGAAATAAGTATGTAATTTATATCAATACAAACTAATACATACTTTCGTGACGGTAAGGCAATTGAGCGTTCTCCGAAATCTTAATTGAATAAAAAAATAACAGTTGTTTTTTTTAATATGAAACCAAAAACAAAGGATTAAATACAGATAAATATATGGTTCCATAAAGAGAAATGCTCATAGCTGAAGAAAAAAAAAATAACCTTATCTTTCACAGAAAAACAGGTTTCTCGCGTGTTAAATAATTGAAATATAAGCTAATAATGGAAGCTCAATAATATAGGAAATACTCGTGAAATATGACGCATTACCGGAAATCGTTACTTGAAACGAAATGTTTTATAAATCCCGCCCAATACGTATTTAAAAACATTGTTTATAAGATCTTTTTCTTAAACGTCACATTTTATTAACTCTATATATAACGAAATTAAGACATGCTATTATTATATAGAGACAATTATTGATATTTCTACGTTTTTTTTAATACACAACATTATAAATACAAGTTGGTGGTATCAAGTGATAGGATTCAATGGTTTCAAGCAAAGATGATTAGCAATGACGAAAAAATACCTAAAATGTGTATGAATACAGTTCCCAAAGTTAAGTGGAGCTATTTAGATACTTGGGCCACTTGCAACAAACATTAATGCCGACTTTTTTTAGATATCTTCAAAACTACGGTATTTTTTAAGTATCTTGGATATTACCTTAATTGAGAACACACAATTTAAGATTTAAAAATACTGAATTTGAAAACCCATGGTTCCTTAATATCTCCACTTTACTGCACTTCGTTTTACAGTTTGCTAGCTAGCAAAATGACCGCAAATACCTTTATTAAAATAGGTCTAATTTAAAAGCAAAATTCTTTATGGACGACCCACAACTGTATAGATCCTTCGTGAAAATTGGAAGCGTTCTTAAAAACGATGGCAGCACTGTACTCACTGTTTATAAAAAATGGTTTTAAAACAAAAAGCTGGCACACGTAACGTTAACAGCCAGTATTGCTGTCAAATTGCGCTTCGTAATTTGACAGCTGTCAATTGTTCTATCATGATACGAAAAACGGGTGATTACTGATTAGCATAAATTAAGTGTATCGTTATATGTGTAGCACAGTCACCGCTTCAATCTGGAATTTAAAACTTAAAAAAAGACTATAAAAGCAACAGGAAAGTTATTCATAGACTTGTCCCTACCCATCTTTCTAAGACGCCTTTCTACAGATTTATGGTTTAAACATTTTGGCCTTTTAATTTTCCGTGTCGTGTGGTGCATCCGCGCCTTCCCCCCCCGTATCTCCATCCTCGTGCCCCATACCGCCCATGAGCGCTTGACAACAAGAGCACATGAGGCACGTCAGGCAAGCGAAGCAGGCGGCGCAGCCCGCGCTCTTGGCCATATTAGCCATACCGCTTTCCTGTTGACCTCCTTTAGAAAAAAAAAACAAAGTCTTGAGACAAAAATAAACATAACTATAGCTAAGTAACAAAAAAAAAGACTAAAAACACGGGGCTGCGAATGGTTCGCAAGCCAACACTAACCCTACAGCCCCCTCCCCATACTCCATATGTAACACCCAAACCAAAACACTTCGCATTTATGAAATCATTTCACCCAAGGTCTCTGACCCCGTCAGAGGGATCAAAGCATTCCAAAAAA
This sequence comes from Plusia festucae, assembly GCA_950381575.1. NCBI lineage: Eukaryota > Metazoa > Arthropoda > Insecta > Lepidoptera > Noctuidae > Plusia > Plusia festucae. The sequence continues at coordinate 586,763 of OX494457.1, forward strand.
AAAAAACAGTAGGTATCCTATATTAAGACTGGTTTCCAGAATTGTAATGACATAACGACTATCAAAGATCACAGTATTACAGCTGGGACCAACGGCTCAACGTGCTTTCCGAAGCACGGGCGGGTTAGGTACGTTTACAAATGGTCTCCTATCTACGGACCAAGCGTGATGGCAACATTTTAACCTATATTATTAGTCAAACCATGTGATTTACACTTAGCCACGGAACCCTCCTGGCTCGGTGAAGGTGTTATTACAGATTCAGAGACGACAAATTTAGGAAGTGATTTCTTATTACCCCTATAACATGTAACAAAACCTCTGTCAGATCCAATAAAGGCGTATTCGTGGTACAGCTCATGAACCGTCTCGCATAGGCGCAGGCGGCTTCTTTGACACAAAACTGTAGGTAGTAAGTACGTGAACTTTGAGGAGCGGTCAGTGTTGCTGTTGCCTTGGATCAGTTTTTATTTATATATTTTTACTGGGGAAAAATTATTATCTCCAATCCATTTAATGGCTACGTATATGTGTTAGCAGTACGATACCGAATAATACTCTCAAGGATCGGACAGGGTTTTTGTTACACGCTGTATAATAATTACGTGAACACTGACCCTGCTGGTAGCCTGGCCCCTGTTGATAGCCCTGCTGCGGCGGGTAACCTTGCTGCGGCGGGTACCCTTGCTGCTGTGGGTACCCTGCCTGTTGCGGGTACCCCTGCTGGGGGTACCCTTGCTGGGGGTACCCCTGCTGATGCGGATACCCTTGTTGCGGTTGCGGATACCCTTGCTGCGGTTGCGGGTAACCTTGGTGCGGGTGCTGTGGGATAAACGGTGAAGAGATTAGAAAGGATACAAGAAATTATGGAGCTGCAATGAGAACTTCAAATGAAAAAGATACGGACGGACTGAAATTAGTTTATTGCGTGTTTAACAGAATCGGGGCATAGTTAAAATAAATTATCTTCTTTTGAATTGATTGCAACGAATTTTTTTATTTTCATAGACTACAAATGTGAATAATAACTTCACAAGGATTATTTCGTTCATTGAAAATCTTAAACCTCTTCAAAATTATTATACCTATAAGTATTAAATAAAGCGTTCAAATTGACCGACACGGTGATAATACGGCTTTGCGGATTGCCGTCTAGACACCACACAATAGTTCTTTTTGAACCGAAAATGCACCCATGACACATACAGTATACGTTTGGTAGGGAGCCCTACAAAAACTTTATACTTTGTATGGTTAAATTAATTGTATTATGAGTTCAGCCCACTTCCACAGCCTAGTGACATTTCTACAAGCGTAAACGCTGATAGAATCGCTCAAATGTCGTCTAACTCACGTGACTTATCGAAATCAAATGGCATTTCCATACATTTTATGTCATTTAAGCGATTTCTATCTTCGTTAACGCCTGAAGAATAGTCACTTGGCTAGGGGGCCTGGTTCCCGAGATGTGTTTTCTTGTAGGTCTGAATACAATGATACAACTTTTGTTATACATATTGTGTGTGTGCGTGCGTGCGTGTGTGTGTATATGTTATGGACCAACTGATAAATTGAGCAGTATACATAATGCCCGGTCATTATGAAAAATGCCCAATATGAGAGTGCAATTTGACAATAATTATTAAAATAATCTAATTGACCGGGCACTATACATATTGCCCATCACCTTTTGGGCAGAGTAATACAAACATATTTAATTACTATTTTTTTAATGTTATTGTCATTTAACTTAAAATAAACTAAATATTAAAGTGGAATTATAAAACGAGCGATTAAAAAAAATCCTAGACTTTGTGTTGAAAACTTTTTGCCCAACGTCCGGTTGGTTTAGGTTAGGTTAATATGGTGACCCTTACGTGCACGAGGGCGGCGAGCGGAGCGAGCGGAGTCGCGGCAGCGACCGCCCCGTGCTGAAAAACCTTTCAAGCGATTCACGACTTTATGTGCGTTAAATATAGCTTTATTATCAAATTGCCCAACTATCATGTAGCAACATAATAATGACCGTGCAATGTGATAAATAATGAAGTTAAGATAGTAATTAATCACTTAGCCCGATAAAGCTAGACATTATTCATAATGCTCGTGCATTATAAATAATGCCCGCATTAATCACCTGGTCCACAACATATATATACCCTGTCTGTTTACGAGAAATAATGTATTTATGACATCAGATAACATGGTCTTCAAGAGTGTTTAAAATTACATCTTCTAACTACAAGAAAAATAAATCTAAAGCTTAGAAGTTATCTACTTCAAATCCTTTCTAAAGTTATATTACCAACAATTAAAATTAAATAGAACTCATTCACTTCATGATCAAAATAAGACAAACTTCTTAGCCAGGGCTGAAAAAAATACAGTTTTAGTTATATTTATTACTGGGATTACAGAGACCTTAGTTTTTGTAGCAACGAAGAGTATATAGGGGAACCATAGACAATAGGCCTATCACCCGTATTTTCATGTCAGTGTCCTTACCAAATAGCCTATGAGTCAGTAGACAGTAATAGGCGATATAAACAAACATACCGACCAAAAGCTGATTAGAACTTAAGCCAAAGACATTTCCAAAGTTACCACTGTTGTAGATTTTCGATTTGAATTTCAAGAAACGGACCAGAACATTTGATTGCTTCCCAGTTACGTAGACTATACCTGGCTGGGGAGCTCTCAAATTCTACCAGTCGTTGGTCTGGTGGTTAGTGACCCTGACTGCTAAGCCGGAGGTCGTAGATAGCCCACCCAGGACAAATCTTTGTGTGAAGAGCACGATCATTTGTTCTGTGTCTGGGTGTTATATATAAGTATGTTTATCAGTTGTCTGGTTGGCATAGTACAGGCTCTGCCTTGTTTGGGATCAGATGGCCGTGTGTGAGCTATCCCGAGCTCTCAAAAGACTTGCCAATCCCATCAAAGAATGGCATTTGACATTTCAGAACCTCACGCGTGTCTTACCTCTACTGGCAAATTTATGTTAATATTATCCCTAAGTAAGTATAATAAATTAAATATAATTCAACGTACTTATTATACATATACAAATTTATCATTACCTGCGCCAATGGGTACCCATGGTGCATTTGTTCATAGGGCAGATTCATCAATCCAGCCTGATCATCACCGGGCGACCTCGGATATTCTTGTTTCAATTTATACGCAGGAGTATTTTTCCTCTCTGCACTTGCAGGACCTTGCCCAATCAGAGCCTGACCTGAATTTACTCTTTCACCTTGACCTTCAAGTCTTTCTCTGACTGAGTCGGGACTGTCTGTAAAACCTCTTTGACCTCTGTGTAACTGGTGAGTTATTTGAGGACTCCTCAGGTCATGCCTGTTATGGACTGATGATTGAGTATCCTGGAAGTTTTGTACTTGACCTTGCGTAAGGCTCCTCGTATCATCAGAATCATGTGGACCTTGCGGCACATGACAAAATTGACCCTGAGTTAATCTCTCTAAAGGCCTATTTAGGATTATTCCATTTTCTCCAACAGTTTGATGCCTGTTTTGAGCTAGATTTTGTGTTCGGGGTTCATTGTCTGTATCCAAGGGCCCATGGGGTACGTGCCTGCATTGTGGCCGAGGTAGAACCGTTTCGGAGCCCCCAATCCTAGTATGCCTTGTCCGCTCTTGAATGTCTGGTCGTAAGTCATCGTCTGAATCCATGGGTCCATGGGGTACGTGCCTGAATTGTGGTCGCGGGGGTAGAGTTTCCAAGTCTCCGATGCTTGTATGCCTCGTATGTTCTTGAATTCCTGATCTACCATTCTCTGAATCCATGGGTCCGTGGGGTACATGTCTGCATTGTGGCCGCGGCGGTAAAGTTTCAGAGCCCCCAATGGTTGTGTGCCTCGTGCGCTCTTGAATTTCTGATCTACCGTCATCATCTGAGTCTGCTGGACCCTGAGGTACATGTGTGAACCGTGGCAGCGTTTGTGCTTTTCTTCCTTCGGGTGTAGCAATCCTGACACCATGGGAGGAACTCGGGTTTAGTGGTACATGGCAGGTCTCAGCTTGTGCTGCGTTCCGAGACTCTAGAATGCTGTTGATGAGTGAAGTTTGAGATCCTCTTGTGCTTTGATGTTGTATATGACCTGGGACTTGAGTCCTCCCGCCATCGTCCCAGTCGTCTGGACCTAGTGGTCGATGCCTACCTTGTTCCTGAGCTGGTGGTCTACGATGGTCTTGAGTATACTCCTGGCTTGGTCCAAGGCCGCCGGCATCGGTCACTTGACCCCTAGCGACGCCGCTCTGCATTCGCGTACAATCCACAGATGTATTATCACGAAAAGATATATTCAAATTACAGCAAATTTTCAATAATATTATTTTTTCACACAGGGATGGTTGCAAATCGGAAAAAGTAATTTCCATACAAAAGAACACAAAGAATCCTCAAAATTGCAAAAATATAGTAATTAACCGATCATTTGTGAATTGTTATACGAATGCCGAACGGAATCAAGTAAAGAAGTACAAAAAACAGCGAAAAAAAACTAGGTACCTGAAATCGTTGTAAAAATCCTCCTCCTCCTTGTGGTGCCTGAGGATAACCCTGGTTATATTGAGTCGTTTGGGTCTGTTGCCCAAATGGACCACCTTGACCAAATGGACCCCCTCCGCCGAATGGCCCACCGCCCTGCCCACCTTGGCCCGGTCCATGATGTCCCGGCTAGAATAAAACGATATTGTTAGAAGCAAAACTAGATCAAGACTCCTTTTGCTGTTCGCGTTATTAAAATACCTAGGCCGCACCCTGCCTTTAAATACAGGAAAATAATTTTAAAGTTTGGGAAAATGTTCTATGGACAGTCTCCAAGCAACATCCAGAAGGAGAATCTATGTATTTTACTCAGCAAAACTGGCTAGGCGCAAACAAAATGTTATATCTTCAATTTAAACACAAACATTGAACGAGGGTTACGCGAATGGAATTGAAATAAAACTAATTCTACATTTTAAACGGATTCTTTAGACTGCGGGTCTGCCGGTGACCGTGACTGCAAAGGCATTGAAACGTCGGGAACTAAAATCAAAACTGCTTCTATATGTTTGCTGTGCGTAGTAGGTACTAACCATGTTCCCCATTTTGCAAACTCCTTTCGAAGAAACCAAAAAGTTTTTTAGAATATGTATATTTTTTTTATTAAAATTCACATTATTGTTGTTTTATATCTATTTATTTGGACACGAATACATTTTGGTTGATGTCGCAACATTTTGACTGACGTCTGTCATGGCCGATGACATAAGCTGGTAGCAGAATTTAAAAGAAGGAAGAAGTTTTTATTGTTCTAAGACAGAAAAGAGAATTGATGCATTGAAAATGTGAAAATTATTATTTTAGGATTGTTCTCGTTATTTACCGGGTAAAGGCCTATTCAGACCTAAGCGGTATTCGCTACCGTGTGCGGCAGAGAAAACCCAGTGGGTATGCGGTAATATTACTGTTCACAACAAAACGGATTTCGGTATCCTTGTGGGTAGAATAACGCGCGGTAGTCGAGTTTCGCTCAGAGAGGTAAGAAATTTTCGCCAGTTGGTAATTTCGGGATGCATGCCGCTGCTCCCGCGCGGTATGTACCTCTACCCACAGCGGCAGCGAATATCGCGCAGGTCGCTCTAGCCGCGGTACTTGATACTAAATACCTGAGCGAAACCCACGAGGTATGTACCTCTACATGACATATGTTCTGTGACCTCTACCCACAGCGGCAGCGAATATTGCTCAGGTTTGAACAGGCCTTTAAATGGGTAGGTATATATAAAATCAGGGGATGAATAGAGAATTGCGTTTTTTTATATTTTTCAGTTTAAATATAACGACAAAGATGGACTCTTAGCTTTAAAAACTATATGAAAGCGGTTGATGTAAAATAATATGCCAGCGACACCATAAAAGGCTGGATCCTTCTCCAAATTGTATCTTTATTCACCCCAAAATCATTTTTATTCAACCCATTTCACGGTACTGTTTTTCCCCTTCGTGACCACGAAAGTAATCTTCTGCGTAGCCATTCCTAAGCTACGTTAAGTCGGCTTCCAGTTATAGGTGCCGTTCTATTGTAGGTCACACGATGATGCGATGTGACTTTTAACCGGCCCGCATATATACCTACGTCCTACTGCTGAGCACAGGCTTCTTCCCATATAGAGAAGGGATGAGCATTGATCACCACGCTTGCTCATTGCGGGTTGGCGATTTCAGATTCCAATACTTTAGAATTCAGGTTTCCTCGCGATGTTTTCCTTCACCGTTTGTCAATGATGTCTTAGAATGATTAAGAAAGTACATATAACTTTGAAAAAGTCACATTGGTACTTGCCTGGGTTCGAACCTGCAACTAAGTATGTGCATGCGAATCGGATCTGGTCATTGAACCGCTAGGCTATGTGACTTTATCGGATGAAAAAGTCTATATTCGCATCGCACCATTGCGCAATCGTCGTTCATATTTAAATGAATATTAGAGATGTAACAGAGATTTAAAAATAACTCCCCCGCTACAAAGTAGCAGTACCACGCGAGAATTTATGACTAAACTTACAAGGGTCACGAACGGCATAAAAAGAAAGAATATTTAATAAGGCGAATCAATACATTTATGGTACCTACTTATACCATTCTGATTTTGTGTCACTCACCAAAATCACAATAAAACACGCGAACGAAGGCGCCAGGGACAGCTAGACCTACTATCCTACTAATATTATAAATGTGAAAGTGTGGATGTTTGGATGTTTGTTACTCAATTGTGCAAAAACGGCTGAACGGATTTAGATAAAATTTGGTATGCATGTAGCCTTTGACATGGAAAAGAACATAGGCTACAGTTTATCCTGAATCCTTGAGTATTTCCGGTGAGAAAAAAGAAAATTGTTTACGAGCTAAACCGCGGGCAGGCAGCTTTGAAATTTGGTATTTCTCTTTATTACAGCGTAAGCGATAACACGGGTGAAAACAATGGAATAAAATTCCTTTTTATTACTTTCACATTTTTCATTTCTTTTCGGACCCAATTCTGAAGTTCACGCAGACAAAGTCACGGGCAGCAGCTAGTTAGTAATAAATATTAGCGAAGTCGATGGATGGCACACGTGCGTACATTGGTACAGGTGAGAGGGTCAGGGGCGCGGGAACAAGATGGTGGATCACCGCCATCTTGCCTCCGCACCCCCGGCCATTCGCCAAGCGCACGAAGCAACTTCTAAACCAACCGATGTACGCACGTACTCTTCAATCCACCCCGCAAGCTAAACCACGCATCAAATTAAATCAAAATTATTTATTCAAACTAAGCTACTAAGTAGCACTTTTTGAACGACATACATTTAATATTGACCACCCTGCCCCCTAGACAAGGCACACCCCCACAAACGCCAACGCCGACAGAAATCGCTCAAATGACATTTAATGTATGGAAATGACATTCCCCTTCAATAAGTCACGCGACTTACCGAAGGGAAATGCCATGCGACCCACTTGCCACCTCCATACATTCGAGCCACTCCATCAGCGACAACGATTGCAGGAATGTACCCGGTCCAAGGGGGCTGATTCGCCCACCCTTCACCGTTCATCTTTTCCTTTAACTAATGTACAGTCTTCCCATTTCAAAATCTTACCTTTATTATTCTTTATCTTCTGTCAGGCATTCCCGTCAATCTTCTGAGGGTCAGTCATAATCATCTCCCTGAACGCAAGGTCGGCAGCAGGAGCAGCACACTGAGAGACAGGCAGCCAACACACAGCACTCTTGCATGACTCTCCTGGCAGAAGAATTTGAGGCTGATACAATGGGCTACTGAGGAGACGAGTTGGAGTTTCTTGCAGATTTTTCTTCACAGGAATGATATTTTGGAACCGCGAAACTAGAGTCATTTAACATTTTGAAAGTACCCGAAAGGGTCTACTCGATATAAAATAAATAATAATAAATGTGGACAACATCACATACATTGCTCCGATTCCAAAGTCAGTAGCTAAAGCACTTGTGTTATGGAATCAGAGACAACGAAGGTACTACAAACACCCAGACCCGAGACAATGTAGAAAAGTGTTTTTCTACATTGACCCGTCCGGGGATCGAACCTTTTGATTTTGATGTTGAGGTCACCGATATACAGGATTAATTTAAAAGGAGTGATTATATTCAACGAGGTAATCAGGTGCATACAACTGAACAACTTTCCCCCAAAAACTCCTACATGGAAGAGTTGTAAGGTTGATTCTCACCTCTATCCGTAATCGTCGTCGTCAGACCCGCCCAAGGCTCCGGCGATGGCCTGGCAACAGGAGCAGCATAAGCAGGTCAGGCACGCTACACAGGCGGCACAGCCGCACGCCTCAGCGATCCCACCCTGACGTGGTGGAGGGCCTACAAGAAAAGGCACGTCACACAAGTCATAGAAATAAGAACAGTATATCTATACTTACATTATAAAGCTGAAGAGTTTGTTTGTTTGAACGCGCTAATCTCAGGAACCATTGGGCCGATTTGAAAAATTATTTCGCGGTCCGATAGCCCACTTATTGAGGAATGCTATAGGGTATAATTTTGGTAATTCTATAGGCCCGAGTCACACCGAAATGGCAGCGGCCGGCAGCGGCTCGCGTCACCGCGGGCGGCCTCGCGACCTTTTCAAGCGATACTGGTCTTTTAAGTATGTAGTTAAAGTTTAAAATTATTTCACACTGAAAGTGCTCGCCGCGTCGCTGTCGGCCGCTGCCATTCCGGTGTGACTCGGGCCATAGGAGTCCTTAATCATGAGCTGACGCGGTGGCGGCGGGTTCGACTCGCGACACCGCCGCCACTGCGTCAGCTCATGATTAAGGACTCCTATTGAGTCTGAAACTAGTCGGGCGATCCCGAAAATGCTCGTGAGTAAGCCGATGAATCTTTAAATAAGTATGTGATGTTGTCCACATTTATTTATTTATGTCTATAAGCTCACCGTTATAATATCCTTGTTGTGGTTGTTGTGGTGGGTATCCATGCCCCTGGTAGCCCTGGAAAATACGTCATTTTATAATAATACCTACTAGCTAGGCCGCGCGGTGCTACCCGCGTTTTGGAACATAACTTATTTGTTTCAAGATTAAATTAAGAGGGTCTCGTGGCTAAGTGTAAGCCGTAAGGTTTGACCGATAATAAAGGTTAAGCCGCGCTCGCCGCGGTTGGTCCGTGGATTGGTGACCATTTGTAAACATACCGACACCCCTCCGTGCCTCGGAAAGCACGTTAAGCCGTTGGTCCCGACTATCATACGGTGATCTTTGACAGTCGTTAAGTCATTACAATTCGGAAACCAGTCTTACTATGGGATACTGTACTACCCAGTAAAATGGGTTGGGAGGTCAGAGGCAGTCGCTCTGTAAAATACGGTATTCAGCTTAAGCCGACCCCAACATAGCTTGGGAAAAAGCTTGACAAAAGGCAGAAGGATTAACATAAACTCAGTAATATGTGTTACTCCTGGACGATAACTATTACTTCTAAAATATTTTTTCACAATTAGTTCAGTCGTTCGAGCGGTTACACATACACACGAATTCACAAACATTCGCCCTTGAAATAACAACGCTTTCGCCTTTTTTAGTGTGATGACGCTTATTTGCGATATCAATTGAGCCAAAGAAAGAAAGAGAACTTATTCAAATCTATCTTTCTTACTTTTCAGAAGGTAGGAGAAAGTCCTGATTGTACCTGATTATATCCTGGCTGTCCATAACCCTGTTGATATCCGCCCTGTTGGTAACCGCCTTGTTGGTACCCGCCCTGTTGGTACCCGCCTTGCTGACCCCCTGGCTGCAAAAAAAGAATAACCTTAAAATTGGAGTGAAGAGAAAAAAAGCAAAATGTTTATTCGCGCCAAAAGAGAAAAATCGCTCTCCTGAATTCCCGATATGGACGACAGGAGATCGTTATATGTACCATTTGACATATCCTGTCTTCGTTTCTGGACTCTAGAGTGTTCCTCTTACACCATTCTTTAGTAAGTATAATACTGTGTAATACTTGAAATACCAAGGTTTGGGAAAAGATGCGTCAGATCCGCGAAAACCGGACATCGCTCAAAATGTGCCTTCTTCTGCCTAGCCTTTTCCCAAGCTATGTTGGGGTCGGCTTCCAGTCTTACCGGATTTAGCTGAATACCGTATTTTACATAGAGCGACTGCCTATCTGACCTCCACAACCTATTGCTAGGTAATACAGTATTCCATAGTAAGACTGGTTGTCAGAATTGTAATGACTTATAATATCAAAGATCACTGTATGACAGTCGGGACCAACGGCTTAACGTGCTTCGCTTGCTTAATCGCTCAAAATGTGCAAATAAAATAAATAAAAATAAATAATTATCTTACATAGTTACCCATGATTGCTTACGGTAAATTGATGTGGGTTAACAAAACTAAGATTTTGAATATATTTTTGGACATGTCAGTCTTCTATGAACTTGTTATCTTAATTGTATATTACTAAAAGATTGGAATTTCTATTGCAGCACCAGTTTTGTATTGCCAATATTTAGGATTTGATTTGATGTTAAACCATTTTTGTTACTTTAAATTTTGTGATGTTTGACATTCATTGTTCTTGGTTCTCGGCTCTTTAAAAAAGGTAAAATGTACTCTGTGGTGCTTGGATCAAAAAGTTTGAAATAGGTGCACTCTTTGGTATTTGATGGTTCTAGCTAGGTTGCTAAAAAGTCGGGAATTAATAGGGGCGCCACTAAAATGTACTCTGTGAGTCAGAGCTGTGAGTTCATGTACTTGACAAGGCAGAGCGAGTGTTGCCAATGATTTAATATTTTAGTTTTGTTTCAGGACTTTCTGGCCAAAATGCAGAATACATCAGGGTATTCTATAAGCCATGCATGGTGTAGCCTATAACGTCGCGACGCCACTCACGACTTTACACGTTAAGTTATTGACGTCAATAAATAAACTGATCAACGCGCACAACGTCGCGAGTCCAGCTAGTTTATTATAAAGAATCTCGTCCTTTTCGGAAGTCGGTTAAAAACGAATAGAATTCCCTAAGAAATTGGAGAGGGCCATCCAGACCCCTTGCATGAAGTACACTTGTACAAGCGTTAACGATTATTGAAATCGCTTAAATGACATTAAATGTATGGATATGACATTTCTCTTCGACAAGTCACGTGACTTAGATTTGTCATTTTCATACATTTGAGCGGTTCGATCAGCGTTAACGATTGTAGAAATGTACTTTGGCTTATCATCTACAGATATATCAAATATCCTACAAATTATCTCTACCCTCCATAAACTTATTCTCTTACCTGTCAATTAGACACAAATTTAATAAAAATCGGCGAAGCTTTGCTGGTAGAAAACTGAATTTGAGTTAGCTCCTCACTGTACATCAAATCTGTATTTATTGATTTTTGTAAATATTATCATGTGTACAATAAAGAATAAGAATAATAAGAAGCTTGTTAGAATTTAGACGAAAACTAAATTGTACCTACATCAAAATCAAAAATATGGTCGCTATGGCAATTGCCTATTTTTTAGTTTATACCTCGATAAAGTCAACGATAGCGTTACTATACGCATGAACACCATCTACTTTATACAGGATTAATTCAAAAGGAGTGCGTATTTTCAACGAGGTAATCAGATGCATAAAACTGAACAACTTTCCCTAAGAAACATAGGTCGAAATCTTAAAAAGGAAAATGAGCTTTACACACAAAGTGACAGGTCACGTGACTTATGTTTGTATGAAAATATGATTTTCAATAAATTTTAAGATTTCGACCTGTGTTCCTTGGGTTTGTTCAGTTGTTCAGTTTTATGCACCTGATTATAAATAACCGGCCTATAAACGTCCCACAGCTGGGCACAGGCCTCTTCCCCTTTTGAGAAGGGATGAGCATTGATCACCACGCTTGCTCATTGCGGGTTGGCGATTTAAGATTCCAATATTTTGGAAATCAGGTTTCCACACGATGATTTCCTTCACCGTTTGTACAAAGTTTGTGAAGAAAGTACATATAACTTTGAAAAAGTGACATTGGTACTTGCCTGGGTTCGAACCTGCAATCATGTGCATGCGGATCCGGTCATTGAACCGCTAGGCCACCACGACATTACCTGATTACCTCGTTGAATATACGCACTCCTTTTAAATTAATCCTGTATGGTATAGATTTTTAGAAGATATTATACCTACATCTATAATAGCAACCAATATTATGAGACCCTCACTGTGTAGTGGGTCTCACACTACGGTCACGGTCACGGGTGGTTTTACAGGTATTTGCTCTAATCAATATTTTTATTCATCTCATGAACATTTTGTCTTTCTAAGTATATTAAGAACTAAAATGTCGTTTTGACCTAGCCGTTCAATGAGCGGATTTTCGTGCACATGGTTGCAGGTTTGATCCCACTACAGGAAAGTACTAATGTGACTTTTCAAAGTCAATTGTACATACTTTCTTAATTATTTTAAGATATAATTGACAATCTAAAAAAAATTTGAAGCGACGGTAGCCTAATGGCTAGGGCGTCGGACTTGCGATGTTATGGTTGCGAGTTCGAATCCCACCCATTACACTACCGACGTGACTCGTGCTTAGCACGAGGGGTTAACGAGATTACTAGTATGTGCGACCCACATTATTAGTATTATTTAAAAAAAAAAAGAAAAAAAAATCAAATTGTACATACTTTCTTAATTATTCTAAGACATTGAAAATCGGTGAAGGAAAACATCGTTAGGAAACCTGGAATCTGAAATCGCCAACCCGCAGTGAGCCAGCGTGGTGATCAATGCTCGTTCCTTCTCTTTATGAGAAGAGGCCTGTGCCCAGCAGTTGGATCTTTATAGGCCAGTATTAACAATGTTCTATGATGACGTCACACCATATGCCAAATATTAGATTCGTTCAAGGTCGGTCTATTTTTCCGTTGATATTGACTTAGGTCGTGAAATGATAACAAGATAATAAAGGTAACGTTTCTGTACAGCGTATATTTGTAGCGATAAATCTCTTCTTCTGACTAGCCTTTTCCCAAGCTATGTTGGGGTCGGCTTCCAGTCTTACCGGATTTAGCTAAATACCGTATTTTACAGAGCGACTGCCTATCTGACCTCCACAACCTATTGCTAGGTAATACAGTATTCCATAGTAAGACTGGTTGTCAGAATTGTAATGACTTAACGACTATCAAAGATCACTGTATGACAGTCGGGACCAACGGCTTAACGTGCTCTCCGAGGCACGGAGGGGTCTCGATATGTTTACAAATGGTCACCCATCCACGGACCAACCGCGGCGAGCGCGGCTTAACCTTTATTATCGGTCAAACCGTAAGGCTTATACTTAGCCACGAGCGCCTCTTGTAGCGTTAAATCTATCGTTCGTTTTTAATTCTTCTATATATACAGGATTAATTTAAAAGGAGTGCGTATATTCAACGAGGTAATCAGGTGCATAAAACTGAACAACTTTTCCAAAAAAACATTGGTCGAAATCCTGAAATTGAAAATCATATTTTCATACAAACATAAGTCACGAGACCTGTCACTTTGTATGAAAAGTTCATTTTCCATTTTAAGATTTCGACCTATGTTCCTTGGGGAATGTTGTTCAGTTTTATGCACCTGAATACCTCGTTGTATATACGCACTCCTTTTAAATTTATCCTGTATTAATAATACGAGAAGCAATATGAAAATTCGCACACTTATAGTTTTTAGTAGTTTTTACAGTGTGAAATACTAATATTTTAATTTATTTTAAAATTACGCTCACTACAGTGTATTTGACACGCATAAATATTTCATTGTCAAAAAGACTACGGTCAAATTGAGAATATAATAGAACATAGATTGATATTGTTTATTTGTTTTTTTTATAAACGACGCCCGCACTAAGAAATTTAATCCTTGTGTCGCGGGGGTTTCACAAACATTCAAATCACATGCACAAAGAACACCCAGACTTGGAACAAGCATTTGTTTTAACCGTTTAATTACCGTGGTGACCTATACCCAACACCTAGACCCCGGAAAAAATGTAGAAAAGAGTTTTTCTACATTGGATTAAGTCCGGGACCTCAGAGCTGACGACACCTTGAGAACCGGTGTGTACAGTCACGAGCATAAATATGTATACACATAGCGTAATTGTAAAACAATAATTTAACAGGACTCACCATCAATTTAACTTTTAATCATTTAACAACATTAAATTATAACAGTTCAGTGTGTTCATGTATATATTTTTGAGTTTCAACAAAAACTTCTCGCTAAATAAGTTTTACAATTTCGCTATGTGTGATACCTATAAGCTCGTGACTGTACGTCACTCGACCACGGAGTTCATCCAAGGACGTAGTGTCAGTAGTGTAGTAAACGCAGCGGGAAACTGAATAACGCGAGTGGGTGGATGGATATCACTCCTGCATCCTTTGACAGGGCTGTTGGTCTAGTGGTTAGTGACCCTGACTGCTAAGCCGATTCCCACCCAAGACAAATGTTTGTGTGATCATTTGCTCTGTGTCTGGGTGTTATTTATCTATAATATGTATGTATTTAGATATATAAGTTTGTATATCAGTTGTCTGGTTACCATAGTACAGGCTCTGCCTAGTTTGGGATCAGATGGCCGTGTTCGAGTTGTCCTAGGATATATTATTATTATCCTCTACTCGCCGACCTCGAGCCGAGAGCCTTTAGGAGGCACCTCGCGAACCTGGATGAGGCATTCGAAATTTTCCACACCTGACGTGTGTAACAAATCAATATTTCGTTAAAACAAAAACGCATCAATGGAATTGGCCTGTATATACTGCTATAAATAACCGCGAACGGCTATTCGTCATCCAGTGTCCAACTAGATTTCGTGGAGAACGCACGCATAATGGCTACTACACCGGTTGTGTTAAATAACGGACAAAAGTGTCCTATTATCGGCCTTGGAACTTGGAAAGTGAGTAATTTATTATTATTGTTATAAGTATAAGTGATTTATTACAATTTGTGGTTATGTATTCTTGATAAGTTTTATTTAAAAGTAAGCTATGAATGAAATTCTCATGCCGGGTCTTGCACTGACATTCCTAAATATAAACAACTAGACCGATCTGATATTAACTTGAAAACAATGTTAATTTGATTTTATTTTATTTAAATGTATCTATGAGTATATATAAAAATGAAACCCGTTTTCCGTTGTCACGACATAGCATTAAAACGGCTTGACCGATTTTGATCTAGAAATGTTTGTGGAAGTCCAGGGAAGGTTTAAAAGGTGTAAAACATAAATAATCAGTAAAAAAAAAACTGTTCCTAAACTCGGGAATTAGGTACCTTAATTAATTTACTTTTGACAGAACGAAGTCTGTCCGGGCAGCTAGTATAACAATAATCTGTCATCAAATGTATGTAAATCTTACTTAATTAACATACAAGGTACTATATTTACAAACAGTTTTATTTGCAAATCTGTTGTTTTTACATTTCTATGGATATATCTGCAATTTACCGGTTATCAAATCCGGTGGATTTTTTAAGGTGATAAGCTTATGACTGCCCCACGCCGAGGATTCGACCGGGATATATTATCGGAATTTAACCGAATAAAAACATCCCGGTCCCATCATTGTCTAAGCCAGAGCATGGATCACTTGTGCATTCCAACGCAAATCCGGCAGAAGCCGTCACAGTCTTGCACTACTGTTTCCTTCGTCTAACACAAGACGGTATTTCACAAAAAAAAATCTCGAGTGTTTGATTTTAAAAAAATACTCACGTTGTCTTTCGTCCCATATTTAAAACATTACGGAGATAAAGTGTATGGAATATTCTCGTGACGACAACCTTTTTTTTATTAGAACTGCTGCAGTAAACCAGGGTCTAATTCAATTTTATTCAAATCTTTATTGCATACCATAATGTTACATAGGTGGTCAATTATTTATTAAGTTTACAGCTCATTATGGACCCTGTCGGGCACAGAAAAGTAGGAGAGAGGAGGTATATGCATATATATTATATTTTTATGTAATATGATATATTTTATATTATATGTTGTACGTATTTTATATAATTATCATTTAATTAATGGTTTATTTTATTATATTATTTTTTTACTATCACTAATCTAAGCGGTTACCGTGCTGTTAGGTTAGGTTAGAAGAGAGTTTAAAGAGAGGCTTTAATTCCAAATACTATACTTTATGTAAAAAATCTATTATATGACCTAAAATCTAAATATATACTAACACTACCCGGTGACTATCAGAACACAAAACAGATTTGGCGACCCGGGATACTTGAAGTATTTTATAATAATTCTGCATCGTGCCGAATTATGTATTGTTTGTACGTAGAGAATAACCCCCAGGCGCAGGCGCGCCTTGATAACCGGTAAATTATAACATAATCTGCCCGCGACTTTGTCTGCGTGGCTCAAAATTGGGTGTAAAGCTTCGCTCGTTAACAATTTTTAATCTTCCCACGGGAACTATTTGAGAGATCGGTATAGAAAGTACATGTCCTTTTCCGTAGCATATGGGACATGCATACCAAATTTCAAAGCTGTCTGCCCGCGGCTTAGCTCGTGAACAATTTTCAATTATCCCTCGGGAACTACTTAAGGAATCGGGATAAAAGGTAGCCTATGTTCTTTTCCAAGTCAAAGGCTACATGCATGCCAAATTTCATGCAAATCCGTTCAGCCGTTTTTGCGTGATTGAGTAACAAACATTCAAACATCTACACTTTCACATTTATAATATTAGTAGGATAAGGCAAACAGCTAGAGCGGGCTGGATCTAAGTTTTTGTTATTTAAGGACCTATTTTTATTGCTAGTTTGAACCCACCCTGAAGCTAAGGCATGCAATTTTTAACACTCTGTTTAGGAGGATAAACAACATGTCTAGAATCTAGACTCTAAATTAAGCCAAGTTCTGAACGGCAGAATAATCTATCTGTTGACAAAATTGAGTCAACTGCTCACGAGTGTGATTGGCTGACCAAAGCAACCAATCACATCCTTCAGCATGAGGTTTGACATGCTAATTTTTCTGTTATTCAACGTTTCAAAACGCAGGTTACTTTATTTGACATTTGTTAAAAGTTATAAAGGTGTAGGCTATTGATATCATCATCTGTGTTGCCTTTCCCCAAGCTATGTTGGGGTCGGCTTCGACCAGTCTTATCGTATTTAGCTGAATACCGTATTTTACATGGAACGACAGACTATCTCAAAAAGTAAATTAGGCTACCATACTATTGGGTAAAAAGCTTTTTACCTGAATTTTTTGATAGCCTGTACCCTACAAAATGAGATTTAGAAATGGGTAGTAATAAAAGCTCCGACAAAAAAATAAGAATTCTTACTGCCTAAAATACTTACTTTCCGACTACTTTCATCCGAATAAAAATGACGAAACGACCGAATCAGATACTAAAATCTTCGAAAAATAAACATAACTGTTTATTGCTATAATACTTTTCTACCAGCTTAAATTACGTTCTACTGAAAATTATGTTTTGGCATTTTTATCTTTACTTGCCGACTATTAATTCATAAATTACCTTTCACATTTCATAGATGTGGTGCTAATTTAACTACAACGTTATAATGAAAATACTATTCAGAGTGGTTATACAGAAACTAATAAAAAATATAAATATGTACTTGTAATACTACCTTTTTATGGTATAAATCCAAATAGTTGAAGTAAAGATGAATGATTGTAAACCCCCTAACCTATCTGTAATGGAAAAGTAAAAACATAGCGAGTCGCTTCTGGCACTCGCCGGCCGCTGCCGCGGCACGCTCGCTTCGCTCGCTCGGCTCGTGCGGGGGGGTCGCAGTTCTAACCTAACCTAACCTACTGAGTCGAATTTGCAATCTATCTGCAATGGGCAAGTAGGACAATAATATATCGACCCGAAAACCCCTGTGGGTGTACCAAATTTCATAAAAATCGTTTCAACCGTTTCCGAGATTCCAATTATGTAGTTTAGTAATAATTCAGGAAATTGAGAGCATGGAAATCGATCGAATCGATCGCGCGGGCCGAACAGTTTAGGTATTTTCATAAATACTGAGAGGTAAAAAATATATTTTATAACCAACAATAGAAATTAAAATAGTTCATGCAAGTCGTAAAAATGTGAATATTTTGACTAAAGCTCTGTTGTCGGTAACTTAGTAGTTTTGTCGGAGGTTCAGTATTTTATTCAGAAGTTTAGTTTTGTAGTTCGAAGTTCAATTTTATTTTAGGAGATATGTAATTTTAACGTGCTCTTATTTGTTTGTTCAATATAATTTTTCTTTTCGGTATGTTTTGGGTTTTTTTGTCGGTAATTCATTATAACGCTAGTTAATTAGAATAATAGTCGGCCACAGATCGCTGGAGATTAATTTGTTTTTCGGAACTATTATTATTTCCCTTTAGAAATAAACACAATGTGACATTTCAATGTAAAACCTGTTACCTATTCTAAAATATTCTAGACAATAGCTTAGCTAACAATTTTGTATTAAATATTCAACACTAATTTAACAATTTTCCAGTGTACTCTGACAAATGTGGCTTGCATTTTCAATATAAAATTGGTTTCGTCGAACTACTTAGATTACATAAACTTAGACCCAGTTTTTTTTATTCATAGTTAACTCAACCAATGGTTAAATAAGCTAACACATGGTTTCAAACTTCGATAGAACGTGTTTATTAATCGATTTTCTGGTATTTTTCCTTCAAAATGGAAAGTGGCAAAGGTTGTGCCTATCCATAAATCAGATGATGATGATGTGGTGTCTAATTATAGACCTATATCAATTCTCTCGACTCTTGCTAAAGTTTTCGAGTCTCTCATCTGCCCGCACATTCAAAACCATCTAAAGCTGTACTTAAGTGAAGCACAACATGGTTTTGTTGAATCGAGGTCTACAGGCACAAATCTTGTACTGTTTACAGAGCTGTTGGCAGAAACAATAGATGCAGGTTATCAAGCTAATGTAATATACACAGATTTCAGTAAGGCATTCGATAAGGTCTCACATAACATACTGATTAAAAAATTACAAGCGTACGGAATCACTGGATCATTGCTTTCGTGGTTGAGTTCATATCTCGTGGATCGGTCTTTCTTTGTAGTGGTGAACGGTTTTCAATCAACTTCGCGTTATATCTCATCTGGCGTGCCACAAGGATCTCATTTGGGTCCAGTACTATTTAATTATTTCATCAATGATATTCCTTACTGTTTTCTACATTCAAATATCTTTATGTACGCCGATGATTTAAAATTCGTAAAAGTTGTTAAAAATAAAGACGATGCCTATGAATTACAGAGGGATCTAGACAGGCTTGTTCAATGGTGCGATAACAATGCAATGCACCTTAATGCACGAAAATGCTACCATGTAAAATTCTCTAGAAAGCATACTTTAGTAGAACTTAGCTATTATATTAAAGGTGATAAAGTAGGTGAACTGGACACAATAAGGGACCTTGGCGTTGCATTTGACAGGAAATTAACTTTTATCCCACACGTAGACAGTATTATAAAAAAGTCTTCTAAAATGCTGGGTTTTGTCTTAAGAAATACGAAACAGTTCAGAAGTTGTAAGACAAAAATCATGCTTTATAATTGCTTGGTTCGAAGCGTGTTGGAATATTGTAGTGTGGTTTGGCGACCGCATTATGCTGCACATTCGTTGCGTCTAGAACGTGTTCAAAAGCGTTTTCTGTGGCATCTGGCGTTTTCTAGGGGCATAGCTAAAAAAATACGGTCTTATAACAATAGATTGAGACATTTCAAAATGATTTCCCTAGAGAAACGCCGGCGTCTAAATGACGCGGCGTTTGTGTGCAAAGTTATGGCTCACAAGATTGACTGTCCACAAATACTGAGCACTTTCAATTTCCGTGCACCTTCAAGAATCCCTCGCAACCAGATTACACCGCTGCGTCCACCGCAAAGAAGAACAGTTTTAGGCTCCAATTCTCCTTACGCCAGATTTTGCAAGGTTGTTAATGATTGTAGCGACATAATTGATCTGCACTTTAACTCTTTAAGACAATTAAAAACCAATATTTATAAATATCATCTCGATCTGGATTAAACATTTGTGAAGTCACGTGTTTTCAATAATAATTCTAGATTAGTTTAGTTAAGTCTGCTTTTTTTCTATTTTTTTTTTTCTCCTCATATGCAACTTAACCTTAAAGCATGCGGAGTTTACCTATAAGTGATTGTTACACTATTGTACTTTACTTTATAGCATGTTACCTTTAGCATAATATCAGTGTAAACAATTGTTGGTGAACCAATAAATAAATAAATAAATAAATAAATTTTTATTTTTAACAAGTGAAGTTTGAAACCATTGTCAGCATATCGATTGTAATCATCAACCATTGTTTGAGTTTTATTAACTCAGGATCAAAAAAACTAGGCCTTAGTCTACATATTTATTGCGAGCGCAATTAAACTTAAAATTAAGGAGATATTTGCACTAGCGTTTGACCTTGACGACTGACTATTGGGTGGGACGTACCAACTGTGTTTATATGAGACATTTTGGACGGCTTCTGTATTCGTGCGCGTTCTCGCGTTATAGGTACCAAACTCTCGTGTAGTTCTATGTTAGTTTATCGATTTTCAATAAATAATGCACTGTCAAGGTTGAAAAGGTCGAAGAAAATTACTAGTTGTGGAAGGAAAATGATAGTCATTATGGAAATTGCATGTTCTTAGCTCTACTGACTCGGTTTGTAAATAATTGATTACAGTACGTTTAAAAAAAAATGTTATAGAATAGAATAGAATTTTATTTGCTCGAAACATAGTTATACAACTCTTATAAATAAATCCAGTTCTTAAATATTTCGCCTAGGTATTTAGTTCGGCATGCAAATTTAAAAAAATCAGTACTTAAACAAATAATGAGGACAAAATAAATCTAACAAACACAAATAAAATTTGACATAGGTATTATTTATTAAATATAAATAAAAATATTATACCTAATTAAAAATATTATTGCGCAAAAGTACCTACAAAGGTCCTACACAATTACGTTAAGACATTCTTGGTAAAGTAATCCAATTATTTTGATTAAAACCAAAATAACTAAGTAATCGATTTTGAAGGGATATACCTACAAGGGACCATCTCTGAGGTCTCGATGACATTTTAATATCGATCCTCAACTGTCAAAAAACATACAACAAAAAAATTGATAATTATCTAGTTGAATTGCGAACCGCGTTGAACTTGCAGTCTGTTTTGTTTTAGTCTAACGTTGTTTATTTTTTAAGTTTAGATTTCGCGGTTATCCTTAAATTTAATTGACCATGTTGGTTAAAGATAATAAATAATAAATAAATAAATGTGGACAACATCACATACATTGCTCCGATTCCAAAGTAAGTAGCTAGTGCACTTGTGTTATGGAATCAGAGACAACGAAGGTACCACAAACACCCAGACCCGAGACAATGTAGAAAAGTGTTTTTCTACAATGACCCGTCCGGGGATCGAACCCGGGACCTCAGAGCTGGCGACACCTTGAAAACCGGTGTGTACGCCACTCGACCACGGAGGTCGTCAAAAGAAAATCTAAGAAAGATCTTTGATCCTTTTGATTGTCCCTACCAAAACCCATATAAGTACAGGACGTTAAAGATTTGGATTGCAGCCTGTTCGATTCCTAGGTAATCTAAGCATACTTAAAGAAATCTGTAAATGCGGTTATTTCTTTTTAAAAATAAAGGATAGTTTCCTTTAAGAATTATCTCACCTTGGAACCGCGCAACTAGCGTCATTAACGTTTTGAAAGTACCTGAAAAGGTCTACTCGAAATAAAAATATTTTGATGTCTTTTTTTTGTTCTGCTATCTCCAATATTAAGAGTTCTTTCCTCAGGTGACATTAAAAAAATCCATCCTGTTTATCACAAGACACTTCACCTTTATGTAATCTACCCACAGAATTATAACAATGAACCGGTTCTTGAACTTATCTATAAAATACAGGATATGAAGACAATGGTATGTTAATGTCGACTGATAAAGAATTGAATTTGTTAATAATAACCGGCTGTATTTTATACAAGATGGAATTTTGAATGTCTCCTGGAGAGAGTTTTCCAAATTCTAGAGATCACTACTATACAAAAAAAAACTACTTTCACAAGGACGCCAACGGGTTGAAATCCTAAAAATTAAATCAAATAAAATTTATTTTATAAACATCGGCTTTGTAGGAAGTAGGTACGCTATGGTTTGTTAAGAGACATACAAATTAGGCAATAACAGCAGGTTATACTAGCTTCTGCCCGCGACTTAGTCTGCGTAGACTTAAGAAATTGGGAACAATAGAAAAATTATTAATGTGAAAGTAATGAAAAATGGAATAAAATTTTCACCCGTGTTATCGCTTGCGCTGTAATAGAGAAAAATACCAAATTTCAAAGCTGTCTGCCCACGGCTTAGCTCGTAAGCAATTTTCAATTTTCCCTCGGAAAATACTTAAGGCATCGGGATAAAAGGTAGCCTATGTTCTTTTCCATGTCAAAGGCTACATGCATGCCAAATTTCATCCAAATCCGTTCAGCCGTTTTTGCGTGATTGAGTAACAAACATCCAAACATCTAAAAATCCACACTTTCACATTTATTATATTAAGTAGGATTTTTTCATAATTTGCGTCGCATGTGGCGAGAACAAATACTATTTATTTCTTTCTAAGCCGTTTTTTTTTCTCACAGTCCAAGCCAGGTGAGGTGACACAGGCAGTGAAGGACGCCATTGACGCTGGCTACCGGCACATCGACTGCGCTCATGTCTACCTCAATGAGAAGGAGGTTGGAGCAGCCCTGACGGCCAAGATCGATGAAGGAGTTATTAAAAGGTAGGTCCTAAGATTGTGGACTCAGATTTGAGTAAAGTAAAAGGTCTGAATGACGCCCCTTGTATAAAATTCTAAGTCTAAGATTTGTCCGTATAGATAAATAAATACATGTGGACATCACATACATTGTTCCGAATCTAAAGTAAGTAGCTAAAACACTTGTGTGTAAGATAGGACAAATAAATACCTGCTTATTATGTTCCATGTTTCATTACGGTAATAGAAACAACGTAACAAGGTAATAAAAACAACGATTTTAATTCATTCTGATGGAAATCGTTTTATCGCACGCGAAAATCTATCGTGACGTCCAAATGGCCACGAGAACACAATTTTCAAGAATGAAACCTCATTACTGAACGCAAAATGACTCAAATTTATAATCTTTCAGAATTTAGGGTTCAATAAAAACAAGTAGTTGCCCGCGGCTCCGTCCACGATCCCTATTTGTTTTAAGTACCTATATAATATAATCTATATGAATAAAAAGACAAGGCCTGACTGACTGACTGACTGACTGACTGACTGACTGACTCATCAACGCCCAGCCCAAACCCTTGAACCTAGAAAGCTGAAATTTTGCACAGAGGTTTCCTTTATAATGTAGACAAGGAATAAGGAAGGATTTTTTGAAATTCAACCCCTAAGGGTGTTAAATAGGGGATGAAAGTTTGTATGGAAAATCGTCATTTTTGAAGTTTAAACCATGAAACTTGGTGGTTACCATTCTGGTAAAAAAATTAAAAACTACGTGTTTCATAATTTTTCGAAAATCGACCCCTAAGGGTGTTAAATAGGGGATGAAAGTTTGTATGGAAAATCGTCATTTTTGAAGTTTAAACCATAAAAATGTGTGGTTACCATTCTGGTAAAAAATTAAAAACCACGTGTTTCAGTATTTTTCGAAACTCATCCCCCTAAAGGAGTTAAAAGGGGTTGAAAGTTTGTATGGGAAGTTTGGTATTTTCAAAGATAGACACATGAAATTTCGTAAACGGGTTTCTCGATAGAAATAAATGAAGACGTATTTCAGCGATTTTGAAAATCTACCCCCTAAGAGGGTAAAATAGGGGATGGAAGTTTGTAGGTATATGAATTGTGTAGTTTTCATAGATAGGCACATTAAATTTCATAGGATTATGAGTTAGAAATAAATAAGACGTATTCCCGAGATTTTAGAAATCTACCCTCAAAGGGGGTGCAATAGTGGTTGGAAGTTTTTTTAGGAAGTTCGTCATTTTCAAAGAGAGAGATAAGATTTGGTTTCATGAGATTTGGTATACGGGTTTTTGGTTAGAAATAAATGAAAACATATTTTAGCGATTTTAGAAATCTACGCCTTAAGATGGTTAAGTAGGGGTTGCAAGGTATTATATTGTGGACTTTATTTTTAAAGATAAGGCCATGCCTTTCATATACGGGTTTCTGGATCGATACAAATAAATCACCATCTAAAACATATCTTTACGATGACATCCGTGTTCGAGTGGCGTCCACAACGGTTTTCAAGGTGTCGCCAGCTCTGAGGTCCCGGGTTCGATCCCCGGACGGGTCGATGTAGAAAATCACTTTTCTACATTATGTCGAGTCTGGGTGTTAGTGGTACTTTCGTTGTTTCTGATTCCATAACACAAGAGCTTTAGCTACTTTCTTTGAATTCGGAGCAATGTATGTGATTCTTCTTCATCTTTTCGTGTCAATGATTTTCAAGTTTCGTCTGACCAAAAAGCTGCCACCATTTTAAAAGTTTATCCAAACTCAATGTATGTGATGTTTTCCACATTATCTTATTATTATCTTAACGCCATAATCTTTTATGAAAAATATAATTGCTCCTTACTTTGAAAATCACAGAATACATCTATCTATCCTTTACTACTTACTACTCTTAACTTTACACGCGTGCGAAGCCGCGAGCAACAGCTAGTATCATAATATAACATCTTGGGACACGGCCATCTGATCCCAAACTAGGCAGAGCCTGTACTATGGTGACCAGACAACAGATAAACATACTTATATATTTCTAAATACATACATATTATACATAAATAACGCCTAGACACAGAACAAATGATCGTGCTCATCACACAACCATTTGTCCTTGGTGGGAATCGAACTTACGACCGCTGGTTTCGCAGTCAGGGTCATTAACCACTATACCAACAGGCCAGTCAAAAGAATTATTAATTGTAGCTTAGAAAACTCAGGGATAGCAAATTAATGGGGCAAGAATTGTTGAAATTTAATCTGATAGCGTACAGGAAACTGCTCAGTCACTTTTCTATGAAATGTGGGGAGTGAAGCACAGATCCACTGTTTTCATTGTAAAGTCTACACAGACGGGATAAGGGCGAATTCTATTCAAATACTGTTTGGAACATTAACATAACAGATTCTTCAAAATACGACGCAGTTGATTATATTTCAGAATTTTTAGAAAAAATCTGACCGGTCTGACCTTGTTCTGCCATATTAATAATAACCTGAGAGGGCCACGCCTATCATTTAGGGCTATGAAAAATAGATGTGGGCTGATTCGCAGACCTACCCGAGACGCACACAAAATTTCATACAAATCGGTCCAGCCGTATTGGAGAATTTTGGTAATAAACATTGCGACACAAGAATTTTGTATATTAGAAATTAGGTCTTGCATTTTAATGCGTTGTTTGATGGTTCCAAATGGTCACATCATTTGGAACCATATATTGCTATAATTATTATAGTGCCAGCACAACACAAGCAGGTCTAGGCACTTACCTTATAGACTACAACGTCGCTATCATCTAAACCTACACCATTCCTTTCCAGGGAGGACATCTTCATCACGTCGAAACTGTGGTGCACCTTCCACCGTCCAGACTTAGTGGAGGGAGCCCTGAGGGTCACGCTGGAGAACCTTGGCCTGCAATACCTGGACCTGTACCTCATGCACTGGCCGCAGGCTTTTAAGGTAATGTACATTTTAAATACAAAAATTCAGCCCCCACTCTCTGTCATAACTTAAATTAAGGCTGTATACAACATGTAACAAAACCCCTGTCGGATCCAATAAAGGCGTATTCGTGGTACAGTTCATGGACCGTCTCGCATAGGCGGCTTCTTTGACACAAAGCTGTAGGTAGTAAGTACGTAAACTTTGAGAAGCGGTCAGTGTTGCTGTTGCCTTGGATCAGTTTTTATTTTGATTTAATTATTTTCACTGGGGAAAAATAATAATTTCCATTCCATTTAATGACGATACCGAATAATAGTCTTAGGGATCGGACAGGGGTTTTGTTACATATTGTATACTAGCTTCTGCCCGCGACTTCGTACGCGGATCCTGTTGCTTATGCCAGCGACAACAGGGTCGTCAAAATAAAAGATCTGAAACGTCTGATGTCAAATTCTAAGAGCCCGGGGACCGGAAAACAACGTGATGCGCGAGACGATTCGAGACCCTCCAGATCTTTCATTTTGGTAAGATAGCAGGAAATGCCCATCAGAACATTTGCTCACGATCAGCGGTCAGTCGCGCATCATATTCTTCACTGGTCTCTAGAGACCTGGATGTAGATGCATAAATACGATGAGAATGCAGGCGTGCTTCGCGATACGAAGAGGTTTCCACGGAGGGAGTTGAATCCTGATCTTCTCGAACAGCATCAAGTCTCTCCTGACGCTCTTCGGTAGATTCTTGAGATCTTACGATCCTCAATCTTTTAGCTTCTTTGGAACATTGGGAAAGATTTGACCTCTTTCATCATGGTTATAGTTTTATTGTGAAGATACCTGATCAATTAAATCTAAGTGACTGCAAAGTAAATTAAACGCTCAAATAACATAAGCCCGAAGGCATATTTTATATTCGATAAAAAAAAAAATAAAAAAAAAATTGGGAGTTTTGGCCAGTATAGTCGAATTAAAATGATATGCCATCGTCATCGAAAATCAGTCCTAAAGGTTATGTTATTTTATAATTATACAGTGAAATTAGTGATAGCTTTGATATCCAAGTCAGATGTTTCAAATCTTCGATTTTTATAAGTCAACAGGGAATGCCCATCAGACCGAACCACTTTTGCTAAGACGTCATTCCTATATGTGTTATGGTGTAGCCGGGCTCTTGGAGTTCCACATCAGGTGTTCCAGATCTTAAATTTTTATAAGTCAACAGGGAATGCCCATCAGACCGAACACCTTTTGCTAAGACGTCATTCCTATATGTGTTATGGTGTAGCCGGGCTCTTGGAGTCCGACAACTGGTGTTCCAGATCTTCAATTTTTATACGTCAACAGAGAGTGCTCATCAGGCTGAACAACTCTTGCTAAGACGTCATTCCTATATTATTATGAGTTATGGTGTAGCCGGACTCTTGGAGTTCCACAACAGGTGTTCCAGATCTTCAATTTTTATAAGTCAACAGGGAATGCCCATCAGACCAAACAACTTTCGCTAAGACGTCATTACTATATGTGTTATAGTGTAGCCGGGCTCTTGGAGTTCGACAACAGGTGTTCCAGATCTTCAATTTTTATACGTCAACAGAGAGTGCTCATCAGGCTGAACAACTCTTGCGAAGTCGTCATTCCTATTTGTGTTATGGTGTAGCCGGGCTCTTGGAGTTCCACATCAGGTGTTCCAGATCTTCAATTTTTATACGTCAACAGAGAGTGCTCATCAAGCTGAACAACTCTTGCTGAGACGTCATTCCTATATGTGTTATGGTGTAGCCGGGCTCTTGGAGTTCCACATCAGGTGTTCCAGATCTTCAAATTTATTCTCTCAGCAGAAAATGCTCATCACGTGGAAAAATTTTTGCTATGGTACCAGTTTTGTATCTCTTATAGTTTAGCTGGTCTGTTGCGGTTCTGCATCAGGTGTTCAAATTTCCAAGATAAATTATAGCCTATATGTTGCCCAGACTTAATACCTATACAACAAAAAAAAAACATGCAAATCCGTCCAGTAGTTCCGAAGATTAGCGTGTACAAACAAACAGACAAACAGACAAACAGACAAACAGACATACAGACAAACAGACAGAATTTTTTTTTGGATTCGTGCTCTATAACTGTTTGTAAACCCCCCTCAATTATTATTTTTTTAATATATTCAATGTACAGACACAGTTTTTTTACTGTTTTATTATATGTATAGATAATTTCGGCTTAATACCTCCACGCGTCCCTGAGAAAAAAGGTCTTGACCTTGACCTTGAATTAATTGGTCCTATAAGGGTTTCGTTTTTTTCTTTTGAGGCACGGAACCCTAAAAAAATACATTAGTACAGTAATATTACTTCCAAATTTGGCCACCGGATTAGATAAGTTTTTGTTTTTTATTAGGAACATTTAACAAAATGCTATGCCGGTTCCATCGTGATAGTTATCTATATATAAAACTCTTCCGTTACTGACTGACTGACTGACAGACAACGCACAGCCGAAACAACTGATCGTAAAGAGCTGAAATTTGGCATGCGTGTTTGTTGGGAGGAGTAGGCTACCACTAAGAGAGGATATTTTGGAAATTCCCCCCCAAAGGGGAGAAAAAAGTGGTAAATTGAAAATGTTTATTTCTCAATGGATTCCACGCGGACGAAGTCGCGAGCTAAAGCTAGTATGATCATAAATTGCTTTCTAGACAAGATAGTTACTAGCAAATATAACATTAAATATTTTTCAAATAAAAAAAGCCTCCGGTGATAAAGATAAGGTTGTACACTATAATTATTTGAACAGTTTTTAGCTTTCATTTTTTTTTTACTAAGTATACAACCTACTTGTAATTCTTGGGGTTTGAGTGGAAAAGATTAAAGGATTATAAACAAACTATTTAACGAGACTTATTAATTCTTAGTAAAGTTTTTATTGAAAAACTGCGCTAGCTAATTCTCTATAAAAGTCCTGACAGTATTTGTATTACATTATTTTTATATATAAGTCTTGTAGGTAATCAGTAATACTCAGCTTTCAGTAATACGCAGTTTTAGGAGATATTCAAAACCTCGAAAGCGAGGTTTATTCAAAAATTAATTATGTTGAGCATAAAATTCAATAAAACTTTCAATTCAACACTCAACAAATCGCCTTTTTATTAAGTGTAAGTCTGCGTAACGAAACCATAGCGCGATTCAGAGTTATCAGTACAACGCCATCTGTTGGAGAGATAATACATATTTCCAACTGCAACGTACAACGCCATCTCTGAAGGGGCCATGATAGACCGTCAGGTTTGACGACCGGTCGGTAGACTAGTCGAGAGATTTGATACTCAAGTAATATTAAAAATATTTTTTTATAATCAAAGTATAACAGGGGGAAGGGTTCGTGACGAATTGAAAACCGAACGTTTCGACGGTTATTATATAATAATAATATTTCGGGAAACCTCACACACGGTCATCTGATCCCAAACTAGGCAGAGCCTGTACTATGGTGACCAGACAACTGATAAACATACTTATATATTTCTAAATACATACATAATATAGATAAATTATACCCAGGCACAGAACAAACAAAAAAAACAAAATTATAATCTTTATTGTATAAAAAGTGATTGCAGTACAAGTACTACACATTATTTTCAAAAAGTATATTGTACTAAACTTCTCCAATCAAAAAATGATCTTGCTCATCACACAACCTACGACCTCTGGTTTCGCAAGCAGGGTCACTAACCACCAGACCAAGAGGCCAGTCATAAAGGTCAAGACGCGGTCGCCGCAGTCGTTCCGTGGATGGGTGACCATTGTAAATACCGAGACCCTTCCGTGCCTCGGAAAGTACGTTAAGCCTTGGGTTCCAACTGGCATACGTTGACCTTTTATCTTTTTTAGGGTTCCGTACCTCAAAAGGTAAAAACGGAACCCTTATAGGATCACTTTGTTGTCCGTCTGTCTGTCTGTCTGTCAAGACCTTTTTTCTCAGGAACGCGTGGAGGTATCAAGCTGAAATTCATATCAAATACTCAAGTCTATGGTCTCTTGGAGCTGTGAAAAAATCAAACTTCTAAGTCAACGCGATCAAAAGATAGGGTAGAGTGGGTACGGTTGAAACAAAGGACGGTTGAAACAGAGCAAGTATCTCGTAAACGGTTACGCGGGGAGTGTTGTGTGCAAGGGGAAAACGAAGCGGACGACAGTCTGCCCTGATAATTGTAAATGCAGTACTTGCAAATTGGCGGTTTCGAGATAAACGCGGTAAACGTGTTTTGTGATATCTACACAACAAGTCTGAATTAAATAATGTTTTATAAATACCAGAAAAATCAGAAAAATATCAAACTTTGTATTGATGTAATTTTTTCTTTATTTTATTATTTCCTTTGGATAAAATGCGCATTACTGCATTTTGTTCTACCATCTAGACTTGTGAACATGAAAGTATCACTAAGCCCAAAGGCAGTATTTGTGTTCATTACTGCAAAATCACCTAGCACGTGTTTAATACTGCGTTTCTATTTATTAATCGTGTCTTATTATCATGCCTGGTACTAGTTGAAAGATTTGTTAACCTTATACTTCAGCTATCAGATACTATTATGAGAGGATATGTGACGAAATAAAACAGACCTTTATAGGTACTAGAAAAGTAGTTAAAAAAAATAATCAGTCTTTAAAATACACTTTAGGAACATGTAGAATACTGCGTTCAGTGTTAGTGGTGCAATAGAAGCTATTTATTATACTTGCTACGCTCAAACGCGGCATTGGCGAATACTGCGTGTAGTTTTAGTGGCGCAAGAAAATCTCTATAATATACTTGCTACTCTCACACGCAGCAATGTTGAATACTGCGTTAAGCTTTAGTTAGTATTTGTTGCAAAGTACTAGAACGTTAAATAAAGTTGCAGTAACCATAGCAAGTACTGCACAACCGTCTAGCACATGCTGAGTACTGTGTATCCAGTTAGCAAAAGTAATAATTTGGTGCAAGTACTGCGTATCTAGTTATATAAAAAACATGTTTATAATAAAAAAAATCATGAAAATTATTTTTTTATGTATAGATTAGCCCCTTGAGGTGTCATTTTTGCAAAAAAGTGAAAATCGCAAAAATGTCGATTACTGCACTTACAATTATGACGGCAGAGGTCCGAATACGAATTCAGTCCCGCGCCGCTTCTCGCGCGTTGTCGTTTTGTGCAGGACACCATATTGTTTTTTACTACTCAAAAGTAAGTATTTTTCTTCTGACATTAAAGCTTATATTATTTGTTGCTTTTAAGTGAATGCAGTGAGTGTGTGTTTGTGATTAATATGACTCTTGTAGAATAAGGTGTAATGACCATTTTTAATGTGTCCTTAATACTGTCGTAATTATAAAGTATATTTTACCAAAAGTGGTGTTGGGGACGGTTGAAACAGCATGGTATAAACCACTGTTCCCATGTTTATTAATTTTAATTTCTTTTATTTGTTATGTATTATTTGTTTATTTGTTTTTAGAAATGTTTTCCTTGTTTATTTGGAAATTATTATCTTTTTTTTGTAATTTCTTTAAATTTTTACTACTCGTCAAAGGCTGTTATGTTTTAGAAGTAGTAAAATCTTGAAGACGGATTAATTTTATCATGTGGTGCCATAATTATTCTTATAAGTAGTATTAATGATAAATAAAACATGTTTCATTTGTTTTTATTGTATTATTTGTGTGTTTCTGCTGACCCAAATCGCTGTTTCAACCGCCCCTGGCATGGGGACGGTTGAAGCAAATATAAATATTTTTTAAATTTCATATATTTCTAAAAATAGTGACCCGAGGACTATAGTGATTCAGCCATATCGTAGCTAAAACATCATATTTGAATTTCACGTATCATAACCGTTTCTTGATTTATAAACAACAAAATTATAAACGATAAAAGCAAAATTGTTTCAACCGTACCCAGTCTCCCCTACTCCCGTTTATGCCGCAAATTTTCGACACTCGCAAGGGAATCAAAACCTACAGGGTACTTCCCGTGAACTCAGAATCTTGAAATTTGGTACGAAGCAACGTCTTATAACACAGATAAAGGAAAAATTCCAAAAATCTTAAATTTTTAGTTACATCACATAGTATATTTTTTTTAATAATCATAAACTTACTAGCTGACCCAGCAAACGTTGTTCAGCGATTAAAAAAAAAAACAGTTTGTACGGAACCCTCGGTGCGCGAGTCTGACTCGCACTTGGCCGGTTTTTTTTCTATTTAATTGAGATTTACCAAAATCTAACAGTCAAAAATTCTCAGCGGATCTGTGGGCGTGAAAGATACTTCACTTCCCACATATAGAAGGGGAGTGACCGAGCAATTCACTGTATAGCGCCGCGTAATATAATAAAAAAGATATAGAAAAAAAACATTCATTTCAGATTTGCCAACGGATCAGATAAGTTTTAAAGTTATACTTCTTTAGGCGATTTTAAGATGCGCGCGCATCATGCAACACGAAATTTTCACGTTTGTATATGCGGTAACGGTGATGGAGATATCAATGAACATACATACAAAAAAAAGATACATGATGTACAGTCAACAGCAAAAGTAGATGATGAATTGAAATTATAACTTTTGGAGTCAAACTGATCACGAATTTAACTGTACTAGTAGTAAATGTTTGGTATAATTTACAATCACACTACTTTTGAATCACTTCGACGCCACACAGTTCTGACGCGAACTCCGTTCATTAGTATTGAATTTCTGATTTTGATCATCTACTTTTGCTGTTGACTGTACAGACGAACAAAGAAATACTCCTTTTCAAAGTTGGTTAAAAATTGCAGTTTTTTTTTAAAGAACGACGCTCGCACTAAGGAATTTAATCCTTGTGTCGCGGGGGTTTCACAAACATTCAAATCACATGCACAAAGAACACCCAGACTTGGAACAAGCACTTGTGGATCACACAAATACTTGTCCCATGCGGGGATCGAGCCCGCAGCACGTCGCGCACCGTGGTAATTAGCGTGGTGACCTATACCACTCGGCTATCCGTGCAGTCATTTAGTAGAATACGCCTATGATATATGTATTTTTATTGACATTTATCACCTGTCATATACAAGTGGCCATGATCCCGGAACGCTCGCCGTCGTAAACTTAAATATTAATACACAATTATGTAGCAAATACTTTGTTATTAACGACCAATCGCTAATAACGTCACCATGACTTTTAACATCAATTCTAAATTTATGAAATAACTAGCTTCTGCCCGCGACTTCGTCTGCGTGGACTTCAGAATTGGGTCCAAAAAGGAATGAAAAATGTTAAGGTAATGAAAAATTTTACACAATTTTTACCCGTGATATAGCTTGCGATGTACCTACCTAATAGAGAAAAATAACAAATTTCAAAAGTGTCTACCTGTGTTAGCTCGGAAACAATTTTCAATTTTCCCTCGGGAACTACTTAAGGAATCGGGATAAAAGGTAGCCTATGTTCCTTTCTATGTCAAAGGCTACATGCATGCCAAATTTGATCCAAATCCGTTCAGCCGTTTTTGCGTGATTGAGCAACAAACATCCAAACATTTATAATATTAGTAGGATAGTAGGATTATTCATAGTAAAGTTTTAATTGAGAAACTGCGCTAACCAGTTTTCATGACAGTCTTTTTCCTGCCCTTATTTCATTCATATGTAGTCGGCGCAAATCGGCGCAATGCGTATTTTCCTTCCATTCCTCTCTATTACTCGTCATCGCGGCATCCATTCCTTTCTTTCTCATTTCATCTTTCAAACAATCCATCCATCTCTTTTTCGGTCCCCTCTGCTTATATACCCATCCACAGTCAGTTATAACTTGTTTAGTTATGTGACTTTCATCCCTCCTCATAACATGTCCATTGTCCATACCACGACAAACGCTTACCTCTTATCTTTTCATTCACTGGCGCTACTTTCAAGGTTTCTCTAATATACTCATTCCTTATCCTACCTAAGTAAGTAAATCTAAGTAGTAAGTAGTAAGTCATAACAGTATTAGTATTAAATTGTACCTACTTATACTTAATACACAGAGAAATTCAAAACCCCGGAAGCGAGATTTCTGCAAAAATTGATAGTTGGTTATGTTAAGCTTATACGTCCTGTATTGAATCAAAATGTGCTCGCGATTATAAGTAAGTTTGGGTAACGAAACCATAGCGCGATTCAGAGTTATCAGTACAACGCCATCTGTTGGAGGGACAATACATGCTGCCAACTACAACGTACAACGCCATCTTTGAAGGTGCCACGATAGACTGTCAGGTTTGACGATCGGTTGGTAGACTAGTCGAGAGATTGAACAATTATTTTTTGTTGTAATGAAAACATTAGGGATGTCTATTTAAGTAAATATTAAAAAAAAATTCGTTCGTGTACTTATTGACTTTTGATTGACTTATGTACCTATATATATCTGAATGTATTTATGTTTTCAAAGAAAGTGAATTTGTAACTCTTTTGAGAAATAAATATCTTTAAACGTAAAGAAACATTCAACAAAATTCTTTGCTGATTCCATTATAACCTAATATTAGAAACTTAAACATCAATTACTTCTTAAATAGTTACTAGCGAATATAACATTAAAATTAAAGCCTCCGATAATAACCGGTGACTTTTAACATCAAATCTAAATTTACGACAATCTTATTAGACTTTCAAATTGCAAAACTTCAACTTGGCCTAATAATAAATTTCAAATAGTAAGATTTTTTTTTCAATGGTTTTAATTAAGTTTAGTTTGCGTTCAGAGGAATCAGCACCAATGTCCGTCTTTACTGAATGTCAAATATATCCTAAACATACACATAATAAATATAATACACCTAGTGTCATTAGATTAGTATAACGTTTTATCGATGAGACCTCCCCCCCCTAGACAAAGTACATTTCCACAAGCGTTAACGATCATAGAAATCGCTTAAATGACTGCACAGAATAATAGCCGAGTGGTATAGGTCACCACGCTAATTACCACTGTGCGCGACGTGCTGCGGGCTCGATCCCCGCATGAGACAAGCATTTGTGTGATCCACAGATACTTGTTTCAAGTCTGAGTGTTCTTTGTGCATGTGATTTGAATGTTTGTGAAACCCCCGCGACACAAGGAATAAATTCATTAGTGCGGGCGTCGTTAAAAAAAAAGTATGGAATTTGAATTTCTCTTCGATAAGTCACGTGACTTAGACTTGTCACTGTCATATATTTGAGCCATTCGATCAGCGATAATGATTGTAGAAATGTTCCTTGTATAAGATCCAGTTTTTTGATCCCGAGTTAACTCAAACAAGGTTAAATATGCTAACTAATGGTTTGAAACTTCGGTAGAATACGTTTATTCATCAATTTTTATTCTAACAAATGATTAATTAATTAACTCTCCAACCTTGACCATTTGATAGACAAATTGATGAAAAAACGCGTTTTGAAACCATTAGTATATTTAACCATTGGTTGAGATAACTCGGGTTCAAAAAACTGGGCCCAAGGGGCCGCTAATCCGAAACATCTTCATTAGGGGGCGTCCATAAATTACGTGAGGTGATTAAGGGGGGGGGGGTCGAGTCAAATCTCATCTAATCTTACGTTGGAGAGAGGTCTTGGCAAATATCACGCAATTTTTTTTGAAAGAAACAATAAAAAAATTATACAATTTTAGTCCATTTAATCCAGATTGTACATGTATGCTTAAGTTAAATTTTTATTACACTTATAATTAAACTCTCAGCAATATTGATTACTAGTCTTAACTAGTCGTAAATAAAAGCACGAAGCAATTTTTTTTTGTTACAATGACCATCCGACGCGTTTACGTAAGAAACCCACATTTGAAAAATCTCACGTGAGATTGGGAGATGGGGGAGGGGGTTGAATAAAATCTCACCACATCTCACCAGGGGGAGGGAGGGACAGAAAATTAAAAAAAACAGCTCACGTAATTTATGGACGCCCCCTTATTCAGAATTCTTATATTCCTCTAATTATTTACAGGAAGGAGATGATCTATTCCCGAAAGACGCTGATGATAAGTTTCTGCCTTCGACGGTGGATTACGTGGACACATACAAGGCGATGGAGGCGCTAGTCGAGAAGGGCCTCACCAAGAGCATCGGGCTGTCGAACTTCAACAGGAGGCAGATAACTAGAGTGCTTGAGGTGTCAAAGATCAAGCCGGTTATGAACCAGGTAGGTGGACATTGCAAGGAGTGTAAAACGCTCCTAAAAAAAAAAAAATACTTTTGATAGAACTGACGATGATGAAACAAGAACAGGATGAAAAATCTAATATCTAGACTAATATTATAAATGTCGTGGTGACTTAGCAGTTCAATGACTGGATTCGCATGCTCAGGCAACCCAGGCAAAAATTGAACCCAGGCAAGTACCAATGTGACTTTTTGAAAGTCATATGTACTTTCTTCATTATTCTAAGACACCATTGACAAACGGTGATGGAAACATCGTGAGGAAAGCTGGATATCAAAAATTGAAATCTGAAATCTTCAACCCGCAATGAGCAAGCGTGGTGATCAATGCTCATTCCTTCTCTATATGGGAAGAGTCCTGTGCCCAGCAGTGGGCACAGGACTCTTCCCGGGACGGGACGTTAATAGCCGGTATTATATATTATAAAGCTGAAAAGTTTGTTTGGTTGAAAGCACTAATCTCAGGAGCTGCTGGGCCGATTTGAGAAATTCTATCAGTGTTAGATAGCCCATTTATTGAGGCCGGCTTAAGGCTTAGTGTCGCGATAAACGACGCACACGCGGTCGGAGCCGCGGGCAAAAGCTAGTTTGTTATAACGCTTCATTAATATACAGGGTGTAAGGGATCATCAACGAACAAACGATTTTCATGGGTCCAGGAAATTAACATGATTCAGGGTTCAAATTTTCTATTCGCTGTGTTTTCCTGATTATTTTTTAATGAAACGAAAGAAAAAAAAAATTACTTCAAATCATAGCCTATTATGAATGTTCAGCATTTTTTGTAAAGCCTAATGATGGTCACATTACTATTATTCTTTTTAACCCTTTTTAAGATAAATGTTTGTGTTTCGAGTGAGTTCATATGGATGGGTTTCGAACCAACAACCAAATGATCGCAGTCCGACAACCTAGCCTAGGCTACAGCCGCTTTCGATGTTGAAAGTTATCATAAATTTTCGGAGGTTTCTTATGTTTTAAAATAATTAATCTTGTATCCGTTTTAGATCGAAGTCCATCCCTACCTGAACCAGCAGCCTCTCATAGACTTCTGCAAACAACACAACATCGCTGTAACCGCGTACTCGCCGCTGGGGTCCCCCGACCGGCCGTGGGCGAAGCCGGATGACCCCCAGCTGTTGGAGGACCCCAAGCTTAAAGCGATTGCTGATAAATATGGGAAGACTACAGCGCATGTGCTGATTAGGTAAGATGTTTTGTTATTTTTATTGCATCACATTGTATAATACTGCATATCTCTATACAGGATTAATTTAAAAGGAGTGCGTATATTCAACGAGGTAATCAGGTGCATAAAACTGAACAACGTTTCGACGTATGTTTCCCAAGAAACATACGTCGAAATCTTACAATGGAAAATGAACTTTTCATACAAAGTGACAGGTCACGTGAGTTATTTTTGTATGAAATGATGATTTCCAATTTTAAGATTTCGACCTTTGTCTCTTGAGGAAAGTTGTTCAGTTTTATGCACCTGATTACCTCGTTGAATATACGCACTCCTTTTAAATTAGTCCTGTATTTAGTTAATATGTGAAGCAAAAACTTTGAGTATGAAACGCACTCTTAAAGTTTATATAGGACTGTAGAACAATATTATTTTTTTATAATTTTGCATAATAAATACATGAACTCAAAAATAAAAAAATTACACACACTACCATGTATTTGACACACACGCTTATACTCGTATGGTCTCCTGTCAAATTGGGAGAGATTATAAGTAGATTATACAATAAATACAAGAGATTAATATTGTTTGTATTTACTGAATGTCAAACATAACCACAATCTGTGTAATAAAAATGGTGAAGCAAACTTCGATCCCTTTTTCAAATTGTTATGGCCGATTTTCGACCACTATTGGGCCTCTTGATAATATAATAAGTATATTAAAGAAGGGGCCTATGACCAGCAGTGGGATGCCAAGGCTGTGAATCATGACGAACAACATTAATCCTACTAATATTATAAATGTGAAAGTGTGGATGATTGGATGTTTGTTACTCAATCACGCAGAAACGGCTGAACGGATTTGGATGAAATTTGGCATGCATGTAGCCTTGGTCATGGAAAAGAACATAGGTTACCTTTTATCCCGATTCCTTGAGTAGTTCCCGAGGGAAAATTGTTTCCGAGCTAAGCTAATAACAGCGCAAGCTGAAAAGTGAAAATTTTATTCCATTTTTTTATTTCTTTTTGGACTCAGTTCTGAAGTCCACAAAGACAAAGTCGCGGGCAGAAGCTAGTATTTAATTATGTTTCAGATACGCGATAGACCGCGGCATCATCGTCATCCCGAAGTCAGTAACAAAATCGAGGATAATCGCGAACCTGAACGTGTTTGACTTCCAACTGTCGCCGGAGGACATCAAGGAGGTAGCGAGTCTGGAGTGCAACGGGCGGTTCTGTAGCATGGGAGAGTAAGTGTCTATTCTGTTGAGTATTT
The DNA here is from genome assembly GCA_950381575.1 of Plusia festucae. Classification (NCBI taxonomy): domain Eukaryota; kingdom Metazoa; phylum Arthropoda; class Insecta; order Lepidoptera; family Noctuidae; genus Plusia; species Plusia festucae. The sequence goes on from OX494457.1 coordinate 625,360, forward strand.
TTAGATTGGTAACATTAGGAGTCCATAAATTACGTGAGGTGTTTTTTTTAATTTTCTGTCCCTCCCTCCCCTCTGGTGAGATGTTGTGAGATTTTATTCAATCCCCTCCCCAACCCCTAATTTCACGTGAGATTTAAAAAAATGGATTTCTTACGTAACCGCATTGGATTGTTGTCATTTGTTGTGTTATTGTAAAAAGAAAAAAAAATTGCTTCGTCTTTCTTTATGACTAGGACTAGTACCTAAGAGTTTAATTATAAGTGTGCTGAGAGTTTAATTATAAGTGTAATAAAAATTTAACAATAGTATACTTTAAAACCGACCGGCCAATCTGGAGGTCATTGGGGGAGGCCTATGTTCAGCAGTGGACGTCTTATGGCTGATATGATGATGATGATGATGATACTTTAAAAATCGTAACTACGGGCTACAGTTACCGTGATGAAAAAAATATATTTTTAAATAACTTCCACCTATAAAATATTGATTGCTGATATACGCCTATATCAGTTTAATCATAGCAATGAGCACGCATATGCTGTGAGAAATCATTACTATAATAAATTTTCTATTTAATTTTGTCCCATGTAATTTCAGTGCCTACAGCCCTCCCCTAGCCAAGTGACATTTCTACAAGCGATAACGATGATAGAAATCGCTTAAATGACATTAAATGTACGGAGAGTCTAAGTCACGTGACTTATCGAAGAGAAATGTCATTTCCATACATTTAATGTCATTTAAGCGATTTCTATCATCGTTAACGCTTGTAGAAATGTCACTTGGCTAGGGGGGAGGCCTGACACAGCTCAGCTAAAACAAAATTAAATGACGTTTCGCTTATACATTTTTTATTTTTTTTTTACAGCACCTACCACCCAGACTACCCGTTCAATGATGAGTATTAAAAAAAATAACAAATTAATATAAGTAGCAAGTGTGTGTACCACGTAGCTGTACCTATAGAAAAATCTATAAAATTGTTAAATAATTAATAGTTAACTTTAATTTGAACTACAGATAATTCCCATTAGCATTCCAATCAGATTTCTTAAAAGGGACTTCTTTTTTTAATAAACTTATTAAGTACGTCACGGGAATCAAAGCGAACTCATGCAATTACCTTTTCAGTCTGATGAGTCTAATTGCGACCACGGCCAGTGTAACCCGGCCGAAACGTCGAGCCATAAAGGTAAATGCATGAGTTCGCGTTGATTCCCGTGACGCCATTTATTTATAGATTTGTTAAAAGCTACCAACCTACTATATTTCAAAAAAATCTTATAATTCGTTATTTATATATGTTTGAACAGAATAAAAATCATGTTAAATATAAATTTAGTTTTTTTTAACACAACACAGGTATCAACTTTCCAACAATCCATCCATCTCTTTTTCGATGTTCTTCTGTTTGCGTACCCCTCCTGTCATACTCACTTGTTTAGTTAGGTATTTGATATACTTACCTACTTAAGATAAGTATTTTCTTTTTTTTTTCTTTTTAAAGTTTACTGTACTTAATTTAGTAATCTCTTACCCCTCGTGCTAAGCTAAGATGCTTGTGTTACGAGTGGGTTCACGTCGGTAGAGAAATGGGTGGGATTTGAACCCGCAACCACATGATGGCATAACAGAAAATCGTTACAATAGGCATGTTGACTGGGTATAGAAAACGTAATTATATTTAGTCCTTTAGGTAATTAAAAAAATAATACATGATCTAAATTTTTTGTTTAATCAAATTAACAAATAATGACTTAGTTTGGTTTAACAATAGTTAGGTATATATTTTAATTCAAACAGACATTTATTATTGTTATCTGTACTTTATTTCGTTCTAATACAATATGAGCATAATTAAAATTAACGGAATATTATATTTCTAAATATAGATACAGGGGAAGAACTTAAATATTGGTAAGCAACTATCAGTGACTTATAAATTAAAGATTGCTCTTATGCATCGTAAACATATATCTCACTATAAGTACTTTTTTATAATCGATCAATTCGCTAATTCTTTATTAGACTTTTAAATTGAAAACTGCGGTAACCAGTTATCTATCATTATTAATTACTAGCAGACCCGACAAACGTTGTTTTGCCATATACTTAAATAAAAATTGGAGATGGCCACCCTTATCAAACAGGAATGTATATAAAAAAAATAGCCTACGACCTATTCTCGGACCTACTAAATAAATATAACTACATAAAATCTCTTATGAGAAGTCGATATTATGTTATGTAGAAGAAGAGATGTTTAATATTTTTTGTTTGTTGTTTTTCTCACCACCTCTGTATGATTCTTCTGCCTAGCCTTTTCCCAAGCTATATTAGCTGAAAATCTCTGTATGATTAATTGTTATATATCCTCTACACAGAAAAGAGTAAAAGTTATTTCAAAATTAAAAAACTAAATAGTGGACCTGATACACGTTGTCATGTCAAACAACTAACAGAAAAATGTCAAACGCCATAAAAGGTTACATTGGAAAAGTTAATAATTTTGTCGTTAAATTTTTCTTTAATTTGTAATGTTTCGCGAAGCTTTTTTATTTTTTTCGTCTATAAAAGCCTTCTCCTGATAATAAACAACACGACAAAAAAGAAATTGACGAAATTGGTGCAGCCCTTCACGCGTGATGCCATGACAACGGAAAACGGGTTTCATTTTCTTTATATATATAATTCTTCTGTGAGTGTGTATGTGACTGAACTCCTCCTAGACGGCTGGACCGATTATAATGAAATTTGCTGTGTGTCTTCATGTGGATTCGAGGATGGTTTAGATTCACAATTTGGTCCAATTTGAAATGTTTTTTTGTTTAATTTTTATCATAATTATTAACATCGCGATTATTGACATTAAAAACGTAAGTAGGTAGGTAGTTGCCATGACGACCAAATTTTGTTGTTTTAGTACAATTTACTATCCTCCAGATCCGCCTCCATAGAGGTTATTTAACAATTAAATAAACAAGGTTGTCAAAACTCCTTGCAATGATATTAAAACTGTTTTCTTCTTATATCAGGCTCGCAGACTTTTATGTTTTTTTTTTGTTTGTCTATTTGGTAGGTCTGAGAGTAGGTCGTAGGTTATATTATGATTGCCACCAGAAAGAAAGAGAGAAAGTACTCTCAATACTGAAGAATAGCAAATTAGACTCAAAGAAAACATTCTTTTATTTTTTTAAAGAAATATATCTGCATTAAATTGATGTTTGAAAATACGCTTTGCGGACCGGGAATCGAATGGGCTAAAATGCGAAAAACTAGCACCGTGTACTTTTTGGCATCAATCGATATTATATATAATTCCAGTGTCATGATGTTTGTCGGGGATGAACTCCGAAACTACTGAACCGATTTTAATCAAATTTGCACACCGTGTGCAGTTTGATCCAACTTGAAATATAGGATAGCTTACATCACAAATATAAAAAAAAATTGAGACCGCGGGCGGAGCAGCGGGAAACAGCTAGTTATATATATAGATTTTCACACGACAGATGTTGAATGACTCTATGAAAGTCTTACTTATAAAACGTTATAATAAGCAGATATAGGAGAATTACAAAATCTCGAAAGCGAGATTTCTTCAAAAATATATTACTACTTGTTAAGTTTGGCCATATCTGATATCTATTTATGTAATTGTCTCGCGTTTATATGTCAGTCTGCGTAACGAAACCATAGCGCGATTCAGAGTTGGTGCACAGCGTCATCTGTTGAAGAAATAGTTCATATTGCCAACTGCAACGTACAACGCCATCTGTGAAGGGGTCACGATAATCTGTTAGGTTTGACGACCGGCTGGTAAACTAGTCAAGAGATATTGTTGGAGATTATTGTTGGTTTGTCGTATGAAAATCATTAGGGATGTTTATACAGGGTGACAAAAACAAAAAAAATGGGAGCTTTAGTTTCAGTAACATAGCAATTATAAACTGTTTTTTTTACAATCTAAATCGTTAAAAAAAAATACGCGATTATCGTTTTCAAAAGGTCCATTGATGTTATTATCTTTATTTAAGTACGAATTATCGGTATTCCAGCAAAATATTTAATATGCAAAATAAATAAGAAAAATTAAATCGTGCCCACTACACGAAAATGGTAGTACGCGAAATTCTTTGATACTTTAATTATTTTAACGCTTTTCGTAACACTGATCAATTATTTTTTAATTTTACATTTGATATTTTCTACATTTTCTTGACAACACGTATTATTGTATATTTAAATTTGTCGCATCTATTCAATTTCACCCTGTATTAAGTAAATATTTAAAAAATACTGAAGTAACCGAATAATTTAAACTTAGTTTAATGATGGGACGACTTTGACGAAATTGTAATATATACGAATATAATATAATTACAATATAATATAATATTACTTATATATATATTTTTTTTTTAAAGACGACACCCGCATAGGAATTTTATTCTTGTGTCGCGGGGGTTTCCCCAACATTCAAATCACATGCACAATGAACACCCAGACTTGGAACAAGCATTTGTGGATCACACAAAATGCTTGTCCCATGCGGGGATCGAGCCCGCAGCACGTCGCGCACAGTGGTAATTAGCGTGGTGACCTATACCACTCGGCTATCCGTGATCTGCTTTAGCCTTCCATAGCCCTCGGCTCGGTCTGCGATCCTTAATTTTTTGTATTAAGAAATATAGTGTTACTTGACTGCACGGATAGGGATAGCCGAGTGGTATAGGTCACCACGCTATTTACCACAGTGTGTGACGTGCTGCGGGTTCGATCCCCGCATGGGACAAGCATTTGTGTGATCCACAGATGCTTGCGAACGAGTTCCATCTGTTTACAGTCAGATATTTCTCAAGGAAGAGTTTCAACCAAAACTCTTCCTTGAGAATATATATTGAGAATATATATTGAGAATATATCGACGTTTCCCAAGGAGGATATGCGACACCTCGCAGCGCATCACGACGCCGGAACCTCGTGTGACCTAGTTTTTTAGTTTACATTTAAAATGTATATGTATCTATACCTACACTGATATTTTATTTCTTGTAAAACAATATACATCATTTTTATATTATACACAACTTATACTAAACTATATTAATTATACTAAACTAAACTAAAAACTTATAAGATAAATAAAACTATCTATAAAAAGAAAACTTGCTAACCAATATTAAGTAATATGGATTACAAAATAAAGGCTAACAAGCATCAAAAAATTAATCGTCATCTTTGTCTATGACGGGAAACGTGCCCAAAAGGCTGGCAGCATTGCCACGTTGGATAGCAATGCTGATTCGCTGTGCCAAAAACATGCCAGCTCTTTGGTCACGGGTAGCGTATAATAATTGTATCTATACATATAATAAAATCGATACATCTATACATATAATAAAATCGTAAAATACCAGGGCTTCAGTTTGCTTGTCTGTGCGTTTGTGCGCGCTAATATCAGAATAGATGATGGATCGGATGATCCCAGGGAAATCGAGGGAAACCCTCATATTTTATAGACACGCATTACGTGTTTCATGTTCATTCTTAAGCTATTCACGTATTTGCATCTGCGAGTCACCACCGCTTGATCATCAACTGATGATGGAAGGTACAACTCCTTGACGGTTAGGAGTTGAAGAATAATTCTTGGATTAAATATTAACAGTGGACCAGTTTTGCAAATTTTCGAAAGAGTAGTCTCCGGAGCTGATGATCTCTCGCCCAAGAACTAAGAGCCACTCCGTGTTTTTCACCACCGGGTGTAGGTAGGTCCTGATACTCAAGAGCTGGCGAGCTCTCTCTAGACTTGCATATGGGGACCGGCTGCGAGGCAGCTCCGTACCACCAGTGTCGAAGCCAAATCAAATACAAATACTTTATTACGGGCATGTTGGTCTAGTGGTTAGTGAGTCTGACTGCTAAGCCAGAGGTCGTGGGTTCGATTCCCACCCAGGACAAATCTTTGTGTGATGAGCACAATCATTTGTTCTGTGTCTGGGTGTTATTTATCTATCATATGTATGTATTTAGAAGTATTTAAGTATGTTTATCAGTTGTCTGGTTACCACAGTACAGGCTCTGCCTAGTTTGGGATCAGATGACCGTGTGTGAGATTGTCCCAAGATATTTATTTATTTATTATTTATTATGTAATTAGTCTATGTACAATCACTTTACACGTGGTTTTTTTAGCTGTATTTAGCTGAAGGAGATTTTAACAGACCATCCAGTCAGTCCAGCTCATACTCATCCGCAGTTTGGGTGCTTCTATTCCTAGTTGGACCTTTTCTTCGTTCTTTCGTAGGCCGGCTGCCAGACTCCGTACCTTCAAGGTCGGGGCAGTATTTAGCTCTAAGGTACGCTAAAAGAGATTCTTGCGTGGGGAATACCGGATCGTCCTGGTTCTCATCGTCTCCCGAACCAAAGCCGGTGTTGCTTCTTTTACTCCTAGCAGGACGATGACGTCGTTCTTTCGAAGACCGGCTTCGAGGCACCTCCGTACCACCAGTCCCGGAGCCATTTTTAGCTCTTATTGTGGAGGATACCGGATCTTCCTGCTGCTCATTGTCCCCTGTTCCAACACTGGTGTTGCTGCTTTTACTCCTAGCAAGATTACTTCGTTCTTTCGTAGACCGGCTGCCAGGCAACTCCGTACCTTCAAGGTCGGGGCAGTATTTAGCTGTAAGGTACGCTAAAAGAGATTCTTGCGTGGAGAATACCGGATCGTTCTGGTTCTCATCGTCCCTACTTCCGACGCCGGTGTGGCTGCTTTTACTCTTAACAAGATTACTTCGTTCTTTCTGGGCGGGGTACCTTGATTTAACCTTGGGATATTTAGACTCCTCGTCTTTAGATGACAGAGGATTTTTCCCTCTTGGTTTACTACCGTGGCGATTGCTAAGTAAAGAGCCAGGGTTACACTTAGGTGCAGGTTCTTCGTCAATTTGTGACGTTTGTCGCGTTCGGTATCGCGATTGCTTAGCGGGGGTCTCTTTTGGCTTTTTTTCAGCAGCGTGATTACGAGAGTTCGTGCTACGTGCTAGTAGCCGACCTGAGTCGCTGTGAGCCATCGCCTGGCTGTCTGGCTTTCTTTTCGTAACAGGTTCCTCGTCAGTCTCTGAGGAGTCAGTTTCTTCCTCGGAACCCGTGTCGGAGTCATCGGCCACCGGCTCAGCGGGTGACGCTGAGGGTTTGGGTCGCTTTGAGCCAGCAAAATACCTCTGAACTCGCTTCGCACCGCCAGCTGCGCATTTCGTCGCTGCCGGAGTAGTTCTCTCGTTACCTGCGGAAGAGAAACAAGGTCGTCAAACTGATGAAGGCGCGCCAGGATTGCAAAATTAAAAAGCGGCGGTAGCCTAATGGCTAGGGCGTCGGACTTGCGATCATGTGGTTGCGGGTTCGATTCCCACCCATTACACTACCGACGTGAACCCACTCGTAACACAAGCATCTTAGCTTAGCACGAGGGGTTAACGAGATTACTAGTAATGTGCGACCCACATTGCTAGTACTCTTTTAAAAAAAAAAAAAAAAGATTATACATTTCTATTAATTCAGCGATGCTTAAAACGGTACCTGTGTGTTTTACCGCCGAGCTGGAGCTTTCTGATGATGCACTTGGTGCAGGCGCCTCTGTCGCTGAAGGTTTCCTTCGCATCGTTGCCGATATTTTAGCTGTAGAGGCAGTTTTTCGCTTCTTCTTGAGCAAATTCACTGTAAGAATGTTATATTAATTAAATAATTAGGTAATTTAACAATTTGGCGTTATACCTATATTGTTTGTTTGAACGCGCTAATCTCAGGAACTGCTGATTTGATTTGAAAAATGTTTCACTGTTAGATAGCCCATTCATTGAGGAAAGCTATAAGGCTATAATTTACTGCGATAACTGACGCCCACGCTGGCAGAGCTGCGAGAAAAAGCTAGTAAATAATCAGTAAGGAACCGCGCTACATAAACAAGTGTTTGAGGTCAACAGGTTGATCTATGAATCTATAATAATAAATTACAAGGCCAAGGTCAGCAGAACAACCAGTCACTCTCACAACCAGCTGGCAACCCAACACGATATTATTATTTTAAGGATAATATTATTAAAAATAAGTGCGTTATTCGTGACAAGTTTTGATTTTGAAATAAATCTTCTTTCACTTTATTTCATTACTAGCTTTTGCTCGCGGATCCGCCCGCGTGGGCGTCTCTTTACGAGACAAATTATAGCCTTCCTCAATAAGTGTCTTATCTAACAGTGAAAGAATTTTTCAAATCGGACTAGTAGTTCTTGAGATAAGCGCGTTTAAACAAACACACAAATTCAAGATATAGAATAGAACCTCCCCTCTCCCGTGGGTATGACAGACTAGGAGACAGAATAGGAGGACTCTACAGATGGTAAGCAAGGAGAATGGGCAGCAGCGTTCTCCTAAAGAACTGAAAGTAGTGAACTACGGTCACCAACCACCTTGTCCAGCGTGTTGAATAGGGCAAACACCTTAATGATGGCGTGCCACAACACAGCCCCCATATGGAGGATCGGCCCCCCCTAGCCAAGTGTGACATTTCTACAAGCGTTAATGTTTATAGAAATCGCTATGACATTAATATTATGGAAATGACATTTGATTTCGATAAGTCACATGACTCAGACTTTAACGATTCGATCAGCGTTATCGCTTGTAGAAATGTAAATTGGCTAGGGGGGCTGGTGTTGTTGGCTCAACATTGAACAGGCCTAGGTCTAGCAGAGGACCGCGATAGGCTGAGTTGTTGTGATCTAAGAAAAATTAAGCAACAATAACACATACTTGTTGAAAGATAATTGTTTCGTAGGTATTCACAATATAATAAAAATAATTTCTAAATAAAATTTGTTATCGTTTAGGCCAGAGGTCGACAACCTACGGCTTGAGCCACAAGGAGCTCTTTGGATGTGAAGCTACACATAAAGCTATTTAAATAAAAAAGAAAAAAAGATTTAAAAATCGTTCTGTATCCATTAACGAGGATAAGCCAACATTTGTATCTCTGAGTCACTTTTCAAACCTTCGCTTTTTATGAGTATAAATAAAAATGGTTTTCACTTTCTTTTACAACATACCTAAGATAAAGTTGTTTATTACTCTCTTCAACCAATGAATTGATAAGCATTGCCTTTTAAAAAAGTGACCAAATTAAAAAGAAGATAGCACCATGTTTTTTATGTGTCTTCAAAAACTGAAATTTAGTAAATTGTAATGTTTGCTCTTCTCTCTTGCGATTCAAAACGTTGCCGACCCCTGGTCTTGTACAATTAAGCACATCCGTATAGTTGTATGGATTTACGAATGTCATTAAAAGACCCGAAATGATTATTGTATATTATAATTTAATAAAACTTAATAGGAACACATATTACCACAAATTGATATAGCTCCCTCACTAATAATAAAAAAAACTCACTTTCCAAATTCCAAGAACGATTATCGGGCACTTTTGTACGTTATTTAACACGGCTAGTGTGGCTGGTATCTATTTTGCGTGCGTTCGCAACAAAATCTATTTGGTCACTGAATGAGAAGTAGCTTGCGTGCGTAGTTACAATAAAGATGAATAACTTATTCATCCCTGTATTAAAATGGGATTGGGCGGTTCTTATCAGCCGCATGCAGGACAGCCGCTGGGCGAAGGTCGCATACAATAGGAGCCAGCAGACGGCGCCACTGAGGCCGGCCCAGGAAGAGGTGGCGGTACGATCTGTGTACCGCGAGGGCTGGTTCGAGGTGGCCCCCGATAAGGATGTATGGAGGGACTTCGGGGAGGCCTGTGCCCAGCAGTGGGACAGTAGGTATAGGCTAATAAAAAAAAAAACTGTAATAATATTTTAAACTAAGTCAAAGAAACAGAAAGTGACTGCCTGTGTGTTACTCAATCACGCATAAATTACTGAACCGATTTGAATATATTTTGGTAGGAACAGAGATATTCTAGAGCCTGAGAAAGGACCGATTCTACTCAAACATCACATAACTAACAATCAGAGATGTTTTGAAACATATTATTATTTTGACTCTTTTCAAAGACAAAACTTAAAAACACATTTAGGGGCCATCCATAAATTACGTCACACGAAACTGATCACATTTGTGAACGCCCCCCCCCCCTCCTCTTCCTAGTGTGACGTCACAAATTTTACAGTTCTACTATCTATAAATATTAATGAATTAAAACAGCAGATCAGCAATTTGATTTAATTAAATTCAAAATTTTTTTTTTATAAAATTAACATCACAAGTTTTTGAGTTTATCGTTATTAGTTCAAAGTTCGTATTTTACTTAACAGTTTTAAATAGACTATAAAATGTGACGTGGGTGGCGTGTTGGTGATTGGTTCAAGGTCACAAAACGCCGACCCCCTCCCTCCCCATAACGTGTGACGTAATTTATGGATTGCCCCTTAAGACTAAACCACTGCTCCCATTTAATTGATTTTTGGCACAGATCTTAAAAATGTACCTACCTTAATAAGCATCTTGAACTTTTAAAGGAAAGCTCTTCTGTCTATCAACAATGTATAGCTACGGATCAAGATGGTAAAAAAACCAAGAAAAAGTGACGATCAGAAAAAAATATGTCCATTCGTAAGCGAAAGCGATAATATAGGTACGAAAAATTGTAAACAATGAGGCGCCTGTGGGGGCCCGCTCGCTAAGTTTAGGTATAGACTTCACAGCGCAATTATAGCGCAGAGTGTACACTGCGTGATACATTAAATAAAAGTATATTGTTACGATACAATTGTAACATTAGATTGCAATAGAGTAGAATAATTTTATTTGAATCAATGTTTTTAACATACACACACGCAGGTGCATCTATGTAGGAAAGAATAAATAAATGTTCGTACAAAAGCTAGATGGCGCTGTCGCCACGTTTAAATCGGCTCCGTGTATTTTAATTACTTAAAAATAGTAAATCCCTTCAATTAGTATTTCTTGAATGTTTAAAATGTTTATTTAGTGACAGATCCTTGGTGAAAGTGTAGTCCACACATAATTTTCACGTTTTCTTTAAAAAAAACCCGCCGCAAAACATTGACAAAGTGACTGAGTAAAATTGCAAAATACAATTATATACAAGTTTAAATTCTACATAAACTGACAATTTATGTGAATAAATAACATCTCAAAACAGTGGTTAAGTGAAAGTTAGAAAACTACTAACTTTTGTGATTGTGAACTTCAAAGCAACGCCATAAAATTTTTAAATAGTGAAAAAATTCCAACTGAACGCCAACGAACTTTTATTTTAAAATTAACATTACTAAAATACAGTCCATAATTTCCATTGTTATAGTAATGTTTCAATAGCTCTCTTGACATTTACCTCACTTTTGTCAACGAGATTGTGTGAATGGTCGTACGATCGATCCTTAGATACAGACATACTCTTTTTGCGATTTTTTATCAAACAAAAAATGGAGAACATTACAATACGAAAAAAGAAGACATATGTTTTGGCAAATAAATCATCTATAGATGATTTATCATTCTTGTCAACCGAATCTAGTAACTTTCACAAAAGTTTACCTGATTTATCTACGCGTAACTATCCAGAAAAACAAGACATTGAAGAAATAGTATATGATTTAAAGCATAAACTTGAATGTGCTAATAAAGAAATTGAGAACTTACTGGTGGAAAAAAGCTCATTAGAAAAAAAGATACAAGATCAAGACTGCATAATCTCGAATCTCACACATACATGCTCAACGCCTATACAAACACCTTCAAGAAAGTGTAAAACCCTACAGAATAATACAAATAACATTGGAATTGAAGAAACAGAAATTAAAGCTGCCGTAAATTCTCAAAACCAAAAAGCTGAACTCAATGAAGATTTTTGTAATACGTTAATAGATGGCGCTTTCAACAATAAGTCAAAATTTATTGAAAAACAGTCAAGATTAAATCATAAAAATACACTAGATGGCAGTAAGAGTTTTGAAGACATAGGCTTGCGTAAAATATATATTTCGGGTGGTCAACAGTGTATTGGTTTGGGAGAAAGATTAACTCGAACGAGAATAAATACAAAACATAGACAATACAAAGTTTCATCTATGATCAAACCCTGTGCTCAATCATTTGAAATTCTTAAAGGATGTAATAATGTAATAGACTCACCTGAAAACTATTTAATTTTGAGTGTTGGTCAAAATGATACGAACCCAACTAAAATTATGTTAGAATTAGCGGCTTTATTAAGTAAATTGAAATGTACAAATATTTTAGTATTAAGTATATTATACAATCCGTATCTTAATGAATGGAAGCTTGATAATTTACTAAAAAATATTTGTAATAATTATAACAATTGCACTTTCATAAGCTTGCCTGAATTTAAAGTAAATAGAAGTATCTTTCTGCACGACACTTGTAAAATTATCAACAATTTTATTGATACGAACGATTTAAAAAATACGGCTTATAAAAATAATAATAATTGCTTAGATAATTGTCCACAAGCATTGAAACAGTTAATGGTTCCTACTTCGAAGAAGGGTACCATTCCGTTTTACTTCTCAAAAGTGAATAAAACTAATATAAATAATTGTAAAGGGCCGGCCGAGGAGCATCAATGTGAGCATGACACAAGTAACATAAAAACATTGAATGCAAGTAAGGATAATACGTTTTTTCGTTCGCAATAAAAATTATCGTAGTTCTGCATACCTAATGCATCAAAATATAGCAGGGTTATTATCTAAAACTGGTATTATAGAAGTATGTTTAAGTGAATTGCAAAATAAATATAAGAACATAGACATCATCTGTTTTTCGGAGACATTTGTAATATCGGGTGATGAGCCAAATGTAAATTTTAAAAATTATAAATTAGTGTCATCTTTTTCAAGACAAAAAGAAAAACGCGGTGGTGTATGTATATTAATACATAAATCACTAGACTTCAAAAATATTAATTACATAAAAGAACTATGTTGTGAGAAAACTTTTGAATGTTGTGGCGTAGAGATCCCTGCCTTCCAATGTATTGTTATATGTTTGTACAGAATACCAAAGTCAAATACAGTTAAGTTTTTTGAAAAATTTGAGACTTTGTTGTATAAGTTACAACTTAAAGATAAAAAAAGAATAATAATAACTGGTGACCTTAATATAGATACGCTTAAGAGCAATAACGATTCTGTTAAACTTAAAGATTTAACTGTCAATTATGGATATCAATTGCACATTGATAAGCCAACACGACAGAATTCGTGTATCGATCACATAATGAGCAATATTAGTGTAGCAGAAGGAACTACTCATGAAATGTTTCTCTCTGACCATAATACATGTCAAACATTAAAATTTCCTATAGAAGAACAAAAACCTAATTTAGAATTCTGGTATATTAAGATAAGGGACTATTCACAGGAAAATATAATTAAATTTAACGAAGCTCTCTCCAGCCTGTCATGGGCTGAATCATTTAATGAAACTGACACCAATACAGGTTTTACTTATTTCCATGATACATTTACACTTTTTTACAATTTATGTTTTCCAGTAAGAAGAATAAAAATTAACGCTAATACATCCACGCCAAAATGGGTGACCAAAGGTATAAAAAAATCATGTTTGACAAAAAGAAAACTAAAGAGATTTTGCTTTTTAAAGAACAACGATCAGGTTAAAATTAATTACATAAAATATTGTAAAGTTTTAAAGAAAAGTATTATTATATCACAAAAAAACACTAATTCTAAATACATATTAAATTCTAGGAATAAAAGTAAAGCCACGTGGGAAATAGTTAAAAGTAAATATGACTCCCTTAAATCGTTTACACAAATAGATAAAATAGTCAATAACGCAGGTGATATAACATCAGATCCTATAGATATTGCTAATATATTTAATGATTTTTTTATTTCAATTTCCAAACCAAATTCATCTCAGGAAAGAGGGCATAGCTCTGTTTCTCAAAAATGTAATAATAGTTTATTCTTAAATCCTTGCTCACCAGAAGAGATTCTGAGAATAATAAACTCTCTGAACAATAAAAGATCTGTAGGTTATGATGAGGTATCTACAAACATTCTAAAAGCTTGTAGTAAATTAATATCACCAGTCCTTTCTCATTTAATTAATCTTTCTTTTTTAAACGGAGTATTCCCGGATAAACTAAAAATTTCAATTGTTAAACCTCTTTACAAAAAAGATTTAAAGACTGATGTAAATAATTATAGACCCATCACCTTAATCCCTATATTATCAAAAATTTATGAAAAGATTATGCATATTAGACTAGTAAGTTTCTTAAATAAAAACAGTATTATTAAAGAGGAACAGAATGGTTTCCAAAAAGGTAAATCGACCACTTTAGCAGCATTTTCTCTTGTCCGCTCTATTACAGAAAACATAGACAATAAGCGGCCAGTAACAGTAATCTTCTTAGATATGAGCAAAGCTTTCGATCTCGTTAATCATAAGAAATTATTAGCCAAATGTGAAAACTATGGTATTCGAGGTCCTGCGTTAGATTGGCTTCAGAGCTATCTTAGTAATAGAACACAATGTGTTGAAATATCTCATATTGATAACCAAAGTGTCTTAAAACCATATCGATCTCCATTTAAACTAAATACAAGAGGAGTGCCACAAGGCAGTATTCTGGGGCCACTCCTATTTCTTTTATATATTAATGATTTGCCCAATGTCACCCAGCATAAATGTGTTCTGTTTGCTGACGACGTATCCGTAATTATACCAGAGGACAGTGAAGGAAACCAAGAAGAGTCGTTACACTCAACATTAGACACGATTATAAACTGGCTTAATTTAAATGACCTTAAAGTTAACCTTGCAAAAACCAACTTGATTCAATTTTCTAACTACAAACAAAAATCTAAAAATATTAATCTTGTTCACAACGGAGAACTTATTAACACACAACATAATGCGAAATTTCTAGGATTAATTATGGATGACCATTGTAACTGGAAACCTCATTTAGACTTAATTTGTAAAAAAATAAATAAGTTTGTATATGCGTTAAAAAAACTTAGACAGTCAACTGGGTATCATGCAGCAATTACTGCATATTATGGTTACGTAGAATCTGTTTTAAGGTATGGGGTCTTATTGTGGGGTAACTCTACCGACAAAAACAGAATATTTATTGCTCAAAAAAAATGTTTAAGGGCCATAACCGGCGCCAGTCCTTTAGAATCCTGTAGACCTATTTTTAAACAATTAAGAATTTTGACATTGGCATCCTTGTACATAGCTGAAATAGGTATGTTTGTCAAAAATCATCATCACTTATATCCTACAGTTAACGCCGATACAAAATTTAAACAAAGAGATCCAACAAAACTTAAAATGATAAGATGTAGAAGTACGTTTCACAAACAAAACAGTGCAATGATGATAATCACAATTTATAATCACATACCAAGACCTATTAGAGAATTACCATTATTAAAATTTAAAAAAGCTTTAAAGACCTGGCTTGTTGATAATTGTTTTTATAGTATAGAGGAATTTCTTAGTTTTAAAAAGTGAAACTGTTTTAGAGTTATAAGTAGATACCTATTTACCTTTTTTTTTGTTATATACCATACTAATTTAAGTTTTCGCGTGCCTATTGAAGGCGAGATGTGTTTAGAACTTAATATTTTTTGTTTAACACCTTTTGTATATACCATGTCTCTAGCGAATAAAGATTCTATTCTATTCTATTCTATTCTATAATAAAAATATAAAAGTGCTGACAACATATTTTTATAATAACCTCCGTGAGACGAATTCATAATTATTTAAAGATTCAATGGCTTACTCAGCTAGTCGAATCTTCGACTCGCGTCAGCTCATGATTAAGGACTCCTATTAAGTCTGAAACTAGTCGGACGATCCCGAGAATGCGCGTGTGTAAGCCGTTGAATCTATATATATAAAAATGAAACCCGTTTTCCGTTGTCATGGCATCATGCGTGAACGGCTGGACCAATTTCGTTAATTCTTTTTTTGTCGTGTTGTTTATTATCAGGAGAAGGTTCTTATAGAGAAAAAAAATAAAAAAGTTGCTTGAAAATTTTAAAAAATGTAGAGAAAAGTTGATGATAATATTAACTTTTCTAATTTAACCTTTGACATAATCTGTTAGTTATTTGACATGACAACGTCTGTCAGGTCAGCTAGTATTTAAATAATACTGACAACATGTTTGCTACTCGTCATGGCATTCATAAATTTTAAAACATTCTTATTATCTATACTAATACTATAAAGCTGAAGAGTTTGTTTGGTTGAACGCGCTAATCTCAGGAATTGATGGTCTGATTAGAAAAATTATTTCACTGTTATTGAAGAAGGCTATAGGGTATAATTTGCCGCGATAACCAACGCCCACGCGGATGTTGCCGGAAGCAAAAGCTAGTATTCAGTACAACATCCGTTTCGCTTTAAATACCTACCTACATATTATATATAATTAATAATTATTTGTGTTCTGACCTACGCAATACGAGATCAAATGTAAAAACTGCAGTGCAGACTGTGTGAACTAGGCCTACAGTGCGTAATACAAGCGGCAAGGTCACGCGAGAGTCGTCATCGCGGGTGCGAAAGAAATCTCATGCATTAACCGCGCGTGAGTGCGAGCGAGATGGCTGCGGGACTAAGCGACGTATAAAATTGAAGGATGATCATCACAACATCGGTATGACAATTCCGTTAGCAAAAAAACTAGATTAGCAAAGTGTGAATTTGAACTTTCGTACTATAATTATTTATAATAAAGTTGTTTACGATAATAATATAAGTATTTTTTTTTTAAACTGTGAACCATTATTACTTTATAGCTTCTACGACCATAATTTGAATAAAAATAAATCGAGGACGTAATTTATTTATTTTCATTACAAAATTTTTGTCTTATGTGTAGCTCGAGATCCGGGGAAAAATTGTGACTATTATTGTTTTCATATTAAAAGTTTATAGGCCGGCCAGCTACCAAAAATTTTTTTTTTTTTTTTGGATAAGGTAGATAGATAGTGGAGTTATAGTTAGGTAAAGAAACGTATCAAAATAGCAAGTGCACAATGAAATATTAGAAATATTACTGGCATTGACTTTCGTACATATATCGTAAGGCAAGTTAATCAGGACCTTGAAAACTCTCTAGGCAATAAAAAATGGTATCATTAAAGAGTTCGCTGCTTCAAACATGGACCAGACTAACCAATCGTAAACTTTGCGTTTCGATTTGCGCGTTCTTTTTTACGCCAGTCTTAGCTAGGATAATGCATACACGACATCTGGTATTGGGTTTCCAATACCAGATGTCATGTGTGCGTTATCGTGCATAGATTTTGAAAAAATATTATCTTAATAAGCATAAAAGTTAAAACCTATAGCAATGTGGGTCGCACATTACTAGTATTCTTGTTAACCCTTCGTGCTAAGCTAGGATGCTTGTGTTACGAGTGGGTTCACGTCGGTAGTGCAATGGGTGAGACTCGAACCTGCGACCACATGATCGTAAGGCCGAAGCCCTAGCCGCTTTAACTATGTGGTTAAGTAAATTAAAACTGGTCTTAGCTTTGTTGTTTGTTAAATAATAATAATTTTACTTTAGGTACTTCCGATCGTTTATGGTACGAGTTCCATCTGTTTACAGTGAGATCTTTCTCAAGGAAGAGTTTTGGCCGAAAGGTGTCGTATATCGACGTTTCCGAGGTAGGATACGCGACACCTCGCAGCGCAATACGACGCCGAAACCTCGTGTGACCTAGTTTTTAAGTTTATATTTTAAATTTATATGTATTAGTTTATAAGTTTTAAATTCATTTATGTATTTTATTGCTATGGGCCTAGTTGCTTGAAATAAATGGTTATTATTATTATTATATAGGGAAGGAACGAGGCACACGTAAGCATTGTTCGTCACGCTGGGTCACTGCGGGTTGGCGATTTCAGATTCTAATATTCGGAATCCAGGTTTCCTCACGATGTTTTCCTTCACCGATTGTCAATGGTGTCTTAGAACGAAGACAATACACTAGTTAGAGAGTTCATGAAAACTGAGAAAAGAAAAGGAAAGAGGACGCTACCCTGTGGAACACTCGCCGTGTTGTCACACTAGTCGGAGTAAGAATCTTCAGGGCAATCCATATATTACGTCACACGAATTTCAAGCTTTTTGACACCCCCCACCGTCCTTGTCACAGCTCATCACATTTCTGAAAACCCTCTCTAGTGTGACGTCACATATTTTACAGTTTTACATCTAGAAATAATTATTGATCTGACATTTGTTTTATTTCAATAAATATTCTTTAGTAAAATTAATATCTCATGTTTTTGAGTTTTTCATGATTAGTTCAAAGTTCGTGTTTTTCTTAACACTGAAATAGATTTTAAAATGGTCGTCTCGAAATTTAGGACTCCTCCCACCCCCTTGTCACACAATGTAACTCGACGTCAACCACCTTCCTCCCCTTTAACGGTGACGTAATTTATGGATAGCCCTCAGGCGGACACACTAATATGTTAATATTTGGGTTGGGTATTTAATTTATGTAATGTAATTTTGTTAATTGCAATGTTTAAATTTAGTGATATTGTATAGAATATAACTATTTCATAATTATATTTACAGATTGTGAAGTTATCCCAAAGTTAAAGAGAAAGGGATTGAAGCGACGGATGAAAATTGGTTCCCAAATTCCCAACACAATATTGTCGAATTTCATATGCGCTCTATTTTAATCAATGCTTTAAGGATACCAAAAGATGACCTTGTAAGGATACAAAAAAATTTCGACCTTGACCTTGGCCTCGACAAACTTACCTACTATATTTATATTTTTTTATAGTAACTTCCGTGAGACGAATTCATAATTATTTAAAGATTCAACGACTTACTCACGCGCATTCTCGGGATCGCCCGACTAGTTTCAGACTCAATGGGAGTCCTTAATCATGAGCTGACGCGGCGGCGAAGATGTCGCGAGTGATACCTACTATTAAGGTTTTGATGGCGTTATCAATGCTGGAGTTAATGGATTCACTTTAAATGGAATTCACTGGCGTCGACGGGACGAGGAGTTCGCATCACTAAGGCCCAAATTTTTAATCTCGAGTTAACTCAACTCAACCAATGGATAAATATTTTAACTAATGGTTTCAAACTAATAATATGACGGGCCTGTTGGTCTAGTCATCTAGTGGTTAGTGACCCTAACTGCCAAGCCGGAGGTCGTGGGTTCGATTCCCACCCAGAACAAATCTTTGTGTGATGAGCACGATCATTTGTTCTGTGTCTGGGTGTAATTTATCTATAATATGTATGTATTTACAAATATATAAGTATGTTTATCAGTTGTCTGGTCACCATAGTACAGGCTCTGCCTAGTTTGGGATAAGATGGCCGTGTGTGAGGTGTCCCAAGATATTATATAAGTATTATAAACTTCGATAGAACGTGTTTATTCATCAATTTGTATTCTAACAAATGGTTAATTAATTAACTCTTATCTCTTATTTGACCATTTGATAGACTAACAATTGTTGAAAAAACTCGTTTTGAAACCATTAGTTAGGATATTTAACCATTGGTTGAGTTAACTCGAGATTTTTGGAAATGGAAAGGTCTCAGTCTTTAAATGAAATGGTCAAATAAGTTGGAGAGCCACAAACTAAACTACCAGCCAAGTGCGAGTCGGACTCGCGCTCCTAGGGTTGCGTACAAACCTAAGTTTAAAATTATTAACAAAAATTGGTTGAGATAACTCTGGATAAAAAAACTGGGCCTTTATCACAGTAGGTAGAAAAATAATAGCACGCTTGGTTTTACAGACGATGACGTTATCTAGTCAATATAAATGTCTGTGCATGCGCATGCGCATTTAATTAGGTATTTGACCTTACTTGATCTCTCTAAGGCAGACATGGCAGACGGATGCGTTCGCTTTGCACTTATTTTTATATAAAATATATTTTTATTTGATTACTTTTAAATAAACTACATACTTAATAAAATAAAAATATTTACGAAATGAAGTTTTTCAATTTCTAAGATAGAAAAATATTATTTGTTTATATTTTACTACGGAATCATAATTTTCTGAAGTTCCTTTGTCTAATTCAGGAACACATTTTTTATGTATTTAGTCTTGGGAACTAGATGGCGCTGTCGACGACAAAATTTTTACTTTTTATTGGTCGAATACTGAATTGTCAATCAGTTGAGGCATCGTCAAGTCTCTTGTTGCCTCTTTCTCTTTAACGTGTAAAGTAGCGAGGGATAGTCATTTAAGAACGTGTTAAAGATAATAAGCGTTTAAGTATTCGGCAGTAAGGAAGACGAACTGTTACTATGACTGGTCAGTTTGCCACGCCGACTGTCAACCACGTCACAACTCAAAAGTTCAAACCTTAGGTTCAAATTCATTCTCGCCAATTTTAGGTAGTAGTATTCGGTGTTCTCACACAGTCGCCATTGAAGGAGCTTTTAAAAATGTTTGATAAATGTCGATTATGTTTATCAGAAGAGAATTTACTGCCTATATTCGGAAATACAGAAGATATAAACAATTATAAGAATATTTTGACTGAAACAACTGGATTAAAAGTAAGTTCCTTGTTGTATTTGTGTACCTACTTACTTTAACTAGATATGTGTTGTGTAGGTAGGTATACTCGGCTGTTGATTGCACAAAATTATTTTAATGACCATTAAAATTTATTGGCTTTATAGATTTAACGATTCTACTTAAATACTTTTGATTTATTTTCTTAACCAAAATTGTCTTGTACAAGATTTTTAAAGAACATTATGCAAGTTTATACTTTACGTACATACCTATACAACATGTAACAAAAATCCTGTCCGATCCCTGAGCGTATTATTTTTATTAGGTATCGTATTGCGAATGCATACGTAGTAATTAAATGGATTGGATATTATTATTTTTCCACAGTGAAAATAATTAATCAAAATGAAAACTGATCCAAGGCAACAGCAACACTGACTTTAAAATTGACAGTGTTTCTCTACTATATAAGGCATATATTGTATATAGAAACCATTCTCTTGAATCTCTCTATCTATTAAATAAAACCGCATCAAAATCTGTCGCGTAGTTTTAAAGATCTAAGCATACATAGGGACAGACAGCGGGAACGACTTTTTATAAACTAGGTAGAGGTGAAAAGAGTTAAACGTATTTATCGTTACATTCTTGTACTTGTAAATTACGTGAGGAGTTTTTTTTAATTTTCTGTCCCTTCCTCCCCCCCTGGTGAGATGTCGTGAGATTTTATTCAACCCCCTCCCCCCCTTAAACATCTCACGTATTTTATGAACGCCCCCTAGGTCTAACAAAATGGCGGCGAAAAATCAGCAAAAAAAACCTCATTCTTGTTCCTGTATTGTTTTTATGTACAGGCTAGTTAGGTAACTTTAAACATGTTCTACCTAACTTTAGATTTGTATACAGATTGAACCAAACGATGGATTCCCTCAAAAAATATGCAATAAATGCAAAGAAGATGTCCAATCAGCATCTCTCCTGCGTAATAAGAGTCGATTGAGTGAAATCGAACTTATAAAACAACGCTCCCAAAACCACGAAGATACAACTAATGCTGAAGTTATTATATCGGAAGTTGAAGAAAACGCAGGAGCAATAGCAATTTACGATCCAAGCATAGAAAACGAAGAATCCAGTGTCGAAATATCCGAAATACCATGTGACGGATCGGAACAAGATGGCGACACAACATGGCCGCCAAGGGTTAATAATCAAGTCACGTGTGAAGTAAGTTTTTGTAAATTAAACAAAAACAAATTTTGTGACAGGTCTTAGATACTCTGACACGCATTCTCTGGTCTCCAAAGACTCCGGCCAAGGCAGAGACGGGGCCGGGGTATTTTTAGTCGGTGAAAGTAGGTATCCCGGAATATCCGGATATCCCCACGTCGTGCCCTCGGCGTGGGTTAAAAAGCTTTCCACTCCGAAAACAAAAGGTTTTGAGATATAAAAAAAAAACACGTTTTTATTATTTTCGTCTCGTAAAAAAATAAGATACAGTGAATGTAAAATTCGCGTGACGTCACTCAGTCGAACTTTCTTGGTCACAAGCCCTCATTCCTGAACTTTAAAATGTTATTTATAGTTTTGATAGGGATACAATTAATTAAATACTTTTCATACCGAGTAATATAAAATTGATTTTTTTTTTTCATACAAACATAAGTCACGTGACCTGTCACTTTGTATGAAAAGTTCATATACTTACCATTTTAAAACTTCGACCTACGTTCCTTGGGGAAAGTTGTTCAGTTTCATGCACCTGATTACCTATCTCGTAGAAAAAACGCACTGCTTTTAAATAAATCCTATATTATTTTGTAGCTTTAATCTGCGCGGGTGGCGGGGAACCCCCAATCTAAGTCGTCGCGTCGTTTTGCGAAAAATAGATTAACTTTTTAAATGTTTTTTCGAAGTTTTGCTTTGCATTATTTCGATGGTAGTCAAGTACCCGATTATTGGTGAACGGGTAACATAATTCAACAATTTTTTTTCAATGTGTGTGATTTAAACCCCACCAATATTTTTTTTTATAAAATATATAATTATCTTTCAGTTTTGCGGCATAAGATTCATATCTACAGCACAATTGATGCGTCACTGCAGATCTTTCCATGATAGGGAGCTACAATGCAGACACTGTGGCTATCTCGCTCTCGACAATACAGAGCTGAAGGTGAGTGAGAGAGATGAATAGCTTTCTTCGTACTCGGATGTCATAACTTGAATTTGAATCCTGTATATTTTTCTCCACAGGTCCACATACGTCGCCGGCACACATTTGAGAGTCCCTGTAGTTCCTCCTACCACAGCCGGAGAACTTCTTCACAATTGGGAAGACAACGTCCAGTAGCTAGTGGTCCGGCAAGTGTTAAATTTGTGATGATTCCTCTAAACTAACCTAAATTTAAACCATTGCTGTCTTTTACTAACATAAAGCGTGAGAAAAGGACGGCAACAGATAACAAATAACTTCGAAATGTCAAACTAGTTTTCGCCTGAACATCAGTGTTTTTGGAGCACACGTTTTTAGTCGGAACTAAATTTGACAGTAGGTACTAATTTTCGTCTAGACCAAGCCATCTTGTTCGACCTATCTTGGTAAAGTAAACTTGCAAGTTATGTCTGGGACCTTATTCACAAAGCGATTAACTTGCTGTTACGGGCAGAGTTAAGAGAGGCTTTACCTTTTTCGACTTACTATACTTCTAAGTAAAAAATCTGTTATATTGTATTAAACGTATCTCTCGACTCTCAGAAAACAAAAACGATTTGGCGACGTGGGATTTTTGAACTAATTGAACAAAATTCTGCGTCCTGCCACGGAATATGAGACTTAACATACCACGTGGTTAGACTTGCGCAGTAGTGGATATGTAGGTCTCCCTAGCGGAGTGAGGTTGGAGGGGGTGAGGGACCGGGTGACACCGAGGGGCGGGAAGAGCGCGGGAGGCGCGGAACCCTGCGCAAGCTCCCCACCATACTCAATTTTTAATCCTAGAGACTAAATTGACAAGTGCAAATGTCAAAACTGACATAAACGCTATTGTTATCCCACTGTGCTCTGTCATTTTGACATTTGCAATAGTCAATTTAGTCTCTAAGATTAAAAAACAGACTGTGGGACTTATTATACACGCCTACTTCTGTAAGCAACTTAACTGCAAGGACCAAGGTATTTCGCAAGTTACTTGCTAGTGGACACGTTGCATCCTACTAATATTATAAATGTGAAAGTGTGGATGTTTGTTAATCAATCACGCAAAAACGGCTGAACGGATTTGGATGAAATTTGGCATCCATGTAGCCTTTAACATGGAAAAAACATAGGCTACCTTTTATGCCGATTCCTTAAGTAGTGCCCGAGGGAAAATCGGGCAGACAGCTTTGGTATTTTTCTCTATTACAGCGCAAGCGATAACACGGGTGAAAATTTTATTCCATTTTTTATTACTTTCACATTTTTCATTTCTTTTTGGACTCAATTCTGAAGTCCATGCAGACGGAGTCGCGGGCAGAAGCTAGTATTAAATAATTTAAATCAGAGACTTAAAAATCCTAATCATTATATTTTATATTCTTTTTCAGAGCATACACTTTACTGAACTGCTCATGTCTACGCACCAGGTACTAACACAGCGATATGGAATACAAAACAGCACTGCCCCCGCACTGGAATATAATAATAACTAAAATACAATAAACAACACATGTTTTTCTGAAAACAGTAAAAAAAAGTCTATTTACCCCTGGTTAGGTTTGGGTTTACTGGGCCCCAATTCTCCTATTTTATAAACCGTCCGATGGCAGTGTAATGATCGTAGTTTCGATTGATTTTGGCACATTTGGTATTCTTCTAAGCATTTAATCTGTGAAATCGTGTATGTCATAGTATCTTAGCACGATTGCCAATAATTTGGTAATCCCTTACTGACATTTCAAACTTAATGGGCTTTATTTTTTTTTACAAAATCGTCGACATTACGATCATTACACTGCCATCGGACGGTTTAAAAATAGGAGAATTGGGCCCCTGATTGGTTACCTCATAATTTCAGAGGTGTACAACATTTTTTATTAGATACAAATATCCTTTATTAGTAAAGATATTATTAATTATTATTAATATTAACATATATTATAACCATTTTACTAACATAAATAGAATAGAATATACTTTATTGTACACCAACATACTTAACTATTATTAATTAAATAATACTATGCTATTCTCTTAAAATTGTTTATTCTTTCGTTCGTATTTGTACGAGCTACGCTGTACACAGTACATTGACGCGCCACATACGATACGTTTCGGCGCATCAGCAATTAATATTAATTTAGTATTAAGCAATTAACATAACTTTAAAATGTAATTTTATATAATTATTTAGTAATAATAAAGAGTTCAACAGAACAATTCGTCTACTCATTTTAAACTACATAAAAACAAACAGTTATCCATAACATTGACAATATTATATTAACATAACAGTTAACATTGGTGCTGATTCCTCTGTACGCAAACTAAACTAAAATTAAACCATTGTTGTCTTTTACTAACATAAAGCATGAGAAAAGGACGGCAAAAGATAAGAACTAACTTAGAAACGTCAAACTTGTCTTCGCCTTGAACATCAGAGTGTTTTTAGAGCACACGTTTTGACTTGTCGGCAATTTTGTATGAGAATTTTAGTCGGTACTTAATTTGACAGTTCTAATTTTCGTCTGTCCTTTTCTAAATATGTACGAGTGTAAAAGATAGCGATTGACTAAAAAATAGTTTAGTACGTGTTTAACAGAATCGGGGAATACATAGTTATTGGGTTTCCTGCCCCAACAATAGCTTTGAATATTATCACTATAATGCCGTTGGTCCCAACTAGTGTTGCCAGGTGTCCCGATTTGCGCGGGACGTCCCGATTTTCAGGGGTCTGGGGACGCGTCCCGATTAGTACCTGATCGGGACGCCAAATGTCCCGATTAATGAATAAATGAAAAAAAAACCTCCAGGATGATTCATTTACTTACAACATTTACTTACTTTCAACTAGTCTAACAAGACTGATTACTTGTTATGTAAGATTGACTGATTACTTGTTATGTATGTTGGCGGCGGCTGGGGCTTGAGCGGTTAAACAGACTTAAAACCAAATGTTTTTTTTGTTTACTCTCCCGATCTGCAACCCTAAATCCCGATTTTTTTTGACCTCATTTACCGATTTACAACAAATCGGACCTGGCAACACTAGTCCCAACTATCATACGTTTATCTTTGATAGTCGTTAAGTCATTGCCATTCTGACAACCAGTCTTACTAAGGATATTATAATAAATATAATAATATAATTAATTATTTGTTCATAAAACAGGATTACAGTGTTACCCGATAAAATAGGTTGTGGAGGTCGGAATCGGTCGGAAAGACAGTCGCTCGATATAATAAGGTATTCAGCTGCATCCGGTAAAACTTTTTTTTTATTCATAAATTTTAAATGCATATATTATGCATAAAATTATTTTTACCATAACACACTTTTTAAATAATTACTTGGCAACAGTATCACTAAGGGTAATTTTAATCCGACGCTTGCCACCCCGCAACTGTCAAAAATGTGTTATACCCAACTATCGAATTAATCGAAATGATAATCCAGGCCACACTTATAATAATAGTATTTTATAATGTTTGATAAATGTCGATTATGTTTAACAGAAGAGAATTTATTGCCTCTATTCGGAAATCCAGAAGAAACGGATAATTATAAGAATGTTTTGAGTGAAACAACTGGATTAAAAGTAAGTTTCTTGTTGTATTTGTGTGAATGTGTTGTGTATACTCAGCTGTTGATTGTACTAATGACTTTATTGAAACGGATTGGCTTTTTATCAAACCTATAAAGATACTTTTAGTATTAAGAGTATTTCTTAATTAAATATCTATGTACAAACTCGAAAAAAAAATACTTTTGATTCATTTTCTTAACCATTACTTATGTGTACACGATTTTGCCCGACTTTAAATTTTAAATTGGGCCAGTTCATACTTTCGAAATTCTGATATTTATGAAATGAAATGAAAAGAGTGGAGTAGATATATATTTATCGAGCCATTCTTGTTCTTGCTTTTATGTACCTACCTTTAAATACGATTTACCTAACTTTAAATTTGTATACAGATTGAACCAAACGATGGACTTCCTCAAAAAATATGCAATAAATGCAAAGAAGATGTGCAATCAGCATATCTCCTGCGTAATAGGAGTCAATTGAGTGAAATCGAACTTATGAAACTACGCTTAAAAAGCCACGAAAACACAACTAAAATTGAATTAATTACATCACAAGTAGACGAAAACGTAGAATCAATAGAAAAATATGATACGAGTATAGAAAACGACGTATCCGAAGAAAAAATCGAAATGAAATGTGACAGATTGAAACAAGATGGTGACACAACATGGCCGCCAAATCAAACTGTCAAAAAGTTGTCGAGAAAAGAAAAGAGACGGCAGTATATGGAATTAGTGGAAGGAGTGTTTGATCCTAGGGGACCAGTTAAATGTAAAGTTTGTAAGAAGACAGTCAGAACATGGTCATGTTTTTTAAGCCATGCTAAATTGCATTTGGGATTTAATTTCATATGTGAAGTAAGTAGGTTACACTAAACTCAACAAAACTTGATTTAAATCAGTCGAATCAAGACAAGATTGATACTGAAACATATTAGACACGTGATTTATTCGTCGTAAAAAAAAAATTACAAAGATATAGTGAATGCAAAATTCGCGTGACGTCACTCTGTCCTTCTTTTCTTGCTAACGTTGTGACGTCACAAGCCCTCACTCCTGAACTTTAAAATGCTTCATCTTTATATATTTTTATTAAATAAGTAACTGACGGATAGATTTTAACTTTCTGAACCAACGAAGTACTCGCATTAAAAAAAAATGGTGTATCGATATAAATGGTAGGTAGCAAACATATTAAGTACTTTGCGCGGGTGGCGGGGGATGTCACTACGTAATAGAGGTAACCGAATGGGTAACGCCCCCCCCCCCCACCCCCTACAGCGCGCTTATAGCTCTAATAAGTCTAATACGGTCTGAAACTTTGAAGTGAAACTTCTAATGCGACTTCCAACAAGGTTGCGTTAAACGTTTAACGCTACCATGGAGGGGGTATAAAAGCATTTCAATTGTCAATTTTAAACAATGTTAACAGTTTGTCTTAAAAAAACAATAAGAGTAAACTAAAAATCAATTTCTACCCCTTCTGGCGATTTGAGTAAGTTGTTGCCCCACATATTTTTATGGTGTCACTGGTGGTATTGTTGTGTGTCGGGTTGTGCAGCTCCCTCGAAAATGGTTGAGCTGCATGAGCTATTCGAGGCATGCTTGCCATCTGTTGGCACAGGCTTGCTCAGGTCGATCTGGTTCTTTCTTAAAAAGGCCAGTCCAGGAAAGACCCTGCATTTATTTACTCAATATTATTTAAATTGTATATATATAAACATTTTTAAAAAGAGTAATCTATGGAGTTTCTTGCCGGTTCTTCTACATAGGAATGACACCTTGGAACCGAGCAACTAGCGTCATTAACGTTTTGGGAGTACCTGTAAAGGTCTACTCGAAATAAAATATATTTCATTTCACATTTTTATTTCCACATTACGAAGTTTCACTTTTTATGCACGGCGGGAGTCCATGCACTATATTTTTTTAGCTATAAGCGCTATCCTACAAATCGGTCGGTAACGGGTAGCCTAGTTGGTATTTTTTCTTTATGTTTTTCTATGGAAAACTATAAAACGGATACACAATACACTATAATCTTTCAGTTTTGCGGCAAAAGTTTCATATCTACAACACAATTGAAGCGTCATTGCAGGTCGTACCATGGTCTGGAGAGGAACCTACAATGCAAACAATGTAGCTATCTCGCTCTCGACAATACACAGCTGAAGGTGAGTGAGAGAGATGAATGTAGTTCGTTTCCTTACGATGTATTCCTTCACTGTGTGTCTTTACATCTCACACAAGTATATCTAGTCCCAAACTAGGCAGAGCCTGTACTATGGCAACCAGACAACTGATAAACATACTTATATATTTATAAATAAACACAAATATACATAATACTAGCTGTTTCCCGCTGCTCCGCCCGCGGTCTCAATTTTTTTTTATATATAATTGAGATTTAAACTATCCTATCTCTCAAGTTGGATCGAACTGCACATGGTGTGCGAATTTTATTATAATCGGTTAAGTGGTTTAGGAGTCCATTGAGGACAAACATTGTGACACGAGATTTATATATATTAAGATAGATAAATAACACCCAGACACAGAACAAATGATCGTGCTCATCACACAAAGATTTGTCCTTAGAGGGAATCGAACCCCACGACCCCCGGCTTAGCAATCACGGTCACTAGACCAACAGGCCCGTCAATACTCTTGATCACCACTTGGTCGATTAATTGTTCTTGTATTCTGGGGTTTACGCGAATGACTGCACGGATAGCCGAGTGGTATAGGTCACCACGCTAATTACCACTGTGCGCGACGTGCTGCGGGTTCGATCCACGCATGAGACAAGCATTTGTGTGATCCACTAATGCTGGTTCCAAGGTCTGGGTGTTCTTTGTGCATGTGATTTGAATGTTTGTGAAACCCCCGCGACACAAGGATTAAATTCCTTAGTGCGGGCGTCGTTTTTTTATCGCGGTTTATTTTGATTTTAGTTCCGACGTTTCGACGCAGTCTGCCCATGACCATGACACTTGCTACTGCGTAGTTTTATTTCAATCTGTTGGTCTAGTGGTTAGTGATCCTGACTGCTAAGCCGGAGGTCGTGGGTTCGATTCCCACCCAGGACAAATCTTTGTGTGATGAGCACGATCATTTGTTCTGTGTCTGGGTGTTATTTATCTATAATATGTATGTATTTAGAAATATATAAGTATGTTTATCAGTTGTCTGGTTGCCATAGTACAGGCTCTGCCTAGTTTGGGATCAGATGACCGTGTGTGAGATTGTCTCAAGATATTTTTTATCTTCACAGCTCCATATACGTCGCCTGCACACATTTGAGCGCCCCTACATATGTGACACGTGTAATGCCTCTTACCACAGTAGGAGATGTTTAGTTCAGCACTTGGAGAGTCATCGCCCCGTAGCTACAGTTCAGGCAAGTTTTACCATAACTCGTTTTCTATCTAACCATTTAGCGAATATATAAAATTCTCGTGTCGTTTTATTTGTTACAAAACTCCTCCGAAACGGCGGGACCGATTTGTATGAAATTTTATGTGCATATTAGGTCTGTGAATCGGGCAACATCTATTTATCACATCACTAAGTGATAGCGGTGAAAAAAGTTTTTTTTAATCAGAACAGATTAGTCAGAATGACATTTGACGGGTCAGCTTCTTCTTCTTCCTGCCCTTATCCCATTCATATGGGGTCGGCGCAATGCGTATTTTCCTTCCATTCCTCTCTATTACTATATCCATATCCATCCATCTCTTTTTCGGTCTCCCTCTGCTTATATACCCATCCACAGTCATACTTATAACTTGTTTAGTTATGTGACTTTCATCCCTCCTCATAACATGTCCATACCTCTCTCCTCCTGATATTATATATTCCTGCTAGCTGCGTCCCACGGTGTTTTGCGCGGTTTTCCAGATGACTTTTCGAGATAAGTGTAGCCTATGTGTTAATCCAGGGTGTCAGCTACTTCCATGCCAAATTTCATCAAAATTGGTCCAGCTGTTTGAGCGTTAAGAGGTAACGAACATATACACATACACAAACTTTTGCATTTATAATGTTAGTGTGATGTGATAAGGATGGTTCTCTCTAAAATATGGCAAAACTTCGATTGCTGGGTCACCTAGTAATATAATAAATAATAATACCGACCCATAAAATAATGTCCATAGGTCTGTTCTCATATAGAGCATTGAAGTTATATAACATAAAGAATTAATTTCAATTACATTATGTTACTTAAAAAAAATTAATTATACTATTATAAGCCATACTTAGTGTGGGTAGTTTCGATCCCCACCACCGCCTATAAAAACGAGCGCTCAGTTACGTTCAGTCTCATTTGCTGCTTGGTCGTGGAGTAGGAAGGTGGTTGGCATCGACACTGTAAGACTGTTCTTTTTTTGTTTACCTTAATTTTTCCTTTTATTTGTGCTGATTATTATGTTTGAGAATTAACGGTTGTTTTGAGTTGTTTATGTCATCGAATTATTTTTGGTCGTGTGAAGTAAATTATTGCTAAATTAGGTTATATTGGAATAAAGACTAGTTAAGTACGTTGTGATTTGTCTTTTTTTAATATTTTACACTTCTGGTTCCTAAAACTATTTTATATGCCTTTACAGTGCGACCAATGTCCACAAGTGTTCAAGTCTGCGCGCCAGCTATCAAGACATCGATATAGAACGCATAACCGCCGCGCACAAGAATATAAAAATAACTAAAATATATTATAGTCTTAATTAAAATAATAAAAAAACAAATGTTTCTGAAAACAGTTAAAAAAAGTCTATTTACCCCTGGTTAGGTCTGCGTTTAAGGGTCATTCATTGGTTACCTCATAATTTCAGAGGTGTACAACATTTTTTAATTTTATGCGAAATTTATGGGACATATCCTTTAATAGTAATGATATGTTATTTTCCTAGTTTATGACAGAATACAAAAAATATATGTCGTTTAGATCGTTGAATATCACCTATGTGTACAATACAATACATGTCAAATAATGAGAGCTGATACTAAACTTTAAGCCGTGCTTGGTCTATGGATGAATTACCATTTGTAAACATACCGAGACCTCTCCGTGCCTTGGAAATCACGTTCAACAATGATCCTGTGTACTATCATTCTTCGATCTTATACAGTCGTTAAGTCATTACAATACTGACAACCAGTCTCAATACACATTTCATCGGTTTTGCACAGTATCCCACTGTGCAAAACCGATGAAATGTGTTGTGGAGGTCAGATAGGCAGTCGCTCTATGTAAAATACGGTATTCAGCTAAATCCGGTAAGACTGGAAGCCGACCCCAACGTAGCTCGGGAAGTCTACGTAGAAGGCATATTAAATATTTTCTTCTTGTTGGAGTTCTGAAGAATTTACTATACAATTTTTTTACTTACCTACGCGCGAGCGAAGTCGTGGTCAATAGCTATATTTTATACTAGCTTCTGCCCGCGACTTCGTCGGCGTGGACTTCAAAATTGGGTCCAAAAAGAAATTCCGAATTTCATCCAAATCCGTTCAGCCGTTTTTGCGTGATTGAGTAACAAACATCCAAACATCCACACTTTCACATTTATAATATTAGTAGGATTACAAAACAAAGTCGGGATTATAATACATAGTTGGATATTACAACAATTATAACTCCAGAACGGGTGGACCGTTTTTAATGATCTTTGATTTGTCGGATTCGTCTCCGTCCCGAATAGCAGAATAAATTTTAAAAATAATGGAAAATTGACTGAAAAAACAATGTTTACGGGAACAGGGATAACATACGCGGGTGGAACCGCAGGACAAAGTTGTTAAATAAAAGACAATATATTTACATTATTTATAATACATAACATAACAGTGTTAAGCCACGCGTGCACTGTATATACTTAAAATTTAATAATTACAACATTATTAATAATAAAAAATATTTTAATAAATATTATTATATATTATTAATATCTTGCTTTACGTGCAGGAACAAATGCTAACGTCACACAATCTTATATTTCCCCATGACAAGTAACATTGATACCAGCATTAAGTGCCCTTAGGCCAAGTTTTTTGTTCGCTAGTTAACTCAACCAATGGTTAAATATGCTAACTAATTGTTTCAAAACGCATTTTTTTATTAATTGTTAGTCTATTAAATGGTCAAATAAGTTGGAGAGTTAATTAATTAATCATTTGTTAGAATAATAATTGATGAAAAAAAGCATTCTACCGAAGTTTGAAACCTATACATGTAACATAATTATAACCATTGGTTAAGTCGGGATCAAAAAACTGGGCCTTAGTAGGGGCTTTTTTCGACTAGCTGTTTGTCGTGGCTCTGCCCATTTGGGTGTTGTTTATCGCAACAAATCAGGTTAAATCATTGACTCTCCAACTTATTTGACCATTTCATAGACAAACAGTTTTGAAACCATTAGTTAGCATATTTAACCATTGATTGAGTTAACTCGGGATCAAAAAACTGGGCCAAAGTGATTGCTACCTTCGTTATTGCTTGTATAACTGTCACTTGCCTAGGAGGGGTTGCAATACTGTATTATAATACTGACTTTCAGTCATAACCGTTAATTTTGAAAACCTTATCTAATTTCTTCATTTCAAATTAAAGCAATTGTTAGATCGATATTAAATATTATGTACTATACTGCCCCTTAGACAAAATACATTTATACAAGTGTTAACGTCGACATATGCTGAAATGACAATAAATGTATGTAGTGTAATAGTGTGTAATAGTGACATTTAACTGCGATAAGTCACGTGACTTAGGCCCAGTTTTTTGATCGCTAGTTAACTCAACTAATGGTCAAATATGCTAATGGATACAAACTTTGGTAGAGCACTTTAATTTATCAATTTTTAGTCTAACATAATTAGGGTTAAAAAATTGACTCTACGACTAATTTGATCATCTGATAGCCTAACAATTGATGAAAGAACGCGTTTTGAAACCATTAGATAGCATATTTAACCATTGGTTGAGTTAACTCGCGATCAAAAGCTGGACCTTAGACTTGTCACTTTCATTGATTTGAGCGATCCGCTAACGATTGTAGAAATAAACCTTGTCATAGGAGGCTAGAATTAACCACTGAATTATACAACGACAATTTGGATACAAAAATAAACAAAAAGAGAAAATAATTACCCTTCTTCCTACTGCCATCGCTCGTACGATGCGTGCGTCCGACGAAGATCATCGCGCGACCGTGCGTGCAAACATACTGTGTACTACTGAATGTCCTTATAAGGGTCGCATGAATGTGCGATGCGATCATAGACAATTTCATCGCACGATTAAATCGCAACGCATGATCGCACGAACGATGGAAATAGGACCCTAAAGCCCAGTTTTTTTATCCGTAGTTAACTCAACCAATGGTTTGGTAGAAACTTTGGTAGAATATGTTTATTCATAAATTTTTCATCTTACTAATGGTTAAATAATTAACTCTCCGACTTATAAGACCCTTTGATAGACAAACAAAACGCGTTTTACCGAAATTTGAAAAGAAGCATATTTAACCATTGGTTGAGTTAACTACGGATAAAAATGGGCCTAAGGAGTTAGGGGTGTTCACAATTGAAGATCTTCAATTAATAGCCTGTAGTTTGCAAGTCTCACATTGGAGGATATTGACAAATACACCTCATGCGAGGCAGGGAACAAATCGAATTTAAGTCTTAAAAAACCCTAATATTTAATTGTTAAAAAAATACAATATTATAAATACAACAAGTTATTTCCATAATTATTCATACATAGTTAATAATAAGTTATTTACACAAATTATAATTCTTACAACATTGATATAGAAAAAAATTAAGATACACAGTCCGTCTTAAAATCTTTCTTCAAAAATGACCTCTAATATGCAATCATCGCAAAAACAACGTTATGCCATGCAGTTAAAGTTGAATTTACGATAAAATATACTGGTTTCAATTTTAAAACTGTCACAACATAATAATATGTGTAATAGGTATGCGGACTATTTTTATTTCAAAGTCTAATGGTTTTTAGATAATAAAAAATTATTAGACACGTATTTTTTGCTTTTTCGATATAACGAATATCTACTTAGATACAGCGAATTTAAGTTAAGGAGTGCGGGCTCGCCACGTCACTTGTGGCTACTATTTTCGCCTACATATGACGTCACAAGGCCTCACTCCTGAACTTTAACGTGCCTTGCCTTATCTTTGTATTCTTTTTATAAAAAGTTTTCTATCAATGTGGGTCACACATTACTGGTATTCTTGTTAACCCCTCGTGCTAAGCTAAATGCTAGTTACGAGTGAGTTCACGTCGGTAGTGCAATGGGTGGGATTCGAACGACGACCACATGATCGAAAGTCCGAACACTAACCAGGTTACCGCAGAGTAATAAAAAAAAATGTTTTGGTAAAAGGAAAAAATACGTATCTAATATTGTTTTTACTAACTTACGGAACGAACAGGATTATTTCTTATGGATTGCGTATACTCTACGAGGTAATCAGATGCATAAAACTGAATTACTTTCCATACGAAAATCAACTTTTCATACAAACATAAGTCACGTGACCTGTCACTTTGTATGAAAATTTCATTATCAATTTTAAGTTTTTTCCCTATGTTCCTTGGAAAAAGTTATTCAGTTTAATGCACCTGATTACCTCGTTGAATAAACGCACTCCATAAAAAATAATCCTGTATAGATTTTATTTTTCAAAACTACTTCGCATTCCTCTTGAAGTACTTAGGTTTTTTGGCCTGTAAATTTTAATTACAACTGTGTATCTTAATTTTTTCAAATCAATATTGGTAGTATACTAAAATTGTATATTGCATTGCCTACTTATTATAATAATGCCTCTGTGAAGTGATTTAAGGCCGAATACTCAAACTCAAATCAATTTTAAGTAGCCGTTAACTATCTGTCTCTTGACTGTGTAGCGACTGGTATACACTGTTTCAGGAAAGGTGAACAATTAGGTATGTGAAATGAAAAATGAAGCTGCGATGGCTGAATGGCTAGGGTGTCGGATTTGCAATCATAGGGTTGCCGGTTCGGAACCCACCCATTACCATAGCCAATAACTACCTCCTCCTGACATGTGTATTAATCAGTTTTTTTTTATGTATTTATAATACCTATCTGTCCGTCTGTCTGTCTGTGATGACATCTTTTTCACTTGATCAGCCTTCCAGAATCAGCAGGTTAGAAATATAACGACATCTCAAAGTTGACTCGCGTTTAAATATTCGTGAGTAAGATAATTAATCATATAATTACAATAATATTTTGATCATTCTTATCACAGGTATAATATCGCCATCTTTGTTTTTAGCGAACTTTACACTGGTGTCTTGCAAACAACAACTTTTTATGAAAAATAAACCCTCGACTTTTGTTTCACAGGGACAGCGCTATTATACCTATATTTTATCTCGCTCTACGATTATTACTATTTAAGGCAACATTCAATCAAGCAATGGGGTTAAAATAACTTTCCGAGCCAAATATGCATTTTTTCTCTATTTCCGCTGGTTTTTCGAGACTACGAATATATTCTCAGACAGCGAATTTAAGTGAAGGAGTGAGGGCTACTATTTTCGCCTACTTATGACGTCATAAGCCCTCACTACTGAACTTTAACGAACCTCATCTTTGACAAATTTTATAGTTTTGAAAACAACGAAAAAATACATTTCTAATAAAAAAAAAATTGTTTTTAAAAACGACGCCCGCACTAATGAATTTAATCCTTGTGTCGCGGGGGTTTCACAAACATTCAAATCACATGCACAAAGAACACCCAGACTTGGAACAAGTATCTGTGGATCACACAAATGCTTGTCCCATGCGGGGATCGAGCCCGCAGCACGTCGCGCACAGTGGAAATTAGCGTGGTGACCTATACCACTCGGCTATCCGTGCAGACTCCTCCCGACGGAGCCCTCTCGGGCGAGACAAAGCGAGTGCTCTCGTTCGACAGTGTACTCTTCGGCCGATGTATCTAGACGAGTCTAAAAAGCGATATAAGATATTGTCGTCGTCCCTTTCTCACACACCGTTTATCGCGACTGTCACGAACGAATTTGCCAGGCTATAGTAATGTGTCCCTAGATGTAATCAATTTTTTCAGTTCAGTTTCAATATTATTTTTAATAATTATTTCCGGCTGTCTCAAACCAACCCCTGTACAGCTGCTGTATCCGCTGGCAGGAATAGCGCCTCCAGAAGTTCGTAGAGCCGTTGCTAGTTCCATCGAGCGGACGAAAATGGAAGAGGACGCCAGACACCCTCTATACAACCACATTCCTGTGCCACAAAGGCTGAAAAGCCGCAGAAACTTCGTTGGGAACGTCCTTCCTCTACCATCCGAAAGCTCACTGATAAGACCCAGACTGTGGCAAATCAACTCCACCTTACCTGACCCCTTTGTCCCACCGCAAGAAAATCTCCCTGCAGGACATGGGCTACCTTGGCCAACCTGGAAGTCTCTAAACAGACTTCGGACTCAAGTTGGCCGAAGCAAAGATAATCTGTCTAAGTGGGGATACATTGACACAGATGTGGTATTACTCCCCAAACAATGGAACACCTGTTATCTTGTCCTTCGTGCCCTAAGGCGCAGGACACACAGAAAAGACGTAAGACGCAGACGGGGCGCGGGCATTGGTCTCTTCCGCGTCCCTTTCATACAAAATGTATAGAAGCGTCGCGTCGCAAAACATACAAATAAGACGGGGCGCGGGCGCAACGCTTTTACGTCTGCGCCTTTTGTTCAAAACACACAGGAGAGACGGGGCACGGACGAGGTGGGTGCGAGGACAGGGCGCGGGGTGGCATGCCTGCCGGGAGGGTCTCGCTCGCTCGCTCGCGTCGCACAGGCACAGTCACGCGTACCATCTTGAGACTGAATGGTTGCGTCATGTTTTGAGCTGTTATAATTTTTTTCATAAAAATGCGTGACGACCTAGCTTATAATATTCAGTTTTGTGAATTAATTGAGAAAAACCCTCTGTATATTAGCGAGATGCACCAGTGCTAGTACATCTTCATCTTCAGAAGAAGACATGTTGTCGTATCAAAATCGGACGGTTGAATGCCGGGAAAAGCTTCTAGTGCGCGCCATAAAAAGTCGTGACGGCGCCCTGCCTGCGACGGGTCCTTGTCTTTTCTGTATATGTTAAAAAGTCGTGACGGCGCCCTGTCTGCGACGGGTCCGCGCCCCGCCCTTGTCTTGCGTCTTTTCTGTCTGGCCAGCACCTAACACCTGCACGCTGGACGATTTAATGAAGGCTACTGATAATGCAGTTCTCGTAGCAAAATTCTGGGCTGACACAATATGATTGCCATCGACACGATAAGAAGAAGAAGAATAATTATTTCAACCCCATTGTTCTTATTAAGATCTTTAGACACAAAGTGCGTTATGACTCCTATTTTACAACATTATTAACATTTAAATAATATATTTTTACATATCTGGGCTACTGAGTCAATATCCAAAGATAATACAGATTTTAAAATGTACACTATTAAACCCTCGACTGTCATAATTTTTCGCGCCGATTTTGCACATCTGTCAAACACGAAAAAAAATGGCGAAATATTATCCCGCGATTTTCTCCGCATTCACTAAAACTACAATGAGAAGGTGAGCGAATCAGGGTGCTGTCAATGTTTATGTTGACGTTCAAAAAGTGCTACATAGCTGCCTAATTTGAATACATGAGTGTTTTTATTTAGATTGACTTCATCCCAAAAATTACTCATCTTAGCTTCATAAACCTTATATCATTTTTATGAAGTAGACTATCTGCCCCCCTAGCCAAGTGTCATTTCTTCAAGCGTTAAGATGATGACGATGATAGAAATTGCGTAAATGACATTAATTTAATGTATGGTAATGACATTAAATGTATGGAAATGACATTTGTTTTCGATAGGCCACGTGACTAAGACATGTCACTTTACCATACATTTAATGTCATTTTAGCGATTTCTATTACGTATCGTTAAACACTTGTAGAAATGTCACTTGGCTAGGGGGGCCTGGTCATACAGGATTCTTTTTTATGGAGTGCGTATATTCAACGAGTGCGTATATTCAAAAGTTGTTCAGTTTTATGCACTTGATTACCAATTGCATAAAACTGAACAACTTTTCCCAAGAAACTTGTATGAAAAGTTGATTTTCAATCTTAAGATTTCGACCATGTTTCTGGAGAAAAGTTGTTCAGTTTTATGCACCTGATTACCTCGTTGAATATACGCACTCCATAAAAAATAATCCAGGTTTACCTTGACAATCTTGCTGATTCAAAGTTAAAAGTTAAGTGACTTATCATTCCGAGATTTCGTACAAGTCGTTTTGAGTCGAGGGCTTATTATTATTAAAATTTGATTTCGAAACACTTGTAAGAGGAAAGGCGGGTGTACTAAAGTAAAGTAATCTTTATTGCTTTGATTGAGTAAATACAGATGTTATAAAATAGATACAGCACATCTATCAGCCCATTTGGGCATACAATTATTTCGGTCTATTCAGGTGTTGGTACAATAAGTACTATATCCTATACGAAAGATCTCGACTGTATTCCCCGTGGTTATGTGCCCCTATTTGGTGTGGGCGTCGAAGGAGGTCGCCTCTAAGGAATATGGAAACAAGGAGAATGGGCTGCAGCGTTCTCTTAAAGAACTGAAAGTAGACTGCGGTCACCAACCCGCTTGTCCAGCGTGGTGACTGGCAGGAGGGTAAACACTTGAATGACGCGCCACAACACACAGCCCCCACTTGGGGACCAGGTGTTGTGGCGCTATAGGCGAGAGGACTAGATCCAGTGGACCGCGATAGGCTGAGTTGATTGATCGATTGGTAGATGCCCCTTTTATCTGAACAAAAACTGACTTTGTTTGAGGTTATAAAATGGTATGTAGGTAGAACATTTTGCTAAATATAAGTAGGTTGGTATTAAATTTAAAAACCCCATAGCAAAAAAAAGAAATATATTTCACAAAATCAACCACGTAAGTATTAATAAATTATTAGTTAATTTATTTCCCAAGTTATATTTAATAGAAATAGAACCTTCCAAAACTTCGATCGCAGTTTTCAGAGACGTTTAGTATAAAATTTGTTAACTATTAACGAAAAAGTAAAAGAAATAGGGGAAAAGACTGCAGTCTTCTCATTCAGTATATGAAATATCTTTCAAATTGGTCCAAAATTGGAGGGGTAAATAGTCGAGAGCCAACCGTCATTTTTAACGTGGGATATTCAGTCGAATATACAGTTGTCCTTATCATATACATCTGTAAACAGCGCGACAGCGATAGTTACTTCAAATACCTAATTGTCACAAGTCTCTCTGCCCGCCTTTCCTCTTAAAGGGAATATTCTCTAATATATTGTCAAC
The DNA here is from genome assembly GCA_950381575.1 of Plusia festucae. Lineage (NCBI taxonomy): Eukaryota > Metazoa > Arthropoda > Insecta > Lepidoptera > Noctuidae > Plusia > Plusia festucae. The sequence goes on from OX494457.1 coordinate 665,157, forward strand.
CGTTAGGTACATATATTTCATTAAGTACAATATTGATTGAAATCTACGAAAAAAAAGTATTTTTGTGATTTGACCCCAGTTTCAAAACTGGGGTCAAATAAAAATTGGGGTCAAATCACAAAAAAATTACAATATCAATAAAAAAAAAATAGTTACTGTATTTGTTAATTGTAATAAATTTAGTTTAATACATAAATAAGTACTTTTAGTATTATATCGACTCACTAGCCTAGCCGTAGAGCTGCGTACGCGATAGTCGATAGTTTAAACACTAGTAGTGCAGTAGCACAGACTAGTGTTGCCACTATCGGCTTCCGATGCCTTCAGTCCATCCAGTCGTCTCCGCCGAAATCGATTGAATCAACTACTTGCACCTGAAATTGAAAAAATAATAATTAAAGGAGATATTTTTTTAAATCAAGTATCGATTTGAATTTTTGACACTTGGGCAATTATTCTAGTTAAAATAACACTGACAAGAATACTAGTAATGTGGGGCGCACAACACTTCATTCTTGTTAACCCCGAGTGGGTTTACGTCGGTAGTGCTATGGGTGGGATTCGACCCCGCGATCACATGATCACCAGTCCGAATCCCTAACCATCAGGCTACCGCCGCCGCGCCGCTTAGAAAAATGATTAAATAAGACACAGTGCACAACATGAGGAAACGTGAAAATAACCCTTTCACTGTCCCGTGAGTCACATATAAACATTTCTATTGTTTAACTATTGTGTCGTCTGACGGGACAAGGAATGTGTTAATAAAAAATGTGAAAAAAACAAAAACAAAACACGGTTCCTTTTTTTTTGCCCTATCATTAAATATCATACGTACAAACTCCTGTCTCCGTTTTTGGGAGCGTTCTACTTACACTCTGAATAATAATTATTTATGGATTAAGACGGTTTAGGCCACGCTTCCACCAGAGATGTGCGACAATGCGTAGCGAGGAGTAGTACTTTAATTTGAGAACTGTATTAACTACCTATGTTAAACAAAAAAACAATGATTTGATTTGATTTGAGGGATGTGTTTCTAACCACCAATAGAATCACGTCATTAACCGAGCCTCGTTCAGCTCAACTCTAGTGGAAACGAATCAGCGAAGCGAGGTGTTTGTTCATGCTAAACAGATGGATGTGTGCGAGTCACGAGTTTTGGCGAGTGCAGGCTGCAACCAGCCAAGTGACATTGTTACAAGCGTTAACGATGATAGAAATCGCTTAATACATCAAATGTATGGCAACGACACTTGTTTTTGATAACTCACGGTTCAGACTTGTCACTTCAATTCATTTGAGCGATTCGATCAGCTTTAAGACTTGTAGAAATGCGACTTGGCTAAGGCACACTCGCTTTTTTTTTTAAAGATTACTAGCAATGTGTGTCGCTCATTACTAGTGATCTCGTTAAACCCTCGTGCTAAGCTAAGATGCTTGTGTTACGAGTGGGTTCACGTCGGTAGTGTATTGGGTGGGATTCGAACCCGTAACCACATGATCGCAAGTCCGACGCCCTAGCCATTAGGCTACCGCCGCTTAAATGCTTTATTCAGTTGTTCGCTACGTCTACTACACTACGTACACTCGTGTCTGAAAACCGACACAAAGCGACAGCGAAGCGGTTATCTCGTTAACCTCATGGACAGATTGGATGGAAACAACACCCGGTACTCCGCCTTCCGCATCCAGTCCAACCCAGCCAACATTTTCAGGAGGTTCATCGGCCTGATCACCATCAGAAATTAGACTATCCGGAGAAGAACCGGAGTGATTGATATAGCTTACAGAGTAAACTGAAGAGGCCGGTCATGGTCAGACGCTGAGAGTGCACAAGTGATTCCGCGGCTCCAGCAAAGGCAATGATGGGACCGGGGTGTTTTTGGTCGATGTAAGTCCCACATATCCCCACGCCGTGCCCTCAGCGTGGTTCGAAGTCATTTATAAGCTTTTTACCCCGACAAAAAAAATGTCAGATGGCCGTTGAAGCAGACGAATCCTTGAGTGGAGACCGCGAATCGGCAAACATAGTGTACAAAAACAATATAAATAATAATACTGGCATGCTTGTTATACATGCTAATTTGGAAAAAGGTTTAGAGGGACAGGTGGCTAAGTGTGAAGCTGGCTACACACGTAACGATACACCTGCGCAGGTCTGATTATTATTTAAAGATTACTAGAAATGTGATGGCACATTACTAGTAATCTCGTCAACCCCTCGTGCTAAGCTAAGATGCTTGTGTTACGAGTGGGTTCACGTCGGTAGTGTAATGGGTGGGATTCGAACCCGCAACCACATCGCAAGATTGCAAATCCGACGCTCTAGCCATTAGGCTACCGCCGCTTCACTTATTACGTATCTTGCAAAAGCATTAAGTTTGCACAGGCAAATTTGCAACAAAAATTGCTGTCTGACTACTAAATAATTGATGACATAATATTTCTATTTCGAGTAAACCTTTTCAGGTACTTTCAAAACGTTAAATGAATCTAGTTGCGCAGTTCCAAGGTGTCATTCTTAAGCAACTGAAGCAATAGTTGTGCAAATTTTGTTGGTATAAGCCGTACGGTTTGACCGACTAAGTCTGGCCTCGCTTGCCGCGGTTGACCTGAGGATGGGTGACTATTTATAAACATACAACGATCCCCGCCATGCCTCGTCTGTCTCTCACTCATTGTCACACGTCAATCTGTGTGTGCAACTAGAGTCAATTTTCGTTTCGATTTTTTGTCGGGTATCTATGCATTTTTGACAAATATTTTGTGGCATGCAAGTTATAGGAAAAATAGGTATGGCAGTGAAGGTCTTAACGGATGTAGCCAATGGCCCCAAATCTCTTAAACATGCACTAAACTTATTTTAGTCCATCGGTATCTCTTTCAATTGTGGAGAGGTGTCATATTTAGTCCCTACTAAAATTCTAATACAAATTTGCCAGTAAGCAAAAACGTGTGCGCTAAAACACAGTGACGTTCAATGCGAAAACTAGTTTGACATTTCTAAGTTAGTGGTTATCTGTTGCCGTCCTTTTCTCACGCTCTATGTAAGCAAAAGACAGCAATAGTTTAGTTTGCGTACAAAGGAATCATCTACACTATCCAACTATAAAAAGTAATTCAAAATAAAAAATGTCTAAAGATACTACGATAAGGATGATGATGGCGTAAAAAAATATATAATACATACAACCGCTTCTGAATAGAGAATTTCTACTTGAGAACGCCTTAAACTCTTATCAACCAAGCGTATAACATTATCAATCGCGTGGCAGGTGTACAATCAACAGCAAAAGTAGATGATCAAAATCAGAAATTCAATACTAATGAACGGAGTTCGCGTCAGCACTGTGTGGCGTCGAAGTGATTCAAAATTCAAAGTATGTGATTGTATTATACCAAACATTTACTACTAGTACAGTTGCCATATATTCGTGATCAGTTTTGACTCCAAAAGTTATAAACTCAATTCATCATCTGCTTTTGCTGTACAGTTTGAGACTTCATCAAGTTGGCATTCTCAATCCAGAAACCGGCCGTAAGTCCTTCAGTTAGATTAAAAAATATATATTACACGTACGTCTTTATCGAAAGGAATATATTGATAAAGCGAATCAAAGAGGTGAGGACTCGTACGTAGTAAAAAATTAAGAAAACTGTAATCATCATGCGAAATTTCAAATCAAAGATTTGCCGCTAAAATATGATTTTCAAAAAAAAATATCCAATATTCCATTCATTGATCTAGCTGAGACATTACAGGATTAATTTAAAAGGAGTGCGGATATTCAACGAGGTAATAAGGTGCACAAAACTGAACAACTTTCCCCGAGGAACATAGGTCGAAATCACAAAATGGAAAATGATCTTTTCATACAAAGTGACAGGTCACGTGACTTATACTTGTATGAAAAGATGAGTTTCAATTTTAAGATTTCGACCTATGTTCCTTGGGGAAAATTGTTCAGTTTAATGCACCTGATTATTGTATTATACATAATTTCATCATCATCCCGTGCTATCTACGAATTTAAAGGTCACAGCACGCATATCAACTCGGAAAGGGATCGTCACCGTATCGCCTTTCGCGTCGTTGTCAAACAGTCTTCAACCTAACGAAAGCGACTCAGAAGCTCCAATACGTCGACTCGGCTAGGGCTAGGCGACGCCGCACTTACGGCTCGCCGACCGCTGGTTACTTTGGAACGTAGACCGCGGGAGGGGCGAGAAGAGACGTAAGCTAGGGTACGGAGAGCCGTAAGCGCGAGAACTGCAAGTCGACAACGCACCGCTGAGCTTGTGTTATTGAAGCTCTGTATATCAATTACCATTTTTGAAAGAGTAACCTATGGCGTTTCTTGCCGGTTCTTCTCCATAGAAATGACATTTTGGAACCGAACAACTTGCGTCATTTTACGTTTCGAAAGTGCCTGGAAAGGCCTACTTGAAACAAAAATATTTTGATTTTGTCCCGAGGCGAGGCGATTATACGATTCCGATTAGTGTGCATTGCAGTAGGGAGTTTCATACAAATAATACGGAACGTATCGAGTTGATAGGTGTGCTACGACCTTATTCCCTACTATGCTACAATTCTACTACGTTCCACGTACCCCGGATAGTAAACACGACTAATATCCGGCTATTCATCGAGCCAGTCGCCTTCGTCATCGTCCGGAGGATCGAACCCATCGTCCCCATCCTCAGGTGGCGCTTGGTAGGGTGCTTGTTGTGTCTTAGGAAAGGAATAGTTGTTTTAAGAAGTTGTATATTAAATATTATTATGGTAGGAAATATTGTAGGGATGGTAAATCGATGTACATTTCAAAAACATTAGTATTCGGCATTCAGAGAATGTGTCCGAATATTAGTTACTAGCTTCTGCACGCGACTGCGTTTGCGTGGAATTCAGAATTGGGTCCAAAAAGAAATAAAAAATAAAAAATTTTCATCCGTGTTATAGCTTGCGCTGTAATAGAGAAATATACCTTTCAAAGCTATCTGCCCACGGCTTAGCTCGTTTTCAATTTTCCCTCGGAAACTACTTAAGGAATCAGAATAAAAGGTAGGTAGCTTTTTTTTTTACTTTTCCATGTCAAACCCGGGGAAATCCTCATGGACTTCCTCCGTCCTGAGAAAGGCGGGTATGCCTCTTACCGGCTAAAATCGCCGGAGTGCTTCTCCCTTCCCTTATACTGGGGACCATGCGGGAACGAGTTGCAAACCACCGCGATTCAAAGACAAAAAGCCTCATGATAACCGCTTGGACTTAGTGAGTAAGGCCCAAGTTATATAACACTAGCTGTTTCCTGCAGCTCCACCCGCGATCTAATTTTTTTTTAATATTATTGAGTTGCAAGCTCCTATATTTTAAGTTGGATCAAACTGCACACTGTGTGCAAATTTGATTTAAATCGGTTAAATAGTTTCGGAGTTCATCCGGGACAAACATCGCGACACTGGAATTATATACAACATGTAACAAAACCCCTGTCAGATCCAATAAACGCGTATACGTGGTAGTTCATGAACCGTCTCGCATACGCGGCTTCTTTGACACAAAACTTTAGGTAGTAAGTACGTGAACTTTGAGAAACGGTCAGTGTTGCTGTTGCTTTGGATTAGTTTTTATTTTTATTTATATAATTTCACTGGGGAAAAATGTTATTCTCCAATCCATTACGCTACGGCTACGTATATGTGTTCGCAGTACGATACCGAATAATACTCTCAGGGATCGGACATGGTTTTAGTTACACGCTGTATATGGTACGTGTATTGGATTTTGTATTGTATACTGAAAACAAGATTGAAATTTTCAGTCCCGCTAACCTACACTTTATATCCACTGAATATATCTCACTAGCGAGTTTGAGTCCAAGATCAAAACGAGGCCAGTGATGCTGTACAGGTTTCTCAATACTCTTCAGATAAAATTTGATTCGAGTCCATAGACTCGAAATGAAGAAGAATGCACCCCTAAGACAAGGTACGCAAGCGTCAACGATGACAGAAATCGCTTAAATGGCATTAAATGTATGGAAATGACATTTGTCTTCGATAAGTCACGTGATTTAGACTTGTCACTTTCATACATTTGAGCGATTCGATCAGCGATAACTATTGTATAAATGTACCTTGTCTAAGGGGTCGCCCTGGTTTAGCCAGATCAGAAGTAAATGCCCATAACTATACACAAAAACCTTTCTCTTGAATCAATATCTCTGTTGCTGAAAATTGTATTAAAATGTCAAACTCAGCCTATCGCGGTCCACTGCTGTACCTAGGCCTCTCCTATGTTGCGCCACAACACCCGGTCCCCATTTGGGGGCTGTTTGTTGTGGCGCGCCATCATTAAGGTATTTGCCCTAGTCACCACGCTGGACAAGCGGGTTGGTGACCGCAGTCTACTTTCAGTTCTTTAGGAGAACGCTGCTGCCTATTCTCCTTGTTTCTATATCCCTTAGTCGCCTCTTACGACACCCAGAAGAGAGGGATTTTCTATTCTATACCGAAGCCCCACGGCATTAAATCCGTTGCGTAGATTTAAAGATGTGAAGATGTCCACTCACCTCCGTCGTTCCTGGATTATTATCATTGCTATTGAATCCTCCTCCCATCGCGTAACCCGCTAGCCCGCCTGCAGCGAGCGCGCCGACGCCCATTCCGACAGCAGTTCCGGTACCCATGCCGCCGCGACGCTGCGGCTGGCCCTGTACATACTGCGGCTGGGGACCACCATAACGGGGGCCCATGCCTTGAGGGGCCATACCTTGAGGGGCCATACCTTGCGGGGGCATGCCCTGCGCTGCGTACTGTACCTTTTAGAGGAAAAATAAAAGTTGTCACGCTACGTCGTAAATAAGCTATTGGGAATTTGGGACTATACCTTGGGGCAACAAACTTTATACCGGGTGGAAGGGATTTCCAGTCCAGGACATAATTCTGCCCTCGTTCGAAATTTTTCGACGGCTTTTTCATCATTTTTACTTTTATACTTTAGACTGCTCATAATCTTTATTCTGACGTATCCCATTGAGATTTTAAATATAAACTATAATTCACAATTTCATTAAAGAGAGCCTAGCTCAGCTGTTTTTAAGTTTAAACGAAGTCGAGTTGTCCACAATACATTGCGCGCTAGAAAATGTTAATTTCTATAGCCGATCATTATCGACAATAATGACTTCCACAAGTCGGTTAGTGGCACTAGGTGTAGACTTTTCGCAAAGTTTGCATACGGATTTCACTAACACCTTGTATAGCATGTATAGCTAATGTCCTGTTTTCGTTCCCTTACATCCTGTATATGAAAAATAGTTTTTTTTTCGTTATTGGTCATAGGTCGGATAGTAGATATAATACCGGCCTATAAAAGTATCACTGCTGGGCACAGGCCTCTTCTCATATAGAGAAGGAACGAGCATTGATCACCACGCTTGCTCACTGCGGGATTGGTGATTTCAGATTCCAATTTTCGGTATCCAGGTTTCCTCACGATGTTTTCCTTCACCGTTGGTCAATGTCTTAGAATGATTAAGAAAGTACTTATAACTTTGAAAAAGTCACATAGGTACTTGCCTGGGTTCGAGCCTGCAACCATGTGCATACGAATCACGATAGTAGATAGTCGGTACGCAAAATCTCATTTTTATGTAAATATTCATGAAAGAATAATCACTTACCCCTGGTTGTAGCGCGTATCCTCCTGGACCTAAAACAATAAAAACGCTCATAAACGATCATAAATGAAAGCAGTTTTTCGTCGACGTAACTTTTTACAGATTTTTTAACAATTTTAATTATTTTTATAAATATTTTCTTTTTGGAACACTCGAATATCGCGAGTCAAAAATCCGTCAGTGTCGCTAATGTCACGTAAGCACGCAGCCCAGTAGCTTGTCTCTCATTGGTGGAAAACGACAGGCAGACCTTATGCGTCACTAGCGACTCTGGATTTTCAACACGCGATAGCCCCCATTATTCTGATTCCGAAGCAAAATTTATCCAGTTCCTAGCAAAGTGACATTTCTAAAAACGTCAACGCTGATCGTATAGCTGAAATGTATGGAAGTGACAAGGCCTATGGGCGTTTACTGAAACGTCAATCAATTTCAAGCCGCCGTTCAGTCTTAAGCTGTCACTGTCACTTAAGGATGAAAAGTAGTGACACAGACATTTATGAACGTGTTGAAGTTGTTTAGCGTTTCAGGATTGGCGGATAATACTCTGTATTTTAATCCTCGAGACTAAATTGGCAAGTGCAAATGTCAAATCTGACATAAACACTATTGTTATCTTATTGTGCTCTGTCATTTTGACATTTGCACTTGACAATATTTAGTCTCTAGGATAAAAAAATAGACTGTAGTCACGTGACGTGAAAACAAATATCATTTCCATACATTTAATGTCATTCAAGCGATTTCTATTGTCGTTAACGCTTGCTTGTAGTGTTAGCAGGGTATGGGTAAAATATGTAACTAACTCCACGAAGTCAGTTTTAAGTTTATTTATTTTGCCAGTATTTTACATCGAGCTGGTGAAACCTGGCCAGGTCAGCTCTCAGATCATAAAAAACAGTATTTTAATAATTGGAACGAAGTTCCTTATCGCGCGTTGTGAAAGGGGGCTAGACGGATAAAATTCTTACGAAAAGTTGTCACGACACTTTTTGCTATAGTAAGCTATTGTAAGCTGTGCGGCGTGCGCATGTTTCTCTGTCTGTCTGTCTGTCTTATTACCTAAACATTTTAATATTATCTATACATATAATAAAACAGTAAAAAAACTGTGTCTGTACATTGAATATATTAAAAAAATAATAATTGAGGGGGGTTTACAAACAGTAATAGAGCACGAATCCAAAAAAAAAATTCTGTCTGTTTGTCTGTATGTCTGTTTGTCTGTTTGTCTGTTTGTTTGTACACGCTAATCTTCGGAACTACTGGATGGATTTGAATGATTTTTTTTTTGTTGTATAGGTATTAAGTCTGGGCAACATATAGGCTATAATTTATCTTGGAAATTTGAACACCTGATGCAGAACCGCAACAGACCAGCTAAACTATAAGAGATACAAACATGGTACCATAGCAAAAATTGTTCCACGTGATAAGCATTTTCTGCTGAGAGAATAAATTTGAAGATCTGGAACACCTGATGTGGAACTCCAAGAGCCCGGGTACACCATAACACATATAGGAATGACGTCTTAGCAAGAGTTGTTCAGCTTGATGAGCACTCACTGTTGACGTATAAAAATTGAAGATCTGGAACACCTGTTGTGGAACTCCAAGAGCCCGGCTGCACCATAACACATATAGGAATGACGTCTCAGCAGAGTTGTTCAGCCTGATGAGCACTCTCTGTTGACGTATAAGAATTGAAGATCTGGAACACCTGTTGTCGAACTCCAAGAGCCCGGCTACACCATAACACATATATAGGAATGACGTCTTAGCAAAAGTGGTTCGGTCTGATGGGCATTCTCTGTTGACGTATAAAAATTGAAGATCTGGAACACCTGTTGTGGAACTCCAAGAGCCCGGCTACACCATAACACATATAGGAATGACGTGTTAGCAAGAGTTGTTCAGCCTGATGAGCACTCTCTATTGACGTTTAAAAATTGAAGATCTGGAACACCTGTTGTGGAACTCCAAGAGCCCGGCTACACCATAACACATATAGGAATGACGTCTCAGCAGAGTTGTTCAGCCTGATGAGCACTCTCTGTTGACGTATAAAAATTGAAGATCTGGAACACCTGTTGTCGAACTCCAAGAGCCCGGCTACACCATAACACATATATAGGAATGACGTCTTAGCAAAAGTGGTTCGGTCTGATGGGCATTCCCTGTTGACTTATAAAAATCGAAGATTTGAAACATCTGACTTGGAAATCAAAGCTATCTCTAATTTCACTGTTTAAATCTAAAATAGCATAACCTTTCGGACTGATTTTGGATGACGATGGTATATCATTTATAATTCGACTCTACTGACGACCTCCGTGGTCGAGTGGCGTACACACCGGTTTTCAAGGTGTCGTCAGCTCTGAGGTCCCGGGTTCGATCCCCGGACGAGTCAATGTAGACAATCACCATGGATTCCATAACACAAGTGCTTTAGCTACTTACTTTGGATTCGGAGCAATGTATGTGATATTGTCCACACTATTTATTTATTTATTTACTGGCCAAAACTCCCAATTATTATTTTTTTTATTTTTTTTATCGAATATATATGCCTTCGGGCTTATGTTATTTGAGCGTTTAATTTACTTTGCAGTCACTTAGATTTTAATTGATCAGGTATCTTCATAATAAAACTATAACCATGATGAAAGAGGTCAAATCTTTCCCAATGTTCCAAAGGAGCTAAATAGGCTTAATAATAAAAAAGACTGAGGATCATAAGATCCCAAGAATCTACCGAAGAGCTTCAAGAGAGACTTGATGCTGTTCGAGAAGATCAGGCTGCAACTCGCTCCGTGGAAACTTCTTCGGATCGCGAAGCACGCCAGCATTCTCATCGTATTTACGTATCTACATCCAGGTCTCTAGAGACCAGTGAAGAATATGATGCGCGACTGACCGCTGATCGTGAGCAAAAGTTCTGATGGGCATTTCCTGCTATCTTACAAAAATGAAAAATCTGGAGGTTCTCGAATCGTCTCCCGCATCACGTTGTTTTCCCGTCCCCGGGCTCTGAGAATTTGACATCAGACGTTTCATATCTTTTATTTTGACGACCCTGTTGTCGCTGGCATAAGCAACAGGATCCGCGTACGAAGTTGCGGGCAGAAGCTAGTTAATAATAAATTATTACTTATAATTTATTATAACTTAAAAAAAAAAAAAATATTACAATTCCTTCACTAATTAATCGAAAGGAACTTCGTTCCATCCAGGTGTCCCTTGACACCTCTCAAAGTTTATATATATTTTTATACATACCTACTTACCATATCCTTGCATATAAGCATGTCAAGCTTACAACGGTACCAAAACTGATTAATGAAATCCGAAGTTGCGTTTTGAGTTTAAGACAAAAATGTTATTCATGATAATGTCTATGGCGCTCCATTGCTGGTACAACGCCTCTCTCAAGTTGCGTCAACACCCGGTCCTCCGCATACCGCAGTGGGACTACCGGGTACTGGGGGTCGTGTGTTATGGTGCGCCATGGGGTGTTTGCCCTAGTCACCACGCTGGACAAGCGGGATGGTGACCGCAGTTTTGTATTCTCTCTTTAGGAGAACGCTGCTGCCAATTAACCAAGTTTCTATACCTTAGTCGCCTCTTACGACACTCACGTGTAGGGGGGGGGGTTATTCTAAGCTGCAACCCCACGGCAAATTTATTCAAGTAACTAACTTAAATGACCAAAAGACGAACAACCAATCACGTCGCTCAACCTTGAGGTATGTTAATCAGCGTACCAGAAACGGGGGTAAATGCAATATGGCTGCGGAGTAGGTATGAAAAGTAAAAGGCCATTTATTCCGTAAGTTAGATAATAAAAAAATATTAGACATGCATTTTTCAAAGCAATAAAAATATACAAAGAGAATGCGCGGTAAAGTTCAGGAGTGGGGGCTTGAGACGTCATAAGTAGGTGAAAATAGTAGACAAGTGACGTGGCGACCTCCACTCCATAACTTAAATTCGCTGTATCTAAGTATATATTCATTATTTCAAAAAAGCAAAAAAAGTGTAATATTTTTCATTATCTATATATAATCTGTACTTAAAAAAAACATCCGTATCCTTACAGTCTTATTCATAAAAAGTTAAAATAGGTTTATTAGCTTGCTTTAATATATTAATAATTATTGTAGTACTCACAAGAAAAAATAAAAAGAAATCCAATTTTCTTCAAAACATAAACACGTGAACGAAACACAAGAAAACTTCCAAATGTCACAAGAGACGTTGTCAAACTTTTTTTTTTGCGTTTTTTGGCCATTTAATCTATGGATTCATCAGAACGACAACTTAATCACGTTAAAACGTGTTATAACGTGCTATAACGACATCTTTACTATGACGGGTTTATGGAACGTTTATGAATAGACAATTTTATAAAAGGTTTATTAGTTCTAATGAGCATTTTAACTAATGAGTGTTTAAAACCTATTATAAGGGATTTTTATGAATAAGACTGTTAGTGTGTAATTTCTGAGGAGTAAAAAAAAACAAGAAATAAAATTCAATATTTTTTATTAACTTTAAAACAGTAAATAATGAAAAATACTTGCGCAATCAATACAACAGGTGTTTATTACATTTTAAATGCAAATACGAACATATAGACAATCGTACATAAATTGTGTAAAGTAGTATTTTTTATTTTTTCCATTACTATCACAGCGGACTGTGGCTTTTTAAGGGCTGATTTGACCAAAGTCAGATAACTTTTAATCGTGGTATAAAAATGGCGTCTGACAGCTTTTCTTTACAAATATGTCTAAAATTCAATATTTATCCGAAGTATATGCCCTAGCCCTAAACGTAGACTAAAAGTTTGGTAAAATCCACCCTAAGTAACATGATTTGGCCAACAAGGCCGCAAAAGGATTACTCGAAGCAGTTAGGCTTAAAAACAAGTCCGATTCGCGCGATTGATAAAACAAACGCGCCCCTCAAGAAGAGAGTGTACGCATGACCATGGGGTTCTTTATTAAATACAGGATTTATACAAAAAAAAAATTCGATTCGAATAAATGCCAATAATAAATGCATGTGTTATTTATACATTAACAGGATTTTTTTTATGGAGTGCGTGTATTCAACGAGGTATACAGGTGCATAAAACTGAACAACTTTCCCCAAGACACAGGTCGAAATCTTAAAATTGAAAATCAAATTTTTCATACAGACTTAAGTCACGTGACCTATCATTTTGTATGAATATTTCATTTTCAATTTTAAGATTTCGACCTAAGTTTCTTGGGGAAAGTTGTTCAGTTTTATGCACCTGATTACCTCGTTGAATATACGCACTCCTTGAAAAATAATCCTGTATAACAAATTCGGGGTTTGTTTTAACACTTAACTCAAAAACGGGAGGCCCGATTTACATGATCCTTGATTCGTTGGATTATCTCCATCCCGAATAGCAAAATAAATACATAAAAATGTAAATTGAGTAAAAAAAAAAACATGATGATTACGGGATCAGGGTTACTCACGCGGGTGAAACCTCTGAGCAAAGGTATGTTATATACACAATTCATGTACGAAATAATAACAATCATAATTTTATATAGGATACAGAAAACATTGCTAAAATCCAAAGAAAGAGGGATAAAATGTGATCCGTTGTCTCCAATTTTTTTTAACCGCCTGATTTATCAATAGGCTTGTGAACTAAGTGTTTTTCGTCTATCAGGTAGACTATTGTTCAAAAAAATACGAAGTCTTCATATCTCATAACTCTTTTTTTTACTTTTAAAATCAAACTATTGAATAAAAATTTGAACAAAAAAACAATTCGGTTTCCATCGGTGCACGAGTCAGACTCGCACGTCTTATAATAGAGATTCCTTTTGAGATTAATATAATAAAGAACAACGGACCACATCTTAGATAACGAAATTTTTGGCTTCATTGGACACTTACTTACATCTATAGTTATGGAGATACGTACGTCTGTCTGTCCCACTTCATATTAGATTACTATACAGGGATGCTACAAAAATGGTCGCACATATTTGAAAAACTACTTCTGCTCACACGCATTTTTAATACACCCTGTATAATAGTTCATAATCACGTAACTGTTTTAAACCATGTATGAAACAGGCTAATAATGAAATGAAAAAAAGCCATATTTCAGAGTAAAAATGGTTAGGTTAGGTTTCAAAGAATTGTCCTAATTCAGTATTGTTTTCGAATATTTGAATTGTGTGGAAAATCGTTTATGAACAGACAAACAGTACGCAGTATATAATTATAATATACATATATATTTTTATTTAGTTTACATTCATCTTAATGTTAAATGTTCAGGCATTATATTGGCACAGCCCAATAGGAATAACGTTTCATTTGTCGAAAGGCATCTCATAACTTAGCAACAATTATATAAAACACTAAAGCTCACTGTACTTTCAGTTTTAACTAAATAAAACTCGAATAGTTTCAGCCTAGACTCCAACTATCTCGAAACTAGTCGTTAATTTCTAGTTGAGTAACATCTAACATATTCTATAAAGAGGGGTCCCTAATGATTTTGTCGACTAGTTTCGAAATAGACCTTGACTATTCTGCAACTAGTCGGTTTTTTTTTTAGTAAAAACCGAAAGTAAAATCTTGTAGTATTCTGTCTTAAGTAAATTGGAATAATTTAATATTTGAAGCAGTTATTTGTTTTACATACATCTAAATTTGTTCAAAATACCTTTCGGAACATTACTACACAAAATCTTCACAACCTGTATACGATGACACTTAGCTTCCCGCGTTACAATCCTAATTCACGCCTGAACATTTTATATTTAAAAGGGCGTTTACACTGAGCGCATTTTAGCTAATATGTTAAATCGCCTTGTCGAGTCGGTGGTTATCTTATCAGACCAGCTCAAGACAGACAAATTGCTTACTATTTAAATGTCCTCTTTCAAGCGTTAATTGGGCATCCAGGTCCAAAACTGCGTGTCAATATTTGTTGGCCCTGCAGACACCTGTCATCTTTTCAGAAGCCATCTTTTTCCGTAAATACTGAATAAAACAGCCTTAATGAGTTCCAAGAAAGACTAAGTTAGAAGCAGCTATGTTGACATAAGTAAATACATTTAACAAAAACACGCTCAAATTATAAACGCCTTATCGCCAAATACAGAACCGTCAATCAGTTTTAAGACGCCGTTAAGTATCATGCTGTCTCTATCACTTAAGGTGTAAAGCAACAGACATACTTAAGAACGTCTCAAAGTTAAATTGCGTTTCAGTATTCTGGGTTAGAGACAGTTAACAACATACCGTCTAAAAATCTTTAAACAAATAATATATTTAATAATAAATACGTTAATGTGATTTCATAACATCTTATAAACGAGAAGCGATATAAAATAATGTGTAAATTGGACGACTTCAAAGGAAATAATTGAAAACGAAAAATGCATAAAAATATAGTCCATAGTAAACTATTCTGACAACCAGTCTTACTGTTACTGTGTAACCCAATAGAATGCGTTGTGGAGATCAGAAAGGTAGTCGCTTAGTATAAAAGCGGTATTCAGCTAAATCCGGTAAGACTTTTTTTCTTTATTTTAAAAAAAAAAACGACGCCAGCACTAAAGAATGTAATCCTTGTGTCGCGGGGGTTTCACAAACATTCAAATCACATGCACAAAGAACACCCAGACTTGGAACAAGCATCTGTGGATCACACAAATACTTTTCCCATGCGGGGATCGAGCCCGCGGCACGTCGCGCACAGTGGTAATTAGCGTGGTGACCTATACCACTCGGCTATCCGTGCAGTCAAAGACTGGAAGCCGACCCCATCGCTGATCACGAGTCGACGTCCTAGCCATTAGACTACCGCCAATTCTATTGCATCTTCTAGTCTTTGCATCACCCAATGATTGACTGGTTGTGAATGCCTGCGTGTATAAGAAATGCTATGCCAAATAGTAATATATCTTTTCTTAAATCAGATCTTGTAATCACTAGCTTTTATTATTTATTTACATTCAAATAAAAAAAATTGCTTCTAATATTTCCTTTGAAGTCGCTTAAATAAAAAAGGTTAGTGCCATCGCTGAATCATACGATTTTAATTATAATTTGAAATATAATTGTTTTTCTTCATCTTCTTATATTACAAGGCACCTGAAAATAATAATTGTTGTATTAGAATCAAATTTGTTTTGAAATAATTGTTAACAGCTCTAGAATGTATTAATTTAATAATATTTTTCAGCTAACTACTAGGTGACTGTCCGAAGACAAAACAGACGAAAATACAATACCCACTGTACTGTATTTTTGTCTTCGGGTAACTTATAAATTGTCTTAAGTAAAAGACAGTACACTTAACAGCCAGCTCAAAATTGAGTTGCGTTTGTGTATTCAGTTAAAAACATAATTTTCTAAAATAGTTTACTTCTTTATAATTTTAATCTTGCTTTAAAAAGGCAATTATAAATTCAACATCAAACAAATTCTGTTCTATTTTAGTAAAAGTATGAAATAAGCTCGTTTGTACACGAGGCGACACAAGTCTTCGATATCTACGACTTTAGTCTCCATCAACTCGTGTATATGTACGAACCTCTATGATTATACAGGATTAATTTAAAAGGAGTGCGGATATTCAACGAGTTAATCATGTGCATGAAACTGAACAACTTCCCCCAAGGAACATAGATCGAAATCTTAAAATGGAAAATGAGCTTTTCACACAGTGACAGGTCACGTGACTTATGTTTGTGTAAAAAGATGATTTTCAATTTTAAGATTTCGACCTATGTTTCTTGGGAAAAGTTGTGCAGTTTTATGCACCTGATTACCTCGTTGAATATACGCACTCTCTTTAGATTAATCCTGTATGGCGGTACAGTGCGATTCACACTTAATGGCGGCTGTGAACATGAGGTGCGTCGCTACGCAGCAGTACTCCTGCACCAGCGGAGGTGCGGGGCGAGGTACTGCGCAGTGTAACCAACTTCACAGCCGCCAATATATTTGAATCGAACTATACTTGCCTGGATTCTAAAATCGTCGTGTGCCGGAGACTTGCTTCGCCAGTACGAACGGCCTTATAGATTATAATTATTTAAACATTCAACGGTTTACTCACGCGCAATCTCGGGATCGGCCGACTAGTTTCAGACTCAATAGGAGTCCTTAATCATGAGCTGATGCGGCGGCGGCACCGCCTCCGTTGAATGTTTAAATAATTATGAATTCATCTCACGGAAGTTATTATAAAAACATAGAAACAAAAAAAATTAATATATACCTGTATTATTTGTCTCCAATCACGAAAGCGTTTCAGTAAAAGCCTGCGGCAAAGGAAATTTAACAATAAATAAACAGAATTTTGAAATAACACGCAAAACATAAAAATCTTTAACAATTTTTTTTCCAACCACCGACAACACTAAAAGCATCGAAGCCTACCACCAATAAATTAACATATTATATAATTAACGCATACTAAATTAAAAAGAAATATAATATATCATAGAATAAAGAAACATAAGTTCTTAACTTTACTTAAATCGGTTTTTTATCCGTCCCATATTATTTTATATAAAATATATATTTTGTATTTATATATAAAATACCTATATTAATTTCTGACATAAACAGTCAATAAATTGTTTTGTGATCGGTTAGTAACAGAATGATAACCGATCTTTACATATAGATAATCCTGTAGAATGCTAGCGTATTCACGAGTGTTTAGATAGTCGCTTAGACCTTGCTATAATACGTATTGACCCAAAGAAGAAAAGTTTAAAGGTTAATGTAAGTGTTGTTTATGTACATAATATTAAGAAAATATGTGTTATCATTATTTTCTTTAATTACTATTGTCAGAGTGAACAATGTAGCCTGATATCCAAGTGGTATAGGTGCACACGCAAATTATCACTGCGCGACTTGCTACGGGTTCAATCTCCGAATGGGACAAGATTCATCTGTTTCCCAAATGCTTGTTCCAAGTCTGAGTGTCCGTAGTGCATTTGATTTGAATGTCTTTATAAAAAACCCGCAATACAAGGATTATATTCCTTCGTGCTAGATTAGAAAAGGCAATATCATTTTCCTCATATCGATAGCCATCTATTATATATAATTCCAGTGTCACGATGTTTGTCCGGGATGAACTCCGAAACTACTGAACCGATTTAAATCAAATTTGCACACCGTGTGCAGTGTGATCCCACTTGAAAGATAGGATAGCTTAAATCACAAATATAAAAAAAAATTGAGACCGCGGGCGGAGCTGCGGGAAACAGCTAGTAAAATATATATTTTGTATTTATATATAAAATACCTATATTTATTTCAGACATGAACTCAAACATTTTTTTTTTTTTTGAAAAGATTGCTAGCAATGTGGGTCGCACATTACTAGTAATCTCGTTAACCCCTCGTGCTAAGCTAAGATGCTTGTGTTACAAGTGGGTTCACGTCGGTAGTGTAATGGGTGGGATTCGAACCCGCAACCACATGATCGCAAGTCCGACGCCCTAGCCATTAGGCTACCGCCGCTTACATGAACCAATATTGTGTGGTGTTCCGTCGCTTCCGCGGACAAATACCAACTGAACGCACTGCGACACAGTGTTAAGGAAGTGTTTACTAACATAGGTTTACGTTTATATACTAACACAAAATGTACTTATAAAATATATATGTTAGTCTGTAAGGTATATATCTATGGGCCTAAGTAGCCTGAAAATAAATGGTTTTATTATTATTTATTATATTATTCTGCCATACCAAGGCTACGTTTCAAATGGTCTACATTCAAGTGAAGACCATTGTGTTATACTTTACGTGCGACCTTGTATCAATAAATTAAGGTCAAATGGATTTTGGAATATATCCTTGTATCCGTCTAGACTACATATCGAAGAACGCATGACTCATTTCTATGATTACTTTTTATTATATGTATTATAATAGCTTTCATGGTTAGTGCTAAGCCTACATGACTTAGGTCGGTTTTAAATAAATACCCCGTCCTGTAACCCTCAGGAAAAACGGTATTTAATAAAAAATATAAATAAAATTCATTTAATTCAGACTTTTGCCTGTCCATTTGAGGTTAGTATTAATGAACTTACAAACTATGTTAGTCAAAGTAAATTAAAATACAAACAGACAGATTAAATTAAATATTTATATCCCCATCATACGTTAATTTAATCTACCTATTTTGGAAATTATATATTGGTAATGTAGTTATTTTTTTATTAATTTTGTATTTTTTTTTTATTATATGTTATTCAATTATATTATACTAGAGTTTAGTTAATAAAGAATAATGAATCCCCTTACATAGTTTGTAATATCACAAAGAGGTATCGATGAAAGCTCTTGGTCGACTTGATATGATCTAAATTTTTTAAAATGATGCCATATTATAGGCTGCGTTTCCACTAGAGATGTGGTGGGCCGGTAACGGTACGCAGATGGTGCGGGGATGTGTAGCGGGTTCGTTTCAGATGCTAGCGGGGTGAGGCGTGGGAGTGGACGAGTGGGCATGCCACTGCCCGCTTCTTGCATCTCATACACATCCCTCGCAACACACCCTTCTTTTATTTTGTATGTACCGTAGCCGTTTCCAACAGAGCTGTGCCTTCCTTACCGTGCAAAGATACACAAAACAATTCGATAAAGATACCGTTAAATATAAGTTGTGTTAATATGTGAAGAAATAATTGAAAGGGCAGAAAAATATTGCGTATGTATAGGTACAGCCATAAGACAAAATATATAGTTTGTTTGATATATAAATAATAATACATACATTATTTTATAAGGAGGTACAGTACAAGATTTCAGTCTATTCTGAAACTAGTCGACTAGTTTGAAACTGTGTAGTTAACTAGTCGGAGAAATGCGCGCGAGTAAGCCGTTATATATGCAAATAATTACGTAATTAATTTATTTATATAAACGAATAATATATAAATAAAGTGGGCATAACATACATTGGTCTGAATTAAAAATAAGTAACTAATGCACTTGTGTTATAGAATTAGAGATAACGAAGGTACCACAAACTCCCAGATCCGAGACAATTAAAAAATATTGTTTTTGTACTGAACCATCCGGAGACGGAAACCGGGACCTAATAGTTTGAAAACCGGTGTGTACGCCACTCGACCACGGAGGGCATAAAGTAAAAATATTGTTTACTAAACTTTTTAAGATATTAAGTATGCAATGGTGTATAAATTTGTGTTTCTGTACAGTGTGTATCAGTGTTTTTATTTATCTATTAAATAAGTCCTTACAGAACAAATTTTAATAAAAGTTGATGATTGGACAAGTTACAGGCAAAGAGTTACCCTAAAATATTAACAGATTCTTCTGCCTAGCGTTTTTCCTAAGCTAATAATTGGGACTGCTTCCATTCTTACCGGATTCATCTGAATACCGTATTGTAGTTATGTACAAATACCGCATGTTTGCATGTGTGTGAATCTTAATAATAAATGTGGATAACATCACAAACATTGCTCCGAATCCAATGTAAGTAGTTGAAGCACTTGTGTTATGGAATCAGAGACAACGAAGGTACCACAAACAAGACCCGAGACAATGTAGAAAAGTGGTTTTTCTTCATTGACTCGTCCGGGGATCGAACCCGGGACCTCAGAGCTACCTAACACCTTGAAAACCGGTGTGTACGCCACTCGACCACGGAGGTAATCTTATTAAATCATGTATTCTTCCTATCGAGCAGTGTTTCTCTTTCACCCAACCTAAAAGTATTTTACATAGAGCGACTACCTATCTGACCTCCACAACCCATTTCTGGGTAATACAGTATCCCATAGTAAGACTGGTTGTCAGAATGGAATTGACTTTTACAAATGGTCGCCCATCCACGGAACAACCGCATTGAGCGCAACTTAATCTTTTCAGTCAAACCATACGGCTTACACTAAGCCACAAGCCCCTCGACAATATTTTTAATTCGTCTAGCTTGCGGTCCCCTTCTTCACTTGTCTTTTTAGTATCGTAATATATACATATGTACATAGTATATATGTCTACCTAGACCTACTATGTTTGGAAGGGTGCTGATTTTTTAATCTTTGTTTTTTAGAGTCTCCAGCTATTGTTGACAAGTGTGTATGTTTAATGTTCAATACCCTCCAACCTCACTAAATTATTACAAACCCCGATGAGGTCTGATTAGATCAGTCAAATAACTTTTATTCGTGCAATAAAAATGGCGAATGACAGTTGTTTTGAAATAATGTCAAATATCAATATTTATATGAAGTATAATTATAGTAAAATACACTTAAAAACTTCCAAAGATAAGCGAGTAGAACACACAAACAGCAGTTTTAAAATATTAGTATAGTTGTTAAAATATCTTTTAGAAAGATAAAAGTATAAAAAATCAATCCCACACCAACATTCAATACACAAACACAAAGATACACCAAAAGATACATTTATAAAAGAAAAAAGATAATTATATACAAGGTATACTTACCTCATGGTATTCTACATAAACACTCGCGTTATTTACGGGTAATGTTAATAATCTCCAATAACCGGCTAAAGTTTTATTCTGACCGGTCATTTTGTATAATAATCGGTCAAAGTTCAAAAAAATATTATCACAAACCAAACCGATTTAGTTTTAAACGTATAATAGACAAAATTCGATAAAATCTTGAAAAAATAATGAATAATATGTAGAAAAAAAAATTATTGATAACTAAATAAGTTTTATTAAAAAAAAGTATGAGATTAAAAATGTATGTAAATTAAATCTAAATAAATATATATTCACAATATTTATAAAAAGCTTACATATATTATTTTTTAAATAAGGTAGAAATAAGAAAAAAATCCAAGCTACAATTCACAGCTTAAAAATCATGCGTACATGCTAAGGCTTGCTACACCGACGATGCGAAGCGAATGCTATACAGAATGGGGTCTTATATGGAGAAATACCCCTTAACAATAATCTAGAAATTCCTATGTTATTGAAAGCTAATTATACAATATGTAACAAAACCCCTGTCCGATCCCTAAGACTATTATTCGGTATCGTACTGCGAACACATATAAGTAGCTATTAAATGGATTGGAGATTTTTTTTTCCCAATTGAAATTAATTAAATAAAATAAAAACGGATCCAAGGCAACAGCAACACTGACAGCTCCTAGTTCACGTACTTACTACCTACAGTTTTGTGTCAAAGAAGCCGCCTATGCGAGACGGTTCATGAACTGTACCACGAATACGCCTTTATTGGATCTGACAGGGGTTTTGTTACATGTTGTATGTACTCTTTATAAAATTAGTCACCGGCCTAGCCTTTTCCCATGCTATGTTAGAGTCAGCTTTCAGCAAAAAATACCCTGACACCATAATATCATCATCTGCCTAGCCTTTTCCCAAGCTATGTTGGAATCGACCGCAAGCCTGCCTGATAGGTGAATACAGTATTTTACAGAGCGCCATTGTTAGGTAATACTGTATATACCTTTTACTTTGTAATATCACTGCCCCATTCATATGGGGTCGGTGCAATGCGTATTTTCCTTCCATTCCTCTCTATTACTCGTCATCGCGGCATCCACTTCTATCTTTCTCATATCATCTTTCACACAATCCACCCTACATCTATATAAATAAAAAGACAAGGCCTGACTGACTGACTGACTCATCAACGCCCAGCCCAAACCCTTGAACCTAGAAAGCTGAAATTTTTCACAGAGGTTTCCTTTATAATGTAGACAAGGAATAAGGAAGGATTTTTTGAAATTCAACCCCTAAGGGTGTTAAATAGGGGATGAAAGTTTGTATGGAAAATCGTCATTTTTGAAGTTTAAACCATGAAACTTGGTGGTTACCATTCTGGTAAAAAAAATAAAATCGACGTGTTTCAGTATTTTTCGAATATCAATCCCTAAGGGACTTAAATAGGGGATGAAAGTTTGTATGGAAAATCGTCATTTTTGTAGTTTAAACCATAAAAATTGGTAGATAACATTTTAGTAAAAAATTAAAAACTACGTGTTTCATTATTTTTCGAAAATCGACCCCTAAGGGTGTTAAATAGGGGATGAAAGTTTGTATGGAAAATCGTCATTTTTGAAGTTTAAACCATGAAACTTGATGGTTACCATTCTGGTAAAAAATTAAAATCGACGTGTTTCATTATTTTTCGAAAATCGACCCCTAAGGGACTTAAATAGAGGATGAAAGTTTGTATGGAAAATCATTTTTGTAGTTTAAACCATAAAAATTTGTGGTTACCATTCTGGTAAAAAATTAAAAACCACGTGTTTCAGTATTTTTCGAAATTCAACCCCTAAAAGAGTTAAAAGGGGTTGAAAGTTTGTATGGGAAGTTTGGTATTTTCAAAGATAGACACATGAAATTTCGTAAACGGGTTTCTCGATAGAAATAAATGAAGACATATTTCAGCGATTTTGAAAATCTACCCACTAAGAGGGTAAAATAGGAGATGGAAGTTTGTAGGTATATGAATTGTGTAGTTTTCATAGATAGGCACATTACATTTCATAGGATTATGAGTTAGAAATAAATAAGACGTATTCCCGAGATTTTAGAAATTACCCTCAAAGGGGGTGCAATAGTGGTTGGAAGTTTTTTTAGAAAGTTCGTCATTTTCAAAGAGAGAGATAAGATTTGGTTTCATGAGATTTGGTATACGGGTTTTTGGTTAGAAATAAATGAAAACATATTTTAGCGATTTTAGAAATCTACGCCTTAAGATGGTTAAGTAGGGGTTGCAAGGTATTATATTGTGGACTTTATTTTTAAAGATAAGGCCATGCCTTTCATATACGGGTTTCTGGATCGATACAAATAAATGACCATCTAAAACATCTTTACGATGACATCCGTGTTCGAGTGGCGTCCACAACGGTTTTCAAGGTGTCGCCAGCTCTGAGGTCCCGGGTTCGATCCCCGGACGGGTCGATGTAGAAAATCACTTTTCTACATTATGTCGAGTCTGGGTGTTAGTGGTACTTTCGTTGTTTCCGATTCCATAACACAAGAGCTTTAGCTACTTTCTTTGAATTCGGAGCAATGTATGTGATTCTTCTTCATCTTTTCGTGTCAATGATTTTCAAGTTTCGTCTGACCAAAAAGCTGCCACCATTTTAAAAGTTTATCAACTCAATGTATGTGATTTTTCCACATTATCTTATTATTATCTTAACGCCATAATCTTTTATGAAAAATATAATTGCTCCTTACTTTGAAAATCACAGAATACATCTATCTATCCTTTACTACTTACTACTCTTAACTTTACGCGCGTGCGAAGCCGCGAGCAACAGCTAGTTATATTATAATAGACTGGAAAATATTCTTGTTTTTTTTTTAATTATAGCTTTCATTCGCTTCGCTATAACTACTGAAACGTCAACCTAAAAAGTTAGTTTATTAGTAAATTTTTAATATGGTTTAGTACACAGTATAAAAATTATCAAATAACCAAGTTTTTGTTACTAAATTAAACTACAGTAACCCATTTTTTTTAAGTTAACCAATTAAATACTACATCTTCAAAAATATAAATAAATCTGATGATCTGTATATTTTTTTTGGTTTTCGTTGTGTATAAGGAACCCTTATAGGTATGAGTCGAACAACTAACTGCCAATGCTGTCTCACTGCTGGGCAAACCATTCCTCCAAGTCTTTATAAGAATTCATTCTTTTTAATAAAATTACGATACGGGAATTAACGCGAACTCATGCAACGCGATAGTTTTAAAGTTAATATTCATTCTTTTTTTTTATAGTTTAACTTTTCCCAAGTTATATTGGGATCAGTTTCCAGAATCACTAGATTCAGCTGAGTACCATATTTAAAAGAACGACTGTCTATCTGACCTCCACAGCCCATTTTATTGTGTAATACAGAATCCCATAGTAAGACTGGTTGTCAGAATTGTAATAACTTTTTTTTATATAAATGTGGACAACATCACATACATTGCTTTGAATCCAAAGTAGCTAAAGCATTTGTGTTATGGAATCAGAGACAACGAAGGTACCACAAACACCCAGACCCGAGACAATGTAGAAAAGTGATTTTCTACATTAACCCGTCCGGGGATCGAAACCGGAACCTCATCGCTAGCAACACCTTGAGAACCGGTGTGTTCGCCACTCGACCACGAACTCTTTTCCGACTGCATAATATGTACTTACGTTACGTACACTAATCGTGTATGGACACTCGCGTTTAACTCAAAATAAAATTTTCAAAATTTACAAACATTAGTTAATTATTTTTGTCCATATTATTGTCAATATTTTGGGGGAGGACACTGGCTTCTGCAACACAGTCCTTACTAGTGCAGGAGTCAGGGAAATCTTTTTATCTGTAACATATGTTTGTGTCCAATAAATAATAATTATTATTTTATTGTTATTACTATATTGAGCGAAAGTGCCTATTCTAAATAATCATTTAATTGTGTAGTATTTACTTGGTTATACCCAATCAGAATCTAACTACATGACAAGCGATATGAACTATCAAAATATAAGTGGACCTTACCTTGTGGTGCGCCATATCCGGGGGCTCCGTAGGCCGGGGGCGGAGCGCCGCCGTACGCTCCATACTGGGGGGGCTCCGACTGGAAATTATAGACAAACTAATAATAAAGCAATCTATATATATAAAACTCTTCCGTTACTGACTGACTGACAGACAACGCACGAGGAGTAGGCTACCACTAAGAGAGGATTTTTAGAAATTCCCCCCCAAAGGGGAGAAAACGGTGGTAATTTAATAAACGGTGGTACACGCGGACGAAGGCGCGAACAAAAGCTAGTTAAATATAAAATGATTAGACTTCAATGTAGAAAAAAAAACTACTGCAATTAAATGGAAGTACAAACCAAAAATTAAGACATTTTTTCAAATTAAAAAAAAAATCCAAATACATTTACCTACATCATTCTTTTTATAGCGGGAGAAACGTGTTTTTTTTTTATTAAAATTAAGTAAAATAAAGGGAGTTAAACGCAAAATTGTAAGCCTCACGGTTTGACCAATAAAAAGATAAGTTGTGCTTGTATTTTATTGTTATACACACTGGTTACACGTAAAAATAAAAATATAAACGTCAAAGTGAATAGTGTCTGTGCAACAACGAGGTGCCCACTCAGAATCATGCTAGTTGTGTCGTTAGACACAATCCAGCGCTGGTGACGCAATCCCAAGAGTGAACAAAAGTGAGAACAACATGAAAAATACATTTTTGATAAATTATTTCATTTATTTTGAATTCTAACACCTAAATGGTAAATCGATTTTTTTATAAGGCGTTATCAAGTCAAAATCTATAATCTATTTTAATATTATATAGCTGAAAAGTTGGTTTGTTTTAATTGACTGTGCTTATCTCGGAAACTACTGAGTCCAATTTGAAAAGTTCTTCCAGCTTATTATAGAGGAATAAGCTACTTTTTGTCACGAAAATAGACACCATAAGCTATTTAAATTATAATTCTTCAAATATAAATCATCCAAATGTTTAGTTTCCCTACCGTTAATTACTAAACCAATTATGTTTACATTACGTTAAGTGTGTTAAATGTTATCTAATAGCAAAGTAATTTAATTTGATGCGCACTTTTGTTAAATACTCCACTCCCAAGTCTTTTCAATGTCATTTAAACCAAATAGATTCCCCACAAAAACATTATACGGGCTGTGCCAGGTATTTACAGTAAGAAAACTTTTTATTTTTCAGATGAATACAAAGAAATACGTATCTACCTCTTATGATCCAGGTAAACTACAAAATAAGCGAACAACTCCAATGAGTGATTGAATGACACTCCGTGACTGAATCTTTTAAATGTCGTACCGATTTTGCGAGACGACAAAATCCTTTTTATTGTATATTTATACAACAATATCGATAGAATCCTAAATTTTTATCAGCTATCACTACATGAATGTAAACTAACTTGTATTTCACCTATTTATTGTAAATCTCATTTTTTTAATTGTTACCTAAGGAGTTTCTTGCCGGTTCTTCTCCATAGGAATGACACTTTGGAACCGCGTACCTAGAGTTATTTAGATTTAATGATTCTTAAGCGCCTATTTTATGTTTTAGGATTTTGATTTGATTAATTAATCAGACTATTAAAAGCAACACCATTGAACATACTTTTCCTTCATACACCTACTCACACACAAACACAAACGGGAAAACACCTGCACGCACACGTTTACACCACACGGACACACCTTTCAAACTCACACAGGGCGATAATTATAGTAAAGAACTAGCTCTAAAACCCTTTAATTTACACTTCGTTAACACTCCAACCTATAAATTTACACTCCGTTAAATATGTAAACAACTGACCATATACATCTGCGCGGGCGGCGGCTGAGCCCCTTCAAATCCGATCAGCTGTATCATGACGTCACCGTCCACAGTCAGGTGTGAGATTCTTTGGAACGGGATGCGGTGCGGGAACTCGCAGAAGTGGATCCCGTTTAGCGCAACCTAGATATCAGAAAATCAACATCAAATAAAAGATAATAATATGCATATGCCTGTAACAAAAACCCTGTCCGATCCCTGAGAGTATTATTCGGTATCGTACTGCGAACACATATACGTAGCCATTTAATGTATTGGAGATTATTATTTTTCCCCAGTGAAAATAATTAAATCAAAATAAAAACTGATCCAAGGCAACAGCAACACTGACCGCTCCTCAAAGTTCACGTACTAACTACCTACAGCTTTGTGTCAAAGAAGCCGCCTATGCGAGACGGTTCATGAACTGTACCACGAATACGCTTTTATTGGATCTGACAGGGGTTTGGTTACATATTGTATATTTATGCACTTTATTCCTGTAGTTTTAAAGTTTATTTTAGAGTGTTATAAAAAAATCCTCTCCGCTGCGCTGCTCTTGGTCTGCGTTGGGCCTATGATAGACAAACAAAACGAGTTTTACCGAAATTTAAAACCATTAGTTAGGATATTTAACTATTGGTTGAGTTAACTCGGGATTAAAAAACTGGGTAAGTCAATTTAAATTATGTATACAGGATTATTTTTTATGGAGTGTGTATATTTAACGAGGTAATCAGGTGCATAAAACTGAACATCTTTCCCCAAGGAGCATAGGTCGAAATCTTAAATTGGAAAATGAAATCTTCATACAAAGTGACAGGTCACGTGACTTATGATTGTATGATAAGTTGATTTTTATTTTTAAGATTTCGGCCTATATTCCTTGGGGAAACTTGTTCATTTTTATGCACCTGATTACCTCGTTGAATATACGCACTCCTTTCAAAACAATTCTGTATTCAACAAGATATTCAACTTATTTCTTTACTGACCTTTAGAGAATGCGGTTCACACAAGATGAGTGCTTCGAAGGTGTCTCCCCTGTTCAATGGCATGCCACCGCTGGTGTCTTCAACCCCCCAGTTCATGGCAGTGAGGTGATTGCGGACCACGCACATCTCCACGAATCGGAAGTTCAAGTGTAGGGCGATGTCGTCACGAGGGTCCGTGTTGGGACCACACTGAAAGTTGATCGCGAATCTGCGTGGAAAGAAACGAACTACTGTTATTACGGATTTTATCATGTTTTTTTTTAGACAAGGGGCTCGTGGACTTTGACACATAATAATGGTAAAGCCTGGCTCCTCGCGGTTGGTGCATGGATGGGTGATCATTTATAAACATACCGAGACCCCTCCGTGCCTCGGAAAGCACGTTAAGCTGTTGGTACCGACTGTCATACGATGATCTTTGACAGTCGTTAAGTACGTACAAATCAAATCACTGATTTATTTGCAAACATGGGTAGTAGATATTTCACTATAACAAGATTTTTCATATTATACCTTCTATAGGTATGCAAACGGTTCGAAATACAGTTTTTAAATTACAAAATTTTTAACTAGGTATATTATAAAATTATGTGATCACAGTAATATAATTATGTAAACAATAATGTGAAATTACAATAAAACAGAAATATCAAATATCTCAATTTTTTTTTTTTTATAAAGGTTACTAGCAATGTGGGTCGCATATTACTAGTAATCTCGTTAACCCCTCGTGCTAAGCTAAGATGCTTGTGTTACGAGCGGGTTCACATCGGTAGTGTAATGGGTGGGATTCGAACCAGCAACCACATGAATGCAAGTCCGACGCCCTAGCCATTAGGCTACCGCCGCTTGTCAGAATTGTAATTGGAGTCATTACAATTCTGACAACCTAAGATTTGTCCTGGGTGGAATCAAACCCATGACCCTAACCGTCAGGCCTAGCAGTCAGGTTCACTAACCACTAGACCAATATAACTAACCTCTGAGCTCCAGGCGGCGTGCTTCCCTGAACCCTGATCATGCGGCCAGGGTACATACCGCCGGGGATCGGATGCACGCATGGTATTACCTGAAAAATACACACTATTAATACAAAGTTCTATTCTATGTGGTGGAATGGTGTTTTAGTTAGAATAAAATATATTAACCAAGAAATTTATACTTATACTAAGTGAACAGGCAAATGTTGTCCTGCCATATTAAAAAAATCTGGAGAGGCTAACCTTTTAAGCTGGGAAAAAATGCATTACGCATACCCCCCTCATCAGGGAATAGGGGGGGGTTAAGGCTAACTAACTAACCTAACCTCTCACTTAGGGTAGGAAAAATAGATGTTGGTCTCAGACCTACCCGATATACACACAATTTCATACAAATCGGTAAAGCCGTTTCGGAGGAGTTTCGTAACAAACATCGCGACACGATTCTATAGTGGAAATTTATTGAAACAAAATCTCTTAATCTCCCAACAGGTAGGAAAAAAATCAACTAACAATAGGCTCATTCGACTCATTTGGGCGCTGTCATTGGGTAGTAACGTCCCCCACCACCCGCGCGGAACAAGGGAGTGTCACGCACGAACGAATTTGCCAGCTGATATGAACAGCAAATTGAATACACATTTGTAATATTATAAAACACTGTTAAAAAAGGGTATTCAGAAAAGATTTAAGTGAATTTTGGCACACGATTAGAATATGTACCTACATATTATGTAGTTTGACTGCACGGATAGCCGAGTGGTCTAGGTCACCACGCTAATTACCACTTGCGCGACGTGCTGCGGGTTCGATCTCCGCATGAGACAAGCATTTGTGTGATCCACAAATGCTTGTTCCGAGTCTGGGTGTTCTTTGTGCATGTGATTTAAATGTTTGTGAAAACCCCCGCGACACAAGGATTAAATTCCTTAGTGCGGGCGTCGTTTTAATATCAAAAACTAGAAAAACAAACTAGTTATATCAACATTTGCACAGTCGAAGTCGCGGGCATCACCTAGTTAACTAAAGGCAGGTCAGTGAAAGCATTGGATAGTGACGTTATCAGATCAACGACCTTGTGTTATCTCGAGTGACCCTGATGACTCAGATTTACGATAACCCACAACAAATATAATAATAATACCAGCCGTGGTGGCCTAGTGGTTCAATGACCGGATTCCTATGTACATAGTTGCCGGTTCGAACCCAGGAACGTACCAATGTGACTTTGTCAAAGTTATATATACGTTTTAACCATTCTAAGACATAATTGACAAACGGTGAAGGGAAACATCGTGAGGAAACCTGGATATCAAAAATTGGAATCTTAAGTCGCCAACCCGCAGTGAGCTAGCGTGGTGATCAATGCTCGTTCCTCCCTATTTGAAAGAGGCCTGTGCCCAGCAGTGGGACATGCTGGTATTATAATAGACCTAAATAACTCTTTACATATGGAGAAGGTACCCACAAATTACATGCTAATATCACAGCGACTTAAGGTCCCAATTTTGACAAACAGTCTTCAACCTGTCTAAGATCACAGTTTTCAACAACATACTATGGGATACTGTGTTACCCAGTAATGGGTTGTGGAGGTCAGATAGGCAGTCGCTCTGTAAAATACGGTATTCGGCTAAATCCCGGCAGTTGCACTGTGTGACGTCTGCTCACACATTATCAGGAAAACAAGTCTTGCGGCCGTACCATGACGTTTAAAGTAATATTGTTTCATTCGTATTCCAGTTTGGGAAAGAGATGGCGCTAGATAACCTTTATAACTCTTTCTCTTTCCCACACTGAAATAAGAATGGAACAATCTTACTTTAAACGTCATGGTACGGCCGCTGTTATATTTATTACTAAAGAAAAACCCATAACCTATTTGCCATTAGGAAAAAGCAGACAGTAGAAAAACGGTGACACACTGAATTATCAATATGGGAATACCATGACAACGAAACCATAAACTCGATGTATTGAATAATTAATGAACAGCAGTGACAAAGATGTGAAGTGGCGGTTTGTTTCGACAAAGATATAGCTTAGGATAGCGGTAGCCTAATGGCTATGGCGTCGGACTTGCGATCATGTGGTTGCGGGTTCGAAATCCACCCATTACACTACCGACGTGAACCCACTCGTAACACAAGCATCTCAGCTTAACACGAGGGGTTAACGAGATTACTAGTAATGTGCGACCCACATTGCTAGTAATCTTTTAAACAAAAAAAAAAGATGTAATTTACTATATAATTATGAGTATGTATGGCCATAGAGTTTGGCGAGAGCTGTATGTTATCTTTCGACTCGTCAACAAAAAAATACGTAGATACAGTGAATAGAAGATTCGCGTGATGTTACTCTGACATAAAAAAAATTCCAACGTTGTGACGTCACGGGGTCATTCCTGAACTTTAAAACATCTACCCCCGTATACTGTAACAGAAACTACAGCTCTCGCCAAACTTTATGTCCGCTCCGAACCTAGCCGCATTACGCTGCGCAGAACACAACATCAGGAATCAGCGGGACGTACGCGGGGCGGGGAGGCAGGGCACGCCGGAGCGCGCTGTCTTCCACCCGCAAGCGTCCGCGCGTTAGTGCGACTGTATGAGTAGTGTGTACGAGAGTATGTAGTAGTATGAGTGTACCATGCGCGAGTTCGTACCGACGGCTACATTCAGAGCGGCCATAAAGATTGGCGAGTGCTGTAAGTTTAACACGCTCTTAAACGTATATCTGTCGCTACTTTAAATGTTCATATGACAGATAAAGTATTCAGCCGTTATTGTTTGCTAACTATAATTGTTTAAAAAATTATGTGTAATTTTTTTTACATGATCTAAAAACGAGCGTAGCCTGCTGAACTTACGGCTAAGTAACCGGATACGCAACACCAACAACCGGTCCAAGACTGGTATAGAAGATGTGGGCAATAAATCTGCAAGGCTGAAGTGGGATTGGGCGGGTCACATCTGCAGAATGCACCCGAATAAGTGGACGAAGATCACCACTCAATGTATCCCTGAGGATGGAAGACGACCTAGAGGCAGACCAAGGAAGCGTTGGCGAGAAGATCTCGACAATTTCCTCGCTGATTGGCCACAGTACGCTTCCGACAGGGAAGGATGGAAGAGTATGGGGGAGGCCTTTGCCCAGCAGTGGGACAACAAGGGCTAACAAAAAAAAACACACATCAAGATATTTTTATATTTCTCATTAAACTATAAAAACATTAAACACAGATTACAAACAGATTGTATTTGGTTACAATCAATTACAAGATAAGATAAGAATATTAATATAACTATTAAAACAGCAATTTGGAAGACAATAAACTTAGAGCTGATTTTTAATCGCCAGATAACTTTTATTCAAGGAATAAAGTTGACATTGACAGTTTTTGTATGAAACAACTGTTAAAATTGACTGATAAAACTATTGTATGCCTAACATGGTGGAACAATGCAAGAACACAACAACCTTTGAAACAACTTTTTAAACCACTGTCTCACAATAAAATTCTTTGACTTTGAATTTTAAAATTTTAAAAATATTCCTTTAAAATCTGACACTGACAAAATCTACCCTTAGGATAGTAAAATTGTGACATAATACTGTATTCAACTGAATCCAAACCGAACTATGTGAGCCAACACCAACATAGCTTGAAAAAAATACTAGGCAGCGTGGACATGCACTCCATAGAAGCAGATAAGCACTGCTAGTCCCATAAATACAGGCATATGTATGCCTCTAACTAAAATAAAGTCAGCTAGTTTATTTAAAACTAGCTGACGGGCAACTTTAAAAATGGTTGTTGTTCAGCCAAATAAAAAAATCTGGAGATCCACCCCTATAACTTAGGGGTGTGAAAAATAGATGTTGGCCAGATCTCAGAACTAACCGATATGCACAAAAAAAAACATAAAAATTGGGCCAGCCGTTTCGACGGAGTTTCAAGAATTTGATATATTAAACTTTGTTTTTTTTTTTATACTAGAGACTAAATTGACACACGCTTATGTCAAAACTGTAGTTAAAGCTATTGTATTATTATGTAATTTTGACATTTTTACTTGTCAATTTAGTCTCTAGGATTATAAATTAAATTTCTAGTGTTGACATTTCCATCAGGAAGGTAGGGTGGGTACAACAAGCTGTAATTGATTGGTTTTTTACTGATGCATACTCTGACTGAAAAAAGTGTACACCACTGATAGTTTTTCAACACCATATTATTATGTACATAAGGTTATACATTAACCTTGCACAGGACTCTTCTCATATAGAGAAGAAACAAGCATTGATCACAAGACTGCTGGCTCACTGCCGGATCTCCATTTCAGATTCAAATTTTTGGAATCCAGGTAACCTTGTCCTTCACCATTATTTTGTCAATGGTGTCTTAGAAATTTAAGAAAGTACATAAACCTTTGAAAAAGGCACATAGGTACATGCCTGGGAACAAAACCTGCAACCATCTGCATACTAATCTGGTCATTGAACTGCTAGGTCATCACAACTTTTTTAATGACTGTTACAACTAAACTACATTACAGATGTTAATGAAATTTGATATTGAGTTAAGTAGTAATCTAAGAAAGGATGTATGCTACATTTTGTGTCTATAAGATACATCCATGCAAGCGAGACCATGGGGTAAAGCTATTATATCAAAAGATTATGTAAAGAGTAACATCAAGATATCTGGATTAATTATTGACAAAAAGGGATCATTATTGTCTTGTAGGACAAAGTTGGCTGTGTCAATAATTTGAAGCATAAAAGATGAGATATTACATCAGCTTAGCCGGCTGACTCAACATGCAATTATCTGGTATGTAACTTCGTCAAGTTGAAAAAGACCCCCGCAAGGTTTGAGGCCTAAACAGAACAGAGCCATTACTGACTAGAATATCTAATCTTATCATTGTAAGAAATTGTTGAGTAAACACATCGGAAAGAATCTACCTGTATTTTTACGTAAAACTGTAAATTCTGTTATAAGAATGAGGAAAAACAACAAGTAATGCGAATAACGTGATCAACTGTCTGTGAATTCTATAATAGGAAAGTCCTTGGCTATGTTTGAACAGAAGAAGTTTACGTGAGTAGGTACCGCTAAGGTTTGTGATAACTATGCATCACCCATACCTTGTATTTACATAATATGAAGCGAAACTAACCGCACCAAATTGTTCTAAATGCCCTTGAAAACATGTAAAATACCGCACAACATAGAAAATGTCGTCATATCACACAGGAATGATTGAAATACTTACGGGATTGTATATCGGAGCAGCCATTTTTTCTACGGTGTTTTTCAAAGCGGTTTGTCCAAAGTCCGAAAAATGAAAATACGATTATAAGAAAACTTTTACTTGGTTTACACTTAGGTTCTATGCGCCGGATACGCCTAGCGCAATAATATTCCGTTTCATACGACTCAATTGAATCAATTCTAATAATGCGTCATACGTCATATGACGAATGATTAATCTTGTGGATAGAGCCGTGTTGAACTCGCTGAGCAAGTGAGACGGACATACGAAAGTGATCAGCAAAGAAAGAGAGCCCATATAGTTATGCATGTAAAAAATTGTTTTATTTGATCTGAAACGTGGCTGTGCATACGTCAAACGTGTCTCTATTAATTTTTTCAGGATTAGAGTACTAGACTTTTGAGTTCTAATAAATAATTTTTATAATCTAAGTTTTCGCCCCTTTTTACAATGAGAATAGTCTAGTAAAAAGTATCCAATTATAAATTATAGGTAATGATTAACACACCTTTAATCTGAGTAACACACAAAAAAATATTAATAATTAGATTCTCTTTAGGTCTTTCATAATACCGCAAACCACAGACAAATCGCAATTAATTATTAAAAGACTGGCAAGCTGGCAACCCCTAGCAGTACTATTTTGATTGACGCAATACTTACTGCTCGTGAACATAAATGTAGTGAATAAAACGCAATTAATTTCTATTTGCGCTAATTAAATTTGCGCGTTTGTATCTAAATTCATTCCGCGACGTGTCCCCCGCGTTTCGCAACGATTACAACGAAAACGCGCGCTAGAACCGTCTCAAAATGACGCTGGAGGGGAACAAGGACGAAGCAGAAAAGTGTATAGCCATAGCCCAGAATGCATTTTCAGGTGGAAATATGGAGAAAGCTGAAAAGTTTCTGCTGAAAGCCGAGCGTTTATACCCTACTACACATGCTAAGGAGCTTTTGGCGCGGGTTAGAGCTGCTGGACCGTCTACAGCGGCGCCTAAAAAGACCCCACCGAGCAGCCCTAGCGCTGAGGAACTTCGGAGGCGAAAAACTCCTGCCCACCAGCCCCCACAGAGGGAATACACTCCCGAACAGCAGGAGGCTGTTCGACGAGTCAATAAGTGCAAGGATTTCTACGAAATATTAGGTGGGAGTTCAGTAATATTACTATTTTTTTACCAGTAGCTCATCCACTGTAATTTAATCGTTTACTACCAGAATTTAGGCTCTTAATTACATTTTAAGCAGTGAAAACAGATATTTTAAGCCTACTTTAATGGTGCTGCAAAGTTTTTCACAAGTAAAAAGTTTGATAACAAAGAAGTATTATTTCCTCTTAATGTGTTCAAGGTTAATAAGTAGTAATAGAACACTACAATACAGAATAAGGTGAGGTTTCTTCACCTACTTTTAGCGGAGGACATCTATACAAATAATTAAGCTGAAGGATTTTTATGTTTGGACAAACTAATCTCTTAAACTACCAGTCAGATAAGAAAAAATCTTTTTGCTTTTGATAGCCCGTATCTTGAGAAAGGTTAACTGTTTTTTTATACTAAGAAGTTTGGTATACGAGCATGGAGTCCACCTGATTGTAAGCAGTTACCATAACCTATTAAGTCTTATAACACCAGGCGAGTTACAAATACGTTATAAATCTGTTTTCTTCCCCCCAAAGAAGCCTGGATACCGTATTCACAACAGAAACAAAGGTCGCTTGGCTGCAATATTCCGTCCGACAAAGGTACCTTACCAGTGTGGCTGAGCTCCGATTCAAGAGGAAACTAAGATTGCCCTGTGCCCTACCTCTTATAAGACACATACATTTAAGCGGCAGTAGCCTAATGGCTGGGGCATCGGACTTGCGATCATGTGATTGCGGGTTCGAATCCCACCCTTTATACTACCAATGTGACTCCCTCGTAACGCAAGCATCTCAGCTTAGCACGAGGGGTTAACGAGATTACTAGTAATGTGCGACCCACATAGCTAGTAATCTTTAAAAAAACAACATGATGTTACTGGACTTGTATGAATAAAAGGCATGTGAAATTGTAGGGCACAGCTAGTCTTTACCTATGTCATAACCTGAAGACGTTGTTTGTTTCTTTGTTATTATTTAGTTAAACACATCTCGGGAACTACTGGTCCAATTTGAAATTATAAAGTGGCCGTAGCCTAATGGCTAGGGCGTTGGATTTGCCGATCATGTGGTTTCCTGTTCGATTCCTATCCATTACAATAGTTTTACTTCAATTGTTTGTTCCCATAGACATGGACAACTCATTGTTTTTGGGAATGAAATAATAAAAAAAATTTTGCTAACTAGCAATGTGGGTCGCACATTACTAGTATTCTTGTTAACCCCTCGTGCTAAGCTAAATACTTGCGATACGAGTGGGTTCACGTAAGTGTAATGGGTGGGATTCGAACAAGCAACGACATGATCGCAAGACCGACGCCATAGCCATAAGGCTACTTCCACTTTCTACTGACAATAATAATAAACTTTGATAAAATACATAATAACCTTTTTAGTTGTTTAAACAAAGTACATTTATTATGATAATGCTTCGTCATGCTGAGCTACTCATTTGTTATTGAAATATTCTTTAATTACAAAGTACATCTAATTATATTTTTAAAATTATTCATATTAATTAGTCCAGTCGGACGGACTCGTGGCTAAGTGTAAGCTGAACCGTTTGACCGATAATAAAGGTTAAGCCGCGCTTGCCGCGGTCGGTCCGTGGATGGGTGACCATTTGTAAACATACCGAGACCCCTCCGTGCCTCTGTGTCTTAATTTTTATTTTAAATATAATATAGCCTATGTCACCCAGGTATAGTGTAACTTCCCAGTCACGACTGCCTCGTTGGTCTAGTGTTCGCAAGCGCGACTGCCGTGCATGAGGTCGGGTTTGATTCCCGGGTAGGGTGAAAGATATTTAGTGAGTTTAAAAATTTTCAGTACCGCTCGGAGTCAGGAAGTGAGGTGGTGTTTACACCCCCGTGCCTCGGTGCGCACGTAAAGCCGTTGGTCCTGCGTCTGATCCCTCTCCGGTCGTGTCGGTCAACCGTCCCTGAGGACTATGAGAGTGAAGGAACAGAGAGTGCACCTGTGTTTGCGCACACACTTGTGCACTATAATATCTCCTGCCTACCGAAATTCGGTCTGGAGACTATTATTACAACTTCCCAACTGTGAAATATTTTTTCAAATTGGCTCAGTAGATTCGGAGCCCATTCAATGCAAACAAACAATCAAATCATTCCTTTTTATAATATTATATATAGATTCAGTTATTGAACCCTTCTTGCGCGAGTCCGACTCACACTTGGCTGGTTTTTGTATCACATAATTCTCGCCCTAATGATGACTTGTTACTGTTTTTCTTTTTATCTTGCAAGTCATGTTTATCATTATAGTATGTTATATACAGGGGTATCAAAGGAAGCTACCGACTCTGACGTAAAGAAAGCTTACAAGAAGCTCGCATTACAGCTTCATCCGGATAAGAACCATGCACCTGGAGCTGCCGAGGCATTCAAGGTATGTGACTGATCCTACCCACGGCCATCTGATCCCAAACTAGGCAGAGCCTGTACTATGGCAACCAGACATCTGATACACATACTTATATATTTCTAATCACATACATATTATAGATAAATAACACCCAGACACAGAACAAACGATCGTGCTCATCGCACAATGATTTGTCCTGGGTAGGAATCGAACCCACGACCTCCAGCTTAGCAGTCAGGGTCACTGACCACTAGACAAACAGGGGTTACTACCGAAACTGGTTTGGTTCTGTTTTTGATTCTGTATCGAACTTGATTCGGTTCTCGATTCAATCATGAATTGGTACTCTCGAACCAAACCGAATCGAAAACCAAGATCCAGTTATAACCAAGTGTTATTAGCATCGTTAGCGGTAAAGATATAACTGCGTAATCATAAAGTTATTAGTCTTTGAGTTTATTTAGTTTTTAATAGGTTTTCTAACATTTTCGGACAGTTTTCTCTAACGGTACGAATACACCAAATCCGTCATCGGCCGAAGTATGCTCGGGCGTCATCGGCCGAACTCGGCCGATCAAATCAAACGTAAGTAAATGGAAGAGAGCGCATACACTGCACTACCGGCGTCGTCCGATGACGCCCGAAAACGGACGATAACTGACGAGTCCGAACGTGTTTGGATTTTTTGTCAGTTTTACTCTGAAGTTGCACAGTTCAGACTTCATAAGTTCCACCGACAACGGCCGTTATCGTCTGCAGTGTATTCAGTTGAACGTCCGATTTACTCGTCCGAGTAGTTCTGTCCGCCATCGGCCGACAAATCGGTTTTAGTGTATTCGTACCGTAAGACTGTTCTCGATCGAGCTTAGTTACAACTCGTGCCACTGCACGATCTGGCGCTAGTGTCGCGTTCTGGAGTACAAACTCGATCTCAATTCGATTGAAACAGAACTCGATGCAGTCGGGAGTAAGGCCATAGGCCCGTCTCGTCGGTTTAAAATGTAATATGTTTTTTCCACTCTCTTTGTCAGGCAATTGGCAACGCAGCGGCCATTTTAACAGATGCTGAAAAACGCAAGCAGTACGACCTCCGCGGTGAGGAGGCGGTGCACGCTCCGCAGACACACCACCAGTACTACGCTCGCGGGTTCGAATCTGACCTCACCGCTGAAGAGCTCTTCAACATGTTTTTCGGGGCTACAGGTGCGAGGACAGGTTCTGGAATTTTCTTACTTATATCAGCTATAATTCATCTTATATCATCTGCGTAGCATACATTAATAGATAAAAGAACTTCATTGTACGTAAATTTCGTTTTGAAATTCTTGATGAAAAATTAGAAAAAAAAAAATTTAATGAAAAAGCATTTGTTACAGCAGGTTTCAAAAAGCGGTTTTTCATCAATTGTTTGTCTATCAAATGGTCAAATTAGTTAGAGAGCTAATTAATCAACCATTTGTTAAAATAAAATTTGCCTTAGGCCCAGTTTGTTGATTCCGAGTTAACTCAACCAATGGTTAAATATGCTAACTATTGGTTTCAAACTTCGGTAGAACGTGTTTATTCATCGTTTTTTATTTTATTATATATATAGCCTATACGGATTCGGAAGAATCCCTCTAAGTAATGGTAAAAGAAATTTTGAAATCGGTCCAGTACTTTTTGAGCCTATTCAATACAAACATACAAAAATACAAAGGTTTCCTCTTTATAATATTAGTATAGATCATAGAAAAGGGCATTAATTCTTTTAAAAATAAGATTGATCTCAGCCTCAATCAGCTCAACCAGCTCTCAATCCTGTGCCAGCTATACAGTGGGTAAGGACTCCAGAAAAAATACCGAAAGAATAACATCTGCACCTTATATAAAACACACTGAATCAAACGATTGTGCTATCTACATTGTTCCCAACGCCATCTATCGAGCCTTTCGACAACTTTGGTACAAAATTTGTCCGCTAGGTTTAAAACTAAACAGTACTAAACTTTTAAAGGCCTATTTTAAAAAGCTTTAGCGTGGATACCGCTTGATTGCTTTAGTCAGTCATGGTTATCGGCAGCGTTTCCCTTACACCTCGTAAACCCTTGTTCAGTAAAGGAACATAAATGAAACATGACGATTCACGCAACAAAAAAAATTTTTTTTTTTTAAACGACGCCCGCACTAAGAAATTTAATCCTTGTGTCGCGGGGGTTTCACAAACATTCAAATCACATGCACAAAGAACACACAGACTTGGAACAAGTATTTGTGGATCACACAAATGCTTGTCCCATGCGGGGATCGAGCCCGCAGCACGTCGCGCACAGTGGTCATTAGCGTGGTGACCTATACCACTCGGCTATCCGTGCAGTCAAATTATTTTGATGGACGGGTTCGAGAGCTGGTGAGTGAGTTGCTGGAGTGGTGACGGGAGTTTTCCCTGGCAGCGTTCCCGGGCGGGGCCCCGGTGTACGCGCGGCGCCGCGCGCGCGAGGCGGAGCCGCGTGAGGCTCACGCGGGGCTGGTGCAGCTGCTGCCCGTGCTGGTGCTCGTGCTGCTGTCCATGATGTCCGGCTACTTCATCAGCGAGCCCGTCTACAGCCTAGCGCCCAGCTCCAAGTACCCCGTGCCCAGGGAGACCGTCAACCTCAAGGTGAGGGTCCCCCATTAGTATAGTATTTTATATAATAACGGCCTATATACGTCCCACTGCTGGGCACAGGCCTCTTCCCATATAGATAGAGAAGGAATGAGCATTGATCACCACGCTTGCTCATTGCGGGTTGGTGATTTCAGATTCCAATACTTTGAAATCCAGGTTTCCTCACGATGTTTTCCTTCACCGTTTTTCAATAATGTCTTAGAATGATTAAGAAAGTACATATACGGCCTAGCGGTTCATTGACCGGATTCGCATGCACATGGTTGCAGGTTCGAACCCAGGCAAGTACCAATGTGCCTTTTTCAAAGTTATATGTACTTTCTTAATCATTCTAAAAAAGTATCATATACCTTAACTCAATACTCAAGTCTTCATTGCATTCCATATGTATTATATAGATGGTGTAACAAGGTTAAAGTTCAATATTGACCCTGACCTAGAAAGACTGTTAAGAGGTCAGGGATTTTTATCAGGAGGGTTATTGTCTAGTCCAAAAAAGGTTAACATGGCATAATGCAGAATTATAATTTGACGGGCCTGTTGGTCTAGTGGTGGTGATCCTGACTGCTAAGCCGGAGGTCGTGGGTTCGATTCCCATCCAGGACAAATCTTTGTGTGATGAGCACGATCATTTGTTCTGTGTCTGGGTGTTATTTATCTATAATATGTATGTATTTAGAAATACATATATAAGTATGTTTATCAGTTGTCTGGTTACCATAGTACAGGCTCTGCCTAGTTTGGGATCAGATGGCCGTGTGTGGGTTGTCCCAAGATATTATTATTATAAAAAAAAATACCCCGGGGTGGCCAAACCTTTTTTGTGTTCTAAGAGTCGCTGGGTTTTGTACAATTAGAAAGGATTTTTTTTTACTTTGGGCAAGACTCGAACCCCGGTCTACTGGTTTTAACGCACCAGTTGCATTGCCAAATAAGCTACGGAAATCACTGGCCGAAACATCAAATTTCTCCTCTCTCCTGTTGCAAATCTTGGGGCGACGTGTGCAACATCATCCAATCCAATATTCGATTGAATTGTATTAACCATATGACCGAAATTTGTTCAGATGGACAATTTTTTTTTACATCTCACACACGGCCATCTGATCCCAAACTAGGCAGAGCCTGCTGCAGAGACAACTGATAAATACACATATATTTATAAATACATACATATTATAGATAAATAACACCCAGACACAGAACAAATGATCGTGCTCATCACACAAAGATTTGTCCTGAGAATCGAACCCACGACCTCCGGCTTAGCAGTCAGTCACTAACCACTAGACCAACAGGCCAATCAAACACATTATTACACAGTTATTGGCGTGTGACCACAATACCTTACTTTCACAGTTATATTTATACAGCGTGTAACAAAAACCCTGTCCGATCCCTGAGAGTATTATTCGGTATCGTACTGCACACACAAATATAGGTACGTAGCCATTTAATGGATTGGAGAATAAAAATTTTCCCCAGTCAAAATATTTAAAAACAAATAAAAACTGATCCAAGGCAACAGCTGAACAACTGACCGCTCCTCAAAGGTCACGTACTTACTACCTACAGTTTGGTGTCAAAGAAGCCGCCTATGCGAGACGGTTCATGAACTGTACCACGAATATGCCTTTATTGGATCTGACAGGGGTTTTGTAACATGTTGTATATATATTTTTATATATTTTCTTGTAGGTACCATACTACGTTAAGGAGAACTTCCACACGGACTACCAGGGCTCGTTGCGGCGACTCGAAATGGCTATAGAAGAAGAATATATAGGTATGTATTGTTACCTAACATTGCCCGTACGGTCGGTTCGATAGCTAGATTTTAAACACCATATTTGTATATCTCCCGGCACTAAATATAAGATCTGTATCTTAGCCTTCTGCCTAGCCTTTTTCCCAAGCTATGTTGGGGTCGGCTTCCAGTCTTGCTGAATACCGTATTTTACAGAGCGACTGCCTATCTGACCTCCACAACCCATTGCTAGGTAATACAGTATTCCATAGTAATACTGGTTGTCAGAATTGTAATGACTTAACGACTGTCAATGATCACCGTATGACAGTCGGGACCAACGGCTTAACGTGCTTTCCAAGACACGGAGGGGTCTCGATATATTTACAAATGGTTACCCATACTGGTCATAATGGTCACCCAGTGAAAATAATTAAATTATCATAAATACTGATCCAAGGCAACAGCAACACTGACCGCTCCTCAAAGTTCACGTACCTACCTACAGTAGCCAAAAAAGCCTTACACGAAGAAGCCGCCTATGCAAGACGGTTCATGAACTGTACCACGAACACGCCTTTATTGGATCGGACAGGGGTTTCGTTACATGTTGTATATTTATCAGTATTTTTATTTCCGCAGTGGGTCTCCGCCACGCGTGCCAACGGGAACGCAACTACCGCGACAGTATGGTCTGGAAAGCTCGTAACTTTGGCGACTCACGCCAGTACTCAGACGCGCAGAAATTACGCACGCCGAGCTGCGAAAAGCTACAGAAGTACCATCGATAGTCAACTACACTATGAAAAGAGGTTTAAGCCAACTTTAGTCACTATGGATCCCTGGAATTTTGAGTTTAGCCACTTTTAGTCACTTTGGATCCCCGATTTTTTTTATTTAGCCACTCTTAGTCACTATGGATCCCCGGAACTTTAAGTTTAGCCACTTTTAGTCGCTATGGATCCCCCAAAATTTTAAGTTTAGCCAGTTTTAGACAGTCTGGATCCCGTATTTATGTGTTCAAATTATAATTGTATAGTTAATCAAGCTCGGGTTAAGGGATTTGATGTGTTTACACTATTTAAGTCATGTAGGATCTATTTATGTGTCGCAATATTAATTATCAATTGCAATTTATTAAGTGTAAATTATTGTAGACACTTGGTCACTCTAGATCCCTTAATTGTATCTTCTTTATTATCAAACTTGTATACAAACCCAGGATTGTAACAAACTGTTTAAGCGAAATGAAGTCACATTGGATGCCTTATCTATGTGTTCTAAATTATCACAGCAACTATATTTATTTATAAACAGTCTAAAAATAAAATTTACACAATTTTAGACATTTTTGACCCTTAATTTATTGTAAACTAGCTGCCCGGACAGACTTCGTTCTGTCAAAAGTAAATTAATTAAGGTAATTCCCGAGTTTAGGAACAGTTTTTTTTACTTATTATTTATGTTTTACACCTTTTAAACCTTCCCTGGAGTTCCACAAACAT
The DNA here is from genome assembly GCA_950381575.1 of Plusia festucae. Classification (NCBI taxonomy): domain Eukaryota; kingdom Metazoa; phylum Arthropoda; class Insecta; order Lepidoptera; family Noctuidae; genus Plusia; species Plusia festucae. The sequence continues at coordinate 708,954 of OX494457.1, forward strand.
TTCAAGATCAAAATCAGCCAAATCGGTCAAGCCGTTTTCATGCTATGTCGTGACAACGGAAAACTGGTTTCATTTTTATATATATAGATTAAACATTGGTTGAGTTAACCCGAGATCAAAAAACTGCATCGCATGAAGGAACGATGGCATTCAACTTTCATAATCCGACTTTAAGAGTAATTTTGAGCATTTTTTTAAATACAGTTGCTTTTAAATAAAAAAAACACATTCAATATTTGAGACACCGTTGGCCGAATACTGGAACGTCAATTAGTTTGAGGGCGCCGTTAAGTTTCATGCTGTCTCTGTCACTTTAAGGTGTGAAGTAGCGACAGATGGATATTTAAGAGCATCTCAAAGTTAATTTGCGTCTCAGTATCGCGGGTGAGTGTGTATCTTGGTTTTTTCTATATAAATGGTTGTTCCTGTATTTTTATTTCAAACACTAGTGCTACAAATATATCTGAACCAGTGGTCATCTGGAATTATTATTATAATATTTATAATAATATTCCGGGACACCTCACACACGGCCATCTGATCCCAAACTAGGCAGAGCCTGTATGACAACCAGACAACTGATAAACATACTTATATATTTCTAAATACATACATAGTATAGATAAATCACACCCAGACACAGAACAAATGGTCATGCTCATCACAAAAAGATTTGTCTTGGATGGGAATCGAATCCACAACCTCCGGCCTAACAGGGTCACTAACCACTAGATGACTAGACCAACAAGTCAGTTATTGTTTACTAATTTCATATTGTTTAGCGTAAATATAAAATAATCGGAAATTAAGGTTCAATGACTCCTTGTACACTTGGATGAGGGCATTATTTTGATTCTAAAAGCCACGAGAACTCTATTGAGCTGGAACACTGGAATCTGACGACCTCCGTGGTCGAGTGGCGTGCACACCGGTTTTCAAGGTGTCGCTAGCTCTGAGGTCCCGGGTTCGATCCCGGACGGGTCAATGTAGAAAAAACACTTTTCTACATTGTCTCGGGTCTGGGTGTTTGTGGTACCTTCGTTGTCCCTGATTCCATAACACAAGTGCTTTAGCTACTTACATTGGATTCGGAGCAATGTATGTGATGTTGTCCACATTTATTTATTTAAACCTGATACAACCACAGCGACGAAGTCACAGGTTCAGATATGTTCGTGGTACTTACTATACAGCATTATTTGTGGTTTCACTGTATTTATTTATATCCCAAACAACGATATTTAAAATGAATTGTGTGATAATTTTGTTATTTTTTACGGATCTCTAATATTGTTTACTAAATAAATTATTTATTAAAGGAATTACGGAACCAAATATTATTATTCTAACCGATTTCAAATGTTTGGTCTCGAAAACTAATGGACCTGTTTATATGCTACGTGTAACAGATACACGCTTAAAATCGAAGATATGGTCACCCATCATTAGGCTGGCCTAGACAAAGGCAGCTTTACTTTTTTCGATTGTGTGGCATTGAAAGCTATTGACGTTTGTTTTCTGAGGTTTACGCGAAAGTTAGACATTGAAATTTTAAGTAGGGAGACATAATTATAACGCCTAGAAACAAAGTACGCGCAAGAATAGTGCAGCACTACAAACTGAGTCATATCAACACAGTTGGGCAGCGTCGACCTCAGTCGTCAAGGTCAAGCGCTAGTGCAAGTATCACCTTAATTTCCAGTTTAATGTCGGGTATTCTGAATGATTTTTAACTACATAACGAATTTATTTTGAAGTCGGTTAGATTAACTTACATGTATACGTTATCTATCGATTGTAAACTAGTTAGTTAACTTGTGACCGGTTAAATAAAGTACTGTAATCTAAGTTAATATTGAGTTTTATTTAACCTGCATCCTCGTTTGTGGTTCCACGTTGGGTGCCATTTTCTCTTCATCACAATACAGTAGAGTGAGATTATCAAGCGTATATCATGCGTACTCGCTAGCGTGCGCGTAAAAACGTACTTGCTAGCGTGGGCGTCATTTTTGCCGAAGCTGTTAATAACACCAGCCTGTAACTGTCCCACTGCAGGTTCTTATGTAATTTAAACAATGAATGTTGTTACCAGCACACTCAAATAAGGAAGAAAAGGTTTTATTGATTAAAAACACAATTTTATTATTGTATAGTCAAATTGTTTATTTCATTACAAATAAATAAAAAATATATGTACAGAAATGATTTCTACTAATAATTTACTTAAAATCTACTGTTTTAAATAAATTACTGAAAAAAAAAAAGACAAAATAGAATTTTAAATAATTATCAATTATTGATAGAGATTCCACATTCGTTTTTATAAGTCAAATGTATATCGCATAATAATAATACCAGCCTATAAATGTCCCACTGCTGGGCACAGGCCTCTTCTCATATAGAGAAGGAACGAGCATTGATCACGCTAACTCACTGCGGGTTGGCAATTTCAAGATTTCAGATTTAAATTTTAGGAATCAAGGTTTCCTCACGATGTTTTCCTTCACCGATCGTGTTTTAGAATAATTTAGACAGTACATTCAACTTTGAAAAAGTCACATTGTTACTTGCCTGGGTTCGATCCTGCAAACAAGCATACAAATCCCTGTGAGCAGCTAAATTAAATTGAAAAAAAAAAAACATAATTGGAACTTAGATTGAACCGCTTAATAGGAAAAGACGGAGAAAGATAAAATAGTGTTATCATTGACTGGACGAGGAAAATCTGGAGGAAGTAAGTCACTTAAAGGAACAGTAATCATGGGGCAGTTAAAAATATGTGGGACAAGCATTAACGATGATGGAAATCGCTTAAATGACATTAAATGTATGGAAATGACATTTCTCTTCGATAAGTCACGTGACTTAAGACTTGTCAATTTCATACATTTGAGCGATTCGATCAGCGATAACGATTGTTGAAATGTACCTTGTATAAGGGGGATTGAATTTGAAAAAAAATGTTCTTTTCAAATTGTCACTACCTATGTAATATTGAAGACTAGCTTTGGACTCCGTTCTCGTGGAGTTCGAGGAATGACAAAATTTTAATTATTTTCTCAAACGAACGAAGTTACATAGAACCCTTATTATTGCAATGACCATTACTTTTTCGTTTGTTAATCGATTTTAATTGAACATGTTCTAAATGCTATGAGAAGCTTGCCACTTTATGAAAAAAAAAACGCGTTCAAATCGCTGAATTCGTTTCTGAGATTACCGCGCATAAACGCATAGACAAACAAACTGAAGCCCTGAATTATACGCTTTTATTATATGTACAGATATAGGATTATACTTTATGGTGTGCGTATATTCCACGAGGTAATCAGGTGCATAAAATTGAACCACTTTCCCTGAGGAACATGGGTCGAAATCTTAAAATTGAAAAAGAGATTCCATACAAAGTGACAGGTCACGTGACTTATGTTTGTATGAAAAGTTGATTTTAAATTTTAAGATTTCGACCTATGTTCCTTGGGAAAAGTTGTTCAGTTTTATGCACTTGATTACCTCGTTGAATATACGTGCTATATAAAAAATAATCCTGTATAGATGTAAGTAGATTTTTTTTTCTATGTCAATAAATAACTACAAATATTCGAGTGTTTTGCTACTTACAAGTTACTATCACAATTTTAATAATACAATGGAGGAGTAATTTGAACCTCAACTCCTGGTTCAACCTACCAGTCGCTTTCCCATCTCAGCTACAGAGGTACCCGAGCGTTCAAATTTCTCCTTCCCTAGCACGTCTTACGGCGACGTACGCGACATCTGAACAATCCAATATACGATTAGTTTTGCAGACTTGATTAACAATTGGTTAGTTCAAAGTCTGATAGATGGCGCTGCCACTATTATTCTTATTGATATAAAGATTCAACGGCTTACTCACGCGCATTCTCGGGATCGCCCGACTAGTTTCAGACTCAATAGGAGTCCTTAATCATGAACTGACGCGGCGACGGGTCACGAGTCTAACGAACTCTAGAGTGCGCGTGAGTAAACCGTTGAATCTTTAAATAATTATGAATTTGTCTCACGGAATTTATTATAAAAACTATTATTCTTATTGATTGAAAAAAACCATTATATTTGTATTTTTATTTACAAGTTATTGTGACGCATGAATGCGGTTTAAATCACTATATAAGAATAATCACAACTTTTAATACTTTTATATGATAAAGATTAATTTTGATAACTATTGAGGTCTCCCGCTGGGCGAAATCTGCAAGTTGCAATTAATCCCACCAAGCTTCGAAACTCAAAAGGTCTAAAAATATATGATCAGTTAAACATTTTTTTATTGAGTTCCTCACCCCCTCCCCCCACTCTTGAGCAAAAATATGCCCTTTTACATACGGCACTCTTTTGGCTTTTGTATTATTAAGAAGATTGGCTTGAAGATGTATTGACCGGCCTGTTCATCGTACTGATTATTACCGGAGGTCGTGAGATCGATTCCCACCCAGGACAATATTTTCTGTGATGAGCACGTTTTTTTGTTGTGTCTGGGTGTATTTTGCCTATAACATATACAGGATTAATTTAAAAGGAGTGCGTATATTATACGAGTTAATCAGGTGCATAAAACACAACAACTTTTCCCAGGTACAGGTCGAAATCTCAAAATTGTAAATGAACTTTTCATACAAACACAAGTCACGTGACCTTTGTGTGACACTTGTATGAAAATGTCATTTTCCATTTTAATATTTCGACCTATGTTTGTTGGGAAAAGTTGTTCAGTTTTATGCACCTGATTACCTCGTTGAATATACTCACTTCTTTTAAATTAATCCTGTTAATATAAGTGTTTTTATCAGTTGTATGGTTACATACATACAGGCTCTGCCCAGTTTGGGATCAGATGGCCGTGTGTGAGATGTCTCACAATATTTATTAATGTATTTTATTACCAACATAATAAGTCCCCGATCCCCCAAAGGGTGCGACCGTTGTTATCGTATTTTTTTCTATTGCTCTGGATTCCCAAGTCTATAATAACTAAGCTATCTTCATCCTATCAATATGCTCCTGGGTGGGCTGCACAGCATGAATTCTCTGCAGGTGTCTGACAACATTGCGTCGTCTTGCGAAGCTGTTGTCACAGACGCGGCACTTGAACGAGTACTGTGGCGCCCTGTGACGGTTCTTGTGGATTCGCATAAGTGTGACCGATTTGAAGCGAGCGGGGCATTGATCACACTGAAACAAGACATATTATAGGTTATTTTTACACAATTTTAAATGAAGAGTTTAACTTATGAATCATGCTTATATTTTTTTCTACAAGATTATTTTTTATCGAGTGCGTATATTCAACGAGGTAATTAGGTGCATAAAACTGAACAACTTTCCCCAAGGAACATGAGTCGAAATCTTAAAATTGAAGATGAATTTTTCATACAAAGAGGGAGATATTATAGTGCACAAGTGTGTGCGCAAACACAGGTGCACTCTCTGTTCCTTCACTCTCATAGTCCGTTGGGACGGTTGACCGACACGACCGGAGAGGGATTAGGCGCAGGACCAACGGCTTTATGTGCTTTCCGAGGCACGGGGGTGTCAACACCGCCACACTTCCTGACTCCGAGCAGTACTGAGAATTTCTAAAATCTTAAATATTTTTCACCTGACTGCCGTGCACGACGTCACGGGTTCGATTCCCTGAATCGAACCCGTGACGTCGTGCCCGGCACTCCGCTAGACCAACGAGGCAGCCAAAGATATGTAAGCACTAACTAGTCTGATGCACAGATTCCGACCAAGTTCAGACAATGTGCAATAGCGCACTTTATTTTATAATTTAAATTGACATTACAAATGCCAAATTGACAGATTACAATAGGTTTTATGTCATTTTTGACATTTGCACTTGTCAATTACGTCTCTAGGATTTAAAAAACTTACTGTAGCTGTTTTCATCAAAATCGGTTCAGCAGTTTAACTGCCAAAGTGTAACAGACAATAACTTTCACATTAATATAATAAGAATGCTTGGAGCACCTGTACAGTCTTGTCCGGCAGGTGTATGGCGACGTGCTGGAGGTAGCTACTCTTGCGATGGAAGCCGGCGCCACACTCGGAGCACACGTACGGCTTCTCGCCCGTGTGGAGGCGCTCGTGGATCTAACACAGAGTGAAGTTAATGGGAATATAAAGTGGAGCCGTTGGGAATATAAAGTGGAGTGCAATGGGAATGTAAAGTGGAATCGTTGGGAATGTAAAATGGGTGCGTTGGGAATGTAAAGTGGAATCGTTGGGAATGCAAAGTGGGGTCGTTGGGAATTTAAAGTGGGGTCATTGGGAATGTTAAGTGGGGTGCGTTGGGAATGTAAAGTGGAATCGTTGGGAATGTAAAGTGGGGTGCGTTGGGAATGTAAAATGGAGTGATTCCAGTCTTACCGAATATAGCTGAATACCGATTTTAAATGGAGCGACTGCCTATCTGGCCTCCACAACCCATTGCTAGGTAATACAGTATTCCATGACTTAACGACTATCAAAGATCACTGTATGACAGTCGGGACCAATGGCTTAACGTGCTTTACGAGGCACGGAGTAGTCTCGATATGTTTACAAATGGTCACCCATCCAGGGACCAACCACGGCGAGCGCGGTTTAACCTTTACCATCGGTCAAAACATACGGCTTACACTTAGCCCCAAGCCCCTCTTTATTTTATATTAATATATTTTTAAATAAAATCATTTAAAAGTTATACCTTAACTTGTTCAGCGTTGGAAGCCTTGTAATCACAGTAGGAACACTTGTCCGTCTTCTCATAACCATGTTTAGCTCTACAATGCATTAATAACAATCTTCTTGTGATGAATCTTTTACCGCAGTGCTGTAATTAAAATAACACTTAAACTATAGCACTTAATGATTATAATAAAATTGCGTCGTCGCGTTTAGACTGGGTCGCACCGGCCGGGGGAATCCTGTCTCACAGATTACCCAGCCCTCTCAGAAAAAATTATAAATTCGTATTAATAAAGTTGTGAAAACTTTAGTAAGACAAATTACCAACAAACAACTATAAAAATTACAATCAGAGTATAAAATAAGTGTGTGTGTATATACAACTTGTAACAAAACCCCTGTCAGATCCAATATACGCGTATACGTGGTAGTTCATGAACCGTCTCGCATAGGCGGCTCCTTTGACACAAAACTGTAGGTATTAAGTACGTGAAGTTTGAGGAGCGGTCAGTTGTTCAGCTGTTGCCTTGGATCAGTTTTTATTTGTATTTAATTATTTTGACTGGGGAGAAATTATAATCTCCAATCCATTTAATGGTTACGTATATGTGTTCGCAGTACGATACCGAATAATACTCTCAGGGATCGGACAGGGTTTTTGTTACACGCTGTATATGTGTGAGTGTGTATATGTGTGTGTGTGTGTTTGTGTGTATGCATATGTGTGTGTTTGTGTGTGTGCATGTGTGTGTACATGTGTGTGTGCATGTGTGTGTTTGTGTGTGTGTGAGGGGGAATTTTCCGTGGTATCATAATCGCAACCTATCAGATAGATCAATTTAAACTCACCTCACAAACTACATCAAAACCAGTATGTATCTTATAATGATTCCGTAACGATAGCTTCGAAGTCAATATTTTATGACAATATTCACACTCAATCTTCTCTTTAACTCTCTCTCTTTCTATCTTCTGTGCGTTCTCTTTACTTCTTAGGGACCTTCTGACGGGCTTGTCTGTACTTCTTTTACTTTTCCCCTTTTTAAATATAATTTCTACAGGCTTCTCAACTAGATCTTTAACTCTAGTCTCAAATTCTATCACCTCATCGTTATTTTCAACGGAATCATAATTAAAACTGTCTTCGTGATCGTTAAAGGTTTTTAATTCGTTAAGGAAGTCTGATATGTCAATTGTTACTGGTTTATCATTTTCTGTTTTTAATATGTTTACGTTCGTTTCTGTTTTAATGTCGCACATTTTATTGTTGAGGCGATTGTGTAACAATTCGTTGTTTTCTTCACATTTTTTACGGAACTTGTACGTGTTGTTTATAAAAGTTATGCACGTTGAACACATTTCTTGAGGTAAGGCATCATTGAGTTCTACCTGGAAATGGTAAATAAAGAATTTAACATAATATGATTGGAAACAACACAGTATCGCTGAATAATGCTATAATATATAAAAAAAAATATTGTGTGATGTGTACAACTACAATCATGGCAGAGTATTCTTATGGAAAACCACATGCTTAATGCCACGAGATTTAAAGCGAAGTGTGCCCAGATGGTTATAAAGAATAAAAAAAAAATTATGATTCCTAGTTTATTTAATATGTCTTTGTGTTAATCATCCAGATCTGTCTAACCACTAGAGGCCCAAAAGCGTAAATAAATCGCCCATTTAAATTTCAAGTAAAAATATAACTGAAGATCATTTAAAAAAAATATAGCAATCTACACTCTTTCTCATATCTTTCAGAACTGTTACTTTAAGTGTCCGAAATTTCATACTCCTCTGTCTGCGAATTTTCCCTGCCTTTGCATCATAAATGTTTACTGAATTGCCTTTTTGTTTTAATATTTCTATAAAAACATTAAACCTGTCGCTGATTCTTTGAAAACCACAGTTTCTTGAAAACACTTTTTTACTGTCTGGATATTCTTATAAGAAATACAGACATGGATACATGCATAGTAAATAAACCAAGATTTGTTGTTACACAGTTAAAATTTAAATTCAAACTGCATTTTGCATTTTGTACTTTTCGCTCCACAAATAGTATTATTGTTCTCTCAAAAGAAACATCATATATATTAATACCTTAAGCCCGGTAGTCGAAAATATCACCTCTGCGTATTTTTCATGGTGTTCGTTCATTGCGAACATTGGAGATAGACTTTGTACTCCCAAACACGCTCGGCAACAGTTCCAGGGATACATTATGATAAATATAATCAAGATAATGGTATTAATTTAGATTGTTTAATTTATGGAGTAAATACATTTAACATTTCTAATAAAAAAAAGTTTGATTACATTCACAGTTCACAACTGTTTTTTTTTCTAGACGCCAAACTTATCTTGACATTTGCGTTTAGTTATCATCAATCAATTTATCAATTGTTGAGAATAAGATACCGAAACTAAACGAAAAATAAGTATGCTTATTGCACGAAAACATACTTTAATGAGCAAGTGCTAGTAAGAAGCATGTGTACAAACGTTGCTTTACAAATACATACGGTCAGGCATGCTCATTAGGTTGAATGAAAAAGGCATGCTTGTTTCGAGCATGCTATGAATCTGTGAGCTATGTACGTGATAATGTACTATCTTTCTATCCCCTTTATTATTAAAAATTTAATTTTTACGAGTTCATAAGCCTTGGGTTGGGACCCAATAATTCACAAAATTAAAACTAAACCCAAGAGCAGCGCTGCGCGACCTCAAGGGACAGAGTGCTGAGAGCTCATATTGCGTAGGTCGGAACTGCGATTACTTCGAAATCTTGTGAATTAATTTCTTTAAGCATGATTGAATAAAGTTATAACAAGAAAAGATTCAAGTTCCTTTATTTAACTAAACAAATTAAACGATAAGTACATAGTCTTGGAAAAAAAAGCACGGGAAAAAAACTTCTTTGAATCATATTATTTATTTGCATAATACAGGTTACGAATAAATATAATAGCTAAAGAGCCAGTGGACGGCTACCTGTATGTATTTGACCAGACCTGGGATTTTGTACAGTGAGGCCCCTATACCTACCATATATGAGATGGGGGTTCACTAAGCCCTAACTGGTGGACGCGGCGCGCGCTCAAGTAAGACAGGTATCGATTTTTTGCGAATTTGAAATGCATTTGACCACGTCTGCCGTTTTGATATTTGAAAATATATTGTTATTATTATCTGAAAATAACAATGGCAGACCATTATCGCGCGTTTAGCATAGTGGCAGACAGTTTAGAAAGTGCCGAAAAAAATTAAATTTTGAAATTAATTGACCAGATCTGCCATTGATATATTTTATTTATTAGGGTCTTCAAAACTTATATTCATCACGGCAGACGACTTCATTGCGTACACAGACACACTTCAGCAGACAACAAAATCTTAGCTACTATCCGGTCAGATGTATGCAAAGACTGTTCATAGCAATCATAGCTATCTTTCTTTTTTCCTCTATGGATTACTATTGTACTCATTCTAGCCTATAGTATTTTCTTTTATAGTTACTAGCATTCAAATAAATCGGGTTTTATACCTGAGAGGGTCTCCAGTTATAGTTAGTTAGTTATAGCTCCTTTAGTTATAGCTAAGATTTTATTGTCTGCTGAAGTGTGTACGCCATGAAGCCATCTGCCGTGATGAATATAAGTTTTTAAGACCCTAATAAATAAAATATATCAATGGCAGATCTGGTCAATTAATTTCAAAATTTAATTTTTTCAACACTTTCTAAACTGTCTGCCACTATGCTTAACGCGCGATAATGGTCTGCCATTGTTATTTTTAGATAATAAGAATACTATATTTTCAAATATCAAAACGGCAGACGTGGTCAAATGCATTTCAAATTCGCTAAAAATCGATACCTGTCTTACTTGAGCGCGCGCCGCGTCCACCAGTTAGGGCTTAGTGAACCCCCATCTCATATATGGTAGGTATAGGGGCCTCACTATACAAAACCCCAGGTCTGGTCAAACTGGATGGGATATAACTGAAGGCCCTCTCAGGTATAAAACCCGATTTATTTGAATGCTAGTAACTATAAAAGAAAATACTATAGGCTAGAATGAGTACAATAGTAATCCATAGAGGAAAAAAGAAAGATAGCTATGAACAGTCTTTGCATACATCTGACCGGATAGTAGCTAAGATTTTGTTGTCTGCTGAAGTGTGTACGCAATGAAGTCGTCTGCCGTGATGAATATAAGTTTTGAAGACCCTAATAAATAAAATATATCAATGGCAGATCTGGTCAATTAATTTCAAAATTTAATTTTTTTCGGCACTTTCTAAACTGTCTGCCACTATGCTAAACGCGCGATAATGGTCTGCCATTGTTATTTTCAGATAATAATAACAATATATTTTCAAATATCAAAACGGCAGACGTGGTCAAATGCATTTCAAATTCGCAAAAAATCGATACCTGTCTTACTTGAGCGCGCGCCGCGTCCACCAGTTAGGGCTTAGTGAACCCCCATCTCATATATGGTATGTATAGAGGCCTCACTGTACAAAATCCCAGGTCTGGTCAAATACATACAGGTAGCCGTCCACTGGCTCTTTAGCTATAAGGTGCACTGTATCATTACCTACCTAATAAGAGCCAATATTTATACAATCGATAGGCGGCAATATTGAATTAAATTCAGAAATACTATAAATGCCAACGGTTTAAAAAAACAACAATGTCAGGGAAACTATAATTCATGTCGTAGTCATAATAATTGAATATATTAAAATATTAGTCAAAAATACAAAATTATTGCTGCATGTCACATAATTTTACTGTTTTTGTTATTTGAAAGGTGTCTATAATAATAATAATAACTCTTTATTGTACACCGAAACAAGTTTACAGAGAGACATTCGTCCTCCCGGTCAATCCAGCTGAACGGTCGCGCTTTAGAGAGTTTCTGAATTGGATTGGTCAAACGTCAGGTAAAGAATACGTGATGAGAGAATTGAACAAAAGGGAACTGTCCATCATAAAGATGCCAGATCCTGCACCATCTACATATAATCAAACCGTCAGCATCTGTACAGGGGTATCTTCAGGCGATAAGGAGTCCAAAACAGATGACATCAAATCAGTTGAGGAGAACAGGCCCTGGTCTCCTGCACTGGAAGTGTCTACGGTCCAATTCTCTGCCAACTCCCACTCTCTGATGGCCCAACTCAAAATCAAAATGTTTTTATTTCTAGTAAACCTAAAATAGGCGCTTTAGAAGCGTTAACTTTAAAAACTACTGACTCTAGGTGCGCGGTTCCAAAGTGTCATTCCTATGGAGAAGAACCGGCAAGAAACTCCATAACTAACTAAAGGATTAAGAATACCGACGAGGACTGGGAAAGGCAAACCCAAGAAAATTTCCATTAATAATATGGGGCTCTCCGAACAGGAAATTCTAGGAATTATAACATCGAATCCAAATATCAAATTAGAGGAGAATCAAGAGAGTTTTTGTTAAACAAGGCAAATGGAGGCTGATCAACAATATATATTATGATGTCAATAAAATGAATATGTTGGGAGACAGATAAATGATTCCCATCTTAAGAGCTAGTTCAGACACGGCGGGAACCGCGCGATTTCTGAATCGCATGGAAATCGCGCGAGTCTTATTTGTATGAGTTAGTACTAGTTCAGACACGGCGGGAACCGCGCGATTTCAGAATCGCATGGAAATCGCGCGATTCTTATTTGTATGAGTTATTAAGTAATCGTTCAGACATAACCGCGCGGTAAGTCAAGCCGCGCGGTTACAGCAACCCAACCGCCAGAAAATAGAATCGCGCTGCTCCCGCGCGTTTCTATTACTATGGAGTCTTTACTTCGCGTTCAGTTGCGTTGCGGATACCGCGCGGTTAGTACGTCACAGCTCGTGATTTGTGGCCTTATATGCGTTTCAGAGCTTGAAATATCTTGCCCGATCAGTTCAATTAGTTCATCAAAAGATTAGATCGACATTCTCAAATAGTCAAATTTTTTTTTATCATACATTCTTAAATTGGGATATAACGTTACGAACTGACCATGTACTGGTCGGTCACATAATATTGGATGCACCCAATACCGCCTTTTTCTTTTCTTTTTTTTAAGGAGCAACCACAGTAAACACACTTCTTCGTCGACCTCCATTTTCAAACTGACGTTATCCCCGCACAAAATCGCATAATAACCGCCGGTGTCTGAATAGCATCACAATTTTGCGGTTTCAAACCGCGCGATTCGTAAACGCGCGGTTCCCGCATGTCTGAACTAGCACTTATTGAGTAATCGTTCAGACATAACCGCGCGGTTAGTCAAGCCGCGCGGTTGCGGCAACCCAACCGCCAGAAAATAGAATCGCGCTTCTCCCGCGCGTTTCTATTACTGAGGAGTCTTTACTTCGCGTTCAGTTGCGTTGCGGATACCGCGCGGTTAGCACGTCACAGCTCGTGAGTTGGCCATGGATCGTTTCGACACTAAACTATTTATTGATGAAGTGGAGAAGAGACCTGCAATATGGGATATTCAGTGTGAGGATTACTCTAAGCTTGGCAAGAGTTAGCGGAGATATTTGGAAATTGGGATGCAACCAATACCGACTTTTTCTTTTCTTTTTTTAAATAGCGACCACAGTAAACACACTTCTTCGTCGACCTCCATTTTCGAACTGACGTTATCCCCGCATGAAAATCGCATAATAACCGCCGGTGTCTGAATAGCATCACAATTTTGCGGTTTTAAACCGCGCGATTCGTGAACGCGCGGTTCCCGCATGTCTGAACTAGCCCTAAATCTGACTATATAAGAAAAAACAAAATACATTATAGGTACAATGGGCGGTCTTATCACTAATTGTGATCTCTTCCAGACAACCTATATCTATATCCTTATCCTGTAAGTACCATAAATAATTTAATTTCCATCATCAGCTTTCTAGAGACTGGGGGGTAATTTTATAGTTATTCCAAATGTTTTGTTGCACATAAAAAAAAATACACTTTGTTTTTTTTTTTCACTTATTTTATGTGTATCAGCGGGGTAAGATACTTTACTAGATTACTAGCCGTGGGGGTCTAAAGTCTCAACTGTGATCCCCCTCTGCTATCATACACTGTCCTTTGGCCACGAACTTTTCAATGGGCCCCTGCTCGGAGCGCGGCACCTCGTGGAATTTGATAAGGTGACGTCGAACGTGGTCAGAACATTTGTATATTTTCGGACATCGCGGGCACATGTACCTGCAATAAAAATGTATATTATTATGTAGTATTGTACTTTATAGTCTACTAGCTGTTTCCCGCAGCTCCGCCCGCGGTCTCGATTTTTTATTGATATTTGAGTTGTAAGCTGTAAGTTGTAAGAGGGGCTCGTGGTTAAGTGTAAGCCGTACGGTTTGACCGATAATAAAGGTTAAGCCGCGCTCGCCGCGGTTGGTCCGTGGATGGGTGACCATTTGTAAACATACCGAGACCCCTCCGTGCCTCGGAAAGCACGTTAAGCCGTTGGTCCCGACTGTCATACAGTGATCTTTGACAGTCGTTAAGTCATTACAATTCTGACAACCAGTCTTACTATGGAATACTGTATTACCTAGCAATAGGTTGTGGAGGTCAGATAGGCAGTCGCTCCATGTAAAATACGGTATTCAGCTAAATCCGGTGAGATTGGAAGCAGACCCCAACATAGCTTGGGAAAAGGCTAGGCAGCAGATTTGAGTTGTAAGCTATCCTATCTTTCAAGTTGGAACAAATTGTTTAAGATCAGTTCAGTAGTTTAAACTCCTCCGAAATGGCTCGACCGATTTTCGTGAAATTTTGTGTGCAAGTTGGTTAGTTAGACCGATTTGTATGAAATTTTGTGTAATAAGTCGGATATGAATTCGATACATTATCCATTGATGAAGAGCCGAGGGTGAGAGTTTGTATTGCGTCCTAGCAATACGTACCTCATATTTCTCAATGTCTCCCTGTTGTTCCCTGGGTATGAGGTGATTCTTCTGCATGTGTTTCCTGGTGTTCCCTGGTCGCGTGAACGTCTCCTGACATATTGGGCATATATACCTGTATTTATATTTGTTCTCCCGATGCGCCTTGTATTTATGCACTTGGAGGAATTTCTTCGATTTCTCCCATTTTTTGCATATGCTGCACTGTGGAAGATTTGAATGCTATTAATTATTTGTACCAATTGGTGAATGCGTGACGAGAGCGTTACGAAAAGTGTGATGGGGGAGGCGAACGGAACTTAACGGAAGTTGAGAGATTTAAGTTAGTGAAGATAGAAAGAGAGAGAGTTATGTTTCGTATATTACTGTAGGGGCAAGAGAGAGGTGCGAGCACACTTTTTTTTTCTCTTTCTCTCATAGCTATGTTTCGTATATCTAAGACACAGTGCAGGTCTATGAGCTAAAGAAGTTTTATTTCATTCGTGTGGTCTAAAGCCCACTCGTTTTTTGTTCTAGAAACTATCCCGGTGAATGACAATACTTGTTTCCCGTACAGTAGAAAAACATGGAAACAAGCACGAAGTATTTATACAGCGTGTAACGAAAACCCTGTCCGATCCCTAAGAGTATTATTCGGTATCGTACTGCGAACACATATACGTAGCCATTAAATGGATTGGAGATTATTATTTTTCCCCAGTGGAAAAAATAAAATCAAAATAAAAACTGATCCAAGGCAACAGCAACACTGACCGCTCCTCAAAGTTCACGTACTTACTACCTACAGCTTTGTGTCAAAGAAGCCGCCTATGCGAGACGGTTCATGAACTGTACCACGAATACGCCTTTATTGGATCCGACAGGGGTTTTGTTACATGTTGTATATGAATAACAACAAAAAAAAAAGTTTTTTGATTTACATAGTGGCTAAGTTACTGCCATGGTGCTGATTCCTCTGTACGCAAACTAAACTAAATTTAAACCATTGCTGTCTTTTACTAACATAAAGCGTGAGAAAAGGACGGCAACAGATGACAACTAACTTAGAAATGTCAAACTAGTTTTCGCCTTAAACATCACAGTGTTCGTAAACACGTTTTTACTTGTCGGCAAATTTGTATGACAGTTTTAGTCGGAACTAAATTTGACAGTTTTAATCGTCTATCCTTTTCTAAACATGTACCTACAAGTGAAAAAGATACTGATAGACTTATTCTAGTACGTGTTTAACAGAATCTAACAAGTGTTTATAAGAATAGAAATTTGCCGACAAGTAAAAACGTGTGCTCTAAAAACACAGTGATGTTCGAGGCGAAAACTATTTTGACATTTCTAAGTTAGTTTTTATCTGTTGCCGTCCTTTTCTCACGCTTTATGTTTATAAAAGACAGCTATGATTTAAATTTAGTTTAGTTTGCATACAGAGAAATCAGCACCATTGTCTACTCTGTATGCGAGGAAAGTCTATAGGTAAAACCTTCACCTGGGATAGTAAACTAACATTTTTTTTTATATCTAGAAAAGAAAATATTCGAAAAAAATAGGATAAGGGCACTAGTGCTTGACATAAATCCTGTTTTTTTTTTAAATTGTTACTAGTAGTTGACAGAATACAAAATAAAAATAGGTTTTTTACATGATCATTCTTTCTAGAAGACTGGATATTTTTAATAACGTACAGTGATCTATACTCCATTTAAAATAGCATTAGACAGAAGTTAAAAAAGGTTATTTATAATGTACACTTTGTTGCAAAAGTACAATAAACTTGTTACAGTTACGATTGACGCCTATAAATTAAAATCTATTTACATACCAGCTGTCACACTTATTTTTAATCATGTTAACCATTTTTCCTAACAAATTATGTGGCTTTCATTTATTTATAATATTTCATTCCAATCTAAAATGACAGTGCCAATGCTAAAAAGCTAAAAGAAGCAGTGATGAACAATACTGGAACGTTTTTCGTTTTACTATTATCCTACCATAATTTGTTTATTTATTATATATTTATTATTTTATTATGACTAAATCCTATGATGAAGACGAAGAAGTTTCACTATAGTGTGTTGTAAGTTGTTATTTTAATTGAAATATTGTTCTAAAAATTACTTTTATTTTAATCTTAATTAAATATAAGTCATCATGACATGATTGGTTGTCTCATTCATTGTTTTGGTGTAAGTTTGTAATGTGTGATGAAGATATTGTTATAAATAAAGCGTAACTTAAAAAAAAAAAGATTTATTTCGTTTATTTAAGTACTTAAAAACAATTTCTTTGAAATAAAATGTTTTCAACCTGCTTCTGCGAGCCTCTTTTTTCTAATGCTATAATAAATGGAGTATAGGTATCTATCGTTTTTCTTTGTCACGTTGGGGTCGGATTCTAGTGTTAACAGATTCAGCAGATCATAGCCTGGTCGGGGAGAAGAAACGGCGCAAACACTAGCTGTCTCTCATTTCACGAAAGTAATAAAGATTGAAGATTGACTGCCTCGTTGGTAGTGGTCGCAAGCGTGAGTGCCGTGCACGAGGTCTTGGGTTCGATAAATATAAAAATATTTACCGAGTTTAGAAATTCTCAGTACCGCTAAGAGTCAGGAAGTTTGGCGGTGTTTACACCCCTGTGCCTCGGTAAGCACGTAAAGCCGTTGGTCCTGCGCCTGATCCCTCTCCGGTCGTGTCGGTCAACCGTCCCATCGGACTTTGAGAGTGAAGGAACAGAGAGTGCACCTGTGTTTGCACACTTGTGAACTTTAATATCTCCTGCGTACATGAATGATCTCAATTGAGATTGGCCGCCGAGGCCGAAATTCGGTCTCGAGATTATTAATAATAAAGATTATTAAGGGTTCGCAACTGATGACAAAATGAGTACTTTCTTCATCAAAACATCAATAAATTATTTTTGAAAACCTGCACTAGTTAATTTGCGAAACTTTTTCCCAAGCTATGTTGGGGTCGGCTTCCAGTCTTACCGGATTTAGCTGAATACCGTATTTTACAGAGCGACTGCCTATCTGACCTCTACAACCCATTGCTAGGTAATACAGTATTCCATAGTAAGACTGGTTGTCAGAATTGTAATGACTTAACGACTGTCAAAGATTACTTATGCCAGTCAAGACCAAAGGCTTTAAGCGCCTTGCGAGGCACGGAAGCGTCTCGGTATGTTTACAAATGGTCACCCATCCACGGACCAACCGCAGCGAGCTCGGCTTAACTTTACCTTACTTATCCACGAGCCCCTCCATCCATATACAACATCTTTATATTACTAGCTGCCCGGAAAACGTTCTGTCATATTAAATAAAATCTGGAGAGGGCCACTCCTATAACTTAGGGGTGTTCAAAATTGATGTCTGCCAATTCTCAGACTTAACCGATATGAATACAAAATTTCATACAAATCGGTCCATCCGTTCCGGAGGATTTTGGTAACAAATATTTCGACGCGAGTATTTTATATGTTTATTATTTAAATAACAGTAATTTCAAAACTTAGGTCAACCACTAGTGCACAATGTTACAAAAATAAAATCAATTTTACAAGTCAACCCAGTGCCCTCACCTTGTGTCATCCGCGCTGAGTTGGGCCGATTGTTAGGTGCATATCCTAATCATATTCAGATATTATTCTTATTGATTTAAACTACATCCATGCGTCACAATAACTTGTAAATAAAATAAAATAAAAAGAAAAAATTCGAACCTCTGGTAGGACTCGAACCTGCGACTCCTGGTTCAACGTACCAGTCCCTTTCTAGTTGGGAAACACAGAGGTACCCGAGGGTTCAACTTTCTCCTTCCCTAGCACGTTGCAGGTTCGAGTCCTGCCAGTGGTAAAAAAAATCCTTCTTTATATTTGTATTTAATATTCAGATATAGTATTTATTAATTCGATTTGCTAATGTGAAAAATGATGTATAATAGATTAATATGGCAACTATAGTTTTTTGACATTATGAGTTTGTATTTAATAAAGGAAAACTGATTCTTTCTAATTTACAACATATTGTCATTAGAATAAATTATTATTAAGCTAGCGACTTCATAATAATTATACAGGATAATTTTTAAGAAGTGCGTATATTCAACGAGGTAATCAGGTGCATAAAACTGAACAACTTTCCCCAAGGAACATAGTTTAAAATCCCAAAAAAGAAAAATGAACTTTTCATACAAAGTGACAGGTCACGTGACTTATGTTTGTATGAAAAGTTGATTTTCAATTTTAAGATTTCGACTTATGTTTCTTGAGGAGAGTTGTTCAGTTTTACGCACCTGATTACCTCGTTGAACATTCACACTCCATTAAAATTAATCCTGTATCGATTAAGCATGATTACATCAGTAAAAAACTAGAACTAATTAATATTAATAAAACTATTGTTAAATGCTATATCACTATAATACTTTAAGAGATCACTAAATTTCATTAAATAAGTCAGTACGTTCTACGTCTAAAATATTATGGCAGCTTACTATAGACCCCCTGGCGACATAATAGGGGGTCATTACTTCATTAGTCTTAATTTAAGTTAAATATAATTTTATTTTAGTACGTTTTTCTGAAGTAATGTAAAATTTATTTATGAACTTAACAAAAATGTTTAATTAAAAAACACTCTTAATACTAAACTATATTAATTAAACAAAACTAAAACTAAGAAATAGCATCAAAAAACTCTTCCACGTCGCTGTCGACTGGAAGTGTGCCCATAAGGCTGGCAGCATTGCAACGTTGAATGGCAATGCTTAACCGCTGACGAAGGTAAAAATCAGCTCTTGGGTCACATGAGGTGTCAAATGTGGAAGAGTTTATTGATGCTATTTTTTAGTTTTAGTTTTGTTTAATTAATATAGTTCAGTAATACGATTTTCTTGTTTGTTTAAAGCTGATATTTTACTACGAGTACAAGGTCAATGTTACAAGAAGAGTTGGAACATCTTGACATCCGTACGAAATTAAAAATTGCATTCGTTTATTCAATAGCAATACAATATTGTAGTATTTTTGAGCTGATGTGAATGAATCCATTTTTTTTATTCATCTTCTCCACTACTGTCCCCAGATAATATAAAAGCTTCAACTCAGCCTATACCCAGCCTAACCCTAGGTCCACTGCTGGACATAGTCCTCTCCCAAGTTGCACCACTTCACCTGGTCCTCCGCCTTCCGCAGTGGCACTACCGGGAACTGGGGGCCGTGTGTTATGGTACGCAATCATGGGGTGTTTTTTTGTAAAGCTTTCTAGCCATGTGTATCGCACATTACTAATAATCTCGTTAACCCCTCGTGCTAAGCTAAGATGCTTGTGTTACGAGTGGTTTCACGTCGGTAGTGTAATGGGTGGGATTCGAACTCGCAACCACATGATTGCAAATCCGACGCCCTAGCCATTAGGCTACCGCCGCTTGTTTGCCCTAGTCACCACGCTGGACAAGCGGGTTGGTGACCGCAGTCTACTTTCAGTTCTTTAAGAGAACGCTGCTGTCCATTCTCCTTGTCTCTATATCCCTAGTTTCCTCTTAAGACAATCACGGGTAGAGCCGCAACACCACGGCGAAGTATAAAAAAATAATAAAATATATTTAAAAAACTTGATTCTAAGTATTGCTTTAAAAATATTACAACTGCCCTTATTAATTATTATTATGAATAAATAATTCATAACTTTTATTCCCATTCATTATTTATTGCTAAATATAAAAAAAAAATTGCGGCCATATTAATGACATATTCCTAGATAACTTTCTTCCTAAATGACTATAAGACAAAGCCATAGAACAATAAGTATCCGTAAAAGGTCTGTAGTTCCAAGTAGGGATCATAATTGATATCTGATCGAAAATAACGTAAAATCAAATACTTTTTGTTTATTTAAAATATTAGCTCCTACAAAGAACAGGGTTTCTTTTCCATACTGTATACAGCGTGTAACAAAAACCCTGTCCAATCCCTGAGGTATTCGGTATCGTACTGCACACATATACGTAGCCAGTAAATGGATTAGAGATTATTATTTTTCCCCAGTGAAAATAATTAAATAAAAATAAAAACTGATCCAAGGCAACAGCAACACTGACCGCTCCTCAAAGTTCACGTACTTACTACCTGCAGCTTTGTGTCAAAGAAGTCGCCTATGCGAGACGGTTCATGAACTGTACCACGAATACGCCTTTATTGGATCCGACAGGGGTTTTGTTACATGTTGTATAGATATTTCTTCGGATATGTTATTAATAGTGGCAATAAAAATAAACAACTCTAAAATGTATTAGGAAGACTAATTTTGAGTGATTTTATTTACTTTAAGAGCTTTATTTCATATCAAAGCGTAAATAAATTATACATATTTATAACTAATAATTTAAAATGCACTTTTTTTTTTCATTTTCTAGCAATGTGGGTCGCACATTTCTAATATTCTTGTTAACCCCTCGTTCTAAGGTAAATGCGTGTTACGAGTGGGTTCACGTCGGTAGAGCAATGGGTGGGATTCGAACCCGCGACCACATGATCGCAAGTCCGATGCCTTAGCCATTAAGCTACGCTAGCTACTAATCAATTCCAGTCACGGTTGTGGCCATTTGAACCGAGCGGTTTAGACCCCAAAATGTGGGCCTTATGTACCTCAAGAACTGGGCCTTATTAAGCCCAAAGTCTATATCGTAAATATCTCTAAAGCTGCACCCTAACAATCGGCCCATGCTGTTCATCCGGCAGACCATGCACGCGCCGCATATGCGCTCGCACTTTATTCGGCTTCTCGAACCGATGCTCGCATATGCCGCACAGGTAGGTGTACCGCTTGCCGGTGTGCGCGTTGTGCTTATGTATCTGAAGAAACTTGCGCGACTTGAGCCGTTTGGGGCACATGTCGCACTGTTTGGGGTCATTAGTGCGGAATATGGGGGTCAAATGAGAGAACAAAGCACCATTTGCATTTTGACATTAGGCGTTGCATGTACAAGATGATTTTATTGCTATTAGTAATAGGAAATAATATATTACTGCTTAGGTTAGGAATCGAACCCATTTGAAACAGAAAGATACTATCTCGCAAAATTAAAGAAGACATTATACATTATACTCTTCGGCTGCTGTATCTTGGCCGGCCTGAAAAGCGATACAAGTTATTGTCTTCTCTTTCTCACCTACCGATAAAGTGAACTTGCATCTCACATAAACTGTCTTCAACACGACACTAGAATAAACAGATTAGCCTTTCACGTGCACCGGGATAAATATTTTTTAATGCTAATATTTATAATAATCAATAGCATATTTTAAATAAATTCCACCGTTATACCGGTTAAGGTGCCAACATACCTGAAAGTTCTTCTCAGGCAGATGTATCGCTATGTGCTGGACGAGGTTGGATCGCCTGTGGAAGGTGGTACCGCAATGATCGCAGATGTACGGCCGCTCCCCAGTGTGACGCCGCTCGTGGATCTAGAAAACAATGCAGTGTTGGGGGTCATAAGACATTCAGACTAACGCTGGTTTATCCGGGGCAAATTGCAATGTTGGGGGTCATAAGACATTGATACTAACGCTCCTGTATCTGGGGCAAATTGCAGGGTTAGGGGTCATAAGACATTCATACTAACGCTGGTTTATCCGGGGCCAATTGCAATGTTGGGGGTCATAAGACATTGATACTAACGCTCCTGTATCTGGGGCAAATTGCAGGGTTAGGGGTCATAAGACATTCATACTAACGCTCGCGTATCTGGGGCAAATTGCAGGGTTAGGGGTCATAAGACTGATACTAACACTGGTGTATCTGGGGTAGTGAGTGTTGGGGGCTACAGACATAAATACTAACACTGGCTCATCTAGGAGGAAAGATATAGTTGGGAGCCATTAGACATTATTATTGAATAAGCGGGGTCCAAAGACATTACTTGTTCATTTTATTTCTCAGTTACAGGCTGGTGTTATTAACAGCTTCGGTAATGGCACCCACCGTGGGACTCACAAGCGTGGTGATCAATCCTCGTTCTCTGTATGAGAGGCCTGCAGTGGGACAGTTACAGGCTGGTGTTATTAACAGCTTCGGTAATGGCACCCACCGTGGCGCAGCTCACAAGCGTGGTGAATGGTGATCAATGCTCGTTCTCTGTATGAGAGGCCTGCAGTGCGACAGTTACAGGCTGGTGTTATTAACAGCTTCGGTAATGGCGCCCACCGTGGGACTCACAAGCGTGGTGATCAATGCTCGTTCTCTGTATGAGAGGCCTGCAGTGGGACAGTTAGCGTTACTCACAATGAGAGCCTCCTTAGTGGCTGAGCTGTACTCGCAGTAGGCACACTTGTGTATCTTGTACAGTCCGTGACGAGCGCGCTTGTGTTCCTGGAGTTGGTTATTATTTCTGCATCTTTTACCACACGCCTGGAAGGCAGGAAAAGATTTTAGTAGTTTGCTTAACAAGGCCCACATCTAAGTACACACTTTCAGAATTAATAAGAGATACAACTTAACGAAGTAAAAATAGAGTGCCGGTATAATTTTATGGGCATACGAAAAAAAATCAAACCTTACAAGTAATTTGAATCGCACATTACTATATTATTTTCTCAGTACCGCTCGGAGTCAGGAAGTGTGGCGGTGTTTACACCCCCGTGCCTCGGAAAGCACGTAAAGCCTGGTCCTGCACCTGACCCCTCTCCGGTCGTATCGGTCAACCGTCCCATCGGACTATGAGAGTGAAAGAACAGTGACTGCACCTGTGTTTGCGCATGGCTGATCTCACTTGAGATTGGCCGCCGAGGCCTAAATTCGGTCTGGAGATAGATTATTATACTATATTATAGTATTCTTGTTAACCCCTTCTGCCTAGCCTTTTCCCAAGCTATGTTGGGGTCAGCTTCCAGTCTTACCGGATTTAGCTGAATACAGTATTTTACAGAGTGACTGCCAATCTGACCTCCACAAACAATTGTTAGGTAATACAGTATTCCATAGTAAGAATGGTTGTCAGAATTGTAATGACTTAACGACTATCAAAGATCACTGTATGACAGTCGGGACCAACGACTTAACGTGCTTTCTGAGGCATGAAGTTAAATTCTTGTTAACCCCTTGTGCTAAGCGAAATGCTTGTGTTACGAGTGGATTCAAGTCGGTAGTGCAATGGTTAGTTATGCTAGGCGTGGGCATCGCATTTGCGATCACGTGGTTTCCGGTTCGAATCCCACCTATTGCACGACGGGTTAACAAGAATACTGGTCATATGCGATCCAAATTCCAAGTAAGGTTTAAAACATAGAAACAACACCAGTACATATTGCATCCATCTCAATTTGCACAATGTTTTACGATAGCAAAACCCCTGTCGGATCCAATAAAGGCGTATTCGTGGTACAGTTCATGAACCGTCTCGCATAGGCGGCTTCTTTGACACAAAGCTGCAGGTAGTAAGTACGTGAACTTTGAGGAGCGGTCAGTGTTGCTGTTGCCTTGGATCAGTTTTTATTTTGATTTTATTTTTTCCACTGGTGAAAAATAATAATCTCCAATCCATTTAATGGCTACGTATGTGTTCGCAGTACGATACCGAATAACACTCTCAGGGATCGGACAGGGTTTTTGTTACACGCTGTATAGCGTCTATGTAGGAGATTAAAATAACGTTTGCTCACCTCACAAACACAGTAGTTGGTATGGAATCTTAAGTGGGCCTTATATGTGGCCTTCATACGAAACTCTTTGCTGCAGGTCGGACATTTGTACGACGCGCAGTTTGGAAGAGCATTCTTCTTGTTCTTGGGTGGCTGCTTCTAGAAATAAAATAGAAGAGAGTATTAAGCTGTGACACGAAGAATAAACAGCAGAGGCCTTAAAAGGAGTTAGTTCTTTTAAGGCTTCTAAGTGCAAAGGGCAGAGCTGGCTATATTGGATTGGTCATCAGAAAGAAAGAAATAAAAAATGATTATTTCATTAATTACGTCGGGGTCCCCAGTGTTCGGTTTTGACTGTGGAATAAAATGATGAATGATGACCGTGTGAGTTGTCCCAAGATTTATTATTATTATATCTTTTAAATTATTACTTAGAGTCCATCTCATCAAAGAAGTCCCACGGCAATATGTGGAACGAAATATGACAAAAATGAAATCCCCAAACTGCGGGGAATGATTTTCCCCTCCATATAATGTGTTCACCTAAGACTCAGGTCGCCAGGTATACAAATACATTTTAGGGGAATGTACAACATAAGAGGTTAGCAAAATTCTGTAGCCTGACTGACACTAGCGCCGCGTCTGTGGGACTTCTTTCGTGAGACGGACTTCTATATCCTACCCTTCTCAACTTCGTCTTCTGCTCAGACCATCCTTGATCCGAGTAATCGTCTGCATCATTCTGGAACTCCTCGCCGTAGATTTCGTAGCTATAGTCATTGAGTTCCACCTTCTCAACTTTCGCTCTCTTCACTTTGGGTGTGGACAGCTTCCGGAGACGAGTTGAGTATTTTTTTGGATCTCCTGGAAGTGAATGAAAATTGATGTATGGAATTTTGACATCAGTGATTTTGGGAATTTGAGAATATTACATTAGACTGCACGGATAGCCGAGTGCCATAGGTCACCACGGTAATGACCACTGTGCGCGACGTGCTGCGGGCTCGATCCCCGCATGAGACAAGCATTTGTGTGATCCACAGATGCTTGTTCCAAGTCTGGGTGTTCTTTGTGCATGTGATTTGAATGTTTGTGAAACCCCCGCGACACAAGGATTAAATTCCTTAGTGCGGGCGTCGTTTTTTTTTTAAAGAAACAAAAACAAAGTATAAGCTACTAGCTTTTCCTCGCGGCTCCGCCTGCTTGGGAACGTTTATCGCGACCAAAAGTATGAGATGTCTAACACTGAAAGATTTTTTCTAATCACCCCAGTTGTTCCTGAGATTAGCACGTTCAAACAAACTCTTTAGATTTATAATACTAGTATGGATTTAGAAGACCTCCGTGATTGAGTGGCGTACGCACCGGTTTTTAAGGTGTCGCCAGCTCTGAGGTCCCCGGTTCGATCCCTGGACGGGTCAATGCAGAAAAATACACTTTTCTAAATCGCTGCGGGTCTGGGTGTTTGTGGTAGGTACATTCGTTGTCTCTGATTCCATAAAACTGCTTTAACTATTTACATTGGATTCGGAGAAACGTATGTGATGTTGTCTACATTTATGTATTATAAACTAGTTTTTGCGTGCTTCCACTCGCGTTAATATGTCCCGGTCTACATTCTTCTGTATCATTCACTCACTTACATGTCATGAGATTGAAAAAAAACTGTTTTTATTTCCTTTCGTCAAACCAAACCTGGCGATTACAAAAAAGAGAATGATCCATTTTGGAGCTGTCGTATGGAAGACCAGCTTTTGCTCGCGGCTCCGCCCGCGTGGGCGTCGTTTATCGTGACAAATTATAGCCTATAGCCTTCCTCAATAAGTGGGCTATCTAACAATGAAAGAATTTTTCAAATCGGACCAGTAGCTACTGAGATTAGCGCGTTCAAAGAAACAAACAAACATTCAAAGAAACAAGCTCTTCAGCTTTATAATATTAGTATAGGCAAATACATAATTTTGGCGATGAATTTTTAGGGTTCCGTACCCAAAGGGTAAAACAGGACCCTTTAACTAAGACTCCACTGCCCGTCAGTCACCAGTCTGTATCTCATCAACCTTGATAGATAGTCAGACTCGCGCACCGATGGTTCTGTACAAAGGCTATATTTTAAAGTACAGTACAGCTCCATATTCTAAAAAAAAAAATGAGAAGTTTAACATACCAGATGCTAATTTAATCAATGTGTTTTCTGCCTTTTTACTTGTCCGTCTGAACTGTAGAGTTGTGTTCATAATGTCTAGGCATTGTGTACAGATCTTCTGCGAGAGACCATCATCCATTTTTATCTGAAAATTATTAAACAACCATGTAACTGTACCTTAATTTACCCATTATATATAAAGACTAGCTGTACCCCGCGATTCTGCCTGTGGTACCAAATTTTTTCGTAAACAATATGGCCTATGTTACTCAAGGTGAATGTAGCTTTCTAATGGTGAAAGAATTTTTGCAATTGGTACAGAAGTTTTTGAGTTTATTCATTACAAACATACACACAAAAATACAAATATTTTCCTCTTTATAATATTATTTATCACTTCTTTATGTGTGTGCGGTTGGACCAACTTGATAATTCTGTTTTTGTCATGTTGGTTTTATCAGAAGGTTCTTTCATAAGAAAAAAATTTAAAAGGTGCAAGACACATTGAAAAATTAAAGAAGACAACAACCATGTCTACAATTCTA
Organism: Plusia festucae; assembly: GCA_950381575.1. Lineage (NCBI taxonomy): Eukaryota > Metazoa > Arthropoda > Insecta > Lepidoptera > Noctuidae > Plusia > Plusia festucae. Next base: position 735,950 of record OX494457.1, read on the forward strand.
ATGTATCCATTAAAGTGTTCGACATAACTTAAAGATGTTTGCAAAGACAACTATTGTCAGGTCAGCTAGTGGTTTTATTAAAAAATATGACCTATCGCAGACCTACCAAATATACAGGAAAAAATCATAAATCAATGAAGCCCATTCAGATCTGTTTGATCTAACACTGAGTCTTGAGATTCCTTTTTTATAGCTTTTCAAAAATATATTTTCTGGCAACTATTATACAATATTATGCTTATATCCTGACATAGTTACCTAAAAGTAATACTATCAGAGACTTAGAAGTATAGCCATATAAAACACTACAATAAAAACATTAGTCATGAAAAAGAAGTCTGCAAATCTCTTCAACTTTTGAGTATAACATGAAGGTTAGAAATTGAAATAAAACTACTTTGTAAATGGATTCTATCGTGATAGACCAGTCTACCCGTTACCACCGTTACGACACCTGCAAAGGCGTTGGAACTAAATATATACACAATAAACCGCGAAAAAAATCGTTTATAAAGTAGTTTTATATCACATCTCTTTAGATTTCCATACACTTATAGATAAATATTCTTAAAATTGTTTTTAAGCAACAGTATTTGTTATAAATCCTTATGAAATCTCACCTCTAGCCCAGTGACCAGCCTCAAGTCTTCCGATCGTTTCTCCGTTTCTTTGTTATAGAATATAGGAACTAAATCCTCCGTACTCAAACAAGTTCTGCAGCACATATCTACTTGTTTCGACTCACTTCCACTTGTACGAAGATTTGGCGGCCTTTGCCTCCTGACCGCTTTGAGTTTGTTCAATCTATTTAATAGGAATATCGCCAGCATTTTTTTTACGTTTTCATAGTTTATTCAGATGGAAATACAGTTATATCGAATTAAACATTAAGTCCTTACAATAATGTTTTTATTTTAAGTGATAGTTTATAGTTTTGTGGACAAATATTGTGGTTTTTATGTTGATTTGCGATTTATTGATCAACAAACAAAACCAGCGTCAGTGAGAACGTGAAACACACTGACGTATTAATTATTATTTATATGTCAGTGGTGAACATGAAGGTATAGATGATTTTCATCTATACCTTCATGGTGGTGAAACATGATTCATTTATCCAAAGACATTGTAATGTATTCTACTAACTAGACTGTGCACTATGGCGCAAAACCATGAAGGTATAGATGAAAATGGAGACCGCACTTCGAATACCTACTTGAAGCTCAAATGATGGTATCGCTATCTCGCTCACTATGGTCCCACCCTCTCTTTCTAAGTAGGGTAACCTTCATTTTATTATCCCCAGGACATCACGTTTGGTAGTTGCTTCCATTTAGTGGTTAATATAAATATATCTACCTGCTTATTTCTAAGACCCATATTTGAAAATAAATATCTTTATCTTTTATCCTGCTTTAGTTCCAAATTCAGAAAATGGTGCTTCTAATTCATGACCCCAAATATGACCTAAAATGTAAACACATGTGATCCCTATACTTGGATAGATTTTAGAGATTTTTTTTTAGATTTTTTAACTACTGTTTCTCTTAAACTATTCACTTTTGGGAAAAGTTGTAGAACAAAAGTTATTCATTATAATGTGTACTTTAACACCCTTTCGCATTAGTACCCCCTTTCTGACTAACCTTGTATACATATATCATTCGGGACTATAATAGGAACGGTATATTATTAAAAACTTCAAAAAAGAAACAAAAACACTTTCCAAATTATTTATTTATTTATGAACTTAACCGCTGACCAAGGTAAAAACCAGCCTTTGGGTCACATGAGGTGTCAACAAGACGCTTCGATAAATCTTTGAAAAGAATGTGAGCACTTGGACCCCACGGTCCCAATGTTTCAACCCCAAACTTCTCGAAAGTATAACTTCCAACTAGGTTGTTGTACTTCCGCCGCTTGAGGTTCTCAGCAGTTTGCTCCATAGACTGTTCATGTAATGAACTTGCTATCTGAAAATTATAATATAATTTACAAAATATTGCATTTTGTCTATTTGGAAATATAAATTAAATATGTAACAATAGAAATTCGTCCCTCTTATGGGTATAAAATGACTAATAAACATGCATAATTAGTTAAGGTCCTACAGAAAGTCCCAAATATTTCCGCAATATGGGTACACTACTTCAAAATGATTTCTTATGAACGTAAAAGATAAAATTGCAAAAAATCCATGAAATTCGATGTAAAACTATTGGATCTTTTCATGGTTATTAGTATAGTCATTTACCAGTATGTTGAAAACATTGATTAAGCCTTTTATGAAGTAATTAATTGAAAATACAAAGAAATATCTTTACAATCATTCAATGTCAGAAATCACGTTTTAAACACTTACGCGTCAAATCCTATATCACCTCCTGGACACCACGTACTACCGCAACCCCGCACTACACAAGTTTGCACCATTTCTTTAATTATAACAATAATTACAGGCAAAAATTTCAAACGAAGCTCTGAATCGAAAGTAAACAACCGCCCTAATGACAGGAATTGACAGGATTTACTTGACATATGTATTTAAAAAGAGAGATCAGACCACAGGAGTGAGATAGAGAAACGAAGGTATTTGACTCAAACCGTTGTTCCGACAGTGGCCTCCATTTTCATCTATACCTTCATGCGCAAAACCGGTCCGAGCGAGAGAGCACCCGATGGGAGTGTGTCTCTTTCTAATGGGGTGACCATGACCAAACAGAACCCGGGACAAATTGCTTGTAAAAACAATTGTGTAAGTATCCTGATATATTGATGCTACCTAACTACGCTATGTACCTATTTTAATTAAAGTAAAAAAAAAATAAACCTATACATAGTGTGTATATTTATTGGAATCTACATCAATTACCCTACACGTGGGTTAAGGGTCGAAAGTACTTTTTTCCTCTCTGTATATGTAACAGGTATCATCTGACCTGCCGTTAATTTGACAACAGCCTAACAAACCTGTCGCTCCATAAAGTACAAAAAAGCTAGGTATTTTTGTCAAATGTGAGATATAATATACAATGTGCATGGGGACATTTATGATGAAATTAGTGTTAGTTCAAATGAACGTGATGCAATATTTCGGACAGAAAAAGACTAAAAATTTAATAAAATTTTCAAAATTCAAAAATTGAAAATTGTTTATTTGTAAACATAGGTAAGTACATGGGATGTTGATGATTAGTTTAGCGTGTTTTGCATTAGAGCGTACAAATTCAAATTTACATACATATAATTACAGAAATACAAATCATTGGTTTTTTCGAATCATTAACAATAATTTTATTGATTTGTTTTTATACATTGCTGAACAATACAGTTTTACGCAATTTTTGTCGTAATGTAGCTTTATCACCTACGTGCTTCAGGGTTAAGGACTTTCCGTAGTTCCTAAGTCTTAAATTTAAGTATTTTTGCCAATACATTTAATCAATTCAATTCCTGAGATTCGTCAGAGCTTGGATGGGCAGCATAATGTGCCTAATTTTTGGGGAGAATTGATGTAACGTCATATTAAGCATCTTTTTCATGTTCAAACTCTGTAAATCACGAGAAATTAGCAAAATTGTCTTTCTCTAAATTTTACTATATCGAACACAAATGTCGAAGCATATTTTAGCCCTCCTCTGTCTACAAAGGCTGTGAAAGAAGAGAAAATTCACAAACATCAATGAAGTAGTCATGATTTTTATGTGTGCGATGCGTTATGACCAAGGCTCGGCAATGTTAACATGTTAGTTTGTCTAATATTTTCATTACGAAGTAGCCAAGATATGCAATAAAATAAAAAAGAACACGATATATCCACACACGCACTCAGATGATTTATTCTAACGTTAGGATTTTTTTTTTTTTTTTGTAATATAATATATAAAAATCTAAGTTCCGGGTTTCGCCCCTTTTGTAAATTCTAACAGTACATCCCCCACTGATAAGAAAGTCGGTACGTATCTATCTACCTGACTATGAGATAGTAAAAAAATCTTTGATCGGAAAAATTCATGGTTACCCTAAGCCCTAAATGATATGATTGTTGTTTTTTTTCTTACCCGTGGAAAGAAAAGTGGTTACTACTACGGCTTTATTAATGATAAGACTCATTTTAGTACCCTGTCACACAATAAGAATTCACCATTTTTCATGAAAAACAAACGGTTTTAAGACACAATCGCAAATCGAAGCACGGCGATCAACCAACCAAGTGAGCAAACCGCCCAGGCCCAAACATTTAAATATTACTCATACTCAGTAATAATGAATTATTTTTAAAATAAAACGAATTGATTTATTAATGATAGGAACTGTAAAATATTTAAATACATTTCAAAGTATATTAATCATTCGTTTTAGTAAATCATAAAAAAGAAAAAAAAATCTACCATTTCTACCAAACCCAATGATTAGTTGAGCTGGCAAGACGGCAGACAAGGACACACTCCCAGCGGGTGCCCTCTCGCCAGGACCGTTTTTGACTAGCTACCGCTTACAAAGAAATAGCTATCTTATGTGTACGGTATAAAGCTCATTTTAGATAAACAATTTTTTTTTCGTGCACTGTCTAGTTAGTAGAGTACAATGTCTTTGCATTTATCATTTGTAGTTTGACATTGACAAATGACAGCTGTGTTGAGTTGCCATTACAATGAAGAAAACACAGAAAAAAATTATTCTCATAAGAAATTATAGCTGTAATCTAATAAAAGTACATTGTATATCACAAAACAGTTACATAATATACTGTTCCGTGTTATGTACATAATGAAAACATAGTTATAGAAATATCTATATCTATCTATTGACGGGCCTGTTGGTCTAGTGGTTGGTGACCCTGACTGCTAAGCCGGAGGTCGTGGGTTCGATTCCCACCCAGGACAAATCTTTGTGTGATGAGCACGACATTTGTTCTGTGTCTGGGTGTTATTTATCTATAATATGTATGTATTTAGAAATATATAAGTATGTTTATCAGTTGTCTGGTTACCATAGTACAGGCTCTGCCTAGTTTGGGATCAGATGGCCATGTGTGAGCTGTCCCAAGATATTTATTATTATTATTTATTATCTAGTGCTTTACATATGGAGTTTTTTTATATATAAAAAAAAAATTATATGTATAATAATAGTAGAAAAAAGGTGTCACATTCATTTTCTTAACCGCTAAGGCCCGATTGGTACTAAAGTGTAGATAATTTTGCAGTAACGGGCCCAAATAAGTAGTGGTTTACACGGCCAATGCTGGCTGCCGTGATAGCGCTGGCTTGGCATTGGCCTCTTGTAAACTGTTTTTATAGCCAGACCTTCGCTGGCAGGTAGTGTTGGCAATAAAGATGATGTTGATTTTCTAAGTGACCTTCCCCCCAAAGCCCCGCTGCAGCTAGCCAGCGTCATGCGTAGACGAGTCAAGCCAGCTGCTAGCGCACGTCCGACCATGTGCATAGGTACAAGTTTTGATTCGGCAGCGGTTGCGTGTAAGATTGGCACCCGCGAACTGGCAATTTGTAACCAAAACGGTCCAGGCGTTGGCTAGTTGAAGACTGGCAGCCAACACATGGGCTTCGTGTAAACCATCCGTAACAAGTGAAACTTTCTAATGATACGTACGTACGTACATTATTTACTCAAATTATGTACTATTCGGCCGATGTATCTTAGAGAGTCTAAAAAGCGATACAAGATATTGTCGTCTCTTTTTCACCCACCGTTTATGTGTACTTACATCTCACGCAAACGATCTTGTAGCTCTTTCAAGATTCGCCAAATTTCTTCGGCCGTAATGTAACTAAAGCTAACAAGGAAGAAATGAAATACCTTAGTAAAATCGGGATTTTCGGTTATGGCAACATCATCTTGTCACAGGCTATGGCAGAACAGTGTTACCAGAAATAAAACAACATTTAGACTAGTTTATTTATTTATTTACCTATTTATTGTGCAACCATTTGTACAATCGAACTAAATAACACTACTTTATCTAATAAAGTGCTTTGGCAATTGTTACTTATACATAGAATTATTCTAACAGTCAAAACGGCGGAGAATTTTGATTATTTACAACATTGATATATCCCAGTTTTTGATAAACTATAAGAAGGAAAAGCCACTCCTTGACTGCGGCCCACGGAGAGGCTACGCATCATGCTTCGCTTAGCGTAAAAATAGCAGTGATAACAAACACTGCAATGCACCCACGACCACGGTACGCATGAAACACAACAAACGTTGATAAGCAGACACGTGCAGCCAACGTGGCTTGGACATCGTGCACAACGTACACGCAAAAGCGTAACAGCGGCTTTATAATCTCATACAGAGACCGAGCATTGATCACCACGCTTGTGAGCTGCCCCACGGTGGGTGCCATTACCGAAGCTGTTAATAATACCAGCCTGTAACTTTCCCACTGCAAGCCTCTCATACACAGAACGAGCATTAATCACCACGCTTGTGAGTTGCCCCACAGTGGGCGCCATTATGGAAGCTGTTAACAACACCAGCCTGTAACTGTCCCACTGCAGGCTTCTCATACAGAGAACGAGCATTGATCACCACGCTTGTGAGCTTCCCCACGGTGGGCGCCATTACGGAAGCAGTTAGCACCAGCCTGTAACTGTCCCACTGCAGGCTTCTCAGACAGAGAACGAGCATTAATCACCTCGCTTGTGAGTTGCTCAACGGTGGCGCCGAATATTGCACGTGGCTATGATTGCTAGCATCTTTTGAAGACAAACTCTGTACGACTTTAGATTTGTAATGTTATTAAATATAATATGATATTAAGCTCAAGTCTATACAATGAAAAATCTTAAGAAAATCTAATTATTGCGATTTCAAAGTTCAGAAAATTAAGTCGACGGAGCACCGAGTTTAAAAAATAAGCTCAAAGATCATAATTGAAATATTGCAGAGCAGAACAGAACCTTTGTATAGTTGCCGGCAAGTAACTTGGCAATGGTTGGAGTAGTGAGAGCGTTTTTACATATTCTATGTTGCTGTCGGCGTTCCAGCTGTACTCGAACCCAATGGCTTGGCACGTGATGATGGCAAGAGACCGGACGGCATGTCGCTATTTCCATGGAAGATGGGTAGGCCTTTAGTGTGGGACGCTACATGTGTCGATACTCTTGCGCCATCCCATTTTCCAAGTTCATCGTGCTGTGCTGGTGCTGCTGCTGCGGCTGCTGAAAACCTCAAACGGCGGAAATATAACAACCTAATGGGCAGTTATATATTCGAGCCGTTTGGGGTTGAAAACTTGGACCGTGGGGCCCGAGTGCACATATGGTTTTCAAAGATCTAGCCAAACGCCTTGTTGACACTTCACGTGACCCGAGGGCTGGCTTTTACCTTGGACAAAGAATAAGCATTGCCATACAACGTGGCAATGCAGCCAGCCTAGTGGGCACACTTCCGGTCGACAGCGATGCGGATGAATACTTTGACGCCATTTTTAAACTTTTATTAATATAATTATATTAGTTTTTTATTTATTTTTTGTGTATATATCATTTATTATTTTAGTTATGTTAAGATTGTATATATTTAAAGTTATTGTAAATAAATAAAAAAGTATGTAGAGACCAAAAAAAAAAAAAAAAAAAACATCTTCATTAAATATTATGAAAATCAATAAAAAAATTTGCTTCACGCGACGTGACCTAGACCCTAGTTATTCTATGTGCAACAAAAGCACAATTTTATTATTCGCCTGTATCATTGCATAGTAATCTTTAAAAATAAATAATTTTTTGTATACATTTATGTACATAGGAACCTTAAAATATGGGATAAACTCGTGACGACTCTTGCCAAGTTACGTGCCGGGTACTGTACATTTTTATAATAATTTCCGTGAGACAAAATACGTCTCTCATATTTATCCAGTATCTAAAAACAGTACATATATTTTTTGTATAATACTTTCACGCGTACATTCATAATCGTTTTTTTTTATTCTGATTCTATATGAAACTAAACATCATTGATTTCTGACGTATGCTCCGTTAACAATTTTTTCTGATCTGTTTTTATCATTCAAACATCCATTCATCCCATCCATCCATAATATCAAATCTCATTTCAACATCCTTCTCCAAGTTAAATTTTACCATGGTAATATTTATTTTTACAAATGGCAATACTGGACCGCAACGTCATTATGACGAGAAGCCGGGAACTAATTTTCTAAAGTTTCTGCTATCTTCGAATAGACTCTTGACGAATATCACCTGTAAAGATAAATATTAATTTTAAATATTATTATTATATTATGTAGCTTGTATCAGGCTTGCGATACAAGCTACATACAACACGCCTAGCGTAATAACCTACTACTACTACTACATAAAAGATATACGTGTGTATACGCGTTAAATGTGTGCGTGAACGATGCAGGGCTGACTACTTGACTAGACTTAAATACAGGATTCATTTAAAAGGAGTGCGTATATTCAACGAACAAATCAGGAGCATACAACTGAACCACTTTTCCCACGAAACTTAGGTCGAAATCTTAAAATTGAAAATCACCTTTTCGTATAAACATAAGTCACGTGACCTGTCACTTAGTATGAAAAGTTCAATTTCAATTATAAGATTTCGAGCTATGTTCCTTGGGGAAAGTTGTTCAGTTTTATACACCTGATTACCTCGTTGGATATACGCACTCCTTTTAAATTAATCCTGTATAAGGGTCTTAACAGATAGACAAAATCACACAACAAAGTAATTCTGTTAGGGTTCCGTTTCTGGTTTAGAGGTACGGAACTCTAAAAAGAAAAGCATTTATTCGTGACCACGCATAAAATAATAAAAAGAAATACCTATAAGAATTATTATAAGTTGGAGGAAATATGCGTCACATCCGTGCGAAACGGCCATCGCTCAACATGTGCTAAGATTCGAAACCGGAGCCATGATTTTAAATTTACATAATAAATCTTACGGTACGAATACACCAAATCCGCCATCGGCCGATATATGCTCGGGCGTCATCGGCCGACCACGGCCGATCAAATCAAACGTAAGTAAATGGAAGAGAGCGCATACACTGCACTACCGGCGTCGACCGATGACGCCCGAAAACGGACGATAACTGACGAGTCCGAACGTGTTTGGATTTTTTGTCAGTTTTACTCTGAAGTTGCACAGTTCAGACTCATAAGTTCCACCGACAACGGCCGTTATCGTCTGCAGTGTATTCAGTTGAACGTCCGAGTTACTCGTCCGAGTAGTTCTGTCCGGCATCGGCCGACAAAATCGGTTTTAGTGTATTCGTACCGTTAGACTGCACGGATAGCCGAGTGGTATAGGTCACCACACTAATTACCACTGTGCGCGAAGTACTGCGGGTTCGATCCCCGCATGAGACAAGTATTTGTGTGATCCAGAGATGCTTGTTGCAACTCTGGGTGTTCTTTGTGCATGTGATTTGAATGTTTGTGAAACCCCCGCGATACAAGGTTTAAATTCCTTAGTGTGGGCGTCGTTATAAAGAAAAAATCTAAAATCTTCAACTCACCTGTGTAAGTCCTACGAGTAACATCAAGAAGAGATGTCCTATCGACCATGTTAATACTCTGAAACAAAAACAAAATAAAAATAAAAATTCAAGTTGGCCTTTCCAGGCACTTTCGAAACGTAAAATGACGCTAGTTGCGCGGTTCCAAAATGTAATTTTTATGGAGAAGAACCGGCAAGAACTTCCATCTTCATTAAATAATATATAGCTTCTATTAGGGCAAAGGAAAAATGAATTAAATAAATATTCTTTTGAATCGGATTCTATCTTTTAAAACGGATTTTATCCATTGAAACGGAGTCTATTTTTTGAAACAGATTCTATCTTTTGAAACGGATTCTATCGTGGTTTATTTTGATTTTAGTTCCCGAAGATTTAACGCCTTCGAGGGTATCATGGTAACGGGTAGACAGATAGATCTCTCTTAGAAATTAGTTTTATGTCAGTTTCTGTGTTGGTGCATATACAAAATGGAGTAAATAAATATCTTCATTTTAATAAAAAGTCTGCAAGTCCTCACCTATCGCACATGTCTTCAGCCAGGTTCCTGTCTCTGGCCTCGTGTGCCGAGTGCAGCTCCTGCAGCCGGCGTGCAGCTGACACCTTGTCCTTGACCCGAGCGACAGACTCCGAGATGTCACGCACTCGCATCATGTAGGTTTCCGCAGCATTGCCTTGAGAATACCATACAAGACACTGTTAAGAGTAAGGCGGGCAGAGAGCTTTAAAGATTAGGTATTTGAAGTAACTATCGCTGTCGCGCTGTTAACAGGTGCATGTGATAAGGACAACTGAATATCCCTCGTAAAAACGACGTTCGGCTCTCGACTACCCCTCAAATTTTGGACCAAATTGAAAGATATTTCATATGCTGAATGAGAAGTTGAATTGAAAGTTCATAAAACGAGGAGAAAACAGACGAGAACGTTTGTAAGGAAAAAAGGACACCCGCGTTTCATCTTAAACTCGGGATAAACAAGTCATCATCCGATCGCGATCCAGATTGACTATGTACAAAGTATATTGTATCGAAGATGCATCTGATCTCAAATAAAATGAACATATTGAAAACCAGATGGAGAACGAAAGTCTTCAACCAGTGAGTCCTGCCAGTCATGACCTGCGGCAGCGAAAATTGGACATTGAAAGTAGGGCTAGTCCCAAACTCAAAGTCGCTCAGCGAGTTATGGAGCGAGGTACACTCGGAGTATCTTTGAAGTATAAGATCAGAAAAGAGATTATCCGGAGATGAACTGGTGAGAGCGACATGGCTTGCAGAGTTAGTAAGCTGAAGTGGCAGTGGGCTGGTCATGTCTGTCGAAGGACTGATGGCCCTTGAAGCAGACGAATCCTTGAGTGAAGACCGCGTATTGGTGGCAAACGTAGTTTGGGACCAGCCAGATGGATCGAAGGCTTGAAAAGGTGGTGGGTCGGGCTGGGTGCGAAAGGCGGAGGACCGGGTGTTGTAGCGCAACTTGGGAGATGTCGACATCCAGCAGTGGACCGCGATAGGCTGTGTTGATTGATCGTACATGTATGATCACTTACCTAGCTCCATTTCTTTATCGTCATCGTAGTCTTTTTCTTCATGCTCATCATTGTCTATAAGCATGTCGAAGAATACCTGAAAACGAAGGATGGACGAAGCATAAAAATATATTCTTCGTACCTATTTTAAATGTTAATATTCGGCTTTACGGACAGTTTTGTAACACCTTGTATAAGCATGTTTATCAGTTGTCTGGTTACCATAGTACAGGCTCTGCCTAGTTTGGGATCAGATGACCATGTGTGAGCTGTCCCAAGACTATTTATTTATTTAGCTGTTAAAAGTCAAGTCTCTGTCAAGGTCCAAGTCTGCCAGTCTACCAAATACTTACTGTTTTCTGGCTAAAAGTGCTAAAACTATTATCGAAGCAGAACTTGTAATCTCCTGTCATGACGGCGGTATGTCGGTGACTGTTCTCTGGCTTCTTGTAGTCTGCAACGATGACGCGCCCGCCGGGATCCGACATCTGGAACGAGATGTCCAGGTCACCGTGTGTGGAGTCGATCACCTGAAAACAAATCAAAAACTCAGACGATGCGGGAATGCCGCTGGATTGTTTTAGTGGGTATACCGGGTCAGCCCGTGGAGTCCCACATAACCCCCCATTCCCCCAAATGGGTACCCCCCATGCATAATGCATAATGCATTTTTTCCCAGCGTCAAAAAAAAAGGGTTAGATGCTAAATGTAACTTCAAAAGTGATAGATTTCTCTATACAGGATTAATTTTAAAGGAGTGCGTATATTCCACGAGCTAATCAGGTGCATAAAACTGAACCACATTCCCCAAGGACCATAGGTCGAAATCTTAAAATGGAAAATGAACTTTTCATACAAAGTGACAGGTCACGTGACTTATGTTTATACAATGCCAAACAATGACAAACGTCGCAATTTTTCACCTGGGTAATTTACTACCGTGGTGAAAAAAACCGGCCAAGTGCGAGTCAGACTCGCGCACCGAGGGGTCCGTACAAACCTGTAGGTATATAAGTAAAAGTTATGGTATTTTTATTGCTAAATGAAATGTAGTAAGTTTAAAATTATTAAAAATATTTTTATTATATGATATAACTAAAAATGTATACTTTTCGCAATTTTTCCTATATCTCTGCTATAAGACGTTGCTTCATACCAAATTTCAAGATTCTGAGTTCACGGGAAGTACCCTGTAGGTTTTGATTCCCTTGCGAGTGTCGAAAATTTGCGGCATAAACGGGAGTATCTTTTGATCGCGTTGACTTAGAAGTTTGATTTTTTCACAGCTCCAAGAGACCATAGACTTGAGTATTTGATATGAATTTCAGCTTGATACCTCCACGCGTTCCTGAGAAAAAAGGTCTTGACAGACAGACAGACAGACGGACAACAAAGTGATCCTATAAGGGTTCCGTTTTTACCTTTTGAGGTACGGAACCCTAAAAATGGCATTATTTCTGCCTACTCCTGACTTCACCTGAGTGATATACTTGGGTGAAATGTTTACGAGCTTCAAAACCTACTGATATTATAAATGTGAAAGTGTGGATGTTTGTTACTCAATCACGTAATAACGGCTGAACGGATAAGGATGAAACTTGGCATGCATGTAGCCTTTGACATAGAAATGAACATAGGCTACCTTTTATCCCGATTCCTTAAGTAGTTTCCGACGAAAAATTTAAAATTGTTTCCGAGCTAAGCCGTGGCTAGACAGCTTTGAAATTTTGTATTTTTCTCTATTACAGCGCAAGCGATAACACGGGTAAAAATTTTATTCCAGTTTTATTACTTTCACATTTTTCATTTCTTTTCGGACCCAATTCTGAAGTCCACGCAGACGAAGTCACGGGCAGAAGCTAGTTAACAGATAAATGATAAATTAACGCTGTCATCTTAGTTACAATAATTTCACGATTTAATTATATAATTCTCTGGTTACATAATCTAATTAATGATGCGTGTCTGCGCAAATCAATTACAATGTTCGGCGACGATAGGATTTCAGAAAAGCAATTAAAATTTATAACTAACTTGATTGTTTCATAACACCATTGAATTATATTTTTAATCAACTTCAAAAGTTACTTTTAAATCGACTGTTTTTTTGTATGTTTGTAAAGAGATTTCTCTAGCAATTAGGTACTTGTTTACTATCGAAATATTAATTTAAGATATTATAATAGTCGTAAATATAAGCAAAACTGCGAAAAAACATTATAAATTTGTCTTCTTCTGCCTAGCCTTTTCCCAAGCTATGTTGGGTCAGCTTCCAGTCTTACCGGATTAAGCTGAATACTATACAGCGCGTAACAAAACCCCTATCCGATCCCTGAGAGTATTATTCGGTATCGTACTGCGAACACATATACGTAACTATTAAATGGATTGGAGATTATAATTTTTCCCCAGCCAAAATCTATATACACACATCAAAAGTGTCTAGGGATCAAGCATTTTTATGCGGATTTCTTGAGATTGAGATGTGGCTTTGTAATAAATTTATGATTTTATAAATTTATATGGATCCTTTTTGGTGCATTTCATAATTCGAATCAGGAACTGTGAATCAAATTCGAGTAAAAGATGAAAATCAGCTGTCAATATTTTCCCTATAAAAACATACAACGCATTGAAGACTTTATTAGTGCTACTGTTTCCCTACTACTGATTAAAACCAACGTTATTATGGAGCGGCGACGTCATTTAAGCAGGGAAGAAATGCTCAGAGCCGTGGGAATGATAGAAGCTGGTTCCCGGCAACGTACTGTGGCTTTAGCTCTGAATACAAGTCAGAGTGTTATCAGTCGACTTTGGACACGTTACCGAAGCACTGGTACCGTGGCTGAGCGCCATGGAGGACGGTATCGCTGCACCACACGGAGACAAGACCGATACATTCAAATCTTAACTCGAAGAGCTCCAACAATAACCGCCATGATGTTAGCCGTGAGGCTTCATCACTCTTCAGGGAACTTAATTAGCGACCAAACAGTCAGAAACCGCTTCCATGAAGTGAACCTTCATTCCCGAAGACCGCTACGGGTACCACCTATAGCAATGCACAATCGTAGGATTCGATATCAATGGGCTCTTGAACACAGAAATTGGGCAGAAGAACAATGGCGTTTCGTGTGCTTTTCTGATGAGTCTCGTTTTAGTATGAGACCGGATACAAGACGTATACGACACTGGAGAACCCCTGGACGCCAACAGCGATTAAAATCCTGCCAGGAAGTCCATCCTTATAGTGGTGGAACCATCATGGTATGGGCGGGTATTTGGATCGGCGGAAGAACTGAGTTGATTTGGATCAGAAGCAACCTCAACGCTCAAATTTATGCTGAGACGATTGTATCAGACGTCATCGTTCCTCTACAAGTGCAAATCGGTCCCTTATTTCAGTTAATGCATGATAATGCACGACCGCACACCGCAAGAGTTGTAAGACAGACTCTCGCCGCAGCTAACATCAATGTCCTGCCCTGGCCTGCTCAGTCGCCAGACTTGAACCCGATTGAGCATGCATGGGATATGCTACAGAGAAGAGCTCTGCCGAATATGGAGGGTATCCAGTCGCAAGAAGACCTTTTTTTGTTGTTGCAACGAACATGGGCGGCCATTCCACAGCGTGATTTGGATGAACTCATTTTGAGTATGCCAAACCGATGTTCTTGTGTTGTTAGTGTTCGCGGTAGAAACACGGATTATTAATTGTTTAAGTTACCCAATAAAATTTTAAAGAAAACTGTTATTTCAGTCTTTTTTTCGAACTTTTGTGTTAGTGGTTCAAATGTCAAAAATCCCTTTATTAGGAAAATGGCAAATTTCTTTATTAATGCAAAGGTGACTTGGTTTATCGTTACTGTGACAAACGAAAACACTTTATTCGATGAATCCTTAAAGAAAATTTTAATTAATATCAATCAGGAGAAAAGTTATTGCAAAAATATATGTTGATCCCTAGACACTTTTGATGTGTGTATATAAAAATCAATTGCTGTTCGTGAGTCTCGCTAAAACTCGAGAACGGCTGAACCGATTTAGCTGATTTTGATCTTGAAATGTTCGTGGAGGTCCAGGGAAGGTTTAAAAGGTGAAAAACATAAAAAAACATGTAAAAAAAAACTGTTCCTAAACTCGGGAATAACTTAATTAATTTACTTTTGACAGAACGAAGTCTGTCCGGGCAGCTAGTAATTAAATACAAATAAAAACTGATCCAAGGCAACAGCTGAACAACTGACCGCTCCTCAAAGTTCACGTACTTACTACCTACAGTTTTGTGTTAAAGGAGCGAGACGGGTCATGAACTACCACGTATACGCGTTTATTGGATCTGACAGGGGTTTTGTTACATGTTGTATTTTACATGGAGCGACTGCCTATCTGACCTCCACAACTCATATTACTGGGTAGTACAGTATCCAATAGTAAGACTGGTTGTCAGAATTGTAATAACTTAACGACTGTCAAAGATCACCGTATGACAGTCGGGACCAACGGCTGAACGTGCTTTCCGAGGCATGGAGGGGTCTCAGTATGTTTACAAATGGTCACCCATCCACGGAGCAACCGCGGCAAGCGTGGCTTAACCTTTATTATCAGCCAAACCGTACGACTCACACTTAGCCACGAGCCCCTCTAATTTGTACACGAATGAAAAAGAGTTAAGCTTTTTAAGTTAGTTGATGACGCATGTTCTATCTCTTTTTCGCAAAACGACGACTTGTACGGGGCAGCCCCAGATTGGTATGACAGTTTTTTTTTTTTTTTTTTTTTATTTATTTATTAAGGTTTACCAACAGCTTCTGTGTACTGTAATGCTTATGTATATTAATAACTATGTCTAAGACTTACACAGTCGCCAATTACTGGTTAACCAGCATTCACAAAATAAGTGATAAGTGCTAGAAAGAATATACAACTAAACTAATACAACTAAACTAAACAGTTTTGTAATATGACGTCACATTTTATATATCTCTCTCTGTCTAATTACCAATATTGACATGCTTGTAACTCGGTCAATATTCAAATAATTTCTGTGCCATTTTTTATATAGTTTTTGAAATTGAAAATAATCTTTCATGCAAACATAAGTCACGTGACCTGTCACTTTGTATGAAAATTTCATTTTCCATTTTAAGATTTCGATCTATGTTCCTTGGGGAAAGTTGTTCAGTGTTATGCACGTGATTACCTCGTTGAATATACGTACTCCTTTTAAATTAATCCTGTATATCTACCTAAATTTTATTTAAATCATTTTTTCTTGTTATCAACACATTTTATTGCTTTGATAACGTTTAATGTTCGAGGTGTTGTTAACATTGAAAACAAGGTCAGGAGTCGTCAACACTTAGGTCGCCCGTCTATGGACTACGAAGTTCGTCGGCAGTGGATGGATAAGGACTTCAAGGACAGGGATGGTTGGCGCTCTCTGGAGGCCTACAATCAGCAGTGGAAGGAGATAGGTTGATATGATAATGATGACACGGACTGGTTTCACACTTGGCCGGTTTTATACGAAGAAACGTTATTTCGTATAAAACCGGCCAAGTGCAAGTCGGACTGGACACGCCCAAGGGTTCCGTATAAAGAACAATTTTTATGATTTTACTAACTGTTCCCCACGACTTCGCCAGCGGTACCAAAGTTTTTAGTAAAAAAAATAGCTTATGATACTCAGGGAGAATGTAGCATTCTAAGGGTGAAATATTTTTTGAAATCGTCACACCAGTTTTTGAGTTTATTCATTACAAACATACACACAAAAATACAAATCTTTCCTCATTATAATATGAGAGTAGATTACAAATGTAAAGTTATCAGACTTTTTGTTGTACATGTAATATTTAAAAATTATCTTTTCAGTTTGAGAAAAGGCAGCAGATGGCTCTATGACAGGTTAACATCATTGAACATATTTAAATTCTACCAATGGTTGTCAAACCCTGTAAAATTTTAATACCGTAATCCGACTGATTACTGACTTATCAATGGCCACTGAACTCGTAAAACCAATACATTAGCTTTGGATTTGTAGTATTAACATGCCAATATCATTAAACCCCTGACAACATGAATAAGTGGGTAGGCAGAGGTGTTTATCACACTATGCTCGAACACTGAAACACTATTTAACTTTAAGATATTGTTTTCTGAGGTTTACGCGAATATTAGACATTGAAGTAAAACTACTTTAAACGGATTCTACGTCGGGAACTAAAATAAAAATTAACCGCGATAGAGTCCGCTATAGAAACAACACGAACAATTTAAAAAAAATTGTATTACTTATAGGTAGCTGATATTTATTTTTATATTTCAATATAATAAGAAAGCAATATATTTATCAATTCAATGAGTTAAATAATGTTTATTTTTACTCAATGGAACAATTTGTATATTATTATGTAATAAACAATAGATGTTATGTACAAAAACAAATAACAATGTAACAATAAAACAAATATCAGTGTGTATAGCAGTGGCATGAGCACAAACCATAACAATATGAGAATTTAGTGATGACTTTTGCAAAATGATATAGAAAAATATAATTGCACAAGCTGCCTCTTCTGATGAAGAGAAGGAACCAGCAGTTATTTTCACTTTTGGGCTGTTCTCACAATGACCAGCCGGAGAATGCTCGAGCAATCCAAAGACTCGGGCCAAGGGACAGGACCGGTGTGTTTTTGGTTGATGAAAGTCTGACTGACAAGTATCCTCACGTCCTGCCGTTGGCATGGGTTGAAAGCGTTAGCATCACCCCGAAAATATGTCCTCACAATGTTTAGAATGAAGAAAGTACACGTAATTTTTGAATTTTCATATTGATAATTGCCTTTACTTCTTTAAAAGTTAGTCTTCTTTATGGACTTAGAGCAATAGCGCACTAGCGACCTGGCAGCGCGGCCACGACGCGCGGCCGGCCGCAGGGGTTGCGATTTGCAACGCGGCCAATACCGCGGCTACGATCGTCAGTTGCACATACAGCGCACTTCAAAATGGACGTTGTACTTCCACAATACGTGCGGCCGCCGCGACTAGTGCGCGCACACTGGTGATTTAACTGCAATACAATTGATCTCAGTGGCCGCAGCGGCCAGCGACTGAACACGGGCCGCAAATGCGTCGCTCCGATCTCGCTGGCCGCTGCGGCTTGGTGTGGCCGCTGGCCGCGTGCGGCCAGGTGCGCTTGCTCTATGGCGATTTCATACTAATGTATCTATCTCGATGGCCGCCGCGACCTGGCCGCTGCGGCCTAGCCGCTAGTGCGCTATTGCTCTTAGAGAAACCCAACAAAGCGAAAATCATGAAAATTGGTTCAGTAATTTTTTAAGCTATAAATGTTGTAACCAACACAACTTCGTTAGATATATAAGACCAATGGCTGTGAAAGATTTAAGATAGTGATTTTTATTTTATTTTTGATAATACATTTTTTTATTATTTAAATGGTATATTCAAACAATTTTGTTATAAAAGCTTATTAAGTTAGGGTAACATAGGGGAAATAGGATTTGTAAATAACCATACAAGATATTTTCTCACAGAATTACCTCTAAACTAACAATTGGCACTTATCCAATTCTAAAAGTATTTCCATACAATACCTATTATAAAAGCAATTATACAATTAAATAATATACGAAGACGTTAATTTGAATAACAGTGAGATAAAGTTTAATAAATAATAATATTTTCAAGGCGAATGTTATTAGATCGCGTTCAACCCTCCGGAAAGGTTATCTACCTCCAAATAAAAACATTTTAATCTCCTTACCTGGTATTCTATGTCGATAATTTCGTCAGGCACCACTTTGTGATAGAAACAGTCGACTTTTCCAGCTTGTATCATAACAGTAACATCTTTTTCGTACGCAAAAACTACACTAAATATAGTTGTTAAAAATAGATAACGCATTTTGACTGAAAACGACGTTTTTACTGTTAATTAGGGCGGCTAACAGAGTTAGGGATGTTGTAAATGGTATTTATAGTATCCGAACGCCTTGTTTGTGCTTATAAATAGCGAAAAATGACTACATATACGATTGAATTAATCCCACAAACAAATAAACGGGGCTGCTTTCCGCTACGAACGAAACTTCGTTCTGAAATTATTTGACATTGACATTATGTTTACAAATTAAACTCGAAGGCGAGTTGATCGAATGATCGATATTTTCTGAAACGACGATATTAAATATTGTATGCCTGTATTCGTTTAACATAGTATAAATCATGTTTACTTTAATTAATAGTGTTCTTAATCAACTCATAAAAACGTGATAGAAGCGAGATTAATGTCATTTCGTTCAGAAATAAAAAAAGTCTTTGAAATAACGTTATTTTGAGCATGAATTTTGGGTCCTTGTCACACTTGGAGCTTTTGTAACAGAATAGATAAGAAGCTGTAAACTAGGTATGCTAAAATTGTACAAAAAACTTATAAACAATTCATAACAAAAAATCTTGTCACGGACACTCGGACAGATCGCAGACAGAATACCGAATTATAATATTTTATACTATTATTTATGTCTGTTTGACTAAACAGGGCCGTTCATAATTTATTTAAAATGGCGAGCAGCGGTAGCTCTGGCGCTGCGCCTCCGAGTGGGGTCGTTCAAAATAGTGCATTATCTTTCGTTTCGGCAGCGCAGCCGAAGGCAACAGCTGACAATGTCTCAGCCGTTCCAGGGCCCTCACGGGAAATGGATAGGGTGGAGATGGAACAAGCAGGTAAAGGAATAATACATTCATCCTAACTTTTTTAACTAGTCCATTGTAAATATTAAGTTATTTATCCCTTTTACAGTTGTTACCTTTTATGGCTTAATCCTGATGTCAGCAAAGATTATGATCCTAAAAAATCTTGATCACACATCTTAGTACCTACTTTGTTTAAAATTAGGATTTAATAAACATACATACTTACTGCCCTAAGCACAGACCCTCCTCTGCTGTTTGTATATTAATTGTCTATCAGCCGGTAAAAAAATATTTTTTTGGTAAAATATCAGGAAATTTAAAAAAAACCTTGATATTTCCTCCATATTCTTTCTTTTTGAGCTAATGGTACTTTTACACTTTACAGTTTATAGCATAATACACCCAGTAGCTGGTCTCATTAACTACCTATGGCATTTTGTGCTGTCATGTTGTGTTATCAACACAACATGACAGCACCCTGATTCACCCACCCTCACTATTTCCTATTCCTATCGTCGCAATAAACTCCCCAGCAGCACTCTCATTTACAGTACAATATATATTTTTTTTATTTACAAATAGCTGTTGCCAGCGGCTTTGCTCCCTCATGTATGTTAGTAAAGTATATATAGATGTAGTCTGTGAAAATATAGAACTTTCCAAACTTTCAACCCCTATTTCACCTCCTTATTGGTGGATTTCCGAAAGAAAAGTATCTGATAGCCTTCCTCGATATATGGACTTTCTAACATTGAAATAACTTTTCGATTCAAACCAGTAGTTCCTGAGATTAGCGCGTTCAAACAAACAAACAAACTCTTCAGCTTTATAATATTAGTATAGATTTAAAAAATGTTGGAAACTTTCCATGTCTGCGACTGCTTAAGGTTTATAAGTACTTATATGAAATAAAAAACTGCAGGCTGAAATTGTCACAATAATACCATATTATTTCTGCAGACCAAAATATGGTCCCAGCGGGAGTGGCGGTGGTGTGTGAGGCTTGTGCGAAGGTGTATCCCGACCAGCCTAATCCACTTCAGGTCACTACGAGATTAAAATATTGGTATGTTATAATGTAATACATTTATTAATTGATTGATATTCATTTAAAAGTAGCGGTTGTACCCTAATGGTTGGTGCGTCGGATTTGTAAGCATGCGGATGCCGGTTCAAATCCCACCCATCGCACTACCAATGTGAACCCACTCGTAACACAAGCATTTAGCTTAGCACGAGGGGTTAACAAGAATACTAGTAAACACAAACAGTGATAGTGAGTTTTATAAAAAAAAAACAAAATATTTTATTACATACTAGCTACGCCCCGCGTTATTACCCACAGTTTTTTAGTTTACTGTTTTTTTCAAGTTTTGAGTAGCCAAGTTTCCACGGTTTCAGCTACCTCCAAAACTAATTTTATAAAAATCGGTCCAGCCGTTTGAGCGTGAAGAGATGACAAGCATAAAAACACAAACGCAAGTGAACAGGATATTGTTATTTTTTTTTACTTGAGGCAGGACTCGAATCCGAAACAGGTTAAGACAGGCTAAGCCGCTTTAGACTGCGTTTCCACCAAAGATGTGCGAGGTAGATGGGTGATGCGAGGATGCGTAGGGAGGCTATAAAATGGTGTGAATGTTACAACCCATCCACGGACTGACCGCGGCGAGCGCGGCTTAACCTTTATTATCAGTCATCAGTCAAACTTAGTTCCGAGCCCCTCTTAACATACAGTCGAATTTTTTTTTCACCTCCAAAAACCGTAAAATATCAATATTTTTAGATAATTACGCTATTGATTGATTTTTAGCATCCAGCATTTGTCCCAAGTTTTACATAATTTGGTTTTCCACAGGCTAGGTGGGTTGGATCCTCTCGATTACATCAGCATGTACTGGAACCCCGGCAAGCCAGAGCAACACATACCACAACACTGGCATTACGTGAGGTGAGTACAACTATATATGTACAGTACTCGCCAATCTTTATGGCCGCTATACGCCGTAAGCTATGGTACGGAGAGCCGTAAGCTAGGATACGGAGAACCGTAAGCGCGGGAACTGCAAGTCGACCGATTAGTGTGCACTGCAGTAGGGAGTTTCATAGCTGAACGGCTCGAGTTGATACAGTGACGATCCCTTTCCAAGTTGATACATGCGCTACCGTTAAAATTTATTATTTCTCGACAGCTTTGGTCTTTCCGACTTACACGGCGACTGTCGGGTACACCGCCTTGCGGCCAGCAAGAAGCCTTCAGGGTACGGCTTCGAGTTGACTATGAGGTTATCTGCAGAGGGAGCTACGCAGCCTCCTCTGTGGCCTGCAGCCTTGTTGCAAGCCATCGCTAGATACGTATTCAGTACAGGTTAGTTCTAGAACTCTTAAGGTATGTAGTAAGCTGGCTGCTATTGGCGAGTTGCCGGTCAAAATGGAGGTCTAAGGGGGAGGCCTAAGTTCAGCAGTAGATGTCATCAGCCCGATGATGAAGTAAGCTGGCTTCCGGTGCGTCATATTGCGTACCAGGGGTCTTAATACCGACTGCATCGAGTTTCAATCGAATTGAGATCGAGTTTTTACTCTAGAACTCGACACTAGCGCCAGATTGTGCTGTGGCACGATTTGTAACTAAGCTTCATCGAGAATAACCTATACTCTGTTTTTTAATCCTAGAGGCTAAATTGACAAGTAAAAATGCCAAAATGACATAGATTACAATAGATTTTACTTCAGTTTTGACATAATTAAAAAAACAGAGTAACTATGAGAAAATCCGAGAAAAAACTAAACCATAGACTTTTAGAACTTTATGATTACGATTTCATATGTTTACAGCTAATATATTATTGCTATTATAATATTACTAGCTTTTGCTGGCGGCTCCACCCGCGTGGTCGTCGATTTTCGGGGCAAATTATAGCCTTCCTCAATAAGTGAGCTATCTAACAAGAAATTTTCAAATCGGATCAGTGTTTCTTGAGATTAGCGCGTTCAACCAAACAAACGAACTCTTCAGCTTTATTGTATTAGTTTATTTACACTAATATTATAAAATATTGTATTTTTGTGTATGTTTGTAATGAATAAACTCAAAAACTACTGTGCCGATTTCAAAAATTCTTTCACAATTAGAAAGCTACATTCGCCTTGAGTAACATAGGCTATATATATAGTTTTTACTAAAAATTTAGGTACCGCGGGCGGAGTCGCGGGGAACAGCTAGTATAATACTAAAAATATCCTACGACCAATTCTCAGACCTATCAAATATGCTATTTTGTTTTATTTATTGAAGCGAAGGTCTGAACAGCTTGATGGTAAACCACTGATAATTTTTTCAAGTATACAACATGTAACAAAAACCCTGTCCGATCCCTGAGAGTATTATTCGGTATCGTACTGCGAGCACATATACGTAGCCATTTAATGGATTGGAGATTAAAATTTTTCCCCAGTGAAAATAATTAAATAAAAATAAAAACTGATCCAAGGCAACAGCAACACTGACCGCTCCTCAAAGTTCACGTACTCACTACCTGCAGCTTTGTGTCAAAGATGCCGCATATGCGAGACGGTTCATGAACTGTACCACGAATACGCTTTTATTGGATCTGACAGGGGTTTTGTTACATGTTTGTTACATTTCGGGTAGGTAACAAGTTGTGTGCTGGTGACCACATATCGTGGCACCAGGCGCTGGACGGCAGCTCGCAGGGCCGGCTGCGCCACATGCTGGTGGCCGCCGACCCTCAGCTGGAGCGAGCCCGCGGGCCCTACGGCACCGTCACCTTCCTACAGGTATACTAATATCTACTATATAAAAATAAGTCGGGTTTTCCTTCCTGACGCTATAACTCCAGAACGCACGAACCGATTTCCACGGTTTTGCATTCGTTGGAAAGGTCTCGGGATCCGTGAGGTTTATAGTAAAGAAAATTCAGGAAAAATTTCAAGAGAAAAGCAGGGGGAATATCATTTTTCACATACAGCGCCATCTCTGATACATAGCATGTACTACAACGGCGCCAGTGTGCAGTTTGATCCATGAAAGGATAGCTTGCAACTCAATTATATAAAAAAAATTCGACCGCGGGCGGAGCTGCGGGAAACAGCTAGTGTATATATATTTTGAGAGATGAATCTCTAATGACTTCAACCCGAGGAGTACAGTCACGAGCATAAATATATATACACTTAGCGAAATTGTGAAAAACAATAATTTAACAGGTTCTCGAATGACGGGCCTGTTGGTCTAGTGGTTAGTGACCCTGACTGCTAAGCCGGAGGTCGTGGGTTCGATTCCCACCCAGGACAAATGTTTGTGTGATGAGCACGATCATTTGTTCTGTGTCTGGGTGTTATTTATCTATAATATGTATGTATTTAGAAATATACAAGTATGTTTATCAGTTGTCTGGTCACCATAATACAAGCTCTGCCTAATTCATCTAATGGATCAGATGACCGTGTGTGAGACTGTTCCAAGATATTTATTTATTTTTATTTTAAGATTTATTTAAATTATAACAGTTCTCGAATCATGAATTTTAGTCAGAAAAAAAATTGACAAATTGAAAATTGACTAATTTTCGTCTGTTTTTTCTAATTGTGTACAAGTGAAGAAGATAACAATGGCCTAACGTTAGTTAGTAGTAAGTGTATGTGCAATAGAATCTGGGATTTTTTTTTTTTCTATAGGTGGTTGGTTGCACGGGTCGCGAATTAAAAGCGGCCCAGCTCGGATCAGGCTTCGAAGTACTGAAGATTATTGGCGAGGATCCCAAGTAAGTAATCCTTTTGTTTTATCCTACTAATATATTAAATGTGAAAGTGTGGATGTTTAGATGATTGGATGTTTGTTACTCAATCACGCAATAACGGCTGTGCGGATTTGGATGAAATTTGCCATGCATGTAGCCTTGGACATGGAAAATAACATAGGATACCTGTTATCCTTATTCCTTAAGTATTTCCCGAGGGAAAATTGAAAATTGTTAACGAGCTAAGCCGCAGGCAGACTGCTTTGAAATTTGCTGTTTTTCTCTATTACAGTGCAAGCTATAACACGGAAGAAAATTTTATGCCATTTTTCATTACTTTTTGGACCCAATTCTGAAGTCCACGCAGACAAAGTCGCGGGCTGAAGCTAGTTTGTTATAAATTGTATATTTTATGTAAGGCGCTTTCATTTTGGAAACCCTAAATAAATAAATAAGTATGATGCATACAGGGTTATTTGAAAATCACCATCAACCTTGCAGGAGTAGATAACTAACATATTAAGCAACAACAATTGTTCTACGATTTTTGATAATTCGTTAGTTTTTTTTTTTTCATACTTTATACATAAATAAATGTGGACAACATCACATACATTGCTCCGAATCCAATGTAAGTAGCTAAAGCACTTGTGTTATGTAATCAGAGACAACGAAGGTACCACAAACACCCAGACCCGATACAATGTAGAAAATCCACAAGAAATAAAGGTCGAAAAATTAAAATTGAAAATCATCTTTTCATACAAACATAAGACACGTGACCTGTCACTTTGCATGAAAACTTCATTTTCCATTTTAAGATTTCAAACTATTTTTCTTGGGGAGAAGATGTTCAGTTTAATGCACCTGAATACCACGTTGAGTATACGTACTCCTTTTAAATTAATCCTGTATTAGAAGATATAATATGTATTTATACACCTTGTAAGATACCGTGTCTAGCAAATAAAAAAAATAAAAAATAATTTTATAAATAGCAACTTTTGTTTATGTCATGATCTATTCGTATATTTTTGGTGAGAAGTAAACATTTTTATTATTATTATTATTTTATTATATTTAATTCACTGCGTACCGGTTGCCCATCAGTTGTGGCGGGTCGTGGCTAGTGACGCGCATTGCACGTCGCGCGTCTGCACGCGGCGTGCGGCGGCGACCCAACGCGGCCGAGCACGCCAACCTCGCTGGCGTCTCAGCCAAGCTCCGGTGGCATGTGTGGTGGCAGGTAAGGACATACAATAAAGCTACCGTCAAACAGAGCTCTCTCAGATTTAGAAAAAAAAACTAGTTTAAAACTACAACCTGGCTATGTATAAGAAGCGTCTCAAAAGGACGAAACCATTCCATTCCTGCTTGCGACCACGGCCAGTGTAACCCGGCCGAAACGTCAAGCCTTAAAAGGTAAATGCATGAGTTCGCGTTAATTCCCGTGACGTAATTTTATTAAAAACATTCCAATAGAAGTCTATAAATGCATAGGTACAAAAACGAGGTCCAAAAACCTGGCATGGCCAAACGAGCAGAAAAAAAAAAAAAATATCTCATAATTAGTTGCTAATTAGTTGCTAATTAGTTACGAAAAAATCGATTTTGTTGCTCCACCCGATCTCGAAAAATCGACATAAATGCTAGCTTCACATGAAGATAGCATGAGCCATACCAAAAAAGGTGAAAATCATAGAAACAAATAGACCGCAATTAGTTGCTAATTTATTGCTGTAAGGCCATGTAAAATTCGATTTTCAAAAATCAATTTTTCAATGTTTTTTAACCGATTAAGATTTAAATCCATTCATGCTTGCTTGACACTCGATTTTCCCGGGATAAACAGGTGAATCAATTTTGTTGCTCACCGTAGCATTACTCATCAATGCCTGGAGAGTCAGTAACAAAATAGAAACCCGAAGATCGGGTGAATTTTTTATCGGTATCTGTAGAAACCGCTCATGCTTGCTTGACACTCGATTTTCCCGGGATAAACAGGCAAATTGATTTTGTTGCTCACCGTAGCATTACTTATCAGTGCCTGGAGAGTCAGCAACAAAATAGAAGTCCGAAGATCGGGTGAGTTTTTGATCGGTAAATTGTAAAGATCCTAATTTTTGTAATGGTCCCATGATTAATACTGGCCTCGCTAGCTTAACTGCCGATTTAAATAGATAAATCTTGAAGAATAAGTTGTTGTGGCCCACACCTCCACTTGTTCCAGTTTATAGAGTCAGCAACAAAATATAAACCAGAAGTAGGGTTGATTTTCAACCGGTTAACTTACAAACCGGATACGCCAGCTCCGATTTCTGTCAGTAAATTCTACATTTTTAATTGTTGCTGCTTACACGTTCACTTGACAAAGTGTATAGTGTCAAAAATATAGTGTTAAAATTCTCCTTAGTACCTATTCGAAAATTTGTCAAAAAAAAAAACAAAAAAAAATCTTTTTATCAAAATAGTGTATTGTCATCGGTCCTCGATAAATCTACAAAGTTTGAACGAAATCTGGCCCTTTAAAGTGGGTCAAAATCGCGCCCAAAGAAGTCGGTTACAAACATACAGTGAAGCTAATAAAAAGCGTGTAAAAAAAAAAAAACAACAAACAAAATAGACGATGCAACCCATGTCAGTTGATTATCACCTTTGTGCGTATGCCATAAAGTCGTAGTTACATTGAACGTTTTGTGACCAATCCCGTAAGTGTGCTAACAAACACATTCGGATGCGCGCTACTATTTAAAAGTTTCGTTTCAAGTAATTAAGTCGAGCATTAACTATATTCTGTTGTAATTTTAGAAACAATCATTTAGATTTTACATATTTTATTTTTATGAATATTATAAATATTAAAAAAAAATCTATTAGACACCCAAATAAAGTACATAATATCTTACCATTCCATAATTTTATTATTATCGATGTATGTAGTAATGTTAGCATTATTCTTGCAGCGTTTCCGAATAGATATCTAAGAACAGATAACAAATAATACGACTAGAAATAGTTGTCAACTTGTCACTTTTTAATGATTAGATGACTACAATTTGTATTTTGCGGATAATAATACTAGGTGCAAGCAACGTTTGCACCCACATGTTTCTAATTAGCACTTAGTTTGATCATTACAAGCATGCTTTCGAGCAAAAAGCATGCTTATTTTGGGCATGTGTATTCTTTTATCATCTGTATCCTCTAATAACAGCTGTACATAATTATAATTATGGAGGCCTGTGACACCTGTTACGTTTGTCGAATACCTACACTTATGAAGACGTCTGACAGATCTATGGAGGGTAAAGGTAAGGAGATTCATCTTATATGGGAGAAAAGTTGAAAAAGTGTCCAGTTGTATGCGCTAAATAACAGTTCCAAAATCCTCCAGAATGGCGCTGGTGTGGACAAAGGGTATGGTATGAATGTAGCAATTGTAAACGAATTGAAGTATGTCGAGTTAAACAATTTAATATTATTATCGACCAAAGTAGTTACTTATTGAAATTTCAACTACTTGCGTAGTTCAAAATAATGTAGTAAATATAACCTTGAAGAATTTTGATGAGAAAACTTGTAGCTGGAGTGATTTTATTTCGTAAACTGTGAATAGTACGTTGATTGACTTTTTATTAGCTTCCTTTAAAATTTACCTTGACGCTAAAGTTTTCTGATAGGCTCTGAAGATAGCGATTAGCCGTTTTTATTTTAAAGAGTTTATAGTAGTTTTTTTTATACACATACCAAACCACTTGTGATTTCAATCCTTAGTTAAGCGTACGATTTAAATTTTATTTTATCAACACTGATAACTAGTTCAAACAAAATAAAAAAATAAATGGCATTTGATTATTACAATCAAGGAGTGCCAGCCCTAGCAAATTTCTCTATTGACACTACTTTCGTCCCCATTCAACTCAATTTCAGGGTGAATAGGGATAGCATATATTATTGATTTTTTTGTTTAAACTGGAATGCTGATTGCATGGTTTTAAAATAGCAAAGATACCACCAAGACTCAATAATTTTGATCCTGTTAAATGGAAGTATTTCAAATAAATCGCATCTCTGTTGAACATACGAGACTCAAAGATAAGTGAAGTCGTGAATACGATCGCTCTGATCTGTCAGACGTCTTCATAAGTGTAGGTATTCGACAAACGTAACAGGTGTCACAGGCCTCCATAATTATAATTATGTACAGCTGTTATTAGAGGATACAGATGATAAAAGAATACACATGCCCAAAATAAGCATGCTTTTTGCTCGAAAGCATGCTTGTAATGATCAAACTAAGTGCTAATTAGAAACATGTGGGTGCAAACGTTGCTTGCACCTAGTATTATTATCCGCAAAATACAAATTGTAGTCATCTAATCATTAAAAAGTGACAAGTTGACAACTATTTCTAGTCGTATTATTTGTTATCTGTTCTTAGATATCTATTCGGAAACGCTGCAAGAATAATGCTAACATTACTGGCTCACTGAATTTGGCCCCACTTTTTTTGATTTTCGGATTTTTGATATTTTTAATTATTTGTTCGTCGTTTGTTCGTTAATGTTCGATTGTAAAAATTATTTGTTCGTCTTTTATTTATTTATAATTAATTAAACAAATGATCACCCTTAAGTTGGCCCCCCTTACTGGATATCTTTATTTTTATCACTTAGATTAATTAATTTTGATTAATTATCGTTTGTTCGATGACTATTGGTGATTGTTCGATCATAAAAACAATTAAATTCCCAATTATTAATTATTTTATATCTAATATGCAAATCATCACCTCACGCCTACATTGCGCATGCGCCGGTTCTGTCCGTCAGGCTGACGGCGTCAGCGGCAATGGCCGTATTTGCTAGCGTTTTGTTAACGAGTGCGTTTATGCTGTCTAATTATTTTTTATGTACCTAGATAAAAAAAAATATTGAAAACTTCAACAATACTTCAACAAAAAAATGTGGGTGAAGACGGCCAATTAGTCGTTAGAGTACGATTAGCGCGGTTTTAATAAATTCAGTCATTTTTAATGATATTGAATATTAACAAGCATTTAGAAAGAGAGTTGAATTTAATAGCGAATGGTTCTTCTCGATGTTACCAGTATTATCAGAAAAGGTTCTTGGTCGTCGACGAATCGTCACGTTCTCCATTTTAATTTTCAAGTTAAGCTTCAAATAAATTTGTTATAATGTGTTTTAGATATTTTTAATTTTCATAAATTTATTACCATTTACTAAATAATTTAATTGTAGGCAACATTCCGTAAAATTTTCTTCAGTGAAATCAGTAATTAGGTCGAGAATGTCAAAATCAAATGTCAGTTACAATTTCGTATATCGGTAATGTTGTTGAGAATATCAGGAACATGACACTGTTTTAATGATTGAACAAATAATTAATAATTGGGAATTTAATTGTTTTTATGATCGAACAATCACCAATAGTCATCGAACAAACGATAATTAATCAAAATTAATTAATCTAAGTGATAAAAATAAAGATATCTAGTAAGGGGGGCCAACGTAAGGGTGATCATTTGTTTAATTAATTATAAATAAATAAAAGACGAACAAATAATTTTTACAATCGAACATTAACGAACAAACGACGAACAAATAATTAAAAATATCAAAAATCCGAAATAATAAAGATATCTAGTAAGGGGGGCCAACTTAAGGGTGATCATTTGTTTAATTAATTATAAATAAATAAAAGACGAACAAATAATTTTTACAATCGAACATTAACGAACAAACGACGAACAAATAATTAAAAATATCAAAAATCCGAAAATCAAAAAAAGTGGGGCCAAATTCAGTGAGCCAACATTACTACATACATCGATAATAATTATAGAATGGTAAGATATTATGTACTTTATTTGGGTGTCTAATAGATTTTTTTTTTAATATTTATAATATTCATAAAAATAAAATATGTAAAATCTAAATGATTGTTTCTAAAATTACAACAGAATAGTTAATGCTCGACTTAATTACTTGAAACGAAACTTTTAAATAGTAGCGCGCATCCGAATGTGTTTGTTAGCACACTTACGGGATTGGTCACAAAACGTTGAATGTAACTACGACTTTATGACATACGCACAAAGGTGATAATCAACTGACATGGGTTGCATCGTCTATTTTGTTTGTTGTCTTTTTTTTTTACACACTTTTTATTAGCTTCACTGTATGTTTGTAACCGACTTCTTTGGGCGCGATTTTGACCCACTTTAAAGGGCCAGATTTCGTTCAAACTTTGTAGATTTATCGAGGACCGATGACAATACACTATTTTGATAAAAAGATTTTTTTTTGTTTTTTTTTTTTGACAAATTTTCGAATAGGTACTAAGGAGAATTTTAACACTATATTTTTGACACTATACACTTTGTCAAGTGAACGTGTAAGCAGCAACAATTAAATCGGCAGTTAAGCTAGCGAGGCCAGTATTAATCATGGGACCATTACAAAAATTAGGATCTTTACAATTTACCGATCAAAAACTCACCCGATCTTCGGGTTTCTATTTTGTTGCTGACTCTCCAGACATTGATGAGTGATGCTACGGTGAGCAACAAAATCAATTTGCCTGTTTATCCCGGGAAAATCGAGTGTCAAGCAAGCATGAGCGGTTTGTACAGATACCGAAAAAAAAATTACCCGATCTTCGGACTTCTATTTTGTTGCTGACTCTCCAGGCATTGATGAGTAATGCTACGGTGAGCAACAAAATTGATTCACCTGTTTATCCCGGGAAAATCGAGTGTCAAGCAAGCATGAATGGATTTAAATCTTAATCGGTTAAAAAACATTGAAAAATTGATTTTTGAAAATCGAATTTTACATGGCCTTACAGCAATAAATTAGCAACTAATTGCGGTCTATTTGTTTCTATGATTTTCACCTTTTTTGGTATGGCTCATGCTATCTTCATGTGAAGCTAGCATTTATGTCGATTTTTCGAGATCGGGTGGAGCAACAAA
The DNA here is from genome assembly GCA_950381575.1 of Plusia festucae. Taxonomy (NCBI): domain Eukaryota; kingdom Metazoa; phylum Arthropoda; class Insecta; order Lepidoptera; family Noctuidae; genus Plusia; species Plusia festucae. Next base: position 767,487 of record OX494457.1, read on the forward strand.
ATCGATTTTTTCGTAACTAATTAGCAACTAATTAGCAACTAATTATGAGATATTTTTTTTTTTTTTCTGCTCATTTGGCCATGCCAGGTTTTTGGACCTACAAAAACGGACAAGATAGGGCCATGGTCGCATCTACTACCCTACCTACCCTTCCTTTTTGGATTTGCCGTATCAGTGGCTTAAAGCCGTCCTCAAAAATTGGCTACAAAAATGCAGTAATTTCAAAATGTCTCTCATTGCATAAGAAACTTTATGGACATGTAATAAGAATTAAATTGAGGAAAAATATGTTCGTTGCAACACAGGTCACCGTAATGTGTAATTGAAGATAGTTATGGCTTTGACTTTTTTTTTAAATTGTGGCAACAATTGGGACTACTATCGAAAAATTGATTTCTGACAAATGTTTCTAAAAATAGTCGTAAATTGAAGCAAAATTGCGAAAAAATAACAAAATCATATACATAATTATATAAGTTACTAGCTGTTTCCCGCTGCTCCGCCTGCGGTCTCAATTTTTTTTATATTTGTGATGTAAGCTATCCTATATTTCAAGTTGGATCAAACTGCACACGGTGTGCAAATTTGATTAAAATCGGTTCAGTAGTTTCGGAGTTCATCCCCGACAAACATCATGACACTGGAATTATATATAATATCGATTGATGCCAAAAAGTACACGGTGCTAGTTTTTCGCATTTTAGCCCATTCGATTCCCGGTCCGCAAAGCGTATTTTAAATAAAATAATGTTTTCTTTGAGTCTAATTTGCTATTCTTCAGTATTGAGAGTACTTTCTCTCTTTCTTTCTGGTGGCAATAAAAAATCCACCCTGTTTATCATAATATAACCTACGACCTACTCTCAGACCTACCAAATAGACAAACGAAAAAAAACATAAAAGTCTGCGAGCCTGATATTTAAAGAAGAAAACAGTTTTAATATCATTGCAAGGAGTTTTGACAACCTTGTTTATTTAATTGTTAAATAACCTCTATGGAGGAGGATCTGGAGGATAGTAAATCGTACTAAAACAACAAAATTTAGTCGTCATGGCAACTACCTACTTACGTTTTTAATGTCAATAATCGCGATGTTAATAATTGATAAAAATTAAACAAAAAAACATTTCAAATTGGACCAAATTGTGAATCTAAACCATCCTCGAATCCACCTGAAGACACACAGCAAATTTCATTATAATCGGTCCAGCCGTCTAGGAGGAGTTCAGTCACATACACACTCACAGAAGAATTATATATATAAAGATAATTCTTCTGTGAGTGTGTATGTGACTGAACTCCTCCTATAAATAATAAGAAAAAAAACTGATCCTAAACTCGGGAATTACCTTAATTAATTTACTTTTGACAGAACGAAGTCTGTCCGGGCAGCTAGTTATATATATAAAGATAAGCTTTTAAAGTTAGTTGATGTCGCATGCTCTATCTCTTTTTCGCAAAACGACGACTTGTACGGGGCAGCCCCAGACTAGTATGGAGAACTGAATATTGACTTAATAAAATGTCTCCTTCTAGCCAATACCTGAAGAATCGGATGAAGTCGATGATGGAAATTTTAATCTCCCGGGCATCAGCTATGAGGATATGATCAAGAAGACGTTGGAACGAGGCCTTCTGTCCATGTCTAAGAGGAATAGTGGCCCTGAAGGTAATGAGGGTTTTTGGTATTCAAATATCCGCTAGGGTGGCTAATGTCGCATCAGGACTACCTGTTAATTTCCACCAATAAGAGACAAGCTACTGACCTGCGATTGGTGGAAATTGACAGGTATTATAAAATATTATATCTTGGGACACCTCACACACGGTCATCTGATCCCAAATTAGGCAGAGCCTGTACAGTCAACAGCAAAAGTAGATTGATTGATTGATTGATTTTTTTTTCTTAAGAAAAACGACGCCCGCAATAAGGAATATAATCCTTGTGTCACGGGGGTTTCACAAACATTCAAATCACATGCACAAAGAACACCCAGACTTGGAACAAGCATCTGTGGATCACACAAATACTTGTCTCATGCGGGGATCGAACCCGCAGCACGTAATTAGCGTGGTGACTTATACCACTCGGCTATCCGTGCGTCAAAGCAAAAGTAGATGATGAATTGAGTTTACTCTTGGATTCAAAACTAAACACGAATGTATGGCAACTATACTAGTAGTAAATGTTTGGTATTTAAATTTACAATCACATACTTTTGAATCACTTCGACGCCACACAGTTTGACGTCCATTCATTAGTATTTAGAAATATATAAGTATGTTTATTCATTGTCTGGCCTCTACTGACTGCACGGATAGCCGAGTGGTATAGGTCACCACGCTGATTACCAATGTGCGCGATGTGCTGCGGGTTCGATCCCAGCTTGAGACAAGCATTTGTGTGATCCACAGATACTTGTTTCAAGTCTGGGTGTTCTTTGTGCATGTGATTTGAATGTTTGTGAAGCCCCCGCGACACAAGGATTATATTCTTTATTGCGGGCGTCGTTTTAAAAAAAAAAAAACAATATTATTATTATCTTCTTTTAAAAGAATAAGTTACAAATTGTATTTTAACAAGATTTCATATTGATTAATTTGTAATGCATTTATATCCACAGGCCACATGTCAACGGAGAGTTTTGAAATGTCAAACTTGGTACGAGCTCTGCCACAAGAGGTACAACCATTTTAATAAGTATAAATAATTTGTACATTAATCTGGACCTTTTAAAAATACAATGGGAAAACTCCCGAAAACGAAGAGAGGAGAGTAGTCATGGTAAACAATATGTAGCTAGCAGGTACGTGAACTTTGAGGAGCGGCTGTTGCCTTGGATCAGTTTTTATTTTGATTTAATTATTTTCACTGGGGAAAAATAATTATCTCCAATCCATTAAATGGCTACGTATATGTGTTCGCAGTACGATACCGAATAATAATCTCAAGGATCGGACAGGGTTTTTGTTACATGTTGTATACTATTATTATACTAGCTGTTCCCCGCGACTCCGCCTGCGGTACCTAAATTTTGAGTAAAAAATATAGCCTATGTTACTCAGGGCGAATGTAGCTTTCTAATGGTGAAAGGATTTTTGAAATCGAAACAGTAGTTTTTGAGTTTATTCTCAAAAAATACAAATCTCACCTTTATAATATTTGTGTAGATAAACTAATACTATTAGGTTGAAGAGTTTGTTTGTTTGGTTGAACGCGCTAATCTCAGGAACTAATGGTCCGATTTGAAAAGTTTTTTCATTGAAAAACTACTACTACTAATACATATCTTTACTAAAATAAACCAGCAATCTAACGCAAAATGTAAATCAGCTGGATTTCGGGTCAAAGAACAAGTGGGCAAATGTTCTAAGTAAAGTGATGTATATAAATGAAACTAGCTTTATCCCACGGTTTTCTGACTTTGCTACAGTTTTATTATATGTATAGATTCCAAAAAGACGCACAGATTTAATTTATCTGTATAGATTAATAGTATGAATTATTTTAACAGAACTCATGGCGTGGTGAAGGCGACGTGCGGTATCTAGAAGCCGTCCATATAATCATGAACCCTGAAGCTGCGAGCCTGCTGCCTCTAGCCATCAAGTAAGTTATAAATTTGAAGCGGCAGTATCCTAATGTCTAGGGCGTCGGACTTGCGATCATGTGGTTGCGGGTTTAAATCCCACCCATTACACTACCAACGTGAACCCACTCGTAACACAAGCATCTTAGCTTAGCACGAGGGGTTAACGAGATTACTAGTAATGTGCGACCCACATTGCTAGTAATCTTTAAAAAAAAATACTGGGTGAATTTCTCAAGTCTGCCTTCAGGGCCAAATCCGAATCGAAAGTCCGTCTCACGAAAGAAGTCCCACAGACGCGGCGCTAGTGTCAGTCATGCTACAGAATTTTGCTAACCTCTAGTGTTGTACATTCCCCTAAAATGTATTTTTATACCTGGCGATCTGAGCCTTAGGTGAACACATTATATGGAGGGGTAAATCATTCCCCGCAGTTTGAGGATTTCATTATTGTCATAATTAGTTCCATTTATTGCCGTGGGACTTCTTTCGTGAAACGGACTCTATTAGGAATATAGAAAAATGCTGAAAGGAGTAGCGAGCTCGATTTTGATTAAAACAAGATCATCGAAACTTGTTAAATGTGGAATCAAAATGGAGATGTTTTTATTGGCTTACAAATAAACAAAATTTGTAATTATTATAAAAAAAAAAGAAAATTTACCATGGGTTGTTTATAGGAACAATATGGTTTTTAGTACATCACTGTTTGACAGTGTGGCCAACGGCTAAACGTGCTTTCAGAGGCATGGAGGAGTGTTTATCGGTATGTTTCAAAAAATGCTCACCCATCCACGGACCAACCGCGAGGCGCGAGGGCGGCTTAACCTCATTATCAGCCATACCGATTTCATTAGATTTCTTAAGAGTTCTTGAGTTTATTCTAACTACTATTTCTCTGATTACATTGTATACTGTTATATTTGAATGCTCAACGCGCTTGTGGAGACCAACCCAGGTTTGGATGAATGAAAGATGTTGGAATGTTTGCGATTTTGTGAGAAGATTGAATAAAAGGTATTATTTAAAAGTCATTGTTATATTAAGTTTTTCTTCTTTTATTTTTTTTATGTATTTTTCAAAGTGATTCTATGTTCACATTGTTTGTATTTTCTTATTTAATTCAGCATAATTGGCTAAACGCTGTACTGAATTAAGTTCAATAAATAAATAATAAATAAATGTGTTGTGTTACAGCGGGCGCGTGCGTCACGGCAGCCACTTCACGTGGCGCGGCAGCGTGGAGTCGCTGACGGTGATGCCGCCGGACCTGCCCGGAGCCTTCGCCTCGCTACACAACCCCTACGTCTGCGTGCACGAGTGGCTACAGGTATAATAACTATATTTCCAACCATTTTGACATATACACGCTTGCAGTTCCCAAATGGGGGCTATCGCGAGTCGAAAATCCAGGGTCGCTAATATCACATAAGGTCTATCTGTCAATCTCGACCAATCGCAGCCCAGTAGCTTGTCTCCCATTGGTGGAAAATGACAGGCAGACCTTATGCGACACTAGCGACACTGGCGGATTTTTGAAACGCGATAGCCCCCATTATAACATTGAAAACCATAGTGAATTAATGAAATGCTCTATGGATACTTTGTTTTTTTTTTATAATAGTAAGACTGGTTGTCAGAGTAGTAATTACTTATCGACTGTCAAAGGTCACTGTATGACAGTCGGGACCAAGGGTTTACCGTGCTTTCCAAGACACGGAGAGGTCTCGGTATATTTACAAATGGTCACCCATCCACGGAGTAACCGCGGCGAGAGCGACTTACCTCTTTTATCCGTCAAACCGTACTGCTAACACTTAGCCACGAGCCACACACATAGCTCGATTGGCCTGTTGGCCTAGTAGTTACTGACCCTGACTGGTATACCGGAGGTTGTGGGTTTGATTCCCGCCCTAGACAAATCTTTGTGTGATAAGTATGATATTTTTTCCGTGTCTGGGTGTTATTTATGTATAATACAAAAAATACAAATATATAAGTATGTTTATCAGTTGTCTGGTTACCATAGTACAGGCTCTGCCGAGTTTGGGATCAGATGGCCGTGTGTGAGCTGTCCCAAGATATTTATGATTTCTTTTCTGTTCACAGGTGGTAATCCCAGAGGATTTGGTCGAGGAGCTGTCCAAGCAAGTCGCGTGTTTCCTGAAGCTCGCGGATACGGATTCGGAGCCTGACAGCGAAGACGAAACTCTCGCCATGATCCCACCAACATTACCCGTCACACTCACTTTTCCTAAACATAAATTGAAAATCAGTGTGGTGCCAGATAATGATTTCTTAGAACCCCCTCAAAGAATACCACCTTGTTGCGGTGGCCCACGATATTAGCAACACCAGCCTGTAACTGTCCCACTGCAGGCCTCTCATACAGAGAACGAGCATTGATCACCACGCTTGTGAGTCCCACGGTGGGTGCCATTACCGAAGCTGTTAGTAACACCAGCCTGTAACTGTCTCACTGCAGGCCTCTCGTACGTAGAGAATGAGCATTGATCACCACGCTTGTGACCTGTCCCACGGCTATAAGCACTCGCTTAAAAAAATTATACTTTTTGAGCACAATGTAGTACCACTAAATAATTTTAATCTGTTTTATAATTGCAACTTTTTAACTATACAAATATAGGAAAAAGGTACATTATTTTATTTAGAAAGAATTGTTTTAAGATCTGAGTCAAAGAACCAAGATATATAATCTAGAATTAAGTTTAAATAATCTTTTATTTGTAAATAGTAGAACAATGCAAACAAAATAAATTAATAATGCTGGTCTGAGCTCGTTTTATTTAACCTACCTATATTAGTTAAACAAGCAAACTGGTACTTGTATTATTAGCAAATACTATTACACTAGCTCCAGCCCGCGACTTCGTCTGCATGGACTTCAGAATTGGGTTGTCCCTCGGGACCATTTATAATATTAGTAGGATTGTCATTTATGCAACAATTATGAATCCTACTAATAGTATAAATATGAAAGTGTGTATGTTTGGATGTTTGTTACTTAATCACGCAAAAACGGCTGAACAGATTTGGATGAAATTTGGCATGCATGTAGCCTTTGACACGGAAAAGAACATAGGCTACACTACTGCTTTTATCCCGATTCCTTAAGTAGTTCCCGAGGGAAAATTAAAGATTGTTAACGAGCTAAACCGTGGGCAGACAGCTTCGAAATTTGGCATTTTTCTCTATTACAGCGCAAGCGATAACACGGGTTAACATTTGATTATTTTTTTTTACTTTCACATTTTTCATTTCTTCTTGGGCCCAATTATGAAGTCTTCGCAGACGAAGTCGCGGGCAGAAGCTTATATTAATGAGCCTATACTACTAGCAAACTGGTACTAGACTTGTGTTCTTAACCCCTCATGCTTAGCTAAATGCTTGTGTTACGAGTGGAGTGGGTTCACGTCGGTAGTTCAATGGGTGGGTTTCGAACCCTAAACCATGATCGCCAGTGGCTGCGATTATGTGGCTGCCATCACCTAATTCATTTAACTTGAAAAATAGATAAATATTTAGCAAAATCGTTATTACGTGTTAATTATCTTTTTTTTAAATAACGACTTACGCGCTAAGGTATTTAATGCTTGTATTCATATCACATGCAAAACAAATGCTTTATATCAAAGGGAAAAAATGGAAACCGGATCACATAACATAATTATCAGTTTTATATGGCTGAATTCTAACAAACATTTCCAAAAATACCTAGTTTTTAACTTAATTTTTGAAGCAATCGCTCTTCGTAAACAGCTCCTCACAAATAATAGCAAATAATCCATAGAATATTAACTAAAGTAAAATAATCAAACGATCTGTCAAATCTTTATCCGCATGTGCTTTCTCTTTTACTCATATATCGAACTGTATCTCTTCATCCTGCTGTCACTGTAAAGCTATATTTATATTCAGGCTGAGCGAGCAAGGAGGTTTTATGTCAGATTTGATGTTATACTTATACCCAGTATACCCACAGCGGTGGCCAGAATTCAGTTCACATTTATATTCTTCATAAATTAACTAAAAATCATGTCTTACAAGAACGACTTAAGGCAATTATTGAAGCCATATTATTGGTTTAATATTCTGTTAAGTTTATCGTACGTTGGGTGTAAGCTAACTAGTGGTATTTGTACATTTATGTTCCCGAATTCATCTTGCGAGTTGGACAATCGTGAAACGGAAATCCTATTTTTCTTAATTATAGTGGTTATGTTGAGGTCTAGGAAGACGGGAAGTTTGACCATGATTAACTATTTGTCATCCTCTTTCATGTATACGAAGATAGCAAACCTAATACTATGGTTTTACGCTGATATAAGGTAAGCGTTTAATAACAATAATATTTCTTTACTTATTATATACTAGCTGCTACCCGCGGCTTCGTACACAACTGATAAACATACTTACATGTCTAAATGCATACATATTATAGATAAATACAACACACAAAATAAACACCCAGACACAGAACAAATTTTAATGATCATGCTCATCACACAAACATTTTTCCTGGGTGGGAATCAAACCCATGACCTCCGGCTTAGCAGTCAGGGTCACTAACCACTAACCCTACAGGCCAGTAAAATTTTACTTTTTTTTATTGCATTCCTTAGTGCAGTAGTTAATTTAAAAAAGACAAGAGAGCAAGAAAAGAAAAAGATAATGTTTTCACACTTACAAAATTTAGCCATACTGTGCTAACATGGTTACTTGCTTCTTGACACCTGCTTGTGTCATGTACAGTCAATGACAAAAATTGATGAATGCAATTATATTTTGTTTGTATTTTCAAACTATGTTGGGTTCTAAATTGTGTACAAAATGCGGTCCTCATCTTCTGTGTACTTGCCTGCAATATAAGAGTAATCAATTATAATTAGATAGTTTAACATTTAAGTATAAAGTGTTTAAAATTTGGTAACATTTACTAAAATGAGTACATGCAATATTTTTATTTTGAACATCTATATACATATAATAAAATCTTAAAATACCAGGGCTTTAGTTATTTTGTGTTTGTTTGAGTGTGCTAATATCAGAAACCTACAGCAATTTTAATCCGATTTTTTCACTGACGTCATTTGATAAGCTTCCCATAACATTTAGTAGTCATTTAATTAAAATCGATTAACAAACAAAAAAGTTACGGTAATTGGAATAATACGGGCTCTATGTCACTTCATTTGTTGAGAAAATAATTAAAATTTTGCCATTCCCGGAACTCCATGAGAACGAAGTCTCCGGCACAGCTAGTATTCACTATAATACAACCTATTGACTTACCTTTTTGTAAATTTTAATAAAAATAAAAATTGACAAATACCCAATTCTGTTTCACAATAATTAATCTCAATATTCAACTTTCCAGGTATGGCCTCCCATTTGGAGCCATAATAATCCTGGCAGCATTAATCATCCCTGAACCAGCATACCGGGGGAAGGAGTGCGTCACCTACTTCCGGGGCCCTGACTCCTTGGATGAGGAGCTGAAGCACCGAGGAGTTACATGGCTGGTCTGTTTGTACGCTGTGTGGCATCCAGCCTGTGTTAACTTTGCCCCGGTGTTCGCCGAGCTGTCAGCTAGTTATGCTTTGGACAACTTTAAATTTGGCAAACTTGATGTCGGCAGGTAATAATTATTGTTATTAATATTGTGTTTGTGATTTAAGATTGGTACATTATAACTGCTGAGTAACTGTATGATTATTGTTAGAAGATAAGCTTCTTTTTTAACCAACTTCTAAGTGAGGAGTTTCTCAATTATACTATGTTATATATATAGAACGTGTTTCAAAAAGATGAAATATTCTGAACTGCAACTTGGCTTAGTCATGAATTTGAAATAATAAGATATTTTTTTCATATCATTTGTACTGTGCCCAGACACAGTACAAAGTACAAAGTGTTGTTTATCTATAATACATACATTATTATATTAGAAACATGTCCAAAGCGGGACACGTACAGCTGCGTCGTTGGTGTCGAGGGATGCAGCAGGATGTTGGAGTCAGTTGGTCCGGTACCGGTCTGGTTCCTACAAGGAGGCTTCCTTTTTGTCTGTCCTTCTTCAGACCATACTGTGACTCGCCACAGGTTTGTTGACCCCCCTTCGCTTTGCGCCGCGAAGTTTGCCTCGCAGCGGGCTTGTTGGTGGCTGCAACTGCTGCGTAGGCGCGTTTGGGGGTCGATGTACCTACACACATCGTTGCCTCGGCCGCAGGTGTCAACACAGCGGCGGCGGCGGGACGTTTAGCTCCGTCAGCATTATCGGCGGCCGGTGACGCACTCGAGTTCGCCGACTCAAAACTGATGACGGACGCATTTTGCGCCCCGCGACGAGTGTTCACGTTGAAATTAAATCTATATAAAAGTTGGAACTGATTATGTTAGTGCTTAATCCCTTGTAACAGGGATTATATAATTATCGCATCATTGACGAGCAATGTGAACAGGTTTCAGCCTTATATCGGTACATATAACATCTAGCTCCGAAAGAAAAAATCGCGAAAAATCACTCCTTGCGAATACGCGCGTGAAAGTTGTGTTGCGAGTTAAAGAACAATCCAAATATCCCGGATTATTGTGGGCAAGGTCAGAGGTCAAAGGGTCTGGCTCCAGGAAGAGAAAAACTTTGGTAAGGTGCACCGGTGAGGAGGTTAGTGTGATCAAGTTAATAAAACCACCTGTCGATAGACGCTAGGGAGACCTTTTTAACGACGTATCGCACGAGTATATTGGTTTCCTCGCTGAAGAGACACCAGAAGTCGTGGTTTAACCTCACATTTGAACACGAGGCGAGCACACTATAACCTCCAGCACTCCACGTGGCGAGACGTCACTGTGACCTTGACATCAGTTCGAGAAAACAGCCCTAAGTGAAGACTCTGGAGCCGGACCAAGCAGCCATAGCTGAAGACACCGCAGCAGACCACCAGGCATCTTCCGAGGGAACTCCTGAACCGGAAGTCGTAGCATAGCTGCGATTTCTCTCACCTACAAAGGAAGACCAGGACTTGCCACCCCAACCTAAAACCCTGACCCCATACCCTCCACTCTGCATCTACTCCCCACCTCGATTTCTGCATCCCTACCGTGAACTCTTAAGGGACGCCACGGGCCCCCCTTCCCCCCACCTGATCCCTCCCTCAGTAACCACCCCACGAGACCCCCCTCCCTCCCTTTCCTCACCCCCCTCAGTTGACTTCCCACGAGAATCCCCCCCCCTTTTCCCCTCGTAATACCTCACCCCCCCGCAACCTAATTTGAGAAAGGCAATAGATAGACCAACCGTGTTTGGTATCATTGGAATCGGCGCGGCGAGCCCGACCAACTGACGACAACAGAATTTGAATATCTCTGCCGAAGGCGTCATCGGTGTCAGAAGCGATGGCAGAGACATGCGCGGTCACTATCTGTAATCCAGCAACGGCCTACAGCTCTGCGTGTTCGGAAGTCTCCGAGCAGCTGAGAGCTGCAGACACATAGCGCGTGTCTGAAATTTTTATTCAGTGGGAACAGTGCCACATCTTCCAAAACCTGTCAGATCTGACGAAGAGGAGTCCGTCGCCTCAAGTCAGACTGATCAGCCACCCAGCCGCCAAGCCCGCATTCTGTACAGAATGCCGAAGAGAGGAACTGGCGTACATATGGATCTGGCCACAGAAGAGGCCAACATCCTCTTCCAGCAGGGAAAAGAAGCGCTGGAGGCTGCAGGAAATATGAAGCGGGAGTGCAAAGTCACGGCGCACGAAAGTCTTCAGGGCCTATACGAGACCGTTCTACCTCTGTCAGACTCCAGAGCTCGGCGCAAGTACAACCTGGAGTGAGAGAGGTCCCGCCATACACAAGAGCCGGTGCGTGCAGAGCGAGCGCATACCAGAGAGATGCTCGCCCTCAAGGAGACCCTCGCTACAGAGTTGTGCCGGGCCCGGTAAGATATCAGGGACTATGAAGACTTCAAAAGAAATAAGGGAATGGCTGGGAACCCTGCAGGCGTTCAAGGTAAACGCCGAAACAAAAGAAGGGGTCAAAGCGCTTAGTCAGTTATCAGAAAAGAGCAGGAGAAGACGCGCAAGGAGACATGAAGGGAATCGGGCTCCCGGAAGGGATGTCCCAATCCTGGTGCACCTCGAATTAAACACCGCCAACATAATAAACAAGTTGGACATGCCCCGGAAGCAGGTGGACTGGCTCAAGCAAAACCCACCACCACATCGCGGCAGAACTCGTGACGGCAGCCTCCACAGTGGTAAGAATGGAGGCAGATCTAAAAATTAGCACGAAACTAACGACACACATGAACACGCCTCCATTACCACCTTACAAGACATTGCGCCACACCTCGAGCCACTTAAACGGAAGCTAGAGCCATTGTCCTCGGATATCCGTGATATCAAGGACAGGTCTTTACCAGCGCCCCCAGCTCAGAGCCTGGACTCAGAGATAGCCTTAGTGGAGGACAAAAGGTCGTTGCCAAAGGGCCATATAAGAGACCGACCCCCCCCCCTCCCAAACAAAGGTGGCCATTTCATCAGTTCAGCCACCACATAACCGACGTCTCATAACCCATCTTACAACCTCACAGGTATCCAGGTTCAGCTCAAAAGTTCAGGGTACAAGATGGTCCGACGAGCCGGCAGCTGCCGACCCTCCTACTGTTCACTGACGGCAAGCTGCAGATCCAGAGACCTGATGCTGATCACACCGGGAAACTGAAGACGTAAGTAAAGAAGAAAGATTTTTTTTTGTTTTTTAAATATTACTAGCAATATGGGTCCCACATTACTAGTAATCTCGTTAACCCCTCGTGCTAAGCTAAGATGCTTGTGTTACGAGTGGGTTCACGTCGGTAGTATAATGGGTGGGATTCGAACCCGTAACCACATGATCGCAAATCCGATGCCCTAGCCATTAGGCTACCGCCGCTTCGAATATTGAATTAAAGTACTTTTTAAAGGGATTTCATCGCGGTTTATGGTCATGTTATACCATTTCCATTAATTAAACACGCTTATAAAGTTCTGTAATTATTATATTAAAAACCGTAGTGAAAAAGGCAACTTTATGAACACATTATTTTTTTTAACGTGACGTTAATATAACCCAAATAATAATAATATCTTTGGACATTCTCACACACGGTCATCTGATCCCAAACTAGGCAGAGCCTATACTGCAACCAGACAACTGATAAACATACTTATATACAGTGAAACCTGGTTAAGTGAGACATCAAGGGACCTGCATTGTCGTTTCACTTATAGAGGTATTCCACTTATCCAGTGTCTCAGATATACAGGTATAAATAAATATCTGTCTCATTTACAGAGGGTTCCATTATTAGAGGTGAGAATACAGGTTATTTCAGTTATGTTACGAAGTTGCTTGACCCATGTTAGCAAACACTGTTCAAGTTCAGGATATTCTGATAAACGTACACGTTTTAGTTTTCCTTGTCCTTCAGAACATTGTGATTCAATTTTATGTTTACTCTGAATTATTCTACAAAGAGTAGATTTTGGCACATTAAATTCGGCACAAACTTCTTCGCGTGTCTTCCCACTTTCATAAACGGATATTAACTTCAGTTTTTCACGTAATGATCACGATTGTAGCTTTCGTTTTGGCATTTTTCAAATAAACATCTGTATGATAGTAAAGCGAAACTAAAACTGAAGGTAATTGAAGCTCAAAATTACTTACGTACTTGGAATTACGTGTGGAATTTGTGGGTAGAATAAGAATGAGTAAACAAACAATGTTATCTCAGTTACAGAGGTTTATGCATATAAAATTTACTCGCTGTCTCAGTTATAGAGGTAACTATGATGATAAATCGAAAGAACAAATCCCAGATATAGAGGCTTGCCTCGTCCCACTAACAGAGGTAATTCAGTGCCAAAGTGTTGGGACCTCAGCACGAGTTCCAGTTATGGAGGTTTCTCACTTATCCAGGTCCCACTTAACCAAGTTTCACTGTATTTATAAATACATAATAAAGATAAATTACAACCAGACACAGAAAAATTGTCGTGCTCATCACACAAAGATTTGTCCTTTGGGAATCGAACCCACGACCTCCGGCTTAGCAGTCAGGGTAGTGACCCTGACTGCTAAGCCGGAGGTCGTGGGTTGTTAGTGAACAACTAGACCAACAAGCTCGCCAAATGGTAGATTGATATATTTTTTATTAATAGTATTTTCGACACCCACATTTCGATTTCCTTGAGAATCAATATTAATAGATTACTTCCCAATAACCTAAAACTTTGAAATTTGACAACTAACAACGACTTATTTATCAAGTGCAGCAAAAATACTAAAAACTACACATATCTTATTAGTCCATTGAAAAGTTACATTTGGGGTTGCGTTTTTTAGAGGACGCAATTTTATTTTTTTGATTTGTAGGGGGGGTCAGTGTAAAGCTAAAACCAAGTTTGTGGGGTCGCCACCCTTGTCCCACGGCCGCCATCTTGAAAATAGGGGTCCAAATGGTTTTTGCGATATATCTCTTAAACTATTCATCGGATAAAAGGAATTGGTAACATTTTTTTGTTGCAAATAAAATTCTCTACATTTTTGGTTCAGTAACTTTTTGTCGTAGAACTGTAAATAAAAAAGTTATAAGCGAAAATGTTCAGAAATTCGAGATTTTTTTTATATTTTTCGATATAACTTTTTTTATCATTTTATGAAATAATTATATCAGACCATTTTTGTAAATCGTATTTTAAGGAACAACTTTTATAAACAACATTTTTATATTACGTTAATTGCTAAGGTTTTACAGCGCTCCGAAGTGAGTACCTACTATTTTTCAGTACTCTTAACTATACACATATTCTACGTCTGTACCAATAATGTGTCATCAGTTATTAATTATTTTGTAATTATATTTTTTTTTAATTATTTTTAGCAATATGAGTTTGATTAGTAAATTATTAACTCTTTTCCCCACCACTCACGAGGTAGAGTCTGGAGGCGCGTGTTTTTTATATTGGTATCGCCAATAGGCATAATCCACGGTGATTTTCTAAATTTCATTTATTCCGTCCTCAGTATTTTCGATGGACAAGGCTGCGGCTCAGCATCAGACCGGCTTTCTGTATTAAATATTAGTGGGAGAACTAATATTAGAAGGAAGGGGTGTTAATGTCGGCGGTTCATCATCAAACTCATTTTCATTAATTAATTCTGAAAGCCCCATTACTGCAAGTCTCTCCAGGACAATAGAAGCACACTGCAGAACATTTCAACCCTGCTTTTTGACATCCACACATTACTCAACAGTTTTCTTTGCATTTGCAAAAGATCAGTTTTAGAAGCTCAGGGGGTGCTGGAGGTTTAGAACTCTGCACTGGCATCAATAATTTTCCACATTTTTTCCAGCCCCAGTCTTCAGAATCATTATTATTACCAAGCCACGACTGGACCTGATGGTAGACTCGGAAAGTATGGAAGCGAGTTGTGTCTTGTGTTGGAGGAAGTGAAGATAAATAAAAGTACTTTTTGTCACTGCCTTGGAGGTCTTGCTTTTGTGAAGAGAATTATCATCTTTATTACAATATTCTCGGTAACCGTGCCATCGGATTTAAAATTATTTTCAAAATCAATAATTATTGTAAAATTCTGTAATGGAGTGGAAAACAGTCAATAATTAACTATTAATAATATAATAACAAAATAAACAATAACTGATGACACATTATTAGTACAGACGTATAATAATTATGTGTATAGTTAAGAGTACTGAAAAATAGTAGGTACCTACTCACTTCGGAGCGCTGTAAAACCTTAGCAATTGACTTAATAAAACAATGTTGTTTATAAGAGTTGTTCCTTAAAAAACGATTTACAAAAATGGTCTGATATAATTATTTCATAAAATGATAAAAAAAAGTTATATCGAAAAATATAAAAAAAATCTCGAATTTCTGAACATTTTCGCTTATAACTTTTTTATTTACAGTTCTACGACAAAAAGTTACTGAACCAAAAATGTAGAGAATTTTATTTGCAACAAAAAAATGTTACCAATTTCTTTTATCCGATGAATAGTTTAAGAGATATATCGCAAAAACCATTTGGACCCCTATTTTCAAGATGGCGGCCGTGGGACAAGGGTGGCGACCCCACAAACTTGGTTTTAGCTTTACACTGACCCCCCCTACAAAACAAAAAAATAAAATTGCGTCCTCTAAAAAACGCAAGGTTAGGCCTAAAAAATGTAACATTTCAATGGACTATATTGTTTTCTGAGGTTTACGATTAGACATTGAAATAAAACTACTTTAAACGGATTCTATCGCGGTTTATTTTGATTTTAGTTCCCGACGTTTCAACACCTTTGCAGGTGTCATGGTCACGGGCAGACTGAGATGGTATTCGTCTTGACAAGATATGTTGCTCGCTACCTTCATATTTTTGTGATTTATTTTATAATGATAAAATCCGTTTAAAGCAGTTTTATTTCAATACACATATCTTAATACGGAACCTTCGGTGAGCGAGTCCGACTCGCACTTGTCCGGATTTTTTTTATATTTTAAGAATATAAGAAAATTAATTTTAATTTTCAGATTCCTATTCTCAAAAGACAATGTGAAAGCTACGTTCGATCTCGACGGCATCTATGAAAAATGCAAGGCGACGCTCTCTTCAACCAAGAGTATTAAGAAAACTGAATAAATTCAAAATGGCTGACAGATTTTTTGACAGTTATGCATTAAGTCGTAAAACCACAAGCCAATTGCAATATTAGTCATAGTTGTAAGTCAATTGATAGGTCAGAGGCAAACCACAAGGAATGAGCATTGATCACCACGCTTTGTGAGTCCCACGGTAGGTGCCATTACCGAAGCTGTTAATAACACCAGCCTGTAACTGTCCTACTGCAGACCTCTCATACAGAGAACAAGCAATTATCACCAAAAATATAAGTTTTAAGATCTGATTTTGTATGTAATATTCTTTTATACGTTTATGCATTTTTATATGTTAAGAGAAGCATTTCCCGCACATTATTTATAAAGATTTATACACCTTGTAGAAGCTGATTTTGTTTTATTTATGGAAAATACCGCCTCGCGTTTTCATACCTTTACATATTATGACCGACCGCGGCAGATAACAACTTAATTAATTAACAGTAATTATAGTTATTACACTCAAGTCCAAGGGGTAGGTATGGGGGTTATCGCATGTCAAATAATTCCGCTAGGGTCCGCTAGTGTCGCATAAGGTCTAACTGTCATTCTCGGTGATTCTCCACCAAAAGACTAGCTACGGTGTGGTTGTGAACTTGAGGCGAGTCGCGGCGCAGTAACAAATACAAGTACTAGCGGGGGTGCGGGGCGAGGTACTGCACAGTGTGTTACCAACTTCACAGCCACCATTAATTTTGAATCGACCAATACTGGTGTATGATTGATCAAAATTGATGTGATTGGACACTAGCGGATTTTTGACGCGGTAGCCCCCACCAAACTAAATCAGTGTAAATGATTAACACACTTAGCCTCTTTCTAACAATCAATTAGAGAAAAGGACAAATTCTTTATTTTTAATACTTAGTTTCCCTCCCAATTTTGACAGCTTGTCTCTTGCATTATTTCAGCTCATGCGTATTTTATTTACAAAAATCTATAGTCTCTTTCTAACAATCGATGAAAGAAAAGGACAGATTCTGTATTTTAAAAGTTACAGTTTCCCTCCAAATTTTGACAGCTTGTCATTTGCATTATTTCAGCTCATGCGTATTTTATTTACAAAAATCTATAGTCTCTTTCTAACAATCGATGAAAGAAAAGGACAGATTCTGTATTTTTAATAGTTACAGTTTCCCTCCAAATTTTGACAGCTTGTCACTTGCATTTTTTCAACTCATACGTATAATATTTACAAAAATCTAAATAAAAACGGCTTGATTTTTTACATGAATGTACAATAAGTAGAAATGTTGTATAAAAATGTGTTCAATTGAATGTTATTATTTATTGTTGGTATGTTTGTAAATAAAGATGACACGCTTAAATTTTGACTTTTATTTCTACTACTCGGCTTTATTACTTAGCGATCAACAAGATATTATCAACTCACGATGCTTACACCCCCGTGCCTTGGAAAGCACGTAAAGCCGTTGGTCCTGCGCCTGATCTCTCTCCGGTCGTGTCGGTCAACCGTCCCATCGGTATGAGAGTGAAGGAACAGAGAATGCACCTGTGTTTGCGCACACACTTGTGCACTATAATATCTCCTGCGTACATAGCTGATTTCTCTTGAGATTGGCCGAGAAAATTTGAAACTTAATGTCGTAGATAGAGAATTCATTCTCTATCTACGCTTAATGTCAATGGTTGTGGATTTGGCATTTAAGTAAAAAAATATTTAATAATCACTTAGGCATTGCCATACATCCGGCCTAAGCATTCGGCTTGTGACGCAACTATCGACTATCTCTCTCACTCCAACGGCCGATGCGTCCGAGTAGAAGGAAGACAGTATGCAATTTTTCATCAATGTTTTCTTATGACGGACAACCAATATAGTTTTTTTTTTTAAATTACCTGACGAAAATTTACTTTCTTAACATCCATTTCTCATGAAATTTTCTAAAAAAAACCTGTGTTTTTGTACCGTAGACAGGGAAAAGGTATTTTACTAAATAAAACAAGTCTTCTTCTTCCTGCCCTTATCCCATTCATTTGGGGTCTGCGCAATGCGTATTTTCCTTCCATTCATCTCTATTACTAAATTAAACAATAAATCATTTAAAATTATTTATTGACTAGATAAAAAAATACAATAAATTACTAACGTATAAAATTACTTTCTATTTAGATCTAAGGGCTATATTTAAACAGGGTGTGAGCGGAACGCTACCGAAAACGAAATCAGGTGATAGTAGACATGTTACCAGTACGATATGGCGAAAAAATATCAATCCGATTTTCCCTTTGGAAAAATAATATTCTCTACGTATATGTGTTCGTAGTAAGTATGATACCGAATAATACTCTCAGGGATTGGACAGGGTTTTTGTTACACGCTGTATATAATTATATATGTATTTAGTAGCCAAATCGTTAGATAGAATATTGGAACAGGCTGATAGGCGATTAGTATCGAAGTGCTGCGATCCCGCTGCGGGCCAGCCGACACACTAAAAGTGCGCGAAGTCAATTAAAAAAGCCCATTACCTATATTTTTATTAAAACTATATTACCGATGTATAAAATGGACAGTGGTATGTTATTTTAACATAATCAACTAAATATAATATCTCATCATAACGTAAACTTATCTAATTATATCAAATCTCGTGTCGCAATGTTTGTTACCGTACCTCTGAAACTGCTGGACCGATTAGTATGACATTTTGCCTATTAGTATGCGTGAGAGAGAGGGAAGCCAGATAAAGTAACGCCAACGAAGTGGTTTACCCTCCCTTAAGAAGTTATCGCTTCAAAAAGTAAATTGAACATTCATTTAATTCAACTAACAAATGAGTTTTAATATCATTATAGTCTATTACACTAGTTTCACAAAAAAATAGTTCTTAAACTAATCGAAATCATGTACACACTGGATTGAGTTCAAATTTTCGTTAACTGCTTCAGTTATGCAAATTGGAGCATAGAACTCAGTTAATATGTAACTAGGAGTTAGCTTCATCTATCTCCCTCTCTTTCCGATGGGGTCAAACGACATTGAAACTAACCATCAAATGAGTATAGCTCATAATTTCCGCTTAAAGACTCTATTTGGCTCAAAAGCCGCCACGCTACCTGGAAAACAAAAATTAAAAAAATATATATACCTATTATTCACCTACTTAAAGGAGCCCAGAATCGAATGCTAAGTTAAACTTCATCGATGAACGCGCGAGCGAAGCCGAGGGCAACAGCTAGTTAATAAAAAAATATACGACGATAAGAAACGTTTGTTGGTTCGCTATAGCGTCTCGGCGCCGCTCAGCTATGGCGTCAAAAGACACTTATCTGAATCTTTATGGGGTCAAGTAATGTGTGGGGGTCAAAAATCTTACCTATAGGACAAACATTTCGAATATCATATCAAGGAAGCCGATGAACTTCAGGAGGCGAGTCTTCGGCTGCTCTTCTGTTTTACGCGACACTGTTTTTTCCCTTACCGTTGTTTCTGTAACGAGAAAATGCTCATTTATTAGGGTTTTGAAGGGAAAATGCTCATTTATTAGGGTTTTTAAGGGAAAATGCTCGTTTATTAGGGTTTTTCAACTATTATTATTTATTTAAATAGTGTATTGTCATCGGTCCTCGATAAATCTACAAAGTTTGAACGAAATCTGGCCGTTTCAAGTGGGTCAAAATCGCGCCCAAAGAAGTCGGTTACAAACATACAAGTAAAGCTAATAAAAAGCGTGTAAAAAGTATGTTCCGACACTCTCAGGGTAATCAAAATGTGTAGAGTACAGCAAAAGTAGATGATCAAATCAGAAGTCTATCCCTCACCTTGTTCAACGAACCCCCCGTTAATTTTCTCCACCAGCCTCAACTGCTGCTCAGTGAACACGGCCGTCGTGTCCAAGAACACCTGGATGCTGTACTCGGACAGCTGGTGAGACCAGTAACCGAAGACGCCGATACCTTGGGGTCAGAAAACAAGAAATGTTACGTTTGGGTCAAGAGACAATTATTAATTACTAGTTGCGTCCCGCGGTGTTGCTCGCGGTTTATCAGATTAATTATTCACTATAAGAAAGTAGCCTTCTATTCCAGGGTGTTGAATACCTCCCTACCTATTTTTATCAAAATTGGTCCAGCCGTTTCGTAAAAGTGGTTTCAAGTCGGTCGTCCAGTAACTGGGATTCGAGTCCACAACCACATGATCGGAAACCCGATGCCCCAGCCAGGCTACTGCCGCATTATTATTGAACAATGGACTTTGATAGCCACTCGCATACAGGCTTCTTCGAGCGGATGAGAAAAAAAAACTGTTTCACTCAGAGAGTTTAAGGACTACTTTACTGAATGAGCAAAATAAGTACTCACCAACAGGCCTTGGGAAACTAGCTGGAATATGCACCATATCAGGGCCACAGGTCACCGAGCTGAAGTTGTTCTTGTCCGGCTCATAACCAGGCCTGGAATGTAAAAATCATCTATTAAAAGTGGGGTCTAACTTCATAAATTCGCCGCTAGAGGCGCTAGCTGCGCGTGAGGTCACCGAAATATTAAACTTTGCTTGTATGGAGTGCACGCCCCTGTACAGTTGAGGGACAACAATTAGCCCTACGATAAGATGCTAATAACTGTATTCACACGTTAAGCTGCCAATATCTCTGGCTAGGGCGTCGGACTTGTGATCATGTGGTTGCGGTTTCGAATCCCACCCATTAGCAGCACTACCGATGCGAACCCACTAACACAAGCGTTTAGCTTAGCACGAGGAGCTAACAAGAATGAAGCTAATGTGCGACCCACATACAACTAAAAATATAATAATAAGCATATTCCTCCTCTCTCCTACTTTTGCTGTGCCCGGCAGGGTCCATAATGAGCTGTAAACTTACAAAATAATTGACCACCTTTGTAACAACACGGTATGCAATAAAGATTTAATTGAACTTGCAAACGTGCAAACGTAAAAAGAATGATTTTAAAGTGTCAGAGACAGTGTGAGACTTCAGCATCAAACTGATTATCGTTTCAGTATACGACCATAAAACACGACAAAAAGATTAATAGTTGAACTAACCGCAATGTATCACCAACATATAGATCTGCATCACCAGTTAGTGAAGTCAATTCTATTATCAAAGGATAACCAGAAAACTCGAATTGCCAATATGTAAAGTTTCCAGCGCCAACGACGCCCCCTACCGACTCTAAGAGCTGTTTATCCGGGTCCAACTGCACAGACCCGGATAACAATGACCACAATGTCGATATACACACGAAACCTACTAAAACGAAAATTAATTCTCTTCTCATGGCTTCAAGTGCAAAATCATTCAAATTACAACTGTCATAGCTGTCACTGTCATTTAAGGCTAACGATTTTTTTGGTTTGTTTCGATTTTAAAGGAGTTTTAATTATAAATGTAAATGTATCGTAGGACAACCCACACACGGTCATCTGATCCCGACCTAGGCAGAGTGTGTACGATGGTGACCAGACAACTGATAAACATACTTATATATTTCTAAATACATACATACTTATAATAGATAAATAACACCCAGACAGAACAAATGATAGTGCTCATCACACAAAGATTTGTCCAGGGTGGGAATCGAACTCACGACTCTGGCTTAGCAATCAGGGTCACTAACCACTAGACCAACAGGCCAGTCGTAACCCCAAAAAAGCCTTAATCAAAAAAAAATATTTGAAGGAGTTTTATAGTGCCACAAATGTCTCATCTGACCCGGTGGCAGAATCTAGATTAATATATCACAGTTTCAAAAAAACTTCGCAAAAAATAAATAGAAATACCTCCCACACTTTTATGAAGGGCCATAAAAAGGAATTAATGACAAATAAATATTTATAGTGTGAAGGAAATTTGAATGGTGAATATGGCTGGAGGATATCAACAAATAAAAAATTGAAATCAAACCCAAGAGCAGCGCTGCAAGATGTCAAGATACAGTGAGCTCAAATTGCATAGGTTGGAAATAGTCCTTTGTAGATTCTTTTTATTTTATACTTACAGTAATTCCTATTTTTTTTACTTTTTTTTTAAATAAATTTTAGTGAATTAAAGCTTAGGAACATCAAGTGTAACTTGTATTATTTATTTTATAACTTGTTCGTGTTTTGTATATTTTTTTATTTTATTCATACATCAGATTAAGTTAATTGAGACTCGGGCCTTGTCAGGACCTGTGCCCAGAAACTACTTTGATAAAAAAAACATAACATAACCTGACGAAAAATTGAAAAATAAACATTGAAATTACGTTTTTTTTATACAAACCTTATAGTATCTGATACGTAGAGATCCGCGTCACCAGTAAGAGATGTCAGCTCAATCAGTAAGTCTCCAGTATGCCCCAATTGCCAATACGAAATGTTACCTGCCCCCACGGCACCGACGACCGTATCTAACAGTATTTTACCCGTCTCTATTTGCACATATTTAGATAGCAATGACGACAAAGTCGACACACATATTATTCCTAACAAAACTAGTATAAATTCCCTTCTCATTTCTTTGTTTTTCGTAAACAATTTCGTTTGCGAAATTGGGTAAATCTTAGCTGTCAGCACCAGCTGTCATGTCACCTGTCACTTTACGTCGGTATGACAGTTTGTTTTTTTTAAATTGCGTTTTGTTCTCAATATTAGGTTGAATAAAACATCGTTTACGCACAAAAATGGACGCCGGTTCTTTTATTGATTCAGATCATGATAGTCTTTAAATTTAAAAAACTGAACTTTTATTTCCCCTTTTTTTGGTGTTGAGCTTAATAGTAAACAGTAAACAGTAGTCGATGCACTATATGGCCCAAGAACACAAATAAATAATTGGCTTTGTGTTTTCTATTCTTATTGCTCTTTTACATTTTGTATAGCTGTCGACTTTCCTTATGATAAATAAATAAATATTTTGAATCGGGTGAGATTGGAAGACCGCAAAATACAATAGCAAGTTGTTCTTGAAATTGCTTCACCATTATTAGCGATGACACCGAAAGTCCGAGCGATTAACCTTTCTATTACCGAGGCCTAACATACGCAACGTATATGTTGTGGACCAGGTGATTAATGCGGGCATTATTTATAATGCACGAGCATTATGAATAATGTCTAGCTTTATCGGGCTAAGTGATTAATTACTATCTTAACTTCATTATTTATCACATTGCACGGTCATTATTATGTTGCTACATGATAGTTGGGCAATTTGATAATAAAGCTATATATTTAACGCACATAAAGTCGTGAATCGCTTGAAAGGTTTTCCAGCACGGGGCGGTCGCTGCCGCGACTCCGCTCGCTCCGCTCGCCGCCCTCGTGCACGTAAGGGTCACCATATTAACCTAACCTAAACCTACCGGACGTTGGGCAAAAAGTTTTCAACACAAAGTCTAGGTTGAGTAATGGAAATTAAGTTTAGGTTAAGTCTAAGTTATAATTCCCCTTTAATATTTAGTTTATTTTAAGTTAAATGACAATAACAATAAAAAATAGTAATTAAATATGTTTGTATTACTCTGCCCAAAAGGTGATGGGCAATATGTATAGTGCCCGGTCAATTAGATTATTTGATTAATTATTGTCAAATTGCACTCTCATATTGGGCATTTTTCATAATGACCGGGCATTATGTATACTGCTCAATTTACCACTTGGTCCATAACATATACACAACGTACCTACTGAAGACAAGTTGAGTGATATGAGCATCGCTTAACTATTTAATAACATGAAAAGCCTGACTTCAACCCACTCGGAGGGCACAAAATGGACATGGCACCGTCAAAAACACCCCGGTCCCGACCTCACCATTGCCAGGGCTGCGGAAACCACAGACGGGAACGGATGCATATGCCAGACGGGCCTTCGACAGAAACTGTTGTACCAAATATTATTCTTCTTTCTCTAGTGCCTCTACGAATGAAGAAAGTTCGCAGTCAGCTCTGAATACTTTTATTTTTCTTTGGCGAGATGGAATAGTTCCGCGGCGCATGTCGGCTCCTTAACCAAACGTTCCCACTGACGATTTGTTTTCCAGCAACTTTTCTCTTCATATTAAGTTGGAAGACAGCGTAGCGTATAGGGCGCTTTATTAAAAAAAAAAAACTTTCGTGTCTCATTATGTGTCCTACGTACTCAACTTTCCTTACTCTAATGGTAGGTATCCCAAGTTCGCGTTCCTTGACAAACAAATATAACAAAGTATAAAAAAAAAACATGTTTATCAACAGTTCATTGTTTTGTAAATATTCGCCAGCAACCGGATTTTAGTTAGTTATATCAGCAGTTTTTATACATATAAACAAAATTTTATAACAAATAATTATGGAAATCAAAACAAAATATAGTTTTAATTAGTACTTAGTTCGTTTCCTTTCTGTTTTCCCACCAATCAGTCGCAATAAGACGTGCGGTGGGAAAATATCGTGGTGATGAAAACTAGCTGCCCGGACAGACTTCGTTCTGTCAAAAGTAAATTAATTAAGGTAATTCCCGAGTTTAGGAACAGATTTTTGAAGTGAAACTTCTTTTGGCGCATGAGGGTAAAATTTTTACAGATGAAACGTCACGCCGGTATGCAACGGAAGTAGTAGAATACATTACAATGTCTTTGAACGGAAGTGTCAGAAAAGAGAGAGTGATCGAGACCATGAAGGTTTTCATCTATACCTTCATGATCGAGACCGATTGAGAGAGAGTAAGACAGGGCTTCTATTAGTTTTAATAAATATAATAATTTTATTAAAATGGGTGCCAAGAAACCAAGATGGCGTCGACGACAATTTGCAAATTTTTCGTCATGGGTGTCATTTTCATGATTCCCGAGGTCGCTTAAACGATTATGGGGTCGAAATTAAAACCCAAGATGGCGCCGAGGAAATTTTGCAAATTTTTCATCATGTGTGTCATTTTCATGGTACCCGAAGTCGCTAAAAACGATTATGGGGTCGAAATTAGAATCCAAGATGGCGCCGAGAAAAATATGCATTTTTTTCATCATGGGTGTCATTTTCATGGTACCCGAGGTCGCTAAAAACGATTATGGGGTCGAAATTAGAATCCAAGATGGCGCCGAGAAAAATATGCATTTTTTTCATCATGGGTGTCATTTTCATGGTACCCGAGGTCGCTAAAAACGATTATGGGGTCGAAATTAGAATCCAAGATGGCGCCGAGAAAAATATGCATATTTTTCATCATGGGTGTCATTTTCATGGTACCCGAGGTCGCTAAAAACGATTATGGGGTCGAAATTAGAATCCAAGATGGCGCCGAGAAAAATATGCATTTTTTTCATCATGGGTGTCATTTTCATGGTACCCGAGGTCGCTTAAAACGATTATGGGGTCGAAATTAGAATCCAAGATGGCACCGAGAAAAATATGCATTTTTTTGTGATAAGTCATTTTTAAGATTTGCGAGGTCACTAAAAATAAAAATGAGGTCAAGCTTTCGCGGAAATGTCTATCGCGCAAAAGTTCCTGATCCAAGATGGAGGACATTTCTCTATATGAAATTACATGTATTCGTCTCAATCTCAATCTAGAATTTTTGCATGTGAGACCATAGACGAAGCGTATTTGCATAATAGTTACTGTTTTACAAATTGTGTATCTCGCTATTGTTAATTATTGTAACAATACTTATTTTTATTTATTTTAGATAAACGTTATGTCAAACAATGTAAATATTGAAGAAATAAATTGAAAAAATTAAATTTATAATTTACATTAATTTTCAAACCTTTTTTTATTTTAATGACAATTAAATTCCTAACCTATCTTCCTTTTTCCCTTCCTCTTAATCTTGGAAATTTAAAGTTTTAGATTTGTATAAATATAAACAAGATTTGTAAATTAGTTCGCCAAAGAAGTTTCACTTCTGACATGTGTACTTTGTACGCACGCATGTTTTTTTTTTTCTTATTATTTATGTTTTACACCTTTTAAACCTTCCCTGGACTTCCACAAACATTTCAAGATCAAAATCGGTCTAGCCGTTTTCATGCTATGTCGTGACAACGGAAAACGGGTTTCATTTTTATATATATAGAAGACTAGCTGTTCCCCGCGACTCCGCCCGCGGTATCTAATTTTTTAATGATTTTCCCTTCCTGATTTTCTCTTGAAATTTTTTCTGAATTTTCTTTACTATAAACCTCACGGAGCCCGAGACCTTTCCAACGAATGCAAAACCGTGGAAATCGGTTTGTGCGTTCTGGATTTATAGCGTCAGGAAGGAAAACCCGACTTATTTTTATATAGTAGACTACGTGCCATAGACAGGATAGACAGAGTTTTGTAATTATAAATTAATGACGTCATTTACTGAAAAATAAAAGAAGATTGATGAAGAATTTTGAAAATTGGTTCGGTTAAAATAAAGGCAGTTTTACAGGACGTCGTCGGTGCAGCGGGCTGTACTAACACTAGATTTGTTTTTTATTTGCTGCTAGGTCTTCACTCCATATTTTTTTATTAAACATCCAACTTTTTTCTTACCTATCTGTCATGAAATTTTGAGAAAAGATACACGAGATTTTTTTTTATTGACAAATTTTTTTGATCCTCACGCTGACGTACTTAGTCTCATTATTACTCATAGTCAAAATTACCCAAGTCATTGACACATGATTATATTGTTTTCTTGAATACACATTAGTCAGGAAATGACGCATTTATCACACTCAATGAAAATAATCAGATATGAATGATAAAAAATGTGAAATAACAAATTGAACTGATAAGGCTGAATGAAATGTTACCATTGCCCTGCGCGTCAGATTGTAATAAAAGTTGTCACAATTGCCGTTTTATGGTTTCACATTTTTTTAGATTTTTAACATTATAATCATTAATTAAAGGCACATATTAAAGGGTGCCTACATACTTTCAAGAGACACATTAACTTATACATCACATTTAATATTTTAAATGCGAACGTTTGTGAGTGTGTATGCTTGTTACCTCTTCACTCTAAAACCACTGGACCAATTTTGATAAAACTTGGTAAAAAAAATCAATTAAAAAGTGATAGGTACTTGTTTTACCTAAATCTCAGAAACCAACTGAGTACAAAATGATATTATTAGACCTTTGAGAAACAATAGAAATACGTAAAATTGATCCGTTTTTGTTGATCGGATGTGAGATAGAACTTAAATCCGTTGCAATCAATCACACAATCATAATGAATTATTCAATGAACACAGTTTTTTCACCTTACTTACATATTATCAATATCTAGAGATAAAAGATAGGTACGGCACATAACTAACAATTCACCGTGAGCTAGCAGTAATTACAAAATCAATACGATTTCACGTGGAACACCTACGCAATTATGTACAGTTGTACACGATACAAGATGGCCGATTCTGTGTACCGGATTTATGAATACAATTTTTGCTTGCTTTCTTCGAGATTTACTTAGTGTTTCTATATTGAAAACCTTGCGTTGCCGGCATAATCCACACTTAAATAAATATATTTAAAACCCTACGATGTTCAGAAAAAAGGTCTTTCAGTGTTTTTCAAATTACTGTTAGAAATCGAATGAATACTTCCAAAGATTACATCCCACGCATTACTTACAAACATATGGTACCTGTTTTATATTCTAAAGGTATAAATCAATAAAATAATTCTAACCAACGCGACGAAACAACCAGTCCCGATTCACATTCCATCCCTTCGTTTTTTATCTCGTAGACACACACCGATCCCACGCATTCGCCGTCTTTGTCTCTCTCACAGGGTAGAAAAGGGAAGAAACACAACAAAAACATAACATCAGCTGTAACCTACATCCTGGCAGGTTTCACAGCTGTTGTTTAAAAACACGCACTTGGAAGGCGAAATCAGCTGCTTAGAGGAGTTTGGGGCGGCCATTTTGTTTACCAAAAACAATGGCTTGTTGTTTTGAACTAAAAATTAGGAATAGCTGGTATTCTTGAGAACATTTTGTTTTTGTTTTACAGAATAGAAGATTAAATAAAGTTACTATATTTCCTGGATAAGAAATTCCAATACCTACGAATTTTATTTGTATTCAATTTTAATAAAGTTAAAAACGGAGTTCGGCGTCTGATGGTAGATTTCCTTTTTATTGAACCAACCCATTCATACAAAAAGGTATTACAATTTTTGTTGTGTGTGTATAGTTACAGATTACACCCACATTTCGGTTACCATCCCATACGATAAGAAACTGTTTACCAAATAGGTAGGTACCAAGCTAAATTTAGTTCCCGACGCAAAATTGAATGGGAAAAATCCATTCAGTGCCTGTTTGTATTGATTGATCGTACCTACCTATGAGATTGATGAGGCGAATTTGTTTATGATCTATCTGCATCCATTTGAATGTAGGTAAGACAAAATATTATTCTTTTCCATGTCAAAGGCTACATGCATGCCAAATTTCATCCAAATCCGTTCAGCCGTTTTTGCGTGATTGAGTAATAAACATCCAATCATCCACGCATTCACATTACAATATTAGCAGGATTTCAGGATGGTGTAGGCATTGTAGGCCACGGCATCTTATTCGCTTGTACATATCTAGAAATAGACAGACGAAAATTACGACTGAAATTTAGTTCCAACTAACATTCTCACGACACGCCGAAACATAGATAATACATATAGACTAGGAAACGCCGAAACGTGCGCACTAAGACTACTAAAAGTCCATAGACACGAAGTCCAAGCAGTTTACGTGCTATTATAATGTACGATTAAAGAGAGCATTATCTCTTTCGACTTACTATACCTTGTAAGTTTGTAGAAAATCTATAATAAATATCTCATCTGTTAATTGCATTGGCTTAGAAGTTTCATTATTTCACAGCTCCAAGGGACAGTAGACTTGAGTATTTGATATAAATTTCAGCTTGATACATCCACGCGTTCCAAAGAAAAAGGGTCTGGAGTTCTGGACAGATAGACGGACGGACAGACGGACAACAAAGTGATCATAAAAGGGATCCGTTTTTTTTCTTTTGAGCTACGGAACGCTAAAAATAAAGTATCTCCTGTCGAGATGGTTATAGGTTCCCACATTGTGTGGTCGCCATCCTGCCTCAACGGATACAGGCGATACACCTGAGTACTAATAGGTAAGTATGTTTTAAAGCGACTTCCTATACTCCACAGCCCAATTGGGCATTTTACTACTATCGAAAAATTGATTTCTGACAAATGTTCCTAAAAATAGTCGTAAATTAGAGCGAAATTGCGAAAAAATAAAAAAAAATATTACACAATTATAAAAGTTATAACTGATAAAAGCTTTTAAAGTTAGTTGAAGCATGCATCTCTTTTTCGCAAAACGACGACTTGTACGGGGCAGCCCCAGACTAGTATGGAGAACTGAATATTGACGTCACAAAACATTATCGCTATCTCTGTCAAATTAACAATATTGGAATGCTTGTAACTAGCTCAATAGAAAATTAATTACTGTGTCGTTTTTAGAATTCGTTATTGTTTAAAGTATTTTTTTGATTAACGAAATAAAAAAAAATGTCAAATACCCAATAATACGTTAGACAAGGTCAAATTTCTTAGATAATTTTGTTTAGTTTATTCCTATTCTCAGTGCTCAAAAACTGATAGGCAAAATACCTATACGATGACGATGTCAAAGATAACATAAGCTTTACAAAAAAGTTTTCCAGATTGATGAGCAGGGGTTTAAGAGTTATTCTTATTCCACATATCAGCTAATAAGTAGTATTAGGTTGACTGCCTCTTTGGTCTAGTGGTCGCAAGCGCGACTGCCGTGCACGAGGTCTCGGGTTCGATTCCCGGGTCGGGCGAAAAATATTTACTGAGTGTAGAAATTCTCAGTACCGCTCGGAGTAAGGAAATGTGGCGGTGTTTGCACCCCCGTGCCTCGGAAAGCACGTAAAGCCGTTGGTCCTGCGCCTGATCCCTCTCCGGTCGTGTCGGTCAACCGTCCCATCGGACTATGAGAGTGAAGGAACAGAGAGTGCACCTGTGTTTGCGCACACACTTGTGCACTATAATATCTCCTGCGTACATGGCTGATCTCACTTGAGATTGTTCACCGAGCCTGAAATTCGGTCTGGAGATTATTATTATTATACTAGTAAATAGTAATATGTACCTCCAGAATTAAAAACATAGTTTTGTGTCAACGACAATTTATTTACGTAACGTATTTTTTAAACTAGCTCTTTGTCCACCCTTCCTTTTCCCCTTGTTTGTTTACGCAAGGGTGACCGACTGAGTTCATAGGGGAAGATAATAGAAACGTTACCATTAAGGAGCCATAATCAACAAAATTGAATTGAATTGAACGTAACAATTAACTATTAGTGCCATACGGGTTATTTAAATCATTTTCATTCATTAAACCTAGATTCTGCAAGCATTCTCCGCCAGTCGTTTCTCCTTTGAATAAAGAATTGAATTGAATTGACATACAACGTGACAAGAGGATGGGAATAGATAATAATAATGTATCAACCAGTTCTACCGAAGTTTGAAATCATTAATTAGCATATTTAAAAATTTGGTAGAGTTAAGGTGGGACCAAAAAACTGGGCATTAGAAAATTCAAAATAGTTTTCGCCTTGAACATTTTACAGATCATTCTCTAAGTCCAAACAAATCATAAAATAGCAGATTCAAGAACCCTAAGTCGCCAAATCTTTTGTTCTGAGAGTCACCGAGTAGTATTAGTAGGTATATACGTTTTAGACCATTTAAAAGTTTTTACTTAAAAGTATAGTAAGTCGATAATGCTTCTCTTGACCCGCCCGTAACAGCATGTTAACTCTTTTGACTTAGCGAATAAAGCCCCTGTGTTAAACCCTTCAAAAATCACAGGTGCTAACAATCAATAACTCTGTGCAGTCGGCAGCATCGTGTACTATAGGGGGTCATTGTATCGTCCAATTCGTGCAGGGGAGCTAGCGCGTAATAATAATTCATAGTGCAGCTGTAATACAACAAAACTTTTTGATGATTCTTATCGGAATAATTGTTTTAGTCGTACCGTGAAGAGTGGAAATGTCGGCTAACCTTAAAATCTATGAGAGAAACAAAATAAGAAAGGAATACATTTTTGTAGCACTTTCAACGACTGTATAAAGAAAAAAGAGCTATTTTTATTAGAGCAGAAGGCAAAGGTGGCCTTTTTGTAGCACTTTCAACGACCTATAAAAGAAAATAGAGCTTTTTAGTAGAACAGAAGTCAAAGGTGGCGGACGTGGCGGTTATACAAAACCAAAACATTGCCGCGGGCTACCATAAACAAGAACAACAGTACAGTCAACAAAGATGGAAGCAAGACAGACCACCCAAGGTCCACGTATATTTTCCGTTATAAATTATTTTATCTCACAAGATACCAAGATAACAAGAATTAGGCCGTATGCTAATACATTCGTGACCAATGCCGACCTTTTAATCATCATAGAGATAACATATTATCATATTTATGGTTAATTTATGTGTCTGGCTGAATGCAGTGTGGCCCTTGCCTTTTAATAGACTATTTATAAGATACCTACTTGCCTATAGTCTATTACCTACCCTACTCAAGAAAAATGCTAACTGATGACTAGGCAGCATGGTCTCAGACCTTAGCCTGTTCCGTCAGGAACTAATCTAAAAAAAAAAAAAAAAAAGTCTATTACCTACCGCGACAGAAATAGAAATAAGTTTATATCTATGATTACCCTTCGTTTCAGAGGGGGAAAATATGAGATTTTTTCTGTAATTGGTCGTCGTGAATTAAAAGATTAAAATTAATATAAAGGTCTTGCAGTAGATTATCCAGTTTTCCATCACAAGTAGATACCATAACCTCGTGATAGAAAAAAGTTTTAACGTCATTAAATATATTTTTTCCATCAATTGTTTGCTTCCAGTATTTTTTTTTAATGAAATACACCTGTCCTTACGCATTAGGTACTTATTGTTTGAGCAATTAGCGATAACTGTTATGGGGAAAAGGTCATTTTTTTATTAATACTTACCAGTTTAGTTGTAAGTAGGTAGTTACCTTAAGTCAACGGTCATTCGGAAAGTTAGGTCTATACTATTATGTTCATATTATGAACTAGCTGTTGCCCGCGGCTTCGCTCGCGCGTAAAGTAAAGAGTAAGTAGTATTAAAGGTAGATGTATTCTGGGATTTTCAAAGTAAGGAGAATGTATA
This sequence comes from Plusia festucae, assembly GCA_950381575.1. Classification (NCBI taxonomy): domain Eukaryota; kingdom Metazoa; phylum Arthropoda; class Insecta; order Lepidoptera; family Noctuidae; genus Plusia; species Plusia festucae. The sequence continues at coordinate 799,988 of OX494457.1, forward strand.
AAATTTTTCATCTAATATTATGGCGTTAAAATAATAATAAAAGTAAAGTAAGTAGAAAAAGCATTTGTGTTATGGAATCGGAGACAAAAAAGGTACCATAAACACCCAGACTCAAGACAATGTGTAAAAGTGATTTTCTACATGGACCCGTCCGGGGATCGAACCTGCCCCCCTAGCCAAGTTACATTTCTACAATGCTGGCTGGAACCTTAGAGCTGGCGACACCTTAAAAACCGGAGTGAACGCCACTCGACCACGGGAGTCGTCATTATAGATATGTCTTAGATGGTCATTCTCGTATCTATTTATCTTTTCATCTGTCTATCTTTGAGAATACTGAACTTCACATACCAACTATTTCAGCCCTTATTTCACCCCCTTAGAGGGTAGATTTCTAAAATTATAAATACATCTATATTGTATTTCTATAAATATAAGAAATACATCTTATTTATTTCTAACTAATAACCCTTGTATGAAATTGAATGTGTCTATCTTTGAAAACGACACAATTCATATGCCTACAAACTTCCAACCCCTTTTTCACCCTTTTAGGGGATTGATTTTTAAAATCGCTGAAATCGACATTATTTATTTCTATCCAGAAACCCGTATAAGAAATTTCATGTGTCTATCATTGAAAATACCGAACTTCCCATAAAAACTTTCAACCCCTATTTCACCCCCTTAGGGGATAGATTTCCAAAAGAATATTGCCTTCCTCAATAAGTGGGCTATCTAACAGTGAAAGAATTTTTCAAATCGGACCAGTACTTCCTGAGATTAGCGCGTTTAAACAAACAAACTCTTCAGCTTTATAATATTAATATTAGTATAGATAAATAATTATAGTATATTAGCCGTGTGCAGCGCCCCTTAGTGAACTCCACTGCGGGTGACGTAACGTACGACAAACTTATTATTTGCGGTTGGTACAGTATTCGGGTCTAGGGATCGAACCGCAAAATTAAGTTTGTTTTTTATTGTATATACTTTTCCGGGATAAAAACCCAGTGTGGTGCCCAGGATATTAAAGAACAATTATACCAAGTTTCATCGGAATCGGACCGGTAGTTTTTGTGTGATGCCTGAACAAACAGACAGACAGACAGACAGACAGACAGACAAAAATTTTTTTAATCACATTTTTGGCTTCGGTGTCGGTCTAGTAACACACCCCGCCATTATTTTTTTGATATTTTCAATGTACAGAATTTTCACTTCTACAGATTTATTATAAGTATAGATTTATGATTCAACTCCCTGACTTTTATTTTATCCTCATGTCATATTTAAAAAAAAACTCATAATTTCTAATATTATATACTTACGCCATCTTTTAATACCGTAGTCGGAGTACCCAAAATTTACGAAGACCTGCTCTTTAAAGACATTATCCTCGCCATTAACGCCGCAGTTACTAAAGCCAGCAACTGTGCACATAAAAACAAAAAACAATAAAAAAAATAGCATTCGAATATCATTCACGTTCAGAAAAATATCTTTTCGAAAATCTACATTTTATGTTCATACCACACAGGAAATAATTATAAAGGATGGTCCCCATGTGACGATCCCTAATTAGGGACTTCCGTTGCGCAAATTATTACCCTGGGCATACAGCCTTATGGCTATCCTTGTGAATTGATCAATTCACATCACGACATTATGAATATAGGGCTTCAGGCAAAGAAAGAGGATGCAACCGATTTATGAAATTTCCTTAATTAAGAATTTGCATGTTTTATTTACGGTTTTATTTGAGAAATCGTTTTTGCACGTATAAATTAGCAATTAGCAAGCATTATTGCCTTAGCCAGAGCCGCGGGATCACTTGTCATTCCTAACGTAGCTCCAGAAGGCCTTGGTCCTCGAAGGACCACTTGACACTTCCAGAGGAGTGGGTGTAAAATGTTCAACCCCCACTTCTTCCGAGGATGAATGCCGTCGGACTTCGCGTTCGTATACTCCTTGGCCTGTCAGCTGATCGGGTAACGGGTTGCCTTCCTCGTCACCCGTAGGTCAATCTTTGAGTTTATCTTAGAACATTAGTAAACTTAAATAAATAATTAGTAAAATTTGTAAGCGGGAAAATTAAGCACATCTCTCATCTAACCCTTTCAAAGAGACGATTAAAAAAATAAAAAGCATAGACTCACATTATGTCACTTTTATTTTTTATGAACACAAGAACAGTGTAAACATCTCGTAAACAGGGATATTTATAAATGGCATTCAATATTATTAATCTTTACATTTATCCTCTTGTATTATTCAATTTTTCCTTGTAACCTATTTGTTGAAGTATCCACCTACAATTCAATTAATTACGTTTATTACATAGATCTTGCATTTATTTTAAAATAATCAAATGACGTACCTTCATAATTACTGTAAAAGAAATCAGGTCTATTAGTCTTCTCATTTATCTAAAGCATTTAATACCACGCTTACTAAAAAAACTGCGGCGATTTTAGATTACAATTTTTCCAATGAGTCTGTTTCCTTCACAGATGTCTTGGCATACCTACTTATAAAAAGAGTGCAGACAACTGAAAAAATACGTATTTGTACCGTAATTGTAATAGGTTCGAACGTGCAACCTTTTGCTTACAATTCCACCCTTTGAACCACTAGGCCACCGCGACAGTTATACTAAATAATAACTTATGTACTTTTCTGATTTAATTCTTTTAGGCATTTTATCTTGTATTAGCTTTTGCTCGCGGCTCCGCCCGCGTGGGCTTCGGTTACCGCAAATTATAGCTTAAGAGTCCCTATCAATTTCGGCGCGCTACTAGTTTAGGTAACTATTTGAGCGCAGTATCTCTGTGTGCGTTCGAACTATCGCTGACAATCGTAGTGTGCGTTGTCGTACGGTGTAGCGCCAACAAATATTCTTGGTCCGTAAACGCTATTGTCAGCACTGCATAGTTTTTATTACCCACTAAGTTCCGTAATACTGGATGGATGTTATTGTGATTATGACGTGTTATGTTTAAGTACCTTATAAAAATATCGTTACCTAGTAGTTACGGCAGTCACTTACAAAAAAGGCTAGGCAGATAATGTACAGGATGTACCTACCAGAAAAGTGGGGGGTACAGTCTATCAAATTGAACAACTATCTCCATGGGAGTGTATAATTTTCTATTATTATGTGTTTTATTTCAGGAAAATAAAAACGAGAAATTTTTTAGTTACTTTATTGCAACACGTCGCTTTTCTTCAATTGTTTTGAGAGAGCTCATTTGACATCCAAACTTTACACAGTGTTGTGAAATCTCCACGAGTCGGTCAAAAAAATACTGATAGTCAACTATTCTTCTTCCTTCAATTCGTATCGGTGTAGATGGTGCAGACTGAAAAAATATTAGTTTTGTTTAATCACTGAAACAGGTAAAACAGAAATGTGTGGTCAAATATTATGAGGAGTCGGATATATTATGTTTCACCAGAAAATGGCAAAACAAATAAATAAATGTTTCAAAATTTTTATTCTAAAATGGTACATGCAAATACATACTTGATCCAACTCCATGACTAAATCTTCTAAAGAATCATCGAGAGAATTAAAGCTGATTGAGACAGGCGTTTCTTGAATTAAATCCATGTTCTGAAATTATAATTATTAATACGACATTAATATTTTCAATTCCAAATCAAAGATGTTTGAAATATTTACATGTATCAAGTTACATGTAAATATTTCAAACATCTTTGATTTATATAATTTTTATATAATTGAGATTTAAACTATCCTATCTCTCAAGTTGGATCGAACTGCACATGGTGTGCGAATTTTATCATAATTGGTTAAGTGGTTTAGGAGTCCATTGAGGACAAACATTGTGACACGAGATTTATATATATTAAGATATATTAGATAAATAAAAAAAAATCTAGATAAAAGGAATACCTTGTGTCCGATGGGGGCTTTTCGCTTATAGACTGATGATGTTCCAGGTAAATTTTGATTCTCGGTAGATTTCTGCCTATTTAATTCTCTACAAAAATAAAAAAGTTCATTTTTAGATTCAAGATATAATAACCAATTCTAACAGTTTTCGTAATTACAAAAAAAAAAAATTACCTAAGAACTGCAAGTGCTTTTCGTGTTTTTTCAACCTTTTTCTTTTTACTTTTGATTTTTCCTTGATAGTAAAGATCACTTTTTCAACCCATTTTCTAAAAATTAAACACTATTTTACTAATAGTACAAAACATTAATATGTATAAACAACATTATGAAATCATAAAAATTCACACTGCATAAATAAAAAATTAAATCTACTCACGGTCTCAAAACTGGTCAGGTGTAGTACAAAATCACGCGCGATTCAAGAGTTTCGTTTGGAGCGGCGAACGTCACGGGCGACACAGGTCCGTCGCCAACAAGCCCTTGGGCGCGACTGAATGTATCGAGCGAGCGCATCGGCTTATAAGGCATTATTTAGAAATTTTATTACAAATAAATAAGAAGTCAGAAATGAAATATAAAAATTGGATTTGGTAGATAAATACCTCAGTTTTGTAAATATATAATGCTTATTGTTATTTTCAATAAATTCTTACCCATAGACGACGATTTTGCACATGACTTTATTGGGTTTTTTCAGCGTGGATCACATTTTTTTTTAAGTACTAGTTCATTGAAATTTAAAAAAATACATTGTCTACTTACTAGCATACTATATGCCCAGTATTTATGATTTTTCTCAGATTGTTATTTGCTATCAGTAAGCTAAAAAAGCAATTGGAAAATCTGCTGTTTCGTGCTTTCGTAAAAACATGTGTTAGGTTTTTATTTTTCATAATTTATATTGAGTAGTTATTAAAAATTGACTTTGTACACTTACTTGATAAATGAATGATAAATAACTGTGCATTAAAAAAACAGAACAGATATCTTGAAATTATTGAGAGATTTGCGCTGAAAAAGTTGGAAATTTCTGTTTTCGAACCGCGAAATTGATAGGGACTCTTAACTCAATAAGTGAGCTATCTAACAATGACATAATTTTTCAAATCGGACCAGTATTTCCTGAGATCAGCGCGTTCAAACAAACAAACAAACGAACTCATCAGCTTTTATTAGTAGGTATAGATTCAGCAAAAAGTTTTGTCGACTTTTCTTTCTGGTACAAAAATAAAGATTTTGTAAAAGACCTACCTACCTAGTACCTAGTCCTACTTACTGGAAGTACCTACGTCTCTACGTAGGTATGGTACCTATATGTTACTGTGATGTTATTGATAGTCAAGTCGTAAAATGACTTAAATTACTACGAAAAATATACTACGCAATAGGCCTCACCGTTGACCAAAGTCACGTAGCACAATGACGCATTTGTTGAGACGGCAATATTGCAAAATTGACTTGTATTCTTGCTACTTCATTGCCCATCGCTACCCAATGCTCACAGCCCATTTCCCTTGACTTTCTCTTTACAACGTTGCAGGAGAGTTTACCTAACTACAAAATCTATTTATAAGCAACTTTGGTATAAATATGCATAGACAAGCAATTAAGACTGTTTACAATTTCACATTACCGATCGACTAAAAAGGCTATAGGTACAAAAACAGTTGGTTTTCATTATTTACACTCAGCAATATGTTACGTATTATCTAGGCTATTATGAAATTCTACATTCGTATACCTATGTAATATATTTTATTATTATTAGCTCAGATAACAGTGGAGTCAGTTATTGAAATGAAAACAAACAACTTCTTATCTACATATCTACCAATGGGCTAAAAGCGAAAATAACACAAGTACACAACCGCCATTTGTATTACTCGACCAAATTTGATATCTAGGTTAAATTACGGGAGTCTTTGTATGGGCGTACTACTGAACGCAGTCGGCTTATACCCTCAACCTCCTTGTTTTCATCGTCATGTTTTTTTTTCAACGTTGCTAGCGGATTGGTACTAGGCAGCAAATAAGGCCGGCTACGCACGGTAACATTACTGCGACGCGACTTTTTCTAGAAAGCACTAGATTTTTGTTCATACACTTATAGGTGTACGTAATAATGCTGTATAAAGTATACAACATAAGTTTAGTGTGTATATTTAAAGAAACTGAAAAGGTATCTTTCCGTATCACATGAATAAAATAGGTAAAATGAAAAATGATTTTGGATTGTAAACAATCCAATAACATCGTGAAGTTGTATAATTATAATTATTATGTCCTAGTAATATAGTCAAAATATCACAAAACCATGGCTTACAGAGTTTTATGCTCTTAAAATGATTACGAAATTAGATTTTCAACATAGAATACCTTATTTTAAAAAAGAAGATTATTTTAAATTCAAAATCTATCGGGAAAAAAACTCCTCGTTTTAAATAATAACAATCAGTTAAAAAAAACTAAACCACAAAAGTATAGGGTCAGATGTGAGTAAACTAGATTTTTTTAACAATTAATTTTTAATTATTATTTAGGAAGGAAGAGATTTATTTTTTTTACTAAAAGAAGTACTGGTAGCGAACTCTATTTTCATATGAAATCACTATAACACATACGAAATCTCTGATTATGGATATTTGTCTTATTATTTGTACAAGGAGGAATTGAGAATTATTAATCCGCCTTAATTTCAGTAATACAATTACTTGCAACGCACTTGTTAATTCTAAATGATTCCTCTAACTATTATTTATTATTCTTAGTTTTTATCTTAGTTACACATTGCGACTTCGACTTAATATCAAAGATGTGCTTTATATTTGCCAAACTTTATTCCCTTCACGTTATCACGTAATTATACCTTATGTGTGATAAATACATGTTAGATACACTTGAACATTAGTATTTATGTTTCTATCATAGTTTTTATGCATGTTATGTCAGGTAGATGTATAACATTGTCAATTTGTAATCAATATAGTAAAATACGGTTTCCATTCTTGTATTTTTACATAAAAATAACACGTGACGTGATTGGTTTGAAATGTCAAATAATTTCAAAAAGAGTACATTTAAAAGGAGGTTGCCACGTAGCGACTACAAACTTTTCAGAACTAAGTAGTTTTTTTATTCCGCATAAAGCAAGAATTTTTTCTTAAGATTTTTATTATCTTATATATACAACAGATACTAACTTTAAAATACAAATCAAATTAAAATAAATCTAAAATTCTATCATAACATTCCTCCGCATCAAAGATAGCACAAGACTTTCAAATTCTTTGAAACCCTAATATGATTGTGTAATTTGTTAATGGATTGGAATGATGTAATACTACTATTATAATTACTGGGCTTTAACTAGTTAAAAAAAATCTTTTGTTACTATTTAATGGATTGGGAGTAATTTTTACAAGATAACAATATACATTACGCACGTGTTAATTTATATGAATCACATCGTGGTGATTTATAAAAGGTTTTTTTTTTGTTTTTCAAACTGTTACCTGATTGAGGAAAATGTGTCTTGATGGCTATGGCATGCATAGTGGTAATATAATGTGTTTGTAAGTTTTAAAATGAAAGTATAAAACAGAAAAGAATGTTTTTTTTTTTAATAAACTTTGTTCATAATTTTTACCGAAAGCAAAGTTTTATTAAATGTGGAATAACTTTCTATTAGTAGTAATTAAGTACTGTTAAAAAAAATAGTTAAGGCCTAATTATTAATGAGTAATTACTAAGTTCGGTGTAAGTCGTCATAATAAATGATAAGAAATTAGTATCGTTAATGGGACGCCTTATATCCCCACCGCGCAACCGAAGTCGCGCAGCCGCCATTGCCGTATAAATACCGCGAGCGCCACCGACGTCACGTAGTCGAAATCGAGAGGTGAAGGTGCGAATAATGGAGAGGTGGCGTCCATATTTTATTCCCATAATCGATCATCATAGGAGCTAGCAGCGCGACCGCCGACGTATTTAAGTCGTGAAAGTGAAGCAGTGCAGTGTTTCGACGTGTCATCCGAGCTGATCGACAGCGGTTCGAGGCCGACCCCGGCGGATCGTGGCGATCGAGCAAAGCCACACACACATACACAATATCGCGTGCGAGCGGCGACCATCTTGTGAAACATCGAAGTTGCGCCCGGCTTAGAGGACGTGAGAGTCGTGACGGAGCACCCCCGACTGAAGCAACGTAGTGCCCGTCTATATATTATACAAGTGCCCGTGTTAACTTATAAAGTGAAGGAGCGAGGGCGACAAGAAGAACACCTAGACCAGGAAGAGCAGGGGGCGCGTACCATGAACCGGCCCAGTCCCCCCACCGCCGCGGGCGTCCAGCTGCAGCAGGCCCGCGGGCGGCGACGCTCGGCGCTGCGGCGCGAGCGGCGCGACGAGCGCTGCGAGCGCTACGCGGCCAGCAAGTGGGGCGCCGCTCCCGCCGCCGCCGCGCTGCCGCCGCCGCCCACGCACTGGCGGCGAGAGGGCCGCTGCCGGCCCGAGCCCGACCGCGCTCTGCCGCTCAAGCTGCTGCTCAACGTGACGGCGTAGAGCGCCCCCGCCGTACGGACTCTAAGCTAGTGATAAGTGGCGCGGGTGCGGTGCGGCGGCTCGTCCGTCGGGCCGCGTCCGCCGCTCTGTGCTAAGTTTTTTATTTCGAGGTGCGAGGCGCGGCCGCCCGCGAGCCAGGCCCGCTCGCGGCCGCGCTCCGCCGCCGACCAAATTCCGGCGTTAGGTATTATTTTGTGAAAATTTTAGTAGGTAAGTGCAGCCGCGGCCTCGCGGGCGCTACCGTCGTCGCCCTGGCCCTAAATATGAGAAAAACACAAAAAAATGAATAGGGCGTCGTCGGAGCGCCCGCGCGGCTGCTGGTGCCGGCCTGCAGCGGCGTCGCTCGGCGGAGCGCCTCTTTATTTTCTCGGGCCGCTTCGCCGGCCGAGGCGGCGCGCGCTGCAGAGCCGCTAGTCGTATCGTTTATTTATCTTGAGAGCGATGTGTATTTTATTTGAGTGCGTCGAGCCCTTCTCCGGCGGGAGGACCTGCCGTCCAAAGCTTTAAACGTTCGTGTGTGAGGCAGGGCCCGGCGCCCCCTAGTTGTAGATTTTAAAATTTAACAATACGGTAAATGTGAAAACCGACTGTTGAAGATTGGGAGTCTATTATATATGTTTGTACAGTATAGTATATTGATCTCAGCTGCGGGCACTTGCGGCCCCTTTCGTCTAGGAGCTTTCTGTGATGTACAAAAAAAAAACGAGTATATTTGGAATTTTACAAGTTTTTTATAATTAATTTGTAATGTAATACTTTAAGTGAATATTGAGCGTGGGCGGTGGCCGCTCTGCGCATGATTGTCCGCAGCATCCTATCCCACCTAGTCCCATCCCCAGTTCCTGTCCTATCCCAGGGTTCCTCGGAGCCCGCCAAATGGTTCATAGTTTCTGGTTAAGAGATGTCAATGCTCGTCACTCTACATGAGTGGAGCAAATCTTTATTTCAGCTCTACAAAATTACCATAAAGAAGCAATAAAAGTGATGAAAACAGAAAAAATAACAAACAACAATACAAGCAAGTTGCCATGGAAACCAAAACAATAAACAAGACTGGGGAAAACATCTTGAACATAAACAAAGTGGTAACATGAAGAAAGAAACATTCTATTGGTAAGTTTTTGAACAAATTTCTACACCACACAATTACTCAACCACATTCATATAGACAATTTACATACTTTTGCAAGTTTCCAAAGTACAAAAGATTCTATTTCTCTTGAAAACAAATAAACATGCTTTATTTAGTTATATTTAAGACTTAACTAGATGTTGAGTGCAGTGCAATCTTTGGAGCTGCACGCCAACTGCAATTTTTGCCAAATCTGTTTTAAATGTTATTGTAGTTGTACTAACTGTAATCAAACTGACTGCAGTGTTGTAAGCAGTTATATATACTTACCTAATATCAATTTTGAAATTATGCAGATACTTCTTACAGAAAATGCTCATTAATTTGTTAATAACATAATTATTATGATCACAATATGGCCACACATCATGGTAAACATACTTATATATTACTACTACAAATTGTATATATATATTATGTACATGAATTACACTTTGACACAGAACAAAATTAAATGATCATGCTCATCACACAAAGATTTGTCGTGGGTGGGAATCTAACCCACAGCCTCTGGTTTCCAGTCTTGGTCACTAACCATTATATTATTATTATCAGGCCAGTTCATAAAATTAAGAATTGTAAATGCAATTATTAAGTTTATATACAATCTTAAACATCTTTTTTTTTTTAAAGCTACTAGCAATGTGGCAGATTACTACTATTTTTGTTAACCCCTCATGCTAAGCTAAATGCTTGTGTTACAAGCAGGTTCAAGTCGCCAGTGTTTTTATTAGGTGCGATTCGAACCTGCAACCATATGATTGCAAGTCCGACGCCCTAGCCATTAGGCTACCATCGCTTAAACACTTCCTTTAACACAAAACTTTTAAATTACTGAAAACCCTTGAATAAATCTGTTTCTTAGTTCTCTCCAATGAAAACTTCAATCACTTGAAATACTAGTCCAATTTCGAAAACCTCTTCGCACTTGGTTGGTAGGCATTTCTTGAGAAGGTTAAGCTACTTTTACATCATTATCAAGCTTAGGAGCCAAGTTGCAGATAGTATAATAATACCGGCCTATAAATGTCCCACTGTGGCACAGGCCTCTTCCCATATAGAGAAGGAATGAGCATTGATCACCACGCTTGCTCATTGCGGGTTGGCGATTTCAGATTTCAATTTTCGGAATCCAGGTTTCCTCACGATGTTTTCCTTCACTGTTTCTCAATGATGTCTTAAAAAGATTAAGAAAGTCACTATATCTTTGAAAAAATCAGTGGTGCTTGCCTAGGCTCGAACCTGCAACCATGTGCATGCGAATCCGGTCTTTGAACCGCTAGGCCACCACGACTAGTAATAATAGACTTATTATATTTGTATTATCATTACACTTATTTAAAACTAGTTTAGCTTCGCGGTTTCATCACCGTTATTCTCTCCAATAAGACACGAAATTCCATCGAAATGGGACATTGTTCTAGTTTCTAATTTTATTATTATTGGCTAGAAAATTAGCCTAATCCACCTCCTATATTGTTAGCTATCTTCCAGAAGAACTTCTCATTATCAGTCCATCCGTTTTGAAGATGAGCTGGAAGAAACAAACTTACAACATAATATTAATAAATATTAAAGCACGACAAACACGTTAATATTATTTCGTTTAGATATCTATTATATATAATTCCAGTGTCACGATGTTTGTCCGGGATGAACTCCGAAACTACTCAGCCGATTTTAATCAAATTTGCACACCGTGTGCAGTTTGATCCAACATAAAAGATAGGATAGCTTACATCTCAATTATGTAATAAAAAAATGGAGACCGCGGGCGGAGCTGCGGGAAACAGCTATGAAAATTATAAATATTCCACAAGCCACAATACTACAGATTATACACACTAAATACTCATATCTAAGTCTCAATCAATAGCAATAAAGATATACGGTTTTAAAATGTTCACAAAACAGATAAGATAATTAATTTACTACATTGTTTTCAATGTAAACTTTATTTAGTATCACATGATAATAATACAACTAAGATATTATTAGGTATCCTTCTATTAATAGTAATAATTCAAAAGTAACTGTTTGTTTGTAACGCATTCACGCCTAAACTACTTAACCTATAGGTAATAAAATTTGGTACAGAGATAGTCTAGAGAGAAAGGATATAGGCTTCTTTTTGCCGCGATAACCCACGCGGGCAGAGACGCTAGCTACAGCTAGTATTATGTATATATTATATATTATGAATATGTATATATTATGAAGTCAGTGTATTTTTTTTGTAACTTTAAAGTCATTGCTCTCGGGATAGCTCATGCTTTCTCAGTTCGACTGAACGAGAAAACCTCCCTTAATATTATAACACTAGCTTCTGCCCGCGACTTCGTCTGCGTGGACTACAGAATTGCGTTGTCTCTTGGGAACTACTTAAGGAATCGGGATAAAAATAAGCCTAAAATAAGCCTATGTTCTTTTCCATGTCAAAGGCTACATGCATGCCAAATTTCATCCAAATCCGCTCAGCCGTTATTGCGTGATGGAGTAACAATCAAACATCCACACTTTCACATTTATAATATAAGGAGGATAATAAGAATGTCGGCCTGTAAATGTCCCACTGCTGGGCTCAGACCTCTTCTCTTAAAGAGAAGGAACGATCATTGATCACAGCGCTTGTACCAGTATAAGCAATAGGAATGTTTTCACAATTCTCGGTCCCCACATTGTTGTAGTTCTTACGTAATCGTCTAATGTACTACGTAGCATATTTGCAAACATTACTTCTTGCAACACAGTAGCGACATCTATCATTGTAAACAATTTATATAAATGACAGATGGTTACGTCAAAATTTTCACAATGTGTTCATATCCAGTGCCGTGCTGGCTGCTAGTTCTACAAGCCATCGCTATTTTACTTGTCAGCTGTTTTTATATGAAAAATTTCAACAACTGTGTCAAATTAATTAATTGTAAAATAAGGCTCGCAGTCATACATTCCATACGTTTTCCATGTCTACCGACTCATTTCAGAAAGTTTGTAATAATATTTTGAACAGAAAACCGCATCAAAAACTGTCCATTCGTTTAGGAGCTACCTTACCACAGACACGAAGAAACTTAGATACTTACACGCAAAGGTTAGCTTATAGAAACCTTTTAGGTCGTTATGAAATATACAGCAATTTGACATACTTCGTAATACCGTAATGATAAGTTACAATAGTGTGTGGAATTGTGAACTAACGTCTCAAGTTTTTTTATTTTTAGTTTTAGTTTTTGATATGCAAGGATTTATATAATACTAGCTTCTGCCAGCGACACCGTCTGCGTGGTCTTCAAAATTGGGTCCAAAAGAAATGAAAAATGTGAAAATAATGAACAATTTAATAAAATTTTCACCCGTGTTATAGCTTGCGCTGCAATAGAATAAATACCAAATTTCAAAGCTGTCTGCCCACGGCTTAGCTCGGAAACAATTTTCTGTTTTCCCTCGGGAACTTCATAAGTTATCCGGATAAAAGGTAACATATGCTCTTTTCCATGTCAAAGGCTACATGCATGCCAAATTTTATCCAAATCAGTGCAGCCGTTTTTGCGTGATTGAGTAACAAACATCCACACTTTCACATTTATTATATTAGTAGGATTTGTACGCCTGTAAGGCAAAGCATGACAGATCTCATTATATTTAAACTTTTGTTACCTTGTATACTTACGTGTGCATATGCAAACTCATGTTTTTACAAATAAAATTATCTATAACTTTATCTTCGTAATTTGTGCCATTGTGACACAATTATTCAGTTAAAAGATGGATGCAATGTTCCTCTAATAGTCTATTATATTTCATTTAATATTGTGTATGACAGTATTAAACAATATAATATTGAGCGATGAGAATAAGGCTGCGAGGCACGAAATATTTCAACAGATTACATTGTTTTATTGCCAATGCGTTCTGGCATTGAAATACATAAGTTGTTTTTGTATAAGCGTACGTCTTCTACTGTCAGAGGCCCAAAAATACATACTAATAATTGATATTTGACCTAGCTGATGCCCGCGGCTTCGCCTGCGTGGATTTCGGCCATCCTGACCAAAAGTAATCATGAAAATTTTAATACCCTCAACCGCATATCATTCATGTAGACAAAAAAACTTGAGAATCACTATCCATTGGTGAAAACAGCATGAAAATCGGTGCAGTAGTTTTTGAGTTTATCGCGAACAGACAGCCGAGGTTGAGAACTTTTTTCTGTAATAATAATATGTAGTGATGCGAAAATAAGTCAGTCTGCCAGTCTCTTCGTCACGGTGCCACTGCTTCATAATATCAGAGTTTTAAACTTCCCACTGCTGGACATAGGCCTCTTCCCATATACAGGATTAGTTTGAAAGGAGTGCGTATATTCTACGAGGTAATCAGGTGCATAAAACTCAAAAACTTTTCTCAAGAAACATAAGTCGAAATCTTAAAATGGAAAATCATCTTTTCATACAAACATAGGTCACACACTCCTTTTAATATAACCTTGTATTATTATTAATATTTTACAAATAACACAGTATCTAAATAAAAATGTTAGGTAAGTAGATATTCCGCGGCCATTTTTACAATTATATCAACTTTGTTTTTGTTAAAATTAGGTCAAAGTTTTTATGTTATCAGTATTGTTATTAACTAAACAATATTTGTGCAGTTGTTAATAATTTAACGTTTATTTAACACGATAAATACTGATATGAATATTATTGTAACCGATTTTTGTGCACTAAATAATTAATACCATGCATTTCTGGAAAAAGAGATGGATGGATTGTGTGAAAGATGATATGAGAAAGAAAGGAGTGGATGCCGCGATGACGAGTAATAGAGAGGAATGGAAGGAAAATACGCATTGCGCCGACCACATATGAATGGGATAATGGCAGGAAGAAGATGAAGATTTTATATTTGAAATATTTTTTTGTTTCGACACTTTGAGACTTGAACTTAGGCCCAGTTTTTGATCCCGAGTTAACCAATGGTTAAATATGCTAACTAATGGTTTCAAACTTCGGTAGAACGCGTTTATTCATCTATTTTTATTCTAACTAATGGTTATGTAATTATCTCTCGAACTTTTTTGATCATTTGATAGACGAACAATTATTGAAAAATAACGCGTTTTGAAACTATTAGTTAGGTTAGTTTTTATTTAACCCTTCAAAAAACTGGGCCTTAGTCAGTTTTTAACTTTTCTTTTTATTATTAGCGGTCACAAAACTGAACTAGGTATAATAAATAAATACTTACACAGCACACCTTTTTGATATAAATAAATAAGTACCTCCACTGCTTAATACACACGTGGTTTGTGTTATTAGGTCAAAAATTAAAAACTAAATAAGTAAATACGAGTTTTTTTAAAAGCTTGTTAGTTCGTCGTACTACGCTAAAATGCATGTACGTTTGCGCAGCACGGCCCCTCAGAATTTGCATTTATGGTGTACACCATTGCAATGTACTCGCCTCTAGCAATATATGTACCGATTTCTTTTTCAATGTACCTCTATACTTTTGAAGAAATATGCAAAAAAAGGTGGCCGTGCCAGCCAAACGCTTTCAGCACGGCCCCCCATGTAACTTGAATAATACATACCGTATTAACAAATGTCTATAACTCAAGAAATGTACTCTATTAATACGTTATATGTGCCGCAACAGTTATTGTGAATTCATAATAACAAATAATATATAGATGTGGATAAGGGGCCGTGCTGGAAAAAATCATTTTAAGAAATATCTAAAAAAGACAAAACATACTTAGCCAAAAACTATTAAAAAATAATTGATGTTTAGCAAGTAACATAATATGTACCGCATTGATTTCTCATACAACTTGTTATATTGTGAAAAATAAATCTATTTTAGTTCATTCAGCACGGCCCTCTATAGTTGCCTATATCTTTTTAAATAAGCCGTGTATGTTTACAAAATTCGACTTCCTGAATAATATATAGGAGTACATTCCTTTCAACTAAATTGCAATTCTGCTGTATCAATACTTTAGAAGATAAATTCAATCTAAAATATACATACATTAAAACTGATGGGGTGACCATGATTTCATATATTTGGTAGGTAGGTACATAAATGTTCTATATTTATGTACTTATATTAATTAAATTATGTGACTACATTGAAATAAACATTCTTTTTACCCGACTGTACCAGAAGGACGGTAAGGTTTTTCGAGTGAATGAATGTAGATATGTAGCAACCTTCATTTCTTTGGCACGCTTTGTAGTCTAAACGGCTTTATTAATTTCAACTTGAGAGATGTCGTTAGATTCGTCTTAATTGTGAGAATGACACAGGGTAGGTATATAAAAATAAAAATAACTGATTCTTGGCGTCAAGTAGGTAATTAATCGTTTTCTTTTCCTCAAAGCCTATCTAGTGGGATAATATATTAAATAAACGAATTTCTAAGTGGACTAGCTTTAACTTACGGTTCGGCTCGCGTGGTAGAAATAAAAAATATATAAAGCGTGCTTATAACCTTCCCCTAGAAAAAACACAACTTATAATATGTTTAAATAAATGTTATTCAGAATGAGAAATGCTAAAAAAAAACAAAATATTCAATGTTTCTCAAAGTTTAAAATTTGTCCGCTATTGGGTAATTTATTTAAATAATTATGTGTTTATTCATTACATCTTAAAAAATAATCATTAAGTATAATAATATATTATCAGTTAATTTTGTCGTGTGCGATCGCTATTAGTTCACTGACGCTACCGTAATTTTTAATGTGGCGCTGGTGTCGCGGTTACTTCATGTTGCGCTTGAGTGTTTATTGACAGTCACATCTCTACGCGCATAACAGACAGTAGTAAATATAAATACTGCTCAAATAATATGAATCTGTGATTTTTTAAGATTTTTAAGCTCTGTAGTGTTATTGAGACATAGGTTGTTATTCCATGTAAACGAACTAATCTGTGAAATGTAATGAATCTGTGATTTTATTGTAATGTATGATTTTTAAGACTTTGAGCCTTAGATTAAGTACCTATAGATGTAGCCATTGAAATGGCCTTGTTCGATAGAGCGAGATAGCTAATTGACAGACCCATGCAAATAAGCAGGACAGCATATATATATTTTGTCTTTGTCATCATGGCATGTTTTTGTTGTTTGGCAAGATCTGAGTTTGACAGGTTGTGACAAACAAGCTTAGCAGTTTTCGATTTTTCCGTGATTTTGTGGATTAAAAGTTTGTATTGAGACAAGGAATTGGATATTATACAATAATTAGTGTAAGTGCGATGGTGGGTTGCAGCATTTTGGGCTGTAAAAGCCGGAGTGAGCGAAAAATTGAAGGAATAACTTTTCACACGTAAGTAGGCGTAATTATCTTTTCCTTCGTTATAGAACGTAAGATGATCATCGATTATGATGTTGTGTATTGAATTCAACGATTTTAGCATAAAATATTGAGTTGTTATATGTGTTTCCAATATTTAAGATATTGATATTGATAAAATAACCTAAAACTATGAACGATTCAGGGTTGCTATTATGGCTATTTAATTTTACCCATTTCATATTTCTTTTTCGTCAGTACCTACATATTACGATTTTTGAGTAAGCTTATCATGAATTTGGCTTAAATTAATATTGTATTTGTTGTGTTTGATAATAAGTAGGCACTTACCCATAATATAATATTTTTATTCAGAGAAAACGAATTCTTCTACAATATATTTTAGTTTTGACACATAACATGTGAAATTTTAGAGTAAGCAATAATAACTATATTGTATTATTATCTGTCTATAAATAAAAAAAAAATGTGATAATTTATTTTTAAGCCAACTGTACATTTTTATTTACATTTATTTAAGTACTTCATTGTAGCTTATTTAGTTTATTACTCAATAAAGATAAGCTTTTTCAGCATGTGAATAGACTGTTTTATAAATTTCAGGTTTCCATTCAATCTTGAAAAAAAGCAATGGCTGGATGCTACTGGACGGGAAAATTGGCTACCAACAAAATATTCAAAAATTTGTTCCATTCATTTTGATGATGATTCATTCCTCTATAAAAATAAACGAGTTCAATTAAAACCACATTCAGTACCAACAAAATATATACATGTAAGTATTAAGTATATGTATTTTTTTTCATACCAAAAGACGGGATGAGAATCATTTTTTTGGGTGTAATACTCACCCTGTCTTCTGTGTGTGACAAGTGTGTTTCTTACATGCATGCAGTAATAAACATAGTGTTCTACTTATTACGGATTGGAATGATTAGTAATAAATGACTAAAGTATCAGTAGCAACAATGAACCGCAGTCCGTGGCAGCTGCTGTCCATCACAAAAAAAAAAATATATTGTTTTCTATCTTACTGATAGTGTGCGTTTTAATCTTCTGTCAACGAAAATGTAAAAAAGTCCCAGGATTAGAGATACTTTAAGTTCTAATTTCTTCATTTTGCACTCATTGCGTTCTGTAAAAAAAATGTATTGAATATTTTATTATAAATTAATTATTACAGATTAACCCCAACCAGCAAATCTGTTGCAGAGGCTCTTATATTATGCAAGGAGTTTCTAGTCATAGAAGACTTTGTACACTCGGGTGCTACTATTGAGTTTATCACACACTTTAAACAAGACCAACTTTGTGTGCATGTTTCTTATCCGTTCTTCACTTTGAGAAACTGAGGTCATTATATAATGGATCCTGACTTCTAGGTATCGAAAACTAATAGCTTTAATTAATAAAGCTAAATGATTTTCCAAAGGACTTTGATCATTAATATGATTGTTCAATTCTGAAAAGATTTCACTATGAATAAATTTTTTCAAAACACTGCATATCATTTTAGGTAAACTATCTTTTTTTGAAAAATATGAGTTGCCGTGTATTGAGGTGGTTTGCCTTAGAATTTTTTCGGCAAACGTACAAATTTTAATCACATCTTGTGACGGATAATGCAATCCGCCAACATCCTTTTGAGCAATAAAACCAGGAAACTTTTCAAATGCAGCTATTGCTCCTAAACACTCATCACATTTTATTATTTTTTTCATATTGCGTATTATATATCCAGCAATGTAAATTATTGCTTCCTTTGAGAATTCTGATAATTCAAAATTTCCTATATAATCATGGCTCTCGGGCAAATCAACAATCTGGTCTTCATCGAGACTTTCGTCATTCATAGCCAATATTCTTTCTCTCCTACTGTTTATTTTACGACAAATCGAATTTGAATTGCATGTTAAAATATTTATATTATCTAATGGTATGCAATTACCTGTCGAAATATTTTTCAATTCGCCATGGATCAGCAGTCGCCTATATGCCGATACGAATTGCAGCGCAGTAGGGTTGTTGTTAAACCCACCTTTAGAGCGTATGGCACTAAAGAAAACCTCCAAGTGGTCTTGGCTCATTTTATAAGTACATAAATATCGAAGAGGAGCATTTTCGACATGTATGTACTTATCAAAAATTATTCTTAGTGCCTTAATAGCAATTAAAAATCCCAGAAACCCTGTTTTTCTTCCTGAATTAATAATTAAACCACCTCCAATGAACCTGAGCGTTTTGAGATACGTTTCTAACTCTTTCAATTTTGCATCCATCATTTGGAAGTTTTCTTTACTGATCGGTTTTTTAAAACCGTATGAATATAAACTACGGCTATTCAAAATATCAAACAAATCATTAAGGGACAATAAACAATATAATATGTATGTGTCCTTTTTAATTTGTAAATAAAAAATGATTATGAAGATTCCTTTTATTTCATCATTGAACGTGTGGTGTGTGTTATGTATGATACGTGTCGTGTCAGTCGATGGATGTCCCAATGATGCCCCCTCTCCCGCTCTCTTTGTAACAACGAAATATTAGACCCAAGTTTTATTTAAAGTATACTTCGTAAGACTAAGACATAAAATAATTCGATTTCTAACGCAAATATTTATATCGTGCACAAAACTATAATGAACTACTACTAATTCAGACTTTTTAGTTCGTGAAGTACTTACATACAGGTACTTAAAATGTCTGTTCGCGATCAAGTAGAAACCATAATATATTTTTTTTTACCTAATATGTGGGACTTGCCAATATATTAGGCAACACCAGAAAAAACTATTCTTGTTTCATGTGCGGTCACGCCATGGTTACATCTATAGGTATATAATCTAAGCTTTGAGCTATGTAGTCTTAGCGACACTAACTTGACACTTGTACGATTATCGACCTATTATGTATAAGTACCTAGTTATCGTTTATATAGTTTACCATATTGTTGATTTGTTTATTTTATTAAAGATTTACTCAATTTAAGCAGTATTTTTTATCCTATTTTCATGTAGAATCATGGTCACCCCATCAGTTTTAATGTATGTATATTTTAGATTGAATTTATCTTCTAAAGTATTGATACAGCAGAATTGCAATTTAGTTGAAAGGAATGTACTTCTATATATTATTCAGGAAGTCGAATTTTGTAAACATACACGGCTTATTTAAAAAGATATAGGCAACTATAGAGGGCCGTGCTGAATGAACTAAAATAGATTTATTTTTCACAATATAACAAGTTGTATGAGAAATCAATGCGGTACATATGTTACTTGCTAAACATCAATTATTTTTTAATAGTTTTTGGCTAAGTATGTTTTGTCTTTTTTAGATATTTCTTAAAATGATTTTTTCCAGCACGGCCCCTTATCCACATCTATATATTATTTGTTATTATGAATTCACAATAACTGTTGCGGCACATATAACGTATTAATAGAGTACATTTCTTGAGTTATAGACATTTGTTAATACGGTACGTATTATTCAAGTTACATGGGGGGCCGTGCTGAAAGCATTTGGCTGGCACGGCCACCTTTTTTTGCATATTTCTTCAAAAGTATAGAGGTACATTGAAAAAGAAATCGGTACATATACTGCTAGAGGCGAGTACATTGCAATGGTGTACACCATAAATGCAAATTCTGAGGGGCCGTGCTGCGCAAACGTACATAAATGCTTGTGTAACGAGTGAGATCACGTCGGTAGTGTTATGGAGAGCCTTCTACTTGTTGGTACTTTTTAGTGATTCTAGATAGGTAGTATAATTCTACTTAATTATAGCACATAATGCGGCTTCGTTTTGAGGCCGCAACGATCTGTTATTTGAAATAAAACTACTTTTAAACGGATTCTATCGCGGTTTATTTTGATTTTAGTTCCCGATGTTTCAACATCTTTGCAGGTGTCATGGTTACGGACAGACTGCTGCAAAGGCAGACTGGAAACACCTGCATAGAATCCGTTTAAAAGAAGTATTATTTCAATGTCTAATATTCGCGTAAACCTCAGAAAACGATCTGTTATTTTTTTTTACAGCTCACACACGGCCATCTGGTCCCAAACTAGGCAGAGCCTGTACTATGGTAACCAGACAACTGATAAACATAGTTATATATTTCTAAATACATACATATTATAGATAAATAACACCCAGACACACAACAAATGATCGTGCTCATCACACAAACTTTTGTCCTGGGTGGGAATCGAACCCTCGACCTCCAGCTTAGCAGTCAGGGTCACTAACCACTAGACCAACAGGCCCGTCACTATTTATTTTTAATGTAACGGTCCTTCATACATTTTTATTCTTAGAACTCTGGTCTCCATCTTACGTTTTTTGATGTTAAGGTTATATTTTGTAACCGCATGGTGTGATTTCTATCGCGATGTTTAACCATGTGCTCGAAGTGTCGAATGAGGTTAGCGGTAGTATTTATCAGTACGTAACTGTTCGAATTGATAAGTGAATGACACATTTATTTCGTTATAATTATAACAATGAGGAAATACTTACATGATCCTACTAATATTATAAATAAGTGTGGTTGTTTGTTACTGAATCACGCAAAAACGGCTTAACGGATTTGGATGATATTTGGCATGCATGTAAGTTGTAACCTTTGACATGGAAAAGAACATAGGCTTTTATCTCGATTCCTCAAGTAGTTCCCGAGGGAAAATTGAAAATTGTTTCCGAGCTAAGCCGTGGGCAGACAGCTTTGAAATTTGGTATTTTTCTCTGTTACAGCGCAAGCTATAGGTAACACGGGTGAAAATTTTATTCCATTTTTCATTAATTTCATTTCTTTTTGGACCCAATTCTGAAGTCCACGCAGACGAAGTCGCGGGCAAAAGCTAGTTTGGATATAAATATGACTAAGTATGTATTTGAGCCCATTCTTTATTTACGTGGCTTTAGGATTAACTATAAGTTTAGTTTTTTTTTCAACCGTATATTTTCAACAAATTAGCTGTGCTCTTGACTTCGTCCGTGATTTGCACAACCCTAATTCGGGTCATACATGATCAAGTTTGCAGGACTTGAAGCAGCTTCCGGTAAACTAGATGGTCTATGGGTGTGCATGACAAGTCTACAAATCAAATCATTTATTTTGCTTTAAATATGGGTACAGACAGATGAAAACAATTTATCAAATTTAGACTCCACATATTTAGCCTTATGTGGCATGCGAAAAGTACACATAAGAACACAACATTACAAAAAAAGACAGTTAGTTCACCCTTTTTAATCTAAGTTAAGTGCAGTATCACGCAATTTAAAAATAAAGTAAAAATACGAGCATTTAAAACCTATGATCGAGAAACTCTGGTTAGTAAACATTGTTTAATAGGCATTGCTTCATCCTGCATTTCATTTGTAATAATGATAGGTAGTTCTCTTATCTGTTTCGGAATTTTATTATATACTTTAATGCACGTTATGAGACAGTTTTTATGAAATAATGCAAAACTACAAGACGGCATCAATAGTCTTGTCGGATCCCTTTTTGCTACCTTTGGCTGATTATACTCTACCGATATTCGGATGCGCTGCTGTACGCCGCTTCAAGGCCACTGCAAATTCGACGGTAAATTTGATCGTGTATGGCTCGCTTAACATCGTTTTGCGAGGAATCATATTTTTGTTTTTTTTTAAACGTTCTCTGGAACTGCCTATAGGTTGAAAAACTAATCCGTATGGCAATTACATGATTCATGACGAATGGTAAGTATAAGTAGGTAGTTAAGTACCTAGCAACTTTTAATAAAAAAAAGCTTCCTAACTATGATTCCCAGAATCCAAGGAGAAACATCGTGAGGGTACCTGAATTCCAAAACTCAAGAAACCAACCCGCACTGAGCAAGCGTGGTGATCCACGCTCATTCCTTCTTCATATGAGAAGAGGCTTTCTCTATATCTGAAGAGTCATGTGCCTAGCAGTGGGACATTTATTGTCCGGTATTTTACTGCACGGATAGCCGAGTGGTATAAGTCACCACGCTAATTACCACTGTGCGCGACGTGCTGCGGGCTCGATCCCTGCATGGGACAAGCATTTGTGTGATCCAGAAATGCTTGTTCCAAGTCTGGGTGTTCTTTGTCCATGTGATTTGAATGTTTGTGAAACCCCCGCGACACAAGGATTAAATCCCTTAGTGCAGTGGTCGTCGATTTTGTAAAAAAAGAAATACGTATTCTGTGCAATATTTAAAAATTCCAGGAACTTAAAACGCAGAAATATTCGTTGGGATAACTTCGCCACAGAAACTTATTTCCTCATGATACGCCTTTGTCTATCACTGGAACTAACAAGCTCCAACGTCACAACATAACCAGTTGTTACGAGTTTTTTATGAAAAAAAAAACCAATGCAAATATTAGTTTTACAACATCACAAAAACTAGTTTTGATTGCAAGAGAACCTTGACTTGAATCTATTCTGAATTTTTATCGAGTTTGTACAGGTTAGGAATATACAACATGTAACAAAAACCCTGTCCGATCCCTGAGAGTATTATTCGGTATCGTACTGCGAACACATATACGTAGCCATAAAAAGGATTGGAGATGATTATTTTTCCCCAGTGGAAAAAATAAAAACTGATCCAAGGCAACAGCAACACTGACTGCTCCTCAAAGTTCACGTACTCAACTACCTACAGCTTTGTGTCAAAGAAGCCGCATATGCGAGACGGTTCATGAACTGTACCACGAATTTCATACGCTTTTATTGGATCTGACAGTGGTTTTGTTACATGTTGTATAGGTAATAGGTACGTATTGTTTTCGCACTATGTTTATCATCGTTTATGCAGGGTTGATAAGTTTTCGCCTTTGACCACAGGTTAGATAATAGCTTCGAGTCTGGATCTGGACCCGCGTCGGGCACGGCGCGCGGCGTGGGGATATGTCGGACTTTCACTGACTAAAATAACGTTTGCCAGATTCTAGAAGGGGTCTAGATTCTAGAGAATAAAATATGGCAAAACATTTGTAAATACCACTAATACTATAAATGTGTAAGTGTGGATGTTTGTTGCTCAATCACGCAAAAACTACTGAATGAAATTTGGCAAGCATGTAGCCTTTGACATGGAAAAGAACATAGGCCGTATGGGTGTTCTTTGTTGCATGTGATTTGAATGTTTATGAAACCCCCGCGACACAAGGATTAAATTCATCAATGCGGGCGTAGTGTTGTTAAAAAAAAAAATGTAAGTACTTAGAACAACTTCTGAAGTTGAGTGTTTTCAGCAAACAGTTCATCGATGAAGTTTATCTTGGAATTCGATCCTGAGCTCCAGTTTATGTAGGTGAATCCTACTAATATTATAAATGTTAAAGTGTGGATGTTTGTTACTCAATCACGCATAAACGGCTGAACGTATTTGTATGAAATTTGGCATGCATGTAGCCTTTGACATGGAAAAGAACCTTTTATCCCGATTCCTTAAGTAGTTCCCGAGGGCCAATTGAAAATTGTTTACGAGCTAAGCCGTGGGCAGACAGCTTTGACATTTGGTATTTTTCTCTATAACAGTGCAAGGTACCTATAACACCGGTGAAAATTTTATTCCAGTTTTCATTACTTTCATATTTTTTATTTCTGTTTGGACCCAATTCTGAGGTCCACGCAGACAAAGTCGCGGGCAGTAGCTAGTAAATATTAATTACCTACTGAGCTTGTCACCAGTTTTCCCGCCACTCCAGCTGTCACGTGTTTTGTCCTGAAGCTAAGAACATCAAAAAAAAAACTTCGTTATTTTTTCAACAATAAATCCATCATTATTAAACATGAATTTTCGAGTTTTATTTTTTAGAAGAGATTTTTATTCCTAGAACAAATTTTATATTTCACAGTATTTTTATGAAATAACTGTCAAAATTTCAAATATATTCCTCGAAAGGTAACTGACCTAAACTCAGTTTATAGGGCCAAATGGCCAAATCGGGACCCCTGATAGATTCATGATGTCTGTCTGTTTGTCCGTACGTATGTCACAGCCACTTTTTTTCCGAAACTATAAGAACTATAATATATAAAGCTTAGATGAATAACTTGAGTCCTTAATCTAACTGAGCTATAAAGCTAATTGGTATCGTATGTATGTATTTTTATTTATGTATTTTTAACTGTCAATTTACAGGATAGATAAAAAAATAGACTCAGTAAAAATCAAAATCATTTATTCAAACTAAGCTACTAAGTAGCACTTTTTGAACGTCATACATAATATTGACAGCACCCTGCCCCCTAGACAAGGCACACCCCCACAAGCGCCAACGCCGACAGAAATCGCTCAAATGACATTAAATGTATGGAAAAGACATTCCCCCTAAATAAGTCACGCGACTTACCGAAGGGAAACGCCATGCGACCCACTAGCCACCTCCATACATTCGAGCGACTCCATCAGCGACAACGACTGCAGGCATGTACCCGGTCCAAGGGGGCTAATTCGCCCACCCTTCTTTCAGTAAATAATTGCAACGTTGTTCTACAACAATTTGCGTAAGTAGATTATGTAATGGATAATAATTATTAAGTATACTATTTTCCATTAATACAGTAAACCCACTCTGGTTATAAAGTATCAGTTTATCCTGTGACAGAGAATCATGAAAGCTAAAAATGTAGTTTAAATTCAAAATAGCTTCATAAACATACAACTTTTTTTATTTTAATTATGAATTAAATTTTGCGTTGTTGTTAGGGCCTTAGAACTTTCCTTAGAAGAGATGAATGAAATAAAAGACAATGTTAGACCATACATTTTACTATGTCATGTGTTATGTAAATTTTACAGTTTCTCATGTACTTACTTAGAAAAAAAAATGTGGATCTCTAGACCCTTTTTTTTAATGACAATATTAGTATGTACCTATACTGTTGATGATATAATAATGTTTTTATTAACTTCGTTTCAACGATGGTCTCACGTCTTTCTAACAAGAAGGGAATAATTATAATTGCACGTGTATAAAATCTTGTTGTCAATGGTCAATTTTGACACCTGTCAAATCAACTGACATTATCCGTTTCGTTCGGTTTGGTTGTACCGACAGTTATAGTATAATTATGTCCTGGATTATTAATAGGAGACACTTCACTCACAGAAATAACATTTAACCCACTATTTGCACTATTCAACTCAGAATTCAAAAGTCTAGGTCTGCTCTCAGTATTAGCTTTTAAAATAGTATTTATAATTTCAATTTGTACATTCGAAAACACATCTTGCGGTAATTTTTTTAACAAAATACCAATATATTTGAGGAACGCTCCTAATTCATCCGTATCTTCTTTTTTTTTCTTAATTGGATGTTCTTCGACGTCGCTGTCAACCCGTTGACGTTTCTTCGGTGATTTTGGCGCGAATTTGTGAACACTTTTGACGGTATGTTTCGTTTGCGATGTTTCTACCTGAGGATCTTGTTCAAGATAAACTATTTCCGTGTACGTTTCGTTGTCGTCTGCGTTGGATGCATCATCTGAATTCTGATCATTGTCCTGAAAAAAAAACAAGTGATTATGCGTGAATGCCGTGAATGTCGTACGGCTGTGAAATTTGGGACGGAACGCAAGCGAGAGATGGGGATTCATTCTCGAAACAATGGACAACAATGACCGAGTCGTTTTTAAGAAGGAATAAGTTCTTTCTTTAACCCGCATCGAAAGAAGTGGGATGATTATGGCAGATAATGAAATAAAGAGAAATATGGGAAGAATAGGTACTAAATCGAATGGTATGTTTTTTCATGGAAATCCCAAAACAGCAAATGACTAGACTAGAAAATGGAATAACTGACGACCTCCGTGGTCGAGTGGCGTACACACCGGTTTTCAAGGTGTCGCCAGCTCTGAGGTCCCGGGTTCGATCCCCGGACGGGTCAATATAGAAAAACACTTTTCTACATTGTCTCGGGTCTGGGTGTTTGTGGTACCTTCGTTGTCTCTGATTCCATAACACAAGTGCTTTAGCTACTTACTTTAGAATCGGAGCAATGTATGTGATGTTGTCCACATTTATTTATTTATTTTATTATTTATTTATTAACTGAGAAAGATGATACGAAAGGAGTCAATAATGAGATGACGATTAGTAGGCCTAGCTAGGTCGAAGAATACATACATGTAGCACACAAATAATTGAAAACAGAGTGGAAGCCAGACAGTCACACATTACTTATTAAATCTCTTAGAAAGCATTTTTTTTAAAAAAAAAAGCTTACTAGCAATGTGGGTCTTACATTACTAGTATTTTTGATAACCACTCGGTAAGCTAAATGCTTGTGTTACAAATATCACGTCGGTAGTACAATGGGTGGGATTCGAACCCGCGTCCACATGATCGAAAATCCTAGCCTAGCTACCGCCGCTTCATAACCTTACTTGCTTGTATGTATGAAAGTGACAAGTCAAAGTCACGTGACTTATCGAAAACAAATGTCATTTCCATACATTTAATGTCATTTAAGCGATTTCTATCATCGTTAACGCTTGTAGAAATGTCTCTTGACTAGGAGGGCAGTTCGGAACCCCAGCGCTGGTTTTCAGCAATCAATAGCTATTTAAACGAAGCTAATAAAAAGATAAATGAGATCAACGAATGTGGCATCTATACTTCTATACTAATATTATAAAGCTGATGTTTTTTTGTTTGTTTGTTTGAACGCGCTAATTTCAGGAACTACTGGTCCGATTAGAAAAATTCTTCACTGTTCCATAGCCCACTTATTGAAGAGGGCCATAGGCTATAACCGACTTGCCGCGGTAACCGACGTCCAGGCGTAGCCGCGAGCAAAAGCTAGTAGTAAATAAAATTAATAATTTATCAAATAACTTTGTTTTTCCGGGATGAAAAGTTTCCTATGTTAGTGGCAGTGCAGTGGAAGGAAATATCTTACGTACCTGCATTATTTGCAGCAGAAGTTTGGGATGGTTCTTCTGCAGATGAGCCTTCAACTCATCATAATTATTATTGACATCAGTCCTGCACACGACGCAGCACGCCGTCTGCTCGGATTCCTGTTCAAAGTAGCTCCAGATATCAGATAGCTTCAGGGATTCTTCCGGGTCTTCATCTATGAAAAAATAATACAAATTATTAATATCTAAGGAAAACACGGCCATCTGATCCCAAACTAGGCAGAGCCTGTACTTCTTCTTCTTCTTCCTGCCCTTATCCCATTCATATGGGGTCGGCGCAATGCGTATTTTCCTTCCATTCCTCTCTATTACTCGTCATCGCGGCATGTACTCCTTTCTTTCTCATATCATCTTTCACACAATCCATCCATCTCTTTTTCGGTCCAGTAGGCAGAGCCTGTACTATGGCAACTAAACAACTGATACTTAATATACAAGATGTTACCGAAATGGCATAATGGCATATTTATAAAAACGGAGTAAAGAGTACGTCTGGGTGTTATTCTCTTAAAACAAAATATAACGTGGCATAACGTAGATTATGGTTCGATAATCCTTGTTCGCCAAATCTCTTTTGTGTTCTGAGGATTCTGAGAGCCACCAGGTCAAAATCAAAATGTTTTTATTTCTATAACCTAAAATTGGCGCTTTAGAAACGTTAACTTTAAAACTTAATGACTCTAGGTGGATTACGCAGCCTAGAGGCCGCGCATGTGTAGCCGCTGCCTCAACTCGAGGCCTGCCGCGGCACGAGTCAAATTCGTTGTCTCGAGCCGAGCCGTACTTCGTCAGTTTTTGCCATGCCAAAAGTGCCTCAGTCTTGATGGTGTCGGACGTGTAGCTTCGGAACGCAATGGACAACTTAACAGTATATAGATTAGCTTGATAGTGCGCACGTTGTGGATAATCAAGCTGAGGCAACTCGCCGCGAGCCGAGTCGTAACAAGCCTCAACCCATGTCTCACAGCGAGCAGCCCCAAACTGAGGCTGTTTGGCTCAAGTCGAGGCTGCCTCTAGTGAATACCCAGCTTTAGCGTTAATAACAGCAATAAAAATAATTGTGCGACTTTGCTTGTTCAAGACACACAGAACAATTTAGCAGAGGTATTCTCATCGACTCAGTAGGAGAGAATAGAGTGCGGGCTATTCATTATAAATGTAAATAAAAAACAATAAATTTCTTGAAATATATTTATTTTTAACAAATCAGACTTAAAGCCAATTTTAATTATTGTTGGCAACAATTGTCAAACTTTTTTAACATTTCTTTTGGCGGGAAAAATATGAAATACAGTTGTCATCGTGCAAATTTTATTCTGCATTTGTTTCAGTTTTATTAACATCTGTATTTACGACATTTAATTCGGTATCAGTATTAGTTATAGTAACAGTTACTAATTCACTATTTGTTTCCGAAAATTCAGCTGTCGTCTGCAAAGCTAACTTTGTAGTAAAAATTTGTTTAATTATTTCACCTTGTAACTGTTCCGAGACATGTTTGGGTAAGTCTTTTAATAATGATATGACATATCTTCCAAAATAGTTAAGACTATCCTCGTTTTTAGTATTCCTACTTCTAACTTCTTCATTGGAACTGATACTGGACCTAATATTTGAAAACCTGTTACTTCGTGACCTATTATTTAATATCTGTTCTTTTTTTTGACGTTTGAAAGACGGGCGGTTTATCCGCTCAGTGCCGTTACTGTGTTGGTTTTTTTTTCGTGGTGTTTGGTTTGATATACAATCCCAATCGTCTAAGTAGACGGTGTCCATTTCTATTGGGTCTTTCTGTGAACAAATGAAAATTGGTTGTCAGCAAAATTGGTTAACAGACGATATTTTTACGTGATATCGTCATATGAAAACATTTATGATAAATTGCATACTGTTTCTCTTCTACGCGGACGCATCAGCTGATCGAGTGGAAGAGAGATAGATGCGTCACAAGCCGAACGCTCAGGCAGATCTTGTCTCTCTATCGCTTGTTCAGCGCTCTCGCTTGCACGCTCGGCTTAGGCGGAGCGTGACAAGTTTTCTTGTTCATCGATTTATAAGAAAGAAGACAATATCACGTCAAAATGTTATATTACTATAATTAAGATATTAATAAACTTATGTTCAATGTTATAATTTTACAAGATTTATTACCGCAAAAAAAAGTTTATTTTTAAGCTTACTAGCGATGTGGGTCGCATAATAACCCCTCGTGCAAAGCTAAATGCTTGTGTTACGAGTGGGTTCACGTCAGTCGTGTAATGGGTGGGTCTCGAACCAGCAACCACATGATCGCAAGTCCGAAGCTCTTGCCATTAGGGTACCAATGTTACTTTTATTCCTACCTCATCATTAGTTGCTCGATTACGCTGTTTCTGATGATTCATATCCCCATTATTGGTATTTTCTTCTTCATTCTAAAAGGTAAAACAAGCTTATAAAATAACCTGCCGATATAAATCTAGCCTGACAAATACATACGTGACACTTGTAGCCGAGGGATTTCGGAATAAAATTGAACCTCCCCTCTCTTCCCCTGGGTATCGTAAGAGGCGACTAAGGGATATAGAAACAAAGAGAATGGGCAGCAGCGTTCTCGTAAAGAACTGAAAGTAGACTGCGGTCACCAACCCGCTTGTCCAGCGGTGGTGACTAGGCCAAACATCTTAATGATGGCGCAACACAACACAGCCCCCGAATGGAGGGCCAGGTGTTGTGGCTCAACGCAGGAGAGGCCTAGGTCCAGCAGTGGACCGCGATAGGCTGAGTTGATTGATGGACTTTTAGTCTGCGCGGATGGCGGGAGATGTTACCCAATGAATGCGCGCATGGCACCCCTCAGATACGACTGTCACGTACGTATGTGCCAAGCTGTCGCCACAAATCAAAGAAGCCTAACCATGGGATTAGTTCGTTTCGTAGCCTTGTTGCTCCATCATCAGACCAGCTCGAACGTACTATAATGTTGTTTTGTCTGAGAACTAATATAAGTTTGCAAAATTTCATCGTTATCGGATGTGTATAAGTGGTTCTTATTTAGCTTGCAAGATTTAACATACATACAAACATAAAAATGTAATTAAGAAATAAAAAAAAGAGTTAGATGAAAAATATTACTTTTTACATAATAATTATACTTTGAGTTAAAAACCGAACAACTTAATCGATTTAATGTTTTTTTATCAGGACATCTCTGATCAAGTATATTTTTGAAATCGATCCACCATATGACTAATACTGGGTATGAAAATATCGACTATATAATAAAATTATATTATACACGTACATTTTGCTTCATCGAAACATTAAAAATTAAAAAAAATGTTTATGAGTGGGGCTACGTCACAACGTTAGTAAAAATTGTAGGACATAGTGACGTCACGCAAATTTTCCTATCTCTCAATCTTCGTAATTATTTGAAAGAAAACATACTTGTGTAAGAAAAGTTCACTTACATCTCCAACTTCAAATTCCAACTGTGGATGTTTATTTTTAATGTGCCTAATGAGGTTGGCATCACTTGAGGGGAATAAGATGATTCTCTCACAAATCAGGCACTTGGCCACCTTAGCTCTATTGTCAATACATTTGAAGAATTGCCAGACCGGTGCCTTGTTCATTCCGCTCCTTGAAAAAGAAATTAATCTAAAAATGGTACAAAAAACTAGAAAAAATATACAAAATCTCATTTACAGAGACTTTGTAGTGATTATTTAAATCACCTCTCAACTGTCAAGTGGGGTAAGAGAAACTATTATGGCAAGGAAAGAGATACATAATTATGTTCCTCTTTCCGATATCAGAAGACACGATGTTTTCGTAATATTAATGAACTTAATACCACAAAATAAATAACAAATTGCATAAATTAAAAAAAGCGTAACACTTGGTGTTGCCAATCCCTCAAAAATTAATGCCAAGATTTTTCTAAAATCTCCCTTTAGAGTCTGTTTTTTAATCCTAGAGACTAAATTGACAAGTAAAAATGCCAAAATGACATCGATTCTAATAGCTTTTACTTCAGTTTTAACATTTGCAGTTTTTTTTAATAATTTCACATAACTTTTTTTATAATTTTACATTGTCAATTTAGTCCCTATATTCCCTATATATATTTTTTAATACTAGAGACTAAATTGTCAAGTATACCTACAAATACTAAAATGACTAATATCGATCAAAACTGAAGCTTTTAAGCAACAAATAAATCTTTCCCGAAAAACTCCTTTTTTTACACCATGGGGTTATGCCCCACTGTCAGCAATGTCAAAATATTAAAAACGCACCGGACTTCAAAGTCCTCTTCGTCGCTCTCATTGGTGACCACGTCATGGTGTTTGATGTGTCGGGTCAGATCGGAGACCGAGTCGTAGGGTACTTCCTGACCGCATATCTTGCAGTTAGCAACGAATTTATCTGAGTCCAGGACATCGTAAAACTTCCAAGTTGGATTCGGATTATCAGTGGAAATCTCTCTGAAAAATTAAGTATTATTAAGTATACCTAATTTTTTTTTTTTTATGGATCCTAGCAATGTGGGTCGCAAATTACTAGTATTCTCGTTAACCCCTCCTGCTAAGCTAAATTGCTATTGCCTGTAACGGTTCACATCTGCACCTAGTGTAAGTGGGTGGGATTCGAATCCACGACGTCCGGTTTAGCAGTCAGGGTCACTAACCACTAGACCAACGTGCCAGGAGAAAATAGGTTGTGGAGGTCAGGGAAGTAATTGCTCGGTATAAACAAGGTGCAGGATGAATCCTGTAAGACTAAAACACCCCCATAGATTGAGAAAAAGCTACGGAGAAGCAAAAAAATAATTCCACCTACTGTTCAGAATCACTGGAATCTATTTTCTCTGCTATAATTTTTATTTCTTTATGTTTGTTCATCCAATGCTTTCGCAAATTTGAGATGGTCCCTTTGTAACTGAAATCCTTGTAACAACCTTTGCATGTAGCCATATATCCATCCTTTTTGATGAAAAACTCCCATATTGGAGAAGTATTCTTTCGATTATCACTAAAATGAAAAGATATTGTCAATAAATAATATCTTGGGACTACTCACACACGGCCATCTGGAAATCTGAACACAAACTAGTCACAGCCTATACTCTGGAAATAGACAACTGATAAACATACTTGTATATTACTAAATAAATACATATTATGGACAAATTATCATGCTCATCACACAAAATCTGTCCTGATTGGGAATCGAATTAACGACCTTCGGTATAGCAGTCAAGTTCACCAACCACTTGAACAACAGGCCAGTCATATGGTTAAGCTTTTGAAAATAATAATTTTCTTTATCATATACAAGCTGCGCCCCGCGGTGTTACCCGCGGTTTATCAGCCTTCGTGTTGATCCTGAAAGTCAGCAACAACTAACAAAATTGGTCTGGCCGTTTGATCGTGAAGAGATTACAAACTTACACACACACTCATTTTGTATATAACGGGCTCATTCTTAAATAAGAAATTCTGCTGACTGAAATTCTGAATATAAGTTGTATGACTGAAATATGACTGAGCATTTCTGTAGAACCTTGCATACTAAAAAATTATACGGGAGAAGAGGGACACTTGATCCCTATGGGAGACTTCTTAAGCATTTAAGAAGCTATTTCTAACCTCTCATTATTGTAAACTATATACCTATAGCATATTTAACCATTGGTTGACTTAACTCGGGATCAAAAAACTGGGCCAAGTTGTAAATTTATATGAGAAGAATGATATTGAATAATATTCTGTAAAATTTCATAATTTTCCATAAGCTACTTTTCACAATACTATCTATGTCCATAGGTACAAGTATCCCTACCATAATATATTATAATTATGTATGTATGTACCTATATTTTTCATTAATGTAAAATTCCAGTAATATTAGTTTTTCCCAAAATATGCCTCATCTAGGTATTTAAAATATTTAAAAATAAGATTACTTATGTTTAATAAGGCCCTATTATTGGATGTTTTCTTATTCTTCTTTATTAATGGATATTAATAATGTTTATATCCTGTCAAAGTAACTGTAGGTACCTATTATGAATTATTAATCTTTTGTAATTTTTGGTAATAATGTGGAACTATTAACCAAATAACCACTTGATAAATTTGGCACTAGGAAAGTAAATGTCTTGGCTAGAATTAAAATTCCTTCATATGTTCTAAACTAAAAATAGCGAATACCATTCATTATTAATGTTCTCTACATTTTAGAAAATTTTCCCCCATCAGTCAAGTAAAAATTACCACATTACAAGTAAAAACAGACCCAAATCTACAGCCTAACACTAATGATAAATATTTTAAGTTCACCTCCCCGAAAAGTTTGTTTTCTTTCCAGATAACCTTGCTCATCTGTTTATTAACTTCGCCTTTCCATTATGTTTAAGTTTCAGGCGGAATTATGTTATTAATAACAGTGGAACTGTTCTAAATTCCGTTCTCCACCAAAAATTACTATATTCAAATTTAAACCATCGAGATTAGTATTTGATTTATTTTGTTGTATTGTAAATATTGTAATACACAACAAATGAATTCACTGATGTAAACAAAGCGAAAACGATTTGACTCATTTGACAGCAACAATATTGACATCATTTGACATCTGCAAAGGGCAAAAAAGCTTTGCGTTTACATCCCCAATATTATGTATTAAGACATAAGAGTTATCGCTGATATCATATGAATACCTTGGATTAATACTACGTATTATAATACTTGTAACATTCCGTATCACCTGATACCGAACATGCGGAATATCCGTCGAATCAGTGAAATAACTTTACCTACCTATAAACTAAAACAGTAGCTTGATGCTCGTTCGTGAATTGAATTAATTAAGATAAATTTATAGTCTACCTAATTTCAAAACAATAGTATTAGCTTGATACGACTACCTATCTCCAATATATTTGTAATGAGTATAAAATATAAATTAACCTTGAAATCAGTACGTTACGTATTTTGTTATATTAGGACTTATTTTACCACGTTACGACACTTATGTATCACATTAACATAGTATTAGATACCAAACCTTATTTTATCGTATCGAATTAATAGTATTATGATTATAAATAACAGATATTGAACTAATATTATACACAGAAAATACTCACCACCCCATGACGTTCTGCTGCTGTCAACTTCAACTTCACTTTTATCAAACTGCGGTGTTGCCAGTTGAGAGACACAAAATAATTGACACCAATTCAGCAATGGTTTGGTAGTTTAATTCCACATATAAATTTAAAGCTTTTATTTTTTTTTAAATCATGCAATGTAATTATCAAGAATTATTTTTAATAAATAAATATTCGGATGTATATCTAACAAACAATAATAAAAAAAAAACGGATATTATTGATTATTTATCTTAAAAACGTCATTTTCCTATGTAAATTTAATCAGACATGCTAAGGGTTTTTAACTGACTTCCAAAAAGGAGAAAGTTCTATGTTCGACCTTATGTATTTTCCATAGGTATGTCCACTATTGACCTATGATTGATATGGTCTAGAAATGCCTAATAATATGAGGTGCTCTACACTCGGTAAAAGGCGCATAGCATGGATACCCTTACTGTGATCAATAGAAATTTCAGAAAAATAAACTCTCTGCAGAATCTTAGGCCCTAAGTTATATTTGTAGTAAAAAATGTTTCTATTTTATAGATTTATGTTTAAGTGTTTCATATTTTTGTGTTGTTTTATTGTTGGTAGGTAGTTAATAGATTTATTTTCTGTGTTAAATATTAGCGTTATATAATACTAGCTTCTGCTCGCGGCTACGCCCGCGTGGGCGTCGGTTATCGTGACAAATTATTAGACTTCCTCAATAAGTGGCCTATCTAATAGGTAGTGAAATATTTTTTCAAATCGGAGAAGTAATTCCTGAGATTACCGCGTCCAAACAAAAAAACAAACAAACTCTTCAGCTTTCTAATATTATTTGTATAGATTGTGTACCTACTCTGAATTATGTACTAGCATAGCATTTAAGTGTTTTGGTTTTTATGAACTGTAAGCTTATAATGTTCATTATAAATAATAAATAATAAATAAATAAATCAAAAACGTCTCATAAGTCTTAAAAGTTGTTTTTATAATCAGCAAAAAATGTGTAATCCTCCTTCTATATTTATGAATATGGAAATTGTTTTCGCAAGAATCATAGAAAAATATCATTTTAATAATTATAATAAAAGTGTATTCACTCTATTCAATCCATATTCTTAATAAATTATTTATGATTTTAAAATATCTAGAACAATAATTAGGTATTTATTTATGTATGATGACAACATTCGTAAAATGTCACACTGAATTTACAAACGACTTTACAGTTTAAAACCTACAAAAACAGGAGACCTAATATTGAAAAGATTTTGCTTCATGCAGATTCGCGGAATACTTAAATTAGTTAATTGTTTTAACTAATTTTATAAAATTGTTTTGCCGTGTCCACAGGCTCCATAAATGTACGTTTTTACTGTTTACCATCTTATAAAACTTATGGAGTGCAATAATATATTGAGTATTTGTTTTATAAGTATCTAGGTGTAATGTACAGTAGTAAATTTTGGCAAGAAAGACCTGAAACTGAACTACAATATTATGTAATCATTGGCAACAGTCGTATGCCTCTAAGCATATCCGTGAAATATAACATTGAATAATAAATTGGTAAGGAAATACTATACCAATGGCTTTACGTCCATGAACAATGGATTTCCCGCGCAATGAGTGCCGTCCAACGTCACATACTCGGAACCAAACGTCACACCGCATGACGCGTCTTACGTCACACCGATGTTGTAACATTACTATGTAACATACGCGACCTGGATTTTAAGAAAGTCCGTTAACATGTGAGGCGTTCTCAAATACCTATTTTTGATTTTGCTAATTGTATTCATGGCCTCCTTTTGTCCGTCGCCATCTTGTCCAGACTACACCAGAAGAAGGGTTACCTGTACCTAGTGTACCTACCTACGGCTCGATGGATTTTAGCTTGAGAAGTGTCGTTAGATTTGTATTTATACACTGCTCAACTTCTCAACTTTACTGTGACACTGGGAATATCAAAATAAATAAAAAAAATACAAAATGGCGGATTTTTGGCGCCATGTTGTGTTGTTAAAAACTTTTTATACATAGTTTTTGCTGAGGCGGTAAGAATTCTAATAATTCTATCACTAATTATATCGGAATTTAAACGAATGGATGTTTCTTACTATTTGACACGAAAAAACTATTAACAAAATTGAATATAAAATGGCACAAAGATAGTTCATAGCTTGGATTAATATAGCATACTTTTTATTTCGACAACTTCAAGGGAACTACAAAATGTCATGGTGGCCTAGCGGTTCGATGAGCGGATTCAAACCCAGTCAAGTACCAATGTGACTTTTTCAAAGTTATATGTACTTTTTTAATCATTCTAAGCTTCGCTATAGGGGAAGGGGCCTGTGCCCAGCAGTGGAACGTTTATAGGCCGGTATTATAAGGGAACTACAACATTAGAACCGCGAAGGACTGTAGTTCATAGAAAAGCGATCTTAAAAGAGGTTCAAAATAAAAACAAATCAAATTAGAAGGAAAAACATTGCGTACCTAGCTGAGTCATTTCAAGATGGCCGCTATAGTTTGACGCATTCAATTCGTCGCCAGTCGCGTGTTGATGCTAAATCGTACGACGTCGTGGAAGTGTCGTGAGGTTATTCTTGTGATAAGGTCTATTATATAGCTGTTATCCTGAGAGCAGACCTTGACAGTCAAGGTCTTCTCTCAGGGTCCGTCGAAGCAGTCAACGCTTGAGTGCTTCAACGGACTTTTTGGCAAAACCAGAAATGCCATCAGCCAGCATTATTATCAAAGTCCAAACAAAACATAACGTGGCATAATCCCGGGTTGCCAAATCTTTTTGTTTTCTGACTGTTCTAAAAGTAAGTAGGTATAGGTATACATTTTAGGCTATTTAACACATTTTTTACTTAAAAGTATAGTAAGTCGAGAGAAATAAACCCTCTCTCACTACACGTAACATTACGTTGACCGCTTGGCCTTTTAGAATAAGGCCTAGAATTGAAAGGTTTTGCCGCTCCCTAAGCTTTACCATGGATAACGAGGGAGCGCATTGTAATCTACCTACTGCAGAAGTCCAGACCCAAAGTAATTGGAACTTCTCCGTCAACATCGGACCTAATCAAAATCAAAAATCATTTATTTCAAACCTACAATGTAGCACTTTTTGAATGTCAACATCTATACAGATCTATAGACAGCACCCTGGGCCCTGATTCGCCCACGCTTCACCGCTTCCTAAGTGCTCTAGCTGGGGAAAAGAAACGGCGCATCAACTCCCAGCAGCCCGCTAAGTGTTTGAGGTCTTTAGGATGGTCTATGGATTTATTATTATGAACTACTGAGTCCAAGGTCAGCTGTACAAGCATACATACATACAAAGACTGCCAAAAACATTACCCTTCCTTTTGGTTTCGCCGTAGTTGAGTAAAAACGAGTCGTAGGCGGCTTAACTACGGACGTAGGGCTTCGTTTTAAACTCGTACTAAGGAATTTAATCCTTGTGTCGCGGGGGTTTCACAAACATTCAAAGTACATGCACAAAGAACACCCAGACTTGGAACAAGTATCTGTGGATCACACAAATGCTTGTCTCATGCGGGGATCGAGCCCGCAGCAGTCCGCAGCACGTCGCGCACAGTGGTAATTAGCGAGGTGACCTATACCACTCGGCTATCCGTGCAGTTAAACGTTTCGTTATTGGTTGACCTTATTATCTGTCATTTGCGTTTTACCAATGTGAAACTAGTGTTCCAAATTTCCAATTAGCTGAGTGGTATAGGTCCACGCTAATTACCACTGTGCGCGACGTGCTGCGGGCTCGATCCCCGCATGGGACAAGCATTTGTGTGATCCACAAATGCTTGTTCCAAATCTGGGTGTTCTTTGTGCATGTGATTTGAATGTTTGTGAAACCCCCGCGACACAAGGATTAAATTCATTAGTGCGGGCGTCGTTTTAAAAAAACATAAAAAAAATATATATATAGGACCCGGCCTAAGGGAGCATGACGAATCTGCTGTACTACAGAAAGAGACATACATATAGCTCCGTTTCATTCACGCAGCCCTATCATCTCTAGCTTCTTAATACTTGGACAAACGCCAACAAATGCGTTTACCAGTGTCAACGAACTGTACAAGGGCACGCATTGTTTATCGTAATGCAATTTATATTCATAGAATTTTCGTCTTTATTGTCAAGTGAGAGAGATGTGATTCGATTGTGGAAATTTGAGATTGTGCAATCGCATTAAATCTTTGATCTCGAGTGTACTGTGTTAGGTCTATTATGAGTTTCTTGCTTATTGGTATTATTTACACAGTTAAAAAAGTTAGGTCGTACCGACCTTTATAGTAGGGGAGCCCAAGAGGGGATTTCGGGATTTACTAAAGCGCGGCAGATTAATATACAGGGCGATACCTTGTATCCGGTTAAGTACCTCCACCAAATATGAGCCCCATATATAAGGCCGCCAGTGAAGGATTAAGGATCAGATTAGTAAAAAAAAATTGATCATTAGAAATTCTCGAGCGCGTCAGATTAAGGAAGGGTGAGTTAATTACATGATAAAAAGTGTATATTCCACTAATCTGACAATTTGAGAGTGACGTAAAGAAAGGGGAGGGCAGCAAAGTTGTAAAAAAAAAACGTCATCTCGACATTCTCGAGCGTAGCCAATTTTTTTTTTATTTTGAAGGAAATAATTTAAGGATAACGAAAAATATATAATCTGACGATTTCCGCAAGCCGAAATAATAAAAAATCGTCGATAAAGTTTAATGCGTGCAGCTGGGTGATGCCTATATTATTATTTCCCTTTCCGCGTTTTTACTCCTCTCTCACTTTTTCTCAATCTATTACTCTCTCACTCCGTCCCCACTCTGGATTTTACTGCCATGACATCATCACAGCTGATCACAGAGACTCGTTCGTGGCGTATTATTTATCAACGTGTTTCCAACGTTTCGACTTATTTTCTTAATTTAATATTAGTAATGTGACTTAAAGTTTATAAACATTTAATATGAGCCAGATGAATTCGAGCCAGAAGAGGAAGATAATTCTACTGATGAAGATGATGATTAATTTATTAATTAATTATAAAAAAATATTTTTTTTTGGCATTTTTTTTTAATTGTTTTCATATAAATACAAGTATTCTACTTAAATAACATACACTTATTTATTTGCATGCTATTTCCTGAGCTTTTCAATTAATTAAGTTCAATGATTTAAAAAATTGAAAGAAAAAATATATTTTTTCGTCAGATTAGGCGAATCCCTTTAGATAATCGTCAGATTATGAGACAGCACGTCTAGAACATAAAGATGAACCATATATATTTTAATCTGACGCGCTTGAGTATTTCAAAATGGCGAATTTTTTTTGCACATTATAATGATTGCCGCGAGTTTGCGTCAGATCGAAATCGTCAGATTATTGAATGAGAGCTTTTTTTTTGGTGCACTTAACACCCCCTTAGAAATTCTGACGCGCTCGATTAAATTTTTTTTTTTTTCATTTTTAACCCTTGCGTACAGCCACCCGCATCATGCAAATGATCAGATTAACATACGTACATTATTTAAAATACGTAGGACATTGATGGTATCAACATCTGACGCGCTCGAGTATGTCCACGTAACAATTTTTTTTTACATATTTAAAAATCTATAGCCGCTTCCCCCACCGATGAAAAGGTATTATTATATAACATTTTTTTTCTTTTTATCATCTAAGCTTTGCAACCTAATAAGTCTCTATGACGCTCGAGTAAATCCCCATTTAGCATCGTGGGCTCCCCTACTATTATAAAATAAGCCAAATGCGAGTCGGACTCGCGCACAAAGGGTTTCGTACAATCACGCAGAAACTACTGAATCGATTTGAATGAAATTTGGTACAGAGATAGTCTAGAACCTGAGAAAGTATATAAGCTACTTTTTTTCGCGAAAATAACTAAAACCCATGTGGGCCATTTGTTCATTGGTACATTTGTTGTATGGGAGCCCCCTTACATATTTTTATTTATTCTATTTTCAGGGTTCCGCACCTCAAAATGTTTGAAAAACTTTTTGCATTTGATATCCTAGTCACGACTCCACGAGGCACTTATATAAGTTATTTAACAGCACACTTGTGTATCAAGGCAAGTGAAACCGTGAGCAAAGCTAGTGCTGTACTATAAATAGTACAGTGCGAGCCAAAAAATATGTAAACATCACATGTTTTTCATAAAGATAGTACAGAGCGTGCCAAAATGGATGAGACATGGCGAGCGTCAGTAGTGGAGAGCTTGCACAGGTTCCGCGCCTACCGCGCTCTTCCCGCCACCCCAATGACGTTTCTTTGCCTCCCAACCTCACTCCGTTAAAAATACTTATAAATCGACTACTCAAGTTAATTTGAGAAATAAGAACAAACTGGAACTAATTAGCGTACGAACTAATTACGAAAAAAAAAACTATATTATTTGAAGGAGCACAGCTGTTCAATAAATTGCCAGCCGATATTAAAGAATGCGAAAACAATAACACTTCAAAATAAGCTAAAAATATATTTATTTAACTGCTAATCTGCTCTGGATTATATTATTATAATGTTACTACGATTTAACTTTGTATCTCATTTTAAGTGGATTATAAGTTGTTAGGTATGAGAAATAAATTTCTTCAAACCATCTGGTGTGTTCGGTCTCATTTTTTGTTGCACGCACTGTACGCTCATTATTTTCGGCATCCCACGTAAATTTCGAACTATTTCTGGCAGCACTTTGGTTATGCTGCTCTATATAAAGCTTGATTGCTTGTTTATCGCAGCGTTGAGTCATTATATGAAACGTAAAGTATTTTCAATAGGTACCTACTCTGCCAAGCAAGATATTCAAAGATTTAAAATTGTTTGCTATATACTTATCTGTATCCAGTAAAGAGCTCCATGTATAGACATATTCAAACATGATTTCTATCCAACATTTTACACTCTTTCATTGATTTTTCATTTTTTAAAAGGGAAAAAGGTTTATTAAGATGTTAATTTGTGGAAGCTTGTAACTAGCAATATGTTAAACCATTTTGTTATATATTTGTTAGCATTAGTCTGTAAGTTTTCTAAAAGTAAATACATACCTACTTAAATAAAATAAATGTGTAGACCGATGTAATTTGTTTTTTACTTTTGCCAGATAAGGAGTTATACCTTTCATCACCAGTTCATCAACATGAGGACGATAGCTTTGTCAAATGCTGTTGTTTTGAAAATATAATAAATACGTATATTTTATTTTTATTTACGAACTACGTCCACCTTGGTCAGATAATTTTTTGGAACTAAGTATAACTGTGTTCTATGTTATGTTATCTAGCCAAATTATGTCTTAAATATACATGAAATAAATAGTCTCATAATTTTAATTTACCACCTAAGAACAACATTGTGGATTGCAAATAAATATGAATATTGCCATGTCCCTTTTAAAAATGTCACTTATTTACGGCCACACTTGTTTCGTTATACAAATAATGTCGTCAAAACGCCATTCATAATAAAACTCAACATACAATATTTCACGTGTGTATTGCTTCACCCACACAGACATTTTGTCGAGTATATCGCATTAGAACATTCTGGATATTTCTCAAGTAATCTATGGAGCGGTCACCGAAACAAACTGCTTGACCTTGCCACAACAGAGGTATAACAGTAAGATAACGCAGTATACCAAATATAGTTAATTTCCGGTTTTTAGTTCCCGACGTTTCAACACCTTTGCAGGTGTCATGGTCACGGGCAGACTGAGATGGTATTCGTCTTGACAAGATATGTTGCTCGTTCTACCTTCATATTTTTATAAATAGACTCATAGTCCGATGGGACTGACGAGAAACGTATATTTAACAGGACCAACGGCTTAACTTGATTCGAACGGGTCTTCTGAATACACTTCATCGTGACAAGTGACTGTTGATAACTTGATATTAATTAGCGACAACGGACGTATCATTTATGCGACATACTTAATGCTATAATAATGAACACTGTTGTAATATAAGGCGGTAGAATGCAGAAGATAAGTATTTATATAACTAACTAGCTTTGCTTGCGGCTGCGCCCGCGTGGGCGCCTAAAAATGTAGCCTTCCTCAATAAATGGGTTATGTAACACTGAAATAATTTTTCAAATCGGACTAGTAGTTCCTGAGATAAGCGCGTTCAACCAACCAAAAACATAAACTCTTCTCCTTTAAAATCTTATGTACTTACAAAATTCTCGTGTCGCGATGTTTGTTCCTCAACTCCTCCCCATACGTTGGACCGATTTGTATGAAATTTTGTGTGTATATCGGGTAGGTCTGAGAAGCGGCCAACATCTATTTTTGACAACCCTTAGTATTAGGGGTGGCCGTCCAGATTTTTTTATATTATATTGCAGAATAACGTTTGCCGAGCCAGCTAGTATTCGTATAGATTTCAAAATGGAGGCGGTCGTCCGCGTGGGTTTCGAATATCGACACCCACACGGACTACAGCTGATTACACATACATGTAAAATAACGACTTAAATGGATGAAAGTACAACACATGATTATAATTATGGTTTTCTCATGGATGCCATTGTTAGTTATACTTGACCACCTGAAATGGGACCACACAGGAGTGCACTAGCTTACAAATTCAAATTCATTTATTTAAATTAGGCTACCATATTGTAGCACTTTTTGAATGTCATCAACACAGACAGCACCCTGATTCGCCCACCCCACCGCTTTCTAAGTGCTCTAGCCGGGGAGAAGAAACGTTATCCTACTAATATTATAAATGTGGAAGTGTGGATGTTTGGATATTTGTTATTCAATCACGCAAAAACGGCTGAACGAATTTGGATGAAATTTGCCTTGCATGTAGCCTTTGACATGGAAAAGAATATAGGCGGTAGCCTAGGAATCGGGATAAAAGGTATTTTATCCCGATTCCTGCAGTTCCCGATGGAAAATTGAAAATTATTTACGAGCTAAGGCAGACAGCTTTGAAATTTGCTATGCATGTCACCTATGCTATGGAAAAGGACATGCGCTTTCTATACCGATCTGTCAAATAGTTCACGTGGGAAGATTAATAATTGTTAACGAGCGAAACTTTAGACCCAATTCTGAAGTTTACGGAGACGAAG
The DNA here is from genome assembly GCA_950381575.1 of Plusia festucae. NCBI lineage: Eukaryota > Metazoa > Arthropoda > Insecta > Lepidoptera > Noctuidae > Plusia > Plusia festucae. The sequence goes on from OX494457.1 coordinate 844,159, forward strand.
TCGCGGGCTTCTAAGCTAGTAAATGATAATTTTATTATGGTGTGCCTTTGTATTTTATAGGTACATTATTATCAACCAGGAAATCGGTCACCACGGAAGCAGACTCTTCCTTGTACGAGGGCAATATGACTTCCTATTATAATAAAAACTGAACGCAAAATGGCCACTCAGTATTTATTATTTACGCGCCAAAAAGCATAAAGTACCTATTAGATATAATAATGTATTTTTGTAAATTACAAATAGGTCTACTAGAAGCTTCGAATTAATAAAAAAAATAAGCTAGGATTTTAAGAAACTAGATAGAAATAGCAATAATCAATAATTTTAGGGTTCCGTACCTCAAAAGGAAAAACTGGACCCTAACAGGATAACTTTGTTATCCGTCTGTCACGAATTTTACAACTCGGAAACGCGGGAAGGTGTCAAATTGATTTTCATACCATATATTTAGGTGTATAACAGTCCCTTGAACATCTAAAAAATTAAACTTCTTAGTTCATCAAAAAACGCTTCATACCATAAAACATTTCACCCACACATTTCTACACTCTCAGGGGAATCATGATGAAATATTGCAAGTAATAGGTATAGTCATAATTCACAAATACAGGAAAAAATCTAAAAACTATAGGTAGGTAGGTACTTAAATTTGTTATTAAATCATAATAAATACAGTATTTCGTCGTTGATACCTAGTCCGATAACGTGCAACGGTTGCAGGGTAGGTACCGTACATAGTTACATACAGACGCGAAATGTCATCTGTCAATTGTTTTTTTTTTTTTGTAGATTCGCGGTTTTCAATATAGGTACCTACCTACCTACCTATTTAGTTACGCGGTATTCGACTACCAACGACGATTTGCAAGGAACGCTCGGTCGGCTAGTCCGACTAGCCTCGCGATGTCAGGTTTTATTTAAATAGGTATGTAAAATAAAATAAACCCTTAGAACTATCGAAATGTATTTTCCATTTTTCACCCTTGAAAATAGGACGTTTTGTGTTGGAGATAAACTTTTAGTGTACCAACAAATTCAAAGAAAAGAAAAAAATAGAATACCTAACTGAACTTATTACCATTCGATTCTGGTAACAATATCCCGTAAATTCTCAAAAACACGCTACGTAATGTTCATCCCAATAACATTAATTACCTACCTAATTTTTTTAAAGAAAGTCTTCTGAAAAAATAATAACTATACCTAAATACGAAACACGCATAAATAATTTATTCCGTTGACATTTCAAAAGCTTTCTAACAACTTTACCCTACGGAGCTTTGTGTGGTAATAGGTAATAAAAACAACATGTCGGTCGTCCGCTCCGCGCTCAGAGAAAGGCGACGTTGCCGCTCCGTGCAGCACGCTCAACTCAAATAGGACACCCAGTGTTTATAATGCTACAACATTTTATACCTAACGCACTGTTTGTTTTTATTTCCCATCCACAATCAGTTTTGATTACGAAATTGTTTGTTTTACGAAAATATGAAAGAAATGAATTTGTAGTTACAATAGATACCTATTAATGCTGACAACCAATTATCAAGGAATAAGTTCAGTATTTAACAAATGGACGGATATCGATGACATGGAAAAGGTAGATGAGTCGTTTTGGATGCGGAAGGCGCAGGTCCGAGTGTTGTGGTTGTGGCGCAACTTGCGAGATACTTATGGCCAGTCGTGGATACTTACTGGATATGCTGAGTTACTACTTAACAGAGTTGCGGAATGAGTATCAAAGGTAAAAATCTATTTAGTCCTTAAGTTATATAATAAAAAAATATTACAAACTTTTTAATCTTTTTTCAAAACAATATACATTTTGACACAGATGAAATGAAACGCGTTGAAGTTCAGGAGTGAGGGCTTTGACGCCTACTTCTTAACTTAAATTCGCTGTATCTAAGTAAATATTCTTCAACAAAAAAAATCATAGTACTTAATAATAATTTACTGAAAACCGGACATTGAAAATTAATAGTCTGCACCGCTATTGAATTATTTTATTACCCAGTAAATACATGTTGAGGAACTCGGATATACAGTCGCTCTTGAGCTAAGTAACTGTTCAGCTGAATCTGACCCCAACATTGAATCTTCAAGGAAAAGACTGGAGAAACCAATTGCAGACGGCGCGCGGCGGTTCCACGTACCTTTGCAAAAAACTGGTACTCATGGTTGTGAGATAGATTTTGAACATGGACGTGAATGGATATTGAGGAAGGGGACGACTAAAGAAAGAAAATCAACTCTTGACAGGAAAGAAAACGGTTTTTCGTGCTTACAGAGGCACAGGGATGTTTCAAAAAAGATTATTTACATAGGTACCTACCTACCTAGTAAGCCGTGTCAAAGCGCCTTAATATTATGTGTACATGATCACCGTCCTTATTAATTAATCTAGGCGTTTTGTTTCATCCATTGACAGTAAATGCAGACTTCCGAGTCTGGTCCGTGAGAAGAAAGGAGCACTATATATAATGAGTAATGGTAATTAGCTATTTACCAACGTGGAGTTATTCAAGGTCAAATAAAAAAAATTGATTAAGAATATATACCTCCGACTCAAATATCCAAAAATATAACAAAATAAATACTCGAAAACTCACAAAAATAGTCACGTTATCATTCAAAACAAGACAATTCAAGATATCATAATATTACCAACAAATTAGGATTATAATTTAGTTTTACTGACATCATTAGTTTCAAGGTTACATAAAATGGCCGCTCCAAAACATGGCGTGTATTGTGTTCGCGGGGAATCCAATTTAGAAACGGTCAGGGGAAAAACGATTTTAGATTTTTCGATTTGTCAATTTTGTAGCTACCTATTGGTGAAAAAACTTAATTACGTTATATCAATTTGATCAATAACAGTGTACTACAACTTTGTCGACTAGATATAGGTACCTTCAACCCATGTTCCTTGGGGAAAGTTGTTCAGTTTTATGCACCTGATTACCTCGTTGAATATACGCACTCCTTAAAAATAATCCTGTATGTATATCCGTTCCATTTTTCGCTCTGTTTAATTATGAAAGGAAAAATGGCGGTATTTACGGCCTCATGTACGCCGTTGATTAATTTTCCTCCTTTTTCTGAGACTTTATAGAATCTATAACATTAGGTAAGCTGGTTACCTCGACAAAAAATTAAACACTATATTATAAGTTAAATTTACTTCTAACTTTAATAGTCTTTCATTTAATATTCCTAATCATTGTTCAGTGCCTACCCACAACAAAATGGCCTCTAAACATCACGCAGTCATATTTATTATCTTCTTTGATTAAATCCCATTCAATACCAAACTGTGTCAAGGAGATTCATATAAATGGGGCCTTTAAATAAATTGTTTAACACCAGCCTGTAACCGTCTCATTGCAGACAGCATCCTGTTGCCCGAGTAACAATTTTGTAAGTAGGACCGAGAAATGGTCCTTCGGTACGTAAAATGATCAATGCTCATTCCTGCTCTATATTGGAAGAGGCTTGTGCCCAGCAGTGGGATATTTAAAGGCCGGTATTATACGTGAATTCCTAATTACTTATTTATGACGGCTATTTTTTATTACTAGACTACGGTAGTGGTTCAAAATCGATCATAATTCGTTTTAATTTTGAGTTTGAAAAAAGGGTCAAAGTTTTTGTTTCACGTTTTAATATAAAGAGTAGGTATGTATAGGTTTTGTTTGACATTCATTATAGCCATAAAGGCAAACAATAAAATCTATTCTCAATTTGACCACAGACTTTAACAATAAACAAAAGCGTGTATGCGCGTTTGTGTGTGAAATACACGGTAGTGTGCATGATGTTGTTTTAAAAGATGTAATGTACATGCATTAATTAAAAAAATATTAGCATTCTGGACTCCTTCTCCTAAACTATAAGTGTGCGAAATTTCATACTCCTCCATCCGCGCAATTTTCGTAAAAAGGGGTACAAAGTTTTTGCTAACTTATTAATATAGGATTAATTTAAAAGGAGTGCGTTTATTCAACGAGGTAATTAGGTGCATAAAGCTGAAAAACTGTCCCGAAATAACATAGGTCGAAATCTTAAAATGGAAAATGAACTTTTCATACAAAGTGACAGGTCACGTGACTTACGTTTGTAAAATTCAAAAAAATTCAAAATTCAAAATTCAATTCAAAATTCAAAATCATTTATTCAAATTAGGCTACCATGTAGCACTTTTTGAATGTCATCAACACAGACAGCACCCTGATTCGCCCACTCCACCGCTTCCTAAGTGCTCTAGCCGGGGAGAAGAAACGGCGCAACCAACTCCCCAGCAGCACGCTGTCTTTACAATATAAAAAATATAAATAATTTAGGGAACATGCCAAGTAATCAACTGCTTGAGGTTCATAAGTATCTCTCTGAAATAAAAAATTTAGGTAAAGTAAACTACAGAAACCAAGGTCAACAGAACGACCAGTCACCGCAAGCAGCACCCGTTCACGAGTATGACGCAAGGGTCAGCCATCACCTCCCTCGCCATATTTGAGGGAAGGAGGTGACCCGACCCAAGACGCCACCACAGGCAGTGACGACTTAGGGAGCATGACGAAACTGTTGCCGGTAGTTAAGAAAAAAAAAAAAACATGACGCTGAATGAGAAACCTCAAACACTGATTAAGTGCACAATCCCATTACATGTTTACGAAATTAAATTTTATAATTAATATAATTATACATTCCAAGATGTAAAAGGAAAAAGTAATAATTTGGATATAAATTATATATAGATACGCATAATCGTATTAAATATAAAACAAAAAAAGGTAACAAACGTTGTTACATACAAAGTGTATGCCTATCAAATAAAATAAAAACATGGTTATAAAGCAAAACATAATTAATACAAATTAACATTCCACATGGAACCGTCTTGTGTCTATCGCGAATGCCAACTATGTTTATCGTTTAAATAGTCGTTAATTGTAAGTATAATAGGCCTTTTCACACAACTTACTTTTAATTGTGGATTTAAATGAGTTAAAGGGCAACTCTAGTAAACTAACAGGAAGTTTATTGTAAAGCCGAATACCAAGCCCCACAAATGAGTTGTGTACCCTATGCAGCCTGTGTGAAGTCACGCATAACTTATGTCTATTTCGCGTGTTTATATTATCCTTATTCTTGGTGTACAAGTGAATATTTTGACGTATAAATAATATGTTCGCAAAAATAAACTGTGACGCTACAGTAAGGATACCTATCTCCTTAAACCGCTCCCTAAGAGAAGCTCGAGAATCTAGCCGGTATATGGATCTAACAGCTCGTTTTTGTAAGATGAAAATGGTTTCTATATCTGCCGCCTTACCCCACAACAGTATGCCATAGGACATAATGCTGTGGAAGTAGCTAAAGTAAACAAGACGAGCCGTGTCCACATCAGTGATCTGCCTAACTTTCCTAACGGCGTAAGCAGCAGAGCTGAGCCTACTCGCGAGGCACGCGACATGTGCCGACCATGTAAGCTTACTATCAATCGTGATGCCCAGGAACTTTGTCGAGTTTACACTATCTAACACTTCATTATTGATTATGATATTAGGACCAAGATTTTTAACGTTTGGCATAGCAAATTTAACGCATTTGGTCTTTTTTGCATTCAAAACTAAATTATTAGATGAAAACCAATGCGTTACCTTGGTGAGTGCATTATTTATTTCATTGAAATCATTCCTATTCCTATTCACCTTGAAAATTAACGAAGTGTCGTCTGCAAACAACACTACCTCACATATACCTTTTAAAAAAAACGGTAGGTCGTTGATATAGACTAGGAACAAAAAAGGACCCAGTATTGACCCCTGGGGCACACCCAGCTTAACAGGCAGAGCAGTGGACTTATCGCCGTTAACATGGACACATTGTTGTCTATTACTTAAATACGAACTAATTAAATCTAGTGCTATACTTTTAATTCCATAATGACGGAGTTTGCGAATAAGTGTGTCATGATGGACGCAATCAAATGCCTTAGAAAGATCACAAAACACCCCAATGGCGTTCTGCGAGTCCTCCCAGGCGCTATAAACATGCCTAAGCAAAGCTACACCAGCGTCTGTAGTTGAACGTCCTTTGGTAAAACCGTATTGCTCGCTATGTAAAAGTTTGTTTAAATTAAAATGACTTAGAAGTTGCTTCAATATCAGTTTTTCAAAAATTTTACTAAATGCGGGAAGGATCGATATAGGTCTAAAATTACAAATTTCACTTTTATCACCTGATTTAAATAATGGTATAACTTTACTATATTTCATGAGATCTGGAAAGATACCTAAATTCACGCACTTATTAAAAATGATAGCTAGGGAGGGTGCAACAACGTTAATAATGTTACTTACTAGTTTTACAGATATACCCCAAAAGTCTTCGGTTTTTTTATTACTAAGCGTCTTAAAAGTATTTACAATATCCAATGGAGTCACATATTCAAAACTAAAATAATTATCACAGTTAGGCACAGTATCACGCAGTAAGTTTTCAGCATCAGCTGACGATGAATTTAAGGAGCTTGTTGTAGTTATTGGTATGTTAGCAAAAAAGTTATTAAAAATTTGAGCAATGTCATTGGCTTTATTTACTAATTGATTGTTATAAATAATCTCTAGTCCATACTCTCGTTTCCTAGCCTTGCCAGTTTCTTGGTTAATAATGTTCCAAGTAGCTTTTATTTTATTAGAAGAGTTTTCGATTTTGTTTTTAATAAATTTAGATTTTGCCATAAAGCAAACTTTTTTGAATATTTTTGAGTAGCTTCTCAAGTAACTTAGAAAGGTATCATCAAATTTATATTTTTTCATACCATATAACTCATAAAGTCTAGCTCTACTTCTATGAATACCAGTAGTGGCCCATTGGTTGAAGGAGACAGAATTGCATTTGACCTGTATAGTTTTACATTTAAAAGTAGATTCAAACTCATTTTTAACAACATCAAAAAGTGCTCCATAATTGTCATTGGGATTACCTGATTCCAAAATAGATGGTCGTATTTTGGACCTGATGCTGTTTTTAAAAACGAGTACACCGATGCGAAGAGTACGGTCTTGTTACGACTTTTTGAATTTTATTAACAACTAAATGTGGGAAGCTTGCATATTGACCGCAATGATCCGAAGTAAGATCAGTTAATATTATCTTTTTATTAGCTTCAACATTACTAAATATATTATCTAAACAAGTACACTGTATGAAAAGATGATTTTAAATTTTAAGTTTTCGACATGTTTCTTGGGAAGTCAGTTCAGTTTTATGCACCTGCTTACCTCGTTGAATATACGCACTCCTTTTAAATTAATCCTGTATATAGATTATCTATCTTATTGTTATATCATTTATCGGAGTGATCGGTAAAAACCAGAAAAATATCTCTTTATCAGTTGCATTAGGTATCAGTAAATCAATTGACTGATAACAGTTGGTTCGAAAACAAGTGTGATGATATAATATACGATGAACCAATCATTTATTTTACTTTTTTGCACTTTGATTCAATCCTCAGACCAAAAAAATCATTTTGTTTGTCTGAGATTTGATCACAGCACTCAATTATTACAAAGGTAAAAGCTTGCGAGTGTGTGTGTATGTTGTTACCTCTTCTTGCTCAAACGGCTGGCAAACCAATTTTGATAAAAATTGGTATGTAAGTAGCTGGAATCCTCGATTAACAGATAGGACTATTTAGACTATGTGTTAATCGACTAAGATCGAATAGAAATTGGCATTACTTAATATCTTTTACCGAAATGACATTATTTGTCATTTTTCCAGTTATTTTGATTTAGAAAATAAATTCCAGACTTCGTGTACCTACGCAAATAAAAAGGTTTTTTTATTATTTCCGATTCGATTTTGATATTAGGCGACATGGAACAAAAAAAAACGGGAACACCGAACAGAAATTCTCGGGATCGCCCGACTAGTTTCAGACTCTAGAGGAGTCCTTAATCATGAGCTGACGCGGCGGCGGCGGTGTCGCGTGAGTAAGCCGTTGAATCTTTAAATAATAATGAATTCGTCTCACGGAAGTTATTATAAAAATACAGAATAGAAAATATATATTTCTGTTGTATTCACTTATTTTAATATGGTTGGTTCTTTAACACATAATCACACTAGCATGACGTCTTTTGATTACAAAGCTGTATGTATGAAGACCAAGAAAACACATGTGTTAATAATTAACAAACGATGTTTAATCTATCAGTGTTTTGTATTATGACGTAGACAACTTGGTAAATATTATTCAAAAATTTCGTGGATTTTTTGTTTATTTTATCAGTTTACCTACCTACATGATATTATTATTTACTTATTTGGCTCCCGCTCCGCGACTACTAGCGGTGCCGCGTGGCGGGAAAAATTTGCTGAGTATCTGCTGTGAAATCAGCTGATCTATACTTTTTTCTTCTCCATAGGAATGTCACTTGGAAACCGCGCACCCAGAGTCAGTAGTTTTACTAAATATAAAAATATTGATATTACTAAATTTCAAATATTTAAAATCTAAAAAATGCCGTCAAAATATTCGTCCGCATCGCTGTCGACCGGAAGTGTGACCAGAAGGCTGGCTGCATTACCACGTTGTATGACAATGCTTATTCTCTGTCTAAGGTAAAAGCCAGCATTGGGTCACGCGAAGAGTCAACAAGGCGTTTGGCCAGATCTTTGAAAACCATATGTGCACTCGGGCCCCACGGTCCAAGTTTTTCAACCCCAAACGGCTCGAATATGTAACTGCTCATTTGGTTGTTATTTTGTAACATACCGGAACTCTCAGTGCTTCGGAACTGTCCTGATCCTGCTCCCAACTGTCAAACAGTGATCTTTGACAGTCATTATGATTCTGACAACCAGTCTTACTGGATATTGTATTGCCCAGCGATGGGTTGTAGAGGTCAGATCTAATAGGCAGTCGCTCTGTAAAATACGGTATTCAGATACATCCGGTAAGATTGATGGAGCCTATAGCTTGGGAAAACGCTAGGCAGATGATTATATTTTTATTGCCAGTGTGGCTTGGGCCAGCTTGATTTGGGGTAGGTACAATATTGTCGTTTCATTAGCTGCACCTTCACAAATGCACTCTCGAAGAAGTCGACTATAAATAAACATTTAATTATTATTAAATACAGATTTATTTATGTTAATAACCAGTTTATTCGAATGGCGCCATTTTTACTGTAAGTGTAACTGGTCTAAACTGGTTTGGTTGCCTTTCCAATAGATAGGGCGTATCTTGTACTCAAGACTAGCTTTTACTCCCGACTATGGTTGCATTTATTTTATTTATTTATTTAGTACAGCCACATCGTTATACATTTCAAGTATGACAATTCTAATACTTATTACAATATAAGTACTAATTTATACGACAATTTTTACAAAAATTTTCAACATGAAACTACTTCTCGCATTGGATCTGCCAATTTCTACCAATCATAGACCAGTAGATTGTCTATGATGGAGAATGGAATACCCTCAAGCGAGTTTTTTTTTTGTCGGGCCGAATCGCCAATGTCTCCAATCCACGCTATAGGCACAGCTTGGGGATATGTCGGACTTGCACCGACTAAAAACACCCCGGTCCTGTCCTTGCCTTTGCTGAGCGTATTGTTGACTTAAGGTAGCCCCTTGAACAAAGCTTAAGGAAACTCATAACCCGGATAATATTATTGAATTACGTGAAAAAAAAACCGGGCCAAGTGCGAGTCGGACTCACGCAAGTAGGGTTCAGTACCATTATCAATAAGAACGGCGAAAAATCTTGTTTGTCTATGCTAGGTAACTATTGCTATGGAACTCCTTGATTATTTATTTTGTTTAGTTTTTTAGTATTTGTTGTTATAACGGCAACAGGAATATATTATCTGTGAAAATGTCAACTGTCTTCTATCATAGTTCATGAGGTACAGCCTGCTGACGGACGGACTCCGGTGTCTCAGGCCCAGTTTGTTGATCCCGAGTTAACTCAACCAATGGTTAAATATGCTAACTAATGGTTTCAAACTTCGGTAGGACCTGTTTTAAATTCATCAATTTTTATTCTAACAAATGGTTAATTAACTAACTCTCCAATTTATTTGACCATTAGATAGACTAACAATCGATGAAAAACGCGTTTTGAAAACATTCGTTAGCATATTTAACCATTGGTTGCGTTAATTCGGTATCAAAAAACTGGGCCTTAGAAACAGGGTCATATTTTACCCTTTGGGTACGGACCCCTAAAAAACAGTTAAATTATTACAATAATACACGAATACCTCACGATTCAGTGCATCCTTTGTATTCATGAATATATACGTGACGACATATAATTTACATCTGTTTTGGACTACGTTTTTATGTTTTGTTTTTATAGTCCAAATGCGAAAAATAATATTAATGTTTGTGCAACTGTTTTAAATTGACCTACCAGTCTTTATGTAGACAGAACTGTTTTACTATAGGTACCTAAATCTATTTATTAATACAAACGCAAAAATAATGTGACAAAACCTCCTATACATACCTACTTGTAGAACGTGAAGCAATAACTTTGACCCCTTTTTCAAACTTAAAATTAAAACCAATTGTGGTCGATTTATAACCACTCTTGGGCCTCCTAATACCGTCCTATAAACGTCCCACTGCTGGGCACAGGCCTCTTCCCATATTAAGACGGAATAAGCATTGATCACCACGCTTGCTCAACAAATTTAGTTCCGACTAAAATTCTCATACAAATTTGCCGACAAGTAAAAACGTATGCATTTATCATAGTGATGTACAAGAAGAAAACTATTTTGACATTTCTAAGTTAGATGTTATCTATTGCCGTCCTTGTCTCACGCTTTATGTTTGTAAAAGAAAAGACATTTAGTTTGCGTACGAAGAAATCAACCATTGTGTATGTTTTCATTATGAACAAAGGAGGTGTGTGTCTAAGGGTAGGCGTCACGTTTTGATGGTTAAGAGGTAAAGCTGCACTCGCCGCGGATGGGTCATTGATGGGTGACCTTTGTAAGCATACCGAGACCCCAACGTTCCGCGGAAAGCACGCTAAGCTGATATAAGGCTCAACTATAATAGGTAAATCGTTGAAAGTCGTTATGTCATTACAATTCTGACCAGTCTTACCATAGGATACCTACCTACCTACTGTATTACAGAGTCAAATGGGTTGTAAGTAGGTATAATTATGTCAGATTAAAGTAGGTATCGCTTTCAATATTCAGCTATGGTGACACTGGAGGCCGACTCCGACTTAGGTACCTACCTAGGTTAGAAAAAAGGTTTATTATCTTAATTATTTATTATGAAAAGGTTTTTTATCTACAAAGCAACCGTTAAACCACATCTTGAGGCCTCCGGTTGGGTTAGACAACCTTGAATAAATGACCTAACAACGGCATAAAGACTTATGTTATTGCAAAACCATAGCGTCCATAGCACTAGTTAATCTTTCTAATTCTAGCAAACAAACTCTACCTTCCCTTTAAACAAGTTAGCCGGCAATTCGTCCTTAGGATAACCTAAATGACATATTTTGAATCAAATCGTTTATTTGCGAATATGGGTATAAAAACATTATGATGGTACCTACCTAGTTACATTGTATTGTAAAAAATGTCCCAAACATATAGTAATATTCTGCCGTTAGGCATGCAAAATATTAAGTTGTGTTTTGAAGAGAATTACCTATATAAAATTACACAAAACTTTAATGTAAGTACCTAACTCTTTTCTATCAATTATAATTTAACCTTAAGTCTATTACCTATAATTTATCATCAAAATACTCTTTAATATCATACCTACTTAATAACACTTTGTATTTAAGAAATTCTAAAAAATATGTATGATTATTTGAATCATAAAAGCTATTACGTAACACATCCCTTAATCTCCAGAATCCAGGACCAGGTAGGTAGCTCGCAATCCATTTATAGAAATGATCAATATAAACAACCCACCGAGCGACGTTGCCGTTCTTACGTCGACAACAATCCGCCGCGCCGTCTATACGCATATAATATACCACCTTAACTGACACCGTATATTTGTTAGCCGAAAAAACTCCTTACTAACACGTAATAGGGGCCTCTCTAGGTAAACAGGACGCGAGAGTTATAACCTTTCAATATAGCGTTCTGATGTAAACAAAAAACCTGTACAAATCATTTTCAACCTTACCGACTAGTTAGTAAGATAAAAAATCAAATGGATTACAAAAACAAAATGGCTGCCTGGCAAGACGAGTGGCGTGTTCACAATCACGTTCTTGTGTACCCATTTGAAGTTTAAAAAGGTTAAAAAACAGTAGAGGCATACATAACTAAATCGTATTGAATTAAAAAAAGAAGAAATATGTTTTTTTGTAAAATATCGAACGGTAAATTGTGTTTGAGCGTGGTTCTTGGTTATTTTACAAGAACATCCTTTTAAATGTCATAAATAGTACCTACATTGCAAGTGCATTATGCATTGGTTACATCACTTACATCGTAGGTCTTTGCCCTTTAAAATAATACCAATACATTAGTAAGTAGGTACTTACATATTTACTAAAATGCTGAAAGAATGGTTACTTAAAATACCTACTTACCTACTCATCTTGCTTTAAATTTTACTTTTAGACAGCAAAACAACTATTTGTCGCTAGTTCGCTAGGTACGTAGGTACTCTTAATTTTTACATTAGTCTTGGTGTGAAAGCGCGAAAATATCCAAGTCGATAAAATGTGGCTTTGCAAAAATACATTAAAAAAAGTTCTTTCGAAAAACTAACGGTTACTGTTCCAGTTAAAGAAAAAACACTCGTGTTCACTTAGCAACAGAAAACGAGAATAAATTCTATTGCTTTAAAATCAAAATATTGTTACGAACTTTTCTCTTAGTAACAGTAAATTCCCTAACGGCGGCCATTGTTAAAAATAACAATGTCAAAGGGAGGCTTAAGTGGGGTAAACACCTGATTCCCCTTCCATTGTTCTCTTTACCCCACAAAGTCTCGTGTCAAGATTTCGGCTAGGGACGCGACGAAACAGAAATAGGTGTATTTTTTGGTCTAAACTTTAATAAAGGTGTTGTTGGAAATGAATAAGGGTTAATATAAGCTTTTTAACTAAACTTAAATATGAGTTTTTTATAACAATAAGCTTTTTATGATCTCATTTAAATTTATCTTAGTACCTATACTCCATTTAAAATAGCATTAGACAGAAGTTAAAAAAGGTTATTTATAATGTACACTTTGTTGAAAAAGTACAATAAACTTGTTACAGTTACGATTGACGCCTATAAATTAAAATCTATTTACATAACAGCTGTCACACTTATTTGTAATCATTTTAACCATTTTTCATAACAAATTATGTGGCTTTCATTTATTTATAATATTTCATTCCAATCTAAAATGACAGTGTCAATGCTAAAAAGCTAAAAGAAGCAGTGATGAACAATACTGGAACGTTTTTCGTTTTACTATTATCCTACCATTATTTGTTTATTTATTATATATTTATTATTTTATTATGACTAAATCCTATGATGAAGACGAAGAAGTTTCACTATAGTGTGTTGTAAGTTGTTATTTTAATTAAAATATTGTTCTAAAAATTACTTTTATTTTAATCTTATTAATTAAATCTAAGTCATCATGACATGATTGGTTGTCTCATTCATTGTTTTGGTGTAAGTTTGTAATGTGTGATGAAAATATTGTTATAAATAAAGCGTAATTTAAAAAAAAAAGTTTTATTTCGTTTATTTAAGTACTTAAAACAATTTCTTTGAAATAAAATGTTTTCAATTCCTGCTTCTGCGAGCCTCTTTTTTCTAATGCTATAATAAATGGAGTATAGTTTAAAATTAGCTGTAAGTTTCTCCTTTCATTTTGTATGCCAACAGGCAGAATGTACCTACTGGGATTTAATATATTTTTTATACTAACACCATACTTGTACCTGCATTCTATACAAATAAAGAAATTATTATTATTGTTACTACTTAATAATTTTACACGTATTTATACAGGGTTAAAGGTTAAGTCGATAACTTTTATGCTGCTGATGTGCGAAATAAAATCTACGTTTTTTTAGTTATCCAACAATGTATAACAAGCTAGGGTATCATCATGATATTCAGAAAAAAACTGGACAAAGTTATCACGTGGGTCAGCAAACGAAATAAAACAAAATAAATAGCTTTAACAACATTTTTTATTTACAATACATGTTCAACATGTCCGCCTCTGTTCCACATATTCGCATTCTGTGCCTTAATCCTCTTTTAACCACACCAGTCGTTACGCCTCTTCTAATTTCGTTTGCTGCATCGATAGATGTAATTTTCGGTCTTAAGATATCAACAGATGAGATCAGATCGGATGAGGTTCATTAAAAACTAAACTTCATAATATGGCCCCATAAATAAAAAGTAGTTGGATTCGATCTAAACCGTTGCACTATTTCATTGACTTGCTTTCATCGTCATCATTGACACGACGTGGTCTGCCTAGGTCTGATCGTCGCTTCGAAACAGAGCCAGTCTCTCTTAGTCGCCGGTAAACATTTTCAAAAACACTGACATCCGGTTCTCTGCGTCGGGGATAACGTGCAATGTATTCATCCCGAGCTCGCGCGGATACACAGTTGCAGTACCCGTAACAAATTATAATATCCGCATATTCTTCGTTCGTGAAGGTCGTCATCGTCTACAGTTCCAAATCAGATGCACAGATCAAAGTCCAGTAAACACAGTCACAAATCGAAGGGAAAACAGTCCAGAAACACAAGCCAAGTCAAGTAAGAATTCAAGAGCACTAAATTTCACATCTACTACGGACGAATCGCGTAAGCAGACTAAAACCACTATTGTAACTTCATACAAACGGACGAAACGCGAGCTATACCTACGCGCCTCGATCTCGGATTGCGCTCGCGACGCCGACAGTCACGGCTGTACCGCAGTGTCGGACGGATGGTGTGTTGTTTTTTTAACAATAACCGCGCGATTTTTTCTCCAAAAATCAGTTAATATGACGAATAGGAAATATTGTGCTGTTTTTGGTTGTATGATTTCGTCAATAACGCATCCAGACATAAGTTTTTTTAAATTACCTGGAAACTCTGAAAGGTAAGACTATAAAATAATTTTACTTACTAGTAGGTAGGTAGGTACATAATGTGTGTCTTTTTAATGGATAAGTATTTCCTTTTATCTCACGAAAAAAAGGTGTTTGGATTGATAAATAAAGCGAATAGAGTAACGGAAAGTTATTGAGACGAGTGAAATAGGTAGTTATGCTGTTCTGAATGAATCATGATACGGTAGGTACCTTTTTATTAAATCTACCAATCAAAAAACAACACGCATTTTTATTGAACACTTCCTATTCAATATACAAAGTACCTATTTCATTTATTTATATAAAAAGGATATTTACAATCAAAAAACTAAATAGAAGAAACAGAAAGTAGGCAAATGTAATTAAATTGCTGGAGACGGGCAGCCCTAACGCATGTTTACGTAGCGCGCGGCTGTAGGCATTTATTTCTATTTTGCGGCCGAGTTACAATACTGTATAGATAGTATTACCGTGCTAAAACCAAACAGCAGAATACTGAATAACAGAATAACAACAAAATAGTCGACAATAGTCTATCTCGCTCACACCTACATAAGTTGTCCCGCTTGCACGCACCACAGCTTCATCGAAGGACAATACCTAGTACCGTAATTTTTGCTAGTAGGTACCTGGGAGTCCTGGGACCCTTTTATGAAAGTTTTTTCTAAGAATTGTGATAATACCCTAGCTTGTTGGATAGTTAAAGAAACGTAGATTTTGAAAAGGAAATTAAAAAAGGTAGTAGGTATGTATCGTATTTAAAAAGAAAATAATGTCAAGAAAACCAAATCATGAGAATCTAGCCATCTCAAATTGAAAAACGTATTACATTATCCTGAATACATACATAGGTAGGTACCTAATTACCTTACCTTTTTTATTGAATAGGGAAATTGGGGAGGCGTCAGGGGGGGTGGGGGAGGTAAAAATATGTCGTCCTCTTTTTTTTTTTTTTTTTTTTAAATTAGTTCCTGACGGAACAGGCTAAGGTCTGAGACCATGCTGCCTAGTCATCAGTTAGCACTTTTCTTGAGTAGGGTAGATCCAGTTCAATTCATCAGTTTCTAAATCCATAATATAGGGAAATCCAATAAAATTCATTAGTTTTATATTTATCCTTGTAAGTAATTTCAGTTTAAGTCTTTGGTATTTTTTCTTGAGTAGGGTAGATCCAGTCCAATTCATCAATTTCTAAATCCATAATATAGGGGTATCCAATAAAATTCATTCATTTTATATTAAAATTTATCCTTTTATGTAATTCCAGTTAAGTAATCAAATCCAGGTAAATTCATCAGTTTCTTATTTTCCATGTAAAGTTAATCCGTTTAAAGTCTTCAGTTTATTTCAATAAAATCCATGTATAAGAAAGATTTGTTATTCCACAAAATCTTTGGTCAAGTCCAAGTAATTTTCATTCAATATTTATGTTATTTTGTAAGAGCCGAGTGTCAAGTAGTCCATTTTTTTTTTTTTTTAATCCCAACTGACGGGAGTCAATGAAAAGATCGTAGATAGAGAATGAACCAAAGATAAGAAAAGATATATAAAAATAATATACCTAATATATATGTACACATGACAATTAATTATCTTACACTATTATTTAAATTTGTCCAACTGTATTATTAATAAAATTAAACAAAGGTAAATACGTCGAGCTATTTACAAGAAGAGCCTGAATGGAGCGCGGTACCAAATCAGGGCTACCATAAATTTCAATTAGCTCATCCATCAGCACAAGGCGCTGAATGCCAAAAGATGAGCACTCAAAGAAAATGTGAGCAAGAGATTGCTCTGCTTGAGAGTTACAATGATCACAGAGAGGACTGTGTACAATTTTCAGACGAGACAAATGATAATTCAGCCGACAGTGACCAAAACGAAGCCTGAGTATGGTGGAGTAAAACTTCCTGTTCATGTAAGTATTGGTTTTACAGAACCAAGGCATGGTTCCTATGGGAATATTGTATACTGCATACCACATACCTTTATTTTCAATTTGGACTGTATGATTCCAGTGCCTTTTCCATATATCAGTGGACCTTTTTTTCAACAGAGGAACTATGTCTGTACAAGGAACAGATATGTTGAGGAAACTACTTGAATCTGGGACATCATCAGAACTTGTTATAGCTCTAGCTAAAAAATCAACCCTTTCATTGCCCATCACACCAACATGCGAAGGGACCCACATGAACAAAACCTTAATGTTATGAAAACACAAATGCAACCAAAATTCTCTTATTAATGATATAAAATAGTTTGTGTTTGCATTCAACCTATTATTTTTGAGATTTTCAAGGACACTCATGCTGTCACTAACCATTACCCATTGACAACATCCATCATTTTTATGCCTAATGTGCTTTAGGGCAGCAAGTATAGCCACAGCCTCAGCTGTGAATATACTTGTGTTTGAGTTTATTTTATAACCAATACCAGAATTCAATAGCTCATCAAAAATAGCAAATGACACTGCTGACTCAGTTTTAGACCCATCAGTATACACAAATCTATGATCAGTAAACTCATGAAATTTACTATATACATCTTCTTTAGTGGATAAATTGTGATCAATAATGATGTCAATTGCAGGAAATTTGCTGTCAAAATCCCCCTGATAACATGGAAGAATAAATGACTTATGAATTTGCAGAGTTTCAAGAAAATTGATATATTGAGGAAAGCCCTGAAGTATATATGTTAAGTTACAAATGGATGATGTATATGATTGTTTTAAATTGAAAAACAAGTGATTATTATTTTTACTATAAAGTTTTAATAGGAACCTTTCCTTCAAGTAAGAAAATCTTATACTTAATGGAGGAAGTTTACATTCAACTTGCATTGCATTGATTGGAGTACTTTTAAATGCCCCGGTAATAAGTCTCAAACTTTTATTTTGTATTTTATCAAGAATATCTACTAACCTTCTATCACCAGCAAAACAGAGAAAACCATATTCAAAATGACTACGGATCAAAGATTTATATAATAACAACAATATTTTTGGGTCAGCTCCCCAGGAGGTTCTACACAATGTCTTCAAAACATTAAAAACTCTGTTAGCTCTAGAACTTATCAATTCAACATATTTTTTCCAAGCCAAATTATGAGTGAAGGTCACACCTAAAAACTTAGCTTCATGAAAAATTGGTATAGAAACTTGATTGTAATAAACAGAAGGACTGAAATTGCTAGTTCTACCAAATACTACTAGTTTAGATTTAAGTGCATTTATATCTAGATTTAAATAAGAAAAGTATGTGCACAATCCTTCCAATGCCTTATTAAGACACTGTGTCATATTTTTGAAATTTTTCCCAGACAAATACACAACGAAGATTTTTGACTTTGGAACCTAGAATCAAATTTAAACGACGTATGTACAAAATGAATATTAATGGAGACAGAATTCCTCCTTGACAAACTCCTACCGAAGCAAATCTTGGCCCATGTAGTTTATCATTATATTTAACATAAACTTTCCTTTCAGTTAAGAATTCATGAACCCAGTGGACAATTTTGTTTGGAATTCCAATAAGAAGTAATTCAGAACAAAGGACATCAATATTTACACTGTTAAAGGCTCCAGCAACATCAAAGAATACTGACATTAAGCAATCCTTGCTATTTAAACTATTTTGGATATCAAGCTGTAACTGACAAATACTTTCACGAGCTGATGTTCCCCTACGAAAACCAAATTGATTAGCAGGTAAAATATTGTTTTTTTCTATGTAAAATTCCAACCTTTGTTTTATTAATTGTTCAAAAATTTTACCAACACAGGATGTTAGAGCAATAGGACGATAGGAATCTGGATTAGACCGAGGCTTATCTGGCTTCAAAATGGGTACCAAACAATCAGACTTCCATGGATGAGGTATATCATTGTTCAACCACAAATTATTCAATATTTTGAGAAAAATGTGCAAACCCTTATCACTAAGCTTTTTTATCATAATGTATGGAATACCATCCAGTCCAAAAGCACTATCTTTTCTAGAATAAACAGCAGACTTCAATTCTTGTATCGAAAAAAGTTTTACTAAAAAGATATTTTCTGAGTTTGTCTCACTAGCAGTGGGGAAATTTGACTTATTATTTACATAATCTGGGGTAAATTTTTGCAGAAAATCCTGAATCCAATTGACATCATTATTGTTGCAAGAATATGTTTTATTAAATTTCCGCATATATTTCCAGATTCTGGACAGAGGTGTACATCGATTAAAGGAGCTGCAAAGTTCAACCCAACTATTTGATCTTTCTGTTTTCAAAGTAAGTTTTTTGAGGGCTTGTAATCTTTTAAACTCGATAAATGTTTCATCTGACGGATTGTTTTTAAAATTTATATAAGCTGACTTAGACTTTTGAACTGCTTCTGAACATTTTTTATTCCACCAAGGAAGAGGAGGGGCTTTTGCCGAATTCCTGTAAGAGTTACGAATAGAATAATCAACTGAGGGAGAAGTTGGCTTATGATAAAGAAGGCACTTATTAATTGCAGAATGCAAAATTTGACAAAACTCTGTATAACTTTCCAATGGAGCAACATGTTGATCCTGAAAAGTAAATAGTTCTAGATCTACATTTTGTTCATACATCTTCCAATCTACCATTTTAAAGTTAGGATAGGTGGGCAAATTTGTGTTGTTACTAGTGTTTTCTATATTACTATTATTGATAAAAACTTTCATTATTACAGGAAGGTGGTAGCTGCCAAGAGGATCACAATGAACAGACCAATCACAAGAAAGAGCCAATGATGGGGAAACTATGGACAAATCTAAGGCATTTGGACGCCACGTTAAAGAACCGACTGTTGTCACTTCACCATTATTCATTAACACCAAATTATTATCATCAACAATCTCTAAAATATCCCTACCTCTTGGATTTGTAGAATTACATCCCCATGATGTGTGATGGGCATTGAAATCACCAGCAAATATCATTGGTTCAGGCACAGATTTTATTATAGATTCAAATTTATGTTTGTCAAAAGATGGAGTGCAATTTGTTGGACAGTAGAAACTTACAATACTTATTTCTGTATTATTTACAGTAATTCTTACACAAATATTTTGTAGTGAATTATCAGAATATGTAATTATTTTTCTGTAATTTATATTATTGCGAATTAAAATAGCTACACCATTGTGTTTATTTCCAATATCATGTCTTTCTATTTTGTATCCTCTAATGTTAAAATGTTTGATGGGTGTTAACCAGGTTTCTGATATAATTGCAACATGTATGTTATGCTCATAAAGAAATTGAGTTAATAAAAGTTTATTACTTATAATACTTTGTGCGTTCCACTGCATTATATTAAGATCCATTATTAGATGTGGAAGTACTGATACGGAAAGTTTGTTGCAGAATTTCTTTTATGGAGGTTGAATTAATGGGATTATCTTTTTGATTTATTATAATTTTAGTTATAGCATTTGTTAAAGTATTCATAAAAAAATCTGATTTAGTCAAATTAATAATCTGTGTTTCAATGTTCTTCTGTGTTAATTTTGGAAAAGAATGTTCATTAAATAAATCGGAATATTTAGCGGCTCTGGACTTGACTTTATTTTCTTCTATTTTCATTTTTTTCTGTGGGCAAGTGTTTGAAATGGAAACATGGTTACCACCACAGTTGACACATTTAGCGTTCTTAGGATCTTCTTTACAAATTTTAAAACTATGCTTTTCTGTACATATGGAGCATACAACTTCATTCTTACAATATTTTGCAATATGTCCAAACTTCATACATTGCAAACACTGTTTGACAGGAGGAACGTAACAGCTTACCTCGTGTCTCCATGAGTCAAGGTACACGTATTGCGGTAACTCGGTAGAGGCGAAAGTTACTGCAACAGTTTGAGTGGGGTCATACGTGACCGCGCCACCCTCTCTTTGTACGCGGCGCATGAAGCGCCTCACCTGTATGACATTTCTGGAACTTCCAATCAAAGCAGATATTCTTTCATTAGACAAATCTGTAGGGACTGAAGTAAGAACCCCGGTCACCTCAGTGTCGACAGCAGGTATTGTTGCGTTTAAGCCCATTTCATCTAGGAGTTTTTTATTTTGTAGGAATACATTGGCATTGTTGGACAGGTCAAATGTTATACCTATTTTATACTTATTTATGGATTTTAAATGTAATATGCCAGTGACGCAGTATTTGCGTATAGCGTGCGAAATAGCCAGTCTGTCTTTGTCAGAAAATTGGCGTTCAATCTGATGAGATAAAAACACTATATATTCTGTTTTCTTGCTATTTTCAGGATACTTCCTTGAGTATCCGGGGACTTTAAATACTTGATACTTCCTGCTGTTGTCTGCTGAATCATCGGAGTCGGAAGAAGTCTCCGTGATGTCCCGTTCTGCTCGACCATCAGGGGGCTCCGCTTTTTTCCTCTTCTTACCACTTCCCCCCATTGTTTATTGCACTATTTACAAATATATACAACTACTATTTTATAATTACAACTAATTTTGAGGTATTTCAACAATATATAACAAATTAATTTAAATTAAATAAGATTTGGCGCCTTGTTCGTTTCAAGGTTCCCGCGTTTTTTCTATGTCGTCCTCGCGTCGCCCAGGAAATCAAAACATTATGACGTCGGCGCGTGACTTATGTCAAAGCACGACGACGACTTAGCAACGTCATGGTAGGTACGTTCATAACTATTGACTAATTTGACCTTAAATAGCTAGCTAGATGGTGATTCTATACAATTTACATTAATATTACTAAAGTTCTGGATATTTCATATGTAAGCGACAATATGGAGTATTGCAAACCTTTATTCATATTTTCTGAAGCTTCCGATAAACCTATGTACTACAGAATAAAGTTTTTATACGTATATAAAAGAATAAAGAATTTAAAGAAGGGATTTTGTCTTGTTGTATCTAATTGAAAATTCAAGCAGGTACACTGATAGATTTATAAATTTAAAGTTAAATTATGTGAAAAAATCACTTTCTAAATAAACCTAGTTCTTGATACGATGTAACTAGCAACGCCATCTAGTATGTTAAAATGGAATTAATAGATAACTTGTTTATAGCCATTCATAGCAGTTCGTGATGGCTGCTATAACTGTCGAGTGCTGCCAGTTTATTATGTTTCCCATAATTACCGGAGATAATTTATTTAAAATATATTTAGGGGTAAAAATAAAGAAATAGCTAAGAAAAAATCAAATTCAAGGTTGGTACATGTACTTTCTATTTTCTGGAAAACTATAAGATTTTGCTATTTCAATCTTAAACATAATTAATAATGTTCTCGCATCTCGAATAAACGCATGTTGACCCATAAAAAGAGTTGTAGAGTTTTCGAAAAGAGATAAACCTTCTAGTTAAAACAAGGTCTTGATTTAATAATTAATTACAATGTAAAATAGGCAAAATAATACGTCGACTTTTAGATACCGCATATGGCAACATAGAATACAACCTGTTAAAAGTGCCGTTTGTCGTTAATTCACAATAGCATAGCAGCCTGAATATTGAATTGAATTAATAAATATAGCTAAATAACGACACACAATGATATAACGTAAAGTTTTTAACCAGTTATTTTTATAAATATAATTATATTGGTAACAGTTTAGTAATTAAAAAGAAGAAAACGTAAAACTGAAGCATACAAAACGAGGGTGGAGATAGCGTTAGTAAATTACATATTTTACGTTTTGTTACTAATTGAAGATTTTTTTACTTAAAGACAAATTACGCAGCGTACCTACTTTACAATTACATTTTCAGCTAGCTTATGGTCAATATATTATAAATCAAACTTACCTTTAGATTGTCTTTCCAGCGCTAACAGCTTCTGATACGACGTATGGAAATGTTTCTGTCTTAAATGTATTTTTAAATTCGTAGTAGTAGATTTATACGAAAGTACCTTATGGCAATCATTACACTCTCCTTTTTTATTTATTTCGTCAATCTTTTTAAAGAGTTTCCAAATCACCGCTTTTTTAGGCATTTTGGTAGATAATTATGGCATCGATTATTTTTTTATTATTTACCGAATTAATTCCGTATTTTAAATTGATTATAAATCAAAATTCTTTAAAAATAATTTGAAGTTAAAACGAATCACAAATTAGTTCTTTTAAACAACCAAAATTAGCAGAATGGCTATTTATTCGTTATAAAACTTAGCAGTTGCTTTGTAAGCCACAATCTTTGTGACAGGCGAGAGCTGTCAAATGACAAGGATAAAAAAGTTATGACCATAGACATAGTGTGAGTATCTATAAGAAATTAAATATAATGTGTTGCATTTTTATTGCATTGCTGTTTAGAAACTTGATTATAGACGCCTCTAAAAATGACTTAGTTACAGATGTCTAAGTTTCAGGTCAAATCATTTTATGGGTTAAAAAGTACCTTTACAACACACGAAGTACATTTTAAAGTTAACCGCTTACAAATAACTTACTATAAAAAATTGTAAGTATTCTCTAGCGAAAAACGCTGTGCCGAGCTTAAAAATAATTTACCCAAACGAGGGTTCCGAAATAAAATCCAAACGTTGATCGGAGATCACGTTATATTGAAAATTTATGGTTTTTACATAAAAAAAAAATCAAGAACGTTATATGAATAAAGAGTGTTTATAAATACCTTCATCTTCCGTTTCGAGTTCTTTCATAACCTTTTCATATGTTTCAGGATGTTTGGATTTGAGATGGCGATATAAATTGGAGGATGTCGACAGATAGCTTAAGGTATTAGAGCAGCATTTGCAAATGGCTGCTTTATTTGGGAGCTTATCAAAATAATTCCATAGCAGATAACGTTTTTTTGGATTTTTCTGTCGCCTGTTTTCTATTACTAAAAGAGAAAGAGTTTTTTTTAATTATTTCCGTAGTCAGTGGTAGTCAGGTAACAAAATGAAGAAGTCAGGTTGTTTCTATAGCAGAAATAACATATTATTTATGGTAACATAATAACTGTTTAATCTACTGGAACAATTTTTCTAGTAGTTTTCTAACAATTGGTAGGGGATGAATGTGTCCATATCAGTGTTACCAACGCTACGATATTAAAATTAACTACAAATTTCTACAAACTCAAAGGAAAATCTGGATTCCTCCACAATCAATCATTTTGCACATAAAAATTTGCTGTACAAATCTTCCAAATCTCCACACCATTTTTCTCCTCACATACTTATTGCCTACTGAACTTGACTGTTCCCGCAGTTTGGGGAATTCCTTGCTAATTGGCAGCACTGTTCTTTAAGTCTTGTTTATTGTTGGAAGTATCAATAAAACAACAACTACAAACTCACATTACCTACCTATTTAATTAGATACTTAGTAATAATAGTAATAACCCAACCCAAAATCACCCAACATCTCTGTTTGTACATGGTAGTGACTAAACTATCGGTTCGTCGTTTACGTAATTTATTGCAGTTTCTGTACACCTTAATAAAATTATAAAAAAAAGAATACTGACATTGGGGAGTAAATTATAATCTTCAGTTAAAATTACCTGGTTCTATAGTCGAAGTATTCGCAACTAGTTCATCATAAGCGGTTCTATGTTTTCTTTTCAAATGTTCTTTCAAATTGGCTATTGTGGATCTGTAAGACAGTTCATTGTTACAGTATCGACAAACGCCTACGACTTTCTCCTTATCCCTAACAAAATGATTCCACAATGCAGATATTTTTCGCATTTTGAAACACTTATTAAAACTTGTTCTAGCAAAACAACCGGGTTCTAAAGTTCTAAGTGAACGGAATAACTGTTCGACACGGACTAGTTAAGTGCACTGACATTTAACAAGTTATTAACCTCAAAATTCAATATGTATTCGTTTTCGAGAACTAGTCTTTTAGCTATAACTTTAAAAATGTCAGATATACAGACTTAACGGAATGAAAATAGTAAGTTTTTAGTTTTTTTTTCCGAACAGATGGGTTATCAGATAGATGGTAGCTCGATTAAAATACCAACTAATCTATAGAGCATAAATGAGGGCCTATAAATGAAAACTGAACACGAATTCCATTCATTTAATCATCAACATAACAATGTCCGAAAGCATAATTATATAAATATTGACTTGATTAATAAAATATCGAAAGTTCATTTGGTTTACTAATCTATTTAGATTATATTTGAGTGGCTTGAGCAAAAATATATTCGGCTAATTGGTAACGTTGTTATAATATAATGGTGCTGAATCCTCTGTACGCAAACTAAACTAAATTTAACCCTTAATGGGTTGTGAGTGATCTAACCATCATAAAGTTATGAATTTTGGAAAATATACTTATTATGAGGTTTAAAATAATATTTTCTGAGTTTGAAATTTTTCATTTATTGCGCTAATGAGTTTTACCACGTGGGAACTATTTTCCTGTTGTCCATATAAAAATATATGTTTTTGAGATACAACATGAATATTATTCCCACATCTGGGTAGGAAAGAATGATAGACATTTCATTACATTATTTATTTATGAAAGTTGTCAAAACATTCGGGGCAAATAGATACTTCGCAAGTTTTAAGGTAATAAGGTTTAAGAATATGAATCTGGAGCGTTTCTCTTTTACGCGAGTAGAAAAAAAGCGACATCTGTGGAATTTCAAATTATTTTGAGGTAGATGTAGTCCCACATTCAGCAGTCGGATTTCATCAGGAACACCGTAAACTCCACCCTTTTTTTCTACTTTATTCCGATTCAATCTGTGCATCTTTCAACTCTCTCCTCAGTATCACCTGTAAGAAAAAACAAAGATGTATAGTTCCGTAATGATCAGTAGGAAAATAGTTCCCACATATTTTGGAAGCCCATAAAAGTCGAACCAAATAAATATTTAGGTAACTTTTACATAAAATGGACAGCAAATATCATAAATATAACAAATCTGTAAGAAAATTATACTTACGGTATTTTTTTTCGACATTTTCGACCAAAAAACTCACAAACACGCATAAAATAAACATTCAGCTGATGTTTTGAATTGTTTTGACAGGAGACGTCGGGGTTTTTATTTTTTTTCTTTCGTAAAGTGGTGCGTTCCAGTTCATGCTATTTTTTTTATCATAGACAATTTTACGTAGTTTTATTATTTTGACAGATTGTGG
Organism: Plusia festucae; assembly: GCA_950381575.1. Taxonomy (NCBI): domain Eukaryota; kingdom Metazoa; phylum Arthropoda; class Insecta; order Lepidoptera; family Noctuidae; genus Plusia; species Plusia festucae. Next base: position 870,443 of record OX494457.1, read on the forward strand.
GAACCTATTTCTTCCTGACCCTTTGAGAACACATATAAAGATGTGGGAATAATTTTCCTACTGCACATTTAAGGGTTAAATAATTGCTGTCTTTACTGACATATAGCGTGGGAAAAGGACGGCAACAATTAACAACTAACTTAGAAATGTCAAACTAGTTTTCGCCTTGAACATCACAATGTTTTTAGAGCACACGTTTTTACTTGTCGCCAAATTTGTATGAGAATAATTTTAGTCGGAACTAAATTTGACAGTTCTAATATTCGTCTGTATTTTTCTAAATAATTATGTAGGTACAAGTGAAAAAGATAAGGATGGACTTAAATTTGATTAGTTCGTGTTTAACAGAATCGGGTCCATTAATTAAGTTATGCACAATCCTCAAAAAAATATTTCGAGATATAATACTTTGCCGCTTGCTTTATTGCTAGCTTACACTTACATTACACGGAACGACATAATAATTATATTAATTGTGCAAGTTGTACATATCTCACAAGCATTTGACAGCAATTTTAACACAATACTAACAACACAGGAATGTGGACTAAGTTTAAAAACTTAAAATCTATTTAAAGTCCGTCTCACGAAAGAAGTCCCACTGACGCGGCGCTAGTGTCAGTGATGCTACAGAATTTTGCTAACCTCTAGTGTTGTACATTCCCCTAAAATGTATTTTTATACCTGGCGACCTGCGCCTTAGCTGAACACATTATGGAGAGGTAAATCATTCCCCGCAGTTTGGGGATTTCATTATAGTCATAATTAGTTCCACTTAATGCCGTGGGACTTCTTTAATGAGACGGACTCTAGTCCGTTTAGATAGTAAAAAATAAATAAAATTGGCGGTCTTGCTGTCAAATTAAAAATTCATCTCTTTTGACAAATTTCGCTGTCAAATTCATGCAACTTGTAGGTACAAGTTAAATTGCATTTAATTTAGTGGCTAGCAAGTATAGCTTTCTTTGCATTTTTACGTAACAATTTCACTAATGGGTACTAATTTTACATCATTTCAATAAACAAGACTTTTCCGCTTATTTTATTTCATGATAGTCTTCGTACAAAAACAACAATTAAGGTCATGGTATAACACAAAAGTTAATATCAAACTAAAACATTTTCCTGCACCCTATGCGCCTTCTCCATGTGCTTTTTCAATTCGTGTTTCCTCACGAAATTGGCGGAACATTTCATACAGGGTAACCTATATCCCTTATTATGTCTGCGCTTAGCGTGTTCAGACCTACGAGAAGCAGAAATAAATTTCTCCCCGCAATCTTCACATTCGTAGGGTTTCTCGCCTGTGTGTCGTCGTCTATGGTAAACCGCGGCCATTTTGGAAACTAGTTTCGCGCCACAAATGTCACATTCGAAATTTCGAACGCGCGTATGTACAACTGTGTGTTCAGCCAGTCGCGCGGGAGTGTAAAACCTTTTTCCGCACCACTGACACTGATGAGGTCGTATATCCATGTGTATCCATAGTATGTGATTTTTAAGTTGAGGCCGTGAGTTGTACGTTTTGCCGCAATGATCGCACGTGAAGGTGGCGGGGTCTCGGATGTTGGAGCGTCTATTTCGAGGGACTGTTTGAGCGCTGGGCTTCGCGTCTGGCTCGCACTGAGCTCGGTGTTCTCTATAACATCCCCGGTTCGTAAATTGTACTCCACAAGCCCTGCACGTCCTTACTGCGTGCATTTGGGAGTGGCTTTCGAATGACGCGTTTCTTGGGAAGGTCCTACCGCAATCTGCACATGTTAAAGCTCCCGGGCTGTGTGCCTTTTTCACATGTTTCTTAAGTAACGCTTCAGTTGTACAGAGAATGGGACATTTTTTGCAAAGATAAGCCGTCTCATTGTGTAATGTCGCTAGATGTTCTTGCATCTCTTTTCCTCTTACAAAGACAGAGCCACAGATTAAACAAGCTTCTTTATGGCCACTGTTTCGTAAATGCATATTTAAGTAGTAAGGACTAAGGAATCCCTTTCTACAATCAGGACAGCTGCAAGACGGTCCAGTGCGGGCCCCTCTAGGTTTCCTATCGACAGTTTTCTTTGAGACTCGATTTCTTATTCTGTTTAGAATCATTTTTGGGTCACTGTTTGTGTAATCCCTGAATGTTTGTATTGATAGGTCTGTTTCTGAGACGAAAGCGCAGATTGATTTGACGGGAGGTGTGGCTGATGTCGGTATAGCGGCGAGGTTGATGATGGCTTTCCGCCACAATTTATGTGAGTTCCTCACGAAGACTCTGAACTCTTGAGCCGCTAGGGCCGTACTGGCGCAGGCGACGCATGCTCCGATTGGTATTAGTGGATCTTCTTTCATCTGTAATGTAATAAATAGTTTTGTTTTAGAAAAACATATCTACCTAGCATCATTAGGGGCCATCCATTAGTTACGTTAAGGGGGAGGGAGGGGGTCGACGTCGAGTGACATTGTGTGACAAGGGGGTGGGAGGTGTCCAAGTTTTGTTAAATCACATTTTAAAATTTGTTTTAAAGTGTTAAGTAATACACGAACTTTAAACTATTAACAAAATTATCGAAAACATATAGTTGTGATGTTACTTATATGAAGAAATCTTTTAAATTGAAATAACAGATCTGCTGTTTTAATTCAATCATTATTTCTAGATGTAAAACTGAAAAAATTGTGACGTCACTCTAGGGAGGTGTGGGGTCTCACAAATGTGACCAGCTGTGACAAGGACGGTGAGGGGTGTCAAAAAGCTTGAAATTCGTGTGACGTATTTTATGGATAGCCCTTTACATAGTATAAATAAAAATCGCTTCCGCAATCTGTACGCTTACATCTTTTAAACTACGCAACGGAGTTTAATTCAGAGCATTTTCATCAATACATAGACAGGGGCGGATTTGATACGTTGTCTCTCCCTACTATGTAATGTAAAGCATACAAAATTAAATAAACTATAGACCAAAACGCTCTGTGGAAAAAGTTATGACACAATAAATCCAGGCTTAATTCACTAAAAATGGTCAACAAAAAAAGTTGATGATGAATTGAGTTTAACTTTTGGAGTCAAAACTGATCACAAATATATAGCAACTGTACTAGTAGTAATGTTTCAGTTCAGTTCTGACATAAACTCCGTTCATTAGTATTGAATTTCTGATTTTGATCATCTACTTTTGCTGTTGATTGTACTACTACTATAGGAGGAACCGTTATTTCGTAGGTAAAATATAAATACGATCCGGGGTACGGAAATATTTGTCGACATGAATGCGACACAGCGATAAAAAGGATAATATGAACTTAATAAAATAAATGATCATGCAAAATTCTGAATTGGAATCTATCATCTCTCTAATCTAGCATCTATAAAAATGAAACCCGTTTTCCGTTGTCACGACATCACGCGTGAACGGCTGGACCAATTTCGCTAATTCTTTTTTTGTCGTATTTGTTATTATCAGGAGAAGGTTCTTACGAAGGAAAAAAATTAAAAATGCTCCGCGAAACTTTAAAAATTAAAGAAAACTTAACGACCATATTATTAACTGTAACCTTTAAAGAGTTTGACATAACTGTCAGTTTTTTGACATGACAACGTCTGTCAGGTCAGCTAGTAGGCAATAATAAACAAAATATACGATAACAATACTTGGATAACGATCAATAATAATCATTATTCGTAACGATAACTCGATTTCAAAACTTCACCCCTAATAGAATAACTTGTTTTATTATCATATATCTATTATCATATTATTATATTTCTTTTTAATGAAAACACTGTGGCATCTATAGTTAATTAAGGCATATATTTGTACATAATTAAATACATTTTGAAATAAAAACCTTATTTGAAGAAACGAATTTTTTGACAAATACTTTTTTTCTTATATAAAATAAAACTATTTTTTCAACATAACACCTACATAGTAAACAATACGCAATAGGCTTAGATTTGGAGAATTAATTTCATGAGGTGCCAACTTTATAATAATATAAAAAAAAACATAGTCTAAATTAAAATTTACAGTAGCACCACGAGATCTCAGTAAATCTTCACAGGCCTTTCAATTTGTTGATTTTACTGCATAGAACTAGGTATAACGCCTAGAAAGCGAAAATGCGCACGAATAGTGAAGCCGTTCAAACTGTGTCATATCAACACAGTTGGTAGTGTCGGTGCGTCCGAACGTACCGTCAGTCGTCAAGGTCAAACGCTGGCTCCTTAATTTTAAGTTTAATGGCGGTTTAAGTAGTGAACGAGTGTCAACATGTAAATATGTAGACGACGACGAAAGTAGATCCATAATGCTCGATGCACACATCAATATTTTTTGCTTCACTTTTATCTAAGCGCTTGTATGAAGATTATCTATCTTGGTGTTATTAATCTATGGTGTCCTGTAAGTTTTTTCTTTTTACCAGAAAATATAACTTCGCACTTTTATTGGTGTTACTGAGAATTTGTAAGATATATAGTTCAATAGACATAGAAGAGTCAAGAAGCAGGCAGAAGATTAACTTTGGTACCACGTGCGAATTTGGTTGATTTGAAATTGACATTTCAGTTGTGCTCAAATTTTCACGACAGTGGTTTTAAGATAGACACTCAATATACAAAGAAAAGAAGATAAATGAGTTGTCAGATAGTTCAAGATTTCGAATAAAATGCGTATTGGCTTAAATTAATAATGAATACTTGAGAATTTATTTTAACAACAACATAGCCTAAACTGTATCCCCCAAATAGGCCACTAACATTATAATCTTTCTGTCCCTTTCCAAAGGATTCTCCTTCTAATATCTTATCTCTATAACTCATCTTCAAAAATTGGCTACTACCATTATGATAACAAAAAACTCAACTCAATTTAATATTCTGCAATCTTAATTCTTTTCGATTGTACTTCTAAGCCTCTTCGTAACGGGATTAATCTCTCTCTTCGCCGGCATAACTTCAACGACTGAATAATGCACTGTCAAGTAATGTTTCTTCAGTTCACAAGGCCTGACGAACCTAGCTGAACATTGTTCACAACCATGCTTAAAATCTTTAGCTCCTCGATGCCTTCTTTTAATATGATCAAGTCTTCGAGATGATGAGAGGAATCTGTCTCCACAGTGTTCGCATTCGTACGGCCTTTCTCCCGTATGGATTCTTAAATGGAGCTGGTATCCCAATTCTGTTCGTAATTTTGCTCCGCAGTAACATTGGAATACTTGACGTTCAGATTTATGGACTTTCTCATGGGATCTCAGATGCGCTAACGTGGATGTACGTTTGCCGCACGTCTGACACACGTAAGGTAAAACGTTGAGGTGTTTTTGGACGATATGTATCCTCAAAGATGGTTTTCGGTTGTAAGTTACGCCACAGTGATCGCAAGTGTAGGATTTGAAATCGTATGATGGACGATCGTTAATTTTACAAACTGTTTGGTGGTACGTATGACATTTCACGTTCTCGAAGCTCACGTTACAAGAAGTGCAGTGGAATAATGAATGGACAGGCTCGTGAGCTTTTAACGCCCTCTCGCTTATGAATCCGTTGCCACAGACGGAGCAATTATGCATATTCTGTCCATGGTCGTAATTTACATGTTTTTGCATAGCTGCTTCATCCTTGAACAGCATATGGCAGTAATTGCATTCAGATACAATGATGTTATGTTGAGCTTCCAAGTGTTTGGCTAACTTTTTCTTCTGCATGATAGTGCAACAGTGCCTGCAAATTCGTTTAAGCGTGTTCCTAAGATGGTGATTCAAAAAATCCGGTCTAGAGAACTTTTTTCCGCAGTCTTTACACGTGCAGGGCATGTGAAGGCCACGTATCGATTTTTTTGTTCTCTTTTTTCTTTGCGGTTTATTTTGATACCCATTATTCAGTCTGTCGACAGCGTCTTTCACTGTGGGTACCCTGTCAATTTGATCTTTGACGATAGTGTTTTCTTTTTGATAGAAAATGAAATAAGCTTTGTCTTCTGGCGTTGGGAGGTAGATGTCTGAGAGGGTGGAGGAGGATTCCTTCCAGTGGTGTGCCGAAAGTGCACAGAGGTTCTTGAAGGTAATTGCGGCGACGGTGTCGTCGGAGCAGCGCCTGCATAAGCCGCAGGGTAGAGCAGGGTCCAGCTCCATCTGAAATTACGTTTTCAATCAGTCCGCTCCTCTTGTCTGTCTTGTTATGTTGGCAAATCTTTGCATGATAGCACAGTGGCTTTATAAGGCAATGATAGGTGCTGTTTTCGGTCTGAGCTTTTTTGGTTGGAGTAGCAACTTTTTGTGAGCTTATCAATGGCTTTAGATTGAGAGGAATAGAAGATTTGCCAGTATGGATTCAAGATCTAGTGGTTAAGTGGGTTGATAGCATTAATCTATTATTAACTGAGGACCTGGTGGTAGTGTACCCGCAGGCCTCATTATTGACGATTACAATTTTAGATTAAGTAAGAGTAATCATAAAAAAATTGTGGTCCTGTGTCCTGAATTATCAATCAGTGTGTAAGTATATCTTATTCATTAACATTCATTCATAATTTTGTGTTTGGTGAGATAGAGCGCTTAATAGAAAAGAATGGAAAGAAGGGAGGGATGCCTTGGCCCAGAGAGAGATGACTACATCTCAAGGGAAACAGAAATCTTCGTCAGAAAACTTTATTTAAAAATAAATCATTGATATATACAGTAACAATGTAGTTTATTAACACAACAAATTTTATAAAGGACATAATTAAAAGGTTTAAGAATCAATAATTCTAATGACAATACAGAGTTTAACTGTGATTTGAGTTCAAAGAAATATGTTTCGTCTAAAAACAAATTATCGATTAAGTACATCGACCTGCTTTGGATTTTTTTCAGACACTTTTTCTTTTTAAAAATGCAATTCGCACTACGCTATGAATCGGCGTATCAATGATGCATTACAACAAGTTCAGGATTATAAATCTGTTTTCTTTTATTCTATTCTTAACAATTTCGATTTTATCACGACCGTGGCCACTCGGCACTCTACGATGACGTTCAAAACACCTCAGAATCGATTTCAATTGATAAAAGTTTTTTCTTTCTTAACCTTTGCATTTATTTTGTTATTTTCATGCTTTTTTAAATGCCTTTCATACCCCCTCCGAGAGCTATACATCGCTCCACAGTAGCAAACATGCCTATCAACAATTCTCAAATGAGTGTTGCTATGTTCAATCAAATGCGCCTTACTAGCCAACTTTTTTCCGCACTTGTCACACTGAAAAACCCAACCAACCGTGTGCCTTAATTTTATGTGCATTTTTAAACAATTTTTCTTATTATATTCCGCGTTACAATAGTCGCAAATGAATTTGGATTTAATGTTTTTATGTTGGCTGCATTGTTTCTTATGAGATAAAAAGCAAACGCTATTTGGAAACATTTTACCACATCCACAGACAATAGCTTTATGCTTGTAAGTGTGTTTATTTAAATGGCCGGGACTCTGAAATGTCTCTCGGCATTCAACACACTCTTCAGGGCCTTTAAAATGTTTTGATTTATGTGACAATAACGTTGATTGTTTTTCGAAACTCTGAGGGCAGATCGGGCAAGGAAATATTGGAAGATTGTGCCGCTTATAATGATTCACAAAAGAGGTTACATCAATGATTTCAAAGCATTGCCCACACATCTTTTTGTTTAGATTCACGATATGCTTATTGAACTTAAATAAATCACGAAAATAGGCTCTGCATTTGGGACAACTCATTTTACGCTTAACTCTGAGGTCTTGCGGTAAAAATCTATCCCTTTTATCTTGATTTAAGCGACTTTTATAAGTCATTTGTTGACGGAATCTTATTTTGAAACATTTAAGAGCTTCTTTTTGCGTCTTTATCTTACTACCAGGACATCTGCGAGTGTCCGTATACATTTTAATTTCATTCCCGATTTCTACATACAGGTTTTTAGTTTTGTGGGACGCTGTCAAGTCGTTCAAAAAGTCTGATATTTGATGCCAACGTTTCGCGGACTCCTTACACAGTTTAATGAAAGGTAGTAGTGTTGTAAGGTCCTGTTTGCACCGGCCGCAGACTTTGTTTGGCAGCGGTTGTGTGTTCTCGACCTAAAACAATGAGTTTTTGGTCTTCAATTTAAAATTCATGGCCAGAAAAATATAAAATTCAAAAGATTATATTTCGTGATGTACTTCAGAGATATCTAGAAACCGGCACAGTTTTTTTAATTATATAGCTTTAATTATATCCGCAGTCAATTAAAGTTACCTATCTATCGTTTAAAAATATGATACGAAATGATATCCTTCTGTCAGAAAAAATCTTTGAAAAACCCATTTAAGTCTCGCTAATCGAAATAACCTATTTATAGTTCGATGACAAAATTTCTTTGAATTTTGTATCGTCTAAAATCATACACATATTAAGGTTCCCTCGATACATTCCCGTGAGTCCTAACAGTTTCAATGTACTTTTAAGACTAGTATTCGCCTCAATTAAAACCAATCCCTATATCTTTCAGAGGCCTGATTTGTGTACATCTCTATTTATGTCATATCACATTTATTCCACGTTTCCTGCAACAGCACTTATTGGAGGCATCTGCGCTGGCGTAACATCATCCTGGTGCTTCCTACTATGATGGAGCAGACCACGACAGCTGCTGAACTTCTGATGGCAGATATTACATTCAAATTGCAACAACTGCTCTTTCCCTTCACCGTGAACCGCATTCACATGTTTTTTTAGCCGATACGGCAATCTAAATCTCGCCGGACAAAACTCACAAGCATGCTTCAATACGATTTCAGACCCTTTGTGACATTTTCGTATATGTTCGGAGCGTCTAGAAGACGCTGAGAATGATTCGCCACAGAATTTACAAGTGTAAGGTCTTTCTCCCGTATGGAGACGTAGATGCTGTATATATCCAAGTTTCGTTTTGAGAGTAATGCCACAATGCCCGCATTTAAACGATTCCCTTGACTCGTGTTTTTTGACGTGGGTCGTCATGTGAGCTGCTGCGAGTAGCTTCCCGCAGTAAATGCAAGGTCTATGAGTGTTCTTCATGTGCACGATCTGTATATGGGCAGCAACAAACTTTTTTCCAGCAAAAGTCTTGTTGCAATAATCACAAATGCATTCAGAATCAGTACTACCTCGCATACCAACTTTAATACTCTTATTATTCCTTTTATTAACTGTTACTGTCACTTTATGTTTAGTTTTGCGTATATCCAACCGTGTTTTATCAAGGTTACAGCATTCTTTCACGTGGTAGTGATAGCATTTTTGGTTTCTGAACAATACGTCGCAGCCTGGACACGTTTTCGGTGCATGCACTGATAGGTGAGCGTAGTAAGCGTGTTGGCTTTGAAAGTTACGGCCACATTCACCGCAGGTACAGGCTCCAGACGCGTGGGCTTTCGATAAATGTATCTTATACTGTTTATAGGATCTGAACATAGCAGGACACTTTTTGCAGGCATAGGGTTCTCTGTTATGCGTTTCCAAGAGATGCGTGATCAGTTCTTCTCTGGTCATAATTTCAGCGCAAATATGACACGCATGTTGGTTGTTGGACGATTCCTTCAAATGTTGGCACAAATGTTGCGCATACAAGAACTTCTTACCACAACAAGGGCACTGGCATCTATGATTTTTTATATTCTCGCATCGACTCCGCTTCACTTTCGGAATCTCTTTTTCCTCGTGTTCAGAAACTGCGATCGAGTTTTCCGTGAGTATAGCTATGATTTTTTTATTGGATGTTTGTTGTATGGGTATGCTGTTGAGGAGTTGGATCGTGGTCTCCCATTGGGAGTCGGCCTGGCGGCACAGAGTCCTGAAGTCCGCAGCCTGGAGGGCCGATACCGAGCATACGGAGCACAGGCCTAACGGCAGGTCTTCGTCCAGCGGCACCTGCAAGCACCGGACTAGTCAAACGGCCAATAACTTGTATTCTTCACAATATTCCTTCTAACTAGCTAACTTTCGATTACTTTTCATATTGCATTAAATTGACCTATTTTTGTAATTTCAAACCATATATATCACCCATTACGGGCAATAATTCAAGTATTTTAATTATTTTAGTGTTTGTATTCCTTTATATAGTTCTAGCTTTTGCTCGTCGCTCCGCCTGCGTGGGCGTCGGTTATTGGGGCATATTATAGCCTATAACCTTCCTCAATAAGTAGGCTATCTAAAGTGGAAGATTTTTTCAAATCAGACTTATGCTACTTATGGTATGGAGTAGTTCCCGAGATTAGCGTGTTCAAACAAACAAACTCTTCAGCTTTATAATATTAGTATAGATATGTAAACTGACATGTTTTAACACCATTTGGACCTCAGGTACGCTTCTAACTTAAGAGTCATCAGACGTAGGATTAAAGAAACTATTTCAAGTGTAAAATACTATCGCATTTTGTTTCGCAGTAGAAGTTTATGATACTAATATGATTACGAAACTGAATTTGTCTTCTGAACTACACTTTCACAGTTGTAATTGATTAATATGGGGTGAGCTTGGATCCTAAAAATAGACATAAGCAACTCCTTGCCATGCTAAAAGACATCCACACAAGCACCATAAGGGTGCTTCTATTGAAAGTAATAAGAATTCTATTTTTATAGGAAGAGTAATGACTAAGAACCCGTACCAGTGCCTATTACCTTACTATCTTCATCTATTTATGCATAGTAAAGTGTTAGGGGCTGTTGTGAAACCAGAGTTATTGAAATATAGTCTATTTCTAACTAAGAACTTTTTCTTTAAGAAATGTGTTTTTGATTTTTGTTATTATTTTAATGTTACTGTGTACTAACTTTAGTTTGGAAGATACATATTTAAATAAGTCTGAACTTACTTATAGTTGTTTGAAATAAGCCTGTGGTTTCTAAGTATGGCTTTTTGGAATGTAGATGGATACAGAGGAATAGGAAAATTTCTTTTATAAACTATGACTGTACATTTGTTGTGAAATTCAAATTCAAAACATCATTAATTCATCATTAATTAATTCAAATTAAGCTACCATGTAGCACTTTTTGAATGTCATCAATACAGACAGCACCCTGATTCGCCCACCCCACCGCTTACTAATTGCTCTAGCCCGGGAGAAGAAACCAGCCTTATGCAGTAGATTATGAAAAGATAGACTCAGTAACATAAACTGAGTTGAATGTTTGAGAGATCTTGAGTTTGTATATATTAAACAATTTTTCATAAAAAGTGCTAAGTTTCCTGTTATTTATCCGCATGCAGTTTGATAACTGACTTGAATGAGACTTAAGCCTAGATTTAATTTAACCAATGATTGAACCATAAGTATTTTAATCATAACAGTTATCTTAGAACTGTACTTTTGAACTAAATCAGAATAGTTTTTCAATAGTTTAGACTGCTTTGTTTTGCTAAATTTATAAAGAAGGCTATGCTCAAATATTATTTGAATCAAATTTTATTGTAAACTAAATATAACATTTATTTAATTGAGCTTTGTGTTATTTAGTCGTACATTATAAGGAGAATTAATGAAGTACTGCTAATAAGTAGAAAGATGGACATAGAATGACGTCACCAAATCGAACTTCGTAAACGCAACGCAAGAGAACATTTTAAAATATTATAGTTTTGTTGGGATAAAAATGTTTTCAAATTACGGAAATTATTATCAAAACAATTGAATGAAAACTAAAGACGCAGCATAATGCGAAATGATGAAAATTTTTAATTCATTGTTCGATCTCGACCACGTCCGCCATCTTGCAACCACCGCGGCGGGAAGACGCCGTTCCGTTTTGCACAGAAAATAAACAAATCGTTTGATGCAGACCATAAAAAACGCAAAATAAACCATACCTCGACTCCTGTGATAATTTCTAGCAACTCAGCGAGCGTCACAGGCTTGTCTCCATCCATCATAACTGTGTCGTCTAAATGAACTTGGCCTTCCGTCGTATCTCCCATACATATACGGCATCTATCAGGGCCATCGCCACGCACTATATGAGATACTAACGCCTTAATATCTACTTGCCGGCTCATATTAACTATTTTCCCAATTATAGATTGTATTTTTACTAGATTTTTAAGAAATTTAGCACAATAATTCAGCTGAAAATTCTGTTCGACACATGCGTCGGCTAGAACTTTCAACTTTGACGTTTCATCGTTTCATGCAGTGAATAGTGATGAGAAAATTAATGAACCGATACTTATCGGTAATCGTGTATTTAATTTCTCAACTCCAAATCGATTAAGATACATTTCAGTTGGCAAACTGTTCAAATGAATGTTATTTCTTTCTCCTTGTTGTTCACTGGATAAACATACGCAAATTAAGTATCGAATCGACTAAACGACTAACGTCGCTTACCGCTTTGTAAAATCGTCATTCAAGCAAATACGCCTGCAATAATGTGTTTATGGATAACTGAATAATGAGTGAAATTTTGAAAGAGAATCATTAAATTATTTGAATTTAAGGATCGAATAAATGCTAATTTCATTTTTGAAATGCGATGCAAATGAACAGTATAAAATTTTCTTTAGAAAGATGTTTTCAATCAAACAATTTTTTTTAATACAACTGGTAACTCTCCTTTTAAAATCATCGCTTTAAAAATCAAAATTAACAAAAGTATTTCTTTTAATAAACAGCAGTAATAAATAAAATTATCATTCTAACACTATACATCACAAATCAATCTGTCTTGGCCTATGTTTTTTACATAATGTAAATTGATACACAAATCACACTTCCTACTTTACACATTACTTATTTAAATTTTTGTAATTTAATACAGAAAATATCGATATTATCCACATCGATTTTCCATGTCAATTTGTCGCGTCACTTAGCGAAACCGTTCCATTCTTCTTCAATAAACAACCAATCACAATTACGTTTAGTTACTATACTAAAAAATGAATTTCAGTGTTTTGACTCTGAAGAAGAATGAAATAAAAACGGCAGTTTTAAATAAATTAATGTTATGTGGATGACTTTTTGACTAAAATAAATAAAAGCTAAGTTAACGGTTGTGAATATTAGATTCTTCGCACATGATAAATTATGCTTCTTCTAAGTTACATATTAGGTTATAAATAATCCTGTATTCAACTTATGTTATATTACTTAATTTTCACGTTTATTTTAAATGATGGAATTAATTATTTCGATTTTGAATGAAAAATTTCGATTAAATTATTTAATGTTTTTAGTCGAATTTTACATTTTGTGTCGACGAAGTATGGCAACTAAATGAAACAGTCAAGTCAGCTGTCAAGTGTCAAAGTCATTCATTCAAGTTTTGTTTGTGGAAAAAATCTTAGTCAAAATGGTAATTCAATTTAATTTTTCTCATATAATCCTTAACTATATTCTATTCTTTGTAATCTTAATCCATAGGGAATCGTGTAAATTATATGACCGCATGTGTATTTTGTGTGATTTCTGTGTGTTTTTCCGTGAAAAAGTGTCAACAAAAGTTAGGGGTTAAAATTCGAGAATTATTCGTTTATGTGATATTTAAGTAAATTTTCACCTGAATAACTGTCTTTATGGGTATGGAATGTCGTCTATTATGTTTTAATAGGGACGAGAGTTGTTTGTTATTGCAATTTATAAATACAATAATGATCCGGCTTCTTTGTCGATCTTCGATTGTCTATGACCGTGATTTTGGATACCAAATGTTCATGTGACTTGAGAAATATCATAGAATTACACAATTTTACCTTAATTTTTTCGCTTAAATTTGGACTAATTAGTGAAATACATGTAATATTACTAATAGTTCTATTAATTATTTAAAATTTTCTGAATTACAAGACATTAAATTAGTCACTGACTCCTCCTGGCGAAATTAATGTTATTTGAGTCTCTAATATTAATGTTAGGGGGTCCGTTTTCTTAGTATTGGCTTATATCTGCCTGAACACCTTTTAATTGATCAGAAAGAATATATAGTGGGGATAATAGGTGGGGTACAGTGTATTTCAAAACATAACAGCGGCTGTGAAGTATTTAACATGCATTACCTCACCCCACACTCCCTCTGGAGCATGTATTCATTACTGGCCTCATGTTCATAGCTGCTTCTATTTTATACCATACTATAAAAATTGTATGCCTATAAATTTTTCTTGAAAACTACAAACCCCTACATTAATGTTATAAAAAAATATTTATTCTCAATAATATCAGTCGTTACTATAATATAATGTTTGTTATATCCACAGCAACCACAGATTCTCGTGCTGAAGGAGGGGACGGACCAGTCGCAGGGCAAGCCACAGCTTATCTCCAACATCAATGCCTGCCAGCTGGTTGTAGATGCCGTATGTATATGTTCATATAATAAAATATGTATAACTGCTATTGCCTGTGGTTCCGTCTACGTAGTGTTGCTTTAGTGTGGTGAAAAGTATTACTGGTTTCTTAAAGCTTCAGTGTACTAAAAATATGTAATCTCAATATTGTTAACGTATGATGTAACTGAGATTGAATTGTCTGGCTTTGTGACATCACATTGAAGCAAAAACTTTAGCATATTGTATAGTATCAATATCGTGATTTTAAGCGGCAGTAGCCTAATGGCTAGGGCGTCGGACTTGCGACCATGAGTTTGCCGGTTCGAATTCCGACATTACCGACGTGTAACCACTCGTAACACAAGCATTTAGCTTAACAAGAATACTAGTAATGTGGGACACACATTGCTAGTAGACTTCCTATGCTAAGCACATTACTAGTATTCTTTTTAATTCTCGTGCTAACCTAAATGCTTGTGTTAAGAGTGGGTCTCCACGTCGGTAGTGTAATGGGTGGGATTTGAACTCGCGACCACATGATCGCAAGTCTGATGCTCTGGCCATTAGGCTACCGCCTCTCAACAAATTCATATCACAATAGTATCCAGAATTTACCTAATCATATAACATATCTATAATTACCCGCAGGTTCGCACAACCCTTGGCCCCCGTGGCATGGACAAGCTGATAGTTGACCACAACGGTAAAGCGGTCATCTCCAACGATGGAGCCACTATCATGAAGCTGCTGGATATAGTGCACCCTGCAGCCAAGACCCTTGTTGATATTGCTAAGTCTCAGGATGCTGAGGTAAGACCTTAAAAACAAACTATATTATACTGATCAATGCTCATTCCTTCTCTATATGGGAAGAGGCCTGTGCCCAGCAGTGGGACATATAGGCCGGTATTATCATTATACTATGAGCTATGTTGGGATACAGAGTTGCCAACACAATACGGGGGCTAGGTGCTAAATGTAACAGCAAAAAGTGCCAGATTTCTTTATTCAGCATGTAACAAAAACCCTGTCCGATCCCTAAGAGTATTATTCGGTATCGTACTGCGAACACATATACGTAGCCATTAAATGGATTGGAGATTATTATTTTTCCCCAGTGAAATTACATAAATAAAAATAAACAAGGCAACAGCAACACTGACCGCTCCTCAAAGTTCACGTACTTACCACCTACGGTTTTGTGTCAAAGAAGCCGCCTATGCGAGACTGTTCATGAACTGTACCACGAATACGCCTTTATTGGATCTGACAGGGGTTTTGTTACATATTGTATATACAAATATAAAGCTAACTTTGAAGGACCGTGAAAAAGTGGCATAATTTCGCGTAAAATTAGTGCTAGGTCTATCACCGAAATTGCTAAGTTCTCGACACAGGTTTCAATCCCACGGTACAACTGCTATCGACTTCAGTAAATCTTGAAGCCATCTTTGTTGTAAAAGAAATATTTGTAGTTTTTAGCCAATGATTATAACAACGGATCCAATTTCTGAGTTGATGTGAGGATCATCAGATAAAATGAGGCTTTAAACTAATAACTTAGGAGTGAGGGGAACTGGGAAAAAAAACATGCAATTATACCCATAATCAATATGCCAATAATCCTACAATTCCTACTAATATTATAAATGTCAAAGTGGATGTTTGGATGTTTGTTACTCAATCACGCAAAAACGGCTGAACGGAATCGGATGAAATTTGGCATGCATGTAGCCTTTGAAATGGAAAAGAACATAAGCTACCTTTTATCCTGATTCCTTAAGTAGTTCCAGAGGGATTTTTTTTTTTTTTACGAGCAAAGCCGTGGGCAGACAGCTTTGAAATTTGTTATTTTTCTCTATTACAGCGTAAGCACGGGTGAAAATTACTCAGGGGTAATGAACCAACTTAACGATTATTATGTTTATACTACCTTATCTGACGATTTAAACTTTTTTTGCAGGTGGGTGATGGAACCACATCAGTGGTCATCCTGGCGGGAGAGCTTCTCAAAAGACTGAAGCCCTTCATTGAAGAAGGTATGTGAATAAAGACAACATCAAAAATTTATGCGGCGGTAGACTAATGGCTAGGGCATCGGACTTGCGATCATGTGGTCGCGGTTTCGAATCCCACTCATTGTACTACCGACGTGAACTCACTCACAACACAAGCATCTTAGCATGCTAGTAATGTGCGACCCACATTGCTACTAATATTTAAAAAAAAAAGCCAGTTGGGAAATACTGAATGTTATTAGCCAATGATTAAAACAAACGGATCCAATTTCTGAGTATCTTTGAAGATCTACTTGTGAATGAGGCTTTTATATTCTAATCAAATTAAAAAAGTGCGATTTCATTCATTTTTATCTTATGAATGTTGCCAACATCTCTAATTATCCTTATTAATGTAATCAATATAAAATTTATTAAATTACTATACAGGATATTTTTTTATGGAGTGCGTATATTCGACTAGGTAATAAGGTGCATAAAACTGAACAACTTTCCCCAAGGAACATAAAACGAAATCTTAAAATTGAAAATGTAATATTCATACAAAGTGATAGGTCACGTGACTTATAAGTATGAAAAGATGATTTTCAATTTTAAAATTTCGACCTATATTCCTTGGGAAAAGTTGTTAAGTTCTATGCACCTGATTACCTCGTTGAATATACGCACTCCATAAAAAATAATCCTGTATTTACTTAAAAATTAAGATGATATGAGAAAAAATTTAATTAAATTTAGTAATTTAAGTCATATTTGAATCAACGTTGAATAAACCTACAATAGAGATGTAATTGCGCCGACCACATATGAATGGGTTAAGGAGAGCAAGATGATAATGAATAATATGTTTGTTACAGGTGTCCATCCCCGCATCATCGTCCGTGCTGTCCGCACGGCCGCCAAGCTGTCCGTAGACCGAGTCAAGGAGCTCGCCGTCAAGATTGACAACAAGTCACCACAGGAACAGAGGTAAGACTTATAATAGACCTGACAAACTACTGTTGGTACAGTCATCAGCAAAAGTAGTAGACTACAGGCCCACGTCCAAAATGGATGGGTCATATGAACCACCAGGTGACGTATATAGTACGATAGAAGACCATGCAATAATAAGATTCAGCACTATGCCGTCACTTGTAATGTGTCCAACGAGTGCTGGTGAAAATTCAAAAGTGCAGGTAGGAGTGAGTACATTTTGGTCATTTATTTTTGTACGGCAATTTTACCATCGTTAGATCTATGAAAAATAATAAGAAAGCGCGCAGTGCCGTAAAAAAATGTTGCGCCACAAAGCTGGGATTTCTTTTTGATTTTCTGAAATTTTCCAGGGTACATTTGGTCATTTTATTCTGTACGGCATCAGTTTCATGCTGTTTCAATACAGCTTTCAATCCATTATTCGGCAACGCCGTAAAAAAAAACGTGCGACAAGGAGAACAATCAAGGGTTGCAACCCCATGTTTTTCCGTGCTCCGGGGGGTGATTTGAAACAACATAAAATTAATTTATTTTGAAAGTATTTTATGCTTAGATAATATTTTTTTACATGCCGTACATTTTCGTTGGTCCAAAAAATTTGCGCTATTGGGTCAAGTACGAACATTTTGATCAAGTGTTCCGATACAGATATTTTAGACATATTATTAGCTAATATGAAACAAATCCTAGTCAATGTGGGCGAAAATCAGTTCAATGTCGATCGCAAAATATGGATGCAACTCGGAACCGGTAATCACGTGAACAACATTGACGTTTGTGCTGTGTACAGAGACTTGGGCGAGAAGCTCTGTTCTTCGTTGGCTTCGTTCCATGCTTTTACGGGATGCGACTTCAATCCCGCATTTTATAGGAAGGGTAAAAACAGACCATTAAAAGTATTGGAGAAATCTAGGAAGTTCCAAGACGCATTTATTCAAATAGGGCATAGTGCGTTTGTTACAGATCCACTACTCATGGAACAAACTTTCAATGTTCTGCAAGAATATGTATGCGTTTTATATAAGAAAAAGCAAGAAAAACTGTCAACGAAGCAAGGTGTATAATATTCGATAGGATTTATACACCGAAAAGCTGTAATGAAGCTTTCAAAAAGACAACTATGAAATTGGAAGAAACGTCGTTTCCTCCTTGTTTCCGGGGGTTAAAACAACATATGAAGAGAAGTACCTACATAGCACAGATTTGGTGTAATGCCTACAAACAAATACCGTCGACCTTGTCACCAATAAGATATGGATGGATTTTCAATGAGGGTCGGTACGATTTCGACTGGTTCCACGGCGAGGAATGCCCCCAAAAAGTCGGTAACATAACGGAACCGGATGAGGGATCAGGCGAAGAAATTGATGACGTCATAGGTAAATAAATATATCTTTACGTCTTCAATCTGTACGTAAGACTTTGATTTTGACAAAAACTTATTCATGTTACAGAAAATGATAGAGAAGATTATTCGGACGTCGATGAAGACGTTGATTCAGATACTGAATAATTTAAATAAAATATTTTGTATCTTTTAATATATCGATTTTTTCTAAAAAAAATTTGTTTTATTTATTCACATCATTACAATGAAACAAATCTATTATATGATACATATATCAATATCTAATGTTTGAAGTATATATTAAACAAAAAAGTATACAAAACTATCGATACTGGGATTTATAGTTACAATTCTTGGATATTATATACACACCCTTTTACTTCAGTTAGAAGTCATAATGATTTTATCAGATTATCAATTGTTCTCTTCAAAAATATGTTAATACCGTACATTATCAGATAACAATAAAGTACTACACCCTTAAAATGGTAGCGTCATTTTCTTCAGCCTAAAAGATATGGTCTGCATTAAAATGTACGGCATAATTTTTTCCTAATTTATTTATCTTAATACTATTTAAAACAAGGGAAAAATGTAGAAAATTGCTATATTTTATTAATCTATGAATATTTAAACTTTTGCAATAATTCGAAAAATTGCAGTTTTTGTATTTCTCTATAATTTTTTTTAGAACGGTTTCTTTTGGACGGCAATACTATATAACAATTGTATTTTACAATATCATGGTAAAAAAAAAGTTGCCGTACAGAGTCAAATGATTTTACAGCTTTATAAATCAATTATATCATGAAATTAAGATAATTATTAATATACATTCAAATGAACAATAATTTTTTGACGGCATTATTTTTAACAGTACTTTTGAGTGCTAGATAATGTTTTGAAACCAAAGCCGTACTTTTTCAAATCACCCCCCGGAGCACGGAAAAACATGGGGTTGCAACCCTTGATTGTTCCCCTTGTCGCACGTTTTTTTTTACGGCGTTGCCGAATAATGGATTGAAAGCTGTATTGAAACAGCATGAAACTGATGCCGTACAGAATAAAATGACCAAATGTACCCTGGAAAATTTCAGAAAATCAAAAAGAAATCCCAGCTTTGTGGCGCAACATTTTTTTACGGCACTGCGCGCTTTCTTATTATTTTTCATAGATCTAACGATGGTAAAATTGCCGTACAAAAATAAATGACCAAAATGTACTCACTCCTACCTGCACTTTTGAATTTTCACCAGCACTCGTTGGACACATTACAAGTGACGGCATAGTGCTGAATCTTATTATTGCATGGTCTTCTATCGTACTATATACGTCACCTGGTGGTTCATATGACCCATCCATTTTGGACGTGGGCCTGTAGTCTATAGATGATGAATTGAGTTTATAACTTTTGGAGTCAAAACTGATCACGAATATAATATAGCAACTGTACTAAAAGTAAATGTTTTGTATAATTTACAATCACGACGCGGACTCCGTGCATTAGTTATTGAATTTCTGATTATGTTCGTCTACTTTTGCTGTTGACTGTACGCTAAATAAATAAATAAAACACATATTTAAATGTACTAGATAAAAAAAAGATATATATCGGATGGTGAGGCAGCATGAGTCTTCTTCTGAAAACAGAGTGATGAGACGTAGGACAATTTTACTGTTACAATAAACACAACGAGTCGTATTACAGTTTCTAGCCCGATGTTAACCGCACGACAGCCAACAGAGAAGGGTCTCGGGTTCGATTCCCGATCGGGCGGAAAAAACACTGAGATTAGACTTGAGAGTGGCGGTGTTTACACCCCCATACCTCAGTGTGCACGTAAAGCCGTTGGTCCTGCGCCTGATCCCTCCCCGGTCGTGTCGGTCAACCGTCCCGGACTATGAGAGTGAAGGAACAGAGAGTGCACCTGTGTTTGCACACACTTGTACACTATAATATCTCCTACATACATGGCTGATCTCACTTGAGATTGGCCGCCGAGGCCGGTCTGGAGATGATTATTATTATTATGTAGCTCAACAAAAAATTACTGCAGTATAGGTGCACCATAAGTCTTGTGTTTGTGTAAGAAGCCAATGATTAAAAAAACATATTCCTTAACAACCATGAAGGTTTTGATAGTAGAAATGAGGCTACCAACAACCCAACCCCCCATATTCTAACCCTAAAACTGTAATATTGACACTTACACAATTCTTCCATTAGGGAACTCCTCACAAAATGCGCAGCCACAGCCATGTCTTCGAAGCTAATTCACCAGCAGAAGGACCACTTCTCCAAGATGGTGGTTGATGCTGTACTCTCTCTGGATGCTCCTCTGCTGCCCTTGGATATGATTGGTAAGCTTATTGAAATGTAATGTGTTAACAAAAGAATCTTCCGCTTTTATTTAGAACTAGCTACTGCCCGCGACTTGGTCTGCGTGGACTTCAGAATTGGGTCCAAAAAGAAATGAAAAATGTAAAAGTAATGAAAATTGGAATAAAATTTTCACCCGCTGTAATAGAGATAAATAAGTACTAAATTTCAAAGCTGTCTGCCCACGGCTTAGCTCTGATACAATTTTCAATTTTCCCTCGGGTACTACTTAAGAAATCGGGATAAAAGGTAGCCTATGTTCTTTTCTATGTCAAAGGCTACATGCATGCCAATTTCACCCGAATCCGTTTAGCCGTGTTTGCGTGATTGAGTAACAAACATCCAAACATCTAAACATCCACACTATCACATTTATAATATTAGTAGGATAGATAAGCAAGTTATAAGTATGACTGTGGATGGGTATATAAGCAGAGGGAGACCGAAAAAGAGATGGATGGATTGTGTGAAAGATGATATGAGAAAGAAAGGAGTGGATACCTCGATGACGAGTAATAGAGAGGAATGGAAGGAAAATGCGCATTGCGTCGACCACATATGAATGGGGTAAGGGTAGACAGAAGAAGAAGATAAGCCAATGATTATAGCAAACGGATCCAATTTCTGAGTATCAATGAGGATCAAAACGTAATATGAGGCTTATTTGTATAATCTGGTATAAAAAAATGGCGAAAACTTAGTTCAGTAGTCAAAAGTAGTGGTATAATCAAGTCAAGTATGTCTTTCGACTGACCATAAAGAGTGAAAATTAATTTATGCCGTAAGTTATACAAGACGTAAGGGGTACCCGAATAGGAAGACAGGTGAATTTCGGATATGCAATAGTAGTTTAAGAAATTTGGTGTTGAAACAATTATAATTTTTTAGGCTCTCAGGCCGATTATAAAACACATTATCAATAATAATAATATCGAGCAAAAATAGGCAAAACCTGCGTTTTGTATGGGAGCCCTAAAATATTAATTTTAATGAAATACATACATAATTTGTAAAAATTTCAACTGACTAGCTATCGTGGTACTTGAGATACAGCCTGGTGACAGACAGACAGACGTACAGACAACGAAGTCTTAGTATTAGGGTCCCCTATTTACCCTTTAGGTACGGAACCCTAAAAACGAGATATAAAACAATTGTAATATTCAAGGTATCAAGAAAGTGTCGGGTGGTGCGTTAGAAGACTCTTTCCTCGTTGCCGGCGTGGCCTTCAAGAAGACTTTCTCGTACGCCGGCTTCGAAATGCAGCCGAAGTCTTACGACAACTGTAAGATCGCACTCCTGAACATCGAGCTGGAGCTGAAGGCTGAGAGGGATAATGCTGAGGTAATTTTAACAAATTTAAAATATATATATGCAACATCTAACTGATGTAACAAAACCCCTGTCCGATCCCATAAAGGCGTATTCGTGGTACAGTTCATGAACCGTCTCGCATAGGCGGCTTCTTTGACACAAAACTGTAGGTAGTAAATACGTGAACTTCGAGGCGCGTTCAGTTGTTCAGCTGTTGCCTTGGATCAGTTTTTATTTGTATTTAATTATTTTCACTGGGGAAAAAATATAATCTCATTAAATGGTTACGTCTATGTGTTCACAGTACGATACCGAATAACACTCTCAGGGATCGGACAGGGTTTTTGTTACACGCTGTATGTATATTTTAAAAAGATGCCCGCACTAATGAATTTATCCTTGTGTCGCGGGGGTTTCACAAACATTCAAATCATATGCACAAAGAACACCCAGACTTGGAATAAGTATCTGTGGATCACACAAATGCTTGTCCCATGCGGGGATCGAACTCGCAGCACGTCGCGCACAGTGGTAATTAGCGTGGTGACCTATACCACTCGGCTATCCGTGCAGTCAAAATCTTTCTTCTCTATATGAGAAGAGGCCTGTGCCCAGCAGTGGACATGCGTGGTATTATTTAAAAAATATATATAAGCAAATATCTGACCAATGATTATATATAACGGATCCAAATTCTGAATTGTATTGAGGATCAAAAGTAATATGAGGTCAATTTTAACTTGCCCCCCCTCGCCCCCCGCACGAACAGCTGACAACTCGAACAACAAAGAACATTTCGACGACCTCCGTGGTCGAGTGGCGTACACACCGGTTTTCAAGGTGTCGCCAGCTCTGAGGTCCCGGGTTCGATCCCCGGACGGGTCAATTTAGAAAAACACTTTTCTACATTGTCTCGGGTCTGGGTGTTTGTGGTACCTTCGTTGTCCCTGATTCCATAACACAAGTGCTTTAGCTACTTACTTTGGAATCGGAGCAATGTATGTGATGTTGTCCACATTTATTTATTATTTATTTTACATCACCCAGCCCACACAAACATAACACGATACTAATGTGTTATGAGAGTTATTTAGTATTTTTTTAACCTTTAGCTGTCCCACTGCTGGGCAAAGGTCACTAATCCTATTTTTGTCATGGTATTTTGTTATCAGGAGAAGGTAAGCCTTTGACATAACTGTTAGTTTTTTTTAACATAATAACGTCTGTGAGCTCACCCAGTTAGAATATAATATTTTGTATTTTAATAATTGATAATTTTTAGTTTTTGTGTATCTTATTCTGAGTAGCCTTTTCCCAAGCTATGTAGGGGTCGGCTTCCAGTCTTACCGTATTTAGCTGAATACTGTATTTTACAGAGCGACTGCCTATCTGACCTCCACAACCCATTATATTTAATACTGTATCACATAGTGAGACGGGTTGTCAGAATTGTAATGACATAACAACTATCAAAGTTCACCGTATGCCAGTCGGGACCAACGGCTTAACATGCTTAGGGGTCTCAGTATGTTTACAAATGGTCACCCATCCATGGACCAACCGCGGCGAGCGCGGCTTAACCTTTTATTATCGGTCTAACCGTACGGCTTACACTTAGCCACGAGCTCTTTGTGTATATTTGTCCAAATGAATGTTTCTTTTAAACTTGTATCCCATCAGAAAGTGTATCATTAATAGTAGAATATCCCGTACAGGTCCGCGTAGACAACGTCAAAGAGTACCAGAAGGTGGTTGATGCTGAATGGCAGATCCTTTACGAGAAGCTGGCGGCGCTGCACGCCAGCGGCGCCAACGTCGTGCTCAGCAAGCTGCCGATAGGAGACGTCGCCACACAGTACTTCGCTGACCGGTGAGTTAACATTATACAGGACTAACTGACCCGGCGAACTTTGTTCCGCCTCCGCCTTAGAGGTCTTGGTGCCGGCATGGTATTGTTATTAAACTAGCTTCTGCCCGCGACTTCGTCTGCGTGGACTTTAGAATTGGATCCAAAAAGAAATTAAAAATGTGAAAGTAATGAAAATTGGAATAAAATTTTAACCTTAGTTATAGCTTGCACTGTAATAGAGAAATATACCAAGTTTCAAAGCTGGCTGCCCACGGCTTAGCACGGACACAATTTTTAATTTTCCCTCGGGAACTACTTAAGGAATCGGGATAAAAGGTAGCCTATGTTCTTTTCCATGTCAAAGGCTACATGCATGCCAAATTTCATCCAAATCCGTTCAGCCGATTTGCTTGATTGAGCAACAAATCTCTACCTAACATCTAAACATCCAAACATCCACACTTTCACATAAATTTCAATAAAATCTTAGCTATAACTAAAGGATATAACTGAAGGCACTCTCAGGTATAAAACCGATTTATTTGAATGCTAATAACTATAAAAGAAAATTCTATAGGCTGGAATGAGTAAAATAGTAATCCATAGAGGAAAAAAAGAAAGATAGCTTTGAACAGTCTATGCATACATCTGACCGGATAGTAGCTAAGATTTTGTTGTCTGCTGAAGTGTGTACGCAATGAAGCCGTCTGCCGTGATGAATATAAGTTTTTAAGACCCTAATAAATAAAATATATCAATGGCAGATCTGGTCAATTAGTTTCAAAATTTATTTCTTTTCAGCACTTTCTAAACTGTCTGCCACTATGCTAAACGCGCGATAATGGTCTGCCATTGTTATTTTAGATAATAATAACAATATATTTTCTAATATCAAAACGGCAGTCGTGGTCAAATGCATTTCAAATACGCTAAAAATCGATACCTGTCTTACTTGAGCGCGCGCCGCGTCCACCAGTTAGGGCTTAGTGAACCCCCATCTCATATATGGTAGGTATAGGGGCCTCACTATACAAAACCCCAGGTCTGGTCAAATACATACAGGTAGCCGTCCACTGGCTCTTAGGCTATTATACCATTTTTAACAAATGAACCGCTGACTTATATTTTGAATGAGTTGTGTTTTGTTATTCTATGTCAGTTGCGTTTTGTTATACCACGTTTTATGTCACATCCCACGGGAACAACGGGAACGGTATAAAAAGTAAACTATGTCCTTCTCCTGGTTCTTAGCTACATCCCTATAAATTTTCAGCCAAATCGGTTCAGCCATTCTTGAGTTATAAATAGTGTAACTAACACGACTTTCTTTTATATATTTTTCTTTTATATTCTTAGATGAAGATTAATTTAAAAGGTGTATGTATATACAACGAGGTAATCAGGTCCATAAAACTTTAAAGAAAAAAAAAAAGTGGCCTGAAACGTATATACAGGTTGTCTCTTAAGTAGTGGACCAATGGGTATTGGGGAAGAGAGGAAATCAATATGTGATAAAAACATCAAATTTTATTGGTCTAGGACTTGTAGTTTTAAAGTCATGATTTTTTAAAGAAAGTCAAATCGTCGTACATTGTACAGTCAACAGCAAAAGTAGATGATGAATTGAGTTTATAACTTTTGGAGTTAAAACTCCGTCCTGCCTGTCATGACTTACGGCGCCGAAACGTGGACACTGACAATAGGGCTAGTCCACAAACTCAAAGTCGCTCAGCGAGCTATGGAGCGAGCTATGGTCGGAGTATCTTTGAAGGATAAAATCAGGAATGAGATTATCCGGAGAAGAACCGGAGTTACTGACATAGCTTGCAGAGTCAGTAAGCTGAAGTGGCAGTGGGCTGGTCATGTCTGTCGAAGGACTGATGGCCGTTGGAGCTGACGAGTCCTTGAGTGGAGACCGCGAACCGGCAAACGTAGCGTAGAACGCCCCCAAACCAGATGGACCGATGACCTGAAAAAGGTGGCTGGGTCGAACTGGATGCGGAAGGCGGAGGACCGGGTGTTTTGGCGCAACTTGGGAGAGGCCTATGTCCAGCAGTGGACCGCGATAGGCTGAGTTGATTGGAGTTAAAACTGACCTCGAATTTATGGCAACTGTACTAGTAGTCAATGTTTGGTATAATTTACAATCACATACTTTTGAATCACTTTGTCGCTACACAGTTGTGCCACTAACTCCGTTCATTAGTATTGAATTTCTGATTTTGATCATCTACTTTTGCTGTTGACTATACACAAATTTGGTTTTTGACTTTGATATTGATTTCCTTTTATTCACCAATATCTATTGGTTTACTACTTTCGGGACATCCTGTATACTAACACTACCCGCTGACTCTCAGAATACAAAAAAGATTTGGAGACCCGAGATTCTTCAACTCTATTATAATGTGTGTTATGCCACGTTAGAGCCGGTCCACACGGCACGTTGCGTCTTCGCAACGCAAATATTTAGACGCATAGCCGGAAACACAGGCGCTGTGCTATCGCAGCGCTACTACATCGCAGTCTTAACTTCCATCGGCGCAGCGACGACGCTCAGTTGCGGCAAGCATTTTGTAAATACATCGTGTATCCTCCCTATCAACGCACAAGTAACTGAGTGCTGCCGCTCCGACCACCCGCTTCGTATCGGGGTCTGTTGTTCGTCATATGTGCGTTGCATCGACGCAGCGCGACGTAGAACACTTTGGTTATTTGTATGTAATACAACGCAACGGCAGCGCTGCGTCGACGCAACGCGCCGTGTGGACCGGCTCTTAGGTTTCATTTCGAGCTACATAAAGCGTGTTGTGCACAGCGACATGTTCTGCGCGGGGCGCGTGCCGGAGGAGGACCTGCGGCGCACGCAGCGCGCGTGCGGCGGCGCCGTGCTCAGCTCCGCGCGCGACCTGCTGCCCGCCGCGCTCGGCTGCTGCGCGCACTTCACCGAGCGACAGGTGGGCGGCGAGCGGTACAACATCTTCACAGGTACGCCGCGCCCGCCACACACTAGTTGCTACAGGGTAGGTACGCTGCACCCACCGGGCCCCTAGCCAAGTGACTATTATTGGTAGAGGTTTAGGTACGCTGCACTAACGGGGCCCCTAGCCAAGGGACAGTTGTTGGTAGAGGGTTAGGTACGCTGCACTAACGGAGCCCCTAGCCAAGAGACAGTTGTTGGTAGAGGGTTAGGTACGGTGCACTAACGGGGCCCCTAGCCAAGGGATAGTTGTTGGTAGAGGGTTAGGTACGCTGCACTAACGGAGCCCCTAGCCAAGAGACAGTTGTTGGTAGAGGGTTAGGTACGCTGCACTAACGGAGCCCCTAGCCAAGAGACAGTTGTTGGTAGAGGGTTAGGTACGCTGCACTAACGGGGCCCCTAGCTAAGGGACATTTGTTGGTAGAGGGTTAGGTACGGTGCACTAACGGGGCCCCTAGCCAAGGGACAGTTGTTGGTAGAGGGTTAGCATCAACTGGGCCCCTAGTTCTCTAATTTTTTTTATAAACAACTAGCAAATTCCAAATTAGTATTATTTAATGTATAAAATTGTGTTACACTAAAAGCGGCGTGGCGGTAGCCTAATGGCTAGGGCGTCGGACTTGCGATCATGTGGATGTTGGAGTTCGAATCCCAACCATTACCGACGTGAACCCACTTGTAACACAAGCATCTTAGCACGAACGGTAACAAGAATATTAGTTATGTTTGACCCAGATTGCTTGGAATATTTTTTTTTAATAATAATACTGGCCTATAAACGTTCCACTGCTGAGCACAGGCCTCTTCCCATATAGAGAAGGAACGAGCATCGATCACCACTCTTGCTCATTGCCGGATCTTTATATAGAAGCTTTAGCACCTCTTCTCCTATTTCCTTTTTCCTAATCCTTTCCTCTCCTCCAGGATATAGTAGCAAGGAAGGCGCTCCTGAGGGTGAGAAATACGATCGAACTATAATTTAGTAGTTATAAAAAAGCTGTAATGTAGCTACCATTGAATATAGCATTTTGTTTTGTTGTTGCCTATTAAATTTGCTAAAAAATGGTTCTTTGTATATTAAATGAGGTATAGTTCTAATATGTAGTATTTTTAGATGACTTGTATGATGGTAATTTAATACTATTTTAATTGGTACTTGAGGCTTTACACACTACATTTATATTGAGTGTAAACCTACCTCATCAGTAAGTAGAATTATCACTAATCAGAGAAAATATTACATTAGTGAAAAATTGTCTGGTTAAATACCTATTTAAAAAACGTCTTCTTCCTGTCCTTATCTCATTCATATGTGGTCGGCGCAATGCGTATTTTCCTTCCATTCCTCTCTATTACTCGTCATTGCGGTATCCACTCCTTTCTTTCTCATATCATCTTTCACACAATCCATCCCTCTCTTTTTCGGTCTCCCTCTGCTTCTATACCCATCTAGTCATACTCAATCTATACTCATTTGACGACCTCCGTGGTCGAGTGACGTACACACCGAATTTAGGTGTCGCCAGCGCTGAGGTCCCGGGTTCGAACCCCTGATTAGTCAATGTAGAAACCACTTCTACATTGTCTTGGGTCTGGGTGTTCGTAGTACCTTCTTTGTCTCTGATTCAAAATCAAAATCAAAATCAAAAAGTTTTTATTTCTTATAAACCTCAAGAAGGCGCTCAAGAAACGTTATATGCTACTCTACTGATTCTAGTTGCTCGGTTCCAAAGTGTCCTTCCCATGGAGAAGAACCGGCAAGAAACTCCATAGGTCACTCTTTAAAAAAAAATATATTTTTACAATATTAGACACTGATATGCGTCAAAGGCGCAAGGTAGCCTGCGGTTATGGAAGACATAAAAATGACATCTCCGGCGTTGGAAGACATGCTAAGCATTCAATGGCTAATTTTGAAAATCTACGCTGTTGACGCATTTACAAAAACAAAGCATAGTTAACACAATGTAATAATAAAAAGGAAATAAGAATAATAGTATAAACAAAATTACCACTTTAAATTTTACATACAATACTATATGTAGTCGCAAAAAAAAAACAAAAGGAAAAAATAGAAACCCTAACAGGAATGTCAAGGCATGTCAAGTGCCTTCTAGAAATACAGGCGGCAAAGGAATCGCAATTAAACAATACAAATAAAAGCAAGTTTCGCGAACCGCCAGGGAGGCCACATGTGCAGATGTTAAACAACCCACGCCTTTTTGTCCTCCACGTAGTCTTTAACTTTATAATATGCTTTTTTCAAAAGGATTGATTTGACACACGTTTTGAATTTCTTACCAGGTAGGTTAGTAATATCTTCTGGTATCTTATTGTAAAAGCGAATTGAATTCCCTAAGAATGATTTTGAGTTCGTTTTAGTAAGCCTAAATTTGGGAACAACTATTTTATTTTTATTTCTAGTATTTATATTGTGATGATCACTATTAATGCTGAAACTAAAGAGGTTTTTACGCACATACATGATATTTTCCAAAATGTATTGAGATGCCAGTGTAAGAATACTAATTTCTTTAAAAGTTTCTCTTAACGAATCACGTGGGCCCATGCTGTATATTGCGCGAATTGCCCGTTTCTGTAGAATGAAGATGGAGTCTACATCGGACGCGGACCCCCACAAGAGAATACCGTAAGACATCAAGCTATGAAAATACGCGTAATAAACTAATCTAGCAGTGGGAATGTCAGTAAGTTGCCTAATTTTTCTGACCGCGAATGCAGCCGAACTTAACCTACTCGACAGTGCTGAGATGTGTGCACCCCACTGCAACTTAGAGTCAATCGTTAATCCAAGAAATACTGTTTCATTTATAAGCTCAAGTTGCTTACCATCCAACATCAAATTTAAATCTGCTTGTGTCCGCACATTAGTAAGCGAAAATTTTAAACATTTTGTTTTACTTGCATTGAGAAGCAAGTTATTGGCAGAAAACCACTCGGAAAGATTCCATCACACAAGTGCTTTAGCTACTTACATTGGATTCAGAGCAATGTACCTATGTGATGTTGTTTACATTTATTTATTTATTCGTAACTTAGTTTTGTGACTTTCATCCCTCCTCATAATATGTCCATACCACGACATACGCTTACCTCTCACCTTTTCATTCACAGGCGCCACTTTCAAGCTTCCTCTAATATACTCATTCCTTATCCTATAATCTAGTTACTCCAGTCATCCATCGAAGTATTCTCATTTCCGCTGCATGCCTTTCACTGCCCAGCATTCTGAACCATACATCAATACAGGTCTTATAGCCGATTTATACATTTTACATTTCAGCTTTACGGGATTAGTTTAGATGAGTTAAATAGTTAAAAAAACTTATTCAAGTAAAATAATTTACATTTGTTATGTATTTTTTTTCTTGTTGTTAGTAATTAATAGTATTTTGAAAACATGTCTCTACTGTTAGATAAATAATAGTTACCTTTGCTAGTTAATTCAGAGTTACTTTATCATAACCTTCTTTGTAGGTTGTCCGGCAGCCAAGACCTGCACCCTGATCCTCCGCGGTGGAGCGGAGCAGTTCCTGGAGGAGACGGAACGCTCGCTGCATGACGCCATCATGATCGTCAGGCGCACCATCAAGAACGATGCCGTCGTAGCCGGTGAGTAGCGATACCAGCCTGTAACTGTCCCTCTGCAGGCCTCTCATACAGAGAACGAGCATTGATCACCACGCTTGTGAGCTGTCAATTACATTATGTTCTGGAACATCTTCTTCTTCCTGCCCTTATCCCATTGATATGTGGTCGGCGCATTACGTATTTTCCTTCCATTCCTCTCTATTACTCGTCATCGCGGCATCCACTCCTTTTCTTTCTCATATCATCTTTCACACAATCCATCCATCTCTTTTTCGGTCTCCCTCTGCTTGTATACCCATCCACAGTCATACTTATAACTTGTTTAGTTATGTGACTTCCTCATAACATGTCCATACCACGACATAATGTTCTGGAACATAACATTTTTAAATAAGCCAATGATTATATCAAACGGATCCAATTTCTGAGTATCTTTGAGGATCAACACGTAATATGAGGCTTATTAATAAAAAAATATACAAATAAAATGTTATTTACTACATCATCAAATCATCATCAAAATCATTCAATTAAACCAAATTTTAACGGGGCTCCCAAACATCGTTTAACGTGATTATTTTTCGCTTTTTATAAATACGTAAGTTTTCCCCGTTCCCGTAAATTTCATTTTTACACTAAATTTTCCATAGTTATTAATGTTTATTCTGCTATTCAGGGCGGAGACAAATCCAACGAAACAAAAACCATGAAAATTGATCCAGCCGATCTCGAGTTATAAGTGTTGTAACAAACCCGTCTTTCTTTTATATATATAGATTATACGGAACCCTTCAAGCGCGAGTCCAACTCGCACTCAACCGGATATTTTTAGCTGTATATCTATATAATTGTAAGTGTAATTTTGGATATATTCCGAAGGTGGCGGTGCCATCGACATGGAGATATCGAAGCACCTCCGCGAGTACGCGAAGGGTGTGGCCGGCAAGGAGCAGCTGCTGGTGGCCGCCATAGCGCGCGCCTTCGAGGCCGTCCCGCGCCAGCTGTGCGACAACGCCGGCTTCGACGCCACCAACCTGCTGAACAAGCTTCGGAACAAGCATCACAACGGTCAGTGCATTTGCCTAATGGCTAGGGCGTCGGAATTGCGATCATGTGGTTGCGGGTTCGAATCCCACCCATTACACTACCGACGTGAACCCACTCGTAACACAAGCATCTTAGCTTACTTAGCACGAGGAGTTGACGAGATTACTAGTAATGTGTGACCCACATTGCTAGTAACCTTTTAAAAAAAGGAATTTAATCCTTGTGTCGCGGGGGTTTCACAAACATTCAAATCACATGCACAAAGAACACCCAGACTTGGAACAAGCATTTGTGGATCACACAAATACTTGTCCCATGCGGGGATCGAACCCGCAGCACGTCGCGCACAGTGGTAATTAGTATTCATACTGTATACAGAAATAATTTTTATGGAGTGCGTATATTCTAAGAGGCAATCAGGTGCATAAAACTGAACCACTTTCCCCAAGGAACATAGGTCGAAATCTTAAAATTGAAAATGAAATTTTCATACAAAGTGACAGGTCACGTGACTTATGTTTGTATGAAAATATGATTTTCAATTTTAAGATTCCGACCTATGTTCTTTGGGGAAAGTTGTTGAGTTTTATGCACCTGATTACCTCTTAGAATATACGCACTCCTTTTAAATTATTCCTGTATGTGTTTATAAATACTAACTTTTTAACCATCGCGTTGCATGATTTTATTAAAATTACGTCACGGGAATTAACGCGAACTCAGGCTTTTACCTTTTAAGTTTTCCTTTATAAAGCTAGTGATATAATTGCAGGCGAGATATGGTTCGGCATCGACATTCAGAAGGAGGACATCGGAGACAACTACGTGTCGTGCGTGTGGGAGCCTGCTGTTGTCAAGATCAACGCCATCACCGCCGCCTGCGAGGCCGCCTCACAGGTACTACCACGTTTAACCTAACCACGACTCAATCAAAGTGACTGCACGGACAGCCGAGTGGTATAGGTCACCACGCTAATGACCACTGTGCGCGACGTGCTGCGGGCTCGATCCCCGCATGGGACAAGCATTTGTGTGATCCACAGACGCTTGTTCCAAGTCTGGGTGTTCTTTGTGCATGTGATTTGAATGTTTGTGAAAACCCCGCGACACAAGGATTGAAGTCCTTAGTGCGGGCGTCGTTTTTAAAAGAAGAAATCTTTTTTTTTTTGTCGGGTTGAAACTTTATTGCCTGCAACCCACGCTGAGGGCACAGCGTGGGGATATGTCGGACTTGCACCGACTAAGAACACCCCGGTCCCGTCCTTGCCTTTGCTGGAGCCGCGGGATCACTTACGCAAGCTCTGCGCAACTCCAGCAGGGAAACACGACTCAACCTAACGTCATCCCTGACTGATTAACTGGCCTGTTGGTCTAGTGGTTAGTGACCTTGACTGCTAAAGCAGAGGGTTCAATTCCCACCTAGGACAAATCATTGTGCGATTAGCACGATATTTTTTTGTGTGTCTGGAAGTAATTTATCTATAATTTATAAATATACTAGCTGTTTCCCGCTGCTCCGCCCGCGGTCTCAATTTATTTTTTTATATTTGTGATGTAAGCTATGCTATCGTTCAAGTTGGATCAAACTGCACACGGTGCGCAAATTTGATTAAAATCGGTTCATTACTTTCGGAGTTTATCCCGGACAAACACCGTGACACTGGAATTTATATATAATAGAAAAGTATGTTTATCAGTTGTCTGGAAAACCCAGGTCGTGGGTTCAATTCCCACTCAGGACAAATCTTTGTGTAATGAGCACGCCTTTTTTTCCCGTGTCTGGGTGTAATTTATCTATAATTTATAAATATATAAGTATGTTTATCAGTTGTCTGGATAACCCAGGTTGTGGGTTCAATTCCCGCCGAGGACAAATCTTTGTGTGATGAGCACGACCATTTGTTCAGGGTCTGGGTGTAATTTATCTATAATATACATATATGTATTTATTAACATATAAGTGTGTTTATCAGTTGTCTGGTTGCTATAGTACAGGCTCTGCCTAGTTTGGGATCAGATGGCCGTGTGTGAGTTGTATGTTAGTGTTGATTGTTTAATTTGTAAGTGTAACAATACATTTACCTTCAGATCCTGTCGGTGGACGAGACTATAAAGAACGTGAAGGGTGCCGACATGCCGACGGCGGGCGCTCCCGGCCGCGGCATGGGGCGGCCGCGTATGGGATAACTACTTCACTCTCACACTCGCCTTCCTACCGCGCCCGTCGCCGACACCTGGACACCTGGACACCTACCGGGACTCGAACCCGAGAGTTCAGGCGTTGTGACCGGTTGAACAGCGAGGCATAACTAACGCTTCACTAAAACAGTGCAGGTCACTGAAATATATCTTCTGGTCTTTGATAGTCGTTAAGTCGTTACAATTCTGACAACCAGTCTTACTATGGAATACTGTTTTACCTAGCAATGGGTTGTGGAGGTCAGATAGGCAGTCGCTCCACGTAAAATATCCGATAAAACTGGAAGCCGCCAACAGCTTGGGGAAGAACGCAGGAGCTGTCATTTCCGTTCATTTTATTTGTTAGATCTTTGTATTAACATTATATATTCAGTTTAATATTCGCTAGAAGAGTTAATTTAGGATGTCTGTTGTGAGTCTTTGCATTTATGTTATAATAGTCGGGACAGGCGAGTGGTCTTCACGCTTAGCACTAAGATAATATAGTATTAACTATTATTATAATAATAACTATTAAATATTCAATACTATACATGTGTTTTAATTATTACTCCCATCATATACATACATAAATTATTTTTCTTGCGATAAATTGAAGTACCGACATTCAAAACGATCAATTAAAAAAAAACGCCTTAGAGAAAGGAATGAGCAATAGGCATGTTGACTGGGTAAAGAAAACGTAATTCTATTTAGTCCGTCAGTTAGAATAAAAAAATATTACACCCATATTTTTTGTTTTATCAAATTAACAAATAATGTCTTAGTTAAAACGCATTAAATTTGGGGAGTGGGGGCTCAATACGTCATGGCTCAGTATAAATTTTACCGAGGCGTGACGTCATGTGTCATTTCAACTCGATATATCTCCGTAATTTTTTGAACACGTGAAATTAGAAAATTTTTGTCTACAATAATCTACCTGATAGACGAAAAAAACTGTTCAAACGCCTATTATTTTTGCGCCCATGTAATGCATTGTTCGGTAGGCTCAAACAACCATAAATGTTACAATTCGACTGGCCTGTTGGTCTAGTAAACGTCGGGGCTCCGTTCAGGTTTGTGTCGCCAGTCAGATTAGCGTCGCGACGCCGGTCAATATAAGGTTCGCGATGGTTCGCGACGCCAGTCAGCTAAGCATCGCAACGCCAATCATTGTAAGGTTCGCGACGCCAGTCAGCTAAGCGTCGCGACGCCGCCGCGCCTTTCAATATAAGGTTCGCGACGACCGCGCCAGTCCGCTAAGCATCGCGACGCCGATCAATATAAGGTTCCGAGGTGCCGGTCAGATTTGCGTCGCGACGCCAGTCAATATAAGGATCGGTACGCCAGTGACGCGTCGCGACGCCGATCAGGTTAGCGTCTCAAAAACGCTCAGTATAAGGGTCGCGGCGTCGGTCAGGTTAGAGTCGCGACGCTTATTGGTATTATCGTCACGACGCCTCTCCGTAAAAGTGTCACGACACCGTTCAGTATTAACGCTTAGCAGCGGCGCGACGCTGCTTAGCATTAGCGTCGTGACTCCGCTCAGTATTAGCGTCGCGATTCCTGGTTGGGCGCGACGTTTGGGGTTCCTGATCTTAAATATAGCTTGCTTGCGGCTGCATCCGCGTGGATAACGGATAAGGTAATAAGAAGAAGCCCTAAGTCCAACATATGTATCTATCGCAATAAAAAGAAACCCTAAAATCAATATAATATGTATCTACTAAATTAAATAACTTTCGATTGTGGTTTAACTGTAAAAGTGTAACGGACATACCGACTTACTTATTACTATAATAATTGAGTAGGTAGGTATTGAGTACATAACGTTTTGTGATATTAATATGGATATTATGCGGCTTATATGTACTACAGTACAGATATCAACGGCCAACGCTGGTAGAACGATGGTAACTATGCAGCAAGATTAGCCAGAATTGGTTGATTAAACAAGATAAGGTTTAAAAACGCTACCTACGTAAATAAGTTGCAATAAAATTCGAGGCCATTTAATTAAACATAAATGGAAAGATAATTACTAATTTAATTATATAATAGACAAACATATCCACAAAACAATCAATAGTTGATGCACAAGAATTACTCAATTCAACCTCGAACAATATGCGCCGCGGGAAACTTGTAATTACAAGAAAAAATCCCATCCGTTTGTTTCTACACAGTACTAAGCGGAGTGTTTGTGAAAAATCACGTCTATTGGTATTTTTTATAAAAACAATTAACCTATTTGATTTAAAATATAAAACAAGAAATGTTTTGATTTTTTATTTGTGAAACTGTCAAAAAATCGCGGGAAGTAATGACGTTTCAAAAAGGCACGTTCGTATTTTTCATAATTTTTGCAATATCGTTCAACGAGGTTTCGTCATGGACGATCGATTTACCGGAAGTGAGGAGATTTTTGTTTGAAAAGCACGAGAAATATAAAAAAGATAGTAGAAATGAATATGAGGACTACGTTGTAAACAAAGATCAGGAGTTCTACAGTAATATTCAGGGCAATAGCAAGCATAATACTGAACATGATTATAAACCAGAATATAAAAATGATCACGAAAATGAAAATTATTCTGAAGAATATGTTTACAATAGCTACATGGAGAAGAAAGTAAGTATATAAGCTAAGACTTTCGATCATGTGGTTGTCGGTTCGAATCCCACCCATTGCACTACCGACGTCCCGACGTGAACCCACTTGTAGCACAATACTGGTATAGGTATAGTATACAATATGCGCGCGCTCATTAGAACAAGTACTGTGCACATATTATTATTCGCAGCAGTTGTTCTTATTATTCTCTGCTATATTATCTACTAGCTTCTGCCCGCGACTTCGTCTGCGTGGACTTCAGAATTTGGTCCAAAAAGAAAAAATTATGAGCTGTCTGTCCACGGCTTAGCTCGTAAACAATTTTAAATTTTCCCTCAGGAACTACTTAAGGAATCGGGATAAAAGGTAGCCTATGTTCTTTTCCATGTCAAAGGCTACTTGCATGCCAAATTTCATCCAAATCCGTTGAGCCGTTTTTGCGTGATTGAGTAACAAACATCCAAACTTTCACATTTATAATATTAGTAGGACTAGTTGCACACAGGGTTACTTGCTGTTTGCCAGATAACTTAGTTTTAGCCTAGTGTTAATCGAGGAAGTCAGCTACATTCTTACCAAATTTTATTAATATTGGTCAATTCGTTTGAGCGCATCTCTACTCTCTACGCTCTGTAATAAACATACTAGCACACACACTAACAATCTTTCAATTTTATATTATAATGCCCTTATTCATAAAAACGAGTGAGATTAATAAAGGTTTTACAAGTGTTTTGTTTCTTTTCTACATTTGCAAAATGAAAGAGAAGATTCCGATTTTAAGACCATTTTAACTAAAATAGGTTTATTCAGCATTTATGAATAAGTGTGTTAGTGTATATCCTATATTAGATCTTATAAAAAAAATGTTAATAAACTTAATTTAAATCGCCCGCAATGAGCAAGCGTGGTGATCAATGCTCATTCCTTCTCTATATGGGAAGAGGCCTGTGCCCAGCAGTGGGAAAATAACTGGTTAATTTTATATACTTACTTAAGTATCTGCAAATAAATTGTTCATACGAATTTCTGCTTTTCAATCCAACCAATTAAAGTTATAATCGACGATCAAGGCCGTGATAGCCTGTTGGTTCAACGACCGGATTTTTATGCGCAAGGTTGCAGGTTCAAACCTAATCACCGGTCATCGTAGCAATTGGAAAATCTAGCTAAAATACTTAGTCAAGATTGCATAATTTGCATTGCATAATTGAAAAAAAAAAATATCACATCTTTGCTTCTACCAAGATTTCGGCCACGTCAAGTGAATATAATCTACATTTAACTAAAATTAAACTACTCCTGACATAATTCTTTACATTTACAAAGTTTCGTCAAAACCGGTTCAAGCGTTTTGGAGATTATTCCGAATAGATAGTTAACATTTTATATTACTTACTTACGTCTTCCTTCCCTGCACAATAGGAATAATTTTAAAATTTTGACTGTTGTTTTATACAGAAACTGTCAAACGTCAATTTTATTCGTCGAATAGAAGTTATCTGACGATGGCGAAATAGACCCTAAGACATAAGTCCTTAATTGTACCTATTATTTTAAAAAACGTTTGAGGTTTACCAAAAAGGCGGGTGAAACCGCGGAATACAGGTAATAAACACACATGATCACATAACACATACAGGATATACTAACATTATAGAATAACTGCCCGTTTATTTCGCTTGTACAGCTAAACCATTTTTGATGAAATTAGGTATCGGTTAAGAAGAGACTAAGAAGGAGATCCCATGAAGCGTGACCAACTCAAACAATAGACGAACACCGAGCCGTATCCCAAGAAACGACCTAATATTGCCGCGAAGACCGATATCCACGTCAGCGGAACCGTGGTCAAAACCTAGTTCTTATTTATATAATTGAGTTATAATTATGAAATTATTTGCAGGTACATAAAATGGTGCGTGATGGCAGCGCGTATTTAGAAGGATTGCGAAGGTCCTTGGATAACTATACAAAGTTTTTAGAAAGCTGTGATCGACAGAATACTAGTGTTGTAAGTATTTTGGTAATGGACACGATTATCACTGACTGTCAGTGAACGGAAAGATCACGGAAACCATTAGTTAGCGTATTTAACCATTGGTTGAGTTAACTCGGGATCAAAAAACTGGGCCTAAGTTAGTTGTCATTTGTTGCCGTCCTTTACTCACACTTTACGTTCGTAAAAGATAGCAATGATTTAAATTGGTTTAGCTTGCGTACAAAGAATCATCACCAATATCAAATAATTTTTCTTTATCATCCATAGCATCCATCTCGGGATGGATCCACTCGGAATCAAATCGAATCGGGCCTTAGGCCCCGTTTCTACCAATGGTTAAATATCCTAACTAATCGTTTCAAACTTCGGTAAAACATTTTTATTCATAATTTTTTCTTATAAAAAATGGTTAAATAATTTACTCTCTGTTATATTTGACCCTTTGATAGAAAAACAAAACGTGTTTTACCCAAATTTCAAAATCAACCTTATTATCATAAATGTAACATATTTTTAGAGCTCTTCAACAAATTCAACATGGCGGCCACCGTACGACCCGCCAAGTGCGTCAAATCCAAATGTCACAGGCCTTCCTCCAATATTAAACTATCAAAACATTGACTCCGTGGACGTTCCTATGAAGCCAAGGAACTTTCCTGAAATGCCGAGACCTAGCTTAAGAGAGAGGCCAGCAAGGAGGATGTCTTGTGACGAAGCGAATGACGTCAGGGAACAAGTGAGGAGGTTCGCGGACTTGGCTATGTGGGCTACCAAGCGGCTACAAGATATAGCGTACGCAAAAAAGTATCAGAAAGTAAGTGTTGGTGAAAAAAAGGGTTGTATGTATTTTTGTACCATCTTTTCTCTCGCTTTCCTGCAATTTGTGGGAGTGATTTCGTGAAATGGGACGGAAGTGTGTAACAGGAAGTCGCGAAAGCGCGCGCTATTCGATTTTTTAAATTTTTAGGTTAATATCTGTCACTGCTTATACAAAATCTTTTATGAAATTAGACTTTTTTTAAGATCTTACGAATAAAATATTTCAGTATTTAGCTTTATTATTTTTTTAATTTTAAGGTTAATTTCTGTCACTGCTTAAAAAAAAAAATTATTAAATTCGATCTCTTTTAATTACTAAGGTGAGATGTCAAATTTTACACATCATTTGCGACTACTGTAAGGCTCGCTCGTTTTTGTTTTGGCTAAAACACTGTCATGGCTGTACGAGCTCATGTAAGGAGATATTAATAACTAGCTTCTGCCCGCGACTTCGTACGCGGATCCTGTGGCTTATATTATGCCAGCGACAACAGGGTCGTCAAAATAAAAGATCTGAAACGTCTAATGTCAAATTCTAGGAGCCCGGGGACGGGAAAACAACGTGATGCGCGAGACGATTCGAGACCCTCCAGATCTTTCATTTTTGTAAGATAGCAGGAAATGCCCATCAGAACTTTTGCTCACGATCAGCGGTCAGTCGCGCATCATATTCTTCACTGGTGTCTAGAGACCTGGATGTAGATGCGTAAATACGATGAGAATGCAGGCGTGCTTCGCGATCCGAAGAGGTTTCCACGGAGCGAGTTGCAGCCTGATCTTCTCGAACAGCATCAATTCTCTCCTGACGCTCTTCGGTAGATTCTTGGGATCTTATGATCCTCAATCTTTTAGCTCCTTTGGAACATTGGGAAAGATTTGACCTCTTTCATCATGGTTATAGTTTTATTGTGAAGATACCTGATCAAATAAAATCTAAGTGACTGCAAAGTAAATTAAACACTCAAATAACATAAGCCCGAAGGCATATACAACATGTAACAAAACCCTTGTCAGATCCAATAAAGGCGTATTCGTGGTAGTTCATGAACCGTCTCGCATAGGCGGCTTCTTTGACACCAAACTGTAGGTAGTAAGTACGTGACCTTTGAGGAGCAGTCAGTTGTTCAGCTGTTGCCTTGGATCAGTTTTTATTTGTATTTAAATATTTTGACTGGGGATAAATTTTATTCTCCAATTCATTAAATAGCTACATATATGTGTTCGCAGTACGATAC
The DNA here is from genome assembly GCA_950381575.1 of Plusia festucae. Classification (NCBI taxonomy): domain Eukaryota; kingdom Metazoa; phylum Arthropoda; class Insecta; order Lepidoptera; family Noctuidae; genus Plusia; species Plusia festucae. The sequence continues at coordinate 911,115 of OX494457.1, forward strand.
CAAATAATACTCTCAGGGATCGGACAGGGTTTTTGTTACACGCTGTACATTCGATAAAAAAAAAATAAAAAAAAATTGGGAGTTTTGGCCAGTAGAGTCGAATTATAAATGATATACCATCGTCATCGAAAATCAGTCCTAAAGGTTATGTTATTTTATAATTCTTCTTCTGCCTTCTTCTGCCTAGCCTTTTCCCAAGCTATGTTGGGGTCGGCTTCCAATCTTACCGGATTTAGCTGAATACCGTATTTTACATGGAGCGACTGCCTATCTGACCTCCACAACCTATTGCTAGGTAATATAGTATTCCATAGTAAGACTGGTTGTCAGAACTGGAATGACTTAACAACTGACAAAGATCACTGTATGACAGTCGGGACCAACGGCTTAACGTGCTTTCCGAGGCACGGAGGGGTCTCGGTGTGTTTACAAATGGTCACCCATCCACGGACCAACCGCGGCGAGCGCGGCTTAACCTTTATTACCGGTCAAACCGTACGGCTTACACTTAGCCACGAGCCCCTCTTGTTATTTTATAATTATACAGTGAAATTAGTGATAGCTTTGATTTCCAAGTCAGATGTTTCAAATCTTCGATTTTTATAAGTCAACAGGGAATGCCCATCAGACCGAACAACTTTTGCTAAGACGTCATTCCTATATGTGTTATTGTGTAGCCGGGCTCTTGGAGTTCGACAACAGTTGTTCCAGATCTTCAATTTTTATACGTCAACAGAGAGTGCTCATCAGGCTGAACAACTCTTGCTGAGACGTCATTCCTATATGTGTTATGGTATGGTGTAGCCCGGCTCTTGGAGTTCCACAACAGGTGTTCCAGATCTTCAATTTTTATACGTCAACAGAGAGTGCTCATCAGGCTGAACAACTCTTGCTAAGACGCCATTCATATATGTGTTATACTGTAGCTGGGCTCTTGGAGGTCAGACATCAGGTGTTCCAGATCTTCAAATTTATTCTCTCAGCAGAAAATGCTCATCACGTGGAACAATTTTTGCTATGGTACCATTTTTGTATCTCTTATAGTTTAGCTGTTCTGTTGCGGTTCTGCATCAGGTGTTCCAGATCTTCAAATTTATTCTCTGAGCAGAAAATGCTCATCACGTGGAACAATTTTTGCTATGGTACCATTTTTGTATCTCTTACAGTTTAGCTGGTCTGTTGCGGTTCTGCATCAGGTGTTCCAGATCTTCAAATTTATTCTCTGAGCAGAAAATGCTCATCACGTGGAACAATTTTTGCTATGGTACCATTTTTGTATCTCTTACAGTTTAGCTGGTCTGTTGCGGTTCTGCATCAGGTGTTCAAATTTCCAAGATAAATTATAGCCTATATGTTGCCCAGACTTAATACCTATACAACAAAAAAAAATCATTCAAATCCGTCCAGTAGTTCCGAAGATTAGCGTGTACAAACAAACAGACAAACAGACATACAGACAAACAGACAGATTTTTTTTTTGGATTTGTGCTCTATAACTGTTTCTAAACCCCCCTCAAGTATTATTTTTTTAATATATTCAATGTACAGACACCGTTTTTTTACTGTTTTATTATATGTATAGATTATGGTAAGAACTAAGAAAGGCTACTTAGTAATGGAAGCGAATTATTCTTTCGAGTTTTTTTTATTTCATTATCATCAACAGCAATAGATATAGGCGTGTCAACTAAGTTTTTTTTTCGTCTATCAGGTAGATTATTGAAAAGTATTGGACACGTAATTTTTCTTTTTTCGCGTGTTCAAAAAATTACGGAGATATTATATTGAGTTGAAATGGCACATGACGTCACGCCTTGGTAAATTTTATACCGAGCCATGACGTAGTGAGCCCCCACTCCCCGATTATTTAATTATTTCGACTGGGGAAAAATAATAATCTCCAATCCATTTAATGGCTGCGTATATGTGTTCGCAGTACGATACCGAATAATACTCTCAGGGATCGGACAGGGTTTTTGTTACACGATGTATATTTATAATTCTACTCATTTAAAAAAAAAAAAAATCTTCTTTAAGTGCCACTCCGTTACTCCTGGAATCAACAACGCTTGCGTCGCGAATTAGTTCAGAACTAAAATTACGTTAGTAGCGCGCATAGCGGCGAAATGCCGGAACTAAAACTTTCTTTCATTCAACCAATCACTTCCTGACAAAAAAAAAATAAAAAAAAACATTTTTTTTTATTTAAGTAATAATTTATCTGTTAAAGTTTATGATAAAACACTGCAAATTTATCAAGTTACCAAGTTTTAATTAAGTACCTACCTACCACGTCACTCGTTACATATTATGTTAGACCACCATATATTAACACTAGATGTTGCCCGCAGTTCTGCCCGCGTTCTAAATTTTTTTATAGTATTGAGATGTAAGCTATCCTATCTTTCAAGTTGGATCAAACTGCACACCGTATGCAAATTTGATTAAAATCGGTTCAGTAGTTTCGGAGATCATCCTGGACAAACATCGTGACACTGGAATTTGTATATTAGATTTACCTTCACAGACAGATGAAGAAGAGGAGGATGAGCTGATATTAAAGCTGGCGTGGTTCCTGGACCGGCTGGCGTACCTGACTGGCTACGAGCCTGACTACAAGCGAGAGGAACCTCCGAACACTACACGTAAGATATCACACAACACACTATCACACTATAGAGGGGCTCGTGGCTAAGTATAAGCCGTACGGTTTGACCGATAATAAAGGTTAAGCCGCGCTCGCCGCGGTTGGTCCGTGGATGGGTGACCATTTGTAAACATATCGAGACCCCTCCGTGCCTCGGAAAGCACGTTAAGCCGTTGGTCCCGACTGTCATACAGTGATCTTTGACAGTCGTTAAGTCATTACAATTCTGACAACCAGTCTTACTATGGAATACTGTATTACCTAGCAATAGGTTGTGGAGGTCAGATAGGCAGTCGCTCTATGTAAAATACGGTATTCAGCTAAATCCGGTAAGACTGGAAGCCGACCCCAACATAGCTTGGGAAAAGGCTAGGCAGAAGACACTATCACACTATAATAATAATATCCTGAACAACTCACACACGGCCATCTAATCTCAAACTAGGCAGAGCCTGTACTATGGCAACCAGACAACTGATAAACATACTTATATATTTGTAAATACATACATTTTATAGATAAATAACACCCATACAGAACAAATGATCGTGCTCATCACACAAAGATTTGTCTGGGTGGGAATCGAACCTACAACCTGTCAGGGTCACTAACCACTAGACCAACAGGCCAGTCAATAATAAGTCATATCCATCCTCTTTTTATTTTAGGTACTACCACCCCTGTCCCTATAGTACCTACCCTGGTTCCTGCGTCTGAAGACCAGAAGAATGAGATGATGGACTGCCTCAAGCGCAACTCTTCGGAGCCAGCAACTGTCCGCTGCCGGTATCCCAATCCACTGCCTGATATCATGGTTCAGATGATGAATGGTGGTAAGAAACCTGTAATTCTCGAGGGTTTATACGACTGCACGGATAGCCGAGTGGTATAGGTCACCACGCTAATTACCACTGTGCGCGACGTGCTGCGGGTTCGATCCCCGCATGAGACAAGCATTTGTGCGATCCACAGACACTTGTTCTAAGTCTGAGTGATCTTTGTGCATGTGATTTGTATGTTTGTGAAACCCCCGCGACACAAGGATTAAATTCATTAGTGCGGGCGTCGTTTAAAAAATATATATATTCAGTCTCTTATGAAAGAAGACAGATTTGATTTAAAGACTGATTTGACGGAGAAAACAGAACGCAATTTTTTTAAGTTTACTAGCAATTTGGTGGGACGCACATGACAAGTAATCTTGTTAACCTCTCGTGCTAAGCTAAATGCTTGTGTTACGAGTGGGCTGTCGGCAGAATGGTAGGTTTTGAACTGGTAATCATATGATTGGAAGTCTAATACCTTAGTTATTAGGCTACCGTCCCGTCAAACTATAAATAACTTTGAAAGTATTATAATTATTTAACTTTTTCATATTACATTTGCACTGCAATGATTAAAAAGATGGAATTGTGTAGTGACTAATAAAAATAAATAAATATAAATTTATCATTTAAAAATTTCAAGACAAAATTTTCTTCATATTATTTGCTATTGTATATAGCAAACATAATTGCTCCAAGTTATAGACAGCAAATTTAAGAAAATTTTGTTACAGGTACCACGCAATCACCACCGTCCCGCGCTTCAAGATCAAACAGCGTCATCCCACTAACCAACTTCGATCAATCTGAACTCTTAGTAACTTCCGACTCATCACCACTCAAGCGCAAATCAATCACCAAACGCTCAACAGAATATACATACTACTACCCTCCTAAACCGATCCACGAAATGTCATATCCAGCACCGATTGTCAAAGTCATCAAACATCGCCTGTCAAATATTAAGGCAATTGTCAAATCGATAGTCGAAAAACGAATAGCTCATATCGTTGAAAAGCATGAAGAAAAAAAACATTTTGAAAAGCGATCCATAGATGATACTCATGATAATACTTCTAATGATATCAAACAGTTAAATGCTCCGAAAAATGAGAAATCTATAAAAAAACTACCGTTGAATGAATACGCTGTTTTTGCACATTATCCTGTATCTAAAGTTTCTGTGGTCAACACGAAATCGTTTAAAAAACGTTCCATAGATCAAAATAGTATGCTGTCAAATAACATTCACAAGAATTTAAAATTGAATGAAAATGAACGTAACTCAAGAAAAGTGTTCGAGAATGTTCTTAGATCAAAGAAGAAGGGAATACATCATTCTAAGTATCTTAAACAAATAAAAACAATTAAAAAACGATTCGTAGAGGACCCGCTATCTAAATTAGCGAATTACTATTTAAAATACAAAGTTTGGGACAACTCTAACCCAGTTAACACTAGAAACAATTTCAATAAAAAACCAGGGACATTTGACGTTAAAAACTATTTGGATGGACAAGAAAAAAGACACAAGCGTTCGTTATTCAAAAAGAATATCATACACTTGCATGCGCCAAACCCATTACAAGCAATACGACCTCACGTACACAAAAACGAACACAAACCAAAACTTTTACTAACATTACAAAAATTACACGAATTAAAGAAAAAATCTGAGAAAAAAGTGCATAAAATTATTAAAAGATCTATTCATTACGAAGATATGTATCTCCCTCGGATTCCAATGAATCCTCAGGGAGATATCAGCTATTACGTCAAGAATAAAGAAGGGACGAATTACAACCCTAGTTTAGTTCAAGCAGGACAAGTGAGGTTGGGATTGGAACAAATTTTCCAAACGGGAAATATTGAAGTTGTTCACAGATTTGGAGCTAATTATAATCCTTTGAACCCTGCACCGTTTTATTCTGGAATAATAGCTACTAATTCTGATGTATAAATATTTTAAAAATATTATAGTATTTAATACTATGCAGCACTTCGACATCCTGCTATCCTTTTCCAATTATAGCTATAATACCGGCCTATAAGTGCCCACTGCTGGGCACAGGCCTCTTCCCACATAGAGCAGGAATGAGCATTGATCACCACGCTTGCTCATTTCAGATTAAAATTTTTCGGAATCCACGTTTCCTCACGATGTTTTCCTTCACCGCTTGTCAATTAGAATTCAGAAAGTACATATAACTTTGAAAAAGTCACATTGGTACTTACCTGGGTTTGAACCTGCAATCATATGCATACGAATCCGGTTATTAAACCTCTAGGCCACCACGACATGAGGGTACAATAACAGCCCTACAACTATACAACAAGTAACAAAACCCCTGTCAGATCCAATAAAGGCGTATTCGTGGTACAGTTCATGAACCGTCTCGCATAGGCGGCTCCTTTGACACAAAGCTGTAGGTAGTAAGTACGTGAACTTTGAGGAGCGATCAGTTGTTCAGCTGTTGCCTCGGATCAGTTTTTATTTGTATTTAATTATTTTGACTGGGGAAAAATTATAATCTCTAATCCATTTAATAGTTACGTATATGTGTTCGCAGTACGATACCGAATAATACTCTCAGGGATCGGACAGGATTTTTGTTACACGCTGTATAAGGTCGAAAAATACTCATTGCAGATGCGTATTCCATCCATTCATCTCTTTAACTCGCTCGCGAGGGATAATGATAGTTAAGCCGCGCTCGCCGCGGTTGGTCCGTGGATGGATGGATGAAAACATACCGAGACCCCACCGTGCCTTGGAAAGCCTCCATTTTTTTATTTAAGGCTATCGGTATTGAAATCATTATATGAAAAGCGTGCTAGAGTAAGCTATGTAGAACTTTCTTATATTTACTTTTCTTTTTTTAATATTTTGTAGATACAAGCACAATCGTATAGCCTTAAAGTATCAATGATGTATAAAAAATACCCACAAACAAGTCTTTCTAAACACAAAGATACTCTTTTGCTAGAGATATCTAAATTTATCCATGTAAACATACTTTCTTATTGAACCATCATTATGATTGTATAATTTAATTAATTTGAAATAAAACCATGTTTTCATATAATAGTGATGTTTTATTATAACTTTGACAGTAGAGAACAAAAAAAAAAGAATTATAACTTACATTATGCTAATCATAATTATTTAACAGTATTATGTTGAAAAGGAGATTGAAACTCGAAATCTTCATAAAAAAACCTATTAGGTTAATATAAATACTGAAATATGAAATAATATTCGAATGAATGAACGAAGAACTGAAAAAGTTTCATGTAAATCATTCAGTTGTTTATGGTCAGCTCAAAAGACATTGCGTTCAAGCCAGTGATCATGATAAAAACTTCATTCAAAGTTTCAATTTCCTTACAAAAGGGTATAAAGAAGTTTCTTAATCTAATACGACATATTAAACTTAATAATTAATTGCTTTATCTAAGTTGCGATTTTAAATTGCAATAAAATTATTGTCTTATCTTTCGTATTGTCAATTCAGAATGTTTTCTATTTTGGAAGGATATGAGCCCAAGCCAAAAAATAAAATACCTTATTTTACTAGGTAAATTAATGATATTGCTAAGCCCGTAAAAGACTCAGCATTAAACATTTTAAAACCACAACTTAATAGACCATAATTAAAATATTGGCCCCTTTTTGTGACAATTACCGCGATCTTCGACTGCACCAATCTAAATCTAAACCGCACACGCAGTTGCTTAACTTTAATAACCTAAAAATGACTTTTTGACAACTTTTTTTTTTTCATAACGAGTATTAATGGCATTTTTTTCATCGGTAATCCGAAAAAAGGTTTTAATATTTGCGGCTATTTAAACTTTAAGATCGCGGACATAAGGAATGTTTAACAAACGATAAATATTTATAATAATAATTAAAAAGAGAATCTATTCTACATAGATAATGTACTTACGATGTAAAAATTTAATACAACGACTTTTAATAGCAATTCGATATACATTGCCGTTTTATTCAACATTCAATACAGAAAAATGTATAACACCAGTCAATGTATAAAAACAAACATTTTACGAAGGCACGATTTTTCACTACATCGATTATATACTCAAAAAATACTTTTGTATATACCAGATACACTTATATACAAAACAGACGATAATCGCTGTCAAATAACAACGAATAAACAATTTTCTCCAATCGTACGCAAATACATACTTTACAAATTCAACTGTATTTAAAAAAAAATAACTGTCAACGATCTGTCAACAACTAATTTAAAAAAAAAGTTGTCATTTCGTGACATAAGGTCAAAATTTTATTGTCACAGATAAAAAATGTTATGCATATTCTATTGCATTTTTTCGTGTTATATTTTTTGTTGACGGGTTGTTTTGACATTACATATGACTTTGCGGTCTCTTCTTCCTGCTGAATAGGCCTCCAAAGACGCCTTTCTTGTCCTTTTTGTCTTTTGAGACTCCACTGACTGAGAGCTCCGATTCACCTGATGATCTGTTGAAAGAAACAATTGTAAAACTAATTTATTCTACTGCTACCGTCCTTACGTGTATCACAATAGGGATGCGAACTATGTTATTCAATATCCGGTTCAGACAGTAAAAAAATAACGCATATTTTCTGCTTGTTCGAAATTTAAAAAAAAATCATGAAATAAAGAAATACATTAAAAGCAGAACTTTAAACTGTATATTATAGTGATATTAAAAACTTTCTAAATTGTTAGTGAGTTTTGCGGTTTTCCCGGAAAACTTCTTCTCGGATATCCCGTAATTGGATAGAGGGCGTCGTCGACCACCAGGAGAATCGAAAAAAATCAAGGATTCATAATCATGCACATTTTAAAGATCTGTTCTGAATACAGAAGGTTAATAAAATAGGGTTTTTGGCGGCTTTAAAAGTCTGCCACCCAACCAGCTGGAATGAGGAAGAGGATAACACCAATTGGTCTAATCAAGACGCTTGGAACGGAAAAATGCCCAGTCAAACTAAACTATCCAGAAATATTACCATTTTTTTTTTTAATAATATTAGTATATCATAAAATAATTCTTACCTCGAAGCCGTTTTTTTTTTAATAATAACTGTTAAAATATAATAAAATAATAGTTACCTCGAAGCCGGTCGATTATCTAGCGCGGGCGAGCCTCCGCTGCCAGCTACGGATGCTGGGCGAGTATTACCGCCACTGTTTCCACCATAAGCTATAAAACAAACAATATTAATATAACACTAAGAAAATACCGAAAATCCAGCTAAATATTAAAAACTACGAGTTTAGTCAACAAAAAGTTTCTAGTACATAGCTTAATAAGTAAAGAAAAACAAAACTAACACCCAAAGACCAAACATTAAGCATACAGCTAAAATATAACAAAAACAAAGATTTATTTCGTTAAAATATCAAAAACGAATACCACTGGTATTTTTTTTAACTCATATTTTTAGAAGAAATACCAGATGTATTCGATTTTGGTATGAGAACGGAATAAATCAATACAAAATGGCCGCTGAAATTATCAATATCCACTTTATAGAAATTACAAAAAAAAAAATATTTTAGCAATTTTGTAAATATATGCAACTATTATTATTAATAATTATAAGATAGATACTTTTATACCTATTGGATATTCATAATATTTAACATCAGCAAATTATTTAAACAAATAAAACACAAAAACCCAACACTGCGAATATTACAAGCTAAACTTAACTAGTTACTTACATAATTATATCATCAGCATATAAAGCCTTTCAAATACATATATTATATACATATATGCCATTCAAATATTTCAATAAATAGGTACTAAGTACATAAAATATTAATAATCTTTAAAAATATTCACAATATTATCACAAAAAATTACTATAATTATTAAAGTTTTTTTTTTATACACAATATAGACTCATTGTTGTGAATTATTGTGATAATATCGTCAGAATACGTTTTTATTGAGGTAAATAATCAAAGGACGAAAAACTAGTTATTTTTCTCAAAAATAACTAGTTATTCTGAAATATTATGGCGTCACTACCAAAATGACTAAAATGTTTATTCAAACAAAAAAAGAACTTAAAAAATATAACCAATCCGTCTAAATTACAAAACATTGTTGAATATAGTGTTCCAATAATTAGTTTACCCCAAATATACTACATAATTAATCAAATGAATTATACAAAGCGATATAGCGTATAAATATACATAATTATTAAGCTTCAATAAATTATGTGAGTATATAATCATACACTGCACACGATGTAGTATGTAGAGAAGATGGCTTGCTCCTGATTGCGTTAAAAATATAACACAAGGTATTAGATAAATATATAAAGCTAAATATATAAATTTTAATGTCATCGGCATCTAATTTGAGAGAATTGTATTAAAAAAACTACGGAAAATAAGTGTGTTAAAAAAACACGACCCCGCAATAACTCCATTTTTTTATTTACCATAGATCTGTATTTTTTTAAGCTTGCTGGCGTTATTGGACTCACATCACTAGTATTCTTGTTAACCCCTCGTGCTAAGCTAAGATGCTTGTGTTACGAGTGGGTTCACGTCGGTAGTGTAATGGGTGGGATTCGAATCGGCAATCACATGATTGAAAGGCCGACACGCTAACGGCTAACTTAAAAATTATTATGCAAATTCTGAAATTATTTGCCGATAACTAAATTAGGAACTGTTATAACGTAACAGTTATGAAAGCAATAATTTTAAACTAGTTAATAATAGTTATTATATAAATACCCGTTTTAAGTAAATATAACTTGTTGAAAACTATAAATAAATATATAAAGGCACTTAACTTAATTATTTACAATAAACTAAATCTAAATACAACTACAAGAGATTGTTTATAAGAGTTCTACAGACAAAGCGATACATTTGTTTGAAAAAAAATTGAAATCAGTGTATAACAGAATATAAAGAACAAAATATAAGAAGGCTTTATAACTACAAAAGAAAAGTTATTTAAACATTTAAAACAAAAATTTTATATCGAGGGTTTTTAGAGTAGAAATAACTTATAATACCTACTGTTAATTAAAATACGAAATTCTTATCGTTATTATAATAATTATATAAATGACAAAAAAAAAGAAAAAAAAAAGATTTTTGCAACAATACTGCGACGCGTGTACATACAGACAAAAAAAATATATGCGTCTCGGGACGCTCGACAGAAGTGATAACTTAAACTAATCTAAGTTGAACAATACGGCAGCAGTAGGCAGGCGAGGAGGAGCCTGCCTACTGCTGCCGTATGCGTGAGAGAAAGAGAAGCCAGACCGAGTGGCGCTGTAACGCGTAACGTCACGAAGCGATTTACCCTTCCATGAGAAATTATCAGTTTTAAAAATGCTTAAAAACAGGCAAAACGATCCTCGCTCAGCCATAGTTTCTGCTAGAAGCAGGACGACTGTCATTGATTTTTGGCAGCGACCACTTATGTAAAAATCTCTAACCAAGTTAGGTTACGTTGGAAAACAAGAATATTATGTCATTTCTGCTCTAAAAACCTTAAATAACTATATGTACCCAAGCAAATACACAAAAAGTCTAGCATAAAGGATCATAGATTAAAGAAGACAATATTGAGGAAAATTGGTAAGCTAGAAAACGTGGCTATGATGCTAAATAGCGGTTTGAAAAAATGTGAATAATTTACTAGACACGCAATCAAACCAAAACATACTGACTGACTGCATGGGTAGCCGAGTGGTAGGTATAGGTCACCACGCTAATTACCACTGTGCGCGACGTGCGGGTTCGATCCCCGCATGAGACAAGCATTTGTGTGATCCACAAATGCTTGTTCCAAGTCTGGGTGTTCTTTGTGCATGTGATTTGAATGTTTGTGAAACCCCTTCGACGCACGGATTAAATTCCTCAGTGCAGGCGTCGTTTAAAAAAAAAACATTTTGCAATAAGGACTCACTTTTACAAGTCAATATTGTTTGAGCTCGCTGGAGTCGACATTTCCTAACTGGGTATCCTGAGAAGACATATCAAAACTCAGGAGTCATGGGCTCAAAGAAAGACCCAGATCGAACATAGCCCCCCTTGCCAAGAGACATTTCTACAAGCGATAACGATGATAGAAATCTCTTAAATGTCATTAAACGTATGGAAATGACATTTGTTTTCGATAAGTCACGTGACTGACAGACTTGTCACTTACATACATTTAATGTCATTTAAGAGATTTCTATCATCGTTAACGCTTATAGAAATGTCACTTGGCTAGGGGGCCAGAAAGCAAGCAGGCCTCAAACAGCTCACACATTATTATTTGACTGACGTGTCTAGTAAATTATTTAGAGAATTTTATTAATTGTATAATATGTTTAGACTATATTTAGTGTTAGTGGTAACTACCAAGCTCCGCAACCAACTCGTACCGGTACTATAAGTGCCAACGGTACTTTTACAGAAGGCTTTTGGTACTAAAAAGTGTGAATATTGTTGAAAGAAAATCTATTTGATTGAATCAATTGTGTTAATTCTTGCAAAATCATTTAATCAAATTTACTGAAAATGTTGTAACTGAATTTCAGATTGGAAAACTCTTTTTTTTTTAATAATAAATCAATTGTATATTCATTAATTTAAGTACCAAACGCCCTTATAAAGTACTACAGCAAAAGTCCTTGTATCTTTACTCAAAGTACTCAAACTGACCGGTTTCGCTCGTTGAATAAAAGTGTGACGTTGTTTCCACACTTTGCCAATTATTATTCGGGCCCGAAGCATATCCTTGCCAGGACGCCGTATTCCGATTGGCATTGGCATCCCTCCCTTGCCAGTTGCCAGACATTCTTTGCTGGTAGCTATTAACGAGAGCCGAAACTGATTTCTCGCTTTGAGCGTTTCTGTCAAGATTCTGTCTTTCGGGTAGATTCGGGTTTCGTTCGGGTATGTTCGGGCCTCGTTCGGGTAGGTTCGGGGCGCGTTCGTGCATGTTCGGAGCTCGCTCGGGTAATGGCGGGCGGTCCGGGGGACCGGATAGCGGCAATGGGGGAGCGCCATGATCAGCTATTTCGAAATTAGTTTTAAATTTACGAAATTATTAAAATTTATAAGTGAATGTTATTGTTATTTATTAATAATTAAATTTGGTTTTAATAATGTTACTGTTAAGATGAGATCAATTCGTAAAAAAAATCTTAAAATTAAATTCAATGTATTTTGAAGAATATAAAAATATGCGATTCCCAGCGTACGTCACAATAGCAAAACGATACAAGACGGCACAACACAAATTGATATAATTTTGCTCATTTATAGATATAAATTTTGACGTTTCTAATACTTTACTAAAAGTTAACAATCTTAAGGTCAAATCAATAACCAAATAGTAAATTTAACGATCGTAGATTGTTAACATTTAGTTAAATTCAAATAAATTTAAATTCATAAACTGACAGATTTTTTTATTGCCACTTGGAGAGAAAGAGAAAGAAACCTACTCTTAATTCTGGACAGAAAATTATGTTCTAAGAAATGTTTCCTTATTTTTTTAAAGTAATAAAACTATATACGACTACTTCCATGATCGAGTGGCGCACACACTGCATTTTCAAGGTGTCGCTAGCTCTGGGGTCCCGGGTTCGATCTCCGGACGGGTCAATGTAGGAAGACCACTTTTCTACATTCACGGGTCTGGATGTTTGTGGTATCTTCGTTGTCTCTGATTCCATAACACAAGTGCTTTAGCTACTTACTTTGGATTCGGAGCAATGTATGTGATGTTGTCCATATTTATTTATTTAGAGTACTATATATCCAGGTGGCACTAAAAAAATAATTCTGTCTATACTTTTTTCTTCATTATTATTTATAGTCTATGTACTTACCATCTCTCTGTGATCTAATAAACTCAGCGTTAATGTCGCGGCCGTTCGAGAACCGCGATCTTCCCCAAGATGTGGCGGTTTGTTCAGTATTCCTGAATATTGAATTAGAAAATTAATATTGACGTTTCTATAATATAGTAATATCTTGGGACATCTCACACACGGTCATCTGATCCCAAACTAGGCAGAGCCTGTACTATGGTAACCAGACAACTGATAAATATACTTATATATTTCTAAATACATAATATAGATAAATAACACCTAGACACAGAACAAATGATCGTGCTCATCACACAAAGATTTGTCCTGGGTAGGAATCGAACCCACGACCTCTGGCTTAGCAGTCAGGGTCACTAACCACTAGACCAACAGGCCCGTCATAATAATTAAGTATTGACATTTTTTTTTAATCTCATTAGCCCTTCATGCTAGGCTAAGATGCTTGTGTTACGAGTGGGTTCACGTCGGTAGTGTAATGGGTGGGATTCGAATCCGCAACCACATGAACACAAGTCCGACGCCCTAGCCATTAGGCTACAGCAAATTTAATACCGCCGAATTAATAAAGCTCTATAATACAGACTCCTGCTAAAGGTGCTACATAATTATTCTAAATAATGTACGTCGCTACTGTCATTTATATTACAGTATTTAGCATATTAGCAGAAATACTCTATCATAAAAACATAGATAATTGATCTGAGCTAAAAAACGTTTTTTTTTAATGAAACAAATTCTCCTTATTCGAAAACTAATAAAAAAATCTGAAGCAGAAAAACACAAACAATTGAGTTTTGATTTTGCTGCTCCATACATTTTTATCCGTTTTTAAAAGGAGTTTTTTTAAGTTGTTTTTTATTCTTTTGTTTTCCTCAATTTGAATTGGTTATACTATTGCTAACTTTGAAGTTGTTTATTTACAGTGATGTGTAGTCAATTATTTATTTATTTAACAAAATTACAAAATAAAAACAGTAGACTTCACAAGTCCTAGACACTTCTGAGTTCATTTAAGTATATTTCGCATTTTTTTTTATGTTTCTTGATCCTGTATATTTTTAAGCTATCTTACCGTAGCACAACCTCTGTGGCATCGTCTTCCTGTGGCGGCTGTCGCGGCGGCAAGGACGGGAGCACCGTGGATTCTATACAAAAAAATATTTATTTAAAAGTGTACCAACATTGTTACCAAGCTCCTCCGAAACAGCTGAACCGATTTGTATGAAATTTTGTGTGCATATCGGGTAGGTCTGAGAATCGGCCATCATCTATTTTTCACACCCCTAAGTGAAAGGGGTTGTTCTCTCTCCATATTTTTTTTAAAATGGCTAAACAACGTTTGCCGTCTCAGCTAGTTTATAAATATTTCTGAAATGATGGCTGCTTAGAAGGAAAAAATATTTATTTAAAAGTGTACCAACATTGTTACCAAACTCCTTCGAAACAGCTGGACTGATTTGTATGAAATTTTGTGTGCATATCGGGTAGGTCTGAGAATCGGCCATCATCTAATTTTCACACCCCAAAGTGGGGTGGCCGTCTCCAGTTTTTTTTGGCAATGGCAAAACAACGTTTGCCAGTTTAGCTAGTATAGTATATTTAAAATATCTTTGAAATGTTGTCTGCTTTTACGAGAGGAGGGGCTCGTGGCTAAGTGTAAGCCGTTGACCAATAATAAAAGTTAAGCTACGCTCGCCGGGGTTGGGTGACCATTTGTTAATATATCGAGGCACAGAGGGGTCTCTGTGCCTCGGAAAGCACGTTATGCTGTTAGTCCCAACTGTCATACAGTGATCTTTGACAGTCGTTAAGGCATTACAATTCTGACAACCAATCTTACTATGGAATACTGTATTACCTAACAATGGGTTGTGGAGGTCAGATAAACAGTCGCTATCTAATACGGTATCTTTACGACGGATAGCCGAGTGGTATAGGTCACCACGCTAATTACAATGTGCGCGACGTGCTGCGGGCTCGATCCCCGCATGAGACAAGCATTTGTGTGATCCACAAATAATTGTTTTAAGTCTGGATGTTCCCCGCGACACAAGGATTAAGTTCCTTAGTGCGGGCGTCGTTTTTTTATAAGAAAAAAATATGAAACATACAAAATAAAATCTTTGAATCCAGTAAGACTGAAAGCCGACCCTAACATAGCTTGGGAAAAGGCTAGGCTGTTGTTGTTGTCTGCTTCTACAAACTCACCGATATTCCTGTCCGGCGTGGCGGAGGACCTCTGCTGGCTGTGGCGGTGTTCCTGCAGGATCTCTGCCTGCGAGCGCGGCTTGCGCTCCGGCTCGGGGGACGACGCTGCGGAGGAGGAAGACTCCGCGTTCCTGATGATCGAGGGTCACGGTTAGAGGGAGAAATGGTTGAGGATACCTCGGCCTGTCGGTCTCGTGGTTAGTGACCTTGACTGCTAAGCCGGAGGTCGTGGGTTCGATTCCCACCCAGGACAAATCTTTGTGTGATGAGTACGATCATTTTTTCTGTGTCTGGGTGTTATTTATCTACGAGTATAATATGTCTGTATTTAGAAATATTTAAGTATGTTTATCAGTTGTCTGGTTACCATAGTACAGGCTCTGCCTAGTTTGGGATCAGATGGCCGTGTGTGAGATTGTCCCAAGATATTTATTTAATAATTGGGTATTTGACAATTTTTTTATTACATAAATCAAAAAAATACTTCAAACTATAACGAATTTTAAAAACGACACACTCACTAATTTTATATTGAGCTAGTTTACAAGCATTCCAATATTGCTAATTTGACAGAGATAGCGATAATGTTGTGTGACGTCATATTCAGTTCTCCATACTAGTCTGGAGCTGCCCCGTACAAGTCGTCGTTTTGCGAAAAAGAGATAGAGCATGCGTCATCAACTAACTTTAAAAGCTTATAACTTATATAATTGTGTATATATTTTTGTTATTTTTTCGTAATTTTGCTTCAATGATAAATTGTCAGAAATAAATTTTTCGATAGTAGTCCAATACCCAATTGTGACATTATGTCTGTGATGCCTTAAGTTTGCTGTGTTGAGGATTCCAACCTGATGTTTCTAACTTTAATTTGATCACTTGATGGAGTAAAAGGAAAATACATATATTGGGTGATCAGAGTTTCAGAAGATCACCAGTTGAAATTTTTGTAAAGAAGTTTTAGTAAAATGTTGTCGCTCTCAATCCCTACTCACTCATTTTTTTTATCACCGCAGTAGGGAATCTCCGAGCGGCACTTTTAACTCTGTCTTTTTTTTAAATAGATAAATGTAGACATCACATACATTACTCCGAATCCAAAGTAAGTAGCTGAAGCACTTGTGTTGAATCAGAGACAACGAAGGTACCACAAACATCCAGACCCGAGACAATGTTGAAAAGTATTTTTCTACATTGACCCGTCCGGGGATCGAACCCAGGACCTCAGAGCTGGCGACACCTTGAAAACCGGTGTGTACGCCACTCGATTACGAAGGTCATCTGTCTTAAGTCTGATCGCAGCTGAAGGTAGTGACGTCACGTATCCCCCCCCCTCCCCGTACTCACTCGTGCAGGCGGCGGCGCAGCTCGGCGGTGGGGGAGTCTGCGGGCGTCGCGGCGGAGTAGGGCGTGAGCTGCAGCTCCGGCGGCAGCTGCGCGTGGAACGACAGCTTGGCCACCCACTCCTGACAGGGACGAAAAGGTTACAGGTGATGGATTTTACAAAAAAAATCTAAAATTTTTCTTAAACCATTCATTAGCCATACATAAAGATAAACAGCAAGACAGGTAGTACAGACATAAGAAGGAATCAAATAATAATTATGTGTAGCAGGAGACTCAGCTCAGTATTTGCTGTGCATGTAAGCACGGCACTGATTTTCAGCCGGCTCCTGACATTTGAGAAACTTAATATAATTTGACGCGCACAAGAAAGTAAGAAAACTAACGTTGACAGTTGATACATCTACTTAATGTTACTAACACAGTAGGTAGGTGCGGTTCAGTATTTTAGGTAAAAAAAACATCTTACATTTAATAATAAACTTTGTGGTTAAAACTAAGTCATCAATCAATACGTCTTCAATACTTTTTTATGTATACAGGATTTACAAACGTTGTAGATAATAATACATTTCTGTGTTATATTACTCTTATACAAAAAAATGTACGCAATGAAGGCCAAACGAATCTAGCATTATTTGTCATTCTAAAGATATTTAACATACGTTCACAAATTGCGAACACACACAACATAACAACGCGAACAAAATCACTAAAAAGAGAACCTCCTTGTAAAAGTTGGTGAACAGCCTACCTTCATGAGATCCTTGGTGGAGCAGGCGAACAAGTACTCCGCACCGTCGGCGCCCGCCAGCCGGAACACGTTGGCGCGCTTCGTGTAGTCTCCCGCCGGCTCGCAGCGGGCCTGCACATAACAAATATAGATAGAAATAAGTTAATCTATATATATAAAAATCAATTGCTGTTCGTGAGTCTCGCTAAAACTCGAGAACGGCTGAACCGATTTAGCTGATTGTGATCTTGAAATGCTTGTGGAAGTCCAGGGAAGGTTTAAAAGGTGTAAAATAAAAAATAAAAAAAGCTGTTCCTAACCTCGGGAATTACCTTAATTAATTTACTTTTGACAGAACGAAGTCTGTCCAAACAGCTAGTTCTCAAATAAAAATATCTAGGGACACCTCACACCCGGCCATCTGGTCCCAAACTAGGCAGAGCCTGTACTATGGTGACCAGACAACTGGTAACATACTTATATGTTTCTAAATACATACATATTATAGATAAATTACACCCAGACAGAACAAATGATCGTGCTCATCACACAAATTTGTCCTGGGTGGGAATCGAACCCACGACCTCCGGTTTAACAGTCAAGGTCACTAACCACTAGACCAACAGGCCTATATCTAAGTATATTTTATCGCGCTTCGTCGTGGTGGCCTAACGGTGCAGTGACCAGATTCGCATGCACATGGTTGCAGGTTCGAACCCACTAATACCAATGTGACTTTTATTTCTTAATCATTTAAGATATCATTGACAGACGGCGAAGAAAATACATCGTGAGGTAACCTGGATTCCGAAAAAAACCCGCAATGAGCAAGCGTGGTGATCAATGCTCATCCCTTCTCTATATGGAAAGAGGCCTGTGCCCAGCAGTGGGAAAATTATAGGCCGGTATTATATAAAAGTTATTATGCATTTCAATGTCCGGGGATGTGTTACTTACGTTGAGTATAGCGACAGGTGGAGCCGCGGCCTTGGCACTAGCGAAGTCCATCTCATCCCTGAAGAAGCAGAGCAGCTGTCCGCACAGTACGGAGTAGTACGAACGCCAGGAACGCACTGTGGCACGCTTGCCACCACACCCAGCCTCCTGCTTACGATCCAAGTAACCTGTGGCCAAATAAAAATAAATTAAAATTATTATCCTTATTAGCATCTGCTACGAGGTTGTCGACATAATTATGAGAGGTGGACTCAACATTAATTGTCCCGATAGTCGAGAAAGTCAATGAAATGAATTAACGGATAGCCGAGTGGTATAGGTCACCACGCTAATTACCACTGTGCGCGACGTGCTGCGGGCTCGATCCCCGCATGAGACAAGCACTTGTGTGATCCACAGATGCTTCCAAGTCTGGGTGTTCTTAGTGCATGTGATTTGAATGTTTGTGAAACCCCCGCGACACAAGGATTAATAAATTCCTTAGTGCGGGTATCGTTTAAAAAAAAAATAGTAGCCAAGAGGCTCGACCAACACCTCAAGAGGCTCTCGTTTGGCAGCTCGGTCAAGGGCTTGATTCAGAAAGCAGTTCTTTTAGACACTTTTCGAATCGAGACGAGAAACTTAGTAAGGATATTAGTTTTACTTTTTTGCCGGGATAATCAAAATTCACGAATAAAAAATTGTTATGAATAAATACTATAATTATGTTACCTTCAATCTCTACGGGTGGTAGGTCGGCGATGTCACCGCGGCGGTGTCTCCTGAAGCTCTGGGTTCGACGCCTGGTTGTGAACGATGGCGTGCGTTTGGGTGTCTTTACAACCTGAAATAATATAAGATTAGGCATTTTTTCTTAATTATAACTCCATCACTAGGAATTTCATCAAGGGTAGGCTCGTGGCTAAGTGTAAGCCGTACGGTTTGACCGATAATAAAGGTTAAGCCGCACTCGCCACGGTTGGTCCGTGGATGGGTGACCATTTGTAAAAAATATCGAGACCCCTCCGTGCCTCGGAAAGCATGTTAAGCCGTTGGTCCCGACTGTCATACAGTGATCTTTGATAGTCGTTAAGTCATTACACTTCTGACAACCAGTCTTACTATGGAATATTGTATTACCTAGCAATAGGTTGTGGAGGTCAGATAGGCAGTCGCTCCATGTAAAATATGGTATTCAGCTAAATCCGGTAAAGCTGGAAGCCGACCACAACATATAGGAAAAGGTTAGGCATATGATCGTTGTATGATAAACTTACACTCATGCTCTCGGCTCGCTTCACGTGCTGGTCGGTCTTGGGCAGGCGGTCGAACTGTGGCGCCGGGGACAAAGTCTCTTCCGAAGATGCTGGAGCCACCGACGTCTGCAGGCGTTCCGACTGGCGAACATAATCAAACTAATAATATAAAGGTGGATAGTATGTGTGTTTGTTTATTACCTCTTTACACCCAAACGGCTGGGACAATTTAACTAAAATTTGGTAAGGAGGTAGTTGTTAAAATAAGAAAAGTCGCTAGTCGCGATCGCGAATCAAAACTACATCACAGATTTTAAATATGCTTGTTACGGGAATTTAATTGTAGAAATTCGAAAAGTTACCATTCAATACTTGGAATGACAATAAATAAAAGATCATCCAAGAAATCAAAAGTTATGTTAATAATAAGCAGTTTAATTTAACTACTATAAATAATACGATAAATCGTTAAGTAGTTTTTTTTTCTTGAGGTATTAACTTCCTAATCTCCTCTCGACTGACCTCTCTGACGCTGGGCGCGGGCGCGGTCTCCCTCCTCCTCTCCTCCGTGATCCTCTCCATCTCCCGCCGGCGGTACTGCTGCAGGCGCTCCGCCTCCTGCCGCTCCGCCGATCTCCTTCGGGCCTGCTCCTCTTCGTCGCGCTGTTCCTTGAAAGCTTGTTCAACCTAAAATTAATTAACGTTTATTATTGAAATAAAACTACAGCTCTCGCCATACTTTATGGCCGCTCCGAACCTAGCCGCATTACGCTGCGCAGAGCACGCTATCAGGTATCAGCGGGACGTACGCGGGGCGGGGAGGCAGGGCACGCCCGCGCGCGCTGGCTTCCACCCGCAAGCGTCCTCGCCTCCCGCGCGATAGTGCCAGTGTATGAGTAGTGTGTATCATGAGAGTATGTAGTAGTATGAGTGTACCATGCGCGAGTTCGTACCGACGGCTACATTCAGAGAGGCCATAAAGATTGGCGAGTGCTGTTCTTTTACTTTTTCTATCGCGGTTTATTTTTATTTTAGTTCCCGACGTTTCAACGCCTTTGCAGGTGTCATGGTCACGTAAACCTAACACTACAAGATGTCTATTATGTCTAAGTCATAAGGCCCAGTTTTTTGATCCCGAGTTAACTCAACCAATGGTTAAATTTGCTAACTAGTGGTTTCAAAACGCGTTTTTTCATCAATTGTTAGGCCCGAATTCCTCTGTCGCCGATGTCAGTCGCTGATGTCGGTCGCGCGTACGAATATACGTTGTGTTCTATGTAGCACCACACTGTGACGCTGACATCAGCGGCGCGCGAGTTGCTACGCGCCGCTGATGACGCGCGTCGGTCTCGCTCGTCAGCGCCGCGTTCGTCGGTCGACTGACGCGCTATAGAACGCTATGAGCGTCCTCACTCTGTTCCCGACCGTCGACACGCGCGCGTACAGTCGCCCGCCACCATGAACATTGAAAAGTTTTTACTTTCATTCTAAAATAATTAAAAAACTTTTCCTCGTCCTGACGTAGCTTTTCAAATAAAGTAGAAAATTCACCATTCGTCACGCTATCAGCAACAATTGGGTGAATGTGATATCTTTTTTTTTCTATATTGACGCCGTCTCCGCTTGCGTAAGTATGCTGCAGCAACTAAACAATTTATTAACGGGTTCATAATAATATATCCCAAATTCAAACTCCGCTTCACAAATCCACAACAAATCCACTTGGAGACGCCTGTACCGTGGAGCGGTCAGTATCGCACTACGGATGTTTTCATTGGCGCTGATGGTCAGCGCGCTACGCGACTGACGGTACGCGGCCGACGTCAGCGACAGAGGAATCCGGGCCTTAGTCTATCAAATGGTAAAATAAGTTGGAGAGTTAATTAATTAACCATTTGTTAGAATAACAATTGATGAAAAAACGGATTCTACCGAAGTTTTAAACCATTAGTTAGCATATTTAACCATTGGTTAAGTTAAAAAAAAAAAAAAAAAAAAAGTTTATTTGCATTATAAAGTTTTTAGTCAATACAGTGTTTGAGATTGAAGCCTCCTTTTAAGCAAGTAATGCCTGTGTTAGGAGACTCCGCTCTTCAATATCCAGATGTACATAATGTTTTAATCCAAATACAATAGGTTATACAGCAACATAAAATAATAATAATAAGTTCTTGCCAGTTCAATTTACAAAAATTAATACTACTTGTATGTATTTGTGTGTGTGTGTGTGTGCATGTGTGTGTGTGTGTGTGTGTGTGTGTGTGTGTGTGTGTGTGTGAATTAGTTTTTGTCAGTGTGTGTGTTCTAGAAGTTTCTCAGCATCATCATAGGACAGAGTTTTTAACCATTCTGTTATTTTTTTTTCGATTCATAATATTTTTCAGGGTAAATGTAAACATATTTATTAGTTTTATTATAAAGCTGTGAAGATCGTTTGTTAAATTGTCTGCAAGCAAACATGGTAGATGTCGAGGGAATACTTACTATAACGTCTTTTCTCCTTTTTGCATATACCTTTGCGTCAAATGAAAGAGATTTGTGTTTTTTTAGTACAATTTGAGTGATGTATAATTTCCTTACCGATAGCAAATTACTGAGTTGATAAAGGTTCTCGGTAGGATATCTTGTGTTTTTGAAATACATGCACTTGATCAGAGCGCGCTGTGCACGCTCCACTTCAATAAATTTTGATTTTACTGCACCTCCCCATATGGGTATACAGTATAGTAGTACAGACTGCACTAATGCAACATATATGGCGACAAGGTGATTTTTAGATTGGGATTTAAATTGATTTAGGCTCATATCAGCTTTTTTGGGTACAACGTATCTGAGAGTCTTGAATATCCAGCTTAATTTCCTAATCCTACTTGCAACCTGTTCGAGTTGAGGAAACCATGATAAACTTTGATCAAGAACAACGCCTAAATACTTAGTCTCAGATACTTTTTTGATAGTAGGGCAGTCACAATTGGATTGCCTTCCAACATCACAGAAATGCACTTTTAGATTGAGATCTTCTCTGGGCTGTGAGTTTTTGCAGATGCTAAAGCATATATAGTTTGTTTTTGAGATGTTTAGTGTAAGAAGATTTTCTCTCAGCCATTGTGATATTTTAACCAGTCC
Organism: Plusia festucae; assembly: GCA_950381575.1. Classification (NCBI taxonomy): domain Eukaryota; kingdom Metazoa; phylum Arthropoda; class Insecta; order Lepidoptera; family Noctuidae; genus Plusia; species Plusia festucae. The sequence continues at coordinate 934,081 of OX494457.1, forward strand.
TAGTTCAGCACTAAGCTGAACGTCTTGCCATGTATCACCAGAGAAAACGATAGCAGTGTCGTCAGCATAAGAAAAGACTTTACCGTTTTTTATTTGTAGGTTACAGAGGTTATTAACGTAAATTAAGAATAATGTCGGCCCCAACACGCTACCTTGGGGAACGCCGTATGATATTTCTACATCGTTACTAATAAACTCACCCACCCTAACCCTTTGCTTTCTGTTTGAAAGATAATTTTTAAGTAAGCTGAGGGGCGTTCCACGTATACCGACACTTTCCAGCCTGTTCACTAGGATTGAAATAGAGACAGTGTCGAATGCCTTTTTTAGGTCTAGAAAAACTGTTATACATTTGTCACCCCTGTCTAATTGATCAGTTATCAATGTACTTATTGATGTAACTGCGTCCTCAGTAGAGACTCCTTGACGGAAGCCATATTGTGACCTAGATAATATTTCAAATTTTTGTAAATACTTCAGCAACCGTATGTTGATTAGTTTCTCTATTATTTTTGATATTACGGGTAATACAGAAATAGGCCTGTAATTATTGACTTCGTCTCTATCCCCTCCCTTGTGAACAGGCGTAATAATGGCTTTTTTCAGAGCTTCCGGAAACATCCCTGTACTGAAACATATGTTAGCTAAGTGTACTATTATTGGAACAACATCTATCTTGATGTATTTTAGAAAAGTAGTTGATATATTATCCCAACCAGACGCACAACCGGACTTGAGACTGATCAGAACACTGTTCACTTCGTTCTCGTCCGTGTCTATCAAAGCGAACGAGTTGGCTTGTTTTGGTACCAAGCTAGGAGAAACATTGTTGCAGTTTGGCAATATTTTTTGTGCAAGACTTTTTCCAATGTTAACGAAAAAGCTGTTTAAATAATTAACTGATTCTAAAGGAGAAGTTTCAATATTTAGTAATTCTGTGCTATGATTTTTAGGATCTTTAGAGTATGTTATAGTTTTTATGTTTTTCCAGAGTAATTTGTTGTTCGAGACTGAGTTAGTAATTAATTCCCTTTCATGTTTTCTTTTTAACTTTTTTAGTATGTTGTTGCAATGGTTTCTATATCTCGTAAAGGTTATTTTTATTATACTATTGTGTGGGTCGTTAATAGTATCTTTTTGTAATTTATTTCTGTGTCTGATGCAGCGTAGTATACCTGGAGTAATCCAGGGTTTTATGATACGTTTGCTGTTCGGGATTTTAATAAGGTTTGTGTTTTTATTTATTGATTCACTAATTTTATGTATTAAAGAGTTGGTTAGGGAATCTGGGTTATCACAAAATAATAAGTCTGCTAATTTAAGCTCGTGTAAGTACTTTAACGCTTGTTCAAAGTCTACTGTAAATCTAGTTTTACTAGCTGTCTGGGTAATTTTTATTTTTGATAGAGTCAAAAGTACAGTAGAATGATCTGTTATACTGGTTTGTAAGATTGCAATGAAAGCTGATACCTTTCGATTGTTTATTTTTAGCATAGTATGATCTAGGCAATTTTGAAGTCGGGTTGGCAGAGTACGGCCAGGTAGAATCCCGTGTGTTGATAGCATGTTTATGTAATTGGTTCTATTTTTGTAATCATTTGACCTTTCAGGATCTTGGCGTTTTATATTTATGTTTATGTCGCCGGCGATGATCGTATTTTTTTGGGAATTTAATTTATCTAAGTGGTTACTGAGTGAACTTATAAATCCGTCAGCGTTTGAGAATGAAGGGGATCGGTAAATACACAGAACAATATTATTTAGTATGTTTACTTGTAAAGAGGACGCCTGGGACAGCTCAAATCGGAATAAAAAACTTTTCCACACGATGTTTTCCTCCACTGATTCCCAATCTAAAGTTTATCTTACCAGCGTGATTCTCTTGAGGGCGTTGAACTTGTCCTTCTGCGCGTCTATGGTCTCCTCCAGATCTTTGTGGCGGTTGATCAGCTCCTCGACCTGGGCCACGCTCTCACCATACTTCCCGTCGCGGACGAGAGGTACTCTGTACGAGAAAGAGTAGATTCAAGAAAGGAAATAGCAGTATATGATTTCTAGGGTCTGGATTGACCTGTAATTTGTATGGCTACTATGATCGATTTTCGGTCACGTCAATGTGTACTCTTCATTATCAATTAGAAGTAAACCAGTGTTTTAAAAATCGTGACCAATTTTCGGTCACCACCACAACCGATGTCCGGTCACCTCTAAAACTCATACCGTTTTTTATTATTCTTATGGCCTTATAACCAATTTCCTAACATTGGATTTCGGCCACTTTCAAAAATGACCGATTTTCGGTCACTAAAAAAAGTTCAGATTTCTTACCTGTTCGTGATCCAGTTGTCCAGTGCATCAGCATCCCTCTTGAACACTAACGCATCGAGATGCTGCGTGTATATCCTCTCGCGGTTCGTCCACGCTCCGTCCAGGTGCTCCCTGCGTGCTCGGAGTATTGACATCCGTTCTTCAATCTCGTTGGACATGAAGTGCCCCTCGTTCACAAGTTTTTCGCCTGTAGGAAGTAACATTTTCATTAAAGTTTCGTTTCGAGATAAGATTTCACGTTTCTTACACTTTAGAATAGACCGAATTTCGGTAGACCTTTTTTCCTTACATTTAGAATTGACCGAATTTCGGTTAACATTTTTTGGGAACGGATTTGTGAGTACAACAACAGTTATTTACCATGAAAAGGGGTTCGTGGGTATGTGTAAGCCGCACGGTTCGACCAATAATATAAGCTAAGCAGCGCTCGCCGCGGTTGGTCCGTGGATGGGTGACCATTAGTAAACATATCGAGACCCCTCCGTGCCTTGGAGAGCACGTTAAGCCGTTGATCCCGACTGTCATACAGTGATCTTTGACAGTAATAATAATAAGTCATTACAATTCTGACAACCAGTCTTACTATGTGATACTGTATTACCTAGCAATGGGTTGTGGAAATCAGATAGGCAGTCAGTCAATCAACTCAGCCTATCGCGGTACACTGCTGGACCTAGGCCTCTCCCATGTTGCGACACCTGGAGTTGTTTACTACTCCTACCAGTCACCACGCTGGACAAGCGGGTTGGTGACCGCAGTCTACTCTCAGTTCTTTAGGAGAACGCTGCTGCCCATTCTCCTTGTTTCTATATCCCTTAGTCGCCTCTTACGACACCTTGGGAAGAGAGGGGCAGGTTCTATTCTACGCCGAAATCCCACGGCAGATAGGCAGTTGCTACATGTTAATTTCGGTATTCAGCTAAATCTGGTAAGACTGGAAGCCGACCCCAACATAGCTTGGGAAAAGGCTAATCAAAACTCAGAAATATCTTATTTTCGTAATTGTGTTGTGTGCTGTATTCAAATTAAATACAACATGTAACAAAACCCCTGTCCGATCCTATAAAGACGTATTCGTGGTACAGTTCATGAACCGTCTCGCATAGGCGGCTTCTTTGACACAAAACTGTAGGTAGTAAGTACGTGAACTTTGAAGAGCGGTCAGTGTTGCTGTTGCCTTGGATCAGTTTTTATGAATACTGGGGAAAAATAATAATCTCCAATCCATTTAATGGCCACGTATATGTGTTCGCAGTACGATACCGAATAATACTCTTAGGGATCGGACAGGGTTTTTGTTACACGCTGTATATTTTTAATTGTGTGAAATTGATATGAGAAAGAAAGGAGTGGATGCCGCGATGACGAGTAATAGTGAGGAATGGAAGGAAAATACGCATTGCGCCGACCACATATGAATGGTATAAGGGCAGGAAGAAGAAGAAGAAGATTTTTTATTACTTACCATCGCTGTACAATGTCTGGAAGGCCTCCTCCTTGGCTTCTATCTCGACTTTGATGTCTCGGTGTCGGGCTAGCAGTCGCTCGGCTCCTGACACATCGGTGGCTAGGTCGGGAGCTGTCACGCGGGCGAGAGTCTCATTGGTCCACGCACTGAGGAGGAAATGGTCAATTTATATTAAAAAACTAGCTTCTGCCTGCGACTTCGTCTGCGTTGACTTCAGAATTGGGTCCAAAAAAAATCAAAATGTAAAGGTAAAGGAAAATGGAATAAAATTTTCATCCGTGTATAGCTTGCGCTGTTAAAGAGAAAAATACCAAATTACAAAGCTGTCTGCCCACGGCTTAGCTCGGAAACCATTTTCAATTTCCTCTCGGGAACTACTTAAGGAATCGGGATAAAAGGTAGGTCTATGTTCTTTTCCATTTTAAAGGCTACATGCATGCCAAATTTCATCCGAATCCGTTGAGCCGTTTTTGCGTGATTGAGTAACAAACATCCAAACATCCACACTTTCACATTTATAATATTATATCAGTAGGAAGTAGGATAACAGTTTTTTTACAATAATAAATGAACCTGTATAAATATTATAATTTTTAACAAATATAGTTGAGGATAGATGGTTGTAAAACTCACGTAATTTTGTTAATCCAAAATTTAAACTGTGTGTAAAAGAACACTGGTAATTTTTGTATCGAACCCGTACCCAGCTTGTAGAAGATTGAGACTAGAAACGTTGCAAAGGTCTTTAAAAATACAAAAATATTTGTATAGCGACACTTCTGAAGCTCCCGGGAGCAAAACGTTATTCGACTTTGAAATGTGTAAAAACCGTTTTTCTCCCAGGAGCTGTCTGTAGCTCCTTGTCGCTGTACAAAATATCTCAATATTTTTAAAGACCTTTCGAATGATAATTATCTCAATTTGCTACAAGCTTGGTACGTCTTTTTTCCATGTTCTTTGGATACTTTTTGATCCATCTAAACTTTTACCATCATAACATTTGTTGGATTCCTTGCTGAGACTGATCCACTGATCAGTTCAAGTAGCAAAGTAGTTTGACCAGCACTCACTGGACAAACTGTTAAATCGCTTAATACAGTTACACACAAGTCTATCCTATAATATTTACTTACCTGCTCTAAGTAGACATTATCGATTAGCTAATGGTAACTTCCTAATGTCCTTCAGCTAGACATGAGTCTTTTGTTCATTAAATACTTACAGCAGTTCCTGGTAGGTGTCGAAGTAAGCTTGCAGCTGTCCAGCGAGCTCAAGCTGCTGCGTGCATTGGTCAGCGCGCTGAACAAGCGTATCAAGCGCTTCAGTGACATCCTCTAACTTCGCTGAGACGTGCTCTTTGGCGTCGGGGAAGGCCGTGCCCAGTCTAAAATGGAGAAATACAAATTTGATCGTAAAAAAAAACAAATTACATGAAATCGATAAATATAAAAAGGTTTCATAGCTCGTTTCATAGCTGTGACATATAAATATAGGTCAACGGGCCTGTTGGTCTAGTGGTTAGTGACCCCACGCCGAAAATTGAAAATTATCTTTTCATACAAACATAAGTCACGTGACCTGTCACTTAGTATGAAAATTTCATTTTCAATTTTAAGATTTCGACCTATGTTCCTTAGGAAAAGTGGTTCAGTTTTATGCATCTGATTACCTCGTAGAATATACGTACTCCATTAAAAATAATCCTGTATAAAATGCCTCCAGCCAGGAGCAAATAAAAACTTGCGGTAGCAACGACAGCTAAGGGCACCCTCTGCGGGGTTCGGACCTAGACTTCGTTCGTTGCTAGCAATTGTAACAATAACTTCTTCCCATGCACCTTTTTACACGCCTTATATTAGCTTCACCTGTATGTTTGTATGTTTGTTTGTAACCGACTTCTTTGGGCGCGATTTTGACCCACTTTAAACGGCCAGATTTCGTTCAAACTTTGTAGATTTATCGAGGACCGATGACAATACACTATTTTAATAAAAGATTTTTTTTTAGTTTAAAAAAAACTAAAAAATCACGCTTTTATAAATAAACTAAACTAAAAAGTAGTTGGTTTTCAATAAAAAGCGTGTTTTTAGTTTTTTTTAACTATTTTTTTTTTGGCGGGGTCACGTCGTACGCTATGCCTTCAACCCACGCTGAGGGCACAGCGTGGGGATATGTCGGACTTGCACCGACTAAGAACACCCCGGTCCCGTCCTTGCCTTTGCTGGAGCCGCGGGATCACTTACGCAAGCTCTGCGCAACTCCAACAGGATTGCACCTTATGCAAGCTTCGTGGTAACTTCGTCCTACCCTCCTCTCCTACTCACCTGTCGGCCTCGGCCTGCAGCTTGTCGTGCGCGGCGCGGATGGCGTCCAGGTCGGCCCGCAGCGCGTGCAGGCTCCGCTTCTGCGCGTGCAGCTCGTGCAGGCTCCGCGGCGGGAGGCTGTCGCTGCCCAGAGCGGTCTCCTTCTCTCCCACCCACGCCGCGGTCTCCTCCGCTGAGCGGTCGAACTCGTGGACTTGGCGGGCGCCCGCCAAAGCCTGGGAGAAAAATAAAATATATAACAAAATAAAAATGAACTCTCATGGATGCTGTGAAAAAGTCAGTTACATTGTATGTATACTAATAATAATGAAGTGAAAACTTCCTTAGCGGCGCTGTGTACTTATTGAGATGGGTAAAAAATGTTGAGCTCGCGTCAGGGGTCACGTGACTGATCCTAAGACGCGGCGCAGGGCGCTTGCGCGAGTGTGAGATTTCATCGGGTGTTAGAATAGATTTTTTTTTTAAAACGACGCCCGCTCTATGAATTTAATCCTTGTGTCGCGGGGGTTTCACAAACATTCAAATCACATGCACAAAGAACACCCAGAATTGGAACAAGCATTTGTGGATCACACAAATGCTTGTCCCATGCGGGGATCGAACCCGCAGCGCGTCGCGCACAGTGGTCATGCGTGGTGCCCTATACCACTCGGCTATCCGTGCAGTCCGTGCAGTTGAAGTGAAAACTTCTTTAGCGCCGCTGTGCACTTTTTGGGGTGGGTAAAAAAATTTGAATTCGCGTCAGGGGTCACGTGACTGATCCTAAGACGCGGCGCAGGGCGCTTGCGCGAGTGTGAGATGTCATCCGGTGTCAGCATAGAAAAAATATGTCAATGGAAGTAGTGGCATTTTTTAAAGATTTTTTTTTTAATTGAATAGGTACTTCTTTAGAGGCGCAGTGACTGTGACTGTGCATCTTGGGTTTCAATATCAATGGCTTTCTAACAAACATTTACCTACATTATTTAAGGATTCAACGGTTTACTCACGCGTATTCTCGCGATCGCCCGACTAGTTTCAGACTCAATAGGAGTCCTTAATCATGAGCTGACGTGAATTCAATTTTTTTTACCCTTCCCAAAAAGTGTAAAGCGCCGCTAAAGAATTTTTTACTTAAATAATATTGTTTTAGTTTTTAAAAACGACGACGCCCGCACTAAGGAATTTAATGCTTGTGTCGCGGGGGTTTCACAAACATTCAAATCACATGCACAAAGAACACCCAGACTTGTAACAAGTATCTGTGGATCACACAAATACTTGTCCCATGCGGGGATCGAACCCGCATCACGTCGCGCACAGTGGTCATTAGCGTGGTGACCTATACCTAATGACCACTGTGACCTACCTACCTAGACTTAAATAATTATGAATTCGTCTCACGGAAGTTATTATAATAATTTACCTAGATCTTAGTTCTACCTATAAGCAGTGCTTACCTCCTGCCTAGCAAGCGCCAGTTCTTTGAGATCGTCCCACAGCCCCTTAATATCGTCTATCCTCTGCTTGACTCTGTCTGCTTCTGGAGTATTCTCTTCTAGAAGTACGCTGCCAGCCTCGCAAACACCCTCGATACGACCCTCGTTGGCTGTCGAGAAAAATATTAAGTCAGAAAGTATTTTTTTAAATATGATGACGACCTCCGTGGTCGAGTGGCGTACACACCGGTTTTCAAGGTGTCGCCAGCTCTGAGGTCCCAGGGTTCGATCCCCGGACGGGTCAATGTAGAAAAACACTTTTCTATATTGTCTCGGGTCTGGGTGTTTGTGGTTCCTGCGTTGTCTCTGATTCCATAACACAAGTGCTTAAACTTCTTACTTTGGATTCGGAGCAATGTATGTGATGTTGTCCACATTTATTTATTTATGATTTTGATTTAAGAAAAAAATATTATTTTAAATATTCATTTTTAAGCTGGTATTGTAATCTTCCGGAATAAAAGACTTTTTTTTTTAATCTTACTGGCAATGGGTTTGTACTAGTATTCTTGTTAACCCCTCGTGGTAAGCTAAATTAATTGGGTTGCGAAAGGGCTCACGTCGGTAGAGCAATGAGTGGGATTAAGAAGAGATGATAAGTAATACTTAAAATGTTCTCTCCCTATCTTTCTCTCTCTCTCTCTCTCACCTTGTAACTGCGCCAGGAAGTTGTCGAAGGCTTGCTGCAGCGTTTCCACGTGCTCCACATCCAGGCCGTACTCCTCGCTGGCTGCTGTGGTCATCTGCTCACTTATCCATTCCTGGACCTCTTCGCATTCTTGGACGAACCTAGATGTAAGACAGTGTATGTCAATAGGCGTGATGATGAGGTATGGCAATGAGAAAACCATTTAGTGCTACAATTATTTAACTTTTGACAGGTAAAGTAGTGATGTCCAAATTGCATTTCTGACCCGATAACAACAACAATCGATTTTATTTAAAAAGAACTTTTAATCGATTTAATAAAGTGATATTCCATTTTTAGTCAAAGTTTTGTATTGTTTTAAAGAAATAGAACTAATATTCGAATTAATTTTTTTAGAATTTTTTTTACTTATATAAAATTCTTTTCATTTTTTTTTAATAAAACGACGCCCGCACTAAGGAATTTAATTCTTGTGTCGCGGGGGTTTCACAAACATTCAAATCACATGCACAAAGAACACCCAGACTTGGAACAAGTATCTGTGGATCACACAAATACTTGTCCCATGCGGGGATCGAACCCAGCAGCACTTCGCGCACAGTGGTCATTAGCGTGGTGACCTATACCACTTGGCTATCCGTGCAGTCAAATATAACTATCAATCTACAATTTTGGTTATAATCACGGCAAATCACAAATATTAAAAGGCCGAAAAAAAAAACTGCCCATACTCGTAAACTTCGTAAATCATTGCTTTTGTAGACTATGGTTTTTAATGTAAATAATTACAGAACTTCATAAGCGTGTATGTGAAAAGTTAAACGTCAATTAGTTTGAAGTCGTCGTTAAATTTCATGCTGCCTCTGTCACTTTTAAATGTAAAGAAGCAACAAATAGACATCTAAGAACATCTCAAAGATGAATCTGCCTTCTGCCTAGCCTTATCCCAAGCTATGTTGGGATCGGCTTCCAGTCTTACCAGATTTAGCTGAATTCCGTATTTTACAGAGCGACTGCCTATCTGACCTCCACAACCCATAGCTGGGTAATACAGTATTCCATAGTAAGACTGGTTGTGAGAATTGTTATGACTTAACGACTATCAAAGATCACTGTATGACAGTCGGGACCAACGGCTTAACGTGCTTTCCGAGGCACGGAGGGGTCTCGGTATGTTTACAAATGGTCACCCATCCACGGACCAACCGCGGCGAGCGCGGCTTAACCTTTATTATAGGTCAAACCGTACGGCTTACGCTTAGCCATGAGCCCCTCAAAGATGAGTACCGTTTCAGGATACGGGGGACAAACTCTCTCTACTCACTTGAAGTATTTGAGGCTTTGCTGCAACCTTTGCTGTCTTTTAGCAGACAGAAGCTTCATATCCTCGTAAGTAGACTTCAGTTCATCTATTCTCTTTTGTATCTGTTCACCGTCGATGGTGGCGCGGTCCTGGTGAAAAAAAAGATTATTAACTGTTATTTTTAGAGATAAATAAATAAATAAATGTGGACGACATCACATACATTGCTCCGAATCCAATGTAAGTAGCTAAAGCACTTGTGTTATGGAATCGGAGACAACGAAGGTATCACAAACACACAGACCCGAGGCAATGTAGAAAAGTGTTTTTCTATATTGCCCCGTCCGGGGATCGAACCCGGGACCTCAGAGTTGACGACACCTTGAAAACCGGTGTGTACGCCACTCGACCATGGAGGTCATCATAACTGTCGAATATGTCGTAAATAACCGAATACGGATATAATTATTTTATTCTTCTGTTTTTACTTTGTTAGAGGCAATAAGGTCTAGATCCAATTGAGGGATTTAAAAACTTGAATACGTCTTCACATAAACAATATTTTATTTGCACTAATCACTATAAACTTAGGAGCTAGACGAGTGGACTGTATTTGAAAGTGTGAGGTGTGCTAACGATTTGCATCAAAATTAATTATCTGAACAACTTCTTAGATAATGAAAGAATATTATACACGTATTTTTACTTATGCGCAAAGACTCAATTTTTTTCATAACACATGATAATGATAACAGCCTCTAAATGTCCCACTGCTGGGCACAGGCCTCTTCCCATATCGGGAAAATTTTCATTGGTCACCACGCTTGCTGATTGCGGGTTGGCGATTTAGACTCTAATTTTAGGAATCCAGGTTTCTTCACGATGTTTTCATTCATTTGTCAATGGTGTCTTAGAATACATTCTTTATTATACATGTTTTGTTAATAAATTGTTGTTGAATACACCATCTCTTTAAACAGAATTCATTTAAAATGAGGGCGGATATTCAACGAGGTAATCAGGTGCATAAAACTGAACAACTTTCCCCAAGGAACATAGGTCGAAATCTTAAAATGGAAAAGGAACTTTTCATACAAAGTGACAGTTCACGTGACTTATGATTGTATGAAAAGATGATGTTATGTTTCTTGGGAATAGTTGTTCAAATTTATGCACCTGATAACGTCGTTGAATATCCGTACTCCTTTTAAATTATCCCTGTATATAAGAATATGTTCTATTCTCACCATAAGTCCAGCGGCCGACTTCTCCAGCTTGGTAACGCTGGCGTCGAAGCCTGTCACCTCCCGCTGCAAGGCGTCCAGCCTCCGCACCAGAGCTATAGCTGAATCTTCATCACGACCGACGTCAGCTGAGATGAGGACAGCCCGCCGCTCAAGCAGCCATGCCTCCGCTTCGGATATTTCTGAGATTAACTGTACAGAAGAAATATAATCTTTGAAATTTTTTTTTTCACAGATTATTATCTGATACCAAACTAGGCAGAGCCTGGTTTATGGTAACCAGATAACTGATAAACATACTTATAAATAAACATTAATAAAAAAACATTTATTTTCTCTTCACATGGGTTAACTTAAATCTAGGCAAAGTTACTTATGGCGACGGATATATAATATAATATATCTATCTATATATATATCCTTGGGACAACTCACACACGGTCATCTGATCCCAAACTAGGCAGAGCCTGTACTATGGTAACCAGACAACTGATAAATATACTTATATATTTATAAATACACACACAGAACAAATGATCGTGATCATCACACAAAGATTTGTCCTGGGTGGGAATCGAACCCACGACCTCCTTAGCAGTCAGGGTCACTAACCACTAGACCAACAGGCCAGGCAATTGATATGAATGTAACATTGTGAGAGACGGGGGCCTGAGTTAGGTTTAGGAATTTTGAACTATGGCAATGTAACCTATATTATAGTGGTGGCAACACTGAAAGAACAAGAAAATGTACAAGAGACCGAAGTTGATTACCTGTCGTGGGTTCGATTCCCATCCAAGACAAATCTTTGTGTGATGAGCACGATCATTTGTTCTGTGTCTGGATGTTATTTATTATAATATGTATGTATTTAGAAATGTATAAGTATGTTAATCAGTTGTCTGGTCACCATAGTACAGGCTCTGTCTAGTTTGGGATCAGATGGCCGTGTGTGAGCTGTCCAAACATATTATTATATTTATTTATTTTTAAAGTGAAACTTTTATTACATCGTTTCGCATGTCGCGTGACGGTCGGCTGCGGAGTAGGGATAAAGTGAGAGGCGCCCGTCAGAGCAGCCGAGCCAATATGGCGGCGTCTATAGTTCCATCAGCTGACCGTGTAGTGTATAGACTATTTACTCATATTACTTTTATACAATAATGGAAAATTTTTAGTTAAGTAATATGAAAAAAAGTTTATTTTTTACCGTGGTTTCATAAAACCACACAATCTTTTTTTTATTTTTTTTTATTCTATCAAGAGAAAACCTGTATTACAGGTGTCAGGTGACCAGGTCTCCAGCAGTTAAGGTAGGTACCTGCAGCAGGTCGCAGCGGTCCCGGATGAGCGCGCTGCGGCTGGCGGCGGCGTCCAGCAGCTGTCGCAGCGCTGCGGCCAGCTCGCGGCTGCGCTGCTCCAGCCGCGGCGCCGCGAAGTGCCCGCGCCGGGACAGCTGGCTGGCGCGACTCGTCACTGACTTTATTATTGGCTCCCTATAAGAACATTATCATTACAAAAAAAATATATATAGGTTGTCTGTCAAGCCTTTTTACGGATGATAATTTTACGTGATGGTTAATAGTCCGCCTGACCGAATTTCGGTCACGGCAGCGTCTCTTAACAAGATAAGTATTTGAGCGGGACATATTTTAGGGCAGAAGATTACTTATCAAGAAGAATACTTATCAAGATGAATCCTTATCAAGAAGAATGCTTATAAAGAAGATTACTTATCAAGAAGAATGCATATCGAGAAGATTATTTATCAAGAGAAATGTTTATCAAGAAGATAACTTATCATGGAGATAACTTATCAAGAAGAATGCATATCGAGAAGATTATTTATCAAGAGAAATGTTTATCAAGAAGATAACTTATCATGGAGATAACTTATCAAGAAGAATGCATATCGAGAAGATTATTTATCAAGAGAAATGTTTATCAAGAAGATAACTTATCATGGAGATAACTTATCAAGAAGAATGCATATCGAGAAGATTATTTATCAAGAGAAATGTTTATCAAGAAGATAACTTATCATGGAGATAACTTATCAAGAAGAATGCATATCCAGCAGATTTCACCGCTCATCTCCACACGGTTCCCCAGCCTCGCTATGCATCCTCGCCCCGCCCAATTTCAGGTAAACACAGAATTTGTTGTCTATTTGAGAATACTGTTTTAGATAAATGATAGGTTTTTTTAAAGCTTACTAGCAATGTGGGTCGCATATTACTAGTATTCTCGTTAACCCCTCGTGCTAAGCTAAGATGCTTGTGTTACACAAGCGTTGGGAGTGGGTTTTCGTCGGTAGTGCAATGGATGGGATTCTGCGACCAATTGATCGCAATTCTGTCACCTTAGCCATATATTATACTAATACATACCTAGCCAACAGCTCAGCCTCCAACGCCAGATGTTTCTTCAGCATTGCTTGAGCCTCAGCGAGCGTCGAACCTGCCTCCTCTTGGCGTACGGCAGATTCTCTCTCTTGCAACCTGGCAAATAACATATTAAAGTTTGTATATGGCGAGAACAGTTTGTGTTTTCTGGCAATTATTATATTATACAGGATTAATTTAAAAGGAGTGCGTTTATTCAACGAGGTAATCAGGTGCATAAAACTGAACAACTTTTCCCAAGAAACATAGGTCGAAATCTTAAAATTGAAAATCATCTTTTCATACAAACATGAGTCACGTGACCTGTCACTTTGTATGAAAACTTAATTTACCATTTTAAGATTTCGACCTATGTTCCTTGGGGAAAGTTGTTCAGTGTTATGCACCTGATTACCTCGTTGAATATACGCACTCCATAAAAAATAATCCTGTATATTCTGTCTTTTAAATTAAAAGGATCAGAAATTCTGTTCAATATACAAATTACATCGAATTATCCTTCTCTATATGGGAAGAGGCCTGTGCCCAGTAGTGAGACATTCTTAGGGAGCGTTCAAGTATTACGTAACACAATTATTGAAGATTTTTGACCCCCCCTCCTCCCCTTGTAACGCACCGTAACGTTTTTCTGTACCCCCTCCCCCCCCCCCCTCTAAACGTTACGTAACACTCAAGTGACCATTTTTAACCTGCAAAAAGTTATGTTATAAATTTTATCCTTTGAATACTTTTAATTGTTGTTGCAGTAATAATACTAAATAAAACGAGAGATTTTAAACGCAAAGTAAATGATAAGGGTTGCTAATTTGGGAGTTTTTATTCCCTAATTTTTTATTAAACAAACAATGTTAAGTAACGTATTGTAAGAAAGACCCCCTTCCGCCCCTGTAACACATCGTAACGTTTTACGAGACACCCCCTTCCCTCCCCCCAAATTGCGTTACGTAGTACTTGAACGCCTCTTAAGCCGGTATTATAAATAATAATTCTCACCATCGGAACTCCTCATCAGCGTCGCGGTCCCAGCGGTGCAGTAGCGCAGCATCCTCCAGGTTGTCGCGACGGATCTGCATCGGCTCCTGCAGTTGACGGTATCTGAGAAAAGGTAATAATAAATTTAAAAACCTGACAGAAACTTTAAGAGCAAAATCGATTCATTAGATCATTAGCGGCGGTAGCCAAAGGCTAGGGCGTCGGACTTGCGATCATGTGATTGTCGATACAAATCCTACCCATTGCACTTCCGATGTGAACCCACTCGTAACACAAGCATATATGTATTTAGCTTACCACGAGGGGTTAACAAGAATACTAATAATGTGCAACCCACATAATTTGTATTTTTTTTAAGTTACTGAAAGAAGGTATCTACTGCTAGTTAAGTATAATATGTGAAATATGGTTTTTAGAAGAAAATCGAAAAACTTTGATATCTATTATTTATCTTTTTTCTTTGAACATCTCATTCACGGTCATCTAATCCCAAACTAGGCAGAGCCTGTACTGTAACAACCAGACACCTGGTATAATCATACATATATTGATAATAACATACATATTATAGATAAATTAAACCCAGAAACAGAACAAATGATCGTGCTCATCACACAAAGACTTGTCCTGGGTGGATATCGAACCCAGGACCTCTAGCTTAGCAGTCAGGGTCACTAACCACAAGACCAGCCAACTGTAATAAGCGAGTCGTTAAGCTCAACACGCCAAATCTGGGGGAGTCGCAAGTCCGATGTTACCGCCGCTTCTTATAATTAATTTTCGTGATTTCCCCAAAAGAGAGTATTTTGCCCAGCAGTGGGAAAGTTACACGTTGAGTTTATGATTATTTTACCTTTTAACAGCGTGGTCAGCCTTGGTCAGTATTTCTTCAGCCATGAAGTGGTTGCTGTCAGCCAGCTGCCTCGCGTTGTCAGCGAGCTGTGTTGCGAGGTCCGCTTTGCTGGACACTTGCTGTTCTAAGCGCGTGTGGCGCTTCAGGAGCGCTAACACTGAGGCTAGGTCTTTACCTGAATTGGGAATATTAATAAAGATATGGTATAATAATAATAAACTCCCAATAAAAATTAAGAAAATTCGTTATGAAAATTTTATGTTAACATTTTCAATTAAACTTCACTTTTTAAATACTTACGTTAAACATATTATGAGTTTTGGAGAAAAAATATATATTTAAAATTGGTATCTATAGTATCAAAATCCATCAAACAATTTCATTATCATTCATGAGCATGCCAAAGAAATAAACTAAATATTCATGTCTATACATGCATATTCTCGAAAAACTCGAAACTTTTTCGAAATTTTTCAAAGAAATATCGTGAGGAAACCTGAATTCTAAAAACTGGAATTTGAAATCGCCAACCCGCAATGAGCAAGCGTGGTGATCAGTGCTCATTCCTTCTCTATATGGCAAGAGGCCTGTGCTCAGCAGTGGGACGTTTATAGGCCGGTATTATTATAGATATCGTGGTGGCCTAGCGGTTCAATGACCGATTCGCATGCACATGGTTGCAGGTTCGAACCCAGGCAAGTACCAATGTGACTTTTTCAAAAGTTATAATTATTCTAAGACATCATTGACTAAGGAAAACATCGTGAGGAGACCTGGATTATGAAAACTTCATTTTGAAATCGCCAACCCGCAATGCGCCAGCGTGGTGCTCAATACTCATCCTCCTCTATATAGGAAGAGGCCTGTGCCCAGCAGTGGGACATTTATAGTCTGGTATAATTATTTAAAGTTATAACGACCGAAAGGTCTGGAGCCAAGCAGGGGAGACTTTTGTCCAGCTGTGGGACAATAACTAGGTTATGAAAAAAAATAATAACGATACATACCGTGGTCCTCACTCAGCAGCTGAGCCTCTACATCATCAAGCCAGGCGGTGAAGTCGTCCAGGCCGCGCAGGTACACGCGCGCCTGGTACGCCTCCTGAAGACGCTCACGACGGAGCTTCGCCGCCGCCTGCCCAACAAATGTACTTGTAACAACATATTAAGACGACCTCCGTGGTCGAGTGGCGTACACATTGGTTTCCAAAGTGTCGCCAGCTCTGGTCCCGGGTTCGATCCCCGGAGGGGCAACGTAGAAAAACACTTTTCTACATTGTCTCGGGTCTGGGTGTTTGTGGTACCTTCGTCGTCTCTGATTCCATAACACAAGTGCTTTAGCTACTTATATTGGATTCGGAGCAATGTATGTGATGTTATCCACATTTATTTATTTATTTATTAATGTGGTAAAAGGGGATACCAGGTTGAATACACTTAACCCCGATCCCACTGTGAAATTATTTGTTTGTATTGCACGCCTCATAAGCGAAGCGTTGAGTTGGGTATTACTGTCAGTTTACGCACACCGAGTGATTCTCCAACGTAAAATGTCACTTTTTTATTCTTTATTGTTTTTATAAGTGAATATAAATAGACAAATGTTGAGAAAAAACACTATTTTTAACACTCATGATATTTTTAAATCTCTTTTTATTATTTAAACTAATAAAAAAATTGTTTAAAAAAGTTCTGTCTTGGACGTCCGTGTGTCTGTATGTACGGATCCCGTATCTTGTGGTCACGATAACGAGCGAAACACTTCACTTATCGAGTTGGTTTTTATTTTATATGCTTCAGTATTTTGAGGAATAGAAGCCTATTACTTTTCACGGTATAATTCGATGTAGTTTAATTATTATTTACAAATAATCTCAATTTTATTGTAATGAATGAGATTATGAGGCGTGCACTTTTGGATTTTCCAACTATTCTAGCTCTGCTGAAAATGATGAGATAGTGTATATATTCACCTGAAGTTCTCTCCACTGGTACTCCAACTCCTCAACGTGTTTGGCGATCTCTTGGGAAGCGTAGTGCTTGCCTTCTGCGAATAAAATTCATATATTATTAAATTAAATTTATTATTTCAGACTTTTCATCGAGATTAATTAAGACGATGTTAGTAAATAATCGCTAATTAATAAATGATTATGATAATTACAGGACTGACTCATTCCAAAGCTCTTGTAGAAGCCTATGACCAGAGATACTCTAAGCGGATCATAGGACTGATTAGGACAAGAATGCGCATCCTAGTTCGGGTCCTTAATGGACACTGTTGCCTAAGCAAGCAGTTGTCGACTACGGGACTGTCCGAAATAAGATCGAACAAACCACTTATATTTAAGTAATAATAATAAAATATCTAATATCTTGGGACAGCTCACACACGGCCATCTGATCCCAAACTAGGCAGAGCCTGTACTATGGTAACCAGACAACTGATAAACATACTTAAGGTCTGTTCATCTATACTTGTCACAAATAGTAAACAAACCGACGTCAATTACAAATCACGATTTTTCTCAAAAATCACACAATGTATGTTACCACAATTAGTTTACAATTCTGAATAGATCACACAAAGTTTCCCATCACTAATTTTATTGACATTTCTTACATACGCCATATTTGTTTACATGTTTGGACAAGTATAGATGAACAGACTATATGTATCAACTTTTCATACAAACATAAGTCACGTGACCTGTCACTTTGTATGAAAAGTTCATTTTCCATTTTAAGATTTCGACCTGTGTTCCTTGGGGAAAGTGGTTCAGTTTTATGCACCCACGACCTCTCGCTTAGCAATCAGGGTCACTAACCACTAGACCAGCAGGCCAGTCGAGGTACACATACCTATGAGGGTCTCCCCGTGGTTAGCGACGTCGTCTATACGTCCCTTGTTGGCGGCGAGTTCCGACTCAAAGGCGGCATGCTTCTGGATCTTGCTTTGTAGGTTCGATAGCTCTCTATGAACAAATACATATAAATAAGTACGATGAAAAATAGGTTTATGAATGGTGTTTAAGAGTAAGGAGTATTTAACAAGACAAAACTTATTCCATACTTCACAACACAGCAATTGGGTATTTGACTACTATCGCAAAATTGATTTCTGTCAAATGTTTCTATAAAAAGTTATAAATTGAAGCAAAATTGCGAAAAAATAACAAAAATATATACACGATTATATAAGTTATAAGCTTTTAAAGTTAGTTGATGTCGCATGCTCTATCTCTTTTTCGAAAAACGACGACTTGTACGGGGCAGCCCCAGACTAGTATGGAGAACTGAATATTGACGTCACAAAACATTATCGCTATCTCTGTCAGATTACCTATATTGGAATGCTTGTAACTAGCTCAATATAAAATTAATTAGTGTGTCGTTTTTAGAGTTCGTTAGTGTGAAGTATTTTTTTTTATTTATGAATATAAACGTGTGTCATAATCAAAATTTAGGCAAACAGTTTACAAAAGTAGTAAATAAAGAAATAATTAGTTTTTAACCTGTAATTCTGGTCGTTAGCGATCTGCATCTTCAATGAGATCCATTCCCTCTCGTGGTAGAGGTTTCTTAAGAACTGGTGCAGCTGGCGCGACTGCTCCAGCGTCTCTCCCCGCTGGGCGCACGACTCCTGTAAAGAAGAAATGATGTACTGGATACTCAAGTGGATAAGGTAGTGGAACTGGATACATACTATTATGAATGGATACTATTTGACTGCACGGATAGCCGAGTGGTATAGGTCACCACGCTGATTACCACTGTGCGTGACGTGCTGCGGGCTCGATCCCCGCATGAGACAAGTATTTGTGTGATCCACAGATGCTTGTTCCAAGTCTAGGTGTTCTTTGTGCATGTGATTTGAATGTTTGTGAAACCCCAGCGACACAAGGATTAAATTCCTTAGTGCGGGCGTCGTTTTTTAAAAAAGAAGAAAGAACATAATCCTTGTTTTTTTCAAGAAGTCTACTCCAGTTACTGTAACCTCAAATTTGGATAACTTCGCCGGACTCTTTGGCGGAACCTCTTACCTCCCCACTTCCACGTGTCTGTCGACTGGAAGTGTGCCCCTAAGGCTGGCAGCATTGCCACGTTGAATGGCAATGCTTAACCGCTGAACAAGGTAAAAACCAGCCCTTGGGTCAAACGAGGTGTCTACAAGACGCTCGGATAAGACTTTGAAAAGAATGTGTGCACAGTCTGGGGATCGAACCCGGGACCTCAGAGCTGGCAGCACCTTGAAAACCGGTGTGCAAGCCACTCGACCACGAAGGTCGTCGAGTTAGTCGTCGAGAGAGTTTTTTCAGTTCGACTCGCGACACCGCCGCCGCGTCAGCTCATGATTAAGGACTCCTATTGAGTCTGAAACTAGTCGGGCGATCCCGAGAATGCGCGTCGAGAGAGTTACATTGTTGATATTGTTTAAAAAGATTTAGTTTAAAAGGATTCTGGTTTCATGTTCATAATTTTTGTTTGTGATATTAATTAAAACTGAATTTAATAGTTCCTTTAAAAATAATACTTATAATCGATTTTCCTAGAATATATTACCTACCTTCAACTTGTCTCTCCTATTAAGAATGGTTTCGACTCTCTTCTCGATGTACTCCTGGTCGAAGTGCTGGTCGTGCAGCATGCCGGCTGCGAACCGCTGGAGCTCGTCCACCCTGCCGAGCTGGCTGTCCAGCAGCTTGGAGAACTCCGAGTGCTTGCGGATCAGGGTCTCGACAGCTGGAAGACAATTTAAGTTGTAAGTGATTGATTTCATGTACAAGCTATATTTTCGGATTAAAAGGCGAGTAATGTTGACGATGTACAAATTTAACAGCTTTTTTCATTTTATTGACATCGCGAAGTTCGTTTTTATATCCGGATTTTAATTTCCGGTTTACTAATGAGAGTTTTACAAAATAGTAATAACAGTATTGTTTTTTTTTAATACTGATCATCTTTGGTGATACAGATTAACATCTTAAAAACCCTAAAACGAAGCATTTATTGTTCTCATTTGTACATTTATAATCACTTTTAATATGTATTTATTTGTTATCTCTGCAGTGGGACAGTTACAGGCTGGTGACATTAACAGCTTCGGTAATGGCACCCACCGTGGGA
This sequence comes from Plusia festucae, assembly GCA_950381575.1. Classification (NCBI taxonomy): domain Eukaryota; kingdom Metazoa; phylum Arthropoda; class Insecta; order Lepidoptera; family Noctuidae; genus Plusia; species Plusia festucae. The sequence goes on from OX494457.1 coordinate 954,252, forward strand.
CTCACAAGCGGGGTGATCAATGCTCGTTCTCTGTATGAGAGGCCTGCAGTGGGACAGTTACAGGCTGGTGTGCTTACCATCAAGGTTCTCTCCAAGGTCGTCGTTATTGAGGAAGGCTTCCTTAGACGCGAGCCAGTCCTCCGTCTGGCGCGCCTGTTCCTTCAGCAGCTGGAGCTGATGAGCCTAGAAGATAAATATCTGGTTAATACTGGTTTTTGAGTCATTACTTGAATTAAAGCCTAGCAATTGTATTCGTGACACTTGTCCGTGCAGATAGTGGGATCTATCCAATGCTGACACCTTGATGACGAGAATGAAGGTACAAGATTGAAATTTCTTAGAAAAAAAAAAACTTTTTTTATCTTACTAGCAATGTGGGTCGCACATTACGTAGTGCAATAGATGGGATTCGAACCCGCGACCTCATGATTGCAAGTCCGATGCCCTATCCATTAGGCTACCGCCGCTAACATTTGTCATTGTTTTTTCAACATAAAACTGATGATTTTAATAATGGTTAACGTACCTGTGTCAAATACTGCTTCCTCTTCAGCCAGGCCTGGTCCAGCGTGCTGGAGAGCACCTCCACTTTCTTGGCTTTCTCCGGGACCTGTTCAGCTTCCTTCTGGAGCGACGCTATCACCTTCTGGCGCCCATCGATCTCCGCCTAGTAGGTGAAAGAAGATAATCTGTTTTAATAATATCTTTGGACTACACAGACGGCATCCAGATTCATCTTGTTAGACTGGATTCCAACCCCAACTGGAGAACAGCTTACCTTCTTCTCATGATGGAGTTCCAGAAGCGCTTCAGCATCAGGCACGGTCTCCGGGGCTCCGGTCTCGTCCATGCGCTTGACTGCCTCCGATACCCATAACTCTAATTCCTGAAGACAAACGATTCGTTCAGTAAAACAATTTTTGGAAGTTCTTATTAATTGCAAGAATAAATATAACTTTTTTATAAACTATTGTATTATAATTGTCGCATTTTTAGAGGTCGCACATTACTAGTATTCTTGTTAACCCCTCGTGCTAAGCTAAAATACATGTGATACGAGTAAGTTCATGTCGGTAGAGTAAAGGGTGGGGTTCGAACCCACAACCCATGAAGCTACAGCTCCTACTTTGATTTGAGACTGAGTGGTACTGACTTTGAGACTCTCATCAAACTTATGCTCAGCGATCGCTTCATCTAACAGCGCGGTTCTCTTCTCAGCAAGCTGTTGTAGTTGTTCCCAGCCTTCGCGAAGACCCTGCAGGCTTGTTTCTATCTCCTTCGCACGTTCCGGATACCTGTGAGGTTAGAATGAGATAGATATAGGTCATGAAAAATTTGGTTAATTTGTAAAATTATCAAAGTTTAGTTTCATTCTGGGTTATCTATAGGTGCAGAGACAGATATAGTTGAATACAATATCATTATCTGCATAGCCTTTTCCCAAGCTATGTTGGGGTCAGCTTTCAGTCTTACCGGATTTAGCTGAATACCGTATTTTACGGAGCGACTGCCTATCTGACCTCCACAACCCATTCCATAGTTTTTTTTTTAAAGATTACTACCAATGTGGGTCTCACATTACTAGTAACATTGTTAACCCCTCGTGCTAAGCTAAGATGCTTGTGTTACGAGTGGGTTCACGTCAGTAATGTAATGGGTGGGATTCGAACCTGCAACCACATGATCGCAAGTCCGACGCCCTTGCCATTAGGCTACCGCCGCTTCTGTCCGATAGTAAGTCTGGTTGTCAGAATAGTAATGACTTAACGACTATCAAAGATCAATGTATGACAGTCGGCTTAGCGTACTTTCCGAGGCACGAAGGGGTCTCGGTATGTTTGCAAATATAAGTAACTATATCTTTTTTTTTTCAAATACCAAATCTGTAGGTATCTGTGAAGTTAGAAAGAGACGGATAGATTCCGGTGTCCACTTACTTCTCAGCCAGGCTCCTGCCGTCTCCCTCCAGCTGCAGGATCTTGTCGCGGATGGCGCCGGCCTCCGCGGCGCGCGCCAGATGCTTCCGCTTCAGCTCGTGCGCGGCCGCCAGCTCCCGCCCGCAGTCAGAACTGCTGAACAACGCTGACTTCTTCGAGATTCGTTCTTCTGTGTCTTCGACATCCCTGTGAAAAGAAAATATAATGGAATAAAGCGGAGAAATACGGTTATATTAGAACTACAAATAATTAGCTGACCCAGTGCGTCGTAACGAAAGCGTAGAATGCCGTGCAACTAGCTATGCAACATGTAACAAAACCCCTGTCCGATCCAATAAAGGCGTATTCGTGGTACAGTTCATGAACCGTCTCGCATATGCGGCTTCTTTGACACAAAGCTGTAGGTAGTAAGTACGTGAACTTTGAGGAGCGGTCAGTGTTGCTGTTGCCTTGGATCAGTTTTTATTTAATTATTTTCACTGGGGAAAAATAATAATCTCCAATCCATTTAATGGCTACGTATATGTGTTCGCAGTACGATACCGAATAATACTCTTACGGATCGGACAGGGTTTTTGTTACACGCTGTATATAGGGTACAAAATAATATTTATTTATTTTTCTCGACACATAATTATTGAATATTCATTAATTTAATAAATGTAGACAACATCACATACATTGCTCTCAATCCAATGCAAAAATAAATAGCTAAACCACTTGTGTTATTGAATCAGAGACTACGAAGGTACCACAAACACCAAGACCTTAGACAATGTAGAAAAAGGTATTTTCTCCATTGACCCTTCCGGGGATCGAGCCCGGGACCTCAGAGCTGGTGACACCTTGAAACCAATCGACCACGGAGGTCGTCGATCGATAGACACTGATTTGATGAGAAACTGACCTGTTAAAAGAGTGTATCTCCAACGCGGCGGAGAGGTTGTCTCTGTACTTCTGTAGGGCGCCGGATAACGCGCGCCATTTTGCGAGGAAGGCGTCGCGACGCTGCGATACGGCTGCGGCTTGTTGAGTTGGGCCCTGAAAATAAATATGTTGTTAGTAACATGTAAGCGAAACTCAGCTAAAAACTATCGCGGCAATAGTTTACCGTGTCCAACGTAAAGGATCCACTGTCACACACAGGTACCACTGTGCGCGACCTGCTGCGGGTTCGATCCCCGCATGGGACAAGCATTTAATTTTGCAAGATACTTGTTCCAAGTCTGGGTGTTCTTTGTGCATGTGATTTGAATGTTTGTAAAACCCCCGCGACACAAGGATCAAATTCCTTAGTGCGAGCGTCGTCTATTAAAAAAAAAACGTGTGGCACTCGGGGTCTGCCGCGGTAAAGCTATTGCATATGTGTGGTATTTTATAGATATGATAGATAACTATACACCTGTATACTTTCTCACAAACAGCTGCTTACGTATTCGTCCGACTTAGCAGCTCGTCTCGATCCGCGCGAGTTTCGTACAGTCGTACCATACACGTTAAGCGAATGCTCGGCCGAGCTACATGGTAGGCGGAGTGGGGGGTGTTAGGTTTATTTCGTTACGGAATTTCTTGATTCGGTCGCCGCGCTCAAAGCCCGCGATAAAAGCTATGCAATAGTTAAAAAAAATATCCTCACCTGTTGCAGCAGCTTATCAGCAAGTGCACAGATGCTCTTCACCCTCTTGTCATCAACCTTCATGTCGCTATCCATGTCATCCAGCTTCCTCAGCAACGCGCTGCAGTGCTCGTAGTCCCTGCCCAGCTCGTGGGCGGTCACCATCATCTCCTTGTCCCTGATCCAGGCCTCTATCTTGTCCAGATGCTGGTTGAATTCGAGAATGTCCTGCGCTTCTTCTAGGCCGCGACCTGGGGAAGAAATTTGGATTTAACTAGCTGTTGTCCGACGACTCCGCCTTCAATCCTTTTTTTTTCTAGTTAGAATTGTAGCCTATTTTACCCAGGGATATTATAGCATTCTAATTTAATAAAAATAGGGATAAATAGTCTATTCGTTAATCCAGGGCGTCAGCTACCTACATACCAAATTTTATTGAAATTGGTCAAGCAGTTTGATTGTGTACTGGAAACAAACATATTATTATGTAGACATATAAAAAATGAGTTTTGGATAGAGTGCTGATCAATGCTCGTTCCTTTTCGATATGAGAAGTGGCCTGTGCCCATCAAAGTGACATTTAGGGGCCCGTGTTATTATTATTATTATTTCCTTTTTTTGGAGTGATTTTTTTTTTATAATGTTTACTAGCAATGTGGATTACATTACTAGTAATCTCGTTAACCCCTCGTGCTAAGCTAAAATGCTTGTGTTACGAGTGGGTTCACGTCGGTAGTGTGATGAGTGGGATTCGAACCCGCAACCATATGATTGCAAGTCCGACGCCATAGCCATTAGGCTCTGTTTTTCTTTCTTTTTTTTTCGGGGTGCAAAGCTTATGACTTCGACCCACGACGTGGGCATTTGTGAGTATCTAACCGACTATAATAAACACCCCGGTCTCGTCTTTGCATAAGCCAGAGCCACAAAATCACTTTTACACTCCCAGCGCACCTCCAGAAGATTTTTAAACACGCTTATGTTACTTGCCTACAAGAACATAAGTCCAACTATATTAGTGTTCAAGATAGTACCTCTCTGTTCTGTAGCGGTCTCCAGCCTCTGCCAGTCGGCCTGCAACGCCTGCAGTTCCTTCTCCACCTCCTCATCAGGCCGCAGCTGTTCGGCGAGCACCTGCACCTCCTGCAGGCGAGCCCTGTTGGCTGCCAGCTCCGCGGTGAAAGCCTGGTGCTTCTGCAGCTTCTTGATTTTGTCTTCCAGGTTTGTTACTTCACCTATAAGAGAGATTTTAGTTATTATTATTATATAGCTTTAGGTTTCATCGCAGCGTATGCTTTTTCCAAAGTATGTTGGGGTCGGCGTATCGCAAATGTGATGAAAGATGGTTGCATTTAAGCGACTGCCTATTTGACCTTCACAACCCATTGCTAGGTAATACAGTATCACATAGTAAGACTGGTTGTCAGAATTGTAATGACTTAACGAGCGTCAAAGATTACTGAATGACAGTCGAGACCGACGGCTTAACGTGCTTTCCGAGTGATGAAGGGGTCTCAGTTATTTGCAAATGTCACCCAACCACAGACCGACCGCGGCGAGCGCGGCTTAACCTTTATAAATAGTCAAGTCAACCATTTTAATGTTCCTTGGGGAAAGTTGTTCAGTTTTATGCACCTGATGAATATCCGCACTCCTTTTAAATTAGTACTGTACTATATCGTGTATCTCACCGTGTTGATGTTCGGCCGCCAGCTTGGCCAGCTTGTCAGCGACCCAGCCCCGGGCTTCGGCGGCGTCGCGCGCGAACTGTGCGCGGGCGCGGCTGCGGACCAGCGCTGACCGACGCTCGGCCGCCGCTGCGTACAGCTGTACCGACATACATTATACTTATAACTAGCTGTCACCCGCGGCTTCGCTCGCACAAGTTTATTTATTTATTAAAAGATATTTTCATAGCTGACAATCTTCGTTAAAGCAATATAATTTGTGTTCTTATTCTGATAAATTGTTCTATTTTTATGTTTTTTTTTAATATGTGCAATTGAACTTTACTCAAAAACTTTGTATGCCTTAAGAAAATTGTGGCTCTTATAGTTTATACTTACAGGAAAAGAGTGTAGATTGCTATTTTTTAAATATGCATAAGAATACTATTAAATATTAATCAATAAAAAAAAACATTACACACACTACCATATATTAGACACATAATATACTCTGTGGTATGTCTGTGGCCAAATTGAGAATAGATTATAGAATAATTGTTTGTCTTTACTGAATGCCAAACATAACCACAGTTTACGCGTTTTCGCGTCGATACTGCAATGGGTGTGTCTCGAACCGGCAACCCAACGGTAGTAAGTCCGAAACCATAGACATTAGGCTGACGTCACTGCATTGAATAAAACATACCTTCTTCCTTCTCTCGTTAATATGCTGTAACTCGTCAGCTATCCGCTGACTCTCCACATGGTTCTGCTGCAGCAGCTTGTCTCCGTGGCTGTTCAGGGTCGCCAGCTTCTCGTCCTGAAACGAAGAGTTACAATTATCGATAAGTTAAGAGTTATAATCTAGACTAATATTATAAAAAAGAAAAATGTTCCCAAACTAGATAGAGCCTGTACTATGACAACCAGACAACTGATAAAGATATGTATACAACATGTAACAAAACCCCTGTCCGATCCAATAAAGGCGTATTCGTGGTACAGTTCATGAACCGTCTCGCATAGACAGCTTCTTTGACACAAAGCTGTAGGTAGTAAGTACGTGAACTTTGAGTCAGTGTTGCTGTTGCCTTGGATCAGTTTTTATTTTGATTTAATTATTTTCACTGGGGAAAAATAATAATCTCCAATCCATTTAATGGCTACGTATATGTGTTCGCAGTACGATACCGAATAACACTCTTAAGGATCGGACAGGGTTTTTGTTACACGCTGTATATTTATAAATACACTACTTTACCTGCGTCGCGAGCAGTTTCTCGAAAGCCTCATGTTTCTTGAGTTGGTTGTCGACCTCCTCAACGCTGCTAGTCTGGGATATCTCCGTACCTAAAATAAAAAAGGTGTTGAAACGTGGGAAACTAAAATCAAATAAACCGCGATAGAATATGTTTAAAAAAAGTAGTTTTATTTTAATTCGCGTAATACTTAGAAAGCATTAAATAATAATAAACTTCCAAGTGCGAGTCGGACTCACACACCGAGGGTTCCGTACAAACTTAAGTTTAAAATTATTAAAAATACTTTTACTATAATTATGATGTAATAAAAAAATACTGTTTAAGCATTTGTTCTTCTATCTGTGCTATATATAACACGTTTCTTCGTACTTTAAGTAATTTCTTCGTTATTTAAAAATTCTAAGTTCACGGGAAGTACCCTGTAGGTTTTAATTTCCTTGGGAGTGTCGAAAATTTGCGGAAATTTGTTTTAATTAAATTAATTAATTAAATGTGGACAACATCACATACATTGCTCCGAATCCAAAGTAAGTAGCTAAAGCACTTGTGTTATGGAATCAGAGACAACGAAGGTACCACAAACACCCAGACCCGAGACAATGTAGAAAAGTGTTTTTCTACATTGACTCGTCCGGGGATCGAACCCGGGACCTCAGAACTGGCGACACCTTGAAAACCGGTGTGCACGCCACTCGACCACGGAGGTCGTCGTGTTCTCACTTGATATCGCGCCATTTGGCGTGACTGCGAATGCCCTTCACAGAATATGGATTAAACTTACTCAATGCAGCTTCCTGAGCTGCGCACAGATCGTGCAGCATCTTAGCATCTCGTAAGAAGCAGTGGAGATCTATCAGCTGGTCCAGGGCCACCTGCCTCGCCGCCCACGCGCCGTGCAGACGGTTACGTTCCTCTAAGAGAGCTTCACATTTCTCTTCCACCTCCTGATACGATTGGAATGTTGGTTTAACTTAACTAAGCGCCAATAATATGTTGGGACAGCTCACACACGGCCATCTGATCCCAAACTAGGCAGAGCCTGTACTATGGTGACTAAACAACTGATAAACATACTTATATATTTATAAATACGTACATATTGCAGATAAATTACACCCAGAACAAATGATCGCGCTCATCACGCAAAGGTTTGTCCTGGGTGGGAATCGAACCCACGACCTTCGGCTTAGCAGTCAGGGTCACTTACCACTAGACCAACAAGTCCGTCACTATTATTGATAAATATTTTTTACAAAGTTAAGAAAGACCTAATTATTTTAGACCTGCCTCCTTAGACAAGGTACATTTCTAGAATCGTTATCGCTGATCGAATCGCTCAAATGTATGAAAGTGACAAGTCTAAGGCCTAGTTTTTTGATCCCGAGTTAACTCAACCAATGGTTAAATTATTTAACCATTGGTTAATATTTAACTTAAATATGCTTCCTAATGGTTTTAAACTTCGATAGAACGCATTTATTCATCAATTTTTAGTCTATCAAATGGTAAATTGAACTATTTGTAAGATTAAAAATTTATTCTGATAAATGGTTAGATTTTTAACTCTCCAACTTATTTGACCATTTGACACTTACAATTGTTGAAAAAACACGTTTTGAAACCATTAGTTAGCATAAAGTACCTAAATCACGTGACTTATCGAAGAGAAATGTCATTTCCATACATTTAATGTAATTTAATGCCAGCCACACACGTAACGATATAACTGCACAGTTTTGACGTATTAAGTATCTTGCAAAAGCATTTGACAGCAAAAGTTGCGCAACTATTGCTGTCCAATTACTTATTTGTATTGAATTGGTAAACAGACAGCAATAGTTGCGCAACTTTTGCTGTCAAATGCTTTTGCAAGATACTTAATACGTCAAAACTGTGCAGTTATATCGTTACGTGTGTGGCTGGCTTAAGCGACATAATTTTTTATATTTTTTAAACGACGTCCGCATTAAGGACTTTAATCCTTGTGTCGCGGGGGTTTCACAAACATTCAAATCACATGCACAAAGAACACCCAGACTTGGAACAAGCATTTGTGGATCACACAAATGCTTGTCCCATGCGGGGATCGAGCCCGCAGCACGTCGCGCACAGTGGTAATTAGCGTGGTGACCTATACCACTCGGCCATCCGTGTAATCAATTCTATAGAAGTGTACCTTGTCTGAGGGCAGTACTTATAAGTGAGTAGTGCTTACCGCAGCGTTGGGATGGCCGGCGGCGACGAGGTCCCGGCCGGCCTGCAGCGCGTGGCGGAAGGAGGCGTCGCGCGCGTCCAGCTCGGCGCGCACGGCGTCGTGCTCGGCGCGGGCCGCGTGCGCGCCGCCCGCGTCGCGCACGCGCAGTGCACGCTGCATGGACGTGCGCAGCGACACCGACCACGACGTCAGGTCGCGGACCTGTACCGTACCAATTAATGGTGAATATAGTTGCCGGGAGAAATTCGGAAAAAGATGGAATCCCGGATTCGTTTTCATCGATCGGTCGCATGCGCTTAACTTTATATGGAAAACAACTTTCTTCTAATTCATATAAACTATTAATTCAATCTTGTTCCATAGTACACTTGTAATACCCGTATTTATGAAAAAACTCGGAAAAAGATTATGACCTTGACCTTCTGGTAACCTTGACCTCGAGACCTACGCTTCGAGATCAGTAGCTATGATGAAGGTCTGTGACGTCGACAATTTCGGTGATATATTCACCAAAATTGTCGACCAAGTCAGTCAAAAGAAAGGTCAAGGCCTGGCCAGTAGAAATTTTCTATTCCACAAAAAATATTTCAATACTTTAAACTTTAAAAAATATTAACTTTTAAAGTATCGCATTGCATGACTATAATAAAATTACGGAAGTATTGGTACGGAACCCCAAACAAAAGGTTTTATAAATAACATATTATATCAACTTACTTGCGACAAGAATTGGTGTAGCTGTAGGTACTGTTCCAACGTATGCTGTCGTTCGTCCGCCGCCTGCTTCAGCTGCGCCCACGCCTCTTCCAACGCAGTCTGTTGCAGCTGGATCTGCTGCACGTTCCCGCCAGGGTACAGCTTCTGGAGGCGACTGCCTTCTTCTTGGAGGACCTGGAGAAACAAGAGTTATTAGTGACGGTTTTTGAGACATGTAGACCATTGAGATGTAGGTGATATTTTTTATTTTACATACATTCTCGAGCAACATTAGCGACCCAAGTTTAGTCCCCCATTTCATGACAGTGTTTCAATCAGCAAGCAATTAGGTACTTGACTACTATCGAAATATTAATTTAAGACATTGTTTTTCTAAAAATAGACGTAAATACAAAATTGATTTAAAAGCAGTGCGTATATTCAACGAGGTAATCAGGTGCATAACACTGAACAACTTTTTGCAAGAAACATAGATCGAATTCCTAAAATTGAAAATCATTTTTCAAACTAACTTAAGTCACGTGACCTGTCACTTTGTATGAAAAGTTGATTTTCAATTTTAAGATTTCGACCTGTGTGTGTGTGTGTGAAAAAAAGTGGTCCCGCATAAAAGTGAATAACTCACTTTTATGCGGGATCCCTTTTTTTCACCTAATTTTTTTGCCCAATTTATTTGTCATGACGAGTTATAAATATCATTATGCAAAGATCCTTAATCTATAGGCTTTAGAATATTATGCAATTAATTAAGTTATGCCAAATTAATATTGTGCGTAACTATTATTAGGATAAATAAAATTATGCCATGTTAACTTATGACACAAAATTGTATGCTTAAAAATAGAAAACTCTTTTATGCATCTGATTACCTCTTAGAATATACGCAGTCCTTTTAAATTAATCCTGTATAATATACCATTGAACAGCGTGGTGACGCGTCGCCACGGCAACAATCAATTTTACTACCCGCAGCTATAGATGTTTCACATTTTATGTCAAATAGCCAAATTGACTGCACAGATAGCCGAGTCACCACGCTAATGACCACTGTGCGCGACGTGCTGCGGGCTCGATCCCCGCATGGGACAAGCATTTGTGTGATCCACAGATACTTGTTCCAAGTCTGGGTGTTCTTTGTGCATGTGATTTGAATGTTTGTGAAACCCCCGCGACACGAGGATTAAATGCCTTAATGCGAACGTCGTTTAAAAAAAAAATAGCAGTAGTACCTGCATCTGAGCGTCGATAGCGAGCAGGTCGGCGTGCGCGGCGTGCTGGTCGCGCAGCAGCGCGGTGGCGGCGCGCAGGTCGCGCGGGGGGGGGGGCGCGCCCAGCGCCAGCCGCTTGCCCGCCGCGCGCGCCAGCAGCTCGCCCACGTCGCGGTGGAAGCGGTGGATCTCGCCCGCCGCGTGCAGGCGGGAGGCTCGGGCCTCCATTTGCTCCACGAGGCGTTGCCACCATTCACTAAAAAGATGAATAAAAATTAATTACCTTTATTCAGTCTATCAAAATCATATTTATGTTAAAATTCAATCATTTCAGTGATTCATGGCGCTAACGCCAAAGAAGTTTTACTTCAATCGCGCGTAAAGGTTACATGCACACTCTTTTAAGCTATTGCATAGCTTTTATAACCTATGAAGTTTCTTGCCCGTTCTTCTCCATCGTAGATAGAGAATGAACCTATTCTCTATCTACGTTCTCCATATGAATGACATTTTGGAACCGCGCAACTAACTAGCGTCATTTTACGTTTCAAAAGTGCCTGGAAAGGCCTACTTGAAATAAAAATATTTTGATTTATCGCAGGCTTTAAGCGCGGCGACCGAATCAAGAAATTCCGTAACGAAAAAAAACCTAACACCCCCACTCCGCCTACCATGTTCGCTTAACATGTATGGTACGACTGACGAAGCTCGCACGGATCGAAACGAGCTGCTAAATCGGACGAATACGTAAGCAGCTGTTTGTGAGAAAGTATATAGGTGTATCGGTATCTATCATATCTATAAAATGCCACACACATGCAAAAGCTTTACCGCGGCAGTCCCCGAGTGCCACACCTTTTTTTTTTCTCTACAGCCCCATCTCTCTCTACTCACCCTAAAGCTTCTTGTCTCTTCTCTATATCTCCGATGTAGGGACTCTCGGTAGCCAGCAGCTTTTTAGCTAACTCCTCACACTGGTTGAACCTCTCAGCACCACTTTCCACACGGTGACGGAGTTCATCGAACTTGGAGCGTAGAATCTAGACGAAAATGTATAAAATTAATTATCTTATTATTTGACTCTAACAGTTCCCCGCGACTCCGTCCGCTGTACCAAATTTTTTAATAAAAAATATAGCCTATGTTACTCAAGGTGAATGTAGCTTTCTAATGATGAAAGAATTTTTGAAATCGGTACAATAGTTTTTGAGTTTATTCATTTCAAACATACACACAAGAATACAAATCTTTCCTCTTTATAATATTAGTGTAGATATTTGCAACATTGCTTTACACTAGCGGACTTATAGGCAAGATATAAATAGAAACACTTTGTGTGACACAGTTATACAATATGTAACAAAACCCTGTCCGATCCCTAAGACTATTATAGTATCATACTGCGAACACATATACGTAGCCATTCAATGGATTGGAAAATAATTAAATAAAAATAAAAACTGATCCAAGGTAACAGCAACACTGACCGCTCCTCAAAGTTCACGTACTTACTACCTACAGTTTTGTGTCTAAGAAGCATACACATTTGTTTTAAGTACGTTTAACGATTCAATGGGAGGTGCGCTATATTAAATTATATTTTTCTCGGTCACCGGTGACCGATGAACAATAAACTCACCAGTAGATGCTCGTAATCCTGTCCATAGTCTTCGCTGGAGGCTGCGGCGTACTGTTCCTGTATCCAACTTTCCAGTTCAGCGCTCTCAGCCAAGTACTCGTGTCTATGATCAAAATAATATCCATAGATATAGAAAAAAGTTATATCTAAGAGGAGAGATATTATACAGGATTAATTTAAAAGAAGTGCGTATATTCAACGAGGTAATCAGGTGCATTAAACTGGACAACTTTTCCAAAGGAACATAGGTCGAAATCTTAAAATGGAAAATCAACTTTTCATACAGACATAAGTCACGTGACCTGTCACTTTGTATGAATACTTCATTTTCAATATTAAGATTTCGATCTATGTTTTGTGGGGAAAGTTGTTCAGTTTTATGCACCTGATTACCTCGTAGAATATACGCACTCCATAAAAAATAATCCTGTATACACTGTCTAGCACCATGTTAACGCGTCAATAACTCTAAAACCGGTAGCCCACACTTCAGGGTGCCAATAACCATAATGGTCACCAATGCTCCTTCTCCATATGAGACGAGAACTGTGCCCAGCTGTTGGACATACACAGGATTAATTTAAAAGGAGTGCGTATATTCAACGAGGTAATCAGGTGCATAAAACTGAACAACTTTCCCCAAGGAACATAGGTCGAAATAGCCCATATTGCAATGATAACTCTAACTTCATGTTAGGATATACATTATACATACAGTTGAGGGACAACAATGAGCTCTGCGATAAGATTCTAATAACTGTATTCACACGTTAGGATGCCAATAACTCTGGCTAGGGCGTCGGACTTGCGATCAAGTGGTTGCTAGTGCGAATCCCAAGCATCAACACATGCATCTTAGCTTAGCACGAGGGGTTAACGAGATTACTAGTAATGTGCGACCCACATTGTTAGTAACCTTTTTAAAAACAAAAAAGAAATCCCAATAATTGCACTACCGACGTGAACCCACTCGTAACACAAGCATCTTAGCTTAGCACGAGGGGTTAACGAGATTACTAGTAATGTGCGACCCACATTGCTAGTAACCTTTTTAAAAACAAAAAAAAACCCAATAATTACACTACCGACGTGAACCCACTCGTAACACAAGCATCTTAGCTTAGCACGAGGGGTTAACAAGATTACTTGTAATGTGCGACCCACGTAGCTAGTAACCTTTTTAAAAACAAAAAAAACCCAATAATTACACTACCGACGTGAACCCACTCGTAACACAAGCATCTTAGCTTAGCACGAGGGGTTAACGGGATTACTAGTAATGTGCGACCCACGTAGCTAGTAACCTTTTTAAAAACAAAAAAAAACCCAATAATTGCACTACCGACGTGAACCCACTCGTAACACAAGCATTTAGCTTAGCACGAGGGGTTAACAAGAATACTAGTATAATGTGACCTACATCGCTTGTAAGATGAAGAAAAAATCTCTTTCTATCTCTCACCTGCAAACGCTCTCCACCAGCGCCTTCTGCCGCTGCGCAGCGGATCTCTTCAGCCTGGCGAGGCTGTCAGCCAGCAGGGCGTGGCGGGCCAGTAGGGCTTCGCCCTCGGGGTGTCCTCCGTTCGCCATGTTGGTGGCCACGTGACCCATCTCCGCGATAATGGCCGCGTAAGTGTCGAGTTCTAGTTCAACGGCCTATTAATAGGAATTAACGATATGTAATATTAGCCATGATGACGGTTCAAAAAGACAAAATCTAATTGATCTATCAGTTAGATATTTCATGTAACGTGACGTCACGTCTGAGTCAATATTTCTTAGTCGTGACGTCACGTCTAAGTCAGAATTTCATATAGACGTGACGTCACGTTTAAGTCAAAATTTTATATAGACGTGACGTCACGACGGAGTCAAAATTTCATATAGAATTGACGTCACGTGTAAGTCAGAATTTCACATAGACGTGACGTCTCGTCTAAGTCAAAATTTCACATAGACGTGACGTTACGCGACCTTGTCATTGCACTGCATCTTCGCAATTTATTATTTTCGTTACAAAATACTTGACTAATATTTTTCAATAATCTATCTGAAAGTTATCAAAAATATGATGCTTGTAACCTTACCTTGTGCCTAGTGAGCAGCTGCGTGGCCCTATGCCTGTCCTTGGCGAGGTCGGCGTGCGCGAGCGCAGCAGCCTTGTCGGTGAGCCAGGCGTCCACCTCCAGCGCGTCGTGCAGGAACTGCTGCGCGCGCAGAGCCGCCTCCAGGCTGGCGCCGCGCTGCTCCGCCGCCAGCGACACCGACGCGTAGCGGGCCTCCAGCTCCGAGCATAGGGACTCGATCTGAGATGACATAAATGCGTCAGGGATTTCGGAAAACTGTCTTCGAATAACTTAAAGCTGATGGAAAGATTTAGTTGGAAAAGAGAAGTCAGGAGAATTGGAAAGCTGTCTTCGAAAAACTTTAAGCTTAAAGCTTATGGAAGAACCTGAGACGGAAAAGAGAGATTATAAGGAGTATTGGAGAGCTGTCTTTGAAAACCTAAAAGTCTTTGAAAAGAGAGGTCTGGAATATTAGACCAGGGCCGATAATTGTTAAAACCAAAAAAAATAATAGTAGGATGAAACTAATTAGAAAAGGAAGGGAATATGATAAAAATTAAAGAAAAAATAAATTACGGTCGATCCGAGTTCGGGAAGGGGTTTTAAGGGTAAAAAATGGTTTATCTTGATTTCCAGCAAAACTACAAGTCCTATGGAAAAAAGTCAAATGGCAAAGTTGTAGGTAATAAAAAGATCTACAACTTTTGTCTTTACACTTTTTTCACATAACCTCAAAATGTATGTGAAAAATCCAAAGAACCAAGTTTTTGGTTTTTTATTTTTATCTTTTTCAAAAATATATTTTTTTTCACGAAATTTGGTGAAAACTTACCTTTTTATGTCCCAAATACGCTGTAATTTATTTGATTAAAAATATTTATTTTTTCACCTTATTTTGAATTAATATAAAAAAAACATCCTAATTTTCCATCGAAAATTCACCCGTCAAAATATCAGCTTTTTTCAAAAAGTATGGGGGGTTTTGTTCGTTGAAATCTCTACTTTCTGATGGTGTAAAAAAAATATACATTACTATAGTAAATGTTCTCAGAAAATGCATAATCACTATGTACAATTTCATCAAAAAAATGACATTGCTTAATTTTTTTTTCAGTTTAAAGTTTATTTATTAAATTCGAATTACATTCATGTCATAGAAAATCTCACAAAATGATTCAGATGAAATTCTGGATGAGGAACCAATGCAGACTGGAAAAAATTGAAGCAAAGACATTTTTTTGATGAAATTGTACATAGTGATTATGCATTTTCTGAGAACATTTACTATAGTAATGTATATTTTTTTTACACCATCAGAAAGTAGAGATTTCAACGAACAAAAAACCCCCATACTTTTTGAAAAAAGCTGATATTTTGACGGGTGAATTTTCGATTGAAAATTAGGGTGTTTTTTTTTATATTAATTCAAAATAAGGTGAAAAAATAAATATTTTTAATCAAATAAATTACAGCGTATTTGGGACATAAAAAGGTAAGTTTTCACCAAATGTCGTGAAAAAAAATATATTTTTGAAAAAGATAAAAATAAAAAACCAAAAATTGGTTTTTTGGATTTTTCACATACATTTTGAGGTTATGTGAAAAAAGTGTAAAGACAAAAGTTGTAGATCTTTTTATTACGTACAACTTTGCCATTTGACTTTTTTCCATAGGACTTGTAGTTTTGCTGGAAATCAAGATAAACAATTTTTTACCCTTAAAACCCCCCCTCCCCCCCTTCCCGAACTCGGATCGACCGTAATTTATTTTTTCTTTAATTTTTATCATATTCCCTTCCTTTTCTAATTGGTTTCATCCTACTGTAATTTTTTTTCACTTTTTACAAATTTTGAAGGCTTCGGCCCTGGTCTATATAGGATAGCTCAAAATCAAAATGAAAAATCAATAATTTCAAATTAGGCTACTTTTTAATACTTTTTGAAGGTCACCGTAAGTATAGACAAACAACAACCTGGATCGCCCACCCTTCACTTCACAGCTGTCTTCGAAAAGCTAACAGCTAACTAAGACTGAAATAGAGGTCCGGTATTTTAGAAAGCGGTCTCCGTAAAACTATGGAAAATAAAGGTCTAGAATTTTGGAAAGCTGTCTTCGACAAACTGATAGGAAAAAACTTACAAGGGGGCAAAAACAGGCTGTAAATACAAGTACGCGAATGTTAGACATATTCATGATATTAAACTACTTTATAAGCTTATGTGATGGGGGAGCTTCATTTTCGTCTTTAAGACATTGGGAAGTAACGTCCCCCCCCACCGCGCACGCGAGACATAAGACTGTCAGGAACGAATTTGCCAGACTGTAATGCTACTGTCTTCTACCTTCTCCTTTTGCGGATGTCCGTCTTCCACCAGCTCGGCTCCATGTTTGACCAGGCGCTCCACCAGCGGCTTCCTGCCGGCCAACTCCTGGCGCAGTTTGTTCAGCTTCTTCTGAGCTGTCTGAGCTGCATGAAGGTCAGCTGGCGCAGCTCCAGCTCGTGCGAGAGCTTCGCGCTCCGATATCCAGTCGAGTTCCGAAGATACTTCCGCAGCGAATTTGTGGAGTCTGGAGAAATAATAATTGGTTAAGTTTTAAGAGTGCCAGCTGCGATGATTGACAGTTAAAAGTAACATGTATTTTTTTTTTACAATTTAATTTAAATGACATTGATTGACACGTTAAGAAGAAGAATGAACAAATTTGCATACCACCAACAGATACAGGACAATATAAAATAGCAAAATCTGTAACAATTATGACAATTTAACTTTGGACAACTCACACACGGTCATCTGATCCCAAACTAGCCAGAGCCTGTACTATGGTAACCAGACAACTGATAAACATACTTATATATTTCTAAATACATACATATTATAGATAAATAACACCCAGACACAGAACAAATGATCGTGCTCATCACTCAAAGATTTGTCCTGGCTGGGAATCGAACCCACGACCTTCGGCTTAGCAGTCAGGGTCGCTAACCACTAGACCAACAGGCCCTTCAATATTTTATTGTACGTGGTACTTACTGCAGACTCCTGTCCAGGGCCTGCCTCCTGGCGGCGGCGGCAGGAGCGCGGGCCCTCACGGCCTGCAGCAGTGCAGCGGACTCCCGCTCGATGGCGGCGGCGTCGAAGTGTCCGCCCGACACCAGGTCCGCGCCCTGCTCCGACAGCGCCGCCGCCTTCGACTCCCACGCTGACAACTCTTGTTCCAGAGCCTGGGTGGAAGGTACATGTCAGGAACTTGAAGAGAGTCAAAATTAACGATACACTACAGAATTTACTTCTAAGTATTTATTGAGTTCAATGACCAATACAGGATGATTTTTTATGGATTGCGTATATTCAACGAGGTAATCAGGTGCATGAAACTGAACAACTTTCCCCAAGGAACATGGGTCGAAATATTAAAATTAAAAAAAAAAAATCATATATTTAAATCACGTGACCTGTCACTTTGTATATTTAAATTTCAATTTTAAGATTTCGACCTATGTTCCTTAGGGAAAGCTGTTCAGTTTTATGCACTTGATTACCTCGTGGATCTGACAGGGTTTTTTTTATATATTGTATATACAAATAATTCTGAATTCATACCTGGTGCTGATTGAGCAATCTCTTACAGCTCCTCAGATCGGTTCCGATCTCCTCGCTCTTGAGTTCTCGCTCCAAGTCCATGAGACGAGCCTTCGCGTCTTCTATCGATCTAAAAGTAGTAATATGATGTTTAAATCACGTCACGAAAATCACGAAAAAAAACCACTGTTTTTTTTTTATGTAGGTAAGTAAATAAATGTGGGCAACATTACATACATTATTCCGAATCCAAAGTAAGTAGCTAAAACACTTGTGTTATGGAATCAGAGACTACGAAGATACCACAAACACCCAGACCTGAGACAATGTAGAAAAGTGTTTTTCTACATTGACCCGTCCGGGGATCGAATCCGGTGTGTACGCCACTCAACCACGGAGGTCGTCAATACAAGTGTTCAATACACTTTATCGAGTTCTGCGTTCGTAAATGTATGGGACAATCGATATTTTTCGCGATTTCAGATTTAGGCTGAATAATCGTAAACAAATTACCGTCTATGCTTCCTCTGTGCCGCGGCCTGGCGTAACTTTCCGCCTTTATCCCTGGAGGCAGCCACCAGCTCCGTCCACGAGGTCTGGAGGTCCGATAGGCGAGAGGACACCTCCTCCGCCCGAGAGGGGTCGGACTTCTGGAGGGATTGTCCGATCTGGGTGGGATATAAATAAATAATAAATATCTTGGGACAATCTCACACACGGTCATCTGAACTAGACAGAGCCTATACTATGGTAACCAGACAACTGATAAACATACTTATATATTTCTAAATACATACATATTATAGATAAATAACATCCAGATACAGAACAAATGACCATGCTCATCACACAAAGATTTGTCCTGGGTGGTAATGGAACCCACGACCTCCGGCTTAGCAGTCAGGGTCACTAACCACTAGACGAACTGGCCCGTAAAAAAATAGTAATATATATTATATAATAGCTAAACTTACGCTCTCAACATTTCTGAGTTGTTTTTCATTAGCCTGGAGTTCTCTCTCGAACGCCTCGTGCTTCTGAAGCTTCCGTTCCAAATTGGCAAGATCTCTGTAACACAAAAAAATAACAAAATATTCATAAATAGCTGCTGACAAACGATATTTTTCCATATTAAAAAAGTGAGCCACCTTTATCACCTAGAGATATTATAAATAACGCCTACGACCATCCAATTACTTATTTTCAGACGTAACAAATTATAACTACAACTTAATATTTCGGGACAGCTCACACACAGCCATCTGATCCCAAACTAGGCAGAGCCTGTACTATGGTAACCAGACAACTGATAAACATACTTATATATTTCTAAATACATACATATTATTCTCAGACACAGAACAAATGATAATTTGTTCCTGGTTGGTAATCACACTCACGACCTGATGTTTCGCAGACAGATTTGGGATCACATGGCCATGTGTGAGTTTTCCCAAGAATTTATTATATGTTATATAATCAGAAGAAATTTGCCTAAGTTACTCCTTATTACATGAGCTACCTGCCTGTAAAAGTCCCATCAAAAACGATCTAGTCATTTCAGAGATTAGCGGCAACAAACAGACGGAGACAAAATTTGTGAAAAATGTTATTTTGGTATGTACCGTATATTCATATGCATGTAGCAAAAAGCGGTTATTTTAATATTACAAACAAACACTCAAATTTTATTTATATGTATAGATTTGGTATTTTAGTTATCTCACCTGTAACTCTGATCTTTCGCGGTTCTAGTTTTGTCTTGGATCCAGGCTTGTAGTTCTTCTGTGGCAGCCACGAACTAGAAAAACAAACTACATTGAATTTTTTCCAAACACAAGTGTAGGTATTATATACTTACAGTAATAAATGTTAAAATTAATGAAATGGAAATAACAGTATCACTATTAGTTAAGCTAAGATAATAATCTATAATTTAAGTGATCCGATTTTCGTATTCGTAATTTTTCAATTTTTTTTTAATTACATTAAAGAAAGTTTAAGTTCGGGTCCGCAACAATATATGTTTTATTCGAAAATATAAACCAAATCGTGGAAACAGGGTTACAAACATAAGTCACGTGACCTGTCACTTTGTATGAAAAGTTCATTTTCTATTTTATGATTTCGAGTTATAAGTTGATCAGTTTTATGCATCTGATTTCCTCGTAGAATATACGCACTCCTTTTAAATTAATCCTGTATAACCCTATCTTAAAATCCTACTAAACAATCCTTCTTCTATATGAAAAGAAGACTAGTTAGGAAATTATATTATTTTATAATTTTTGTAAGTATTAATATAAATACCTGTTGATGTGCTAGACTGGCGAGCAAGGCACGTCGTCGCTCGGCGGCCGCGCGCCGCACGCTGTCGCGACGCTGCAGCACTGACGCGCGGCGACCCGCGATACTGCGGCAGATAGTATCAATAAATAAATGTGGACAACATCACATACATTGCTCCGAATCCGAAGTAAGTAGCTAAAGCACGCGTGTTATGGAATCATAGACAACGAAGATACCACAAACAACCAGACCCGAGACGATGTAGAAAAGTAATTTTCTACATTGATCCGTCCGGGGATCGAATACGGGATTTCAGAGCTGGCGTTATGGCTGTTATTTATATTTCTGCGGATAGCATAGTAATAAATTCTTAAAATTTAACTCAATAAAGTTCTTTATGGATAAATAAATTAATTAATTTGGACAACATCACATACATTGTACCTTAATAAATAAAATACATTGCTCCGAATCCGAAGTAAGTAGCTTATTTTAAAGCAATTGTATTATGGAATTAGAGACAACGAAGGTACCACAAACAACGAGATAATGTCGAAAAATTATCTTCTACACTGACCCGTCTGGGGATCGAATCCGAGACTCCAGAGATAGCGACACCTTAAAACCGGTGTGTACGCCTCTCGAATACGGAACATCAACGTATAGGCTGGTATTATAGTACCTTTTTTTTTTTTTTTTTTTAAACGACGCCCGCACTATGGAATTAAATCCTTGTGTCGCAGGGATTTCACAAACATTCAAATCACATGCACAAAGAACACCCAGACTTGGAACAAGCATTTGTGGATCACACAAATGCTTGTCCCATGCGGGGATCGAGCCCGCAGCTCGTCGCGCACAGTGGTAATTAGCGTGGTGACCTATACCACTCGGCTATCCGTGCAGTCAAGTATGGTGTGAGACTCACTGTTCGGCAGCGTAGTGCGGGATCCTCTCGAGCGCGTCAGCTCTCTGCGCGAAGCTCGCCAGGCGCTCGTCCTGCGCCGCCAGCCTCGCCTCCAGCTCCTCGTGACGCTTCACCAGGGCTTCAGCCTCGTCCACCGACGACTGGCCATGACCAAACAAGTTATTTTAATTACATATCAATATGAAGCGGCAGAAGCCAATAAATAAATATCTTGGGACAACCCACACACGGCCATCTAATTCGAAACTAGGCAGAGCCTGTACTATAGCAACCAGACAACTGATAAACATACTTATATATTTATAAATACATACATATTATAGATAAATAACACCCAGACACAGAACAAATGATCGTGCTCATCACACAAAGATTTGTCCTGGATGGGAATCGAACCCACGACCTCCAGCTTAGCAGTCAGGGTTACTAACCACTAGACCAACAGGCCAGTCAAGTTTTATACGTGGCGGGTTGTTGTTTTTAACTTTAATTTTTATTATAGATCAGTGTTATTTTTAAATTGTTTCTATAGGAACATTCTAAGCAGCGGCGGTAGCCTAATGGCTAGGGCGTCGGACTTGCGATCATGTGGTTGCAGGTTCGAATCCCACTCATTACACTACCGACGTGAACCCACTCGTGACACAAGCATCTTAACTTAGCACGAGGGGTTAACGAGATTACTAGTAATGTGTGACCCACATTGCTTGTAATCTTAAAAAAAAAGTGGAATGAATAGTAAGTGGAAAGGAACGTATACATGGGTGTGAATGAAAGGTTACGAGAGTGAAGACTAAGACGTAAGACGAATAAGACGTTTTTTTTAATAATATAATAAGGCTCTCAAATGGACGGAACAAATCCAGAAATGTATAGGTACAAAAATGGTCAAGATAGGGCACGTTCGATCATACTTTATCTGTCTAAATCTCACGGTTAATTTAGTTCAACTCGCTGACACGCTCGCAAGCGTAGCGCTAGTACATCAACCGAGTTTTTAGAATGACAATCATTAAACTCTCAGCGGATTCAGATTCGAAGTTTAGAACGAGGTCTTACAGAATCAACAGGCTGCGTTATGTTTTTAAGTTGTTTCTATAGGAACATTCTAGACATGAATGAGCAACTCACCCCACACTGGTTGTATTCTAGATACGCCTCGTGTGCTCCACTAGATGCGTCAATCTGATCGCATTCACGGTTGAAGCTCTGTAGCTGTACTAGTTGCTTCAAGTATGCGTCCTTCTCTGCCCATTCTGTAAAAAAGTATGGCGGTGAGTATAAATAAATGATAGAAAATATGTAACTACTAGCTTCTGTCACCGACTTCGTCTGCAAAGACTTCAAAAATGGGTCCAAAACGAAATGAAAAATGTGAAAGTAATTAAAAATGGAATAAAATTTTCACCCGTGTTATCGCATGCGGTGTAATAGAGAAAAATACCAAATTTCAAGCTGTCTGCCCGCGGCTTAGCTTGTAAACAATGTTAAATTTTCCCTCGGGAACTACTTAAGGAATATACCTTTAGCGACAGCCTTCTGGTCGTTCTCCAAGTTCTTGATCCTGTCAGCTACATCAGTCAGCGATGGGTTGTTGGCCAGCAACTGCTTACCGAGACCAATCACCTCTTTGAACCTACAAGAATGAGTGAACGAATGAGTGAATGAATGATTGAATGATCCGTTATTTCGTTCTGTTGTGTTGTAGATATTTGGCCCGTAAAATTTTTGCGAGTTGTTGACTTTTAAACAAAAAATGTTGAAATAATTATATTTCTATGAAATGACAACACAATAAATTCACGACACAAGATACTTCTGTTAAACTGTAAAACAGTTTGTTGGCAGTAGGAGGCCGGTTACTGTTCACAAATAAAATCAAATAAAAAAAAAGTTGTTTTTTTTTTTAAAGATTACTAGCAATGTGGGTCGCAAGTTACTAGTATTCTTGTTAACCCCTCCGGGGAGAAGAAACATTTATAATTAGTATAGTTTGATTATCGTAGACACTTACTCGTCATCGTGAGTCTTAATATCGTCCATGAGTTCCTGGTGCTGCTTCTGAAGCTCTTCAGCAGTTGCGACATCCTTGGCTGTCGCTTCCTGTGCCAGTTGCTCTCGCACTTTCTGTTAATAATTACAAAAGTTAATAAAAAAAAATAAGTACAGTCAACAGCAAATGTAGTTGATGAATTGAGTTTATATCTTCTGGAGTCAAAACTGATCACGAATATATGGCGACTGTACTAGTAGTAAATGTTTGGTATAATTTACAATCACATATGTTGAATCACTTCGAAGCCACACAGTTCTGACGCGAACTCTGTTCATTAGAAATGAATTACTGATTTAGATCATCTACTTTTGCTGTTGCCTGTACTTATGTACGTTCGTGAAGTTATACTTTACAGTGATGCGCTCGCATCTTAAAAATTCACTCTTCTCAGAGTGACATAACGCGAAATTTTCGATCATTGCAACTTCGATTTTTTTTTTAATACAAAAGATAGGTGTATAATGTTTTTTGAAAGTCTTAAAATGAAATATAAAGGTATTAATTAACCCTTACAACTTTCCATTTCATTTAGAATTCCAGAGTGGAAGCTACGTCCTAATCATTTTATCATAATTGGTCCAGCCGTTTCAGTGTATACGTAAACGCTATTCTCAAAAATCAACATGGCTCCTGACCTGAGTCCAATGCAGCAGGGTAGTGGAGCTGGTGCCGAAGATCTGGTGTCCCACAGCAGACTCTAGGCGACTCCTCCTCTCGGCGGCCTGCGCCTGGCACCGCTCCCACATCTCCTGGATCTCCCGCTGACGACCCTCAACGTTGCTGCGTTCCGTGGGGTATTGAGATTTTACGCTAAAAAAAATAAAAAAAAACTTAAGAACAGCTCTCGCCAAACTTTATGGCCGCTGCGAACCTAGCCGCATTACGCTGCGCAGAACACAAGATCAGGTATCAGCGGGACGTACGCGGGGAGTCAGGGTCGGTCTTCCCGCAAGCGTCCTCGCCTCCCGCACGTTAGTGCGACTGTATGAGTAGTGTGTATGTGAGTATGTAGTAGTATGAGTGTACCATGCGCGAGTTCGTACCGACGGCTACATTCAGAGCGGTCATAAAGATTGGCGAGTGCTGTTCTTAATTAGAACATGGAATTTTACTTTAAAAACAAAACTTACTATATCATAATAAAGACAGGAAATTTATATTGTTTTATACTAGCTGTGCAAGGCGGTATTACCCGCGGTTTATCATTTCAAAAAGTAGCCTACGTGTTTGCAACCTTTATACCAAAATAAGTCCAGTTGTTTCGGGGTAATGAGGTAGCATAAACACACATACACACTCAAAATCTTTTCCTTTTTAATATTCAATTTCCTTCTCTATATGAGAAGAGTCCAGTAGTACATTTATAGGCCGGAATTGTTATACTTCGTTTAAAACTATAGGTACAGACACGAGCATAAATATGTATACACATAGCGAAATTGTAAAACTTATTTAGCGAGAAGTTTTTGTTGAAACTCAAAAACATATATGTGATTTGAGAACTGTTGTAATTTTATGTTGTTAAATGATTAAAAGTTGAATTGATGGTGAGTTCCTGTTAAATTATTTTTTACAATTTCGCATATTTATGCTCGTGACTGTACAACATACCGTTCAATTATGCTGCATGAAACAAGAAAATATAATATTCTTATTCATTTAAACCGCATTCACGCGTCTCAATACTTATAAATTAAACACAAATAGAAAGGAGCTGTGGCAGCGCCATCTATCGGTTTTTGAATTAACCAGGTCGGCAAAACCAATCTATAATATAATGTGGATAGAACAGATGCTTGTCTCATGCGGGGATCGAGCCCGCAGCACGTCGCGCACAGTGGTAATTAGCGTGGTGACCTATACCACTCGGCTATCCGTGCAGTCAACCCACCTACCAGTATTCACCTACATTTATGCACCTATGTATAATTATTGTAGATAATCTTGGCTGTGACTTTTATAACAGTCTGTCGTAGTCCACTGCTGGACAGAGGCCTCTCCCTCATTGCGCCTAAACACCGATCTAGTCCATTCGCGAGGGTCTGATGCTGAAGAGCAACTAACCAGAACTACAGTATGTTTTTTTATGTTCCTAGCGTTATTGACGCACATATTTCATGATCTATTGTAAACAATATATTTTTTTAAAAGAGTAACTTATGGAGTTTCTTGCCGGTTCTTCTTCATACGAATGACACTTTGGAACCGCGCACCTAGAGTCAGTAGTTTTTGAAGTTAACGTTTCTAAAGTGCCTATTTTAGGTTTACTAGAAAAAAAAACATTTTGATTTGATTTGAGTATATGACACTTACGAGTCTGCCAGCAAGCTGATGGTGTTAACCTTTTCCCTGACCGGCTCCAGCTCTCTCTCCAGCTGCGCGTGTCTCCTCTGCAGCGCCCTCACCGTCCGAAGGTCTGATGCTGGAGAGGAGCTGGCGGCTAGCTGCTGTTCCTTCTCTGCCATCCAGTCGAGGGCCTCGTCGCAGGTGCGGCTGAATAACTCCACGCTGGAAAGATATACTTTTTTAGAAGATTGCTCTGTGCACAGTAGTTACCATTTACTAGCTCTGAATATGCTAATATATATATAATCTAAATGCCGACGAACTCGCTAGAGCGGGATCGGGGAAGACACTATATGGTCCAGAACCTTTTTGTGGCATTCCCAAAAGTCTCGCTCGAATGACCCTGGAGACCATCCATTTGAACAAAGCCTATAAGGCATGGTCAGACATGCCAGGACTGACTCATTCCAAAACTCTTGTTAAGGCCTATGACAGGAGATACACTAAGCTGATCATAGGACTGAGTAGCAAAAGAATGCGAGCCCTCACTGGACACTGTTGTCTAAACAGGCACTTGTCCACTATGGGACTGTCCGAAACAAGAACGTGCAGAATGTGCCAGGAGTCAGACGAAACTCCGCTTCGTATTCTGACGGACTGTGGACCTTTGATGCGCAAGCGTAGCTTACACCTGGGCAAATATATCCTTGGCCCACAGGATGTAAAACATATCGCCCCCCAAAAGCTACTGCGATTCCTAGTGGATGTAGGACTTGGTAGCGAACTGTAAAGATAACAGCGGCGATCACAATAGATCGATGACGGTCGCAGTGATACTGGGGCTGCACAGTCCCAGAATACCCTCAATCCAAAATAAAAAAAAATAAAATATAAAATACTAATATTAATTAATACTAGCTCTATTCGATAATGAGTAAGTAGTTGATTTAAAAGAAAAACATCTTTAACTTAAAAAAAAACCGGCCAAGTGCGAGTCAGACTCGCGCACCGAGGGTTCCGTACAAACCTGTATAATATTTATAGACTTGAGTATTTGTTAAGAATTTCAATACCACTACGCGTTCATGAGTAAAGGGGTAATAAGTTTAAAATTATTAAAAATATTTTTATTATATGATGTAACTAAAAATTTATGCTTTTCGCAATTTTTCCTTTATCTGTGTTATAAGACGTTGCTTCGTACCAAATTTCAAGATTCTGAGTTCACGGGAAGTACCCTGTAGGTTTTGATTCCCTTGCGAGTAGTGGCGAGTTTCAAAATATGCGGTTTTAATTCCTGTTTCTTTTGATTGCGTTGACATAGAAGTTTGATTTTGTTACAGCTTAAAGGTATTATAGATTTGAGTATTTGATATGAATTTCAATATAATACCACTACGCGTTCATGAGGAAAGGGGTAGTAAGTTTAAAATTATTAAAAATATTTTTATTATATGATATAACTAAAAATGTATACTTTTCGCAATTTTTCCTATATCTCTGCTATAAGACGTTGCTTCATACCAAATTTCAAGATTCTGAGTTCACGGGAAGTACCCTGTAGGTTTTGATTCCCTTGCGAGTGTCGAAAATTTGCGGCATAAACGGGAGTATCTTTTGATCGCGTTGACTTAGAAGTTTGATTTTTTCACAGCTCCAAGAGACCATAGACTTGAGTATTTGATATGAATTTCAGCTTGATACCTCCACGCGTTCCTGAGAAAAAAGGTCTTGACAGACAGACAGACAGACAGACAGACAGACAGACAGACAGACGGACTACAAAGTGATCCTATAAGGGTTCCGTTTTTACCTTTTGAGGTACGGAACCCTAAAAAATCAGGAAAGTGCATACATAATTTCGTTTGCATTGCCCGGTATTATTTTTCTATTATTATTATTAAAAAAAAACTGTCGTAGCAGTTGCGTCACAAGCATATAAAAAACATGGGTAGTGTAATTAGAATTTCCTCCTAATGACAGATACAAGCTATAGTATATTCGCGGCAACGTACTTACTACCTACAGCTTTGTGTCAAAGAAGCCGCCTATGCGAGACGGTTCATGAACTGTACCACGAATACGCCTTTATTGGATCGGACAGGGGTTTTGTTTCACGTTGCAGAAGCGATAATTACCTTGAAGCGCCTTCTAAGCTCTTCTCCTTCTGTTGCTTGAGGCGCAGCAGTCTGTCCCACTGCTGTCTCAGCTGCTGCCTTCTCGCCGTCGCTTTCGCAGCCTGGCTGTGCTTCGCAGCCACCAGTTCTTCAGCCGCAGCGTCGATGTGTTCCAAACGCTTCGATGCCGCTGAGAGATCGGTCACGAATTTCTGGAGAAGAAAAATATATACATATACACAACGTCCGTTCGCCTCGCCAGATCACACTTTTCGTAACGCTCTCGTTACGAATTCACCAGCTTACTCCACAAAACAAGTGTTCCTCTTACCCGATCACACTTTTCGTAACGCTCTCGTCGCGAATTCACCAGCTTGCTTCTAAAGTCAAGCGTTCGCCTTACCTGATCACACTTCGTAACGCTCTCGTCACGTATTCACCAGCTTGCTTCCCAAGTCAAGCTTTCGCCTCGCCCGATCACACTTTACGTAACGCTCTCGTCGCAAATTCACCAGCTTGCTTCCCAAGTCAAGCGTTCGCCTTACCCAATCACACTTTTCAGAACGCTCTCGTCGCGAGTTCACCAGTTTGCTTCCCAAGTCAAGCGTTCGCCTTACCCAATCACACTTTTCGCAACGCTCTAGTCGCGAATTCCCCAACTTACGCCCCAAGTCAAGCGTTCGCCCCACTCGATCACACTTTACGTAACAATCTCGTCGCGAATTCACCAGCTAACTCCCCAAGTCAAGCGTTCGCCTCACTCGATCACACTTTACGTAACAATCTCGTCGCGAATTCACCAGCTAACTCCCCAAGTCAAGCGTTCGTATCGCCCGATCACACTTTTCGTAACGCTCTCTTTACATATTCACCAGCTTACTCGCTTACTCCACAAATCAAGCGTTAGCTTCACCCGATCACACTTATTGTAACGCTCTCGTCACGTATTCACCAGCTTACTCCACAAGTCAAGTGTTTCCTTACCCGATCACAATTTTCGTAATGCTCTTGTCAAGCATTCACCAGTTTTACTTCAAAAATCAATTCTCAAACACCCTTTTTTTTGTTAAGCAATCTCCTCTCACCTCGTACTTCCTCTTAGCGGTGTCGACGGTATCCTCTGCATCATCAGAGCGCAGCATCTTCTCCTTATCCTTGATCCACTTGTCGAAGTCGTCGCATTCCGCGAAGAAGCTGTACAACTTGATAGCATCTTCGAGCTGCTCACGACGTGCGTCTGACAGTGTTAGAAGTTCATCTGTGGGGAAACAAAAAGCAGGATTATATATATAATTGCGATCATGAGGTCCTGGGTTCGAATCCCACCCGTTGCACTAACGATGTGAACCCACTCGTATCACAAGCATATATTTAGCTTACCACGAGGGGTTAACAAGAATACGAAAAATGTGGAAGAATAATAAGAATGTGTGTCCCACAAAGATAGTAAGTTTTTTTTTAAATACATTTCAAAGATGTTTTAAAGTTCAGGAGGGAGGGGGGGGGGGCTTGTAATGTCACAACGTTAACCAAAATTGTAGGACAGAGTGTAATAGGGATGCGAACTATAAGTATGAGGAGCAAAAATCGTTTTATTTCGCTTTCTTTATTTTTTGAAGTTCAGTATTTCGAAATAATAAAAAATACGTGTCTAATATTTTTTAATTATCTAAAAACAGGAAATTGAAAAAAGGTTTATTTTTTAAATTTCCTGTTTTTATCTATTGTGGCATTATTGAATTATATTTTTTGTGCGATCCACATTTGCTTCTGCTATATACAGGATTAATTTAAAAGGAGTGCGTATATTAAGATGTACTTCTGGGCACGTTTCCCGACATTGGCAACGATGATGATGAATTTTTTGATGCTTGTTAATAAGTTTTTCTATTTTTTATTTAGCTTTATTTATTATAGGTAGTTTAGTATAGTTTAATTTATATTATAAGGTTTTGGTTTAGTATAGTTTTATTTTTATTTTAATTATAATTAGTATTATGTGTTTAATTATAGTTATATTAATGTTAAATTCCTACAAAATAAATAAAACTGGTTTAAGATGTATATGAGAAATCTTAAAATGGAAAATTGGCTTGTCATACAAAGTCACAGGTCACGTGACTTATGTTTGTATGAAAAGAAGATTTTCCATTTTAAGATTTCGACCCATGTTCCATGGGAAAAAAGTTGCTCAGTTTTATGCACCTGATTACCTCGTTGAATATACGGACTCCTTTTAAATTAACCCTCTATAATGTTACACGCGTTTTTACAAATATATCTTTTAACCCACCGTAATCCTTCTGTATCTCAGCCATCCTGGTCTCGACGCTGGCAGTCCTGGGCGCCGGCAGCGTAGCCCTGCTCGCCCGCCTGGCTGCAGGCTTGTTCCTCTTAACTGGCACCACCTGCTTCACCAGAACTGTCTTCTTGACGCGCTGGACTGTGCGCACCTTCTCTGGACGACGGACTTGGACCTGGGAGGGAGATAGACCTTATTATATTTGCTTGCATCAAGCGCCGGTACCATAACGGTTAGGGCGTGGGACCTGCGGTTGGTAGTAGCCGGTTCGAAACCCACCGATTGCAATGACAACGTGAACCCACTCGTAACACAAGCATGTCCCACGAATATTTGGTTGCCATTAATAAATTCTACAGTAGTCCTATTAGCGAAGAAAAAAAAACACTTCCATTCTTATATTTGATTTGTACGTGTACGATAAAAAAAAAATTTGGGATCCCTTTTTTTCGCCTAATTTTTTTTGTCCTATTTTAATTTGGCATAACGAGTTAGGCATATTGGTATTTGGCATAACAATATTTTAACATAATTGTTGTTTGGCATACTATTTCAGTAAGCATAAGTATAGTTTAGGCTATTGTTTTTTGCCCTAATTTTAAGGCACCATAGTGTAACAGTAGGTTAGGGTGCGGCGAGGGTGGCCCTTAGGCCACCCCTAAGCCGCTAACATGTTTATTTTACATAGTGACAACATGTCCAAAACTTACCTTTTCCCTGAGTGCAGGGCTTTAGAATATTATGCTTAACATTGTTATGCTTAAAGTAAGTATGCCTTAAATATTATGCCTATAAAGTTATGCCAAAGTGATATTGTGCGTAACTATTATTAGGATAAATCAAATTATGCCATGTTACATTATGACAAAATTTTATGCTTAAAAATAGGGAACCTTTAATTTTATATATAGAAAGAAAAGAAAAAAAATCAACACAGTTGTCATTCAAAAACCAAACTTACCGGCACCACTCTGGGTTCAATTTCCCTCACGTAGTTGGCCGGTACGAAGCCATCGGTCCTGTCTGCCTTGCGGACCGACCACCAGTCTGGGTTCGTCTTGTTGATAAGGAACATGACCTCTCCCTTCTGCATGGATATGCCTTGCCCTGTGAACGCGTATAGAGCCTTCACCTGTAAAATAAAACAGAGTAAAAAAAACCATCCAAACTTCTCAAGGGGGAGGGGGGATAAAGGTTGAGCCACGCTAGTCCTAGTCAGTGCTTGGATGGGTGACCATTTGTAAACATACCGAGACCCTTCCGCATTTCGAAAAGTGCGTTAAGTCGTTGGTCCCGGCTGTCAAGCGCAGATCTTTCACCGTCGTTAAGTTATTACAATACTGACAACCAGACTTACTATGGGATACTGGGCCTAGCAATGGGTTGTGGAGGTCAGATAGGCAGTCGCTCTGTAAAATACGGTATTCAGCTAAATCCGGTAAGACTGAAAGCTGACCCCAACATAGCTTGGGGAAAAAGCTAGGCAGATGATGACTTCTCAAGAGAGGGATTTAACAGTTGGGACCAACGGCTTAATGTTGGGAATCGAACCCGAGACCAAAAGACCAAAGAAGCAATAAGGGCCTCCCCTTATTGCTTTTGGTGGTAGTAATATATAAATGTGGACAACATCACATACATTGCTCCGAATCCAAAGTAAGTAGCTAAAGCACTTGTGTTATGGAATCAGGGACATGGTACCACAAACACCCAGAGACAATGTGGAAAAGTATTTTTCTACATTGACCCGTCCGGGGATCGAACCCGAGACCTCAGAGCTGGCGACACCTTAAAAACCGGTGTGTACGCCACCACCTTTGTTTTTTTTTAATTATGTACAGCGGCTATTCTGGGACTGTGCAGCCCCAGTATAACTGCGACCGTCATCGATCTATTGTGATCGCCGCTGTTATCTTTACAGTTCGCCACCGAGTCCTACATCCACTAGGTATCGCAGTAGCTTTTGGGCCACTATATGTTACCTGTGGTACGCTTCTCTCCTCAGTCACGGTCCTATGTTCGAGCCTCTCCACCGGCTCCTCCTCCCAGACCTCAGTGGGGACCAGGCGGGACTCGTTCACCCACTCCTCTTCCTCTATCGCAGGAGTTGACTCCACTTCTGTAGGGAGCTAGAACAAAGAAAAGAGTTTTAAGATCTTGTGTAACAACTTTCGTGAGACACCGCCGCGTCATGAGCTCAGGGTTACGGGCCGCGACGGGTTTTGAACCTAGTGGGGCTGCTCCGATTTTAAACATACAACATGTAACAAAACCCCTGTCAGATCCAATAAAGGCGTATTCGTGGTACAGTTCATGAACCGTCTCGCAGGCGGCTTCTTTGACACAAAGCTGTAGGTAGTAAGTACGTAAACTTTGAGGAGCGGTCAGTGTTGCTGTTGCCTTGGATCAGTTTTTATTTTGATTTAATTATTTTGGCTTTATTCTCCAATCCATTAAATGGCTACGTACATGTGTTCGCAGTACGATACCAAATAATACTCTCAGGGATCGGACAGGGTTTTTGTTACATGCTGTATAATAGTTATAGGATTTGTTTGGAATTGTATTTTCATTAAGTAAAATTTTATACAATTTCTTCAAGCAGACATTGTTCCTATCATGTAATTTATAATACCGGCCTATAAACGTCCCACTGCTGGGCACAGGCCTCTTCCCATATAGAGAAGGAATGAACATTGATCACCACGCTTGCTCACTGAAGGTTGGTGATGTCAGATTCAATTTTTTTGGAATCCAGGTTTCCTCACGATGTTTTCCTTCACCGTTTGTCAATGATGCCTTAGAATGATTAAGAAAGTAACTTTGAAAAAGTCACATTGGTACTTGCCTGGGTTCGAACCTCCAACCATCACGACAGGACACACATCGTGTTATTTGTTTTATTAAAAATGATTGGAATTTCCAACATAATTCCATCTTAGCCATAAACTTCTCACCTGTAGACACGTGATGCCGGCATCGTGCAGGCGTTGCGCGTGCGCAGCGAGCGCGGCCAGCTCTGCGCTATACGCGCGCACCTGCTCGTGCGTGTCGCGGTGTCGCGCCAGCAGCGCGGCGGCGGAGGGCGCGTCGCGGCCGCAGTCGGCGGTGCCCACCAGGGGGCGCTTCTCCTTCATCCACGACTCCGACTCGTTCGCGTCGCCGTAGAACTACGGGGAAAAAACACATTGAAAAAAAAACGTGACAAGTGCGTCACTCGGTCCGCGGGTTCCGTACTAAATCAATATTATTTAAAGGTGTCGCGAGTCGAACGAAAAGAGTTCAAATCTTAAAATGGAAAATGAAATTTTCATACAAAGTGACAGGTCACGTGACTTATGTTTGTATGAAAAGATGATTTTAAATTTTATGATTTCGACCTATGTTCCTAAGGAGAAGTTGTTCAGTTTTATGCACCTGATTTCCTCGTTGAATATAGGCACTCCTTTTAAATTAATCTTGTATAAAAAGCCAAATCGAAATACAGAGATCGTATTCAGTTGGAAAGGGTGTCTCAAAAGCAATCGAATAGATATTTTATATTAAAAACGATATTTATTTAAGTTGAAGATTTCATTTTCGGACAATTTTTGTCTCATCACAACCACCAAAAAACATATCGTAATAGTTTGCCCAGCAGTGGGCTTACCTGGTGAGCCTCTGCAGCGTCAGCCAGCTGCTTCTCTCGCGCGGCGGCCAGCTCCCGGAGTATGGCCCACTGTTTGTTGAGGGATGTCAAGCGGCGCTCGATCTCAGCGCTCTTCGGGTGCTTCGCATCGATCAGGCTAAAAAATAAAACTTTGATTTAGATCTAACTAGCTGACCCGGCGAACTTTGTTCTGCCTCCGCCTTAGAGGTCTTGGTCGCGGCATGGTATTGTTATTATTGACTAGCTGCCCGGACAGACTTCGTTCTGTCAAAAGTAAATTAATTAAGGTGATTCCCGAGTTTAGGAACAGTTTTTTTTTTTTACTTATTTTTTATGTTTTACACCTTTTAAACCTTCCCTGGACTTCCACAAACATTTCAAGACCAAAATCAGCTAAATCGGTTCAGCCGTTCTTGAGTTTTAGCGAGACTAACGAACAGCAATTGATTTTTATATATATAGATAATAGATAATATCGGCACAGCAACATAATATTAAAAACTTTAAACAAATGCATCAACCGGTCAAATTTCTTTTTAAAATGTTCAGCTGTCAGTTGCGTTTTGTTATACCACGTTTTATGTCACGTCCCACGGGAACGGGATAAAAAGTATCCTATGTCCTTCTCCTGGTTCTTAGCTACCTCCCTACCAATTTTCAGCCAAATCGGTTCAGCCATTCTTGAGTTATAAATAGTGTAACTAACACGACTTACTTTTATATATATAGATAACCTACTTACACATACCTATATGAATTACAATAAAACTTATAATATTTAAAAGGATTCTATAGCAGTTCTGTATGATAATAATAAATAATGTTATGCATTTGTGTATTTTAAAATATTGAAAATAATGAATAATTATTTATTGGACACAAACAATGTTTTAAAATTAAAAAAGTATCTTGGGACAACTCACACGCAGCCTTCGACCCCGAACTAAGCAGAGTCTATATATACTATGGTAACCAGACCGCTGATAAACATACTTATATATTTGTAAATACGTAAATTACACCCAGACAGAACCAATTATCGTGCTCATCACACAAAGATTTGTCCTGAGTGGGAATCGAACCCACAACCTCCGGCTTAGCAGTCAGGGTCACTAACCACTAGAACAACTTGCCAGTCAAATGTATTCAGCTAAATCAGGTAAGACTGGAAGCCGACCCCAACATAGCTTGGGAAAAGGCAGACAGTTAATGATGATATTCATCCTTGATGCTTGATTGGCCTGTCGGTCTAGTTGTTAGTGACCCTGACTGCTAAGCCGGAGGTCGTGGGTTCGATTTCCACCCAGGACAAATCTTTGTGTGATGAGCACGATCATTTGTTCTGTGTCTGGGTGTTATTTATCTACAATATGTATGTATTTAGAAATATATAAGTATGTTTATCAGTTGTCTGGTTACCATAGTACAGGCTTTGCCTAGTTTGGGGTCAGATGGCCGTGTGAGCTGTCCCAAGATATTATTATTATGATATACCTTTGTCCTTTAGCTCTATGTCGCTGGGACACGTGGTCCCTGGCCCGGAGCTCGTGCAGCAGCGCCGTGTGCTTCTGCCGGAGAGCCAGCACCGCGCGCAGCTCCTTAGCGGCTACCTCAGTGCGGCAGATACGCTGCTTCTCCGTCACCCAGCCTGTAATGACATTGACAGTTAGATTTTGGACTTATACCACGAATAAACTTGACGACCTCCGTGGTCGAGTGGCGTACACATTGGTATTCAAGGTGTCACCAGCTCTGAGGTCCCGGGTTCGATCCCCGGATGGGTCAATGTAGAAAAACACTCTTCTACATTGTCTCGGGTCCGGGTGTTTGTGGTACCTTCGTTGTTTCTGATTGCATAACACAAGTGCTTAAGCTACTTACTTTGGATTCGGAGCAATGTATGTGATGTTGTCCACATTTATTATTATTATTTATATAATTGAACGCATGTTTTTTTTTATTTGCAATATGTTAAACCATATATTTAGTCTGTAAGCTTTCCTAAAAGTAAATAAATAAATAGAGAGGAAAAAAGTTGTGAGCTGTCACGGGACGCAGGGCAGACGACAGGACAGAACATGAAATTATTTAATACAAGTAATATGAACCTTCTTCCTCGTCGTGGTCTTCCAGGAACTGGTACAAGTTCCTCGCGTCTTCTAGCCTTGCCTTCCGGTCTTTCGCGGCAGCCACCAAGCTGAAACAACCATAAAATATTTAGTGAATCACGACATTACTTCTGTCTAACCGATTCCAAAGAGGAGTTGACTCAATTCGACTGTTGTTTATTTGTTTAGGTATATTTGTTACACGTTGCCTCTGACAAGTGTGGATCAATTTAAAAAATAATAACGCCTTCGTGCAGAACAATAACTTGTAAAATTAATACAAATAGCAAGAAAGAAAAACTTGAACCTCAGGCAGGATTCGAACCCGAGACTACTGGTTCAACACACTACAGAGAACTACCCGAGCGTTCATATTTCTCCTTCCCTATCCTATTGCACGTATTACGGCGCAAGCTATACCACGGGTGAAAATTGTATTCCATTTTTCATTAATTTCACATTTTTAATTTCTTTTTGTACCCAATTCTGAAGTCTACGTAGACGAAGCCGCGGGCAGAAGCTAGTGTATTAATATATAAATTTACAAGTATCTGTATAGATAGATATCCTTCTACTTGCTGTGCCCATCATTGTGATCCATAATTGTGACTTTTATATTTCCTTTTCCAACATTAATGTACATTATGGATTGCAATAAAGAATATGAATATGAATATCTACTATATAAAAATAAGTCGGGTTTTCCTTCCTGACGCTATAACTCCAGAACGCACGAACCGATTTCCACGGTTTTGCATTCGTTGGAAAGGTCTCGGGCTCCGTGAGGTTTATAGTAAAGAAAATTCTCAATTACATAAAAAAAAATTTAGACCGCGGGCGGAGCTGCGGGTAACAGCTAGTGAATATATATATATATTAATTTAAATGACTGTTTTGTCCCTCACCTATCATAGTCGTGCTCCAGCATCTCCAGCTGCCCCTCCAGCTGCAGCTTGGGCTGCGGCGCACCGTCAGCAGCAGCTCCGTGTCGCAGCAGGCGGCGGATGGTGTCGTGCAGCGCGCCCAGCTGCAGCTCCTGCAGCGCGTGCGCCTGCAGCAGCCGCTCCACGTCCACCAGGTGCCGGCCCACGTCCTCCGACTGGAACTGGGCCTGACCAACGAAAAATATGGTTTGTATTCTTGTTTTGACTTTTAAACATCAATGAAACGATTTATAGATAAAATTCACTTGGAGAACGAATAAAAGAAAATGAAATGTAATAGGTAATAATAATAAATAAATTATAAATATCTTGGGACAACCTCACACACGGTCATCTGATCCCAAACTAGGCAGAACCTGTACTATGGTAACCAACCAGACAACTGATAAACATACTTATATATTTCTAAATACATACATATTATAGATAAATAACACCCAGACACAGAACAAATGATCATGCTCATCACACAAAGATTTGTCCTGGGTGGGAATCGAACCCACGACCTCCGGCTTAGCAGTCAGGGTCACTAACCACTAGACCAACAGGCCCGTCAACGTAATGTGTTCTGCCGTGAGAACACTCTGCACACGGGACACGAAAAAAATTGTGTTCTCACGTAAGAACACTTTGGGTACCACGGGTTAAACGTTGAATAGATTTTCACCTGAGAAATAACAAAAGAAATGTTCCGATAGCTCTCAAAAGTAACCAAAACTAACAAAAGAACAGTGTGATAGAATTTATTTCTGTGCATGTGATTTTCAATTTATCTGGATGTAACTAAGCGATATTTAGGGATCCCTACCTTACATCTGCGCTAACGTTTAACAAAATATAACAAATAATTTAATAATAATACCGGCCTATAAACATCCCACAACGGAACACAGGCCTCTTCTCCTAAAGAGAAAGAATGAGCATTGATCACCACGCTTGCTCATTGCGGGTTGGCGATTTCAGATTCCAATTATTTCGAATCCAGGTTTCCTCACGATGTTTTCCTTCACCGTTTGTCAATGATGCCTAAGAATGATTAAGAAAGTACATATAACTTTAAAAAAAGTCACATTGTTACTTTCTTGGATTCGAACCTACAACCACGTGCACACGAATCCGGTCATAGAACCGACCACCACGACACAAAATGAAAATACGAACCTTCATTTCAACGAGTGTCTGTCCAACGGTATCCGCCTCCCTCAGCAAGGCCATGAGGTGCGCCAGCTTGGCCAGCGAGCTGCGGTGCCTCTCCAGCAGCTCCAGCAGCTCCCGCCAGCGCGCCAGCACCGCCTGCTCCGTGCGGGACACAGCTTCGGCACCGTGGTACTTCTCGCGAACCAGCTCTGCCGCCATAGCTGATAAGTCTTCGAAGCGCTCCGTCCTAGGATTGATAAAGAATTATTGTCTTACTTTTTCTTCTTCTGCCTAGCCTTTTCCGAAGCTATGTTGGGGTCGGCTTAAATCTTACCGGATTTAGCTGAATTCCGTATTTTACATGGAGCGACTGCCTATCTGACCTCCACAACCTATTGCTAGGTAATACAGTATTCCATAGTAAGACTGGTTGCCAGAATTGTAATGACTTAACGACTGTCAAAGATCACTGTATGACAGTCGGGAGCAACGGCTTAACTATTATTGGCGTAATTATTGTCTTACTAATATTAATAATATGAAAGTTAGTGTATGTGTATGATTGTTACGTTTTCACGCTCGAACGGCTAAACCAATTTTGATATTATTTGGTATGGGGTGTGGTAAGCTGTGGGATCAATTTAATAGATATTTAAGCCAACCGCCACTGGACTTAAATGAAATGATGAAATACAAAATGTGTCACGTGCCGCCTGAGCCGAGCGTGCAAGCGAGAGCGTGAAACAAGCGATAGAGAGGCACGATAGGCCTAAGCGTTCGGCTTGTGACGCATCTATCTCCCTTTCACTCCATAGGCCGATGTGTCTGAGTAGAAGAGGGACAGTATGCAATTTTCGATCAATGTTTTCTTATGATGTTATCTCGTAAAATTATTGTCGGTAAACCGACTTACACAGCCTTTTTTTTTTGTTAGCCCGTGCTGTCCCACTGCTGGGCAAAGGCGTAAAATTGTCGTCGGAAAACCGACTTTACAGCCATTCAATTTTTTTTTGTTAGCCCGTGCTGTCCCACTGCTGGGCAAAGGCGTAAAACTGTCGTCGGAAAACCGACTTTACAGCCATTCAATTTTTTTGTTAGCCCGTGCTGTCCCACTGCTGGGCAAAGGCGTAAAATTATCGTCGGAAAACCGACTTTACAGCCATTCAATTTTTTTTTGTTAGCCCGTGCTGTCCCACTGCTGGGCAAAGGCCTCCCCCATACTCTTCCATCCTTCCCTGTCGGAAGCGTGCTGTGGCCAATCGGCGAGGAAATGGTCCAGATCTTCTCGCCAACGCTTCCTTGGTCTGCCTCTAGGTCGTCTTCCATCCTCAATTAAAACAAAAAAAAAATATTTACCTTGCAAGTATATCAGCAGAGATGGCCTCGTGTTTCTTGACTGTGGCGTCAACTTGCGCCAAGTTGGAGCCGTAGCGAGGGTCCGAGAGGACCTGAATCATCTCTTTCAGGTAGCCTTTACGGAGGACCGACTGTGTATGGAAAAATGTGTTTTAAAAAATCATAGCAAACAAATGGCGTAGAAAAAAAGGGGGAAAAGTAGATTTTTTTTTGCTAAGGAGTCAAAGTAACTAGCGAAAGCACTTGTGTTATGGAATCAGTGACAACGAAGGTACCACAAACACCCAGACCCGAAACAATGTAGAAAAGTATTTTTACTTCATTGACCCGTCCGGGTTGGAACCCGGGACCTCAAGCTAGCGACACCTTGCAAACCGGTGTGTACACCACTCTATCATCTTCAATCTATCATCTTAATACAAATAGACTTTTAACAACTACTTAAAGTAGTTTAAGTGTGGTCTTTAAGTACTTACTTTAGTATTAAACTTGTAGTTCAGCTGTTCCAATCGCTGTTGTCTTAACAATTCTGTTCTCAAAGCTATTTCACGTGCATGCTCCGCCTGTAAAAAGAAAAGTTATTAAAAATCTATACTAATACCAGCTGAACTAGCAAACTTTGTTCTGCCATATTAAAAAAAAACTGGAGATGGCCACCTCTATCATTTAGGGGTGTGAAAAATCGATTAAAGAGAATAGTGGTATAACTAAAAACTCTATTTTATACCTCTATATACTTTATAGAGGTTTAAAATTGAGTTAAGCTCCGGTTTAAACCTTATAATACCGGCCTATATACGTCACACTGCTGGGCACAGTCCTCTTCCCATATAGAGAAGGAATGAGCATTGATCACCACGCTTGCTCATTGCGGGTTGGCGATTTCAGAGTCCAATACTTTGAAATCCAGGTTTCCTCACGATTTTTTCCTTCACCGTCTGTCAATGATGTCTTAGAATGATTAAGAAAGTACATATAACTTTGAAAAAGTCACATAGGTACTTGCCTGGGTTCGAACCTGCAACCATGTGCATGCGAATCCGGTCATTGAACCGTTAGGCCACCATGACTACATGGTTTAAAATTGGCTTTAGTTAAACCATTATTTCTAATAATACCGGTTTTAATTTTAACATGGTTTTATGGACTAGGGGATCATTCTTTAAGTCAAAAGAAAACATAATGTGGCAGAAGGCAGATTATAGTTCAAGATCCCGGGTCGCCAAAGTCTTTTTTGTGTTTTGAGATTCACCGGATAGTGCATCAAATCAAATTTATTTGTTACACATGGTTTTATAATATATGGTCTTAAATATAATACATGTACTCTATGTTTTGTCATAGAGACATACAAATATAGTAAGTCAAAAGCGATATTCTTGGACTAATGAATAAGTCCTCTAGTCTAGTCTAACCGTGACCATGACCTGCAAAGGTGTTGAAACATCGAGAACTAAGATCAAAATAAGCTGCGATAGAATTTAAATTTAATGGTTTTTTAATAATATCTTGGAACAACTCATACACGACTATCTGATCCTAAACTAGGCAGAGCCTGTACTATGGCAACCAGACAACTGATAAACATACTTATATATTTATATAAATACGTACAAATTATAGATAAATAACACCCAAACACGGAACAAATGATCGTGCTCATCACACAAAGATTTGTCCTGGGTGGGAATCGAACCCACGACCTCCAGCTTAGCAGTCAGGGTCACTAACCACTAGACCAACAGGCCATTTTCTTCTGGTCTATGATCCATATTGTGTGTTATACCTGTTCCAGCTGTTGCCAGGCTCTCTCCAGGTCTTGTGGAAGCTGTCCCTCCAGTGGTGCCCAGGCTTCTCCAGTCAGACTCTTCTGCATGGTGTTGATATCGAAGTATAGCGCCTCAATCTCTGAGCGCTCCTTGTATCTATATGAAAATATTTAAACAGAATAATTTAATAATGCGCATTTGATCCTACTAATATTATAAATGTGAAAGTGCGGATGTTTAGATGTTTGGATGTTTGTTACTCAATCACGCAAAAACGGCTGAACGGATTTGGATGAAATTTGGCATGCATGTAGCTTTTGACATGGAAAATAGCATAGGCTACCTTTTATCCCGACTCCTTAAGTAGTTTCCGAAGGACGACCCAATTCTGAAGTCTACGTAGACGAAGTCGCGGGCAGAAGCTAGGTTTTAATATCTCTAAAGGCTTATTTGACCGAAGACTGATAACTTTTAAGGTCTCTAC
The DNA here is from genome assembly GCA_950381575.1 of Plusia festucae. NCBI lineage: Eukaryota > Metazoa > Arthropoda > Insecta > Lepidoptera > Noctuidae > Plusia > Plusia festucae. Next base: position 995,590 of record OX494457.1, read on the forward strand.
CCACTACAACGTATCATGCTATGACGTGACGGTGCTGATGGGTGACGGAACGATCTAGTGGGCATAGTCTCATACTTTTCAATGCAAAGAATATTTTTTTGCCTGACACGTTCCTGTTACGTTGAAGTGGGTAGAGTCCTTTATACTTGGAACAAAAATGGCGTCTGACAGTTTTTATTTTAAAAGACGTCAAAAATTCAATATTTATCCGAAGTAATTTGTGTGATCCACAAATGCTAGTTCCAAGTCTGGGTGTTCTTTGTGCATGTGATTTGATTGTTTGTGAAACCCCCGCGACACAAGGATTAAATTCCTTAGAGCGGGCGTAGTATTTAAAAAAAAAATGCTTGAAATAAAATCAGTGAAACTCAAATTACTTACAATAAGCACGAAATAATAGCATCGCATTAAGTATGTATCATCAATTTAAGTATTTAAATTTAATTAATTAAATTAGACTTTATTGCTGTTATAAACTTATTTGACAAAACGTTACTTAAAATCTAACAAAAAAAGGAAAAAAACTGTAAATTAACTTAACCTGAGACATATTTTCGGCATTCGGCTTATCTTTCCTCTTAACAGTTTGTCTTTAGACAAAGGACTCTTCTAAGAATTTCCACTTGTTACTGTCCTTTGCTGTACTTTAATTATACCACAACTCAAATAGTGAGAGAAGTACGGTCATTACTCTGCAGAGGGAAAAAAATCTCTAAGTAAAATAAACATGAACTCACTTTGGCGGCTTCTCGACTGTCCTGTACTGCTTAAACGACAGCAGCAGCCGCTGTATCCCGTCCAGCGAGTTTGGGAACTCGCGGCCATTCAGTTCCTGAATCTTCAGTAGGATCCACTCCAGCAGGACGCTGAAAAGCTTGCTGTACTCCCCTTTACGGTCGTCGCAGTCCATCATTTGACCGATGATCTGTGAACGAATGAATGAATGAAAAAAATATCACTACTGAAAACAAATTAAGAAATTCATAATTATTGAAATCGATCAACAATTGCCGGTAATGAGATATCGCTTAACAAACTTACAAAAAATAGTTAACTTCAGAACTTCCTTCTTATAAGGCGTTTAAAAAAAAAACTAAATATCCGGACATTATAGTTACTGTACTATAACTCAGTTATTAAAAATATAGTTGTATGCACAATAATTATCAATACCTACTTAGAATAGAGAACAGATATAGGTAGCATTTATTTGTAAGAATATGGTACAGTAGCGATGTAAGAAAAGATTTGGATCCAGTTTCTAGTAATTGATCTTCTTCGATCGATCTTTTTAATATACATATAAAATCTACAAATATTTACAACAATCTAAATAAATAAAAAATTATCCCCACCAAGTCAAGGTCGAATGCCGAATATAAATATAAAATTAGGCCGAAAGCCGAATATTTGGCGTCACTTACATTAGCGATCCTACGTCCACTCTTCTGTTCGTTCTTCATTCGCGCGAACGTGTGATAGTAGGATGCGACGTACGTCATCACCGATTTCTCATCAGGTCTGCTTGTGTCAACGTCTAGAGGATAGAAATTAGGTATTAGTAGTTAGTGTGGGAGTATTCTGATTAAGGCCGGATAGTAGCCAATTCTGGGATCATAATATATGAACTGATTTTTTTAATTGTTACCAAGTAGAAAAAAAATTCTTTGATATAATAATAATATTGTCAACATTCAAAAATTCAAAATCATTTATTCAAATTAGGCTACCATGTAGCACTTTTTGAATGTCATCAACACAGACAGCACCCTGATTCGCCCACCCCACATATTAACATTACATTACATATTAACATTACATATTAACTTAAACGCGTAACATAGACAAGAAAAAAGAACTTATATATTTTTTTTTATTAATTAATTTTATTCATTCGTTCATTTACACTTTCATTTATTTATTATTATTTATTATATTATTTATTATATATAAATAAAACTAAAAAATAGCATTAAAAAAACTCTTCCACATCGCTGTCGACTAGAAGTGTGCCCATAAGGCTGACAACATTGCCACGTTGAATGGCAATGCTTAACCGCTGACCAAGGTAAGCACCAGCCCTTGGGTCACACGAGGTGTCAACAAGTTTACTAGAATGAAAATATTTTAACTATTTTCAAGACCATACCTTCAGCGTCCAGCAGGCGCGGGATTCCCAGATGTTTGTGGGCGACATCGAACGCATGGTTGAGGGTCTCCACGTGGTCTGCTGCGGGAAGCTCTGACCAGCGGAACAGATCCGGTCTAGAATAAAATATATATATATATCTCAATTGGCTCTTCAGAGAGAAAAATGGAAGGAAGAAAGGGATGCCTTTGCCCTGCAGTGGGACAGTTTAGGCTCAAAATAAATAATAATAGATAAATCTCTGAAAGTAGGATAATATCATCACTTTTAAGCGGCGGTAGCCTTATCGCTAGGGCTTCGGACTTAGTATCATGTGGTCGCAGGTTTGAATCCACCCCATTGCATTACCGACGTGAACCCACTCGTAACACAAGCATTTAGCTTTGCACTAGGGTTTAACAAGAATACTATTAATGTGCAACACACATTAAAAAAAACTTCTATAGTGCGCTTCCAACTTATTGGCGGAGGTGAACATGAGCGAGTCGCTGCGCAATAAAAAAATTATGCAACAGCGGGGGAGTGGGGCGCGGTACTGCGCAGTGTGTAACTAACTTCACAGCCGTCAATAAGTTTGAATCGACCAATACATGTCACACATCACACAAATATTATAGAAGAAGAAGTTTGTGAGTGTGTATGTGTATGTTTGACCACTTCACGCCTAAACGGTTAGACCAATTTTGATAAAATTTAGTATATAGGTAGCTGATACCCTAGACACATTTTATTCCAAAAAAAAGATACTCTATTAACCGCGGGTAACACCGCGGAGCATAGCTAGTATTGTATAAATCTCATACATCCATCTCAAGAACTCTTACATTTAACGAAAGAAGTCGTGGATTATGGATATCCGGGAATGGACCGGATTACGAATCCAGATTGAATGACCTGACTTCCAATCTTCGCAAGTCGGAGGGTACAAAAATGAGAAATAGTTCTTTACCTGTGAGCATGTATAAGCGCGTTGAACCCAAGTCCAGACCTCCAGGAGTCTGTGAAGTTGTGGATGTGGACTCCATGGTAGCCACTAGTCTTGCGCTGGCACCACAGCAGGAGAGCGTCCTTAGCCGACTTCTTCTCTGAAGATACATTCTCTTCGTCCTAGAATAGAAAAAGTTACTTAGAAGAAAGTAGAGGTTCCTGTCGGGTTTATGGAACTATATAGATAGATTTGGCCCCTTAGACAAGGTACATTTCTACATCGTTATCGCTGATCGAATCGCTCAAATGTATGAAAGTGACAAGTCTAAGTCACGTGACTTATCGAAGAGAAATGTCATTTCCATACATTTAATGTCATCTTAGCGATTTCTACCATTGTTAACGCTTGATAGAAATGTACGTCTACGGGGTATGATATATTACACTCTAACACAAACAAAATGTGGTATTACAAATTTAAATTTATAACAATAATGACTATTCTACTGCAGGCCTCTCATACAGAGAATGAGCATTGATCACCATGCTTGTGAGTCCCACGGTGGGTGCCATTACCGAAGCTGTTAATAACACCAGCCTGTAACTGTCCCACTGCAGGCCTCTCATACAGAGAACGAGAATTGATCACCACGCTTGTGAGCTGCCCCTCGGAGACGAATGAACTTTTCATACAAAGTTCAAGTCACGTGACTTAAATTATGTTTGTATGATAAGATGATTTTCAATTTCAAGATTTCGACCTGTTTCTTGGGAAAAGAGCTGAAATTTGGCATGTGTGTTTGTTGGGAGGAGTAGGCTACCACTAAGAGAGGATTTTTGGAAATTCCCCCCCAAAGGGGAGAAAAGGGTGGTAGATTGAAAATGTTTATTTCTCAATGGATTCCACGCGGACGAATTCGCGAGCTAAAGCTAGTCCTGTATAATATTTATCATCGCAGTATCACTGGTCTCTTCCTCATATTATCTTGCACACACTCTAAGTATTTTTTAAATAAATATAAATATACTTACAACATCAATTTCAATCTCTTGAATCTGGAATCTTAAGATGATGGTCCAAATGAGACCCAGGATCAGACGCGGGTTACCGTCCACAATGTCCTCCGCTCCGATAGACTCCAGTCGAACCTGCAAGGAAGAGTATAACAAACCTCTCTCAGATCCAATAAAAGCGTATTCATGGTACAGTTTATGAACCGACTCGCATAGGCGGCTTCTTTGACACAAAGCTGCAGGTAGTAAGTACGTGAACTTTGAGGAGCGGTCAGTGTTGCTGTTGCCTTGGATCAGTTTTTATTTTGATTTAATTATTTTCAATTGGGAAAAAAAACTTATCTCCAATCTATTTAATAACTATGTGTATGTGTTCGCAGTACGATACCGAATAATACTCTCAGGGATCGGACAGGGTTTTTGTTACATGTTGTATAGATTATTTATCTGGGTGTTAATAATCTATGCGTTTATGTAACGAAAGCATACATAGTATACTAGTTTGATTGTAAAGATATCTAACTAACCTACATAGCCATAACCCAGAAGCCATCTAACTACATTGTAGGGCTTCTTGCGAACCTGCTCATGTTTACTCTATGCTGTCTATGGAATCCCGCCGATTGTCTACGCTATCTAGTCACTAAACAATAGCTATGTTAATATTATTTACTTAGTAACAAATCCCGCTGTCTGATGTAGATCGTAAACTACGCAACAGATTTTAATGCAGTTTTCATCAATAGATAGAGTGATTCATGAAGAACGTTATTGAGTTTAATGTTAAGGATTTATTACTGTGCTGCCCACAGAAATATAAAAAACTAGCTGTTTCCCGCAGCTCCGCCCGCGGTCTAAATTTTTTTTTATGTAATTGAGAATTTTCTTTACTATAAACCTCACGGAGCCCGAGACCTTTCCAACAAATGCAAAACCGTAGAAATCGGTTCGTGCCTTCTGGAGTTATAGCGTCAGAAGGAAAACCCGACTTATTTTTATATAGTAGAATAACACTTTTTTTACTTTAACATATTGTTACTCGACCGCTACCAACCGCCATAGCTAGGTGTTGCGGCATGTCGAATAGTGGACCGCAATAGGCCCAGTTGAGGGTTAAAAAGGGGAAGAAGTGTTGTATTCAAAGAGTCGGGCGATCCCGAGAATGCGCGTTAGTAAGCCGTTGAATCCTACTAATATTTGGATGTTTGTTGCTCAATGACGCAAAAACGGCTGAACGGATTTGAATAAAATTTTGCATGCATGTAGCCTTTGACATGGAAAGGAACATAGGCTACCTTTTATCCCGATTCCTTAAGTAGTTCCCGAGGAAAATTGAAAATTGTTTACGAGCTAAGCCGTGGGCTTATATCTATTTTATTCCATTTTTCATTACTTTCACATTTTTTTATTATCTTTTGGACCCAATTCTGAAGTCCACACAGACGAAGTCGCGGGCAAAAGCTAGTCTTTAAATAATTATGAATTCGTCTCACGGTAGTTATTATAAAAAAATAATTCGGAAGTTTTTACACAAATTATCATAGTTGTACATCTATTATATTTATTTATAAGTAGCATACAGTGACAGTTATGGCTTATCACTAGATAAGATAGGATGCCGATTTGTATAAAGATTACATAACACAGGATGATTCTATTTGACGGTATTTAATATAACCTTGACATCTGTAAGTCAAAACAAGGAACAAAAAATTTATAAAGAAAAATATATACGTGTTGGTATACACGCAACCTTAGATCTGAAATTTATATCGAGTAGGTAGGTTTTAAAAGAAATTTGAAGAAAGCTGAAGAGTTTGTTTGTTTCTTCGCGCTAATCTCAGGAACTATTGGTCCGATTTAAAAAACTTTTTCACTGTTAGATAGCCCACTTATTGAGGAAGGCTACAGGCTATAATTTATACCTATAACCGGAGCCAACGCGGGCGTAGCCGGGAGCAAAAGCTAGTAATAAATATAGAATGTGTAAGGAATGCATAATTAATTATAATCCTCGTTAATTCTATTTTTCACCCGATAATGGTATCGTATTAGACTATTTATCTTTATTTATCAAGATTGAATACATTTCTTAGAATTCGTGAATGACAACAATTGGTAGCACTTTGAACATTATAAGCGAATTAATTTGAGTATATAATTATAGTGAGAATTGATAATACAGGCTTGCAAATGAACAAAAGGTCTCGATATGTTTACAAATGGTCACCCATCCGCGGACCAACCGCGGCGAGCGCGGCTTCACCTTTATTATCGGTCAAATCGTACGGCTTACACTCAGCCACGAGCCCCTCTCACGAACAAATATCATAAATTTAATATTATAAAGACGAAATATTTAGAGACCTGAGACTGGTTTGTTACCTCGTAACTCAGAAACTGCAAAACTAATTTCAATAAAATTTGGTAAAGAGGTAGGTGACCCTGGATTGACAACAAAAGTACCACCGCGAGGCGCATTGAGTATCCAATCAAATTAAAAACTATAGCTCCTAAAAAATATATCTTCCAATATAGAAGCAAACAAAAAAAAAATTTACCTTCGTGTGTAAGAAGCTCAAACTCTTGTTGACGTTCTCAATCTTGTGTACTCTCATCCGCCCACTGTTCGGCCTGGGCAATCGCTCGCCGCTTATAATCTCCAGTAGTTTCAGAAGTCTGCGACCGTCTGCTAGGTCCACGAATAGATCCTCAACCTCCATTCGAGCCTAGAAAAAAAAACAATAATTAGTCAGCTTCACGGATAGCAGAGTGGTATAGGTCACCACGCTAATTACCACTGTGCGCGACGTGCTGCGGGCTCGATCCCCGCATGGGACAAGCATTTGTGTGATCCACAGATACTTGTTCCAAGTCTGGGTGTTCTTTGTGCATGTGATTTGAATGTTTGTGAAACTCCCGCGACACAAGGATTTAATTACTTATTGCGGACGTTGTTTTTTTTTTTAAGATCTTGTGGTTGTCGGTTCTAATCCCGACCATTGCACTACCGACGTGATCCTACTCGTAACACAAGCATGTAGCTTAGCACGAGGGGTTAACAACAATACTAGTAATGTGCGACACACATTGCCCGTAAACATTTAAAGAAAAAAATAAACCTTTTAAGGTTTTTTTATTTTAGTTCCCGACCTTTGATGCTCTTGCAGGTGTCATGGTCACGGACAGACCGGGAACTAATATCAAAATAAAGCGCGAGAGAATAATAAATCCTTTTCAAAATAGTTTTATTTTAATCCTCTATTTTAGTAAAGGAATTGTATCTTTTGAATTTAAAAAATCAGGGAGTTCAATCAAAACAATTTTTTTTACGACACAGATTAAGGAAATTTCGTTATTTGATCAGTTGAATTTGTGTCTCACATTATAGTCTTATCATAGTATTAAATTAGCATACAAATAAAATCAATAAATAACTTCGTAACTATAAATATGAGCATGATTCAATTGGCCCCAATTAATATATCTAAGATCAACAATAATACAACTTATCTAGCATTCTCCTAGCCTTGACTGATGACATCAATATAATTACATTTATAACTAATTCATTCAATAACACGAGCCTGTAACTGTCCCACTGCAATCCTCTCATACACAGAATTAGCATTGATCACCACGCTTGTGAGCTGCCTTACAGTGGGTGCCATTACCGAAGCTGTTAATAACACCAGCCTGTAACTGTCCCACTGCAGGCCTCTCATACAGAGAACGAGCATTGATCAACACGCTTGTGAGCTGCCTTACAGTGGTCACCATTACCGAAGCTGTTAATAACACCAGCCTGTAACTGTCCCACTGCAGGCCTCTCATACAGAGAACGAGCATTGATCAACACGCTTGTGAGCTGCCTTACAGTGGTCACCATTACCGAAGCTGTTAATAACACCAGCCTGTAACTGTCCCACTGCAGGCCTCTCATACAGAAAACGTACATTGATCACCACCCTTGTTAGCTGCCTTACAGTGGATGGCATAACCGAAGCTGTTAATAACACCAGCCTGTAACTGTCCCACTACAGGCCTTTAACTTCAATCTTGCTTTGTAATATTACAAAGCTAGTTTTTTTTTCCTTATACATATAAAATGTATACAGGATTATTTTTATGGAGTTCGTATATTCAACGAGGTAACCAGGTGCATAAAACTGAACCACTTTCCCCAAGCAACAGGGGTCGAAATCTTAAAATTAAAAATGAAATTTTCATACAAAGTGACAGGTCACGTGACTTATGTTTGTATGAAAAATTGTTTTCCAATTAACGCACTCCATAAAAAATTATCCTGTATAAGGTTTTGAGTTGGATGCCATTTTTTTTTATAATAATCATTTAGTTGAGAGACGCAGTCGCAGAAGACAGCTTGGTGATATTTACACTAAATTAGAAGTCAGTATTTTTACTTTAATATTTAATCAATTATTTATATTGGTAGTCCACCAAGATAAAATCCGTGAAAAGTTCATTCATTGAATCACGTTATTATGATAAATTATTATGACCTTGATAAACGAAGTCGCGGTCAAAAGTAAGTGTTTCATAATTATAGTAATTATAGTTGATTGAGCGGCGTCTTTGTGTATTAATTATTGACATTACTACAGATGATAAAACGAAGATAAGGTGATGTCATCTGTTGCAAAGATTTAACGTGTTAAAACTGAATAATATACTGGAAATAGTTGTTATTAAAGGATTTCTTTTGATAAATAACCCTTTATAAAAGAAAAATGGATACACACATGTACACCACTAATAAACACACATATTATACATACATTAAAACACACACACACACACACACACACAATGATACGAATGCTTTTAATTTAGAGCTCTGTAAGAATTGTTTTTGGTTTAGGTATGTACTTTACTAAATTTTATTTTTTGTGTTATTAAACTTAAAGATTTTTAACTATAGTTTTTGAGAAGTTGTCTAGCGAATGAAAAATAGCCAATTATCTTGTCCTGCAACTCCCGCATTTCAACTTAGGGAGAGGGAATTGCTGAAAATCAGCGCTGTGACGGGTCGTGCTTGACCCAGTACAGCATTAGCTGAGCCATCTCCTTTTGCTACTGAATTACGCCTTTTTTGTAAGACTGCTGTTATTGTTTACCGTTTTTTTTTTGTAGCAATAAATGCCTTTTTATTTATTGTATTTTTTTATACAACATGTGCTTGATCCCTTCATAAGGTATACCACTTTGGATGGATTTACGAAGAAGAACATTTTAAGTCTTGTAAGTTTCATAGATACTCAATACTTTATTTGCTCTCCACAATGTATAAAGATCTTATAAATATCTTTATATTTATAAGATCTTTAACTGTAACCATTGTGGACCCTGTCGTGCACCGCAAGATAAGAGGAGGAACATATTTTAATATGTATTATACTTAAGAATTAAAAAATTTCATCTAAGTATTCATTAATATGGTAATAGCATTTTTACATCAACAGTTTTTATATTATTTATGAATATAATTGGTTTTGTTTTCGTTTTTAATATTACTCGGTAGTTAATTCAATATTTTAATGGATATGAAGTAAGGGGGATGCCTTAGGGTTGCGGTTTAGAATAACCCCCCTCCTATTTCGTCGTGTCGTGATAGGCGACTAAGGGATAAAGAAACAAGGAGAATGGGCAGCAGCGTTCTCCAAAAGAACTGATAGTAGACTGCGGTCACCAACCCGCTTGCCCAGCGTGGTGAATAAGGCAACAAACAACCCATTTTTGTATACTATAACTCAAGTCAGTCAGTTCCCGGAAGTCCCACTAAAAGGCTGGTGTTATTAACAGCTTCAGTAATGGTGCCAACTGTGGGGCAGCTCACAAGCGTGGAGATCAATGCTAGTTCTGCGTATGAGAGGCCTGCAGTGGGACAGTTACAGGCTGGTGTTATTAACAGCTTCGGTAATGGTGCCCACCGTGGGACTCACAAGCGTGGAGATTGCTAGTTCTGCGTATGAGAGGCCTGCAGTGGGACAGTTACAGGCTGGTGTTATTAACAGCTTCGGTAATAGTGCCAACTGTGGGGCAGCTCACAAGCGTGGTGATCAATGCTCGTTCTCTGTATGAGAGGCCTGCAGTGGGACAGTTACAGGCTGGTGTTATTAACAGCTTCGGTAATGGTGCCAACTGTGGGGCAGCTCACAAGCGTGGTGATCAATGCTCGTTCTCTGTATGAGAGGCCTGCAGTGAGACAGTTACAGGCTGCTGTTATTAACAGCTTCGGTAATGGTGCCAACTGTGGGGCAGCTCACAAGCGTGGTGACCAATGCTCGTTCTCTGTATGAGAGGCCTGCAGTGGGACAGTTACAGGCTGGTGTTATTAACAGCTTCGGTAATGTTGCCCACCGTGGGACTCACAAGCGTGGAGATTGCTAGTTCTGCGTATGAGAGGCCTGCAGTGGGACAGTCACAGGCCAGTACTACATGTATAGTATATAATGTATTAATAATGATATCATTATCTCCTTATTGGTCACCGCATTACGAATCATTGACACATGGTCGGAAATAGATAGCTGTGTCATCACGTACATGCTTTGTATTTGTTTAGGTCACGTTTTTAACTACTCTGTCAATTTAGGTCTGGTCTCGAAGATTTTAAGATGTCTTTCAATCATAAATAAGTAGAAACAGTAGCATATTATAGACTAGCTATGCCTGCGACTTCATTCGCGTGGATGTCGGAACTTAACAATGTACTTTTACTTCGGGATTACTTTTGATAGACTGAACCGATTGCTATGAAACAAAAACTAAATATTACGTCAAGTTACGCGCAATCGTTGTGTACAAAAGTTTTCAACAATGCTTTCGTACCGAACAAATAAACAGACAAACAGACAAAAATTCGAAAAATGCTGAAAAAGGGTTCTATTGGTTGTCCTTTCACCCTGGCTATTTTTTTTGTTTTTTTTTTTTTGACAAAAACGACTTTTCTACAGTTTTATTATATGTATAGATAAATAACACCCAGACAGAACAAATGATCGTGCTCATCACACAAAGATTCGTCCTGGGTGGCAATCGAACCCGCAGTCATGGTAACTAACCACTAGACCAACAGGCCAGTCATGTCATGTTGTCTAACTAATCTATATATATAAAAATCAATTGCTGTTCGTGAGTCTCGCTAAAACTCGAGAACGGCTGAACCGATTTAGCTGATTTTGATCTTGAAATGTTCGTGGAGGTCCAGGGAAGGTTTAAAAGGTGTAAAACATAAATAATAAGTGAGTTAAAAAACTGTTCCTACTGTTCGGGAATTACCTTAATAAATTTACTTTTTTAATTTTGCAGCTAGTAAATAAGTAAAAAATGTCGTCTCACCTTCTGCAAAAACGAGTTGATCCATTTCGTGAAAGTTTTCTTCTGGATGTGAAGGCGCTCCTCCTGCAGCGCCTTGATGCGGCCCTGCTCAAACTTGAGGGCATCTTCCCGTTGTGTCATATTTGAACGTTGTTGAACGGCCGTCGCGTAGCCGCCCGGCTCATACTGTGGCCCTGGAAAGAAAAAAAAAACTTAATTATATAGAAGACTCCTGTGGTCGAGTAGCGCACATACAGGTTTTCAAGCAGCGTTCTCCTAAAGAACTGAAAGTAGACTGCGGTCACCAACCCGCTTGCCCAGCGTGGTGACTGGTAGAAGGGCAAACACCTTAATGATGGCGCAGCGCAACACACCCTCAAATCGAGGACCAGGTGTTGTGGCACCACTTGGGGGAGGCCTAGGTCCAGCAGTGGACTGCAATAGGCTGAGTGGATTGATTGACTATAAAAGTATTTAACATTTTTCGAAGTTGTGAGTGACGCATGAATGACGTCACGAACTTACCATATTTTCTAGACGGCTGATAATCTTGGTATGAGTAAACACTGACGTTACTCAGTTGCCGCTGCATTTTTGTGACGCGGCAACACTTAGCATAAAGTTCTCATCAGGTTGGCAACACTATTCGCCGCAGATTATACACTTTCTTGTTTTCGCGCCTAAAATTATTTTTATTGGATACTTTTGGCCCTTTTTCGTTATTTTTATTTACTGTAATAATTTTAAGTTATTATACGTCAAATAATTTTAACTACGCCTGAATTAGTTAATATTGACGTCGGTTAACCACAAAATCGTTCATAAGAGTGATGTTTTTAGATGGCGTTTATATCCTAGACCGCAGAAGATGTAAGTACTGTGTTAAAGATTTTATCATTAATGAACTACTGCATAATTATTATGTTTTATAGTTGAAATAGGGAATGGGATTGGATTTATATATATCGAGCCGAGTTTACCATCCATTCATCATAAAGATAATATAATAAATAGAATAGGGTTAAAAGAAATAGCTTATGTATACTTCATCATTCTTCTGTAAGTGACAAATCCACAATGTAGAAGAAATACTGTTTACTCTGTACGAAAATGTTTTAGTGGATAATGGATATTAATAAGTCGTTGGAGTGCCTTGTAAATAAATAATTTATAGTACTATGGCAACCAGACAACTGATAAAAACTTATATATTTATAAATGCATACATAATATTGATAAATTACACCCAGACACAGAACAAATGATCGTGCTCATCACACAAAGATTTGTCCTGGTACCAATCGAACACACAACCTCCGGCTTAGCAGTCAGGGTCACTAACCAAAGAACCAACAGACAGTTAGTTTAATAAAGATATTACCGATGTAACATATAATTAAGTAATTATAACACACTATTATTCAAACGGTAGCCACGCTTCACCAATCTAAACACAGATGTCGCCACGATCGTTCAATTACTACGATAATTGAAATAAGCAGCTACTTCCGGTCAAACTCATCGCTCGCTATTAAAGGTTGTCAACAAGACTTCGCAACACAAAAAAAAACAAAAAATGTCGCGGTGGCCTAGCGGTTCAATGACCGGATTCGCATGCACATGGTTGCAGGTTCGAAGCAAGTACCAATGTGACTTTTTCAAAGTTATAATTATGTACTTTCTTAATCAAGTTAACCCTTTCACTGTGCCGTGAGTCACATATGAACATTTCCATTGTTTAACTATTGTGTCTTCTGACGGGACAGAGAAGGTGTTAAGACATCATTGACAAACGGTGAAGGAAAACGTTAGGAAACCTGGATTCCAAAAAATTGGAATCTGGAATCGCTAACCCACAATGAACAAGAGTGGTGATCAATGCTCGTTCCTTCTCTATATGAGAAGAGGCCTGTGCCCAGCAGTGGGACGTTTATAGGCCCGTTATTTGTATTCACAACACACTTGATAAAGCTGATTTGGACTGGCCTGTTGGTCTAGTGGTTAGTGACCCTGACTGCTAAGCCGGAGGTCGTGGGTTCGATTCCCACCCAGGACAAATGTTTGTATGATGAGCACGATCATTTGTTCTGTGTCTGGGTGTTATTTATCTATAATATGATTGTATTTAGAACTATATTTAAAGTATGTTTATCAGTTGTCTGGTCACCATAATACAGGCTCTTCCTAGTTTGGGATCAGATGGCAGTGTGTGGAGTGTCCCAAGATATTATTATTACTATTATTTATCATGTATTCCGCCATACTTCTCTATCTGACGTCATCTTACAAGTAACACCAATTCTACCCATCCTACTTAGTCAACTGCAATTCCTAGAAGCATTAACGATGATAGAAATCGCATAAATGACATTAAATGTATGACAATGACATTTCGTTTCGATAAGTCATGTGACATAGACTTGTCACTTTCATACATTTGAGCGATTCGATCAGCTGTGCAATGAATTCGTATTTTTCTAATAGTATACTTAATAGATGTGTAAACCCTAGATACGCATGACCATGAACCAACGTAACGGAGCGGGTCGCGTGCCGTTGACCACCACACTTGTATGTGGCCACGCTTTGAATAACACCATAAACTATAGACCACAGGTAACTTATTACGAAAAGTAAATTTTACGATTAAGCAATTTAAAAAAAAGTAATCTTGCTACTTTGACATAATGATGTCAATGTCAAAATGACAAATGTCAAATTCGTATGAGTTGTTTTTAACGGCGGAAAGAAAGAACGAAAAAAAAAACGAAAGAGAACAGCAGAAAGTTCTTTCAGATGTATCTTGGGGTTATGAACGGGATTTCCCGCTAAATTGTGTACAGATTCTAATTTAGTTTAATATAATTTGAAGAGAATTTATCAAATCAAATAGATTTTTATTTCGAGTAGACCTTTTCAAGTACTTTCAAAACGTTAATTGAATCTAGTTGCGTATTACTTTCATACCATTGAAAAAAACCTAAATTTAGTCATAATAGTCAAACTAGAAGAAGATATTTAACTACTAGAACTGTGTGTGTGAACACCACTTTCATAGTCCGATGTAACCGACAACAAGATCGGAATGGTATCAAAACCACGGCAAAAGCGGCTTAAAAAAAATAAGGTTCCATTCATAATCTATAATATCTTAGAACAACGACTTTCTTTTTAATTACAACTAGTTTATTTACCCCGAATATAACAGTACTAACACATTTTTTTTTATTATTCTAATATTGCACGCGCATGAGCCGTTATGGTTCGCGCTCAGTACCTATGGTCAGTGACCAACGATACGGCTCGTCTACCACGTATAAATACATTTAATTTTATTTGTACCGACTTTATCGCGTGAATTTATTGAAGTTTTCCAAAGAGGTTTTATTGTTGTTGTTCCTTTTTTTTTTCTTTATTCAATCGCGTTATGTCAATGTCAAATGACGTTTTGTAAGAAAATGGCTTCAGTTTTTTTTTCTGACTGATGTCAAATGACGTTTTGTGAGAAATTTGTTTTTTTTTTTTTTTTTTGTTTGTTTTATTGTATTTTAGTTTCAAAAAAATAAAAATGTCCTTGCAACTGGTAATATGAGACTCTATTAATTAGCTTATTGAAAAATCAAAGGGATAATTACCAAGAAAAGTCAAAAGTCGATTGACTGACTTGAAACTTTGACATCTTACCATTTTTTTTTTTTTTTAAATTAGTTCCTGACGGAACAGGCTAAGGTCTGAGACCATGCTGCCTAGTCATCAGTTAGCATTTTTCTTGAGTAGGGTAGATCCAGTTCAATTCATCAGTTTCTAAATCCATAATATAGGGAAATCCAATAAAATTCATTAGTTTTATATTTATCCTTGTAAAGACATCTTACCATTAAAATTAAAAAAAAGTAGCACTTTAAATGTAATTTTATCTGCAATTGAGCATATATATTGAACCTTATCCTTGTAAGAAACTAAATAAACGTCAAATACATTCCGTTGCGATATAAACAGTTTTATTATATTGCTATCGGAGGTCAACGGCCTCGGCAACTGCAAATAATGTAGAACGGACGACCCGTGAAGATACAATAACTTTTTACATGAACGTAGCGATAAAACATGACGCAAAGTTGACAGTTCTAAAATAGATTTTGAACGCGACGTGTCCCGTGTTGCGATCTCAGAAAATTCTCTCTCTGGCTGCCGCTGCAAAGGGGGCGTTCATAAAATACGTGAGATGTTTAAGGGGGGGAGGGGGTCGAGTCAAATCTCATCCAATCTTACGTCGGAGAGAGGAGGGGTCTTGGCAAATATCATGCAATTTTTTCTGATAAAAAAAATATAATATATACTATTTTGGTCCATTTAATCCAGATTGTACATGCTTAAGTAAAATTTTTATTACACTTATAATTAAACTCTCAGCAATGTTGATTACTAGTCGTAAATAAAAGCACGAAGCAATTATTTATTGTTACAATAATTATCCAACGCGCTTACGTAAGAAACCCACATTTTGAAAAATCTCACGTGAGATTGGGGGATGGGGTTGAATAAAATCTCACGACATCTCACCAGGGGGGGAGGGAGGGACAGAAAATTAAAAAAGCACCTCACGTAATTCATGGACGCCCCCAAAGGCTCACTAATTCCACTGCTGGGCAAATATAGGCAATCCATTTGGCCAAGTTTTGGGATAAAGTCCGTTTCACGAAAGAAGTCCCACAGACGCGGCGCTAGTGTCAGTCATGCTACAGAATTTTGCTAACCTCTACTGTTGTACATTCCCCTAAAATGTATTTGTATACCTGGCGACCTGAGTCTTAGGTGAACACATTATATGGAGGGGTAAATCATTCCCCGCAGTTTGGGGATTTCATTATTGTCATAATTAGTTCCATTTATTGCCGTGGGACTTCTTTCGTGAAACGGACTAATTATATTTATTGATAAAGTTAGTCTCGACTGTCATACGTTGATCTATAACAGTTGTTATGTCATTATAATTTTGACAACCAGTCTTACCATGAGTTGACTTGATTTTATGAATGGGATTCCGATAAGGCCTCGCAACGAGAATAAAGCGGGTCCAACCGCAGAAAACAACTAGTAAAATAAAATAAAGAAAATCCTACTAATATTATAAATGTGAAAGTGGGGTTGTTTGGACGTTTGTTACTCAATCACGCCAAAAAGGGCTGAACGGATTCGGATGACAATTGGCATGCATGTAGCCTTCGACATGGAAAAGAACATAGGCTATAGGCCTTTTATCCCGATTCCTTATAAGTAGTTCCCGAGGGAAAATTGAAAATTGTTTACGAGCTAAGCCTCGGGCAGACAGCTTTTTTATTTGGTATGCATATCACCTATGCTATCGAAAAGGATATTATGTACTTTCTATACCGATCTCTCAAATAGTTCCCGTGGAAAGATTAAATTAAATTGTTAACGAGCGAAGCTTTAGACCCAATTTTGAAGTCCACGCAGACGAAGTCGCGGGCAGAAGCTAGTATAATATACTTCGAGGGACATTTCTAGACTTCCTTCACTACCACTGCAGGTAAGTACTTATCATTATTATTATCTGTTTCAAGTAAATATTGATAAGAAATATAGGTGGCCGCGCCTTGAACAGATATATATATATATATATATATCTTTGTTAACATAACATAGTTTTTCAATGTTAACGAGAAATACCTAACTTACGGTAGACATTATTAAATATTAGCTGTGGCCCGCGATTTCGTCCGTGTAAGTAGGTTTTGTTCCCGTAAAACATTTGATCTATCACCGTTTTCTGTTTCATTCACGCAATTTATAAAATAAATTAAACGAATAAAAACCGTTTCTTTTTAATTGGGTTCCTTCTATTAACCAGTTCCTGACCTAACAAAAGAACTATCCAATATATGGAGCAGTCGTTCGGATACCGTATTGAAGACAGTAGCCAATAACATAAATGAATGACGATAATCAAAGTTATTCTGTTTTATTTAATACTAGTTTTCGAACGCGTCGTTCGCGTGTTTTTTTCATGGGATTTTCACGTTTTTGTCGAAATTCTAAGTATATTTCTGTGATACAAGTAGCCAAGTAGCCTAATTATGCTATTTTTCAGGCTACATATCATCATATACATATCCTAAATATAGTTTTGAATCTCCAGAAAATTTAGTTCCAGAAATTCCACAGTTAAACAAACAAAACAAAATACAATGACAATCGATATTTTAAAGTCGCATAGTTATACGTTGAGAAATTATCGAACAAAACGATTCGTTAAGGAATGATTTTGATTGACATCACTAATGATGATTAAACAACACTAGGAGCTAAATATTCAACGCTTGTGTTGGAAAGTCGAGATTAAATCGATTAGAATTGTAAAAGTGTACGTTGTCCGCATATGCGAGTAATACCGAGAGAAAGTAATGCAATTGTCTATTCTCGTTTAGTAATGGCGCCAACACTACATTTATTTTGCACATTACTTTGTCTTTGTTTATTAATTTATGAGATGAGACGGCGGACATTTAGACATTATTTTGATGTAAAGATTTAGAGTTCTCTCATACAGAGAACGAGCATTGATCACCATGCTTGTGAGTTACCCCACGGTGGGGTGTCATTACATAAGCTGTTAATAACATCAGCCTGTAACTGTCCCACTGCAGGCCTTTCACAGAGAACGAGCATTGATCAGCACGCTTGTGAGCTGACCCACGGTGGGGTGCCATTACCGAAGCTGTTAATAGCATCAACTTTGAACTGTACAACTTCAGGCCTGTCATACAAAGAATGAGCATTGATCACCACGCTTGTGAGCTGCCCCACGGTGGGGTACCATTACCGAAGCTGTTAATAACACCAGCCTGTAACTGTCACACTGCAGGCCTCTCATACAGAGAACGAGCATTGATCGTCATACTTGCTCGCGAATCGACGTTGACAAATGATGAAATCAACATTTCTTCACGATTCTTTTCCAGTTAACGTGTCTTAAAATAACTTAGAAAGTACATTAGATTGTAAAAGTCACATTTATAGCTAGAAATCGGCTCCGAAAACATTTCAGAGCTATTTAATTTTGACTTATGACTAATTTACTGTTCTATGTAGAGGTTTAGCAAATTTATAGAGAATTATAGTAACGCTACGTATATGAGTAACTCGCCTCCATCTTTGACTAGACAATTTATACTCTGTTTTTTAAACCTAGAGCCAAAATTTACAAGTGCAAATGTCAAAACTGAAGTAAAAGCTATTGGAATCTATGTCATTTTGGCATTTTTGTTGTTAATTTAGTCTCCACGATTAAAAAAAAGATTAGACATTATGAAATGATTAAAACACACATTAATTTTTAATGTTTTCGTCAAAACGTTGTCATTAATATTTAAATAAAAAAAAATTACACGAGACTTTGTTTCCCAGTAAAATGGGGTGTGGAGGTCAGATAGAAAGACGGTATTTAGGTGAAATCCGGTAAGAAAGAAAGCCGACCCCAACATAGCTTGGGAAAAGGCTCAAACGAAGAAGACATTTTGACACGTGACTCACTACACAAAAATGATAATTACGCATAACGGAAGATCATTTCCTTTTAGCTTGCTTTAAATCCCTTCCCGCCATTAAGGATTCTATTCTTAACATCAAAACCAACACCATACGGGGCGCAGATGTACCGCAAAAAACCGTCGCCATATTTAGAACAAAAATAAACCGCCAAAACTGGACGCCATGTTTTTTTGCTCGTTTGTTTTATGTTTTGTGGTAGTTCAAGTAATTGTTTTGGCGGTAGGTTTGGCATTTATTAAAATCGATCGTCTACAGCGCCGGTTTGTTGAGATCATTTGCAATTCTTATTACAGAATAGTTCAGTGTGAGATAATTATGTTTTTATTACATTACTCGCTGAGATATTTTAATGTTGTTATTTTAAGGAAGAGAAACGTTACATGTTTTATTTATTGTTTTCCTGCTACGTTTAAATCCTTGTATCCTTTATCGGCCAAATAAATATAAGCTTAACTTTAGTAGCATCAAGAAACTCTCTAATCAATTTACTAAGCATTCATAAAACAGAAAAAGTAAACGCTACCCAACGTAAAAACAATCAAAGTTATAAACTCAGTAACCGAATTTGTTTTAAGTGAATATACAAAAAAAAAACATGATCGTTGAATCTATTCCAAAATTTGGAAAAAAAAACAATAGAGTCATCTATTGTTTTTTTTTTTCAAATTTTGGCGCTTTTTTAGATTCATCTGACAGGATTTATTTTTAAATCCACTTTTCTGTCATTACGAGATGACTGTACATTATTACTCAGTCAATTCAGAGAAAAATGATACTAAAGTACTTATTTATTTTTCTAGCTACAATATGACATCATTTGACAGCGATTTAAAGGTCGCAGCGAATGGAATGGAAGACCATTGTTGACTATATTATAACAGTTTACGAGAATCTGAAGGTCAATCCTTGTTGTAAAAGTGGTTGATTGCCCCATCATAGAGAGAAAATACAGATTTATGTCAAACTAGCTTCTGCCCGCGACTTCGTCTGCGTGGACTTCAGAATTGGGTCCAAAAAGAAATGAAAAATGTGAAAGTAATAAAAAATGGAATAAAATTTTCGCCCGTGTTAGCGCTTGCGCTGTAATAGAGAAAAATACCAAATTTCAAAGATGTCTGCCCGCGGCTTAGTTCGTAAATCATTTTTAATTTTCCCTCGGGAACTACTTAAGCAATCGGGATGAAAGGTAGCCCAGTAGTTTTACAGGTGTGGAGTATTTTCTCTCGGTGATGTAGATTTTTTTTTAACTAGCTGTGCCCTGCGGGTTCAGTTGCGTAAGTTAGCCCCGTTTCAGTATAATTTCCATTGCTTTTTATTATTTATTCTGCTAGCATCTTTACTCATTAATATTATTTATTTTGTGTGTCCCACTGCAGTGCAAAATGCCATTCTTTCTTACAGTATAAAAAAACAAATTGCGAACCACGTCTTTTTATGAAGACACTAAAATGTAAATTTTATCATAGGAAACTTCTACAGATAAGATGCGACCTTCGTGTGAACAAATGAAGGTATTCGTTATTTATAAACATCGTGACATTACCATGATGGCGTAAAAACCAGAAAAATATTTTCCCAATAAATTAAAACTTCATTCATTGTCGCGTCTATTATTCTGTTTTTTAATCCTAGAGACTAAATTGACAAGTGCAAATGTCAAAACTGAAGTAAAAACTATTGGAAGCTATGTCATTTTGGAATTGTCAATTTAGGGCCAGTTTTTGTATCCCTGGTTAACTCAGCCAATGGTTAAATATCTTAACTAATGGTTTCAAATTTTAATAATTAAACATGTTTAAAGTTTTAATTCTAACAAATGGTTTAATAATTATATCTCCAACTTATTTGACCATTTCATAGACTAACAATAGTAACAATTGATGAAAATAAGCGTTTTGAAACCATTTAGCATATTTACCATTGGTTAAGTTAACTCGAGATCAAAAAACTGGGCCTTTGTCTCCAAGATTAAATACCAGACTCTTTCAGCTTATGCAATACGCATTAGGCAAGATATTACGAAAATTTAAAAGGAAAGATATTTTCACTTTCGAATGACTTCAAATAATATTATTAAATAATATCGCCAAATTACGTTACAAATGTAAAAATGCTTCCAAGAATGGCATAAAAGAAACGATTATGATTCAAGGTCACACCGTGTTCGAAATTCAAATTCTGAATCATACCACAATACAGGTTTGTTGCCGAAGGTTGATTACGTAATTTAGCTTTTGTAAAATAGATTTTTATTTTATAATTATGTTAGTTATGTTAAAATATTAGTGTTTACGAAGCTAAATATAGTAGAGTACGTAATGTATCTTTATTCATTATGGTGAGTCTAAATTCATATTTTTTTATGTACTTAGTCTAGTTTTTAAAAGGCAAAAATTTTTGTTTTGAACAGTAGTAGTTTTAAATTAAATACAAATAGAAAGAAGGAATTTTTTTTTTAACCTTCGGCTGGACTCAAACCTGAGATTCCTGGTTCAACGCACCAGTCGGTTTCCCAACTAAGCTAAGAAACTAAAAATGTTTTAGTATTAAAACATCGTTCACATATTGCACTATAGTTTGTTTAGTACAGCCTTATTTCATAAAAGCTTTTTATTATAGCCTAACTATAGCCTTCCTCAATACGTGGGCTAGAAAGATTTTTGAAATCGGACCAGTTCCTGAGATTAGCGCGATCAAACAAACAAACTCTACAGATTTATAATATTAGTATCTATTTAAAGATTATCTTCTTCTACTACATAAAAATAAGTCGGGTTTTCCTTCCTGACGCTATAACTCCAGAACGCACGAACCGATTTCCACGGTTTTGCATTCGTTGGAAAGGACTCGAGCTCCGTGAGGTTTATAGTAAAGAAAATTCTCAATTACATAAAAACAATTTAGACCGCGGGCGGAGCTGCGGGAAAAAGCTGGTAGTATATAAAGATTATGAAACAAAGTCGCTCCCGCTGTCTGTACGGTTTGATCTCATAAAAACTGCAATTTTCAACAATAGATAGTGATCCAAGAGAAAGGTTTGTGTGTATAATTAAGTGCATTTTTTACTGTGTTATTGTTGAATAAATTGAATGAAACGCGCACTTAACCTTCTGATTCGCAATTACTTTGTCGATAAATAGCCGACGATTTAAGATGGCGGACTCATAGACTAAACGAGTTTTTTTTTCAACATCGTTTTTACTATTCACACGGCGGGTATGAAGTGTAGACAAAATATTATTAACTACCACGTGTGGGTCCATCTATTCGCGAATTAGATGACTATTTTTGGTAGTTGTGTCATTAAGACGGTCGTTATAATAGCGTGTAACTGTCTTATAGAATGGAGAACACACATTGATCACCACGCTTGTGATCTGCCCCCCTAGCCAAGTGACATTTCTACAAGCGTTAACGATGATAGAAATCGCTTAAATGACATTAAATGTATGAAAGTGACAAGTCTAAGTCACGTGACATATCGAAAACAAATGTCATTTCCATACATTTAATGTCATTTAAGCGATTTCTATCATCGTTAACGCTTGTAGAAATGTCACTTGGCTAGGGGGGCTTGGGTCTTATTCTCATAGTCCAAGTGTTACCGCTGTTACGTGTAGGGTTAAAAGAGGCCTTATCTCTTTCGACTTTTAAGTAAAAAATCTGTTAAATGGTATCTCTCAGAACACGAAAATTTTGGCGACTAGGATTCTTGAACGATCTGCGTTATGCCACGTTGTTTTGTTTGGACTTAGAGAATAACCCACTCACCCAGTCTCACTTTTAGAAGCAATTACCGATGCTGTCAATACATGTCACTATAACATTGTAACTGTAATTTAACTGTTCCACTGCAGGCCTCTCATAAAGAAGACGATCAAAATTGTAAATAAAAAATGGCAGAGAAAAAAATACTTTTTAGAAAATATTTCTTAATAACGGATGAAAGAATCTTTGCTAAAAATACGTATTTAATAGTTTATTCAGTAGCGGTATAGTAGTAGTCGATTTTCCCACGATTCAATTGATATTAATAGGTTACAGTAAATTAAAGAAGGCTGTATCATTGTTTCCATTGCTCTCAATACAATGTAACGATTAATTTAATAGCTTAATCTTGTTTATGGTTTATCAATTTACTTGTTTGTAAATTCCGTGGATTATTGTATTTACTAAATTTTTTTTACTAAAACTAACTTGAAAATAATTATTCAATTGTTTCTGATGTGATTGGGGTCAAATGGCTCAAGACAAAAATATCTAGAGTCAGACGGGGAGACTTTTATCCAGTAGTGGGAAAATAAAAACGTGTATAAACTAAGCTGAAATATTGTAGGTTATTTCTTCTTCCGATAGGAATGCTCAACAATTTTTAGTTTTTTTTTTTCAAGTTAAATAACAGATACTTAATTTTTTTATGTGTTAACGGCGCATTAAAATTAAGTGGCGTTTAATTTTAAGTACTGGAACATTAGCTCTTATTATATGCATTCCTTTTAGTATGTTGGTTAACATGCAGATTGCTAAACTGTGCATCAGACATGGCTTGCTTAATCATTGAGTTTCATCATCATAGATTGCTATCTCACATATTTTTTTAATCTATGTTGGTATCACGCTATTGTACTATACTTACTGCCGAATACTAAGTTAAGTGCTGTCTCTGTTATTTTAAGGTCTGAACTCAAATAGATATTTAAGGATTTTTTTTTTATATTTTTGCAAGTTTACAGTGATGCGCTAGGAATTAAAAATTGATTCCGTGGCTCTGGCTAAGGAAGGGCAGGGACCGAAGTGTTTTTAGTCTGTGGGGACGAAGTAGAATGCTTCTCAAAATTTAAAAAATGCACTTCTCGCGTCGCGTCTATCTCTCTTTCTAAAATAATATTTATTGATAATGGTTAATAAGTTTTCTATTTTTTATTTAGCTTTATTTATTGTAGGTAGTTTAGTATAATTTAATATATGTTTATAATGTCAAATAATGATTTAAGATTGGATTAAGATAGTATGTCGAATATAGGTAATAAAATTATCTGTTTGGTAAAAAAAAAAATTTTGTTTATATTATTTTAAAACTTAATTTAATTAATTTACGTTTTAGTGTTATAGGGTTTGTAATACTATTTGTTTCCAACAATACATTGTTTCTCAACAATAGATAAATATATTGCCTCATTAAATAAGATAGCATTGTTAAAATTGCAAAATACTTATATGAAGAGCTGCAATATAGATAATTTTAAGTGTAAGTACCTAACTTTAGTTCCGTCATAATTTTAAAACGTCAACATAAGGAAGAAATAGTCAATGCGCAACATTTTTTCGTGTTTAAAGTTTCAATGACTGGTTTTGTATGCGCATGGTCGCAGGTTCGAACCTAGGCAAATACCAATAGACATTTTCAAATATATGAAACGCCAACTCGCAACGAGCAAGCGTGGTGATCAATGCTCATCTTTCTGTTTATGAGAAGAGGCCTTTGCCCAGCTGTGGGACAATTATTATAGGCGGGTATTTAATGAAACTACTACGGATTCCGCGGTTTATTTTGATTTTAGTTCCCAACGTTTCAACGCCTGCAAAGGCCTTGCAACAGGAGAGTTGCTTATTTTTATTAACAACAAATTCTTTCGATAAGCATTTATTTTTAAATTCACTAATTGTAATTAGAGTTGACTGTTATGTCTAAAAACTGGCAACATTGTATCAAGCTTACCAACATCAAACATGACGCATTGTTTTGGCGCCCAAAATAATTTGATTGCAACGGATCAATTTCGCGCTTAAATATCAATTACCTACGAAGTTAAACCGCTATTTTGACAATAAAGCCGTTATTTTTATTATAGACTAGCTGTTTCCTGCAGCTGGCTTATTTTATTATTTTAAATATAATATAATGTCACCCGGGGATAGTAGGTATAGATTCCCAACAGTAAAATACTTTTTCAAGTACATTCGGAGCCTATTCAGTGCAAACAAATAATCAAATCTTTCCTTTTTATAATATTAGTATGGAATTATAGAGGAAAAAATATTTTCCTGTTAATTCCGTGATTTGTCGAAATAGCTGGCCGTCCTTTGCCCAAAATCGAAATTGCAAAAAAGGTTTGACATTAGGTAAAGGTAAAAAAAAACTACCTATATTTTAAAATTAAAACGTCAATTTAGATGGAATTTTAATGGGGGGCCCTATAACTGATGTTAACCCAGTAGTGGTCATTTATTTTTAAATCGATCCAAAATTGTCGGATTATCTTATCTTATCTTATATCTTTAAACGAGCAATTCTTGTATGTATATATATATATATATAATCTGAATCTCGAAAACGGCTCCAACGATTTTCCTGAAATTCAGTAAGCAGGGGGTTTCGGGGGCGTTAAATCGATCTAGCTAGATTTCATTTTCAGAAAATGTCGTGATATCCGTGTTTTCAGTAATCTTAAATCTTTAAACGAGCAATTCTTGTATAGGTATACGGCCATCAATACTGTAACAAATCAAAATAAACAAAATATTACATTTGAATTTGGAATCTGTCATTTTTATATGATTGTTCATTGTGTTTTCTCATTTTGGCGCCAAGACATTGTACAATATTTTGCAATATTAAAATAGAGTGGGGTGATAAAAGGACCGAATGGCTGTGATCGCATTACACAAAGTAGGAATGGAGCCAAATAGAATTTTTAAAACTCTCCATAAGCTTGGTATTAGTAAAATGTTTGTGTTCCGGGCTATTAATAGGTACAATGTGACAGCCTCTGTTTGTGACAGAAAAAGATTAGACCGTCCACGTAGTTTTCGTAACAAAAAGGTGGTCAAAGCAGTAAGGGAAATAATTCGAAGAAATCCTGTCCGAAGGCAAAAGATTTTATCTTGGGAGATGACGATGAACCATGTCACGTATTTTAAAAGATGACTTAGGACTAGCAGCCTATAAGAGACGTACTGGTCATTTCTTAAATGATAATTTAAAAAAGAATAGGATGGTAAAATCGAAACAACTACTGAAGCGGTACGCAAAAGGAGAGTACAGAAAAACAATTGTTTACGGATGAGATTTTTTTTTAAATTGATCAACTTTTATAACAAAATGACCGTATGTATGCTCACAGCTCTAAGAAAGTTTCCCAATTAGTCGACAAAGTGAAACGTGGGCATTATCCAACTTTAGTGATGGTTTAGTGACTGAGCCATACTTTTGTGAAAAAGGTATCAAAACATCGGTACAAGGGTATCAAGATACCATTCTTGAGAAAGTAGTGAAGCCCCTTAACAACACCATGTTCAATAACCAAGAATGGTCCTTCCACCAAGACTCGGCGCCGGGTCATAAAGCTCGGTCTACGCAGTCATGGTTGGAAACGAACGTTTCGGACTTCATTAGAGCTGAAGACTGGCTGTCGTCTAGCCCCGATCTTAATCCGCTTTATATTATAAATTAATTATGATTTATTGTCAGATTTAGAGAGTACGGCTTGCTCTTAACGCCACGATCATTTAGAGTCCCTAAAACAATTTTTTCACTTTAATGTAATTTGTGATTTATTGATAAGCTGTAAAAACATAAGTATTTGTTTCTAATAAAATATTAAACTAATTGCACTCGTGTTTTTTTATTTAAATAACCAGTTCATATTTTTTTATTATTATGTCAGTAAGATCGAAAAATATTATTCATACTTACTCATTTCATCAGTATGTAATTCGTATTTAAATATAATTTCTAAAAAACACACTACCAAAAAAAAACGAGCAATGCTCGGTGATCCAGGTACTATCACATAAAAACGCACCTAGAGTCATTCGTTTTTAAAGGCAACGTTTCTAAAGCGCCTATTTTAGGTTTACTAGAAATAAAAACATTTTGATTTGATTTTGATTGAAACATATGAGAAAGAAAACGAGAT
Organism: Plusia festucae; assembly: GCA_950381575.1. Taxonomy (NCBI): domain Eukaryota; kingdom Metazoa; phylum Arthropoda; class Insecta; order Lepidoptera; family Noctuidae; genus Plusia; species Plusia festucae. The sequence goes on from OX494457.1 coordinate 1,022,512, forward strand.
CCTCCGCCATTTTAAAAAAACTAGAAATTGAATATCTATGAAGCATTGTATGGTATATTTTTAGGTCAAAGAGTGGCCTTATAAGTAAATTGGGTGCGTTCCATGACCTCTTATTAGATACGATTTGATGACTAGCTAATTAAATGCCTCGTTAATTTGAACTACTGTACAGTAGCGGTAAAAACATTATTAAGTATACTTTAGATGCCAAATAGATTGTGTATTTCATTCTAGTCCGGATTTCTTCTCTTCTTCCAAAAGTTATCAATACTCGTTTTTTGTATGAGAGGCCTGCAGTCGGACAATAAAATTATATGGTGGTGTTATTAACAGCTTCGGTAATGGTACCCCACCGTGGGGCAGCTGCTCACAAGCGTGGTGATCAATGCTCGTTCTCTGTATGAGAGGCCTGCAGTGGGACAGTTACAGGCTGGTGTTATTGACAGCTTCGGTAATGGCGCCCATCGTGTCGCAATTCACAAGCTTGGTGATCAATGTTCGTTCTCTCCATGTGAGGTCTTCATTGGCATAATTTGAGGATTATTTAATAATTATTAGTATATTTAAGCTTTTTAAATATGTTTCAAAGTAGTTAGATCCTGGTTTTACGTAAAATGTCTGTGAACGTGATTAAGACAAGTAATACAGTAATTCTACCTATTTTTTAAGTCGATAATATGGTGACGTCATTCGAGGAGTTATATCTTATCTTTGCCAAGGTACGCCGTATCAGTAAGATAAAATGCCACTTAATTTAGTTTTACATGTGTTAAAAAGTTATGCAACTCTTCTGTTCAATAAAACTGAAAATCGATAATTTGATATATTTTTATTAGACTTGGAACAATGTAGAGAGAGGGTCTTTGCGTAGCAGATGGTACAAATTTAAAAACAAAGAATGTCAAGTTTGTCAGTTTTCCCGCGCATAGTTTTTCGTAATACAAAAAAGTGTAACAAACGAAAGTTATATTTTACTTGGCTTGATTGTCAATACTATTATTTTGTACTATAAAATATGATTAAAATAACTATGCCTATTCAAGTTACATCTAAAGCAACATTATATTCGATTAACATTTTATTCAATTTATTGACATTGACATCGCTATATCTCAAAACACCATTGAGTTATAATGTACTACGTACTAGAGGAGACACCTCAATCAAATTGTTTGTAACACGAGTTTAGGTCCACGGTCCTAAACTCACTTAGTCTGTGCCAAGCGCTTGCTGCAACGTGACGCACTGAGTGAAGTTTTGATAATTAAAATATGCCTTCGTGTGCATTGAGGTACTGTTCCAACAACTCCAAAAACATAAATAAAAGTCAAGGAGTGACTTTTCACAAGTAAGTTCAACTATTATCTTTAAACCACGCGTTATTTAAATATAATTTTTCTATTGCAACTGTCACCGTGGCGGCGGTTGTTTACGTGAATGTCAAAGAGTAAAACATTTTTATTCGCAGACTAGACACTATCGTTGTAGGTATACTTTTTAAAACTATGAGCAATAAAATATTAATATTTAATCACGATAGTAATGTTGTAATAATATTTCACATTTTTGTTTGGATTTAAAGGTTTCCACGGCTATGTCATGAAACAAGAGAATCATCAATCAAAGTTCAGATAAATCGCAGCGAAGAAACTTGGTTACCTTCAGATTATTCACGCATATTATGTTCCGTGCATTTCCAAGAAAACGACAAATACACCACGAAAACACTAAGAGTATACTTAAAGAAATCTGAATTACCATGCGATAACGTAAATGATATTATATTTGTAAATATAACATTGCTGGAATTTTGTTTTACTTTGTTATTAGAAAAACTAACTTTTTTGATGTTCAGTATACTTACTTATGAGAGGCAGAACCAGTAGGTAAATGGCGGTTTTTTTTAATACTGTAACGCTATATACATATTTACAAAAACTGATCCAACTGTGGATTACTAATACCAAACGGCAGAAATTAACTAAACTTATTTTATTTGAAGAAAATTAAAGTATTTTAACAGTAGAAATACTTTTTTACACACGTAGGCAGAATATAAAAAAATTGTCGCATCTGCGCGCATTGATTGTTATCTATGAGAAAATAACAAGCTTGCCCCGCGCATGCGCGGGTTCCGCGCATGCGCTGTCCTGCGCTGACTTCAAATGTGCGCGCTATATTTTGTTTGAAATAGCTTCTCTAGTACGTAGTACATTATAACTCAATGCAAAACACTACGATTTTTCTTAATACTTCGATGAATATTAAACCCGTTTTTTAAACAACAATAAAAAAACTAGTATCCTTTGATATTTTTAACTCAAATGGACGGAAATAGATAAGATAAGGTATTCATAGTCACATTCCAAATACGCGACTCAGAATGACCATAGTGTAACTGTCAGTTTTAAAATTTTGAAGTTTACGCCCGATTTCGTTGGGAAATTTGGTTTTAAAGAAAAAATACATGTTTTTAGATAGATTTCTATTTATATTTGCAAATTTATGAGTGTTAGTTAGTTTTATGCGTCCATAAAAGTATAGTTTAAAATTATTTACGCTCGGATATGTAAGTTGGAGTAGGTAGGTATACTTCGATATTGGTGCTGATTCCTCTGTACGCAAACTAAACAAAATTTAAACCATTGCTGTCTTTTACTAACATATATCGTGAGAAAAGGACGGCAACAGATAACAACTAACTTAGAAATGTCAAACTAGTTTTCGCCTTGAACAAGACAGTGTTTTTAGAGCACACGTTTTTACTTGTCGCCAAATTTGTATGAGAATTTAAGTCGGAACTAAATTTGACAGTTCTAATATTCGCCCGTGCTTTTCTAATTATGTACAAGTGAAAAAGATAAGGATGGACTTAAATTAGTTTAGTACGTGTTTAACAGAATCGGGGCCATTAAAAACTCGGCTAAAAGTCCTTTACCAGTGACCGTATAGCAGATATTCAACAACTCAAGTAGGTATTGCGATATAAACTGTCTAGAAAGGACATCATTCACTACGAAGTAGGTAAAGAAATTACTGTCATGCCATTTATCGATAAATATATTGCATCGATATGTAAAATGACTCACTACAAACGTACCTATTTACTTAGTAATCAAAATATTACCAGTTTTCATTACACAGCTAAACCTTCCTTAAGTGTAATCAATTATATTCCGTGAAATATAGAAATTTCATCATCCTAACTTATTATCAATGTAAACATAGTTTTGTATTAAAAATGTTCTATTTTTTTATTCAACTAGCTGTGGCCTTGAGGCTAGGGCGTCGGACTTGCGATCATTTGGTTGCAGGTTCGAATACCACCCATTGCACTACCGACGTGAACCCACTCGTAACACAAGACTAGTAATGAGCGAAGAAAATTGCTAGTAAGATCTTTTTTGTAGTAAATAATATAGGCGTTGTTTATAGATTCAAGAGATACTACAGTATTCTTATGGTGATAGAATCTTCGAAAACTGTGAAGAAGTTTTTTAGTTCATTCGTTAAAAACATACAGAAACGAAAATCATTGCTTTGTTGTTTGCTTTGCATCAAAGTTTTGTTTGTAAAAAGGAAGTATGAATGACATTGTCCTATGTCCTTAACAATCATCGTTAAAATGTTTTTCAAGCTAAGGAAACATACATACAGCCACAATATTTATTCAACGAATTGTGCTAAACGATGACATCACTAAGTTTTTATAAAACCTTTTTTGGAATTTTAAATATGTTTTTATATGTTCAGCTGCAAGGTAAGGCAATTATAATTTAACGGATTACGTCATTTATCTTTGAATAATTATTTTAAAGGTTAATTATAAACGAAGTTAATGTCGAAAATAATAATTAAACGCTGCTATGGGAATTCCCGGGAATTAAATCAATCAATACGTCTTATCACGAAAATTACTAAGTCACAAAAAATCAAATCTCTTTCAAAAGATATAGATGTCAAATTATCTCGCAAAAATGGCCAAAAGTATCCAAATATATTAGCCGTAACACTGTACAATCCAACATATGATGTGAAAGCACTGCTAACAAAAATGCTAGCACACACGACACGCGAATTATCCAAAACACTAATTCACTAAAAACATCACTATTTAAAAACAAATGCCCACAATATGACAGTTGCGAATTCGAAATAAAAAAAAAAGAAATCACTGTTCCCGTCACCTTTGTACCACAGATAAGTTAGAACGCAAATGGCGTCCGCGCGCGGCAAAAGATAGCCGATGACTGAGCGCTTCCGTCATTCAGACGCATGATAATCGCTTACGTTTTAGGGGTCCGTCTGCAAGCTTAAGTTGAGATTATATTATTTATTATTGAATTACGCATCGCTGCAGTTTCAATTTATGTAAATGAGTTAAATAAAGTAAAATCCCTGAATAACAGTATGGACGTCCGAAAATGCATAGGTTTCCTCTTTATAATATTAGTATAGATTCTATGCTGAAACTCCACGGCAACATAGCACTGGTAACACACTATTTCCAAACGCAGGTATTATTATGTAAAAGTGGAATGGTAATCTGTCAAAATTTGGCATAACGATGTTCTCGCGACTAAAAAAATGGATTTAAATTAGGCTTAAGGTTTATCTGTCATTTTCCACCAATGAGAAACAAGCTACAGGCTCGTGAATACTCGTGATTGGATTACATCTTTCGATTTTTGAGGCAAAAACATACCATGCTTAGATTTGAACTTGTTTTAAATATGTACCATTCTACATTATAGAAGTAAGTATGTTGTATGTTCTTAATTAATCATTCGCTTCATTGTAGTTTTCAATGTACATACTTTTTAAGTTATTTTAAGAGAATGACTAACAAACGAACGTCATGACGAAACATAGTATTAATAAATAACTAGAACACACAAGTGTGTGTGTAGATCAATGCACGTAAGAACGCTAACTTACAAGTTAATATTACCTACTAGCTGCCCGGACAGACTTCGTTCTGTCAAAAGTAAATTAATTAAGGTAATTCCCGAGTTTAGGAACAGTTTTTTTTACTTATTATTTATGTTTTACACCTTTTAAACCTTCCCTGGACTTTCACAAACATTTTAAGATCAAAAGCCAACCACCTAAGCTAAATCGGTTCAGCCGTTCTTGAGTTTTAGCGAGACTAACGAACGGCAATTGATTTTTATATATATAAGTTTCCATACAAGTAAGGAAGTAATTTAGTTTGAATACAAAGAAGAAGAAGTATGTGTTACGTAGATTTTCAAGTCAACATAAAACCGTATCACATCCAGAATCAGTAACATAAAACTTTATATCCATAATGGTTTCTTATTATCTCCAACTGTCTCCTACTTTTGACAATTAGGTATGTCGCATATTTTAACAGTTATGTCAAAAATCAATGACGAAAACCATATTGTCATGAATACGTTATAATTTTGGCTGTAAACTAGTCTTAAATCTTCTGTAGATATAAATCTTCTTATTTAATTTCTGATATATTGCAAGATCTTTAAAAGACACGTCTTTCAACCCCTTACTAATAAACTAATAATAATACATCATTGTATATATTCTTTTCATTGCACCCCACGACTTTGTGGGACCGGACCTGAATTCAAATAGTTTTAAACTAGTTCTAGTAATAATCACAAGCCGAGATATTCAAATAAACATGTATACAGCCATCTCTCAATGAATACGAACGATAATGATCTTGTTAATTCACATGTAAAAGGTTTTTAAGTTGTCATTATGGCAGGCTCAAAATCTGACAAACTACAAAAACTAGGCGCACCAAACATAGTCGCCATTCGCCAAGTTTCTATTTCGGCATTACATTGAGCGCGTCACATACGGAATACAAAAAAGGTTATTATAAGCCAACAAAGAGGTTTGCAAAAGCAGGTCAATTTCACTGAGGTGCCATGCCATGCGAGTTTATAAAAGTCGCACGGTTGTCTATGACAGGGCAGAGACAAATATGCATAAGGCAGAGACAAGAAATATGTAGAGCTAGAGTAAAAAAAAATGAAGGGTGTATTTTTATTTTAGTTATTCTTTAATATAAACACTAGTTATTAATATAACATATGTTGCTGGGGAGTTTGTTTCGCCTTTTCTTCGTCGCAGCTAATGCTCTTAGGAAGAGATGAAGGGTGGGCGAATGGGTGCTGTCTATAATTCGAATACTTTAAAAAAGTGCTACATTAACCTACTTTTACATTATTTTAATTAAGTTTTAAATAAATCTCATAGTTTTACCAGCAGGGCTAGCATATGCGCCATGATAAAATTTTGTCGTGGCATTTTATCGAATTTACTTGTCAAAATATCTATACGTTTTGTCTTCGGTTCTAACATGGCTGTTTCTAGCAAAGGCTGGTTCTAACGATGCACGCAAGCTACCCATGTTAAGGCCGAAGACAAAACGATATTTTGACGTGTGACTCATAGAAGTAGGTACGTCAAAATTTCGTGACATGAGCTATCATAAACATCTTATGTTGTAGACTATCCAATCAATGATGGTAGCGAGGTACGCACTTAGGTACCATCATAGGTATACTTACTTCTTTAACATTACTCATATATGGAAGTGCTAATCTCGTGTCACTGCAACGATGACGTCACTGATAACATTGTGCTTCAAAAATAGTCTTTGTTCAAGATTATGACGTTGATTGCAATTGATTAAGCTGTTTCTAAGCAGTGTCGGACGAAAAAGCTTAGCTGAATATGAAAATTATTAAATAAAGGAGATCTTAAGACACAAAACATCTAACATCTTCAAGCAGACGAGCTTGTGGCTCAGTGTTAGCTCCACAGTTTTTCAGATAAAATAACAATAAATAATACTGGCCTATAAACGTCCCACAGCTGGGCACAGGCCTCTTCCCATATAGAGAAGGGACGAGCTTTGATCACCACGCTTGCTCATTGCGGGTTGGCGATTTCAGATTCCAATATTCTGGAATCCAGCTGTCCTCACGATGTTTTCCTTCACCGTTTGTCAACGATGTCTTAGAATGATTAAGAAAGTACATATAACTTTGAAAAAGTCACATTGTTACTTGCCTGGGTTCGAACCTGCAACCATGTGCATGCGAATCCGGTCAGTGAACCGTTAGGCCACCACGACACTAGTTTGTCAGATAATCTATACTTAATATTATAAAGCTGAAGAATTTGTTTGTTTGTTTGAACGCGCTTCTTTCAGAAACTAATGGACGGATTGTAAACATTCTTTCATTGTTAGATAGCCCGCTTCTTGAGGAAGGCTATAGGCTATAATTTGCCACGATAATCGACGCCCACGCGGGTGCAGCCGCGAACAAAAGCTAGTGAAGGATAAGCCGCGCTCGCCGCATTCGATCCGTGGATGTGTCACCATTTTTTAACATAATTAGAAATCTCCAAGCAAATATTTTATGCCATTGGTTCTGGCTATCATACTTTGAACTTCGACAGTCGTTAAGTCATATCAGTTCTGTCAACCGATCATAAATAATAATATTAATACCGGCCTATAAACGTCCCACTGCTGGGCACAGGCCTCTTCCCATATAGAGAAGGGATGAGCATGGATCTACCAATCATAATAAAGGATATTTTGTTACCATGTAAAATGTGTTGTGGATGTCAGATAGGCAGTCTCTCCTTATGTGACGGGCCTGTTGGCCTAGTGGTTAGTGACCCTGACTGCTAAGCCGGAGGTCGTGGGTTCGATTCCCACCCGGGACAAATCTTGGTGTGATGAGCACGATCATTTGTTCTGTGTATGGGTGTAATTTATCTATAATAAGTATGTATTTAGAAGTATATAAGTATGTAACTTATCAGTTGTCTGGTTGCCATAGTACAGGCTCTGCCTAGTTTGGGATCAGATGGCTGTGTGTGAGATTGTCCCAAGATATTATGTCAAATACGGTATTTGGCTGAATCAAGTAAGACAGGAAGCCGACCCCAACATAGCACGAGGAAGTTCGGATATGTTAACAGTTTATGGAAGTATCTATGTTTTAAATTTATATTTATCCTGGTATTGAAATAGCGAAATTAATCTCCTAATTTTCCTTCCTTGACTATTATTCTTCTTACCTATGCCTACTTTAGGCTATACCTTCAATCCAATAAGGAAAAATTACTATTCAGAAACAAAAAAATCTTCGCAATAAAAAAAATATTATTTTCCGACATCTTAGATTCGACATTCAAAACAAAAAGTAACAGTATAACTTATGCTCAAAATTAAAACGAATAAAATATTCAAATGAAGTAATAAACGCAGAACATTTAAATTAATATTCAATGATTCTATTACGATCGAAATATCATACAACTTACTATTTAATAAACAGGTCAACATTCCACAACAAAATTTACAAGTTAAAATCTGAAGTCGACGCGGGGGGCTCACCGGCTGAACAAGCAATAAAAAAAAACAGAAATAAAAGAAGTTCGCTTGACACTTAATCTAAACATAGAAACAAATGGCGCGCACGTGTTAAAGGAACAACATGTGTCATTTAACATGGTTCCGTAGTAAAAATAATAGTAATTGCCTGTAACTGTCTCACAGGGAACTGACTCATATAGAGAACGGGCATTGATCACCACGCTTTTGTGGTCCTCCCAGTGGGGTGCAATTACCGAAACTGTTATTAACACCAGCCTGTAACTATCCCACTGCAGGCCTCTCATACAGAGAACGAGCATTGATCACCACGCTTATGAGCTGCCGTATAGTGGGTTACCATTACCGAAGCTGGTAATAACACCAGCCTGTAACTGTCCCACTGTAGGCCTCTCGTACAGTGAACGAGCATTGATCACCACGCATAAGAGCTGCCCTACAGTGGGGTGCCAATTTCAATGACTTATTTCGTTCTTGCATAGAAATAGTTTTGTCACAACCAAAACATGTAACAACAAGTATCAAAGCCTAATCATGATTACGAATTTATAATACCTGATAATAAATTGTATTAAGATATAAAATAATATAACTTATCTCCTAGCAGGTTATTATAAAATTTATTATATTCAAAGTGATGCAAACGTAACCATAGGGCTTAAAAAACTCACACTTTAGCAGTGTAGTAGTCAAAAAAATAGTTCTTAAAATGTCATTTTAATCAGAAATCCTACTATCCTACTAATATTATAAATGTGAAAGTGTGGATGTTTGGATGTTTGTTACTCAATCACGCAAAAACGGCTGAACGGATTTGGATGAAATTTGGCATGAATGTAGCCTTTAACATGGAAAAAAACATAGGTTACCTTTTATCCCGATTCCTTAAGTAGTTCCCGAGGGAAAATTGAAAATTGTTTACAAGTTAAGTCGTGGGCAAACAGCTTAAAAATTTGGTATTTTTCTCTATTACAGCGCAAGCTACAACACGGGTGAAAATTTTATTTCATTTTTCATTTCATTTTGGACCCAATTCTGAAGTCCACGCAGACGAAGTCGCGGGCAAAAGCAAGTACTCAATAAGTCATCAGACGTAAATTCAGTCACCAATGTTTGATTGAGTTCTAAGAAAAATAATTAAAGTCCATGAGTCAATATATGCGCCATTTTGAAATATTTCGAGAGATCATGTAGAGATCTCAGTAGACATTTTTTTAATGGCTGTTTACGTTAGGTAAACTAATTATTATGCCAATAAAATTAATTTAAAAGGAGTGCGTGTATTCAACGAGTAATCAGGTGCATAAAACTGAACAACTTTTCCTAGGGAACATAGGTCGAAATCTTAAAATGTAAAATGAACTTTTCATAAGTAACACTACTACACGTGCCTATGTTTGTATGAAAAGTTGACTTTCAATTTTAAGATTTCGACCTATGTTCCTTGGGAAAAGTTGTTCAGTTTTATGCACCTGATTACCTAGTTGAATATACAAACTCCTTTTATTTTATTTTTTCTTTTAAAATCGACGCCCACTAAGGAATTTAATCCTTGTATCGCGGGGGTTTCACAAACATTCAAATCACATGCACAAAGAACACCCAGACTTGGAACAAGTATCTGTGGATCACACAAATGCTTGTCCCATGCGGGGATCGAGCCCGCAGCACGTCGCGCACAGTGGTAATTAGCGTGGTGACCTATACCACTCGGCTATTCGTGCAGTCAAAATTAAACCTGTTTTTTTTTTCTGTTTTTAAACCTGCGTAAATCCTAAGTCATTTGATTTGAACGTCAACATTTAAAAAGAATCATTGTTTTCTAATTAAAATATCATTAAGTTAGTCATGTTTTATCCGTTTTTAATTGTTGTTTAAAGATTTATGTAATCTCGTACGTCAGACATTATGCCACAATAGGTATGTATGTACCAATAAAGAATAGATTTTACTGTTTTCAAATGTTCCTTCAGTACTTTAGTGTTATATTTAAAAAAAAACGTAAGTATTTTTTTTTTCAATAACATTTTATTTAATGCGAATAGTATTTGTCTAAGTATATCGCAAAAAAAAATATAGAACTGCGCGCTTAGCCCGATTATTCACGATAAGCTACCAACGCAGGCGAATCCGCAAGTTAAAACAAGTTATAAAATGAAACACACCATTAATTGTAATTTAATATTTATTGGCCGCCATTTTAAAACTATTAACTACTATGTATCAGTGTTTTTCCAAAGATTGTGTAATAATACTAAGAGATAACACTGGATTTTTTTAATCTTTAATTAATGAATTTATTAATAGCTTTGGCGATTGATTGGCTCATGACTATCACAAACGTCACTTATTATGAGTTGTCGTTAAGTTTAAAGGTGCCATGTTAAAAGGTATTTTAAAAAATGTTAAGTTTCTTCTTAGCCTAGCCTTTTCCCAACCTGTGGTTTTCTTGTTGGGGTCAGCTCCCAGTTCTACTGGATTTAGTTGAATATTTTACCAAAACTTATTTCTTGCTTCCTAGAATATTACTAGTATTATTGTTAACCCGTCGGGGTAAGCTAAAAAAGTATCCCATACTATCCCCTAAGACTTGTTGTGCTTCTCCGTTCTCCTAAGAAGAAAAGAAGATCTGTAATGAATTAAACGAAAAAAGAATGGTTGTCAGAATTGTAATGACAACGACTGTCAAAGATCGACGTATGACGGTTGGAGCAACGACGTATCGTGCTTTCTGCGCACGGAGGGTTCTTCTTCTGCTGTATGTTTACAAATGTTCAACCATCTACGAACCAACCGCGGCGAGCGTGGCTTAACCTCTAATGCCAGTCAAACCATACGATCGATTTTCATGATTATATGTGTGTATTTGGTAAGTATAGGTCGTATGCTATTTTTTTATACTTAAGTTAACTTAACCCTTTTAATTAATATGGCAACACGTTGCCGGGTCAGTTAGCTTTTTAATAAACATTTTCGATAACCTTATTTCGGTTTCTTTTTGAATTCAGTATTTTTTCTGAATACTTTCTTGGTCTTAGGAAAAAACTAGACATTTGTCAAAATACATAACTCTTATACATTGTGTACCAAAGAAATGACTGAGCGTTATTATAACGACTTCCATACAATAGATGCGATAGAATGATTGATCGTTAAAGCATTCATATTTCCTGTATGACTTCATACAAAACCCGTGCATACGTCATACATAGTATATAATATTCGAATTATTTCCTATATCGTCCATTTTACCTACCTCTCTTGATTTCTGAATAACGATTTGACAGCAAATTATGTTTGCTTACAGATTAGTATCTTTTCTTTTTAGTAATCTGTGGAAAATGTAGTGGGTAGTATATTTTCTTATAAGTTTAGTTTTAAGAACATTTTGTATACCAATAATATACTACTGTTTGTTTTCCCTAATAAAATAAAAATAAAATTAACGGTCCTTTGGCACATGAAAATAACAAAATATTAAAAAACGAGCTATTTTTTTACGTAAAAATGACAGTGGAATGTACTTATAGTAAAAATTTTATTTCAATTTTTAAATAACACCCAACAACATTATTAACAAATGGTACTTCTGGAAGTTAACCATCCGACATCCAATCTTGCAAATAATATATTTGAAAAAGGATAACTTTTAGAAAGAAAAATTGATATTTGATGATGATATTTTTCGATAAAAACATCGTGGTCTGTGTTGTGAATTTAATAAACTTTACGCCGTGACATACAGATTCAGATAAATAACAATTAACTAATTTAAATTACCAACGCACAACTAACAAACATGTCGAAAATAAAACAATGGATCCAAAAACCATTGTTGATATTTAGAAAGCGATAAAATTATAACTTTTGTTAAAACCTTTTTGTGTAAAATGATACCACAGCCACACTAAAAGAGTGCGATTGTTAAGCCCTTCTATTGTTGCCAGGTGAAAAAAAAGTATTTTGGTAGAAACTATACCATTGTTATTACAGTGTAATTTTCTCAGCATATTGACAAGCAGGCACACAGTCATACAGTGTTTTAGGACATTATAAAGTTACGAAATAGGTCCAGGTGTTGAAAAGAGAACAATTGATAAAATGATTAAAATTTTTAATTTATTACTCAAGACGAAATTACAATAATCACGATCACAAGTTTAACAAAAAACATTTTTTGTATGTTAAAACAATAAGTGTTAAAACAAAATGGCAATTTGATTCCGATATCGATACTTCAATAGAAACCCATCTACCTACTGCATTTTAGGAAAACAATAAAATGTCGTAAGCGTGAAATATATGCATAGTGTTTGCCAGGACTTATCCTGGACGAACTTATGCGTAAAGGAACCATTAAATATTTAAGCAATTAGTAGGTATATTAAAAAAACACAATAAAAACAAAAAAGTACTGATTCTTATTTTTTTACATTCGAATAAAGAAGTAAAGAACAATATTAGAATCAACTTTCAAACTAAACAAAAAAAAATACAAAAATAAATTCGTTTGTAAATTACAAACAGATTACGATGCCACTAGACACAGACACTTTTTTTTTTTTTTTTCAAATATAATACCGTCCTACAAATATCCTATTGGCCAGTGTTGGAGGACACAGGCCTCTTCTCATAAAAAGAAAGAACGAGCATTGCACTACAAGAGCGATTCAACACTGCCTGCAAATACAGGATTAATTTAAAAGGAGTGCGTATATTTAACGAGGTAATTAGGTGCATATAACTGAACAGCTTTCCCCAAGAAACATAGGTCGAAATCTTAAAATGGAAAATTTATTTTTCAAACAAAGTGACAGGTCACGTGACTTATCTACTATATAAAAATAAGTCGGGGTTTCCTTCCTGACGCTATAACTCCAGAACGCACGAACCGATTTCCACGGTTTTGCATTCGTTGGAAAGGTCTCGGGCTCCGTGAGGTTTATAGAATTATATATTAAAAAAAAAAGACGCGGGCGGAGCTGCGGGAAACAGCTAGTGTTGTATGAAAAGATGATTTCCAATTTTAAGATTTCGACCTATGTTCCTTGGAGAAAGCTGTTCAATTTTATGCACCTGATTACCTCGTTGAATATAGTACAATCCTTTTAAACGTGTATGTACTTAAAAAATCAAGCACGAGTGTTTTTTATAAGCTGCCTATATTCACGGTGACTGGACAATGACTTGAAAACACATATTACGTAGGTATAACCAAATGTTAAATTAGTCTTTGAGCAGACGACGAGAAATTTGTTCGCAGGACATAAATGATCGAGTTAGTTGGCAGTGCAACAACCGATATCAGTGAGGAAAAATTTTCTATCGTCACTCAACACTTTAGCCCGTTGATAACATAACGAAGCGACAGAAATCTCCAAAACTTGAAACAAAGGCACTGCTTCACTGCGGCGCACGGAGAGGCCACGCAGACATGTTCTGCTTCGCTTTGTTTTTTTTACGATATAGTTTTAACTAGCTTTAGCTCGCGACTTCGTCCGCGTGGAATCCATTGAGAAAAAAACATTTTCAATTTACCACCCTTTTCTCCCCTTTGGGGGGGAATTTCAAAAAATCCTCTCTTAGTGGTAGCCTACTCCTCCCAACAAACACACATGCCAAATTTCAGCTCTTTACGATCAGTAGTTTCGGCTGTGCGTTGTCTGTCAGTCAGTCAGTCAGTCAGTAACGGAAGAGTTTTATATATACAGATTATTATCATTACTACTTGTGAATGCGTCAACAGCGTAAGGAACATATTGAATAGAATTGTTTTTGCTCTTTTCCGTTATGAAAGATTTCATTGCTATAATTAATAAGTATGTTCTTAGCGTTATTGATGCACATAATTCATGATCCATTGTAAACTATATATTTTTTTAAAAGAGTAACTTATGGAGTGTCTTGCCGGTTCTTCTCCATAGGAATGAAACTTTGGAACCGCGCACCTAGAGTCATTAATTTTAAAGTTAACGTTTCTAAAGCGCCTATTTTGGTTTACTAAAAATAAAAACTATTTTGATTTTGATTGTATCCATGGACACGCTTAGCGTGAAGCAAACGATAGCAAATACATGCAGCCAACATCACAGTCCCAATAGATTCCAACGACGTGTGCTAACGTACAAACATTTTTGTTGTGTCATTGTGTGAACGGTAGAAACTTTAGGGATCGGCTCATCGCCTCCTAAACGTGACAAAATCCAGTAATATACTACAAAGATAAAAGAACAAGTTTTGCCAAGCTGCCAAAATATTTTGCAAGAACGAGTGTAAAGCAGCAAAAATAATAAGTCTCTAATTAAAAAAATAACGGGTAATACAAAAAAACTTAGGTACTAAACTTTCGACCACGTTGATGCTTTTACAAATCATAATCATACAAAAATAATTGAACCAACTTAAAACAATCATACAAATCTCAACAAATGTTCAATTTGTTCACCTTCCAGTGTCAAACATAATTCTGCACGTCTACGCAAATTTTCTTTTAAGTTATCAAGCACAAAAGAGTCGCTCCTAATTTTATTAAACGCAGACACTATTCCCATTTTTAATTCATTCTTGTTGTCGAACTTCGGAGCAACGAGGCGGTCAACTTCATTCCACAGATAGTACTTAACAGGATTAAAGTCATGAGAGCCAACGGGCCACGGCACGGTACCGCCCCGTCCAATCCAACGCTTAACAAAATGTGTATTGAAGTATGCACGAACTTCGCTCTGATATTTTGACGGCACTCCTTCGACTTGGTAAAGAAATGTGTCTTGGTAAACCAACGGTACATCGTCAACCATGTTATTGACGACTTTTTCTATAGTTTCTAGACAGGAATCATCGTCCAGGCTTTTATTGAAATATGGTCCTAATAATCGATTACCTAAAATACCAGCCCATACGTCTACACTAATGGCATCCTCTTCATCGTCATCATCTTCAGTGTTTAAAAGTCTACTGATGTTTGTGGAAGCCGTGAAGAGAATATGTTTTTCTTTGTTTTTGAGGTACCATCGGCAAAAGACCCTCCTCGTGTGCTTATTCCTGTCTCCAAGCTTTGGCCTGTCTTTCATATTATGATAGGGATTCGACACATCTTTATGTAGAATGTTGAGGATAACGTTCTTAGAAATTTTAAAAAGTTTAGCACCAGTCCTAGAGCTCGTATTTGGATTTTTTGCGAAATATTCCAAAATTTTCTCCTGTTTCCGTTCAGAAAGACCTTCTCTTCCTTTAACTTGGGTGTGGCCGGATGGTGTTGTAAAACTTCCACTTTCCCGTAACTGGTGGTTTACAAGGTGAATAGTTCGAGGTGAAGGTACTTTGCGATTCGGGAACTTTTCTCTGTATAGTTGGACTGCTTTTGTTATACTGTTATCAGCGAGAGCGTACATGCGAACCATCTCCCAGTACTCTTGGTTTGTGTATAGGTACGACATTTTCGTCGTTTTTTAACCTTCTCTGATAATCGGAATTTGGGAAACAGCACAAATGATGATTTTATCAGATCCAGAATCCACGACTCCACGATCCAGTCTTCGAGGAACAGGGCACAAGCGTCTTCTGTCAGCGTAATTTTTGAAGCGGAAAGGATTCGTCTATAACTTGTTATTCGATTTTCATTTGCAGATCTTGGTTGGCTTTATGTTCTTACCTGTAAAGGAAGTCAATATTTAGGCACCTATTTTTATATCTAGAACGAGAATAAAGATCCCATCAATATACACCTCAAGTGATCGACACGTCAGTCAGTATGTACACGACATAACTTTGAAGCCTTATTTAACGACCTTTTATTTATATTTGAATAACATCTTGCAACCCAATATTATAAAACAGTTGGTCTTAACCGATTAAGCTGACACATTGCAGAGATTTTGTAAATTGGATGACGATGCAATATGGCGCTATTTTTAGTATGTAAGGTCCTTACAGCTCCAATGGTCCGCGCAGGTGCAGAATTGAGGAGAAACGCTTTTATAAATTGAGCCACCCCTCGCACGCACTTTTAACCACTCCCCCTGCCTCATGTCGCCTATCGCATAAGTATTATTACCGTCTTGTTAAGTAAATTTAAACAATAAAATACTCTTGAAAAAAAAATCGGTGCCTACATACTTATTAATATTTTTGTAAAAGCTTATTCTTGAAATACATCTTAATATTCAAGTTTTAGAAACTTCACACACTACGTTTCGGCAAACATTTACGCTGAAGGAAATGCTAAAATTGATAGCTGTCAAGGAAATCTAGTTTTTTTTTATTATGGCAACTTGTTTTCAAACATTCCTGCCAGAATCCTGGTTAAAAGTAAAAAAAAGGAAAAAAATAAATAAGGCGGGAAGAATTTATGTTGGTTCCTTTCCGCATAACCCCACTCAAATGTAAATGCTACTCAGTCACGTCATACAATTCCCGGCAAGGCAACAAGTGCTCAACTCAAGGTTATATTATTACACACGATTGGAATTCCGTTAATCTCACGATATTTCCCGTAACTCGCAATTGACCGTTTATTAAATGGCTATAAAGATAATCGTTGACTCGAGGTATGCGAGTTTACGATGTGATTTCACAAGGACTTTCTAGTTAAAAGTTAGAATAATAATGTTGCTTAAAAATGGGTAGTAGATGAGTAAAATGATGCCAGTAGTTGGCTGAATTTTCTACCGAAAGATAATTTTTTGATTGGCAACACATACCAGTAACAGACGAATCTTGAGAAAAAAACGTTGATTAAAATAAAAGACAATCTTTCTTGTTTTTTTTACCTTATGTTCATTTACTAAGGTCGTAAGGGTTATGTATACTGTTTTTATTTTTCACCTGCCACCCAATATTCCGTCCTATGGTCGCCTGGAAGAAATTGCCGTGTACAATGTTGCTTTGTAGCTTGTACCACTTTTTTACGCTGATTTTTTTGTGTATGATTATAATTCAAATGTAAAATAAAAATTATATCGTGGATAATAATTATTTAATTATTATATTTTCCAAGATTTACCGTAAAGATACTCGACATAAATAAAGTCAATTTTTAATATCCATTCAATTTTATGTTTTAGGTTATTCAGCCATACATAAAATATTGTGCTAATACTTGTCATTCTTGGAACGCTAAGTGTTAACTTATTACTAATACCGTTTTATCTCTAAATAAACATGACACTTGCAAGTTGCAATTGAATTTTCCTTGTTTATTTAGATACTTACCTCCGAATTACCATTTATAAAAAAGTACTCTGTGCCCCTGATACGGAAACGCAAATCATTATCACGTTCTTAAATATCCATCTGTCGCTACTTTACATGTTCAAGTGGAAGAGATCACTCCCCAAACAATGGAACACCTGCTATCTTGTCCTTCGAGCCCTAACACCTGCACGCTGGACGATTTAATGAAAGCTACTGATAATGCAGTTCTCGTAGCAAATTCCTGGGCCTGGGACACAATATGAGTGCAATAAAAAGAAAAAGATACCCTTTTTTTCTTTACATTAAAAGCATTAAAAAATAAATCCAACAAAAACCAGTATTTTCAAAAAGAACAAAATAAATAGTTAGCGCCAAATGAAATTTGAAAATCGAAGCAAAAACGCGGGCGGTTGGAATGACGTCAGTGTATTGAGAGTTAGCAAACTTAAAGTTCAGTTACGAAATTTGTCTATAGAACTTACACCGTTGAAATAAGACTCAAATTTGACTGACAAAACCTTCACAGTATGAAAAAATATGCAAGTTTTCGGTTATGACCGTAGATGATCTCACTATGGCGTTCGGAAAATTAATAATTATGTGATGATTGTGATTTTTTTCTTTGTGTTTAAATTGGTAACGGTTTATTAAAAATTCCTTACCTACGTTACAAAAATACTTTTTGAGTAAAAGGAGCTTTTTTTTTAATACATAGATGATGTCACCGATATTAGAAAAGGTTGGATATACGCACTTACACACTAAGTACAACAAGAAAGCTAAAGTAATAATATCTTAGGATACCTCACACACGGCCATCTGATCTCAAACTAGGCAGAGCCTGTACTATGGTAACCAGAAAACTGATAAACATACTTATATATCTCTAAATACATACATATTATAGATAAATTACACCCAGACACAGAACAATCTTCGTGCTCATCACACAAAGATTTGTCCTGGTGGGAATCGAGCCCACGACCTCCGGCTTAGCAGTCAGGGTCACTAACCACTAGACCAACAGGCCCGTCAAGTCTTAGGCACACGCCAATCACCACCGCGCAATGCGCTGTGGGTTCGATCCCCGCATGGGCCAAGTATTGCGTTGCAAGCAGTGCGGTCAACAAATTTTAGTTATTTAACAATAAAAACCACCTTAAGTTTTATTTACTATTTTCGCAAAATAAAAACAAGCAGACAGCCATGTTGGTTTCCGCGCATGCGCCGTGCTAGCACGCACATTCTGTCACGATCCGTTTCACGCAGGTTGATTTACAAGCGATCTAGAATTTAGGTCGCAGAGAAAATTTACGCTTTTGCTTCACTTATATAATTTAGAAATTTTATTTTTATATAGCATTCTGCTAATTAGGTAATTGCTTGACTTGTGCAATTAATAAAATCAGTAGCTTGCGTGTTTAATGAATTGCGGATTAAATAAACTACAAGAAGTAATTGTTAGCATAAAATTGGCGCGGATTCCTCTTTTGCAAACTAAACTATACATATTTAAACCATTACTATAATTTACTAACACAAAGCGTGAGAAAAGGACGGCAACAGATAACAACTAACTTAGAAATGTCAAACTAGTTTTCGCTTTGAACAGCAGTGTTTTTAGACCAGACGTTTTTCCTTGTCGCCAAATATATATGAGAATTTTAGTCGGAACTAAATTTGACTAAATATGTACACGTGAAAAAGATACTGATGGTAATAAATTAGTTTAGTAAGTGTTTAACATCGGGGACATTATTTAGGTATTTAAATACAAGAGTTATCCATATACAGGGTTATTAGTAAAATAACTGTAAACCTCGCAAGAGCAGATAACTAACATCTCAAACAACAACTTTAGTTTCAAAACCTGCGACTTCTGGTTCATAGAGACTAGACCAGGACCCGGGGTTCAAAACTTCAGTAAAAAAATATCTCCTTTATTCTATTTGTTTGTAACTTATTTCTTGTTTTTATTACCCGATTTATTGTTATAGATAGTAATAGGATGAATAATCCTAAACCTATAATTTTGCATACCAAATTTGGAAGAATAAGATGGTATTGTTTTCTGCGGTTTACGCGAATATTGGCCGCGACCATGACACCTGCAAAGGTGTTGAAACGTCGGGAACTAAAATCAAAATAAACCGCGATAGAATCCGTCTAAAAGTAGAATATGATGGTATTTTTTATTATATCTTATTTCTGTACTCATATGAAATGCAAATAATATTTAAAATATAAATGTGAACATCACATACTCTGAATCCAAAGTAAGTAGATAAAGCACTTGTGTTATGGCATCAGAGACAACGAAAGTACCACAAACACTCAGACCCGAGACAATGTAGAAGTGTTGTTTCTTCATTAACCCGGCCACGGAGGCCGTCAAAATAAATTATTCTTATTCTTATTAATAGTAAAATAAAACATCAAATAACAGTGAACAGGACAAATAGGAAATATTAAATTAAAAATTCAATAATAATACATACGTGTCATATCATTCTAATTAGTGTTTGTAATACTTAGAATTATTTATTTATAGCTACTATATTAATCATAATGAATACAACTTCCTTCCTTTGTTGGCGGGTCAATGTTAAATATAATATTACTGGTGCTGATTCCTCTGTACGCAAACTAAACTAAATTTAAACTATTGCTTTCTCTTATTAACGTAATGCGAGAGAAAAGGACAGCAACAGATAACAAATAACTTAGAAAAGTCAAACTAGTTTTCGCCTTGAACATCACAGTGTTTTTAGAGCACATGTTTTTAATTGTCGGCAAATTTGTATGAGAATTTTAGTCGGAACTTAATTTGACAGTTCTGATTTTCATCTGTCCTTTTCTAAATATGTACAAGTGAAAAGGATACCGATGGACTAAAATTAGTTTAGTAGGTGTTTAACAGAATCGGGGCCAATCTATACAAATAATAAAATCGTAAAATACCAGGGCCTCAGTTTGTCTGTGCGTTTGTGCACGTTAAAAAAACGAATTCAGCGATTTGAATGCACTTTTCACTGATATAATGTGGCAAGCTTCTCATAACTTTTAGTAGTCGTTTCATTAAAATCGGTTAAAAAACAAAAAAGTTACGGTCATTGGAATAATACGGGCTCTATGTCACTTCGTTCGTGTGAGAAAATAATTAAAATTTTGCTTTTCCCGGAACTCAACAACAACGGAGTCGCTGGCACAACTAGTTTATTAAATATAAATAACCTTTGATTACATACTTTGCAACACAACTGTTATTAGGTTAAATGCCCGAATGCACAGACTACTTCGAAAGACAGCGCCCGGCAGCGGTTGTCAATTCGACAGTTTTTTTCTTGTACGTTTTTTTTTTTACGTAATATCTCCAGCAATAATGTAGATTGATTTTTAAAAGTTTTCCTAGGCCGGCGAGAGCAGGCTCAGAGGCGATAACAAATTTCATAAATACCGATAAAGTAGTTTGGTTTTATTAAAATAATTCAACATTTTTACCAAGAATGTCAAAACGAAATTGCATATTTTGCATTTTCCGGCTATTGAAGTTGGTTATTTTTTGCATTATAAGTTATCCATTAATTAAGAGCGGCTTGTGGCTAAGTGTAAGCCTTACGCATGACTTACACACCCCATTAAATCAATAAAAAAAACATAACACACGCTACCTACCATGTATTTGACACGCGCTTATACCTACTATTCTCAAATTGAGAATAGATTCATCAAAGAATCAAAGTGATTGTTAATGTTTGTCTTTACTTAAATGTCAAATCATCTTCCTCCTCTCTCTTACTATATTTATATGCTGTGCCCAACAGGGTCCATAATTGTGACTAACTATCTATAACCCTTCAACCTGTATATTCATTATGGTACGCAATAAAGAATAATTCTTTATTGCGTACCATAATGTATATACAATTATTGAGAATCATAACCATAACCAGTAATCTATTTTATTATTACGAGAAGTTAAAGCTTTAAACTCTTTTTAAAACTTGAAATTTAAACCAAATATGTTCGATTTTCGACCACTATCGGGCCTCTAGTTACCATATTTAAAAAAAAACATTAGGTATATAATTCTACTTAGAAATTTGACATAATGACTATGGTGATATCTTTTTTGTCTCAAAACCGCAAAAGTATTCGCAAATGTCCATAATTCATTATTTCGCAGCCTCACAGACCGTTTCTAATCTCGACCTTGGAATGATAAGCGCTTGAGATCACCTCTCGCTTGTAACGTATACCTAGTTTATAGTCTCATAAGTTTGTATAAACACGTCCTTACACAGCGAAGATTATACACTAATTAATAAAAACATTATTGTTTTTTTGAAACATGGAAAACTTATAGCTAACTAGCTTCTGCCCGCGACTTCGTCTGCGTGGACTTCCGAATTGGGTTAAAAAGAAATGAAAAAAATGTGAAAAAAGAGAAAAATACCAAATTTCAAAGCTGTCTGCCCGCGGCTTAGCTCGTAATCAATTTTCAATTTTCCCTGGAGAACTGCTTAAGGAATCGGGATAAAATGTAGCCTATGTTCTTTTCCATGTCAAAGGCTACATCCAAATCCATTGAGCCGTTTTTGCGTGATTGAGTAACAAACATCCAAACATCCACACTTTCACATTTGTAATATTAGAAGGAAGTACGATCGAGAATTTTGCCTTGGGTTTGTGAATTGGCAGCAGCGTTCTCCTAAAAAAAGAAAACAAAACTGCTGTCACCAACTCGCTTGCCCAGCGTGGTGACTAGGGCAACAGACACCCCATGATTGTGCACCATAACACCCGACCCCCAGTTCCCAGTACTTCCACTGCGGAGGACCGGGTGATGTAAGCAAGTTGGGAGAGGCCTATGTCCAGCAGTGGACCGCGATAGACTGATTTGATTAAACAATAGAGAATTCCGACTTGTCTTCCGTCAACTGCAAGTCTTAATTTGAGCCAATAATAACCCGCGATTATGAATCGCTACCTACTGATCACAGCTGTCATTGGTTAGCCATAAGGCTACCAACCAATCAAACCACTTGACATTAGGTTTGACAGGTGATAAACTAATATTTTTGTAGATATTCCTTTCAGGAACCCGGGGTCAGTATTCGCTTTAGTTATATCAAAGGTGATTTGATGCTTGTTAATAAGTTTTCTATTTTTTATTTAGCTTTATTTATAATAGGTAGTTTAGTATAGTTTAATTTATATTATAAGGTTTAAGGTGATTTGATTTTAATTTCATTTGATTTCATTTGTTAAGTCGACTCAAAGTTAATGGCGACTGTGAAGGGAGTTAAACAATGTACCTCGCCTTGCTCCCCCGCTAGTGGAATTTGTTACTGCGCAGTGACTCGATTCATGTTCACAGCCACGAGTAAGTTTGAATCGACCTATAGGTATATTATAATGTGCATCTCCTTAATCTATACTTCTATACTATCTATACTTCTATACTAATATTATAAAGCTGAAGAGTTTGTTTGATTATTTGTTTGAACGCGCTAATCTCAGGAAAAACTGGTCCGATTTAAATGATTATTTCACTGTTAGATAGCCCACATATTGAGGAAGGCTCTAGGTAATAATTTGCAACGGTAACCGATGCCCACGCGAGCGGAGCCGCGAGCAACAGCTAGTTATTTTTAAAATATCTTTAGTTGAAAAAAGACAAAGATACTTACGTCTGGTTAAAAAGGTTGAGATGGCGAAGCAATATGTTGTGGTATTTTTTAAAAGAAATTGTTTCCGAAAGATAAAAATTTAGTAACAGCGCTAGGCATGCGTAGGATTGCCAAGTTAAATGCAATGTTGCATCACTATTAGATTAATGATTTAGGCAAGCGAAGACGACAAACGTAGCTACTTAAATTTTTTTAAATAATTATTCTAACAGAATCCGCTGTCAAAAATCTCTCCAACAAACAGCTATAAGCAAGCCAAGTAAAAGTTATAGATAACCTCTAAAACAATGATCTCATCTTCGCTTCACTATCTGTAATCAACTCAAATATTTGAACAATGCCAAGGCCGCCATTTTATCATAATTAGGCGGGAACAATGACAGTTGAAGTGACAGATAATGTTTTTTCTTTTTAAATAACACTTCTTAATTGGCTCTTCGTTGGTAGTAGAATCAGTTTCGTGTGTATCTTCCTAAAAAAAGTAACAACTTTTCTGAAGTTTACGCGAATGTTAGACATTGAAATAAAACTACTTTTAACCACTTTTACAAATACCACCTCAGCCTTCCCATTAACATGACCAACCGCGATAGAATCAGTTTAAAAGTAGTTTTATTTCAAAATAATAACAGCTGTCAAAGATCATATTTATATTTCGAGACTCGGTCACCCATCCATTTACATACCTTACCGAAACGTCCCTTAACTTCTATGAAAAAAAAACTTGAGTTTTTTATCCACAAGCCCGTAGCTACATAATGAGTGTAACAATTACATATGAATGCCTACGCCGTCAGTCGGTCTGTCCGTGGCGACCGGTTTCTAACTGTTTCGTCCGGGTCAGTGGGCAAGCAAGTGTGCCGACACCTTTGTGTTTATTTACCTGCTTGATAGTTCCGCAGTTAATTCCGTGTATTACAGTGTTTTTTACAAGATAATGGTTCGTCGGATACATTTTAAATATATATTTATCTAGAGTAGTGACTAATTTACTATAATGTAGGTTTTTTTTATAATATCCGGTTTTTAAATAAAACAAATATAAGTCACGTATACAAATATTTTCTTTCATCTCGTTAGAAGATAATTACGAAGTCTGTAACTTCGTAATTAAATGAATGGAAAATTCGCGTGACGTAGGTAACTCTGTCCTACAATTTTTGCTGACGTGGTTATGCGCCCCCACTCCTGGACTTTTATGGATTTTTATGAATATTTCAATTTTAAGATTTCGTCCTATGTTCCTTGGGGAAAGCTGTATAGTTTTATGCACCTGATTACCTCGTAGAATATACGCAATCCATAAAAAATAATCCTGTATTTTAGTTTTGCATGCCTCGAAGGTAGTATGTGGCTGAACGATTTATATTTCTTTGTCATCTTGCAAATGTATACCCAAATTTGCAAAAAAAAAAACATTATCTTACTTTTTTTGCTGCAATTAAACAACTACCAAAAAGTAGGCGGTTCTTTCTTCAACTGACATTGTTTTTATGTTCGCCGATATCATAAAGCAGACAGATTATCGAAATTATTTTTTAATCGACTGAGTATTCATTACATACATTATGTGGTGAATGTGCGAGATCTATGCTAGCCCCAATACTCTCATACAAAAAATCTGATGATGAGATCACAGAGACAAGGCAACAAGATTTTAGTTAAAGTTTCTTTAATATACTGTATATTAGTTTGATAAGGTTACGAAACCTTAAATGTCGGGTAAATTGATATTAACTCGCTTCTGTTCCACTTATACATGTAAGAATGTAGGAGTCTGCTTACTTCTTCAGCGAAATAAGGCGTGCTACAGACTGCATGACATCATCCTGACTCAGTACACAACAAGGATAGCTGTCGGCTGATGACCACATACCTACAACATCTAACCTTGAAATTATTGTTTACTAAATAATATCGTATGCACAGATTAACTGGAATTATATTATTTTTCAAATAATTTGTTTTGATCGAATTCTAACGTCGATTGATCGATTCAAATGTTTCCGATGACGTTTCAGACAGATGTTTGTTGTTGGACCTAATTATATTTTGACATAAGTGGCAGTGCCTTTGCCTAGCGGTTCAATAAAAGGATTTACGTGCATAAGGATGAAGCTTCGAATACATTACAGAAAATTATCACTGCGACATTTTCAAAGCTATTATATGTTTGTTAAGCTAAATCCAGTAAGACTGGAAGCCGACCCCAACATAGCATGGGAAAAATCTAGGCAGAAGAAGAACAACATCCTATTTATGTTTATCGAGACATAAGAAGAGTCTATACAGAATAAGTATCGTGACCATACCTGGATTCCAAAAATTTGAAGTCCCACCAGAGAGCTAGCATTATGACACTACCTAATCGTTCTTTGTCTTCATGGAAGAGGCCTGTAGCCAGAAGCGACATGTATAGGCAAGTATTATTAATAATAATAATTTATATCAAGATCAATGTTCAATTCTGATTCTGTAATATTATCTTGAGTCTTGCTATATTTTTTTTTTCTTTTAAAAAAGCTTTCCAACAATGTGGCTCTCGTATTACTAGTATTCTTGTTAAACCCTCATGCTAAGCTAAATGCTTGTGTTACGAGTGGGTTCACGTCGGTAGTGTAATGGGTAGGTTTCGAACCCACCACATGATCGCAAGTCCGATACCCAAGCCATTAGGCTACCGACGAATTTTTTGGACTTGGAAATTCTCTTGCTCAGGAAAACCAGGTCCAGAAGAACCAAGTCTTAGTAATGCCTGAGATGGCAAATGTCGCCTTAACGGAAGTGCGGTCCGTAGTAGGTAATTTTATCAAAATGTTAAGTAATAAACCCTTGTTTTAAATATACTTCAAGCATATAAAGACTGCGTAGGTAACTATTGTATTGTTTTGTATTTCAGCATAGGTTGAAAGATAAATTCTTAGTCTAACTGTCACGTAGTAATAAATATATTACATACCTACCTATCTACGTACTGATAACTGGTACTTGGTAAAGTGGGGAGAGGCTTAGGTTGAGGGCTTCGATTATATACCTACACGTCTTCGGCTGGAATCGAGTACAGAAGGCACGAGCATCCCGTGATTCGGCCAAGGCAGAGACATGCCGCTAGCATGCGCGCCACGATAAAATTATCGTGGTATTTTCTCGAGTCTTAGTGCTAGTTCATATGGACGCGCGGAGCCGCGCGGAACTTTCGACCGCGCGGTACAAGATCGAAGTAAACAGCTAGTATTGTCTACATGACCGCGCGGCGCGCTCCGACCCGCGCGCTAGTTCTTGAACCGCGCGGCACGGCGCGTTTCAAGTTCTACAAACTTGTACCGACCTGTTCAGTTGATCCGCGCGTGTTGAGACGGATAGACACATAGATTCAAGAAAAAATGATCACCGAAGGAGACGACATTGTATCTATCGATTTGCTTATCGACGAGATTGAAAAAAGAGAAGCTATCTGGAATATTAACTCCAAGGAATATTCGAATAAAATAATAAAAAGAAGATCTTGGGAAGAATTTGTTTTAATTTTCTGCAGTAATAATGATTCTGAAGAAAAAAAGAAAAACTTAGGTAAGTTACAATCGTATGTATAATCGTAATCCTAACTATCCTAACTAATATTATAAATGCGAAAGTAACTCGGTATAAAATCCATAAGCAAATTGCCTCCTCCACGTCCATTCTTAAGCAATGTTGATGCCAGACTACCGCGCATACATTTGCCGTCATGTGAATGCTCTTACCGCGCGGCTCCGCGCGGGTCCGCGCGGTCATATGAACTTAGCCTTAAACGTCAAAATACTACTTCAGTACTAACATGGCTAGCTTGCGCGTGTCGTTAGAACCAGCTATTCATAGGCAGTCATGTTAGAACCGAAGACAAAACGTTAGAACGAAGATATTTTGACGAGTAAATTCGATAAAATGTCACGACAATTTTTTATCGTGGTGCGCATGCTAGCCTTGACCAAGGTGTTTTTTAGAATGAAAAAAAAAACAATGTTGTTTGATGAAAACCCTAGACTTCCCACGTCGTAACCTAGGCGTGGTTTGAACTTTGAACATGGTTTGAAGGTATAATAAGCGCTAAATTCACCCCAAAAAAAAGGAGTAGTCTTCGGAGCCCCACTCTTGAACTATAACGCGCCATAACTTTGTAAAAATAAAACATATTTAATATTTTCTTTTAAATATCTAATTTATGGACTAAGTTTAGTACATTTTTACTTCCCATACCTATTTCGCATCCCTATTAAGTTAAAAAAACCTCGCTATAAAAACCTACACTTTGTACAGTGATAATTATGACCAAGCAAAAAAGCTGCAAAAAAATTGGTTTGCAAATATTGTAACTAAAACAATAACAATGCCAATGACAACAATGCATTTTAAATTAGTCTTGAAGTAAAACTTCTTTACGCAAGCTTGACTTGGGGAGTAAGCTGGTGAATGCGTGACGAGAGCGTTACGAAAAGTGTGATCAGGCGACGCGAACGGAAGTTGAGAGGGAGATATTAGTGAAGAAAGAAAGAGAAAGGGTTGCGTTTCGTATAACTGTAGGAGCAAGAGAGAGGTACATATTTTCTTTCTCTCTTAGCCTGTTTTGTTTCCTATATCTCAGACACCGTTCAGGCCTATAAGCTTAAGAGTCCCTATCAATTTCGCGGTTCGAAAACAGAAATTTCCAAGTTTTTCAGCGCAAATCTCTCAATAATTTCAAGATATCTGTTCTGTTTTTTTAATGCACAGTTATTTATCATTTATTTATCAAGTAAGTGTACAAAGTCAATTTTTAATAACTACTCAATATAAATTATGAAAAATAAAAACCTAACACATGTTTTTACGTAAGCACGAAACAGCAGATTTTCCAATTGCTTTTTTAGCTTACTGGTAGCAAATAACAATCTGAGAAAAATCATAAATACTGGGCATATAATATGCTAGTAAGTACACAATGTACTTTTTTTAAATTTCAATGAACTAGTACTTAAAAAAAAATGTGATCCACGCTGAAAAAACCCAATAAAGTCATGTGCAAAATCGTCGTCTATGGGTAAGAATTTATTGAAAATAACAATAAGCATTATATATTTACAAAACTGAGGTATTTATCTACCAAATCCAATTTTTATATTTCATTTCTGACTTCTTATTTATTTGTAATAAAATTTCTAAATAATGCCTTATAAACCGATGCGCTCGCTCGATACATTCAGTCGCGCCCAAGGGCTTGTTGGCGACGGACCTGTGTCGCCCGTGACGTTCGCCGCTCCAAACGAAACTCTTGAATCGCGCGTGATTTTGTACTACACCTGACCAGTTTTGAGACCGTGAGTAGATTTAATTTTTTATTTATGCAGTGTGAATTTTTATGATTTCATAATGTTGTTTATACATATTAATGTTTTGTACTATTAGTAAAATAGTGTTTAATTTTTAGAAAATGGGTTGAAAAAGTGATCTTTACTATCAAGGAAAAATCAAAAGTAAAAAGAAAAAGGTTGAAAAAACACGAAAAGCACTTGCAGTTCTTAGGTAATTTTTTTTTGTAATTACGAAAACTGTTAGAATTGGTTATTATTTCTTGAATCTAAAAATGAACTTTTTTATTTTTGTAGAGAATTAAATAGGCAGAAATCTACCGAGAATCAAAATTTACCTGGAACATCATCTATAAGCGAAAAGCCCCATCGGACACAAGGTATTCCTTTTATCTAGATTTTTTTTTTATTTATCTAATATATCTTAATATATATATAAATCTCGTGTCACAATGTTTGTCCTCAATGGACTCCTAAACCACTTAACCAATTATGATAAAATTCGCACACCATGTGCAGTTCGATCCAACTTGAGAGATAGGATAGTTTAAATCTCAATTATATAAAAATTATATAAATCAAAGATGTTTGAAATATTTACATGTATCAAGTTACATGTAAATATTTGACCATGACTAAATCTTCTAAAGAATCATCGAAAGAATTAAAGCTGATTGAGACAGGCGTTTCTTGAATTAAATCCATGTTCTGAAATTATAATAATACGACATTAATATTTTCAATTCCAATTCTCTCGATGATTCTTTAGAAGATTTAGTCATGGAGTTGGATCAAGTATGTATTTGCATGTACCATTTTAGAACAAAAATTTTGAAACATTTATTTATTTGTTTTGCCATTTTCTGGTGAAACATAATATATCCGACTCCTCATAATATTTGACCACACATTTCTGTTTTACCTGTTTCAGTGATTAAACATAACTAATATTTTTTCAGTCTGCACCATCTACACCGATACGAATTGAAGGAAGAAGAATAGTTGACTATCAGTATTTTTTTGACCAACTCGTGGAGATTTCACAACACTGTGTAAAGTTTGGATGTCAAATGAGCTCTCTCAAAACAATTGAAGAAAAGCGACGTGTTGCAATAAAGTAACTAAAAAATATCTCGTTTTTATTTTCCTGAAATAAAACACATAATAATAGAAAATTATACACTCCCATGGAGATAGTTGTTCAATTTGATAGACTGTACCCCCCACCTTTCTGGTAGGTACATCCTGTACATTATCTGCCTAGCCTTTTTTGTAAGTGACTGCCGTAACTACTAGGTAACGATATTTTTATAAGGTACTTAAACATAACACGTCATAATCACAATAACATCCATCCAGTATTACGGAACTTAGTGGGTAATAAAAACTATGCAGTGCTGACAATAGCGTTTACGGACCAAGAATATTTGATGGCGCTACACCGTACGACAACGCACACTACGATTGTCAGCGATAGTTCGAACGCACACAGAGATACTGCGCTCAAATAGTTACCTAAACTAGTAGCGCGCCGAAATTGATAGGGACTCTTAAGAAGATTTACTTCAATTGTGTGGTCTATTGCACACTCATTTTAAAATACATATTTCATTTGATATTTATAACTGCAACTTTATCTAAACAGAAGTAAGCATTTTTTATTACGTGTGACATATGACCTCATTAAAAAGATATGATATTTATAATTACACTATTCATTACAATAAATTCTTGTCAAATCAATAAATTGTAATAATTGTATGGAGGACAAGACAACCAACCTACTTTGATATGGTCATGAATATATATTTATTATCTGTTGACCACCTACTTTTTATGATACAAAATAATACATGAAAACAATGAATTATGCATATTTTATTGCAATGCATTATATTGATGGTGGCTTACTCTTGAGGGAAGGAGGGGATGGGGAAATAACCTTACTCTAGCTAGAGGATATTGATAAGTTATTGTAGTTTCTGGCGCAAAGCACCCACCCACAGACCAGCCGCGACTTAACCTTTATTATTAGTATAAATATTATAGCTTACACTTAGCCACAGGCCTCTCCATGGAATAATTCATGTAAAATAGTCATCACCTAATCATTTAGTGTCTTCCCGGATCATAGTATTAGGTTTATGTGATACCTACTTTTTTGTTGGATGGCCTTTTCAGCTTTTATTAAAAAGTACTCTGTTAGCTATGGTGTTGAACAGCTGTTATGAAAATTACAATGACATTGCATTTTTAAAAACAGAACAGCTACTTTTTTTTTTTTTTCTTATTTATGGCTCTTCATTGTTTATAACAGCTACTTTTCTAGTTATTTAATACTAAAACTTTTTTTTAAATAACCTTCAATAACCCCCAATGAAATAATAATCAATTTAATTGACTGTGAAATTCAAAGATAAGGTAAACTTTTTATTTGATATAACTGGACCAAAACACTAAAACCGATCACATTAAAGTTTGACAGATAATTAATTAAGTTTTACATTTTAGAACACTGGATATTTACTCAATACTCAACAAATTTTTGTATTAGTTTGACGGAAGCAGCTCAAAGTTCTTTTAAAATAATTGGTAGGTAAAAAACTACAGACTATAGTTTGACTATAACAGTATTCCACCTACCCCTTCATAAGTCTTCAAGGGTGTGTTCTCTTCTACCTATAATAAGTTTAATTACATACAATTTTTATTTTTCATTTAATATTTAATTTGGCTCCATAACATTATTTTTTCATCTTGACACCTACAGTTGCAAGACTTTAACATTAACCTGTACGTCCCCAACGACGACCGGTCGCCGCATTACAATAAAAAATCAATTGTCTCATTAGCGGTGATTAGAGAGATTAATAATTTAGCTAAATGAGTGTGATGTTTTGATACTTTATTATTTGATAGACCACTAGGATCAATTACTTTACTTATTTAGCCGTTTACTTCTAAAAAGATTACATCACCAATCAAATTTATGAATAATAATACATTTAATAAATTGATCATGGACCATGGATTTATGCTTGAGGTTTCAAGGAAAGACTAGTCAATCAAGGAATTCTTGCTATTTCAGGATAATT
Organism: Plusia festucae; assembly: GCA_950381575.1. Lineage (NCBI taxonomy): Eukaryota > Metazoa > Arthropoda > Insecta > Lepidoptera > Noctuidae > Plusia > Plusia festucae. Next base: position 1,054,223 of record OX494457.1, read on the forward strand.
CAGGATAGTTTCAAGGATCTTGGATTAGGATCAACCTGTGACAAAAAACATGTAAACAAAGAGAAAATAAGTTTTCCTAATTACCAACTAGAATGTTTAAATATCACTGGTCAAAAGAAAGGTATAGAGAAAAAAAGTTAATATGACGCTCAAGTAACTGTATCTGCACGACATACTTGCCACTTGGTAAATAACATCATTCAGAAACCGGCGAAGTATGGGAAAGTCACTGTGTGGGCGACCACCACATAAAAACTTCCATTTTAATTTATAACTTTTTTTTAGATGAATGCAATCATTCAGCCAATTTTCCCGCTAAAAAAATACCAAACAGGTTTCAATCCTGTACGCGGACCTCATTGTTTACCTTTGCGTAAAAAAAAAATGCCGCGTGTGCGTTCTACTTTCAATCAACTTCTGCTAAGAAACTAAAAACTAAGCTAAATGAAGCACATATACAGTTAATTAAGTAATTTGATTAAGAAATTACCTTAAACAGGGCGAAATTGGCTTCTCCTGTAGTTAAATCCGTGTAAAATATGCAAATATCCACAAAACTATGACCCACTCACAATTTAACTTTTAATCACGGTATATAACACGCAAATCACTTTTAATAACTAAATAACACTCTGAATATATTGTTTGGCACTGTTTACTAGTTCTATGTGTAAATAAAGTTTGTTTCAACGATAATAAGTCGGCATTCTAAGTTTTAACAAAGTTAAAGTTTGACAGTTCGCGTCGAACCGAAGCCTCTCGCTCCCAGGGTTGCCAACTCAATGCCACGGTTGGGTGCTAAGTAACATCTCAAAAAGTGCTAGATTGGTAGAAAATTTTAAAAATAGTGCCAAATATATGAAAATAATAAAAAAATAACTTGTAGAATAATAAGTTTTAATTTTCAAATTGTCATGACATTAATATCAAAGTTATGTTATGTTATATTTAAACAAAAATAAAAAAAAAATATAGTTAAATTGGAGGATGTGACCATAAAAATTTACAAAATTCGAAATATTAAAAATCTTATTATCGTTAAATCCAATCATCATCCTCACTACTTGTACCGTCAGCTGTTTAAGTGGAGGGCTGTGGCTCATTTACACTTAAAGCAGACTTTTTCAATTTAAATGTGTACACATTTAAATTGAAAAAGTACATATCTGTCTTGCCTATTTTTTGAAGGATATCTTTTTTGTGAGTAAACACACATATTTATATCAAAATTAGTGCTAGATTTTGCGCTAGGTGCTGTTTCTTAAATTTCAGTGCTAGACACATGAAAATAGTGCCAAATCTAGCACTTTAAGTGCTGAGTTGGCAACGCTGCTCGCTCCGTCGCTCGGGAGCGCTGTTGATGTTCATTCGTTTCGATAGTGAACGCGTCTGAACGGTCCGAAGCGTACATACGTAGACAGAATTTCAATTTGCCACCTTCAAATTCTGATGTGTATGTAATCATTTAATTTTTTATTATAATTGTCACCACTTAAATCTAGCTTATAAATTTAATTTACATTTTCTGAAAATGAATTCGAGCTTTTTTTTTTTTTTTTCTTTTTTAAAAAACGACGCCCGCACTAACTATTAGCTAGATCGATTTAACGACCCCGAAACCAGGGGCCTACTAAATATCATGAAAATCGTAGCCATTTCCGAGATTCAGATTGTATTTTAAACAAGAATTATTGCTCGTATAGATATAAGATATACCCAAGTACTGATCTAAAATTTAAAAAGCCACAGGTGTTTTGTCAAAAACATTAAATTTGTAAAGTTAAATGTCATAGTTTTGTGTTTTAGTTTAGTTTTCATAATTGATTGAATATTTTAAATATGTATCAACTATATCAGCCCGTGCATGTACCTGTGTTACCTTTATGTATTTGACTTTAGCTAGTCGGCAGTATATATAAATATTCTTTCGACCGTTACTGTAAGCGACACAGAGTACTTTTTGCGTAAGTAGTAAGCGAGGAAATCGCGTATTATTATACTCTCAAGGTTTTTACTTGATAATTATACTTTCCGTGTAAAATACTTGACAAAAAACCGTATTAAAAAAAATAATTCATGTTTATTATTATTTTTAAGCACAATATTCGCCATCTTGTGAATTTGTCCAACATGTTCGCATAATACGCTTCGGACCGGGCGGGCTGTTGCCACATTCCAGGCATATTTTTCCCGCCAGACAGAGTGCGCGAAACCGGTCCTACCGCGCCTACATTGCCTCTCACCGCGATAAAGTTACCTTATTATACATACATTGCCGGCTTTATATTTGATGTTCCAGAAATTTTCTATCGAAACGCGCAATGTATTGAAATAAAGCAGTATTGTAGTTACAATTTTTCGTGCTACGTAGGAATTCTTAAAATGAAGGTTAAAAGGATTTTCGTTGGCATTTCGCGTACCTACAAAAGATATTTTATATAATAATGGATGCTGTAACATTGTAACATTGATAACGTGTTACCAGAGATAATTTATGTGGTTTTATCGAGTTTTAAAGTGGTTTAGGTAAGATATGGTAAGGGCGTTGTGTTTTACTTTGATTGGTCGTTTGTAGAAAGTAGTTCTTAGCAGGATTGGTAATTAATACGATTGTTGATTAGCTTAATTTGAATGTTACCTTATTTGTTATTCTGTTAGTCCCAGAATCTTTGAATAATAGCTTTTAACTAATTACAATTTTAAACAGTTGGTCAACGTACCTACCCAAATTACCTAGATGGGTTATTACCTAGATACTTATGACTCTCTTAACGCATCGTAGGTAGGTAGGTAGGTATTTTACTGAATGTACTGTTGAAGATCGCGCGATCATGGGCTGTTTTATCGCACGATGAAATCGCATTCCACGATCGATGGGAAGACTTGAATCTACTACCATTGTAACATTGTAAGCGCTAGGGTACACGACGCCGCCATCTATTCCCGAGGCAACTTTTTCCCGTGGGATAGAGTCCCCAAGGGAAACTTAACTTACCTACTCTCAGAATCATGCTCCCATTTAGCATGATTCCGAGAGAGAGAGAGAGAGTTCCTGAGGAAGAATTTTCCCACGGGAGAGAGTTCCCGCCATAATGTTTCCGAGGGAGTATTTAATTATGAATTACTAATAGACCAGGGCCGATAATTGTTAAAACCAAAAAAAATAATAGTAGGATAAAACTAATTAGAAAAGGAAGGGAATATGATAAAAATTAAAGAAAAAATAAATTACGGTCGATCCGAGTTCGGGAAGGGGGGGAGGGGGGGGGTTTTAAGGGTAAAAAATGGTTTATCTTGATTTCCAGCAAAACTACAAGTCCTATGGAAAAAAGTCAAATAGCAAAGTTGTAGGTAATAAAAAGATCTACAACTTTTGTATTTACACTTTTTTCACATAACCTCAAAATGTATGTGAAAAATCCAAAAAACCAAGTTTTTGGTGTTTTATTATCTTTTTCAGAAATTTTTTTTTGAAAAAATGACTGCTTAATTTTTTTTTCAGTTTCAAGTTTATTTATGGTTTTTAGTATGTCGTTTTTAAACAACACCGCGCATTTAAGGGTTAAATTCGAATTACATTCATGTCATAGAAAATCTCACAAAATGATTCAGATGAAATTCTGGATGAAGAACCAATGCAGACTGGAAAAAATTGAAGCAAAGACATTTTTTTGATGAAATTGTACATAGTGATTATGCATTTTCTGAGAACATTGACTATAGTAATGTATATTTCTTTTAAACCATCAGAAAGTAGAGATTTCAACGAACAAAAAACCCCCATACTTTTTGAAAAAAGCTGATATTTTGACGGGTGAATTTTCGATTGAAAATTAGGGTGTTTTTTTTATATTAATTCAAAATAAGGTGAAAAAATAAATATTTTTAATCAAATAAATTACAGCGTATTTGGGACATAAAAAAGTAAGTTTTCACCAAACTTCGTGAAAAAAAAAAAATTTTTGAAAAAGAATAAAACACCAAAAACTTGGTTTTTTGGATTTTTCACATACATTTTGAGGTTATGTGAAAAAAGTGTAAATACAAAAGTTGTAGATCTTTTTATTACCTACAACTTTGCCATTTGACTTTTTTCCATAGGACTTGTAGTTTTGCTGGAAATCAAGATAAACCATTTTTTACCCTTAAAACCCCCCCCCTCCCCCCCTTCCCGAACTCGGATCGACCGTAATTTATTTTTTCTTTAATTTTTATCATATTCCCTTCCTTTTCTAATTGGTTTCATCCTACTGTATTTTTTTTTCACTTTTTACAAATTTTGAAGGCTTCGGCCCTGGTCTATAAATGAATAATAAATAAATAAAACAACCCTTGCGGGCTTTTTCCTGATTATTGATAATACAAGTTAAGAATTAATGATTTTCTTTTCATTTGATTTTCCATGTTTCCATATACGTACAGCTCTCGCCAAACTGTATGGCCGCTCCGAACCTAGCCGCATTACGCTGCGCAGAACACGCTATCAGGTATCAGCGGGACGTACGCGGGGCGGGGAGGCAGGGCACGCCCGCGCGCGCTGTCTTCCACCCGCAAGCGTCCTCGCCTCCCACGCGTTAGTGCGTATGGTCGACTTACTTTTCTTTCTGTCTAATGTTTGCCGTTTCAGCTATTAAAATAATTACACGTATTCTGCCAGCCATCGCTGAAAACTGCATGCTTGACTTTAAACTAGGAGGTGACCAGCCAACCAAACGTCAGGATGGCTGGTCAAAAAAAATATTTTAGTTCTAAATATATATCATATGTAGCAATTATTTATTATATGTAGCAAATATAAGCAATTATGTAGCAATTTTCGAATCAACTCTCATAGACCAACGCGACAGACAACCAGCCATTCTGACGCACTCCAGAACACGATGGGCGATGGCCATTTCTCATAGACGTGACGCATACATAATTCGCCATTTTAGAAATTATTGTTTTTCTGTTTTGTCACAACTAAATATTATATATTTTAGAGGTATGTTTGGCTTATTTATTTTTTTAATCTTGTATTTTTGGTCCGCCAGAGGGCGCCACATTAGATTTGGTGACGCGTCATATAGCCTATAACCAGCGGACGATCAAGACGCTTCTAACGACACCTCATTAGTTTAGTTCTGATAAGTAGTTATGAGTGAACAGATAAACATACATACATACATACATAGCCTGTCAAAAACATAACCCTTTTTTGCCGTAGTCGGGTAGAAATAAAACTAAATATTCAATTTTAAACATATTTATTAAATATCTTTGGTTTGAAATAATACAAGAGTATTTTGGATATAATAAGTTGTCATAGTACATTCTCAATGTGCCAAAACAAAATGATTGATACAACACAATTCTCAATTTGCTGTAAAATTCAAGAAAAAATCACGTGCCCACCGAAGCAATAACCATGAAGTTCTAAGTTAAATATGGAGAAAAAAACTCCAAATAACCTTTTTTTTTCGGGGTGAAAAGCATAAGCATTCAACCCACGGCACGACGTGGATATGTTGGACTTTCACAGACCAAAAAAACACTCCAATTACTTAGGTGGAATAGACTGTGGGTTGACTCTCTTTCTGAATACATACATATGAAGAAGACAGTCATGTGTTTACTATATCTTAAGTATGTATACCACAGTCTGTTTCACATAGGTCAGGGGTCGGCAACCTGCGGCTCGCGAGCCACATACGGCTCTATGGATGTGAAGCTACGGCTCTTTAGTTCCTTATCAAATATTAATTAATTTATAAAAAATACTAAAAAAAGTGGGCGTTGTTTTTTGGCACCCTTTATTATTAAGTTTGTTGTGAAAAACCACTACTTTTATATGAATAAATAGATATTTTTCTTATGAATAAAAATATATTATTTATCAAAAAAACTAGTTATGCAAGTATTATCATTTGTTGGCAAGAAAAAAAATGTGTCTGTTTTAAAAACTGAAATTTTTGTAATTATTATTTTTTTACTTAATAGAGTCAAAAAGTTGCCGACTCCTGACCTAGGTGTTTGGACTGTTTTCTCCATATTTACTTATAACTTCATGGAACTCCATATTTACTTATAACTTCATGGAAAAAACTATTGCTAAAGCTTAAGAAATCAAAAGTTATAGTTAAGAAGCTGGCTGATAGAAAATATAATAATGATCGGCTTCCTTTATCAAATTTGTCTTCCTTTCTCCTGCTTTATTTTAAGAGCACGGCTACTTTCTACCATTATTATGTAGATTTATTGAAATCTATTGGAAATTTCATACAAATATTTGTTTTTTGCTTTGTTCATAAATTATAAGGGTATTGAATTTTATCTTACAATTTACTTATTAAATAATACAATTTTGTTCATAACTGGCATAGATTTCGCGAAACATACACAAATACATTCACACGAATTGACACAATTTTTTTTAGGTGATCTCGAGAGTTTTCTCAAGTGAGAGGTCATTGACGGAGAAGAACCTTGATACACAGTTTATAACAAAAGTCACAGCCAACACTATCTTCAATTGCAACATTGGTGGACAATCTGAAACGAACATATGTTTTTCCTGAATTCAACTTTAACCGCATGGCTTAAAGTTGCTTTTACTAAATTTTTTGAAATGACAATGGAAAGGAGTACATTTGTATGGTTTTTTAGGGCCATCCATAAATTACGTCACATGTTAAGGGGGAGGGGGTCGACGTCGTGTGATATTGTGTGACAAGAGGGTGGGTAGGGTCTAAATTTCGCGACGTCACATTTCAATATTCTTATTCTTTTATAAAAACAACGCCCGCACTAAGGAACTTAATCCTTGAGTCGCGGGAGTTTCACGAACATTCAAATCGTATGCACAAAGAACACCCAGACTTGGAACAAGTATCTGTGGATCACACAAATGCTTGTCCCATGCGGGGATCGAACCCGCAGCACGTCGCGCACAGTGGTAATTAGCGGGGTGACCTATACCATTCGGCTATCCGTGCTGTCAAATATCTGTGTTTCTTGCCATTACATTATAACGATTTACACGATCGAAAGATTGTGCTTGTGTGTGCACGATCGAAAGGTTGAACTCGAAAACATGTTGTGATGTAAATTTTATTATAAAAAAAAAACATTTCAATTGAAAGAAAACAAATTTTGGAACTGCTCTTTTAATTCAATAATTATTTTTAGATCTAAAACAGGAAAAAAATGTGAAGTCACTAGAGTGGGATCCTCTCCCTCCCTAGTGGGAGGGAGGGGATCTCACAAATGTGACCAGCTGTGACAAGGACGGATGAAGGTGGGTCAAAAAGTTTGAAACTCGTGTGACGTAATTAATGGAGGGCCCCTTTTTTGAGGACGGATCTGAGACTAACTGTGCAACATGGATTTTTCTCTATCAATGAGTCAGGTAATAAAATATTGATAAGTCACTTGCATATTATTTGTGAGACAATAATAAATTAATTCACTGGCTCGGAGTTATTTCTTAAATTCAAAATAATAATTAAAATAAAGCAAAAGCATTAAAATAATAAAAAATAAACACACAACCTAAAATAATCACAATAATTGTTCTTTATAGACAACCACCCATCTACTTCTATACCTTGGTAACGGATGCTTAACTTAGCAAAATAATACTAATAAGCTTATAAGTATTGATTGCCATAGCACATGATGTTTTAAATATGGTTCAACATACAATAATAATATATGTATTATGTAACAAAACCCCTGTCCGATCCAATAAAGGCGTATTCGTGGTACAGTTCATGAACCATCTCGCATAGGCGGCTTCTTTGACACAAAGCTGTAGGTAGTAAGTACGTGAACTTTGAGGAGCGGTCAGTGTTGCTGTTGTCTTGGATCAGATTTTTTTTATCTAATTATTTTAACTGGGAAAAATAATAATCTCCAATCCATTTAATGGCTACGTATATGTGTTCGCAGTACGATACCGAATAATACTCTCAGGGATCGGACAGGGTTTTTGTTACACGCTGTATAATGATTCCTATTAAAATTAAGTATTCCTTATTTCTGATTCACTTTTACGACATTTAATTCTGACAATATTTTGATTTTGTGGTTAATTATAATTTGACAGTGAACGTATTAAACCATAGACTTCTTAAATATATGGTCCCGCACACTACGCAATAAAAATACGACCTTGTGATGATTGTAATAAAGTACAATTTTCTGAAACATGTATCAGTATGTGTTGCAGACAGAGACAACGGGCCGTACCCGTTGTCTATCTCCATATAATACCAAGAAATGAGATTCAAAGGTAGTCACATCTCACATAGACTTCAAAATGGATGTGAGTCCATAGGTTGAAATCCTACTATAATATTATCACACAACAACAACCTATGTTTAACCTTTTATCCCGATCCCTTGAGTAATTCCCGAGGGAAATTTAAAAATTGTTTCCGAACTAAGCCGTGAGCAGACAGCTTTGAAATTTAATATTTCTCTATTACAGCGCAAGCTATAACACGGGTGAAAATTTTATTACATTTTTCATTACTTTCACATTTTTCATTTCTTTTTGGACCCAATTCTGAAGTCCACGCAGACGAAGTCGCGGGCAGAAGCTAGTTAAACAATAAAATTTGGCCGAGTGGAAATTCTCGGGGCCATTTGCATTGGAACCATTGGTAGTGGTAAGTACTCGGACTGCTTAAAGCGGTCCAAGTGCATCCCAAATTACTAGTATTCTTGTTAACCCCTCGTGATAAGCTAAATGCTTGTTACGAGTGGGTTCACCTCGGTAGTGCATTGTGTGTTTCGAACCCACAAACACATGATCGCAAGTATCGTCCTAGCCAATAAGCTACTGTCGCTTCAAAGACATCGTTCGTATTTGCCGTCACATGAAAGTCAATATATAAAAAAAAAAACAATTCTATACGTCAACTTAACAATCACCATTTTTTTCGTCAATAAAAATAATAATATTATACAATCCAAAATTTGGAATTTCTTACTATTAGTAAGAGTAGCACCCTAATTACACTTCAACAGCCTATTACGTACTGGGCCTCGTTCCCCAGCGTTGGGCGTGATGTTTGTCCAGCGGTGGGCTTATTGTCTTTTAGTCAGGTAGCCAATGTTGGGCTCGCCATAGAAGACAGTAGTAGCCGTTGTGTGTATTCACTGACGTTGAGGACTAAAAGAGAAAATAATTATATATTTTTTTGTTATCTATTATACAACATGTAACAAAACCCCTGTCAGATCCAATAAAGGCGTATTCGTGGTACAGTTCATGAACCGTCTCGCATAGGCGGCTTCTTTGACACAAAGCTGCAGGTAGTAAGTACGTGTACTTTGAGGAGCGGTCAGTGTTGCTGTTGCCTTGGATCAGTTTTTATTTTGATATAATTATTTTCACTGGGAAAAAATAATCATCTTCAATCCATTTAATGGCTACGTATATGTGTTCGCAGTACGATACCGAATAATAGTCTTAGGGATCGGACAGGGTTTTTGTTACAAGTTGTATATAACTCCAGTGTCAAGAATTCACGATATTCGTCCGGGATGAACTCCGAAACTACTAAACCGATTTTAATTAAATTTACACACAGTATGCAGTTTGATCCAACTTAAAAGATAGGATAGCTAACATCTCAAATATAGAAAAAAAAAATTGACACCGCGAGCGGAGTTGCGGGAAACAGCTAGTATTATATATTTGTTCCGGCAGCAATAGGGGGTTGTAAAGATCAGATATCACGGCTATTAATATGTATATGGGAATGATAAGCAATAGTCAAGGGACCACGCAGCGCCTTGATTAATTATCATTATACAGGATTAACATAAAAGGAGTGCGTATATTCAACGAGGTAATCAGGTACATAAAACTGAACAACTTTCCCCAAGGAACATAGGTCGAAATCTTAAAATTGAAAAATGAACTTTTCATACAAAGTGACAGATCACGTGACTTATGTTTGTATGAAAAGATGATTTTCAATTTTAAGATTTCATTTTCTTGGGAGTAGTTGTTCAGTTTCATGCACCTGATTACCTCGTTGAATATACGTACTCCTTATAAATTAATTCTGTATTGCAGTAGTGTAGTATACTCACATGCGCAGGCGCATATCGCTGCAGTAGCGGTCGATATCCGTGCCCGAAGGTGGCAATCATACCTGGCTCGCTATCCTTTGACGGTTGCAGAGGTATTATTACCCGGATCTGGAAGAAAGAGGGCAGAAAAATTTTGTTTTTAAAATATATCCGTGGTAAAAAAAATATTGTTGGCATTTATGCTTGTGTTTAACATATTAAGCTGTATTACTTAGTTATAAAAATAAAACAAAAAAAAATGGACGTTTTAGCGTCAATAATGTAAAAAATTCGGACTGGCATGTTGATCTAGTGGTTAGTGACCCTGACTTCTAAACCGGAGGTGCTAGGTTCGATTCCCACCCAGAACAAATCTTTGTGTGATAAGCACGATTATTTGTTCTGTGTCTGGGTGTAATTATATATAATATGTATGTATAAATATATAAGTATGTTTATCAGTTGTCTGGTTGTCATAGTACAGGCTCTATCTATTATAGTTTGGTATCAGACGGCCGTGTGTGAGCTGTCCCAAGATATCATATTATATTAAAAAACATATTTTTTTTTACCAAAGGAATTGCTCATATCAGATCTGCAGGGTCTAATAAAATAATGACATAGTAAAATTTCAACCAAAACCGTTCAGCCGTTTCTGCGTGATTGAGCAACAAACATCCAAACATCCACATTTTCACATTTATAATATTAGTAGGATGATGTCTAAGAAGCACAACTTCGCACGCGCGTGCATAAGTACACGCACTCGTTTTTTTTTTTCTATTCCATTATCATAGGTGTCATGTCCACTATCTCCTATATCCGTTTTCCGAAGAGTTTATCTTACAACCTGTATGGTTCAATACTCACATCTTCCTCATAAGGTCTGAAGACAGTTAGGGGTCGCAATGAAGTGGAATCAGCGACTATAATACAACCCCACGCCGTCCCGATGTACAGCTCGCCGCGCAGCGTGCATAGCGCCGTCACCTGAAAAAATAGAGTAGGCTGGATAACTTGTGTGGAAGGTTATACAGGATTAATTTAAATGGAGTGCGTATATTCAACGAGGTAATCAGGTTCATAAAACTGAACAACTTTCCTTAAGGAACATAGGTCGAAATCTTAAAATGAACTTTTCATACTAAGTGACAGGTCACGTGACTTATGTTTGTAAGAAAAGATGATTTCCAATTATAAGATTTCGACCTATGTTCCTCGGGAAAAGTTGAACCAATGTAATTTTTTCAAAGTTACATGTACTCTCTTAAACAATTTAAGACATCATTGACAAACGGTGAAGGAAAACATCGTGAGGAAACCTGGATTCCAAAAATTGGAATCTGAAATCGCGCGCAATGAGCAAGCGTGGTGATCAATGCTCATTCCTTCTCTATATGGGGTCGCTATACGGGGTGCTGGTATTATTATATACTTGCTTCTGCCCGCGACTTCGTCTGCGTGGACTTCAAGATTGGGTCCAAAAAGAAAAGAAAAATGTGAAAGTAATGAAAAATGGAATAAAATTTTACCCGTGTTATAGCTTGCGCTGTAATAGAGAAAAATACCAAATTTCAAAGCTGTCTGCCCACGGCTTAGCTCGGAAACAATTTTCAATTTTCCCTCGGGAACTTCTTAAGGAATCGGGATAAAAGGTGTTCTTTTCCATGTCAAAGGCTACATTCATGCCAAATTTCATCGAAAACCGTTTAGTCGTTTTTGCGTGATTGAGTAACAAACATCCAAAAATCCACACTTTCACATTCATAATATTAGCGTACTATTATTAATAATTATTAACGTACCCTGCATTTATCTTCAGTGAGGTGTTCGTCCAGAGCTATGGACTGCAAGCTCTCTGAACACGGCACCAACTTGCTGCAGTCGAGGCGGGCTGTCTGCTCCTTGGTCCTGACCGACCATTGGTATACGCAAACACCTGGAAATAATGCATTCTTATGATGGGCCTGTCGGTCTAGTGGTTAGTGACCCTGACTGCTAAGCCGGAGGTTGTGGGTTCGATTCCCACCTAAGACAAATCACCGGATTCGTATGCATATGGTTGTAGGTTCGAACCCAGGCACTAATGTGAGTCTTCAAAGTCTTAGAATAACTAAGAAAGTACATATAATTAATTATTCTAAGACACTATTGGTGAAGGAAAACATCGTGAGGAAACCTGGATTCTGAAATCGCCAACCCGCAATGAGCAAGCGTGGATCTGGATCACCAGATCAGAATCAGTCCTTCTAAATAAATAAAATGTGGACAACATCACATACATTGCTCCGAATCCAAAGTAAGTAGCTAAAGCACTTGTGTTATGGAATCAGAGACAACGAAGGTACCACTAACACCCAGACCCGAGACAATGTAGAAAATTTGTTTTTCTGTTTTTTGTCCGGGGATCGAACCCGGGACCCCAGAGCTGACGACACCTTGAAAACCGGTGTGTACGCCACTATATGGGAAGAGGCGTATGCCCAGCAGTGGGAAATTAGGGTGATATTATTATTCTAAGCTCATAAATCCAACCTACCAGGATCGCAGTACGCTATCACGAAGGGTTCGTCTTCGGGCGCTGAGAGTAGAGTGACCTTCGGAGACGCGTCCATAGTGTCAGCGCCACAGACGCCACTGGAGTTCACGGAGTAGGAGTAGAGACCATCGCCACCCGCCCATATCTCCCAACTGTGGGTTAAGTGGGGATTATTGGTGATGGAGATTATTCGAAGCGGCTGTAGCTTAATGGCTAGGGCGTCGGACTTGCGCTCATGTGGTGGCAGGTTCGAATCCCACCCATTACACTACCGACGTGAACCCACTCGTAACACAAGCATCTTAGCTTAGCACGAGGGGTTAACGAGATTACTAGTAATGTGCGACCCACATCGCTAGTAATCTTTAAAAAAAAAAAATATGATGGGCCTGTTGGTCTAGTGGTTAGTGATCCTGACTGCTAAGCCGGAGGTCGTGGGTTCGATTCCCACTCAGGACAAATCTTTGTTATGCGTCTGGGTGTAATTTATCTATAACTAGCTCTTTTCCCGCAGCTCCGCCCGCGGGTTATTTTTTTTTATATAATTGAGATGCACTACCCTATCTTTTAAGTTGGATCAATTTAAATCGGTTCAGTAGTTTCGGAGTTCATCCCGGACAAACATCGTGACACTGGAATTATATATAATAGATATGTATGTATTAATCGCAAATTACTAGTATTCTTGTTAACCCCTCGTGCTAAGCTAAATGCTTGTGTTACGAGTGGGTTCACGTCGGGTGGGATTCGAACCGGTAATCACATGATCGCAAGTCCGACGCTCTTTCAACTCACCCGTGGGGTGTAGGCACAGCGGCGAGGGAGCACAGCTCCGTGGCCGTGCCCAGCTCCGTCAGCACGAAGCTGCCCTCGGCTTCCGGCCGAGTTGACGTCACTAGGAATAGCCTGAGGGTAGTAATATCATGTATACAATCTTAAACTGTACAATGGCCCCGATTCTGTTAAACATGTACTAAACTAATTTTAGTCCATCGGTATCCTTTTCATTTGTACATATTTAGAAAAGGACAGACGAAAATTAGAACTGTCAAATTAAGTTCCGACTAAAATTCTCATACAAATTTGGCGACAAGTTAAAACGTGTGCTCTAAAAACACTGTGATGTTCAAGACGAAAACTAGTTTGACATTTCTAAGTTAGTTGTTATCTGTTGCCGTCCTTTTCTCACGCTTCATGTTGGTAAAAGACAGCAATGGTTTAAATTTAGTTGAGATTGCGTACAGAGGAATCAGCACCATTATCTGGAGGAAAAAGCAAAAAAAAAAAATGGGAGCGTATACATATGTACGCGTGAGAAGTTATACTTTACAGTGATGCGCGCACATCTTAAAATTTCATTCTCATAATTTTTTCATAACGCCTTAAGAAGTATATATATTTTTTAACAAAAACGACGCCCGTACTAAGGAATTTCATCCTTGTGTCGCGGGGGTTTCACAAACATTAAAATCACATGCACAAAGAACACCCAGACTTGGAACAAGTGTCTGTGGATCACACAAATGCTTGTCCGATGCGGGGATCGAGCCCGCAGCACGTCGCGCACAGGGATAATCAGCGTGGTAACCCCACTCGGTTATCCGTGCAGTCAACATCAAAAAAGTATAATTATCATCAATTTTTTTTTGACGTCATCTTTGTATGAAGTTCAAATCAAAAGCAGAACCAAACCAGTTTGGGGAGAAATATGGATAATTAATATTTTTTTATGTCTTTCAGATTGATTGACGACCTCTGTGGTCGAGTGGCGTCCACACCGGTTTTCAAGGTGTCGCCAGCTCTGAGGTCCCGGGTTCGATCCCCGGACTCTGGGTCTGGGTGTTTGTGGTACCTTCGTTATCTCTGATTCCATAACACAAGTGCTTTAGCTACTTACTTTGGATTCGGAGCAATGAATTTGATGTTGTCTATTTTTGTTATTATCTGAATTACGGACTAGATAGATTTTTTTTCATCATACGCAGTCATCATGACTATTCTTCTGTAATAATGTTACCTTCCACAAGCCAGTGCGACAGCGACCCTCGCCAGGCGAGGAAGCGGCAGCAAGGCAGCCACTCCTGACGGCGCCCCCCCCACACTCTCCTGGACCCGCACACTCCACAGTAACGAGCAGTTTGATGACCTGGTACAACAATTAAAATCCTGGTAAAAAAGATTATTAGCAATGTGGGTCGCACATTACTAGTGATCTCGTTAACCCCTCGTGCTAAGCTAAGATGCTTGTGTTACGAGTGGGTTCACGTCGGTAGTGTAATGAGTGGGATTCGAACCCGCAACCACATGATCGCAAATCCGACGGCCTAGCCTTTAGGCTACCGCCGCTTCAAATTAGATCATCATCATCAGCGGGAAGACGTCCACTGGTGAACAATGTCCTCCTCCATAGAACGTCACAACGAAAGACAACTTGCCGCTTGCATCCACTGGATATCCAAATAATATATATTATGTACAAATAAATAAATTAATAGTGAAGGAATGAATTAATGAATGAAAGAACGAACGAACGAAAGAAATAATGAACTAACGAAAGAAGGAACGAATGAATGAACGAATGAATGAATTAATAAATAAATATAATATACAACTATAATAGTTTAAAATCGCCGTGGGCTTGCGGCTTAAATAAGGAGTCGCAACCAAAAGCTAGTTTCGAAAATGACCGATCATTTTTATACACCACTTTTAAGTAACAGTAAACATCTTAATTTACGCGAGTCTATAGAAGATGGCCAACTAGTTTCGATCCGAAACAAGAAAATTGAAATACTCGACTAGTTTCAGAATAGGACTTACCTATTCTGAAACTAGTCGAGTATTTCCATTAGAATCATAACATATTTTATTTTAATAGTTGGGAATTTGATTGTCATTAAAAACAGATGATTGTGTAATGGTAGAATATGGTAGTAATACTCACGCGTACACCGATATCCTGCCGGCTGAGTCTCCCAGCCACATCTTGTTGGCCACTCGACATATAGCCGTCACCATTACCGGGTCCGACTTATCTGGGGTAAATAATAATAAACTTTTAATTTTTTTCTCATCCACAAAGGTTCTTAAAATTAGGTTCATCATAAAAACTTTTTACACTACTAGTCCTTTGAGGGAGACTTGAATCCGCACTAAGAAAACCTGTCACACGGATTACTAGGCCCCTCGAACCTAACATAACATATACAATTATATATTCAACATCATAATATAAAAACTATTCATAGAGAAAATTAACATTCCAAAGATTAGGCTACTTGTGGCTTAATAATGTATAATTTAATAAAATAAAATAGAAAAAGAAAAAAAATCGAAAAAGTGTATGTGAGTAATCACTGTTTTATGTGAGGTATATATGAGTAAAAATATGAGGTGATCGTGATGTGTGAGGGAATGCATGTGAGTGTGATGCGAGTGTCTGAGAGTGTGTATGTTTATATGGCTATAGTTAAAAGATTTTCAGTTGCAATGTAATCTAGGCTTAGAAGATAGGTGGTTAAAACTTAAAATATTTAATTACAGTGAACGCAAGTCAGTTGAAACATAGCTTTATATTTAGACTGGCATGTTGGTCTAGTGGTTAGTGACCCTAATTGCTAAACCGAAGGTCGCGGGTGTGATTCCCACCCAGGACAAATCTTTGTGTCATGAGCACGATCATTTGTGCTGTGTCTGGTTGTACAGTCACGAGCATAATAAATATGTATACACATAGCGAAATAGTAAAACAATAATTTAACAGGAACTCACCATCAATTCAACTTTTATTCATTCAACAACATAAAATTCTCAAATTATGTATATATTTTTGAGTTTCAACAAAAACTTCTCGCTAAATAAGTTTTATAATTTCGCTATGTTTATACATATTTATGCTCGTGACTGTACGGGGATCGAACCCGGACCTCAGAGCCGGTGAGTGGTGTGTTCACCACTCGACAACAGAGGTCGTCGATATGGTGGGATGAGGAGGGGATATCAGACACATAGTCAGTACAATACGGTATTCAGCTAAATCCGGTAAGACTTAAAGTCGACTCCAACATAGCTTGGGAAGGCTACGCTGAAGGCCATATATTTTCAAGTATTACCTGGAGCGACCCTGATGGTGGTGTGGTGCGTGAAGCTGGTGGCGGTGGTGAGCAGCGTGTGGGCGCGCTCCGGCTCGCCACCACCGTACCAGATCTCCCAGCCGGCGACTCCCTCCTCTGAGAGACATATAATTATATTAGGGCCTGTTGGTCTAGTGGTCAGCGACCCTGACTGCTAAGCCGGAGCACGATCATTTGTTCTATGTCTGGGTGTTATTTATCTATAATATGTATGTATTTAGAAATATATAAGTATGTTTATCAGTTGTCTGGTTGGCGTAGTACAGGCTCTGCCTAGTTTGGGATCAGATGGCCTTGTGTGAGTTGTCCCGAGATATTATTATATGTTGACTGTGGAACTCCCAACGCTGGTTTTCAGTTAGCAACCCACAGTGACAATGGACGTAGGCTAACAATTAATAACATATAATTTAGCTAAATTAATACTTAGAAAATAAATAAATTCTTCCATGACAAGGTATTGAAGAAGCTTTATTTGTAAGGACAAGCTTACAATTGTTTCCTCACTTATTGGATGTAATAACACGCAACAGACGTGTTAAAAATAGACTTTTCTTGCATAATTCCCGAACTACTCTTATGTGGAGAAGTATATTTCGCACGGCGCCAAAAATTTATAATAAAGTACCTAATGCGTAATATGTATATAAAACACTACCTGTTAATTTGTTCAAAAAGAAGCTTAACGAATTTCTATGTAACAAAGGTATGATTTTTAAATAAAGGGTTTTCGTATCCCCCCCCCTACTTACCCCCAACGCCGACGACGGGTGTGCTGGCGGCAGCAGCAGCGGCCCTGGCGGCGGCGGCGTCGGCGAGCGCGGAGTACTCGGGCGCGGAGGCCACGCTCACCAGCGCCGCCGCCGACGGCCGCAGCTCCGGGGACCCCGCCCAGCAGCGACGCATCGTCTCCAGCATGCAGCATGGGTACTCCAGGTCCTGGGGTCAAGGGAGAAGAAGAAAAGTTTCAAAAAACAAACACTTCTTCCTTCTGACTTGACTGGCCTTTTGGTCTAGTGGTTAGTGACCCTGACTGCTAAGCCGGAGGTCGTGGGTTCGATTCCCACCCAGGACTAATCGTGTGATGAGCACGATCATTTGTTCTGTATCTGGGTGTTATTTATGTATAATAGGTATGCATTTAGATATATATAATATGTTTATCAGTTGTCTGGTCACCATAGTACAGGCTCTGCCTAGTTTGGGATCAGATGGCCGTGTGTGAGCTGTCCCAAGATATATTAAGATATTCTGTGTTTTTCGCGAATGTTAGACATTGAAATAAAACTACTTTTAAACGGATTCTATCGCAGTTTATTTTGATTCTAGTTCCCGACGTTTCGAAGACTTTGCAGGTGTCCAGCAGAGCCATACGCACCACGATAAAATTTTGTCGTGACATTTTATCGAATCTAATCCTCGTTTCTGTATTATAGAGTGCAGTCAACAGCAAAAATAGATGATCCACAGATGCTTGTTCCAAGTCTGGGTGTTCTTTGTGCATGTGATTTGAATGTTTGTGAAACCCGCGACACAAGGATTAAATTCCTTAGTGCGGGCGTCGTTTTTATTAAAAGACATAGATAAAAGACAAAAGACATATACAACAAAAAACACGTAGGATTTTCCAAGCTATCATGTTGAACTCACTCTGGGCGACAACGAAGGTCGGGCTCCCTCCAGGATGGCCTCCTTCACCGCCTCATGACCCTCGAACGGCTGGCGGACCGTCACGATCTCGTAGAGCAGCATCCCATATGAGAAGCAGTCCACCTGGTTATGATAACAAAAAAAAATATATTTACAAGATCAATCTTTAAGGGCTCAAGGCTAAATTTACAGCACTCGCCAATCTTTATGGCCGCTCTGAATGTAGCCGTCGGTACGAACTCGCACATGGCACACTCATACTACTACATACTCTCATACACTGGCACTAACGCGCGGGAGGCGAGGACGCTTGCGGGTGGAAGCCAGCGCGCGCGGGCGTGCCCTGCCTCCCCGCCCCGCGTACGTCCCGCTGATACCTGATAGCGTGCTCTGCGCAGCGTAATGCGGCTAGCTTCGGAGCGGCCATCAAGTTTGGCGAGAGCTGTAAGTCCGGTTTAACCAATAGTGAAGATAAAGCTGCGCTTGCCGCGGTCTGTCTGTAGATGGGTGACCTGGGTGATTAATCTTGAAGGGCTTGTGACTAAGTGTAAATACGGTTTGACCAAAATAAAGGTAAATCCGTGCTCGCGGTTGGTCCATGGATGGGTGACCACTTGTAAATATACAGGATCAATTTAAAAGGAGTGCTTATATTCAACGAGGTAATCAGGTGCATAAAAATGAACAACTTTTCCCAAGGAATATAGGTCGAAATCTTAAAACTGAAAATCATCTTTTAATACAAACATAAGTCACGTGACCTGTCACTTTGTATGAGAAGTTAATTTTCCAATATAGAATTTCGACCTATGTTCCTTGGGAGAAGTTGTTCAGTTTTATGCACCTGATTACCTCGTTGAATATACGCACTCCTTTTAAATTAATCCTGTATACTTGACTCTATGAACACAAAATATATTTGACGATCTTGAACTATAGTCTGCGTTATGCCACGTTATATCTTGATTGGACTTAGAGAATAACCCCCCTATATAAATAAAGAAGAATCCTACCTTCTCATTGTATTCTTCTTCACCGTTGTACCTCATGATTTCCGGCGCCATAAACCCTTCAGTTCCACCGAAGCCTTTTGTCCCGGACGGTGGGGCGAGACGACTTATACCTGTTCAATATTATTTCTATTAATAATAATATCTTGGGACAATCTCACACTCGGCCATCTGATCCCAAACTAGGCAGAGCCTGTACTATGGTAACTAGAAAACGGATAAACATACTTATATATTTATAAATACATACATATTATAGATAAATTACACCCAGACACAGAACAAATGATCGTGCTCATCACACAAAGATTTGTCCTGGGTGGGAATCGAAGCCCCACCTCCGCTTTAGTATTCAGGGACACTAACTACTAGACCAACAAGCCCGTTTAATAATTATCCTTTATTATTAGTACTGTAATTACAAGCATATTCAATTTGTACATGATCTATTGTAAAATACATATATATCTTTTAAAAGAGTAACCTATGGAGTTTCTTGCCGGTTCTTCTCCATAAATATGAATGACACTTTGGAACCGCGCACCTAGAGTCATTTATTTTTAAAGTTCACTTTTCTACATTGTCTCGGGTCTGGGTGTTTGTGGTACCTTCGTTGTCTCTGATTCCATAACACAAGTACTTTAGCTTCTTACTTTGGAATCGGAGCAATGTATGTGATGTTGTCCACATTTATTTATTTTATATTTATTTAAAGTTGACGTTTCTAAAGCGCATTTTTGAGGTTTACTAGAAAAAAACATTTTAATTTAGATTTTGTTAGTCTTACCATAGTCGCCTAACTTGACGTGTACGTTGAGGGGAGCGCCCGTCACTTCCTCTCCCGGTTTCGGCATCCGCCAAACTAACACGTTCTCTGACTAGAACATAAAAAAATATCAACATGATTTTTTTTTTATCGTAATTTTAACGACAAAAAAATAAGAAGCCATAAATGAGCGCATCTTCCGTAAACAATTACTTTTGGTGAGTATTAAAAGTATATCTAATAAACAAATTTAAAATCAAAACGCTAAAATTAAAATTAATCGAATTATATTTAGTAAAATAACTTCATAGGAATTAACGCGATCATGCATTTACCTTTTAAGACAGTCTAATCCGGCCGAAATGTCAAGCTTTAAAAGCTAAATCTATTTTTTTCTATTTTTTAAAAAACGACGTCCGCACTAAGGAATTTAATCCTTGTGTCGCGGGGGTTTCACAAACATTCAAATCACATGCACAAAGAACACCCAGACTTGGAACAAGTATTTGTGGATCACACAAATGCTTGTCCCATGCGGGGATCGAACCCGCAGCACGTCGCGCACAGTGGTAATTAGCGTGGTGACCTATACCACTCGGCTGTCCGTGCAGTCTAACGCAAACGCAACGCAAAACGCTAAATGCATGAGTTCGCGTTTATTACCGTGACGTCATTGTATTAAAATCATGAAGATGGTAAGGTTCTATACCTTAAGGTCCCTGTACACGACCCGGCGGGCGTGCAGGTACTCCAGCGCGCGCGCCACCTGCAGCGCCAGCGCGCGCGCCAGCCGCGGCCCGCAGCGAGCACCACACCAGCGGTAACTCCGCAGCATGCCGTCTAGCGCGCCCTGTGTACAACAACATACCTTCAAATCATCCTGTATACAATATGTAACAAAACCCCTGTCAGATTCAATGAAGGCATATTCGTGGTACAGTTCATGAACCGTCTCGCAAAGGCGGCTTCTTTGACACAAAGCTGCAGGTAGTAAGTACGTGAACTTTGAAGAGCGGTCACTGTTGCTGTTGCCTTGGATCAGTTTTTATTTTGATTTAATTATTTTCAATGGAAAAAAATATATCTTCAATCCATTTAATAGTTACGTATATGTGTTCGCAGTACGATACCGAATCATACTCTCAAGGATCGGACATGGTTGTTGTTACATGTTGTATATATAACAAAAAGACGGAAGGCTTCGGCATAGAATAGAACTTCCCCTTCTCTCGCTCTTGAAGGATGCCAAAACTAGTAGGAACGCTATTACGAGACTACTTTGAAACTAGTCGGATCGCAAGGCTAGTCCGAAACTAGTCGAAGCTTCGGGCTTTTTCAAAACTAGTCATCGATTTCAATTAAAGAACATTTTTCTTACCTCTGGAGCCAAAGCCAGTAGCAGAGCTAGTGGCGCAGCACATACAGCCAAGAGTGGGAGCACGTGGGGATGGCGGAGCTGGCTGAGGATGGACAGCTCCTGGCGAAGGCCGCAGTACGCGCGGCACGCAGCCGCTGTGGGCTCGCGCTCCCAGCGGGATACTGCTGCCTATAAATATGGACTGTTAAAAAAAATTGCCCAAACAGAAGTACTAAATAACCTATAATTAGTCTGCTTAAAATTAAACAATCGTAAAGCATATTAAATACTATATAGACTGTCCGCCTAGTTTCAAACTAGACCGAGGTGCGGTCTGTTATACCTTGGTCCAACAAAAACGTCCCGGTCGAGATCAAAACTAATCGGGCATTTACGGAATCATCATTGAACACATTTCAGAACAAAATTCTGCTTAAGGTCGATATGGAAACGAAATCTACTGGTTTCAAACTCTTGATCCACGATACTTGTTCTCTCACGCGGCCAGTCATCAGCTTCGACGGGCCCACCATTAGCTAGGACAAACTGATTGAAGAGCAACGACAGCTGTGGGGTTTCCTTGTTGTTTCCTTCATCGATTATCAATGATATTTTAGAATAATAAAAAAAGAATATATAACTTAGAAAGTCATATTGGTACTTGCTACTGGGATCGAACCTGCAAGCTTATACACACAAATCCATGAACCACGACTGATGGGGTTTGAAGGTCCTCAGATTAAAAATTCTGTTTTTAAGACTTTAGATATGGGAGCGAAAGCAGAGTTTTCGACCAGTTTGCAACCATTTGCAAACTTTTGATCCACGAATGCTTGCTCACTCACGCAGCCAGTCATCAGCCTCCACCATTAGCCAGGACCAACTGATCCATGTGTCCAAGCATCAGACTGACCTTGTAGGCGTGATGTACGGCGGCGTCGCTGTTGCTGGGCGGCGGCACCGGCTGCAGCGCCTTCAGTGCGACGGGCACGCTGTCTTGTCGCGCGCGCCAGCTGGCGGCCAGCACCGTGCCGAACGCGCCCCGCCCCGCCACTGCTCCCCTAGTGATGTGCTCCCAGCGGGCGCGCTTGGACTCCTCCACGTCGAGGAGGAGCTGGGAGTACAGACTCTTACTGTAGATGGACGTTAAGCAACTGTCGTCGAGGTCAGGAAGTGGATGGGTGACCATGAGGACACATTTTTCTTGGGAGGCGGGTATGATGTGTGATTGTCGAGGTTGGGAAGTGGATGGATGACCGATAAGTTTGGAACTTTTTGTTAAGGTAGGTAAACAAATACATAGGTGAAACAACGAGTTAATATGATGATGGGTGCTTATCGATAGGTAGCAGTTGTATGCGAGGTTGGCAAAAAGAATACCTGTTACATGGTACTTCTTGCCAAGGCCCATAAATAGATGGGTGATCTAAAAACTAAATCAGGGTTAAGCAACTCTCAACGGTGTTGGGAAATAGATCGGTGACTATTATAGGCTGGTTTTTAAAAAAACGCTTTTCAAATTATCTAGTGCGACCACCACCAGAAAGTTAAGCAACTATTGAGGTTAGGAAACAGATGGGTGGTCCTCACCGTGTCAGGGGCCACTAGCCTCAGCTCGACATCAGCGTCACTGTGCAAGGGACAGTGCAGCCGCGAGCTGGTGCAAGCAGCCAGGATGCACTGCTCAACGGTCCAAGCCGTGGCTATGCTGTAGTTCGGTGGGTCACGGTTGACAACACCTTCGACTGAGCCAAGGCGGGACGAGGCTGTGAAAGAAAAAAAATATTTACTCGATAAAATACTAAAGAAATATACAAACATTTTACGGGCCTGTTGGTCTAGTGGTTAGTGACCCTGACTGCTAAGCCGGAGGTCGTGGGTTCGATTCCCACCCAGGACAAATCTTTGTGTGATGAGCACGATCATTTGTTCTGTGTCTGGGTGTTATTTATCTATAATATGTATGTATTTGGAAATATATAAGTATGTTTATCAGTTGTCTGGTTACCATAGTACAGGCTCTGCCTAGTTTGGGATCAGATGACCGTGTGTGAGATTGTCCCAAGATATATTAAGATATACATTTTCTGTCTAGCCTTTTCCCAAGCTATGTTGCCGTCAGGAAGGAACTTAGTGTGAGCTGGACGTGCAATCGTCGGCGTGCGTCGAGATCATACTGCCGGCGCAAGTGTGCGTCGTGAGGAGAGAAGATGGTCTGCCTATATCAGGGTACCAGGTATACTCATCATCTGCCTAGCCTTTTCCCAAGCTATGTTGGGGTCGGCTTCCAGTCTTACCGGATTCAGCTGAATACTGTATTTTACAGAGCGACTGCCTATCTGACCTCCACAACGCATTTCTGAATAACACAGTATCCCATAGCAAGGCTAATTATAAAAATTGTAATGACGTAATGACTGTCAAAGATTAACATTTGACAGTCGGGACCAACGCCTTAACGTGCTTTCCGAGGCACGGAGGGGTCACGATAAGTTTGCAAATGATCACCCATCCACGGACAAACCGCAGTCAAATCATACGGCGGCTTACACTTAGCCAAGAAGTCCCCAAGAAAGTTTTAAAACTAAGAATAATAATAATTTACGATGTATTCCATAACACGACGACCTCCGTGGTCGAACAACACACCGGTTTTCAAGGTGTCACCAGCTCTGAGGTCCCGGGTTCGAACCCCAGTCGGGTCAATGTAGATAAAACCGCTTTTCTACATTGTCTCGGGTCTGGGTGTTTGTGGTACCTTCGTTGTCTCTGATTCCATAACACAAGTGCTTTAGCTACTTACTTTGTACTCGGATCAAAGTACGTGAAGTTAAAAAAAAAATTTTTTCAATACTTGATGGTACCATGTTACTACTATCATCTTTCTTCGTTTTTAGTAGCTTTCCCCTACAATCCTGTATACATACATACACTCGAAGTACCTTACCCTCCTTTCTGCAGTCGGGTCAGAATGAGAAATCTCTATTTATTTATTTATTTATTTAAACTTTATGCACAGTTATAAAAATAAAGTACAATGGTGGACTTTATGCCTTAGGCATTCTCTACCAGTCAACCAAGGGTGGTGTATCTCTATCTCTTACCATTAGACTCTGCCCCCACTCCACTGTCTCCATCCGAAGTCCTCGACTCCTCTGACAGACGTAACCGCCGCGGCTCAGCAGCTCCAAGCTCCAATCTTCTGAACGCCTAAAACACAATTAAATAAAACTAAAAACTGATCCAAGGCAACAGCAACACTGACCGCCCCTCAAAGTTCACGTACTTACTACTTACAGTTCCGTGTCAAAGAAGCCGCCTATGCGAGACGGTTCATGAACTGTACCACGAGAACGCTTTTATTGGATCGGACAGGGGTTTTATTACTGTGTTAGTATAAAAAAATAAGTCCAAACATGATGAGATTGGGTTATTTCTTTATTTATTTACAGAAAGTTTTCTATGATCCCGGAGTTTGTTTCGACATTTTCTTTCAAGGTATCTTGAAAAAAAAGTAGGAGGAGAATACAGAACTAATTTATATGGAGGGCGTATATCCAAACAAATGGGCTGATGATATTTCACAGATAGCAGGAAATAACTTGCTAGACCTAGGCAAGGACAGAGACGAATGGAAAAAGCTGGAGGAGGCCTTTACCCAAAAAGGGGTCCATATACCAAACAACTAACATAGCTTAAGGTAAACTTACTAATAAACTACTAATAACATTTGAAATGTAATTTGGTACTATGGACTAAACGGCTTTATTATTATAATTATTATATTATTATTATATGCAACGAGGTAATCAGGTGCATAAAACTGTCCAAGAAACATAGATCCAAATCTTAAAATTGAAAATCAGCTTTTCATACAAACATAAGTCAAATTCGGTAAGGACTGAAATTCCGTCCTTTTCTCCTATTGGCGGCAATTCCTCACCTGCTGCAGCTGCTGCTCCTGGTCCTGTGGTGGTGGGGGAGAAGCCTGGCGGAGACATTCAGGGCACGGGACCACGCGGGTGATGAGACACCTTCCTTCAGAAGTATGAACGAAGCGAGTACCTAAAAATTATGTTATAGGAATCCCTTAAGAACTCATAAAGTATGGCTACCACATAATATATTCTGAAGATATACAAAAAATTCAAATGCCAAATCGCTCGCAATGAGCAAGCGTGGTGATCAGTGCTCATTCCTTCTCTATATGGAAAGAGGCCTGTGCCACATGGGACATTCATAGGGTCACGGTTCCTCGGATTCGGATGAAATTTAGCACAGGTTTACTTCACTATCTGGAATACCGACTGCACAGACAGCCAAGTGGTATAGGTCACCACGCTAATTACCACTGTGCGCGACGTGCTGCGGGCTCGATCCCCGCATGGGACAGGGTGTTCTTTGTGCATGGAATTTGAATGTTTGAGAAACCCCCGCGACTCAAGGATTAAATTGCTTAGTGCGGGTGTCGTTTAAAAAAAATGGCGATAGATGCTTCTTTACATCCTGATAAGGCTTCGGAAAGACGAGAAGAGGCTATTGCCCAACAGTGGGACATTTATAGGCCGGTGTAATAAGGCCTCCGATCGGGATTTCTAAGGTAAAAGTGCTATCGTAATCTTTCAGCCGTATAACCACATTATTTTAAGCTTACTAGCAAGGCTCACTTCGGTAGTGCAATGGGTGGGATTCGAACCAGCAACGACATGATCGCAAGTCCGAAGCTTTAGCCATTAGCCTACCACCAGTTTCCGTCGATAAAGAAGTGACACTCACCTAAAGAAGGATACCAGTCCTCTAGAAGTAAGTCGACATGATCTGACACGAGTGCTAGGATCTTAGCCAAGACCTCAGGGTTCGGTTCCAGACTGATGCTCTGTTAAAGAAGCTACCATTGATCACACATAAAAGATAAAAATGGACTGTAAAGTTAGTATAAGTATGACCAATTCGAATTGGAAAATATCCGCTATTTCGTTTACTAAAAATAAAAATTAATAATAAATACATGTGGACACCCTCCCTCGGGAGGAGGGGCTCGTGGCTAAGTGTGAGCCGTACGATTTGGACGATAATAAAGGTTAAGCCGCACTCGCCACGGTTGGTCCATGGATGGGTGACCATTTGTAAACACACCGAGACCCTCTGTGCCTCGGAAAGCACTTTAGGCTGTTGGTCTCGACTGTCATACAGTGATCATTGTAGGCCGTTGGTCCCGACTGTCATACAGTGATCATTGACAGTCGTTAAGTCATTAAAATTCTGAAAACCAGTCTTACTATGGAATACTGTAATACTTAGCAATGGGTTGTAGAGGTCAGATAGGCAGTCGCTCCATGTAAAATACCGTATCTAGCTAAATCCGGTAAGACTGGTAGCTGACCCCAACATAGCTTGGGAAAAGGCTAGGCAGATGATGAGTATACCAGATACCTGGTACCCTGATATAGGCAGACCATCTTCTCTCCTCACGACGCACACTTGCGCCGGCAGTATGATCTCGACGCACGCCGACGATTGCACGTCCAGCTCACACCAAGTTCCTTCCTGACGGACTCGAAACCTACGAGTTAAAAAACATGATATACAACATGTAACAAAACCCCTGTCGGATCCAATAAAGGCGTATTCGTGGTACAGTTCATGAACCGTCTCGCATAGGCGGCTTCTTTGACACAAAACTGTAGGTAGTAAGTACGTGAACTTTGAGGAGCTGTCAGTGTTGCTGTTGCCTTGGATCAGTTTTTATTTCTATTTAAATATTTTGACTGGGGAGAAATTATAATCTCCAATCCATTAAATGGCTACGTATATGTGTTCGCAGTACGATACCGAATAATACTCTCAGGGATCGGACAGGGTTTTTGTTACACGCTGTATACATTATTACGTATTTTTAAAGTTAAGTAGGTAATTATTTTCGGGATTTAAGTCACCCACCTGACGTTGAGGTACTGCTCAGTTGCATCATCATCGCCAGCTGGCAGCAGGCTGTCCCTCCTCGGCGGCAGCTCCCTCAGCGCCAGTGCTGCAAGAGACCCGCAGCACACACGCGCACCGCTCCGCCAAAGCTTCCAGCCCCAAGACAGCTCTAAAGCCCTCACTATACTGTCGTCTAACTCCATCTAAACAAACTTCCAAAATGTAACTCACTGCTGGACGAAATATACTTTATTTGCAGACATTTGCCCTGCACTCATACTGTCAACATACGTGTTCATTTGCTCTTTGTTTAAAATTCTTTAATTGTATTATTTTCCAATATAATTTTGAAGTAAACTACATTACAGTGACAATAGTACAACAGTGAAGTGAATATCATAATAAGAATACAAAATAAGTGCTTAAACTGAAGTTAATTCGTGATAACGGTTAAAAATTTTAAATCACAACTGGTCAGCTGGCGAGTGATTCACAACACACTCTACGCGCAGTGCATGGAATTGTCACGGTTCGGTAGCGCGCAGAAGTGCCACTATCGCTTGCTTCGTCGCGCGGTGACGCATACGACGGCCCGCACCAAAGAGTAAGCAACGCAGATCGGGCAACGTTTTGTGCCTTCATTGCTTTGACTCTGGGAGGTGGACTATTTAAAAATATTATTATACATTTTGACACCTCATAGTGAAGGCATAGACATTATAGAAATGGAAAATATCACGTTCCGGAAAACACCAAGGTCAAACTCAATGGACAGTATCTTCAATGTCAACTTAAGTACGAATTCTACACAGCTGGACGCAACAATGCTAAGTTTACCAAATACATCACTTATTGACAGCGACGCTATATTGAAACTCAAAGAAACAATTAATAAGTTAACCATGGAGTTAAAAAGTGCACATCTTGAGATCGATAATTTAAACAGTGAAAATTTTCGCCTGAAAATGGATATAGGCCAATACCAGAAAGTAATTGCGAGCTACAAGAAAGTAAATTTATTAGAAACAAGGAAATTCTCACCGAAGTCTGCACGCAAAAGAAATACCCTAAAAACGAACTGCTTTTCTACCCCGACAAAGCTATCTCTGCCTTCTAATGTGACTCATCATCACCCTTACAGCAACGTAATGACACAGACTCCATCAAGCGAAGTAGGAGACGTCTCGTTCGACACAGCCAAATCAATATTTAGCTCTGATGAAATACAGCAAAAGTCATCACCTAAAATCATCAATCAAATTGTTATCAACACCAGCGAACCAAGCGATCACGAGTCTGGAATATATCAGTCTTCGGTACCCCCGGAAAACATGAATAACAATAAGGAGCAATCTACACACAAAACCCAGCAGCTGGAAGTTTGTCCAACTAATGATTTCAAGGGGTTACAGGAAGAAATTTCAGCGAAATTCGCTAAAACGAGTTTCAGCGAAATTAAGCACAGAGTTATGATTTTTGCAGATCAAACAGGATATGGTGTAAGACAAATACTTCAATACTACTTAGGGGATTCCTTTTTCGTTACTTCAAATATAAAACCGTATGCTACAATGGATGAGGTACTGAAATCTTGTGTATCCATGTGTACTGATTACACCAAATCTGATTTTGTACTGATACTGGCAGGCTCTAATGATAGAAATCCGATGTTAGTTCAGACATATCTACACTACACCTTATGCCAATTAAAGACTACAAATGTATTGGTGGGTGAAATTTATAATAATGTATTCTTGAACACTAAAGCTTTAAACAACTCAGTAAAACTTGTGTGTAGCAACTGTGAAAATTCAATGTTTATTTCTTTAGCTGCAAATTATGACAGACAACCGAAAAATGTAAATAAGTTGCACGCATGTAGACTAATTCATAGGGAAATTTTGCATCAAAATTATTTAATTACTTATCAAAATTATATTACAAAAATGACGGATGATGAAAATCCAAGTAGAGTAAAGAATTATAAAGTAAATGCTTCTACTCAAACCGACGACAGTATCCTCACGCAAGTTAGATTTGTAAATTCGGGTTCACAGACTGATGACGTCCTACAACAGACACAACAATCTGATTTTTTTCGTGAGTGATATAAACACTGCTATTGCATCAAGTACTAATGTTTTTGCAGTCTCATCTAATCTTCTATTTAATAACATGTGTATATATCATCAGAATGTGTGTGGAATTAGCAATAAGAAATATGAATTGTCCATTTATTTAGAAGCTCTTGATAGTAAGGTAGACTATGTTTGTTTAAGTGAACATTTCTTGAACGATAAAACTGTAAATTTATTAAATATAGAAAACTATTATCTTGCAGCCTACAATACTAGAGATAAAAAGAAAAGGGGGGGAACCTTAATCTTAGCTTACACAGACAGAAAAGTTGAAGCTATAGACGTTATAAATAAACTGTATAGGGTAGAGAGCTTTGAAATTTGTTGCATAAAGGATATTAATACAGGTCTTTATCTGTGCTGTTGTTATCGTAATCCCAATGATAAGAATTTTGATAATTTTATGAAGAGCTTGGAAAAACTATTAGAGCATTTATTTAACAAGAAGTGTGTAATTTGTGGAGATTTTAATATTGACATGCTCACAGAGAGCAGAAAACGAACTGAGTTCATTAGCCTGTTAACATGTTATAACTTTAAATATCTCATAACAACTCATACGTTTATGCGCAATAACTCATATTCCTGCATAGATAACATCTTGACTAACTTGCCTGATGACTGTGTAGAGGGATGTGTTGTAGACCATAATGGCTTGGCTGATGGTCACGGGGCTCTATTAGGTGTATTCAGTTTGGAAAATTCTATTGATTACTTTGATAATAATAAGCATATTATTGTGGATAAGAGAGTTTTTAATTATAAGAATGTTGTTAATTTTGGCCAGCGAATACTTGAACATAACTGGAATGCTATGGGGATCAACACATTTTTAAAGTCTTTTTGTAAGGTATTTCAACCTAGCTTTAGAAAACGTAAACAAAAAATTAATATAAGACGTAACTTTCAATTACGGTGGATCACAAGAGGTGTGAAAACTTCGAGTAAAATGAAACGACTCTTATGCTCTAATGGAAATAAACTTGATGCAAGTGTCCTTAACTACAAAAAAAAATATGTTAGAATATATAAAAGGGTACTTTCGAATGCTAAAAAACTTACAGTAAGCGAAAATATTAACCAGGCAAAAAATTCAAGTAGGGAAATCTGGAAAGTTATAAATAAGAGTACAAATAGGGTTAAAGCATTAAGGGCTGACATTCGACTTAAATTAAATAACCAAATAATAGATAAACCAGAGAAAGTAGCAAACTTGCTAGTAAAGCAATTTGATCACAATTACATCATGCCTTTAAATAGTAGTCAAGATGCCATCGTTTTTCTTCAACAAAGTACGGAAAGAGTTGAAAACGATATGGATATTTCATTTACCACTCCAAATGAAATTTCTAAAATAGTTAATGGTATGCAAAATAAGAAATCCTGCGGCTATGATGATATTCCAATATCAGTAATAAAAGACAATTTACCAGTTTTATCTGAACCACTCTCGACTTTTTATAATAAGTGCATTGTGAAAGGCATCTTTCCGGAACAGCTAAAAATTGCTAAGATTATCCCAATTCATAAAAAAGGTACAAAAACTGATGCGACAAACTATAGGCCTATCTCCTTGTTGCCCACGTTGTCAAAAATTTTTGAAAAAGTTTTAAAAGACCGCTTAAGTAGACATCTTAGTTTGAATAAAGTAATTAATTCAAGACAATTTGGTTACCAGAAGAATGTGGGTACTGGAGATGCTATTTATACGTTGCTAAATGATGTAGTTAATAAATTAAACAGTAAAATGAGGGTGGCGGGTATTTACTTGGACTTAAGTGCGGCTTTTGACACTATTGACCACAAACTACTAATCACGAAAATGGAATACTATGGCGTTAGAGGAAAAGCCTTACAGCTCTTCTCATCATACCTCAATAATAGAAAAATGTTTGTCGAACTGGAGTCTAAAAATCCTAACGGGTACGTTGGCATCTACAGGTCAAATATTGTAA
The DNA here is from genome assembly GCA_950381575.1 of Plusia festucae. Classification (NCBI taxonomy): domain Eukaryota; kingdom Metazoa; phylum Arthropoda; class Insecta; order Lepidoptera; family Noctuidae; genus Plusia; species Plusia festucae. The sequence goes on from OX494457.1 coordinate 1,085,758, forward strand.
AAATTACAGCCGGAGTGCCTCAAGGATCAATTGTGGGCCCTTTATTATACATATTATTCACTAATGATCTAATAAATTTCATTCGTAAGCTTTTTCCGGATATACAACTTGTAGTGTTTGCGGATGACACAAATGCTATAGTTGCAGCCAACGATATCCATGACCTTACAGTTAAGGTGAACGCAGCTCTGGAATCTTTTCATTATTGGTTTAATGCAAATATGCTTATAATAAATGCGCTTAAAACCAACATTATGTTATTTAAAACTACGGCGCGTAGCAAAGATATTATGGACATTGTGTTAGATAACGTTAAAATTGAGCTATTCAGAGAAGTTAAGTTTTTGGGAATTTATATTGATGATTTGTTAAATTGGAAGAAGGAATTAGCAGCATTGGACTCATCAATATCATCTGCTTGCTATGCCTTAAGAACTCTTAGGGAGGAAGTGAGCATAACACATTTAAAAATGGTATACTATGCGCTGATTGAGTCCAAACTGAGGTATAGCATACAGTTCTGGGGTAATAGCTACCACTACAACTGGCACAGGGCTTTCATTCTCCAAAAAAGAGCGATCCGTACCATTGTCCGCGTATCTTTGATCTTTTAGATTGTCGCGATTTATTGTATCGTAATTAATTATTTGTACTTCCAATATTATGTTCATGGTGTGTATATTCAAACGCAATGTAATTTGTTATTGAATAAATAAATTGAATTGAATTTATTATGTCAAAATGACTTCAGTTCAGATACAAACAACTGCAAGTACGCACTAAATATGCATTTTCTATTATTATCATAAATATTTAAGATTTTAAATTGTTGGAACAATTTTGATGAAATTCATATGGGACCACTTCTCAGGTGCATTCTATCGATAACAGAATTTTGAAATCCAACCCCAATTGGCGGAAATATCGCGAAACAAACATACAATTCTTTGTACTTGAATTTTCTTCGACTTCGACTTGCGACCATGTGATTATTGGTCCAAAAACCACCGATAGCGCTCTACTGTTGTGAACCTATTCACAACACAAGCATTTAGCTTAGCACGAGGGGTTAACAAAAATACTAGTGCTGTGTACTTTGCATTGTGTGAAGCTTTAATAAAAAAAACGTGTGGCACTCGGGGACTGCCGCGGTAAAGCCACATGTGTGTGGCATTTTATAGATATGATAGATACCTATACACCTATATACTTTCTCACAAACAGCTGCTTACGTATTCGTCCGATTTAGCAGCTCGTCTCGATCCGTGCGAGCTTCGTACAGTCGTACCATACACGTTAAGTGAACGCTCGGCCGAGCTACATGGTAGGCGGAGTGGGGGTGTTAGGTTTTTTTCGTTACGGAATTTCTTGATTCGGTTCAACGCTCAAAGCCCGCGATAAAAGCTATGCAATAGCTTAAAAAAAGAAACCGCTCCTTTAGAAGTCAGCTTGAAAAATACAATAATTTTATTAAATTTCCTTACCTCAGGCGGCAGTTTGTAGAGTGCATGCGGTGCATCGGCGAGCTGCGTGTCGGCCAGCAGGCGCGCGCACAGCCGCGGCCAGAACCCGCGCGGCACGTACGACAGCAGCAGCACGCGCCGGAGCGGCCGCCCGCCGCGACCTGATACTGTTATACCGCATCCTCCGCACTCCTCTGACGTGCGGGGAGAGAGAGAGAGAGATGTAACATATGTTAGGTGTATAGAGAATGGAACATGCGCGCGGCACGTACGACAGCAGCAGCACGCGCCGGAGCGGCCGCCCGCCGCGACCTGATACTGTTATACCGCATCCTCCGCACTCCTCTGACGTGCGGGGAGAGAGAGAGAGAGATGTAACATATGTTAGGTGTATAGAGAATGGAACATGCGCGCGGCACGTACGACAGCAGCAGCACGCGCCGGAGCGGCCGCCCGCCGCGACCTGATACTGTTATACCGCATCCTCCGCACTCCTCTGACGTGCGGGGAGAGAGAGAGAGAGATGTAACATATGTTAGGTGTATAGAGAATGGAACATGCGCGCGGCACGTACGACAGCAGCAGCACGCGCCGGAGCGGCCGCCCGCCGCGACCTGATACTGTTATACCGCATCCTCCGCACTCCTCTGACGTGCGGGGAGAGAGAGAGAGAGATGTAACATATGTTAGGTGTATAGAGAATGGAACATGCGCGCGGCACGTACGACAGCAGCAGCACGCGCCGGAGCGGCCGCCCGCCGCGACCTGATACTGTTATACCGTATCCTCCGCACTCCTCTGACGTGCGGGGAGACAGAGAGAGAGAGTGAGAGATAATGACTTACGTATTAATGTGGGCGACTCGGTGCCCCTGGTGTCGGGCAGCGGCGTGAGCTGTGCGGGCCACGCTCGGCGCGGCGTGCTGCGGGCCGAGCTGCTCCACATGCGGGACCGCACTGGCAGCTGTAACATCACCATCGTCAGCTCCCTGCCTTAATCCCATTAGTATACGGTCGGCGCAATACGAATTTTTTTTTTCTTTATAAAGAAGGCTAGCAATGTGGGTTATTACTAGTAATCTTGTTAACCCCTCGTGCTAAGCTAAGATGCTTGTGTTACGAGTGGGTTCACGTCGGGTGGGATACCCGTTTGTATATTCCCAAACTAGGCAGAGCCTGTACTATGGTGACCAGACAACCGATAAACATACTTATATACTTCTAAATACATACATATTATAGATAAATAACACCCAGACACAGAATAAATGATCGTGCTCATCACACAAACATTTGTCCTGGGTGGGAATCGAACCCACGACCTCCGGCTTAGCAGTCAGGGTCACTAACCACTAAACCAACAGGCCAGTCAAAAAAATGTAAAAAACAAACGAAATTCTTAAACATCATATGTATTCATCATTCATATATGTCGCGGTTTGGAAATTGATGGGTGACCTGTGGTGCTGCGGGCTCGCTGGCCGGCAGCAGCGGCGGCACCAGCAGCAGCCGCGAGTCCCAGCAGAGGGCCAGCTCGAACTTGTTGAGGAGTGACACCCCGAGGGAGCTGGCCTCTTCCCCTCGTGTCAGCATTGGTGATGCTTTGAAGACGTGAGCTAGATCCTCAATCTTCATTATACCTGGTAGCATAAAGGACAAATAGGTATAGGGATAAGGTAAAAAACGAGTGTGCTTTAGAAAACACATGACTGAAGTAATAATTCTTTAGCTCACAGCCCTGCACTGTGTCTTAGATATACGAAAACTGGCTGTGAGAGAAAGGAAATGCTTGCCCGCACCTCTCTCTCTTGCCTTCCTCGATAAATCAGCAACATATTTTTTCAATTCAGACCAATATTCCCTAAGATAATCCCGTTCAACCAAACAAACGAAATGTTCCAGATTTATAATCTAATATAAAAAATTGTATGAATATGGTAGGTCTGAGAATCGGCAAACATCAATTTTCATACCCCTGAGTGATAAGGGGTGATTTGTCCCAAGATATTAATTACATTATATTATTATTATATTCGGGTGGCCTTAGCCGAATAAACTGAAATTTTGTAAACGAACTCTATGCCAGATACATTCACCACTTTTGGGTAGATATACTTTTGCGGTAACACCACTAAAAACATATCTGAAACAAAAAAAATCGATATAAACTCACCGTTATTGGCAAAAGGGTTGATCTCCCTGACAGTGACGACGTGAGCCAGCACGTCGCACAGCCACTGCGGACGGAGGAAGTACAACTCCTTGAGGGTCGCGTCATCATAGTGCAGGAGAACACCTAAAAAAACATATTCATAATAAAAGTGCAGACTATTATTTTTTCAATGTCTGGTTCTAAAAATTAGGTGACAGACGCCTATTGGCTATGGCGTTTGACTTGGGTTCGAATCTCACCGATTACACTACCGACGTGAACCCACTCGTAAAACAAGCAATTTAGCTTACCACGAGGGGTTAACGAGAATACTAGAAATGTGCGACCCACATAGCTAGTAAGCTTGATAACACGTATTGTTATTTTTTTCGAAATAACGAATATCTACTTAGATACAGCGAATTTAAGTAAAGGAGTGGGGGCTGGCCACGTCACTTGTGACGCGTGTGTCACAAGCTCCCCACTCCTGAACTTTACTCGCCTTATCTTTATAATTTTTTTTTATTCCCTTGAATATCGAAATATACGTTTTTTTTTTTTACGAAATAAACGGTTGTATCTTTAACGTTAGCGTAGATGTTTCATATTTACAGCATCAAGGGACTGTAGATCTTAACGTATGGTATTAATTCCACTCGATCGACGTGTTTTCGATATGAAGATTCTTGATAGACGGACAATAAAGAGATCTTATAAGGGTTCCATTTTTTCCTTTTGAGGTACGGAACGACTTGTATTTTTTGGACGCCATTTTGAAGTCGGTTAAATATCGTTAGCTCCTTATGAGGTACGGAACCTTCAAAAATTAGACCCGTATTTTTAACGACATTTTAAAATCTATTAAATACGCTGTTTCCCGCTGCTCCGCCCGCGGTCTCAATTTTTTTTTATATTTGTGATGTAAGCTATCCTATCTTTGAAGTTGGATCAAACTGCACACGGCGTGCAAATTTGATTTAAATCGGTTCAGTAGTTTCGGAGTTCATCCCGGACAAACATCGTGACACTGGAATTATATACAACATGTAACAAAATCCCTGTTCAATAAAGGCGTATTCGTGGTACAGTTCATGAACCGTCTCGCATAGGCGGCTTCTTTGACACAAAACTGTAGGTAGTAAGTACGTGAACTTTGAGAAGCGGTCAGTGTTGCTGTTGCCTTGGATCAGTTTTTATTTTGATTTAATTATTTTCAATTGAGAAATAAAATAATCTCCAATCCATTTAATGGCTACGTATATGTGTTCGCAGTACGATACCGAATAATACTCTCCGGGATCGGACAGGGTTTTTGTTACACGTTGTATATAATAGATAATGATATTTATCAGACTTAAAAATTACATCCAAAAATAAAAGTCTAATCATATAGCCTGCGATGCTCACCATTTTCGTGTAGGAACATTGTAGCTTGATGCAGCTCCGCAGCATCTCGGAACATACGATGATTCTTCTGCTGCATGTACTGTGCTACCTATAAAGTAACAATAATAAATAAAAATACGTGTGGCACTCGGGGACTGCCGCGGTAAAGCTATTGAATAGCATTTTTTATCAACTTATGCAATTCTAATTATTTATTTATTTTTTATTTATGCAGTATTTTTTATTATTTGATTAATTCAAGTTTTTTTCTTTGATATGAATACCTTATGACTTTCTCACAAACAGCTGCTTACGTATTCGTCCGATTTCGGAGCAGCTCGTCTCGATCCGTGCGAGCTCCGTACAGTACGTTAAGCGAATACTCGGCTCGGTAGGCGGAGTGGGGGGTGTTAGGTTTATTTTCGTTACGGAATTTCTTGATTCGGTCGGTGAGCTCAAAGCCCGCGATAAAAGCTAGCTTAATAATATATTGGGACAAATCACGGTCATCTAATCCCAAACTAGGCAGAGCCTGTACTATGGTAACCAGACAACTGATAAACATACTTATATATTTATACATACATATTATAGATAAATAACACCCAGAAACAGAACAAATGATCGTGCTCATTACACAAAGATTTGTCCTGGGTGGGAATCAAACCACCGACCTCTGGTCTAGCCATCAGGGTCGCTAACCACTAGATTTGACTAGAACAACAGACTAGTCTTGTCAGACTAGCCTGTTGGTCTAGACTAGACTGGCTAGTAAGAGAGGGCTTTGCCCAGCAGTGGGCTAACAAAGGCTGTGGACGATTATGATGGTAAATTAAAAAAAAGGAAGGTTGTATGTATCTTTCCCTCACCAGTCTCTTGTACTCATCGTGTCTGAGTACTGGCTCCCTCAATTCAGCGGCTAGTGACGTCACGCACTCCTCCAGCGCGAGGTACGAAGCCGGGATCCTCTGTTCCAGTAAAGGTTCTTTACTACCTGAAAATATTGAGTGTTGGAGGGAGATAGCGAGATGATAATAATAATATCTTGGGACAATCTCACACACGGCCATCTGATCCCAAACTAGGCAGAGCCTGTACTATGGTAACCAGACAACTGATAAACATACTTATATATTTCTACACAACATGAACAAATGATCGTGCTCATCACACAAAGATTTGTCCTGGTTAGGAATCGAACCCACGACCCCCGGCTTAGCAGTCAGGGTCGCTGACCACTAGACACTTTTATTATATAAACTAATTAAAAAATTGTTTAAAAAAGTTCTGTCTCGGACGTCCGTGTGTCTGTATGTACGGATCCCGTATCTTGTGGCCACGATAACGAGCGAAATACTTCACTTATCGAGTTGGTTTTTTTTATAGGCTTCAGTATTTTGAGGACTAGAAGCCTATTACTTTTCACGGTATAATTCGATGTAGTTTAATTATTATTTACAAATAATCTCAATTTTATTGTAATTAATGAGATTATGAGGCGTGCACTTTTGGATTTTCCAACAATTTTTTTTTACCAGTAATGTAAGCTCCTACGCTTATAATTACCTGGAGGTTTGACACTATAAGCCACGGAATATATAATGTCAGCTAACAACCTGATGTTATGTCGAGTACTGCACGACACCTGGACAAAAAAAAAAACAAAAATATAGTTCTATACAGGATTATTTTTAAAAGGAGTGCGTATGAAAAGATGATTTTTTTATTTAAGATTTTGACCTATGTTCCTTAGGGAAAGTTGTTCAGTTTTATGCACCTAATTACCTCGTTGAATATACGCACTCCTTTTAAAAATAATCCTGTATATAAAATATGATCAGAGGCGTTTGCCCAGCAGTGCTAATTATGTACAACTTTTACTATAATAATATAATATAATATCTTGGGACACTTCACAAACGGCCATCTGATCCCAAACTAGGCGGACCTGTACTATGGTAACCAGACAACTGACAAACATATTTATATATTACTAAATACATACATGTTATAGATGAATTACACCCAGACACAGAACAAATGATCGTTCTCATCACACAAAGATTTGTCCTGGGTGGGAATCGAACCCACGACATCTGGCTAAGCAGTCAGGATCACCCAACACTAGACCACAAGCCCGCCAAATAATACATCAATTGCATATTATATCTACGTGTATATTATGCAAAAAAATATCTTTAGAGATTTCCTTCTTCGAAAAAATATCGACTCCTTTTTTTAGACTTCCAATATTTTTTTCTGATTGCCTTCGAAATCATACAGGTTATCAGCCATGTGTCCTTACCTCAACGGAGTCCAAAACTCTGGGCAGACCTAACTTGTCGGCGTCGGGAGCACCCATTATGGATGACCTGATTAAACGTTGCAGGACTTCTGGACTCTCACTCTCCGGGAGATTGCACTGAAAAAAGATTTTTTTTTAAGTAACGTTTATTTAAAAAAAAAAAAAAAAGAATTATAACACAGTGGCAACCCCGGCTTCGCTCAGTTGCAATGCTGATACTAAATCAACTTTAAAATGTGTATATATATACTCTGTTTTTTAATCTTAGATACTAAAATGACAAGTGCAAATGTCAAAACTGATGTAAAAACGATTGGAATCTATGTCATTTTGGCATTTTTCGTAGTCAATTTAGTCTTTAGGATTAAAAAACCATCACATTAGAAACCTTTAAAATTATTATGTTTCTCTACGGTCTCGGGTCCGGGTGTTTGTGGTACGTTCGTTGTCTCTGATTCCATAACACAAGTGCTTTTGCTACTTTCTTTGGATTCAGAGCAATGTATGTGATGTTAAAGAATATATAAAATGCCAAATTTCATAGTTCTTGGTCAACGGGAAGTACTGTATTAATTTTGATTCCCTTGAGAGTGTCGATATATACGCTTTCTGCAGTATCTTTTTTTCACGGTAACTTAAACGTTTGTTTTTTTTCACAGCAAGAGTCTGTAGATTTAAATATATGGTTTTGATTTCAAATCGATACCACTCCACGCGTTTCATCGATTAAGGGTTTTGACAGACAGACTGCAAACAAAGGGATCCTATAAAGGTTCCGCTTTTCCTTTAGAGTTACGGAACCCTATAAAAACAAACAAACCTTACATGTACTGATGACGTAATTAATTCTTTATAATTTTTTTAAAATTATGTGGTAGGTATATAATACTTACATTTACAACTTGATCGTAATGTGTAGCTACCATAATTACGGGTGAACCCGGGGCGCGAGCTTGTATAGATCTGAAAATAATAAAAATACATACCTTAAAATAAATTTATTGTCTTTTAGCAAGCACCAGTTTTAAACATGTTAGTCAGTTGGTCCCTATAGTCATCCAGTGATCTTATCTGATATATTATTATACAGGATTAATTTTTAAGGAGTGCATACCGACCGCTACTGCAGCGATATGCGCCAGCGCATGTCAGTATGCCAATTACACTACTGCAATACAGGGCTCATTTAAAGGAGTGCGGATATTCAACGAGGTAATCATTTGCATAAAACTGAACAACTTTCCTCAAGGAGAATTGGTCGAAAACTTAAAATGGAAAATAAACTTAACATACAAAGTGACACGTGACTTGTTTGTATGATATGATTTTTAATTTTAAGATTTCGACCTATGTTCCTTGGGGAAAGTTGTTCAGTTTTATGCACCTAATTACTTCGTTGAATATACGCACTCCTTTAAAATTAATCCTGTATTTAAATCTGACAGTCGTTAAGTCATTACAATTCTGACAACCAGTCTTACTATGGAATACTGTATTACCTAGTAAAATCGGTTGTAGATAGTGTCTGATAGGTAGTCTCATCAGCACTCAATAAAATACAGTATTCAGCTAAATCCGGTAAGACTGGAAGCCGACCCCAACAGTAGTGGTTTGGAAAAAGGCTACGCAGATGAAGACCTAGGTATCATTATTTAGTTGTTTTAAAAAAAAAACGACGCCCGCACTAAGGAATTTAATCCTTGTGTCGCGGGGGTTTCACAAACATTCAAAGCACATGCACAAAGAACACCCAGACTTGGAACAAGTATCTGTGGATCACATAAATGCTTGTCCCATGCGGGGATCGAGCCCGCAGCACGTCGCGCACAGTGGTAATTAGCGTGGTGACCTATACCACTCGGCTATCCGTGCAATATGGCAGACATACCTCAGCCAGCTGAGAGCTCCAGCGAGTCCTTTCCTGCCATCTATGACTCGCCACACCACTAAGTACAGAGAACGTCGCGAGAGAAAGTATTGGTGGGTAGAATAGTACCTGTAAAGAAAAAATAACTTTAAGATGAAAGCTTTACGGCTCATTTTTCCATATCCTTTTTTTCACAGTTGTTTATTGTATATTTTGACAGTTGTTTCATACAAAAAAGTCCAACATTTTTATTCCCGTAAAAGTAAGCTGGCAATGGAAAAAAGAATCCTTATTTTTTAAGAAAGCTTAAAAGCAATATGGGTCGCATATCACTAGTATTCTTGTTAACCCTTCATACTAAGCTAAATGCTTGTGTTACACGTCGTTGCAATGGGTGGAATTCGAACTCGCGACCACATGATCGCAAGTCCGATACCCCAGGCATTACGCAACCGTCGCTATTATAAAATTAATGAATATTTGAAGCGGCGGTAGCCTAATGGCTAGGGCGTTGGACTTGCGATCATGTGGTTGCGGGTTCGAATCCCACCCATTACACTACCGACGTGAACCCACTCGTAACACAAGCATCTTAGCTTAGCACGAGGGGTTAACGAGATTACTGGTAATGTGCGACCCACATTGCTTATCTTTAAATCTTAAAAAAAAAATTAGAGCCAATAATGTATAGAACAACCCAGAAGCGTTCTACTCACTCTTGCTGCCCGCCAAAGTCCCAGGTCCGGAAAGTGATGGGTCCCCGCGTGGAGCGATGCTTCTCGTACACCCACGTGCCTATATCAACGCCCACTGTTGACATGTTGCCGCGCCTCGACGACTTGTTGCCCATGCGTTTTGCCCAGTGCTGGGAGAAAAATAATAGTCCTTTATTAAGAGATTTGGACGCTGAGCTGATTATGGACGAGTGGGATAATAGTGCTGATATGGTTAATCCTACTAATATTATAAATGTGAAAGTGTGGATGTTTGGATGATTGTTACTTAATCACGCAAAAACGGCTGAACGGATTTGGATGAAATTTGGCATGCATGTAGCCTTTGACGTGGAAAAGAACAGGCTACCTTTTATCATTACATTACCATTTATATTAAGTAGTTCCCGAGGGAAAATTTAAAATTGTTTCCGAGCTAAGCCGTGGGCAGACAGCTTTGAAATTTGGTATTTTTCTCTATTACAGCGCAAGCTATATAACACGAGTGAAAATTTTATTCCATTTTTCATTACTTTCACATTTATAATATTAGTAGGACAAACCATATCAACACCATTTTATCCCACTCATCATTTCTTGTTGGACCCAATTCTGAAGTCCACACAGACGAAGTCGCGGGCAGAAGCTAGTATTGTATATAACTTAAATGCAAATAGAAAGAAGTAAAAGTTTTGATCCTCCCGCAGGTTCTTTATTAGGGCATCATTCTTATTTAGGGCAGATTCTTTGTATCTTCTAAGTTCTACTTACTTCTGTGGGTTTCCTTCTGTGCTGTATAGCTGATTCTTGTCTCAAGCACTCGAGAAGACTAGTTTTACCGATACCCTGTAAAAGGAAACAGTATTTTAAGTGGCACAGTGACTGCATGGATAGCCGAGTGGTATAGGTCACCACGCTGATGACCACTGTGCGCGACGTGCTGCGGGCTCGATCCCCGCGTGGGACAAGCATTTGTGTGATCCACAGATACTTGTTCCAAGTCTGGGTGTTCTTTGTGCATGTGATTTGAATATTTGTGAAACCCCCGCGACACAAGGATTCAATTCCTTAGTGCGGGCGTCGTCTAAAAAATACATAGAAATACTTTATTAGCGTGGTGACCTATACTATACCACTCGGCTATCTGTGCAGTTATACATTTACTTAAAGAATAAATAATGAAATTAAAAACACACAAGGGGATCCCTTATTATTTTCAGGTATTTTCTTCTTCTTATCTTCTGGATTTTTCTAGAAGTTCGCAGTAGCAACTGAATGTAGAACCACCAACTTTGCCGATCGTACTCTCATAACATACAGTCAGCAAAATTGGAGGTAACACACTTAGTTTAAGGTTCCGTAGAGAATGATGAAAATCCTTTCCCCCTTAAAATTTCTTCAATAGTTCACCTGTCTGCTTATTGGAATCGGCAAACGGAGTGTAGCTCCTCATCCAGATGGTCCGATGACCTGGAAAGGTAGTTGGCAAGGACTGGATGCGGAAGGTGGATTACAGGGTGTTGTGGAGTAGGAGGAGAGGCCTATGTCCAGCAGTAGTTACGTTAGGTTGAGTTGATTGATTGACTGCTTTTTTGAATGTAGAAAGCTGTTGCTAAACATTTTTTGATAAACTTAACTGCTATCGTACCAGCCGTCACACCGCTATTGTTCTCAAGCCCGGCTGTCTTTTATTTATAAAAAAGTAGCTGTCCCCCGCGACTCCGCCCGCGGCACCTAATTTTTTAGTTAAAATATAGCCTATGTTACTCAGGGTGAATGTAGCTTTCTAATGAAGCAAGAAATATTGAAATCGGCACAGTAGTTTCTGAGTTTATTCATTACAAATATACAGACAAACATACAAATCTCTCCTGTTTATAATATTAGTGTAAATAAAGTCATGGTTAGGTTAGTTTACCTCGGCTACCGTTGTTTAACTTATTCAAATCTAACTAAAATAAAATTAAAATATGGTATATCCAAAAATCAACCTTTACTGCAGTCGAGGAATCTTAACTTCTATTTAAAATGTAAACGTAACCATTTCAAAACCCACCTCAGCTGCCGTTGCTTAACCATACTAATACGTCCATAACAGCAGCCACCCTTCCAAAACTCAACCTAAGGAAGGTTTGATTAACCTTATATATGGTCACCATCTAGAACCCCGCATGGGATTTGGCAGGCTAACTTAGTGGTAGTGAGGCAGGCCGAGAAGCATGAGCCGGATCCTGGAGTACTGGCGCAACTCCTGCAGCTCGTCGACCCATCCTGAACCCAGCCTCAGCTACGGAAGCTTAACTTAGTGGTAGTTAGGCAGGCCGAGAAGCACAAGCCGGACCCTGGCGCACCTCGACCCATCCAAATCCCGGCCTCGACTGCGGCAGCTTAACCTAGTAACAGTAAGGCAGAGCGTGTGACCTGCAGGCCGACGAGCATGAGCCGGATCCTGGCGTACGGGCGCGCCTCCTGCAGCACGGACTTGAGGTAGCCGACGATGTCCATGCTCTTGTAGCGCCCGCACTGCAGCATCGAGCGCAGCGGCTCCTGCAACGAGCAGCCCACCGTGTTCAGGTTCCACAGCCGGGAGAGGAGGCCCATTTGTGGGGGGAGGTCCGTTATATCTGAGGAGGAAGGTAATTTTTAGGAAGGGAATTTAATCCTTGTGTCGCGGGGGTTTCACAAACATTCAAATCACATGCACAAAGAACACCCAGACTTGGAACAAGCATTTGTGGATCACACAAATGCTTGTCCCATGCGGGGATCGAGCCCGCAGCACGTCGCGCACAGTGGTAATTAGCGTGGTGACCTATACCACTCGGCTATCCGTGCAGATATAATAGCGACGCGGCGCGTATCGTGAGGAGGTTCCTCTCTCTGGAGCCCTAACCACCGGCAGCATGGACCTTGGTCCCGATGCTGGTTGGGGACTGTTTTGTAGTATATATTTCAAAATGTAATTTATATGTGTATTTTAAAATAAAGGAAATAATAATAATATCCTAGGACAATTCACACACGGTCATCTGATCCCAAACTAGGCAGAGCCTGTACTATGGCAACCAGACAACTGATAAACATACTTATATATTTCTAAATACATACATATTATAGATAAATAACACCCAGACACAGAACAAATGACCGTGCTCATCACAAAAACATTTGTCCTGGTTGAAAATCGAACCCAAGACTTCTTAGCAGTCAGGGTCACTAAGCACTAGACCAACAGGCCCGTCAAAAGGTTACAAGATTCTATAGAAGTCAATCAAATCAGCCTATCGCGGTCCACTGCTGGACCTATGCCTCTCCCATGTTGCACCACACCACCAGGTCTTCCATATGGGGGCGCGCCATCATTAAGGTGCTTGCTCTCCTACCAGTCACCACGCTGGACAAGCGGGTTGGTGACCGCAGTCTACTTTCAGTTCTTTAGGAGAACGCTGCTGCTAATTCTCCTTGTTTCTATATCCCTTTGTCGACTCTGACGACACCCACGGGAAGAGAGGAGGTTCTATTCTATGCCGAAACCCCACGGCAACGTAAGAGTAGCATGGACAAAGAATACAATAAAAAAATGCGGTAAAAAAGGTGCGACAAAGTTTGCTATGAGAAACATCCTTGGATTCGTATTATTTTTTTAAATATCTTGGGACAATCTCACACACGGCCATCTCATCCCAAACTAGGCAGAGCCTGTACTATGGCAACCAGACAACTGATAAACATACTTATATATTTCTAAATACATACATATTATAGATAAATAACACCCAGACACAGAAAAAATGATCGTGCTCATCACAAAAACATTTGTCCTGGTTGAAAATCGAACCCAAGACCTCTTAGCAGTCAGGGTCACTAACCACTAGACCAACAGGCCCGTTATTTTTGTGTCTCTATCTCGCTCCCACACGATCTTCTTTTGAAGCTAAGTCTGTACTCACCTTTATTCCCACTTATGTTTAGTACAGATAGATTCGTTAGCTCGTGTATGGCGGTAGGTATCGCCCTCAGCAGGTTACAGGACACATCCAACATTGACAAGAGAGGGAATAAGAGTCGACCTTTGAGAGAAGACCCAGTGTTCTGTAAGAGAAATACTCATATTAAGCTATTGCTATCCTTGTCTAACACAGCGTGAAAAGAGGACGGCAATAGATAACAACTAACTTCAGTACCTGGTTTTCGCCTTGGACATCATTGCGATTTAAGTGTACACTTTTCTGTAAGGGGCAATATTATAAGGGTTCCGTTTTTTTCTTTTTATGTACGGGACCCTAAAAAACGCAATAGATTCATTCTTCCCGCACGGGCCACTTCCCAGTCTCATTTCTAATGTTTTGCCATGTTTTTTTTATTAAAAATAATTTTATAATACTAGCTTCTGCCCGCGACTTCGTTTGCGTGGTCTCAGAATTGGGTAAAAAAAAAAGAAAAATGTGTAAGTAATGAAAAATGGAATAAAATTTTCACCGGTGTGCCCACGGTTTAGCTCGGAAACAATTTTCAATTTTCCCTCGGGAACAACTTAAGGAATCGGGATAAAAGGTAGCCTATGTTCTTTTCCATGTCAAAGGCTACATGCATGCCAAATTTCAGCCTTTTTTGCGTGATTGAGTAACAAACATCCAAACATCTAAACATCCAAACATCCACACTATCACATTTATAATATTAGTAAGATTACTATTTTTCAGACAAGCTCGTTGTATTTTATGATTTAAGGTCACAGCTCATTACAACCACCCGGCACCCACTCCGCACCGACTCGCCTCCTGCGGTTAGTATTCTTTATATGGAATTGTATGGGCATGCGCTCACTATATCAACTCCGTAGCGTCACCAGATCGCCTCGGTTATAAGCCCTTCACGCGCGGACGGTGGGTGGTCCACTCGGTGACAACTCGCTGCTCGAATGCTTGCCTTGCGTTGACAGGGCGTTGCTTACGCGCGGGTCCCGAGTGGACCGCGCGCTGCCCGCCATTGATACACGCGAGGACGATACTTGGCGATGATTTCTTTTTTTTGTTGCGTCTTTTATTTTCTTCTTCATCAAGCGCGATAGCTATGATTGCCAATTCACGGTTAGTAAAATTTGTGAAGACCTAGTGCCAATTATTAAAAGACTACTCGAAAATTCTTGGACCAAGCGGCGTTCACTCGTTGACCACTCGGCGTTCACTTGTTGACCGCGTGGGGTCCACTGGTTGACCGCGGGACGTTTATTGGTGATAACGCGACGTCCACCCGTGGATTACCTGTCGACAACGAGTGGATGCCGTGCGACGAGGCGGTGCGGGGTGGGTGCCGGGTGGCTCTAATGAGCTGTGTCCTTAACTAGATGAAAACCCGGCTCCGCTCGGTTTAAATGTGACTCATGATACACAATGTAGGTAAATATTCTGTAGTCATCGGTTCTCTAATATCGGTTCAATTGGCCAATCTCAGGTTTAAAGAAAGAACACATAACAAAGAGTTTATCATAAAAAAGTTTCAAAAACAATATTTTCGCGAAACGTCAATGACTGAAGAAAAGTATTAAGTTTTGTTATGATTCAATCAATGTTTCCGGCAAGACGTTTCTATAATAATAATAATATGTAATTAAGAAATAAAATTACCGCTGACTGACAGCATTGATTTTTGTTATGGTTAGTATTCTTTTTTCTATGGTTGTTATCGCAATTGGCCAATCTCAGGTTTAAAGAAAGAACACATAACAAAGAGTTTATCATAAAAAAGGAATTTATCATAAAAAAAGTTTCAAAAACAATATTTTCGCGAAACGTCAACGACTGAAGAAAAGTATTAAGTTTTGTTATGATTAACTCAATGTTGCCGGCATTTTCAGGCTACTTAGGCCCATAGATATATACCTTACAGACTACACATATATTTTATAAGTACATTTTGTGTTATTAATATAAACGTTTCGTTTTACACAGTCAAATGAGTCGCAGTTCTTTGTGATGGATACTTCTTTGGCGCGACGCACGCGACGTGTTGATTGGCGAGGCGTATATAAGAGCCAGTTTGCAACGGAACGTGAAAAAAGCGAAATAAATATTCTTGAAACGATTCTGGTCCCAACTATCATGCCACTGTCATACGCCTTGTCAGCACTGTAATCACTTCAAGGAGGTTGTATGATAATAAACTCCTTGAATCACTTCGAAGCAGAATAATTATCTGTTACGGAACGCGGCCTTATTAATTACCTAAGATGGCGACTGCGGTTTTTTTGTTTGTCAGTGCCATTAGAATTTAACGAAATTCTCCATAATCTGAATTTTGCGGATATATGTTGTCGACTCGAAATCAATATTTTTTTAAGTTTTGTAATTCATATAAGGTTTCGATCGAGTCTACCGTACCCCTGAACGAAATTATTAATATAGACTAGATGAAAACCCGGCTCCGCTCGGTTGAAATGTGCCTCATGATACACAATGTAGGTAAATATTTCTGTAGTCATCGGTTCTCAAGGAATATTTAAGGTAAGCAAGCCATAGATTCGTATAGCTTCGTTCATTGCGTTTAATAAATACAGTAAATAAAAACTGCAATAGTTTTCACACAAATAATTTTATTTTTTTACACACAAATAATATTAATATTTTCGCGAAACGACAACGACTGAAGAAAAATTTTAAGTTTTGTTAAGATTCACTCAAATTTTCCGGCAAGACGTTTCGTTTTACACAGTCAAATGAGTCACAGTTCTTTGTGATGGCTACTTCTTTGGCGCGACGCACGCGACGTGTTGATTGGCGAGGCGTATATAAGAGCTAGTATGCAACGAAATAAGTGAAATGAAAAAAGCGAAATAAATATTCTTGAACTATTAAATTATTTCAAACGCGTTCCGCAACGATTCTGGTCCCAACTCATGCAACTGTCATACGCCTTGTCAGCACTGTAATCACTTCAAGGAGGTTGTATGATAATAAACTCCTTGAATCACTTCGAAGCAGAATAAATTATCTGTTATGGAACGCGGCCTTATTAATTACCCAAGATGGCGACTGCAGTTTTTTTGTTTGTCAGTGCCATTAGAATTTAACGAAATTCTCCATAATCCGAATTTTGCGGATATATGTTGTCGACTCGAAATCAATATTTTTTTATGTTTTGTTATTCATATAAGGTTTCGATCGAGTCTACCGTAGCCCTGAACGAAATTATTAATATAGATTATTTGATGAAAAAGTTAATTGTGTGTCCATTGTAATAATAGTAATGGAATCTCACCCATTCATCATCATCATCAGTCGTCGAGTCCTCTTGAGCGGCTGACGCGTAGCCATCATCATCTGTAGTCAGTTGGATCCGAGTCAGCAAGTTGTTGGCTAAGATCTGGAAAAAAAAAATCATTTTTAATTGCCCCACACCAACTGTGGGACAGTTACAGGCCGGTTAAAAAAACAGCATCTACTTATTTTTTGCAAAAGTCTCCCCCGCTCCCATATTCGAGACGGTTCATGAACTGTACCACGAATACGCCTTTATTGGATCTGACAGGGGTTTTGTTACATGTTGTATATATCCGAAATATGCAGTGCTCAGTTCATGAACATCTTTTACACTAGAGTTCCTGGAGATGCGTTGCTGCAGTTCAAAAGTTTTGATCTTCTGACCTCTACTCCTCACTGAATCCACTCACCAGGGTCCGGAGTCCCTCCAGCCGGAGATGCCTCCTGGCGGGGCAGGCCGCGCTCATGAGCTGCGACCTCACTGACCCTCCCGACCGAGGCCTGGTCCTCACGTTGTTTGAGGAGTTGGGGCAGTAGCAGGCGAGAGGATCGCCTTCCGTTGACCCGAAGCTTTCGACCTAAGAGAAAGTTATAGGCTTTTACAGGGTGTAAAAAGAACGCTTATAAAAAATAAAACAGTCGATTCCTTGAATGATGGAACAGAAGAATCAATCCAGATAAAAAAAACATTTTTTTTACGTTTTATTAACATTATTCACGATACATAATAAAATGCGTATATTGGGTATTTTTTTAAAAGCACTTCATTCTGTAAGTAAGTAACGACTTTGGACGACCTCCGTGGTCGAGTGACGTACACACCGGTTTCAAGGTATCGCCGCTCTGAGGTCCCAGGTTCAATCCCCGGACGCGTCAATGTAGAAAAAACACTTTTCTACATCGTCTCGGGTTTGTGTATTTGTGGTATGTTCATTGTCCCTGATTCCATAACACAAGTGCTTTAGCTACTTACTTTGGATTCGGAGCAAGCTATGTGATCTGGACAACTAATTTTTTTTTATATTTACTTCCGCGTAATAATATTAGTGTGGGGAGCAAAAAATATAGTTCCTTACTTGTGGTAAACTCGGCCAGCAAGTGATCTCGTTGTGACTCAAGTCCAACTGCCGCAAACTTGTGGGGTATGACGTCACGTACGACATCGATCTAAAAAAAAAAAAAAATTTTTCAGCGAAGCACCAATTTTAGACCTTATGTGAAGTGTGATGTCATATGTCATGTGTGATGTCAAATGTGATGTCACATGTCATGAATTATGTCATATGTGGTGTCCTCAAGTGATGTCAAATGTCATGACCTCATGTCATGTGTGACGTCATATATGATGTCTCATGTGTTATGTGTCTTCATATGTGATGTCCTCATGTCATGTGTGACGTCATATGTGATCTCATGTGTTGTGTCTTCATATGTGATGTCCTCATATGTTATGTGTCTTCATATGTGACGTCCTCATGTGTTATGTGTCTTCATATGTGATGTCCTCATGTCATGTGTGACGTCATATGTGATGTCTCATGTTTCTTCATATGTGATGTCCTCATGTCATGTGTGACGTCATATGTGATGTCTCATGTGTCATGTTTCTTCATATGTGATGTCCTCATGTCATGTGTGACGTCATATGTGATCTCACGTGTCATGTGTCTTCATATGTGATGCCCTCATGTCATGTGTGACGTCATATGTGATGTCTTATGTGTCATGTGTCTTCATATGCGATATCCTCATGTCATGTGTGACGTCATATGTGATGTCTCATGTGTCATGTGTCTTCAGATGTGATGTCCTCATGTCATGTGTGACGTCATATGTGATGTCTCATGTGTCATTTGTCTTCATATGTGATGTCCTCAAGTCATGTGTGACGTCATATGTGATGTCCTCATGTCATGTGCGATGTCATATGTGATGTCCTCATGTCATGTCCTCATGTCATGTGTGACGCCATATGTGATCTCATGTGTCATGTGTCTTCATAAGTGATGTCCTCATGTCATGTATGACGTCAAATGTGATCTCATGTGTCATGTGTCTGATGTCCTCATGTCATGTGTGACGTCATATGTGATGTCCTCATGTCATGTGTGACGTCATATGTGATGTCTCATGTGTCATGTGTCTTCATATGTGATGACCTCATGTCATGTGTGACGTCATATGTGAAGCCCTCATGTCATGTGTGACGTCATATGTGATGTCTCATGTGTCATGTGTCTTCATATGTGATGTCCTCATGTTATGTGTGACGTCATATGTGATATCCTCATATCATGTGTGACGTCATATGTGATGTCTCATGTGACATGTGTCTTCATATGTGAAGCCCTCATGTCATGTGTGACGTCATATGTGACGTCATATGTGATCTCATGTGTCATGTGTCTTCATATGCGATGTCCTCTTTTCATGTGTGACGTCATATTGATGTCTCATGTGTCATGTGTTTTCATATGTGATGTCCTCATGTCATGTGTGACGTCATATGTGATGTCTCATGTGTCATGTGTCTTCAAATGTGATGTCCTCATGTGTCTTGTGTGACGTCATAATATGTGATGTCTCATGTGTCATCATATGTGATGTCCTCATGTGTTATGTGTCATCAAATGTGATGTCCTCATGTCATGTGTGACGTCATATGTGATGTCTCATGTGTCATGTGTCTTCAAATGTGATGTCCTCATGTGTCTTGTGTGACGTCATAATATGTGATGTCTCATGTGTCATCATATGTGATGTCCTCATGTGTTATGTGTCATCAAATGTGATGTCCTCATGTCATGTGTGACGTCAAATGTTAAGATCTCATGTGTCATGTGTCTTCATATGTGATGTCCACATGTCATATGTGATGTCTCATGTGTCATGTGTCTTCATATGTGTTGTCCTCATGTCATGTGTGACGTCATATGTGATGTCCTCATGTCATGTGTGACGTCATGTGTGATGTCTTTGTGATATGTGTATTCATATGTGATGTCCACATGTCATATGTGTCATGTGTCTTCATATGTGATGTCCTCATGTCATATGTGATGTCCTCATGTGTTATGTGTCATCAAATGTGATGTCCTCATGTCATGTATGACGTCATATCGATACCAGAAGTATCAATTAATGTAAGGGACAAAACACTGTTTTTCAGGAGAGCCAAAAAAAGATTTTATTTTTTTAAATCTTTGTATAACTTTTTATTGTTGCTTCCAATTTTAATTGTGTCTATAGCAAAGTTTCTTAGATTTTTTTCTTCTTTCATGCTATAAAGGAAAGATTTAGGAATACCCAGCGGTTTAAAATATAGCTTGTCCCTTACATTAAAAAAATATGTTTAATTGTCCCTTACGTTACTAATATTTTACGTGTACACCGTCAAGCATAGCGTAAGCAGCAAAAGAAATAGAAAATTATACGAAATTCTATTGTAACTAACTTTTATAGTATTACAATTTGATGTAACTCTAGATTATCTACTAAAATTATGGTATTTTGACACCAAGGAAATAGGTTCTTTGCATGATTAATGTTAATTTCAGCTTAGCTGTCACATATTTAAATAAAATTTAGGGATGCAAAAATAAAACGATTTATTGTTAGTATTATTTTCGACTTTTATGTCTCTGTTATTATCATAAATTCAATACACTAATTAGCAGGACGTTCGCCTAGTGATCATAACAAATACAGTGCCATTCATAACTTTCATTTACTTTTAAAGGCCTGCTATACGGTCGGAGCTGACCACCTGACCTAGGTCACCTTGGACGGGTGGTCAGCTCCGCGGTGTTCATACAAAACCGTGTAGACGTCGGTTGATGACCAATAAACTACACTGGACAGCAAATAAACCGAGCCACCCTCTACTTTGGAACTGTAATCCGATTTTCTCAAAAAGTATAAAACTTACAAATATCAAAGTTATACCTACAGATAGTACATTTCATGAGGATTAAAATGAATGGAAACACATTGGGATTTATCAATTTATTAGGCGTATATTAATGAATTTACCAAGAAGAGTCATTTTACAGTCATGTGAACCATTAGCTATCACCCAGTCAAAATAAAAATTTAAGCCAAAAACAAAAAAGAGTTTGTTTTCTAGTTATTACGTAAACGGCATACTGTAGTAAGGAGCTTAAAATAAAGATAGTTTTGCGAGATAATAATGTAAGAGAATAATTAAAAAAAAAAACTTTGAGAGGTGTCAAGGGACACCCGGATGGAACGAAGTTCCTTTCGATTAATTAGTGAAGGAATTGTATTAAAATTTTATTTTTTTTAAATTATAATGAATTATAAATAATAATTTATTATTAATAATATTAAAATTTTTAGGTAATAAGACAGACAGACAGACAGACAGAGAAACATGCGCACGCCGCACAGCTTACAATAGCTTACTATAGCAAAAAAGTGTCGTGACAACTTTTCGTAAGAACAAAAAGTGTCGTGACAACTTTTCGTAAGAATTTTTTCCGTCTAGCCCCCTTTCACAACGCGCTATAAGGAACTTCGTTCCAAAAACTATAAACTCGAATTAAAGTAAGGGACATGTTATTTAAATCGACTGATTTGAGGTTTAAGGTAAGGGTGTAAATTATTCAAAGCTATGACTTACTTTATTTTTCAGAGAAAAAAAAATGTTAATGTCTGTTACATCAATTTTTCTGTCATAAATTGTTTTACGCAGGCCAAAAATTTTTACTGTAAGGGATTTTTTTTTAACGATAGAATTTTTTTAATAATACCAATCGATAGAGCAGAAAATTCTGAACCCAATGATATATATAACTCATTTTCGCCAAAATGTCCCTTACGTTAATTGATACTTCTGGTATCGATATGTGATGTCTCATGTGTCATGTGTCTTCATATGTGATGTCCTCAAGTCATGTGTGACGTCATATATGTGATGTCCTCATGTCATGTGTGGCGTCATATGTGATCTCATGTGTCATGTGTTTTCATATGTGATGTCCTCATGTCATGTGTGACGTCATATGTGATGTCTCATGTGTCATGTGTCTTCAAATGTGATGTCCTCATGTGTCTTGTGTGACGTCATAATATGTGATGTCTCATGTGTCATCATATGCGATGTCCTCATGTGTCGTGTCATCATATGTGATGCCCTCATGTCATGTGTGACGTCATATGTGATGTCTTATGTGTCATGTGTCTTCATATGCGATGTCCTCATGTCATGTGTGACGTCATATGTGATGTCTCATGTGTCATGTGTCTTCAGATGTGATGTCCTCATGTGTCTTGTGTGACGTCATAATATGTGATGTCTCATGTGTCATCATATGTGATGTCCTCATGTGTCGTGTCATCAAATGTGATGTCCTCATGTCATGTGTGACGTCATATGTGATGTCTCATGTGTCATGTGTCTTCATATGTGATGTCCTCAAGTCATGTGTGACGTCATATGTGATGTCCTCATGTCATGTGTGATGTTATATGTGATGTCCTCATGTCATGTCCTCATGTCATGTGTGACGCCATATGTGATCTCATGTGTCATGTGTCTTCATATGTGATGTCTTCATGTCATGTATGACGTCAAATGTGATCTCACGTGTCATGTGTCTGATGTCCTCATGTCATGTGTGACGTCATATGTGATGTCTCATGTGACATGTGTCTTCATATGTGAAGCCCTCATGTCATGTGTGATGTCATATGTGACGTCATATGTGATCTCATGTGTCATGTGTCTTCATATGCGATGTCCTCATGTCATGTGTGACGTCATATTGATGTCTCATGTGTCATGTGTTTTCATATGTGATGTCCTCATGTCATGTGTGACGTCATATTGATGTCTTATGTGTCATGTGTTTTCATATGTGATGTCCTCATGTCATGTGTGACGTCATATGTGATGTCTCATGTGTCATGTGTCTTCAAATGTGATGTCCTCATGTGTCTTGTGTGACGTCATAATATGTGATGTCTCATGTGTCATCATATGTGATGTCCTCATGTGTCGTGTCATCATATGTGATGCCCTCATGTCATGTGTGACGTCATATGTGATGTCTTATGTGTCATGTGTCTTCATATGCGATGTCCTCATGTCATGTGTGACGTCATATGTGATGTCTCATGTGTCATGTGTCTTCAGATGTGATGTCCTCATGTGTCTTGTGTGACGTCATAATATGTGATGTCTCATGTGTCATCATATGTGATGTCCTCATGTGTCGTGTCATCAAATGTGATGTCCTCATGTCATGTGTGACGTCATATGTGATGTCTCATGTGTCATGTGTCTTCATATGTGATGTCCTCATGTCATGTGTGACGTCATATGTGATGTCCTCATGTCATGTGTGACGTCATGTGTGATGTCTTTGTGATATGTGTATTCATATGTGATGTCCACATGTCATATGTGATGTCTCATGTGTCATGTGTCTTCATATGTGATGTCCTCATGTCATGTGTGACGTCATATGTGATGTGTCATGTGTCTTCATATGTGATGTTTTTAAGTCATGCGTGACGACACATGTGATGCGTCACATGTGATTACGTCGTTTTAAGAATTCGTTATAGTTTGAAGATTTTTTTTATTTATGAGGTAAACAAAAATTGTCTAATACCCAATTGTAAGTGAGACAATAATAGTAGTTACACAGTTACATAGTTAGTACACCGCACTACAGTCACACACATATATTGTAATTATTGTAATCGGTTCGTAATTAATAATTTTTAGTAAGAAAGTCGTGGATCATTTCTCTCTGTACACACAATACCTCATATACAAGAAATTGAAGGTGACCTGAGCGAGTTGTAGGCCATGTTAAGGCGCGTGAGTTGCGGCGCTCGGCAGGCGAGCGCGCAGGGCACGCAGGAGAACTGGTTGTGCGCCAGGTTGAGCGCCGCCAGCCCCGAGCCGGCCGGAGCCCCGCCCGCTGCAGCCCCGCCCGCGGGTGCTCCGCCCTCCAGCACGCCGCGCCACGTGTGCGCGCGCCGGGCCTCCGCGCTACTACACGGGGAAAAAAAAATTAAAAGCTACATCAAAACCATTTATTCAAATTAGGCTACCATGTAGCACTTTTTGAATGTCATCAACACAGACAGCACCCTGACTCGCCCACCCCACCGCTTCCTAAGTGCTCTAGCCGGGGAGAAGAAACGGCGCAACAAACTCCCAGCAGCACGCTGTCTTTACAATAGAAAAAATATGAATAATCTAGAACAACTGCTTGAGGTTCATGAGTATCTGTCTGAATTAAAAAAAAATTGATAAAGTAAACTACAGAAACCAAAGTCAACAGAACGACCAGTCACTACCGAAAAAAATACTGGCTTGTTGATCTAATAGCTAGTGACCCTGACTGCTAAATCGGAGTTCGTGATTTCGATTCCCACCCAGGACAAATCTTGGTGTAGTGAGCATGATCATTTTTTTTTGTCTGGGTTTAATTTATCTATATTATGTATGTTTTTGGAAAAATACAACATGTAACAAAACCCCTGTCCGATCCAATAAAGGCGTATTTCATGAAACGTCTCGTATAGGCGGCTTCTTTGACATAAAGCTGTAGGTAGTAAATACGTGAACTTTGAGGAGCGGTCAGTGTTGCTGTTGCCTTGGATCAGTTTTTATTTGTATTTAATTATTTTGACAGGGGAAAAATTATAATCTCCAATCCATTTAATAGTTACGTATATGTGTTCGCAGTACAATACCGAATAATACTCTCAGGGATCGGGTAGGGTTTTTGTTACACGCTGTATACAGGGTGAATTTTTCAAATGGGCCTTCAGAGCCAAATCTGAAACTATAAGAAATATGGAAAAAAGCTCAAAGGAGTCGCGAGCCCGATTTTGATGAAAACATAAACGACATCGTTGGATTGAAAAAAAATCAATAATCTTAGGCACGAATCGAACCCAATGATTTTGAAAAAAAAACCACACCATAATATTACACCATTCGTTAAAAAAAACAATTATTAAAATTTAACATTTTCCATAAGTTTCCTTTTTGAAATAGCAATACATATGTACTCACACGGCATTGCCCGCGCGGTTGGTGAGTACTGGCGGCGCGTTCTCGTCATCTTCCAAGATGTCTGACTCACTGCGTTCTATAGACGGACTGCGAGAGGCTGACTTCTAGATAAATAAAATCAATAAATAAATAAATGTGGACAACATCACATACATTGCTTCTAATCCAAAGTAAGTAGCTAAAGCACTTGTGTTATGGAATCAAAGACAACGAAGGTACCACAAACACCCAGACCCGAGACAATATAGAAAAGTGATTTTCTACATTGACCCGTCCGGGGATCGAACCCGGGACCTCAGAGCTGGCGACACCTTGAAAAGCGGTGTGTACGTAACTCGACCACGGAGGACGTCAAAATTATATTATACTAGTTTCTGCCCGCGACTTCGTCTGCGTGGACTTCAGAATTGGGTCTAAAGCATCGCTTGTTAACAATCTTTGATCGGTATAGAAAATACATGTCCTTTTCCATAGCATAGGTGACATGCATACCAAATTTCAAAGCCGTCTGCCCGCGGCTTAGCTCGTTAACAATTTTAAATTTTCTCTCGGGTACTACTTAAGGAATCGGGATAAAAGGTAGCCTATGTTATTTTCCATGTCAAAGGCTACATGCATGCCAAATTTCATCCAAATCCGTTCAGCCGTTTTTGCGTGATTGAGTAACAAACATCCAAACATCTAAACATCCACACTTTCCCATTTATAATATTAGTAGGATAGTAGGATTAATATACTTACTGATTGTCCTGCTAAAGCGAACTGTGCACTTCCCATGGAGGGCGAAGCGCTGAGCTGGGGCGAAGTCTCTGACGGCGAGGCTAGCTGAAGTGGACTCGCACATTCTGACCCCTGATAAATAAAACGGTCTGTAATTTGAGTTAGTTTTACGTTTAAGCGATCGACTGTCTGATTGGTTAATACCTTGCAGCGGGCCAATCGGAACGCAGAGCGCCAAAAACATGTCGTTCGCGTTAACGTAAAAAGAAACTTGTAATAGACACATTGATAAAGATTTGCCATAACATGAATGTCATAATAACATGTCGTGGTGGTCTAATAAATAAATGAACGGATTTGTGTGTACAGAGTTTCAGGTTCGAACCCAGAACAGGCAAGTACCAATGCGTGTGTCTAGCAGTGGGACATTTTTTGGTCTGTGTGTCGCATGTCGCGTGACGGTCGGCTGCGGAGTAGGGATAAAGTGAGAGGCGCTCGTCAGAGCAGCCGAGCCAATATGGCGGCGTCTATAGTTCCATCAGCTGACCGTGTAGTGTATAGACTATTTACTCATATTACTTTTATACCCTTAATGGAATATTATTCCGAAAATTTTTAGTTTAAAAAAATAAATAAGTTAAATATCTACAATGTGAAAAAAAGTTTCACTTTTACCGTGGTTTCATAAAACCATACAATTTTTTTTGCATTTAATACGATTCTTTAAATTTCGCCGTCGCTTTTCTTTTGTTGGGTTGGTCAGTTGGACAGTTACATATCCCGTGGAATAGTTACATTTCCCTTGGGTTAGTTGCACCCCCCATGTGATAGTTAATCCCTTGAGATAGTTACATCCCTCGTGGGATAGTTACACTACCCTTGGGATAGTCGCACCCCCGCGTGATAGTTACTCCCGTGTGATAGTTACATCTCCGGTGGGATAGTTACACCCTTCGTGGCATAGTCACACCCCCCGTGTAATAGTAACATCTCCGATGGGATAGTTACATCTCCGAGGGGATAGTTACGTCTCCGGTGGGTTAGTTACATCCCCAGTGTGATAGTTACATCTCCGATGGGATAATTACAATTCGCGCGGGATAGTGACATCTCCCGTGGGATAGTCGAACCCCCAAAGTGATAGTTATAGTCTGATATTGTTCTGTATACCAGTAAGTTTACTAACCTCCTCCCCCGTCGGCAGGTCCCTCAAATGGTTCAAAGCTACATTCAGGTCCCTGAGTGCTGGAGCAGCCCACACGGCGGGCGGCAGCGCCCGGAGCTTGTTGTTGGACACGTCCAGGGTGGCCAGCGCCGGCAGGTGGAACAGGGACGGAGGGAGCTCCTCGAGACGATTGTCCTGGAATTAAAGATAGCGGCGGTAGCCTAATAGCTAGGGCGTCGGACTTACGATCATGTGGTTGGGGGTTCGAATCCCACCCATTACACTACCGACGTGAACCAACTCGTAACACAAGCATCTTAGCTTAGCACGAGGGGTTAACGAGATTACTAGTAATGTGCGACACACATTGCTAGTAATCTTTAAAAAATATATATATAGTAAGAAATGGGATAGTGATGGGATAGTAAGTTTTTTAGGCCATAATTTAGTTGTTTGAATAATTATTATAGTTTAGTTTTTAGTGTGTTTATAATGATAACAATAAATTCCCATTTCAGATTGTACAGTCAACAGCAAAAGTAGATGATGAATTGAGTTTATAACTTTTGGAGTAGAAACTGATCACGAATATATGGCAACTGTACTAGTAGTAAATGTTTGGTATAATTTACAATCACATACTTTTGAATCACTTCGACGCCACACAGTTCTGACGCGAACTCCGTTCACTAGTATTGAATTTCTGATTTTGATCATCTTCTTTTGCTGTTGACTGTACAGGGATTCGAGAGTCATAGTAAAGCGCCAGTTAATATTATTTTAAAGAAATATCCCAGGGTCAATCAAGGGACTATAGGGATAGTTAAGTCTAACTAAAGGGAATGCCAAGAATTTAATTTAATTGGACTTCTACATGGATATTAAAGACAAATTGGAAGGATAGTCAAGGGATATCACCAGGATAGTCCAACACCAACCTGGAGGTACAGCTCCTGCAGTACTGGAGCAGTATACAGTTCCGGTCTGGTCTTTTTTTTCCGCTTTCTCTTGTTGTCCAGCTCATCTTCGAAGGGATCCTGGCTGGTGGGGAGTCGCTCTAACTTGTTTTGAGCGGCATTTAAGTATCTGTGGTGATTATAAAGTATTTATTTATTTGATACTTCTTCTTAGCTTCTGCCCGCGACTTCGTCTGCATGGAATTCAGATTTGGGTACAAAAAGAAATTAAAAATGTGAAAGTAATGAAAAATGGAATAAAATTTTCACCCGTGTTATAGCTTGCGCTGTAATAGAGAAAAATACCAATTTCAAAGCTGTCTGCCCACGGAAAAACTCGGAAACAATTTAAATTTTCCCTCGGAAACTATATTATTTTTCCATGTCAAAGGCAACATGCATGTCAAATTTCATCCAAATCCATTCAGCCGTTTTTGCGTGATTGAGTAACAAACATCCAAACATCCACACTTTCACATTTATAATGTTAGTAGGACTAGCGGTAGACCGCGACTCCACCCGCCTACCAGGATTGGATTCCAGGAGAGTGGAGACTATAATGTCGTTTGATGATGATCACTCACCTCAGACTGAGCATTGTGAAGAGTTCTGGTGGCAGCACTCTCAACTCGTTGTTGGATACGTCGAGCCTGGTCAGCGCGTGCAGGGCTCCACCACCGCTACTCATTTTTGAGTTGACTCTGAGTGCCGCTTGACGGAGCCATGACATGCTAGCAAGAAAGAAAGAAAACTGGTATTTGTACAAGTAATTGTTCCGCATGAATGGTCGGACAAATATGTTAAAGCGAACTCACAAACGGCTACACCGATTTTGATATAATTTCGGTATACAGGATAGATTTAAAAGGAGTGCGGATATTCAACGAGGTAATCAGATGCATAAAACTGAACAACTTTCCCCGAGGAATATACTATACTCCTTGAAGGAGTACACAGAAACAAAACTCGTTGTCAATATTTTTATGTACGTATAGCCTTTGTTGGAGGCCCTTAAACAAATAAATAAATAAACTTACCGTATAGTAGCAAGTTGCGCGCGCAGCTCCCTCCAGTTGACCATGACGGCGGTGGTGGGGCACAACGCGCTGTACGTCAGCGCTGAGTCCGAGTCCCGGTCAGAGAACAGGGCTTCGGATATCGTTGACTTGTTCAACTTGTAATCGGGATCGGGGTACGCCTAGAAAAACAATATACAGTGTGTAACAAAACCTGTCCGATCCCTAAGACTATTATTCGGTATCGTACTGCGAACACATATACGTAGCCATTAAATGGATTGGAGATTATTTTTCCCCAGTGAAAATAATTAAATTAAAATAAAAACTGATCCAAGGCAACAGCAACACTGACCGCTCCTCAAAGTTCACGAAAGTACGTGAACTTTGAGGAGCGGTCAGTGTTGCTAGTAAGTACTACCTACAGCTTTGTGTCAAAGAAGCCGCCTATGCGAGACGTTTCATGAACTATACCACGAATACGCCTTTATTAGATCCGACAGGGGTTTTGTTACATCTTATATATGAAGTCTTTAACTTATATAAAATACTAGCTGGTTCACGCAGCTCCGCCCGCGGTCTAAATTTTTTTTATGTAATTGAGAATTTTCTTTACTATAAACCACACGGAGCCCGAGACCTTTCCAACGAATGTAAAACCGTGGAAATCGGTTCGTGCGTTCTGGAGTTATAGCGTCAGGAAGGAAAACCCGACTTATTTTTATATAGTAGATAATCTAATTTTAAAAATTCTTGTGCCGCGATATTTGTTCCCAAACTCTTCCGAAACGGCTGGACCGATTTGTATGAAATTTTGGGTGCATATCAGTTCACCAACTTCTATTTCACACCCCTAAATGATCGGGGTGGCCCTCTCCAGATATTTAGAATATGGCAGAACAACGTGCCGGGTCATATATTTCATAAAATACTGATAAATTTCTAAATACATACATATCTATCTATATATATAAAAATGAAACCCGTTTTCCGTTGTCATGGCATCACGCGTGAACGGCTGGACCAATTTCGTTAATTCTTTTTTTGTCGTGTTGTTTATTATCAGGAGAAGGTTCTTATAGAGAAAAAAAATAAAAATGTTGCGCGAAAATTTTAAATAATTAAAGAAAAGTTGATGATAATATTAACTTTTCTAATTTAACCTTTGACATGTCTGTTAGTTATTTGACATGACAACGTCTGTCAGGTCAGCTAGTTATAGATAAATTACACCCAGACACAGAACAAATAATCGTGCTCATCACACAAAGATTTGTCTTAGCTGGGAATCGAACCCACGACCTCCAGCTTTCAGTCAGGATCACTAACTCCAGACCAACAGGCCCGTCAAATAGATCATACAAACTTTTTTTTTATATGGCTAAACAGTTTTTGATGGGGCAGCTAGTTACGTATAGGTTTCCCTCACCTTGGTGGCGAGGAGCTTCGCCAGCAGCTCCGTGAGGCCGTGCGTGGCACACTCCCTCACGGCGCGGCAGTGAGGGTCGCTGGCTCCGTGCTGCAGGAGTATTTCCACTATTTGAACGTTCTTGGCCCTCGCTGCGATGGCTAAAGCCGTCCAGGGACTTTCTCCTGAAAATAAATCAATTATATATAATTCCAGTGTTACGATGTTTGTCCGGGATGAACTCCGAAACTACTGAACCAATTTTAATCAAATTTGCACACCATGTGCAGTTTGATCCAACTTGAAAGATAGGATAGCTTACATCACAAATATAAAAAAAAGAGCGGGAAACGGCTAGTAATAAATAAATGTGGACAACATCACATACATTGCTCCGAATCCAATGTAAGTAGCTAAAGCACTTGTGTTATGGAATCAGAGACAACGAAGTTACCACAAACATTCAGACCCGAGACAATGTAGAAAAAAGTGTTTTTCTACATTGACCCGTCCGGGATCGAAACCGGGACCTCAGAGCTGGCGACACGTTCATCTTCATCCAAAAGAAAATTTCATTCAAATCCGTTCAGCCGTTTTTGAGTTGAGTAACAAACATCCACACTTTCACATTTATAATATTAGTAGGATCAATCAAATCAATCATTCATAATTTTAATTGTGGGTCTCGGGTAGGTAAAGATAATAATAATATCTTGGGACAACTCACACTCGGCCATCTGATCCCAAACTAGGCAGAGCCTGTCCTATGGTAACCAGACAACTGATAAACATACTTATATATTTCTAAATACATACATATTATAGATAAATTACACCCAGACACAGAACAAATGATGGTACTCATCACACATATTTGTCCTGGGTGGAACCCAAGAGTTGCGGCTTAGCAGTCTGGGTCACTAACCACTAGACCAACAGGCCAGTCAGTTTAATACTTGTTAAACCGAATCGGGCGAAATTCAAGTGAAATATAAGTTAATTAATCATACATTGGCCGCGTACTAAACTAATTTTAGTCCATCGGTATCTTTTTCACTTGTACATAGTTAGAAAAGGACAGATGAAAATTAGAACTGTCAAATTTAGTTCCGACTAAATTCTCATACAAATTTGGCGACAAGTAAAAACGTGTGCTCTAAAAACACTGTGATGTTCAAGGCGAAAACTAGTTTGACATTTCTAAATTAGTTGTTAATTACTTGTTGCCGTCCTTTTCCCACGCTATATGTCAGTAAAAGACAGCAATGGTTTAAATTTAGTTTAGTTTGCGTACAGAGGAATCAGCACCAATATTAACAAAGCAGTAATAACTCACTATCAGTAGTGTAATTCACACGTCCAGGAGATGGCGCGGATGTCGCGCGGCCAGTCACAGTGGCCGAGGCGCTGCGGGATCGACGCCGGTCGCGACCGTCTGTGTTACCAATCTGTATACAAATGTAAGAATAATCTTAATATACAGGATCATTTTGAAAGGAGTGTGTAGCCACTCACATATGTATCACACACACAAAAACATACTTACATAACATTTATATTCACATTTCCTAAAATCATTAAAATATATTTATTTACAATATTATACACAAAATACCTTATCATCTATATATTATATTTACAATAATAACCAATCAACAACACTATACATACTTAAACTAAATAATCCTAAACCTATTTATTTACGACACGACATCCACACTTGCGACGTGGTGCGTTGGAGACGCGTTGCACCTCCGGTTTAAACCAGATCGCACACACGTCGGGCGCGCGCGCAGCTGCATTCCGCGCCGCGCCAGTCGGCCACTACTCTCGCTCGCGAAGCCCGTGTCGCCCGCTAACCGATGCTTTACAGCTACCGCATTGCTATTGTATGTTCGCTATCGTTCCACTATCAATTTATTCTACTCCTTCTATTCTTTGTGGTTTTCTGTGGACAGCTACGTGTGTGAACCATTATTGCTTTGTGTTTCGCAATTATATGTGTTGTGTACCAAACTGGGACTTTATTTGATCACCCTCAACACGACGACGATCTACGCACATACAGCACACCCCTCATCACCACAACTGGTGACCCCGATAAGGACACTAGATCAGGTATTGTGAACGTGAATATATAGACAATGAGTGATAGCAGTGATTCTTGTAAAACCATCAACTCGCGCACCGACACGAATGTGACACGGCGAACAAAACCGGCGCGCGTTTCCACTGACCACTCCAGACACGATACGGCAAAATCAAAAATCAAGGTTCCTGCTTTCTCACCCGAGGATCCCGAACTTTGGTTTGCGCTCATCGAAGGCCAATTTTCTATAAATGACGTGACGGACGATTTTGAAAAATTCACGCACGTCACGAACAATTTAGATCTGCAATACGCAAAGGCAGTGAAAGACATCATCGTCAACCCGCCACCTAAGCACCGCTACGAGAAGCTTAAATCCGAGTTGGTCAAGCGACTTTCGGCATCTCACGAGAAAAAGGTGAGACAGCTGCTCACCCACGAAGAGCTTGGCGATAGGAAGCCTTCCCAGTTCCTGCGTCATTTGACAGATTTGGCTGGCCCGACAGTGCCTGAAGATTTTATCAGATCGATTTGGAGCAACCGTTTGCCGCACAACATCCAGACAGTCTTAGCCTCGCAGCCCACACACTCTCTGGAGCAACTCGCGGACCTGGCTGACCGTATTCAGGAGCTCACTGCACCCTGCAACGTCGCCGCTGCTACCTCTACCAGCGCTCAGAGAACCAGTGCTTCTGAGGAGATCGCGGAGCTGAAGAAGATGGTGCAGCAGCTTACGCTGAAGCTGGAGGAACACACTCGTGCGTCATGCTGTTCAGCGGGACGCCCTTCCAGAGTTCAGGAACGCCACCGCTCATCGTCGCGACATAGAAGCCGGTCGAGGTCCAGCTACCAAAAGTACCCCGTGTGCTGGTACCATACGAAGTTCGGTCCTCAGGCGCACAAGTGCATCAAGCCTTGCGACTTTCACAAGGCGGGAAACGCGACAGGCAGTCGCTAGTGGCGACAAACGATTGCCCCTC
Source organism: Plusia festucae (assembly GCA_950381575.1). Classification (NCBI taxonomy): domain Eukaryota; kingdom Metazoa; phylum Arthropoda; class Insecta; order Lepidoptera; family Noctuidae; genus Plusia; species Plusia festucae. The sequence goes on from OX494457.1 coordinate 1,119,295, forward strand.
ATCAACGGGTCGCCTCTTCGTCACCGACCGCAGCTCGAATACCCAGTTCTTGGTAGACACTGGCAGTGACCTCTGCGTCTACCCTCGGTCTGCACTTCGGGAGCGTCGAGCCCAAACAGACTTCGAACTCAGCGCGGCTAATGGAAGCGTCATCGAAACTTACGGCTTCTTGGAGCTAAATCTAAATTTAGGTTTAAGACGCAATTTTGCTTGGCGTTTCATTGTAGCTAACGTAACTAAGCCTATAATAGGCGTTGATTTTCTTAGCTTTTATAATTTAATTGTAGATTGTCGCAATCAACGCCTAATAGACAATACAACAACCTTGTCATCTAGTGCTTCTGCTGCTGATGCTAATATATGTTCTGTAAAGGTTTCTGCAGGTGACACGCGTTTCCATACAATACTTGGTAACTTCCCTGAAATCACACGCCCATCAGGCACACCGGTGTTACCAATGCACAACACTGTACACCACATCAGGACCACACCAGGACCACCTATTTCATGCACCCCTCGTAGACTGGCACCGGACAAGCTTAAAATCGCTAAGCAAGAATTTGAACTCATGCTGAACAACGGTACGGCGCGTCCTTCCGAGAGCCCCTGGGCTTCTCCCCTACACCTTGCACCTAAAAAAGATAACGCCTGGCGACCATGTGGTGACTACCGTATGCTTAATACACGCACAATTCCAGACCGTTATCCTATTAGGCACATTCATGATTTTTCCCACTCTATTGCAGGATGCACAATATTTTCAACTATAGACTTAATGAAGGCCTATAACCAGATACCTGTTTTTGAGGAGGATATACAGAAGACCGCGATTACCACACCGTTTGGCTTGTACGAGTTCCCCTTTATGACGTTCGGTCTGAGGAACGCAGGCCAAACATTCCAGAGGTTTGTTGACGAGATGACGCGAGGCCTCGACTTTTGTTACGCGTATCTTGACGATTTTCTAATTTTCTCGAAAAACGAGACCGAGCACGAATCTCACCTTCACCAACTTTTCACCCGTATGAAGGAGTACGGCGTCCTCGTCAACACGTCTAAGTGCGTCTTCGGTGTACCCGAGATTACATTTTTAGGTTACCGCATCTCGGCATCCGGCACCAAACCTCTGGACTCTAAGGTCGAGGCCATCAACGAGTTCCCTTTGCCTAAAACCGTTAGGCAACTTAGAAGATTTTTGGGGATGCTCAACTTTTACAGGCGATTTTTACCCCATTCTGCATCAATCCAAGCCCCGTTGAATGCCTTACTTGCAGGTAGCGTCAAGGCATCACAGGCAATCGACCTGACCGGCTACGCACTACTGGCATTCAACAGGTGTAAGGAGAGTCTAGCCAATGCTGCACTTCTAGCACACCCAGACAGCCAGGCCGAACTTGCTCTGGTAACAGACGCGTCCGACCAGGCAATGGGTGCAGTTTTGCAGCAGCTAAAAGATAATTCTTGGCAGCCTTTAGCATTCTTCTCGCGGAAGCTGAGTCCCTCTCAGCAGAAGTACTCAACGTACGACCGCGAGCTATTAGCCATATACGAAAGTATAAAATACTTTCGCTATATGGTTGAGGCTAGGCACTTCGTCGTTTATACCGACCACAAGCCGCTAACGCACGCTTTTGCCGAGAGAAAATCTAATTGCTCACCGCGACAATACCGACATCTAGACTACATCGCGCAGTTCACAACCGACATAAGACATATATCGGGCAAAGACAATGTTGTCGCGGACCCGTTATCTCGTGTCGAAGAACTGCAGCTGCCTGTAGATCTGGATGTACTGGCTTCATCTCAAGCTGCCGACCAAGAGTTGTCTCGTCTTTTGAAAGGAGATTCTTCACTCCGCCTGGAGAGGTTGGGGGTCCCCAACTGTCGGGCAGAGCTCTATTGTGACGTCAGCACCCCTTCCCCAAGGCCCTTTGTTACCAAGTCACTGAGGAGACAAATTTTCGACAGCCTGCACAGCCTTAGCCACCCTGGCGCCAACGCCAGCGCTAAGTTGGTTGCAGAACGTTTCGTCTGGCCCGGCGTGCGTAAAGACTGTCGAGAATGGTCTCGCCAGTGCTTGGCTTGTCAACGCGCCAAGGTTAACCGTCACGTGTCTTCTCCACTGGGCACGTTCGGTCTTCCTCGCGCTAGATTCGCGTTTGTCCACGTAGACATTATAGGCCCCCTGCCTGTGTCACAGGGGTACCGCTATTGCTTCACTGCGGTGGACCGTTTCACACGCTGGCCAGAAGTCACGCCAATGTTTGACATGACAGCCGAAACTGTGGGTAAGGCACTGATATCGTGGATATCCAGATTCGGATGTCCAACTGATATTGTCACCGATCGCGGACGACAGTTTGAATCCTCTCTTTTCCAGTACCTTGGAAAAGTTATCGGATTCAAACATCGCAAAACAACCGCGTATCACCCAGCTTGCAACGGGCTAGTGGAGCGGTTCCACCGTCAGTTGAAAGCGGCTATAATGTGCCACGCAGATAAGAATTGGGTGGACACGCTGCCTTTGGTTCTTTTAGGCATTAGAAGCGCAGTAAAGGACGATCTTCAAACGTCATCTGCTGAGTTAGTGTACGGTGAGCCGTTGCGGTTACCAGGAGAATTCTTCCATCCTGCCGAAACCGGTTTCACCGACATTTCAGATTTTACAAACCGTTTGCGTAATTTCACATCAAAATTGCAACCGGCACCTGCCGCGCGTCACAATAAAGCCAAAATTTTTGTTTATAAGGATTTAGCCTTTTCAACCCACGTATTTCTAAGGGATGATACTATTCGTGGATCCTTACAGCCCCCTTACACTGGTCCTTACCCGGTAGTAGAGCGTAACGATAAAACTTTTAAAATATTAGTCAAGGGTAATAGCGTCACTGTATCCATAGATCGCCTAAAGCCGGCCTACATGCAGACTGACCCGTCCTTCAACCCTATTCCACCTCCTACCCCTTCCACTAACCCTTCCCCTAATCACGATCCTGTTCCTGTAGGTCAGAACGACCCACCTCAGGATGGGCTCGGAAGAACGCGCTCGGGACGTACTGTTCGTTTTCCGGATTTCTATCGCCCGTAGTGACGGTCTCCGGGGGGGAGTGATGTAGCCACTCACATATGTATCACACACACAAAAACATACTTACATAACATTTATATTCACATTTCCTAAAATCATTAAAATATATTTATTTACAATATTATACACAAAATACCTTATCATCTATATATTATATTTACAATAATAACCAATCAACAACACTATACATACTTAAACTAAATAATCCTAAACCTATTTATTTACGACACGACATCCACACTTGCGACGTGGTGCGTTGGAGACGCGTTGCACCTCCGGTTTAAACCAGATCGCACACACGTCGGGCGCGCGCGCAGCTGCATTCCGCGCCGCGCCAGTCGGCCACTACTCTCGCTCGCGAAGCCCGTGTCGCCCGCTAACCGATGCTTTACAGCTACCGCATTGCTATTGTATGTTCGCTATCGTTCCACTATCAATTTATTCTACTCCTTCTATTCTTTGTGGTTTTCTGTGGACAGCTACGTGTGTGAACCATTATTGCTTTGTGTTTCGCAATTATATGTGTTGTGTACCAAACTGGGACTTTATTTGATCACCCTCAACACGACGACGATCTACGCACATACAGCACACCCCTCATCACCACAAGTGCGTATATTCAACGAGGTAATCAGGTGCATAAAACTTAACAACTTTCCCGAAGGAACATAGGTCGAAATCTTAAATTGAAAAAGGAAATTTTCATACAAAGCGGCAGGACACGTGACTTATGTTTGTATGAAAAGTTGATTTTCAATTTTGATATTTCGACTATGTTCCTTGGGAAACGTTCAGTTTTATGCACCTGATTACCTCGTTGAATATACGTACTCCATAAAAATAATCCTGTATCAAAACACAATATTAGCTGGTGACCGGTACCCCACACAAGACACGTGCTAACTACCACATAATGATGTGGGAGAACCACTCCGGCGGTTTTAGCCGGTAAGAGTTCGGCATACCCTTCCGCCTTCCCCAGGGTGGAGGAAGTCCAAGAGGATTTCCCCGGGTAAAAAAAAAACAAAAGGTAAAGCACTGCAACTGTCGTCGTAACAGTCGCACGACACGCACGTGTCGCCCGCACGCCACTAGCGACTGTCCTACAACACATAGCTCACCACATCAGCTGGCGGCAGAGCAGTGGCGTTGGCATCAGCCCCGGCAGCCAGCAGCCGCCGCAGCAGGCGCACGTGTCGCCCGCACGCCACTAGCGACTGTCCTACAACACATAGCTCACCACATCAGCTGGCGGCAGAGCAGAGGCGTTGGCATCAGCCCCGGCAGCCAGCAGCCGCCGCAGCAGGCGCACGTGTCGCCCGCACGCCACTAGCGACTGTCCTACAACACATAGCTCACCACATCAGCTGGCGGCAGAGCAGAGGCGTTGGCATCAGCCCCGGCAGCCAGCAGCCGCCGCAGCAGGCGCACGTGTCGCCCGCACGCCACTAGCGACTGTCCTACAACACATAGCTCACCACATCAGCTGGCGGCAGAGCAGAGGCGTTGGCATCAGCCCCGGCAGCCAGCAGCCGCCGCAGCAGGCGCACGTGTCGCCCGCACGCCACTAGCGACTGTCCTACAACACATAGCTCACCACATCAGCTGGCGGCAGAGCAGAGGCGTTGGCATCAGCCCCGGCAGCCAGCAGCCGCCGCAGCAGGCGCACGTGTCGCCCGCACGCCACTAGCGACTGTCCTACAACACATAGCTCACCACATCAGCTGGCGGCAGAGCAGAGGCGTTGGCATCAGCCCCGGCAGCCAGCAGCCGCCGCAGCAGGCGCACGTGTCGCCCGCACGCCACTAGCGACTGTCCTACAACACATAGCTCACCACATCAGCTGGCGGCAGAGCAGAGGCGTTGGCATCAGCCCCGGCAGCCAGCAGCCGCCGCAGCAGGCGCACGTGTCGCCCGCACGCCACTAGCGACTGTCCTACAACACATAGCTCACCACATCAGCTGGCGGCAGAGCAGAGGCGTTGGCATCAGCCCCGGCAGCCAGCAGCCGCCGCAGCAGGCGCACGTGTCGCCCGCACGCCACTAGCGACTGTCCTACAATACATAGCTCACCACATCAGCTGGCGGCAGAGCAGAGGCGTTGGCATCAGCCCCGGCAGCCAGCAGCCGCCGCAGCAGGCGCACGTGTCGCCCGCACGCCACTAGCGACTGTCCTACAACACATAGCTCACCACATCAGCTGGCGGCAGAGCAGAGGCGTTGGCATCAGCCCCGGCAGCCAGCAGCCGCCGCAGCAGGCGCACGTGTCGCCCGCACGCCACTAGCGACTGTCCTACAACACATAGCTCACCACATCAGCTGGCGGCAGAGCAGAGGCGTTGGCATCAGCGCCGGCAGCCAGCAGCCGCCGCAGCAGGCGCACGTGTCGCCCGCACGCCACTAGCGACTGTCCTACAACACATAGCTCACCACATCAGCTGGCGGCAGAGCAGAGGCGTTGGCATCAGCGCCGGCAGCCAGCAGCCGCCGCAGCAGGCGCACGTGTCGCCCGCACGCCACTAGCGACTGTCCTACAACACATAGCTCACCACATCAGCTGGCGGCAGAGCAGAGGCGTTGGCATCAGCGCCGGCAGCCAGCAGCCGCCGCAGCAGGCGCACGTGTCGCCCGCACGCCACTAGCGACTGTCCTACAATACATAGCTCACCACATCAGCTGGCGGCAGAGCAGAGGCGTTGGCATCAGCCCCGGCAGCCAGCAGCCGCCGCAGCAGGCGCACGTGTCGCCCGCACGCCACTAGCGACTGTCCTACAACACATAGCTCACCACATCAGCTGGCGGCAGAGCAGAGGCGTTGGCATCAGCCCCGGCAGCCAGCAGCCGCCGCAGCAGGCGCACGTGTCGCCCGCACGCCACTAGCGACTGTCCTACAACACATAGCTCACCACATCAGCTGGCGGCAGAGCAGAGGCGTTGGCATCAGCGCCGGCAGCCAGCAGCCGCCGCAGCAGGCGCACGTGTCGCCCGCACGCCACTAGCGACTGTCCTACAACACATAGCTCACCACATCAGCTGGCGGCAGAGCAGAGGCGTTGGCATCAGCGCCGGCAGCCAGCAGCCGCCGCAGCAGGCGCACGTGTCGCCCGCACGCCACTAGCGACTGTCCTACAACACATAGCTCACCACATCAGCTGGCGGCAGAGCAGAGGCGTTGGCATCAGCGCCGGCAGCCAGCAGCCGCCGCAGCAGGCGCACGTGTCCGCCGCGCGCGGCACACGCCACGCACGTGTCGCCCGCGCGGCCCGCCGTCAGCGACACCGGGGACACGCGGCGCTCCGAGCGACGCTCCTGGTACAACATCACCCATCATTATATACAGAGGGACACTGTCTGTCTGTCTCACTCTAACCATCAACAACCTCGAAAGGGGCGATGGGAGAAAGAAAACTTTGCATTCGTAAATGTAAAAAACCGGCCAAGCGCGATTCGGACTCGCCCACCGAGGGTTCCGTATTTATTATATGATGTAATAAAAAAAATACGGTTTTATCAATTTTTCCTTTATCTGTGCTATAACACGTTGCTTCGTACTAAATTTCAAGATTCTAAGTTCATAGGAAGTACCCTACAGGTTTTGTTTCCGTTGCGAGTGTCGAAAATTTGCGGCATAAACGGCTGTATCTATTGATTACGAAAACTAAGAGGTTTCATTTTTTCACAGCTCCAAGGGGCAGTAGACCTGAGTATTTGATTAAAATTTTAGCTTGATACCTCCTACGCGTTCCTGAGAAAAAGATTCTTGACAGACGGACAGACGGACAACATAGTGATCCTATAGGGGTTCTGTTTTTTTCTTTTGAGGTACGGAACCCTAAAAACGTCGACTTCAATAGCACGAAGTTTCGTTTCGACTTTCTTGGTATCATTTTCCAATCATTTTAATTTAGAACTGCTAAATGGATTTAAATGAAATTCACATGAGACCACCTCTTCTTCTTAGCGTGTCGATCAATGGCAATTTATGTGGACAACAACATCACATACATTGCTCCCAATCCAAAGTAGCTAAAGCACTTGTGCTATGGAATCAGAGACAACGAAGTTACCACAAACACCCAGACCCGAGACAATGTAGAAAAGTGTTTGCTACATTGACCCGTCCGGGGATCGAACCCAGGACCTCAGAGCTGATGACACCTTGAAAACCGGTGTGTACGCCACTCGACCGCTGTGACATGGCAATATGATGATTATATATTGTCAGACCAGAACTCGGCCACGCAGACAGCATTGTCGGTGGCGTTGTAAAGATCTTCACGTGTGCAGGTGATGCGACACGCTGGGCAGTTCAATAAATTTGTTTGTTTTTTTGTTTGTTTGTTTTTTGTAAACGACGCCCGCACTAAGGAATTTAATCCTTGTGTCGCGGGGGTTTCACAAACATTCAAATTCTCATGCACAAAGAACACCCAGACTTGGAACAAGCATTTGTGGATCACACAAATGCTTGTCCCATGCGGGGATCGAACCCGCAACACGTCGCGCACAGTGGTAATCAGCGTGGTGAACTATACCACTCGGCTATCCGTGCAGTCAAATGGACCATGGTTTGAGGGAAAATACCGCATTCGAAGACCACCTCTGAGGTACCTATATGCATTACTGTATGTGGTGAGAGAGGCCGGGAGCTAGAGAGGTCGAAGATATTGTCAAAGTTTCGAGTAGAATCTGGTAGAGTCTGGCACAGGACTAGAGAGAATGGAACGTAAGCGAGAGGCTTATGCCCAGCTGTGGGATGGGCTGTGGATGATGATAGGAAAAAAACTCACATTGTTCCCCGAAGCGCCGGTCAGCTTGCTGACTATAGCGTGGATTCCGAGCGAAATGCCACCGCGCTGCGGACTCAACACCTGTGAAGGTACGCTGGCATCTTCTTCCTGGATAACACAAGTTTCTGTTAATATCGACCTATGAACGTCCCACTGCTGGGCACAGACCTCTTCCCATATACAACATGTAACAAAACCCCTGTCAGATCCAATAAACGCATATACGTGGTAGTTCATGAACCGTCTCGCATAGGCGGCTTCTTTGACACCAACTGTAGGTAGTAAGTACGTGACCTTTGAGGAGCGGTGAGTTGTTCAGCTGTTGCCTTGGATCAGTTTTCATTTCTATTTAATTATTTTGACTGGGGAAAAATTATAATCTCCAATCCATTTAATAGTTACGTATATGTGTTCGCAGTACGATACCGAATAATACTCTCAGGGATCGGACAGGGTTTTTGTTACACGCTGTAGAGAAGGAATGAGCATTGATCACCACGCTTGCTCATTCAATCCAGGTTTCTTTACGATGTTTTCCTTCACCGTTTGTCAATGGTGTCTTAGAATAATTCAATAGTTTCAACTCACGGCATGATCCTTAGGCTTAGATAACGCCACGACGGTATGCGCTAGTAAGGCATCGACGAGGGCGACGTTCCCGAGCGTGCACGCCACGTACAGCGCGGTCTGCCCGCTCACGTCGCGAGCGTTCACGTCGAATGCTGCAGTATACTGCCACTGGCCAGTCCCATCCCTGAACGTACGAGTTATTGAGACACAGACACAATAAGAGGCATTACAGCCCCCCCCCCCTCTCCCCCCTCCCTAGATCAATCCGGTCGAACTAGCATTAAAAAAAATATAATATCTTGGGACAGCTCACACACGGCCATCTGATCCCAAACTAGGCCGAGCCTGTATTATGGCAACCAGACAACTGATAAACATACTTATATATTTCTAAATTCATACATATTATAGATAAATAACACCCAGACACAGAACAAATGCTCGTGCTGATCACACAAAGATTTGTCCTGGGTGGGAATGGAACCCACGACCTCTAGCTTAGCAGTCAGGGTCACTAATCACTAGACCAACAGGCCAGTCAAAAATCAAAATCATCATCAACTGCCTGCCTATTCCCAAGCTATGTTGGGGTCAGCGGAAAGGCTACGCAGATATTAAAAGATTTGTATGTTTAACACCAAAACCTACTTAACTCTGAGTGACATAGGATACAAGAAAAAATAGGGACCGCGAGCAGGGCTACGGGCATCAGCTAGTTATTAACGAAGATATATAATGTACACTTACGTATAAGTACTAATCACGCTCTCAGGGTACGGATACTCCAATAAGAGCGTGACCAACGCCGCGTGCCCCCCGATGCACGCCGCGTGTATAGGGAGCCATTTTTCCACTGTCTCTTGCTAAAAGAAAATAACATAATTCAACTAAAAATAGTAAATTTCTCTAGAAGAGTTGATAAGTCAAAATTTTAACTCTATTTATTTTTTTTCTTCCACAATACCACAGTTAAAGTATTCACATAGTAAAATATGGCCCAGCGCAGACCAAGAGCAGAGCATTGGAGAGGATTTTTTTTATCACACACCAAAATATACTTTAAGACGATCAAAAGAAAGTGCATAATTGTTTAAAAATGACAAAATCCTCGCGCGGTCTCTTTACCACGTGAGCATGAAGATATAAATACATTTAAGCACTTTATTTATATAGTTTTAAAGTTGATTTTTGAGCCTCATAAAAAATCCTCTCCGCTGCGCTGCTCTTGGTCTGCGCTGGGCCTATGATAGCATATAATTTGTGGGAGACTGGTGCCTAAACTAAGCCAAAGCCTGTTTCTTATGACACCAGCCCCCCCTAGCCAAGTGACATTTCTACAAGCGATAACGATGATAGAAATGGCTTTTTTTTTAATTTTGTTTTGCGGCTATTCTGGGACTGTGCAGCCCAGTATCACTGCGACCGTCATCGATCTATTGTGATCGCCGCTGTTATCTTTACAGTTCGCCAGCAAGTCCTAGGTTCCACTAGGTATCGCATTAGTTTTTGGGGGCGATATGTTTTACATCCTGTGGGCCAAGGATGTGTTTGCCCAGGTGTAAGCTATGCTTGCGCATCAAAGGTCCACAGTCCGTCATAATATGAAGCGGAGTTTCGCTTTTATTTTAGAAATGGCTTAAATGCGTGTTAATGGTGGGTATATATGGGTGATTACATATCAAAAAACAGCCCGACAACCTACCCCTAAAGCCTTGGCGTATTAAGAGATATACTTAATTTTATTCTAATCAAGCATCCCTACAGATTACAATATCAGCTTTATTACCTGCACAGCTTCAGGAAACGCAGCTAACAGCAGCTTCGCGATCTCCAGGTGTCCGTGATAGCAGGCGATGTATAGAGGACAGTACTTAGTGACGGGGTGAGCGCGCCCGTCCGCGCCCGCCTCCAGGAGGCACGACACTACCGCTGTGAAGCCGGCTTCTGATGCCCTGGATAGAAAACAAGCCAAAAAAAAGATGAGCCAAGGTCGGGAAAAATTATTAAAAAAAATAACGGGTTGCACTCTGAGAATGGGTGAAACCGGCAGGAGTGAAAACTAGCAAATAAAATAGCATTTATAGATGCACTTCGTCCAATTTCCATATTTCATTTCCACTTTATATACACGAATTTTACAAGTACGGTCAAGCTATCAGCATCACCATCCATGGATGCGCGTAGCAGGCTGTACTACAAACACACGCACACTCGCGCAAGCGCCCTTCGCCGCTTTTTTACCCATCCCAAAAACTGTACAACGCCGCTAAAGAAGTTTGTACTTCAAAAAAAAGCTTACTAAAAAAAACTCTTTTCAACCCCTCGTGGTAAGCTAAATGCTGGTGTTACGAGTGAGTTCACGTCGGTAGTGCAATGAGTGGGATTCGAACCTGCAACCACATGATCGCATGTCTGATACGCTAGCTATTAGGGTACCGCCGCTTTCTTATAATCCTACTCATATAAAATGGTAAAAGTTTGTGAGTGTGTGTTTCGTTGTCTACATCGAAGACTAATATTGTTAACGCGCAGGAGTGCGTAGTTTGGAACGCATTGCCACCACCACCCTCCCCTTCTAATTGGTGCCTATATAAGTGCGCGTACCGCGGTCAGAGCGTCTGCGGCTATTTCGTAATTTGCATTATATAAGCCTCGTATATTTTTCGAAACCAAATTATTGTAAAGTATCTACATCTGAAATCAATATACGTCTAAAAAGTCTCCGAGTACGTTCTTATTTCAGCTCCTATCTAAGTACACAGACCCAACACACACCAGTCTAAGCCTAGACAAATATTGTACCAATATTAAAATATATTTTTTTAAAAGCGTAACCTATGCAGTTTCTTGCCGGTTCTCCTCCATGAAAATGACTCTTTGGAACCGTACACCTAGAGTCATTCGATTAGTTTAAAGTTTCTTGAGCGCCTTCTTGAGGTTTATAATAAGAAATAAAAACATTTTTCTTCACGCGGCTGACCAATTTTGATAAAATTTTAATTAAATTCTGGATTAACAGACTACTTCCATCCCGGGTATCACCGCGAAACTAAGCTAGTCCTACTAATATTAAAAATGTGGAAGTGTGGATGTTTGGATGTTTGTTACTCAATCACGCAAAAACGGCAGAACGGATTTAGATGAAAGGCATGTATGTAGCCTTTGACATGGAAAAGAACATGGCTATCTTTTATTCCGATTCCTTAAGTAGTTCCCGAGGGAAAATTTAAAATTGTTCGCGAGCTAAGCTGTGGGCAGACAGCTTTGAAATTTGGTATTTTTCTGTATTATAGCGCAAGCTGTATACACGGGTGAAAATTGTATTCCTTTTTTTTTCATTTATTTTTGGACCCAATTTAAAGTCCACGCAGACGAAGTCGCGGGCAGAAGCTAGTATAAAAATAAATCTAAACTCACACATATAACAGAGTATTTGCTCCACCGGGCGTCATATTAGCAATGAGTCCTGCATTACTGCCGAGCGTTGCCATCCGTTGTCTAAGCTGTGTGCAATCTCCTCTGGAGACCAGATCACGAAGAGAAGCATGCTGTGATAGACGCTCCCGTTCTAAGGCATCTGATGACAAAGAAGAAACTAGGTTAAAGACCGACAACGATCAATAAGGCGGTAGCCTAGTGGTTATGTCGGAATTGCGATCATGTGCTTGCGGGTTCGAATCCCACCCATTGCACTACCGACGTGAACCCACTCGTTAAACAAGCATTTAGCTTAGCACGAGGGGTAAACAAGAATAGGTACTAGCATTTTGTGACCCATATTTTATAGTCCCGTTTTTTAAATCTTGGAGGCTAAATTGACAATTGCAAATGCATGATGACATAGGTAATAATAGGTTTTATATCAGTTTTGACATTGCACTTGTGTGCATTCAAATTTGACGACCTCCGTGGTCGAGTGGCGTACACACCGGTTTCCAAGGTGTCGCTAACTCTGAGGTCTCGGACGGGTCAATATAGAAAAACAGTTTTCTACATTGTCTCGGGTCTGGGTGTTTGTGGTACCTTCGTTGTCTCTGATCCCATAATACAAGTGCTCTAACTACTTACTTTGGATATTATTAAAAAAAAATATTTAGTCTCCAGGATTAAAAAATGGGATTAAAGTAAGCTTTAAAAAAACTATTCCGAAACGACTATACCGATATATATGAAATTTTGTGTGTTTATCAGGTTGGTCTCAGAATCGGACAAAAAGGTTGACTGGCGGAAAATGTGTAATGTTTAATTAAATAAATAAATAAAAACACATGTACACACAACAGCAAAAGTAGATGATCAAAATCAGAAATTCAATACGAATGAACGTAGTTCGCGTCAGAACTGTGTGGCGTCGAAGTGATTCAAAAGTATGTGATTGTAAATTATACCAAACATTTACTACTAACACAGTTATTTTATATTCGTTTTGACTCCAAATATTATAAACTTAATTCATCACCTACTTTTGCTGTTGACTGTACTACACACAAGCCACTCTTTTTTCCGTTATCAACTCACCACACTCCGTCCATGGATCAGCGAAATCATCGCTGAAGTACTGGGAGACGTCGTAAGCGTCGTCCGTGTCGGACTCCGTGACGTCACTGACGCGAGACTGTACCTGCGCCTGCGCAGCGCGCCGGGCCGCACGACGGAATCGTTCCAACATTGGTTGAGATTTATTTTTCTTTGATACACTTTTTTTATTTTGGTTTTAATACACTTAAAAACTCATTCACTGTAATTTTTATATATAATCAGGTTTATTTTTTAATCTACTTCAAAAAAACAGAGGTTCTTAATTCGTCTGTTTCTTTTGTGTATGTTTGTTACGATACGTAAATGTCGTTATGGCCTAGCGGTTCGATAACCGGATTTGCATGCACATGGTTGCAGGTTCGAACCCAGGCAAGTACCAATGTGACTCTTTCAAAGTTATATGTACCTACTCTCTTAACCGCCAACCCGCAGTGAGCAAGCGTGGTGATCAATGCTCATTGCTTCTCTATATGGGAAGAGGCCTGTGCCCAGCACTTTATAGGCCGCTTATAGGCGTGTACTAACTTCGCCCCACGGTTTTGCTTGCGAGTTTTATGCACCTGATTACCTCGTTGAATATATGTAGATAAAAGATAATTAAGCCTTGCACTGTCCCGTGAGTCACATATGAACATTACAATTGAATAACTATTGTGTCTTCTGTCGGGACAGGGAAGGTGTTAAGTTACCTGAATATCGTAGGCTAAACCGTGGGGCGAAGCTAGTATACACGTAATTTACACAACATATAACAATGTATATGCATATGCTTTAGTTTTAGTTTTTGGCTACGATATACAAACTGGTTCTTTGAGATACATTTCAAACGAGTTATCACATAATGTGGTGTAATATATTATGATGCAAACGAAAAAAAATGTATGAACACGGTTTTGTCAAAAACTTATTTGACTTGCAACGTATGCTTATTAAGATCAATCTTGCAAGCTAAATATCAAAATCTAAATATTTTTATTTCAAACTAGCTTCTGCCTGTGACTTCGTCTGCGTGAACCTCAGAATTGGGTCCAAAAAGAAATGAAAAACGTGAAAGTAATGAAAATTGGAATTAAATTTTCACTCGTGTTATAGCTTGCGCTGTAATAGAGAAAAATACCAAATGTATAAGCTGTCTGCCCAAGGCTTAGCTCGTAAACAATTTTCAATTTTCCCTCGGGATCTACTTAAGGAATCGGGATAAAAGGTAGCCTATGTTCTTTTCCATGTCAAAGGGTAGCCTTTGACATGGAAAAGAACATAGGCTAGATATTGAAAGATTTGTGTGTTTATAAATAAACACCAATACCTACTGAACCGATTTCAAAAATTCTCTCACCATTAGGATGCTTCATTACCCCTGAATAATATAGGATATATTTATTACTAGCTTCTGCCTGCAACTTTGTCTGCGTGGACTTCAGAATTGGGTCCAAAAAGAAATGAAAATTGTGAAAGTAATGAAAAATTGCTCGTAAAAAAATTCAATTTTCTCTCGGGAACTACTTAAGGAATCGGGATAAAAGGTAGCTTATGTTCCTTTCCATGTCAAAGGCTACATGCATGCCAAATTTCATCCAAATCCGTTTAGCCGTTTTTGCGTGATTGAGTAACAAACATCCAAACACCCACACTTTCACATTTATAATATTAGTAGTACTAGTTGCCCGGACAGACTTCGTTCTGTCAAAAGTTAAAAGTAAAAATTATTTGTAACGTTTTTCGAGTGATCACGTAAATTTTTTCGTTTTTTTTTTATATTATTAAAACCTTCCTTTAATATCCAGACTGAATTTCAGCCTCGGCCGCCAATCTCAAGTGTGACCAGCCATGTACGCAGAAGATATTATAGTGCCCAAGTGTGTGCGCAAACACAGGTGCACTCTCTGTTCCTTCACTCTCATAGTCCGATGGGACGGTTGACCGACACGACCGGAGAGGGATCAGGCGCAGGACCAACGGCTTTACGTGCACACCGAGGCACGGGGGGGTAAACACCGTCACACTTCCTGACTCCGAGCGGTACTGAGAATTAAACTATTTTTCGCCCCACCCGGGAATCGAACCCGAGACCTCATGCACGGCAGTCGCGCTTGCGACCACTAGACCAACGCGCAACGAGGCAGTCGAAAGCCCGTGGACCTTGGGAACATACAAAAAATAAATTAGCCGAATTGGTCCAGCCATTCTTGAGTCATGCGCTTACCAACATTCATTTTTATTTATTTAGATAAAATATTATAGATTACGAGGACAGTCTCTTCCTTTTAAACTAAGTATTACAGTTTTTTAAATATATTTGCATAATATTAACATAGCAACATCAGATTCAGTCTTTTTTGTCGCCAACAGAAAAAATATACCTAATTAATGTATGCATATAAATTCACATGTTTGTTTTGCCAAACTGGTTTTGATTAGAAGAATTTTTCTCTTTGTGTGATAGTTGGAATAAGGGATCCTGCCGTTTTGCCGAAAAGATTATGACTAAATTTCATCACCCAAACAAATTTTAGCAACCTTTTTGCACGCCTCATAAGCGAAGCGTTGAGGTGGGTATTACTGTCAGTTTACGCACACCGAGTGATTCTCCAACTTAAAATGTCACTTTTTTTATTCTTTATTGCTTTTATAAGTGAATATAAATAGACAAATGTTGAGAAAAAACACTATTTTTAACACTCATGATATTTTTAAGTCTCTTTTTATTATTTCAACTAATAAAAAAATTGTTTAAAAAAGTTCTGTCTTGGACGTCCGTGTGTCTGTATGTACGGATCCCGTATCTTGTGGTCACGATAACGAGTGAAATACTTCACTTATCGAGTTGGTTTTTATTTTATAGGCTTCAGTATTTTGAGGAATAGAAGCCTATTACTTTTCACGGTATAATTCGATGTAGTTTAATTATTATTTACAAATAATCTCAATTTTATTGTAATGAATAAGATTATGAGGCCTGCACTTTTGGATTTTTCAACTATTTTATATTATTGCTATATTTAGAATGATTTTAGTACGCATATTTTTATCTGGTCAAAACGATGGTTAGGTTAAAATGGTGACCTACCTACGCCAGAAACAACTACATTATATAAGAAAAAAACGCTACTAACTAAAAAAAAAGAACAGTTAATATTCATATGATTAGGCTTATTTGATTTTGCGTAAAAACTATTATTACAACTGAAATATTTGACTAAATAAAAAATGTTAAAAGTAAACTAGTTGGTAAACAAGTTATAGTCTACGTTCATTTCCCAAACATTAGGTGTGCTTTACAATTTTTTATGAATAGATTTTTTACCAAAGTAATAAATAATTTGGCAAATGAAAATATGCGAAAAATTTTTGGGAAGTGAAAATTTGTCGAATTCCTTTCGGTCAAACAAGGGAGACCCTTGTAATAAAGATCTCATGTGTATACTTTTCTTCAAATAAAAAGGGTGACCAGTATTTATCATCTGACATTTTCTAATTTCGTGCAAATTCTAATAATAATATAATAATAATAATATCTTGGGACAATCTCACACACGGTCATCTGATCCCAAACTAAGCAGAGCCTGAACTATGGCAAAGACGACCTACGTGGTCGAGTGGCGTACACACCGGTTTTCAAGGTGTCGTCAGCTCTGAGGTCCCGGGTTCGATCCCCGGACGGGTCAAAGTAGAAAAACACTTTTCTACATTGTCTCGGGTCTGGGTGTTTGTGGTACCTTCGCTGTCTCTGATTCCATAACACAAGTGCTTTAGCTACTTACTTTGGGTTCGGAGCAATGTATGTGATGTTGTCCATATTTATTATTATAAAGTTTGGGATCAGAAGACCGTGTGTAAGATTGTCCCAAAATATTATAATCACTATAAAATGTGTTGTGGAGGTCAGATAGGCAGTCGCTCTGTAAAATACGGTATTCAGCTAAATCTGGTGAGACTGGAAGCCGACCCCAACATAGCTTGGGAAAAGGCTACGCAGAAGATTGTTGCTAACATCTGTCGATACCTATAGGTAAGTTAAGTATATGTATATTCTATATCATAGTGCGGCTTCTAATCCGCATCAGTATCGGATTACGTAACAAGAATGCGAATAAGATATCCGCATAATACGGACCATCCTACACTAGGAAATATAGCGAATATATAACCTAATTTTTATACAGGATTAATTTAAAAGGAGTGCTTATATTGAACTAGGTAATCAGGTGCATAAAACTGAACAACTTTCCCCAAGGAACATAGGTCCAAATTTTAAAATTGAAAATCATCTTTTCATACAAACATAAGTCACGTGACCTGTCACTTTGTATGAAAAGTTCCTTTTTTTTCTCAGATTTCGACTTAAGTTCCTTGGGGAAAGCTGTTCAGTTTTATGCACCTGATTACCTCGTTGAATATACGCACTCCTTTTAAATTAATCCTGTATAAGTGTTTATCTGTGCGAGGTTCCAAATAAAACATTTTTATTTCCTTCTTTCTTTTCCTTGTATGGGTGTAATCTATCTATATTATATGTATGTAATTAGAAATATAAGTATGTTTATCAGTTGTCTGGTTGCCATAGTACAGGCCCTGCCTAGTTTGGGATCAGACCATGTGTGACGTACCCCGAAATATTATTTTAAATGTGGACAACATCACATACATTGCTCCGATTCCAAAGTAAGTAGCTAAATCACTTGTGTTATGGAATCAGAGACAACGAAGGTACCACAAACACCCAGACCCGAGATAATGTAGAAAAGTGTTTTTCTACATTGACCCGTCCGGGGATCGAACCCGGGACCTCAGAGATGGCGACACCTTGAAAACCGGTGTGTACGCCACTCGACCACGGAGGTCGTCTATTATTTATTTTTTTTATAAATGTTTTGAGTATATTATTTTGAGTATATTATTATAATTCGACTAACCTACGGTTGGGCACCATTACCGAAACAACAAACCAATATACATAAGTAAACACGATATAAAAATGCAGTGGTTTTTATGTAGAGTCCAATGCGGTCTCCTCAAGGTGAAAAGTTTATGACTGCGCACAAAACACCCGATGGATCACCAGTTTGCGTCATAGCAATACAACGAATAACGTACAACAAATTAAATTTGATATTAGAAATAGTAAGAATAATAATGAATTAAAAAATAAGCTCTTTAAGCTACTAAATGCCAAGGTATATTATTCAGTCAAAGAGTATTTGGATGACAAATTCTGATGAATATCTATAATTTTTTATTATTTACTAGCTTCCGCCCGCGATTTCGTCTGCTTGGACTTCAGAATTGAGTCCAAAAAGAAATGAAAAATGTGAAAGTAATGAAAAATGGAATAAAATTTTCACCCGTGTATAGCTTTCAAAAATATCAAATTTCAAAGCTGTCTGCCCACGGCTTAGCTCGGAAACAATTTTCAATTCTCCCTCGGGAACTACTTAAGGAATCAGGATTTAACGGTAGCCTGTTCTTTTCCATGTGAAAGGGTATATGCATGCTAAATTTCATCCAAATCCGTTGAGCCGTTTTTGCGTGATTGAGTAACAAACATCCAAACATCTAAACATCCACACTTTCAGATTTATAATATTAGTAGGAAGTACCTAGGATGTATATATATATTTTTTTAATACTTCATGACATTTGCACTACTTTATCGACACAGTTTTGAAAATTTGACATGCACTCGTACATTCTTTATTATTAACATTCTAAAACTGATTTTGTATGCCTATCGGCGGGACATGGTTTGTACATTAACCTTCTTTCTTCTGCTTAGCCTTTTCCCAAGCTATGTTGGGGTCGGCTTCCAGTCTTACCGGATTTAACTGAATACCATATTTTACATGGAGCGACTGCCTATCTGACCTCCACCACGTATTGCTAGGTAATACAGTATTCCATAGTAAGACTAGTTGTCAGAATTGTAATGACTTAACGACTATCAAAGACCACTGTATGCATATACTCGTACATTCTATATTACTAACATTCTAAAACAGTTCAGTTTGTACATTAATCTATTGAAAAACACCTATAATCACCTATGTTTCACAAAATAAATAAATGAATTGAATTTGAATTTGCAATCAATTCTTTCGAACTACGGTATTCGCTTTCCAGAATCTACCTGTATAACGAGATGATAAAAATGACCAAAACAGGTTTTTTGGTCCATCCACATTGCAGCTACTTTTTGTTGTTGACATTTTTATTATTTGAATAATTAATGTTGTACCATGTCTGGTAGCTTAGCGGTTAAATAAACAGACTTGTGTGCACAAAGCTGCAGGTTCAACTTCAAACCCAATCATTCCGTGTTACCTCTTTATAGTTACATTTCATAGATTTTATAGAATGTCCCAAGTTCTAGCGAAAACTAATACATATTATAAAGAGGAAAGATTTGTATTTTTGTGTGTATGTTTGTAATGAAAAAACTCAAAAACTACTGTGCCGATTTCAAAAATTCTTTCACCATTTGAAAGCTACATTCACCCTGAGTAACATAGGCTATATTTTTTACAAAAAAATTGGATACCGCGGGCGGAGTGGCGAAGAATAACTAGTACAAAAATAAAACTTCTTAAAACCTCTTCTACCAATCTCTACACATATAAGACATGTTAATTCTGTTCGTATACGTCTAGAATGGTTAGTAATAGACGGATGAGTCCGCAATGGTAAAAGGTCACTGCTTATTGAGAGCGGGCTCGTAAACACATGACGTATTTAGGGTTCCGTAACAGAAAATAGTATAGTAAAAACCTTTATTTGGAGACTACAGTGTCATATAAATTTGCTGGTTTGGATTCAGTCGGTATTGTTTTGTTTTGATTTTTTCGTTTTTTTTTTAAAGATAACTAGCAATCTGGGTCGCACAAGTAATCTCGTTAACTCCTCGTGCTAAGCTAAGATGCTTGTGTTACGAGTGGGTTCACGTCGGTAGTGTAATGGGTGGGATTCGAACCCGCAACCACATGATCGCAAGTCCGACGCCCTAGCCATTAGGCTACCGCCGCTCTTAAAAGGTATTAAGCACAGCGTAACAGAAAAGTGAAGTGAAAAAGAGAAGATTTCTCATTACGACTGCAATTTTTTTTATAATGCTTATTAGCAATGAGAGCCACACATTTCTATTTCTAGTATTCTGGTTAACACCTTGTGCTAATCTAAACGCTTGTGTTACGAGTGGATGCAAGTCGTGAATGGGACTCGAACTAGAAACCACATGATCTCAAATCCAACGCCCTAAACTTTGAGCTACCGCCGCTTCCTTAAAAATTAAAAAAGTCCCTAGATTTTTTTTACCTAATTTAAAGATGAATATGTGTTACGAAGATATTTTTTTTTCTCAATATGTAGAAATCTAGTAAAAATAGTATTTTATGTAAATAAGTACCAGTAAAGGAAGTCAATTTACATTTATACGTCATGATGTACGGAACCTTGTTGACACAAGTACGACTCACACTTGACAACTTTTTATCGTTGTTTTGTCTAAATTCGTCTTTTTATCTGTTTTATTAAAAAAAGTGTTGCTATCGTTTTTCGATTGATTGCATAATATTATATTAAAACATTCTTTTCGCCATCAAAATGAAATATTTCGAACAAAAAATCACAACCTGTTTTTAAGATCAAAATTTTAATTTTAATAACCTCTGAACAAAATTGAATATTGAAAAAGCTTATAATTGGTCTGCAGAATATATTTCTAGAATCTATACCTACTAAAATTATAAAGAGGAAAGATTTGATTGTTTGTTTGTATTGGAAAAGCTCCGAATCTACTGAACGGATTTGAACCATTCTTTCACCGTTGGGAAGCTACACTATTCCCGGGTGACATAGGCTATATTATATTTACAAAAATAATTGAGACCGCGGGCGGACCAGCGGGAAACAGCCAGTACTAAATGATGAATAAATAATATATGATAGATATAGACAACATCACATACATTGCTCCGAATCCAAAGTAAGTAGCTAAAGCACTTGTGTTATGGAATCAGAGACAACGAAGGTACCACGAACATCCAGACCCGAGACAATGTAGATACTAAGTTAAGATAGTTTTTGGTTTTAGTATTTCTTATTACAGCGCACCCGTGCGAAGCTGGGACGGGCCTGATAATAATGAATTATTGAACGGCGTTTGTCAAATAAAAGATTGATGTATGGTTCAGAATGCTGGGCAGTGAAAGGGACTGATGAAAGACGATTGCATGCAGCGGAAATGAGAATGCTTCGATGGATGACTGGAGTGACGAGATTAGATAGGATAAAGAATGAGTATATTAGAGGAAGCTTGAAAGTGGCGCCTGTGAATGAAAAGGTGAGAGGTAAGCGTTAGTCGTGGTATGGACATGAGGAGGGATGAAAGTCACATAACTAAACAAGTTATAAGTATGACTGTGGATGGGTATATAAGCAGAGGGAGACCGAAAAAGAGATGGATGGATTGTGTGAAAGATGATATGAGAAAGAAAGGAGTGGATGCCGCGATGACGAGTAATAGAGAGGAATGGAAGGAAAATACGTATTGCGCCGACCACATATGAATGGGATAAGGGCAGGAAGAAGAATAGTTTGTGAAATAAAAGATTACCAATTCTTAGCAACCTTTTTGGAGACATAAAAACAGACTAATTATTCTGATTATATAAACATAACATAGTTCAATGCTCTTTTATCGTGTCCTTACGTAACACCGACCTTGGGGAGCCGGCAATGGATAGTAATTTAATACGGAAGCCTCATAAAAACTTTTGACAACATTATATTGACTACATTACACTTCTAGCTAAATTAAAAACAAAATCTTCATACAAACGCGTAGCTAATAGTGAAACAAAAAATATTCATGTGTGCATTTGTCAAAAAAGCAAATCTTAATCTTAAAATTGAAAATCATCTTTTCATACAAACATAAGTCACGTGACCTGTCACTTTGTATGAAAAGTTTAATTGCCATTTTAAGATTTCGACCTAAGTTCCTTGGGGATAGTTGTTCAGTTTTATGCACCTGATTACCTCGTTGAATATACGCACTCCTTTTAAATTAATCATGTATACTCCAAAGCTCTGCTATCAGACGTGAAACCTTGCATATTAATTGATATTTAATTAAACTCAATTGAATAACAGTCATGCAGGTCACAAAACAAACGCTTATTATTATGAACTTGATAAGAAATGTGAAATACTCTTGTGTGTCCAAACTTATCTACAAACAAGCAAACAAATAAACAAACTCTTCAGCTTATACGTATAGACTTATATTATAAAGCTAAAGCTGTTTGTTTGCTTGTTTGTTTGTTTGAACGCACCAATCTCAGGAACTACTGGGCCGATTTGAAAATTTCCTTTACTGTTAGATAGCCCATTTATTGAGGAAGGCTATAGGCTATAATTCGCCGATATCCGACGTTCACGCGGGTTAACCTGCGACCAAAAGTTTTATATTTAATTTAATTTATTTAAAAAATCTTAAATCCAGTACTTATTTCGATAGTAAAGTACCTATCCAATTCAAAGCGGTGGTAGCCTCATGGCTGAGGTATCGGACATGATCCCATGATCATGGTGTTGTGCGGTTCGACACCCACTCATTGCTCTACCGACGTGAACCCACTCGTAACACAAGCATTTTATATTGAAATAAAACTACTTTAAACGGATTCTATCGCGGTTTATTTTGATTTTAGTACCCGACGTTTCAACACCTTTGCAGGTGTCATGGTCACGGGCAGACTGAGGTGGTATTTGTTCACAGAAGATGTTGCTGATACTACGATGGAATCCATATAAGAAGTAGTTTTATTTCAATGTCTAATATTCGCGTAAACCTCAGAAAACAATACAAGCATTTAGCTTAGCACGATATGTTAACAAGATTACTAGTACGTGGACGTATAGTAAGCTTTTGAAATAAAAAAAAAACATTTAAATTGAAGTGAATTGGTAAAAAAAAACTTGAAAATCGTAATTCCTATGAAAATTGAGTATTAACTACGATACGATATGAACATGACCATGGGATCACCTCAACAAGTATACTCTTAAAAAACCAATTCGATCCAGGCGTCTTCTGAGTAATCGGAGAACATACATAAAAAAAAGATTGCGACAAATTAGGAACCTCCTTTTCTTGTCTGTTAAAATACGGAACCAACAGCTTAACAAAGGGTAATTTAATAATCACCCATCCACGGACCAACCGCGGCATGCACCGCAACTTTTATTACCGATCAATACGCACTACACTTAACCAACTCTCGTTTATCAAGACTATAAAACTCTTATACAACACACTAAACACCTTATTTCACAATATTAATCTCACGTTAAACAGATAACTTCATTTTTTAGTAAATAAATATAATTATCTCGTCACATTGCGGCGTGGACACGTGCGTGCGTCGCGGCGGGCGCGCGTCAACTGGCTTCAATATAAATAATATATCTTCGTATGAGCTTAGAAGTATGCGAGTTAGCTTTTTTATGATACAGTTAAGTGATAAGATTGGATTAAGAACTGCTGATCGGGGAGGTCGAATGTCTTATATTTTTTGTCTCAGCAAGGCGTTAATCCTATTATAAATGTGAAAGTGTGGATGTTCTGATGTTTGGATGTTTGTTACTCAATCACGCAAAAACGGCTGAACGGATTTGGATGAAATTTGGCATGCATGTAGTCTTTGACATAGAACAGAACATAGGTTACCTTTTATCCCGATTCCGGGAAAATTGAAAATTGTTTAGGTACGAGCTAAGCCGTGGGACAGCTTATAAATTTGGTATTTTTCTCTATTACAGCGCATGCTTATAACACGGGTGAAAATTTATTTAATTTTTCATTACTTTCACATTTTTCATTTCTTTTTGGACCCAATTCTGAAGTCCACGCAGACGAAGTCGCGGGCAAAAGCTAGTCATGATGATATTTTAAGGTTCCTCGGGACTGCCTCTTTGGTCTAGTGGTCGCAAGCGCGACTGCCGTGCACGAGATCTCGGGTCCGTGTCAGGAGTCGGGCGAAAAATATTTACTGATTCCGTGGTCGAGTGGTGTACACACCGGTTTTCAAGGTGTCGCTAGCTCTGAGGTCCCGGGTTCGATCCCGGACGGGTCAATGTAGTAAAAACACTTTTCTACATTGTCTCGGGTCTGGGTGTTTGTGGTACCTTCGTTGTCTCTGATTCCATAACACAAGTGCTTTAGCTACTTACTTTGGATTCGGAGCAATGTATGTGATGTTGTCCACATTTATTTATTTATATTTATCATAATACCTACATAATCTGTGAAAATTTAGATTCTCGTAACTATCACGGACCTTTTGGTGCGTGCAGCCGACGCTCATCTTTATAAGATGTTATGACGTAAAACAATCTTGACTGCACTATTACCACTGTGCGCGACGTGCTGCGGGCTCGATCACACAAATGCTTGTCCCATGCGGGCATGGGACAAGCATTTGTGTGATCCACAGATACTTGTTCCAAGTCTGAGTGTTCTTTGTGCATGTGATTTGAATGTCTGTGAAACCCCCGCGACACAAGGATTAAATTCCTTAGTGCGGGCGTTTAAAAAAAAAACTACGTACAACTTACCTCGAGCTTCTCTAAGCGCGTGCGCAGCGTGTCTCCAGTTGTTCCTCTCCGCCAATGAGAGCGCAGTGTTTCCTTGTGCATCGAGTATACTAAGTGATGCTCCCGCCGCTAGCAATGTCTTCACATTCTCCACATAACCTCGCTCAGCGGCTATGTGGAGGGCTGTCTGGGATGATAAAGAAAATTTTAGTGTGACTCTGAACACAAAAAATTATTTGGTGACCCGGGGTAAAGAGCTAGCAACGTTTTCGAGAAGGCATTTTAGTATGGCTGGATTTTCAATATGTTATTTGGGATAGAATTTAGCATATGATAGGATAGGTCTGGCACCTGGGACCGGTTGCGTATACTAGTGCGCATCCCATTTATGAGGGTGAAAAATCCAGTTTTTCCACTCATTGTACTACAAACCGTTCTTGTTCCATCTGGTTTGGCGACTCTAGGAACATTTATAAGCGGCGGTAGCCTAATGGCTAGGGCGTCGGACTTGCGATCATGTGGTTGCGGGTCCGAATCCAACCCATTACACTACCGACGTGAACCCACTCGTAACACAAGCATCTTAGCTTAGCACGAGGGGTTAACGAGATTACTAGTAATGTGCGACTCGCATTGCTAGTAATCTTTTAAAAAAAATCAGATTAGCGCGTTCAAACAAATAGACAAAAAAACTCTTCGGCTTCATAATATTATAGTATAGATTTTCAAGTGTTTGTGATTACCTTGCCACCGGTGGCAGCATCAGAGCAGGCGTCAAGTTGCGCTCCGTGCGAGCACAGCGCGGCGAGGCAGCGGCTGCGCTCGGCCAGCGCGGCTGCGTGCAGCGCTGTCCTGCTGCTGGCGTCGCGAGCATCTGCCGAAGCACCACTCGCGAGGAGCTCTTGAAGTAGCTCCAGATTGTCCCATAAGGCCGCCTGGGTCGAAAAATTAAGATAATCGAGACCAACCACTCTTGTAATATCAATCTTAGAGAGCGTTTTATGGAAATTGGCATTTGCTTTGCAATAATTTTGGCCAACATATGTATACAGGAATAATTTAAAAGGAGTGCGTATATTCAACGAGGTAATCAGGTGCATAAAACTGAACAACTTTCCCCAAGGAACATAGGTCGAAATCTTAACATGGAAAATGAACTGTTCAAACAAAGTGACAGGTCACATGACTTATATTTGTACAGTGAGGTTGTGGGTTCGATTCCCACCCAGGACAAATCTTTGTGTGATGAGCATGATCATTTGTTCTGTGTCTGGGTGTAATTTATCTATATTTCTATAATATGTATGTATTTATAAATATATATAAGTATGTTTATCAGTTGTCTGGTCACCATAGTACAGGCTCTACCTAGTTTGGGATCAGATGGCCTTGTGTGAGAGTTGTCCCCAGATATTATTACTTTATTTATTATTTTAAATCTGTCTCTCATCTGCTTAGTCCAGCATTTTCCCAAGCTATGTTGGGGTCGGCTTCCAGTCTGGACTGGATTTAGCCGAACACCGTATTATACATGGAGCGACTGCCTATCAGAACTCCACAAACTATTTATACTCTTTATAAATCTGCCACACACTAAGCAGAAGAAGAATAAGACAAGTTATCTTTAGTTTTTATTTTACTATCTTTTGGGACAATTTTCAAAGATATTCTGAATCTGGTTGTTTAAACATTAAAACATAAGATCTCTTTGGTATGTATCAATAGCTACATACCACATGGTCTGTTCTGTTCTCCTCTTTATTAAAAAACTAGAAAGTAGACCTTTATTATGAAAACTTTAGCATTTATATTATATATAAAACAATTATCATATGTTAGAACTATGAACAATATGATAATGATTGGAATTCTGTGCATTTATTAGATATATATGAATGATTATACTGTTATAGTATTTTCCATGCAAGTCCATATTAAGCAGTACATTATAAAATACTTATAATGCATTATTGATTGAAAAAATAATAAAATACTATGATAAACGATAATTTTAACAGTGTAATTTAGGAATATTTTTCAACATATTTCGACGAATCTAGTGAATGCAATGTTGTTTAGTGTATTTTTAAAGACATTCCGCGGCGTCCCACATTCAAAACATACTTGTTTCAAAGGCTGCTGTTGAGAAAACCGAGGGAGGATGGGCCGTGGGCGAATTGGATAAAGCAACATATTACTACCTTATACACTCACCTGATGCAGCAAGCGGCCTTGGAAATGGTCCTCGTCCGGGGACAAATCCATTTCGATTGTATTTCAATAGAAATACACAAACAGTCCGTACATTTCCGGTCGAATACTCGCTGAAGCGTTGCGACAGACAAGACACAGTTTTAAAGCGTTTCACGCACAAATGTTCACTGAAACTGCATTTTAAATTCACTGTTGTATATACCAGACTATCTTTCATGTCGGCATTGCGGATATAAATCGTTAATTAATGTGAAATTGCAAATCTATTTTAGAATGGTTTTATTGATCGCTTACTGACAGCTGACAAAGTATGGCTTGACAGTAAACTGCATCGGTCCGAACAAGGACGTTTTCGTTATCGACATTCGTTGTGCGAATCGAACAAAATAAAATTACACAAGGATTTTGTATTTTACTTAAATTATTAGTCAGCACGACTTATACAAGAATTAGAACTAATAGCAATTAGTTCGATCATTCGCTTACATATTTTGCTTTCAAGGTCTTGTCGATATTAATGAAACGAAACGAATTCGATAAGTACGTGTTAAGTACCTTTTTACCTCAAAAGTCATTTTTGCAATGATTTTGTTTCGCAATTTTTTTCAAGAATAAGTACGTTAGGTATTAGGTATTTCTTTTATCCTTAAGGTGATACCTCCGATGTGGCCCGCGAAATTCAAATTTTCATGTGTTTTTTGCAATTTGCTTATCAGTGACTAGTTGTAATTTGATCAAAATATGATTCGCGACAATAAAAAATATAACTTCAAATATAAGAATGATTAAAACGTTCGCTCCATTCGCTCGCACAAAGAATAATCGAAAATGAGTTAGATTTCGGAAATTTTACTTACTTTTAAATAATCTTTTTGAGAATGAATGGAGCACATATTATGATCATTTTTATATTTAAAATTATACTTGTTATTGTCGCGAATCGAATTTTGATCAAGTTAAAACTTGTCATTGATAAGCAAATTGCAAAAAACACATGAAAATTTGAATTTCGCGGGCCACATCGGAGGAATCACCTTAAGGAAATTGGTCTTATCCTTATTTATGTATGAGGGAATTTTAATAATTACCTTAATCGTATGCATACCTGCTTAGCTACAATAGCTACCAATATTTAATAAATATCTCTGAAAAACAGCGGCAAAATTGAAAGGGCAAGGCTGAGATAATTCAATTTACTTTTTTATAATGGATAATTTTATTCATAATAATTATTATCAAGTGGAAATAATGAGCTCTGAAGTCAAATCATCACTATTAATCTTCGTAAACCAGAATCAACTAATTTGAATGTAATTTTTTTATGAGATATTTTCGTCGCCGTAAGTATCGGAAGTACCTACAGAACAATACCTAATTGATCTAGGTTTAATATGAATTTATTATTTTAAAATCTGTATAGAATTATCTTAATTAAATTAATTAGTCTACTAGTTTATTTATCAAAACATTTAATTGAAAAAACAATGCACACCAAGTACAGTCGAGTCGTTATATTTTTGTTAACTACCCGCAAGTAATACTATTGATCGCGTTAGTATAATTGCGGACTTCGATAAAAAATGTCGCGTCTTTACAACGAAGAATGGCAGAGAAGGAAGTCAATGTTAGTAAGGAGTTTATTTTACGATATCCCGGGTGAGAAACATTTTGTTTTAATTAATTTAATTACATATTTGACTGTCCTGCCAGTCGATATAATAATTAAACTTTGAAAATGACTTATGGCATAGAGGGGCCCATGGCTAGGTATGTAAGCCGTACGGTTTGACCATGTAGGGTGGGGGGGAGGGGCGAATCAGCGTGCTGTCTGTTGATGACATTCAAAAAGTGCTACCATGGTAGCCTAATTTGAATAAATGATTTTTAATTGAATTTGATAATATAGGTTAAGCCGCGCTTGTTTCGTGGAAGGGTGACCAATTTAAGCCGTTGGTCCCTATTCCCGACTGTCATACGGTGATCTTTGACGGTCACGGTTTTTGTAATTCCAACAACCTTTTAGTCTTACTTTTTGACTCTCCCTTTCTTAATTTTTATTCTGAGAAAAAAGAAAGCAATTATAACCTAAATGACGTTATGTTCGTTATTAGCAGAATCATCTCGAAAATACAAATTTGTTCACAAATTACAACATTTTGTAATGCTTGACTACTAACTCACAATTATCGAAAACGAAAATGGGCACACATGATTAAAAAGACAGCAAAAAATTCAACCGAATCAAATTATCTTAAAGCCGAAATTTTTGAAGGTTTCACTTCTACCACGTGTGAATTGCAACCATCTTTTTTTACAGTACTATCTCCAGTACCAGAAGAATCATTCGAATCCGATCATATTCAGCCGAATGACCCTTCAGAGGCCCCATACAGGCCATACAGTCCTCTACCACAGCTTATTATAGAAAAGGAGCCAAACAGACATGACCACCCTGAAGAATATTATATAAAACTCCTGAAAAAAATCAAAAGAATTTACACAAAACTGTTCATTGAGAAAAAGAGTTTAGATAGCGATGATTTTAATGTAACTAGCTCTATAAATGAAGATTTTGCCAGAAACTATGAGTCAGATATAGAAATGAATGCAAAAGATATTGATAACGACAGTCTTAGTATCGATTCTTATATTACAATAAATTCTGAGAGCTATGTCGCTGATTTTGAATCGAGTGATGAATCTAATGATAATAATTCAGATATGAATGTAGAAGAATCGAATAATTTAATCGATAATCCAAAAGAATCGAATAATGAACAAATGGATGAAGAAAACGATTCCGAATCATCTAATTCTGAAAATGTTAATCAAGAATCAAGTGACATGAGCTATGATAATGATAACGTTGAAGCTAGAAAATCAAATGAAAAACCATCAAACTATTCTAACTCTGAATCGCAAGATGAAACTACAAATACAGACGTCAATAATCAAGAAATGGATATAATGATATCTGAAGTCAATAAAACATATGAACTCATACATACAGAAGAAAATATAAATAATTCAGGTATAGACGAAGAAATGGTTGATGTACGCGATTATTTCAATATAGAAAAGGATTTGATAGAAGAAGAAAGTGCGAATGCCAAAGAAAGTGAGGTGATAGCTTCTAATTATGATGAGCAGTCAAGAGCTGATGAAGGAATGGATGTTTGTGATGACGAAGCAGACGATACATTAAATGCAGGTATGTAATAACTTAGCAGTCACTACAAATACAAATGTATAAAAAGATTGTTACCGAAAATTTTAGATTTTAAATACCGGCCTATGAATGTACTGTTGGTCACAGGTATAATATCGTATAGAGAAGGAATGAGCATTGATCACCACGCTGGCTTACTGCGGGTCGGCGATTTCAGATTCCAATTTATGGAATTTTGTTTCTTCACGATGTTTTGATGTCTTAGAATTATTAAGAAAGTACATATAAATTTGACAAACTCACATTGGAACTTGCCTTTAGTGGGGTCTAACCTATAACCTTGTAGGTACACGAAAAATATTTAAACATTATTATTTCCCAGGTATTGACTACCGTCAAATAACAACAGTAGCGATGGTTCACGTAGACGGCGTTCAGCAAGATGAGGGTAGAGTGAGCCCTGTGTATGAGGCTGTCACAAGTCCCATACTACCCCCCGGTGTGGTCATAAGCGAAGATAAGGGAGATGAAACTGTACTGGAAGAACAAAGCGGTAGAATTTATTTTTTATTATTAAAATATAAAAAATTATTCGTATTTGAAAACTTGTGTGTTATTATAAAACGACACAGGTCAACGACAAACTCATTACGACATAACTCATCACATCATAACTCATCAGGTCATAAATCATCACATTATACCTCATCACATCACAACTTATCATATCACAACACATCACATTGTAACTCATCGATTTGTAACCTTGTTATGATGTGATATAACTCATCGCGTCATAACTCATCGCGTTATATCTCATCACGTCATTACTCATTACATCATAACTCATCGCGTCATAACTCATCGCGTTATAACTCATCACTTCATTACTCATCACAATATTTCCCGTATTCGAAGGGCGTTTTGATTGTTATTGTTACCATTGTGCTTTCTCGAATAGGAAACAACCAAAGTACTTGCGTAGGCATGTGAGCCGAAGGTGCCTTTCATTTTGAACTGTTGTGAAGATTAATTTAGGTATTCGGCTGGACCAGTTTTGGGAACCGTAGGTCTGTTAGGACTACGATAGTTGTAGTAACTGTTGGTGGCTATTATAACCTTCAATTAGATGGTTTTGAAGAATGACTTTCCCAAAACAAATGCTTTGACTGATCTTAAGATTTCCGTTGAGATTTCCCCGTTGGTGGTAATATGTCTCGTAGTGCAACTTTTGTGGACTGCTTAAGCAAAAGAAATCTACCTACAGTACCTTCTTACTTAGCATTATTCAAAAGGATGTAAAGAACGAAAATCTTCACCACAAACTAAGAAACTTTGTAGTCACCATTCCCAGGGCGTTTAAATCTTATCTTACCTTATTACAAAGAGGTAAAGTTTTTGAGTTCGTTGGTAGGAAGTAATGCCTCGAACTTCTTCGATTTTCCGTACTCCATTAGCAATTCATAAAACTCAAAATCATGAGTCAATACTCGATATTATCAAGACTTGTTTATTAATTAAGTTAAAACCATTTTCTTACTGTTTCAGATCCAGAGCAAAGCTTACCTCTCAGTGACCACGACAATACCGTTGAAGGCATAGAAGAAATGAGAACACCGAGGACGGAATTATCCATACAATCCAATCCTATAACTCGTTGTAGTTCAAATAAAGAAACTCTAAATACAGCACCAGAATTTGAAACAACCAATCATTTACTAGAACCAAATATTTCTAACGATATCAATGATATTTTAACATCTATAATCAATGACAGCAATAAAGAAATATCGTTAAATAAAAATGGGAGAAAAAGAAAACTGTATGAAGACATTTCTGTTCAGACGATAAGACAAGTGTCGTGGGATGATGTGAGAGATAACTTTTTTGTTGGTCCGCCGAAAATTTTTAGGTTATGTCGATGTGTGGATCACGATTGTAGTAAATCTTTTTAGGTATTAAGAATAAATACAGAGGTCAGAAAAAAGATAATACGAAATACGGTTTCTGAAACGTTCAACACAAAAATTCGTTAACAGCTGTGAAACCTTGAGAAAAGCGATGTGATTGGTCGTTAGTCAATAACAGCCGTGATCAGTAGATTTGACTAATGATGAAACTGATGTTTCTCAGAAAACGGGAGAACTTTTATCAAACAAAACGGAGAATGAATAATTTCTCTTTAGAGAAATGTTGATAATGTAAAATGAATGAAACTATAATTGTTCCAATGCCCTCCCAGTTTGAGAATAATGTCCACCAGAATTTTAATTGCTGTGCAAGACATATAATCAATACTCCTTTTCGTCATTGGTTTTTGTGTGACCAGTGTGCGTGTTACATAGACTTGGAATGAAAAGTCCTAAGTCCTGTTAGCATAAGGGTAAAAAAGAAAGAATAGATTATAGATATATGATAAATTAATGTACTGCAAACTATCCGAATTTATCTACCAATTATTATGTTATTTTTTAATTGTTGTCATGTGACAATTAATTTATGAATATTTTGAAATGTTTTGTGAGATCAAATTAATTTCGATCTCAATAATTTATTATAATACAATAAAGTTTATAATGCTGATGAAAGCAATAAATATTACTGTTTGATTATTACCCTTCGTTTTTGTTACTCATTTACCCAAACAGACTTACCCCGAGCCTTTGAGTCTGTCTGCAACGATTATTTAAAAGCATCATATATATTTCTAAATAAGTATAACTTAAAATTAACACTATTTTCAGACAATAATCCCTTGATCTTTATTAGAATTAAATTATTTAGTTATTTCCAAAGAATCTCTATAATTATATTGGAGTACCACAAGGTACAATATTTGGCCCAATATCCCTTCCATGCATTTTCATACATAGATATAGGAGTTTATAGATGCAAGGGGTGTAGACGTCATATAGATAATTAGATATGTCACTAGTCTAAAAATAAACAATTCGAACAGAAAAAGGCTAGAAAGAAAGAAACTCCATATATTTTTAAATTCTTTTTTATTGGTGTCAAACGTTCACAGAGGTAGTTACATGTATTGCATTATAGACTCTATTGTCTTTTACTTCTAACAATCCTTACAATCGCCATAAGAGCTAAAATCGCAGTTTCTTCCAAACGATAGGTAGCTAACTGATTCTCGAGGTTTAATAATTAAAATACTAAAAAAAAAACAAGTTTTAGATTCGTAAGATTAGTTTTACATCATAAAACTTAACAAATATATTATTGCTTCCATTTAAACAATTCAGCAAGCCACACGTTCTTAAACATTTATTTTTCTTTTCAATTTCGAAATTATTTCACACGTAAATATTTTTTTTTGATCAATTCTTGATATAAACCCACAAAAATTTTAATTCTTAAACATATTTTGATACTCCAAAGAGCTCTAAATAAGCCTGTTTATTTGACTTGACATTTGAATTGATACGCAATGGTTATTCCATTGCGTATCGAAAAGGCTTTCGCACTAATAAACAAAGCTTTTAACCAGCAATGTATAACGCACACATGTCAAATTAAATTACCAGAAGCTTTTACATTCAAAATATAGGTTTTACCCACAATGGACAAGAAAACTTACATGGGTTTTGAGTGCAATGTTGTCGATATCTCTGCTAGAGCGCCTAGAGCTGCGCTGGGAATACACAAGTGATCCCGCGGCTCTGGCTAAGGCAAGGACGAGACTGGGATGTTTTTAATCAGTAAAAGTCCGACAAAAAACAACAAAATATACCTCAGGAATCAGTCACAAGGCTCACATATCACAACATTTAAGTTAAAATACAACACATAGCGTCACGATCACACTGAGCTTACAATACGGTGCCCGCTACAGCGATACAGGGTACAGTGGCTTTAGAAAAGGTACTATTAGTATATTGTACGTGCTTCCGAGAAATAAAACTGTTTACCACGAAAAGACGTATAATTGCTTGCTCATAATATGTTTTTTTAAACTTACTTGCGATTTGGATCGCACGGTACTAGTATTCTTGTTACCCCCTCGTGCTAAGCTTTATTAGTTACGAGTGGGTTCACTTCAGTGGTGCAATGGGTGAGATTCTAACCAGCAACCACATGATCGCAAGGCCAACGACCAAGCCGATACGCTAGTGCAGCTTCATAATTAGTTCTGATCAGTTTTTGACTTGTGTCAAATTTGACATCTGTCAAAATTTTTATTATTTCCTTGTTTTCAAGATGGCTTGCTCTTAAGTTCATGAACTGTCTGAATGTGGTCAGCGTTAGAGTTCACTGTTGCAAGTGGAAAGTGCACCAATGATGCTACCTGGCAACGTGTGAACCTCGCTACCACTGTTATATGACTGTTACTTCAGGAAAAAGTTGATCAAAGCCCTAAATACTATAATTGTATTTTCAGCCATATAACTTTGCTATAAGATTGAATTTGAAACATGGTAAACACTTTTGTTCTACGACAGCACGGACTTACATTTAGTAACTCGAATTTTAGCCTAAAATTTTGAAGCATGTAATGTTCTAATTTAAAAAGAAAAATTCTGCTTTTTATAATTTCCACATGTTCAACTTTTGAATGTTTAATTAAGTTTTTTTGCTTTGTCGATTATTTTAGTAAAAATATTGTAAAAAATATTTATGAACACTATTTTATGCGTTCTGTTTATTAAATACTGCTTTTAAATCCCTTCGCTAATACAGAATTCATTATATTAAAGAACACTATTTCTTTTTACTTCAAAATCGTATATTTTGCTTATTATGGAGTAGGTATGACAAATGATGAAATGACGTTAGCAATCTTGTATCAACTTCTACAAAATGTCAAAAAATTATCACCACAAAAAAAAACAATGGTATATCATGTGAATTCGATTATATGTGGTCCCTTACAAATTCTGACAAACTTAAATTCTAGAGTACTATTACAAAATGAAATGAGTGAATATTTAGATTTTTTTTACCGTTGATGCATTCGATACGTATTATGTTCAAAACTCTGAACTCTTATCCAATCAGGGGGCTTATTCACCAAGTCGAAGCAGTTAACGTGCTGTTACGTGTTGGGTTAGGGAGGCGTTATTTCTTTTGAGTTACTATACTTTTTAATAAAAAAAACCATTAAAAGGTTTTTTCTTCTTCTTAGTGTGTCGATTCACTTTGATTGTTCGCGTGAGCAGGCGGGACACGCTGGGCAGTTCATTAAGTGGGCCATGGTTTGAGGGAAAATCTTTAATTGGCTTAAAACCTATATACTTACACTACCCGGTGACCTTCAAGACTAGAGAGGCTCGTGGCTAAGTATAAGCCGTACGGTTTGACTGATAATACAGGTAAGCCGCGCTCACCGCAGTTGGTACGTGGATGGGTGATCATTTGCAAACATACCGAGACCCCTCCGTGCCTCGGAAAGCACGTTAAGCCGTTGGTCCCGTCTGTCATACGGTGATCTTTGACAGTCGTTAAGTCATTACAATTCTGACAACCAGTCTTATTATGGGATACTGTATTACCCAGTAAAATGGATTGTGGAGGTCAGAATGGCAGTCGCATTCAGCTAAATCCGGTAAGACTGGAAGCCGACCCAGACATAGCTTGGGAAAAAGCTACGCAGTAGACTACCCGGTGAATCTCAGAACTCAAAAAAGATTTGGCGACCCGGTGTAGTTGAACTATAATCTACGTTACCTATGCCACGTTATTTTTTCTCTGGACTTAGAGAATAACCCCCCAGAAAGCCAAACATATACGTGTCGCGCAGACGAAAAGAAACTCTCTATATGCTCTTTGTTATAAAAAAAGGAAAAGTATTTACTTTTCTGAGCCTATTATTGTATCTTCAACTTTCAGATTGAATATCGCAGTAAAGTTTTTCTTATATTAATTCTAAATTTTGATTAAAAATGTATTTGCGAAGTGAATTAAGCAGTTTTAAGTATTTTCATCGCACCCGTCTCGCAAAGGGCTCGTTCTGAATCAGCGCTAGCACACATCTTCACAAATCATGACCTCTTTATAATCTATTCTTAATTTGTCGTATAGAAAAGTTATTGCAATGGCGCCATCTTGCGGCGCCTAACGCGTGCCTACTCACAAACGTTATAATATAATTATGATTTAAATAAAGCGTGGTTTACGATCAACGTTGGCATCGTTATATTCTATTTAAATAATTCTAATATTATTGACACTCTTTAACAATGAAATGGCAGATTCTCTACAAACTAAACTAAATTTAGATTTTAATTGCTATTTTTACTGATATCTACAGCGCGGGAAAAGGACGGTGATAGATAAAAACTAATTTAGAAAGGTCACACAACTTTATTTTTTAATTCTGGAGACCAAATTGATAAGTGCTAATGTCAAAACTGACATAACATTGTAATCTTGTATTATATGTCATTTTGGTATTTGCACTTGTCAATTTAGTATCCGGGATTAAAAAAAAGGTTAAAGTTCATATATTATCTTGATATAATATACGTAGATTTGTATCTTATTTACTAAGAATAATAGTGCAACGATCTAAATTTAGTTTAGTCTGTGCGTACCAGAATCTCCGCCTTCAACTACAACCTAATAAAACAATGGTTATCGATTACGAAATCGACTAACAACTAAACAGAGTACGTGATAAGTAAACCACACAACACGATCACTTTTACATTAGTAATTCATGCAAAAATACTTTTATAATTTTCTATGTATATATAATACAGTATATACCCTTGCTATGTACACGCGCTACACTAAATACTGGACTGGGTCTGTATTATGGTGAGATAAAGCCATCTTAGTTCAGTTGTGAGGCGATATAGCATTATTACCACGGTCTGTCGGTGAAGTGACATCCGTCCGCCTGAACTACAATGGGTTTAAAACAACATAATACATTGTGTATAAGCTGCAAGTGACCACACGCTAATTATAATACTTTCTGAGCAGTAACCACTACAATTTGGCATTTTTTTCATACTTAATGAAATGGAAAAAATATGTCTTTACATTCTTTACATACATTACACCTTTACAAAGCTTAACAAAAAGTTATTATACTATTCTTTTAATAATAATTCTACTTTATTTGGGGACGTCTCAATTGACACTTACGTATGAAATTGATAAGGGACATTTATTTTTCCAAATATAGGGAATGCGATGGCGTTTACTACAAAGTCGCATAATTAGTAGGTAATTTAAAACATTCAGAAATTATTTTTTTAATTGATACAATAAATCGTGACTTTATTATTGATGAAAAATTGAAAGAACGAGTAAGCAGGAATTTGCTGTAAGTATGTAATTTCTACTGGATACTTTTTTATTTTAGTTCAAAATTTTGAAGTTTTTCGTTTAGTTTCGGACTTCTAATGGCTAAGAAAACTAACGTAAGGTTAACTTGTACGCCATCACATTATCTCTTGGAATTATATATTTATAATTATATACCTTCGACGTCTCTGAAAAAAACAACACTAATCCTATTTTTTAATGAAGTCTGATTCCCATTTCATTACTTACGCTGGCACTCTATTGCTGTTTATTATTCCCGCCAATTTTAAATAATACGTCATTGATTCTTATGAGTTCAAACACCAAGTGTAAAAAAAAAATTGTAGAATTTTTTATTGAACCGACTTCATTGAAATAAAACTGTCATTTATATATGTAGGAACAAGATTGGCCATAATTGATAAAAATGAGTTTCTTTTAACCTTAGTAGTTTATCCAACCAACTACAGAGAAATAGCAAATCAAAGTTCTAATCATAGTAATTTGATATTAACTAATTTACAATTCTCATCATTAAACTAAATTATAATTGTAAAGTGACAATCCTAAAATAATCCGGTATAATTAGTCTAGAGACCAAATTATAACCCGGAATAATAATTAATTCGTTCTCACAAATTAATTATCCAGAGCGTCTAGGTTAAGCCAGCAGGATACAACTAGTGCACCGAGCCACGCCAGAGCCAAGACTGATTTGAAAATGATCGTTTCACATCTTTTATACTGGCAGATCAAGTAGTGGGGAGAGTGGGGGCATCGAATGACGCGCTCGGTGGCGTGATCGGTGCACGTGTTGCTTGTAGTTTTGCTAAGGCGGCGCGCGGGCGCCGACACGGCCATGCTGACGTGCGGGCGTCCTCGCACGCGCCCCGTCCTTGCTTTTAGATATCTGAAGAAAAGAAAACATCACACGCTCGATTATCCTGACAATATTATCTGGTCCAGTCCAATTTGACCCTTCAGATTTATGGTAGTTATTCTCTAGGGCCTAGGCCGGAATGATTATTCCCTGTAGCCTTTGCTAGACCGGAATAGTATCCCTTTAGCGAATGCTAGACCGGACATCAGTCCCTATAGCCAAACATGCTAGACCGTATTGCAATCCCTATAGCCAGAGGGCTAGGCCGGATCGCAACCGCTTTAGCTGAGTCATTGGACCGGATTTTCCCTTCAATGACTCTTTCCTACATTTTTTTTGTCCTACATTTTTTTCTTACATTTTTTTAATTTTTTTTCTCTTTTTTTTTTCTTTTCTTCAATTTTTTTTTGTAAGTATCACATTCCATCTCTTAATTAATTACGATCTTCGTGGTGTACAATGGCATCAGTAACAACACTGACTGACTCTGGTAAATCTGACGATGGACTTTCCATATCATCACCAATAGCGCTTAAAGTACGTGAACTAGCCGTTACAGTGCTGCTGTTAACGGATTCAGTGTCGCTATCGGAAAGTTCATCCTCAGCATTATCAATCACAGCTACGTTACCATTATCATGATCAGTTTCATGGACAATATTAGCATCCGCCGACACGTCATCATCATTATAACTTTCGGGTTTGAT
The DNA here is from genome assembly GCA_950381575.1 of Plusia festucae. NCBI lineage: Eukaryota > Metazoa > Arthropoda > Insecta > Lepidoptera > Noctuidae > Plusia > Plusia festucae. Next base: position 1,158,107 of record OX494457.1, read on the forward strand.
TACGCTCCTCTTTCACGATCAAAGTAAAGTCACCTACTTAAAGTTTATCAAAACCTTTCCTTCGTATTACCAAACCTACGCTTTTCATGGGATGCTGCACTCTCTATATTACGTAAAGCTACATCTCTCACAGTATTTAAGTGAAACTCGATTTCTACATCAACTTCTGACATCAATGACAAAAGGCCTATTAGTAACTCTAAGGGACTAGCTAGCTTTCGTCATTCAGTTAACCGTGTAGATAATCGCGAGTTGGACTTAGCCTAATGAATCCTGCCAAACACGGTCTTTTGTCTCTACAGTCGTCAACATCGATTTTAAAACTGACATTACCCGCTCTACTTGTCCGTTGGCTGAATTATTTTAAAATGAAGGAGTTTGGTGGAGGTGGATCGTATACCACTTCTGATGTAGGAACAAGATTGGCCATAATTGATAAAAATGAGTTTCTTTTAACCTTAGTAGTTTATCCAACCAACTACAGAGAAATAGCAAATCAAAGTTCTAATCATAGTAATTTGATATTAACTAATTTACAATTCTCATCATTAAACTAAATTATAATTGTAAAGTGACAATCCTAAAATAATCCGGTATAATTAGTCTAGAGACCAAATTATAACCCGGAATAATAATTAATTCGTTCTCACAAATTAATTATCCAGAGCGTCTAGGTTAAGCCAGCAGGATACAACTAGTGCACCGAGCCACGCCAGAGCCAAGACTGATTTGAAAATGATCGTTTCACATCTTTTATACTGGCAGATCAAGTAGTGGGGAGAGTGGGGGCATCGAATGACGCGCTCGGTGGCGTGATCGGTGCACGTGTTGCTTGTAGTTTTGCTAAGGCGGCGCGCGGGCGCCGACATATACGTAATCGATAAAATTTATTCCGTTGTGTTAGAAATTTAAGAATGGAGGCTATCATGAGTCGAAGATCCGCTAGATCGCAAATGTTGCATCGAGTGCTCGCCTGGAGTGTTCTGTGATCAAAGTGCCGAGTGCGAGTTGATTTTACGTTAACGCGATCGACACGTTTATGACGTTCGGCGCTCCGATTGGGCCCGCTTCAAGCTCATAACCAATCAGAGAACCAAACGCGGTAAACTCCTCGATCGAGTTAAACGTAAAAAATCTCTGACTAGGCACCCAGGTGTACCTGTCATCATAAGCCATGGTCATAAGTCATTCTCCACTAATGAGAGATGAACTTTTGGCCTGTAATTAGTGAACAGATAGCCCTGTCGCCAGACTAGGAACATAAAAACGGATTTTTGAATTGCCATGCCTTATTAAAGACGTTTTTGGGCCTTATTGGCCAACGCAGACCGGGACGAGATGGCAAAGGATTATGCTGTCAGTCAGCACATACTAGCTGCTTAAATATCAGGGATACCGGGGCCACGGCGTGCCGCAGCATGGCAAAGCATGCCTCGCCAGCTCCTACTGCCCGTTTAGTCTTCAGTTGCTTTAAACTTAAGTTTAAAAATTAAAACCGTTGCTATCTTTCACTAACATACATCGTCAGAAAAAGACGGCTAAAGATGACAGCTAACAAAGAACCATCAAACTAGTTTTCACCTTGAACTGTAGTCTTATTGAATTAAAAATCAACTTTTCATACAAACATAAGTCACGTGACCTGTCACTTTGTATGAAAATTTCATTTTCAAATTTAAGATTTCGACTAATGTTCCTTGGGGAAAGTTTTTCAGTTTTATGCACCTGATTATCTTGTTGAATATACGCACTCCATGAAAAATAATCCTGCTAATCACCACATTTACATGCCATACATATTATGAGCTTGGAGTCGACAGCTCTAACAATCGTCTGTCCTTTCCTAATTGTTTACAAGAGAAAAATATGGCGATGACGTAAGTAAGTTGAGCGCATAGTTTACAGAATTGGGGAATTTTCTTTCTTGCTTCTTGTATGAAATGGGAATCAGACAATCTTACATCAATGGGAAGGAGTGATATGTAGCATAATTTCCGTGTTATATCTTCACAACAGTCAATATATTATTCTCTCAACAAATCGAAGCGCTAACATTGTTTCCCTAGAAGAAAGGCATTCGTTTTAGGTTATCCTATTTTAATAAACCAAAAAACGGTCTTTACGTAAGATATTTTTTAAACAATAATAAAATTTATTGCTTGTCTCCACATCATTTTTAAGACTAAATTAACACAGTATGACAATGGTAATTATTAAAGTTTGCATGATTGCCAAACTAAGCCAAAGCTTGTATCTTGGGGGAAGTGTGGAGGATACATTAAAATCATCGTCGTTTGGTGGGTATTGTGAGAGGTAAACAAACATAATTCAGAGCCAAAATACAAATCTAATATCTTTTCTTAGAAAGAAATACACTTTTTATTAAAAACGAATCCATAAATTGACTTGATTTTAAATTATTTGTTTTTTTTTCTGGTCTCAAAAATACAAGTGTGAAAATTCAAAAGATTTGACAATATCTAAAACTAAAAACCGTTTTTTGGTGTCACTATGTCTCTAAATATAGTTTTTTCTAAGGCAGAGGCATAAGGTGCGCTATTATACACATATATATCAATATAATGCTATAACTATAATAAAAACGGCCTTACCACGAGAGCAATAAAATTAAACCTAAATTCATAGCGAAATAACTTAAAAATGATCCTTATTTCAAGTAATAAGAGTACAAGTTCTATTAAAATGAACTACTGAAGCTCTTAAGAAAATACATACGTCCATTGATGTTCCAACGTGTTATAATATGCTTCGTGTAAAAAGATACAGCGAGCAATGTACCCTTATGCAATGCGCTTTTATACACTGTGCATAAATAAATTAATAAAAATGTGAAACTGGTTAAAGAAGGCAAGACAATGTATGTGTTTTATAAATGGCAACATTTTGTGACTGATGTCAATATTGAATCAAAATAATAATTTTAGAGGTTTAAAAGAATCAAAAAAAATTTGGAACAGAATATTGCGGTACCTATCCCAGGGTTAATTTATCGTGGCAGTTGAAGATTGCCTCAGTTGTTAAAGCCAGTTGTCAGTGAAGACGAATCCGACGACTTAGTCGCTTTAAATAAAAACCTCTGTAAGAATTACAACTAAAAATATTTCAATTTCTAGAAAAAAAATTAAAAAAAATAAAATATGTCGAAAGAACCAAAGGAAAGTAAAATAAAAGAACAAAAATGACATTAGCAGTGCATTTAATAAAATAATACGACTGAGCACACTAAGGCGGATTGAAACGCCGACGAAACGCATACGAAAACAACAAGTTGCTACACGAGAAAAAAAAACAAAACCAGTAGAAAATTACATAAAATTCAAACAAGTATACACTCAATACTATTTTAAACTAGCAACACTGTTCGTTATTCGCACACATTCACGTACAAACGTCAATGTATAAACATCTATGTGTTACAATGCTTTGGTAAAATGGCTAACGGAAGCCCGCATACATACACGGGCCTACGCCACGGAACGTGACAATTTTGCAAACAGCCACTACTTTCAATGTCAACGTGACAGCAGTCAACGTCACTGTCAGATCTGACAGCTGTCAAAGTTAAAATCGACAGTCGTGGCTCCAACAAGTTGAGAACTGAATCGAGTAAATAAAAACAGGGCTATAACTGGTAACTGTCAGTGGTGACAGATATCAACAGGCAAGCGTACAAGGTGAAATTAAAAACAGTTACAATTTTAAAGATTACAGGCATTATAAAGTATTAAAATAGAAAAAAGATATAATATTGAGCAACAAAAATACAGACCGACAGTTTAATATTAATTTGATATCAACAAATACATTTCATTTGTAAGAAGGAGACAGTTAAAATTGGTATAGCGCTGTCTCTTTCTAAGCGTAATTCCTTTACCTTTTACAGTTAACAATAATCAAAATTACAACTTATAAGTAAGTACATTATTTGAAAATACAACACTAAAGGAAGCATAATTGATAATGTTAAGCAGCTGTTGCCGCGGTCGATTAATGGATGGGTGACCTTTGTAATTTCGAGCCGATTGTGTTTACACACTAAAATGTCGGCCAGTCTCTGATAGGCCACGTTTTGTGGCCCACATTAGGATTTAGTAATTCCTATGTCTACTATTACATAAAAAAAGTAGTTTTCTATACATACGCTGTCGGTCAAACAGGCAAACAACCAAAAATAACCAAAGTGTACGAATCAGACGATAAAAACGAAAAAAAAAACTAGATTATGGTAGAAGCGTAAGTCGCGCAACAGTTGCGCAACTATCACACAACTATTAAACTACAGTTGCGCCACTGTTGCCGCGCCACCTTAACGAATATAAAAATGCACGATACATAACTAACAATACGAAACTAAGTTTTATTTAACTAAATAAATGTAGGTTAGAATTTACGCGGGGAGCGACGGGGGACGCGATTTAAAAACTAATTATGTATATTACAAATGTCTGTGTAAACTATCTCCGAAACGGCTGTACGGTTTTTGATTTGGCACACGTATTATTCTTGTAACCTACAAGGGATTTGAAATAGACAAAGAGATGGGAATTAACGCGATCATATATATAAAGGGTGCTACAGTAATGCCCGCTCTCAAAATTCTACTTCAGTCCATATTAATGTTCAACTGTCTCCAAGACTAATATTTATTTAGTAGCAACCTGTACAATATTAAAGATAGTTTTTTTAACTGTTTAAGGAAAATAATCTAGGAATAGCTATGTATTGGTCTATACTATTAATCTCATACTTAGCATTGCATTGTATTCATGAACAAAATAGAATATTCTACTTAAGTATTTATGACTAACTATGGAGGGAGTTTGCCCAGCAGTGGGACTAAGACCTGGTATTTATAATATAAAGTTGTATTTTATTTAGTAATAAGCATCCCCTACCGCTACTTCCCGTCTTATAACACAGTCACATTATTTTAATATCGAAAAACAAATTAAATATTAATAATTGTGTGATGACATCGAATGATTGGACATAATCTCAGTTTTCATTAATCTAAGTTCAACGCATGCACGCAGTTATAGCTTGAATTCAGTATCGTTACAACTCGATCACGAAGAACTCAGATTTTAACGAATCGTGAAGTCGCCCCCTTAGTAAGGATTGTAAGTTAAAAAATCGAACTATTATTTGTTTTTTTGATGTTAAAATAAATGTTTATGTATATATAGTTAAAAGTATTATAATAAACAGCGCGGGGGGGGGATTTATGTACGGAAGCAGTTGATCATGGCACAGAGAAACGGACAGACGTACCAACTAAGTATATTACTTCATATAATAGACCAATTTTCTTAAATAGAAATAGGTATGTTTGTTTTTTTATGTAAAAAATATACCTTTCTTGATAACTGGAAGCCCCGACAACCAGTCTTACTTTGTGATACTGTATTACCTAGTAAATGGGTTGTGGACATCTGATAGTCTAACAAATACTGTATTAGCCAGTATGTTATTCTTTGTGTTTGTAAGATAAACAGGGGCTCTATAGCATACTGGTGCTCAGACAAGACTGGAAGCCGACCACAACATGGCGCGGGAAAATACAAATGAAAGTTTAAATATTTGTAATCTATAAGGTGGGATTATTTAATTAGTATGAATAACTTCGGGTTTTCTATCAGTGGGATCATTGTAATAATTTTACCAAGGTAACTGTACCAAGGCCTGTTGGTCTAGTGGGTAGTGGCCCTGATTACTAAGCTGGGTTCGATTCCCATCATTTGTTCTGTGTCTGGGTGTTATTTATGTATTATATGTAAAAAATTAGCCTTTAAGATGTCTAATTAAGAAAATCCGTCTATTACTGAGTTACAAGTCGGCTTGTCTGTCCTACACTCAAACAATACAAATATAGTTATTGCATTTGAATTAATAAGTTTACTAAAAACTGTATGAATTATTGTGAAAATGTCGACTGTCACGATTAGATTTACGACCTTGATTTGTAAAATATGCAACGAATATTGGTAGATACATTTGACGTTTTAGAAGAAAATCTGCATAAGCCTGTAACTGTATCACAAAAGGCCTCTCATACAGAGAAAGAGCATTGATAACCGCGCTTGCAACCTGCCCCACGGTGGGTGCCATTACCAAAGCTGTTAATAACACCAGCCTGTAACTACCAATGCAGGCCACTTATACAAAGAACGAGCATTATTATTACCTCTCGTGCAGGGACTGTATTAAAAAATATTACGAGTAAGTTGACTTGATATTAGTCAATTTTGAAATTTAAAATAGTGCAAGTAGGTTCACCCAAATGATCGTTCCACTCGGGGATGGAAACTGCAGCACCGGACGCAGTCATATGCAGCCATAGAATGAGGCTAGCCGGACAGTCGAATTCAAATACACAACAGCAACAGAATCCTAAATACCTCAAGAGAACATTGCACTCAACATTGTGAACAATTTTTACTATGGGACTAAGCCAAAAATATCGAAAATAAATTCGAGTTTGCGCTCATAAATCCTAATAATATTATAAATGTGAAAGCGGATGTTTGGATGTTTGTTACTCAATCACGCAAAAACGGCGGAACGGATATGAATGAAATTTGGCTTGAATGTAGCCTTTGACATGGAAAAGAAGATAGGCTACCTTTTATCCCGATTCCTTAAGTAGTTCCCGAGAGAAAATTGAAAATTATTTACGAGCTAAGCAGACAACTTTGAAATTTGGTATTTTTCTCTTACAGCGCAAGCTATAACACGGGTGAAAATTTTATTCCATTTTTCATTACTTTCACATTTTTCATTTCGTTTTGGACCCAATTCTGAAGTCCACGCAGACGAAGTCGCGGGCAGAAGCTAGTGTCCCATACATTCGATTTCGCGATTTCAGTGTTAGTCCCACAGTGAAAGTTGTCCTTTATAATGAGTACAATGATTCATTATTAGGTATTGCGTTTATATAGTTACACATTGGTGCTAATTCTCTGTACGCAAACTATACTAAATTTAAACCAAAGCTATCTTTTACTAACGTAAAGCGTGAGAAAAGGACGGCAACAGATAACAACTAACTTAGAAATGTCAAACTAGTTTTCGCCTTGAACATCACAGTGTTTTTAGAGCACACGTTTTTATTTGTCGTCAAATTTATATGAGAATTTAAGTCGTAACTAAATTTGACAGTTCTAATTTTCGTCTGTCCTTTTCTAAACATGTACAAGTGAAAAAGATACCGATGGACTATAATAGGTTTAGAACGTGTTTAACAGAATGGGAGCCATTGTGTACCAAAATTCATTGCATAATTACAACCAAGTTAATTTCATCGAATATTCGTTGCGGTGTAAATTAAAAAACAAAACTTAATAAGACAAAAAAGATAACAAAATTGCACGCGAAAAAAGATTAAAGATAAAAAGATACTCAATTATTATACTAATTTTACAACAAAAGTAGATTTCTTTTAAAACTATCGCGCAACTGTTGGCCCACTGTCGCGCCACAATTCGTTAATTATTTTAAATGTACCGTGATTGTGTATTGCATGTTAAAATATTATGGAATGAAAAAAGATGACGCTTCATTACCTTAAAAAATTGGGGTTAGTTCAAAACATATCGCCACGCCTTATTATTTTAGAGGGTAGATAGAAGTATGTGGAATACATTTTTATGTGTGTAAAAATTAACTTCATATAAAAATGTTAATAAAACATATAATTTGACTAATATTTCATTCAGCTAGCAACACTAATACTATATCTATACCCGGACGCTGCCTTGACACATACATTGCTTAAAATACACATACCTACTACGTAAACTCTAATTAAAAAATAATCTTAACTCAATCGAAAAACAATAATTACCATTCAAAATTCGACCACTACCTAAAAATACCGTTACGAGTTCAAATATTTGAATTTCGAATGCTAAAAAACCGTTATGTATTATCAAAACAGCGCCCAAACACACGCACGGCACACAGATAAGTCTAACGCGACACAACATAGAGTTTACTTCAAACATTTATATCATTATACAGGATTATTTGTAGGCATGTAAATTCTGATTTATGTCAACCTAAATAAGTGTGATGTACCTTTGACTGGATAATCTACAGCATGATATGTTTATAAGAAACTAGCTGTTTCCCGCAGCTCCGCCCGCGGTCTTTTTTTTTTAATATTCTTCTATAAACCTCACGGAGCTCGAGACCTTTCCAACGAATGCAAAACCGTGGAAATCGGTTCGTGCGTTCTGGAGTTATAGCGTCAGGAAGGAAAACCTGACTTATTTTTATATAGTAAGAATATATAATATTTAAAAGCCTCGTAGATCATTTTTAAGTGTTTCGAACTCAAAGGGACCTATATGGACTAAGCTACCTCTGTCTGTCCGTCCAATTATCTGTGAACTGGCTTTATTAACACGTTATGCAACAAGATGTAATACACAATAAATTGCTCGTAGGTCACCGGTGACCGACGCAGCGGACAAACGCCGCCGATGTATTTACTGACTAATTTTAAGAAAAGATGAAAGCCGAGACACGATTGATGATCATTTGATCGTCGGTCACCGGTGACCGACGCGGTTTTACACGGGAATTCGTTTATATTAAAATAACCCTGTATAAATGATTTATCTAGCATTTCATACACAAAATTTAATTTCATTATTGGAAGACTTGAACCCACGTAAGCCACGCCCATCTAAGTTGTGTCGTGGAAGTATCAAATATTCAAATCAACAAAACAAGAGAGGGTACAACTAATTTGCTCTCTCTTTCTATTACAGTACAAGTGAAAAGGATAGAAGATTTTTGGTCAAAAACTAATTATCAGATTCTCTATGAATATAATTTTTATTGAAGATAAATGACAAAAATATTGAAACTAGTTTAAAAAAATGTACTGAAACTTCAAAGTTCTTCAAGTTTTCAATTGTTTGTTAGAAAGAGATAACGTCATTTAGTGCGAGCGAGATGGATTAACAATTTCAGATTTGTTTGCGTTTTATTATTCCTATTTGTTTTTTTTTCCTTTCTTAGGATTTTTTTTAAGTTGATAATATAATTATTTGAAATAGGTATTTGAACGGAAAAACCTTATGCCGACTTAATTCTCAGCTACAACACAAAGTGCACTACCTAGCTTTGACTAAGCGGCCGCCATTTTGTTTGAGGGGATGAAAAGGGTTGAATAGGGGTTAAATCCCGCCGACGTCCAATAATCGGTGACAGATTTTTGTAGAAGAAACATAGAACGAACAGATTGCACTAATACGCACACGTCCTACAAAAAGTCTGAAAGGACCCGATTATCGGTCATACAAAAAAATCTGACGTCGGGGGTAGAATTGAAAGGGTTAATAGCGTACCAAATGCATGCCTTGCGTACTACGTCGTGCTAATGCTCTGTACGGTCGGTATATTAAATTTAAATTAATTACAAAACTTATTTTCCTGACCTTACTTATTCTATCAGCAAAACAAGTTAAAATCTAGAGAAAAAGTACAGTCAGCATAACAAGTTAAAGTTAAGGTTTAAAATTAACTTTTACAGTCGTGGTATATTAACTCTTAGTAAACGAAACAAAAACAAACGCTAATATCTAAAGATAGCGCACACATCACATAAGCATATAGCGTTAAACTTAAAAATTTAAAAAGATGAGTTTACCACGACACATCAAATAACACGACATTAACAACGAAAATTCAACTTTCACCCACCCATGACCGATAATCGGTCACCGATGACCGACGAAAATCGACGCGTCCTTCTAAAAGTCCTCCAGAAATACGCATCCCTATAAATTATCGGTCAAGTCGTGGGCAGGCTTAAAGTTACGAAATTCAGACCTACCGTCAGAGCAGAACATCGTTAAAAAAAATTTAATAACCTTAATATATAATTACAAATAACATGAATCACGGATCTTTTTCTCTGAAGTAATATTAACTTATCTATTTTTATATACATCTCGCTAAGGCCGACTTAACTTTTTTATTATGTAATCGAAGTTGAGTTAACTTAACTCCTAACTTCGGGTTAAATCGAAGATTCAAGACACGGTAACTTCAAAAGCGATTTTTAACGATTTTAGGGTATTTAGAAATAAGTAATAGTTAATTTTTAACTAAAAATATATATATAATTATATATAGATTACATGTAAAAGAACCGACTTTGATAGGGGAGCGGATTAGGTATGTGAACTAAAAATCAATTTATTCCGTAAGGTACATAATAAAAAAATATTAATTACGTTTTTGTTTTTTCTTCAAAACCATAAAATTTTACAAAGATACGGCGCGTTAAAGTTCAGAAGGGCCAGTGACGTCATAAGTTAGCAAAAATAACCACAAGTGACGTAGCGAGCCCCCACTCCTTAACTTAAATTCGCTGTATCTAAGTAAATAGTAGTTATTTCGTAAAAGCAAAAAATACGTATACAATATTTCTTCAAGGACATTGCAAAGAAAAATGTCCGCTTGCACGTAATTATTATTACGTAATTTGGATTCAAACATTATTGAAAAAATATTATAATTATTCTTATTCAAAAGCAAAATCACAACCTAATTATATAAAATGTATACGAGAACATCTCTGAGATAATAATATACCTTATTGAAGACAAAATTTATAGAATCGTTCTACAATTACCGGACATATAGCGTGATAAACATACAAAACAAAACATACATTCGAATTGAAAACTCTCCATATTCGAAGTCGGTCCAATCTCTAAGGATCAGCTCACACCGAGAAACAACGCAACGCTGCGTGAGAACAATTCAAAATATAACTTTATTTTCTACAAGAAAAGGTACACATTTCGTTGACGCGGCAGATTCTGAATTCTCACAACGAAAGGTGTATCTTATCTTGTTGAAATAAAGTTTAATTTTGAATTGCTCTTTTAATGAGCACGAGGCGTCGCGTCGGGTGTCGTTGTGAACTGACCCTATGAAATTATTCTAGATTGCTACTATTGAATCTCAGAATAATATATCTTGGGACGCGTATTTCCCTTTCCGTGTTCAACTGGCGACACCGGTCGCGCGAAATCCACACGCTTTTGTTTTACTACGGAATCCTACGAGTCCGTGTTCAATTCGCGTCAACTGAGCACGCCTTTGTTATCAAGCAACGTTAAAAGAAGTTTTACAAAATAGTGTGCAATTGAATTGAACACAGTTTTTTAACCTGTCTATTCGAAACAAATCCGTACTGATTTAGCGCGGTCGTAAAGCATAACGGTTACTACATCGTTAAATTTGACTGAAGATTGTCGCCAAGATTTGGCCAAATTGGCATTGGGAGACGAATATAACCCCTATTTCTTCCAAAATATAACCCTGGATTCAAATGAAGTGGAGATGGCTGAAAAAAGTCAATTTAAGGTACCTCACAGCAACAGTTTACGTTGCCGATTTTTTTTCGTTATTTTTTGTGCTGATAATAAATGTTTCATTAATTGTATTGTAATATTTCATTGAAATCATATTGAGTTATACAACCTACTATCTACTATAGAATAATACCGTCGCTGATTCAACACGCTTTTGAAGACTCAAACAATCTAAGAGTCAAGTCAAAAAACTGTTCAGTTCAACTGCACACGATTTTGTTAAACCTTACCCAGCGCCACTTGATAACAAAGGCGTGCTCAGTTGACGCGAATTGAACACGGACTCGTAGGATTCCGTAGTAAAACAAAAGCGTGTGGACTTCGCGCGACCGGTGTCGCCAGTTGAACACGGAAAGGGAAATACGCTCTTGGGACTAATCTCACACATGGCCATCTGATCCCAAACTAGGCAGAGCCTGTACTATGGTAACCAGACAACTGATAAACATACTTATATATTACTAAATACATACATATTATAGATAAATTACACCCAGACACAGAACAAATGATCGTGCTCATCACACAATTATTTGTCCTGAGTGGGAATCGAATCCACGACCTCCGGCTTAGCAGTCAGGGTCACTAACCACTAGACCAACAGGCCCGTCATGTGTCTTTATTATTTATTTCTATATACCCATATCGTAAAACATATCGCTTGGTAATTGTATAATATTTGTAAAACACTAGTGTCAAGAAGTATATGACACGAATTCAAAGCTTGACACTCGACACTGACATAAATGTCTGACACAACACTTGACACACGACACTGGTTGAATATAAATGGTATTACAATACAAAATTGACTTGTAAATTATTGTTTTATTGAATTAGGTTTACATTTAGGAATGTGGACGAGGTATGAAAACTAAAAATGTATTTAGTATGTAAGTTAGATTAAAAAAAAATTAGACACGTTTTTTTTTATTTTTCAAACTAGGACCCTAACCTAGGAACTTAACCAATGGTTAAATATGCTAACTAATGGTTTTCTTCAATTGTTCAAATAACCTAACAAATGTTCAAATAAGTTGGAGAGATAATTTTAGAATGACAATTGATTAATAAACGCATTCTACCGAAGTTTGAAAACCACTAGTTAGCATATTTAACCATTGGTTGAGTTAACTCGGGATCAAAAAACTGGGCCTAAGTAAGATTGAAGTAGATATAGCTAATCAAAGTGGCAAATGACGTCACGAGCTTGAGCAAAAGGTACAAAGTGACGTCAAGCGATTTATAGCCATTATGAAGTAAAGAAAAAAAAATTGTGTCTAGTATTTTTTTTGTTACAAATAGTTTACTAACAATGTGGGTCGCACATTACTAGTAATCTCGTTAACCCCTCGTGCTAAGCTAAATGGGTTCACGTCGGTAGTGCAATTGGGTTTCGAACCGGCGACCACATGATCGCAAGTCCAACATCAAGTTCAACATCCCTATGTATGACAATCTGTAAGTCGAGCTACAGGGTGTGTTTTTTTTTACAACCAAAGTATTTGATAGTTAGTGATATAGAAGAGGGTAGTACAGTGTGTGCGTGTGTTGTGTGAGTGTGTGAGTCACTCGGTGTTGTTGAAGTACTCGGAGGCGTTGCCGCGGCAGATAGGACACGTTCGATTCGACTGGAAATTAAAATAAAAACATTTTTGAGTTATATTATTATTATTTTCAAGACGACCTCCGTGGTCGAGTGGGGTACACACCGGTTTTCAAGATGTCGCCGGCTCTGTGGTCCCGAGTTCGCTCCCCGAACGGCTCAATGTAAAAAAAGACTTTTCTACATTGTCTCGGGTCTGTTTGTTTGGGGTACCTTCGTTGTTTCTGATTCCATAACACAAGTGCTTTAGTTACTTACTTAAAGCACTTGTATTATGGTCAAGGTACCACAAATATCCAGACCCGAGACAACAAAGAAGTGATTTTTTTTCATTGACCCGTCCGGGGATCGAACCCGAGCCCCATAGGTAGCGTAGGAACATCTTCACGTACCACTCGACCACGTAGGTCATCAATCGATTTTTCAGGTGATATAGCCTAGGGGTTGAATGAACGGATTTGTATGCAATAGTTGTAGGTTCAAATGTGATTTTACAAAACAGTATAAAAAAACTCACCCGCAACCACTTGTCCACGCACTTAGCATGGAACTCATGCGCGCACGGAAGCACCCTCAGCGTCTGCCGGGACTCGAACTCGCACATACAGACGACGCAGCTGCTCTGCTCCCCGCGATGAGTAGCCGGCGCGAACTTGTACGAGGGTAGTGCGTCTATCTCGTGTCGTGCTAGCCCGCGAGGTTTAGCCTCTCCAAGCCGTTCGGCTAGAGATAAAAGGGCTTCGTAGTTTTCTGGTTCCGTCGTGTCGTTCTCTTCGGCCCCTGAACGGGCTTCCGTGTATGGGGATAGCGGGAACATGGCTAGGAGGTTTAGGAACACCTGTAAACAACAAAAATAACTTTGAAACGGCGGTAGCCTAATGGCTAGGGCGTCAGACTTGCCATCATGTGGTTGCGGGTTCGAATCCCACCCATTACAATACCGACGTGAACCCACTCGTAACACAAGCATCTTAGCTTAGCACGAGGGGTTAACGAGATTACTAGTAATGTGCAACCCACATTGCTAGCAAACTTTAAAAAAAAAAACTTGAGTTGAGATATATTAGTCGAACATATCTAGAAACCTCCGTGCCTCGGAAAGCAAGTTAAGCCGTTGGTCCCGACTGTCATACAATGATCTTTGATAGTCGTTAAGTCATTACAATTCTGACAACCAGTCTTACTATGGGATACTAGCAATAGGTTGTGGAGGTCAGATAGGCAGTCGCTCTGTAAAATATGGTAAGACTGGAAGCCGACCCCAACATAGCTTGGGAAAAGGCTGGGCAGAAGAGATAAATTAATTATTTGATATGCGGGCCATATACGATCAAGTTAATCTGAAGCTTGCAGCGAACTTGAAGCGTCATCAAACTTGATGGTGTATACAATATGTAACAAAAACCCTGTCCGATCCTTGAGAGTATTATTCGGTATCGTACTGTGAACATATACGTAGCTATTAAATGGATTGGAGATATTTTATTTCCCAATTGAAAATAATTAAATCAAAATAAAAACTGATCCAAGGCAACAGCAACACTGACCGCTCCTCAAAGCTCACGTACTTACTACCTACAGTTTTGTGTCAAAGAAGCCGCCTATGCGAGACGGTTCATGAACTGTACCACGAATACTTATTATTAGTAATTATTGGATCGGACAGGGGTTTTGTTACATGTTGTATATATTAAGATAATTACTCGGTGACTTTCACTAAAATGATTTGGCTACCCGGGATACTTGAACTATAAACAGGATAAATTTAAAAGGAGTGCGGATATTCAACGAGGTAATCAGGTGCATAAAACTGAACAATATTCCCCCAAGGAACATAGGTCGAAATCTTAAAATTGGAAATCATCTTTTCATACAAACATAAGGCACGTGACCTGTCACTTCGTATGAAAATTTCATTTTCGATTCTAAGATTTCGACCTTTTTTTATATTTAAATAGACCAGTCAAAAATCGCACATACACACAGACATTTGAAAATTTATTTGATCACATGTTGTTATTGTTGTTGGCCACAAGTTGTTGGCCTTTGACAAAATTAAAAGTACGATTTGTTTTGCTTTTGGAACGAAGTTCCTTATCGCGCGTTATGAAAGGGGGCTAGCCGGAAAAATTTCTTACGAAAAGTTGTCACGACACTTTTTGTTCTTACGAAAAGTTGTCACGAAACTTTTTGCTATAGTAAGCTATTGTAAGCTGTGCGGCGTGCGCATGTTTCTCTGTCTGTCTGTCTGTCTTATTACCTAAAAATTTTAATTTTATTAATAATAAATTATTATTTATAATTTATTATACTTAACTCAAAAAAAAAAATATATTACAATTCCTTCACTAATTAATCGAAAGGAACTTCGTTCCATCCGGGTGTCCCTTGAAACCTCTCATTACTTTTTTTTTTGTTATGAACGTCTTTTAATAATGAATTCCTTTCTTAAGTTAGTTAAAAATGGAAAACTTAAGAGCTTATTTTAATGATCAGCTCCCTAAAATTTTGTTATTATTTTTCAGTTTATTTTCTTAAACATAGTTTTTTTTTAATGTCTTGGTGGCCTAACGGTTCAATGACCGGATTCGCATGCACATGGTTGCAGGTTCGAACCCAGGCAAGTACCTGTCTGACTTTTTCAAAGTTATATACTTTCTTAATCATTCTAAGACATCATTGACAAACGGTGAAGGAAAACATCGTGAGGAAACTTGGATTCCAAAATATTGCTTCTCTATATGAGAAGAGGCCTGTGCCCAGCAGTGGGACGTTTATAGTCCGGTATTATTATTATTCATTATTATTATATTTTGTGTCGTGGTGGCCTAGCGGTTCAATGACCGGATTCGAATGCACATGGTTGCAGGTTCGAACCCAGGCAAGTACCAATGTGACTTTTTCAAAGTTATATGTATGTACTTTCTTAATCATTCTAAGACATCATTGACAAACGGTGATGGAAAACGTCGTGAGGAAACCTGGATTTCAAAATATTGCTTCTCTGTATGAGAAGAGGCCTGTGCCCAGCAGTGGGACGTTTATAGGCCGGTATTATTATTATTCATTATTATTATTTTTTATATTAATGTTAGTTTTATTGAAAACCCCAGAAGCTCTTTGCAATGATTGTTCAGGCATTTTTTTCCGATATTTTGTTTGTTATAATAAAAGTTGTTAGCCGGGCTATAAATAAAGTCGTACCTGGTGCGAGATCAGGCGGCTGGCTTGAGACATGCCTTGCAGGAGAGACTCTGTCTGCCCCGACTGTTGGAAATCGAACTATCAGTGACTACCCACAATCCTTTTTTTTAATTGCGGGTATTTAAAAAATACATATATATATATTATTGTTAAATAACCTCAATTGACATATTAAACAAAGTGTTCAAAGTAATGCTGATCATAATTTCTCATAAATGCATTAACTATTTATGAATATAATGAACTAGCTTTTGCTAGCGCAAATTATAGCCCATAGGCTTCCTCAATAAGTGGGCTATCTAACGGTGAAAGATTTTTTCTAATCGGGCCAGTATTTCCTGAGATTAGCGCGTACAAACAAACTCTTCAGTTTTATAATATTAGTGTAGATTTGATGTTAAAGATTCCTAACACACTTAGGGCCTATTTCACCATCGTTAGATAACTTTTATTCTACGAATAAAATAAACGTTTGACAGTTTTTGTATGAAACAACTGTCAAAATTTCAAAATTATTCCTCGAATAAAGATATCTGACGATGGTGAAATAGGCCCTTACTCCTAAAAGTTTGGGAGACACACGTAAGATAAAACCTACATATCCTGGGCAATAAACATCAATATATAATTATTTAAAGATTCAACGGTTTACTCACGCGCATTCTCGGGATCGCCCTACTAGTTTCAGACTCAATAGGAGTCCTTAATCATGAGCTGACGCGGCGGCGGCGGTGTCGCGAGTGTAACTAGTCGACTCGCGACACTACTAGTAGTCTACTACTAGTCGGGCGATCCCGAGAATGCGCGTGAGTAAACCGTGGAATCCTTAAATAATTATGAATTCGTCTCACGGAAGTTATTATAATAAAACATCAATATATCTTGATTTTTGTATGAAACACTTGACCCCCTATTGCTCCCATTCTGAGCTGATACTAACGAATTACTTAAGAGTTTTTAAGAGATTCCTAAACTCAATATTTGACCACACACATACAACACACATCCACACACAAATAACTGTTTAAAAATATAAACGCTTTCTATTCTAGCCTTAAAATAGTTGATTAACAAAATTTTCTTAGTCACGAAATCCAAGGGATATTGATCAGAGAGAGCGTTGGTATAGAAACAAATAAATGTAAATAAATTAATGTGGACAACATCACATACATTGCTCCGAATCCAAAGTAAGTAGCTAAAGCACTTGTGTTATGGAATCAGAGACAACGAAGGTACCACAAACACCCAGACCCAAGACAATGTAGAAGTGTTTTTTTTCTGCATTGACATGTCCAGTTATCGAACCCGGGACCTCAGAGCTGGCGACACCTTGAAAACCGGTGTGTACGCCACTTGACCACGGAGGTTGTCACTATCCACTTTATCTACCAATTTTGCCATGGTTACCGCATAAACAAAGGTGTTACTTTCGTTTTCTGAGGTTTACGCGAATATTAGACATAGAAATAAAACTACTTTAAACGGATTCTATCGCGGTTTATTTTGTTTGACACGTTGATTGACGTCTTGAGAAGATATGTTGCTCGAGCAACACATCTTGTCAAGACGAATACCATCTCAGTCTGCCCGTGACCATGACACCTGCAAAGGTGTTGAAACGTCGGGAACTAAAATCAAAATAAACCGCGATAGAATCCATTTAAAGTAGTTTTATTTCAATGTTACTTTTGTGTTATGATGCGCGTGCATTTTATAATTTCACTCTCATATTTTTTTCATAACGCGCCTAAAGAAGTATACCGTCAAACATTGTCTGCATGCCAATATCTTCATCCTCTCACCTGGTATGTCGGCGGTGGTGGTGGCAGCGACAGTGCTTGCGGGACATGTATCTGCGAGTGCATGTGGGCCGGTACTGCACCTACAAGCCCGCCGCCGCCCTGACGATGACACACAATAATAAATAAATAAAATGTTTATTCTCTCTTCACAAGGTAGGTACAAAAGTGCTTAATCTAATAGTCAATATACAAACATTTGTGAGAGACTTGTATAAAATAGAAATAAGCTAAAAATACATGGTTTCGGGATGACGTCGATCGCTTCTTAAGTGATTTGCTCAAGATCGAAAGGTCTGGAGCCAAGGAAGACAAGGAAGAAGGCAAGGAGGGAGACCTTTGCCCACCAGTGGGACCATAATTAGGTTACATAAAAAAAGGTAAAAATATATTACTGTAGTTTATTATACAGTTTCATATACTTTTTCATTTTATTATTCTAAAAAACGACGCCCGCACTATGCATTTTAATCCTTGTGTCGCGGGGTTTCACAAACATTCAAATCACAAAGAACATCCAGACTTGGAACAAGTATCTGTGGATCACACAAATACTTGTCTCATGCGAGGATCGAATCCGCAGCACGTCGCACACAGTGGTAATTAGCGTGGTGACCTATACCACTCGGCTATCCGTGCAGTCGAATATCACAGGAATTTGTATACAAAGAGAATATAAATCTAGCACCCATCAATTTCGCGACCTCATCTTGCGCAGCTTAACCTAGTCCAGCGTACCTGCGTGTGTATGTGGTGCAGCGGATGGTGCGGCCAGCGCGCGGCGTGGCGCACGTACGGCCGCGCGCGCGACCCGCCGCCCACCACGCCCACGCCCACGCCGCCGCCCACGCCCACGCCCACTCCGCCGCCGCTGCGACGCTGGAGGAAAACAATATTTATACTTAGTTATTACTTAGATACAAAACAATCTATCCACAAAATACAGTTATAAAAATATATGAATAAACAAATGCCTTTTTCTTTTTTCTAGAATTCAATTCAACATCCTCTCATAATCAAGCAAAGGGATCTGACAGACTTTCTGATCAAGTCTTTCTGGTCCAGCGTGCAGGTGTTAGGGCACGAAGGACAAGATAGCAGGTGTTCCATTTTTTGGGGAGTGTATCCCCACTTAGACAGAGTTATATTATACTAGCTGTTACCCGCGGCTCCGCTCGCGCGTCAAGTAAAGAGTAGTATTAAAGGATAGATGGATGTATTCTGTGATTATCAAAGTAAGGAGTAGGTATGAATAAAAATTTTCATAAAATATTATGGCGTTAAAATAATAACTATAGTAAAGTAAGTCAAAGCACTTTGTATTATGGAATCGGAAACAACGAAGGTACCATAAACACCCAGATTCGAGACAATATAGAAAATAGATTTTCTACTTGGACCCGTCGGGGATCGAACCCGGGACCTTAGTGCTGGCGACACCTTAAAAAACCGGAGTGAACGCCACTCGACCACGGGGTTCGTCGTTACAGATATGTCTTAGATGGTCATTATCTTATCTATTTATCTTTTCATCTGTCTATCTTTGAGAATACCGAACTTCACATACCAACAATTTCAGCCCCTATTTCACCCCCATAGATTTTCCTAAGAAAAGTAACGTATAGCCTTCCTCAATAAGTGGGCTATCTAACAATGAAATAATTTTTCAAATCGGCCCTGTAGTTCCTGAGATTAGCGCATTCAAACAAACAAACAAACTCTTCAGCTTTGTAATATTAGTATAGATAATGTGTCTATCTTCGAAAATGACACATTTCATATAAAAACTTCCAACCCCTATTTCACCCTCATCAAAATTGCTGAAATATGTGTTTATTTGTATCGAACCAGAAGCACGCATAAGAAAAGGCATGTCCCTATCTTTAAAAATTAAGTTTTTAATATAATACCTTGCAACCCTTATTTTACTCGGGAGAGGTTTCCAAAATCGCTTAAATACGTGTTCATTTATTGTACTTATTTTCGTGGGGATACTCAGACACCACGTACTGGCGCCGTTGTAGTACATGCTATTTATCAGAGATGGCGCTGTATGTGAAAAATGATTTTTATAAATATTTTTTTTCCCGCTTTTTTTTTTAAATTTTCTTTACTATAAACCTCACGGAGCCCGAGACCTTTCCAACGAATGCAAAACCGTGGAAATCGGTTCGTGCGTTCCGGAGTTATAGCGTCAGGAAGGAAAACCCGACTTATTTTTATATAGTAGATTATTATAATGGTTTCTGCTTACGTGGTGGTGGTGTGAGAGTGGGTGCCTCGCGTGGTGAGGCGCCATCAGCTCTAAGGGAGCACCGCGCGCCTGCAAACAAATTAATTATATTTCTATTATATTACAACTGTCACAAAATAATAACTCCGTTTTGACATTTGAGAAAGACCCAAGAATGTAACTTGGAACGAAACTGGTAGAAAAAAATAAATTAATGATGAATTAGCTATAGTGCTTTTAAAAAAAGTTTTTTTTACGCATTAAATAATATGATACTATAAAAGTTTTATGAGTTTTCTAAGATTTCTTGGGAAGAAATATTAAAATGAAAAATAAACTCTTCATGAAATGAAAAGATGATTTTCAATTTTAAGATTTCGACCTATGTTCCTTGGGGAAAGTTGTTCAGTTTCATGCATCTGATTACCTCGTTGAATATACGCACTCCTTTTAAATTAATCCTGAATATAGCGAGTATTATTTTCGCGCTTACTTTATAGTAGCATGCAATTTCTAATACGAAACGTCAAAAAACAGTTTCGTTCTCAGTCATTTATGTTTTAAAATATTTCAAACACAAGTGTTGTATGCTGTCATTTTCGACCAAGCGCAGGCCAGTACAGTAGCTTGTCTCTCATTAGTGGACATTGACATCAGTTAACAATTTTGTAAAATTTTAATGAAGATCTATATAGATCTTCTGCAACAATAGCGACCTTACAAGATTTTTTGACACGCCCCCATTAAAATTATACAAAATTTTGATATTAGTAGGATATCCTGGACCTGTTCATCAAGTACTCCTGACTCCTGGCGTTCCTTACCTCAGTGGCGAGCAACAACGGTGCGTGGTGGAGGTCTGTGGTAGGCTGTAGTGGCGACAGAGTACCCTCGCCACCGCCAACCATTTCAAGTCGTCCGCCTTCCGCACGCTGTATTAATAACACATTTTTTTATTTGTTATTTTGTTATTTTTTATAAAAACGACGCCCACACTAAGGAATTTAAAACTTGTGGCGCGGGCTTTTCACAAACATTCAAATGACATGCACAAAGAACACCCAGACTTGGAACAAGCATTTGTGGATCACACAAATGCTTGTCTCATGCGAGGATCGAGCCCGCAGCACGTCGCGCACAGTGGTAATTAGCGTGGTGACCTATACCACTCGGCTATCTGTGCAGTCAAATTTAAATGTTAAATACCCATAATAATAACATTACACCGGCCTATAAACGTCCCACTGCTGGGCACAGGCCTCTTCCCATACAGAGAAGGAATAAGCATTGATCACCACGCTTGCTCATAGCGGGTTGGTGATTTCAGATTCCAAATTTTGGAATCCAGGTTTCCTCACCCTGTTTTCCTTCACCGTTCGTCAATGGTGTCTTATTATGATTAAGGAAGTACATCACATTTATACTGGCCAGGGTTTGAGCCCACGCCGCCACTACGAAACTATAGCAGAAATATAGCCCAGTGGCTTCTCAACTTAAAAGGTGCCCAGATAACAGCTGACTGGTGACAGAATTTCTTCAAATAGATAATAATAAATAAATAAATGTAGACAACATCACATACTTTGCGCCCAAATCCAAAGTAAGTAGCCTAAGCACTCGTGCTATGGAATCGGAGACAACGAAGGTACCACTAACACCCAGACCCGAGATAATGTAGGAAGGTGCTTTTCTACATTGAGCCGTCCGGGGATCGAACCCAAGACCTCAGAGCTGGCGACACCTTGCAAACCAGTGTGTACGCCACTCGACCACGGAAGTCGTCAAATGTAGTTTGTATTAGCTTTACAAAAGAGCTGAGCTTTAGAAACATGAATTTTATTAGTCTTGCTCCATCGTATTCAGTTGAATATTGTATTCTATATGGAATGACTTGAGGACATCAGTGTCCTATAGTAGGACTGGTTGTCAGAACAGTAATAACGACTGTCAAAGATCGACGTACTCCAGTCGGTACCAATGGCTAAACGTACATTCAGAAGCAAGGAGTGGTCTCGGCAAGTTAACAAGGGCACCCATCCACGGACCAACCGCGACTTAACCTAAAAGCGCTTGGATTTCAATTAGCCACGAGATTTTTTAATTAAATTATAAATTAATAATACACTTGTACAAACCTGCGTATTAGCGATGTAGTGTGTGTGCGGATGCGGGGGTGAAGCGAAGGGACCCCGCGGAGGGGGCGGCGGTGCGAAGCTGCCGTGGTACTGCAGACCCGCGTACACGCCGCCCATCTGAAGGCCGAGAAAGTTAGGGATACGATACAAAGGGGGGATACGGTTGGGAGGTGGCGCAGTGATGTTGGGTAAAGATACCGTGGCTAGAAGATCGAGAGATGAAGATGAAGAGATATATTGGCTAAGAGATTGGGAATTAGAGATATGTTGACTAAAAACATGAGATGAAGTTAAGCGTTGTCTAAATGACTGGATATTTCAGATAACTGACATAAAGGGATACGTTAGCTTGAAAAATATATAAGAATATTATTATGTTGTCAATGTATCTCTCCAGCTTTCCGGAGAGATACATTGGCTTAAAGATGGTTGGGGAATAGTTTGAATGAAAACTGGCCAAAATAATGAATTATAGAAGGATGTATTGAGTACCCAGTGGTGTTTAGAGCATTCCTTAACCATTGTTAATGGATACTGTGACAAGACAGACTTTACATTTTTTAAAAAAAAACGTTGCCCGCACTACGGATTTTAATCCTTGTGTCGCGGGGATTTCACAAACACTCAAATCACATGCACAAAGAACACCCAGACTTGGAACAAGTATCTGTGGTTCACACAAATGCTTGTCCCATGCGGGGATCGAGCCCGCAGCACGTCGCGCACTGTAGTAATTAGCATGGTGACCTATACCACTCGTCTATCCGTGCAGCTTGAATTGTAAAGGATATAAAAAGAAAAAGAGCTACATTTTACAATTTCAATAATGTTCCCAATATCTTCAAATATTTTTACTCTTTTCAAGGTAAAAATCTTTATAATGAGTAGAAAATCACTGCGCCACCTTACCAAACTGTAATCCACCGTTAAAACAAGATCAAATGTAACACGACTTAAAACAATTACATGAAAGCATTCAATAGAAAAAATAACATTAACAAAAGCGTCATAACAAATAGAACTAAAATATCCATAGCAAGTGATTTAGTGATAGCAATAGAGATTAGTCGTTATCGTGTTACATTCGATCGATACACTTGCATCCGGTGAAAAAACCGGCGGTCCGGTGAAAAAATCGGATAACCGATTTTTGTTACGGTTTTTTTGCCGGATGGCCGATTTTTTTCCCGGATGGTGTTTATTTTTAAATAAAGAGGAGCCCAAGGTACCAGGGGTAACATACAACAGCGGTCAGTATAATTTAAGCATAAAGGTTCTCTACTCGTCCTATCGAATACATGACATGAAAATAAATACATATACTAACACACGTGTCTTTATCTATGAGAATGTATAAAAATTGTGCCAGAGTTGCTATTCACATTTCATATAAATATCAAAAATATAAAAAAAAAATATTAAATAATAAAAAAGTATAAAATGTGATATATAAGGAATGCTACGCTACAGTGGGCAAAACTATTTTGAATCATCTATAATGAGAAAATACATAGATAGTCGACGAAAAAAATTAAACATAACACGAAAAAAAATTTATAACAATGAAATAATATAAATATATTAAAGAACGAGAGAAAATCTTATGGCCGAGTGTAGGTGACCACGACAACGCCAATATAAGTGTTAATCAATTGTTCACATTAAAAGAGCATATTTGAGAAAAACAGCCAAGTTCTAAAGAAAGCGACCAGCCAAATATTTTTTTTAATTTTTCTCTACAATACCAAAGCTGAGTTGCTAGCGGGCATATCTTAAATAAAGTGTTGCAAAACCGACGGTTTCAGCCGATGTGAGTCCACTATTGAGTTATAAAATACTACGTACTAATAAAGAAACTTATTGGAAAACAAACTGATATTGATAATACAGACAAAATAACTGACACATTTAATTTCTGTAAAGTTATATAATTTCCTAGACTGTTATATAACACACAAAAAAATCAGTTCGACATTCTTAACATAAGTGTTAAAAAAATAATTATTAATTCATAAAAAGCGAGCCATATCCACCAACCATATCTCTGACGCTTGCTTTAGTACGTAATACATTATATATCAATAGTCTTGCAATCTCCACACGGGCTGAAAACCTCCAAAAATACACGAAAAACACGGCACATACACAAGGTATCGAAAGTGAGGAATATTTTATGCATGCGGTAACGTGACGGGGTTAGTCGACAAAAAAAATATTTGGGAGGGTCACCGGCGAACGGCTATGTACCCAAGCAAGGTACGCTATTGTATGCAGACTAAGGCCTCTCATACACGGGGCGACATGTCTCCGATACACGACGACTTTAGTTAAACGAAACATGCCTTGTACCTATGTGCATGTACGGCGGTAGTTGCTAGGAGACCAAAATCGTCGGTTATCGAAGACTTACGTTGCCTCGTGTACGAACGGCGTAATTTTTGTATGTACAACAGAAATGAGTTGTGTGCATGCTGGGCCGACGCACGGGTGTAGCTAAACCGTGTTCTTTGTGTTAATATAACATACACAAAAACAATATGGATACGTTAAATTCGATTACAGTGTTGATACAATTTTTAAGTTACAATGCCATAATATTTCGATTGAGCTGATAAGGTCACTTGAACTAGCAATATTTAAAATGGCATTGTTCCTTACTAGACAAATTTGACCCAAACCCAATTACATCACAATGACAGTGAAGGCCATTGGATGAAGGTTATGTAGAGACGAGATTCATCAACGAAACTTACAATTGGGAATGTACCCTTTACCACAAAGATTCAGGTTATTCAACATAAAAATAAACATTATTGTACAAAGTGTTAGAATGTTTTTGTGTAGTGTATAAAAACACAAAGAAACACGACTTAAAACAACATTAATTAACAAAAACATAAATATTTGTCTACCGCAACCCGTGTTACAATATCACGTGAACATAGCTTTGTTATTATAATACTCCCACACATCACCATAACATAAAAAAGCCGTACAAATTGTTATATAACAAACAAAATAATTGGTAACAAAATGTTATGTTCATTTCAAACACATCTTTCGTTAAATTTACACGGCTTTAGAGTGACATAATGTAAAATAACCCGAAAAATAAAAAGGTTTCCTAAAAAAAATGTCACGCAATCTTAGCTTTTCTGAAAAAAAAAATGTTATATAACATAACAAAAAATCAGTGTGGGAGCATTCGAAGCGTGTATTCCGTAGCATACACGGCTACACCCGTGTTAGGGTCTCCCCACATTTATCGACGCGGAATCGGCTTAAGCCGAGTGCGTATCACCACACTACTCGACTTATCGCCGATCAGCTGCTGCATTCGCCGTCGGCCGGCGTCGCGACGCGTCGTCCGAGCCAAGCCGATGCGAATGGTATTAGCAACACCCTTATTACGTAGACATAAAGGCTTTTTTGACCGGTGTTAGCGTCGATAAATGTGGGAAGACCCTTAAACACTGCTGTAATGTCGACGTTATGTGTATAACAAGTTCGTGAAATGGATGTTACATTGACCAAGGTATAGTTCGCGGGTATGGTGTTCATATTCTGTGAAAAATGTTTGAGTTATGATAAGTACATCTCAGAACATAATTTTCAACAACTAGACAACCCGGGTGGTAGAGAAGAATTTTTTTTTTGTATAACCTCACTTTGATGTTTTTTTATTTAGATACGTGTATAAAGATTTTTTTTGGGGTTTAAAGAAGATAATAAAATATGGACCTGTCCTAGACGTATCATTAAGTTAGATGACCATTTTAAAAATCATGAACATTTTTGAAGAATTGAAAAAAAAAGCTGCGCTGTGAATCAAAATGTGTAATTGTTTCTTTTTTTTATGAATTGATGGACATCATTAATCAATCCAAAAATGATATAGACCAGAAACTCATCTTATTCTCTCATCAACTTATTCTTAATACCTTTATTCGTTGTAATAATATGCTAAATCTAGTTCAGTAAAACGTGTTCTGGGCATCAAATTTTAGAAAATTATTAAAAAATAAAAACCAGAAATATCAACACCATAGCCCAATACCGTGTTATCCAAGCTCTGTGCGTCTCTATTGTATTATGAACACACAGGCTTAAGGCACCACCACCTCCATATAGCTAAGTTGAACCACAAACAACACTCCAAATTAAATTAAAGCACCCTCATTGGCTGAAAATGTAGCGACACCTACAAAAAAAAAAGTTTTCCATCTATGTTTTGGCCGAAAAAATAAAAACCTACAAAAAAAAAACGAGATTATCATGGTTTTTTTTTTTCTATAATGCTTACACTTCACCAATGAGAATGCTTTTTCAAGTGTAAAGAAGAAACACATTTTTAATTTGGATTGTCATCATTGAACAATAGCGACGAATTTGACCCCGACAATAAACACTTGGTATCATTATTTAAATAAACAATAATTGTAATAAAAAAGCCCTAACGCTAACCACCGGCAGCCTGGATCCTGTTCCCAATGCCGGAAAATTTTAACATTCAGCAGGACTCGAACCTGCGACTTCTGGAGCAACGCATCAGTTGCTTTGCCAACTAAGCTGCAGAGTTCACAATCCGAGTTTCAAATCCCTCCTTCCCTATCCATATTCCCAATAACAATCCAATATACGATTGGTTGTGCAGACTTGATTAACAATTGGTTAGGTAGTTCAAAGTCTGATAGATGGCGCTGCCCGGACTATTAATCTTCTTGATTTATGACGCATTCATGCGAAACAATTTCTTGTAAATTAAATACATTATTTACCCTTCCAACTAGTCTTGAATCCAATATTAAAAAAAAAATTACGCTATAGACGCTACAGTGTCAAAATTTCTTTTTGACACTGTAGCGTTAAATGTATAGACAAAATCCTGCTCACTATAGAATAATCACTAAAAAATATATTACCCTGTAAATTCTCAGTAAAAGTAATAAATAAGGATACGTGTTAATTGTCGGTGGGTCATCCAAGCTGATCATATCACTAAGGCCGGGACCAGACATCGCTACAACGCAAACAAGAATGCACAACATTTACTAAACTTTTCCGTTTTAAACGAAATTGTCTATAGGACTAGTATCTAGACCGGAGCTGCAAAGAGACAACATAAATAATCTCGGAGTTCTAGAAGGTAATATTTGTCTATGGGACTAGTATCTAGGCCGGAGCTGCGCAGAGATAGTATATACAACATGTAACAAAAACCCTGTCCGATCCTTGAGAGTATTATTCGGTATCGTTCTGCGAACACATATACGCAGCCAATAAAAGGATTGGAGATAATTTTTATTTCCAATTGAAAATAATTAAATCAAAATAAAAACTGATCCAAGGCAACAGCAACACTGACCGCTCCTCTTCACGTACTTACTACCTGCAGCTTTGTGTCAAAGAAGCCGCCTATGCGAGACTGTTCATGAACTGTACCACGAATACGCCTTTATTGGATCTGACAGGGGTTTTGTTACATGTTGTATAATCTCACAGTTCCAACAAAGGCAAGGACGGGACCGGAGCGTTTTTAGTCGGAGCAAGTCCGACATAATAATCAGTGTGGATTGATGTCACTAGCGTTTCATCCCGACAAAAAAACAATGTTCGCGACGAGCATTCGTTGCGAATGTTCGCTGTTTGTGCTTTAGTGATGTCTGGCCGCGGCTTAACAAGTCATGTGCTCAGTAGCTGGCGTTGCCATACATCCGTTATTCAACTATTCAGGGCATATGAACTTATTCATGGACATACATTTGACATTTAGATAAATAAACTCTTGAGGAAGAAACTTTGTGAAGTGATGTTTCATGAGTATAATACAAATATATAATTTTTTTTTTTTCATCTATCCTGCTTCAGTGGATTTAGAAGAAGTAGCTTACATATAGAATTATATCTTAAATTAGGATATAGGGCAATAAAGTAATCAAATATTACAACATCGTCTATATTATATCTATACAGGATTAATTTAAAAGGAGTGCGTATATTCAACGAGGTAATCAGGTGTATAAAACTGAACAACTTTCCCCGAGGAACATAGATCGAAATCTTAAAATGGGAAATGAACTTTTCATACAAAGTGACAGGTCACGTGACTTGTATGTTTGTATGAAAAGATGATTTTTCAATTTTATGTTCATGTTCCTTGGGGAAAGTTGTTCAGTTTTATGCACCTGATTATCTCGTTGAACAAACGCACTTCTTTTGAATTCATTCTGTATATATAAAAATGAATGTTAATCTGTATGTCCTTTATAGAATCGTAAACTATGCATTTGACTATATCATTTTTAACAAAGTTTTTGAGCATGAGCCCACGAAGGTTTCAGAGTTGGTACGACCAATTTTCGACAGGTGGCGTAGCAACGCGCGCAGGGTACAGCTGGCTTATATATCTATCGTCAAACGTATGTCACATGAACTAATTCCAAGCCTACCACTAGTACGAATAAAACTGCATTGTAAGTCAAGATAAACCTCTGATAATCCCATATTAGTACCTCCCCGCGCTACTGCGCTCAGACGATGTTCCGACTACCCACATTATAAAAAATTCAATTATTTACATAATTCATTAACTTCATAACAAAAGAATGAGTAAAATTACTAGAGAATAATAATTTATAAGTGTAAACATGGAATTTATGAAGCGTATATTGTACAAAATTTCTTTAAAAAAATACTATCTTTGAATATGCATTTAGAAATTTTAAAGAGTAACATTTTTTTTTAAAGGTTACTAGCAATGTGGGTCTCACATTACTAGTAATCTCGTTAACCCCTCGTGCTAAGCTAAGATGCTTGTGTTACGAGTGGGTTCACGTCGGTAGTGTAATGGGTGGGATTTGAACCCGCAACCACATGATCGCAAGTCCGACGCCCTAGTCATTAGGCTACCGCCGCTTTTGACATTCAAAAGGCATAGAGTAATACAAGAATAAATGAGCTATAATAAAGTAAAGTTCAGTGCTTCATATTCCGAAATACTACTTAAGAGAATTAACAGTTAAATAGTAAGTAAATACAAAGGTGGTAGACAAAAATGAGCCTTAACGTTAAAGGAATAGAGTCGAAAAATCGTCTGGTACAAAAATTGAGTCTTATATAATAAAGAAAACGAATGCTAAGTTAAAACTACGCGGCACAACAATACTAAGCGACAATGCGTCCAATCGTCAGCATCTTAACACCACAGACCAAAAAAATATAGAGAGGACACCACACACTTATATTTAAATCCAAAAAGCCCACACAGGATGAGCTTACATCGTTTCTCTTGCAGGTTCAAAGTAATTCGGATATACCATAATATAGAATTGTAATAGAATTACATTGCAATATAGCAGCTGAATTTCTCTCTTAAAACAACGCTTTTGTAGACAATAAGCATTCAAAAATGAACTTAAACATGTAGTCGGTAATTACAATTTACAGTGGCAGCAAAAAATACGCGACCAATACACTTGTAAAATGTAGCTATCAAAGTTTTTAGTTACTGGAAATTTCAACCACAGAGGAAAATTTCAACTATTTTTTTTTTATATCCCGATGTTTTTATTTCTTCTATTGTTTATGTGTGTCCTGTCTATTTTTTTGTGAGGTCTATGCTTAACACATAACAATCTGGGCATGCATATGTGCGTGACAAGTTAATTGTGGGACGTAGGTGACGTCACGCCACTCACACACGTGTTCTGAAAGTAGATGTGTATTGTAAGCTAGCGTTTAAGATTGAGGACGTAAAATTATGGTCTAGAAAAACAATACTTCTGGCCCGAAGGTTGGAAGTTTTCTTCAGAACAAGAACGTCCAAATATAAAAAAAGGGAATTCAAATCTCGCCGTAGTGAAAAAAAGTTAATACAAAGTCGAGAAGAAAGGTATTTATTTATTTGTCCAGCTACTAGATAAAGATAAGCGACTTCAAAAAAATCAAGTCAGCCGGGCTAGCATGAGCGTCACGATAAAATTGTCGTGGTATTTTATCGCGTCTTACTCGTCAAAATATCGTTTTGTCTTCGGCCCTAACATGGCTAGCTTGCGCGTGTCGTTAGAACCAGCCATTGCCATACGCAGCCATATTATTACAAAAGACAAAACGTCAGAACGAAGATATTTCAACGAGTAGATTCGATATAAGTTTGTAGATTTTCGTGGTTTGTATACATCATACAAATTAAAGACAACGGTTATAAACCGCGGTAATAAAAGAGATAAATACCTATTTTTCCCTTAAAAAAAAAGGGGGGGAAACAGGTATTTATACCTTTTATTACGTCCGCAGTTCAGACCTCTTGTCTTTAATTTGTATGGAGTAGATTCGATAAAATGCCACGACAAAATTATATTGTGCCTTGTTACCCAGGATTTTTTTTTAAGTTAAAGTTAAGTGGCCTCAAAAATTTTAAGTATAGTTTACAATGCACATCGGATCAGAACAACGTGAATATTAAGTGGCAGTTACCCATACTAAGGCGAGTGCTTAACATATATTAAATACAACTATAACAAAACCAAGCGCGTGATCGGAGGCTAACGTTATAGTTAAAAGATGTGATGCTGCACAGATACATTGAGATAAAAAGTAACTTCAATATGGTCTTCAATTCGTTTAGTACATTTTTCAGCAAATTCATAAAAATAATAATTTATTAATTGTTTCTCGCATAAAAAAAGAAACAAAAATATCATTTTTTTGTTTTCAATTGTTTTTCTATTTGGTTCAACGACCGTATTTGCTTGCATATGGTTGCAGGTTTGAACCTAGTACCAATGTGTATTTTTCAAAGTTATTTGTAATTTCTTTATTCTTCTAAGACATAATTGACAAACGGTGAAGGAAAACTGGATAAAAAAAAATCTGTAATCGCGAACCCGCAAGGAGCAAGCGTGGTGATCAATGCTCATCCCTTCTCTATATAGGAAGAGGCCTGTGCCCAGTAGTGGGACGTTTATAGGCCGGTATTATATTTTACTTACGAAAAAATAGCATCAATTTGGGTCGTACATTACTACTATTCTTGTTAACCCATATTTAAAAAAAATATGCATACTTATCACCCCAAAAAAAACTATCAACAGTACTAAACGAATATTACACACGAATACAATTTCAATTTTATAATTAATTAATAATATCTATGCAGCATCACAGTGTGTATAGTATACATAACAAACACTATAGTAACAGACGAGCGTCGTCAAGCCGACAGACCAAAACCGAAGCTTAATACCAAACCATAGACAAGTAGATAACACACAGCACAAATTACAAATATTGTCTATCATATCAAGATGGAATTTGGTTGACAAGTTACCACACTAATATTATTAAAGCGAAAAATTGTGTGATTGTGTGTGTGTGTGTGTGTGTATGTGTGTGTGTGTGTGCGTGTGTAAGTGTGTGTGTGTGTGTGTGTGTGTAAGTGTGTGTGTTTTTGTCCTTCTTCACGCTCAATATTGAGGTAGCTGACACCCTGGATTAACACAAAATAGGGATCAATGTGGGTCGCACATTACTAGTATTCTTGTTAACCCTTAGTGCTAATCTAAATGCTTGTGTTACGAGTAGGTTCACATCGGTAGTGTAATGGATGAGATTCTAACCTGCAACCGTACAATCACATAACTACCAACCAAATTCCATTCACCACTCGTGTTTACATTTATCTGTTTGTGTGTCTGTGTGTGTCTACGTGACGTCACTATAATTACAAAGGTGAAGCGGGGCTAGCAGCCACGGCGCAACAAGGACAATACAAGTAGGGTCAAATCCCATGAGTTTTGTACCAACTTTATATCTGAGACAACTTTATACTGAGTTAATATCAAAGAAATATATCTAGCAATGCCCCCCCTAGCCAAGTGAAATTTCTACAAGCGTGAACGATTATAGCTATTTATTATTATTTTAGATTATAATTATTTATATTGCTGGGATCCAGCAGAATACCAGCGTCAGGTATAATACCTGACACATGCTGAGCTGGACTCCCATTCGGTGCAAACTTAAGACACACTGCACCACACCGTCATTTTATTTTTGTTCACTTTCTACCGTACTACCGTCTAATTTGTAAATTTTTATGTTGTAAAAATCTTTTGTACTCACTTTTTTTTGTTCTCTTTTCTCATAATATTGTAAATAACCTGTGTCTTGTTTGTGCTGAATAAATGTTTTATCTATCTATCTATCTATCTATAGAAATCGCTTAAATGATATTAAATGTATGAAAGTGACAAGTCTGAGTCACGTGACTTATCGAAAACAAATGTCATTTCCATACATTTAATGTCATTTAAGCAATTTCTATCATCGTTATCGCTTGTAGAAATGTCACTTGGCTCGGAGGGCGGATCAGTCTTCGTTTATAGGTATTTTGATTCATCTGCCAGTGCTGAGTAGAGCTTGCATGAGCGAACCCGCGGCTCCGGTAAAGACAAGGACGTGACCGGCATGTTTTTGGTCGGTGCAAGTCCTACGTATCTTACAGGGGTTGAAGTCATTATAGATTAATACCCACAAAATTAACCATGTTAAAAATACAGGACTAATTTAAAAGGAGTGCATATACTCTACGAGGTAATCAGGTGCATAAAACTGAACAACAACAGTTTTATGCATCTGATTACCTCGTAGAATATACGCACTCCTTTTAAAATAATCCTGTATTAGTATCCATAAAAACTGATTCCATTGAGACCGATCCTCACAAACATTGCTTTAAAAATGACAAATTCAAAGCTATGTAAAATGTGTAAGTTGTTCAAAGTATTGTATAAAGTTGGTACATATGAACAGTATGCTAATTGTTAGAAACATGCACGCACCCACATTTTGTTGTCTCCGATACCATTTTAATGTTATTTACAAATAAATAAAGATTTTTTGACGCATTTTTTTAGATTTAATAAGTTATTAGTTGTTTTTTCTTTTTTGTGTGTAAATGTGTGTATAATTATATTTGTTATATATTGTGTTTGTAAATATCGATTATAACTTGTTGGTATATAAAAAAGGTAGGTAGGTATATTATAACTATAAGTATTATATTCCTGTGACATTTTTTATACTGGTTGGATTTTTTTGACGTGAACCTTGTAGGAAACGTACTGTAAATACTGAAGATAACAAATTATACTCTAGCTAATAAATGAATTTAAAAGGAGTGCGGATATTCAACGAGGTAATCAGGTGCATAAAACTGATCAACTTTCCCTAAGGAACATAGGTAATTGTAACGTTTTATTTAAAACATATCATTTATATAGCTTTTTAGCTTACAGCACATTACTAGTATTCTTGTTAACCCCTCGTGGTAAGCTAAATGCTTGTTGTGAGTGAGCTCACGTCGATAGTGCAATGGGTGGGATTCGAACTGGCAACCACATGATCACAATTCCCTAGCCAGTCCACTAGAGTTTATGTAATTAGTTTTAATGACCAAATATTAAATCTATTGTTATTTAAAAGCGTACATTATTCACAAATTTAGCGACGATAACCCATCCCAAAAATAAGACCAAAATATGTATAAGTGTAAATTATTGATATTATACAATGTATAAAGCATTAAAATAGTATCGGAGACCAAAACCGTTTTACAAATGATGTATTAACCCTGTGCTGAATATACAATATGCTGATAACCCGCAATACATACCTACTATAACTTAAATCACAGACAAGATAAAAAAAGCTATGGAGTCGACAATTTTTTTAATTAAGTCTTCAAATCAGATCATGTCCATAGTCTACTTTATTTATTTATATGAAAGTAAATGTGTTCATAATATTAATTTACTAGCTTTTGCTCGCGGCTTCGCCCGCGTGGGCGTCTATAGTCTTTCTCAATAAATGGGCTATCTAACAGTGAAAGAATTATTAAAATCGAGCCAGTAGTTCCTGAGATTAGCGCGGTCTAACAACCAAACTCTTCAGCTTTATAATATAAGTATACATTATACTTATTTTCGTTTCACTGTAATATCATGCTTAAGCGTGAATAATTTTGTATATTTTTTTTATCTGGCTCGTTTTTTTTTACCATCATTATAGGCTCATATACCATGGCTACAATCGTCTGCCTAATTTTTCGGAAGCATTTTGCTTACACCCTGTATATTACATTTGTACATTATTCCGTTAACTTTTTAAATCTTGTCTGTGTATATGCGGTGTGTATGCGGTATGCGGGCATGAGGTATGCGTGTGTCCGGTGTGTACCTGGTAGCGCAGCGCGGGCAGTGCCGGCAGCACGGCGGCGGGCCACAGCTCGGCGCCCACGCCCGCGACCTGCCGAGCGCCCACACTTCGTACCGGGAAGCCGCATGTGATCCCACTTACACGAGGTGGAGAGCCCCCCCTACTTAATATGATCCTACTTATGCGACGTGACCCTCATAACTTAATGCCTAACCCCTTATTTATTTTTAGGGTTCCGTACTTCAAAACGTATATAAGATTACTTTGTTGTCCGTCTGTTTGACGACACATGAAAATTCTCGTAGAAATTCTCCAGTAAGAAGAAGCTGAACATTTACTACTCTATCTAACTCAAAAGGAAAAAACGGAACCCTTATAGGATTACTTTGATGTCTGAATGTTTAAAGAAACATTCACATGGAAATTCTTGTGGACATTCTCCATTAAGAAGTAGCTGGATATTTACTACTCTGTACCTAAGCATATCTCATGAACTAGTGAACTTGCTACACCCTGAAAAGCTATATTTACCCCCTAAATATTATATATATTATATACACACCTTGTGTACAATATTGCACATTCAAGCAAGGGCATCGGACTTGCGATCATTTGGTCGCGGGTTCGAATTCCACCTATTACACTACCGACGCAAACCCACTCGAAACACAAGCATTTAGCTTAGCACGAGGGGGTAACTAGAATACTAGTATTTTTTTCCCCTTTTTTTACCCCCAGATAATCTTCTAAATTACCTACACTGCTTGGAAACTACTTGGAACACCCCAAAACTAAGTCACTATCAATACCCACTTAATTTTTTCCCACTCTCCACCTCCTTATCATGTATAAGAAGATAATTCTCGGATCACATGCCGCGACCGCTATTCAGAAACATTTCACAATGTTCCCTCCGGTTCGTGTAACTTATAAACTAAATACAACTTACATACATTTAAATTACAACAATATTATACGACCACGCATCATTGGCAATCGAGAAACATAAAAAATACACTTTATTTCGTTAAAAATAAAGTCTATATTTATTAACCAGTGATATGCAGTCTGGACTTACTTATATCTATGCTATGCCCAGATTTCAACGTCACTTATACGTCAAAATAATCCATCTCTTTCTGACATTATCAATTGAAAAGAAACAGATTTACTTACAAATTTAAAAAAAAGGACAGTATCCTCTCTTATGAGTTAGAAAGAGCCAGCAATATATTAACCTAATTTTTATTTTTAGTAAGTATGACAAATTATGTTCTTTGTGTGTATCTGTGTGTTAACACAGACACACACATGCATACAATAAGAATACACTACCACATTTATCTGTGGTTTAATTTAAAAATTACACATTTTAATGTGAATTTTATTCGACGAATGTATGTGTTACCATGTTTAAGTGTAAAAAAAACCAATGTTAATTAACATCGGCAAAAATTATGTAAGAATTCTGTGTAAGTAAGAAAATAAGAATTCGTATATTTTGATTGGTTGAATTAAAAGATTTA
Organism: Plusia festucae; assembly: GCA_950381575.1. Lineage (NCBI taxonomy): Eukaryota > Metazoa > Arthropoda > Insecta > Lepidoptera > Noctuidae > Plusia > Plusia festucae. Next base: position 1,194,246 of record OX494457.1, read on the forward strand.
TGGCCGATTACAAAAACGTCAATCACTTTAAAGCCTCCTTTAATGCCGGCCACACACGTAACGGTATAATAATACCTGCGTTTGACTTATTACGTATCCTTCAATAGCAACTGACAGCTAAATTTGCACAATTATTGCTATCCAATTGCTTATTTGTATTGAATTGGTAATTAGACAGCAATAATTGTGCAAATTTAGCTGTCAGTTGCTATTGAAAGATACGTAATAAGTACAACCTGCGCAGGTATACTGTTACATGTGTGGCCGGCATAAGAGTCATACTGTCTCTGTCACTTGGTGTGAAGTAGCGACAGATGACGACAGAAGTAGATACACTTATGAACATTTTAAAGTTGTTGAAATAAAACTACTTTAAAACGGATTCTAGCGCGGTTTATTTTTGATTTAACGACACCTGCAAAGGCGTCGAAACGTCGGGAACAAAAATCAAAAATAAACCGCGATAGAATCCGTTTTAAAGTAGTTTTATTTCAATGTCTAATATTCGCGTAAACCTCAGAAAATAATATCTTAAAGTTGATTGGCGTTTCAGTATTTCATTGATAACCAATCACATCGCTTGACCAGAGGTTTGATTGATTGACTAACAATTTTTTTTCAATCATTTTTTGTATCAATCAGGCCTGCAATAATGTTTGTTTAAAAACCGTGTAAAACCTGCCCAAAATGTTTATATTGGAACTGTCTGTAATAGTGTCACATGTAGGTGTGTACATCAAAATAAAATATATATCTCAATAATAATCGTACCCAATTCGATATGTTATAACTTTTCTTATATAATGTGTACAACTGAAAGAAATTTTATTATTAAATTTTTATTTACGGGACACGTCATAAGATTTTAATTAATTTAGAAGTCGATTATCCAGAATGACTTTTTATGGAGTGCGTAAATTCAACGAGGTAATCAGGTGCATAAAACTGAACAGTTTTCCCTAAAGAACATAGGTCGAAATCTTACAATAGTAAATTAACCTTTCATACAAAGTGACAGGTCACGTGACTTACGTTTGTATGAAAAATTGATGTTCAATTTTAAGATTTCGACCTATGTTCCTTGGGGAAAGTTATTCAGTTTTATGCACCTGATTACCACGTTGAATATACGCACTCCATAAAAAATAGTCCTGTATAAACTAGAACTCCTGTTTTCAATCAATTGTTTTCGTTAGTAGTATAACAAAATTATGGACGATATTTTTTATAGAATGAACTAGAACTCATTTTGTTATATCAGGATTATCACTAGCCAATAATTTGGTATGGAACCTAGTCTCACGGTTTATGTGTCAATTTCGACCAATCGCAAGCCAGTAGCCTGTCATTGGTGGAGTATGACAGATAGACTATATGTGACACTAGCTATCCTGGCGGATATTTTGGCAAGTGGTAGCCTCCTATCAAAAATAACTTTTTAAAAATCATGTAATGCTATTTCAAGACGAATTCTAAAAATAATTATTTATGTATCCTCACGGCTCACACTTAATATATTTGTAGCAATATTGCTATCTCGCTTCGACTTAAGACAGACCCTTATTTGTGAGTGAGACATAGCTTTTTAAAGTCGTTGACGTGTCCCGTTATTTATTTACACAATAATGTTGCTAATAATATAAGATTCGAGAGCCTGAAAAGATAAACTTCATATAAAATATTTTGTATTTTTTGACAAAATCACATTAAAAAAAGGACTGAAAACATTGGTTTTGTAAAACAAATTGCCTGAAACTTAGTAGAATAAAATTCGAAGACAGTTTGACATGACTTAGGTGCTAAATATCATATTAACGTAATGTTATCCTATGATAACATCCGTTACTAGGATATGACTGGACTCAAGATTCAAAAGCAAGTATAAAGTACATCATTTATGGTGTATGTGTAATAAAACAAAATAATACACTGTGATATCATTCACATGAAATCACAATTTCCAATTAATGCCCACCACAGAATTGCCGTGGGGTTTCGGCATAGAATAGAACCTCCCCCTACCCCTGGGTGTCGTAAGAGGCGACTAAGGGGTATAGAAACAAGGAGAATGGGCAGCAGCGTTCTCCTAAAGAACTGAAAGTAGACTGCGGTCACCAACCCGCTTGTCCAGCGTGGTGACTGGTAGGAGAACAAACACCTTAATGATGGCGCGCCCCCATATGGAAGACCAGGTGTTGTGGTGCAACATGGGAGAGGCCTTGGTCCAGCAGTGGACCGCGATAGGCTGACTTGATTGATTGACTGTTTTACCGACACGACTTACAACGACAAACTGTTTTACCGACAGTTGATCTGTCTTACTTATATTGAATCTTATATCATTAGCAACATTATAGCGTATGAAATCCGTCACTTTTTCCGCAGCTTATATTGATAATATGTACTCGATAGATGGGAAAGACTTATACAAATTTCAATCATATAAGAGATTACTTTTGTTAACCTCTTGTGCATATATTACGAGTTGGTTCATTGATATAATGGCTGTGTGGATGTGTTTTGAACCTGAGCAATTTTCTTTTGCTATTATTAATATTTTGTGAAACTGTTTTGTCTTTATTTTATTATTTCATCGTTTGCATAGCCTTTTCACAAGCTATGTTGGGGTCAGCTTCCAGACTTACCGGATTTATCTGAATACCGTATTTTACTGAGCGACTGCCTATCTGACCTCCACAACCCACAACTTCACAGGGTAACACAATATCACATAAAATAGAAAGACTGGTTGTCAGAATTGTAATGACTTAACGACTGTCAAAGATATATAAAACTGTACGACAGTCGGGACCAACGGTTTAACATGCTTACCGAAGCACGGAGGGGTCTCGGTATGCTTACAAATGGTCACCCATCCACGGACCAACCGCGGCGAGTGCGGCTTACCCTTTATTATTAATCAAACTGTGCGGCTTACACTTAGTAACGAGCTCTTTTATTATTTCTTCCCCATCAATCGAGTCCACATAGAGTATATAGTTGTCTGTCCGTCTGTCCGCGTGTACGTACCTGCGGGCGCTGCGCGTGTTCCCGGTGATGCCAGCCCACGCCGCCCAGCGCGCCCAGCCCGCGCCCGCGGACCGACATCTGGACACACGACATAATGTGAAGTGATGTTTCATAAGTATAATACAAATATATTATGTCATTTATGTATTTTTCATCTATCCTGCTTCAGTGGATTTAGAAGAAGTAGCTTACATATTGACAGGTGCGGTCACAGACCGAAAGTTTGGAGGGGGTCACTCACTACATTATTAAAAAATAGGTATCTCTTTATCTTGAACCGTCATGTCCCCTGTGGCCCCCCCCCCCCTTCGGACCGCGCCAGTGAGTGATATAGAATTATGTTAAATAAGAACATAGGGCAATAAAGTAAGCGAGTATTACAACACATTACTTAACATCACTATACAGGATTATCTTAAAAGAAGTGCGTATATTAAACGAGGTAATCAGGTGCATAAAACTAAACAACTTTCCCTGAGGAACACAGGTCGAAATCTTAAAATTGAAAATGAAATTAACATACAAAGTGACAGGTCACGTGACTTATATTTGTACGAAAAGTTGATTTTCAATTTTAAGATCTCGACCTATCCTCGATCTTTTCCTTGGGAAAAGTTGTTGACACCACCTGATTACCTCGTTGAATATACGCACGCCTCTTAAAATATTCCTGTATTAATATTAGTGCTTGTTTTTATGCCTTTGCCTAAAAAAAAGCCAGCAGGACTCTATGGTCTCCTTTCTCCTACATTCACTCAAGAGAGTGAGAGAGAGACTGTTGAAATTATAACTAAACATATTAACTTGACAACAGTAAAGATACCAACAGGCAACATAATAATCAATTTTACAAATTATTCAAAATTATTATTATAACTGCTTTGACAAGTGTATAAAGATTTATTCGTTTGACAAAGTCCGAGTTTTATTTATTTCCTCGAAAATATATAATAAAACGTTGTATGACATACCTACGAGTACAGTCACGAGCATAAATATGTATACACAAAATTGTAAAACAATAATGTAACAGGAACTCACCATCAATTCAACTTTTAATCATTTAACAACATAAAATTATAACAGTTCTCAAATCATGAATATATTTTTGAGTTTCAACAAAAACTTCTCGCTAAATTGATTTTACAATATCGCTATGTGTATACACATTTAACTCCTCAACAAACAGTATAACACCGATTAGGAATACAACCAAAGTCAACAAGGCGACCAGATACCGCAAACAGCTGTTCACGAGTACAACTTGCTGGTTAGCCATCCCCTCCCTCGTAATATCAGAGGGAATGAGATCACTCGACCTAAGACACCAGCACTCGTCAAGTGACAGCATACCTGGTTGATATCAAGCAGCAGCGGCGTGTGGTGCGCGTGCGCATGGTGCGTGTGGTGCGCCGCGTGCGCCGGGTGCGCGGGGTGCGCCGGGTGCGCCGGATGCGGCGGATGTGGCGGATGCGGCGGATGTGCGTGCGGCTCCAGCAGGCGCTCCGCCCACGTGCCCGCGCCCGCGCCCATGTATCGCATCCGCCGGCTGCGAACACATACAGGTTATTTATAAAGCGCATGCACCTGATTACCTCGTTGAATATACTCACTCCATAAAAATTAATCCTGTATAGTAGAAATTTAGCGCAGCAAAGGACAGCAGAAAAAAAAAACTAATGCATAATATATTGTAAAATAATACATACGGTGGTTGGTAGTGGTGTCTGGGAGTACGTCGCTCGACAGCCGGCGCCGACACAGAAACATTGCTTTCACCTGGAATCATACGATATTATATTATTAATATTAATAAATAAAATCTCCAGCGTTCTGTATAACTTTTTGGTATATTATTATTCTGTACTAGCTGCCCAGACAGACTTCGTTCTATCAAAAGTTAATAATAATAATTTAATTAATTTAGAGTAAAGTTCTCAACAAGGCCTCTGCGTGTTGGACCTGTGTCCCCACGTAAGCCTTTTACTAGCAATGGTTCTCAAAATACTATTATTCTTGTTAACCCCTCGTGCTAAGCTAAATGCTTGTGTTACGAGTGGGTTCACTTCGGTAGTATAATGGGTGGGATTCGAACCCGCAACCATATGTCACAAGTCCAACGCCCTAGCCATTTGGCTACTACCGCTTCTTACCTCTACTTACCTACCTGTAGAATCACATACTAAAGTTTTACCTCTCTGCAGGGCCTTATCACAATACCAGCATTGTGCTGAGATAGGACCCTTTTTGGTCATGTACAGTCAACAGCAAAAGTAGATGATGAATTGAATTTATAACTTTTGGAGTCAAAACTGATCAGGAATATATGGCAACTGTACTAGTAGTAAACGTTTGGTATAATTTACAATCACATACGTTGAATCACGACGCCACACAGTTCTGACGCGAACTCCGTTCATTAGTGGGTATTTAATTTCTTAATTTGATCATCTACTTTTGCTGTTGACTGTACAGGACTCAAACGTTTTTTTTTTCTGTAAATCTTTATTTATGTGATCATCCGTGCGAGGTTACAAATGAAATATTTTTGCTTCTTTTCTTTCTTACCTGAAGACAAATGCCTGGATATGCGTCTTCGTTTCCTGCTGGGACTGTCCCCCGCTTTGGAAGACAGCTCTCCGTCCGAAGACCCCGCTCCACTGACCATGGACTCTACGGAGCCTTCCAAGGGATTCGTATCCTGGAAAAAATGGTATGGATTAATTTATGATGGTACTCGTATCTGCTGTTTGCTTAGCCTGTATGTTGGGGGAGGCTTCCTCTTTTAGTACGGATCTAAGTTTGATGCCGTGTAAAAACACGGCATAGAAGAGAACCTCCCCCTCTCTTCCCGTGGATGTCGTAAGAGGCGACTAAGGGATATAGGAACAAGGAGAATTGGCAGCAGCATTCTCCTCAAGATATTTTTTTGCGTTAGAACTACTCCCACACTAAGGAATTTAATCCTTATCGCGGGGGTTTCACAAACATTCAAATCACATGCACAAAGAACATCTAGACTTGGAACAAGTATCTGTGGATCACACAAATGCTTGTCCCATGCGGGGATCGAACCCGCAGCGCGTCGCGCACAGTTGTAACTAGCGTGGTGACCTATACCACTCGGCTATCCGTGCTGTCAACTGAAAGTAGACTGCGGTCACCAACCAGCTTGTCCAGCGTGGTGACTAGGGCAGACACCTTAATGATGGCGCACCAGAACCCACGGCCCTCAAATTGAGGACCGGGTGTTGTGGCGCAACCTGGGAGATGCCTAGGTCCAGCAATGGACCGCGATAGGCTGGTGATTGATCGAAGTTTATTTAGTCAAAGGTGTGAACTCACCATATTATGATGATGGTGCATCATGTGCGGGGGATCAGCTGAGGTCCCCGCTCCTGGACTTACTCGCACTTCTGGAAATCACAGAAAAAAATCAAATTATTCAATTTTATTAAAGTACTAGCTGCGCCTAGGGGTTTTTGCCCGCGGTGTAATAGGTTTTTTTTTTTTGAGATAACAAGCTTAAGTTTGATTCAGGTTGAAATTGGTACAGCCGTTTAAGCGTAAAGAGGTAACAAATAAATCTCACTCACAAGCTTTCGCCGTTATAATATTGTGTCTGCTGGAGATTACTTTAAAATTCAAACCAGTGTTCAATTAGTATTGGTCCTAAGAAGGTACCTTGAAGTATACCATGTTGATGTAGGGTTGGTAGTACCCTAGTACGTAGGCTAAGTCCGTAGTTTTAGTACCCATGTTAGCCTTAAGTAATTAGTACCTGGATCACCGAGCTTTGCTCGTTTTTTTTTTGGTAGTGTGTTTTTACTGATGAAATGATAAAGTATGAATAATATTTTACAATCTTACCGACGTAATAATAAAAATATGAACTGGTAGTTTAATTAAAAAATAACGAGTGCATTTAGTTTAATATTTTATTAGAAACAAATACTATTTTTTTACAGCTTATCAATCACAAATAACATTAAAATTAAAAAAATATATTATTACTCGCCAACATGTCAGGAAGAGTATTTTTTTTGAGTTGATTACTGTTATCACGGATAAAACGTAATTTTCTGAAAATTAATCGTAGATCGATTTATTACTTTTACAGGGTGTTAGTTTAATACATAAATATAAAACAATTTAAAATATAAAAAGCTTATTCGAAGTCCTGTAATAGTTCTGTGTAAGTCCTTTGAATATTGAGGCCAGTTATCAATAACAGCACGCACTCTTTCCATGGGAAAATTCTTCACTACCAATCGTATGGATTGTTTTAGGGACTCTAAATTATCATGGCGTTTAGAGCAAGCCGTACCGTAACTGACCGTAAATCATAATCCAGAGGATTAAGATCGGGTCTAGACGACGTCAGTCTTTAACTCTGATGAAGTCCGAAACGTTTGTTTCCAACCAAGACTGCGTAGACCGAGCTTTATGACCCCGCGAGTCTTGCTAGAAAGACCATTCTTGGTTTATTGAACATGGTGTTGTTAAGGGGCTTCACTACCTTCTCAAGAATGGTATCTTGATACCCTTGTGCCGATGTTTTGATACCTTTTTCACAAAAGTATGGCGTCGTTCGATTTTACCACCCTATTCTTTTTTAAATTATCAGTTAAGAAATGACCAGTAGACCTACGTCTCTTATAGGCTGCAAGTCCTAAGTCATCTTTTAAAATACGCGACATGGTTCTAAGTGACAGGCTTCTTTCCCTTACTGCTTTGACCACCTTTTTCGTACGAATACTACGTAGTCGGCCTGATCTTTTTCTGTCACAAACAAAGGAGGTTTCATTGTACCTATTAATAGCCCGGAACACAAACATTTTAATAATACCAAGCGTATCGAGAGTTTTAAAAATAGCATTTGGCTCCATACCTACTTTGTGTAATGCAATCACAGCGATTCGGTCCTCTTTATCTCCCCACTCTATTTTAATATCGCAAAATATTGTACAATGTATTGGCGCCAAAATGAGAAAACACAATGAACGATCATATAAAAATGACAGATTCCAAATTCAAATGTAATATTTTGTTTATTTTGATTTGTATCAGTATTGCTGGCCGTAATACAAGAATTGCTCGTTTAAAGATTTAAGATGACTGAAAACACGGATAAAACGACATTTTCTGAAAATGAATCCTAGCTAGATCGATTTAACGCCCCCGAAACTCCCTGCATACAAAATTTTATGAAAATCGTTGGAGCCGTTTCCGAGATTCAGATTAGGTATATATATACTAGATGAAAACCCGGCTCCGCTCGGTTGAAATGTGAGTCATGATACACAATGTAGGTAAATATTTCTGTAGTAATCGGTTCTCAAGGAATATTAAAGGTAAGCAAGCCATAGATTCGTATAGCTTCGTTCATTGTGTTTAATAAATATAGTTAATAAAAACTGCAATAGTTTTCACACAAATAATTTTTATTGTTTTGCATACAAATAATAAAAATATTTTCGTGTAACGACAACAACTGAAGAAAAGTTTTAACTTTTGTTAAGATTCACTCAATGTTTCCGGCAAGACGTTTTGTTTTACACAGTCAAATGAGTCGCAGTTCTTTGTGATGGATACTTCCTTGGCGCGACGCACGCGACGTGTTGATTGGCGAGGCGTATATAAGAGCTAGTATGCAACGGAAAATAGAAAGAAAAAAGCGAAATAAATTTTCTTGAACTATTATTTCAAACGCGTTCTGAAACGATTCCAACTATCATGCAACTGTCATACGCCCGTCAGCACTGTAATCACTTCAAGGAGGTTGTATGATAATAAACTCCTTGAATCACTTCGAAGCAGAATTATCTGTTACGGAACGCGGCCTTATTAATTACCCAAGATGGCGACTGCGGTTTTTTTGTTTGTCAGTGCCATTAGAATTTAACGAAATTCTCCATAATCCGAATTTTGCGGATATATGTTGTCGACTCGAAATCAATATTTTTTATGTTTTGTTATTCATATAAGGTTTCGATCGAGTCTACCGTAGCCCTGAACGAAATTATTAATATAGAAGATATACAAGAATTGCTCGTTTAAAGATATAAGATTATAAGTATTAGTATTAAGTAACGTTAGCGAATAATTGAGTTGAACACATCAGTAGCAAATAAACGCTCTTGCGTGTAGGTCGTTGTTTTTTTAGTTGTTCATTACTTCACACATAATTCAAGTAAAGTTTTTTAATAAGTACACCTTTAATAAATTGTTAGCCAGGACATAAAAAAGAAAAAAAATATTCATTCGTGTCAGATGCGACGCATTAAAATAAAACAAAATATAATATACTTAAAAAATCTAAAATATTCGGGTAAATATGCGTCACCTCTGCGCGAAATGGACATCCCTCAGTATGTGCTGGGATCCAGAATCCCAGCGATAGCTTTTTTTACCTAAATCATGTCTATAAAACCTCATACCAGAAAGAACGTAACCTAAGTAATGTCAATACCTGTGCGTCTTCTTTCTGAAGGGCCGGCGGCGCGTCGCTCTGCGCGCCTCGAACCTCCAGCACCACCACCTGATAGAAAAGGTTTTATTCATAAGTATAAAAAAAATAACGGCCTATAATTTGACTGCACGGATAGCCGAGTGGTATAGGTCACCACGCTAATTACCACTGTTCGCGACGTGCTGCGGGTTCGATCCCCGCATGAGACAAGCATTTGTGTGATCCACAAATGCTTGTTCTAAGTCTGGGTGTTCTTTGTGCATGTGATTTGAATGCTAGTGAAACCCCCGCGACAAAAGGATCACATTCTTTAGAGCGGGCGTCGTTTTCATAATAAAAGAAAAAAAAATGTCCCACTGCTGGGCACGGGCCTGCATGTTAGATAAGGTTCTGCATATGGGACAAGAAATTTTGTACTTTTGGGTGCATTGGGGATTCATAACAGATCGAAGTTGGAAGGAACACATCAAAGAGTTCTTGGCTGCCTGCATCGCACCTGCATCTGCATTCCAGGTTCTGCCTAGCCTTTTCCCAAGCTATGTTAGGGTCGGCTGCCAGTCTTACCGGATTTAGCTGAATGCCGTATTTTACATGGAGCGACTGCCTATCTGACCTCCACAACCCATTGCTGGGTACAGTATCCCATAGTAAGACTGGTTGTCAGAATTGTAATGACTTAACGACTGTCAAAGATTACTGTATGACAGTCGGCACCAACGGTTTAACGTGCTTTCCGAGGCACGGAGGGGTCTCGGTATGTATATAAATGGTCACCAATCCACGGACCAACCGCGGCGAGAGAGGCTTAACCTTTATTATCGGTCAAACAGTACGGTTTACACTAAGCCACGAGCCCCTCATCTGCATTCGAGCAAATCTTGGAAACTAAGATTCCTCTGTGCCCTACCTCTTTCGAAATGTGGTGCCTCATGGAAGATGGCCATGGAGTTCCATTCATTCGCCTTGACCAGGACTATCAGCCTAGAAAATGTAAGACTTGTTTAACGAAAAACATTCTTTGGTGTAGAAGCATCACTGACCTATACTAAGCGGTCTCGAATGCTGATCATGGTGCATGTGCTGTCCATGCCCATGCGGGCCGTGTCCGTGCGGGCCATGCTGCTGGTGCGCGACGTGCTGGTGGTGATGTCGGACGTCCCGCTTGACTGGTGCCGGCGCTGGTGGTGGGGACGCCGCCACGCAAGCTTCCTTTGGACTCCCGGCGCTGCTGCCGTCACTGAAACAAGGAATAGAGAGATGTTAGTACAAGTATTTGATAGCATTTCACTAGGTCCTGACTGCCAAAGCGAAGGCCGTAGGTTCGATTTCCTTCGTTTATTTATTGGACTTAATTCAATACGGCTTTTAACCAATTATGGTGAATAGCATTGCTACAAGTTTTATACAGCATCTGACTGGCCTGCTGGTATGGTAGGTAGTGATCCTGACTGCTAAAGCGATGGTCTTAGGTTCTTTTACGCCCTTTTCTGAATTGAGAATTCCAACTTACTAATTTCCTAAACCGTACTTAGGTTACGTGATTGGTCGAGCAAAGTAACACATTTTGAAGCGGCGGTAGCCTAATGGGTAGGGCGTCGGACTTGCGATCATGTGGTTGCGGGTTCAAATCCCACCCATTACACTACTGACGTGAACCCACTCGTAACACAAGCATCTTAGCTTAGCACGAGGGGTTAACGAGATTACTAGTAATATGCGACCCACATTGCCAGTAATCTTTAAAAAAAAAACGATTGATTGATCGGAGTTTGAGTTGAACTTCTCAATTAAAGTTGAAATTCTCTATTCACAAACGGAGTTTTAGTCTCAATTTTTTTTAGATATAGTGGCAAATTTTCACGCCGTTGTATTGTACGCTGAATAATTATAAGGAATATAATAGTGGTTACTGGAAGAAAGTTACTTACTTGACTTTATCATCATCTGCCTAGCCTATCCCAGTCTTACCAGATTTAGCTGAATACCATATTTTACAAGGAGCCATGGAATCCATTTTACCGGGTAATACAGTGTCCCATAGTAGGACTGACTGTCAGAATTTTAATGACTTAAGGACTGTCAAAAAAGTGCTTGCCGAGGCACGAGAAGTCTCGATACGCTGCAAATGGTCACCCATTCATAGACCAACCGCGGCGAGCGCGGCTTAGCCTTTGCTGGCGGCCCAACCGTTGACGGGCCTGTTGGTCTAGTGGTAAGTGACCCTGACTGCTAAGCCGGAAGTCGTGGGTTCGATTCCCACTCATGACAAATCTTTGTGTGATGAGCACGATCATTTGTTCTGTCTGGGTGTAATTTATCTATAATATGTATGTATTTAGAAATATATAAGTATGTTTATCAGTTTTCTGGTTGCCATAGTACAGGCTACAGGCTCTGCCTAGTTTGGGATCAGATGGCCGTGTGTGAGATTGTCCCAAGATATTACCGTGCGCTTAAATTATCCACGAGCCCCTTTTCAGTCGATCGACTTTATCATTAAACAAAAAAAAATGGAGTTTTACAAAGAAACTCAACAGCACAAGTCATATCTTATTTAATTCATCTAAGCCTTTGTTCGAGTCACTTAATCTTATGTAGGGACTTAAGTCTGTCAACAGCGGCCATCTTGGAACTGTGACGTCACCAGGCGGCCATACCAAGAATACGTCGTATGGCTTTCGTGTTTTACACGTGTAAGGAAACTGTTAATATGGTTTTTCTAGTTTTCTTTGTTATATTCAGGTATTAATACTAAAAATCATAGTACATTCAGGTATTAATACTTTTAATTATAGGTATTTAAAAAAAAAACCGGACAAGTTCAAGTTGTTCTCGCCCGCTGAGTACAAATGTGTGCTTTTCAGACTTTTCCCTATACTTGTAGTATATTATATTATGACGATAATACTTGCCAAATTTTGTTCTAGATCAACGGGAAGTACACTATTAATTTTGATTCAGTTGAGTGTAAAAAAATTGCGGTACTATCGCGGCAAAAAAGGCTCGTCTTTTCTTGGGATCCAAGAATAGTACATTTATACCAAGTTTCGGTAAATCGGACAGCGGTTTAGCCAGAAAGCCAGATAATAAATGGCTGGCTTACTGGCTGTTCATTTAGTATCGATTTCGGTTAGAAATGTGTATTCCACAGAATTTCATATGTTCATCTCAAAACTCAATTTTTCTGCACAATTTCTACATTATCTGCAGACCACAGATAATCATTTTCCCAGAGGAAAACAAAAGCGACAAAACCCAAAAAAAAACAGGCAATCTTCTCCGTGGCCTTTCCCAAAAAATGCTGTGTTTAACATTGAGTGACTGCCTATCTGACCTCCACGAGTTCTACTTCATATTTTACTGTCAAATGTCCCAATATCAGGCAATCATAATTTAACCACAAAAACGATATAACTATTTGTAAACATAATACATTTTAAATATTATCGCGCAATGATCGCGCAACAGTGGCGCCGCAGATACAAGAGGCAGTGACAGAGCGCTTGCGTCACTACGAACACGAGTCGTACGCGCAGCACGTGTATAAGGGTCGGGTCACACTGTAAGCGTAGCGGTATTGCGGTAAAGACAGCGTACTGCAGTGCTGGGAATAGGCTAGTTGAGCTGTTTTTACTCCAAAGCTACAGCACAAAAAGCGGCGAAGGATGCGCGAATCAGCGTGCTCTCCATTTTATGGTTGACTTTTGAAAAGTGCTACTTTGTACTTAATTTACCTAATTTTATTTATTTTTCTTTGTACCTAATTTCGAATAATATAAATTAGATTTGAACTTAGTGAGCTAGTAAACCGAATAGCCCACCAATGAGTGAAGAAACCGACCAATCAACATTTTACAGACTGATAGTGAACCATAGCAAACAGAAGAAAAAAAAAAAGACCTTTTACTATCTTTTCTTTTGGGAAATCACTCCTTACTCCATACACGCGGTGGCATGTGTCCGGAACCCCACCGGACAAGTAAGAAGAGCCTTGATAAATGGCTTGCAAAAATACGAAATTTTCAATAATATTAAAAAGTGTCGTTTCTCTTAGATAATGAGATAAGGAAAACTCCTCTATAATCAATGGGAGCAGGACTATTTTAGTCTGATTTTATTGCAATATCAACTCTTTAAACAAATTTGAACCTTTTCCCCTAGTATATAACATTCAAAATAATTTGCATTAAGAACTCCGCTGTCAACCGCACCTCTATCAGTAGCACTTGACCCTTATCATGCTCGTGCGCAGTTTACGCAACGGTTCTCGGTGAGAAAACTAGAAAAACTAGGCGTACTCCGATAACTCAGCTATTTTATACGCTTGAATAGTCTCCGTTGCTTAGAGGTTTGATGTCAGTATTTGTACGAAACTTGTAGTGAGTTCAATTATAAAAGTGGAGAAAATCACATACATTGCTCCGAATCCAAAGTAGCTAAAGCACTTGAGTTATGGAATCAAAGAACGAAGGTACCAACACCCAGACCCGAGACAATGTAGTAAGTGATTTTTCTACGTTGGCCCGTCCGCGGATCGAACCCGGAACCTCAGAGCTGGCGACACCTTGAAAACCGGTGTGTACGTCACTCGACCACGGAGGTCGTCAAATAAAGTTCAGTCATAATATAATCCTTATGAATATTATAAATGAGTGATTGTGTCCGTCTGTGTTACGCAATCACACCTAAACTACTGAACCGATTTAAATTCAATTTGATACAGAGATAGTCTAAGACTTCTAGAGCCTGAGAAAAGACAGAAGCTCTTCTGCCTAGCCTTTTTCCCAAGCTATGTTGGGGTCAGCTTCCAGTCCTACCGGATTTAGCTGAATACCGTATTTTACATACAGCGACTGTAAAGTAAAGTAGTACAAAAGCTACTTCATGATAATTAAGCGCACATATGACAGACATTCGCGATAATTGATACCCAAGCGGGAGGAGTCGCGGGACAACTATGAAGCTTTTTAAAGTTGGGTAGTGGGGGCATGAAACGTCACAACGTGAACAAAAATTGTTGGATAGAGTGACGTCACGGGAACATTCCTTAAGCAGTATCATCGTATTATTTATAAGTACATCCCTCTTATACCCTTAAACCTTAATCTTGAATCATTCTTTGACGGGCCTGTTGGTCTAGTGGTTAGTGACCCTGACTGCTAAGCTAAGTGGGTTCGATTCCCACCCAGGACAAAGCTTTGTGTGATGAGCACGATCATTTGTTCGGTGTCTGGGTGTTATTTATCTATAATATGTATGTATTTAGATATATATAAGTATGTTTATCAGTTGTCTGGTTACCATAATACAGGCTCTGCCTAGTTTGGGATCAGATGGCCGTGTGTGAGATTGTCCCAAGATATTATTAGTAATCTAAGAGCAGTTGCTGTTAACTATTGTCTTCTGACGGGACAGGGAAGGTGTTAAAAAACCTGACGTAATTTTTTTTAAGTACATCCCTATTATACCTTTAAAGCTTACTCTTGAATCATTCTATCGATACCTGAAAACTGCATTAAAAGCCTTTGCGTTAAAATATCTTAGTGAGGGAGGGACTTCGTCTTATACTATGTTGAGATGTTAATCGCGACCAGCTTCCCGATCTAACTCGGGCCGGTTCATCTCGTCGAGGAGTTGTAGCTTTCACCTCGCTTTCAATATTACGCCATAGCGTGCGAACTCCGAACTAATGGCTTAGCTGAATTTATTTATAAAATACTAACTTCTGCCCACGACTTCGTCTGCGTGGACTTCGGAATTGGGTACAAAAAGAAATGAAAAATGTAAAAGTAATGAAAAATGGAATAAAATTTTCACCCGTGTTATATATAGCCTGTGCTGTAATAGAGAAAAATACAAAATTCCAAAGCTGCTGCCCACGGATTATCTCGGAAACAATTTTCAATTTTCCCTCGCGGACTACTTAAGGAATCAGGATAAAAGGTATCCTTTGTTCTTTGCCATGTCAAAGGCTACATGCATGCCAAATTTCATCTAAATCCGTTCAGTTGTTTTTGCGTGATTGAGTAACAAACATACAAACATCCAAACTTTCACTTTTATATTATATGTGTAGGATAACATTGACAATGGGTGAAGGAAAACATCCTGAGGAAACCTGGATTCAAAACCCGCAATGAGCAAGCGTGGTGATCAATGCTCATTCCTTCTCTATATGGGAAGAGGCCTGTGCCCAGTAGTGGGACGTTTATAGGCCAATATTATTATAGCTTTAAAATTTAGATAATTTCTAAGACCGTTTCTCCTTCTTATATCTATTTACCTCAAAAACCACATCAAATTTACTCTCTACCAACTAGACGCTAGTCCACTCAATAGTTGCCAACCGGTATAAAAAAATTAACGATAGTCGAGCGACAATCGATGTAGTTACTGCCAAAATACATTTACTGAGTCATCAGAACTCGTCTGATAGTGTTGTAGCTGCCAAATAGACGTGCCTCAAATACCTATGGTACTTCACTACATAATTGGGTATTTGACTACTATCGAAAAATTGATTTCTGACAAATGTTTAAAAAAATAATCGTAAATTGAAGCAAAATTGTGAAAAAATAACAAAAATATATACCTACACAATTATATAAGTTATAACTGTTATAAGCTTTTAAAGTTAGTTGATGTCGCATGCTCTATCTCTTTTTCGTAAAACGACGACTTGTACGGGGCAGCCCCAGACAAGTATGGAGAACTGAATATTGACGTCACAAAACATTATCGCTATCTCTGTCAAATTAGCAATATTGGTATGCTTGTAACTAGCTTAATATAAAATTAATTAGTATGTCGTTTTTAGAATTCGTTATAGTTTGAAGTATTTTTTTTATGTATGAAAAGTACCCAATTCAAGATGTCAAATAAAGATTTATTGATTTGTTTAAGGGTTTTGTACACGAAGGGTGCAAGATACCACCCTCTACCTGCCTGTTAGGAGGCTGTATATCATGGACCGTAATAGGTTTTGCAAGCATCGCTAGCCTAATGACTAGGGAGTTGCGTAAGCTTTAAAAACCGGCCAAGTGCGAGTCGGACTCGCGCATCGAAGGTTCCGTACAAAACTAAGTTTAAAATTAATGAAAATGTTTTTATTATATGAAGTAATTAAAAATTTACGGTTTTAGAAATTTTTCCTTTACCTGTACTATAACACGTTGTTTCGTACTAAATTTCAAGATTCTAAGTTCACGGGAAGTACCCGGTAGGTTTAGATTCCGTTGCGAGTGTCGAAAATTTGCGGCAATTTGAGGCATAAATTGTAATCTATAGTATCAGTCTATTAATTACATTACCTTATGAGCTTCATTTTTTCACAGGTCCAAGGGACAGTAGACTTGAGTATTTGACGTTAATTTCAGTTTGGTATATTGAGTAGCAAAATTATAACTGAGTATCATGGAAGCATGATTCATACTACATAAAATTTCGTCAATGCTGGCGAAATAACGAGAAAACCTTAAACTATAAATACCAAATAATTTAAATTGTGTTCGCATCGCTATTCGCTGCGTTGCCGGTAAAGAGCCCGACCCTGGTCGGAGGTCGAGCGCCCCTCGCCGCAGACCTTAACACGCCTCCTAAATTATGCACTACTGCGCATGCGTCTTAAACATTAACTCTTTCAACCAAATACTCAAACGCAACTTAAGGATTTTAGGACTCGATCTCGCGCTACTTTACTTCTTCGACTCAAAATAGACATAAAATTGAGAGCTTGTATGTTTGTGGGGGTCAGATGCGGCTGGAAGTATCCGCCTGCGAATATTTGCGTTATCCCAAAAATATAAAAAATTGTGTATAGAATCTAGGTGTTCATAGTTCATGTGATTTTAATATTTGTGATACCCAAACGAAGAAGTTCAGGAGTCAATTAAAAGAATATCCATTCGATTGAATGGCAGATTTTCGACCGATATGTGGGAAAAAAACTAACACGGCAAGCGTGGTGATCAATGCTCGTTCTCTGCATGAGAGGCCTTCAGTGGGACAGTTACAGGCTGGTGTTACACCTACACTTAAATGTCATATTGCTTATAGGGACATCGTTATTGGCACCTCACCGTAGGGCAAAAAAACTTGGCAACAGAGCAAGCGTGGTGATCAATCCTCGTTCACTGTATGAGAGGCCTGCAGTGTTACAGGCTGGTGTTATTAACAGCTTCGGTAATGGCACCCCATAGAGCAGTTCACAAGCGTAGTGAAAATACTCGTTCTCTGTATGAGAGGCCTGCAGTGGTACAGTTACAGGCTGGTGTTATTAACAGCTTCGGTAATGCACCCACCGTGGGTCATCTCACAACCGTAGTAATCAATGCTCGTTCTCCGTTTGAGAGTTCTTGGGGACAGTTGCATACAATAATTGCAGATACAATGTAATATACCCCCTCATCAATTTTCTGTACCAACAATTTCCTACGCGAAAAAGTTCCTTTCATATTGAAAACGTTTTCTGCACGCGATCAAAATGTCAGTCGAAAGTATTATATAAACTGTTTTATATAACACAATATTTAGTTCCGAAAGTCGATGATCATATGCGACCCTTCGAAAAATCGAGGAAACTGGTTTATAATGGCCAGAACAACTTTCATGAGCGAATTTCTGTCGACGAGGATCAGTGAACGGGTTTTAAAAGGAGACTGACTTAATCGAACTGCCTTCTGCCTAGCCTTTTCCCAAGCTATGTTGGGGTCGGCTTCCAATCTTACCGGATTTAGCTGAATACCGTATTTTACATGGAGCGACTGCCTATCTGACCTCCACAACCTATTGCTAGGTAATACAGTATTCCATAGTAAGACTGGTTGACTGACTTAATCGAACTATTCGGAAAAAAACGGAACACGTATAGGATCACTTTTGTTGTCCGTCCGTCTGTCAAGAACCTTTTTTTTTCAGGAAGGGGGTATCAGGCTGAAATTTATATCAAATTCTCAGATCTACTGTCATGTGAAAACTTCTAAGCCAACGTAATCAATCAGCCGTTTATGACGTAATTTCCCGCAAAAAGGGAATCACTACCTACAGGGTACTTCCCGTGAACTTAGAATCTAGACATTTGGTAGAAAGCGACGTGTTATAGCACAGATAAAGGAAAAACTGCTAAAACCGTAAATGTTTAATTACATCATATTATTATAATAAAAATATTTAAATAATTTTAAACTTGGGAACGGAACGCTCAGTGCGCGAGACCGACTCGCACATGGGCGATATTTTTTTAAATCTTTTTTAACAATATTCTTTAACCATGTTTTTTTGTATTATTGTTATACGTCCCAGTGCCACTCGCACAATTAAGACGAATCAAACTAGATCTTTCGAACTCAAGGTAAATACAAAAAAAAAACTTTGAAAAATAACCCTTCCTTAGGCGCATTGGAATAAAAAGGCACGTAAATTAAAAATTGTTAAAACATTCCTACATAAATGTAATCTTGATGTGCTGACTATCTTTAAAAAAGTATCTCTTATGAAAATATAAAAATTGGTGAATCCAATCGGAGCTACAATTTCACAGGTACGCTAAACAAACTGCATCAACATTTGTTCAGCGGTTTAGCCGTGAAAGAGTTAAATACAGGCGGAGACGCTTTCGCAGTTATAGCGTAACGAATTTATGAAAAAAACTCTAGAAATAGTGACCGCAAAAATTCAACCCAGTTGAAGTCACGAAATAAACGAGTATCAGATAATTTACTTCTGCACACCAAAGAGGTTCCCAACCCAAACTCACTCGGAAAACTAGATGGCGCTGTAAACAAGGGTAGAAAAAAATCTTAACTCCGTACAAAGTTCCCTTTAAGGCAACATCCAACCCTCCCATTATGCCACATAAGCAGAGGCGAGGTCATCGACCCCACATGTTTTCGGGAACCAAACATCCAACCAATCAATAACCATGTTTAACAGGAAAAGCATAAAGTGCAATCTTGCGTAACGTCTACTATCAGAACCAACTAAGCGTCCGGTGTCATTTCGCATAAAAACTCCATCGTTGCAATTTGCACCGTAAGCACAAGCCCTTAAGATCGAATCAAAAGTTAACGCCGTGTGAATAATGAAAAAACATACTTCATTGTCTAAAGAAGCAAGCTAAAACGAGTTTTATATAACTAACAATAGAGTTCATTATCAAACGCCAGAGCGTTTCGTTGACAAAGTTTGACGTAAACACGGAATACGTTGAAGCCTGTCATCTCTGTCAGTCGTAGTGCGATTTCGTTTGAGTGAGCGAGAGGTGAACACACGTGGCGTTTCGGAAAGCGTGTAGAAATAAAACAGACTGTTTTCTTTTTGTTTGCCTTTGTTTTTGTGGGTAAAACGTGAACGACTTTCGATATGTACGTGCTGCTGTAGTGTAAAATCTTAATACCATCATATTATTTCCGAACGTGCTTTTAGGTACGGAGGGCCTTCCTTGGTCTCTACTCACATACGTGATCTTTATCAGTCGTTCAATGATAACAAGGACTGGATATTTAAAAATAAACATCTATTTAGTAAGATATACAGCGTTTAACAAAAACCCTGTCCGATCCTTGAGAGTAGGTATTCGGTATCGTACTGCGAACATATACGTAGCCATTAAATGGATTGGAAATTATTATTTTTCCCCAGTGAAAATATTTAAATAAAAATAAAAACTAATCCAAGGCAACAGCAACACTGACCGCTCCTCAAAGTTCACGTACTTACTACCTACAGTTTTGAGTCAAAGAAGCCGCCTGCGAGACGGTTCATGAACTGTACCACGAATACGCCTATTATTGGATCGGACAGGGGTTTTGTTACATATTGTAAAGTAAAAAAATATTTGCTATGTATTATTTCCTTTTAAAAAAATCCCTATTCATCATTGGACCTGGCGTAGTTTTTACTATTAAATTATATGGAACTAATTGCTTATTATCGCGACGCAAGTCTTCAAGTAATTATTAAAGTCATTAGGGAACATTAACAAGCAATAATATTGTGTGATTACCTTAGTTTTTGCCGTAACTAATTCATTTGTGGTCGCCGTAATAATATTCGTCATGTAACTTCTTTTAAGCTATTGCATAGCTTTTATCGAGGGCTTCGAGCGCGGCAACCGAATCAAGAAATTCCGTAACGAAAAAAACCTAACACCCCCCACTCCGTCTACCATGTAGCTCGGCCGAGCATTCGCTTAACGTGTATGGTACGACTGTACGAAGCTCGCACGGATCGAGACGAGCTGCTCTGAAATCAGACGACGTAAGCAGCTGTTTGTGAGAAAGTATCTATCATAACTATACAATGCGACACACATGCAATAGCTTTACCGTGGCAGTCCCCGAGTGCCACACGTTTTACTTTTTTGTTTGCGGGGGGACACCTTCGATTGGCGCCCGGCCTTATGATGATTAAGAACGAGGAGTGCGGGATATTAACCTCACTAAAACCACCTCATTGGTCACCATCAGCACATGGAGGGGTTCTGTTACCTCTTAAGGCTGCGGTTCCACTGAGGCGGAGCGGACACGAGCTGTGCTGCGATTCGCCAATGAATGGAGAAGAGATGTGGATTTCAAGCCATGAGATTGGTGAATCGCGGCACAGCTCTTAACCACTTTCCTCCGACTCAATCGAACCGCAGCCTAAAAGACTAAACCCAGATATCTTCCTGTGCAACGCCTGTTACGGTACTTCCCTGGACATCTAAGTACCTATTTATTTTCAGCAAAGTTCCATCATACAAGTAATATGCAGGAATCGATTTGTGGTAGTACGGATGTACCATTGGCATACTCGTCTGTTTAGATAGAAAACATACCGTCCGTCAAATGCCGACAAGAACTGCGCAGATATCGTTATTTGTGTGGCCGGCATTAGTTGGAATGAGGATCTTATGACACGACAGTATACACCAGTCAGAGTCAAATTTTATATTAGGCTCATTATACACGAGTGCCCGATACCCGAACACTGGTTTCCGATAACGCATGCCTCTATAGTTTGGACTAGCCGTGCCCCGCGGTTACACCCGCATATATAGTCCCCGTTCTCGTAAACTTAAAATAAATGTTTTTTTTTTTTTAATAAAAGTAGCCTAAGTTACTCCTTATTACAGAAGTTAACTGCGAGTGAATCGGTATAGTCAACTATAGTCCCATCTAAATCGGTATAGCCGTTTCAGAAATTAGCCGGAATAAGCAGACAGCAATTGTTAAAAAAAATGGTTTATATACCGTGTATACTAGTGCTTTAATGTAATAAAAATAATAACATAGTTAAAGCACTTGTATTATGGAATCGGA
Source organism: Plusia festucae (assembly GCA_950381575.1). Classification (NCBI taxonomy): domain Eukaryota; kingdom Metazoa; phylum Arthropoda; class Insecta; order Lepidoptera; family Noctuidae; genus Plusia; species Plusia festucae. The sequence goes on from OX494457.1 coordinate 1,216,047, forward strand.
GACAACGAAGGCACTACAAATACCCAGACCCGAGACGATGTAGTAAAACTGGGACCTCAGAGCTGGCGACACCATGAAAACCGGTCTGTACGCCACTCGACCACGGAGGTCGTCATACACCCAGTCATATGCATTCAGTAAAAAGCGGTTATTTACCTGAAACTCCAATTTTATTTTTCTGTTCAGAAACAGATGGACGGATAAGTCACGTGACCTGTCACTTTGTATGAAAAATTCATTTTCTATTTTAAGATTTCGACCTATGTTCCTTGGGGAAAGTTGTTCAGATTTATGCACCTGATTACCTCGTTGAATATACGCACTCGTTTTAAATTAATCCTTTAGATGTAAAGATTGCGGTAGTTGCTTGCTATATCATCGGATATCGGACACTCTCGTTGCCTCGTGTGTGAACGGCCTTACATATAATATGTATGATTATATAAATAACAGTGACTCCGTCTGAAGGTCGCGACAACAAGTCAGCAAGCACGTTCCATAGTTCAATGAATTGTTTTCTTTGTTCATATGACAACTTAACACTGCCTACTGTATTTATTTCTACTGTAATTTATTGAAACTGAAATCTACGCCCTTTGCTTTTTCTTTTTTCTTTTTTCGGGGTGAAAAGCTTATGCTTTCAACCCACACCGAGGGCACGACGTGGGGATATGTCGGACTTTCGCCGACCAAAAACACCCCGGTCCCGTCTCTGCCTTGGCCGGAGTCGTGGGATCACTCGCGCATTCTCTGCTCGAGTCCGGCTGTGAAATCTACGCCCTGGCAAATTCGTTATTAACAGACTCATGGTCTGCGCGGGTGGCGGGGGCAGTTGCTACCTAATGAAAGCGGCCGACGAAAAGAATCGCTCCTTTTAGATGACCCAAGTCCGCGCGACAATATTGTTTGTTTATTTATTTTGTTGTTAAATGTACAACATCGCATCACTTAAACCGCCCTTTCTGCGAATAGGTCTTGCGTGGTGATCATTGCTCGTTATCTATAAGAGAGGCCTGCAGTGGGACAGTTACAGTCTGGTGTTATTAACAGCTTCGGTTATGGCACCCACCGTATGACAGCTTACAAACGTGGAGATCAATGCTCGTTCTCTGTATGAGAGGCCTGCAGTTGGGACAGTTACAGGCTTGTTATTAACAGCTTTGGTAATGTACCCACCGCGGGACAGCTCACCAAGCGTGTTGATCAATGCTCATTCTCTAAATGAGAGGCCTGCAGTGGGATAGTAACAGGCTTGTTATTAACACCTTTGGTAATGTACCCACCGTGGGACAGCTCACCAAGCGTGTTGATCAATGCCAGTTCTTTGTATGAGAGGCCTGCAGTGGGACAGTTACAGGCTTGTTATTAACAGCTTGAGTAATGCACCTACCGTGGGCACCTCACCAAGCTTGTTGATCAATGCTCGATCTCTGTATGAGGCCTGCAGTGGGACAGTTACAGGCTTGTTATTAACAGCTTCGGTAATGGCACCACCGTAGGACAGCTTACAAGCGTGTTGATCAATGCTCATTCTCTAAATGAGAGGCCTGCAGTGGGACAGTTACAGTCTGGTGTTATTAACAGCTTCGGTAATAGAACCCACAGCAGTCAAAGCGTGGTGATCAATGCTCGTTCTCTGTATGAGAGGCCTGCAGTGGTACAGTTACAGGCTGGTGTTATTAACAGCTTCGGTTATGGCACCCACCGTAGGACAGCTCACCAAGCGTGTTGATCAATGCTCGATCTCTGTATGAGGCCTGCAGTGGGACAGTTACAGGCTGGTGGTATTAACAGCTTCGACAATGACGCCCTAACGTAGGGCAGTCAAAGCGTGGTGATCAATGCGTCTTTGTATGAGAGGCCTGCAGTGGGACAGACAGTCTAGCATACACAAATTGTAAATATACTGATATCAGTACAAGTTGACAGGGGCGTTTCGTCGCAATCTCCAAGCGATAGTGAACGAAGTGTAATATAAATTGTGTATGTTCACGGACTTGTGGCGTTATCAAATGCACGATATTTATAATAGTGAAGCGCACGACAGTGTGCATACATTACTGATATACTAGCTTGTAACTATACAACTTGTATTAACTATGTCTGCCGCGTATATCTATACAAAGTAAAAAAAAGAGTTCGCGTAATAATGTACGCGCGTGAGAAGTAATACTTAACACAGCTTAAGAAGCAACACATCTTAAAATTTCACTCTCATTTTTTTTCATAACGAGCCTAAATAAGTATAACTTCAAAGAGACAACCAGTCTTACTATGTGATACTGTATTACCCAGCAATGGGTTGTGGAAGTCAGATAGGCTGTCGCTCTGTAACATACGGTATTCAGCTAAATCCGGTAAGAATGGTAACCATAGCTTGGGAAAAGATAATGTCGGTTGGCCAATATAACCAAAACTTGACAAATTATATATGCTAAAACCTTCCTCGAGAACCACTCTATCCATTGGTAAGGACAGCAGGAAAATCGATACAGTTGTTTTTGAGTTTATCGCGAACAGACAGACGCGTTAGAGAACTGTGTTTTAGAATATGAAGTGATTAGGAAAACACTATCCTACAGCTGGACAACACTATCCTACAGCTGGACAACACTGTCCTACAGCTGAACTACACTATCCTACAGCTGGACAACACTGTCCTATAGCTGGACAATACTGTCCTACAGCTGGACAATACTGTCCTACAGCTGGACTACACTATCCTACAGCTGGACAACACTGTCCTACAGTTGGACAAGGCTTCAACATTGCTACTAGTATTTTTCTCAGGCATCAACATAGCACCTAGTTATCTAAGTGTTAAAATTGCAGTTTGATACACGAAAGAATTTCCTCAAGTTACCGTATTTTTACAAAAAACGTAACAATTACATCGGTAGTATTATAGTACAGTGTGGCGTGCGGTAATCGTGTAGAAACCACGTTTCCCTCGATGCCGTAATAACTGCCTAACAAACTGATTATAAGAAGGAAAATTTAGATTGTAAATGCGATTTTTTTTTACTCAAAACTTGTGTTTTTTTTTTTAATTTACTTTGTACAATCTTATTAAAAGGATAACTAGGTATCTAACATACAAGAACTTACACATTGATAAGAAATAGATATAGTATTGTAAATGCGATATTTTTTCATTTAAGTTTGCTTTGTGCTACCTTGTTTAAAATGTCCCGGAACCGTTGTTTTTTTTTTAATTTATGTTTGATTTATTTTAAGTAAGTACCTTAAAAGGAACCCTTATATGATCACTTTGTTTCTTTGACTGTCGGTTTTGAAACAATAAATTTTGAAAACAAAAATCTCATACAATTAAAGGCAACGGGTCTGAACCGCATACGTAATATATAATCTACAATATAAAAATGAATCGCCAAGTGTGTTGCTAAGCTAAGCGCATAACTTTCGAACGACTGCGCCAAATTGGATGATTCGGTTTTATTGTTTTCATTATTGGCAGGGCAAGGTTCTTATAAATTATTATATTATTAATTGTAGTTAGCTTGTTATCAGTATGACTGTGGATGGGTATATAAGCAGAGGGAGACCGAAAAAGAGATGGATGGATTGTGTGAAAGATGATATGAGAAAGAAAGGAGTGGATGCCGCGATGACGAGTAATAGAGAGGAATGGAAGGAAAATACGCATTGCGCCGACCCCATATGAATGGGATAAGGGCAGGAAGAAGAAGAAGTTAGCTTGTACTGAAAAGCCTCCTTCCATTCCCTCCAGCGATCTCGGTGCCTAGCTACTTCTTGCCAATTCCCCAGGAAGGCATCTACCTAGTTCATTCCGCCATCTCTTCCGTGGTCTGCCGCGCGCCCGTTTCGATGTTGTAGAGCGCCAGTCCTGAACTATTCGAGCCCATTTCATATTTGATAAAAGTAAATTTTATAGAAATAAAAATATTAGTTATTTGTAATTAATTTCATAGTTTGAAAATTGCGTGAGTGAATGAAAACGGGAACTCCTTACGCGGGTAAAACTTCTAAGCCAACGCAATCAATACATACAGGCGTTTATGCCGCAAATTTCCGCAAATTTTCCACACTCGCAAGGGAATTGCTGCAAATGACTGCACGGATAGTCGAGTGGTATAGGTCACCACGCTAATTACCACTGTGCGCGACGTGCTGCGGGCTCGATCCCCGCATGGGACAAGCATTTGTGTGATCTACAAATGCTTGTTCCAAGTCTGGGTGTTCTTTGTGCATGTGATTTGAATGTTTGTGAAACCCCCGCGACACAAGGATTAAATACATTAGTGAGGGCGTAAAAAAAATCGGAACCTCTTTTTTCTCTCTTTAGACGCTAATAATATCCTTTCTAAATATAAAGAAATCCGCCATTATTATTATATTAACATAGAAATGAACTTGAAATAAGTAGGTGAGAGCGTGTAGCAGAGTATAACGACTGGCTCAAGGTTAGACCTCGAAGGTTCTGCTTCAAGGTCGCGAGGTTGCAACATTTACGACCTTATACGTAGCAACAGGAATTACGAAAATAAACCTTACTATCTTTGATATAGAGGCGTTTTTGTGTATTCCGACTACTACTACTATTGTGGTTGACTGTACGACAGAGAATATAAAACAATCTTGTTGTCTCTTCTAAATCTTTTAAATAGTCTTTTTTTTATACCTTGGGACAGCTCACACACGGCCATCTGATCCCAAACTAGGCAGAGCCTGTACTATGGCAACCAGACAACTGATAAACATACTTATATATTTCTAAATACATACATATTAAAGATAAATAACACCCAGACACAGAACAAATGATCGTGCTCATCACACAAAGATTTTGAAATAAAACTACTTTAAACGGATTCTATCGCGGGATAGAATCCGTTTAAAGTAGTTTTATTTCAATGTCTAATATTCGCGTAAACCTCAGAAAACAATACACAAAGATTTGTCCTGGGTGGGAATCGAACCCACGACCTCCGGCTTACCAGTAAGGGTCACTGACCACTAGACCAACAGGCCTGTCTTTAGTCATCATAATGCTGACAACCAGTCTCACCATGGGATACAGTTGTACCTATCCAGTAAAATGAATTGTGGAGATCATTCACTTCCATGTTGAACACGGTATTTATTCAGCTGAATCCAGTAAGATTGCAAAAACGACTCCAATAATTTTCCTATTATTTTCTGTGGTCTATCACGCGATGATAGAATAAAACACATTGAAATAAAACTACTTTTTATACAAATATCTAATTAATAAACATGAGGGTAGAACGAGCGACATCTTATGTCAAGACAAAGACCACCTCAGTCTGCCCGTGACCATGACACCTGCAAAGGCGTCGAAACGTCGGGAACTAAAATCAAAATAAACCGCGATAGAATCCGTTTAAAAGTAGTTTTATTTCAATATGTGTAGTAAAGGCTACGCAGAAGGCTATGCAGATTAGTTTTAATTTAATTATAATATATCAATCTATTTATATCAAGCCATTAATTAACTTAAGTAATGCGCACCTAGGTATATCAATGATTATAAAGAAGATGTATTCAGTTTCTGTTTCCAAACGATCATATGAGCTTGCCGCGGGGTTTCGGTATGGAATACAACCTCCCCCTTTCTTCCCGTGGGTATCGTAAGAGGCGACTAAGGGATATAGAAACAATGAGAATGGGCAGCAGCGTTCTCTTAAAGAACTGAAAGTAGACTGCGGTCACCAACCCGCTAAACCCGCTTGCCCAGCCTGGTGACTGGGGCAAATACCTTAATGATGGCGCACCACAACGCACAGCCCCTAAATTGAGGACCGGTTGGTGCGGTGCAACCTGGGAGAGGCCTAGGTCCAGCAGTGGACCGCGATAGGCTGAGTTGATTGATGAGCTAAGCTCTTTTCGGTGAAGCAACTTCCAATTTGTCCAAGTATACTTAAAATAAACACATTAATTAATAAACATATTATTCGATTTATCGTAAAATCTTTGTTTTTTTTTGCCAATTTTATCACGCTAAATCTCTTCTTTCTCTCTATATACAGTATAATATCACCCAAACCTCGAATTATACCAAAATAACATCAAAAATCTTTAACGAACTCAGTTTTTATCGAAATGATAAAAAAAGCAAGAGAAAATCCGAACGTCGAGCGCCATTTTGCCCGCCAACTCAAGTATCGAACGCGACGAAGGCAACGCCGCATACAGCCGACAACCGTGACGTAACCAAATAGTTACGATACCACGCGACGCTCGCACGTGTGAAACTCTGCACGTGTGTGATGTTTGTAAACGCACACATGCGCAGTATTAACGTAGCGACACGAACACTACACTCACACAAGCGTAAAGCGTCTTCGTATTTTAAAACGTTTGTATCGACTGTCATTCCCGTTGTTTACAAACGTATTTTCCGTCTCTGTTTAAAGCTGTGCGAGCGAAAGAGATGGAACTACAATGTCTGTATACAAATATACTTGTATTTGGTAAACAATCTCGGCATGTCTTTTTCGATACAATTCGTCATTCATATATTTAGTATGTGGATTTTATCTATTTTGCATATTAAAATAATAGCTTTATTTAGCCTGTCCGAGGACCGGTAATCGGGCCGATTCGGGTTCTAATACAAATCTGACCGACAGTCCGGCATTTTGTGGGACGTGTGCGTTCCGCTATTGCAATCAGTATGTTCTATTTTTAAACATTTGTTCGTGAGTGACACCGCGGCGCAGGAATAGTTTTCTTTTTTTATCTGAGTATGTGAATTGTGCACATTCTTTGTAAGTATAACATAAACCCTGTTGCTAAGCTAACTGCTTGTGTTACGAGTGGTATTAAATATTCACGTCGGTAGTGTTTCGAACCAGCAATCACATGATCGCAAGTCCGGTGCCCTAGCCATTAGGCTACCGCCCCTTAGTTCTATAAACATATCTTGTTGACGTATATGGCATGTCAGATTACTTACTTACATGTATTTCTTGTGTTGAGAAAAAGCCGGCAAAGTGCGAGTCGGACTCGCACACCGAGGGTTCCGTACAAATTTAAGTTTCAAATTATTTTTATTACATGATGTAACTAAAAATTTACGGTTTTTGCATTTTTTCCTTTATCTGTACTATAAGACGTTACTTCGTACCAAATTTCAAGGTTCTAAGTCTACGAGAAGTGACCTGTAGGTTTTGAATACCATACGAGTTTCGAAAATTTGCGGCATAAACGGCTTTATCTTTTGATTGCTTCGGCTTAGGAGTTTGATTTTTTCACAGCTCCAAGGGACAGTAGGCCTGAGTATTGGATATAAATTTTAGTTTGATACCTCCACGCGTACCTGAGAAAAACGGTCTTGACAGACGGACGGACAACAAAGTGATCCTATAAGGGTTCCGATTTGTCCTTTTGAGGTACGGAACCCTAAAAACAAGGCCGAGTAAAACCGCGGGGCACGGTTAGTTAATATCTTGACGTGCATGGCGTGTCGTGTAGTCAATTCTCTTTTAATCACGGTGACTGAACATACTTTCTTTATTACAAACAAACAGCCGGCTGGATATTTTTATTTTATACGACTACTATACTTGATATCAAGATCGTCCTTATTCCTTATACGTTAAAGTTCATTTTTGTAGTTTATGATTCTATACTCAACGATAGAAAATGGCACATTGATAAAATTAAAAAGTTACGTGGTATGTTGATTATAAATGACGGGCTTGTTGGTCTTGTGGTTAGTGACCCTGACTGCTAAGCCGCAGGTCTTGGGTTCGATTCCCACCCAGGACCAATCTTTGTGTGATGATCACGATCATTAATAACACCTAGATAGATAATCTTCATACAAGCGCGTAGCTAATAGTGAAACCAAAAATATTGATGTGTGCATCGAGCATTATGTATCTACTTTCGTCGTCGTCTACATATTTATTGTATTGTGTGTGACACTCATTCACTACTTAAACCGCCATTAAACTTCAAATTAAGGAGATATTTGCACTGGCGCTTGACCTTGACGCCTGACGGTACGTTTGGACGTACCAACACTAACAACTGTGTTGATATGACACAGTTTGACCAGCTTCACTATTCGTACGCGTACTCACTTTTTAGGTGTTATAGTTTTACGATTTTAGCTAACTTATACTTGAATGTAAAACTGGACATCGTAGCAGACAGGACTCCTCGTAGCCCCGTAGCGTCTACGCGTGCTACGCAGAGGATTGAAACCACAAAGCTTGTTCGAGGTCGGGTCAGTGACGCATCGTTGAGAAACCGCGAGTATCGCGACCCACTTCCAGAGAATGAGAACTGTGTTTTTTGTGGGTAGGTACTTGTCTTTTTATAATAATATGTTGGTTGGGACAGCTCACCCACGGCCTTCTAATCCCAAACTAGGCAGAGCCTGTACTAAGGCAACCAAAATAATAAATAAACTTAAATATTTCTAAATACATACATATTATAGATAAATAACACCCAGACACAGAACAAATGATTGTGCTCATCAGACACAGATTTGTTCTGGGTGGGAATCGAACCCACGACCTCTGGTTTAGCAGTCAGGGTCACTAACCGTAACCACTAGACCAACAGTATAGTAGTTCTATTTATGTATACAATGTATTAAAATGGAAAATGAACAATTCGTACAAAGTGACAGGTCACGTGACTTATGTTTGTATAAAAAGTTGATTTTCAATTTTAAGATTTCGACCTATGTTCCTTGGGGAAAGTTGTGCTGTTTTATATACACCTGATTACCTCGTAGAATATTCGCACTCCTTTCAAATTAATCCTGTATATTCAACCAATATAAAAAAAAACATTAAATATAAAATGTGCGTAATTCGTGTTCACTGCTGTCAAGTTTTTAAACGCTCATGAATCTACCATTTTTTCTAATATTTGACCTTGAAAATGCCATGTGACACCCTTATGTACCCAAATTCGGTCAGTGAGCTTCGGTCACTGGGCCAACTTAATTTCTGACCATATTAGGTTCTAATAAAAAAATCAATATATCATGTGTCATGCTCATATTCGGAATATAATCGGTAAGTTATGTTTGTATATCATAATCATAAGTTATCCGGGGTGTAGGAGAATGTTAGACTTTAAAAATAAATCTACGGTACGGATTCTATCGCGGTTTATTTTAATTTTAGTCCTGATGTTTCAACGCCTTTTTAGGAGACATGTGACCATGTCTCCTAAAAAGGCGTTGAAACATCAGGATAGATTCCATTTAAAAGAAGTTTTATTTCAAAGTCATAGTTACTTCAGACTGCACGCATAGCTGTGTGGTATTCACCATGCTAATTACCACTGTGCGCGACGTGCTGCGGGCTCGATCCCCGCATGGGACAAGCATTTGTGTGATCCACAGATGCTTGTTTCAAGTCTGTGTGTTCTTTGTGCATGTGATTTGAAAGTTTGTGAAATCCCGCGACACAAGGATTAAAATTTGTAAATACGAGCGTCTATTTAAAAAAAAATATCCCTATAAAAAATGAATTGAATCTCTAAAAGAACGGTACATTTTACGAACTAATTCTACCCTAAAATTGTTTTTTTTGTTAAAGTCTACAGCTGATATCCTTACGCAGGGTTTGACTGCTTAATCGGACTTTTTGGCAAAACCATAATGACTTCCTGGCAGAACTGCGTTAGTAACGTTCACTGAAGGAACCCCACCCCCCTGCAGACCTGGACCTCTCTTCACGAAATTTCATAACTGAAGTCATAAAGTTTCATACAAAACTTCATCAAACCAAGTAATTTTTTTCCTACATTCTCACAAGAACCTTTAAAACACATTACAAAGAACAAACAACCACATTTCCCATTACAGAAACAATTGTATGATCTATACATTCGAAGGCACAATAGCTGCGCAGGCGTCGCTTACAATACAACCTTGTAACACTTACGCCGACCTGACACAGATATAGACAAAGCATTGACCGAAAAAAAAAAACTTTAAGAAAACCGACAATAAGAAAGAAAAAAATGCTTGCGAAAAAATTAAAGACCTTTGCAATTTTAGCTTGACTGGACCGAATTTTGGTTTCGGTCTGAAAGAACTAGCCTTGGTGTGATGAAGCGTTACAGGATATAAATTATACAATACAATAAACACCATCTTGTGCTCAAAAACACGGATAATAGATGTAGGTATTCAAGCAGCCAAACTTAAATGGAGCTGGGCTGGTCACGTTAGCCGCATGACTCCAGATAGGTGGGCTAAAATAGCCACTGAGTGGGTTCCTGATGTCGGAGCTCGCAAACAAGGCAGGACGAGGAGACGGTGGCGGGATGACATCAATCGCTTCTTAAGTGATTGGCGTCAAGTGGGGAAGAACTTTGCCCAGCAGTGGGACAGTAATTAGGTTATGAAAAAAAAAACTAATATTACCGGTAAAGAAACGATGGATGGATTTGAAAGACGATTTGACTGGAAAATATGTTACTTGTGAGATGACATCAGATGAGAGGAGTGTGGAAGAACACTGCGCCGACCCCGAATGAATGATGGATGAGACAAGAATCAAATCGCAACCGCATCAAAAACATCTTCAACGGTGGAACCAAGACTACTGAGAAAATGGAGTCTCCGTAAACGATACTTTCATAAAACATCTTAAAAGTCTATCCCCCTTTTTCTGAAAAGCTATCATTTTAAAGTCGACAAATGAACTGATTACGAATATGTTTGGTTGACAAAAATACTAACAGCCAATCACAGCGCTTGATATCAAGTTGACTAGTAATTAACCTTTTTTTTTATAGCGTTTCAAGCCTTGATGTAAATTTACAGTCACTGGCAAGCCACACTCATCAATTATTATACTGAGAGACAACATTTTATTTATTATCCTACTGATTGATAAAAAAAAGCTGACGTTTATTTCTTCTCTTACGTCAGCAAACAATGATGACGATATAATAAACCGCGTAGCGTAACACCGCCCTAAAATTTTTGCTAACGACACTTCCTCAACTTGAAATTCTCATCTGAATATAAAAGGTTATAATTATACGTGTAATTTTTTTTTATAAAACTGACTAAAATAGTGAATATACCTGTAGTCCGAAAGAATCACAAATTGTAACAAAGTTCGCAACCTCCATTTTGTTGAGCCAAAATTCCGTACCGGCCGAGAAAAGAGAAAGTTCGTAAGCTTGGGTCGAGTCATTGTCGATACGGTGAAATGATTTTGACTGGTTCGCTGATTTGATGATGGATTTTGGAGTGGTACGAGAGGTGAACACGGTAATTGACGTATTGCTGGCTCTTACAAACAGATTAAATTTAAATTGAACGACTTTATTTATACATGGTCTGAGCGCAGTCTTTAATTGCTTCCCCGTATTTTTTGGCAAAACCATAAGGCTCTCCAGCCAGAACTATAGGGAAACTAGCTTCTGCCTGCGACTTCGTCTGCGTGGACTTCAGAATCGAGTCCAAAAGAAAATGAAAAATGGAATAAAATTTTCACCCGTGTATCTATTAGGTATAGCTTGCGCTGTCTTTAATAGAGAAAAATACCAAATTTCGAAGCTGTCTGCCCACGGCTTAGCTCGGAAACAATTTTCCCTCGGGAACTACTTAAGGAATCGGGATAAAAGGTAAGCCTATTCTTTTCCATGTCAAAGTTAAGCTAAGATGCTTGTGTTACGAGTGGGTTCACGTCGGTAGTGTAATGGGTGGGATTCGAACCCGCAACCATATGACCGCAAGTCCAACGCCCTAGCCATTAGGCTACCGCCGCTTCAATAGAATATAACAAGGAAAACTATAATTCTATGAGTATGACGGCTGTTACAAAGAAACAATATCAGGAAGTCAATTATTACCCAATCGTGATGACATTCAGACAACTTGGAGGTCGATTACATAGGTCAGTGTCCTTAAGAATATAATACAATGATTTAACTAGCTTTAGCTCCCCGCTTTGTTAAAGTAATAGGCATTTGTAGATCCTATTCCTATTGTACAATAGCTTACCAAAGGAAGTGAAAGAGTGCGACACTATCTATGTATTCAAAAATAAACTAAGAGAATTTGTAAGGTCAACGTAATATTTGCGCCCCAGAGGCAAAATATTATTGTAAATTTTTAGTTCATTGTATCTCATTTTAAGTGAACCTGGTATGTTCTTATGAGAAATAAATAAATTCTTTAAACCTATTCTATTTGTGTGTAAAACGTTGTGGTGTGGTAAACCTTTATTATTGGTCAAATTTGGCTTACACTTAGCCACGAGCCCCTCCTAATCTTTGAAAAACCTTTCCTATTCTTACATTTTTAAATGGATGTCAATATCCAATGGAACAACTTTAGACTGCACGGATAGCCGAGTGGTATAGGTCACCACGCTAATTACCACTGTGCGCGACGTGCTGCGGGAGACAAGAATTTGTGTGATCCACAAATGCTTGTTCCAAGTCTGGGTGTTCTTTGTGCATATGCTATGAATGTTTGTGAAACCCCCGTGACACATGGATTAATATCCTTAGTGCGGGCTTCGATTTCAAAAAAGAAAATAATGGAGGAGGTTTAAATTTCGACACCGCAGTCCTCTTCTCTTGTTTGCAAGTTTCCATGGACGGCCTTTTTAAACACTAAACGCACGTGACTGTGAGAAAAAGTTGGAAGTTTTACATCAAAACAATATTTTTCTTTACGAAACACCAGCAGTGCGATGTTGAATCACGTTGTTATTGTTTTAATAACAAAAAGCTGTATTCAATATAAAAACAATTGAACCCGACTGCTGTACTAGCTGTGGGCCGCGGTTTTACTCGATAATACGTCTCATTCCCGTTAAAAATGTGATCTTTAGTCTTCTCGAGAAGAAAGCTTGCTGCTGGGGAGTTTTCGCTGTTTCTTCTCCCCAGCTAGAGCATTTAGGAAACGGTGAAGGGTGGGCGAATCAGGGTGCTGTCCATATGTCATTCCCGTTGAAAAGCGCAGTCACCTTCGCAATTGATTCGAAGCTTAGGAAGCCTTTTTATTGACATCAAGTCATTTGTGCTATAGTGTACCAAAGAACGTGGAAAGTCATTACAATTCGGACAACTAGTCTTACTATGGAATACTGTGTTACATACCGATTAAAATATATTATAGAGGTCAGATAGGCAGTCGCTCTGTAAAATACGGTATTCAGCTAAATCCAGTAAGACTAGATGCCGAATAAAATAGCTTGGTAAAAGACTAAGCAGAATAAAATATTCTTTCTTAACCAATAATTATTATATCTTGATGACCTCCATGGTCAAGTGGCGTGGTTCAAGGTATCACCAGCTCTGAGGTCCCGGTGATCGGTGAGGTTCGATCCCCGGACGGGTCAATGTAGAAAAACACTTTTCTACATTGTCTCAGGTCTGGATGTTTGTAGTACCTTCGTTGTTTCTGATTCCATAACACAAGTGTTAGCTACTTACTTTGGATTCGGAGTTATGTATGTGATGTTGTGCACATTTATCGTTTATTCAGTAAAACTTATATACAAAAGCAACAGTGGCAGTTTCCCAAGAGGTACGGTAGCATTGTTCTCGACGCGGCTACACGGCGACCTTGCGCGTGCACGCTTCCGCGGCTACGTCAGACCGACGTGACTTACATACCTACCTAACAAGTATTTTTGTATAAAAAGATAAAATACTAAAATCTTATAAATATGTTCATGAAGCTCGCATGTTACGCGAGGGTTGCGGGAGAAGTTCCTATACAATATGCTGATAAGGAGTTTGTTGCACCGTTTTTTGTCTACAGCCAGATCCCAGCACTTAGGAAGCGATGAAGGGTGGACGAATCAGGATCCTGTCTGATATGTTACCATCCAAAAGTGCTAAATAATAGCTTACTACCTATAGGACATAAAAATTCTCGTGTCGCGATGATTGTTATCAATCTCCTTCGAAACAGCTTGACTAATTCTTGAGAAATTTTGTGTGCATATCGGGTAGGTCTGAGAATCAGACGTCTATTTTTCATACCCCTAAGTGATTAGGATGGCCCTCTTCAGATTCCAGAACAACGCTTTTCGGGTCAGCAGGTTTGTTTATTTTAATATGTTTTTTTAATGGTAGCGGAGTAGCACGGGGTTATATGCCAAGAATCAACGGGGTGGTTAGTGGGGTAAAAATCCTAAACTCCTCGGTCTTAAGACCGGGCGCCTTTGAAGGTTTCCTCCCGGCACAAAAAACCTCCACCACCTTATTTCATTCTCTCTAGTAGAAGTCATATATTCATTGCTCAAGGTCGTAGGTCTAGGCTCAAGTGTTGATGACACGATGCACTATGCTTCTCCACGTAATTCTATCCCCGGCGATGATAGGCTAGTGAGCGCCTTTTGAGAAATTAATGTGTGTTAAAGATTGACAGAAATCTCTAACACACATTAATTATTTCAACTATAAATGAAAACCCTCCCACAAATCTATGGCGTGGGTACAGTAAGTGTGGGCACGTACCATCAATGAATAACCGTTAATTCGTGTATTTTGCAATCGACCTTGAGGCATGATGTGTCATCTTAAAACCTAGTGACTGACTGGATTTGAAAGCACGTGACAGGGTGAAACGCTAACGATTTCAACCCACGCTGAGAGCACATGTGGGAATATGTAGGACTTGCACAGTTGCACCGACTAAGAATACCCCAGTCTTCTCCTTGCAGGGTCACTTAAGCAAGCTCTGCACAGCTCCGGCAGGCTAGTCTCAAATGGACTCCTACTAGATGGTATAAGAGATGGCAACGTCGAAAAAAAGTTCATTTAAGTATGGCTGGATTTTGGCTGGTTATTTGGCATAGAATTTAGCATATGATTGGATAGGTCTGGCAACTGGGACCGGTTGCGTTTACTTCACAAATACACAACGGGATCGTATAAAATAATTACCAAACCAGATGAAACAAGAATGGTTAAATACTAAAATGAGTTTAAAAACTGGATTTTTTACCTCCATAAATGGGATGCGCACTAGTAAAGGCAACTGGTCTCAGGTTCCAGACCTATCCTATCATATGCTAAATTCTATGCCAAATAATATATTCAAAGTCCAGCCATACTAAAATGCCTTCTCAAAAACGTTGCCAGCTCTCGTACCAAGTGGGGTGGGTGTATAAGCGCCCACACTTATAGCCATGGGTCCTACGCCTGTTAGAAAGCAAATAAACGTATTGGTCCTGCTTTTGATCTCAGGGCGTTATGTCGTCCACTCATGGGAATAGCGAGTGCAACTGTTAACCCACTGATGCACTGAAATATCTCACGTGCAGACGGCAATTCTATGTTAAGAGTAACGACCTAGGTCCGAACTCCGAACCCTAAAAAAAAAAACAATTTCACAAGAACTTGGCTTGGTGATTGCTTCAATGGTTTTGCTTTGACTGCACGGATGGCCGAGAGGTATAGGTCACCACGCTAATTACCACTGTGCGCGACGTGCTTCGGGTTCAATCCGCGCATGAGACAAGCATTTGTGTGATCCACAAATGCTTGTTCCAAGTCTGGGTGTTCTTTGTGCATGTGATTTGAATGTTTGTGAAACCCCCGCGACAAAAGCATTAAATTCCTTAATGAGGGCGTCGTTTTTTTTTTAATAAAAAAAATGTTTGTGCTTATTTGAGTTCAGTATGCGTACATCTTGTATCTTGTACAAATCTTCCTCGAGATTTCGAGAATTTAGCTTACAATAAGTTTTTTTTAATCCGATCCTTTGTTTATTATATTAACGCGTACAAACGTATGCTTGTGGGGTGGATGGATGGTCTGTTTCCCTTTCACACAAAAGCTACCTCGAAGATTAAGATGAAATTTGACATACAGGCAATTTTTGCATTACCAAACATTATACTAGAGGACTCGCCCTGGCTTTGCACGTGTACGAAAATAATAAATGCCTATGACTTTACACAAAACCATCCTTTTGAATCACTGTCTATTCCTGAAAGCTGTATTAAAAACCGTTGCATATAAGATGGCGTACAGACAGGGGGACCGACTTTGTGACATAAAGGATTGTTTTTGTTCAGAAAATTTAACGACCTCCGTGTTCGAGTGGTGTACACACCGGTTTTCAATGTGTCGCCAACTCTAGAGGTCCGGGCTTCGATCCCCGGACGCTTGTAATGCAATGTAAAAAAACACTTTTCTACATTGTCTCGGGTCTGGGTGTTTGTGGTACCTTCGTTGTCTCTGATACCATAACACAAGTGCTTTAGCTACTTACTTTGGATTCGGAGCAATGTATGTGATGTTGTCCACATTTTATTTATTTATTTATTATTTAAGAGTAACAGTAAAACTGTGCAACTATTCTTGTACAAACTAAGCGATGTTTACAAGTAAGTATCTTAATAGGATGGTGCAACGACCAGTAAATATGTAGACCAGATAACGAATAAGAAAACAGAGCGGAGAAATATGTAGTCCGGACTAAATAGACATTCACCCTTAAATAAATTGGTTTTTTTTTTATAATTTAGGAGATATAACATTTTTTATATTTTAGGGAGTTTAAAAAAAAAAACGTTTTAGTCAATTATGCGTGGCGCACGTGGCCAGAAATCGCACAAAATAGTGAGGTTTGGATGGAGAAAGGGGTGGCCTTTGCCCAGCAGTGGGAACTATTATAGGCTATTAAAAACACACATTATAATACCGACGTGAAACCACTCTTAACAAGCATCTTAGCTTAGCACGAGGGGTTAACAAGAATTCTAGTAATGTGTGACCCACATTCCGAGTAAGCTTTAAAAAATTATACATCATTTTCTACCTTCTCCGTAATTGGTAAGTCTTGTATATCCTTATAAAAAAACGTCGGGTTGTCACAATACTTATAACTCGAGAACGGGGGGGCCGATATACATGATCCTTGATTAGTTGGATTCTTCTCCGTCTTATAAATTGCGATGTAAATAAGTGGTTATTTTCTTCTTTTTTGTAAATTTGCATGCTTTATTATGGTAGGGTATAGATAATGGACACTATTGTATTTATAAGACCTTTTTTTTACCTATATTCGCAAATTAATAAATGATTATGATTAAACCAAAATAAAAATAAAAACGGAAAATTGACCAAAAATTGATGTTTATGGCAACGGAGACAACTAACAAGAGTGATACCGCGGGATAGCACTAGTATCGTATTAAAAACTCCGTTCTCGGTTATCTCGTGTCGGCAGCAGGTAGTATAACGAGCTCACCTTGAGAACCACGCATCAATTATGCAGGTTTCGCTTCGTAAGAGCCTCCAAATTTTAATATACGTTTTCTAGAAAATTCGATGCTTCTACTCTATTCTTAACTAAAAAAGTTCGCTCTAACGCTGTTCACAGACTTGACAACTGTTGCGGAAAGACTTTCCATTCAATTGGCTAATCGACTTTGACTGCACGGATAGCCGAGTGGTATAGGTCACCACGCTAATTACCACTGTGCGCGACGTGTTGCGGGTTCGATCCCCGCATGAGACAAGCATTTGTGTGATCCAGAAATGCTTGTTCCAAGTCTGGCTGTTCTTTGTGCATGTGATTTGAATGTTTGTGAAACCCCCGCGACACAAGGATTAAATTCCTTAGTGCGGGCGTCGTTTTTAACAAATTTAAAAAAAAAAATTTTTTTTCAAATATCAAAAATATACTAAAAACTATATCGATTTTAAAACGACACACTAATTAATTGCATATTGACCGAGTCACAAGCATTTCAATATTGGTAATTAGACAGAGAGAGAGAGAGATAATAAAATGTGACGTCATATTACAAAACTTTCATACTAGTCTGGGGCTGCCCCGTACAAGCCGTCGTTTTGCGAAAAAGAGTTAGAGCATGCGTCATCAAATAACTTTAAAAGCTTACTCTTTTTATTCGTGTATATCTATACTAATATTATAAAGCTGAAGAGTTTGTTTGTTTGTTTATTTGAACGCGCTAATCTCAGGAAGTACTGGTCCGATTTGAAAAATTCTTTCACTGTTAGATAGCCCACTTATTGAGGAAGGCTATAGGCTATTATTTGTCACGATAACCGACGCCCACGCGGGCGGAGCCGCGAGCAAAAGCTAGTTTACAATATTTTTTTCGCAGTTTTGCTTATAATATATTTATTTATGACTATGTTAAGATTTCGATAGTAGTCAAGTACCCACGTTTCATAACCCCGCTGCCTTTCGTCCCCCGTCGCCCGCATACAATGGGAGCGTCACGAAAAAATTTGCCAACCTACTAGGGTACCAGACAACTGATAAACATACTTATATCTTCTTCTGCCTAGCCTTTTCCCAAGCTATTTTGGGGTCGGCTTCCAATCTTACTGGATTTAGCTGAATTCCGTATTTTACATGGAGCGACTGCCTATCTGATCTCCACAACCTATTGCTAGGTAATACAGTATTCCATAGTAAGACTGGTTGTCAGAATTGTATTGACTTAACGACTGTCAAAGATCACTGTATGACAGTCGGGACCAACGGCTTAACGTGCTTTCCGAGGCACGGAGGGGTCTCGGTATGTTTACAAATGGTCACCCATCCACGGACCAACCGCGGCGGGCGCGGCTTAACCTTTATTATCGGTCAAACCGTACGGCTTACACTTAGCCACGAGCCCCTCACATAAACATACTTATATAATATTTCTAAATACATACATATTATAGATAAATAACACCCAGACACAGAAAAACTGATCGTGCTCATCACACAAAGATATGTCCTGGGCGGGAATCGAACCCACGACCTCCGGCTTAGCAGTCAAGGTCACTAACCACTAGACCAACAGGCCAGTCATTCTTTCAATAGTATAAAAGCAAACCTACCTGCTAACTCAAGGAAATCAGACCCAGAGGACGTCGAAACTTTTTGTTTATACCGCAGTCGCAACTGAATTATAATCTTTATTACTGAGTGTTAAGGTTCACTTTTGCAATTCCCGATGGTGCTAATACTCGAACATTTTTTTACTCAGAAATCTTTAGGAGTATATCAGTCAGCATTCTTAAGGGATTGGCAGATGTGTTGAATTTATTATTTACAGATGAATATTGTGTTTCTAGGTAGTCAGATAGTTGTCCTGTGTATTAACAAAAAAAAAAGTTGTAACCGCCCGACCGTACTCCAAAAATGTATGAGTTTTTCAATTTGCCTCAAGTATTTTTTTTTGTGTGATTTTACTTAGTAATATTTATATTTTTGTGTGATTTTAATAAAGTTTCAGTTTACTAAGTAAATATATTATTATAAGGACAGTTTACGAAATTATATTTCATACTTTTCAAAATGCCGGTCACAAAAGTAACGTGATATAATATGAGTGTGCAGTACAGACGTATTACATATCTTGCAAAGCAACTAACAGCAAAATCTCACAAATATTGCTGTTTAATTACCGATTCAATGCAATGCAAAAAGCAATAGTTGTGCAAATGCTGTCAAATGTTATTTGGAAAAGTTACCTATGTTTCTTAGGGAAAGTTGTTCAGTTTTATGCACCTGATTACCTCGTTGAATATACGCACTCCATAAAAAATAATCCTGTATAGTACTTTCTTAATAATTCTAAGACATCATTGACAATCGGTGAAGGAAAACATCGTGGGGAAACCTGGATTTCAAAAATTGGAATCTGAAATCGCCAACCCGGAATGAGCAAGCGTGGTGATCAATGCTCATTCCTTCTCTGTATGGGAAGAGGCCTGTGCCCAGCAGTGGGTCATTTTCCCGGTATTTATATTATGTAGAAACAAAAATCCCGTTCGTGTATACCAACGAACAAGAATAATTTTTATCCTCGTATTAGCAAATTTCCTGTAATTTCCTAAAGGACGTATTTATAAATGATTTATTTGTTGACGTCTGTAATTATCTACGTACAGTTAGAACATCAGTCGTAATATAGACATTGATAATCTTTATTATCAAATCATCAAGGTTCATTTCGGTATCACACTTGTAATTTTCAAATGTTTTGTGAATTTTCAACAACATCGACTCGGCATTTTTTTATGCAAATTACTTAATTATTTTAATTTCTTACTAGGGTTGAACGATAACCTATACATATAGCTAGTAGGTATTTAAAAAAAAGATTTTTGAACTTACACTTCTATACTTATAATAATTTTCAATATAAATCCAATGTTAGTCTTGTAGCTAAAGCACTTGTGTTATTGAATCAGAGTCAACGAAGGTACCATACACTCAGACCAGAGACCTTGTAGAAAAGTGTTTTTCTACATTGACCCGTCCGGGGATCGAACCCGGGACCTCAGAGCTGGCGACACCTTGAAAACCGGTGTGTACGCCAGTCAACAAGAAAAATATCGAGTCATACTTTATAAAAAAAATAGAACATTATTGTTTGCAAACTCTACACAGGGTAGGTTAGGTAGTCGGACGTAAACTATATTTTTTATCACAAGTTCATTTCTTTACATACAATACCCACACAGAAAATCAATCAAAAAATCCCCTACAGCACACATTGACACCTGTATACCCTACCTCTCCCCTCCCACAGCCCCCCTCCATCCGTCTGCCGCGACATCCGCGTGTATTTTAGGGCGGCGGTGCGATGAACTCGAAGGTCTTTACCTGCGCAAGCGCACATACACCCCAACGCACACACGCGCCCTTTGTGCGATGTATTTTGTATGTTTCGCTTACAATGCTATGTTAACAGAAGGTTTATTATTACCTATATTATAAATAGTATGTACCCATCTGTTAAGCTCTCAAAGGTCGGCTTAACAGATTTTGATAAAATTTGGTATGGAGTTAGATTGGACTCTAAGAAATCGAATCGCTCAAATGTATGAAAGTGACAAGTCTAAGGCCCAGTTTTTTGATCCCGAGTTAACTCAACCAATAGTTAAATATACGTATGTGGTTCTGAATTTGTGAATAACTAGCTGTTCGCCGCGACTACGCCCGCGTTACTTAATTTATTAGTAAAAAATATAGCCTAAGTTACTCAGGGTGAATGTAGCTTTCTAATGGTGAAAGATTTTTTGAAATCGGCACAGTAGTTTTTGAGTTTATTCATTACAAACATACTCACACACAAATCATTCCTCTTTTTAATATTAGTGTAGATTTCTAAACGAAATATTAAAGAGTCAAGTTATGTCAATTCCCGCCAATTATTAGTTTCTGATCTTTTACCGAAAGAAAAGATTACTTCCATCATCTTTCTTATCACCTATAAACGTCCCACTGCTGGGCCTCTTCCCATATAGAGAAGGGATGAGCATTAATCACCACGTTTGCTCATTGCGGGTTGGCGATTTCAGATTCCAATTCTTGGTATCCAGGTTTCCTCACGATGTTTTCCGTCTGTCTTAGAATGATTAACAAATTACATTATACCTGTTCGTCCCCGAGCGGCGACCGGTCGCCGCATTACAATAAAAAATCAATTGTGTCTCATTAGCGGTGATTAGAGAGATTAATGTATACCTACCTTTCAAAAAGACACATTGGTACTTGCCTGGGTTCGAACCTGCAACCATGTGCATGCGAATCCGTTCATTGAACTGCTAGGCGACACTTATTATTACTACCCCCAATTAGTTAAATCAGCAAACAGAAAAACAGACATTCTACTTTTCATAATCCACGTTTGACTAAACCTTCTGCCATTTATCTGCATAGTAACAACATCCCACACATGCGCAGAGCGTTTTTCTCTTATTTTTTATCTCCGTCTCTTAGTAGCTAGTCCGAAGATCGTGCAACGTAAACAGATATATAGAAACAGTACCACAGCTAACCGAATATTATTTTCAAGCATTTGTGTGATCCACAGATACTTGTTGCTGACGGGTATGATGATGCGTGAGTCCGACGAAAATGATTGCATGACCGTTAAAACATACTCGGCTTCACTAAAAACACTAGTTATTTAAAAACAAAAAAAAAAAACGACGCCAGCACTAAGGAATTCAATCCTCGTGTCGCGGGGGTTTCACAAACATTCAAATCACATACATGCACAAAGAACACCCAGACTTGGAACAAGTATCTGTGGATCACAAAAATGCTTGTCCCATGCGGGATCGAGCCCGCAGCACGTCGCGCACAGTGGTAATTAGCGTGGTGACCTATACTACTCGGCTATCCGTGCAGTCAGTTAAACCTCTATAAAGGTAAAACTACGATATAAACCTAGGTTTTGGAATAACACCGACTGTGTTCTACTGGATGCCCTATTGAGAATCGCGCGATCTTGCACGCATTTCATATCATAGACTTTCTCATCGCGAGCGATGGAAACCGGAAATTTAATTACAAAAAAAAAATCTTCTGCATCCTTTTCTTTTCTCAGGTATATACAAAACTTCACTGCCCTGAGCAGTTTCTACTAGAGGTGCGCTGAGCGAGGCAAAGTAGATAATTTGAGTAGGTTTTTTACAATCATATCCCTCATCACACACCTCGCAACAACTCTGGTGTAAAAGCGAACGAAGCTACACAAGTCTATAACTACCGATGACATTGACCCCCCACGACGCTAGCCTAGTACGAAATCTATGTTTGACGGTACTTGGAGATCTATGAAGAAGAGTCTCGTCTAAGGACCATGTCAAGCAAACTTGACACACTAGGTGATTTGACTTGCACAGTAGTCGATAAAGTCCCTTAGCGGAGTGAGGTTAGGGCAAGGAACCAGGCGTCATCGCTGCGGACGAATATGGATTCCCGCGGCCCCCCGCGCACGTGCTTGGAGGAGACACCGGGGGGTTTTAGCTGGTAAGAGTCCGGCACGCCCCTCCGCCTCTCCCCAGGCGGAGGAAGTCCATGAGGATTTCCCACCGTCAAAAAAAAAAAGAGCCAGGCGTCATAGGGCGGTAAAACAGAGGCGGGAGGCGCGGAACCTGCGCAAGATCCCAACCTTCGTGGCACGAGCTCTACCTAGCTCTGCAGTACATTACAACAGCAAAAGTAGATGATGAACTGAGTTTATAACTTTTGGAGTACAAACTGATCATGAATATGGCAACTGTACTAGTAGTAAATGTTTGGTATAATTGACAATCACATATGTACATTTGAATCACTTCGACGCCACACAGTTTTAACGCGAACTTCGTTCACTTTTCTTGAATTTCTGATTTTGATCATCTTCTTTTGTTGTTGTTGACTACGCAGAAGCATATATATAGAATTTTTTGTTCTTGCCTGTAATGTATGATCAGAGCGTTAAAATTGTACCTATATTTGTATTTTAATTTTATTGTAAACGGGAGTCAAGGGTTCGAGCTGAAAACCAGCGCTTGGCGACTTTGGGGAAGCCTGAGCATTAGCTGACGCTCGAACCTTTGCTTTTGGTATTATAGCCTCCATATTAAGTGTTTATTTTTCTGTTTGCAGTAATACTGGAAACAATAAACTTCTATTCATATAACAACTACGCAAAATTAAACAGAAAACTCATGTTCTTACTCAAAAAGTTCAGTAAACCGTTTCGCATGACCGCGGCGTGCTGTTTCCGTGTTCCTGACCTCCGATGTACATGGTCAACTCCTTGTAATACTGTTTAAAGATGTTACTCCTGATATTTGTAAACAAGTGGACAAGGATCGAGAATTTTTAAAAATAAATATAGAAACGAAATATTAAAAGGAAGATTATAGTTTTTATAATTTATATCCTAAGTACTAATATAGTATAGTATACAGTCGAGACAAGTGGCTTGATGTGCTTTCTGAAGCACAGAGAAGGGTCTTGATGTGTACCTTGAAATGGTTTCATAATTTTCAAATTGCAAGTGTATTTAGTCATCAAACTTTATAACTACTTACTACTATGACGACGTCCGTGGTGGACTGGCGTTAGCATACACTGGTTTTCAAGATTTCGCCAGCTTTGAAATCCCGGGTTCGATCCCCGGACGTGTCAATGTAGAAAATAACACATCTCTACATTGTCTCGGGTCTGGGTGTTTGTGGTACCTTTATTCTCTCTGATTCTATAACACAAGTGCTTTAGCTACTTACTTTGGATTCAGAGCAATGTATGTGATATCCACATTTATTTATTAACTAGTTATATACCAAAACCGCGATACCTTCGTTCACCTTCAATCTACAACAAAGATTAATGATCGCAATAAACCCACACCATTGTTTTAACATTGCTACAGCCTTTTACCTAACAGGCCCTATTGGCATATTGCCAAGTGATACTATTTGAGGGTAATAATTTATGTCTGAATATAAGCCTTAGATATAGAGGATTGTTTTATGATGAGGCCAGTCAGTGTTAGAAAGAGATGAGCAGATGTTTCTATGAGAGTAAAAGAGAGGGTAGATTTCACTTTCTTTGACTGGTGAAAATCTTGTGATTGTATCTCTTTTGGGAAAAGTGGATGATCATATTAATACTACAAGTTAACTTTTAAATGCTCTACTGTGCTGTTCTAACTACTTTTTAACTTGAAGCGGCGGTAGCCTAATGGCTAGGGCGTCGGACTTGCGATCATGTGGTTGCGGGTTCGAATCCCACCCATTA
Organism: Plusia festucae; assembly: GCA_950381575.1. NCBI lineage: Eukaryota > Metazoa > Arthropoda > Insecta > Lepidoptera > Noctuidae > Plusia > Plusia festucae. The sequence goes on from OX494457.1 coordinate 1,240,567, forward strand.
CACTACCGACGAGTTAGCACGACGGGATAACGAGATTATTAGTAAAGTGTGACCCACATAGCTAGTAAACTTTCTTTAAAAAAAAAAAGTAATCTTATTCCGTTGTTTTGTCAAGCCCTACAGGGTCCATAACATACCTTAAAACTATTAATTTAGCACCTTTTGTAATAAATTACGGCATGCATTAAGATATCGAGTATTGAGGATAAAAAAAGAGAGAGTTAGCCTTATTGGTAATTTTAAGTTTTTTATTTTTTATAGTTCGGTTTTTTGGCCTCATGTTCTTTTCTGTGCTGGGAGGTCAGGGCTGTCAAGGTTTACCAAGAAAAATATAGAACTTTCCAAGAAACATTTTTTTAACTTTAACTGCCTTTTTACAAAAATTTTTTAATCAAAAACCTTAGTTTTACCAATAGTTTTACAGTACTTAATTTATAATTAAGTAATACATAGGTAATACAATATCCCATAATAAGACTGGTTGTCAGAATCGCAATGAATTAACAACGGACTTTGACTGCACGGATAGCCGAGTGGTATAGGTCACCACGCTGATTACCACTGTGTGCGACGTGTTGCGGGTTCGATCCCCGCATGAGACAAGCATTTGTGTGAGTCACAAATGCTTGTTCCAAGTCTGGGTGTTCTTTGTGCATGTGATTTGAATGTTTGTGAAACCCCCGCGACACAAGGATTAAATTCCTTAGAGCGGGCGTCGTTTTTTTAAAAAAAAGAAAAGAACTGTCAAAGATCATGGTATGACAGTCAGGACCAATGACTTTACTTTTCCAATGTGAACCAATCAATCAAAAATATTTTTCAGCCTGATCATTAATGGTAGGTACGGATATCATGAAATGACTTTGTAAAATACATTTGAGTAGTTTGATAATGAAATAAAACTACTTTTTAAACTATAATCTTACAAAGTTATATATTTATTCTAGTGCCCCATTTTTCAACTATGCAGGTGTCATGGTATGCCAGTGATCATACCATATCATGCCATGCTGTCGTCTAACATTTGTCAAAACCTCAGAAAACAATTTTGCATCTGATGAACTAGAAAACAAAGTTAGAATATTTATTAATTCTATACTGGTCAACTAATTAATTACTTAACTTCATGATATAGATAAAGTAATTAGGTACTATTCATAATAGAATAATTTATGTATTTTTTGTCAATAATTATTTTATTTTCCTACCTAGGCTAGTAAATATTTTCGTATTTTTATAAGGCATTTTATCACTAAATCTGTCTCATATACTTTAAAATTACTGGATAGTTCGTAGCCCAGGAGTGGGCAAAACGAGAATGCTAGTTTAAAAATCCTATTACCCTTTTAATTTTTTTAGACAGTCCTTGGCCCAGCAGTGGGCATAACCAGCACACGGTAATCTTAGAATAATTGCACCTTGCTAGCTAGCAATATCATCATGACGTAAATATCACGTTCATAGAGAAAAAATGCCATAAACTGAAGTTTTTTTTCTGCAACTAATGAAAAAAAAGGTACCCTACATTACAAATTGTACAAAAAACGAATTTTCTTTGAAAATAAGTCTTTAGATACGATTTATGTAGTTGATACGTTAATTCTCGATCACGTCACGCATCGTTACGTAAAATACCTCGACAAGATACGTACACATGAGAATTGTTTGTCTACTGGCAATCGTGGCCGACCGAATGCATCCAGTTGATAATACCTCACGTATGCAAAGCAAAGGAAACGATACGGCGCCAGATGGACGTGACTCCGACATAGATGCTTGTCACGCAGTATACGTGCATTTTGTCACATTGTTTAGTATAGTGTAGCTGTAAGTACCTATAGTTTTGTTCGTAGTCCCAGTAGTCCTTGTAGCGCGGGTGCCACCGCGGGCCCCCGCGCGAATAAGGCCGACGAGAGCCCCCCTGGCTCATGTTCGCTGCGCCATAATGCCTTCTCGTATCGATCCGCGCTGACACAGCGGAGCCACACGCCCCGCTCCGCGCCACAACCACCAAACAACACAACACTGGCACACTGCACTGCGACACTTTTACAAGTACCGAGATTATTAAATTTATTATTTTAGGTCTCCTGTGGAGCCCTGCGTTCTTGTTTTGGAACCTACTGCAACGACGCGAAGCTCGCGCGGACTGAACGGCCACACGCAGGCGCACGGACTCACCGAGCGACCACCGCGACGCCTAGTGGACGCACCACGCACTACATTCGAAAACGACCGCCAAGTTTTGCATTTTGTTAGAAATATTTATTTATCACAAAATGGTTCATAAAAAATGCAATATGCAACCGGAGATGAATGTTTAACGCACAACGTTCTGCTGAAAGTGAAATTAATCGAAAGCGGAGTTAAGACTAACAGTTCATACAGTATTGATTTTATATTAGCGACACACTTGATATGCACGAGAGTTCTTTGCAAGCTAATAATAAAATGTCCTGGATGTCCGAGAACAACGGGCGTGTTATCGCGCACTTAAAATGGTTCGTCACCGTTCACATAATTAATGTGAATCAGGCTTGGTGATCTCGCCTCGGCCGTCACGCACTGACGCACATTACACTCTCGCAAAATAAGCACGAATAGCATTAAAACAGTTTCTTTTTACAGAAATGCAGCTTAGAAACGATAAAAAACCAACAGTTTCAAGAAAAAATCCGATAAAATGTAACGCTATGCGCCCAGTCCGGACGACCGATACGTAAGCCTCATTAAAAAAAGTTTACACAACTCGTGCCCTGAATAGTCTTAAGCGCTACATCCAGCGTAACCACAACGGTAGACGTTGAACGTGGTTTCTGATGTCATCGCTGCAGCGCTGCGTGTACGATAAACCCCGCCCATTGTTATTATAATGCAGCCAACATGACGCACACAGTGCAGTGTGAAGTTACCTGCGAATGCGACACGTGTTTATTTCTCTGTCTCTCCTACTAGCGTGAGGGAGAGAGCGCATTTGGTTAGGTGTTGGGACTGTTGGGCGCGGCGTGTAACGAGGAAACGAGCGATGGCGCCTGGCATGTCCCATGCAATGCGATGCTATTTTTGATGACACAACGCTGAGACCAACTTTCACTTAATTTCGTCTTATTTTGCAACAGAAACAGTATGGTAGTTAGTTTAGCGTCTCACCATAGTGATAACGGGAGTTTTTCATGCATATTAGATTTTATTTGTTCTTACTGTATGTACCGTACCTGCTTTATCGCCAACAGAATGAATTATTTCCGCCTTTTTGCTAAATCTTCTGGAAGTTCGTGTTGAATTGAATTGAATTGAACTTTGTCCATTCTAAGTTTCTGTTCTTTCTCAAACTTTCTTCTTCGGAAAGACTAGGTAGGTACCTACCTACTTTCCAGTTATTCGGTGTTCGGAATAAAATTATTCTAGTCCATACTAAAAAATATATCATCCACGAGATGTTTGTTTGTATGTTGTATGTAGTTATATGTAGTTAGGTATTTATTTCGCGTAAAGAATTCCGCGGCTCCGGTAAAGCAAGGATTGGTCCGGGGTGATTTTTTGGGCGCAAATCCGAAACACGCCGTGCCCTCGGCGTGGGTTGAAATCATTAGCTATTCACCCCTATAAAATAAAGGTATTTTTCGCAGCCTGGAATAAAGAAATACAGATAGGCATCTTTTTTATCCCAATCATAGGTTGTAAAATGTTTGTTTTTCTGTAGTTCACGCAAACGAAGTCCACGGTCCGTTGTAAGCATGATCTTAAATGTTTTCACAACAAAAACATACTTGCCTTTCTGTCCAAACGTTGCATTGATCCAAGCATGAGGATTATGATTGTAGCTCCCCCATGAAGTCGTGGCCCCCTGGCGGGGGTCGCGGCAGTTAGCAAACGGATTCCCCTGCCTGGTTCCCGTACCTACAGTCAACGGCAAAAGTAGATGATCAAAATAAAAAAAACAATATTATTGAACGGAGTTTGCGTCGAACTGTGTAAATTATACCAAACATTTACTACTAGTAGGTACATACAGTTGCCATACATTATATACATTCGTGATGTTTTGACTCCAAAAGTTATAAACGCAATTCATGATCTACTTTTGCTGTTGACTGTACCTATGTATTTTAAAACTATTAAGATTTAAAAGGAAACTTGTATTGATAACTAATTTGAAGTCAAAGTAAGCAAAGCCGGAGTTTGTTTAGTTGGATGCGCTAATCTCGGGAACTACTGTTCCAATTTGAAAAAAATATTTCAGTTTTAAGTAGCCTATTTATCGAGGAACTACTTTTAGCCGCGATAAAACGCGTGGTAAACCGACGCCCACGCGGGCGAAGCCGCGAGCAAAAGATATGCGGGGTCTATTATAAATACCTATAATATACCTACTTAAAAGTGTAGTACCTCTGTTGGGAAGTCCTGATACGCGTAAATATTATATGCGTAAATATTTTCAATATTAATATAATACCTTGTCTTAGGAATCGAACCCACAATCTCTCGTATTTAAAATTCAATGTACATCACTGAACTCAATATTAAAACATGTTTTCCACGCTAAGTTCGTAGTGTGAGATAATTTTATCTAATTCGGTCGACCAAGTTAATTACTACGTTGCTGGCTGAACTTCGTATATCAGCGAGTTATTTTCGTAATGTTGGTAGCATTGGGAACACGTCAAAAAATGTCCCTGTCGCAGGATTAATAAAAAGGAGTGTTTAAATTCAACGAGGTACTTAATCAGGTACATGAAACTAAACAACCATACAAGGTGACAGGTCACGTGACTTATGTTTGTATGAAAAGATGAGTTTCAATTTAAAGATTTCGACCTGTTCCTTGGGGAAAGTTGTTCAGTTTTATGCACCTGATTACCTCGTTGAATATAGCTATGGCTAGGGCGTCGGACGTGGTAACCCCCATTGCTAGAAAGCTTAACATAAGGTGAAATGAAACAATTTTTGTATAAAAAGTGTTTTTAATAAATTTTATGTACACAATATGTATAAAATTTATACATACATTTGAAATATAATATCAATAATGTTAAAGTCGTGGTGGCCTGTCGGTTCGATGATCGGATCCGCATGCGCATGGTTGCAGGTTCGAACCTAGGCAATCACCAATGAGACTTTTTCAATGTTATATGTACTTTCTTAATCATTCTAAGACATCATTGACAAACAGTGAAGGAAAACATCGTGAGGAAACCTGGATTTCAAAGTATTGGAATCTGAAATCGCCAACCTGCAGTGAGCAAGCGTAGTGATCAATGCTCATTCCTTCTCTATATGGGAAGAGGCCTGTGCCCAGCAGTGGGACGTTTATAGGCCGGTATTATAATGTTAAAAATATACATGGTGCTATAGAAAAGCAAAATATCAGAAGTGAAATTCTATAATAAAAGTATACTAATATTATAAAGCTGAAGAGTTTGTTTGTTTGTTTGAACGCGCTAGTCTCAGAAACTACTGGTCCGATTTGAATAAGCTTTCACTGTTGATAGCCCACTTATTGAGGAAGGCTATAGATTATAATTTGTCGCGATAAACGACGCCCACGCGAGCGGAACCGCGAGCAAAAGCTAGTTTTAGATATGACCGAACGTATCTGTAGCTAACTCCTCCGAAATGGCTGGACCGATTATTATGAAATTTTGTGTACATATCAGGTAGGTTTGAGAATCGGCCAACATCTATTTTTGTCAAATGCTGATCTTTGACAGTCGTTAAGTCATTACAATTCTGACAACCAGTCTTACTATGGAATATTGTATTACCTAGCAATAGGTTGTGGAGGTCAGATAGGCAGTCGCTCTGTAAAATACAGTATTCAGCTAAATCCGGGAAGACTGGAAGCCGACCCCAACATAGCTTAGGAAAAGGCATGATGACGTACATAATCAGAAATGTGACATGACGAACAATCGATGTAAAATGTTCCGTGACACGTGACAATCTTTTAACATATATTTTTTTTTAAAGCAAAAGGTACGTGTATCATTATATTTTTATTATCTAGGCACATTACATCTACCCTATTATCCCGATATCGCACGAACTTCTCCGACTCGATACGAACACGCACGAAGATTGCCGAAGTCGCACGAAGATTGCCGAAGTCGCACGAAGATTGCCGAATACGCACGAAGATTGCCGAATACGCACGAAGATTTCCGAATTTGCACGAAGATTGCCGAAGTTGCACGAAGTTTAGAGATTGTAGTCGTTAGGGTCGTATAGTTCGGATAACATCCGATACATGTAAGACGGGGAACTTCCACCTCTGAAATAAAAATAACAATTGATTATTTTAAACTTATACTCATATAATAAGACCAAGCGCACACCAAGAGCAGCGCTGAGAAGAGTATTTCATCATGACACTTGAAAATAAACTTAAAACCTATCAGAATAAAGAGCATATTATTAATATGCATTCATACTTTTATGCTCAAGTGACCTTGAGACCGCGCGAGCGCTGCTAGTTACCTAGCAGATCAATGACCGGATCCTTATGCACATGGTTGCGGGTTCAAAACCAGGCAAGTAACAATGAAGCGGCGGTAGCCTAATGGTTAGGGCGTCGGACTTGCGATCATGTGGTTGCGGGTTCGAATCCCACCCATTACACTACCGACGTGAACCTCTCGTAACACAAGCATGTTAGCTTAGCAGGAGGGGTTAACAAGTTTACTAGTAATGTGTGACCCACATTGCTAGTAACCTTTAAAAAAAAAATAAGAAATAACAATTTGACTTTTTGAAAGTTATATGTACTTTCTTTATTCTAAGACACCATTGAGAAAGGCGAAGGTATACATCGTGAGGAAACTTGGATTCGAAAAAACTTGAAATCTGAATTCTACCACAATGAGAAAGCGTGGTCATCAATACTCGTTTCTCCTCTATATGGGAAGAGGCCTGTGCCCAGCAGTGGGACATTTATCGGCTGGTATTAAAGAACAATTTAAGTATTGTTTTCTGAGGTTTACGCGAATGTTAGACACTTAAATAAAACTACTTTTAAACGGATTCTATCGCGGTTTATTTTGATTTTAGCTTCCGACGTTTCGACTCCTTTGCAGGTGTCATGGTCAAGGGCCGACTGTCTGCCCGTGACCATGACACCTGCAAAGGTGTTTTGTCAAGTTTAAAAGTAGTTTTATTTTAATAATTTAAGTAATGTACTTACAGGTTGGTAATGAAGAGTGTGACGTGATCCGGGGGCGCGAAGTCGTACATCGGCGCGTATACGTGAACATTATCACTGGCTACCTCGTGACGCCTGGGAACGGAATACACATATTATTTTTATTATACATATATTATTTTGACTGCACGGATAGCCGAGTGGTATAGGTCACCACGCTAATGACCACTGTGCGCGACGTGCTGCGGGTTCGATCCCCGCATGGGACAAGTATTTGTGTGATCCACAGATACTTGTTCAGTCTGGGTGCTCTTTGTGCATGTGATTTTAATGTTTGTGAAACCCCCGCGACACAAGGATTAAATTCCTTAATGCGGGCGTCGTATAAAAAAAAGAAGTGAACACACGGTCATCTGATCCCAAACTAGGCAGAGCCTATACTATAGTAACCAGACAACTGATAAACATACTTATATATTTCTAAATACATACAAATTATAGATAAATAACACCCAGACACAGAACAAATGATCGTGCTCATCACATAAACATTTGTCCTGGGTGGGAATCGAAACGACTTCCGGCTTAGCAGTCAGGGTCACTAACCACTAGACCAACAGGCACATTAAATATTATACTCACTCATAAGGCAGTGCAGAGTGTGGAGGAGCTAGAGCGTTGAAGTAGCTAGCATCTGTGGCGTGCACCGGAGACAGCTTATACAGGGGGGCCAGAGCGAGTACCTACAAAAAAACAACATCCTATAAGTGGCTATTTGACATTTTTTTCATATCAAAAATCAAAAACAAAAACTCATTTATTTTTTAAGATTATTAGCAACTAGCTTCTGCCAGCGACTTCGTCTGCGTGGACTTCAGAATTGGGTAAAAAAAAAATGAAAATTGTGAAAGTAATGAAAAATGGAATAAAATTTTCACCCTTGTTATAGCTTGCGCTGTAATAGAGAAAAAATACCAAATTTCAAAGCTGTCTGCCCACGGCTTAGCTCGTAAACAATTTTCAATTTTCCCTCGGGAGCTACTTAAGGAATCGGGATAAAAGGTAGCCTATATTCTTTTCCATGTCAAAGGCTACATGCATGCCAAATTTCATCCAAATCCGTTCTGCCGTTTTTGCGTGATTGAGTAACAATCATCCAAACATCTAAACATCCAAACATCCACACTTTCACATTTATAATATTAGTAGGATATTAGTAGGATGTGGGTCACAAATTACTAGTAATCTCGTTAACCCCTCATGCTAAGCTAAGATGCTTGTGTTATGAGTGGGTTCACGTCGGTAGTGTAATGGGTGGGTTCGAACCGATAACTACACGATTGCAAGTTCGACACCCTAGCCATTAGACTACTGCCGCTTATTTTATATAATTATGTCATCTGTATACAGTGACTTAAAAAGGATTTCTTTTACAACATGTAACAAAAACCCTGTCCGATCCTTGAGATAATTATTCGGTATCGTACTGCGAACACATATACGTAGCTATTAAAGACTGGAGATTTTTTTCCCCATTGAAAATAATTAAATCGAAATAAAAACTGATCCAAGGCAACAGCAACACTGACCGCTCCTCAAAGTTCACGTACTTACTACCTACAGTTTTGTGTCAAAGAAGCCGCCTATGCGAGACGGTTCATGAACTGTACCACGAATACGCCTTTATTGGATCGGACAGGGGTTTTGTAGATTGTATTGGATTGTATGTGGTTAACCAAATAAATACGTACAGGTACACTGTAGTAGCGAGCTGCCTGCGTGACCGCACTGACACCGGCTGTCGCCAGTATAGCACCGCCTCCCAACGCCGCCTTCACACTTATCACTACCTGCAATAAAAATCAATCATTATTAAATACTAGCTTCTGCCCGCGACTTCGTCTGCGTGGACTTCTGAATTGGGTCTCAAAAGAAATTTGACTGCACTGATAGCCGAGTGGTATAGGTCACCACGCTGATTACCACTGTGCGCGACGTGCTGCGGGCTCGATCCCCGCATGGGACAAGCATTTGTGTGATCCACAGATACTTGTTCCAAGTCTGGGTGTTCTTTGTGCATGTGATTTGAATGTTTGTGAAACCCCCGCGACACAAGGATTAAATTCTTTAGTGCGGGCGTCGTTTTTTATAAAGAAAAGAAAAAAAAGAAAAAAGAAAGAAATGAAAAATGTGAAAGTATTAAAAAAAATTTCACTCGTGTCATAACTTGCGCTGTAATAGAGAAAAATACCAAATTTATAAGCTGTCTACCCACGGCTTAGCTCGTAAACAATTTTCAATTATCCCTCAGAAACTACTCAAGGAATCGGGATAAAAGGTTGTATGTTCTTTTCCATGTCAAAGGCTACATGCATGCCAAATTTCATCCAAATCCGTTCAGCCGTTCTTGCGTGATTGAGTAACAAACATCCAAACATCCACACTTTCACATTTATAATATTAGTAGGATAGTAGGATAACCATTGATCTTGTTTTTTACCTTGTTGACGCGCGACATGACAGCGTATATAGCAGCGGAGCTGACCACAGTGACTGAGACGCCCGCAGCACTCAACCTATTTGCCATCGCGTGACTCTGTAAACAACAGTTTTAGTATTAATTTGTATTTTTAGAAGAAAAAAAAACCAGGCTCTATCTCAAGCCGCGGTTGGTAAAACTGTATCACGCGAGAGGTTTGAGAAGATGACAGCATCTTAGGTTTATTTTTTATATCATTGACTCTGTTTTTCTTAATTTTTTTTCTTTCTTGGAGGTTCCTGGTCCCTGAGACCTACCTCAGTGGTCTCCGGGCCCTCGGCGAGGATCAGCTTGTAGTTGCGCGGCGCGGCCCTGAGGAAGCGCTCGGCGAGGGCGCTGGCCCCGTGCCTGAGACCTACCTCAGTGGTCTCCGGGCCCTCGGCGAGGATCAGCTTGTAGTTGCGCGGCGCGGCCCTGAGGAAGCGCTCGGCGAGGGCGCTGGCCCCGTGCCTGAGACCTACCTCAGTGGTCTCCGGGCCCTCGGCGAGGATCAGCTTGTAGTTGCGCGGCGCGGCCCTGAGGAAGCGCTCGGCGAGGGCGCTGGCCCCGTGCCTGAGACCTACCTCAGTGGTCTCCGGGCCCTCGGCGAGGATCAGCTTGTAGTTGCGCGGCGCGGCCCTGAGGAAGCGCTCGGCGAGGGCGCTGGCCCCGTGCCTGAGACCTACCTCAGTGGTCTCCGGGCCCTCGGCGAGGATCAGCTTGTAGTTGCGCGGCGCGGCCCTGAGGAAGCGCTCGGCGAGGGCGCTGGCCCCGTGCCTGAGACCTACCTCAGTGGTCTCCGGGCCCTCGGCGAGGATCAGCTTGTAGTTGCGCGGCGCGGCCCTGAGGAAGCGCTCGGCGAGGGCGCTGGCCCCGTGCCTGAGACCTACCTCAGTGGTCTCCGGGCCCTCGGCGAGGATCAGCTTGTAGTTGCGCGGCGCGGCCCTGAGGAAGCGCTCGGCGAGGGCGCTGGCGCCGTACGTGAGGATGACCTCGTCGCCGTGCACGTGCTCCCGCGCCTGCCCGCACACCGACGACACTGACGACTCCAGCTCGCCGCGCAACTAGAGAAACCACACATGGAAAATAATTAAATATTTTGCCATTCTTCAGCAGACGTGTAGAAAGTATGTAAAACGTCATTCGACTTAAGCCTCAGACTTTTAAGGAAAAAGTCTTTTTTATTTTAGTTCCCGACGTTTTGACGCTTTTGCAGGGGTCATGGTTAGAGACAGACTACACCTGCAAAGGCGTCGAAATGTCGGGAACTATAATAAAAATAAACCGCGACAGAATCCGGATAAAAGTTTTTCAACAACCATTTTTTTAGTCCTAAGCTGAGTTTAAATTAATTCAGAGCAGCCAGTCAGAAAATCTAGTTTTTCCGTCAAGCTACAAATCAATACAAAGTGCTTTTACTTTTCTTTCATTTTTTTTAATTAAATCTGTGTCCTAGAGAGATTTGAATCCAATCACATTGTGCCTATCGATCGATGCCATAAAAGTATAGAATGTCAGACGAATTTCAGCCTGTTTGACTCCTTGTTGTACCAAACGTACTCTTTCCTCTTCCAAAATAAATCAATGTTTCCTTAGAGTGTAAGTTGCTATCTTCAGTATTTAGAGTTCTTTCACTGCAGGTACCATTACAAAATTCCTGTGTATCATACCTCAGCGATATGGTCCCTCAGTGGCTCCCTGAGGTCGTGCTGGGCAGCTCCCAGGGTAGCGCGCCTTGCTCCCGCAGCAAGCACTAAACGCTGCAGACTCTCACCACAGCCTTCCACACTCTGTAATAATTTAGCAAATAATGTTCACTATACTTGTGAGCTGCCTCACGGTGGGAGCCATTACCGAAGCTGTTAATAACACCAGCCTGTAACTGTCCCACTGCAGGCCTCTCATACAGAGAACAAGTATTGATCACCAAGCTTGTGAGCTGCCCCACGGTGGGGTACCATTACCGAAGCTGTTAATAACACCAGCCTGTAACTGTCCCACTGCAGGCCTCTCATACAGAGAACGAGCATTGATCACCTCACTCGTGAGCTGCCCCACGGTTGGCACCATTACCGAAGCTGTTAATAACACCGGCCTGTAACTGTCCCACTGCAGGCCTCTCATACAGAGAACGAGCATTGATCACCTCACTTGTGAGCTGCCCCACGGTTGGCACCATTATCGAAGCTGCTAATAACACAAGCCTGTAACCGTCCCGCTGCAGGCCTCCCAGATATTGCTTAGCAACAATCAGGAGCTTGGAATAGTGATTAATAAGGATTATCTTTAGAATATTTTGATGGATACCTGGTTGACCTGACTAGCATGTGCCCTGTTCTCATCCCTCACAGCGCGCAGTATCCTGCGGGCGACATTAGCGGCCACCAGCTCATGTGGTAATGCCGCCGCCACCCGCCGTCCTGCTGCACGCACAGCGTTGCACAGCTCACTATTTTAAAATTATTAGTGGTTGAGTACTGTTCAGGGATATTACACATAAATACTTTTTGGTTATCAAGATGCCATTTACTCTTAAGAAAAATAAATTATGACAATGTGATGTCAATTTAATAGTTTTTTATATAAATGGTTTTTCACAAGCTTGTTTTTTACTATTATTTTATAAGAGTTTACGGAAATATATATCATTTTCTAGGACCGGCTTTTTTATTTAACAACGAATGTGAGCTTCGTTCAAGTACCAAACTCAAGGTGCATAGCTGGGGGTCATTACAATTGAGTATTTGATTATTATCCAAATATTGATTTTATTTATATATTTACAATTTATGTACAAATAAATTGTAAATTATCTATACAAATTGGAAAGCACGTTTACCCGTTGGTCCCGACAGTCATGCAGTGATCTTTGACAGTCATTGTGTCATTACAATTTTGACAACCAGTCTTACTATGGGATAACGTATAACCCATTAATTATAGAAGCCAAATAGGTAGGCACTCTACGTAGTTTGGATAAAACCTATACTGAAGATAAATAAATACTTACAATGCTGTTGCGTTCTGTGAATCGGTAATGATTGTTTCTAAGAGTGTGACCATAGCCAGTGCAATATTGTTGGAGCCTCGTAACTTCCTGAAACAATAGAAAAAAATGTTTATTTGCTAAACGTTAACTTACTTCTATCTATCTTACAAATAAATGCTATCTATCTATCTAACAGAGAAAGATATTTGGTTTACTGTCTATGTTATCTATGCTGAGTATCAAAAGAAGAAGAATGAAAAAGTAAAACAATGTCTGTTTATTTATAGTTATAATTCGTTTTTTTTCTGCAGTTTCAGCTATGTAAGTTGTCTCTGTTCTGTTAGTTTATTCCTAAAATAAAAGCAAGTCCAAGTTACTTCTTATTATATAAGCTACCTGCTAGTGAAAGTCCCATCAAAATTGGTCCAGCCGTTTCAGAGATTAGCCGAAATAAACAGACAGCATATAGACAAAAATGATACAAATGTTTTTATTAAAAATACACTAATTTATTTTTATAGATTAATTACCTGTAAGGAATGCCAATTCCATACTTATCGAATTAAAATTTTGGTGGCCCTGAGTACTTATACTAAAACTTACTAGAACTTTAATAAAACAGCTTATTCCCTTAGTAATAGGAAAGTTTGAAAGGGTTATTGCTCATGTTGCTACTAACAACTTGATCAATAGTTCTATCTACCTCTTTGGAGGTTAAATACTTGTTGCTATACATAAGCTTGTTGACAAAGGCGGGAAAATATATTTATACCAATCTGGCACAGATATGAATTGACGTACGTAGTGCAATCTGATGCAATATTTTCTAACCAAATAAACAACTCACATAACTTAAATAAAACTTCAAAATTAACTGCAAAATAATATCTCATTATCAAGAATACACTTTTGACAACCACCTAGGTACATCATTTAAATGCTTTTAGCTTTAATATAGAAGAAATTGTAAGTAAAAGTCTGCATACCCATTCTTGATGTCAGCCACAAATTTCCCTATTAAATCGACGAATTTGTCGTCCAAATCTTTACCAGGACCTTGCGAAGGAGGCATATTAACGGTTTGATTAAAGTTTATTACACAAACAGGTCTAGAATTCTATAAAACTTGTTTGCAAATCATGCATTTAAAAAATCAGATTTGACAGGATAACATAACTTTACATAACCTCAAAGTTAAATTTGTGACGTTTCATCGATTTTGACGTCAAAACATGGCGTTTCGTTTATGGTATTTATTAAGGATTTATAATTTAATAATAACAGAAATATATTATTAATTTTAATGTTGGTAATACATATTAGCAAAGTTCAATAAGTACTTTTTTTCGCAGAAATAAAAACATAGCAAACTGCACCTGGGATCATTAGACGATAGCTGTGAAATTGCTAGTCTAAAATGTTTGTTACTATTGGCAATATCTTTTATATTATTATCTTTTTCCGACAAAGCTTTAATTATATAAAAACGAAACAGAAAAGTGTGAAAATACTGTTCACCTGTATGAAAGCAAGCAGTTTTCGTTTCATGGATCACATGAAACGAAAACTGGTCATCTTCCTCTAACTCATTCCACAACGTTGTTCTCTATTAATTCAAAATTACTATTTATGAATATTTTAGACCTGGACATATAGTTTTATTTAAAAACGTTCAATTACAATACAATATATATTATGCGAAGTAGTCACCTACTGTTTAAAAATCAATCAATGGCAATTTAATTTTCTATTTTCCCCTAGGACCAGTAACTACTCAGACACGCAAACAGCATTGTCTATGACCTACAGGTCTTCGCGGTTGAGGGTAGTTGGACATGCATCCTGGCGGAGACGAGCAGAGAATCAGCGAATGCATAAGCGATCCCCCGACTCCGGTAAAGCCAGAGACGGGACCAAGGTGTTTTTAGTCGATGAAAGTCCTATAATTCCGGTTTGATTCCTGATGCCGCCTTTACGCTGAGCAAGATCTTTTTATCCCAAAAAAGACTTTTGCCCGTGTGGTTCGGTCGGTTATCGCGGCAAAAAGTAGCCATAGCTGATATAGCCTTCACGATAAATGGGTTAATTACATACGCTGAAAAAAAAATTCAAATCGGACCAGTAGAACCTGAAATTTGCGTGTTCAACTAAAAAAAAATACACTTCAGCTTTAATATAATACTAACTAATGTATAACCCTACCGGTACATATTTTCAACACTGCATTAATTCATACAACAATCTCTACAAAAAAAGAAAAAACTCACGGTCGTTGATGTCTCTGTCAATAATAAAACTACATTCCATTATTCCAAGTGAATATTATCAAACTTATACGCTATTATTTACAACCCCTTACCCAGCCGGTTATTTCAGTATTTCAATTATTTAACGTTCAGTACATTTCGTTTCAGTCACGCGAAAGCTAGCAGCGGGAGCGCGCGTTTCGTTGCACGAACGAAAAAATTACGGGTTTACGAAAAAATATTGTGAGTTGTATTAAGTATTTAATTAAATTATTACTTCTTTTTTTAATTACAGCAGGTATGGTATTAATACTTAAATTAAACGTCAAGAAATATTTAACTTTGATATTCATAACAATATTTTTTTGTGACAGCAGTTAAGTATGGCTAGGTTAGTAGTTCCCGCGAAAAATAATGGAGTTCTAAGAACGTTTCAAACTCAAGATCTTATTTAATAATGAAGAACCGACTAGCCTCTTTTGAAGTAGCAATTGTTATATTATACACTTATTTTCTGGTTATAATAGTGACAAAATATTTAACGACAAAAAAACCTCAGATAGCTTTATTTAAGTTTTTTCGCAGATACTATTTATTAAAATATTATTTTTAAAGCTTTATGGGCTATGCCATATCTTTAATTAAAACTATTTTTAAACAGATTCTTTAACGATTTATTATTTAAATCTATTATTGATCGAAGATTTAAATAGTAGGCAAAAGGTAATTTGTTTTTTTTCTTCTTATAAAATATGTAGCTGTTACAGTGAAAACAAAAATGTATAATAATATCATTGATTATTTCCTGCCGTTGAATTTGTACTAATATTAGCTAAGACCTCCAATTAGGACTAAGAGTGTATACAATTATAGAAAATTAATAAAACGAATGATTATGGTTAAAAATGTTGTGGTGGCCCGTCGCCTAGCGGTTCAAAGAACGAATTTTCGTGCACAAGGCCGCAGTTTCGAACCCACCACAGACAAGTACCTACCAATGTAACTTTTTCAAAGTTATATAATCTTACTTTTGATTATTCGTAGACATCACTGACAATTCCAAAAAAAATTAAATATGAAATCCCGCAGTAAGCCAGCGTGGTGATCAATGCTCATTCCTTCTCTATATGAGAAGAGGCCTGTGACTTAGGGACATTTATAGGCCGGTATTATAACTATGGTTTTAGTAATATTTATTAATTCATGGTTATTTCGTGAAAACAAAACATCCAACATATCTATTTCAGTAAAAAAAAAACGTTAAGATTTATTTTATTTTATTCAAAAAATGTATGTAAAATTTTACAAAGTAAATGATGCATAAAATTTATCTACCCAAGCAAAGTCACAAGCAACTGTTAGTGTGGTATAATAGTCTATAATTTTCCACTTTATTCCTATGGGAACATGGCATGGGACATGTATTATTCATAATTCCAACTAGTAACGGTCGTTGAACTCTGTTTCAACTAATAAGCCAAGTGAATTCAAAAGAGGTTTTATCACGTTATATTTTTAATTAATTTCTGGTTTCATTGATAGAAAAATATTAACTTTTTTCCTATAACACTAATACTTTGAACAAAATAATATTGTATGTAGGTATAATATATGCTATGAAACTACTAAGTATAATTTAAAAGGAGTGCGTATATTCAACGAGGTAATCAGGTGCATAAAACTGAACAACTTTTCCCAAAGAACATAGGTCGACATCTTAAAATTGAAAATCTATTTTTCATTTAAGATACAAATAAGTCACGTGACCTGTCACTTTGTACGAAAAGTTCAATTTTCCATTTCTTAGGCAAAAGTTGTTCAGTTTTCTGCACCTTATTACCTCGTTGAATATCCGCACTCCATTTAAATTATTCCTGTATTTAGTCCATTTGTAAAAAAAACTCCACTGATCCCTGCTGTCATTGGCTATCATAAACAGTGAAGAGCCTTTTAAAAAAACTTCAGTATTATGAGGTGAGACGCTAGCACGTGTGTGTATGAAAAATTGTATTGATAACATCCACTGACTGCAACCACCGACTATTTATTATAATTAACTAGCTGTTTCCCGCTGCTCCAACCGCGGTCTCATTTTTTTTAAATATTTGTGATGTAAGCTATCCTTCCTATCTTTCAAGTTGGATCAAACTGCACACCGTGTGCAAATTTGATTAAAACTGGTTCAGTAGTTTCGGAGTTCATCCCGGACAAACATCGTGACACTGGAATTATATATAAGATAATAAAATAGTTTGGTTTTATAAATAATTTTAATGTTTGAGGTACCCATCGGTACAAAGAGGTTATCTGTGAGCCTAATAATCATTTATTTTTTCTTATATTAAAATAAAGACCAAGTCCCACGGTGGGCGTCATTAGTTCCTCACTGAAAGTGAGTGTAGAATGTACCTTGTCTAAGGGGGCGTTGCTTTTAATTGTCTATATAAGTGTAATTGTAAAAGACACAAGCGTGGTTATCAAAGCTAGCAATATAAGTGATGTTGTCCACATTTATTATTTTTAGTCTAGACTAAGAAATAAGATGACATTGAAAATAACACGAAATAACATTGATTGGTATTTCTGACAGCCTTGATGAGACCTTCAGAATCCAGTGTTCTTGAATTTCTGTAACCTTGTCCTTGCTTTGATTACTCTATTAACCTTTAAGGTTTATGGATATAATAAATAAATAAAATTAATGTGGACAACATCACAGTATACATTGCTCCGAATCCAAAGTAAGTAGCTAAAGCACTTGTGTTATGGAATCAGAGACAACGAAGGTACCACAAACACCCAGACCCGAGACAATGTAGAAAAGTGTTTCTCTACATTGACCCGTCCGGGGATCGAGTCCGAGACCTCAGAGCTGGCGACACCTTGAAAACCGGTGTGTACGCCACTCGACCACGGAGGTCGTCGAACTATGATAATAATAGGGTCCTGTTTCACCTGTTTGTAAGTCTGATTTAAATTCACCGGTCCAACGGTTAATTACGTGCTAGCCGATTTGCACGAGTAAGTATTAAAGCAAAAAGCCGGCCAAGTGCGACTTGGACTCGCGCACGAAGAGTTCCGTACAAATATGTATAAAAACGGCAAAAAAAAATTACGTTTGTTGTTTGGGAGCACCCCTCTATGTTATTGAAGACAATTTTGGATGTTTTTTTTGTTTATAATACCGGTCTATAAACGTCCCACAACTGGGCCAATCATCTTTTCATACTTGACAAACATAAGTCACGTGACCTGTCACTTTGTATGAAAAGTTAATTTTCCGTTTTAAGATTTCGACCGATGTTTCTCGGGGAAAGTTATTCAGTTTTATGCACCTGATTACCTTATTGAATATACGCACTCCTTTTAAAATAATCCTGTATACATTCACAAATGTGTAGATATACGTATAACTTATTTGACCTAGATAATCTTTAATATTTGTCTAATCATTTGGAATGATCATTACGAAAGTAGAACGCGCATTTGTATAGGTATATGACTATGTATGTGTCAATTAACCGATTTTAAACAACAATTTTGTTATATTGTTTTCTGAGGTTTACGCGAATGTTAGATATTGATATAAAACTACTTTTAAACGGATTCTATAGCGGTTTATTTTGATTTTAGCTCCCGATGTTTCGACGCCTTTGCAGGTGTCATGGTCACGGGCAGAAATAAACCAGTCGGTCGGTTTTTTACATGAATATGTTCAATTTGATTTTGACTTCAAAAACCTTTTGCTTCAGTGTGCGAGCCCGACTTGAAATTGTCGGGTCTTTACCTTTTCAAATGTTATCGCTCGTGGTTATGGCTCGTGGCTAAGTGTAAGCCGAACGGTTCGACCGATAATAAATGTTAAGCCGCGCTCGCCGCGGTTGGTCCGTGGATAGGTGACCATTTGTAAACATACCGAGACCCCTCCGTGCCTCGGAAAGCACGTTAAGCCGTTGGTCCCGACTGTCATACAGTGATCTTTGACAGTCGTTAAGTCATTACAATTCTGACAACCAGTCTTATCATGGAATACTGTATTACCTAGCAATAGGTTGTGGAGGTCAGATAGGCAGTCGCTTCATGTAAAATACGGCATTCAGCTAAATCCGGTAAGACTGGAAGCCGACCCCAACATAGCTTGGGAAAAGGCTAGGCAGAAGATTGATATTTATTATGCTGTTTAAGACGGAGACGAAATCATACAAATCAAGGAACATCTCTCTTTGTTTTTTTTTTAAATGTCATTTTAAATGCTACTAAGTTGACAAACGAGCTTAAAGTCCGTTTCACGAAAGAAGTCCCACAGACGCGGCGCTAGTGTCAGTCATGCTACAGAATTTTGCTAACCTCTAGTGTTGTACATTCCCCTAAAATGTATTTTTATATCTGGCGACCTGCGCCTTAGGTGAACACATTATATGGAGGGTAAATCATTCCCCGCAGTTTGGAGATTTCATTATTGTCATAATTAGTTCCATTTATTGCCGTGGGACTTCTTTGATGAGACGGACTCTACAATTCAAAACCTGCGAACGCTTATTATACCACGAAAGCGTTGTCAACCCGTTCCCCCCCCCCCCAAAAGAGTCTAAGTACCCTACTCACTGTAGGAATGAATAAATATCATATTTTGAAGAGGTGGTAGCCTAAAAATTTAAGATGGACTCGTATTAGGGGGAATATGTTGACAATTGGTGCTGATTCCTCTGTACGTAACCTAAATTAAATTTAAACCATTGCTGTCTTTTACTAACATAAAGCGTTAAAAAAGGACGGCAACAGATAACAACTAACTTAGAAATGTCAAACTAGTTTTCGCCTTGAGCCTCACAGTGTTTTTAGAGCACACGTTTTTACTTGTCGTCAAATTTGTATGAGAATTTAAGTCGGAACTTAATTTGACAGTTCTAATTTTCATCTGTCCTTTTCTAAATATGTACAAGTGAAAAGGATACCGATGGACTAAAATTAGTTTAGTACGTGTTTAACAGAATCGGGGCCAATGTTTTTTTTATTTTCAGATCATGGATAAACACACAACTGCGACGTCGAAAATTGCCGCCTGGATATTATTAATTGTCAACTGCACAGTTATGGTAAGACTTACTGTAATCTATTCCCACTCAGAACAAATTTTATGAAATCTAAAAATGATTCAGAACGTGTCACCGAATCGAAAACAATGATTTTTTCATCCAATTAGATTTTATATTAACGTGGCGTACGTGCCTTGCACTTTATTGAGAACAACAACGCGAGACAATATTGTACTTATTAATGTCACTTTCTTGGAGAAAGGATTCCCAATGGGACCCTGTGCCTACATACAAGAGCGTGCACTCCATACATACAAATAAGCTCTGCATACCCTGTAGTCCAATATATACAGGATTAATTTAAAGGGAGTGGGGATATTCTACGAGGTAATCGGGTGCATAAAACTGAACAACTTTCCCCAAGAAACATAGGTCGAAATCTTAAAACTGAAAATCATCTTTTCATACAAACACAAGTCAAGTGACCTGTCACTTTGTATGAAATTTAATTTAAGTTAGTTTCCCATTCCATTTATTAGTTAAAAAAAAGTTAATTTCCCATTTTTTTTTATATATTTATCCTGTATACTCATAAACCATTTCTAAATCACTACTCGTATGTCCATCTGTCTGTTCGCGATAACCTCAAAAATTACTGCACCGATTTTCATGCTGTTCTCACCAATGGATACAGTGGTTCTCGAGGAAGGTTTTAGTATATAACTTGTCAAGTTTTTGTATACATTCGCTAGTCCTAAAAATCAAATAATATATCTTGGGACAGCTCACACACGGCCATCTGATCCCAAACTAGGCAGAGCCTGTACAATGACAACCAGAAAACTGATAAACATACTTATATATTTCTAAATACATACATATTATAGATAAATAACACCCAGACACAGAACAAATGATCGTGCTCATCACACAAAGATTTGTCCTGGGTGGGAATCGAACCCACGACCTCCGGCTTAGCAGTCGGGGTCACCACTAGACCAACAAGTCTAGTGTAGCCGGTTCAATTCAATTGACAACTCTGACATATCTGTGCACGCTATTTTGTGCTGTATGCATATGTTTAATTAAATAATGTTTTCCTTTGCAGGTTATATGCATTCTGGTTGCAGCTTTGGGGTTATGGATAATTTCATCTCCGACGTCATTGTCTTCTGTGTTAGAGGCGTCTGGAAGCATGGTGTTGAAGGTCAGTAGTATTTCCTTCATCGTGGGGTTTCGGCATAGAATAGAACCTGCCCCTCTCTTCCCCTGGGTGTCGTAAGAGGCGATTAAGATATAGAAACAAGGAGAATGGGCAGCAGCGTTCTCCTAAAGAACTGGGAGTAGACTGCGGTCACCAACCTGCTTGACGCGTGGTGACTGGTAGGAGTGCAAGCACCTTAATGATGGCGGACCATCATATGGAAGACCTGGTGTTGTGGGTGCAACATGGGAGAGGCCTAGGTCCAGCAGTGGATTGATAAATCAAAATAAAAAAGTGTGTAGTTCTGACTAATTTAATTTCGCTAAAAGACCGATTTTCGGTCTCGCCGACTTCGTGTGATTATGCTTCTGACCGATTTTCGGCCACGTCGACTAAATTATGCGTATGACCGATTTTCAGTCACTACAATCGCTTTAAATTATGCGCCTGGTCGGTCACGGTGGCTGTGTAAATTATACGTCTGACCGATTTTCGGTCACGGTGGCTCCTTCATCGAGATTAGTCATTTGCGTGGGTTATATTTTAGTACATAATTATGCGAACACAGCACTCTCTATTCCTTCACCCTAACATTCTGACGGGACAGTATACAGACACGACCAGAGAGAGATCAGGCCATTTTACCTGGGTTTTACCTTGTTTTTATTTTGTTGGGGGTGAAACTCTAATGACTTCCAACCCACGCAGCGTGGGGATATGTCGGACTTGCACCGACCAAAAACACCCCGGTCCCGTCCTCGCCCGTGCCGAAGCCGCGGGATCTATTACGCAAGCTCTACGCAGCACCGGCAGTTTTCGGTCTCTACTAGACCCCCCCCGAAAGGTGGGTGCATAGTGCCCACTAACTTCCTGTCTTAGAGAAAATACCCAGTATCTATTTTTGGCCTAACTCCGGATTCGAACCCGAGACCTCGTTGCGCTTGCGACCACTAGCCCAACAAAAGCGAGAACGAACAAATAATAGAAAATAAATTTATAGTTTAAAAAACACTAAAAAACACGCTTTACTTAATCGTGGTCAAAGTTCATTACAAGACCTTTATAACAAGTCCAAACACGGCTATGATACGATCATCCTTCATGAAGTTCCAGTTCATATCTCCCGGCTCCATCATCAAATCAGCTCGACAGTACCATATTATTGTATTGTCATCAAAATCACATACAACTGCCAATTTTCATTACGCTACGATCTTTAAAAGGTGGTTAAATTAGTTTTCTTAGATTTGACTACAGAGTTACATACATACAGGTCGACCTAATAAAAGCGTGTTACAAACAATCAATCTTCTACTGCAGTGACCTTTTCAACACCATCAAGTATTTTTCCAAGATGGTTATCAAAAATACTTATTTCAATTATTGATTCATCATAAGTGCATTTTTTACTTATGTTCATTGCTTATGAATGCTTTGAACCTTGACCGATTAACTAAAGCAGCGGTAGCCAGGGTAGGGCGACGGACTTGCGATCATGAGGTCGCCTGTTCGAATCCTAATCCCACTACCGACATGAATCCTCTCGTGCTAAGCTAAATGCTTGTGTTACGAGTGGGTTCACGTCGATAGCGCGGGGATTTGAAACGGCAACAAAATAAAAAATATTCTGTGGACATAATTTTTTCTGAATCCAAAGTAAGTAGCTAAAGCACTTGTG
Organism: Plusia festucae; assembly: GCA_950381575.1. NCBI lineage: Eukaryota > Metazoa > Arthropoda > Insecta > Lepidoptera > Noctuidae > Plusia > Plusia festucae. The sequence goes on from OX494457.1 coordinate 1,263,376, forward strand.
TTATGGAATCAGAGACAACGAAGGTACCACAAACACGCAGACCCGAGATAACGTCGAAAAGTCGACTTTATTTTCTACATTGACCCGTCCGAAGATCTAAACCGGGACCTCAGAGCTGGCGACACCTTGAAAACCGGTGTGTAAGCCACTAAACCCCGAAAGTCATAAAAAAATACAAGGAATTTTGATTTGGTTTTTCCTACGTTCTTCTACGGCTAAGCCAAAAGAAGCTATTTTGGCTTGGTTCCCACCTTCACCGGATACAGCTGAATACCGTATGTTACAGAGCGACTGCCTATCTGACCTCCACAACCCATTGCTAGGTAACACAGTATCCCATAGTAAGACTGGTTGTCAGAATTGTAATGGCTTAACCACTGTCAAAGATCAACAGATGACAGTTTATTAGTTACTGCCTATAACGATTCCAGAAATAGCGTGAATATTGTTATTCTATCGTGGTGGCCTAGCGGTTCATAGACCGGTTTAGCATACATGGTTGCAGGTTCGAATCCAGGCAAGTACCAATGTGATAATTTCAAAGTTATATGTACTTTTTTTAATCATTCTAAGACATTATTGACAAACGGTGAAGGAAAACATCGTGAGGAAACCTGGATTCCAAAACAATTGGAATCTGAAATCGACAGCCCGCAATGAGCAAGCTTGGTGATCAATGTTCATTACTTCTCTATATGGGAAGAGGCCTGTGCACAGCAGTGGGACGTTTATAGGCCGGTATTATATTTTTATTTAGTATCAGACACGATGGCGCATTGTACATCAATATTATATGAGCGCCGCAACGTATAACTAGGTCAAAAGTATAATGACATCAGTTATAGCTTATTTGCATCGCATGACACTGTAATTTTAATCCGACAAAAGCATGTTGATTGCTCAACTGACTTAAAAAAAAAGAGATTCATGTTTTTTATTATTTCTTGACTAGCTTCTGCCCGCGACTTCGTCTGCGTGGACTTCAGAATTGGGTCCAAAAAGAAATGAAAAATGTAAAAGTAATGATTAATTGAAGTTTTATTCCTTTTTTGCTTGCGCTATAATAAAGAAAAATACCAAATTTCAAAGCTGTCTGCCCACGGCTAGCTCGTAGACAATTTTCAATATTTTATTGTTTATTTCATAGCTTGTCCTAAGGCCTCTAAGATCTTCCACTTTTCTCTGTCTTACGCCATTCTGAACTAGGTTTTGTCTGCCTATACTTCTTTTCCCATTCCGAGGGAACCCTGTTATTAATTTGGTCCTTTTAACGACTGATTCTACGTTCCGACATATTCGGCTGATATCACACAACATAAAATTAGAACTGAGGATCACGCTGTGAGTCCAAACAAAACATAAAGTGGCATAACGCAGTTAAAAGTTCAACTACCCCGGATCGCCAAATCATTTTTGTTCTCTGAGAGTCACTGACAAATGTGATATAAGTAGTAGGCCAGTTAACTGAATTTTTACTAAAAAGTATAGTAAGTCGAAAGAGATAACGCCTCTCTTCTTCCTACTCGTAACAGCAGGTGACCTGCTTTGACAACTATTTAACAATACCTTATTTTACATGGAGCGACTACCCATTTGACTTCCACAACCAATTGCTAGGTAATAGAGTATTCCATAGTATAATATAATTTCGAAATTATAAATGTTTATCAATAATTGTCTGGTCACCATAGTACAGGCTCTGCCTAGTTTGGGATTAGATGGCCATGTGTGAGCTGTCCCGAAATATTAAAAAAAGTAATATATTGTTGTTCACTCATGTACACCTACATAATTTGGAAAAATTCCACGGTTCCACTTAGAACTATTAGTCGTGAACACAGTAGATATGAAAGTTTATGGGAACAGCAGATAAACAACACGATATGTCATTATAATTACACGGTCGATCATGCGTCAGTTGACAGTAATACTGTAAAGAAATAGAATAATGGATGACACATATAATGTGAGAAAAAACCGACTTCAATGATATTCTACGAGGTAATCAGGTGCATAAAACTAAGCGACTTTCCTCAAGGAACTCAAATTTTATAATTTCGACCTATGTCCCTTGGGAAAAGTTGTTCAGTTTAATGCACCTGATTACCTCGTTGAATATACGCAGGCCTTTTAAAAGAATACTGTGTAATTAATATCTTTAAATTTTTCTCACAAGGGATATCAAAAATACTTGATCTAATTCATTCAAGCGGCGGTAAAAAAGGCTAGGGCGTCGGACTTGCGATCATGTGTTGCGGGTTCGAATCCCACCCATTACACTAACGACGTGAACCCACTCGTAACACAAGCATCTTAGCTTAGCACGAGGGGTTAACGAGATTACTAGTAATGTGCGACCCACATTGCTAGTAATCTTATCAAAAAAACAAAAATTTAGATTTTTGTTTTTGACTTTTAAAGGCTTGTTTTGAATTAAAGTTTGTTTGAAAAAATTATGTTACTGTCGAACAAACCCACGGGATATAACCAATATGGCTTTGAATAAATACTCTGCTGTGACCCGGTCGATGGTACCGCACGGTGACAAGCACGGCAACCGAATTTACCATACCAGTTATAAATAACTTCACTGACAACCATCCAAATAACGTGATCTCAATTTCTAAATAAGGTTATTCATAAAAGTATTTTATGCAGGTCGACAAGGTAACTACCTATATGTTTTTTTATTTAAATCGACGCCCGCACTTAAAAAATTTAATCCTTGTGTCGCGAGGGTTTCACAAACATTCAAATCACTTGCACAAAGTACACCCAGACTTGGAACAAGCATTTGTGGATCACACAAATGCTTGTCTCATGCGGGGATCGAACCACGCACGTCGCGCACAGTGGTCATTAGCGTGGTGTTTTTTCAAATCGGTCCTTCTTGAGATTAGCGCGTTCAAACAAACAAACTCTTCAGCTTTATAATATCGTTGACGACCTCCGTGGTCGAGTGGTGTACACACCGGTTTTCAAGGTGTCGCCAGCTCTGAGGACCCGGGTTCGATCCCCGGACGGGTCAATGTAGAAAAACACTTTTCTACATTGTCTCGGGTCTGGGTGTTTGTGGTACCTTCGTTGTCTCTGATTCCATAACACAAGTGCTTTAGCTACTTAGGTACTTTGGATTCGGAGCAATGTATGTGATGTTGTCCACATTTAAAATTTTAAGTAACTCGTCTATTGCATAGGCAATCTCTGTCCTGTAATAATAGACTTAAGTTGATTTAAATAAATAAATAAAAATAATACCGGCCTATAAATGTCCCACTGCTGGGCACAGGCCTCTTCCCATATAGAGAAGAAATGAGCATTGATCACCACGCTTGCTCATTGCAGGTTTGCGATTTCAGATTCCAAATTTTGGAATCCAGGTTTCCTCACGATGTTTTCCTTCACCGTTTGTCAATGGTGTCTTAGAATAATTAAGAAAGTAAATATAACTTTGAAAAAGTCACATTTGTACTTGCCCGGGTTTGAACCTGCAACTATGTGCATACGAATCCGGTCTTTGAACCGCTAGGCCACCACGACTTCTCTCTCTCTTTCTTTAAATAAATAAATAAGTAAATGAAAATAATGTTTTTCAACAGTCGCTGTTCGAAGAGGCAGTGTCCCTACAAGTCGGCATCGCGTTGACAGCTGTCGCCATATTTTTGTTCTTCGTCTGTTTTATGGGATTCTACGGAGCCTTAATGAGGTCACCGTTCTTATTGTTCATGGTGAGTAGAAATTATATAACAACATACAGGATTAATTTAAAACGAGTGCGGATATTCAACGAGGTAATCAGGTGCATAAAACTGAACAACTTTCCCCACGAAACAGGTCGAAATCTTAAAATTGAAAATAAAATTTTCATACAAATTGACAGGTCATGTGACTTATGTTTGTATGAAATTTTTTTTTCCATGTTCCTTGGGAAAAGTTGTTCAGTTTTATGCACCTGATTACCTCGTTGAATATACGCACTCCATAAAAAATCAACCTGTTGAAAAACATCTTTTTATTCAGATGATCATAGTGAGCTCACCTTTAGAAATAAAGATGGCGCGTAACAGAAAAACGTCACAATTTAAATTTCTTCCGTACGTCGATAAAGAAGTCACTTCAATCTATATATGTATCTATATATATAAAAATCAATTGCTGTTCGTGAGTCTCGCTAAAACTCGAGAACGGCTGAACCGATTTAGCTGATTTTGATCTTGAAATGTTTGTGGAAGTCCAGGGTAGGTTTAAAAGGTGTAAAACATAAATAATAAGCAAAAAAAAAATGTTCCTAAACTCGGGGACTTTTGACAGAACGAAGTCTGTCCGGGCAGCTAGTAATCACTAAAAACTTCCGCGATGGTAAGATTTCCCTCATATAAAGAAGATTCTACGAGTACGAGCTGAAAAGCTCAACTTATTTAGGTTTTCTATCTTTTAATAAATAAAATAAAATATGTTCTTTTTCAGTACTCAGCCCTGGTCATCCTCTTGTTGCTTCTAGAATGTGCTCTCCTGTATTACTTCTCAACTAATCTAGTCGAGGTAACTCTTGTTAAAAATATTTTTTGATCTCATATACATATGTATAAGCAAGATATCCTTAGTCCTGGCTCTAGACTTATGTCTGTACCGAATATAATTTAAATAAGATCAGTAGTTTCGCCTATAACCTTCCTCAAAAAACTTTGAGAGGTGTCAAGGGACACCCGGATGGAACGAAGTTCTTTTCGATTAATTAGTGAAGGAATTGTAATATTTTTTTTTTTTTTATAATAAATTATAAATAATAATTTAATTAATAATATTAAAATTTTTAGGTAATAAGACAGACAGACAGACAGAGAAACATGCGCACGCCGCACAGCTTACAATAGCTTACTATAGCAAAAAGTGTCGTGACAACTTTTCGTAAGAATTTTTTCCGTCTAGCCCCCTTTCACAACGCGCGATAAGGAACTTCGTTCCAATAAAAGGGCTATCTAACACAGAAATATTTTTTCAAATCGGGCTAGTAGTTCCTGAGGTTTGTGCGTTCAACCAAACAAACAAATTCTTCAGCTTTATAATATTAGTATAGATTAAGGAAGCATGACTGGCCTGTTGGTCTAGTGGTTAGTGAACCTGACTGCTAAGCTGGAGGTCGTGGAGGGTTCGATTTCCACCCAGGACAAATCTTTGTGTGATGAGCACGATCATTTGTCCTGTCTGGGTGTTATTTATCTATAATATGTATGTATTTAGAAATATAAAAGTACGTTTATCAGTTGTCTGGTTACCATAGTACAGGCTCTGCCTAGTTTGGGATCAGATGGCCGTGTTTGGGTTGTCCCAAGATATTATTTTTTCAGGACCAATCCAATCATTATTTGTAATCAAATAATCACATGTTTCTTCTTTATTCCTTTGTAGAAAGGTCTGCAGGATGACGGACAATGGACTCACGCGATGCGCCTCGCTTTCCGGTGTTGTGAACATAAGTAAATATTTTTCTATCACCATCTTTGATTGCAACTGTATACTCGTCCATATCAAGCGCCAATTTTAGTTGAGCCATGCTTTTAAAATACTTTTTACAAACATTTAGCACTGTATTGGCGTCAGAATCAAGAAAAACTCTAAATTGTCATACAACTTCCTCACGAAGAAAATTAATTCCTGTGTGGTGAAGTTTCCACATATATTTCCACAAACTATCCGGACTTTGAAACAAAAATTTACCTACTATAATGATTTGGGTGCCAAGAAATACCTCCTTAAGCAGACCCTCCTTAAGGAGACCCCCCTAGCCAAGTGACATTTCTACAAGCGTTAACGATGAACGAAATGACATTAAATGTATGGAAATGACATTTGTTTTCGATAAGTCACGTGACTTAGACTTGTCACTTTCATACATTTAATGTCATGGGTGGTGTGTCCATATTTTATTTATGTTACGTTAAATTTCTGGACTACCATTTTAATTATTTTTTTGTTTTGACCCTTTGAGACCCCTTTAAACTTTTAACTTTATTTTTACATCCCGCAGTGCCTCTGAACCAGATATCCGGAAGCCTCCCTGGTCGTGCTGTGGCCCCGAAACTTACCCGGATAACTGTACCACAACACTTTTCTATAAAAAGGTATTTTTTCTTCCTAACCTTTTCCCGAGATGTTGGGGTTGGCTTCCAATCTCACCTGATTAGCAGAGCGACTGCCTGTTGATTCTGTAAGGCCTCGTTCTAAACTTCGAATCTGAATCCGCTGTGAGTTTCTTAATCTTAATCGTAATTCCCTGGTCACTTCGACGCTCGCTTCGCACTCCAAATTTGAAACTCTTGCGAAGTGAGAGTGAATAGCGATGTGATATGCGAGTTGTTGAATGGATTTTACAGAATCGACGTGCTGAGCTTGATTCATGGACATGGACATGTGGGTCGCATATTACTAGTTTTGTTAACCCCTTCGTGCTAAGCTAAATGCTTGTGTTCTAATGGGTTCACGTCGGGAGTGCAATGAGTGGGATTCGAACCCGCAACCACATGATCGCATGTCGGATGCCCAAGCCATTAGGTTAGCACTGCTTTGAACCGCTTCAGTCGTTTATTGAAATCTTTGTTTTTTTTTATCCAGGATTGCCGTGCATCCATCTTAACCTGGTTGGATCGCTACCAGCTGCCAGTGTACACGTGTCTAGCGGTCGTGCATGTGGTGTTGGCGTCCTGCTCTATTCTGCGGCGTTCGTGTCATGCGTCTCGCTCACACAGCTAGCGGTCACAGAGGCGCGTTAGCGGTGAGTTACGTGACTTTTCTGATTGACTCTTGGAAATTGCTTTAAACTTTAACTTGTTGGAGTATTTCAAAATAATTGTTAAGATCTTCCTCACCTTTCCTATCATCATCTTCTGCCTTCCTACTCTCTTCCCAAGCTATGTTGGGGTCGGCTTCCAGTCTTACCAGATTTAGCTGAATACCGTATTTTACAGAGCGACTGCCTATCTGACCTCCACAACCCATGGCTGGGTAATAAAGTAGGTATTCCTTAGTAAGACTGTTTATCAGAATTGTAATGACTTAAAGACTGTCAAAGATCACTGTACGACAGTCGGGACCAATGGCTTAATGTGCTTTCCGAGGCACTGAGGAGTCTCAATATGTTTACAACTGGTCACCCATCCACAGATCAACCGCGGCAAGCGCGGTTTAACCTTAATTATCGGTCAAACCGTACAGCTTACCCTTAGCCTTCCTAGAACTTCCTAAATTATATTCCTTGATTTCCAATTAGGAAAAATATATTAGTTAGAAATCACATAAAGTTAAGTTTTACACAAACAAAAAAAAGAGACGAACAAAAACATAAACATTACACTTAACTAATATAATCAATGCGAAAGATTTTGAGTGTGTGCATGTTGGTAACCTTTTCACGCTGTAATTGCTGGACCGATTTTGGTAAAATTTGGATTGGAGGTAGCTGACACCCGGATGCAGGCTACATTTTTTTTCAGGACTAAAAAAGTTATCTGTTAAACGCCGGAAACGCCGCGGGGCACAGCTTGTCATGAATAAATCCCATTTTAAGACCAAACTAGACTTCGCATTTTCATCAATATCCTAAATTTCTTAAAGTGATAATCCTGATTTTCTTACAGCTTCACCGCCAATCCAAGCACCGCGGGCGCGTCGTCGATGGAGCCAGACTCGCGTCACCCCCACAGTCGAACCCTCCAGTGAAGATGTGTTAATGCTAGTCGTAGGCAGAGCTAGGATAGGCTGGATAGATAAACCTACCGCCTAACTGTTTGAATGACAATTTTTTTGTGTGCCCCAAGTTGGGCGCCAATAGTGACTACGTAGAATAATCAGAAGCCTGATTACGAAGCTAAATTATTATTTTGTGTATATAATTTAATGTGAAATATTATAAAATAATATTAGTATTTTATTATGATTTTGTAAATAAAAATATCTTTCATGAAAATATTAGGCTATTGTAAAATTGCTCAATAAAAAGATTTTCTTCATACCTATTGCTGCTTTTATTTTGATTCGTTATCAATTTTTTATAGTTTTTGTGCCGAAACGCAAAAAAAAAATTAGATTTAAACAAAAATAATAAAAATACTAAATAATCAATTTTTATGTAATTTGTGGATATATTTTGTTTTCATTTGGGTGTTTACCTCGAATAACTCTGTCGATGAAAAAAAGACTTTTTAAATTCGATTTACAATCGCTTTAAATATCGCGTAATAAACACAAAAAAACGAACAGTATAATGAGAACCATTTTTTTTTGATACTGAACAAAATATTAGAACCATATTTTTGCTTTTTTTTTTTTGCGAAATAACGAATATCTCTATATCTATTCAACCTGGTAATCCGATGCATAAAACTGAACCACTTTTACCCAGGAAGATAGGTCGAAATCTTAAAATATAAAATTAAATTTTCATACAAAGTGGCAGATCACGTGACTTATGTTTGTATGAAAAGTAGATTTTTAATTTATAGTTTCGACTTATGTTCCTTGGGAAAAATTGTACAGTTTTATGCACCTGATTACCTCATTGAATATACGCACTCCTTTTTAATTAATCCTGTATACATTTTCACACTTTTTTTACGATCATTTGACGGGCCTGTTGGTTTAGTGGTTAGTGACCCTGACTGCTAAGCCGGCCGTGGGTTTGATTCCCACCCAGGACAAATCTTTTTGTGATGAGCACGACCATTTGTTCTGTGTCTGGGTGTTAATTATCTATAATATGTATGTATTTAGAAATATATAAGTATGTTTATCAGTTGCCTGGTTGCTATAATACAGGCTCTGCCTAGTTTGGGATCAGATGGCCGTGTGTGAGCTGTCCCAAGATATTTATTTATTTATTTTTAATTTTCATACCTTCCGCGAGATATTAGGTGAGTACCTAACATTACCGTGTAAACCAGTTGCATCGTTATTAGCCCTGTGTTATAGTATTGATTACAATGTGACCTAATTACTACATATCGCGTGCTACTCAGCCTTACGACATGGGAATTGGGGCACAGGGGGCCAATTAAGTAAACGGAGGGAACATTTTTGGTAAAAAAGTTTTGCTAAATTGTAAAAAGTACAGTCGTTGGGATTTGTTTCTGGTATGTATTATACTTACGAATTAAAAAGAAAAAATATGTTTAATTTTTTAATGGTAAATTTTCTCGAATTTTTAATTAAGCATGATAATTGTAATGATATGGTGTGTTATTAGGTAAACTTGCCTAATTCGTACTTACGCCAAATTCGTACTCCACCTAAAACTCGGCTTTGGTAACAGATATCAGAGCCTTTAGTGTCAAAAAATGGAAACAATCGTCGGCCATTTTACCACCTGACAGATAACACCTGTGAAGATGCTCTCGACAAAAATATTGAAAAAGTAAGTTTTTCTTAACTATTGCTGTTATATTTTTACACATTTCGTAAGAGTTTTATTCAAATTAGGTTGTGTAAAACCTATTTTATGATTTGACACGTATTTATGTGTATCTTTGCAATTTCATCTGACGTGTTATCATACTCGTAACTGTTGTAAATTTTTTTGGCGGTCAATTTAAAATTTGTTTGGCTCTTGCTCCTATTTCGTACTCGACTTAAGTTCTTAAAACGTACTGGTACGATTTAGGCAAAAGTATAATTTGCCGATTCTTAAACTGTTTATGACAAATTGTTTTATTAAATTTTTGATAAAAAATATATTTTTGAAAATTGATAAAAATAAAGATAAAAGTTAAAAACATATTAAACATAATTATTTTCTATTTTAGAACAACATGTCAAAAAGAAAAGGGTAGTAATAAAAGCTCCGACAAAAAAATAAGAATTCTTACTGCCTAAAATACTTACTTTCCGACTACTTTTATCCGAATAAAAATGACGAAACGACCGAATCAGATACTAAAATCTTCGAAAAATAAACATAACTGTTTATTGCTATAATACTTTTCTACCAGCTTAAATTACGTTCTACTGAAAATTATGTTTTGGCATTTTTATCTTTACTTGCCTACTATTAATTCATAAATTACCTTTCACATTTCATAGACTGTGGTGCTAATTTAACTACAACGTTATAATGAAAATACTATTCAGAGTGGTTATACAGAAACTAATAAAAAATATTAAAATGTACTTGTAAAAATACCTTTTTATGGTATAAATCCAAATAGTTGAAGTAAAGATGAATGATTGTAAACCCCCTAACCTATCTGTAATGGAAAAGTAAAAACATTGCGAGTCGCTTCTGGCACTCGCCGGCCGCTGCCGCGGCACGCTCGCTTCGCTCGCTCGGCTCGTGCGGGGGGGTCGCAGTTCTAACCTAACCTAACCTACTGAGTCGAATTTGACACTTAAACCTATCTGCAATGGGCAAGTAGGACAATAATATATCGACCTGAAAACCCCTGTGGGTATACCAAATTTCATAAAAATCGTTTCAACCGTTTTCGAGATTCCAATTATAAAAAAATCTACTTACAAGAGTAGTTTAGTAATAATTCAGGAAATTGAGAGCATGGAAATCGATCGAATCGATCGCGCGGGCCGAACAGTTTAGGTATTTTCATAAATACTGAGAGGTAAAAAATATATTTTATAACCAACAATAGAAATTAAAATAGTTCATGCAAGTCGTAAAAATGTGAATATTTTGTCTAAAGCTCTGCCTGTTGATTCTGTAAGACGTCGTTCTAAAATTCGAATCTGAACCCGCCGTGAATTTCTTGATTGGCATTCTATAAACTCGGTTGATACACTAGCGCTACACTTGCGAGCGTGTCAGCGTGTTGAACTAAATTAACCGTGAGATTTGGACCCAAGTTCACCAACAGATGGTTAAATTTTAAACAAATGTTTGAACCATGAACGGCTGTTTAACAATATTTTGCTGTTCACCATTCACTAACCATAGATTATGTACTGTTTTCGAATGATTATCTTAATCGACGTAGCCACCTCAGTTTAGCCATTGGTTTATGCTTCCTGACATGAAGTTTTTATTTTGTTATTCTCCCAGCAAGTCTTTAAGCTATAAAAAATAAATATTGATTTGATTTGATTTGAAGCTCTCAAGAGAACGTTTGCAGTGAGTACTAAGAGCATTAAAATCGTCAACCAGATCCTTCCAACCTCTTGCTTTTTCGGCATTTGCTTTAGCGTCCGATTTGTTGTTTTCTATTATATCGCTGTATTTTATTACGAGTGCCGTAAGTACAGATTTCTCGCCACTGGTGAAATTCAAAGTACGTTTACGCTTATCTTCCATATCACTGATATTAAATAAAAGATAACAAACACGACACGAAAAAATTAGGATGAATTGAGTTAGATGATTTGATCACAGAGTTTGACAATGAAAATTGATTGACGTGACCATTAAGACATTCAACATTCACAAAATAATGATAAACCATTCCAGCATTTGGTAATTTGGACTCACTCATTCAAAACAGTTTGGTTAGCAAACCGTTGGTTAGAAATAAATGGTGAACTCAAAAAAAAAACGCGGTTGGGTTGAACATCGGTTTAATGCTAACAGAACGGTTACGTAATCAATGATTATCATGTAGTTGGAAAACTCGGGCCTAAATATGAGATGACGTTTGAGTTCGCACTCGAAATTTGAAAATTATGCGAAGTGAGAGTGAACGTGGAGTGAACAATGAAGTGAGATGCGAGTTGTTGTTTGACTTTTACAGAATTGACGTGGTAACTTAGTAATTTTGTCGGAGGTTCAGTATTTTATTCAGAAGTTTAGTTTTGTATTTCGAAGTTCAATTTTATTTTAGGAGATATGTAATTTTAACGTGCTCTTATTTGTTTGTTCAATATAATTTTTCTTTTCGGTATGTTTTGGGTTTTTTTGTCGGTAATTCATTATAACGCTAGTTAATTAGAATAATAGTCGGCCACAGATCGCTGGAGATTAATTTGTTTTTCGGAACTTTTATTATTTCCCAAAAGAAAATATTATTCTTGGAGTAAAGAAGATATGGAAGAAGCGATTAGAAAATATGACAATGGGGACTTAAAATTCAACGAAGTTTGTCGTGTTTTTTAACCGACTTCGAAAAGGAGGAGGTTATATGTTCGGCGTGTCACTATTTTTTTTTTTTTATGTATGTTCACCGATTACTCCGTCAATTGTGAACCGATTTTTATAATTCTTTTTGTATTCGAAAGAGTATTCTCCCGAGGTGGTCCCATTGTCACCAAGTCAGGATCTGATGATGGGATCCCAGTTAAATCGAAGGAAACCCTTAAATTTTAAAGAAATTTCGAACGTGTTTCATTATTCTACTGAGCCTATTTAGGTATTTACGTCCAATAGTCATCACCTCAAGGCTTTTGGTAAATACTGAGCTGATGATGGAAGAAACCTTGAGTTTTAGGAGTTAAGGGTTGATTTTTTTTATATAAGTAATAAATATGTATTGACCCTCATTTTCATTTTTTAACGTTTCTAAGGTGAGCTGTATTGTATTATTATAATAAATATTATGAACACAAAAAATGAAAAAATAAATAAACTTTTGAAAAAAAAATTAAACCGACTTCAAAAACCAAAACAAAACCTAAAAGGCACAAAATAGTGTAAAATAAACTTAGAACTATCTAAAATATTAATACAAAACTAGAAGTGATCTGTTTGAAGTCGGTGCCAAACGACAATATACCAACAAAAAATAAATACCTACAAATTAATACTAGTACAAATACGAGTATATATAGTTTGGCACCAACTTCAAACAGATCACTTCTAGTTTTGTATTAATATTTTAGATAGTTCTAAGTTTATTTTACACTATTTTGTGCCTTTTAGGTTTTGTTTTGGTTTTTGAAGTCGGTTTAATTTTTTTTTCAAAAGTTTATTTATAAAATACGAAAAAGAAACAAGAACAAGATGAAAATGGCAGTTGGTACTGCACATTATGTCAAGAAGACATAAAAGAAACCATGATCCAGTGCATACAATGTGAGACATGGGTACATAAACTTTGTGCAGGAACCAATAAAAAAACCAAAGATTATAACTGCGATGATTGCAGAGAATTGGCGAAGACCATCCGTCGAATTTGTTAACAATTACTACTTGTTTTAATAACACATTGTTGATTATGATGCTGATTCTCAATACTGTATACCAATGAATAGATCTCAAAGTACGAATTAAGGATATAGCAGTAGGTACGATTTCGGATGAATAGTCTTAAATCGTACTTTAATTAGTTTTTTTTAAATTGTTTATTTTTTAGAAGTTTATAAAGTTTATGTTCGATTTGATTATAGAAACAATAAAGCATTTAGCAAACAAAAATTACTTTGATATTAAAACTAATTTAATCTTTCCTATTTTCTAAATATGATGGTTTTCTCTTAAGGGGTACGAATTAGGCAAGTTTACCTACTTGAATAGAGAGAACATCAAACCATAAAAATAAAATAAAATAAAATAAAATAAAATAAAAAAACTCGGCCTAAGTAAATCAATTAATTACGTCTATCTAATGTCAGTAGCATTAGATAGAGTTAATTATTTAAATTTAATATTATATGTCTCTGCCCATCCAGTACAGAAGTAAGATGCTTGATGCGCTGAGCTTCATAAGGTATGTATACTTTTTTAATCTGTAACAAATAAGCGAGATATTAAGCACAGAATCAGTTCAGGTTGGCTTAAATGGCGACAGATGACTGGGATGCGTTAAGCCGTTGGTCCCGACTGTCATACAGTGATCTTTGACAGTCGTTAAGTCATTACAATTCTGACAACCAGTCTTACTATGGAATACTATATTACCTAGCAATAGGTTGTGGAGGTCAGATAGGCAGTCGCTCCATGTAAAATACGGTATTCAGCTAAATCCGGTAAGACTGGAAGCCGACCCCAACATAGCTTCGGAAAAGGCTAGGCAGAAGATGACTGGGATGCGGCTATAAGACCTGTATTGATGTATGGTTCAGAATGCTGGGCAGTGAAAGGGACTGATGAAAGACGATTGCATGCAGCGGAAATGAGAATGCTTCGATAGATGACTGGAGTGACGAGATTACTCCGCCTGCAGTCACTATTTTTTTAGTAATTAATATAGCCTATGTTACTCAGGGTGAATGTAGCTTACTAATGGTGAAATAATCTTTGAAATCGGCACAGTAGTTTTTGAGTTTATTCATTACAAACATTACCTACGCACACAAAAATACAAATCTTTTTTTTATAAATTAGTGAAGAAAAGATGAAGAATTCTACATAAACTTTTCTCATTTTGTATTTTGGACATTTGTGTTTAGATTATTTTTGGTATTTATTTGGGAACAAAGTTTTACGCGAAGAATAATTTCATTTTTTTAAGTCAATTCAAAATCAACATCTATTTATTTTGAGTAAGCCTTGTCAGGCACTTTGGAAACGTCAAATGACAAGTTACTCAGTTCCAAAACGCCATTCTTATGGAGAACTGGCAAGAAACTCCATTCACACAAACATAATGGATAATTGGTTGTTCTTTGTGCATGTGATTTGAATGTTTGTAAAACTCCCGCGACACAAGGACTAAACTCCTTAGTGCGGGCGTCGTTTTTTAAAAAATAAAATATAAAAAAAAATATTTTATTTGTTGTTTTCTGAGGTTTACGCGTATATTAGACATTGAAATAAAATTCTGCCCGTGACCATGACACCTGCAAAGGTGTTGAAACGTCGCGAACTAAAATCAAAATAAACCGCGATAGAATCTGTTTAAAGTAGTTTTATTTTATTTGTTAAAAAAACGACGCCCGCACTAAGGAATTTAATTGAAGCAGATTTAATTGGAGAATTGGTTAAATGAAGAACCTTTTAAGGCGCTACCTAATAAGGAGTCCTCACATGTTTACGTGAGGTCTGGCTACCATAATTGGCTGGACAATCCACAACTCCTAAGTTGATACATCAGCTCGTCAAAATCAAACCAAGTTACACACCGTTACAGCGGGTTGTTTCAGTTTTGTTCTTGAAGGCTGGTCCCCAGTGAAGAGTCTAAACACTCGTGTTAGCAGGAAGAATAGGATTTCCACGAAACTGATGAAACTGGCGCCCAGGAACAGCCCAGCTGCTCCTCCAAATGATACTGTAATAAAAATATTATGATGATTTTCCAATTAGAACTTTGCACGAAACTAATTTTAACCAAATTCATTTTAAAAAAGCTTTCTAGCATTAGGCCGGGACTCCACCAAAGCGGAGACGAGACGAGCGGAGAGGAGATGTTTTTTAAACAACCAATAGAATTGAGTTATTGACACGTCTCCTCATCTCTTCTCGCACAGCACACAGCACACCGCACACATCTCTGCTTTGGTGGAGTCCCGGCCTTAGGGTCTCACATTACTAGTAGTAGGTGTTTTAGATTTGTATCAAAATTAGCAACTAGCGCCATCTATTTTATAAGCATGTAAACTAAACGTCAATGTCATTGTATAATTAAAAATAAAAGTAGTCTGCACTGAATAACCGACGTGTTTGTATTTTAGTAGGTACCTGGATGACCGAACTTTGCTCGGATGAAACGACATTCTCTGAAAATGAATCCTAGTTAGATCAATTTAACGCCCCCGAAAGTAGGGTTTCGGGGGCGTTAAATTGATCTACCATACTAAATTTCGTGAAAATCGTTGGAGCCGTTTCCGAGATTCAGATTATATACATAGGTATAAGATTCTTGTTAACCCCTCGTGGTAAGCTAAATGCTTGTGTTACGAGTAGATTATCGTCGGTAGTGTAATGGATTGCATTCGAACCAGCGACCACATGATCGCAAGTCCAACATCCTAACCACTAGTCTACCGCCGCTTAAAATGAATGAAAATGCTTTCCTTTCCTGGCAACATTCAAACAGTCTAACCAATATAACTCAATATGCTCTCACCGACAAGATCTTGGAAGTGGAACACGATCTCCCTGGTGTACCTGGTCTTCGGAGCCTGCACGGTGAACTTCACTGATCCTCGGAACTTGAACGGAAGACGGTCCCTGGATGAAATGAAAGTCAAACATCAGACATCTGAATTTAAGCCAGAAAATTTTAAAGATTTTTTTATTTAGGATAAAGAGGTTGACTTCAAGCCGGACGAAGTCGAGGACTGGCCTGGGGGTTATCATCATCAAATCCAGGTCCCTTCCTTGTCTTAGTCAGAGCACCCCCTCATCCTACTCACCACGTTAGTTGGTATTTATAATAATGTGTGTATCTAACAAAACCGAGGGGCTCGTGGCTAAGAGTAAGCCGTACTTTTGACCAATAATAAAGGTTAAGCCGCACTCGCCGCGGTTGGTCCGTGGATGGGTGACCATTTGTAAACATACCGAGACCCCTCCGTGCCTCGGAAAGCACGTTAAGCTGTGGGTCCCGACTGTCATACAGTGATCTTTGATAGTCGTTAAGTCATGACAATTCTGACAATCAGTCTTACTATGGAATACTATATTAAGTACCTAGCAATAGGTTGTGGAGATCAGATAGGCAGCCGCTCCATGTAAAATACGGAATCCAGCTAAGGTAAACGCAGCTATTACCGACCCTGTTAAGGTAGTTTTGTAATCGATGATAATTATTAAGAGTTTTGATTGCTTTCACGTTCAGTGTTTGGTTTTTATATGAAACTCTTACTTATCTAGTTTATAATGATTACCTTATAAACCCAAAATTAGAAGATTTTCTTATAAATTTAAAAAATATTAAGTGGACAAGTCGATTCTGGTATTACCGACCCATAGGAGCAGCTATGTAGCTATTAACGATTTTGCTGAAGCTATTACCGAGTGTAACAAAACTAGAAGATTAATATTTTGATTAATATTATGTGATTTCGTTAAGGATATTAGCATGGATTAAGAAATGTAGGATAGGTTCAAGTTCTTACCTATTTCATACAAAAAATTGGGTGGCTAAGTGGCTTTTCCTATGTATAGTCTTCAACTCAGCCTATCGCGGTCCACTGCTGGACATAGGCCTCTCCCAAGTTGCGCCAAAACACCCGGTCCTCCGCCTTCCGCATCCAGTTCGACCCAGCCACCTTTTTCAGGTCATCGGTCCATCTGGTTTGGGGGCGTCCTACGCTACGTTTGCCGGTTCGCGGTCTCCACTCAAGGACTCGTCTGCTCCAACGGCCATCAGTCCTTCGACAGACATGACCAGCCCACTGCCACTTCAGCTTACTGACTCTGCAAGCTATGTCGGTAACTCCGGTTCTTCTCCGGATAATCTCATTCCTGATTTTATCCTTCAAAGATACTCCGAGCATAGCTCGCTCCATAGCTCGCTGAGCTTGTGGCTCTGGCTTGCTTGTGGCTGGCTTGTGTCGCTGAGCTGAGTTTGTGGACTAGCCCTATTGTCAGTGTCCACGTTTCGGCGCCGTAAGTCATGACAGGCAGGACGCACTGGTTGAAGACTTTTGTCTTCAAACTTTGCGGTATAGGCGACGAGAAGACTCGACGAAGTTTACCAAACGCTGCCCAGCCCAAACGGATCCTCCGGTCGGTTTCTTTCTCGAAGTTGTGTCTACCAAACTGGATGGTTTGTCCTAGGTAGACATACTCCTGCACAACTTCGAGAGCCACCCCTTCAACGAATATCGGTCTCGGCACGATATGAAGGTTAAACATGACCTTGGTCTTGGTCTAAATTCATGCCAAGACCGACACGTCGAGAAGCTACGTTGAGGCTAAACAGCATCTCGCCCAAATGTTCCAGCGACTCTGCCAACACAACGATGTCATCGGCAAAGCGTAGATGAGAGATGTACTCGCCGTTTATATTAATGCCCTGTCCAGTCCAGTCCAGTGTCTTGAAGACGTCCTCCAATGCGTTGGTAAACAGTTTCGGGGATATCACATCCCCCTGTCTTACCCCTCTGCGCAATGGAATCGGATTAGTCTTGTGGTCGTCGATCTGGACAGTCATTGAAGCGGCGTTATACAAGCATCTCAACATCTCAACGTAACGTTCGTCGATTTGACATCGCTGAAGAGCATCCAGAACCGCCCAAGTTTCGATGGAGTCGAAGGCTTTCTCGTAGTCCACAAACGCCATACACAGCGGCTGATTGTACTCTTCGGTCTTCTGCACAATCTGCCGTACAGTATACTGTAGCCTTTTCGAAACCCGGCTTGTTCCGGTGGCTGGAACTCGTTGAGTCTTCTGGCGAGACGATTCGTGACAACCCTCGAAAACAACTTGTAAACATGGCTCAGGAGTGAGATGGGTCTGTAATTCTTCAAGAGGCTTTTATCACCCTTTTTGAAAAACAAAACCACCGCACTCCCACTCCACGCCTCCGGTGTAGTGCCTTGGCGGATGACGGAATTAAAAAGGCCCTCGAGCTCCTTTAGAACTGGAGTACCACCTGCTTTTAAAAGTTCTGTCGTAATTCCGTCATCACCCGGAGCTTTGTTGTTTTTAAGTTGCTCGAGAGCCACCCTAATCTCACCCTGGTCAACGTCCGGGAGATCCTCGGTGTAATGGCGCGTGAGTCGGGCTCTTTGGTCATCGTTGCTGGAAGCTGCTGGTGCCACTGTTTGCGCTGAGTATAGGTTCCTATAGAAGCTTTCGACTTCATCGAGCATCTCGCTCTTAGAGGTGACGACCCTGCCATCCGCGGTTTTAAGTTTCATCAGATGGGTCCTCCCTAACTGCTGAGCGAAGACTTTTGGCCCCCTGTTTTGCTCAATCGCAGCTTCAATAGCGCGGGTATTGGAGCGTCGGAGGTCGCGTCGCATCAGCTTCCTGAGTTTAAGGTTTAAGGACCTTCTTTCTGATGAAGACACCTGATCGGATGGCATCTCCCGTCTCTTTCTCATAAGGTCGAGAGTCTCAGTCGAAAGCTTGGATACTCTACTTCTGCGCTGCAGCGGAATGTGCTTACGAGACAGTTCCTGCAACGTTTTGACCAAAGTATTGGTCTTCTGGTCAATGTCTTCCGTGGTTTCCAACGAGTCGAATCGATTTTGAAGTTCCAGTTGGAACTTTTCAGAACCTGATATGATTTGGGGCAGTGTAGGCCTAAGAGTTGACCTTATCAAGCGCGATCTTTCATCTTTCACATTGATATTTAGAGTGCCTCGGACAAGTCGGTGGTCACTTCCGGTATTAAACCTGTTGATCACGGAGACATCTCTGAATATATGCCGCTTATCCGACATGATAAAGTCAATCTCGTTCCTTGACACATTATCGGGGCTCCGCCAGGTCCATCTCCTCTGGAGCTTCTTCTTAAAGAATGAGTTCATTAAGATGAGCCCCTGAGATTCTAGGAAATTGACCAGCATTTGGCCCCTGTGATTTCTCTGCCCCAAACCATAAGGTCCGACTTTCGATTCGCCGTGTTTTTGTACTCCCACTTTGGCATTGAAGTCCCCCATAACAACGTTGTAATGAGCCTTAGCCGTACCATTGACAGCCTGAGCGATGTCTTCGTACATGGCTTCGGCTATTTCATCTGAGTGCGTTGAGGTCAGCGCATATACCTGTACTACTTTCAGCTTATACCTCTCATTTAGCTTTAGTACTAGGTACGCTACCCTTGTCGACACACTACCGATTTCCACAACGCTGCTAGCGAGGGACTTATTGACCAGAAAACCAACACCTCCTTGAGAGAGTTGATCACCTTCGCGGAAGTAGAGCAAGTTGCCTGACTCCAGGGTTATAGTGTCCTCCCCCTTTCTACGGACTTCAGATAACCCCAGTATATGCCAGTTAATGTTACTTAGCTCCACTTCTAGTTCGGCAAGGTGATGGTCCAGCCTCATCGTTCGTCCATTATACGTTGCCAGATAAAGTCGTCGGTTTTGGTAGCCTGCCGTAACCCGGAGATTCTTAGCACCCCCCGTTTCACCGTGACCGCAACCGCTACCGTGGCCAGGAATAGTGGGACTACCGGGAACTGGGGGCCGTGTGTTATGGCGCACAATCATGGGGTGTTTGTTGCCCTAGTCACCACGCTGGGCAAGCGGGTTGGTGACCGCAGTTAACTTTGGTTATTTAGGAGAACGCTGCTGCCCATTCTCCTTGTTTTATATCCCTTAGTCGCCTCCTACGACACCCACGGGTAGAGAGGGGGGGTTGTTATTCTAAGCCGTAACCCCACGGCGACTATGTATAGTGCTATGTATAGTAGTATGTATAGTGCTGCAGAGGAAAAGCCACTTAGCCACCTAATTTTTTGTCTTGAACATCGTGAAATAACTTCTTCTACTCTGAGCGGAAGAAGTTATTTGAAGTTATAGTGTAAGACTTTTTCTGACTAATACCTACACATGTTCCTTCAGATACCTGTTGCCAGGTCCACAGTAACTTTTTCGAATAACCCGCGAACCTAGCAGGCATCGGCCCTAGCGGACATCCATGTTTCTGCAAAAAGTTATTTTATGTATTTCGTTTGCCATATCTATATTCATAATTATTTTTGTTATTAGTTTATAAGCTAATATTTTCTGTAACCAGTTAATCAGTGTAATTTAACATTATGGATAATGATTTGTATTACATAGAATCGGTGATAGGCTCCCATACTTGCTATCACCGACTCACATGGATCGGTAATAAGCGATGTATATACAAATATAAAATCGTTTCACCGACTCACAAAAACTAGATAATATGTATTGATTTGATCTTTCTAATTATAACAGGGATTTTAAACAATTGATTAAGCAAATAGTATTAATGAATGCACACATTGTTATACAAAGAAAGGTATTTTAATAATGTTTCTTTAAAATAACAATTAATGAATAATTTTACAAAACGTGGTGAACACAAAATGATAAAACAAGTAAACTAGACAAAATAGTATAGGTCGCTAATAGTGTGTAACAATGGCTGATTATTTGAGATTATAATGTCATATTCATATTTTTTCTTTGTCATCGCATATCGACGGGAAAGCATTTAAACTAAATATAATGTGCAGGGTAATTACCGACCCATGGATCGGCAATAACTGCCACTATTAAAATCATTGAAGCTATTACCGCTCTATTTAAATTTCAAGTTTTATCCTATTAAATTACTTAAACTTTATGAAATACTATACGAAATAAAGAATTCACACTCAAATGAACACATTTAATAATACACAACCAGTACAGGTTTCGTAAATCGATGTACAAAGTCTTAAGCAAAAATTTGATGTGCTTACCTATTAGGAACAAGGACTTGTACTACACGGCCGGCGAGCTCGCTGTCTTCACGGAAACTAACGAATTTTGTGTCTTTTCCGGGATGCCACACACACAAACGTTAGTTTTTGCGGTGCTCAAAGAACAAACTTGCGTGTTTCGTCAAGTGTCTTCAGCATGAATCGTTCCAGTAGCGTAAAAAATACAAATTAATGGAATGGATCGGTAATAGCTGCGGATTTTCGATGGGTCGTTAATAGCTGCATTTACCTTAAATCCGGTAAGATTGGAAGCCGACCCCAACATAGCTTGGGAAAAGGCTAGGCAGAAGAGGTATCTAACAAAACCAAGATTAAAATTATGTTTTTCAACGAATCTTTACCAGATTTGGTCATTGACGCTGATCTCCTTGTATATGCTGTCCATGCACTGGGGCGCGCATGCGCACTTCTCTCCGTTGTTGCTGGTGAGCAGGTGGGCATAGCCGGCTAGGCACCACATGCCCGCTGGGGTGCATTGGGGACCCTCTGCAAAAGAAACAATCCCCTCTCTAACCCGACTACCGAAAGTTTTTGTTTATCGAATAATAATAATAATAATACCGGCCTATAAACGTCCCACTGCTGGGCACATGCCTCTTCCCATATAGAGAAGGAATGAGCATTGATCACCACGCTTGGTCATTGCGGGTTAGCGATTTCAGATTCTAATGTTTGGAATCCAGGTTTCCTCACGATGTTTTCCTTCACCGTTATCGAATAATACCAGCCCTAAATATTCCACTGGGTACAAGACTCTTTTTCACATCATCACACAGAGATCTGTTCTGGGTGGGAATCGAACCCAATACCTCCGGCTTAGAATTCAGGGTCACTAACCACTAGACCAACGGGCCCGTCAAAGATAATATCAGAATACGGCAAAACCCGGTTCCGGTTCCGGTCTTTAAACTGTCAACAGGTCTGTGCTGTTCGTCGTCATAAAAACACGAATAAAAAATAGTTAAAGTTACACTTTGGGAACAGCAGTACTGCAAGTATTAGTAAAACAACATCGGAAGACATAGAAGAGATAATCCTTGGATACTTTCAAGATCAACTCATTAAAAGTGAAGCTTAAATCGACATCCCGAATTGAGGTTAGAAATTCACCATCTTATTTAATCAGCATTTGTCGTCAACTTGACAGCCGGTAAAATAAACAACAACACGTCTGTCAACGTCTAACTGTCAGTTGCATAGGTTGACAACAAACTTGAGTGTTGCCATCACAAATACTTTCTACCTATTCACATTAACGTTCCGTTCCACACAAGGCAGTGGCTTATACCACTGAGTCAACTGAACGTGGCATCTGCAGCGTGAATTTTTTTATACTGGTATCTACTACTTACTGTTGATTTATTACAACAAAGTTTAATTTCCTTGTACGCCAACATGATGCGTTCACCTGACAGTAAGATAAGTAAATCTACTCCAGATCTATGCACAAGTAAGGAAACTGGTGGTAATGTTACCCTTAGAAAACGGAAGCAACCCGACTGTGAGCTAACTGAGGCTATTATCCAACTGTCTGCAGAGCTGAAGCAAACCATATCTGATCTACGGGCTGATATGAATAACCAGTTTGTGAATATTAACGCATGTATTAGTAACCTCAGAGAAGAGTTTAATTCTTTATCTCTTACTTCTTCCCAAATTCAGACGGATGTTAAGGAACTGCGTGCAGAATATTCAGCTATGAAAAAGGATATTTCGGACTTGAATATGAAGCACGTACAAGTATCACAGACTATAACGGAGCTGAAGGCGTCAGTTGATTTTAACTCTGATAACTATGTTGACTGCGAGAAGCGTCTAAATGCGTTTGAATTGAAAATGAACAGCTCTGCGGCCTCAACTATCGATATGTTGGAAAGAAAAATAGATTCTTTGGAGCAACAGGCAAGGCAATGCAACGTTGAGATTGGAAATATGCCAGAACGACGTGGTGAAAACTTAATTACTATCCTGGAGTCTATCGGTTCCGCACTCAACATGTCTTTAACTTCAAAGGACATTATAACCATTCACCGCGTTCCGCACGCACATTCGCAAAATAACCAGCCTAAAAATGTCATAATCAAATTTACATCAAAATTAATGCGTGACAATGTTCTAAGTGCATACCGGTTATCTAAGGGACTGACATCAGACCGCATAGGGCTCTCTGGTACACCATGTCGCATCTACATGAACGAGCACTTGACGCTGCGCAATAAGGATTTGTTTCGTAAATGTCGAGCAGCTGCCAAATCTAACAAGTTTAAGTTCGTTTGGATCAGAAATGCAACCATCCTGGTCAAAGAATCTGAAGACTCCGCTACCTTTTCCATACGTACGGAAGATGACATATACAGTAAGATTAAACCAGCCTCCCAGCCTTCACCAATTGTCACCCCAACGGTCTCCATATAAGTCATTGGCGCATGCCTGGCCTGTTATTACTTGTAAGGTTTTTCTTCGTATGTTTATAAATATCTCAATATTTTGTTATGCAAACTTAAAATGTTGTTTAACTTTAAGTGTCCTTGTAGTACTTTGTAGTCCATGGTGTATTCTTTTTATCAATTTAACTTACCAACTGTATAATCTCTTTATTCACAATCTTAACAGTTTTGATCATGTAAACTTTTTAGGAACAGTCAAACTTAATTTTAAAATTCATATATGTAATAGACTCTCGGCTATAATAATATCATTCAAAATTAATACTACTATTTTTGCTAAATATTGCAATGTTAGATGATAATTTATCAATTTACTATCAAAATTGTCGAGGGATCAGGACTAAACTGAACACATTATTCATGAACATATTATCGCATGCGTACGACATCATAATTTTAACAGAAACGTGGTTGATACCAGAGATCTCCGATAGCGAATTCATTGATTCCCGTTATATAGTCTTCAGACACGATCGTGATAGAGTTGTCTCTAATAAAAAAGATGGTGGAGGCGTGCTAATAGCGGTCTTCAAAGAACTAAAGCCAACTAGTCTCACTCTGTCACCCCCATTAATTTTGCCAGAACACAAAATAGTAAAAATTCCCACTTATAGTTCAAAATGCCTACTTGTCTGTGCTGCTTACATACCCCCTAGTTCTACGGATAATATATATGTAAACTTTATCAATTCGTTGTCGATTTTGGTAGACGATCCCTGCATAGAAAACATAATTTTTACCGGTGATTTTAACCTTCCTGAGATGAATTGGATTAATACAAATTCGTACATGACATGTGCCTCTGATACAAAATATTCAGATAAAAGTCGACATCTATTAAACTTTTGCTCACAATTAGATTTAAATCAATTTAACATTCTCACTAATTGTAATGGGCGGATTTTAGATCTCTTTTTCTGTAATAAATTTGCTGCTGTTTATAATCCTAGTATGTCACTTTTGCCAATTGATACTCAACATCCTCCCTTTTACGTGCAAGTACTATTTAGAAAACCTACACAGATACCTAAAGATAAACATCTTAACAAACTAAATTATTACAAATCTGATTATTCTAAGATCAATACTGACATTGAAACTGTAGATTGGAACAATTTACTTGAAGATTTACCCCCCGATCAAGCAGTTGCAACATTTTATGAGAAAATTTATGAAATCATTAAATTATATACCCCCACCCAAAAGTCTAGAAGTCTGAAATTCCCTTGCTGGTTCACTAAATCTCTTTTGCACATATTCAAAAATAAATCTCGCGCATGGGTTAAGTGGAAGAAATATGGAAACACTAAAGATTACGAACTTTTTTCTATTTGTAGAACTAAATTCAAAAGGGAGGCAGACAAATGTTTTAAAAAATATATGAATAATGTGGAGGACAGTGTGAGTAAAAATGTTAAGGCTTTCTGGTCATATGTTTCTGGTCGTAACTCCAGTAATAGTATTCCAGCTTCAGTGCACTACCTCCAACAGTTCTCTAATGACCCTATTTCCACCTGCAATCTATTCTCTAATTTTTTCCAATCAGTATATGAACCATCTTCTTTTGATCATACTTCATGGGTCCCGCCAAGCGCTAATTCTGATAGTGATATAAATATTTGTAATCTGTACTTTTCATTACAAAAAATACGGAAAGAACTACAGTCAGTGGATGTTGCCAAGGGACCCGGGCCAGATGGCATACCTTCAATCTTTTTAAAAAACACAAGTGACACATTGAGCTCCCCTATCTTCATACTATTTAATAAATGTCTTTCTAATGGTGTTTTCCCTAATGTATGGAAACAGGCAAACATAGTTCCAGTTCATAAATGTGGCTCTAAGAGCGACGTTTCCACTTATCGCCCAATTTCTTTGTTGTCCGGACTATCCAAACTTTTTGAAAGACTAGTGCACAATGAGGTCTACCCTATTCTTCACAGCATCTTAATAAAAGAGCAACATGGGTTCGTTAAGGGCAGGTCCTGTGTAAGTAACCTGCTTGTTTTTACAAAGCATCTATTTGAAGGCATTGACAGTAGACAGCAAATTGATGTGGTCTATACTGATTTCCAAAAAGCTTTTGATAAAGTCGATCATAGACTACTTCTCGACAAAATTGCATTTAATGGTATAAGAGGAAATCTGTTGCGTTGGTTTGTATCCTATGTCACCAATAGAACCCAAAAAGTCGTAATCAATGGTCATGAGTCTCGCATAGTTAGGGTCACTTCCGGAGTTCCCCAAGGCTCAATTTTGGGCCCCCTCTTGTTCATTTTATTCATTAACGACGTAAAAGACTGTTTTAAAAATTCTAAGTTCCTCCTGTACGCAGACGATTTGAAAATTTATAAAAATATCAGTCATCAATCTGATTGTTTAGAATTTCAGAGTGACCTCGACCGATTTCTACACTACTGTTCTCTTAACAAACTCTACCTAAGTATAGCTAAATGTCATTTCATTACTTTTACAAAGAAGAAAAACGTGACGAAGTTTGATTATTCTTTCGGAAACACTACACTTAATAAAGTTAATTCTCTTCGTGATCTAGGCGTGCAGTTGGATTCCAAGCGTCACCTTGATGCTCATATAGACAATGTAGTCAATAAGGCATTTAAAATGTTGGGTTTTGTAATGAGAGCTTCAAGAGAATTCCACCGCCCCACCACCTACTTATATCTATATAAGTCAATAATACGACCGCAATTGGAATACGCTGTACCCATCTGGAACCCTTTCTATAAAAAGTATATTGAAATTATAGAATTGGTCCAACGTAAATTCTTACGTGCAATGCACTATAGATGCTTTAAAAGGAAAATTTCGTACGATTTATTGCTAAAAAAACACGACCTTATTACTCTAAAGTCCAGACGGACCCTACTTGAGATGATGACCCTATTTAGTATATGTCGTAATAAAGTCGATTGTACAGATTTAGTGAACAGTTTGAGCTACCTGATCCCTCGTACTGTACATGGTCGAGAAGTTCGCTCAAGACACTTGTTTGCAACTACTCTTTGTAGAACCAACTCAGGCGTGCGCTTACCGCTGCGTCGATTGGTTGACACCTACAATAGACAGTTTGGCTCAACCGATATTTTGTTTCAAAGCAAGGCTGTTTTTAAAAAAGAAATTCTAAATATTTTAAGTAATCGGAACCCTAATAATTAAGTACATAATTGTTTAATTGTTTTTTATTTTTTTTACATTTGTATTCGTTCTTTCTAACAATTAGTATATCTGTATATTAATATGTGGATAACGTTGTGAGTAGTGTATTTGTCACCTCTAACTAAGTTTTTTTCTGTAATGTTTACATATTATTACACTGCTGTTTGTTGTTCCTAAGTAAATAAATAAATAAATAAATAAATAAATAAATAAAAACCCGGTCAGCTAGTATATTATAGGTATAAAATCATATTCCCTGACTGAATTTCGGCCTCGGCGGCCAATCTCAAGTGAGATCAGCCATGTACGCAGAAGATATTATAGTGCACAAGTGTGTGCGTAAACACAGGTGCACTCTCTGTTCCTTCACTCTCATAGTCGTCAAGAACGGCAGAGCGACACGACCGGAGAGGGATCAGGCGCAGGACCAACGGCTTTACGTGCTTTCCGAGGCACGGGGGTGTAAACACCGCCACACTTCCTGACTCCGAGCGGTACTGAGAATTTCTAAATATAAAATCATACACAATGCAGGTCAAAAACATATTAAAAACTGTATTAACTTCTATTATTATTTACCTTCATAGAAATAGTAGAATGGTACGCAGCCACATTTAGCCATCGCCAGTCTGCTTCTACACGTTAGACGACAAGTATTCGTGCTGTACACCTAAAAAATAATAACATAACTAGATTTTGCTCGCGGCTCTGCCCGCGGGAGGGTCGGTTATCAGCAAACTACAGCCTTCCTCAATATGTGGGCTATCTAACAGTGAAAGAATTTTCCAAATCGGACCCGTAGTTCCTGAGATTAGCGCGTTCAACCACACAAACAAACAAACCCTTCAGCTTTATAATCTTCTAATACTTTGAATATACTTTATAAAATACTCGTGTCGCTATGTTTGTTTCCAAACTCATGCGAAACGTCTGGACCGATTTGTATAAAATTTTGTGTGCGTCGTGTAGGTCTAAGAATCGGCCAAAATTTATTTTTTATACCTTTAAGTCTATTTTTTGAATATGACAAGACAACTTTTTCTGTGTCCGTGGTTTGACGACCTCCGCGGTCGAGTGGAGTACACACCGATTTTCAAGGACCTAGGTACGATCCCCGGACACCCCAATGTAGAAATAAAACTTTTTTACATTGTTACATTGCATCGGGTCATTGTGAGTGGTGGTAACTCCGTTGTCTCTGATTCCATAACACAAGTGCTTTAGTTACTTACTTTGGCTTCGGAGCAATATATGTGATGTTGTCCAAATTTTTCTTTTGGTACCCTAAAAATCATCGTCATGAATGGAAGCTATTCCTGTCTGTCTCAGAGTACCAGCGTAGCCACTGTTCTACTTTCCACAAACATACCTTTCTCCCATTCCCAGTCGGCTCGTCAGTATACAAACAGCCTCTCCTCTTTGGCTGCAACTCCTCAACCCCTCTGCCACAGCGAGACTCCATGACACTGAGCTGCGTCGCGCGGGTCAAGGTTAGAAAGACCTTGGAGACGGTGAGGGTTAAGTCCATTATGTCGTACGGGGAGTGGATGTAGAACTGAAGATGAAAGATTGATTGATGTGAGTGAGTTGAATGAGTGTCACAATGCAATAAATATGTAGACGACGACGAAAGTAGATACATAATGCTCGATGCACACATCAATATTTTTAACTTCACTACTATCAACGCACTTGTATGAAGATTATCTATCTAGGTGTTATTATTAATCTATGCACTTAACGCAATAAACAGATATAAATAAAAAATGAAAATAGTGACTCCCATTTTCTGTTCTATGCCAGAAACCCACCCATTGCACTACCGATATGAACCAACTCGTAATAAGCATTAAGCTGGCAGCTGTTCCCAGTTGTGGGACATTTATAGGCCGGTATTGTAATATAGAAGTCTTGGTGGCATAGCGGTTCAATGGCCAGATTCGTATGCAAGTGGTTGTAGGTTCGAACCCAGGCCAGTACCAATGTGACTTTTTCAAAGTTATCTGTACTTTCTTAATTATTCTAAGATACCATAGACAATCGGTGATGGAAAACATCGTGAGGAAACCTGGATTCCAAATTTTGAATCTGAAATCGCCAACCCGCAATGAGCAAGCGTGGTGATAAATGCTCATTTCCTTCTCTATATGGGAAGAGGCCTGTGCCCAGCAGTGGGACATTATTATATTATTATAATACTTACATCAGCATCACTTGTAACATCCATTATAATATAACAGCTGAGCGAGGAGTATCTACACGTTATTGGCCACTCTCTGCTGTCGTTCGGATTCAACTTCCTAAAACATAAAATATTTCGTCAAAACCTTTGAAACGGAAAATGAAAATTGATTCTAGCGCTTTTCAACTGTTTCTTAAAACCCTATACCACGTTGGGTGCCAATAAAAAACAGCTTCGCTTCATTAGATTTAGTGCTGATATCTTTGTAGAAGTAAATCAGTTGGCTGGTGATATTGACAGCTTCAGTAATGGCACCCACTCAGGGCAGCTCACAAGTGTGGTGAACAATAGTCGCTCTCTGTATGAGAGGCCTGCATTAGGACAGTTACAGGCTGGTGTTATTAACAGCTTCGATAATGGCGCCCACCGTGGGACTTACAAGCGTGGTGATCAATGCTCGTTCTCTGTATGAGAGGCCTGCAGTGGGACAGTTACAGGCTGGTGTTATTAACAGCTTCGGTAATGGCACCCACCGTGGGGCAGCTCACAAGCGTGGTAATCAATGCTCGTTCTCTGTATGAGAGACCTACAGTGGGACAGTTACAGGCTGGTACTTACTTTACGACCACATCAGCCAGAGCCAAGGAGTTGGTAGCATAGCATGCACCAGCCTCGGTGATGACTGGAATCCACTTGTATGTGTGTCCACCTTCTGAAGATACTGTCTTAATTTGGGGTTCTAGCATCACCTGAACCGCAAATTATTTAATTTTAATATTTAAAAAGCTAGGTTGTGTGAAAGATGATATGAGAAAGAAAGGAGTGGATGCTGCGATGACGAGTAATAGAGAGGAATGGAAGGAAAATACGCATTGCGCCGACCCCATATGAATGGGATAAGGTCAGGGAGGAGAAAAAGAAGATTTAAAAAGCTAGGTTATTAATTAAACAGACTTTAATAAGAGGGGAGGTTCTGAATTCTTGTCATTCTTATAGTCCATATTGTGTTCCTCGATGTTTATTTATCTGGATCTGAAATCCTTGGAAAAAAAAATTAAAATATATTGTGCAATTATAGTAGTAATAATGTTTACGGTTTCGTACTTGAAAAGTAAAAAATGGAACTCATATAGGATCACTTTGTTGTCTGTCTGTCTGTTCTTGCGTCCGTCCGTCCCAACGCCACGGCTAAATAATTCTAAAGTATTTTTACTTACGTCAGCAGCAATCCTGACCATATCCACCGGCTCATCCAGTTCCCTGAACTCCTGGAACCGTCCCAGGTGGAACAGGTCGGAATTCGCGATGGCGGTCACCAGGCGGGAGTAATATGGATACTCCTCATCATTACGGTCGACGTCAAAGTGCTGCTTAATGGCTGATGGTAGTTTGTTCTTATCGACTCGATTCTGTAAAGTTGAGGATGTTTTTCTATCAATACTAGTAATAGGGCAAAGGCCTCACTTTCTTCCTGCCATTTTTTTCTCTGAAGGGCCAATTGAGGCCACTCTTTGTTAAGGAAGAAAGGGAGGCCTTTGCCCTGCAGTGGGACAGTTCAGGCTCAAAATAATAAATAAATAATACTAACTAGTAATAAAATGTCCTGGTGGCCTAGCGGTTCAATGACCGGATTCGCATGTACATGGTTGCAGGTTCGAACCCAGGCAAGTACCAATGTGACTTTTACAAAGTTATATGTACTTCCTTAATCATTCTAAGACATCATTGACAAACGGTGAAGGAAAACATCGTGAGGAAACCTGGATTTCAAAGTTGGAATCTGAAATCGCCAATCCGCAATGAGAAAGCGTGGTTATCAATGCTCATCCCTTCTCTACATGGGAAGAGGTCTGTGCCCAGCAGTGGGACGTTTATTGGCCGGTATTATTATTATTACTTATAAAGATTATTATTATTACTTATAAAGAAGAAAAGTTGGTTTGTTAGGTTGAATGTACTAATTTCAGGAACTGCTTATCATTTAGAAGTAATTTAATGTTTTTCGTTTTTTTATTATTGTCGCGGTATGTTACTTTAAAAGAATACAAAAAAAAAATCTAACACATAAAATATTTTTTAATCTATACTAATATTATGAGGGTCAAGAGTTTGTTTAAGCTCTGAAACTACTGGTCCGATTGCAAAAAAAATGTGTTTGGTCCCATATTACTAATACTCTTGTTAAGCCCTCGTATTAAGCTAAATGCTTGTGTTGCGAGTCAGTTCACGTCGGTAGTGCAATGGGTGGGTTAAGAACCCGCATCCACACGATCGCAAGTCCAACGCCCTAGCCATTAGGCTAATGCCACTTCTTACCTTGTAACAATACGTGATGGCAGGGAGGCTATATCGCCAGGATCTGAAGTCCTTCTCCAAGGTTACGACGGTAGGGCTTTCGTTGAACCTCTGCAGCTGACCGAGAGACACGTCCAGGGCTCCCCAGGTGGCCAGCATAGTGGCTGCTACCCATAGGAGTCTGATGAGATGATGGTGGATTTAATTTGTTTGAATTAGTTTCCCAAGAGTTTTTTATTGACAAAAGATTATTTGACAAGGCTTCGTTCCATAGCGCTAACTCCAAGGCAAAACTTCATAAAAACAAATTACTAATTTTACTACTTACCGTTCCACCCAATGTCGTCTAGGAGCAGCAATGTGGTAAAATCCATGGATACTGGTCTCCTTACAGAAGTCCTTGCCACCTCTCACAACAGCCTTCACGACCAGTCTGGCCCACCGTGTGAAGACAGATGGCTCTTCTCGATACGATTGGTACTGGTATGGATAATTATTCATTTTCTAAACTTTTTGGGATGACTTTTTAACCGAAAATGAGTATGAGGGATGTCAGACACTGATACTTTTCATTTACAGGTGTTACCGAAATGGTATATCTATCCAAAGGGGGACCTTTATCTTTCGATATATAATATCGTATAACAGATATTTAAAGCATTCGATATAAGTAATAAATAAACAAAATATATATTGTATAAGCTCCAGAGCGAATTTCGGCCTCGATGGTCAATCTCAAGTAAGATCAGTGCGTACATGCATGAGATAGCACAATTGTTTTCGCAAACACAGGTCCACTCTCTGTTCC
This sequence comes from Plusia festucae, assembly GCA_950381575.1. Lineage (NCBI taxonomy): Eukaryota > Metazoa > Arthropoda > Insecta > Lepidoptera > Noctuidae > Plusia > Plusia festucae. The sequence goes on from OX494457.1 coordinate 1,295,510, forward strand.
TTCACTCTCATAGTCCGACGGTTGACCGACACGACCGGAGAGGGATCAGGCGCAGGACCAACGGCTTTACGTGCACACCGGGCGACGGGGGTGTAAACACCACCACACTTCCTGACTCCGAGAGTCTAGGAACTGAGAATTTCTAAACAGAAAACCCTGCACCACTTTTTGATCCTAGAACTTGAGACCGACAGTCGCGCTTGCGAGCACTAGACCAAGGAGGCAGTCTGATCAGATTTTTTTTTTTAAAGATTACTAGCAATGTGGGTCGCACATTACTAGTAATCTCGTTAACCCCTCGTGCTAAGCTAAGATGCTTGTAAATGTATGTAATAGTAGGTTACTGTAACCTCATATTTCAGTTAAAAATAAACCTTAATTAGTTAATAAAGTCTAAAATATTACTGCAGTGTAATTAAAACAATACGGTAGTCAAATAATTGTAAGCAAATAATTTAAAACGACATCACAAATACATTACGATATAGAAGTAATTAAAAATGCGATGTTGCATGTAAACACGAACAAATATCGTATTTAACCGACTTAAAAAAGGAGTAAGTTCTCATTTTTTTTATGATTGTTTATTACTAGCCGTGCCAGCCGGTTCCACTTGTCTTGCATTATCTTATTTATTTCTATTACTTCATATTTTATATTATACTAGCTGTTCACCGCGACTCCGCCCGCGGCACCTAATTATTTTGTTAAAAATATAGCTTATGTTACTCAGGATGAATGTAGCTTTATAATGGTGAAAGAATTTTTGAAATCGGCACAGTAGTTTTTGAGTTTTTTCATTAAAAACATAAACAAAGAAATACAAATCTTTCCTCTTTATTATATTAGTGTAGATAACTTCTAACTTCTATATTGATGTCTTATATTCATAGATTTTAAACACCTTGAATGTCCTAGATAGATAATCTTCATACAAGCGCGTAGCTAATAATAAAGCGAAAAATATTGATTTTGATTGATTGATTGATTGTGTGCATCGAGCATTATGTATCTACTTTCGTCGTCTACATATTTATTGCATTGTGACACTCATTCACTACTTAAACCGCCATTAAACTTAAAATTAAGGAGATACTAGCGATTGACGAGTGATATAGTGCGACAGTGAGTTCAATGATGGGCCTGTTGGTCTAGTGGCTAGTGGTGGTTGGGTTCGATACCCACCCAGGACAAATCTTTGTGTGATGAGCACGATCATTTGTTCTGTGTCTGGGTGTTATTTATCTATAATATGTATGTATTTAGAAATATATAAGTATGTTTATCAGTTGTCTGGTTACCATAGTACAGGCTCTGCTTAGTTTGGGATCAGATGACCGTGTGTGAGATTGTCCCAAGATATTAGTATTATTAATGATGGCGCACCACAACACACGGCTCCCAAATTGAGGACCGGGTGTGGTGGCGAAACATGGGAGAGGCCTGGGTCCAGCAGTGGATCTTGATAAGCTGAGTTGATTAATTGATTGAAATTGAAAGATTACAGGAGATTTTTTCCCATGAGTGGGGCAGAAAAGGCAGAAAAAAAAAACGAAAAATACAAAATGAATTCAATGTATTGTCATTTTTTTCTTTATTAACCTACACCAGGAATGACTATAGGTCCAGTGTACCCGTTTTGTCTGTTATTAAGTTCAAGAATTTTCATATTCATGATTTGATTTTTTAAATTTCTCAGTTTGTCTCTGCTTATATCTTTTATATCGAAGTAATTTTGTTTAATAAACTTGCTGTCACTTCGTAATGCGTTATCATTATCAATATCAGAATATTTTTTCCATTTTAACATTCTTTTACTATTGGATTTGTCTAAACTAGTTTCCCAAAACCTTGATCTTTTGAAGGGTTTTTTAAATTTGGCGGGAACAGATTTGTCAGCTTCCTTGTTTCTTAGAACGTCTGTCAAAATCAATAATAGCGCATCCCTGCCGCTTGATTCCGTTTGCGATCTTGAAACTACTTCTCTGGCTGAAGATTGTGCTGGCAACACTGAAAAAATCAAAATAAAAAACAGTTTTATTTCAAACTAGCTTCTGCCCGCTACTTTGTTTGCGTGGACTTCAGAGTTAGGTTGTACTACTTAAGGAATCGGGATAAAAGCAAGCCTATGTTCTTTTCCATGTCAAAGGCTACATGCATGCCAAATTTCATCTAAATCCGTTCAGCCGTTTTTGAGTGATTGAGTAACAAACATCCACACTTTCACATTTATTATACACTCGAGAGCAATGAATCCGGGTCCTAAAAATCTCGGAAACTAAAAATGCTAGGTTAATGCAATAAATTGTATTTAATAGACAATGTAAAAATAAAAAAAAATAAAAAATTGTATTTAATAGACAATGTAATACTCCTTAAATGAAGGTATTAAAACTTCTTAGTTATTATAAAGTTATATCATAAAAAAATCAAATTTGAAAAAGGGCCACTTTCGAAGATGGAACTACGAAATTACAGCATTTGGTTTTGCTTTTGTTTGTAATCTGTCATTTATGTGGGTACATAAACCATGTTGATAGTGCTCTATATTCATTATTCAAGCTGAAATTATGTCGCTTACGCCTGAAGAATGCACCAGAATACTTACAATGCTGGAAACCGGCCGGAGTCAGCGCGATACAGCCAGGACTGTCGGTGTGTCGCTGTCAACAGTACAAAGAGTTCTCCGACGTTACGAAGTAACTGGTTGTAACCTACGCAGACCAGGAACGGGCAGAACCAGGTGTACCACAGCACGAGAAGACCGATACTTGGTGAACACCATGCTTCGAAATCGCTTTCTCACAGGAACTGAACTCACAAATCAGTTTCGACTCCTCGGAGGAAGTAACCCAAGTGCATGGACAGTAAGACGTCGGCTTGCTGAATCTAACTTAAAACCCCTTAGACCTGCAAACGGCCCTAAACTGGAGCCTGGGCATCGTATTTCAAGACTAAGATATGCCCAGAGCCACGTAAATTGGAGTATTGAAGATTGGTCAAAAGTTATGTTCTCCGACGAATCAAAATTTATGCTCTACAAGCACGATGGAAGACACAGAGTGTATCGAAGACCAGGGGAAAGATTCAAGCAAGCATGCATCGAAGAAAAAGTAGCCTACGGTGGTGGGTCTGTACTTGTGTGGGCCGGAATTTCTTCTGAAAGTCGCACAGAGCTGGTGATCATAGAAAACGGCTCTTTAACTAGCGAAAGATATGTGGAAGAAATCCTCAATGATCACGTTGGTCCATTTATGGTCAATTTAGGTGAGGATGCTATATTTATGCATGACAATGCCCGACCTCATACAGGTAGGATTGTGAATGACTACCTTCAAGAGATGAACATTACTCGTATGGAGTGGCCAGCGCGCAGCCTGGATATCAACCCGATCGAGCATGCTTGGGACGAGCTAGGCAGATGCGTAAAACAACGAAATCCTCCCCCAATCACGCTTCGTGAGCTCAAAATTGCTCTCACAGAGGAATGGGAGAATATTCCCCAAAATCGTATAAGGAACTTGGTGTACAGCATGCCAAACCGCGTAAATGCAGTAATGGAAGCACGAGGAGGCAATACGAAGTATTAAAATTCAAGAAAATCGTAATAAAGTTCATAAATTTCATGTTTCCTATTTTTGTTTAAAGGAGAGATCAGCAGTTTTTTTCTTTATGTAATTTTGTGTTAATAAAATGTATGGTGACTCATATTTTTTTTACTTTCATTTAAGGAGTATTACATTGTCTATTAAATACAATTTATTGCATTAACCTATCATTTTTAGTTTCCGAGATTTTTAACATTCTTTAAGTGACCCGGATTCATTGCTCTCGAGTGTATTTATATCAATTTTTTTTTTCAACAAATCAATATGAAATTACAAAGTTAAAACGCTTTATTTCAGGAGGGCTAGTTACATCACGTTTAAGTGAAAATTTTACCAAGACGTGACATTTCCATTCATTGTATCTCAGTGATTATTTTAATTCTAACTTTTAAACTAAGTTACGGGAATTAACGCGAGCTCATGCATTTACTTAACACTGGCCGTGAATCTGCTTACGACCACGGCCAGTGTAACCCGGCCGAAACGTCAAGCCTTAAGAGGTAAATGCATGAGTTCGCGTTAATTCCCGTGACGTAATTTTATTAGTAAGGGGGCGTTCATAAAATACGTGAGATGTTTAAGGGGGGGAGGGGGTCGAGTCAAATCTCATCTAATCTTACGTTGGAGAGTCGGCAAATATCACGCAATTTTTTTACAAAAATAAATTATACTATTTTGGTCCATTTAATCCAGATTGTACATGCTTAAGTTAATTTTTAGGGTTCCGTACCTCAAAAGGTAAAAACGGAACCCTTATAGGATCACTTTGTTGTCCGTCTGTCTGTCTGTCTGTCTGTCTGTCTGTCTGTCTGTCTGTCTGTCAAGACCTTTTTTCTCAGGAACGCGTGGAGGTATCAAGCTGAAATTCATATCAAATACTCAAGTCTATGGTCTCTTGGAGCTGTGAAAAAATCAAACTTCTAAGTCAACGCGATCAAAAGATACTCCCGTTTATGCCGCAAATTTTCGACACTCGCAAGGGAATCAAAACCTACAGGGTACTTCCCGTGAACTCAGAATCTTGAAATTTGGTATGAAGCAACGTCTTATAGCAGAGATATAGGGAAAATTGCGAAAAGTATACATTTTTAGTTATATCATATAATAAAAATATTTTTAATAATTTTAAACTTACTACCCCTTTCCTCATGAACGCGTAGTGGTATTATATTGAAATTCATATCAAATACTCAAATCTATAATACCTTTAAGCTGTAACAAAATCAAACTTCTATGTCAACGCAATCAAAAGAAACAGGAATTAAAACCGCATATTTTGAAACTCGCCACTACTCGCAAGGGAATCAAAACCTACAGGGTACTTCCCGTGAACTCAGAATCTTGAAATTTGGTACGAAGCAACGTCTTATAACACAGATAAAGGAAAAATTGCGAAAAGCATAAATTTTTAGTTACTTACATCATATAATAAAAATATTTTTAATAATTTTAAACTTATTACCCCTTTACTCATGAACGCGTAGTGGTATTATATTGAAATTCTTAACAAATACTCAAGTCTATAATATCTTTAAGCTGTAACAAAATCAAACTTCTACGTCAACGCAATCAAAAGATACAGCAATTAAAGCCGCATATTTTGAAACTCGCAACTACTCGCAAGGGAATCAAAACCTAAAGGATACTTCCAGACGACCTGGAATCTTGAAATTTGGCATGAAGCAACGTTATAAAGTACACATATAGGAAAAATTCCGAAAATCTTAAATTTTTATTTACATCACATAGTATATTTTTTTTAATAATCTTATACTTACTAGCTGACCCAGCAAACGTTGTTCAGCGATTAAAAAAAAAAAACAGATGTTGGCCGAAATAAAAATACCATAACTTTTACTTATATACCTACAGGTTTGTACGGAACCCTCGGTGCGGGAGTCTGACTCGCACTTGGCCGGTTTTTTATTACACTTATAATTGAACTCTCAGCAATATTGATTACTAGTCTTAACTAGTCGTACATAAAAGCACGAAGCATTTTTTTTTGTTACAATAACAATCCAACGAATAAAATCTCACGACATCTCACCAGGGGGGGAGGGAGGGTCAGAAAATTAAAAAAAACACCTCACGTAATTTATGGACGCCCCCTAACTAGCTTCTGCCCGCGACTTCGTCTGCGTAGGCTTCAGAATTGGGTCCAATAAGAACATGGGGAAAGTTGTTTAGTTTTATGCACCTGATTACCTCGTTGAATATACGCAGTCCTTTTAAATGAATCCTGTATAAAATTCTCGTGTCGCGATGTTTGTTGTCATACTCCTCCAAAACGGCTGGACCGATTTGTATGTAATTTTGTGGATATCGGGTAATTCTGACTATTTTTCATAGCCCCAAGTGATTTCTCTCCAGATTTTTTTAATATGGCCGTACAACGTTAGCCGGGTCAGTTAATTTACTAATAGACTTAACTAATTGTTTACGATAGCTGTAAGTATGACTGTGGATGGGTATATAAGCAGAGGGGAGACCGAAAAAGAGATGGATGGATTGTGTGAAAGATGATATGAGAAAGAAAGGAGTGGATGCCGCGATGACGAGTAATAGAGAGGAATGGAAGGGAAATACGCATTGCGCCGACCCCATATGAATGGGATAAGGGCAGGAAAAAGAAGAAGAAGCTGTACAAAATCACTTACCAGATGCGATAAAAATGAAAGCAATGAAAAGACACGGTGACGCCATAATCCGCAGACAAAATGCGTTCAGCTTTTTTTAATCAGACAGCCAGCATAAAAAGAAGTTTTTAATTATTTTTTTTGTAATCGTATGAAATCAATTATTAACTTTTCAATGTTTGTTAATTTCGTAATGTCAAAAACATGGTTAAAGATTATTGAAGCTGATTGGATGACTGTTTGTACTTGTGTTTTATGCGAAATGTAGTCTACTGTGATTTTTTACCCGACTACGGCATAGCCAAAGGAGGGTTAGGATTTTGACAGGCTATGTATGTATGTTAATCTGTTCGCTCATAGCTCCTAAACTACTTATCAGAACTGAACAAATGAGATATCGTTAGAAGCGTCTTGATCGTCTGCTGGTTATAGGCTATATGATGTGTCACCGAATCCAATGTGGCGCTCTCTGGCGGACAAAAAATAAACAAGATAAAAAAAAATGAAGACAAGCATACCGTGTTTGGTATCATTGGAAAGGCGTTCACTAGTACCTTTCAAATATATAATATTTAGTTGTGAGGATTAATTTAAAAGGCTTCTTACAGGCACATCTTTTAGTAGAACACTGAATGTTCTATATTATAAAAACTTAATCTAGTAATAAGTATAAGTATATCACTAAACTTGGACCGTTTTATAACTATATTCCTAGTGAGATAGTAAAGAATCGCTTTCGTACAGCTATGTTACGGTGTATAATTATATCCCTAGGGTTATAACTATATTACGGCTTTATCTATCTTACTGCGACATATATACAGCATGTAACAAAAAACCCTGTCCGATCCCTGAGAGTATTATTCGGTATCGTACTGCGAACACATATACGTAACCATTAAATGGATTGGAGATTATTATTTTTTCCAGTGAAAAGAATTAAATAAAAACTGATCCAAGGCAACAGCAACACTGACCCCTCCTCAAAGTTCATGTACTTACTACCTACAGTTTTTTATCAAAGAAGCCGCCTCGCGCCTATGCGAGACGGTTCATGAACAGACTGTACCACGAATACGCCTTTATTGAATCCGACAGGGGTTTTGTTACATGTTGTATATTTACTTATTTAAGGCAAAAAAAACACAAATTGTGCGTGAGTAATCTTGGATATATTTTATGCTACTATTATTATAGACAACAATAATTAAAATACATCAAGAGAATCAATAACATTTTTGAAGTGGTAGCTTCTTATGAGAGGGTAAATCGCTTGGTAATGTATCGCGTTATGGCACCACTCTTTCTGGTGTGTTATTCTCTAAGTCCAAGACAGCCTAACTCTTGTAAGACTTGAAGCTGTCAGCACTCCTGCAAGACTTGAAGCTGACCCCAGCATGGCTTGGGATAAGCCCAGACGGAAAAATAATATGATCGAACGAATTTTTAAAAGTTAGATTTCCATTTATGGCGAGGGCGACGGGCCTGTTGGTCTAGTGGTTAGTGACCCTGACTGCTAAGCCGGAGGTCGTGGGTTCGATTCCCACCCAGGACAAATCATTGTGTGATGAGCACGATCATTTATTCTGTGTCTGGGTGTTATTTATCTATAATATGTATGTATTTAGAAATATATAAGTCTGTTTATCAGTTGTCTGGTTACCATAGTACAGGCTCTGCCTAGTTTGGGATCAGATGACCGTGTGTGAGATTGTCCCAAGATATTAGATATTAGATTTATCTAATATTACTAACGGTCCCAATGGTTATGAGGATGGATCGTTCGTCTATCTCTGTATTTAATGGTTGGGGTGTTCAAGATAATGGTTTTGGAATTTGTTACTGCTGGTGCTGTTGTTGTTGTTGTTGGTGGTGTTGTTGTTGTTGTTGTTTTTGTCGTTGTTGTTGTTTTTGTTGTTGTTTTACTAATTTTCTTACGTTGTGTAGTAGTTATTTCTTGTTTCCTAGAAGTTGTTTTGAAAACGTATCCAGTGAAAACTGAGAAACGGTTGTCTCTTCGTGTTAGACTTCTTTTTGTGGTTGTAAGCGTTGGTGTAGAACGCGTTACAGGAAAAAACCTTTTTGGAGGCGTCATGGTCTTCCGATCTGATTCTGATTCCGAGTCTGAATATGAACCGGATGATATGTGATATATCACATCGTCTAAACTATGATATCCTGGTTTATTATGAAGCTCATAGGGTCTCAGAAAGGACCTCAAATGGACAACATTTTGATTATGTTTAAAATGATCCATTCCTTTTAGTTTCTTCACAGTTTGTCCTCCATTATAATATTTTTTTCTTAAATAATGAATTCCTTTGTACTTTTCTGCTCGTTCCAGTTCCGATAAAACGGTAATTAACACTGAAAATGAAAATGATTTTTATAAAATACTTACAATAATTATTTTTTCAAAAAGAATCGACGTCCGTTTGCGGTAGTATGTTTTGCCTTAATTATAACGAAATTATATTTATTTATTATATTTATTTTAATTAAAAAAATATATATTTATATTTTTTTTGTGTCACAAAAAAAACTGAACCCAAACTTATTACTATTAAATTATGTCAGTGTCAGTTAATAGTAATTTTCTTACTCGTTCAAATAAATTACAGAATTCTTTATAGAAATGTCATTTGACTAATAAGGGGCCATCCATAAATTACGTCACGCGTAAAGGGGGAGGTGGGGGGGAATATTACAGAATAGTGTATATTATTTACCTGATAATACAATAACTAATGCTGTACATATCGTATACTGCATGTCAGAAAATCAAAATCTTAATTTATTCTGATTTTGTTTTTACTTACAAAATGGCGCGCAAATTGTTTAAGACAAAAGGACATTATGTCCACGAGTGAAGACTAAGAGATCAGTTAATACAATAAAAACCATTTTCTTTACAAAATTACTTACTATCTACGTAACCTACGCGCGCCAAATAATTTCTGTTACCAAATGAAATATGTTAAATTAAAATCTTAATCCAATGTTACGATATATACAAAATTAAGAATAATCTAATTAATTTAATTAACTGATAAGAATTAAACATGTTTTCTTTAATGAAATCGGAGACAAATTGAGAAAATGGCGCGTACCTGTACACTGGCAAACGATGTGAACAGGGGGGTTATTCTCTAAGTCGAACAAAACATAACGTGGCAAACGCAGCATTTAGTGCAAGAGTTCCGTGGATGCGAGGCAGCTGCAGCTGACGAGAAAGTCTCCCGAAGCTATAATTATACACAAAACCTTCCTCTTGAATATCTCTATCTATTACAAAAAACTGCTTCAAGGGACTTTTGACGAAACCTTAAGGGCCTCCAGCCAGCGCAATAGAGAAACTACGTCAGCAACGTTCACTAAGGGCACCCCGTTCGGTGCCCTTAGGGAACGTTGCTGACGTTAAAATCCGTTGCGTAGCGAAATAGATCAAAGCGTACAGACAGCGGGAGCCACTTCATTTTATATAATACAAAGATAAAGATAGACAAAGAAAAAATGGGTGTGTGTACTTATGTACGCGCGTGAGAAGTTATACTTCTTGGACATTAATAAAAATTGTTTTTAATTGCATGCAAATATTTATTAACAATAAAATAATTTAATGATAAATATTAAAAATAGATTATTTCTTATTATAAATATTATTAAATTAATTTTTTTCTGTTATTTTTTTTTTATGTGTGACTAGCTGTTTCCCTTGGCACAGCCTGTCCTTTTTTTCTAATAAGAAATATAGCCTATGTTACTCAGGGATACTGAAGCTTTCTAATCTATACTTATAATATTATAAAGCTGAAGAGTTTGTTTGTTTGAACGATCTAATCACAGAAACTTCTGGTCCGATTTGAAAAATTCTTTCACTCTTAGATTGCCCACTTTTTGTGGAAGGCGGGCGGAGCCGTGAGCAAAAGCGGTATAGTAGTGGTAAAATAAATTTGAAATCAGTCCAGAAGTTTTTGAGTTTATTCGTTACCAAAATAAAAATAAAAGCATACGAAAACACAATTTTTTCCTCTTATTACTAGCTCTGCCCCGCGTTATCACCTGCCTAAGTTATCCGCGTTGCAAAAATAGTGGTTATTATGTATGTTTATTACAGATTTAATACTTTGGTATAGGTTTTTTGACTCTTTGATCTAGGATCGTGTAAAAGGAAAACACGATTTAATTAAATTTTCTCGATACTAATTAATTGCAAAGTTGCATTTTCTTTGCTCAAATTAGTTTTTAATTTATAATATAATAATAATACCGGCCTATATACGTCCCACTGCTGGGCACAGGCCTCTTTCCATATAGAGAAGGAATGAGCATTGATCACCACGATGTCTTAGAATGATTAAGAAAATACATGTAACTTTGAAAAACTCACATTGGTGCTTGCCTGGGTTCGAGCCTGCATCCATGTGCATGCAAATCCGGCCACCACGACGTTTTTAATTTAATAAAACCAATAGTAGAAAAGGACAAATATAGTAGAAAAGGAGACAATTACTTTTGGCACATACGTTATTTTATTGTAAGCGAACGGACATATTAGCATCACATCTTTTGTGTTTCAAAAGTGACTGTCATTTTCACTTCCTCAGAATCCAGATGCCCAATGGCCCTCATCTCCTCGTTAGACGAGCATAGTATTCCTTGGTCCTCATCGACGACGGAACTGTGTATTTTTTTGCAGATCGGTGGTATCGTAAATAATGTTATTTTATGTTAGATACATCACTACGTACATGTCAATAATAGATAAAAAATGGAATGGAGTCGCATTTGGATTGCAAAAAAAATGAGTTTAGATATTCAATTCTTAAAGGACTCTCCTACCGATAACACAGCCCGGCAAGTCATGCTATTAAAATAATTGATAGGCTTTGTTTCACGTTTTCTCTTTATAAAATTAAGTGATCTTCTGATCTCTAAGACAATATTAATTTTTGTGGATCCTGTCGGGCACGCAAAATTAATAATAGAAAACGGCTTAGGTACACATCAATATAACATAAAACTAATATCTAATATAATAATAATAATAATAATAAATCATTTATTGCAGGCATTTACACCCATATAAATTACAAACATTAATACATCAAAAAATCAATAATCAATCTCAATACAACATAACAAAAATTCAATTTAATCCATTCAAATTTATTAAAATAATATTTTTACGTTAGTCAGCAGATGAACCATACAGCAATGGTTCACGTACTGACAGTCAAATCGGTCAGAAAAAGCTCTCAGGATACTATTGCGGCTGGCTCGCACCCTACGCACCAAGGACGTGCACCTTTTGCGCATTATTATATATTATATTATATAATAATAAAATATCTATTTCTAACATTAATTTTTCAAATCCAGTTTTTAATTATTTAAAGATTCAACGGCTTACTTAAGCGCATTCTCGGGATCGCCCGACTAGTTTCAGACTCAATAGGAGACCTTAATAATGAGCTGATGCGGCGGCGGCGGTGTCGCAAGTCGAACTCGATTTCCCGAGAATGCGCGTGAGTAAGCTGTTGAATCTTTAAATAATTATGAATTCGTCTCACGGAAGTTATTAAAAAAAAAAACAAATCAAGTTCTAGTTGATTTTATCCTCAAAATATTCGTTTATTGTGTAGTAGCATTTTATTCTAGAAAGCGTTTTAGTTGATTTATAAATATGTGAGCTTTGTTTTCTTCTTATAAGTGGTTTGATAAATGTGTGACCCACATTGCTAGTAAAATTTTAGAAAAAAAAAACTTAAATTATTATTATTGTTGATTCTATGAGATGTGGAATTATTCTGTGCAATGTTATTGTTAACTAGCTTCTGACCGCGACTTCGTCTACGTAGACTTCAGAATTGGGTGCAAAAATAATTGGAAAATGTGAAAGATGTGATTGAGAAAGTGATTGAGTGACAAACATTTAAACATCCAAACATCCACTTTCACATTTATAATATTAGTAGGATTGGGACGAGGCTAGATAGAACATGCTATGATCGACGAATTGTAACAAAAACAGGTTTTCGTTCATTCAATACTGTATTTAACCGTCCCAAAAGTCGTCATGCAGCAGTTTGCGAATCCGTTTGCTGTTGGAAGGTGTTCCTGTAGTTGTTGTTTTATTATCTTTCTTACGTTTTGTATTTGTTGTATCTTGTTTCCTAGAAGTTGTTTTGAAACGGTATCCAGTGAAACTTGAGAAATGGTATTCTCTTTGTGTAAGTCTTCTTTTTGTTGTTGTAAGCGTTGGTGTATAACGGGTTACAGGATAAAATCTTTTTGGAAGCGTCATGATATTCTGATCTGATTCTGATGATGAATAATCGTTTAAACTATGATTTACATTTGGAGATGCTGTTCCAAACCATAGTCCTGGTATTTTATGAACCTCATTGCTCGGTCTCATAAAGGACCTCATATGGACACCATTGTTTCGCTTTTGATTATGTTTAGAATGATCCATTCCTTTTAGTTTCTTCACTGTTTGTCCTCCATTATAATATTTGTTTCTTAAATAATCAATTCCTTTGTACTTTTCTGCTCGTTCCAGTTCCGATAAAACGGTAGGTAACACTGAAAACGAAAATGATTTTTATAAAATACTTACCATAATTATTTCAAAAAGAATCGACATCAGGATGCGGTTTAGAAGAAAGCTCCCCCTCTCTCCCTGTGGGTGTCGTAGGAGACGACTAAGGGATATAGAAACGAGAAGAATGGGCAGCAGCGTTCTCCTAAAGAACGGATACAAAACTGCGTTCACCAACCCGCTTGCCCAGCGTGGAAGAAAGAAGAAAGAAATCGGAAAGACATTGACAATGTATGGAAATAAAATTTGATTTCGTTGTCCTAAAGTGATACGAACTTATGTCAGTCAGTGACCAACTCTGGAACTAATATTTTGCTTTAGAATAGCTTCAATATAAAATAATTGGAAATTAAAATTTTAATTCTATTGAGATAAAACATAAAATTCAACAAGTGCGACGCCGTCACCGGTCCAGATAAGTTGGTCATATGTTGCACTTTATTATGGAAATGACATTATTTGTTTTCGATAGGTCATGTGACTTCAACTTGTCAAATAACGAGACACAAAAAAACTGAAACCAATCTTGTTACTATTAAATTATGCCAATGATGGCCCCAAAGAGTCATAAAGTGATTAAAATCCCAGAGACTAAATTGCTAAGTACAAATGCTAGATTACAAAGAGATCACAATTGCGTTTATGTCGGTTTTGACATTTACAATTGTCAATTTATTCACCGGAAATAAAAACAGACAGTAGTTGCAGGGTTGTGGTAATAGGTACCGTCGTTTTAAATTTTATCCACCCTAAAATACAGTCTAGGTTAATAAAATTAAAAAATAAATATTATTACAGAATAGTGCTTAATAATAAATTTGTTAATATATTAATTACCTGCTATTACAATAACTAATGTTGTACATATCGTATACTGCATGTCAGAAAATCAAAATCTTAATTTATTCAGTATTTTTTTTGCTTACAAAATGGCGCGCATATCCTTTAAGACAAAAAGATATTATGTCCACGAGTGAAGACATCATTTAATACATTATAAACCATTTTCTTTACAAAATTACATACTATCTACGCCGCGCGCCAAATAATTTCTGTTACCAAATGAAATATGTTAAATTTAAAATCTTAATCCAATGTTACGATATATACTAATTAAGCATAATCTAACGAATTTATTAATTTAATTAACTGATAAGATGGAAGCATGTTTTATTTAATGAAATCGGAGACAAATTAAGAAAATGGCGCGTACCTGTACACCGGCAAACGATTTGAACAGGGGGGCTATTCTCTAAGTCGAAAAAAACATAACGTGGCACGACGCAGCATCTAGTTCAAGAATACCAGGTCGCCAAATCTTTTTGTGATCTGAGAATCTCCGGGCAGTGTTAGTATATACGTTTTAGGGCATTTAATATAAATAAATAAATATCTTGGGACAATCTCACACACGGTCATCTGATCCCAAACTAGGCAGAGCCTGTACTATGGTAACCAGACAACAGACTGATAAACATACTTATATATTTCTAAATAAATACATATTATAGATAAATTAAAAACATACATATAATAGATTTTTTACTTAAATGTATAGTATAAGAGATAAAGCCACTCTTAGCCCTTCACGTAACAGCACGTCAACCGCTTTGACTTAGTGAATAAGACCCCAGCTATTTATTTCAAAGCGGATCCCGCCCTGATTTCCTCCGGGTAGCACAGTAATAAATGCAATATTAAGTCTAAAGTGCAGGAGGTACTGCTGGTCGTGCAAAGTTCCGTGGATGCGAGCGGATGAAACACCGAACGGGGTGCCCTTAGTGAAAGTTGCTGACGTAGTTAGTTTGTCTATTGCGCTGGCTGGAGGCCCTTATGGTTTCGTCAAAAGTCCGGTGAAGCAGTCAAAGCCTGCGATCACGCTAACTGCGGTGGACATTTAAAAAAAAGAAGCAAAAGATTTTAATGCAGTTTTTTGTAATAGAGATATTCAAGAGGAAGGCTTTGTGTATAATTATAGCTCCAGGAGACTTCCTCGTCAGCTGCAGCTGCTTCGCATCCACGGAACGCTGCACGACCAGCAGTACCTCCTGCGCCTTTGACTTAATATTGCATTTATTACTGTGCTACCCGGAAGAAATCAGGGCGGGATCCGATTTGAAATAAATACCTGGTATTCACATCGTTTGCCGGTGTACAGGTACGCGCCATTTTCTTAATTCGTCTTCGATTTCATTAAAGAAAACATGCTTGTATCTTATCAGTTAATTAAATTAATAAATTCGTTAGATTATGCTTAATTTTGTATTTATCGTAACATTGGATTAAGATTTTAATTTAACATAAGTATTTCATTCCTGATTTGGTCACTGACTCAGATAAGTTCGTATCACTTTAGGACAAGGAAAACAAATTTCGATTCCATACATTGTCAATGTCTTTTCGATTTCTCTTTTCTTTTCTCCACGCTGGGTAAGCGGGTTGGTGACCGCAGTCTACTTTCAGTTCTTCAGGAGAACGCTGCTGCCCATTCTCCTTGTTTCTATATCCCTTAGTCGCCTCTTACGACACCTTACGGGGAGAGAGAAGGAGCTTTCTTCTAAGCCGCATCCTGATGTCGATTCTTTTTGAAATAATTATTGTAAGTATTTTATAAAAATCATTTTCATTTTTAGTGTTATCTACCGTTTTATCAGAACTGGAACGAGCAGAAAAGTACAAAGGAATTTATTATTTAAGAAGCAGATATTATAATGGAGGACAAACAGTGAAGAAAATAAAAGGAATGGATCATGTTAAAGTTGTCCATTTGAGGTCCTTTCTGAGACCCTATGAGCTTCATAATAAACCAGGATATCATAGTTTAGACGATGTGATACATCACATATCCAGTTCATATTCGGACTCGGAATCAGAATCAGATTATGAGATCACGAATTCATGACGCCTCCAAAAAGGTTTTTTCCCGTAACCCGTATACACCAAAGCTTACAACAACAAAAAAAGAAGCGGCGGTAGCCTAATGGCTACGGCGTCGAACTTGCGATCATGTGGTTGCGGGTTCGAATCCCACCCATTACACTACCGACGTGAACCCACTCGTAACACAAGCATCTTAGCTTAGCACGAGGGGTTAACGAGATTACTAGAAATGTGCGACCCACATAGCTATTAATGTTTATTAAAAAAAAAAAAGACTTGCAAAGAGAATACCATTGGATACTGGATACGTTTTCAAAACAACTTTTAGGAAACAAGAAACAACAACTACAAAACTTAAGAAAGATAATAAAACAAGAACAACAACAACAACAACACCAGCAGTAGCAACTTCCGAAACTACTACCATGGAAACCTCAACCTTTGTAAGCAGACGGATTCGCTCACTGCTGCATGACGACCTTTCAAAATCAAAATGTTTTTATTTCTAGTAAACCTAAAATAGGCGCTTTAGAAACTTTATCTTTAAAAACTACTGACTCTAGGTGCGCGGTTCCAAAGTGTCATTCCTATGGAGAAGAACCGACAAGAAACTCCATAAGTAACTCTTTTAAAAAAATATATTGTTTACAATAGATCATGAAATATGTTAGGGGAGGCCTATGTTCAGCAGTGGACGTCTTATGGCTGATATGATGATGATGATGAAATATGTGCGTCAATAACGCTAGGAACATAAAAAAAGATACTTACTTATTAATTACAACAATGAAATCTTTCATAATAACGGAAGAAGGCAAAAGCAATCCTATTCAATATGTTCTTTACGCTGTTGACGCATTCACAAGTATTAATGATAATTATTAAAACTATAACGTAAAAAAAAACAATACGGAAAAAAAAATGTTACATACCATGATATGTACCAAGTCAATAAATCAACCCTAACAGGAATGACAAGGCATGTCATGTGCCTTCTAGAAATACAGGCTTTTGGGACGGTTATTACAATATTGAATGAACGAAAACCCGTTTTTGTTACAAATCGTCGATCATAGCAATTTCTATCTATCCTCATCCCAATTACCAATAAAATTGCACAGAATAATCCACACCTCATAGAATCAACACAAACAATAATATCAGTATTTTTTTTCTAAAAGATTACAAAAAAATGATTTCAAACTAAAAAATGATTTGAAAAATTGATCTAAGACATAGATACTTATTATTACATTTTATTAAATAAGCACTTTACAGAACTTACATTACAAAATAAATAAATATTATATTATACACACCTAATACTAAACTATATTAATTATACTAAACTAAACTAAAAACTTATAAGATAAATAAAACTATCTATAAAAAGAAGACTTGCTTAAGTAATATGGATTACAAAATAAAGGCTAACAAGCATCTAAAAATTCATCGTCATCTTTGACAATGACGGGAAACGTGCCCAAAAGGCTGGCAGCATTGCCAGATATTTAATTAAATTTATTTATTTAATTAAGATATAGATATTTAATCTCTCTTTTATCACGGGATAACTTCAGAAGAAGAGACCCGGTCCTTTGAAAGGCTTACGTGGGGAAACAGGTCCAACACGCAGTGGCCTTGTAGAGAACTTTACTCTAATATGGTATGGGGCATCTACCAGGGGCCATTCACCCCTTCTCTAAGGAAGAACAGACATGAACGGCCCAAGGTAGCTACAGAACTATTTTGGAATAAGGTATTATAAACTAAACTGGGCTATTGGTGTGTATGTGTTACTTGGATTGGACACTTTAATAAAATCGGAAACTATGACATCTGCCTTTCTACATATGAAAATGTAAATAAATAAATAGGCAGGTGATGACTCGCCACTCACTAGATGGGCCCCCCAAACATATTTAATTATTATTATAGATATTAGTTTTATGTTATATTAATGTGTAAGCCGTTTTCTATAATTAATTTTTGCGTGCCCGACAGGATCCACAATGATCTCATAATTTTAAGTTACCACATAAGAGCAACATTGTGGAATGCAAATAAATCTAAAAATAAAAAATCTTAGAGATCAGAAGATCACTTAATTTTATTAAAAGAAATATATTCAAATAGCAAAATTCGACGTTTTTAATTTAATAAAACCAATAGTAGAAAAGGACAAAAAATTGTAGGAAAGGAGAAAATTCATTTTGGCATACGCTACTTTATTGTAAGCGAACGGACATAGTAGCTATCACATCTTTTGTGTTTTAAAAGTGACTGTGTCATTTTAACTCCCTCAGAATTCAGATGCCCAATCACAGAACACTAATACTCTAGGCGAGTGCCCAATGGCCCTCATCTTGCGAGCATACTATTCCTTGGTCCTCATCGACGACGGAACTGTGTAGTTTTTTACAGATCGGTGGTATCGTAAATAATTTTATTTTACGTAACATTTAATTTTATTTTAGCTGTTTTTAGAGTCGCATTCGGATTGCAAAAAAATTTAGTTTAGTTATTCAATTCTTAGAGGACTCTCCTACCCAGAACCCACAGTCCGGCACGTCATCCGGTGTGACGTAGTGTGGTGGGGAGAATGGAGGGGTCATGGAGTGGCGACACCGGACAATCACTTTTGCTTTGGCGCTTGGATATGACAGACGTATCTCTAGCGTCTTTAGTTGTATAAAACAAAATACTGAAATTATTATTTTATGTTGATTATGAATTTTATTTGTAATTGGGAAGACGAAAGTCTTCAACCAGTGCGTCCTGCCAGTCATGACTTACGGCGGCGAAACGTGGACACTGACAATAGGGCTAGTCCACAAACTCAAAGTCGTTCAGAGAGCTATGGAGCGAGCTATGATTGGAGTATCTTTGAAGGATAAAATCAGAGTTAAGAACCGGAGTTACCGACATAGCTTGCAGAGTCATTAAGCTAAAGTGGCAGTGGGCTGGTCATGTCTGTCGAAGGACTGTTGGCCGTTGGAGCAGACGAATCCTTGAGTGGAGACTGCGAATCGGCAAATGTAGTATAGGACCCCAAACCAGATGGACCGATGACCTGAAAAAGGTAGCTGGGTCGGACTGGATGCGGAAGGCGGAGCACCGGGTGTTTTGGCGCAACTTGGGAGAGGCCTATGTCCAGCAGTGGACCGCGATAGGCTGAGTTGATTGGGATGAGACTATATAGAAGAATGCTATGATTGAACGAATGGTAAAAAAAAAGTTTCCTTTAATTCAATATTGTATTCCGTCACAACCACAGAACACTAATACTCGTCCCAACAGTCCTCATGCCTCACTGTGCGAAACCGTATGCTTACGAAGGTTGAGGTTTTCATGGTGGTGGTTTTGGAAGGTGTTACTGTAGTTGTTGTTGTTGTTGGGGCTGTTGTCGTTGTTGGGGTTGTTGTCGTTGTTGTTGTTGTTTTCTTACTTTTTGTAGTTGTTGTTTCATGTTTCCTAGAAGTTGTTTTGAAAACGTATCCAGTGAAAACTGAGAAACGGTTGTCTCTTTGTGTTAGTTTTTTTTTTGTTGTTGTGGGCGTTGGTGTAGAACGCGTTACAGGAAAAAATCTTTTTGGAGGTGTCATGATCTTCTGATCTGATTCTGATTCCGAGTCCGAATATGAACCGGATGATATGTGATATATCACATCTTCTAAACTATGATGTACATTTTGAGATGCTGGTCTAGTCACTAGTCCTGGTTTATTACGAGGCTCGTAGTCGGGTCTCAGAAAGGACCTCAAGTTGACAACATTTTGAGTATGTTTAGAATGATCCATTCCTTTTAGTTTCTTCACTGTTTGTCCTCCATTATAATATTTGTTTCTTAAATAAAACATTCCTTTATACTTTTCTACTCGTTCCAGTTCTGATAAAACGGTAGGTAACACTGAAAATGAAAATGATTTAATTTTATAATATACTTACAAAAATGTTGCGGTTTAGAAGAAAGCTCCCCCTCTCTTCCCGTGGGTGTCGTAAGAGGCGACTAAGGGATATAAAAACAAGGAGAATGGGCACCGTTCTCCTAAAGAACTGAAAACAGACTGCGGTCACCAATCGGCTTGCCCAACGCGGTGAATAGGGCAACAGCCACCTCATTATTGCGTACCATAACACAAAGCCCATAGACGTAGTGTCGGGCGCCCCCCAGCCAGATGGACCGATGAAAAAGATAACTGGGTTCGACTAGATACGGAAGACGGAGGATTGAGAGGCCTATGTTTAGCAGTGGGTAAAGGCAGGCTTATTTGATGGAATGATGAAGATGATAGAAATCGTAAAGTCATTGACAATTTATGGAAATAAATTTTTTTTCGTTGACTATCTGAGTCAGTGACCAAATCTTGAACTAATATTTTACTTATTACATTTTGTATAGATTCAATATAAAATAATTGGAAATTAATATCCTTGGGACGACCATGAAAATTCTGTTGACATGAAACACTAAATTCAACACCAGCAACGCCATCACCGGTTCAGATAAGTTGTTGATTTGTGGCACTTTATTATGTAAATTACATTTGTTTTCTATGTGTCAGGTGACATTTAACTTGTCACAACAGCAAGACTATTGTAAACGACTGGGTTATCTTAGTTGCAGTGTTGTCGAAACCGTTTTCGTCATTTTCAATTTTATTCACCCTAAAATACAGTCTAGGTTAATAAAATAGAAATTTTAATATTATTATAGAATAGTGCATAGTAATTACCTGATAATACAATAGCTAATGCTGTATATATCCTAAACTGCATGACAGAAAATCAAAATCTTAATTTATTCTGATTTTTTTTTAAATTACAAAATGGCGCGCCAAAGTTTTAAGACAAAAATACATTATGTCCACGAGTGAAGACTAAGACATGAGTTAATGCAATAAAACAAGCCATTATTTTTTAATAAAACTTTGAATCTACGCAAGCGCGCCGAATAATTTGTATTACCAAATGAAATATGTTAAATTTAAATCTTAATCCGATGTTATGATATTCGAAATTAGGTATAATCTTATGAATTTATTAATTTAATTAACTGATAAGATGGAAGCATGTTTTTTTAATAAATCGGAGACAAATTAAGAAAATAGCGTGTACCTACGGTAAAATCGATATAGTTGTGGCATTTTTTGAAATTGCTTTAAATATCTCAACTCAATTTATAAATTAAAACTAAAAAATACCATAAAAAGACTCTTTCACATTGCTGTCGACTGAAAGTATGCCCATAAGGCTGGCAGCCTTGCCACGTTGAATTGCACGTGGCCTCGAGACCGCGCAAACATTTTTATCATGTTTAAACAATTATTCACTTTATTCTGTAAGCTTTAACGTTTATTTTCGAAAGTAAAAAAAAAATTCCTTTAAGTTGCGCTGCTTCTGCAAAAACTGCATTAAAACTAGTGACCGACCGAAACATGTTTTTTTGCCGAAACCGAAACCGAAACCGAAGGTTCGGTTTCATTGTAGTTTCGGCCGAAACCGAAACCGAACCTTTTATAAAAAAAAAAGTCCTTAAAATGTCGAAAAAATGTTAGTACTTAAGCCCGTTTTTTTCTAAAATTAATATCTCGCCAACCTATAATTACAAGTTTCTACTTTCAAAGATTTATCACAATGAAATTTCAGCACAGTTACAGAGGTTCTGTTTGAAAATTTAACTAACCTATAAAGAAAAAAAAATACATTATTTGTAACTCAAAGTTAGCGATTTTTTAATGGTCGTTTATAATAAAACAAATTTATTATTATTATGTTTATTTATTTTCAGTTACTTACATTTTAACTGCACGGATAGCCGAGTGGTATAGGTCACCACGCTAATTACCACTGTGCGCGACGTGCTGCGGGTTAGATTCCCGCATGGGACAAGCATTTGTCTTCTTCTTAGCGTGTCGATCAATGGCAATATGATGATTATATTTTGTCAGACCAGTACTCGGCCACGCAGACAACATTGTCGGTGGCGTTGTAAAGATCTTCGCGTGTGCAGGTGTTGGGACACGCTGGGCAGTTCAATAAGTGGGCCATGGTTTGAGGGAAAATGCCGCACTCACATTCTATCAAGCATTTGTGTGATCCACAGATACTTGTTCCAAGTCTGGGTGTTCTTTGTGCATGTGATTTGAATGTTTGTGAATCCCCCGCGACACAAGGATTAAATTCCTTAGTGCGGGCGTCGTTTTTATTAAAAATAAAAAAATATATATATATACTCACAAATATCACAATCAGTTATACTCCATTTAAAATAGCATTAGACAGAAGTTAAAAAAGGTTATTTATAATGTACACTTTGTTGCAAAAGTACAATAAACTTGTTACAGTTACGATTGACGCCTAATAAATTAAAATCTATTTACATACCAGCTGTCACACTTATTTGTAATCATGTTAACCATTTTTCATAACAAATTATGTGGCTTTCATTTATTTATAATCTTTCATTCCAATCTAAAATGACAGTGTCAATGCTAAAAAGCTAAAAGAAGCAGTGATGAACAATACTGGAACGTTTTTCGTTTTACTATTATCCTACCATTATTTGTTTATTTATTATATATTTATTATTTTATAATGACTAAATCCTATGATGAAGACGAAGAAGTTTCACTATAGTGTGTTGTAAGTTGTTATTTTAATTAAAATATTGTTCTAAAAATTACTTTTATTTTAATCTCAATTAAATCTAAGTCATCATGACATGATTGGTTGTCTCATTCATTGTTTTGGTGTAAGTTTGTAATGTGTGATGAAGATATTGTTATAAATAAAGCGTAATTAAAAAAAAAAAGTTTTATTTCGTTTATTTAAGTACTTAAAACAATTTCTTTGAAATAAAATGTTTTCAATTCCTGCTTCTGCGAGCCTCTTTTTTCTAATGCTATAATAAATGGAGTATAGCCTCGAATGGCTAATTCAAATATAATTAGATAATCAAAATAATCAAATTGTTAATCATAACCAAATCGTTAGCCGAGCGCGACCCGAAGGGGTGATGTTGTAAGTTTCGGCGCGGCCGAAAGGTTCGGCCGTTTTTGGCCGAAACCGAAACTCGGGCCGAAACTTAATTTTTTGGCCGAAACTGGCCGAAACCGAAACCGAAACCGAAATTTCGGTTGGACACTAATTAAAACCTGTTGCTTCTTATTATTTAATTTCTACCGCATTAACACGATAGCAGGCTTTGACTGCTTCACCAGACTTTTTGTCGAAACCTCAGGGGCCTCCAGCGCAATAGAAAAACTACTTCAGCAACGTTCGCTAAGGGCACCGCATGGGGCGCCCTTAGTGAACATTGCTAACCAATAATTTGAATAAAAAATATTAAAACTCTTTTCTTCTACATAACATAGATACCTATATCGACAGTGAAGAGCTATAAAAAGAACATACAGGATTAATTTAAAAGGAGTGCGTATATTCAACGAGGTAATCAGGTGCATAAAACTGTACAACTTTCCCCGAGGAACATAGGTTGAAATCTTAAAATGAAAAATGAACTTTTCATACAAAGTGACAGGTCAAATGACTTATTCAATCTTAGGATTTCGACCTATGTAACTTATATACTTATTATAATCTTGAAACCTGGTACAACAAAGAAAAAAATTATAAAACCGTAAATTTTTAATTACATCATAATTATAATACAAATATTTTTGAATATTATTATTTTAAACTTAGGTTTGTACAGTGATCCAGTGTCACGATGTTTGTCCGGGATGAACTCCGAAACTACTGAACCGATTTTAATCAAATTTGCACACAGTGTGCAGTTTGATCCAACTTGAAAAATAGGATAGCTTACTTCACAAATATAAAAAATAATTGAGACCGCGGGCGGAGAAGTGGGAAACAGCTAGTACTCTTTAGATTATAAGGTCTGTTCATCTATACTTGTCACAAATAGTAAACAAACCGACGTCAATTACAAATCACGATTTTTCTCAAAAATCACACAATGTATGTTACCACAATTAGTTTACAATTCTGAATAGATCACATAAAGTTTCCCATCACTAATTTTATTGACATTTCTTACATACGCCATATTTGTTTACATGTTTGGACAAGTATAGATGAACAGACTATACATTTCCAATTGCAAATTTGAAAATAATATTATTATGATGGTCGATTTTCGACAACTATTGGGCCTAATCTTATGTTTTTTGTAATATATTATTTATCCTTTCCGTAGTAAGAACTCCTATTACCCATGAATATTACTGTTTTTCTTCTTGGTCAATTTAAGGAACGGACAGTTCTCATGCTCTATAGGTCTCCTACGTTTTTTCTTTTTTGGGGTTGGGGTATAATCATAATCAATGTCACTGAGACTATCAATTGTAGTTGTAGTAGTTTTGGATTTTTCCGTAGATTTTTTAACAGTTCTCGAGTGCGTGATGGTGGGAAATGTCCTAATCTTTATTGCAAATGTAGAGCGACGAGTAGTATGACACCAGCGACACCTAGTTGTAGGTTTTGTAGATTTGTGAGAACGAGTAGGTTTTTTAGTTGTAAAAGTAATAAAATACGCAGGAGTAGTTACAGAGTTTACAAAATCAATGAATGGGCTAGGATGAGTTTCTGTTTCAGAATTAGAAGCAGAATCACTAGCGGTTCCGGAATCAGAATTGGATTCGGATTCGGATTCAGATTTTGATTCGGATTCGGATTCAGATTCAGATTTTGATTCGGATTCAGATTCAGATTCTGGTTCGGATTCGGATTCGGATTCGGATTCGGATGTAGGTTCGGATTCGGAAGTTTGTTCGGATTCGGATTCGGATATAGGTTCGGATTCGGATTCGGATATAGGTTCGGATTCGGATTCACTTTCATAATATTCTGAAGATTCATATGTACTCTCAGGTGGAGGAGTAGTTGTGGTAGTTAGAGTTTTAATTGTAGTTCTTCTTTTATAAGTCCTTGGCGCAGTTGTTGTTGGTTTTCTTCTTATTGTTGGCCTTGGCTTTTTTTGGTACGGGGCATGTGTATTCCATAGATTATTAAAAGATTCCGTCACAACTCGTACTCCATAGTTTTCCATGTTGTTTAAGAAGCTGTTGTACATTTCTTGTCGTTCATTCCTCTCCTTTCGTTCTTGTTCTGTCAGATCCTTTATTTTAATACGCTTACGACGGAGAAACTGTTCTTTGCAGTTCTTTGCACCATCGCGACACATTGACGTTTCTTGATTCCCTGAACTAGGTACAACTGAAATAAAAAAAATCAGATGAATGAATGATTCGTTTACTAAACCGATCACGCAGACTTTCGTACTCTTTACCACCAGAAACTCTGAATCATCGTCCTTGTTGAAGAAACCATCCCAAACTAGGCAGAGCTGTACTATAGCAACCAGACAACTGATAAACATACTTATATATTTCTAAATACATACTTATTTTGTGTACTATGGCAACCAGGCAACTGATAAACATACTTAGATATTTCTAAATAGATACTTATTATAGATAAATAACACCCAGACACAGAACAAATGATCGTGCTCATTACACAAAGATTTGTCCTGAGTGGGAATTGAACCTCTGGCTTAGCAGTAAGGGTCACTAAAGAACTACCAGACCAACAGGCCAGTCTAAATATATTTACCTGTTACAAAAATAACGAATAACATGCATGACGAAAAATGCATGTCTTTATTTATAGCTTAAACCTTTTTATTTCGTATAACTCCAAAATATATTTGTAATCCGATACAGATGTATGGTAGGAACATAATTATTAGGAATACATTAATCACTTTTGAACCGACCGATACAGTTGAACTGTATTTTTTTTATAAAAGAAAATTGTTAATATAAAAACTGTGGGGGATGCGTCAACTGAAATAATTATTTTTTAATGAATAATTTGTTTGGATTAAGTTAAACCACAATGCGGTGTTAAAATAATCGAATTTAATAATAATTCAGTCAAGAATTTAATTAATTATTGAGCTGATAAGAATATTACATTTTTTTTCTATTTCCTTGGACGAATAAGCATTGTCTATAACGTGGCAATGCTGCCAGCCTTCGGCACACTTCCAGTTGACAGCGACGATGATGAAAAAAAATTACGCCATTTTTAATTCCTGTTTTTTTTGTTAAGAGTTTAGTTTTGTTACATAATAATTAGTCGATTTTAAACATACCTTATATTTCATTTAAACTTTTTTATTTATGTTAACTTTAAGTGTTTCAATAAATTATTTAATTTACGTTCTACTGTGCAATAATAAAATATAATAAGATGTATAAAAATCTATACTTATAATAAATCTGTAGAAGTGAAAATACTGTACATTGAAAATATCAAAAAAATTAATGGCGGGGTGTGTTACTAGACCGACACCGAACCCAAAAATGTGATTAAAAAAATTTTTGTCTGTCTGTCTGTCTGTTTGTTCAGGCATCACGCAAAAACTACCGGTTCGATTTCGATGAAACTTGGTATAATTGTTCTTTAATATCCTGGGCACCACACTGGGTAGTTTTTATCCCGGAAAAGTATATACAAAAAAAAACAAACTTAATTTTGCGGTTCGATCCCTAGACCCGAATACCGTACCAACCGCAAATAATAAGTTTGTCGTAGGTTAGTCACCCGCAGTAGAGTTCTAAGGGGCGCTGCACACGGCCGAGTAACTATTCATTAATCTGTGACACGGCTAAGATACTATAATTATTTATCTATACTTTATATATATTATATATTATTATATTATATCTTTATATATATAATTCTTCTGTGAGTGTGTATGTGACTGAACTCCTCCTAGACGGCTGGACCGATTATAATGAAATTTGCTGTGTGTCTTCAGGTGGATTCGAGGATGGTTTAGATTCACAATTTGGTCCAATTTGAAATGTTTGTTGTTTAATTTTTATCAATTATTAACATCGCAGATTATTGACATTAAAAACGTAAGTAGGTAGTTGCCATGACGACCAAATTTTGTTGTTTTAGTACGATTTACTATCCTCCAGATCCTCCTCCATAGAGGTTATTTAACAATTAAATAAACAAGGTTGTCAAAACTCCTTGCAATGATATTAAAACTGTTTTCTTCTTTAAATATCAGGCTCGCAGATTTTTAGGTTTTTTTTTCGTTTGTCTATTTGGTAGGTCTGAGAGTAGGTCGTAGGTTATATTATGATAAACAGGATGGATTTTTTATTGCCACCAGAAAGAAAGAGAGAAAGTACTCTCAATACTGAAGAATAGCAACTTAGACTCAAAGAAAACATTCTTTTATTTTTTTAAAGAAATAAATCTGCATTTAATTGATGTTTGAAAATACGCTTTGCGGACCGGGAATCGAATGGGCTAAAATGCGAAATACTAGCACCGTGTACTTTTTGGCATCAATCGATATTATATTTAATTCCAGTGTCATGATGTTTGTCGGGGATGAACTCCGAAACTACTGAACCGATTTTAATCAAATTTGCACACCGTGTGCAGTTTGATCCAACTTGAAATATAGGATAGCTTACTTCACAAATATAAAAAATAATTGAGACCGCGGGCGGAGAAGTGGGAAACAGCTAGTACTCTTTAGATTATAAGGTCTGTTCATCTATACTTGTCACAAATAGTAAACAAACCGACGTCAATTACAAATCACGATTTTTCTCAAAAATCACACAATGTATGTTACCACAATTAGTTTACAATTCTGAATAGATCACATAAAGTTTCCCATCACTAATTTTATTGACATTTCTTACATACGCCATATTTGTTTACATGTTTGGACAAGTATAGATGAACAGACTATACATTTCCAATTGCAAATTTGAAAATAATATTATTATGATGGTCGATTTTCGACAACTATTGGGCCTAATCTTATGTTTTTTGTAATATATTATTTATCCTTTCCGTAGTAAGAACTCCTATTACCCATGAATATTACTGTTTTTCTTCTTGGTCAATTTAAGGAACGGACAGTTCTCATGCTCTATAGGTCTCCTACGTTTTTTCTTTTTTGGGGTTGGGGTATAATCATAATCAATGTCACTGAGACTATCAATTGTAGTTGTAGTAGTTTTGGATTTTTCCGTAGATTTTTTAACAGTTCTCGAGTGCGTGATGGTGGGAAATGTCCTAATCTTTATTGCAAATGTAGAGCGACGAGTAGTATGACACCAGCGACACCTAGTTGTAGGTTTTGTAGATTTGTGAGAACGAGTAGGTTTTTTAGTTGTAAAAGTAATAAAATACGCAGGAGTAGTTACAGAGTTTACAAAATCAATGAATGGGCTAGGATGAGTTTCTGTTTCAGAATTAGAAGCAGAATCACTAGCGGTTCCGGAATCAGAATTGGATTCGGATTCGGATTCAGATTTTGATTCGGATTCGGATTCAGATTCAGATTTTGATTCGGATTCAGATTCAGATTCTGGTTCGGATTCGGATTCGGATTCGGATTCGGATGTAGGTTCGGATTCGGAAGTTTGTTCGGATTCGGATTCGGATATAGGTTCGGATTCGGATTCGGATATAGGTTCGGATTCGGATTCACTTTCATAATATTCTGAAGATTCATATGTACTCTCAGGTGGAGGAGTAGTTGTGGTAGTTAGAGTTTTAATTGTAGTTCTTCTTTTATAAGTCCTTGGCGCAGTTGTTGTTGGTTTTCTTCTTATTGTTGGCCTTGGCTTTTTTTGGTACGGGGCATGTGTATTCCATAGATTATTAAAAGATTCCGTCACAACTCGTACTCCATAGTTTTCCATGTTGTTTAAGAAGCTGTTGTACATTTCTTGTCGTTCATTCCTCTCCTTTCGTTCTTGTTCTGTCAGATCCTTTATTTTAATACGCTTACGACGGAGAAACTGTTCTTTGCAGTTCTTTGCACCATCGCGACACATTGACGTTTCTTGATTCCCTGAACTAGGTACAACTGAAATAAAAAAAATCAGATGAATGAATGATTCGTTTACTAAACCGATCACGCAGACTTTCGTACTCTTTACCACCAGAAACTCTGAATCATCGTCCTTGTTGAAGAAACCATCCCAAACTAGGCAGAGCTGTACTATAGCAACCAGACAACTGATAAACATACTTATATATTTCTAAATACATACTTATTTTGTGTACTATGGCAACCAGGCAACTGATAAACATACTTAGATATTTCTAAATAGATACTTATTATAGATAAATAACACCCAGACACAGAACAAATGATCGTGCTCATTACACAAAGATTTGTCCTGAGTGGGAATTGAACCTCTGGCTTAGCAGTAAGGGTCACTAAAGAACTACCAGACCAACAGGCCAGTCTAAATATATTTACCTGTTACAAAAATAACGAATAACATGCATGACGAAAAATGCATGTCTTTATTTATAGCTTAAACCTTTTTATTTCGTATAACTCCAAAATATATTTGTAATCCGATACAGATGTATGGTAGGAACATAATTATTAGGAATACATTAATCACTTTTGAACCGACCGATACAGTTGAACTGTATTTTTTTTATAAAAGAAAATTGTTAATATAAAAACTGTGGGGGATGCGTCAACTGAAATAATTATTTTTTAATGAATAATTTGTTTGGATTAAGTTAAACCACAATGCGGTGTTAAAATAATCGAATTTAATAATAATTCAGTCAAGAATTTAATTAATTATTGAGCTGATAAGAATATTACATTTTTTTTCTATTTCCTTGGACGAATAAGCATTGTCTATAACGTGGCAATGCTGCCAGCCTTCGGCACACTTCCAGTTGACAGCGACGATGATGAAAAAAAATTACGCCATTTTTAATTCCTGTTTTTTTTGTTAAGAGTTTAGTTTTGTTACATAATAATTAGTCGATTTTAAACATACCTTATATTTCATTTAAACTTTTTTATTTATGTTAACTTTAAGTGTTTCAATAAATTATTTAATTTACGTTCTACTGTGCAATAATAAAATATAATAAGATGTATAAAAATCTATACTTATAATAAATCTGTAGAAGTGAAAATACTGTACATTGAAAATATCAAAAAAATTAATGGCGGGGTGTGTTACTAGACCGACACCGAACCCAAAAATGTGATTAAAAAAATTTTTGTCTGTCTGTCTGTCTGTTTGTTCAGGCATCACGCAAAAACTACCGGTTCGATTTCGATGAAACTTGGTATAATTGTTCTTTAATATCCTGGGCACCACACTGGGTAGTTTTTATCCCGGAAAAGTATATACAAAAAAAAACAAACTTAATTTTGCGGTTCGATCCCTAGACCCGAATACCGTACCAACCGCAAATAATAAGTTTGTCGTAGGTTAGTCACCCGCAGTAGAGTTCTAAGGGGCGCTGCACACGGCCGAGTAACTATTCATTAATCTGTGACACGGCTAAGATACTATAATTATTTATCTATACTTTATATATATTATATATTATTATATTATATCTTTATATATATAATTCTTCTGTGAGTGTGTATGTGACTGAACTCCTCCTAGACGGCTGGACCGATTATAATGAAATTTGCTGTGTGTCTTCAGGTGGATTCGAGGATGGTTTAGATTCACAATTTGGTCCAATTTGAAATGTTTGTTGTTTAATTTTTATCAATTATTAACATCGCAGATTATTGACATTAAAAACGTAAGTAGGTAGTTGCCATGACGACCAAATTTTGTTGTTTTAGTACGATTTACTATCCTCCAGATCCTCCTCCATAGAGGTTATTTAACAATTAAATAAACAAGGTTGTCAAAACTCCTTGCAATGATATTAAAACTGTTTTCTTCTTTAAATATCAGGCTCGCAGATTTTTAGGTTTTTTTTTCGTTTGTCTATTTGGTAGGTCTGAGAGTAGGTCGTAGGTTATATTATGATAAACAGGATGGATTTTTTATTGCCACCAGAAAGAAAGAGAGAAAGTACTCTCAATACTGAAGAATAGCAACTTAGACTCAAAGAAAACATTCTTTTATTTTTTTAAAGAAATAAATCTGCATTTAATTGATGTTTGAAAATACGCTTTGCGGACCGGGAATCGAATGGGCTAAAATGCGAAATACTAGCACCGTGTACTTTTTGGCATCAATCGATATTATATTTAATTCCAGTGTCATGATGTTTGTCGGGGATGAACTCCGAAACTACTGAACCGATTTTAATCAAATTTGCACACCGTGTGCAGTTTGATCCAACTTGAAATATAGGATAGCTTACATCACAAATATAAAAAAAATTGAGACCGCGGGCGGAGCAGCGGGAAACAGCTAGTTATATTATAAAGCTGAAGAGTTTGTTTGTTTGAACGCGCTAAACTCAGGAAGTACGGGTCCGATTTGAAAAATTCTTTCACTGTTAGATAGTCCATTTATTGAGGAAGGCTATAGGCTACTTTACTTTTGGAAATCTATACCTTAAGGGGGTGAAATAGGGGTTGAAAGTTTGTATGGGAAGTTCGGTATTTTCAATGATAGACACATGAAATATCGTATACGGGTTTCTGAATAGAAATAAATAAAGATGTATTTCAGCGATTTTAAAAATCATCCCCCTAAGAGGGTGAAAAAGGGGTTGGAAGTTTGTAGGCATATGAATTGTGTCGTTTTCAAAGATAGACACATTCAATTTCATACAAGGGTTATTAGTTATAAATAAATCGAGATTTTAGAAATCTACCCTCTAAGGGGGTGAAATAAGGGCTGAAATAGTTAGTATGTGAAGTTCAGTATTCTCAAAGACAGACAGATGAAAAGATAAATAGATAAGATAATGACCATCTAAGACATATCTATAATGACGACTCCCGTGGTCGAGTGGCGTTCACTCCGGTTTTTAAGGTGTCGCCAGCTCTAAGGTTCCAGGTTCGATCCCCGGACGGGTCCATGTAGAAAATCACTTTTATACATAGTCTGGAGTCTGGGTGTTTATGTTACCTTTTTTGTCTCCGATTCAATAACACAAATGCTTTTGCTACTTACTTTACTTTTATTATTATTTTAACGCCATAATATGTATTAGATGAAAAATTTTATACATTCTCCTTACTTTGAAAATCACAGAATACACATTTAATACTACTCTTTACTTTACGCGCGAGCGAAGCCGCGGGCAACAGCTAGTAATATAATAAAATAAATAATAAATTAAAGGATAATTACATAAAATACGTATAATATATAATATAAAATATATCATATTACATAAAAATATAATAATTAACATTTTCCTCCTCTCTCCTACTTTTGCTGTGCCCGACAGGGTCCATAATGAGCTGTAACCTTAATAAATAATTGACCACCTATGTAACATTATGGTATGCAATAAAGATTGAATTGAATTGAATTGAATTGATTTTTTTAATACCAGTATATCAATACATAAACAGTATTCATTTAAAAGGAGTGCGTATATTCAATGAGGTAATCAGGTGCATAAAACTGAACAATTTTCCCCAAGGAATATAGGTCGAAATCCTAAAATGGAAAATGAATTTTTCATACAAAGTGGTAAGTCACGTGACTTGATGTTTGTATGAAAAGATGATTTTCCATTTTAAGATTTCGACCTACTTGAGAAAAGTTGTTTAAGTTTTAAGCACCTGATTACCTCGTTGAATATACGCACTCCTTTTAAAGTAATCCTGCATACAAAATTCTTCCAAATAAAGATACCTACTAATTACTGATTAGTGATTGCAAGGAGGTTGAGTGATTGTTTTCATGTTTTTTTTTGTTAGTTTAGCGTAGGTTCTACCAGTTTATTGGCTACAGCGGTGGTCAACGAATGCAATAACGGCAAATTTGACTACCTCCGTGGTCGAGTGGCGTACACACCGGTTTTCAATGTGTCGCCAGCTCGCGACAATGGTTATCGAATCACTAAAATGTATGGAGGTTACAAGGCTATAAATACTTATAAATTGTTATGGTCTAAGAAGAAGACGTCGCCAAATCTATTTATGTTTCTGAAAGTCACCGGGTAATCGTAATATATACTTTTATTACTATTTAACTGATTTTTTATTTAAAAGTAAGTATAGTAAAGCGAAAGAGATAACCCATCTCTTAACAGTACTACAGCACGGAAACTGCATGGACTTAGAGAATAAGGACCCTGAGATAAGACACATTATTTTTGTTTGGACTTTTAGAATAACCCCTTTAGAATCATAGTGACAGAACAAGTGATAAGCCTCGTTTTGTAATAAAATTTTGTTTAGTCCGTAGTTAATATTGACTGCACGGATAGCCGAGTGGTATAGGTCACCACGCTAATTACCACTGTGCGCAACGTGCTGCGGGCTCGATCCCCGCATGGGAGAAGCATTTGTGTGATCCACAGATACTTGTTCCAAGTCTGGGTGGTTCCAAAAATTTAGTTTTTTTTATTCGATTCAGTAGTTTCTGAGATCAGCGCGTTCAACCAAACAAACTCTTCAGCTTTACCTTATTAGGTACTAGCTTTTGCTCGCGGCTCGGCCCGAGTGGGTGTCGGTTACCGTGGCAAATTATAACTTACTAGCTTCTGCCCGCGACTTCGTCTACGTGGACTTCAGAATGGGGTCCAAAAAGAAATGAAAAATTTTAAAGTAATGAAAAATGGAATAAAATTTTCACCCGTGTTATAGCTTGCGCTGGAATAGAGAAAAATACCAAATTTTTAAGCTGTCTGCCCACGGTTTAGCTCGTAAACAATTTTAAATTTTCCCTAAGGAACTACTTAAGGAATCGGGATAAAAGTGAAATATTTTTTTCAAATAGTCCCCAGTACCTAGTAGTTCCTGAGATTAGCGCGTCCAAATCCAAACATACAAACTCTTCAGCTTTATAATATAAGTACCTATAGATTAAAGATTTACATAAAGCTTGGATTATCGTGACACAGGATTATGATTGAATTTGAAATGCAAACAAATTATTAATTTAGCAAATACAAAATTTTAATTTACTCGTCTTGTAATAATTGTATTAAATTGTCTTAATTATAATCAGTCACTTGAATTTAATAACAATTTTCTGTTGAATTATGAAATATTAAAATTAAGATGGCGTCTGCCTCGCCATTCTTCCGGACGCCATATTGAATAATTAGATAATATTTGCAATAACTTATTTATCGACATGCAGTGTAATTTAAGCATATTTTTAATTATTTCAATAGCAGGTAAATATAGACCATTATTAATATTTTTAATGCTGTTAATATAATATTGAACAACGTTAGTAAAGTTAGTATGAATGTATCATGCCACAACTAAATTGGTAATTACATTATCGGGTTCCCAAGACATGATTAAAAATACTTTTAACATTTTTTTTTTAATAGTTTACTAGCAATGTGGGTCGCACATTACTAGTAATCTTGTTAACCCCTCGTGCTAAGCTAAGATGCTTGTGTTACGAGTGGGTTCACGTCGGTAATGTAAGGGTGGGATTCGAACCCGCAACCACATGATCGCAAGTCCGACGCCCTAGCTATTAGGCTACCGCCGCTTCAAAACATTATAACGACTTAATTAATAACAAACCAATTTTACAATAAAATCGTTACTCAGAAATAGACCGCTTGCCTGTTGGCCTAGTGGTTAATGACCTTAAATGCTAAACTAGATATAGTAGCCTCCATTCTCACCCAGTACAAATCTTTCGGATAAATATGATCATTCAGTGTCTAGGAATATTTTTTCTAAGCTGTATGTAGGTTAATATTTAAAAATAACTATTTTTTGTATGTGTTTCATCTGCCCCCAAACCTGTTTCAACCGCCTCTGGTATGGGGACGGTTCAATGACCGGATTCGTATGCACATGATTGCAGGTTCGAACCCAGGCAAGTACCAATTTGCCTTTTTCAAAGTTATATGTACTTTCTTAATTATTCTAAGACACCATTGACAAACGGTGAAGGAAAACATCGTGAGGAAACCTGGATTCCAATAATTGGAATCTGAAATCGCCAACCCGCAGTAAGCTAGCGTGGTGATCAATGCTCATTCCTTCTCAATTCAATTCAATTCAATTCTTTATTGCACTCCATAAGTTTTTACAAAGGTGTTATCAGTTTTAAAAGTACATTATGGACCCTGTAGGGCACGGCAAAACAAAGACATAAGACTTAAATGTAGCTAGGGACTTATATTATAATCTTTATATAAACAAAACTTAGTTCTAAATTATTAATAGGTTTTTATGTTAATATGTTCATTATCCTTTTTTTATATAAAATAATCCATCTTAAAATTATATAAAAATATTCTCTATATGGGAAGAGGCCTGTGCCCAGCAGTGGGACATTTAAAAGCCGGTACTATAAATTATTTTTTATTTGCAGTGGTCTCCGCCCATTTTGAACAACAAAAAGAAGTTAGTACACAAACAACCAGATCTCGTCACTTCGTCACATTTGTCACATTAAAAGCGAAAACTTTAAAACATAAAAAGATTTATTCTAGGAAACCGTTGTCCACTCTTCATGGTGTTTGGGGGCCAGATCTTTATGGTTCCGATTGGGATGACTTATATGATTATTATCATGATAATAAACCGGCAATGTAAATAAAAACAGTTTTTTATTTTATTTATTTTGTTTATAATCACATGGAGGATTTACAGCTAACAAAACCATAACAAAAAAGAAGGTAATAGTCACCAGAAAGCCAATTCCAAGTCCTTTTGTTTAGAATTATGTAATACTAGCTTCTGCCCGCGACTTCGTCTGCGTGGACTTCAGAATTGAGTCCAAAAGGAAATGAAAAATGTGAAAGTAATTAAAAAAGGAATATAATTTTCACCCGTGTTATAACTTGCGCTGTAATAGAGAAAAATACCAAATTTCAAAGCTGTCTCCTGCCCACGGCATAGCTCGGAAACAATTTTCAATTTTCTCTCGGAAACTACTTAAGGAACGGGATAAAAGATAGCCTATGTTCTTTTGGATACAAAGGCTACATGCATGCCAAATTTCATCCAAATCCGCTCAGCCGTTTTTGCGTGATTGCGTAACAAACATCCAAACATCCAGACATCCAGACTTTCACATTTATAATACCTATTAGTACGATAAAGCATTTTGCGAGCACAGACAGCAGCACACGACTTCATTGAAGCAACTAAAACAGAACTACATAAAATACAGAAATTATATTTTTTTTTTATACCTACTGTAACCGGTTTCGTGTGCACATGATTGTAGGCTCGAACCCAGGCAAGCAACAATGTAACTTTCTCAAACATATTTTCTTAATAATTATTCCAAGATAATATATCGTTGAATAAAAGTGATTCCAAAAATTTTTATTTCAAATCGCCGTAGTGAGTCAGCATTGGGGATTATAGACCCTTTGGATACCCAATGCGAGTGCTGCCTTCCCGACCAGACAATGCCGCACTTATTAGAGTGCCTAGTGTCCGGATACCTGCACTTTGGAAGATTTAAATCTAGCCAATGACGCCGCAGTTAATGTGGCCAAACACTGGGCATCGAATTTAAATCTCGACTCGACAAAAAGAAGTGAGCCAGCGAGGTGATTAATGCTCGTTCCTTCTCTTTATGCCATGGTATTTAGGGAAGAGGCCTGCGCCCCTGCAAAAAATAAATCAGCTTCTAAAAATCCCTATTTTAACACTTCTTCCTACTAATATAGGGGGAAACTATCAAGCTTGGCAACACTGCTCTAAACATGATAAACATCTGAGTGAAAACTGAAGACTTGACGGAAGCAATGCAATGTGTAGTAAAAGGTACAAAATAAAATAACAAGTTGATTTAACTCATATATTCATAAATACAATTAACTAAACCGTCTTTACGACGATAAAATAAAATAACAAAAACATACACTACATATACCTACTTGCTAAGTATAAAATGTAAAAGTTAGAATCCATACAAAATAGCATCGAATATTTTTTTTTACCAACTGCCGAAAGAAATTCATGCTGTTCTACAGCTCTCGCCAAACTTTATGGCCGGTCCGAACCTAGCCGCATTACGCTGCGCAGAACACACAATCAGGTATCAGCGGGACGTACGCGGGGCGGGGAGGCAGGGCACGCCCGCGCGCGCTGTCTTCCACCCGCAAGCGTCCTCGCCTCCCGCCCGTTAGTGCGAGTGTATGAGAGTATGTATGTAGTAGTATGAGTGTACCATGCCCGAGTTCGTACCGACGGCTACATTCAGAGCGGCCATAAAGATTGGCGAGTGCTTTAAGTAATTTTTAGCTCCTATAATTGACGTTTAGAAAGCCACTTGCTTCAGTACTAGATGGGGGTATAACGTAATTTAATTTTAACCTGATAACGTCTAAAAAATCGAGTCGATGATGAAAGTGTCACGTTATCACGTTCCACCTGAGCCGAGCATGCCAGCGAGCGCGGCAGAGGGATAGAGGCACGATCGTCCTAAGCGTTCGGCTTGTGACGCATTCACGCATCTATCTCGCTCTCTTCCACACCATCGACCGATGCGTCGAGTAGAAAAGAGACAATACGCAATGTATATTTATGAAGACATTTTTCAAAGATGAAGTAGAAAGAAAAATATAATAATAATGAGATTAAGAGGCCAATAACGATGAGATGATGAGAAGTAGAGATGAATGAATGAAAAATACAAAATGGAGTCGATTATTTTAGCAGGTCAGGCTTTACTAACAAACAGTTATTGTTAAAAAATACCACCAACGGCTTTATAGCGAGTGTAGGTAATGGAGCAATGCTTATTTTATTTTTAATTTAACATTTATTTAGACTGAATACAATAAAACCCAAGATATCATTATTATATCTAATAAATCAATATCATAATTGAACAAAGGTACATAAACAAAATTATAAAAAAAATTGACAGTTAGCCATTTTGACAGCGATTTTGGCGCCAACATAACGTTTCAGAACGTTAAAAACTTTTTTTAAGGCTGGTTTTTTTCTTTAAATAATTATAATTATATATGCAAAATCTATAATTATTTATTTACGTCAAAATATAAATCTTTTACGTCTATGAGGTACTTATCTACAACAATAACATTATTGTATAGCTGTGGATATTTTTGGAAGACCTTACAAAAATGTATTACAGAATTACATTTCGTTTTGTAATTGCAAGACATCAACAACCTTATTACATTTTTTTTAAATATATTCCTTTAAGGGACGTATCCCAGATTATAATTCCAAAAATATCAACAAGCGTATCGTTTTCAATATACCAAAAACAGCCTTCTTAATTTCCTTACACAATGCCGAATATTTGAATATGTATGTGCACAAACTTGTGCACTTACATATCTAATGCACAGACGCAGCTTTGCAGAGATAAGTCACCGTTACCGAGATTCGGCCAAAATAACATTATAATCTTACACAGTCTAAAAACAATATCTGATGTTAACCATTCTCGTCGGTTATTGTTAGAACAATAAATAAGAAGTAAATACAACAGTACTAACAAATTTCATTTTGACGTTCAACAAACGTCAAAATACTGTCAATGTCAATTTAGACATTTGTCATTTACGAGAAAGGAAGGCGTTTTAACGCTTTATTAAGCCAATTTACTATCAATTTGAATTACTAACAATTAGGTACGAATAGTAATTAATTCCTCAAAAATGTTTTCAACACTAGTTTCTGTCCGCATATTTGCCTGTAACGTCATGTATGTCTAACGACTGATCTATTTTTTTAATCGAATTTTTAGCTTTACAGTTTACCTACTAATTACTAACTTATTTTTTTAGACGGACAAACATGTGAACATGTAATTGCTTTTAAAAATAACAAATAACGGCATTGTGTAAAGGAGGTACCAGACATCGCGACGAACTGAACGTTCGCCGAACGAGCGAACATTCGCGTAACAACGTCTACCCTATTTCTGAAAGGCTGACCAATTACTCAAATGTTAACTACTTAATGTGATTAGCTTTTAATTTGGTACCTGAGGGTCATAGCACTCATATTAACTCGGAAAGGGTTCGAACCGTATAACCTTTCGCGTCGCCGTCAAACGAGCCGAGGCGATTACGTTACGATTAGTGTACGTTATAGTAGGGAGTTTCCTACAAATAATACAGGTGACGATCCCTTTACCGAGTTGGTACGTGAACTACGACCTTAATACTTAAACCATAAGACTCATTCGTTCTCAAGTCCCTCTCAGCCGCTTCTGAATTAGGAGGACGTCTCAAACTCCGATCAACCAATCGTTTCACAAGGTGTCATTGTTCAAACTATAACGTATCCAGAGTAGAATTTTAGGCGTCGTTAAGTTGGAATTGCTAATTCATTTTATGAAGTTATACTCCTGTATGTGCGTAAAATTATAAGATGCGCGCGCATCATTTAACACAAAAATGTATACCTTTGTTTATGCGGTAACCATGGCAAAATTGGTAAGTACATAGTTGCCATGACGACCAAATTTTGTTATTTTGAAGTACTATCCACCTCAATAGAGGTTATTTATTTATCAATTAAATAAACAAGGTTGTGATAACTCTTTGCAATTATATAAAACTGTTTTATTCTTTAAATATCAGCCTCACAGATTTCTATGTTTTTGAAGTTATACTTCTTTAGGCTCGTTATGAAAAAATGATGAGAGTTAAATTTTAAGATGCGCGCGCATCACTGTAAAGTATAGCTGCTCACGCGCGTACCCATTTTTGTTTGTGATAACATATTTTATATCTAATGTATGAATATATTACCAACAATTTTTAAAAGAGTAACCTATGGAGTTTCTAGCCGGTTCTTCTCCATAGGAATGACACTTTAGAACCGCGCAACTGGCGTCATTTAACCTTTTGAAAGTACATGAAATGGTCTTCCTCGAAATAAAAATATTTTCTTTTTGGGAGACCGGTCATCACATTAATGAGAAAGAGACAGTATGAGTCTCAACAGCGACTCAAATCTGAGATGCTTCTGAGTATTGCTATTAGCAACCAATCACATGAGTTATCTTTAATGAACCCCAACGAAAACAGAGCTTTAGTTTGAGTTTAACTATATTTGCCTGTTGTATAATAGCTGCTAAACAGACACACCGACTTTGATGCGATTTTTGTTTGAAAGCGCCATCAAGATTGTTTTAAACAATAATTTACAAAGAACTATTCAGTCATTTACAATTCATCAAATAACTTTTCGGGGCATTCCTAACTTTACCATTAAATGGGGGTTATCGTGTATCAAAAATCCGCTAGGGTCACTAGTGTCGCAAAAGGTCTATCTGTCATTCTCCACCAATGAGAGACAAGCTACTGGCCGGCGATTGGTCGAAATTGTCATATAGAACTTAAGCGACAGTAGCGACCCTAGCGGACGCGATATCCCCCATTGAGCAGCCTCTCAGAAAGTGGGTTAATTAGGCTAGGAACTCTTTCATCAACTTCTGGCGTCGTTGATGGTCTCTGGGACCTTGATTTCCAGTCCATCCATGTCCTTTGTAAGGGTTATTTGACAGCCCAGTCTGGATGTGTCCGTTAGGCCGTACGCTAGGTCTAACATGTCGCGTTCTTCGTCACAAGGCTCTTCTGGTAAACTAGAATAAAAAAGAATATTCAATAATTTATTACAAATAAATGTTGAAAAAAAGCCGGAGGTCGCGAGTTCAATTTCCACCCATTTTTGTGTGATGAACATGGTCATTTTTTTTTAATACGATACCCGCTCTAAATATATTAATCCTTGTGTCGCGGGGGGTTTCACAAACATTCAAATCACATGCAAAAAGTACACCCAGACTTGGAACAAGTATCTGTGGATCACACAAATGCTTGTCCCATGCGTGGATCGAGCCCGCAGCACGTCGCGCACAGTGGTAATTAGCGGTGGTGACCTATACTGCTCGGCTATCCGTGCAGTCAAAATTTGTTATGACTGGCTGTAATTTAGCTATATTTACACATTACTTGTATTCTTGTTAATCTCTCGTGCTAAGCTAATATGCTTATATTACGAATGACACATGATCGCAAGTCCGACGCCCTAGCCATTAGGCTACCCCCGCTTCATTTGATTTCAAAACTAAACTCCTAAATCGATTTTGATGAAATTTTTATGGTAATGTTTTTGAGTTATATTAACCTTCTTCTGCCTAGCCTTTTCCCAAGCTATGTTGGGGTCGGCTTCCAATCTTACCGGATTTAGCTGAATACCGTATTTTACAGAGCGACTGCCTATCTGACATCCACAACCTATTGCTAGGTAATACAGTATTCCATAGTAAGACTGGTTGTCAGAATTGTAATGACTTAACGACTATAATCAAAGATCACTGAATAACAGTCGGGACCAACGGCTTAACGTGCTTTCCGAGGCACGGAGGGGTCTCAATATGTTTACAAATGGTCACCCATCCACGTACCAACCGCGGCGAGCGCGGCTTAACCTTTATTATTGGTCAAACCTTACACTTAGCCACGAGCCCCTCTTTTTGAGTTATATTAACATACCTTTTATAATCTTTTTCTTTAAGCACCACATGGCAGGTGGAACAGGTTAGGGTGCCTTCACACGCCCCGTACCCCTCGATATTCAGGTCGTTGTTAACGACCACGTCGAGAAGTGTGTCTCCAACTTTAGCCTCCGTTGTTAAACGTTTGCCGTCGTATAGGATGAATGTGATGTTTATTCTGAAGATAAATGTAATTTATGTATATGTTATGGACCAACTGATAAATTGAGCAGTATACATAATGCCCGGTCATTATGAAAAATGCCCAATATGAGAGTGCAATTTGACAATAATTATTCAAATAATCTAATTGACCGGGCACTATACATATTGCCCATCACCTTTTGGGCAGAGTAATACAAACATATTTAATTACTATTTTTTTATTGTTATTGTCATTTAACTTAAAATAAACTAAATATTAAAGGGGAATTATAAAACGAGCGATTAAAAAAAATCCTAGACTTTGTGTTGAAAACTTTTTGCCCAACGTCCGGTAGGTTTAAGTTAGGTTAATATGGTGACCCTGACGTGCACGAGGGCGGCGAGCGGAGCGAGCGGAGTCGCGGCAGCGACCGCCCCGTGCTGGAAAACCTTTCAAGCGATTCACGACTTTATGTGCGTTAAATATAGCTTTATTATCAAATTGCCCAACTATCATGTAGCAACATAATAATGACCGTGCAATGTGATAAATAATGAAGTTAATATAGTAATTAATCACTTAGCCCGATAAAGCTAGACATTATTCATAATGCTCGTGCATTATAAATAATGCCCGCATTAATCACCTGGTCCACAACATATACATACATTGCTCCGAATCTAAAGTAAGTAGCTAAAGCACTTATGCTTTGCAAATGCAAAAGCAAATGCTCAACAATAATTTGTCCTGGGTGGGAATCAAACCCACGACCTCCGGCTTAGCAGTCAGGGTCACTAACCACTAGACCAACAGGCCCGTCAGTGATAAGTTTACATATTTAAGTTGTGACTTCACTTGACATTCAAGGTTCTATCAAAATCCTGATAATAATATGACTGATAAGCTATTGTGATAACTTAAAGGGCAGATAGTGAGTTTAGTGGTGTGGTCTAGTGCTTAGTGACCCTGACTGCTGGCCAGAGGTTGTGGGTTTGTTTCCCACCCAGGACAATACATTGTGTGATGAACGCAATTATTTTTTCTGTGTCGGTTATATATATATTTATTTAGAAACAAGTAAGTATGTTTATCAGTTGTCTGGTGACCATAGTACAGGCTCTGCCTAGTTTGGGATCAGATGGCCATGTGAGCTGTCCCGAGATATTATTATTATCACTACATAAAACAAAGTTGTGTCCCGCAGTACATCTGTTATGCATGCTTAGATCTTTAAAACAAAGGAATTGATTTTGATGCCGTTTTTAATAGGTAGATTGAATCAAGATGAAGTTTTACGTAATATATAATCCAGTGAGGCGGAGCGAGTGGACAGCAATCAGTGATAGGCGGCGTTAATTGATTGACTGATATGTACTCAGAAGTTATATTGAGAGTTTTAACTCTTGAACTAATTAATTATTTAATTGAACACATCTGTAAGCTAAAAAAGAACAATAAGATTTTTTTATATTCAGAAGATTTTTTTTTTATCTGTGGTTAAGAATCTTACACTTCTTGATTTATAAGTATACAAGCTAACCCTTGACCTTGTGAGATAATCGGAAAATGAATAGTTATCAAATAAGCTGTGACGTCGCAGATCTAATTCATACATGAAAAAAGTTGATTGAAATGAGTGAATCCTTTTTACTTTTAGCAAAAGTCATAGACAATTACATTATTTATTTCTTATTACGTGTACATTTACAATGCAAATATTGACTTACTTTTCGTCTTTCAATGCCAGTTCTGTAGTCGACAGCGGTGCTATACTCCTAATATTACCGAAACTAGTCGTTCCACTGCTAGTTTTAGTAAGATAACGTAGATTTTTCGATGATAAATTTCTCACAAAGTTCCGTAACATTTTGTCGATTTTGTGTACACAGAGTCGTTTAAAAACGCTGAATCACTGCACTCGACGCCACCGTATATTAAGTAATTCGGTGAGATAGCGTCCTGGAGATTTATGATAATAAGTTATGATAATTTCGCTAAATTATACTTGACCTTACAAATTTTAGGTTACTCAAGTAACGTTCCGTACTTACATGACGTTAACGTCAGTTTGACAACTTTCTCTCAACAAGTGGAACAAATCCTATTATTTATACTAAAATAGTTAATTAATCATAGGTTTTTCATTAAATATGATTATTTTTTCAGAATCGAATAATTTTAATATATTAAAAAATAGATAAGATTTAGTTGCCGATTCAGAGTATTAAGAATTTCTGTGTTTAAAGAAACGAAGTAACACCTGATGTTGACGTTGAACTAACGTTTAGTTTTTAAAGTGAATATGATCACAATCATGTAGATTTCAAAGTAAAATAAATTATTTACATTTTATGCCCCAACGAAATAGCTTTCATAAAATATTATCAGAAAAACTGATTAAAAAAAAAGTACAGTAATGAGCCAAGTTGGCCTGATAGAAGATGTTAAAATGTAATGTATCGGAATGTGAAATACGAAACGTATCTGAACTTTGGACTTTGTAAAATTGTGTTCCATTCCAGAAACCCTGAGAAATCTGTTGAATGATTAGCATATTAAAATAAGTAACGAGGAAAGAATCAAACTTCAATTAATTTTGTGCCATGCACCAACAGCTTGAAAACTAGTGTTATATTAATAAAGTAATTTCATAATTATTTCCATAACCTGATTTTATGTCTGAAGTTACCTGAAGAAATGTTTTTTTTTTTTTTTCTTTTCTTTTTGGCAATCTGCCGTTAAGTATGTCTAACGACAACTACTGCCAGTGTCATGTAGTGACCACACATGGGTACACAAAAGGGCCTTTTTAGTTAATAGATATATAAAATGGTTTTCAGCTATATTTCGGTGCCTGAAACAACACAAATATGAATGTTAGTAGAAACAATAAATAGCATAAATAATATTTACAAACAGATATATTAAATATCATAGCTTAATATTGTTAGAGATGATATATTTAATAAAAGCACATATAATTTGAGGGTTAGGGAAAAAGGAAAGAAGGTGACGGACATTCA
Source organism: Plusia festucae (assembly GCA_950381575.1). NCBI lineage: Eukaryota > Metazoa > Arthropoda > Insecta > Lepidoptera > Noctuidae > Plusia > Plusia festucae. The sequence continues at coordinate 1,339,884 of OX494457.1, forward strand.
CGGGTTTTTGAATCTTTAGGTTTTTTATAACTTGATCCAAGGGGAATTTATCATTTAGGTGACAATTTAAGAAAATGTGATCCAGCGAGCCATCGTCTAGGCCACATTCACACAGAGAACTGTCCCGGACTCGAATTTTGTGGAGGAAAACTGGAGTGCAGCAATGACCAATGCGGATACGACATATTACAGACGTAACCGCCTTTGGGACCTTTTTAAATTTGAAAAACCAGGGTCTGGGGGGAATAGAGGGCTGAATTGCTGCTAATGCTCCGCCTTTGATCTTACTGGTCTCTGACCAGTAAGACTGCCAGGCCAGGAAGAGATCAGCTTTCGCTTTATGGACCAGGTCATAGACTTGAATAGAAAAATGTTTCCTATCAGAACAGCTGCTCGTGATAGCAGCTTTGGCCGCTACATCCGCGCACTCATTGCCCGTAATCCCTATATGGCTCGGAATCCATACAAGTATCACCTCTACGTCCTTACTGGACAGAGTATAAAGGAGTTTTTTTATGTTTAAGATAATTGGACTACGGAGGTTATCCTTTAAGGAATGTTTGATAATTGCTTCTAGGGCACTTCTGGAGTCCGTGAAAATGACAGCTTTGGTGATACTGCTGTGTGATAAAATAAACTGACAAGCCTCTAAAATACCAATACATTCTCCAGTGAAAACGGATGTCTCTGGAGGGCATTGGAACTGCAGAAAGGTTTGGGAGTTTGAATTATACACAGCAATACCAGTTTTGCCATCTGGCGTCAATTTTGAAGCATCCGTAAAGAATTTAGAGTGATCTGGCCACTTTTCATTGGCAATGAAGGAGAAACGGTCATTGGCCTGAATAGTTTCCTTATTCAGCCCAATGCAGGGAATAAAGTTAGGAACAAAATGAAGGATATTGTATGGGGAGGAAAATACTGGAAGTTTACTACACTGGCGGATGGGGGCGGAGTCTCCGACCATACATATTTTTCTAAAGGACTTTATTACTAGAGGAATATCTTTATGTCTCCAATATGAACCACGTCTGCAAAGGTCATCCAAGATGGCTAGTTTCGGCAGTAACTTGTGGTTAGAAGTTAAAAAGATCTTGTAAGTAAATTTATCCGCAAGGTACTGCCTACGAAGGAGAAGGGGAGGGTCGCCACTCTCAACCTGCAAAGCGTTTGTTGGGGTAGACCTCATACAACCCAATACAATGCGTAGAGCCTTTGACTGGACGATGTCCAATTTAGCCATTGCAACCTTGTTGCAGGGCTCTAACCAAAAAGTGGCATAATCCAGCAAACTCCTGACTGAAGCATTGTAAATGAGTTTCAGAGTAATCGGGTGAGCTCCCCACCAAACGCCTGCTAGAGCCCGCAACAAGTTGAGCTTCTTCTCACATTTATTAGAGACGTAATTAATATGTAAGACACCAGATAATTTTGCATCCAAGATAACACCCAGAAATTTCACGTGGTCTGCGACTCTTATAGGAGACTCTTCAATTTCGAGGTGAACATCTGGGATAACTCTTTTCCGAGTGAAAACTACAACGGAGCTTTTAGGGGCTGACAAACTAAGACCATGAGATACTAGCCAGTGATTTAAGGAATTGAGTGACACCTGCATGGACTCCGCAGCCTCAACCACGGATGAATTTGGTAGGTACAGGCACAGGTCATCAGCATACTGCAAGACTTGGCAGTCGTTATTCAAGGAGCTATGTAGGTCTGAGGTGTATATATTATATAGTATGGGGCTGAGGACCGAACCTTGAGGGAGACCCCTCCAAACAGTTCTCGAGTCGGAATTGGCACCGGGGATATGCAGCATGACATTGCGTCCAGATAGCAGGTTACAAATACATTGACACATCTTAATCGGGATACTCAGCTGGCGTAACTTACTTCTGAGTACGGAAAGAAGGACATTGTCGTAAGCAGCTGATATATCTAGAAAGACCGCCAAAACGGACTCGTTTTTGGAAAATGCGGTGCGTAAATCTGTGACTAGAATGCCAATACTGTCCATTGTGCTGACTCCTTTACGGAAGCCAAACTGAGACCCAGCTAATATTTCACGACTCTCCACAAACCACTCCAACCGGTTTTTGATGAGGTGCTCCATAATTTTGCCAATTACGGGTGAGAGGGCTATCGGTCGGTAGTGGTCAGGACTGTTGGGAAGTTTTCCAGGCTTCAGGATGGGAATGATAAGCTGGGTTTTCCAGCTATCAGGAATATAGGAGAGGAAAAACAAGGTGTTGATCAGGGATAAGAGGTACTGGCGACTAAGTACACCAGACCTCTTGAAGAAAGAATACGGGAACCCATCTATCCCGGGGGCCGAGTCATGAACGTGTTTGAGCACTGCTTCCAGCTCACGAAACGAAAAGGGCTGGTCCAGAGGGTCATCAGACGTGATAGGGAGGGCAGGAGATGTTGGACATTCCTCACTAAGAGGAACAAATGGAGGGGCAAGTTTATCTAGGAAAGAAGCCGCTAGTTCATGAGGCATAGAGGAGGGGCTTTGAATTGAACAGCCACGGCTGTATCCTTTAAACTTTTTCCAAATGTCGGAAGAAGGAGTTGAAGGAGATAGGGATGCGCAGAATTTCTTCCAACCTTCGTATTTTTTCTTTTTAAAGAGACGCCTGGATTTAGCAAGAATCCGGTTGTATTCAATCAGGTTGGTCATTGTCATAGATCTGCAATATTTGGTCTCAGCCTCTTTCCGGGCTTTCACCATCGTGGAACACTCTCTATCCCACCAAGGAGGAGATGAAAGCTTCCCCGAAGCCGATTTTTTAGGAGGAATGCTATGATCAGCGGCCAACGTGACCGCACCAGAAAATTGCTCCATGCAAGCGTCCAGGTTGTTTGCAGATATTTCTGGCAAGGAAGGGACCAGGTTGTCTAGAGCTTGTGAATACAAATCCCATTTTGCATCAGGAAGCTTATATTTTAAAAGAGGAGGATTGACTTTTTGAGGGAGGGACCTATTAAAAAGTGTGGAACAAATGGGATAGTGGTCGCTACCATATGTTAAGTCCAACCTCTTCCACTCTAGTTGACCTGACAAGCTGGCCGAGCAAAGGGTAAGGTCTACACAGCTTCTGCTCTGACCTGGTCTGGGGAGTCGAGTTTCTGAGCCAGTGTTGAGTACACATAGACCCACTTCATCAATTAAATCTACAAGGTCTAACCCTGGGCCATCGCAATGGTCGGAACCCCAAAGGGAATGGTGGCAATTAAAATCACCTAAAATGATAAGGGGTTTATGGACGGCACAAATATTTTTAATAAATTGAAAACATAAGGGGTTTGGTGAGGGAATATAAATAGAAACAAAATTAATACCAAGGATTTTAACACCCACAGCATTAATCTCATCTCCATGAGGAGGAAGGGAGAGGGGGGAGAAGGATAAGGAATTATTTACAAGTATAGCCGCCCCGCCATAACCATCTGGACGGTCATCACGGAGCACACTATATCTAGGGAAATTAAAATGGAGACGAGGAGTTAACCACGTCTCTGATAAAGCAAAGATTGCTGGGTGTAACAAGTTGATAAGGTGAGTGACCTCATGTTTTTTCGGGAGGACACTCCTGGCGTTCCACTGGAGGAGATGGAATGTTACGGGATTGGAAAATTTTAATCAAGTTGTTGGCAACGTGGTCTGGTAAAGGGTAGGAAGAAAGAATAGAAGTGAGCAACCTCACTATCTGTTCAATAGTTGAGGTATTGTCATTGGGGGGAGTGGGATTACTATTCAGGGCACAGCCATTAGCAGATTGGGGGAAGGAGAAACTGTTTATTATGTTTTGGTGAGCCTGACGGTCATACCCGGGGGAAAGAGGTGCATGGGTTTTAGGAGGGAGAAAGACAGTTTTCTTGTAGGATGTGGTGGTGGGTGGTAACCGGTGAGGATTGGACGTGCGAGCTGATTGGGATAAGTGGATAGGATGGTAAGCAGAGGGGACAGATGCAACTACATCAGCAAAGGACTTTGTAACCGGAGGGAATTGCTTTGCTGCCTCAGAATAGGACATATTTTTCTCGGACATGCAGACTTTGATATTTTTCTGTCTTAAATACTCTGGACATTGCTTACTGGTAGCCAAGTGGTGACCGCCACAGAAGAAGCACTTTGGCTCCTCCGATGTACAGCCATCACCAAAGTGATCTTCACCACAGCGGAAGCAACGTGGTTTAGATCGACATTGGGTCTTGGTATGACCAAACTTACAACATCCAAAGCATTGAATGGTGGGGAAGTGGTATAGCTCAACAGGCAGGGAGTTATGACAGCAAAACACTCGTTCGGGAAGGGATCGGCCATCAAAGGTTACTACAACAGTGGATGTTGGAAGCCATTCCGATTTGCCCTCATTTGTTATTTTCCTATTCATTCTACGAATTTTTAGTATTCTGCCGTAGCCCGACGGGGAGCACAAATTATCCATGCATTCCAGATCAGTCCAGTCTGCAGGGACGCCTTTTACGACACCCATACGTGTTATATTAAAAGTGGGTATCATTGTGGAGTAGCCTTTGTCCTTAAGAAAAGAGTTGTCCAGGAAAGCATTGGCATCCCCTGGGGTTTTAAATTCAACCGAGATACGATTTCTGCCAACTTTCTTAATACCATCGTCCGTGATATTTTTTACCTTATTTTTTACCAACAACTGGCCAAATTTCACAGGATGCATAGATGCACCCGCCTTGGGGTCCGTCTCTACGTAGGTAGCAAACACTATAAAAGGAGCAATATCTAAACAGGAGTACTTGGATCGAGCAATGAGAGAGGGTGCAGTGGTTCTATCGCGTTTCGTTGCAGTTGCGTCAGAGTCTTTTGTGATGTCTTCTATTTCTACATCTTGGATACCGCGTTTGCGTTTTTGTATAGATTGACATTCAACTGCCTCAAAGGAGGACAATGGGACTGTTATAACAGGTGTATACGGAAATAGGTCTTGAGATTGGGGATTTGGATCATCTTGGGTTGGGGGGGAATCACTGGGATCTGGCGGTCGGCCCGGAGGCCGGTCATCCACGTCCATGTTTACACGGCGTCCGCCGCATAAAACAAAGAAGTACGCTAGTACTTACCAGTAAAATACACAGTCACAAATACAATACAAATAAAACACTCACAAACAATTAATACGCACTCAAAATAAAGGCGGAAGACGGAACTTTTGTTGCCCAAAAGCTAATAAAGCTATTAAAAGAAACTCCACATGTGTCAGCCAACAAACACAAACCGGAAGTCCTCTGAAGAAATGTTATAAATCGACTTCATGCAGAAATGGAACGCAAAAATTTCATTCCAAAATTTGTCATTGTCAAGAAATTGTCAATTGTCGAAATTTATTGTTACTAAGTCAAAATATAAAAGTAATCCATTCTTTGCTTCTATAATATTGTAAAACTCGAATAGCACACGTTTTTTTCTCAAAATTAGTAAGAAGACTATCAAATATGTCGGAACGTTTAAAAAGTACAATTCATGTTTCTAATGACGAAGTTATAGACGAAATTACACGAGATTTAAATTCTTCTTTGAATGTGAATGAGAATGTTGAAGAATTCGTTATTAATCCTGGGACCAGCGCTGAAGAGTTCCCGCAGGCGGGCGGCGGTGACGCACCAAAGACAAGTGGTATATATTTTTCGTAAATAATCTTCACATGGGCGTAGTCTGGTACATACATTTTTGCTACATGCTAAATAATTACGACTATAAACTCCTTATTGATTCAAACTTGTGTAACTTTGTATCTGTTAGACCTATTAATAATTCATTCACTTTTGAAATCATTTTATAATATTGTTTTGCTATCGTATTTGGAGTAACCTATGTTGAGAGAGAGACATCGTTTTATGTGCCTTGGGTTCGATTCTTTGGTGACTAATATTTATACAGACTACTGAAAAAGTATTTCTTAGGATGTATTCTAACAGAAGTCATACTTAATATAACACAATTTCAATAATTTTAAAACAATTAATGCTGCTCTATTTTACATTATTTTTTAGTAAAAAAACCCATAGATTATTAAATATACAGAACTTTCCTCACAACTAACACTAAGTCATAACATTATACTTTTATTTTTTAACAATATTTTTTTGTTTTTGTTTTTCATTCTTAAGACTTAGATAATTGTGTATTTAAATGTTTTCTTTAGAAATTTGTTTACACAAGCTGTGGGAAGACCTTAAATAAATAAATAATTGAGTTTATAATCAAATTCTTTGATTTCTAGAAACATCCATTCCATCTTTACCAGACGAAGATAATGATTTAGATAAGGATTACACAGAGAAAGATGCATCCGTCAAAGACGAAAGCGAGGATGATGTGGATGAGGAATCCTTGAAGGATGCAGAAGTAGACCTCACGGATGATGAGAAGGAGGAACGGAGGATTATAGCTGAAGAGCTGAAGAAGAAAGGCAATGAGGCTTTCAAGGCGGGCAATTATGAACTGAGTATAGAAAAATACACTGAAGGTAAGGGATAAGGTTATTTTCTTTAGGGTCATGAGCACAATTGCTGACTATGAGGTCTCTGGTTCGTATTCCAGGTTAGGCCAAAGTAATTATTATATTTTCTATGTAAATAACACCTCTGCCCTGGAAAGTATGTGTATATATATCTATATTATATACGTAATTAAATACAAATTGTAGAAGGAAAAACTTAAACCTCAGGCAGGACTCGAACCTGCGACCACTGGCTTGACGCGCCAGTCGCTTTACCAACTAAGCTACCGAGGTCACTGCCTGGAAGTTTATATTATATACTCTTGAATTTGTACTATTGGATACTTATAAATCAATTCTGATCATATATTTCTTTTTTTATTTATAAATAAAAATAAATAAAATGTGGACAACACCACATACATTGCTGTGAATCCAATGTGAAGAAAAATGATTTTTATTCTACACTAGCAGCTAGTGTAGAATAAAAAACATTTTTCTACATTGTCTTATGTCTGGGTGTTTGTGGTACCTTTGTTGTCTCTGATTCCATAACACAAGTGCTTTAGCTACTTACATTGGATTCACAGCAATGTATGTGGTGTTGTCCACATTTGGTACCGCGGACGGAGTCACGGGGAACAGCTGCTGTTCCCCGTGACTCCGTCCGCGGTACCAAATTTTTTAGTAAAATATATAGCCTATGTTACTCAGGGTGAACATAGCTTTCTAATGTGATAGAATTTTTGAAATCAGCACAGTTCTTTTTGAGTTTATTCATTATAAACATACACACAAAAATACAAATCATTCCTCTTTATAATATTAGTGTAGAGTAACCCGTCTGGGGTTCGAATCCGGGACCTCAGAGCTGGCGACACCTTGGTAACCGGTGTATACGCCACTCTAGGCTCGGAGGTCGTCAAAGTTATAGCTTAAATTTAAAATAATCGGTAATTAAGATTTAAGTACCTGGATCACCGAGCTATGCTCGTTTTTTTTTGGTAGTGTGTTTTAGGGAAATTATATTTATATACGAATTAGATACATACTGATGAAATGAGGAAATATGAATAGTATTTTTCGATCTTATCGACACAATAATAAAAGAATATGAACGAGTGCAATTAGTTAAATATTCTATTAGAAACAAATACTTATTTTTTTACAGCTTATCAATAAATCACAAATAACACGAAAATTAAAAAAATTATTAGGGACTAAATTATCATGACGTTAAGAGCATGCCGTACTCTCTAAACCTGACAATAAATCATAATCCAGCGGTTTAAGATCGGGGCTAGACGACGGCCAGTCTTCAGCTCTGATGAAGTCCGAAACGTTCGTTTCCAACCAAGACTGCGTAGACGGAGCTTTATGACCCGGCGCCGAGTCTTGCTGGAAGGACCATTCTTGGTTATTGAAAATTGTTAAGGGACTTCACTACCTTCTCAAGAATGGTATCTTGATACCCTTGTGCCGTTGTTCAAATACCTTTTTTACAAAAGTATGGCTCAGTCACTCTTTCATAGCTAATAGGCCACCAAACCATCACTAAAGTTGGATAGTAGTGCACTTTGTCGGCTAATTGGGGAACTTTCTTAGAGCTGTGAGCATAAATACGGTCATTTTGTTTGTTAAAAAGTTGCTCAATTGTAAAAAAAATCTCATCCATATACAAAATGTTTCTGTGACCTCCTTTTGCGTACCGCTTCAGTAGTTGTTTCGATTTTACCACCCTATTCTTTTTTAAATTATCAGTTAAGAAATGACCAGTACATCTCTTATAGGCTGCAAGTCCTAAGTCATCTTTTAAAATACGCGTCATGGTTCTAGGTGCTATCTTCATCTCCCGAGATAAAATCTTTTGCTTTCGGACAGGATTTCTTCGAATTCTTTCCCTTACTGCTTTGACCACCTTTTTCGTATGAATACTACGTGGACGGTCTGATTTTTTTCTGTCACTAACAGAGGAGGTTTCATTGTACCTATTAATAGCCCGACAAACATTTTACTAATACCAAGCGTATGGAGATTTTAAAAATTGCATTTAGCTCCATACCTACTTTGTATAATGCAATCACAGCGATTCGGTTCTCTTTATCACCCCACTCCATTTTAATATCGCAAAATATTGTACAATGTATTGGCGCCAAAATGAGAAAACACAATGAACAATCATATAAAAATGACAGATTCCAAATTCAAATGTAATATTTTGTTTATTTTGAATTGTAACAGTATTGATGGCCGTATATACCAGAATTGCTCGTTTAAAGATTTAAGATTACTGAAAACACGGATATCACGACATTTTCTGAAAATGAAATCTAGCTAGATCGATTTAACGCCCCCGAAACTCCCTGCATACAAAATTTTATGAAAATCGTTGGAGCCGTTTCCGAGATTCAGATTATATATATATATACAAGAATTGCTCGTTTAAAGATATAAGATTAACTCCTTGTAAACTTGGGTGAGGATATGTTTTTTACCTTAAAAACAACGAAAATACAATTCAGTTGAAAAATTCAACAACAGCGACGCCATCACCGAGTCCGATAAGATTCGCTGTCAGTTTAGAAACGTAAATAGGTATTTTTTGTAAATTCAACCTTATTTGGATGATATAAAGTTAATTATGCGATGCGAGATGAATTTTGTATTGGATGACGTATAATAAATGTAGTATGTTGTCATTGTTTAAGACGGAGTTGAGGAACAATATTTGTATCTTTATCCTGTTGGTCTAGTGGTTAGTGACCCTGACTGCTAAGCCGGAAGTCGTGGGTTCGATTCCCACCCAGGACAAATCTTTGTTTGATGAGCACGATGATTTGTTCTGTGTTTGGGTGTTATTTATCTATAATTTGTATGTTTTTAGAAATATATAAGTATGTTTATCAGTTGTCTGGTTGCTATAGTACAGGATCTGCCTAGTGTGTGAGCTGTCTATCTGTCTATTATTATTCATTTTATTGGTTTATTCTATATCAATGATTGTGATATAAAAACTGTAGTATTTTTTGCTTGTTATCATGTGAAAGTATAACAGAGAGTAATAAAACACTATCATAGAAATATCGATTTATTTATTGAGAAAACCTATAAAATTAACATTCTATATTTTTCTTGAAGTTCGAACTAGATTGTTTTATCATGAAAAGAAAGAGTTACAGCTCTCGCCAAACTTCATGGCCGCTCCGAACCTAGCCGCATTACGCTGCGCAGAATACAAGATTAGGTATCAGCGGGACGTACGCGGGGCGGGGAGGCAGGGCACGCCCGCGCGCGCTGTCTTCCACCCGCAAGCGTCCTCGCCTCCCACGCGTTAGTGCGACTGTATGAGTACAGTGCACGAGAGTATGTTGTAGTATGAGTGTACCATGCGCGAGTACGTACCGACGGCTACATTCAGAGCGGCCATTAAGATTGGCATCGTATACACTAATACACACACATTTTTTTCAGGATTACGAACATGTCCGCTACAGTTTTCTCAACAGCGATCGATTTTGTACTGCAACAGAAGTGCTGGTAAAATTAAGCTGGAGAAATACCCACAAGCTATAAAAGACTGCACTAAAGCTATTGAGCTGGACGACAAATATGTAAAAGCTTACGTCAGGTGAGTCAGTTTATACATATAAAAAATAATGTTTGTCTGTATGTCCTTTATAGAATCGTAAAAGCATTTGAACAAGTGATGATCTTTAGCAAACTTGTTGTGCATGAGCTCACGAAGGTTTCTGAGTTTTCACAGTCAACAGCAAAAGTAGATGATGAATTGAGTTTATAACTTTTGGAGTCAAAACTGATCACGAATATATGGCAACTGTACCAGTAGTTAATGTCTGGAATCTGAAAGATCTGTCAATTTTACACAATTTAAATTTTAACTCCGACCATAAAATGGTTCGTGCTACGTTACGAGGGACACATACAAAGAAAAGTCGAAAGTACACTGAATCACTACCCTACGTAAACATTAAAAATAACGCAGAAATGATGAACAGCTTAAAAAGAAATCTAGAGAGAAGAGAAGAAAAAGAACACCACAAATCAATTGAGGCGACATACTGCAATTTTATAAACACTCTCAAAAATGAAGCCCGAAAACTGCCTACAAATAATAAATTGGTACTATCCAACGAGACTATTCTATTGCTAAAAGAAAGGAAATTGCTTTTAAAAGGAAAGAAAAACAAAGAAACACGAAAAGAGATTGCAGAAATAAGTAAAAAGATCAACAATAATATCAGGAATGACAGAAAGCGAAAAAGGGCAAACACTTTAGAATACCATATTAAGAAAACGGGAGGAGTAAAGAAAGCATTGAAAGAATTAGAATCGAAAAAGAATTGGATGCCAAATATGAAAGATAAACAAGGAAAATGTGCTACGAAAAGATCAGATATACTAAACAAAAGCTACGGGATATTATAAAGAGTTGTATAAAAGCCAAAATAATAAACTTGCCACGACTATGACAGACGAAACTCAAGACACTATACCACCTATTCTAGAAGAAGAAACAGAAAGAGCTATTACTACGCAGAAGTTAGGAAAAGCACCTGGTCCCGATCAAATCACCAATGAAGTACTTAAAATAGCCATGCCAGTAATTGTCCCTAAATTAACCAATTTGTTTAACGAAATAATAACAAGTGAAGTTATCCCAGAAGATTGGACGAAATCAGTGATAGTTTTGTTGCACAAAAAAGGAGACAAAGGAGATATAAACAATTACAGGCCAATAAGCTTAATGTCCAACATATATAAAGTATTTTCTAAAATTCTATTGCTTAGACTAACTAACACCCTCGATGAAAACCAGCCGAAGGAGCAAGCTGGATTTAGAAGTAACTTTTCGACCATTGACCACATACACGTTTTACGCCAGATACTTCAGAAATACAGAGAATACAACAAAATATATTATTTGGGTTTTGTAGACTTCAACAAAGCGTTTGATTCCCTTGAACACCAGTACATATGGGAAGCATTAGAGCAACAAGGAGTCCATAAAAAGTATATACGAATACTTAAAATAATTTATGGGAAAAGCACAGCACAAATAAAACTGGAAAGGTTAGGTGAAGAATTTCCGATAGAACGAGGTGTCCGTCAAGGTGACCCTATTTCGCCGAAGATATTCTCAGCGGTGTTGGAGTTGATCTTTAGGAGGCTGGGTTGGGAAAATTTCGGACTAAACGTGAACGGAGATAAATTGAGTCATTTAAGATTCGCTGATGATTTAATACTTTTCTCAGAATGCCCGATGACCTTGGAAAAAATGCTTCAGCAATTATCATACGAAAGTGCAAATGCAGGGCTCACAATGAATATAACAAAGACAAAAGTAATGACCAACTCCTCAAAAAACCATGCCATTACAATTAATAATCAGCAGTTAGAATATGTAAGCGAATACATTTATCTAGGACAATTAGTATCACCGACAGAGAGCATGCAGAAAGAAATTGAAAGGAGAATAGCAAACACCTGGAAAAGGTTTTGGTCGTTGAGCGAAGTAATGAAGAATAAAGAAATGCCTATGATGGAGAAACGAAAAGTCTTCAATGTTTGTATACTGCCATGTCTTACATACGGATGCCAAACTTGGGCCTTAACTGAGCAGCAACAAAATAAATTAAATGTATGTCAGAATGGGATAGAAAGAAGCGTATTGGGAGTAAGGAGAAGGGATAGAATAGAACTGAAAAAGATCAAAGGAAAGACCAAGTTTGAAAAAGTCCAATCAGTATGCAGAAAAACAAAATGGCGTTGGACAGGACATATGTTGAGGGAAAAGAAAGAGAAATGGACCAGAATAATAACGGAATGGTACCCTAGAGAAAGCAGAAGAAGTAGAGGAAGACAGCCAAAGCGATGGGAGGACGATTTTAAACAGGTAGCTGGGCCCGAATGGTTACGTACAGCAAGGGACAGAAACAAGTGGAAGTCCTTAGAGGAGGCCTTTGTCGAAAGACAAGCTGTTAAGAGGGGAGATAAGCCGAATGCCGAAAATATGTTTTAGGTTAAGTAAATTTACAGTTTTTTTACCTCTTTTGTTAGATTTTAAGTTACGTTTTGTCAAATAACTTTATAACAGCAATAAAGGCTAATTTAATTTAATTTAATTTATAATTTACAATGACATACTTTTGTATCACTTCGACGCCACACAGTTCTGACGCGAACTCCCTTCATTCGTATTGAATTTCTGATATTGATCATCTACTTTTGCTGTTGACTGTACGACCAACTTTCACAGATGGCGCCACAGCTCAACTCAAATATTTTTCTAATATCAAACATCTTTTTCAGACGAGCCCAATCTTACGAACAGACGGAGAAATTCGATGAAGCTCTGGCCGATAATAAGAAAGTTCTGGAACTTGACCCTTCTCACAGCGAGGCTAGAATAGCAGTTATCAGACTACCTCCGCTAATCGAAGAGAGAAATGAAAAATTAAAAGCCCAAATGATGGGTACATTAAAAAATTTGGGGAATATGATTCTGAAACCGTTCGGTTTGTCGACAGAAAATTTCGTAATGGAACAGGATCCAGATACGAAGGGATACAAAATTAATTTTAAACAATAATTACGTTTATAAGTAAAATTGTGATATTATTATATATTTATAAATTCTATTGGTTGTTTTATTTTTATACTAGCTTCTGTCCGCGACTTCGTCTGCGTGGACTTCCGAATTGGGTTCAATAAAAAATTAAGACGTTTAAGAATTTAAAACGTTTCAAAGGCTACATGCATAACAAATTTCATCCAAATCCGTTCAGCCGTTTTTGCGTGATTGAGTAACAAACATCCACACTTTCACATTTATAATATTAGTAGGATTAGTTAATGTTATTTTATTAAATATAGGTACTACATTTCTGATTACTTAATTTCGTTGCGGGTTCCAAGGCAGTGAACGTTTCCCTGGGACACACTGGGCTTAATTGTCTCGGCGGTGTTGGTTATCATTGCAGATCTTAGATTAGAACTCCTTACAGGAGTTGCAAAATTAGCTACTTGCTGTTCGCCGCGACACTGCCCACGGTACCTAATTTTTTAGTAAAAAATATAGCCTATGTTACTCAGGGTGAATGTAACTTTCTAATGGTGAAAGAATTTTTGAAATCGGCACAGGAGTTTTTGAGTTTATTCATTACAAACATACACACAAAAATACAAATCTTTCCTCTTAATAATATTAGTGTTATTAAAAAAAATCATAATCGAGGAAAAGAAAAATAATAGGTATGTAAGTAGGTACATACCTAGCTACGTATCAATAAATAAATAATTAAAGTGATTGATTGGATTAAGATTAATCTTCGGATCTTGTAAAACTTTATCTAACTAAGAATTTTATTAAAAGACTAATTATGTCTTTTATTAAACTTTTAATAAAATTCTGTGTCTTACATAAAATAGGTAATTTCCAATCAAAATTTTCAAGTTCTGTAGACTATGTTCCGCTTAACATTCAAAATTAAAATACAGACCTATAAGCAAAAACTGATGATTCTGATATCTTAAGAAATCTGGATATAAGTGTTGAAAGATATGCAGGGCAAATTAGGTATGCATTTCCCTTGTCATTTTAATTGCAGGTAAAAAATTCGACACGACCGGAGAGGGATCAGGCGCAGGACCAACGGCTTTACGTGCACACCGAGGCACGGGGGTGTAAACACCGCCACACTTCCTGACTCCGAGCGGTACTGAAAATTTCTCAGTAAATGTTTTTCGCGCGGGAATCGAACCCGAGACCTCGTGCACGGCAGTCGCGCTTGCTACCACTAGACCAAAGAGGCAAAGCGTGGCATTATTAGTCAAGTGTCGCGGACTTGTCCCATTAAAAAAACATACATAATCGAAGGAAAAATAATGGATAAGTAGGTAAATAAATTATATAAGTGTTTGATTGGATTTGGATAACCTTAATCCGACATCATTTTATAATAATCTTTTAATAGATTTACGTCTTAAGTTAATTAATTTAAAATAAATTTCCAATCAAAATTTTTAAGTTAGCAATAGTCGGACCATGTTTCTAGTAACAATTAAAAATAAACATAAAATTTAATAGAATTAAATTTATTGGGTTATGTATGAAGACAATTTGGCGCCAAAATTGATGTTTCTAAAATCTAATGACATTTGGAGATAATTATTTTGAAGATATGCAGAGAAAACTATGCATTATTCTTGTTATTTTAACCACAGGTAAATATAAATTGGTTATCCAGTTATTTAACTGTATTTATAAGTTCAAACATTAAAAAAAAAACTTTCTTCAAATGTGGGGCGCACATTACTATTTTTTTTTTTAAATAACTGCGCCCGCATTAAGGAATTTAGTCCTTGTGTCGCGGGGGTTTCACAAACATTCAAATCACGTGCACAAAGAACACCCAGACTTGGAACAAGTATCTGTGGATCACACAAATGCTTGTCCCATGCGGGGATCGAGCCCGCAGCACGTCGCGCACAGTGGTAATTAGCGTGGTGACCTATAGGTACCACTCGGCTATCAGTGCAGTCGAAATACAATTACATTCTTACTAAATGCTTGTGTTACGAGTGGGTTCACGTCGGTAGTGCAAAAAAAAATAAAATGTTTTAGTCAATAGATCAAAAATTTTTCGTAGGTAAAGATATATACAGCGTGTAACAAAAACCCTGTCCGATCCCTAAGATATTATTCGGTATCGTACTGCGAACACATACTAGCCATGAAATGGATTGGAAATTATTATTTTTCCCCAGTGAAAATAATTAAATAAAAATAAAAACTGATCCAAGGCAACAGCAACACTGACCGCTCCTCAAAGTTCACGTCCTTACTACCTACAGTTTTGTGTCAAAGAAGCCGCCTATGCGAGACGGTTCATGAACTACAACGAATACGCCTTTATTGGATCGGACAGGGGTTTTATTACATGTTGTATAAGTTATAATGCATAATATCTAATTAGGTATCTACCTATTGTCTCACAGATTGTCATTTGGTATCGAATCGTAATTTTACTAATTAATAATTATTTGTGTTATTCCAGCTCTCCCGTTTATATCAACAGAGACGCATTTATATAAATGTTACTACAAGAATGAATGTTCTATCACTTTGAAGTTTCTAAGGGCAGGATGCTATTGTAAGAAGCCGATCGCGAGGGCGACTCCCTACGAATCATTCATCAATGACTTAGAAAATTATGGAGTTAAAATTATTGACACTATTCTCAATCCATTCGATCTCTTAACAACTCACCGGCCCGTTTATACTCAAAAGCCAACAGAAATGCCGAACGAGATGACACCGTCTAATAAGGTTAAGACCAAAACCAAAACTGTAAAAACTACTCGCAAACGAACGAAAAGAACTCAAAAAACATACCCACCTCATTCCCCAACCACAAAATGGATATATTTTGAGACTCGGACACAACGTCCAAGTTTCTTTACATCAAAACAAACGAAAGGTCCCTGGATCCCCGGAAAATAATTACAGATAAAACTTATCTTCATACTAGCGTAGCTAATAGTGAAGCAGCAATGATTGATGTGTGCATCGATCATTATGTATCTACTTTCGTCGTCGTCTACATATTTATTACATTGTGTCACTACTTAAACCGCCATTACACTTAAAATTACGGGCATACTTGCACTAGTGATTGACCTTGACGACTGACAACAGGTTCGGACGATCCGACTGCGTCGCTATGGCACAGTTCGATGTGCTTCACTATTCTTGCGCGTTGTCAACGAAACTGTACACAAATTCTACAAGTAAACAGCTTGCAAATTCCAACTTGACAATCCCATATTCATTACGCACACAACTTAAAGTCAATTTATAAATAAAGCCCCTGTATTTATAAATAAAGACATTTATAATATTGTTTTTTTTTTGTTTATTGTGACATCTCAAAAACGGTCATCTGATCCCAAACTAGGCAGAGCCTGTACTATGGTAACTAGACAACTGATAAACATACTTATATATTTCTAAATACATACATATCCTACTAATATTGTAAATGTGAAAGTATGGATGTTTGGATGTTTGTTACTCAATCACAAAAAAAAACGGCTGAACGGATTTGGATGAATTTTGGCATGCATGTAGCCTTTGACATGGAAAAGAACATAGGTTTACTTTTATTCCGATTCCTGAAGTAGTTCCCGAGGGACAACCCAATTCTGAAGTCCACGCAGATGAAGTCGCGGGCAGAAGCTAGTTATAGATAAATAGCACCCAGAATAATGACTGACTAATTATAATTTTTCCTCCGTATAATATTGTTAAAATGTAGATAAGTCAGAAATCTGTTTAATTACAACTTTTTATGAAGGTATCTAACATTCTTAATTTCTTTAATGTACTTATGCAGCCACAGAGGAAAGCACTCATATAATAATATATACTCAAGCTTATATCTGTATAAGCTCGAGTTTTTACAGATGTACGCTCGAGTTTTTACAGACGTAAGCTCGAGTTTATACAGATATAGGCTCGAGTTTTTGAGTACAATCCTAATATCCTTATAATTTAATTCAGAAATTAATAAATACATTAAATAAAATAATATTTCATAACTCCAAACTCAGATTTCCTTTTTATTCATAACCGCCCGGCGCGACATAACACTGGTAGCGCAGTAATAAATATGTATAATTACACACGAAAACCTTCTTCAATCACTCTCGTAAGGTTTCTGCCATAGCTATCAGAATCATCATATCATCTGCCTAGCCTTTTCCCAAGCTATGTCGGGGGTCAGCTTCCAGTCTTACAAGATTTAGCTGAATGTTGTATGTTACAGAGCGACTGCCTATCTGACCTCCACAACCTATTGCTAGGTAATACAGTATTCCATAGTAAGACTTGTTGTCAGAATTGTAATGACTTAACGACTGTCAAATATCACTAGGAAATAAAATAAAAAAATATTAAAAAAAGTTTATTTCACAAAAATATAAACGAAATACATATTGAAAACACTAAAAATAATACACACTGCTCATATAAGATGGGATAGAAAAAATAAAACACTTAAATAATAATTTAGGACTTATTTAACTACAAAATTTACGAAAAAAGTGTTTGTGACATTTAAAAACTATAGAAATAGGTATAATAATTGATTCTACCTAGCTTTATCAATAGATATAAATAATTATAACACGTTAATTAAGGTTATTTGAATACTTATAATTATTTTATTACAATTTGATTACCTTTGTATAAAATTCGTAAAAAGGTACGTTTTTAAGAGTGAAGTAATTCACGTTATTTGTAAAATATTCAACTCGTCAAAAAATAACTGATTTTAATAACGATACGTACATTTGAATAGAAAGAAAAGATAACTTGTTGACATTCATACTCTAAATAAAACTTTTTGTCATTTGAAATCCGTAGACAATCCACAGACCAACCAATCAAAATGTTTCCCTCCAAAACAACTGTCAAAAACTTAAACTACGTTCGGATACACATACGAAATTAGTAAATGACAAATCTGGTTATAAGTGCCATTGTTACTAAGGTTACAATTGAAAAGAAGCTGCGGTTGGCTAAACCCTGCATTGGGGGAGCTGTGCCTGTGCACGCCTGTAAGTGTCTAACTAAATCGATGTAGTTTCTGGCTGGTTCGTGCGGTGACCTACTAGATGGCTCTGTGAGGTCTATGGTTGAGTCTTTGAATAATAAGTTGCTGACGCCATCAAACGGCGAGAAAATTTCGAGGTTGATAAGCTGGTTGCCCGACGAGGCGGTATATCCGAAGTAGTGCTCCAAAGTATCCAAGAGTACGTTCAAGCTGTTGGAGAGTGGGTCGTTCCTGTAAAAGTAACCTTAATTTAATAAAATGTCAAACCTACTTCGTCTAAGAACTAACAGCTTTTAAGGCTGGCTGTACACGTTCGGTTTCCGGATTAGGTTTCCTGATCAGGTATTCAGATTAGGAAACTAAATGGTTCGTCGTTATCAGGTACTAGTTTTTGCTGCCGGCTCCACCCGCGTGGGCGTCGGATATCACGGCAAAAGATAGCCTATAGCCTTCCTCAATAAGTGGGCTATCTAACTGTGAAAGATTTTTTCAAATCGAACCAGTAGTTCCTGAAATTAGCGCACTCAAACAAACATACTCTTCAGCTTTATAATATTAGTATAGACTAGCTTTTGTTCGCGACTTCGTCCGCGTGTACCACCGTTTATTAAATTACCACCCTTTTCTTCCCTTTTGGGGGGAATTTCCAAAAATCCTCTCTTAGTGGTAGCCTACTCCTCCCAACAAACACACATGCCAAATTTCAGCTCTTTACGATCAGTAGTTTCGGCTGTGCGTTGTCTGACAGTCAGTCAGTCAGTAACGGAAGAGTTTTATATATATTATTATATTATTATTATGTAGATAGTATATATTTTTGATGTATCGTACCTTCTTGAAATGATCTCGGCGTCGACAACATAGGCTAGAAGGCATGGATCCGGCACGTTGACTCCCTCATTCGCCGCTAAGGAGTTGTTCCTGCAGAGAGCACGGAACTGCTCCTCTTTGTAACCTAGAGCCTTGATGTTTTCTAGAAAGGATAATTATAACATTTAATCATCTATAACACAAACTTTCCATCGAATACTGAGGACTGCACGGATAGCCGAGTGGTATAGGTCACCACGCTAATTACCACTGTGCGCGACGTGCTGCGGGCTCGATCCCCGCATGAGACAAGCATTTGTGTGATCTACAAATGCTTGTGTCAAGTCTGGGTGTTCTTTGTGCATGTGATTTGAATGTTTGTGAAACCCCCGCGACACAAGGATTAAATTCCTTAGTGCGGGCGTCGTTTTTATAAAAAAAAAAAAAAAAAAACTTTATGACGTGTCTATCTGTCGCTATTTCACACCTTAAAGTGACAGAGACAGCATGAGACTTAAGGGCTTCAAACTGACTGATGTTTCAATATTCGACCATTGGTTTATTATACAGCGTGTAACAAAAACCCTGTCCGATCCCTGAGAGTTATTCGGTATCGTACTGCGAACACATATACGTAGCCATTAAATAGATTGGAGATTATTATTTTCCCCATTGAAAATGATATCTTAAGTTGATCGTGAATTATCAATTTCGCGCAGGTTTCGATCCCGCGGTCTTTTTGGGATGAATATAGACCGATGCCAGATAAAAATAAAAACTGATCCAAGGCAACAGCAACACTGACCGCTTCTCAAAGTTCACGTACTTACTACCTACAGCTTTGTGTCAAAGAAGCCGCCTATGCGAGACGGTTCATGAACTACCACGAATACGCCTTTATTGGATCGGACAGGGGTTTTGTTACATGTTGTATATACGAGAAGAGGCCTGTACCCAGCAGTGGTACATTTTTAGGCCGATATAATAATAACCAAAAAGTTACTTATTTTTCGAAAATTTATAAAATTTCTTTAGTGGAATAAATAATTAATTGCTACTCACCAGTAATATTAGCAATGTTCACAACAGCGATGTCCGCATCGGTTTCCATCAGGCAAGCGAGTGACCCATTGTTACCGTAGAACTTGTTGCTATAATCGTATGTGCAAATATCTGAAAATAAACATAAAATAAATATTAATCCATATCTTCTTCGACCTATGTTCCTTGGGGAAAGTTATTCAGTTTTATGAACCTGATTACCTCGTTGAATATACGCACTCCATAAAAAATATCCTGTATAATTTCCGTTTTTTCCTGTGAAATACGGAACCCTAAAATGACTCCATACTCCGCTAGGTGCTTGTATCACGTCAGTCTATCTGTCAATTTCCACCAATCACTGGCTAGCTTGTCTATCATTGGTGGGAATTTAAATAAAGAAGGGATGGGCTATAATAATTTCTTGAAAGTAACGCCCGTGAATGAAAAGGTGAGAGGTAAGCGTTTGTCGTGGTATGGACATGTTATGAGGAGGGATGAATGTCACATAACTAAACAAGTTATAAATATGACTGTGGATGGGTATATAAGCAGAGGCAGACCGAAAAAGAGATTGATGGATTGTGTGAAAGATGATATGAGAAAGAAAGGAGTGGATGCCGCGATGACGAGTAATTGAGAGGAATGGAAGGAAAATGCGCATTGCGTCGACCCCATATGAATGGGATAAGGGCAGAAAGATGATGATAAATTTCTTACCGTTTGAGTAGTTGCCCATTGTTGGGAACTTTGGCTGGCAGACTGAGCACAGTACGGATGAGTTGAAACTCTGTAAAGAGGAATAACAATTAGTAAAAAAATATAATAATATCTTGAGACAGCTTATACACGGCCCATCTGATCCCAAACTAGGCAGAGCCTGTACTATGGCAACCAGACAACTGATAAACATACTTATATATTTCTAAATACATATAATACATATTATAGCTAAATTACACCCAGACACAGAACAAATGATCGTGCTCATCACACAAAAATTTGTCCTGGGTGGGAATCGAACCCCCAGTCGTTAAGTCATTACAATTCTGACAACCACTTATTACCATGGGATACTGTATTATCCAGCAATGGGTTATGGAGCACAGATAGTCGCTTCATGTAAATACGGTATTCAGTTAATAAAATCGTAAAATACCTGGGCTTCAGTTTGTTTGCTTGTGCGTTTGTGCGCGCTAATCTCAAAAACGAATTCACTGATTTGAATGCGCTTTTTATTGACATAATGTGGCCAGCTTCTCATAACATTTAGTAGTTATTTCATTAAAATAGGTTAACAAATAAAAAAGTTATGGTCATTGGAATAATATGTCTATGTTGTTCGTTCGTCGTGAGAAAATAATTGAAAATTTGCGATTTCTGAAACTCCACACGAGAACTCAGTCGCTGGTACATAGTCTATAATTCTATATATATAAAAATGAAACCCGTTATCCGTTGTCACGACATAGCATAAAACGGCTTGACCGATTTGGCTGATTTTGATCTTGAAATGTTTGTGAAAGTCCAGGGAAGGTTTAAAAGGTGTAAAACATACTTAAATAATAAGTAAAAAAAAATCTGTTCCTAAACTCGGGAATTACCTTAATTAATTTACTTTTGACAGAACGAAGTCTGTCCGGGCAGCTAGTGTATTATAAATATGAAGTGATTACTTACGGAAGACTCAGATAGTGCGTGGGCGGCATCAATGGCTCCAGGCGCGCAGGCTCCTTCGAAGAATTCACCAACAGCTTTAGCGTAATCACATTCATTGTCAGAAAGAATACCTCTCTCTTGACCGACTCGGACGAATGACATGTAAGCTGTAATACAAGGAGATATTATTAATTATGACATTTCTTTACACATGGGAAGATCAGGGATTACAACGCTGATTAGTATTGGAAGTGGCTGGCGCATCGGACTTGCGATCATGTGGTTGCGGGTTCGAATTCCACCCGTTGCACTACCGACGTGAACCTACTTGTAACACAAGCATTTAGCTTAGCACGAGGGGTTAACAGGATTACTAGTAATGTGTGACCTACATTGCAAGTAGGCTTTAAAAAAGAGTTGGTCCCATGTTGGGCGCCATTTTTTTTTTAAAGATTACTAGAAATGTGGTTCGCACATTACTAGTAATCTCGTGCTAAGCTAAGATGATTGTGTTACGAGTGGGTTCACGTCGGTAGTGTACTTGGTGGGATTCGAACCCGCAACCACATGATCGCAAGATCGACGCCCTAGCCATTAGGCTACCGCCGCTTCAAAATTCATAAGACAATTTTATTATCGGATTGCTTATTTAAATTCCTAATAATAATGAACATTAGATTTAGATTTTAAATGAGTTAGTTCTCCCTGCCATGAAGCCAGGTTTCCACCGCGAGAGGAACGGACCCATTAATGACTTCGTTAAACTCGCCAGCGCAAACTGCATACTTGTATTTCCACCAACAAATAGTTAAATAAACTTAGTTGTTCATCTTAAGCTTAACAGTTTGCGCTGGCGAGTTTAACGAAGTCATTAATGGGTCCGTTCCGCTCGCGGTGGAAACCGGGCTTTAGAAGTTTCCACCGCTTCAAATAATATTTATTTGCTTATTATTTTACGGGTAAATTCAGTAAGCTTATCATTGATATATACAGAAGATGTCGGCTTAATTTATAAATTTGCGGTTTTTGTTATTTACCAGTGACACCGGTATTTCAAGAATAGTTTAGTTTTCATTCAACCGAATCATAATCATTATTAACGTACCAAGACCACTGAATTCAGGGAAGCAAGCCTTCTTTCCGCGGAGGTTTTCAAATCGGGTGATGTTTCCAGACGTGGTAGCTGATTCCTTCACGAAGGCTGCTATCTTTGAGGCTGCAGCCTGGGAGTTCTGGACCAGCTTCACTGGAGTTAGTCTGTAGTGTCTACGAAAAGAATATCATTTGGTAGCGGCCATTTTGTTTAGAAAACTGAAGACAGCGCCATCTATCAATAGATACTGACTTAGGCAGAGCTAATTATGTATATGATTGAGTTGTTGAAGAACAAAAAAATATGCTAAATATTTATAAACTTAACATGAACTAATAAAAAATAAATGTGGACATCACATACATTGCTCCGAATCCAAAGAAAGTAGCGCTCTAAAGCACTTGTGTTATGGAATCAGAGACAACGAACATACCACAAACACCCTGACCCGAGACCCGAGAAAAGTGTTTTTCTACATTGACCCGTCTGGGGATCGAACCCGGGACCTCAGAGCTGACGACAACTGCAAAACCGGCGTGTACGCCACTCGACCACGGAGGTCGTCAATTAAATTCAGAACATATATCTCTGTCATATTTCTCACTTCAATTTTGACGTAACCAAAAACTTTTAACTTTTTTTTAACTAAACTTTTTTTTAGGTCTCAATAGTCCAAAAAGTCTTTAGAGAAAGTAACTTGCAGTAGAACTTTTCTCAGCAATAAGTCAATAAAAAAAAATGCCTCAACTCACTGTCTTGCCAAGTATCCATAGTTAGACGGCATTGAAACAAAGTCAGCTCTATTATCTCTGATGTCAGCCAGACACTCCAACTGGCTGGATCTCTGCTGGCAGGAGATTGGGGGCTGGATGCCCAGGGTGTAGGCTGCTGACCTCACCCAGGAGCATTTGATCTGCTCCTGGGCAGAGATGGTGCACCAACGACGGGCAGGCAGGCAGCTTGCTGTGCCGTCCACGCTGCTAATCGTACGGACTGAAACGGAATGAATAGATACATAATTATATAAAGACTAGCTTCTGCCTGCGACTTCGTCGGCGTGGACTTCAGAATGGGGCAAAAAAAAATGAAAAATGTGAAAGTAATGAAAAATGGAATAAAATTTTCACCCGTGTTATAGCTTGCGGTGTAATAGAGAAAAATACCAAATTTATAAGCAGTCTGCCCACGGCTTAGCTCGTAAAAAATTTTCAATTTTCGGGATCTACTTAAGGAATCGGGATAAAAGGTAACTTATGCTCTTTTCCATGTCCAAGGCCACATGCATGCCAATTTCATTCATATCCGTTCAGCCTTTTTTGCGTGATTGAGTAACAAACATCCAAACATTCACACTTTCACATTTATAATATTAGTAGGATTGGCGCTGCTGCTGCGGCTCCTGAGAACCTCAAACGGCGGAAGTATAACAATATAGTTGCCAGCTATGCATTAGAGCCTAATAATTATTAGTGATGAAATACTAGGATCATCAGGTCCGATTTTAAAGACTTGTCCAAGCGTCTTGTTGGCACCTCATGTGACCCAAGGGCTGGTTTTTACCTTGGACAGCGGTTAAGAATTATCATTCAACATGGCAATGCTGCCAGCCTTATGGGCACGCTTCTAGTCGACAGCGATGTGGAAGTGATATATACATATTTCTAGAGATTAATTTTCTTGCGGGTTCCGGCCCAGGGACAGTTATTCGGTTCCCTGGGAAACACCAAGCTTAATTGTCTCGGTGGATTAATTAATTTATTGATTGTCATTGTAGGTCCTGGCTTACAGGAGGTGGAATGACGGGCACGTGTGGGCTACTCATTAAAAACAAACTAAAATAATTGTTTAAAAAAATAATGAATACATATTTTTTTTCTTTTTTCGATACTTACAATAAAATTTTACAGAGATAAATAAGGCGCGATAAAGTTCAGGAATGAGGTAAGTATATAGTTGCTACAAGTGACGTGATTTAATTTAAATTCGCTGTATCTAAGTAGATTTTGGTTATTCCAAAAAAGTAAAAATAAGGGTGATTATCAAAAACTTACTCGGCGAAGTATAATTCAAGATGGAGATGGGGCTGTCCTGGTATATAACTCTGGTGTTCGTGATTGGGATGAGAACGTTGTACATGATTGACTGCCAGGTGTTGCCGCCAGGGTCGGAGCCGGTCGCCCACCAGGTCTTCAGATTGGTCAGCAGGTTGGAGGCGGAGGCACTGGAGGTTATCAAGAATAAATGATGTAGTATATATATGTAGATCGATTCGAACTCGACTCGCCTCATGTTCACAGTCGCACCAGGTTGAATCACACCGTATGTAGTACACAAAGAAATATATATAAATACTAGCTGTTTCCCGCAGCTCCGCTTGCGGTGTCCATTTTTTTTAAATATAATTGAGATGTCAGCTATCCTATCTTTCAAGTGGGACCAAACTGCACACGGTGTGGAAATTTGATTAAAATCGGTTTAGTAGTTTAGGAGTCCATCCCGGACAAACACCGTGACGAGTAATTTTACATCGTGTTTCAGAAAGGTAAAATAATACAGCTACTTACGTTGAGGCCACTAGTGCTCCCCAAGGTTGCCTCACGAAAGCACAAGGTGAGGTGGCGTCGTTCAGAACAGCATCGCTCAAAGGCACCAGGGTACCATTTGGACACATTATGGCGTATGAGCTGGATTCGGCGGGGTTGCGGATCTAGAAAGAAAGGTAAAATAGTTTTAGTTAGTATGTTTAACCATTGGTTGAGTTAACTCAGGATCAAAAAACTGCAGAACAAAACAAAAAAACTACAGAACAAAAAACGCCCGGCGCATAAAGACTAGAAGGAGGCCTGATAATGCCCTCCTTGAGCCACCATAAACGGCCATGCACAACGGACTTGGGGGAGTTCGTAGCACGATCACAAAGGCCAAAGATGGCGCGTGCGGTGTTTCCGCGCGCCGCTTTATCAGCGAAATGGGAAGCAAAGCTATCCAACGCTCAACGTTGTAGGTCTGTTAAGGGGCCTCCCTGCTGGGGATCGCGGTGGCTTGCAACGCGTTCCTGCATGGTCCCCAGTATAAGGGAAAGGAGAAGCACTCCGGCGGTTTTAGCCGGTAAGAGTCCGGCATACCCCTCCGCTTTCCCCAGGGCGGAGGAAGTCCAAGAGGATTACCCCCGGGACAAAAAAAAAACTTGGCCCTAAAATATATATTTCTGTATGATTTTGTGCAAATAAAGCGATATAGAATTGAGTATTGGGTAATCCGACTTACAGTGAAGAACTCCTTAGCATGCTGCCAAGCCACATAAGCCACAGCAGACCTGTTAGAGTTGGTCCTCAAGCACTCCAGGGCCTGGATGTGGCGGTTCTCGTTCCTGACTCCAGCGACGTTGACTCCCATGTTGATGTTGTACCGGGAACAACCGGCGTCAGGCCCACAGAGGGAGCAGAGAGATGGATAGCGGGATTCTGAAAATTGAGCATTCTAAATAAATTTTCGTCGTGTCGTGGTGGCCTAGCGGTTCTAAGACCGAATTCGTGTGCACATGGTTGCTGGTTCGAACCCAGGCAAGTGCAAACGTTCGACTGGCTTGTTGTTCTAGTGGTTAGTGAACTTGACGGTGAAACCAGAGGTCGTGGGTTCGATTCCCACCCAAGACAAATATTAGTGTGATGAGTATGATCATTTGTTCTGTGTCTGAGTGTAATTTATCTATACTATGTATATATTTAGAAATATATAAGTATGTTTATCAGTTGTCTGGTTGCCGTAGCAGGCTCTGCCTAGTTTGGGATCAGATGACCTATATACATATTATAGATAAATTACACCCAGACACAGAACAAATGATCGTGCTCATCACACAAAGATTTGTCTTCGGTGGGAATCGAACCCACGACCTCCGGCTTAGCAGTCAGAGTCACTAGCCACTAGACCAACAGGCCCGTCAGAGTTAAAATAAGTATACGTATTGTGTATTAGGTTACATTTGGCCCCGCGTACATAATTATATATTTTTTTATTTAATTTATACCAATCCGTTCCTTACAAAAACGAACACAAACGAAAAAGAATTATCCAAGTTGGTGCAGTAGTTTGAAAGTAATGCACGTACAGTCACGAGCATAAATATGTATACTATACACATGGCGAAATTGTAAAACAATAATTTAACAGGAACTCACCATCAATTCAACTTTTAATCATTTAACTACATAAAATTATAACAGTTCTCAAATCATGTATATATTTTTGAGTTTCAACAAAAACTTCTCGCTAAATAAGTTTTATTACATATTTATGCTCGTGACTGTATCTATTGTACATAATTATTTCGGCGATTAATTTTTAGGGTTCCGTACTCAAAGGGTAAAAATGGGACCCTACTTTTTTCCCAAAATAAAAAAATAAAAATATATTCTTACTTAGGTCAGCATCCACAGTCTCGTTTTGGCTCCACACTCCTGGCCTACAAGCTGCTGAGAAGAACTTGCTGATGGTGTCAATTTCCAGCTCATCAGCCGTCTTGCCGGCTGTCTCCGTGTCGGGGCAGCGGTCGGTTCGGACCACCTGCAGACAATAAATAATAATAATAATTATTTCAAATAGATGTACGGTTCCGGCTAGGCCGGCCCAAAAGGAGCTTGTATGATAAACTGTTCTTGTCATCTGATTGAATAGAAATTTTCCCTCGGGAACTACTTAAGGAATCGGGATAAAAGGTAGCCTATGTTCTTTTCCATGTCAAAGGCTACATGCATGCCAAATTTCATCCAGATCCGTTTAGCCGTTTTTGCGTGGTTTCTTAACAAACATCGAAACATCCACACTTTCACATTTATAATATTAATTGTAGTCAAAACAAGATGGCTGATTTTATCATCTTGTTTTGACTTAGAAAACAAACCCCTTGCTCCGTATGCGTAATTTTATTGTTAAATAAATAAGTAAAGATTTAAAAAGCTTATGTTAAGAAATAAATTTACATAAAATAATCCTACTAATATTTAAAATGTGAAAGTATGGATGTTTCGATGTTTGTTACTCAATCACGCAAAAACGGCGGAACGGATCTGGATGAAATTTGGCATGCATGTAGCCTTTGACATGGAAAAGAACATAGGCTACCTTTTATCCCAATTCCTTAATTAGTTCCCGAGGGAAAATTGAAAACTGTTTACGAGCTAAGCCGCGGAGCTTTGAAATTTGGTGTGCATGTCACCTATGCTGTGGAAAAAGACTAGACTATACTAATCTCTCAAATAGTTCCCGTGGGAAGAAGCAAAGCTTTAGGCCCAATTCTGAAGTCCATGCAGACGAAGTCGTGGGCAGAAGCTAGTATTGAAATAAAACAAACCAAGATCAATAATTAAATAATTCTGTTATCTTCATAAGCAGGAGTTGTTTCTACTACCAACACTTTGTAAATAGTAAAAGATCCTTACCAGTTCTTCCAAAGACTTCAGAACTCTTAGAGACCATCTCAGTTCAGTCTGGTCCAGACCGGGGTGGCAGTATACTCCACCGCGGAGACCCTCGAAGCCGTTGACCAGGTTGGCGGGCACCACTGCTACTGTCTCGAACGAGTATGGGTCTGGAAAAGAAAGGCACCATCTTGAAAGATCCCGAAGAAAGGGTTTTCTTTTTAAACTTACTAGCAATGTGGGTCACACATCACTAGTATTCATGTTAACCCCTCGTGCTAAGCTAAATGCTTGTGTTACGAGTGGGTTCACGTCGGTAGTGCAATGGGTTGGATTCGAACCCGCGACCACATGATCGCAAGTCCGACGCCTTAGCCATCAGGATACCGCCGCTGCAGTAAGATTGGAGAAAGCATTCTGATAGGAATTATGTTGTTGTAGCCAGAATCTATATATACTTCACACTTAAATTTTAAATACGATAATTTGTAAATATGGGTATGTTTGTCACCGTTTCACCCTCAAACGGCTTGACCAATTTTGATAAAATTTGGTTTGGAAGTAGCTGACAACCTTTTTATCCCGAAGTTATAAGTTATGTGATAAAAAGCGGGTTGCGCCACGGGGCTAGTAATGTTATAAATCTGAAGAGTTTGAGTTGAATTTCAGGAGAGGGAGCTTGTGTCGTCACAAGTTTTCAAAAATGGCAAGCACTATAATACCGGCCTATAAATGTCCCACTGCTGGGCACAGGCCTCTTCCCGTAGAGAAGGAATGAACATTGATCACCACGCTTGCTCATTGCGGGTTGGCGATTTCAGATTCCAATTTTTGGAGTCCAGGTTTCCTCACGATGTTTACCTTCACCGTTAGTCAATGGTGTCTTAGAATAATTAAGAAAGTACATATAACTTTGAAAAAGTCACATTAGTACTTGCAACCGTGTGCATACGAATCCGGTCTTTGAACCGTTAGGACACCACGACATTCTCCAAATTGACAAGTGGAAATGTCAAAACTGACGTAAAAGCTATTGGAATCTATGTCATTGGCATTTTTAATTGTCAATTTAGTCTCCAAGATTAAAAAAGCAGACAGTATCCTTATTCCTATTTAGTAAATCCTCTTTTTGAAGTTGTTTTAAAACTCACCAAGCTTGTTGACGTCCCTGACTGATCCAATAACGTGAAGATCATTGGGTTGCTGCTGTGCCAGGAGTAAGGTCTCCTCTTCTGAGAAGTAGCCGATGTCAGCGGCGCCACGCGCGAGGCGGACCGCGCAGTCCAATCTGTAGGATGTAATTTTAAATTAAAATATTATTTCAAACTAGGCTGAAGCAGCATTTTTTGCCAGGTTCTGGTGGTTACTGACCCTGACTGCTAAGCCGGAGGTCGTGGGTTCGACTCCAACCCAGTACAAATCTTTGTGTGATGAGCACGATCATTTGTTCTGTGTCTGGGTGTTATTTATCTTTAGTATGTATTTAGAAATATAGTATGTTTATCAGTTGTCTGGTTATCATAGTACAGGCTCTGCCTAGTTTGGGATCAGATGGCCGTGTATGAGCTGTCCCGAGGTATTATTACATTCCTTTTTAAAAAAACGACGCCCGCACTAAGGAATTTAATCCTTGTGTCGCGGGGGTTTCACAAACATTGAAATCACATGCACAAAGATGGATGACACAAATGCTTGTCCCATGCGGGGATCGAACCCGCAGTACGTCGCGCACAGTGGTAATTGGCGTGGTGACCTATACCACTCGACCATCCGTGCAGTCAATATTGTTTTTTGTCAACATTGATAGTTAATATAGTTTTTTTTTATTTCCCCTCTTTTAAACCTGCGAGCAGTCGATCAGAATATAATCAATCACTACTCATTGTGAGAGGTAGGGTTTGGCTAGTTAGAACCACTGCTCCATATCCCCATATTAAGGCAGTACATCAGCTCCCTCGAGTCTTCTAATCTGGTTTGATTGCAAGAGCACACTGAATAACGGGTTCGGGTGGATTTTCAAACGTTCCTTATCAGAGAGCATCCCGTAGGAGAGACTTCCCGAAGGAGCATGTTCCTGAGGGAGAGAGTTCCCGATGAGTTGGCGGCGTATCGGTATAAGATGGGATTTTCAGGTACGGGTACCAGGATTTCTGGATTCAAGGGTACCAAGGCGCCGATGACAGAATCCTTAGAATGTTGTTTTAGCTCCCTGGAGACTATTTTGTTATATCCTCCGTAACACACCCTTTTGGTATGTCACGGAGATGCTTCTTTATATTTCATATTTCATATATTTATTTGCATATATATGCAATATACCAGCTGTTATTTTTTTTTTGTTATATTACCTGTAACAACTGAGGGGCTCGTGGCTAAGTGTAAGCTGTACGGTTTTACCGATAATAAAGGTTAAGCCGCGGTCGCCGCGGTTGGTCCGTGGATGGGTGACCATTTGTAATCATATCGAGACCCCTCCGTGCCTCGGAAAGCACGTTAAGCCGTTGGTCCCGACTGTCATAAAGTGATCTTTGATAGTCGTTAAGTCATTACAATTCTGACAACCAGTCTTACTATGGAATACGGTATTACCTAGCAATAGGTTGTGGAGGTCAGATAGGCAGTCGCTCCATGTAAAATACGGTATTCAGCTAAATCCGGTAAGACTGGAAGCCGACCCCAACATAGCTTGGGAAAAGGCTAGGCAGAAGGCATTACCTGTAAGAACATTAAATAAATATTCTTTTCTAAGTATACAGAAAGGCCTCGAAGGAGTTTTTATTTACCTGGAGTCAACCACTTCGCAGGACGCTTGGCTGTCATCTTTGCCGATACTCTGACAAAGCGACGACGGCAATGACGTGGTGCCACAGACTTTAACTGTTAAGAAAAGAAAAATATTGGAATTAATTACAATAATTATTAAAAATATAATTATAATTCATGAAATGAAACTACTTTTTAAACGGATTCTGTCGCGCAGTCTACACCTTAACAATGACACCTGCCTGTTGATTCTGTAAGACCTACTCGTTCTTAACTTCGAATCTGAATCCGCTGTGAGTTTCTCGATTGGCATTCTAAAAACTCAGTTGATGCACTAGCGCTACCCTTGCGAGCGTGTCAGCGAGTCGAACTAAATTGACAGTGAGATTTAGACGGATAAAGTATGAGATGACGTATGAAGTGGCATTCAGTAAGGTAATTCCCTGGTCACTTCGACGCTCGCTTCGCACTCGAAATTCGAAACTTATGCGAAGTGAGAGTGAATAGCGATGTGAGATGCGAGTTGTTGATTGAATTTTACAGAATCGACCCACCAATGCGTCGATATGTCGGGAGCTAAATAATATAAACCGCGATAGAATCCGTTAAAAAAGTAGTTTTATTTCAAAGCCTAACATTTGCGTAAACTGCAGACAACAATATAAATATAATCAGAAGCGCCGGTAGCTTATTGGGTAGTGCATCGGACTTGTGATCGGTTGCGGGTTCGAAACCCACCTATTACACTACCGACGTAAACCCACTCGTAACACAAGCATTTAGCTTAGCACAAGGGGTTAACGAGATTACTAGTAAAACAACATTACGTACATTACCATGTATTTAGGTAATTTGACACTCATGCGCATAATGTATTTTGATATTATTATAAAGCGGAAGAGTTTTTATTTTTAATTATTTATACACATTATCGCATGTGTTAGCGAGTATTTGTAATTAAATACAAATTGTAGAAGGAAAAAAGCGGAAGAGTTTGTTAGTTTGTTTGTTTAAACGCGCATATCTCGGGAACTACTGGTCCGATTTGGAAAATTCTTTCACTTTTAGATAGCCCACTTATTAGGCTATAATTTGTCACGATAAACGACGACGACGCGGACGTAGCCGCGAGCAAAAGCTAGTTGAGAATACAAGTGGTATACAGAATAATTAAAGAAATTAATATTAGTTGTCTAATCTATACTTTTTCTTTTCAAACTTGAATTTAAAACTAGTGATGGTCTTTTTCGACCAC
The DNA here is from genome assembly GCA_950381575.1 of Plusia festucae. NCBI lineage: Eukaryota > Metazoa > Arthropoda > Insecta > Lepidoptera > Noctuidae > Plusia > Plusia festucae. The sequence goes on from OX494457.1 coordinate 1,372,043, forward strand.
TATCGGGCCTTTTGTATTTAAAAAACGGTTATGTCATAAACTATAATAATATGAATGTTATTATAAAACCTACATTTTCCTTAACTTATCATGTGACTTTGAATTTGTGGTAAAGATACCAGATAAGAGAAAGGCGCGCCAGTGACTCATCGAATAAACATATTTTTAGTTCTGATAAATCTTTAAAACTCATTATATTGTATGATCGTAATACTTTAATTCTTTGTAGGGTCTTGTGAACGCCTGTGACGACTAACGCTGCCACACGGCGGGCGAAGCTGTTAATAACACCAGCCTGTAACTGTCCCACTGCAGGCCTCTCATACAGACAACGAGCATTGATCACCACGCTTGTGAGCTGCCCCATAGTGGGTGCCATTACCGAAGCTGTTAATAACACCAGCCTGTAACTGTCCCACTGCAGGCCTCTCATACAGAGAACGAGCATTGATCACCACGCTTGTGAGCTGTCCCACAGTGGGTTCCATTACCGAAGCTGTTAATAACACCAGCCTGTAACTGTCCCACTGCAGGCCTCTCATACAGAGAACGAGCATTGAATTATAACATCTTTTTATTATATACTATAAGTCACGTAAAGCTAAATAAAACCTTTATTTGTAATTGAAATTATTCTAAGAAATATTTATCTAAAGAGATATAATATGATAACATTCTTTAAAAAGAGCAAACTGTTTTGTTTACTTTGTCAATGGCATCTAGCGTTAATTACATTACGTAATTAACGTACCACAACCTAGACAACATATAATTTTTAACCTTCTTTAAAAGAAGAATGTACTCAATAAACTGTTTATTTTTCTGTATCCTTTTTGAATTTGATTTAAAATATTACCTCGGTATACCTATAGGTTAGACCCAGACAATTTTCAACAAAATCGATTCTGTAATTTGGTTTTTAAATCAAAACCATTCGATACTTTAACCAAGGATCTCTAGACGAAATTATGGGCAAACCGAGGTAATATAGTTTCTCTACCCCTTTGGTGATAATATGATAATCTAGGGACAACTCACACACGGCCATCTGATCCCAAACTAGGCAGAGCCTGTACTATGGCAACCAGACAACTGATAAACATACTTATATATCTAAATCGTGGCTAAGTGTAAGCCGTACGGTTTGACCGATAATAAAGGTTAAGCCGCGCTCGCCGCGGTGGGTCCGTGGATGGATGACCATTTATATACATTCCGAGACCCCTCCGTGCCTCGGAAAGCACGTTAAGCCGTTGGTCCCGACTGTCATCAGTTATCTTTGATAGTCGTTAAGTCATTACAATTTTGACAACCAGTCTTACTATGGAATACTGTATTACCTAGCAATAGGTTGTGGAAGTCAGACAGGCAGTCGCTCTGTAAAATACAGTATTCAGCTAAATCCGGTAATACTGGAAGCTGACCCCAACATAGCTTGGAAAAAGGCTACGCAGAACGGTCTCCGTCATACCTCCAGTGTACAATTTCAGAAATTCGAAAAATATCAAAGAAGTGCTTAAATGTGTAGATCACGGATGATGCATTTTCCGTTCTCCGCACGGGGAAGACGCGCCCATCGAACTATAATTTAACTAAGTAGCTGTTTCCCGCTGCTCCGCCCGCGGTCTCACTTTTTTTTTTTATGTTTGTGATGTAAGCTATCCTATGTATGTGATTGTAAGCTGCACACGGTGTGCAAATTTGATTAAAATCGGTTCAGCCCCCCTAGCCAAGTGACATTTCTACAAGCGATAACGCTGATCGAATCGCTTAAATGTATGGAAGTGACAAGTCTGAGTCACGTGACTTATCGAAGAGAAATGTCATTTCCATACACTTAATGTCATTTAAGCGATTTCTATCATAGTTAACGCTAGTAGAAATGTAACTTGGCTAGGGGGGCAGTAGTTTCGGAGTTCATCCCGGACAAACATCATGACACTGGAATTATAATTATATAATAGAATTCAAGGTAGCGCCGTAACTAAAAATTTCTTCAATATAGGAAGAGTGACATCACTGCACTTAAACTTGTTGTACAATGTTTGATTTTATCATACTGCACTTATATATCGTTTGAATTATCATAGTAACAACTAATGCTAGATTGTTATCAATTAATGCAATCTAACCTTCAGATCGATGAGCTATTTGAAATGAAGGTTTCGTTGAAAGGTAACTACAGGGTTGTCAGAAGCTGACATTGATATAGAAATATATCTAAGATACACAGTCTCGAAAAAAGTCACAGCCAAGCGTTCGTCAATAGTTCATAAGTGGTGACAGTTTTGTAACCATCAAATAATTGAATTGAAAACTTCTTTAGCGGTGCTGTGCACTTTTTACGATGGGTAAAAAATGTTAAAATCGTGTCAGGACCTCGCGTCGGGTCAAAAGTTAAATTCTTCAAATATTCTGACGACGTCCGTGGTCGAGTAACGTACACACCGGACTTCAAGGTGTCGCTAGCTCTGAGGTCCCGGGTCGATTCTCGAACGGGTCAATGTAGAAAACCCAATTTTCTACATCGCCTTGGGTTGGGTGTTTGTGATGCCTTCGTTGTCTCTGATTCCTTAACACAAGTGCTTTCATTTTTTTAAATCTACGCCGGCACTATGGAAATTAATCCAAGTCTCACGGAGGTTTCACAAACATTCAAATCACACGCATAAAGAACACCCAGACTTGGAACAAGCATTTGTGGATCACACAAATACTTATCCCATGCGGGGATCGAACCCGCAGCACGCGCACAGTAGTAATTAGCGTCAAGTGCTTTAGCTACTTACTTTGGATTCGGAGCAATGTATGTGATGTTGTTCACATTTATTAAATTTATTCAAATAACGCAAGTTAACGTGGCCATTCTGCTGTATATTTTGGGAAAAGATAAGCAGAAGCCAGACGGCAGACTTTTGACTTAGTTACAACATACAAAGAAAACCTTACCTAATAGTTATCTATGATAATGGTTATCAATGCTCTTGCCATATTTACAGTATGATAGCACACCTCAATTCCATTTAATATGAGGCGATCCTTTTAACGATTATTAAATGAATTTGATCAACAAAAATTTGGAAATTGGGGCTTTTTTAAACCACGGAGGTAATTTAATTCAGTCAATTGGTTTTAAAGGCCATTAATAATAGGAAATAATTTTGTCGATACGTGGTCAAGTGGCGTACACACCGGTTTTCAAGGTGTCGCCAGCTCTGATGTCCCGGTTTCTATCCCCGGACGAGTCAATGTAGAAAAAACACTTTTGTACATTGTCTCGGGTCTGGGTGTTTGTGGTACCTTCGTTGTCTCTGATTCCATAACACATGTGCTTTAGCTACTTACTTTCAATTCGAAGCAATGTATGTGATATTGTCCACATTTATTATTTATTTATCTATATATATAAAACTCTTCCGTTACTGACTGACTGACAGACAACGCGCAGCCGAAACTACTGAACGTAAAGAGCTGAAATTTGGCATGTGTGTTTGTTAGGAGGAGTAGGCAACCACTAAGAGAGGATTTTTGGAAATTCCCCCCCAAAGGGGAGAAAAGGGTGGTAAATTGAAAATGTTCATTTCTCAATGGATTCCACGCGGACGAAGTCGCGAGCTAAAGCTAGTTTATTAATAAAATATCGACCTATAAACGTCCCAATCAAGGTTTCCTCACCATGCAGAGTGTAAGAAAATTCTTCCGATAACAAAATACAGACGGATTAAGTATAATAATACCGGCCTATAAATATCCCAATGCTGGGCACAGGCCTCTTCCCATATAGAGGAGAAATGAGCATTGATCACCACGCTTGCTCATTACGGATCGGTGATGTCAGATTCCAATTTCCAGAATCCAGGTTTCCTCTCAATGTTTTCCTTCACCGTTTGTAAATGGTGTCTTAGAATGATAAAGAAAGTACATATAACTTTGAAAAAGTCACATTGGTACTTGCCTGGGTGCATGATGTAAAATCCACTCATCGCTAGGCCACCACGACAGTTTAAAGGCCATTATTATTCTTAAATTAGAGAAATATGTGGTCTTAATTTAAGGCAATATTTCGATGTAAGTATTATATTAACTTTAATAAGACGGGCCTGTTGGTCTAGTGGTAAGTGACCTTGACTGCTAAGCCCGAGGTCGTAGGTTCGTTCCCCACCCAGGACAAATAATAATCATTTTTTCTGTGTCTGGATGTTATTTATCTCTTATATTATGTATGTATTAAGAAATAAGTATGTTTATCAGTTGTCTGGTTGCCATAGTACAGGCTCTGCCTAGTTTGGGATCAGATGGCTGCTTGTGAGCTGTCCCAAGATTTTTATTTATATATTATCTAGATATAAGATAATGGTTCATAATTGGTTTCCAAATACATAGTATCATCATTGTAGTTATTATTCCATTTACAGGAATATTAAACGAGACAAGTGGAATTGGATATTGAAGTTCTGGTAATATTTTGGGAGAATGTCGTCCACGTTAGTTAATAACTACAAAGATAAGGTTGTAAAACTAGTGTCCCAGAGCAGATGCTATCTCCATTCTACATCATAGTCGGATGGGACGGATGACACGACCGGAAACGGTTGAAGCGTGCTTATCAACAGCCTTTAATATTTTTCGAGGCACGAAGTTCTGCATGGAATTTGGAATGGACGCCCAGTAAAATACAAACTTTGGCAAGGGGAGGCTAAACCGTACTCAACCTATCGACACCGTAGAACATTGATTGAATTGGATTTTAACGATCTATCTATTCTATTGATATGCAAAATCGTTAAAAAATATACATAGCTAAATGCCCTTTTGACAATAAAAAATGTAAGTACAGTCACCGACGCGCCGCCATTTTTTTCCTTATCAATCGATCAAAATCGATAGATCAAACAATTATGTAATACTCACAATTTTGCGCCGACGCCACCCCTATCACAAGCGCGACGAGGAATACCTCCTTAAAACCCATATTTCACTTCACTAACACTTAATCAAAACATGAAATTCGCAGACTTGACCGACGCGTTCGACACTCTTCACCGCAATGCCTAATCTTATATAAAATGTATGTATAGTGTATATCACTTCGTTATCTATGTTTCAAAATTCAGCGTAAAGGTACGCGTTGATAATACGTTGATAAGAAGATAACGATGCGAAGGGCGACTTATGTAGAACGGTGCGGTTGGCGTCCCGCAGGGCACTATATAGGGCGCAGTGGACTATGGAGAATACTTAAATGATCATCATCATAATAAAGATTTTTAAATAATTACTGAATAGTTATTGCTTACATACTTATTATGGTTCTAAGCGGCGGTAGCCTAATGGTTAGGTTTGGTTACTTTTACTACAAGAGTATGTGAACTGTCAACCCGTGAGTTCGATCCCAGTGAGAGTCTGTGTTTAAAATTATTTAAAAATAGTTCTTAGTCTTCTTTTTTACTTTTGCTATATTTTAAAATCACAAGTTAAGTGAAAACTATAAGTGAACTTATTATCTAAACAATAAAATGAACTCTTAAAAAGTTATAAACTTTTTTTTTAACAAAGTGAATTACTGTGATAAACAAAGTGAATAATACACCTCTCATCGTAAATATTGGTAATAAACATTCACAAACATAAAATAATCATAAAAAGTGAAAAAACTATTTAAATACATCGACCAAAAGTGTTGTTGAGTGAACAAAGAACTTTGCAAAAAATTCCGACATAATGAATCATAATAACCGCCACATATAATTCAAAAATCTAGTATCTACATTGAGGACAACAAATTCGCAGTAACGTTCAGCATTACAGTTGGCTCTGTGACAGACATGGTCGGATAAATGTGTGACGTGAGCCATACGACGCGGGTTCGGAACCAGCAACAAGCAGTTCTTTTTGAAAATTGTTAGTTGCTATATCTCAGAACAAAAACATGTCTAACGACGCAAACCACAACAATATAACATTTCGACAACGTAGGAATTTGTTTCGATCAAAATCGATTGACTCGCTAAGTGACTCATCACTAGACAAAACAAACACAAGGAGTCTTGACATATCAACATGCATTAGCAAAAATGAACTGGAACAAATGAAGGTTGAAATATTAGAATTGAAGGAACAACTTGACATTACCCGAAATGAATTAAACAATGTCATATGCGAAAGCAACGAATTAAGAGAAACGGTCCAGCGACAACAAGCATACATAAACACACTTAAAGATCTCTGTACCAGCCCTATAAAGTCGCAAAGATTGCAATTACAATCTGCCAGAAAAAGAAGTAGACATTCCATCGCAGACAGTTTACGTGCTGCATCCATTAGCCAAGAAGAACTTTTGTGCACAAACAATACAATAACAGAATCACCTATGAAAAATGAATCTCTTAGAAACACAAGTACATGTGAGAAATCTTCATCGGAAACCGTTTTATCTGACTCATTAATAATCGAAAACCATAATAACGGACTGCCAACAAGCGACGAGTTACTGGAGACAGTGATACAGCGACGAATAATGAAAACAGAAAGTACAAGAAAAAGGAAACTGTGCATTATTAGTAATTGTAATCAGCGTGGTACATTAGACATATTAGAGAACACTTTTAGTCAGCACTTTGATTACTGTCATTACTTGTCTAGTAATAGTAGCTTAAATAATATTTTATCTAATGTTTCTAAAAAAGTTCAAGGTTTTAGTATGGACGATTACTGCATTATTATGATTGGGGAACGGGATTTTAAAGATTCTGATGGAACTTTGGAATTAATTAGATTGATTAGGGAAACTTTAAAAAGAATTACTTACACTAATGTGATATTATGCTGCCCAACATATATACAAGGGGCTCTGATACATAATTATAAAGTGGAAATGTTCAATAGTTTACTTTGTATGGACATAGAAAATAATAATTATGCCTATTTTGTTGATAGCAATCGCGAACTTACCAGTGAAACATTCTCGTATAGGACCGGTAAAGTTAATAAACTCGGTTTTAAACGTATTTATGAAGGTATTCTTCAACGCTTACTTGTGGACATTGAAATGTTTCCGATTTCTTCCGATTATCGTAATCCACCAAAATCGCCAAGAAATTATAAAAATAATATTTTTCGTCCCGTTATGTAGAAAAAAAATTCGTAGCACTAACAATCGATTCGAGGGAAATCAAAAGTTTATATTATTACACCAAAACATAGCCGGGATTTTAAATAAAATAGATATATTTGAAATTACAATCACCGAGTTGGCAAACCAGATAGGCATTATCGATTTTATCTGTCTTAGCGAAACTTTTATTAAATCAGGCCATGAAAGTAATCTAGTACTCGCAAACTACAATTTAGCGGCTAGTTACACAAGACAAAGACAAAAACGAGGGGGTACATGTATTTTAGTGAAAGAAGGTTATAATTTTAATACGTTAACAATAGCTGATGAACTGGCCACTGATTTTTGTTTTGAATGCTGTGCCGTTGAAATTTTGAACCATAATCTAGTTATAGTATGTATTTATAGAATTCCAGATTCTGATTCATCTATATTTTTTAGAAAACTTGAATTATTATTAGGCAAACTAACCCATAAAAGTAAAAATCATATAATCTTATCCGGTGATTGGAACATAGATATAATGAAAACCAATAGATGTTCAAGAGAATTAATATCTATTCTAAATAATTACAACATTTCGGCACATATTAAAATGCCCACAAGGAAAAATACAAGTATTGATCAAATAGCCAGTAACTTGCCCACACTCGATTTAAAAAGCAATATACATAAATTAGCACTTTCTGATCATGATACCGGCCAAACACTAACATTCCGCCTACATAATACTGTGAAAAATAAATTAAAAAATTGTAAATTTTGGTATGATACCAAAAGAGATTTTAGTATGGATAACGTAAATAATTTTTTACAATGTTTAGAATCCCTAAGTTTTAATGAGGTATATGAAGAGACTGACTGCGAGAAAGCATTCAATATATTTCACGACCTATTTATTCTATTTTACAAATTGTGTTTTCCAGAAATACGAGTAAGATCAAACAACAAATTAATAAAAAATAAATGGCTTAGTAAGGGCTTAAAGACATCTTGCATTAGAAAGCGAATCCTATATTATGAATACCAACACAATGCTGTAAGCAAAGGCTACCATAAAAAGAAATACCGCCATTATACAAATATTTTGAAGAAATGTATAGTAAAATCACAGCAAATAAACAATAATAATTATTTTTTACATTCTAAAAATAAATGTAAAGCCACATGGTCTATAATAAAAAATAACTTAAACAAACATATTAGCAAAAATGACATAAGCGATATAAAAATAAATGATAAATTAATTACTGACCCTACTGACATATGTAACCATTTTAACAATTTTTTCATTGAACTGACGAACAAAAATAATTTCAACAATAATTTGGATGTAAATAATATTAACATGACCACTAATATTAACACATTATTTTTGACTCCAGTAAATGAATCTGACATCATAAAAATTATTAACTCTTTAAACAACACGAATTCTACGGGATATGATGAAATTGACACAAAAACAATAAAGTTATGCGCGAAAATCATAGCACAGCCGCTTAGCTACTTGATTAACCTCTCGTTTGAACAAGGTGTTTTTCCAACTAGACTGAAAGAGTCTATAATAAAACCATTATACAAAAAGGGTAAACACAACGATCCAAATAATTATAGACCTATTACACTGATACCAGTATTGGCAAAAACTTTTGAAAAAGCGATGCATGATAAAATATCCAGCTTCCTAACCAAACACAATCTAATTGTGGAGAATCAGTTTGGTTTCAGAAAACAGAGTTCAACAACATTAGCCAGCTATTCTTTAGTAAAACAAATTAGTGAAGCTCTTAATAATAAAATGTCAACTTTATCAGTTTTTCTAGATATGAGCAAAGCATTTGACTTTGTCTCACATAAACGTCTCCTCTACAAGCTAGAGAGATATGGTATAAGAGGTAAATCTCAAGATTGGTTCAAAAGCTATTTGTCCAACCGCCAACAAAGGACTGTTATCTCTAAAATTGTAAACAATAGTAGAATGACATATAGCTCCGAATTGAAAAATAACAACTCTGGCGTACCACAGGGGAGTGTATTGGGCCCGCAGCTGTTTATATTATATATAAATGACCTATCACAATGTCTAAAACATAACTGTATTCAATTTGCGGATGACACTACATTGACGATAAAATGCTTAGAGAAAACGGATATGGAAACTGAAACTAATAATGAAATAACAAATGTAATGAAATGGTTAGAAGACAATAATCTTCAAGTTAATATTAATAAAACAAAATTAGTTAAATTTCAAACATGTAATTCAACAATAATACCGACAGCAATACAACATAATAATACAATTTTACAACCGGTACAGTCGGCTTTATTTTTAGGTATTGTAATTGACAATAAACTCGACTGGAAAGAACATATAGAAAGAGTGTGCAATAAGTTAGATAAGTTTGTGTATGCCCTACGAAAACTCAGGTTAGTATCCAGTAAAGAAACAGCTCTAAACGCCTATCACGGTTATGTTTCATCGGTGTTGCGTTACGGATTAGTGATATGGGGCAACTCAGTAGATGTGCAAAGAGCTTTTATAGTGCAAAAAAAATGTATCAGAGCCATAAGTGGCGCTGAATATTTAGATCATTGCAGACCATTATTCAGGGAACTAAAAATACTTCCTCTGCCATGCCTATACATTTTTGAAATCTGTCTTTTTGTAAAAAAATACCCACATTTATTCCCATTAAATGAACAGATCTCTGTGAGGTTAAATAACAAAAATCCTGGAAAATTACTGGCACCTAGACAAAGATTGCATTTATACAGCAATAATGTACATTGTATGGCAATTAAAATTTATAATAAATTATCACCTGACTTGAAAATGTTACCAATAAGTAAGTTTAAAAATCGAATGTTCACTTTGCTTCTAGAGATGTGCTTCTATTCTGTTAATGAATTTTTAAATCACAAGTTTTGACATTTTATTTAATATTTTGACATTGTATTTAGTATTTTGACATTGTATTTAGTATTTTTCACATTGATTGACATTGTGTTTAGTATTTTGACAGTATACGTTTTGACATATTGATTTGACATTATATTCAGCTCATTTTATTTAATATTTTAACATTTTGACGCAAATTATTATTGTTACTTCTAATTACTGTCATATACCTATACATATTTTTTCTTGTGATTCAATTTACTTGACATTATTATAATTACCATTTTTTTTCTTATAAAGCATGGTTAATTTAATATTTCTACACCAGCTATGGTAGTGTATGTGAAACAATATTTAATGTAAAACCTCAATGTACCATATACTTAGAAATAAATGATATTCTATTCTATTCTATTAGGGCATCGGACCTGCGATCATGTGCGGGTTCGAATCTCACCCATTGCACTACCGACGTGAACCCACTCGTAACACAAGCAATTAGCTTGCCACGAGGTGTTAAATAGAATACTAGTAATGTGCGAAACACATTGCTAGTAAAAATATAGCATGGCAGTAATGGTGAAATAATTATTGAAATAGTTTCAGTATTTAAGTTTATTTGTTACAGTCTTACAAAAATACAAGTGTTTCTCTATAATATTACTAACTGTACACGCGACTTAATCCGCGAGTTTACCTCAAAAAAAGTATCCTATGTTACTTCTAATACCTCCAGGAATATGTGTTCAATGATTCATGATGATCTGTTAAGTAGTTTCACGTAAGCGTAACAAACAAACTTACATTTACATTTATAATATTTGTAGCGATTGTTGTTATAAAATATAATTAAGTAGTAGTATAAACAAGTACAATTTCGGTAAATCTTTAAGAGCAACTTTTGACTGCGTCGCAGAATATAAAAAAAGAGTATATTGAAAAAAAAAAACCGGATATATTCAGAAAATCGAGAAAATCAGAATGGTTCGGATTTTCAATGCTATGAACACAGAGTTTCGTCTCAGTACAAATAGTTTTGGGAATTTTAATAGCAAAAGCTTATAGTTCTTTAAAAATATATAATACATCAGCTTTTTATTTTTTTATTAATATGTCATGCCATAAATTCACCTACTTAATAATAATAATAATCTTTATTGCACTAATTGTGGTTACAGTATAATTATGGTCTTTACATATATAAGTTTTGAAGCTCTGCACAATTTACCTACATAGGCATGCAATAGAACACTTAGTGTATACATAAAATTTCAGCTTCCTTAAATTGTAACATACTTAATTAAAACTACATTAAAACAATAACCAGTACAAATAAATGCGTTGTCTTCTTATAAAATTACTACTCACTACCATGGGCTACAAGACTTATCTTCTTAAGTTGACCTTGAAGTCCTTTTTTGGATACATATATGTGCAAATACTGATTAAAATATTTATTCTTGGATTCAGTAATGGTAACTTATCTAAAAAGTTTAAAGCCATGAAGTTTATCAACCGGATAAGCAGAATTTTTTGAACGTCATTTTACATCATACGGTTATTCAAGGAGAACTGACTAATTTTATTATTAAAGGCATCTATGATAACATTACTAAGACCGCAGACGGGCCTGTTGGTCGACTGGTTAGTGACCCTGACTACTAACCCGGAGGTTGTGGCCTCGTGGGTTCGATTTCCACCCAAATCATTGTGTGATGAGCACAATCATTTGTTCTGTGTCTGAGTGTTATTTATCTATAATATGTATGTATTTAAAAAAATATAGGTAAGTATGTTAATCAGTTGTCTGGTTGCCATAGTACAGGCTCTGCCTAGTTTGGGACCAGATGGCCGTGTTTGAGATGTCCCAATATATTATTATTAATTATTTAGAACAGTTGATTTGTTAAAATAAAGTTTGAGTTGTTACTACGACAGGCTCAACCAGGTGTTGTTTTCTTAATGAGAGGCCTGCAGTGGGACAGTTACAGGCTGGTGTTATTTTAACAGCTTCGGTAATGGCACCCCACTGTGTCGCAGCTCACAAGCGTGGTGATCAATGCTCGTTCTCTGTATGAGAATCATGACGTGATGGGATAGTTACATTCTGGTGTTATTATCAGCTTCGGTAACGGCGTCCAACCGTAGAGCACCTCACAAGCGTGATGATCAATACTCGTTCTCTGTATGAGAGGCCTGCAGTGGAACAGTTACAGGCTGGTGTTATTAACAGCTTTGGTTATGGCACCCCATCGTAGCTCACAAGCGTGGTGATCAATGCTCGTTCTCCGTATGAGAGGCCTGCATTGGTACAGTTACAGGCTGTTGTTATTAACTACTTTGGTAAGGGCACCCAACCGTAGGGCAGCTCACAAGCGTGATGATCAATGCTCGTTCTCCGTATGAGAGACCTGCAGTGGGACAGTTACAGGCTGGTGTTATTATAAGTGTAAAGGAAATGACTCAGCAAAACCGGAAATAATATGATCAATATTGACAGCATTAAGTAGTCTTATAAACAAAGAATTCATGAATCATATTGTTAGTGGAATTATTGAACTCATTCATATTAAAAACGGAAATTTATTTTTGTCGTGATAACAGAAAATATTCGCTATTTTAGTCATAACTTGTTTATTCCTTATTAGTCTTAAATATTTTGTAGTTTGTTTATTAGAGGGGCAGTGTAAGCCGTACGATTTAACCGATACTAAAGGTTAAGCCGCGCTCGTCGCGGTTGGTCTGGATTGGTGACCATTTGTAAACATTCCGAGACCCCTCCGTGCTCGGAAAGCACGTTAAGCCGTTGGTCCCGACTGTCATACGGTGATCTTCATTCGTTAAGTCATTACAATTCTGACAACCAGTCTTTCTATGGGATACTGTATTACCCATTACATGGGTTGTGGTCAGATAGGCAGTCGCTCCATGTAAAAGTATTTAGCTAAATCCGGTAAGACTGGAAGCCGACCCCAACATAGCTTGGGAAAAGGCTAGGCAGAAAAAGAAGAAGATTTTGTAGTTTGTTTATTTCATTTTTTAATAAACGACGCCCGCACTAAGGAATTTAATCCTTGTGTCGCGGGGGTTTCACAAACATTCAAATCACATGCACAAAGAACACCCAGACTTGGAACAAGCATTTGTGGATCACACAAATACTTGTCTCATGCGGGGATCGAACCCGCAGCACCTCGCGCACAGTGGTAATTAGCGTGGTGACCTATATACCACTCGGCTATCCGTGCAGTCAATCATTATTCATCATCATTATCATCACTATATTCGTCCACTATGTTTGTTTATTTACTCAGTATAAAATCTTATGCTGTAGATACACTTAAATTTTATGCCATGATGGTGGATATTGTTATTGAGACCCTGATCAAAAATAATAATTATAGTTTCCAGTATTCAAATTTAACGGCAGCTTAGATGCCGGAGTTTTGTAAGGTTTATAAAATACCAATGCGCGATGAACTACGGGGGAGAGGGGCAACATGCGACCAAAATTGTGTGATGTATTTACTTGCCCCGGGTTTGATCCTGCTACCTTCTGCACCATAATGTATTTTCAAAAATTTACCCAACAATAATCGCATTCCTTTCACTATCCGAGATCGATGTCCTTATATCAATGAAATTTGTGAATATACTGCATTTTTTTTTTTTTTTTTTTAAAAAAAAAAACGACATCCCTCTGACATTATCAGAGACCTTATCTTTCAGGTTCTTCTTTCTTGCAAGATGACTTTTCAACTCCGGGGTCACTTGTTTCGCTTTATCGTGGCGCTGCAAACGCTCACTGCGAATTCTAAGAATAGTTTGCGGTATTTGCTATTCGCTATGAGGCAGTGAGCGTTTGCAGCGCTCACCTCAGCCTCGAGCTGTTGCGAAAGTTGGTATCTCGGCGTTCCATATATCGGGCATTCAAACAGAAGGTGCAGTACGCCTTCAGATGCCTCGGGGTCGCAGACGCATGACGGGCTCTCCTTACACTTGAATCGGTGCAGATACTGGGAGAACCCGCCATGTCCTGTCAGCATCTGCGTCACTACCCCAACCGGTGCAATTTTTCGCGCGATCTTGTAGGCACCCACTGCGTCCGGGAGGAACGTCCTAGTTACGGAGGCCGTCTCTCCGGCCAGGTATCTCCGGTTCCATTCGTCAAGGGAGAGGTTTCGAAGCTGTCTCTTGACGAATGAAACCGGGCACAGATCGTAATCCGGAGCTCTCCGGCTCGAGGTTGCAGCCTCCTTCGCCAGGACATCCGCTCGCTCGTTGCCCTCAAATCCGGCGTGGGCCTTGATCCAGAACAAGGCCACAACTTTGTCCCGGGTCAAGGCTTCGCAGAGGTTTTTACGAGCCCGATGCGCAAGTGGGTGCATGGAGCCATGGCTAGTGACCGCCTGCAGTGCCGCCATCGAGTCACTGTATATGCCATAGCTCCTTTCGCTGCCTTTGAGGGTTTCGCCCGTTGCCCGGCACAAGGCCAGGAGTTCGGCCTGGTAGACTGTGCAGTAAGCCGGCAAGGATAGTTTTCGGGACTTGATTTCGGAGTGGCTGTCCCAAATGGACAGCGCAGCTCCTACTTTGCCCCCTATCCTGCTGCCGTCGGTGAAGATACGGCGCTCCTGCACGTTCTGACGGTCTACCAGGCTTTGCTCGTCCAGACACTCAAAGCTGAGCTCTGGACGTTGGGCCGGATGCGGAGTATCGGCAAAACCCACCACACGTTCGACCTCCCGGTCTCCCAGCACTAGCCGGGATGACCCTTTACGCGCGTCATACAGGGCTGCTGCTTCCTGTATGCGCAGATCCAAAGGAAGTATCCCGGCCAGAATTAGGGCCGAGTGTAGAGACACCGTGCGGTAGGCCTTGCAAATTTTTTGGGCTATTCCTCTCTGCACCGTGTTGAGGCGCTTCCGCACTCCCTGCTTTTTTGCAGCCGGTGCCCAGGCTGCAGCCGCGTACAAGACGACGGGCTCAATCACCGCCGTGTACAGGGTCCGGACCACGTCTGGGTGCAGACCCCAGCTGATTTTAGCTGCGCGTTGGAGCTGCTTGTAAAAATTTAGGGCCTTCCTACAGACGACTTCGACGTGGCTGTTGAAAGTCAGTCTGTCGTCTATAGTCAGCCCCAAGATCTTCACCTCGCGTGACATGCCAATGTCAACCCCGCCCATGCTCAGGATTGGAGTGTCATACTTCAGTTTTCTCGTGAGGAGAATGGCGCAGGTCTTTTGTGGCGCGAATTTTAGTTTGTTTCTGACACCCCATCTCCGAACATGCTCGAGGGCGGCATTGGCCTGTCGCTGCACCTCCAACGCAGTGTACCCGGCGAATAAAAGGACCACGTCGTCCGCAAAGGCTTGGCAGTTGACCCCCTTGTTGTCAAGCGACTTGAGGAGGGAGTCCAAGAGGACATTCCAAAGTATTGGGCCCCCTATAGAACCCTGGACGCAACCCTTTTCTGTTTGTCGGACGTGTTCGACCCCAGCATATCTAAGCTTGATACATCTGCCGTCTAGGTAGCTATCCAGTAGCCGCCTGATGTTCACCGGACACTCTTCCTCAGCCAGTCTGACCTTGATGGCTGGCCACCAAGCGCTATCGAAGGCTCCCTCTATATCTAGTGAAACCAGCGTTACTAGCTTTTTCAGCTCAATCTCTGCTTTAATTTGGTTCACCAGATTATAGAGAGAGTCCTCCGTGCTTCTCTGGGGCATAAAGCCATACTGGCGAGTACTTAGTCTCGGTACCAGGTGCCACTGGAGTCTCGCTACTACCATCTTTTCCAGGACCTTACCGAGGACAGGTAACAGGCCGATTGGCCTGTAGGACTTTGCCGCTCGGTAGTCGTCCTTGCCCGGCTTCCTCAGTGCCACGACTGTGGCCTCTTTCCAGGGCTTTGGGAAATGCCCCAGACTGAGGCATTTGTTGGCCAGGGCAAGGAACGTTTCGGGGTCCTGGAAAATGGCCTGACGACAGATGTCAGCTGTAAAACCGTCCGCTCCCGGCGCCTTCCTCGGGTTGAATGCAAGGACCGAGGACCTCAGCTCGTGCGCTGTGAACGGCGGGTCATGTATCTCACCATGGACCCGCTCGTTTACCCGCTTCGCGAGATTCCTGATAGTCCTCTGGTCCTCGCTGTCCTCGCTCTCCGGATCATTCGGGTAAAAAGTCTCCGCGAGAAAGGCCGCCGATTGCGTCGGGTCTAGGACCATTCCGTCCTTCACCAGGGTCACGTCCTCCTCTCTTTTTGCAGTTCTTCCCAACACTCTGTATATGCCCTCCCAGACCCCCTCCCTGTCCTGCTTCGTGCAGAACTCCTTCCAGCTTTTAATCTGGGCACTTTTTGCTCGGACCTCATATTCTTCTTTTGCTTTCAGGTACTCAGCAACGACACCATCTCTACGGACGGGAGCAGCGCAACGGATCCTTCTCTTCCTGGTAGCGACCGCCTTCTTCAGGACGGCGAGTTCCTCGGACCACCACGGCAAGGTAAGTTTGTAGTTATTTTTCTTTAATGGTATACTACTATTGCATGTTTTATCTATTATATTTATGTATGTATTAACTGTTTTTTCCAAATCTTGTGTAGTGTTTATATTATCTATTGCATTCTTTTCAATTTTGTTTTCTATTTTTAATTGGCCCAGTTTCTCACGAAACTGGGACCAATTTGCTTTCTTGGTATTGAATTTTCTTGTGGTAGATTTAACTATTATTCCTTTAGATTTAATTAAGCTGATTTTAAAAACAATGCCGTTGTGGTCCGAGCTCGTCATTCCTACGTCCACTCTCCAGTCTTGTACCAGGCCGAGAAGGTCCGTCGAGCATGCCGTGATGTCGACATGGCTGCTGAATACTTTTCCACCTCTTACCGTGTCAAAGGTAGGTGTGGTGCCGCTGTTGAGCACCTGAAGGTCCCACTCGTTTAGTTGGCCACACAGTTCTTCGCCCCTGGCGTCCTCCACTCTACTGCCCCACCACGGGCTCTTGGCGTTTACGTCTCCACCGATAAGCAGGCTGCCAGGTCCAAGGCGCCGCCGAATCGTCTCAAGGTGCTCCAGATATGGTGCCATAGGTGTGTCTGGCTCGAAGTATATGGAGACCACCGTGAGCTCCCAGGCGCTAGTGCGGATCCTCACCACAACGATGTTGTGTGTGGTGAGTTCTGGGTACTGTAGAACGTCTAAGTCTTTGTCGAAGACAGCTATAGCCGCCTTCACAGTCCCACTTCCTTCGTCCAGCGCCTGATAAATCCTCGACCCACGGTAGTCTCTCATCCTTCTTTGGCCTCCGACATATGGCTCTTGTAGAAGAGCCATAGTTGTTTTCCCTTCCATAGCACCCTGAAACAACTCAGCAGTCGCCAGCTCCTTTCTTTGCAGGTTTGCCTGCATTATCGGGTACGCCTTACGTCCCGCGGTGTTGGTGGCCACTTGTTCTGCCATGGAGCCCTCAGCAATACGCTATTTTCGCTCTAGCCAACGCGTCCCACCTGCGTCGGACGGGGCAATCCGAGCTAAATGCGTTGTGCCCCGTCATATCCAGTTTTGCTACAACGCAGTTGCAGCAGGTGGGTGCTACGTTGGCGAGCTTCTCCGCGCAATCTCTTCGTTGGTGAGGGCCCCCGCAGTGGCCGCACTTTTCAACAGTCTCGGTGCAGAGGCGCCTGCTATGACCGTACCCCAGACACATAGAACATTGGACCAGCGGTGACTGGTCCTCTACCCTTATGTGCTGGAGATCTAGGTACACCTCAGACGCCCCCAAAAACCGACCCCAGAGAGCGGGAGACACCCTGGCGACTATGTGGCATAGTAGATCGTTTCGTGCCCTCTTGCGGAATCTGATTTCGATTCGATCGTCATCAGCTGGCAGGTCGCGGAACAGCTTTTTGTTCTGCACCCTCAGAAACTCGAGTACGTCCTCGTTTTTATGCGAGCTGAGGACGTCCCTGAGGATGATTAGGGGGTCCAGGTTTTTTACCACCTGAACCTCCAGCTGCTGGTCAGCTTCCTCGATTTTCCTGCTGACCAGGTTCCGCTGCTCTTCACTCCTGCAGCTGATGACGATCTTCCTGTCTTTACCTTTACGCACGCGGTGAACTTGCACGTCACCCTGCTTGGCATTCACCGCGTTCCTTATTCTAATATACTGCATTGCAATCTTCCGATTACAAAGAAATTTGTAATCTTTGAATTAGCGTTAACATCACAAATGTCAACGAAATAATGAGCTATTTTTTAATTTGCCTGATGCCAGAGTCAGCCATTCTGTCTAAAATGTTCTTTTAAAGTGAAGGAACAAGCATTGATCACCACGCTTATGAGCTTCCCCACGTTTGTGTACTATTACCGATGCTGTCAACAACACCAGCCTGTAACTGTCCCACTGCAGGCCTCTCATACAGAGAACAAGCATTGATCACTACGCTTGTGAGCTGCCTTACAGTGGGCGGCATTACCGAAGCTGTTAACAACACCAGCCTGTAACTGTCCCACTGCAGGCCTCTCATACAGAGAATGAGAATTGATCACCACGCTTGTGAGCTGCCCCACGGTTGGATACTATTACCGAAGCTCTTAATTTAATAACACCAGCCTGTAAGTGTTCCACTGCGGGTCTCTCATACAGAAGAAGAGAACGAGAATTGTTCACCACGCTTGTGAGCTGTGGGGTGCCATTATTGAAGCTGTTAATCACCGTGATTTTATTCCAATTCCAGATTTGCAGTATCCCGCGACCCTGGCTAAAGCAAGGAAGGGACCACGGTGATTTAGTCGGTGAAAGTCGGATATAGCCCCGCACCATGCCTTCGCAAGATAAGAATCACGAACTAATACATGAATATACTTAATATTCAGAAGAAATTTTAGATATAAATATTTTTACCTATAGAAATATCAATGTAGTCAAATTGTGAATAATATTCCGTGAAATGAAAAGGTGTGATTTGATAGTGAAATTCAAGAGCTACGTTTTTATCTTTAAGGTGCAATTTTGCTTGTTAGTTATGATATCTACGTCAAATATTAGTTTTATGATCTTGACATATTGTAAGTAATTTGCAGAAGTGTAAGCTGAGATAAGATGTACAGTCACGAGCATAAATATGTATACACATAGCGGACTTGTAAAACTTATTTAACGAGAAGTTTATGTTGAAACTCAAAAATATATACATGATTTGAGAACTGTTGTAATTTTATGTTGTTAAATGATTAAAAGTTGAATTGATGGTGAGTTCCTGTTAAATTATTGTTTTACAATTTCGCTATGTGTATACATATTTATGCTCGTGACTGTACACAAAGTTGGGTTTGATACAACAGTTAATAACTCGAGAACGGGGGGACCGATTTTCGTGATTCTTGATTTGTTGGATTCATTTCCGTCCCGAATAACGGAATAAATATTGAAAGCAATGGAATATTGACATAAAAGTTATTATGCTTGTCTATACATATAATAAAACTGTAAAAAGCCGTATTTTTACATAAAAAAAAAACGAAGAAATATAGCCAGGGTGAAAGGACAACCAATAGTTCAGTATTAAATTATAATATTTTCAGCATTTTTAGAATTTTTGTCTGTTTGTCTGTTTATTTGTTCGGGCATCACGTAATATGTACGAAAGCAATGTAGAAAACTTTTATACACAACGATTGCGCGTAACTTGACGTAACATATAATTTTTGTTTCATTGCAATCGGTTCAGTCTATCAAAAGATATTTGAATTTAAAGTATTCCCGAAGTGAAATTACATTGTGAAGTTCCGACATCCACGCGAACGAAGTCGCGGGCACAGCTTGTTTATATAATAAAAGTACTAGCTGTTTCCCGCAGATCCGCCCGCCGTCTCAATTATTTTGAGTACTCCGGAACGCATTCACAATTATTAGGAATAGCTTTTGCTCGCGGCAATTATAGCCTAAAGCCTTCGTGAAAGAATTTTTCAAATCGGTCTAGTAGTTCCTGAGATTAGCGCGTTCAAACTAACAAACAAACTCTTCAGCTTTATAATATTAGTATTAAGATATTGTTTCTGCATATTTGGTAGGTCTGAAAAAAGGTGGTTTTTTATACCCCTAGGATGGTCCTTTCCAGAATTTTGATATTGCAAAACAAAGTTCGCTTGTTCAGCAAGCAATTTTATAAAAAAAAAAACCGGCCAAGTGCGAGTCAGACTCGCGCACCGAGGGTTCCGTACAAACCTGTAGGTATATAAGTAAAAGTTATGGTATTTTTATTGCTAAATGAAATCCATAACATAACAATGTGGAAAGCTGACGGTACCTTGTCAATACATATATGAAAACATTATGTATGTTCGGAAAAATCTTCATCTCTTTAAGAAGAGAAGTGATAGACATAATTTTAATACTAGAAATAGGCACAATTTGGATCAATCTCGGTTTAGATTGGCTGAACCAATTTGCATGAAATTTTGTGTGCATATCGGGTAGGTCTGAGAATCGGCCAAAATCTATTTTTTTATTTTTTTTTGTTAATCGCATAACAACGTTTGCTGGGTCAGCAAGTCTAATATATAAAATTCTCGTGTTGCGGTGTTTGTTTCCAAACTCCTCCGAAACGGCTGAACCGATTTGCATGAAATTTTGTGTGCATATCGGGTAGGTCTGAGAATCGGCCAACATCTGTTTTTTTTTTAATCGCTGAACAACGTTTGCTGGGTCAGCTAGTAAGTTTATGATTATTAAAAAAAATATACTATGTGATGTAACTAAAAATTTAAGATTTTCGGAATTTTTCCTATATGTGTACTTTATAACGTTGCTTCATGCCAAATTTCAAGATTCCAGGTCGTCTGGAAGTATCCTTTAGGTTTTGATTCCCTTGCGAGTAGTTGCGAGTTTCAAAATATGCGGCTTTAATTGCTGTATCTTTTGATTGCGTTGACGTAGAAGTTTGATTTTGTTACAGCTTAAAGATATTATAGACTTGAGTATTTGTTAAGAATTTCAATATAATACCACTACGCGTTCATGAGTAAAGGGGTAATAAGTTTAAAATTATTAAAAATATTTTTATTATATGATGTAACTAAAAATTTATTCTTTTCGCAATTTTTCCTTTATCTGTGTTATAAGACGTTGCTTCGTACCAAATTTCAAGATTCTGAGTTCACGGGAAGTACCCTGTAGGTTTTGATTCCCTTGCGAGTAGTGGCGAGTTTCAAAATATGCGGTTTTAATTCCTGTTTCTTTTGATTGCGTTGACATAGAAGTTTGATTTTGTTACAGCTTAAAGGTATTATAGATTTGAGTATTTGATATGAATTTCAATATAATACCACTACGCGTTCATGAGGAAAGGGGTAGTAAGTTTAAAATCATTAAAAATATTTTTATTATATGATATAACTAAAAATGTATACTTTTCGCAATTTTTCCTATATCTCTGCTATAAGACGTTGCTTCATACCAAATTTCAAGATTCTGAGTTCACGGGAAGTACCCTGTAGGTTTTGATTCCCTTGCGAGTGTCGAAAATTTGCGGCATAAACGGGAGTATCTTTTGATCGCGTTGACTTAGAAGTTTGATTTTTTCACAGCTCCAAGAGACCATAGACTTGAGTATTTGATATGAATTTCAGCTTGATACCTCCACGCGTTCCTGAGAAAAAAGGTCTTGACAGACAGACAGACAGACAGACAGACAGACAGACGGACAACAAAGTGATCCTATAAGGGTTCCGTTTTTACCTTTTGAGGTACGGAACCCTAAAAATGAACTTCTGACTAATATACCAAATGCTAAATGACATCATAGCAACACATTACTATATACAAAGTAAATAATATGATCAATACCGACTTCGAATCTTATCTATTGATAACGCAAAGATTCCTACGAAACATGAAAACTGGGTGCTAGATTACCGCTACTACTCGTTATAATAAAATAACAATAATAAATAAAATCCCGGGACAACTGACACACGGCTATCTGATCCCGAAAAGTAGCGCCTATACTATGGTAACCAGACAACTGATAAACATACTTATATATTTCTAAATACATACCTACATATTATATTCATATAAAGTTAATTATATGAGGGGCTTGTGGCTAAGTGTAAGCCGTACGGTTTGACCAATAATAAAGGTTAAGCCGCGCTAGCCGCGGTTGGTCCGTGGATGGGTGACCATTAGTAAACATACCGAGACCTATCCGTGCCTCGGAAAGCACGGTAAGCCGTTGGTCCCGACTGTCATACAGTGATCTTTGACAGTCGTTAAGTCATTACAATAATAATTCTGACACCCAGTCTTACTATGGAATACTATATTACCTAGCAATAGGTTGTGGAGGTCAGATAGGCAGTCGCTCCATGTAAAATACGGTATTCAGCTAAATCCGGTAGGATTGGAAGCTGACCCCAACATAGCTTGGGAAAAGGATAAGCAGAAGAAGATAAAGATAATTATGTAAAACAATGTCGAGTATATTTATATCGAATATAGTTACGCGAACGGAGACTGCTTATGCGGATAAAACCGCAGGGCAGAGCTAGTTATTGATAAATTATACCCATACCTAGAGTTATTGTCATGCTCATCACACAACGATTTGGGTGGGAATGGAACCCACGACCACCAGTTTAGCAGTCAGGGTCACTAACCACTAGAGCAACAGGCCAGCTGAGGTAGCCACGATCACGGTGCTTTAGCTACTTACTTTAGATTCGGAGCAATGTATGTGATGTTGTCCACATATATAAAAAAAAGCAGAATATAGATAATGCTAACATTCTATGAGTGGAAGATTGTGAGAAGGGATTTGATGTTTAACCTTTTAAACAAAATCCCGCTGCTTCTTAGGCCCGAGTCACACCGAAATGGCAGCGGCCGGCAGCGGCGGCGCGGTAACGCGACCTCCAGACCCCGCGCGCCTGGTATCGTATAGGAGCGCGCCGCCGCCCGCAGTGCCGCGAGCGGCTGAGCGTCGCCGCTGCCGGCCGCGGCCAGAAACACCAACAAGACTGCGGCCGCTCGCATCACCGCGGGCGGCCTCGCGACCTTTTCAAGCTTTTAAGTTATACTGGTCTTTTAAGTATGTAGTTAAAGTTTAAAATTATTTCACACTGAAAGTGCTCGCCGCGTCGGCGGGCGTCGCTGCCAGCCGCTGCCATTCCGTGTGACTCGGCCCTTACGTGATAACGTGATCCAGTAAGGAACACTCATTGCCTATACGATTATGATATAGGCAAGATTACACCAAGAAATGATAGTTGTTTATTGCACCGCCTGAATGAGGTCATTACGATTAGATAGCCAATGATTTTATGATTCACAGATATTGCTTTAACTATTCAACGATCAAAGAACTTATATTAAGTTTAACTAACTTTAAATATGGCGGACTTTCAAACAACTCTACATCCCACGGATTTTTAAAATTGCCTTCTTAATAGTTACGTAGTTGATAGGAGGTAAGACTGCCTCGTTGGTCTAGTGGTTGCAAGTGCGAATGCTATGCACGAGATATCAAATTCAAAATCAAATATTATTTATTTCGGTATATTCAGATTTTTTGATTTTGGGTTCGAATCCCGGGTCGGGCCGAAGCGGCGGTAGCCTAACGGCTAGGGCATCAGACATGCGGTCATGTGGTTGCGGGTTCGAATTCCACCCATTTTACTACCGTCGTGAACCCACTCGTAACACAAACATCTTAGTGTAGCGCGAGGGGTTAACAAGATTACTATTAATATGCGACCCATATTGCAAGTAATCTTTAAAGAAAAGAACTGAGAATTTTCTGTTGAGGAATTCTCAGTACAGCCCGGAGTTAGGAATAGGTATACAACCCCGAAGCCTTGGATGGAAACCAGCACAACCGTTCATCCAACGTCTAATATCTCTCTCGGGCCTTACTCACTTACTCCAAGCAGGTACCTTTTTTTTGGGGGGGTTGAAACGCTATTGCCTTCAACCCACGCTGAGGGCACAGCGTGGGGATATGTCGGACTTGCACCGACTAAAAACACCCCGGTCCCGTTTTTGCCTTCTTTTTTTTTTTTTTTTTATAAACGACGCCCGCACTAAGGAATTTAATCCTTGTGTCGCGGGGGTTTCACAAACATTCAAATCACATGCACATAGAACACCCAGACTTGAAACAAGCATTTGTGGATCTCACAAATGCTTGTCCCATGCGGGGATCGAACCCGCAGCACGTCGTGCACAGTGGTAATTGGCGTGGTGACCTATACCACTCGGCTATCCGTGCAGTCAGTCGTGCAGCCTTTGCTGGAGTCGCGGGATCACTTTCGCAAGCTCTGCGCAACTCCAGCAGGCTTCGGTCTCTACTGGACCCCTTCCAGAGGGGTGGGTGTATAGTGCCCACCCCTCACTCCGTACGAGAATAGGCGTGTGGGACCTCGCGCCTGTATCCTCTGTGGCCTGTCAGCTGGTCGCCAAGCAGGAGCATAAGAGAGGCTTTATCTCTTTCAACTTACTATACTTTTAAGTATAAAATCTGTTAAATGGCCTAAAACGTATATACACTAACACGATTTGGTTCGATTCCCACCCAGGACAAATCTTTGTGTGATGAGCATGATCATTTGTTCTGTGTCTGGGTGTTATTTATCTATAATATGTCTGTATTTAGAAATATATAAGTATGTATATCAGTTGTCTGGTTACCATAGTACAGGTTCTGCCTAGTTTGGGATCAGATGGCCGTGTGTGAGCTGTCCCAAGATATGTATTTATATACTACCTGGTGATACTTGCAACAGATTTAGCGACCCAACATGTTTTGTTTGGACTTATAGAATAATCCCCCTGTCTTTAAAATATTTAAATCGTATACCATCCTTAAATTCTGTAAAACTGCTAACAACCTTTTTTGAAACCCATAGACAATAATCATGACATAAAAAAAGAATCAACGACATTTCCATTTAAATAAAGAATGTACGGTAAATAGTATTGTTTTAAGCTTTTTCTATGAGGGATTAAAAAAATATAGTTTTTTTTATAAATATTTTATTATATTAACGTAAAATTATTTTTGTGTGAAAATCAATGTATTTTTAGAATTGATATGAGATATAAATTCTCAACCCAAATGAGAAATTAACGTCTATCGTAGCGGTAAGTTTATAAACTATTGATTATAAGCATTTTATTGTAGGAATCTAGGAATATGGTATATTTTTCTCTCTCTTGAAATAAAATCTGTGAAAATTTTCAAGCTAGGACTTTTTACTCATCTGTTCTTGTTGGATGACATTTAAATGACATATTTCTAAATTCTTCATCACCAGAAGCTAATATTTTTTTAATAAAAATACATATGAATAAGTCATTTTTCAGTACGCCGCTAAATTATATTTGGACAATACAATACTCAATTTTTTTAATAATAAAAAAAGTAACAGTTGTAATTTGCATTGTTTTCAAGTAAATTGACTGGACTGTTGGTTTAGGGTTAGTGACCCTGACTACTAAGCTCTAGAACGTGGGTTCGATTCCAGGAGAAATCTCTGCGCGATGAGCATGATCATTTGTTCTTTGTCTGCGTGTAATTTATCTAAAATGTGTATGGATTTAGAAATATATAAGTATGTCTATCAGTTCTCTGGTTGCCATAGTAGAGGCTCTGCCTAGTTGGGGATCAGATTACGAAGTCAAGGTGTCCCAAGATATTAAAACGTATTTAATGAAAACTTAATATTTTTACCCGCTTCAAAAAATACATCTCAATTCGTAACCTTTACTTTTATTTTTATTATGTTCCCTGAGACCCCTGGACAGGTTGGATATACATATTGGTAAACTACCTGGAACATAAATACATACTAACCTATATATTTTTTAACCCTTACTTAAAGATTATAAATAAATTACACCCAGACTTGGAACAAATGATCATGCTCTTCACATAATGATTTGTCCTGGGTGGGAATCGAAACCACGACCTTCGTTTTAGCAGTCAGGGTCACTAACCACCAGACCTATTACGTCACTTTCCTATAATTCTATATTTATACTTCTGTTGGACACACAATCATGTAGGCACCTACAGCACTCGCCAATCTTTATGGCCGCTCTGAATGTAGCCGTTGGTACGAACTCGCGCATGGTACACTGATACTACTACATACTCTCATACACACTACTCATACAGTCGCACTAACGCGCGGGAAGCGAGGACGCTTGCGGGTGGAAGTCAGCGCGCGCGGGCGTGCCCTGCCTCCCCGCCCCGCGTACGTCCCGCTGATACCTAATTTTGTGTTCTGCGCAGCGTAATGCGGCTAGGTTCGGAGCGGCCATCAAGTTTGGCAAAAGCTGAACTTTCTCCACCATGGTGTAGATGAGGGTCATAACAGATTCTAGGAAGAGTCTGACCCTCATCTACCCCATGGAGGAGAAAGTAGGTGTGGTAGTGCTTCTTCCTTTATTATACCGGGGGGGATAAGATTTCTCCTCTCACCACCTGGAACTAGCCTTTGCCCAGCAGTGGGGTAAAAGGAGCTGTGAATGACGATGATGATGAAAACAGATTTTTAATTTACAGACAAAATGGCCAAATGTCGGCGAAGACGGAAGTAAGTCGCAAATTATTATTATTTATTTAATTTTTAATGTACAGTCAACAGCGACAGATGAATTGAGTTTATACCTCTTGGAGACAAAACTGATCACGAATATATGGCAACTGTACTAGTTGTAAATGTTTGGTATAGTTTACAATCACATACTTCTGAATCACTTCGATGCCACACAGTTCTGACGCGAACTCCGTTCATTAGTATTGAATTTCTGATTTTGATCATCTTCTTTTACTGTTAACCGTACCTACATACCAACGCAAGTCAGACGCCCTTGCCATTATTATTCTACTAAATAAATAAATATTATTTTTATATTATACTAGCTGCCCGGACAGATTTCGTTCTGTCAAAAATAAATTAATTAAGGTAATTCCCGAGTTTAGGAACAGTTTTTTTTTTACTTATTATTTATGTTTTATACCTTTTAAACCTTCCCTGGACTTCCACAAACATTTCAAGATCAAAATCAGCCAAATCGGAAACGAAATGAAATCGGAAAACGGGTTTCATTTTTATATATATAGATATACGGTAACGGGTAAAACCCTTTCGTTCTCGGATAACAAGTCAAGCCTTTGATATTATTTTAAAGCTTACTAGCAATGTTGGTCGTTGCGAATTACCAGTATTCATGTTGGCCCCTCGTGCTAAGATAATGCTTGCGTCACGTGGGTTCACATGCCAACTGGCCCACAAAGGGATAAATGAAAGACAATTGCATGCAGCAGGGATGAGAATGTTGAGAGGAATGTGTGGTGTTACGCGAATGGATAGAGTAAGGAATGATTATATAAGAGGAAGTTTGAAAGTGGCACCGGTAACCGAAAAACTATGTGGAAACCGGCTGTCGTGGTATGGGCCTCATTCCTCCGCATCACATGATGCGGAGGAATGAGGATCATGTTGTAAGGAAGGTTTTGAGCATGAATGTGGATGGGTATAGGGGAAGGGGACGACCAAAGAAACGATAGATGGATTGTGTGAAAGTCGATATGGCAAGAAAGAATGTTACTTGTGAGATGACGGCAGATAGAAGAGTATGGAAGAAGAAAACATGCTGCGCCGACCCCAAATAAAATTGGGATAAGGGCAGGAGGATGACGTGGGTTCACATCGGAAGTTCAATTGATGGGTCTCGAACTGACAACCGATCGTTAATCCGATGACATTTGGCTACCGCTGCATTACCCTAGTCTCTCTCGTTGTTCAAAACAAAAATACTTAATCACTTTCAAAGCCTCATTCTCGTTTATTGGTTGGATGTATTTATTCACCCAATCACAATCTTGGAAAGTTGATTTGACTACAGATTATTGATCAAGCCTTTTAGAAACCGACAGCACCGAGACGTGGACACTGACAGTTGGACTAGTCCTCAAACTAAGACAGTCAGCGAGATAAAGAGTGAGCTATGCTCGGAGTCTCTTTAAGGATAAGATCAAGAACGAAGCGGTAGCCTAATGGCTAGGGCGTCGGATTTGGTTGAGGGTTCGAATCCCACCCATTACACTACCGACGTGAACCCACTCGTAACACAAGCATCTTAGCTTAGCTCGAGGGGTTAACGAGATTACTAGTAATGTGCGACCCACATTGCTAGTAACCTACTTAAACAAAAAAAATACGATTATCCGGAGAAGAACCGGAGTGACTGACATAGCTTGCAGAGTTAGTAAGCTGAAGTGGCTGTGGGCTGGTCATGTCTGTCGAAAGACTGATGGCCGTTGGAGCAGACGAATTCTTGAGTAGAGCACTCGAATCGGCAAATGTAGTGTAGGACCCCCCCAAACCAGATGAACCGATGACCTGGAAAAGGTAGCTGGGTCGGACAGGATGCGGAAGGAGAAAGACCAGGTGTTGTGGCGCCACCTGGTAAAGGCTTTTGCCCAGCAGTGGGTTGAGTTGATTGATTGATTGTTGATTTCCTAAACCGGGGGTTAGTCTCCTACAACTTCTGAACTCCAGTTTTACTATAGTTTTATTATTGTTGCCGTCGGTGCCACGGGACTCGAATCCAATGTCCTGGAATGAGACGATGGCAAAATCAAACGGCCTGTCAGAGTCCTTAAAAAGGGGATGGCCTATAGTGTGGGACGCTACTTGTGTCGATACTCTTGCGCCATCTCAAATTCCGAGTTCGTCGAATTGTGCTGGTGCTACTTCTGCGGTTGCTGAGAATCTCAAACGGCGAAAATATAACAACCCTTTTTTCATGGCACTCCCGTGAGTGCTGCTGACTCACGTCCTCCGACAGCCGAAGACCACGGGTCCATGGTCTTCGGGTGTCGGAGGACTTGAAGCAGCAGGTGGTGGTAACTACTGAATAATTCGTCTCATTCGAGCGCCTCTGTCATTCGGATAGTTACGTCACATCCCTCGAGTACTGAGACGCTAATTAACTTTCGTTCTTAAATGTCCATCTGTCGCCACTTTACACCTTAAAGTGATGGTGACAGCATGAGACTAAGCGGCTTTAAACTGATAATAATAATAATAAATGTAGACAACATCACATACATTGCTCCGAATCCAAAGTAAGTAGCTAAAGCACTTGTGTTATGGAATCAGAGACAACGAAGGTACCACAAACACCCAGACCCGAGGCAATGTAGAAAAGTGTTTTTCTACATTGACCCGTCCGGGGATCGAACCCTCAGAGCTGGCGACACCTTGAAAACCGGTGTATACGCCACCCGACCACGGAGGTCGTCGTGATTGACGTTTTAGTTTTCGGCCATAGCCTCGAATACTGAAACGCAAGTTAATTTTAAGTCGTTCTTAAATATCTATCTGTCTACACTTTTAAAATGACAGAGACAGCATCAGACTTAGGCCCAGTTTTTTTGATTCCTAGTTAACTTAACCAATGGTTAACTCAACCAATGGTTAAATATGCTAACTAATGGTTTCAAAACGCGTTTTTTCATCAATAGTCTGAATAATTGTCAAATAAGGCGCAATTTTTTTTGATCCCTTGTTAACTCAACCAATGGTTATATATTTATGCTAACTAATAATTTCAATACGCGTTTTTTATCAATTGTTATTCTATCAAATGGTTAATAAAGTTAACTACACACATCAAAAGTGTCTAGGGATCAACATATATTTTTGCAATAACTTTTCTCCTGATTGATATTAATTAAAATTTTCTTTAAGGATTCATCGAATAAAGTGTTTTCGTTTGTCACAGTAACGATAAACCAAGTCACCTTTGCATTAATAAAGAAATTTGCCATTTTCCTAATAAAGGGATTTTTGACATTTGAACCACTAACACAAAAGTTCGAAAAAAAGACTGAAATAACAGTTTTCTTTAAAATTTTATTGGGTAACTTAAACAATTAATAATCCGTGTTTCTACCGCGAACACTAACAACACAAGAACATCGGTTTGGCATACTCAAAATGAGTTCATCCAAATCACGCTGTGGAATGGCCGCCCATGTTCGTTGCAACAACAAAAAAAGGTCTTCTTGCGACTGGATACCCTCCATATTCGGCAGAGCTCTTCTCTGTAGCATATCCCATGCATGCTCAATCGGGTTCAAGTCTGGCGACTGAGCAGGCCAGGGCAGGACATTGATGTTAGCTGCGGCGAGAGTCTGTCTTACAACTCTTGCGGTGTGCGGTCGTGCATTATCATGCATTAACTGAAATAAGGGACCGATTTGCACTTGTAGAGGAACGATGACGTCTGATACAATCGTCTCAGCATAAATTTGAGCGTTGAGGTTGCTTCTGATCCAAATCAACTCAGTTCTTCCGCCGATCCAAATACCCGCCCATACCATGATGGTTCCACCACTATAAGGATGGACTTCCTGGCAGGATTTTAATCGCTGTTGGCGTCCAGGGGTTCTCCAGTGTCGTATACGTCTTGTATCCGGTCTCATACCAAAACGAGACTCATCAGAAAAGCACACGAAACGCCATTGTTCTTCTGCCCAATTTCTGTGTTCAAGAGCCCATTGATATCGAATCCTACGATTGTGCATTGCTATAGGTGGTACCCGTAGCGGTCTTCGGGAATGAAGGTTCACTTCATGCAAGCGGTTTCTGACTGTTTGGTCGCTAATTAAGTTCCCTGAAGAGTGATGAAGCCTCACGGCTAACATCATGGCGGTTATTGTTGGAGCTCTTCGAGTTAAGATTTGAATGTATCGGTCTTGTCTCCGTGTGGTGCAGCGATACCGTCCTCCATGGCGCTCAGCCACGGTACCAGTGCTTCGGTAACGTTTCCAAAGTCGACTGATAACACTCTGACTTGTATTCAGAGCTAAAGCCACAGTACGTTGCCGGGAACCAGCTTCTATCATTCCCACGGCTCTGAGCATTTCTTCCCTGCTTAAATGACGTCGCCGCTCCATAATAACGTTGGTTTTAATCAGTAGTAGGGAAACAGTAGCACTAATAATGTCTTCAATGCGTTGTATGATTTTATAGGGAAAATATTGACAGCTGATTTTCATCTTTTACTCGAATTTGATTCACAGTTCCTGATTCGAATTATGAAATGCACCAAAAAGGATCCATATAAATTTATAAAATCATAAATTTATTACAAAGCCACATCTCAATCTCAAGAAATCCGCATAAAAATGCTTGATCCCTAGACACTTTTGATGTGTGTATTTAACCATCCATTAGTTGGAATAAAAATTGATGAATAAACTCGTCTAATGAAGTTTGAAACCGTTAGTTGGCATATTTAACCATTGGTTGAGTTAACTCGGGATCAAAAAACTGGGCCTTAAAACTGATTGACGTCTTTGTATTCGACCCTTAGGTGTGTAGTAGATATCAATTTCCTAATATGCATTGTATTTTTAATCTCCTAAATTCATTTTTTTCTGTTTCAGAATGTGCAAAACGTAAGTTCATGGATTTCAATAAGTCTTGAGATAATCATTATTATGTTATGTAACACGTATATAAAAGGTAAGGTACAATTTTTAGTTATAAAATGGGAAATGTTTTAAAAAAGTTTTGAAGTGAAGCCGTTCAAACTGTGTCTTGTCAACACACTTCGTACGTCCGAACGTACCGTCAGTCATCAAGGTCAAGCGGTAGTGCAAGTATCTCCATTATAAGTATGGCGGTTTAAGTAGTAAATGAGTGTGACAATGCAATAAATATGTAGACGACAAAAGTAGATACATAATGCTCGATCTACACATCTTTTTGGCTTCACTATTAGCTACGCGTTTGTATGAAAATAATCTATCTAGCCCCCTTAGCCAACTGACATTTCTATGTGCGCGTAAGCGTGAACGTTGATAGAAATGGCTTAAAATGACATTAAATGTATGAAAATGACATTTGTTTTCGATAAGTCACGTCACTTAGACTTGTCACTTCCATACGACGACATTTTTAGACGGGCCTGTTGGTCTAGTGGTTAGTGACTTGACTGCTAAGCTGGAAGTCGTGGGTTCAATTCCCACCAGGACAAATCTTTGTGTGATGAGCTCAATCATTCTTTCTGTGTCTGGGTGTTATATATCTATATTATATATGTGTTTACAAATATTAAGGATGTTTATTAGTTGTCTGGTGACCATAGTACAGGCTCTGCCTAGTTTGGGATCTGCTATAATTGGCTAGAGGGGCAGGTGTTAGAGCGAGGACGGGACTGGGGTGTTTTTGGTCGGTGCAAGTCCGACATATTCCCACGCTGTGCCCTCAGCGTGGGTTGAAATCATCGAGTTTCACCCCGACAAAAAAATGGTGTTATTTACCTATGATTCGAGTAGTTTTATTACAAGGTATTAATTTTAATTTTGTTGTGTAGCCGGTGCCGCACCAAAACAGGTCAGTTCAAGCGGTGCCGGTCTTGCGACCGTCGGTACCCGGTGCGGCAGCCGTGCTGCAAGCCGCGCCGGAGCTGTGGTCGTAAGCGGCGCAAACGATGCAAGCGCAGGCGCTCCTCTTGCGGCCGCAAACCACGGTAAGATGTAGAAATAGTTGGAAAATCCAAAAGTGCACGCGTCATACTCTCATTCATTACAATATTTGTAAATAATAATTAATATATACCGTGAAAAGTAATAGGCTTCTATTCCTCAAAATATAGCCTATAAAAAAAAACAACTCGATAAGTGAAGTATTTCGCTCGTTATCGTGACCACAAGATACGGGATCCGTACATACAGACACGGACGTCCAAGTCAGAACTTAAAAAAAAAAAATATTAGTTTAAATAGTAAAAAGAGGTTGAAAAATATAATGAGTGTTATAAATAGTGTTTTTCTCAACATTTGTCTATTTATATTCACTTATAAAAGCAATAAAGAATAAAAAAGTGTCATTTTAAGTTGGAGAATCACTCGGTATGCGTAAACTGACAGAAATACCTCGCTGAGGCGTGCAATAACTAGGTAGTGTACGTTTTACAGAACTGCCCTAAAATCCATGCAATAGGAATGCGGGTTTTTTGATTCTGAAGAAATATTAGACACGTATTTTTTGCTTTTTCGAAATAGCGATTATCTACATACACAATTTGTAACAAAATCCCTGTCCGATCCCTAAGACTATTATTCGGTATCGTACTGCGAACACATAGGTATACGTAGCCATTAAATGGATTGAGATTATTTTTTTCCAAAGTGAAAATAATTAAATCAAAACAAAAACTGATGCAAGGCAACAGCAACACTGACCGCTCCTCAAAGTTCACGTACTTACTAACTACAGTTTTGTGTCAAAGAAGCCGCCTATGCGAGACGGTTCATGAACTGTACCACGAATACTCCTTTATTGGATCGGACAGGGGTTTTGTTACATGTTGTATACGGAAAATAGTGGAAGTAGATACATACACCTGACCCCTGCAGAGTTAAATAAGTATGCTTATTATACGATAGCTGCTAGTATTTAGCAAGTGCTAGTTAAAAGCATGTGTGTACAGTCAACAGCAAAAGTAGATGATGAATTGGGTTTATAACTTTATAGTCAACACTGATCACGAATATATGGCAACTGTACTATAAGTAAATACGGAGTATAATTTAAAATGACAGACTTTTAAATTACTTCGACGCCATACAGTTCGCGAACTCCGTTCATTATTAACGAATTTCTGATTTTGATCATCTACTTTTGATGTTGACTGTACACATGCGCGAAATAAGCATGCTTATTACACGAAAGCATGCTTTTATTTAGCAATTGCTAGCAGTGCTAGCAACCAGTAAAAACGTTGCTTGAAAATAGCATGTTTATTAGGTTGAATTATCCATCAAAAAGTCATGCTAGTTTCGAGAGGCTCCATTGTTGTCAGGTACCATTAGAAATACTAATAACTTCTTTTACACGTGCAGGTACCTATGGCGCTGCCGATCTCGCT
Source organism: Plusia festucae (assembly GCA_950381575.1). Classification (NCBI taxonomy): domain Eukaryota; kingdom Metazoa; phylum Arthropoda; class Insecta; order Lepidoptera; family Noctuidae; genus Plusia; species Plusia festucae. The sequence goes on from OX494457.1 coordinate 1,406,017, forward strand.
GCGGCTCTTTCAAGCGCTGTCGCCGCTGCGACCGACGCTATCGGATCAGACGTCGGTCCTGCTCATGAGAGGAATTCTCTCCTGCTGGTAATTGGGTATTTGACAATTAGATTTTTTATTTTATTCAAGTCATCATCTGCTTAGCTTTTTCTTAAGCTATGATGGGTGGCGAGATGACATCATTCGCTTTTTGCCGGATTGGTGGGAAAAGGCTCAAGACCGAGGGGACTGGAGCAAGTTGGGGGAGACCTTTGCCCAGCAGTGGGACACCTAAAAGGTTATAAAAAAAAAGTTTGTGTCGGCTACCAATCTTACTGGATTTAGCTGAATACCGTATTTTACAGAGCGACTGTTTCTCTGAACTCCACAACCCAATGCTTGATAATACAGTCTCACATAGTAAGACTGGTTGTGGGATTATTTTACTTAAGTATCAAGAATATACTTAAACCTAGGTATATACAATTCTAAAAACGGTACACTAATGATTTTCATAATACAGGATTAATTTAAAAGGAGTGTGTATATTCTACGAGGTAATCAGGTGCATAAAACTGAACAACTTTTCCCAAGGAACATAGGTCGAAATCTTAAAATTAAATCAACTTTTCATACAAACATAAGTTACGTGACCTGTCACTTTGTATAGAAATTTCTTCGGTTTTCAGTTAAGTTCTGGACACTGGCCGAAACGTCAAGCCTTAAAAGGTAATTCCATGAGTTCGCGTTTATTCCTGTGACGTAATTTATTTGTCATGCAACGCGATAGTTTAAAAGTTACCTTTGTTTTGTGCGGTAACATTGGTAAGTAGGTAGTTGCCATGACGACCAATTTATGTTATTTTGAAGTAGGTACAGCTCTCGCCAAACTTTATGGCCGCTCCGAACCTAGCCGCATTACGCTGCGCAGAACACAAGAGCAGGTATCAGCGGGACGTACGCGGGGCGGGGAGGCAGGGCACGCCCGCGCGCGCTGGCTTCCACCCGCAAGCGTCCTCGCCTCCCGCGCGTTAGTGCGACTGTATGAGTAGTGTTTATGAGAGTATGTAGTAGTATGAGTGTGCCATGCGCGAGACCGTACCGACGGCTACATTGAGAGCGGCCATAAAGATTGGCGAGTGCATTACGATTAACTATCCTCTTCCATAGAGGTTATTTATGAATTAAATAAACAAGGTTGTGATAACTCCTTATAGAAAATAGTTTTTTTATAATTGTATAAAAAATCTATTTTCTTCTATAGGTAAATATCAGCCTCACAGATTTTTACGTTTTTGAAGTTTGCTTCTTTAGGCTCGTTATGAAAAAATGATGAGAGAAATTTTAAGATGCGCGCGCATCACTGTAAATCTGTAAATCGAAACGCTAAGAAGACTGTAAAGTATAACTTCTCACGCGCGTAGGTACATAAGTACAGTCACGAGCATAAATATGTATACACATAGCGAAATTGTAAAATTTACTTATTTTATTTACGAGAAGTTTTTGTTGAAACTCAAAAATATATACATGATTTGAGAACTGTTATAATTTTTTGTTGTTATATGAAAAAGTTGAATTGGTGGTCATTTCCAGTAAAATTATTGTTTTATAATTTCGCTATGTGTATACATATTTATGCTCGTGACTGTACACGCTCCCATTTTTTTTTAATTACGAACTAAACAGATTTTAACTTTTCATTCTTAGTTGTGTGTCACCCATGCTTGAGGTGACCATTCAAGATGGTGTATTTCTGTTCCAGGTACTGTCTTGTCGGTGCATTGTCTCCACGCCCAGTGTTTGAGAAAATTGTGTTAGTGATATATTACATTATTATTATATGGTCATATTTATTCATTTTTAATTGTTGTTTTATTTTAGAACTAGCTTATCCCCTAAGATTATCATAAAAAGTTCAGCACTCGCCAATCTTTATGGCCGCTCTGAATGTAGTCGTCGGTAAGAACTTGCGCATGGTACACGCATACTACTACATACTCTCATAAACACTACTCATACAGTCGCACTAACGCGCGGGAGGCGAGGTCGCTTGCGGGTGGAAGCCAGCGCGCGCGGGCGTGCCCTGCCTCCCCGCCCCGCGTACGTCCCGCTGATACCTGATAGCGTGTTCTGCGCAGCGTAAAGCCTCGTATTCATGGTAAACATTTGTTTAGCAACAGTTGATCAACGTCGTTGGTGATCGGCGAGGATGTTGCTAGCAACTATGTTTAAATCAATACAGGTTGTCCACATGCCAGTCTGCGTTAAAATGTTGCCCGAGGAGGTAGTGTTGTGTTCTCTGTATCTGATGTATAGGATTTCTAATAAAAAAAGAGAAAAAGATAGTGGTCTTTTTCTCGAAGATGTAAATTATGTTGTAGCATTCGATGTAAGACTTGGGTATATTTAGGGCTTGAGAAATTTCTTCGAATGCATGGTTCTTTTTGTTTCCATCTTTGTATTCTTTTATAGAAGAATCCCATAATAATGGTTTTAATTGAAATAATTCTATTAGTTGCATTTTTTTATCATTGCTCCACACTACTGCCATGTTTATAAACTGTTGCAAACACGTTCACACACGTCAACAATTGTCGCTAAACTGATGTTTACGCTTGTCGGGCGAGAGCTTGTCAACACGACGCTATCAACTCTGCAACACGCAGTGTTGCCAGCAACATGTTGACAGAAATTCCGCAACACGTTGATTCAACGTTGTTGCTAAACAAATGTTTACCATGAATACGGGGCATTATGCGGCTAGCTTCGGAGCGGCCATCAAGTTTGGCGAGAGCTGTAGCTTAAGTACTTGTTATCCAGGCTATCGGCTACATTCATTCCGTATTTAATCAAAATTAGTCCAGCATTTAAGGCGTGAAGAAGTAACAAACATACACACAAAAAAACTTCGTCTATATAAGTATGATTGGAATCAGCAGTTGGTTTATCGCTAGATCAAATTTTTTTCGAGATAAGAAAAACAACAAATTTTGTTTGGCTAAGAAAAACAACAAAATATTTTCGAGATTTATTTACGTATTTAATTGAAATTAAAACACTTTTTTTGACATGCCATGTTTTTACACGCTTCTTATCAGCGCACGTAGCAACACGCGACACGTTCCCACTTAAATATACTTTTTAATTATTTTTTGTAAGACTTACGGCAGGTTTGTTTCGCGAAATCTAACTTGACAACTTCACCAACTTTAAATAGGCCACGTGATAAACGAAAATCTAAGTAAAAAAAAACAGCTTTTTTAGCATTTTGGGTCGCACATTACTAGTATTCTTGTTAACCCCTCGTGCTAAGACGCTTGTGTTACGAGTGGGTTCACATTGTTTGTGTTAAGGTTGGGATTCGAACCCGCAACCACATGATCGCAAGTCTGACGGCCTAGCATTAGGCTACCGCTGCTTCAATAGTAATGTAAGATGACGTAATAAATAAAAAGTTCATGTTCTGCAAATTACCTACATGGCATACAAAATTAACAATTCACAATCTAATTATTAATTAGATAGGTCTAGCCATGTCACAAAATTGGTTGATCACAGTTTGAGACATTCTCAAATTAAAAATATCAATTCAGAAACCACATTTACCCCCTCCTACCTCACTCCCTGCTTTTAGAGGCTGATCAATGTAATCTTGTCTAGACTGTTATTGGATAAATTTATTTTAATGTAATGTGTAGGAGAATGGGCAGCAGCGTTCTCCTAAAGAACTGATCAACTGAAAGTAGACTGCGGTCACCAACCCGCTTGTCCAGCGTGGTGACTAGGGCAACAAACACCCCATGATGCGCACCATAACACACTGCCCCCAGTTCCCGGTAGACCCACTGCGGAAGGCGGGGGACCGGGGGTTGAGGTGCAACTTGGGAGAGGACTATGTCCAGCAGTGGATCGCAATAGGCGGAGTTGATTGTTTCGACTGTGCGTTACGCATATATCCTATAAAAAGTCGGTCAGAAATAGTTTCAGAATCCGACTTGGCCCAATTATCGGTCCCAGGAAGTCTGACATAGGCGGGCAGGCTACTTGACAAAAATAATTGTGTCTATAATTACCTGAAAAAGGTTTCAAATCAATAAAACTCTTTTGTCTATTGACAATTAAAACAATTTTTAAATATTTTTTTAATTGTTTATGTAAAAAACTGCTACTTACATTCCATACAATTGCGTACCATATTATGGATAACATAGGGATAAGACAAGTAGGGTCAGCAAAAAAAATTATCTAAACTGAAATGGATTTATTAAAAAACAAATGAAAATAACAGCCTTTGTCTCTGTTGCAACTTGGTAGAGGCCTTACCCAGAAGTGGACTCCGATAGGCCGAGTGGATAAATTGTAAAAAAAAAAAACAAATAGATTTTTTTGCTGACTTTAATTGTCTCAGATATAAACAGGGTATACAAATAATTAAGCTAGAATTAAATAAAAACCACTAAATAATACACCATCCATACATTTAATAATCTAGAATATTTACAAACTTATTTTAATAGCCTAGCTTTCGGTCAATCAATGGCTACTTAACTTTAAGATGATCTCAAGTATATCTGTCGCTAGATTACACCGATCATCCCGCGCGAGCTGGCTGAGTCACATTTCAAAGGGTTTTCATCATTATTTTAAGAAATTTAAATTTAAAATATTTTGTTTTCTGTGGTTTACGCGAATATTAGACATTGAAATAAAACAACTTTCAAACAGATTCTATCGCGGTTTATTTAGATTTTAGTTTAAAATATTTGTTACTGTTGTTATTATTTTGCTATGGAAGAACGGTATCGCCTAAAGCAAGCAAAAATTTACTTAAAACGAGTCACCAAACACAACTATTGTTGTAAAAAATTTCAAGAATGAAACATTTTTGTAATTTGTAATAAAAAAATACTATGTATTATTTTTTAGTCAATCACGAGATAATTGTCAAAAGTAATCAAAAGATAATGAAAACTATATGACACGTAGGCCCGGCGCCCACTATCGGCATCGGCACGGCTGAGGATTTTAGGTGATAAAAAGCATTATACATTAACTTCATGGCAATAAAGTATGTTTATTTAATTAATAAAGTAAGTTTAGTTCCATGATTATTATATTTATTAGGTATTTTTGTTACTACGATCATATATCATGGAAATTTCTACTTTATTGCCATGAAGTTAAGTCACCTAAAATCCACAGTCGTGCCGATAGTGGGCGCCGGGACGTATGTTTCCTTTTGTCTTGTAAAAAAGTAATAACGAATATACAGTGAATAGACTCTGTCCTAAAATTTTCCAACATTATGACGTCACAACCTCTTGAACTTAAAAACGCTTCATCTTGGTATTTTTTTATTGTTTTCATGAAAAATACTCCAAAGTAAATACTAATCTATACCGAAAAAAATATACCTTATTTTTATAATAACTTCCGTGAGACGAACTCATAATTATTTAAAGATTCAACGGCTTACTCACGCGCATTCTCGGGATCGCCCGACTAGTTTCAGACTCAATAGGAGTCCTTAATCATGAGCTGATCTGACTAGTTGGGCGATGTTAATCTTTAAATACATAGTACCTTGATTTGAATTTATTAAAATAATCATGAAAACCTTTAGGAATATTAACTGGTGTTAACCCTCGCGTGATGCACGCTCTTACTAAGCATGACTTAACAGCCCCTTAAAACTGAGCAGCGCTTAAGATCGATATTTTTAACTATACTTTTGCACTAAAAAAACATTAATATTGTAGTAACTTAACGACTGTCAAATTTTCAAATAATGAGTAGCCACACTGTCAATGTTGCATTGTGAATATTATTGTATATTGACAATGCAACATTGACAATATTCTTCACTAATATATAATGGTCCAGCAGACTACGCAATACAAATACGATCTTGTGATTGTAGTAATAAAGTACAATTTTCAGAAACGTTTATCAGTATGTGACATTTGGAGAGAGACCGCAGGCCAAACACGCACTATATTATCGACTATCGTCGTCGGTCGTGTCGGACAACCGTCCCATCGGACTATGAGAGTGAAGGAACAGAGAGTGCACCTGTATTTGCGCACACACTTGTGCACTATAATATCTCCTGCGCACATGGCTGATCTCACTTGAGACTCAATGAGGCTGAAATTTGGTCTGGAGATTATTATTTTAATTTGTCGGCGATTCAATACCTCTTTCAACATACGACATTATCATTGAAATTTGTCGATTGTACATTTATTAAGACAGAAAGTATACCACATTAGAGTTCCATTATTTAGCGACCTCTGTCAACATACGACATTATTATAGAAATTAGTCGATTGTACATGTAAGACAGCAGGTATAGCACATTATTTAGGTGTGTGTGCGCGGGGCGGGTGTCAGTGCAGGGCGTGGTGCGGGGCCAGCACGGCGGCCGGCGGCAGCACGCCCGCCAGCACGGGCGCGCCGCCCACGCCACCCACGCCGCCGCCGCAGAATATTACCTGCACAGATGTTACGTTATTATACATCCAATATTGTCTAGCCAATATGGCCTATCCCGTGTCGAAAATCCGCTAGGGTCGCTACTGTCGCTTAAGGTCTATCTGAGAATTTCGACCAATTGCCGGCCAGTAGCTTGTCTCTCATTGGTGGAGAATGACAGATAGACCTTTTGCGACACTAGCGACCCTAGCGGATTTTTGATACGCGATAACCCCCCCATTTGAAAGATATTATTATTAGTCGCGACGCCACTAAACGCAAGCGTCGCAACGCCACTAAGCCCAGGTGTCGCGACGTCACTAAGCAGAGACATCGCGACGCCACTAAGCCCAGATGTCGCGACACCACTAAGTCCAGGTGTCGCGACACCACTAATCCCAGATGTCGCGACACCACTAAGCCCAGGTGTCGCGACACCACTAAGCCCAGGTGTCGCGACACCACTAAGCCCAGGTGTCGCGACACCACTAAGCCCAGGAATCGCGACGTCACTAAGCACAGACATCGCGACGCCACTAAGCCCAGGAGTCGCGACGTCACTAAGCCCAGGTGTCGCGACGTCACTAAGCCCAGGTGTCGCGACACGACTAAGCCCAGGTGTCGCGACACCACTAAGCCCAGGTGTTGCGAACACCACTAAGCACAGCATCACGCCGCATCGCAAGACAACGGCGCTTGAAAGATATTACTAGTGTTGGGGTCCCTTATGTCAGTTTATAGACCTATTAAATTGGCCACTTCCTCGGACTAGTCAGGGCACGATAATCGTGCGGGGTGTAAGGTGTGAACCACTGGAAATACGAGAGAAATGGTGGCGCCACCTTGTTTTTTTTTAGTATGCTGAGATCCCTCTGACGGGGTCAGAGACCTTGGTTTGCAGGCTCATTTTGTTTGGTTCTTTTCTTTTGGTCACAGCGTACTATAGAAATGCTTTGCGATATTTTTTATCAGCCAGGAGGCAGTGAGCATTTGCAGCGCTCACAGCTTTAAAGCCTTCTTTTAAAACCAACGTGTTTGCTATTGTTACTATTTAATTTGGGAATAATGAAAAGGTGACCAGCTGGATTTAAACAAAATCTACGATCTAGAAAAATACCAATTTCAAAAGACTTAGGAAGTTTTTCGGGTTGCTATTATATTATTTAATTTTGTACAACCTTCTAAAGATAACATAATACGTCATAATGAAGATGGCATGCACTTTCAAATCCCAGATAGCACCCATAAATACCGGGCTATTTCCAAAGTTAACATAAAATATATTTATCAAATGAAGATGCCATGCACTTTCAAATCCAAGATAGCATAATAATATATAATACCGGCCTATAAATGTCCCACTGCTGGGCACAGGCCTCTTCTATAAAGAAGGAACAAGCATTGATCTATACTATTTATTATTGAGCGTGCATTATCTTCCATGAAAATTATAGGCTATGGGTGATAATGTGCCATTGAAATGGTCACCCATTCACGAACCAACCGCGTCGAGCGCGGCTTTGCCTTTATTATCGGTCAAACCGTACGGCTTACACTTAGCCACGAGCCCCTTCAAGTTGGAACGAGTTATATACAACATGTAACAAAACCCCTGTCAGATTCAATAAAGGCGTATTCGTGGTAGTACATGAACCGTCTCGCATAGGCGGCTTCTTTGACACAAAGCTGCAGGTAGTAAGTACGTGAACTTTGAGGAGCGGTCAGTGATGCTGTTGCCTTGGATCAGTTTTTATTTTGATTTAATTATTTTCACTGGGGAAAAATAATAATCTCAAATCCATTTAATGGCTACGTATATGTGTTCGCAGTACGATACCGAATAATACCCTCAGGGATCGGACAGGGTTTTTGTTACACGCTGTATATTAATAGCTTACCTGTGAGACTGGGGTGTTTGTCTGTCCGGGAGTGGCTAGTACATACTGCTGCTGGCGGACACCGCCTACCTGGAACATGGCCATGATTATCATTATCTTTATTAATTTGCTAGTTAAAATTAAAATACAAACAGCTGATTATGCAGGGCTGTTTTTGCACGGCTCCACTATAGTCAAAATCAAAATGTTTTTATTACTAGTAAACCTAAAATAGGCGCTTTAGAAACGTTAACTTTTGAAATATATGACTCTAGTTGCGCGGTTCCAGTGTCATTCCTATGGAGAAGAACCGGGAAGAAACTCCATAGGTTACTCTTAAAAAAAAAATAGTTTACAATTGATCATGAAATATGTGCGTCAATAACGCTAGGAACATAAAAAAAAATACTACAGGACGGGCCTGGTGGTCTAGTGGTTAGTGACCCTGACTGCTAAGCCGGAGATCGTGGGTTCGATTCCCACCCAGGACAAATCTTTGTGTGATGAGCACGATAATTTGTTCTGTGTCTGGGTGTAATTTATCTATAATATGTATGTATTTAGAAATATATAAGCATGTTCATCAGTTGTCTGGTTACCATAGTACAGGCTCTGCCTAGTTTGGGATCTGATGGCCGTGTGTGAGTTGTCCCAAGATATTTATTATTATTTATTTATACTTATTAAGTCCACGCAGAGGCTAAGCACGCGTGTCCAACTTCTATACAAGGGACTTATTCAAATTAGACAATAAAAAAAACGTGTGGCACTCGGGGACTGCCGCGGTAAAGCTATTGCATAGCATTTTTATCAACTTATGCAATTATGTGAGTGTGGCATTATAAAGATATGATAGATACCTATTACACCTATATACTTTCTCACAAACAGCTGCTTACGTATTCGTCCGATTTAGCAGCTCGTCTCGATCCTTGCGAGCTTCGTACAGTCGAACCATACACGTTAATCGAACGCTCGGCCGAGCTACATGGTAGGCGGAGTGGGGGGTGTTAGGTTTTTTTCGTTACGGAATTTCTTGATTCGGTCGCCGCGCTCAAAGCCCGCGATAAAAGCTATGCAATAGCTTAAAAATCCCCCTGTATAATATTTAGCGAGAGCCACGAACCTGATGGATCTGTTGCGGCTGCTGTATTGTCTGTCTGTGCTGCTCGTCCGTCTCAACGACCACCTGCTCCATAAACGAACCTCCACCTACCAAAAAAAAAAAAGTTATGTTGAGGTAGCCATGGCTGGGGATCGGACTTGCGATCATATGCGATCATGTGGTTTCTGGTTCGAATCCCACCAATGATTATAATAATGAATCATCACCAATAATTTAATCATTTATTTCATTTAATATTATGGAGGTAATTCATAATGCATATAGCTTTGTATGTACATTATCCTGAAAAGTAATCGCATTCTATTCAATTTTGAAGCGGCGGTAGCCTAATGGCTAGGGCGTCGGACTTACGGGTTCGAATCCCACCCATTACACTACCGACGTGAACCCACTCGTAACTCAAGCATCTTAGCTAAGCACGGGGGGTTAACGAGATTACTAGTAATGTGCGACCCACATTGCTAGTAATCTTTAAATAAAAAAACTATTCTACGAATCCGGTCATTGAACCGCTAAGCCACTAAAAACTGATAAATTATAATTACTGACCAGTATTATTCGTTGATGTAGTGGAGTTGAGACTTTCACAACCAAACAGACAGTGCTGTACCGTCCACCGGGGCTCGAATGGGATGTGTGTTTTAACCTTAAAATAACGAGAAAAATAAATAAAAAACAACTATTAATTATATAAATAGAAAGAAGGAAATTTTTTAACCTCCGGCAGGACTCGAACCTGCGACTATCAGTTCAACATACCAATTACAAGTTATTGTTCCCCGCATGACTGCGTTATGAATCAATCCATCAGACTTTGTATTAACAAATTGCTATTCAACTCCCCCGTGCCTCGGAAAGCACGTTAAACCTTTGGTCCCGACTGTCATACAGTGATCTTTGATAGTCGTTAAGTCATTACCATTCTGACAACCAGTCTTACTATGGAATACTGTATTACCTAGCAAAGGGTTGTGGAGGTCAGTTAGACAGTCGCTATGTAAAAAATAGTATTCAGCAAAATCCGGTAAGACTGGAAGCCGACCCCAAAATGGCTCGGGAAAAGGCTAGGCAGAAGAAGAAGATATATATCTTCTTCTTCTCTCCAGAGTAAAGTTGAGTGATGTTCACAGTGTTACCTTGAGCTCCGTGGTGAGCATGAGGATGTGCCTGCAGGGCAGGCGGAACACCTTGCTGAACAGGCACGAGCACTCCTGCGTCGACGTGCCGTACTTACATATGGCGGCGCTGCTGTGCTTCCTGCAACAACACGGATACAAATCTAATGATTCCTATAAAGCTACTTTTTAAATGGATTCTAACGTGGTTATCTATCTATTATATATAATTCCAGTGTCACGATGTTTGTCCGGGATGAACTCCGAAACTACTTTTAGTATACTGTGACAGGGTGGGGAGCGCCTTCTTTTTAGGTTCAACCATCGTAGCGTGCGGACATAAGACATTGCTTTGTTTATACCTAGTGATAGTGGTTAGTGTTATCAAGCATTTTACACTACTGAACCGATTTTAATCAAATTTGCACACCGTATGCAGTTTGATCCAATTTAAAAGATAGATTGCATCACAATTATATTTAAAAAAAAATTAGACTGCGGGCGGAGCTGCGGGAAACAGCTAGTACTTATAAATAATTGTATTTCTTTGTTTTTGTTACTCATAAACTAGTTTATTGTTTTATAAGTTAGCCTAACGAAATTTTTATATTTGTACTTTGACTTCAGATTTGGGTTCAAAAAGAAATGAAAAATGTGAAAGTAATGAAAAATTAAATTAAATTTTCACCCGTGTTATATAGCTGACGCTGTAATAGAGAAAAATACCAAATTCAAAGCTGTCTGCCCGCGGCTTAGCTCGTAAACAATTATAAATTTTCCCTCGGGAACTACTTCAGGAATCGGGATAAAAGGTAGCCTATGTCCTTTTTCATGTCAAAAGCTACATGCATGCCAAATTTCATCCAAATCCGTTCAGCCGTTTTTGCGTGATTGAGTAACAAACATCCAAACATCCACACTTTCACATGTACAGTAGGATAATTTTAACACCTTGCATGCCTGTATGTTAACCCATGTTTTGAACAAATAAATTATCTTGTATCTTATTTCTGATTCATTATCTGTTTTTAGTATGTACTAAAAATAAGAATATACCTTTGAAATGTAATGAACAACATACCTGCCGGCTCGATCGTCGAGGCACTTCTGCGCCAACTTAGTTTGATGACTCATCAGATTGTAAGCGTACTGTGTGATTGTGTCAGTAGGGGACTGCTTTAAGGTCTCCGTGTCCTGAAGATAGAGAGCATATTTGTTATATCAAAGTAATTCAATCAAGACTGATAAGTTTACTATTATAATCATGCAATTCGATAATTTAATATAAACGATAAATAAAATTAATAAATGTGGACAACATCACATACATTGCTCCGAATCCAATGCGCGCTTGTGTTATGGAATCAGAGCCAACGAAGTGGTTTTTTTTTTTTTCTACTTTGACCCGTCCAATAATCGAACCCAGGACCTCAGAGCTGGCGATACCTTGAAAACCGGTGTGCACGCCACTCGACCACGAAGGTACAAGTAGCGGCGAGAAACTTTAGCGCTGACCGTTATTGCGCAGAAGTAAAAAGTAAGGCACATGTGAGGCGTGCGTAGCTCCAATTGGCTCTCCACCCAGGACTCATGCGCAGTTATCCCCTCCGCGCATCGTTCAGCGCTAGACTTATGTGCCGCTACTTGTAGTCATCATTATTTATTCATTGAATATGCTCACCCTGAGCCTGCTGATCGCGAAGGTCCGTCTCTCATTCTCGAGCTGATTGGCGACGTTGAAGAAGACTGACACGAAGTCATCAGGCTGCAACTGGTTGCGGACTAACTGCTGGAACTTCGTCACTAGCCGTTCCAGGCCCTGAGAACATCAAATATCAAGTTATTAAATGATTGGACTGGACATATCTTCCATGGGAATGTGACGTCTGGATGTTATCCTACTAATATTATAAATGTGAAAGTGTGGATGTTTGTATGTTTAGATGTTTGGATGTTTGTTGCTCAATCACGCAAAAACGGCTGAACGGATTTGGATGAAATTTGGCATGCATGTAGCCTTTGACATGGAAAGAACATAGGCTACCTTTTATCCCGATTCCTTAAGTAGTTCCCGAGGGAAAATTTAAAATTGTGTACGAGCTTAAGCCGTAGGCTGACAGCTTAGAAATTTGGTATTTTTCTCTATTACAGCGCAAGCTATAACACGGGTGAAAATTTTATTCCATTTTTCATTACTTTCACATTTTTTATTTCCTTTTGGACCCAATTCTGAAGTCCACGCAGACGAAGTCGCGGGCATAAGCTAGTTTGAAATAAGTAAATCACACTAATATATTAAGGCGAAAGTTTATGATAGAGTATGTTTGTTACCGTTTTAATCTGAAATGGCAGGACCAATTTTGATAAAATTATGAACGGAGGTAGCTGACACCCTGGATTAACACAAAGGCTTACTTTTTATCCCAAATATATTAGCAATGTATTATGATTTACCTATTTTTTTATTTCGATAAATGAACACGACAAAACATTTTTTTTTTCATGCTCATAATTATTCTTATACTATATTTTACATGGAGCGACTGTCTATCTGACCTCCACAACCCATTACTTTATAATACAGTCTTAGTAAGACTAGTTCTCAAGAGTATTTTTAACGACTGTCAAAGTTCGCTGTACGACAAAAGGGACGAACGGCCAATGTATGGCCACCCATCCAGTTCGCGGCCCCGACTCGGCGGCTTACCTTGTGCAGTATGTTGGTGTAGTTGTCGGCCTCGAGCCACGAGTCCAGCTTGTGGATGGCCCCGTTGTTGCGGGATATCATCTCCCACAGCCGCAGGGTGCCGGCTCCCGTGCCTATTATGTTGCGTTTTAGCACCTGGTGTTGAAGACAAACAGATAATTAATTTCATTTTTCTCAGAACATGGCTATACTGACCTCTTCACAGCTATATTGTCTATGCTATATCGTATACTATATTATCACTTCCAATCTCAGATTAAAGTCCAATGCAGTCGTATTGCATTTTAAGCGTGCAAAAACACTTAGGTACCATAATATAGTCTAATCTAGCCTTATTAGACCTGAAAGATTGCATTCAGCCTGGTCATATTACACATCAATCTTGCCACATTATACGGCAATACACATGCATCTTAGCTTAACACGAGGTGTTAACGAGATTACTAGTAATGTGCGACCAACATTGCTAGTAATCTTTAAAAAAAAAAACAGCCATAATACACTCCAACGTCGCATAAAAAGACCTCAACATAACTATATTACCCGTTAACATGGCTATTATAATCCACTCGAACCCAGACACTTCACCTTGGCCACATTACAATCCAAACCAGCCATTTATACTCCAATTTTGTGTCCTGAAAATGGCCATAATATCATCCTCAAACTGGCCATATTACACTCCAACCTCGCAAACAAGCCATTCACATGGCCATATCGCCCTCCAAACTGGCCATATTGCACTCAATCATGGCCTCATTAACCTCCAACCAAACCCAGTCATATTACACTCCAACCTGGCTACATTCCACTCCAACCTCGGCCACAAGGCCCTGAAAATGGCCATATCACCCTCCAAACTGGCCATATTGCACTCAATCATGGCCTCATTACCTTCCAACCAAACCCAGTCATATTACACTCCAATCTGGCTACATTCCACTCCAACCTCGGCCACAAGGCCCTGAAAATGGCCATATCACCCTGCAAACTGGCCATATTGCACTCAATCATGGCCTCATTACCCTCCAACCAAACCCAGTCATATTACACTCCAACCTGGCTACATTCCACTTCAACCTTGGCCACAAGGCCCTGAAAATGGCCATATCACCCTCCAAATTGGCTATATTGCACTCAATCATGGCCTTATTACCATCCAAACCCATTGCACTCCAACCTGGCCACATTACACTCCACACTGGCCATTTCACACTCCGACCTCAGCAACAAAGCCCTGAAAATGGCCATATCACCCTCCTAATTGGCCATATTCCACTCAAAACTGGCCATTTACCACTCCAACCTCAACACAAAGCCGTCAACATGACCACATCGTCCTTACTACCATGTCCGGTGAGTACCTGCAGCTGCGCGGCGGTGTGGTCCCCCCGCAGCAGCGCCAGCGCGTACGTCTTGCACCTGGCGGCGACGTCGTCCGGCGTAAGCGTGGCGTCGTCGCGGCGCAGCGTGTCGGCGCATGCGCGGGCCGCGGCGCGCGCCGCCTGCCACACCGAGCACGACACGTGCGCCGACGGAAACGCCGTGCGGACCGCCTGACAACATAAAACACAACCATGTATAAAGGATCTCACACACAGGCGCGATAGGTCGATAATATCGCATGCGTTACTGCGATATCTGTTTTCAGTACATTTTATATTAGGATGCCCGCACTAAGGAATTTAATCCTTGTGTCGCGGGGGTTTCACAAACATTCAAATCACATGCACAAAGAACACCCAGACTTGGAACAAGTATCTGTGGATCACACAAATGCTTGTCTCATGCGGGGATCGAGCCCGCAGCACGTCGCGCACAGTGGTAATTAGCGTGGTGACCTATACCACTCGGCTGTCCGTGCAGTCTACGACTTGTACGGGGCAGCCCCAGACTAGTATGGAGAAATAAATATTGACGTCACAGAACATTGTCGCTATCTCTGTCAAATTAACAATATTAGAATGCTTGTAACAAGCTCAATATAAAATGAATTAGTGTGTCGTTTTGAGAATTCGTTATAGTTTGAACTAGTTTGAATTTCTTTTTTGACTTATGAAAAAAAAAAAATTATCAAATACCCAATTATGCACTATATTCTGGTAGCTTTAATGATTATTTTCGAGTGACATGAAAAAAAAACTCTCCGCAGCGCTTCTCTTGGTGTGTTGGCCCTTATGGTCGATTTTCGACAGCGAATGTGGCTCTAGTAATAATATTTACCTGCTGGCTTTTAGTTGGATCGCAAACGACGCATCTCACTTGCCGCCACGCCGGGTTGCAAGATTTGAACGTCTCCAACAGCCACGTCAGATCTTCACCGATGAGTGTTGAGATGCCTGAAAAATATCTAATATATAAAATTCTCGTGTCTCAGTTTTCGTTGCCATACTCCTCCGGAACGGTTGGACCGATTTGTATGAAATTTTGTGTGCATATCGGGTAGGTCTGAGAATCGGCCAACATCTATTTTTCACACCCCTAAGTGGAAGGGGTGGCCCTCTCCAGTTTTTTTTAATATGGCGGAACAAAGTTTGCCGGGACAGCTAGTAATATAATAATATCTTGAGACATCTCACACATGGCCATCTGATCCCAAACTAGACAGAGCCTGAACTATGGTAAGACAACTGATAAACATACTTATATATATCTAAATACATACATATCATAGATAAATAATACCCAGACACAGAAAAAATTATCGAGCTCATCACACAAACATTTGTCCTGGGTGGGAAGCAAACCCACGACCTGCGGCTTAGTAGTCAGGGTCACTAACCACTACCAACAGGCCTTTAGAATTTTTTTACAGCTCCATGGGACAGTAGACCTGAGTATTTGATATAAATTCCAGCTTGATACCTCCACACGTTCCTGAGAAAAAGGGTCTTGACAGACGGACGGACGGGCTCCTATAAGGGTTCCGTTTTTTCTTTTTGAGGTACGGAATCCTAAAAACTAGAATCTGTAATCACCAACCCGCAATGAGCAAGCGTGGTGATCAATGCTCATTCCTTCTCTATATGGGAAGAGGCCTGTGTCCAGCAGTGGGACGTTTATAGGCTGGTATTATATATTAAACATGACTCACCTGCACTAACAATGACAGACTTCCCGTTGCCATCTTCAGCGAGAAAGAGCGTCACGTTGTGTTTGACCGACGGCGTGCCCGTACCGCCCACAGTTGGTATTGTACTATTAAATTCTATTCCTGCAATAACATACAAACATACTCTTAGGTATCGGACAGACTTTTTGTTACACGCTGTATATAGATATTTTTTTTTATGAAAGTTGGCCGTGGGGTTTCGGCATAGAAGAGAACCTCCTCCTCTCTTCTCGTGGGTGTCGTAAGAGGTGACTATGAGATATAGAAACAAGGAGAATGGGCAGCAGCGTTCTCCTAAAGAACTGAAAGTAGACTGCGATCACCAACCCCAGTCCAGCGTGGTGACTAGGGCCAACACCTTAATGATGGCGCACCACAACAAACAGCCCCCAAATTGAGGATGGGTGTTGTGGCGCAAGATTAGAGAGGCCTAGGTCCAGCAGTGGACCGCGATAGGCTACACTTATGAAAGTTTTAAAAATTGTCTTCTTCTTTTTCCTGCCCTTATCCCATTCATATGAGGTCGGCGCAACGAGTATTTTCCTTCCATTCATCTCTATTACTCGTCATCGCGGCATCCACTCCTTTCTTTCTCATATCATCTTTCACGCAAAACAAAGTTTTAAAAATTGGCTGTGGACCCCAAAACACATCTATGAAATTGAGTAGACCACCATATGCTTACGCCTTTATTTGGTGGTGCCAGTCTCTTTTGTCTATGGCTACTTCTCACTGTACTTTCTTACATAATATTTGGCAATTAATAAACGGATTCTATCGCGGTTTCCTTCTTCTTCTTCTGCCTAACCTTTTCCCAAGCTATGTTGGGGTCGGCTTCCAGTCTCACCGGATCTAGCTGAATACCGTATTTAACAACGCGACTGCCTATCTGACCTCCACAACCTATTGCTAGGTAATACAGTACTCCATAGTAAGACTGGTTGTCAGAATTGTATTGACTTAACGACTATCATAGGTCTAAGACTATGATAGTCGGGACCAACGGCTTAACGTGCTTTCTGTGGCATGGAAGGGTCTCGATATGATTACAAATGGTCACCCATCCACGGACCAACCGCAGTGTGGCTTAACCTTTATTATCGGTCAAACCGTACGGCTTACACTTCCACAGCCACGAGCCCCTCCACATGACACTAAAATCGAAACAAACCGCGATAGAATCCTTTTAAAAAAAAATAGAAATTTTTAATGTCTAACATTCACATAAACCTTAGAACAGTAATATTTATTTTTAACATACCCGTCTCGATGCATAGAAACTGCGGGACCGCATTGAAGGCAAGCTGCATGCTCGGAGTAGTCAGGTATACGCACTGGATGCAACCAGACTGAGAGTGGAGGAGCTTGACACCAGCATCTGTTGATAAGGTGAATTAATTAATAAATAAAAAAAAAAAAAAAAAAAAAAAACGTGTGGCACTCGAGGACTGCCGCGGTAAAGCTATTGCATGTGTGTGGCATTTTATAGATATGATAGATACCTATACACCTACATACTTTCTCACAAACAGCTGCTTACGTATGCGTCTGATTTCGGAGCAGCTCGTCTCAATCCGTGCTTCGTACAGTCGTACCATATACATACACGTTAAGCGAACGCTCGGCCGAGCTACATGTAGGCGGAGTGGGGGGTGTTAGGTTTTATTTACGTTACGAAATTTCTTGATTCGGTCGCAACGCTCAATAACCCGCGATAAAAGCTATGCAATAGCTTAAAAATTGATGATGAAAAGTTGATGTCGCATGCTCTATCTCTTTTTCGCAAAACAACGACTTGTACGGGACAGCCCCAGACTAGTATGGAGAACTGAATATTGACGTCACAAAACATTATCGCTATCTCTGTCAAATTAGCAATATTGGAATGCTTGGACTTACTCAATATAAAATTAATTAGTGTGTCGTTTTTAGAATTCGTTATAGTTTGAAGTATTATTTTTGGTTAATGAAATAAAAAAAAAATTGTGAAATACCCAATTCAATGGGTGGGCTTCGAACCCGCAACCACATGATCGCAGATCCAACGCCCTAGCCGCTACAATAAAGAATTGAGAATATAAACTCACCATAATTCAACTGAAGTTTCCTAACAACAAAGTCATACTTCTGGTTGAGCCAGCGAACAGCACCGGTGCCCGTCGCTATCAGCTGCTCCTCATTTGTCACTACTTGGGGTTCCGTACTGAAAAATATACATCACAATAAAATAATAATAGAAGAATATTATACAGGATTATTTTTTATGGAGTGCGTATATTCAAAGAGGTAATCAGGTGCATAAAACTGAACAAATTTTCCCAAGGAACATATGGTATGAATAAGTTCATTTTCAATTTTAAGATTTCCTCGTAAGATACCTGCACTTCTTTTAAAATATACCTGTATATTTAATATATTTTTAATTACTTATACAGATTGCCCGTTTGAGCGGAGCCTACCAAATCTTGCCCGCTTACTTCATATAATCATAACAATTAATCATTGCAACTACAAAAAGTTAACAACGGCTACAACTACAAAAAGTTTGTCAGTATCACTATTCGAGTCGGCCCAATAGGCATGCGGAGAATTTATGCATTTTTTTTTTTACTTTGGCGATATAACGAATATCAACTTAGATACAGCGAATTTAAATTAAGGAGTGGGGACGCGCCACGTCATTTGTAGCTAATATTTTCACCTACTTGTGACGTCACAAGCCCTCACTCCTGAATTTCGACGCGATTTATTTTTGACAAATTTTACTTTATTAAAAGCGGCTGGGCAAATAAAATTTTATCTTTGCCCAGCAGTGGGACAATAATTAGGTTATGAAAAAAAAAAGTGGCTTTAGAAACATCCGAATATACTCGCGGCGAATCTAGTCAATCACACGCAGCTTTAAAAAAATCTATAGTAAGCGGGCAGGCTAAAAGAAACGAATTCTAACTAATATTACATATAAAAACATTTATATTTTCAAAAGCATGCTTGGATATACAAAAATATAGGTAGGTCACTTTTTTTGTCTTAAAGCACTAGAAAAATCTAGGAATAAATCACTATCAAATAAGTTTTCCCAAACATCAATTATTATTTTTTAGCTTTCTTGCTATGTCGATCGCACATTGCTAGTATTATTTTTAAACCCTCGTGGTTTAACTAAAAATAAATGCTTGTGTTAGGAGTGTTCACGTTGGTAGTGCAATGGATGGGATACGAACCCGCGACCATATAATCGCGAGTGCAATGCCTAAGCCATTAGGCTACCGCTGCTTAAGTTTTTTTTTATTTTTTTTTCTAAAAAATTATTACTATCAATGTGTCTCGTTAACCCTTCGTGCTAAGCTAAGATGCTTGTGCTACGAGTTGGTTTACGACGGTAGTGTAATGGGTGGGATTCGAACCCGCAACCACATGATCGCAAGTCGCCCTAGGCTACCGCTGCTTAAGTGGTATTAGATTACAGCATACATATAGCCCAATGTTGGGTGGAATAGGGTCTTCATGAGTTTTGGTGAAAAAGGAGGTGGTATATCCAACTGTGTATTTCTATTACAATAATAATAAACTTAGGTACCTCTCAGAAGTCTCAGCAGGCGGACTCTCAATAATAGCCACTTCGTACTCCTGCGGTCCGTCTCTCTGCGTCCCGCTGTATAATTCAAACTGTTGGTATGTGTTCAGTGAATATTATAAAACCTATCATAATTATATTTACCTCTCAGCGGGCTCAGCGGGAGGATTCTCTATAATAGCCACTTCGTACTCTTGCGTACCGTCTACCTGTGTACCGCTGCTCAATTCAAACTGCTGATATGTATTCTGTTGCTCTTCTACTTGTTGCTAGAAAGAAATATAAGGATTGATTGATTTATTACATACAATCACAATATATACAAGACAAAACATCATTTTCTTGTTTGCGGTTATGAAAGATTTCATTTTTATAATCATTCTTAAATATTTTTCATTGTTTTTTGCATTATGTATATATTATATTTGCCCTCTTCTATGATTGTTTGTTTTATTAAGTTTTAGCTTAGCTGTAAGTCTTCCATAGTATAATAAATAAATAAATTATTAATGCACATATTCATTATGTACATGGTCCATGATTGTAAAACATATTTTTTTAAAGAATAACCTATGGAGTATCTTGAAGGTTCTTCTCCATAGGAATGACACTTTGGAACTGCGCACCTAGACTTATTTAGTTTTAAAATTAATTATAAAATATACCTCATAAATTCAGGTAATAAACAAACATCAAAAAATAGAGTTTAACCTAATTTAACTGTTTACATTTCATATTATATAGCTGTATCGCGCAGCTCCGCTCGCGGTCTCAATTTTTATTTTTGATGTAAGCTATCCTATCTTTCAAGTTGGATCAAACTGCGCATGGTGTGCAAATTTGATTTAAATCGGTTCAGTAGTTTCGAGTTCATCCCGGACAAACATTCTGACACTGGAATTATATATAATAGATTAGCTGACCCGGCGAACTTTGTTCCGCCTCCGCCTTAGATGTCTTGGTCGCGGCATGGTATTGTTATTAATGATAATATCGGCACAGCAACATAACTTAGTTATATCATTTTTAACAAATGAACCGCTGACTTATGTTGTGACTGAGTTGTGTTTTGTTATTTTATGTCACTTGCGTTTTGTTATACCACGCTTTATGTCACGTCCCACGGGAACTAAGGGAACGGGATAAAAAGTATCCTATGTCGTTCTCCTGGTTCTTAGCTACCTCCCTACCAATTTTAAGCCAAATTGGTTCAGCCATTCTTGAGTTATATATTATAGTTACCTAACATGACTTTCTATTACTACATATTGAGCTTGGAGCCAAGATTTTCTAATTACCCAGAGAAGAAATTTTAATGTTGAAATAAACTCAGGCGTCATGCATTACATAGCCAAGGTGTTCATTTTATTTTCATGTCTGTCTACCCAGTGTACGGAATAGTCAATATTGTACACAACCTCTTTACTAATATGCTGCTCTATATATACTATACAACATGTAACAAAAACCCTGTCCGATCCCTGAGAATATTATTCAGTATTGTACTGCGAGCACATACATAGCTATTAAATGGATTGGAGATATTTTTTTTCTCAATTGAAAATAATTAAATCAAAATAAAAACTGATCCAAGGCAACAGCAACACTTTGACCGCTCCTCAAAGTTCACGTACTTACTACCTGCTGCTTTGTGTCAAAGAAGCCGCCTATGCGAGACGGTTCATGAACTGTACCACGAATACGCCTTTATTGAATCTGACAGGGGTTTTGTTACATGATGTATACTTATGGCTAAAAACTGAAATGTCAATTGATTTGAAGCCAACATTAAGTTTTATGCTGTCTCTGCCGCTTTAAGGTGTGAAGTAGCGACGGATAGATATTTGAGAACATCTTAAAGTTAACTTGCATTTATGATGATGTTAATATGATGTTACAGACGTATTTTAGTAGTTCTTATCAAGTCAGGGTGTCTGGCATAAAAGATTAATGAGTTTTGAGTGAAAAACCTTTTTCTAGATGTTTAAAATCATCAACAATCAAACCCCATCAGTAAACATCCCAAAAATATATTACACAACAAAACTTACCGTTGCAACCTCTGTGTTGCTTTGCACGAAGTTAGCACCTTCTTCCTCCGGTTCTCCTTTCACGTCGTAGATCGTTTCAGCCATCACAATTCGTCCAGAAGAGTCCATAGTCCACATACCGCCGAAAGCAAAGTTTGAGGGGTTACCACTTTGTTCGTACAATATTACTGTGTTTGGCCCTAATTGTACCGGTTCTCCCTTCATATTTACGAAGACCGGCTGCTCGAAATTACCCTCAACTAGCTGACCAGTATGCACTATCTGCTGGCCCTGTTCAACTGGCACTTCCACAACTTGATTCACGACTTCCACTTTTTCTTTCTCCTCGACCTTCCGATTCACCATTATTTTCAACTTTTTCTCACCGTCACCCGCCTCGTCACTTTTACGTTTGATCACAGTTTTCTTTTTATTTTTCTTGTCCATCTTTACACTTATTTTAGTAATATTTATAAATTAAAACGAGCGTTTCAACGCTAAATATTGTGATATTTTGGAACCGCCTCGCCCATACAACATTTTACGCACTTTGTTACCAAGTTTGTATATGATAGCACACAAATACACGTTGAGACAATGTTTTCAGTCAATAAACACTGAAATTTCTTGTTTTGATAACAGAAAGATGAGATATTTTTAAAATATGCCTGTGCGAAAAGGACAACTCATGAACTCAGAGAGACGCCATTTTTCGAAGAAGGGAACGAAAATTGTTTTCTCTTTCTAATTTCATTCGTGGCATCCTTGTCTTACACGCAGAATTCGTTCAAAAACGTAGACCGCAAACATAATCAACTTGTGTAAACATAAAATTTAAAGCTATTACTTTTGTTTAAAATGCATCAAAATTACTGTATTACGTAAAAAGTACCTACTTATACTTAAACTTACCACAAAATTCTAAAATGCTGTATTTCACAACCATCCTGTTATTCTGATCCAAAAAAAATTTAAAAAAATAGTAAATAATCGTGACTGCGCTAAACGTCAAACTTATCTTGAATTTTTTATCAATATAAATAACCTTCGAGGTTAATTAAGTCATTATTTTTATGCATTTAACGTCGATAAAAACCAGTTTTCATGCTTATTCTCAATACATTTACGATACTGCTACAAGTGGCTTTCATAGTGTTTATGTCATTACTTTCTATGAATATAATTCGTCATTTTACAAGTGGATTTAGAAAAATGGCTTTAATTGCTCCTGCTATGTTTGTAAATCACGGGGGAGGGCCCCTTCCGCTCCTAGGAGACAAGGAGCATGCAGAACTGACAAGATTCCTTCGGGACGAGGTACATAAACACATAAATTTAAAAGAATTGAAGGCAATCATATTAGTTACCGCGCATTGGGAGGAAAAAATAGTGACTATATCGTCAGCTAAACATCACGATCTGTACTTCGACTACTATGGATTCCCGCCCGAATCCTATAAATATAGGTACGACGCGCCAGGAGACCCGGAATTAGCCGAGAGGATACACGAATCTCTGAAAAAGGCGGGAATTAATTCTAAATTGGATCCTAAAAGAGGTTGGGACCACGGAGTTTTTGTTCCTATGATGTTAATCAATCCTACAGCTCATGTACCTATTGTACAGATATCTGTGTTAATAAATCAGGATGCAGAGCAGCATTATAAGCTTGGACAAGCATTATATGAGTTTAGAAAAGAAGGAATTGCTGTTCTTGGTTCCGGAATGTCCTATCACAATATGAGAGAGTTTATGTACAACCGCTACCAATCAAATGTAGTTAACGAAGAGTTTGATGAGTACTTAAACAAAGTTTGTACTGCAGAAAATGAAGAAGCGAGGAAAGATGGCCTGGTATCATGGAGACAGCAACAAGGAGCTACAGAGGCGCATCCAATGAAGGCTGCGGAGCATTTTATGCCGTTGATTGTAGTTGCTGGAGCCGGAGGCCCGAAGGCAGGTGAACGAATCTTTAACTGGGATATGAGTGGGACTTTCAGATTGAGTGCCTTTGTGTGGAAAGAAGAATAGAAATTAATCTTAAAATTCCTGATAGGGGTATTGGCTTCCATTTTGAATAATTGGTTGTGAATATTTTCGTTCTATTATAGAAGCATAGACAAATAAAAGGAGAAGAATTACCTCTTTAAAAATAAATCGAATAAGGTATGAGTTAAATTGGGGGATGAATATGTATTTATTGTAAGTCAATCATGGATGCTTTTAAGATTTTTCTAGAATTATTTTTTGTAGAAGTCCATACTAATATTATCTATGCAAAAGTATCTCAGTCAGTTTATAATGCTTTGACACCTAAACTGCAGAACCGATTTTGATAAAACTTGGTATGGGGTATGCTTTAAACATAAGATCATAAGAAGGCACTTATGTTCCTTTTTGCCACTTTAATCAACACCTACACAGGCAGAGCAGGGCAACAGTAAAGCTGAAAACTAATTATCGGACGTGGCTATCAGCCACATCTTATAACTAACTAGATAATGAGTATACACTGAGCTGGGCAAACTATGGGAGGTAAGTCATGGACGTAATCTTACCAAACTTTTTTTTTAAAACGACTCTCGCACAAAGGAATTTAATCCTTGTGTTGCGGGGGTTACACAAACATTCAAATCACATGCACAAAGAACACCCAGACTTGGAACAAGCTTTTGTGGATCACACAAATGCTTGTCCCATGCGTGGATCGAACCCGCAGCACATCGCGTACAGTGGTAATTAGCGTGGTGACCTATACCAATCGGCTATCCGTGCAGTCGACCTTGAGCGTCAGAATCTAGCGCGCTCCATGTTTTTAAGGCCTTGTATACATAACAATCGCGGCTGTCAAGCGCGTCTCATCCGATAATTTGTTTTCAGCTTTATTTTCGTATAATTTAAATTGTATTTCTAATGACTCTTTGTTCTGGTCTTTGTAAATGCAATATAATTCATCATTATCATTTGTAATTAAACCTAGATACATATTAATTATACCTACATACTTTTGTAAACATATTCAGCAAGGCCATGTGGAACAGAACGAGTTTAATTAAGTAGATCTTGTTAATAATTGTATTTCATTTTCGGCACGTAACTTGGCAAGAGTCGTTACGAGTTCATCTCATATTTTGACGTTCTAATGTACATAAATGATTAAAAAAATGGTTTTTTTTTTAAATTACTAGCAGTGATACAGGCGAGCAATAAAACTGTGCTTTTGTTGCACATAGAATATGAAAATACGCTCTCACTACTCCAAAACATTGCCAAGTTACTTGCCGGCAACTATACTTATTTTAATGTTGGGGTTGTGGCTAAGTTTAACCATATGGTTTGTGTCCATAACAAATATTGATACTAGCTTGCCATGGTTAGTTTGTGGATGAGTTACCGATAGTAAACATACCAAGCAAGACCCCTCAGTACCTCAGAAAGTACGCTAAGCCGATGTTATGAAAAATTACTACAATAGTCGGATTGTAGTAGTTGAAATATCAATTCTAACAGACAGTTTTACTATGGGATACTGTTTTAAAGTACAAAATTCTATTATTTTAATTCCTTTTACACATCACTAAAGCTGATTTCAGACTACGCTTTAATATAATAGCATATACTTAGTATATAGCTCATAGCACAACAATATCGCGCTCCATACATTGTTATTGACTGCCTCGTTGGTCTAGTGGTCACAAGCGCGACTGCCGTGAACGAGGTCTCAGGTTCGATTCCCGGGTCGAGCAAAAAATAGTTACTGAGTTTAGAAATTCTCAGTACCGCTCGGAGTCAGGAAGTGTGGCGGTGTTTACATCCCCGTGCCTCGGAAAGCACGTATAGTCGTTGGTCCTGCGCCTGATCCCTCTCCGGTCGTGTCGGTAAACCGTCCCATCGGACTATGAGAGTGAAGGAATAGAGAGTGCACCTGTGTTTGCGCACACACTTGTGCACTATAATATCTCCTGCGTACATGGCTGATCTCACTAGAGATTGGCCGCCGAGGCCGAAATTCGGTCGGGAGATTATTATTATTATTATTATGGACACGTTCACATTGTGCTGTACTATATATTATTGGCATGCTATAAATTGGTGTGATGCGCAGAGTTCATGATATGCTATATCCCATCCCGCAAGCGAAACGAGCGATAATATCGCGCATAAGGTCGTTCTTTGCTATACTTTATAGCACAATAGCGTATTCTGAAATCAGCTTTAAGCTCGCGGGAGTCGACATTTTAGCCATTTTGCCAGTGGCAACCCTGATTAGAAATGTTGAAACAAACTCAGGGGTCACCAGGGTCATGTTACCTAGCAAAATGGGTGTTGGAGGTCTTTTATGCAGTCCCTCCATGTGAAATACAGTATTCAAGTGAATCTGATAAGATTGGAAGCCGACCCCATCTGAGAAAAAGCTATGCAAAAGAAAAAATATATTCCTAAAATATAAAAAAAAATTACACCGCAAATAAAATGGTGATGGGAATTAACTGTAAAGGCACAATGAACTATAGATCAAATATTTAGTAAAATTAATTTTAAATATTAAGGATGTTTTCGTGAATATTTAAATTGCCAAGAAGTTATTAACAATAAATTAGTATAGTAGGTACTTAAAAATAAGGTTTTTTGTTACTAGAGTGCCTTCAAAATAGGTCAACTACAAATTGAATTTTATGTAAAAGTTAGATAAATTACGTAATATTGTAAAAATACAAAAGCAATACAATAATGTATAATGTAGTAGATTCGTATGTTTGAGTATACAATAGTTATATTTAATAGAATATTTTGTGAAACTTTGTTCACATCTATAGTTTTTATAATTATTGGCTGTTTTTTTAACAACACTCAAGTAGGTAATTCCTGTGTCCATTATTCGTTCATCTGTTTAAAACAGTAAAGATGCAGATACACATGCTCGAAATAAGCAGGAAAGCATGCTTGTGATGAGCAAGTGCTTTAGGTTGAATTTGGGTATGAATACAAATGCTAATAAACTAGCAATCTAATTGACAATTACATTAATAATTATGTTTTTTCATTTCTCAGCAATGTTTATATAGGTACATGCTTCTCATTTATTATTAGTATACTTCGTTGCTAGTTTCAAGCATGCGTATCTGTACCATAATTTGTTTTCAGAAGGGCTGATAAATTTTGCCGCCAAATCTATAGATCACGAGTATGACCACAGTATGACTGGTTGATCAAAAGAATGACATCCAATCATATTGTTTGACGTGATTTTTAAAAGATTTATTAACATTTCAGTAACCGTAAAAATATATTATAATATATTATATCATTTTTATTTTATGCGTATTACAAGTACCTAACCAAGTTGTCATTATTTTTTTGTGGATATTGATAGTTTATGACCTCTGTTTTAGATTATGACACATGAAATTAAAAAATCCCCTTCAAACTTAACGAGATCAAGTCGGAGCAATCACAATAAAGAGAAGTAGGGAGGGTGAGACAGTCTATTATATACGAAACTCTTTTATTACGTACATATGAGGCTCTATGCTAAGAACTGTTAGTAGCCATTTGATAGTCCATACTGCATAAAAAATGAAATCCCAAGTTTTTCAAAATGGCGCCGTTTACAAAACTTGTTTGATAGATTGTTTTCTTTTCTTACATTTTTTTAAACTCGAGTGAGGGACCATTGTAATTTATTTTGATATAAGCTTTAATGTTGTATATTTTTAATAATTATGCTTATAAAACATGTTACAAATGAATAATGTTTTATTTATTTTTCCCTATCCCCGCTAACGACCAAAAAGAATAAAATTTATTCCGAAACGAAGATAGAAGAAAATATAACTAATGTCTAACCTAAACTAGCCTAGAGGATTAGCAAACTGAAGCGGTAACTATTAAAAAAAAATCAATTTGGCAACCATGTAACACTTTTTGAATGTCATCAACACAGACAGCACCCTGACTCGCCCACCCCACCGCTTCCTAAGTGCTCTAGCTGAGGAGAAGAAACGGCGCAACAAACTCCCCCGCAGCACGCTGTCTTTACAATATAAAATACTTATAATTTAGGGAACATGCCAAGTAAACAACTGTTTAAGTGGTTGGCAGTGGGCTGGTCCTACGAATATGCTGAAGAAACGACAACCGTTGGGGAAAACGTGTTCTTGGGGTGGGTAGGACGACCAGGGGCTAGATGGAGCGACGACATTCGCAATGTGGCTGGCAGTGGTTGGAGACGAAGAGTTAAGGATTGAGCTCAGTGGCGTGCCATAGGAGAGGCCTATGTCCAGTAGTGGACGAATATAGGCTGATGATGAATACGTATCTTATAGTAAGTAGCTTGTTTAATTTAAAAACTTGATAAAAAATACGGCTATGCACTTTTCAATTTTATTTTGACCTATTTCTTGGGAAAAAAATGTTCAGTTTTATGCACCTGATTTACTCGTTGAATATACGCGCTCCTTTTAAATTAATGATGTATAATTAAATACTTAAATAAATCATAGAACGTAAAAAACTTTGACATCTGCGATAAATTGCTTTAATTTTTTTTTATGCTAACGCTAACTAATAGTTGTAACGCGTTTTTACATCAATAATTGTTAGTTTATCAAATGGTCAAATAAGTTGGGAGAGTTAATTAATTAACTATTCGGTAGAATAAAAATTGATAAATAAACGCGTTCTACCGAAGTTTGAAGCCATTAGATAGCATTTTTAAACAATGGTTGAGTTAACTCATCTGGATCAAAAAACTGATCGGTGGTTTGCAACGCGTTCCCTCATGGTTCCCAGTATAAGGGAAGGGAGAAGCACTCCGGCGATTTTAGCCGGTAACACCGACCGACCGACAGACCGACTGGGAAGGTGGCACCTTCCCCAGGGCGGAGGAAGTCCATAAGGATTTCCCCCGGGATAAAAAAAAATGGGCCTAAGTCTGGAGGGGTATTGAATAAAAACTATAACCTATATTATTATAATAACTTCCGTGAGACGAATTCATAATTATTTAAGGATTCAACGGTTTACTCACGCGCATTCTCGGGATCGCCCGACTAGTTTCAGACTCAATTATTATTAATTATTTACACGGAGGCAAGTGTCATGGCCTCCGTGTAAAAGGTAAAAGTTTTATTTCAACGTCTAACAACGGAGGAGTAATGTAGTGACTCACAAATGACAAAGCAATAAATACAGTAAACAAAGTTAATATTTACTCTGCCAACGCAAACATGATTGTTTTTGTTTATTAAGTATTCAGGCCGGGGTCAATGTGTTATCTCGACCGTAACCGATAGAAATATTAGTTAAATTTATTTGCAATGTGCGTTTGTTACAGCTTTGTAAATTCATGTTTTATTTTATCCATTTTTGTTTCATAGTTTACTAGCAATATGTGTCGCACATCACTAGTAGGTATTCTTGTTAAGCTCTCGTGCTGAGCTAAGATGCTTGTGTTACGAGTGGGTTCACGTCGGTAGTGTAATGGGTGGAATTCGGACCTGCAACTACATGATGACAACCACAAGTCTGACGTCGTAGCCATTAGGCTACAGCCGCTTTAAAATTTTATCATGATTCTGTAATTATTTTCGCTGAGCGATCGATAACCTCGATTATGTAATTAAATTTGAAGAATAAGATATGGACTTGTCAAAAGAATTATGCTCCCATAGGATAACCCAGTACTTACCCTTTCTGAACTTAAATTAATAGGCTGCGTGGATGAAGTCGGGTGTAGTGGCTAGTATAACATAAAAGACATTTTATTAAGTACACAATGACTGGACTTGCGATGATAACTAAATAAATATGAATTGTAGACTACACAACATTTGTTGATCATACACACGACGAACAGTTGCTTAATAATGTTACAATTAATTTTTATCACCATTTTTTTTCCTTTGACGTTGACAAATGCGTATTTCGCGCCAAATATATTTTTGAATCATGGCGGCGGACCGTATCCCGTTTTACGTGAAGAACATAACATCGAAATTGCTGAATCATTGAAAAATATTTCGAAAATAGTGGATTTGGAAAAATGTAGTGCTATTGTAATAGTGACAGCCCATAGAGAAGAGGATGTCGTGACGATAACATCGAGTCAGCAACAGTCTTTGGTCTATGATTACTACAATTTCCCGCCGGAAAGTTATGAGTTCAAATATAACGCCCCAGGTAAAATAATCTTATTAATTTTATATGTACAGGAATAATTTTTTTTTTTCATATAAACAAGTCACGTGACCTGTCACTTTGTATGAAAATTTCATTTTCCATTTTAAGATTTCGACCTATGTTCCTTGGGGAAAGTTGTTCAATTTTATGCACCTGATTAACTCGTTGAATATCCGCACTCCTTTTAAATTAATCCTGTAGTAGCAGAACTGCAACGTCTACAGTTCTGCCTCACAGGTCTAAGGTCAACATAGTTATGTCCTAATGTCCCATACTTGTGTCGCACAATGTATCACGGTGTAACTACCTCAGCGTAAAATTCTTATAAAATAAAATTAAGTTTTTTATTGATTGAATTAGGTATAGTAGCTACAGTTGTTTAGTACAGCTTGACGGGCCTGTTGGTCTAGTGGTTAGTGACCCTGACTGCTAAACCGTAGGTCGTGGGTTCGATTCCCACACAGGACAAATGTTTGTGTGATGAGCACGATCATTTGTTCTGTGTCTGGGTGTAATTTATCTATATTATGTATGTATTTAGAAATATATAAGTATGTTTATCAGGTTGTCTGGTCAACATAGTACAGGCTCTGCCTAGTTTTGGGTCAGATGGCCGTGTGTAAGATTGTCCCAAGGTATTATTATTACAGCTACTTAAAGTGGTGAAGCTTGAAGGTTCTTCAAAGCAGGTGTGTTTATTATAAAATAATACTATTTATTCAGCCGGCGAAACACTACTGTAATGGCCTTATTGAATAAATTAAAACTTAATTATGTGTCATACCAAACTATGTATTGGATTCGGAGCAATGTACATAATATGTGATGTTGTCCACATTTATTTATTATTATTATTTATGTAAAAAAATAAATAAATATCTTGGGACAATCTCACACACGGTCGTCTGATCCCAAACTAGGCAGAGCCTGTACTATGGTAACCAGACAACTGATAAACATACTTATATATTTCTAAATACATACATATATAGATAAATAACACCCAGACACAGAACAAATGATCGTGCTCATCACACAAAGATTTGTCCTGGGTGGGAATCGAACCCACGACCTCCGGCTTAGCAGTCAGGGTCACTAACCACTAGACCAACATGTATGACTAATTATGAGAGAAAAAAATTGCAGATAGATTTTTAGGGCAGGTTGTCCTTGTTTGTCGCTATTCGGCTAACAGGGAATAGGGAAAATAACTGAGTGCTTTCATATTATGAACAAATATAAAAGAATTTAAATCATACAAATTTTATTTTCAGGTGACCCTGAATTAGCAAGAAGAATTCACACCGCATTCAAAAGCGCGGGAATAAAATCCAAACTTGACGACCAAAGAGGTTGGGACCACGGAGTTTTCATACCCATGATGTTAATAAACCCAAAAGCCGATATCCCCGTTGTACAAATATCGATATTAAAAAACCAGAATGCTTCACAACACTACGAAATCGGAAAAGTGTTGTTCCAATTTCGAAAGGAAGGCGTCGCCATCTTTGGTTCCGGAATGTCATACCATAACATGAAAGAATTCGGTAAAGCTAAGAGACATGGTAAAAATATGGTAATTAATATCGTTAATTATGATTTTGATGGTTTCTTAGATGACGTATGTACAGGAGATGTTCAGAATCGCGAGAAGATATTGCTTTGGGAGGAACAGAAAGGTGGTTATGAGAGCCATCCGTTAGGAGAGGCTGACCACTTAATGCCTTTAATTGTAAATGTCGGCGCGTCTGGAACGCGACCGGGAAAGAAATATTTTGAATCAGTATTTTTATATAAATTTTTGTTGAGCGGGTATGTTTGGGACGATGATGAATAAACAATAAATAACTTAAGCAAAACTTTAGTTAACGAAAATGTACCGCTAGTCAACTTTTTTTTAAGGTCACCAATCCCAATCTGTAAATTTACACTAAGCACAGGCCAAGTATCACAAAATCTATATCCTGGTGGTCAAGTCCGAAACTAATATTATTTGATTATTTTTTTATTATTTTTTGCCATTATTTTTACCCTAAAAACCACGAAAATTCCTTCGAGTTGTTACGGCCCGTTCACGACCTTGCCGCTGTGAGCGGCAGCTAAGCGCGGGGCGGCGAGCGGTAAGATCAAAAGTATGAAAATGTTTGAAGCACGCCACGAGACGCCGCTCATAGCGAAAACGCGCGCGGTTTTATCCGAGCGAATCGCTACGGCGGCGCGCGGTGCGGTGAGCGGCAGGAACAAAAGTACAAGCGAATGAGTGCGACGCCACGAAACAGAGCGGCGTGGACAGCGGTGTAGAAGTGGACGTACTCAGAGGCGTAAATAAAAACAAAAAAATAGACAATTTTGTGGCGGTTATGGATACCGAGGCATTTATTACAGACATTTTTAATCGACTGCCTATATTGATGTCAAAACATCCCCAACAAAAATATAAAAATATCTTATAAGAAGGTTGTGGGAAGAAATTAAACAATGTTTTAATTTTTATATCTCTCATATTAATTATTATATCTCTATTTAATGTTTATATCTCTCATATCAAGAATGTCTTGTTTTAAAAATGTACTGCTTTCTAAACATAGAAGGGATAATTTTGATAACGCCATGATTTTGAGCACGATTTGACTACCTAAATACGTCCACCGCGGCCGCTACAACCTGTATAATCTATGGCTACCGCTACTGAGGTACGTGGCGTGCATTTCGCACCGCTCACCGACGCCGCACCGCCCGCCGCGCCGCGCGCCGCTTAGACCGAAGTCGTGAACGGGCCGTTACACTTAATTCAACAACAGCGACGCAGCATCACCGTGTCAGATAAGTTGGCATAATTATAATCAAAGTTTGGCACTATTGATTTTGTATACCTTAGTTTCGATAAACCTGATCAATTCAATCCGTCGTCAAACCAACTGGCCACAAAATTGATTGGTCAACTAAAAGAATAACAGTCAATAACAGCGCTAAACATGAGGTTTGACAGGTAGGTAATTGACTGATTTTGTGGTGATCAAACTCGATCAACGTAGAGGGTTGGAAAAAAATCCCGCGCTCTGTGGCGACAGCTAGCGAGAAACGTCAAAATATGGGTGTGTTCAGAAATAAGGATTTCTTTTACCTAAAAAGAACTGAGAACCCAGTTAAGTACTTCTACGCTACACAGCCTATCAAAATGGAGAATGGCAGCCCATGCCTACATTAAAGTGTTTTAAGTTTCCGTCTATCTGCACTTCAAACTAAAACATACTAAGGCTGACGCCATTAATTTCGCAACATACTGGGCCAATGTATTAACACATCTTGCTACTGATGGTAGCAAGATGTGTTAATACATTGTCCGGTTAAAGGGTAGAAAACCAAATTAAAACAACAGTCCACAATGAAAATTTATTTTAAGCAACTAAATCAGTGAAGTCCACTTCGAATTCCCGTCTGTAATTGTTAGCCTTCTCCAATAGCTGCCTGTTCAACTCCTTATTCATCATAGCCATCAACTTTCTCCTATTTCTCTTACTCAAATCGTAAGATCTTCTGCCATTGAAGTCAACATAATTCACCTCTTTCTTGGCTTTTGGTTGTGTCACAAAAATCATACCATTTTCATCGAAAAGATTGTCGTATTTCGATTTCGGACCTCCTGTTCTTTGAATGGGCTTCGGTTTTGGTTTCGATCTGGTTATAATGTAGACTGGTATATTGGATCTTGTGTTAGCCTTTCTGATGTTGTAATTATCGGAGTCATACTTATTTTCATATCGGTCCCGCATTTCGAGCGTTCCTTGCGAAAAGTTTTCGATTCGTTTTGGTTTTGCAGAGCGCGGTAATATTTTTGCATTTGTGTTGGTTACATCTGAAAGCGAGTTTCATGTAGTCATGTTAGGTTTTAAGATGCTGTACGGAGTTTATTGTGATTATAAGTAAGGAGACGGTAGGGGAACCGCCGAAGAAGTGTGAAGATTGCGCAAGAGAAGACATGGGCATATAAAAAAACAAGAGAATGGTAATATCGTGAGGGATGGGATGAAAACAAACTTTTAACGAATAAAACTAATAATTCGAAAAAAGGTTTCTAAACAGAAAAAGTATAAAAATATTTACCTGATAAATAAATTATAAATAGAATTAGAAAGGAAGTCTTCATTTTAACTCTGCTTCAACAATTTGAATTTTCTTTAAAAATAATCATCAATTTTTGAACAGTAAAATTACGATTGTGAAGTCATGGCGCGAAATTGGGTTATAAATATCTTTATGAATTGAACGTTGGTTACACGAGACCCTTTTAATAACGATCTAGGTACCTTCTTGAAGGATGGTAGAAGAGAATTCACATACTTGCTAAAGATCCCCATTCTTATGAAAGAATTCACATACTTGCTAAAGATCCCCATTCTTATGACAGAATTCACATACTTGCTAAAGATCCCCATTCTTATGACGCAAAACTTTAGTTAATCTAATTCCGCCACAACCACAACAACCTAAAATATTTTTCTGTCTTTTTTTTTTGATTCTCTGTAATCTGTAAAGTCGTTTTACGGACGATATTTGACGAGATCACGTCACAGGAAAATATGGATGACAATTTATTTGTCTACTGTTTCTTTTCTACTCGACGGATCGTCCGATAGAGTGGAAGAGAGATGGATGCGTCACAAGCCGAACGCTTAGGCCAATTGTGCCTCTCTATCGCTGGTTCCGCGCTCTCGCTTGCACGCTCGGCTCAGACGAGACACTATTTCGTGTAGCCGGAGTTCATAGATTAATGTGGCACCTCTGCAGCCAGAATACCAGCGCTGCGGCATTCCATGTCGTAGATGTGCTGAGATAGCAGCCTTTTTGGTCTCGTACAAGACTTCGTCTGCGTGAATTTCAGAATTGGGTCCGTAAAGTAATGAAAAATGTGAAAGCAATAAAATATTCACCCGTGTAATAAACCCCTGTCATAGAGAAAATTTTAAATTTTTCCTCGGGAACTACTTAAGGAATCGGGATGAAAGGTAGTAGGTACATATGTTCTTTTCCATGTCCAAGGCTACATGCATGCAAAAAATAGAAGTTTGTCGCCATGTAACCTTGCGTTGTTCCTGCGGTGAATAGGATACCTAGCCTTTAGGGGATGGGGACAGGTTGGCAACGTGTTTCTGAGTCTCTAAGGCCCAGTTTTTCGATCCCTAGTTATCTCAACCAATGGTTAAATATGCTAACTAATGGTTTCTTTCAAAACTTGTTAAGTAGGTAACTTAAGTTTGCAACAATATCGCATTGGATCTAACTGTAATACTTGTATGTTAAGAATACATACACTGTTACTTCACTGTATCTTCGTTTAATATTAAGGAGAAAAAAAAATACGTCTCTAATATTTTTTAATGATTTATTTATCGGACATTACAAAAAAAATATTGTCATCATAAAACATATTTTTTTCTATCAAAACTCTTTTTATCGATACCTTTTCTTAAAATCTTCTTCGTGTCATAAAAAATCCCATTACTCATTTTCTTTGTTTTCTCATTTAAATTACGATTTACTGTCTTTTTTATTAATTTAGATTTTTTAAGTTTTTGGGACGATTGAGACGAAACTATGTAAACTGGTAATTTGTAGGTTGAACTAAATATTCTAAGCATGTTGTAGACGTCTTTTATTGGTCCTTTGGGTCCTGTATTCGGTAGCAGATTAAATTTTTTCATTGTTGGCTGCGATTTGAGATATAATTTAGCATTTGAATGAAATGCTTCTGAAAATAAAAGATAAAGTTAGGTATAAAGTTTTCAATATCTTTTTTATGTTGCGTGCTTCTTTTAATTTTTTTTCTGTTGTTAGAACCTGCTCCTGATAATAAAAAACACGATCAAAAAAGAATAAGCGAAATCGGTCCCGCCATTCACGCGTGAATCCGTGACCAAGGGAAATAGGGATGCATTTTTTTGACGGGACTGTTGGTGTAGTGGTTAGTGACCCTGACTGCTAAGCCGGAGGTCGTGGGTTCGATTCCTACCCAGGAAAAGTCTTTGTGTGATGAGCACGATCATTTGTTCTGTGTCTGGGTGTTATTTACCTATAATATGTATGTATTTAGAAATATATAAGTATGTTTATCAGTTTTCTGGTCACATTAGTACACGCTCTGCCTAGTTCGGGACTAGGTGGCCGTGTGTGAGATGTCCGAAGATATTATTTATTTATTTTTATATGTATAGATATCTACTTCATGCGCAATCAGTAACTAGGTACTTGGTCCGATTTCAAAAATTCTTTCTTTCATTGTTAGATAGCCCACAATATGAAAGAAAGCTATACTCTACTTTGGGTTGAGATGCGAGTACCTATTATTATTTTTATATCTTGGGACACCTCACACACTGCTATCTGATCCCAAACTAGGCTTGCCTGTTCTATGGCAACCAGACAACTGATAAACATACTTATATATTTTTAAATACATACATATTGTAGATAAATAATGATAGATATAGATAAATTGTGGAGGTCAGATAGGCAGTCGCTCCATGTAAAATATAGTATTCAGTTAAATCCGGTAAGACTGGCAGCCACCCCAACATAGCTTGGTAAAAGGCTAAACAGACGACGAATAATAAAGAATAGGTAGATAAAAAAGTATAAACAAATGTTACCAGTTAAAAAAATCAGTATAGCAATCACTGCGGCGTAGTTCTTCATCGTCCAACTCAATGTGATTGCAAGAACAATACATTTGTATTGACAGATTAACAAGTGCAGTCAGCGACAGAATTTGAACAATATTGCAATAACAAAACACCATGATGCAATAAAATTTCATAAATTTACTTAAAAGAAATCATAGCATTCAACCTTAGTGGTTGTAGCAACATAAATTAATGGAATTTAAAAGCAAGTCGATTTTTCGACGTCACAAGGCTCTTCCCCTGAACTTCAACGCGCCTTTTCTGTCAAATTTCATTGATTTGAAAAAAAAAATAGGTAGGTATAAAGTAGGTATCTAATATTTTTTTATTATCTAAGTTACGGACGAAATATATGTTTCCTTTTTACACCTAGTTCCCTATTGCAGTTTAGTTGTTTTTAAACAGATTGCGTTTATCAACTTTGATTGTGACTGTACATGTAAACAATTAAAGCGGGAAATTAATCTATGATTAGAAATTTGTCCTAATTTTATGGTGAAATTGGGCTGCAGTACTTTTTTATTAAATAAATTGCTTCGAAATTTTAATGAACTATTGAGCAGAACGATTATTTATATCAATAAGTGTTATTTAAGTATGTACAAGATTAATTTAAAAGGCGTGCGTATATTCAACGAGGTAATCAGGTGCATTAAACTGAACAACTTTCCCCAAGGAACATACTTAGGTCGAAATCTTAAAATTGAAAATGAACTTTTCATGCAAAGTTACAAGCACGTGACTTGTTTTTTTATGAAAAGATGATTTTCCTGAAAGTATCAAAAGATCCTTTATACATCGTAAGATAAATAGTATAAATATACATAGGAATTCTAAGTGAGTAAATATTGTTCCTAGGGACTTAAATTCCTGTTAGGGACTTGATTATGACTATATATTTATTGAGAGTATTCATTGCACATATATAGTAAAAAAAGTATAAGTAATCCTCTATAAGTGCTAACATTATTTGTGTGCAATGTATTTGACTTTTTATTTAGAGTAGTTTACCTCCTGATGGCATTAAAATCTAAGCTGTATAGAGCGTTGGTTCGAACCAGCAACTCTGTACATAATAATCAGTATCAGTATCCATCGCGACTTCTAAGTATTTGTGTAAATAAAAACATCAAATATAATATCATGTATTTATTTCTAATCATATAAAACGTTTATCAGCCCTTACATACAACATTCACGTAACTAAATACAACAAAATATATTAAAAATACTGCGATCAGCGATAAATTAACAAAAACATACATATTCTAGAACATTACATAAATCAACATTAACAAGAACATTAAAATAAATCCATGATTAAAAATATAATTCGTTTATCAAACTAATATTTAGAGAAAAAAAAACAGAACAGATTACCACTGTGCACGACGTGCTGCGGGTTCGATCCCCGCATGGGACAAGCATTTGTGTGATCCACAGATACTTGTTCCAAGTAGCCCGCTAGCCAAGTGACATTTCTACAAGCGTTAACGATGATAGAAATCGCTTCAATTACATTAAATGTATGAAAGTGACAAGTCTAAGTCACGTGACTTATCTAAAACAAATGTCATTTCCATACATTTAACGTCATTTAAGCGATTTCTATCATCGTTATCGCTTGTAGAAATGCCACTTGGCTAGGGGGCCTGGGTGTTCTTTGTGCATGTGATTTGAATGTCAGTGAAACCCCCGCGACACAAGGATTAAATTCCATAAAGAGGAAAATATCGTTTAAAAAAAAAAGTTTCAAACCAAATACGAACGACATTGATTTGAAATTTCGAATAACGTTACGATTGACATTCGGGTACAGTCGTGACCGATACCGCCAGTCAACGTTGATTACCTTCTACATTTTTTTTCTTACTTAAAAAAATAAAAACCATGTTGTTATTTCATTATTAATCTGACGGATTATGTATATTTTCGTTTTGCATAACCTCATTTTGAAACGAAACCAATCTGGATACCTATAACGCTATCTGCTCTCCACAAGAAGTTCTCCAGAAAAAACCTAGTTTTGGTTTCACTTGTCCTCAGTATATTAATTGTTTCTGATGTTTGAAAGAAATAAAAATAAATAAAAAGTTTTTTTCTAATTATTCAATTTACAATGAATTTATAATAACAAAGTTATTTATAGATATTCAATATCCCCAAACCCCTGTCCGATCCCTAAGACTATTATTCGGTATCGTACTGCGAACACATATACGTAGCTATTAAATGGATTCTAGACTTTTTTTTCCCAACTGAAAATAATTAAATAAAAATAAAAACTGATCCAAGGCAACAGCAACACTGACCGCTCCTCAAAGTTTACGTACTTACTACCTACAGTTTTGTGTCAAAGAAGCCTTCTATGCGAGACAGTTCATGAACTGTACCACGAATACGCCTTTTTTGGATCCGAAAGGGGTTTTGTTACATGTTTATAATACCGCTACAACCTCATTACATCCCGCCTAAAATAACTTAAATATATACATAAACATAAAATAAAACAATATTTAAATAATAACATATCCAAAACTTTCTGTTACACTGTCTGCTACAAGTGTAATATGAATGCTCGCATGTCTGCGCGCCGCTTACTAAGTGCCTAAGTGGATAAACCCGCTTTGTGTAAACTGTGCTGCAGAGGGCGCTAAGGTGCACCGGTCGCGATGCACAATTTTACTACTCATTTTACGATTGGTCGTTGTAAATATTTAAGTAATTATAATGGTCACAACTTAATGTTCTGCTTTTGTAATTTAGTTAGCTCAACATAAAATAAATACAGCTCTCGCCAAACTTTATGGCCGCTCCGAAACTAGCCGCATTACGCTGCGCAGAACACAAGATCAGGTATCAGCGGGACGTACGCGGGGCGGGGAGGCAGGGCACGCCCGCGCGCGCTGTCTTCTACCCGCAAGCGTCCTCGCCTCCCGCGCGTTAGTGCCAGTGTATGAGAGTATGTAGTAGTATGAGTGTACCATGCGGGAGTTCGTACCGACGGCTACATTCAGAGTGGCCATAAAGATTGGCGAGTGCTGTACACAGTTTAATTTCTACAAGAATTGTTGTACTCCTCATCACGCAAACCTCTAAGGTTGTTACCTAAAAACAGAAACTACCCGAAGTCGAACCTAACAAGCCTGAAGATGGATGAGGGAATCGCGCTTTCCATGAGAGTCTCACCGTTTTGGAAGGATAAACCAAGGCTTTACTTTCGAAGCAGCCATCAACGATCTCAAGAAGAGTGACTCCCTAAAACTCCAGATGCTAATTGCGCCATTGTCGAAGGAAGATATCAAACAAATCTGTGATTTGCTAACCGATCCAGCTCCCAGCTGCACGTTTAGCTAAAGACGATCAATTTTTAGACGTTCTAAGTATAACATCTGTTAATTAATGGTCTAAAACGTATACAGGATTAATTTAAAAGGAGTGCGTATATTCAACGTGGTAATCCAGTGCATAAAACTAAACAACTTTTCTCATGAAACATAGGTCGAAATTTTAAAATTGAAATACTACCTACTTTTCATACAAACACAAGTCTCGTGACCTGTCATTTTCTAGGAAAAGTTCATTTTCCTTGGGGAAATTATTTCAGTTCTATGCACCTGATAAAGATTTTGCGGGGTTTGAACTATAATCTACGCGAAAGAACTGCTCTACAGATTTTGATGTTACTTTATAGATAGCTCATACAGAAGATATATTAACTATCGTACACATATTAACAACATATTTATGTAATAACAGCAACATATAGAGGCACTTACATGTGACATTTAGTTATCAAATTATTCAAATGGTCGTTTCGTGGATTTCATACTCTCGTTAAAAATCTAATACCTAACTACATTACGAAAGGCGTTTAAAACAAATATATAGTATATACATATAAGGAATATAATAGGGAATGATTTTTTTTATAAAGTATAACTGTTAGCGCCAAGCAAAGCGCATTATATTCCAAACAAATCATGATTGAGTTATTTATTTCGTGTAACCTCATACTACGATTATTGATCACACTTGTGAGCTGCCCCACGGTGGGCGCCATTACCGAAGCTGTTAATAACACCAGCCTGTAACTGTTCCACTGCAGGCCTCTCATACTGAGAACGAGTATTGATCACCACGCTTGTGATCTGCCCCACAGTGGGTGCCATTAAGCAATACGTAATTTATGCTAGCCCCACGTTGTGCGCCATTAATTTAGGGAATGATAACAAAGTTCCTTCAAGATGATATCCTTCACCATTAGCTAGTTTTAACAGCAAAATATATAACTTAATCGTATACCTACGGCTATCATAAATCTATGTATTTAATATCAGAGTTTAAACATGTATAAAATGACGGTAGAACGAAATTGTTTTAGCTCGTTATCTGTATTGAGCAAGTAGGCTTCTAATACCCAAGTATATGTGGTCTCGCCACCATCAATGACTGGAAAATCCACATTATGATACGTTTTTATGGCAGTTAATAAAAAAATCGACCTCCGTGGTCGAGTGGCGTACACACCGGTTTTTA
Source organism: Plusia festucae (assembly GCA_950381575.1). Classification (NCBI taxonomy): domain Eukaryota; kingdom Metazoa; phylum Arthropoda; class Insecta; order Lepidoptera; family Noctuidae; genus Plusia; species Plusia festucae. The sequence goes on from OX494457.1 coordinate 1,447,417, forward strand.
AGGTGTCGCTAGCTCTGAGGTACCGGGTTCGATCCCCGGACGGATTAATGTAGAAAAAACACTTCTATACTGTCTCGGATCTGGGTGTTTGTGACACCTTCGTTGCCTCTGATTCCATACCACAAGTGCTTTAGCTACTTAGATTCGATTCGGAGATATTGTATGTGATGTTGTCTATATGAAATAAAACCACTATTGAACAGAATTTATTGCTATATTTCATTAATATTACAATACTAGCTGTGGCCTGCGGTATCACCCGCGTAAGTAGGTCCCGTTCCCAAAAAACATGTGATCTATCACAGACTTGTAACATTCACTCACGCATTTATTATTAAAAAAAAAACTGGTGCAGTCATTCAGAGGTTACGCACTTAGCAAAAAATTTGGCGATTCAGTTTTAATTATACAGTTCATTATCATTACAGTTTGACCCACTAAATGTGGAGGTCACATGTGCCTAGTGCGAAAACAGTCAATATAATGCAATCGACTCGTTCCTGATTGGTCAAGAGTTCGGAGCGGACCAATCAGATCGTCGAACGTCATAAACAACGAATTCGCACTATGCACACAGATGGACAGTCTCGATGACATACTGGTATTCAGCTGTGAAGACTGGCAGCCGACCACAGCACAGTAAACGCTACTCAGAACATATCTTCATATACAGGATGGTATGGAAATATGCGGCAATATTTGAAACACTGTTTCTATACATGGATATGAACAACATACTTTAAGAAAATCAAAGACTAATCCTCAAAAAATTACACCTCATCCATAGATATAGAAAAAAAACAAGATTCTCCAGTCAGTGACACAAATCAGTTCTCAAAAGAATACAACAACAGAAGTGCTGTAGTTTCAAAAAGTTTGCATCGCAAAAACAACTTTATGTCATGCGGATCAGGTTGGATTTGCGACAAAATATGTTCGTTTCAAAACTGTGACTTGTTTGAGACTATATCTAGAATTTTTTCTTTATCAATGACTTTACCATACAAAATATCATTAGTTATAATAATATCTTGGGACAACTCACACACGGCCATCTGATCCCTAACTAGGCAGAACCTGAATTATGGTAACCAGACAACTGATAAACATACTTATATATTTCTAAATAGGTACATACATATTATAGATAAATTACACCCAGACACAGAACAAATGATCGTGCTCATTACACAAAGATTAGTCTGGGTGAGTAATGAATCCACGACCTTCGGCTTAGCAGTCAGGGTCACTAACCACTAGACCAACCAGCCAGTCAAATTACTTATTTGTTTTTTTTAAGGCAATGTTGTTCATTTCAAAGTACTGAAAAAGTATTCCTTTGTGAGGAAATTTCCGTACCATCCTGTACATAACAACATTTAAAATAATTCACGGAATTATCACTAGTATTCCATTCAAAAGCAGTTTTATTGATATACAAAAAAAAAAACAATGATATCTGAATTTGTGACAAAAAAATAATATTTCCTCTATTATAAACCCCATGTATTAAAAGCTAAATTAAAAAGGTAGACGAAGAATGTGTTAAAGAATATATTGACTGCGAGCCATAGACTGAATCATTTACCAATATACAACATGTAACAAAAACCCTGTCCGATCCTTGAGGGTATAATTCGGTATCGTACTGCGAACACATATACGTAACTAATAAATGGATTGGAGATTATTATTTTTCCCCAGTCAAAATAATTAAATAAAAATAAAAACTGATCCAAGGCAACAGCTGAACAACTGACCGCTCCTCAAAGTTCACGTTCTTAATACCTACAGTTTTGTGTCAAAGGAGCCGCCTATGCGAGACGGTTCATGAACTACCACGAATACGCCTTTATTGAATCTGACAGGGGTTCTGTTACATGTTGTATATTTAAATTAATACAATACTGTCAATCGGAACGAGTTTCTTGAATTTAAGAACTATTATCTTTTTGCTTGCCTGATTGAGTGCCTCATTAAATGGTTACGTATATGTGTTCGCAGTACGATACCGAATAATACTCTCAGGGATCGGACAGGGATTTTGTTACATGTTGTATAACCCTTTTGTACAGGATTATATTAAAAGGAGGGCTTTTATTTTACGAGGTTATCAGGTCCATAAAACTGAACAAGAGAAACAGGTCGAAATCTTAAAATGGAAAATGAACTCTTCATACAAAGTGACAGGTCACGTGACTCATGTTTGTATGAAAAGATGATTTTAATTTTAAGATTTCGACCTGTTTCTAAAAAGGGAAAAGAGAAAGTTATTCAGTTTCATGCACGTGATTGCATTGTAAAATAAACGCACTCCTTTTAAATTACTGGCTTGATAATTTTATCACCTGTAAATGGTTTCATAACGCATTTATTTAAAAGTTTCTTTTCTGCTTTATCTCCCTCTACCTTTTTATTTAGCCCGTACTTGCATACCACAGAACCAATATTTATCTAAATGCTAAAACAATTTCATAAAAAGAGGGTATATCAACATTTTCCCCAACTACCGTCATTTTAACATGTTTTAAAAATCGTATATAATATCTGAAAACTGCATAAAATTAATAAAAGTTGAACGATTAAGCTATTATTATTTTAATTTGTACTTGTGTGTATTGATTGTTCACATATTCATCCATTTGGCAAAATTGTTCTTTTGTGAATGAATATTTTAAGTTTTAGTTAAATTTGTGAGTAATGTAACTGGCTAGCAATTACACTCAAACTGAAGGTACCTATGGAATAAAGACTGTTACTGTATAATACCTACTTATGTATTAAACTTGTATCTATCGATAGGTTGAAATTATCTGTGGAGGCTTGTTATTGGCAATTTAAGTTTTATAATATGTTACCTACAATAATGTGATTAGTCTGTAAGCCTTCTCTAAGAATAAATAAAAAAAAAAAAATCTTTCTTTAAGATACTGTATTACCCCAAGATGTTGAGGTCACATAGACAGTATTTCCATGTAAATACGGTATTCAGCTGTATCTGGTAAGACTGGAAGCCGACCAAACACATCTTAGAAAAAATCTAGGCATAATATCAAATTAATTTATAAGTAGCTTAATTAATAAGCATGTATTATTACAGTAAGGGAAATGTAACGGACCATTTCTGAATAAAGAATTTCATCTTGACGACGTCTCAAACTGGAATCGTGACGCGATTGGTCAAACGAAGTCACTCGCTTACACGATTAGTGGAATTCTTAGAGTTTAAGAAGATCTCAAGTTAAAATTCTTCGATTCAGATATCACTTTCATTAGAAGTGACAATATTCTAGATTTTTTATAACAATCTCACTGCTCAGTATAAATTTTGTATTGGCGCCCAACTTGGGGCATACATTTAGTCTTGGCGCCCAACTTGGGACTTCATTCTCAATAATTGTTAGAGGTGATTAAGGGCATTGCTCCAGTGCAGTGTACGCGGTACACGAATCCCATGCCCACGTAGCTGTGTCCACTTGTTAGCGTGAAAATTGTCATATAAAACGAAGCTTGGCACGCATGCCAGCTGCTTAGCTAGCACCTGAATTCTCAATCAGTATAAGAGGTACTCAAGTTTTTGAAGCTTGATTAAAATTAGTTTTAATCAAGTATGAAGTATTAGGGAATTAACAACGTGGCTTCTTCGGACGGATTATCTTCATAGAAATAGAATAATTTACTAAAAAAATTACAGCTTTTAAGATACAAAAAAAAACTATTAGACACGTGTTTCTTTTCGTTTAAACAAAAAAATACCAAGACAGCGAATGGGACAAAGGAAATTCTCGTGACGTCACTAAGTCCTACAATTCTCAATAACGTTGTGACGTAACAAGAATCACCCCCACTCCTGAACCTTAAAACGCTAAAGCATTGTCAAATAATATTGTTTTCATAAAAAAAAATTCGTGTCAAATATTTTTTCATATTCTAAAACTTTTTTTTAGTAAAATAATCTATTATCTACGGTTTCCTTGAATAAAGTTGTTCACTTCTCTGAAGCATTAAAAATAATACCGAGCATTACTGTAACATCTTGTATAATATAAGGTACAACCAATACACACAGTAACAAATGCGGCATCGCGATTTGAGTCTTATAACAATGTGTTTAAGGTTGATTGTCGCTCATCTGTCGGCCTGGTTGTCTGCAGGCGTATTTCGGTTCTGCTTGCGGTTCTTGTTGTCGAGGTGGAGTAGACAACCGACAGCTCCAAAGTAACTAGAACAAAAAATATATTTATTAGCCTGTGGGTCTATTGCAGGGGTTCCCAAACTTATTTTGTCTACTGCCCACTTTGAGAATAAATTATTTTTAACGCCCCCATTTTAAACCTACTTAAAAACCACTATAACTTCAAATTAAATTAATTAACCTAATCGTGCCCAATCGGCGACGGGTCGCCGCATTACAATAGAAAATCAATTGTGTCTCATTAGCGGTGATTAGAGAGATTAATTATTTTAGGCTTTGTTAGCGGAGATTTAACATTCATTTTAATCGAGACTTTTACAGTAACCCGTAAGAGTTAACTTGAGACCTGGGCGCAGTAGGTAGTACACAACGGCGCTGAGGTCTCAAGTTCACTCTCACGGTCTACACCTGCCAATGAGAATGATTATTGAAACGCAAAGATTTTTCTTTTATTTATTGAATAAAACGGGACTGAAATATAAACTACGCGGAGAGAAATATCGGACAGAGTTTGAGCAATCTCTTAATTATTATTAGTTGATGTTCACAAGTTGTAGTCGAGAGTCGAGAGCTCAGTCGGTGTCTAAGAGTCCTCCTATCTAGATGAAATTACATATCGCCCCCCAAGCCCCAATTTTCTGGGTCTCTTACCGCCCACTTTTAGACCTGCAGCGCCCACAAGGGGGCGTTATCACCCACTTTGGGAGAGACTGGTCTAGTGATAACAGAACCTTTTTATTCCGGATTGAAAAGCTAATTCCCTCAACCCACGCCGAGGGCAGGACGTGGGGATATGTCGGACTTTCACCGACCAAAAACACTCCGGTCCCGTCTTTACCGCGAGTCGTGGGATCGCTCGGTTCTATGCTCGACTCAGGCTGGATAGTGGTTGGAGAGGTTCAAATCCCACCCAGGACAAATCAAGTGGAAATCAGCGCTGCTTTCTAGTAGCAGAGTCAGGCAAAGTTGGAGACCTTTTATTGCCTGAACATATTGTTTATTTTTTTGTTGTGTTTATTTTGATTACTAGTCTCGTAGAGTCTGCACTCTTCTATCAAGCGTGTAACAAAAACCCTGTCCGATCCCTGAGAGTATTATTTGGTATCGTACTGCGAACACATACGGTATACGTAGCAATTAAATGCATTGGAGATTATTATTTTTCCCTAGTGAAAATATTTAAATAAAAATAAAAACTGATCCAAGGCAACAGCAACACTGACCGCTCATCAAAGTTCACGTAATTAATACCTACTGTTTTGTGTCAAAGAAGCCGCCTATGCGAGACGGTTCATGAACTGTACCACGAATACGCCTTTATTGGATCTGACAGGGGTTTTGTTACATGTTGTATAAACTATAAGGGTTCATACTCCTCCGTCGGTACAATTTTTGTAAAAGGTATCAGTTTTTGCTTCACGAATTAATATATAGATACTAACTGTTACCCGCGGACACACCTGTGATCACTTTTAATCTGGTCAGAAAAATGGTTTACTACTCACGGATAATTAAAAATTCTATGGTAGAAGATTTTTTTGAAAACGGTCCATTTGTTTTTAAGTTTATTCATTACAAACATACAAATCTTTTCTATTAATAATATTTTTTATTTTTATTTATTATTATAGTACAACACCATCCTTACAGGTAAGCACCCAATGCGACAATATTAGTAGAGTGTGTATGAGATATGATAACATGTCCAATAATAAAATATTGTATTCACCCTTCGTGTTCCAAGAACAGTGCTTTGAGCGCCCCTCGGGACCAGTACGACATAGCGTAGGACAGCAGCTTCATGGAGAGCGGGTTTACTCTCAAGAAGTTACCGCAGAACACCACCTGAGGAATTAATTAATTAAATTAATATACAATGGTTAAAACTTAAGTTCAGTATTAGGTTTTTAATACCGGCCTATTAAAGTCCCACTGCTGGGCACAGGCCTCTTCATATATAGAGAAGGGATGAGCATTGATCACCACGCTTGCTCATTGCGGGTTGGCGATTTCAGATTCTATTTTTTTGGACTCCAGGTTTCCTCACGATGTTTTCCTTCACCATTTTATAAGTTCTACTTAAACTTAAGTGCCACTTATCCTTTACATACGCTCGTTAGGGGCACACAGCCTGGCTATGCACCTAATATTGTTGGTTTTGGCGCCCAACATGGGGCAATAAGTCAACACTTATTCAACTTAGATTTCTGAAGTTCTACTTAAATGTAAGTACCTCTTACCCTCTCCATACGCTCGTTAGAGGCTGGTTTGGCGCCCAACATGGGGCAATTAGTCAACACTTTTAGATTTCTAAGTTCTACTTAAAGTTAAGTGAAACTCACCCTCTCCATACGCTCGTTAGAGGCGCACAACCTGGCTATGGACCCAATGTTGTTGGTGATTGTGACAAGTGTAGCTCGCGCTAGATCACCGCGGGTCACTTTAGCGCGACGCTCCGCTGAACACATCTGACCGAAACTGTTCACAAAATAACAACTTACTAGAGGCCCAACAGTGGGCATCCATAAATAACGTCAAACGTATTACAAGAAAATCATTCTTTTCTCCTTCTCTATAAACTATAATTCGTGTGACGTAATTTATGGATGACCCCTATCATCCATAAATTACGTCACACGAATTACAAGAAAAGCATTCGTCACTCCGTCTCTATCTTCTATTATATATAATTCCAGTGTCACGATGTTTGTCCGGGATGAACTTCGAAACTGCGGAACCGATTTTAATCAAATTTGCACACCGTGTGCAGTTTGATCCAACTTGAAAGATAGGATAGCTTACATCACAAATATTAAAAAAAAAAATTGTGACCGCGGGCGGAGCTGTGGGAAACAGCTAGTAAACTATAAGTGTGCGAAATTTCATCCTCCTCTGTCCGCGCAATTTTCGAAAAAAAGGTTAAGTTTTCACTTCACGTATTTCTACAGGATTATGTTTTATGGAGTGCGTATAATCAACAAGGTATAATCAGGTGCCTAAAACTGAAAAACTTTCCCCACGAAACATAAGTTGAAATCTTAAAATTGAAAATTAATTTTCAAGATCAATCTCAGTGCATCTACCACACCTTTCTGTATCACCCTAAGGTCGACTGGCAGAGAATGCCTTCTGGCATTAAGTCCACCTATGTACACTGTGCATAAAGTATTAAATAAATAAATAAATAAAATGAAATATTCATACAAAGTGACAGGTCACGTGACTTATGTTTGTATGAAAAATGGGTTTTAATTTTTCGACCTATGTTCTCTGGGGAAAGTGGTTCAGTTTTATGCACCTGATTACCTCGTTGAATATACGCACTCCTTTTAAATTTATCCTGTATGTATAGATGTATACATATACAGATGTATATACACAACACAATCAATCACTCAACGAACCTGCTAGCCACCAGATCGCCGGGCAGTCCGAACCTCGCGTAGTCCCCGCCGTATATGTCCCGCACTAGCTTATCGACAGTAGTGTTGTCCCCTGACGCGGCTAGCGCTATCGCCTCCTCAAAACTGCTGCAGCCGGTCAGCAGGCAGCAGAGACCTAGGAAAGTTCCTCCGCCCAAGCTGTGGAAGAAAAAAATTTGTCCTGTGTGGGAATCGAACCCACGACCTCCGGCTTAGCAGTCAGGGTCACTAACCACTAGACCAACAGGCCCGTCAAATCAGTGTTGTTATGGATATCCATATCCGTAACCGAAACAATCGGATATCCGAAATAATTTAATATCCATAACCGTAACCGATATTATTTTTTACCAATATCCATATCCATATCCGGATCCGAAATTATATCCCTAATTTGTATTTCATTTTGCAGTTCCTTAAAAAATTATATCCGTAACCGAAACTATCGGATAATCCGAAATAATTTAATATCCATAACCGTAACCGATATTATTTTTTACCAATATCCATATCCATATCCGGATCCGAAATTATATATCCATAACATCCCTACGTCAAATGCATCTTATGCTGATGCTGATCATCTTACCTGGTCCCACTGACTCTGTAGTAGTCGTTTGGGGCATTGACAACGAGAACAGATACTCCGCTGCCGATGTTCACCAACAGGAAAGGGTACGGACTGGAAAAGTCGAACGGCTTGCGAACGTACACGCTGAGGGCGGCTTCCGAATACGGCGGCTATAATAAAAAGAAAAAGTTAAGAAGCGTCGGTAGCCTAATAGCTAGGGTGTTGGACTTGCGATGATTTCGTGGCAGGTTCGAATCCCACCCATGAAACTAGCGACGTGAACCCACTCGTAACACAAGCATATAGCTTAGCACGAGGGGTTAACAAGAATACTAGTGATGTGACCCACAATGCTAGTAAGGGGGCGTCCATAAATTACGCGAGGTGTTGTTTAATTTTCTGTCCGTCCCTCCCCCCTGGTGAGATGTCGTGAGATTTTGTTTAACCCCCTCCCCCATCCCCCAATCTCACGTGAGATTTTTCAAAATGTGGGTTTCTTACGTATACGCGTTGGATTGTTATTTTAACAAAAAAAAATTGCTTCGTGCTTTTATTTACGACTAGTTAAGACTAGTAATCAATATAGCTGAGAGATTAATTATTGTGTTGTTAATTTAAGTGTTATAAAAAATTAACTTAAGCATGTACAATCTGAATTAAATGGACCAAAATAGTATACATTTTTTTTTATACTATCAGATAAAAATTGCGTGATATTTGCCGAGACCCTATCTCCAACGTAAGATTAGATGAGATTTGACTCGACCCCCTCCCCCCCTTAAACATCTCATGTATTTTATGAACGCCCCCTAAGCTATTCACGGGCAAAAAGTGCTCATGCTTCTGACGATCTACAAGTCTACAAAACATAGGCGCAAGTGACGCGAAAGAGCGAGGGGGGGTACTCCTGCTGGAGTTGCGCTGCGCAGAGCTTGAGTAAGTGATCCCACGGCGTCAGTAACAAAGGCAAGGACGGGACCGGGATGTTTTTATTCAGTGTAAGTCCGACATATCCCCACACCGTGCGTTCAGCGAGGGTTGAAGTCATTAGCGTTCCAACACAAAAAATGGGGGGCACTGACTAACAAGGTAGCAAATGAGAGAAGGAGAGAAGAGAAGTTACGAAGGGCTCAAAAGTTGTCAAGCAGTAGACGTATTTGGGGATCCCCTCCCCCTATTTTCAATTTATTTATTCATTTATTTGCATCAAGCAACACAAGGGTCAAATTTTAAATAATGTACAATAATAAATTATTATATAAAATACTATACATAGAGAATGAAGCTAAAAAAATATTGGCCGCCTATTTCTTGTTGCCGTTACTTATCGGGATAAAAAGTTTTTATTATTATATCAGATAATAAAGATTATGAAATATTCGTTAGCTACATTTAATTTCGATCTATGAATACGATTAACTTAAAATGAGTCTGACACAAGTTTATATTGAATTAAATAAATAATTAATCACAAACATTGTATAATTTCTGACGCTAACATGACTGGGCTGCCGTCAGGAGTGTGAACAACTCACAATCTTATATCTGAACGTTGGCTACAAGGCTAATTGGAATTCTGAGACACATTTTTTTTGGCGTGTTGAAACGCTATTGCCTTCAACCCACGCTGAGGGCACAGCGTGGGGATATGTCGGACTGGCACCAACCAAAAACACCCCGGTCCCGTCCTTGCCTTTGCTGGAGCCGCGGGATCACTTACGAAAGCTCTGCGCAACTCCAGCAGAATAGAAAACAATTGGTTTTTTTTGTTGAGAAATGAAATAATCGTCTAATACGTACGGAGTCGCTGACGTGCGCGTGCACGGGCAGCTCGTCGGGCGTGGCCCAGTAGTAGCACTCCTGCGAGTGCATGCTGTCCACGTACAGCACGCCCGCTATCAGCGCGTCCAGCTCGTCCATCTTCGACAGCCGCATGTTCACCTCCTGGGTGAAAACAACCAACATTTATTTCTATCACACAATTGTGAACTAATTTGTGAACTAGTCTCAACATTTTTTTTAAATTTTATTTTATTTTGAGTTTTAGTTTATGAAATGTATGGATCTATATAATAATAATTATGTGGACAACATCACATACATTGCTCCGATTCCAATATAAGTAGCTAAAGCACTTGTGTTATGGAATCAGATACAACGAAGGTACCACAAACACCCAGACCCGAGACAATGTAGAAAAGTGTTTTTTTCTACATTGACCCGTCCGGGGATCGAACCCGGGACCTCAGAGCTGGTGACACCTTGAAAACCGGTGTGTATGCCACTCGACCACGGAGGTCGTCAAACATTTATTTTTATCACACAATTGTGAACTAATTTGTGAACTAATGTCTCAACATTTTTTTTTATTTAATTTAAATTTAAGTTTTAGTTTATGAAATGTAAGGATTTATATAATTCTAGCTGTTTCCCTGTCTGCGGTCAAATTTTTTTTTATATAATTGAGATGCGTCGTGTTGGCCTAGCGGTTCAATAACCAGATTTGCATGCACAGGGTTGCAGGTTCAAACCCAGGCAAGTATCAATGTGACTTTTTCAAAGTTATATGTACTTTCTTAATCATTCTAAGACATCATTGACAAACGGTGAAGGAACACATTGTCAGGAAACCTGGATTCCAAAATATTGGAATCTGAAATCGCCAACCCGCAATGAGCAAACGTAGTGATCAATGCTCATTCCTTCTTTATATGGGAAGAGGCCTGTGCCCAGCAGTGGGACATTTGTGGGCCGGTATTATCTATATTAATAATTTCGTTCAGGGCTACGGTAGACTCGATCGAAACCTTATATGAATAACAAAACATAAAAAAATATTGATTTCGAGTCGACAACATATATCCGCAAAATTCTGATTATGGAGAATTTCGTTAAATTCTAATGGCACTGACAAACAAACCGCAGTCGCCATCTTGGGTAGTGATTACAGTGCTGACAAGGCGTATGACAGTTGCATGATAGTTGGTGTTATATGAAAGAGGTATGAGTTTCGTATAAAAACCTCCTTTACTGCTAAGTTAATTTGTTCTCTAATTTTAAAATTTAATTGTTTTTCTTTGTTGTGTGTCAATGATGTAAGAAAACATTTGCTCTGATGAAAATATATTTACTTATTATTGGTACAAGATGGTGTTATTTCACATAAAAAGCTAGGCCTCACGATTACTTAACAGTTGGGTCCAGAATCGTTTCGGGACGCGTTGGAAATAATAGTTCAAGAATATTTATTTCGCTTTTTTCACGTTTCGTTGCATACTAGCTCTTATATACGCCTCGCCAATCAACACGTCGCGTGCGTCGCGCCAAAGAAGCATCCATCACAAAGAACTGTGGCTCATTTGACTGTTTAAAACGAAACGTCTTGCCGGAAACATTGAGTGAATCTTAACAAAACTTAAAACTTTTCTTCAGTCGTTGTCGTTTCGCGAAAATATTAATATTATTTGTGTGTAAAAAATAAAAATTATGTGTGTGAAAACTATTGCAGTTTTTATTTACTATATTTATTAAACACAATGAACGAAGCTATACGAATCTATGGCTTGCTTACATTTAATATTCCTTGAAAACCGATGACTACAGAAATATTTACCTACATTGTGTATCATGAGTCACATTTCAACCGAGCGGAGCCGGGTTTTCATCTAGTATTATTATAATACAGGATTAATTTAAAAGGAGTGCGTATATTCAACGGGGTAATCAGGTGCATAAAACTGAACAACTTTCCCCAAGGAACATAGATCGTGACTTTAAAATTGAAAATCATTTTTACATAACATCCTTCATATGTCACGTGACCTGTCACTTTATGAAAAGTTGAATTTCCATTTTAAGATTTCGACCTATGTTCCTTGGGGAAAGTTGTTCAGTTTTATGCACCTGATTACCTCGTTGAATATACGCACTCCTTTTAAATTAATCCTGTATAGCTTCTATTAATAATTAGAAGTTCCTCTCACCTTAATAAAATCCTCTTCAAACTTGTAAGCGCCGCCGCCGGTCGCGTATATAGTGTTGACAAGGTCGGCCATGCCTTTGGACCGGGCCAACTGGAGGAAAGCACCCACCTCCGAGGTCGGGAAACGGATGAAGTGCAAAGTGCCCCGTCGGCCTCGAATAGTTACATTGTCCATCTGAAAATAATTAATTATAAGTTTTAAGTAAATTATCTGATAGCTTCTTTAAAAAAACGACGCCCGCACCAAGGAATTTAATCCTTGTGTCGCGGGGGTTTCACAAACATTCAAATCACATGCACAAAGAACACCCAGACTTGGAACAAGTATCTGTGGATCACACAAATGCTTGTCCCATGCGGGGATCGAGCCCGCAGCACGTCGCACACAGTGGTAATTAGCGTGGTGACCTATACCACTCGGCTATCCGTGCAGTCATTCTCTTTAAGGTGTGAAGTAGCGACATATAGACATTTAAGAACATCTTATACTTAATTTCCGTTTCTGTATTCGGACTTGCCTGCAAGTGAACATCTCGTCTCCCGGTCTTCCCATACGCGGAGTTCCTGGTGAGGTACCGCCTGATGTTCTTCAGGACTTCGGTTTCCTTGTCCAGCTCTCGGCGGTTGGTTTCTCGGGGTTCGAAGTACACCAGCTTGGTGAGGGTGCCGCCGATGTCCATTCCAAACCAGGGCATAGCTGGAGAGGAATTACGATTTTATAGACGAAGTAAAGATTGTTAAATAACTTTCTTATGAAAAAAACTAGCTTTTGCTTGTGGGTCTGCCCGTGTAGGCGTCGGTTTTCGCTCACATAGTAAGTAAACCTTTGGTAATGAACAATAAAAATAAAGAAAGTACGATTAGATAAACGCCTACTTATCTCCACATAACCATCTACCTCCAAACCAATTTCCATCACAATCGGTCCACTAGTTTCGCAGCAATGCGCTTACAAACACAAAAACAAACGAACAAGCAGGCACTCACGTGGCGCGTCATTGTCGGGCGGCGTGGGCGGCGTCAGCGGCGCGGCCTCCACCTTCGTGACACATTTTTCTTTACTCATAGTGCTTATGGAATAGGGGCTTCGACGAGTACGTTTGTATAGTTTGGTCCTGAAAAGAAAAGTACAGATATACAGGATTAATTTAAAACGAGTGCGTATATTCAACGAGGTAATCAGGTGCATAAAACTCAACAATTTTTCCCAAGAAACATAGGTCGTAATCTTAAAGTTAAAAATCAACTTTTCATACAAACATAAGTCACGTGACCTGTCACTTTGTATGAAAAGTTAATTTTCCATTTTATGATTTCGACCTATGTTTCTTAGGGAAAGTTGTTCAGTTTTATACACCTGATTACCTCGTTGAATATCCGTACTCCTTTTAAATTTATTTATTTATTTAGGATCTCCAACAAAGGTGTACACAATCACAAGAAATAAATAATCGAAAAAGGATCACGTAGGTGTACTCCTTCACTTACAGGAAACCACAGCATGCATAATAGAATTTATAACTAAGCTAACAAATTTACCCTGTATATGAGTTACTTTGATATTATTACGCACTTAGCCAACGACCGTGGTAGCGTAGGGAGCGGCGTGGCGCGGCGCTGCCGGCCGCACGCCGCGAGACAACCCTCACAGCGGTGCAGGCGCATCTGTAGCAATGAAATAAATAAATAAATATCTTGGGACAGCTCACACACGGCCATCTGATCCCAAACTAGGCAGAGCCTGTACTATGGCAACCAGACAACTGATAAACATACTTATATATTTCTAAATACATACAAATGAGAGATAAATAACACCCAGACAGAACAAATGATCGTGCTCATCACACAAAGATTTGTCCTGGGTGGGAATCGAACCCACGACCTCAGGTTTAGCAGTCAGGGTCAGTAACCACTAGACCAACAGGCCTGTCAAAAAAAATAAACAATGTTTTGAAACTTTCATACAACATGTAACAAAACCCCTGTCAGATCCAATAAAGGCGTATTCGTGGTACAGTTCATGAACCGTCTCGCAAGCGGCTTCTTTGACACAAAACTGTAGGTAGTATATACGTGAACTTTGTGGAGCGGTCAGTGTTGCTGTTGCCTTGGATCAGTTTTTATTTTGATTTAATTATTTTCACTGGGGTAAAATTATAATCTCCAATCCATTAAATGGCTACGTATATGTGTTCGCAGTACGATACCGAATAATACTCTTAGGGATCGGACAGGGTTTTTGTTACACGCTGTATAAAATAATATACACGGTTCTTGACGACCTCCGAGGTCTTCAAGGTTTTCAAGGTGTCGCCAGTTTTCGATATTGTCGTTGACTGTACTTAGTCTATATCACAAGTGTAATTGATTAACACTTATCTAGGTATATAGGTGTTAGCTAATTAAGATCAAGTGTCCGCATCTTGCTATTAAATTGAAACATATTGTATTGGTAACTGGCACCTACAGTCTAACCGTTCATACGGTTTTGTAGGGCATTGTTTAAGTTTTTGATAATTGTAAATGTGATTAATAAATAAAATACCATGCCATACCATAGTCAGTCAGTTAAATATAAAAAAAAAATACACGATTTCTTCTCTATCAAACAAGCAACTTCCATAAAAAATAAATACGTACAGTCTTAAATACAACCTCCCTTTTTTGGAAGTTGTAATAGACAAAGATGAAGCGTTTTAAAGTACAGGAGTGGGGGCTTATAACGTCACAACGTAAGCAAAAATTGTTGGACAGAGTGACGCACGGTGGGCTGAAAATCGGCTTTCATGGACTTAGGGATTTGAATTCGCAAGTGCTTGTTTTTATGCCGGATATCGCTTCTATTAGTCATTACTATGTACAAAAATGACACCCAAGTTAATTCTGCCCAAAAACGAAGGAAATATAATTTTTTTACGAAAAATTTGTATGGAGCTAGTATGAAAAATCGAATTATCTCGTAAACGGCATGTTTAACCGTAATATCCTTGGAGGTGGTCATAGTGCTAATTATTTATGATTTTTTGGTTGTCGATTTGACCAAAAATTTAATGCCGTTTTTTTTTAAAAAATCGTCAAAATATTTTTATTTATTTTTCCATGTAAAACGGTCCCTATTAGTGTCCAAGTTAAAAAGTTCGATATGTTATTAACCCAAATATTAAGAACACACAAAACAAGAAAAATAATAATAAAAAAATGCTGTTTTTGACACATTTATATTAATTTAAATAAAAAAAGATTATCCAATTATTATTTAAGTAACATTTATAGTTATATTATATACAAAATAATTTAATTTAAGGAATTAATACTAAGCATTTGTAAAATGCAGTAAAATAATAAAATAATAAAAAATATCATTAAATATTCCAAAAAAAACCCAAACACACTTAAATACAAATTTACAAATATGTACATTTATCAAATTTTCCTTATCACTCTCGTTGTCAGACTCCAATTCTGAGTCAGCATCCAGATTGGATGAGTAGCAAGAAACTGAGTTCGAGTTTTCAGCAAAAAAGCTCTGCTTCTTCTTGGCATCTAACTTAGGCCTTTGTGCACTTAGCAAAGGATCCGAAGAAAAACAAGCATATTTAAAATGTCTTGATTGGAATCCTGCCTGCTTCTTTTCCGCGAATGATGTTCTCGAAACCTCCTAAAATCTTTGTTTCGAGACTCTGAGGCTTCTTCCGAGAGAGTCCCAATCGGCACAATATTATTTTTCTCGATTCTGTCAGCCCCATGGATTAATAACTTATGAACGGTTGACGACATATAGTACCAGTCGTAAATAATACGTACTTTTCTGCTGTTTTGCGAGCATAATTTCGAAATTTTATTATATCGACCTGCTCTCCAGATGTAATTGCTTGTAAAATTACAGCAAATCTTTTGATGAGGTCTTCATCCAAACCGGTTATAGCTGCAGTTTTATTAGGAAACTCAAAGCATTTTCTTGCAGTATTACCGTCATTGGTGGTTCCCGAGCCTTGTTTTACTATATCAACCAACAGATTGAGCTCATCTTTGAATTTATTTTGAAATATTTATTTTTTATTTAAATTAATATAAATGTGCCAAAACACAAAAAACAGCATTTTTTTATTATTATTTTTCTTGTTTTGTGTGTTCTTAATATTTGGGTTAATAACATATCGAACTTTTTAACTTGGACACTAATAGGGACCGTTTTACATGGAAAAATAAATAAAAATATTTTAACGATTTTTTAAAAAAAAACGGCATTAAATTTTTCGTCAAATCGGCAACCAAAAAATCATAAATAATTAGCACTATGACCACCTCCAAGGATATTACGGTTAAACATGCCGTTTACGAGATAATTCAATTTTTCATACTAGCTCCATACAAATTTTTCGTAAAAAAATTATATTTCCTTCGTTTTTGCGCAGAATTAACTCGGGTGTCATTTTTGTACATAGTAATGACTAATAGAAGCGATATCCGGCATAAAAACAAGCACTTGCGAATTCAAATCCCTAAGTCCATGAAAGCCGATTTTCAGCCCACCGTGTGACGTCACGAGAATTTCATTCACTGTATTTTCTTAATTATCTGTTAACAAAAGAAAAAAAAGTCATGGTGGCGGTTCAATGACCAAATTCGCATGCACATGGTTGCAGGTTCGAACCCAGGCAAGTACCAATGTCACTTTTTCAAAGTTATATGTACTTTCTTAATCATTCTAAGACATCATTGACAAACGGTGAAGGAAAACATCGTGAGAAAACCTGGATTCCAAAAAAATTGGAATCTGAAATCGCCAACCCGCAATGAGCAAGCGTGGTGATCAATGCTCATCCCTTCTCTATATGGTAAGAGGGCTGTGCCCAGCAGTGGGACGTTTATAGGCCGGTATTATAAAAGAAAACGTAAGTGTTGTTTTCTGAGACTCACGCGAATGTTAGATATTTAAATAAAAGTACTTTGAGACGGATTCGTATCACGGTTTAATTTGATTTAAGTTCCCGACGTTTCAACACCTTTGCAGGTGTCATGGTCACGGGCAGACTGTCTGCGTCTGCCAAAAAGTCGTTTTATTTCAATACGTAAGAGTAAATACACTTCACTCACTTTAGGAGGGCTTCGTGGCTAAGTGTAAGCCGTACCGATATGACCGATAATAAAGGTTAAGCCGCGCTCGCCGCGGTTGGTCCGTGGATGGGTGACCATTTGTAAACATATCGAGACCCCTCCGTGCCTCGGAAAGCACGTTAAGCCGTTGGTCCCGACTGTCATACAGTGATCTTTGATAGTCGTTAAGTCATTACAATTCTCACAACCAGTCTTACTATGGAATACTGTATTGCCTAGCAATGGGTTTATCGAGGTCAGATAGGCAGTCGCTCCATGTAAAATACGGTATTCAGCTAAATCCGGTAAGACTGGAAGCCGACCCCAACAGCTTGGGAAAAGGCTAGGCAGAATACGTACGTGTAAATACAACTGTCTCCACGACGAAGTTAGACAAGCTTAGGTATGCGTAAATAATTGAATTTAATTACGTATTGGATTGATTTAATCCGCCTAAGGGCCACCTCACACCGAGAAGCGAAGCGACTATACGCGCACACTTTTAAAAAGCGATTTAAAATATAACCTTACTAGCTGTCCTGGTGAACTTTGTTCCGCCTCCGCCTTAGAGGTCTTGGTCGCGGCATGGTATTGTCATTAATGATAAATTCATCAACAGGTCATTTTTTTTTAAATATGTTCAGCTGTCAGTTGCGTTTTGTTATGCCATTTGGAACAAATAAACCGCTGACTTATATTTTGATTGATTTGTGTTTTGTTATTTTATGTCAGTTGCGTTTTGTTATACCACGTTTTATGTCATGTCCCACGGGAACGACGGGAACGGGATAAAAAGTCCTAAGTCCTTCTCCTGGTTCTTAGCTACCTCCCTACCTATTTTCAGCCAAATCGGTTCAGCCATCTCAAGGTCGAACCTGTGGGTGATGGGGAGGGCAGCCCGTCACCCGAACGGCTGACAGGTCGCGAACGCGAATACATGATATTATTATCTGATTTTAATTACGGACACTGCTGCCCTTTCCTCTTCATCACCAGGGCGAGAGGAAATGTGTCATAGAACTTTATCACAGACTAGCTTTTGCTCACGGCTCTGCCCGCGTGGGCGTCGGTTATCGTAACAAATTAGCCTATAGCCTTCCTCAATATGTAGCCTATCTAACAGTGAAATAATTTTTCAAATCGGACCTGTAGTTCCTGAGATAATCGCGTTCAAACAAACAAACAAACTCTTCAGCTTTATAATATTAGTATAGATACTTACCAATAAGTTAATTCTTAAAGGGATTAAAAATCTTTACAAAATACACAATATAAACTTATTTATTTTTTCTCACTTATATTTCGTGTTTTCAAGTTCAAGATTCGATTAGCACTGAAATATTGCGTCGTAACACGTAATAATAATAAATATATAATCCTTGCTATCAAAAACTAATAAAAATAATATCGAATTATAATGATAAGATAAAAATATGAGTACAGATATATTATTTGATATTTTCAAGATAAAAATACGCTGTCCCCAACGAAGACCTCTCATACAGAGAACTAGCATTGATCACCACGCTTGTGTGCTGCCCCACGGTGGGTGCCATTACCGAAGCTGTTAATAACACCAGCCTGTAACTGTCCCGCTGCAGGCCTCTTATATACTGAGAATGAGAGAGGCCTGCAGTTTTGAGAACGTGTATCTGTACCATAACAGTTACAGGCTGGTGTTATTAACAGCTTCGGTAATGGCACCCACTGTGGGGCAGCTCACAAGTGTGGTGATCAATGCTCGTTCTCTGTATGAGAGGCCTGCAGTGGGACAGTTACAGGCTGGTGTTATTAACAACTTCGGTAATGGCACCCACCGTGGGGCAGCTCACAAGCGTAGTGATCAATGCTCGTTCTCTGTATGAGAGGACTTTGCCCCACAGTGGGACATTTACAAGCCGTATTGTTAGGTTTTCGTATCTCGACAACGACTGGCTGTCCACATTCCTTATTAATTACTATGCTGGGTATAATTTAATTAAAATAATAGTCTTTGTTTTTATGCATGACAGATGTCAGGGGTCAGACAATGGACCGGATTTTTAACAGCTGGTATTTAAGATTTAAATACTTAAGTTTACAAAGGTTTTCTAGAATTTTCTAAAAGATGGTAAGTGTATCAAACAAGCACTTGGCCACTATGGGACTGTCCGAAACAAGGACGTGCCGGATGTGCAAATGTGGACTTTTGATGCGCAAGCGTAGCTTACACCTGGGCAAACGCTTTAGCCACGAGCCCCTCCTAAAGTGAGTATTGCTATAATTATTTGTAAAAATATAACAATACACCTACAATTGAAATTATTTATATGGAGTTTCTTGCCGGTTCTTCTCCATAGGAATGAAATTTTGGAATCGCGCAACTAGAGTAATTTTACGTTTCGAAAGTGCCTGGAAAGGCCTACTTGAAATAAAAATATTTTGATATCTGAAAAGCTTTCCGTCCCCATTGAAATTACGTGTGGGTTGGCTTCTGTTGCTAGACTTTAACGGCATATATCTTTTAGATGGTACAGAATCCTAAATACGCAACCGACAAGCACTTATGCCCGGGATACACGAGGCTAGTTTTTCAAGCTAGGATAGCAAGCTAGTTCTCTTTGAAACTGTCTTGGCTAGCTGACCTGACTTGGAATATGCTAGTTCTGTTTACATGAGGCTATATTATTTTAAGCTAGTATTATTGCTGTGACCGAGGTGACCACACGTCCTGGAACTAATGCAGCTTCGACTTATATTCTTCTTGAGAACCTGCTCCAGACCGGGTTGATTTATCAATTTTAGTCAGTTCTTGAGAATATGTTGCTCTTAATTTTTTAATTTTACTTTTTACATCTTTGGTAGTCATATCAATACCCATTGTCTTTAACTCGTCACACATTTTTTGTAGCGCTGAATCCCGTTTACACTTGTCTTTATAACTTGGAAGGGTGGCGTTCCACAAACATTCATGTTCACGGTATAGTTGTACGAACTTTAAATTAATCTCCGTACTTAGTTTGGGCATCTTAAAATCTCAAAAACACGTCGCGGAGAAAAACATACAAAACACGTGGTTACTGCTTACGAGTCAACTGACAACTAGCTTCGCCGGCCACATGAAGCTAGTACACAAGCCAGGATAGTAAAATCAGTGGTGGGGGGCGCTACTAGCCTAAAAAATAGAACTCCATCCTATTTAAAACTGTCCTGGCTTGTCAACTAGCTTACTAGTTTACTAGCTTATAAATGAAGCTAGTTTTGTCTACACGAAGCCAGAAGTACTAGTTTGCTAGCTTACTGACACTAGCTTGCTATCCTAGCTTGAAAAACTAGCCTCGTGTATCCCGGGCATTAGTCAGTTCGTGTAATAATTTCTCCTCTTTCTCGCCATTTTGTGTCTTTTAATCATTACTCAAAATATATCTAATCTTTAATTATTCGAATGATTTAAAGTTTTAAATCTCCAGCGTGAGGCAGCTCACAAGCGTGGTGATCAATGCTCGTTCTCTGTATGAGAGGCCTGCAGTGGGACAGTTACAGGCTGGTGTTATTAACAGCTTCGGTAATGGCATCCACCGTGAGGCAGCTCACAAGCGTGGTGATCAATGCTCGTTCTCTGTATGAGAGGCCTGCAGTGGTACAGTTACAGGCTGGTGTTATTAACAGTTTCGGTAATGGCATCCACCGTGGGGCAGCTCACAAGCGTGGTGATCAATGCTCGTTCTCTGATAAGTGGCCTTTCCCAACAGAGGTACATTACAAGCCGTATTATTAAGCTAGAATTTCGTAACTCTTGGCCAGTTAGCCAGTTGGTGTCTGTATCTTGAAATATCTCACCATTTTGTATATCTTAATCAATACAACAGGATTTAAGTGACGCGTTATATGACTCAAAAGATAATTATTGCATATCTAATCTCTATATTATATTTACTCGAATGATTTAAATCGTATGATTCAAGTGAATTTACAGAATTTTAAAATATCAGTCATCCTTAAAGGAAATTGCTTAAAATACCGCACGGCACTATTAAAATAACATACCTTCCTGATAACTTTATTTCTAGATATTCGGATGTTAAAAACAACATAGTTTAATACCATATTTATTTTGTAATTGGAGTCTCTAGAAATGTGGACATTTCTACAATCAATGCTGATCGAATTGCTCAAATATACGAAAGTGACCACGTATCAAAACGAATATATGATTGGCATATTGGTATAATGGTTACTTGGTTATAGACCCTGACTGCTAACCCGGAGGTCGTGGGTTCGTTTCCCTCCCCAGACATATCTTTGTTTAAGCTCTGAGGTCTCGGGTTCAATTTCCGGACGGGTCAATGTAGAAAAAGAAAAAAAAAACACTTTTCACTTATTGTCTCGGGTCTGGGTGTTTGTGGTACCTTCGTTGTCTCTGATTCCATAACAAGTGCTTTAGCTACTTACATTGGATTCGGAGCAATGTATGTGTTGTTGTCCACATTTATTATTATTATTTACTTTTCAACGGAGGCCTTATATCCCGTTAATTTTGCGAAATAAGAATATTCGCGGACGAAGTCACAGCAAATAACTATGTTTAGCAAGGTATTTATAAAATGACCATCAAGATACAATTTAACCTTGTAATAAATTATATTGAATTGATAAGTAAAATTTTGAAGGTTATATATACTTAAGTGAATATTTATCAACTAAAAATAGACTCAAACAATTTTGGACTTTGGAGTTTTTATCAAATGACTTACAAAAAAAGATGGCGCGATTTCAAGCGAGAATAAAAAAAACATTCCAAAAATAATATAATACTTTTACGTTGTCCTTTACCAAACTATGATGACTTCTGTGGTCGATTGGCGTGCGCACTGGTTTTCAAGGTGTCGCTAGCTCTGAGGTCCCGGGTTCGATCCTCGGACGGGTCAATGTAGAAAACACACTTCATACGGTCTCAAGTCTGGATTCTGGATGTTTAGTATAATCTGAGTTATGCCACGTTATGTTTCGTTTGAACTTAGAGAATAACCCCCAGTAGGTACTTAAGTTTATGTATTGATTTTTTTAAATGATTACTAGCAATGTGGGTCGCATATTACTAGTAATCTCGTTAACCCCTCGTGCTAAGCTAAGATGCTTGTGTTACGAGTGGGTTCACGTCGGTAGTGTAATGGGTGGGATTCGAATCCGCAACCACATGATCGCAAGTCCGACGCCCTAGCCATTAGGCTACCGCCGCTTCTTGTTTATGTTACTATTACGTGTGTGTAAATAAATTAACAATGACAACACCATTGACCATGAAAGTTCCGTAAACAAATGCATAAACAATTATTTTATTTATTTGAAAAGACTATGAAATTATTCTATACAATGTATCCTACTAATACTGTGGATGTTTGGATGTTTGTTACTCAATCACGCAAAAACGGCTGACCGGGTTTGGATGAAATTTGGCATGCATGTAGCCTTTGACATGGAAAAGAACATTCTATAAAGATAGTGCAATTTAATATAATCTCTAATGAAAGATAATAATAATATAATAATATCTTGGGACAGTTCACACACGGCCATTTGTCCCCAAACTAGGCAGAGCCTGTACTATGGCAACCAGACAACTGGTAAACATACTTATATATTTCTAAATACATACATATTATAGATAAATAACACCTAGACACAGAACAAATGATCGTGCTCATCACACAAAGATTTGTACTGGTTGGGAATCGAACGCACGGCCTCCGGCTCAGCAGTCAGGGTCACTAACCACTAGACCAACAGGCTAGTCAAAAGTCAGTATCTAATGATCCTCTAGTATTATTAATTACTCGACTAGTCTATATATATAAAAATCAATTGCTGTTCGTTAGTCTCGCTAAAACTCGAGAACGGCTGAACCGATTTAGCTGATTTTGATCTTGAAATGTTCGTGGAGTTCCAGGGAATGTTTAAAAGGTGTAAAACATAAATAATTACTAAAAAAAACTGTTCCCAAACTCGGGAAGTACCTTAATTTACTTTTGACCGAACGAAGTCTGTCCGGGCAGCTAGTTTTATTTAAAACAATGAAGAATAAATTTATATAACATTTTTTGAAGCAATGTATATCTTTGAATTGTTGACGTTAATTAAAAAAAACAACCTGATGGTATTATTTTGTTGTACTTTTAAACTGTCATTGTGTTATTTTATCTGTGCCAATATTATGAAGGGGACTTGTTTATTTAGTTGAACGCAATTATCTCAAGAGACTATACTGAGTTTTATTCACTAAGTGCAAGCTGTTAACGTGCTGTGCTGTAGGCTTAAGAGAGACTTTACAAGCTTACAACAATAAAATCTTTCGTACCCTTGCTAAAGTATTAAAAAAACGAAATAAAAATATAAACTTACTTGATGAATAGTAATAATCCCAGCTTGTTCCGGCATTTTTAATAAATAACTACACTAATATCACAGGTTGAATAAATAAAATAATAAATAATTAAATATTAAAAACTATCACATCACTCAATCATCTTCAATTTCTAAATCCCACAGATTTGCTAGATTACTCAGTAAGCCGCGTAAAACTGAATCAACAATTTTATTCAAGAATATACAATAATAAAATAATATCCACCAAAATTCGATAACTATTCGGAAGTCTGTGGACATTGACACGGGACGTCTTTCCGCGACGGCGGTATAGAGTCGTTTCGCGGTTGTGACGCTTACCCCGCGCGTTTTGTATGTCGAATATGCGCCGGCGCCGATAGCGTGGCGGTTATCAGTGGATAGGCGATCGTGAATTAATTGATTTAAGGTCAAAGTAACATTAGATGTACATGAAAATAAATAATAAGACTTAGTTTTGCTGATCTGATAGTTTCAGTTCAGCGAACCCTATACTGATGCCAGTCTTGCTATGGGATACTGTCTTACCCAGTAAAATGGGATGTGGAGGTCAGATAGCTATTTATTCATTTATAAATTTACTTGCTTCTACCCGCGACTTCCAAAAAGAAATGAAAAATGTGAAAGTAATAAAATATAGAATAACATGTTCACCCGTGTTGCGCTGTAATAGAGAAAAATACCAAATTTCAAAGCTGTCTGCCCAGAGCTTTGCTCGTAAACAATTTTCAATTTTCCTTCGGGAACTACTTAAGGAATCGAGATAAAAGGTAGCCTATGTTCTTTTCCATGTCAAAGGCTACAAGCATGCCAAATGTCATCCAAATCCGTTCAGCCGTTTTTACGTGATTGAGTAACAAACATCCAAACATCCACATTTATAATATTAGTAGGATTACTGTATTTAACTAAATCCGGTAAGGTTGAAATCCAACCCCTTTGATAGAATTACTATAGATACTTGTAATCATAATTTAATCCTATATATAAAAGTAACTATTTAAAATTCTGATACTGTATTGTATACTCTATAGATTTAAACTTCCAAAAATGTTTTTGTCGTAGGAAAATTACAAAATTATTAGGCACATATCCAAATGACTCAATTTTATGTCTACAAAAGAGCATGCGACATTCAGGGTCAATAGATTTCCTGAATGCCTATTACGAGTTCTTTTTTACGTTTACTCTATCGATATCTTTACCGCGTTCAGTGCCTGACTGGATCGAATTCCCACATGTGAACCTCACATGACGTTAATTTTGTGGGTTGGATTCCTAAAATTAGGTAACGCGGGCGGAGTTGCGGGGAACAGCTAGTTATTCTATAAAGATAGGTACAATTTAATATAATCTCTAATGAAAGATAATAATAATAATAATATCAAGTGGACTGAGACTGAATTAGATGCCTTGGACAGGAGAGTCCGAACACTATTAACCGCAAATCGAATGCACCACCCACGGTCATCGGTGATGAACTGATGAGGTTATATATCCCGCGAAAATGTGGGGGCCGCGGCTTTTTGAATGCTAAGACCCTCCATAATCGCGAGATATGTAACCTCAGGGAGTACTTCCTCCAAGTTGACGGGGTGATGCATCGAGATGTGGTGGTAGTGGATAAGGGTCTCACTCCGCTCTCTCTTGGCAAAGAGAACTGGCACAAACCTGCCGTACTAAGCATCAAGGATCGCAAGGATGTATGGCAAAGCAAGGAGCTACACGGACGCTACTATCGGACCCTTCATGGGCCCGACGTAGATCTCTTAGCGTCCGTGGCCTGGTTACGATTCGGTGATCTCTTTGGAGAAACCGAAGGGTTTGTATGTGCAATTATGGACGAAGTTATCATGACGAATAACTACCGAAAATATATCGTGAAGGATGGTACAGTTGACATATGTCGGGCATGTCACTGTCCGGGTGAGTCCTTAAGACATATAGTTTCGGGTTGTTCTCGTCTTGCTAACGGCGAATACTTGCACAGGCACAACCAAGTGGCCAGGATTATCCACCAGCAGCTTGCTTTGAAGTACAAGCTTGTAGAATCTGAGGTGCCGTACTATAGGTATGTGCCCGACCCAGTTCTTGAAAATGGTCGTGTCACATTGTACTGGGATCGATCTATCATCACTGACAGGACTATTGTAGCCAATGAGCCTGATATAGTGGTGATAGATCGATCGGAGCGCCGGGCAATGATTGTTGATATCACTATCCCTCATGACGAGAACCTCGTGAAAGCCGAAAAAGAAAAACAGATTAAATATTTAGACTTGGCACACGAGGTTGTCGACATGTGGGAAGTGGACTCAGCAATTATTGTCCCGATAGTCGTCACAGCTAACGGCATAATAGCCAAGAGCCTCCACCAACACCTAAAGAGGCTCTCGTTAGGCACCTGGGTCAAGGGTTTGATTCAGAAAGCGGTACTTCTCGACACGGCGCGTATCGTGAGGAGGTTCCTCTCTCTGGAGCCCTAACCACCGGCAGCCTGGACCTTGTTCCCGTTGCCGGTTGGGGACTGCTTTTTATATTTTTAAATGTATTAATTTTTTCTTTATAATGGTATAATATATTTAAAAATGTAATTTGTATGTGAATTTTAAAATAAAGGAAATAATAATATCTTGGGACAGCTCACACACGGCCACTAGGCAGAATTCTGTACTATGGCAACCAGACAACTGGTAAACATACTTATATATTTCAAAATACATACCTACATATTATAGATAAATACCACCTAGACTAAGAACAAATGATCTTGCTCATCAAACAAAGATTTGTCCTGGTTGGGTATCGAACGCACGACCTCCGGCTTAGCAGTCAGGGTCACTAACCACTAAATCTTAGTATGATGAGCATTATCACTTGTTGTGATTTATCTAGCTGCAGCCCGCGACTTCACCCGCGCGTGGGTGTCAGTTATCGCGGCAAGTAGCCTTTGTCCTTTCTCAGACTATTTCTGTACCAAATTTCATTAAAATCGGTTGAGTAGGTAAGGCGTCATTGCGTAACAGACAGAGTTGCTATCGAACTTTTAGTCATTTGTATTTTTATCAGTTATATGGTTGCCATAATACAGGCTCTGCCTAATTTGAGATCAGGCTGTGTGTGAGTTGCCCCCAAGAATTATCCTACTAATATTATAAATGTGAGTGTGGATGTTTGGATGTTTGTTACTCAATCACGCAAAAACGGCTGATAGGATTTGGATGATATTTGGCATGCATGTAGCCTTTGACATGGAAAAGAACATAGGCTACCTTTAACCCGATTCCTTAAGTAGTTCCCGAGGCAAAATTGAAAATTGTTTACGAGCTAAGCCGCGGGCTGACAGCTTTGAAATTTGGTATTTTTCTCTTTCACATTTTTTTTTTGGACCCAATTCGGAAGTCCACGCAGACGAAGTTGCGGGCAGAAGCTAGTATTATATATTTGTCTGGCAACAATTAGCTTTACCCTATTAAACGTCACGTTATCGATTTAAGTTCATAGGTCGGGATTATATTATTTACAAATCAAAGCACTGTTTGTATAATAATTACAATATGTAGATATAGTTACGTATATTATTTGACTTAGACGTCATATCAGATGTTACCATTTGTAAACATACCGAGATCTCTCCGTGCCAAGAAAACGAGAAAACCACGTTATGTCGTTGGCCCCAACTGTCATATCAATCTTTGACAGTCGTTAAGTCATTACAATTCTGACAACCAGTCTTACAATGGGATACTTTTTTTCGTTTCCTAGTCAAATGGGTTATGGTATTCAGTTAATTCCGTGACAACCTCCGTGGTCGAGTAGCGTACACACCAGTTTTTAAAGTGTCGCCAGTTATGAGGTGTCGGTTTCGATCCCCAATTGGATCAAAAAAGAATAAAATAAAATCCAATTAAAAAAAACTACTTTTCTACAGTCTCGGGTCTGGGTGTTTGTGGTACCTTCGTTGTCTCTGATTCCATAACACAAGTGATTTAGCTAATTATTTTGGAATTGGAGCAATGTAGGTATGTGATGTTGTCCACATTTATTATTATTATTTTTTTTTAATTCCGGTAAGACTGGAAGCCGACCCCAACATGGCTTGGGATAAGGCCTGGTAGATGATGACCAGTAGTTCCTAAGAATAGTGAGTACGACCGAACGAATTCTATACTTTAGTAATATTACTTGACTAGCCTGTTTAGTAGTTAGTGACCCTGACTGCTAATATGGAGGTCGTGGGTTCGATTCCCACCCAGGGCAAATTTTTGTGTGATGAGCACGATCTTTGTTCTGTCTGGGTGTTATTTATCTATAACATTTATGTTTTTAGAAATATATAAGTATGTTTATCAGTTGTCTGGTTGCCATAGTACAGGCTCTGCCTAGTTTGGGATCAGATGGTCGTGTGTGAGCTTGTCCCAACATATATGTATATATTAGTAAAGATTATCTTTACGCCTGTTACCTGGTCAATAAGCCAAGTCACGATGGATATCTGGGTATAAACGTGCTTGACGACACGACAGCTGATCGGACACGGGTTTAACACGCGACAATTATCTTTATTGCCTACTTAACTACATACATACACCTAATTTAACACCAGCCTTTAACTGTCCCACTGCAGGCCTCTCATACAGAGAATGAGCATTGATCACCACGCTTGTGAGCTGTCCCACGGTGGGTGCCATTACCGAAGCTGTTAATAACACCAGCCTGTAACTGTCCCACTGCAGGCCTCTCATACAGAGAACGTGATTTTTTTTATGTATTTTTTTATCTCTGAATAGATTACTAGTAATGTGAGTCGCACATTACTAGTAATCTTGTTAACCCCTCGTGCTTAGCTAAAATGATTGTGTTACGAGTGGGTTCACTCCAGTGTAACGGGTAGGATTCGAGCCCGCAACCACATGATCGCAAGTCCGAAGCCCTAGCCATTAGGCTACCGCCGCTTTCTTCTTACACACATCAAAAGTGTCTAGGGATCAACATATATTTTTGCAATAACTTTTCTCCTGATTGATATTAATTAAAATTTTCTTTAAGGATTCATCGAATAAAGTGTTTTCGTTTGTCACAGTAACGATAAACCAAGTCACCTTTGCATTAATAAAGAAATTTGCCATTTTCCTAATAAAGGGATTTTTGACATTTGAACCACTAACACAAAAGTTCGAAAAAAAGACTGAAATAACAGTTTTCTTTAAAATTTTATTGGGTAACTTAAACAATTAATAATCCGTGTTTCTACCGCGAACACTAACAACACAAGAACATCGGTTTGGCATACTCAAAATGAGTTCATCCAAATCACGCTGTGGAATGGCCGCCCATGTTCGTTGCAACAACAAAAAAAGGTCTTCTTGCGACTGGATACCCTCCATATTCGGCAGAGCTCTTCTCTGTAGCATATCCCATGCATGCTCAATCGGGTTCAAGTCTGGCGACTGAGCAGGCCAGGGCAGGACATTGATGTTAGCTGCGGCGAGAGTCTGTCTTACAACTCTTGCGGTGTGCGGTCGTGCATTATCATGCATTAACTGAAATAAGGGACCGATTTGCACTTGTAGAGGAACGATGACGTCTGATACAATCGTCTCAGCATAAATTTGAGCGTTGAGGTTGCTTCTGATCCAAATCAACTCAGTTCTTCCGCCGATCCAAATACCCGCCCATACCATGATGGTTCCACCACTATAAGGATGGACTTCCTGGCAGGATTTTAATCGCTGTTGGCGTCCAGGGGTTCTCCAGTGTCGTATACGTCTTGTATCCGGTCTCATACCAAAACGAGACTCATCAGAAAAGCACACGAAACGCCATTGTTCTTCTGCCCAATTTCTGTGTTCAAGAGCCCATTGATATCGAATCCTACGATTGTGCATTGCTATAGGTGGTACCCGTAGCGGTCTTCGGGAATGAAGGTTCACTTCATGCAAGCGGTTTCTGACTGTTTGGTCGCTAATTAAGTTCTGATAGAAATGGAACGCAACTCTAGTTCTCAATGTCGCCACTTTTCTTCCGTGGCGCTTCTTTTCCTGTTTAGTCACGCGTCCATGTAATACGTTGTATAATTATTAAGTAAAAACTCAGTATAAACAAACTACAGTTTTATTTGCTAAATCCTACATGGTAGCAGAGCGTGGTTCAGACGAGCAAATAAATAATCGTGAAATAGTTCCGGGTTTATACACAGGAGTGCATTTTAGGTTATATGGCCGGCGTGGTAACGCCAACATCGTGGTAAAAAAACATGACGAGCTCAAATAATATGTTTAATATCGAAAAACTAAATGGCCGTGAAAATTTCTCAACATGGAAATTCTGTATCAAAACGTATTTGCAGCACGAAGACTTATGGGACTGCGTGGAATATAGTAAAGGCAAAACAGTTGACCCAGTAAAGGATATTAAGGCAAGATCCAAACTCATTTTACTCATAAACACTCAAAACTATGTGCATGTTCAGGAGTGTAAAACTGCCAAGGAGGTGTGGGACAGCTTACACCGAGCCTTTGATGACAATGGGCTGACAAGAAAAGTGGGTTTGCTGAAAGAGTTGATCAATACTTCACTTGAATCAAGCACCGGTATAGAAGACTATGTGAGCAGGATAATGAGTGCCGCACACAAACTTAGGAATATTGACTTTGAAGTCAATGACGAGTGGCTTGGCACTTTAATGTTGGCCGGCTTATCTGATGAGTACAAACCAATGATTATGGGCCTAGAAAACTCAGGAGCAAAAATCAGTGCAGACTTCATAAAAACTAAACTGCTTCAAGAAGTGAAAGCTGAAGATACAAGTAGTGCATTCTACTCTAATAGTAGAAAATATCAGAATAATCAGGCCAAATCAAAATCATATACAAATATGAAGAATAAGGGTCCCCGGTGCTATAATTGTAATGGTCATGGACATATGGCAAGGTTTTGTAAACAACCGAAGAAAACAGTGAACAAGGAAAGTAAGCAAGAAAAGCAAGAAAGTTTTATTGCAGCCTTTTCAGCTTTTTCAGGCAACAGTAGTGAGAAATGGCACATTGACTCAGGCGCCTCTATGCATATGTGTCACAGCAAAGAAGGTATGTGCAATGTCCGTGAGCCATCAGTCAAAACTATCACAGTGGCAAACAGGGAGCCATTGTCTGTGGAATGTATTGGAGATATCAGTATTAATATTTCACCTCAGGAGAGAATACAAGTAAGAAATGTTCTATATGTACCTGGATTAGCAGTTAACTTATTATCTGTGAGCACAATCACTAAGAGTGGATATAAGGTGTCATTCCACGAGAAAGGCTGTGATATTAAAAATGCTAATGGAGACATATTGTGCGCAGCTAAATTAGTAAATAAATTGTATGTTCTGGACACATGTACAAATGATGAAGAGACTGCACACTTGGTGTCAAACACAGTAAATCAAAATTGTATTAATTTATGGCATCTTCGGATGGCCCATTTGAATGTTTCAGCTTTAAAGCAATTGCCCGATTGTGCTGAGGGGGTCATGCTGAAGCCAGATGCACAGGAAAATCTTCAATGTCCCACTTGTTTCGAAGGTAAACAAACAAGGCTACCTTTCAAGCAGGCCGGTACGAGAGCTACAAAAGCATTGGAATTGATACACTCTGATTTATGCGGGCCTATGGAGAATGCATCCT
The DNA here is from genome assembly GCA_950381575.1 of Plusia festucae. Lineage (NCBI taxonomy): Eukaryota > Metazoa > Arthropoda > Insecta > Lepidoptera > Noctuidae > Plusia > Plusia festucae. Next base: position 1,478,738 of record OX494457.1, read on the forward strand.
ACGGAGGTATGAAATACTTCATTTCTTTCATTGATGATCATACTAGAATGGTTCATATCTATTTCCTAAAAGACAAACAGAATATATTAGATGTTTTTAAGGACTATAAGAAAAAGGTAGAGAATCAGCTAGATCACAAAATCAAAGTGTTAAGAACTGATAATGGTACAGAATATTGCAACTTCAATTTTGAAAAATATCTGTCTAGTTGTGGGATTACTCACCAGACCTCCACTCCATACACCCCTCAGCAGAATGGCCTAGCCGAACGTATGAATAGAACCTTAGTAGAAAAGGCTAGGTGCATGATGTTCTATGCAAATTTAGAAAAACCTATTTGGGCTGAAGCTGTAGCCACGGCTGCTTATATCGTAAATAGATCACCAACTAAAGCACTAGGAAATACCACACCGTATAAAATGTGGACAGGAAAGGAACCTCGATTGAGCCACATGAGGTTATTTGGTTCAACAGTGATGGTTCACGTACCTAGAGAAAAACGCCTTAAATGGGACAAGAAGTCAACAAAGATGATCTTTGTTGGCTATTGCGAAAATACGAAAGGGTATCGTATCATGAACCCACTGACTCATCAGATCACAAAGAGCAGAGACGTTGTATTCTTTGAAAATTTTAATCAATATAATGAATGGTCAATTTCAGTCAATCCTTGTGAAAATGAGTCTGACAGTCACACATGCACAGAAGGAAACAACCAACCAGAGGGGTCTGACATCACTCCTCAGCCAAGCAGATCAGAAGCTAAGCCTGTCTTGAAAGGAGCCGACGATGAAGACTCCAGTGAGTATGACACTGATACGAATGACCTAGATGATAGTTACCAGCCTCCGAGACAGTTATCACAGCAGAATCAACAGACTAGTAATATTACACTGAGGCCACGAAATAGAAACAAAAATGATAAAATGGGCTTATTGTGTCTGTATACAAGTGTTTCAGATCCACAAAGTGTAGAGGAAGCCCTGTCATCTCCACATGCCAGCGAATGGAAAAAGGCGATGGATGAGGAATATAGCTCTTTGTTGGAAAATAAAACATGGCAGCTAGTTGACCTACCCACAGACAAAAAGGCATTACCAAACAAATGGGTATTCAAAATGAAAACTGACCAACAAGGAAATATTGTTAGATTCAAGGCAAGACTAGTAATAAAAGGATATGCGCAGAAGAGAGGCATAGATTACCAAGAAGTCTACTCTCCAGTGGCAAGATATACTTCCATCCGCTATTTGTTTGCTTTAGCAGCACAGCATAATTTACAGATAGATCAAATGGATGCTGTATCAGCCTTTCTGCAAGGAAAAATAGACACTGACATTTATATGCTTCAGCCAGAGATGTATAGTGAAGGTAACCAAGTATGTCATCTGATTAAGTCTATCTACGGGCTGAAACAAGCGAGCAGGCTGTGGAATACAAAGTTGAGTCAGGTCTTGAAGGAGATGGGTATTGAGCAGTCAAAGACTGATCCCTGTATTTATTATGACATTAATAGAGGTGTTTACATTGCAGTATGGGTTGATGACATAATAATATTCAGCTCTCAACCTATGATCACTGAAGAAATAAAGAAAACACTAAGTCAAAAATTAAATATGAAAGATCTCGGAGAAGCAAAACAATGTGTGGGGTTGAATATAAGTAGAGATGCAAACACAGTTATGTTGGACCAGGAAAAATACATAAATGAAATATTATCAAGATTTAACATGATTCATTGTAAACCTATAAAAACACCCATAGAAGTTGGACTGAAATTTAATAATGACAGTGAGGAAACTTATGATTGCCCTTATCAAAATGCAATAGGCTGTTTACTGTACATAGCTCAAGGAACGAGACCAGACATTTCATTTGCAGTAAACACTCTTAGTAGATACAACAAAGAACCCAAGTCTGAACATTGGACTGCGGTGAAAAGAGTACTTAGATACTTACAGGGCACTAAACACTACAAATTAGTCTATACCAAGGATGGTCAAGATGAAATCACAGGCTACTGTGATGCAGACTGGGCGAGTGACATCCGTGACCGTAAGTCGTGCACGGGATACATTTTTATTTTGCAGGGTGGTGCGGTGTCTTGGGGCTCCCGCAAGCAACAGACCGTGGCCCTCTCCACAGCGGAGGCCGAGTACATGGCCATGTCAGCGGCGGCGCAGGAGGCACTGTGGCTGCAGCAGCTACAAGGCGAGCTTGGCGGGCCGAGTGACCACACGCTGGTTATTCACAGCGACAACCAGAGTGCGATCAAGCTCACTGCTAATGACTGTTACTTACCCAGATCGAAGCACATAGATATAAGGTTTCATTTTCTTAAGGAACATGTTAATAATTTAAAGTTAAAGTTTTGTTATGTAAAAGGTATAGAAAATGTTTCTGATATATTGACTAAGGGTACTACCTTAGATAAACATTTATATTGTGTATCAAAGATGGGATTGCGTTCTGGGGAGGGTGATAGAAATGGAACGCAACTCTAGTTCTCAATGTCGCCACTTTTCTTCCGTGGCGCTTCTTTTCCTGTTTAGTCACGCGTCCATGTAATACGTTGTATAATTATTAAGTAAAAACTCAGTATAAACAAACTACAGTTTTATTTGCTAAATCCTACAAGTTCCCTGAAGAGTGATGAAGCCTCACGGCTAACATCATGGCGGTTATTGTTGGAGCTCTTCGAGTTAAGATTTGAATGTATCGGTCTTGTCTCCGTGTGGTGCAGCGATACCGTCCTCCATGGCGCTCAGCCACGGTACCAGTGCTTCGGTAACGTGTCCAAAGTCGACTGATAACACTCTGACTTGTATTCAGAGCTAAAGCCACATTACGTTGCCGGGAACCAGCTTCTATCATTCCCACGGCTCTGAGCATTTCTTCCCTGCTTAAATGACGTCGCCGCTCCATAATAACGTTGGTTTTAATCAGTAGTAGGGAAACAGTAGCACTAATAATGTCTTCAATGCGTTGTATGTTTTTATAGGGAAAATATTGACAGCTGATTTTCATCTTTTACTCGAATTTGATTCACAGTTCCTGATTCGAATTATGAAATGCACCAAAAAGGATCCATATAAATTTATAAAATCATAAATTTATTACAAAGCCACATCTCAATCTCAAGAAATCCGCATAAAAATGCTTGATCCCTAGACACTTTTGATGTGTGTAGTAACCACACAAAAATTCACAAATATTCGCTACAAGTTCATATGTACTGTACATATATTTTTTTAATACTATAATTTCTTTGAATGACGAATTAATTTATTTGCATGTATTATTCTTCAATGTCACATAATGTTCAATATTCACTGTTAACTACTAAGAAACGTATTTATTTATTAGATACTTTTACAAATATAATTACGAATTATCTGCATTCTATTCAAAATCTGACTGGCCTGTTGGTCTAGTGGTTAGTGACCCTGACTGCTAAGCCGGAGGTTGTGGGTTCGATTCCGTGGACAAATCTTTGTGTGATGAGCACGATCATTTGTTCTATATCTGAGTGTTATTTATCTATAATATGTATGTATTTAGAAACATATAAGTATGTTTATCAGTTGTCTGATCACTATGGTGATTTGATACTATGGTACAGGCTTTGCCTAGTTTGGGATCAGATGGCCGTGTGTGAGTTGTCCCAAGATATTATTATATTATTAAATCTAGACAGTAAGAATTTCGATAAGGTATGATAGTCAAGTCAAGGACTTACAGCACCCGGGGGTTATTCTCTAAGTCCAAACAAAACATAACGTGGCATAACGCAAATTATAGTTCAACTACCCGGGTTGCTAAATCTTTTTTGTGTTCTGAGAGTCACCGGGTAGTGTTAGTATATACGTTTTGGGCCATTATCAGATTGTTTACTTAACTTTCTTTTCATACAAACATAAGTCACGTGACCTGCCACTTTGTATGAAGTTTATTTTCCATTTTAAGATTTCGACGTATAGAAAAGGCTTCGTAGTTAGATAATATCTCAAATTCAAAAACATTTTTACAAATTAGGCTACCATGTAGCACTTTTTGAATGTCATCAACACAGACAGCAACCTGACTCGCCCACCCCACCGCTTCCTAAGTGCTCTAGCCGGGGAGAAGAAACGGCGCAACAAACTCCCCAGCAGGTTCACAAGTTGATAATAAATAAATAAATATAAATAAATATCTTGGGACACAGCTCACACACGGCCATCTGATCCCAAACTAGGCAGAGCCTGTACTATGGTAACCAGACAACTGATATACATACTTATATATTTCTAAATACATACATATTATAGATAAATAACACCCAGACATCGAACAAATAATCGTGCTCATCACACAAAGATTTGTCCTGGGTGGGAATCGAACCCACGACCTCCGGCTCAGCAGTCAGGGTCACTAACCACTAGACCAACAGGCCCGTCATTATATGTATAAGGACTCAAATCATCTTCTAATAATAGAAACATACTATGTGATCAATCAACAAAGTATTATTCGGATGATGTAATTATACAAACGAACGAACGAATATAAACAATTCTATTAACACTTAAACATCTGCAGTTCACAATGCCTTGTCCCTTTCTATCTTTTAAAGAAAGTATTGGGATAGAGCGAGATAGAAAATTTTCTAAGATAAATATTTTCGATAGATTGTTATCATTGTGCATCTCTTTTGATAAATATGCTTAGAAATCGTTGTAACATGATTAGAATTTGTGAAAACAAATGTTGAATATTAAATCTCGTCTCGTCCTTTGAATTTACTCTCACGCTTTTTGTGTAAATATAGTCGATTTCTTTCTTGCATTAAATTTATGTAATATGATGACAACCTTAGAATACCGGTCTATAAACGTCCCACTGCTGGGCACAGGCCTCTTCCCTTATAGAGAAGGAATGAGCATTGATCACCACGCTTGCTCATTGCGGGTTGGAGATTTCAGATTCAAATTTTTGGAATCCAGGTTTCCTAACGATGTTTTCCTTCACCGTTTATTAAAGGTGTCTAAGAATGATTAAGAAAGTACATATAACTTTGAAAAAGTTACATTGGTACTTGCCTGGGCTCGTACCTGCAACCATGTGCAAGCTAATCCAGTCATGGAACTGGTAGGCCACCACGACATACTTGTTAATTACATGATGTAATTAAAAATTTACGTGTATTTTTTATAATTAATGTTATCTGTGCTATAACACGTTGCTTCGTACCAAATTTCAAGATTCCAAGTTCACTGCAGGTTTTGATTCCCTTGCGAGTGTCGATAATTTGCGGCATAAACGGCTATATCTATAATTGATTGCGTTGGCTTAGAAGTTTCATTATTTCACAGCTCGAAGGGACTATAGACCTGAGTATTCGATATAAATTTCAGCTTGATACCTCCACGCGTTCCTGAGAAAAATTGTCTTGACAGACGGACGGACGGACAACAACGTGATCCTATAAGGGTTCCGTTTTTTTTCTTTTGAGGTAAGGAACCCTTAGAAAAATTTATGACGCGTATTTTCTCTTTTTCCAAAAGAGCTTGGGAAAAGACTAGGCAGAAGAGGACGAGTGCGCTCAATTTCGTTCTGTTATAACCCTTATCACAAGGCAATAAGAGCCAACGTCATCGTTTCCTTGTTTCGTTTAAATAATAAGTTTCCATCAGTCCTGCTGAGTTGCATTTCTGCTACAGCATGGCTGTATTAATTCATTAAATTATTTAGTTAGATTCTGGACGCCGTCGCCTAAATACTATTAAGTATTTTTGGGAAAAACTTAATCCAATTAAATTGTGACTTTTAACAATAAAGTGTGTGTGTGTGTGTGTAAAAAGTCGTTTTTTTTTTTAAAAGACACCAACGGTGTGCCGCCTAACAGTTCGCATTATACGGAATAACCTTGAAAAAAATAATTTCTGAAATTAGCATCGCGTTGTTGAGGCATGCTTGGATTTGTTACACTCTGTAACATTAAGATAGATGTATCGATGCCTTTGGCCGCCATAGCACAGATTATAACATATAGATAGATACATAGGTATTTAGAAATATATAAGTATGTTTATCAGTTGTCTGGTTACCATAGTACAGGCTCTGCCTAGTTTGGGATCAGATATATATATTTTTTTTCTTGGTACAAGCTCACACACGGCCATCTGATCCCAAACTAGGCAGAGCCTGTACTATAGCAACCAGACAATTGATAAACATACTTATATATTTCAAAATACATACATATTATAGATGAATAACACCCTTACACAGAACAAATGATCATGCTGATCACACAATGATTTGTCCTGGGTGGGAATCGAGTTCTTAGTTCTCCGGCTTAGCAGTTAGGGTCACTAACCACTAGACCAACTCGTTCGCACTTCAAGCCGTTCCCCGATCGGTGTCGGTTATTCAGATAGCTTTCAAGCTATTAAGCGTAAGAGAACAGCATCCCTGATGCGTAGGATTCGCGGGAGCGCCAACAGCATCTTGAGGGTGATAGTGAATAAGCCTGCTTGCCCTTTCCTGGGGCATTGGACCAGTATGCACAGCTGTAGGTCTGGTGCAACGGGAGGGGGTAATTATAGGTTTATGAATTAGTCCTATTCTTAGTTTGCTTAGTTTAAGGTGGCATTTTACTAACATAGTTGTAGTGTTACTAACCATTATATGAATCGTTTGTGTTCGAAATAAATAATAATAATATTCTCCAGCGAAAAAAGGTTCGCGCATGGTTCCTTGCGACAATACTGCGAAAGTTTGCGGGAGGGATACGTTTAAATTTATCGCTAGGGGTTAGCTAGAAATTTTCTTTTATTCTTTGGAAAAATGTTGAGATTTTTCAATTTGACCTTAGATTTGGGGGGTCATGTCCGTGCAGGGCGCACCTACAGCGTGCGGCCGTCGCCGAATGGGCGGAGCGGCTGGCGCGTCCAGGGGCCGGCCACCGTACGGTGGAGGCCCTTCGCCCCATCATTACGCAGTGGATGGACAGGCGTCACGGCGTGCTGACCTTCCGGCTGACGCAGGTACTGTCGGGGCATGGCTGCTTCGGCAGGTATCTGTGTCATATAGCCGGGAGAGAGTCGGACGCCTGCTGCCACCACTGCGGGAGCTTGGAGGACACGGCGCAGCACACGCTCGCCGTGTGTTCTGCATGGGCTGAGCAGCGCCGTGTCCTCACTGAGCAGATTGGCGGCGACCTCTCGCTGCCGGCCGTTACCGCCGGTATGGTCGGCAGTGAATCCGCGTGGCGGGCGGTGGCCTCGTTTTGCGAGGAGGTCATCGCCGCCAAGGAGGTCGCCGAACGAGAGAGGGAGGCTGCCTCCACTCATCCAATCCGCGCCCGACGCACTGGGCGCAGGAACAGGGCATACAACGCCCTGTTCCAACCACCGTAGGCGGCCACGGGCGGCGGACTTGGGGAAGTCCGTCCGCCCAGCTGTAGGCCCGGGATGGAGGCGCGGTCGGAGTGTGCCGCGCCCCACTCATGCATTGGCAGGTGGGGGACTACACAGCCTCCCTCTCTCAGGAGCCGAGGACCGCACCTTAAAGCGGTCCGCCACTGCCGGGGTCGCGGATGAATGATTCATCGCTCCCGTAACCCCGGCAATAAAGTGGAGAGGCGTAACACCCGTGTGGGGTTTAGTCGGTAGTCACCCCTTTTGGGTGGAGTCCGACACGCCCCGCCGCCTCCCCGGGCGGCGGAAGTCCGTGAATGGATTCCCCACACGCAAAAAAAAAAAAAAAAAAAAATGGGGGGTCATGTCCCCTGTGACCCCCCCCCCCCCCTTCGGACCGCGCCTGGATACGTTTCCACGCGAAGTTTACGGAGCGAACCGAGGTGTGAATTCGCGGGGTGAATCGCGAGCGAGTGTAGACCGGGCTTAATATATCAACAACTTACGCAATGGACCGCGAACTTTTGCAAAGTGGGACAAAGTCGACCACATGCGGCCATAAATTATTTATTTATAAGTTAAAATCTATACAAACATACGTCTTAGATATAACAGGTGTATGCTACTTAAAATGAATAAAAAATACAGACTTATCTATTTATTTAACCGTGAGACTTAGAACAACCAGTCTTCTGTTTCTTTCCCTCACTCAATATTTTAATATTTTAAGAGATTTAAAAGCCGGACAAGTGCGAGTTGGTCTTGCGCATGTCCTTACCAATTTTTATAAAAACGGCAAGAAAAAATCACGTTTGCCGTTTGGGAAGAAAGATGAATATTTGTTTATTATTATTATTTCATTATTTATTTTAAAGTAGATACTTATACTTTTAACTAAAATAAAAATACGGTGAATATCTCAAGCGTCTACATGTTACCGTTATCAGTATTGAGCAAAAACGAGCCAACTAACAGCTGATGGATGGACGGACAGTCAATTCCTAAAAATAACTGCCTGATTATGTTTATCTATACTAATATTACTAATCTATATCTATACTAATATATAAAGCTGAAGAGTTTGTTTGTTTGTTTGTTTGAACGCGCTAATCTCAGGAAGTACTGGTCCGATTTGAAAAATTATTTCACTGTTAGATAGCCCACTTATCGAAGAAGGCCGGCTTTTGCAGCGATAACCGACGCTAAGGGCCGAGTCACACCGGAATGGCAGCGGCCGGCAGCGACGCGGCGAGCACTTTCAGTGTGATATAATTTTAAACTTTAACTACATAGTAAAAAGACCAGTATCGCTTGAAAAGCTTGAAAAGGTCGCGAGGCCACCCGCGGTGACGCGAGCGGCCGCTACCGGCCGCTGCCATTTCGGTGTGACTCGGGCCTAACGCGGGCGGAGCCGCGAACAAAAGCTAGTTGTAAATAAAATAATAATACCTGACTTAACGTCCGGACTGTTATAGCCTTTTCTCATATTGAAAAGAATGATGTACATAGCTCATCCTTTCTTTAAGTTCAAGGTAGCCAAGTTGCATCAAAATCGATTCATCAGTTTATTCGATAAAACGTAACGTAAGGGGCTCGTGGCTAAGTGTAAGCCGTACGGTTTGACCGATAATAACGGTTAAGCCGCGCTCGCCGCGGTTGGTCCGTGGATGGGTGACCATTTGTAAACATATCGAGACCCCTCCGTGCCTCGGAAAGCACGTTAAGCCGTTGGCCCCGACTGTCATCCAGCGATCTTTCATAGTCGTTAAGTCATTACAATTCTGACAACCAGTCTTAATATGGAATACTGTATTACCTAGCAATAGGTAAGGCAGTCGCTCTGTAAAATACGGTAAGACTGAAAGCCGACCCCAACATAGCTTGGGAAAAGGCTACGAAGAAAATACCTAAAAGGAAATTGAAATTAAAAAATTGTTCTCATGACTAATAACTTCTCCTGATCGAAATGAAAACGGAAGGTGCAATTTTTTCTTCTTTTATAATGACCTGTAAGTTAATGTATTTTTTAATTAACACATTTGTAATTACTAAGAAGTCATTAGGATGACAAATGCCCTGTATCGAATAAATGTAATCCGGTCAAGGGCGTATCTTGCAAAACCTTCGTAATTCGATGTTCGAATTAGACCTTCACTTATAGAATAGCCCCCTTGACGCCATATTGACGTTTTTGAATTACACTTGTTCCAAAGACCGTTAAGGATATGTTTTGCTTTTGACGTGAGCCGTAATAACCAAACAGACAAACAGATTTTTTATATGTATAGATAGATATACTCGTAGATAAATTACACCCTGACACAGAACAAATAAACATGTTCATCACACAAAGATTTATCCTGGGAACCCACGACCTCCGGTTTAGCATTCAGGGTCACTGACCACTATACCAACAGGCCAGTCGTCATACTATCTGTTGACCGGTTATCACGGCATAAAGTAGCCTAATTAATTTCTTAAGAGCCAAGTTTACCCCTACAGCAAATTTTATCAAAGTCAGTTCAGCAATTTAGCGGTGAAAGCGATACAAACTGAGATACTTTCACATTAATAATATTAGCGTTGTTTAAGGTACATCAAAGATAGGACAATTTCTGCACGTTATTCCGGAAAGGTCAAAGGTCAGATGACAAGACCCCGTGCAAACACGCGTGCATGCACCCATGTCACGGTCCGGTCATGTGTGACCTATGACCTTCATATCAATACATTCACGCGGTTGGAAGACTTATTGACGGCACTGATTAAAATGTATACATATAGCTATCTTTAGTCCAGTCTTTTCATATGCCCGATCCACATTATTCGAATCCAGCGCTGGAATATACAGGATTCATTTTTATGGAGTACGTACTAGGCGTGCCTTTTAAGTTCTGTCGTTTCCATATTTCCCGGCAATTTTGAATTTGGAACTGTTCTATATTCGAATGTGTTTATATTTTGAATCTCAACACAGTTAAAAGTATTAGGATTAATGCTATTGTTTAGTCACAGCGTCGATTAGAATCTGTCAGGTTACGTACGAAAATGAATCTTTCTAAGGAAAATGTACGTGCAATAATTTTCTACAACTTTAAAAGAGGCCTAACACGGCTTCAGTGTTTTGAAGAGCTAACATCTGTGTTCAGTGATGAAGCCCCATGTCTGCGGACTGTCGAACGCTGGTATTTAGAATTCCAGCGTGGACACACTAGTGTTAGTGACAAATCTCGCGAAGGACGCCCAAAATCCGCCTTCACTGAAGATAATATCATTGCTGTGAGACAACTAATTCTCGAAGATCGTCATGTGACGTATCGAGAGATAGAGGCTCTATTAGGCATCTCAGGGACAACCATTCAGAAGATCTTGCATGAAGCGCTTGGTGTGAGAAAGCTAGTTTGCCGTTGGATACCGCATCTGCTTTCCGACGATCACAAGGCGGCCCGCGTCAGATGGTGTAAGAAATCTCTGCAAAGGTTCAACCGAGGAGAGTCAAATCACGTCTACGACATCATCAGTGGTGATGAATCTTGGATCTATGCCTACGACCCTGATTCCAAACAACAATCTACAATCTGGGTCTTTCAAGACGAGCCTAAGCCGACTAAAGTTGTTCGTTCTCGAAGCACTTCAAAGAAGATGGTGGCCACGTTCGTTGGAAAAACCGGCCATGTTGCGACTATTGCACTTGAAGATCGTAGAACGGTTAACGCAGAGTGGTATACCACAGTTTGTTTACCACAAGTCATCGCCGAACTTCGAAAATCGAACTCAAAGCGACGCATCATCCTGCACCACGACAACGCAAGCTCACACAGCGCTCGACAAACGATTGAGTATTTGAAGCAGGAAAAAGTAGAAATTCTTGACCATCCTCCATACAGTCCTGACCTAAGCCCTAACGATTTCTTTACATTTCCTAAAATTAAAAAAAGTCTTCGTGGTCAAAGGTTCCAGTCCGGTGAAGAAGCAGTCGACGCTTTCAAGTCAGCCATTTTGAACACCCCCAATTTAGAGTGGAATAAATGTTATAATAACTGGTTTGAGCGAATGGAAAAGTGTATTAAGCTACGTGGTGAATACTTTGAAAAACAATAAAAAGTACTATAAGGTTCTAGTTGTGTTTTATTCTTCAAACGACAAAACTTAAAAGGCATGCCACGTATGTTCTAGGAGGTAATCAGGTGCAAAAAACTAAAGGGCTTTCCCCAAGGAACATAGGTCGAAATCCTAAAATTGAAAATCAATTTTTCATACAAACATAAGTCACGTGACCTGTCACTTTGTATGAAAATTTCAACGAGACCAAGATCTTTGTTCTTGGGAAAAGTTGTTCAGTTTTATGCACCTGATTACCTCGTTGGATATACGCACTCCATAAAAAGTAATCCTGTATGTATAATAATAATAACACCGTCATATAAACGTCCCACTGCTGGGCACAGGCCTCTTCCCATATAGAGAAGGAATGAGCATTGATCACCACGCTTGCTCATTGCGGGTTGGCGATTTCAGATTCCAATTTTCGGAATCCAGGTTTCCTCACGAAGTTTTCCTTCACCGTTTGTCTATGGTGTCTTAGAATGATTAAGAAAGTACATATAACTTTGAAAAAGTCACATTGGTACTTGCCTGGGTTCAAACCTGCAACCATGTGCATGCGAATCCGGTCTTTGAACCGCTAGGCCACCACGACACAACGCAACGAATTTACCAACCTTTAATTATAGATAATGGACACTACTGTATTTATAAGACCTTTTTTGTACCTATATTCGCAAATCAATAAATGATTATGATTATTAATATCTAGGTATGTAAAAGAAAAAAGGTAAAAAGTGCTTACAAGTCGCAGTAATAGGAAGATTGAGATATTAGCAAAGTTCAGTTGGCGGGAAAGGGTTGGGGGCGGGAAACCTGCGGAATAAAGGAAACGGAAGGATTAGGAGGGTTTTTTTTAAGTTAAAACTTTATAATCGTTGTGATTTGAAAGTAGATGAAACAAAAAAGCCACAGTAAAAAGAGACCGACATATACAATATGTAACAAAACCCCTGTCGGATCCAATAAAGTCGTATTCGTGGTAGTTCATGAACCGTCTCGCATAGGCGGCTTCTTTGTCACAAAACTGTAGGTAGTAAGTACGTGACCTTTGAGGAGCGGTCAGTGTTGCTGTTGCCTTGGATTAGTTTTTATTTTGATTTAATTATTTTCACTGGGGAAAAAAAAAAATCTCTAATCCATTTAATGGCTACGTATATGTGTTCGCAGTACGATACCGAATAATACTCTCAAGGATCGGACAGGGTTTTTGTTACACGATGTATATTCATAAAATTTTACGTGGGAGAGAATGAGATAGGAAGTATTATACAGTGTTTCTAATACGTGTTTGTGCGCGCATGCGTAGTACCTACAAAGCTTGAGAAAAGGCATCACAACAACCGTCGTGCTTTGTATACGTGTATGTATTCTACGTTTGTAGAGTTTGATTTGATCATCATTTTTATATTCAAAATTCTTAACTTCAAATATGGGGAAAACGAATGCAGAATATTGACGCGACAATCGACAAAAAAAAAAGGAATAAGACAGCAAAATGTTCAACGGAATCAAATTATCTTATAGATAACATTTTTGAAGGTTTCACTTCTGCCACGTGTGAATTTCACACATGTATTTTTTTTCTAAACTATCTTTTGACCATGGTTACGACCTCATGAATGGAATGACTGTTATAGCGACAAAAGTAGCCTGTGGCCTATCTTGTAATCCAGACTTACCCCATAGCAAGACTCATCAAAATTGATTCAGCAGTTTAGCCGCGTAAGCGTTATAGATGAAGCCAAGACTTAAGTAAGGATAGTATGAATTATTACAAAATCATGGTCTCTGGTCACGTACAGTCTACCCGTACCATGACACCTGAAAAGGCGTCGAAACGTCGGGAGCTAAAATGAAAATAAACCGCGATAGAAACCGTTTAAAAGTAGTTTTATTTCAATGAAATCAGTAAATAATAGTAGTTCCAAATTTGGCCACCGAGTCAGATGAGTCTATGGCATTCTTGGAATATAACACAACCAAGGCACTAATGCTCGCGAAAAGAAATGGCGCGCAAATCGTGACATAATTTCGAACCAAATAGGTCTGTAGCAAGTAGGTTATATATCTTTCGCAAGACATACAGACTGAATGATAATTAATTAATTATTATTCTGAGAGGTATGTAGGAGAGTGACAAAGTGTTGAAATACTGTCAAAATGTTCAATGTGAATAGGAGCGAATTTCCGCCATTTTGGTTTCTAGACACACTATAGCAGTCTGAGACTGGTCAGTTGGTCACTGCTAACTAAACCGGAGATCTTCGATTCGATATCCACCCAGGACAAATCTTTGTGTGATGAGCATGATCATTTGTTCTGTGTCTGGGTGTAATGTATCTAAGTAGAACGTATGCATTTAGAAATATTTATGATCTTTATAATGTTTGTCGGGTTGCCTTGTTGCAGGTTTTGCGTAATTTGTGATTAAATAGCCGAGTGCGAGTTGTCGATTATAGATATAGAGTTTATTACCAGGACATTTAAATTAGAATAATAAATGTAGTTAACTAAAACTTTATGAACATTAATAAACTACAAACAGCGCCATCTATTATGACCTTGCAATACTAACTAAATAATAACATTTCATAATCTATTAGATTATACTAAAGTTGATAACAGCGCCATCTATGATTCACACGAGGAACTAATTCGTAGATCACGCGATTTTATAGTGTCTAGTTTGTGTCCAAGCACTATGGCGTGAAATAGATAAATTGTCTATTTTTAGATTTGTATCGAATCGAATATTGCATATTTGATGTTTCGGTATTATGTAATATTCATGAATGATTTATTGCTTTACCTACGATCAATTTAACTAGCAATCTTGGTCAAATAGGAAAATAATTGATAAGTTTTTTTTTATTCTATTGGTTTAGATATTTGCAAAAAATGTAGTAATAATACAATACAGTGGCTTTCATTTAAAAATATGTAGGTAACTTGCAAGTGCTTTTCACAATTAAATTTTAATATCTCATCTTCGTTATTTGTTACAAGATGCATCTCCAAATTATTAATTACTAGCTGCCCGGACAGACTTCGTTCTGTCAAAAGTAAATTAAATTAAGGTAATTCCCGAGTTTAGGAACAGTTTTTTTTTTTACTTATTATTTATGTTTTATACCTTTTAAACCTTCCCTGGACTTCCACAAACATTTCAAGATCAAAATCAGCCAAATCGGTCAAGCCGTTTTCATGCTATGTCGTGAGTTCGTGACAACGGAAAACGGGTTTCATTTTTATATATATAGATTACCCTTCGAAATAGGTTTCTGGGCTTCAATTTTATGTAAGCGAAGAAGAAAAAAAATCGTCGATTGTAATGAGTCATTTTAAAAACCTATATACTTCTCAAATAGCAATTTATCTGTTGCCAAATTCTTATCATATCTAGAAAGAGTAAACCTAGTTATGTTAAAATCCACTCATTTTTTTCTCAAGAGTGCATGAGTTTTGCCCAGCAGTGGGTTAAGACCAGGCCGTTATTATAATGAGATTACTTACCTAACACCATACCGGTACAGATCCGCCACCAGTAGCTGTAGTTATCATATCAGGGGGAGTTGTTGACTGTCACCGCGACGACGCCATCTTTGTACCTGTGAACAAGAAATTATGATAATGAGAATTTGGCAGAACCAGATAATCCTTACTTTATAATATTACTCGCGGTTTCGCTCGCGAGGGCGTCAGTTATCACGGAAATTTATAACTGAAAGCCTTCCTCAAAAAGTGGGTTTTTTTTATAAATTAGGTGTTTGTTTATAGTTTTCATTTCACATTCACCTTTGCCACCTGCAAAGGCGAATGGTATAATATCAGGTATAATAATATCCAGTTTACCCAAATTCTTTTAAAAAACCGGTCAAGTGCGACTCGGACTCGCGCACGAAGGATTCCGTGCCTTTTCAAATATTAAAAACGTAAAAAAAAAACGTTTTTTGTATGGGAGTTAAATAAAATAAATGTAGGCCGATTCTCAGACCTACCTACCGCATATAACCACGAAATTTCATACAAATAGGTCCAGCCGTTTCGGACCAAAAGACAAAAACCAGTCAGGCGTAATAGCTCTCTAGTTGACACCTGTTTACCTGGTTGGATCTCATCGCATGATCACACGCCCCTACAATAGGACATTCAGTAGATCACAGTATGTTTGAAGTACTTTGAAGGCACGGTCCTGCGATAATTTTAGTCGGACACACGCACCATCGCACGAGTGGCAGAAATAGGTCGGCGCAGCGCCTTCAACCTTAGAAAACAATAATCCTACCCAGTAAGCCAGTTTCAGTTGCAGTCAAAATCCAGAAGATAATTTAATACCCACAAGTTTATTATATTTATTTCTAAAGGTAACACAAAGGAGTCCATAAACAAATAAGTTTATATTTTTAACTTAACCCTGACACACCACTATACAGCCTAAAACGTCAAACACAAATAAAAGAAAACCGACTGAAATCACGATAAAGTCAATTTATTCTCTTGAAACGTTCAAGATAAGAGTATTTTTATAACACGAACAATTTAAAACGATTTTCTTTGAAATAAGTTTAGAAAAAGATTGAGTCGCAGATAGTATCGTTTCCGGAGTTGATAATCATCTGAGGATGACACTGGAATAAACGGGGGTCTTATTCTCTAAGTCTAAGCGGTTAACGTGCTGTTGCGTGTAGGGTTAAGAGATGCTTTATCTCTTTAAACTCTCTTTACTTTGTTAAATGGCTTAAAATATTTACTAACACTACCCGATGACTCTCAGAACAGAAAAAAAAATTTGCGGCCCCGGATTCCTGAACTATAAGGCTCGTGGCTAAGTGTAAGCCGTACGGTTTGACCGATAATAAAGGTTAAGCTGCGCTCGCCGCGGTTGGTCCGTGGATGGGTGACCATTTGTAAACATATCGAGACCCCTCCGTGCCTCGGAAAGCACGTTAAGCCGTTGGTCCCGACTGTCATACAGTGGTATTTGATAGTTCGTTAAGTCATTACAATTCTGACAACCAGTCTTACTATGGAATACTGTATTACGGTCTAGCAATAGGTTGTGGAGGTCAGATAGGCAGTCGTTCTATGTAAAATACGGTATTCAGCTAAATCCGGTAAGACTGGAAGCCGACCCCAACATAGCTTGGGAAAAGGCGAGGCAGAAGAAGATTCCTGAACTATAATCTGCGTTATGCCACGTTATGTTTTGTTTGGACTTAGAGAATAACCTCCCTGATCACACCGCATGATCTCTCAAGCCACGGCAATACGACGTGTCTATGGGTTATAGAAGTTAGATATTATGTAGTCTATTCTGCGAAATCCAGTGAGCTTAAAAGCCGACCCCAAAATAACTTGAAAGAGGCTAGTCAAAGAACAATATTATTAAAATGGTCATATTTAAGAGTCCCTATCAATTTCGCGGTCTAAAACAGAAATTTCCAACTTTTTCAGCGCAAATTTCTCAATAACTTCAAGATATCTGTTCTGTTTTTTTAATGCACAGTTATTTATCATTCATTTATCAAGTAAGTGTACAAAGTCAATTTTTAATAACTACTCAATATAAATTATGAAAAATAAAAACCTAACACATGTTTTTACGTAAGCACGAAACAGCAGATTTTCCAATTGCTTTTTTAGCTTACTGGTAGCAAATAACAATCTGAAAAAAATCATAAATACTGGGCATATAGTATGCTAGTAAGTACACAATTTATTTTTTTAAATTTCAATGAACTAGTACTTAAAAAAAAATGTGATCCACGCTGAAAAAACCCAATAAAGTCATGTGCAAAATCGTCGTCTATGGGTAAGAATTTATTAAAAATAACAATAAGCATTATATATTTAAAAAACTGAGGTATTTATCTACCAAATCCAATTTTTATATTTCATTTCTGACTTCTTATTTATTTGTAATAAAATTTCTAAATAATGCCTTATAAACCGATGCGCTCGCTCGATACATTCAGTCGCGCCCAAGGGCTTGTTGACGACGGACCTGTGTCGCCCGTGACGTTCGCCGCTCCCAACGAAACTCTTGAATCGCGCGTGATTTTGTACTACACCTAACGAGTTTTGAGACTGTGAGTAGATTTAATTTTTTATTTATGCAGTGTGTATGATTTCATAATGTTGTTTATACATATTAATGTTTTGTACTATTAGTAAAATAGTGTTTAATTTTTAGAAAATGGGTCGAAAAAGTGATCTTTACTATCAAGGAAAAATCAAAGGTAAAAAGAAAAAGGTTGAAAAAACACGAAAAGCACTTGCAGTTCTTAGGTAAATATTTTTTTTTGTAATTACGAAAACTGTTAGAATTGGTTATTATTTCTTGAATCTAAAAATGAACTTTTTTATTTTTGTAGAGAATTAAATAGGCAGAAATCTACCGAGAATCAAAATTTACCTGGAACATCATCTATAAGCGAAAAGCCCCCATCGGACACAAGGTATTCCTTTTATCTATATTTTTTTTTATTTATCTAATATATAAAGAAATCTAATCTATATATCTATACTAATATATAAAGCTGAAGAGTTTGTTTGTTTGTTTACTTGAACGCGCTAATCTCAGGAACTACTGATCTGATTTGAAAAATTCCTTCAGTGTTAGATAGCCCATTTCTCGTGGAAGGCTATAGGCTATATATATATAGGTAAGTACTTAACTCGTTTAAAAAAAATGTATTATTAATTATTTTCAGTTACACTAGCAAACAGGATGCATCAGGCTCTTTATTAGGTGAAAAGGGGGAGACAAGGTATTTTTCAACTAATTATTGAGCAAATACACTGTATATATGAAAAGGAGAACGAGTCACCAGGGAGTTGAAGAACATGGTCACTTACTAAGAAAAACAAAACCACGGAAGTATGTATATTTCAAATATATTCAATTACTGGTAAATATATGGGTGTAGTATGACATTTATATTGGGTACCTAGTCGGTACCCAGGATTATGTAAAGTTTGGATGTCAAATTAGCTCTCTCAAAACAATTGAGGAAAAGCGACGTGTTGCAATAAAGTAACTAAAAATATCTCGTTTTTATTTTCCTGAAATAAAACACATAATAATAGAAAATTATACATTCCCATGGAGATAGTTGTTCAATTTGATAGACTGTACCCCTTTCTGGTAGGTACATCCTGTACATTATCTGCCTAGCCTTTTTTGTAAGTGACTGCCGTAACTACTAGGTAACGATATTTTTATAAGGTACTTAAACATAAGACGTCATAATGACAATAACATCCATCCAGTATTACGGAACTTAGTGGGTAATAAAAACTATGCAGTGCTGACAATAGCGTTTACGGACGAAGATTATTTGTTCGCGCTACACCGTACGACAACGCACACTACGATTGTCAGCGATAGTTCGAACGCACACAGAGATACTGCGCTCAAATAGTTACCTAAACTAGCAGCGCGCCGAAATTGATAGGGACTCTTAAGCCAAAAATAAATGATAAGATAATGTAACAAATTCTTGCTGGATTTTCCCGCGCACTATCACTTGACCGCCATTGTTGACAGCTCAAACTGTCACTTATAGTCATTATTTTCCGAACGTTTCAAGATTAATGTGAACAATTCAGATAAAGGTTTGGATAAAAGATAAGTTAACACGTTATTTGTTCGAGGTAGGTTTAAAATCCGGGCGAGTGCAGCTTGAGAAGAAACCTGTGCCCAGCAGTGAGACATTTATAGACTATGGCTGTTCTTTGTGTATTTCCTTTGAATGTTTGTATAACCCCCGACAATTGTTATTTAACAAGTGCGGGAATCGTTATTATTACAGTAGGTACATAATATATCATTACATAGCAATGTGAAAACATATCAGTGTTAGTGTCACACCTTTCACAATTTAATCTATGTTAACGATAATTTCTTATGATAAGTACCTACTTAGTACAAATCTTACTGATTACAGCTTGATAATGGTACCTCCCAATTGTGGTACAAACGACGTATTATTTTGATAATTAATATTGATAGTAACTTGGAACAGATTAATAATAATACCAGCCTATAAATGCCCCACTGCAGAACACGGACCTTTTTTCATATAGAGGAGGAATTAACATTATTCATTGCGGGTTGGCGATTACAGATTGCCTGTAATGACTTAGAACCTGCTCCACGTAAAATACGATGCACTTGTGCTGAATCCGTTTTATACCGGGTTCATCCGGTAAGACTAGAAACCGACCTCAACATAGCTTGGGAAAAGGCTACGCAGAAGACTAACTGTTTTCTAATTTAAAATACAGCTCTCGCCAAACCTTATGGCCGCTCCGAACCTAGCCGCATTACGCTGCGCAGAACACAAAATCAGGTATCAGCGGGACGTACGCGGGGCGGGGAGGCAGGGCACGCCCGCGCGCGCTGTCTTCCACCCGCAAGCGTCCTCGCCTCCCGCGCGTTACTACATTCAGAGCGGCCATAAAGATTGGCGAGTACCGTACATGGGTATACTAATATACTTACGTCAAATCACACTTCACCCAGAAAGGCGAAAGTTTTTAAGGGTATGTTTATTCCATCTTCACGCTGAATCAGCCAAACCAAATTTGTTAAAATTAATACCCTGGATTAACACGTCATAAGCTTTTTATTCTGTTTAACTGCCAGTTACAAAGCGAGGCGCAGCAGAAGATCAATAAAATTAAGAATAATTTTAATTGTCATATATTTTTTAGCTGATAATTTCAATAAGTACCTACGGACTTTAATACAAGTCACTAACATAACAACAAACGACTTTTTGAAGTAAAACTTAGTAAGCTGGTAAATGCGTGACGAAAGTGTTACGAAAAGTGTGATCGGGCGAGGCGACCGCTTGACTTGGGGACTAAGCTGGTCAATGAGTGACGAGAGCGTTACGAAAAATGTGACCAGGACGTAACTAAAAGTGTGATCAGGAGAGGCGAACGGAAGCTAAGAGATATATATAAGATTTTGAAGATAGAACGAGAGAGTTATGTTTCGTATATTATTGTAGCAGCAAGAGCGTGCAAACAAACATTTTCTTTCTCTCTTTACCTCATAGTTACGTTTCTATCTAAGTCACAGTGCAAGCCTTAGCACACTTTTTTTATAGTCGGCTTATAAATAACAAACAAAGCAAGTTTACGTAACGTGTAAAATAATGCTGATTGCCTGATTGACTTAAATTGGTTGATTACGAATGGCGCAGTAGTTAGAATAGATACAATTTCAGATCATATTTACGATAATATAGCTGTCATATTATATCTACCTTATCTTATATCTTTAAACGAGCAATTCTTGTATATATGTACCTACACATACAACATGTAACAAAACCCCTGTCCGATCCAATAAAGGCAAATTCGTGGTACAGTTCATGAACCGTCTCGCATAGGCGGCTTCTTTGACAAAAACTGGCTGTAGGTAGTAAGTACGTGAACTTTGAGGAGCGTTGAGTGTTGTTGTTGCCTTGGATCAGGTTTTATTTACTACAGGCAAGTACAGTACTCGCCAATCTTTATTGCCGCTCTGAATGTAGCCATCGGTAGGAACTTGCGCATGGTACAGTCTACTACTACACACTCTCATACGCACTACTCATACAGTCGCACTAACGCGCGGGAGGCGAGGACGCTTGCGGGTGGAAGACAGCGCGCGCGGGCGTGCCCTGCCTCCCCGCCCCGCGTACGTCCCGCTGATACCTGATCTTGTGTTCTGCGCAGCGTATTGCGGCTAGGTTCGGAGCGGCCAAAAAGTTTGGCGAGTGCTGCACAAATAGTGACTTGTTGTATGTCTTTTCGTAATTATTCTGATTTCTGAGACATCATTGACAATCAGGAAAACAGTGAGGTACCCTGGATTCCAAAAATAATTGTAATCTGAAATCGCAACCCACAGTGAGCCAGCATGGTGATCAATGCTTGTACCTTCTCTTTATAAGGTCTGTGCCCAGCAGATGAACATTTACACCCTAAAAATGACATGACACAAATCTGAAGGTCAAAGATATCCAAATAATCATTTAACATCAGTTATCAGAATAAAAACAATAAAAATAGTTGTTTGTGATAAGGCGACCTTATAAATCAAAATGGTGGACACGCTTGACGTTATCACTCCGATAAGTAATATTATGACACAAAAAAATAGTTAAGAGCACATTTACCGAATGAATCAATAACTAAAAATGAATTTAAAAAAGTGATATTTTTGATTATTTTCAATTAAATATTCTAAGAATATAGTAAGTACATAAAACCAACAAAAAAAGGTTTAAAACCAATTTTATGGTTATAACTTGTAACGTAAAAATATACTAGAACTAAAATATATTCTATGATCAAGTTGTCACCAAATTAAACCCACAGGTACATTTTACAATTTAACCTTTGCTTCCTATGGGAAGAAAAATAGGAACTAGAATTTTAAATTATGTTATTTGGTGACAGTGACACAATTAAATTTTAAAATAAGTTGAATATTTTTTAATAGTTACACAATAAGACATTACATACCATTATCTGCAAAAACACTAGGCCCATTTTTATATTTTTTTTTACTGAAAATGAATGAATTTTTAAACAGTTTTTACTTCTGCCATACGCAAACTACAGTGCAGTTTGTTGGCAGATGTAGCCCCCTTATAATAAATTCAGTTTAGTTTGTTAACTAATTGTTATTACCTACACTGTTACTATAATATTATTAAATTCAAAATTATTTTTTGAACATAAGTAATAATAGGTATACAATAATAATTAATATAAATATTTAATTCATAAATTAACATGTAGGTTTAATTATTTATAAACTATTGTATTCCAATACATGAGCTAATAAAAAACAATGTAAACAGAGTGCATGAACAAACACAGACATCATTTAATAAGTCTACTTACGACGAAGTTACAACAAGCCAAGGCAACAGTTATTCAACCTAATGCTTTTTTTATTTGCTCAACAACCAAAGTAAATAATACACGACCAAAGATCACAGTAATTACGAGAACGGAGTACAAAAACCTGTTTCGCAACTTTGGGTACACATAACTGCACAAATACACAGACAAATATCGTTATACCTCACAGACGTGATGTAATACGCCCATATAAATCGACAAGTAGAATATTTAGGACCTGAAATTACATTTAGCAAAGGAATTTACATGAAAAATACGATACATTAGGATAAGTGTGGCGAGACCAACCTAATCTTTCGCAACACTCGCTGAAAACTTCATCTTTATTAGCTTTAAAAACTCACCGGTAGAGAATAATACAGCGTGTCCTTGATTCACTTGTAATATTTAATTCGTAAAACAACGTGGAAAATCAGGAAAATACCGTTTCCAATACAATAAGAACGATGCACGAATGTAGACACACAGATTAAAAAAATAATGGTAAAAAATCTCCGAATTGAATTTGTTGACGTTTCATTTTGATGTTGCAAGCCGTGTTAATTGTAATGTCAGATGAGCGATCACGCCGATCACTTCTCACATGCTTCTCACGTCTAATCGTCTAATGATCGTCCAATGTTCAGATTTCATTTTAGATTGTTCCACAGATTAGAGACTAGTAATAGATTGTTCATCAGCAGAACAATCTAAAAAATAATAGTTTTTTTTTTTTTTTATGTTTAAAATTACGTTTATTTACAATAACTTTAAATATATACAATCTTAACATAACTAAAATAATAAATGATATATACACACGAAAAAATAAATAAAAAACTAATATATATTAATAAAAGTTTAAAAAATGGCGTCAAAGTATTCATCCGCATCGCTGTCGACCGGAAGTGTGCCCACTAGGCTGGCTGCATTGCCACGTTGTATGGCAATGCTTATTCTTTGTCCAAGGTAAAAGCCAGCCCTCGGGTCACGTGAAGTGTCAACAAGGCGTTTGGCTAGATCTTTGAAAACCATATGTGCACTCGGGCCCCACGGTCCAAGTGTTTCAACCCCAAACGGCTCGAATATATAACTGCCCATTAGGTTGTTATATTTCCGCCGTTTGAGGTTTTCAGCAGCCGCAGCAGCAGCACCAGCACAGCACGATGAACTTGGAAGATGGGATGGCGCAAGAGTATCGACACATGTAGCGTCCCACACTAAAGGCCTACCCATCTTCCATGGAAATAGCGACATGCCGTCCGGTCTCTTGCCATCATCACGTGCCAAGCCATTGGGTTCGAGTACAGCTGGAACGCCGACAGCAACAAGAGCTCGTCGAATAATGTCGTTGATATTCGCGTGCCGCGCTATGCGACCTGCGCTACGGCTACAGGATAGGCCGTGGTGTCCGAGGCTGTTGACTACTTCACCGCAGTGGCAGCGATGCGGTGAACAACATGAAGCACCTATGCGTAGTGCAACAGCAAGGCGGAAAGTAGTATCGTCGAACAAGGTGCCGATGTGCGACGATGGCAGTGCGTGAAGCCAAAGACCTGACTCCCACTCGCCAACAGCCAGCAGGCGCGCACGCTCCGCAGTAGAAGTAGACGTAGAAATAAGACTTTCTTTAACTACTCTGCAGAGCGGCTCATCCCACTGTCTCTGGGAAGATGGGTAGTCAGGAATATTTGATTTTGGGCAAGCAAGTCTCCAGGCATCCACAGCCTCGGAGAAACACGGCACATCAAAATTAATCAGTGTAGAAGCTAGGATATTCCTGATTAACTTATCAGTACCGTGGACCGAGGATATAAAAGCTGGTAAACTAATACTGGTAATTTTGCGGACGCCGAGCCCTCCCATACGAATAGGAAGAGTGGCTTGAACCCAAACTCGGTCATCCATGGCCACATTTAAAATCAAAGACAGTGTGTGTCTGATAATTTGGTCCATTTTTTCCAAAAGGTGAGGGTGCTTCCATAAATGGGAAGCACGGAGAAAATAAGTCAATTTAGGGCCAAAACAACAATAACGAATTAGGGTGATGGCCGAATGCATGTTAATTTGTAAAAGTCTGCCAGAAACGTCATTGAAATTTTGAATTTTTTCATCAATAAATTTAGGAAAGGAATCATCAAAGATTGGAGACCCAAGGAGACGAAGAGAGTTTTTATCTACAATTTTGATATTGGGGGCTATAGCGTTAAATTTTGAAAGGGTCAATTGTCTGTCAGTATGGTCAGAAATGAATAATTCACATTTAGATAAATTTAGGTCCAGTCCTATGGACTGAAATTGATTTTTTAAAAGCAACAGATCATTAAAAACCGTGTCTACATCGCCTCCAAGGGTTCCATCGTCAAGATACCAGACGTTAAATTTAGAATTTAGCTGTCGAATAATTGGGTGAATTGCTAGACTGAAGATCACTGGCCCAAGGGGATCACCTTGCTGACAACCAACAGCTGATTCCAAAAGGTTGTCCTGATATAGTAATTTGGATGGTTGTCTGTAACATTGCCAAAGGAAACTAAAAATTTGAGGTAATTCTTTTTTTGTTTCTGCCAGCAAGGTGTCCCTATTAACTGAATTAAAAGCGTTTTTTATGTCAACCTTCAAGATGACCTCTCCTTTGCCAGAATTTAGATAGGTCGACAACGCGTGTACAGCAGCCTCACAGCCCCCTTTGGAGCCATAACCAAGTTGCAGGGGCTGAAATTTTTTCGAAACTACCTCACCGTAAAATTTGCAACAGATTTTGGCTGCCATACGACGGTATGTAGTGCCTACGGCAATGGGACGAATGCCGCCATCCCTCTTGCGCAGGGCGCATAAATTAGCCCCGTACAAGACGTCGATGACGGAACCGTTAACCTTGCCGGAGAGCATGAGGTTGATCAGAGCCGTGAGCTCCTTCAAAAGCAACTCACCAGCTTCCCCGGCACCTGAGCTGACACAGTCCTTCAAATGTTGAGGGCTCAAGCCGTCGAGGCCGCCAGCAGAGCCACTCTTGAAGGAACAAAGAGCTGCGATCACCTCTTGACCTGTAATGGTGAGGGAGTGAATGTCTGGATCAGGGGGGTCGGGAAAGGAAAGGCCATTTGCAGGGGCAGGGTGTTTGCTCTCCAGAGCTGCGAGAGTTTCTGGAGAACAAGGTGCCACCACGTCACTGCTGAAAAGAATCCTGGCTGCTCCGCTAATGTCACCTTCCCCTAATTTGGATTCAACAAGATTTGAAATACCTCTTGACGAGGTAATTCTGTGTGTCAATAATTTTGTGTCCAAATTATGGGCCGAAACATTACAATTATGTTTAATTTGGGAAGTTAAAGTTTTCTTAGGTGCCAAATTTTTTTCAACATGTAAAATCCTATAAGGGAAGGTGAGCAGATGTTCCCAGGCACTTAACGAGTTCTCCCGGGCAGCAAGGCGAATGCAGCCTGCCAGGTGTTGTGCTACGAGAGGTCTCGCGCCGCGGGGAACTCGCTTTAAAATAGAGACATTGGTTTTGAATTTTGATAGTGTTTTCCAAAGGGAATCGAAACTGGGTGCTGCTTGAGAAAGACTATCGACAGGGTCTGAAGTGATTGCAATTGGGGGCTTGTGCACCTTCCCAATATGCACATTCAGACCCCGCTTACCTTTAAAAAATCTTGCCTGGGTGCACAGAGGACACCTCTCCAGGGTATTTTGGTTTTGTGAAGGTTGACTAGCACTTCCTACAACCACATCACTATTATCACTAAGCATTTAATTATAATTGAATTTACACTTAGCAACTAACTTACAAAACTAAAAAAATTAAATATATTATAAAAACACGTAAAAAATTTTGTTATGTTTTCAAATTGACAAATGCCGTCGGCCTTGACAGCTGGCGCAGCCGCGCTGATCTCGGGCGCCGCGACCGTCGACGTACATACATTGTGGTGCACGACGAGGACGACCGAAGCCGGTAGAAATGAAGCGGACTTGTGTAGCGTCCTAATAGTTGTAGCCCTGTTGCAGCGTAAACCTTGTTCGATTTCTAGAGTAGGTAATGAATAATTTTACGGCCTCGTTATGACGTCAATGCGAACATATTTATATTATTTTGAAATCAATTCAAGTTCTATTTGTATTTTTTCCGTAGAGTTGACGAACTATATTTTTCCTTTATTCTTGAAACGAAGACTTTTATAATATTAAAATATTTGAAATATTTGCTTTAATTGTCAAGCCATAGACAGCAGTACTTGGATAACAAAAAAAAAAAAAAAAAAAAAAAAAAGAAAATAAATAAAAATAATAGTCCAATGTGAGGTCCAAATGTCCAATGACAGTCACGTACAAAAAGCATTGCTGCAAAGATATCAAGTTTCAGTATCCAAAAATTCACAAATAATTAGAGTATTATTTTCAACTGTGTAAATAAACAAACCTTAGAAAACGTATGAATTTCATAGAAATTATTATTTCATAATTATGTTTACAAGCCGTGTATACAGAGTGCGCTGAAAACAGCTTCTGTTTAGGTGTGTTACCAAATGCCTTGGTTCGTTGAAGTTGTTGTCTTTATAATTATAGGATGGACATGAACTTAATATAGAGTATTACAAAAGTAGTGATGAATAGAAGTAGAAACGTGAAGATCGGCAATAAGATGAGATAAAATTCAGTGTACAATAAATAATTTATGAACTGACTATTTATTGTGACGCATTGTATTATTACAATATATTTCAAGGAAAATATAGTATTTTTGTCATTTGATTTTTGAAGTTCCTTTACCAAGCAAAAATATTTCATTTTTAATTTTTTGTACTGAAACTGAACTAAAATAGTTTGTAGTGTAAAAAAATTTAGTAACGAGCAGTCAGCTGGCATCCCTACCTACAAAACGTCAAAATTTTTCGCACGCCATTCTGTGCGGAAGTCACCCATTTTTAAATTACAAAAATCACTGTTTTACAACAACAAAAATCAAAATACAATCATCAAAATAGATTTGTTACTCAAAAATGGGCCTGCCAGGTTGTGGTATACCCGAGAGTGAGCTCCCGCAATGCTGGTCTGACGACGTTCGGATGAACGCGCTTTTCGCACCCTTCCGCATCAAAGCTGCGAATCCTGAATCTTGGGATATGAAGATGAAGTTCTGGTCTGATATGCTTCGGCAATGGTGCAGAAGTAGGAAGGATCCTATAGTGTCTGCAGCTGACGCGAAAGCAGCATTTTGCCGGAGAGGTCGTACCCCTGCGTGCATGGACATCGTTATCGAAGAAATGTTTCGGCGAGTATTCTGTATTTGAATTTTAAGTAAATTCTATTCTTTGATACTTTTCTAAAGAAAACAAACGTCTATGGAGCGCCTGGCGCCATTTTTACGTACGTATAAGTTAGTTTTGCTAATGTAAACAAAGCATGTTTTTGTTAAATCATTACAGTAATGGTGGCTTATTTCTATGGTAATTATTTGCATTGGTATGTTGCAAATAACCTGTTCGATAAAAAAAAAAAAATTCAAGTTTGTTACACTTAAATATAATTATCTATTATGTAACAAATGTATTAAATGTAGAAGAAAAAATAAATGTTGTTATTATAATACAACTCATGTCATGAATTTTGCGACAGATGACACCATGCTTGTTATTTAAAATCTTTTTTTTTATTAATCTGTAGTTTACTGTATGTTTTTGTTTTTGTGTAATAAAAGATTAAATTTCTTTTTGAATCATTTATGTTATTAGACAACCTTTTCAGTCTAGAGGTCGCAAGCGCGACTGCCGTGTACGAGGTCTTGGTTTCGATATTCGGGCGGGGCGAAAAATATGTACTGAGTTAGAAATTCTCAGTACTGCTGAGAGTCAGAAAGTGTGGCGGTGTTTACACCCCCTGCCCCGGAAATCATGTAAAGCAGTTGGTCCTGCGCCTGATCCCTCTCTGGTCACGTGTGTGTAAATGAAGGAAAAGACAGTGCACCTGTGTTTGGGCACACACTTGTGCACTATAATATCTCCTGCGTACATAAGAGGTCTTAGTTGAGATTGGCCGCTAAAGCTGAAATTCAGTCTGGGAGATAAATATTATTTTATTAATAATATGGGCCTATAAACGACCCACTGCTGGGCACAGGCCTCTTCCCATATAGAGAAAGGATGAGTTTGATCACCACGCTAGCTCATTGCGGGTTGGCGATTTCAGAATCCAATATTTTGGAATCCAGGTTTCCTCACGTTGTTTTCCTTCACCGTTTGTAAATGATGTCTTAGAATGATTAAGATTATTTTATTACAAGTTGTTATTAGTTCCTCGTTTTCTTTTATTTGTGTCATATAAGTAATACTTAGTGATGTTACTAATACCAATAGAAATAATCAGTAGAAATAGTAATAGCAGGTAAATTATTGATCTATTGTTTTTCAGTAATGGAGACCTCAGCCCACTATCAAAATACCATCAAATACTGCACAACGGTCCTGAAGGCTGGGTCAAGTGGGGTGCTCGCCTTGCGTTCCGGCCTGCCGCCTTTGCTCTGACTGCTGTGGCTTCATTCATGCCCTCCCGACAGTCTTTAGACAGCGATGGCTTGCCGAAAGCCAGTATTGATTCTACACAGCGGTTTGTTTTGGAAAGTGCAGTCAAAGTAAGTATTATTTATATAACAACTAGCTGCCCGGACAGACTTCGTTCTGTCAAAAGTAAATTAATTAAGGTAATTCCCGAGTAATTTAGGAACAGTTTTTTTTTTACTTATTATTTATGTTTTACACCTTTTAAACCTTCCCTGGACTTCCAAAAACATTTCAAGATCAAAATCAGCTAAATCAGTTCAGCCGTTCTTGAGTTTTAGCGAGACTCACGAACAGCAATTGATTTTTATATATATAGATTATACAATATCTTGGGACAGCTCACACACGGCCATCTGATCCCAAACTAGGCAGAGCCTGTATTATAGTAACCAGACTTAGATATATACTTAGATAAACATACTTATATACTTTTTTTATTTATTATGATTGCCATTGGTGCTGATTCCTCTGTACGCAAACTAAACTTAAACCATTCCTAAGTTTTACTAAGATAAAGCTTGAGAAAAGGACGGCAACAGATAACAACTAACTTACAACGCAAAACAGGCGCGAGAAAAGTAGCCCGCGCTAACCTATACCTAACAACTAACTTAGTAAATTAAATGTCTGTTCTGCTATTGTCTTGTATTATTCTTTATTTCTATAATTGTGAAATAATGACTGCACGGATAGCCGATTGGTATAGGTCACCGCGCTAATTACCACTGTGCGCGACGTGCTGCGGGTTCGATCCCCGCATGGGACAAGTATTTGTGTGATCCACAGATGTTTGTCCCAAGTCTGGGTGTTCTTTGTGCATGTGATTTGAATGTTTGTGAAAACCCCGCGACACAAGGATTAAATTCCTTAGTAGGCGTCGGTTTTAAAAAAAAAAAAAGAAAAAAAAAATTGTAAATTTTAATATTTTTTTTGTTAAATTACTGTCTTTGGCTTATAGTGCCCCCTGATATGATTTTTCCAGGACCAAGCAATGGAACTCCTCCAGAACTTCCCATCTGACTCTGAGCGTATCGGTACCATCGAGGAGCTGATGCTGAGGTGTACGTGGAGCCGCGGCCGCGAGGGCTTCGAGCTGCTCCTCGGCTACCTCGTGGCGCAGGGCTATGCCTGCAAGAAGGATGACGTCGTTAAACTAGGTAAAGCTCGTCCAAGCTGAAATGACGCGCTCCACTTCTTAATTTATTTATTTAGTTATGTGAGTGCAAATATTAATGACGACAATTCATCTGTGTGGGAGCATCGATTGTTCAGTGAACAATGGATCTGCACGTCTACAAGACGGTCGACTAGTCGGGTGATAAATCCGACCACGCTCGCTCTATGGAGCAGCGCCGTCACTTTGTATGAAACAAGACGTCCTCTCCTATTGCTCGTTTAAGATCAACTAAACTAGTTGGGCAACAAATCCGAGATTGAGATTGAGTCTAACCGGCAACTGAACGACCAATTACAATTGCATGTTTAGGTGTATTGCGTCCATATTTTAAATTTGCTTGTGTGCGTATATGCGAAGGTGGGGCGCGTCATTTCAGCTTAGACAATCTCTACCTTGGTTTTTCTGGCCAGTTGGCCTCTTGATTGGGCCATTGGCGTGGTCCACTCTCCTTCTTCACTCCAGCCCTCCCAGCTCATAGCAGAAAGCTAACAGCCTTTTCAGGCTGCTACAGGCCTCCAGCAATGATGCTGGTGGCTGAAGGATTTCAGCCCATTATTATACTAGCTGTTTCCCGCTGCGCCGCCCGCAGTCTCAATTTTTTTTTATATTTGTGATGTTGTGTGTCTTATCCTATCTTTCAAGTTGGATCAAACTGCACATGGTGTGCAAATTTGATTAAAATCGGTTCAGTAATTTTGGAGTGCATCCCGAACAAACATTGTGACACTGGAATTCTATAAAATAGATAATATTAAACTTTGACGACCTCCGTGGTCGAGTGGCGTACACACCGGTTTTCAAGGTGTCGCCAGCTCTGAGGTCCCGGGTTCGATCCCCGGACGGGTCAAGGTAGAAAAACAATTTTCTACATTGTCTCGGGTTTGTTTTGTGGTACATTCGTTGTCTCTGATTCCATAACACAAGTGCTTTAGCTACTTACTTTGGATTCGGAGCAATGTATGTGATATTATCCACATTTATATTTATACTAGCTTTTGCCCGCGACTTCGTTCGCGTGGAATAGTGACTTCCGGCAGATTTTTGGTACTGAATTGATGCCGACTCTTGACCAATAGATGGCACTGTATGTCCGGAATAAATTTTATTTTTTATTTTATTTTTTGTAATAAAAACTATCCTATGTCCTTTCTCAAGTTCCAAACTATGTCTGTACCAAATTTCACACAAATCCGTTCAGTAGTTTAGGCGTGAAGCAAAGACAGACAGAAAGACAGACAGACAGACAGGCAGAGTTACTTTCGCATTTATAATATTAGTTTGGATTATAACTTTTGCAGCGGAACCAGACAAGAAGGCGAGTCCGATCACGGAGACGGACGAGGCTCTGGTGAAGCTGCTGGTGGCGGAGACGCGGCTGGAGGGCGAGGCCGGCCGCCTGGCGCGCGACCTCGCCGCCGCGCACCACGACGCCCGCGCCGCGCTCAACGTGGGCAACAGGCTCGCTGTCAGTGGCTACATACTTATACAATACTAGCTGTCCCGGCAAACTTTGTTCTGCCATATTAAAAAAATCTGGAGAGGGCCACCCCTATCACTTAGGGGTGTGAAAAATAGATGTTGGCCGATTCTCAGGCCTACCCGATATGCACACAAAATTTCATACAAATCGGTCGAACCGTTTCGGAGGAGTATGGCAACGAAAACTGTGACACGAGAATTTTATATATTAGAGAAGATAGATGTAACAAAACCCCTGTGCGATCCGATAAAGGCGTACTCGTGGTACAGTTCATGAACCGTCTCGCATAGGCGGCTTCTTTGACACAAAGCTGTAGGTAGTAAGTACGTGAACTTTGAGGAGCGGTCAGTGTTGCTGTTGCCTTGGATCAGTTTTTATTTTGATTTAATTATTTTCACTGGGGAAAAAAATCTCCAATCCATTTAATGGCCATGTATATGTGTTCGCAGTATAGTAGATATAACTGAATTAAATCCTTAAAAATATTGTATTCCGTATATTTTGTTTTTTTCCAGGCCAAGAACCATCTCCGGCGCAAGCACAAGACGAGCCAGCGGTTAGAAAAGTGCACGAACGCGCTAGACAACGTCCGCCAGCTGTTGCAGCAGATGAGAGATGTTCACGTCAACGTCGCCATCGTCGACACTTACAGGTGAAGCTACCGTCAATAATACACACAACAAACTAGATATACAAGATTAATTTAAAAGGAGTACGTATATTCAACGAGGTAATCAGGTGCATAAAACTGAACAACTTTCGACCTATGTTAGGTCGAAATCTTAAAATCCAAAATGAACTGTTCATACGAAGTGACAGGTCACGTGACTTGTTTGTATGAAATGTAGATTTTAAATTTTAAGATTTCGACCTATGTTCACATCACACAATACTTGTCTCATGCGGGGATCGAGCCCGCAGCACGTCGCGCACAGTGGTCATTAGCGTGGTGACCTATACCACTCGGCTATCCGTGCAGTCACTATTTTATATTGTATTTTAATAATGTGTATTGTTCACAGGACGAGCTCAGATGCAATGAAACGCAATCTGAAGGAGAATGGATTGGAAGAGGATACTGTTCATGATACTATGGACGACTTGAAGGAGGTCAGTTTTCATTACTTTTTGGACCCAATTCTGAAGTCCACGCAGACGAAGTCGCGGGCAGAAGCTAGTTTCTAAATAAATACATATCTTCACTACATATTATAACACTAAAGTCCTCCCGCGTCTGTCTGTCTGTTCGAGATAAACTTTAAAACTCCTTTACTGATTTTCATGCTGTTTTCAACAATGGATAGTAGTTTTCGAGGAAGGTGAGGTTTGTTTTGTGAAGCGCCGGTAGCCTAATGGCTAGGGCGTCGGACTTGCGATCATTAGAATTTAGCAAGTTCGAATCCCACCCATTACACTACCGACGTGAACCCACTCGTAACACAAGCATCTTAGCTTAGCACGAGGGGTTAACGAGGTTACTAGCAATGTGCGACTCACATTGCTAGTAATCTTAATAAAAAAAAAGGTTTTAGTAATGAATACTATAATTTGTCATGTTTTGTATACATTGGCTGACCGACATCCATGCGGGCGAAACCGCGGGCAAGAGCTAGTCTACTATATAAAAATAAGTCGGGTTTTCCTTCCTGACGCTATAACTCCAGAACGCACGAACCGATTTCCACGGTTTTGCATTCGTTGGAAAGGTCTCGGGCTCCGTGAGGTTTAAAATCATGTGACATTTACTATGCTCATTGTACTCTGCTCAGTTAATTTCATGTCTCACTACATGACACTGGCAGTAGTTGTTGTTAGACATACTTTTTTTATTGTTTGCCATCACAGATACAAGGACAAAATAATAGTAACATAAGCTAATTTTACAAAAAAAAAAAATGTACAATGGGCAGAATTAAACTCGAAAAATTTTGTGCCGATTTTAAAAAAATCTTTCACTATTAGAAAGCTACATTCACTCTGAGTAACAAAGGCTATATTTATGTTTTACTGAAAAATTAGATACCGCGGGCGGAGTCGCGGGGAACAGCTAGTTATATATAAAACAAAGTCGGGTTGACCAAAAAATTTTGTTGTTCAAGGTCATGGAACAATACAACGAGGTCGAGAAGGCTCTCGGTACTAACATTGAGGATCTGGACGCTGCGGAGCTGGAGGAAGAGCTGCAAGAACTGCTGGCCGGGCCCGGACCACCCAGCGGAGGTACTCCTGGAAAGGAAGAGAGGAAAGGTGAGGATCCTTGGAACACTTGGTATCAAAATTGACTGCACGGATAGCCGAGTGGTATAGGTCACCACGCTAATTACCACTGTGCGCGACGTGCTGCGGGCTCGATCCCCGCATGGGACAAGCATTTGTGTGATCCACAGATACTTGTTCCAAGTCTGGGTGTTCTTTGTGCATGTGATTTAATTGTGTGTGAAACCCCCGCGACACAAGGATTAAATTCCTTAGTGCGGGCGTCGTTTTTATTTAAAAAAACAGTATTTTTAATTTTAAGTTGACCTTTTAAAATTTCAAGTACTTTCAAAACGTTAAATGACTAGATGTGCGGTTTTCTTATTGACATTCTTCTTCTGTGTATCCTTTTCCCAAGCTTTGTTGGGGTCGGAATCTAGACTTACCGGATTCAGCTGAATACATTTTACAGAGCGACTGCCTATCTGACCTCCACAGCCATTTTACTTGCTAGGTAATACAGTATCCCATAGTAAGGCTGGTTGTCAGAATTGTAATGACTGAACGCCTGTCAAAGATCACTGTATGTCAGTCGGGACCAACGGATTAACGTGCTTTCCGAGGCACGGAGGGGTCTCGGTATGTTTACAAATGGTCACCCATCCACGGAAGAACCGTGGCGAGCGCGGCTTAACCTATAAGATCAGTCGAACCTTCTCGTTGTCATCGATTCTGACGTCGTTTTGACGACATACTTGTAGGAAGGCATTGAATATAATTATAATTGAAGATTGAAGCGGCGGTAGCCTAATGGCTAGGGCGTCGGACTTGCGATCATGTGGTTGCGGGTTCGAATCCCACAAATTACACTAGCGACGTGAACCCACTCGTAACACAAGCATCTTAGCTTAGCACGAGGGGTTAACGAGATTACTATTAATTTGCGACCCACATTGCTAGTAATCTTTATGACTATTTTAAATCTCTCATTCAAATGGTTGTTTTAACATCGTTTTTAATATTTGACGGGCCTGTTGGTCTAGTGGTTAGTGACCCTGACTGCTAAGCCGGAGGTCGTGGGTTCGATTCCCACCCAGGACAAATCGTTGTGTGATGAGCACGATCATTTGTTCTGTGTCTGGGTGTTATTTATCTATAATATGTATGTATTTAGAAATATATAAGTATGTTTATCGGTTGTCTGGTTATCATAGTACAGGCTCTGCCTAGTTTGGGATTAGATGGCCGTGTGTGAGCTGTCCCAAGATTATTATTTATTTATTTAATATGATGTCTTATTTTCTAGCCTCGAAACTTCCATCACCACCATCAGCGCGTCCTACCCGCAAGCTGTCGGAGCGCGACTTCGTGTTCGACGGCGAGGAGCGGATGCTGGCGGAGCTCAACGAGCTGGGCATCGAGGACGCCAGCCCTCGCGGGAGGGAGAGGAGGGAGAAGGTTGCAGTCGCCGAGGGGGATACACGTGAGTTATTTTTTAAAAAAGCTTATTAGCAATGTGTGTAACACATTATTAGTATTCACTGGAAACCAGTGCTGGCTCATGTCTCACGACACAGCCATATTTTTTCATTTTTTTTATTTATTTATCAAAAACAATGTTTACATGGTTATCTTAATTTTGTACCACTTAAACCTCTCGGGTTTGTGTGTGATACTTCATAATTCAATTCGTCTTACATAGTAATACTACATACACAAAACACTATTTATTACAATACAAATGTGGGTACTAAGAAAATATTCGACAGTGTTCTGTTATAAATTCGATAAGAAATATGTTTTCAATTTAACTTTTATATTTATTTGCTGTCCCCAAGTCTTAATTATTATTACTTTGTGTCAAGAAAAATGGCGCCAACCCCCCCTCCCCCCCCAGCGAAAGCCTCTTGTATCAAAGCTCAAATGTATGAAAGTGACAAGTCTAAGTCACGTGACTTATCGAAGAGAAATGTCATTTCCATACATTTAATGTCATTTAATCATCGTTAAAGCTTTGAGAAATGGAAGTCTGAGAGGGCTCGGCCCTTAAGAAGCAGTGAAAGTGGGTGTTCGTAATTTTTGTCTCGCAATATGGGTCGCACTTTACTAGTAATCTTGTTAACCCCTCGTGCTAAGCTAATATGCTTGTGTTACGAGTGGGTTCACGACGGTAGTGTAATGGGTGGGATTCGAACCCGCAACCACGTAATCGCAAGTCCGACGCCCTAGCCATTAGGCTACCGCTGCTTTAATTATAAAATATTTTTTTGTCCCAATTCATAATTTCTTGTCACAGCGCTAACAGAAGAGAAACCACAATCCCCGAAGCTCACGAAGCCTACCAAATCGGAACAGGCGTGGTACCCACCAGCTGGAGAGAGCCTCCGAGCTGGAGTGTGGGACAACAACAACGCTCCCGACACAGAGCTGAGCTTCGAGCTGCGACAGGACGAGAGGCTGCATCCTGGTGAGTATATCCTGGAACAACCAGTGGCCTAGCGGTTCAATGACCAGATTCAAATTCACATGGTTGCAGGTTCGAACCCAAGCGAGTACCAATATGACTTTTTCAAAGTTATATGTACTTTCTTAATCATTCTAAGACATCATTGACAAACGGTGAAGAAAAACATCGTGAGGAAACCTGGATTCCGAAAAATTGGAATCTGAAATCGCCCACCTGCAATGAGCAAGCGTGGTGATCAATGCTCATTCCTTCTCTATATGGGAAGAGGCCTGTGCCCAGCAGTGGGACGTTTAAAGGCCTGCATCACATTTTTATATTACACTAGCTGCCCGGACAGACTTCGTTCTGTCAAAAGTAAATTAATTAATAT
Organism: Plusia festucae; assembly: GCA_950381575.1. Classification (NCBI taxonomy): domain Eukaryota; kingdom Metazoa; phylum Arthropoda; class Insecta; order Lepidoptera; family Noctuidae; genus Plusia; species Plusia festucae. The sequence goes on from OX494457.1 coordinate 1,515,406, forward strand.
TAGGTAATTCCCGAGTTTAGGAACAGTTTTTTTTTTACTTATTATTTAGGTTTTACACCTTTTAAACCTTCCCTGGACTTCCACAAACATTTCAAGATCAAAATCAGTCAAATCGGTCAAGCCGTTTTCATGCTATGCCGTGACAACGGAAAACGGGTTTCATTTTTATATATATGTATATAGATAGATTATATCATACAGTGTACAGCCCAGCACGTGTCGGACAACATTATAGGAAACTATAAACTAATTGACGTTTTTTTTTACGTTTTTTCGTTTTGTACTTGTGTAGTAACAACGTAACCACTGCGACAGGCGTTGGGGACAACACGCATTGATATTATAGTGGAGTATCGCAACATGTCGCATACAGGGAGCATACGCGATGACATGTGGACTCTAGACGTTCGCGCAAAAACTTGTTCACGTCATGATCTGTTACTCTGATCATGAATGATGTATTTTCAAATCAAAATCATTTATTCAAACTAAGCTACTAAAATCAAATCAAATCAAAATCATTTATTCAAACTAACAACTTTTTGAACGTCATACATTTAATATTGACAGCACCCTGCCCCCCAGATAAGGCACACCCCCACAAGCGCCAACGCCGACAGAATCGCTCAAATGACATTAAATGTATGGAAATGACATGCGAACCACTTGCCACCTCCATACATTCGAGCGACTCCATCAGCGACAACGATTGCAGAAATGTACCGAGTCCAAGGGGGCTGATTCGCCCACCCTTCAGGTGTCCACCTTTCACCTTTCAGGTGGCATCCATACTAAAATTAACCTTGTATACCGGTTACACAGGTCAGAAGCTCAACGTGGACTTCACGAGTCCGGCTCGTCTGTACGGTGCGGACTTCCAAGTGCGCGACCACAAGCTGAGCGGTGGCGTGTGGCTCTACAACACGCGCGACACCGACCACAACTGTAACGCCTCGCTCGCCGCCAGCACCGAATATGTCAGGTAATGACCTTCGAACAACGCCGTAATACTGTAGCGTCGAAACATCGAGTGTCGTAATAGTGTAGCGTCCAGACAACGTATAACAGTGTAGCGTCAAGACATCGTGTGTCTTAACAGTGTAGCGTCAAGACAACGTGTGTCGTATTACTGTAGCGTCAAGACAGCGTGTGTAGTAATAGTGTAGCGTCAAGACAGCGTGTGTAGTAATAGTGTAGCGTCAAGACAGCGTGTGTCGTAACAGTGTAGCGTCAAGACAACGTGTGTCTTAACAGTGTAGCGTCAAGACAACGTGTGTTGTAATAGTGTAGCGTCAAAACAACGTGTGTTGGAATACTGTAGCGTTAAGACAACGTGTGTCGTAATAATGTAGCGTCAAAACAACGTATGTCGTAATACTGTAGCGTCAAGACAACGTGCGTCGTAAAAGTGTAGCGTCAAGACAACGTGTGTCGTAGCAGTGTAGGGTCAAGACAACGTGTGTCGTAATTGTGTAGCGTCAAGACATCGTGTGTCGTAATAGTGTAGCGTCAAGACAACGTGTGTCGTAGCAGTGTAGGGTCAAGACAACGTGTGTCGTAATAGTGTAGCGTCAAGACATCGTGTGTCGTAATAGTGTAGCGTCAAGACAACGAGTGTCGTAGCAGTGTAGGGTCAAGACAACGTGTGTCATAATACTGTAGCGTCAAGACATCTTGTGTCTTAACAGTGTAGCGTCAAGATATCGTGTGTCGTAACAGTATAGCGTCAAGACATCGTGTGTCGTAATACTGTAGCGTCAAGATATCGTGTGTCGTAATAGTTTAGCGTCAAAACATCGAGTGTCGTAATAGTGTAGCGTCAAGACAACGTGTGTCGTAATAGTGTAGCGTCAACACGACGTGTGTCGTAATAGTGTAGCGTCAAGACAACGTGTGTCGTAATACTGTAGCGTCAAGACATCTTGTGTCGTAATAGTGTAGCATCAAGATATCGTGTGTCGTAACAGTGTAGCGTTAAGACATCGTGTGTCGTAATAGTGTAGCGTCAAGACAACGTGTGTCGTAATAGTGTAGCGTCAAGACATCGTGTGTCGTAACAGTATAGCGTCAAGACATCGTGTGTCGTAATAGTGTAGCGTCAAGACAACGTGTGTCGTAGCAGTGTAGCGTCAAGACAACGTGTGTCGTAGCAGTGTAGGGTCAAGACAATGTGTGTCGTAATAGTGTAGCGTCAAGACAACGTGTGTCGTAATAGTGTAGCGTCAAGACATCGTGTGTCGTAACAGTGTAGCGTCTAGACACCGTGTGTTGTAATAGTGTAGCGTCAAGACACCGTGTGTTGTAATAGTGTAGCGTCAAGACAGCGTGTGTCGTAATAGTGTAGCGTAAAGACAACGTGTGTCGTAATAGTGTAGCGTCAAGACATCGTGTGTCGTAATAGTGTAGCGTCTAGACAGCGAGTGTTGTAATAGTGTAGCGTCAAGACAACGTGTGTCGTAACAGCTTAGCGTCGAAACAACGTTTGTCGTCGCTTTTCCCATGACGAGAGAGATGGTACGTCAAAACCATACGGTGGTTTGTCAAAAAAACGCGCATCGTGTTTTGTGTCTAAACCTAAAGTTGTTATAATAAAAAATAAACGCGTTTTTAATACATGGATATTTTCTATACCTAAATTAATACCATTAATTTAATACTTTGTGAAACGCAAAATACTGATTGTGTTCAATTTGAATCATAATTCAAAATGATACACAGACTAATTACTAGTACCATTGTCATAATTTCAATTTCTTTCCAGTACGGAGAGTCCTGGTAAGTCCAATAACCCCGGACAGTTCCAAATGGCACCTGGCGGTGAAAGAAGAAAGTCCACCCAAGAGTTGACCAGTCCCAGACCAGAAGCCACTGTTGAGGAGTTGGAGCAGCGGCTCAACAACCTCAGAGGACTTAACTTATAATATTAGTTTAACGTGAGTTTTTTAACTTTAATTTAGTTTACCTCATTTTGCTAAATGTATGGTGACCATGTGACTACGAACTATAAAGGCGGGATCGGACCTATGTGACCAATATGCTCATATTCAATATTTTTTTTAATAAGATTTTTTTGATGTCAACAATACATGAACAGCACCCTGATTCCCCTGCTCTTAACTTTTTCCTAAGCGCTCTTACGCACTAGCGGCTAACCGCGGGGGCGGCTAACCGCGCGGCTAGCCGCTTTTCCAGTTTAATATGCAACCGCTTGAAATTTTGTGGCGGTTTAGTGCGTACAATCATAAGCGGTTGCATATTAAACTGGAAAAGCGGCTAGCCGCCCCCGCGGTTAGCCGCTAGTGCGTAAGAGCGCTAAGTGCTGTTTGCGGATGTACCGATTTTGACGGCATTCGCTGGTATTTAACTAATGTTACAAGGAGTAAATTAGGTGTACTTCTATTTTAGTGAAAGTATTCGCAGATAAATAAACAAATGGATTATTCAGAAAATATACTCTGAATTCATCACTGACGTACTCGCTGAGAAAAACCTGGCAATTTCGTTTGTGACAATCCCAAGGTTATGGGTAGTGGGGGACGTTACTATACAATGACGGCGCCCAACGGCTTAAACCTTATCTATATATATAAAAATCAATTGCTGTTCGTGAGTCTCGCTAAAACTCGAGAACGGCTGAACCGATTTAGCTGATTTTGATCTTGAAATGTTCGTGGGGGTCCAGGGTAGGTTTAAAAGGTGAAAAACATAAAAAATATGTAAAAAAAAAAAAGTGTTCCTAAACTCGGGAATTACCATAATTAATTTACTTTTGACAGAACGAAGTCTGTCCGGGCAGCTAGTAAAATATATATTTCTGTTTATCACAGATTGTATGTATATAATAATGAATCCCTATTTCCCTTGGCCACGGCATATCGCGTGAACGGCTAGACCAATTTCGGTAATTCTTTTTTTGTCGTGTATGTTAATATCAGGAGAAGATTCTCACGAAAGAAAAAAATAAAAAAGTTGCGGGAAACATGAAAAAAAAAAAGAAAACTGTAACGAAAATATTAACTTTTCAATGTAATAGCCCCCTAGCCAGTTTACAATATTTCAGTTTATTTCGCAACGAGTTTTTATTGGAATGAAGTACCTTATCGCGCGTTGTGAAAGGGGGCTAGACGGTAAAAATTCTTACGAAAAGTTGTCACGACACTTTTTGTTCTTACGAAAAGTTGACACGACACTTTTTGCTATAGTAAGCTATTGTAAGCTGTGCGGCGTGCGCATGTTTCTCTGTCTATCTGTCTGTCTTATTACCTAAAAATTTTAATATTATTAATAATAAATTATTAAAATTAAAAAAAAAAAATATTACAATTCCTTCACTAATTAATCGAAAGGAACTTCGTTCCATCCGGGTGTCCCTTGACACCTCTCAAAGTTTTGTAATGCGCCCCTTCCCACCCCGCTTCCTTACCCCCCCTTCGCTTGACTGAGAGTGTCACGTATGAACTTGCCAAGCGACAATTTTCAAATAACACAGCAGTTCGATAGCCAGTTATATTCGTGGTCTCATGTTTATCCCGGATAATAGTTAACTAATAGAATAAGGTTTAAAATGTATGTTGATCATATCACTGAGTGTTCGAGATAAACGATCTGATAGTTAAGACTTCATACTGCGCGAGCTGGCAACGTAGCAATCTAGAGATTAATAATTAATTGACTGCACAGATAGCCGAGTGGTATAGGTCACCACACTAATTATCACAGTGTGCGACGTGCTGCGGGTTCGATCCCCGCATGGGACAAGCGTTTGTGTGATCCACAAATGCTTGTTCCAAGTCTGGGTGTTCTTTGTGCATGTGATTTGAATATTTGTGAAACCCCCGCGACACAAGGATTAAAGTCCTTAGTGGTAAATCAGCACATTTTTACAGCCAATTTGTATTGGCGGTAGCCTAATGGCTAGGGCATCGGACTTGCGATCATGTGGTCGCGGGTTCGATTCCCACCAATTGGTATACGACGTGAACCCACTTCTAAAACAAGCATTTAGCTTAGCATGATGTTTTTATTGCCAAAAATAAAATATTAAAAATATTGACTAATTATTTAAAATTATAAGCAGTGCGACATTTCCAGACCTCGCGGGATGAAAGATCTTATAATTATGTAGTTTAGATGAATTAATATTAACAGCAATAATATTCTGTATTGTGATAGAAAACAAGGCGAAGAATTTTTAATTTGTCTATGGCAACATTTTGTATCAACTTAATCTGTTTAACGGTTATTTAATACAGGATTAATTTAAAAGGAGTGCGTATATTCAACGAGGTAATCAGGTGCATAGAACTGAACTACTTTCCCTAAGGAACATAGGTCGAAATCTTAAAATGCAAAATGAACTTTTCATACAAAGCGATAGGTCACGTGACTTATGTTTGTATGAAAAGGTGATTTTCAATTTTAAGATTTCGACCTATTTTCCTTGGGGAAAGTTGTTTAGTTTTATGCACCTGATTACCTCATTGTATATACGCACTCCATAAAAAATTATCCTGTATATTGCCTCCTACCGCGGTACAATTTGCGTGGGGTCATTTTTGAGCGATAGGAATGCTTCCTTGTTTTTCCCGTCTGCTGTTTGTATACAGGATTACACCATCCAGTTTTTTTAAAGGCGTAACAACTTTTGCTGGGTCAGCTATTATTAAATAATTAATTGATTGTTCCAACTGAACCCTAAATGATGGATTAAAATTCTTTGCCTTGTTGTACCTTTAGATAGTGATTTAATAATATTAAATAGAGCATGCTTATGTGTAGCGTGCACGCTTAAATTATACGAAAGGTGTCCTTTATTAAACTTTAAAACAGTATAAAAAAAAACTATTGAAATAAAGAAAAAAAAATCCGACTGTATAAACATATAAAAAAAGTTGACGAACAAGAAAAAAAGTTATATTATACAGGATTATTTTTTATGGAGTGCGTATATTCTATGAGGTAATCAGGTGCATAAAACTGAAAAGCTTTCCCCAAGGAACAGGTCGAAATCTTAAAATTGAAAATGAATGAAATATACTGTTTTAAAATTAAACTTGCTACGTTAAAATAAAAAAAGGACACTTGACCTCAAATTTAATAATAAAACATCATTATAAATAAATAATTATTGACTTGGAAAATATAAAAATCATTTGCCATATTAGTTAATAAAAATTCATAAATAAATAATGATAAAAATTAAAAAAAAATGGTTTCGTTATAACTCATGTTTATCAAATGTCTAATATTTAAGTTTTGTATATATTATAGAGAAATATGGCTGGTTCCATTAATTAAATGTATTAAGAAAATGTTATTAATAATAATTATGATGTATCCTAAGAATCTAGGGTATATAGTGTTAGTATACATGATTAATTTAAAATGAGTGCGTATATTCAACGAGGTAATCAGGTGCATAAAACTGAACAACTTCCCCAAGGAACATAGGTTGACATATTAAAATTGAAAATCAATTTTTCATACTGACATAAGTCACGTGACCTGTCACTTTGTATGAATATAACATTTTCAATTTTAAGATTTCGACTTCGATGTTCCTTAGGGAAAGTTGTTTAGTTTTATGCACCTGATTACCTCGTTGAATATACGTACTCCTTTTAAATTAATCCTGTATAACAATAATGCCATCGGATTGAAAATTGTTAGTTTATAATAATTATTTTTATTATTTGACGACCTCCGTGGTCGAGTGACGTACTCAAAGGTTTTCCAGGTGTCGCTAGCTCTTAGGTCCCGGGGTCGATCCCCGGACGGTTCAATAAAAGGGTCTGGCTGTTTGTGGAACCTTCGTTGTCTCTGATTCCATAACACAAGTTCTTTAGCTACTTACTTTGGATTTAGAGCAATGTATGTGATGTTGTCCACATTTATTTATTTAAATCTTCAAGTCAAAATTAATTTGTATCTAATTTGGCTACTGTGTAGCACTTTTTGTAAGTCAACATTTATTTTCTGCGTAGCCTTTTCTCAAGCTATGTTGGGGTCGGCTTCCAGTCTTACCGGATTTAGGTGAATACCGTATTTTACTTGGAGCGACTGCCTATATGACCTCCACAACCCATTATTCTGAGTATGACAGTGCTCTGGCTGGAGAAAAAAGGGCCCAACAAACTCCCCAGTAGCACGCTATAATAATACTGTAATTAAAATCAGTTAACACTTTTAAAATATTGCGAGAGTTATTATAAACAATAATTCAAAATCATCCGATGACATTTAAACTTTTGTAAGGGTCAATTCATACTGCAGCAGAGTCGAAGCGTCATTCTATAAGTTCATATAGCATATTCACCCTTAACTCACAACGAAATGGACATATTTCTTCAGAGAAAAAAAGAGATTACTTTGTGGCATGCGCGTGAATTCGCTCTCATTTTTGTACACGCTTGCTATCAATATAGGTCGCACATCACTAGTGTTCTTGTTAACCCCTCGTGGTAAGCTAAATGCTTGTGTTACGAGTGGGTTCACGGCGGTAGTGCAATGGATGGGGTTCCAACTGGCAACATGATCGCAAGTTTGACGTACTGGCTATTAGACTAGCGACGGTTAAATCTCTGAAGAAATATGAGCTATAAGTCGCGTAAGAGTCTGCTTTAGTATGAGTTGATCTTAAGTCGTTGTAAAAAATAGCTAATCAATAAACACTCTTTAGATAGGATATCAAAAATTTTTGGAAAAAAATACCAAAAAAATTTAATGTAAAAATTAAGGTTTAAATTTAAAATTATGTAAAATTTGGGTGAAGGTCAAGGTTGTTGGGTTTTTACTATTATTTTTTTTACTGTCATATAAACATGTCATGCTGTAGATTGTCCAGCTGGCTTGCTACACTCCATACAACCCTCCACAAACCTACTACTACATACAATACATACATTTGACAGGCCTGTTGGTCTAGTAGTTAGTGACCCTGACTGCTAAGCCGTAGGTCGTGGGTTCGATTCCCACCCAGGACAAATCTTTGTGTGATGAGCACGAACATTTGTTCTGTGTCTGGGTGTTATTTATCAATAATATGTATGTATATAGAAATATATAAGTATGTTTATCAGTTGTCTGGTTACCATAGTACAGGCTCCGCCTAGTTTGGGATCAGATGGCCGTGTGAGAGCTGTCCTAAGATATTTATATTATTTTATTTATATGTGTGTACACGAGTCAAATGTGTGCGTGTACGATGTAGGTCTCAGGGCCCATCATACCGCATCATCCGAGTTTAAAAACTTCATTAAACCAAACTCAAGATACAGCGGCCGAAAAGTACTTTTTTTAAATTACGCAACAGATTTTGAGGCCGTTTTTTAATGGATAAAGAGATTCAGAAGAAAGGTTTATATGTATTACACACGTGCAAAGCCCTGGCCTGTGCACTAGTAGATTTATATGAAGAAAAATGTGTTGTTTTCCAGTAGAGAAACAGAGATCTGACAACCATTGCCTTCACCCAATATTTCTAGTTTCGTCATAAATATCGACTAATATTCCCTATTGCGTTGTGAAGTGTTTCGTATTAATTAATTTAACAATATGAAAATTAGTGTAATATTGTAAATACTCAATATAGTGCCTTCAACATGTTCTTGTGTAGGATAGATTGAAGAACACTGCCAAGCTAAACACTGCCTTAATTCAGTAGTTTGTAATACTTATAGGAGAATGAGCATTGATCACCACGCTTTTGAGCTGTCCCACGGTGGGCGCCATTACCGAAGCTGTTAATAACACCAGCCTGTAACTGTCCCACTGCAGGCCTCTCATACAGAGAACGAGCATTGATCACCACGCTTGTGAGTCCCACGGTGGGAGCCATTACTGAAGCTGTTAATAACACCAGCCTGTAACTGTCCCACTGCAGGCTTCTCATATAGAGAACGAGCATTGATCACCACGCTTGTGAGTCCCATGGTGGGCGCCACCGAAGCTGTTAATAACACCAGCCTGTAACTGGCCCACTGCAATTAAACACTGAAGTAAATGCTGCTTAGATTATTCTTTGGCTAATGCCCGCATCTGTTAACCATTGAAAAGGATGAATTATAGCCAAAAAATGTCCTGACATATTTCGAACTCAATTGACAGCCATTTTATTTATAAGCCCGTTCGTACACAAGACTCCGATATCCAACAATGTTACTATCCAAGTGACCAGTGCGGTCGCGGAGTAGAAAGAATTTCTTACATTGATCAGCCCTAGCCAAGTGACATTTCTACAAGCGATAACGATGATAGAAATCGCTTAAATGACATTAAATGTATGGGAATGACATTTGCTTTCGATAAGTCACGTGACTTAGACTTGTCACTTTCATACATTTAATGTCATTTAAGCGATTTCTATCATCGTTAACGCTTGTAGAAATGTCACTTGGCTAGGGGGGCTGTTATTACTGGTCTCTGTCGCTCCTACGTAACTACGTATCTGTGCGAGCGGGACGCATTCTATCTATGAAAGAGTGTCAGAGATAGACCGTACTTTGTCACCATAGAGGTTATTTGATACTATTTGTTAGACGCAACGTTGGAGACGAAATTCGTCCGGATTCGGAGAGCTTCGCCTCTCTTTGAAAAGAAAATATCAATCTACCCTACACAAGAATAGAAATTAATTTTAACAGTATAATAGTGTGATATATCCAAATAGTTTTTAAAGTGGCTTATATTCGATTGTGAACAAATATAATTATTTTTAATATGTTTTTATATACGGTATGTGTTGTAATAAGCTAGCGTATTCGCGTATCATGACGTGTTGCAACAACAGACACGTCATCAGATTTTAGGGTTCCTTACTACAAATAAAGTCCCACTGCTGGGCAAAAGTCTCTTGTCATACAGAAAATAATACTTAGCTGAGTTTCTACTTAATTATGTATTAGTTTTTAAAGGTCACATCGATATTGTCTTGTACGGAACCCTTAGTTGAATAAATTGACTAACATAAGAGTGTAATTCTTATGGGACAAGACTGGTTGTATGGTGGTAACCATGAGTGTAAAGATTTAATGGAAAATTATTAAAATAACTATTGTGAGTCATTTTTGTATTTTAAAATGTTTTTTTTTATAGCTGTCGCAAAATAATTGAAACTGTTTGAATTTTGAAGCAGTGACAGGAGTAACGTCCGCTCGCGACGTTGTTTAGCTCACAAATGATTTTTCGAACGGTTTCGATGACGTCAGCTGATAATTTTTTTATTAGTTAATATTTTTGTATTGAATATCTTTATATGAGGATTTAGTGATATTTTTTTTAATTGTTATTTTTTATTTGTATGTTTTGTTATGCATATGGACTATGTAATGTAAATAAGATGTAAATATAATATACGGAAGTGCCAATATGCGTTTTATTGATACCTGGTTTAATAAATTCAAAAGACTTCAAATTAAAAGCATTTTTTTATGATAATATAATATTATCTTGGCACCACTGACACGGCCATCTGCTTACAAAATTAGAGTCAAATTTATAAGCAGATACCATACTACAGACTATGCCTAATTATTAGTCAGAGTCTGTAGTATGGTAATTCATATACTAAACAACACGATGAAACAAAATTAAATGATCATGCATCACAAAAGATTTGTCCTGAGTCGGAATCGAACCTACGACCTCTAGCAGTCACGGTCACAAACCACTAGTCTAACAGGCCAGTATGAATTGACCCCAATGCTGGGACAAAGGAAACGTTTGAACGATGTAACTGTGCCGTTCGGACGTATTACGTATCTTGCAAAAGCAACCTACAGCAAAATTAGCACAATTGGTTATTTGACTACTATCGAAAAATTTATTTCTGACAAATGTTTCTAAAAATAGTCGTAAATTGAAGCAAAATTGCGAAAAAATAACAAAAATACACAATTATATAAGTTATAAGCTTTTAAAGTTAGTTGATGTCGCATGCTCTATCTCTTTTTCGTAAAACGACGACTTGTACGGGGCAGCTCCAGACTAGTATGGAGAACTCAATATTGACGTCACAAAACATTGTCGCTATCTCTGTCAAATTAACAATATTGGAATGCTTATAACTAGCCCAAAATAAAATTAATTAGTGTCGTTTTTAAAATTCGTTATAGTTAGAAGTTTTTTTTTATTTATGAAATAAAAAAAATTACGAATACCCAATTGGTTTGTGAGAAAGAGACGACAATATCTTGTGTCGCTTTTCAGGCTCGCCATGATACAGCGGCCGAAGAGTATTGCGTTTGACTACACGGATAGCCGAGTGGTATAGGTCACCACGCTAATTACCACTGTGCGCGACGTGTTGCGGGCTCGATCCCCGCATATGACAAGTATTTGAGTGATTCACAAATGCTTGTTCCAAGTCTGGGTGTTCTTTGTGCATGTGATTTGAATGTTTGTGAAACCCCCGCGATACAAGGATTAAATTGCTTAGTGCGGGCGTCGATTAAAAAAAAAATGTAATAATTAAAGTCACAGCCGCCATTAAGTTTGAAGCGAACTATACATGAGTTGCACAGATACGTTCGAAGCGAGATACGTTCGAAGCGGCGGTAGCCTAATGGCTAGGGCGTCGGACTTGCGATCACGTGGTTGCGGGTTCGAATCCCACCCATTACACTACCGACGTGAACCCACTCGTAACACAAGCATATAAGCTTAGCTGCACGAGGGGTTAACAAGATTACAAGTAATGTGCGACCCACATTGCTAGTAAACTTTAAAAAAAAAGTGAATACATACACTAACATTGCTAGTAATATGAATACTTCGCTATTGACACAGTTAACGACAAGCTAAAGTACAACACTCGCCAAACTTTATGGCCGCTTTGAAGCTAGCCGCATTACGCTGCGCAGAACACAAGATCAGGTATCAGCGGGACGTACGCGGGGCGGGGAGGCAGGGCACGCCCGCGCGCGCTGGCTTCCACCCGCAAGCGTCCTCGCCTCCCGCGCGATAGTGCCAGTGTGTGAGTAGTGTGTATGTGAGTATGTAGTAGTAAGAGTGTACCATACGCAAGTTCGTACCGACGGCTACATTCAGAGCGGCCATAAAGATTGGTGAGTGCTGTAACAATGTTAAGATTTGTGAAAGTAGGCCATTACGGCCCACGCACGTTGACTATGTATCTGCTAGACAGTACATAGACAGAATATATGTTAATTAATGAATGGCATAACATAAGTAAAGGTGTAGCGATTGCGAGAAGGCCGCAAAATAAACTAAAATCATGTGGCACTCGGGGCACAGATGAATAAATAGTTACTTCGTAACTCGGGGACTGCCGCGGTAAAGCTATTGCATAGCATTTTTTATCAACTTATGCAAATAATTATTTATTTATGCAATATTTTTTTTTCTTTTTATATTAGTACCTATATACTTTCTCACAAACAGCTGCTTACGTATTCGTCCGATTTCGGAGCAGCTCGTCTTGATCCGTGAAAGGTTCGTACAGTCCTACCATACATCGTAGTAGTAACATGGTAGGCGGAGTGGGGGGGTGTTAGGTTTTATTTTCGTTACGGAATTTCTTGATTCGGTCGCCGCGCTCAAAACCCGCGATAGAAGCTATGCAATAAATAGCTTAAAGAAAATATTTTTTGATTGCTGCCATGTGGCTCGACCAAATTGTTGGTACATTCCTATGCTTTGACGCCCTCCGTGGTCGAGTGGCTTATTCACCAGTTTTCAAGGTGTCGGTAGCTCTGACGTCCCGGGTTCGATCCCTGGACGGGTCATTGTAGAAAAAAAAACACTGTCTCAGGTCTGGGTATTTGTGGTACCTACCTTCGTTGTCTCTGATACCATAACACAAGTGCTTTACCTACTTACTTTGGATTCAGAGCAATGTATGTGTTGTTGTCTACATGTAAATAAATAAATATCTTGAGACAGCTCACACACGGCCATCTGATCCCAAACTAGGCAGAGCCTGTATTATGGTAACCAGACCACAGATAAACATACTTACTTATATATTTTTAAATACATACATATTATAGATAAATAACACCCAGACACAGAACAAATAATCGTGCTCATCACACAAAGATTTGTCCTAGGTGGGAATCGAACCCACGACCTCCGGCTTAGCAGTCAGGGTCACTAACCACTAGACTAACAGGCCCGTCTAATGTGAGTGTAATTTATCTATGCTAAGTATGTATTTATAAATATATAAGTATGTTTATCTGTTGTCTGGTTGCCATAGTAGCTCTGAGGTCCCGTGTTCGATCCCCGGATGGGTCAATACATAAGTACACGCAGCCATCTTTTTTCTTGTTTTTGTTTATTTGTACACCTGTCGCATTTTTGACGCAAATAAAGGTTTTTTCTTACATTCATCTTATTAATATGAACTAACCATAACCTACTTGAGTATTGGGTAGTTGGGTAACCTCATACGAATTCACTTCTAAACCCGCTTATTTTTCTGTCGCATGTTTATAAGGCAAGTGTATGTCGCAAGACTGATGCTCGAACACTTTGAACCTAAATAACTTTGTCAATTAATTCAGCCTATCGCGGTCCACTGCTGGACCTAGGCCTCTCCCATGCTGCGCCACAACACTCGGTCCTCCATTTGGGGGCTGTGTGTTGTGGTGCACCATCATAAAGGTGTTTGCCCTAGTCACCACGCTGGACAAGCGGGTTGGTGACCGCAGTCTACTTTCAGTTCTTTAGGAGAACGCTGCTGCCCATTCTCCTTGTTTCTATATCCCTTAGTCGCCTCTTACGACACCCAGGGAAAGAGAGGGGGAGGTTCCATTCTATGCCGAAAACCCACGGTAAAATAATTTTGTAGTCTTACTAATATTATAAATGTGAAAGTGTGGATGTTTGGATGTTTGTTACTCAATCACGCAATAACAGATTTGGATGCAATTTGGCATGCATGTAGCCTTTGACATGGAAAATAATAGCCTACCTTTTATCCCGATTCCTTAAGTAGTTCCCGAGGGAAAATGAAAATTGTTTACGAGCTAAGCCGTGGGCAGACAGCTTTGAAATTTGGTATTTTTCTCTATTACAGCGCAAGCTATAACACGGGTGAAAAATTTATTGCTAATTTATTTTTCATTACTTTCATTTCCTGAAGTTCACGCAGACGATTCGCGGACAGAAGCTAGTGACATAATATAAAAGTGCAAAATACTCTAATGAATCAATAAAACAACATTTGTCAATGATTTTCACACATTTTATGTATGTAATAATTGCGTGACATAAAATACGCATTAACAGTAACATGTGTAATCGTAATGTTTGTTTAGTGTGATCTCCAAAACTACTGGATCTTGCAAATGTTTTGCAATAGTAGTAGCTTAATGAGAGGGGCTCGTGGCTAAGTATAAGCCGTACGGTTTGACCGATAATAAAGGTTAAGCCGCGCTCGCCGCGCTCGCCGCGGTTGGTCCGTGGATGGGTGACCATTTGTAAACATACCGAGACCCCTCAGTGCCTCGGAAAGCACGTTAAGCCGTTGGTCCCGACTGTCATACAGTGATCTTTGACAGTCGTTAAGTCATTACAATTCTGACAACCAGCCAGTATGGGATACTGTATTACCCAGTAAATTGGGTTGTGGAGGTCAGATAGGCAGTCGCTCTGTAAAATATAGTATTCAGCTAAATCCGGTAAGACTGGAAGCCGACCCCAACATAGCTTGGGAAAAGGCTAGGCAGAAAAAAAAGTAGTAGCTTAATGAGGGCGTCAGACTTACGATCTTATGGTTGCTGGTTCGAATCCCACCCATTACACTACCGACGTGAACCCACTCGTAACAAGCAATTTAGCGTAGCACAAGGGTTTAACAAGAATACTAGTAATGTGTGACCCACATCATGCACTAGTAAATTAAAATAGCATTAATAGATGCACTTTGTTCAATTTCCATATTCTAAACTGTATTACCCAGCAATGGGTTGTGGAGGTCAGATAGGCAGTCGCTCTATGTAAAATACGGTATTCAGCTAAATCCTGTAAGAATGGAAACCATTATAGCTTGGGGAAACCCAGAAGATTAAAGTTGGGTGTTATTTAGATCATCGTACGCGTACCAATTAAACAAATAGAGTGCAATACTTCAACACTAACGTAAACCTTATTTAAAAAGCAATAAGGTTCAAATTATCAATTTGTTGCCTTGTCTGTAATTTGTCTGTTCATTATATAATTTTTATAATAACTTCCGTGAGAGGAATTCATTCAACGGCTTACTCACGCGCATTCTCGGGATCGCCCGACTCAAGAAATCAAAATCATAATCATTAAAATTTATTTAAATTAGGCTACCATGTAGCACTTTTTGAATGTCATCAACACAGCACCCTGACTCGCCTACCCCACCGCTTCCTAAGTGCTCTAGCCAGGGAGAAGAAACGGCGCAACAAACTCCCCAGCAGTTATTTATTACCAGTTTCAGACTCAATAGGAGTCCTTAATCATGAGCTACGCGGCGGCGGCGGTGTCGCGAGTCGAATATAAATTACATTAGAAATCCAATTAATCCTTAGTTCACGGTCATGGCGGCAAAAACAAGAAACCTAATCAATTTATAGCGTTTTTAATCATAATTATAATACCACACAAGTTATACTGTCCTCCTAACCTAATTCTATGCAGCCAAAGTGTTTTTTTAAAGATTACTAGCAGTGACGGTCGCACAATCTTAAATTAATCTCGTTAATTGAACCGTAGTAGCTATTTTACAGACAATTCCAATATTCTATAGAGGATACATTTAAAAGGAGTGCGTATTTATTCAAGGAGGTAATCAGGTGCATAAAACTGACCAACTTTCCCCAAGGTAGAAGAACATTTTTAAGGTCGAAATCTTAAAAATGAAGATCAACTTTTCATACACACAAATGTCAGGCGACCAAGGGCCCAATTCTCGTATTATTAACATTCCGTAACATGGCACTGATCGAAATTTTGACAGATTTGGCATATTTAGTATTCTCCTAATAATTTTGCACGGTCATTTTGCCGTAATGACCGAACGGCATTTCCCGTAATGATTATTTCCATTGTCATGGCTTAATTTGGTATTTCAATTTTTTCCCCGTTTTGTCAGGTCATTATGGTGAAAAATCACGACTCTGAGGTCTTTTGAGCTGTCACTTTTTTCGCTTATCCTGTATAGAGGGATTTTACCATACTGGGAACTTGGGAAGGGCCAAATTACTATATTTTAAAGTGGCGGTAGTCTAATGATTAGGGAACAAGACTTGTGATCATGTGGTTGCCGGTTCGAATCACACCCATTACACTACCGAAGTGAACCCACTCGTAATACAGGCAATTGGTACGATGGGTTAACAAGAATACTAGAATGTGCAGTCCACACAGATAGCATCTAAGCTATTTAAAAAAAAGATTAATAGCTCAGATATTGATTAGAAATACAAATAAACGTTAAAAACATTAGTAGCTAGGTATGTTTCATCACTCAGGTACGCCAATTTCGACGTAAAACCTCATTAGTCTTAAAACAGCTTAATTCAAAACCTGACAGTTCAAACAATTAATCAATTACATAAATTGATTTTAAATTCGTAAGTTATCGAGTAATCTAAAGCTTTTATGTTATGTAAGCTGTTTCCCTTTCTATAACATGGAATAGAGCGGTAACATGTAAGGTCAGAGGTCATAACAGTAAGGAGGTTGGCTGTGTCACTATTTGTCAGTTGCCTGCAAGACGCGGTAGCGCGTCGATTTTAAAAAACAATTCTGTCAAGTTTTAGCGGGAAAAATTACGAATTTTTCATTCTTATTTATTTTTTATTTGGTATAAAGTCGTTTTTGGTGGTTTATTGTAATTAAATAAACATTTATTAAATAATCGGAAGTTATTTGGTGATTTTTCAAAATGCATCTTTTATCTACAGTATTATTGGTAAGTGTTTTGATTTTATTTTAAAGCACTATCCGTTTCTGTTTGAGTGTCGATAATTCCTTTTTTTTTATTCAGGCAATGGTAATATTTGCAAGTAGTTTGTCTGTTTTCATTGCGTAACTTCAGAATTTAGGATATTTATTTGTCTCACTTCAAATTAATAACGTTTCCATTATTTGATTTAAAAAAAATGAAAAAAGAAACGGTATTTTTTATGTGTTATTACAACTTTTTTAAGGGATGTTTCTTTATAATAATAATGTTCTTTATTTATAATCCTTCACTTATTTCGAAAAAAAAAGTAATACCTGATCTATTATTTATTGTGATCTAAAAATCTCTAAAATTTAAATAAGTCATATTTACAATCTATAGCCAATAAAACCTATTCAAAATTAAAACTAAACTAAACTAAAAAACAATGGTTCCCTCCCTCGATAAATATGTGTATTCAATATGGCTTTCATGCAGTATAAGGTTGAATTCTATTAGTAAAACATAACAACAATTATTTACTAGGTATGTCTTCAGGCGCGATTGTTAGAAATACATATTAACACTTACGCAAAACGGTCACGTTCTTGTCTCGCGCCACCGGCGCCATTGTTAAATCATTGACCTAGGAACTTAGGATATGTACTTAGATATTTTATTAGCCTATCTAAGTTTTAAATTAGTTTCACGCAACTTCGCTAAAAATCCATCGTCTAACCGTCTAATCCGAGTTAACTCAACCAATGAGTAAATATGCTAACTAATGGTTTCAAACCAAACCAAAAAGGGGGTCTATCTATAACATTTTTCATACTTAAAAAATTAGAAATTGAATAACATGAAAAAAGTTATAGATAGACCTTTCGAAGTTTATTTTTGATATTTTTGCATAAATATTCAGAAAATTACGGGCGGTCACATGCGCATGGGCAACATTGTATATTACTAGCAATAACTTCACTTCTACTCAAGAGAGACGCACCCATTTGTTACACAAAAACAATATTACCTAAGATTTGTTTTAAATCTAGACAAATGTTGCAATAGAAACTAGAAATGTAGACAAATTATACTTACACAATTATTGTTATTCAAAAGCGTGAACGAGGCTCGTTCTCTGTATGAGAGGCCTGCAGTGGGACAGTTACAGGCTGGTGTTATTAACAGCTTCGGTAATGGCGCCCACCGTGGGGCAGCTCACAAGCGTGGTGATCAATGCTCGTTCTCTGTATGAGAGGCCTGCAGTGGGACAGTTACAGGAGGGTGTTATTAACACCTTCGGTAAAGGCACCGCCCGTGGGGCAGCATTAAGCATTATGATCAAAGCTCTATCTTTGAAGGAGACGCCAGAATTAAGACGTTTATAGGCTGGTGTTCTTTTGTTATTCATAATTCATTTAACTACTTATATATTCATAAATCATTATTTATTAATTCAGATCCATTGACGAGCCCCTGATCTCAAACATTTGTTGTTTACGCAACCATTACTCATGTATACTGAACGCTTTTGGTGTTAAATCATAATGGATTAGATTATTATTTACTCCATTCGTATGCATGAGTGGGAGAGCAATCTGGAAGACCTTTGGATAAAGATCGTTTTTGGGTCAAATAACAATTGCAGTTACCTAAAACTATGCGGCGTTTACCTTCCTCCACCAGTACATAGTGATATTTTTGAAAGCTTCTTAGAGAATTGCAGCTCTGTCATGCACAAAAATAGTGAGACTCCCACATTATTGGTGGGAGATTTCAACTTGAGTAGTATTGACTGGATAGTTAATGAAACTAACCAGTGCTTTGTACCATCACCTGTTAGTTCTGGATCTCTAAAAAACAGTTTATCTGATTTCATGTCCCTACATAATCTAAATCAATACAACAGCGTTAGAAATTCACAAAACAAGATCCTTGATTTGTTAATTTCTGATTGCGAGCAAGTAAACGTTAACAACTGTAATACGCCTATCAGGGCGATAGATAAATTTCACCCTGCTATAGAATTTTCCTTAGTTCTGCCGAAATTAATTAAAAATAAGTTTAGTCATATAAAAAAACTAAGTTACCACAAAGGCGATTATGAAGCCATAACTTCGTGTCTCAATAAAGTAAATTGGACTTCTGAATTTTTAACCTGTGTGGACGTAAACTCTGCGGTAGAGAAATTCTATACTATTATCAAAGAAGTTATAAAAAATCATGTACCTGAAATTCGCTACTGTAAGGGTAAATATCCACCCTGGTATTCTAATTATTTAAAAATGACATTAAAGCGTAAACTAGCAATTCGTAATAAAGTTAAAAAATACAATAACCCATTGGACTTAATTGAATTTAAATATTTGAAAAATGAATGTAAGCTGTTAATGCGGTGTTGCTATAATCAATATATAGAGGATATAGAGAACAGAATTAAAATCCATCCAAAATTCTTTTGGACTCACATAAAAAGTCTTCGTAAGGACAAAAACTCTTACCCAAGTGAAATGTTTTTGGGTTCAAAAATTGCTAAAGATCACAAAGGTGTTTCAAATTTATTTGCTGAGCAGTTTTCGTCGGTATTTGACATACCGGGCACGGACCATGACGTTAGGGTTGATCATATCTTACCAATATAATCAGTGACATCAGTGATTTCTCTATATCTCCTGAGGCTGTAGTTAAAAAACTATCTGGACTTGACATTTCAAAAGGTGTGGGACCTGATAACATTCCTCCATTTTTCTGGTCACGTTGTGCTCCGAGTCTTGGGTTCCCTTTAGCCAAAATCTATAATATGTCACTTACGACGGGAGTATTTCCTGACGCAAGGAAACATGCTAAGATTGTTCCCATTTATAAGAGTGGCAAACGGGAACTGGTCTCTAATTACCGCCCCATTTCAATTCTCTCCACTGTATCAAAGGTCTTCGAGACTTTGGTGTATCCCATATATTATAACCATGTTAAAAATCATCTATCGACCTGTCAGCACGGTTTCATTGCTAAGCGTTCTACTAACACTAACTTGGTTACATATATTTCTAATTTAACAGCTGCAGTTGATAAGGGCCTACAAGTGGATGCAGTATATACTGATTTTTCGAAGGCCTTTGATAGAGTTAACCACCTTATTTTAATTAATAAACTTAAGTCGCTGGGTATTACTGGAAACACTCTATTATGGTGTAAATCGTACCTTGATGCTAGGCCGTCATTTGTTGTCGTAGATGGACAGGTATCTAACGCATATTATGCAACATCTGGTGTTCCTCAAGGTTCAAACCTAGGACCACTTTTCTTCAACATCTTCATAAACGACATAGTAGATGTTTTCAAGCACTCCAAACCGTATCTTTTTGCGGATGATCTTAAGTTAACCCGTATAGTTTCTAACGAAAACGATACAAATTTATTACAATCCGACATTGATAGCCTTAGCGAATGGTGTACAGCCAATAAGATGTCCCTTAACTGTAGCAAATGTTATCACATTAAATTTACCCGAAAAAAGAAAAAAATTGACTCAAGTTACAATATTTCAGGGCACTTAGTAAACGAAGTCAGCGTAATTAGAGATTTAGGCGTACATTTAGACAGTCAGTTACGTTTCGTGAATCACTTTGACCATATGCTTAGTAATACTTATCGAGCTCTTGGATTTGTCTTACGAACTACTAAACTGTTTAAAAAGCCATCGACAACTATTCTCTTATATAATAGTTATGTTCGTAGTCAGTTAGAATACTGTAGTACGGCTTGGAATCCAGTATATGAGATCCATGAAAACAGAATTGAAAAAATACAAAAAAGGCTTGTCAAAAATCTAGCTTTTAGATTCAAAACAAGAAATATGGCCAGATCTTATATTAGCAGACTAAAAACATTTCAACTCAAGTCACTTAAACATCGTCGCACGATTTCCGATCTTGTCTTTTTGTATAAGCTGCTTAATAACCACATTGACTGTCCAGAACTCCTAAGTAACATCAACATCAATGTCCCTTCTAGACTTCCTCGCTACTCTTGTTCGTTGCTTAAAGCTCCACAGTTCCGAACCAACTTAGGGAAACATTCTCCTACAGTGAGATTAGCTTACCAGTACAACACCGTGACAGCCGCTTCGGAAGACATAGACATCTTTTATAATTCTATAGGTGTATTCAGAAAATTAATTACTGAACAATTAAATTAAATTAAAACTAAATTATATTTTTTTCGATTTAATAAGCTTATTGACGTACCTCCTAGTGTATTATGTCAAACTGCATTAATTTTAATTTTATTTTTTTAATTTTATTTTTAAATTTTAATTTTTATCTTTTGTATGTGTTACCACGTTTTTTTTAAAGCTCACAAGGCTTATTTGCATGATGTGGTTACCTGTAATTAAGGAAGCACAAGCACCCTGTAACTTTTTTTTTGTATAGCATGTAAGGTGTATTCTTTGTTGGTGATCCATAAAAATAAATAAATAAATAAATTATAATTTGCATAAACTTGTTTGGAGGTTATCTTAACATCAGTATAGAGACGCTTAATATATTTTAAGGCATATTTTTTTTCTTTTTATATATTTTTTGTGCTGCTTTTGCACCAGAACCCTTGCAAATGTGTCAACAAGGTAAATCCTTGTAGAATTAATGGTATAATTTTCAATTTTATCTTTTTTCATCAAAACTTTTGCTATTTACGTTGTTGTCACATATTTTTAAATATATTGAAGCTCTGTATATCAATTACCATTTTTAAAAGAGTATCCTATGGAGTTTCTTGCCGGTTCCTCTCCATAGGAATGACATTTTAGAACCGCGCAACTAGCGTCATTTTACGTTTCGAAAGTGCCTGGAAAGGCCTACTTGAAATAAAAATATTTTGATTGATTTGATTGATTGATGTGTTTAGCTTCTTTTTAGCCGTTTCCCAAGCTATGTTGGGGTCGGCTTCTAGTCTTACCTGATATAACTGCACACCGTACTTTACATGAAGCGATTGCCTATCTGACCTCCACAACCAATTATACTGGGAAACACAGTATTCTATAGTAAGACTAGTTGTCAGAATAATATATCCACCTGTAGTGTGTGACGTACCTCCTCCCAATATTAGTTAACGTAAATATTCACACGTCTTTGCCGGAGCGGAATTTTTGGAACTGAATAATGTTTTCTTTCTTTAATGATAAATAAACCATCATTCAGGTTTCTATTGCTTTTAGTATGGATGAAAATCTAAAAATCTATATATCAATCTATACATATAAAAAAAAGTCGTGTTAGTTACACTATTTATAACTCAAGAATGGCTGAACCGATTTGGCTGAAAATTGGAAGGGACGTAGCTATGAACCAGGAAAAGGATATAGGATACTTTTTATCCCGTTCCCGTCGTTCCCGTGGGACGTGACATAAAACGTGGTATAACAAAACGCAACTGACAGCTGAACATATTTAAAAAAATTATTGACCGGTTGATGCATTTGTTTGAAGTTTTTAATATTATGTTGCTGTGCCGATATTATCGTTAATAACAATACCATGCCGTGACCAAGACCTCTAAGGCGGAGGTGGAACAAAGTTCGCCGGGTCAGCTAGTTAGAGATATATGTACATAGATACGTTGAAATCTAGCCAGACTTGATATCAAGCTAAGTTAAACTACATTATAGGTCACGGGCCAACAAATTAATAATCAGTTTTCAAGTATTGTACAATATTTAACATACCAAAATATATTACAGACTGAATTTTATTAATGACTTGTAACATATTGCAGGTTTATTCATATTCAGTTTTTTTAAAAAGGATCACCAAGAAACTCATTTACTGAATAATGAGCTTCATCTAAACGTGTTTTCTTTAGTTTATTTATAAACTAGCTTCTGCCCTCGACTTCGTCTGCGTGGACTTCGGAATTGGGTCTAAAAAGAAATGAAAATGTGAAAGTAATGAAAAATGGAATAAAATATTCACCCGTGTTATAGCTTTTTTTTTTATTTTATTTTTTTAAAAAGATTACTAGCAATGTGGGTCGCACATTACTAGTAATCTCGTTAACCCCTCGTGCTAAGCTAAGATGCTTGTGTTACGAGTGGGTTCACGTCGGTAGTGTAACCCGCAACCACATGATCGCAAGTCCGACGCCCTAGCCATTAGGCTACCGCCGCTTTTTGAAGCTAGCGCTGTAATAGAGAAAAATACCAAATTTCAAAGCTGTCTGCCCACGGCTTACCTCGTAAACAATTTTCAATTTTCCCTCGGGAATTACTTAAGGAATCGGGATAAAAGGTAGCCTATGTTCTTTTCCATATCAAAGGCTACATGCAAATCCGTTGAGCGGTTTTTGCGTGATTGAGCAAACATCCAAACATCCACACTTTCACATTTATAATATTAGTAGGATACATTATTGCTTACAGCTAATTGAACATTCTTGTCTAGATCAGAATACTAGGTCGTGGCTGTCAGCCGCGTCCCATAATTTGTTTTAAGCGTTTGGCCCACGGAGGACATTACGCTCGTTGACTAAGCAGTGCACGACGAACACCGATAACACTGTTTAAGACTACGACCACGTGATGACGTCAGGAGTCAGGAGTTCAGCCCCGCTAGCCAAGATACATTTCTAAAAGCGATAACGATGATAGAAATCGCTTAAATGACATTAAAAGTATGGAAATGACATTTGTTTTCGATAAGTCAGGTGACTTAGACTTGTCACTTTCATACATTTAATGTCATTTTAGCGATTTCTATCATCGTTAACGCTTGTAGTGTCACTTGGCTAGGGGGGCAGGACCTAGTTGAGAATCACAGTGCACAGTTGCTTGTACTGACTCCTCTTTGTATTCCCTCCGTGGTATGGCCCCGTTGGTACGGAACTCTTAAAACGAAAGTAAATAAAATGCAAATTTTTCTTTTATTTTTCTTCACTACCTCAACGAAAATTAATCTTGGTTTTTTAGTTAATTTTTTTTATACAAACGACATTAACAAATTGAAATACATAATTGACTTTATCTTTTAAAAAAAAGCAAGTATGTATGTTTTTACCTAATTTGTTTTTTTAATATTTTTAATGGAATTATAAAATAAAGCGAACTGGCTTTCGTAATTCGTTATTACAATATTTAAGTAGTCGTAAAAAACTTGAATATAATTACGAAGAAGGTCATAGTTAATGATGCTTATTTAAAGTATTTGGTTTCGCTTTTAGCTCATATATTATTTATAGAAAATCATTAATGTGTAATATAAAAGCTCCCTAGTCTTATTCCACATTGCGAAGCTCATGTCTAAGTGAAAGCCGTACCTACAGCTCTCGCCAAACTTTTTGGCCGCTCCGAACCTAGCCGCATTACGCTGCGCAGAACACAAAATCAGGTATCAGCGGGATGTACGCGGGGCGGGGAGGCAGGGCACGCCCGCGCGCGCTGTCTTCCACCCGCAAGCGTCCTCGCCTCCCGCCCGTTAGTGCGACTGTATGAGTATTGTACACGAGAGTATGTAGTAGTATGAGTGGACCATGCACAAGTGCGTACCGACGGCTACATTCAGAGCGGCCATAAAGATTGGCGAGTGCTGTACTTACCTATTAATTATTATTTGACTTAACTTAAAAGTTAAGAGTTCAGTCAGGTACACTTAAAAACTACTGTTGGTTATTACAGAAATTAATTTTATAATAACTAAGAAATACTCTATAAAAATATTTCAAAGGGAACATTAAATTAAGAGTTACAAAACGTAAATAACTCCTTGTTATCTATTTATGAAATTGAATTTGACAGCAAAAATGGCGGCTTTTCTATTTTTAATTTTGAATTAGTGAAAAATTCGCCACGATTTCTGTAGCTTAATTTGAATTACTAAAATAATATTGTCTGTATTTATAATATTTTTATTGTGTTTACCTTGAACAAAGAATCCGATTATTACGTCACATAAATATGTATTGTCTTGTGAATTTTAATTGCATTTAATTTTTAATCAAGTTTTGCTATAATTAGCAGATAATATGTATGCTGACTACCGCGTATTATGATCTCATAAACACGTTGCTAGTGTTTTTTTGTTAAAAGGCAATAGCATATTGTTTCTTTTCTTTTGGTAAAGAATAACAACGCGGATTTTTGTTTTTTCTACAATATAACTTTGTGTAGAGGATATACGGTTTATTACAAATACAAAGGTATAATTGTGGTTAAATAATAATAATCGTATTATTATGTAGTGGATAAAAGTGTAATAATTAATAACTATGAAGATATTTTGTTAGAAATTCATTTACTCACGGTATTTGATAATAATATTATACTATATACGAGGTAATAATTAAAAAAATATTTTGTTTCCAATTTTTAAGGGGGTTTGATGTTAACAAAAATAGCATAATTAGTATTCCCATACGATAAGACCAAATACACTACACGCCAATCTTAATGGCCGCTAGGACTCGGTACGAACTTGCGCATGGTACACTAATACTACTACATACTCTTATACACACTACTCATACAGTCGCACTAACGCGCGGGAGGCGAGGACGCTTGCGGGTGGAAGACAGCGCGCGCGGGCGTGCCCTGCCTCCCCGCCCCGCGTACGTCCCGCTGGTACCTGATCTTGTGTTCTGCGCAGCGTAATGCGGTTAGGTTCGGAGAGGCCTTAAAGTTTGGCGAGCGCTGTACCTACTTATTTCCTTTTCGCAAATCGGAAAAGTTTGCATTCTTGTCAGTAGGCGTTTTCAATTCTTGAATATTACTTTCATTAATAATTCAGAAATTGTTATAAGTACCAAAACAAAAATCAATTTGTTTTTCAAACTAAATATTTAGCGAGTAGTAAGTAAGAAGCTATTTAACATGTGGTCTATCCACTTCAGTTTATAGTTGAACAGAATTATTTCCTAAATAACTTTGCAATCAACTCAAAGATAAGTGGCACTTTACTCAATACTCACTTACTAGCAATAAATGAGTTTGTTGCGAAAATAAGGATATTTTATAGAAAACAAAAACTTGATTATATTAGGGTCTGTATATATGAGAACGCAAGTCAAGTTCTGTTAAATTGTATAACATTAAGCCGTGTTGATAACTAAAATAAATTATGAAAATGACTTTTCGAAATACCTACAAACGTAACAAGATTTATTTGTAAAATTCTTCTTTTAATTTTTAGAGCTCCGTAGCTCAAAAAGATAAAACGGAACCCTTATAAGATCACTTTGTTGTCCGTCTGTCTGTCCGTCTTTAAGCCCGTCTGTATGTCAAGTACATAAGTGTATTTAATCTATGGTCCAGACCCTTTGTGTCGGAAAAGCGTGGAGTTATTGAGTTCAAATTAAAATCATACGTTTAGACCTACAGTCCCTTGAAGCTGTGAAAAAAAATAACTTTTAATAATTTTATACTTAAACAGGATTATGTTTTATGGAGTGCGTATATGCAACGAGGTAATAAGGTGCATAAAAATTAACCACTTTCACCTAATACTAAACTACATATATTAAATAACTAGCTGGCCTGACAGACGTTGTCATGTCAAATAACTAACAGATATGTCAAAGGCTATAAAGGTTAAAATAGAAAAGTTAATATGGTCATTAACTTTTCTTTAATTTATTTTAAATTTTCGCGCAACTTTTTTATTTTTTTTTCTCCATAAGAACCATCTCCTGATAATAAACAACACGACAAAAAAAGAATGAACGAAATTGGTCCAGCCGTTCACGCGTGATGCCATGACAACGGAAAACGGGTTTCATTTTTATATATATAAGATAAAAACTAAAAAATACCATAAAAACTCTTCCACGTCGCTGTCGACTGGAAGTGTGGCCAAGCTGGCACCATTGCCACATTATTTCATCTTAAACCTAAAAAATAATGAAAAAACCATTCGCATGACTTACACCATGACTCTTCTATACTAAATCTAATATAAAGAGGTAAAATTTCTTTGTAAGTTTGTATGTAAGAGGTAATCTTCTGAAGTAATGAACCAATTTTAAAAATTGTTTTACTGGTAGAAAGCTGCATTATTCGTGAGTGCTATAGGCTATAAATTATAAAGATATCATGCATATTAGCCGAACTATCTCAATGTTTGTCTAGCCAGGCGGGAAAAATTGCTCTTACAACAAAGTTATTTGCATGCGCTGCCTTAACACCTTAACCACAGATGAATAAATAGTTACTTCGTAACCTTAACAGTCATCGCTAATGGTATATTAATTATATAGTTAAAATGTTTACCGCGCAACGAAGTGGGCACGTGTCAGCTTGTTTAAAATACGTTCGTCCGTTGTTCTGCGCACACCCTTATAATTTAGTGTATCTACGTAAGTACCTACTTGACCTTAACTCGGAATAGTAAAAATAATGACTCGACTGACTTTGAAGAGTGTGTCTCCATTATTCGCGATTCGCAATATATATATTAGCAATCCTGTCTAATAATATAATTAGATAGGTTTTAGCCTTCGATCAATAATAGTACTAGATTCCCGATAAGCGCTTCAAAAACGGCCCGAAAAATAAGAGCACAAATACTGTTGTGCTCTTATTTCAAATTAGTATGGTCCAATCATAGCCAACATTAAGACGTCAAAATGCGGCAGTGAGCGTTCAAAAATTGTGTAAATAATCACCGTAACACCAAGATTTTGGAAGGAATATCTTTTTTTCGGTAAGTTTATATCATTATGTCTTTTTCATAAAATAAAAACTGAATTAAATAGTAATTATAAGTCTTTTAGCAAATATTACGATTGTTTGACCAATGTTTGCTACAACGCGCCAACTATTGTAACAAACATCGACTATTCTGGAAAAGGGAATGCATGGAGTAGTATTGTTATTGTATGTTTCTTTTTTTTTATGAAATTTTTGTTTGTAGATTTCCTAGCGACCCATTTCGCTGTGCAGAATGGGTATCTATTGTAGCGAAAGAAAGAGGAGAAGAATTATTATACAAGCCTTATAAAAATTCGACTTTATGTTCGATTCATTTTGATAAATTGGACATAAGTGGAAACACGCAAAGGCGTAGATTACTAAAAACACACAGACACGTCAAACTTATAACACCCCTCTTTTTCGTCGGGGGTTAAAATATATTAGATAAGTAGTTCGACTCCACTCATTTCTTGTCCAAGCGGCGAGCATCGGTCGTAAAATTTTATTGCTTTTTTTGACACTCTGTAATTCTGACCTTAAATCATGCTAGTTAAGGTTGAATTTATTTTGCTTTATGTTGACCAGCGAGCTTCGTCGTAAAAAATTATTGTTTTTTTTTTTTGCATAGCTTTGTGAACATAACTTTAAGTTATTGTATTTAAGGTTGAATTTACATTAATGGATATTTTTTTCAACTAGGATTAGGTAAAGACGATTGGTGCCAGTTTTTAAGTGAACTTTTGCATGGGATTGTGTATCTAGTACTATTATTGATCGAAGGTTTTAGCACCTTTTTGGTAACTAAAATAAGGTACTTTTCAAGTTTTAGGGGATAATTTTAAAGACGTGCTGTACTTTCTCTGCGCTCGGTGCTGGGTTATCATTTCTTTGACCTATCAAAGCCAAGCCATGTAGGGGTCGGCTGCCAGCCTTACCGTATTCAGCTGAATACTGTATTTTACATGATCTGACCTGACAACCCATAGCTAGGTAATACAGTATTCCATAGTAAGACTGGTTGTCAGAATTGTAATGACTTAACGACTAACGACGAGATCACCGTATGACAGTCGGGACCAACGAATTAAAGTACTTTTCGAGGTACGGGGGATTCTCCGTATGTTTACAAATGGTCACCCATCCACGGACCAACCGCGGCGAGTGCGGTTTAACCCTTATTATCAATAAAACCGTACGGCTGACACTTAGCCACGAGCCCCCCGAAAATATTTTTACTGATGTAATTTAGAATTAATGGTTTTAGCATTTTTCCTTTATCTGTGCTTCGTACCAAATTTCAAGATTCTAAGTTCACCTGTTGGTTTTGATTCCATTGCGAGTGTCGAAAAAACGGCTGTATCTATTCATTGCGTTGGCTTAGAAGTTCAATTTGTCACAGCTCCAAGGAACAGTAGACCTGAGTATTTGATAAAAATTTCAGCTTGAATACCTCCACGCATTCTAAAAAACGGGTCTTGACAGACGGACGGACAACAAAGTGACCCTATACGGGTTCCGTTTTTGAGGTACAGAACCCTAAAAAGAACAAGTTGAGTACCTACAGAACAGATTATATAATATTACAAATTAAATTTCAAAGCGAGTACTTGTGCTTGAAGATCTTGTGAGAGTGGGATCGGACCATATCTTGCGGACGGCGGCGAAAGGCGTCTTCACAGTAGAAGGTTATATAACCTTGACCTTCAGAACTTCAGGAAAACATTACTATTTATTATAATGCGTTAAATTACTATATACTAAGTAAATCCATTCAAATAATCACGGAATATAACTTGACCTCAACTAATGGATCACAAATATTTAAAGTCTAGAAATCAAACGATCATAACTGTAAAAATGTATGATGCGATATCAATCATCTCAATTAATATTAAACATTTCTCTACTCAATATTTATTTAATTATTAAAGTTGTGATTTTAAATATTTTTTAGTTACGGCTATCAATTTAGGCGAAGAATAGTGAATAGTCAGCACATCAGCTTTTCTTCGCGGTTCCGCCCGCGTGATAAAAGTAGCCTATAGCCTTCGTCAATAAATGAACTATCCAACACCGAAATCATTAACGGACCAGTAGTTCCTGAGATTTTTTTTTTTTTTTTTTTAAAAGATTACTAGCAATGTGGGTCACACATTACTAGTAAACTTGTTAACCCCTCGTGCTAAGCTAAGATGCTTGTGTTACGAGTGGGTTCACGTCGGTAGTGTAATGGGTGGGATTCGAACCCGCAACCACATGATCGCAAGTCCGACGCCCTAGCCATTAGGCTACCGCCGCTTAATTTTTTTTAATTTAGATTGGCGCGTCCTAACAAACAAATTCTTCAGCTTATAATATTACTTTAAAATAAATAATGTGGTAGAAAATGGTAGATAGAATGCGTGGGAATCAGCTTTAGCTCATACCAGTAAAGTCTGTATCAAATTAAAACTAATTCTAACTTAAATTACAAAGATTTAGCATTTACCTATCAAATATTATGACATAAACATGGCAAAGTCAACACGAAAACTACATAATTTTAAATTAAATACAAGTTGTTTTAACCTCCATTTTTATTTAAATTCTTTGACAGCTGAAACGTCAGTGCTCCCACCATTATGCCACGTTCGGATACACTGACAAAACAATGATACATACTTTTGAATCGTGAATGGCAACTGTTGGCCTTTTTGATGAAGACTATAAACTATTTTGAGTATTGTATTGAATTAATTGTTAGTGGAATATCAAATGTCAAATATTTTGTATGTACAGTCACGATCATAAATATGTATACACATAGCGAAATTGTAAAACAATAATTTAACAGGAACTCACCATCAATTCAACTTTTAATCACCAAGTTTATTTCTTGTAAACAATATACATAATTTTTATATTATACACAATTTTTATATTATACACACCTGATACTAAACTATTAATTATACTAAACTAAAAACTTATAAGATAAATAAAACTACTTTTAATCATTTATCAACATCAAATTATAACAGTTCTCAAATTACCTAAAGGGCCTAAAGCCATTCTCAATAAGTACGCTATCTTACAGTGAAAGATTTTTCAAATCGAACCAGTAATTCGTAACATTAGCGCTTTTAAACAAACAAAACTTCAGCTTTATAATATTACTAGCTTTTGCTCGCAGCTGAGCCCGCGTGGACGTCGTTTATCGCAAATTAGCCTAAAGCCATGCTCAATAAGTGGGCTATCTAACAATGAAATATTTTTTTCAAATCGGACTAGTAGTTCCTGAGATTAGCGCTTTCAAACAAACAAACTCTTCAGCTTTATAATATTAGAATAGATTATAGCATAGATGTGAGAATTTTACTATATTTAAGTACCTACATTAAAAAAAAAAGGTTTCTTACAATTAAGGAACTAAGTACTTCAGGAAGTTTTTAATTAAGAAAAATAAACGCTTTTATTATAAGAATAAATTAATTTATTTTAAGTATAGCAATTATAAATCTGTCATAACACTATTAAATTAATTAATTGTTACAGTCAAACTTTCAATTCGACATTATTCATATTATCTAAATATACTCAATATTACTAAACTACTTTTAAATTATAATTCCCGACGTTTCAACCATTGTTGTTGTCATGGTTACGGTCGGGGTCTTATTATCTAAGTCCAAACAAAACGTAACGTGGCATGATGCAGATTTTGTTCAGCTGGGGGTAGTTGAACAAAATCTGCGTCATGCCCCGTTACGTCTAGTGATTATTGACCCTGACTGCTAACCTGGAGGTCGTGAGTTCTATTCCCACACAGGATAAATCTTTGTGTGATGTGCACTATCATTTGTTCTGTGTCTGGGTGTTATTTATCTATAATATGTATGTATTTAGTAATATATAAGTATGTTTATCAGTTGTCTGGTTGCCATAGTACAGACTCTGCCTAGTTTGGGATCAAATGGCCGTGTGTGACCTGTCCCAAGATATTAAAATACTACAAATTAAAAATCGTAAATATTTTGTAAACTTTTAGAAAATTTATTTCACAAAGGTTTAGCAATGTAGTCCCAAATATACAATGGCCTAACAATGACACAATGTCAACACGCTACAAGCATTATTAGTAATTCATTAATATTCTCTATTTCACACCTTTACGGCTACATAGTAATAAAAATCGAATATCTTATGTAAATTAGAATTATTTACCATAAACTCATTATCTATTGGGATTTGTAAATATATAGTAGTGGTTATAACAACAGAAAAAAACCGGTCAAGTGTGAGTCGTACTCGCACTTAAAGGGTTCCGCCTATACCTATACTATATAGAGACCAATAAGTATTTTTGGTTCCATATGAACAAATGAAAGAAAGAAAGAATTATTTATTGCCACACAATAGGAGGTGCATTGCACAAAACCTACACGGATAGCCGAGTGGTATAGGCACAGAACACTAATACTCTAGCCGTTTAGTGAGCCGAATACTGGATAGCCGAGTGGTATAGGTCACCACGCTAATTACCACTGTGTGCGACGTGCTGCGGGCTCGATCCTCGCATGGGACAAGCATTTGTGTGATCCACAGATACTTGTTCCAAGTCTGGGTGTTCTTTGTGCATGTGATTTTCATTGAATGTTTATGAAACCCTCGCTACACAAGGATTAAAATCCTTAGAGCGGGCGTCGTGTTTAAAAAAAAAGGAGGTTTTCGGTTTTCACTTTACACAGTCTTCTAATCCCAAACTAGGCAGAGCCTCTTTTTACAAACAATTATTTTAAAATTATAATATTCAACAAAAATATATATTTTATGCAATATGTCCATGAGAATTATCATAGAATGTAGGAGTGGTTAAATGAAGCAAATTCTTATTCCAAGGTGCGGGTTCGAACTTGGAATACTCAATGTGGTAATTTTTTTATTGCCTATCGGCGAAGCATGGTGATCAATGCTCGTTCTCTGTATGAGAGGCCTGCAGTGGGACAGTTATAGGCTGGTGTTATTAACAGCTTCGGTAATGGCGCCCACCGTGGGACTCACAAGCGTGGTGATCAATGCTTGTTCTCTGTATGAGAGGCCTGCAGTGGGACAGTTACAGGCTGTTGTTAATAACAGCTTCGGTAATGGCACCCACCGTAGCGCAGCTCACAAGCATGGTGATCAATGCTCGTTCTCTGTATGAGAGGCCTGCAGTGAGACAGTTATAGGCTGGTTTTAACCTAATTTCCCCATCATTTAATTTGGTCGTAAACCTCTTTACCTACATTTGTAAGAATTAAAAGCTAATTAATTCAACCGCCCACGCATTTTTTTACTGTTTCAACAAGTCTTAAGCAATCATAGCAAGTGTGAATGCAATGTACTACTATGACATTATATATTGCCTATTGACCAGTTATATATATAGAACTAGCTTCTTCCCACGGCTTCGTCTGCGTGGACTTCAGAATTAGGTCCAAAAAGAAATGAAAAATGTGAAAAGTAATGAAAAATTGAATAAAATTTTCACCCGGATTATAGCTTGCGCTGTCATAGAGAAAAGTACCAAATTTATAAGCCCACGGCTTAGCTCGTGAACAATTTTCAATTTTCCCTCAGGAACTACTTGAGGAATCGGAATAAAAGGTAGCTTATGTTCTTTTCCATGTCAAAGGCTACATGCATGCCAAATTTCATTCAAATCCGTTCAGCCGTTTTTGCGTGATTGAGTAACAAACATCCAAACATCCACACTTTCACATTTATAATATTAGTAGGATAGTAGGATGTATATTATGTGACTGTTGTTCTTGTGTGTCGCTTACCCAAAGGCTCGCTTATACTGGGATTTTATCCCAGTATAAGCGATCGACTTTTTCAAGTTAAGATTTCACGGCTTTCTTAGACAGATTGGATTCATAAGATTGTCTCTATCCATTGATGCCATAAAAGTATAGGCGTGTAAATTCACATTTTAACCCGTTCGATTATCGGGTGAAATTTGAATATAATTTGCTATCTTCAGTAATATGATTACTTAGTTTCTCTTCAGCCTGTTGATTCTGTAAGACCTCGTTCTAAACTTCGAATCTGAATCCGCTGTGAGTTTCTTGATTGGCATTCTAAAAACTCGGTTGATGCACTAGCGCTACCCTTGCGAGCGTGTCAGCGAGTTGAACTAAATTAACCGTGAGATTTAGACAGATAAAGTATGAGATGACGTAGGAAGTGGCATTCAGTAAGGTAATTCTCTGGTCACTTCGACGCTCGCTTCGCACTCGAAGTTTGAGACTTATGCGAAGTGAGAGTGAATAGCGAAGTGAGATGCGAGTTGTTGATTGATTTTAACAGAACCGACGTGCTGGTGGCATTGAATTCTATCATATATCTGCAATAACTTGTTTCACACAAGACCTAAGTTTTGTTATTTATTTGTAGCATTACCTACGGCTTTACTTTTAAACCTTTTTACCATTCTGTATCATGATTGATGTGTTGATGTTTGCTGTCAAATCATCTACATAATCTAATTTACAAATATTGTTTTTAGAAATGTAAATATTACGCAATCAAGTGTTGTCACACTGAATGCGTGGTGACTGGGGTCAGTGGCGAGTGCAGATTCTGAAGCGTGTGGGAGGCCACAGTAGCGCGCGCGCATGCGTATATCATCTTTTAGGTTCAGCTCACACCGAGATGCAATACGAAGCGATGCTGCGCGTATACTTTTATTTATTTAATACTTTATGCACAGTGTACATAGTTGGACTTAATGCCAGAAGGACTTTTAAAGAGCGATACAGAATCTAACTTTATTTTCTTCATGAAAAGATACATATTCCGTTGAGAGAATTTAGAATACGTTGCGCCATGTAGCGCTGCACAGATCACAACGAAATGTGTATCTTTTCATGTAGAAAATAAAGTTATATTTTGTATCGCTCTTTAAAAGTGTGAACGCAGCGTCGCCTTGCGTCTTGGTGTGAGCTGACCCTAAGTAGTCTGTGGCGCGGGCTGTTGTGCCGATTACACCAATTTCAGATGTCGCAAACCATGATACTTCACAGTCCAATCAGAGGTGTTGACAACAAGAAATAGTGAGCACGACATAAAAAAAAACCAGCCAAGTGCGAGACGGACTCGCGCACCGAGGGTTCCGCACAAACCTGAGTGAAAATTAGTTATGTAATAAAATATTTTTATTATGATGTAATTATAAATATACATAATTATTTAAGGATTCAACGGTTTACTCACGCGCATTCTCGGGATCGCCCGACTAGTTTCAGACTCAATAGGAGTCCTTAATCATGAGCTGACGCGGCGGCGGCGGTGTCGCGAGTCGAAATGACACCACCGAGTCAGAAACTAGTCGGGCGATCCTGAGAATGCGCGTGAGTAAGCCGTTGAATCCTTAAATAATTATGAATTCGTCTCACGGAAGTTATTATAATAATATAAATATACAGTTTTAGCAATTTTACCTATATCTGTGCTATAACACATTGCTTCGTACCAAATTTCAGGATTCTAAGTTCACTTGTAGGTGTTGATTTCCTTGCGAGAGTCGAAAATTTGCGGCATAAACGGCTGATCCTATAAGGGTTCCGTTTTTTTCTTTTGTTGTACGGAACCCTAATAAAAAAGAGGATTAGGTATATGGCGTAGGCCCGGAGTGCGCCCATAACGAGAGGATAGAAACAGGCCTCTGATTCACTTCACTACGGACTCAAGTGGAAGTTTCACAAGTTGAATATTTCGCGTCCGACGTCGCAACCGCGCTACACTCGCTATGTGGACGCACCCTTACACCTCAGATATTACATAAAGATTGCCTATTGACAAAAATAATTGACGTTGATATGTTTTCTCTGAATCAATATTCATGTGCTAATAAAAATATTATATGCAACTGTCAATAGTTTGAAAGGTTTCTTTTGTAGTTACGACTTTATTGTATATGCGTTTCATAACTACCATTTTGATTATAAATTGGTAGTAGTGGTAATAGATTATGTTTCACAATTAGATTTAAAACACCAGCTGTTTAAACATGATGCAACGAAAATCAATGTACCACAATTTTCAACAGGCTTTAGATTAAACATAATAAATAATAATATAATAATAATATCTTGGGACAGCTCACACACGGCCATCGGATCCCAAACTAGGTAGAGCCTGTACTATGGTAACCAGACAACTGATAAACATACTTATATATTTCTAAATAAGAACATATTTGACGGGCCTGTTGGTCTAGTGGTTAGTGACCCTGACTGCTAAGCCGGAGGTCGTGGGTTCGATTCCCACTCAGGACAAATCTTTGTGTGATGAGCACGATGATTTGTTCTGTGTCTGGGTGTAATATATCTATAATATGTATGTATTTAGAAATATATAAGTATGTTTATCAGTTGTCTGGTTACCATAGTACAGGCTCTGCCTAGTTTGGGATCAGATGACCGTGTGTGAGAATGTCCCAAGATATTTACCCTTTACCCTTTATATTAAAAATGAATGACACCCAGACACAGAACAAATGATCGTGCTCATCACACAAAGATTTGTCCTGGGTGGGAATCGAACCCACGACCTCCGGCTTAGCAGTCAGGGTCACTAACCACTACACGAACAGGCCAATTTTCTCAGTTGTTCTCGATCGAGCTTAGTTACAACTCGTGCCACAACAAGAATTGGCGCTACTGTCGAGTTTAGAGTACAAATTCGATTGGAACAGAACTCGATACAGTCAGGAATAAGACCCCTGATAACAGTGGCACTGTAATCCGCTTAAATGTTCATCTTCGCTACCTTAAACATTATATCTTTTCTTTGCGTAATTATTATTGTTTTTTCTTGACAGATGTTAGCGGCAGCATCTCTCGCCAGCAGTCAGAGCGATGACGAGATCATTCGTCAAGATTTCGACGGCCCCCACGAGGATGGCTCCTACAAATGGGCTTTGCAAACTGGTAGGTACTATTATTTACTTAATGGCTTCTTTCTTGTCTATACTTTTCCCAAGCTATGTTGTGGTCGGCTTCCAGTCTTACCAGATTTAGCTGTATTCCGTATTCTACAGAGCGACTGTCTATCTGACCTCCACAAACCATTATACTGGGTGATACAGTATCCAATAGTAACGCTGGTTGTCAGAATTGTAATAACTTAACGACTGTCAAAGATGTATGTAGTATGACAGTCGGGACCAACGGTTTAACATGCTTTCCGAGGCACGGGAGGTCTCGGTATGTTACAATTGGTAACTATGCCATAACAACTAGAATAATAAAGAAATAATAACTTTGAAAAAGTCACATTGGTACGTGTCTAGGTTCGAACCTGCAGCCATGTGCATACAAATCCAGTTATTATTCTATTTCTATAGTTATTCTTCTTCTTATCGTGTCGATGGCAATCATATTGTGTCAGCCCAGAATGTTGCTACGAGAACTGCATTATCAGTAGCCTTCATTAAATCGTCAGCGTGCAGGTGTTAGCACGAAGGACAAGATAGCAGGTGTTCCATTGTTTGGGGAGTGATACCAGAGTGTGTTTGAGTGATTAAAACGTTATTTTCAATTTTGATTGTTTATAGGTGGTGGCATATTTCACGAGCAGAAAGGAAGTCTGCAGCCGGGCAGTTCCGGGGAACCTAGTCTCTTCGTACAGGGACAGTATCAGTACACGGCACCTGATGGACAGGTACTTACACCTACACTTTTCCTTTGAATATGAAAGCTCTAGCCCTCGACAGACTTTTTGTAGATTTTGTTTTTGTTCCCTAAATCTATATATATAAAACTCTTCCGTTACTGACTGACTGACTGACAGACAACGCACAGCCGAAACTACTGATCGTAAAGAGCTGAAATTTGGCATGTGTGTTTGTTGGGAGGAGTAGGCTACCACTAAGAGAGGATTTTTGGAAATTCCCCCCCAAAGGGGAGAAAAAGGTGGTAAATTGAAAATGTTTATTTCTCAATGGATTTCACGCGGACGAAGTCGCGAGCCAAAGCTAGTTATTTATATTTTTTTATATTGTAAAGACAGCATGCTGCTAAGAGTTTGTTGCGCCGTTTCTTCTCCCCGGCTAGAGCACTTAGGAAGCGGTGGGGTGGGCGAATCAGGGTGCTGTCTGTGTTGATGACATTCAAAAATTTGAATAAATGATTTTCTAGAATTTTTGTAGGCTTACGCGAATGTTAGACATTGAAATAAAACTACTTTTAAACGGATTCTATCGCGGTTTATTTTGATTTTTGTTCCCGACGTTTCAACGGCTTTGCAGGTGTCATGGTCACGGGTATATTGCGCGATAGAATTCTTATAATTAAGTACAGATATTTAGTAGGTCTGATAATAGAACCGTTTCGGATTCTGATACGATTTCTGGCCGACAATTTGCGTGCGTTTATTACATGCGTTGTTCTGTACGGTTTATTTTTTACCTACAAAGAAATCGGTAATCCATTATTGGTGGAGGGCGCGCACATACCTACAACATTTTACAAAAACCCTGTCCGATCCCTGAGAGTATTATTCGGTATCGTACAGCGAACACATTAGACAGCATTACACAGGTATACGTAGCCATTTAATGGATTGGAGAATAAATTTTTTCCCCAGTCAACATATTTAAATACAAATAAAAACGGATCCAAGGCAACAGCAACACTGACCGCTCCTCAAAGTTCACGTACTTACTACCTACAGTTGTGTCAAAGAAGCCGCTTATGCGAGACGGTTCATGAACTGTACCACGAATACCTACGCCTTTATTGAATCTGACAGGGGTTTTGTTACATGTTGTATAAGCGCCAACCAACACTGAGATAGATCACCATTGAGTAATGTGTGGCCGGTCACTAGCGACCCTAGTAGAATTAAAAAAAAAGCAAACATATTTTTATTTCGAGTAGACCTACCTAGTAGTACCTTTTCAGGTACTTTCAAAACGTTAAATGACGCTAGTTGCGCGGTTCCAAGGTGTCATACCCATGGAGAAGAACCGACAAGAAACTCCATAGGTTACTCTTTTCCGCGCGGTAAACCCCAGGAAATGGGATATTTTTATTAATGGCGCCCACCGTGGGGTTTATACCACATTATTGCGAGTTTTTTGATGATCCCGAGCACTGGAAAAGCGAACGATGGTGGTATCCGGTAAGAACAGCTCTGTTTGCCTATCGAAGAACAAAAGAAGTAGTTTCCTAAAAAACAGAAAACATATTTCTTGAAGAAAAAAAAATCTGTTTAAACTTATTTATTTGTTATTCGAACAGTACAGATTCTAATCATAGGTAGATCTAGTTGCGCGTCGTTGGTCACCGGTGATCGACGAACAATTTTTTTTTCTTATTTATCTATTATATATAATGCCAGTGTCACGATGTTTGTCCGGGATGAACTCCGAAACTATTGAACCGATTTTAATCAAATTTGTACACCGTGTGCTGTTTGATCCAACTTGAAATATATGATAGCTTACATCACAAATATAAAAAAAATTGAGACCGCGGGCGGAGCAGCGGGAAACAGCTAGTCTTTCTATGAAACAAACACTGTCGGCCTACGTCTGTCCCAGCTGAGAAAAGACTCCTCATATAAAAATATGTTTAATTTAATTCTTTATCCACAGGTGATCAACGTACTCTACAGTGCAGGTGAGAACGGATTCGAAGCCCGGGGCGACCACATCCCCACCCCGCCCCCCATACCTATAGCCATACAGCGCGCGCTCGACTACCTCGCCACTAAACCACCTTCCACTGAATAAGCTGCAGCAGGTTAATTCTATGTTTATTTAGTGTGGGTTGCACGATCTTACTTTAACAATAACCGTCTGTCAAAGTATCGGTTAGGTATAAAATTGGGTTGCACCATACCGACAATTGTCATAATGACGTCATAACTTGACGCTAACCGTAACCGTCAAAATTTGACCGGTTAACGTTAATGTTAACGTTAAATTCATTAACAGATGCTGTCAAATATAACTTACAACAACACAAAAAGGTACAAAAGTTAAAGTTTGTGTTACTGTTGTTGTTAAATTTGACTTTAATTTTTAGTTTAACTGATGTCATGGTGCAACCCAGCCTTAACTTGATTCGATCAAAAGGCCCCGAATCTGTTAAACACGCACTAAACTCACTTAAGACCATCGTTATCTCTTTCACTTGTACATATTAAGAAAAGGACGGACGAAAATTAGAACTGTCAAATTTAGTTCCGACTAAAATTTTCAAATATGGCGACAAGTAAAAACGTTTGCTGTAAAAACACTGTGATGTTCAAGGCGAAAACTAGTTTGACATTTTTAAGTTAGTTGTTATCTGTTGCCGTCCTTTTCTCACGCTTTATGTTAGTAAAAGATAGCAATAGTTTAAATTTAGTTTGCGTACAGACCTCTATGTCACGAGCACAAATATGTATACACATAGCGAAATTATTGTAAAACAATAATTTAACAGAAGCTCACCATCAATTCAACTTTCAATCATTCAGCAACATAAAATTATAACAGTTCTCAAATCATGTAAATATTTTTGAGTTTCAACAAAAACTTCTCGCTAAATAAGTTTTACAATTTCGCTATGTGTAAACATGTTAAAGGTGCAAGTTGGTAGCGGGCGACATGAGGCAGCAGCAGACGAAGTGTCGCAGCGACACTACTGGTTTCTATGTATTTCTATGAAATTACATTCGTAGTTAGCGACATGAAACTAGCGAGGTAATTTCATAGAAATACATAGAAACCAGTAGTGTCGCTGCGACACGTCGTCTGCTGCTGCCTCATGTCGCCCGCTATCAACTTGCACCTTTATGCTCATGACTGGACTAGTTATAATAACAAAATCTATTTGGGCCATAATTTATTTAGGTGTAAGTACCTAAATAAATTATGGCCCAATAAATGGCCTCATAAAAAATATTATACAAGTTTTTTATCTTTATTCAAAACAAAGTTGACAAAGATAAGGTGCGTTAAAGTTCAGGAGTGTGCAGTAGGCGAAAATAAATAGTAGCCACATGTGACCACTCCTTAAGTTAAATTCGCTGTATCTAAGTAGATATTCGATTATTCGAAAAAGCCTTGTTTAATATTTTTTAATTCTATAAAAACCGGAGCATTGTATACTTAATGTCAAAATCAGTACAAAATAGATTGTTTTAGTTATAAGGTCATATTATGATTATTAACGTACTTATTTTTAGTTTTAAATTTACTACTGTAGCCAAAAGAAACGCAATATTTTTAGATTTAAGAACGCAAATTCATGTCATAGGTACTATTTTATATAAAATCTCATGCATATAAATTGCCCAGTTAATGCTCGTACCAACAATAAATTATATACCCTTGAAGTTACGTATGAGTGAAGGAAACACTGAAGCGTAACCGACTGTGGGTCAACCATCTCTTTCTAAATCCACAAATTAAGATAAAGGCACAACAATCTTTATCTCGTTCTTATAACTTCATGGGAAGACCTGACTTCACAAACTAAGTTTAAGGCTTCGAAGCTACTAATTTGTACCAAAAGAAAAAACATTCCTTCACTTAAATGCAAATTTGTAAATTGACGGCAACGCCATCTGTTGATTAAAACCAAAACAATTTTCGTCACAGCTGGTATCGGAAAGATTACTCATTATTTCTTGTTATTACATCTTATTCACTATTAAAATGATTTACTTATGAACATAATACAAATATCAGCCAATGGATAACATCATTGTATGCCGAAAACGTGCGAAAATTATATTAGAACACAAAGCTCATCTATTATGGAAGGTATAATATTCTAGTTAAAAACGAATTTATGTAGCTCTAAGTATAAATAAAACAAATGAAAAAGTATAAAAGTCTTTTATTTATTTAAAAAATATGAACAGTCACAATATAATAACAATAATGTACTTCATGTACATTTCCATCATAGATAAACAAAGAAAAATCAGTCATTATGGCAAAATGTTGAATTAAATTTAGGTAATTACTGCTTACTTCCAATATGAAGATTAATTTTATTATTATAAGTTGCACTTACACCTCAAACCAGAAAAATATATCAACAGAGATCCCGGCAACAGATTATATCCGAAAATAGGGCGCCAAAATTCAAGATGGTGGCCAAAATTGCATTAAATTTATATACAGTCATAGATCAGGTGTATGAACATCTCAACTTTTTAATTTCATGTCGCAAAGCATTACGCGGGCACTTAAACAATTTCATTTTCTCCGAGTTATCCTGTCATAATATCTGTCATATCGGTAAACTATAATATTTGCTTTCAAATACTCGTGGCAGTATTGAGTAGTAAAAAAATGGCCGCACAGAGCTTTGCAGCTGCCAAGAAACAAATTACAAGTGCTACAGCACTTACGGCGCTTGAATGTACGTTTTACCTCATCTTAAAAGGTAATTCTTTCGCCGTACAATGAAACGAGTTAGTCTCTGATATCTCTTTAGCGATAAATAGAAATTTAAATTTAAAAACGACTAAAATTGTATACCTAATCTGTTTCATCACAATTATTGCCTCTTTTATATGTTTATATTTTCTTTCATATGTTTATGTCCTCTGTTATGTCGTTTATATATTTCTAGTATTTTTAGTCCCAATGTCTTTTATTATAGTAAATTTTAAACTGCTAAAGTATGACTACGCTTGAAACAATATATACTTATGTATTTATAAGATACCCTGTATTGATTTCTTCAACTTTATTCAATTAAAATCTATGAAATATTTAAAAATCTATAATAGGTAGTGAATGTGAAAAAAAAAATTGGAATTACCAAAAAGTTAGTATAAAATGTGTTTGAAAACTTTTTAATGGCCTGTTGGTGTAGTAGTCAGTTATCCTGACTGCTAGACCTAGGGTTCGATTCCCACCAGGGCAAATCTTTCTGTAACGATCACTATAATTTTTTCTGTTTTTAACATGTATGTGTATGTGTAGAAATATAGGTAAGTTTATCAGTTATCTGGTTGCCATAATACAGGCTCTGCCTACTTTGGGATCAAAACGCCGTGTGAATTGCCCTAAGATATTAATATAATTTTGTTTACTGTATAGTTTTTGGACTGCTAATTTAGTCACACCAGCAGGTTTTTTCAATTTGATTCATAGTTTTCGTAGTTAAAATTATATTTGATCGCAAATTTATATAAAACAATAAATTTTAACTTGAATATAAACAACATTTTATAAAATCAATCAAATATAAAATCTGTACATGAAACATAATTCAGTTCATTAATATAGGATTAATTTAAAAGGAGTACGTATATTCAACGAGGTAATCAGGTGCATAAAACTAAACAACTTTTCTCAAGAAACAATGTTTCATGATAAGTCACGTGACCTGTCACTTTGTATGAATAGATTTTTTTCAATTTTAAGATTTCGACCTATGTTCCTTGGGGAAAGTTGTTCAGTTTTATGCACCTGATTACCTCGTTGAATATACGCACTCCTTTTAATTTAATTCAGTATAATTATATAATTAGTTATATTAATACAAACGTTTTCTAATTTATTTTTATTATTATTAATATAAAATTTATTGCTTTGTTTAAAATCATTATTTTTCTTCTATCCTTTTTCCCAAGCTATGTTGGGGTCGGCTTCCAGTCTAACCGGATTTAGCTGAATACCGTATTTTATAAAGCGACTGCCTTTCTGACCTCCACAACCCTTTTTCTGGGTATCACAGTATCCAGTAAGACTGGCTGTCAGACTTGTAATGACTTAACGACTGCCAATAATTTATAATCAGGCTTTACAAAGATTATTATAAATTGGAATTAGGTGAGCTATTTTATACAAATAACTATTATATTTTAGTGATACTTGGTAAACTATGAACTAGGTAAAAATACATCACGCTTCCTCTATTCATTTTTTCTTGTCTTTGGTCATTTTTGTTTTAAAACCAGAAATAGCTTACCTTATTCCCACTGGTCAGTACAGATAATAATTATTTATTAAGATATTTTTACAACAATGGCACAATTATTGCAAATCTTAAAGCTATACGTAAAGGGTAGACATCTTCTACATTTCAATTATAAAAATAACTATAATTCACTATAAAAAAGCCCACGTCACTCACTGACTCACTGACTCACTGATTCTGGAACGCTCGCACACTATGATAATTTTTAAAGAAAGAACACATAACAAAGAGTTTATCATAAAAAAGTTTCAAAAACAATATTTTCGCGAAACGTCAATGACTGAAGAAAAGTATTAAGTTTTGTTATGATTCAATCAATGTATAATACTTTACGCGCGAGCGAAGCCGCGGGCAACAGCTAGTTCACTATAAACGCGTGTAATATAAAAAACAATATGGCAAACAAGTTTTTGCCAGTCACATTTGAGTCAAAATAGCAACTCTTTTGGCCTTGGTATAAATTGTGTACAATGTTAGCTATATGTCTTTTCTTGAAGCATAACAATCATTATTATTTACAATAGTTTATAGAAAAATTACAACAAATAAATATCTTACACGTGTCTAACCTTGAAAATAAAACTATAATTAGCGCCATCTATTAACGATTACCTGTCAACTTTAGTTTCACTGTCAAGTGGTACGACCGTGTCGCGATAGATGACGCTACTGTGTTCTTGAAGCATTTTCTCCCCTTCCTCAGGCAGAGATTCCGGAGCTGCTTTTTGAGCTGCAAATTAATAAAAATATTATCTAGTGTTATAAAACAATGTCAATTTTCTGGTGTATCTCAACTGTTATCCGCTAACTTCCCACTCGCAACTGCATTTGGTATACTTTTAACCGATTTCAATAAAAGGAGCAGGTTCTAAATTCGACAAGAAAAAAAAAAAGAAATGAGAACAACCTTTTTTTTTTATTTTATATTGTACCTACTAGCCAGCGGCTCTGACAGCATTTATTTTTTTCTGCTAAGAAATATATTTTTTATTTATTTATTTATTCCTTTAATTCAGGCAACAAGGCCAATAGAAAATATATTACATAAATAACAAAACAATGTTTATAAACTAATACATACAAT
The DNA here is from genome assembly GCA_950381575.1 of Plusia festucae. Classification (NCBI taxonomy): domain Eukaryota; kingdom Metazoa; phylum Arthropoda; class Insecta; order Lepidoptera; family Noctuidae; genus Plusia; species Plusia festucae. The sequence continues at coordinate 1,560,009 of OX494457.1, forward strand.
TATATAAATAATAACTAAAAACTAATGCACACTAAGAAATATAGATTATGTTATTCAGGCAAAATGTAGAATTAGAATTCTGAGAATGGAGAGAGAATTATTAAAATCATACCAAGTAATTTTTCAGTTTATTCGCTTCAAACTTATGAAAATAAAAATATTTCCTCTTTATCTAATATATAAAATTCTCGTGTCACGAAACGGCTGGACCGATTTGTATGAAATTTTTTGTATGCATATCGGCTACGTCGTCTGAGAATCGGACACGGGGCAACATCTATTTTTCATACCCCTAAATGATATGGGTGACTATCTCCAGAATACGGTAAAACAAGGTTTGCTTGGTCAGTATATATTACAGTATAGATATAAGACAAAAAAAAAATCTTGATTGTGTAAATAATGTACGCACCTACTGCGATCCTGTCTTTTAAATGAATAAATAATTATTATTTATTTTTAAAATATACATATAAATTACCATTTTAAATAAATACTACAAAAAAAATATACATTTAAAAATATAAAAAATATTCCCCAACTGGCATCGGGAACAAGGTCCAGGCTTGTGTGGTTAGGGCTCCAGAGAACCTCACGGTACGCGCCGTGTCGAGAAGTACCGCTTTGAATCAAGCCCTTGACCCAGATGCCCAAAGACAGCCTCTTGAGATGTTGGTCGAGGCTCTTGGCTATTAAGCTATTATTATTATACATACCTTTCCGCTTGTCACTTCGGGATACGATTTCGAATAGTACAGCATGTATTCCAGAACCCAATATGGCGGCCACCGCTAACACTCTGAACGACCCGCGCCCTCCCAACCAACTATACAGCTGGCCTCCAACTAAAGATCCTATGGCGAAACCTGAGAAAATATATAAATTTATATATCTCCTATATACAAAATGTAACAAAACCCCTGTCAGATCCAATAAAGGCGTATTCGTGGTAATTCATGAGCCGTCTCGCATAGGCGGCTTCTTTGGCACCAAACTGTAGGTAGTAAGTACGTGAACTTTGAGGAGCGGTCAGTTGTTCAGCTGTTGCCTTGGATCAGTTTTTATTTATACTTAAATATTTTGACTGGGGAAAATTTTTATTCTCCAATCCATTAAATGGCTACGTTTATGTGTTCGTAGTACGATACTGAATCATACTCTCAGGGATCGGACAGGGTTTTTGTTACATGCTGTATAAAAAGAGTCGTGTTAGTTACACTATTTATAACTCAAGAATGGCTGAACTGATTTGGCTGAAAATTGGTAGGGAGGTAGCTAAGAACCAGGAGAAGAACATAGGATTTTTATCCCGTTCCCGTCGTTTCCGTGGGACGTGACATAAAACGTGGTATCCTAACAAAACGCAACTGACATAGAATAACAAAACACAACTCAGTCAAAATCATTTATTGCCTCTAAGGCGGAGGCGGAACTAAGTTCGCCGGGTTAGCTAGTCCTACTAATATTATAAATGTGAAAGTGTGGATGTTTGGATGTTTAGATGTTTGTTACTCAATCACGAAAATACGGCTGAACGGATTTGGATGAAATTTGGCATGCATGTAGCCTTTGACATGGAAAAGAACATAGGCTACCTTTTATCCCGATTCCTTAACTAGTTCCCGAGGGAAAAAAGATTTTTTTTTCCAAGCTAAGCCGTGGGCAGACAGCTTTGAAATTTAGTATTTTCTCTATTACAGCGCAAGCTATAACACGGGTGAAAATTTAATTCCATTTCGATTACTTTCAATTTTTTCATTTCTTTTTGAAACCAATTCCACGCAAACGAAGTCGCGGGCAGAAACTAGTTCGAAATAATATAGTCAGCATGCGTATGACAGCCCCGTGTATAACTTACCGACGCCATCGTCCATGCCGGCCACGATACCCTGCACGGTGGCTGAGTAGCCCTCGGGGGCCACGGTCGCCGCGTACCCCACTATTGTGGAGTAGCACAGCGCGTATGTAGGGCCCTGCATTATACCCTGGTACACAAAATAAAATACATACACATTTTTTCTATATTTCATTATATCCCAATTATACAGGATTCATTTAAAAGGAGTGCATATATTCAACGAGGTAATCAGGTGCATAAAACTAAACAACTTTTCTCAAGAAACATAGGTCGAAATCTTAAATTTAGGAATCTTTTCATACAAACATAAGTCACGTGACCTGTCACTTTGTATGAAAAGTTAATTTTCCATTTTAATTCACCTCAGGGAAAGTTGTTCAGTTTTATGTAATGTTTAAGCGGACCCCAACATAGCTTGGGAAATGGTTTGTATTTTTTTATTTTTTTTTTAAAGATTACTAGCAATGTGGGTCGCACATTACTAGTAATCTCGTTAGCCCCTCGTGCTAAGCTAAGATGCTTGTGTTACGAGTGGGTTCACGTCGGTAGTGTAATGGGTGGGATTCGAACCGGCAACCACATGATCGCAAGTCCGGCGCCCTAGCCATTAGGTTACCTCAACAACGACGAGATGCCATGGGTTCTGTATAAGAGATATACAGAACATCCGCAGCCCGTAGAAGAGGAGCGCTACAGTCAACGTGGTCCCGTAGCCGAGGCGTTTTATTATTCTACCTGCGGAACGCCAAAATTTTTATTACCTTTGACAAACACAATTTTTTTATTTTACTTTTGTTTATATGTTTAAATATTATAAAGAGGAAAAATTTGATTATTTCTTTGTTTGCATTGAATAGGCTCCGAATCTACAGAACTGATTTGAAAAAATAATTCACCGTTGGAAAGCTACACTATTAAAAAAAAAGAGACTGCAGGCGGAGCTGCCGGAAACTTCTAGTTAAAATTATAAAGAGGAAAGATTTTTTTTTTGTAACGAATAAACTCTAAAACTACTGGACCGATTTCGAAAATTCTTTCGCCATTACAATCATCCATCTTTGACTAACATAGGCTATATTTATTACTAGAAAGAAACTAGGTGCCGCGGGCAGAGTCACGGGTATCACCTAGTAGGTGATATAATGGACAAGATTTTCATAATCTACTACAGACACATTCTCGAAACCACCACAGAAGCATGCTATCGTGTGTAAAAGCGTTGCTAGAAAATAGCATGTTTATTATGATCGAAATTGCCTATACGCATGCTAGTTTGTCAAGTATTGACAAGTCCGGGGATCAAAACCGGGATATCATCGGACACTTTGAAAATCGGTAAGTACTATATCTTTCTTACCTGAAAAAGAGAAAAACACTAGTTCTCCTAGGAAGCTCTCGGCTGCGATCACAACGCCCTCTATAAGTTTGATCTTAGCTGTATGACCCGTTTGTTCCGCTAATTCTTCCAAAAACCTGTCGAAAACCAAAATATTTAAATGCACTTGCAACTTCAATATGTCACTATAATAAATCATTTCAAAGAGCAGTGCCAGGAGACTAGCTCAAAACGGCGTCGCGACGCCAAGACTCAGCGTCAACGTCGCGACACCGCTCACTCTTGGTGTCGCGACGCTGCCCTGTCTTAGCTTGGCGGCGTCACGATGCCGAATAGTTATATAGAGGCAGCGTGGCGACGCTTATGGTAACCGGCGTCGCGACGCTTAATATTGGCGTCGCGACGTCAAACAGTATGGGCGTTATGGCGACACCGGAAAGCATAAGCGTCGCGACGCCGATTAATAATGGCGTCGCGATGTCAATCAGTATAGGCGTTACGGCGACGCCGGTAAGCATAAGCGTCGCGACGCCGATTAGTCTTGGCGTCGCGACGCCATTGCTAAGCGTGACTCCAAGAGTTACGATTTCGCGACGTTGATACTGAGCGGATTCCTCGTCTAGTCCTAGAATTATAATAGTTATCAAAGAACGTATAACTATGAAAAAGTCCCACAAACATATTATTGTATTTTATTAGTATTGTACTCACCAAAACATATAATAAATGATGAAGCTGTCGAAGGTACCTGCTACAACCGCAAACGTTATGAATACTATGACCTTCGGTATTTTGAGGACATCTCGCAAAGCCTTCCCGGAATCCTCTGGACTTGATAATGAAGGTAGCTGGGGACAAATAAATAATATCAAAATGGGTAATTGACTTTTTTAGGGTTTCGTACCTTAAAAGCAAATATGAACACATAGAGGATCGCTTTATCGGTCTGTCTGTCCGTCCTTCTGTAGACGTTTTTTTTTCTTTTTTTTTTTAAAGATTACTAGCAATGTGGGTTGCACATTACTAGTAATCTCGTTAACCCCTCGTGCTAAGCTAAGATGCTAGTGTTACGAGTGGGTTCACGTCGGTAGTATAATGGGTGGGATTCGAACCCGCAACCACATGATCGCAAGTCCGACGCCCTAGCCATTAGGCTACCGTCGCTTAAATTTCACGCTTTTATCTCAAATCACACAAAATATATAAGTATGTTTATCAGTTGTCTGGTTACCATAGTACAGGCTCTGCCTAGTTTGGGATCAGATGGCCGTGTGTGAGCTGTCCCAAGATATTATTATTACTTATTGTTATCAAATAACTCACCGTAAGTGCTCGACAGCTGTACAAGTCTATAGACGTCGCTATTAACGCCAGTACGAACGCTGGCGTGAAGTCCTTGTACTCCCCTGATACGCTGTCTATAAGCCAGCCGCCCAGCAGCGCTGTGATCCCGTATCCCGCTGTCCCCCACGCCCGCTGCGCCCCGTACTTACAACCACGGTCCGGTCCTGAAAATATTAAAACTATACTAAAAGAATATTTTCAAACGTTAGTTTAGAAAGTTTTGTATTTTTGTGTGTGTGTATGTTTGTAATTAATAAACTCAAAAACTGCTGTGCCGATTTCAAAAATTCTTTCACCATTAGAAAGCTACATTCACCTTGAGTAACGTAGGCTATATTTTTTACTAAAAAATTAGGTACCGCGGGCGGAGTTGCGCGGAACAGTTAGTAAAAAGGAATGATTTGATTGTTTCTTTACATTGAAAAGGCTCCGAAACTACTGAACTAATTTGATCTTTTTTCCCCTGTTGGGAAGCAACACTGTCCGGGTGACGTAGGCTATAGGTATAATATTTTCAAGAATAAAAAAGTGAGATGACGGGCGGAGCTGCAGGAAATAGCTAGTACATGAATAAAGTCATATTTTTTTTATTAAAGTTTCCACTCACCCAATACATCGAAGCAGACGGCGTCTCCAATACAGTTGGCCACATTAAAAGCCACTGTACCAATACACATTAGAACGACAAATACCCAAAAAGATCCCGTCATATAAAAATTATCGCTTTTCTCAACTATCTCCACTTTAGTAAATCGACTATCATTCTTACTAAAATCGACTAAAAAATTATTCGTACTATTCGATTTCTCTATGCTCCGTTTAGTACGATTCCCATCTGTTATTAAATCGATATCATAGCACAATAAATCGCAATTATCTTTTGGTGAGCACGTGAACTCGCCATCATTAAAATCATTTACATCCATAGACAATACCAGACAGGATTTATTTGACACTTCATTGTCTATGTATATCGTATTTATGAAGGGCGCGTTTGGCAGGTAAACGTCAAAGTTCAGTTCGCCCATAGTACAGTTCCAATGACATTTATATTTTTCTAAGTTAGTGTCGTTACTGTATTGTTTTAAATAAATAGTGTTGTTTAGTTTATATACGGATTCTAGTACTTTTGTGTCATTGTTCTCTTGTGGGTCCGGCATCGGTAGGAACCATAGACCACAATATGAGCCGGTCATTATAACAATTAGTAGCATGAATACTAGTTTCCTGCGAGCCTGAAAAGAAAAACAAAATTAAGGCACAACATAATCTATATTAATATTATAAAGCTGAAGAGTTTGTTTGTTTGAACGCGCTAATCTCAGGAACTACTGGTGCGATTTGAAAAAATATTTCACTGATAGATAGCCCACTTATTAAGGAAGGCTATAGGTTATAATTTGCCGCGGTAACCGACGCCGACGCGGGCGGAGCCGCGAGAAAAAGCTGGTATTTAATAAACACATATAATGTGTTGTCACTGCTAGGCATAGACAACCCACAAGTCCTTTCAATACCTCACGCCACCTTAAACCAGAACAATGAATCAAGAATTTAATTTAGGTAAAAAAATATCGAAAGTAACTTTATACGAACCGGCCAATAGTCGACGACGTATCCAAACAAAGGCTTTGCAGCCGCCCACAGCAGCGGCAATACAGCAGTGACTAACCCCATGACAGCTGGGGACACCCCCAGCTGACGCCCGAAGACATTGATCTGAGGGAGAATAGGTCCCAATGCTGCGAAAGAAAAAAAAACATTCGAAATCAGAAATCATGAATTTGTGAAACAGTTACAGTGGTTCGTCATGGTTTAAAAGGTAATAGTGCGCTATGATCAGCCTATTATGGGCATACAAACATTATGAATTACAATTTTCACAACAATCAAGTCAGGAAGTCGAAATATTTTTAAGTAAATGTCAAAACAAATTGGGTTGAATAATTACTTAATTAGGGTTTGAATTATTACAATAATGTCATAGAAGCAGATTAGATAATACAATGATTACAATTAGGAGATGAAGTCTGTTAATCTGATACACTGCCTGTGGGTCTAGTGGTTAGTGACCTTACTGCTGAACCAGAGGTCGTGGGTTCGATTCCCACCCAGAACTAGCCTTCGTGTTGATGACAAGCTTGATAATTATGTGAATATTTTATCAATAAAACAATGATGTATGGATCTATCTATTTGACGACCTCCGTGGTCGAGTGGCGTACACACCGGTTTTCAAGGTGTCGCCAGCTCTGAGGTCCCGAGTTCGATCCCCGGACGAGACAATGTAGAAAAACACTTTTCTACATTGTCTCGGGCCTGGGTGTTTGTGGTACCTTCGTTCTCTGATTCCATAACACAAGTGCTTTAGCTACTTACTTCGGATTCGGAGCAATGTATGTGATGTTGTCCACATTTATTTATTAAAAAAAAAACTAGTATAATAAAATTCTCGGGTCACAGTGTTTTTAACAAAACTGCTTCAAACGCCTTGACCGATTTTTATGTAACTGTGTGTAAATTCAGTAGGTCTGAGAATATGAGGTTAATTATTTTTCTCAACCCTAAGGGATAGGGGTGGCCCTCTCCAGATTTTGTTTAATATGGCAGACGCTTGTCGGGTCACAAAATATTTAAAAAAAAATGGGTTTGTTACAACTCTTTTATCTCGACAACCTGTGTCCGTCCCGAATAATACAATAATTGTCTAGACAAAAAGCTCTGTCTAGTTTATAATTTGATGGCCGTTCGTGTGAATATCATATTTTATCATTATCATTAGGTATATCCTAAAATATCATTTTTTTTATTTTATTCAACGCAAAAATACAATTTTCAACCCCGATTATAATATTTTTTTAAATCGACAAATAGGGGATTTTTAAAAATATGCGACTATGTAAAATACTGGCATCTGATCCCAGTAAGAGTGGAAGTCGACCCAACATAGCTTTGGAAAAGAAGTTTACGAGAACGAGAATTACATGATAAAAACCTTACGGGTAGAAACATAAGAGTTGAATCTGTGTAGCCATTATCAGATATAGTTTAAAACAATGTTAAAAAAAATGCTGACATCTACCTGGATTTTTTAATGGAATTTGGGACCACCCTGTAGATACACACTATCCTACCTAATATTTACAAAAAACGGTCAAATGCGTGTGTGAGACGGCGAACAGTTTCGGTTTCCATAGTTTTCGGAAAAAAATAAGTCATATTGTCTTTAGGTTAATAATTTCTTAAAATTAATAATTTTGGGTTGTAGAGAGTTTTACTTAAAATTATCTCCGCCCGCCTTTCCTGTTAATAATCTTAAACAAACATCAATAAAGTGGTTTTAAGTTCATAATATGTTATATCACTCAATAAACAATTAAAGCAAATTAGTTAATTACATACATAATCATGTTAATTATACATCTTTAGCATTGATAACAGGGATTTTGCTCCTTCGAACACGACGCAAGTTCTTCCGAGACTTCCGTCTCCAATGACGTATTGGACGAAAATCTATGGTCTTCTGGCTGTGACCTGTTAAGTTATTTTCCAAAGAGTTTACATAAAGAAAGGATGAAAATTTAATGTCGTTTTCTGTATCTTCTTTTCCCGCGTTGCCTTGTGGAGTCTTTACTTTGTTATCAAACGCACAGACGCGTTGGGGACAGGGAATACGTTAAAAACAAGTGTGCACAGAGGAAATTTGAAATAATATCCGATATATTTAAGCTACACAAAATAATTGAACAAAAATGGTTGAACGATTTTTTGGGTAGATATACCTTTTTCAAATCTGTTGAAGTCAACAAGTTCACCGGAAACAGCTGAAGAAAATTACTTTAAATAAAAAGTTTTAAATTAATGATTTCCGTAATTTAAACCGTCCGCATTTTTTGAAGTGTATTAGCATCATTGTGATTTGAAATTTGATGAAACGAAAAATAAACAGTAAAATGAGACGGACACATTAATTCATAGGATTTAACGTGGGAGAAAATGAGACAGGAAGCATTATACAGTGTTTCTTGTGTACAGTTCTCGCCAAACTTTACGGCCGCTTCCTCAAAGCCTGGATGGAGAATATTATTATAATAACACCAGACAATATAATTCAAATCTTGCTTCAAACAATTATCCAAGTTGCTATGTAGATTATGTTATCAAACAATTATTGTATTCCTTATCAGTTCTTTGCGCTACAATCATTTAGGACATAATTACATGCCTATAAACTGTATACTATAAAAGATGATAAGTTTACAAAAGATTTGGAAATCCCGAAGTCCTTGAACGTCCTTTGAAATACAACTGATCTCTAACTAAATATAATTTGCTTGGTAATCGAGTCTTCATCTACCAATTGGCACCGATAACCAAGAAGCTATGTGGAAAGTTGGAAACTGGCTCTTATGGTATGGGTAAATGATGCGAAGGACACAACAACAAAAACGGCTGAACGGATTTGGATGAAATTCGGCATGCATGTAGCCTTTGATATGGAAAAGAACATACTTTTTATCCCGATTCCTTAAAAAGTTCCCGAGTGAAAATTGAAAATTGTTTCCGAGCTAAGCCGTGGGCAGACAGCTTTGAAATTTGGTATTTTTCTCTATTAGAGCGCAAACTATAACACGGTTGAAAATTTTATTCCATTTTTCATTACTTTCACATTTTTCATTTCTTTTTGGACCCAATTCTGAATTCTGAAGAAGTCGCGGGCAGAAGCTAGTAGTTGATATGATTCATCGGGAGCGCCCGCCTGCGGGTACCACGAATTACATAATGATAGGAAATCACAGCGTGGGGCCTCTAAGGTCAGGAACACGACATCTAATACATTCTCATGGTCTAAAATGTATCTATTATGACAATTGGTTTTTTTTTCATGTTCTTTTAATGTTTGACAGGTATCTACCCATTGGATTCTTCAGTACGGTGTTTTTAAGATGACAATTGCTTTTTTATGTCATGTTCTTTTAATGTTTGACAGGTATCACCCTTTAGATTCTTTAGTACGGTGTTTTTAAGTTAATACGGTATGTTTTTGGTCGTTTCAAGTCCGTCATATACGCCACGCTGTGCCCTCAGCTGGGTGGAAGTCATTAGAGATTCGATCGAGATCCGACAGAAAAAATAGTTTTCCATTTGTATTTAATTAATTAATTATTATTTAGATCTCCTGGTTATAAGACGTCAGTAGGGATGCAACGATACCTGCATGATATCGATATTTTTACATGATACTGGTATCGATATAATATACTCTGTAATCTTTAAGAACAACATCAACATACCTATTTAGTACAACAATGATGCTAATGATTGTGTAGAAATCTGGTTTAAAAAAAAAATTAGGAAAAGGATTATGAATAATATGTGTAGCCTTTATTTAATATCTTTATCTTATTATCCTACTAATATTATAAATGTGAAAGTGTGGATGTTTGGATGTTTGTTGCTCAATCACGCAAGAACGGCTGAATGGATTTGGATGAAATTTGGCATACATGTAGCCTTTGACATGAAAAAGAACATAGGCTACCTTTTATCCCGTTTCCTTAAGTAGTTCCCGACGGAAAATTGAAAATTGTTTATGAGCTAAGCCGTGGGCAGACAGCTTTGAAATTTGGTATTTTACTCTATACCAGCGCAAGCTTATAACACGGGTGAAAATTTTATTCAATTTTTTATTATTTTCACATTTTTCATTTCTTTTTGGCCCCAATTCCGAAGTCCACGCAGACGAAGTCGCGGGCAGAAGCTAGTTAGATATATTTCAGCTTTAAAAAATTGTTGTGCCGTGCCCTACAGGGTCCATAAATGTACGTTTATTATACTGTTCACGATCTTATATAACTTATGGAGTACAATAAAATATTGAGTACTGAGTATTGAGAAAGGATCGATAGCTACTTAGTTCACGATAAGCAAGTATCGATACCAGAAAGTATTTGGTATCGAGTGAAAGTATTGATTACGTACTCGGTTTTACTGTCATCTTTTTAACAGTATCTCAGAATTGAAGTCTGGAATTATCATACTATTTCTCAAGCTAGTTTCTCGTTCAGTAATCAGTTAAGGATATAGCACTTTACTGAAGTGGCACTTGACAATGCGTCGGATGAGGCGAATAGACGCTCTGAGAATATATGCGTTGCTCCACTCGGCACACGCGGTGCACGAATTCTACGCCTGCGTAGCGTGTGCACTTTTAATGCGGGCCATACACGGTCAAGTCTACGGTCAAGTCTACCGTCAAGTCTGAATGCGGCGACCGGTACACTTTATAGTGTATGGCTATGGGTGCGCATGACAAGTTAACTTGTAGCAATATTTGGATGCGATGCTAACTGGACGCCGCTTCAAGGATACTGCAAACTTGACGGTAAACTTGATCGTGTATGGCTCGTTTTTTATTTTGTGCGTATCGTGTCCGTGGGTGCAGTCCGTGCAGTGGATGTTATCACTAACATTGTCATAAAAAGGCTTGACAAACGTGCGTAGTGTTTCCTTGCGGATCTAGAGCAGTTAGTCAAAATAGTTAAGCGCCACTTAAATTAAAGTCGGCTATAACTCTTGTGCTGTCTCTGACATTTTATACCTAGTGTAAAGTTGAGACAACCCGCAATGAGCAAGCTTCGTGATCAATGCTCTTCCCTTCTTTCTTTCTTTAAAAAAAAACGACGCCCGCACTAAGGAATCCAATCCCTGTGTCGCGGGGGCTTCACAAACATTCAAATCACATGCACAAAGAACACCCAGACTTGGAACAAGTATTTGTGGATCACACAAATACTTGTCCCATGCGGGGATCGAACCCGCAGCACGTCGCGCACAGTGGTAATTAGCGTGGTGACCTATACTTACCACTCGGCTATCCGTGCAGTCAAATATTGTTCTTCGTTATATCGGAAGGGGCCTTTGCCCAGCAGTGGGTAATTTATAGGCTGGTATTATTATAAGTGTTATCAGTGGCGTAACTATACCATCTGAGGCCCTTGGCAAATCCATTACATCCCCCCCCTCAAGAAAACTCGCCGCGACATAAAATGAAGTATCCAATGGATGCTTTCTAAAATAGATCCTTTTCTTATGTGTGTACGAGAGTATGTAGTAGTATGAGTGTACCATGCGCGAGTTCGTACCGACGCGTGCGACGGCTACATTCAGAACGGCAATTAAGATTAGCGATTGCTGTACTTCATTGAGTTACACACTCACATTAGCACTTCCCATTGACCCAGAACTTTGTTATTTGGCAACATAGAACTATAACGCCTAGATATCGAGTACGCGCACGAACATGAACACGAAGCACATCAAACTGTGTCATATCAACACAGTTGGTATGTCCGAACGTGCTGTAAGTCGTCTAGATCAAGCGCTAGTGCAAGTATCTCCTTCATTTTAAGTTTAATTTACATTGCACAATGCAGAGACGAAAGTAGATACGATATATTATAATTCACCCATCAAAGATTGTTTCGAATTGGGTAGGTATTTGAATTTTTTTTTTTTAATTACATAAATCATAAAAATACTTCAAACTATAACGAATTCTAAAAACGACACACTAATTAATTTTATAATGAGCTACTTACAAGCATTTCAATATTGCTAATTTGACGTAGATAGCGACAATGTTTTGTGACGTCAATAAGCAGTTCTCCATACTAGTCTGGGGCTGCCCCGTACAAGTCGTCGTTTTGCGAAAAAGGGATAGAGCATGCGACATCAACTAACTTTAAAAGCTTATAACTAATTTAATATAACTGTGTATAAATTTTCGTTATTTTTTCGCAATTTTGCTTCAATTTACGACTATTTTTAAAAACATTTGTCAGAAGTCAATTTTTGATAGTAGTCAAATACTCAATTATGGCATGAGTTTTGAACTCACATTTGTTAGTGATAAGGACATTTTAGAATCATTAAAAAATATTGAAGTGCATTTTAATCTTTATTATCTATCGGTCACCGTACAGCTTATTCTTAGCCAACAGTCCCTCATGTAAAATAAGTTAAATGCATATTTACTTTTAAAAGTTAAACAGTCTACTCCATAAACATGTTATTTAAAAAAAAAAAGCTATTTGTCATTGTACAAGTGGCTTCAGCAATACCATTGTAACCACAGAAAAGTGTAATATAAATATTACCCATAGTTTATATTTTTATAATTAGGTTTACACCTGATTAAACATTAATTATTTATTAAATTAATAAGTAGGACATTTATAACATAATCAACTTCTACATACTGTAAATAAATATAAACAAACTAAATAAAAATATAATAATAAACCACTAGACCAACAATTCACACCAGCATGTATTTTTTTAAAAAGCAATACAACAAAATTTCTTTGCCAGAGCCGTTTAAAAATAATCGAGGTGTATGTTGAATATTTGTGTTAGATGTACTATTTTAATATTTTACTTGATATGATAAAAATTTCTTTATAAGCATACATATTGCAAATATAAAACATGATAAGATAGTATATGAAATATAATAAAGTACACTTTTTATTATGAAACAGACAAGGAGGCTATTAAAAAGATAATTTATTCATAAGTGAGGTCAAAAACACACTTCAAAACTTTGACCCCAATACAATGTGGCAGTTCGATAAATGATAAATAATTATGCTTAAACGATTATAGCATAAATCGTATACACCTATATTCGTAAACTACTTGCATAATAATCCATTAAAAAAATAATTAATCAATCAGAGACAATGTATTATGTAAACAAAAAAAATATTTATCTATCTATGATCTATGATAGTAGAAAGATTTTTTTATTAACTTACCAGCAAAGAAGAAGAAAAAGTGAGCCTTTATAGGCAAAAGTCCTTTGTCTATTTTAAATTTCATATTTCTCGATTAATTAATTAATTATAATTGTAAAACTTTTGTATAATTTATTGGTTGATCATTAAAATTATCATAGTTCGTTCACACAGCCTAGTTATTTTTTAAATTTCTCACAATACAGGTTTAGCACTAGTAACAACTTTCTCTGACTAGTTACTTCACTAATTATGAATGTAATCATAACATTTTTAGTATCGTAGCCATAATATATGACGCGACGAGTACAGACAATACATTGTATTATTTATTCAGTAATTTACCCCGCGAGGACTATACGTAAACTAGAATGTTTACGTCTGACTAAAATAAAAGCATCAGATAAAATCAGATTCTCGATGTCATAATAAAACTGACGTTTCTTTCTTTGTTTTACAGCTGAGCAGTGTTGTCAGTGCTAGATTGTTAAACTGTTTTTGTTTTCAATAATTAATTTTGTGCTGTTTTTAAATAGGAATAATAAAATCACACAGGGCACGATTAGGTTACAGAAATTAGTTTGAGGAGAAGAATTAATAATTTTCTGTCACTAAATCTTTTTAATTGGGCTCTCAAGTATGTCTTAGTATAATTATCTGATGTAACAAAAAAACAATTTACAGAAAGCTTATTTCAATCGTCATAATCTATTCAATTATTATGTTCAATCAAAATGCAAATTATTGACAGACACAATTATTATTTATTTAGTATAGGTTTCGACTTCGAGCATACCTGTGAGAGTGAATGTATTAAACACTCTTTAAATTTTATAAATGTAGCTAGTCCTTCTGCCTATCCTTTTCCCAAGCTATGCTGGGGTCGGCTTCCAGTCTTACCGGATTTAGCTGAATACTATATTTTACATCGAGCGACTGCCTATCTGACCTCCACAGATAGTACAACTTTAACTGTTTACGATATATACTTATTTTTATAAACTTTGAAAGATGGTGGGATAATTTTACCGTTTCCTTACTATATTGGTAAATTAACCAGACTGGCAATATTAAAGTTATGTTAAAGATCCGCTTATCTCATGTTAGTATTGCTATCTCTTATTTCTAAGTACCTTGATTCGTTCTATCTCATGTCATGCTACAAATATGAAAGAATTTCGACTACGGAACGCGATTGTCTATAGGGATGTCCAATCTCGGTTATAATCGAGAAATGGTAATTTCATAAATACACAATATTAAGTGCTTACTTTGCACATAACTTTGTAACTATTTTCTGTGCAGCATATAATTTCAACATATTATCGTTTGATTTTTAATACCTATTTCATATTATAAGCACATTTAAATTGAACAAATCAAAGCTTTGTAAAATGATAAGGTTTGTATAATATATGATTGGAAAAATCGTTATTAATTAAAATTATTTAATTCTACTTCAACCATTTAGTTGAGTTATACGTACATTACTTATCTCGCAAAATTTGTTTCGATCACAAGAAAGCCATCAATGTCAACTACTTGTTAATTCGTAAATCTTTTCCTATAAGTCTGAAAAAGTGAAAACGGAATCAAAATAAGATCATTATTATTGTATTCACACTTCGACAATATGTAAATAATTGTAGATACCTACATACATTTTTAGGAAGATAAATACTAGTATGATGTTCAGATGGTCAGTACGAATTTTATTAGTGTTTTTTTTTATTATTCGCATTTCAAATCAAATCGATAGAATACACAAGTAGCCCAGCTCAACACTAGAGCCCGCGATTTTCAATTATTTTTTCAATGTTCATTTCATTTGGATTCGAATTAGTCATGGCCGGCCTCCTTAGTTTGTAAATAAATAAGAATATACTCAATAAAATGGAGGACGAGGAGTTTGTAGGTTGCATCAGTTGCATGAACACCAACGATTTATGCGACCTATTTGCTTTGTACGCGGAAAACACGGAAACTTATGCGAAAATGTTTGAAACCTGTTTTGATTTAAAGGTTATATATTTCAATGCTTTTTTCTTATTACATTAGATTTTATTTAAAGAGTACATAATTGGATTTTAATAAACCTTCTTCCCAAATTGTTCAATAACGTAGAGTAGATTTTAGTAGAACTACTTATTCATAATTTGACCGTATTAATAGCGTCTTATTTATTGCATGTTAAATTTTGGTTCGCGTACATAGATATATTTCAAAATTAAGATTCTCCTGTCACTACTCCCTAGTTTGTAGCAAGTGTCCTAGAGCAAGAAAGAAGTTAATCACCGTATTTATTTATATACCTACTTTGTATATACCTACTAATTCAATATAACTTTTATTACTCGATTTAAGGTTTGTTTTTATTAAATATCAAACTATTAATAAAAATATTTTATTCTCTGGTGGTGTGTTTCAAAATAAACATCGCTTAATGGACTGACATTTCCAAGTCCATAATAAATAGAAAAAAAAACATCGCTTAGGGCAGGGGTCGGCAACCTTTTAAGTCGGAAGAGCCAAAAATTACTATTTGATTGGAATCTGAAATCGACAACCCAATGAGCAAGCGTGGTGATCAATGCTCATTCCTTCTCTATATGGGAAAAGGCTTGCGCCCAGCAGTGGGACATTTTATAGGCCGGTATTATTGTTATTTAATATTTTTTATTTATTTATTATTATTCTAGGTACCAAGTCACCTTAAGTACATTTGTTCCAATTGTGTCGAGCATTTGGAGAAATCTCTCGGATTTAAAGAACAAACGTCTAAAAGTATTTCAATGCTTCAACATGTTAAAGGTATGGCTTTTCCTTATCTATACTAATACTAGCTGTTTCCCGCTTTTTTTTTTAAGTAATTGAGAATTTTCTTTATTATAAACCCCACGGAGCCCGAGACCTTTCCAACGAATGCAAAACCGTGGAAATCGGTTCGTGCGTTCTGGAGTTATAGCGTCAGGAAGGAAAACCCGTCTTATTTTTATATAGTAGAAGAAGATTATATTGTAGAGATTGTTTGTTAGAACACTTAAATCTCAGAAACTACTGTCCCCCTAGCCAAGTGACATTTCTACAAACGTAACTTCATCAATCGCTTTTTAAATGTATGGAATTGACAAGTCTTTGTCACGTAACTTATCAAAGAGAAATGTCATTTTCATACATTTAATGTCATACATGCGATTTCGATAAAAAAAATTATCAAGAATATCAAAATGGAATTTTTGTATTGAAGTCGGGTTTTTAAATTGATGTTTGTGTAATCAATTTAGTAACTTTTGAAGTTCTTAGTGCCTCTGTTTAAATAAATGTGGCTGAATAAAGGCCGCATATGTGAACTATATAATTATCTATGTCGGTGAAGTCATGAGTACGGAAGCTGATTTGACCACGAGTTGCGAGTGTTGTGACGCAACGCTTCGACGGAGTCTAGTCTGGAGGATCGCGCGGAGCATCACACTTCTCTGTTGGCTGTCGTGCGGTTAACATCGGTCTAGAAACCGTCACACGACTCGTTGTGATCATTGTCTCAATAAAATTGTCCTACGTCATAATAAATGGGTTGTGTGATCTAAAATACTTCGTTTGTTGCTCGCTACCCTACTACGCCCACCCATCATGTTTTCGTAAGAGGACTCAGATGCTGATCGACCTCACAATCCGACATCTATATATAGATCTGTAATTACCATATACTAAGAAATAAATGATATTATTATTATTAATAAATTTTGAAGCGCCGGTAGCATGGCTTAAGGCGTCGAACTTGAATCAGGCGGTAACCGGTTCGAAACCCACCCATTGCATTCCGAGCGAGTGATAACAGCAATACTAGTAATGTGCGAAACAAATTTCTAGTAAAGTAACTAAAGAAAAAAATATATTTCTAAATCCACTTTCAGACGAGGAATATCTGGACGAGTCTATTCTAGAAGAAGCAGAAGGTAGTTCCAGCGAGGGTAAGAAGTTAGTCGTGCTGAAGAATGTTGGCTCTGATGGAGAAGATGACGATCTAGATGGTAAGAATACATCCTTCACTCTTATTTCACAAACGTTATCACGAAAAATAGCAAAAGCTGTTCCCAAAAATATCAAACAACTCAGCCTTTCGCTGTCCACTGCTAGACTTAGACGTGTCCCAAGTTCGGATCCACTGACTTCCGCATCCAGTCCAACCCAGCTACCTTCATCTGGTCATCAGTCCATCTGACTGGGGGTTAATCAGGGGGTCTTTCGATTTACATAAGATAAATAAATAAACAAATGTGGACGACATCCAAAAAAGGTATCAAAAACACCCAGACCCGAGACAATGTAGAAAAGTGTTTTTCTACATTGACCCGTCCGGGGATCGAGCCCGGGACTTCAGAGCTGACGACACCTTAAAAACCGGTGTGTACGCCACTCGACCACGGAGGTCATCTTACGACTACTTAAGATTTTTATAGTATTTGTACATGACGCGCAGATTTTTCTTTCTTTTCAACCATTCAAATTGGTAATTGGAGCATTTTGTGACCTTCGTATCTTTAAAATTAAAATACGCATTGCCCTTATCCCATTAATATTGGATCAGCACAATGCGTATTTTCCTTCCATTCATCACACTCATCTCGTAACGCCACTCCTTTCTTCCTCATATCATCTTTCACACAATCCATCCATCTCTTTTTCGGTATCCCTCTGCTTCTATATGATCCTCAATCATCAAACAAATCTTTATTCTTTAGAAGACTTGGATGAAGAGCATGCTATCCAGGCTCTGGATGAGACCACCTGCATTTACTGCGACCTCCAGCTCCCCACAGTGGAGGATGTTCATGATCATATTCGGACAGTGCATGAGTTGGAGCCGAGGACTGGTCTGCCGCTTAGAGAGTGCTCCTTATGTGGAGTGGCGTTAAGAGATCCTGCCGATCATCATAATAGGTAAGCCATTTCTTATTGACTGGCCTGTTGGTCTAGTGGTTAGTGACCCTGACTGCTAAGCCGGAGGTCGTGGGTTCGATTCCCACCCAGGACAAATGTTTAAGTGATGAGCACGATAATTTATTCTGTGTCTGGGTGTTATTTATCTATAATATTTATGTATTTAGAAATACATAAGTATGTTTATCAGTTTTCTGGTCACCATAGTACAGGCTCTGCCTAGTTTGGGATCAGATGGCCGTGTGTGAGCTTGTCCCAAGATATTATTATTATTATTTTCTTAATAATCAACGGTAGCCTAATGGCTAGAGCGTCCAACTTGCGATACCTATCCTTTGCACTGCAGAAGTGCCGACGGCATTTCGAACCCTTCTTGGAGCAGTCGGTTAAAAATGTGATCTGCGCTTTTTAATCGACTTGAAGAAGGTTTTAATTTTTTGTATAAATCTTCTAGCCTGAAAGTAGGTTTAGGTGTTGCCCAATAGTGGCCGATTGGCCGTAAATCGACCATAATTTCAAGTTAGAAAAAGTTTTTGCTTCTTTATTATTGACTAGTTTGCAGTTCCCCGCGACTGCGCCCGCGGTTCCTAATTTTTTAGTTAAAATATAGCCTATGTTACTCAGGGTAAATGTAGCATTATAATGGTGAAAAGAATTTTGAAATCGGCACAGTAGTTTTTAAGTTTATTCATTACAAACATACACACAAAATACATATCTTTCCTCTTTATAATATAAGTGTAGATTTGCAATCGTCTTTCATCAGATCAATCCTTAATTCCTTTTCACTGCCCAGCATTCTGAACCATATAGCCGATTTAAACATTTTCCCTTTCGACTTTTTGGATCCCAATTCTTCAAAGTCCTTCCAATCCATTTTACTAAGATTTTTTTGAATCAAAATGTAATTTCTTAGGTGTCACGGCGTCAAATCAGATTCTGATGGCCGGAAGTACCCCTGCCACTTTTGTGATAATATCTACGTCAGTAAGAAAGCCTGCTTCACACATTTGCGAATGAAACATGGATGTGAGTATACCAACTCTTTTGATTATAACCCATTTCAGAAATCGTGGAAGTTCCTTATTTGTTGTTTTTTTTGTATGTGTCTATGATCATTGATAACTTTGTCCACTTATTAAATTCTTAGGTATTATTTCTTTAAAAAGATGCTAAGGTTGAAAATGATAAGGTATTAGGTGTTTTTTTCTTATTAACTGGTGTCTGGTGTCTGAAACGAGCCGTTGGTCCCGACTGTCATTCAGTGATCTTTGACAGTCGTTAAGTTATTACTAATCTGATATCCAGTCTCACTATGGAATACTGTATTACCCAGCAATGGGTTGTAAAGGCCAGCCCCCCTAGCCAAGTGACATTTCTACAAGCGTTAACGATGATAGAAATCGTTTAAATGACATTAAATGTATGAAAGTGACAAGTCTAAGTCACGTGACTTATCGAAAGCAAAAGTCATTTCCATACATTTAAACGATTTCTATCATCTTTGGGGGGCAGATCAATTGCTCTGGAAATACGGTATTCAGCTGCATCCGATGAGACAGGATTCCGACCGTTACATAGCTTGGGAGAATTCTAAGAAGAAGAAGATTTTTTTCCCAACAACTTATTATTTTTATAGTAAAACTGTGCAATGAACAAACTCCAAAATATGTGCCGCGAGAACGGAAGAAATGCCACATGTGTAACAGAGACTTCAGTCAGAAGCAAATTCTTAACAAGCATCTGTGGAAGGCGCATGGATTTGAGGTAAATATTACATACGTATCCTCCACACTAACCCTGAATTAAGTTTTCACGGTCTCAATATTTTCCATCATGTCATGGTGGCCTAGCGGTCCAATGACCGGTTTCGCATGCACATGGTTGCAGATTCGAACTCAGGCAATTACCAATGTGACTTTTTTAAAGTAAGTAATGAGGAAGCGTGGTGATGAGATGGAATGAGCGTTTCAGCAATTTCAGATTCCAATTTTAGGAATCCAGGTTTCCTCACGATGTTTTCCTTCACCCTTTGTCATTGGTGTCTTAGAATAATTAAGAAAGTACACATAATTTGGAATAAGTCACATTGGTACTTACCTGGGTTCGAACCCACAACCATGAGCATACAAACTCGGCCTCCATGACTTACTAACAATAGCATACAAAATTAAAGTTCATAAATTTTAGATAATATAAGAAAACTGTTTTTCATATACAGCGTGTAACAAAAACCCTGTCCGATCCCTGAGAGTATTATTCGGTATCGTACTGCGAACACATGTATACGTAGCCATTTAATGGATTGGATAACAAATTTATTTCCCCAGTGAAAATATTTAAATACAAATAAAAACTGATCCAAGGCAACAGCTGAACAGCTGACCGCTCCTCAAAGTTCACGTACTTACTACCTACAGTTTTGTGTCAAAGAAGCCGCCTATGCGAGACGGTTCATGAACTGTACCACGAATACGCCTTTATTGGATCTGACAGGGGTTTTGTTACATGTTGTACATGTTCTCAAACAGTATTTCAAATTATATTTTCCGGTATTCCAGTAACTCCTTGTATATGAAAATCTAATTCATCTTAAAACCATGTTAAATCCAATATAATTATCCTTGTAAGGTGGAAAAACGCAAAGCGTTCATCTGCCCACTGTGCGACGAGCGCGTCAGCTACGGTTCCAACTTCAGCGCGCATCTGTTGCACGCGCACCGAGTGCATGAACAAGTTGAACAGCTCGAGTTCCACAACATGGATGGTGAATACCAACCTTTAATATGCTGTAGTTCTGCCGCTGGGCGAAGGTCTCTACACAATGGGAGCTGACAGACGGCGCCACTGAGGCCGACCCAGAAAGAGGTGGCGGGACGATTTGGACGTGTACCGTTCGAGCTTGAAGGGAATAAGGATGTATGGAGGGACTTGGGGAAGGCCTTTGCCCATCAGTGGGACAGTAAAGGCTAAAGAAAAAAAATCTGCCATACAACGTGTCAATGCATCCAACATTTTGGGCACCGGTTGACAGCGAAACGGAAGTATACTTTGATGGCATTAGTTTTTTTCCAATTTCAATGGGTGTGATTTGAACCCGCGACCACATGATCATAAGTCCAATGCCCTAGCCATTAGGCTACTGCCGCATACCTTAAATTGTTTTATCTTGTTTTTTTTTTTATAGCAGAACAATGTTTCCTGGGTCAGCTAGTAGTTCCATATTTTAACGTTTCTACCAGGTGTTGAAACTTGTAGGAATGTCAGTTGTCTTGGGAGGGGGGAGGGGGGGGGCATGATGGATATTATTCCTATAAGTCATTTTATCACGAACTAAAATACAATGATCTTGAAATAAAACAACTTTAAACGGATTCTATCGCGGTTTTGCAGGTGTCATGGTTCAATGATCTTGTATAGTTTTATAAAATTAGATGGCGGCCATATTAAGTTGGACCTTGTGTTCCGAAAAATAATCTACAAAGTATCCTAATGTGATTTTAACATGCATCACTTTTTAACAGATTTTATGTTATTCAAAAGTGCAATTCAAGAGAAAACTAAATATCGATTTAGAAAAACGACAGCTAGCAAGCAAACCATTGAAGGAGTTCGGTCACATTACATGTGCAGTCAATCAGGAGTCTATGTTTATCAGGTAAGAAATAACAGGTTTTCACACGGTGGGTAATGGCGCCCACTGTGGGACTCGCAAGCGTGGTGATCAATGCTCGTTCTCTGTATGAGAGGCCTGCAGTGGGACAGTTGCAGGCTGGTGTTATTAACAGTTTCGGTAATGGCGCCCACCGTGGGACTCACAAGCGTGGTGATCAATGCTCGTTCTCTGTATGAGAGGCCTGCAGTGGGACAGTTACAGGCTGATGTTATTATCAGCTTCGGTAATGGCGCCCACCGTGGGACTCACAAGCGTGGTGATCAATGTGCAATCTCTGTATGAGAGGCCTGCAGTGGTACAGTTACAGATTGCTCCTATATTTTTTTACAATATCTATTAACATTACTTAATTCTTATAGGATGGTACAGCTAAATGAAAAAAACTGTTTATTAATAAGTACATCACGCGCGCTAATTTGTCGCTCGGTCTTCATTGACCTGAACAACAGCTGATTTCACTTTGCTTTTTTTGTGTTGTTTATTATAAACATTTTTGTTCATTTAGCTGCCCTTACACGATACAGTGTTAAATAATAAAAAAAATAGAAATTTCGATAATTTTTTTTGCCCTATCGTCTAAGGTATAGTTAAGAACATGGTAATCTTCAAGTCGTAGTTTCTATTCCAACGTTGCTGCTACTTTTAAGAGTTTAGTTTGTCAACATCAGAATCTCAACACATTTTTTTAGGGTAAAGGAAAGCGCCCAGCTCCTGAACGTCAAATTTATAAAACGGGCAAAGCATGTCCCGCCCACATGATAGTCACGGAGACCATGGATAGAGTGCTGGTCACATTCTACAAGACGCACGTAGGACACGGCCGTGAGTATATTATTAAACACCTGGCCTGTTAGTCTAGTGGTTAGTAAACCTGACTGCTAAGCCGAAGGTCGTGGGTTCGATTCCCACCCAGGACAAATATTTGTGTGATGAGCACGATCATTTGTTCTGTGTCTGGTATTATCTATGATATGTATGTATTTAGAAATATATAAGTATGTTTATCAGTTGTCTAGTTGCCATAGTACAGGCTCTGCCTAGTTTGGAATCAGATGGCCGTGTGTAAAAAAAAGAATACTAGCTTTTGCCGACGGATCTGCCCGCGATCCTGTTTTTTCTGGTAAGAAATACAGCAGACATTACTCAGGGGGTTTATTCTCTAAGTCCAAATAAAACATGGCTTAACGTGGCATAACGCAGATTATAGTTCGAGAGCCCGGGTCGCCAAATCTTAAATATGGTATTAAGTATAGATGGCCTGCTCCCCTAGTCAAGTGACATTTCCATAAATGTTAACGATGCGTCTTGTGTGATAGAAATCGCATAAATGATATTAAACGTATGGTAATGACATTTCGTTTGATCAGTCACGTGACTCAGACTTGTAATTTCCAAACATTTGAGCGATTCGATCATAATGCTTGTAGAAATGTCCCTTGGCTAGGGGAGCAGGCCATCTATACTTATATACCATACTAGATGTGACCCGCGCTTTCACCCGCATAAGGAGTTCCCGTTCCTGATTTCAATTCACACACGCAATTTTTTAACTATGAAATTTAAACAAAAATCTTTTTTTATTATTTATTTTTATTAAAACCCTGTCCTGGCCATAACGAACACAATAAAAAAATAATCATCTAATTTGGTGCAGTCGTTCGAAAGTTATGCGCTTAGCAACTCATTTGGCGATTCATTTTTATATTATAGAAAAAGATTTAAGACTTGGCGACCCGGGCTCTCGAACTATAATCTGCTTTATGCCATGTTATGTTTTATTTGGACTTAGACAATAACCCCCCTGAGTAATTTCTGCTGTATTTCTTACCAGAAAAAACAGGATCGCGGGCAGATCCGTCGGCAACAGCTAGTATTCTTTTTTTTTACACCGTGGAGATCGTTGGCTGTTTGTCCAGTAGTTTTGATCCCCACCAGGGCAAATCATTGCCGAAACTATCCCTGCCCCCCTAGCCAAGTGACATTTCTACAAGCGTTAACGATGATAGAAATCGATTAAATGACATTAAATGTATGAAAGTGACAAGTCTAAGTCACGTGACTTATCGAAAGCAAATGTCATTTCCATACATTTAAAGTCATAAGCGATTTCTATCATAGTTAGCGCTTGTAGAAATGTCTCTTGGCTAGGGGGGCTAAATAGTAAAATAATTGCTTTTTAGCTTGCCCCTATTTCGAGCCACGAGAACCTAAGAAAATGAAGACCGAAGGTTCATCAAACTCAATAGTGATACATGAATCTTTGAAGTCTGATCTTGAACCTAAAGATGAAAGTAAGTTCAACTTTTAACTCTACTCTTCATTAAATATTGTTTTCTGAGGTTTACACGAATTAAACCATAGAATCCGTTTAAAAGTAGTTTTATTTCAATGTCTAATATCGCGTAAACGTCAGAAAACAATATCTAAAGTTACATGTTAAAATTCTTTGTTAATATTTTCATAGGGCTGAAATGAGGGCTTTCCCACCCAATAATATATCATATCGAAAATTTAATAGCTTCGTTTTTTATCGAACTGGAATAGTTTTACCAAGAATCAAGTAATTATTTAAGGATTCAACGGTTTACTCACGCGCATTCTCGGGATCGCCCGACTAGTTTCAGACTCAATAGGAGTCCTTAATCATGAGCTGAGGCGGCGCGGCGGTGTCGCGAGTCGAACTGACACCACCGAGTCTGAAACTAGTCAGGCGATCCCGAGAATGAGCGTGAGTAAGCCGTTGAATCTTTAAATCATTATGAATACGTCTCACGGAAGTTATGTATTATAATAATAATATAAATGACTTTTTCAAACAAAAGGTCTGTGCATGGGCAAGCCGTATTCGACGGTATAAGTGTCGAGTGGAGAGGTTCCACCAGAATCGCATCTTCCAAAGCGACCAAAGATGGGTATATAGGACATGGGAGCGACCGATTGTAAATGTGGATGATGGGCGCCGGCCGGATGATGATGCCACCATTTCTTTTTGGCGCAACATCTGGTCGGTTCCTGTCAGCCATTCTGAAGGCGATTGGATGCGGGAGGTTGAACAATTATGTGAACCCATACAAGAAATGGGGGCCATTACCATCAGCCCCCAAGATGTAGCCAATGCAGTCCGTCCGATGGCAAATTGGAAAGCACCAGGGCCGGACGGACTGCAGAACTTTTGGCTAAAGTGGTTGCGGAGTTCACATGGTTGCTTGGCTTCTCAATTCCAATCTGCAATGGAATCGGCGTCGCTCCCACAGTTTTTAACCACAGGGTCCACCCATCTGCTCCATAAGACAGGGAGTACCACGGATCCAAAGAATTATAGACCGATAACATGTTTACCAACGGTCTATAAACTCCTTACATCCATTTTGAGAGCAAAAATAAACGAACATATTGATAACTTTTCGATTATGTCTGCTTCTCAAAATGGATGTAGGAATGGATCCCGTGGTACTAAGGAGCTACTCCTTATTGACACGACCATATGCCAACAGGTTCGCCGTTCTAAAAAAGATCTGTCGACATGTTGGATAGATTATAAGAAGGCCTATGATTCGGTACCGCATACATGGCTCATGAGGGTGCTGGAGTTATATAAAATTAATATAACTCTACGCACTTTCTTATTGGCATGTATGCGGCAATGGAACACGGTACTTCACTATCCAGGATGTCGGGATATCCAACAGAGTGGTGAACCAATTAAGGTAGAGCGGGGAATATTTCAAGGCGACAGTCTGAGTCCCCTGTGGTTCTGTTTGGCCTTGAATCCTCTTAGCACGCTGCTAGAGAATTCAAGGCTAGGCTACTCGTTGCGGAGAGGAAGCCAGGTAATTTCCCACTTGTTGTACATGGATGACCTTAAACTATTTGCTTCCAACAAATTGCAACTGATGAAGTTACTGAAGATCACTGAAAGCTTTAGTAATTCCATCAGAATGGAATTTGGTGTTGACAAATGTGCAGTCATGCATGTAAAACGAGGTGGGATTATGGAATCCCAGGGCATACAGCTCTCGGATTCTATAAACCTAAGGTCACTCTCTGCAACGGAAACCTACAAATACTTGGGTATGTCAGAGGCGTTAGGCATCAATGTTGCTGACATGAAACAATCATTACAGGCGCGTTTCTTTGGTCGCCTAAACAAAGTACTGAAAAGTGTTTTGTCGGGCGGCAACAAGGTGCGTGCCTTTAATGGTTGGGTCATGCCAGTGTTGATGTACTCCTTTGGTATACTCAAGTGGACTCAGACTGAATTAGATGCCTTGGACAGGAGAGTCCGAACACTATTAACCGCAAATCGAATGCACCACCCACGGTCATCGGTGATGAGGTTATATATCCCACGAAAATGTGGGGGTCGCGGCTTTTTGAATGCTAAGACCCTCCATAATCGCGAGATATGTAACCTCAGGGAGTACTTCCTCCAAGTTGACGGGGTGATGCATCGAGATGTGGTGGTAGTGGATAAGGGTCTCACTCCGCTCTCTCTTGGCAAGGAGAACTGGCACAAACCTGCCGTACTAAGCATCAAGGATCGCAAGGATGTATGGCAAAGCAAGGAGCTACACGGACGCTACTATCGGACCCTTCATGGGCCCGACGTAGATCTCTTAGCGTCCGTGGCCTGGTTACGATTCGGTGATCTCTTTGGAGAAACCGAAGGGTTTGTATGTGCAATTATGGACGAAGTTATCATGACGAATAACTACCGAAAATATATCGTGAAGGATGGTACAGTTGACATATGTCGGGCATGTCACTGTCCGGGTGAGTCCTTAAGACATATAGTTTCGGGTTGTTCTCGTCTTGCTAACGGCGAATACTTGCACAGGCACAACCAAGTGGCCAGGATTATCCACCAGCAGCTTGCTTTGAAGTACAAGCTTGTAGAATCTGAGGTGCCGTACTACAGGTATGTGCCCGACCCAGTTCTTGAAAATGGTCGTGTCACATTGTATTGGGATCGATCTATCATCACTGACAGGACTATTGTAGCCAATAAGCCTGATATAGTGGTGATAGATCGATCGGAGCGCCGGGCAATGATTGTTGATATCACTATCCCTCATGACGAGAACCTCGTGAAAGCCGAAAAAGAAAAACAGATTAAATATTTAGACTTGGCACACGAGGTTGTCGACATGTGGGAGGTGGACTCAGCAATTATTGTCCCGATAGTCGTCACAGCTAACGGCATAATAGCCAAGAGCCTCGACCAACACCTAAAGAGGCTCTCGTTGGGCACCTGGGTCAAGGGTTTGATTCAGAAAGCGGTACTTCTTGACACGGCGCGTATCGTGAGGAGGTTCCTCTCTCTGGAGCCCTAACCACCGGCAGCCTGGACCTTGTTCCCGTTGCCGGTTGGGTACTGCTTTTTATATTTTTAAATGTATATATATTTTTTTTCTTTTTAATGGTATAATATATTTAAAAATATAATTTGTATGTGAATTTTAAAATAAAGGAAATATAAATAAAAAGACAAGGCCTGACTGACTGACTGACTGACTGACTGACTCATCAACGCCCAGCCCAAACCCTTGAACCTAGAAAGCTGAAATTTTGCACAAAGGTTTCCTTTATAATGTAGACAAGGAATAAGGAAGGATTTTTTGAAATTCAACCCCTAAGGGTGTTAAATAGGGGATGAAAGTTTGTATGGAAAATCGTAATTTTTGAAGTTTAAACCATGAAACTTGATGGTTACCATTCTGGTAAAAAATTAAAATCGACGTGTTTCAGTATTTTTCGAAAATCAATCCCTAAGGGACTTAAATAGGGGATGAAAGTTTGTATGGAAAATCGTCATTTTTGTAGTTTAAACCATAAAAATTGGTAGATAACAATTTAGTAAAAAATTAAAAACGACGTGTTTCATTATTTTTCAAAAATCGACCCCTAAGGGACTTAAATAGAGGATGAAAGTTTGTATGGAAAATCGTCATTTTTGTAGTTTAAACCATAAAAATTTGTGGTTACCATTCTGGTAAAAAATTAAAAACCACGTGTTTCAGTATTTTTCGAAATTCAACCCCTAAAGGAGTTAAAAGGGGTTGAAAGTTTGTATGGGAAGTTTGGTATTTTCAAAGATAGACACATGAAATTTCGTAAACGGGTTTCTCAATAGAAATAAATGAAGACGTATTTCAGCGATTTTGAAAATCTACCCCCTAAGAGGGTAAAATAGGGGATGGAAGTTTGTAGGTATATGAATTGTGTAGTTTTCATAGATAGGCACATTAAATTTCATAGGATTATGAGTTAGAAATAAATAAGACGTATTCCCGAGATTTTAGAAATCTACCCTCAAAGGGGGTGCAATAGTGGTTGGAAGTTTTTTTAGGAAGTTCGTCATTTTCAAAGAGAGAGATAAGATTTGGTTTCATGAGATTTGGTATACGGGTTTTTGGTTAGAAATAAATGAAAACATATTTTAGCGATTTTAGAAATCTACGCCTTAAGATGGTTAAATAGGGGTTGCAAGGTATTATATTGTGGATTTTATTTTTAAAGATAAGGCCATGCCTTTCATATACGGGTTTCTGGATCGATACAAATAAATGACCATCTAAAACATATCTTTACGATGACATCCGTGTTCGAGTGGCGTCCACAACGGTTTTCAAGGTGTCGGCAGCTCTGAGGTCCCGGGTTCGATCCCCGGACGGGTCGATGTAGAAAATCACTTTTCTACATTATGTCGAGTCTGGGTGTTAGTGGTACTTTCGTTGTTTCTGATTCCATAACACAAGAGCTTTAGCTACTTTCTTTGAATTCGGAGCAATGTATGTGATTCTTCTTCATCTTTTCGTGTCAATGATTTTCAAGTTTCGTCTGACCAAAAAGCTGCCACCATTTTAAAAGTTTATCCAAATTCAATGTATGTGATGTTTTCCACATTATCTTATTATTATCTTAACGCCATAATCTTTTATGAAAAATATAATTGCTCCTTACTTTGAAAATCACAGAATACATCTATCTATCCTTTACTACTTACTACTCTTAACTTTACGCGCGTGCGAAGCCGCGAGCAACAGCTAGTAATAATATAAGAATCAAGTAAAACCGAAATTCCAACTTTCCAAATGATTGTGTTTTTTTTAAATTTTTTTTTGTGCAAAGTTTACTAGCAATGTAGTTCACACATTACTAGTAAGTACTCATGTTTATTAAATAATTCAATTAATTTTAGGTTACAGCAAAAGTTTTTTTAAACGACTCCCGCACTAAAGAATTTCAACCTTGTGTTGCGGGGGTTTCACTAACATTCAAATCACATGCACAAAGAACACCCAGACTTGGAACAAGTATCTGTGGATCACACAAATGCTTGTCTCATGCGGGGATCGAGCCCGCAGCACGTCGCGCACAGTGGTAATTAGCGTGGTGACCTATACCACTCGGCTATCCGTGCAGTCATTTTCGCATTATTTCCTTCAACATTTTTAGAACCAGTTGTTATATTATTCTATTTTTTATGCGTCTCATGTGACGCGAATATATTATGCTGTCTCTCTTTCTTTCTATCAATTTTGTAAGGCCGACATATTTGTATGTCTAGATGACACAGTAGAGGAGTCGTCTTTGATGTGCGATGCGTGCGGTATGTCCTTCGGTGACGCCGACAAGTTCAGGGACCACGTCGCTACGCACGGCTTGGAACTGTTCCCCTGCCAGTACTGTGATGATGTGAGTATAATATGCTAATTTCTATTTGGTCCTACTTCTCCTATGAATATATACTGGCCTATAAACGTCCTACTGCTGGCCGTATCTATCATATCATATACGTCGTATCATACACGTTAAGCGAACGCTCGACCGAGCTACATGGTAGGCGGAGTGGGGGTTGTTAGGTTTTTTTATTTTCGTTACGGAATTTCTTGATTCGGACGCCGCGATAAAAGCTACGCAATAGCTTAAAAATATTTTCATTTCACTGTTAAACTATAAAAGTGATGATCAATGCTCGTTCCTTCTCTTTAACGGAAGAGGCCTGTGCCCAGCAGTGGGACGTTTATAGGCCGGTATTCTCACTATAAGAAAATGAAGTTTCATACGTCCATCCAATTTCTTTTTTCCAAATCCAGAAAAATGTTTACTAAACACGCTGTAGTCTATCGTTGTCCTTTTCTCATTCTTCAAGTTGTATTATCAATAAAGTCTCAGTTTAGTTAGTGAACAAGAGATTCATCGCCTTTTGTGAATTCTTTTGCAATCAAATTATTATATAACTAGATGAAAACCCGGCTCCGCTCGGTTTAAATGTGACTCATGATACACGATGTAGGTAAAAATATTCTGTAGTCATCGGTTCTTTATTATCGGTTCAATTGGCCAATCTCAGGTTTAAAGAAAGAACACATAACAAAGAGTTTCTCATAAAAAAGTTTCAAAAACAATATTTTCGCGAAACGTCAATGACTGAAGAAAAGTATTAAGTTTTGTTATGATTCAATCAATGTTTCCGGCAAGACGTTTCTATAATAATAATAATATGTAATTGAGGAGCGTTTTCACAAAGCAATACATCAATCAAAATCTCAAAATTGTTTTTTTTGTCGTTTCGTACTCAATCTCTATAGGGCTACACGATGGTCTTTACGAATTTTCTGTAAACGATACATAAACCATTCTAAAAGTACAGCGAAATGCATTAGTTTTTTGAAAGTGATACATCTACATCGATCGAATTTTTTCAAAACGATACATCAAACGCTGTTATGTTTAGTTATGACATGAAAGCTAAGGCCAAAGATATGATAAAGACAAAACGTCTATTTAAAATAAGCCAAACCCGAATATTACATTTTACTGTAGTTGGAACCCGCGCTTTAAAAAATATTGAAATTAGTGTTCAGGAAGTTTATTCTGCTGCGCCAGTGATAGTTGATGTTAAGAAGAAAAACGTCAAATCTTTTTTACGATTTGACTGTGCTCAGTTGCCTAAAACCAACATGGTTTCTTCAAAAAAGAAAGTAGATGTTGAAAATTTACTAAAATTCTGTGATAATTATATCTGATGATCCTGATGCTCAGGCATTTTATGCAGATTTTCTCCAGGGTTCAGCGCTCGAAGATGACAATGTACGACGTAACTATGACGATAAAGAACCCCTAATATAATCCACTAATATTATAAACGTGAAATCCCGTATCATGTAAAATGTACTCTGTGCCCGTATCCATGCAGCAAATTCGAACTAAATGTATCGGGTTTTTATCAAAACGTGACATCAACAGTAGATGTATCAAAGTTGAAAAAACTCGATGTTTTTTATATCATTTTGTTGGTATGTTTATGTGTTACTTTTTAAATTGTATACGTAAAAAGTATCTCATTAAACTAATTAATAAATTAATAAGCAATTTCATTTAATACACTTTATAGAAACCCTTGTAATTAAATAAATCTCGTTACTGAAAAAACAATCATATTACGATGTATCGTTTTGAAAAAACGCTCCTCAATTAAGAAATAAAATTACCGCTGAGCATTGATTTTTGTTATGGTTAGTATTCTTTTTTCTATGGTTGTTATCGCAATTGGCCAATCTCAGGTTTAAAGAAAGAACACATAACAAAGAGTTTATCATAAAAAAAGTTTCAAAAACAATATTTTCGCGAAACATCAACGACTGAAGAAAAGTATTAAGTTTTGTTATGATTAACTCAATGTTGCCGGCATTTTCAGGCTACTTGGGCCCATAGATATATACCTTACAGACTACACATATATTTTATAAGTACATTTTGTGTTATTAATATAAACGTTTCGTTTTACACAGTCAAATGAGTCACAGTTCTTTGTGATAGCTACTTCTTTGGCGCGACGTACGCGATGTGTTAATTGGCGAGGCGTATATGATGCAACGGAACGTGAAAAAAGCGAAATAAATATCGCGTTCCGAAACGATTCTGGTCCCAACTATCATGCAACTGTCATACGCCCTGTCAGCACTGTAATCACTTCAAGGAGGTTGTATGATAATAAACTCCTTGAATCACTTCGAAGCAGAATTATCTGTTACGGAACGCGGCCTTATTAATTACCCAAGATGGCGACTGCGGTTTTTTTGTTTGTCAGTGCCATTAGAATTTAACGAAATTCTCCATAATCCGAATTTTGCGGATATATGTTGTCGACTCGAAATCAATATTTTTTTATGTTTTGTTATTCATATAAGGTTTCGATCGAGTCTACCGTAGCCCTGAACGAAATTATTAATATAGATAATAATATCTTGTGCCAACTCACAAACGGCCATCTATCCCAAACTAGGCAGAGCCTGTTCTATGGCAACCAGTCAACTGATAAACATACTTATATATTTCTAAATACTTAAAATATTATAGACTAGCGACCCGCCCCGGCTTCGCACGGGTGGACATTTATTTTTTAAGCTATCTGAAAAAAAAAATTTGCCATGTATGTATGTTTATATAGGTTTTTTATTCGTGTTACATTGCTTTATTTCGTACCTGCTTAACTCTTTTATTTTTGTTTTTAATTTTTAAACGACTCTTTACCTTAATGCTTCACTATATATATATGTACACAATGTTAATTCAAAGAAAAGAAAATGGATAATGGCTTCATTACAGATGATATTGAAAATATCTCAGTTTCTAGTTCCTATATTTGCTCCCCCGAAGAATGTAACTCATATGTTAATAATGTTTGCTACAGTTTAAAAATTTTTCACCTAAATATAAGAAGCCTCGGCAATACCTGTAATTTTAATAATCTAACTATCTTGCTTAACAGAATTAAAATACAATTTGATGTCATAGTTCTATCTGAGTGTTGGTTAAGCAAATGTCCTTTTCTTCCAAATATACCCGACTTTGATTCATTCAAATCGGAATATACAAACCAAAATGATGGTGTAGTCGTTTACGTCAGACATAAAATCCGTTATAATATTGAAAAACCACTATTTTCTGACGCAAATTGCATTATTGTTAAATTCCGATCAGATGTAGCTTTACTTGCAATATATCGTTCTCCATCAAACCGAAATATTCATAATTTTATTAATAGTCTAGATATAACTTTAAATAAGCTCAAAACGTTTAAAACTATAGTCATTCTTGGAGATATTAACATTAACATTTCACCAAACACCTGCGATACAAATTCGGACCTCTATTTAAATACACTTGCTTCCCATGGGATGCTACCTGGACATACTTTTCCTACTCGTAATAATAGCTGCATAGATCATTCAATTATAAAATCACAAAAGCCTGCCTTAACATTAGTTGTTGACTCTTTTATCACTGATCACGCTCCAGTAATTTCAATTTGCAATCAGCTACCAAATATCCCTCGAACCGCTAATATATCGCGACGGACTGATGTTAATGCTTGCGTGGCTGAACTTGAAAAAACGGATTTTTCAATAGTTTTTGATTGTAACGAAGATGCAAATAAAGCAGCTTCAATACTCGTCAATATACTCTCTAGCGTTGTTAATAATAACTCTTGTACATCCATTGTACCAAGTAGTAAGAGAATAATTAAACCGTGGGTAACGCCCGGGCTTCTAAAGTGCATCCGAAACCGAGACAAATTGTATCGTAATACAAAACGCTACCCTAATAATTTAACTACTAAGTTAATATACACGAGATATAAGAAATTTTGTAATAATTTATTAAAAAAACTAAAACGACAATATGAAAGAACGGAATTCCTGAAAAATCGTAAAAATCCAAAGGCCACATGGAATCTTATTAAGGCTGTTACTAACATTCCAAGCAAAAAAACTCATTCCACCGAGCTCCTGTCCCTTACTGCTGACCCGTCTGCTTCACTTGATGCTGTTAACATGTATTTTGCGAATATAGGTAAATCGCTAGCGTCTAAAATAGCACCTCAGAATTCTCAGTCAACACTAAGTTTCGGCACAATAAACCCCTCCACAGACTCAATGGCATTATTTAACGTTGACGACGATGAAATTGATAATATCATTTTAGGACTTAAACTTAATAGTGCAGCTGGTTGGGACGGTATATCTGCTGCTGTTATCAGGGCTGCTAGACACATTCTTGTCCCAGTAATTAGCCATGTGTTCAATCTCGTGCTTGACACAGGCGCCTTCCCCACAGTATTTAAACGAGCCCTTGTTCACCCTATATACAAGAGTGGAGACAAAGACAATATTAGTAACTACAGGCCAATTTCTGTTTTAACAACACTGTCTAAAATATTAGAAAAGATATTGAATAATAGACTCCTTAATTACATGAGTTCTAAAGACATTTTGGCAGGAAATCAGTTTGGTTTCAGAGCTGGAAAAAGTACCGAAGACGCTGTTCTTGAGTTAACTAGCACTATTGCAAGTAACATTAACAATAAACTTAAATCTGTCGCTGTGTTTTTGGACCTTTCTAAAGCCTTCGACACTGTTTCCATTCCACTCTTGCTCATAAAACTCCAAAATATTGGCATACGTGGACATTTACTTAATCAGTTAAGCTTGGAAACTTTATGAGTAAAGAAGAAAATATAAGTTACGGTGTCCCACAGGGTAGCGTCCTTGGACCTACCCTCTTTCTTATTTATATTAACGACCTATGTAAATTGCCCTTAGCTAATTCCAAGACCATAGTTTATGCAGATGACACAGTTATACTTGTCCACGGCAGAGACTGGCTTGAAACTCGAATGCATGCTGAGGCAGCTTTACAATTAGTCATGTCCTGGCTCACAAATAATCTTCTTACTCTTAACATAGGCAAGACAAAATTTATTCCGTTTGCCATGAGACCTGCGTCCCAACCCAGTTCAAACTTTGCTCTAACTGCTCACACATGTTGTCCAATAAATCGTACGCACTGTGCATGTAATACAATTGCTCGTACCAACAGTATTAAATATCTTGGGGTTATAATAGATAGTACAATGTCGTTCCATGAACAAATCGAGGCACTGATTTCGCGCATAAGAAAATTAATTTACATATTTAAGAAATTAAGATCTTCAGCAGATGTACCCATATTGAAAACTGTCTATTATGCTCTAGCTCATTCAATTCTTATCTATTGTATTGCTGCATGGGGCAATTCTGGTAAGACAATTATGCTTCGTCTCGAAAGAGCACAAAGGGCGGTTTTAAAAGTCATGATGCACAAGCCAATTCTTTTTCCTACTCACGATTTATATGCTCTTTGCAAAGTACCTACGGTCAGACAAGCTTTTATTACTAGTACAATTCTACGAAAACACTCAGAACTTGTCTTTGACCCTAGTCTTAGTAGGCAGCACCGCAGATCAGGTAGGGTATGTAATATTGAATTTACTAATATCGTAACAGTTAGACGACAGTACCTCTTCATAAGCAGTATTTTGTACAACAGAATTAATAAGAAACTTGACATTTATTCCCTCACCTCTCGGGATTGTAAAACCGTCATAAATAATTGGCTCAGTACCCAAAATTATGAAGAACTCGAAAATCTTGTAAAAGTATAATCTAACTTGTTTTAATATTTGTATATTATATTCTCGCGCATTTACACACACACTAACACACACACACACATCACACACCACGCATACACACAACACACACACATCACACACCATACACACACACACAAATACGGAAACACATAACATTTAATTTTAAGTTTTTATAACGATCTCAATATTTTGTAATTTTTTGAATACCTTATATTAAATTAAGTACATACTGTTTTAGTTAGACGTTGGAACACTGCTGTCCCCATCTCGGAGGTGGGCGCTAACAGTTGCGACACAGTTTTCCTAACTAATGTAGCTGTTAACGCACACTTAATGTAATTTATTTGTTTTTGTTCCAATAAATGATTTTTGATTTGATTTTTTTGATTTTTTGACTATACACTATGTTCGCAGTAGTATTTGTAGATGGCATTAAAACATATTGGTTTTTAGGAAATCCTACTCGAGAAAGTGCCACATATAATTGGCCATGAGAAAAGCACTCTTTTCTGAGATCGATGCCTACCATTGAAAGACTCATATCGGCCGGCGGCCATCATTCATTTCAATACCAATTACAATTTTAAATTCGTAATATCTTTTGAATGAATTGTTCGATTGGAATAAAATAAAAAGTAATTTATAGCTATTGAAACAATCTTGCTCAATAAATAGTTTATTTGGATAAGGATTAGTATTTGACGATAATATGATCAATAAACATAGGCTAATAATTTTAATTACTTTTATTCTATGGAAAAGTGGTTATAATGGCTAAAATATAAATGTTTGGTTTATACTATCGTGGACTTTTTTGTAGGCATTATTGAGTTCTACAACTTTTCTATAGAAGTCAACCATACATCTCAAACCATTTAGGCAGCGTTCGCGAGAATCATTAACGTACGGCAGATTTTTCGTCGACTTACTCCACAATTTTTTCGGGGATAAAATATAGCCTATACGGATTCGGAATAATCCCTCAAAGTAATGGTAAAAGAAATTTTGAAATCGGTCCAGTAGGTTTTGAGCCTATTTAATACAAACATACAAAAATACAAAGGTTTCCTCTTTATAATATTAGTATAGATAACACCCAGACACAGAACAAATTATCACGATCATCACACAAAGATTTGTCTTAGGTGGGAATCGAACCCACCTCCGGCTTAGCAGTCAGGGTCACTAACCAATAGAACAGGCCCGTCGACATATAAAAAAAAAATAGTAAGCATAATATACGAATTTTTAAAGGCGGTGATTCTCTTGTTATAGAGACCACAATCATCCTCCAACTGTCTCCATTTTTACTATTTAATTTCCTAGAATTTATAAAAATATTTTTTCTAGGATTTCCAAAATCTGGACGCCTGGACCCGCCATGTTCGCTTAGAGCACAACATGGCTAGCCTATTTTAAAACTATAATTTCAAGAATCATAATTCATTATTAAATTTATTAAATAAAATAGTTACCAGCGCTAAATATGTTTTAAATCTATTTCAATAATTTAGATCGTGAAACATTTTTTTAGACAAACTAATGAACTAAATTAGGTTTCGTCTATAGCCGTCCCTTTCTCACGCTGTATGTTAAAGCAAGATAGCCATAGACTAAATTTTGTTTAGTTTAGAAAAAGTAAACATATTTAGCGCCAATTAGTAAAATAGGTAAGAACGTAATAATTTTAGTTTTTTAAAGAAGATGAATTTATTTTAGCTTTGACAATGAAGTGTTTAATTGTTTATTATCAATAAATAAATTTTATAAATATATTTTTAATGATTTTCGTTTTATTTTTATTCTCAATTCCTCTCCTGTCCTGTGTTTTCAAGCTATGTTGAGTTGGCTTCCAGTCTTACCAGAATAAGCTAAATACCGGTGTATAGTGCGAAGTAGTGTCTAGTTTCGAAGCGGCGGTAGCCCAATGGCTAGGGCCTCGGACTTGCGAACCACGTGAACCCACTCGTAACACAAGCATTTTGCTTACCACGAGGGGTTAATAAGAATACTGAAGTGTACTTAACCTCCACAATCTTTACTGGGTATCCCAGTAAGACTGATTGTCAAAATTGTAATTACAAAGTGGCCCCACACAGTGATTACCTTCTCTCTGTCACACCGCACGCAATTAATTAACGACTGTAAATTCCACCTCCAATACTTTACCATGAGGCTCTCGATAAATTAGCTCTTACGCGGTGTCCTGCGTGAGCGACGAATACGACGCGACGCGACGCAACACGACGCGACGCAACACGACGCGACGTAATGCGACGCGATGCTACACGCGATAAATGTCCTACGTGATTTTGGTCATTACTTCTCGAATCATGGAGAAGCACAGTATGTACAATTTTGCTTGAAAGTTCATGTTTAAAGTGGTGTCGCATCTGGTCGCTCTCAAAACAAGTCCGCGTTACGTCGCGTCCCGCCGCAGACTGTCATATAGGCCGCAAGTAGGGTAGGCCGTTGAGTTGATCGCATTCGTCGCGTTCGCAGCGTCGCATCGCGTCGTGTTCGTCGCTCACGCAGGACACCGCGTTACGTTCAGTTTCCTCCCCACTAAACTTGAGAATACAGGGGGTTAAAAATAAAACAAAAATATCCGTTAAAACCTTTATTAAGAAACTACAGTCTATTATCAACAATTTTAACTTCTAACATATTCATATCACTTCTATCCTGGCAACACAGCAAAGTTTACAAATTTTAAAACACAAAAGTTGATTCAAAAGAACTTTGACGGACATTAATCATTATTCATTTGTTTACTTTCAACGTAGAATAACGTTAAAAATAATGAACTTAATTATACAATATAACATTTGAAGTTTACTTGCGTATTGTTCGAAGGTGTTATCATATTACATGGTGAATAACTAACTCACTGTGTTGCCATGATCTACTTTTAAAACGGTTCAACCGCTTTGAAAATACCATTTGCATAATCTATCACACATACAATTTGGTTTTTACCGGTTTTTACTTACCTACATCAAAAAATTTAGTGTCATTTTTAAGCGAGTTAAAATTTCATTTAAAATCTTCAAAATACAATTCATTGAACAAGATATGATAGTCAAAAATTCATGTTTTTTTCTGTATACAATATTTTAACTAAAACTAAAGTAAGTCGAATAGAATAGTCAGATAGACAAGAGACCTGAATCATTTATTTCTTGACTAGAAATACTTTCAAAGAATCCCACATAATAAAAATCTATTTAACATATTAGACAAATTCATTTTTTTGTTATTTTTTGCTGAATTTATACTACAAAAGTTAAACATGGCTCCTTAATTAATAAGATTTTTCGCAATTCAAAAATTCGCCAATCGGGCATTAATTCGATCTGTCTTTTGGCGCCATTATGAGTCAAGATCCTAACTTGTGATTGGTGGGAATCAACACATATAAAACATACCTGACTCGGCTAACATATGAGATTTTTGAAACACAAAACCCTCATTAATAATCACAGAAGTAAGCAAGTAATAAATTATAATTTTATCAGCAATGAAACATTGTAAATCCAATATGGCGGTATATTTTATAACTTCTTTACAAGAAAAAAAGAATAAATTACAGGACAAGCATTTTTCAGGTCCCTGTCCAATCTTAGCAAATAGTTTTATTTTCGATTATGAGGTATATCTATACTAATGAAATTTCATTATACAATATTGTCCATTCCTATATTTTCAATAAAAAAATATGATTAACATTATGCATATTAAATCGGTCATGGCATGCAAATTTTCATCTATTACTGTTATGAATTTTCTGAAAGCTAAGGAATTATTTGTATTCCAATTAAAAAAAAAAACTGTCAAAATGTTTGTTGTTCCATTTTTTCTATTTTTTTTTTCAACGAAAAATTATATTAGTATTTGCAAGAAACACAAATACATGTGCGTGCATTGACCAGCAGTGCAGTCATATTGTGTTAATTTGATTCGAAACATCTAAAGATTATACAACTTACATATTATGACAAATTTTAATAATGTTATTGCTCCTTCATTAATCAATAAATATATTTCGAGATCTAGAATATTACCGAGCATAATCTACAAGAATATTTTTTTTTTAAAACATTAATACAACACAAGCTTATATGAATAAATATAACTTTCTCTTTTGTTATTTATTAGAAAGAGAGATAATAATCAACTAATTTAATTGATCAACAATAGATACAGTACATTTGTTCATTTACTTTTTAATTTAAAAAACATATCACAATTCAAAATCAATTATATTTCATAAAGTAATGACTAATTAGCATATTATTCGAACACATTATAAACCTATACAATCAAATATGAATATTAATAAAACGTTGGGCCCAACAGTGGCCATACCTGTCGGCTTGTTGGATCCATATTCGCCAAATAATTTCGTCTGAAATAAAAAAAAACGATATATTATTATAATTATTCCCCCACAACCCATTGCTAGGTAATACAGTATTCCATAGTAAGACTGGTTGTCAGAATTGTAATGACTTTTCACTGTATGACATTCGGGACCAAAGGCGAAACGTGCTTTCCGAGGCACGGAGGGGTCTCGGTATGTTTAAAAATGGTCACCCATCCACGGACCAACCGCGGCTAAGCCAGGAGCCCCAAAAATTGAGCCCCTCAAATTGACTGAATTGCCCCTTTGAATATGATATGATACAGAATTAATTTAAAAGGAGTGCGGATATTCAACGAGGCAATCAGGTGCATACAACTGAACAACTTTCCCCAAGGAATATAGGTCGAAATCTTAAAATTGAAAATCATCTTTTCATACAAACATAGGTCACGTGACTTATCACTTTGTATGGAACGTTCATTTTCCATATTATGATTTCGACCTACGTTCCTTGGGGTTAGTTGATCAGTTCTATGCACCTGATTACCTCGTTGAATATGCACACTCCTTTAAAATTAACCCTGTATTCTAACCATGAGAATCCATGGTTTTTTTAACACTCACATAAGATTTCCAATCATTCAGCGACCTTCCTACAGTTGGGGCACGTCTGCTTCTCCTGCAACCACGGCAGAATGCATTCAGTGTGGAAATTGTGTGCGCACGGCAGAGATGTGATCTCCTGATTGCGCAGCATCACGTCGAAGCAGATTGAGCACTCTTCTAAGGTCCAGCCGCGTTGACGACTAGAAATTAAAAACTTTTTATAGGCATGCAGACAATTTTTTTTTTTCAATGGCTAGTTTCTAGAAAAAAATATATATATTTTTGGAAATAAAGGTACAAGTTGGTAGCGGACGACATGAGGCAGCAGCAGACGACGTGTCGCAGCGACACTACTGGTTTCTATGAAATTACCTCGCTAGCTTCATGTCGCTAACTACGGAGGTAATTTCATAGAAATACATAGAAACCAGTAGTGTCGCTGCGACACGTCGTCTGCTGCTGCCTCATGTCGTCCGCTACCAACTTGTACCTTAACGAATAATTATATACAGCAAATTTAAGTCAAGGAGTGGGGGCTCGCCACGTCACTTGTGGCTACTAATTCCACCTACTTATGACGTCACATGCCTTCACTCCCGAAGATAAACGCGCCTTAAATTAGTATGTAAAAAATACGTATGTAATATATTTTTTATTATCAAAAACCTAGTCCGCACCCCTAATATTACATTTACAAATAGGTATCTATAATTACTTAACTGATATAATTGCAAAATGCGTTCTTATAGCTAAACCTCATGGCACTCGGTAATACGTTTAAAACAGTTAGGTATTTCATAACTTTATGAATGTTAATAATATTAAAATCAAACCGTCAAACATTATTAAAAACACCTCAGATATTATCAGCCTTACTTATAAACGTTTATTAAAGTTAAGACACAGTTAAACAATATGTTAAAAAATATCTTTACCTATAAACGTTAATTAGCGCTAACTAACGTCTTAGGGCGGCTTGCACAACGCTTGACTTAAATCACTCCTAAATAAAATTAGTTAAATGTAATTAACCGCTTAGGGCGGCTTGCACAACGTTTGACTTAAATCACTCCTAAATAAAATTAGTTAAATATAATTAACCGCTTAATCACGTTTATCTTAAATACATTTAGCAACCTCTTGCACAACGATGACAGCCTCTTGATTTAGTTAAATATGTTTAAGAGGTCGCTAAATGTCGGTACAGCAGTTTCAACATTTCGTTCCACGGTATAGCGTTTTTCGGTTACGATTATTAATACGACATACGTATATTTTTTCATAAAACGAAACGTATTGTGTTATAACCTCAGATTATGAACTCATTGGTTATTCATCTAAGCTTATAACCTCCTTAAAGCTTTCTAGTAACCAGGGTAACGGACGAAATGTCAAAATAATAACACGAGAAAAGTAACAGACGTTCACATTGAACCATGAAATGAAAATAAATTTAGTAACATGAGTGCTCCCAATTTTACTAAAGAAGAACAGTTGTTACTGTTTACGGCTATGGAGCCATACACAAAAATTATCGAGTGTGAGAAAACCTACTCCACCAAGCAAATCGACAAACAATAATATGCTTGGGCAATAGTAACGGATGTATATTTTATAGATGATGCATTACATAAAAACAGACTTTGGGCACACAGGTAAGTTGTTTTGTTATCGCTAAACTAGCTATTATATAATTTAAACATAAATTCAATAACATATAAATAACGGTTCTTATCTTTTCACAGGTTATGTGTGTTCAAGCAAAAAAAGAAGTGTGATATTTCTTCCATTTATCACAGGAGAAGATTGAATTAGTGCAAATTTTATGCAAGTAAAGATTTTAGAGATGGAAGTGTAACACAAATCAAACATTTAGAGCAATAGCGCACTAGCGACCTGGCAGCGCGGCCACGACGCGCGGCCGGCCGCAGGTGTTGCGATTTGCAACGCGGCCAATACCGCGGCTACGATCGTCAGTTGCACATACAGCGCACTTCAAAATGGACGTTGTACTTCCACAATACGTGCGGCCGCCGCGACTAGTGCGCGCACACTGGTGATTTAACTGCAATACAATTGATCTCAGTGGCCGCAGCGGCCAGCGACTGAACACGGGCCGCAAATGCGTCGCTCCGATCTCGCTGGCCGCTGCGGCTTGGTGTGGCCGCTGGCCGCGTGCGGCCAGGTGCGCTTGCTCTATGGCGATTTCATACTAATGTATCTATCTCGATGGCCGCCGCGACCTGGCCGCTGCGGCCTAGCCGCTAGTGCGCTATTGCTCTTATAAATTGGAATAAGATGATAAATGAAAAAAAGAATTTTGTAATTTTATAATTATATAATTATTTAAAAATATAAAATACAGTGAATGATTCATAAATTGTTTTATTGAATGTTCAATGAACTATCTATTAAACCATCCATTAAATATTCTTCTCTGTAAGGTTCTCTCTCCTTGTTGGGTTGTAAAATTTACATTTCCATTGAGTACTGGGTATTCATTTTCCTCTGGAGGGACTTCTTCA
This sequence comes from Plusia festucae, assembly GCA_950381575.1. NCBI lineage: Eukaryota > Metazoa > Arthropoda > Insecta > Lepidoptera > Noctuidae > Plusia > Plusia festucae. The sequence goes on from OX494457.1 coordinate 1,602,942, forward strand.
TTTTGAATTATAGCTAAAGTATGTAGCACAGCTGTAGCCACTTTGATACCTGGTACTCGATGTAGATTCATACTTATCCCACGAGACAAGAAAACGACGACACGAGAAACCTTCACTTCTATAGACCAAATGCTCTTTCCACAACATTCCTTGTTTTAATTTGAGATTCTTGATAGAGTCTATCTTCCCTAGTACTCATATTTCTATCAGATAAAGTTTCTTCATCACAAAAAACATATCAAATCACAAAACATATCATTATCAAACAAGTCCGAATTCATACTTGTATTAAAAAATATAATTATTATCGTCAAAGAAATCTTCGTCATCATCACAGAAAACATAGCAAATCACAAAACATATTAATATCGAACAAATCCAAATCCATACTTGTGTTAAAAAATATAATTATTATCATCATAGAAAGTTTGATAGAAACTGTCAGTTCCTTAAACTGTCAGGCTTAAACGTGTTTAGCGCCGCTAAATAGCAGTTTTTGGGTAATTAATTTTGACAAGTCCGTAATCATATTTAGCGACAAATTTTTCGTTGTGCAAGACGCTAAATATGTTTAACCATTTTAATCATGTTTAGTGCGTTTTAAATCAATTTAAGCTTTGTTGTGCAAGCCGCCCTTAATCACGTTTATCTTAAATACATTTAGCGACCTCTTGCACAACGATGACAGCCTCTTGATTTAGTTAAATATGTTTAAGAGGTCGGTACAGCAGATTCAACATTTCGTTCCACGGTATAGAGTTTTTCGCTTACGATTATTATTACGACATACGTATATTTTTTCATAGAACGAAACGTGTTGTCTTATAACCTCAGATTATGAACTCATTGGTTATTCATCTAAGCTTATAACCTCCTTATAGCTTTCTGGTAACCAGGGTAACGGACGAAATGTCAAAATAATAACACGAGAAAAGTAACAGACGTTCACATTGAACCATGAAATGAAAATAAATTTTGTAACATGAGTGCTCCCAATTTTACTAAAGAAGAACAGTTGTTACTGTTTACGGCAGTGGAACCATACACAAAAATTATCAAGTGTGAGAAAACCTATTCCACCAAGCAAATCGACAAACAATATGCTTGGACAATAATAATGTATATTTTATAGATGATGCATTACATAAAAACAGACTTTGGGCACACAGGTAAGTTGTTTTGTTATGGCTAAACTAGCTATTATATAATTCAAACATAATTTCAATAACATAATATAAATAACGGTTCTTATCTTTTCACAGGTTATGTGTGTTCAAGCAAAAAAAGAAGGGTGATATTTCTTCCATTTATCACAGGATAAGATTGAATTAGTGCAAATGCAAGAGAAGATTTTAGAGATGGAAGTGCAACACAAATCAAACATTTATAAATTAGAATAAGATGATAAATGAAAAAAATAATTTTGTAATTTTATAATTATATAATTAATTAAAAATATAAAATACAGTGAATGATTCATAAATTGTTTTATTGCATGTTCAATGAACTATCTATTAAACCATCCATTAAAATATATTCTTCTCTGTAAGGTTCTCTCTCCTTGTTGGGTTGTAAAACTTGCATTTCCAATGAGTACTGGGTATTCATTTTCCTCTGGAGGAACTTCTTCATTTTGAATTATAGCTAAAGTATGTAGCATAGCTGTAGCCACTATGATACCTGGTACTCGATGTAGATTCATACTTATCCCACGAGACAAGAAAACGACGACACGAGAAACCTTCACTTCTATAGACCAAATGCTCTTTCCACAACATTCCTTGTTTTAATTTGAGATTCTTGATAGAGTCTATCTTCTTTAGTGCTCATATTTCTATCAGATAAAGTTTCTTCATCACAAAAAACATATCAAATCACAAAACATATCATTATCAAACAAGTCCGAATTCATACTTGTATTAAAAAATATAATTATTATCGTCAAAGAAATCTTCGTCATCATCACAGAAAACATAGCAAATCACAAAACATATTAATATCGAACAAATCCAAATCCATACTTGTGTTAAAAAATATAATTATTATCATCATAGAAAGTTTGATAGAAACTGTCAGTTCCTTAAACTGTCAGGCTTAAACGTGTTTAGCGCCGCTAAATAGCAGTTTTTGGGTAATTAATTTTGACAAGTCCGTAATCATATTTAGCGACAAATTTTTCGTTGTGCAAGACGCTAAATATGTTTAACCATTTTAATCATGTTTAGTGCGTTTTAAATCAATTTAAGCTTTGTTGTGCAAGCCGCCCTTAATCACGTTTATCTTAAATACATTTAGCGACCTCTTGCACAACGATGACAGCCTCTTGATTTAGTTAAATATGTTTAAGAGGTCGGTACAGCAGATTCAACATTTCGTTCCACGGTATAGAGTTTTTCGCTTACGATTATTATTACGACATACGTATATTTTTTCATAGAACGAAACGTGTTGTCTTATAACCTCAGATTATGAACTCATTGGTTATTCATCTAAGCTTATAACCTCCTTATAGCTTTCTGGTAACCAGGGTAACGGACGAAATGTCAAAATAATAACACGAGAAAAGTAACAGACGTTCACATTGAACCATGAAATGAAAATAAATTTTGTAACATGAGTGCTCCCAATTTTACTAAAGAAGAACAGTTGTTACTGTTTACGGCAGTGGAACCATACACAAAAATTATCAAGTGTGAGAAAACCTATTCCACCAAGCAAATCGACAAACAATATGCTTGGACAATAATAATGTATATTTTATAGATGATGCATTACATAAAAACAGACTTTGGGCACACAGGTAAGTTGTTTTGTTATGGCTAAACTAGCTATTATATAATTCAAACATAATTTCAATAACATAATATAAATAACGGTTCTTATCTTTTCACAGGTTATGTGTGTTCAAGCAAAAAAAGAAGGGTGATATTTCTTCCATTTATCACAGGATAAGATTGAATTAGTGCAAATGCAAGAGAAGATTTTAGAGATGGAAGTGCAACACAAATCAAACATTTATAAATTAGAATAAGATGATAAATGAAAAAAATAATTTTGTAATTTTATAATTATATAATTAATTAAAAATATAAAATACAGTGAATGATTCATAAATTGTTTTATTGCATGTTCAATGAACTATCTATTAAACCATCCATTAAAATATATTCTTCTCTGTAAGGTTCTCTCTCCTTGTTGGGTTGTAAAACTTGCATTTCCAATGAGTACTGGGTATTCATTTTCCTCTGGAGGAACTTCTTCATTTTGAATTATAGCTAAAGTATGTAGCATAGCTGTAGCCACTATGATACCTGGTACTCGATGTAGATTCATACTTATCCCACGAGACAAGAAAACGACGACACGAGAAACCTTCACTTCTATAGACCAAATGCTCTTTCCACAACATTCCTTGTTTTAATTTGAGATTCTTGATAGAGTCTATCTTCTTTAGTGCTCATATTTCTATCAGATAAAGTTTCTTCATCACAAAAAACATATCAAATCACAAAACATATCATTATCAAACAAGTCCGAATCCATACTTGTGTTAAAAAAGATATTATCGTTATAGAAATCTTCGTCATCATCACAGAAAACATAGCAAATCACAAAACATATTATTATCGAACAAATCCAAATCCATATGTACTTGTGTTAAAAAATATATTATCATCATAGAAAGTTTGATAGAAACTGTCAGTTCCTTAAACTGTCAGGCTTAAACGTGTTTAGCGCCGCTAAATAGCAGTTTTTGGGTAATTAATTTTGACAAGTCCGTAAACAAATTTAGCGACAAATTTTTCGTTGTGCAAGACGCTAAGGGCGGCTTGCACAACAAAGCTTAAATTGATTTAAGACGCACTAAACATGATTAAAATGGTTAAACATATTTAGCGTCTTGCACAACGAAAAATTTGTCGCTAAATATGTTTACGGACTTGTCAAAATTAATTACCCAAAAACTGATATTTAGCGGCGCTAAACACGTTTAAGCCTGACAGTTTAAGGAACTGACAGTTTCTATCAAACTTTCTATGATGATAATAACTATTATATTTTTTAACACAAGTATGGATTTGGATTTGTTCGATAATAATATGTTTTGTGATTTGCTATGTTTTCTGTGATGATGACGAAGATTTCGATGACGATAATATCTTTTTTAACACAAGTATGGATTTGGACTTGTTTGATAATGATATGTTTTGTGATTTGATATGTTTTTTGTGATGAAGAAACTTTAATCTGATAGAAATATGAGCACTAGAGAAGATAGAATCTATCAAGAATCTCAAATTAAAACAAGGAATGTTGTGGAAAGAGCATTTGGTCTATAGAAGTGAAGGTTTCTCATGTCGTCGTTTTCTTGTCTCGTGGGATAAGTATGAATCTACATCGAGTACCAGGTATCATAGTGGCTACAGCTATGCTACATACTTTAGCTATAATTCAAAATGAAGAAGTTCCTCCAGAGGAAAATGAATACCCAGTACTCATTGGAAATGTAAGTTTTACAACCCAACAAGGAGAGAGAAATTTACAGAGAAGAATATTTAATGGATGGTTTAATAGATAGTTCATTGAAAATGCAATAAAACAATTTATGAATCATTCACTGTATTTTATATTTTAATTAATTAATATAATTATAAAATTCTTTTTTTCATTTATTATTTTTTTTTTTTTTTTGCACTTCCATCTCTAAAATCTTTACTTGCAGTTGCACTAATTCAATCTTCTCCTGTGATAAATGGAAGAAATACCACACTGTTTTTTTTGCTTGAACACACATAACCTGTGAAAAGATAAGAACCGTTATTTATATGTTATTGAATTTATGTTTGAATTATATAATAGCTAGTTTAGCCATAATAAAACAACTTACCTGTGTGCCCAAAGTCTGTTTTTATGTAATGCATCATCTTTAAAATATACATCCGTTACTATTGCCCAAGCATAATTATTGTTTGTCGATTTGCTTGGTGGAGTAGGTTTTCTCACACTCGATAATTTTTGTGTATGGCTCCATAGCCGTAAACAGTAACAACTGTTCTTCTTTAGTAAAATTGGGAGCACTCATGTTACAATTATTTTCATTTTATGGTTCAATGTGAACGTCTGTTACTTTTCTCGTGTTATTATTTTGACATTTCGTCCGTTACCCTGGTTACTAGAAAGCTATAAGGAGGTTATAAGCTTAGATGAATAACCAATGAGTTCATAATCTGAGGTTATAAGACAATGCGTTTCGTTTTATGAAAAAATATACGTATGTCGTATTAATAATCGTAACCGAAAAACGCTATACCATGGAACGAAATGTTGAAACTGCTGTACCGACATTTAGCGACCTCTTAAACATATTTAACTAAATCAAGAGGCTGTCATCGTTGTGCAAGAGGTCGCTAAATGTATTTAAGATAAACGTGATTAAGCGGTTAATTATATTTAACTAATTTTATTTAGGAGTGATTTAAGTCAAACGTTGTGCAAGCCGCCCTAAATATGTTTAACCATTTTAATCATGTTTAGTGCGTCTTAAATCAATTTAAGCTCTGTTGTGCAAGCCGCCCTTAGTGACTGCTTAAATAGCTGTCAAGTTAAACAGTGACGAACCCTTGTTTAAGGACCTAATTACCAAAATGGCGGATCAAATTTGAAAAAGTAACAGCTGAGACGTGAAAATTTCTTTCCCAACTAAATCCACATTTCGCATATTGTTGTGTTCCTTCCGTTTGCTGTGCTGTATTCCGTTAGTTGGTAGGTTTATGAAGTGAATAATTACAATGGATATTATATTTTTTTTATTTCAAGTTTTTTTCTATTCATTATTGTTGTAGATTTTATAGGTAAGGCTCCTGTGGTACAATGATCTTTTCATTAGTTCAGGTGCCGTGTGTCTTTTTCTGTGATGTTTAATTTATCTGAATAAACTTATTATTATTATTATTTGAAAACGATAATGTATTACGCACATACCGAGACGACGAAGGAGAAATAAGGCATTTCAGGAATTTCGGTATAAGAAGAAGAAGAAGATCAAAAGTGTATAATTTATTTTCATTTCACATAACTTTGACGTTGGTTCTTTTTAATTTTCGCATTTGTTAACAGGAATTTTGGCATTACAACTAGTGTGAAGTTCGGTATTAGTCATTTAAAAAAGGAAAAAGTTACTTAACCATTGATTTGTTAAGTGACGTTTAAACAGTGTTATTAAGTAAGAAATAGTTAATGACTTATTAAGGAGTTAATGAGTTATTAGTTAATAAGTTGCTTAGATGGTGATTAGTACATTTTTATAAGTAAGGCTGTATATTTTTATTATCTTACTAAAGGACTAAATATTTTTTTTCCCTTTTAAACCCAGTATAGTATCTTATAGTTAGTAATAGTATGCCATACACAATACACATGCGTCTCCAATTAGTTAAGTATTTCATAATCTACGAAATCGTTAATTGTAAATTAAACACAAATAGAAAGTAGATTTTTTTTAACCTCTGACAGGACTCGAACCTGCGACTCCTTTTTTTTTTTTTTTTTTTTTACCCGGGGAAATCCTCATGGACTTCCTCCGCCCTGGAGAAGGCGGAGGGGTATGCCGGACTCTTACCGGCTAAAACCACCGGAGTGCTTCTCCTTTCCCTTCTCCTGGGGACCATGCGGGAACGCGTTGCAAACCACCGCGCACCAGTCGCTAACTCAACTAAGCTACAGAGGTTTCATGCACCTGATTACCTCGTTGAATATACACACTCCAAATCCATGCAAGAAAAATCAAACTGTCTAGTTTTATTGAACTTACTACTCAGTAACACACACTTAAAAAAAAGACTGATTTCTTTAAAACTTAAATATCTATCCATTGTTAATAGAGCAAGAGCCCACGACGGCCAGACCTTCGTTATTTTATAAAAGCTTAAAGTTCTTCTTTTTATTAAATATCTTAAAATCTCTTGAATTCTTATTGGATATCTTAAAAGATTGCAGTCGACTGAGAACTCGCGCTCGCACCTACAGCGGACTTTCAATGTGTCTGGCAAGATGTAAAAACCATTAAAACTGTCCGGCTATTGAGGTAACATTTTTTTATAGGTCCCCAAGTAACATATATAAAATTTAGCTTTTATACTACAACGAAAGTATAATTAAAATTTATTCAAGTTTAGGGGTGTCTGGCAGGGGGTAGCAACTGTCATAAGTGTCTGGCAATGGATGACGAGATTTCTAAAGTTATCCCGAAGAAAATATAAAAAAAATGAGCTTTATACTTTAACGAATTTATGGTACTATTTTGTACACTTTACTACCTGTTACCTGCCCAAGTAACCACAACCCAAACTCTATAGTCGCTGGTCGTACTTGCCTCTATAGGGGACATGCACAGAAGAACTTTCAGCTTTTATAAAATGACGAAGGTCTGGCCGTCGTAGGCTCTTGGGCTATAAAGAAAATACCCAAAATACACAGACAGTGTATCAAATGTGTCAAATATTTACAAATGTCTAATAAACGATAAAACCATAAAGTACCTAATAAGTAAACATGGAGAAAAGACTCCAAACACCTTCGTGAAACCGACTGTGGGCTGACCGTCTCTTTCTAAATACATACATAAGATAAAGAAAACACATATCACCGTCTCGTTCTTTTGTATGTATTTAGAAAGAGTGGGTCAGACCACAGTCGACTTCAATTAAATGTTAAGAGTGTTTTCCCCATTTTAGAGATTTATAACATAATGGATAAAACGAAAGGCGGGAAATCTGACAGCGCAGCCGAGCTGTCAAAATATCAGCGGATATTACACTTCACTGAATAACTATGCCAAATGCATTTTTTAAAGAAAAAATCCAAGATGTACAATTCCGTCCTCAAAAAAATACCACAGAAATTCAATCATTTGAAAAAGTCTAGCATCAGCATATTTTAATTACAGTGAAACTTGGTTAAGTGGGACCTGGATAAGTGAGAAACCTCCATAACTGGAACTCATGCTGAGGTCCCAACACTTTGGCACTGAATTACCTCTGTTAGTGGGACGAGGTAAGCCTCTATATCTGGGATTTGTTCCTTCGATTTATCATAGTTACCTCTATAACTGAGACAGCGAGTAAATTTTATATGCATAAACCTCTGTAACTGAGATAACATTGTTTGTTTACTCATTCTTATTCTACCCACAAATTCCACACGTAATTCCAAGTACGTAACCCTCTGTAAATGAGACAGATATTTATTTATACCTGTATATCTGAGACACTGGGTAAGTGGAATACCTCTATAAGTGAAACGACATTGCAGGTCCCTTGATGTCTCACTTAACCAGGTTTCACTGTATATTAATTTTCTTAAATTCAACCATATCCGCATGGCAAAAAGAATAAATAACAATATGATTTTACGACCGAACTTTTTGAAATGGCAATGTAAGTGATTGAATTTCTTTAGTAATGTTGGTGCGGATTCCCCTAAATTAAAATATTCGTATGCAAACTAAACTAAATTTAAACCATCGCTGTCTTTCACTAACATAGAGCGTGAGAAAAGGACGGCAACAGATAACAACTAACTTAGAAATGTCAAACTAGTTTTCGTCTTGAACATCACAGTGTTTTTAGGCAAATTTGTATGAGAATTTTAGTCGGAACTAAATTTAACAGTTCTAATTTTCGTCTGTCCTTTTCTAAAAATGTACAAGTGAAAAAGATGCCGATGGACTAAAATTAGTTTAGTACGTTTAACAGAATCGGGGCCATTATTATTTATTAGTTCAAAATCATACACAAACTGTTAGTCTTAACATAAATAATTTGCTTACAAAGCTTGTTGTTTTATCGAATTCAATTCGTTTTCTTGCGCCCTGTAAATTATAAAAAAAATACATTTAAAATGACATGTGCTATACATTTTTTTATAAAATGCCTCCACCAAAATACAGAGTGTAAGTACTAAAAACCGTTAGGCTTAGCATAAATAAAGATATAATTAAAAAAAATAAATATTGTCCAATCATTAGCAGTAAAAAGAAAACTTTTTAATTCGATTTCTCAATAGCCTAGCTAGTCGACAATGCACAGCTAGGCCACCACATCAGCGGCAGTGGATGTTATCACTCCCAATTCGCATGAGACCTGCCACCCTAGCCAAGTGACATTTCTACAAGCGATAACGATGATAGAAATCGCTTAAATGACATTAAATGTATGGAAATGACATTTGCTTTCGATAAGTCACGTGACTTAGACTTGTCACTTTCACACATTTAATGTCATTTAAGCGATTTCTATCATCGCTAACGCTTGTAGAAATGTCACTTGGCTAGGGGGGCTGACATGTGCGTAGCCTCTGCGTGGGCCACAGTGGAGCAGCGCCTTATATAAATTCATAGCTAACTTAATTTCTAATTCATTATATATCCACCACCATTAAACCATAAAAAACTCACTTTTGAGTCCTTGGACTAATAGCGCCTCGTAAAGACTGAAAAACTAACAGACAAGCAGATCTCGTACTATCGTTCGCTGATACGGACACGCTTATCTCGTGAACCGGCAAACCGGCGGATGACGTGGTCACATCCCAATCATTTTCATCAGAATCAGACGCCGAAGAATGAGTATTCTCTAAAGAAAATTCGTCCATTTCGAAGGTACTGTTCCCAGCTGGGTTCGACATCTCCGAATAATTTTCAGAGTCTGAATCATTGCTGGTTCCAGAATAGTCGTCCGTTGCGTAGTCCGATGAATGATACGAACTCATACTTTCATCCTCAATCTCGTTCTCTGATTGGCTTAAATTCATGCTAGTGTCAGTTGTTTCGTATTCGGATATTGTCGTGTATGAATCGTCGGAGTGAGTGCTATGGCTATGGTAGAAAGAGATAGAATGAGTGATTACTACATTAACAACACGACAGTATACGAGTGTCCGAGAGCGGTCCAATTTTTGCGGAACACAGACACCTCAAATCTAGTTAAAAAACTGTGTCATAGTGACGTAGTGTCAATTGCCAAAAAAAATGTGTCGTTGTGTTAACGTAGGTAGATTAATGGCACAATGTCAAATGGTCAATGAAGATGCACAGTCAGTCTCAAAACCGAAAAAATATTTAAAAAGAGATTCACTGCAGCGAGCGGTTTAAAAGAAAAGAAACAACCAGGGCGCGGGCGGGAAACATTAAATTTACGTCACTTTTTTCAGTGCACTGGAGTCGACAAGTCTTCTTCTCAGGGTTGCCAGTTAGAAAATGTAGATTCCAACAGCACAAAATAGGTGACATAAAAGTTATCAATCATCAATGCTCATTCCTTCTCTATATGGGAAGAGGACTGTGCCCAGAAGTGGGACGTTTATAGGCCGGTATTATTATAAAATTATTATCAAAGTGATTGTATAAATCCTAATTGTATATAAACATTTTATATTAAATTAAAAAGTCTATAAGTATGTTTGTCTGTCTGCTATGCTATGTTTTCATGTCTAAACCACCCAAATAATTAATAGGTTATCTTTTCCTTCGCTGACGAGTCCCGTCACTATTATACATGATAGCAACATCAATTCCCCGTCCCTAGATCATGCTGGCTCAAGTCGGCCAAACTAGTAAAAAATAATATGTCCCTAATTAATAAATCTTAGATCCAACCCTCTTGCTGTTTGCCTTATTAAGATTGTCAGCAACACACTAATTCGAGGTCCGAACCTCGCAGCGGGTGCCCTTAGAGAACGATTTTAACTTGGTTTCTGTACATCTGACTAGAGGCCCTTATGATTTCATTATACAAGCTACTTTACTTTTGTTATTTACAGGTACTGTAATTAAATTATAATTTAGAAAATTTACATACAGGGTTAAGGTCAAAATTAGGCTTAAAACTAATTAGAATACAATATGGTTGACATACGTAAAGATTATTATTAAATATTTAGACTGCACGGATAGCCGAGTGGTATAGGTCACCACGCTAATTACCACCGCGCGACGTGCTGCGGGTTCGATCCCCGCATGAGACAAGCATTTGTGTGATCCACAAATGCTTGTTACATGTCTGGGTGTTCTTTGTGCATGTGATTTGAATGTTTGTGAAACCCCCGCGACACAAGGATTAAATTCCTTACTGCGGGCGTCGTTTTTATAAAAAAAAAATTTTTTTTTTTAAATATTCACGAAATTAAATATGGAGGGAAACATTTTTTTTTTTTATAAATCACTTGGCCTACCGATCCCAAACTAAACAGCCTGTATGTATAACAGCCAGAAGTTATATTAGGTTAACATATATATACAGCGTGTAACAAAAGCCCTGTCCGATCCCTAAGAGTATTATTCGGTATCGTACTGCAAACACATATACGTAGCCATTAAATGGATTGGAGATTATTATTTTACCCCAGTGAAAATTTTTAAATAAAAACTGATCCAAGGCAACAGCAACAAGAAGAAAGAAGCCATCTATGGGAGACGGTTCATGAATTGTACCTTTATTGGATCGGACAGGGATTTTTTTAGATATTGTATACATTTATATGTTTTACATTACCCGCGCCGGCTCCCTTGCACTATTGATGCATATCAATATCTAATACTGTGGCAATATTATACATAATAACATTTTTAAAGGAGTAACCTATGAAGATTCTAGCCGATTCTTTTTCATGGGAAAGGATACTTTGGAACCGTAAGCCAACAATCTTTAGATTAGTATATAACGTTTCTTAGCACCTTCTTGAGGTTTATAAGAAATAAAAACTTAGATTTTTACACACATACAGAACAAATTATTGATTTAGCTTGGGTAGGAAATGCAACCTCCAGTTTAGCAGTATGGGTCACTACTACTCATAAACAAGGTACCAAGTTACAGTGTGGATGCGTATTTTGTACTCGTGTTGCTGGGATTGTACAAACATTCAAATCAGATGCACAGATATTTGGAAAAGGCATTCGTGGGTCACATGAATGCTTGTTCCGTGCCAGGTTTTAACCCACAGTATGGCATAAAGCACGGAGGAGATTGGCACGGCCATGTACACCCTTGGAGATCAATAATACAGTCGTAAATTAATTGAACACTTGAAATTAGTCCATTAAACTTATACATATCAATGCCAATTTATATACCAGGCTGTATCAAGCAGACAAAGGCTGATAAAAAAGAAATTACATCTACCTACTTTTAAAAACAAATTATTACTTCACTAATATCTCAGTGATATAATTAGGTTAATTATATAGCTCGTTAACAATAACTGATAACATAGAAAGCGACAAATTATGTAAACATAAAAAAAAAAAAACAGTGACGATGAAATTACAAAATTTTACTTACGTAGGTACTTGAAAGTAAAGAGTTCCTTAAAAATAATTATGGCTAAGTACTAAATAGTGAAACCGTTTTAAAAATTACGTTTCTAGTTCCTACCGTCCATTGCAAAACAAAATTGGTGCCAAATTTAGAGTTATTGAAATCTGAACCTTATATTAATACTTACAAAGGCGGCGGTTCGTTGCTCCAATCGCTGGTCGAACCTTCGGAATTTGGTGCTTCGTTGCGTTTATTGAATAAATAATATAACGCAGTCCCGACTCCAACTCCTAAAGCCGCAGCCGCGATAGCCACCCCACGGCTAGAACAGCCACTTTTTTTCCGATCTTCTTCACGCACACTCATTTTATTTAAATTTTACTGCGTATTTGTATAGCTCTATCGAAATGTTTTCGTTTCTAACAATATTGTCTTTGTCAAACTGTCAGTCTTTGGAAACTTCAAATTGCGTTCCGTTCTGAACGATTCCGTATTGTTGAACATAGTCATACGGACTTTTAAATTATATATTATAACCTTTTTTTTATCGAAAGTAACTAAACCTAAATTTCAGGTCATTTGTCTATCCCTTGTAGATATTTTAAAAAATCCTACGAACGCAGAAGCAATAGAGCAGTTTCTAATGCACAAGATTATTGGATATTGCTAGACCAACAAGAAATTTTGCCTACATGAGATAGTCCATCATCGCAAGGAATTGAAAAGGGAATGCTTAATATTATATTTTGCGGAACATGGAACACACCAATAGAATACACAGACCATAGACACAGACTCAAAATAAGGAGTGACAGCTGTCAAATAGGACTGTCGCTGAAGAACGAATCCGAGCACTAATCATCAATTGACAGTTTTGCCAAAGGAAAATAAGCTCTGGTTTTTGAGACTGAAGACATTTTGCGAAGAGGCATGCCTTGACCAAATTGACAATCGGAATAACTATGGTACAAATGTATCTTTGCTTTAGTTACTATTCTGAGATGTATCTATTGATCACGGGCCCAAATATTCTCATGCAAAAATACTTTTACACTTTTTACACCATGGCTGACAGTTTCACACAGATTATTAAACTTTGGGCTTTTTCATATTTCATAAACTAAATATAAAAATTGAAATATAAATATAAAGGTTTAATTAAATAGTCTATGGTTTTAACAATTTCATCAACCCAACATTTACTTTTTTTTTACAGCAGAAATGGCGGCAACTCATTCCATTTTTCAATTACATTACAAAAGTACATTTTACTGTAGGTATTGTATGTCTATATTGCAGGACTTTAAAAAGTAATTTCACAACCCCATTAAAATTTACAACGGCAACTCTTCATTACTTTTTAATCTATTCTATTCTGCACAATGTTTGGGGATTTACGCAGTAATATACCTACTTGTGAATTGTGATAATAATAATAACAGTTTTTCGATAAGATTTTTTTATCGCTAAGTAGCAAGCACAAAGTAATTACGCCATTTGCTAATTGCTTCTCATTTCGTGTTAATAAATAAAAGGTAGGAAAATATAAAATGTTTCCATATTTTAATGTCCTTGGTTACGTGTCGTTCGTGTAAAATCGCTTCTAAATATAACCTGTGTCTGTGTTATAATGTAAGTTTTGTTTATTTTACGTTTGGCTCGTTGTTCCTTATACCTATTTGTGTCATGATGTAATTATAATTATAATATATGAGGACTGTATCTACATGAATCATTATTATAAATAGTTGCTTCGTGGGAATAATATTCCGTATTGTAAATGTACCTAACCTTGTAACTTATAGGTAGGTACGTAAGCCGCCTATACATAATAATATATACTAGATACACCTATGTGAATGTGTTTGGATTTTTTATTTTATTTTTCTTGTTGACTGTTACGGAACGGACATGAAACATTAATTTAAATGTATTATATATTTTTAATGATTACTTGCAAACGTCACGTCTTCTCTCTCTAAGGTTAAAAATTGGTTATGTATCATTTAAAAACCGGCCAAGTGCGAGACGGATTCGCGCACGAAGTGAAGTGAAAAACATTGATCTGTGCATCGAGCATTATGTATCTACTTTCGTCGTCGTCTACATATTTATTGCATTGTGACACTCATTCACTACACAGTTTGAAGTAGGTACTTCTCTATTCTAGCGCGTACTCGGTTTTTTGGTGTTATAATAATTCTGCTTATAACCATTCGTGAAAATTCTGAATTGCGTCATCACTCGCAGATGCCTTATTTACTAAGTACAAGACAATTAGAATCAATGCCTCAGAAACAACTTATCAGATTTGAATCCTCCGTGGTCGAGTGGCGTACACACCGGATTTGGCGCCAGCTTTGAGGTCCCGGGTTCGAACACCGGACGGGTCAATGTAGAAAAACCATTTTTCTGCATTGTCGCAGGTCTGGGTGTTTGTGATACCTTCGTTGTCTCTGATTCCATAACACAAGTGCTTTAGCTACTTACTTTGGATTAGGGGCAATGTAGGTATGTGATGTTGTCCACATTTATTTATTTACAATATAAGTATGTACACACAACACAACATACCGTAGTTGCATACAAAGGTACCGTTTATTTAGAAAAGAAAATCCTACTTTATTATAAATGTAAAAGTGTGGATGTTTTGATGTTTGTTACTCAATCACGCAAAAACGGCTGAGCGGATTTGGATGAAATTTGGCATGCATGTAGCCTTTGACATGGAAAAAAACATAGGCTACCTTTTATCCCGATTTCTTTTGAAATTTGGTATTTTTCTCTACTAGAGCGCAAGCAATACGGGTGAAAGTTATATTCCATTTTTATTAGTTTTACATTTTTCATTTCTTTTTGGACCCAATTCTGAAGTCCACGCAGACGAAGTCGCGGGCAGAAACTAGTATCTCATATAAATAATTTAATATTTTTTTAGGGTTCCCTACCCAACGTGTAAAACGGGATCCCAATATTGAGACTCCGTTGTCCTTCCGTCACCAGGCTGTATCTCTAAACTGTGATTGTAACGATTGATTTGAATTCCTAAATTATTTATTTAGGTATTCAAATCTCCAACAAAGGATGTACAAAAACAAATGAGATAAATATTCGACAAGAGTATCACGTAGGTTTTCGGTTATGGGAAACCACAGATAATGTATTTCTGTAGCCGCTATAACAACAAAAATGTACCTACTAATATCAAAATAAAATAATTTTTTTTCTTAACTACTAGCAATGTGGGTCGCACATTACTAGTAATCTCGTTAACCCCTCGTCCTAAGCTAAGATGCTTGTGTTACGAGTGGGTTCACGTCGGTAGTGTAATGATGGGTGGGATTCGTACCCGCAACCACATGATCGCGAGTTCGACGCCCTAGCCATTAGGCTACCGCCGCTTAAAATTTAGGGGCCTCCCATACAACAAACGTGTTTTTTTTGCCATTTTTATGTATAGTACAGTACAGAAACCTTTGAGCGCGAGTCCGACTCGCACTTGGCCGGTTTTTTTTATCCCGATTTGTTCACGGGAATGGAAGTTATGCGGGTGAAACCGTGGGACATTAGTAGTATTCAAATATTTATGAAATAGGCTTTCTTAGATTGGATATTGGTTGATCCCTGCTATCATACGATGATCTTTGACAGTCGTTATGTCATTACAATTCTGACAGACAACCAGTCTTAGCCATGGGATACTTTAATACCCAGAAAAATGGGTTGGAGAGGTCAGAGCAGTCGCTCTGTAAAATACGGTATTCAGCTAAATCCGGTAAGACTGGAAGCCGACCCCAACATAGCTTGGGAAAAGGCTAAGCAGAAGACTAAGATTGAAAATATATTACCTACTTATTGTTTTTGTTATCTTCACTTATATTATTTTATCGTTTAAGCTAATAAAATTGCTATCAAGAAAATCTATAAAGATAGGGTGGCCTTCATATTGTTTTAAATGCAAGCATAAATATGTATACCTACACAGCGATATTTTAAAACTTATTTAGCGAGAAGTTTTTGTTGAAACTCAAAAATATATACATGATTTGAGAACAGCCCAGCGATTCCGAAAATGACCAAACTCACCTCACCACTCACATAGATTTTCACACTCACATCACTGCTCACCTCACTTGTACTTTTCACCGTATTCTGAAACTTTGCTTTGACGCACTCAAGTTCAAGTGATGTCGAAATCTCAGGTGAAAACTTTAGAGGTGGGCTTAGGCGGGACTTGCTTTTAGTAACATCAAATAAACCTTAATTTTTTAAATAATTACTCAATTTAAGGATCTAGACTCCATAAGATATGTTCTCGAGACTGATTACTGAATGTTTGTTGGTTAAAATAATTCTTCAAGAAGCTAAAAGGGTGTTATTTAATTTAATAGGATTGTATTGGCTGTATGTGTTATTACCTTTGCTATGACAGCACTCGGTACGAAAAGTTGTTAAATGTAAACAAATTGTTTGTGTACATTCAGAAGTTTGTGTTTGGTGTTGTTTTTAACCTTTTGAACGCCAGAGCGTAAACACATCGGCGCCCCTTCTACGCCAAGCCACAAATTCAGTACAAAAACCTACAAAAAAAAATAGTGATTCCAACATCTTAACGAAAAGTTATCGATAACCAATGAATCCGTGCTTTTCGTTCTATATTTTTTAAATAAATATTATTCGTTGCATTGGTCTTTTATTTAACTTGACCCTATTTGGTATCATACTATCATTAAACAGCAGTTACTAAGTTCTAAGCAACCTAAAAGCAAACAAATAGCTTCAAATTTTAATATTACCACCGATCATAATAATAAATGTAGTAAAGCACTAGCAGACTCCCGTAGCGCTAATGACGTCACCGCTTGACGTCCATTCCCGTCTGTGGCGTACAGGTAACTGTCTATGAGCTCTTACATAGGGATGCGCGAGAGTGGACATTAAACTATCGATTTAAGGATATCAATTATAAGTTCTTTTCCACATTTTTTTAAATATTATACATTAGGAATATTCAGATACGAATATTTGTCAGTAAAAAGTAATTGTCAAAGTAATAGTAAGCTACTTTCAATAAAATATTTCATAAATTTGGAATATAAGTTACCTTACCTACCCATCACTAGCTGACGTGTCTTGACGTCTGTGGCGTGGGGAAATACACAATTTTACGGATTTCGATTAGCAATATTTGACGATTGTTTTTTCTTGTGAATTCAAATAATGAATATATCTTTGTGTCAATTTACAATATTTCACTAAAGTAGTTTGAAATAATAGGAAAAAGAAACACAGAAAACTTAATTTAGTATATTTATTTTGTATTTAAAAAATGTCGTTTTCTTGACGTCTATAGACGTCGGTGGCGTGTTTGGCACGATTTCGTTAGACGTCTATAAACGTCCGTGGCGTTCAAAAGGTTAACTAAGTAATTAATAAAAAAACCTTTGTGCTTCGATATTCAAGTGGTTTTTCACCAACTACGATTATGTAAAATTCTTATTTAAGATGGTATCGTTTTCTGCATCTTAAATAATCTAAATTATTATCTCTAAATGTTAACAAGTTTGGCATTGTTTTAGGCGTAGGTATCATTTGAAAAAACTGGTGCGGTTTAAATAATGAGTGCTTGTGTCTATCTAAATTCCATAAAGTGATTTATTGAGAAGGGTTCGTGGCTAAATACAAGTCGTATACAGACCGATGGATATAAAGGGTAAGCCGCCGTTCTTCTGTTGTTGGTATACTAATACCTAAAATAGGAACTATCCTATTTTAGGCATTAAAATAATGAACATTTAATTTGGTTTAGAATAAAAACTTAATGAGAAACAATGTTAGGTAATTTACAGGTTATTTAGTAATTAAAAAGATTTATCGTAAGTTTTCACCTCAGTTTTCACCGAAAAATAAGTAACTTTTGTTTTGACAGGTGATTTCGTACGTGAAAAGTGCCAAGTGAGTTTTCGGAATACCATCTGCCCCTTTCAAATGTCATGTTTTCGATTGATAATGTCACTGACAGTACTCGTGAAAAGATTTCACATTTATTTAGTTCTATTCGCCGACACAACTCACACTGGCGTCGCCACTTTAGTTTTCACTGGTTTTCGGAATACGAAATCTAGTTTTCACCGACGAATTCGCTGTGACTTTGTCTAATGTATTATCGGAATCGCTATGCTGTTCTTCTTCTTCTTAGCGTATCGATCAATGGCAATATGATGATTATATTTTGTCAGACCAGTACAAAAATATTGTTTTATAATTTCGCTATGTGTAGGTATACATATTTATGCCCGTGACTGTAAAAATAAAGAGTTTTTTTTTTGGATACTTGCTCTATTACTGTTTCTATATGTTTCTGATATTTTTTTAGTAACTTTTCTCTTTGCAAAGGTTTTTGATAAGTATAAATAATAACATGATGCATTATATCAAAGGTGGGCCTGGTAATCTGTGTGACCGGGCTTCCTACTGCAGATACCAGTCTCCCACACAGGATCAGTTTACGAACAACATTATCTTTTATCTTCAATATATATAAAAATGAAACCCGTTTTCCGTTCCGTATGAAAACGGCTTGACCGATTTGGCTGATTTTGATCTTGAAACGTTTGTGGAAGTCCAGGGAAGGTTTAAAAGGTGTAAAACATAAATAATAAGTAAAAAAAAAACTGTTCCTAAACTCGGGAATTAGGTATCTTATTTAATTTACTTTTGACAGAACGAAGTCTGTCCGGGCAGCTAGTTGTATATATTAAGGCACTTTTGTGGAAGAGAAAATAAATATACATATTATTCTTGTATTCTTGTATTCTTTATTGTACACATGATAATATTTACAAAAATCAATAAAAAACAGATTTGATGTACAGAGGCGAGCTTAACTCAAATTGAGTTTTCTACCAGCAAACCTTGGAGTGATAGAGTGATTTGATTAATGTTGGGGGCGAAAGAAGTGTACAACTAGATTATAAAATAAACATAAATAAAAATAGTACATATAATACATATAATAATATCATACATATCAAGTTTAAACATATTATTATTATTATCGAAGTCAAATCAAGTTTGAAAAAGGGGTACAAAGTTTTTGCTTCATAAAAAATAAAACGTGTGGCACTTGGGGACTGCCGCGGTAAAGCTATTGCATAGCATTTTTTATCAATTTATACAAATAATTATTTATTTATGCAGTATTTTTTTTCTTTGATATTAATTTAAGTTTTTTCTTTGCTACGTACACAAACACCGTGCCGAATTCTACCGAACTGAAACGACGTTAGACGATGCATGGCTTTCAATGCCGCACCGCTGCGCCGGTCGGAGTGGGGGGTGTTAGGTTTATTTCGTTACGGAATTTCTTGAATCGGTCGCCGCGCTCAAAGCCCGCGATAAAAGCTATGCAACAGCTTAAAAGATATTAAATACTGCAGTGTCCACTATTCTGCCTAAAGGATTCGGCATAAAACCTCATAATATCTTTTTGTTTTTAGAAAGAATGGAGGTTCTAATGAAAGGTATTGTACTGGGTGCTGCTGCGTTGGTGGCGGCTGTGACAGTGGCAGTGCAATGGTGGCAATACCGTCAGGTACCTGAGCCTTATCCAGCACACGGCCAGAGAAGACCAAGAAACGACTGATTTGTAAGTATAAAATATTGCTACGAGAATATAGAAAATATTGTACAGTCTTGAAAGAAATTTCGTCGAAAAAAAAAGCGACGGGCCAGTTGGTCTTGTGGTTAGTGTCCCTGACTGCTAAGCTGTCGTGGTTTCGATTCCCACCCAGGACAAATCTTTATGAACACGATCATTTGTTCTGTGTCTGGGTGTTATTTATCTATAATATGTTCATGTATTTAGAAATACAGTCAAACCTGGATAAGCGAGAGTTCTAGGGAGCACAATCTCATTCTCGCTTATAGAGGTTTCTCACTAACCCGAGTTTCTCGCTAATGCAGGTACATGGGTAGCGTTTCTCTCTTATAGAGGTACGCAGCAATATCAAGTTCCGTTTTGACATTATGCAGAACAGAACTTTCCTTTGCAATTGATAACTATAAACTGAGTAAGTCCGACAAACAGGACGGTACACAGGCACACGTGTCCATTTCAAAAGAATGCGATACAATAACAACATTATTTAGTTCCAGGAAATAGAATAGGTACAATATTGACCAGAATACAAAAACAATGGTAGGAAGTTCCACGAAAGTTAAGAATGAGTTATAAAATAGCACATGTTAAATTTGTAAATAAAGCTCGACTGTCGCTTATAGAGGTATAGATAAGTAGCAGTCTCACTTATGGAGGTCTATGAGGGGAAAACGACTCTCTCTTACAGAGGTTTTTGTTTCTCGCTTATAGAGGTTTTGGGAGCTTAAAATGACGGGTCCTGGCTATTACTCTCACTTATAGAGTTTTCTCACTTATCCAGTTCTCACTTATCCAGGTTTGACTGTATACCTATAAGTATGTTTATCAGTTGTCAGGTTACCATAGTACAGGCTCTGCCTAGTTTGGGATCAGATGGCCGTGTGTGATCTGTTCCAAGATGATAAAAAAAAGACCATGCCAAAACTGTCTTCACTGGTATTTTAGTCCTGGGTGATCAACAAGCTTGTGTTGCAATTTTGTAATGCAATTTAAAATACTTTTTTCTGAGGTTTAGAGGGTTTCGGAAGCAGTACAGTTTGACAGTTAATAGGGGTTAAGCTGCACTCGCCGCGGTTGGTCCGTGCATGGGTGACCATTTGTAAACATACCGAGACCCTCCGTGCTTCGGAAAACACGATAAGCCATTGGTCCCGACTGTCATACAATGCTCGTTCTCTGTATGAGAGGCCTGCAGTGGGACAGTTACAGGCTGGTGTTATTAACAGCTTCGGTAATGGCGCCCACCGTGGGACTCACAAGCGTGGTGATCAATGCTCGTTCTCTGTATGAGAGGCCTGCAGTGGTACAGTTACAGGCTGGTGTTATTAACAGCTTCGGTAATGGCGCCCACCGTGGGGCAGATCACAAGCGTGGTGATCAATGCTCGTTCTCTGTATGAGAGGCCTGCAGTGGGACAGTTACAGGCTGGTGTTATTAACAGCTTCGGTAATGGCGCCCACCGTGGGACTCACAAGCGTGGTGATCAATGCTCGTTCTCTGTATGAGAGGCCTGCAGTGGTACAGTTACAGGCTGGTGTTATTAACAGCTTCGGTAATGGCGCCCACCGTGGGGCAGATCACAAGCGTGGTGATCAATGCTCGTTCTCTGTATGAGAGGCCTGCAGTGGGACAGTTACAGGCTGGTGTTATATTTTTTTTATTATTTTTTTCAGATGCTGTTTTAATTGCATCACGAGGCATATCACCACTATAGTATTAATAATGTTAAACTAATTAATTAATTAGTTGTAGTATGTAGATGCAGTTGATGATATTAATTTAATTTTTATAGTTTATTCTATTTAATTTTGATGAATATGGATCTATAAAAATAACCATGATTCTGCCAATGTCAAAGTTGGTGCAAGAAGTGTCTACAGTGGAAGAGAAAAAAAAAGAAAAAAAAAGAAAAAAAAAAAACCAAGGCCTTATTACTAAGTCTAAGCGGTTAACTTACTGTCACGTGAAGGGTAAACAGAGGCCTCATCTCTTTTAACTTACTATACAGGATTATTTTAAAAGGAGTGCGTATATTCAACGAGGTAATCAGCTGCATAAAACTGAACAACTTTCCCCAAGGAACATAGGTCGAAATCTTAAAATTAGAAAACAACTTTTCATACAAACTTAAGTCACGTGACCTGTCACTTTGTATGAAAATTCCATTTTCTATTTAAACGATTTCGACCTATGTTCCTTGGGGAAAGTTGTTCAGTTTTATGCACCAGATTACCTCGTTCGCACTCCTTTTAAAATAATTCTATATTTTTAAGTGAAAAATAATTGAGTAACATATTATTACATACCAAATTAGGTATGATCCTTTTAATTATGCAAAATGTCTCGATTTTTTTTTGGCGGTAGCCTAATGGCTAGGGCGACGAACTTGCGATCGTGTGGTTGCGGGTTCGAATCCCACCCATTACACTATCGCCGTCAACCCACTCGTAACATAAGCATCTTAGCTTAGCACGAGGGGTTAACGAGATTACTAGTAATGTGCGACCCACATTGCTAGTAATCTTTATTAAAGAAAGCAATAATAATAATCATAATTAATTAATATGCAATATTTTATAACTAATTTAAATGTGTATTTCAAATAATAAAGATTAAAATGATATTATTTAATAGTTCCTAAAAGCAATATTTTATAATTTATATTTATTTAAATAACTTATTTATTTTTCTCCTTCAAGTTTTGTTATGTCTAACTAATGCTGTATTGTAGCTATCGTGGAAACCTGTAATTGGCTTTACGTTTTCTATCCTTATTGATTTTTCACATTTTGTGTAGCTGTTGGTTTCCTTATTATAAATAAATAATTAATATATGTACTAACAAACTGTTTTTTAACACGCATTAGGAATTTAATTCTTGTGTGGTTTGACAAACACTCAATTTGGAAGTTTTTTTTTTACAAACATACACTCATGGAACAAGCACTTGTGAATCTCACAAATACTTGCTTCATATACAAATTTAATAAGTTAAGGATTTTCGATTGGCCTGTTGGTCTAGTGGTTAAAGACCCTGACTGCTAATCCGGTCATTCGATTCCCACCTAGAACAAATCTTTGTGTGATAAGCATGATAATCCAGTTCCATCCGGGTGTAATGTGTGTAAAATATGTATGTATTTAGAAATATTTAAGTATGTTTATCAGTTGTCTGGTTACCATAGTACAGGCTCTGCCTAGTTTGGGATCAGATGGCTGTGTGATTTGTCCAAAGATATTATTAATATCTAATATTTTGTGTGTTAAAATAAAGATTTTTGTTTTATTACGATTTTAGGAGTCTAATTGAAAGGCGACATTTGGTTTTTTTTTAAACGACTCCCGCACTATGAATTTAATCCTTGTGTCGCGGGGGTTTCACAAACATTCAAATCACATGCACAAAGAACACCCAGACTTGGAACAAGCATTTGTGGATCACGCAAATGCTTGTCTCATGCGGGGATCGAGCCCGCAGCACGTCGCGCACAGTGGTAACTAGCGTGGTGACCTATAGGTATCACTCGGCTATCCGTGCAGTCATATTATGTGCAATATTTTTAGCCGTATTAAAAAAAATCGAGGTGGTTCTCAATTCGTCGATAGGATATATCTTCGTTATTTGAGACCAACTTAATCTAATTTTAATATTTTCGTTTCGATTAATAGGGGATCGGTCAGTAATCCGATTTAAAATCTAAAATGTACTCGGACAAAAAAAAAATTATTAATTTCTCGATTATACACAGAATGTTTTTGTTAAAATTATAATTACTTACCTACTACTCATATAGATGAAAAACTAAAATCATGATTACAATATTTTTAATCTGTTCCTCACCTAAACCGAAACCCCTACGACAATGCGTGACGTCATTTGTGGGTAACCTCAATGTATACAATACTGTACCGAAACATCCATGATTTCGCTTAAATTTTAAAAATGTCTAATCTATACTTATAATAAATCTGTAGAAGTGAAAATTCTGTACATTGAAAATATCAAAAAAATTAATGGCGGGGTGTGTTACTAGACCGACACCGAACCCAAAAATGTGATTAAAAAAATTTTTGTCTGTCTGTCTGTCTGTTTGTTCAGGCATCACGCAAAAACTACCGGTTCGATTTCGAAGAAACTTGGTACAATTGTTCTTTGATATCCTGGGCACCACACTGGGTAGTTTTTATCCCGGAAAAGTATATACAATAAAAACAAACTTAATTTTGCGGTTCGATCCCTAGACCCGAATACTGTACCAACCGCAAATAATAAGTTTGTCGTAGGTTACGTCACCCGCAGTGGAGTTCACTAAGGGGCGCTGCACACGGCTAAGATACTATAATTATTTATCTTTAGATAGCCCACTTATTGAGGGAGGCTATAGGCTATTTTTCTTTTGAAAATCTATCCCCTAAGGGGGTGAAATAGGGGTTGAAAGTTTTTATGGGAAGTTCGGTGTTTTCAATGATAGACACATGAAATTTCGTATACGGGTTTCTGGATAGAAATAAATAGTGACGATTTCAGCGATTTTAAAAATCATCCCCCTAAGAGGGTGAAAAAGGGGTTGGAAGTTTGTAGGCATATGAATTGTGTCGTTTTCAAAGATAGACACATTCAATTTCATACAAGGGTTATTAGTTAGAAATAAATAAGATGTATTTCCGAGATTTTAGAAATCTACCCTCTAAGGGGGTGAAATAAGGGCTGAAATAGTTGGTGTTGGTTGGTGTGAAGTTCAGTATTCTCAAAGATAGACAGATGAAAAGATAAATAGATAAGATAATGACCATCTAAGACATATCTATAATGACGACTCCCATGGTCGAGTGGCGTTCATTCCGGTTTAAGGTCACGCCAGCTCTAAGGTTCCAGGTTCGATCCCCGGACGGGTCCATGTAGAAAATCACTTTTATACATTGTCTTGAGTCTGGGTGTTTATGGTACCTTTTTTGTCTCCGATTCCATAACACAAATACTTTTGCTACTTACTTTACTTTTATTATTATTTTAACGCCATAATATTAGATGAAAAATTTTATACATTCTCCTTACTTTGAAAATCACAGAATACATCTACCTTTAATACTACTCTTTACTTTACGCGCGAGCGAAGCCGCGGGCAACAGCTAGTATACAATATGTAACAAAACCCCTGTGCGATCCCCAAGACATCGTACTGCGAAAGTGCGAACACATATACGTAGCCATTAAATGGATTGGAGATTTTTTTTTCCCAATCCTACTAATATTATAAATGTGAAAGTGTGGATCTTTGGATGTTTAGATGTTTGGATGTTTGTTACTCAATCACGCAAAAACGGCTGAACGGATTTGGATGAATTTTGGCATGCATGTAGCCTTTGACATGGAAAAGAACATAGGCTACCTTTTATCCCGATACCTTATGTACTTCCCGAGGGAAAATTTAAAATTATTTCCGAGCTAAGCCCTGGGCAAACAGCTTCGAAATTTGGAATTTTTCTATAAAACACGGGTGAAAATTTTATTAAATTTTTCATTACTTTAACATTTTTCATTTCTTTCTGAAGTCCACGCAGACGAATTCGCGGGCAGAAGCTAGTTGAAAATAATTAAATCAAAGAAAAAATGATCCAAGGCAACAGCAACACTGACCGTTTAAAAGCTTAACCATGTCAGGATTTACATAAAAAGATAAAGACTAGACTGGCCGCGCTGGTCTCCAATTAGAACCACTTTACTGAACATTGTGTCGTCCTCAAAGTTCACGTACTTACTACCTGCAGCTTTGTGTCAAAAAGCCGCTTATGCGAAACGGTTCATGAACTGTACCACGAATACGCCTTTATTGGATCGGACAGGGGTTTTGTTACATGTTGTATAACTGATAATTACCTAAGGCAA
Organism: Plusia festucae; assembly: GCA_950381575.1. Taxonomy (NCBI): domain Eukaryota; kingdom Metazoa; phylum Arthropoda; class Insecta; order Lepidoptera; family Noctuidae; genus Plusia; species Plusia festucae. The sequence continues at coordinate 1,628,803 of OX494457.1, forward strand.
ATCGACGAAATAAGACTTCACGCAAACTTAGACCACTTGCAGGGGCCTTATAAGTCTCTTACTAAATTCTGTGTCGTAATTAACTACTAACGTGATTTGTATTATCTTGTCCTTCGTGCTAACACCTGCATGCTGGACGATTGAATGAAGGCTACTGATAATGCAGTTCTCGTAGCAAAATTCTGGGCTGACACAATATGATTGCCATCGACACAATAAGAAGAAGAATAACGTGATTTTTTTGAACTTAGAGAATAAACCCCCCAGGTAGTTTTGTTTACTTACTGTTGACGTCACGTTCTTTCAGTTGACATTACTCGTCTTTTGCGCGGCATTAACAAATATTATTAAAACATGATTTTAGGTAGGTACATAATAAGCTTTATTTAAATAAAATAATATTTTAATGGAAATGAGTTTCCATGAAGATACTTTCCGAAAATTTGTCCGATCCCCTATTCTCAAAGCGAGCTTTAGGAATATTTTTCTTGATTTTGAGTTTAGTATCTACCTATAGTTAATAAAAAAACTTCGGACTTTCTGCTATTAAATTATCAGAAAGTACCGTTAAGTTGATTGTTTTACATTTATTTATAGTTTATTAAAACGGCAAAGGTCCACGTTACTTGGTTTTGACTGAATATTCGATATTTGGCCGAATATTTTCGACTGCACTCAATAAATAAAATAGTTACTAGCTAGAAATCAGGGAAATAAAAAAATTCACTTTAAAAAGTTGCTTTAAATTATCAATATATTGGTCATAATATGACAAAAATACATTATAATATGTATAAGACCTCTAGAAATTTAATAACTTCTTGCATAAGTACACAGCATTAACTATATACACACCTTTAACTTAACTAAAATAATAATTATAATTAAAATTAAACTATACTAAACTACCTATAATAAATAAACCTAAATAAAAAATAGAAAACTTAAAAAATTCATCATCATCGTTGCCAATGTCGGGAAACGTGCCCAGAAGGCTGGCAGCATTGCCACGTTGAATGGCAATACTAATTACGACCTAATGACCTCTAGAAGTAGCATCGTTTGCGAAATGTAAAATGACTAATAAATGCCGGACACCGTTTATTTGGCCGGACACTCAATCAAAAAGCCTACCTAAGTCCGGCTTTATCGGGACGCCTGGCTACGTACACGCATGAAGATTATCTATATTATTATAATAACTTCCGTGAGACGAATTCATAATTATTTAAGGATTCAACGGTTTACTCACGCGCATTTTCGGGATCGCCCGACTAGTTTCAGACACCGCCGCCGCCGCGTCAGCTCATGATTAAGGACTCCTATTGAGTCTGAAACTAGTCGGGCGATCCCGAAAATGCGCGTGAGAAAACCGTTGAATCCTTAAATAATTAAAGATTATCTATAAGTGTGTAATATACTGATTTAATCATTCTTATTTAGGCCTGTGTACTTATTCCTGATTATTTATTAAAAAAAAAATAGTTGCAAAATATGGATGCAATAAAACTTAGGGCTTTCTCAAAGTTACAAAAAAAAAACTGAGGTTTACGAGAATGTAAGACATTGAAATATTTTTTTTAACAGATTCTATCGCGGTTTATTTTTTTTGATACCATGACATCTGTGATGGCGTTCAAAAATGGAAATAAACCGCGATAGATTCCGTTTCAAAAGTATTTTTATTCATCAACATAAATTATCGTTAATATTTTAACTTCATGTAGGAAAATGAACAACTCTGTAGTTACTAGTGGTATCCAATGTTTTTGGGTAAGAGAAAGTATTGTCTATATAGCTATAAGCAATAAATATGTATGAAATAAATAAATCTAAACAAAAAAATTTTGTATTTATTTTTAGGGTTCTGTACCAAAACGGGTCCCTATTACTAAGACTCCGATGTCCATCTGTCCATCAGTGGATGTATGTAACAATAACCGTAATAGTTTGACAGTTGAATGAGATTCTGGGAGTAACAGACTGGTTTGAAACTAATGGTATTAATAAAAAGCAATGTAAAGTCACACCATTTACTTAATAAAAAAATCAATATCTAGGTAGAATAAAATGTAGGCAGAGACAAATAAAATAATTATAAATATAATTTGGTCATGAGTACTACTGGGAAATTACTTATAATGATATTGAAATTTAAATTATGCTTCATTTAGAGATAAATTGGGAGTATTAAAATCATAATTTTGTAGTTTTTCCAAATAGTCTGTGCTTAACATAATTTTAAGATTATATAATAACTCTACGAATTCTGCTAGATCTTTACACAAAGCTATTTTAAGTGAGTCTTTAATTTTTAAATAAGTTCTTTTGCTGACATCGTCAGGGTAGTATGTAAAAACTCCTTTGCCTTGTTCTAATAATAATTCAAAAATAACCGATTGATTATCTTTGATAATATTCCTTAAATTTGAATCTTCTTGTATTTTATAATTGAAAATATATCTAACATTTTTGTCACACTTTAGAAATAGAACATTTAATATAAAATCCCAAATTATTTTCTGTTTTTCGATATTATTATTTCTACGATTTTTTATTTTGTAACAAATATGGCGGACAGCGAAACATTCCGCAAAAGTACCGTGAATGAATACGGGAATGTCATTCAATATACCTCTTAAAACACCCGTCTTCTCTTTTTTTTCTTTTAATTCTAACGTACAAAGTACAATATCTTTTACATCTTTATTTGTAAATATTTTTTCAACGTCATCATTAAAAATGGCGACCGCGCCTATTTGTTTATGCATGTCGAAAAAATGTTTATATTGTTTTCTACCTTTGTTTAAGCTCACATTTACTACAATGCGTGATTGGCGCATTTCGGTCTCTATGAATCTTTCATAAATTGTAAATTCACTGTTAACTTCAAAATTCCACTTGTTAGGTATATTGATGTTTCTTATTTGGTTATAAACATAAACCGTAACCAAATTTAAATGAAAGGGCGTGTAAAAATCTTTGACGTAATGAATGATGAATATAATTAAATCATTGATAATAGATTTTACTACATCTATGTTGTGGACAGAACATATTCTAATTTTCTGTTTCAGATGCTTAAGAACTTGAAACGCGAAATTAATTAAAGTGTCTGAATAATGGTGATGCATCACGTTTTCGTATTTTTTTGAGGTTATGTAAGTTTTTAGTCCGTTTTCTATAAAATTTATAATGTGTTTTAAATTATCGAGATCACTTTGATCAAAATGTTGCAATAATTCCTTTGTCTTCCAATACAAACGTAGATAGCTATCTTGATCTGATCTTGGGAACATTTGTAGGTCGTAATATGCATCTCCAAATACTCTTTCTAAAATATTTCTCATTTCTAAATCAGGTCCGCTTGTGATCCACATTATCGGTCCCTTATGTATCTTCGGCATGGACTCTAAATCTATCGAAAAGTGTATTTTTATTACTTTAATAAAAGTTAAAACCTCAAGCATATAACTTGGGCTAATTTCATCAAAACCATCGAATATAAACATCATATTTTTAGTGTTATAAAAGTGTAGGAACATTTCCAATTCGAAAGCAGTGCTTTCGTCGCCTGAGCAATGTTCGAGGTACACGAAGCCACCTGATTCTTCCAGCTCAAGAATCAAGGGTTCGTCACTGGCTGTGTCTCCGCTCAATATCAAACGACACAAAAATTTCAAGCTCTCCAGAATATCGATGTTTGTTTTATATTCCTTCCAATTTTTAAATTGTTCAGAGTGATCTAACAAGTTGACTCGAACTATCCAAAGCTTGGGATTCAGTTTTTTAGATCTATGAGATAAATGAGAGAGTAAAGTTGATTTTCCCATACCTGATCTTCCTATTAAGAGTGCTACTCGATCGTATATATCACTAAGTGACATTAACAAAGTTGGTGTACGATTCGCTCGAGCGATTTGCCTATCAATGAACACTTTTTTAATATTCTCGTAATTCAAACTGTTTTCTAGTTTGCTCAAATTCATTTGTGCCCTATTTAACACCTTATTTAATAACTCTCCCTTGACGTATCTAATTGATTCTTCATCTAATATTAATTCTAAGCTTACTTCTTCCCCTTGGAAAACTATTGTAGAATTTTTCAAGATACTCTTCTGTGATTCTTCAGTCAAGTCAGCTAGACTACTTATTTTGTCGACAATTACGTCACGACTGTTACCGAAGTATTCCTTAATAAACTCGACCAAGTTCTTGTTTGTGACGACAACAGTATATTTGTCATTGACGGCTTCAGTGATGTTCTTCAGTCGACTAGACCAGTTCCTGTTGCTTGGCTTATGATTGCACACAACGATGAGCATGTTCTTCTTGTCTGCGTCTCTCAGTTCCTCGCACAACGTGTTGTATTCGTTCGCTTGCAGGTTCAACACGTACTCTAAGTCCAACACAACGTGGTCCTGGCTTTTGTATCGCTGTACCACCTTAGCGACAGTCAGCTCGGTGCTGTCCGTCACTACAACGGTTCCTGAAGTCAGTGCTATGGCACTGATAACTTTTTCATTAAATTTGTATTCGATTTTGTTCCCTATCCTCGTCTGGTGGATCATGCCGAGCACCGTCATCAGAGGCAACCTGACTATCTTCTTGATAGCTATTTCGTATTTCTTGCTCTTCTTAGTTAGGTAGTCGCCCTCAACATCCATCCACCAAGTTTGTATCTCGTCGTGATACTTTAGGAACAGTGCATCAGACGTAACGCGAAAGTTGTTCACTTTACGACAGATATTGTCTTCGATGTCGCCTTTCAGAATGTCTCCCACGCGGGACTCGTCGGCTTGGCTGGTGAAGAAGAGCAGTCGGTTCAAGAAATCCTCCACCAAGCGTCGGTCGTTGTCGCTACTGTCAAATGTAAGTTTTGGGAACTTTTTAGCTTTTACCACAAACCTGTACTGACTCATGTCGTGGATAAGACTTTGTAGTTTGTTAAATAATCTTCTAGATAGTTCCTCTAGTGTCTCGCTGTTGTCTGTAAACTTCAGAAGTTTGGAGTTGTCGTCATGAACTAGTAAGTTGCCGACGAGTCCACCGATACCTCCACTGGGCTTTAGAAGTCCGTCTCCTAAGGATTCATCAATAGTAGCGATCTTGACAACACCTGGACTGTTTAGGAGTTCACACAGTTTCGAAGCTAAATTGTTTAACACGTCAGTCGCGTCACAACTCTTGTCTCTTATCGTCAAGTCTTTATTACCAAACACAGTCGGTACTTTGAACTGTTTTGATGTCAATAATTTCTTAGCAGCTATTTCAATTGCTTTATCGTCGATTCTTGACTCGAATCGACTCCTGCAAAATGAATTATAACTCTTTGCGTTAATTTTATGGGGAACTCGTAGTTTGGATAGGAATTCATTGGATGGCATTTGTAAAACAGATTTCATAATTTCACTTTCTGTTCGATTTTGACGTAGGCTTATGTCATAATAGATCATATCTCTGAAAATAGCCATGTGTTTATCGTTCGTCTCAAAGAAATCTTTTTTAAAGCTGGCGATACGATGTTCTCCAATTTCGTTTGTATGTTGTACATCGGAAACATCAAAAGCTTTTTCTGCTAAGATGACGTGGTACAGTGACATTTGTTCACTCTCCATGGATATTACAGAATCAGACTCTTGGAAAAGGTAGTCTACGAAAAGTTCTGCCAGCAGTGACGTTTCTTTCATCAGAACAGGAAAAAAATTATCAACTTTAAAACTACTTGGAAGTTTCGGAATCCATTTAGCGTTTGCAAAAAACCTGTATTGCTCCATATCGGGAATTTTGGATTCCAAATTCTTAAATAAAATTCCAGAAAGTTGTCCTAAAGATTTACTGTCATCTACAAATTTTAAATGATGGGTTTCCTTATCAAGAACCAGAATATTACCGACAGCGCCAGCTAAACTCTCTCGTAACAGCTCATCTACCAAGTTATCATCAATAGTAACTGTCTTTATAACATTTAATTCGGAGATTTTCGTCTTTAAATGGTTCAATCTTCTTTCTATTTTCAAACCTTTTTGGCCTTTAATCGTCAAATCCTTATTACCAAACGCAGCCGGTACTTTAAATTGTTTTTGTAACAGTATTTCTCTCGCAGCCAGCTCAATTGCCTCATCTACTGAAGATTGAGTAACGTCAACTCTGTTTAATTGTTCTTTAAAATCTTCTGACGCTTGACAAACGAATTGTAGCTTACCATTTTCGTAAGTTACTACATTTCCAATCAATTTGCTGAGACAAGAAATGTCAGAGGTGTTTTCATAAAATGTGGCTAATAGCGAACTCATTTCATGTGCTTCTAAATTTCTTCGTTTCAAGATCTCTATGTAAAGCGTGTGTTTGAATAGTTTCAGAATTTCCTCGTCTGTGTCAAAGAGGTCTCGTCGAAAGCTAGCAATCCGATGCTCTTCGTCTTCGTTTTGTTGTTGTATATCAGAAATATCAATAGCCTTTTGCCCCAGTATGACGTGGTATCTAAACACAAGCTCATCGTCCATCAAAGATGTAAAACTGACCTCTTCATTTATAACCTTTGCCATAGTAACAGCTAGTGTTGTTATGTCTTGTTTAACTAGTTCTATGTTTCTTCCATCTTCATCTATGTTAAATGAAAGAAGAGGGAACTGTTTTGTTCTTACGAAGAATCTGTACGGATGTAAATCCAGTATCTCATACCGAACTTTGCCAAACAGTCTCTTAGCAAGATCTCCTAACGCTTCATGTTCATCTGTGAACTTCATAGAATTCGAGGTTTCAGCTCGAATCAATATGTTGCCGACGGCACTGGCTATGCCTTGGTTAAGCTGTAAGAACTCGTTTCCCAGAGACTCGTCTATAACAACATTATCAGGTTCCGATTTGCGTAGCAAAGCAACTAATTTTGAACTTAATTCATTAAGTATGAGTTCAATGTCCACATCGAGTTTGCCTCTGATTGTCAAATCATTGTTACCGAATGTGACCGGAACTTTAAAAGACTTCCTCATTAATAGTCGCTGAGCAGCCATCTCGATCGCTTGCTTCACTGTCGCTTGAGAAACGTTAATTTTAAACAACTGTTGCTTGAGTTCTTCGTCCATTTCCTGAACGAAATGTAACTTACCTTGTTTATACGTCACAACGCATTCAATCAACTCGCTCAGAACTATGATATCAAAAGGTAATGTAAATAGTGACGTCAGAAGCACGTTTACTTTACGCTCCTCCAGTTTTTGATTTTTGAGGAGCTTCATGACGAGCGTGTCTTTAAACAACTTCAGGAACACATCATTTGTGGTGAAGAATTCTTGTCGGAAGCCCGCGAGACGGTGCTCGTTCTCCTCGCCTCTCAGCTGTATGCTGCTCACGTTGAGAACTCTCTGCGCCAGAATGACGTGATAGCAGGGCATCAGCTCGTTGTTCATGGACAGCACAGCGCCGTCGTCTTCACAGAGGAACTTGGCGAGCAGTTCCGCCAGCATTGTGACTTGTTCCTGAATGACGATGTTGGACAGGAACTCCACATCCTTCTGTTTGTATCGAGGTTGGATGCCATTCTTGCCGGTAGCGATCAGATCGTTCAGGTGCTTGGAGAAGGGGCTCTCGTACGCCTTGTTGTCGTCGGCGTCTTTAGCCGTCGTGTACATGACGAAGAGGCATTCCGAGGCTTCGAAGCTGCCTTCAAAGAGCTCGCCTTTAGCGTGCGGCGTGAACGCTCGGCGTATGTTCAGGTAGCTGTAGAAGTACTGCGTCAGGTCGTTCCTGCTGTTGAGCGTCATCACCGAGTTGTCGTTCTCGCGATGTTTCGCCTGCACGAACACAACGAGCGGCTTCTCGAGGCCTCTGAGCTTGACTCTGAGGCAGATGTCATCGAAGGCTCCCACGTCGTCCATGTTGGTCGCTAGGAGGAAGTCTCGGACGCTCGTGTTGTGTTTGGCTCTGAAGTATATGAGGCTGATCAGCTTGGTCTCGTACAGTTGGCCCCGTATCCCTGATGTCCCATGGCGTTTCTTGTACTTCGGTGACATTTCCGTCGTTATAATTTCTTTACGTTTTAAGTCCTTCCAACTTCTATTTGTATCTGGAATAGAAATTATAGGATATTAAACATTAAAACATATGATACGAAATCCATTTCTTTTTCTCAGATCCTTACGAGTAGGGTTACAAAATACAGTGGTATTTTGAACGAAAACAATATTTACTTACTAAGTACAATACTTGAACGATTTTTGAATGTGAAATCTCAATATTTTTTTTAAGTTTTAAAAATTGACAGTGCAAATATATTACAATTTGGTTTATTAAAAGGTTTATTAGAGTTTTCAGGTTGTTTTTAATAATCTATACTAATATTATAAAGCTGAAGAGTTTGTTTGTTTGTTTGAACGCGCTAGTTTCAGGAACTACTTTCTTTCTTTTTTTAAAACGATGCCCGCTCTAAGGAATTTAATCCTTGTACGCGGGGGTTTCACAAACATTCAAATAACATGCACAAATAACACCCAGACTTGGAACAAGTATCTGTGGATCACACAAATGCTTGTCCCATGCGGGGATCGAACCTGCAGCACGTTGCGCACAGTGGTAATTAGCGTGGTGAGGGCGACCTATACCACTCGGCTATCCGTGCAGTAGGTACTGGACCGATTTGAATCATTCTTTCACTATTAGATAGGCCACTTATTGAGGAAGGCTATAAGGCGACGCCCACGCGGTCGGAGCCGTGAGCGAAAGCTAGTTATTGATAAATTTTAACTAGAAGTTGCCTCAGGTACGCCTTTTTTAATATACCTACTCGTAATTAACTGAGCTGCCGTGTTTATTATTTGAAATCAATCTTATTATGATACATTATTGATACAGTTTGGCGTCGTTATAAACGAAATGAGACTGCACGGATAGCCGAGTGGTATAGGTCACCACGCTAATTACCACTGTGCGCGACGTGCTGCGGGTTTGATCCCCGCATGGGACAAGCATTTGTGTGATCCACAGATACTTGTTCCAAGTCTGGGTGTTATTTGTGCATGTGATTTGAATGTTTGTGAAACCCCCGCGACACAAGGATTAAATTCCTTAGTGCGGGAGTCGTTTTTTTATTAAAAAAAAAATAAAAAAAATCTATACGTCAAAGTTGAGGAAGGAAGACATAATATATACTTAGTATTACATATTAAGTCTTCCTTCCTCAACTTTATAAATAAACCACAAAATATAATACCGGCCTATAAATGTCCCACTGCTGGGCACAGGCCTCTTCCCATATAGAGAAGGAATGAGCATTGATCACCACGCTTGCCTACTGCGGGTTGGCGATTACAAAATCCAATTTTTAGAATCCAGGTTTCCTCACGATATTTTCCTTCACCGTTTGTCAATGATGGAGAAATAATCATAAAAGTACATAAAACTTTGAAAATGTCACATTGTTACTTGCCTGGGCTCGAACCTACAACCATGTGCTTCGAAGCTCGGACATTGAACCGCTAGGCCACTACATTTTTAATCTATACTAATATTATAAAGCTAAAGAGTTTTTTTGTTTGTTTGTTTCAGTTTGTATTTTCATTTATATATTTTCACTTGGGAAAAAATAATAATCTCCAATCCATTTAATGGCTACGTATATGTGTTCGCAGTACGATACCGAATAATACTCTCAGGGATCGGACAGGGTTTTTCTTACACGCTGTATACAGGATTATTTTTTATGCAGTGCGTATATTCAACGAGGTAGTCAGGTGCATAAAACTGAACAACTTTTCCCAAGGAACATACAAGTATACATGATTTTTCATACAAACATAAGTCACGTGACCTTGTATGAATATTTCAATTTTAAGATTTCGACCTTAGTTCCTTGGGGAAAGTTGTTCAGTTTTATACACCTGATTACCTCGTTGAATATACGCACTCCATAATAAATAATCCTGTATTATAAGTACTTCTGGCACCACTCCTAAACACAATACTCTAAAAACACTTAGGTACATAATAATATTACGTTTATAGTTCCTTATTAAATATTATTTAGAATGTAGATTACAAACATTAACACTTATTATTAGCTCACAACATTGTAGAATAAAATACTTTGTTAGAATGACGTTTAGATAATGGGGGTTTATCAATACCTAAACATAGCAACATCTACGTGTAAAATACCGAACATGTGTGAGTCACCCGAGGGTTCCGTATAAAAACTATATTTTTATTATTTAATTAATATTTTAAAATGTATTCTTTTCAGTTTTTTTCCTGTACTTTAGTTTAAGACAATCCTTCTAATATTATAAATGTGGAAGTTGTGGATGTTTGGATGTTTAAATATTTGGATGTTTGTTACTCAATCACGCAAAAACGGCTGAACGGATTTGGATGAAATTTGGCATGCATTTAGCCTTTGACATGGAAAAGAACATAGGCTACCTTTTATTCCGATTCCTTAAGTAGTTCCCGAGGGAAAATTGAAAATTGTCAACAAGCTAAGCCGTGGGCAGACAGCTTTGAAATTTTGTATTTTTCTCTATTACAGCGAAAGCTATATCACGGGTGAAAATTTTATTGCATTTTTCATTACTTTCAAATTTGCATTCCTTTTTGGACTCCATTCTGAAGTCCACGCAGACGAAGTCGCGGGCAGAAGTTAGTATTATATATTTTTTATAGTCCTCTAAATTTTAATTTCCAGAGTTGCCGTGGGGTTTTGGCATGGAATAGAACCTCCCCCTCTCTACCCGTGGGTGTCGTAAGAGGCGACTAAGGGATATAGAAACAAGGAGAACGGGCAGCAGCGTTCTCCTAAAGAACTGAAAGTTAACTGCACCAAACCTTAAAATAGAAAATGAACTTTAAACTTTTCATACAAAATGACAGGTCACGTGACTTATGTTTGTATGAAAAGATGATTTACTATTTTAAGATCCGTGTTCCTTGGGGAAAGTTGTTCAGTTTTATGCTCCTGATTACCTCGTTGAATATACGCATTCCTATTAATTTAATCCTATGTAGATATACAAGTGTAAAAAAAAATGGTCTACTTTTACGGCCATTTAAAAAACCATTAAAAATATTTGCTTCTATTTATTTTTAAATATTTACATTAAAAAAAGAAAATGGTTTATTTGGAACCTCGCACATGTAAACACTTAAATAAAAAAGATATACTTACAGAAAAAAAAAAACGTATAGACCAAAAAGGCTTGTATCTCAGCACAATGGAATGTATGCTAGCTGGTATTGTGCTATGGGCCGACATTACTATTAAAGAAAAATTATAATCAAAGAATGTAAATAAAAATAAAATCATTTACTGATAAAATAGAATTTTATTTGCTCGAAGTATAGTTATTACAGCTCTTATAAATAAATCCAGTTCTTAAATATTTCGTCTACTTAGTTCGGCATGCAAATTTAAAAAACCAGTAAAAAAAATTAGGACTTGACAAAATAAATGTAACAAACACTACTAAATTTAACAAATTACTTTCTTATTACTTTCATTTTTGCAATATCTATTATTATTCTTTAGATGTAGGTATAGGTAGGTACTTCTACTAACACAACTTATATTTAGAAAAAAAAAAAAAAGAAACAAAATCTACTTAGTACATAATATATATTAAGCTGCTTTTTTCCTTTTTTAACTTATAACTAATAAAACAAATAACATGCAAAAGGTAAGAATAAGTAGGTTTAGTTGAATTAAATTATTTAGTCTGGCAATTATTTACGGAGTTTGCCAGTGATATCCTCGGTGTTATCATTCAACTATAAATAGATTATACTTCGGATTCCTACGTTTTCTGAATACACAATGATAAATTAAATAATTCAGATTATAGTTTTTATACGAATGGAGTATCAAACTATTTTTGGTGCGTAACGAAAGTAAATAACACAGTTTTGTGTTTAACCGGCAAGGTCAAGTTTGTTTACACTATACTTACGGTAAGTTTTTTTGTTAAAACTTTTTTTTTACTGTCTAAGTGTTTTGAAAAATATATGATATAATTATCCAAAGCAATGTTTTTTGGGACTTTTTTAACAAAATGTTTTCATAAAGGAATATGAACATTATTTTACTTGATCGTAATTATCAAATTCGTTTATAACAATGATATGGCAGCGTTATGTCAATTTAATCGGTAATTCTTTTCAACAGTATGTCTTATTAATAAATTTATCTGCTGACTCGACTATGCAAAGATGTTTTTAAATATTGGCCGAAGATAGGTAACTACCTATGTATTTTTAGTAAGGTACTTACGCTTAATATGCGCCCCCCGCGCCCCTCCCGCTCCTCGATCTTTCTTCTTGCTACCTCAAACATCAATCGGCTAAAAAGACCATAGACTACTGCCAAGTCAAATCATGTGAATCTCATATTTCGAGGCATGGCATATACATACCTACTTGTACATATTGATCTGCGGTATATGGCGATTCGCGTCATTTTCACAACCGTTAAATTTTGATTCGAATATCCAATTGGTTGGCGGTTTCACAAGGGTTGCCACCTCCAATAGACGCTCGTGGCTAAGTATAAGCCGTACGGTTTGACCGATAATAAAGGTTAAGCAGCGCTCGCCGCGGTTGGTCCGTGGATGGGCGACCATTTGTAAACATACCGAGACCCCTCCGTGCCTCGGAAACCACGTTAAGCCGTTGGTCCCGACTGTTATACAGTGATCTTTGACAGTCGTTAAGTCATTACAATTCTAACAACCAGTCTTACTATGGAATACTGTATTACCCAGTAAAATGGGTTGTGGAGATCAGATAGGCAGTCGCTCCATGTAAAATATAGTATTCAGCTAAATCCGGTAATACTGGAAGCCGACCCCAACATAGCTTGGGAAAAGGTTAGGCAGAAGACCAGGAGTCTCCATCTCGTGTGGCTCGCTGGAGTACTATAGATATTAATAGAGATTTAGGTAGTGATAGCGAATCTAGTAGTATAATAATGGCCCAGGTCCCTGCGGACGTAATTTACAAGATCCTCCGTATGGTCCCGGAGTTCGATGGGAATCCAAACGTATTGATTTGAAATGCCACTTATGTAAAGTAAGTAATCATAAATACTAATAATATATGTACTAGAGTATCTTTGTGTGTGCAATAAAATTGGATCCCTACCGAAACTATTTTTGATTGATTTAAGTACTCTTCAGCCGCTGTATCTTGGTGAGCCTGAAAAGTGATACAAGTTATTGCCATCTCTTTCTCACCCACCGTCCATGTGTACTTGCATCTCACGCAAACTGTCTTGCTCTTTTCAGACTCGCCAAGTTTCGTCTAACAAAAACAATTGAACACTGAAATTTATTTACAGACTCGGACCGCCACTATAATAAAGCTGCAAAAAATCAAGGAACTAATCTGCTGTAAAAGAAAGTTGTGTAAGAACAGAAACAACGGACATAATGTCGGTCCAAAAATACAAAAAACGCCATGGGACATCAGGGATACGGGGCCAACTGTACGAGACCAAGCTGATCAGCCTCATATACTTCAGAGCCAAACACAACACGAGCGTCCGAGACTTCCTCCTAGCGACCAACATGGACGACGTGGGAGCCTTCGATGACATCTGCCTCAGAGTCAAGCTCAGAGGCCTCGAGAAGCCGCTCGTCGTGTTCGTGCAGGCGAAACATCGCGAGAACGACAACTCGGTGCTGACGCTCAACAGCAAGCACGACCTGACGCAGTACTTCTACAGCTACCTGAACATACGCCGAGCGTTCACGCCGCACGCTAAAGGTGAGCTCTTTGAAGGCAGCTTCGAAGCCTCGGAATGCCTCTTCGTCATGTACACGACGGCTAAAGACGCCGACGACAACAAGGCGTACGAGAGCCCCTTCTCCAAGCACCTGAACGATCTGATCGCTACCGGCAAGAACGGCATCCAACCTCGATACAAACAGAAAGATGTGGAGTTCCTGTCCAACATCGTCATTCAGGAACAAGTCACAATGCTGGCGGAATTGCTCGCCAAGTTCCTCTGTGAAGACGATGACACTGTGCTGTCCATGAACAACGAGCTGATGCCCTGCTATCACGTCATTCTGGCGCAGAGAGTTCTCAACGTGAGCAGCATACAGCTGAGAGGCGAGGAGAACGAGCATCGTCTCGCGCGCTTCCGACAAGAATTCTTCACTACAAATGATGGGTTCCTGAAGTTGTTTAAAGACACGCTCGTCATGCAGCTTCTCAAAAATCAAAAACTGGAGGAGCGTAAAGTAAACGTGCTTCTGACGTCACTATTTACATTACCTTTTGATATCATAGTTCTGAGCGAGTTGATAGAATGCGTTGTGACGTATAAACAAGGTAAGTTACATTTCGTACAGGAAATGGACGACGAACTCAAGCAACAGTTGTTTAAAATTAACGTTTCTCAAGCGACAGTGGAGCAAGCGATCGAGATGGCTGCTCAGCGACTTTTAATGAGGAAGTCTTTTAAAGTTCCGGTCACATTCGGTAACCATGATTTGACAATCAGAGGCAAACTCGATGTGGACATTGAACTCATACTTAATGATTTAAGTTCAAAATTAGTTGCTTTGCTGCGCAAATCGGAACCTGATAATGTTATAATAGACGAGTCTCTGGGAAACGAGTTCTTACAGCTTAACCAAGGCATAGCCAGTGCCGTCGGCAACATATTGATTCGAGCTGAAACCTCGAATTCTATGAAGTTCACAGATGAACATGAAGCGTTAGGAGATCTTGCTAAGAGACTGTTTGGCAAAGTGCGGCACGAGATGCTGGATTTACATCCGTACAGATTCTTCGTAAGAACAAAACAGTTCCCTCTTCTTTCATTTAACATAGATGAAGATGGAAGAAACATAGAACTAGTTAAACAAGACATTACAACACTAGCTGTTACTATGGCAAAGGTTATAAATGAAGAGGTCAGTTTTACATCTTTGATGGACGATGAGCTTGTGTTTAGATACCACGTCATACTGGGGCAAAAGGCTATTGATATTTCTGATATACAACAACAAAACGAAGACGAAGAGCATCGGATTGCTAGCTTTCGACGAGACCTCTTTGACACAGACGAGGAACTTCTGAAACTATTCAAACACACGCTTTACATAGAGATCCTTAAACGAAGAAAATTAGAAGAACATGAAATGAGTTCGCTATTAGCCACATTTTATGAAAACACTTCTGACATTTCTTGTCTCAGCAAATTGATTGGAAATGTGGTTACTTACGAAAATGGTAAGCTACAGCTCGTTTGTGAAGCGTCAGAAGATTTTAAAGAACAATTGTATAGAGTTGACGTTACTCAATCGTCAGTAGATGAGGCAATCGAGCTGGCTGCGAGAGAAATACTGTTACAAAAACAGTTTAAAGTACCGGCTGCGTTTGGTAATAAGGACTTGACAATTAAAGGCCAAAAAGGTTTGAAAATAGAAAGAAGATTGAACCATTTAAAGACGAAAATCTCCGAATTAAATGTTATAAAGATAGTTACTATTGATGATAACTTGGTAGATGAGCTGTTACGAGAAGGTTTAGCTGGCGCGGTCGGTAATATTCTGGTTCTTGATAAGGAAACCAATCTGTTAAAATTTGTAGATGACAGTAAATCTTTAGGACAACTTTCTGGAGTTTTATTTCAGAATTTGCAATCCAAAATTCCCGATATGAAGCAATACAGGTTTGATGCGAAAGGCAATTGGATTCCAGTACTATCGTTTAGTTTTGAAGACGAAGACAATTGTGACTTTGAGAAGAAGGAAATGTCAGTGCTAGCAGAACTGTTCGCGGACTTCCTTAGCCAGGAGACTGATTGTGTAATATCCATGGATGATAAACACATGGCACTGTACCATGTCATTTTATCAGAAAAGGCTTTTAATGTATCCGATATAAAACATACAAGTGAAGTTGGCGAGCATCGAATCGTTACCTTTAAAAAAGGCTTCTTTGAGACAAACGAAAAACTGATGAAACTATTCAAAGACAGACTTTACTTGGAGATACTCAAACGACAAAAAATAGAAGAAAATGAACTTATGACAGCATTGACAACATTCTTTCAATTCCCTTCCGACATTACCCTTTTAAGCAAATTGATTGGAAATATTGTAATCTTTAAACATGGTAAGTTGCAATTCATTTATGAAGTGCCGGAGGAGTTGAAAATACAATTGAACAAAGTTAGTGTGACTCAGCTAAAAGTGAATGAGGCAATCGAGTTATCTGCTAAAGAAATATTATCATCAAAACAGTTTAAAGTACCGACTGCGTTTGGTAATAAAGACTTGAAGATAAGAGACAAGAGTTGTGACGCGACTGACGTGTTGAACAATTTAGCTTTGAAACTGTGTGACCTCCTAAACAGTCCAGGTGTTGTCAAGATCGCTACTATTGATGAATCCTTAGGAGACGGACTTCTAAAGCCCAGTGGAGGTATCGGTGGACTCGTCGGCAACTTACTAGTTCATGACGACAACTCCAAACTTCTGAAGTTTACAGACAACAGCGAGACACTAGAGGAACTATCTAGAAGATTATTTAACAAACTACAAAGTCTTATCCAGGACATGAGTCAGTACAGGATTGTGGTAAAAGCTAAAAAGTTCCCAAAACTTACATTTGACAGTAGCGACAACGACCGACGCTTGGTGGAGGATTTCTTGAACCGACTGCTCTTCTTCACCAGCCAAGCCGACGAGACCCGCGTGGGAGACATTCTGAAAGGCGACATCGAAGACAATATCTGTCGTAAAGTGAACAACTTTCGCGTTACGTCTGATGCACTGTTCCTAAAGTACCACGACGAGATACAAACTTGGTGGATGGATGTGGAGGGCGACTACCTAACTAAGAAGAGCAAGAAATACGAAATAGCTATCAAGAAGATAGTCAGGTTGCCTCTGATGACGGTGCTCGGCATGATGCACCAGACGAGGATAGGGAACAAAATCGAATGCACCTTCAATGACAAAGTTATCAGTGCCATAGCACTGACTTCAGGAACCGTTATTGTGACGGACAGCACCGAGCTGACTGTCGCTAAGGTGGTACAGCGATACAAAAGCCAGGACCACGTTGTGTTGGACTTAGAGTACGTGTTGAACCTGCAAGCGAACGAATACAACACGTTGTGCGAGGAACTGAGAGACGCAGACAAGAAGAACATGCTCATCGTTGTGTGCAATCATAAGCCAAGCAACAGGAACTGGTCTAGTCGACTGAAGAACATCACTGAAGCCGTCAATGACAAATATACTGTTGTCGTCACAAACAAGAACTTGGTCGAGTTTATTCAGGAATATTTCGTTAACATTCGTGACGTAATTGTCGACAAAATAAGTAATCTAGCTGACTTGACTGCAGAATCACAGAAAAGTATCTTGAAATATGCTACGGTTATGTTCAACGGTAAAGAAGTGGGTTTGGAACTAATATTAGACGAAGAATCAATTGGATATGTAAGGGGAGACGTATTAAATAAAGTAATTAACAATGAACATATAACTGTTAGCAAACTAGTAGGCAGTTTAAATTACGACAAAATAAAACAGGTATTTATAGATCGAGAAGTGTGTTCAGCAACGAATCGAAAACGAATCGTTTTGAACTCACTGAACGACTTATCAGATGACGTCGTAATATTAACAGCTCTGCCAGGTATGGGCAAATCAACCGTGCTCACTTATTTATCACATAAAGCTAAAGAAAATGACCCAAAGCTTTGGATAGTTCGAGTCAACTTGTTAGATCACTCTGAACAATTTAACCGCTGGAAGAATTACAAAAAAGACATCGATGTTATGGAGAGCTTGACATTTTTGTGTCGTGTGGCACTGAGTGGAGACACTGGCAGTGAGCCCATAATTGTTTTGCGGGAAGATTCAGGTGGCTTCGTGTACCTCGAACATTGCTCAGGCGACGAAAGCACTGCGTTCGAATTGAAAATGTTCTTACAATTTTACAACACTAAAAATGTCATGTTTTTATTCGACGGCTTTGACGAAATTTGCCCGCATTACGCAGAAGAAGCGATGACATTTTTTAAAAATGTAAGAAGCTTTAAAAAGAAACATAAAATGTGGATCACGAGTAGATCCTATGACGAAGTCAAATCCATATTGGAAATAGAATTTGGACCATCGTATGAATTACAAAATTTTTCGATACCCGATCGTAACAAATACCTGAATCGATTTTGGGAGAATAAAATTTTAGTGACACAGTTAAATTATAATCAATTTAATAATTTGATAAACTTCGTGATGTGTGTAACTGAAATATATAAGGAGAGAACTCATAAATGGTTGAGGCATAAGGTTTTATACCTCAAGGTCTGTATGAGTTTCCTTAATTACCTTAAGAAAGAAATTCACAAATGTCCCCCGAGAATAATTGAAAAGTTTACGGAATTGTTGAATACCTGTAATTACGATATCATGTTTTTAGACAATTTCGACTCGCCGTTACATTTGTACTTAGTCGCTGATTATTTAAGAAACCAAATAATTAACAACAATGAACGCGAAAGCAGTAACAATTGGAATTTAAATGACAACGCGTTAACAATCTATGAAAGATTTTTTGAAGCGAAACTCAAATGGATACGATTTGAAGAGAAAAATAAAATACTTTTGAGTAATTCCGATAATATTATTATTTACGAGCATATTCGTGAAGATTTCTTTAAAAAGCACAGGCTACTTGGAGCGTACGCCATCTTCCATCTAGATGCCGAAAAAATATTCAGTTTCATAGAAATGAAAGAAATAATAGACAATATGATTAAAATTAAGGTGGGAAAAGAAAAAAGCGGGGTTATCTGTGGAGTATCGAATGATGTACCGATATTTCTGCATATGATATTCGCAGAATATTTCGCCGTGCAATATATTTGCCAAAAATTACTAACAGAAAAAGAAGTCGATAAACAACGAACCATTTGGGATATAATATTAAACGTTGTATTTTTAAAATGCAGTAGAAATGTCCGGGATCTTTTAGATTACAGAATACAAATTGACGATAATTTAAAAGAAGTTATAAGAGAAAACGAATTTATTATCTTTGATTTGTTGCTAAAACAAGGGAAAGGGATTTTTACTTATTACGAAGAAGATGTCAGTGAAGAAATTTATTTAAAAATAAAAGCGCATATGGAAAAGGCGATGGATGATAATCTAATGTCATTTATTAGTGTTTTATATAAAATAAAGAAAAAGTTATCGGATGAATACTTATCGGACAACACAAGAACACCTATGAAGTTCAAACGATTTAAATTAAACGCATTGATTCATAAAAAGAAAAACATGTTAACTCAATCCGCTCAATCAGATGACAAAGTTGGGCCACAGACTTCGGGAGATAGAGGTATTACTATAATGCGTAGAATTGAAAATTGACAATTTATCTCCTCGTTTACAAGCGATAAAGACACTGAAAGTGAATGGAATTTGTATGTCTCCCAAAAAAAAACATATATTATTGTCGATGTTTGGATATTTGGATGTTTGTTACTCAATCACGCAAAAACGGCTGAACGGATTCGGATGAAATTCGGCATGCATGTAGCATTTGACATGGAAAAGAACATAGGCTACCTTTTATTCCGATTCCTTATGTACTTCCTGAGGGTAAATTTAAAATTGTTTACGAGCTAAGCCGAGGGCAGACAGCTTTGAAATTTGGTATGCATGCCACCTAAGCTATAGAAAAGGACATATACTTTATATACCGATCTCTCAAATAGTTCCCGTGGGAAGATTAAAAATTGTTGACGAGTGAAGCTTTAGACCCAATTCTGAACAACCCGCAGTTGAAGTCGCGGGCAGAAGCTAGTGAAATTATAATGAGTCGCGCACAGTATGGTGACAAATTGCGTAACGATACGTTGCGACGCCGCAAGTATGCTGACTCGACTATACATATTGTTCGGTTATGGACCCGTACAGTTAGTATACACGTTTTAGACCATATCTGATTTTTTATTTAATAATATAGTAAGGCGAAAGAGATAACGCCTCTTTTTAACCCGACACTTAACAGCACGTAAACTGCTTGGACTTGGTGAATAAATAACCCACCTGAATACATATAACGACTTTTTTTTTAATATTCTTCCGATATTTATTTTAAGCCGTGACCGAGAACAGTCAAAACTCGAATTATTACCTGTGTGTGACGTCTTAAGCTTCTGAACAAACTTTTGAATTTTAAAGCACTTTACCACTGTACTCTACCATTCTGTTTATTTATCAGTTGTCTAGTTGCCATAGTACAGGCTCTGCCTAGTTTGGGATCAGATGGCCGTGTGTGAGCTGTCCCACGATATTTATTATTATTATTCATTTTTTTTCATTCAGTTTTCTTTTTTTTTTTTTTAACTACCGGCAACAGTATCCTTATGCTCCCTTAGCTGTCACTGCCTGTGGTGGCGTCGTGGGTCGGGTCACCTCCTTCCCTCAAATATGGCGAGGGAGGTGATGGCTGACCCTTGCGTCATACTCGTGAACGCATGCTGCTTGCGGTGACTGGTCGTCCTGTTGACCTTGGTTTCTGTAGTTTACTAGCTTTATCTTATTTTTTTATTTCAGAGAGATACTCATGAACCTCAAGCAGTTGTTTATTTATTTATTGCACTATGTAGTTTACAGTTTACACATTACATAATAATAGTATAAACTTTAACAGACATAGACCCTGTAAGGGCGTTGCAAGGTAACTTAATATCTAGGTTTCTTAAATTCTAAAAATGTATCTTCCATAAATATGTTACTTGGCATGTTCCCTAAATTATTTATATTTTTATATTGTAAAGACAGCGTGCTGCTGGGGAGTTTGTTGCGTCGTTTCTTCTCCCCGGCTAGAGCACTTAGGAAGCGGTGGGGTGGGCGAGTCAGGGTGCTGTCTGTGTTGATGACATTCAAAAAGTGCTACATGCATGATAGCCTAATTTGAATAAATGATTTTGAATTCATATTGTCTATTGATTTGAGGAAAGAAAAAAACTGAAAAAAAAAGTTTCTAATTAAAAAATTATGTAATGAGGCTAAAAGAGCAACGTCAATTCATTTACAATGTGGCTTATACTCTAGATAACTTGTTCCTCAGTTTCATTTAACCCTCGCTGTGATCCGGGCGAAAAATAAATTTTGTAATATTTAATTTTATTTTTTTTTAAACAAGAAATAGTTGGGTGTGTAATATTTTTTGTTGACTGGCTGTCGGACTCAATTGTTTTTTCGTATCATGTATTTTAGGCGTTAAAATAAAGATACATAGGTACTTATAAAGGAAAATAAATTAGGACATAAGCAAGTATACAAGGATGTGATATAATGTCTAATTTTGTATAGATGTTTTTCTATTTTTATACTTACTAATAATATTCATATCTTGGGACAGCTCACACACGGCCATCTGATTCCAAACTAGGCAGAGCCTGTACTATGGAAACCAGACAACTGATAATCATACTTATATAAATATAAATACATACATATTATAGATAATTACAACCAGACAGAACAAATGATCGTGTACATTACACAAACATTTGTCCTGGGTGGGAATCGAACCCGACTTAGCAGTCAGCGTCACTGACCATTATACCAACAGGCCCGTCAATATACTTCAGAATGTTATTTAGTAAATAAATGAAAGTTGATCAGATGTTTCATTAATGTATTTCGGGTTGTGTCCCTCTTTTCTAGTTACCCATTGCAAGAGTAATATGTAGTGAGACTACCAGAAGAGGATAAAATAAATAAAGGCATGTAGAATTTTGAAAATACAAAGAAAACATATCAATAACTTTATTACAATATTTATTGAATAAAATTTATGTACCATTTTTTTTTTTAATCGTTATAACTATATTATCTTATTGGGCGGGGCAGGCTTTGTAGTTAGGGTGACAACACACTTACCCTGACCTTGGACTAACTACAGACTAAGTGTGTAAGTACCCTTAGAAGAATATCAAATATTTAATGAAATAGAAATATAAAAAAAATGGCGACATTTAATTTTGTTTTTTCGTTTACTTTTGTTAGAGTTTTATATCAAATATTTGAAATGCTTCCAATCCAATAGTTTGTCAAACATGTAAGGTACGATTACTTGTTACTGCTAGTATTTTAACCCACTGTTGGGCAAACAACCTTCTCATGCTTTTCAAAATTTCTAACAGCTTACATATTAATATACAAAAAAAAAACTTTTATTTAAGAAAATATTCATATTCTTAATTAAACAATATTTTTCGTTAAACGTCAAATGTTAATTTTAGCGCGAAACATTCCGAAAATAATTTAAAAAAAGAACAAGCAAAATCTGATGATGACAATTTTTTTTCAATGTCCCTTACAAGGATTTATAAAAAAATATTACACCTGTATTTTATCTTTCGTCTCGTCGTTGCTTCGGACGTCACAAGTATAGATAGTATTACCGTGTCACAAGCCCCCACTCAACTATAAATAATAAATAAATAAATATCTTGGGACAATCTCACACACGGTCATCTGATCCCAAACTAGGCAGAGCCTGTACTATGGTAACCAGACAACTGATACACATACTTATATATTTCTAAATACATACATATTATAGATAAATAACACCCAGACACAGAACAATGATCGTGCTCATCACACAAAGATTTGTCCTGGGTGGGAATCGAACCCACGACCTCCGGCTTAGCAGTCAGGGTCACTAACCACTAGACCAACAGGCCTGTATAAAATGAAAAAAGATCGTGAGGAAACCTGGATTCCAAACTATTGGAATCTGAAATCTCCAACCCGCAATGAGCAAGCGTGGTGATCAATTCTCATTCCTTCTCTATATGGGAAGAGGCCTGTGCCCAGCAGTGAGACATTTATAGGCCGGTATTATTATAAACTTAAGCCTTGTCACTTCCATACAGTGCAAGAAACTGTCTGACCCAGTGATGGCGTCGCTATCATTGAATTTAGTGTTTCAACTGAATGAAATTTTCGTGGGTTTTAGGGTAAAATGCCCCCGGCCAAGTGTACAAGAAGTAAAATCTTAATTTTCGATTATTTTATACAATATGTAACAAAACCCCTGTCCGATCGCTAAGACTATTATTCGGTATCGTACTGCGAACACATATACGTAGCCATTAAATGGATTGGAGATTATTTTTTTCCCAAATGAAAATAAAAACTGATCCAAGGCAACAGCAACACTGACCGCTCCTTAAAGTTCACGTACTTACTACCTACAGTTTTGTGTCAAAGAAGCCGCCTATGCGAGACGGTTCATGAACTGTACCACGAATACGCCTTTATTGGATCCGACAAGGGTTTTGTTACATGTTGTATAAAAGGTATGCAAAATGAAATTAGAGAAATAATATTAGTTCCACATTTGGCCACAGGGTTAAATAAGTTTTTGGAACTATAATTTTATTGAACGACTAGCTTTTGCTCGAGACTTCGTCCGCGTGGAGTAATGACTTCCGTCAGAATTTGGGTTTTTCACTTAGTTATCGCCTGTTCCATGGTCTATCGATTACATGTGTAAACAAACATTAAAAAAATCAACCTACATACAAAGTTTTAAGTGAATCCATTGAGAAATAAACATTTTTACCACCCTTTTCTCTCCTTTGGGGGGGAATTTCCAAAAATACTCTCTTAGTGGTAGCCTACTTCTCCCAACAAACACACATGCCAAATTTCAGCTCTTTACGATCAGTAGTTTCGGCTGTGCGTTGTCTGTCAGTCAGTCAGTCAGTAACGGAAGAGTTTTATATATATAGATGTCATCAACGTTGACCCTTATAAAAATAAGGCTGGTTCGAACGTCTTACGGTCGGTTTCTGATTTGGAATCCCAACTAGATAATTTCTCAAACCATACTTAGGTCATGTGATGGTCGAAAAATGAACCGTCTTAATTAGAAATTTCTTTTTTTTCTGTGGCAATTAGCTTCGCAGGCTCTGACTGCGTCGCTGATCTTTTTGGCGAAAACAAGGTCCTCCAGCCAGAGAAGTGTCTCATTGGGTGATCAGATTACAGAAGTTCTCAAATTGATTCAATACAGAAACTGACTGAATAGGCTGCGAGTGTGTGGAAAAAATAATGAAAATAAAAAAAAATACTTTTAAGGACAAAAAATATTTAATTTCATTCGAAATACTTTTTAAACGTATCCAAACATGTTTGATTGAAACGGTGGTCTAAAAAATGCTTCAAATACTGAGACACACTAAAACGTATCGAAATTATTAACTTTGTACTACTTACAAGACAACAGTAGTCTATGGGATACTGTATTACACAGTAATGTGACGGAGGTCATAGACAATCACTCTACAACTACATAATTTCCCGGATTCGAAATACTGCTTCCGATCAGATTTATTTAGTAAATTATATTCAAATTTTATTACAAAAGGAAAGATACGTGGGTAAAAATTCTTCATTCCCTGGAATCCGGTAATTTTTTTTATGAATCATTGTCACACTTTGAAATTGCCTACCATCTACATAGCCAAAGATTACGAATATTTCACAAAATTGTACATTATTATTAATACAGTGCAATTCAAACTTAGTGGCAGCTGTGAACATGAGGCGAGTCGCTGCGCAGTAACAAATTCTTGCACCAGCGGGGGTGCGGGGCGGGGTACTGCGCAGTGTTACCAACTTCACAGCCGCCATTAATTTTGAGTCGAAAGATACATTAATCATACACAAATCATATTTAGATCATATTCCGACCCATTCTAATGTGTTTCAGTATAAAATTTATATTATATTAATAAAAAAAAACGCCCGTTCTCTACAACATACTTAAAAAAAATGCTTTATTCTATCTTAAATCTTAGAATAGGTCGCGATGAGCGAAAACAGTGTTAAAAGCTTTTAAATCGCAAGTTCTTTATTAGCACGCCGAATTCTCCCTAAGAGAAAACATCTAAAAAGCTTTTTAAGTCTAAAATTTCTTACTTAAATGCATAAACTAGATAAAAAAATTGTCGGGAACGTAAAAAATAAAAAAAAAACAAAAGCGATGATGACATTTTCTAACGTCCGTCAAATGGTTTTTAATTAAAAAAATATTAGACACGTACTTCTTCTATCTTCGTAAATAATAAATTACGAAGATGCGGTGAAAGGCGTCGCGTGACGTCACGTCTAGGTACAATTTTTACTTAGAAGTGACGTCACAAGCGTCTCAACTTCTAAGCGCCATAACTTTCAATTTTTTTTATTAATTTGATAAAAGAAACAATACGTGTATAATGTTTTTTTATCATCTAACTTACGGACGAAATAGATTTGTCTTTTTTAGAATCAATCATCATCAAAAAATATACGTGTCAATGATATTGTACCCATGGTATGTTTGTCAGCCAAGTGACACCTCAACAAGCGTTAGCCGATCGACTCGCTCAAATGTATGGAGGTGACAAGTCTAAGGGCCCAGCGCAGATCAAGAGTCAGCTCTTCCTTCTCTGCATTGGAGAGGATTTTTTTAACACACTCCAAAATATATTTTAAAACGATCAAAAGAAAGTGCATAATCGTTTAAAAATGACAAAATCCTCGCGCGGCCTCTTTACCACGTGAGCATGAAGGTATAATTACATTTAAGCACTTTATTCTTATAGGTTTAAAGTTTATTTTCGAGTCTCATAAAAAAATCCTCTACGCTGCGCTGCTCTTGGTCTGCGCTGCGCCTAAGTCATGTGACTCATCTAAAACATGTCATCTCCATACATTTACTGTCAATTTTACCATCAATTCAATTTTGTATGATTTTGTAGATTATGGCTCCTTCGAGACGTCGACGATTCTGTCAATGTCAGGGAAAACAAGTGTTATCAGCTAGGTATATAAAAAACAACCCGAAAAAAACTAAAATTAAGGAAACCGTGTATTTATTTACGGTACCCACTGGATGACATCATCGTTGACGCTTGTAGAAATGTCACTTACCTACAGGGACTTGTCTATAGTTGGTAAGTTGCACTTACAAAAGATAGGTTTTTTCACGCGAGTAAAAGAGATAGCTATATTTTTATGCCCCAATTAAGACTTTATCGAATCTACGAAACGCACGCCAGTGGACATGGCCCATTTTGGTATACCTACGTGTAACAAAATACCCCGTAAAAATATAATTAATTATCAAAGTTAAAAATTTTGTCAACCCTAGTAAGCTGTCATGTCAGGGAACCAGATTATTTAACAGAAAGGCCTACGTACCTATTTTACCTAATAATTGTCTACTTTAATAGGTTTTCTATTTTTTAAAGTGAAACTTTTATTACATCGTTTCAAATGTTTTGGTCTGTGTGTCGCATGTCGCGTGACGGTCGACTGCGGAGTAGGGATACAGTGAGAGGCGCTCGTCAGAGCAGCCGAGCCAATATGGCGGCGTCTATAGTTCCATCAGCTGACCGTGTAGTGTATAGACTATTTACTCATATTACTTTTATATCCTTAATGGAATATTATTCCGAAAATTTTTAGTTAAATATCTATAATGTGAAAAAAAGTTTCACTTTTACCGTGGTTTGATAAAACCACACAATTTTTTATTCGTAAATGAATGTTCGCCTTTACGGGCAGTTTTGTAACACCTTGTATAATACCATTGAAACGTATATATTTTCATATTATAAAAAAAAACGAACACGAAATATAAACAGAAAAAGAAACGCAGATTCTCATACTAATAAAATGTCATATTGTATTTTTAACTAAATACCATTGAATCTAATTTTTTTATCTAGTCTATATTTAAAGATAAAAATGTCGGCGGCTTTTATTTAAAAAGAAAATTGGCCGTAACTGTAGGCAAGGTTAACATTCTGGGAGACTGATCAATTTGTACTGTCAACTCGTGTGATTGGTTGGAACTAACTTCCAATCACAGCCCTTGATTTGATTGGCAGATGATTTAAAAAACTTATACAGGATTAATTTAAAATGAGTGCGTATATTCAACGAGGTAATCAGGTGCATCACACTGAATCACTTTCCCTAAGGAACATGGGTCGAAATCTTAAAATAGAAAATGAAATTTTCATACAAAATGACAGGTCACGTGACTTATGTTTGTATAAATGTGGACAACATCACATACATTGCTCCGAATCCAAAGTAAGTAGCTAAAGCACTTGTGTTATGGAATCAGAGACAACGAAGGTACCACAAACACCCAGACCCGAGACAATGTAGAAAAGTGTTTATCTACATTGACCCGTCCGGGGATCGAACCCGGGACCTCAGAGCTAGCGACACCTTGAAAACCGGTGTGTACGCCACTCGACCACGGAGGTCGAGTGGCGTAGAGTTGATTTTCAATTTTAAGTTTTCGGCCTATGTTCCTTGGGAAAAGTTGTTCAGTTTTATGCACCTGATTACCTCGTTGAATATACGCACTCCTTTTAAATTAATCCTGTATATGTAGTCGTAAACTATAGTGTTATTTGTAAAACACCATTAATTTCACAGGAGTAGATAACTATCATCTTAAGCAACAACGTTTGTTCTACGACTTTTCATAATTCGTTAGTTCTTTTTGCATACTCAAGCGATATTACCACTGTGCGCGACGTGCTGCGGGCTCGATCCCCGCATGGGACACGCATTTGTGTGATCCACAAATGCTCGTTTCAAGTCTGGGTGTTCTTTGTGCATGTGATTTGAATGTGTGTGAAACCCCCGCGACACAAGGATTAAAAAAAAAAGATATTTATGTTTATTTGATTTTTATTTTTTATTTTTTTTAATAAACGACGCCCGCACTAAGGAATTTAATCCTTGTGTCGCGGGGGTTTCACAAACATTCAAATCACATGCACAAAGGACACCCAGACTTGGAACAAGCATTAGTGGATCACACAAATACTTGTCCCATGCGGGGATCGAGCCCGCAGCACGTCGCGCACAGTGGTAATTAGCGTGGTGACCTATACCACTCGGCTGTCCGTGCAGTCATCATTTATGTAGGAAGTATGAAAAAATTTACGAATTATCAAAAGTCGTAGAAAAATGTCGTTGCATATGATGCTAGTTATCTAAGCCTGCGTGGGTGATGGTGTTTTAAAAATAACACTGTAACCCTCCTCATTACTAGGAACGTTTGACACACATCAGAAAAAAAAAATACAGAGCGCAGGCAAAGAGCCGTATAAATCAAATTGTACATTTCCTTAAGTATACATATTAGGAAAGCCCCGTCTAAAATTTTCTTCTGATCTGTGGTACTATACATTTGCAAAACAGTTTAAATTTATATTGATCTGACAACATTGATGCATTAATATTCTATGAATTAATAGGGGTTCTTGTACGAAAATAATTATTTATAATTACTAAATAGTTCACACGATATATTTTTGAACTGTCACTAGTTTAGTGGTACCTAAAGTGTAACTTGTAGTTCGCTACAAACTTCACACAAGATACTTGCCATCAACTAACTGCTTAGGGCCGGTCCACACGGCGCGTGGCGTCGACGCAACGCAAATATTACGACGCATACCCGGTCACACAGGCGCTACGACGCAATTTTAACGTTTCGTCGGCGCAGCGGCGACGCTCAGTTGCGGCTAGAATTTAGTAAAAAGAATCGTGTGTCCTCCCTATCAACGCATAAGCAACTGAGCGCTGCCGCTCCGACGTCGCATGATTACACCCCCTCCCACTTCGTCTCGGGGGCTGCTGTCCGTCATGTGTGCGTTGCGTCGACGCAACGTTGACGCAACGCACCGTGTAGACCGACTCTTACAAAGTAGCAATGTGTCACTTCCTTATTTTCCTAAATATTGCTCAAAATGTGTCCGTGTACTTCGCTGGTACGTCCTCACGATATTTTATACTATGGTACTTAAAGTGTCAAAACGGTACTTGTCGCTACAGTTACGGCGCCTTCTCCAGTATTTACTCTCTGAGCTTGAGGGCGTGGTCCTTAATGACCCCTCCGTCGCCCTCCGAAACGAACCTCTTTCGGCCTCTGTAACAAATAAAATATATGATTTACGAAAAACATTTTTTTTTTAAAGTAAATTTGGACAACATCTCATACATGAATTATAATCAATAATATTAAGAATCAATATTAATATATACCAGCTTTATGTACTCATTGTTATACAAAATAAAATATTCTTATTCTTATACATTGCTCCGAATCCAAAGTAAGGAGTTTATCATGTAACAAAAACCCTGTCCGATCCCTAAGACTATAATTCGGTATCGTACTGCGAACACATATACGTAGCCATTAAATGGATTGGAGATTTTTTTTCCAATTGTATATAATTAAATAAAAATAAAAACTGATCCAAGGCAACAGCAACACTGACCGCTCCTCAAAGTTCACGTACTTACTACCTACAGCTTTGTGTCAAAGAAGCCGCCTATGCGAGACGGTTCATGAACTGTACCACGAATTAATACACTTTTATTGGATCTGACAGGGGTTTTGTTACATGTTGTATGTAATTTATTAATAAAGGAAAACATCGCGAGGAAGCCTGAGTTCCATATATTAGAATCTGGAAACGCCAACCCGCAATGAGCAAGCGTGGTGATCAATGCTCATTCCTTCTCTATATGGGAAGAGGCCTGTGCCCAGCAGTGGGACATACTTACTTCTGCCTAGACTTTTCCCAAGCCATGTTGGGGTCGGCTTCCAGACTTATCGGATTTAATATAATTAATATCTTGGGACAATTCACACACGGCCATCTGATCCCAAACTAGGCAGAGCCTGTACTATGGTAACCAGACAACTGATAAACATACTTATATATTTCTAAATAAATACATATTATAAATAACACCCAGACACAGATCAAATGATCGTGCTCATCACACAAAGATTTATCCTGGGTGGGAATCGAACCCACGACCTCCGGCTTAGCAGTCAGGGTCGCTGAGCACTAGACCAACAGGCCCGTCTTTTTTAGGTTTTATTGTGTAGTATGAAATTTAGTTGAATATTTAGCAGTGGGACATATAGGCCGGTATTATATTAAGTTACCTTGTAGGCATTCGCTTGAGCACACTGTCTCCGAGCCTGAACTTGTTCTGGCATTTCTCCATGAACCTGTCCAGCATGATGTAGGCCAGCGGCACGTCCAGCACTATGTCTGTCATATCCTCCAAGACGCGGAGGAAGCCCTGAAATTAAATACAATACTTAATAGGCATGTCAATCCGGGTTTCAAGTAATGAAAAAAAATATTGGAAACGTATTTTTTGCTTTTTTTAAGGAGTGGGGGCTCGCCACGTCACTTGTGGCTACTGATTTCGCCTACTTATGACGTCAGAAGCCTTCACAACTGAACTTAAACTCGCCTTTGTTTTTTTTTTTAAAGAGATTACTAGCAATGTGGGTGGCACATTACTAGTAATCTCGTTAACCCCTCGTGCTAAGCTAAGATGCTTGTGTTACGAGTAGGTTCACGACGGTAGTGTAATGGGATTCGAACCCGCAACCACATGATCGCAAGTCCGACGCCCTAGCCATTAGGCTACCACCGCTTCGTGATCGCCAGAAGAACGAAGATAAGGGTATAACTTACCCTGTCCATTTGATCGGGCGTGACGATGACACACCTCCTCAGTTCAGCGAGGAATGTACACAGCTGTTCCTCCACACTCGAGTTGATCGCCTCAACGGCTAGTAACACCGTCTGCAAACAATATATCATGTTGGTGACCCTAACTGCTAAGCCGGAGGTCGTGGGTTCGATTCCCACTCAGGACAAGTGAGCATCGAGCGAAATTATTAGCTAATGAGGTTGAGCGATATTTTATTTTAATGCGCTTGTATTTAAGGTCGTATATTGAATGAATGCGTGTGATAATTGTTAATACAAGATACTCTTTAATTCGGATGGCAATTATTTTTTTCATTCTACTCGTGAACGGGTGCTGCTTGCGATGACTGGTCGTTCTGTTGACCTTGGTTTCTGTAGTTTACTTTATCTTAATTTTTTATTTCAGAGAGATACTCATAAACCTCAAGCAATTGTTTACTTGGCATGTTCCCTAAATTATTAAAAAAATATATATTGTAAAGACAACGTGCTGCTGGGAGTTTGTTGCGCCGTTTCTTCTCCCCGGCTAGAGCACTTAGGAAGCGGTGGGGTGGGCGAATCAGGGTGCTGTCTGTGTTGATAAAATTCAAAGTGCTACATGGTAGCCTAACTTGAATAAATGATTTTGAATTTGGTTATGGGGGGATTTGTATTAAATTACCTCGTAAACTAGCTCATGATGGAAGTGCGGTACTTCCAGCTCCCGTACACAGCGCATAGCTTCTGTGAGATCATTGGACGTCAGGTACTCTTTAAGTAACAGCTGTATTTGACGGATCAAAGACTTCACTGGCCTGCAAATAATATAATCACATTGAAATAAAACTACTTTTTAAACTGGCAACATTTTCTTTTCCTACTTTTTAATTTTAAGGCAAAACTGATCACGAATATATGGCAACTGTACTAGTAGTAAATGTTTGGTGTAATTTACAATCACATACTTTTGAATCACTTCGACGCCACACAGTTCTGACGCGAACTCCGTTCATTAGTATTGAATTTCTGATTTTGATCATCTACTTTTGCTGTAGACTGTACAGGCCTCTTCCCACATAGAGAAGGACTGAGCATTAATCACCACGCTTGCTCATTGCGATTTCAGATTATATTATTTTTGGGATTCCGGTTCCAGCTTCGAACCCAAGCAAGTAACAATATGAATTTTTCAAAGTTATACGTACTTTCTCAATTATTCTTAGACACCATTGACAAACGGTGAAGGAAAACATCGTGAGTAAACCTGCCTCCCTAGCCAAGTGACATTTCTACCAGCGATAACGATGATAGAAATCGCTTAAATCACATTAAATGTATGGAAATGACATTTGTTTTCGATATGTCACGTGACTTAGACTTGTCACTTTCATACATTTAATGTCATTTAAGCGATTTCTATCATCGTTAACGCTCGCTAGGGGGGCTGGGTCTCAAAAATTTTAATCTGAAATGGGCAAGCGTGGTCTTTCCTACTCTATATAAGAGGCCTGTGCCCAGCTGTGGGACATTAATATGCGTATTATACTGCCCAGCAGTGGGTGCATCAATGATAAGTAGTTTACCTGATCCCGCCACCAACTCCCCAAATGTTGTCGAGTCTGACTAGCCCCTGTTTCATGGAGAGTAGAGTCTCCGACCTATGTATAGCTTGTCTGGAAGAAAAAATTAATAATAATAAAATAATAATACATTTTTTTATTTACTCAAAGACAGATTGCAGTAGATATACATGTAGGTACATGATTATATAAAAGTTTTTAAAGAATATGTTATATAGGTAGTCTACAATCGAGTGGGTTCAAAGCACTGTTCTCCTAGCTAGGTTACAAAATAACCTGTGTTAGTTTTAATTTTGTGTTTGTGTGTGTGTGTGTGTGCGCATATAATGTTTTAGGACAACTCACACACAGCCAAATGATCCATGATCCCAAACTAGGCAGAGCCTTCACAGAGCCATCACACAATAATTTGTCCTGGATGGGAATCGAACCCGGGACCTCAGAGCTAGCGTCACCTTGAAAACGGTGTCAAAAATGCTTACAACCTCTAGCAGTTGTTTACTTGGCATGTTCCCTAAATTATTTATATTTTTTATATTGTAAAGACAGCGTGCTGCTGGGGAGTTTGTTGCGCCGTTTCTTCTCCCCGGCTAGTGATCTTAGGAAGCGGTGGGGTGGGCGAGTCAGGGTGCTGTCTGTGTTGATGACATTCAAAAAGTGCTACATGGTAGCCTAATTTGAATAAATGATTTTGATTTTTTTTGTATTTTTGAACTTACTTGGCATGAGAATTAATATCAGTCTTCTCGTTAGTAATTTGCACGAACCGCGGCGGAAGACAATCGTCGGCCACGCATCGGGCTATGAAGTTCGACAGCAGGATCACAGCATCCGGGGTGTCTAGCACCAAGTCCGGTAACTTCTCAAGGAGCCTGTCGAATGCTGGAGACAAAAAAAAAATATTAAAATAAATATGGTGTTGGCCTAGCAGTTTTAAGAATTTTTGTTCAATAATGCATATATAGTCCCACTGCTGGGCACAGGCCTCTTCAATATAGAGAAGGAACGATGGTATCGTATAGGCGATAAAATGTCAGATTCTACAAATATTGTATTCTTTAGACACCAGATTCGACATTTTTTTTATTTGTCACTGAATTTATCGAGCAATACATTGACCTAAGTATAATACAAGATTTTTTAAGCTATTGCATAGCTTTTATCGCGGGCTTTGAGCGCGGCGACCGAATCAAGAAATTCCGTAACGAATATAAACCTAACACCCCCCACTCCGACCGGCACAGCGGTGCGGCGTTGAAAGCCGTGCATCGTCTAACCTCGTTTCAGTTCGGCAGACTTCGGCACGGTGTTAGTGTACGAACGACTAGACAGGCGTATGCTAGATCGAGACGAATAAAATAAATAAATAATTATAATTGCATAATTTGAAAAAAAAAATGCTATTCAATAGCTTTACCGCGGCAGTACCCGAGGGCCACACGTGTTTTTTTTTATATATTTCTAACTGCCTAGATAGAACAGTGGCCGTAGAAAACGGGATTATAATTTTTTTATTATTTACGGCGATAATTCTAGAATCTGACTTTACTAAAATCTGGAGATACATACATAGAATCTGATATTTGTTAAACCATAATAAAGGCAATACAACTTTAAAATGGTATTTTAATAATGATAAATTACATTTATTGAAGTAACTATGACTCATATTTGTTAGTAACAATTTTGACTTAATAACTATGTTAGTAGGTACATACATATAAAGGACAAATACAAAAAGAATCTTAACCTAAGAAATATAAAACAAGTTCTATAGAAGAAAAAAAATTGTGTGGTTTTATGAAACCACGGTAAAAGTGAAACTTTTTTTCACATTATAGATATTTAACTAAAAAATTTCGGAATAATATTCCATTAAGGGTATATAAGTAATATGAGTAAATAGTCTATACACTACACGGTCAGCTGATGGAACTATAGACGCCGCCATATTGGCTCGGCTGCTCTGACGAGCGCCTCTCACTTCATCCCTACTCCGCAGCCGACTGTCACGCGACATGCGACACACAGACCAAAAAATTTGAAACGATGTTATAAAAGTTTCACTTCAAAAAGAACGTGTTAAAATCTCACCATATCCAATATCCTTGGCGGAGAATACTCTCCCATATAAGTCTGAGATGAGTACAGACGCCATCTCGCAATGCGACGGCTTGTGGTCCAGTGCTATCTCAATAATTGTCTCGCAAACCTGAGCAAAATACACATTATCAATGGCAACTCAAGTTTTAAAGGCTAGTTAGACTGCACGGATAGCCGAGTGGTATAGGTCACCACACTAATTACCACTGTGCGCGACGTGCTGCGGGCTCGATCCCCGCATGGGACAAGCATTGTGTGATCCACAGATACTTGTTCCAAGTCTGGGTGTTCTTTGTGCATGTAATTTGAATGTTTGTGAAGCCCCCGCGACACAAGGATTAAATTCCTTAGTGCGGGCGTCGTTTATAAAAAAAAAAAAGGCAAATATTCCGCGCAAAGCTGGCAACATCGCATTTCTGGAGATCTTTTCCGATTAATAAAATACAAATCCAATAATTTTTTTCAGCCAAGCTCATCTGCCTAGCCTTTTCCCAAGCTATGTTGGGGTCGGCTTCCAGTCTTACCGGATTTAGCTGAATACCGTATTTTACCCGTTACCGTATTTTTTATCGAACCCGGGACCTCTGGGATATAATTTTTTTTATAGTTCTTCCATGATATCTTACCAGATGGCTTCTTTTAGCAGTAACGAACTCCAGTAGGTCTTCGGCAGCCGCGTTAGTGTCTCCATGTTCGAAATACTCCAAGATCACCGGTTCTGCCTTGCGCTGGAACAAAACATTATAAATCAGTAATTAAAAAAAAATTAATAGTATTCTTGTTAACCCCTCGTGCTAAGCTAACGCTTGTGTTACGAATTCACGTCGGTATGGATGGGATTCGAATCTGAAACCACATGATCGCAAGTCCGACGAGTGGGTTTTTATTGCTTGAAATTAAAACGGATTATGGTCGATTTTCAACCCCTATTGGACCTCTACTTAATCATAAACTAGCCTTTCCTCGCGGCTCCGCTCGCGTGGGCGTCGGTTACCGCGGCAAATTATAGCCTATAGCCTTCCTCAATAAGTGGGATATCTAAGAGAAATATTTTTTCAAATCGGACCAGTAGTTCCTTAGATTAGCGCGTTCAAACAAACAAACAAACTCTTCAGCAATAGCTATAATATTAGTATAGATAAACCACTAGCTGGTATTAATGACTGTCAAAGATCAGCTTTTAAGAGTAACGTGTAATCTATATATATAAAAATGAAACCCGTTTTCCGTTGTCATGGCATCACGCGTGAACGGCTGGACCAATTTCGTTCATTCTTTTTTTGTCCTGTTGTTTATTAT
Source organism: Plusia festucae (assembly GCA_950381575.1). NCBI lineage: Eukaryota > Metazoa > Arthropoda > Insecta > Lepidoptera > Noctuidae > Plusia > Plusia festucae. The sequence continues at coordinate 1,664,353 of OX494457.1, forward strand.
CAGGAGAAGGTTCTTAGAGAAAAAAAAAATAAAAAGTTGCGCGAAAAATTTAAAAAAATTAAAGAAAAGTTAATAACCATATTAACTTTTCTATTTTAACCTTTATAGCCTTTGACATATCTGTTAGTTATTTGACATGACAACGTCTGTCAGGTCAGCTAGTTAATAATATAATAATATCTTGGGACTATCTCACACACGACCATCTGATCCCAAACTAGGCAGAGCCTGTACTATGGTGACCAGACAACTGATAAACATACTTATATATTTACAAATACATACATATTATAGATTAATTACACCCAGACACAGAACAAATGATCGTGCTCATCACACAAACATTTCCTGGATGGTATTCGAATCCACGACCTCCTGCTTAGCAGACAGGATCACTAACCACTAGACCAACAATTTTTTTTTATGCTTATGCTTTCAACCCACGCCGAGGGCGCGACGTGGGGATATGTCGGACTTTCACCGACCAAAAACACCCCGGTCTCGTCTCTGCCTTGGTCGGAGTCGTGGGATCACTCGCGCATTCTCTGCTCGACTCCGGCTGGAGACCAACAAGCCTGTCAATTGGGTATTTGACTACTATCAAAAATTGATTTCTGACAAATGTTTCTAAAAATAGTCATAAATTGAAGCAAAATTGCGAAAAAATAACAAAAATATATACACAATTATATAAGTTATAAGCTTAAAGTTAGTTGATGTCGCATGCTCTATCTCTTTTTCGCAAAACGACGACTTGTACGGGGCAGCCCCAGACTAGTATGGAGAACTAAATATTGACGTCACAAAACATTATCGCTATCTCTGTCAAATTAGCAATATTGGAATGCTTGTAACTAGCTCAATATAAAATTAATTAGTGTGTCGTTTTTAGAATTCGTTATAGTTTGAAGTATCTTTTTGATTTAGGAAATAATAAAAATTATTCAAATACCCAATTAGTTATACCCTGTCAATTCTGTGTAAATAAACAATATAAACATACGTTTATAGATAAGTTGGCAAGCAATCCACAGAGTGACCTTATCATGAGTCGATGAACTCGGCAACACGCGACATCGCTCACAGAATACAAATATTTTTGTCCTACATACTGAAACCATACATACAAACATCTGCTTAGCCTTTATTTTATTTTTTAAATAATAAACTAGTTGTTCCCCGCGACTACGCCCGCGGTACCTAATTTTTTAATAAAAAATATAGCCTATGTTACTCAGGGTGAATGTAGCTTTCTAATAGTGAAAGAATTCATGAAATCGGTACAGTAGTTTTGAGTTTATTCATTACAAACATACACACACACAAAAATACAAATATTTTATCTTTATAATATTAGCGTAGATAAATATGGACAACATCAGATACATTGCTCCGAATCCAAAGTAAGTAGCTAAAGGACTTGTGTTATAGAATCAGAGACAACGAAGGTACCACAAACACCCAGACCCGAGACAATATAGAAAACTGTTTCTTTCTACATTGACCCGTTCGGGGATCGAACCCGGGAACTCAGATCTAGCGACACCTTGAAAATCGGTGTGTACGCCACTCGACCACGGACGTCGGGGTCGGCTTCCATTCTCACTGGATTTCGACTGGCCTGTTGGTCCAGTGGTTAGTGACCCTGACTGCAAAGCATTTGTTCTGTGTCTATGTGTTATCCTACTAATATTATAAATGTGAAAGTGAGGATGTTTGGATGTTTAGATGTTTGGATGTTTGTTAAGCTTAACATCATAGGTATCAGAGGAAATATGCTTAACCTCCTAAAGTCATACCTAAGCAATCGAAAACAGCATACAGAAATTTCCAACATATGCGTACAAACAAAACGTGAGAAAAAGTACTTATCTGAACATAGATTTGTTAGATATGGTGTGCCACAGGGCAGTGTACTTGGCCCTTTATTATTTTTAATTTATATTAATGACCTGCCGCAACGTATAAAACATCCTATGGTTTTGTTCGCTGACGATAGCACTGCCTTGATTAAATGTACTGACCTTAAACTGTATGAACATGACATAAATAATACTTTAGCTGACATTATAAAATGGCTCGACAAAAATAATTTAATGATTAATATACCTAAGACTAATGTTATGCATTTTTATCAGCGATTACAACCTTTAACTTTAAATTTAAATTACAATGGACAAAAGGTAGACCAAGTGCAAGTTGCAAAATTTTTAGGTATAATGATAGATAGTCAACTCACCTGGAAGCCACATGCAGAAGAAGTATGCAAAAAATTAAGCACAGCGGCTTATGTACTTCTTAATCTATCAAAAAAGGTAAATATGGCCGCTAGACTAGTTGCTTATCATGGTTTGGTGGCGTCGATTTTAAGATTCGGAATAATATTTTGGGGAAATTGTAGTCTCAGAGAACAAGTATTTAAAGCTCAAAAACGATGTGTACGGGCAATGTGTAACATGAAAGTAACAGATAGTTGTGTGCCTGTATTCAAATCCCTAAATTTATTAACACTCCCATCATTGTACATTTTCGAAACAGCTGTCTTTGTTAAATCAAATATGCATCTTTTTGATAAAGTGTCTGTAAATAGGAAAAGACCACTGAGAAGGCAGTATTTGAACAAGTTGTGTGTTAGCGGGCATAATACAGCATTGTTTAAGAAGAGTGTTATATGTATGTGCCCGATTATTTTCAACAAAATACCAGACAACATTAAAAATGAGCCTATTATAATCTTTAAAAAAAAAACTGACATCCCTATTAATAAATAAATGTTATTATTCCATCTCTGAATTTTTAAATGATACAACAATATAGCTAAATAGTCATAACTGTTAATTCCAAAAATTGTAATTCTTCTTTTGACATTTTAAATTTGATTTTAATTAACCTACACTAACTATTTTTGCATGCCTAATTTAAGGTAGAATGTACAAGGATCTCCAACATAATTTCTAAACATCTGTATTTTTATTGTACCTACATTCTGTGCAAATAAATGATTATTCTATTCTATTCTATTCTTACTCAATCACGCAAAAACGGCTAAACGGATTTGGATGAAATTTGGCATGCATGTAGCCTTTGACATGGAAAAGAACATAGGCTACCTTTTATCTCGATTCCTTAAGTAGTTACCGAGGGAAAATTAAAAATTGTTTCAGAGCTAAGCCGTGGGCAGACAGCTTATAAATTTGGTATTATTCTCTATTAAAGCGCAAGCTAGTTTCTCTATAATTTGTATGTATTTATGAAATATGTATATAAATATGTTTATCAGTCGCCAGGAGTGGATGCCGCGATGACGAGTAATAGAGGAATGGAAGGAAAATACGCATTGCGCCGACCCCATATGAATGGGATAAGGGCAGGAAGAAGATCAGTCGTCTGGTTGCCATAGTACAGGCTCTGCCTAGTTTGGTAACAGATGGCCGTGTTTGAGCTGTCCCAAGATATTATTATTTAGCTGAATACCGTATTTTACATGGAGCGTTTTTGTTGAAATCAAAAATATATACATCATTTGAGAACTGTTATAATATTATGTTGTTAAATGATTAAAAGTTGAATTGATGGTGAGTTCCTGTTAAATTATTGTTTTACAATTTCGCTATGTGTATACATATTTATGCTCGTGACTATACTCATTCTGCTGCCCATTCTCCTTGTTTCTATATCAGGTCCTACACAGCGTGACGATTCGACGGTCTCCACTCCAGGACTCGTCTGCCCCGGCCATACATCCTTCGACAGACATCGATACAAAGAAGCTAAGGTCCTTTATGGTAAATAAAGCATTTACCATAAAGGACCTAGCTTCTTTGTATCGATGTCTACTACTACAACATTTCAGAGTTTTTTGCAGATAAAGAAAATGCATTTGTTTGAATATTTTGAACGCAGTTATTAAAATGCTAAGATATTTTTATTTTATAAATAAATAATAAATAAATAAATAAATAATAAATAAATAAATAAATGTGGACAACATCACATACATTGCTCCGATTCCAAAGTAAGTAGCTAAAGCACTTGTGTTATGGAATCAGGGCCAACGAAGGTACCACAAATACCCAGACCCGAGACAATGCAGAAAACTGTTTTTCTACATAGACCCGTCCGGGGATCGAACCCCGGACCTCAGAGCTGGCGACACCTTGAAAACCGGTGTGTACGCCACTCGACCACTGAAGTCGTTATTTTATTATAGTAAAACTAATTATTCTGTTTTTGCTGGTCTTGTACCTTTCGCATGCCTAATGGTAAAATGTGGCTGAACTTATGTTATTATATTTTACATCATATACTGTACCCATGTAGTGTCATGGTGGCCTAGCGGTTCAATGAACGGATTCGGATCCAAACCCAGGCAAGTACCAATGTGACTTTTTCAAAGTTATATGTACTTTCTTAATCATTCTAAGACACCATAGACAAACGATGAAGGAAAACATCGTGAGGAAAACTGGATTCCAAAAATTGGAATCTGAAATCGCCAACCCGCAATGAGCAAGCGTGGTGATCAATGCTCATTCCTTCTCTATATGGGAAGAGGCCTGTGCCGGCAGTGGGACGTTTATAGGCCGGTATTATTACTGTACCCATATTTGCGAAATAAATTATCTTATCTTACTCACCACAATCTCCTCAGGTTCAGCCTCCACTATGATCTGCTTAAACTCTACATCACCGTTGGTAATGGCTTCGGAATCGTAGTTGGGGTCGTTGGCATCTTCAACATACTCCTCCAGAAGTTCGGAGCCGGGCAAACCCCAGACACCCTTCCCACCGGCACCGCCTGGAGATGAAAATCATTAGTTTTGATTGCCTTATTGGTCTAGGTTAGGGACTTGAATGAATGTTAGAAGCGGCGTTGCCTAATGGCTAGGGCGTCGGACTTGCAATCATGTGGTTGCAGGTTCGAATCCCACCCATTACACTACCGACATGAACCCACTCGTAGTACAAGCATCTTAGCTTAGCACGAGGGGTTAACGAGATTACTAGTTATGTGCGACCCACATTGGTAGTAACTTAAAAAAAAAAAAAAGTTGTAGGTTCCATTCTCAACCAGGAAAAATCTTTATGTGATGATAGTAGATTATTTGTTCCATGTCTCGGTGTAAATTATCTATATATGTTTATATCTTTTATATTAAATTCTCATGTTTGTTACCAAACTCCTCAAAAACGGCTGGACCAATTTGTATGAAATTAATAATAATAATAATAATAATAATAATAATAATACGTTTATTCACATAAATTGAATATTACAGAAAAAGTCTAACGGCACCTGTACTAATGAAAAATATCATTGTATCACAGGTGCCTTACTTAAAAATCTACAACAATTATGATTAATAGAAAAAAACTTGGTAAAAAACTAACTAATTTCGTGTGAATATCAGGTAAGTAGATTCTATCTCATTATTTTTACAAGCATTGTCTTCCAAACCCAAAACTGAGTCCAATCTTTTGAGTTCCAAGTTTTGTAGATAATAAAAATTATTCAGATTTCTTTTGTCTATCAGTTTTACAAACTATGTAAAGCTACTGAGTGAAAAAATAGAAACAAGTTTGACCTTGAGCATGTACTTATACAGACAGAAACATATTCAGGTTATGTCATCACAAAAAAATATGTTAATGAAAGTATGTATGTTGTATTTTTTTTTATTATTGTTGGATTTTTTTTTTTTTTTCTAATTTAAATTATACTTGTTTCTCAAATTTATTGGGTATAAAAGTTAGTTATTTAACAATTCTATTGCAATGTGTTTTAAAAGTCTATTGTAATGTTCCTATGCAATGTCATTTTGGATCATAGTAGGTACCTAGGTTCTGTAGCTATATTTATGCATATTTTATTATTTTTCAAATATAATTTGATACAGTACCTATTAGATAATTTTAATCAAACTATTTTGTAAGAAATATTACGGATTGAAAAGTGGATTTAAAAAGCAACAAAAACAAAAATGAAAATAGTTGAATAACGATTTTTATTGGTGTTATTTAATCTAAACCTGGGGACTAAAAGTTAATTTCTATTTCTTGTATTTTAAAAATGGTGATCACTACAATTAATACTTAAATTTTGTAGATTTTTCCTTAAAATGGTGATACTTAGGTATAACAACATCAAAGTTTTTTTAATCTAGAAAAAAAAGAAAAAAAAACATTTATTTTGCCACATAATACGACAAAAAAATATGTAAAAAAAAAATATATTCGTCACACTGGTACAAAAGCAAAATTAGAAATGTTTAAAAAATACAAATAAAGCATGATTTTTAATTTCCTGAATTGAAATTCATTTTTTTTCAAGTAATTTTTTTAATCATTGTTTTAGTGTTAAATAATAAACCTAAAAAAAATCTTATCATATTTGATTTCAATAACCAACTACCAGCATATCAACAACCTATTATCAATTTAAAGATAAAGATATTTCTAATAAACCAATTAGAAAAAAAAACAAGCACATGTGCTATTGTTTTCTTTACGTAACAAATAGCGTAGGCTAAGTATGTACGATAAAACCGGTCACCTAAAATAAAGACCGCGTGGTGTCGATGTGTCCAAAATAGTTTTACATCACAAGTTGTTTATATTTTGTTATTGCGTAATAATCTACCGCTCGACCGGCATTCGATAACAAACCGCACAATAGGTAACTGCGCAGAAACGTAGTGACCTTGAAATTATCGCCAACCCTGGCGAATGGACGAAACACAAAATTGATCCGAATGCGACTCTATTCGCGTCGCATAATTCTAGAACTTTCCCTACCGCTACCGGTTTCAATGGAAATTATAATGCTAGTAAGTAAAGGCGTGGTGTACCTTTCTTTGGTAAACCTCTTCCATGGCCGTTGCGTGGCCTACGGCTGTTCTTCCAGCTGCGGTACTTAGGCAGCGGCGTGACTGCAGTCGGGTTTGCAGGCCCTTCCTTGCTGTTCTGACGCCAGAACTTCTTGTTTTTGCGCCGCAGACGCTCCGGGTGAGATGTCGCCGCGTCCCCGGCCCCCTCGACAACCACCGGCTTTTCGTTATCGTCCGCCACGTTCTCAGTTTCGGAAGCGAAGCGTTCGACTTCCATTGCGGCGACGATACGACCAGTTTATTACTTCAAATCAATGTGAAATATACAAATAACTCGAAATAGAATCTAATGGGACTCTTACAAAAAATGTAGGTCACGTTTATTTTGTTTTTATGTACGATAAACAACAGCTCGGACTACGCACTATTTGTTTTGAGAGCGTACCAACATGAAGTTAGACGAATAACATAGCGATTAGCGAACGATTGTTGTCTTTCTGCTTTGGATTATAGTCTTTTAGACGATTCAAAATAAATACTTACAGTATGAAAATGGTAACTAGAGCAGGAAGTTTATAAATATATTGGTCTAGGAAATAGGTCAATTTCTAAAATAGGTAGTATTGATTGATAACTGATAATATTATTATTGTGGCCTATTCATAGTGATAACCAAGACTATTAATAAAAGCTAATAGGAAATGATAAACTGACGTACTGAAGATATTAACTTTTTAATGTTATTCTCTGTTTTTAGAAAAATGCGACTAAAAATAAAAATTAAAGTCTAACAGATCAAATCACAACCAAATGGTCACTAATATTGATCTGAGCTAATTGGTATTATTCTTAGATCAAGAACTAGTATTGGCTGTCGCCTGTCGTCGCAGTGTCGTCCGTCATCCAAAATATTAATGTTCTGTGCCCGTCATTGTCAAACTGTCCTCAACTGTCCTGTCAGCTCAGAAAACAACATTCAATTCAAATCGATTATTTGTTTTTGTATAAAAAAATGGATATTGAATTAGTTGCGGCAGCAGCAGTTTGTTTATTCACTACCTATAAGAAATATTTAGCAGTGTATCAACGACACATGGCTATAAAAAAGCGCTCTCGTAAGCGTAAGCGGCGATGTTGGATGCAAGATATTCACCAAGAGCGAACAGGGTCCGTTGATTTGTTATATCGATTCAATTATCATAAATAATTCAGGCCATTGATGAAAATAGGCCTCTTTCCTCTCTCATTGGCGACTGAGCTGAAACTAAGCATCTTTCTACGAGCTACAGCTTTCCATACTTACTATAAAGCCATGGTATTGCAGCTTAGACCAAAACCTTCCCTCTCTACCCGTGGGTGTCGTAAGAGGCGACTTATGCATACAGTAACAAAGAGAATGGACAGCAGTGTTCTCCTAAAAAATGAATACAAAACTGCGGTCACCAACCCACTTGCCCAGTGTGGTGACTAGGACAACTAAAACCCTATGATTAAGCACCATAACATACAACCCCCATAGACGTAGTGTAGCTAGATGGATTGATGACCTGAAAAATTTAACTGGGTCGGACTAATGTGGAACGGGACCGGGTGTTGTAGCAGAAGGTTATGTCCAGCAGTTGACCGCGATAGGCTGAGGTGATACCTACTCAGGCGTGGTCCGAAGGGGAGGGGGTCACAGAAGACATGACCTCCCCCAAGATCTAAGGTCAAATTGAAAAATCTCAAAAATTTATCAAGCTATCCTCTAACAGCGGTAAATTTATAGTTTGCTGACATCTAGTGGTGTTTTATGAACAACATACGATGGCCAAAATAACTTGGAAATGACATCTATTCAAGATAAATAGATACCTATTTTTTATTAGTGTAGTGAGTGACCCCCTCCAAAATTTCAGGCAGCTACCGCGCCTTTACCTACTATTAATAAAACTTAAGTTAATAATTGTTTCAGTTTGACTCTAAACAACCGTTTGTCCGAACTGCTTACGGAACCAACAGGACAATACTTCGTTCACATGTCCTCAACTGACTTTGAATATCTTTTACAAAAGATAACTCCGATTATCAAGAAGCAGGACACAACTTGGAGGAACTCAATACCAGCTAAGATTAGACTTGCGGTGACACTACGGTTCTTGGCTACTGGTGAAAGCTACACAAGCTTACATCGATTCTTCAAAATTTCAACTACTCTAGTTTCTAGAATCATTCCAGAAGTTTGTGGAGCATTTACTATTGTCTTAAAAGATATTGTTAGGGTAAGTATTTTTAAAACTTTTTTATTTAAGCTATTGCATAGCTTTTATCGCGGGCTTTGAGCGCGGCGACCGAATCAAAAAATTTCGTAACGAAAAAACCTTTCACTTCCCACTCCGCCTACCATGTAGCTCGGCCGAGAGTTCGCTTATCGTGTATGTATAGGTATTGTACCTACGACTGTACGAAGCTCGCACGGATCGAGACGAGCTGCTCCGAAATCGGACAAATATGTAAGCAGCTATTTGTGTTTAATGGAAGATTAAAAAAAAAAATACAATAAATATTTGGAAATGCTGAAAATTTATATTCTTATCGTTGGCTGTATATATTTTCAATTTATGTAGGTACAATTTTGTTTTTGTAACTCTTTTCTTACCGAAATTCGAGAAAGAGGAGGTTCAATGTTTGACGATGTAGGTACCTATCTTTTTCTTTTTTTTACCAACTTAATTTTAGAAGCTTCTCCAGCTGTTTTTCTTTGCTGGTGTAAATAACATTTTCAAATATTTGTTACAGTTGCCATCAAGTGCTGAAGAATGGCTGACTAAAAGCAAAAAGTTTAGTTTCCCTCACTGCGTTGGTGCTTTAGACGGTAAACATGTCTTGATAAGCTCACCATCTCAACTTGGACCTGAAGATTTAAACTATGACGGCAGTTACAGTATAGTTCTTCTAACTGTAGTCGACAGTGACTGCAGTTTTATGTATATTGACGCTGTCCAAAGTTCAAACGATGACAGCGGTGTGTTCAATCAAAGTGATCTATGGGATAAAATCTGTACCAATAGCCTTAATTTACCTTGTAATCCGAATTTTCCGTTTGTTTTTCTTACGAATGGTGTATTCCCTTTAAGTGAGCACATAATGAAGCCATATACTGGTCACCATCCTATCGGATCTCACGAGTATTCTTACAATCTGTCTTTGAAGAACTGTCATTCGGTCACCGACAATGCATTTGGTCTTCTCTCAGCTGTCTTCAAAATTCTTAACAAACCAATGAATCTAGAACCACGAAAATGCTCTACGATTATCCGTAGTTGTTTGTTTTTACATAATTTCCTTATCAAAAGTGACTCATCTAAAGATATTTACGCGCCACCCGGTTCTACAGATATTTATAAGAATGGTGAACTGGTGGCACAGGGGTCTTGGAGGCATGAGAGTCAGGAACATTTTCTGCCATTACAGACCTTACCTTGCTTACCAGAGGAAAATGCCGTTCAAATAAGAATGAATTTCTTGGATTACGTGTATAAAAACTCGTTTGGGTATAACTGAAAGGTTCTTATTTGAAGATATAAGTAGTGTTGACTGACCCCTTTTCAGACACCAAAGTGGAATTTCAAAATGTCAAGTTTTTTTTATGAACAGCAGTTTCTGTTTATTTATCGAGTTAACTGCATACTCTATGTATGCTTTGACTATAATAAATATATTATGTCGTTTAAATACGCTCGTCATAGTGACAAAAGGCGACACGATCGGCACAAAACGGCGGGAATCTGTTAATTGTCAAGTGCCAATTATATTTCAAGTTTTTGATAGTTTTTGACGTTCCATCTAGACATTATATAATCAGAGATAATATGGGACCTACGTTGTTAAAATAGATAATGAGATAAAGACTTAAGGAGTAAGCTGGTCAGTGGTGAATGCTTGACGAGAGCATTACCAGTGTGTCGAGAGCGTCATGACAAGTGTGATGCGAGTCGGTCGAACGCTTGACTTGGGGAGTGAGCTGGTGAATGAGTGACGAGAGCGTTACGAAAAGTGTAACCGGCAAGGCGAACGGAAGTTGAGAGGGAGATATCAAGTTAGTGAAGATAGAAAGAGAGGGACTTACGTTTTGTATAGGTATTACAAGAGAGACGTGCGAGGACTCATTTTCTTTCTCACATAAGCCAGTTACCTTTCGTATACCTACCTAAGACACACAGGGCCGTCTTTAAACTATTTGAGGCCCTGGGCACATTAGGATCATGGGGCCCCTAGATGTAGAGCTTTTTTCCTTTTTTCAGATCCACTAGGATATGACCGTTTCGACATTTTATATTATAATTCAGTATTTAATTAATTTTATAACGAAAATATTCGCTAACACAAAACAGACAAACGACGATTTAATCAAACAATACTATTTTTTTGTCAGAGCTCAAGCACAGTCAGTAACAAACTAACAACTACAAACAAAACAAACGCCACAACATCGCAGACAAATACTTGAAGGGAATTCCCGTTCGTCAAGTCAAACGACGATCGGGAGTCGGGAATTCCCCTTTTTTGTCTTTGGTATTACGAATGACGTTCGAATCGGTTTCTTATGCTGCGTACAGACCGGCCAAACGAACGCCAACGAACGGGTTTCGTTGACCTTCGTTGCTGCAATCTGGACGGCTTAGCGAATGCCAACGATCGCTCGTTGGCGTGTGCCGGCGATCCGAAGCGTGGCGGTAACATCAAAGAAATCGAGCTATTTGAACGAACTCTGTTTGGACGGTCGCCGAAGGCCAACGAACGAACGCTCAGTTAAAGCAAGAGAGCGTAGCGTGTAGACGTGGTAATATGTAGTTGTCCACCATCTTCGCTTACGTTTATTTTTTCTTGTTCTTGCTAACTCGTTTTGGTATATAAAACTAGCAATTATAATGATGTCGTCGTCGTCCATGATTAAATTGCGAATGAAAGAGAAAAGAACCGGAATCAAGTGCCAACGAACGTTCGTTCGAGCACTAAATGTATTTGGATGTATTAACGAACTCCAACGAGCGTGCGGAAGCCAACGCTAGCGAACGATAAATATCCATCGTTGGGCGTTCGTTGGGCCGGTCTGTACGCACCTTTAAAGACATAAACCACACCGCATCAAATAATTCTTCTTTTTTTAATTTAATAATTTTTCTTTTAATTGTATTCTTATACTTACATATAGGTATTTAAATTAACCTAAATATACTAATATCGGAAAAACTCATTTTTGAGAGAGAGTGAAGTAGGGCAAGTGACCCGGTTGTGGCCACCGACCCCTTTGTGGCCATTTAGAACTTCAAATCGTTATAACTAAGGCAAAGACAAATATATTACTCTATGGTTTACGGGAATAAAAATATCTAATATTAGCAACATTGATAGCGTTGACAGCTTTGATGTGTCAAACTTTACTTCAATCCAACAAGTCATTATTTTTTGACGAGCGTCAATTGTTTTATTTCTTAGCAAAAAGGCTAAGGCGAGCGGGTGAGTAACCAATCATTATTTTTTCAATTCCTTCTTATTTTTTTAATGTTTATGTTAATCCTTCATAAAGAATACACTGTCTAAGTGGTACTAATGATATTTTATCGCTATTTGTTTATTAAGTGATGTTATGAGAGGTGGCCACTAATGGAACCAAAATTAATGAATTTTCCCATCTTTGGCCACATGACTGGCCAAAAGTGGTGCACGTAGAACCCCACTTTTGGCCATTTAGTTTTTATCGTGATTTTTCAACTTAATTACTTAGCTATTTTGATATAAGTAATCTATTCATTTTCAGAGTAACGATTATAATGCCTTCATCGAAACCAAATACTAAAAAAATCGGTGTCGTGAAAAGAAAATTGTTCCAGTACTCACCGCATAATTCAAGCTGAGATATTATATTTCATAATATTATGTTAGCTATTTTTGTCTAAATAAAGACTGTTGGTCGTAAATTAAAAGATTTTCGAATAAACTTTTTATTACTTTGAATTATCTGCTTTTTATTTTGTATGAATTTTGATGGCCAGAACTGGGACATGGCTGTGGCAGAAATGGGGTAAATCTGGCCAAAAATGGCACAAAATCCCATTTTTTTTTCTTTTCTACAGGATTATTTTTCCAATGAATCATTATGAAAAAAAATGTATCCTTAGGCTAGATTAATATATATTTGATCACTTTTTACAAGAAATATGTCCGTGATAACAAAAACTGTAAAATGATATAGCCTCAAAGTCTACAAAATTCTTAAAATGGCCAAAACCGGGTCACCTGCCCTACATACTTATACCCTGTTTATTTATTAGTTTGATCTTTCTTTTTGACGGATGTCAAATCTGAAATCGATATAACTTTGCAACGACGAACAATATTTTCTTATTTTAATAATATTAAAAATTGATAATAATCATAAGAATAGACACACAACATAAGAGTACCTGTTAAGGACTCAAGCATTTTTCGAAAGTCTTAAGGTGATACCTCCGATGTGGCCCGCGAAATTCAAATTTTCATGTGTTTTTTGCAATTTGCTAATCAGTGACAAGTTGTAATTTGATCAAAATATCGTTCGCGACAATAACAAATATAACTTCAAATACAAGAATGATTAAAACGTTCGCTCCATTCGCTCGCACAAAGAATAATTGAAAATGAGTTAGATTTCGGAAATTTTACTAACTTTAGATTAATCTTTGTGAGAATGAATGGAGCACATGTTATGATCATTTTTATATTTAAAATTATACTTGTTATTGTCGCGAATCGAATTTTGATCAAGTTACAACTTGTCACTGATAAGCAAATTGCAAAAAACACATGAAAATTTGAATTTCGCGGGCCACATCGGAGGTATCACCTTAAGTGGTTTTTATTGCTTCGAAGTAAAATTTAAATAGAAAAACTGAAAACAATGGTACCTACCCAATGTTTTTATGTCTAGTGCAATAAAATTGATTGACGAATGAATTTATTTATTTTGAACTAGCTTCTGCCCGCGACTTCGTCTGCGTGGACTTCAGAATCGGGTCCAAAAAGAAATGAAACATGTGAAAGTAATAAAAAATGGAATAAAATTTTCACCCGTGTTAGCTTGCGCTGTAATAGAAAAAAATACCAAATTTCAAAGCTTTCTGCCCACGGCTTAGCTTGGAAACAATTTTCAATTTTCCCTCGGGAACTACTTAAGAAATCGGGATAAAAGGTAGCCTATGTTCTTTTCCATGTCAAAGGCTATATGCATGCCAAATTTCATCCAAATCCGTTCAGCCGTTTTTGCGTGATTGAGCAACAAACATCCAAACATCTAAACATCCAAACATCTAAACATCCAAACATCTACACTTTCACATTTATAATATTAGTAGGAAGTAGGAAGTAGGATAGTTTAAAATATACATACAGCCACATATTTAGCCAACACATTTTTTACACCAATAGATATTTTCTGTTTCCCATCACTGACCCATCTGTCAAAAAGTTCAAGCTATGTTGTACAAGGTATAGCTATCCGCATGCGGCAAACTAAAGCTAATATAATAAGCGTAGGTATTGTAGTAAGTCATTATCATCAGATTTTTCAAAATTAATGTTCTTCGGTAATACCTAAATATCGGTTATCATTTGGTAATCTGGCAGGAACTAGGGGGCCCCATTCTATCGCGGGGCCCTGGGCACGTGCCCATAGTGCCCAGTGGGGAAGAGGGGCCTGAAGACACAGTACAGGCTTAAGCCTGTACGACTGCAGTAAAACTGCTTTAGGTCTTAAGAGATAAAGTAGCTTTACTGCAGTTCTGTGGTCTAAATTAATCTCGTTTGTTTTTTTTTCCATGCAAAAAAACTACTGAATTGATTTTGATGAAATTTATAAAATTGTATAGCTCAAGATTAGAATAAGACGGTAAACACACTATAATAAATAAATATGAGTATTCATTTATCTATACATATAATAAATCTGTAGAAAAGTCATTTTTGTACATTGAAGAAATTGAAAAAAAAAATAGCCAGCGTGTGAAAAGATAACTAACAGAACCCATTTCCATCACTTTTGAAATTTTTGTCTGTTTGTCTGTTTATCTGTTTGTCTGTTTATATGTTTGTTTGTGCGCGCATCACGTAAAATCTATGAATCCCATGCAGACAATGTTTATATACAAATATTATACGTAACTTGAGGTATTACTTAGTTTTGGTTTCATCGAAATCGGTTCATAAACAAAAAAGTTATGTACATTTGAATCAATAGAAAGCGATATCGGCGACACAATGTCCAATTTAGGATGAGCTCTCATCAATATAGTCGTCCATATTAAATAGGGATCAAACTCTAAATTTACATAATCTCCATTCATCTGTACACGTAATCTTTGACATATAAACAAAAAAGTAACCATGGCGAAAATAACGTTGCCATAGCGATCAGTTTATTGAAGTATGAATAACTATTTAAGATGCTTACAGTAGTATTAAACAGCTCGGTGGTTATACGATAGGAAATGTGAAATATCTTGCTGCGTATTCAAATCCTGATGTTACTGCATATTTTGTTTTTTATTTCTAGAACCGACTTTCTTACAGAAGTACGAATATATCGAGCTAACCCTTTTTGTGTTTTGTATTATTTTTTAGTTTGTAATTTTTTACATGGCTAATTTTTTAGATAGCTTGCTGCTCATGTAATTTTTGATGCCTGATCGAGACAAACAAAAATGCATAAAGTTTTTACAATCACACTTTACTGTTAAACAGGTGAAGTTCATAGTCAGTTAGTTGATAAGTCCATCATCTAAATCCCGCAATTTCTGCGACTTACATAAAAGAAACCAAATTGTCAAATACCCGTATCAGGCGACTTGAGCCATCTAAAGCGCATTCAGTGATTCAGTCAGTCAAAAATATTTTTCACATGCATACCTATTACGACTGATCAGCGCGAACAACGTCGCGGGTACAGCTAGGTCATCAAGGTTACTTTATTCATATTTTTGTCTTTATTAAACTGAACGGACGGTATTTGAATCGCGCATCCACTACTGATGAATGCCTGTGTGTGACGAGATCTGATGGCAAACTGCTAAGCTGGCATAAATAAATATACTTACAGGATATAGCGCATGTTCCAGCTTTTGATCTGGTCATTATTATCTATACCTACTAATATTATAAAGCTGAAGAGTTTGTTTGTTTGTTTGAACGCGCTAATCTCAGGAAGTACTGATCCGATCTGAAAAATTCTTTCACTGTTAGATATTCCACTTATTGAGGACTATAGGCTATTTTTCTTTTGGAAAGCTATCCCCTAAGGGGGTGAAATAGGGGTTGAAAGTTTGTATGGGAAGTTCGGTATTTTCAATGATAGACACATGAAATTTGGTATACGGGTTTCGGGTTAGAGATAAATGAAGACGTATTTCAGCAATTTTGAAAATCATCCCCTTAAGAGGGTGAAATAGGGGTTGGAAGTTTGTAGGTATATGAATTGTGTCGTTTTCAAAGATAGACACGTTTAATTTCATACAAGGGTTATTAGTTAGAAATAAATAAGACGTATTTCCGAGATTTTAGAAATCTACCCTCTAAGGGGGTGCAATAGGGGTTGAAAGTTTGTATGGGAAGTTCGGTATTTTCAATGATTGACATATGAAATTTTGTATACGGGTTTCAGGATAGAAATAAATAAAGATGTATTTCAGCGATTTTAAAAATCATTCCCCTAAGACAGTGAAATAGGGGTTGGAAGTTTGTAGGTACATGAATTGTGCCGTTTTCAAAGATAGACACATTTAATTTCATACAAGGGTCATTAGTTAGAAATAAATAAGATGTATTTTCGTGATTTTAGCCTTTTAGGAATCTACCCTCTAAGGGGGTGAAATAGGGGCTGAAATAGTTGGTATGTGAAGTTCGGTATTCTCAAAGATAGACAGATGAAAAGATAAGTAGATAAGATAACGCCCATCTAAGACATATCTATAATGACGACCCCCGTGGTCGAGTGGCTTTCACTCCGGTTTTTAAGGTGTCGCCAGCTCTAAGGTCCCAGGTTCGATCCCCGGACAGGTCCATGTAGAAAATAACTTTTATAAATTGTCTTGAGTCTGGGTGTTTATGGTATCTTCGTTGTCTCAGATTCCATAACACAAATGCTTTTGCTACTTACTTTACGTTAATTATTATTTTAACGCCATAATATTTTATGAAAAATTTTATTCATACTCCTTACTTTCAAAATCACAGAATACATCCATCTACCTTTAATACTACTCTTTATTTTACGCGCGAGCGAAGCCGCGGGCAACAGCTAGTGTTATAATAAATATAATGTTTGGTATACTTACGGATTGATATTAAAAAGGGGTTCCTTAGGAGTTGGGAAATAAATAAGTTACAATATAAATTTTTTGCTAAAATAATTGATTTATTTGGTAACAATATCTAAGAAATAGAAAGATATCTATATACATAATAATATTACGGCTAATTATTTTTAAACTCCACAAATTCAAATTTAAATACATTAATTATAATTTTTATATCACAAACTGTATTTATTATTTTATAAGGTTCATACAATCTTAAAATAGAATTAGAAAACATGTTGTTATTTACATAAAAACTGTTTATAAGTATTATATATCTTTCATTTTTAGCATCCAATACATTAATCATATAGCATCCATATTTCAAATCAATTTTTTGTACACAAAACACAACATGTTCACCTTTGGGAATGACAAACTTAGAATTTACCGCCAAAAAACGTTCATGATGCCATAGAGAAATGTTAGCATGTTGTTTTTTTAAAAGTGCATTCAACCTGTGAGCTAGACCACCTTTTTTGTACTTTACTTTTTTTGAGTTTGTTTCTAAATAGGTTGAACAATCAGAGTTTGTACTGTCATGTTGCAATGGCTGAATGTTCGTTAATGTTTGAGTTCTACAGGTTAATATATCAATTTCTTCAGCTTTACACTCTTCAGCTTTACACTCTTCAGGAGAATGTGTGTCACTTATATTCTGAGAAGAATTTTCAGAGCTAAAATGGCTATTGAAATAATTCTTAACTTTATTTATTAAATTTTTCTCTTTACTGTCTGTGGTGTTATCAGTGCTGCTTGTGGAATGGGTGACACTGTTAATTTCTTTTTTAAGAATTAAAGTATTAACCCCATCCTTAAATTCTGTTTTATTGTCCTTGTTAATTGGATTAGTACAGTTTATTTCCTTTGTGTAAATAGTCAATTCTTTAGTTTGTTCTTCTTCATTAAAAGAAAGATTTTTCTTGACTTTCAATGAATATTTCGGGGATGCAGCTTTCAATGTTAAAATAGGACTTTTTGCTTGAAAACTTTTTGGTTTCAGTATTGGAGAGCTGGATTTATTTGGCGGGAATCTCGATGTCAACAGTATTGGTGAAGAAGGAACGTCAACACATTTTGTTGTTAAAATTGGTGATTTTTCTCTATGCAAGTCCTTCTTAACATTTTTAGTAGTATCTATGATTGTTATATCTAAGTTAGATGTATTTTTAGAAATTGTTTTCTTACGTTTACGTTTTCGTGAGCGATTTTTGTTGTTTATCTCACAGCATGGTGTATTTTCGTAATCGCTGGAGGAACTTGATGACCATTTAATATCTTCAGTATGTTCTTGTGAATTTAATAAACTGAACTTTTCCAAAAATATATTAGCAGTCTGCTTTTTCATTTTATTTTCGTAAAAGCAAACTGCATGTAGCAGTATCAACAGTTAATATTTAGCTTCACTGACATGTCTGACATTGACACTTGACATTTTGACAAGCAGTTTGACACTTGACAGAGAGTTGAGAGTGTGTTACGCTGTCATTCAGGGCTGCCAGTTAAGAATTAATTAATTAAATAGTAATCTCTTTATACAGCTCTTTATACACCGAACTGTATAAACACGTACACCGAACCGTATGAACACGATTCAATGGCAATATAAATGATATTTAACAAGTATTAACAACACAGTCTGTCCGTGACCATGACGCAAAGGTGTTGAAACGTCGGGAACTAAAATAAAAATATACCACAATAGAAGCCGTTTAAAAGTAGTTTTATTTCAACACATTTGACATAAATAAAACTAAATTATAAAAACAGTTTTCAGTAAGGCATTTTTTTTATTCGTTCTGAAAAGGATTTAGTTGCTAAATTATTATCAATTATTTTGTAAGAACCCCACTACATGGCATCGCTGATTTAACGCGTTATCACCAATGTATGATTTGTCAACCGAGATAACAAGATAACTCTTTTATTATTGAATAGACAATAAATATTTTAGAATACCTTGTAATTTTTTGTTTATGTAGTGTAAATATTTAATTATATGTTTAAGTAAAATGTGACGGAAAATGACCAAAAGTATTCTAAGAAAGAGCAAAGAAAGGTACTTTAACAAGCTTTTAAAAACTGTTTTATGCACCAAACTACTTATGATGTTTGTGCGCCATTTTCATCAAAACATGTTGGTTCATGTATATCTATTGTTTATATTTCAGCATCATGTACAGGTAACTAAGTTAATGAGCACAATCATATTTATTACAATATAAACAAACGCAGTAAATTTCACAAACTGAAGTAATAAGGCTTCTAAGTGATCGTAGCGTAATGTATTTATATATTGCTCATGAGTCATGTCTAATGTTGTATTAAAAATCTCAGCACCTGGTTACGTGAGGTCGGCTAGCGGGTTCGAATAATAATATGCTGAAAATACACAATTAAACTAAAATCTAAAATCGCCAACCCGCAGTGAGCCAGCGTGTTTCTTAATGCTGATTCGTCTTCCTTTTCTTTATATGGGGGAAGGCCTGTGCCCAACAGTGCGATATTTCTTTGTAGCTAATATTATATAGAACACACTAATACTGCTCTATACAAAAACAGCTCTATAGGAAAAAAAAGGACAAACAAACAATCATTGTAGTAACGATGACAACCTGACAATTTTTTTTTGATAGGGTTAATGTCATTTTAATTCACCTGAACATCTTCACTAGTATGGTGCGCGATCGTTGTGCTCTTTTTTTATTTTCCGTGGTTGTACCATGTTAAATGTTCTTGTGGTTCTACTCGCTGGTTATATTCTTATTGATTTATATTTTTTCAGGTCTCGGATGTCAATTCTATTGTAGTGCGTCTCAGAAACTATGGCTACTTGTCACGAGACAGTAAAGATATATAAAAAACGTTCCGGGACCGCCGGGGTACGCGGTCACCTATACGAAACTAAACTAATAAGCTTACTTCAATTTAGAGCACAAAATGACAAGAGAATAGAAGAGTTTCAACTAGCCACCAACGTAGCTGATGCAGGGGCGTTTGATGACATCTGTATAAGAGCTAAAGTCAAAGGATTTGATAGACCCATCGCCATCTTTATACAAGCAAAACACAAAGAAAAGGACCAGACTTTAAAACTGCTAAACAGTAGAGATTTGACCAAATATTTTGAAAGCTACTTGTTGATCCGACGAGCATTTGAAAAAAGCAAAAATGAGTTGTTATTCGATGGACATTTCGAAGATGTTGAATGTCTGTTCGTTATGTACACGACAGCCAGCGATTCGGGCACAGAAGTCGCACCTTTGAACAACACTGTCAACCTTTTGAACGAGTTGATAGGAACGGGGACGCCTGCTTATCAAACAACTTGTAATAACGATCATGTGGAGTTTTTAACGAAAATGGCTGTCAAAGAGGAAATAACCGCGTTGGCTGTACAGATCGCGAAGTATATCTGCGGTGAAGTTAACTGCAGGACAATGTTGAACAATGAACTTGTTCTGCGCTATCATGTCTTACTGGCCCAAAGAGTTTTCCAAACATCTCCAGTCCAATCTGATGGATATCGAACTTTAACATTAAGAGAAAATTTCTTTCTACAAAAAGACTTCAAATACGACGAATGTTTGCTCATATTTAAAAACGCATTATATTTAGAAATACTTAAGAGGCGGGATAATGATTTGGGTTTAAGTAACCTTTTTTTGAAATCGTACATCAAAGAATCCCCGAGCGCTCAACTACTGAGTGACTTAATTGGCAGCGTAGTAACTTTTGACGATGGGAAATTAAAGTTCGTAAACAGCTCAACATTTTCGGAAGATATGAAGAGAAAGCTTGAATCAGTGTATGTTTCTGCTGAGACTGTAAGCGAAGCTATTGAATTGGGTGCAATGAAAGTGTTAAGGTCCTGTGAACTAAGAGTCCCGGCCGCGTTCGGAAATTCTGATTTGACGCTAAGAGGCAGTGAGACCAAAATCAACCATCGGATGGACTACTTGATTTCATGTCTGTGCCGTTTCATAGACCAGGTTAAGCCTGGTCATGTTATAACAATAGATGACTCAGAAAATGGATTACTAAGGCTCAACGGCGGTATAGGCAGCGCTGTCGGTAATGTATTAGTACACGATCCAGACACTAAACTGTTGAAGTTCACAGAGAACTCTCAAGAATTAGAAAAACATGCTAAAACGTTTTTGGAAAAGTTAACCAGCAGAATCAAAAATCTGAACAAATATAGGATCGAAGTAAAAGCAAATATGTTTCCAAAACTGGCATTCGACTGCAGGGAACAAGACAAAGCATTGGTCCAAGACTTTCTAACCAAACTGGTATTCTTCACAAACCAAGCTGACGAAAGCGGCGTCGGAGAAATATTGAGATATGAGATCGAAGAACAGCAGAGCCACATCGTGAGCAATCTGAAAGTAAGATCTGAAGCAATATTCCTCAAATATCATGATGAGATCCAAAAGTGGTGGTTGTCTCCCGAAGAGGGCCCGTATCTCACAGAACGAACGGAGACATATAAGGACGCCATCTCTAGTATCGTTGAAGATCCATTGATCAGCATTATGCACATGATTTATAGAAGCAAGACGAGAAATATTGATTATACATTCAAGGAAGATGCCGTCGCGACCTTGAAATTTCAAGATCAGATTTCAACAAACGTCGTCGTTTCTAGAAGCATCACACTCACAACTGCTAAAGTTATACAATATTTTAATAGCAGACGGCATTTCGTGATAGATTTAGAACATATATCGCATCTTTCGACTGACGATTGTAACTCTTTATGTGCTGAGTTACAAAACACAAGCAAAGAAACTTTATTGATTCTCACTTGTGCTATAAGAAAATACTCCCGCCATTGGTGTAAAGTCGTAGAAAAGATAGCGAGCGCTGTACACGATATTCATACTATTATTGTTACGAACGAGGCTTCAGAAGCATATGTAAAGCAATACTTCTCTTTCGCTGTCAACGACATTATCAATGATAGGAATAATCTTATTGACATGACCGAGCAAACCCAGGTAAGCATCTTAGATAATGGTAGCATCATGTTTCAAGGTCAACAACTGGATTTAAATTCGATGTTCGACGACGAATCAAAGTCGTTTATAGATGGTGATGTGTTGAATAAAGTTGTGGCAGGAGAAACAATTATAGTCGGGAAACATATTGGAAATCCAAGCTACGATGAGATAAAGCATTTATATGTAAAGAGATGTCTCTGTCGCGGACGAGTCAGGCCAAAACTGTACCGTGATCTCCTTGAGAAGGATACCGACTTACTCATAGAAACATTTCACGATGTTGCCGATGACGTAGTACTAGTGACAGCGAAGCCAGGCATGGGTAAGTCGACTCTACTCACTCACTTGTCACTCAACACGAAAGATCTCGACCCAAAAATCTGGATAGTGAGGATAAACTTACTGGAGTACTCGAGAGAGTTCAACGAGTGGCAACAGAAAAAAACAGTAATCGATACATTGGAAACCATTCGATTTATGTGTCAAGTAATCCTAAGCGACAAACAATGTGAAAAGAACAAAGTTACCATCGCTTTGGAAGAAACCAATGGTGTTATCCGAATTAAGGAAACCAGCGCCGACGAGCTTACGGTATTTGAACTGAAAATGTTTCTCCACTTTTATAATACAGACAAAATAATATTCCTCTTCGATGGATTTGACGAAATCTGCCCCCATTACACGAAGGAGGTTCTAAACATGCTCAAAATTGTCCGCAGCTTTCCCAAAAAACATAAAATGTGGGTAGCAAGCAGATGCTACAACATTATAAAGTCAATACTACAAAAAGAGTTTGGGACCGCGTACGAAATACAACCTTTCTCTCTTAAAGAACAAGATGAATATTTAGAAAAATTCTGGAAATCGAATCTTATTTTAGAAGATTTTGACAGTGCTCAACTCAAAAATGCGTACGCATTTATAGATTGTGTCACAAATGAGGAATTTTCAAATGTAATTAGTTCTAGCCGTTTAAGGAAACTTCAGTTTATACCTCTGTACTACATATTTTTTAGTGCTTTAGAGCATTTTAGACGTGCGGCCAAGTATTCGTATATTCCCAAATGGTCTTATTATATAGCGCCGATCAAAAATCCGGCACTTATGCTGATACTGCTTCACTGCAATGGCAATAACAAGGAAACCAATGACATGCTCAAATTTAAATCTACTCCGTTACATCTATACTTGTTGGCCGATTATTTTCAAAATGAAATTAAAGATGTCCATTTAACAAACAAATGGAACCCAGAACTCCATATGTTTTCGATCTATGAACGATTTCTCGAAACCAAACTAAAAAGGATTCGATTTCAGGAGAAAAACAGAATGGATATCTACAATCCTGATATAATTTTGACTTACGATAAAGAACGCAAAGATTTTATATATAAACATAAGAAACTGGCCGCGTACGCCTTGTTCCATAGATACAACCACAGTTTATTTAGCAGGAAACAATTGAAAGAGATTAAGAAAACGTTGAAGTTGATTAAAAGGGGCGGTGAGAAAACCGGCGTCATTTATAGTGTGACAAATAATATTCCAATTTTTATACACATGACATTCACAGAATACTTTGCAGTCGAATATGTCTGCGATATATTGAAGAACGCGCCTCATAGCGAAAATTTAATTTACTTTATATTTCATACTATATTCAACAATAGTCCCGCAAACGTTTTGAATATTCTAGATTCTAAAATCAAAATGGACGATGCGCTTCGTTTAATTTTCAGAGACAATGAGAAAGCGATTTTTGATATTCTTATTGAACAAAGCAACGGATATGAATCTTTAGAATTTGACGAATACGCCGACCTCTTATTCGATGTGAAAAAGTTTGATTCTTCTTTTAATAGAGCGGTTGTTGAGAATCTTTCTAACTTTGTCGAGTTTTTTTGTTCAATACACGATAAATATTTAACAGAAGCTAACTTAGATAATTTTATTGATATGGTACATGAAACGAAAATGACCACTTCAGCTTTGTCCGTTATCTGCGATGAATTCCTCCATTTTGCTATTAATGTTGTAAGAAAAATTGATAAAAGAAAAATAGGAAGATTATTCAATACCGAATATTGGGTCTCAATATTCACTAATTACGAAAATTTATGTAATGAAGAAATAATTGAACTTCATCGCACTCATATGTCTTTGGGAATAAGCCCGAGGTTTATCCTTCCGAATCAATTTGATTAGCTATGTATTTCGACGATAGTTAAAATCGTGTATAATTTGTGAGTTTATTTTCATAGCTTATTTTATATTTTATATATCTTAGTTATAAGCTTATATTGTTGCATAATAACAATGTACCTGCCTGAAAAAAAACTTGTTCTATTTAATTCCATTCCATTCTATTTTAGTCCCCACCGGTAGCTTCCCCGTTCGTCTTTCAAACCTCTCTGTCTTAAGCGATATCTGTCATGCTCCTCGCAATCTGTCAAGATCATTACACCATCTTAGCCGCGGTCGAACTGGACAGCGATGTCCTCCCACAGGGGTCCAGTTATTCAGTCCACTTGCTAGAAAATACCAGGCTTATTTTGAACGAATGAATAAGCATGCTAGTTTATTACCATGTGTATCTGGACCATAGCATTTTTCGACTGGCAACACAACCCTGAAATGTCAAATAAAATTAAGCTCCAAAGAAGCTCGCACTACGAAGCTTTTTTGGATGTCATGCGTTCCTCTATCCATAGACTATATCGCTAAACTTCGTTCCCCCTTCCCCTCCGAGAGAATTCAGTCGATATTTTTAGCTGTCTTGTAAACACACGCGTAGCGAATGCAAAAAAGCGTATCAGTTAAATATTATTAAATGAAAGCTCTGATCGTTAAAATAAAGTGCAGTTTAAGTAATAATTACTTTTAGAAATTATAAAATTCCAATTTGCTTTACGAAATTACGAATGAGATATTTTGATTTATTTTGATACGAGTGGTGCGTTTATTGATCGTATTATTTTGATCTGATTCCGGGTGAGTGGTTTCTATGTAAGTAATTAGTTAATGTAAGACAGTTGTGTTGTTTTGTTTCTATTAGCTATGAAAGATTTCTTAGGAATCGAATTCAATCAACTATAATGAAAGTACGTTGTGATGTTATAAAAAGCAAAAGCAGCTAGATACTTACCTATTTCTTTGATAGGTATTTCAAATATATACCTACATTAAAAAAAAATATTTTTTTTTTTAATATATTTAGTTACTACGTGCTATGATTTCTTTGCCTAGTTCTCGGAATGAGGTAACTAAAAAAAATTGAGATCATTAAAATATAATATTATCCCCATATAATATTAAAAGGCGAAGTGCGAGTCGGACTCGCGCACGAAGGTTTCCGTTCTATTATTTAGAAAAACCGCAAAAAAATCACGTTTGGTGTAAGTATGGGTCATACATATTTATTTTATTCTGTTCATGGTATTTATAAAAAAAAACCTGCATTTATTTACTCGTATAATATATACAATCTATTGTCAGGACTTTGAATGAGGCTGACATCTGAGTTTGTTTCGACATTTCTTCTAGTATCCAGTTGGGAAAAGTCGACTCTAGCGAGCACCAAAATGTGACGTATAAAAGTGATAACATCCTAATTGCAAAATAAATCTTTTGAATTGTTTTAGCGGCAACATAAATAATTATATCATCTGTGATCATTTGAACTGCTTGAGATACAGTGCAACATTCGGAGAGATGGATGGATAGCGGAGTATTATTAATAGCACAGTCTTTAAATCATAGTCCCGTTATTTATATTATACTAGCTGTGCCCGCGACTTCATTCGCGTGGATGTCGGAACTTAACAATGTAATTTTACTTCTGGAATACTTTAAATTCAAATATCTTTTGATAGAATAAACCGATTGTAATGAAACAAAAACTAAATGTTACTTCAAGTTACGCGCAATCGTTGTGTATTAAAGTTTTCGACATTGCTTTCGTACATTTTACGTGATGCCCGAACAAATAAGCAGACAAACAGATTAAAATTCGAAAAATGCTGAAAATGGGTTCTATTGGTTGTCCTTTCACCCTTTTTTTTTTTATGTATAAAAACGACTTTTCTACCGTTTTATTATATAATTTAGTCGTAGTTTATAGGGTCCGTTTTACCCTTTGCGTACGGAATCCTATGAAAGACTTAAGATTCATACTTAATTACCGAGTTTATATTTCATGTTTAAAAAATTAAACAAAGAGAGACTTTTAAAGACTACTTTTATTTAAAAGTAGACGGAATACAAACTTGAGAGAAGTAAAGAAATTATCTCAAATATAGTGCCGTTTTTTTGTATCTATCGTTGAGGAAAATCGGCATGCTGCAGTTGCAACCACTGCCCCCCTAGCCATGAGACATTTCTACAAGCGATAGCGATAATAGAAATAGCTTAATGGCATTAAATGTATGGAAATGACATTTGTTTTCGATAAGTCACGTGACTTAGACTTGTCACTTTCATACATTGAATGTCATAGCGATTTCTATCATCGTTAACGCTTGTAGAAATGTCACTTGGCTAGGGGGGTGGACATAATGCACCGAGTGCGGCTCACAAGAGTACCGCCTTCACACGTTTCTATTTATGTATGCTTTTCAATCTATATCTACATATAATTGATTGTCTGTGCATTTGTGCACGCTAATCTCAAAAACGAATTCAGCGATTTGAACGCGCTTTTCACTGCGATAATGGCAAGCTTCTCATAACATTTAGTAGTTGTTTCATTAAAATCGGTTGACAAACAAAAAAGTTACGGTCATTGGAATAATGCGGGTTTTATGTCACTTCGTTCGTGTGAGAAAATAATTAAAATAGTTGTAAAATCCAAAAGTGCACGCCTCATAATCTCATTCATTACAATAAAATTGAGATTATTTGTAAATAATAATTAAACTATATCGAATTATACCGTGCAAAGTAGCTTCTATTCCTTAAAATACTGAAGCCTATAAAAAAAAAAAAACAACTCGATAAGTGAAGTATTTCGCTCGTTATCGTGACCACAAGATACGGGATCCGCACATACAGACACACGGACGTCCAAGACAGAACTTTTTTAAACAATTTTTTAATTATTTTAAATAATAAAAAGAGATTTAAAAATATCATGAGTGTTAAAAATAGTGTTTTTTCTCAACATTTGTCTATTTATATTCACTTATAAAAACAATAAAGAATAAAAAAAGTTACATTTAAAGTTGGAGAATCACTCGGTGTGCGTAAACTGACAGTAATACCCACCTCAACGCTTCGCTTATGAGGCGTGCAATTTTGCTATTCCCGGAACTCCACGAGAACGGAGTCGCTGGCACAGCTCATAAATATTAAGGAGTGAACATTAATATCAGAAACCAAGGACACCAAATGGTGTTTGTTGAACCACAAATAAAAGGCACATTGATCATAACATTGAAGCTACGAGCTACAAATAACTTCGCATTATTTCAAACGAGGCTATTTACAATGGTATAGCGCTGGACACGGTTTTAATGGCCACCGTCTCACTCCATCATCAGGCACGCAGTGGAATTTTTTCAATACTCAATACTTTATTTCGCTCCACAATGTATAAAGGTTTTAAATATAATAACAAAGTAGCAGTTGTGGACCCTGTCGGGCACGAAAATATTAGGAGAGAGGAGGAATGCTAGTCGTCAACTAAGTCTGACATTATAATAATATACGTATTTTTGTTATCAGCTTAGACATCAATAAAAAAAAAAAAATTCTTTTAAGCTATTGCATAGCTTTTATCGCGGGCTTTGGGCGCGGCGACCGAATCAAGAAATTCAGTAACGAAATAAACCTAACACCCCCCACTCAGCCTATCATGTAGCTCGGCCGAGCGAAGCTCGCACGGATCGAGACGAGCTGCTAAATTGGACGAATACGTAAGCAGCTGTTTGTGAGAAAGTATATAGGTGTATAGGTATCTATCATATCTATAAAATGCCACACACATGCAAATGCACATGCAACAGCTTTAAAAAAAAAAATAAAAAAAATGTGGACAACATCACATACATTGCTTCCGAATCCAAAGTAAGTAGCTAAAGCACTTGTGTTATGGAATCAGAGACAACGAAGGTACCACAAACACCCAGACCCGAGACAATGTAAAAAAGTGTTTTTTCTACATTGACCCGTCCGGGATCGAACCCGGGACCTCAGAGCTGGCGACACCTTGAATACCGGTGTGTACGCCACTCGACCACGGGGGTTAGTTAAAATAATACTTCAAAATAACAAAATTTGGTCGTCATGGCAACTATCTACTTACCAATTTTGCCATGGTTACCGCATAAACAAAGGTGTGATTTTTTGTATTACATGATGCGCGCGCAAATTAAACTTAAAAAAAGAAAAAAAATGAGGCCAAGTGCGAGTCGGACTCGCCCATGAAGGGTTCCATAGTAGCAAGTAACATAATATAAAAGTTCTTGTAGTTCGTTGTGTTGATTGAATGAAAGGTAAATTGTGGTTTACGATTTATGAAGTACTAACTTCTGCCCGCGACTTCGTCTGCGTGGACTTCAGAATTTGGTAAAATTAGATATGAAAAATGTGAAAGTAATGAAAAATGGAATACAATTTTTACCCATGTTATAGCTTGTGCTGTAATAAAGGAAAATACCAAATTTCAAAGCTGTCTGCCCACGGCTTAGCTCTTATTCAATTGTTAATTTTCCCTCAGGAATTACTCAAGGAATCGGGATAAAAGGTAGCCTATGTTTCTTTCCATGTCAAAGGCTACATGCATGCCAAATTTCATCCAAATCCGTTCAGCCGTTTTTGCGTGATTGAGCAACAAACATCCAAACATCTAAACATCCACACTTTCAAATTTATAATATTAGTAGGATAGTAGGATTAAAAAAACTACTTACTAGTCCTCGTTGAAACCAATTTTCGGTGGAAGTTTACATGGTAATGTACATCATTTATTTTTTAGTTTTATCATACTCTTATTTAGAAGTTACGGGTTACATACATTTTACCAAGTTTCAGCAGCATAGTTCTTATAGTTTCGGAAAATAGTGGCTGTGATATACGGACAGACAGACAGAGAGACAGACATGACGAATATATAAGTCAAATATCCAAACATAACCCTCCTTCTTCGTAGTCGGGTAAAAAAACATATTGTCGCATTGAATACCTTCTTTTAAAGTTGGCTATAATTAGATCACGTTACGGAAAACATTGATTAATATCTGAAAAGCAATTAGTTGTATAGCTTTTTGCGACCACACCACAAAGCTAATGGATGTGCATCAACGACTATAGACTTTGAAATGGCAGCCAAAAATAGATAAATGTTCTACAAGTAATATAGGAATAATTTAAAAGGAGTGCGAATATTCAACGAGGTAATCAGATGCGTAAAACTGAACAACTTTCTTCAAGGAACATAGGTCGAAATCTTAACATTGTAAATCATATTTTCATACAAACATAAGTCACATGACCTGTCACTTTGTATGAAAAGTTCATTTTCTATTGTAAGATTTCGACCTATGTTCCTTGGGGAAAGTTGTTTAGTTTTATGCATCTGATTACCTCGTAGAATATCCGGACTTCTTTAATTAATTATTCCTGTATAAAAAAAGGAATATTGAATGAATTATTTGTGTTAAGAGTTCCGAGAAATATAAATATAACAGAAATATATTTCATAGAAAGCGAGTACGCGCACGAATAGTGAATTCATTCAAACTGTGCCATATGAACATAGTTGGTACGTTCAAACCTACCGTCAGTCGTCAAGGACAAGCGCCAGTTCAAATATCTCCTTAATTTTAAGTTTAATGGCGGTTTAGGTAGTGAATGAGTGTCACAATGTAATAAATATGTAGACGACGACGAAAGTAGATATATAATGCTCGATGCACACATCAATGTTTTTTGCTTCACTATTAGCTACGCGCTTGTATGAAGATTATCTATTTACGGTGCTACTAATATTATATGCAATATCTGATTTGTATTTAACAAATCGGTATAAAGTATGAGTCAGAATCAGAATGAGAATGCTTTATTTGTAAACATAGGTAGGGTTACAATAGTGAGATGTTACATTACTAGGTAGGTGCACTATACTTTGCCATGTGGCGTACAAATATTTGATTAATTTTACATACTATATATAGGTAGTTTTTTTTTTTTTACTTTACGGAAAGAGAAAATGTCTAGCTAAAAATATTTGTATCAATACAATTATGCATAACAATAACTAGTCTGGACATTTTAAAAATAAATATGACGGCGTCGATGAGTGAAGTACGTCGAATTAGAGTGACAAGCTGTCATTCTGACGGAGCGTCAAGTCGTTGGCAGCGCGGCGGGAACTTCACTTCACTTTTTGACAAGCGAGGACCGCCTGCGTACCACGTCTAAGACGAATCGTTTAAATTCGACATAATCATTAATAGTTTTTGATTTGTTCTTTGCTGTATTAGTGATTAACAATTGATTAAAGTGTGATCGACATATATTTTGGTCTTTCAATAAAGATAACCTCCTTGTGACCACGTGTACGATGGACTCCCTTGATGTCGGCCCTTCTGAGTCGACAAATAAATAACTTATTGGTTAATTTGTATCATAATAATAATAACAAGGAAATAAAGGAAATAACAATATAATATTTAAAAATACAATTTATAAAAAATATTATGAAATAAAGGAGATAACAATATAAGTTAAGTAGGTACTTATAACTGATTTACGTAAACAATGATAATTATACAGTTTCATAATTCCAGCAATAAACTTCGTAGTCAAAAATTTATGTTTTAACAACGATATATTTCGTTGAAATCTCAAGACATGCACGTGAATGATGACTGGCTGATAACTAGCTGACCCGGATAACTCTGAGGTCTTGGTCGCGGCATGGCATTGTTATTAATGATAATATCGGCACAGCAACACAATATTAAAAACTTCAAACAAATGCATCAACCGGTCAAATTTATTTTTAAATATGTTCAGCTGTCAGTTGCGTTTTGTTATACCATTTTTAACAAATGATCCGCTGACTTATATTTCGACTGGTTTGTTTTTTGTTATTCCATGTCAGTTGCGTTTTGTTATACCACGTTTTATGCCACGTCCCACGGGAACGACGGGAACGGGATAAAAAGTATTCTATGTCCTTCTCCTGGTTCTTAGCTACCTCCATACATTTTCAGCCTAATCGGTTCAGCCATTCGTGAGTTATATATAGTGTAACTAACACGACTTTCTTTTATATATTATTATATCTATAAGATTTATTGATTTTTCATTCTTGTTCCAGATAAAATGGAGTTTCTACTAAATAAAAGAGATATATTTATAGCTTTGTTCATGATTCTCACTAGTGCGAACTCAGGTGAGTTATTTTAACATCTCATTAAAATACATAATTATCAAGTACGTCTATACATTGATATAAGATTAATCTACACTAATATTATAAAGCTAGAGTTTGTTTCTTTGTTTGAACGCGCTAATCTCAGAAACTACTGGTCCGATTTGAAAAAATCTTTCACTGTTAGATAGCCCACGTAGTAGCATTTAAGTATTAAAATTATAATCAAAATAAATTTGGTTTAAGAGTAAAAAACGGTTTATCTCGATATCCGGCAAAACTACAAGTCCTATGGAAAAAAGTCAAATGGAAAAGTTGTAGGTAATAAAAAGATCTAAAACTTTTGTATTTACACTACAAATCGAGAAAAACCGTTTTTTACCCTTAACCCCCCCCTTCCCCTTCCCGACCTCAGATCGCCCGTAAATTATTTTTCCATCATTTTTATAATATTCTCCTCCTTTTCCAATGGTTTTCATTTGACTATTATTTTTTTGGTTTCAAAAATTATCGACCCTGGTCTAATTGTGTTTTTCTGATTCCAGTGTACAGTATCGACTGTTTCAAATGCGTTTCTATGAATGGTCGGTTCTCGGCTTGTGATGACCCCTTTCATAACAATCATTCACTGCAAATGTTGGAGTCGCCCTGCATGGGAGGGAGGAAGGGACGCGACGGTTTGTTCCCAGCCACATCTTGTATTAAAATCGCCGGAGTTTTTGGTAAGTTAAAACCGATGACAATTTACACTTCTGCAAGCGTTATAATACCGGCCTATAAACGTCCCACTGCTGGGCACAGGTCTCTTCCCAAATAAAGAAGGGATGAGCTTTGATCACCACGCTTGCTCATTGCGGCGATTTCAGATTCCAATATTTTAGAATCCAGATTTCCTCAGGATGTTTTTCATTCACCGTTTGTCAATGATGTCTTAGAATGATTAAGAAAGTACATAAAACTTTGAAAAAGTCACATTGGTACTTGCCTGGGTTCGAATCTGCAACCATGTGCATGCGAATCCGGTCATTGAACCGTTAGGCCATCACGACAATACAAGCGTTAACGATGATAGAAATCGCTTAATTGACAAATGTATGGAAATTACAATTCTCTTCGATAGATCACGTGACTTAGACCTGTCAATTTCATACATTTGAGCGATTTGATCAGCGATAACGATGGTAGAAATGTACCTTGTTTAGACAACACAGTTGGTACGTCCAAACATACCGTCATTCGTCTAGGTCAAGCGGCAGTGCATGTATCTCCTGAATTCTTTGTTGCGCCGTTTCTTCTCCCCGGCTAGAGCACTTAGGAAGCGGTGAGGTTGGCGAATCAGGGTGCTATCTGTGTTGATGACATTCAAAAAGTGCTACATGGTAGCCTAATTTGAATAAATTATTTTCAATTTTATTTAAGTGTTCTTAGAGGGGCTCGTGGCTAAGTGTAAGACGTACGGTTTGACGGATAATAAAGGTTAAGCCGCGCTCGCCGCGGTTGGTCTTTGGATGGGTGACCATTTGTAAACATATCGAGACCCCTCCGTGCCTCGGAAAGCACGTTAACAGTCCCGACTGTCATACAGTGATCTTTGATAGTCGT
Source organism: Plusia festucae (assembly GCA_950381575.1). NCBI lineage: Eukaryota > Metazoa > Arthropoda > Insecta > Lepidoptera > Noctuidae > Plusia > Plusia festucae. The sequence continues at coordinate 1,697,531 of OX494457.1, forward strand.
TAAGTCATTACAATTCTGACAACCAGTCTTACTATGGAATACTGTTTTACCTAGCAATAGGTTGTGGAGATCAGATAGGCAGTCGCTCCGTGTAAAATACGGTATTCAGTTAAATCCGGTAAGACTGGAAGCCGACCCCAACATAGCTTGGGAAAAGGCTAGGCAGAAGAAGATTTAAGTGTTCTTAATATATGATTACAGATGATACAGGCGAGACTATTACAGTCCGTGGTTGTGGGCTCGATTCTGGGACTGCCACGACTGACACTGAAATCATACGGATGTCACACTGCGGAAGGTTTTATTATGATGACAGGTAAATATAGCTATATAAGTATATCATAAAATTCTCGTGTCGCAATTTTTGTTAACAAACTCCTTTAATAAACACCTCCGAAACGGCTGGATCGATTTGTATGAAATTCATATCGAGTAAGTCTGAGAATCGGTCAACATCTATTGTTCATACATGTTGGTGACAGGGCTATGGCCTCAGATTTTTAATATAACAGAACAAAGTTATATTAGCTTTTCACATTGCTCTGTATGTTAATGTGATTTATCAATAATTAGCTGAGCCGATATTGGCTGGATTTTTGTGGTTATTTTTCATATTTCAATATCAGCGTTAAATGGAATTTAATTTATTAGGGGTTTTCCGAAAAAGAATGTACGTATATACAAATTGGGTGAAGAAAACTTAGCTTAAATAATCCGGTATAAATATCCCACTACTGGGCATAGGCCCTTCCCAAGTAGGGAATGATGAGTATATTTATACATATTGTTCCCTATATGGGAAGAGGCCCCAGATGACCACGTTTGCTCATTGCGGGTTGGCGATGCCGAGCGACCTTTTCAAGCTTTTCAAGCGATACTGGTCTTTTAAGTATGTAGTTAAAGTTTAAAATTATTTCACACTGAAAGTGCTCGCCGCGTCGCTGACGGCCGCTGCCATTCCGGTGTGACTCGGCCGTTAGGCTACTGCTTTGAAAAGATTTTGTTCAAAGGTTTTTTTTTTCAGATATGTACACGGCTGCCTTCAAAGCTGCAACGATGCTGATGCCTGCAACCGCTCATACAATGATCAGTACAACGTTGTTACAGTTATATTCACTGTACTGACATCGTCCGCCTACCAGCTGTTCACAAGCTAACAGAAATACCAAAATTATATTAAAATATATAACTAATATTGGAATTATTCGTAATCTTAAGTTTTAGCCCTGATTCTGTTAAACACGTACTAAACTAATTTTAGTTCATCGTTATCTTTTTCACTTGTACATATTTAGAAAAGGACAGACGAAAATTAGAACTGTCTAGAAATTTAGTTCCGACTAAAATTGTCATACACGACGACAAGTAGCTAATGTGAGTATCAATACAAACCATGTTGGTTTAATGGTACAAAACAAAAAAAAACTGTATTAAGATTATGTTTAAATAAAAAAAAAGTTAAAAAGGTGTGCTCTAAAAACAGTGATGTTCAAGGCGAAAACTAGTTTGACATTTCTAAGTTAGTTGTTATCTGTTGCCGTCCTTTTCTCACGCTTTATGTTAGCAAAAGATAGCAATGGTTTAAATTTAGTTTAGTTTGCGTACAGAGGAATCAGCACTATTAATGATTTATGATCGAATACTGAAGCGTCAATCAGTTTGAAATCGCCGTTAGGGGGCGTCCATAAATTACGTGAGTTGTTTTTTTAAATTTTCTGTCCCTCCCTCCCCCATCTCCCAGTCTCACGCGAGATTTTTCAAAATCTGGGTTTCTTACGTAAACGCGTTGGATTGTTATTGTAACAAAAAAAAAACCTTCGTGCTTTTATTTACGACTAGTTAAGACTAGTAATCAATATTGCTGAGAGTTTAATTATAAGTGTAATAAAAAAATAACTTAAGCATGTACAATCTGGATTAAATGGACCAAAATAGTGTATTTTTTTTTGTTTCTATCAGAAAAAAATTGCGTGATATTTGCCCAGATTATCTCCAACGTAAGATTAGATGAGATTTGACTTGACCCCCTCCCCCCCTTAAACATCTCACGTATTTTATGAACGCCCCCTTAAGTGTCATGCTGTCTCTTTCACTTTTAGTTTTAAAGTAGCGATATATATATTATTATTGTTTTGTAGTCTTTTACCATTTTGTTAAAGTGTACTCTGTCAGACAGAGATAGCAATACTATTTTGTAAATGTTATTTTAATTGGAAACTCCTTTTATTAATATACTGAGCGAGAAAAGGACGGCAATAGATAACTTCCTTAGTTGTATTTAATGTAACTTGTTTTTTTTTACAAATGTGTTAATTATTCTCTGTTAGACTGAGAAAGCAATATTGTTTTGCTAAATAATGTTATTTATAGTTGGCAGCTACTTCTTCAACTAATAAACCGAGTGGGAAAAGGACGGCAATTGATAACTACCTTTTTATAAGTTTAAATTTGACGACCTCCGTGGTCGAGTGGCGTACACACCGGTTTTCAAGGTGTCGCCAGCTCTGAGGTCCCGATCTCCGGACGAGTCAATGTAGAAAATCACTTTTCTACATTATCTCGGGTCTGGGTGTTTGTGGTACCTTCGTTGTCTCTGATTCCATAACACAAGTGCTTTAGCTACTTACTTTGGATTCGGAGCAACGTATGTGATGTTGTCCACATTTATTTATTATTTGTAAAAACAACTTTATTACATGCGGATAAGTTTGATTTTATGCTCGTTTCAAAACTGTCACACCTGTCACATAACATTTTTTTAATGCAAGTTGTTGCTAAGTTATTGTCTTATAAATTCATCACTAATAACTGAATCAACTCAACTTTAGGCGGAGTTACTTCTGTAAAAGGGCTCGGTAGTTCATATGGCCAAGTCGTAAGTGGTTATGAGCACTGAATCTAAATGAATTTTTGGTGGGAAAAATAAATGTCAAAAATAATGGCCGACGTATGTTTTATAATAATTTATACGGCCTAATGTTATTATTACTACTATAAAATTCACCACGCTCTTTGTTTTTTTGTATCAATGAAATACCTAATGATGTTGGATTTTTTCCGTCCCATCAGCGTGACTAAGGTATATACGGTATACTAGAATGCGTTTCACTAAAAAAATAGTAGAACGGGATCTCCTTCATATTTCTGTTTTGGTATTTTTTTATCCGGGGAAATCCTCATGGTCTACCTCTACCCTGAGGTACCAGCTAAATCCACCAGAGTACTCCTCCCCTCCCGTATACCGGAGACCATGCGGGAACGTGCTGCAAACCACCTCGATCCCTTCATCCCCAGCAGAGAAGTTTCTGACCAGCCCCCAGTAGTCAAGTAACATTTCTACAAGCGATAACAATGATAGAAATCGCTTAAATGACATTAAATGTATGAGTATGACATTTCCTTTCGATAAGTCACGTGACTTGGACTTATCACTTCCGTACATTTGAGCGATTCGATCAGCGATGACGTTTGTAGAAATGGGACTTGGTTAGAAAAGCTGAGCTGTAACGTTGAGTGGGGGATGACTCTGACTTCTCCCTTCCCCCTGATAACCCCCTTCGCTAATGAAGAGGCGTTGCACCGCACGCGTTATTTGGCCTTTGCAATCAAACAACAAACTACAAATCCGTCGTGCGAGGCCGATTATGGTAGGAGGCCATTATCAGCCATTTTCCTAACCTTTATACGCCCGGCATTTCTGGTCTGGCCAGTCTTATGTTAAAAAGAGTTCTAGTCAATTAGATTTTATACGTTTTCACGAAAGCAAAGCTTTTAAAACTTGAATTACAACACTGGATCTCTGATGCTTTGGAAAATTGAATAATTTGTTTTCTGAGGTTTACGCGAATATTAGACATTGAAATGAAACTATTTTTAAACGGATTCTATAGATTTATTTGATTTGCAACTCCAAATCAGTCTGCCCGTGATCATGTCACCTGTAAAGGCGTTGAAACGTCAGAAACTCAAATAATAATGATAATATTTTGGGACACCCCACACTCAGTCATCTGATTCCAAACTCGGCAGAGCCTGTACTATGGTGACCAGATAAATAACATTAGATAAATCACACCCAGACACAGAACAAATGATCGTCATCACACAAAGATTTGTCCTGGGTGGGAATCGAACCCACGACCTTCGGCCTAGCAGTCAGGGTCACTGACTACTAGACCAACAGGCCAGTCAAATAAAATAAACCGCGACAGAATCCGTATATAAGTATATTTATTTCAATGATAAACCTTGTTTTAGCCGCTATAATAAAGGCTAAACGTAATGCTAACTGAAGTTAGTAGGACACATCTAACTTATGCCGCATGTAACCGACTGTATCTAGATGTAGCCGGCCAAAACTAGGTGTAGCCGCACTTCGGCTATTAGCCGTGAAATAAGGTTGTCAAGATATTTTTTTTTTCGCAATTTTTTGCTCTCCTTTCGCTTGGCTGTGATTATTTAACTACTTCTTATTATTAACATGCGTCTACTATATTTATACAATATTATATATTTAATTGTACAGTCAACAGCAAAAGTAGATGATCAAAATCAGAAATTCAATACTAATAAACAGAGTTCGCGTCAGAACTGTGTGGCGTCGAAGTGATTCAAAAGTATGTGATTGTAAATTATACCAAACATTTACTACTAGTACAGTTGACTTATATGAGTATTTGTGATCAGTTTTGACTCCAAAAGTTATAAACTCAATTAATCATCTACTTTCGCTGTTGACTGTACTATTTATCATTGGTAATGTTATGGCATTATAGTCTTTATTACATAGTAATAAGATTGTATTTTTTTTGTTTTTGTTGTTATAATTGACGTGTAGTCCAAATTCTATGTAATATAATAATATCAATAATAATATCAAACTATGGATCCGTATAAAAAAAGGTTACTTTTTCAATTATACTACACTAGCGGTGTCACGCGATATAAACTACGGCTTATCAGATAATTGAATTAAACATATCGGGATGAATAGCATATGGGTTAAACCAGGGTGTCAGCTATCTTCATACAAAATTTTATTATAAGTGGTCTAGTCGTTTGAGCGTGAAGCGTGAACCAGCAAATACACACAAACTTGCGACTTTATAATTTACCAAACGACACCAATATAATATCCAAGTATATGATTAAGAATAAGAATAAATAACGTTAATTATAGCCAATAAAGTATTGAGTATTGAGTATTGAGCATTCACTATTTTGGCAAGCGCAATATTTCACATCAATTATTCGACAACAAAAATGTTCACTCGCGTTTTATTTTCAAATTGTTAATACTACGCAATCATAATAATGAATTTATAATAAAAATGTAATAACTATACAGCCTATTAATAAATCATTGACCAAATCTAAAATACGGATTCAAAGTTTTATTTATAAGTAGTTATAAATATATAAAATGTTTTATAAATATGCTAAGAGCACAATTTGATGTAATTAAATAAATAATGAAAATTATAAATTATTGTTTTATTTTACCTTAAGATGTATCTGAACTGCATCGAGAAAAATATTGTAGACTGTTTGCGCGACTTGGTGGTGGCACCGCCGTCGCTGCCGTGCCCCCAGATCTCTGTTACTTGTAATTTTAAAGGCCTGTTCAAACCTGAGCGATATTCGCTGCCGCTGTGGGTAGATACATACCGCGCGGGAGCAGACTCTAACTGGCGAAAATTTCTTACCTCTGAGCAAAACTCGACTACCGCGCGTTATTCTACCCACAAGGATAGCGAAATCCGTTTTGGTGTGAACAGTAATATTACCGCATACCCACTGGGTTTTCTCTACCGCAGACGGTAGCGAATACCGCTTAGGTCCGAATAGGCCTTTAATCTGCTTTATGTACCTGTTAGATTTTTTTTGGCGCCCAACGCGGGATTCACGTTCCCAGCCTCCTTAGACAAGGTAATTTCTATAATCGTTATCGCTGATCAATTCGCTCAAATGTATGAAAGTGTCAAGTCACGTGAATTATCGAAACCAAATGTCATTTCCATACATTTAATGTCATTTAAGCGATTTCTATCATCGTTAACGCTTGTAAAAATGTATCTTGTCTAAAGGCGTAGTTCACACGCGTAGTGATCGATGTTCGTTCTCTGTATGAGAGGCCTGCAGTGGTTCAGTTACAGGCTGGTGTTATTAACAGCTTCGGTAATGGCGCCCACCGTGGGGCAGCTTACAAGCGTGGTGATCAATGCTCGTTCTCTGTATGAGAGGCTTGCAGTGGGACAGTTACAGGCTGGTGTTATTAGCAGCTTCGGTAATGACACCCACCGTGGGGCAGCTCACAAGCGTGGTGAATAATGCTCGTTCTCTGTATGTTTTTAGGTAACGGGACTCCTGAATATTGAAAATAGATAAAGTTTGGACATAATTATGATACTTATTATTAAACAATCCATCTCATATAACAAATTCTTCTCTTAATACGCTACGTTGGCACCTACCAAAGTTTTGTTGACAAATCAGAGCTCAATGTGCCCAAGGTTAGTATGAAATAAATGCTACAATTGATCAAATAATATTTATTCAAATAATATTGTTAAGAAATCACCAAATATACGACATGATTACACTAATCAATCAATAAAGAATTGTCATTTACATTTGACAGCTCTAAAAATTCAATTATGTATATTAATGAGAGGTTTTCGCAGAAAAAAAATAAAAAAGATGAGCGAAACAAAAAAAAAGAAAACTTAACGACCATATTTTATTTTCTAAAGAAACTACAGCGTTTGACATAACAGGGGCTTTATTCACTAAGTCCAAGCAGTTAACTATGAAGCGGCGGTAGCCTAATGGCTAGGGCGTCGGACTTGCGATCAAGTGGTTGCGGGTTCCAATCCCACCCATTACACTACCGTCGTGAACCCACTCGTATCACAAGCATCTTAGCTTAGCACGAGGAGTTAACGAGATTACTAGTAATGTGCGACTCACATTGCTAGTAATCTTTAAAAAAAAAAAAACGTGTTACGTGTAGGGTTCAGAGAGGCTTAATCTCTTCCAACTTACTATATTTTTAAGTAAAAAATCTGTTAAATGTCCTAAAAGATATACAAGATTATTTTTTATGGAGTGCGTTTATTCAACGAGGTAATCAGGTAAATAAAACTGAACAACTTTTCCCAAGAAACATAGGTCGAAATCTTAAAATTGAAAATCAACTTTTCATCCAAACATACGTCACGTGACCTGTCACTTTGTATGAAAATTTCATTTTCAATTTTAAGATTTCTACTCATGTTCCTTGGGCACCCCCGTTGGGTGGCTCTCAGATCACAAAAAAGATTTGGCAAACCCGGGATTCTTAAACAAAATTCTGCATCATGCCACGTTATTTATTTCTTGGACTTAGAGAATAACCCGCCCCCCCCCCCCTAGTAGTTGTTTGACATGACAAAGTCTGTCAGGTGAGCTAGTCTATACACCTATACATATAATAAAATCGTAAAATACAAGGGCTTCAGTTTGTTTGTGCGCGTTAATCTCAGAAACGAATTCAGCGATTTGAATGCGCTTTTCACTGACATAATGTGGCCAGCTTCTCATAACATTTAATAGTTGCTTTATTAAAATCGGTTGTCAAACAAAAAAGTTACGGTCATTGGAATAATACGGGCTGTATGTCACTTCGTTCGTGTGAGAAAATAATTAAAATTTTGCTATTCCCGGAACCCCACGAGAACGAAGTCGCTGGCACAGCTAGTCTATATATATAAAAATGAAACCCGTTTTCCGTTGTCACGACATAGCATGAAAACGGCTTGACCGATTTGGCTGCTTTTGATCTTGAAATGTTTGTGGAAGTCCAGGGAAGGTTTAAAAGGTGTAAAACATAAATAACAAGTAAAAAAAAATGTGTTCCTAAATTCGGGAATTACCTTAATTAATTTACTTTTGACAGAACGAAGTCTGTCCGGGCAGCTAGTTATTAATAAAAATACTGTTCACTCAGGTTCTTCTGCAGCTTTTGTATCAGGTTCTTCCTCGATATCTTTTCCTTCTTCAGTCATCGTTGTTGTATCATCCGTTACCTCAGAGTACTCCGATGTTGATGGCGGTTCAAATTCAAGGTCTAAAAATATATTAAAGATTTAGAAAAAAAGCAAAACATTGGTTAAACGGCTTTGCGTTTTTTTAGGGTTCGGTACGCTTAAAGGGCAAAACGGAACCCTTATAAGATCAATTTGTTGTCCCGTTCATCTGTCTGTCAAGAAACTTTATCTCGAAAACGCGTGAAATGAGTAAAATTAATACCATAAGATGTCCAGTCCCTTGATCAAAGAAGAATCAAACATCTATGTCAATCTTAAAAAAAGGATGCGGCCGTTTATATCGCAAAACAACGTCTACTTTGGCATTCTCAAAGAAATAAAAATCAATAGGGTATTTTCAGTTGAGCTAGAACTGTGAACTCTGGCAAGTAATAACGTATTAAACTACAAATACGGGAAAAAGTCTAAAAACTAGCTTAGTTATATATATATTTTAAAACAACTCCCACACTATGCAATTTAATCCTTGTGTCGCGCGTTTTACAAACATTCAAATCACATGCACAAAGAACACTCAGACTTGGAACAAGCATTCTGGATCACATAAATGCTTGTATCATGCGAGGATCGAACCCGTAGCACGTCGGGCACATTGTAAATTAGCGTGGTGACCTATACCACTCGGCTATCCGCGCAGTCTGATTAAATGGTCAAATTATGAACTCGGTGGGCGAGTCTGACTAGCTACTAAACCACCAGGAAGGTCACAGTAAGTCGAAAGACTTTGTAGGAATTGAAACCGGTAATGGAATCTCTCAAAATTACCCAAATAGACGTGGTCTAGTTGACTAACCAATCTATCTATCTGAGATGTATGTCCATACCTGGTGATGGATGCCTTGGTGGAGGACCAGGGTCACACTTGCACCTCTTCATCTCTTCCAAGTTTCGAATTTCGGAAGGCAGCAGCATACTCCTTTTTGGAGAAGTAGGGGAACCTGGAATAATATATCACAGGTCAATTCGGGTGGTTATGTTCTTAAGTATATTTAAGCTGCTGTAAGATAGACTTCGGGCGTCAGGCTTGCGATTATTTCGTTGCCGGTTTGAAACTCAGAATACTAGTAATGTGCATTTGCAAATTGCTAGAAAACTTAAAAAAAAACATGTGATTCTATTGATTTAAACCGCACGCAATAACTTGTAAATTAAATAAAAATAAAATAGGAAAAAATTAAACTCCGGCAGGACTCGAACTTTTTTTTTGCCGGGGTGAAACGCTATTGCTTTCAAGCCACGCTGAGGGCACAGCGTGGGGATATGTCGGACTTGCACCGACCAAAAACACCCCGGTCCCGTCTCTGCCCTTGCTGGAGCTGCGGTATAGCTTAAGCAAGCTCTGCGCAACTCCAGCAAGGGACTCGAACCTGCGACTGGTTCAACGAACCGAACAAACGTGTTAACGTTTACGTGGGATAATATATTATTACTGCACTCACTAAATGTTAAGATACTTCGTTAAAGCATTCTGTTTATGTTCCTTGGTATCGAATAATTGGGTCAAAAAATTTGATATTTTTTTTTCTATTAACTCATATTACTTAGACTGATTTTTTGTAAATTGACTTAACATCAGATGTACCTACTCTTCAGGCCTTTTGGATTCGTTTACCCTCTCGGTAACACCGGTCTCGTTTTAATGTATGTTTTAAGAAAGAGAGGGTCGGTAACATTCGGATTCACTTCGTGTTAGGAGTGTTTCTTCATTTTTACCTACATCTTCATGGTAGACTTACCGAACTTAATCCTGGGCTTCTGTGGAACTGGTTCTTCCGGTGGCTCTTCGCAGCGACACGTTATATCAACGGGAGCCCCCCTTGCTGCTATCTCTTCAGCGCGGCGTCTGATCTCTGACGGTAAATCTTTGGGACCTGATGAATAAGATCTTTGTTATAGAAACCTGATTTTAAAGATTATGGACACGGCCGTTTGTTTTACGTGAATACGTCTCATATATATAAATATATATTTTTTTAAAACAGTTTACTGGCAATGTGGGTCGCACATTACTAGTAATCTCGTTAACCCCTCGTGAGAAAGAGAGAGAGAGAGAAAACTGCATCTTACACCCAAAGAGTGTAGATTGTATGAAAGATGATATGAGAGAATGGTGCATGAAGCGATGACGAGTGGTACGAATGCATCGAATAACACATACAGCTTATGCCAGGCCTTTTCTCAAGCAATGTTGGGGTCGGCTTCCAGTCTTACCGGGTTTAGCTGAATACCGTATTTTACTTGGAGCGACTGCCTATCTGACCTCCACACCCCATTGCTGGGTAATCCAGTATCCCACAGTAAGACTGGTTTTCAGACTTGTAATGACTGTCAAAGATCACTGTTTGACAGTCGGGACCAACGGTTAACGTTCTTTCCGAGGCATAAATCTCACTTGTTACCCATCCATGAAGCGAGCGCAGTTTAACTTTTATTATCGTTAAACAGCAGGGCTTACAAGGAGTCCCTCAGGAAGAACACATATAGAGTCGACCTATACGATTGGGATCAGGACAGATGGCTAGGGAGTCGGACTTGCGATCATGTGGTTGCGGGTTTGAATTCCACCCATTTTACTACCGACGTGAACCCACTCGTAACACAAGCATCTTAGCTTAGCACGAGGGGTTAACGAGTTTACTAGTAATGTGTGACCCACGTTTCTAATAATATTTGGTAAAAAAAAGATAGATCTTATATACTCACAGGGATATTTCGTTGGAATCGTCTTGGTCTTCTCGAAGACATCGGGATGGATACGTTTCATCGTGTAGTGGAACGGCCGACGAGGAGGCGGTGGTGATATAGCACGCATCGCGACATCCACAGCTGTGGTAAACAGATTAAAATGAAATTTCTAAATAAAACACTAATAAAAAATGGAGGAAAAATGTGAACATCAGGCAGGCCTCGAAATTGCGACTACTAGTTGGGCGCACCAGCCGCTTTGATTACTAAGCTAGATGTTATTTTATTTAAAATTTTGTGACCCACTGCAATAACTGGCTAAATGAAAGAAAAAGCCATTTCAGTAAAAATTAAGTCGACGTTTTTGCATAAGCGGCAGGCAACATACTTAGCAAAAGATAAGCTATAGCAACGCGATAGCAAGACGTTAGCAACGCGAAAATTTAGCAATGAATACTGTCAAGTAAGTAAGTTATAAAATGATACGGCAAAAAAATATAACAAAAATAATTGTAATATTTTCGCGGTCAAATTCTATCGCAAACTTAACAACACTGCTGCTGATAATTGTGAAAACTATAATTGTTAATACTAGTTAGTCGAAACAGATAACGCCTCTCATACATCACGTAATCTGTTTGGATTTAGTGAATCAAGCCCCTGACGTAATCTGTGTGGACTTAGTGAATCAAGCCCCTGACGTAATCTGTTTGGACTTAGTGAATCAAGCCCCTGACGTAATCTTTTTGGACTTAGTGAATCAAGCCCTTGACGTAAACTGTTTGAACTCAGTGAATCAAGCCCCTGACGTAAGTAATCTGTTTGGACTCAGTGAATCAAGCCCCTGACGTAAGTAATCTGTTTGGACTCAGTGAATCAAGTCCCTGACGTAATCTCTTTGGAAGTAGTGAATCAAGCCCCTGACGTAATCTGTATGGACTTAGTGAATCAAGCCCTTGACGTAAACTGTTTGGAAGTAGTGAATCAAGCCCCTGACGTAACCTGTTTGGACTTAGTGAATCAAGCCCCTGACGTAACCTGTTTGGACTTAGTGAATCAAGCCCCTGACGTAATCTGTTTGAACTTAGTGAATCAAGCCCCTGACGTAATATGTTTGGACTCAGTGAATCAAGCCCCTGACGTAATCTACTTGAACTTAGTGAATCAAGCCCCTGACGCAACCTGTTTGGACTTAGTGAATCAAGCCCCTGACGTTATTTGTTTGGACTTAGTGAATCAAGTACCTGATATTCACGTAGTCTTATATTATGCGCTTTATAATATAAGTATGGATTTTAAGGTACATACCAACATCCAGCATGTGTCTAGCATCCAACGTGATCTCGATTCTCTGTTCGACGAGATTCTTAACCATAAGCTTGAGATCAACAGCCTCGGCGCGCTCTTTTCGTGATCGAGCCACCACTGTCGTAAAATAAATCTTATTAAAGTATTTATATACAATATGTAACAAAACCCCTGTCCGATCCAATAAAGTCGTATTCGTGGTACAGTTCATGAACCGTCTCACATAAGCGGCTTCTTTGACATAAAACTGTAGGTATTAAGTACGTGAACTTTGAGGAGCGGTCAGTGTTGCTGTTGCCTTGGATGAGTTTTCATTTTATTTAATTATTTTCACTGGGAAAAAAAAATCTCCAATCCATTTAATGGTTACGTATATGTGTTCGCAGTACGATGCCGAATAATACTCTCAAGGATCGGACAGGGTTTTTGTTACACGCTGTATATATATACAAAAGGCATTTTTTTTTAAACGACGCCCCCACTAAGGAATTTAATCCTTGTGTCGCGGGGGTTTTACAAACATTCAAATTACATGCACAAAGAACACCCAGACTTGGAAGTATCTGGATCACACAAATGCTTGTCCCATGCGGGCACCGATCGAGCCCGCAGCACGTCGGGACAGTGGTAATTAGCGTGGATACCACTCGGCTATCCGAATGGAGAAGCACTCCGAAGGTTTTAGCTGGTAGGAGTCTGGCACGCCCCTTCATCTTCTCCAAGGCGGAGGTAGTCTATGAGGATTTCCACAGGGTCAAAAGAAAACTATAGGTATTATGTTTTTATTCACTCACCATCCACAAGCAAGTCGGAGAGCATACATCTGACATCGTGGGCCAATGGGTATCTTTCGTCTCTCGGCTTCACAGGGTCCTTAGGGCGACCTGTGGGAAATAAGAACGTAAAATAAGCATAAAAAAAATTTTTACGGTATCCTAATAATACCCACTCTTGCATTATCGACGTGAACCGACGTCACACACGGCATTTAGCTGGGCACGAGCATTTTTGAAATAGGTCCAGTAGTTTTCGAGTTTATTCGTTACAAACATACAAATCTTTTACCTCTTTATTTTACACAGCATTTTATATCCGACTAGCTGCGACCCGCGGTGCTACTCGCGGATTTTAAGACAATATAGTAGTTTTTTCCAAGATAAGATAGAAGAAAATATATAGTAGTTTTTTCCAAGATAAGATAGCTTATATGTTAATCCAATAAGCTACCTCCATACCAAATTTATCAGAATTTGTCTAGTCGCTTGAATAATATCAGGTCACAAACATACACTCACAAACTTTCCCCTTTATAATATCGGTGTTATATTTTTTTTTATGTTGACACATGTCAAAAGTGTCATCGTAAACTGATCGAGGTATTTATTTATCTGTCTTGTATACGGACGAGGATCCCATAGCGCCCCCTCTGTAGAGGATGCTAAGAGAAGTTGACTAGTAAGTAGAAATCCTCGAAAATCATGATCCCTCTCCATTTTACTCTTTTAAAAAAGAAACAAAGAAAGAAAAGACATTTATTCGCGCCAATTCGACTCATAGACAAAAAAAACCATAAATAAGGATTTATTTTTACAAAATAAGTAGTACTTACGTCTAGCGTACTTCCATCTCCAATCATCCCTGGATGTGGTCTCCTTGGGCTCTTGGTTGATGGGACAATTGCGACAGATACAACCGATCGTTTTATCATCAAGCTCCGCCCCACAACGGACACATGTATCTAGGGAACCAAAAAAAACCCTCTTATACAAGGTACACTGGGTATTTGTCAATTTTTTTTTTATTTCATAAATAAAAAAAATACTTCAAACTATAACGAATGCTAAAAACGACACACTAATTAATTTTATATTGAGCTAGTTACAAGCATTCCAATGTTGCTTATTTGACAGAGATAACGATAATGTTTTGTGACGTCAATATTCAGTTCTCTATACTAGTCTGGGGCTGCCTCGTACAAGTCGTCGTTTTGCGAAAAAGAGATAGAGCATACGACATCAACTAACTTTAAGCTTATAACTTATATGTATAACTTGTGTATATATTTTTGTTATTTTTTCGCAATTTAGCTTCAATTTACGACTAGTTTTAGAAACATTTGTTAGAAATCAATTTTTCGATAGTAGTCAAATACCCAATTATCAAAAGTCGTAGAACAAAATAGATGTTCTTAATATGATGTGTTAGTTATCAACTCCTGCGAGTTTGATGGTGATTTACAAATAACTCTATACAACATGTAACAAAACTCCTGTCAGATCCAATAAACGCGTATACGTGGTAGTTCATGAACCGTCTAGCATAGGCGGCTCCTTTGACACAAAACTGTAGGTAGTAAGTACGTGAACTTTGAGGAGCGGTCAGTTGTTCAGCTGTTGCCTTGGATCAGTTTTTATTTGTATTTAATTATTTTGACTGGGGAAAAATTATAATCCAGTTACGTATATGTGTTCGCAGTACGATACCGAATAATACTCTCAGGGATTGGACAGGGTTTTTGTTACATTTTGTATACTGCACATTGTCTACTCAACAAAGGATACCTTTTCTGATCATAGCACCGTCAATGAGCCCGAAGATGGTGGCTCTAGCTGCTTCGAGTTTGGCTTCCTGAAGCTTCTGGATGTGGTGCCTCGTCGCCTCCTTATGGGTGTGAGGGAGTAGGAACTGCTGAACCAACTCCGCTACCAGCTCATTCGTGTCAGACGTCGATCTGGAAGAACATAATTTATCATTCAACATTGACGGGCCTGTTGGTCTAGTGGTTAGTGACCCTGACTGCTAAGCTTGGAGGTTACGGGTTCAATTCCCACCCAGGTATGTATGTATTTGGACTGGACGACATAGACTCCCAGGCCCCCTCCACTCAGGCGAGGTCGGAGTGCCGCTGGGTATTTTTAGTGGGTATACCGGGAACGACTTTACCGGGGAGTCCCACATACCCCTCTCCCGTCCCCCGACGGGTAGGGCATGCGTAAAAGCATTTTTTCCCAGTGACAAAAAAAAAAAAGGTATGTATGTATTTATAAGTATTAAGTATGTTTATCAGTTTTCTGGTTGCCATAGGCCTAGTTTGAAAGAAGAAAAAAAATAGGAGTGAGGACTATTAAAATTTGCCGGTTTTTAGATAACGGAAAAATATTAGACTTGTGGGTGATCCCCATACCGGTCAATGTAGAAACACTTTTCTACATTCTCCCGGGTCTGGGTGTTTGTGGTACCTTCGTTGTCTCTGATTCCATAACACAGTGCTTTAGCTACTTATTTTGGATTCGGAGCAATCAATGTGATTTTGTAAAAAAAATATCCTAAAATGGGTGTGGAGGTCAGATAGGTCTAGTCTCCAAATATACTCACAGGTCCTCATTGTCGATCATGGTGTTGTTGTACTTCTGGGCTTCCGACCTGGCGCGAATCATGGCGTCTTCTTCTGCGGCTAACTCCACCCCTTCCTCGATAACCTCTCGGAGATAAGCGTCTACTGTGCCTTGGGTTACGCCGAGGATCTAGAATTTTACGAGATGACCATATTATTAGATTTACTTGATTACTATAAAAGTTTGTAAGTTTGTGTGTATGTTTGTTACATTTTCACGCTTAAACGGCTGGACCAATTTTGTTTAAAATTCTGTATGGAGGTAGGTCACATCTTGGATTACTACATAAACAATTTTTATTCTACACACTATTTATCTTTATTATGTATTGCGGGTTGGCGATTTCAGATTCCAATACTTTGAAATCCAGGTTTTCTCACGATGTTTTCCTTCACCGTTTGTCATTGGTGTCTTAGAATGATTAAGAAAGTACATATAGCTTTGAAAAAGTTACATTGGTACTTGCCTGGATTCGAACCTGCAACCATGTATGATCGTGGTGATCAATGCTCATCCATTCTCTATATGGGAAGAGGCCTGTGCCCAGCAGTGGGACGTATATAGGCCGGTATTATTATTATTATATGTATGTATTTAGAAATATATAAGTATGTTTACCAGTTGTCTGGTTATCATAGTACAGGCTCTGCCTAGTTTGGGATCAGATGGCCGTGTGTGAGATTTCCCGAGATATAATATTATTATTCTGAAATATTTAGTTTTACGATAAACCGCGGGCAACACCGCGGCTTGTAGCTAAATTAATATGAGCTTAATTACTTTTATGAAGATAAACAAAACGTAACGCACCGAAGCGTGTGCAGTAGATGTTGTATCTGCCATTGTCATACAAAACGAAGTGTCTGCATGCCACTGTTAAAAAATCTATAAAATTTAATTCTTCTCAAACCTGTTTGAACATCTCATCGTGCTCTCTTCTTCTGTGTTCTTCTTTCTGTCTTCTGCCAGCTTCTGCAGCCTCACGCATGGTCTTCTCACGAACTGAGAGAGTAATGATTTTAGAATATTAAAATACATGAATAACTAGCTATACAAGCGACGTAGTTCGCGTTGTTCAGTCATAATTATTGGAATGACAGTGGTACCATCTATCGTAAATTGGTCGTATCAATTCTGATACCTTCGTGAACTCATGCACAACAATTTGGCTAAAGATCATAACATGATCAATGCATAGTTTACGATTCTATGAAGGACATACAGACGAACATTCATTTGTATACAACATGTAACAAAACCCCTGTCCGATCCAATAAAGGCGTATTCGTGGTACAGTTCATGAACCGTCTCGCATAGGCGGCTTCTTTGACACAAAACTGTAGGTAGTAAGTACGTGAACTTTGAGGAGCGGTCAGTGTTGCTGTTGCCTTGGATCAGTTTTTATTTTTATTTAATTATTTTCAGTGTAAAAAAATAATAATCTCCAATCCATTTAATGGCTACGTATAAATGTTCGCAGTACGATACCGAATAATACTCTCAGGGATCGGACAGGGTTTTTGTTACACGCTGTATATAAAGAATTAGGGAACATGCCAAAATAAACGAACCATGGGAGGGTCACGAACTAATTTCCCAAGCAAAAGATACTGACTAGCTATAAGTAGGAAGGCGTGTTGCCTCCTCTCCTCCTTGAGTCTTCGCAACTCTTTCTCCAGGAAGTCAAGAGCGGCAGACACGGCTCCACCGCAGAGCTCATCCACAAGAGCTGTGATCGCATCATCCTAAAAAAACAATTCATCATTGTCTGCATAGTCTCTTCCCGAGCTATGCTGGGGTCGGCTTCCAGTTATGCCAGATTTAGCTGAATACCGTATTTTACAAAGCGACTGTCTATTCAGATACACAGTATCCCATAGCAAGACTGGTGGTTGGATTTTTTATGACTTAACGACTGTCAAAGATGTATGACAGTCAAAAACAAAAGCTAAACAAGTTTTCCGAGGAGAGGGGTCTCTATACAAACGGTCACCCATCCTCTGACCAACCTTGGCGAGTGCGGCTTAACCTATATTATTGGTTAAAGTGTACGGTTTACACTTAGCCACGATCCCCTCCTAAACGACCATTTGTCAATGCTAATATTATATATGCAAAAGTAACAGAGAATAATTTTAAAGTCTAAACAAAATGATCTTCTTCTGCTTCTTCTTCTGCCTAGCATTTTCCCAAGCTATGTTGGGGTCGGCTTCCAGTCTTACCGGATTTAGCTGAATACCGTATTTTACATGTCTAAACAAAATGATATTAGAAAAATATGAGTTCCAGATTTCTCCACTGGGTCACCATTTGTGGGTCCTGCTGGAGTCGCGCAGAGCTTGCGTAAGTGATCCTGCGACTCCAGCAAAGGCAAGGACGGAACCGGAGTGTTTTTAGTCGTTGCAAGTCCGACATATCCCCACGCTGTGGGTCGGCGTGGGTTAAAGGCAATAGCGTTTCACCCCGCCAAAAAAAAGGTATATTTGTGGGTCTATAATATAAGCAATTTCTATCATCGTTATCGCTAGTTGAAATGTCACTAGCCGACAAGCGCTGGCTGGCAGAGTTCGATTGCAATCAACTATACCATAAAACTAGCTTTTGTCTGCAGCACCGCCCGCGTTGGCGTCGGTTATAGGGGCAAATTATAGCTTATAGCCTTCCTAAGAGGGCTATCTAAAAGTGAAATAATTTTTCAAATCGGACCAGTAGTTCCTGAGATTTGCGCTTTCAACCAAAACAAACAACCTCTTTAGCTTTATCATGTTAGTATGGATTTAATATACAATTTGGACTACCTTTTGTTCGATTTCAGTCCTCCTAGCGTTAAACTCCCTGGCCTTGGACTCCTCCTTACAGATCCGGATCTTGTCATCTTTCTGAAGTCCATGGGTCGTCTTCAACTCCTCGGTCAGCTCAGCAGCACGAGTGCGACCTTCGTACATCTAAAAGGAAATATCAAAATGTTTTTATCTATGAAGTTCAACTTATGGAGCATTAACTAGTGGATCAACCTATGGAGTTTCTTGCCGGTTCTCCTCCATAGGAATGACATTTTAGAACCATGCAATTATGCGTCATTTTACGTTTCGAAAGTGCCTGGAAAGGCCTACTTGAAATAACAATATTTTGATTTTATCTAACGTTACAATATATAATGAGCCTCTGTGCGGCGATGCTCCAAAACTAGCTCTGGAAGGAGAGATAAAATAAGAGTCTGAAATTGTCAACCCGCAGTGAGCCAGCGTGGTGATCAATGCTCGTTCCTTCTCTATATGAGAAGAGACCTGTGCCCAGAAGTGGGAAATTTATAGGACGATATTATTATTGGCTAGCTAGCTAGCTAGGGTCTTTGACTGGCAGCTAGCACATAGGCGTCGTGTAAACCAGCCTTTATGGAATACAAAAAGTATTGAATATTCAGTAACATAAATAATGTCAAATCTCACCAGATTCTGCACAGCGCGTCCTCTGATGATCTTCTGTAGTACCAGCGCCGCCTGATGAGAAGTCTCCTCCATATCATCAACAGACTCCACCTCAGGAGTCGAGGGTCTTTCGACGACTGTCTCCTTGCGAGACTTCAGGACGTGGAGCGGACCCGCTGTCATCTTAGCGGCCCCGAGACGTGCCTCTATGGGGAAAATAAAATCTGACTGACTGGCCTGATGGTCACGTCACCCTTAACTTAATAATGGTAGCTATGAGGAAGCGGTGTGATCAATGATCGTTCCTTCTTAAATGTGAAGAGGCCTGTCCCCAGCAGAGGCACTGGGATATTTGTAAGCCGTTTTGCCGACTTGATTAACAAATTAGTTATTTTTTTTTTTAAATAAACGACGCCCGCACTAAGGAATTTAATACTTGTGTCGCAGGGGTTTCACAAACATTCAAATCACATGCACAAAGAACACCCAGACTTGGAACAAGTTTAGTATCTATGGATCACACAAATACTTGTCCCATGCGGGGATCGAGCCCGCAGCACGTCACGCACTGTGGTAATTAGCGTGGTGACCTATACCACTCGGCCATCCGATTCAAAGTTTGATAGATTTCGCGTCCTGCAGGAGGTAAATATTTTTTCCTTCTTTCTATTTATAGATAAACTAGCTTCTGCCTGCGACTTCGTCTGCGTGGACTTCAGAATTGGATCCAAAAAGAAATGAAAAATGTGAAAGTAAAAATGGAAAAAAATCACCCGTGTTATAGCTTGCGCTGTAATAGAGAAAATACCAAATTTCAAAGCTGTCTGCCCACGGCTTAGCTCGTAAACAATTTTCAATTTTCCCTCGGGAACTACTTAAGGAATCGGGATAAAAGGTAGCCTATGTTCTTTTCCATGTCAAAGGCTACATGTATGCCAAATTTCATCCAAATCCGTTCAACCGTTTTTGCGTGATTGAGTAACAAACATCCAAACATCTAAACATCCTCACTTTCACATTTATAATATTATAATATCTTCTTAATAATATCTTGGGTCAAGCTCACACACGGTCATCTGATCGCAAACTAGACAGAGCCTGTACTATGGTAACCAGACAACTGATAAACATACTTATATATTTCTAAATACATACAAATTATAGATAAATAACATCCAGACACAGAACAAATGATCGTGCTCATCACACAAAGATTTGTCCTGAGTGGGAATCGAACCCACGACCTCCGGCTTAGCAGTCAGGATCACTAACCACTAGACCAACAGGCCAGTCATATAGGCATAGTCGATATTAGTAGGATTACAAGTAATTGATCCGCATGAATGCGTTTTAAATCAATAAGAGTTAACGGCATTAAATTTGAATCCATCCATCGTAAATACGTACTCTTCAAATCGTTGTGTAGGTTCTCCAGGAACTGTTCACTCCACTTGGTCTGTCGCTCGCACAGCGTGTTGGGGTCCCTCGGGAGATGGTGTCCAGAGTAGGACTTGGTGAGGTCCACGCCGGCCTCCAGCCATGCGGGCGGCTCGCCTAGTTCCTTGTGGTCTTCTAACGCTGAAAGTAAAATTTATTTAGCAACTAGCTGCTTGGACTCACTTCGTTCTGCCAAAAGTTAATACTTAGTAAACATTAATGAATAAATGTAACGTTTCGAGTTTTTTTTGTATTAATGCAATTTTTTTTTGTATTAATGCCTTTCGTGGATTTTAGGGAACACACAAAAAAATATAAGCTGAATTGGTCCAGCCATTCTTGAGTTATGCGATAACCAACATTCATTTTTATTTATATTGATAAAAAAATATTGAAGCGGCCTTAGTGCCCGTGCCAATTGAAGTCGGTATCGAATACCTTTTTTACTACCTTCTCATTTTTGGAAGTCGGTTAAAAATGTACTTTTTTTTTTTAAAGATTATTGAGATTACTAGCTATGTGGGTCGCACATTACTAGTAATCTCGTTAACCCCTCGTGCTAAGCTAAGATACTTGTGTTACGAGTGGGTTCACGTCGGTAGTGTAATGGGTGGGATTCGAACTCGCAACCACATGATCGCAAGTCCGACGCCCTAGCCATTAGGCTACCGCCGCTTCAAAAAGTTTTGTTCTGAACCCTCGGTAGGTGAGTCACTCGTCCGGTTTCTTATATAAATATCTTTATAAGCCATTTACATGCGTGAAGTATGTTTTCGTTCTTTCTTCTATAATTCTGGAACTACCTAAATTATGTATATTGTTTAGCACCATAAACCATGAATACTTGTTTCACACTTAAACGTACATATAGCTTCAACTCACATAACAATGCCGGATCGTATAGAATAGGTGCGTGCCTCCGCCGCGCTTGGTACCCGTGTCGTGCGAGCGGCGCGTGCAGGTCGGACGTGGGGTCACGACACGCCTCCACCATGGACCCCGCGCCGCGGGCGTGTTTCATGCGAGCGACAAGACCGGCTCGCCCCCCTCCCTCGTGCAGAGCTACTAACTTACGAAGCTCTGGTAGGGAGACATTGAGGGTTAATTATTAAAGAACTATGGAAATAGAAAAAAACCCTACACAGATAATAATAATAATATAATTTGACTGCACGGATAGCCGAGTGGTATAGGTCACCACGCTGATTACCACTGTGTGCGACGTGCTGCGGGTTCGATCCCCGCATGAGATAAGCATTTGTGTGATCCACAAATGCTTGTTCCAAGTCTGGGTGTTCTTTGTGCATGTGATTTGAATGTTTGTGAAACCCCCCGCGACACAAAGATTAAATTCCTTAGTGGGGCGTCGTTTTTAAAAAAGAAAAAAAAAAAGAAAGAATATCTTGGGACCATCTCACACATGGCCATCTGATCCCAAACTAGACAGAGCCTGTACTATGGCAACCAGACAACTGATAAACATACTTATATATATATTTCTAAATATACATATTATAGATAAATAACACCCAGACACAGAACAAATGATCGTGCTCATCACACAAAGATTTGTCCTGGGTGGGAATCGAACCCACGACCTCCGGCTTAGCAGTCAGGGTCACTAACCGCTAGACCAACAGGCCCGTCAAAAGTAATTTTCGTCGTCTGTCCTCTTCTAATAATCATATACAAGCGAAAAAGATACCGATGGACTAAAACAAGTTAATTGCGTGTTTAACAGAATCAGGACCATTGTTTATATTTACCTCGATCTCTGGTCTTCCTTATCTGGTCAAATTTCCTCTGCATCTCCTGTTTCTTGTCGTCCCAGAGCTTCGCGAGCTTGGTGCTGGTTCGGTTGGTACGTTTCTGGCGCTGTTCCAACTGCAGCCGATGCAGCAGCTCCAGCCGGATGACTTGCAACTCATCTATCTCCTGTGAAATGGTGGCAGTTAGCCATTTTGCTATCAGCTGTAGCCTTTTTTGACCTTCAGAGAGATACTCTTGAACCTCAAGCAGTTGTTTACTTGGCATGTTCCCTAAATTACTTATATTTTTTATATTGTAAAGACACCGTGCTGCTGGGGAGTTTGTTGCGCCGTTTCTTCTCCCCGGCTAGTGTTGATGACCTTCAAAAAGTGCTACATGGTAGCCTAATTTGAATAAATGATTTTGAATTTTGAATGTGATTACAAATTAAGTGAAAAAAACTGGCCAAGTGCGAGTTGGACTCGCGCACGAAAGGCTAATCCGAAAGAACATTGAAGACTTTATATTTAGTATTCTTTTCTTAAAAAAAAAAAACTACTCCTGCACTGAAGAATTTAATCCTTGTGTGTCAGGGGTACACAAATATTCTCATCACGTGCACAAAGAACACCCAGACTTGTGGATCTCTCTCGATCAATTCGAATGCTTGTCCCATGCAGGTATCGAAGTTCGAACCCGCAATGCTTCGTTTACGGTGGTAATTAGCTTGGTGACCACTCGATTCTCGGAGCAACTAATGAATCTAAGAAATGTATACTCACCGCTTCTCTAAATATCCAGTCATTACATTCGATATCATTAACGATGTCATCTTGTTTCTTCATCCATCTCTGAAACATTCCTCTTTCCACGAGCTGTGCCCAGGCTCGGCCATGACGCATCCTTGAAAATAAAGATGTTGTATAGTGTCCTGGTGGCTCAGAGATTGAATGAACGGATTTGTTTGCACAAGGTTGCTGGATCGAACCCGAAGTTATACAGGATGTAATGGACAGCTGCTGGATGATGCATTTAGCTTTTTGTGAATAATATTCCAACGGAAGTTTTCTCAAGATTTTGATTTATATTAATTCTACTAAATGTCAATGTAAAATTAAGTTCTTAAAATACCGTTTTTTTTTGGGGTGAAACGCTATTGCCTTCAACCCACGCTGAGGGCACAGCGTGGAGATATGTCGGACTTACACTGAATAAAAACACCCCGGTCCCGTCCTTACCTTTGCTAGAGCCGCGGGATCACTTACGCAAGCTCTGCGCAACTCCAGCACGTTCTTCAAATACCTAGCAATGGATGTAGGAATATCCTAACGAACGACTAGTGTAATCAGGTTTTTACTCTATGCCTAGATACAGAGATGAAACCGACTCTTTTCAATTTCAAATTAACCCCACTATATAAAACTAAGTCGGGTTGTCACAACACTTATAACTCAAGAACGGGTGGACCGATTTTGATGATCCTGATTTGTCGGATTCGTCCCCGTCCCGAATAGCAGAATAAATATCATATAACAATGGAAAATTGAATTGGGTATTTGACAATTTTTTTTTATTACATAAATTAAAAAAAAATACTTCAAACTATAACGAATTCTAAAAGCGACACACTAATTAATTATATATTGAGCTAGTTACAAGCATTCCAATATTGCTAATTTGACAGAGATAGCGATAATGTTTTGTGACGTCAATATTCAGTTCTCCATACTAGTCTGGGGCTGCCTCGTACAAGTCGTCGTTTTGCGAAAAAGAGATAGAGCATACGACATCAACTAACTTAAAAAGCTTATAACTTATATAATTGTGTACATATTTTTGTTATTTTTTCGCAATTTTGCTTCAAGTTACGACTATTTTTAGAAACATTTGTCAGAAATCAATTTTTCGATAGTAGTCTAATACCCAATTAAAAAGTGATGCTTCGGGAACTAGCAGTAAAACCGCGGGGCACAACTAGTGATAAATATACGTAACTAGTTGCCCGGACAGACTTCGTTCTGTCAAAAGTAAATTAATTATGGTGAACACTTTTCTTTTTTTTTTTTTTACATATTTTTTTATGTTTTTCACCTTTTAAACCTTCCCTGGACCTCCACGAACATTTCAAGATCAAAATCAGCTAAATCGGTTCAGCCGTTCTCGAGTTTTAGCGAGACTCACGAACAGCAATTGATTTTTATATATATAGACTTACTTGTTAATTATTTCAGTTGTATGGAAGTCTGCGGGCAGGTCTCCCATCCGGAAGGGCTTTCCGCTACCTGAAGTCATTTCTCATAATTAATATTGACTTTTCTACAAGGTTTTTTAATACAGGATCAAGCTATACAAACTATTCTTGATATAAAAAAAAGCGCCAGAAAGGGATGTGTCTTCGTTATTTTAGAAATTTCAAGACACCGATATACATAGACTGCTGCAAATTGAGAAACCAAATATTAACACTAGAATCGGGTCAGCCCCCCGCCAAGTGACATTTCTACAAGCGATAACGATGATAGAAATCGCTTAAATGACATTAAATGTATGGAAATGACACGTCTGTCACGTGACATATCGAAAACAAATGTCATCTCGATACATTTAATGTCATTTAAGCGATTTCTATCATCGTTATCGCTTGTAGAAATGTCACTTGGCTAGGGGGCCAGAACAATCCTATCCTACACTAAATTATTCTATGCCAAAACCCAGCCATAATACAATGCTTTCTCGAAAACGTTGCCAGCTCTCGCACCAGAACACTATTCGTCGACATAGAATAGTCGCGCCACGTAAAATACGGATCAGCTAAATCCGGTCGCTCTACGTAAAATGCGGTATCCAGCTAAATCCGGTAAGACTGGAAGCTGACCCCAACATAATATGTAGCTTGGAAAAAAGGCTGAACAGAAGAAAATACTTACCCCATTCGAGTTTCCCGAGGTGCATAACTTCGGGAGTCGTTTCACAGTCCTTATGAGCTTTGCCATCCGGCTGCCAGGGTATCGTCTGAGCTGAAGTCTCTCTAAAATATGGTACAAGGTTTTTTTTTAAGAAGAGTTTTTTTACTAATAGTGTGGGCTGCACATCACTAGTAATCTCGTTAACCCCTCGTGCTAAGCTAAGATGCTTGTGTTACGAGTGGGTTCACTTCAGTAGTTTAATGAGTGGGATTACAAGGGTTTTTTTAAAGAAGATTACTAACTGTGTTGGCCGCACATTACCAGTAATCTCGTTAACCCCTCGTGCTAAGCTAAGATGCTTGTGTTACGAGTGGGTTCACTTCAGTAGTTTAATGAGTGGGATTACAAAGGTTTTTTTTAAAGAAGATTACTAACTGAGTGGGTCGCACATTACTAGTAATCTCGTTAACTCCTCGTGCAAAGCTAAGATGTTTGTGTTACGAGCGGGTTCACGTCGGTAGTGTAATGGGTGGGTTTCAAACCCGCAACCACATGATCGCAAGTCCGTCGCCCTAGCCATTAGGCTACCGTCGCTTCTAAAGCGATTATTACAATAATGTGAAAGTTTGTGTGTATGCTTGTTACCTCGTCAAGCTCAAACGGCTGGACCAATTTTAATAAAATTTAGCATGGAGGTAAAAGAAACCCTGGATTATCACATGCACTTTTTACTCCGAAAATATAAAGTTATCTAGTAACTGCGGGGAACACATCGTGGAACACTAGAAATAGTAAATTTAAAAGTACCTAAATATTCTCATGAGCTCAACAACTTCAAAGCTCAAAAAAAAAATTGTGTGTTTGTTTGAGTCACCATATCTCCGAAACAGGTGTATTCGCAAGAACGATTCCGCGAGGTTAAGTTATCCTACTAATATTATAAATGTGAAAGTGTGGATATTTGGATGTTTGTTACTCAATCAAGCTAAAGCGGCTTAACGGATTTGGATGAAATTTGGCATGCGTGTAGCCTTTGACATGGAAAAGAATATAGGCTACCTTTTATCCCGATTCCTTAAGCAGTTCCCGAGGGAAAATTGAAAATTGTTTACGAGCAAAGCCGTGGGCAGACCGCTTATAAATTTTTACTTTCACATTTTCATTTCTTTTTGGACCCAATTCTGAAGTCCACGCAGACGAAGTCGCGGGCAGAAGTTTATCATAAACAAATGTATAACTTATTATTATTATTTTTACACATTATGAGACCTCGGTAGCTTAGTTGGTAAAGCGACTGGCGCGTCAAGCCAGTGGTCGCAGGTTCGAGTCCTGCCTGAGGTTTAAGTTTTTCTTTCTACAATTTGTATTTAATTACAAATGTATAACTGTTATATTATGTCCCTTTGCAAGCTTCAGTTATAGTATGTATAAAATACCTGTAAATACTCTGTGTTCCTCTATTCCTCGGTTTAGTTGGCATTGTTGGTATCATAGGAGTTGCTGGATGGAAGTCTGGAGTGGTAGCTGGCATAGCCATAACTTTTCTTGGCCTAAAAAAAAAAGGAGAATGTGAAAATGCGCGCGAACGCAGCGCCACTGACAGCGGTAAACAAAACTCTTCTTCCGCAACGACTTAGCGCTCGTGCACGCTTTTTGTAATATCTCAAGAAATTAAGTAGTAAGTAATTAAAATAAAAACTTAATAAAAAAACTATCTGTCCTAAATATAAACAAGAAGACTTATTAAGGTTAGAACGTAAAAAAATTAAAAAAAAAACATCGTCATCTTTGTCAATGACGGGAAACGTGCCCAAAAGGCTGGCAGCATTGCAACGTGGAATGGCAATGCTGATTCCTTGTGCAAAAAATATGCCAGCCTTTGGTCATGGGTAGAAAATACCAAAGGTTTAAAAAAACGTTTTGCAAGTTCCTTAAAAATAACTCTTGCACCTGGGTGGGAATCGAACCCAAGACCTCCGGTTAACAGTCAGGGTCACTAAGCACTAGACCAACAGGCCTGTCCAAGTAAACAAAATTGTGGACAACATCACATACATTGCTCCGAATCCAAAGTAAGTAGCTAAAGCACTTGTGTTATGGAATCAGAGACAACGAAGGTACCACAAACACCCAGACCCGAGACAATGTAGAAAAGTGTTTTTCTACATTGACCCGTCCGGGGATCGAACCCGGGACCTCAGAGCTGGCGACACCTTGAAAACCGGTGTATACGCCACTCGACCACGGAGGTCATCAAAAATTATCCTATTGGTTCTTAAAAAAAACATCCTCGACCATCTCTGATGGAAACGTTAAAACAGACCTGTACCATACCTGGCGTTAAATTTGTAACGATCTTTTCCTCTCAGTTCTGGTCCCGGAAGACTTCTGGTATCCTTAATCCTATTCACATAGGCGCCGTAAGATCGATCAATGTGATCCGGGAGGCGACAGTTAGGATGATACACTGAAACAAATAAGAAACCGAAATAATTTTAATCCATCATCTTTTTCACTTGTACATAATTAGAAAAGGACAGACGAAAATTAAAAAAAGTTGAGGTGGTTTAATAAACGGATTTGTAGATACATAGTTGCATATTCGAGCCCAGTACAGGCAAGGCAACCACAGTGACTCAAATATAAGTACTTTCTTAATTATTCTTAGACATTATTGACATACGGTGAAAGGAAAACATCGTGAGGAAACCTGGATTCTAAAAATCTGAAATCGCCCTCAATGAGCAAGCGTGGTGATCAATGCTTTAAATTACTTCTCTATATATGAGAAGAGGCCTGTGCCCAGCAGTGGGCCATTTATAGGCCAGTATTGGTATAGATGAAAATTACAGCAGTCAAATTTAGTTCCGACTTACAAAACTACAAATCTTTCTTCTTTATAATATAGGTCACTCACCGACTTGCATCCTTGGTCGTAGTCTCATATCCGAAAACATGCTATTGTAGACTGGTTGTAGTATCTGTAAGAATACAATAATTATTATAATGTACTTCGAACAAGGTATGTATCTTAACAAGGTCTAAAAATAGAGGTGGAATTTTAGATTCTACCGGGAGGGAAATGGTAGGGCATGCGATGAGGATTGAGGATTTGATTGTGAAGAAGGTTTTGATTGAAGATGAGGTATGAACGTGAATGGAAATTGAGGAACCTTGGAAAATCTTTGGCAAACGTAACTAAAACTAACTTTGTCAATTCTTTCGTTTGTCAAACATAGCCACGGCAAGCTGGCAGTTGCTGAAAATCAGCAGTAAGGTCCTGCTTCTAGTAGGACCCATAGCATATTCTGAGCGAAGACCGTTTCGCACGCATGCGACGTATTCTTTAATTATAAGTTTTTATTTTTAAGTCTATTTACACGCGTCGCATTATTGTCACGTTGTTCAGCCCAGCTCACTGCTGGTGGGTCCGTGCATGGGTGACCATTTATAAACATACCGAGACCCCTCCGTGCCTCGGAAAGCACGTTAAGCCGTTGGTCCCGACTGTTATACAGTGATCATAGACTATCGTTATGTCATTATAATTCTGACAACCAGTCTTACTATGAGATACTGTATTTCGCAGCAATGAGTTGTGGAGGTCAGATAGGCAGTCGCTCCATGTAAAATACGGTATCCAGCTAAATTCATGCAACCCCAACATAGCTTTGGAAAAGGCTCTGCAGTTGATGATAATCTAGGTCAAATTTTCTGTTTCTTTGTCTACCAATTAATAAATAATTAATATGTTTATTTATGTAGTGCGTTGCTAACAAGGCAATCTTAATAAGGCAAACAGTCAGAGAGGACTGGATCTAAGTTCTTCTTCTTTTCGAGTCGATGGTACACTTTTTTCAAAAAGTATTTAAATTTGATGCGCCCAGTAGTTGGCCACATTAACTGCGGCGTCATTGGCCAGATCCAAATCTTCCAAAGTGCAGGTGTCCGGACACTTTGGGCACTCCAGTAAGTGCATGTAAGTTCCTATTATGGGACATACTTTGACTGAAAGTTGATGGACGGGATTTTCACGTGGATATGTTACTTACAACTTGTGCAGAAGCCATAGCCGCTTTGAAAGCAGTGCGGGCGTAGTCGCGGGCCCCGGAAACTATGTACGCCGAATCTAAAAGATAGAGCACAAAACTTAAGAATTGGTTGTCTGTAAAATCAGTTAACTTATGATAATGGTACGTGATATCGTCATAAGAAATCATACATTTATGATTTCTTATGACGATATGTTCCTTGGGGAATGTTGTGCAGTTTTATGCACCTGATTACCTCGTAGAATTTACGCACTCCATCCTAGACTAATATTATAAATGTGAAAGTGTGGATGTTTGAATGATTGTTACTCAATCACGCAAAACGGCTGAACGGATTTGGATGAAATTTGGCATGCATGTAGCCTATGACATGGAAAAGAACATACGCTACCTTTTATCCCTAATCCTTAAGTAGTTTCCGAGGGGAAAATGGAAAATGTTTCCGAGCTTAGCCGTGGGCAGACAGCTATGAAATTTGTTATTTTTCTCTATTACAACGCAAACTATAACACAGGTGAAAATGTTATTCCATTTTTCATTACTTTCACATTTTTCATTAATTTTTGGACCCAATTCTGAAGTCCACGCAGACGAAGTCGCGGGCAGAAGCTAGTAAAAAATAATCCTGTATATATTTTTTACTACTATGCTATCTCACTTCTGGGCAAAGGCCTCCCCCAAGTCCTTCCATTAACCTTATCCCGCGCCACCTCGAACCAGCTGAAGCGGGATTGGGCTGGACACATCAGCCGTATGCATCATGACCGTTGGGCGAAGGTCTCTTTTTTTATTTATCTTTCTATAAAACGACGCCCGCACTAAGGCATTTAATCCTTGTGTCACGGGGGTTTCACAAACATTCAAAACACATTTAGGTAGGTACAAAGAACACCCAGACTTGGAACAAGTATCTGTGGTTAACACAATTGCTTATCCCATGCGGGGATCGAGCTCGCAGCACGTCGCGCACAGTGGTAATTAGCGTGGTGACCTATACCACTCACTACTACTAACTAACATTTGTCACAGAAACTCTTGCATTATGGCTGTAAAGATTTATAATTCAATTCCAAGTTATAACATTGCCTACTCCAAGAACGCACCGCTCTGCACCTCCTTTCCATTCTACACTGCCATTGGCGAAACGGAACGTACACCGGATGCGTTCCGTCTCGTCCAATGGGAGCACAGAAGAAACTTCTAGAACGACCGAGCGCGGTGGCGGTTACGCCGGCCGCGGCCCCCGCGCAAGGTTTTCCCGGCCCAGAAGGCTTCCCGCGCGCTACCGCTAAAGTCGCTAACCGCGATGCGTATATACCGCGAATACTATTGTTGATTATTAATAAGAGTTTAAATGCTAAATGATGATTGTGTCCTTGACTGTTTTAATTATAATAATATAATGTTTTATCGTGAACTAAGAGTGCCTTATTTAACAGTCCTTTTGTCCGAACCCACACTAAACGAACACTTGTTAAACTGGCTGCCCAACGAGAGGGCAAAAGGAACTGTTAACGTGTGAACTGTGATCGTGTACATAATGCCGCGTACTACAACTCGTAGTCAACGTCGTCAGACAGACTATTTTGATGTGGACGCCGAAGAAGAGACGGCGACGCCGAAGTCCGCCAGGCGCCGCGCACCGGCGACGTCGGCAACGCCAGCGTCGATTACGGCAAGCGACCTGACTACGATGATGTCGTCCTTACAGCAGGCGCAAGCCGAAAACTTCGAGAAATTGTTGTCAAGAGTTCTCGAAACACGCGCGTCTTCTTTTTCGCCCGAGCCGGCTACAGCCGCGCTGGTCACGCCCACCTCGTCCTCTGCACCTGCACTCGGTAACTTCGCCACGTGCAAGATTCGTTACAGCGGAGCGACCAACGAATGTCTCGACGGATTCATCGACGCGGTAGAAGCATATAAAGATTGTGCCAACGTGAGCGACACAAACGCAATGCGTGGTCTATCCATGTTGCTGACACACGACGCAGCCACATGGTGGCAAGGAGTCAAAGGCACCGTGAAGACGTGGGATGGCGCCATAAGTAACTTACGCAGCACTTTCGGAGATAGCCGCCCACCTCACAGCATCTATGTCGAGCTATTCTCTAAGCCACAGAACCAACTCGAAAAGACGGAGCTATTCGTGGCCAAAGCGCGCGCCCTGTTATCACGCCTGCCACCCGGTGACCTGACCGAAAAAGTTCAAATGGACATCATTTACGGACTACTTAATTTAAAGATACGTAAACGATTACGCAGGGAGGAATTCTCCGATTTTAATACACTCCTCCAAAGAGCTAGAAGTATAGAGGAGTCTACGAGGGAGTCGAGGACATCTCATGCGCCACAGAAGAGCGCCGCCGCTGGGACCCGCACGCGCCCTACATCACCATCGCCGGCGGCTGCGCCGACGATGACGCCGCGGTCCTCAACGCAGCGAGCACCGAATTCGCGTCAACCCTCGACGAAGGAAGATGGACAAGCCTCAACCCTCGTCTCAAATACGACATTTGCCGAGAAACGCCGTTTTTGTGTGTATTGTAAACATTATGGACATACGCGTAATCAGTGCCATAAAATATTAAATTCGCGTAATAATGAGAACAATAACGTAAACACAAATAACAAAAACGTAAATAATAATATTTCATGTTACGGTTGCGGGGAGAACGGAGTCGTGCGTTCACAGTGTACTAAATGTAATTCCCAATTTAGCGCTATCCAGTTATTACCTACGCGATCGACGGCGTCGCCGAAGTGTTCGAAAAAGTACCTATTCAGGGACGACGGTAAGCTGTCCACACAGGTGAGTCGTTATGTTTATCCTATGACTAGTGCAGAGGCTGTACCTGACAATATTTCGCTCCCACGTCCTAACAAAGAATTTCGTAAACACGCATTTTTACCTAGTGAATTTACGTCAGTGTTACCTAGGGCATATTTCGATATTTTTTCAAGCAACGATACTTCGATGCTGTCTACTTATAATTACTATTCCAAAGATACGTTAAAAAGTGAAAAAGTTTTAAAAAAAGAAAACAATAAGTTATTTTCCCGCTCATT
Organism: Plusia festucae; assembly: GCA_950381575.1. NCBI lineage: Eukaryota > Metazoa > Arthropoda > Insecta > Lepidoptera > Noctuidae > Plusia > Plusia festucae. The sequence continues at coordinate 1,729,644 of OX494457.1, forward strand.
CCCGAGTAGGGTGAACATGTTTTTTTCGAGACAAATGCCGGAAAATTGTTATTCGGATAGGGTAGATATGTTTTCTTCGGGACAAAATCAGGAAAGTATGTTACGGGGTGGCGCGAAGAAAAACGTGGATTTTATTTGTTCGTCTATTGATTCTTTTGACAAACATACGCCTAGACGACCAATTTTAGGTATTGAAGTTTTTGGTATTAGAGGTAGGGGTCTGATAGACACCGCGGCTAAAGGTAGCATCGCCGGCTCCTCACTCTATGCGTTGCTGAAACAAAACAACCAAGTGTTCACGTCCAGGTCAATGAGTGTTAAGCTTGCTGACGGTTCAGCAACCACGCGTCAAATGCTGCAAACTTCATTAGAAGTGAAAGTTCAGGATAAAATCGTTAAAGTAATTTTTCTTGTGTTTCCCGATGCTATAGATAGTGATACATTATTAGGGATAGATTTTCTAGTAGCAGCTGATTTAGTTATTAATTTCGCTACTTCTACTTGGCACTTCCATGGTTGTCAACAAGAGTATAAGTTGGAACATGAGTACGCCGATAACCTCACGTCCTGCTGTGCCTCCTTGTTAAGAGAGGACGAAGGAACCATGTTAAGTGTTCCCGAACGTGACAGCTTAGCTACACTACTACAGCGCAACGAGGATGTCTTCGGACCAGGGGGAGACCCTACACCGTATGCTGAACACCATATTGATACTGGAGATCATGCACCGATTTCGGTTCCACCGTACCGACTCACTCCTGCAAAGAAACAGCTGATGAAAACAGAACTTGATAAAATGCTCAAGGACAATATTATTGAAGAATGCGAGTCTGCATGGACCTCTCCAGCTGTATTAGTTCCTAAAAAGGATAATAGTGTGCGATTTTGCGTTGACTACCGTAAGTTAAACGCTATTACTAAAACAGATAGCTACCCTCTGCCACTTATTGATGAGCTTCTCCAGTTGACCAAACGACATTGTTTTATGTCCTCAATAGATTTGAAAGCTGGATACTGGCAAGTAGCTGTGCGACCCGAGGATCGAGATAAGACAGCTTTTGTATCACCGTTTGGCACTTATCGATTTAAGCGCATGCCGTTCGGGCTAAAGAATGCGCCGTCAACATTTCAGCGGTTGATCGATCGTTTTCGATCTGGGGCTAGTTTACAGGGGGTTGTCTTGCTAGCTTATCTAGATGATCTTTTAATAATTTCTGAAGATTTCGACAGCCACCTAGAAGACCTGCAAAAGGTGTTCGATAGGCTGCGATTATTCGGCTTGCGTGCAAATCGTATTAAATGTTTTTTCGCTCGCCCAGAAATTAATTACCTTGGACACGTGATAACACCTGAGGGAATCAAGCCAGATGCATCAAAAGTGAGCGTAGTTCTGAAGATGGCCAATCCTGCGAATCTCAAACATCTAAAATCATTTTTGCAAACATGTTCGTGGTTCCGTAAGTTTATTCCAAATTTCTCACAGGTGGCCCAACCACTAACGATCTTGACTCGTAAAAACGAGGCTTGGCGATGGGAGAGTCAACAGCAAGAAGCGTTTCAGTGCCTGAAAGAAAAGTTGACCTCGGCACCTATTTTAGTTCAAGCTGACTATTCAAAAGACTTTATATTGAGAACTGACGCCAGCAACTACGCGTTAGGGGTTGTTTTGATACAAGGTGATGGACCTGAAGAAAAGCCCATAGAATACGCCAGTCGATTGTTGACCTCGGCTGAAAGAAATTATACCACCACAGAGAAAGAAGCCTTAGCAGTTGTTTGGGCAACAGATAAATTCCGTGGCTATCTTGACGGTCACTCCGTTGTTGTTAAAAGTGACCACCAGCCGCTTAAGTGGCTTCTATCCCTCAAAACGCCGAATGGGCGTCTCATAAGATGGGCTATGAAGTTGCAATCTTATAATATTCGTTTTGAATATACTCCTGGCAAAGCCAACGTTGTGGCTGATGCATTAAGTCGTCCTCAGTGCGACGATTCTAATAATGAGAGTTGTGATGTCTGTAGCGTTATCGTCGACTTGCCTCGTGTTAGTTCAGTGGACATTCGTAAGGAGCAGCTCGACGATCCCGAGGTGGCTAAGATAATCAATAGTCTCGAAGACACGGATCCAGTCGACAACCACTGGTTGGATAGAGGATATATAATGAGTCAAGGAGTTCTCTACCGCTACTTACCAGACACGGACAGTGAACAGCCTCAACTTGTCGTTCCGCTTACAATGCGTGAGAAAATTTTAAAGGAATTCCATGACGCTCCCACAGCCGGTCATCAAGGAGTTGAACGAACTATCAACCGGATAAAGGAAAATTATTATTTTATCGGGATGCGAAAATATATTTCAGAGTACCTTAAAAACTGCGAAGAATGTCAGCGCTACAAGGCATCCAATCAAAAGCCTGCTGGACTTTTACAGACACCAGTCCTTAATCAGCGTGGAGAAGTACTTGCCATTGATTTATTCGGGCCCCTCCCCGAGGGTGAGAATGGTGAGAAGTGGGTCTTATTAGTCGAGGATACTGCTACTCGGTGGGTGGATTTATTCGCGTTGAAAGACGCCACCGCCGAGATATGTGCACCCGTACTCATTAACGAGTATTTCCTACGGTATGGTTTCCCACGTCGTATTATATCGGACAATGGTGTCCAGTTCATTTCAGCGACTATGCAGCAATGTATGTTTATTTTAGGGATTAAGCAAAACCTCATTCCGTTGTACCACCCTGAGGCGAACCCTGCAGAAAGAAAGAATCGTGACTTACGTACCCAGCTGTCTATTCTTGTGAAAAACGAACACCGTATGTGGCCTAAATTCTTATCTTCCGTGCGTTTCGCAATGAATAGTGCCACATGTTCTACTACAGGGGTTAGCCCTGCGCAAGTTATGTTTGCTCGAGAATTGCGAACACCGTTTGATGCACAATGTGACATAAGAGCAATTTTAGACAAAGAGAATTTCCTTCCTCAAATCACCCCGTATCTCCGTCGATTTGTAGATAATTGGGATGTTATCCGAGATAGAGCTGAACATCATCAAGATGATAGGAAGAGTCGTGCTGATAAAACCCGACAACTGAGTAAATTCAAAGTAGGGGATTTAGTTTTAGTGGCGACGCATTTGCTCAGCAATGCCTCCAAGGGTAGAACTCGTAAGTTCATGCCAAAACGGGATGGACCCTATCGAATAGGTAAGGTGGTTAGTCCAACTACCTATGACATCACTGACTTAAATTCAAAAGGCATAGGGAAATTCCATTCGTCAGATTTAGCGCTTTACCAGAATAATTCAGGTCAATTGTCAGCTCCGGTGCAGCCTCGGCGCCTTCGTGGACGGCCCCGTCATTTAGTGGTTACCGAGCCCCTCACGAGGCGTTTTAGTGACTCGGAGGGGGAGCATATAACATTGCCTACTCCAAGAACGCACCGCTCTGCACCTCCTTTCCATTCTACACTGCCATTGGCGAAACGGAACGTACACCGGATGCGTTCCGTCTCGTCCAATGGGAGCACAGAAGAAACTTCTAGAACGACCGAGCGCGGTGGCGGTTACGCCGGCCCCCGCGCAAGGTTTTCCCGGCCCAGAAGGCTTCCCGCGCGCTACCGCTAAAGTCGCTAACCGCGATGCGTATATACCGCGAATACTATTGTTGATTATTAATAAGAGTTTAAATGCTAAATGATGATTGTGTCCTTGACTGTTTTAATTATAATAATATAATGTTTTATCGTGAACTAAGAGTGCCTTATTTAACAGTCCTTTTGTCCGAACCCACACTAAACGAACACTTGTTAAAAAGTAATATAAGAGAATTGCCAACGAAATATTTTTATAAGGATTTAAAGAAATGGCTCAATGACAACTGTTTTTATAATTTTAATGATTTCTTAAATTATAAAACAAATAAAAAGTTTGGGTTGAATTGACCATAATACGCACCTATTGTACCTACTTGTTTATTATTAATTATTTAAACAATTTATATTGTTTTATTATTATTTGTTTTCTTTTACATTAATATAAGTAAATTTAACTGTTAGTACTTAATTAAATCTATAATTTGAAATAATTAGATTTCAATTAAGATGTTTAAAATATTTGTATAATGTTTTTGAGATTTGTGTTATAATTGAATTTATAATGCTAAATACGTAGTATTACTTGTTATTTAATGAACAAGTACTTATCTGAACTTGTTTAGATTATTAGTATTATTCTGATTTTATCTAATTGTTAAATTTGCATGTCGAATTAAGTAGGCGAAATAAGAAGAACTGTAATAATTTTTAAGATCTGTATAACTCTATTTCAAGCAAATAAATTCAATTCTATTCTATTCTAGTTATATACGCCTAATACTAAACTATATTAATTAAACAAAACTAAAACTAAAAAATTGCATCAAAAAACTCCACATCGCTGTCGACTAGAAGTGTGCCCATAAGGCTGGCAGCATTGCCACGTTGAATGGCAATGCTTAACCGCTGACCAAGTTAAAAACCAGCCCTTGGGTCACACGAGGTGTCAACAAGACGCTTGGATAAGTCTTTGAATAAGTTCAAAGTCTATTTTAATTCAAAATCTTACCGTATAAGTAGTCATGTACCCTCATCTTGGCCACATTATGTTTACGCGGTCGATCATATAATGTGTCCCCACTCATTTTCTTTTGGAATTATTAAAAAAGTAATTAAAACAATTATTTGCTGATAATCAATCTTGACACGATTGAAGTGTCACTCTATTGACATAACAAAACCGTTGCTATGGTTACCGTTACTAAGATTAGTATGCGTAGTATTATATAAAACCTCATTGGGGTATGGCCTCAGAATTCTTACCAATATACTAGCTTCTGCCCGCGACTTGGTCTGCGTGGAATTCAGAATTGGGTCCAAAAAGAAATGAAAAGTGTGAAAGTAATAAAAAATGTAATAAAATTTTCACCCGTTTTATCGCTTTCGCTATATATTATGTAATTTTCGCGGATTCTAAGGTGCTCAATGCAAAAATGGCATCCATTTTTAAATTGAAATCACTATGAAAATAGATCAGATATTCATAATACTTACCCTTGTAAACCTTGAAATTAATAGGTACCTATATTAAAAAAATACATGTCGGCCATCTTGGATTTGAAAATGGATTCCATTATCGTATTCTGCATATCAAGTAACTAACAAGTAACGAAATTGACACCCATATAATTTAAAAGAAGAAAAAAAATGTTGGCCATTTTGGAATTCAAAATAAAATTCGTAATCAGCACCTCAAGAATTCGTAATCCCCCCCTTAATAAACCTTCAAATTGTTACGCAAAGAAAAATATTTATAAAAATACATGTCGGCCATCTTGAAATTGGAAATAACCAAAACTCCCACTGTTCGATTCCTCCCATAAAATCAAATGATTCTATGTTGTTTTCGTGTACCTGGTATCATTTTTACGCAATCAGTGTGTGTGTAAAATACTAGCCCCACGCACACATACTTGAAAAGGTTGGCTTGATTCTATGAAAGATAATCGAAAGCAGCCGGTCCATTACCAAATGAAACAAAAAACTTCAGTACAATTTATTTATTAAATTTAAATATTTACAAGACTTAACTCATAATATAACGTTTTAAAATTAACTTAATTTATTTTTCTATTTAAACATAATTATTATAAAGACAAGTAAAATCATAATTTTAAATTTAAAAGCTAGCCCTTATATTATTGGCAGTTGAGGTTCGCAATGTTGCCAGCTTAACGTCAAAATTATACCCTATCTGTGGTTTTTCCCACTCATATAGTGTCACAGACCTCATCTGAACCGGTGGCCAATCAGGAAAAAAAAGTAAAATCTTTTTTAAATTATTAGTAACGTGGGTCGCACATTACTAGTAATCTCGTTAACCCCTCGTGCTAAGATGCTTGTGTTACGAGTGGGTTCACGTCGGTAGCAGGCGCGGTCGCAACCTGAAATGTTGGAGGGGGTCACCCACTACCCAAATAAAAAATAGGTATTTCTTTATCTTGAATCTTTACAATAAACCGACAAATTACAATATTAGAATATTGTTATACAATCTTTATTATAATGACGCATATCGATTTTGCTAGGATTACCAAAACAACGTGTTCGCTTCCTTGTTGCTAAACTAGATGTCATTTCCAAGCTATTTTGGCCATCGTACGTAGTTCATAAAAACACCACTAGATGTCAGCAAACTATAAATTTATCGCTGTTAGGGGATAGTTTTAGGCAAATTTTTGAGCCTTTTCAATTTTTCCTTAGATTTGGGGGGGGGGGGGGTAATGTCCCCTGTGACCCCCGTATCGGTATCGGACCGCGCCTAGTCGGTAGTGTAATAGGTGGGAATCGAACCCAGTTATTATTTTACTTATTTCATAATATAAAATAATCGAAAATGAAGATGCAATTTTCTCCTTGTGCGGGCAAGGGTATTTTTTTTACCCTAAAACCCACGAAAATTCTATTGAGATGAAACACTAAATTCAACAACAGCGAAGATAAGTCAGATAAGTTTGTGGTACTATAGTTATGGACCATACAAATGACGTCAAAATCATATTACAGTGAAACCTGGTTAATTGGGATCTCAAGGGACCAAAGATTTTGTACCATTATTAAAGAGGTTTTCATTTATCCAGTTTTCCAATTAGACAGGTTTAAAATTTAGTTGTCTCATTTACAGAGGCTGTCATTAATAGGAATAGAAATTATAATAGGTAGCTTTAATTTTTCAGATGCTGATAAAGTGAGCTATTTATGTTTGGACATTCTGTGAACTTATTATTCTAGTTTGTAAGTCAAAATTTGAGATACTACTGACAAACAAAGCACGTAAAATATCGTGTTGAAACCTGTCCCAATCTAATAAATTGTCTCACTTATAAAGGGAATTGAGCTCCAGAGTCCCAATTATAGAGGTAAACCTCGAAAAAATCTTAGAAATCTAATCTCATTTAAAAGTTCGAAAAGTCCCATTAACAGAGGTAATTCGATGAAAAAGTACCGGGACCTCATTGTAGTTTTCAATAATAGAGGTTTCTCACTTAACCAGAGGGGTTACTACCGAAACTGGTTTGGTTCTGTTTCGAACTTGATTCGGTTCTCGATTTAACCATTATTGGTACTCTCGAACCAAACTGAATCGAAAACCAAGATCCAGTTATAACCAAGTGTTAGTAGCATTGTTAGCGGTAAAGATATAACTGCGTAATCATAAAGTTGTTAGTCTTTGGTTTATTTAGTTTTTAATAGGTTTTCTAACGTTTTCAGACAGATTTTCTCCAAGGCTGTTCTCGATCGAGCTTAGTTACAACTCGTGCCACTGCACGATCTGGCGCTAGTGTTGCGTTCTGGAGTACAAACTCGATCTCAATTCGATTGAAACAGAATTCGATGCAGTCAGGAGTAAGGCCCCAGGTCCCACTTACTCAGGTTTCACTTATCTTGGTTAGATAAAAAACGACTGATAGGTATTAATAATTTCGAAGTTAAAACAAGTGTGCTTAAATAACTTTTCTATGTTAATTAAGATACAATTATTATAAGTCATGATGACTGTATTAGTGGTTGGTGGGACAATTTATTTCGTCAGAAATAATAATAAAACATTGGCCCCCGATTCTGTTAAACACGTACTAAACAAATTTTAGTACATCGTGTCGGTACCTATGCACCGACAATGTATTTTATTGCACGCCTCATAAGCGAAGCGTTGAGGTGGGTATTACTGTCAGTTTACGCACACCGAGTGATTCTCCAACTTAAAATGTCACTTTTTTTATTCTTTATAGCTTTTATAAGTGAATATAAATAGACAAATGTTGAGAAAAAAAAATATCTTCGTAATTCACGTAAAAAACAAAAGTACGTGTCAAATATTGTTTATTTATAACTGACGAACTAAGGCACAGTTTCTTGATCCCGAGTTAACTCAACCAATGGTTAAAAATGCTAACCAATAGTTTCAAATTTTGGTAAAACGCGTTTTGTTTGTCTATCAAAGTGTCGAATAAGTCGGAGAGTCAATTATTTAACCATTTGTTAGAATAAAAATTGATGAATAAACACGTTCTACCGAAGTTTGAAACCATTAGTTAGGATATTATTATTAGATTTTGACTGCACGGATGGCCGAGTGGTATAGGTCACCACGCTAATTACCACTGTGCGCGACGTGCTGCGGGCTCGATCCCCGCATGAGACAAGCATTTGTGTGATCCACGGATAATTGTTCCAAGTCTGGGTGTTCTTTGTGCATGTGATTTGAATGTTTGTGAAACCCCCGCGACACAAGGAATAAATTCCTTAGTGCGGGCGTCGTTTTTTTTAAAGTAAAAAAAAAAATATTTAACCATTGGTTGAGTTAACTAGGGACAAAAAAACTGGGCCTAATTCTATTTTTCTTTTTCATACGCAGTCATCATGCTTATTTGAGCGGCTGTACCCTCACTTATAATGATAAGTAGCCGAATAATGATACACTAATCAGTTTGAACTCCTCTTTGTCACCTCAAAGTGTGAAGTAGTAAAAGACAACTTAGTTTCTTTTCAGTATTCGGGGTATATCTCTTTAGTAGTTGTATTTCTAAGCGTCCATATTTACAGCTCTGAGTCACAAAGCCTATATCCCTCTTACATCACTTAAACTCACTTATCACTTAGTAGGTGCACATCTAAGCATTATTATAAGTCTTCTTCCTGCGCTTATCCCATTCATATGGGGTCGGCGCAATGCGTATTTTCCTTCCATTCCTCTCTATTACTCGTCATCGCGGCATCCACTCCTTTCTTTCTCATATCATCTTTCACACAATCCATCCATCTCTTTTTCGGTCTTAGTAGGTGCACATCTAAGCAGTATTATAAGTATCCATAATTATATCATCTCTGAGGTTTACGCGAATGTTAGAAATTGAAATAAAACTACTTTTAAACGGATTCTATCGCGGTTTATTTTGATTTTAGTTCCCGACGTTTCGACGTGCAAACCGCGATAGAATCTGTTTAAAAGTAGTTTTATTCCATATCATCTATGTTAAACCGCCACTCATTACACCGCCGTATCTCTTAGTGGTTGTATCTCTAAGCGGCCCTATCCCTAGCTAGGGCCGAGGGCACGCGGCCCTACCTTAGGGCCGAGGTCACGAGGCACGTAGAGTATCGTCGATTTCCGCGAGGGCCATGGCCGCGGCCCTCACCTGGTCCGCCTGCCGGCGGGCCGAGTGCGTCAGGGCCGCGAGACTGTGACGTAGGGATCCTACACGATGGGATACTCGTTGACGTTCAGCTATCAGTAGCTCACGGGCTGCTGTACCTAGAAATTATTTAATTATATTTATATATTAAGTTTTCACAAATGGCTAGAGGCACAATAATAATAATACAGGAATAATTTAAAACGAGTGCGTATATTCAAACAGGTAATCAAGTGCAAAAAACTTTTCATACAAACATAAGTCACGTGACCTGTCACTTTGTATGAAAAGTGCATTTTCCATTTCAAGATTTCGATCTATGTTCCGTGGGAAAAGTTGTTCAGTTTTATGCACCTGATTATCTCGTTGAATATCCGCACTCCTTTTAAATTAATCCTGTATAATAATGATAATGAGATAATGTCTTGGGACAACTCACACACGGCCAAACTGATCCCAAACTAGGCAGAGCCTGTACTATGGTAACCAGACAACTGATAAACGTATTTATAAATACATACTTATTTATAGATAAATAACACAGATTGATTGTGGTCATCACACAAAGTTTTGTCCTGGGTGAGAATCGGACCCTCTGGCTTAGCAGTCAGAGCTAGATTCAAGCCAGTCATGGCTAGATTCTTACCTAAAAGTGGTAGATAGTCGCCGGCCCTCTCCGCTCTGATGTCCAATGAGAACCAGTCGTCCATATCCTCTGAATCCGAAGACGGGAGCTCCTGAAGATGAGAAACCGACTTCAATAGGGATCTTGATTAGGGGGGGGGGTTAGGGGTCGTTCAAGTATTACGTAACGCAATTCGGGGGAGGGGGGGTCTCATAGAACGTTACGATGCGTTACAGGGGCGGGAGGGGTCTTTCTTACAAGACGTTAAGTAACATGTTTTTTTTCTTGACCCTAGTTAACTGAACCAATGGTTAAATATGCTAACTAATAAGACCCGAGTTCACCAACAGATGGTTAAATTTTAAACAGATGTTTGAACCATGAACGGCTGTTTAACAATATTTTGCTGTTCACAATTCACTAACCATTGATTATGTACTGTAATCGAATGATTAGCTTAAACGACGTAGCCAACTCAGTTTAACCATTGGTTTATGCTTCCTGACAAGAAGTTTTTATTTTCATGTCACTTTTAGTAACAAAGTAAAAATGCAAGACGCTTTAAATTATATTTTTGAAGAGGATAATGTGCTAGATGATTTTGAACATATTGAAAGAATTTTGCGCACTACCCGTATATTCCAAACACGGCGCAAATATTTCGAGGAATATGACGAGGAAGCATTTTGCTACAAGATTTCGTTTATACAAACGTAGTGCTTTGGAATTACTTGATTTAATTGAAAGGAAGTTTACGTTTACGCTTCTCTTCCATATCACTGATTATATATTAATACAAGATAACAAACACGACACACAGTTTGACAATGAAAATTGATTGAAGTGACATTTAAGACATTCAACATTCACAAAATAATGATATACCATTCCAGCATTCGGTAATTTTCGACTCACTCATTCAAAAAAGTTTGGTTAGCTAACCGTTGGTTAGAAATAAATGGTGAACTCGAAAAAAACGCGGTTGGGTTAAACAACCGTTTAATGTTAACAGAACGGTTACGTAATCGATGATTATGATCTAGTTGATGAACTCGGGCCTAATGGTTTCAAAACGCATTTTTTCATCAACTGTTAGTCTAACAAATTGTCAAATAAGTTAGAGAGTTAATTATTTAACAATTGTCGTTAAATAACAGTTTAGAATAAAAACTGATGAATAAACGCGTTCTACTGAAGTTTGAAACCATTAGTTAGCATATTTAACCATTGGTTGAGTTAACTCGGGATCATATAACTGGGCTTTAGTGGTCGCACATTACTGCTTGTGTTACGAGTGGGTTAACATCGTGTCGGTAGTGCAATGGGTGCGATTCAAACCCGTGACCACATGGTCGCAAGTCCGATGCCCTAGCCGTTAGGCTACCGTCGCTTCTTAATTAATCTGCACTCACATCATAGAGACTCCCATTCTCCGAGTGGCTCTCTCCATCGCTGGGGACCTCCTCATCCATCCTCTCTGGCTTCATGATGCGCTGATGCTTCGCTTCTGAACTCTCCGACTCCTCTTCAAACTCCTGGAGAAATATGGAGAAGTCAATAATTCAAAATATACAATAATGCCGCTTGAATCATATGATTCTATTTCTTACTAGCGGACACGCCCCGCCTTCGCACGTGTAGAAACAATTAACACCAAAAAAATTAATTAATTATACACCAAAAGTCCTTTTAAATAAATAAATGTGGACAACATCACATACATCTGATCTCTGTAATTGTACCCATTGAATAAAATAAAATAAAATAAAATACATTGCTCCGAATCCAAAGTAAGTAGCTAAAACACTTGTGTTATGCAATTAGAGACAACGAAGGTACCACAAACACCCAGACCCGAGACAATGTAGAAAAGAGTTTTTCTACATTGAACCGTCCGGGGTTAAAACCCGGGACCACAGAGCTAGGAAACCTTGAAAACCGGTGTGTACAGTCACGAGCATAAATATGTATACACATAACGAAATTGTACAACTTATTTAGCGAGAAGTTTTTGTTAAAACTGAAAAAATATACATGATTTGAGGACTGTTATAATTTAATGTTGTTAAATGATTAAAAGTTGAATTGATGGTGAGTTCCTGTTCAATTATTGTTTTACAATTTTGCTATGTGTGACTGTACGCCCCTCAATCACGGAGGTCGTCACTTGTCACCTCCATACATTTGAGCGATTCGATCAGATAACTCTTGTAGAAATTGACTTGGCTATGAGTGATTATAATACCCGCCTGTAACGTCCCACTACTGGGCATAGGCCTCTTCCTATATACAATATGTAACAAAGCCCCTGTCCAATCCAATAAAGGCGTATTCGTGGTACAGTTCATGAACCGTCTCGCATAGGCGGCTTCTTTGACACAAAACTGTAGGTAGTAAGTACGTGAACTTTGAGGAGCGGTCAGTGTTGCTGTTGCCTCGGATCAGTTTTTATTTTGATTTAATTATTTTGACTGGGGAAAAATAATAATCTCCAATCCATTTAATGGTTACGTATATGTGTTCGCAGTACGATACCGGATAATACTCTTAGGGATCGGACTGAGTATTTGTTATACGCTGTAGAGATGGAATGAGCATTGATAACCACGCTTGCTCACTACGGGTTTGCGATTTTACATTCAATTTTTTTTTATCCCTGCTTCCTCACGATGTTTTCCTTCACCGATTGTCAATGATGTCTTAAGAGTCCCTATCAATTTCGCGGTCTAAAACAGAAATTTCCAACTTTTTCAGCGCAAATTTCTCAATAACTTCAAGATATCTGTTCTGTTTTTTTAATGCACAGTTATTTATCATTCATTTATCAAGTAAGTGTACAAAGTCAATTTTTAATAACTACTCAATATAAATTATGAAAAATAAAAACCTAACACATGTTTTTACGTAAGCACGAAACAGCAGATTTTCCAATTGCTTTTTTAGCTTACTGGTAGCAAATAACAATCTGAAAAAAATCATAAATACTGGGCATATAGTAAGCTAGTAAGTACACAATTTATTTTTTTAAATTTCAATGAACTAGTACTTAAAAAAAAATGTGATCCACGCTGAAAAAACCCAATAAAGTCATGTGCAAAATCGTCGTCTATGGGTAAGAATTTATTAAAAATAACAATAAGCATTATATATTTAAAAAACTGAGGTATTTATCTACCAAATCCAATTTTTATATTTCATTTCTGACTTCTTATTTATTTGTAATAAAATTTCTAAATAATGCCTTATAAACCGATGCGCTCGCTCGATACATTCAGTCGCGCCCAAGGGCTTGTTGACGACGGACCTGTGTCGCCCGTGACGTTCGCCGCTCCCAACGAAACTCTTGAATCGCGCGTGATTTTGTACTACACCTAACGAGTTTTGAGACTGTGAGTAGATTTAATTTTTTATTTATGCAGTGTGTATGATTTCATAATGTTGTTTATACATATTAATGTTTTGTACTATTAGTAAAATAGTGTTTAATTTTTAGAAAATGGGTCGAAAAAGTGATCTTTACTATCAAGGAAAAATCAAAGGTAAAAAGAAAAAGGTTGAAAAAACACGAAAAGCACTTGCAGTTCTTAGGTAAATATTTTTTTTTTGTAATTACGAAAACTGTTAGAATTGGTTATTATTTCTTGAATCTAAAAATGAACTTTTTTATTTTTGTAGAGAATTAAATAGGCAGAAATCTACCGAGAATCAAAATTTACCTGGAACATCATCTATAAGCGAAAAGCCCCCATCGGACACAAGGTATTCCTTTTATCTAGTATTTTTTTTATTTATCTAATATATAAAGAAATCTAATCTATATATCTATACTAATATATAAAGCTGAAGAGTTTGTTTGTTTGTTTACTTGAACGCGCTAATCTCAGGAACTACTGATCTGATTTGAAAAATTCCTTCAGTGTTAGATAGCCCATTTCTCGTGGAAGGCTATAGGCTATATATATATATATATATATATATATATATATATAGGTAAGTACTTAACTCGTTTAAAAAAAATGTATTATTAATTATTTTCAGTTACACTAGCAAACAGGATGCATCAGGCTCTTTATTAGGTGAAAAGGGGGAGACAAGGTATTTTTCAACTAATTATTGAGCAAATACACTGTATATATGAAAAGGAGAACGAGTCACCAGGGAGTTGAGGAACATGGTCACTTACTAAGAAAAACAAAACCACGGAAGTATGTCTATTTCAAATATATTCAATTACTGGTAAATATATGGGTGTAGTATGACATTTATATTGGGTACCTAGTCGGTACCCAGGATTATGTAAAGTTTGGATGTCAAATTAGCTCTCTCAAAACAATTGAGGAAAAGCGACGTGTTGCAATAAAGTAACTAAAAAATATCTCGTTTTTATTTTCCTGAAATAAAACACATAATAATAGAAAATTATACATTCCCATGGAGATAGTTGTTCAATTTGATAGACTGTACCCCCCACCTTTCTGGTAGGTACATCCTGTACATTATCTGCCTAGCCTTTTTTGTAAGTGACTGCCGTAACTACTAGGTAACGATATTTTTATAAGGTACTTAAACATAACACGTCATAATCACAATAACATCCATCCAGTATTACGGAACTTAGTGGGTAATAAAAACTATGCAGTGCTGACAATAGCGTTTACGGACGAAGATTATTTGTTCGCGCTACACCGTACGACAACGCACACTACGATTGTCAGCGATAGTTCGAACGCACACAGAGATACTGCGCTCAAATAGTTACCTAAACTAGCAGCGCGCCGAAATTGATAGGGACTCTTAAATGATTAAGAAAGTACATATCCATTTGACAAAGTCACATTGGTACTTGCCTGGGTTCGAACCTGCAACCATGTGCATGCGAATCCGGTCATTGAACCGCTAGGCCACGACATATAATAAGGGTTATGATGTTAATTATTTAAACCTACCTCCTCATCCAATTCAAATTCGTCTTCATCAAGAAACTCAGCCTCATTGATGATTTCATCGTATTCGTAAGTTTTCGAAGTCGTATCCTTATCCAACTTCGGCCTTTCCGACTTCTTTTCTAGAGGCTTGAAAGCCGCTGGTGTTTTGACCTCCGGCTTCGTCTGTTTTTGAGAATCTTTCGGCTGCGACTTTATAATCGGCTTTTGTTGTGATAGCTTTTTTGATTTATCCGGTTCACCTGAAAGGTAAATTGTGATTGTGATTCTGGATTTGTTTGTATTTTTTTATAAAATGTGGACAACATCACATACATTGCTCCGAATCTAAAGTGAATAGCTAAAGCACTTGTGTTATGGAATCAGAGACAACGAAGGTACCACAAACACCCAGACGCGAAATAATGCAATGTAGAATAGTGTTTTTCTACATTGACCCGTCCGGGGATCGAACCCAGGACCTCAGAGCGACACCTTGAAAACTGGTGTATACGCCCCCTCGACCGTCGAGTTGTCCATTTTTACTCTCATAATTGCATCCAAAATATAATATCTTGGTACAACTCATAATTATGCAGATCCCAAACTAGGCAAAGCCTGTACTATAGCAACCAGACAACTGATAAACATACTTATATATTTCTTATCATATACATAATACATATCTACTATAAGTACAATAGTGGTGGAAAATCATACATAATTCGTTTTTATTTTCTAGTTTGAAGAAGGGGTCAAAGTTTTTGTTCCACATATTATTTTATAGAGTACTCCCTTTTCTTAAAAAAAAAAAAACGGCGCCCACACTATGCAATTTAATCCTTGTGTCGCGGGGGTTTCACAAACATTCAAATCACATGCACAAATAACACCCAGACTTGGAACAAGCATTTGTGGATCACACAAATGCTTGTCCCATGCGGGGATCGAGCCCGCAGCACGTCGCGCACAGTGGTAATTAGCGTGGTGACCTATACCACTCGGCTAACCATGCAGTACAAACTTTTTATCTTGATCTGTACCTTTTATAACCATGAAAAAGTTAGTAGCACTTACTATTATTCTTACTGAAGTTCGTGTTGACTTGTACGACATGTTTGAGGACTCGTTTCGGGAGGTCCTTGCCGCTCGGTCCTTTCTTGGCAACCTCGAACATACGCTGGACCGTAGCTCCTTCGTCTGACGACTGAAAACATCATCTTGTTAAATAAATAATAGTTTAAAAAAACTAAAAACACGCTTTTTATTGAAAACCAAACTAAAAAATAGAAAATAAAAAAATATTTTATTAAAAAAAAAGCGTGGGGTGCATGGTGTCAATAGTTGTAAATATCTTAAAAAGCACCCCACTTATTTATTTTCTACTTTTTAGTTTAGTTTATTTATAAAAGCGTGATTTTTTAGTTTTTTTTAAACTAAAAAAAATATTTTATTAAAATAGTGTATTGTCATCGGTCCTCGATAAATCTACAAAGTTTGAACGAAATCTGGCCGTTTAAAGTGGGTCAAAATCGCGCCCAAAGAAGTCGGTTACAAACAAACATACAAACATACAGGTGAAGCTAATATAAAGCGTGTAAAAATAGTGTCGCTAATATAGTATTGGATATAGGAAAAGAATGCGCATCTTAGTTCGAGCCCTCACTGGACACTGTTGCCTAAACAAGCACTTGTCCACTATGGGACTGTCCGAAACAAGAACGTGCAGAATGTGCCAGGAGTCAGACGAAACTCCGCTTCATGTTCTGACGGACTGCGGACCTTTGATGCGCAAGCGTAGCTTACACCTGGGCAAACATGTCCTTGGCCCACAGGATGTAAAACATATCGCCCCCCAAAAGCTACTGCGATACCTAGTGGATGTAGAACTTGGTGAACTGTAAAGATAACAGCGGCGATCACAATAGATCGATGACGGTCGCAGTGATACTGGGGCTGCACAGTCCCAGAAAAAAAAAATTGCAAATAAAAAAAATATATATACAGCGTGTAACAAAAACCCTGTCCGATCCCTGAGAGTATTATTCGGTATCGTACTGCGAACACATATACGTAGCCATTAAATGAATTGTACATTTTTTTTTTCCCAATTAAAATAATTAAATCATAATAAAAACTGATCCAAGGCAACAGAAACACTGACCCGCTCCTCAAAGTTCACGTACTTACTACCTGCAGCTTTGTGTCAAAGAAGCCGCCTATGCGAGACGGTTCATGAACTGTACCACGAATGCGCCTTTATTGGATCCGACAGGGGTTTTGTTACATGTTGTATAATTATATATAGTAGGTATTGTATATGGTGCTTCCATTGTACGCAAACTAAAACAATTATTTAAATTAATCTTAGAAAAGGACCGATAGAAGAAGTCATTACAATGGGAGCTTTCGCGTGTCAAAAATCCGCCAGAGTCGCTAGTGTCGTATAAGGTCTGCCTGTCATTTTCCACCAATGGGAGACAAGCTACTGGGCTGCGATTGGTCGAGATTGACAAATACACCTTACGTGACATTAGCAACCCTGGCGGATTTTCGACTCGCTATAGCCCCAATTCTGACAACCAGTCTTACTATGGAATACTGTATTACCTAGCTATTGGTTGTGGAGGTCAGATAGGCAGTCGCTCTATGTAAAATACGGTATTCAGCTAAATCTGGTAAGACTGGAAGCCGACCCCAACATAGCTTGGGAAAAGGCTAGACAGAAGAATCAGAAGTGCCGGCTATAACTGTGGCCGACTAGGCAATTAGTCGATTGCAAAGAGGCCGATTACTTGGCCATGTACTTTCACAAGTGAACCGATTTTCGTTCACAAGGTTGCAGATTCGAACCCGCTACAGGCAAATACCAATGTGACTTTTACAAAATTATATGTACTTTCTTATTCATTCTAAGACATCAGACAAACGGTGAAGGAAAACATCGTGAGGAAACCTGGATTCTAAAAATTTTAATCTGAAATCGCCAACCCGTAGTGAGCTAGCGTGGTGATCAATGCTCGTTCCTTTTCTATATGAGAAGAGGCCTGTGCCCAGCAGTGGGACATTTATAGGCCGGTAGTATATTATTATAAGCTTTTTTCATAGGATTGAGGGAAAACCCGCGCTGTACAAAAAAACGCGGACCAAGTCGCAAAGACAGCTAGTTAAATTTATAAAATAAATACCTATATATAATATAATGTGTGATATATAAAAGTGATGATATAATCCGACTAGCAGAAAATAAAATAAAAATGTTCATTCATTCATTCACCTGCTCGGTCTCATCGTCTCCATCACTCATCTCTTCGGGCTCAGCCTTCGCCGCTGGAGTTCGCTTCATCAAAGCATTCTTCGCCAATTTTAAAGTTTTTACTTTTGATCTCTGCAACAAAAGAAATAAATTAAAAATTGTAAGTACAAAAAAAGAGCGAAAACAAATAGAAAATGAATGAGTGAGCTATAGAATGAGAGCAGATGAATGGTGATTGAATGATTAAATGCTAAGTAACTTAGTGAGTGAATGGAGAATGAGTTTCACTTCAGTTTACTTGTATGTTAATGTCTATACTATTATAAGAGTTTTTGATTATTTTATAAACGTGCCAAAGCCTTCAAATTTTTTAAAGTGCCCTAGCACTACCAGAAAGATAATAAAAAAAAATGTGCACGTATATGAACATCAAACATAGTACTATGGAAACCAGGCATCTGATAAACATACTTATATATTTATAAATACACACATATTATAGATAAACCACACCCAGACACAGAACAAATGATCGTGTTCTTCACACAAAGATTTGTCCTGAGTGGGAATCGAACCCACGACCTCCGGCTTAGCAGTCAGGGTCACTAACCACTAGACCAACAGGCCAGTCTTGGCAGACTTGTCACTTCCATACATTTAAGCGATTCACCTGCGAACTATACTACAAGTAACTTGTCTAGGATCGCAAGTTTGAACCTGCACTCACCTCATAAACAAACTCGTCGTCATCATCACTGGACCCCGGCTCCTCTTTCTGAAGTTTTTTAATAAATTTTATCTTTTTCTTTAGCTTTTGGTCACCGTCACCCAACACACGCTGTGAAAACAATATATTATTCCTTTGATATAAAACAGAGATGGCGAACCAATGGCACGCGACACAATATTTTGGATACGTCACCGTAAGCAAAATTCATTATGCGCTAAGAGAAAAAAGTGTGTGTGTACTTATGTACACGCTTTTGAAATTATAATTCTTTGGCGTAAAAATTTACTCTGATCATGTTCATTCATTCACTCATTCCTTACTGATGAGTCGTTCATTCATTCACTCGTTCATGCATTCATCCGTACCTTACTTATGAGTCGTTCATTCATTAACTCGTACCTTACTGATCAGTCGTTCATTCATCCACTAACTCCTTACCGTTCATTCATTCTTTCATTCACTCTTCCCTTACTACTCATTTGTTCAATCATTCACTCGTTCCTTACTGATTAGTCGTTCATCCATTCACTCGTTCCGTACTGATCAGTCGTTCATTCATTCACTCGCTACTTACTGTTGATTCGTTCATTCATTCACTCGTTCCTTACTCACCAGCAAGTCATCCGTGTTGTTTCCATCTTCTTCTTCTTGCTTAACCGGCTCAGCGATATCCTCTTTAACATTGCTTATTTCTACTTTCCCGTCAACCTTTCTGTGAATCAAAAATCATATTAAAGCGCCGATAAAACGAATCGCCAATTATCCGAATCGGTCCTAAGCGTAAGGGTCAGCTTAGACCGAGACGCGACTCTGCGCGCACACTTTTAAGAGCGATTGAAAATATAAATTCAAATTCAAATACATTTATTCAAATTAGAGATTTTAGAAGCGGCGGTAGCCAGCGGTAGCTAGGGCGTCAGACTTGCGATCATGTGGTTGCGGGTTCGAATGCCACCCATTACACTACGAACGTGAACCCTCTCGTAACACAAGCAATTTAGCTTAGCACGAGGGGTTGGCAAAAATACTAATAAAATGCAACCCACATACCCAGAGAGCTTTAAGAAGAAGTAAATTTTTACCTGATTAAGAAAGTATCTACATCTTCTGGCATCTCATCCCCATTCCTCGTGCTATCCAAACTGTTGAGGGTCTCCTCTATATTGGCCTTGGTCTCCGTGACCTCTGGCTGTGTCTCGGCAGACTGATTAGACTGTTCTAAAGCCTCTGGCTTAAGTTCCTCCATTGTAGAATCTTCTTGGCTTACAACAGGTTCTGTTTGGTCATGTTCGGGCTGTAAAGTTATAAGCTTGTAAGTTATAAGCTTTTAAAGTTATTTGATGTCGCATGCTCTATCTCTTTTTCGCAAAACGACGACTTGTACGGGACAGCCCCAGACTAGTATGGAGAACTGAATATTGATGTCACAAAACATTATCGCTATCTCTGTCAAATTAGCAATATTGGAATGCTCTTAACTAGCTCAATATGAAATTAACTGGTGTGTCGTTTTTAAAATTCATTTGTTTTATTTATGAAATAAAAAAAAATTGTCCTGCACACAATTCCGTGAACCGCTAGGCCAGCACAACATCAGTGAAAGTGGTATATACTTACATTGGGATTATAATCATCATCAGTGAGTACTCCCTCACTGAGCCACTCCTCCTGGCCTTCTTCCTCCATGCCTTCCTCAACCTCTGGCTCTAAATACTGAAAAAACATTATTAATAATAACATGCTGTGAACCATTTGTTAACTACAACTAAACATATAGTTTAAAGCATGGTTCTGGCTAAGTAACCTCATGCCGTACGGTTTAACCAATAAGAGAGGTTAAGCAACACTTGCCGCGGTTTATGCATGGATGGGTGACCATTTGTAAACACACCAGGACCTCTCTATGCCTAGGAAAGCATGATAAGCCTCTCAAGGTCTTGTCTGTCATATCTTTGGCAGTTGAGTAATTACTATTCTGACAACCAGTCTTACTATGGGATACTCTGTTACTCAGTGAAATGGGTTGTGGAGGGTCAGATAAGTAGTCGGATTATGTAAAATGCGGCATTCAGCTGAATCCGGTAGACGGGTAGAAGAAGTTTTACAATAGTTTAGATTAATATAGTCTGTAACTATCCCACTGGGCAAAGAGAACATTAATATTTAATTATAAAAAAATCATACAATATTTTGAATCAAGCGAAAGTTTGCATCTGTATGGTTGTCAATAAAGTTTGATTTGTTACTCTTTCATGGTCTAAGTAGCCAACTAATTTGTATAAAATTCGGCAGACACGTATTTCTAACCTTGTTTATCACGAAACATATTTTTTTAAACCGATAAATCTAAGGGAACAAAAACTACGCGAGTAAAGCCGAAGGCCGTATTTAGTATGTATTTCGTCGCCCTTGGTAACAATTCCAGAAGCAATTAACGAAATCAATAGCTCTTTTAGCAAAACTAAACCAAGTTTGAGAAGCAGAGATCTTTGGAAAGTTATTATTATCAAAATAAAAAACGCCGCGGACTCGGACGGAAATTCAAAAAATGTATGCCATACCTCTTCGTATTTAGACATTTTCGTTGGTGGTTCTTCTACATCAGACATTATGCACCGTAAAACTCAATATTTTATATATTTTTCTACTATTTCCGCCACTTATAATACATAGCATTAGTACTTTGTAATAAAACTGAATCTACAATTTGTAATCGTCGATGAACGAATCGAAATAACCTAACCTAATTTACGCCACAATCAGATCAATATTGTGCGTTCCGTTCTGTGTCAAACACCGCTGTTTTTGTCTCACGTTTTGTTTAACTATTGAAAGAGATAAAACTTCAATAAAGCTATAATTCGTTTTTCTTACGAAAGGTTTGTAAGATTTGTATTCAGAATTTCCACCGACCGATGCGACGCGCGCTATTCGCGATAACCATCAGATTGACACTGACAGTTACAGTGATGCTAGAATTGCCTATCGATAGTCGACTATCGCTAAATTCTCTCTCTATCGATATTTGTCGTCATATCCATAATATCGATTTCCAATCGATAGTCGATAGTATTCAAAAATAATAATAAGTTTATTCGGATAAATTAAACACATCACAGAAAAAGACAAACGGCACCTGTACTAATGAAAATATCATTGTATCACAGGTGCCTTACCTATGAAATCTAAAACAATACATGATAAATAGAAAAAACTTGTAACAAAATAAAATAAACTAAACTAAATAAGCTGCAGCTTTGTTAAGTGAAAATTTTAAGTAAGAGTGAGTGAGTAAGAGGAAAAAGTACCTCCCCAAGCCGGTATTCAATATATTAGAATAGATAGAGCAAGAGAGAAATAGACTAGTTTTAAAGCTGTGATGTCAGCAGAAGATCTAAGCTTTTTAACAACATACATTAGTTTTCGGGCACGGGTAACTATATTTTGCATGTGGGCCATCCCAGCTTAGTCAGTAGTCGATTTGCACACCTAAGTATCTGATGTCCGGCGTACACGTAAGAGGCAGGCAATCACAAGTGGGAGAAGGAAAATGACAAGTGTGGGCTCTAATTCGAAAAGAGTTAAATGGCAATGTTGCAGACGTATGGGAAAAGGTAATATAATTAGTTTTATCAATGTTTAGTGTAAGGAGATTGAAACGCAACTACACACATCAAAAGTGTCTAGGGATCAACATATATTTTTGCAATAACTTTTCTCCTGATTGATATTAATTAAAATTTTCTTTAAGGATTCATCGAATAAAGTGTTTTCGTTTGTCACAGTAACGATAAACCAAGTCACCTTTGCATTAATAAAGAAATTTGCCATTTTCCTAATAAAGGGATTTTTGACATTTGAACCACTAACACAAAAGTTCGAAAAAAAGACTGAAATAACAGTTTTCTTTAAAATTTTATTGGGTAACTTAAACAATTAATAATCCGTGTTTCTACCGCGAACACTAACAACACAAGAACATCGGTTTGGCATACTCAAAATGAGTTCATCCAAATCACGCTGTGGAATGGCCGCCCATGTTCGTTGCAACAACAAAAAAAGGTCTTCTTGCGACTGGATACCCTCCATATTCGGCAGAGCTCTTCTCTGTAGCATATCCCATGCATGCTCAATCGGGTTCAAGTCTGGCGACTGAGCAGGCCAGGGCAGGACATTGATGTTAGCTGCGGCGAGAGTCTGTCTTACAACTCTTGCGGTGTGCGGTCGTGCATTATCATGCATTAACTGAAATAAGGGACCGATTTGCACTTGTAGAGGAACGATGACGTCTGATACAATCGTCTCAGCATAAATTTGAGCGTTGAGGTTGCTTCTGATCCAAATCAACTCAGTTCTTCCGCCGATCCAAATACCCGCCCATACCATGATGGTTCCACCACTATAAGGATGGACTTCCTGGCAGGATTTTAATCGCTGTTGGCGTCCAGGGGTTCTCCAGTGTCGTATACGTCTTGTATCCGGTCTCATACTAAAACGAGACTCATCAGAAAAGCACACGAAACGCCATTGTTCTTCTGCCCAATTTCTGTGTTCAAGAGCTCATTGATATCGAATCCTACGATTGTGCATTGCTATAGGTGGTATGCGTAGCGGTCTTCGGGAATGAAGGTTCACTTCATGCAAGCGGTTTCTGACTGTTTGGTCGCTAATTAAGTTCCCTGAAGAGTGATGAAGCCTCACGGCTAACATCATGGCGGTTATTGTTGGAGCTCTTCGAGTTAAGATTTGAATGTATCGGTCTTGTCTCCGTGTGGTGCATCGATACCGTCCTCCATGGCGCTCAGCCACGGTACCAGTGCTTCGGTAACGTGTCCAAAGTCGACTGATAACACTCTGACTTGTATTCAGAGCTAAAGCCACAGTACGTTGCCGGGAACCAGCTTCTATCATTCCCACGGCTCTGAGCATTTCTTCCCTGCTTAAATGACGTCGCCGCTCCATAATAACGTTGGTTTTAATCAGTAGTAGGGAAACAGTAGCACTAATAATGTCTTCAATGCGTTGTATGTTTTTATAGGGAAAATATTAACAGCTGATTTTCATCTTTTACTCGAATTTGATTCACAGTTCCTGATTCGAATTATGAAATGCACCAAAAAGGATCCATATAAATTTATAAAATCATAAATTTATTACAAAGCCTCAAACATCTCAATCTCAAGAAATCCGCATAAAAATGCTTGATCCCTAGACACTTTTGATGTGTGTATATCAAGATTGTTGAAAGTGCTTTTTCTGCAGAGTCAAAAGTCGACTACCAGTCTACACCATTCACAATCAATGCTATGTCATCAGCGTAAGTAATGATTTTGCAATTTGGAATTTTTAACTGACAAAGGTCATTAATGTAAATAAGAAATAATGTTGGGCCAAGTACGCTCCCTTGCGGTACACCAAATGTGACATATTCATCCTTGCTAATAAATTTACCTACTTATTTTAACACATTGACAACGGCCGGTAAGGAAATTGCAAAAAAATTTTTAGAACAATGCCTCTAACGCCTATGGTTTCTAGCTTATTAAGTAGAATGGGCACGGAGACTGTATCAAACGCTTTTGATAAGTCTAAAAAAAATACTATATTGTTAAATTTTTTGTCCATGGATTGTATTACTGTGTTACTCAAGGCAATCACAGCATCTTCGGTTGATTTACCTTTCATAAATCCCTATTGGTTTTCGGAAATAATATTAAGTTTAGTTAAAAATTATTTACTTGCAATTAGTCAGATTTTTAGCAAGTCAATAAAAACTGCTTGGTGATCGGTGCGCATAGCATATTATTATGTTTTGAACTTACGTGAATTAATCATAAAATCAATACTGAGGATGGTAGGGTTATGATCTGTAATGAGTGTATACAAAACAAGAGTAGTTGCATTTTTTTGAGTTCTTAGCATAATGTGATCAAGACAGGCTTGACCCTTTGTTGGAAAGCGGTGGGCTGGTAGCAAGCCGTGCGAATATATTAAATTGAGGTATTTCGTCTGATAGGTTGACCACATTTTCATTTTTTTTTTTGTTCTGGTTGGAGTGAGCAGTTAATAACTTTACAAATATCACACATTTGCTGTATTAGGTCTGGTTTGGATTCTTTAGGCTTAGAAGGAATGCCCCTCACCACAACACTTGTACTTTTGTTGCTTTTTTCCAGACTTTCTATTTTATTTTCTAATTGTTTGATGTACTTTTTTTCTTGTTTCCGTTCTTCTTGTACTATTTCAAGTTTTTCTGACATATCATCGTATTGCTTGGATATCATTTTAATGGTGTCTCTAAAATCGTTGTTTTGTTGAATAATATCATTAATAGATGTAAGTAAGGAAGTCTTGCTGCTCGGTAAAGTTTTTAAACAGTTCTCTTATTTCCATCATGAAATCGTTCTGTTTCATTTCTCCTGTTTTGCGTTTGCGATAAGTAATGTTGCCACTATCAAAAGATGAAACATCAGACACATCTTGTTGGGTTACAGGGGATGAGGTAGGTGTGCGAAACATATTGTCACAGTGGCCTAATTAATAATGCCACGATACTAGGGCGCCATAGAAAGATGTAGGAGTGTAAGATAGCAAGCACCAGTTGTAGTTTTCTTTCTTTATCCGATCAACTAGAGTTGCGTCAAAGTACCAGGGATTCAGTACTGTAAAGAAGATGCGAACGTGGTATTTGTTGCATAAGGTCTCTTATTCTCAATATTTTATGTTTTTAAAGTTGTTTCACCATGACACATTATGGAATGTCTGAAATAAAAGGATTTTATTTATTTTTATTTAAAAAAGCAACGGTAGATGATAAGATGAGAAATTCTTTATTCCGACAGGGTATAGAGTACTGGGGTTACAGTATTGGGAACAAATAGTGAATGATTGATGTGTTTCTTGTGTTGTTGGCCTAAAAAGGTCTTTATCTTCTCCGATTTGCATAAAAATACGAGGGCTTCAGTGCTGCAGATCACGGTAATGTATAATAGAGCACTTTGGTAGCAAATTTTATATAATTGTCTGCTTACCTTTACAATTTCGATACCAACAGAGCGACAGTAATTGGTGGAAACCCTTTCTGAGTTTGTGCTATGCCAAATGCTTCTTTGTTAGGATGAACAATCACAGGTTTATGCAGTCCTATTCTTTGTAACTATTATTTAAACTTAATAAAATTATAGTTTATGGAACAGAAAAAGACGTCCAATCTGTCAATGTCATTATATGAAGCTCCCACATTATTAATATACTCTTTGATATGAAGTATTGTTATTATCGATAGTGATAATCAGTGATAATATATTATATGGCAATAGAATTGCTATACAATTATAGTATTGCTAGTATCGATGCTCTTGGGGCTAGATAGTGTTGTATATCGAAGACTTATCGATCGTTTAATTGTTGCCTCGCAATAATTAATTAGAAAGTCAGTAAATAGCTCATAAAAGTATGAATTATAGGATAAACGTAAGTGAGTGAAAAGTGAAAATGGATCAACACATCTCGCTACATAAGCTATAATTGGGAAAAATACTATCGACGGCTAATAAACTATGGATAGTATTGATAACAAATACCATTAAAAAAAAATTCAAATAAAAAGTAGGAAAAATTTGACGCCCGGCAGGATTCGAAACTGCGACTACTGGTTTAACCCGCCTGCCGCTTTACCTTTTAAGCTACATAGTTAATTTATTTTTATACATACTTCGAATTTATCCTGTTTGAGTCGCTCATCCTCTTGAAACGCTAATTCCATGGATTGCTGCATGTGAGTTCCTTCTTAATATTTTTCTACACCAACGCGAACATCGGGATTTTTAGTCGTCAGTTATAAAATGAGACTACCTAAGTGGCTAAGTGTAAGCCGTACGGTTTGACCGATAATAAAGGTTAAGCCGCGCTCGACGAGGTTGGTCCGTGAATGGGTGACCATTTGTAAACATATTGAGACCCCTCCGTGCCTCGGAAAGCACGTTAAGCCGTTGGTCCGTTGTCATACAGTGATCTTTGACAGTCGTTAAGTCATTACAATTCTGACAACCAGTCTTACTATGGAATACTGTATTACCTAGCAATAGGTTGTGGAGGTCAGATAGGCAGTCGCTCTATGTAAAATACGGTATTCAGCTAAATCCAGTAAGACTGGAAGCCGACCCCAAAATAGCTTGGGAAAAGGCTAGGCAGAAGAAGAGTTATAAAATGAGATATGCGTTTTTGATCAATCTATTCCTACCTCGAAACTGTCCATGTATGCATAGGGGTGGTCACTTTCAACCTTCAGATCATTCTGAGTCTCCCGGTGGAGATTAATACGCAATATCGACTCACAAAGTATCGACTAGTGCTACTACGATGCTACAAGATTTCGATGCACGGTACCGCGACAGATCTTCACTCAGGGGCGGATTTGATACCTACGTTGTTTGCCCTAGGGCCTAGGCCTACGAAAGATTCCCCCTCCCCCCTATGTGCAGTAACGCAAAAAAAAATTAAATGAAAATACATGTAATTTTTTTTTGCTGGATGCTTTGGACACACTTTTGAGTTTTGGGCGCGTAGGCAACTACTTAAAAAATCTAACAAATTTCTACTAGATTTTGTTGTACGTTACCGCCAAAACAACATTTTTATGGAACCAAAGGCAAAACTAGTAGTGTAGGTACAAGCTACACTACTAGTTTGAAACGAGATACAAGACAGTTTGTGTGAGGTGCAAGTTCACATAATCGGTGAGTTAGAAAGAGACGACAATATCTTATACTTATCGCTTTTCAGGCCCGCCAAGGTACAGTGCCCGAAGTGTACCTTAAGCCACCTCTACACGTTGGCCAACACAGTGGCAAATGTATTGGCTAATACTTTGGACAAGAGTTTGTGATGGCGTCCATACGTTGGAAGGTGTGGACGCGGCGGCCATAACTCTGCCAACAACCCTATGGTCTTTTGCTAAAAACCGACACCACACGGATCTCGGGCCAACTTGTTGGCTATCATCACGCCATCGTTCCAATACACACTGTCACAAACACCCCCTCTATTGGCCAATACGTTCGCCATTGTGTTGGCCAACGTTTAGAGCTGGCTAGGTATATAATCTAAGGAGCTGGCAATATAAACGAATGAAAAAAATATTGGCGATCGAGATTGAGTACCTACCTATAATATTGTACTCAGAACTTCGGTCGCGTATTGAGTCGCGTATCTCCGGTATAGTGTTTATAACACTAATAAGGTGGTATTATAGACCAGGGCCGATGCCTTCAAAATTTGTAAAAAGTGAAAAAAAATTACAGTAGTATGAAACCCATTAGAAAAGGAGGGGAATATTATAAAAATGAAAGGAAAAATAAATTACGGTCGATCCGAGTTCGGGAAGTGGGGGAGAGGGGGGTTTTAAGGGTAAAAAATGGTTTATCTTGATTTCCAGCAAAACTACAAGTCCTATGGAAAAAAGTTAAATCGCAAAGTTGTAGGTAATAAAAAGATCTACAACTTTTGTATTTGCAATTTTTTCACATAACCTCAAAATTTAGGTGAAAAATTCAAATAACCAAGTTTTTGGTTTTTTATTTTTATCTTTTTCAAAAATATTTTTTTTCCCACGAAATTTGGTGAAAACTTCCCTTATTATGTCCCAAATACACTGTAATTTATTTGATTTAAAATATTTATTTTTTCGCCGTATATTAACTTAATATCAAAAAAGCACCCTAATTTTCAATCGAAAATTCTCCCGTCAAAATATCAGCTTTTTTCAAAAAGTATGGAGGCTTTTTGTTCGTTGAAATCTCTACTTTCCGATGGTGTAAAAAAAATATACATTACTATAGTAAATGTTCTCAGAAAATGCATAGTCACTTTGTACAATTTCATAAAAAAAAATGAAATTGCTTCAATTTTATCCATTCTGCATTGGTTCTTCATCCAGAATTTCATCTGAATCATTTTGTGAGATTTTATATGACATGAATGTAATTCGAATTTAATAAATAACTTTTAAACTAAAAAATATGAATATAAAAAATATAAATAATGAAGCAATGACATTTTTTGATGAAATTGTACATAGTGATTATGCATTTTCTGAGAACATTTACTATAGTAATGTATATTTTTTTTCACCATCAGAAAGTAGAGATTTCATCGAACAGAAACCATACCAACTTTTTGAAAAAACTGATATTTTGACGGGTGAATTTTCGATTGAAAAATAGGGTGTTTTTTTTATATTAATTCAAAATAAGGTGAAAAAATTAATATTTTTAATCGAATAAATTACAGCGTATTTGGAACATAAAAAGGCAAGTTTTCACCAAATTTCGTTGAAAAAAAAAATTTTTTGTAAAAGATAAAAATAAAAAACCAAAAACTTGGTTTTTTGGATTTTTCACATAAATTTTGAGGTTATGTGAAAAAAGTGTAAATGGGTGGTTCTTCAAAATTTGGTTAACTTGGTGTTAGTAGCAATTTTCACATATTTGTATCTATTTTATTCAACATTTGAATTTCCTAAGTGATAATGTAAAGTCCATGTCATTTGTTCACTCACTTTGATATATATCACTTTTTTATTTATTTTCGAAAATCGCTTCATCCTACTCCAAATATCAGTCCCTAGCCATGTAAGATCTCCCAAATTCATCAAGCATTTAATTGTTTTTCTAATCGTATATTAATACTTTGATTTAATTCGACTTAAACACGTTTACTATTACATTAATAACCTGTCAATGCTAATTACTTTTTAATAACAATATTTATTATCTATTTATTTCAAATCAAAAAATGTAACCGTTAAAAAATGTCAGTCCCTAGCTCTTTGTGAAATTCAAAAATACGCGCAATCTAATCATAAGGTGCATTTTATAACTTGCCTAAGCTAAAGCATCGGTGTAAAGTTAGTTGTAAACACGACCGATGCCGCGACAGTCATCTTTTTGTTAGTGGGGTCGCCGACTTTGTCTCGGATACACGTGCTGTGCCAGTCAAACTCTCAGGCCCTAGGTAAGTCGTTTCAAAGATAGTTAATTAATTGTAGATTTTATTACATATTGTAAATTTGACCCTTGTCTGTCTTTTTATTTTGATCACCTGCTGGTTTTGATGTTAGTTTAAATTATGAGGTTATGTTTGATTTTGCTTTAATTAGTCAGTCCCTAGACCGTCAGGCCCTCGTCGTAAAAGTGGCGAGGGACTGACGCCACACCTAGGGACTGACGGTCATACTGCGTGATCCATGGTTTTAGTAATAAAATTTGTGTATTTGTTGTAGAATATGGCGCCTAGAAAGAAAACATTACTATCCAAAGAGGAACTCGCAAAAAAAAAGTCTGAACAGGCAAAAAAACGCTTGGAAAAAATGAAAAATGATCCTGTTTTGCTGGCAGAGTACAAAGAAAATTATTAAAAAAATTTTTATTAAAGTGACTGGCCATTTTAGTAGTAACAATGTAGATATTATACCTACAGTATAGAATTAGAATTTCATTGGTAACCGTCTAAAAATACCTTTGTCATAATTAGGCCACAATTTAACCAAATTTTGAAGAACCACCCAAATACAAAAGTTGTAGATCTTTTTATTACCTACAACTTTGCCATTTGACTTTTTTCCATAGGACTTGTAGTTTTGCTGGAAATCAAGATAAACCATTTTTTACCCTTAAAACCCCCCCTTCCCCCACTTCCCGAACTCGGATCGACCGTAATTTATTTTTCCTTTCATTTTTATAATATTTCCCTCCTTTAATAATGGGTTTCATCCTACTATTATTTTTTTTGGTTTTAAAAATTATCGACCCTGGTCTATTACTACAAAATACAAAACAAAATCTTGATTAAAAATAAAACTTCTCTTACAATAGACAGTTATTTATTAATAAAGGTTTTTATTATTTTCAATATTTACAATTCACAATATTATGTATCAAGTACAATATTACAAGCAGTCTATTAACTTACTGCACTAAAACATTCTTCAGGTATAGTGAGTGAGACGTTCAATTGTAGGTATACTTACAAGCACGAAAAGCCATAATTCAACCAACAAAATAGAATTATTAGGCCCGAGTCACACCGGAATGGCAGCGGCCGGCAACGACGCGGCGAGCACTTTCAGTGTGATATAATTTTAAACTTTAACTACATACTTAAAAGACCAGAATCGCTTGAAAAGCTTGAAACGGTCGCGAGGCCGCCCGCGGCGACGCGAGCGGCCGCTACCGGCTGCTGCCGGCTGCTGCCATTTCGGTGTGACTCGGGCCTTAGAATCACCAATATGAAGCACAAATTATAGGCACATACAGCCATAAAAACATTCTAAAAAAAAATACAACCGAAACTGTAGTTACATTGTCATGTACGTGCGTCATACCTTACAGAGATGCGCGCGCATCTTTTTCACTCGCGCCTAAAGAAGTTTAATTTCCAACACAAAAATCTGTGGGACTGATATTTAAAGAAGAAAACAGTTTTATATCATTGCAAGGAGTTATCACAACCTTGTTTATTTAATTGATAAATAACTTAAGGAAGAGGCTACTAAATCGTACTTCAAAATAACGAAATTTGGTCGTCATGGCAACTAACTGCCTACGTCTACCCATGAAGGTATAGATGAAAATCTATACCTTCATGCGTCTACCTACTTAACAATTTCGCCATGGTTACCGCTTAGCAAAGGTGTTACTTTTGTTGTGTTACATGATGCGCGCGCATCTGAAAATTTCGCTCTCATTATTTTATCAGCGCCTAAAGAAATATAACTTCAAAAACTAAAACGTATTTTTTGTTTTTTTCTAAAATATACAAAACCCAAGGACATACAGTGAATTTCAGTTTAAGGATTGGGTTAATAACGTCAAGATCTTGCATCGTACGATACCGTGACGTCACACATTTTAAATCATACTATGATTATAACATTTATAACGCAAGACGTCGAGACTATTCGGTGACACAAAAAAAAAGAAAAGATGCGTGTCTAATATTATTCATCCATCCGACGGTAATTAGAATACTTTGAGTAGATAATTGCTTTTACCCTATTATGTGAGTAAATTTGTGATTTAGACCATAAGACATAGACCTGCACTGTCTTAAAAAAATAAAACGAAACTGGCTATGAGAGAAAGAGGGAAAGAAAATGTGTGCTTGCACCTCTCTTTCTTGCCCCGTACAGTAATATACGAAAAGTTACTCTCTCTATCTTTCTGTATCTTTCTATTTTCACTAATTTATCTCAACTTCCGTTCGCCTCGCTCGATCACACTTTTCGTAAGGCTCTCGTCACACTTTTCGCTACGCTTTCTTCTCGCATTCACCAGCGTATTCCCTAATTCAAGCATGCGTTAAGAAGTTTTACTTTAAACAGGGAAAGAAAATGTGTGCTCGCACATCTCTTTCTTGCCCCTACAGTAATATACGAAAAGTTACTCTCTCTCTTTCTGAGTATTTATGTCTTCAATAACTTATTTCTCCCTCTCAACTTCCGTTCGCCTCGTTCGATCACAATATTCGTAACGCTCGCTTCGTTTCACCAGCGTATTCCCCAATTCAAGCATGCGTTAAGAAATTTAGCAATCACCTTATATTTGCAAAAGCAAGTTAAACAATAAAAGCTTGTAGCTAATAAATTATTTAATAAATGTCAGGCACAATAATATTGCTCTATACGTTTAGCCTCGGTGTCAGGAACCTAGCTTAAATGACGAAAGGTAGGTCAATCCACTCAGCCTATCGCGGTCCACTGCTGGACATAGGCCTCTCCCAAGTTGTGCCACAACACCCGGTTCTCCGCCTTCCGCATCCAGTCCGAACCAGCTACCTTTTTCAGGTCATCGGTCCATCTGGCTGGGGGGCGTCCTACACCACGTTTATGGAGCCGTGTCTGCGCAATCATCGGGTATTTGTTGCCCTGGTCACCACGCTGGGCAAGCGGGTTGGTGACCGCAGTTCAGTATTCGTTCTTTTGGAAAACACTGCTGCCGCCCATTCTCCATGTTTCTATCCCTTAGCCCCAGTTTTTTTATCCCTAGTTAACCCAACCAATGGTTAAATATGCTAACTAATGGTTTCAAACTTCGATAGAACCCAATCAAGTTATATTCTAACAAATGGTTAAATAATTTACTTATCAACTCATTTCTCGATTTAATAGATGGACAATTGATGAAAAAACTTGTTTTGAAACCATTAGTAGCATATTTAACTTTGTGGTTGAGTTAACTAGGATTAAAAAAACTGGGCCTGGGTAGCCTTTTACGACAACACGGGCAGAGAGGGGGATTTTATACTAAGACGCAACCCCATGGCTTGACGCAGTAGCTACGCCCGACGCACCCGACGCACCAACGTGTCATCTTGCATCGTGTGAGGTACAATATGGGTAAGGAAAGTTTTTAAAACCTCAAACAATGACTCCAAGTAAAGTAGTGTTTTAAAAACGTCATAATAGCCAACAGTATAAGTATTTTTGCTTAGCGCTAAGGTACTTGCGTGTTCTGGATTAAATAACTCCGAGTCACGTTGTTTGGGTATTTGACTACTATCGAAAAATTTATTTCTGACAAATGTTACTAAAAATAGTCGTAAATAGAGCAAAATTGCGAATTTTTTTATAATTATTAATTTTTTAATTACACAATTATATAAGTCATAAGCTTTTAAAGTTAGTTGATGACGCGTGCTCTATCTCTTTTCGCAAAACGACGACTTGTACGAGGCAGCCCCAGACTAGTATGGAGAACTGAATATTGACGTCACAAAACATTATCGCTATCTCTGTCAAATTAGCAATATTGGAATGCTTGTAACTAGCTCAATATAAAAGTAATTATTGTATCGTTTTTAGAATTCGTTATAGTTTGAAGTATTTTTTTGATTTGAAATAAAAAAAGATTGTCAAGTACCCAATTTAACCTCGTGATAGCAACGAACTCTGAGTTAAGTTGTCGGGGGAAATTTAACTTTTTTTTTCTCAACAGTCAGGTTTTTTTATGAGTGCTACGCTGTTTGAATATGTTTTTTTTAGCTTTTTTCTGATTGAGAAAAGGGTGGTTCACAGACAATACAAGCGAGTAAAGGCGCAGAACAAACTGTATTCGTGATGTTCAATAGACACTTCCATCTGATATTCCAGACATTAATATATAATATTCATAAATATTTTTTACATCTAAATTTAATCTGTTTTCTACAACGGCAAAGGCATTTTATAGATTGAAGGTAGTTGCGTTTTTCGTTCTTTTTTGGCAGTAATTGTTTATGGACGTAAGTTATCAACGAATTAAATCTTAGTTGTACTATAAACGAAAATCCGAAAGTAGTTAAGACAGTTAAAATATTAAAAGAAAAGAAGAAGAAATTTTTACATCAAGGTACTTATCTATATATTTTAAATAAAACAAGGGCCATCGTCAGGAATAAATTTGAAAATTTGACAGTTGGTCTAAACAAAAACTGTCAAACGTCAATTTTAATCCTCGAATAAAAGCTGAATCTGGTGATGGATAATTCAGCCCTAAGTGCCATAAAGATCAGTAGTTCGGTTTATCGCGAACAACGAGGTCCATACAGTTTTGAAAAGTACATAATAGACATGAGTACTTATAGAAAGCGAAAACGACGCCCGCACTAACAAATTTAATTCTTGTGGCGCGCGCACAAACATTCAAATCACATGCACAAAGAACACCCAGACTTGGAACAAGTATCTGTGGATTACACAAATGCTTGTCCCATCGGGGATCGAGCCCGCAGCACGTCGCGCACAGTGGTAATTAGCGTGGTGACCTATACCACTCGGCTATCCGTGCAGTCAATGTATATGTCGTGCAGTATATTGCCACAAACCTTCATACAAAACATAACCTGGCACAACGCAGATTGTAGTTCAACTACCCAGGGCCACCATGTTTTTTTTTCTGTTGTAGCCACCGGGTAGTGTTAGGTATATACGTTTTAGACTGTTACAGTTTTTTTACAAAGAAATGTTATAAGTCGAAAGAGATAACGCCTTCCTTTATCCTGCGTGAATAAGGCACATGACCATCTCCACACCAGAGCGAGATCAGTTTCCGGTGTTCCTCAAAGGGGTATCTCAAAAGAAAAAACGGAACCGTTTTAGGATCACGTTGTTGTCCTTCTATCTGTCTATCCGTCCGTATTTTTACAATCGGTGGCCCATTCATTCAGCTCATTCAACTTCTGCGAATTTAAATTGATTGAATTTATGATTTTCCAACAGGAGAATAATTTTATCGCAAAATCATCAGACTCTATGAGCTAACGAAGGAAACAAAATAAAATAAAAACAGCAAGTACCTCATAAACAGCTTTATATATTTAATATTAAGAGCAAAAAACGCATCTACCCTCAAAAATTTACAATTAAAGTTAATCCTACGCTAATTCACATTATTTATACAAAATTATAATTAAAAAAAAACACATCGCACACGTAACACTTTTAAATACAAACTAACGAATCTAGCATTTACTTTAAAAAAAAAGAACAAAAAATTTATTACCACTTTACACTAAGTTCTTAGCCGAGGAAAAAATATATTAAAAAATAGGAAGAACTGATAGCACGATCAACGATGACATAGCCTGCAGGTATAAGCGGAGGGGAAAATCCAAAAACATATATGAAGACGAGTGGACCGACGCTCTCTTTCTAAATACAAACTTATGAAAAATACTGATGCGTTTTCTGTATCTTATATACAACATGTAACAAAACCCCTGTCAGATCCAATAAAGGCGTATTCGTGGTAGTTCATGAACCGTCTCGCAAAAGCGGCATCTTTGACACAAAGCTGTAGGTAGTTAGTACGTGAACTTTCAGGAGCGGTCAGTGTTGCTGTTGCCTTGGATCAGTTTTTATTTTGATTTAATTTTTTCACTGGGGAAAAATAATCATCTCCAATCCATTAAATGGCTGCGTATAATTATGTGTTCGCAGAACGATACCGAATAATACTGTCAGGGATCGGACAGGGTTTTTGTTACACGCTGTATATGTATATTGAGAAAGAGAGGGAAGACCCCCCCCCCCATACCCCACAGTTAAACTTAAGTATTTAGTTTTTCGTCTCTTACCACGGAGGTCATGCTGTTAATCCAACCAAAACTAGTGACATTACGCAGATTATAGTTCAAGAACCCGGGTCACCAAATATTTTTTAGTGTTCTGATAGTCACCGGGTAGTGTTAGTACCCGGTGACATATTTAACAGATTTTTTGACATAAAAGTATAGTAACTCGAAAGAGATACGTTTCTCTTAAGCCTACTCGTAACATCACGTAAACTGCTCGGATTTACTGAATAAGCCCATATTCATGGATTTACCTGTCATTAATGGCTGGAAAATCTACAGCGTTTGATGTTTTACAGTTAGCCGTATCAAGCAATGAAATCAGACTTGCGTGGATTTATTATATCGATAAATATATTTAGGAAGTTATTTAAGGAGAACTAAAAACAAATCAAAGTACGCTTCAAAAAACTGAAATGGACGGCTTCTATAAAAAAAGTTTTTTTATGTGGATTATGGGGAATACCCAAATGAAAGTTATGAGTTCATGATTTAGACCCCAGAAGTTTATGATTAAGGACCCCCAGTATACAAAGCACCGATATTCACGGGAGTTAAGGCTTGAATTATTTAATTCGTTACTGTAATCTGTTTTTTAATCCTAGAGACTAAATTGACAAGGGCAAATGTCATAATGACAGATAAAAATGGAATTACAATAGCGTTTATGTCAGTTTTGACATTTGCACTTGTCAATTTAGTACCCAGGATTAAAAAACGGACTTTATACAAAGTTTAATACATTTTTTCCTCGACTATTTTAATCAATCATTGCTCATTTCAATATATTTACAATATTCGTTTCCATTCTTGTTTATAATACACTATATATAAGACTATTTCTTTTAGATTCATTCAAGTTTTCACATCATATACATTCTCTTTACATTTCGGTTCCAGTCTGAAAACTATTATTTAAAATATCAAGATTTATGAATTGGTATACGGCCGTTTTAATATTATCCGCAGCGTACTCCTATTAAAGGCAGATTTTTCCAGCTTCAGATAACATTTATTCGTGGAATAAAACCGACTTCCAATAAGAGGAGGTACTCAATTCGACTTCAAGTTCTTTTTTTATACGAAACAACTCAGAATTTCAAAAATGTTTTCTCAAAAAAAGATGACAGATTATTGAAAAATGTGCCCGTAGGAGATATAATTTAGACGGAAGCGCCTTATAAATTCTGTAAAATGATTATCTAATATAGGAAAAACACATTTATGTATGGTGGGATAAGGATAGCATTTGTAGTTTTCTGCATAGGTTCATCTCTCGTCCACAGGTTTTAAATTACCTATACAAACGTAAATTTTCCGTGATATTTTAAATAACAGTTATTACTGCCTAATATAATTCAGTTAAGTATATTTAAAAGCCTTTAATATTAATTTTCGAATCAATTTGCTTCATATATAAATAAAATTATTGCTTTAAAAGAAAGTAGACGACATATGAACAAAACAAAATGGTTGTTATATTGTACTTTTTTAGAGCTTTTTTTAAAGTAAATATTTTAATTACCGTCGGAAAAAAAACGAAGCGAACGCCACAAGTTCTAGCATATCTATATAATTAATCAAGTTTGCAATTAACAGGAAGATCAGTATAGGAACTTAACTCAATTTATTTACTATACGTTTTTAATAAAACAATACTGAAATTTATTTAGACAAAAGCAAATTGACGACACGTCATGTTTGTTAGACTCAAGTTCACGTTCGATTCCCATTCATGAACGTTAAAACATATTATAAAATAAAATGTTATTTATTGTTGAAGTTTCATTCTATGATTTTTTACCCAAAAAAAAATATTTCACCGACTTTATCAATCCGTATTTTTTTAATTTTCACTTCATTGGATTACTATCGCGTGTCAAGAAAACGCAATCGCTAACGCTCCTATGATCTATCTGTCAGTCCAGTAGCTTGTCTCTCATTGGTGGAGAATGACAGACGACACTAGCCACCCTAGCGGAATTGCGTAGGATTGTTATATTTATAGAACTCAATTATAATGAGAATTAATTTACTATCTGCTGTTCAATAATTTATTTACAGTCGAGTTCTCTTAAAGTAGGTACTGTAATGAAATGATCCAGTTTTTACCATTATGATGTAAGTTCCAAAAAAAAAACTGAAGTATAGCTGTTGAGCTGTACAGATATGTGAGGGTAACAATTCGATATTCGTAAACATACCAACACCCCTTCAAGCCTCGGTAATTACAGCTGAGAACAAATTCTCGGACGCCGCTGACGGATGCGATTAATAGTTATCGAGATAATGAATGTACACTGAGCTGTACAAACTATGGCTCAACCCACACATACCCTAACCACACCACATCGCAGCGTCAAAATTTAAGCGGCGGTAGCCTAATGGCTAGGGCGTCGGACTTGCGATCATGTGGTTGCGGGTTCGAATCCCACCCAATACACTACCGACGTGAACCTCTCGTAACACAAGTATCTTAGCTTAGCACGAGGGTTAACAAGTTTACTAGTAATGTGTGACCCACATTGCTAGTAATCTTTAATGTCGTCAAGCAGTGGCTACCAGCGGTCGATAACAACTGCACTGGTACTCCTATTCATTTTCATTACAAAATATTTTAACTCGACCACGTTGTTTGGTTTTGGTCGGTGGTACGTATGGGTTGGCTTAATCGGAGGTAAGTCGTGAACGTAACCTTGGGCTGACCGTGAGCATTCGAACGTCCGAAAGGAATCTGTCGCGCTGGTTGTTTTCAAAGCCATACTTATTAGTCGCGACCGATAATATATTTTCAGCTTATGCCGTTGATCCCAAATATTATAATCATACAGTGATATCTGACAGTAGTTAAGTCATTGCAATAATTCTGACAACCTTACTAAAAATACCGCGTTTCGAAGTTAAATGGGGTGTGGAGGTCAGATAGGCTGTCGCTCCATGTACAAAACGGTATTCAGCTAAATCCGGTAAGACTAGAAGTCGACCTCAACGAGAAATGGTAGGCAGATGATAAAATAATCATTTTCAATTGATTGAATAAGCGAAAGCTCTGTTTCCGTCACAATAAGTGAACATCAAGACGCTAGTATAAAGCCAAATATAAGCGTAAGGTAAATATATATACACTTTAGAAGCTAATTCAACGGACAGTCTTTTCACCATCAAATTACCACTGGTTGCCATTTGAACTTGCTCAGGTCAACCAAGTACTACTGGTTGCCGCGCTCAACTTGCTCAGGGCAACCCAGCGAAACGCAAAAGCAGAATCAAAGTATAACTTGTGAATGGCCAAACTGCCCGTCGCCCGAGTGCTTAAGAGGTACAATTAGTATGTCTGCACGTTTAGAGGTAATCGTCGAAACAATATCAGATTAAAAGAAAATCTTTCACTACCTACCATACAGCCCACATTTCATACCATATATTGGCAGGCTATTAAAATTTATTGTTTAGCGTCATCAGTATTATATGTATTATAGGTAGAAATTAATATTTATAGCGCACTCTTGGTCTCAAGCGTGGAGAAAAATGCTTGTTATCTATATGTGCGGTCTGCAGTGGGACAGTTACAGGCGCGTGTTATTAACAGCTTCGGTAATGGCGCCCACTGTGGGGCAGTGCACAAGCGTAAACAATACTCGATTTCTGTTTGAGAAGCTTCAGTAGGACGGTTAGGCAGGTTTTATTAACAGCTTCGGTAATGGCACCCACCGTGGGGCTGCCCCACGGTAGGCGCCATTATCGAAGCTGTTACGCACAAGTGCGATGAAAATGATCGTTATTTTTATAAGAAACTTGCAATGGGAAAATTACAGGTTTGTGTTATTAACCGCTATGGTACCAGCCGGCGTCAAACCGGTATCACACCCCTTTTGTTCTCAAGCCCCGCCGTCTTTAAGTGATAAAATCTTGCTAGGATGTTGTATAGACGCAACAATCTTTCTGAGAAAGAGACAACGTTACCTATCGTGTACAGCTCCAACTCACTGTAATTGGAAAGCTTATCAAGACGTTCTATGCAGTTTATGTGCGAGGGAGAATAGCTATACTTTACTGTTTAAGCGAACCGCGGAGCGTAAAGGAGCGCATTGAAGCTGACAGGATAGTGGAGTTAGCTACTAATACAGTCAGCGACTACCAGTATCTCAAATTAAATTGGGATATAGTGTACCAAAAATATTATTGTATTTTAAGGCAATAATAACCAGAAAATCATATAAACGAACCGCACACTTGTCTTCGTTACATCACTGATCACTTTGTTTTTAAAAAACACTTCATGATTTTTCCTGGTTTGCATTTTCATTGTAGTTTAGAAATTATATCTTTGAGATCAAATTAATAGCGAGAGGCAGTTATTACGACGTTAAAGTAAAAACATTACAATTCAGACAGAGGATATCTACAGTCACGGTTCCTACAACAAGATTATTTCATGTCGCTCAATCGAATTTGGATGCTCTGATTGGTTAAGAACTTGGAACTGGCCAATTGGGGCGCCAAACGTCATAAGCAACCCGCTCTAGGCACACTGATATCAACAAAGAACAGAAAATAGAGTAGAACTTCTAAGTATTAAGCGTTGTAACGCAACATTGCAACATCTCTTAAGATCGCATTGAACACCACATAATTCATTTCCATTCAATCGCATCAAATATTTTTGGTACATGTAATACCGCGAAATTAAAAAAAAATATTATCATAAATAAAAAAAGGCTTTAATTAAAACTATTTAAGAGCGACGCACTATAAACAGCGACATTTTTCTTAACAATTAATTACCGAATAATTAAACGGAACTCAATTTTAAGTCGTCATTACTTTCAGGATGTCATTCAGTTCGCATTGTAATTTACCGTCCGTTTTTAAATCTTGGAGACAAATTTGACAAGTCAAAATGCGATTATGACATAGATTACAATAGGATTTATGTCAGTTTTGACATTTTCACTTGTCAATATAGTCATTTTTAATCCTGGATTAAAAACGGACTTTAGTGACACTTTTCTGCACTACTTAAAGTAAAGTTTCGTTTAAGTATACGGGGATATAATCAGCGAGATATTCTTTTATATATTTGTGAAAATAATTTCTCAGTTTCCTTCAAAATTTACCATTCGTTAAGCATTATTTTGATTTAAGTATTCAACAGAGTTCAAATAATTGAGATACAATCATGTTATTAGATTCTTTCGCGGTTTATTATTTGAACGTAATTTGGAGATCGATCAAGAAAAGTAAACTGCAAAAACGTAAACCATTTCATTCTAGCCGTAACCATAACACCTGCAAATGAAAATAATTTAAAAATAAACCGCGAAAGAATCCGTTCGAAATTGTTTTATTTGATAGTGAAATATTAATAATATTCCAAATTTTGAACATGTAACGGTACGAATACACTAAAACCGATTTTGTCGGCCGATGGCGGACAGAACTACTCGGACGAGTAACTCGGACGTTCAACTGAATACACTGCAGACGATAACGGCCGTTGTCGGTGGAACTTATGAAGTCTGAACTGTGCAACTTCAGAGTAAAACTGACAAAAAATCCAAACACGTTCGGACTAGTCAGTTATCGTCCGTTTTCGGGCGTCATCGGACGACGCCGGTAGTAGCAGTGTATGCGCTCTCTTCCATTTACTTACGTTTGATTTGATCGGCCGTGGTCGGCCGATGACGCCCGAGCATTCATCGGCCGATGGCGGATTCGGTGTATTCGTACCGTAACACTTTACATCAAATAAAATTATTGCTAGTTCTTTCGACTAATTTTCGAATACTGAAACGTTACTTAGTTTTAAGCAGCCGTTAAGTCTCACGCTGTCTCTGTCACTTTAACTCTTTCACTGTCCCGGGTATCATATTGCCATTGATCGACACGCTAAGAATAAGACTGCACGGATAGCCGAGTGGTATAGGTCACCACGCTAATTACCATTGTGCGCGATGTGCTGCGGGCTCGATCCCCGCATGGGACAAGCATGTGTGATCCACAGATACTTGTTTCAAGTCTGGGTGTTCTTTGTGCATGTGATTTGAAAGTGTGTGAAACCCCCGCGACACAAAGATTAAATTCCTTAGAGCGGGCGTCGTTTAAAAAAAAAAAAAAAATCTTAACTAAAAAATACTGTCCCGGGAGTCACATATGAACATTTCCATTGTGCCTGTTAACTATTGTGTCTTCTGACGGGACAGGGAAGCTGTTAAAGTGTGAGATAGCGACAGATATACAACATGTAACAAAACCCCTGTCCGATTCAATAAAGACGTACTCGTGGTACAGTTCATGAACCATCTCGCATAGGCGGCTTCTTTGACACAAAGCTGCAGGTAGTAAGTATGTGAACTTTGAGGAGCGGTCAGTGTTGCTGTTGCCTTGGATCAGTTTAAATTTTGATTTCATTATTTTCAATTAGGAAAAAAAAATCTCCAATCCATTCAATAGCTTTAATAGCTACGTATATGTGTTCGCAGTACGATACCGAATAATATTCTAAGGGACATTCTATTCGGACAGGGGTTTTGTTACATATTGTATAATTGAGAACATCTTAAAGTTAATTAGCGTATCAGTATTCGGTGTAAGTATACTATAAACGTACTAAAGCCGATATAAGTTTCGATTTAAGTCTTAGCACGTACTTTGGCTTAGCATTATCCCTA
This sequence comes from Plusia festucae, assembly GCA_950381575.1. Lineage (NCBI taxonomy): Eukaryota > Metazoa > Arthropoda > Insecta > Lepidoptera > Noctuidae > Plusia > Plusia festucae. The sequence continues at coordinate 1,772,184 of OX494457.1, forward strand.
TTTGTAATTTGCAGTTGGACAGTTGCGGAAACAGGAATAACGTTATATCAAAATACTTTTTATCTCGGTCTTAATCAAAGTACTTAATTATATTTAGCAATATTATAACTTAAACACGTCAAAATTTTGAATATATCAGTATTTTCCCGCCAATCAAAAGAAAAACGGCATGCGGGGTCAATAGACATTTTAATAAAGTACAGTGGACCCCCGGTATTCCGACAAACATTTTGCAGGGCAGTGTCGGACTATCGAATTTGTCGGATTATAGAGTACTGCCTAAGACCCCTATATGGAATCCCCTATAGTCCGGAAATATTTACAAAAGAGTACCTTGTAATCCGACAAATTACAGATCCAATGATAATGATTCTATATTTTATATGTATATATTTACTCTGAAGTATAAATCATACTTCATTATGTATGTCAAATTTAGTAAATTAAACAACACAATAGTGGTGTGTACAATTTATAACTTGTTCAATCATACATTGTCAATACATAATAAGTAATAGACCATGTCGGATTACAGGGGGTGCCGGACTAGACAGGGGCCGGAATACCGGGGGTTCACTGTAATGTCTTTTGACCCCCATAAGACAGGTTTCCTTAATTTTGGGGGTCAATAGTCAACAAAAATGTTTTCTTACTGGATTTCAATTGAATGTTGAGTAAAAAGGCACTCAATGTTACCTAAGTACGCGTGGTTGATATAACTCCCATCATGGACTGGACAATATACAGCTTGAGATGATATTACATAAATTTGTTATATATTATATAAATTGTTCTTCCAGTGGGCTAGTTACAGACTGCCATTACTACTATTCAAAACTTGACGTATTTAATTTACAATTACATAGGCAAGTTGGTACTTAATCTGTTTAAATTCAATAAATATACAACACAATATTTAAAAAACAATTGCCAAATTATTGTCTTCAGTACAGAGTGATTGTTTAAACGAAAAACAAAAAAAAACGGTATTTAATTAATCTTTTCCTAAACTGTGTAGGCATCGGCTTTCGGTCTAAAAGACAGCTGAATATTTTTATACAACCCATGTCTCTGATAAACACAACTTTACTGTGTATCACAGTAATAATAATTCTCCCATAGTAACACTGATTGTCAGAAAACTTAACGAACGACTGTCTGAAAAAATCCAACCAAAAGTCTGGACCACGGCATAATGGACCACTAGGCGCTTAGCAGGTTGACAACAATTTGTCATCAGAAAGAAATCATTGCGCTTCGCTATTGGCTGCCGTTAGCGCAACCACCAATAGGGACGTTGACTGGGACTGACATGTAAAAGTCTATTCAGCCCGTAAGGTAATAATAAAAAAATAATAGACATGTACTTTGTTTTTTCAAAATAACAAAATCCCACTGAGTTATAACGAATAAAGTTAAGGAGTGGGGGCTCGGTACGTAAAAAACCATCGTATCTTCGTACCGTTGGGAAGTTTTTGAATACATATCAAAACAAAGAATACGTTACCAATATTTTTCAATAATCAACCTGAAAGACAGTAAAAATAATATCAACATCCCTAATGAGCTAAGACATGAGTGGAAATCCACTATAGGTTGTCGCGGTCATTGTTGACTGCGACAACCTTTAGAAAAGTGTATATCCATCTCCTCTGCGAATTAAGAGTTATTATTTTACATATATTTTTTCGTTTAAACAAACACCTGTATATTATACACAATGGCAATAACATTATTCTGGGGCCGTTTACAATGTGTTAAAGTCGTTATAGTTCTTTAGAAACTGCTATATCTTTATAGCTACATCTGTCAGAACTACTATGATTTAAAAATTTCATACTTCTCGCTTAATATATAAAGGCGATCCTATTATCTGCAATTTAGCTGACATTGTTGAAGCATTAACTTATATTCTCTACATGAACTTTGGCGTTGAGCAGATGATAAACACAAAGACCACGGTCAAAAATGACCGGTATTAACCATTGGTTGCTACGATTAAAATTAACAGGGGCAACCAATTCTTCGGCGACAGAATTAATTTGTTAGCTCAGCGACAAAAAATAATAATAAGTAATGCACATCGGACGGAGAAATTATTAATATCAAGTTTCACGCAAAAAATAACAATTATCCTGTATACAGATGGTTTCCCATACCTGACATAGGACATAAGAATACTACAACATATTATTGTATGGCGCGTCACAATCATATATCTAGGTGAAAACAATCTATAGTTATTAATTTTGTCATGATATCTGACAGTCTGAGTTACATTTTTATCTATATTACACACTTTAGTCTGACAAATTCGTACGTGACTCACACTCTTACCACTCGGGTGGTGAAGGACGCTACTACCCAATAATGACGGTGCACGAATGAGTTTTTTAATTCAGTCAGTGGACTCTCGTCCCGCGCCCACTATTGCCACCCTCGCTCGCTGCCACGCCCGTAACTTACGAATTGCCAAGCAATTGTGACTCTTAGTTTCACTCACCTCTTTAGTCGGTTCTCAACTGTTTGTCAAGGCAGACCGGGACTGCATGGCAAGGGATTTCAATTTTTACCAATGGAAATTCGAATACCAAACGTATTGATATAGAAATACAACTTAAATTGCTTTGTTATATAATAATGTCGTAGTATGGAAAGTAGATAGCATTCATTGTTACCACAGTATTATTATAAAGTATAGCAATTTAAGTCCTATTTCTATACAGATACGATTGAAAATCCAACGGAAAAAAATTAAATCTCATGCCATATCGTTTGCGTTGGCCATGAGCGTGATGATATCTTAAAGAATAAAACTGTCCAATGGAGAGATTTTTTTTAAATCAGACTAGTACTTTCAGAGATAAGTGCGAATAACAAACTCATTAAGATATTATTATGTATAAGTACTTTATTTATGCGCGAGAATGAAAAATTAAATAATTACAAAACAAACGACTCTTGAGTTTTGGAATTTAATCCTTGTATCACCGGCGTGCACAGAATTTTCAGACAGAGTACTCACAAAAAATCCCTCCACTAATTATTAAACTATCGCGTTGCATGATATAAATAAAATTACGTTACGGGAATTAACGCGAACACCCGTCTGTAATCAATACAATTCTGACAACCAGTCTTACTATGGGATACTATTTTTCCAGGTAAAATGGGTGTTGGAGATCAGATAGGCAGTCGCTCCATGTAAATGACGGTATTCAGCTAGATCCGGTACTGGAAGTCGACCCCAACATAGCTTGGGAAAAGGCTAGGCAGATAAGCATTACGTAAGGTTTATTGAAATCATATTAAACTTATTTTAAGATATATTTATATATTTATTTAACATATTGAAAACACAAATGGCAGTATTTTTCCTATTTTTATTTGATTCACATAACAGTTTGATTTATTTCGTCATATTATTGAAGGATTTACCTAAAAATTACATCAAAACAATAAAATACCAACTCAAATAGTATTGAATTTTCTTTCTTATATCACAACCAGTGCTTTTCTCACTCAGAGGTTTTCGACCATTATAAACAAATAATAATTTATTTCACAAGTCAAATGGACAGCAAATTAACTTTTTTAAATTAAACTAGTTGTGCCACGGGATTTCACCCGCGCAAGTTCTATCCGTTCCCGTACAAATAATTTTTTATTCAATTTTCTTTAATATTTATTCTGTTATTCGGACGGAGGCGTACCCAACAAATCAAGCATAATGAAAATCGAGCCATCCGTTCTCGAGTTATATGTATTGTAACAAGCCCGACTTTGTTTTATAATATTATTAAATGAATAATGATTTCCACAGCTTACTTTCTGACATCTGCGACGGGTTTCTGACGTTTTTTTTTAATGTTTCGATCGTGTAAATCTTTAATGTTCTAATTAGCGGCGAGAGGTCGCCGCGCGGGGCTAGAAACATAATCTTATGCTTTTCGCTATTTTAAGTTGGTGTCGCATATTGAAAACAAATGTATTTTAAATCGTATAACCTATATTATCATTGTTTCAGGAGTAATTGGAGTTTCTTGGTATGTCAACTAATGTTATTGGTTAGAACAAAAAACCAATTACAACACTTGATTTAAGATTAAGAAATAATTAACTTCTTTTTAATTGAATTCCCTTTCAGAACCATACCAGATTTTCTTTATATTTAATTAACTTTTATGACACAACAGTAACTTTGAAACTATAATATTGCAATGAAAAAATTGCAGATAACAAAATCGCCATACTTCAAGACCAGAATTTAATTATAGACGGAGAGTACGCAAATAAAATCGACGATTTACGTGAAGCCACTGACGGAATTTAAACAACATGACAATTAATATTACATCTTAAAACGGGCCTAATTAACAAATTGGAAGAGACATTAGCCCAGCTGGGCAAATAAGGCACTAAGCAGACAAAAATTGCCGCGTTTGACCACTGGTTGCCGTGAACAAGTTGACTGCGGCAACCAGCTTGTCTGGTCAACTGATCCGGCAACCAGCAGTCAATAATTTAATCCAGGAGTCTAATCTATCGCCTGCTCAGCACCCAACAAGCAACAAAAAAATATTATGAACTAAGTGTATATTTCACCAGTGTTGTCACAAAAAAAAAACAATCTGCACTTTCACTTCGGCTTCACTTAAAACACTTTCCTCCATCTACATTCCCGATCTCACTCGTAGTGATGTGCTTTCCCAACACTAGTTCTCGATATAAAACTGAGACCTAGCCTGTCTGGACGAGCGGCTTGCCCGTCGTCATGGTAACGTGTCGTGTTGACGTCATCGACGTCGGCGGCGCGAACGCAGCCTCTAGTGTACAAGTCTTATATTGTCCTTAGCTAATTTACCTGAAAAGAAGAGTTTTATTTACCATATTTAGAAGAAAACAAATAAATTTACCTACATAAATCGCCGTGACCGAATTTCGGTCATATTTACCTAGTCGTAGAGGTCGTGGTCCCTGTCGGGCTCGTGGTCGGGCGTGCGGGCGCGCGGCTGGGGCGCCGGCGCTGGCGATGCTCCGCCGTAATTGAGGAAATCCCACACTAGGATCGTGTCGTCGTGAGATGAAGATACTATTTGGAACTCGTCGAACTGTAGCCGGAATACGCGACCCGTATGCTCCTAAGAAATGAACATAAATAGATAAATTACTTAATATTAATAGGTGTATTTGCCGTGGGGCAAAAAATATAACCTCCCCTTTTCTACCCGTGGGTGTCGTAAGAGACGACTAAGGGATATAGAAACAGGGAGAATGGGCAGCAGCGTTCTCCTAAAGAACTGAAAGTAAACTGCGGTCACCAACCCACTTGCCCAGCGTGGTGACTAGGACAAACATCTTAATGATGGCGCACCACAACACACAACCCTCAAATGGAGGACAGGGTGTTGTGGTGCAACATGGGAGAGGCCTAGGTCCAGCAGTGGACCGCGATAGGCTAAGTGGATTGAATAAGTGTATACTACACGTAATTTCTGCACAGAGCTTTGTTGTCGCCAACAAAGTACTCTGGAGTGACGATACTATTATGTTAAACATTATCTTTTGTCATTGTTTTAATTATATAAAAAAAAATCTTGAATGTGAAGTCGGTTTACGGACGATAAATTTACGTGATAACGTCAGAAGAAAACAAATGAAATATTGTATACTGTCTCTCTTCTACTCGGACGCATCGGCCGATGAAGTGGAAAAGAGATAGATGCGTCACAAACCGAACGCTTAGTCCGAGCGCGACATTGAGCGACAGCGAGCGGGTCTGTGCGATTTTTGGGCCAAGTTAAGCGAACTACAAGGTGGTTGCCGCGAAAACCTTGTCTACGGCAACCAAAAGTGAAAAGTTCCATTTCTTCATCTGACCTTGTTAAATTTAAGTTTCATTTTTTTTTCTTTTTTTTAAAAAACGACGCCTGCCTGCACTAAGGAATTTAATTGTGTGGCGGGGGGTTCACAAACATTCAAATCACATGCACAAAGAACACCCAGACTTGGAACAAGCATTTGTGGATCACAGAAATACTTGTCCCACTTTGGTACCTTGTGCACAGTGGTAATTAGCGTGGTGACCTATACCACTCGGCTATCCGTGCAATCAACTATACGAGGTTAAATATAACAAGTACTTACCACGAGCGTCCTAAGACACAGTTCTTGGTGTGGCGTGCGAACATCGAGCGCGGCAGGAAGGTCCCACACTTTGATTTTACCGTCATACGCGCCACTAACTATCCGCTTGTTGTCGAAACTGTTGACAAAATAACAACATTACTATAAATATGTCGCTATAAAGAGACAAAGAAAAACGGGATAGGCCCAACCATCGTTTCGGATTCCAACAAAATGTCATCTTCGCAGAAAAAAAAACTGGTAAGTAATTTATTATAGACTAGCTTCTGCCCGCGACTTCGTCTGCGTGGAATTCAGAATTGGGTTCAAAATGAAAAATTGTATAAAAATTTTCACCCAGAAAAATTACCAAATTTCAAAGCTGTCTGCAAACGGCTTAGCTCGCAAACAATTTGAAATTTTCCCTCGGGAACTACTTAAGGAATCGGGATAAAATATAACCTATGTTCTTTTCCATATCAAAGGCTATATTCATGCCAAATTTCATCCAAATCCGTTCAGCTGTTTTTGTGTGATTGAGTAACAAACATCCAAACATCAAAACATCCTCACTTTCACATTTATAATATTAGTAGGATATACAAACAGGTGACCTACAAGTGACCCACGAGTGACCGACTGCGTGACCCACGGGTGTCCAACTGCGTGACCCGCGGTTGACCGACTGCGTGACCCACGGGTGTCCAACTGCGTGACCCACGCATGACCCACAAGTGACCTACGGGTGACCGCCACACCAACACTCACCGTATACACCGGACCAGTTCCTCGTGGCCCTCCAGCACTCGTATGCACTGTCCGCACTCGATGTCCCACAGGCGTATCGTGTTGTCGGACGAGCCGGACACCACCAGCCGGTCCCGGTACTGCAGGCACGCGATCCCGCGCTTGTGACCGTTTAACGTGCGGACGAACTCGCACGACGATGTGTTCCAAACCTGAAATAATAAATATTAAAAAAAAATACACACATTACTAGTATTCTTGTTAACCCCTCGTGTTAAGCTAAAAAAAAGTATATTCTTGTGTTACGAGAGGGTTCACGTCGGTAGTGCAATGGTTGAGATTCGAACCCGCGAACACATGATCGCCAGTCCGATGACCTAGCCATTATTCTACCGCCGCTTCTCTTGTCTTGTTTCTAATATCTTGGGAAACTCACACACGGCCATCTGATCCCAAACTAGGTAATCCTGTGATTATCATGCTGTGTGATGCTGTGTCATGTAGGCATCCTACGTAGTCCTAGGATGCCTGTACTATGGCAACGAGACATCTGATAAACATGATGCACTAACAAAACACTGTGTGTACGTGTGAGTGAGTGTGTGCGTGCGTGTAACTGAGTCTATATGAGGGTGGGGCTTTGTGTGCGTATGAGTGAAAGTGTGCGTGCGTGTGATTGAGTGTATAGGAGGGTGCGGCTGTGTGAAGGTGTGGTTGTGTGTGTGGCTGAGTGTGTGTGGTTGTGTATGTGAATTTCTTTATCCCATCACAATTTCTAAATGCTTGATACCTCTAGAAACCCGACTGCGTGTGACTGAGTCTATACGAGGGTGGGGCTTTGTGTGCGTGTGAGTGAGTGTGTGCGTGCGTGTGAGTGAGTGTGTGCGTGCGTGTGATTGAGTGTATACGACGGTGTGGTTGTGTTTGTGAATTTCTTTATCCCACTACAATTTCTAAATGCCTCTAGAAGCCCTACACTACCCCTCACTCCCCCCAAGCTCTCGTGTTACACCAGTTTGCCCCCGCACTGACCTTGATGGTCCGGTCCCCGCTGGCGCTGACGATGTACTTCTCGTCGAAGTCTACGACGTTGACGGCGGCTCGGTGGCCCACCAGCACGCGCCGTAACATTATCTCCGTCGTCGACGTCATGTCCCACACCGCTATCGAACGATCCTGTAACGTAATATATTTTAAGTATACTAAAATACTGTTTTCTGAGGTTTACGCGAATATTAGACATTGAAATGAAATAAAACTACTTTTAAACGGATGTTCACGGGCCGACATGACACCTGCAATGACGTCGAAACGTCGGGAACTAAAATCAAAATAAACCGCGATAGAATCCGTTTAAAAGTAGTTTTTATTTCAATATAGTAAAATACTTTTAACTATAATTTATTATTATTTTATATTGGCACTGGTGACCTGTAATTACAGGTTTTTTGAAGTGAAACTTCTTTATCGACGTATGGGAGAAAGTCACGTGATGAAAATCGTCACGTTTTTCGGTTACGCGCCATGTTGCTTTTTTTATCGAAGTTTAGTATAGTGACGTAAAGAATATAATGTAATATATGATAATAATAACAACAATATATTAGTTTTGAAGTTTGGTTTGAAAAAAGAATAACAAAATATTAATTTGAAAGTGATAAAATAAAAAGACTTGTTCAAATTTAAGTGAATTAACAAGAAAAGTGAGAGTGATTATATATTTCGTTTTATAAATTCAACACGTATGAGCATGATTTTAATATTTATTTGAGGTAACCTCACTTTTTGATTGTAAGTATCAGTGAATGTATATAAATCTGTTAAAATTAGCAAGTATTAATAAATATGACTGTAAATCTAGTGAACATTATTAATTCTAAAAACAATAAAAAATATAAATTAAATAATAATTTAAAAATAAAACAAAAAACGATTAGAAAATAAAGAAGTTTCACTTCTTACCTGTGTACTCTGGTACACACACATATTTATTTTAATCTACTTCAGACACCAGTCTCTCACACACACAAGTCAATAAAAGGGCTATCTTATCTAACAAGGTTTTTTTTTTTCAAATTGGACCAGTTTTTTCTGTGATTAGCGTGTTCAACCAAACAAATCAACAAACTCTTCAGCTTTATAATATAAATATACATTGTGTAACAAAAACCCTGTCCGATCACTTAAAGTATTATTCGGTATCGTACTGCGAACACAAATCGTAGCCATTAAATGGATTGGAGATTATTTTCTTCCCAATTGAAAATAATTAAATAAAAATAAAAACTGATCCAAGGCAACAGCAACACTGACCGCTCGTCAAAGTTCACGCACTTACTACCTGCTTTGTGTCAAAGAAGCCGCCTATGCGAGACTGTTCATGAACTGTACGAATACAGGCTTATTGGATCCGACAGGGGTTTTGTTACATGTTGTTTAAAGATATGTTCTCACCTTACTACATGTAACCATCATTCCGTTGCAGAATCTGAGATGTAGAACAGCTTCACAGTGATGTATGAGGGTGTTCAGCATGGCGCCCGTGTTCACGTCCCATACCCGTACGGTGCTGTCGGATGAGCCGGATATGATCGCCCGCTCGTCGTATTGGAGGCAGAGGACGGAACCCGTGTGGCCTTGCAGTTCCTGAGAAAAAAACATTCAAATCACAAACTTGTTTAGGTTTTTTTTTCGTTTCTTCTCTAAAGAAAGCACTTAGCGGTGTGGATTGGACGGAATCAGGGCGCTGTTTTTTCCACCTTCAGAGTGCTAGTTATAAATAATAATAATAAATAAATGTGGACAACATCACACACATTGCTCCCAATCCAATGTAAGTAGCTAAAGCACTTGTGTTCTGGAATCAGAGACAACTATGGTACCACAAACACCCACACTCGAGACAATATAGAAAAATGATTTTTTCTACATTGACTCGTCCGGCGATCGAAACCGGGACCTCAGAGCTAGCGACATGCGACACCTTGAAAACCGGTGTGTACGCCATTCGACCACGGAGGTCGTCAAAACTATTTGCTAGGTAAAAAATTTTTGATTTCGAAAATCTCAATGATAGAAAGATATTTTTTGTATCATAGAACTAAAGATTGTTTTATTCAGATGCCTTACTCAAACATTGATACGTTCTATTTCTCCAATAAAATTTTGAGAGGAGAGAGAGCTTGTGACGTCACATGTTGACGAAATTAGTAGCTACAAGTGACGTGGCGAGCCCCCACTCCTTAACTTAAACTCGCTGTATCTAAGTACATATTCGTTAATTCGAAAAAGCAAAAAATGCGTCTCTAATATATTTTCACTATTCTAAAAACAGATATTCGAAAAAAAATAGTAGCATCAAGCATGGCTTTTGATACCTGTCTTTTTAAAGTTGATAAAAAAAATACTTACTCTGACACATTGCAATGTTTTCCTATCCCATATTTTAATAGTGTTATCTCTTAAACCAGAGACAATCTTATTGTCGTCATATTGAAGACAGTAAACGCCTTTTGAGTTTTCTGATCTGCAGTTTATCCTCTGTGGAAGAAAAGAAAACAAACATTAAAAACCCTCTGAACAAGTCTCCCTCGGGAACCCTCTGAACAAGTCTCCCTCGGGAACACTCTTAACAAGTCTCCCTCAGGAACACTTGGACAAGTCTCCCTCAGAAACACTGAATAAGTCTCTATCGGGAACACAGGACCAGCCTCCCTCGGGAATCCTCTGAACAAGTCTCCCTCAGGAACACTCTGAACAAGTCTCCCTCAGGAACACTGGACAAGTGTCCTTCGGGAACACTCTGGACAAGTCTCCCTCGAGAACACTCTTAACAAGTCTCCCTCAGGAACACTCTGAACAAGTCTCCCTCAGGAACACTGGACAAGTGTCCTTCGGGAACACTCTGGACAAGTCTCCCTCGAGAACACTCTTAACAAGTCTCCCTCAGGAACACTCTGAACAAGTCTCCCCCAGGAACACTGGACAAGTGTCCTTCGGGAACACTCTGGACAAGTCTCCCTCGAGAACACTCTTAACAAGTCTCCCTCAGGAACACTCTGAACAAGTCTCCCTCAGGAACACTGGACAAGTGTCCTTAGGGAACACTCTGGACAAGTCTCCCTCGAGAACACTCTTAACAAGTCTCCCTCAGGAACACTCTGAACAAGTCTCCCTCAGGAACACTGAAAAAGTCTCTATCGGGAATATTCTGGACAAGTCTCCCTCGGGAACACTCTGAACAAGTACCTATTGGGAACACTGGAACAAGTCTCCCTCAAGAACACTGGACAAGTCTGCTTTGAAACGGTCTGGTAAAGTTTCCCTCGGGACCAGGGAACACTTAACGGTGCTTTAGGATTGAGTTGCGGTTGAAATTTATGAGATGATGACATACCTGTAAGTTGTGTTTGCCCATCCTCCAATTGTCCTCGATCGACTGTATATCCTTGATGATCTTGGGGTACAGCTGTCTGTAGAACGAGTGGGACGGGTGCTGGCAACCTGGCTTCGGCTTGAACAGGTACTGGATCCTGTAGAGATGGAAAATGATAAAAATAATAATAAGTAACAGTTAACAATAACGAACATGTATGTATGTGACACCTGCTCCCAATATATATCTTTAGGTTAGGCAATATTAGTCAGTAATAATAAAGCACTACATAAGAGCACACGCCTTATTAATTACAACTCGAACCTCCCACATTGCAATTCGGCAAGTGTGGGAATAATAGGTCGTAAACTTATTATAAATTTGGGGTACTTTTATACCCCTATTAGATAAGAGCTCTCCAGGATACGGCGAAACAACGTTTATTTTGGTCAGCTAGTTTTACATATAATTTTTTTTTGCACATTACTAGTAATCTCGTTAACCCCTCGTGCTAAGCTAAGATGTTTGTGTTACGAGTGGGTTCACGTCAGAAGTGTAATGGGTGGGATTTGAACCCGCAAACACATGATCGCTAGTCCGACGCTCTAGCAATTATGCTACCGCCGCTTCGAAAAATAAATGTGTATACTAACCATCCCCTCCTCTCCGCGAGCCCCCTCCACAGAGAATCAGTCCGCACCTTCCTCTCAATGAGTTTCTTCCACAGCATCCCCTCTGAGATCACTCTTAACCACTCGCGGCAGACCAGCTCAGCCGCACACAACGAACTGGCGTCAAGGTACGAGAGAATGTTTTCTGCCACGTGATCGAGGCCTTTTTCTGTCAAAAAAAAAACATAATGATGAGCTACTAACTTCTGCCAGCGACTTCGTCTGCGTGGACTTCAGAATTGGGTCCAAAAAGAAATGAAAAATGTGAAAGTAATAAAAAATGGAATAAAATTAGCACCCGTGTTATAGCTTGCGCTGTAATAGAGAAAAATACCAAATTACAAAGCCCACTTAGCTCGGACACAATTTTCAATTTTCCCTCGGGAACAACTTAAGGAATCGGGATAAAAGGTAGCCTATGTTCTTTTCCATCTCAAAGGCTTCATGCATGCCAAATTTCATCCAAATCAGAAGTAGGATTTAATTATCTGCGCCCCGCGATGCTTCCTGAGATTCAACAAACAACTTAGTATTCCCGGGATAGAAAGAAGCCTATGTCTAAGTGTTATCGCGGTAGTATTGCAAAATGCGTCCCCGTGTGGCCCCGGCAAAAGGAAAATGTATAAATTAATAAATAAATATCTTGAGACATCTTACACACGGCCATCTGATCCCAAACTAGGCAGAGCCTGTACTATGGTAACCAGACAACTGATAAACATACTTATATATTTCTAAATACATACATACTATAGTTGAATAACACCCAGACACAGAACAAATGATCGTGCTCATCACACACAGATTTGTCCTGGGTGGGAATCGAACCCACGACTGTTCTTCACAAACACACACACACGAGCGAGAGCCACGTTCTTCGCCAAAAGTCTTTTATACATGGGCAGAAGAAGAAATGAGCAGTTTTTATTTTCACCACTACTTGTTTTTTTCAATACGCCATTTTTTTATTCTGGCTTTTTTCTGTCTATTTATAATTTGAATATTATAATGTAAGTTGCGATTTGAAAGTCAATGAATTTCAAACATATCTGTTATCTTGAATAATAAGTTGTCTTGCTGTAAGCGGTATTGCAAATTCAATGTTTTCTTTGTGTTTTGTGGGATATTGAACATGGTTTATTCTCAGTTTTGGGTGATTTTAAAATCTTCATTGTGTCTGTATTGTTGGAGTCAACTAACGCAACTAGACGAACGAACCAAGCGTATTTTTGTCTATTGGTAGCCCCTCATCTATATGTATAATAATAATACGTTAAGCATAAACTTCGTACCCCTTTCTATTATTTATGCAAATGTCGACTGAAGATTTTATGAATGAAAAATTTACCTTATTAATTTATATTACTTTCCAAATATATATAAATTATTACGCGTCACGTTGTTTGTCCGGGATAGACTCCTAAATTACTTAACCGATTTTCATCAAATTTGCACACCGTTTGCAGTTTGATCCAACTTGAATTAAAGGAAAGCTAACATAACATTACATAAAAACAAATTGAGACCGCGGGCAGCTGCGGGCAACAGCTAGTACTTATATCTAAAAAAATGATTTAATAAATCAGAGAAAGCTGACTTCATACGTGAACTAGTATGGTGATCAGCACTCCTCGTCTTTCGTATATCTTTGTCCAACAGTGGATTAACTTACTGGGCAACATGCTGATGAAGTCTCGCTGCAGCATCGGCTTGAGGTAGGCATTGATGTGGCCGTGCTGGTAGTGGCACATGCGCGCCAGCAATTGCTCCACGAACTCCACCTGGAGGAACCACACACCCATCAAATATGGAAACTTATCATTGAACTGCTTCTAAAGGGATTCTGATTGGTTCTGTTGACCTTGGTTTCTGTAGTTTACTTTATCTAATTTTTTTATTTCAGAGTGATACTCATGAACCTCAAGCAGTTGTTTACTTGGCACGTTCTCTAAAATAATTATATTTATATTGTAAAGACAGCGTGCTGCTGGGGAGTTTGTTGCGCCGTTTCTTCTCCCCGGCTCTCGTGAATTTCAGAATCGGGTCCAAAAAGAAAAAAAATGTGAAAGTAATGAAAAATGGGATACAATTTTCACCCGTGTTATAGCTTCTGTAATAGAGAAAAATACCAAATTTCAAAGCCCACGGCTTAGTTCGGAAACGATTTTCAATTTTCCCTCGGGAACTACTTAGGGAATCGGAATAAAAGGTAACCTATGTTCTTTTCCATGTCAAAGGCTACATGCATGCCAAATGTCATCCAAATCAGCCGTTTTTTCGTGATTGTGTAACAAACATCCAAACATACACACTTTCACATTTATAATATTAGTAGGATTTCCTCTACAAACCTGATCCGTTTCGTTCCATCTTGAAAAGTAATTAAGGCAAGCGTCTCTTTCCGCTGTGTACGCCGCACTACTTGGTATTGGACGAACGCCGGTATCCACACATGTTATTGACGTCACCTGTAATATTAACAACACAAATATTAGTATAGTAAGTAAAAAAATTCTTTCGTTTCTTCTCCCCGGCGAAAGCACTTAGGAAGCGGTGAAGGGTGGGCGAATCAGCCCCCTTGGACCGGGTACATTCCTGCAATCGTTGTCGCTGATGGAGTCGCTCGAATGTATGGAGGTGGCAAGTGGGTCGCATGGCATTCGCGTAAGTCGCGTGACTTATTAAAGGGGAATGTCATTTCCATACATTTAATGTCACTTGAGCGATTTCCGAGCGTTTGCCTTGTCTAGGGGGCAGGGTGCTGTCAATATTAAATGTATGACTTTCAAAAAGTGCTACTTAGTAGCTTAGTTTGAATAAATGATTTTGATTCATTTTGAAAACATACACAGTTAAATAGATGTGGGTAGTCAAGCAGCCAAACTTAAATGGAGCTGGGCTGGTCACGTTAGCCGCATGACTCCAGATAGGTGGGCTAGCCACTGAGAGGGTTCCTGATGCCGGAGCTCGCAACTTCGCAAGCGAGGCAGGCCGAGGAGACGGTGGCGGGAAGACATCGATCGCTTCTTAAGTGATTGGCGTCAAGTGGCTCAATACCGAAAGGTCATGAGCCAAGCAGGGGAGACCTTTGCCCAGCAGTGGGACAATAATTAGGTTACAAAAAAAAGTTGGTTAGAAAAAATCAAGCGGCGGTAGCCTAGGGCATCGGAATTGCGATCATGTGGTCCCGGGTTAGAATCCCATCAAACCCACTCGTAACACAAGCATTTAGCTTAGCACGAGGGGTTAACCAGGATACCAATAATGTGGCCCACATTGTAGGCAAGCTTAAAAAAAAACCGCATTTATAATAATTCTTTTTTTTTCGGGGTGAAAAGCTAAAACTTTCAACCCACGCCGAGGGCACGGCGTGGGGATATGTCGGACTTTCACCGACCAAAAACACCCCGGTCCCGTCTCTACCTTGGCCGGAGTCCTGGGATTATTCCCGCATTCTCTGCTCTCTCAGGCTGATTTATAATATACCTATACTCCATTTATTATAGCATTAGAAAAAAGAGGCTCGCAGAAGCAGGAATTGAAAACATTTTATTTCAAAGAAATTGTTTTAAGTACTTAAATAAACGAAATAAAACTTTTTTTTTTAAATTACGCTTTATTTATAACAATATCTTCATCACACATTACAAACTTACACCAAAACAATGAATGAGACAACCAATCATGTCATGATGACTTAGATTTAATTAAGATTAAAATAAAAGTAATTTTTAGAACAATATTTTAATTAAAATAACAACTTACAATACACTATAGTGAAACTTCTTCGTCTTCATCATAGGATTTAGTCATAATAAATATATAATAAATAAACAAATAATGGTAGGATAATAGTAAAACGAAAAACGTTCCAGTATTGTTCATCACTGCTTCTTTTAGCTTTTTAGCATTGACACTGTCATTTTAGATTGGAATGAAATATTATATATAAATGAAAGCCATATAATTTGTTATGAAAAATGGTTAACATGATTACAAATAAGTGTGACAGCTGGTATGTAAATAGATTTTAATTTATAGGCGTCAATCGTAACTGTAACAAGTTTATTGTACTTTTGCAACAAAGTGTACATTATAAATAACCTTTTTTAACTTCTGTCTAATGCTATTTTAAATGGAGTATAAGTGTGATTTATGAATGAATTTTGAATTTATAATTATTTAAGGATTCAACGGTTTACTCACGCGCATTTTCGGGATCGCCCGACTAGTTTTAGACTCAATAGGAGTCCTTAATCGTGAGCTGACGCGGCGGCGGCGGTGTCGCGAGTCTTAATTTTGAATTTGAATCAGATTACCATAAAATCTCTGAAGAATGTGAGCTGTTCTGATAAAGATCAGCTTCAGGTGACGAAAAGAATAAATTCATAAGACTCATTATGAATTATTCATTATTTTAATAAAAAGTGTATGAAAAACAAACTATTGACACAATGGAGTTGTAGGTATAGCGAAATGGGGGGGTTATAGCGCATCAAAAATCCGCTAGGGTCGCTAGTGTCGCGTAAGGTTTATCTGTCATTCTCCACCAATGAGAGACAAGCTACTGGCCGGCAATTGGTCGAAATTGCCAGATAGACCTTAAGCGACAGTAGCGACCCTAGCGGATTTTCGACTCGATAGCCCATTCAAACTTAATGGCGGCTGTGAACATGAGGCGAGTCGCTGCGCAGTAACAAATTCATGGACCAGCGGGGTGCGGGGCGGGGTACTGCGCAGTGTTACCAACTTCACAATCGCCATTAAAATTGATAGATCAAACTTATGAACTGTTTGAAGTAGACTGCTTTGAAAGGCTGACAAAAGGTTGTGATCTGGCTAAGATGCATTTGCATTGCCCTTCTACTGGGAAAAATATAAATAGCGGCCTAAAGATGTTTGAAGTCGGATTGCGATCGTCGGATTTGCGATCATGTGGTTGCGGGTTCGGATCCCACCCACTATACTACCGACGTGAACGCACTCGTAATACAAGCATCTTAGCTTAGCACGAGGGGTTAACGAGATTACTAGTAATGTGCGACCCACATGGCTAGTAATCTTTTAAAGAAAAAAAAAAAGATGTCCTACTTATACACAGGCCTCTTCCCATATAGAAGAGGAATGAGCATTGATCACCACCGCGGCTCACTCCAGGTTGGCGATTACCTACATATTCTAATTTTTGGAATCCATGTTTCCTCACGATGCTTTCCTTCAACGTTTGTCAATGGTATCTTAGAATAACATATAAAACTACTTTTAAACGGATTCTATTGTAGTATTTTTGATTTTAGTTCCCAACGTTTCGACGCCTTTGCAGGTGTCATGGTCACGGGCAGTTTAAAGTAGTTTTATTTCAATGTCTAACATTCGCGGGGTTGTGGTATGCCACATGTGTTCGAACCTGCAACCATGTGCTAACGAATCCGATCATTAAACCGCTAGGCCACCACGACATCAGGGCAAATACCTATACTCTTTTTACACTAGTTATAAAAGCAAAGACCACATTATTTCTCTTTATTGTTTTAAAACTGATAACCCATGTAAGGGAACTTTTAATAATAAAAAACAATGTTTTTTACATCAGTAAGTGAACAAAATATTATTATTCTTGATATTTGCTAGAAAAAATATTTCGATTCCTGGGTCAGTCAGAGATTGACTACCTACTTATAATAATTATGCATTTAAAATATGGTTTGCAAAAAAAATATATATTTTATGTCTTTCCTTCTACCGAGCCTTTTCCCAAGCTATGGGGTCAGCTTCCAGTCTTACCGGATTTAACTGGATACCGTATTTTACATGGAGCGATTGCCTATCTGACCTCCACAACCTATTGCTAGGTAATACAGTATCCCATAGTAAGACTGGATGTCAGTATTGTAATGACAGTCGGGACCAACAGCTTAACGTGCTTTCCGAGGCACGGAGGGGTCTCGACATGTTTACTTATGGTCACCCATCCACAGACTAACCGCGGCGAGCGCGACTTAACCTGTGGTAGTCAAACCGTACAACTGAGCCACAAGCCCCTTGTACATATATTTTTTGTAAAATAATAAAAAAACAACAAAACTGCAGTCCCATTTAGGAAGTCTACATAGCAATAAGGAAGTCTACATAGCAATAAGGAAGTCGGTACGGCTCTCACTTGGCCTAACAAGCTCTTAGCCATAAACACAAATATTAAGAAGGCAAAACTTTGCGAGTGTGCGTGTATGTTTGTTAACTTTTCCCCTCATACAGCTGGACCAATTTCGATAAAATTTGGTATGGAGGTAGTTGATAACTTGACACCCTGGATTGATACTTCAGCTACTTTTTATTCTGAAAAAAAACAAATTATCTCATAAACAGTGGGGGTGCCAACGTGAGACTCAGGGTTTTTTTTTTTTTTTAATCGACGCCCGCACTAAGGAATTTAATCCTTGTGTCGCGGGGGTTTCACAAACATTCAAATCACATGCACAACGAACACCCAGACTCGGAACAAGCATTTGTGGATTACACAAATGCTTGTCCCATGCAGGGATCGAACCCGCAGCGTCGCCCACAGTGGTAATTAGCGTGGTGCAGTCATTCCACATAAATGTCTTTAATAATGAGAGAAAAAAAAATCTGGCTTGAACATCATTAATTAATTGAAACTAAAATATATTCAAATATAAATCAAAGAGCACAGTAACTCAATTTATTAATGGGTTATTTAACTAATGAGGTCAAGGTGAATCAACATTACTGTAATGAAATTCTTTGCTTTAAATAATGGCATTCCTTGAATTCCATTTGATTAATTAAAAAGATATAGTATGAGTTTGCATGCACATGCTTGCAGGTTCGAAACCCGGCCAAGTAACAATGTGTCTTTTTCAAAGTTTATGTACTTCTTAATCATTCTAAGACATCATAGACAAACGGTGAAGGAAAACATCGTGAGGTAACTGAAAATTGGAATCTACAATCGCCGATCCACAATGAGCAAGCGTAGTGATTAATGCTTATTCCTTAATCATTTTTGTGTGAAGAACACAATCATTTCTTCTATCTCTGGGTGTAATTTGTATGTATGAATTTATAACTAACTATATAAGTGTGTTTATCAGTAGTCTGGTTGCCATAGTATGAAATCAGATGGCCATGGGTGTCCCAAGATATTAAATTATGTTATTGATCAGTTTTAAAATCGAAGGTAGGTAAGATATTAACAGCACTTATAAATTGCAATTAGATTGATTTTGCGTCATAATCAGTTCATAAGTGTAGTTTTAAAAAAAAATAGAGGTGTTATTGTTACGTAAAAATTATTCATTAAATGGATTTTTTACAAGAAAAATGTTAATTAATGTTATGCATTGTTTTCATTTCCTAATTACGAGTTACACTGTATATTTAATTATAAAACCATGTTTATTTCTAAATACTCAAGTATTTTTCTATAGTGTTCATGTAATTTTAAGAAATTATCGAAGTTCAGGATGTTAACTTTTTAAAATAGTAATAGTGTTGCGAAATACGTGTGCATAGAAAGTTGCACAAACATTCCTTTTTTAAACATTTCATTACGAAAATTACAAAGATATCGAATGAGGTTGAAAGGAACGAGTTACTGTTAAACTCCGATACAAAAAAAGGTTGTTTATAAAAGAGAATTATGTTTTTATTGCATCGTTTCCTGTGAAACGTGACGATATTACGAACGTAACAATTTATGGACGGGTTGCTTTATGCACCAACTATCGACAGCAAAATTGATTCGGCACTCTATAGTGGATGTACAACGCAACAAATATCGAGTATTGCATCGGGAGTCATACAAAAAAAGTAAATCCCAAAGATCCGCATTGCAGAATGACTTTAAAAAATTGGTACGCGACGTTGTACTAAATCTCTAACACATAGCTATCCGTTTATGGCTTCACTAACAATGCACGAAAGATTGGGGAGAAAACTAATCGTTCCAAAATAACTTTTGTTATCAGATTGGTCATAAAAACACAAAATAGTCCAAGCGAATAATGGTAAAAGTAAATATGGCGGACGGAACATCATGACATTACGGGTTGTTCCATTTAAAGTTTCCTCCCTTACCTGGGGTGGTATAGTGTCTTCTATCATCCTTTCGGTCTCCATTTTTGCTATTTCACAAGAAACATCAATATTATGTCCACTTAAACACCACTAAATAACGAAACCACTGTCGCTAAATACTCATCGCTCGCATGACGTCAAGCACTACTGTTGTTTTAAGAAATAGAATTACAACTACAGGCACTGATATTCTTTGATCATGCAGCCAAGTTGTTAAATTGTTACTCAAATACAGTAATGAATTAATTATTCAAATATTTTTACACTTTAGTATCATAGTCTCTAGAGGAAATATGTAATGTTATACGTTATATGTCAGTTATATATCTAACAAAATCTACTATAATATCTAATCCACAACATAGAGCGTTTACTTGAGAAGTTGAGTCAGTGTAAAGGATTGTAATGATACGTCACCATGGGTCAATGATTACCAGTTGCAATATATTTTTAGTCGATTATTCAAATTGTATGGTTCACAATTAAATTGGTTGTAATTTGAATCATATCCAACTATATCAATTTTGTAAAATACCTTAGAACTCTAACAACCAGCACGCTTTAATGCATGGAGCTTGTCAAGATTGATTTTGGTGTTTATTGAAATAATTTAGTCCGACAATTACTGGTTAGAAGTTTTATTGCTGAGATTCACTTCTGAATATAATATTATTGCATTATAGCATCTTTTCAAAAATAAAATAGCTTATTTTGGTGTTAAAAGTTACATGAAATCATAAATGGTATACCATACCTCCACATTAAGTAAATCATTGGATAATGAAGATCAGTCTGCTTGCGACCACGGCCAGTGTAACCCGGCCGAAACGTCAAGCCTTAAAAGGTAAATGCATGAGTTCGCGTTAATTCCCGTGACGTAATTATATTAAAATCATGCAACGCGATAGTTTTAAAGTTAATAATGAAGATGTTATCATGATAATATTAAAACGCTTGAAAAATTTAGAATATGCAGTTTTGATCACATACATTATACAAGAACTATAATATACTATACTATAATATTACACATAAAATACAAAACAACTCGCATTTTTCTCCAATAATCGTCTACGTCACAAATAAATTATACCTTTTTATTTTTTAATTAATCGACTAAAAAGCGTGCATATCACAGCATTATTGTGATTGTCAATGACATTCTGTCTGGATTCCCGTTCTTCCGTCTGTTTTCTAACTTGTCTAAAAATGACACTTTTGCGTTTGCGATTCATGGTATCGTTTTTTTAAGTTAAGTCTATTGAATTGAAGTTACTAGCGTCTATTACTATTAAATTTACTGTTAAAATGTGTTATCCAACATTGGAATACTTTAGATTGTGAATAACTAAACATACGTGATACGCACCGTGAATTTTTAAAAGTGTTACAATAAATATTCAACTTGGACTGTTTCTTGGGTCAGTATTTACTATTGTATTTATCGTTACTTAGCTACAAACAATGTAATCACGAGAACTGTATTATGTTACACAAGATTCATACGCAGTGCGTTTTACAATATTCATATAAGTACCGTATTTATTTTAATTTTACGCTTATTTGGAAACTTTAATTTAAGAATATTAATTATCTACGTTCTTTGTATGCTCTTGACTTTTATTTGTCAGTATAATATGTTGCTAAACAATATTCTATAAATATATAAGTAGATAGTTATCGAACTCGTATGTTGGGTTGTATATAAAAAATATAAAAATAGGTAAATTGTAATGATATTAGAAAAAACTATTACATGCATTTACTAATTGTGTTATTGATCTAGATATAAGCCGTGGGGGATCCAAAATTGTAGCTTGGTGTAGGTAGGTGAGGGATTGAAATCAGAATGATTGATATCTATATGATCAGAAGAATTGAAAAAATAAACTAGAAGTTATTAAGGAAAAATTTTACATATACCTAATATTATGAGGATAAATGATATAATAATGCTTGTTGTTTATTGCAATAATTCAACCTGCATTTGTTCCATTGTTTGTGAGTCTGACTGCTTCGTTGGTCTAGCGTTCGCAAGCGCGACTGCCTTGCACGGGGTCTCAGGTTCGATGCCCGGGGCGAAAAATATTTACTGAGCTTAGAAATTCTCAGTACCGCTCTTAGTCAGGAAGTGTGGCCTCAGAAAGCACGTAAAGCCGTTGGTCCTGCACCTGATCCCTATCCGGTTGTGTCAACCGTCCCATCAGACTATGAGAGTGAAGGAACAGAGAGTGCACCTGTGTTTGCGCACACACTTGTGCACTATAATATCTCCTGCGTACATGGCTGATCTCACTTGAGGCCTAAATTCGGTCTGAATATTATTATTTGTGAATTGATATGTGATGAAAAAATATTTTCTTATATTTGTACTATTTTTTTTTATTATGATAAGCCATTGAGTGTTTCTGCAACTTCTGTCAGTGTTTACTTCCAGTGTCATGTAATGACACTCATGGGTTGGATCAGAATGAGTGGTTTGAAAAAATCTGTATTTTTAGGCGAAAATTTAAATGCCTGGAACAATGTTTGTAGTAGTTTACCATTGGTCCACAATGTCATTGCGGGATATAGCAGATGCGCAGATCTTGTCATGTAGATTGATAGCTGTTTCCCGCTGCTCTGCCCGTGGACTCAATTTTTTTTTAATATTTGTGATGTAAGCTATCTTTCAAGTTGGATCAAACTGCACACCATGTCAAATTGGTTAAAATCGGTTCAGTAGTTTCGGAGTTCATCCCGGACAAACATCGTGACACTGGAATTATATTTATTAGATAACACCTACCACGAAAGTTTTTTTTATAATCTTTATTTTATTCATGGGAGTTTTGTCATTAGTATGACCATGTCACTCCCGTAGATAAAAACCTAGAAAGATAATCTTGATACAAGCGTGTCCCTAATAGTAAAGCTAAACGTTTTTTTTTTTTTTATTAATACGACGCCCGCACTAAATAATTTAATCCTTGTGTCGCGGGGGTTTCACAAACATTCAAATCACATGCACATCATCACAAAACACCCAGACTTGGAACAAGCATCTGTGGATCACACAAATGCTTGTCCCATGCGGGGATCGAACCCGCAGCACGTCGCGCACAGTGGTAATTAGCGTGGTGACCTATACCACTCGGCTATCCGTGCAGTCAATTTGATGATCCGTGCAGTCAGATTGATGTGTGAATCCTAATCCTGTCATTAAACTTAATACTTTTACCCAAACCCATTTTAAAATTAAGAAGTTACTTACATTTGTACTTGACCTTGACCTTGACGGTACGGTTGGACATACCAACTGTGTAAATATGACACAGTTTGAAGTGCTTCACTATTCTTCCGCTTACTCGGTTTCTAGATGTTATAGTTCTATGCATACTCATAAATATTTAATGATATCATCATACAGTTAACTCCTATACAACCTGTAACAAAACCCCTGTCCGATCCAATAAAGGCGTATTCGTGGTACAGTTCATGAACCGTCTCGCATAGGCGGCTTCTTTGACACAAAACTGTAGGTAGTAAGTACGTGAACTTTGAGGAGCGCACTTGGCCGGTTTTTATCTTGATAAGGGTTCTCCACGTCATATAAATCGTTGACCATTTTTCGTACGAGAAAATAAAAGGTACTGATTGCAATGGCGCAACGCACATGTCCGACAAAAAGTCGGTCTGAAATTGTATTAGAATTCGAATCGGTCCGATAATCGGTCATACAAAAACCGGCAGGTTTATTCACTGAAATCGGCAACGCGAAGCTGCTAGTAGAAGAACTAGAAGCGGCGGTAGCCTAATGGCTAGGGCGTCGGACTTGAGAGTTGTTGCGGGTTCGAATCCCACCCATTACACTACCGACGTGAACCCACTCGTAGCACAAGCATCTTAGCTTAGCACGAGGGGTTAACGAGATTACTAGTAATGTGCGACCCACATTGCTAGCATCTTTGTATCTTTTCAAAATTGGTCGAGACTGAGTATCTATGGTTTTTCCTAAATCCTTTACTTATGGTGTAGATGTGCTATGCTGTCTGAAGATGCGATGGAGAACCGTCACGGACCACCGGGAGTCAACTCCAGGTCGCTGAGTGCAGCGCACTCGGCTGCCGATCTTGAGGTAAATACATTGTAATACAAATGAAAATGGGAAAGATTATAATCACATGCTTATAGGAATAACGAAACCATTTCCTACTAATACTATAAATGTGAAAGTGTGGATGTTTGGATGTTTTTTACTCAATCACGCAAAAACGGCTGAACGGATTTGGATGAAATTTGGTATGCATGTAGCCTTTGTCATAGAAAAGAACATAGGCTACCTTTTATTCCGATTCTTTAAGTAGTTCCCGAGGGAAAATTGAAAATTGTTTCCCGAGTTAAGCCGTTTGCTTTGAAGTCCACGCAGACGAAGTCGCGGGCAGAAGCTAGTCATAAATAAATGTAGTTTTTGTCCCGTTCTATGTACATAATTGTATTTATTGCCTTTTGGAAATTTCGCCGTGACGTTGCGGCTAGAAATAAACGTTCCTATTTACATGTGGGTGTCGTAAGAGGCGACTAAGGGATATAGAAAGAAGGAGAATGACTGCGGTCACCAAGCCACTTGCCCAGCGTGGTGACTTGGGCAACAAACACCCCATGATTGCGCACCATACCACCCGGCCCCATAGACCTGAACCGACCGATCAAAATCAAAATGTTTTTATTTCTTATAAACCTCAAGAAGGCGCTCAAGAAACTTTATATACTAATCTAATGATTCTAGGTGCTCGGTTCCAAAGTGGAGAAGAACCGGGAAGAAACTCCATAGATTAATCTTTTAAAAAATGATATTGTTACAATATTAGACACTGATATGCGTCAATTGCGCAAGGTAACTTGCGGTAATGGAAAACATAAAAATGACATCAAAAATCCGATGACCTGAAAAAGGTAGCTGGGTCGGACTGGATGCGGAAGGCGGAAGACCGGGTGTTTTGGCGCAACTTGGGAGAGGCCTATGTCCAGCTGTGGACCGCGATAGACTGAGTTGATTGATTGATTCCAGAAACCAGTGCCATTGACATTTTTTTAACAATATTATACAATGAATATCTGATTATTGGAGAGGTAGTCCGTTTATTTCTACCCAATGTAAAGTATAATTATATTTCCAACCCCCCTAGGTGCTACGTGAAATAGAGAACGTATACTTCCAACCCTGTTCGGAGTTCGATGCCGGCCGGTACGTGCTGGAACATGCCCCGACCACATCATGCGACGAGATAGAACAAGTCTTCACCAAGCTGAAGAGACAGCAACAGGTAATAAAACCAGAATAAAAATTTATTGAGAAACAAGCAGATTACTAAAAATTACAATAAATAAATCAATAATAATTAAATGGGGCGCCCATACAACAAGCGTGGTTTTATAGTAATCTTTGTAATCTTTAAAAAATAATGATGTCTTAGAATGA
Source organism: Plusia festucae (assembly GCA_950381575.1). Classification (NCBI taxonomy): domain Eukaryota; kingdom Metazoa; phylum Arthropoda; class Insecta; order Lepidoptera; family Noctuidae; genus Plusia; species Plusia festucae. The sequence continues at coordinate 1,797,661 of OX494457.1, forward strand.
TTAAGAAAGTACTAAAAACTTTGAAAAAGTCAATATTACTTGCCTGGTTTCGAACTTGCAACTATGTGCATGCGAATCAGGTCATTTAACCGCTAGACCGCTATAATAAATTAATTAATCTTATTTACAGGTAGTATCAGGCAAAGCACTTCACTTAATATCTCAACAACGAGACAATTGCGATAGAGAATTTAAAGAAATCCAAAACATACGTGAACAACTTTCAACTACCCTCCAAACTTGTCAAAAAGCTAGAGATCAATTACGAGCCGCCTCCAACCACCTTACAATATCCACATTCGTAATACTAGCAAACTTTCGGAAACGACAAATCATAAGATCAGTTTTAAAATCTCTAGAACTCTTACGCAGTTTACGAAGCGTCGAAAAAGATGTAGCTGAGTTACTAATAAAAAAAGAGTATTATGAGGCCATAGAATTGATACTGAAAAGCAAAAAAGCCGCGAGTAGTCATAGAGAATACACTTGTATCGCGGATTTAGCCACCCGTCTCCAAGATACCCTGGACATGACAGAAGAGAAACTAGATTCGATTCTATCAAGCATCTGCTATAACTTCGACGAGATAATTTTCAGAAAGTTACGGAAAGCTTACGCGTTGCTAGGGAAGACGCAAGCAGCTATGGAACAATTGCACATGCATTATTCATCCGCTGTCAACGAATCTTCGATCGAAGCCGTAAAGAATTACGTAGGGGACGCTGTCGATATGAAATTTCAAGAAATGTGTATGTCTGTCCAACCTACAAAAGCGCCAATATGTCTTTTGAATCTGTGTGAAAATTTGTTCTTGATAATGAAGAGTTATTATCTTCTGGTGGATTGGCATTCGAAGTATGACGAGGAAGAATCCGTGCCTATATCTAATAACGTTTTTGAGATTGAGAAGAATGTCAGTCGAGAATATATAAGACAGAAGTTGAATGCAGGACTAGTCAGAATCTGGCATGATGTTCAAGCGAAAGTTTCGACTTTCCTAAAGAGTTCTGGTCTAGAAGAGTATCCATTTGAAAAATTTATACAAATGCTTGGGATTTTAAGGAAATTGACGCAAGTAGCCGAAGTTTTTTGTGGCGATAAGTCTGACTTATTGCAAGATTTTATTAAGACTCAAAGTGTGTTGTACATCAAGAATTATCATAAAGGCAGGATGGAGGAATTGAAGTTGTTCTTGGAGAATGAGGGCTGGGAACAGTGTCCCGTCAAATCTACCTTTAACTTGCTTAATTTACAAGAGTTCAAGCAGTTTAAAAAGTACTTGACTGTGAGATCTGATACGTCGTTAGTTAAGACGCAATCAGACGGGGCATCTTCAGTCCACTCGCAAGATGACAGCGTCTATATATCTAAATACTTTAAACAGAACACGAGTCACACCCCATTCGAGATTTTCCGTAACGAAAATATAACGAATGACGACATTTTCGGCTTGGAACCAGAATTGATTAGCGACGATTCTGACGACGAACCCGAAGAGTTGAAAAGGGATTTTGTCGACGAAAACGATCGATTAGAACCGAACGAAAGTCCTAGTAAAGTGAAGGATAGTGTTATAGTCACGAATACAACACTATCCGTGCTCCGACACTGCGGACAGTATCTCCAAATATGTAGATATCTCCCGCAAATATCCTTAGAAGTTGTCATGCTCATGAACCAACTTTTCGACTACTATTTTTTTACAGCACACTTATTTTTCACTGTAGACTTAGACGTTGCTTCAACTACACTATACAGTTCAAAATTGAATTCAGTTCTTAAGAGAATAAAGAATAATATCGATGTAGCGAATGTTGGTGATGCCGACAAAATTCCTAGTCCGGATCCCCCTCAGCATTTAAATTTGTCAACAGAGGAATCTCTTCACGGACTTTCCGAGAGGATTGTAGCAGTGGAAAGTGTCATATTCCTAGCGAAACAGTACGAAATCTTACAGCCTTACTTGGAGTCTATAGTCGCTCCTCATCAACGCATGATCTTGGAGTATTTTAAGGATAATACTCTAGCTGTCGTTCAAGATTTGAGAGTCCCAGTCTACATGTGTTCGGCTTCAAAAGCCGTGGACGCAAGGACGTCTCTCATAGCAATGTCCCAAGTTAAATGGGACGTAAAAAACGTCGCAGTCGAACACAGCGCTTACGTAGACATGACTATAAGAAAAATCCAAGTATTTGCACTTAGAATAGAAAATATTTCAACTAAAGTTACATTGAATTCTGAAATTTTGAACTCCATTTGGGGTACTGTATCGAAATTTATAGTACATTTGTTAGTTGAAGGATTCTCTAATGCGACCAAATGTACGAATGGTGGTAGGGGGCTGATGCAACTAGACTACCGGCAGTTATTTCTTAAACTGGAGAAAATTTCTGGTTTGAAACCTGTACCATTCCAGGATTACGTGGATAAGTATGTGAAAGCCTATTATTTGCCCCGGAAAGGTTTGGAGGAGTTTGTTTTAGAGAGAGTTGAGTATTCGAACAAACATTTGATGGCTTTGGTCACATGTGCCTGTGAAAACAAAAAAGACAGGCAAGCGCTTTCAGCTATTATAGAAAGCAGGGATTCATCCGCTTAAAAATAAAATAATTCGACCAGAAAAATATATAAAAATGTAAAATCTATACTATACCAAGCAGGAGACCTTTGCCCAGCAGTGGGACAATAATTAGGTTATGAAAAAAAATCTATACTTCATATTATACAGCTGAAAAGTTTGTCTGTTTGAACGCTCTTAATCTCAGGAACGAATGGTTCGATTTGAAAAACTCTTTCGATGTTCGATAGCCGACGTATTGAGGAAGGCTATAATTTGCGATAACCAACGCCTATGCGGGCGGAGCCGGGGGAAAAACTAGTATTGAAATAAACCTACTTTTTTATTGCGGTTTATTTTGATTTTAGTTCACAACGTTTCGTCGCCTTGTTTGCAACTAAAATCATAATAAATCGCGATAGAATCCGTTTAAAAGTAGTTTTATTTCAATGTCTAACATTCGTGTAAACCTCAGAAAAGGAAATGTTAAAATATGTTAAATATTGCTGTCACCATCTTAAAAACTATTGCTTACTTGAGCATGTTCAAATAATTGTCATAAATCTTAAAGACTTAATATTTCTCTCTCACTCGCTCTCATTATATATCTGTTATGAAAGAGTAGGACAGATATATTTTTATTATGATATAATTAAATGTATTTAAAGCCGCTTGCGTTTTCTATGGTATGTGTCGGATGTTTGTAAGCTTTGTTAATTCATAATCATTCTAGAAATGTGAAACATTTGCTTACACAATTGAGATGCGAACTATGAAACGGCATAAAAAGTGAAAATTTAATAATCTAAAAGTTATATAATAAAAAAAATATTATTAAAAAAAACCGGGCATTTAAAATTGTTGTTATGTCTATTGATAATATTGATCGGTAAGGCTTTAGATTGATAACAAGTTTTTTTTTTGGGAATTTCTATTTCTTCCTTTGAAAAAGTTATATTTTTTTTTGGCACAAACAGCACAGTTTGTCAGTTTATAATATGCCGAGAAATATTATAAATGAACTAAAATAAATATTAAGTGACTCATAAAAAAATATGTTAATCGTACTTAAAAAATCGTACAAATGTGATAATAATAATTATAAAATTAAATAATAAATATTATTATAATAATAATTAAATTAGCGCAAAGGTCTTGATTCCTTTGCACGCAAACTAAACGAAATTTAAACCATTGCTATCTTTAACTAACATAAAACGTAAGAAAAGGACGGCAACAGATAACAACTAACTTAGAAATGTCAAACTAGTTTTCGCCTTGATCATCACTGTTTTTAGATTTTAGAGCACATGTTTTTGCTTATCGGCTTTGTATGAGAATTTTAGTCGGAACTAAATTTGACAGTTCAAATTTTCGTCTGTCCTTTTCTACTTATGTACAAGTGAAAAAGATAGCGATGGACTAAAATAAGTTTAGTGCTTTTAATTTCATTTTGTATAGCTTAAATATAAAATAATCGGAAATTAAGATTTAATTTATTCCTTGTACAGTCACGAGCATAAATATGTATACACATAGCGATATTGTAAAACAATAATTTAACAGGAACTCACCATCAATTCAACTTTTAATCATTTAACAACATAAAATTATAACAGTTCTCAAATCATGTATATATTTTTGAGTTTCAACAAAATCTTCTCGCAATATAAGTTTAACATTTTCGCTATCTGTATACATATTTATGTTTGTGGCTGTACACTTGGGTGAAGGCATTATTTTTACCTTAAAAACCAAGAAAATTCTATTGAGTTAAACACTAAACTCAACAATAGCGATGCCGTTACCGGATCAGATTACTTTGTGAGACTAAAGTTGTTGAGCAACGTTTAAGAAACTGTTAGTTTATATTTGCATGTAAAAATATAAAATCGATTAAGTATACTTTTTCTGATATGTGTAATATACAACATGTAACAAAACCCCTGTCGGATCCAATAAAGGCGTATTCGTGGTAGTTCATGAACTGTCTCGCAAAGGCGGCTTCTTTGACACAAAGCTGTAGGTAGTAAGTACGTGAACTTTGAGGAGCGGTCAGTGTTGCTGTTGCCTTGGATCAGTTTTTATTTTTATATATACAGCATGTAAAAAAAACCCTGTCCGAGCCCCGAGAGTATTATTCGGTATCGTACTGCGAACACATACGTAGCCATTAAATAGATTGGAGATTATTATTTTTACCCAGTGAAAATAATTAAATACAAATAAAAACTGATCCAAGGCAACAGCTGAACAACTGACTGCGCCTCAAAGTTCACGTACTTACTACCTGCAGTTTTGTGTCAAAGAAGCCGCCTATGCGAGACGGTTCATGAACTCTACCACGAATACGCCTTTATTGGATCTAACAGGGGTTTTGTTACATGTTGTATGCCTCTCTTTGTTTTGTTATTATTTTGTAAACAAACTTATAGCCGAACACTGAAACTTCATTCAGTTTGAAGCCGATAAGCACATTCAGCAGATAACATTATTTTTGTCTTTTCTCTCTATTGACCTACTGACGGGCAAAGAATTATCAGCTTCTTTTCTATACAGGATTAATTTAAAAGGAGTGCGTATATTCAACGAAGTAATTTGAAAATCATCTTTTCATACAAACATAAGTCACGTGACCTGTCACTTTGTATGAAAATATAATTTTCCATTATAAGATTTCGACATGTTTCGTGGGAAAAGTTGTTCAGTTTTATGCACCTGATTACCTCGTTGAATAACACTCCTTTTAAATTAATCCTGTATGTTAAATGTTTACTATTCGTTATATGTGTATAGAAATATTGTGTAACTCATTTTATATATAATTTAGTTATTATTAAGGCACTTGTAAATCTCAATAAAAAACGTTAAGATACATACAAATTATTTACTATTTTATTTAAGTGTAGTTCCTGAACATCCAATCCAAATGTGTATTTTCTGAACCTTAACCCTCGAGGCAATATTTAAAAAAAACATACCAACCTACTTTGTTCAAAGTTGACTGGCCTGTTGGTCTAGTGGTTAGTGACCCTAACTGCTAAGCCGGAGGGTTCGATGCCCACCCAGGACAAATCTTTGTGTGATGAGCACGATCATTTGTTCTGTGTCTGGGTGTTATTTATCTACAATATGTATGTATTTAGAAATATTTAAGTATGTTTATCAGTTGTCTGGTTGCCATCGTACAGGCTCTGCCTAGTTTCGGATCAGATGGCCGTGTGTGAGATGTCCCAAGATATTATTATTATTTTAAGGTCTTAGGCAAGGGTCGTGGAAAATCAAAAACGAAATAGAGTAACTGAAATATAATTTTTGATAAGATAATTATAAATAGGTAATTTATACACTTAACTATAATATAGATTTGTGACTATAGTCCTTAATATGGTATATGCGCCTACGGTAATAACCACCGCGCTCGGTGCTGCAGGTTTGATCCCCGGGAGAGACGAATATTGTCTGTGAGACAAATATACCTGTTTCATGTCTGGGGGTCATTCTCCAAGTCCAAACGAAACATAACGTGGCATAACGCACATAATAGTTCAAGAACTTCTGACTGCACGGATAGCCGAGTGGCATAGGTCACCACGCTAATTACCACTGTGCGCGACGTGCTGCGGGCTCGATCCCCGCATGGGACAATCATTTGTGTGATCCATAGATACTTGTTCCAAGTCTGGATGTTCTTTGTGCATGTATTTGAATGTTTGTGAAACCCCCGCGACACGAGGATTAAATTCCTTAGTGCAGGCGTCGTTTTCTTTTACACCAATACCGGGTAGCAAAATCTTTTTTGTGTTCTGAGAGTCACCGGGTAGTGTTAGTACTACCCGTTGATACTAACAATACCCGTTGACTCTTTTCTCCTTGTTTCTATATCCCTTCGCCTGTTACGACACTCACGGGTAGCGAGGGGGGTTATTCTCGTGTCAATCTCGTTATCGTAAAACATAATACAACACTAGGCATTGATACCGTCATAAAAAATGATTTATTTTTTTAAGATTACTAGCAATGTGGGTCGCACATTACTAGTAATCTTGTTAACTCCCCGTGCTAAGCTAATATGCTTGTGTTACGAGTGGGTTCACGTCGGTAGTGTAATGAGTGGGATTCGAACCCGCAATCACGTGATCGCAAGTCCGACGCCCTAGCCATTAGGCTACCGCCGCTTCTATCAAAGCCCTTCTATCTTTTTTCCAAGTCCACACTTTTTAAACCTAATAAAACCTTCCCCTAACTTCTCGTTTCGGTAAATAGTCGATTTCTTCAATAAAATCTTGGTAATCACAGCAGAAGCTGAAGGTTCCGTCATTGGACCGCCATTTTAGCCAGGAGTACTGTGGGTTACCGTCGCACGTGTCGCTACAGAACGCTAAGTTGTTGATGGTGGTTGCATTGTAGAATGACGAGTTGATGGAGATGAATGCTGCCGCTGTTTTGTCTTTTAAATCGTACACAACCTGAAAAAGGAAATTGTATTTTGATTTCGTTTGAAATAAAACTTCTTTTAAACGGGTTCTATCGCCGTTTACCTATCTTGATTTATAAATATATCCTACTAATATTATAAACTAGTTGTGTCCCGCGCTTTTACCCGCGTAAGGAGTTCCCGTTCTTGATAACCATTCACTCCCACAATTTTCAAACGATGAAATTCAGATATTTTTTTCATTATTATTATTTTTTTAAAAACCTTGTCCTGATAATAACAAACACAATAAAAAAAGAATCATCTAATTTAGTGCAGTCGTTTGAAAGTTATGCGCCTAGCAACACATTTGGCGATTCATTTTTATATTATAGATGTGAAAGTGTGGATGTTTGGATGTTTAGATGTTTGGATGTTTGTTGCTCAATCACGCTAAAATGGCTGAACGGATTTTGATCAAATTTGGTACGCATGTAGCCTTTGACATGGAAAAGAACATAGGCTACCTTTTATCCCGATTCCTTAAGTAGTTCCCGAGGGAAAATTGAAATTTGTTTACGAGCTAGGCCGAGGGCAGACAGCTTTGAAATTTGTTTTTTTCTCTATTACAACGCAAGCTATAACGGGTGAAAATGTTATTCCATTTTTAATTTCATTTTTTACCCAATTCTGAAGTCCACGCAGACGAAGTTGCGGGCAGAAGCTAAAAAGCTCATAAACCACAGAAAACAGTCGAGAGCGTTTGTATAGAAAAAAGTCACGTTACCTATAAAATCGATCAATCGTGCTACCATTACGCCTTGGAGAATACCAAGATTGCTACAACTATGTATATACGTTACCTTATAAAAGTACATAGGTACAGGAACGATTGGGTTGTTGTTGGCGTCAGCGTGGAGGAACACCTCCCGCATGCGGCCGTTGGAGTCCGGGAGTGTCATCACTCCGTGCGTGCCAGTTATCACCAGGACATCTGATCCACGAGTTTGCACGCGACGTCTTAAAGCCTGATATAGTCCGTAAGTAAAAGATATTAGATACGTATTAGATAAATATTAGTGACTTATATTAGATGCGTAATAAAAAAAATATTAGATATGTGTATTAGATCTGTAATCAAAAACATATTAGATATGTATCAGATAATTAATATATCCGTAATCAAAAAATATTAGCTATACATATTTTAACTTATTTCAAAAACTTATTTTAAAATAATAAAATTCAACAAAGAAGACGCTATAGTTCAGGAGTGAGGGCTTATGACGTCATAAGTAGGCGAAAATAGTAGCCACAAGTGACGTGGCGAGCCCCCACTCCTTAACTTAAATTCACTGTATTTTAGTAGTTATTAGTTATTTCGAAACAACAAAAAATACGATTCTACTAAGTATTGTTTCAGTATCTTAAAACTGTATATTTACTTTTTAGCTATTTATTTGAAGCGGCGGTAGCTTAATGGCTAGGGCGTCGGACTTGTGATCATATGGTTGCGGGTTCGAATCCCACCCATTACACTACCGACGTGAACCCACTCGTAACACTAACATCTTAGCTTAGCACGAGGGTTTAACGAGATTGCTAGTAATGTGCGACACACATTGCTAGTAATCTTAATTTAAAAAAAAATTGTCTGCAAGACTTTAATATTGTGATTGTTTTTATTTTCCTGTGTATTTTGACTCTATTTCTGTAAGAGTGTATTTCGAGGTTTTCGGGCCATGAACCTCTAGCTAGACACAGGCCAGTCAGAAACGACCAGCATGGCCCAGTGTGTACGCACCTCCTCTAACGCGGCCCAGTCGCCCGCGTTCCCGCGCATCCACTGCGGCGCTGTGTTCACGTAGTGGAATGTGGCTCTGGTCTCCGCACTAGTCGTGTAGTCCGCGCGAGCTGCCAAATGCCCTCGTGTTAGGAACTGTAAGAGAATCATATCCCAATATCATCCCATCATTTCTATTAATAAAAAAATATACTAAATATAAATGTTTATTTTAATAGTAGAGGGCCACAGCCTCTATTCTGGAGGTCTTTTGACATGCCTTGACATTCCTGTTAGGGATTTGATTAGGACTACATAATTAATGTATGTAAATTATTTTATTTCTCGTGAATTGTGTTATTTTTCTTTTTTCTTTTTTTTGTAAATGTTTCGACAACGAAATATTAGTAAAATGCATAATGTATTTCCTATTTTTTTTTCCCCTCTTTTGAGGCAGGTAATATATTGCAATAATCTTATGCTTTTGCTATCTTACGTTGTTATCGCATATTTTAAAAGTAATGTATTTTAAATCATTGTATATTACCATTTTTAAAAGAGTAACCTATGGAATTTCTTGCCGGATTCTTCTCCATAGGAATGACATTTTGGAACCGAGCAACTAGATTCATTCAACGTTTTGAAAGTACCTGAAAGGGTCTACTCGAAATAAAAATATTTTGATTTTGATTTTTTGATTTTGTTGCTCGTTCAGTTTTTGCCGTAATGTTTGAACGATTTTAAAAACTATATTAAAATCCAAAGTCAATGAAAGGTACAAGAATATTTGACGCTGCACTGCTGGCGCCCAACATGGGGCTTGGAATACGAAATTACAATTCCAGAATCTGGGGGAATTTCAGAGTATAGGTGCAGACCCGTAGATGCATAGTTAAAATACGGAATAATTAGTCATTTTTTATACCGATAAGCGTAGATTACGCTAATGTTACAATTCATAGGTAATATGTTCCTGGGTAAACTGTTATAGTTGTTTTTTTTTTTAAACCTTTCAAAATAATGTGGTTAATTGAATTAATCTCCTTTATATTTACATATTTAATTAAAACAAAGTCGCTTCGAACCACTGTTTTTATGCATAGTTATTTTTAACTACGCAACTTTTGATACGGTGTTCAGTAATAAATAGAGTGATTCAAGATTGATTTATGATTACTGTGCTATTCGTGCGAAACGGGCGTGTCACTAGTAAGATTAAAAACCGTCATTTTATCCGTTAAAAAAAATGTACAATATCTATAAAACTCACCTGTTTATTACTGATATATTCGGCTTCCATTTCAGGTCCCAAGATAGCGTTTAGTTGTTTTCTTTGATGAGCTACCTTGTACAGCTCGTTCATCTTAACTTTTCCAAATACATTGCCTTCTGTAATAAATATGATGTTGAAATCCAACTAAGTAATGTAAACTCGGTGCGTGTTAGAATTAGTGATGTTGTGAATATCTGCAGCCGCATCCGTAAATGCGGAGATTCCGGATAGATTTGAACACCTGCATCTTCATCCGAATCCGGAATAATCGATGCGGATGTTCATGCGGATGCAGATGTACTACAAGTTGCGACCAGAAATAATATAAGGGGAGGCTGCAACTCCCTTGAGCACTATGCACATGTGTATGATCAATAGTAACGCAAATTTCGTCCAGTGACAGGATTCGACGTATTTGTTATAGTGTATGTATCATTTTTTTCTGATTTTGACAGGTATATTATCAAACTGTCAAAATAAAGTCATTGTGAGAACATTGTGACACAATTGCAATGGTTCAGGTTTCTTTGGGATCGTTAGCGTGACCGGAGAGGCAGGCAGATGCTAGTTCTTTTAAAACTGCTTAGTTTTGACTGCACGGATAGCCGAGTGGTATAGGTCACCACGCTAATTACCACTGTGCGCGACGTGCTGCGTGTTCGATCCCCGCATGAGTCAAGCATTTGTGTTATCCACAAATGCTTGTTCCAAGTCTGGGTGTTCTTTGTGCATGTGATTTGAATGGTTGTGAAACCGCGACACAAGGCTTAAATTCATTTGTGCGGGCGTCGTTATTAACAGAAAAAAAATGATAAAATATTTTGTGATCCGCATCTGCGGATGTTAGCTTTCAAATATCCGCCTCCGCATCTGCATCCGCTGATGTGAAAATATATGCATCTGCAACATCCCTGGTCCGCTATATTGCGTCATTCTTCAGCAACACTTTTGTCTACCGCTTCAAGCAGTCAGTGTGAGAACTGTGAGAGTGAGTATTTGAGAGACTTACCAATAAAAGAAGGTCTTTTAAGTCCAGTATGCATGTATCGACTCATTGGTGTCAGTGGATGCTGAACGTAGTGTGTGTGCAAGAGGTGCTTGTTGAAACACGCTTCGTAAAGCTCATACAATTTGTTTCTTATAATGTAGCCAACCCTGAAAGCATGTTTGTTTCTAGTAAGTATGGATACGTAGATGAGTTCTGAAATATAACAAAAAACACTTTCGCCTGCGTTAACCGATTTCTATTGTTGTGACCTGACCGTGGTGCTTCGGGGAGATTTTAATATGAAACTTCCAATAAATATGAATCTTCCAATAAATATGTGTACGTTGAGGCAGGGCGGTGTACTGTAGACGACTGGCGAGCCGTCCGCTCGCGCTCTCCTTATTCATCGAAATTGCAACTCTGCAAATCGCATTACTAAGTCGCTACATCACACCCCCCCTTTCTCAAAAAATTTTTACAAAATAAAAAATTTTCTTAACTCTAAACCATTTATCATTAAAACTACACACTTAATTATTACAATACATGCAAGTTCCTACGCTTACATTTTTTTTTAACTATTTCAAATGACATGTCTTAAAATAACAGAACAAAACAAGTGGTTACAATCTGACTCGATACATTGCAAGAAACTCTAGTACATTAAACAAAACAAGCTATCAAGTTACTGGTGCGCAATTCGCATAATGCAAGCTTAACAAAATTACAACAATGCTTGATACATAGGTTCGCGGAACGGATGCGATTACAAATTAAGAACAGTTACTGACCGACAAATAAATTGAAACACAAAATCACTAAACACTGCCGTTTCACCTAATGCTCGTGCTTTACGTATGACGCTTTGAAGGCTTTTCGTACGAAATAGCAAAATCAGCCAGCGACGATTACCGGTATACTGAATCAGCTAGGTCCTCAGCGCGATGACAGGCTGCGCCTTCCAACACTGGTGCGGTATTTGCCCTCGCCCCCCACTGGTGCGGTATTTGCCCTCGCCCCCTAGTGTGATGCGAGCCACTGTCATGTACTATCCCGGGAACCTCCGTGCTGCCAGATTCTTTGGTAGTCGCTCTCGTCAGTCGTTTAGCTGTTCCTGTGTTTCACGTATTTACGAGTCGTCTCCCATGATGCGTGATCAGGTTACCTCCACGTGCGTCCTATATAGCCACGCCGCACATGCGCGATTTTCATGCCACGCTGTCCATGTACGCGCGTTGCGACGCCACGTTGTCCTCGTGCACGTTCCTTTCTCCCACGATGCGATGCCATGACCGAAACATGCATGTTCGTTGTCCTTTTGTAACCGTACACGAGGTTATATAACCTAACTTTACTTGCACCACGCGGTTTTATCACGCTCCTGCCTCAACTGCCGATTGAGTCGCCTACTTTGAAGTCGGGGTCACCAGTGTTGTGACCTGACCGTGGTGCTTCGGGGAGATTTTAATATGAAACTTCCAATAAATATGAATCTTCCAATAAATATGTGTACGTTGAGGCAGGGCGGTGTACTGTAGACGACTGGCGAGCCGTCCGCTCGCGCTCTCCTTATTCATCGAAATTGCAACTCTGCAAATCGCATTACTAAGTCGCTACACTATGATTAATCTTTATGAAAATCATTCACAACCAAATAAACGCACCGGATTTACACAATGCACTCCTTCAAATCTTCACCCCCGATAATTACCTTAGAAATCGAAAACACCAACTGTTTGCGGTACCTAGCTGCAGGACTGTAAGTAGAGCTAATTCGCCGGTTCCACGCATTTTGAAATTTTCAAACCGTTTCTTGGATTCAAAACCAGAGTGTGACGTGTTTGCGAGGGAATCGAGTGCTAGACGATTGTTTATGTTGGAATGTTTGAAGTTTTGTGAGATGAATAATGGATGAAATAATTAATTAGACTCCTGTGTCTTTTTTATAAATTCTTGTTTGGATAGTAAGTTTTAAAATGTAACTTTTTAAGCAAAAGTGTAAGTGGCTACTATGAGCCGTTCTTTCTGTGAAATAAATAAATAAATAAATAAATGATTATTTTTGAACGTACCTATATTCTTTTGGCGCATAAGGGTAAAATTGTGAGTACCTATGTAAATTTTTACGATGCACGCACACAATCATTAAAAACCGACGCATTACCGATTTAACGAAACGAACATTAGATTTCCAAAAAAAGTCACGAATTGATCTACATATGTTTGCGTAGATTTTTATCTTGTTACGCCAAAGGAGTATCACTTCTTACGTGGTAAGGTACATAAGTACGCATACTTTTTTTATTTTAAAGCTGCTTCCTGTCGGGATTTTTACTATGTGTACCATTGTAGCCCGCGACTCCGCTCGGGTGGCTTCAGCATGTCGTTTCACAGGTGTCTCATGTCTTTTTTCATAGTTTAGACTCTAAATACTATCATTTAAATCGGTTCAATAGTTTAGGCGTGTTTGCGTAACTATCAGACAGAGTTAGGTAGGTACTTTCGTATCTATACATATAATACAATCGTAAAATACCAGGGCTTTAGTTTGTTTGTCTGTGCGTTTGTTTCGATTTGAACGCGCTTTTTATTGAAATAATGTGGCAAGCATCTTATAACATTTAGCAGTTGTTTCATTAAAATGGGTTAACAAACAAAAAAGTTACGGTCATTGGAATATACGGGTTCTATCATCTATGTCACTTCGTTCGTGTGAGAAAATAATTAAGATTTTGCCATGTCTGGAACTCCACGAGAACGGAGTCGCTGGCACAGCTAGTTTATAATATAAGTTGTAAGGATTAGGATACACTTTTTATTCATGCTAATATTAAAAATGGCAAAATAACCTGGCTCTCTGACTATTTTTTTCACGGCTAAACTCGATATACAACCTAAGCTTACAGTAAGCATGGGCTATTACTTGCCACGATGACCAACACCCAGCGAGCGGCGCCGCGGGCAAAATCTCACCTATAAATAAGACCCTGGCCATGGCATTTCTCCCTGGTCTCTTCAGCAGTGAACCAGGGCTGGCTGCTGCAGGCTATATCCTTGAACGGCACTATTTGGCGGTCCACACGGAACGTGTTATTGTGAATGCAATGAGCATCCTAAAAAAACATTCAAATAAGAATAGGCCATTAAGCTGGAAATAAGTTAAAATGATTCCATAAGTAACGGGCTAAGCATTTTATTCAAAAATAATATAATTATGTACCTACGTATTTTTAACTTATATAGTATCACTACCTCCCTGCCTTTATCCCATTCATAAGGGGTCGGCGCAATCCGTATTTTCCTTCCATTCCTCTCTATTACTCGTCATCGCGGCATCCACTCTTTTCTTTCTCATATCATCTTTCACACAATCCATCCATCTCTTTTTCGGTCTCCCTTTGATTGTATACCCATCCACAGTCAGTCATACTCCTAACTTGTTTAGTTGGTAAGCGTTTGTCGTGGTATGGACATGTTATGAGGGTCGCAAAATAAACAGTAATATCTTACCAGAACATCGTAGCTAGTGGCAGCTCCGCCCAAAACGATCCTCCTGTTTGTCCCTGGACAGGCGACTGTCACTGTCTCCGACCTTGCGAATGTGATGCTGCCATCATCGTTGTTCGGTGCCAAAAAGTCATTATTACGGATGAAGACTGGCCCCGTACTCGCTAGATCCTTGTTTATGTGTAGGACACATTCTGGAACGAAATTTAAAAAAAAAGTTAACAGTTATGTGCGAATTTGACGTTTAATTTCCCGCCTCTAAAACTTTGACATATCATTTTGACATCCGCAAATCTAGAGCTGTCTCTGTAAACTAATTGAAACTTTATCCTACTAATATTATAAATGTGAAAGTGTGGATGTTTGGATGTTTATTACTCAATCACGTAAAAATGCATGTAGCTTTTGACATGGAAAAGAACATAGGCTTTTATCCCGATTCCTTAAGTAGTTTCCGAGGGAAAATTGAAAATTGTTTCCGAGCTAAGTCGCGGGCAGAAGCTAGTAAATAATAAGTCTTACAGTCAATTTCGCCATACTTTGTTAGTTAGATGTCCTGTTGCATATGTTAACGGACTTTTAAGGTTAGTGAATGTTCTAACACGTGCTAACGCTTCTTAATATTAATATTCAGAAACTTAATTACTGCTGCATAGTTCCGTTAAAATGGCAACAGACGAGTAGTTTACAATCAAGATGGACAGTGCTGACTGCTGGGTGTCTTATTTTTATATTGCCAAAAGCCTTGTTGTACCTACACTTTGCGGGACCCAAGGGCTGGCTTTTACCGGACAGAGAATAAGCATTGCCATACAACGTGGCAATGCAGCCAGCCTTTTAGACAGTGTCGACTTTCCAGTCGACAGCGACGCGGATGAATACTTTGACGCCATTTTTCAAATGTGTGTAAAGATATATTAGGTAGTATAGGTTGTCTGTAAATATATATATATTTTTTTTTTACTAGCCTATGTTGTCCCACTTCTGGGCAAAGGCCTCCCCCAAGTCCTTCTATTTAACCTTATCCCGCGACACCTCGAACCAGCCCAGGAAATATTTAAAGAATTGTATATTTTTAATTCAAGTTCTACGCATTAATAACACGTGTTAAATATTATTTTATTATTATATGACGGAATAAAAAGTTTTTTAATTGTCGTACTCTATCATTACTATGCCCTAATTATGCTAATTTATAGTTGTCAACCATTGTTAATGTTTTCCTAATGGTTTTCGTATCACACCTAAAATATAGGTTAGCTATTAGTTTAACGAGCACGTGTTAAAGCTAATTAAGGCAAGTGTCGACTAATTCTTATTTAATTTGAATGAGATTTGAAACAATCATAACCCAAATTTCACCATAATCGGTTTAGTAGTTTAGCCGTAATACCGTAACACAAACTTATGGACAGAGTTACTTTTGCATATAATTTAAGATTTCGATCTATGTTTCTTGGGGAAACTAGTTCAGTTTTATGCACCTGATTATATATGTGATAATAGTGTGTTATCTATGCACCTGATTACCACGTAGGATATCCGCACTCCTTTTAAAATAATCCTGTATACAACATGTAAACAAAACCCCTGTCCGATCCCTAAGACTATATTAGGTATCGTACTGCGAACACATATACGTAGCCATTAAATGGATTGGAGATTATTTTTTTTTCCAATTGAAAATATTAAATCAAAATAAAAACTGATCCAAAGCAACAGCATCATGAACCGCTCCTCAAAGTTCACGTACTTACTACCTACAGCTTTGTGTCAAAGAAGCCGCCTATGCGAGACGGTTATGAACTGTACCACGAATACGCCTTTATTGGGTCCGACAGGGGTTTTGTTACACGCTGTATATCAATAATTTCAATGATAATGAATATTTAGGAAAACCTTTCCTTTCTTCCTTCTACCAATAGTTTACATTGTATTCAGATAAATAGTTCATTATAACTGTATTATAACTATGATCTATTGTATAGGCATCTACTTTAGGCACGCGAAAAACCTTTGTTTCTCGTTAATTACTTTGAATATCAATGTAATAATAATGACTTCTATCTGTCCTTGACCAGTTCTGATCAGAAAACCATGAGTTTCTGTACCGGGTAAAATGGGGTGAATAGAAAATCAGGGGGTGAATAGAGAATTGCGGTTTTTTTACATTTTTCAGGTTAAATATAATGACAACGATGGACTCCTATAAAAAACTATATGAAGGAAACCAATTTTATTGTAAA
Organism: Plusia festucae; assembly: GCA_950381575.1. Classification (NCBI taxonomy): domain Eukaryota; kingdom Metazoa; phylum Arthropoda; class Insecta; order Lepidoptera; family Noctuidae; genus Plusia; species Plusia festucae. The sequence goes on from OX494457.1 coordinate 1,814,432, forward strand.
ATTATATACCTGCGACACCATAAAAGGCTGTAATCCTTCTCCAAAGTTGTCTTTATTCACCCCAAAATCATTTCTATTAACCCCATTTTACGGTAATTATTCCTGCATACTTACGACTTACCCCCTTAAAGAGGGACTCGCTATTTCAACAACCAGTCTTACTATGGGATACTGTATTACCCAGTAATGGGTTGTAGAGGCCTGACAGGCAGTCGCGCCATGTAAAATACGGTATCCAGCTAAATCCGGTAATGGTAGCTGACCCCAACATAGTTTGAGAAAAGGCTAGGCAGAAGAACTTAGGACTTACCCTCGAATTAGGGATGAATTATCGACACATTTGCGAGGGGTATATTTCAGTGCACCAGTGTGTGAACTATTTACACCCTCTATTTCTTCTCTCTCATAGTCTGATGGGACAAAACGGGCTGAAAGAGATCTGGTGCAGCCGCGCAGGGGCAATTCCCTAAGTCCAAACAAAACGTACTATGGCTAACGCAGATTATATGTAGTTCAAGAACTCTGGGTCGCCAAATCTTTTTTATGTTCCAAGTGTCAGGGAGTAGTTTTAAATATATTATAGCTGTTTCCCGCAGCTCCGCGCGCGGTCTAAATTTTTTTTATATAATTATATTATCCAAGCTATCCTATCTTTTAAGTTGGATCAAACTGCACACGGTGTGCAAATTTGATTTAAATCGGTTTTATTAAGTAGTTTCGGAGTTCATCCCGGACAAACATCGTGACACTGGAATTATATATAATAGATATACGTTTTAGGTCGTTTAACTGTTTTTTTATTTTAAGTATAGTAAGTTGGAAGAGATATCTCTTAACCCTACACGTAATAGCACTTTACCTGTTTGGACTTAATGAATTCCGTGACTCTTTTGAACCTTTTTACCGGTGAAACGTTCAAAATGAGACGGCTTTTTTTCATTTGTTACGCGAAACTGAGAAGTTATTAATTTTATCAACATGATTCAGTAATTTGGTTTCAAATTAAAAGGAAAAATTACCAATTTCAAACCAAAATTACGAGTTCCATACTTTTTTATTTTTATTTATTGATATCACGTCTTTTTTACATTTATGTGTAATCAATTTTTAAGTGTAGGTAGATACTGTAGAGATATGTTTATTACTTTATATCTTAATCGCTAGGCCCAAATAGATAAAAACTGTGCGTGTTCAGTAAGTAGGTACAAAATTTACCAAATTCATTATGAAACTACTTCATCGCACCATTAGTTGCGTAAAATATTAATATCTACAGCTGTCATCAATCAAAATTGCAAACAAAACGCTAGAGGACACCTTGTTATCAAACAGTATATTACGAAACATGGATTGACGCTACATTATCAACAATAAACAAACAAAGACCTGAATATGACATGATTTCTATAATGGTAAAATAAACGTAGAGATTTTTTGTTGGAAGGCGATAATCTCCTGACAGATACGAAAAATATTTCTGCATTTCATAGCTCCAATAGACATGTTTAAAAAAAAAAAACGACGCCCGCTCTAAGGAATTTAATCCTAGTGTCGCGGGGGTTTCACAAACATTCAAATCACATGCACAAAGAACACCCAGACTTGGAACAAGTATCTGTGGATCACACAAATGCTTGTCCAATGCGGGGATCGAACACGCAGCACGTCGTCGCGCAGTGGTAATTAGCGTGGTGTGTGACAAATGTGCACATTTTTTTTTTTTCAATTTACTGTTTTTAGATAGGTACTCAAAAATCATTAAAGTATTTTCTGAAATAATGAATTTATACTTAGATAAAGCGAATTTAAGTTAAGGAGTGGGGGCTCGCGACGTCAGTGGTGGACACTATTTTTGCCTACCTAATTATGACGTCACTGAAGCCCTCACTCCTAAACTATAACGCGCCTCGTATTGGTCATAATTTACACTTTTGATAAAATACTCTCTACTAGGAGTCTCCAAGAGAGCTCTAGGATTAAGAAACAGATTTTTTTAATCCTATTACCTAATTTTTTGAAGTTATAGGTACTATGAAAAAATAATTAGAGTGAAATCTGATGCGCGCGCATCATCATCAATAATATAAAAGCCCACGTCACTCACTGACTCACTGACTCACTGACTCACTGATTCTGGAACGCTCGCACACTATGATAATTTTTAAAGAAAGAACACATAACAAAGAGTTTATCATAAAAAAGTTTCAAAAACAATATTTTCGCGAAACGTCAATGACTGAAGAAAAGTATTAAGTTTTGTTATGATTCAATCAATGTATAATACTTTACGCGCGAGCGAAGCCGCGGGCAACAGCTAGTTGTAATTATAATTTCTGACGTGCGTACTGTACAAGCATCCATTTTACTAAATATTTTTCTTTTTTCAAATCTAGTCCGCACCTATATTCTCAAGGCTATTTTACATTATTTTACTTACCTTGGGACAATTTACTTGCCTTAGAACAAAAGATGGTCGAGAAAAACTGCGGGCACAACTTGTTAAGAAAAAAAATTTTAATTATAACATTTGAAAACCGACCTTGAATTAATTAATTACCGTCATTAGAAAAATACAGGTTCATAAATATTTTACGTTGGTTTTAATGAATTGACTTTGAAATGAAACTACTTTTAAAGGGATAAGAATCCGTTTAAAAGTAGTTTTTAATTTCAATAAGTCTGCCCGTAACCTTGACACCTGCAAAGGTGGTGAAACGTCGCGTCGGGAACTAAAATCAAAATAAGCCGCGATAGAATCCGTTTATAAAAAAGTAGTTTTATTTCAATGTCTAACATTCGCGTAAACCTCAGAAATCAATAAATTGATTTATTTTGTAATCAAATATATATAAACCTTACCGAATTAAGTGAAACTAAAGCCTGTACTTGTTATTTTTTTACTCTTGTTATTTTTTTACTAAATTGCGATAAATACCTTTATATTTACGTGATTTGTGTAACAACAAAATTAAAGAACTTTATGAAAAATAAATCATAAAATATTTTATACTAGGTACAATGCGACAGCCCAATTTACATAATTGGCGCCTTCTTTTTTCTTTTTAATTGGCGTTTCGCAATGCACTAAAATAATCACGCTAAGCCATCACAATAAAAAAAGAAAAGTCACTTGAAAAACACTGACTAAATTCATTTTCATTATAAAAAGCACAGTAAAATCCAGATAATTCTTATTCTTAAAATACTTACCGCTTTTGATATCACAAACTAAATTGACTATTATTATCGAAAGAGCCAAGACATGTTCGAAGGCGACTGTCATTGTTGCAACGTTATTGAAGAATGAGCTGGCTAATATGCTTCGCTAACGGTAAACGATGTTTGTATAACTCGATTTGAAATCACGTCACTCGATTTAACGAGAGAAGGAATTTACTTTTAAGGCAGTATGGCTTGTTACCTTTGCTTTGTGTTATCAGTGAACGCGCCCTTAAAAAGTGGCGGGAACAGGGATTAAAAATATGGCGTCGATTTCAAAGGCCCTAATAATAAATATTGTTATAGTTGATGTTGCTGGGACTTTTAAATGTACTTGACGGATAGGGAAAAACTCGGACTTATTAAATTATTTAACGTTTAAATATGTTTGTACTATTAGTCAGTATATAATACAATATAATATGTAAACCAATTAAATATAAATTGTTATCCTAAATTCGTGTATGTGCACAAATTAAATAATTTTCCTGTATCTTTAAATAGTATAAAACAAAATGGGTCCTGTTGTTTTTACGCTTATAGATCTTTTAAATTAAGCAACGGATTTTTATGTAGTTTTCAGCAATAGAAAGCTTTTCAAGAGAAAGGTTTTTGTGTGTATTTATTACTTTCTGTAACCTACCTATAGGTGCCTATTGAGCTATATTGTTAATTGATTTGAGAATGCCATTTAAAGCATAGAAAAATAACGAAATTTCCGTCCAGACTTAACTTATTTAATACCTATTTCTTATGGCAGCATCGTTAATCGACTGCGCTAATCTAGTTGTCAATATTGATTGTGCGCCTAGTTTGGGACACGTTTGGGATCAGATGGCCGTATGTGAGCTGTCCCAAGATATTATTATCCTACATATTTGCTTTTCTTGCTCATCGTTACGTCACAATTTGCTAAGACTTTTAGATAACAGTGCAAACAATATTCATAACTACCTCGCTATCGTATCTTATGTATTGTATTATGCGCTGAATTGCAGTTTCGATTACAGTTTTAACAAATTTGCGAATATTTTTAGTTGTAACTGTAACGATAGACACAGATGTAGAGAAACGTTATTTCAAAAATATATAGTTCTAGTTGTTCCTAACTTAATCTGGGTCCTAGCTTTATAGCTTAGTGATATTCAATTTAGAGTAAACGCATATAGTCGCATTTAGTCAACAAAAAGGAAATGGCATAAAACTAGGCGATAGCGGGAAAAAAGGACACCCCTTTTTTCCCGCTATCGCCTAGTTTTATGCCATTTCCTTTTTGTTGAAGTCATATTTCTAATAACTAGAGCTCTCCAAAAATGCTTATTTCGATCGCAGTTTTCAAAGACATAATTGTTGTATGGATTTGGCAACTAATTACGAAAAAATAATGGGCTAAGTCAGTAGTCTTATAATATATATAATTCAGTAGACATGAAAAAGTCGAGAGCCAAACATTTATACGTTGATATTTAGTCGGAAGTACAGATGTCATGTGTTTATCACATACACAGCGCGACAGCGATATTTTTTTTTTAAATACGACCCCCGCCCTAAGGAATTTAATCCTTGTGTCGCGGGGGTTTCACAAACATTCAAATCACACGCACAAAGAACACCCAGACTTGGAACAAGCATTTGTGGATCACACAAATACTTGTCCCAAGCGGGGATTGAACCCGCAGCACGTCCCGCACAGTGGTAATTAGCGTGGTGACCATACCACTATATACCACTTGGCTATCCGTGCAGTAAATTTACTTCAAATATCTAATTCTCTTAGGCACCACAATTATTTTCTATAAAATAAATTTGAGTGATACTTAAAATATAATAATATATTAAAAAAAAAGTAAATTGAAAATCTGAGACTCAATAAAGAATGATTTTATTTAACAGGCAACAAATCACCCCAATTACAAGACCGAGCACAGCGGTACGTTGTCTGATCATACTTGGCTTTAGAAAATATAATCTCCTTCAACTCTCCTTGTGCCGTACATAACCTACAAATTGTGTGCTTAGATCTAACAATAGGTGCCCTCACTATTCGAGGCCACTGAGGATCATCTGACGGACGAGTCCCTTTCTTCAATACCACATAAGAAAATAAGTCTGCGTATACCTCTGGTTTACCTGCATAGGGTAAAGATTCATACTTCATTAAGAAGTTGCAAGGTGTTTCCCGTTCTAAGTAACGTGGACATACACTGTCATTTGGACATGGAGAGAATGCGTAACCAACTCTACTGCTGTCAGTTTTTAAGTTAAGGACATACTCCCTTGCTTCGTTTACTACTTGGAATCCTGCGTTGGAACCGTGTTCAACAATAATTAGGTAATCTTCAGTTTTATTCCAAAGTTTTTGTATAGTTTCTAAGCGAGCTTGCATACTTGGCAGCTCAAATAATGAGTATGCGGACAAAACTATACTGTATTTCAGATCTGAAGATGCAGGCAGGAATTGACGTTGAAAGAATCCTTTGTAGGGCATTTCTACATTGTCTCTTCCATTACACAGTATTAAACGGGCTATATCATGCATAGCAGTTGATGTGTCAACGCAGAAGTATTCGTAAATATGCTTCTTCCAAAAATGGTTGACCGCCCACATACCAGTGCCTACACCGGACCCAAAGTCAAAGAAACTCCGAGGTTGGTATTCAGGATTGAATTTATATATTTCATCCAGTATTCGTATTAAAACAGCATACTCAGGAGCGGCTCTACTCATAAGATATTGTAAACCTGTTGCGTTATCATATGCAATATTACCCCAACGGTACACATTTTTCTTTAACACATTAAATACTTTATTCTGAACATTATTATCATGAATCCTCTGCTCATCTGCCGTCATTTCTTTGTTCACATTCTTGAACATTCGCTTTGAAATTTTCTCGTAGATTTTTCGTGCTTTTTCATCAATATCTCCATCTTCAGGCGGGAGGTGACGTGAGCGGATGTAGTTGCTTAACTTTTGACTCTCTTCGTAGTACGCTTTCGCCCCTGAATCATCTAAAACTAATTTTATAGCTTTCTGAATGTCCGGTGGTATTGAGACCAATTTCACTCGCGTTGTGCCTGGATGTTTTCGCGGTTTATAGACTTTAGCATCGAAATTCTCCTTAAGGTTAGGATCTACTGCTACTTTAGTCGTGTAATTCACATATAGCGACGTGAAATGATTTATTCTTAACTTTCTAAACATTTTTATAACCTTAAATTCTAGCCACTGTATTTATAAATTCAATCCTAATGTCAAACTTAACTGACATTTGGGAATTTTGACATTGGCATGCGTATCGCGTTTACGGAGTTAGTGTAAGTTCATATGACCGCGCGGACCCGCGCGGAACCGCGCGGTAAGAGCATTCACATGACGGCAAATGTATGCGCGGTAGTCTGGCATCAACATTGCTTAAGAATGGACGTGGAGGAGGCAATTTGCTTATGGATTTTATACCGAAGGCTGAGACGTCGCAGAAGAAGACAGAGACGATACTGGGTGCATCCCATTTTAAGTGAAAGACTTTCTTCAAGCCTGTACATTACTTTATATCCCGACCTGAGACTACATGAAGAAAAATTTTAATATTTATTTTATTTTAAAGAAATTTTTATTATTTTATTCGAATATTCCTTGGAGTCAATATTCCAGATAGCTTCACTTTTTTCAATCTCGTCGATAAGCAAATCGATAGATACAATGTCGTCTCCTTCGGTGATCATTTTTTCTTGAATCTATGTGTCTATCCGTCTCAACACGCGCGGATCAACTGAACAGGTCGGTACAAGTTTGTAGAACTTGAAACGCGCCGTGCCGCGCGGTTCAAGAACTAGCGCGCGGGTCGGAGCGCGCCGCGCGGTACCGCGCGGTACCGCGCGGTCATGTAGACAATACTAGCTGTTTACTTCGATCTTGTACCGCGCGGTCGAAAGTTCCGCGCGGCTCCGCGCGTCCATATGAACTAGCACTTATTCATGACATCAAAGAACACAAATACTCTAGCGTGATTTTTTTTTATTATAATTTTCCACGGCCCCTTTCGAATACTGGATGAAATATAAATAGACAGATTTTCATAGAAGCATTGATTATAATCTAACGATAGCAAGAAAAAGGCAAAAAAATAATATAACCAAGACATTGGAATAATCAGTTTTAAACAGATGGAAAATATATTTTGAAAGATTGATGAATGAGGAAAATCCTTGGAGTGGGGTAATAGATAGTGTGGCTGCTGTGGCAGTGAATACAGGTCTAGTAAGAGAGATAAGTAGTGATGAAGTAAGAAGGGCAGTAAGCAGTATGAAGAATGGAAGGGCGGTAGGTCCGGATGGTATACCAGCAGAGGTATGGAAGCTTTTGAGTGAGGATGGATGTAAATGGCTGACTTTATTCTTTAATAAGTTGCTGCATGAGGAGACGATCCCTGACGAATGGTGTTACAGTTCACTGGTACCCATCTATAAAAATAAGGGTGATGTGCTAGACTGCAGCAACTATAGGGGAATAAAGCTCATGTCACATAGTATGAAAGTATGGGAGAAGGTAATAGAAAGACGACTGAGAGAAGAGACTGAAATTACCCAAAACCAATTCGGATTTATGCCCGGTCGCGGAACGACAGACGCCATATTTGCACTAAGACAAGTGTGTGAAAAATACAGACGTGCACATAAAAACTTGCACATGGTGTTTGTCGATTTGGAAAAGGCTTACGACCGGGTACCCCGTGAGGTTTTGTGGTGGGCATTGAAAGAGAAAGGTGTGCCTGGGAAATACCTGCAGCTGATTCAAGCTATGTACAATAGATCTGCTACATACGTTCGATCTGTGGTGGGTTCTACTGACAAGTTCAGTGTCACGGTAGGTTTGCACCAGGGTTCGGCGCTAAGCCCTTACCTCTTCCTGTTGGTAGTAGACGCTTTAACGTCAAACCTGCAGGAGGAGGCTCCCTGGTGTATGCTATTTGCTGATGACATTGTTCTTGTTGGCGAGGATCCAGGGCAGGTTCAGAGCAGACTGGTTGTGTGGCAGCAGAAGCTGGAGGGTGTTGGCTTGAAAATCAGCAAAACCAAAACGGAGCACATGTTTTGTGATTTCGGCGGTCCCTCCACTTTTGCTCCAATTTCCATTGATGGAGAACCACTGCCAGTTTGCTCTGATTTTCGCTATCTCGGTTCCGTCATTCAAAATGATGGAGAGATTGACCGAGATATAAAGCACAGAATCAGCTCAGGTTGGCTTAAATGGCGACAGATGACTGGGATGATATGTGATCCGAAGATGCCCGTAAAGCTGAAAGGTAAAATGTATAAATCCGCTATAAGACCTGTATTAATGTATGGTTCAGAATGCTGGGCAGTGAAAGGGACTGATGAAAGACGATTGCATGCAGCGGAAATGAGAATGCTTCGATGGATGACTGGAGTGACGAGATTAGATAGGATAAGGAATGAGTATATTAGAGGAAGCTTGAAAGTAGCGCCTGTGAATGAAAAGGTGAGAGGTAAGCGTTTGTCGTGGTATGGACATGTTATGAGGAGGGATGGAAGTCACATAACTAAACAAGTTATAAGTATGACTGTGGATGGGTATATAAGCAGAGGGAGACCGAAAAAGAGATGGATGGATTGTGTGAAAGATGATATGAGAAAGAAAGGAGTGGATGCCGCGATGACGAGTAATAGAGAGGAATGGAAGGAAAATACGCATTGCGCCGACCCCATATGATTGGGATAAGGGCAGGAAGAAGAAGATTGGAATAATCAGTTTTAATTGCTAAATCAGTAAATTATTACACACTGAATAAATATAACATAAAACACATAGTAGAAACATTGGTATTTCATAATATTTTCATTTTGTATTCATCTATTTTGTTTTTATGGTGCTAAAAAGGCCTAATTTATGGCTCTAAAGAAATAATGTACCTTTAGCAGAAACCACCTTTTTAGACCCTTGTTATAAATAAACCTATCCATCTCTTTCATTATCTAAACAAAAATCATTTCAACTTTTTACTTCAGGTTTCTTATGTTTATTGATACAATCTCTGAAATCATTGACTTCTGTTTGGCATTTCCTCCAATCCTTAGTCTCAGCGATGCATTCCTGAAAAATAAATAGGTAATTTTGCAAAATATTGAGGTGAGACGAAATCATGATGAAAGATGAACAAATTATCTTTAGCACTTAAAATATTAGGCCTATAACCTTCAACAGAATAAACTTTATTATGTTGGACATTGTTTTGTAGGCTTCATGCAATTTCTCATTTCGAGACTTTTTTTAAATTAATCTGGGTCTATCTTCCTCACCTGTACTTTGTAGTGTAATTCCAAACAGCCAGTTTTCTTCAACATGTTTTCCACTGGATCATCATCGCCTTCAGCAGGTTTCTCAAATGGTTTAATCGTCATTTTTATTTAGCATTTAAATAATATTCGTCGGCACTAGAAAAGCGAAATTATGATAAAAAAAAACAATAAATAACCTATAAAAAGTGACGTAACTCAGCTGATAACATGACGTATAATCCTGCCAAATATAAAAGGTAGATTTTGTCATAGAACATATTGTGAGAATCTTGGATTTGTAATTTGATTGGATTATAGCCACGTTTAGTTATATGCTTGCTTCAAAGCTAAAAAGAATTGGGAAGGTGATAAAGATGAAGGTAGATTTCAAATATTTTTCATCTACTTTAAATACTTATGTAAAACTTTGTTAGAACAACGTGTTGTTTTCTTTACGCACTTTATTTCTATTTTAAAATAGAAAGCGCGCTTTTTTCTCGCATATATCCTGCTGTTAGAAAATTAACAAATTAACTAAGTTTTTTTTTCTGAAATGAGCTTGAGAGCTTTATGAGCTTGAGAACTTTATGGTATGGCCTGCCCATGGCCCATGGGGAATGACATAATGTAGAACAACACATATGTACTTCAAGAGGCACTTGTAGCTCCGAAATAATTTTTGGAAGCCACAAAATAAGAACCAGTATTAAAATAACTTAACTTTCTTTATTTAAATATAAAAAATAAACAGTTAAACTACGGTTACTAGGCTAGGATCTTGCTTTTGTTGCGCAGAGCGGTGTAGGCGACCAAGATTGAGAGGGCGGTTGCCAGGATCTCAGAGTTAACCCAGGGGCCAGAGTAACCTGAGCAGAAATACATGAAATTAAAGATTTGATGCACTGTGTATTTAAAAAAAATCTATTATTTCTATGAAAATTTGTAGGTATTTATCTTATAAACAGAATCCTATTTAAAAAGTTTTATTAAAAAAATGTTTTGAGGAGAACATAACATATTTTGCAGTTAAGCTTTGACATATGCTTCCCCCAGAAGGTCTCGGAGCATCGGGAAAGGGATTATCTGATAATAATGAGGGTTACCGGGAATCCAAAATCTAGGCGGTCACTAGTCTTGCATCACCAAACACAAGCCAGAAACTTGCCTCTCATTGGTAGCAATGTGATACATGATACACATAATGTCACATTGGCACCCCTATCATTTTTTATTCCCAGTAGCTACTCTTAAACATTGAATTTATAGTTTACAATTTAATGGGGGGGGGGGGGGTAATGCTAGTAAAAATTCAGCACACTTCATCAATCAGGTCACTTGTCTTGCATATAGACCTCTACACACCAAATAATTTTGACCCGGGATCCGACCCCGAGAAGTCGCGCTTTTGGCCATGTCTCAACGAGGCAGTCAATTAATTAAAAACCTCACCATAAACAAAATAATTAAAATAAGGAGCAGACATTTTCATATTTTAAGATACATGATACATTTTTATTTTCTTATTATAAGATGTATGATAGAATTTATGATTTCATGGATACTCACTGCCTGGATGGTTCAACTGTATAGCGATCAACGGTGCGACAGTCGCGGCGGGGTCAGCGCGGCGCGCGCGGCGGAGGGAGGCCCAGCCTTCCTCATCTAATACACGGATCTCGTGGGTGCCGGAGCGGGCTTTAGCGGGCTCTTCCGTCCAGGATACCTGGGGAAAGTAAAGAATTTTATGATCTATCTGTGCTTATAAATGTTAAAGATTTTGTAACTAGGCTGCTAATCGTGTTTCGAACTTATTTATCTCCCTGAGATACCCTAACTGCTATTATAAACTATTACAGTATTTACAAAAAAGGTAAGATGCCCAATGCTTAAAGTTATGGCATTATCTAGAAAATATAAATTGAGTGAATGTACTTATTGTCATGACACCTGCAAACGACAGACACAAAATCTAAATAAAATCCATGCAAAGATAGTTTATACGAGCGAATGTGAACCCACTCGTAACACAAGCATCTTAGCTTAGCACGAGGGGTTAAAACGAGATTACTAGTAATGTGCGACCCACATTGCTAGTAAAAAAAAGAAAATAGAAAAAAAAAGTTTTATTTCAAAGAGTATTTTTTACACATATGGGTGGTTTTATAAAAAAAATTGCATAACATTTTTTTTTCTATTTTTTTTTTATTTGCTTGTATGTTGGTACTGAAAATCATTTTAACCTTTTAAACGCTTGAGTCTTATTTATGCTCAAATATTTCTGTGTCCCTACCAACCGTGTCTTACATACACAATAAAAACCAGGTGTTAGGGATATTTGTCGCTTAATAAATGCGACTGGTGCGGTTAACAGGTTAATTAGTATCAAGTATTATAAGTTGGTATTATTTACTTATTAACACATATGGCTAGTAAATGGTGAATAAATATATTTGTGTAAACAGATGTTAGTCAATATTGTAACACCTGCAGTCAATTATTTTCATTCATACATTAAACAATTAATTAATATGTATATTACATTCTTAAACTTTTAATTATCATATCACATTTTTGACATGTGTATACCAAGTTTTATATTATTTTAGTAATTGTTTTTGCGTTACAGTAAGATTCAGATTGGAAACTTATAAGCACCAAATTGGTCAATGTTTTTTTTTATGGAATATACATTATGTTTTCTAGTATGTAAAATGTATAAATACTGTCTAATGTACAGAAGGTAGAATTTGTATTATTTCAGAGCCACAATTACCAAATTTTCAGTCAACCTTATCGAATTGTCTAGGTTTTCGAATGTTACGAACTTTTGCTAAACTTTCACTTTTTAATTGACACGAAGGAAGTTTTATGACCAGTTTTAGGTATTCCCAGAGATTTTCTAATGTAGGGTAGTTATTTATCACGTTACCAAAGTTATAAGACAAAGTTACGACAGATTATAAAAAAAATTTAGGTTATTCCTACCTGGTACTTGTTGTCTCCGATACGGGCGGCAGTCAGCGGCTTTCCTTCAACTTCTGCGTACAAAGCGTAGTTCTCAGGCAGAGGGTTATCACATTTCAGCGTAAATTCAGTAATATACGCTATTTGTGAGACAACTGTGGCATCTAAACTGGTGAAAGACGAAGCTTCTACTTGTGGGTTTGTGCAGCCCTCAGCGAAGGCTACAGCCACAAGGGCGGACAAACAGATCACGTATTTTGTTACCATCTTGCCGTCTGACTTATAGTTTGTGACTAAATAAATGAATTTAATTTATTATTTTGTGACTGCACTGCTTCACGGATCCACGTACAGAAAATAGTGTTGGGGCGTTCAGAAAGCTTATCAAGTAATCAGTAACACTGTAATTCAAGATCTCAAAAAACTGTAAAGAGTTCAAAATATTATTACAAGAGATGTGAATAGGTTGTTAACAAATATATGTATTAATTACATTATGATGTTGCGCGATTACAAATAGGTAAATATGGAATAAAGGCATTTCAAATTCCTCAGATATTTATTAATTGTTGTTCTGAACGCACTTTCAAAACGTCAGCGGTGACGTGTGACGAAAATGCCAAGTGGTTGTTCACCTTTCATCTGCGTTCGTAAATTAATAATAAGATGCGTTCGAGTTTATTGTTTCAAGACTACAATATTATGGAAGTAGGTACATTACTTTTTAGTATTTGTAACTTTTAAAAATAATTAGCATTCAGTCCCTTGTGTGGAATTCTATTTAAGATTTATATTTTATGGAATAGAAATCCTAAAATTAAAGTTCTATTTATACTGGAGATAGCTAATCATGCCCAAAGGAAACAGTCTGTTATTTTTAAAACGATGAAAAAAAAACTATGTTATGCAACAGCAAAAGACATCTCTAGTACTGTAGTCTGTCTGTGCGAGTACGAAGTAGTACGATTACTTTAGTTATTCTATGGTACGAACTAACCGGAACGTATTCCATTTTCCATCTACGAGAAGAAAAAAGGGCGGGAAGTAAAAAAAAAGTTTTCGAATTTTAGTTTTCCGGAGCTCAGAGCTGAGAGGTGAGTCTGAGTTTGTGTTTAGTGTTATTATAAAAACCTATATAGCTTCTGTTATTTTGTATTTGAAAAACATCTGAAACGGTTACCTACAACAACGAATTACCTCAGCCTTTCGCAGTTTACTACTGCTGAGTTCTCGAAGCAGGTTTCTTCCAATTTACACCGCGAGAATTCATGGGTATTTTATGTTTTACCCGAAACCTATTAAGCTGTCTACACACCGAAGCACCGGTACATACCCGCCAGATTCGTGGTGGACCCGGCTTTAGAAGTTGCGAGACGGACAATTTTTCCGGCAGCACGACAGTCGCAGTGTTAACAATTAGTGATTGCCAAGTGCTCGGACGTGTCGCGGGGAAGATCGCGCAAGCTCAAGCCGGCAAGATCGTTAAAATAAGGCTGGCAGCCTGGCCCGCCGGGATCGTGTTGGCGGGTCAGGCTTCGGTGTGTAGACAGCTTTAAGGTTTCCAGTAAATTTTAGATAACTAATTATAGTTACTTAAAATAAACGTCTGGTGCTATTACCTCATATTAATGTTTTAATCAATCAGACTGGTACCTACTTCTAGCAGATTAGGGAATTTTAACGAAACTCTTCTAAAACTTTACGTCCCCGTGCAAAACTTCGGTTTCAAGTTCCGAAGTCAACAATTTAAAATATTAAGCATTCTGATAAATTTAAGTAATTCAGTTGCACCTTGTGTAGTACCGGAGATAGAAACCAATCTTTATCATTTATTTCATTCTGTCTTTACACTACAATTTTTTGTTCTCCTCTGCTAACTGTTCAAGGGAAGGTCAAAAAAAAAAGTCATAATGATAATTTATCCGTAAAGGCCTATATTTATTGATTTATTTATATTTGTTGTTAAATCCTTGTTTGCCCGTCGAGAGCCGTTGTAAACCACTGCACGATCCGCCGCTAAGCATACAACAAACTTATGTACACAGGTCAATAATTAAACCTAAAATGGAACCTTATTAATGTCAAAATGACAGTTGTTGACAGCTAAACTAGCGACATCTACCTGTGTAAATAAGTTTGTAGCTCTTTGATTTTATGTTACCCTGGTACTAAATATAATTATTATACATTTTGAAAAGCAAGGCTTTGTGTTAAAGCCATCATAGTTCTTTAAAGGATGACCGTGCGTGACTTATGACGTGCGGGGCTCTGATTGGTCCGCTCTAAGCTCTTAACCAATCAGAGCCAAGACCTCATAAACGTGTAAACGTAAAACAATCTCACACTATACACTCTGAACTATTATGGTTTTAAAACATCACGTCTCTGGCCTCTGTCAGCAATATTATTTTTTACATTTCGTGTGTTTTTCACTCACTGTAACCTTTTTGAGCGATGATACGCTAAAAACTGCATCAAAGTAGTAACAGCAAAAATAGGGGGGCTCTACCGGGAATAAATAATCTCTCCGCATCAGGTGTAGCAATATCCACCAATCACAGGCCAGTATGTTGTCTCTCATTGGTGGAGAATACACCAAATGCGACACTAGCGAAGCTGCAACGAAAACCCTTCAACGAAAAATCGACTTTAATATTTCGGCATTAAAGCGCTGTTTACGTTACCACACATACAGTCTATATAATCCATTTAATAAAAATATAAATAAACTCATATAGGTAAGCCCCTTGTACACAGAATATTATTTTTGTGTTATTCAGTTTGGCCTAATTTGACCTATTTTTTTTTATTTGTGAGATGGCCAGTATCAACCATACTTTTACATCAGATAATTCCATTATTATACACTGACATGCACAATATACAAAAGTAATAACCAAAAGAAAGTTTTCTTTAGAAAAAACATTGAATGGACAAAAACATTATAATCCAGGCAATCTATTAAATTTTGGACTTTACATTAATAATAATTTATAGATATTTCGTATCTTTAATTACAAAATCATACTTATTATATTATACAAGGAAATGTATAATTATTTACATCATTTAATTATTAACCCAAAGCCTGCATGCAAGCATGTATTTGTATATTTCATGGTTTTATCGGTGTCTATAATATGTAATTAATTTATTATCAATCAGATATAATATCATACAAATGTGTACTTGAAAATAATATAAATTTAATTAACTATGTTGTTAGGTCTACTCTAGGCATCAATAGCGTTTATTTACAAAAATGTAAGGTGAAGAAATAAAGACAATGTTACGTGACCCCATTAATTACGTGGATGTTGACATAAAAATGTTTTAACACCCGTCAAGTAGATTAAAAAAAAAATATTGGACACGTAAATTACTTTTTTGCATAACCAAAAAACTGCCGTCGACAAATGTTGTAAAAACTTAAGTATCAATCTTAGTTTTTACAAATTTTAAAAAGAAAAAATAAGGAAAAAATACATGTTTCATACTAACTCTTGGACTAAATATATATTTACTTACCTAGAACATTGAACATTTGACAAGTATACTTTTCACAAGGAATATAATAAATAACAAATTATACATCATAATTCTTCTACTCTTATTTGAATCTCAGTAAATATAAGTACCGGGGGCTTACCAATTTATAATACACACTTGATAGCAAATCTGTACATCCAACATATTAACGCAATCAAAAAGGTTACAGCAAGTAATGATTTACACACAAATATACATAATACCGGAATTCTCTTATAGAAAATATTGAAACAATATTGAGACAAAAACACTCAATTTTCCTATTTATTTAGAAACATTTATCATTAGAAACAAAACACTCGATATTGCTTCAATATTTCTTATAAAGAGGGTAGTTTTATTTTCATATTTTTACATGAGGGTAGTTTGAATTCTGATACATTTTATAAACTCATTTCAATTCAGTACAATCAATTAATCATTACGTCACTAAAATAATCTAATTTTCTTGTTGACGGTGCAATCCGTTTCATTCATTCACTCCTTCCATTCATCTTCTTCAATCACTCATTCATTTACCAACACTCACCGCCATTTTAAGTAACATACTTTACAAATAATTCAGAATTTTACATCTTTCGTAACTTGAGATAAAATAAAACAGTATACCGTAAGTACTTAGATAATTTATAAGTTATGGACTGTCAACAAAATATAATAATATTGCAGTTACGAAAGTCAAATAATTTCGTTTACCCCTCACTCTAATATGCGCAAACATTCATATAATTAGGGTTGCCATCTCTAAATTTTGGCAACCAGGACAAGACATGTGACCCCGGATTTTAGAGCCTGGACATGTCAACTGGTATTTTTAAACATAGTCAGTGTAATTAAAAACAGTTGATAATGTCGTAAATCACATTCGCGGGCGGCCCAAGACTTTATATTTTAAACCCGGACTACAAATGAGACCCCGCCCGGAAGCTCCCCGGCAGCTCTAAACTAGGACGAATCCTGGGAAACCCGGACGGATGGCAACCTTACGTATAATGGATCTAATCGGGTTTTCGACTCGCTGTAGCCCTACTAAAAATGATCCCTCAGATTAATTCGCGAACTCAGCTTATGCAACCGACACCGCTTGGAATAATAGCGCGAATGCCATGAAAACTTCACATTAATATTTGCAAACACCGCACTTGTTTTGACGTATTTTTTGTGATTATTAGGTAAACCAACTCTACCTATCTCTTTCGCTCGCGTGCAAACGATGCTTAGAGCGAGCGAGACAGAATAGCGATAGTTTAAGACGAAATTATGGTACTTCCGCAATAGCATTTTAGAAATAATTTAGGTACTTGTTTTATTTTTATCTCAAGTTTTTTCTTCAGCAGTTTCTTTGATAGTGATACCTTTTAATTTCATATAGGTCTTGGTATATGAGAATTTGATTTTATTCACAAATATATTGGATTAATGACCTATTGATTATCTGGAATGAAATTTGTTCAATATTTCGTGTGATATAGCTTTATATACAACATGTTACAAATAAAACGCACGTCCTTAAATAATTAAATACTAAATTGGTGAAGGATGTATTGAAATAGCAATAAATAAATAAATTTTAAATCTCATTTTGTGTGCCAGTGTGGTTTTCATTACTAGAAATTGGGACGGTAGGGTAATAATGTTATTCCTATTACATAGTCCTGTCAAGTGAGTAATAGAAACCTTCTGGTAATATATAGTTGAAGTCTAGAAATTGAAAGGACAGACAGACAGACAGCAAAAAGCCGAGGAAACATGAAACCATTTTTAATAAAATATAACCGAAAAAGAGATCAAGAATTAAGAAATGAATATAATAATTTAATTAATGTACAACCGCGCACCTAGAGTCATTTAGGGTTGATTGTTTCATCGTCAGCTCACTTTCAAGGAATAAATTTGAAATTTTGACACTTTTGACAGTTGTTCCATACAAAAACTGTCAAACGTCAATTTTATTCATCGAATAAAAGTTATCTGGCGATCGAAAAATCAGCTCTTGCCGGCCACACACGTAACGGTATACTTGCGCAAGTTTGACCTATTACATATCTTTCAATAGCAACTGACAGCTAAATTTGCACAATTATTGTTGTTTAATTGCTTATTTGTATAGAAATTGGTAATTAGACAGCAATAATTGTGCAAATTTAGCTGTCAGTTGCTATTGAAAGATACGTAATAAGTCAAACTTGCGCAAGTATACCGTTACGTGTGTGGCCGGCAGGTTTAATTCTTGAGCGCCTTATTAAGGTTTTTATGAAATAAAACCTTTTTGATTGTGATTTGATTTTAGGTACCCTTTTTTTACTTTTCAGAGGCTTTGTTATATGTTTCGGATATGCGAAGTCATATTTGTTATACTGCTTCTATTCCGTTGATATTTTATCTAGATAGAACTAGAGATCAAAAAATATCAGCCAACTGTTATATCCATGCGTTTAAAATCGTATGCCCATGGTTGGAGGTTCGAACCCTGGCAAGTACCAGTGTAATTCGATTTACATGTACTCTCTCAATTATTCTAAGACACCATTGACAAACGGTGATGGAAAACATTGTTAGGAAACCTGGATTCCTAAAATCAGAATCTGAAATCGCAATGAGCAAGTGTGGTGTTCAATGCTCATTGTTCCCTATATGGGAAGAGGCCTGTGCCCAAGGGGGTAATTCTCTAAGTCCAAACAAATAACGTGGCATAATAGATTTTAGTTCAACTACCCTTTTTCGCTAAATGTTTTCTGTGTTCTGAGACTCACGGGGTAGTGCTAATATACGTTTAAGATCATTTAACAAATTTTTTACTTAAAAGTAGGTACAGTAAGTCGAAACACATCAACTGCTTGGATTTAGCGAATTAGGCCCCAGCAGTGGGCTATGTACAGGATTATTTATATAGATTGCGTATATTCAACGAGTTAATCAGGTGCATAAAACTGAATCACTTTCCCCATGAAACATGGGTCGAAAACTTAAAATTGAATATGAAATTTTCATACAAAGTGACAGGTCACGTGACTTATATTTGTATGAAAAGTTGATTTTCATTTTTAACATTTCGATTTTCGACCTATGTTCCTCGGGGAAAGTTGTTCAGTTTTATGCACCTGATTACATCGTTGAATATACGCACTCTATGAAAAATAATCTTGTATAGTGTGATGACTCTGGCCGGGTGTGGGGTGTAGAGGTGTGACGTGAGGACGTGACGTCGGGCAGGGCGGGCTAGCGTGCGGCGGGGAAGGCGGCGAGCGCGTGTCAGTGGTTGGGCGGGGTCTTGGCGGGCTCGTCGGGCGGCGCGTTGTTCCAGTCGGCCTCGCCCTCGTACTGCGTGTTCTCCAGCCGCGTGATCAGCCGCTCGTCCTCGTCGCCGAACTCGCCGCCCATCAGCGACGGCTCGCCCACCACCATCACATCCTGTACCACGGAATGTACGCTATAATACTATGTTACAACTTTTATATTAATGATAATATCTTGAGACAAGGCCATCTGATCCCCAACTAGGCAGAGCCTGTACTATGGTAACCAGACAAACTGATAAATATACTTATTTATGTCTAACTACATACATATTATGGATAAATAACACCAAGACACATGACAATGATTGTGCTAATCACACCAAGATTTGTGCTAGATGGGAATCGAACCCACGATCTCCGGTTTAGCTGTCAGGGTCACCAACCACTAGACCAACCGGCCAGTCGTTAGTAGTCGACTTATTTGTGTTATAAGATGCAACTGACACAGTGTAAAAAAAAAAATAGTTTTAGTTCTTTTACAGTTTTTTTTAATAATTTATTCGTGGGTGTCTCTTCTGTGGGAATTATAAATACATTTTCTTTCTTTCTTTCAGTGTGCGGTCACAAATAACGAAGAAGAATCAGGGAGCATGACCTTCGAGACTGAGTCAGCTTACAGTGTGTATATGTAACCAGTATGTAGTGTAAGGCGTACCTGCGAGGCGAGGCTGAAGTTGGGTCCGGGCGAGCGCTTCTTGGCGGGCGCGGGCGGCGCGGCGTTGGGTCCGCCGCTGCCCTTGCGCTTGCGCCGCTTGCTGGCCGGCCGCTGCGACTCTGCGCACACGGTGTGGGAGGTTAGTACACACTACACTATTACATGTTTAGGGTGAACCCGATGTCATTTACATCTCGAAAGAGCTAACACATATCGCCATCACTTTCTCACAAATCATTCGTGTCCTTGCATCTCAACTATATTACATACTAGCTGTGTCCTGCGGTGTTAGCCGCAGTTTATTTGCAATAAAAGTAGCCTAAGTTACTCCTTATTACATAAGCTATCTGCCAGTGAAAGTCCCGTTAAAACGATCCAGCCACTTCAGAGATTAGCGGGAACAAACAGACATACAGACAAAAATTTTGAAAAAGAGTTATTTTGGTATGTATCGTATACAGCGCCTAACAAAAACCCTGCCCCATTCCTGAGAGTATTATTCGGTATCATACTGCGAACACATATACGTAGTCAATAAGTGGATTGGAAATTATTATTTTTCGCTAGTGAAAATAATTAAATAAAAATAAAAACTGATCCAAGCCAACAGCAACACCGACCCCTCCTCAAAGTTCTCGTACATACTAACTACAGTTTTGTGTCATTTCAAAGAAGCCGCCTATGTGAGAACTGTACCACGAATACGCCTTTATTGGATCGGATAGGGGATTTGTTACATGTTGTATATAGTTATTCATACGCATGTAGCAAAAAGTGGTAATTTTAATATTACAAACAGACACTCCAATTTTATTTATATGTATATGTTACTTAATCTCAGAGCATATTGGTCGTGTTTTATTGTTTTGTTTATATATGTTTGTAGTGTACCTGGAGGTGCGACCATCCGCTGCCACTTCTGGAAGAGCGTGGTCTTGAGGCAGTCGCGCGGCGAGAGCGCGTACGCCTTGTGCCGCGACATCAGCTCCTGCATCGGCTCCAGGATCACGCACAACTGGAATACAACAAAACTGTTAGAAATATCTTTATAATCAAGAACAACATTAACAAAGAATATGAGGCCCTCCAGGTGGAATTTTTCAATGAGACCAGGTCTGGAAAATTCTATAAATAGTTGAGATACCAAATTACTGATTTCACTGATTTTATAAAATATCGAAAAAAAAACATCAATAATAATAACTATGGATGAAATTTCTCTGAACAGGGTGAGACTTATTGAGGCAAGGATTAAAAAATATACGGCGGGTGCATATAGAGAAGGGAGCATTGAGCATGGCAGCAGTTCTGTATGAGCTGTAAGTGTGCAGGTACCCTGAGATAGTTGAGCGTGGAGTTGGTGATGCCCTGGCGCGTGATGTTCTTGGCGAGCTGGTCGAGCGCGGCGTGGTCGGGCGGGTGCATATAGAGAAGGGAGCATTGAGCATGGCAGCAGTTCTGTATGAGCTGTAAGTGTGCAGGTACCCTGAGATAGTTGAGCGTGGAGTTGGTGATGCCCTGGCGCGTGATGTTCTTGGCGAGCTGGTCGAGCGCGGCGTGGTCGGGCGGGTGCATATAGAGAAGGGAGCATTGAGCATGGCAGCAGTTCTGTATGAGCTGTAAGTGTGCAGGTACCCTGAGATAGTTGAGCGTGGAGTTGGTGATGCCCTGGCGCGTGATGTTCTTGGCGAGCTGGTCGAGCGCGGCGTGGTCGGGCGGGTGCATATAGAGAAGGGAGCATTGAGCATGGCAGCAGTTCTGTATGAGCTGTAAGTGTGCAGGTACCCTGAGATAGTTGAGCGTGGAGTTGGTGATGCCCTGGCGCGTGATGTTCTTGGCGAGCTGGTCGAGCGCGGCGTGGTCGGGCGGGTGCATATAGAGAAGGGAGCATTGAGCATGGCAGCAGTTCTGTATGAGCTGTAAGTGTGCAGGTACCCTGAGATAGTTGAGCGTGGAGTTGGTGATGCCCTGGCGCGTGATGTTCTTGGCGAGCTGGTCGAGCGCGGCGTGGTCGGGCGGGTGCATATAGAGAAGGGAGCATTGAGCATGGCAGCAGTTCTGTATGAGCTGTAAGTGTGCAGGTACCCTGAGATAGTTGAGCGTGGAGTTGGTGATGCCCTGGCGCGTGATGTTCTTGGCGAGCTGGTCGAGCGCGGCGTGGTCGGGCGGGTGCATATAGAGAAGGGAGCATTGAGCATGGCAGCAGTTCTGTATGAGCTGTAAGTGTGCAGGTACCCTGAGATAGTTGAGCGTGGAGTTGGTGATGCCCTGGCGCGTGATGTTCTTGGCGAGCTGGTCGAGCGCGGCGTGGTCGGGCGGGTGCATATAGAGAAGGGAGCATTGAGCATGGCAGCAGTTCTGTATGAGCTGTAAGTGTGCAGGTACCCTGAGATAGTTGAGCGTGGAGTTGGTGATGCCCTGGCGCGTGATGTTCTTGGCGAGCTGGTCGAGCGCGGCGTGGTCGGGCGGGTGCATATAGAGAAGGGAGCATTGAGCATGGCAGCAGTTCTGTATGAGCTGTAAGTGTGCAGGTACCCTGAGATAGTTGAGCGTGGAGTTGGTGATGCCCTGGCGCGTGATGTTCTTGGCGAGCTGGTCGAGCGCGGCGTGGTCGGGCGGGTGCATATAGAGAAGGGAGCATTGAGCATGGCAGCAGTTCTGTATGAGCTGTAAGTGTGCAGGTACCCTGAGATAGTTGAGCGTGGAGTTGGTGATGCCCTGGCGCGTGATGTTCTTGGCGAGCTGGTCGAGCGCGGCGTGGTCGGGCGGGTGCATATAGAGAAGGGAGCATTGAGCATGGCAGCAGTTCTGTATGAGCTGTAAGTGTGCAGGTACCCTGAGATAGTTGAGCGTGGAGTTGGTGATGCCCTGGCGCGTGATGTTCTTGGCGAGCTGGTCGAGCGCGGCGTGGTCGGGCGGGTGCACGGCGGCGCGTGGTATGAGCTCCCGGTGCGCGCGGACGGCGAGGTGCCAGGTCTTGATGCGCATCAGGTCGTCGAACGTGAACTCCAGGATCAGGCGGCCTTCCGTGCACACCTGGAACACGGGGATCGTGTTGTAACCAAGTCTACAGACACAACAATTTGCGTAGTATGAATTAGAAGACATATCCTAATGGTTAGGCCGCTGGACGGACTTACCACGAGGGGTTAAAAAGGACACAAGTAATGGGCAACCCAGAATGTTAACCTATAACGGAGCATTTAATATAGGAACCTGGCCTTAGCCAGACTTTCAGGCAACTAACTGAACTAAACAAAAATGAGGTACCTTAGTGAACATAGGTTTCCCATGGTGCGTGACCATGGTACAGTGGTCGCAGTCGAGGGTGATGCTGGTGTTGTGGAACGACTCCTTGGGCTGCCGCATCGTGTAGTACAGCTCGGAGACGCCACCCTCGTATATGCTGCGAAAGTAGCGCGGTATCAACGTCCTGCCTATCGCTGGAACACAAAATACATAGCATTAGTAAATACATGACGGGCCTATTGGTGTAGTAGTTAGTGACCCTGACTGCTAAGCCGGAGGGTTCGATTCCCAGTCTTGACAAATCTTTGTGTGATGAGCACGGTGTCTGGGTGTTATTTATAATCTATGTATGAATATAGAAATATATGTATAAGTATGTTTAGTAGGCTTAGTAGTCAGGGTCACTAATCACTAGAGTCTAGTGCTTAGTGACCCTGACTGCTAAGCCGGAGGTCGTGGGTTCGATTCCCACCCAGGAACAAATCTTTGTGTGTGCCCTTGCCCTAGTCACATTGTCCTTCGACACCCATGTCCTCCTCTTACGACATGGGTGTCGTAAGAGGCCACTGGCGGGGAAAGAGGGGGAGGTTCTATTCTAATAATAAATTCTAAACCTTACGGCGATTATTAAGTAAGTATTGTATACTAGCTGTTGCCCGCGGCTTCGCTCGCGCGTAAAGTTAAGAGTAGTAAGTAGGTAGTAAAGGATAGATGGATGTATTCTGTGATTTTCAAAGTAAGGCGCATAAATTATATTTTTCATAAAATATTATGGCGTCAAGATAATAATAAGATAATGTGGAAAACATCACATACATTGAGTTTGGATAAACTTTTAAAATTGTGGCAAATTTTTGGTCAGACAAAACTTGAGAATCATTTACACGAAAAGACGAAGAAGAGTCACACACATTGCTCCGAATTCAAAGTAAGTAGCAGGATTGTGTTATGGAATCAGAAGCAACGAAGGTACATACCATAAAAATAATACCTTGCAACCCCTATTTCACCATCTTAAGGCGTAGATATCTATATTTATTTATTTATTTATTTCATTTATTTCTTACCAAAAACCCAAATACCAAATCTTATGTATCTCTGTTTGAAAATGATGAATATCGTAAAAAAACTTCAAACTCCTATTGCACCCCCTTAGAGGGTAGATTTCTAAAATCTCGGAAATACGTCTTATTTATTTCTAACTCATAATCCTATGAACTTTAATGTGGCTATCTATGAAAACTACACAATTCATATACCTACAAACTTCCAACCCCTATTTTACCCTCTTAGGGGGTAGATTTTCAAAATTGCTGAAATACGTCTTTATTTATTTCTATCGAGAAGCCCGTATACGAAATTTCCATATAAACTTTCATCCCCTATTTAACACCCTTAGGGGTTGAATTTCGAAAAATCCTTCCTTATTCCTTGTCTACATTAAATAGGAAACGTCTGTGCAAAAATTTCAGCTATCCAGGTTCAAGGGTTTGGGCTGGGCGTTGATGAGTCAGTCAGTCAGTCAGTCAGGCCTTGTCTTTTTATTAATACACAACATGTAACAAAAACCCTGTCCGATCCCTTAGACTCGGTATTATTCGGTATCGTACTGCGAACACATATACGTAGGTATTAAATGGATTGGAGATTATTTTTTTTCCTAATTGAAAATAATTAAATCAAAATAAAAACTGATCCAAGGCAACAGCAACACTGACCGCTCCTCAAAGTTCATGTACTTACTACCTGTAGCTTTGTGTCAAAGAAGCCGCCTATGCGAGACGGTTCATGAACTGTACCACGAATACGCCATTATTGGATCTGACAGGGGTTTTGTTACATGTTGTATACAGATATACCATTGTCATCGAAAACCAGTCCTAAACTGTTACCGCCTTCACCGCGTGAAGGTTATGCTATTTTATAATTATACAGTATAATTAGTGATAGCTTTGATTTCCAGGTCAGATGTTTAAAATCTTCGATTTTTATAAGTGAACAGGAAATGCCCATCAGACCGAACAACTTTTGCTAAGACGTCATTCCTATGTGTTATGGTGTAGCTGGGCTCTTGGAGTTCGACAACAGGTGTTCCAGATCTTCAATTTTTATACGTCAACAGAGAGTGCTCATCAGGCTGAACAACTCTTGCTAAGACGTCATTCCTATATGTGTTATGGTGTAGCCGGGCTCTTGGAGTTCCACAACAGGTGTTCCAGATCTTCAATTTTTATACGTCAACAGAGAGTGCTCATCAGGCTGAACAACTCTTGCTAAGACGTCATTCCTATATGTGTTATACTGTAGCTGGGCTCTTGGAGTTCCACATCAGGTGTTCCAGATCTTCAAATTTATTCTCTCAGCAGAAAATGCTCATCACGTGGAACAATTTTTGCTATGGTACCATTTTTGTATCTCTTATAGTTTAGCTGGTCTGTTGCGGTTCTGCATCAGGTATATACTTTTCCGGGATAAAAACTACCCAGTGTGGTGCCCAGGATATTAAGGAACAATTATACCAAGTTTCATCGTAATCGAACCGGTAGTTTTTGCGTGATGCCTGAACAAACAGACAGACAGACAGACAGACAGACAGACAGACAAAAATTTTTTTAATCACATTTTTGTGTTCGGTCTCTGTCTAGTAACACCCCCCGCCATTTCTTTTTTTAATACTTTAAATGTACAGAATTTTCACTTCTACAGATTTATTATAAGTATAGATAATATATTCCAGAACCAATTCTGCCCGCGACTTTGTCTGCGTGGACTTCAGAATTGAGTCCAAAAAGAAATGAAAAATGCGAAATAATAAAAAATGGAATAAAATTTTCACCCGTGTTATCGCTTGCGCTGTAATAGAGCGCCTGCGGCTCATAAACAATTTTAAATTTTCTCTCGGGATCTACTTAAGGAATCGGGATAAAAGTTAGCCTATGTTCTTTTCCATGACCAAGACTTCATGCATGGCAAATTTCATCCAAATCCGCTCAGCCGTTATTGCGTGATTGAGTAACAAACATCCAAACATCCACACTTTCACATTTATAATATTAGTAGGAAGTAGGATATATTATCTACTATATAAAAATAAGTCGGGTTTTCCTTCCTGACGCTATAACTCCAGAACGCACGAACCGATTTCCACGGTTTTGCATTCGTTGGAAAGGTCTCGGGCTCCGTGAGGTTTATGGTAAAGAAAATTCTCAATTACATAAAAAAAATTTAGACCGCGGGCGGAGCTGCGGGAAACAGCTAGTCTACTATATAAAAATAAGTCGGGTTTTCCTTCCTGACGCTATAACTCCAGAACGCACGAACCGATTTTCACGGTTTTGCATTCGTTGGAAAGGTCTCGGGCTCCATGAGGTTTATAGTAAAGAAAATTCTCAATTACATAAAAAAAAATTAGACCGCGGGCGGAGCTGCGGGAAACAGCTGGTCTACTATATAAAAATAAGTCGGGTTTTCCTTCCTAACGCTATAACTCCAGAACGCACGAACCGATTTTCACGGTTTTGCATTCGTTGGAAAGGTCTCGGGCTCCATGAGGTTTATAGTAAAGAAAATTCTCAATTACATTAAAAAATATTAGACCGCGGGCGGAGCTGCGGGAAACAACTAGTAATAATATAGTTATACTAACTATATCTCTTCGGTCCATCTTCTAAACAAAATGTGAGTGTAAGCGTGGCGTCGTCCTCGAAGAACTCCGTCGCGAAGGCGTCCCACCACAGATTGTCTGAGTCCTGAAACATACAATAACACCATAAGTATATAATCCGGTTTTTTTTTTTCTTTATTTGTAAAATGGGTAATTTACGCATTGCGTATGTCAGTCCCATCGTATCCTAAACAATTATACTTTCACAAGACGTGGAACTTCTTCTCCCTAGTCTTTTCCCAAGCTATGTTGGGGTCGGCTTCCAGTCTTACCGGATTTAGCTGAATACCGTATTTTACATGGAGCGACTTCTTATCTGACCTCCACAACCTATTGCTAGGTAATACAGTAAGTATTCCATAGTAAGACTGGTTACCAGAATTGTAATCACTTGACGACTATAAAAGATCACCGTATGACAGAAGGGACATCAATTTCCATTCCTAGCCGCAAACTTCGTTACCCGCAAACCAATATGCGATGGGGCAATTGCAGCGGGCATATCGTTAAATAACAGTAACATCTTTCTGCCTAGACTAGCCTTATTTATAAATACGCATAAGTTAATCTGGAACGCAGAAACTGAGATTAAAACTACGTGGGTCGCTCCCTTTTATGTGACGTCATTCGGTACGTAGAATCGCAATGATATATACTGCGGATGAATTTTCAGTATCGTATGCACGACGCTCGTCCGGTAAAGGTGTATGACGCACGTTGAAAAGCTGTGGGTCGTACATTACTAGTATTTTTGTTAACCCCTCGTGCTAAGCTAAATGCTTGTATTACGAGTGGGTTTATGTCGGTAGTGTATTAGTGGGATACGAATTGGCAACCATATGATTGCAAGTTCGACGTCCTAGCAATTAGGCTACCGCCGCTTATTTTGACTGCGCGGATAGCCAAGTGGTATATTATAGGTCACCACGCTAATTAACACTGTGTGCGATGTGCTGCGGGTTCAATTCCCGCATGGGACAAGTATTTGTGTGATCCACAAATACTTGTTCCAAGTCTGGTGCATGTGATTTGAATGTTTGTGAAACCCTCGCGACACAAGGATTAAATTCCTCAGTGCCGACGTCGTTTTCGAGTCACTCCATGTAAAATATGGTATTCAGCTAAATCCGGTAAGACTGGAAGTCGACCCCAACATAGCTTGGGAAAAGGCTAGGCAGATGATAGAGCCTCAACGAATCAGTTATCCCCTTCATGCATAGCGAAGGTCACTCGTAGTACTATAGGATGAGTACTACGGAGTCTGACCTTTCGAAGGACGACCCTAGAGGTCATGTTCACGTTTATTTTTAATCTAAACTCATATGCTGTGGAAAGTTTAAAAGTATGTAATTAATATGGTGGATTTTTTAAACACCACCTGGAAGGAAAGTACTCATAATACTGGAGATAGCAGATTATAATCAAAGGAAACATTCCTTTATTTTAAAAAAGAAATAAAACTACAAACATAGATTTTTGAAAATACGCATGCCCGACACGGGAATCGAACGAGCTGAAATCCAAAAATTGAACACCTGTAGTTTTATACCAAAAGTAAGTTTTTTTTAATTACATTTCTTAGAAAATCGATTAATTCGTTTTATTTTTTTTATATTTCTCGGTGGTAAAGTAAGACCCTCGAGAGTTTTACGAGACAAACTCTCATAACTATTAATTATACAGAATTAATTTAAAAGGAGTGCGTATATTCAATGAAGTAATCCGGTGCATAAAACTGAACAACTTTCCGAAGGAACATAGGTCGAAATCTTAAAATTGAAAATCATCAACATAAGTCACGTGACCTGTCATTTTGTATGAAAAGTTAATTAAGATTTCGACCTATGTTCCTCGGGGAAAGTTGTTCAGATTTATGCACCTGATTACCTCGTTAACAAACGCACTCCGTTTAAAATAATCCTGTATATAAACTAGTTCTATGTTTTTAAATTAATGTTCATACTTGTTGTTTGCTGGCACATTGTTGACTGCCACTATTCGCATCTTCTATCTCAATTCGCATATCTTTTTTTTTTTTTTTCGGGGTGAAAAGTTTATGCTTTCAACCCACGCCGAGGGCGCGACGTGGGGATATGTCGGACTTTCACCGACCAAAAACACCCCGGTCCCGTCTCTGCCTTGGCCGGAGTCGTGGGATCACTCGCGCATTCTCTGCTCGACTCCGGCAATTCGCATATCTGCTGTCAGAAATTTCTTAAGAGACTACCTGGCTTTGTGGACAGTAATAAGTGATGTATAAATAAAAATACTGACCTCTGTTCTTTGTTGTAACCGTTTGTTGAGCTCGTAAACTCTGTAGTCCGGTTGTCCAAAGTATGGGGCATGCCGCCTGGAAAATACAGAAAATTTTACTTTAGTTTAACTGGAAGAGCATTTAAATTACTTTAAAAAGATTTATATACAAATAACGAGAATCAAAATGCAAATCAATATATGTTTTTATTTATATGTACTTTCTTAATCATTCTAAGACATAATTGACAAACGGTGAAGGAAAACATCGTGAGGAAACCTGGATTTCAAAGTATTGGAATCTGAAATCGCCAACCCGCAATGAGCAAGCGTGGTGATCAATGCTCATCCCTTCTCTATATGGGAAGAGGCCTGTGCCCAGCAGTGGGACGTATATAGGCTGGTATTATTATTATTTCCTTTATTTTAAAATTCACATATAAATTACATTTTTAAATAGGTATATACCATTAAAAAGAAAAAAAAAATTATACATATAAAAATATAAAAAACAGTCCCCAACCGGCAACGGGGACAAGGTTAATTATTATTATTATTTCTAGTAAACCTAAAATAGGCGCTTTAGAAACGTTAACTTTCAAAATTAATGACTCTAGGTGCGCGGTTCCAAAGTGTCATTCTTATGGAGAAGAACCGGCAAGAAACTCCATAAGTTACTCTTTTAAAAAAATATAGTTTACAATGGATCATGAAATATGTGCGTCAATAACGCTAGGAACATAAAAAAAATACTTATTAATTATAACAATGAAATCTTTCATAACGAAAGAGAGCAAAAGCAATTCTATTCAATTATTCAACTAGATAATATAAGAATTCAACGTTACTCAAAAATTTAATTCAGCGTTTGTCCTTACGAAGGTGGAATATAACGGTAGACCCCGTATACCTACTTTGTTTTTGATTTTTAATTTTTTTTTTAATTAATTTTTTAGTCTTTAATTTTTTTTTCTCTCTTTCTCATCTCTCTGTCAATTATTTTATAGTTACTTTTGTCGTTTTTTTTATTTATGTGATGTTGTTTATTGTATTTGTGTCTCTGTGCTTTGTCCCAAATAAATGTTTCTTTCTTTCTTTCTTTCTATTGAGAACCCACTCGTAACACAAGCATTTAGCTTCACACGAGATGTTCACACTACTCGTGTATGCGACAAATTACTAGTATTTTTTTTAAACGGAAGCAAGGATATAATTTCTCAACAGATAGAAATCATGAACAATAGTTGCCGCGAACTTAAGCTCAATTGTTTTTGCGGCAACCGTAGTCAAGCGCGGTGTCTTTCCGGCAGACAAATGGTTATAGTCAGATCAGCGCCTAAAAAATAAGTTGTCTTTGTGCATATAAGGGATAGTTAAGTTGACACAAGATGAAAACAAATTTCGCTCGATCTTTTAATTAAAAATAATCTTTTTCCTCTTTTTAGACGTTGCTGAAAAGGATACTTGTGAAAATTTCACGTTTTTAACTCAGAATTAATAATATTTATTTCTATGTTAGTTTTTAGAGTTTTAGTTTATATTTTAATTATTTCTATTTACTTTGACCTCCACTTTTAGATACAATTTTAAGGTTTGTTATTGAAGAGCCTCCTGGCACAGGTATTGCATTATGCAATAAAAGGTGGTTCAGGATGCCTATAAAAGATGTTCCCTATGTAAGATTTTGCTGTAAATTTTATTTATTTGAAGTTATACTTCCTTAGGAACGTTATGAAAAAAATTATGAGAGTGAAATTTTAAGAGGCGCGCGCATCATGTAACACAAAAGTTCACACATTTGTTTATGCGGTAACCATAGCAAAATTGGTAAGTAGGTAGTTGCCATGACGACCAAATTTCGTTATTTTGAAGTACGATTTACTTATAGTTATAAATAAACCAGGTTGTGATAACTCCTTACAATGATATAATAAAAACTGTTATTATTCTTCTTTAAATATCAGCATATTAGATTTTTACGTATATGAAGTTATACTTCTTAAGCTCGTTATGAAAAAAATATGAGAGTGAAATTCTATGATGCGCGCGCATCACTGTAAATTATAGCAACTCACGCGCGTACATAAGTACACGCCCCCATTGTAAAATATATTTTAAACAATATATAGGAACAACAATTCCTAAATATATTCAAATATTCATAAGCGAAGTATGTGTGTCGAAGATGTGTCTAATAAATAAAGATGTCCACAAACACGAAGAGGTATTAAATAAAACATTATCTTCAGCCTGTTATCAAGCGATGACGACATTGTGACGTCATCGCCTTACGTCATCACCAGCGAATTGGGAAAGCAATTGTATTTCACGGGTTTCAGAATGATTGCTTAGTTTTCTAAAGTCATAATTAAGGAACTTCTATGGTATTTCTTTAAGAATAAGTTACGTAAAGTTAATTGTCGATACAAAAAAATTTAAAGTTTAAGAACTTTCTTTCTTGATTGAAAACAATACGTACTTTATGTATTGTAATGAAAATGTTATATTTCTTGACATTTTTGCATGGTAACAGTTGAGGTTGACCGCCCAGGGCGCGGGCGGTCTTACGTATCGTCACTAAGGCAGCATTTTACTTGTATATTTCTAAGATAGGTAGATAAGGTACCGCAGTTAGCCTGAGCACAGGCCTGGACTGCTTCTCCGGACTTATTGCCGAAACCATAAGGGCCTCCGACTTCTTCTTCTTCGTGCCCTTATCTCATTAATTTGGTGTCAGCGCAATGCGTATTTTCCTTCCAGTCCTCTCTATTACTCGTCATCGCGGCATCCACTCCTTTCTTTCTCATATCATCTTTCACATCATCCATCTCTTTTTCGGTCTCTCTCTGCTTATACATATACCCATCCACAGTCATATTAAAAACTTGTTTAGTTATGTGATTACTGAATGTCTGTTGGTTAAAATAATTCTTCAAGTTGCTAAAAGGGTGTTATTTAATTGAATAGGTTTGTCACGTGTGGCACATATGAATGTATTTTCATTCTTTCTCTATGAGAAGTCATCCCGTTTTTTTGCACGCCTCATAAGCGAAGCGTTGAGGTGGGTATTACTGTCAGTTTACGCACATCGAGTGATTAAAAATTAAAATGTCACTTTTTTTATTCTTTATTGCTTTTATAAGTGAATATAAATAGACAAATGTTGAGAAAAAACACTATTTTTAACACGCTTTTATTAGGTCGACCTGTATGTATGTAACTATGTAGTCAAATCTAAGAAAACTAATTTAACCACCTTTTAAAGATCGTAGCGTTAAGAAAATTGGCAGTTGTATGTGATTTTGATGACAATACAATAATATGGTACTGTCGAGCTGATCTGATGATGGAGCCGGAAGATATGAACTGGAACTTCATGAAGGATTATCGTGTCATAGCCGTGTTTGGACTTGTTAGAAAGGTCTTGTAATGAACATTGACCATGATTAGGTTTCAAGGTCTGATGATGAAGCCGGAAGATAGGCACTAGCATTCTATGATGAAATATCGTATCATAGCGTGTTTGGACTTGTTAGAAAGGTCTTGTAATGAACTTTGACCACGATTAAGTAAAGCGTGTTTTTTAGTGTTTTTAAACTATTAATTTATTAACACTCATGATATTTTTTAATCTCTTTTTATTATTTAAACTAATTAAAAAATTGTTTAAAAAAATCTGTCTTGGACGTCCGTGTGTCTGTATGTGCGGATCCCGTATCTTGTGGTCACGATAACGAGCGAAATACTTCATTTATCGAGTTGTTTTTTTTTATAGGCTTCAGTATTTTGAGGAGTAGAAGCCTATTATTTTACACGGTATTATTCGATGTAGTTTAATTATTATTTACAAATAATCTCAATTTTATTGTAATGGATGAGATTATGAGGCGTGCACTTTTGGATTTTCCAACTATTTCTTTCTACAATGAAAATTCAGATATTATCAGAATCTTTAGGCTTATCCGCAAATCACAATGTCGATTGACCTCCTTTACTTACAAAGGCACATAAAAACATCCACAAAACATTTTACGATTGATTTTACAGGCTACCGTCATGGATGGGTAGATTGACACTGAATGTCAACCTAGGTACGTCAAACCACAAAGTATCTCCTGCCTAGCCTTTTCCCAAGCTATGTTGGGGTCGGCTTCCAGTCTTACCGGATTTAGCTGAATACCGTATTTTACATGGAGCGACTGCCTATCTGACCTCCACAACCTATTGCTAGGTAATACAGTATTCTATAGTAAGACTGGAACCACAAAATATGGGGGATCGAAATTAACAACACACTAGCTTTCGACTGAGGCTTCGCCCGGAGTGTGTCAAAAAGTCAATCATAGTGGTAATAACAATTTTTTTAACAAAAAACTCACCGACTACAAAAACCCTACCTATAGCCACTCGGGATATCCATTATTGTTTCTTTTTATTATCTTTCATATTATTTATATTATAAAATGTAACGAACATGTTTCTAAAAACCGCATCAAAATCGGTTCTGCCAAATGCGAGATAATTGCGGACAAACATACAATCGAGTTTGAAAATCGACAATCCAAGTAAAGCAAAAACGCATCCATGCGGGCAACGTCACGGGTTACCCATTAGTGTTACACACTAAAACCTTTTCCAGAATGTAAGGAACACTTTTCTGAAAACCGCATCAAAATTAGTTCAGCCAAACGCGCAAACAAAGATAATTACAATCATACAGGTCGAACTGAGTACCTGCTTTTTTTTAATTCTACTTCACATTCACATACTTCTACTTCCGGGCTAATCCATGCCAATTTTCATCAAAATCTGTTCAGCAGTTTAGCCGTTATAGCGTAAAAGACACAAGATGGGCGGAGTTACTATCACGTTTATAATACTTGTATTGATCCATCTATTTTAAGCTTATAAAAGACAAGAGGGTTGTCATAAGTATAATGTGTATCTCAGTTATAAACGAATAGAGTAATATATGCGGTGTTTTTGTTTGTTTGAAAACTGATGTGATAGGTGATAATTGATGATTCAATAGGCATGTTGTTTGCGCGAATAAAATTTACTAGAAACATTTAATGTTTCTTTTTCTTCAGCGATTACAAATAAAATTTATCAGAAGTTGGTTTCCTTAAATGTAAACTTTTTCGTTGCGCATTTTGCCCCAAAATTTGTATTTTCTTTCTTCCTAATGTTCTACAGTAAAAGTTACATAATAATAATATTATCTTGGGACAGCTCACAGACGACCAAATCTCAAACTAGGGCCGTGGAGTCGCGGCTTTGAATAAAACCCCCCCCATCTATAACCGTGGGTGTGGTAAGAGGCGACTAAGGGATATAATATAGAAATAAGGAGAATGGGCAACAGCCTTCTAAAGAACGAATACAAAACCGCGGTCATCAACCCGCTTGCCCAGCGTGGTGACTAGAGCAAGAAACAACCCATGATTGCCATAACACACGGCTCCCAGTTCCCAGTAGTCCCACTACGGAAGGCGGAGGACCAGGGGTTGTGGCGCAACTTGGGAGAGGCCCATGTCCAGCAGTGGACAGCGATAGGCTGACCTGATTGATTGAAAGTTATATTGACACTTCTAATTTCCCTCATGTCATCTTCAGCCCTGAATTTCCCACAGCATAGGGCTCTTTTTGATGCCTTTCTTTTTTGTCTTTGGTCATTCGTAACTATTCCACTCGTATCAGCTTCTGCAGAATTTAGATACAAAGTGGACCTCGCGTCAACAACGTTTTACGCTGTCAATAGCAAGTTATTACCATTGACGTAGGTTTCTATCCCGAGTTAACTTAACCAATGATTAAATATGCTAACTAATGGTTTCAAATTTCGGTATGCCACGTTAATTCATCAATTTTTAACAAATGGTTTCAATAATTATCTCTTCTACTTATTTGAGCATTTGATAGATTAACAAAAAAAAAACGCGTTTGAAACCATTAGTTAGCATATTTAACCATTGGTCGAGTTAACTCAAGAAACCGGGCCTATACAGGATAATTTTTATGGAGTGCGTATATTCAACGAGTTAATCAGGTGCATAAAACTAAACAACTTTTTCCAAAAAAACATAGAAAATATTAAAATTGAAAATCAACTTATCATAAAAACATAAGTCGCGTGACCTGTCACTTTGTATGAAAATTTCATTTTCAATTTTAAGATATCAACCCATGTTCTTGGGGAAAGTGATTCAGTTTTATGCACCTGATTACCTCGTTGAATATACGCACTGGATAAAAAAATATCCTGTATAAAGATCATCTCGCTAAATCCTAACAAGAGTTATGCATTCTTGAAAAACAACACAATTGTTGGTATACACGGTACATCCTGTTGTCCAGTACATTAGAGGTAAATGCACTCTTTGTTGCTTATGATTGCCTGGTACTTTGCTAATCAAGGTTAATTATCATCCTCCATTGATCTTTTGCCCAGCAGTGGGAAGAACAACATAGTACTCCGAATTAATTCAAAGTGTAAGATTTTTTGAACTTGTTAGATAATCAAACTAGTCACTTCTTCTCAAACCAATCGGCCATATCAAACCGTAGTTTTTTGGGACCTATTATCGGGCCAATTCGGATTTTAATGCTTGATAATTTCTAGCCGGCTTTTTGGTAGGACCTGCGATGCACTATATTGTAATCAGCTTTATATTATATTCAGCTACAGAAAAATCGGTCACAGAGTGTTGTCAAAATATGTTATGAGCTGACCACGCTGTTATCCTATATTTATAAAAATCTGGAGAGGGCCACCCCTACCACTTAGGAGTGTGTAAAATAGATCGATTCTCAGACCTACCTGTTAATTATGCACACAAAACTTCATACAAATCGGCCGAGCTGTTTCGGAAGAGTTTGGGACAAACATCCGGACACGAGAATTTTGTATATTAGAAGAAGAAGAAGAAGAAAGATAATTCGGAATATAATGAATGGAAGGGATAAGAACGTAATCTTCTTCTCTGTCTAGCCTTTTTCCAAGCTATGTATGTTGGGGTCGGCTTCCAGTCTTACCGGATTTAGCCGAATACTATATTTTACATGGAGCGACTGCCTATCTGACCTCCACAACCCAGGTAATACAGTATTCCATAGTAAGACTGGTTGTCAGAATTGTAATGACTTAACGACTATCAAAGATCACTGTATGACAGTCGGGACCAACGGCTTAAGAACGTAATATCAATCGGAAATTCTAACGTGACATTATGTTTTCCATCTCCTAGTACAGATCAAGTGTTAAAAAGATATTAGCGTGAACTAGATGATAACCGTAAACAAATGAAAAGAGCTAATCTTCGAGATCTCTTATCATAGAAAGTGAATCTTACAAGGAAGGAAGATAAAAAGTATATTTAAGACTATCTATATATATAAAAATGAAACCCGTTTTCCGTTGTCACGACATAGCATGAAAACGGCTTGACCGATTTGGCTGATTTTGATCTTGAAATGTTTGTGGAAGTCCAGGGAAGGTTTAAAAGGTGTAAAACATAAATAATAAGTAAAAAAAAAAACTGTTCCTAAACTCGGGAATTACCTTAATTAATTTACTTTTGACAGAACGAAGTCTGTCCGGGCAGCTAGTGTCTGATAAAACTGGAGGTTGGAATGAAAGCCGCATTGATGATTAAGGTTAAGCAACGGTTGCCGAGATCAAATCGTGGATGAACCATCTTCTTCATAATATTGCAAATCCCTTAAGTCTAGTAAATCAGTCATAATAAGCACTATAGTTATTTAATTGTATTACTATAGGATTAGAGTAACAACAGGGTGAACTTAGAACAGATGTAGAATCTAGTGTGTTAGTACCACAATACCCAGTCTGAAACACGAAAAGTACCAGACAATTTTACAAGGAAGACGGTTGCACTTATCAGGAAACCTATTATGGGATTGTGTTTAATAAACAATTTGAGAAAGAGGTGATGATGGTGGAGGGTATCCAAGCAATATTTAAAATATTCTTTTGAAGGAGGTTTATCTAAAATAGGTCTGCTTGACAAATTTCGCCAAAAAGAAAAAAAAAAATTGTAGTCATATCTATTCATGAAATATCATAACGTGTACCAGGCAGCTATAACGGGAAGAGTTTTTTTTAAAGTGGCACATTGGGCTTGGGCATAGTAATAGCTAGTAGGAGTCCAAGTGTTAAAAAATAGGTCCAGTTTGGGCCACGTTTTTTGTGCTCAGATAAAGTTAACACACTAAGGGCTAATTTTTCCATCGCCAGATAACTTTTATTCGAGGATTAAAATTGACGTTTGACAGCTTTTGTATGAAATAACTGTCAAAATGTCTCATAATTATTTATTCCACGAATAAAGTTGGACGATGGGAAAATCCCCTAAGATAAAAAACTTATTTAACGGCAAGAGTTTTCCGAAATTGAGCCACTTGAGTACCAGGCTAGTAGAAGTCAAAGGAGGTTTACCTAAAATAGGGTTCCGGTATGGGGTGGTAGATCGGCGGCGGCGGCGGCGGCGCGTACTCATGGTATTGTATGTGCGACGGGTGGTGCGGCGAGAGATGGTGGCCGTACTCGCGGTACTCGCCCTCGCCGCCGAGCGAGCCCAGCGCCACCGGCATGTAGGCCACTTTGTCACCGAGCCATCATCGCTGCGTAAGCGAGATCTCAGCACTTATGTGAGCCTGGTAGTTTTTTTGCACCGATTTTTTTTCCACAATCTTTGTTGTCCTTTCACTTCCAGTCTTTTCACACAATTTTCTTAATTTACCGTTTGTAAATAAATGTATTTAAATAAATAGTTTTTTTTTTATATATTTTCTAACGATAAAGTATTTTTATAAATAACACTATAAATAAGTTAAACTTTGGGCACTTTGGCTTTTGTAACACGTTAAAAACACTAATTCACATCTGTAATGGATAAAAAAATATAATATCTTAAGTAAAAACTCTAGAATTCACTACGCGCCGCGCATCACGGTGAGCGACTGATAAAGCTTTTCGAATTTTTCGCGCGGGAAGTGTCATAGTACCGTGGAACGTCCTAAATCCTTTATATACTTAACGTCGTTAAGCGAATGTAGGTCTAAATGCGTCGAGTTAAAGGCGATAAGCGCGAAATGTTCACGGCACGGGAGGAAGTGCGGCAACGTCGCGTCAGCTGGCCGTGGTACTAGCGAGACGCGTTCGAAAAGGTCAACATCGGTTACTATTTTTTTTCATCCCACCGGCTATTTTAGTTGGCTTTGTTTGTTTTTTTTATCATTGATATTTATTGTTTTTTTTTTAGTTTCGGAATGCGTATTGGAAATGTTAGTTCGAAAACATTATACCCAGTTCCGGTTGACGCGGCATGTATCGATTTTTACAAGAATGTGTGTACCTATTCAATTTCATAACAGACTGCATAGGCTGGGCTGCGTACTATTACGACCGCTTCGTTGATAACGCCGAAACACCACTATTGTTAATAAGGCTAATTATCGATATATTATACATCAGCGTTGAATTATCATATATAAAAATAATTTATTCAAGAAAAAATAAATAGTAAAAGACTATTGTTTTCACCGCGGCAAGGCCTCGGAACGCACGCGACGTTG
The DNA here is from genome assembly GCA_950381575.1 of Plusia festucae. Lineage (NCBI taxonomy): Eukaryota > Metazoa > Arthropoda > Insecta > Lepidoptera > Noctuidae > Plusia > Plusia festucae. The sequence goes on from OX494457.1 coordinate 1,853,181, forward strand.
CCGCTCGGCCGTTCGCGCCATACTTTTTACTGTTTCTTAGCACATAGAAACGCTCATTACGCTGGCACGCACACAGACACCGCTTATATTGTTGTATCCGCAGTACATAGTGCAAGATGGTATATAATGTACATTCCGCGACGGTAGATATGTAGGTAAACTACGTCGCTCCGTACAAATCAAACATTACCGTCTATAAATAAAATGCAGACGTGGACATGAAACGTGCGTGCATCTTCGATTGTTTGGGAAAATGATAAAGCCAGAAAATGGCGGGTGGGACCGTGAGACGTCATAGACAGTGATGTGTTAGGATTTACGCTTTTTTTTTCGTTGCAAATTGACGCTTCTTCGACGAGTGCGGAGCGCGTGGGAAAGTTTTGAATTTCGAATTAGAAAATTTGAATTGGGAAAATTTAACGGTTGCTATCTATTATTAAAAATAAACAGTTTTTTTTAACAATTCTGTTTCGCGTAGGTATAAAGTTATTTTTTTTTTCTTTTTTTGTGACAGTTTCTTGTTTACATTAAATTGTTTTTTTTTTTACTGCTGGAGTATTGGCACTAATATTTATATTAAAGTAAGACAACGGTACACGGTACAGTCAAAACGCAAGCCCAAGGATGTTGCCTTGACGCGTTATCTAGATACACTGATAACAGCACAAAACAACGCGACCACAAGAAACCGCGTCCATAAAACAATATTAGACAAAAACGTCGCGCGATACCGACATGCAATTCAGAATGTATGTCACGTCGAGTCATTGACTTCACTAGTCTAACACGTAAACCTAAACACGTGTGCTGAAGAAAACCGGGGAAAAGTGGAACGATCGAACCACGTCCGATGCACCCGGCCGCGGCTGCACTAATAACCTCGCGTAAACATTATCAAACGTATCGATTGGAAAAAAAAAGAAATACAAAGAGATTTTAAATTTGAATGCACACTGCCTAGTTACCGGCGCGACGGCGTACTGCACCTATGTAAAGTACATAGCAGAAGTGTGCCGCTCTGACGAGTGACGGACTGTCAACGCTCGGGCGTTTCCGTGAGCGCTCGGGCGGCGTCGGCCGGCGTCGTCAACCGCGTTCGGATTCACGATTAGATTATGTCAAAATGATTAATATTAAACCGGTTGTTGGGTCAATCACTTCGTTTAGAATTTACAATGGCCGACTAGTTTCGGCGTCAAGTGGTAGAGGTAAGGTCGTACGATAAGAAGTGATAGATCTGTGGAGTAAACGATGCATATTCGTCACTATTTAGAGGCCAAACGAGTTTGTTGCGAGCGTCTAACGTTAAGTAGACAGAATGTGCTCCATTCTATGTAGTGTTGAGATATATCCAATTGAAATGTGAATTATTTCGCACGCGTCTCTCTATTAACTGTCATTTCAAACCATTCTTCCTGTCATCTATTCACTAATCATCGCTCATAAACAATGTATTTGGTGTAAAACTCTATAATATGAATACTTTTTACTAATGTCAAAATTATTTACTGGTCATGTAAGTTATGGCATCCAGTCTAGTAGCCATTTCTCTTCTCTCCCTTCGTCTCTATCTGTCTTAAGAACTATATTCTATTTTTAATCGTAAAGTCAAAATTGACAAGTATGAGATTTCAATAGCTTTTACGTCAGTTTTGACACTTGTCAATTTAGTCTCCAGGATAAAAAAGAGTTTAACTGTTTTTAAATGGTTGGATGGTCCAGTCCCTTAAAATAGTCCCCGACGCGCGACGCCCTTAAAATTATTATCTAAAACGAGTCTATGACCCTTGTTTCGACATTCCTTCTCAAGCACGTCAATTCTGTAAAATGTCAATCAACAACTCGCATCTCACTTCGCTGTTCACTTCACGTTCACTCTCACTCGCATAAGTTTCAAATTTCGAGTGCGAACTCAAACGTCATATTATATCATATCATATTTAGGCCCGAGTTTTCCAACTACATCATAATCATTGATTACGAAACCGTTCTGTTAGCATTAAACCGATGTTCAACCCAACCGCGTTTTTTTTTTGAGTTCACCATTTATTTCTAACCAACGGTTTGTTAACCAAACTGTTTTGAATGAGTGAGTCCAAAATTACCAAATGCTGGAATGGTTTATCATTATTTTGTGAATGTTGAATGTCTTAATGGTCACGTCAATCAATTTTCATTGTTAAACTCTGTGATCAAATCATATAACTCAATTCATAATTTTTTCGTTTCGTGTTTGTTATCTTTTATTTAACATATATCAGTGATATGGAAGATAAGCGTAAACGTACTTTGAATTTTACCAGTGGCGAGAAATCTGTATATACGGCACTCGCAATAAAGTACAGAGATATAATAGAAAATAAAAAATCGGACGCTAAAGCAAATGCCGAAAAAGCAAGAGGTTGGAAGGATCTGGCTGACTAGTTTCATGCTCTTAGTACTCACTGCAAACGTTCTCTTGAGAGCTTCAAATCAAATCAAATCAAATATATTTATTTGTTATAGCTTAAAGACTTGCTGGGAGAATAACAAAATAAAAACTTCATGTCTGGAAGCATAAACCAATGGCTAAACTGAGTTGGCTACATCGTTTAAGCTAATCATTCGATTACAGTACATAATCAATGGTTAGTGAATGGTGAACAGCAAAATCTTGTTAAACAGCCGTTCATGGTTCAAACATTTGTTTAAAATTTAACCATCCGTTGGTGAACTTGGGTCTAAATCTCACGGTTAATTTAGTTCAACACGCTGACACGCTCGCAAGTGTAGCGCTAGTGTATCAACCGGGTTTATAGAATGCCAATCAAGAAACTCACGGCGGGTTCAGATTCGAATTTTAGAACGACGTCTTACAGAATCAACAGGTAGGTAGGTCAGATAGAACACGCCGAAATGTGATGACAGCCTTCTTCCAGTAGAAATTATTTAATTTTTAAAACGAACTCGTTACCCACATCTTGGGAGCCCAAGTTCAACAGTGGACCTTAAAAGGTTGAGTTGATTGATTGCTTGAATTACAGAATAGCAGTATATTAGACGACACTAGATTAACAACGATGATCAGTCTAATTATCAACAAATTAACGATATCTTAAATAATAATGTTTAATCATAGGTGCGATTCGGTAGCGAAGCCTCCCCTCACATCAATAATCGACAATCGATTCTGTTGCTCGCCGCACCCTTGACGTGCTTCATAGTTACACACATATACCACATAGAATCTTAAAATAATGATTAAAATGTTCTTGAGTACATTATTTCTTTTTTTTTTGTTTAGTCTCATTTTACATAGAGCAGGCTAGTGGAAACTTGTGGAGGTCAGGTAGACAGTCGCTTTACAAAATACTGGTATTCAATTGGATCCGGAGAGGAAGCAGAGCGCAACATATTTTCTTGGGATCCGTAAAGGCTTAATGTTCATGGTCTGGTTTTCCATCGGAGTGACGTTTTGGTATCGAGCATTTTCAGGCATAAAGTTCATGCTCGTTCTCTGTATGAAAGGCAAATGCATTGCCTTATCATTGGGTCTTATCAAGCTGTAAATGTGGGAAAAATTGGGTCAGGTTTTTGTTTGAAATAACCATGATATGAGATTTCCCTGGCAAAAGTAGACACCCGTCCAATCCCCGGGATAAAAATTTGGTGAACAATGCTGGTTTGCCGTTTGAGAAAAGGCCTTCTGATTGTGAAAATGTTAGTCGATCAAACCAAATATTACTCATATTTACAATTAGTTGAAAATTGACTTCAATAGGAAGATTTCTCTGAAATGAGTAGTTCCCAAGTATACGTGAGATGATTCCTATCATAGTATGAGAAGTGGTCTTCCCAGTGGGACTGTCTAAGTCGGTTAAACTGTAAATATGAATTCGCGACAGTAATGGACGGCGTCACTGAAGCGTCCGACGAACTTTCACCAACTTTCACACTATTGTCAGGTGTGCTGCGATCTGGATACTGTCGGTTCACTTTGGTTTTAAAGGATAACAAGGGGTTGAAGATTTGTGTATAATTATATTCCCTATATTTACCCAGCTATTGAAAGTAACTGCTTTTGGGAAAAATAACGTGATAAATATTTCTGAAGAAGCGATTTCTGTATCTACGGTGAAGGGATAAAAACTCAATGATATTTTTGCCAAGCAAGAGTCTAACATGGGAAAAGGCCTGTGGCAAGCAGAGGCATTATTAAAAGACTCTAAAATGTCCCTTTGACAGTTTTTATTGGTGTGGAAAAGAGAGAAGAACTTAGATAATGTTAGGTATTGGTAAGATTAACCCTCATTTTGCGTAATACTGATCAATTAAATCTGTAGTCAAATATATTTATCACGGCTGTGATTCGTTGATCAAAAGAATAACAGCCAATCACAATGCTTGACATCAGGTTTGACAGGTGATTAACTATTTTGGTGTTGATCTGTCGGTAAGCAAGATAAGCCGTTGTTCCCGACTATAACATACAGTGATCTTTAACAATCCATTAAAATGAGTTGTGGAGGTCATGTAGGCAGTCGCTCTGTAAAATACGGTATTCAGCTTAATCCGAGACTGGAAGCCGACCCCAACATAGCTTGGAATTTTGAGAAAAGGTAGCGTAGAAGAAAACCTTATCAGTTTTTTGAACTCTTAACTTAATCATCGTATTTCGTAAAACACTCATACAAAACACTTTTGACATACACATAAGTGTTAAGAACAAACAGTATAACGTCAAAATTATAAATTACCGTAATTTTTTAGTACTTAAACTCTCAACAGTGTGATAAATATTACGGTAATTTACCAATTCGTCATTGGTATTATGTTTTTTTTTTTACATAAAGTAATTTTTAATATACTATAGCATTTTTGTGTTGTTTAGCACAAACTGAAGGTTTTTAATTTATAATGTCAGTATTTTCCCGATCAATGATCGTTCTTTTTCACCGTGAAGTGACCAATGCCTAGGCATTCAGGCTTCCTTCAGACCGCTATTATTATTATTATTTTAATATATAATCGTATTGGTGAAAAATCCTCTAGAAAATTAAATAATTTTAAATTAAATTATTATATTAAAATCAGCATGGTTTAAATTTCCCGGGTAGCCCCTAATTAATCTATACTCTAAAATAAAATATATAATACAGAGTGATGGGATCACAGGAGAGGAGCTCGTGGCTAAGTGTAGGCCGCACGGATTTATCGATTATAGAGGTTAAGCCGCGCTCACCTCGGTTGGTCCATGGATGGGTGACCATTTGTAAACATACCGAGACGTCACCTTACCTCGGAAAGAACGTTAAGCCTTTGGTTCCGAATGATAATTATAGTAATACGGTGATCTTTGACAGCCGTTACGACGTTGGTTCTGACAACCAGACCGTTGACCTGAAAAAGTTAGCTGGGTCGGACTGAATACGGAAGGCGGATGACCGGGTGTTGTGGTGCAACTTAGGTTTCCGTCCAGCAGAGGACCACGATAGACTGAGTTGCTAGAGTTAATCAGGGTGGCCTTTAGGTCAGCTAGTAATATATGATTTTCTCTACCTCAAAAGATAGATAATCCATACTAATACAAAAGTAACTGTCCATTACACAACAATTTGAAGAAATTTGGCATTTTGGCTTGGATAAAAAAAGGGTATTTGGTATTTTTCGATTTGTTGGGTTTTTAAATGTAAATAATTGGAAATAGGGTATGTTTTATGTATTGGTAATCATAAGTGCTAGTTCATATGGACGCGCGGAGCCGCGCGGAACTTTCGACCGCGCGGTACAAGATCGAAGTAAACAGCTAGTATTGTCTACATGACCGCGCGGTACCGCGCGGTACCGCGCGGCGCGCTCCGACCCGCGCGCTAGTTCTTGAACCGCGCGGCACGGCGCGTTTCAAGTTCTACAAACTTGTACCGACCTGTTCAGTTGATCCGCGCGTGTTGAGACAGATAGACACATAGATTCAAGAAAAAATGATCACCGAAGGAGACGACATTGTATCTATCGATTTGCTTATCGACGAGATTGAAAAAAGAGAAGCTATCTGGAATATTAACTCCAAGGAATATTCGAATAAAATAATAAAAAGAAGATCTTGGGAAGAATTAGTTTTAATTTTCTGCAGTAATAATGATTCTGAAGAAAAAAAGAAAAACTTAGGTAAGTTACAATCGTATGTATAATCGTAATCCTAACTATCCTGTGTCCGTTTCGACTGCTCGGCCACTATGTCGTAGAAAAAAAAAACTTATGTCAGCATTTCGAAGGAATTTGTAAAAGATGAACAGTGAAAACCGCAAATTCGAAGAGTCAATAATCAGAAAGTTATGTGGGTTTAACCGTGGCCGCGCAGTCCGCATGAATTCAACTGCGCGGCCACCAGTTCTCTTAAACGGAGCGTTGTAAAAGTCTAATTCCTTTTGCTAATCACTGACAGGATTTCGAAGAAAATGTAGATCATAAAAATAATGCCCTACTGTCTGTAGTTCACGACCTACATCACTCCAAAGTTTGGCCGCGCAGTCCGCACAAAGCGAACCGCGCGGCCACGAGTTTTTTTTAATAGACCTTACACGGAGCTTAGTAGAAGTCCCATTCTTTTTGCTAATTACTGACACCATTTCGAAGAATATGTAGACAGTATAAATAAATCCTATAATTAAGAACTACAAGACCTACAGAACTTAAAACCTATAATCGAAGGAAAAAATAGGGTGACCAAGATTTATAGTGTGTGAATCCAGGCTTTTTTCCATTTCAATATCATAGTATAAATATATCATCACTACACAATATACAAAGTCGCTTTTTCTGTCCCTCCCTATATCCCTATGTATAGATTTTAATGCGGTTTTTTTAATAGATAGTGATAGAAGAGGAAGGTTTATATGTATAATAATAAAATCCATTAAATAGGGGCTGTTATTTTTGATGTTTCTAACGTGATGTACAACGTTCGAAGTACTTCGCCCGCGCGTATTTAAACGTTTTTATAAACCTGTTCAGTAGTAGTTGCGCAAACACACACACACATTATTACAAACTTTCACGTTTATAATATTAGTAGGAAGTAGGATGCCTCAAAAAAAAGTATAGGGTAAAATAAAAGCTAGCTCGCAAAAGACAGATTTTTCATACTTTACATTTTAATTTTTTATTTATCGTGATATTTTGAAAAATGTACACTATATCTATATAAATTATAGCACATGTGTTATTCTGACATGTAAGCTATTTTACTGCAAAGTTTCAGAAAAATCCGTTCAGTAGTTGTTGCGTGAGAGCAACAAACACCTTTCACGTTTATAATATTAGTTAAATTATTAAATTATATGAAACATCTGTCCTGTCTGCGAATGAAAGGAATGCCAAAAATATAATATCTTCCTAAAGTGTTTATTTATAAAACTTAATTATTTTATAATGATGACGTTTACCTATTGCAGTAGTCCATGCGTTTCATATCCAAGATGTAAGCTGTTTTAAATAACTTCCTAAAAAAGTCACTGTGCGCTTGCGTTGGTATGTTTTCATTCGAGAGTATAGGTAAGCACCTACCCAGTTGCGTCTGTAGCGACTCCCAAAATGGCTACAATATCAGCGGGGAGGGGTCCCGCCCTGCCCCGCGGAGCTTGACTCTGTATAGTGTTTTTATTCAGTCTCGGTTGTTACAGAGTGCGCCCGTGTTTATCAGTGCAGTGTTAGATAGTTCATAGTTATTTCATAGGATTGTATTGTGACTATACTAATTGTCTTTAATACTGTTGCTTTTATCACACAAGGAAGTTTTATCAATCAAGCGGTAAGTACTTATTCAAAACATTAATAAAATGTAATGTATTGGAACATGCGTGTAATTCCCAATTCTTTATTGCATGCCTACAGTTTAAGGTGGGTATTGTTAAATTGAAAGTTGAATACAGTGGATAATATGTTAAATTTAATGCAACATTATAACCATTATCATAAAAAAATGTTTTACCTATTCGGTAGGTCAATTCTAAGCCCTCGAAATACATTGCCAAAAGGATTGAAACTCATATGAATTCGATATTATATTAAAGGAATAAACAAATAGATACCAAATATAAAACTTCCTAGGAAATGTTCGTCCGCGGCAGACTTCCACTAAAGCGGCAAACTCGCGTCAAAGCTCGCGTTGTTACCGTAGCTGGCCGGAGGACCACTTCTTACCACTAATACATCGCATTTTTTTTCAGAACGATGGGTAGAAAAGGACGTAAACTGAGAGTCAACGAAGACAAGCTAAAAAAAATATTTATAAAATATTCCACAGACTGCATAAACACAAAAATTAAATATAATGATCCTATATTTCATACTACTAGTGGTCGCCCAATGGTCGAAATTCGACCTTATAATATAAATTTAAATTGTGAGTGACATATAATATTCAAACATTATTAAGGTTCTACTGTCGAAAACTAAACTACTATAACCACACATTTGACCAAGACTGTTATTTGCCAATTTATTTTTTGAACAAATTATATGAAATTAAAAGGAAGTAAAATAAAGAATATCTATTTAAAAAATGTTTATTAAAAGAAAACATGCTATAAGAGGAAAATACATATAAAAAATACATATCCATTTAGAGCATATTTTATCGCATATTGCAAACTTCTCTGCAAACAATGTTTTTTGTAAAACCTCTTTTATCGTTTGCTAAATGTCCTTGGCCGTTATATTCGGATATATAAAAACTTAAACCACTTATTTATGTCAATGTCAGTAAGCAGTCAATGAAAAACAAAACAAACATGTGTGTGTGAAATGCATGGTAGTGTGGGTAATGTTTTATTTATTGATTTAATGTACTTTATAAGCATTATTATTGAAAAATATTAGCGTTCTCCACTTCTCCTACACATAAACTATAAGTGTGCCAAATTTTATGCTCCTGCGTCCGCGCAATTTTCGTAAAAAGGGGTCCAAAGTTTTGGCATCACGTATTAATATATAGATCTCAGAAGAAATAAATCACGATATGTCACCGCTTGCGTTGTACTCGTGGCTAAAGAGAAATTACAATAAAGTTTTTGATATAAGTACGACGACAGAAAGTTCTTTATCTTCTCCATCGTGTCGGAGCACGACATCTTCAACGACAAAAAGTGAAATTAATGATAAGCATACAAATCAATTTTCTTTCTTACTAGATGAGCATGAGTGGAAAAAAGTAGAACCAATTTCTGTTCGTTATATAAGACGAGATCTAAAAACTACATCGACACACAAGAAATACAAAACATTGCCTAAGTTCAAGTGGAGCAATCTACTCAAAGAAAAAATATGGCAGTACTCGAGACGACCTTGCACGTGGACTTTCAAGAATAAATTAATTGACTCAGAAGATAATGTGAAAATAAAAGGGAAATGCACACAATGCAGCTGCACTGTAGAAATATGTAGCGAAAAGTTAACAGACAAAACAGCAACTATAAAATGTACAATTTTTAATACAGATAACTTAGTTCCGCATAATCCAAAACTGAAATCTAAGATGTCACCATACAAAAGAAATCAACTTGCAAAGAAATTACAGTACAAATCTGCCACAGTAATTCATAAAGAAATAGCTTCAAAAGTTATCTATATAAATAAAAAGAGAAGGCCTGACTGACTGACTGACTGACTCATCAACGCCCAGCCCAAACCCTTGGACCTAGAAAGCTGAAATTTTGCATAGAGGTTTCCTTTATAATGTAGGCAAGGAATAAGGAAGGATTTTTCGAAATTCAACCTCTAAGGGTGTTAAATAGGGGATGAAAGTTTGTATGGAAAAACGTTATTTTTGTAGTTTACAACATAAAAAATTGTGGTTACCATTCTGGTAAAAAATGAAAAACCACGTGTTTCAGTATTTTTCGAAATTCAACCCCTAAAGGAGTTAAATAGGGGGTGAAAGTTTGTAGGAGAAGTTCAGTATTTTTAAAGACAGACACATGAAATTTCGTATACGGGTTTCTCGATAGAAATAAATAAAGACGTATTTCAGCGATTTTGCAAATCTACCCCCTAAGAGGGTAAAATAGGGGATGGAAGTTTGTAGGTATATGAATTGTGTAGTTTTCATAGATAGGCACATTAAATTTCATAGGATTATGAGTTAGAAATAAATAAGACGTATTTCCGAGATTTTACAAATCTACCCTCTAAGGGGGTGCAATAGTGGTTGGAAGTTTTTTTAGGAAGTTCGTCATTTTCAAAGAGAGAGATGAGATTTGGTTTCATGAGATTTGGTATACGGGATTTTGGTTAGAATATTATTTAGAAGGATATTAGATTTTAGAATTTTACGCTTTAAGATGGTTAAATAGGGGTTGCAAGGTATTATATTGTGGACTTTATATTTAAAGATAAGGTCATGCCTTTCATATACGGGTTTCTGGTTCGATACAAATAAATGACCATCTAAAACATATCTTTATGATGACATCCGTGTTCGAGTGGCGTCCACAACGGTTTTCAAGGTGTCGCCAGCTCTGAGGTCCCGGGTTCGATCCCCGGACGGGTCGATGTAGAAAATCACTTCTACATTATGTCGAGTCTGGGTGTTAGTGGTACCTTCGTTGTTTCTGATTCCATAACACAAGAGCTTTAGCTACTTACTTTGAATTCGGAGCAATGTATGTGATTCTTCATCATCTTTTCGTTTCAATGATTTTCAAGTTTTGTCTGTGTTTTCAAAGTTTATCCAAACTCAATGTATGTGATGTTTTCCACATTATCTTATTATTATCTTAACGCCATAATATTTTATGAAAAACATAATTCATGCTCCTTACTTTGAAAATCCCAGAATACATCCATCTATCCTTTACTACTTGCTACTCTTAACTTTACGCGCGTGCGAAGCCGCGGGCAACAGCTAGTTAAGTATAAAGATAATGCAATCCCTCCCATACTTCCTACAATGAACGCTCTTCGGAAAATAAAGCACGAGAAGAGACAAAGTAATCGTTTGCATGCCAATCCCATTTTAAGCCTACTTATGATGTCAATGTTGCCAAGTTTTAAAAATTTGATTCGCGAAATAAAACTTGTCCCGAATTTTTACATGTATTATTGGTCTGAAGAACAAAATCAATTCTACAAAGATTTTTTAGAAAAAAATCCACAGGAAGTAACTATCACTATAGACGCCACGGGATCTTTCTTTCACCCAATAAAACTTCCTGATGGATCAACATTAACTAAGCGACTCTTTCTATACGTTTGTATGCTAACCTCAAAAACGATAAAATCTCAAGCGATATTTCAAATGATAGCGGACACTCATACTGCAGATTCCATATCATCCTGGTTAAAAAGATGGTATAAGGAAATACATACCGCTCCTAACGAAGTTGTAACTGACGACTCGTCTGCTTTGATTGCTGCAAATGTAGATGCTTTTACAACATCTATAACAGTGAAAAACTATCTGAGACAATCATTCTTAGTGTTGAGAAAACTTAGTGTAAACTTACCAGAAGTTTTTCTTAGGTTAGACACCAGCCATTTTATTAAAAATGTTTACAATTTACCTTGTTTTCAAAACGTGGATACTCCAATTAAAATGTTTTTTATTCGATGTATTTTATTGATAAAAAGATCTGAAAGTTTTGATGAAGTCAAAATGATAGTTTCAAATATGGTCAAAATATGCACTTACAAATACTATAACACTACTAATAAAGCTTGGGACTTAGCAATGCAAAATATGAAGGAGAGATTATTCGCTACGGAAGATCCGGTCCCCGAATATGGCGGTGAAAGAGAAACTTTCTATCACGATACCTTAATAATTGAGGAAGATAATATAATGTATTGGTTTGATGAGATCGTTGAGCAACAAAAAAGCTTATTTCAGACGCCGACTGAAACACGCAACAAATATTATCTGCCCCACCTAACATCAACTTTGAGAAGATTGCTAATCAAGCTTCCATTGTGGAGTAACGTAATGTGTCCTTTGTATGATACACAAAATAAGTCGCCTACATCCTCCTCAGTAGAGAGTTACTTCAAAACACTAAAGCATTTGTTATTTGAGACTCGTACTCACAAATATAATATTGATGAGTTTTTGAATAGATATTCATTACAATTTTCTGCAAGGAGAAACCAAAGTTAGTTTGAAGAGTCTGAATGATATTCCACACAATATTAGTTCTAAATCCCGAAAACGAAAGTTAAAGCGAGTTAAAAGCATTAGCATAAAGAAAAGAATAAAAAATGCTGCCGTGACATTCACTTCCGACTCGATATTTGCTGAGGAGCCCTCGTATACCGAAAATTGGAAGGGTGAGGGATATGAAACTCATAAAATAACATCTACTTCAATCTTATTTTTAAAAAATGGAAATGTAATCGAATCTAAACAAAATGTTTTAAACACCTGCGCGTTTGATTCTGTGTTTTTTATGCTGGCACATGGATACCAAACAAACAATTATATTCGCGAAGTCTTCAACTCTTGTGAAAATAGTTTAATTCGTGATTTTATTAATATATTAGCCCAAAATCAAAATGAAAAGGAAGCATATAAGCTAAGAGAAAACATTGTTTCACTCTATTACCAAAAAAAAAACAATTATTACGAATGTAATTGTAATATGGCTTTTGTGTTTGAGCATATACTTTTTGATTTCTTGTTTAGTGCAGAAAGAAGTAAAAAATGTATTACGCCTTTTTGTAATGAGAAAAATGTAACAAGATTCATTGTGTTTCTTTCTCTCAATTTCGATATTATTAACATGTTTGGTATCAGAAGCTTAGAAGACGCCATCGTTATCGATAATTTAGAATTAAAACATTGTTTAGAATGCAATAACAAAAGCATTAAATACGAATACAAATTAAATAATATTATTTTATTTGATTTAAATGGTACTCAAAACATTATACTTAATGAAATACCACGTTATATAAAAATAACGGAACGTAAAACATTCAAGTTGATAGGTGCGTTAGAGTATGTTCTTCCATGTGTTGGCAATATCGGTCATTACAAGTGTCATTGCTTAATCGACGACCAATGGTTATGTTATGACGACAACCGAAACAAAACTCATGAAAGTTCAGTGCAGCCCATAACACTGCACAATTTAACTTATGGTCTTATTGGTAGTTAAGTTACATGATAATAGGTGAGAATTTTGCTCTAAAGTGGAGCTAAAATTAGATTTTTATTATATAGAGACTTGTTAAATGTTAGATAATAGTAGGCTTATATCGAAATTCACTGTGATTTACATGGTATAGGAATATTTTGTGATTTTATCGTAGTAAGTTTTGCTATAACGATTATAGTATGACTGATTTGTTTGTAATAAAAATATTATGATGTTAATCGATACAAAAACGTAGGTCGTTATTTCTTGATTAAATTGTAATTGTAAGTACAATAACAAATTAAACTGTGATTGGTAGGTAGGTGTAAGTTGTATAATTTTAAGTTTTAGAAATGTTGTTGTTATCGTAAGTCAGATTTTGTTTTTAAATTCTGATTGCAATATGAAAACGAACTGTGATTGTTGAATTAGGTGATTTAAAGTATACTTTAATAAAACTTTATCTACTTACAAACTTATAATTTTATGTTATATAGGTACATGATGTTGCTCTCGTATATCTAGTGTAGTTTTTAAATAAGCTACTTTTTTTAGCTTATATAGTTATGATCTTAATCGTTACAACAACGAAAATAAGCAATTATTTTTTAAATTGTAATTATAAATATGAAAACGAATTGTGATTTTTAAATTATGTGATTTATAGTTTATAGTAGATAATATTATGTTTTATCTATTACTTAAGAAATAGAAATATAAATCAATCGATGACATTTTTTTCTTTATATCCTTTTAATTAGCTTCTCTACTCAATTTCAAACCAAAAGACTAAAACTATTTGCATGTTACGATAAAAAGTATAGAAATATACGTGACAATGAAAACGTCTTATATGGGAATATCTCGTCAGCGCATCGTAAATCATGGTCACCCTTCTTTTAACTCTAGTTACAGGGTATAAGTTCTGTAACTCGCGATTTTCAAACATTAGAACTTCATTCATGATGTTTACAAATTCTTCGAAATCGTATCAGTGATTAGCAAAAAGAAAGACACCTGTACCAAGCTCCGTTTAAGCTCCACTTTAAGAAACACGTGGCCGCGCGGTTCGCCATTACGTGAGTGTTGTGGAACGAGAAGTCCAAACTTTAGAGCTATATTTTTACAATGTATTTTTTCTTCGAAATCCTATCAGTGATTAGCAAAAAAACTTAGACTTTTACAACGCTCCGTTTAAGAGAACTGGTGGCCGCGCGGTTCGCTTTGTGCGGACTGCGCGGCCAAACTTTGGAGTGATGTAGGTCGTGAACTACAGACAGTAGGGCATTATTTTTATGATCTACATTTTCTTCGAAATCCTGTCAGTGATTAGCAAAAGGAATTAGACTTTTACAACGCTCCGTTTAAGAGAACTGGTGGCCGCGCAGTTGAATTCATGCGGACTGCGCGGCCACGGTTAAACCCACATAACTTTCTGATTATTGACTCTTCGAATTTGCGGTTTTCACTGTTCATCTTTTACAAATTCCTTCGAAATGCTGACATAAGTTTTTTTTTTCTACGACATAGTGGCCGAGCAGTCGAAACGGACACACTATCCTAACTAATATTATAAATGCGAAAGTAACTCGGTATAAAATCCATAAGCAAATTGCCTCCTCCACGTCCATTCTTAAGCAATGTTGATGCCAGACTACCGCGCATACATTTTCCGTCATGTGAATGCTCTTACCGCGCGGCTCCGCGCGGGTCCGCGCGGTCATAATTATGAACTTAGACTAATAATATTGTAGTTCGTTATTTTCTACTATAGCTATGGCCAGAGGCGAAAAGGCAGTGTTCAGTAGAAGATACACGTCATTATATTCGTATTCAATTTTAGGGTTCCGTACAAAAGGGTGAAACGGTTCCCTATTACTAAGACTCCGTTGTCCGTCTGTCACCAGGTTGTATCTCATGAACCGTTAGACAGATAAAATTTTCACCAATGATCTATTTCTGTGCCCACTAAAACTACAAATGCATATTCAATAAAAAACAGAATATAATAAATATTCTTTAACTAGCTTCTCCCCGCGACTTCGTCTGCGTGGACTTCAGTCGTCCAAAAAAGAAATGAAAAATGGAATAAAATTGTCATCCGTGTTATAGCTTGAAAAATACCAAATTTCAAAGATGTATGCCCCGGCTTAGCTCGGAAACAATATTAAATTATCCCTCGGGAACTACTTAAGGAATCGGGATAAAAGATAGCCTATGTTCTTTTTCATGTCAAAGGCTACATGCATGCCAAATTTCATCCAGATCCGTTCAGCCGTTTTCGCGTGATCGAGTAACAAACATCCAAACATCCACACTTTCACATTTATAATTTTAGTAGGATAATTAGATTTTTTGCTGTTTTTATAGATAATATATAGATAGTACTGAACCAGTTATCTTATTTATTTTGCCTTTTCTTAGTTTCTATTCTTAATTTTTATTTACTTAATTCTAAAACTGAAATTTTATGTAATTTGCATGCCCATGTGACGGTAGAATATGGAGAACTTTCATAAATGTAACACCTGTACCTGTACCCATGTTTGCAAATAATAAATGACTTTGACTTAGCTATATTGGAGTTCGATTTCAATAATCACAGGATTCAACTGCATACCAGGTTACAGAAACTGTACTGACTTCTACAAGACCTTACCTTTAGATTAATAAAATAATGTATGGTAATGGGAAACACCATACAATGTGTATAAAAATTAATTACAATTCTGTGATCAAACCTTACGCTAGCAGAGAGGTTTTGTCTTGGTAACTATTTGAGAACATACGATCAGCCTGATGGTGGAAAGAAGGAGAAAGAAAAGTATTTACTCTCAAGCAGAAAAAGGGTCTGGTAAGGCTGGGTTCCTGTAACCCATGATCGCTTATAACACCAGGGGAGAATAAACGCGTTGCCAACCTTTTCTTTTGGCGGGGTGAAACGCTATTGCCTTCAACCCACGCTGAGGGCACAGCGTGGGGATATGTCGGACTTGCACCGACTAATAACACCCCGGTCCCGTCCTTGCCTTTGCTGGAGCCGCGGGATCACTTACGCTAGCTCTGCGCAACTCCAGCAGGCTTCGGTCTCACTGGACCCCTTCCAGAGAGGTGGGTGTTTAGTGCCCACCCCTCACTCCGTACGAGAATAGGCGTGTGGAACCTCGCGCCTGCATCCTTCCCCCCTTATCCAAAAGCCTGGTAACTTACTTACTGCAGGATAACAACAGGATTGCTTGGCTGCGATCTCCTGGAGGGCGGAGGTATCTTACCAATCAGCCTGCTCCAATTGGAGAGAAATCCAAATTCTCTAAGATTCTTCTGTGTCCTACTTCTCGTAATGAGTGCAAAAATAAATCAATAACTCAATACGTGACGCGGGATTCGAACTAACGAGTGAAACTTAAAAGACCACACACTGGCCATTAGAACTAAGAACACAAATTCTATTTTCAAAACAGAGTATTTAAAGAAAAAAAAATGAATTCCTATTTTGAAATAAATTCATTTATGGAACGATCATCTATCGAGAGGGAGCGAGCGAGGTTGTTGATTTAATTCATTAGCGGGAAAGAGACAGGTATAGCGGCGTATGAAAGAGATAGCAGCATAACGAAGTGTAAAGAGTACTTTACACTGTACTGTTATGTCGCAGCATTTACGCAGGTTGAGAAAATTTGATTTAAAAGATTTTGTTTCTAGGGAGTATTTTTGTATGAATTTATATATATTATAAATAAAAACCTGATCGAACTTTGGTATCAAGTATTATAAAATCGCCATCGAATTAAACAAGGTAGTTATTCACCCTTTTCTCCCTGTATGAGAGGCCAATGCCCAAAAAGGTGTTTTTTATAATTGTATGTAGATAGGTTAATGAAACCTATCGACTTCACTACCTATGCGGTGTATTTGTGTTGGTCGCAGGTCTGTATTCATTTTTTCACTCGGATTAAACGTCCATAGTAATATGAGTCCTTGATAATTGATAACAGAAATGTAGAATAAAACCGTATTCGATTGCACCAAAGTACAAAATACACAATGTCGTTTAGACATTCTGGAATTTTCATACTTAATTTATAAACCAAACAACAATTTTTTTTTTTTTATGAAAATACCTCTGAGATCTCCATATACCCAATCAATGACAAAAATAATTTCGAAAATGGTTCATAAGTCGCAGATCGCGTAGCATACAAAACAAAAAACAGTCGAATTGAGAAATTCTTTTGAAGTCGGTTAGAATAAGTATTTATATTGATTTAACACAAGCCACAAAATATAACAATACATGAACAAAAATACATCCACATCGCTGTCGAAAAGAAAGAGAGATATTGTATTTAAATGCATTTTATACAAAATTTATAATCAATTGAATCGTTTGTCAAACATACCTACAGATGGCTGTGATCTTTTGAATAATCAAAGCTCTTGGCATGAGGGCGAATAGTTCAATGAAAGGCAATATTTTTTTCATGTTGATTAGCGTTTCATAAACCGGGTTATTAGATGTACATAAATATCAAAAATAATATTAAAAAAAAACAAAATCAGTTGACAATTAACACACACCGTACACAAAAAATTGTAAACTACCTGCTTTTCTTAAAAACCTATAAAATTGTCTTGAATGATAAATGGCGTCATAATAACCTAGACTGTAACTTAGTAAACTAGGTCAATGTTAAGCTGTCTAATTAACTTACAAGTGTTTTGGTCCAATTAAGAGAAACGGGGCTTCTAATTATAGTTATGTAATTTTTAATATCTGGCTCACAGTGTTTTAAGATAAAAAAGTGATTTTTCGTAGAATTTGGAGACGCCTGCTTCAAATTATAAACAAACCCAATTATGTTGTAAAAGATTTTCTACTTAAATCTTTGGATTTTTATATCTCTGCTCTGTACGAAAGTTAAAGAAGAAAGAAAAGAAGTTAAGTTTCGACTGGTCTGTTGGTCTAGTGGTTAGTGACCCTGACTGCTAAGCCAGAGGTCGTGGGTTCGATTCCCACCCACGACAAACCTTTGTGTGATGAGCACGATCATTTGTTCTGTGTCTGGGTGTTATTTATCTATAATATGTATATCAGTTGTCTGGTTGCCATAGTACAGGCTCTGCCTAGTTTGGGATCAGATGGCCGTGTGTGAGCTTGTACCAAGATATTATTAATTTAAAAACACCACGATTACGTAGTATTCGTTTTAGTAAATGGAAAAGTAACAAAATATTCTACCATCGACATAGGCGTTCAGCGTAAACAAAATAAATATTTACTAGTATATACCGTAACAATAAGTAATTTAATAAAAAAAAAATTCTAGTTCTAAATAACCTTCTCGAAACAACAAATAATGTTTACAAACTAAAATGAAAAAAAAAAAGACGCAACGTCAAACTCAACATTGAACAAGCCCCTTTACAATGAATGAGTGAAAGGTATAGACGTGTGAGCGAGACGGACGTACGTAAACACAACGGGTCAGACAGAGACAGTGACAGTCTGTTGACGTAGTAGTAGATGAGATAAGGGACTATCAGCCTGAGGCGCGTTCGAACCGTGTTTTTTACTCGAATACTTTCGTGACAGCTTCTTGTGGCAAGTGTTGTTACGAAATTAGCTTGTATGGGAAATGTGTGTGATTGTATGAGATTTTGGCGGGAGTGGATTAATTGAAAACTCGTTTTTGTTAACTTATTAAGAGACAATGGGCAAATTATGAGGTGTTTATTTAATGTTAATAAAAAATAACAAATTATTACAAATGTCTACTATGTTTGTATGTATCTATACTAATATTATAAAGCTGAAGAGTTTGTTTGTTTGAACGCGCTAATCTCAGGATCTACTGATCCGAATTAAAAACTTCTTTCACTGGTAGATAGCCCACTTATTAAGGAAGGCTATAGGCTATAATTTGCAAAAGCTAGTTATAATTATTTGTCCTAATTCACGACAGAAATCGATTAAAATCGATGTATAACTTTGTACCGTTTCCATCACTGCAAGATAGCAATAATTACGAAATAAATTTACCAATAATTCTAGTCTAAAAACTATAGACACATAAGAGTTCAATAATCTGTGTATAAAAAATATTTATCAGAGAAACTATGCTTTAAAATCAAACATCATTATTTATTGTCGGGGTTATATAATTAATTTGGTTAAAGATATGTTTTTCCTGTCATCATCTGATTTACACAAGTCTATATTTAGTTGTGCTGGTTGCATATAAATTAGAAACAGGTTATGTAAAATAGAAAACTCGTTAAAAATATTTGAAAAAAAAAAAAAAAACGTTATCGTAACTCTTCAAGGCAGGCTTACAAAATTTTAAGAGGATAACGGTCGAACGGTGGGATGCGGATCAAGAATTCAAGACAGAGGGGCCTGGAGCAGGTTGGGGCACATCTTTGCCCAGCAGTGGGACACCTAAAAGGTTAAAAAAGACGGTCGAATACTGTAACGTCAATCAATTTGAAGCAGCCGTTAAATCGCATACTGTCTCTATTACTTAAAGGTGTAAGAGCGATATAAAGGCATTTAAGAACGTATTAAAGTTATATTTAAATAAATAAATGTGGACAACATCAGATACATTGCTCCGAAACCAAAGTAAGTAGCTAAAGCACTTGTGTTATGGAATCAGAGACAGCGAAGGTACCACAAACACCCAGACCCGAGGCAATGTAGAAAAGTGTTTTTCTACATTGACCCGTCCGGGGATCGAACCCGGGACCTCACAGCTGGCAGCACCTTGAAAACCAGTGAACGCCACTCGACCACGGAGGTCGTCATTAAAGTATTTGTATATAATAGTTATAGCAAAATACTGAAGCGTCACTCAAATTTAAGTCTCTTGCTATATCTGTCACTTTAATGTATAAAGAAGCAATAGACATTTAGGAACGACTTGAAGTTAAGTTGCGTATGAGTATTCGGTGGTGACTAGTCTGTGTTATCAAGATGGATTCTACATTTCTTTGACTATTTCTAGGACTGTATTATTTTTAAAGGTTTTTAAAGATTTTTCTATAAATAAATATAACATATTATGCTATGTAAATATACTATTAACATTAGTTGAGTTAATTGCGATTTTTTTTTATAAGTACCTTTATTTTTTTTAATAAAAACTGTTAATATCGGACAATAAAAAAATTTAAGATACAAATTTAATAAAAAAGGCTGACACTCTTCCTGTCTTGTCATTACATCTGTTCAATGGAAGATATAATGAACGATACAATGCAATATTCGTAGCAAATTTCTGGGCCTATTACAACGGAAGGCTGGGCAAAATATAAATGAAAATCAATATTTTTATTCTTCTGTATTCGGGAAAATGCTAGGCCTTTCCCCAAGCTATGTTGGGGTCGGCTTCCTGTCCTCGGATTTAACTGAATACCGTATTTTACATGGAGCGACTGCCTATCTGACCTCCACAACCTATTGCTAGGTAACATTAGTCCATGTTATGAAAAGCAATACTTTTATAACACCTCTAAATAAACTGTTTAGTTCTGAAAAAGTTCTTAAGGGCTCGTGGCTAAGTGTAAGCCGTACGGTTTGACCGATAATAAAGGTTAAGCCGCGCTCGCCGCGGTTGGTCCGTGGATAGGTGACTATTTATAAACATACCGAGACCCCTCCGTGCCTCGGAAAGCACGTTAAGCCGTTGGTCCCGACTGTCATACAGTGATCTTTGACAGTCTGACATTACAGTTCTGACAACCAGTCTTACTATGGAATACTATATTACCTAGCAATAGGTTGTGGAGGTCAGATAGGCAGTCGCTCCATATAAAATACGGTATTCAGCTAAATCCGGTAAGACTGGAAGCCGACCCCAACATAGCTTGGGAAAAGGCTAGGCAGAAGAAGGAGTTCTGAAAACTTTAAAATTAAACATAATTGTCGATGGTTTGAGTTCGAGTTGCGCAGGATTACGATATAAGGAAAGACTCGACGGTCTTTATCAACCCAGCAGATTAGGATTTAAAAGTTGAGGAAAAAATAATGGCTGGTATTCCGACACATTTTGAGAACCAAATTTAAAAAAATTATCGCGACTTCCTTATATTGCCCCAAAAGTGAAAAAATAACATATTAAAAGAAATAATTACAACGTCGCTTTGCTGTAATTTGTAGACATCATCTGAGGTTAATTTTTTTCTGCAAACAAAATTTAAAATACATACATACAGTCTAATAACATAACCCTCTTTCTGATCTTGATATTTATTTTTATCCAATAATTTTGTTTTAAACTACTGAATCGATTTCGATTACATTTATATGGGACAACCTCTAGGTATCCGATACCGATAAAAATATATTTTTTTTAAATCAATCAACAATTGTCGGAGAAATAGAGTAACAAAAATACAAAAAGGCATACAATTCAATTGATAACCACCTTTTTTTTGAAGTAGGTTAAATTGATTTGCATTGATTGGTAGAATATACAAGTCCTTAACTCAAAACGTTTCCTTAAGTGAAGTAATCTAATTCAAGGAATTAAATACAAAAAAAAACGAGGTCTAATTATTCAAGTATACAAAGTATAAAAACTAAACAGCAACACTAACACAA
Source organism: Plusia festucae (assembly GCA_950381575.1). NCBI lineage: Eukaryota > Metazoa > Arthropoda > Insecta > Lepidoptera > Noctuidae > Plusia > Plusia festucae. The sequence continues at coordinate 1,874,892 of OX494457.1, forward strand.
CCATACAAATCCCATACAAACACAAGCGACAGTTACGTCACTCGTCCATCAACCCGAGACAGCGTCAACTCGGAACGTAGACAACTCGCCTAACAACTCCCCTCACTACTCGCCTCAACAATGACAAGATGCAAACGAGGCACGAGCCGCACGCACACATAGGTACTCACACAGACAAGTTATTATTATTACATGAACGCGACAGATAGATAAGGCTGTAAATGAAAAATATTTTTTGTGTTTTTGTGCAATTGCAATTATTTTTATGTTGTTAATGATGTATTAATTAGTAATATTGATATGACATTTTTTTTATTGGTCAGTACCTATCGTATGATAACCACTTACAAGGCACAACAATATGATTATTCAGATATTGACTGCTTGTGAATACCGGAACGTCGTCGCTCAGTTTTAAATCGCAGTTAATTATCCTACTGTATGTTTAACCTCAAGATGTAAAGAAGCGACCCAAATATATTTAAGAACATCTTAAAATTAATTTGAGTGTGATCAGAGAGATGAATAGATAAACTAACATTTATCAAATTCAGTTCGTTTTTTGGAAACCTGACAAATAATAATGTGCATATAATTAACGTCTTATTCTATTTACATTCGAAATAATAATCTCTTATTTTACGTCGGTAAAAACAAAATTCTCACTTCTCACCTTCGTTCGATGCGTCGCTTGAACTCACGCACACAGGTGCACTGTAAGCGTGTCGGTGAAGACAATAAAACGTCTATGTGTGCTCTAGATGTATACCACGACTGAGAGATTATGATACTTGGTTTAATAGTAATGATATAAAGTTTTTGGGTTTTGTTTAGAGTATACGTACGGGGAATATTTTCCTGCTGTGTTGTGTTGTATTTTAGTTCCAAAACAGTATGGTGTTGATATTAATTTGTCAGCAAATTCTAACTAAGGTCATCGTTTTTTTTAATATCTTGTTAACCCCTCGTGCTAAGCTTGTGTTACGAGTGAGCTCACATCGGTGCAAAAGATGGATTTCGAACGGGCAACCATTATGATGCCAAGCTATTAGACTACCACTGCTTCAATACTATGCAAAACGTATTACGGCAGAAAATTCATTTCTCTAACAGTGGAATAATCAGCTGAATCGGGTAAGACTGTAGCCGTAGCTGTACCCCAACATAGCTTGGAAAAAGGCGGAAGAAATGGGATATCGAATTTGTACCTTGTAACGAGCTTTGATTAAAGCAGTTGCAGTGTTTTTGGTCAGTTTGATAATACCTAATACAAGCTGTACCACGTGGTGTTAAACGCGGTGGTTTATTAGACAACTTGTTTTTTCGGGTTTCCTTATGAAATAAATAGAGCCTTTGTACATTTGTTGTCTGATGTTATTGTTTTACTATTATGAGTGTACAACATAGTAAAGGTTAAGCCGCGCTCGCCGCGTTTAGACCGCGGATGGGTGACCTTTTGTAAACATACCCGAGACCCCTCCTCGCCTCGGAAAGCACGTTGAGCCGTTGGTCCCGACTGTCATGGCAGGCTTCATGTAAAATACGGTATTCAGCTATGTCCTGTAAGACTGGAAGCCGACTCCAAAATAGCTTGGGAAAAAGGCTAGGCAGTTAATGAAATAAAAATTTCGTAACTCAAAATTACATAGCTGCACTATATAAATGCACACACAGTCACACACACACACTTATTACTGAAAATTATCTTTCTAATGTGTGTGTCTTAGTTTCGTAGTAAAGTAACATTGAAGATTCAGATCAACGTATCTTCTGGATAAAAAGAATTATATGACATTAATAACCTTGGTTTAGAACTAAATCATTTGTTTAAAAATCTTAATTAAAACTTTACATAAAATCTAAGCTATACCTGCCTAAATCGGCGATAGCCTTAATGACTGGAGCATCAGACTTGCAATCATGAGGTTACGGGTTCGAATCTCATCCATTACACTACCGACGTACTCGTAACCCAAGCATCTTAACTTAGGACCAGAGGTTAACGTAAAATGAGACCTAATAACTCACTACAAACATTAGTCTTGTCATTATACAGGGCCTAAATTTTCAATGAAATCAGCACAAACACATCCTATACATATTGAAAAAAGTATTCAGAGCCAAGCCCTACAATCATGATAAAATGCCTACGTTATCTGCTCTCCTAGTAGTTCACGGCCACCGTGACAGGTGGCGTCAGGCAATGCTATCGTTACAACCACCACGTTTTATGGGCGCCTGGTACCTGTCTCCAGTATCGACCGAATATGCACGAATTCTGCCTGTCCATCTGTCTGTATTAACGTCTTAAAAGAACACTTAAAATGTTTTAAAATAAAAGTTTAATTTTTTTTCAAGAGATTTCCTTGTAAGCTTTATCAACCGCAGAATGATGGAGGGGATAATATAATAATAATACCTGTCTCCAGTATAGACCGAATATGCACGAATTCTGTCTGTCCGTCTGTCTATACCAACGTCTTTAAAAAAAACACGATACTGTAAAATGTGAACAAATAAAAAAAAACCTTACTTTTCCACAAAAGAATTGCTTGGGAGCTTTATCAACCACAGAAAGATGGAGGGGATGTAGGTAGGACCCTTACCCCCAAATAATCAAACTATAATATAACTTTAACACATTCTTATATGTCTATCAGTCGCAACTTCACACCTAACAGAGACAAACCAGCAAGAGGCTTAACGGAGCCTTAAACTGATTCACGTTTCAGTAGTCTAAATCATTCTAAAATTATTGCATGCTTCGTTTACTTTATCGGAGGAAGTAAGGAACTTGGAACGGCTTCGCACGCGTCTATACACATATATAACTTCCTCATGAATCACTATCTATTAAAAAAAACCTCACCAAAATCAGTTGCGTAGTTTCAAAGATCTAAGCACACATAGGGACATACAGACAGCGGAAGGCGACTATAAACTACGAAGTAGGATAAAAATTAAATAGCTCTTGTTCTGCGAACATTTTTTTTTCAACCTCTCTTCTTCTGCCTGCCTAGCCTTTTTCCCAAGCTATGTTGGGGTCGGCTTCCAGTCTTACCGGATTTAGTTGAATACCGTATTTTACATAGAGCGACTGCCTATCTGACCTCCACAACCTATTGCTAGGTAATACAGTATTCCATAGTAAGACTGGTTGTCAGAATTGTAATGACTTAACGACTATCAAAGATCACTGTATGACAGTCGGGACCAACGGCTTAACGTGCTTTCCGAGGCACGGAGGGGTCTCAATATGTTTACAAATGGTCACCCATCCACGGACCAACCGCGGCGAGCGCGGCTTAACCTTTATTATCGGTCAAACCGTACGGCTTACACTTAGCCACGAGCCCCTCTTTCAACCCCTCTGTCTTCCCATATAATTGACTTAGCCCCATTTTTTTATCACTATTTAACTCAACCAAGATTAAATACGATTACTAATAGTTTCAAACTTCGGTAGAGCGCGTTAATACATCCATTATTATACTAAGAAATGGTTAAATAATTATCTATTACTTGACCATTTACTAGACTAAATAATTGATGAAAAATCTCGTTTTGACACCATTAGGTAGCATATAAACATTAGCTGAGTTAGCTTGCGCTGTAATAGAGAAAAACATCAAAGCAGTCTGCCCGCGGCTTAGCTTCAATCTTCAATTTTCCTTCGGGAACTACTTAAGAAATCGGGATAAAAGGTATCCATGTTCTTTTCCATGTCAAAGGCTACATGCATGCCAAATTTCATCCAAACCCGTTCAACCGTTTTTGCGTGATTGAGTAACAAACATACAAACATCTAAACATCCACACTTTCACATTTATAATATTACTAGGACTAGGACTAACACCCATATTCCAAGACGTTTCCTCGAAACTTCCTCGACTCCACTCAACCTCATTCAAGGAAATCGGTATTCACAGTTGTAAAAAATCACCTCCACTTGGCGTCCCTCGGCATTTTTCCTCAGTCAAGGTAAGGAAACAACTGTCAAACTCAAGGTACATCGCGACGTACCTTAAGGAACACTCAAGGAAGATTTACGGCCATATTTACGTTGTTTTCGCTCATACTTGTAAAGACAACTGTAGAATTTATTTGAATAAGTAGTTTTTATAAGTGTTTTCAATGGATTTCCTACAGTTTCTGAATTATCTGTATGATAATCCGTACGATTACCCTGCACGCCGTTATTTACGGGATGCAGAAAATCCCAGACATATTTCTTGAAACAATAAAAATAAAAACCGAATAAAACTATCGAGTCACAACACAAATAATTAAATCAACGTAAACTGACGTAAACATAACAACACAGGATGACAGGACCGACGCGATCACAAAGATAATAAAAAACAGCAATCTGACAATTTTTGAGTGACCATAGACAAAAAAAAAGAAAATGTATACTTTAGTCTATGATTCAATGACGTTTTACCTCGACTCGACCTCGACTCAACCTCACTGGAGGATCCTCAAGATTACCTCATGACAAGATCGAGTTTTAACTAAGAATACCGATTTCGAGGATTCCTTGAGGTAGTCCTTAAGGTAACCTCGAATGAGTGGAGGTGGAGGAAGTTTCGAGGAAACGTCTTGGAATATGGGTGTAAGACTAGGATTCATCATTTCATTCCTTCATCAACAATCACATTTTAAACATTATCTGATCAATAAGAAAAATATTGATTTCAAAAATCGACATCAAGTGACTGAGTGAAGGGTGCACAAAGTCACCCTATTAATATAATAAATATGTGGTCTCTATCGCACATACGCGCGCCTCATATATCTATCTCATTCGACATGTAAATGAAAAATCAATGAATGCACCCAACAAGGATTATTTTTGAAGAATTAAACTTGTAAGGAATTAATTGTTTATCTAATATCTACACTAATATGAAGAAACATTTGTATTTTTGTGTGTGTATATTTGTAATGAATAACAATAAAACATAATGCTAAGTATATTTTTCACTAAAAAAATTAAGTACCGCGGGCGGAGTCGCGGGGTAAAGCTAGTGATCTTATAGGTACAAGTTGGGAGCGGGCGACATGAGGCAGCAGCAGACGACGTGTCGCAGCGACACTACTGGTTTCTATGTATTTCTATGAAATTACATTCGTAGTTAGCGACACGTGTTGAAACCAGTAGTGTCGCTGCGACACGTCGTCTGCTGCTGCCTCATGTCGCCCGCTACCAACTTGTACCTTTTATTTACGTTAAATAACTGAGTAGTAAAATACATAATAGAGGAGTTCGACGGTAAGCCTGTACGGTTTGACCTATAATAAAGGTTAAGCCGCGCTCCCCGCGGTTGGTCCGCGCATGGGTGACCATTTGTCAACATACCGAGACCCCTCCGTGCCTCGGAAAGCTCGTTAAGCCGTTGCTCCCGACCGTCATACGGTGATATTTGACAGTCGTGACGTTACAATTCTAACAACCAGTCTTACTATGGGATACTGTATTACCCAGTAAAATGGGTTGTGGAGGTCAGATAGGCAGTCGCTCCATGTAAAATATAGTACCTATTCAGCTAAATCCGGTAATACTGGAAGCCGACCCCAACATAGCTTGGGAATAAGGCTAAGCAGAAGACAATATATGTATAATAGTATAATTATTCTAGTTTTTAAGGATTTGGAAAAGCATTTGGAAAAACATGCATACTAACACTGTGTGATTTAACAAGCCTGTTCGCGATAAACTCACGTTGCGTCGCGACTCTGCCCGTGTAGGCGTCGGTTACCGGAAATTTATAGCCCATAGCCTTCTTTAAAAGTGGGCTATCTAACAGTAAAAGAATTTTTCAAGTCAGTCCAGTAGTTCCTGAGATTAGTGCATTCAAACAAACTAAGTCTTCAGCTTTATAATATTAACTAGCTTTTGTTCGCAGCTCCGCTCGCGTGGGCGTCATTTATCATGACAAATTAGCCTATAGCCTTCCTCAAAAGTGGGCTATCTAACAGTGAAAGAATTTTTCAAGTCGGCCCAGTAGTTCCTGAGATTAGCGCGTTCAAACAAACAAACTCTTCAGCTTTATAATATTAGTATAGAAAAGTAATACACATAAGTTAACTGTCAAAAAACTGCTTCAACGTTCAACCATAACAAGTACCTACTAACTAACGCTAACCATTATGAAGTTTAAAAAACATATCGTTTAAATTCGCGTGTTTGAAAAACATTGGCTGTGTGAGCATAAACAAATTTGTCAATCGTAAAGACTTGTTGCTTTAAAACAGACTTATTTAACCGCCATATCATTACTCAATTAAGATTCAAATGAGATTAAACCTACCCCCAGTTTACTATTTCGTCAAATAATATAATAAATAAATAAATAAATAATATCTTGGGACACAGCTCACACACGGCCATCTGATCCCAAACTAGGTTAGAGCCTGTACTATGGTAACCAGACAACTGATAAACATACTTATATAATTCTAAATACATACATACTATAGACTAGCTTCTGCCCGCAACTTCCTACGCGGATCCTGTTGCTTATGCCAGCGACAACAGGGTCGTCAAAATAAAAGATCTGAAACGTCTGATGTCAAATTCTCAGAGCCCGGGGACGGGAAAACAACGTGATGCGCGAGACGATTCGAGAACCTCCAGATTTTTCATTTTTGTAAGATAGCAGGAAATGCCCATCAGAACTTTTGCTCACGATCAGCGGTCAGTCGCGCATCATATTCTTCAGTGGTTTCTAGAGACGTGGATGGTAGATATGCGTAAATACGATGAGAATGCAGGCGTGCTTCGCGATCCGAAGCTGACGCTCTTCGGTAGATTCTTGGGATCTTAATATGATCCTCAATCTTTTAGCTCCTTTGGAACATTGGAAAAGATTTGACCTCATTCATCATGGTTATAGTTTTATTGTGAAGATACCTGATCAATTAAAATCTAAGTGACTGCAAAGTAAAGTGACATGAGAATATGGTTTTTATAGTTCCATTTATATGTCAAATACTAAGCTTAATTGTTGTGTGGTTTATAGTTACGGTTAGGTAATTTTAGATGGTCGTGTTCTTCCCATAGAGTGAATATTAAAAATCACAGGCACGAAGTTTTATTGATATAACGATTGTTTTGAACGCTCAAATAACATAAGCCCGAAGGCATATATATATTCGATAAAAAAAATAAAAAAAAAATAATTGGGAGTTTTGGCCAGTAGAGTCGAATTATAAATGAAATACCATCGTCATCCAAAATCAGTCCGAAAGGTTATGTTATTTTATAATTATACAGTGAAATTAGTGATAGCTTTGATTTCCAAGTCAGATGTTTCAAATCTTCGATTTTTATAAGTCAACAGGGAATGCCCATCAGACCGAACCACTTTTGCTAAGACGTCATTCCTATATATGTGTTATGGTGTAGCCGGGCTCTTGGAGTTCGACAACAGGTGTTCCAGATCTTCAATTTTTATACGTCAACAGTGAGTGCTCATCAGGCTGAACAACTCTTGCTAAGACGTCATTCCTATATGTGTTATGGTGTACCCGGGCTCTTGGAGTTCCACATCAGGTGTTCCAGATCTTCAAATTTATTCTCTCAGCAGAAAATGCTCATCACGTGGAACAATTTTTGCTATGGTACTATTTTTGTATCTCTTATAGTTTAGCTGGTCTGTTGCGGTTCTGCATCAGGTGTTCAAATTTCCAAGATAAATTATAGCCTATATGTTGCCCAGACTTAATACCTATACAACAAAAAAAAAACATTCAAATCCGTCCAGTAGTTCCGAAGATTAGCGTGTACAAACAAACAGACAAACAGACAAACAGACAGACAGAATTTTTTTTTTGGATTCGTGCTCTATTACTGTTTGTAAACCCCCCTCAATTATTATTTTTTTAATATATTCAATGTACAGACATAGTTTTTTTACTGTTTTATTATATGTATAGATAAATAACACCCAGACACAGAACAAATGATCGTGCTCATCACACAAAGATTTGTCCTGGGTGGGAATCGAACCCACGACCTCCGGCTTACCAGTCAGGGTCACTAACCACTAGACCAACAGGCCCGTACTATGACAACCAGACAACTGATAAACATACTTATTGTATATAAATATCTATAATATGTATGTATTCAAAAATATATAAGTATGTTTATCAGTTTTCTGGTTACCATAGTACAGGCTCTGCCTAGTTTGGGATCAGATGGCCTTGTGTGAGATGTCCTAAGATATTATTATTATCTGTCGATATTTTCAATGGTAATGTGACTGAGACATAAAGTTAACGGCGCCTTTAAACTTCTACTTTTCGATTCTGTATTCAGAGGTACGTCGGTAAAAATATAGGTAGTAACAATTGGTGCAGTACACTGCAGCTTCTTTGCGCCACTGCAGCTAAGTTCCAGTTTTCAAGGTCATTCAAGTCCGTAGACGAGTATTTATACTACATATGACTATCCTACTATATACAACATGTAACAAAACCCCTGTCAGATTCAATAAAGGCGTATTCGTGGTAGTTCATGAACCGACTCGCATTGGCGGCTTCTTTGTCACCAAAGTGTAGTGACCTTTGAGAAGCGGTCAGTTGTTCAGCTGTTGCCTTGGATCAGTTTTTATTTGAATTTAAATATTTTGATTGGGGAAAAATTTTATTCTCCAATCCATTAAATGGCTACGTATATATGTTCGCAATACGAGACGGAATAATACTCTCAGGGATCGGACAGGGTTTTTGTTACACGCTGTATATGTATATACTAATACATATTATAAATGTGAAAGTGTGGATGTTTGGATATTTAGAAAATAAGACCAATTTTTTGCAAAATAGTTAAAAAGAATACTAGATGTTTAGATGTTTGTTACTCAATCACGCAAAAACGGCTGAACGGATTTGGATGAAATTTGGCATGCATGTAGCCTTTGACATGGAAAAGAACATAGGCTACCTTTTATCCCGATTCCTTAAGTAGTTCCCCAAATTTCATACATCCGTTCAGCCGTTTTTGCGTGATTGAGTAACAATCATCAACTTTCGAATGACGTCTGCTAACCAAGGAAATATCCAATAACAGCCAAAGGTTTGGAGATGATTTATGGCACTGAAAGATAGTAAGATTTTAACAAAACATGTAGAAACATGTTTGTTCAGACTATCTGAGCGGTTTGACCGAACAGGATGCGTCAGCGGTACATTTACAAGTAACTAGCTTTTCCCCGCGACTCCGTCTGCGGTAGCTATTATTTTTTAAATATAGCATGTGTTACTCAGGGTGAATGTAGCTTTCTAATGGTGAAAGAAATTTCGAAATTGTCAAAGTAGTTTTTGAGATTATTCATTACAAACATACACACACGCAAAAATACAAATCTTTCCTCTTTTTACTACTGTAGATAACAAATTTCAAATTAATCGAAATTGTTATACCTTTCCTTCTCTATATGGGAAGAGGCCTATGCCGCCCAGTAGTGGGACGTCTATAGGCCGGTATTATTAAACTTACTTAATGAGATTTGCGGACAGAAGATGAGTACGGCATCAATGGATGAAGATAATAATCCCGATGAAAATCTGACACCGTATTAGATTATTGTTCCTTGGAAAAAAAAATAAGGTTTTCATAAACACGTGATCCACTGTAAATATTATGTACTAGTTAGGTACAGTGGAGCGTCTCTCTGCTGACCGCAAAAAAAGTACTAGGCGCGCATATTCAGCTAACAGTTCACTAACTACGATTAATGGGCCATGCAAGTAGTACCGGAAAAGTAGCGACACCAAAATAATCAATTTCCATCGTACATTCGTAGCACAAGTACCAGGAGAGCATAGAAACGTGGAGTATAGCCAATGCCCAGGTGATGCTGACTCGGGTCTGATGATAATATTTTTTTGTGTAGCTCAGCATTTTTGCGCACCGTACTCGTCGGGGCACGCGATCGAGGGAGTGCGGTGTAGTGCGACGTAATAGTCTTGATCGTTGAATTTTTCATTGTTTAAATTGTTTAGTGATTTTTATTTGTATGTACGGTATATGCATATTGAATTACAAATGATTATCCAAAAGCCAAGATAATGCCAATTCCTTATCTAGGTAGTTGGTTTTTTATAAATGTTCAATTAATAATAAACATAGAAAATATATTTGATCTCAGTATACCTTTAAATGATGCCTTATATAAAAGCTGTTATTCAAAAATTAATAGCAATATTATAATAAACCGACAAATTTATATTAATAAAACTGTCAAAATCGTATAAAAACATAATAAAACTGTCAAAAATTAATAAAGGAATGATAAAATCTGTCAGAAATATGAAGATTTCAATGGAAATTTATACGGAATGCGTTTCAACACATAATCCAGTGACAGGTAATGTAAAACAGTTGTCAAATTTGTGATAATGTAGTGAATGAATGCCTTATACATTTGTAATTATAATAAAATCATATTTTTTTCTACAAGTTTAGATTTTCATATTCATGAGTTAATTAATTATGCAGTTGATGCGAAGGCGTACGTATCGAGAAATATAGCATCGGATTTTAATTTCCAGCACTTTTACTAGATTCGAATAAAAGTTCTTATGTTAATAATCCTGTGAATAATTAACAACTTTAAGCCCAAAATTAATAAATCTAGATCATTTTTCATATGTACCTCGATTAAGTCAAATTCTATCTCTACAACAAGCAAATTATGCATAGTTAAATTCTAACATTCATAAATAATTAAGCTTATAATATTTACAACCACTTGAATTATGCAAACAGAATTTATCAAATCATTTAATTACATAATACAAATTTAATACAACGCCATCACAAAAATCGGACCATCAAAAAACCAACAATTAAAAAAGCCCCACAATACAAAGTACCAAGACCACACACAAGCCAGGGGGTTGCAACCACCCCTGCTCGCCACGTGCTCACCACCCCACCGCACACCTACATCTATATTTACTGAGTATACTTAAATATAGGTTAGCCTGTCTGTCACTGTGTGGAGTCGCTAACCACGTTTTTGAAGTTACTATAGTTATATATCGTTCGAGTTGTTCTACTTCGAGGCTGGCAGACCTTTAGGGTTTGTTTGGGTATCAAAAGTTATTGTAAGCCCTACCTATCTAGTTTTTAGGCGTCAATTTAAATAAAAGCCATATTTTTTTTTTTATAATAAATTTAATAATATTATACTTATTGTATCAGACAGGTTGCAATGGCATAATCTGAATTAAATTTCTTATGTGACTGATCCCATTATATTTAAACTTTTGTTACCTTGTATACTTAAGTGTGCACACTCGAGTTTTTACAAATAAAATTATTTTCATCTTTAGCTATGACGTCTTTAAGCCGCAATTCAGAACAGTACCAAATAGAGCAAAATATTTTGACTGTCGTTATCCCAAGAGATTTTGTGTCTAACTTCTAAAATACACTACTTATGCTTGCCTAAACTGTAGAAAATGTAAATAATATTTATATAAGATGTGAGCCAAAACCTACTAAAAAACCACGTGGTCACTACATTAGTAAACATCAGCTGCTACCCGTAACTGACCCCTAATCGGACGCAGTCCGTTTCCAGCCTTACTGACATCTCAACTACAAGGATATTAATAGTCAACTGGGTGGATAATATGACTGTTATGATTTTACCAATAATTACTTAAAATTATACGTTTTATTATAGGAATTATAAATTTATAAAAACACTAATACATAATTCTAATCAATCAAGGGTTACTATGTATTATGTAGTTAATGAGTCATGGATAGAGTCGCTCTATATCCAATCTAGATTTTTCCGTTAAGGCTGGAAGTCGATCCATACATAACTTGAAAAAAGGCTCCGCAGAAGAAGATAGAACATGTACTAATCAATAACTTCTCGATTCACAGGGCGCCCACATCAAGTAAAAACCTGATCAGGCTAATGTCGACCTAAAACTCTGAAAATTTCAGAAACAATACTGTGGTAGAAGCAATATGATAATCACTACTTGACGAATGGATTGGTGAACGGTGGTAACGCTGCGCGCGCATTCCCTTGTAATCTTTAAAGGTGACGGTTTATATCACCCATAGGCTGTGTTTAATAAACAATATTATTAAAATGAGCTAGTAACATTAAACTACGCGCGTTCATTTTCCTACTCTATAAGAAGATTTTGGCTCCAGTGTGGTACACAGCACAGTACATTTAGACTGGTACAGTAAAACAAATTTAGCAAAATATATCTATGTTGGTTAAGAGCTTGAGTTGTGGAATAACTAACACCGACCTATTTAACAATTACGAAATCAAAAATTGTCTATATGTTTATTTGGCATTTACAAATTTATCTAATGATATTTATTCCTTCAAAATCCTTAATTAAAAAAGTTGATATCAACAAGTTATTTAGTAAGTAAGCTCTTTCACATTATTTGTAACTACAATACAGCTTATGACCTCGTAAAAGTCACCGCTTGTCTATCTAGTATCAAGAATGTTTGCGATACAATATATTGCAAGGTGTCATTCAAGTATGCCAGATACAATGTTAGATAAATGGGGTCTAAGTTTCAAGGTCTTGGTCAAGTGCAATTACTGTGTAACTGTTCATTTAGGTATCTGGACGTATTACGCTATTTAAAGTACATTTTTATAACCTACCTAATACACTACTGCAACCGAGCATCGGCACCACGATAAAATTTTGTCGTGGCAATTTATCGAATCTACTCGTCAAAATATCTTCGTTCTAACGTTTTGTCTTCGGTTCTAACATGGCTGCCGATGGCAATGACTGAATCTAGAGACGCGCGCAAGGTAGCCACGTTAGGGCCGAAGACAAAATTATATTTTCACGTATAAGAGTTGATAAAATACCACGATAATTTTATCGTGGCGCGCATCGTAGCTCGGCTGATCAACAATAATATTGTTGTTTACAGGGGGGACGGAGTAAAGGCTCAAAACTGTCAAGTCATAGGTGCACGTTTACAAGATTCTAAGCAGAATAAAAGCACTCAATAGGTAATACCCAGCAAGCTAAGTATAAAATTAAAGCAACCTTTATAGTTTTTTACATCGACAAAACCATTACAGAATACTATTATTTTTTTAGTCAATATTTGAACTATAAAATAACTAAATATTTCAGTAGCTTTCAATGAAAATACCCGTGTGTGTTTTATTTACCTTGATACCAACGTTCAAAGGACAATCTTCAATTTCTGCCTAGCTTTTCCTAAACTTTGTTATGATCGGATCACAGGTCTCACAGGTTTCAGTTGTACCAGATGAATTGGCAACACTTGTCGTCAGAATAGTAGGGAGAGTAACAGTTTATTTTATCATGCCATTACAAAATCGATCACAAACTAACAGGAATGGTAGAAAAAGCAGTATTAATTAGTAGTAAGAAGTTGATACATAATAACATTTTTTATAGTGTAAATATATTCTGAAACAAAAACAAAAGAAAAAAGGATTTCGCTTGATCGTGGAAAGGCAGGCGATACTATAAACGAGTGAAGTTAAATCTAGCTATGCATTCATAATTAATAACAAAAAAATACAAATTATAGAATATAAAAAAATCACAGCAAAAAAGTGTTAAAAAAATATAAAATTTACTAAAACATAATTTTTTATCTCGTTTATTCGTTAATATACCAATCCTGGACGAAAATATTTTCTTTATATTTCAAACCAGTCTGTAATTACTGGGACCAAAAAATATTAAATAAAAAAATATTTATTCGAATTTCGCTTCATGTCGAACGGCAGACGATACTCAAGCGAGTGGAGTTGAACCTAGCTATGTATTGGCAGCCATTTTGGTTGGACTGTGTAAGGTAAGCGATAGCGAGGGATCACGGCTCAAGAAGTGCTGGTCGGAGTATACTGTTATACTTGTGTTGTACGGGGTGGGCGAGTACGGTTGGGAAAAAAGGTTTTTGTTTTGTACAGTTTGATTAATTTTTTTTAAGATTTTTGATGAATTATTGGAGATAATCTTTTTGTAACCAAATATTTCATAAGTAACATATCTATGAAATATAGTGTTGACAGAATGGTCTTACTTACTTGCATTTTTTTAACAGGTAATTACTTGCAACTTTTAACTTACGATAGTAAATTTTGTAAGTTATTATAATATGACACAACGCGAACAATATCTTTTTATAAATTTAAATTTTATCAAAGCTAATTCCTTCAATAATAAAATGGAATAGATACCAAGACAAGAAATATTCATCAAATCAAGAAAATTCACTTTCCAAATAGGTAGCAGATAGCTTAAAAATCTTTCAATTTCGACAAATCTACAAAAAAAAAACATTTTAAAAATAAAACAATACCTCAAAATATTTAATTAAAACAAACATTCTGACGGTACCACCAACTTGTAAATACGTACACATTCACCTACATTACACACACAGACACAGTTTTATGGCGCGACTCGCTTACACACAGACACACACAGGCACGAGAAACGCACACTAGCGCATTTATTTTATTCTCACTGGAAGGTAATTTTTGTGATTTTAATACATAGGTATTTTTATTGTAAGTTGAAGTTGTTCGGTTAAGTTAAAAAAAAACTAAATGATTGGAAATTGTAAAGGATATAGCGAGGCCCCGCGGTTTTGCGTGCGATAGATCGTTGACGTGGACTTATCAAAAGAACTTAATACATAGAAAATTCTTTACTAAAGAACCCGGAACGGCTTCGGCTTCGCACGTGTATGGTACTTAAATACCATCTCTTGAATCACTCTACCTATTAAAAAAACCGAATCAAAATCGGTTGCGTAGTTTTAAAGATCGAAGCATACTTAATAACAGACAGCGGGAAGCGACTTTGTTTTATATAAGTAGTGATTGTACACCATGTGAGTTAAAACGGTGATAGGGTAAAATGTCGGTCTAAATTCGTTCAGTACTTTTTGCGCCAACTTACAATCTTTCGATTATACCACAAGCTAGTTCGACATTTATATGACGGTTATGTTTGATGGTTCTCTCTTCAAGAGATGAGAATTTGACACGAGATCTGGCGCAGTCGTGGTGGCCTAGCAAGGTGGATATTCGTGCACAAAGTTCTATGTTCGAACCCAGTACAGGCAAGTACCAATGTAATTTTTTTTTTCTTTTCTATGATATCATTGACAATCGTTGAAGGAAAACGTGATGAGGAAACCTAGATTCCAAAAATTTGATTACGAAATTTCCAGCTGTGAGCCAGCGTGGTGATCAAAGCTCATTCCTTCTCTATATAAGAAGGCCTGTGCCCAGCAGTGGGACACTTATAAGCTGGTATTATATTTATTTATCTGGCGCTGTCAAAATTATATCTTTGATTCTGTTGTATTTAAAACCAAATCTGGATTGACTATTGACTTTAGAGAGCTAGAAGATATTGTTATCTCAATATCGTCTATGTGCAAACATATTGGTCATTTGCAACGTGAACTTTGGTACAACTCATAACGGTTTGAGATCAGACGGAAATCTGACTAAATAGGTCGACCTTTTCTTGAAAAAAATGAGAAAAGTTACGTACACAAAAACTCAAAAAATATAGAAAAGGCATGTAAGCAGATAAGTATAAATTATCACCGCAACAGTACCCGTAATCGGAAACTCCGCAGAATCTTGCAAACAAGGTAATAAGTCAATTTTAATAAAGTAATCATAGACATATTTAATTGATCTTTTCATTATAGTCCAGGATCCCCCGTACATTTTTGAATTTGATTACTATCAAGCTAACTTTTTGTGTGTAGCTTCATAGTGATGAGACGCCCAACAATTGCCTATAAGCAAGCCTTGACTGTGGGACCTAACAGAGATAGCAAGGATACCGTTTGTCGATTAGATAGTTCTCAAATATTTATTACTAACGGAATATTTTTTATTTTAATCTTAAGATAATTATCTAATTTAGTCGAAAAAACATTTGTCCGACAAAATCTATGGTCCGATCGATGAGTCCCCCCTTACCAACATGTATTGTTAACCAGGTCATCATAAGTTATTACTAACCAGCTGACTTTTTTTTTTTTACTTAATTAACATTTATAAAAATTAACCGTCACATTGTCCTACAAATTGCGTGGTACGTTATCCCGGTCCTACGCTCAGAAATTGTTAGTACCACAAGACCACTTTTGTCATTACTAACTGTAGGACAATAATATTTTATAATAGGTTAGAGTGTTTTCTACCCAAATGAAACAATGTCCTACAAAAAAACAGGTACGTATCGCTAGTCCGACAAGAAAAGTCATTTTTTTTAGAAAACGAAAATTTTTCTCTCCTAGTAACTTCTTAGCCGTACTAACTTGTATCCGGATCAAATGTTGTTTTAATAGTTCTAATAACAAATTCATGTTATGTTTGTTGTTAACTAACATATTTATTATTATAGTTTTAAGAACAAATTTTTGTATTTTCGTTATTAATTAACACCTAAGTTTATCAAGATCGTATTGTCAGCATGCTAAATCCTTCATTTCTGTTTTTCAATTAGTTTTTTTTAATTATCCTAAATAATTTATAGTTAAATATATAAACAATAATGTTTCTTAGGTTGAAATAATATAAAAGTCTTTTTATTAAACAACTTGATGTAGACATTTTGTACTTGTCCCACCAGTCACAAATGCCTGTCTCACCAGTCACAATATAATTTTTTTTTTTAAATGTTTCTACGTAGGTAATCAGTCTAATTCTTCATAATATTCAATGTTTGTAGGATAAATTTAGTATTGAGAGGGAAGTATTTTTTAAAAGTTTAGTGGTCGAACTGAAATCCGACTTTAAGTATACCGCGGCAAGAGAGAAGGATTTTTCGATGTACCACCCTAGTAGCAATAGAATTGGGCAAGATTCTTTGGCAAGATACTTGGAGAAGCACTTTGTAAAGAATTGGACAATTCTCTACCAATATACTTGATCAAGATTCTTTATCCAGACTGGCGGCAGACTTGGGACAGTCTGTGCCCAAAATTTGACCAGATTCTTGGCCCAGAGTCGTAACAGATTCTTTATCCAGACTGGCGGCAGACTTGGGACAGTCTGTACCCAAAATTTGACCAGATTCTTGGCCCAGAGTCGTAACATAGACTTGCGCGAGAAATGCAAAAAACGACGAGAGCGCACCTATTTCCCTCCTTCCCACTTGAATGTAAAAAGTATAGTATTGCAGTGGTTTTCATTTATAGTCTAGTCAACAAGTTTAAAAAAATAATTTAGCTTGCTACGATGTGTAAAAAGTTGAATTATCGCAAGAAATAGTTAAATATTTTTAATAGAATCAGAACTTCTAATACTCTATAGGATAGTCCCAAACTTTAGCAACAGATGGCACCAGATTGCTGGTCAAATTCTGACTACAGCCTGGTTTCAATTCTTGTACAATTCTTGATCTAAAATTTTTCTAAAGTATTTTGATCCATGCTGGCACAAGGCTTTTACTAAATTGCTACTAGGGCACCAGTCACACTGAGTCAAATGGTAATTACGAGAAACTGAAAGAGTTATCGAGGTTTTTGACAAAGGGATATTGTTAATTACTTATTCTGCTATATTATAAAATAAATTTTACTATAGTATAAGTCTCAGTCCCATAATTTTAGCTTATAATTGATGAAATTCCAGTAAAATGTCCCACCATTCACTTTGGAATGCTACTCAATTTTTTTTTGTACTTAAATTTTTTTTTTTTAAAACTAAATACAAAAATTTGTTTTAGGTAATTTTTTTTAACTTCCCGCTAAAAATCTCAGATTTTCAAAAATCGGGAAGTTATTGTTTTCACCCCGTTTTTCAAAAATTGAGTTTTCATCGGATCCGACGTTTCGAGGTCCTAGGAAGCTTTCCTGAAAATTTTCACGATGATGTCCGTACGTCTGTATGTGTGTGTGTGTGTGTGTGTGCGTGTGTGTGTGTGTGTGTGTGTGTGTGTGTGTGTGTGTGTATGTAAACCTCTTGTAACTTTTAAACGGCTTGACCATCCCGCACCGAACGCTACATAGAGCGTCGAAATCGATTGATGCGTTCGTGCGATAACGTTGTCGAAAAAAATCGAAAAAAGTGTATTTTTGTAATAACTCTGAACTAACTAACTCTAACATCGATCGCCGCCAACTGCGTGAGAATCGGTTGATATATTAAAAAGTTACAGCAGTTTAAAAATTAGAAAAATCGGGTTTCATCGAATTTTGATAAGACTTTTGAGTTCGGAGAGCTCAAAACAACACACAGATTGTATTTTTGAGCTCGAAGAGCTCGAAAACTTCGTAGGTGCAATTTTAAGCACCTAGGTATTAACGGAATTAGCGGGAAGTTGCAGGAATGGCCTTTAGGGTCAACCGTTTTCCAAATTTTTTTTTTTAATAATTTTTTTTTAAGTTATTTTTTAATTTCATGAATTGCGAATATATATTTCATTGGAGGACCGGGATAACGAACCACGCAATTTGTAGGACAATGTGACGGTTAATTTGTATAAGTGTTAACTGGGTAAAAAAATAAAAAATCAGCTGGTTAGTAATAACTTATGATGACCTGGTTAACAATACATGTTGGTAAGGGGGGACTCATCGATCGGACCATAGATTTTGTCGGACAAATGTTTTTTCGACTAAATTAGATAATTATCTTAAGATTAAAATAAAAAATATTCCGTTAGTAATAAATATTTGAGAACCATCTAATTGA
The DNA here is from genome assembly GCA_950381575.1 of Plusia festucae. NCBI lineage: Eukaryota > Metazoa > Arthropoda > Insecta > Lepidoptera > Noctuidae > Plusia > Plusia festucae. The sequence goes on from OX494457.1 coordinate 1,893,627, forward strand.
CAAACGGTATCCTTGCTATCTCTGTTAGGTCCCACAGTCAAGGCTTGCTTATAGGCAATTGTTGGGCGTCTTATCAAAATGAAGGTACTCACAAAAAAATTAGCTTGATAGTAATTATTTTTACGTCAAGGATCTATACTACTCCTTTTAAGCGTAGGACCGGGATAACGTACCACGCAATTTGTAGGACAATGTGACGGTTAATTTTTATAAATGTTAATTAAGTAAAAAAAAAAAAGTCAGCTGGTTAGTAATAACTTATGATGACCTGGTTAACAATACATGTTGGTAAGGGGGGACTCATCGATCGGACCATAGATTTTGTCGGACAAATGTTTTTTCGACTAAATTAGATAATTATCTTAAGATTAAAAAAAAAAATATTCCGTTAGTAATAAATATTTGAGAACTATCTAATCGACAAACGGTATCCTTGCTATCTCTGTTAGGTCCCACAGTCAAGGCTTGCTTATAGGCAATTGTTGGGCGTCTCATCACTATGAAGCTACACACAAAAAGTTAGCTTGATAGTAATCAAATTCAAAAATGTACGGGGGATCCTGGACTATTAAGAGAAAAGTATAAATCGCCGGTACAAAAACGATGCAACACATTTGATTAGAAGAGGCAAGTCAAATACATATATGAGTTGAAATAAATTAAATGGATCTGTACCTGAACCATTAACTTTAAAAGCAGTATCTACTGTTACCGTGTAATGTCGAGTTTAGACGAGGGAGAACAGTTGACTGTGCAGTACTGCTGCTGTGTGAACACGTTGAGCTAGGAAACTGACAGGAGGGAGCTGTTCTATCTCAGAGTGTGCGTTCACACGGTAGCAGTAGGTACCACTGTCTACTGTTCTGAACTCGCGCAGTGTAGTGCCCTCTTTAAGGAGTTCAATAGTAACCGCGCTGGTGTCAATCAACTTTCGTATCTTAAAACTATATGTGATCTGATGCTAAACTGACCTGTCAACAGGCGGCGGCAAGGGCGCCATCATGTGTGGATGCGGCGGCATAGGCGGGTGTGGGGGGTGCGGGTGGAACGGAGAGCCGGGCGGCGCGAACCCGGGCCCCGGAAAGTGCGGCTGCTGCGGCGGGCCGGGCGGGAAGCCGCCGCCGGAGCCGGGCCGCGCCGACGGCGAGCCGAACGGCCCCGGCGCCGCGTACGGCGGGCCCGCGAACCCCGGGCCCGGCGTGGACGGCGCCGGCGACGCCGCGAACGCCGGGCCCGCCGGGGAGCCGGCCGGCGGCGCGAACGACGCGAACGGCGGCTCGCTGTTGCCGGTCTTCCAGGCCGCTGGCACGCCGCCGCCGGTCTCGTCCAGCGCCGGCACGCGCCGCTGCAGCCCCACCGACATCTGGGTACCAGGAGCACATGCTTAGCTAGGAGGCTACACAAACACAAAATCTCTCTTAAGTCATTTATTTATTTATGTACACATAACAGACAAAAATGACAAACAAATACAAATCAGATAGTTACTGGAAATTTCTGCCAGCAGAGAGAGAGAGAGCCAAGAGAGTCATTTTGTCATCATTTTGAAGACATAAATTATATTCCAATCCAAATTTTCACTTTTTCTACCCCATAACACCTTATAGACCAGGGCCGAAGCCTTCAAAATTTGTAAAAAGTGAAAAAAAATTACAGTAGGATGAAACCAATTAGAAAAGGAAGGGAATATGATAAAAATTAAAGAAAAAATAAATTACGGTCGATCCGAGTTCGGGAAGGGGGGGAGGGGGGGGTTTTAAGGGTAAAAAATGGTTTATCTTGATTTCCAGCAAAACTACAAGTCCTATGGAAAAAAGTCAAATGGCAAAGTTGTAGGTAATAAAAAGATCTACAACTTTTGTATTTACACTTTTTTCACATAACCTCAAAATGTATGTGAAAAATCCAAAAAACCAAGTTTTTCGTTTTTTATTTTTATCTTTTTCAAAAATATTTTTTTTTTCACGAAATTTGGTGAAAACTTACCTTTTTATGTCCCAAATACGCTGTAATTTATTTGATTAAAAATATTTATTTTTTCACCTTATTTTGAATTAATATAAAAAAAACACCCTAATTTTCAATCGAAAATTCACCCGTCAAAATATCAGCTTTTTTTAAAAAGTATGGGGGTTTTTTGTTCGTTGAAATCTCTTCTTTCTGATGGTGTAAAAAAAATATACATTACTATATAGTAAATGTTCTCAGAAAATGCATAATCACTATGTACAATTTCATCAAAAAAATGACATTGCTTCATTTTTTTTCAGTTTAAAGTTTATTTATTAAATTCGAATTACTTTCATGTCATAGAAAATCTCACAAAATGATTCAGATGAAATTCTGGATGAAGAACTAATGCAGACTGAAAAAAATTGAAGCAATGTCATTTTTTTGATGAAATTGTACATAGTGATTATGCATTTTCTGAGAACATTTACTATAGTAATGTATATTTTTCTTACACCATCAGAAAGTAGAGATTTCAACGAACAAAAAACCTCCATATTTTTTGAAAAAAGCTGATATTTTGACGGGTGAATTTTCGATTGAAAATTAGGGTGTTTTTTTTATATTAATTCAAAATAAGGTGAAAAAATAAATATTTTTAATCAAATAAATTACAGCGTATTTGGGACATAAAAAGGTAAGTTTTCACCAAATTTCGTGAAAAAAAAAATATTTTTGAAAAAGATAAAAATAAAAAACGAAAAACTTGGTTTTTTGGATTTTTCACATACATTTTGAGGTTATGTGAAAAAAGTGTAAATACAAAAGTTGTAGATCTTTTTATTACCTACAACTTTGCCATTTGACTTTTTTCCATAGGACTTGTAGTTTTGCTGGAAATCAAGATAAACCATTTTTTACCCTTAAAACCCCCCCCCTCCCCCCCTTCCCGAACTCGGATCGACCGTAATTTATTTTTTCTTTAATTTTTATCATATTCCCTTCCTTTTCTAATTAGTTTCATCCTACTATTATTTTTTTTGGTTTTAAAAATTATCGGCCCTGGTCTATTAGTACTAATGAGAAGGGAAATGTTTACGAAAATTTGGGAGTAAGTATATACTATTTGTTTCTTTTTATAATTTTAGAGCACTGTAAGTACCTCTCACCTAAAGAACCTACATAATAATTTTATATCACTAATTCAATAAATCTGAAATCATCAATCCGTATTCCGTAAGCAAGTGTTCATTCTCTATAGGAAAGAAGATCTTTTACGCAATACTTAATATAATAACAAGCTGGCCGGTATGATTAAAAAATAAAATTCAAAATTCAAAACAGACGTCAAAAAAAGTTCGTTATAAAGAATAATAGGATCGAAAATTGAATAGTTTTTTCATAAATTCAAAATTCGAAGATCACTGACAGCCGGACGATACAATCGGCCGCTCATGTTGAGTTTATTGAACTATTTCTATACAGCGGTTACACAACTTTGGAGAACTGGCGTACAGGCAAGTGTTACGTCATATCACTAAGTAAATTGTATATTATTGCTAAATATAGAAAGTGTACGGACGGTCTATTAAATTGTTCGGTTTTTTAAGTGTTTTTTGCAAGCCAATGAGAATCGTAGGGTTGCCAACATTTTTTGAGTTCCGGAAGTCCGCACTCGCAAGACGGAATTTGAGGGAACCGTTCCCATATTCTACTTAAGTATCTGAGAATTTTCTTAGTAGTATGTAAAGCACAAATAAAAATCTTGGTATATTTCGTGTAAATCAAGATTTTTTATTAGTTTAAAAATAATTAAAAAAAATATCGTCAAATTCAAATCAGACACACTACGGAGTCCGTCCCAAATCTTAGAGTACGGAACCCCAAAAAAATATACGAATAAAAATATATGAATCAACTATTTATAATTAAAATTGTCATCTAAATAACAGCGATGCGCATGAGTTTTTTGACATATTATTACATTGTACATTGAACCTAACCTAAAAACTTTGATCTAAAAATATCTTTAACTTTTTTACTTGAAATTGTAAGCTATATGATTAATACATATAATTATCTTTATCATTTCTAGTATAATGAAAATGGATGTACACAATACTAATTGTATTGGCTACATAATATCTTCAAAACACCCAACCTTTCCGCATTGGATTAAAAGAAACAGGTTTCGTTCGTGAGCTAGCGACCGGGAATCAGGAGCTACCTGTCGACCGTCCAATGTCGCTACCGGCAAGTTGTTTATATGATTACGACTATATTTTAAAAGGTGAGCAGAAGAAACGCGTTTCTGCGTAGCCTTTTCCAAAGTTAACCAGGGCTTGGCTTATGGTCGAATACTGAAATATCCATCAGTTTTAAGTCTCCTGCTATCTCTAAACAAAACGACGCCCGCACTAAGGAATTGAATCCTTGTGTCGCGGGGGTATCACAAACATTCAAATCACATGCACAAAGAACACCCAGACTTGGAACAAGTATCTGTGGATCACACAAATGCTTGTCCCATGCGGGGATCGAGCCCGCAGCACGTCGCGCACAGTGGTAACTAGCGTGGTGACCTATACCACTCGGCCATCCGTGCAGTCATACGTTTCTCTGTAACTTTAAGGTGTGAAGTGGCGACAGATACACATTTAAAGGACGTGTTAAATTTAATAAGTGTTTTGGGGGTTACAGTCTTACCGGATTTAGCTGAATACCGTATTATACATGGAGCGACTGCCAATCTGAACTCCACAACACATTTTACAGGTTAATACATCCCATGGTCTTGTAATGACTGTCAAAGATTATGTATGATAGTAACTGAGGCTTAGCGTTCTTTCCGAGGTAAATAGGAATCTCGGTATTTTTACAAATGGCCTCCCATCCTCGGACCAATCGCGGCTAGCGTGGTTTAACTTTTATTTTCAGAAAAACCATACGACTTATATTTCTCCACCATCCTTTGTATGATTACGACTATAATCTAAAAACGGATTAGCAGTAGTACTGCGCATACATCATATCATAATAATTTATAAATGGGAAAGTGACTGTCTGTTTTTTTTATTTTTACAGCAAAACCGCTGATCTGATTTTGATGAAACTTAGTATGGAGTAAGCTTGCATCTCAATAAAGGATAAAGACCACATTTCGTCGCGATAATCGACAAACACGTGGGCGTAGCTGCGGGTAAATTTAGTATTCTCTGATTTGATGAACTAATGATAATAATGATATGCAGTAGCGACTGAAGGCGAGCCAGTCACATTTTTTTCTGGTCTTCTTTTCTCGTATATTATCCAACGAGACTATTTCGCTAAATAACTACTTTTTTACTATTAGTTGCTTTATCATTGACGGTAACTTTCAAATATACTTTCATAGCGGCAACAGTCAACACCTATGAAAGTCACAGTACCTACATCATTTGTAAAAATTTCAACTGTCTAACTATCACAGTTCATGAGATACAGGTGACAGACGGACGGACGGAGACCGGAGTCTTAGTAATAGGGTTCCGTTTCACCCTTTGCGTACGGAACCCTTAAAAGGAGTTATTCATTTTAAGTTATCATAATATTTCAAATAAGGTGTTGGTCTAGTGGTTAGTGACCCTGACTGCTAAGCCGGAGGTCGTGGGTTCGATTCCCACTCAGGACAAATCTTTGTGTGATGAGCACGATCATTTGTTCTGTGTCTGGGTGTAATATATGAGTATGTTTATCATTAGTCTGGTTGCCTACAGGCTCTGCCTACTTTGGGATCAGATGGCCGTGTGTGAGATTGTCCCAAGATAGATTAGTTAAGTTGAAAATATTTATTATAACAACGTGTTTAAATTAAAGAAGACAATCTCATTCATTGGATTTATTTAGTTCTATGGTTATTTTTCGTATTTCTTTGTAACTAAAAACGTGTCGTTTAATACAGAGGTACTAGGCGCACATATCCGCAGAGGTGATTGTCCACTCACGGCCAAGGTTGCACTAAAACGTTCCCGTAGTCTCTCTACACATAAACTAAACCGTTCATAGATATATATATCTACTACTATACAACATGTAACAAAAACACTGTCCGATCCCTGAGAGTATAATTCGGTATCGTACTGCGAACACATAAACGTAGCCATTAAATGGATTGGAGATGATTATTTTTCCCCAGTGAAAATAATTAAATCAAAATAATAACTGATCCAAGGCAACAGCAACACTGACCGCTCCTCAAAGTTCACGTACTTACCTGCAGCTTTGTGTCAAAGATACCGCATATGCGAGACGGTTCATGAACTACCACGAATACGCCTTTATTGGATCTGACAGGGGTTTTGTTACAAGTTGTATAATTATCTACTCCTATACATCGCTAGATATTATAGGTACGTGTATTAAGTGTATATTATGTCTAGTAAGTACTGAGGAGATTCAAAGCGTAGTACCTCGTAGCAGAACTATAAAAAACCGGTCAAGTGCGAGTCGGACTCGCCTATAAAGGGTTCCGTAGCAGCAAGTAACATAATATAATAGTTCTTTTAGTTCGTTGTGTTGATTGGATGAAAGGTAAATTGCGGTTTACGATTTATGACGTACTAGGTTCTGCCCGCGACTTCGTCTGCGTGGACGTCAGAATTGGGTCCAAAAAGAAATAAAGAATTTGAAAGTGACGAAAAATGGAATAAATAAAATTTTCACCCGTGTTATAGCTTGCGCTGTAATAGAGAAAAATACCAGATTTCTATGCTGCCTGCCCACGGCTTAGCTCGTAAACAATTTTAAATTTTCCCTCGGGAACTACTTAAGGAATCGGGATAAAAGGTAGCCTATGTTTTTGTACATGTCAAAGGCTACATGCATGCCAAATTGATTCCAAATCCGTTCAGCCGTTTTTGCGTGATTGAGTAACAAACATCCACACTTTCACATTTATAATATCAGTAGGATTAAAAAAATACTACTTACTAGTACATGGTAATGTACATCATATTATGTTTTTATTTAAGTAGTTTTATGATTCTCTTATTATAGAAGTTACGGGGGATGGGACATACATTTTAACACTTTGGAAGAGTCTCTCGCGCAAACTATCCAGTTTAGAAAAAAAATATATTAGAAACTGGCGACCTATCCAGAGATACCACGGGTTTGATGAAAATAAAATTGAGTTTCAGTTGCATGGTTTTTACGTCATAATATGGGCAAATATCACCACTTAGTTAGCTTGAAACAATCGCAACGTTTATGAAGGACGTTGAGTCATTCTTTACCTGCCTTGCAAAAAAAAATGGTTTTGTCCCGTGAAATTAGAGGCAAGGTATTTATCATTCATTATACAGTTAAACTGATTAAAGTCGTGGTGGCCTAGTGGTTCAATAACCGGATTCACATGCACATGGTTGCAGGTTCGAACCCAGGCAAGTACCAATGTGACCTTTTCAAAGTTATATATATGTACTTTCATAATCATTGTAAGACATCATTGACAAACGGTGAAGGTAAACATCGTGAGGAAACCTGGATTCCAAAATATTGGAATCTGAAATCGCCAACCCGCAATGAGCAAGCGTGGTGATCAATGCTCATCCCTTCTCTACATGAGAAGATGCCTGTGCCCAGTAGTGGGACGCTTATAGGCCGGTATTATATACAGTTAAACATACTTTGTAATATTGTTGCTGATTCCTCTGTACGCAAACTTAACTAAATTTAAACCATTGCTATCTTTTACTAACATAAAGCGTGAGAAAAGGACGGCAATAGATAACAACAAACTTAAGAGTCAAACTAGTTTAGCTTTTGACATCACAGTGTTTTTAGAGCACACGTTTTTACTTGTCGCCAAATTTGTATGAGAATTTTAATCGGAACTAAATTTGACAGTTCTATTTTCCGTCTGTCCTTTTCTAATTATGTACTAGTGAAAAAAGTATAAACTGCGGTAACCATGGCAATATTGGTAAATAGGTAGTTGCCATGGTGACCTGATGTTTCATTTTGAAGTACGATTTACGGATTTACTCTTCTAATAATTTTTGAGTTATTTGAAAAAAAAACTGTCAGACGCCATTTTTTTTAGTTCGTCCTGAGGCTGTTGTCAATTGTCATACAATATTGACAACTATATTTTAGCAAATAACTGTGCTCTGGAACGTGCAAGTGGCCCTAAAAGAACTATATCTGATAAACAGACCAGATTATCCAGCCAAAATATGAAAAAAAAAAACAACTGTCTATTACGGTTTTTAGAGGTACAGCCTGGTGACAGACGGACGGACAGACAGCGAAGTCTTAGTAGTAGGGTCCCGTTTTTACCCTTTGGGTAAGGAACCCTAAAACAATACGAGCTGTATTGTTTTTTTCCGCAACTTTCTTATCAATTAGTTAACGCTAATTAACATCGAAATAATTAATAATTAATCAACACGTACAAAACAATCGTGTGTAAGCCCAATATGTCTTCATATCACACCTGTTTTGCTACTTCTGTCTAATTTTAGAGCGCTGGCAACATTCAGACATACTGTGGCCGAATCTCAAAGTCTACTCAATCTTAAGACGCTGTTAAGTCTCATGTTGTCTCTGTCATTTTAAGGTTTGACTGGCTTGTTGGTCTAGTAGTTAGTAACCCTGACTGCTAAGCCGGAGGTCGTTGGTTTGGTTTCCACACCAGGTCAATTCTTTGTGTGAGGAGCAAGATTATTCGTTCTGTTTCTGGGTGTAATTAATCTATGTTATGTATGCATTTATAAATATACAAGTATGTTTATATGTTGTCTGGTTGCCATAGTACAGGCTCTACCTAGTTTGGGATTAGACTGCCGTGTGTAAGTAGTCCCAAAATTAAAAAAAGGTGCAATAGCGACCAATTGATAATTATAATTAAGAACGTGTATCTTGACAAACATATAAAGCGATACAAGATATTGCCATCTCTTTCTCACCCACCGTTTGTGTGTACTTGCATCTCACGCAAGTTATCATGTAGCTCTTTTCAAACTCGCTAAGACTCGTCGGCCATATTGTACATTTAGTTATATTAAACAAATCATTTTCCTCTTGAATGTATTTAGGATGAATTAAATCATGATAAAAATATACTACTACGTATTTTTTTTTTTAAACGAGTCCAGGACTAAGGAATTTAATCCTTGTGTCGCGGGGGTTTCACAAACATTCAAATCACATGCACAAAGAACATCCAGACTTGGAACAAACATTTGTGGATTACACAAATGCTTGTCCCATGCGGGGACCGAGCCCGCAGCACGTCGCGCGTAGTGATAATTAGCGTGGTACCACTCGGCTATCCGTGCAGTCATTAATTTTTTCATTAAATTAGTCAGTATTGTTAATAAAAACCAGAAAGAAGTAGACGACTCCAAGAATAATTCGACGACCAGAGTTCCAAAATATTTTTTCGGAGCCGATTTCGTTTAATTTTTTTTGCAATTCATGTTTTTATACTATTCAATAATTTATTATCATATTGCTTTCAGAGATTTACGCGAATGTTGGACATTTAAATAAAACTACTCTTAAACGGACTCTATCGCGGTTTATTTTGATTATGGTTCCCTAAGTTTCGACGCCTTTGCAGGTGTCATGGTCACGGGTAGACTGGTCGGCCTAAGACCATTTAATTTATTTGGCTTTTACGTATTTAAGTAGTAATTATCTTAACTTTGCTTCCTTTAGAAAATAAGCAAAAAAAATAGTCTTGTTTTTTTAAATAATAAATTAAAAACTTTTGCTCGATAACCGTTATCTAAGCAAGTGAAGCAACGAGTAAAACCTAGTACTACACGAACCTTCAACTCGGGTATCGAACTTAAAAACACACTTACCAATCACACTTTGCAACCATAACAGCAATTAGGTTGCTCAATCAAAGTAACTATTATTTTAATTGCAAATAGAATAAGTTCGTAATTAAACTATGCTGAAATAGAATATTATTATATTATTAGTTGAACTCGTTTTTGCCCGCGGATACGCTCGCGTGGGCAGAAAAAAATCTTGAAATTTTTGTTTTGGAAACGGACCAGTAGTTCATGAGATTAGCGCATATTGAAACAAATTTTCTTTCTGGCCAATGTGATACTTCATTTAGTTTCGTTCACGGTTTTTTAAATAAATAAGGTTAATAAACAAATATTCAGGTCAAATAATAATAATACCAGCCTATAAACGTCCCACTGCTGGGCACAGGCCTCTTCTCATATAGAGAAGGAACGAGCATTGATCACGCTTGCTCATTGCGGGTCGGCGATTACAGATTAAATTTTGTGGTATTCAGGTCAAACAGAATACCTTATTTTACTAAAACATACTTATTCATGTTTTTTGACAACAAATACGGCCATTAGATACCAAACTAAACGGAGCCTGTAATATAGCAATGAGACAATTGATAAACATACTTCTAAATAATACATAATATAGATAAATTACACCCAGTCCGTCCAAATAATCGTGCTATGAAGTGTCTTGGTTGGGAATCGAAAATATTTGTTTTTAAACGACGCCCGCACTAAAAAATTTAATCCTTGTGTCGCGGGGGTTTCACAAACATTCGAATCACATACACAAAGAACACCCAGACTTGGAACAAGCATTTGTGGATAACACAAATGCTTGTCCCATGCAGGGATCGAACCCGCAGCGAGTCGCGCGTAGTGGTAATTAGCGAGGTATAACACTCGGCTATCCGTGCAGTCTATGACCTCCTTAGCAGTCAGAGTCACTAACCACTAGACCGAAAGTGACAAACGTCTATAAACAGCTCGCAAATCTCTCATTTCAAGTCAGTTATAAAATATGGTCAAATGAATTGAAAATTGTTGACATTTTTCGATTTCAAATTGAGTATGGATACGCTGTCCATGCTAATTGTTTTATATAAGCACATGTAAGCAGATTATAAATTGTTATATCCAACAAAAATGTCGACTTAATTCTTACATTGTAACATTCTATAATTCGCGCGCCAAGCAAAAAAACTGGAATGCGCAGTGTTTAGGCAACCCGAAAACTGGTTTTTAATAAGTACCAACCGACAGTACTATTCTGTATGTTTTTTTAACCAACAACATATGAGGTTTCATTATATTGTGAAAAAATTAAACAGCTTTTGCTAACGAAGTTACTCAAGTCCTTCAAAAATAGTAACATACAATTTAATAGTTGACGGGCCTGTTGGTCTAGTAGTTAGTGACCCTGACTGCTAAGCCGGAGGTCGTGGGTTCGAATCTCACCCAGTACAAATCTTTGTGTGATGAGCACGATCATTTGTTCTGTGTTTGGGTGTTATTTATCTATAATATGTATGTATTTAGAAATATATAAGTATGTTTATCAGTTGTCTGGTTACCATAGTATAGGCTCTGCCTAGTTTGGGATTAAGTGGCCGCGTGTGAGCTGTCCCAAGAAATTTATTTATTTCTTATAATCTAGCTGTAGCCTGAGACTACACCCGCGTGGGTGCCGGTTATCGCGGCAAAAGCCCGTCCTTCCTCTGGCTCTAGACTATCTCTGTACCGAATTTCATTTAAATCGGTTCAGTAGTTTAGTACTTGACTGCATGACTGCAACACAAAGACAGACAAGAGTAACTTTCGCATCTATAATACCAGTAAGGGAGTAAGGATTATAGTGACTACCTTTTTTTACTTGGTTTGTGGCAAGATTGGACCCAAGAAAGCTATTTTTGCCGCCATTACAGACACCCACGCGGGTGAAGTCGCAGGCTACAGCTAGTCTCGCAAGCGGAGCCGCATAAAAAGCGAGTTGATACTAAAATTGCTAATATTTTAATTCAGATGAGGAACCATCTCCACAGAATCGCGGTCGGTTTATTTCGTGTCCACTGCCAGGTACTGTAGGACTTTAGTGTAGGACGCCCCCAAACCAGATGGACCGATGACCTGAAAAAGGTAGCTGGGTCGGACTGGATGCGGAAGGCGGAGGACCGGGTGTTTTAGAGAGGCCTATGTCCAGTAGTGGACCGCGATAGGCTGAGTTGATTGATTGATCAGGTACTGAGCTAATAATAAACTAAGTACCTAATGGTATGGAGAACCATTTTTTTTTCCGAGTTCTACCGCAGAAGCCTGAGAGCAGGCTTTGACTGCTTCACCGTACTCTTCTGTCTAGCCTTTTCCCAAGCTATGTTGGGGTCGGCTTCCAGTATTACCGGATTTAGCTGAATACCGTATTTTACATGGAGCGAATGCCTATCTGACCTCCACGACCTATTGCTAGGTAATACAGTATTCTATAGTAAGACTGGTTGCAGAATTGTAATGACTTAACGACTGTCAAAGATCACTGTATGACAGTCGGGACCAACGGCTTAACGTGCTTTCCGAGGCACGGAGGGGTCTCGGTATGTTTACAAATGGTCACCCAGCCACGGACCAACCGCAGCGAGTGCGCTTAACCTTTATTATCGGTCAAACCGTACGGCTTACACTTAGCCACGAGCCCCTCTCACGTTCAACGTTCACGAAGGCACCTCCTGCAGGGTTCGAACCTCGACTTAATACGTTGCTAACAATCTTAATAAGGCAATAGCAAGAGAAGACTGGATCTAAAGTTTTATTATATAAGGTTTTATTTTAGGTAGGGTTGGTATGGAGGAGCACTTTGCTGGCTTTCGTGGGGCCCGAGTGCACATGTTTTATAAAGATCTAGCCAAACGCCTTGTTGACTCTTCGCGTGACCCAAGGGCTGGCTTTTACCTTGGACAAAGAATAAGCATTGCCATACAACGTGGCAATGCAGCCAGCCTAGTGGGCACGCTTCCGGTCGACAGCGATGCGGACTTTGACGCCATTTTTTAGATTTTAATTAGTTATGTTTATTTTTTTCCGTGTGTAAGTACTTATATGTTTTATTATTTTAGTTAAGTTAAGATTGTAAATATCTACTTTGTCAATACTTTAATTAATATTATTTAATAAACATCATTCATAAATGAACTAACGAAAAAAAAAAATAGTACTTCGTTCGGCATATCATAACCCCTTCGCTTCTACAGGTCAACAAGCAGGCTGCGTTCAGTTGTTTTCGCGTAAAGAGTTCACAAACATTACATTCTATCTATTTGAGTATACCAAAATGGAGCCGACCGGGTAGTAATGATTCTTTGAACGTAGATCTCAGGAAACTTTATTTTTTTATAACTATTATGTGCAGTCAACAGCACTCGACAGCGTTCGACTGCACGGATGGAAAGCCGAGTGGTATAGGTCACCACGACGTGCTGCGGGTTCGATCCCCGCATGGGACAAGCATTTGTGTGATCTACAGATAGTTGTTCCAAGTTTGAGTGTTCTTTGTGCATGTGATTTGAATGTTTGTGAAACCCCCGCGACACAAGGATTAAATTCCTTAGTGAGGCGTCGTTTTTTCTTTAGAGAAAAAAAAAACAGCAAAAGTAGATGATGAATTGAGTTCATAACTTTTGGAGTCGAAAACCGATCACGAATATAATAATATGGCAACTGTACTAGTAGTAAATGTTTGGTATAATTTACAATCACATACTTTTGAATCACTTCGACGCCACAGTTCTGACAAGAACTCCGTTCATTAGTATTGAATTTCTAATTTTGATCATCTGCTTTTGCTGTTGACTGTCTCAGCAATGAGGGACATATTATTAGTATTCTTGGTAACCTTGTGTTAAATTAATATTATTAATACCGGCCTATAAATCGCTGCTGGGAACAGGCCTCTTCCCTAATAGAGAAGGAATGAGCATTGATCACCACGCTTGCTCATTGCGGGTTGGCGATTTCAGATTCCAATTTCTTTTGGAATCCAGGTTGCCTCACGATGTTTTCCTTCACTGTTTGTCAATGATGTCTTAGAATGATTAAGAAAGTACATATAACTTTGAAAAAGTCACATTGGTACTTGCCTGCATTCGAACCTGCAACCATGTGCATGCGAATCTGGTAATTGAACCGCTAGGCCACCACGACAGTGTTAATCCAAGCTAAATGCTTTTGTTACGAGTGGGTGTCCGTGCAATGGGTGGGTTTTGTACCGACTATCACATGGTCGAATGTCCGACGCCCTAGGCATTATGCTACCGTCGCTTACAACAAGCGATTGATGAGTGCCACTGTCAAAGATTGACCTTTAACGGGTTTCAGAGGTCGTAAATATTTGGGTCAAAATAACATGTTTAGCACCTGTTCACTAGTTATTTCGCGTGGCTTTGCCTGTATTGTGTTATGGTCGGCAGAGCAATTACTTAACTTTGTTGTTAAATGAGAGGTTGGTACCTACTTCCTTGCCCCTTTTTTTTTTGCTGGGTGAAACGCTATTGCCTTCAACCTACGCTGAGGGCACAGCGTGGGGATATGTCGGACTTGCACCGACCAAAAACACCCCGGTCCCGTCCTTGCCTTTGCTGGAGCCGCGGGATCACTAACGCAAGCTCTGCGCAACTCCAACAGACCTACTTGCCTATCCGGTTAGAACCTTAGTCAATGAAAGCTTATACCAATAAAAACATTGAATTCAATTAAAAAATTGAGGTCCATGTGCTATTATGATGCTTGGATGTAATCAATTTATGAATTCGCTGTCACAATGTTCTGCGCAGAATTTATTTGAGAACCTCTTTTAACGCAAATCCGATTGTTAGAAAAAGAAAAGACACGACGTATGTTTTACTTTTTCAAAATAACGAATATCTACTTAGATACAGCGTATTAAAGTTAAGTTAAGAGTGGGGGCTCGCCACGTCACTTGTAGCTACTAATTTCGCCTACTCGTGACGTCACAAGCCTTCACTCCTGAACTTCTACGCGTTTCATCTTTGGCTTGCTTGCTAACGCGACCAGTGTAACCCGGGCGAAACGTCAAGCCTCAAAAGGTAAATGCATGAGTTCGCGTTAATTCCTGTGACGTAATTATTATAATTATGCAACGCGATAGTTTAAAAGTTAGTAAGTACTTCTCCTAATTTATTTTCACTATTGATGGAAATCTAGTTATTTATGCTTTTGTTTTTTTATACATTCGAGGGATTGAGCACCAAAGATTTTCGTATCAAAAAATAATACGATTTCATGGTTCAAAGCCGAAAAAAAAATACATAGTCTAATATAAAACCTCCTTTTTGTCGGTAAACAAATAATTAGTTTCACATGGCATCATTAGAAAAACATAATAAATGTTAGAAATAAATTATAAACGTGGACAAATATATACATTGCTCCGAATCGAACCCAAACACGAGACATTATTAGAAAAGTGTTTTTTTTTCTCATTGCCCCGTCCGGGGATCGAACCCGGGACCTCAAATAGCGACACCTTGAAACATATGGCGTACACACAGTTTTTCAAGGTGTCGCTAGCTCTGAGGTCCCGGGACTCGACCACGGAGGTGACGGAGGTCGTCTATACTAAGAATTATACCTAAATCTTTAGCCATCCTACAGCATACCTCTTCTCATATAAAGAAGGAACGAGCATTGATCAACATACCTACTTGCTCTTTTTATTCATTCGCATAAACTGGGTTTACTGACAAAAACAATTGAACTAGGTAGGTTAGGTATTATATCTGATACCTTAAAAAATATATAATTTTGAAAGAAAGGGTTTTTTTTAATGGTATTTAAAAGGATACTACTACTGTTGACGACTTTTAGTATTTTATAAACATTAATTTTAATTACAGTCGATACTATACGTAGGATTTCGTCACGCGTTGATAGACCCCGTAGGGTAAGACCCGAGAGTATAGCGAAAACCTATCGTATTAAAGTTCTTTAAAAGATAATCATATTTTTTTATACTAAACCTATTTTCGTGATAATAAAAATAGGTTCTTTTAAGGGCAGAAAGAGAACCCAAAAGGCTAGGTTACAAAATAAAAAAGTTGTCGCTGTTATGACACGTTCGAAATTTTAAATCGTAGAACTGTAGAGACTAGACTTGTTTGTTTTAATAGATAACGTTGTTTTAATTGTTCACATTTCACTCTGCTTATACCGTTATGAATATACGTGATCATAAACAAGTTATTTCGCCTTATATTATCATAAACTCACAATGTTATCATCTACAGTCCGTGTAAAGTCAATGGTGGTTTCAGAATATTATTATGTACCTAGTTCAAAAACAACAAAGTCGAGTAAGGATTATGATTTACTTTTGAATAGCATATACCTAATAGCAACCCAAAGTTAGTCGACGTCAGAAAAAAACAAAGTTTGTTTTTTAAAAAAAAACCTAAAACCGATCGATTTTTTGTGTTTATTTATCAAACGCGTTTAGTAACTTACTCGAGTACCAGGCGTTTATAACCTACAAGGATTTTTATACGTAAACATTCCCTCCAAAAAAAAACGCGTCGCACAAAAAAGGGGTTACGTGGGACCTGCTTCGATAAAAAAAAACTGAGTACACGAGGGTCAGGCCTCCGTACCTCCGTTTTCGTTCAGCGGCGGCCGCCCCACTCAGATAATACCTCCTTGGACTGGGGCAAGCTACCCCGCATTTTTGCCCATACACAACATTAAAAACACTGAGCCAACACGCTCTTCACTTACAATGTTCCTTGTGCTTTTCTTCCTCATACGATCATAGCACGCCGTTTATACATTTACCTATTTTAAAACACTACACTGACACAAGCATCCTCACAGTCACCGACATCGGAGTTTTTTTTTGGGAGCGTTGTCGCGTGCGTTTGCCGGCCGGTAAACAACTCTCACGGTTTTCACACAACACTAAAACTATACTAAATGTTATTTAACGTTGTTAATTACATTATTTCACTGAATAAATGCGTGTAATGTTGTTTTCGGTTCATGATAATCGCGTAGCGTGGCGCGTTAATGTGTTTGTGGCAGGTACGCGCGGTATGTGTCGCTCGATCGCACTGGTTTCGTTCGCCCTCGGAGGGGGTCGGGTCGGGTACGCTGCCGCGGGGGGAATATCTGCTTTACCGACGTACAGTATTGCTGGACTGTTTTATCCACATTTAAAACGGACAGGTGGCGCGGTTGATTGTTTGATATCTGTAGCGCTTTAAGCGCTGATGCATACTATGTCTCAAGCGTATAATATTTTTTGTTTGCTTTTTCATTTTAATATTCCTATAGTAGTATAAACATGATTTGTATGCGGCAGATCTATTGAAATGTTAGTTTTAATTAACATGAAATGGTGAATTTCTGCCATTGGTGCTAAATCAATTCTTATTATATTTGTGCGCATTATTATTTTTCAAGTACTGTCATGTCATGCGTCACATCAATATGATTAATTAATCAATTTATTTAATGAAATAAGCAGGAAGAACCTCTAGATTTATTTTCGATTATGACAGTTCGAGCTATTTTCTTATGAAGTCAGTGCAATGTGTTTGTGCAGTTGCAATTTTGCCGACTCAGATGCTGCCTTACCTTGAGTCGGCTCATGAGATTTTGATCTTGAAGATTCAGGAGATCTTGATTTTTCGGTGTAAGTTTAAATGAAACATTTAAAAATTATTTTACAACTTAACAACATATTTTGCGTCTAAATTAATCTGTTTTTATCAGCTGCTTACCTGTTTCTTAAGAGTCAGACTATTATGACCCTTATTGCAAAGCAATTAAGGCGTTATTCAAATTCTAATCGCAAATGCAACTTTTGCTTGTTTACTCCAATTCTAACTATTAGGCTTTTATTAAAACATTGTTGACTATAAGAGGCATTTTTGTTCAATTTTAATTAAATGCGTAAACATAATCTGTTGAACGAAGGTTTTTCGTGACCTTTCTAATCTTTTCAGCAATAATAATATTTAATATTATAATTATTATACACATTCATTCAACACAGTAAATAAATAAATATCAAAAAACATATTCATGATTGAAATGTTCACACAATGTCTCACATTACTTTCCAATTTCTTTTCTCAAGCAG
This sequence comes from Plusia festucae, assembly GCA_950381575.1. NCBI lineage: Eukaryota > Metazoa > Arthropoda > Insecta > Lepidoptera > Noctuidae > Plusia > Plusia festucae. The sequence goes on from OX494457.1 coordinate 1,911,522, forward strand.
TTATTTCAATTTAACATTTTAAACATTTACTATTTTTATTAAGCCAACTAAACAAGTTTTGAATTCAATTTATATTTTTTTTTAATATAAATTTAATACAAGTACAAGGTAATTTACGCTACAAAAAAAAAACATTACAACACAACTTATTTCTTGCTAACGGTACGTTCACACGGCGTCGAGTGTTTCTCTACCGGATCGGTTTTTTGCAGGATTCGGTTTAGTGGCAACAGTATTTCAATGAATGAGTTCACACATGCATTCGGTTTTAAGATACGGCAAAAAATCGTATCTGGCTGAAGTTGACATCCGATTTTGCGACTACAAACCGATCCGGTCGTACTGCAAAATTTAAGATCCGGTTCAGTGGTATAGCGCATTCAATACATGCGTTCATACGATACACGCAGGGTAGATTCGGTTATTTGCCGAATTGCCTTTTGCCGTGTGAATACCACATTCGGTTTTTCCAGATCCGATGAAAATAAGATTCGGGAAAACGTGGCTCCGTGTGAACGTACCGTAAGTCGGCTAAAAGTCCGCTTGAAGCGCTGAATACTCCAAAACCAGAGATGCTCTTGTCAGGGCAAGAAAAATAAAAATGATAACCTTTTTAATTCCCCTAAAACACCTGACTTTTGATTCCTGCAGCTGTTATTTTTATACTTTAGTTTAAATTGAAGTATTTAATACAAATCTTATGTGAATAAAACAAATATAATTTTATCAGTTTCTCAGGAAGTATTTTCGTGGCTAGTATATTAATTCTGTGCTAGATGGCGCTGAATTCAGAATATAAGTTTATTTAGTAATTTTTCAAGGAGGTTGTATACTAAGGGAGTGAGCGCTTCGTACAAGTAAAACGGTCCGATTTCTGTGACCTTGAAATGAATGAAAGGCACCCAGTGTGGTATTTCGTCTCATTCTAATAAGGTGTCCATGAAATAATGTTTCTCGAGAAAATGCTCGATACGGTAACGTGATATCTCTCCTTAGTCTGTGCGTGATACATACTATAAAAGAATGAACTCCGTTCGAAGGAATATATTTTATTCTGAGACAGATAGCTTCTGGCATTTAGTCATATTGTACACTTATGGATTTAAGGATAATAAATAAATATCCTCAAATATATTTTCTAAAATAACTTGATAAGTGTTTTGGAGTTTCAAATCTTTATACCTACTCTGTTAAATTTGGATTTGTCATAATTGCTAAGTGCCTAGTTTCGGGAAAACTATATATATATACAACATGTAACAAAACCCTGTCAGATCCAATAAACGCGTATACGTGTTAGTTCATGAACCGTCTCGCATAGACGGCTCCTTTGACACGAAACTGTAGGTATTAAGTACGTGAACTTTGAGGAGCGGTCAGTTGTTCAGCTGTTGTCTTGGATCAGTTTTTATTTGTATTTAATTATTTTGACTGGGGAGAAATTATAATCTCCAATCCATTTAATAGTTAGGTACGTATATATGTGTTCGCAGTACGATACCGAATAATACTCTCAGGGATCGGACAGGGTTTTTGTTACACGCTGTATATTAAGTGTGCTTAAGAGCCATTTCACGTTTTCGCGCGAATATCTAAGATTTTAGTCGCCTAATTTACCATCTTAGTTAATACTCTGGCATTGGTGAATACATGTAAAAAATAGACCAATCTTTCGTATTGATACTTCATGTAAAACATTTACAGAAACTTATTTCTTTACTTTGTAGTGATTAATCTCCCACAACTAGTTTACTGAAGAATCATCGCAGAGTCAACTTCAGACTCCTATATCTATCATTAACAGTTATAATTTTGACGAAAAAAAATACACAATGCATCAGGCATATAGTTTTGTCGACACATAATGTACTAGAATATCGATTATTATAAACATTAATTAGTAAAAAAATAAAGTCTTGGGTCAATTTTTACGATTTATTCGCAATTATATCGCAATTTTTTGGGTTTACTAAGGCGTAATTACATAAAAAAAAATGTCAAAATAAACTATGTTCTTTAACAAATCGAATTCTAAAGTTTGATTAAAATCCCTTCATTTAATTAGACATAATATCGATATTAAAATCACTCTAAATTAGAATAAAGTACGATGCATAAGCCGGTACTGTTTAGTCCGGTGCGAGCGCCTATCGAGGAAGGACCTATGCCACTTTTTCCCGCGTCTCAATCTGCGCGTGCTCATGTCGTGAACGCATTATTATACTACGACTACAACATTTTGATTTTTTTCGGTTTTTTTTTTTACAAGAGGAAAGAGTTTATTTTATTATAAAGTGTTATTTTAGTAGATTAAAGATTAATTATATATTATTGTTTAATATTGTTTAGCAATGGGGCGTAACGACGCAACCGTTACGCCCCATTTTGTACCATTGTATCAAAAAAAGGAAAAATAAAAATTATGCAGCCATATTATTATAACTTATGTGATAGTCTATACCTATTATAATTTTTTTTCCTGATAATTTTTATTACATACTTTACATAACATATACTTGTGTTTTTTTTTATTATCTAGAAACCTTTATTAGACTGAATTTAATTTTGACAAGTCAGGATAGTTTACATATAACTAATTTAGACGTGAAACAGATAAATAAAATAACTTTTTTCATAAATCTCTAAATTCCGCATTATGATTACAACGGCTCAAGATTATTTAGTCCGTCTCGACACTCGCGTTACACTGCTTGTATTGTGTATGTGTGATAAGCTTTGCACACATACACAGTGCTGCCGTCTTTTACCTAAACTCGAGCGCTTTAATTTTGTGAAATGGCTCTTAAACAAAATTGTCTAATAAAGTAATAAAATCACATACAATAACCCGATTATAATAACCACATAATATATATCAACAAGTTTTTACGTAAAATATGGAGTGGCAAGGAAAAAAAGCCTTTACAATAAACTAAGCTTGATATTGTTGCGTTTACCGGAACTTAGTTTTGCCATAGATTTAATAATTTATTTATTTTAATTCTAGTATGAAGACATCTCTAAATTTTACGAACAGTTTGGTCACCCTACCCAAAATAAAATAGTGATAACAAAAAAAACTGAGAACTGTCACAACGACGCCATTTTCACAATATGACATTTAAATAGTGTTGCCATTTAAATGATTATTTACACCTTGTTTTTGGGGAAAAAATATTTTGAGTTTTCGTAAAAAAAATAAGAGTGACTTATTATAACTATATTTAAAATATATTTTGGTAATGGTTGAGCATTTATTTAATATTTATTTTTCATTAGGTTTATTCGGTTGCAAAATATAAATTAGCATTAAATATTATTTCATTAAAGTGGGACTTTTTTTTTATGCACGGTCAACACATGGGAAATGACAGAAGAGTACGAAATACCAACTTGGGTGCCTCTCTTTCTAAGAAAAATTGGGAACACTTTTTTACAGAAAGCGCTCACTCCCTATACTATATAAACTCCTTGTAATTTTTATACAAAATTGGAGTGTGTTCATCGTAAAAGTTACAGCCAGTGCTATACAATCTTGGCCCAGTTAATAAACGGATGGGTAACTTTTTTACATTCTGTTTATCTTTCAATAACTCTTAAAATTTAAAACATTTAGTAGTCTTGTTGATAAATCGAAAACGTTAGAATGTAACTGTACATCTCTTACTATGAAACCGGTTTCAAAATTTAGTTTTTTTTACAAAGTCTTAAGTGTTTTATTCATTTCAAACGGACAAATTCAATCGAAAATGTTGATTAAAATAAATTCGCGGGTATAACATTAGTAAATATAGGTACCTAACTCTCTGACTACTTCATTAGCGTGTCGATAGATGGCAATAATAATATGATGATTATATTCTCTGACCTTTTTCCTAAGATAGATATTAATTGTTCGTTACTGGTTAGTACTGTGTTTACCTGACTGCACCAGAAAGACGGTCATGTTGTTTTGATTCGAAATACCCTTCTATTCTCTGTTTGTCTTATTCCGATGATTTTTGCGTAAATACCTATTATTTTTTCATATGTAGAAGACGTTGCGGGGAACTGATTATAGCGATTTTGAATGGTTGGCTGACACTCCAGCAGCCTCCACTCGTCTAAACTCGAGCCAAGAGCCTTTAATTATGTACTTCGCGAGAATCTAGCTGGGGCATAAACCAATTTTCGCACAGCCATTCTTTTTGTGAGCTACTATAATAATATAAAACTCCTTGGTCAAAAAGAGAAATTTCTTACTGGGTGTCCAGATTTTATCTCGATTTTTGTTGGGATCAATGTCAAGAATATGCTGAAGCGTAACAGTTATTGATTCAAAGATTACAACTATTTTTCCAGAAATCCCTGCTAGCCACACTGCTAGCAGACCCGCATTATTGTAGCAACAACATTATTATAAGTACTGTAGGTAATCATTTGATAAACTAATTTCTGAACGTCTCACATCATGCCATGAATGTCAACAAGCCACGCGTATTGATGTTAGTGTTGTCACGAAACATACTAATAATTTCGATGTAGACAACGAAATAAAAATCTACTAATTACTCGACTTTTGAATTAATTTTTCATTGGAAATTATACTCAGCAAATTAAAAGCGATATGGTTTTATTTATTGTTGATATACTTTTGATGTGGTTGACAACACTTAGCTGTCAAAAGACGGTTATAGTTTACTAACATGAAAGTATTTTACCATTAAATATCAACGGTTGAAATAAACGAAGTATTACGATGCAATACATTTACAAAATCAGTCAACTATATAAACAATATGTAGTTAGAATGTTTATATAATTTCTTTCGATTGATATAGTTTTCAGGTATGTTTAAAAGTAACATGTTACAAATACTTGTATTTAACGTTATGAGTAGTCAGTGGTCCCCAAACTATGCCATTGTCTGCATATTGAGCCTTACAGATACAAAGTTCTTGAAGTTGAAGTTACATTTCTTAATAATTAAAAAAAAAGCGGCGGTAGCCTAATGGCTACGGCGTCGGACTTGCGATCATGTGGTTGTAGGTTCGAATCCCACCCATTACACTACCGACGTGAACCCACTCGTAACACTAGCATCTTAGCTTAGCATGAGGGGTTAACAAGATTACTAGTAATGTGCGACAAACATTGCTAGAAATCTTTAAAAAAAAAAAAAGTGGGATTGTTATTTTTCTAAGTAAAAAAACGGTAATCAAAAGGCAAAAAACATGGCGTTTTGTCATATAATAGCGTTTGTATGTGTTATTTGTGATGAACAAATTATATTTTGGCCTTATGTTAATAAAAAAACATTATAATTATTGTCTCACGATTTGCTTTAGTAGAGTTTTCGATAAGTAATTACTAATCACACACATACAACACTATCATAGTCTTATGTCAAACACGTTCGCGTATTGATGTTGGAGATTCGCGAACGCCGATAAAAAATATAATACGAAAAACACAATTAATATAAAAATAATCGTGTCAATTCCCAACATATATCATAGTTTAGTTATTAGTTTATAATAAATGATGGTTAGGCAGAGGAAAACAGTCACGCATAAGTCAATTAACAATGAAACTAGTAGTAGTTCGGGGAGTAGTGAATCGTCCTTTGGTAGTAAAACATTTAAATTTCTTTCAGTGTGGAAAACCGGTGTCGGCTTCGTTTGTTTTTTAATTGCAGTGTATATAAGTACTTTGGGCTACCTGGAGACGAGAGTAAACACTCCTTTTGACGATGACAAGGTAATTTCTTTTACAATATATTGAAGCAATTTATTCGCATTGTTTTGTTATTTTAAACGTTCTTAAGTACTTTTATTGCCATTTCAATATTTGTGATAGAGTATAAGATTGACTTTCAGTCATGAATTATTATTTTTGAATTAATAAACATTAAATTTTCATTTTAGTGTTTTTCATTATTTCCACGTCATTTTCATATGAGATAACCATAGATAAAATGTTTTCAATTTAATTACTACACAAGTTGAATAAATAATCACCGTAGGCCTTCAAGAGTAATTACTTGCTTTTTTTTTGAGACTTGTTGAAATTGAAGTTTTTGTTGGAAGCCAGGAAATTCTGGTTTTATGTTGCTTTTTTTTCTATTTGCTATCTCATTTAAACCTACATATATTTTTTTCTTTTTTCTTCTCTTGTCTTGCTCTCTCTTGTTCTTCTTTCTTTCCTGAATTAATTAATATAGTTACAATGGTAATATAATTCTTCCGTCATAACCCTTTAACATGACCGTCGATACCACTGATAAAAGGCCTTAACCACATCAATTAAATCACTTAAATCATCATAATTTATATTTCAGAATTTATGTCATACTTACTACTATAGTAATCTCACAATATTTTTACACATTGTGTGTATATAAAAATGCTAAGTAAGACTGGAAGCTGACCCCAACATAGCTTGGGAAAAGTCTAGGCAGAAGAGAAGAGAGTTAGGGAATAAAAATACATTAAACTTGTATTGTTTCTTTAATCAAATCAATGAAAGTTGATGACGTTGGACACTTTATTGTTTAGGTGTGGGCCTGCGCGTCACTTTTAGGTAAAAATTGGGCCCAAAAGTGACATCAAGAGAGTCCTCAAAGTCCAGACAAGACCCCTTTATAAGCTTAATAAACCCCTACACAAATTACAAATAGTTGGAAAATCCAAAAGTGCACGCCTCATAATCTCATTCATTACAATAAAATTGAGATTATTTGTAAATAATCATTAAACTACATCAAATTATACCGTGAAAAGTAATAGGCTTCTACTCCTCAAAATACTGAAGCCTATAAAAAAAAACCAATTCGATAAGTGAAGTATTTCGCTCGTTATCGTGACCACAAGATACGGGATCCGTACATACAGACACACGGACGTCTAAGACAGAACTTTTTTAAACAATTTTTTAATTAGTTTAAATAACAAAAAGAGATTTAAAAATATCATGAGTGTTAAAAATAGTGTTTTTTCTCAACAATTGTTTATTTATATTCACTTATAAAAGCAATAAAGAATAAAAAAAGTGACATTTTAAAATGGAGAATTACTTGGTGTGCGTAAACTGACAGTAATACCTACGCTTCGCTTATGAGGCGTGCAATAATCGATTGGTGTTCGATGCCTTTTTTTCTTTGTTGGCGTGAAAATTTTTATGTCTTCGACCCACACCGAGGGAACGGCGTGGGGATATGTCGACTACTAGCTATTCCTCTCGGTTTCACCTGCGTCAGTGGTCCTCGTTCCCATAAACATATTTTTAGTAATTTTTTTATAATTTTTCGGGGATGGAGACGAAATCCAAATAATCATGAAAATCTGTCCACTCATTCTTGAGTTAATCCTACTTCCTACTAATATTATAAATGTGAAAGTGTGGATGTTTAGATATTTGTTACTCAATCACGCAAAAACGGCTGAACGGATTTGGATGAAATTTGGCATGCATGTAGCCTTTGACATGGAAAAGAACATAGGCTACCTTTTATTCCGATTCCTTAAGTAGATCCTGAAGGAAAATTGAAATTTGAGCTAAGCCGTGGACAGATAGCTTATAAATTTGATATTTTTCTGTATTACAGCGCAAGCCGGTGAAAATTTTATTCCATTTTTCATTACTTTCACATTTTTATTTCTTTTTGGCCCCAATTCTGAAGTCCACGCAGACGAAGACCCGGGCAGAAGCTAGTTTATATTAAACCTGACTTTGATCTTTAAAAAAATATATCATAAGCTAGTTCAAAGTGAACCCTTACGGAGGTCTATACCCTTCAGGGAGATGATACATCCCATGAATGACATCAGTACCATAAATATTCCAGGTGGTCAAAGACAGTGGTCTCAGTGTACCAGACCGGTACTGGGGCACGTACCGACCTGGGGTGTACATGGGTATGAAGAGCAGAGAGCCTCGATCACCAGTGTTTGGACTCATGTGGTACGAGCTGGCAGCTGCTACACATAAGGGGATACGGTGAGATTCATTTATTAAAAACATTCAACATATAACATATACAGCGTGTAACAAAAACCCTGTCCGATCCCTGAGAGTATTATTCGGTATCGTACTACGAACACATATACGTAGCCATTAAATGGATTGGAGAGTATAATTTTTCTCCAGTTAAAATAATTCAATACAAATAAAAACTGATCCAAGGCAACAGCTGAACAACTGACCACTAATCAAAGTTCACGTACTTACTACCTACATTTTTGTGTCAAAGAAGCCGCCTATATGAGACGGTTCATGAACTGTACCACGAATACGCCTTTATTGAATTAGACAGGGGTTTAGGGGGGGGGGGGGACAGTTTTGTTACATGTTGTGTACTTATTTCCTCAATAAATAAAAGGTAACACTTCAATTTCAGACACTGGTGCGATCAGAACGACCACCTACCGACGTATGGATGGCTGCGCCACGATGGGGTCACGTTTGGGGAGCAAATGATCTCTGACCCCCCGCACAACATCACCACCTCCTTTATAAAGACCCCCGGCGGGGAGCACGGGGGTCAGTGGACCGCCCGGATCAATGTTACCACGAAAGTATGTATAATTTCATATTACTAACATGATTTCGATTCCAATGCTAATATTCCGTTGTCTATGGTAGACGAAAGAATATATAAAAGTTTATCCTTCCCCCTATATCTGATAGGGGGACGGGTGAAACAGCCCCCCTAGCCAAGTGACATTTCTACAAGCACTAGCGCTGATGGAATCTCACAAATGTATGAAAGTGACAAGTCTAAGTCACGTGACTTTTGAAACGAAATGTCATACCCAACATTTAATGTCATCATCGATAACGCTTGTAGAAAAGTCACTTGTTTATGGGTAGGTAGACAGATCAACCTTTTTTCTGGTCTGTCCCCCTAAGCGGACAAAGCCGGGGGACAGATCGGAATAATCCCCAATGATTTTCTCATCGAATATACAGGATGGAATTTTTTAATCAGCAAATTATTCGCAAAGGAAATATTTCAATATTTTTAAAAATAAATAAAACTGCATTAATTGATTTTTGAAAATATGCTTCGTAAACCAGAAACCCGGAAATCGAAAAGGATAAAATCCAAAAAAAACCACCCTTCTTAAAAGAGACTTATAATTTGCTGCGGTAACCGATGCCCACGCGAGCGGAGCCGCGAGCAACAGCTAGTAATAGATATTAACCTGTATCCGCAGGGCAACGCGAACGTCCCATTCGTGTTAATTTGGTACGGAGCCTTAGACGAGTCACTCGGGCCAGCTGCTCCACTCGCTCGACTTTGGCATGAAGATGGCGCCATTTTGGGCCACACGCCACAGCTACATAACTTCAGAATCAATTTAGTGCCGTATAAAGGTAAATATTAACTCATTAAGGGTCTATTCCACCACCGTCAGTTACTTTTATACGACGAATTAAATTGACGTTTGACAGTTTATGTATGAAATAACAGCTGTCAAAATTTCAAAATTATTCCTCGAATAAAGTTAGCTGACGATGGTGAAATATGCCCTAAGTATTTTTAGCAGTACAAAATTACCGAGGTCAAGTTGAATATTGGTTGCCGGTATCGAGTTGAATATTGGTTGCTGAGATAAAGTTGAATATTGGTTGCTGAGATAAAGTTGAATATTGGTTGCTGATATCAAGTTGAATATTGGTGGATGAAATAAAGTTGAATATTGGTTGATGAGTTCAAGTTGAATATTGGTTGATGAGATAAAGTTGAATATTGGTTGCCGATATCAAGTTGAATATTGGTTGCCGATATCAAGTTGAATATTGGTTGATGAAATAAAGTTGAATATTGGTTGATGAGTTCAAGTTGAATATTGGTTGATGAGATAAAGTTGAATATTGGTTGCCGATATCAAGTTGAATATTGGTTGCTGATATCAAGTTGAATATTGGTTGCCGAGATAAAGTTGAATATTGGTTGCTGAGATTAAGTTGAATATTGGTTGCTGAGATAAAGTTGAATATTGGTTGCTGAGATAAAGTTGTATATTGGTTGCTGAGTTCAAGTTGCTTATTGGTTGCTGAGATAAAGTTGAATATTGGTTGCCGAGATCAAGTTGAATATTGGTTGCTGAGATAAAGTTGAATATTGGTTGCTGACATCAAGTTGAATATTGGTTGTCGATATCAAGTTGAATATTGGTTGCCGATATCAAGTTGAATATTGGTTGCCGATATCAAGTTGAATATTGGTTGCATAGATCTAGTTGAATATTGGTTGATGAGATCAAGTTGAATATTGGTTGCCGAGATCAAGTTGAATATTGGATGCTGAGATAAAGTTGAATATTGGTTGCTGAGATTAAGTTGAGTATTGGTTGCTGAGATCAAGTTGAATATTGGTTGCTGAGATAAAGTTGAATATTGGTTGCTGAGATAAAGTTGAATATTGGTTGCTGAGATTAAGTTGAGTATTGGTTGCTGAGATCAAGTTGAATATTGGTTGCCGAGATCAAGTTTAATATTGGTTGCCGTTATCAAGTTTGATGATTTTTTTATTTACTCTCACTACTCCAAAACATTGCCAAGTTACTTGCCGGCAACTATAATGTGCAACCCACAATGCTAGTAACCTTTAATATGAAGCTTAACTGTACCTATTTCAAGGTATATTACCTCTTTTTCAGGTAAACTTCTCCATAAATCGTTTTCCGAGGCCCACGCTCCCGGCCTACATCTCCTTAAGGAGAAGTTCTACGCTCTTCTCAAGGTCGAGAGACACTCTACTTTCGGTAGGCTGGCGGTGCTGGGAACCGATGATGAGCTTAGTGATAAGGTGGGTCTGTCTTATACAGGACTTATTTAAAAGGAGTGCGTATATTCAAGGAACATAAGTCGAAATCTTAAAATGGAAAATTAACTATTCATGCGAAGTGATAGACATGACTTATGTTTGTATGAAAAGATGATTTTCAATTATACAACATGTAACAAAACCCCTGTCAGATCCAATAAAGGTATATTCGTGGTAGTTCATGAATCGTCTCGCATAAGCGGCTTCTTTGACACCAAACTGTAGGTAGTAGTAACGTGACCTTTGAGGAGCGGTCAGTTGTTCAGCTGTTGCCTTGGATCAGTTTTTATTTTTATTTAATTATTTTCACTGGGGAAAAATAATAATCTTCTATCCATTTAATGGCTACGTATATGTGTTCGCAGTACAATACCGAATCATACTATTCGGGGTCGGAAAAGGTTTTTGTTACACGCTGTATATCTCATATCATCATATTATTTTAATTTTTCAGTGTAATTCTCATATTAATTTAATTCTCATATTGAATTGATAAATATTTTTCAGTGCTAAAAGGTCTGAGAATCGGACAACATCTATTTGTCATACCCCTAAGTGTTAGGGGTGGCCCTCCGCAGTTTTTTTTAATATAGCATAACAACGTTTTGGTCAGCTAGTAAATAATAAAATCGACTTTTTTTTTTTCAGGAAAAAGACATAAATTTCGTGCCAATACAGTTGTTAGTTGAGACGCCGTTTGTATTAGACATAGTGTATACTACAGAAGACCTGCCGACGCCACCATTGAGGGGGGATGAGTATACCAGAGCCCTGGCCGTGCATCGAAGGTCGTTTGACGAGGAGTTCGAAGAAAAGTTCAAATTGGCTGAGAAGGGGTAAGTAAAGAAATAATAATGACTGCACAGATAGCCGAGTGGTATAGGTCACCACGCTAATTACCACGTGCGCCATGTGCTGCGGGTTATCCGCGCATGAGACAAGCATTTGTGTGATCCACAGATGCTTGTTCCATGTCTGGGTGTTCTTTGTGCATGTGATTTGAATGTTTGCGAAACCCCCGCGACACAAGGATTAAATACCTTAGAGCGGGCGTCGTTTTCTTAAACAAAAAAAAATAAATAATAATATCTTGGGACACCCCACACACTATCCCAAACTAATATCAAACCGACGACTCGGCCTGGCTAAATAACAACCGAACTGCGACACGAGTATTTTCGAAATAACTGAATATGTTGGTTCATTTTTTGAGGTTGGATATAATGGAACATTGACAGTGTGTCATGGAATTCAAATTCATCCTTATATTTATGAACATAAGGAAGTATTTGCAAGTTACTTTGATCGGCTTGTTGGTCAAGTGGTTAGTGACCCTGGCTGCTAGTTTGGGATCAGATGACAGTGTTTGAGCTGTCCCAAGATATTATTATCTGCTTTATTTAAAATATACATATAAATTACATTTTTAATACAAATATAAAAATAAATATATTATTATTATTAATTGAAGACACTTTTGGATGTGTCTATTGTTTGAGACTGAATCTAGGGTTGATTCTACAAGATTACTTTTTATAGAGTGCATATATTCAACGAGGTAATCAGGTGCATAAAACTGAACAACTTTTCCCAAGGAACATAGGTCGAAATCTTAAAATGGAAAATCAACTTTTCATACAAACATATAAGTCACGTGACCTGTCACTTTTTTGCACCTGATTACCTCGTTGAATATACGCACTCCATAAAAAAATATCCTGTATATAAATATGTATTTTAACTAATGTTTTTGTTTGTTCAAGATACCCTCCTTCAGACGTGGTTATCGCTAGAGCAGCGTTGTCCAACATGTTGGGTGGTGTTGGATATTTCTTCGGCGCGGGCCGGGTTCGATCCCAGTACACTAGAGAACCAGTGCCGTACTGGCGCGCACCACTCTATACCGCAGTGCCCAGCAGGTGAGACTTATGTTATTAGAAATAGATTTCATTTCTGCGTGGCAAATATGTAATGTAGACTTTAATTTTCAGGAAATAGAGTTTAAATTAGCTTGCGAGTGCTGTGTAGTTTAATACGTATGTAAATTGATGTAGTTCAACCGCATAGGAATAAAAATAGGGTTCATTTTGGCGTGGCATTAATTGGTCCGACAAATTAGTGAAATCAGATCTTTTGAGGCAGAAAATAGAGTTTAATTTCGCGTTTACTAGGTTTGAAGTGTCTTTTAAAGTACTTGCGTTTAGCTGTACTGTATTTAGAGTTGAATTTAGTTTCGATCCGAGTATACTAGAGAACCAATACCGAACTGGCGTGCAACGCTGTAACAGTACCAAGGAGGTGAGACTTGTGTATGTAGGAATAGAGGTCAGTTTAGCGTGACAATGTCCCCCCCCCCCTTTATGCAGAACCTTTATTATCACACACTCAAGGCTCATGCGAGCTGTATGTGTGAGTGTAAATTGAAGTTCACCTAGCCTTATCCAAAACAGTTGGGGTCGGCTTCCAGTCTTACCAGATTTAGCTGAATTCCGTATTTTATCTGACCTCCACAACCCATTTTACTGGGTAATACAGTATCCCATAGTAAGACTGGTTGTCTGAATTGTAACGACTTAACGTCTGTCAAAGATCGACCTATTGCTGTCGGAGCCAACGGCATAACGTGCTTTCCAAGGCACGGAGGGGTCTCGGTATGTTTAGAAACCGTCACCCATCCACGGGCAAACCGTGGCGAGCTCGACTTAACATTTATTACCGGTCAAGCCGTACGGATTACACTTAGCCTTTCACACCAACCATCCAACATTACTATTATTTAAACATCTCTGGATCGCCCGACTAGTTTCAGTCGGACAGTTGAACAGTTCGACTCGCGACACCACCGCCGCCGCGTCAGCTCATGATTAAGGACTCCTATTGAGTCTAAAACTAGTCGGGCGATCCCGAGAATACGCGTGATTAGCCGTTGAATGTTTAAATAATTATGAATTCGTCTCACGGAAGTTATAATAAAAGAACATCAATAATGTCACCAAACGTCTTCCTTCAGGTCGTTCTTTCCTCGCGGTTTCCTATGGGACGAGGGTTTCCACGGTCTGCTCATCGGTCGCTGGTCACCAGACATACAGATGGACATCGCTGCGCACTGGATGGACCTCATCAATGTCGAGGGCTGGATACCAAGAGAACAGATACTAGGTGACACACCAAGCATTACTGTCACTTTCATAACTGTCCCTGTCACCACTGTCCCTTTCATAACTATGAATAAATAAATGTGGACAACATCACATACATTGCTCCGAATCCAAAGTAAGTAGCTTAAGCACTTGTGTTATGGAATCAGAGACAACGAAGGTACCACAAACACCCAGACCCGAGACTATGTAGAAAAGTGTTTTTATACCTTGACCCGTCCGGGGATCGAACCCGGGACATCAGAGCTGGCGTTACCTTGAAAACCGGTGTGTACGCCACTCGACCCGAGGAATATTTATCGACCTCCGTAGATCGATAAATATTCCTAGTGTCCTTTGTATAACTATCAGCTGCCTACCCGCTGATGTCGTTAATACTATTTTCTCAATTCTCTAACAACACTATCCTACTATGACAGTCAACTATCCTATTATCTATAAATATAAATCTATCTATAAATCACTACTATCCCATTATGGTTTTTGTCTTCACTTCACTTCTTCACTGTCTTTGTAGATTTTACCGACTTTTCATATTTTATGGTCACGGGTACACTTAAATATCCCAATCATTGCTAGAACTGTCAACACTAACTGATTTGACCAATCGTAAAAGACAACTATCCCAATCATCAACATGACTGACTTAGTAATCAACAGTATCTCCCAGGTCCGCGTGCTCTAGCGAGAGTGCCCAGAAAAACCGAGTCGCCAACCTGCCGATATTGTGAATACAGTTACTGTTTTCATAAGGCGTCATTATCCTATCACAATCTTCATTGACCTACAAGTATTTACTATCCCATTGAGCCAAACGTTACAACTATGTTAATCATCACTTCAACTATTATTCCAAGCATCGCCACAACTATCCTGATCGTTATTACAACTATCCCGCTCATCAACATTACTATCATACTAATCAATACTCTCCCTCAGGATCGGAGGCTCTAGCAAGAGTTCCTAAAGAGTTCGTTGTCCAGAGCAACGCGGCCGCCAACCCGCCAATGCTGTTGATACAGATAGCCCAATTCGTGAAGCGTAATCCTGCGCTCTTTGAGAAGAGCTCAAAGTTCAGGAGCTCGCTTGACAGGATGTATAGTAGATTGCAGGTATGTTATTTTTATTTATTTTTCTTCAAATACTCAATCACTAAATCAATCACCTCAGCCTATCGCGGTCCACTGCTGGACATAGGCCTCTCCCAAGTCGCGCCACAACACCCCATATAAAATACTAACCCTTGACCATGTAAATGCACCGCTGACGCGCACACTCCGCACTATGAATCTCATAGCTAATGATATTGATCTATTTTGTTGCTCACTGAGTGAATTTGAAAAAACTACATTATTTATAATTTGTTATAAAAAATAGAAAATATAGTTTATAGAAGAGGGACAGGTAGTATAGGTTTATGTAGTGTTAAGGTTAAAACGTTTTTGGAGTAATGTATGTACATAATTTATACATGTCTATTAATAAGTTACACTATCGCATTGGGTTAGTCTGTAAGGATAGTTGTAAGAGTGGAGAATATAAATAAATAAAAAATAAATAAATAAATAAAATAAATAAACCCAAATTATTAAAAAAAACTCATCTTTTAAAATCTATTTAAGACGTTCTTAATTATATATTGTCCCTATCTGTTGATACTTTACATCTTAAAATTAGCGTTCAAATATTAGAACGCCATTTTAATTATTTTGCTAACTTCGCCGCGTCGGTCTGTCTGCCTAAACGCATAGTCTACTGAACAGATTTTCATATAGTTTTTACCAATGCATACAGTGATTCTAGAAGAATTATATTTTATGCATAATACTAGCTTCTGCCCGCGACTTCGTCTGCGTGGACTTCAGAATTGGGTCCAAAAAGAAATGAAATATGTGAAAGCAATAAAAAGTGGGATAAAATTTTCATCCATGTTAAGCATGCGCTGTAATAGAGTAAAATACCTAATTTCAAAACTATCTGCTCGCGGGTTAGCTCGTAAACAATTTTCCCTCGGGAACTACTTAAGGATTCGGGATAAAAGGTAGCCTATGTTCTTTTCTATGTCAAAGGCTACATGCATGCTAAATTTCTTCCAAATCTGAGCAGTTTTTGCTTGATTGAGTAACAAACATCCAAACACTACACTTTCACATTTATAATATAATATTATATTTTCCCCCCTTTTTGAGGTATTAAACTGGCCTCTCAATTTCCCTAACAGGCATGGTACCAATGGTTCCAAACGACACAAAAAGGTGAGGAACCAACCTCGTACCGCTGGCGAGGACGCGAAGACGATGGCTTACAGCTCAACCCCAAAACATTGACTTCTGGCCTCGATGACTACCCCAGGTAATCATTAATTCAATCAGAATCAGAATCAACTTATTTTGTTTTTAGTTCTCGACGTTTCAACACTTTTGCAGGTGCCATAGTCAAATGCAGACTGAAAATAAACCGCGATTGAATCCATTTCAAAATAACTGTATTTAAAATAATAGCGGTTGCGGTCACAATTTTTTTTAGTATAAAATAGGCTATGTTACCCGGGGATAGTGTAGCCTACGTTGAAAGCTTCCAAATCGATTCATTAGTTTCGGAGCCTATTCACTGCAAACAAACAGTGATATCTGATAAATGTTTTATAATTATTTGTAGAGCAAGTCACCCGTCAGACATTGAGCGTCACGTGGACTTACGTTGTTGGATGTTCGCGGCCGCTGACGCCATGACCACCATCGCCGACGTCTTACTGCGAGACTCCAGCAAGTAAGTCATATCTATTCTTCTTTCACCTGCCTTTCTATGCTATGTTGGGTTCGGCTTCCAGTTTTACCGGATTCAGCTGAATACCGTGTTTCACAAAAGGATGGAAGAGAGCTATAACTATCACACCCATCAACACGTCTATTTTAATAATCATAGCTATCCCGACCACCTTACTATCCTGATCGCCAACACGACTATCCCACTAATCAATAGTATTATTTTAGTCATATTTACTGTATTCCTGTAAAAATGCCGTAGTGCCCTAGCGGTTCAATGAACATAAATGTGTGGTCGCCAGCTCTGAGGTCCCGGGCTTCGATCCCCGTACGGGTAAATGTAGAAAAAACAACACTTTTTGTCTCGGCACATTGTCTCGGGTCAAGGTGTTTGTGGTACCTTCGTTGTCTCGGATTCCATAACACAAGAGTATTTAATTGTTGCTTCGTTTCAGATACGAAGCGACTCGCGATCAGCTCGGCGATGAAGATTTACTAAACGAATTACACTGGTCAACGCATACACAAACATATGCTGACTATGGTAAGTTAAAATGCCATCTAATCAGGCGCAGATTTCCCCATAGGCCGAGTGGGGAAATTGCCAAAAACGGGAAAATACTTAAAAAAAAACGACAAAATTTTGCCTAAGGCGGCAAAATTACCTGCTTACGCACCTGCGTGTAACAACTCAAAAATGTGCCCTTATGTTCATGCAAAATAATTATATTTTCTATAGTCTGTGGATGGCTGACCATTTGCAAACATACCGAGACCCCTCCTTGCCTCGGAAAGCACGTTAAACCGTTGGTCCCGACTGTCATATAAGTGATCTTTGATAGTCGTTAAGTTATTACAATTCTAACAACCAGTCTTAATAATACTGTATTATCTAGCAATAGGTTGTGGAAGTCAGAATTCAGATAGCAGTCGCTCCATGTAAAATACGGTATTCAGCTAAAATCTAGTAAGACTGGATGCCGACCCCAACATAGCTTGGGAAAAAAGGCTAAGCAGAAGGAATAATTTTATGCATTGTTGCAGGTCTGCACTCTGACGGCGTGCGCCTGGTCAGGCAACAACCAAAGCAACCCGGGGAAGCGGCTCGCGTAGTCCGAAGCGTCTCCGTGCCCCCGCAACCGAGACTCGTCACCTCGGCTTACGGTAATTATACAGGTTCATCCGGGAACGTGCTCCCTAGGAGAGGGTTCCCGGGGAGCATGTCCCCGAGGGAGAAGGTTCCCGGGGGAGCCCCGGGGAGCATGTTCCCAACGGAGAGGGTTCCCGAGGGATGGTTCCCGAGGGAGAGAGGTCCCGGGGAGCATGTTCCCGAGGGAGGGTTCCCGGGGGAGCATGTTCCCGAGGGAGGGTTCCCGGGGGAGCATGTTCCCGAGGGAGGGTTCCCGGGGGAGCATGTTCCCGAGGGAGAGGGTTCCCGGGGGAGCATGCTCCTAAGGAAGGGTTTCCGGGGGAGCATGTTCCCGAGGAAGGGTTCCCGGGGGTGAGGGTTTCCGGGGGAGAAGGTTTCCGGGGAGTGGGTTTCCGGGGGAGAGGGTTCCCGGGGGAGCATGTTCCCGGGGAGGATTTCCGGGGGAGTATGTTCTCCCGACGGAGAGGGTTCCCGAGGAAGGGTTCCCGGGGAAGAGTTTCTGGGGGAGAGGGTTCCCGGAGGAGAATTTCCGGGGGAGCATGTTCCCGGGGAGGATTTCCGGGGGCGTATGTTCTCCCGACGGAGAGGGTTCTCGAAGAAGGGTTCCCGGGGGAGCATGTTCCCGGAGGAGGATTTCCGGTGAAGCATGTTCCCGGGGAGGATTTCCGGGGGAGTATGTTCTCCCGACGGAGAGGGTTCCCGAGGTAGGGTTCCCGGGGGAGCATGTTCCCGGCGGAGGATTTCCGGTGGAGCATGTTCCCGGGGAGGATTTCCGGGGGAGTATGTTCTCCCGACGGAGAGGGTTCCCGAGGTAGGGTTCCCGGGGAGCATGTTCCCGGAGGAGGATTTCCGGGGGAGCATGTTCCCGAGGGAGGGTTTCCGGGGGAGCAGTTTCTGGGCGAGAGGGTTCACTCTCGGGATGACTGAATTTCTGTAGTAATATTTGAAGACGGATTTCTGGCATTTGACATCTTGAGTGGTTTTTTATATCAATGCATTTAGTAAATAATTAATACAACATACAATATTTGTTTTATATGTTTACAGGATACGTGTCTCTGTTCCCGATGCTATTGAAAGTTTTGAGGCCGGACAGTGACAAGTTAGGAAAGATTCTGGAAGACTTAGACAAGCCGGACTTGCTGTGGTCTCCCTACGGACTTAGGTAAGTGTGCAGTAATAAAGAAATATATTGGTGCTGATTCCTCTGTATGCAAACTAAACTAAATTTAAATCATCGCTGTCTTTTACTAACATAAAGCGTGAGAAAAGGACGGCAACAGATAACAACTAACTTAGAAATGTCAAACTAGTTTTCGCCTTGAACATCACAGTGTTTTTAGAGCACGTTTTTTTCTTATATGAGAATTTTAGTCTGAAATTTTGACTGTAACTAAGACTACTTTTATTTTAGACTAGCTTTTGCCCGCGAGTTCGTCTGCGTGGACTTTAGAATTGGGTCCAAAACGAAAAAATAAATGTGAAAGTAATAAAAATTTAATAAAATTTTCACCCGTGTAATAGCTTGCGCTGTAATACAGAAAAATACCTAAGCTTTCAGCCCGCGGCTTAAGCTCGTACACAATTTTCCCTCGGGAACTACTTAAGGAATCGGGATAAAAGGTACCCTATGTTCCTTTCCATGTCAAAGGCTACATGCATGCCAAATTTCATCCAAATCCGTTCAGCCGTTTTTGCGTGATTGAGCAACAAACATCCAAACATCCAAACATCCACACTTTCACATTTATAATATTAGTAGGATAAATCCTAAAAAAGGTTAAAAAAAAATCACGCAGACGAAGTCGCGGGCACAGCTAGTTAGGAATATTTTTTATCGACCAAATTTTTTTTCTCAGGTCCCTCTCAAAATCTTCCCCTCTGTTCATGAAACGTAACACGGAACACGACCCCCCTTATTGGAGGGGTCAGGTGTGGATTAACATAAACTACCTAGCGATATCAGCGCTGAAACATTACGCTTCATTAGACGGACCCCATGCTGAAAAAGCTGCTGAATTGAACAGAAGACTCAGAGATAACGTCGTTCGTAAGTATTTTAATATATTAGTAAATGTCCCACTGCTGGGCACAGGCCTCCTCTTATACAGGATATTTTTTTATTGAGTGCGTATATTCAACGAGGTAATCAGGTGCATACAACTAAACAACTTTCCCCAAGGAACATAGGTTGAAACAGTTAAAATTGAAAATGAAAATTTCATACAAAGTGACAGGTCACGTGACTTATGTTTGTATGAAAAGTTGATTTTCAATTTTAAGATTTTGACCTCTGTTTCTTGGGGAAAGTAGTTCAGTTTTATGCACCTGATTACCTCGTTGAATATACGCATTCCATAAAAAATAATCCTGTATAGACAACGAATGAGCATTGATCACCACGCTTGCTCATTGCGGGTTGGTGAGTTCAGATTCCTTTTTTTTCGAATCCAGGTTTCCTCACGATGTTTTCCTTCACCGTTTGTCAATGATGTCTTAGATGAATTAATTAAAATAATTAATATAACTTTGAAAGAGTCACATTGGTACTTGCCCATAGCGGGTTCGAACCTGCAACCTTGTGCACGAAAATCCGTTCATCGAACCGCTGGGCCATCACGATATCACATTAACAATAGGCGTGTGAACTAAGTTTTTTTTTTCGTCTATCAGGTAGATTATTAAAAAGTATTGGACACTTAATTTTTCATTTTTCACGTGTTCAAAAAATTACAGAGATATATTGAGTTGAAATGTCACATGACGTCACGCCTTGGTAAAATTTATACCGAGTCATGACGTAGTGAGCCCCCACTCCCCAACTTTAATTCGTTTTAACTAAGTAATTATGTGTTAGTAAATAACGGACTAAATAGAATTACAGCTCTCGCCAAACTTTATGTCCGCTCTGAACCTAGCCGCATTAAGGCCTGTTCAAACCTGAGCGATATTCGCTGCCGCTGTGGGTAGAGGTACATACCGCGCGGGTTTCGCTCAGATATTTAGTATCAAGTACTGCGGCTAGAGCGACCTGAGCGATATTCGCTGCCGCTGTGGTAGAAATTACTAACTGGCGAAAATTTCTTATCTCTCTGAGCGAAACTCGACTACCACGCGTTATTCTACCCACAAGGATAGCGAAATCCGTTTTGGTCTGAACAGTAATATTACCGCATACCCACTGGGTTTTCTCTGCCGCAGACGGTAGCGAATACCGCTTAGGTCTGAACAGTAATATTACCGCATACCCACTGGGTTTTCTCTGCCGCAAACGGTAGCGAATACCGCTTAGGTCTGAACAGTAATATTACCGCATACCCACTGGGTTTTCTCTACCGCAGACGGTAGCGAATACCGTTTAGGTCTGAATAGGCCTTTACGCTGCGCAGAACACAAGCTCAGGTATCAGCGGGACGTACGCGGGGCTCCACCTCGTGTTCCACCCGCAAGCGTCCTCGCCTCCCGCGCGTTAGTGCGACTGTATGAGTAGTGTGTATGAGAGTATGTAGTAGTATGAGTGTACCATGCGCGAGTTCGTACCGACGGCTACATTCAGAGCGGCCATAAAGATTGGCGAGTACTGTACGTTTTCTTTACCCGGTCAACATGCCTATTATATTTTTTTTTCCCAGGTAACATCTTAAATGAGTACAAACGAACCGGCTACTTATTTGAGCAGTACTCAAGTGAGGATGGCAAGGGCTCCGGGTGTAAGCCCTTCAGTGGCTGGACAGCTCTTCTGGTGCTGATCATGGCCGATGACTATTAATATAAGCTGTTTCTGAAGGTTTGTCAAAAGGGTGTTAAACTGAAAAAATATATACAGCGTGTAACAAAAACCCTGTCCGATCCCTAAGAGTATGATTCGGTATCGTACTGCGAACAAATATACGTAGCCATTAAATGGATTGGAGATTATGAGTTTTCCTCAGAAAAATAATTAAATAAAAATAATAACTGATCCAAGGCAACAGCAACACTGACCGCTCCTCAAAGTTCACGTACTTACTACCTGCAGCTTTGTGTCAAAGAAGCCGCCTATGCGAGACGGTTCATGAACTGTACCACGAATAAGCCTTTATTGGATCTGACAGGGGTTTTGTTACATGTTGTATATAACTTCCTTCTTCAAGTAAATACATAAATAAATGTGGACAACATCACATACGCAATGTATGTGATTTTGTTTCAAAGTTACGTTAGTTAAGTACCATCTAAGGCCCAGTTTTTTTGATCCCTAGTTAACTCAACCAATGGTTAAATATGCTAACTAATGGTTTCAAAACGTGTTTTTACATCAATTGTTAGTCTATCAAATGGTCAAATAAATTGAAGAGTTAATTAATTAACCATTTTTTAGAATAAAAATTTATGATTAAACACGTTCTACCGAAGTTTGAAACCATTAGTTAATATATTTAACCATTAGTTGAGTTAACTCTGGATTAAATAAGCTGGGCCTTAGTCGAGTTTAATAAGCTTTGTGATTTGTGAGAGAATAAGACGATTGGAAACTTTATTTTGTCCGTTTAAGTAAAATAACTAAATGTTAATAATACTAATTTATAAAGGCGAAAGTTTGTTTGTGTGTATATTTGTTACCTCTTCACGCTTAAACGGCTGGGCCGATTTTGATGAAATTTGGTATGGAGGGAGCTGACCCCCCCACCCCTCAGTTTTATACAAATTTTACCCAAAGAGGCTACACCAGATAAAAAATAGTCCTCTATTGAACACGAGTAACACCGCGCTAGAGTAGTGTAATATTAGATTGTTTATATAAAATTTAAAGTCACTATATTTTTCCGCCGGCTCCGCCCGAAGTTGTCCGTTGTGGCAATGAAAAGTAGCATATCTCTATTCTTGGGATCCAAGCTTATAAGCTTATACCGCGTTCCAAGTTTCACTTAAAGTCGTTCAGTGGATTAGCAGTAAAAGCGTTCAATACTCAATACTTTATTTCGCTCCACAATGTATAAAGGTTTTAAATATAACAAAGTAGCAGTTGTGGACCCTGTCGGGCACGAAAATATTAGGAGAGAGGAGGAATGCTAGTCGTCAAGTAAGTCTGACATTATAATAATTTATACGTATTTTTGTTATCAGCTTAGACATCAATAAAAAAGTACTCAATTATTTACTTATTAAAATTTTGTAATTATTAATATATGTAATTATTATTATTATTGCACAGATTTGATTATTATTTTTATGTTATTATTAATTATTTAAGTATATTAAAGCTTACTTAATAGTAGGTACCCATTCTTAATCGTTAATCGTAAATAATTTACTATATTGTATCATTTAAATATTCATTTGTATGTTAATAATATTTGTTTAATAATAATTCTTTTATTTTTCTAGTAAGTAAAGATAATGTCTTTGTCTTCATTTATATAATAGAGTCAATTTCGCATTTATAATAATACTAGCTGTACCCCGCGACTCTGCCCGCGTGGGTGTCCTTTCTCAGCCTTTAGACTATCTCCGTGCTAAATTTCATTTAAATCGGTTCAGTAGTTTAGGCGTGATTGCGTAACACAGACAGACAAGAGTTACTTTAGCATTTATAATATTTGTAATATGTATATGACTAATACAGCTTTTAATTGTCCCAAACCTTGGAAAACGTTTGGTTTTTTTATGTGAGACTGTTGTCAAGCCAAGCCATATTAATTTAAAATTGATATAAAAAATTGCTTACCATCATAATTATGATTACTTAAACGGACAAATTATAGTAAAGACAGGATAAAGTGAACTAAAGTTACTTAAGGAAGAAAATTGTTTGAAAAATTAGGTTACAAATATGAAAATTTGGGTGACATACATGAAAAGTTGAAAAAAAATAGGCTAAATTATTTTGAAAAGTTAGCTTCCAAAGAAATAGGTTTTGAATAGTTAGATAAAGGTAGATTACAGAATAAAAAGATAGATGCAGAGATAACAATTTTGAAAAGGCTCTAGAATAAACAATACGTTTTTTATGCTCGGTGCTCAATATGCCCCAAGCTTGAAAAATTCTTCATCGGTCATCGGTGACCACCATGTCCTTCAGCCATAAGTCTAAATTCATAGATAGAATGTTTAGAAAACCTTAGTTTTGGTTATTAGAAGGTTTAACTTTTATGTAAAAATAGTTTTTAACTCTTGCAAAGTCAGTTTATGTAGACATTAAAAATATCGCAAAATTTTCTAATCTTCATAAACATTAACTTTACCATATATATTTTAATTATAAATTTATCAAAATATTTTTTTTTCTACAATCGGATAATCGGACTCATTTTTTTTTGTCTGTCTGTCTATGTGTTATCTATCTACCTACGTATCTGATTCTTTTACTTACAAAATACAGGTTTCTTTTAAATATTTCTTAGTACTTATGAATGTTGAGGTTACCAATTAAATCCTCCGAAGTTATTAATGTTTGACAAAGAAAAATGAATTACAAAATGAAAAATAAAAAACAATCAATATCAGATATTAGGTTTACAGTGAAGCTATTTATTATATTTAAAAACTAGAAGTGAATAGGTTACAAATATGAAAAGTTTTGAATAGATAGGTTACAGAATTGAAAAGTAGTAAAATGCTAGATTTCAAATTTAAAATTTCATTAAAATATGTTAATAGCTTGGATATACAATATAAATGATAATATATTATTTTATCATTAGACAAAAATAGTAAAATGCTAGGTCTCCAAGATAAAGTTATACAACCTAGCTTTAATATATGAAAAGTTAAATTTCAACGATCGATTGCATGAAAAATTAGGTTACAAATGTGAAAAGTGTAGAAAATAAAGTTTGAATATGGTCCGTTTACGCGCAGCCTAAGGCGTAATGTAATTCGCCTTTAAATAACATTGAGTTATTGGCTAAGTTAACAAAAAATAGAAGTGAATCTTCCACTAATTTATCTCATACGTGCCACTTAGGGATGTTGCGGATGCATATTTTTTCACATCCGCCGTTGCGGGATGCCTCAGATGCGGATCTTAGTGCGTTAGATCAGAATTAGAATCTGCGTGCCACTCCGCACACGCTAACGATCTAAAAGAAACCTGGGCCCTAAATCTGTTATTTCAATTGTGTCACAATGGTCTAACAATTACTTGATTTTGACAGTTTGATATTAACATAACTGTCAACATCAGAAACAAATGGTACATATACAATAATTAACGCGTCGAATATTTTCACTGAACGAAATCTTCGTTACCATTGGTCAATACATGCTACTTGTGGTTCATCTGCATCCAAGATTAACCGTATCGATTATTATGGATGTGGACGCAGATGTTCAAATTCATGCGGATTCCCCGCAATTGCGGATGCGGACGCAAATATTTGGAACATCCCTAAGTGCCACCCACTATTATGACTTCCATTAGCTCCATAATTATGGTGGGAAAAAGCTCACACAACACTCGGTTTCTGTAATACTGATCAATTAAATCAGCCGTCAAATCAACAGATCTCGCATGCCATTGGTTAATCACAAGATCGACAGCCAATCACAGAGCTTAAAATTATGTAATTTTATTTAAAAAAGTATGTAATTTTAACTGCCTCGTTCGTGTAGAGGTTTCAATCCCGGGTCGTGCAAAAAATAGTTACTGTGTTTAAAAATTCTCAGTACCGCTCAGAGCCAGGAAGTGTGGCGGTGTTTACACCCCCGTGCCTCGGTGCGCACGTAAAGCCGTTGGTCCTGCGCTTGATCTCTCTCCGGTCGTGTCTGTCTGCCGCCCCATCGAACAGAGCGTACACCTGTGTTTACGCACACACTTGTGCACTATAATATCTCCCGCGTACATGGCTGATCTCACTTGAGATTGGCCGAGCCCAAAATTCGGTCTAGAGAGATTATTATTAATCTGTTGATCAGGTTAACGGAAACCGAGATTTTATAAAGAAATTAATTCCTAGCATATTTTTTATTGTAAAATAACTTTAGTCAAATGTTTTATGGCCAACCACGTACCACCGACCACAGCCACACCACGGTCTAGCGCAGGGTCGGCGAACCTTTAAGCATCAACGTGCCATTTTTTCTAAGTAATGTTCGATGAGGTGAGAGACGTGCGAACAAATAATGTTGACTTAGTGAATATTGGGTAATTAATAATAAATGTTATTAATTCTTTATTTACTAAAAATAAGACACTCTGTAGCGATCTCTCGCGTTTTTCGTCATAAAATACCTACCTACTTCACACTTTTTCTTAGTTTAAAATGAATTTCGTGATCGTTGACGTGCCCAAAATAATGTGTTGCGTGCCATCGACGGCACGCGTGCCATAGGTTCGCCATCCCTGGTCTAGCGTATATTTTTTTTATCATGAATAGGACTATTCACATGTACCACATTTTGCAGTCGTTATCAATCAACCTTGTGGTCACTGCTTGACGACATTTTAATGCTGCGATGTGGCGTGGCTTTGGTACGTGTCGCTGTCGATTGAGCCTTATATCAATACATAGCAGAAACATATTTAAATTTAATTAAGTAGAAATATACAGCGTGTAACAAACACCC
This sequence comes from Plusia festucae, assembly GCA_950381575.1. Taxonomy (NCBI): domain Eukaryota; kingdom Metazoa; phylum Arthropoda; class Insecta; order Lepidoptera; family Noctuidae; genus Plusia; species Plusia festucae. Next base: position 1,937,955 of record OX494457.1, read on the forward strand.
TGTCCGATCCCTGAGAGTATTATTCGGTATCGTACTGCGAACACATATACGTAACCATTAAATGGAATGGACATTATAATTTTTCCCAGTGAAACTAATTAAATAAAAATAAAAAAAATGGTTGCCTGTAAAGTCGGTTTTACGGGCGAAGATTTTACGTGACAACGTCTTTTTCTCGGTAGAATATTTATTGATATGAATATAATTAAATTGCACAATAGGAACAAGGAATTGAATGAAAATAAGAATTGCACAAATTTTAACTATAGAAATATATTTTGTTTACTAAAACATTGTACATGTAAACTTAAACTTAACTAATTCCTATTTGAGTGATTTTGTTGAGCAAGGCATTCGGCGGGCCTCTCTCTCGTTCGGTGACTCATCGTAACGTTACCGAGCGTTACACTTTTTCATAAGTGACTCCCAGCCGCAACCTAATTTAAGACGTTGTCACGTCAAAACTGATCCAAGGCAACAGCAACACTGACCGCTCATCAAAGTTCACGTACTTACTACCTACAGCTTTGTGTCAAAGAAGCCGCCTAAGCGAGACGGTTCATAAACTGTACCACGAATACGCCTTTATTGGATTGGACAGGGGTTTTGTTACGTATTGTATTTATGTAATAGATAAAGCCTTTGTTGTATTTCCAATGTTATGTTCTTTTTTTTTACTGCTTAGATCACAATGTAGTTACTAAAATAATTATAATTCAAGTTTGGAGTCAAATCAGTTTGAATTATTTTCTTAAATTGTAATTACGTAAAAATGTTTTCTGTAGTAAAAGAATTATCAATTAAATGCGATTCGCACAATGAAAGACATATGAAACGAATGTTAATATTTTTTTATTTATTTTTTTTATTTTCAGCGTTCTATGTACATTTTTGTAAATAGTTTTAATTGTTAAATAAATGATTTTGATGATTTCTTTGGTTTAATTTTTGTGTTATTTATTAGCGAAATTATTTTTGTTTTACCATCCCCCTTTTCCATAAATTTCCCAGCCTACAATGAAATAAGGTCAGCTTCGCGGTGTCCTGCGTAAGCGACGAACGCGACGCGACGCGACGCTGCGAACGCGACGGATGCGATCATCTCAACGGCCTACCCTACTTGCGGCCTATATGACAGTCTGCGGCGTAGAATAGCGATGGGCAATTCCGAGATGTTTATTCAATCGAAAGAATCGGAGTCGTTAAAATAAACCATCGAGTCAACCATTGACTCGCCGTTCTACAAAACAATCGAGATGTTTTTCGATTGTTTCGAGTCAATGGAATTGACCGCTAGTTTTCGGTTGTTCGAATCAGTCACCAAGTATCGCTCGGTCACCGCAGGCAGGGGGAGTCGAGGGAGGTCAGTCGATTGCATGCATCTAGCCACAAAGATTAGAAAATAATAACATTATTATTAGAGATTTGAGACTTTTCTAAAAAGATTTTGTAATTGTTATTTGATTAAGATTGTTGACTATCCCGTGCCCGACTGATTTTAGATTTAAATTTAAATAATAAGATTAAAAAACAGTTACGATTCAATAAGAAACCTCGATTATGTTTTATTTATTTTCACGATTTTTCCTATCTAATTATTCGTACGTAAACCATCGAGGAACAACTATCGATTACTCTCGAATGAACGCGCCGTGCGCCAGTCGCTATAGCAGACCGAGTCGGACTCGAAATTGAAACAATCGAGTACCATCGAGATGTTAGAACAATCGAAACAATCGAAAAAAACCTCTCGCCATCGCGCATCACTCGCTAATGTACTGTGTGCTGCGGCGGGACGCGACGTAGCGCGGACTGGTTTTGATGGCGATCAGATGCGACACCACTTTAAATATGAACTTTCAAGCAAAATTTATTGTACTGTACTTCTCCATGATTCGAGAAGTAATGACCAAAATCACGTAGGACATTTATCGCGTGTAGCATCGCGTCGCATTACGTTGCGTCGTATTCGTCGCTCACGCAGGACAACGCGTTACACCGAGACGCGACGCGGCGCGAGAATAATTCAAAATATAACTTTATTTTCTTAACGAAAAGATACACATTTCGTTGACGCGGCGCAGCGAACGTAGGTATAACGTACCTATCCTGAATTCTTACAACGAAATATGTATCTTATCATATTAAAATAAACTAATATGCTCTTCAAGAATGTGCGCACAGTGCGATTTCCAGGGTGAAAAATCTAGATTTAGAATTTATATCATCATCATAAATCTTAAATTTTAATAAAACTAATACAAACTTACTAACAACTTTAATATATAACTAACTAAACATTATCTTTATGTACATTATTCTGCGGTCTTTATCTCTTCTCCTTCATACAACTTTTGCTTCTCGAACATTAACCTTAATTGTTCAGTAGCAGATATCGGAAGCCTGTTGTTGGCTCCATACTTAGTGTTAGGCAACTGCGTAGTGTTCAACTCTGGGTCTTTGAAGGTGAACGGGTTCCAAGGCCCCTGGATGGATGGGTGGTCGGTGTACTGGTATTTGCGGAGACGAATGTCAGCGTTGTTGCCTTGCTGTGTCCGACACACTTCAATCCATTTGGTTATTTCTAGTTGTGTTTTGTTGTGACAAGACATCCAGACACGGTCGCCATTCACTGAAAATAAAATTATTTTTTACATATTACAGGAAAAAGTTGGTTCCATGATTGATGTAAATAAAATTCTGTATCTGAAGCCCATAGTTACATAATAAAAAAAATTGACACTAAGTGTGAGTCATACGCATCATTAAGAAAGTTAAGCAGCGCTTGCCGCGGCTAGTTATTGGATGGGTGACCATTTGTATGCCAACCAAGACCACTTTACTTCGGGTATGTATCCTCGTGGCTAGGGCGTTGGTTCAAATTCAACCAATTGGACTATTGAAGTAAATCCATGCACAACAAAAAAAAAAAAATGTGGACAACATCAGATACATTGCTTCGAATCCAAAGTAAGTAGCTAAAGCACTTGTGTTATGGAATCAGAGACAACGAAGGTACCACAAACACCCAGACCCAAGGCAATGTAGAAAAGTGTTTTTCTATATTGACCCATCCGGGGTTCGAACCCGGGACCTCAGAGCTGACGACACCTTGAAAACCGGTGTGTACGCCACTCGACCACAGAGGTCGTCTAAAAGCCTTTAGCTTAGCATGTGGGGTTAACTTAAATAAATTATAGTAAAGTATAATGTTGTTTAGCAACTCACAATACTCAGCGACTACAACAGGCGAGCGGTGTCTCCGGGGCTTCAAGTACACCACAACACCAGGGTTCACCTTCGCAAAGTCTACCAACTCTTGTTCTATGAAGTCTCTGGAAGAATAAACCAAAATAAAATAGTTAACTAAAGTTTGTTTACAAACACACAAGATAAGTGCCCATTACTACCTACTGATTTTGTGATGATGTGATTCTGCCAAACCTTTTTATTATTCACATTCTCTGTTAATAACAAATTTATCTATCGCATCATAAATATTAATACAATGTAACATGCAACACACCAAGTCTTTCCAACCCATCGAAGTGTGTTAGGGTAAAAAAATAGGATATAAATTCTTCATTATTCTCTTTATCACAATTAAAGTACCTACTAATAGCCTGGACACTAAAAATAAGTAAATAAAACTACCTCATTCCACGGCTAGAGCCATTACTTTTACAGAATTTGAACACGATTCGCTGTAATTGGCAGACATATCGGCCGACACCGTTCTGCAACGGTGCCCGGACGAAGCCAGGCTTTAGAAACATGTTCTTTGCAGACATTTTGATACAGAAATGTGTTTTATATTTGGTTTTTATTTACGACTTTTATTCAACTTTGAGGTTAGTATTTGATATGACATGACTGACATGACACTGACTTATGTAACTGTCAGATTTGGGTATGCGTTTCGTTTTGTCATATTATTATCTTACATAAAAACAAATATCGTACAAAGTTCTAAAAGCCCCTTGCCGTACACCGCAAGTGAGAGAACGGCAACCAAATAAAAAAATTAAACAAATGCGAGTCGGATTCGCCAGCCGAGGGTTCCGTAAAGTCCATATATTAAACTATCAAAAATATACCTACAAGGTATTCAAATTAATTAAATGCGTCTGTTTCTATTGTCGTAAGAGTCCGGCTATGTCGCTTTATCGATAAAATACAAGAAAGTCTAAATGCTCTACTTTATTTTTAATAACTTTAGATGAATAATTAATAAGAATAACATAAACTAGCGGATAAAATGGCGACGAAATGAAGGGCTACCATTATTACCTTTTACCTTTACACTAAGGAGGGTAGAGATACTTTACTCCTAAAGAACTCCAACGAAGAAGGATAATTATAGTATCTGTACAAACGAATGATCATTGGCAGCCATTGGACCGTCGACCATCAACCATGTATGTAGTACTACAACTGGTCTTTTAAAAAACCTACTGTGCTAAACTGTGCTTCGCAATCACGCAGTTTTTACTTGGTACCAAAAGCCAATTATAATACAGGAATTGATTTTTTCTTTTTTTTCATCTTGTACATACACAAGGACTTTTATATAGGAATTGATAATGTGGTGAATTACACTACGCAGTAGTTTGACGTAATTTCTGCAAATCGCAAATAATCCATGAAGCGGCGGTAGCCTCATGGCTAGGGCGTCGGACTTGCGATCATGTGGTTGCGGGTTCGAATCCTACCCATTACACTACCGACGTGAACCCACTCGTAACACAAGCATCTTAGCTTACCACGAAGGGGTAACGAGATTACTAGTAATGTGCGACCCACAACGCTAGTAATCTTTAAAAAAAAAATAATAATAAATCTACATTGAAAATTAGGGTGGAGCCGGGATGGTCGTATTAGCCGCATGGTTATAGGATTGATGGGTGAGAATTAAAACAGAGTGGGTACCTGACCCTAAACTTAAAAACGCAGTCGAAACCGGCTCAACACAGATATGAAGGTCTTGGAGTAAATAGAAGATACCTTTACCCAGCAGTGGGACACGCAAAGTTGAGGTAACTATATAAAAAAACCTACGTTGATCTTTATCTCTCTCTTCTTTACGTTAGCTGCCACAGATTGGTAGGTATTTGGAAGTCTGAGCAGAAACCGAGGAATGCATTATTTTTAAATAGATTACCTAATGCCAGTTTTTATAATGATATCTTTTGACTAGATTTGGGCCACATATTGTTTTTTATTTGTCCCCCAGATTTCAGTGTCAACTATTTTCTCGGGAGAAACAAGTTGATTTTCACGTTTACTAATGGTGGGTTGAAAACACTAATTTTAAGAAGAAAGTTTGTTTCTTACCTCTACACGTTCAATCGGTAGGGCCAATTTTTATACAATTTTGCATGGAAGTAGCGAAAAATAAAAGTTATTTGACAAAACGTGGGTGACAACTCGGGACGCAGCCAGCCAATAATAAAACAACACATCATTTCAAAATATTTACTACAAAAAATCATTATATTTACAGAGATAACGATTAAATACAACTATAATAAATGTTCAAATAATGCATTCAATCTATACGAATACATTTACGCGCGAAATCAATAACTTATCCGCTTTACATAGAGCTCATGTCAAAATTCTATCAACAGGGTTATCTTATAAGGAGTGCGTATATTCAACGAGGTAATCAGGTGCATAAAACTGAACAAATTTCCCCAAGAAACAGGTCGAAATCTTAAAATTTAAAATCAACTTTTCATACAGACTTAAGTCACGTGACCTGTCACTTTGTATGAAAATTTCATTTTCAATTTTAATATTTCGACCCATGTTCCTAGGGGAAAGTGATTCAGTTTTATGCACCTGATTACCTCGTTGAATATACGCACTCCATAAAAATATAGTATAGATGGGAAGTCACAGATAGGTTGCTGATTTCGGCTGTAGGTGACCAAACAGTCACTGTTCTTCACTACTTGCATACATACAATGATGCAATTTATTGTGGGTTTTCATTAAGTATATATTTTTTTAATATTGCACATTTTTAAGGCCTAATTTAAAAAAGTTATTTGCAGCGATAAAACTGGTGAAGGTTCTATAGTGAACCCCTTTGAGCCTCTGATTTGGCATTTAATTAATTGATCAAGATTCTTAAATATTTTATTTTTAACGGATAATAATTGGACACTGATACCGTCAACCTGTATCGCGATCCGTGATCAAAATCGTAGTTTTAATTTCAAAATATATGTAGATATTTTAATTTTTAAAGTCAGATGTATCCGTCTACTTCGGACACAATCAATCTGGATTTCGATCTTTGATCGTGGACTGTGATCAAGATTGAAAACCTTCAAAAGGACCGAGCACTAAGTAGGTACGGGGTCTACCCATTTATAGATGAAAGTTGAGGAAACACTCCAAAAAGCTTTGTGAAGCCGACTGTGGGATGACCCTCAATTTCTAAATACACACATAGGAACGAGACAGTGAGTATTCTTATCCACAACATGTAACAAAACCCCTGTCGGATCCAATAAAGGCGTATTCGTGGTACAGCTCATGAACCGTCTCGCATAGGCGGCTTCTTTGACACAAAGCTGCAGGTAGTAAGTACGTGAACTTTGAGGAGCGGTCAGTGTTGCTGTTGCCTTGGATCAGTTTTTATTTTGATTTAATTATTTTCACTGGGGAAAAAAATCTCAAATCCATTTAATGGCTACGTATATGTGTTCGCAGTACGATACCGAATAATAGTCTTAGGGATCGGACAGGGGTTTTGTTACATATATATTTATTCCATGGTTCCTCTACCAACATTGGCTGGACAATCTACACCAATCTACACCATGAGACTGAATGTTTGGACCTTATAGTCCGGTCTTAATAGTATAAGATTATTGAAACGGAACTATTTATATGTTGAGTTTGATTAGATTGGCTTAACGGTACTAAATATTCCACTAGGGTCGCAGGTTCACCAATCACAGGCCATTGGAGAATGAAAGATACACCAAATGCGACTCTAGCGATGCTAGCAGATTTTTTTGCTACTATTCCTATCCTACTAATATTATAAAAATGTGAAAGTGTGGATGATTGGATGTTTAAACGTTTGGATGTTTGTTACTCAAACACGCAAAAACGGATTTGGATGAAATTTGGCATACATGTAGCCTTTGAAATGGAAAAGAACATAGGCTACCTTTTATCCCGATTCCTTAAGAAGATCCCGAGGGAAAATTGAAAATTGTTTCCGAGCTAAACCGTGAGCAGACACGAGTAAAACTAACACGAGTGAAAATTTTATTCCATTTTTCATTACTTTTTGGACCCAATTCTGAAGTCCACGCAGACGAAGTCGCGGGCAGACGCTAGTTGAGATTTATATATTTTTTATAGAAACCTAAAATATAGGAAAAGCAAGAAAAATACTAGGTACTCGAGTCGACTTCTCAAAACTTTTTAGTGACATTTACAACGACAGATATTTTTAGTCGATTTTAAACTAATTAGAATTAAAATACTTAATTTATTGCACTTATTTGATTAGTATACGTTTCCTACCCTTTCTATTCGGTGTTAAACCCGAATTTATAAAAGAGTATAAAGTATTTATGATTAAGGGCCTATTTCACGACGATTAAAATTGACGTTTGACAGTTTCTGTATGAAACAACTGTCAATATTTCAAAATTATTCCTCGTTTAAAGTTATCTGATGATGGTGAAATAGGCCCTTAGTAACATGTAGTCAGTCCAATTAGTCGGTAAAGTCGTTGTGACTGCACTCCCCCAATACGACTCGATACCTTTTTTTTTAACTTTCTAGCAAAGTCGGTCGCACATTAAAAGTATTCTTGTTAACCCCTCAATTTCACATACAAACATAAGTCTGTCACTTTGCATGAAAAGTTCACTTTCAATTTTAATATTTCGACCTATGTTCTTTGGGTAAAGTTGTTCAGTTTTATGCACCTGATTACCTCGTTGAATATACTCCAGAAAAATTAATCCTGTATAACATTTCACAACGACTGAAAACTCGACTAACCACTATAAGTTACTAAAATCATAATTATTCACTAAACCTAACGATAAGTACACAACAGCCTGAAACATTGCGCTTAAAAATTAAATCCAGCTGAAATTAACAGTAATTCATATTTCCTATCCTTTACCAATGTACCTTGCAAGAAAGAGATAGTCTAAGAGCAATAGCGCACTAGCGACCTGACAGCGCGGCCACGACGCGCGGCCGGCCGCAGGGGTTGCGATTTGCAACGCGGCCAATACCGCGGCTACGATCGTCAGTTGCACATACAGCGCACTTCAAAATGGACGTTGAGGAAATAGCAGTGCTTTTGTATCTTATAAGTAAGAAGCGGAAAAAGAAAAGGAAAAAATTCTTCCACAATACGTGCGGCCGCCGCGACTAGTGCGCGCACACTGGTGATTTAACTGCAATACAATTGATCTCAGTGGCCGCAGCGGCCAGCGACTGAACACGGGCCGCAAATGCGTCGCTCCGATCTCGCTGGCCGCTGCGGCTTGGTGTGGCCGCTGGCCGCGTGCGGCCAGGTGCGCTTGCTCTATGGCGATTTCATACTAATGTATCTATCTCGATGGCCGCCGCGACCTGGCCGCTGCGGCCTAGCCGCTAGTGCGCTATTGCTCTAAGGAAAGAATACCATTTTTAGAGTTTGTTAAGTGACAGTTACACATTTGAAAATATATTTTGTAATGACGAAAGCTAGCGAAAACAATATTTTAAAGAATGGTGTACTTTTTATGTTTATTCTTTATTTCTTTCTTGTAATTGTTTAATCCTAACTGGCACTTGTACCGCCGGTAGGTCGACGCTGTTCGCTCGACGTCGGCCATCTTGATTTTCTGCGGTTTGGCGCGCAAGCGTCTGTTCGGCTACTGTCGGACGTTTCCGGATTACTTCGGATTGTGTCCCACCTGTGAATTTGGCAGTTAGATTTGAAAATTATAAAAAAAAACTATTTTGGATGTATGTTGATGCGGAAAAGTTCTAGATTTTTTTTTTTTGAAATGTCGTGGTGGTCTAGCGGTTCAATGGCCGGATGAACGGATTTTCGTGCACAAGGTTGTAGGTTCGAACCTACTATAGGCAAGTACCAATTTGTAAGAAGTTATATGTACCTACTTCCTTAATTATTCTAGTTAAGACATCGTAAGGAAACTTGGATTACAAAAGTTGGAATCTGAAATGAGCAAGCGTGGTGAACTGGAGATCAATGCTCGTTCCTTCTCTATAAGAGAAGAGGCCTATGCCCAGACGTGGGACATTTATAGGCCGGTATTATATATTATTAGATTTTTTAATAATTTAGTAAAACCTAATTCAATTATCTAAATGCATAAATATTAAATACTTTCGACCGCTAATTTTTGGTAATAAAAAACCTTGCTACATATTCAAAATGTAGGCGTTGTAGACTTTAATCTAATAAATCCTAATATCCATATAAACATTTACATAAAAAAATATTAACTATTTACAGAAGAGGAAAGATTAGAGCTTTAGAGAGAAAGATCGCAATAGAAGCGTTTATTTGAAAGAAACAACATAAATACAGCATAAAAAAAAAGATATTTAAAAAAACTAAATATTATTATTATATTAATTTGTGTGTGTAAAAACTATACATATTCCCAATACCACAAAATTAAAAAAAAAAGTGTAGTTAATTTTGAATATCATTTTGTGCGAAAAACCAATACAAAATTTGCACAAAATCGTGTGATATAAAATTATAATATTACGTGCAAGAATACTGAATTGGATCGAATAAGAGAAAACGCGGTAACCAAGCCCGAGGCACATACATTAGCAGACTTATAAACTAATATATTTACAAAAAGTTTTTAATATGAGTATGTTTTAATGACATTTATTTACATTAAATATTTACATTCGTTAAAATACTTGACCAAATGTAAACAACTGTCAACTTAACAATACCAAAATGGTAATAATTTATTTAGACTTGCAGATGTCTTTTATTCACGGGATAGCTTCAGAAGAAGAGGTCCGGTCATTTGAAAGGCTTACGTGCAGTGATTAATGTACTTGCGCAATAGTTTTGAGAAACATTTGTTTACACTAGGTCAAATATTTTAACCACTACTAAACATCTAAAGAGCACTCTTTGGTCAAACATACACATATTTCACAGTCCTGCTTACCTAGCAAGAAACCTGCTTAAAGAATTAAATATTTAATAGCCAATTAAAAACATGTGTCTAAAATCTACACAATTAATATTAATAATGTGTAAGCCTAAAGTCGTTTGATAACTGTAAAATAAATTATTGAGAAAATCTTGAAACGTTCGTAAATCAATACAAATTGTCTGGTCTGGCTTAGACTTCAGATTTCAAACATAGTCATAGTCTTAACTTTATATATTTATCGCGCCAGCTAAATTTAAATTGACGAGCAATAAGTTTACATTAGTTACATACTTACATTTACCCCTAAACATTACTTCATATTAGTTTGTTTACATTTAATTAAAATTTAAGTATTCAAAGCAGGTTGTTTACATTCGGTCAAATTTATAAATTCATATTAGTAGGAGTCTCTCATCTGTTTTGTTCGAGAGTAGGCTTACACATAGTTTTCATTAACACAATACTTCAAGTCCTTTGTTAACACTGCCCTTTGTATAGATTATGTTGGATATATAAACTGAAATAAGTCTTCATCACTAAATCATAAGAAAATTGGTAAAGGGATTTTATTATATGTTGTTGCTATAAATATTGTATAGCCCCAATATTCCAATCTGAAATCGCTGACCCACAATTGGGCAAGTTTCCTTCTCCTTATGGGAAGCGGATTTTGCCCAGCAGTGGGACACGATCGGATATTTTTGTTATCAGTTATACAAGTTTTATGTCATTCGATACGAGTTAAATATTTATTTTTATTTCTATTAAACACTAGGGCTCTATTAAATACACATTAATCAAATCTTATGAATTAAAGGGGAATAAAAATTATACATACACTAATAGAATAAATTAACGACAATATTTAAAAATTGAAGGGGGGGAAGTTGTATAAAATTGCAAATACATAAAAAACAGTAAATTATAACTTTATTAGCTTTAATCACATTAAACCAACAACATCTAAACAGGGCTCACACACGATAGCGACAGTGCTCACCTATACACATGGGGACATACCCTTACGCTGGGGCTCCGCCTCGTCAGGGGGCGAAGTCTCGCAGCCGTCGGCCCGCGTCCGCGCCCCTAGTTTAGGTGTGCTGTAAGTGCAGGCATGCAAGTAGTGCGAAAACAGTGCCTTGTCTTTCATTTCGACTGTTAAATCACCCTCAAGTTTCGAGTTTAACTGTGGTAGTTAGAGATGTTAATTAAAATCAATTATTAAATATTTTGGATTAACGATATTCACGAAGGAAACCTGGATTCCAAAAAAATTGAATCTGGAATCGCCAATTCGCAATGAACAAGTGTGGTGATCAATGCTCATTCCTTCTCGATATGGGACCTTTATAAGACCTTTGCCCAGCAGTGGGACATTTAAAGGCTGGTATTATATTCACGAAGGATTCTTTGTTCAAGTCTCTCGCGGTTCAATGAATAAATTACCTGATTGAGCCCAGAACATGGCAAGTACCAAAATGGCCTTTATAGTTATATGTACTTTCTTAATTATTCTAAGATACAATTGAAAATCGGTGAAGGAAAACATCGTTAGGAAACCTAGATTCTAGAAATTAGAATCTGAAATCGTCAAACTGCTATGAGTGGGCGTGGTAATCAATCCTTGTTCTTACTATATCTGTGAAGAGGCCTGTTCCCAACAGTGGGATATGTATAGGCCGGACTTATATTTAAGTAACGTCTCTAACTGCAACAGTCAAGTCAAACTTTTCCAATTAATTCGCGATATGTTATTTAGAAGAATATTATAAAGCCAACGAACTTCCACCGTTTTTAAAGGGCTTTTGTAACACACAAAACTGCGTTACTCGGACGGTAGATAAAAACCAACCCAAAGATAGTTTCTTTAAGAGACAATTTAGTTGAAAAGTTACCCCTAACAAAGTGCTTTTGCATTCTATTTGATATAATCTAAGACGAATTTAATCATGTGACTACAAAGTAAAAACATTGTTAGTGCTGCAGTCATTGAAAAGGTTCTTATCACAGTAATAATAACATTATATTCTACAGAATGTTACCGAAAGGGAAATCTTGCCAATAAGGGTAAAAAGTACATCTGGTATAAATGCTGTTTACAAAATTTCAGTTTCTAAATGAATTTTTTATAAAATGTTTACCAAAATTTTCGATTATTCACATTACGAGGGAAAATTTCTTATACTCGCAAAATATTTTGTAATGTTTACGGTGTCGAATTATTGAGGCAAAAATTGGATATCAATTATTTCAAAAGCTCATTTTAAACTGCAATTTTGTAAAACTTTTACTAAACAAATGTCCTCTACACCCTTTTTGGATAGTACCGTACCGTAGTTTCAGCCCTAGGTAAGGGAGCACTGCAGTCCATGGACATTTCTTCAAAGGTTTCGGACATGCCAGCCTTGTGTTTGCCAGAGAGCTAAGTGCGAGTTGGATTTACTATAAAAGCTGTCAACACGGTCTCTCTGATTGGTTAACAGCTTGGACCGGCCCAATCAGTCTCGAACGTTAAAACATATCGTCAAACAAACTCGCATTAGGCTTACAGATCTCTCACAAACTGGAAAGAGTTATAACTCTACTAGTGTGTTGCTTGTTCAAGCCAATTTGGCTGCGATCATCATACAACGCGACACTATCACTACGTTTACTTGTGTAATATTAAATAGTGTATAATAATAATATATGACTAATACAGCGTGGCTAAAACTCTACCTTCAATAATTCATAGTCACAATTAAGCGTTCAACGATTATAAGTTTTAAATTATATCGCATAGAGTATATTACAACTTACTTCTGTTCAAACAGTATTTTAGTCAGCCTGGCGACTTCGCCCCTCAGTTGGTGCAGTTCTTTATCTTTGGCCTTCGACTCTTGCTCCGCCGTCCGCTCTCGAGCCACGAGTTTGGCTCGAATGTCGTCAAAGCTATAATGGAATAGTTTAATGTTAACACACAAATATAAGTAAAACGGAAGAATATGTTACCCGGAAGCTCCGAAAGTGTCACATTACAAAGTGTGACACAGGTAAGGTACTTACAGTACATATTTTAACTATTTAGATAGGAATAATAACGAGTGTGCAAGTCAGGATGTCGTTTAACACATACAATCGGTCATGTGATACCATGTAACAAGACAATACTTTTATACAGAGTGTAACTAAAACCCTGTCCGATCCTTGACAGTATTATTCGGTATCGTACTGCGAACACATATACGTAGCTATTAAATGGATTGGAGATTATTATTTTTCCCCAGTGAAAATAATTAAATAAAAATAAAAACTGAAAAAAGTAAATCTGAACACTGACCGCTCCTCAAAGTTCACGTACTTACTACCTACAGATTTGTATCAAAGAAGCCGCCTATGCGAGACGGTTCATGAACTGTACCACGAATACGTCTTATTGGATCGGGCAGGGGTTTTGTTACATGTTGTATTGAGACCGTTTTACTTCACAACAAAGCAATATAATACCTATGAGATTAAAGTAAGGTATATAATTATACGAATGAAAATTGCAATAACGTAAAATCGAATGCTCCCGAAATAAGCTCACCGGCCTCCAAAGAACATTAATGTATTTTTATACTTATCTAATTGAAGTAAAGTCTTTATTTCATTGAGTTTCTACTTACAGTTTCCTCAAACACGCGCACTTCCTTGTGAGATGTTCTATCTGGTCTTTAGACGCGTTTTCGGCTTGTTTCAGCTTCGTAGCATCCTCTGATCTCTTCTCTCGTAGCTCTTTCTCCCTCGCCAAGGCCTCTCTATCGTTAGTCGGTTAAGGGAGACAGTTAATAGAGTATAATAATTTATATGCTCAGCCGATTGTTGGGAATTTCTCCTTAAATTTCAAGCCGATTGTAGGGGTTCTTACCCTATTTTGTGTTGCCAATTTGATAAGGGAAGTTTTGTTTTGAATGGATTAAAAAAAGGTTTTAATATTGTTAAGTTTAACTATAAAAAAAAACTTAGTATCTTAGTAGAAAACTTTTTTTGGCAACACTCGGCTGTAAGTGTATTTGTGCGATTGTTGTAGCAATAACAGAAGGTATATTTTTATTGTAATTTTATTTTTTCACACAAAATATATTTCATAATCATTATAAAAATAGAAAAACACGAAACTTAAATTGTAAATGAGAACAATTTGAGCAATGTATGACTGATATGATATATTTATAAAATGAAGATAATAGCAAAAACAAATGAGCAAAATATGAAAAAATTATACCGAAAATAAGCTTGAAAGAATTGGACATTTACAGAAGAAGGGATTTTTTTCAAAACCACTTTGAATTACATATGTATTATCAAATTGGCATGTTGATGATCCTTTATTAATTGGAAAATGCAGGTTAACTGAATTTATTTACAGTAAATTAATACAAAATTATTTTTGCGATTGTGTTTGTTGCAGTTTAGAGTCAAGTCAACTAAGAACATAAGTATTTATACTGTTTCCATTCGTTTATTTTATTTTTGACAGCTCGAGTTCTGAGTCAAATAGTGATGGCCTGATGCGTTATCAAATTGATTTTTTTTAACAAACGATTTTATTTGTGAACAAGTTTTAATCGATTTAATACATATTTTATTCGTATTTTGTTTTTTGCTCCATGCATTCGATCCTAATAATAGGTACTATATAACGACTGCTTTCGTTAGCATTTTAATGTATTTTTATTTCAAAAATGATTCCGATTAAAAATATCTTCACGATTATTACATAAAATTAATTCGATTCAAAACTGTTTTTGTTATCTGTGGTCATTCGTTACGAATGGCACAACTCTAAGTGGGCGTTACCCGTCAAGAAATTATCTATTTTTATTTCAAAATATTGTTCTACAGTAATGTCGTACTTTATAGGCGTGAACTGTCAAAAAGAAAATAAACGAATGGACAACCTATAGTTCTTAGTTGTTTTATAGGATAAACTCGGTAAAATTTCCGAAGGCTAATAACTAAAACCAGTAGAAAAATCGTTTGACTACATGTAAACAAACAAATTATTTGTTTACATTTGGTAAAGTTTTGTAAAACTTATTTTCATACTTTATACTCACTTATTTAGCTATTTATCTTCTATAAAACGATACAATAATAATGATGACTAGATCATGAGATACAAAGTATGTATAATGTGTGACTTGTATGGGTTCAGTCCAATTGGCAGTATTTACAATAACATTATATTATACTAGAACACAGTAATATTGTTAGGTTTGGCGGTAACGAGTCTATAGAAAAATGATTAACTAGAAAAGATAAATATGCTTATGATTAGCATATGTTCCTAGTATATACAGGTTTTTGAAGTTTTAAAACTTTGAAAAAAAAATTGCCAATTTCATTTAAATTTGTCATTTTTTTTAACTCGCATAAAAGTAAGGTACAAAATCAATAAATTCTTATAACACTGGTTGAAATTTTGTCTTGTGTAGGGTATCAAAGGGTGATAGATTGTGGCCAAGAATAATTCAATAATTATATAGAAGCGCTCCCGTCAAAATCACTACAAAAAGGTACACTTCGATTTATTTGACTTTCAATCTTCTAAAAGAAACGTTAATTTTGTAAATGATAAATCCTAGCTCTATAACTACAAAAAATGGACGCAATATTCAGAATATATTATAATGCAGTGTGTATTTTATATATTATTATTAAGCATGCGGGATTATTTGAGTTATAATTTAATAAAAGCTTTCAAGGGAAAACAATCCTAGTTGTTCTTTAGAAGGATTTAATTTAGGAACTAATGCTGCATTAAAGTCCGCTAATTGAGGGCGTTATATTGCATAAAAAGAACTCATGTATTTCAATTTGTTTACATACTTAACGAATTGTAAACAAAATTGTTTGAGTAAAAAATTAAATTATCTGAGATAATACTTGTACTTGTTTCATCCGGGTATTGCCCATTCGTTTCAATATAGTTTAAGCAATTAATATATAGTTTACTAAAGCAAATTCCAAAAGCTAATGGCACATAATACTTCGTCTATCGAATTGTACTACATATTTTAAGGGACTGATATGCGTTAACTTACAAATTATGAATCAACGTTATATTTTTTACTAAACTCATTTTGTTTACACTCCGTCAAATATGTAAACACAGTTTACAAATGGACAAACATAAAAAATTGGCTTTCTTAATTCGCCTAGGATTGTAGTTTATTACGACGGATGAGCCTGGCAGCCAGAGCCGCGGCCAGCGCTAGTATTGCGGCGATGAGAGAGATACGTAGCGAGCAACCCGCCCACGCACACAGCAACAGCGCCAAAACCCCCACACTGCGTTTATATACATTATTTAACAGACTGTCCTACTATATGTACTACTGTCAACTTATAAAGAGTCGCGTATAGTAACTTGCCCCACGGTGGGTGCCATTAACGTTAAGTATTAAAAATGAGACTATATCTAGGCAAAATCTACTTATTTAGCAAATAAGAATATTATGGAGGAATAAATTATATTCTGTAGATAAAAAAGACTAGGTCAAATAAAAAAAAAAAAAATTTTTATTTGTGAAATTTCAGAAACAATTTTATTTTAAATAAGTACTAATTAATAAAATAGTTTTGAATTATAATTCCTATATATTCAGAATAAAATACACTTTTATTTATTAAAATATTTAAAACTTACAAGAATATTGTCTTTATAAGTATTTCCTTAAAATGATGAGTTGTAATTTTTTTTAATATTATTGAAATATTGCCTTTTGGACATCGTTGATGATTTTATTGTGCATGTATGGTATAAATAATGCGATGTAGGTTTGTGTGTAGGTAATGAAAAAATATTAAAATGTGCCTTTTAAAATAACACTGAATCTATAGAATTATTTGTTCATAAATACTTTTCTGCAGTTTTTTTAATAATAGTGAATAAATTCTAGAGTAGTTTTTTTTAAATAATTTACATATTTCATAAAAGTTTTTTTTAATAAGCACAATAAACCAATGGAGTCTTGTTTTTTTTGAAAAAAAAAAAATTTTTATCTCCAAATAATATTTCATATAGTTTTAATATAGTTTATTATAGACACATTTTAATATAAATTCAATGAAATTAATGTGAAGGTAAGAATATTATTAATAACAATGAAATAACTACTTGAATTAGTCAAATAATGAATTAATTTTGACATGCGGTAATGGTAGCCAAATTTGTCCAAAAGACTATATTTCAATCAAATTAGTGTTAAAGTGCTGATTCTATTCTCCAATATTCCATCTCTTTCTAATTGCAAACGTGTGAAAAGGATAGAAAATTTTGAATAATTTTCTACAGCTCTCAAAATGAGTTGAGACAATTTTTTCGAGTGTTATCTGTGTCAGACTGTATATATTTTGTCTTTTTCTAAACATGATTATAAGAAAGAGACAATGAATAGAATCAGTGTTTTTATTAGTTAAAAAAAAAACGTTTAGGATCAAATTTCGCTACCAATTGCGTTTGGTGAGAATTAATGATTATTTACTTAATGAGGGTCAATTAGTGACGTATTCAAAGATTCAAAGCGAAAAATAATTATGTTATTTAAAAATAAAACTTCATTATAAATCGTTCATTTTGAAATTTTTCTTCTCTTAAAACTTATTTTCTCATCAAGAGTGACAAGCATGGTTACCGAGTAACATTGAAAATTTGCGAAAATAATTATTTTTAATTCTAAATAATATTTCTCAGTTATTTAATGCTTGTTTTCATCGTAACCGATCCATTTTTGTGAAGAATTATTTAAGTTCTTTTTTCGGCGCGGACCTGACTGTGGTCGGGGCTGCGACCGTTTTTAAATGAGTATGGAGGAGAAGCTCAGGGACGATAGTAGTGCATGTAAATATACTTCAAGCTGTGATTTATTTGAGGAGTATGCGCAGGAAGACAACTTGGAAGAGCAAGGGAGTATAAAAGGGAAAAAGAGAACTCGAGAAGAACAGTCGTCAGATGATAGCTGGAAAACTATTCGACGGAATAAAATTGGCAAGAAGTCTGTTCAAGCTCTGCGTGATGAAAGTAAGATTCAAGTTAGTGTATCAAGTAAGAGCCCCCTACCAAAACAATTTAGTTTGGCTCGTCTGTTCAAAGAAAATAACATAGTTAATATTCTGCAAGTGAAGTATTCTCACAAGTATAGAATGCTTATTTCCTTCAATGACGAGTCTAGTGCCGACTGTTTTATAAATTGTGAAGCGTTCTCGAGGATGGATTGGATTTGCCAAAAGACCTCGGAAGTAGGGCTTTCATTTGGAATTATAAAAGGCATAGAGTTAGATATTTCGGAGGGAGAATTATTACAAAATTTATCAAGTGAATCGAAAATTGTATATGTGAAGAGGCTCAATAGACGTAGAAATATCTATGACAAGTCGGACACAGATTGGGTTCCCAGTGAGTCAATTCGTATTGGATTTAAAGGCAGTCAAATTCCAGCTTGTGTATCTATTTACGATTTAAAGGTTAAGGTTGAGCGTTTCAAGTTTCCGGTATCTCAATGTTCAAGATGTTGGAAGTTTGGCCATTTACAGAAAATGTGTCAGGCTAAAAATATTGTTTGTCCGAAGTGTTCTGACAACCATGACAATTGTGCAAGTAAGTCATATAAATGTATTAATTGTTCCGGTGATCATATGGCTCTCGACAGAATATGTCCGGTATATAAGAAGGAGAATAGGATTCGTGAGATAATGGCAGACAACAATTGTACATATAGAAAAGCGCTTGCAATTCATTCCGAGTCTGAAGTGAGACCAAATAATAGGAAAGATCCTGATATTCGTGAAGCTGTGTGTGAAATGCCTGTTGATAAAGATCTAGACCCTACGTCATCTATACATAATAACCAGTTGCCGACTAATTCAAGGAAGACATTTAGCGAGGTGGTTCGTTCTGTGCCTAGGCCCAGTAAACCTGTTTTGAAGCGTAAAAAGGCGATCCAGAAAAACATTAATCGAGCTTCCGCTGTTGGTGTAGAAGCAAATTGGGATAACTTTTTGACGTCACAGTCGGAGTGCTCGGTCGATGCTTCTCCACCACCGAAGGTGGCTCCCAAGGTGCAAAACAAAGAATCTAAGGTATCATATGGATTTACTCAATTATTTATTAGGTTAAAGAATATATTTCTAGGGGAAGAATCTTTGAAAGACAAAATGAATTCATTGTTTTTGATATGTATAGAGTGGTTTCCGAAGTTAATAAGTTTTTTTTCTGAGTTTTCGTTTAAAGATCTTCTTGTAAATAATGGATAAGAATATTTTAAATTTGTCAATAATTCAGTGGAATTGTCAAAGTTTGAGACCTAAATCACAGTCTTTAGAACATTTCCTTGCTAAAGAAAAGGTTCACATAGCTGTTCTTTCCGAAACCTGGCTAGAAAACGATTCCGCTTTTAGGATTCGCGGTTATCAGACATTTCGTATTGACAGAGCGGATGGGTATGGTGGTGTGGCTATATTAGCTCATAACTCCGTTCAGTCTGTTTTGTGTTCTACTCAAAGTTGCAATCCAGGTATTGAACTCCTTCACATTAAGGTTTTAAATTGTCGGCATGTTGAGAATATTTTTTCTTTATATTGTCCTTCTAGTACTCATACGAATCAGAATGATTGGGATTTTATTTTTTCTTTAGCTAATACCAAGTCTCTGATCTTAGGAGATTTTAATGGCCATCACTCTAGCTGGTCTTACAAAACTGATTTAAGGGGATGTCAAATTTATGATTCTATGTTAGATCACAATTTTATTTATCTTAATGATGGCCGGCCTACTAGAGTTAAGATGGTTGCTGGACTATTGCAAGAGTCCTCTCCAGACATTTCTTTTGTATCTTCTGATTTAGCCTTGTTATTTTCATGGACTACGACGAATGAGTCATTGGGCAGTGACCACATAATACTTAAACTATCGTGTAAAATTACATTAGGTAAAGATTTTTCTAGAAAGAGGAATTTTAAAAAAGCCGACTGGCTTTCTTATTCTTCCTTTATTACTAAGTATTTATCTGAGTGTGTTATTCTTGACAGCCCACAAAACATGTATGATGTCTTACAAGATTCCATGCAAAAAGCTGCTGAAAATCACATTCCATATGTAAAAATACCAAAAAATATTTGTGTTAATTTTTCTCCTAAACCTTATTGGTCTTCTGAGTTATCTAAGGCTGTTGCGGAGCGAAGATTGGCCCTAGCAAATTTACGGCGTTGTCCCTCAGCTTCAAACCTAAGTGTTCTCAAGGATAAAATTCGCATTGCTCAAAAGCTCATTCGGGCAGCAAAATGCAAGTCTTGGCAAGATTTTTGTTCATCTATTGATGAGACAATTTCTTCCTCAGAAATGTGGCGAAAAATGCGGTGGTTAAAAGGGCAACGAAATTGCAATTTTACTGTCGATAAGGATATGGCTGAGAACCTTCTTCAATCTCTTACTCCTGACTCTGTCAGTCCACCTCTTCCTTTATTTTCATCCAGCAATGCTCAGTTGGAGGCAGAAATTTCTATGCAAGAATTAGAAAATTCTCTTAAGAAAAAGGATACTGCTCCTGGTTGTGACCAAATTTCCTTTTCAATGGTTTTTCACCTCCCTTTAAATGCCAAAAGACTTTTGCTTTCTATTTATAATTCATGTTTTTCGCTAGGTTTTGTTCCAGTTCAATGGCGTGATGTTAAAGTGATTCCTATTCCCAAACATGGTAGTAGTCGTCCATCGTTACGTCCAATATCTCTTATATCTTGCATTTGTAAAATTTTACATTCAATTTTGCACAAAAGACTGGAGTGGTATTTTGAAAGAAATTGTATGTTTTCTGAAGATGCTGTGGGATTCCGTAAAGGACAATCCTGCCTGGATAGCTTGGTAAGACTTGTATCTCACATCCAATTGGGGTTCTCGAAAAATTTGGTAACAGTTGCTAGCTTTATAGACATTGATGGTGCTTATAATAATGTTGATATCTCTTGTTTATTACGTATCTTAGATCAAATGGGAGCTGGTTCTAAATGTTGTAACTATTTATGGTCATTTCTTAAACAAAGGAATCTGAAAGTATGTACCTATGCAGGTGAGTTTTGTCGGGCTACTGATCGTGGCTTAGCTCAAGGGGATCCGTTATCGCCACTTTTATTTAACATTGTCACTATTCAAATATGTAAAAATATTCATAATGTTAGCGTTTCTCAATATGCCGATGATTTTGTTTTGTATTCTTCCAAAGTAAATGTTCATTCTGCTGCAAATGACTTACAGTTAGCGTTGTTTGAGTTTAATAATATAATAAGTGATTTGGGTCTTTCTGTTTCTCCAACAAAGTCCAAAGTGTGTGTTTTTAAAAAAGGTAGGTTTATGGATAGCATTAGTCTTTCAATAAACGACCAATGTATAAGTTTTGTTGAACATATTAAATACCTAGGCATGTGGTTAGATAGGTCTTTGAAATGGTAAGTACCTTTTGCACTGTCTCATTTACATGCTTACCGCATGTAAATGAGACAGTGCAAAAGGTACTTAAGTATGTTAATCTTGTCAAAGTATTAGCTGGTACAGGGTGGGGACTTCACCAAAAACATTTAAGGCGTTTATATATTTCTATTATTCGTAGCAGAATTGACTATGCTAGTTTTTTATATGACAATTGCAGTAAATTTAATGCTGGTAAGTTAGACAGAGTACAAAACCAAGTGTTACGAGTTGTTGGTGGTTTTATACGAAGCACCCCTATCCATGTTATGGAAAGTGAGTTATGTATCCCTCCTCTGTTTGTTCGTCGTAGATTTTTAGCGGGTAAATTTATTCTTAAGTCTAAAGTAATAACTAGTAACAAAACTGTTCGTGTAATAAATGATCTTTCCGCTGAATGTCAGTCTAGTTACTGGGTGAATAAAAGGCTTCCTTTACTTATTTCTTCTTTTATATCTCATTTCAATAGTATCACTGTTTACTCCAGCCATCCGAACAAAATGTTTTCCCTAGATACATGGACCAGTAATATAGACTTACATGAGGTGATTTATCCGAATATTCCTACTATAGACCGTCCTAAGCGCAGTTATAATCAACATTATTTGAAACTTGCTTGCGAATCGTTCATTAAAGTAAGTTATTCTGATTTTTATAAAATATTTACTGACGGTTCTAAAGAAAAATCCATGGCAGGCTGTGCTTTTTTGGATTCGATGGTTGGTATCAATGCTAAATTCAAAATTAATTCAAATATATCTATAATGCATGTTGAGTTAGTAGCAATAGTCGAAGCCCTTTCTTATATTAAATCAATTGATTGTGATAAGTTTGTCATTTTGACAGATTCCAAAAGCTCCTTGCAACATCTGTCCCGGCATACTTCTCGTGCTGGTGGTTCACCAATAGCTTATGAAATTTATAAATTAATTTTGGACTTACAGCCTTTGAAGAAAGTTTGTTTACAGTGGATCCCATCACATATTCTTGTTAATGAGGAGGTAGATCTTCTGGCAAAACAGGCTATCACTGAAGGTATTGAACTGTCTATTCTTCCCTTATTCTCGGATTTTATTCATGACCTTAAACTTGAGTGTTTGGTTTTATGGCAGGAATATTTTGATAAATGTTCTGAAGATAAAGGTTTGTGGTATCGGACCATTCATCCTCGGATATCACATTTTCCGTGGATAGAATGTGATTCCCTCCTCAGGAACCAATTGACTGTCGCACTGAGGCTTCGTTCTGGACACATTCCATCTAAGAAGTTCGCTTTTTTGATGAAAAAAGTCTCGTCTCCCAACTGCGCTGACTGTGGTACAGTAGAGGATGTACATCACATATTGATGGAATGTGTCCGAAACGAGGCTTTTAGACAGTTTTATATTAAAAAGCATATTTGTATGGGCTTTATAAACAGCATTTTAGCTTCTCCGTTCTCCGAAGAAGCTAAAATTTTGTATAAATTAGCTAGTATTGGTTTGTGTGGTAGCTAGATTTATTGGATTTATTGTTTAGTAAGGAGATTTTCATTGTTTTCTTTTTAAGTTTTTCGTGTGGAATATAAGCGTATTTGTTGTTTTTATGGAACGGTATTGTCGCTCAGCGACAAAGTTCTGAAAAAATTAAAAAAAAAAAAAAAAAAAAAAGAGTGACAAGATTTTTTGTCGTGTTTGTTAATCGTGAGTATCGAGAACCGAGGCGTATGGTTACATCACTAGTTACGACGCAATGACAAATGTCAAAATGGGCCTTTCATTTCGTGACTACTATATAATTAACACCAGCTTCTGCCCGCGACTTCGTCTGGGTGAACTTCAGAATTGGGTCCAAAAAGAAATGAAAAATGTGAAAGTAATGAAAAATGGAATAAAATTTTCACCCGTGTCATAGCTTGCGCTGTAATAGAGTAAAATACTAAATTTCAAAGCTGTCTGCCCGCGGCTTGGCTCGTAAACAATATTCAATTTTCCCTCGGGAACTACATAAGGAATCCGGATAAAAGGTATGCCTATGTTCTTTTCCACGTCAAAGGCTACATGCATGCCAAATTTCATCCAAATCCGTTCAACCGTTTTTGCGTGATTGAGTAACAAACATCCAAACATCTAAACATCCACACTTTCACATTTATAATATTAGTAGGATAGTAGGATGAAAAAATATGGACTTTGTATAAACCCTCGATGGGCGAGTCCGACTCGTACTTGTCCGACTTTTTCCGTGTTCCACTTTTCAGAAAACGAACTTTAGTTAAACTCTACTTTGAGTGCAATCTTTGAATACGTCACATAAAGTTAACACATGCTGAGTATAATGGACCGTAATGTAAGTTTACCACTGACCTCAGTTCTTGTTCAGTAACGGCTAGAGTTCGACCGCAAGCGGCCGCTTTCACTGCTAGGTGATCAAATTCACTCGATTGAGTCTGCATTTGCGATTTTAATTCTGGAAAAAGATTTTTAATTTTCATGTAAATTAAATGGGCCGGACATGACTCAGACCGAATGCCAATGGTAATGTGGACAAAGGTCAGAATAGCATGGTCCCCAACAGACGAAGGTCACGTGGAAGACCCAGGCGGAGGTGGACGGACGAATTGGACGCCTTTAACAAGGAGTGCCCTCAATTGGGTATTTGACTGTTTTTTTTTATTTCATAAATCAAAGCAGTACTTCAAACTATAACGAATTCTAAAAACGACACACTAATTATTTTTATATTGAGCTAGTTACAAGTATTCTAATATTGCTAATTTGACAGAGATAGCGATAATTTTTTGTGACGTCAATATGCAGTTCTCCATACTAGTCTGGGGCTGCCCCGTACAAGTCGTCGTTTTGCGAAAAAGAAATAGAGCATGCGACATCAACTAACTTTAGAAGCTTATAACTTATATAATTGTGTATATTTTGGTTATTTTTTCGCAATTTTGCTTCAATTTACGACTATTTTTAGAAACATTTGTCAGAAAACAATTTTGCGATAGTAGTCAAATACCCAATTTGCGCTTGAGAGAGAAAAAAGGAAGGCCTTTGCCCTGCAGTGGGACAGTTCACGCTCGAAATAATAATACTAATAATAATGTTATCAAATACAAACAGAAAAAAGTAAAAATTTCAAAAAACGAGGCTAATTTAAGCTATACGGTTTGACCGATAATAAAGGTTAAGCTTCGCTCGCCGCGGTTGGTCTGTGGATGGGTGGCCATTTGTAACATACTGGGACTACTCGTGCCTCGGAAAGCACGCTAAGCCGTTGGTCCCGGTTCGAGTCCTGTCGGAGGTAAATTTTTTTCCTTCATTCTCTTCCTGCGTCGCTTTTTCCCAAGCTATGTTGGGGTCGGCTTCCAGTCTTACCGGATTTAGCTGAATACCGTATTTTACAGAGCGACTGCCTATCTGACCTCCACAGCACATTTTACTGGGTAATACAGTAAAATCCCCTTTTTTTTATTAAAATCAAACTCACCCGCAATTTCTTCAAGCAGCTCTTTTTCCCTCTTAACTCTTTCTTCTTCACCCTCCTGTCGACACTCCATCTTCATTCGAGAGAGACAGTTCTCTTTGTCTGTCATAAACCTCTCCCATTGGTCATCTGTAAAAAAAGTAATTGTGGATTGAAATGACAGGTGGGCTATGATGTAAAAGTACCACAGAGAAATTTCTACCAGCGTTGACGATGATAGAAATCGCTTAGATGACATTCAATGTATGGAGACGGCCTCCGTGGTCGAGTGGCGTACACACCGGTTTACAAGGTGTCGCCAGCTCTGAGGTCCCGGGTTCGGGTAGAAAAACACTTTTCTACATTATCTTGGGTCTGGGTGTTTGTGGTACCTTCGTTGTCTCTGATTCCATAACACAAGTGCTTTAGCTACTAACTTTGGATTCGGAGCAATGTATGTGATGTTGTCCACATTTATTTATTTATTTATAGATGCCATTTGTTTTTGATTAGGCACTTGAACTAGTCTTGCCATTTCGACTGCAATGATAGCCGAGTGGTATAGGTCACCACGCTAATTACCACTGTGCGTGACTTGCTGCGGGTTCGATCCCCGCATGGGACAAGCATTTATGTGATCCACAGATACTTGTTCCAAGTCTGGGTGTTCTTTGTGCATGTGATTTGAATGTTTGTGAAACCTTCGCGACACAAGGATAAAATTCTTTGGTGCGGGAGTCGTTAAAAACAATTGAACGATTCTTATAGAATTATCACTTGGCTAGGGGGGCTTGTTACCAAGCTGGCTGTGGTATTATGGCTCCGGACTGCATTAACTTAATTAGAAGTTCCGTGTGAACGTGATTTTTTTTAACCGACTTCAAAAAGGAGGAGGTAAGATATTCGACATTTCACTATATTTTTTTTATGTATGTTCACCGATTACTCCGTCAATAATTGTGAACCGATTTTAATAATTCTTTTTGTATTCGAAAGAGTGTTCTCCCGAGGTGGTCCCATTGTCACCAAGTCAGGATCTGATGACGGAATCCCAGGTAAATCGAAGAAACCCTTAAATTTTATAGGAATGTCGAACGTGTTTCATGATTCTACTGAGTCTATTTAGTCTTTTCTCTAGTAGTTAGTAGTAGTACTAGTAGTTTCTTTTACGTCTAGTAGTCATCACCTCAAGGCTTTTGGTACATACTGAGCTGTCATCAGCTCGGCATCAGCTTCGTTATTTTGTAGAGTAATCAGAAATATTTATTTGTGAAACATAGGTACAGTGGTTGGTCATGGTTAACAAGGTAATAGTGCGCTATGATCAGCCTATTATAGGCATACAAACATTATGAATTACAATTTATTAGGTAGTAGTTTTTCTAAATTTGGTTTCTTTAAAGAGATCCAGTTCTCCGGGAATTTCAGTTGCATCTTCTTCAACTTACCCATCTCCTGTCGATGCTGTTCCTTCAGCTTGTTGACCTGTTCCATCCTCTCGGCGATGAGTTTCAGTCTGGTTACTTCTAGAGTCTCCTTGGCCTCGCTGGCAGCTGACGCCGCTTGTTTTTCTACTTCTTTTACCTTATGCGTCCATTCTTCTATTAACATTTCTGTGAATGTTAAAATAATTTGGTTGGAGTAGATTGGTTCAGGGACACCCAAATCTATACAGATAAATAAAATTGGAATATTTGTTTGTAATTTAAATAATTACAACATGTATTATGAATGTATACACGGTTTCTTACAATTTTTGTCTGTCTGTTTGTTCCGGCTAATCTCTGAAACGGTAGGACCGATTTTGACGGGAATTTCATTGGCGGATAGCTGATATGTTAAGGAGTAACTTAGGCTACTTTTAGTTTTAAGAATATTATTTATTTTCTAAACACAAAACAAAATTGACTAAAAAAACTTAAAAATCGGTTAAGGCGTTTCGGAGGATTTACATACAAACACTGCGACACTAGATTTTTATGTGATAGATAATAAGTGGACGCCTTTTTGTTTATTTGAACGCGCTAATCTCTGGAACAACCAGTTGCATTGCGAAAATCTTAACTTTTCAAGGTTATGTATTTTAAATTTTTTGAAAATCCGCTCGAAACTTTTTTGCTCGGCATTGATATTTTGTTTCAACTTAACAATGACATGTCTTTTTCCATGGACGAAAGTTCTGTCTACTGACCTTTCTCCTTCTCGAATTTGTCCGTCATATCCTCAACCTTGTTGGCGTAGCTGATGTCAGCCTTGTCCAGTAAGTGTCGCAGCTGCATGATGTCCCAGTCGGCCTTGCTGTGGGCCTCCGCTATGGCCCGCTCAAACTGACTCTCTTTAGTCGCTAGGAGTTCTTTTAAGTTTTCGAACTGAAAATAAGAAAATAAATAAAAATAAATAAATAATCATCTGATCCCAAACTAGGCAGAGCCTGTACTATGGTAACCAGACAACAAAGATTTGTCCTGGGTGGGAATCGAACCCACGACCTCCGGCTTGGCAGTCAGGGTCATTAACCACTAGACCAACAGGTAATCTAAGGCTAATCCAACAAATACGTGTGGCACTCGGGGACTGCCGCGGTAAAGCTATTGCATAGCATTTTTTATCAATTTATGCGATTATGTGAGTGTGGCATTATAAAGATATGATAGATACCTATACACCTATACACTTTCTCACAAACAGCTGCTTACGTATTCGTCCGATTTCGGAGCAGCTCGTCTCGATCCGTGCGAGCTTCGTACAGTCGTACCATATACATACACTTTAAGCGAACGCTCGGCCGAGCTACATGGTAGACGGAGTGGGGGGTGTTAGGTTTATTTTCGTTACGGAATTTCTTGATTCGGTCGCCGCACTCAAAGACGTTTCTGGAAAGGAGTTTCTGGGAAGAAGTGTGTGGAAAGGAGTGTTGACTGACCCTGGTGGAGAGTTCCCGCAGCTTGCGGTCGGCGTTCCTGGCGTCTTGCTGCGCCTCAGCTCTCAGCTGTGCTAGAGCAGCGCGCGTGCGCTCAGCGTGTGCACGCTCCAGCGCCGCGCGCGTGTTGGCTGCGGCAGTCGCCTGCTCGCACCGCATGGAATCTATAGCTGTTCTGTGCTCCCGCGACATGCTATCCACTTCCTATTAGGAAAAACAATCTATCATCTCGAGGTTCTCTTTGGATGTTTCGGCCTAACAGTTTGATGACCAAATTCGTGTGCACATGGTTACAAACTCAAACACAAGCTGCTTTTTTCAATGCCATTAGATTAAAGAAGTATGACAAATGTTATTTTATTTATTATCTCAGTGTTCTAGCATTAAGCCATGGCAGTGATGACCGACGTGACACTCTTAACACAAACATTTAGTTTAGGCAAAGGGTTAACAAAAATACTAATAATGTGCGACCTAAATTGCTAGTGAGCGATTAAAAAAACGAATGTACTGACCACACGACTGAAGGAAAATTTCTTTATCTCATAGGCTTGCACTGTGTCTTAGATATACGAAACAGACTATGAGAGACAGAGAAAGAAAATGTGTGCTCGCACCTCTCTCTCTTGCCCCTACAGTATACACAAAACGCAACTCTATTTCTATCTCCACTAAGACTAACTTTCGTTCGCCTTGCCCGATCACACTTTTCGTAACGTTCTCGTCACGCATTCACTAGCTTACTGCCCAAGTCAAGTGTGTATAAAGAAGTTTTATTTCACCAACCTTTTTATGCCTTTCGTCTTTCTCCCTCCCACTATTGGTCTCTCTTTCCAACAACTCCTTCAGCCGATGCACCTCGAGCTTCAGCGCCTCTTCCCTCGTCTCCACCTTCTGCAGCTGAAGAGTTAGGGACTGGACGGAGCGCTGCTGCTCGGAGACTACCCCTCGAAGCTGTTGCAGTTCTGCTACCTGAGCTGGTGAGGGTTTCGGGTCGGATTTTAGCTGGTCTACTGCTGCTGTTAACTGGAAAGCAAAAGAGAGAGATTGTTTAGAAATGAGGAACGATGGAGTTTCTGTATGAACTTAAAGGTGCCACAGTCAAAGACAGAAGAAGACTTATTAACCATTATTAAGTAAAATTGATTACAAAATAATGGTTAACAAGCATAACAAAAAAATCATCTTCAACTTTGTCAATGACGGGAAATGTGCCCAAAAGGCTGGCAGTATTGCCACGTTGAATAGCAATGCTAATTCGTTGTGCTAAAAATATGCCAGCCCTTTGGTCATGGGTAGAGACGACTTAACGTTTTGCGAGTTCCTTAAAAATAACTCGTGGACCACCCCATGTTCCGAGCGTCTCAACCCCCGCTCAAAAATTACCTATCAAGTTTCCGCGGCTAAATTTTTGCAGAACACACTTTATTCCTAGCTAAAAGTACCAGGCTGGCAGAGATGGTCAGAGCTCACCTCCTTGTTATGTCTCTCGGCGTCCCTGGCCCTCTTCTCCAGCTCGCGCATCTTCCACTCGCAGTCGGCGAGCATGCGCTCGGCGCGCGCGGCGGCCTGCGAGCGAGCGGCCTCGTGCGCCGCGCGCCATTTTGTCGTATTCGCTTCCGCTGCTGTGAGGGCCTGCGAAGATAATGGCATTGATATTCAATTTAATAGTCCACATGCACCAAAGTACAGTAATAGCACTGAGAAATCTACTATATAAAAATAAGTCGGGTTTTCCTTCCTGACGCTATAACTCCAGAACGCACGAACCGATTTCCAAGGTTTTGCATTCGTTGGAGAGGTCTCGGGCTCCGTGAGGTTTAAAGTAAAGAAAATTCGGGAAAAATTTCAAGAGAAAATCAGGAAGGGAAAACCATTTTTCACATACAGCGCCATCTCTGATACATAGCATGTACTACAACGGCGCCAGTACGTGGTGTGTGACTTGTGGTTTATAAATTTCGGATATTAGTAAACTAAGTATATTTTGTGCATATCCATGTTGTATGTCTATGTATCTGATCTTGACAATCCATTTCACTGGGTAATACAATAAATATCCTTGGTAAGACTGGTTGCCAGGCTAGCGCGGCTTATCATTTAGCACGATCCAACCCTCAGGTCAAACTGCTGGTATAAAGAAAAGAGGCAGAAGTATCGATACAAAACGTTTCAGTAGTGTGACGGTGCAATATAAGCTTTGGGCAGACGACTAGTGTTTTTACGGGCAAGGCATGAGCACACTTGAATATTGCTCGACGCGACTTCATTTACTGTGACAACAAAACTCTGGTTGCTCTGCTCAACTAGCCCACTACAACCAATCAAAAACCGGTCAATCGTGATCATTTCTGCCCGGCGATTTTTTTTTAGCAGGGTGAAACTCTAATGTCTTCAACCCACGCTGAGGGCACAGCGTGGGGATATGTCGAACTTGAACCGACTAAAATCACTTCGGCTTCGGTCTCTACTGGACCCCTTTTAGAGGGGTGGGTGTATAATGCCCACCCTTCACCAGTCAGCTGATCGGGTGACGGGGTGCCCTCCCAGTCACTCCTAAATTTTTAAGCTCTCCATTCTGTTTTAGCCTTACCTCCTGTGCCTTATGTTCCTGCAGTATCTTCTCCTGCTCGAGTCGCTCCTTGTCTCGCTCGAGCGCGAGCACTCGGGACTCGAGCTCTGCTCTCTGTCCGAGAGCATCTTCCAGTTCTGCTCGGATCTGACGTAATGATTCATCTGTAAGAATAGGTTTATTTGGTTATCCAGTTGAAGTTATTTAAAAAATCTCGTAGATAAACGTGGTCAGGTGTAGCGGTTCAAAGAATGGATTTGTGACCCTGCAAGATTCGCAACCAATGCTGGTAACAATGTGACTTTTTAAAGTTATATGTACTTTCTTATTTACTCTGAGACATCAGTGAACGAAAATATCGTGAGAAACCCTAGATTACAAAAAAAAACCAACGCCAACTGCAGCACAATGTGATTTGGTGGTTTTGATGTTCCTTCTCTAGAGACTTATGCCCAGCAGTGGGAATATTTAAAATCCGGTATTATAAAATTCACACGTTACTTTTGAAGAATGAACTAAGAATTATGTTAAAAATATAAGTATGGTGCACCATTACCGTTTCGTCTCTGTAGTTGGTCAGCTAGGTTGGAGGAGCAAGTCCTGGCTGCGGCGAGCTCTTCCTCAAGGGACCGACTCCTCTGCCGGACCAGTTCCGACTCTTTGTACGCTGCAGCGAGCTCGCATTTTAATTCTGCAAGTAACAAGATTCTGGTTATAAAGAGTGAAATAAGGTAAATTAATTAAAAACGGAAAGGAACATTTTTAACCCACAGCAGCACGTCGATTCTGTAAAATTCAATCAACAACTCTCATCTCACATCGCTAGTCATCTCATACTTTATCTGTCTAAATCACACTGTTGATTTAGTTCAACTCGCTGACACGCTCGCAAAGGTAGCGCCAGTGTATCAACCGAGTTTTTAGAATGCCAATCAAGAAACTCACAGCGGATTCAGATTCCAACTTTAGAACGAGGTCTTACAGAATCAACAGGCTGATCGAAAATACTAAGACGCGAAGGGCGCTTGCGCGAGTGTGAGATATCAACCTGATGGCTCGACCGTCTGTACACTAGTAAAATTCGTGTGTATAAAATGTTTAAAATATGAAAATTTAACAAAGTGCATCTATTAATGCTATTTTTATTTGCTAGTTTTCACTTCTGCCGGCACTCCCGTAGTGCAACCCGTTGTTTTTAAGCTATTGCATAGCTTTTATCGCGGGCTTTGAGCGCGGTGACCGAATCAAGAAATTCCGTAACGAAAATAAAACCTAACCTAACCCCCACTCCGTCTACCATGTAGCTCAGCCGAGCGTTCGCTTAACGTGTATGTATATAGTACGACTGTACGAAGCTCGCACGGATCGAGATGAGCTGCTCCGAAATCGGACGAATACGTAAGCAGCTGTTTGTGAGAAAGTATATAGGTGTATAGGTATCTATAATAATTATCTTTATAATGCCTACTCACAAACAAATAAATGATTTTTATCTTTATCATAATTGCATAAACTGATAAAAAATGCTATGCAATAGCTTTACCGCGGCAGTCCCCGAGTGCCATTTTATATTTTTTATTGTTCGCTGGGAGGGTAAGATAGAAAACTAAGGTAGAAAACTAAACCAAAAAATTCTGCGTCCTCAGTTCAGGATCTACGCAATATCGTTCAAATTGTAGGCGGGAATTCGATCTAACATCTATTTTGAGTTCTGATGGAAGCTTCTGGAAGCGTACTTTAATTACAGGAAACGATTAGGAATTTTTGGCTCCAAATCCTTGTGTCATGTATAAAATCTACTAGATTATGATGATCTTTATATATATAATTCTTCTGTGAGTGTGTATGTGACTGAACTCCTCCTAGACGGCTGGACCGATTAAAATGAAATTTGCTGTGTGTCTTCAGGTGGATTCGAGGATGGTTTAGATTCACAATTTGGTCCAATTTGAAATGTTTTTTTGTTTAATTTTTATCATTTATTAACATCGCGATTATTGACATTAAAAACGTAAGTAGGTAGTTGCCATGACGACCAAATTTTGTTGTTTTAGTACGATTTACTATGTCCTCCAGATCCTCCTCCATAGAGGTTATTTAACAATTAAATAAACAAGGTTGTCAAAACTCCTTGCAATGATATTAAAACTGTTTTCTTCTTTAAATATCAGGCTCGCAGACTTTTATGTTTTTTTTTCGTTTGTCTATTTGGTAGGTCTGAGAGTAGGTCGTAGGTTATATTATGATTGCCACCAGAAAGAAAGAGAGAAAGTACTCTCAATACTGAAGAATAGCAAATTAGACTCAAAGAAAACATTCTTTTATTTTTTTAAAGAAATAAATCTGCATTAAATTGATGTTTGAAAATACGCTTTGCGGACCGCGAATCGAATGGGCTAAAATGCGAAAAACTAGCACCGTATACTTTTTGGCATCAATCGATATTATAATTATATAATTCCAGTGTCATGATGTTTGTCGGGGATGAACTCCGAAACTACTGAACCGATTTTAATCAAATTTGCACACCGTGTGCAGTTTGATCCAACTTGAAATATAGGATAGCTTACATCACAAATATAAAAAAAAAATTGAGACCGCGGGCGGAGCAGCGGGAAACAGCTAGTATGTTTATATTAGATGAGTTGAATGTCATGTAAACATAATTTAGAATGGTTTTCTAGCATGGCGTCATCTTGTAGTGCGTAGACTTTTCCCATGCTATGTTAGTTCGCCATTCCATTCATGCGTCTGTACATTATTTATTGTAAATGGAATTTGTTCAAATATTATTCGAACTTATGATAGGTGAGGTAACCATGCACCACACTTACATAAAATAAGTCAACATTTCGTGCCAATAGAAATTGTTGATATTGAAGTGAAAACTTCTTTAGCGGCGCTGCGCACATTTTGTGATGGGTAAAAAATGTGCATCTCGCGTCAGGGGTCTGATCTAACTGATCCTAAGACGCGGCATGGGGCGCTGGCGCGAGTGTGAGATGCCATCCGGTGTCAGCATACAAAAAATATGTCAATGGGTGTCAGTGTTTGTTGATATTGAAGTGAAAACTTCTATGTATAGCGACGCTGTGCACATTTTGTGATGAGTAAAAAATGTGCAACTCGCGTGAAAGGTCTGATCTAACTGATCCTAAGACGCGGCACGGGGCGCTTGCGCGAGTGTGAGATGTCATTCGGTGACCCATTGACATGGAAAAAAATGTCAATGGGTGTCAGTGTCATTTTTTGAAGTGAAAACTTTTTGAAATCAAATCTTATTTAGCGGCGTTGTGCAAAAGTATATGTAAAATTCGTGTATATAAAGAGTTGAGAGTTTGTAAAATATGTGTTAACTTCGTGTATTTAAAGAGTTGAGAGTTTGTAAAATATATGTAAACTTCGTGTATTTAAAGAGTTGAGAGTTTGTAAAATATATGTAAACTTGGTGTATTTAAAGAGTTGAGTTGAGAGTGTTAGGAGTGCATCTGATTCTATTAATGCTATTTTTATTTGCTAGTTTTCACTTCTGCCGGCACTCCCAGAATGCAAAAAAGAGTTTTTTGTTTTTTTTTTATTTCTTGTCGTATACATGGCGATACCATGATACTATACATGAAAGGTAGTACATTCTAAGTGTACTAAACAGACTAACAGTCTGACAATTTCGAAATGTTAGTACACAAATAAAGTACAGTCACTTGCTAAAATATCGTACGAAAAAAGTTTATAGTGAAGGTGCCGTCTCCAGAGTCGTTGACATGGTTAATTAGGTTTTGTGACTGCCAGTCGAAGTTAGAGTTTTTGGTAGACCGATAATCGGGTTGATTTAGATTCCGATACAACTTCGACTTTATCTGACTGACTTTCTGTACGTGAATGTTCACTTACAAAATGATAGTTGAAAGTTCATATTTGTATGGACAAGGTTGCAATTTGAAAACCATTGCAGGCGGCCAATGTGACCTTTTCTAAGTTATACGAAGTTTCTTTATCATCATCAGTTATAACCGGGGAAGGAAAATGTGAGGATTAAAAAAACTCTGAAATCGGAACTTTCAATGAGAAGGGTTGTGATCAATGCTCGTTCCTTCTCTTTGTGTGAAGAGGCCTGTGTCCAGGAGTGTGTCATTTATTAGCTGGTATTATATCGCTTGAAGAAATAACTCTTGTCTAGGGTGGCTAATGTGAAAGTACTACTTGCGACTTCAGCGAAGTTTGCATTGATAACGACGCTTGTGACCGAGTCCCGCGTTGGATGCCACTATATTTATTACAGTGGCAGATTATTTGAAATGGCAGTAGCCTAATGGCTAGGGCGTCGTATTTGCAATCATGTGGTTGCGGGTTCGAATCTCACCCATAGCACTGACGTGAACCCACTCGTAACACAAGCATCTTAGCTTAACACGAGGGGTTAATAAGAATACTAGTAGTGTGCGATCCAAACTGTTAGTAAACTTAAAATAAATGAAATAAAATAATAATAATAAAAACCCACAACCTAAAAATGTGTGGCACAGTGCATTCAAAAATCAAAATCATGGTTTGTTTTTTTCTGAATACAGTTAGGCCTGTGCCCTGTATGATAGTTTGATGAGAGTTTTATTATAAATAGCTGTTTCCCGCAGCTCTGCCCGCGCTCTCAATTTTTTTTTTACATAATTGAGATGTAAGCTATCCTATCTTTTAAGTTGGATCAAACTGCACACGGTGTGCAAATTTGATTAAAATTGCTTAAGTAGTTTCGGAGTTCATCCCGGACAAACATCGTGACACTGGAATTATAGGTATATAATAGATAATTATTTCTATTGCTAAACTTTTGTACACGATTATACATGTTTTGAAAGTTGGCGGGCCGCCATTTTGGTGGGCACTTTCGTCGTTTTGTGTCTTAGTCACCACAATACACCGTTTTCTCATCTCCTTTGTTTACAATATCAGTTATACGAGAATTATTTACGTTTCTGACGTAGTTTTGGTACAAAGAAATGATTCTACTCTTGATTCTTGATAAAATTGCATTTTGTCTTTGTTTGGAAGATTTTTGATAAGTGTTTTTCACGCGTTTAAAGCGCTTTAAGAAATCTAGCGTATCGTTTGGTTCGTTATTGAGACATGCCAGTAAAATAATAAAGAAGTAGTGGTTTATTTTAGATCAATGGCGGACGAATATCTAATGGCTAAGGCGTCGGACTTGCGATCGTGTGCAGGTTCGAATCCCACCCATTACACTACCGACGTGAACCCACTCGTAACACAAGCATCTTAGCTTAGCACGAGGGGTTAACGAGATTACTAGTAATGTGCGACCCAAATTGCGCTTTCCCCAAGGAACATGGGTCGACATCTTAAAATTGAAAATGACATTTTCATACAAAGTGACAGGACACGTGACTTACGTCTGTATGAAAAGTTGATTTTCAATTGTAAGATTTAGCCCTGTTTCTTGGGAAAAGTTGTTCAGTTTTATGCACCTGATTACCTCGTTGAATATACGCACTCCATAAAAAATAATCCTGTATATTTTTTCGAATTTAAAACCTCCTTTTGTAGTCGTTTAAAAAACAGCCCCTCTAGCCAAGTGACATTTCTACCAGCGTCAACGATGATAGAAATTGCTTAAATGACATTAAATGTATGAAAGTGACCAGTTTAAGTCACGTGACTTGTCGAAAACAAAATTGAATGTCATTTCTATACAATATATGTCATTTAAGCGATTTCTATCATCGTTATCGCTTGTAGAAATGTCAATTGGCTAGGGGCTGGTCTTCTTCGATCTTAGAACGGAGAATTGACTCACGTTGTATTTCCTGGTCCTTTTCTTCGATTTCCTTCCTGTAAGCCGCTATCAGGTCGCGCGCCCTCTCCGCCTCACCACACCTGTCATCCGCGAGCTCCGTTAGCGCAGCCACCTGCGACTGGAACTTGGACTCTTGGGAGACCAGGGTTTTCCTGGAAAAGGCAGAAAAGTTGGTTAGAAGCTGCCTCTGTAGACAATTAACATTTATACAATCGTTGAAGCTGATAGGAGGGGCTCGTGGCTAAGTGTAAGCCGTACGGTTTGACCGATAATAAAGGTTAAGCCGCGCTCGCCGCGGTTTGTCCGTGGATGGGTGACCATTTGTAAACATATTGAGACCCCTCCGTGCCTCGGAAAGCACGTTAAGCCGTTGGTCCCGACTGTCATACAGTGATCTTTGATAGTCGTTAAGTCATTACAATTCTGACAACCAGTCTTACCATGGAATACTGTATTACCTAGCAATAGGTTGTGGAGGTCAGATAGGCAGACGCTCTATGTAAAATACGGTATTCAGCTAAATCCGGTAAGACTGGCAGCCGACCCCAACATAGCTTGGGAAAAGGCTAGACAGAAGGCAGAAGAAGTTGAAGCTGATAGAAATCTCATATATTACATTAAAGGTATGGAAATTACATTTACTTTCGAAAAGTCGCTTTCAATACATTTGAATCTAAGATTTAAAAAAGTCGCTGATCTAAGACTTAGGTCAATGATCTAAGACTTAGATCATTGACCTGGTATATATATTATATATGGCATAATAATTAATCTGCAGTGTTTCAGATAAAGAAGTATATTTCCACAAATATCAGTTAACCGTTTCTACATTCAAATATCGAATCCATTTGAAATATGATTGTATCATACACGTTCAAAAACAGAACACGATTTAAATATCCATTCCATCGGTTTCGAATACAGAGCGTTCTAATTTTGAATCGTTTAAATCTTACCACTTGAGAACCTAGCCAGACAGAGGCTGAGTTAGTACCTAGAATTATATACATCTGGTTCATAATAATATGTGGAGGTCAGAAAGGCAGTTGTTTTGTAAAATAATTATATTCAGTAGCTTCAGCTGCCTATAATAAGATGCCAGTAATATTGACATTTGGATATAGGGTACGTTTACATAAAACAAATATATATAAATGTGGACAACATAACATACATTGATCCGAATCCAAAGTAAGTAGCTAAAGCACTTGTGTTATGGAATCAGAGACAACGAAGGTACCACAAACACCCAGACCCGAGACAATGTAGAAAAGTGATTTTCTACATTGACCCGTCCGGGGATCGATCCCGGGACCTTAGAGTCGGTGACACCTTGAAAACCGGTGTGTATGACACTCGACCATGGAGGTCGTCTAAATGACATACCTAGGTACACCAGGAGTAAAAAAATAATGAAATTCTATACCGATAAATGCAAAGCTGAAGTTTGTTTGTTTGGTCGAACACCATAATCTCAGGAACTACAGGTCCGATATGCAAAAATCTTTCAGTATTTAGCCCATTTGCCGAGGAAGGGTAATAAGAAGGTAACCCCTCATGCTATGCTAAAATACGATTCAAACAGGCACCCACATGATAGCTAGTCCGACGTTCAAACAATTAGCCTACCGCCACTTATAATCTCATTCTGATGATGCTGCTTACCAGATTTTTGCCTTTTAAAAAATAGTTTTCAAAGCCGTGGTAATAGAGGTAAGGAGAATATATTATCTTTTGGAACGAAGTTCCTTATAGCGCGTTGCGAAAGGGGGCTAGACGGAAAAAATTAAGACGAAAAGTTGTTACGACACTTTTTGCTCTCTCTCTCTCTTTCTCCCTCTCTCCCTCTCTCTCTCTATCTCTCATAGAAAGCAAGCCAGTTATTTTTGTTTCGTCTTTCTATTTCGCACTGAACAGTGTGGTGTCGCGACGATTATTTTTGTTGAGTGTATACAGGTTTTTTGTAAATATTATTACTTTAATTTTATTACAATTCCTTCACTTATTATTCGAAAGGCACTTCGTTCCATCCGGGTGTCTATTGATACCTCTCAAGTTTTATTTTATTATACCGCAAGGTTTGTATTAAAATTTTGTTGTTATGGCAACTCGTTTTGTTTTCACAAAATATAGGCATTTGGCAGTCGTGTGTAAACTTATATGTTTATACAGGAAATGAAACTAATTTAAACATAATATACTTCTTGTAACATTAATGTATTTACTAAATTCTGTGAATTTAGGCTGAAATAATGTTTTTGGTTTGAGCTATTATCCAGCATCTTGCGTAGATCCTGTTTTTGATATTAGTTCTAGACTTCAAATAAATTAATAATTAGAAATGTATACAAAAACAATTAGGACTAATGTAAGGGTAACATCTACTGTTGACCCAATTAAACTTTGATTTTTAAATAAAAACCTAAAATAAAAAATATAAAAAAACCAACTAGAGGACGTATTTTCAAGTTCAATTGTTTTAAGTTTTATTAGTTTTTTTTATCGATTGATAAAATATAGAAATTTCAGCCAGTGTCGTGTAGTATTATGTATTTATTAGCTTTGAAGTTCGATGTAATCTTTAATGAAATTATCCAAAATAAGTATTTGGGGAAATCGAATTAGCCAATCGCGATCCACTGCTGAACATAGACCTCTCCCGAGCTGCGACACCTGGTCCTACACCTTCCGCATTAGTCCACCCAACTACCTTTTCAGGCCACCGGTACATCAGGCTGAACCACACTACGTGTAGGGGAAATGTATGAAACATGAAATTCAAGACGCCACTCT
This sequence comes from Plusia festucae, assembly GCA_950381575.1. Taxonomy (NCBI): domain Eukaryota; kingdom Metazoa; phylum Arthropoda; class Insecta; order Lepidoptera; family Noctuidae; genus Plusia; species Plusia festucae. Next base: position 1,977,165 of record OX494457.1, read on the forward strand.
ACCATTTTCCAGGAAATTGAGCGAGAAAAAACTCTTAAATACATACAAAACAATTAAAACAAACGTGCTTTCTTTGTTACACATTTAGAAATACATAATGAGTCAGCTGGCGCGCAAACTACGTCAATAGCCAATATGGCGCCCTTGAAACGTCAAAAAGCGCGCGGAAAATAAATTACCGTGTAATGCATCTGTATTCTTTCATCACTCGTTCATTCATCATTCATTCTCGTTCGGTCATTAGTCTATCATTGATATTATGTAGTTTAATGATTAGATTTGTAGTTTTAAATTATAATTGTTATTTATGTAAAGAGAATGCTCGTTAGGCCGTCTGTGCCACAGTAGTAAAAACAATTCACATCGATTGATCCTGTAAAAATTATGATTCATACAAACATAAGTCACGTGACCTGTCACTTTGTATGAAAATTTCATTTTCCATTTTAAGATATCGACCTATGTTCCTTGGGGAAAGCTTTTCAGTTTTATGCACCTGATAAAACTCGTAAAATATACGCACTCCTTTTAAATTAACCCTGTATTATTTTCTGGTATTTGTATGTTTTTAACCGACTTCAAACGGAGGAGTATCCCAATTGGACTGGATAATTTTTTTGTATGATTGTTACACTTTTTCCCCGGCAAATGTAGATCGATTTCGAAAAATAATTGTCATCAATAGGGTCACCTCAGAGGTGGTCATAATTATACGTTTCATCAAAATCAATTCTTCGGTTTTTTAATTAAAATAATTGGATAGGTAATCTTATTAATATATTATCAACCCATTATTAAATTTTGTACTTCATTGCAATTATCTTTTTTTACACAAGTTAGTATGAAATAAATTATTCTTTGTTTGTGTTTACAACTGATATACTAATTCTTGTTTTCTTCAACAGTTTTCCCTTAAGCCGTTGACTTGTGGGTACGTGTACCTACATATATCTTTCGAGAATACACATTTAGACTCAGAAAATACTCTTTATAGCTTACAGAGAAAATGTTTATAAATAAATGTGAATCTATATACAAATACTCGAAACTGCGTACTTATAAAACAAGATCCGTTGTCTTATTGTACAGCACTCGCCAATCTTTATGGCCGCTCTGAATGTAGCCGTCGCCGCTTCGGTACGAACTTATTTTTTTTTTTTATGAAAGATGAAGAAGATAAAGGTTTTTTCTTTATTTTTACGTCTTCACGTAAAAATAGAGAAAAAACCTTTATAAGGACACACCGTCATAATAGCGCACATAAACTTAAGTACATTTTTTTTTAAATACTAGCAATGTGGGTCGCACATTACTAGTAATCTCGTTAACCCCTCGTGCTAAGCTAAGATGCTTGTGTTACGAGTGGGTTCACGTCGGTAGTGTAATGGGTGGGATTCGAACCCGCAACCACATGATCGCTAGTCCTACGCCCTAGCCATTAGGCTACCGCCGCTTCAAAACATTGTTAACCTATTACCATTTTTAAAAGAGTAACCTATGGAGTTTCTTGCCGGTTATTCTCCATGGGAAGGACACTTTGGAACCGTGCACCTACAGCAGTTTTACGATTAGAAAGTGCCTGAAGGCTTACTTAAAATATTTATAATGATGCGGCGGTAGCCTAATTGGCTAGGGCATCGGACTTGCGATCTTGTGGTTGCGGGTTCGAATTCCACCCATGACACTATCGACGTGAACCCACTCGTAACACAAGCATCTTAGCTTAGCACGAGGGGTTAACAAGATTACTAGTAATGTGCGACATACATTGCTAGCAATCTTTTTAAAAAGAAAAATATAATTTGAGTTTGATTGAACGCGCTAACCTTAGGAACCCGATTTCAATAATTCTTTCAATTTTAAATATGTAGTTCATTCTTTCCGAGTTGCGAACAAAATCTACTTAATTCTTTTTTTTATAAATATATTTGACATTAACCACATTTTTAGGATACCAACTGCAATAACATACGATTTTTTGTAGTCACCAAATGTGTTGCACTTGCGTCAGTGAGGTCGTCGAACGTATAAAGCTGGCTACACACATTCAGACAAATGCATATAATCGATTTTTGCATTTAAACTTAAGGGGAGGATCTACAAGACTATGGTCAGACCTGCCGTCCTGTATGGATCAGAGTGCTGGCCCACAAAAGGGATAAATGAAAGACAATTGCATGCAGCAGAGATGAGAATGTTGAGAGGAATGTGTGGTGTTACGCGAATGGATAGAGTAAGGAATGATTATATAAGAGGAAGTTTGAAAGTGGCACCGGTAACCGAAAAACTATGTGGAAACCGGCTGTCGTGGTATGGGCATGTGATGCGGAGGAATGAGGATCATGTTGTAAGGAAGGTTTTGAGCATGAATGTGGATGGGTATAGGGGAAGGGGACGACCAAAGAAACGATGGATGGATTGTGTGAAAGTCGATATGGCAAGAATGAATGTTACTTGTGAGATGACGGCAGATAGAAGAGTATGGAAGAAGAAAACATGCTGTGCCGACCCCAAATAAAATTAGGATAAGGGCAGGAGGATGATAATCGATTTTTGCAGCGTCTTTATGGTTCACTGATTTTGTTTAGAGCTGAATGCCAACCTTCGTCATTTGAAGAAACTTGAAGAAGATCTTATTTATATTCCGGGAATTAATATTAAATTTGGGTTGAATGATGATGAATTTTTTTTTTTAGGGTACTCAAATTAAAAAAAAATACAAATGGAAAGAAGGATATATTTCAACATCCGGCAGGACTCGAAGCTGTGAGCACTGGTTGAAAGCACCAGTTACTTTGCCAACTAAGCTACAGAGTTCACTGCCCGAGCGTTCAAATTTCTCCTCCACCATTCTGTTGTAGAAGAGAGAAAAGAAGAGAATAAGATACAGTGGATTGTGCCTAGACGTGTATCTTCATAATGTTTACGATTTAAAAAAAAAACATATTTTTTTAAATATAAGATACCTATTAAACAATTTAACACAAAATAAACTTTTTAACCAAAAAACACACAATAAGCTTTTGAGTTTTGACCCTTAAGGAGTTGTACCGTGCATCATGAGATGGTGACTTCCAAATGCAAATATGTGAATAGCTTAAGAATAAACATCAAATATATTGTAATGCGTGCCTATAAAATTTGAGGGTTTCCCTGGGATCCCATCATCAGATCCTGACATGGTGACAATGGGACCACCTCGGCAGTATAACTTTCCAAACAAAAAAATCCTACTAATATTATAAATGTGAAAGTGTGGATGTGTGGAAGTTTGTTACTCAATCACGAAAAACGGCTGAACGGATTTGGAAATTTAGCATGCATGTAGCTTTTGACATGGACAAGAACATAGGCTACCTTTTATCCGAATTCCTTAAGTAGATTCCGAGGAAAAATTGAAAATTGTTTACGAGCTAAGTCCCGTGCAGACAGCTTTGAAATTTGGTATGCATGTCACCTTTGCTATGGAAAAGGACATGAACTTTCTATACCGTTCTCTCAAATAGTTTTCTTGGGAAGATTAAAAATTGTCAACGAGCGAAGCTTCTTACCTAATACTGAAGTCTACGCAGACGAAGTCAAGGGCAGAAGCTAGTAATTGAATAATTTTGAAAATCGGTCCACAAATGACGGAGATATCGGTAAAAAAAATACATACAGACGAACATAGAACCTCTTCCTTTGCAAATCGGTTAAAAGTGTAAAAATAGTCATAATCTCTATTCTGTAGTGAGCCTTATTCAATGTTTTGGGCCAAGCGTGTGAACTACACACGCTTGGCCCAGTAAATAACCATAGGATTCGATAAATAAACTTGATGATGCAATAATAACAGATCGCAAGGTTACAAATTTCCCAGCGAAGAAATAAATATTATGTTAGTTTATTTTCAGCGGACATTAAGGATATTACTCAATTCTTTAAATTGGGATCTAACGCGGTCCACTGCTGGACTTAGGCCTCTGCCATGAACTACAACACACGGTTCTCCGTATGGAGACTGTGTTGTGATGTGCCATCCTTAAGAAAGGACATATAACTTTGAAAAATGGTAAATACCTGTCGAACCTGGAACCATATACGTGCATACGCATCCACGAAACAATATTTTTCTATCAGGTCCCAATTATCGTCAATAATACGCAATAAAACTTTCTGCGTATGATTCTATACCGTCTCATCACATGTCCTTTCGTGAGTAAATAAAACGCATATCAAAACATATATTTAGATGTATCAATATTAAATTTATTGCACTCGTGTCGATATAGACGCGTATAGAATACTTTACTGCCATTTAATCTTAAAAACTGTACATTCACGAGCATCAATATGTAGACACATAGCGAAATTGTAAAACAATAATTTAACAGGAACTCACCATCAATTCAACTATTAATCATACATAAAATTACAACAGTTCTCAAAACATGTATCTTCTCGCTAAATAAGTTTTACAATTTCGTTATGTGTATACATTTTTATGCTCGTGACTGTACAAGTACGAGTCATCTGACTTCAGGACACGAGGTGCAGTGGCCAACCTGAAAATGTCTCAACCGATTACAGACCCAAGTGGGTCGCTGTAAAGTAAACCTGAGCAAGTGGGCATGATCGACCCTTCAAAAATTCAACGTGAATGTGGAGAGTGGTGATTCTCAAGATAGCGCAGTTTTTCCTGGTCATCCTGCAATACCACCTGCACTATCCAGGACGTAATGGACGCCAATAACTGTGCCATCCAAGTGGTAACTTTTTAGTCAGACAGAATTTGAGGATCATTGACATGAAAAGAAGTACGAGTTGCACTCGTTGTTCCGTACAAAGAGTATATTATTTTACTAGCTTCTGCCCGCGACTTCGTCTGCGTGGACTTCAGAATTGGGTCCAAAAAGAAATGAAAAATGTGAAAGTAATGAAAAATGGAATAAATTTTCACCCGTGTACAGCTTGCGCTTTAATGTAATAGAGAAAAATACCAAATTTATAAGCTGTCTGCCCACGGCTTAGCTCGGAAACAATTTTCAATTTTCCCTCGGTAACCACTTAAGGAATCGGGATAAAAGGTAGCCTATGTTCTTTTCTATATCAAAGGCTATACATGACAAATTTCATCCAAATCTTTTCCATCCAAAGTTTTTGCGTGATTGAGTAACAAACATCCAAACATCCAAACTTTCACATTTATAATATTGGTAGGATGATTTAATTACAAATGTAGACCGTATAGTTTTTAGACTTTTTCCTGTACTTCTTATATTTACTCAGTGGAAACAAAACAACGTGGCAGAACGCAGATTGTAGTTAGGATTCAGGGTCGCCAAATCTTTTTTGTGTTCTGAGAGTCACTGATAGTGTTAGTATACCTTTTAGGCCATTTTACAGATTTTTACTTAAAAGTATAGTAAGTCGAAAGAGATAGAGCCTCTCTTAACCCTATTTGTAACAGCACATTATTCGCTTAAACTTAATGAATAAGCCCCCCGGGTAGTGCTAATAAGACCATAATTATGAATTGCCAAATTTCTCACGAGAAAAATTTATTAATTTAATAATTTTTGTACACACTATTTATTTCCACTAGGTACTATAGTTAAACAATACATAAGACAACAAGTCGCGGGGGCTTCACAAACATTCAAATCACATACACAAATAACACTCAGACTTGGAGCATTTGTGCATCACACAAATGCTTGTCCCATGCGGGGATCGAGCCCGCAGCACGTCGCGCACAGTGGTAATTAGCGTGGTGACCTATACCACTCGGCTATCCGTGCAGTCAATTGTGCTTGTTTTGCTTAAATTTCAGTACCTGGATCACCGAGCTATGCTCGTTTTTTTTTTTGAAGGGTTTTTTTAGAAAATATAGTTAAATAGGAATAACATACTGATGAAATGAGGAAGTATACCTAAATAATATATTTCGATCTTACCAACATAATAATAAAAAAATATGAATTGGTTATTTAAATAAAAAATCACGAGTGCAATTAGTTTATTACTATTTTATTAGGAACAAATACTTACTTTTTTACAGCTTATCAATAAATCCTACTAATATTATAAATGTGAAAGTGTGGATGTTTGGATGTTTAGATGTTTAGATGTTTGGATGTTTGTTGCTCAATCACGCAAAAACGGCTGAATGGATTTGGATGAAATTTGGCATGCATGTAGCTTTTGACATGGAAAAGAACATAGGCTACCTTTTATCCCGATTCCTTAAATAGTTCCCGAGGGAAAATTGAAAATTGTTTACATTAGCTAAGCCGTGGGTAGACAGCTATGAAATTTGGTATTTTTCTCTATTTCCGCGCCAGCTATAACACGGGTAAAAATATCATTCCATTTTTCATTACTTTCACATTTTTCATTTCTTTTTGGACCCAATTCTGAAGTCCACGCAGACGAAGTCGCGGGCAGAAGCTAGTCACAAATAACATTAAAATAAAAAAATGTTTTAGAGACTCTAAATTATCATGGCGTTAAGAGCAAGCCGTACTCTCTAAATCTGAAAATAAATAATAATCGAGCGGATTAAGATCGAGGCTAGACGACGGCCAGTCTTCAGCACTGATGAAGTCCGAAACGTTAAATTCCAACCAAGACTGCGTAGACCGAGCTTTATGACCCGGCGCCGAGTCTTGCTGGAAGGACCATTCTTCGTTATTGAACATGGTGTTGTTAAGGGGCTTCACTACCTTCTCAAGAACGGTATCTTGATAGTTGATACCCTTGTGCTGATGTTTTGATACCTTTTTCACAAAAGTATGGCTCAGTCGCTCCTTCATAGCTAATAGCTCACCAAACCATCACTAAAGTTGGATAATGCCTACGTTGCACTTTGTCGACTAATTGGGAAACTTTCTTAGAGCTGTGAGCATAAATACGGTCATTTTGTTTGTTAAATAGTTGCTCAATTGTAAAAAAATCTCATCCGTAAACAATTTTTTTCTGTACTCTCCTTTTGCGAACCGCTTCAGTAGGTAGTTGTTTCGATTTTACCAGCCTATTATTTTTTTAATTATCAGTCAAGAAATGACCAGTACGTCTCTTAAAGGCTGCAAGTCCTAAGTCAGCTTTTAAAATACGAGACATGGTTCTAGGTGCTAGTATCTTCATCTCCCGAGATAAAATCTTTTGCTTTCGGACAGGATTTCTTCGATTTTTTACCCTTACTGCTTTGACAACCTTTTTCGTACGAATACTACGTGGACGGCCTGATCTTTATTTATGTTACAGAGGAGGTCTCAATGTATTGGCGCCAAAATGAGAAAACACAATGAACAATCATTATAAAAATGACAGATTCCAAATTCAAATGTAATATTTTGTTTATTTTCAATGATGGCCGTAAATACAAGAATTGCTCGTTTAAAGATTTAAGATTACTGAAAACACGGATAAAACGACATTTTCTGAAAATGAATCCTAGCTAGATCGATTTAACGCCCCCGAAACTCCCTGCATACAAAATTTTATGAAAATCGTTGGAGCCGTTTCCGAGATTCAGATTATATATATATATATATACAAGAATTGCTCGTTTAAAGATATAAGATAAGATAAGGAATCTCTGCCCGCCGGCCCGTGATAGGATGTATTCATTAATTTGACACTCATTATTTTTTATAACCTTGAGAGTGTCAAAATATACGTTTCTTACGATATAAAACGGTCGTATCTTTTTTTACGTCAACTTAGAAGTATGATTTCTACAGTTTCAAGATTCTGTGGACTTAAATATATATGTATATATGGTTCCAATTTCAACTCGATACCTCCACGAGTTTCCGAGATAAAGTGTCTTGACAGACAGACGGACGGACATCAAATTGATCACATAAGGGCTCCGTTTTTTCTTATGTGGTGCGGAACCCTGATAAAATTACCAGAAATGTCAAAAGGTATTTGAAGTAGGCTTTGTTCTACATGTTATACATATTATCTGTATTCAATCAACTATTTGATATTGATTTACAATAAATACAAATAATTTTAATTAAGTTTAAATGCATTAAAAAATAATAATAAGGGTATACAAACACATCGAATACCGTTCTTAAAAATTTCTTCAATCATTGCGAGCATTTTAAGAAGCGAGATACGAAATACTCGTTAAAAATAGCCGGCTATTAATAAGTATGTAAAAGTCGTTAAGTCAGCTGATTCGTTCGTGTCTATTTGTAAAAAATAATGTTTATTTATGCTCTGTTTCCGGTATATTATTTCTACTAGCTGCGCCTCCCGGTGTTACCCGTAAGTTATCGGATTAAAAACGCGCAATTCTGATAAGGAAAATTAACTTTTCATATAAAGTGACAGGTCACGTGACTTAAGCTTGTATGAAAACATGATTTTCAGTTTTAAGATTTCGACCTATGTTTCTCGGGGAAAGTTGTTTAGTTTTATGCACCTGATTACCTCGTTGAATATCCGCACTCCTTTTAAATTAACCCTTATTTTTACGGGGTGTTTTGTAACACGTTGTATACTCACGTTAAAAATAAATAACTACATTAAAATAAAAAAAAATATTTCCCTAAACAACAAACGTGATTGAATTACTTTAGCATTTATAATATTAGCAAGGAAGTAATGATAAGTGAACCCGCCCCAGCTTCACGAGTAGGTACACAAAGTACTTGTAAACATACACAAAAGCCTCTTCTTGAATTCCTTTATCTATCGATTAAAACTGCATTAATATTAGATGCGTAGTTTAGAAGATCTGGGTAACGATATCGGGGGCGACTTGTTTCGATATTTGTTACATGTCATCTTCGTAACAAAGACAAATTAAATAAAAGATGGGTGCCTAGCATCTAATAAAAGGAACAACTGTCAAAATTCAAATAAGGAGGTTTTAAATGTCTTTATTTTTAACTGACCTTTACTACCAAAAAAATAAAAAAAATAGGTATACAAATATTCAATACCAATAACGTTTAAGATTAAGATTTATATGAGTTTTTTTTTTTACAGAAATTTACTAACAGTGTGGGTCGCACATTACAAGTATTCTTCGTCAATGTTAACTTCGTCTTAAGCTAAATACTTGTGTTACGAGTGGGTTTACATCGGTAGTGCAATGGGTGGGATTCGAACTGGTAACCCATGATTGCAAGTCCGATGCCCTAGCCATTAGGCTACTGCCGCTACTATTGACCGCTTTATTGGCTAGATAATTCAAACTTTTTGTTTGAAATCGGTCTACCATTTTTCTACTTGTATTTTACATGTACGTCACAAATTTTAGCGCAGACAAAGACAGGAAAAACAAAAGAAAAAGTACTCACGGTTTATCCAAAAATTCAGGGTCACTCGAAGCAATAACAAACGGTTCTGTTATCTCTTCAATAATTTCTTCTATAATCTCTTCTTCAGTCTCACTTCCACTAACTTCACATTCCTCCGAGTCACTCTCACTCTCACATTTGTCCGTCACTTCACTCCTATCAGCTATCTCTATAAACCCACTGTCACTGTTATCACTGGATATTCGTTTTAAAGTGTCTGGACTTTCGACTTTTATTGTCAAAGTTTCTTTATCATTGACGTTGATAACTGTTGTGTTATCAGCGAAAATATCGTCAGCATCTTCTAGATATTCTTCGTCTTCTGAAGATAATGATTCGAAGGACGAACCTACTTCTTCATCAGTCTGCTGGTCCCCATCGTCGAAGACTATATGCTTCCTGAATGTTACTCTCTTTTTCCCACAATCTGATCTGTCATCATCTGAACAGCCTTCTGTGTCAGATTTAGGAGGTTTCAAATTCGATTTTTTCGATATACCAGGAGATTCTAACTCATTTTTAACACTATCACTATCTCCATCTTGACTTATCAATTTTTCTAATTCACCTTTCAATTCATTTCTGTAATTACTGTTTCTTTCGTCGATACTCTCGTAAAGCGGTTCTGCTTTATCTATTTTGCTATCAGTACCTCCCATTTGTCTGTCTTCATTAAGTTTGTCGACGGTGCAGTCTATAGAGCGCGCGATCTGCCGTAGCAATGCCTCCGCATGTTTTTTTTCATCCAAATCTGGTTCGTTAACATACACAAGGGACACGTGTTCTTTATTATCGTTGTTCTTTGAATATTTCTGCAGTACCAGTGCCTTGACGAAGTCTGCGTCGTCTGTGATATTTTTGGCCGGTGTGGGAACGACTGCGTCATTCGCCTTCCGATCTGAGTTGCTCCTTTGCAATACATTCGTCTCTTTCAAGGGGCTGATTCGGCACGATTCGGCGCGAGCGTTCCTCCGTTTACCCCGCTTTCGTTTTCCAGCCATAATCTGCAGTATAGCTCCGACCCCACTTTTCTGGTTATAATCTGTATCAGGCAGTAACAAGTTCACTACATCTTTACGTATTGTATTGAGTTTATCGTTTGATTCTGTGTCGTTTCGTTGCGCGCGCGCGGTAACTGATGTTAATTTTGTATGTTCGGGGCTCGGGAATTTTCGGGCGCCTTCGGGCGTCGCCGGCGCGGCCTCGGGTTTCCCGCCTTTTCTCTTGAAGAAATTAAACATGGCGGTCGACTGTTGTCATGACCGCCTGGCCCGACGTTGTCCCAGCGACTGTTTGCGTCCGGTATTTACTGTATGGATAGAAATATTTATATTTGTTGGTTGATTTAGTGCAGTTCGCGGCGTTTGCTATTCATTTTCGATTGACGTTCATTTCCTATTATAAATACGATTGGATTTCGCTGTTATGATAAAAAATATAAACGTGTTTTTAAAACGAACTGATTTAAAATCAAGAATTAGTCAATGTTTTGTATATAACATCCTAATTACGTGTAGATTGCGAGTTGGACTTATAAAACTAAACATTTCAGTTTCAGAGCTAAGTATCTAGTTTATATGCAAATAGAATAAATAAACAAGACATCTTATTTATGTGCCGCTGGTACTTCTAAAAATATTTATCTAAAAACTATTAACGTTTTTTAATATAGACTAACATATTAAAAAAAAACCGGCCAAGTGCGAGTCAGACTCGCGCACCGAGGGTTCCGTACAAACCTGTAGGTATATAAGTAAAAGTTATGGTATTTTTATTGCTAAATGAAATGTAGTAAGTTTAAAATTATTAAAAATATTTTTATTATATGATATAACTAAAAATGTATACTTTTCGCAATTTTTCCTATATCTCTGCTATAAGACGTTGCTTCATACCAAATTTCAAGATTCTGAGTTCACGGGAAGTACCCTGTAGGTTTTGATTCCCTTGCGAGTGTCGAAAATTTGCGGCATAAACGGGAGTATCTTTTGATCGCGTTGACTTAGAAGTTTGATTTTTTCACAGCTCCAAGAGACCATAGACTTGAGTATTTGATATGAATTTCAGCTTGATACCTCCACGCGTTCCTGAGAAAAAAGGTCTTGACAGACAGACAGACAGACAGACAGACAGACAGACAGACGGACAACAAAGTGATCCTATAAGGGTTCCGTTTTTACCTTTTGAGGTACGGAACCCTAAAAAAAGCACTAATGAGTTGATATTTGCTGTTATACATACCTATATTTGGTTTTATTTGAGTGAGGTATAATATAAATAATAAATACCATCGGCCTATAAATGTCCCACTGCTGGGCATGCCTCTTCTCTTATAGATAAAATTGACGTTGGGTTGACGATTCCAGATTGCAATTTTTGGAATCCAGGTTTCCTCATAATGAATCATTCCTCATAACAATAAAAATCCTTTTTCCTTTACCGATTGTCAATGATTTCTTAAATCAATTAAGAAAGTACATACATATAACTTTGAAAAAGTCACATTGGTACTGGCCTGTAGTGGTTTCGCACCTGCACCTAGTGCACGAAATTCGTTCATTGAACCGCTAGGCCACCACGAAACTGTATTCGAGTTGTTGCATAAATATTCTAGACTTCTCGTGAAAGGCCAAAAAAGATTGATAACTAAGAATCCTTGTTAATAATCTAAGTTTTTTTGTAATAACTACACTTATATATTATAATATAAAGAGGAAAGATTTGTATTTTTGTGTGTGTTTGTAATGAATAAACTCAAAAACTACAGTGCCGATTTCAAAAATTCTTTCACCATTAGAAAGCTACATTCACCAGGAGTAACATAGGCTATAATATTCTCTATTAAAAAATTAGGTACCGCGGGCGGAGTCGCGGAACCCGGAAGATTTTATTATTCTATTTTATATATTCACTAGCTGTTGCTCGCGGCTTCGCACGCGCGTAAAGTTAAGAGTAGTAAGTAGTAAAGGATAGATAGATGTATTCTGTGATTTTCAAAGTAAGGAGCAATTATATTTTTCATATAAGATTATGACGTTAAGATAATAATAAGATAATGTGGAAAACATCACATACATTGAGTTTGGATAAACTTTTAAAATGGTGGCAGCTTTTTGGTCAGACGAAACTTGAAAATCATTGACACGAAAAGATGAAGAAGAATCACATACATTGCTCCAAATTCAAAAAAAGTAGCTAAAGCTCTTGTGTTATGGAATCAGAAACAACGAAAGTACCACTAACACCCAGACTCGACATAATGTAGAAAAGTGATTTTCTACATCGACCCGTCCGGGGATCGAACCCGGGACCTCAGAGCTGGCGACACCTTGAAAACCGTTGTGGACGCCACTCGAACACGGATGTCATCGTAAAGATATGTTTTAGATGGTCATTTATTTGTATCGATCCAGAAACCCGTATATGAAAGGCATGGCCTTATCTTTAAAAATAAAGTCCACAATATAATACCTTGCAACCCCTATTTAACCATCTTAAGGCGTAGATTTCTAAAATCGCTAAAATATGTTTTCATTTATTTCTAACCAAAAACCCGTATACCAAATCTCATGAAACCAAATCTTATCTCTCTCTTTGAAAATGACGAACTTCCTAAAAAAACTTCCAACCACTATTGCACCCCCTTTGAGGGTAGATTTCTAAAATCTCGGGAATACGTCTTATTTATTTCTAACTCATAATCCTATGAAATTTAATGTGCCTATCTATGAAAACTACACAATTCATATACCTACAAACTTCCATCCCCTATTTTACCCTCTTAGGGGGTAGATTTTCAAAATCGCTGAAATACGTCTTCATTTATTTCTATCGAGAAACCCGTTTACGAAATTTCATGTGTCTATCTTTGAAAATACCAAACTTCCCATACAAACTTTCAACCCCTTTTAACTCCTTTAGGGGTTGAATTTCGAAAAATACTGAAACACGTGGTTTTTAATTTTTTACCAGAATGGTAACCACAAATTTTTATGGTTTAAACTATAAAAATGACGATTTTCCATACAAACTTTCATCCCCTATTTAAGTCCCTTTAGGGGTCGATTTTCGAAAAATAATGAAACACGTCGATTTTAATTTTTTTACCAGAATGGTAACCACCAAGTTTCATGGTTTAAACTTCAAAAATGACGATTTTCCATACAAACTTTCATCCCCTATTTAACAACCGTAAAGGGTTGAATTTCAAAAAATCCTTCCTTATTCCTTGTCTACATTATAAAGGAAACCTCTGTGCAAAATTTCAGCTTTCTAGGTTCAAGGTTCAAGTCAGTCAGTCAGTCAGTCAGTCAGTCAGTCAGGCCTTGTCTTTTTGTTTATATAGATTACAAAGTTTTCTGTTTAGTATACCTAGTTAATTTTTTTATATTTAATTAACTTGAATAATTGAATTAAATTTCTTTATTTTTTTCTCATATTTCTTTATGATATTTCCTAAATACCCATGCAGATATATTAATATCAAACAATACGAATGTCGTGAATAAATTAAAATAACAATTGAGAATGGAGAACGAATTTTCTTGTTACGTAATAGTTTCTGGTTTAGTACAAACATGATGTCATATATCATGTCCTGTGCCTCGGAAAGCACGTTAAGCTGTTGGTCCCGACCGTCATACAGTGATCTTTGACAGTCGTTAAGTCATTACAATTCTGACAACCAGTCTTACTATGGAATACTGTATTACCCAGTAAAATAGGTTGTGGAGGTCAGATAGGCAGTCGCTCCATGTAAAATATAGTATTCAGCTAAATCCAGTAAAACTGGAAGCCGACCCTAATATGGCTTGGAAAAGGCTAGGCAGAAGATGATGTCATATATCAGGTTTTCTTTAGGGAAGAGGTTAATTTTTCCCTGGGTAAAGTTGTAAACTTTAGCAGAAGCATAATTTTAAAAGTGACCGCGCGTTATCGTTAAGCCGCGGTAGCCTAATGGCTAGGGCATCAGACTTGCGATCATGTGGTAGCTGGTTCGAATCCCACCCATCGCAATATCGACGTGAACCCACTCGTAACACAAGCTCCGCTCAGCCGTTATTGCATGATTGAGTAACAAACATCCAAACATCCACACTTCCACATTTATAATATTAGTAGGATTATTATTAGATTATAATCTTATGTTTGCTATCTTAAGGTAACATATATATTTTTGCGAGTCACTAAACCCATCATCACTTTTACATAACAGTAGGGAGTGGTAAACAATATCTCCAAGGTCGAATATAATTAGCAGGTTGTTTGGCACGCGCTCCTAGATTCCAATAACTAGGTAAAAATTGTTCAGAAAATAGGAGCAGTAGAGTAAAAAATTATATATTAATATACAGTGTTATTTGTAAAAAAACTAACTTACACGACACCCCCAAAATCTAAGGTCAAATTGAAAAATCTCAAAAATTTGTCAAATAATAAAAGGAAATTTCTAGCTATCCAGCTAACAAAAATAAATTTACAGTTTGCTGACATCTAGTGGTGTTTTTATGAACTACGTACAATGGCCAAAATAACTTGGGAATAACATCTAGTTTAGAAACAAGGAACCGAACTCCGTAGTTTTGGTAATCCTAGCAAAATCGATATGCGTCGTTTCTTCTCCCCGGCGAAAGCACTTAGGAAGCAGTGAAGGGTGGGCGAATTAGCCCCCTTGGACCGGATACATGCCTGCAGTCGTTGTCGCTGATGGAGTCGCTCGAATGTATGGAGGTGGCTAGTGGGTCGCATGGCATTTCCCTTCGGTAAGTCGCGTGACTTATTGAGGGGGAATGTCTTTTCCATACATTTAATGTCATTTGAGCGATTTCTGTCGGCGTTGGCGCTTGTGGGGGTGTGCCTTGTCTAGGGGGCAGGGTGCTGTCAATATTATGTATGACGTTCAAAAAGTGCTACTTAGTAGCTTAGTTTGAATAAATGATTTTGATTTTTGATTGATTTGATTTGATTGTAGAAATGTACCTTATGTACCTTGTCTAAGAGGAGCTCTTCGCACCATTACTCACGATTCAACTACGCCAGATACAAATTACTTTTATTTAAATCTAAACCCCACGCATATAAATTCTAGAATACTTCTATTTCCGGTGTTTACGTTCATAAATTTAAAACTAAGAAACGTTTGCACTTGAAACATTCTAGCATTCTCCGTCTGTTTAAAACTCATAAATTTCATTCGGAAAGTTACTAAGATGTTTAAGATAACTGCGTTCGTGTGAGAGATTGTATAGGTACCTTTATTGTGGATAAACATTAGTATTTAAGATAATACCGGCCTATAAATGTCCCACTGCTGGGCACAGGCCTCTTCTCATATAGAGAAGGAACGAGCATTGATCACCACGCTGGCTCAATGCAGGTTGGTGATTTAAGATTCCAGTTTTTGGAATCCACGATTTTTTCCTTCACCGATTGTCAGTGATGTCTTAGAATAATAAATATAAATATATAAATATCTTGGGTCAATCTCACACACGGTCATCTGATCCCAAACTAGGCAGAGCCTGTACTATGGTAACCAGACAACTGATAAACATACTAATATATTTCTAAATACATACATAATAGATAAATAACACCCAGACACAGAACAAATGATCGTGCTCATCACACAAAGATTTGTCATGGGTGGGAATCGAACCCACGACCTCCGGCTTAGCAGTCAGGGTCACTAACCACTAGACCAACAGGCCCGTCATCGTATATAACTTAGCAAAACTGAATAGGTACTTGAATGTAGTTGGTTCGAACCTGCAACATTGTGCACGAAAATCCGTTCACATAACTCGGGAAAAGGCTCGGCAGATGATATGTTATTGTTTTTCCTACTTGTGACAGAATTTCTATAATTATTATAATGCTTATTTAAAACCTAGAGAAGTAGAGAATATAATCTGTGGCAAGTTATTGATATGGCCGTTAACAAGGTTAGCAAGTTATTATGAATATTATTTCTCCCAACACATTTCAGCAGCATGTAGTTTGAACAAATAGACAATTTAGTCATAAATACAAAGGTCACTGCCGCCTCTAAATATATCGCGATGTACGCGGGTAGGGAAATTGTGTAGTGATGTGCTTGCTTGTTACATATCGATTTTATCGATATCGACACATCCTTTGTTTAAAAAATTTGATTGATTTGTAGGATGTACGTAATAAGTCGTACAATATTTTTTTGATATCTATATATATACATATATACCGGCCTATAAATGTCCCACTACTGGGCACAGGCCTCTTCCCATATAGAGAAGGAATGAGCATTGATCACCACGCTTGCTCATTGCGGGTTGGCGATTTCAGATTCCAATATTTTGGAATCCAGGTTTCCTCACGATGTTTTCCTTCACCGTTTGTCAATGATGTCTTAGAATGATTAAGAAAGTACATATAACTTTGAAAAAGTCACATTGGTACTTGCCTGGGTTCGAACCTGCAACCATGTGCATGCGAATCCGGTCATTGAACCGCAAGGCCACCACGACATTTTCGTTGATATTGATATGTATAATAATTATATATTTATGTATGTTAATTAGTAATAATTGTGTGTTAAATTTGTGTTAAAAAAATGAGTTGACGCTATGGTTAATTATTTCGGAAAATTAAACATCAAAGGAAAATGACATAAAATAAGAAATCAGTACACTATAATTAATTGCTGGTAATAGATTAATATAAATAAAAAATATTGGCTATTGGAGACTGATGGAGACGCATGGGCGCAGCGGCAACCTCGTGAACAACCCATTTGCGGACAACCCACAAATGTTCAATAAGAACACATCATAGGTACCTACTATATCTTTTGAAAAAGACGCTGTATACAGTAGGAAAGTTGTACGCAGGTATTTATATCACAGGGTGGATTTCACCAATCTTTTATTCCTATTTAAAAACAAATAAGTCGGACGCCATTATTTTTCGTCGAACAAAAGTTTTCTGACTAGGGTCAAATCAGCCCTTAATCTATTGATTATTTATTATTATTATCAAGTTATTCTACAATAATCTTTAAAAATACAGAAATTTACTAAGCCGGGGTTATACGGTATGCTCAGTGCGCGTTTAAGTTTACGCGATCATAAATCGTTTATGACGTTCGGCGTTCCAATTGGCCAGTTCCAAGCTCTTAACCAATCAGAGAACAAACCTCATAAACGTATAAACATTTAACAAACTAGCACTAAGTATACAGGAGTCGAATAGAAATATCTAATCTACACTAATATTATAAAGAGGAAAGATTTGTATTATTGTGTGTATGTTTGTACTGAATCTCAAAAAAGCTCAAAACTACTGAGCCCATTTCAAAAATTCTTTCACCATTAGAAAGTGACATTCAGCTTGAGTATATGTTTTACTAAGGCGCTTCACCCACTGCACCGTGCCCCGTCGCGTAGTGCGGGATGGCAGATATTCGCATTGTATGCGATGTATGCAAGTATCTCAATTTATATAGAAATCACGCCTAGCACCTGCCGACGCGGAATTTTTTATGACTTTACAATGGTAAAATCCACCATCCAGCGCTACGCAACGGGGCGCGGTGCAGTGGGTGGAGCGCCTAAAAAATTAGATACCGCAGGGGGAGTCGCGGGGAACAGCTAGTGTTTAATAAAGTATCGACAAGTAACGTTGAAAACGATTTATTTCTAAAACGGAAAACCAAAGGTCTGTAATTACCGCTCTCACCTCGAAGTACAGCGTGCCAAGAAAGTATTATTTTTATCCGTAGTGTAGTACAGCATTCTTTATACATACGTACAGTGCAATTAATACATACGCTATCCACGTGGCGGTCACGTTTGAGAAGCAAGTTTTGTGTTTTGCAATCAATCGTTTTAGATTAAATATTTGTGTGACTTCATGTACAGAAAGTAGGTATACAAGGTGCTGATTCCTTTGTACCAAATTTTAAACCATTGCAATCTTTTACTATCATAGAGCGTGGGAAAAGGACGGCAATAGACAACATCTTACCTACAAATGTCAAACTAGTTTCACCGTGAACAACACTGTGTTTTTAGCTTACACGTTTTTGCTTTTCGGCAAATTTGTATGAAAATTTTAGTCGGATCTTAATTTGACAGCTCTAATTTTTGTCTGTCCATAGTGTCCATTTCTATGTGTCGAAAGAAACTTATATCCAAAGCAGTAACTTCTAAACGACTGTACCGAATCGGATACTTTTTTGTGTTCTGTCGGGAAAGAGAACTACTTACGCGGGTGAAACCGCGGGCCCCCACTATTTTCAACATAGTGTCAGCTGCAATATTGTAGTGGTTTTATTATTCAATCAAAACTTTTTTTAGACCTTTATTCAGTTTTATTTATTTTATAACCAGCGGACAACCCCGCCACGGCTTCGCACGTGCATTATACATAAACCTTCCTTGTAAACACTCTATCTATTAAAAGAACCGCATCAAATCCAGTGCTTTATTTTAAAGATTTAAGCATACATAAGGACAGACAGCGGGAAGCGAATTTGTTTTATATGATGTAGTGAAAAGCAATGTATCTTTCAACAGTAAACTAAACAAATGTACGCATGTCACAATCTTTAATAGTTTTTATAAACGTATTTTGATCTATTTATAACGAAATTACTACTACGCACAACGAAACGCATGGTGTCGTCGTTTGCGACATCACACATTATAAATACTACTTATAAAAGTTTGTTTACACGAATAGTGAATGAAATTAAGTGTTCTATTCAATAAAGAAGAAAGGAATTGATGACACAGCTGTCACACAATTGTCTTAAAAGAAATGTCGTGAAGTTTCATAGTTTCGTCAAAAGAGTAGGGCTAAATTGTTCTGAAATATTTTTCTATCCGTTTATCTAAACAATCATTTGCTGGACATATTTACATACTGAACTAAATTATTGAAAATACACAATTATAGAAAAGAACTAGATAATGAGGTAAAAGTATGAGTTGTCAAAATCATATAAAATAGACAGATTTGTGTCATTTATTTGTAATGTACAAATACACTTCCAAGACTAGCAAAAGCATAAATACAATAAAAAACAACATCCTAATTAAAATCGGAAACGAAATAATATTTCCTAAAACCGTAAAGGTATCGATAAATAACTCACACATCACTATGTTACTAATAACAGCTGATCTAACGTAAAGACGCGCCATCCGGTTTTACAGACACGCACACATGCACGTTTTTATTGCTCCTGTGTTTTCGTCTGCGGTTCGTGAACGTGTAACGTGTAAGGAATTTTGAATTCCCTACGTTCAAGAAATAATCTCCTTGAAGTTTATAGCGCCCTGGTACTTTTGATTGGAAAATACTTCATGTATTAGGCCATGTCCGATAATCTATGACCGAGTTTATGTAGGAGAAATATAGAATTTGTTTGGATAGCGCAGCGTCTTAGACAAATCGGTCAGAAATCCTATCAAATCCGAATCGTGAGTCTGATCATCGGTCCTACAAAACTCCGACGCAATAAATGTAAAAAAAGTTGTTTTAAAAAAATCGGCTAATTATTTAAAATACTTACTTAATTCAAATTAGTCCCGCCATTTTGTTTCCTTTTTTTTCTTTTTTTTTTTTTAGTACAATACAATAAACTAGTAAGTACAATGTTTAAATCGATAAATGTTTGAGGTAACATCGATTACCGACGAATAACGTCAATTAATATCACGGGTTAGTGATTTTCAAGAACAAGCTAATATAATAGAGAATATCGTTTTTTTTCCTGACAAAGTTTATCATTTAGTATTGTTTAATACACGTAAGTCTTGTATATAATAAACCAGTAAAGTATTATTATTATTGTCTACGACGATACCAAAATGGCTCAGTCTACGTACGGTGTTATTACAGTTTAATCATACTTTTCAAGGAATTCTGAGAGGGACAGCGCGTACGCAGTCCCTCACTACCAAAAATTACGCGTCCGAGTTATCCACATTAGGGATAATCGCAAGGGTCAACCCGCCCGCAGTGCAATGGGAAGGCCTCGCCCTGGGAGAACCGCCTTCATGATCACGGTTTCTCCTACGCCAGGTAAGTATGAATTCAATACGGCCGCCTCGGGTAGTCGTTCACTCGCCGAAAATCTTAACACCGCCATTCAGGAATCGCGTCTCAAAGTACAACGCCATCTATCGAGCGGGCGAGAACTAAAGTTAACAATGAAGGGAGATACAATATAGAGGGGTGTTACACCGGCTACAATCGTTTGTGTTTGTACCTTTATTTATCCGCCATGCAATTCTACACCATATATCAAATCAGTAATGAAACGTTGTAGAATCTTCTGAGGACGCTAGCGAGGGTTTTAATAAATAAAACAAAGGAGAAACGTACTTCAATAATCACAATACACACAGTTCATAATCCGACTACAATCTTACAACCATTGTTGTAAATCTTACTCATCATTTACGAAATAAATATAAATATCTCTTGGAAAAGCCGAATGTGGCGTTACAATCAAATCAAATCAAAATGATTTTATTTCTAGTAAACCTAAAATAGGCGTTTTAAAAACTTTAACTTTAAAATTAATGACTTAGGTGCGCGGTTCCAAAGTGTCATTCCTATGGATAAGAACCGGCAAGAAACTTCAAACGTAACTCTTTCAAATATTCCTTTTAGTCTTTTAATTTTAGCAACCATAATGTAAAGACGATGGTATTAAATTTATTGGCGTCTATACAATTTACAAACTTAATATGAACTACTAAAAACATATAAGTACTTAAACACACGAAAAACCTAACTAATATTACTACCTTAGCAGAGTTGATAATTGGTCAAAATGATTAAATTTTTATACATTTCTGTCAAATAATTAATATCCTTATATTATTTAATTATGTAAATCACGTTTGTTTTCATAGAAATTTAGAACTTATATACTTAATGCTTGTAATTAAGATAATTATTTCTGTAACGCTAACCTTTAAATGGAGCAACTAATAGCTAATTTAAATCAAAACAATTACGTCAACCGGAATTGCCAGCCCGTGGGACACGCGAAGTGTCAACAAGGCGTTTGGCCAGATCTTTGAAAACCATAATATGTGCACGCAGGCTCCACGGTCCAAAGGTTTCAACCCCAAACGGCTCGTCTTAGTTCATTTGAAAAAAAAAAACTCAGAATTCAATCGCATAACTACTTTGTTTTTAACACGCTTTTATTAGGTCGACCTGTATGTATGTAACTATGTAGTCAAATCTAAGAAAACTAATTTAACCACCTTTTAAGGATCGTAGCGTTATGAAAATTGGCAGTTGTATGTGATTTTGATGACAATACAATAATATGGTACTGTCGAGCTGATCTGATGATGGAGCCGGAAGATATGAACTGGAACTTCATGAAGGATGATCCTATCATAGCCGTGTTTGGACTTGTTAGAAAGGTCTTGTAATGAACTTTGACCACGATTAAGTAAAGCGTGTTTTTTAGTGTTTTTTTAACTATTAATTTATTTATAAACTAAAAATCATTGACGCCAAAACTCCATCGGAAATCCGATCGTCAAAATCTATTTGTAGCAATAAAAAAATCATAACGCGAACTCGTAAACAGTGTATTTTTAGCTAGTATCAACAAATAAAATATTAAGTGCCTTTCAAAGGAAGTTGGTTGACGTCAATAAATTGAAACATGGAACAAGATGGTTGACATTGAAAACAAAATGGTCGCTCCGATGTAATCCCGTGGGAATAACAATGGGAAAACTGTTGCATCTGGCAAAATGGCCATGTTTAGGTGTGCTTGTTTCTGGATAAAGAAAGTGTTTAGCCAGATCTAGTATAAAAAAGCTTGTAAAACAGCTGTTCAATTCGCGTAAACTAGGCATGAAATGTTGAGGTATTCCGTAGATTTTTATTTTTTTTAACCGGCGCCCGCTCTAAGGGTTTTTATCCTTGTGTCGCGGGGGTTTCACAAACATTCAAATCACGTGCACAAAGAACACCCAGACTTGGAACAAGCATTTGTGGATCACTGTAAATACTTGTCCCATGCGGGGATCGAGCCCGCAGCACGTCGCGCACAATAGTTATTAGCGTGGTGACCTATACCACTCGGTTATCCGTGCAGTCAAATTCTTAAATCAGCTAAAATTTTTTGGTTCACATAAACGTGCTATGTACTCCACAGTTTTTACTAATAAACAAAAATCAAATCTTTATTGTCTTTCCATAATGTTCAGAGGAGGTTGTATGTTAGGAACCATTATGGACCTTGTAGTGCACAACAATACGTATAATTCTAATTTAAGATAAATCATGCTTTATTATTTAAAAAAATCTATACAAATAATGATTGTTTTTTGTGATAACATTGATTGGTAGTATCTGAACTTCTTGAAGTCTTTGATAAGCGAAACTGGCTTTTCAAAAAGGTTTTCGGATCTTCCACAAACAAGCGGTACAACTACGATTGTAATTATGTGAACAGTGTTCCCAGTGTACCTAAAGTAAGAATTATGTTTACACTATTGATACGATGATTTCGTTCGGTGTTTCTATTGGCCAGCTTTCTACCAATCAGGAAGCTTTATATAGTAAACATGTTGATCGCGAATACGTAAAACGAACTAGCACTAGAGCTAACTAGGACTTCACGGATAGCCGAGTGGTATAGGTCACCACGCTAATTACCACTGTGCGAGACGTGCTGCGGGCTCGATCCGATGGGACAAGCATTTGTGTGATCCACAGATACTTGTTCCAAGTCTGGGTGTTCTTTGTGCATGTGATTTGAATGTTTGTGAAACCCCCGCTATACAAGGATTAAATTCCTTAGTGCGAGGTCGTTTTTTTTTAAAGAAAAGAGAAAGAGCTAGATGCAATAGTTCCCCGGATAGGCAAGACATTTGACTACGACCTAACACATATCATATCACCACCACTCGATACGTCGTGTACTAAAATAGTAAAATTTACGATTAATTAAACTAATAATCTTTAACTCCAATAATTAATAACTTCCCACGAACAGTTAACAAGTTATAAACATAAAAACTAATGGCTGCCGTCCGCCATTTTGATATATTCGATAATTTGTAATTGGCAACACTCCAACGGTTAAAGATTTGAAATAAAAGATGATTTATGAATAAATTGGTGTTGTGTATTGGTTCAATATCTAATATTGGACTTATGTTGGAAGTTTTCAATTGCCAAGGAATGAAAGACAATAATACGTATATATTATATGTAAGAACAGACTTCCAAACTGTAGACAGCCTAGAATAAAACATCTTTTTAGGATATTATAAGTCCTAGGTAGCGTTGTGAGATTTTTTTAATAGCCACGTCATTTAATTCGTTCAAAAAAGTTCAAGTTACAGTGGCCACACTGACTACATTTTACGGTATTCGTATTGGGTTTTCGATTGGCTTGAGCTAGCAACACTAGTGGGAGGTCCTTTTTTTGGCGAGACACTGTCGGGCGCTTAAAATGTTGGAGTAGTTATTAGATATTAATGAATTTTGTAACTCAAGAGGTTATGGAAAACAATTGCTCAATAAATAAGTTGTACAAGTCACGCTGGTGTGAGCTGTATTTCTGAGATATCTTACAAAATCTAGGAAAATTATCATTTTGATAAATTTCGTCCAAAATTTTTTGATCGACGCCCGCACTAAGTAATTTTACTCTTGTTTCACGGGGGTTTCACAAACATTCAAATCACATACACAAAGAACACCCAGACTTGGAACAAGCATTTGTAGATCACACAAAACTTGTCTGATGCGAGGATCAAGCCCGCAGCATGTTGCGCAGAACGGTAGTCGTGGTGACTTATATCACTCGGCTATCCGTGCAGTCGAAAAATCCATTCGGCAGTTTTCGTAAGATTGAAAAACGACATCCATCGTAGGATATTCCAAGAAGTTGTCACCTTTCTGTCACTTCAAAAGAATAGCAGCCAATATTCCTTTTTATGGCGACACCACTTTTTAATTATATCTCCAAAATGGCCGGACGCGCCTCCCGGAATCCATCAAGGAATAGTATTCTTAAAATAATACGACTTCCCGCTTGTCAGGTTACGAAGCTTAATGAGAGGCGATGAGATAATTGTTCGTTTCTTTAACATAATTATTGACTTTGACTGGCCTGTTGGTGTACTGATTAGTGATATTGACTGCTAAGCCGGAGGTCGTGGGTTCGATTCCCACCCAGGACAAATGTTTGTGTGATGAGCACGATCATTTGTTCTGTGTCTGGGTGTTATTTATCTATAATATGTATGTATTTAGAAATATATAAGTATGTTTATCAGTTTTCTGGTTGCCATTGTACAGGCTCTGCCTAGTTTGGGATCAGATGGCCGTGTGTGAGCTTGTCCTAAGATATTATTATATATTTCAGTTAAGATTTAGTTAAAAGAAATAATTGATGAACAACAACACTATCTTCATTTACAAATGTCACATAAATTGCTACGAATCCAAAGTAAGTAGCTAAAGCACTTGTGTTATGGAATCAGAGACAACGAAGGTACCACAAACACCCAGACCCGAGACAATGTAGAAAAGTGGTTTTCTAATTGACCCAACCGGGAACTCAGAGCTGACGACACCTTGAAAACCGGAGGTCGTCAAATAACCGTCAGTAGGTACAACTACCAACGCTTCAAAAAATATGTTTAAAAATTGCAAAAGAAAATCTTCATAAATAGCCACAATTACCGGTATTGCAATACGCATATTAATATTTGGCTCATTATAGGTGCAATTGCGAGGAATAATTAAAACAATACGATTACAACATCCTCCATTTTATTTAATTGTTTGAGACAATTGCAACCGAAACTACTCATCCGATTACAATAGATCTACTTGAAAAAGTGATTGGTAAGTTTTATGTTGTGAATAATAATGGCTGTGGTGGCCTAGCCGTTCAATAACTGGATTCGAATGCACTTGGTTGCATGTTCAAACTCAGGCAAATACCTTGGAATCTGAAATCGCCAACCCGCAGTGAGCAAGCGTGGTGATTAATGCTCGTTCCTGTTCTATGTATATTTGAAAAGGCCTGCACGTCGATTCTGTAAAATTCAATAAACAACTCGCATCTCACATCGCTATTCACTCTTACTTCGCATAAGTTTCAAATTTTTAGTGCGAAGCGAGCGTTGAAGTGACCAGCCCCCCTAGTCAAGTGATATTTCTACAAGCGTTAACTATGATAGAAATCGCTTAAATGACATTAAATGTATGGAAATGACATTTGTTTTCGATAAGTCACGTGACTCAGACTTGACACTTTCATACATTTAATGTCATTTAAGCGATTTCTATCATCGTTAACGCTTGTAGAAATGTCACTTGGCTAGGGGGGCAGGGAATTATCTTACTGAATGCCACTTCATACGTCATATTTTATACTTTATCTGTCTAAATCTCACGGTTAATTTAGTTCAACTCGCTGACACGCTCGCAAGAGTAGCGCTAGTGCATCAACCGAGTTTTTAGAATGCCAATCAAGAAACTCACAGCGGATTCAGATTCGAAGTTTAGAACGAGGTCTTACAGAATCAACAGACAGACTGGAAAACGTCAGCAATCTACCGTGATGTTAAAAGGCATTCGTCAAATCACAAATCCAATGAATCAATGGTAAATTCCGTTCGCATTATTCAGTCGAATCGCTGCTATTAATAACACAGTAAGAATTGTACAATCCAGTTCATATTCAAGTGGATACCAGCAAACAGACGTCCCTACATACATCTTCTATCTTCTATATATATATATAAAAGAAAGTCGTGTTAGTTACACTATCTATAACTCAAAAATGGCTGAACCGATGTGGCTGAAAATTGGTAGGGCGGTAGCTAAGAACCAGGAGAAGGACATAGGATACATTGATTTTTATCCCGTTCCCGTCGTCCCCGTGGGACGTGACATAAAACGTGGTATAACAAAACGCAACTGACATAGAATAATAAAACACAACTCAGTCAAAAATATAAGTCAGCAGTTCATTTGTTAAAAATGGCTAAACGCAACTGATAGCTGAATATATTTAGAAAAAAATTTGACCGGTTGATCATGCATTTGTTAAAAGTTTTTAATATTATGTTGCTGCGCCGATATTATCATTAATAACAATACCATGCCGCGACCAAGACCTCTAAGGCGGAGGCGGAACAAAGTTCGCCGGGTAGCTAGTAGCTTATAATTATTTAACAAAGATTTGAGCTCAATGACCGGTGTCTTATAGGCTAGTGAAATGGCTAATCAAAGT
This sequence comes from Plusia festucae, assembly GCA_950381575.1. Taxonomy (NCBI): domain Eukaryota; kingdom Metazoa; phylum Arthropoda; class Insecta; order Lepidoptera; family Noctuidae; genus Plusia; species Plusia festucae. The sequence continues at coordinate 2,003,748 of OX494457.1, forward strand.
TTTACGTTATACGATTCTTCAAACATATTTAAAAAAAACTTTTGCAGTTAGGAATTTATTTTTGTGTCGCGGAGGGTTTCAATAACTTTTAAATAATTCATTAACGACCTCCGTGGTTGAGTGGCGTACACGCCGGTTTTCAAGATGTCGCCAGCTCTGAGGTCCTGGGGATGATCCCCGGACGGGTCAATGTAGATAAACACTTTTCTACATTGTCTCGGGTCTGGGTGTTTGTAGTACCTTCGTTGTCGCTGATTCCATAACACAAGTGCTTTAGCTACTTACTTTAGATTTGGATCAATGTATGTGATGTTGTCCACATTTATTTGTTATTATCTATATTATACTACTTACTATACTCTACAATACTACTTCTTACTATATTCTAAAATATTTTCGACCACGAAGGTCGTCAATATTGTAGATAAATTACACCCAGACTCAGAACAAATAATCGTGCTCATCACACAAACATTTTTGTGTGATGAGCATCCATGGTGTAAATCAAACCCCCGACTACTGGCTTAGCAGTCAGGGTCACTAACCACTAGACCAGTCTTATTCTATCTGATTGACTCTCCAATCTCGAATAAGCGCGTATTCGCGCAATTTGGAAAAAAATTACACTTCGATGCATTTTGCTGTAGTATGAATTGGCCCTTAAACATTTATGCAACTAGGTAATGGTAATAAAACAGGTCATGTCAAATACAGCCAGTTAACAATTCCACATACTACTTAAAATGTAGTTTTTTTATACTTACACTCGTTATATTTGCATACTTTCAAACAGCTTCGGCCCACATAACAGGGTTCCGTACATCATCTTTAATTATCATATTCTCCAAGTCCAAACATAACCTAACCTGGCATAATAAAGATTATGGTTTTTTTTTTAAATAACTAGCTGTTTCCCGCAGCTCCGCCTTTTATATAATTCAGATGCAAGCTATCCTATCTTTTAAGTTGGATCAATCTGCACACGGTGTGCAAATTTGATTTAAATCGGTTTAGTAGTTTCGGATTTAATCCCGGACTAACATCGTGACACTGGAATTATATATAATAGATAAATGGACAACATCACATACATTGCTCCGAATCCAAAGTAAATAGTTAAAGCACTTGTGTTATGGAATCCGAGACTCAGAATCTACTGTTCCTGAGATTAGCGCGTTCTACCAAACAAACTCTACAGCTAAGTATATAATATTAGTATAGATTTGCCATGTATTGTATGGACTTTGTCTGAAGTAAATGAATTTATTATTCATATTCATATTCTTTATTGCAATCCATATTATATTGGCATAGGTTATAAAATTCTTACGGAACCCTAAACCCATCTTAGTCATGCATATACGAGTTGAGTTTCGCTCGACTGATTCCCGCCGTTTTACAAACAATTTGCATCTTATTTGCCTCAATAAATAAACTGGTTCCATATGACATACTGTTTTAAAACTAGTAGACAGTGTTTATATAATCCAATACTTTTCTTTGGATTTGACATTGAATTTCTAGTATTAAGAAAGTTACGAATTACGATGCATAATCTGAACGCAACGATAAAATTAAAAAAAATACAACAACCTATAATTCTGCTTAACATGAGGTTTGACAGTAGCATAGCAAATTTTTATGTGATATGTCGTGGTGGTCTACCGGTTCATTGAACGGATTTTCGAGCACAAGGACACAGATTCGAAACCAATATATATAAACTGGAATCCTACTAATATTATAAATGTGAAAGTGGATGTTTGTTACTCAATCACGCAAAAACGGCTGAACGGATTTGGATGAAATTTGGCATGCATGTAGCCTTTGACATGGAAAAGAACATAGGCTACCTTTTATAGGCATATAGGCATAACATAGGCCGTGGGCAGACAGCTTTGAAATTTGGTATATTTCTCTATTACAGTTCAAGCTATAACACGGGTGAAAAATTTATTCCATTCCATTATTCATTTCTTTCACATTATTCATTTCTTTTAGGACCAATTCTGAAGTCCACGCAGACGAAGTCGCGGGTAGAAGCTAGTCTAAAATTAACAAACCGCAATGAGCCAGCGTGTTGATCAATGCTCATACCTCTTTATATGGAAAGAGGCCTGTGTCCAGCAGTGGGACATTTATAGGCCGGTATTATAACCAATTTTAACGGCAAGATTACGAATAAATTTTGCGATTTTATCAATGTTTCTAAAACACTTTCATTACTAAATTATTAAATAGTATAATCAAACACATATATTATATACTAGCTGTTGCCCGCGGCTTCGCTCGCGCGTAAAGTAAAGAGTAGTATTAAAGGTAGATGTATTCTGTGATTTTCAAAGTAAGGAGAATGTATAAAATTTTTCATCTAATATTATGGCGTTAAAATAATAATAAAAGTAAAGTAATTAGCAAAAGCATTTGTGTTATGGAATCGGAGACAAAAAAGGTACCATAAACACCCAGACTCCAGACTATGTATAAAAGTGATTTTCTACATGGACCCGTCCGGGGATCGAACCTGGAACCTTAGAGCTGGCGACACCTTAAAAACCGGAGTGAACGCCACTCGACCACGGGAGTCGTCATTATAGATATGTCTTAGATGGTCATTATCTTATCTATTTATCTTTTCATCTGTCTATCTTTGAGAATACTGAACTTCACATACCAACTATTTCAGCCCTTATTTCACCCCCTTAGAGGGTAGATTTCTAAAATCTCGGAAATACATCTTATTTATTTCTAACTAATAACCCTTGTATGAAATTGAATGTGTCTATCTTTGAAAACGACACAATTCATATGCCTACAAAATTCCAACCCCTTTTTCACCCTCTTAGGGGGATGATTTTTAAAATCGCTGAAATCGTGTTTATTTATTTCTATCCAGAAACCCGTATACAAAATTTCATGTGTCTATCATTGAAAATACCGAACTTCCCATAAAAACTTTCAACCCCTATTTCACCACCTTAGGGGGTAGATTTCTAAAATCTCGGAAATACATCTTATTTATTTCTTACTAATAACCCTTGTATGAAATTGAATGTGTCTATCTTTGAAAACGACACAATTCATACGCCTACAAACTTCCAACCCCTTTTTCACCCTCTTAGGGGGATGATTTTTAAAATCGCTGAAATACATCTTTATTTATTTCTATTCAGAAACCCGTATACGATATTTCATGTGTCTATCATTGAAAATACCGAACTTCCCATACAAACTGTCAACCCCTATTTCACCCCCTTAGGGGATAGATTTCCAAAAGAAAAGTAGCCTTTCTCAATAAGTGGGCTATCTAAGAGTGAAAGAATTTTTCAAATCGGACCAGTACTTCCTGAGATTAGCGCGTTCAAACAAACAAACAATCTCTTCAGCTTTATAATATTAGTATAGATAATATAATAATATACATATATAAAGTATAGATAAATAATTATAGTATCTTAGCCGTGTCACAGATTAATAAATAGTTACTTGGCCGTGTGCAGCGCCCCTTATTGAACTCCACTGCGGGTGACGTAACCTACGACAAACTTATTATTTGCGGTTGGTACAGTATTCGGGTCTAGGGATCGAACCGCAAAATTAAGTTTGTTTTTTTTTGTATATACTTTTCCGGGATAAAATCTACCCAGTGTGGTGCCCAGGATATTAAAGAACAATTATACCAAGTTTCATCGAAATCGAACCGGTAGTTTTTGCGTGATGCCTGAACAAACAGACAGACAGACAGACAGACAGACAGACAAAACATTTTTTAATCACATTTTTGGGTTCGGTGTCGGTCTAGTAACACACCCCGCCATTAATTTTTTTGATATTTTCAATGTACAGAATTTTCACTTCTACAGATTTATTATAAGTATAGATTGTGGACAACATCACATACATTGCTCCCAATCCAAAGTAAGTAGCTAAAGCACTTGTGTTATGGAATCAGAGACAACGATACCACAAACACCCAGACCCGAGACAATGCAGAAAAGTGTTTTTCTACATTGACCCGGCCGGGGATCGAACCCAGGACCTCAGGGCTGGCGACACCTTGAAAACCGGTGTGTACGCCACTCGACCACGGAGGTATATAATTAAAATCGTTAAGTGTGACCTCCACTAGCCGGCCTGACCCGTCTTACAGTTATACACGCTAAATGTTAAATATTGTAACGGTATGATAACTCTCGTGGTGGCCTAGCGGTTCTATAATTAGATTTGTGTGCAAGATGCAGGTTCAAACCCATTACAGGCATCTACCGGCCCCTTTTGAAGTTATATACAGGACTAGCTATTGCTCGCGGCGCCTCTCGCGTGGGCTTCGGTTATAGCCTATAGCCTTCCATCAGGCTACTGCGGCTTCAAATTTATTGGTCAGAATATCGTGATGAAACCTGGTTTCCAAGAATTGGAACCTGAAATCGGCAACCCGCAATCTGCAAGTGTGGTGATCGATTTTTTGGTAGAAGTTTGCCACAGCTAGCCACAAGGAAGACTTTTACTTCTACCCCGGACTAAGTTGGCGAGACTGTATTTAACGCCTCCAGCCAGGATAAAATTAAAACTAGCAATAGCAACGACAGATTAGGGCATCCACTATGGGGTGTGGACTTCGACTTAGTGCGTTGCTTACTATCACAGGTATTAAAAGAAAGAAAGAAAAAGCATTTATTCGCGTCATATGCGACGCATAAAAATAAAAAAAGGGATTAAAGTAACAAATGCTTCAAAAAGTGTTGAAAATATGCGTCACATCTATGCGAAACGGTCATCGCTCAGCATATGCTGAGATTCGGGACCCCAGCGCTGGTTTTCAGCAATGGCCGATATCAATAAATTGACAAGAGGCGGCTGGATCGATCAATCAACTCAGCCAATCGCGGTCCATTACTGGGCCTCAGCTCTCCCATGTTGCAGTCCTCAATTGGGTATTTGACTACTATCGCAAAATTGATTTCTGAAAAATGTTTCTAAAAATAGTCGTAAATTGAAGCAAAATTGCGAAAAAATAACAAAAATATATACACAATTATATAAGTTATAAGCTTTTAAAGTTAGTTGATGACGCATGCTCTATCTCTTTTTCGCAAAACGACGACTTGTACGAGGCAGCCCCAGACTAGTATGGAGAAATAAATATTGACATCACAAAACATTATCGCTATCTCTCTCAAATTAGCAATATTGGAATGCTTGTAACTAGCTCAATATTAAAGTAATTAGTGTGTCGTTTTTAGAATTCGTTATAGTTTGAAGTACTTTTTTGATTTATGAAATAAAAAAAAACAGTCAAATACCCAATTTCGGGGCTGTGTGTTGTGGTTCACCATCATTAAGGTGTTTGCCCTAGTCACCACGCTGGGCAAGCAGGTTGGTGACCGCAGTCTCATACTTCCAGTTTGGCCAGCTCGGGCCAACTTGATATAAGGACGGGGGGGAGTATCCTATGGTCAACCAGAGTCGTCTCGACATGGATCACGATTCCAGCGGGACAAGCGACCCAGGTACACTCGGCTTCATATCAAGCTATACTTTTCCAGTTTATGCTGACCGATACAATGCGAGATCAGCTTATACTGGAGATCTATAGCGTGATGTGTAGCCCTGTGTACAGTGTCTATGTTATGTATGATTAATTAATGATAATTATGCGATAAGTTTCTTTTTTGTACACCTGTGTGTTGTTCTTGCCAATATACATTACGACTGCATTTTATTTGCATTTTTTATTAAATACATTTTGTTTGCTTTCCTATGGCGACATGCTGCGATTTCAATATTCATATGATTGATCATAGAATCATTTAGTTACAGAATCTAAAAGAAAAAATATATTATATTTTCAATGATCTAACGCTAACGTAAGGATGTAATGTTTCTTTTAGCTGTCATATCATAAGCGTATGCGCATATCGCAGTATGGTCAAGGACCAATTTTGACGACATAGTATTTTGAGGATATGCAGTTCTCCAGGCCACACCTGGAGGTGGACTCCAGATCTCTGCGAACCCTAAATTTTTCGCTCATTGCCGTCGCCCTGTCCTTGCCCGTAAAAAAGTAGATTTAACTACTACCTACAAAGATTTTTAGAAACTGCTATACCTACCTAGGTATAAAAAGTTTTTTTTTTCATTCTGATTATCAGTACCAGAGATTAGCGAGTAACAGAAAAACTCTTCAGTTCACCTACCTATATCACCTATATTCGTAAATACCAATAACATAAATCCATAAAAAAAAAATCTATTACCTACCTCTTCTATTTAATTTAAAAGCGTTGTCGAAAAATGTAAATTCAAAATACGTATGGAATTCGGAAGTAAACTTTCATTTACTTCGAACAAGTTCATTCACAACATTATAATTTCTTTTTAATATTAGAAATTAAAACAATATTAAACCGGAAGTTAACCGGTAAAGGGCTGTAATAGAATATTTAAAGAAATATTCACTTATATCCGGCATCAAAATAATTCAGAATTTCACCTAAAGATTAGAAATGCAACAGCTTTTAAACGATGTCGATAAATACTGTTTAATATTTAGTGATAAGAAAGTTGCATCATTAATTAAAATCTTTTATATCTGTTTCCGAAAAACTAAAATATTAATGAAAAATATAATATGACGTGACGTGTTAAGTACAGTCAATCGAAAATGAATTATACACAAAATTGAATGTACCTGTACTCTTTCCTATTGGAAAAACCGTAAATCGAAAAACCGCAAACTGCACAACCAAGGTACGATATTCAAAATAATAAACTTCACTATGCAACACACCACTTAGACTTTACACAAACACTAATGATTTCACTCTGCGTTTCCACTCATCAGAAAACTACAAAACACACTTATAATAGCAAACGTTATTAAAAACACAATAATTGTTTGTTTACAAACAAATAAAAAACGTGACCTCAACGCGCGGGAAACTAATTGACAGGAAAATTGATTTTGACAGCTCCCTAATCCATAGCCAATAAAAAATAGGTTGCGATCACAGATTAAATAAACGGGTTATTTTTAATGTCGACTGTCGCGTCCGCGCGGTTGTTGGCTGTCGCTAGACTGATCGTTGCAGTTTCACGTTACTACATCAGAAATAGAAATACGTGTATTGAATTCTGCACTTCAGTTATAATGGGGGCAGTCGCATGAGTCACAGAGGGTTGCAATTTCTAGAAATTTACAGATTAACGGGAGAATTGAGTGAAATGTGACCTACTTTTTTTATTTAGCATTTTTAAATGACATTGTTAAAAAACTGTTTAGATAATTTTGATGATTTAATTGTAGAAACAGGTGTCATTTGCTGAAAGTGGGACACTCACGTTCTTGAAAACATAAGTGTTTTGGCTATTTAAAGAAAATAACAATGATAAATAATCTTGTGAAAATTGTGAAGCATATAAAATATTAACTTAAATATAGGTTTTAGGGAATGTTAGGCCGAGTTTTATGATCCCGAGTTAACTCAACCAATGGTTAAATATACTAACTAATGGTTTCAAAACACGTTTTTTCATCAATTGTTAGTCTATCAAATGGTCAAATAAGTTGGAGAGTTAATTATTTAACCATTTATTAGAATAAAAATTGATGAACAAACGCGTTCTACCGAAGTTTGAAACCATTGGTTAGCATATTAATTATTTAACCATTGGATGAGTTAGCTCGGGATAAAAAAACTGGGCCATCAGTTAAATGTGTCCGAGACCGGTTTTCAGTTAATAGGAAGCAGTGTTCATTAAAAAAAAACTAATATCATAAATAAATTATTATGTTCATGATTTAAAATACGTGTTATCTTTTATATTGTACTAGAAACGGCGGGAATTAGACTCCTTACAGATAGATCTTTTACAGAAAGTTGGTAGGCGATTTGAGTGACTCTTGTCCAGCAGTGGGTAAGAAACAAAAAAAAAGATATAGAAAACTAGGTTATTTGGACGAAAGGGGTTATTTAGAAAATATTTTAATACAAATTATGTACCTAACTATATATTTTTTTAGCATCTGCTATCCTATGCGTATACCTGTTTTCTATATTAAATGTTTGATTTAATTAATTTATTGTCAGTCAATTTCACATATTAAATTTCTTTAGCATATATTATGTGTCACGATTAATATTTATACGCGAGCTTTTAAGATTGTGCCTGAGTTTACGACATTTTACGATATTATGCGAGATGAGTTTGTAAACAACTCTGCTCGCGGTTCCGCCCGCGTGGGCGTTGGTTATAATATAACAGCAACAGTAGCTATACATAACGGCTATAACCTTCCTTAATAAATGGGCTATCTAACAGTGAAAGAATTTTACAAATCGGACCAGTAGTACCTGATTAGCGCGCTCAACCATACAACAAACGAACAATCTCTTCATCTTTATAATATTAGTAGTGGGCTCGCAACAGCTTCGCTCGTGTTTTATACGTATAAACCTTCCCCTCGAATCACTCCTATCTATTTAAAAAAAACCGCATCAAATCCGTTGCGTAGTTTTAAAGATCTAAGCATACATAGGAACATACAGCGGGAAGCGGCTTCGATATATACTGTGTAGTGAAGTACCTACTTATGTATTATTTTTGTTTCGGTCTATTTATGTTTTTATAAAATGTTATTTTTGAATGTATTGAAGTCGTTTTAAAGTACTCCGGCTCTGGCACAGTCGAGGACGGCACCGGGGAAATTGGTTAATAACGGCGACTGGCAACACTGAATCTGACTCATTCCCTGGATGAATAATCTTCATTCCTTTGCCTTGAGCCCTTGACACAACTGTTTTCCCGCCAAATCCCGCCAAAGTCGTTTTGTTTTTATTTGCAGTCAAATTGACTGATGTTTTCATATTTTTAAACCGGTATTATGTTGCTCTTTTTTTCGCGTTAAAAAAAGAAATAAATGATAATTCACTATGACTTCGAAAAGTGGTTAGTATATTAATAGAATGATACAAAAATAAAAATAAAACCGAATAAAATGCAGGTAAGTGGAATTCCAAGCGCCCAGCTAGGTACACTATAACATTGATAGGAATGACATTTTTTAGCAATAAATGCGAAAGTCTATGTGTTACGAAATAACGCCTAAACACCTGAAATGATTTAAATGAAATTTGATATAGAGATAGTTTTAGCCGCGATAACTGACCCCCCGCGGGCGGAGTCAGTAATATAATATAAGTATAGATTTGCGTACCTCCTACTAAACAACTATAATTATGGTGTTAGTTTGGTCGACTTCCTCGGGGAGGAAGAACAAGGCTCGGCTAGGAACGGGAGGGAGGATAGAAATCTCTCTATTTTTAGCCAATGACAAAGGACATTTTCATGAGGGGCTCGTGGCTAAGTGAGGGTCTCGTGGCTAAGTGTAAGCCGTACGGTTTGACCGATAATAAAGGTTAAGCCGCGCTCGCCGCGGTTGGTCCGTGGATGGGTGACCATTTGTAAACATATCGAGACCCCTCCGTGCCTCGGAAAGCACGTTAACCCGTTGGTCCCGACTGTCATACAGTGATCTTTGATAGTCGTTAAGTCATTACAATTCTGACAACCAGTCTTACTATGGAATACTGTATGTATTGTAACAATAGGTTGTGGAGGTCAGATAGGCAGTCGCTCTATGTAAAATACGGTATTCAGCTAAATCCGGTAAGACTGGAAGCCGACCCCAACATAGCTTGGGAAAAGGCTAGGCAGAAGAAGGCAAAGGACATTTTCATTAATATTTCCGATTCCCATTTTATTTATAGTCCACAAGGAAAATTAAAAAAAAAAGTGTGTCATAATATTCTTTATTAAAAGTTTGTAATTAGCGATACCTTCGAAGAATTTTAAGTTATCTTAAGCTTAAATCATTGTTACTGATAATGGTGATAACTGTTTATCAAGTCCAAAACAGTATACCTATCTTTTTTCACAAAAACTAGGGAGATAAGAACATAATCAAGAAATACAATTTTGCATAAAAATTTATGAACTTTATGACGTAACGACCCACTCATCAAACCAAAGAGTATGTAAACCTATCAAACTATGGACGCGGCGGGAACCCACTCGTAACACAAGCATCTTAACTTAAGAAGGGGTTAACAAGAATACTAGTAATATAAAAAATAAAACTGATTATCTGCGTGGTATTTTTCCGAGCTGTATTGAGATCGGCTGTCATTCTCTCTCAACACCGAAAAGTGTAAACATTTTGCGCGGCACCCTAATCCTACTAATATTATAAATGTGGAAGTGTGGATGTTTGTTACTCAATCACGCAAAAACGGCTGAACGGATTTGGATGAAATTTGGCACGCATGTAGTCTTTGAGATGGAAAAGAACAAAGGCTACCTTTTATCCCGATTCCTTAAGTAGTTCCCGAGGGAAAATGAAAAATGTTTACGAGCTAAGCCGTGGGCAGACAGCTATGAAATTTGGTATTTTTCTCTACTACAGCGCAAGCTACAACTCATTTTTTATTTCTTTTTTGACCCAATTCTGAAGTCCACGCAGACGAAGTCGCAGGCAGAATCTAATTATGTCTGTAATTTAGAAGTAGTTTGTATTATGTCTATTGTCTTATACTTCAGGTTATCATTATGAGAAGATTTTTATCAAACCGTCTGATAATTCCAGAGATGAGCTTTTAAACAAACAGAACACTCTTTCGTTTTATTTAAATATTAGTACATGTCGCAGGAAATATGTATGATTTAAACAAAACAAAATCTAGCTCATTCCATGAATCAACTCAGCTGATCGCAGTCCACAGCTGGACATAGGCCTCTCCAAAGTTGCACCACAACACTCGGTCCTCCGCCTTCCTCATCCAGTCCGACCCAGCTACCTTTTTCAGGGCATCGATCGGGTTGACTAAAAGTAACCGAATGTAATCTTATTTTTGTCTAGATCGGTAAAAAATAGGCCAAGTCCCAATTCTTAACAGTCTAATCAAAATTATTTTAAGTGTCAACGCAAAATTATCAGCTAAAGATAAATATTATCGACGGAAGTCGCCATTCCGATAATCAACCGTGTTGTGTGCAGACACATTTTGTTTTATTTTAACTTTTTATTTTTTTTACCATGAGTGACGGAGGCGTTAACGTCGTTGATGGTGTTGAGGTAATATTAATGTTTATTTACCGTCATTTACAAATGGCAGATTATTTATTTCAAGATTCGACGTCCTCACGCGCATTCTCGGGATCGCCCGACTAGTTTCAGACTCAATACTGGTCAGACTCGACTGGCCTGTTGGTCTAGTAGTAAGCGAACCTGACTGCTAAGGCGGAGGTCGTGTGTTCGATTCCCACCCAGGACAAATGTTTGTGTGATGAGCACGATCATTTGTCCTGTGTCTGGGTGTTATTTATCTATAATATGTATGTATTTAGAAATATATAAGTATGTTTATCAGTTGTCTGGTTGCTATAGTACAGGCTCTGCCTAGTTTGGGATCAGATGGCCGTGTGTGAGTTGTCCCAAGATATTGTTATTATCAATAGAAGTCCTTAATAATGAGCTGAGGCGGCGGCGGCTGTGTCGCGTTGAACTTATGTCGGTGGCACCACACTGTGCTGCGTAGTGTAAAAAAATAATAAATGGCAGATTATTTTTTCGTACGCAGACACTACGCACATGTGTCACCTCTCGCTTTGTATACCAGTTAATAGAAGAGCCTATTTTAGGTTTCCTAGAAATAAAAACATTTTGATTTTGGACACGCTACGCGTGAAACACAATAAACGCTTACAAGCGGTTACACACAGCTACGTATGCGTACAATTAATGGGTACCTATTTGACAATTTTTTTTTATTTCATAAATGAAAAAAATACTTCAAACTATAACGAATTCTAAAAACGACACACTAATTAATTTTATATTGAGCTAGTTACAAGCATTCCAATATTGCTAATTTGACAGAGATAGCGATAATGTTTTGTGACGTCAATATTCAGTTCTCCATACTAGTCTGGGGCTGCCCCGTACAAGTCGTCGTTTTGCGAAAAAGAGATAGAGCATGCGACATCAATTAACTAAAAGCTTATAACTTATATAGTTGTCTATGTATTTTTGTTATTTTTTCGCACTTTTGCTTCAATTTACGACTATTTTTAGAAACATTTGTTAGAAATCAATTTTTCGATAGTAGTCAAATACCCAATTCGTGAACCGCGTGCGCCGCAGTGGAGGACCATCGTCCCCTGGCACAAGCAGGTCAAACTCCCAACAAAAATAACTCCCTAAATAATAAAACTTTAGATCCAGACCTCTCTTGCTGTTTGTCTAATTAATAATAATAATATCTTGATAATATCTTGGGACAATCTCACACACGGCCATCTGATCCCAAACTAGGCAGAGCCTGTACTATGGCAACCAGACAACTGATAAACGTACTAATATATTTCTAAATACATAGTACATATTAAAGATAAATTACACCCAGACACAGAACAAAATGATCGTGCTCATCACACAAACATTTGTCCTGGGTGGGAATCGAACCCACGACCTCCGGCTTAGCAGTCAGGGTCACTAACCACTAGACCAACAGACCCGTCTTTTATTTTATTTTTTTTAATTAAGATTGTTAGTAGTCGACTAAGGCCCAGTTTTTTTATCTTGAGTTAACTCAAACAATGGTTAAATATCCTAACTAATGGTTTCAAGTTCGGTAGAACGTGTTTATTCACCAATTTTGGTTAAATAATGAACTCTCGAACTTATTTGACCCTTTGACGGACAAAAAAAGAGAAGTTTTCAATTAAATTGGTAGGTACAGAGATAGTCTAGAGCCTGAAAAACGACATTGGCTACTTTTTGTCGCGATAAACGATACCCACGCGGGCGTAGTCGCGGTCTACAGCTAGTCCTGCTGATATTATAAATGTGAAAGTGTGGATGTTTGGATGTTTGTTACTCAATCACGCAAAAACGGCTGAACGAATTTGGATAAAATTTGGCATACATGTAGCCTTTGACATGGAAAAGAACATAGGCTACCTTTTATTCCGATTCTTTAAGTAGTTTCTGACGGAAAATTTAAAATTGTTTCCGAGCTAAGTCGTGGGCAGACAGCTTTGAAATTTGGTATTTTTCTCTATTACAGCGCAAGCTACAACACGGGTGAAAATTTTATTCCATTTTTCATTACTTTCACATTTTTAATTTCTTTTTGGACCCAAATCTGAAGTCCACACAGACGAAGTCACGGGAAGAAGCTAGTATTTATATATTTTATCATCCATTAGGTATAGTTACATGGTATTATTGTTCCTTTGAATGAAGGAACACAAAATTATCAGTAAATCACCGATTTACCCGTAGTCCTTATCTTATCTAGGACTCGTTAGCCATGTTTGTACATTTTTGTGTCTGATAGGAAAGATAATCTTACTAAATATAGGAAATAGACGGAAATTATCTATAAAAGGTACTAAAGCAATTATTTGTTTAGAATATAATTATGTATTTAATGAGCATAATATGAGTATACTAGCTTCTGCCCGCAACTTCGTCTGCTGAGACTTCTGAATTGGGTCCAAAAAGAAATGAAAAATGGAATAAAATTGTCACCCGTGTTATAGCTTGCGCTGTAATAGAGAAATATACCAAATTTCACCAAGGGTTGCCCAAGGGTTAGCTCGTATGCGATTTTTAATTTTCCCTCGGGAACTACTTAAGGAATCGGGATAAAAGGTAGCCTATGTTTTTTTCCATGTCAAAGGCTACATGCATGCCAAATTTCATCCAAATCGTTTCAGCCGTTTTTGTGTGATTGAGTAACAAACATCCACACTTCACATTTAAAATATTAGTAGGATTTATAATTAATCAATAAACTATTTTAAACTGTAAGAATAAGGTTCAAATCTCTTTTTCCAACAGGTAGCCGATATTAACTTCGGTGGTTCAAACATTATTGGGGGTGGGGTAAATGTGGTCGGCGGTGACGGTGGGGTCCACGTTGTTGACGGTGACAGTGGGGTCCACGTTGTCGACGGTGATGGTGGGGTCAACGTCGTCGATGGCGGGAGCGGCGTCAATGTGGTTGATGGCGATGGTGGAGTCAACTTCGTTGATGATGGAAGCGGAGTCAACGTGGTTGATGGTGGTTTTGTAAGTATTATAAACACAAAAGTAGTTTCAATCAATCAATCATTTTATTTGCAAGAAATGTGGTACATTTAGGTGCATGTTACAATATTGCAAGATCCTCACATATCGCCAGTTTTGGCATACAAACATTATGATATAAATTTACAACTATGATTTCAAATTATAAAAGCAATAAACATCCTATACACTCACAATATTTAACAGAACAGTCAAATTACATATACTTACAACAATATGAAACAACACAACAATAATTCTTCTTCTTTAAGTGCCACTCCAATTAATGAAGGTCGGCTACCAGCTGCTGGAATCTATCTCTAACAATAATTACTACTACACTAATTAATATAATATGCAATTTAGTTGTTACATTATTAATATGAATTATTTGTATTTTAATGGTCGTTTATACGTATAGAATTTACACTTTTTTCTCTTGGTAGGGGGTCAATTTCAAGAAAGCGCGCGCGTTGAGTGACAAAAATCTAAGTTGTACCTACTATACGGCAGCAGTAGTCGGGCGAGGAGGAGCCTGCCTACTGCTGCCGTATGCGTGAGGGAAAGGGATGCCATACAGAGTTACGCGATTTACCCCCATTAGAAGTAATCACTTCACAAATATACAGGATTATTTTTTAAGGAGTGCGTATATTCTACGAGGTAATCAGGTGCATAAAACTGCACAACTTTCCCCAAGAAACATAGGTCGGAATCTTATAATCGAAAATCAATTTTTCATACAAACATAAGTCACGTGACCTGTCACTTTGTATGTAAAGTTCATTTTCAATTTTAAGATTTCGACCTATGTCCCTTAGGGAAAGTTGTTCAGTTAATGCACCTGATTACCTCGTTGAATATACGCAGTCCTTTTAAATTAATCCTGTAAAGAATTATTCAAATTGAGATAACATTTTAATTTTTTGTTTCAGGAACCAATAACGCCGTTCGGCGGTAATGTGAATGTTGTTGAATAAAATTATTTATAGAAAATTAATCGTTTATTTTTAACACAAAAAAATGTTATTCGTTTTGTGTCTTTTGCTCTAAGAAGATAGGTTAAGTTTGGATCTATCTGATTTTTTATTTCAATCTGTCAAAAATTTGGAATTTTGTTGTTTTTTTATACATCGTGTACCAAAACCCTGTCCAATCCTCGAGTGTTATATTCGGTAGCGTACTGCAAACACATATACGTAGCCATTAAATGGATTGGAGATTATTATTCCCCTGTGTAAATATATAAATAAAAATAAAAACTGATCCAAGGCAACAGCAACACTGACCGCCCCTCAAAGTTCACGTACTTACTACCTACAGTTTTGTGTCAAAGAAGCCGCGCATGCGAGACGGTTCATGAACTGTACCACGAATATGCCTTTCTTGGATCTGACAGGGGTTTTGTTACATGTTGTATATGTAAATAAATTTGTAAGCTGTAAATTGATTTATTAATTCTGTTAAGGAGTTCTCTTCCTAATAATTTTATCGAAGACTATGATAATCACAATCTAGTACCAACTAATGGTATAGGAGATGGCAACGTCGAAAAAAAGTTCATTTCAGTATGGCTGGATTTTTAATATGTTATTTGGCATAGAATTTAGCATATGATAGGATAGGTCTGGCACCTGGGACCGGTTGCGTTTACTTGTGCGCATCCCATTTATGGGGGTGAAAAATCCAGTTTTTCAACTCATTTTAGTATAAACCGTTCTTGTTCCATCTGCTTTGGCGACTCTTTACGAACATAAAAATCGAATTGCCAGACACTTTGGAGGTTGCCAACATCGTGCCAGACGCGATCAAAGTTCGAAAAAAATTGATAAAAATAATTCATTTTAGGATGGCTGAAATTTTCATATGTTGTAGTTCTATCATATACAAATAACATATTAAAAAGCCAGACAAAAATTCCGGTGCCAAATACGTGCCAGACCACTTTATATTCCCGAAATCAGTTGAGGAAATCGTGAATTTCAGCTTTTCTTTGAGATATTTAGATAAATATTTGATGTTATGGCTTCACAAATACACAACTCGATCGTATAAAATCATTACCAATCAGATTCATAAAGTACTTGTTAAGTAAAAAAGGAAAATGACGATGGTCACAAAACCATTATAAATTACGTCGTAATTGTTAAATACTGTACGGTACATGCAAGAGCAGAACATGGTAACCTAGCTAAATACTTAAGAAACATGTATTAGACGGATTGAACATGGTAAATTGGTATAAAAGAAGTAAAGGTACAAACAGAACATGTAGTTAGCTTTTTTTAAACCTTTTCTAATTTTGGTGTCTATAATATATTATTACTGTTACTACCACTTCTGTTGGAAATAGGATAACCCAGTAAAATTTTATTCGCAGTAGAATCGTGAAAATACGTTAAAATAAAAGTATATATCTTAGGTAATGTTTCTTTCTTTATTTACACGGAAACCCCTTTAAGGTATTCCGTTTCTAATAAAAAATAAAATCAGAGGACCCAATAAGAGGTATTCGTTTACATCAAAAGTAAAATACATTTGGGTAGACCGGGGACAATAGCAACGTCCACATTTCGACAGCTACCGAGATATAATATTGTACGTGTCTGCCTACGTGCCTTCAGTATATGCTGCTAGCTGCCCCTACCTGATTACTACACAGCAGCACTGCAGCTACAAAATTGATACAATGTAATACCACTTAAGTAAGTGTGTTTTATTAACATTTGTTTTAATCTTATATCTTTAAACGAGCAATTCTTGTATATATATAATCCGGATCTCGGAAACGGCTCCAACGATTTTCATGAAATTTTGTATGCAGGGAGATTCGGGAGCGTTAAATCGATCTAACTAGGATTCATTTTCAGAAAATGTCGTTTTATCCGTGTTTTCAGTAATCTTAAATCTTTAAACGAACAATTCTTGTATATACGGCCATCAATACTGATACAATTAAAAATAAACAAAACATTTGAATTTGGAATCTGTCATTTTTATATGATTGTTCATTGTGTTTTCTCATTCTGGCGCCAATACATTGTAAAATATTTTGCGATATTAAAATAGAGTGGGGTGATAAAAGGACCGAATCGCTGTGATTGCATTACACAAAGTAGGTTTGGAGCCAAATGCAATTTTTAAAACTCTCCATACGCTTGGTATTAGTAAAATGTTTGTGTTCCGGGCTATTAATAGGTGCAATGAGACCTCTGTTTGTGACAGAAATAGATGAGACCGTCCACGTAGTATTCATACGAAAAAGGTGGTCAAAGCAGTAAGGGAAAGAATTAGAAGAAATCCTGTCCCAAAGCAAAGATTTTATCTCGGGAGATGAAGATAGCACCTAGAACCATGTCGTGTATTTTAAAAGATGACTTAGGACGCCTATAGGAGACGTACTGGTCATTTCTTAAATGATAATTTAAAAAGAATAGGGTGGTAAAATCGAAACAACTACTGAAGCGGTACGCAAAAGGAGGTCACAGAAAAATTTTGTTTGCGGATGAGATTTTTTTACAATTGAGCAACTTTTTAACAAACAAAATGACCGTATTTATGTTTACAGCTCTAAGAAAGTTTCCCAATTACTCGACAAAATGCATCGTGGGCATTATCCAGTTTTAATGATGGTTTGGTGGGCTATTACTTAGCTATGAAGGAGTGACTGAGCCATACTTTTGTGAAAAAGTTATCAAAACATCGGCACAAGGGTATCAAGATACCATTCTTGAGAATGTAGTGAAGCCCCTTAATAACATATCATATTCAATAACCAAGAATGGTCCTTCCAGCAAGACTCGGCGCCGGGTCATAAAGCTCGGTCTACGCAGTCTTGGTTGGAAACGTACGTTTCGGACTCCATCAGAGCTGAAGACTGACCGTCGTCTAGCCCCGATCTTAATCTACTGGATTATGATTTATTGTCAGATTTAGAGATTACGGCTTGCTCTTAACGCCATAATAATTTAG
Organism: Plusia festucae; assembly: GCA_950381575.1. Taxonomy (NCBI): domain Eukaryota; kingdom Metazoa; phylum Arthropoda; class Insecta; order Lepidoptera; family Noctuidae; genus Plusia; species Plusia festucae. The sequence goes on from OX494457.1 coordinate 2,021,854, forward strand.
TCCCTAAAAAAATTTTTAAATTTTAATGCTGTAAAAAAAAGTATTTCTTTCTAATAAAATATTAAACTAATTGCACTCGTGATTTTTTATTTAAATAACCAGTTCATTTTTTTTATATTTTATGTCGGTAAGTTCGAAATATATTATTCATGATACTTCCTCATTTCATCAGTATGTAATTCGTATTTAAGAATAATGTCTAAAAAACACACTACCAAAAAAAAACGAGCGAAGCTCGGTGATCCAGGTACTATTTGTATAAATGAGATAACTTAATCGAATTCTAATAAGTAGAGTAGACGAGGGACCCTCGATCTACCGTTAATACTGACTGAGAATATGACTATTCTCATAATTATTATTAATAAGGTAAGTGAGAGTAAGATTATGTTATAATAAAAGTAATATTAATTAATTTATTTTTTTAGATAATTTTTTTTTTTTTTTTATTAAGATGACTATGAGATTTCATGTACTGCCAGATAAAATTGTTAATACACGTACAATATTATATCTCGGTAGCTGTCGAAATGTGGACGTTGCTATTGTCCCCGGTCTACCCAAATGTATTTTACTTTTGATGTAAACGAATACCTCTTATTGGGTCCTCTGATTTTATTTTTTATTAGAAACGGAATACCTTAAAGGGGTTTCCGTGTAAATAAAGAAAGAAACATTACCTAAGATATATACTTTTATTTTAACGTATTTTCACGATTCTACTGCGAATAAAATTTTACTGGGTTATCCTATTTCCAACAGAAGTGGTAGTAACAGTAATAATATATTATAGACACCAAAATTAGAAAAGGTTTAAAAAAAGCTAACTACATGTTCTGTTTGTACCTTTACTTCTTTTATACCAATTTACCATGTTCAATCCGTCTAATACATGTTTCTTAAGTATTTAGCTAGGTTACCATGTTCTGCTCTTGCATGTACCGTACAGTATTTAACAATTACGACGTAATTTATAATGGTTTTGTGACCATCGTCATTTTCCTTTTTTACTTAACAAGTACTTTATGAATCTGATTGGTAATGATTTTATACGATCGAGTTGTGTATTTGTGAAGCCATAACATCAAATATTTATCTAAATATCTCAAAGGAAAGCTGAAATTCACGATTTCCTCAACTGATTTCGGGAATATAAAGTGGTCTGGCACGTATTTGGCACCGGAATTTTTGTCTGGCTTTTTAATATGTTATTTGTATATGATAGAACTACAACATATGAAAATTTCAGCCATCCTAAAATGAATTATTTTTATCAATTTTTTTCGAACTTTGATCGCGTCTGGCACGATGTTGGCAACCTCCAAAGTGTCTGGCAATTCGATTTTTATGTTCGTAAAGAGTCGCCAAACCAGATGGAACAAGAACGGTTTATACTAAAATGAGTTGAAAAACTGGATTTTTCACCCCCATAAATGGGATGCGCACTAGTAAACGCAACCGGTCCCAGGTGCCAGACCTATCCTATCATATGCTAAATTCTATGCCAAATAACATATTAAAAATCCAGCCAAAACGTTGCCAGCTCCCGTACCATAACTTAAATGATAATTACATACATGATAACTTCATACTAAGTATTTACATAATCTTGTTATAAATACCATGCATTAAATATGATTACATTTCAATAAATTTATATTTCTTAAACAAAGGTTTTAACAAAAAAAAAAACACTAACTTTAAAAACCCTAGCCACTATGGCTCAGTTTTTTTATCCCTAGTTAACTCAACCAATGGTTAAAATGTTAACTAATAGTTTTAAAGCGCGTTTTTTCATCAATTGTTTGTCTATCGAACGGTTAAATAAGATGAAGAGTTAATTAATTAACCATTTCTTAGAATAAAAAATGATGAATAAACGCGTTCTACCGAAGTTTGAAACCATTAGTTAGTATATTTAACCATTGGTTGAGTTAACTAGCATTAGTGATAAAAAAACTCGGCCTTAAAAGCGAAAAATAAACAGATTTCTCAACTTACTTTATATACGTATTCAATTTTTTAGTTACCAACAGATTAACTGAAGTTGGTGAAAAACCAAAAATGTTACCTATGCGATACCGACTTCAATTGACACGAGTGACTTTTTCTGTTTTTGCTTTTAAAATTCAACTGTAGGAGACAACCCGGCTTCGCACGGTTAGCAGTAATAAATGTAAGTAAGTATATCAATATACACATACACCTTCCTCTTGAAAAACTCTATCTATTGCTGTAAACTGTATTAAAATCCGTCGCGTAGTTTAGAAGATCGGAACATACCGTAAAACGGGGTGAATAGGGACAAGTTCCAACTTTATGAACAATTTTAAGATAGGTAGTTGTTGATGGATATATTGCTTTAACAGGATCAAAATTATTGAGTCTTGGTGGTATCTTTACTATCTATTTTAAAACCATGCAATAAGCATTCCAGTTTAAGCAAAAAAATCAATAATGTATGCTATCCCTATTCACCCTGAAATTGAGGTGAATGGGGACGAAAGTAGTGTCAATAGAGAAATTTGCTAGGGCTGGCACTAATTGATTGTAATAATCAAATGCCATTTAATTTTTTATTTTGTTTGAATTTGTTATCAGATGATGAAATAAAATTGAAATCGTACGCTTAATTAAGGATTGAAATCACAAGTGGTTTGGTATGTGTATAAAAAAACTACTTTAAACTCTTTAAAATAAAAACTTTAAAAACGGCTAATCGCTATCTTCAGAACCTATCAGAAAACCATATGTAGGTAACTGTTAATACAAATATTTGCCACACAATAAAAGTACATGCAGTAATAATGAAATGAAAGTTTTAGAAAAAAAATACCATTACTAAATTGAATTCTTGCCTACACATTTAAAAAAGAATGTTATAATTACTTAGTGACAACCCTACAAACCTGTACCTATTCATACTTAAGTCGTTCCTATTCAACTTACTTATTCTTATCCCAAATGACCTCTCTTTCGTTGTGATTCATACTTAAGACGTCCCCCATTCACCCCAAAAACAACAGATTTTACATGTATTTCTAATTTATCAAATAAATTAAAATCAATTAACAACTAAAACTTACCTTAAATATATGTGATGGCCCAAACACTAAATAACGTTTTTAAATCACAATTGTCTTCTGTTACAATGAAATAAATTAAAGAGTGCAAAGTTTGTAACAGTTAAATATTTACCGCCACTAAAAGTTATTTTCGAATGTGTTTTTTTGATAGTTTGCAGCTAACTTCATGAATATTCTTTGTTGCCATGAGAACTTTCAATATTTCACTATTACACCACAAAAAATGGAAGAATTTGTAACGAATTTAGAATTAATATTGAGTGTCGAAATATTTTCCTGGTTAAAACCAGGAAAATATTCTCAATCCCTATTCACCCCATTTTACCGGTACATCATAAAAACAAAAGACAGCGGAAAGCGACTTTGTTTTATAAATGTACCTAGTGATGTAAGGAAGAAGATTATTATATAAACAACATAATTATGAACTTAAGTTAACCTTTTCACCATACTAGTAAACACGAAAAACATATAAAATAAGTAACGTTTAAAAAACAAGTTATCGACCACTAAAACATTCTTCTATAGCGCCTGCCAAAATAAAATAGCAAATCTTCTCAACGTTGTAAATGTTACAAGCCAATTAATCACTAAGGCGCTTTGATTTCAAAAAAGATGTACATTACTCTACATAATATCACTATTAACGAACATGATTTTACGGTTACTCTCGCAAATAATGAAATAACTCTTGCTAAGTCTAGACTCAAATGTGTACAGTTATGGCCTAGTTAGCAGAAGTATGGTAGTTAAATAAACCGTGGGCACTTGGAAAGTGGTTTAAGTAGGGTAAATGGTGAAAACAGTTAGTTTTACTATTTACTGAACAGGCTTTAAAAGTCGAGAGTAAGTAGCATGTCGATGTCGGCACAATTAATGTTTTGTAACTAATGGCTGCGTGTTCGATTCCCGCAAAACACTATTTGTATAATTATGTGGTATATTTATAAACCTACACGGTATCTACAACTATAATTATTGTAAAAAATGTAGAGAATTATTTCTGTCCTGTTGTTACTTATTTTAATATTATTAGGCACGTATGTTTTCTATTTAGGAGTAGGTAATTCGCGTGACGTCACCCTGTCCTACAAATTTTGCTGACGTCATAAACCCTCACTTAGGGACTTTAAAACGCATCCTTAAAAAAGCCCTTGACTATACCCATGTGTGGCATACCTTCATGATCAAGGCGCAGAAAGTCATAATCAAAAAAAAGAAAAAGAAAAAACCTGTCAACAGTGTCAACTGTCAAAGTGACATAATAAAAAAAACAATTCTGTGTGCTCTGTACTTACCAATATCCAAAGAACTCCGATAGATCCATGCAGTCGACCTCCTTACGGACTTCAGATGAGACTTCGTCGACTATCCCGGAGTCCACGTCTTCTTCAGAACTGGATGCAGAGTCAGAATCTGTATCCGAACGCGCGCTGCTCATCTCATAGACAATGTAGACTTTTTGTTACGGTTTTTTTTTGTAGTGATGGGGTTTATCACCGGTTTTTTTATGGTCAACTGTTTGTTTTATTATTAATTTAAAATGGTGTTTAGGTTGACTGTTGGGATTTGTGACTTAGTTGATTTTTTAATACTCATGCAAGCTCTTCAATAAGGAACAAGAACACTGCCTTTTAAGTGTGTATAATAATGACTTAAAACCTATTTTATGATAATAATATAACAGAACAGCTAGAATGCCTATTTATCGATACTGATTCTATCCGAACTACATTGATGACAACACTCTAAAAGGAGAGTGAGTGAGAATAAAAATTCGTATTTTGGCGCAAATAAGAAGATCTTTGCCAAGCGAGACCGATAAAAATGCTGCCTCGTTGGTCTAGTCAGGTCGCAAGCGCGACTGCCGCGCAAGAGAATTCGGGTTCAAATTCCGGATCAGGCGAAAAATTGTAACTGAGTTTAAAAATTCTCAGTACCGCTCGGAGTCAGGAAGTGTGGCGGTGTTTACACCCCCGTGCCTCGGAAAGCACATAAAGCCGTTGGTCCTGCGCCTGCTCTTTCACCGGTCGTGTCGCTCTGCCGATCTACCGGCCTATGAGAGTGAAGGACAGAACAAATTTTAATGATCGTGCTCATCACACAAAGATTTGTCCTGAGTGGGAATCGAAACCACGACCTCCGGCTTAGCAGGCAGAGTTACTAACCTGGCCTGTCAGCCATGTATGCAGATATTATAGTGCACAATTGTGTGCGCTAACAAAGATGCACCCTCTTTATCTTCACTCTTTTTTAAAGGATTGTGCAGTTAGCCTCGAGAGAGGCTTTCACTGCTTCACCGGAAAGTAGGCATGACTATAAACAAGCAAGGGATAGCTGGATCAATAATTTGATTATTTAGGGGCTTTTATATACTAGTTTGACCGGCTATCGGGCCGGTATTCGCTAGGGACGGGACTTCACTAGTACCAAAGCAGAGAGATCAGGCGCAGACCAACGGCTACAAATATTATTATCGTAAATACAACCCCACTTAATTTCACCAAGATATTTCGCCAGCGTTATTTCAAAACTATAAGGTCGATGTTCGGTAATCTCCGATAACTTGCACGACTGTATACAACATGAAACAAAACCCCTGTCGGATCCAATAAACGCTTATACGTGGTAGGTAGTTCATGAACCGTCTCGCATAGGCGGCTCCTTTGACACAAAACTGTAGATAGTAAGTATGTGAACTTTGAGGAGCGGTCAGTTCTTCAGCTGTTGCATTGGATCAGTTTTAATTTGTATTTAATTATTTTAACTGGGGAAAAATTATAATCTCCAATCCATTTAATAGTTACGTATATGTGTTCGCAGAAAGATACCGAATAATACTCTCAAGGATCGTATAGGGTTTTTGTTACACGCTGTATATTTGATTTTATTTTAATTATTACCATGGCAGTTGTCGAAAGATCATTAGGCTATTTGCCAATTTATTTCATAATTATTTCTACTACTTATTACTATTGATACGACAGACATGAAACGTGGTTTCCATTTCAGCACTGCAGACTTCTTGTATGTCTTCAGAGTACAACTTATACCCCGTTTTTAATCCCGAGTTAACTCAAGCAATGGTTAAATATGCTAACTAATGGTTGCAAACTTCGATAAAACGCGTTTATTAATCATTTTTTATTCTAACAAATGGTTTATTAATTAACTTTACAACTTATTTGACCATTTGAAAGACTAACAATTGATGAGGAAATGCGTTTTGAAACTATTAGTTAGCATATTTAACCATTGGTTGAGTTAATTCGGGATCAAAAAACTGGGCCTTAAGATCTACTTATTTTGTTACCAACAACTTGAGGCATATATTTATTCATATTCATATTCTTTATTGCAATCCATAATGTACATTAATGGTGGAAAAGGAAATATAAAAGTCACAATTTTGGACCCTGATGGGCACAGCAAGTAGAAGAGAGGAAGGCGTTTTATGTAGATATACTTAGTATTAGTTAATGCAAAAGTAGATAGCGTTATTTAAAACACTGACTGCGTATCTTGGCTTCTTTCAATATCAATGATTGATTATTTAGCTGTAAGTGAATCTGATGATAAATTTTAAATACTTAAACATATAAAATTCCACAAATATTAAAATTCCGAAAGGTTATAAAGCAATTGAGTGTTCGTTATTAAAAACGGGTAGGTTGAAGAAGATTACATTTTACATAAAACAAAATTTTTTTAGGTCCCTCATTACTAGTAATCTCGTTAACCCCTCGTGTTAAGCTGAGATGCTTGTGTGACGAGAACCCTTCACGTCGTTATAATTATAGTGTAATGGGTGGGATTCGAAGCCGCAACCACATGATCGCAACCGCAAGTCCGACGCCCTAGCCATTAGGTTACCGCCGCTTCTTTTGAGTGTTTGTTACTGAATTATGAAAACCTACGAGGTTAAAGAATATAAATACAGATAGTAGTGAGTTAACAACTGTAAGTGTCAAACATGACAGACACACAGTCACAAGTCATTACAATTCTGAATTCTGACAACCTGTCTTACTACGGGATACGGTATTAACCAGTAAAATGGGTTATGGAGGTCAGATAGGCAGTCGCTCAGTAAAATATAGTATTCAGCTAAATCCGGTAAGACTGGAAGCCGACCCCAACATAGCTTGGGAAAAGGCTAGGCAGAATGACTTCACGACTGTCAAAGATTACTTTAAGACAAGGACCAACGGCTTAACGTGTTTTCACGCACTGAGGGGTATCGCTAAGTTTACAAAATGCCAAATGGTCAGCCGTCAAAAGACCAACTGCAAAGAGCGCGGCTTAACCTTTATATATCAAACCGTATGGCTTACACTTAGCCATGAGCCCCTCTCGACTATACATAGGTAGCTTTTCTCATCAAAACATAAGTATATTGTGGGAGACTGGTGCCTAAGCTAGGCTTTATGGGCCTGTATTTCAGGTCACCAGGTCTCCACCCTTTAGTCATTATTGCTTCTATAAATTATGTGCTATAACAATTTTTGCGGTAAGTAATGTAATGTTTTCCAATTTACTCATGGTAGGCTCAAAATCTCATAGCCAACGGATCTCTCCACACCGCGCCCTCAAATTCAATTATTCTGTTTATTTCTGTCTGGCAACGACTCCCTGACATTTAGACGATAGCACAACGCCAACATTGCAGGCGACCTGGGCATTATTTATATTGACCTAGATCAGTAGGACTGGAAGCTTCCTGGTTTATTGATCGATTGAGATTTGATTGATTAGTGTCGTGTTATGGGCGCCTAGTACTTTTATCCCCGAATAGGCGAATATTGAAACGCAAATTAACGTAAAGATGTTCTTAAATGGCCCCGATTCTGTTAAACACGTACTTAACTAATTTAGTCCATCGTTATCTTTTTCACTTGTACATAATTTAGATAAGGACAGACGAAAATTAGAACTGTCACATTTAGTTCAGACTAAAATTCTCACACATATTTGGCGACAAGTAAAAACGCGTGCTTTAAAAACACTGTGATGTTCAAGGCGAAAACTAGTTTGACATTTTCTAAGTTAGTTGTTGGTGCTGATTCCTCTGTACTCAAACTAAATTTAAACCATTGCTGTCTTTTACTAACATAGAGCGTGAGAAAAGGACGGCAACAGATAACAACGAACTTAGAAATGTCAAACTAGTTTTCGCCTTGAACATCACAGTGTTTTTAGAGCACACGTTTTTACTTGTCGCCAAATTTGTATGAGAATTTCACGCTTTATGTTAGTAAAAGACAGCAATGGTTTAAATTTAGTTTAGTTTGCGTACAGAGGAATCAGCACCAATGTGTCTATCTGTCTCTACTTTACACCTTAAAGTGACAGAGACAGCATGACACTTAACGGCGCCTTTAAACTAATTGACGTTTCAGTATTTGATATTTAGTCTAATAAAAGGGGTCTTTTTAACCGTAAAATTCATTTTTCTTATATTATTAAAAAGTAGCTTCTGCCCGCGACTTCGTCTGCGTGGACTTCAGAATTGGGTCTAAAGCTTTGCTCGTTAAGAATTTTTAATCTTCCCACCGGAACTATTTGAGAGATCGGTATAGAAAGTACATGTCCTTTTCCATAGCGTAGAAGACATGCATACCAAATTTCAAAGTTGTCTGCCCGTTGCTTTTCTCGTAAACACTTTTCAATTTTCCCTCGGGAACTATTTAAGGAATCGGGATAAGAGGTAGCCTATGTTCTTTTCCATGTCAAAGGCTACATGCATGCCAAATCCATTAAGCCGTTTTTACATGATTGAGTAACAAACATCTAAACATCCAAACACTTTCACATTTATAATATTAGTAGGATATAAAACTATGTTTATCTTTCCTTGGGCAAAATTAAATTAAAAAAAGAAAAGAAAGTTTGTCAGGATCTTGGCAATGTACAATAATGTACACAATTCTAAAACACATGACTTAGTAATTAATTACAATTAGTATGATGACCAAAAGCAATTTTGCTGGCAATTGTTTACTTTAATCTGTCAACAATTTCACAGGTGTAATAATGCAAAGTGTTGGCTATTACAGTATGACAAAAAACCGTAATTATTGAAAATATTTACGGTTTTTTTTTATTTGTAAATAATAAGGATCAAAATGATGTAGAAAAGAAATCTTTGCATAACTACCTACCTAGTTATAATTTATCATTTCAGTATATAGTTAGTATACACTAATTATAAATAGGAAAGATTTGTATTTTTGTGTGTAAGTGCCCTAGCTGGAGAGAAGAAACGGCGCAACAAAACCCATTTAAATATATTATGTTGTCACCATTTTCATAAATTGTTTACATAGAGTTAATGGTATAATAATAAAATATATCCGCAGGGCAGCTAGTGGCGAGCTGTTTATGAGTAGCGAAACAGCGGACCTGAGCGCTTCGACTTGAATTAGTTTAGTATTTGTTTACTAGAATCGGGGCCAATATTAGCACAATCTAATATACTTAATGTTTTATAGTGTAGATTTAGATTATAACAACAAATCATTTGTAATCATAGCGTAACGAAACATAATTCAATTTTGTTTATCGTTCACAATATTGAAGATTGCAGTCCACTTAAATCTGGGTTACTGCAGAATCCTCACGATGAATTATGAATGGATAACATAACCTACTTTCCACGGATTTGTAAACTCAGAGGTTTACGAATTAATCTTCAGTGTCTTAGCACAGCAGCAAGCTTCTATAAACAAATGGGCCACATTTTTAAACGACATCTATCGGAGTAGATTCTTAAATGACAGGGTCTTATTCTCAAAGTACCTACAAGCGGTTAACGTGCTGTCACGTGTAGGGTTTAGGGAGGCTTTATCTCTTTCGACTTACTTTTAAGTAAAAAATCTTTTAAATGGCCAGAATTAAGTATATACTAACATTGCCCTGTGACTTTTAGAACACAAAATATATTTAGCGACCCGGAATTCTTAAAATTTATTCTGCGTTTAGGGCCCGTTATGTTTGGCCTGGACTAAACCCTGAAGAAACCCTGTGAATTTTATTTTTATGTTTGATACGCGAAAGCCTTTAAAAAAACAAAGATAGGGTGTATGGTGGAGAATCATAATAGGCGTGCTTCAGTGGTAGCATCTAAAATCAAAAGAAAGCAGATTTTTATTCAAAAGCGCTTGAAATGTTTGGTCTGTTTATAAAAAGCGAATTTTACAGAATGTCATAACAAACAACATTATATTTGCGTATTGTGTACGTTTGTATTTTATATTTGCGTATACCAACTTTAAAATCATTTTTACACCTACCTTTTGTACTTAAATTATTTTTAATTTGTTCCTTTTCGTGTGTTGTACTGGACGTAGAGGGGCTCGAGTCATATTTCAAGCCAAACGATTTGAAACTATCATAAAGGTTTAAAAAAAATAGAAAAAAACAAAACGACGCCCGCACTAAGGAATTTAATCACACAAACATCAGTTTAGCTACACTCGCCGTGCTTGGTTCGTGGATGGGTGTATATTTGTAAACATACCGAGAGTTTTGACATCTTCACTTGTCAATTTAGTTTCCAGGATTTAAAACAGGCTTCTGCTCACTCAATATTTTACTGTAACAAAGAGACTCTAGCGGATTTTTGAGACGCCATAGCGTCCATTCCGAGGTAAAAAACTATTAAATGTAAAGATGATCTTTAAATTACTACATGTGTAAATACATCGGTAAACAGCATCAAAGTTTAAGAAAAGTACTCTAGTTCAACGACAAGACAAGACAGTGCCAGTAATTTATAACAGATGTTGGCGTTGATATATTAACAGGTTTAAAACTACGGTCTATCAACGTTAAGACAATATGGAATGTTTTGATCTCTTTCATCACTGTCTTAGGATAAAGAGCTACAAAAGAAGAGTATCAATACTCTTCTATGTAATCAAATCATATGTCAAATTGCAAATACACAAACTCAAAATCAATTATCGCACAGATGTGACGCATATTTTCAACACTTTTTGAAGCATTTGTTCTTTTAATCCCTATTTCGTATTTTTATGCGTCGCATATGACGTGAATAAATGCTTTTTCTTTCTTTCTTTTCTTTTCTTTCAATTATTGCGTAATATGCGTTTATAAAATAAAGATATATTTTTTTATAAAGATACTTATTTGGTTTCACCACATGCATCAAAATATTCAAACGTAAGTTCTTTTATATCACCCTTGTTTTCTACACTTATATTTAAAAAGGAAAAAGTATTGTTTTAACATTTCTTACTAGAAAAAAAAAACGGAAAAAATGCGAGTCAAACTCGCCAACTGAGGACTCTATAAAGACCTTATTTTTTCATGTCTTGATTACAAATATATATTTTCCCGGTGCTTGTATGCTATATAACGATATTACTTGCGAATTTTCAAAGTTTTTCGTCAGTGGGAAGTACCCAATTCATTTTGATTCCCCTGAGAGTGTCGTAATATTTTTTTTTTGCGGTATAGACCGAAAAACTTATATTTCGACACTCTCATCTGTGCTGCGCTGCTGTGCTGTATCTTTTTTTACGTTAACTTAGAAGTTTGATTTTTTTACAGCATCACAAGGGAACACATATCTTAATTTATAGATTCAATTTCGACTCGATACCTCCTCCTCCCGAAATAAAGGGTTTTGACAGACAGACGGACGGACAAAAAGTGATCCTATACGGGTTCCGTTTTTTGAGGTACGAAAAAAATTAAGGTAAGGATCGTAGGCGTAACCGCGAACAACAGCAGCTTTTAAAAAAAGAAAGTAAACCAATAACGTTATGCTGTATGCTTATCATCATCATGTTCAGAATGTTCAGATCTCTAACTTCAATCAAAGCTATGACACTGGGACCATAGACTAGACATGTGTCTCGAACAGCTGGGTAGACGTACCTATAAAAGAGATCCTCAAGCTAGCTATCACTGTTCGACTCACATTATTATTTAGTACTTAGAAATAAGTTGAATCGGTAGCCTAATAGCTAGGGCGTTGGATTTGCGATCATGTGGCTGTCGGTTCGAATCCCACCAATTTTCATGTTAGTATTTTCTTTAGAAATATAATTATGACAATTTACTATTCAACTGTATTCGGAGTATGCATTCACTGACATGCATCGTGTGATGTCACTCATTTTGTATTGCACAACTCACATTTCACTATAGCATTCGGTACATTTTTTATCCCAAAAAAATCACTTAAATATATATAATTTTTGCATTGTTTACATTTAAAACTATATCCGGTATAAAGCTAACAAAAAAGAATGTACCGGTAATAGAGGATTTGCTGCAAAATTATCGGATTATTTGCGTTAAAGATTATGTATGTGGTTACAATGTAGGTATTGTTTTAGGCTTAACTTACTTAGAGAAGAGCTTGCAAGAAAATTAAAACTAAATATTATTGCACTTTAATTTATACACTGATATATTACATCATAGTTTAATTTATTTTATTTTAAAATATTATTATAATAATACCTGATTATAAATTACAAAACCGATATAAATTTTATTCGCACACTAAAAACCGATAAATTGACAATATTTTTAATCTGTCCACTCACTGACCTTACGAAGCACTTCACTATTTTTTTACACCATAAACTTTTCCGTTAATTTTTTAAATAAAAACGCGCCAAGTGAAATGTCAAAAAAAATTTTTTAAGTTTTTTTTTAATGATTACACAACAGTATAGAGTAGATTTTTATTTTTTATTTATTAAATACCGTGTTATTTTGTTTTCTTTTGCATTTATCGTTACGTAGATTGGATGTTTGTGTTATTATTTATTAGTATGCGTATATCGCTTTTCTTATTTCGTATTACGCGCCAGCTTTGTTAACGTGCGGTCACACACTGGCTCATAGTGTTCGTTTTACATTGCTTGCAAGACGTTTGAATGCAAGGAGATGAGCTCAAAATTTATTAAATTATTATTTTGAAGTGATTAAACACGATCAATAGCAAAATAATAGTTTATTTAACCAATTGGTGCAGATTCCTCTGTCCCAAACTAAACTAAATTTAAACCATTGCTATCTTTTACAAACATAAAGCGTGAGAAAAGGACGGCAACAGATAACTACTAACTTAGAAATTGCATTTCGCCTCGAACACCAGTGTTTTTAGAACACACGTTTTTATATTATGCTGCCAATTTTGTATGGAAATTTTAGTTGGGACTAAATTTTACAGTTCTAATTTTCGTCCGTCCTTTTCTAAATAGGTATGTACGAGTGAAAAAGATACCGATGGACTAAAATTAGTTTAGTACGTGTATAATAGAATCGGGGCCAATATATATTCAAAAAGTTTAAATAAAAAAAAAGAATTGAAAGCATTTTAAATAATGAAGTGTTTTATAGCTTCGAGGTATTTCTATAGAACAGTAATAATATCAGGGCCATTCATCGCCAAGAAAGGACTAAGGCAGGAATCGAAGACAAAAGCAGGGAACTAGTCGAAAATATAAATTCTTTAGTGCTATTGTCGTCTCCATACATTCGTTATGTTAGTCAGCGCCAAGCTTCTATTCTTACCGTCGCCCTTAGTTCGCTGCACTCATGTAATCTATATTCTTTACAACGATTATGCGACCCAGCTGCACTATTGGGACACTTTCATATAACTACAGGGTTATTGGTACGGTCTATAAAAGCAAAAATTAAAAATATCTGAGTTACAAACTCATGACAGATAATATGAGTTAAAAGTGAAAACGCCCTGGCTTATTGAATATTGTTTCTATATTATACATGATTATTTTAAAAGGAGTGCGGATATTCAAAGAGTTAATCAGGTGCATAAAACTGAACAACTCTTCCCAAGGAACATAGGTCGAAATCAAAATAAAAAATAATCCTGTATTTCTAAATACATACATAATATAGATAACTTACACCCAGATAAAGAAAAATGATCATGCTCATCACATAAAGATTTGTCCTTGGTGGGAATCGAGCCCACGACCTCCTGTCTAGCAGTCAAGGTCACTAACTATTAGACCAAAGCCAGTACCTAATTTATTATCTTTCTTCCATTGGCACGATAGAAGAAGTCTCTCCAGATGCAGCTAAAAGGCCGCAAGGTTTGTCCAGGAGCGAATTTTGGGCACGGAGACCGAAATCACATAATGCATGAGTTTATGTGCTGGAGATTTGCTGAGTGCGCACTACGAAATTAATTAGTTGTGATTTTTATTTATCCACAATGCGCGGGGTGAATTCGTTTCTAAGGTACAAAGCATACAGGATTAATTAATTAAAAGAGGTGCGTATATTCAACGAGGTAATCAGGTTCATAAAAGTTAAATCATCTTTTCATACAAACATAAGTCATTATGACCTGTCATTTTGTATGAAAAGTTAATTTTCCATTTTAAGATTCCGACTTATGTTCCTTGGGGAAAGTTGTTCAGTTTTATGCACCTGTACGACGCACTCTTTTTACATTAATCCTGTATAATATGTAAGATTTCGCATCTCATTCATCACAAACAACTCAAACACGGCAATCTGTTCCCAAATGTATTCTTTAAAATGACAGTAGCGACAGGAACTTTTCTTTAAAAAATAATTTATCGAATAATATTTCCTCTATCTATCAACCGATCCTGCAAAGCAAGACAGATATTTTTTTCTATATAAATCGTATTTTTGTAACCTAACCTACCTATTAACTAATATATAAAATATTATGTAACATTCAGAAATAGCACGTATGTTATGTTTCCAAGGGCAGCATAACCCTGGTAGGTGTAAAAAAAAACAGCATTTTTTAAATACTCGTCTTTCTTCACTAACAAAATAGATCAATAGTTAGTCGTCTTTCTATTGTTTTTTTCATTTTCATTGTCGCCTCACGTCACGGGCACCTACGGCTTTGTACGGCTGGTCACGGGGAAATAAAAAGATTTTGTTTATAATTAAACATCAATGCTAGTTTTGTGTCCAATATAATTCCATAGGCAGTTTACTGAATTCAGTGAGACTAAACTAACTTACACCCAAAATAGCTTGAAAGGTGCAGAGAAGTGAGTTTCACGGAGAGGGGTTAAGTGTAAGCCGTACAATTTAACCACGTTAAGTCCGTGGACGGGTTGTAAAAAAAAATAACGAGTCCTTGTGAGTGCCTTCAGAGGCACGGAGGGGACTCGGATTTTTTTTTAGCACGTTATGCCGTTGGTCCCCACTGTCATACATCTTCAATTCCGAAAACCAGTCTTAGGAATACTGTATTACCCAGTAATGGATTGTAGAGGTCAGAGGCAGTCGCTCCATGTAAAATACGGTATTCAGATAAATCTGGTACGGCTGGTAGTCGACTCCAATAAAACTTGGGAAAAGGCTTGGCAGACGAGGCAAAGATGTGTTTCATTTTAGGAACAATTGAGAAACAAAAACCGTAATCACCGTAAACGGCTGTAAACTGCGAAATCTTTGCCTTTATTTAGCCTTGTCTATGCTCCGTACTACGTAATACAGAATGAATAATATTTAATCCAACTGTTACTTTGGCTTCATGCCCGATAGTAATTAGTAATAATTATTAGCAGTACCTACCTAATTATTACGTATTCATGTAGACTATATTTGCAATTTCAGGTGATTTTGAATGACTAATTATTAATTTTATACTTTCACACGATTATGGAATATAGAGTTATGATGTTACCAGTATTATTTTGTATGTGTAGGATACTGTTATAACCTACAGCCTAATGCCCGCTCTACACTCGCAGCGCTAAAGCCCGCGAAGGCTACGAAACGTGGGTGTAGATGATTTCGCGCCTTCACTGAGTTTCAAATTCACGCTTCGCGCCGTTCCCCGATCGCTGGCGATTTGTGTGCGACAAAGGGTTCGCGCTTGGCTGCTTGCGACAATACTGCGAAAAATTGCGAGGGAGTGTGAATACGCGGCGTTATGCACGGGCGAGTGTAGGGCAGGCTTATATTTTTTAAAGATCTATTTATTCGTTTCTCCTGTGAATGTTGTGTAGGTTGGACTTATCATTCGAATAGGTGTTAAACTGGATCGCATAAGGGTGCCGGTTCAGACCCATGTAAAACTGGTCTCCTAATAAACAAAAAACAAATATGGCTGTAAAGTAATTCGTGTAAATATCGTAACTAACTTGTGTAAGGGTTTCGCGAATAGCGATACTGGGTTGTTTCCTTTATTTACAAAAGCGCCATCTATTATCATCAGTTTGTCATATAATATTGATTTATTTCACACTAGATGGCGTGGCTATCCACGATTCTTTGCACGACTGTCACCACAATTATTATGTGGTGAATTTTATTATGTGTAATTGAAGACGATTTTGGCTGACTATTAGAAACTGTATATTAGGTTTTTTTTTTATATCAATGCTACACAAAGAGTCTGATTTTGACTAGCCTGTTGGTCTAGTGACTTGTACTGCAAAAACAGAAGACGTGGGTTCGATTCCCACCCATGACAAATCTTTGTGTGATGAGCATCATCATTTGTTGTGTCTGGGTGTAACTTGTATGTATGTATTTAGAAATATTTAAGTATGTTTATCAGTTGTCTGGTCACCTAAGTACAGGCTTTGCCTAGTTTGGGATCAGATTACCGTGTGTGAGGGTTCTTTGCCAGTGCTGCTGTACCAATATAGATCCAACCTTATTGCATTTTAGACTAACACACACTTCCACACGACAGCTATGCGGAAGAGTTTTTTAACCTATTAGTCCCCGAGCTACGACCGGTCGCCGCATTACAATAGAAAATCAATTGTGTCTCATTAGCGGTGATTAGAGAGATTAAAGCTTCTTTTTAGTACATTTGTTTATTTTTTTTGGTGGTGCTGATTCCTCTGTACGCAAACTGAACTAAATTTAAACCATTGCTATCATTTGCTAACATAAAGCGTGGGAAAAGGACGGCAACAGATAACAACTAACTTAGAAGTGTCAAACTAGTTTCCACCTTGAACATCAGTGTTTTTCTCAGAATAATAACTAATTTAGTTATTATTCTGAGGTGTTTTTAGAGCACACGTTTTATTTGCCGCCAAATTTGTATGAGAATTTTAGTCGGAACTAAATTTGACAGTTCTAATTTTCGTCTGTCCTTTTCTAACTAAATATGTACAAGTGTTAAAGTTAGTTTAGTAATGTTTAACAGAATCGGGGCCAAATATTTCAGAACAAAAGATTAAAAATAAAACAAGAAATCAATTTTTCAATAATTTAAATCTATTTTGAATACTTTTCAACCGTACTTCATTCGACGTCTTCTTTCGTACTTTTTTCACGTCAGAGTGCCTTCTTAAATTGATACTCTGCTTAACCAAATTCACCTCAAAGAATAGCGAGCCACATTTGCTACAAGGATACCGCTTTCCCAATTCGTTTACAGAACCAACACAAACATAATTCCTGCTGTTTCCACTCTTACAGAACGAAAGACATAAATCACACAACATGAGAGTTTTTGAATAAGACGTGACCTCTTCTTCAAACATTAAAACCTTCTTCGTCATTTCTTCTTTGTTGTTACTAGTAATTGTTTTTAAAGGATTGTTTCCAAGCATTATTAGGTTCTGTTCTGTTTTCTTCTGAGTATTATCTTTTGGTCTTTGTTTGTGATTTGCTAGGTAGTGTAACATTAGGGCTTTGCCGTTGCCGACTATGTATTCGTTGCACGTCCCGCATAGGGTGACACGGGCATTCTTAAATATTATGTGTGATGCTTCGTGTATAATCGCTTCGTACCTGAGAAAGAGAGAGCAAAAGTTTTAGAAACGAATTACAGATTAAAAACACGTCAATAAATTAATTATAATGTACACTAATATTATAAAGAGGAAAGATTTGTATTTTGGTGTGTATGTTTGTAATGAATAAACTCAAAAACTACTGTTTTATTTCACCATTAGAAAGCTACATTCACCCTGAGTAACATTAGCTATATTTTTTACTAGAAAATTAGGAACCGCGGGCGGAGTCGCGGGGAACAGCTAGTATAATATATAATAATAATATCTTTAGACAATTCACACTCGGCTATCTGATCCCAAACTAGGCAGAGCCTGTACTATGGCTACCAGACAATTGATGAACATACTTATGTATTTATACATACATACATAATATACATATAGACAAATAACACCCAGACTCAGAACAGCTCATCACACTAACATTTGTCCTAGGTGGGAATCGAACCCACGACCTCCGGCTTAGCAGTCAAGGTCCCTAACCACTAGACCAACAGGCCCGTCAGAATGCACGCAAATTGGCCTGCTTGAGCGCGTCTTTTGTTTATCTCTGAAGAAATATGTGCCTTATGCACTTTAGTTAAAAGTTGAATTTACTGTATGATCTTTTAGGTGACGCGCGACATTAAATTTTTATTTGGTTTCATCATGGCCCTTTCTATATAAAGATAAAAATGACAACTGATTAGTAGGTTTTAATTGTTATTTAATTAACTTTAATTGTTATTTAATTATGAAGCGGCGGTAGCCTAATGGCTAGGGCGCCGCGGTCATGTGGTTGCGGGTTCGAATCCCACCCATTACACTACCGACGTAAACCCACTCGTAACACAAGCATCTTAGCTTAGCACGAGGGGTTAACGAGATTACTAATAATGTGCGACCCACAATGCTAGCAATCTTTAATAAAAAAAAATAAAAAAAACAATCAATCTCACCTTACTCACAAGTTATGAGTATGACTGGATGGATACAAGCGGGAGATCGAAAAAGAGTTATTATTCTACAAAATATTCTTTCGTAGTTTTCTGAGGTTTACGCGTACCTATGTTAGACATTGAATTAAAACTACTTTTAAACGGATTCTATCGCGGTTTATTTTGACTTTAGTTCCTTACTTTTCAGCACCTTTGTAGGTATCATGGTCATCGAACCGTTAGCCACATGATCGCAAGTCCGACGCCCTAGGAATTAGGCTACCTCCAATAAAAAAAGCCGGCCAAGTGCGAGTCGGACTCGCACACCGAGGGTTCCGTACAAATTTAAGTTTCAAATTATTTTTATTATAATATGATGTAAGTAAAAATTTACAGTTTTTGCAATTTTTCCATTGCCTGTACTACCTATAAGACGTTACTTCGTACCAAATTTCAAGGTTCTAAGTCTACGAGAAGTAAGTTTTGATTCCCGTGCGAGTTTCGAAAATTCGCGGCATAAACGGCTGTATCTTTTGATTGCTTTGGCTTAGGAGTTTGATTTTTTTCACAGCTCCAAGGGACAGTAATCCTGAGTATTGGATATAAATTTTGGTTTGATACCTCCACGCGTTCCTGAGAAAAACGGTCTTGACAGACGGACGGATGGACAACAGAGTGATCCTATAAGGGTTCCGTTTTGTCCTTTTGAGGTATGGAACCCTAAAAAGTTATATATATAATACCGGCCTATAAACGTCCCACTGCTGGGCACAGGCCTCTTCCCCTATAGAGAAGGGATGAGCATTGATCACCACGCTTGCTCATTGCGGGTTGGCGATTTCAGATTCCAATATTTGGAATCCAGGTTTCCTCACGATGTTTTCCTTCACCGTTTGTCAATGATATCTTAGAATGATTAAGAAAGTACATATAACTTTGAAAAAGTCACATTGGTACTTGCCTGGGTTCGAACCTGCAACCATGTGCATGCGAATCCGGTCATTGAACCGCTAGGCCACCACGACACGGCCTAAAAAGTTACTAAAATAATATTCTAAAATACAAACCTTGCAGGGAATCGTTTCCCACATTTCTTGCATCTAAAAACACCAGGTTTTAACAAATCATCATAGTGCACAGTTTTTCCAAAGTCATCCCTATTCTGTTCATACTTCACCACGCCATTTTTAATTTTTAATTCCGTTTTCACTTCACAAGGTTCTAAGTTAACTTGACAGTTAATTGTGAAGTTATTCAGCAACTTATCACAGTTATCTACCAAATCATCTTCGAATATCAGTCTGCTCTTTATAGAACCACTTTCAACACTGTTTTCTCTCGGTACCAAATCTGACATTGATGGTAATTGTGAATAATCATCTTCATTGGGTAGTGTCAGATCTATGATAATTGGATTGGTTTCTGTATGAATCACATTTTGATGTTTAATGACTAGCTGAGTTTCAGGTAACTTTTCTTTTGGGTGTTTTATCCGTGTATGGTGTATGAGATCTCTGTGACTTGTGAAATGGTGTAAACATTCGTTACATTGGTAGACTTTCAGGTTTAGAAGTGGTATTATGATGTGTTTCATATTATGTATTATCCTGCGGTACCTGTAAAAAGAAAAAAAGAATATTATAACAAACAGTACAAACAAACAGTTAACTTATTGATATGATTATAATTAATTAATTAATCACTACATAAATAAAACCTCACACTTGTCTGATCCCAAACTAGGCAGAGCCAATGGCAACCAGACAACTGATAAACATTCTTCTATAAATTTAAATACTTTTTTTTTTAAAAAAACGACGCCCACATTAAGGAATTTAATCCTTGTGTCGCGGGGGTTTCACAAACATTCAAATCACATGCACAAAGAACACCCAGACTTGGAACAAGCATTTGTGGATCACATACATGCTTGTCCCATGCGGGGATCGAACCCGCAGCACGTCGCGCTCAGTGGTACCTAGCGTGGTGACCTATACCACTCGGCTATCCGTGCAGTCAAAACATACCTACATAAAACAGAAAAATTACAGACGGACAAAAAATTATCATGCTCATCACACGAAGATTCGTCCTGGGTGGAATACAAACTATTTTGAACCCACAACCTCTGGTTTAGCAGTCGAGAGTCACTAACCACTACATCAACAGGCCAGTCAAAAATGTATTGAAGAAATGTAAAGCCTTAAAAATAAGCCAGTATAAGAGTTATATTTTTTACTACCTAGCAAAACTGCAGGCAAATGCCTGCATTTTCGGGAATACAAGTATGAATAAGTCATACTTGTATTCCCGAAAATGCTAATGCTATGAAAAATATAGTCTGTTACACAGGGATAATGTAGCAATATAATGTAGAAACAATTTTAGAAATATTTTATGAGTTTAATAATTGGAAATAACAAAAATACAATCTTTATAAAATAAATAATAATAATATTTGGGGAGCTCACACACGGTCATCTGATCCCAAACCAGGCAGAGCCTGTACTATGGTGACCAGACAACTGATAAACATACTTATTTATTTCTAAATACATACATAATAATAATATAGATATTGGATAAGGAGGTTTAAAATATTTAACCATTTGATTAATTTTATTTAAACAGTTCCCGCTCAAACTTAACATAATTTGACATTAAAAAATTATGCTACCTATTGGTCTAGTTTTATTATTTGCTGTTGTTATATAATTATAACAATGAATATATTAATGAAAATTAGTGTCCGACCGAAATTTCGGTTTCGGTTTCGGCCAGTTTCGGCCAAAAAATCAAGTTTCGGCCCGAGTTTCGGTTTCGGCCAAAAACGGCCGAACCTTTCGGCCGCGCCGAAACTTACAACATCGTCCCTTCGGGTCGCGCTCGGCTAACGATTTGGTTATATGATTAAGAATTTGATTATTTTGATTATCTAATTATATTTAATTAGCCATTCGAGGCTAACTGATTGTGATATTTGTGAGTATATATATATTTTTTTTTAATAAAAACGACGCCCGCACTAAGGAATTTAATCCTTGTGTCGCGGGGGATTCACAAACATTCAAATCACATGCACAAAGAACACCCAGACTTGGAACAAGTATCTGTGGATCACACAAATGCTTGTCCCATGCGGGAATCGAACCCGCAGCACGTCGCGCACAGTGGTAATTAGCGTGGTGACCTTTACCACTCGGCTATCCGTGCAGTCAAAATGTAAGTAACTGAAAATAAATAAACATAATATATGAGCATCATATTCTATATATTTTTATTTTATATTAATAATTTCGTTCAGGGCTACGGTAGACTCGATCGAAACCTTATATGAATAACAGAACATAAAAAAATATTGATTTCGAGTCGACAACATATATCCGCAAAATTCGGATTATGGAGAATTTCGTTAAATTAATAAATTAATTAATGGCACTGACAAACAAACCGCAGTCGCCATCTTGGGTAGTTAATAAGGCCGCGTTCCGTAACAGATAATTCTGCTCAAAGTGATTCAAGGAGTTTAATATCATACAACCTCCTTGAAGTGATTACAGTGCTGACAAGGCGTATGACAGTTGCATGATAGTTGGGACCAGAATCGTTTCGGAACGCGTTTGAAATAATAGTTAAAGAATAGGTATTTATTTCGCTTTTTTCACGTTCCGTTGCATACTAGCTCTTATATACGCCTCGCCAATCAACACGTCGCGTGCGTCGCGCCAAAGAAGTATCCATCACAAAGAACTGTGACTCATTTGACTGTGTAAAACGAAACGTCTTGCCGGAAACATTGAGTGAATCATAAAAAAACTTAAAACTTTTCTTCAGTCGTTGACGTTTCGCGAAAATATTAATATTATTTGTGTGTAAAAAATAAAAATTATTTGCGTGAAAACTATTGCAGTTTTTATTTACTATACAATATTAAACACAATGAACGAAGCTATACGAATCTATGGCTTGCTTACCTTTAATATTCCTTGAGAACCGATGACTACAGAAATATTTCCCTACATTGTGTACCTAGATGTGTATCAATCATGACCGAGCGGAGCCGGGTTTTCATCTAGTAGATAAGATAATGACCATCTAAGACATATCTATAATGACGACTCCCGTGGTCGAGTGGCGTTCACTCCGGTTTTTAAGGTGTCGCCAGCTCTAAGGTTCCAGGTTCGATCCCCGGACGGGTCCATGTAGAAAATCACTTTTATACATAGTCTGGAGTCTGGGTGTTTATGGTACCTTTTTTGTCTCCGATTCCATAACACAAATGCTTTTGCTACTTACTTTACTTTTATTATTATTTTAACGCCATAATATTAGATGAAAAATTTTATACATTCTCCTTACTTTGAAAATCACAGAATACATCTTTAATACTACTCTTTACTTTACGCGCGAGCGAAGCCGCGGGCAACAGCTAGTTTAATAATAAATTTGTTTTATTTTGTACCACCATTAAAAAATCGCTAATCGCTACAAATAATTATAGGGTAGTTAAATTTTCAAACAGAACCTCTGTAACTGTGCTGAAATTTCATTGTGATAAATCTTTGAAAGTAGAAACTTGTAATTATAGGTTGGCGAGATATTAATTGTAGAAAAAAACAGGGCTTACTAACATTTTTTCGACATTTTAAGGACTTTTTTTTTTATAAAAGGTTCGGTTTCGGTTTCGGTTTCGGCCGAAACTACAATGAAACCGAACCTTCGGTTTCGGTTTCGGTTTCGGCAAAATAACATGTTTCGGTCGGTCACTATGAAAATATAAATACAAGATTGTAAAAACAAATAAACCATAAACAAATTAATGTACCATATTCTAATAACACTGTCAATAGACAATATGATAGTGTATGCTGTATTTTTTTCGGATTTTGTTTTATACCACTATTGTACCTGTCAACACACCAGTGTGACATTACACTGCTATTGTTTTTTAGCACCGCAGTCTGAGCGATTAAATATTAAAAATAACTCTATTATCCATACTTTGTACCGCAATTTTAACAATAAATAATAATCATCGCGAGGTTTCATACCCGTGCACATGACACCTGCAAAGGTGTTGAAACGTCGGGAACTAAAATAAAAATAAACCGCGATAGAATCCGTTTAAAGTAGTTTTATTTCAATGTCTAATATTCGCGTAAACCTCAGAAAACAATAGGTTTCATACATCATTCTTTTAAAGAACATCTAGTATTTCAATAAGCAATTGTGAATCACAAAAATGGTTATCCATGCATATGGAGTTAGTAGCACCTCTTGCACAGTGATAACTGGCATGGTTGGGACCACTTTGCAAAGCAGACAAGGTTGAATTTGCAACAAAACATGTGGACTTTAAAACTCAAATGAAAAACATAAAGTCAAATAGACTATCGCTCCTTGTAACATACAATATTTCGCTGAATCCAATAAGACTGGAAGGCAAAACCAAATAGCATGGGAAAAGGCTACACAGTAAAAGAAAATGGACATTATCATCTGCCTAACTTTTTTACCGAGCTAAGTATAAGAATTTTTTTTACATACCTATTCTCAAATACCATATCACAGAATTCACACAACTGTTTGTTGTGCCGACACAAGCTGACGTATGAGTTGTGATCATCATGCCTCATCTTCATCGTGATGAGGGGCTTGTCGTCGTCACTGAAGCTGCCGCTACTTCTCCTTCTCTTAACCTTCATTTTAACTGGAAAGAAGATTCAGTATGCGGGGGTTAGTCAAAAAAATAGGATATTCTCATTAAAAAAAACTCAAGTTAGGTTGAAAAAAGAAATTTTGACCCGTATTCATTGCCTGAATGTTTTTTATGGAAACATCAGTGAATTACTCAGTTCTAACCAAAGAGTCTTTAAACCAGTTTTAAAGTAGTATATAAACATACAATCATATATTTTTTTTATTAATAATGTAACAAGCATTAAATAATATTGAACGGAAAATTGCAATACGAAAACAAGAGTGCCTTAATTACCTTTTCAGTCCTATAAACTTAATGAATTCAATATTAATTCTATTACACACAATAAATTACATTATACAGACACAAACTAACAATTACTATATAATTATTAAATTAAATATCAATACAATAGATTACGTGGTTAGTCGAAGCCACAAATCCATTATTTTTTTCTACAAAACTAACAAATCCGTCAAATTTTCATTTTTTTTTACTAGGTACAGAAAAGAAATTTGAAGTTGATCGTTTTTAGCAATGTGGTTAAGTTTTAAGTCTAAATTTCTACCAACGACACAGACTAAAAATATTTTATACGGATCCATTTACAATCGTTTCATCCAAATATTGAACTATGTAAAACTATTATATTTTTATAAGCTTTGATATTTTTAACTATATGTATGATAACAATTAGTTATTTACAATACAAACATATCAGTTGTACAGCTGATAGCTTAAGCTATAAAATATTACTATAAACCTCCAGTCAGTTCCCAAACTCAGTTGAATTAGTTAGCGCAAGGTGTGCCTGTAATCTGTTCCGTTTGTAAATCTGTTTTATTTTTTACAAATATTTTTAATTAATATTCATCTTTCATAAAAAACCTACAGAATAGAAAGTTCTTAATTAACTGGTCACATCGATTGCATACGTTTCGTTTAAAGGGTATTAATTGGTATTCGCAATTTCACAAATCAATATGAGTAAAAAATATATAACAAAAAACCATCTTTCAAATAACATAACATAAATCTCATGCAGTTTTAAAATTATACCTGTTGTAAAAAATATTTTTATGCTGTACAAACAAAACCTGCGAGAAATATCCCATGTAAAGTTTTACGTTTTGGAATGATGTACCGAATTGATTTCGTTCTTTTGCTTACATCTGATTTAACCGGATTATCTCTTATTTATGGTCATTGCTTCATTTTAGTAGATACAGGCGTTTATATTAAACATTTCGTAGTGATTAAAAAATATATGTACGAAACGCAACTGTCAAAATCATATTCAACCAAAACAAGAATCTGTCAGATCAGATATTACTAGTCTCTAATCTGTGGATCAGATCAGTGTCACGTCATAATATAATAAGAGTTCTAACCTTTATAAATATTATTTTTAGTATTAAAACCACCTACTGTGCAAAAATTTAATAACAAAATGGTAAATATGCAAAGAAGCTCTGTGTTATGTATTTGAGAAGTTTAAGAAGCAGTCTCCGTCATGTACAAATAACTTTCGTTAAATTATTCTCATCAAATTATGCTTTTAGGACTTAAAAACGTTCGGTGAGGATGATTTTGATTCAAAGCAATGGATCAATAAAGCTTGGGCAACCAGCGGTAACCAGGAAAAAGAGGTAAATCTATACTAATATTATAAAGAGGAAACCTTTGTATTTTTGTATTTTTGTATGTTTGTATTGAATAGGCTCAAAAACTACTGGACCGATTTCAAAATTTCTTTTACCATTACTTAGAAGGATTCTTCCGAATCCGTATAGGCTATATTTTATCCCGGAAAATAGATAGGATTTTTCGTGGTAGTGAAAATTGTGGAGTAAGTCGACGAAAAAACTGCCGTACGTTAACGATTCTCGCGAACGCTGCCTAAATGGTTAGAGATGTATGGTTGACTTCTATAGAAAAGTTGTAGAACTCAATAATGCCTACAAAAAAGTCCGGGATAGTATAAACCAAACATTTATATTTTAGCCATTATAACCACTTTTCCATAGAATAAAAGTAATTAAAATTATTAGCCTATGTTTATTGATCATATTATCGTCAAATACTAATCCTTATCCAAATAAACTATTTATTGAGCAAGATTGTTTCAATAGCTATAAATTACTTTTTATTTTATTCCAATCGGACAATTCATTCAAAAGATATTACGAATTTAAAATTGTAATTGGTATGAAATGAATGATGGCCGCCGGCCGATAGGTATGTGTCGCACGACTCGCACGGCGAAACCGCAGGGGGGGGGGTGCACATCTATGAAGAAATAAACGTCCACCCGTGCGAAGCCGGGGCGGGTCGCTAGTGAGAAATAAAATGAAAAGTCAACCTCAACTTCAAATAAACAACAATTCTTTCTTATGGACCTTCTTCTATCATAATTTTTTTTTCCTTAGCCTATACTGACCCACTATATAGGCAAAGGCCTCCCCCATTATATTTAAGAAAATAGTACTGTAATCTTTTAATATATTTAGTACATAGCAACAATTATATTTGATTAAATCTTGCTGATAAGAATTCAATTGCAAAAGAAGTAGTTAACAGACCAATTTTGGCGAATTTTATGCTTTATGTAAACAAGAATTTTGACTGTTCTGTTTTATCTCAACCTAAAGTTATTATTAAAGTTTTATTATTGGCTCACCCTTCCCAGTTCTGGGCAAAGACTGCAAAGATGGTCTATAGTACCCAATCTTGCGCCATCTTAAACCAATCCCCATAGTATGACTATAGCTACCTCTATAGAAATTTTTCTTAATTAATTAGTTTTAAATTCTTGATTGAGCTTGAACTTTATGAAGTTTCTTGCTGGTTCTTCTCCATAGGACACTTTGGAACGCACACCTACAGTAATTTATTTTTAAAGTTAACGTTTTATAATTCGCCTATTTTAGGTTTACTAGAAATAAATACATTTTGATTTTGAAGTATTATATTATTTAGACGGGGTTTATATGATATTTTCAGATTTTTGTAGCCAACACAGTGTCAAGACTACAGTTGTATATGAAACAGCTGACTAACTCTCTAGATGAGACTACAACACAGGTAACTATACATTTATTACTAGCTCCTACCTGCGGTTGTGTTCGCGCACGTTTACTTTTGAACCTTTAAAAACTTTCAGTATAGGTAGGTTATATAAAAAAAATAAATTAAACTTACCAGCAATGAGAGTCGCACATACACCTCGTGTTAAGCTTAATGCTTGCGTTACAAGTGGGTTCATGTTGGTAGTGCAATGGGTGGGATTAGAACTGGCAACCACGTGATCACAAGTCGGCGCTTTAGCCATTAGGCTACCACCACTTAAAGAACATATTAAAGAATAAAAAAAATTATAAAAAATATCATAGATATTTTGAAAACCTTTTTTACGACCCAGAACGATAGAACTAATTATCTGCATATTTCACCAGATCGTGACCTCAATCCCCCGCATCGTCCAAGACGCATCCTCGCTGCAGTTGGAAGGAGCACTTCTGCAACAGAAGCTGCTCTCCCTGGAACAGAAGGTGGCCAGCGTGGAGGAGCAGACCGGACACTCTATTGAGAGTCTCCAGAAGATTGATCAGCTTAAGAGTCGTCTAGAGGTAATTTCCACTCAGCCTATTGCGGTCCACTGCTGGACCTGGGCCTCTCCCATGTTGGGCCACAACACCCGGTCCTCCATATGGAAGCTGTGTGTTGTGGTGCACCATTATTAAGGTGTTTGCCCTAGTCACCACGCTGGGCAAGCGGGTTGGTGACCTGGTCTACTGTCAGCTCTTTAGGAGTATGTTGCTACTTTCTCCGCATCCATTAATTGGTGAATGATTGTTTTGTTGGAGAAAAATGGAATGTAGGTACCAGAAGCCCCTCATCATGTGCAGATGGTGTACAACGGGGTTTAAGTGAGGTTAAAATCCCACACCCCCTAGTCTTGTAAATCCTCCAGAAAGCCAGGCGCCTATTGAAGGTTTCCCCCCGCAAAAAAAAAAGATACTGATTGTAATAGCAACGCACACATCATTAATAGTCTATATTCTATAAATGATTCCGTATCGGCCCGATTATCGGTCCTACTCGTGGGCTTAGGTAAATCCTACTAATATTATAAATGTGAAAGTGTGGATGTTTGGATGTTTGTTATTCAATCACGCAAAAACGGCTGAACGGATTTGGATGAAATTTAGCATGCATGTAGCCTTTGACATGGAAAAGTACATAGGCTACCTTTTATCCCGATTCCTTAAGTAGTTCCCGAGGGAAAATTGAAACTTATTTACGAGCTAAGCCGTGGGCAGAAGCTAGTATAACATAATTTGTATGAGGAGAATCTGTTGAATTGAAATAAAATTCCTTTTACCAGAATGCAGCATCAGCACTCCGCGAAGCAGACAAGTGGGCAGCTCTCGCGTCTTCCTTAGAAGACATACTGGAGACTGGGGTCCCCACCCAGGCGGAGAAACTGATTGAGTTGGCTGAACAGGTCGCCGCCATGACTGCTAGTCTAGAGGTAAATATCCTGGCAAATTCTTTCGTGATACTTTGAAATTAATGCTCGTGGCTAAGTAAGCCGGTAGTACGGTTTAACTGATAATAAAGGTTAAGCCGCGGTGAGTCCGTGGATGGGTGACCATTTGTAAACATATCGAGACCCCTCCGTGCCTCGGAAAGCACGTTAAGCTGTTGGTCCCGACTGTCATACAGTGATCTTTGATAGTCGTTAAGTCACCAGTCTTACTATAGAATACTGTATTACCTAGCAATAGGTTGTGGAGGTCAGATAGGCAGTCGCTCAGTAAAATAAGGTTTTCAGCTAAATCCGGTAAGACTGGAAGCCGACCGACGGCAGAAAACACTTGCAAATATGCTAATATAAGTCAGTTTGGACAAATATTCGTAAATGTGACCAGAATCGGAGATATTTTTATTTCCTTATCATAAAGTTCCGGATAATTCTCAAGGGTATTCGGAGACTAGTCGAACTAGCTTTTTAATTTGTGCGTTACTGTTTTAAAATGACATAAAATTTTTGTGCGGTTTCATTATTAATATTTTATGCTACCATTCTATGGTATTTTCGTGACGTATTATGGATTCAAATCCCTTGTAAATTAATATTTATATATGTACTTATGTGATCAGGTACTAAGCGACGCACCCGACTATGAGAACAAGCGTCTACAGTTAGAAACTCTTTATAATCGACTGGAAGCGGCCATCAGTCCTCCACTGATCGAGGCGCTCACACAGATGGATGCCGGTAAGTTCCTATCATTTCTGATCGCCTGGTACTTTTCATCGGCAAAGTAACCCCTGAATACACAAACGCTACTTAACTTTAAGTGTTTCTTAAATTTAAATGGGTGCTTGTTGCTAATACCTTTGTTACAGAGCCAGCATGAGACTTAACGACGACTTAAATCTGATTAAGGTTTAAGTACTTTTCATTTGCAGATATATACCGAATACTCAAACGCTACTTAACTTTAAGTGTTAATTAAATTTAAATGGGTGTTTGTTGCTAATACCATTAAGTTACAGAGCCAGCATGAGACTTAACGGCGACTTAAATCTGATTAAGGTTTAAGTATTCGGTCATTATCGCCGCTTATTGACTGTATCGTGTGTAAAGTATCGCAAGATAGATATTTAAGAGCCACTCAAAGTTGAGTTGTAGTTAAGCTTCGATACAGAAAGGGGCTCGACAGAAGTGATAACAAACTAATCTAAGTTGAACTATACGACAGCAGTAGTCAGGCGAGGAGGAGCCTGCCTACTGCTGCCGTATGCGTGAGAGAAAGGGAAGCCAGAGTGGCGCCGTAACCATGCCGTAACGCGTTACGTTACGTAGCAGTTTACCCTTCCATAAGAAGTTATCACTTCATAAAATCGGGCCCGAAGGGACATCTATGGGATAAGCTCTTATTATTTATGATCGCCTGGTACTTTTCATTGGTATCGACGAATACTTAAACGTTACTCAATTTGTAAGTCGCCCTTAATTCTCATGCTATCTCTGTCAATTTAAGATGTAAAATAGGGTAGAGATTTAAGAGCGACTCAAAGTTAAGTTGTGTTAACACTGATTGAAGCCCTCACACTAATGGATTGGTTAAGCTCTTACGATTAATGATCGCCTGGTACTTTTGATTGGCAGACTAGTGATCGAATACTCAAAAGCTACTCATTTGTTAAGTCGCTGTTATGTCGAATGTCGTGTCTGTCACTTAATATTAAAGTAGCAATACATAGAGATTTGAGAGCGACTCAAAGTTAAGTGTTAAAGTTCCGGAATGGGCTTGTGACGTCACGCCTTGGTAAAAATTGCAAATATAAAATTAATAATAATTTTGCGCAAAATAAAATTATTAGTGTGTCGTTTTTAGAATTCGTTATAGTTTGAAGTATATTGCACGCCTCATAAGCGAAGCGTTGAGGTGGGTATTACTGCCAGTTTACGCACACCGAGTGATTCTCCAACTTAAAATGTCACTTTTTTTATTCTTTATTGCTTTTATAAGTGAATATAAATAGGCAATTGTTGAGAAAAAACACTATTTTTAACACTCATATTTTTAAATCTTTATTTATTATTTAAACTAATAAAGAAATTGATTAAAAAAGTTCTGTCTTGGACGTCCGTGTGTCTGTATGTACGGATCCCGTATCTTGTGGTCACGATGACGAGCGAAATACCTACTTCACTTATCGAGTTGGTTGTTTTTTATAGGCTTCAGTATTTTGAGGAGTAGAAGCCTATTACTTTTCACGGTATAATTCGATGTAGTTTTATTATTATTTACAAATAATCTCAATTTTATTGTAATGAATGAGATTATGAGGCGTGCAATTTTGGATTTTCCAACTATTTTTGATTTATGAAATAAAAAAAATAATTCAAATACCCAATTGAGGTGGTAATGCTATTATGGAACTTTTCCGTACGCGATAGAGCGCACAGCTCGCTACGTGACGATATTCGCGGGCATGTCGCGGTCGGCGTCGCTGTGCCGCTGCTGGCGGCGAGCGGCGGCGGCCCGGCTGGCGGCCGCCTGGCGCGCGCTCACCGTACACACGCTGGCCGCCACCACCACCATGCTGGCTGCAGACGCTGCCAGGCAGGTAGGCTGTTCCAGGATGCTCTCCCAGGATCTCTGGACTCTGAAGAGTAAGCAGCCAAAATCTACCATTTTCGAGTCTCTGCATCACCTTAAAAACCGCTCTTCGTCCTCTCCTCTACAAACTAATTTTGCTGTGCCCGATAGGGTCCATAATTGTCTGTTAAATTTACCCACCAGCCTTGTACACATTATGGTAGCTAAAGCACTTGTGTTATGGAAACAGAGACAACGAAGGTACCACAAACACCCAGACCCGAGACAATTTAGAACAGTTTTTTCTAACTTGACCCGTCCGATGATCGAACCTGGGACCTCAGAGCTGGTACACCTTGAAAACTGGTGTGTACGCCACTCGACCACGGAGGTCGTCGAAACACATTTATATGCTGGAATAATAGTATCTTATTTTTCAGGTGGATTGGCTTACCAATGTCCTTAAAACGGACACACCACTCGCGGAACTATTGAGACTGTACACAGACTTATTGCTATCATTAGATCCATCGCCGACCAAGGTTTGTAAAATAAAGGCTTATTAATTAAAAAAAACAAACAATCAATGAGGCGTTCCATTTAAGGCTTGAAGTGTAAAAAATGCATTACGCATATCCCCCTCACGGTGGAATGGGAGGGGGTTATATGGGACTCCCCGGGCTGACCCGGTATATATATAATATCATTAATATTTGCCCTTGGACATTTAGGTGAATAGTAAAACTATAGGTAATTGAGTTGCTCTGGAAAGAGAATAATTTATTACATAACCATTTATAACAATTTTACAAAACATTTCATAACATAAATTAAACATAAAACCCACCTGGAAAGAGAAACAACATTTACAGCTATTGCTTCACCAGTTCTTAATAAAATAAAATAATCAAATTATAATCATAGTCTTTTAAAGCGCTGTCATTTAGTAAATCTGACAGACGATCTATGGGAGATTAAAAAGAGGTTTTACACTTTATAAATAGGTACTTAATAATAAAATTATAAATTAAATGAGGTGTCACGCACCTCGTTTACATCTCCCCCCCTCCCTCCTTTTAAAGTACAAAGTTTTATTGTTCTATTCTTCTACTGGTATGAGTTTTGTTATATGAAAGAGGTTCGATTCTGACTTTCTGTGACCCGTGTTTATTTTATAAATTGAATTGGATATTTTATCTAAAATTTGATAAGGCCCTATTTTCAATTCATCCAGTTTTTTTCGGTTTAACCGATTTCCATTTTCAACATATACCGAATCTCCGACTTTTAGTTCATAATGTTTTCTGTTTTTATCAAATCTTTTTTTGTTATTATTGTGTGATTTTATACTATTTTCTAAGGCAATTTTTCGGTCCCGTAATAAATGATGCTGTGTTAAATTTTCTTTCAATTCATCTGGTAGAATGTTAACATTTTTTCCCTCCAATAAATATTTTGGGGCGAACCCTGTTACGCTATGTTCAGTCTCATTATATTTTTCCGTACATTCGTGAGCTATAGTTGTCCAAGCGATTTTATCCTTCTTTTCATTAATCTTACATCGAATTTTATTAACCAACGTTTGATTCAACCTTTCGTTTAGTCCATTCGAAAATGGCGCATTTACTGCAGTGAAAACTATAGATATATGTTTTGATTCTAAAAAATTTTTGAATTCTTTTGAATTTATTCCTGGATATTGGTCTGATAGAATTAAGTCAATTTTATAATCCTGTGTTATTTTTTGGACAAGTTTTATAAAATCATTCGCATTCTGGGTTTTGGATGTTAAAATATACGCGTAACGAGTGAAGTGATCTACTAGAAGATGTAAATATGTTTTGGTTGAACGAGCACCACCAAACCCCCCTATGGTATCAATAGACACTATTTCAAACGGATAGGTAGCGGGACCCAAGTGAGACATTAGTCCAAATTTGTATTTTCCTCTGGATTTATTTTTTATACAGATTTCACAGTTGTCGCAATATTTTTTTATATTATCTAATAAATTTTTGGCGTGATAAAAGGGTTTAATCTTGTTTTCCATTTGTTGTCTGCCTAAGTGACAGTAGTAATTATGTACATGTTTTATAATATTCTTACTTAACTCTTCACTAAGTACAACCTTTTCATTTTTCCCTGTCTTTTTATAATATATATCATGTTTGAAAATAAATTTATTTATATTTTGTTTTATATCTTCATTTTTATCTTGATCATTTCTTATGTCCACTAATTTAACAAAATTTACTACTTTTAAACTACTATCTTGATTTTCATACGATTCTAAAACAGGGTTTCTACTTAAAGTATCTGCCTCTATATTATATTTACCCGGTGAATATATTATTTTAAAATTGAATTGTGACAAATAATACGTTAAATCACCCAGTTCTTCGTCAGTTCTGGCTTTAATATTCATTTTTTCTAAAGGTTTGTGATCTGAAAAAACCGTGAATGTTTTTCCTATAAGCCAGTGTTGCCAGTATTTTACCGCCTCTTTTATTGCCAAACACTCCAAATATATGGCTTTTTTCTTTTTTTGGGAGTCTTTCAATTTTTTTTGAAAAATAAGCGCAAGGTTTTTCGTCACCGTTGGTTTGAATTTGTTTTAAAATCGCACCTATACCTTGTAAGCTAGCATCTGTATAAATATGTATTGGCAAGTCTGGATTAAAGATAGCTAGAATAGGTTTTGAGCAAAGCAGTTTTTTTATAGTATCAAAGGATTCTTGACATTTACCGGACCAAACGAATTTTTCTCCTTTTCTCAATAAATTATGTAAGGGATCCAGTATAATTGAAATATTTGGCACATATTTTCCATAAAAATTAATTTTTCCTAAAAATTGTCGGACGTTTTTTTGTGTTTTTGGATTTGGAAATTCTTTTATGGCAATCAAATTATCTTTCAGTGGAGTAACAGTATTGTTTTTAATTATGTGCCCTAGATATTTTACCGAGTCCTGAGCAAAGTTGCATTTCGTGAATTTTAATTTAAAACCCTCTCTTAATATTGCTTCCAATAACAAAGATAGATGCTCAATATGTTTTTCGAATGTTTCAGAAAATACTAAAATATCATCTATGTAAATAACAGTAAAATCTGAAAGTTTATGCTTTCTTATAATGCTACTTAATATTCTCTGAAAAATAGCAGGCGAAGTTTTTAAACCAAAAGGTAAACAAGTCCATTGAAAGTGTGCCTCCTGAGTTACAAATGCTGTTTTTTGTCTATCTTCAATTTTAAGGGGTATGGACCAGAACGCTGAGTTTACATCGAGTGTTGAAAAAAATTTACAATTCCTTGTTTTAACCATTAAATCCTCTATTAACGGGAATGGTTGCGATTGAGGGACTACGATTTTATTTAATTCGCGAAAATCTATACAAAGTCTCGATCTTCTTCCTTCTTCTTTTTTAAATGCTAGTGTTACCGGAGCGGCAAAAGGGCTATACGACTCCTCGATTAAATTATTTTCTAGTAATTTCGATATTTGATGTTCAATTTCTTTCATATCTTCAATAGAGCACCTATACGGTCTTTTACTACAGTATTTATCTATTAACAAATCAATATGGGCTTCATAACCTTTTACAGTACCTATATCAAATTTGTCTTTAGCGAAAATCGAATTATATTTGTTTATCAATTGATCAATAGCGGATTTTTCCTGATGATCTAAATTGTTTACTGATATATCAAAATTATCGACTATTATATTTTCATTAAAGTTTATTTTATATTCATTTATGATAATCTCTTTTTTATTGTTGTTTGTAATATCCCTTTTTTTTTCATAATATATACCTTCTTTATACTCACTACCTGAACTGCCAGGAATTTCTTTAGTGGTTATTTGTTGCTTTTCTTTATTTTGTATTTCATCTTCAGTATTATTACTGAGCATATTTTGGGTGATATTTAAATCCTCATTTTGAGTTAAATTAAATGTCTGTATACAGTCTAACCCAACTAGGAAATCGTAGTCGAAATTGTCTTTATCTATAACAAAAATATTTACATGTTTTTCAATTTCGAAAATTTTTATTTTTAAAGTTACCATTCCTATTGATTTTTTTACGCCATTAATTGTTTTTAAACCTGCATTTTTATTATAACCAGGTGTTTTTTTAAATGATAATAACCTAGAATTTATTAAGGAAACATTAGATCCTGAATCATAGATCCCTGATGTTTCTAAAGTATCATTTATTAGTAATTTAATTTTAATTAATGGCGGCACTATTAGTTTTTTGGGTCAATTTCATTTAATTCCGTTTCTAATTCAAAATTGTTAACACTCCTTATTTGATCTTTAGTTGGTCTATCATTAACTTTAATTTTGAACCAACATTGGGATTCAGGGTGGTAACGTATACCTTTATTCTCTTTTTCACAAATTTTACATGGACTATACAAAGGCTTCCCCTTTTTCTCTTTAATCCTACTTTCAGAAACTCCTATCTTCTTATCAAATGGTTTTTTGTTTACCATATGTTCTAAACTTCTTATATTATTAAATAAGTCTTTTGTTTCCTTTAAACTATTCCTATCAATCTTATCCGCAATAAAATTCGGTAATCCGGTGGCAATCAGGTCAATTAGAGTTAGTTTATCTATGGACTTATTAATTTCTAATAGTAATCTCTCTTTTTTTAACGCATACTCGAGTAGTGAGCCTTGTCTGTATTTATATAACATTGCATACCTGATCGGTGACCAACCTTTATCCGCATATGTCTCGCAAAAGATTTCTTTCCACATTGCCCATTCTGAATTTATTGTATGCTTTATAAGCATGGAACTATACCAGTCTAAACAAGAATCTTCAATAAATAACCTAAAAATTTCAATTTTTTTGTCGTCTTCTATTCCTATACGTGCACACTCCGCTTCAAAGATATTCATCCATTGGGACACATTAGTAATCTTGTTGTTGAATTTTTCAATTACAAATTTTTCTGCCATCTTTCCCTTATTAAAAGGTTTTGATGAGTCTTTCTTCATATCAGCGAAGCTTTCCATGATTCTTGCTAGAGATTCTTCAGAAATTCCTGTTGTAGAAGTAGAAGCTTGAGGTTCAGTTTGTTCCTCCAATAGGTATCCCTTAAACTGCATATTTCCATCTTTATCACAATAAACCGCCTTCATCTCCGGGCTCATGGATATCCACACCTGTCTTTTCTCGTGCCGTTTTTGTAATGAAATCTTTACCTTTTGAAAGATTTCGGTCTGCAATATTTCGACATGTAGTTTTGTAGATTGTAACTTGTCTGGGATCGCAAAGATCCGACCATCTGAATCTGTAATCTTTGTTACACAAATTATATTCGTTTTCACATCTTCACTGGCCTTGACCATGAATTCAAATTTAACTTTTTCCATTTTTCTTGGAACCGACCGCAGAAATGTTGTTTTATAATATCATTAATATTTGCCCTTGGACATTTAGGTGAATAGTAAAACTATAGGTAATTGAGTTGCTCTGGAAAGAGAATAATTTATTACATAACCATTTATAACAATTTTACAAAACATTTCATAACATAAATTAAACATAAAACCCACCTGGAAAGAGAAACAACATTTACAGCTATTGCTTCACCAGTTCTTAATAAAATAAAATAATCAAATTATAATCATAGTCTTTTAAAGCGCTGTCATTTAGTAAATCTGACAGACGATCTATGGGAGATTAAAAAGAGGTTTTACACTTTATAAATAGGTACTTAATAATAAAATTATAAATTAAATGAGGTGTCACGCACCTCGTTTACATATATACTAATAACCCAGCGGCATTCCCGCATCGTCTGAGTGGAGAAACTGGGAAACCGGCTCAGGCTTTACGTCTAGTGACCTGCGACTCCTGGCTCAACACACCAGTTTATATACTTTCCCAATTAAGTTACAGAGTTCACTGCCCGAGTGTCCCTATTTTGATTTCACGTCTACGGCGACTTGTGCGACATCTGACAATCTAATATAGATTGAATTTCCATTTAGTCCTGTTGTCTGTTGTGAGACTTCTCTCTATCTCGAGAGATTGACCGAGATATTAAGCACAGAATTAGCTCAGGTTGGCTTAAATGGCGAGAAATGACTGGGATGATATGTGATTCTAAGATGCCCGTAAAGCTGAAAGGTAAAATGTATAAATCGGCTAAAGACCTGTATCGATGTATGGTTCAGAATGCTGGGCAGTGAAAGGGACTGATGAAAGACGATTGCATGCAGCGGAAATGAGAATGCTTCGATGGATGACTGGAGTGACGAGATTAGATAGGATAAGGAATGAGTAAGTATATTAGAGGAAGCTTGAAAGTAGCGCCTGTGAATGAAAAGATGAGAGGTAAGCGTTTGTCGTGGTATGGACATGTTATGAGGAGGAATGAAAGTCACATAACTAAACAAGTTATAAGTATGACTGTGGATGGGTATACAAGCAGAGGGAGACCGAAAAAGAGATGGATGGAAGGAAAATACGCATTGAGCAGACCCCATATGAATGGGATAAGGGCAGGACGAAGAAGAAGTCTGTTGTGAGACTTCCAGGGTCTTCAGGAAAGACATGAGCCAAATGTGGCATTTCAATGGCACCCTGGATATTATATCATAGTCTAAAGGCTGGTGCTATTTCCAGGTGGTTTCAGCCAATCTCAAGTTATGCTCGACCCCAGAAGAAGGAATTCAGCTATTGATAGCTCTGAGAGCGGATATAGACGACTTTATATCTTGCATCCAAGGGATTATTGATGCACCGAGACCGAATAAAGGTAATAAATACTGACATATTTTTTTAAACTATCTGAGTCCCGCGGTTCTTCCCGCTGTCTATATTTTTCTGGTAAGAAATATAGCCTGTCATGACTACTATCTCCTGGGAGTATCCAGGCTGTCGACTGCACGGATAGCCGAGTGGTATAGGTCACCACGCTAACTACCACTGTGCGCGACGTGCTACGGGCTCGATCCCCGCATGAGACAAGCATTTGTGTGATCCATAGATACTTGTTCCAAGTCTGGGTGTTCTTTGTGCATGTGATTTGAATGTTTGTGAAACCCTCGCGACACAAGGATTAAATTCCTTAGTGTGGGAGTTGTTTTTATAAAAACAAAAAAGAACCTGTGTATCAAAATGGGTCAAGCCGTTTGAGAGTGAAGAGGTTAAAAACATACAAACAAACAAACTTTCTACTTTATAATATTACTGTGTTAAATAAACAGTAATAATTGTATTTCAGAAACGTTATCGCCGGCGACATTACGCGAGTTCGGTCGAGCTGCGTACGCGCCGCTTAGGGAGCTACTACCGAAATACACGGAGTTACAGACGCAATTGCTATTGGAGCACCTAAATGATCCACAACTTCAACAGGTAAGCCTATACTAATGTAGGCAGACAGTGAGACGTGAACAATAGAGTACTGCTACTGTTTGACCGCACTAGAGGTGGGCCGATCAAAAATTAGCCAACGGCGAGGCCGAGTGAAATTCGTCGACGCGGAGTAAAAAAAAAATTATAATTGCCATGGATGAAAACGATTTTCTTAACCGCGATCTTTTTACGTTCATAACCAACCCTGCTATTGAAAAACGTTTACTCGACGTACTTGTAGCAGGAATTGCAAGAATAATCTTGACAAGCGCAGCAATTCCTGGAAACACATTATTCTCTCGCCAATTGGGTATTTGACAATTTTTTTTTAATTTCATAAATCAATAATATACTTCAAACTATAACGAATTCTAAAAACGACACACTATTAATTTTATATTGAGCTAGTTACAAGCATTCCAATATTGCTAATTTGACAGAGATAGCGATAATGTGATGTGACGTCAATATTTAGTTCTCCATACTAGTCTGAATAGAGATAAAGCATGCGACATCAACTAACTTTATAATTTATATAATTGTGTATATATTTTTTTGTTACTTTTTCGCAATTTTGCTTCAATTTACGACTATTTTTAGAAACATTTGTCAGAAATCAACTTTTCGATAGAAGTCAAATACCCAATCAGGCAAGGACATCCCTGTTCAAAGTGTCCACTTCCCGTCCACCTCAATCACCACCAAATTTCAAATACTCGGCGGCTGCGACGCACACCTCTAGACCGCTCACGCCGAATCCTAACAGCCAAGTGACATTTCTACAAGAGTTAAGAGGAATCACGTGTATACTTTGGGAGGGGATTTTTGATCCCCCCTCCTCCCCTGTAACGCACCGTAACGTTTTTCTGTACCCCC
Source organism: Plusia festucae (assembly GCA_950381575.1). NCBI lineage: Eukaryota > Metazoa > Arthropoda > Insecta > Lepidoptera > Noctuidae > Plusia > Plusia festucae. Next base: position 2,061,705 of record OX494457.1, read on the forward strand.
GCTCCCCCTCTCTAAACATTACGTAAGACTCAAGTGACCATTTTTATCCTAAAGTCGCAAAAAGTTACGTTATAGTTTTTAACCTTGGTATACTTTTATTTTCCTTTGCGGTAATAATACTAAAGAAAACAAGAGATTTTAGACGTAACGTAATTGAAAAGGGTTGCCAATTTGGGAGTTTTTATACCCTAATTAAAAAAAAAACTGTTTTGACATTTGTACTTGTCAATTTAGTCTCCAGGATTTTAAACGGAATAAAGTTGTATCTGGCTGCCGCTTCATAGCTTCGGATGGACAATGTATTATTTAAAAAAATTGTTTATGTAATCAGAATCAACATTAATTTATGAAGAACTGTAATGACCATTGAAGATTATTTTTATTTGTAATTCTTCTTACAGGAAGATCTTCTCGAACATTCTAGAGCTATCTTAACAGTTTCGGAGCGCTGTGAACACTGGCTAGATAGAGCTTACAGCAGAGCCAAGAAGATAGCCGGAGATGCCTTACATCCGTACTATATGCCGGCTGTCGAGGTAACTATAAATATATAAATATATACAGTGTGTAACAAAAACCCTGTCCGATCCCTGAGAATATTATTCGGTATCGTACTGCGGACACACATACGTAACTATTAAATGGATTGGAGATTATAATTTTTCCCCACTCAAAATAATTAAATACAAATAAAAACTGATCCAAGGCAACAGCTGAACAACTGACCGCTCCTCAAAGTTCACGTACTTACTACCTACAGTTTTGTGTCAAAGGAGCCGCCTGAGATTGTTCATGAACTGTACCACGTATACGCGTTTATTGGATCGGACAGGGGTTTTGTTACATGTTGTATATATATATATATATTCAATTAAATTCTTCATTGCATACCATCATGTTACATAGGTGGTCAATTATTTAGTAAGTTCACAGCTCATTATGGACCCTGTCGGGCAGATCAAAAGTAGGAGAGAAGAGGAACATGCTAATTGTTGTATTTTTATGTAATATGATATTATTAGTTGTATCCCGCAGCTCCGCCCGCGTGGGTGGCCGTTATCGTGACGAAAATTAGCCTATGTCCTCTCTCAGGCTCTATATTATCTCTGTACCAAATTTCATTTAAATCGGTTCAGTATTTTAGGAGTTATTGCGTAACACACAAACAGAGTTCTTTTTGTATTTAAATTATTAGTAAGGATTATTCTCCACTAGAGCTAGAGGGTTATTCTCTAAGTCCAAACAAAACATAACGTGGTACGACGCAGAATTTAGTTCAAGAATCCCGGATCGCCAAATCTTTTTTGTGTTCTGAGATTGGCCGGATTGTGTTAGTATATACGTTTTAGGCCATTTAACTGATTTTTATTTAAAAACTAGCTGCCCGGACAGACTTCGTTCTGTCAAAAGTAATTTTTTTTTTGTTATTATTTATGTTTTACACCTTTTAAACCTTCCCTGGACTTCCACAAACATTTCAAGATCAAAATCAGCTAAATCGGTTCAGCCGTTCTCGAGTTTTAGCGAGACTCACGAACAGCAATTGATTTTTATATATATAGATATAGTAAGTTAAAGGAGATAACGCGACTCTTAACCCTAGACGTAATAGCACGTTAACAGCTTTGTCTTAGTGAATAAGACCCCTGGGGTTTTTGATGATATACATACTTGTTCAATTTTATTTATGAAAGCTTTTTGGATTTTTTTTTTCAGAACTTCATATGCACCCTCTCTTCATTAATATCAGCTCACGCTCGACGCATTGAGACCACTTTCCTATCCTCTGCATCATCAGGCCAGGGTACAGGGGTACTCTCCACCAGCTTCCCCGCCTCGCTGATGCTGCAGACCGCGGCTGCCACTATCCTGGATGTCCTGGCAAACCAGCAGGATACGGAAGGTAGGTGTTCATTTTTCCTGATGTCATAGAGACCTTCCTATCTGGATCATGAGGCCAGGGTGCAAAAATGCTGTACACCAGTTTCTCCGCCTCAATGATGCTGCCAACTGCGGCTGCCAACATCCTGGATATCCTGGCTAACCAGCAGGATACGGAAGGTAGGTGTTCATAGCTCCTGATGTATAGCTCGGGTCTTTTATTTATGTGATGTCACCAAAAAAGCAATATGGCGGAAGATCAGATTCTTTTATGAAAAAAAATAATGTTTTTAATTCGTTTTTTTAAGCTATTGCATAGCTTTTATCGCGGGCTTTGAGCGCGGCGACCGAATCAAGAAATTCCGTAACGAAAATAATCCTAACACCCCCCACTCCGACCGGCACAGCGGTGCGGCGTTGAAAGCCGTGCATCGTCTAACGTCGTTTCAGTTCGGCAGACTTCGGCACGGTGTTTGTGTACGTGCAACTAGACGTATGCTAGATCGAGACGAGCTGCTCCGAAATCGGACGAATACGTAAGCAGCTGTTTGTGAGAAAGTATATAGGTGTATAGGTTATGTTAGTATCTTTTCTCACACAGAAAATTAAAGTGGGATCGCCCAAGAGTACGCTCTTCTTTTGCACGCAGATCATTTGCATTCCTTGGACCTTACCTCTACACAAAATTTTACGAAATAAATAAAGAAATATTAGACCTAACATATTTCCGTTTTAAAAACACTTTGTTTAAATGGCTACAACCAAAAAACTATATCCAAACTGAAGATTTAATAAATATTCCAGTGTAACTATATATTAGTTCAACCATATCTAATTCAGCCAATTACTCTTCACTTACACAGACAACCAGATATAATCTACTGCTATTTTACTATTCTTTTTGTTCAAAGTTATGTAATGGTAATGTGTTTTAACTATAATAAGTATTATGTACTTGGGAAGAGACTGGACTCCACGACACAGGGTATCCTAGTGTGGAGTCCAGAGAACTGTAGAATTAACGCATCAGTTTTTTTCATAAATAATGTAACTTGTTTATGTAAACATTGTACAAATTTATGTTATAAATAAAGATTTTATTATTTATTATTATTATAGTATCTATCATCTATGTACAACAGTGAATAGCTAGCGCTTAAAATTTGTAAATAAAGTGTTTTAAAAATGCATAATTTGATAAAAAATGCTATGCAATAGCTTTACCGCGGAAGTCCCCGAGTGCCACTCGTGTTTTTTTTTTTGGATGAACAGGCTACCCAATTTTTTTATTGTTATTTTTATGTTTTCAGAGACCAAGGACCCAGATACTCTTCACGACTTACCTTATCTTCTGCTGGAGCCTTCAGTCCGGCAACGGATTCAATCTCCGAAAGCCGCAGTGCCATCCGCTGCCGCACTCCGCCGCAGCCAGGACCAGCTCAGGAACCTCGCCAGAGCTATACTACGGAACCCAATACATGTTCAACTAGGTAAGTAAATAAAAAAAATTAAGTACCTTAGCCCTTGTTTTTTTAAGGTTTGAATAATATACAGGATTATTTTAAAAGGAGTGGGTATATTTTAAGAGGTATTCAGGTGCATAAAACTAAACAACTTTCCCCAAGGAACATAGGTCGAAATATTAAAATTGAAAATCATCTTTTCATAAAAACATAAGTCACGTGACCTGTTACTTTGTATGAAAAGTTCATTTTACATTCTAAGATTTCGACCTATGTTCCTTGGGGAAAGTTGTTCAGTTTTATGCACCTGATTACCTCGTTGAATATATGCACTCCTTTTAATTTAATCCTGTATGTGTAATTAATAATTATTGTTTCAGAAAAAATACCTCAGCTCTCTGTATGGAATAATAACGATGCACTCTCTACTGATCTACCTGACTTCGCCCTCTCTCCGCAGGAGTACATCACTGAGGTAAAAATATGTTAATACTACTTTGTAAGACTAAAAAAAAATATTTTTTTTTTCTTTTCTTTTATAAAACGACGCCCACACTAAGGAATTTAATCCTTGTGTCGCGGGGGTTTCACAAACATTCAAATCACATGCACAAAGAACACCCAGACTTGGAACAAGCATCTGTGGATCACACAAATGCTTGTCCCATGCGGGGATCGAGCCCGCAGCACGTCGCGCACAGTGGTAATCAGCGTGGTGACCTATACCACTCGGCTATCCGTGCAGTCAAATTTAAAAAGAATAAGAAAATATATAATCTATTTGAATAAAAACAAACTTACAACCAGTCTTACTATGGGATACTGTATTACCCAGTAAGATGGGTTTTTGAGCTCAGATGGGCAGCTCCATGTTAATAATTTTCAGTTTATTTTTTCCTTATACAGATCGGTCAATACCTGATGACACTGCCACAGCATCTCGAGATGCATCTATCTGAGAAACAAGCCCCGTTGCAGTATTTATCAGAGGTCAGTATATCCAACATGTAACAAAACCCCTGTCCGATCCCGAAGAGTATTATTCGGTATCGTACTGCGTGTGTTCGCAGTACGATACCGAATAATACTCCGAACAATACGTAGCTATTAAATGGATTGGAGATTATTATTTTTTCACAGTGAAAATAATTTAATAAAACATAAAAACTGATCCAAGGCAACAGCAACACTGACCGCTCCTTAAAGTTCACGTACTTACTACCTACAGCTTTGCGTCAAAGAAGCCGCCTATGCGAGACGGTTCATGAACTGTACCACGAATACGCCTTTATTGGATCGGACAGGGGTTTTGTTACATATTGTATATAATATGTCGACGCGGTGCCTGTGGCCTTACTCCCGACTGCATCGAGTTCTGTTTCAATCGAATTAAGATCGAGTTTGTACTCCAGAACGCAACACTAGCGCCAGATCGTGCAGTGGCACGAGTTGTAACTAAGCTCGATCGAGAACAGCCTTAGGGTAAATCTGTCCGAAAACGTTAGAAAACCTATTAAAAACTAAATAAAACAAAGACTAACTCCTTTATGATTACGCAGTTATATCTTTACCGCTAACGATGCTAATAACACTTGGTTATAACTGGATCTTGGATTTCGTTTCGGTTTGGTTCGAGAGTACCAATTCATGGTTGAATCGAGAACCGAACCAAGTTCGAAACAGAATCAAAAACAGAACCAAACCAGTTTCGGTAGTACCCCTCTGTTCAGGATAGCCGACATAAAATTCCGCTAGGTTCCCTAGTGTAAGTGTGTAGCAAATAAAGATTTATTATTATTATTATAATAAAACTACTTTTAAACTTTACTTGTAGCATAAGTGACAGCAGTTCCTTGTTGAGGGCACAGCGTGGGGATATGTCGGTCTTGCACCGACCAAAAACACCCCATTGTCTCTGATTCCATAACACAACTGCTTTATCTAATAACTTTGGATTTGGAGTCGTCCAAATTAATTGTTATTATTTGTATCTCTCTTTTATCACGGGATCACTTCAGAAGAAGAGAACCGGTCCTTTGAAAGGCTTACGTGGGGACACAGGTCCAACACGCAGTGGCCTTGTTGAGAACTTTACTCTAATATGGGATGGGGCACCTACCAGGGGCCATTCCCTGCTCTATGTAAGAACAGACATGAACGGCCCAAGGTAGCTACAGAACTATTGTGAATTATAGTATTAAAACAAGAGATTAAGATGGACTATTGATAGGTATGTGTTACCTACCTTTCTACACATGAAAATGTAAATGAATAGGCAGGTGGTGACTCGCCACTCACTAGATGGGCCCCCAAACAACCGCCACTGTAGGCAGCAGGGGGCAACACCAGTGCGAGCGGCTAGGGGTGTAGAGCGGTGCGGCCCCGATTTCGCTTATTATTATTATTTATTTTTTATTGTATTTCAGGTTTGCACCCACACTTGTGAGGTATACGCTGAGAAAATCTTAAATATTAGAAACATGGATGCTCTTGGAACTAAGCGGTGCTTAAATGATATTGGTAAGTAAATATGTAACTTTATACAGGGCGCTCTCGAAGGGGCGAAGAGTAAATCTACGTTCGTATATCTAAGACACAGTGCAGGCCTATGAGCCAAAGAAATTTTACTTCAGTCGTGTCTAAGGCACACTCGTTTTTTCTTTTATTGCGTTATACAATGATTAAGATACAAGTTTACAATTTTTACCAAGGCGTGACGTCACACGCCCATTCCGGAACTTTAACACTTAACTTTGAGTCGCTCTCAAATCTTTATCTATTGTTACTTATAATTACATATTATGGATAAACAACACCCAGACACAGAACAAATGATCGAGCTCATCACACAAACATTTGTCCTGGCTGGGAATCGAACCCACGACCTCCGGCTTAGCAGTCAGGGTCACTAACCACTACACCAGCAGACCAGTCGAAAAATAAACGACAATTCAAGTCTTTTCTCAAGCCTTAGTAGTCATTACGAACTTATTTTTCAGTGTACCTATCCAGCGTGGTGGAAGACCTGGGCAGCTCAATAACTCCAGCGCTTAAGAGTCTTGAGAAGTCCCTGCGAGCGGCCACGTCCAGCCAGCCAGAATGATACAATATATATCATAACTAGCGGTTTCCCGCAGCTCCGCCCGCGGTCTCAACTACTTATTTCGTGGGGGATACTCACACACCACGTACTGGCGCCGTTGTAGTACATGCTATGTATCAGAGATGGCGCTGTATGTGAAAAATGATTTTCCCTTCCTGCTTTTCTATTGAAATTTTTCCTGAATTTTCTTTACTATAAACCTCACGGAGCCCGAGACCTTTCCAACGAATGCAAAACCGTAGAAATTGGTTCGTGCGTTCTGGAGTTATAGCGTCAGGAAGGAAAACTCGACTTTTTTTTATATAGTAGAAGATAATAATATCTTGGGACAGCTCACACACGGCCATCTCATCCCAAACTAGGCAGAGCCTGTACTATGGCAACCAGACAGCTGATAAACATACTTATAATACATAAACATACTTTACACAAAGCATCACGCATCACACCGCGGGCGGAGTCGCGGGGAACAGCTAGTATTATATAAAACTATAATTTGTATTAATAAACACGAAATTATGATTTTAATTAAAATGTGGTAATGTTGCTCTATTTGTTTAATTTAGCATCAAATATTCATATTATACAATGTACAAATGTTACTTATTATGTTTGAAATAAACAATATGACTATCATTGAGTAGAATTGTTTTATTTTTAATTACTTTTAAACTTCACACGCATCTATTCTATATCCTACGTCCTACTAATATTATAAATGTGAAAGTGTGGATGTTTTTTACTCAATCACGCAAAAACGGCTGAACGGATTTGGATGCAATTTGGCATGCATGTAGCCTTTGACATGGAAAAGAACATAGGCATATAACATAGGAACATTTATCCCGATTTCTTAAGTAGTTCCCGCGGGAAAATTGATATTTTTTTACGAGCTAAGCCGTGGGCAGACAACTTTGAAAGCAGACGAAGGCGCGGGCAGAAGTCAGTCTACTATAAAAAGCAGTCGAGTTTGTTACAACACTTATATCTCGAGAACCTAGTTACATGATCCTTGTTTTGTTGTTTTCGCCGTTCGTTGCAGTCTCCGCCCCACATAGCAGAAAAAAAATAACAACAATAAAAAAAAATGTTTACGAGAACGAACAAGGCGTCGCGAAAATAATTTCATACGTCACGTGACCTGTTAATTTGTATAAAATGTATGAAAAGATATTTTTCCATTTTAAGATTTCGTCAATGTACCTTGGGGAAAGTTGTTCAGACTTATGTACCTAATTTTCTCGTTGAATATACGCACTCCTTTTAAATCAATTCTTTTTATGGAGTTGTTGTTAGACAAAAATAAATTTTGTCCGTCCGTCCGTCCGTCTCCCGCTTGGTCTCTTGTCCGTCGAGCCGTTGAAACGTCGCTTACGACGACGCAACGATATAATGTTATAAAAAATATATGAAAACGACGCAGCGTAGATTCTACGTAAGGCAGCGCATCGCACTAATGTGGCCTCGCGGCCTCGCCCTTACGTTAACCCTGACGCCTAAGCATATTGACGTTTACGCTCACCTTTACGACTATTTATATTCTGTTTTTAAAGGTTCTTTATGTTACCTAGGTATTTTGGGTATCGAGAAAATGTCCAGTGTCCTTTTACATTAAAATAAATATCATTTTGAGAGCTAATGATGGAACAAAATAACCCTTTAACTGTCCCGTGAGTCACTTAGGAACATTTCCATTGTCTTCTGACGGGACAGGGAAGGTGATAAAAATAATGGTTCTTATAATACCTACCTAAGTTATTTTTTTTACGGAACTAAATTAATGAAACACATTTCTAAGTTCATATACCCACATTTTATTAATTAATAATCAAACATACTGCACATATTATTGTCTTAATAATACACGGCATTAACACTTCGATTCGATTTCGACTGCTGTCACATTGAAAATGGCGGTAAATACTTTTTATTTTTTAATTCCATGCAAAACCAAAACAGACATAATTTTAAATATTTTGAATATTGACAATGGTCACTCGTCCAGTAAATATCCAGCCGTAGTAAGCCAATGACAGTGTGAGAGAAACTTTTTTTTTCTTTTGTATCTGGATATCGAAATCTATATTTTTTTTAGGGGTCGTAAGTGTTTTACATGGACTTTTGCCGAGTTTACAAGCACTTTTGAATACACATAATTCAATATAAACATACATTAGATTATTAGAGATTTTAGACATTCAGGGCAGGACTAGATTTCGTTTAATACATAACTAACAAAACTTAAAAATTTAAAACGATTCAATTCTCAATCATTACATTCATTACACATTTATTTTTAATATGCGCCGTACGAGGTGACTTTGTTATCGGTTAAATGAAGGGTTGGTGTTTTTTATAACCTTTTAGGTGTCCCACAGCTGGGAAAAGTTTCTTCGGTCACGAGGTGCTTCCCACCAATCCGGCAACAGGGATAGATTTCATGTCCCCTGTCTTGAGGAATGGTATTATGAACCAATAAAAAATCCACCCCGAATTTCATTACTTTAACCTTAAGAGCTTGGTAAGAGTATTAAATTTCGATTGTTGTTTGTTTGTTGATAATTTCTAATACCAACCGTTTTTATATAGGTAGGTTATGTATACATAGTTCTAGTTTGCGCAACGATAGCAAAATTACCTTGTATCTATTCCCTAATAAAAAAGTAATTTTGACACTGATTATTATGATTCAGGATAAAATCGGTTATTCATTATATTACTTACGTAAATACAGCGTTTTTCACCAATATATATTTTAAACAATAATATACCTACTAACCTAGAATATTCTTAAGTATGTATATGTATTTATATGTAAATTCTAAAAAGCAGAAAATATCACTATTCTATCACATTGATGGATTATAAGTATATTAGCAGTATGATTTTACTTACTAAAATGCCCGGGTAATGTATAAAATGGATACTCATGTTCTCTATAATATAAAGAACAGCACTAATAACTATATATTTCGCGAAAAAATAAAGTACCCAACTTCACACTTTACCCGGTCATTGCATATAATTCATATGATAAATGTCTTATAAATATAATATACATGTTTTGTTATTTTACAAGGTTTTCAATTTATTACTAGGATACACTTTTGACACTTTGGCCACTCTTCTAGAATTTATAAAATACATAATTATATGCTATGTTGCGTACTTGATCGTTATTGTATTATTTGTAGACACAAATAAAATCGCATACACATACAATTTCGATGATGTATTAGTCCGTAATGTAAAATGAAATATAAATATACAGTATACATATAAAAAATACTATTTTAGAACTACAATAGAAACGTTTTAAACGAAATACTAGACAAAATAACACTTCATTTAATATCAATAAATTATTAAAATATACAACTCTGATAGGACCCAACCCAGCTATTGAATAAAAACGATTTGAAACATGAATGATTGTAAATACAAATATATTTATCGGCAGACAACTAGAACAATAATGTAAAATCTGTCTAGCCATTTCCCAAGCTATGTTGGGTTCGGCTTCCAGTCTTACCGGATTTAGCTGAATACTATATTTTACATGGAGCGCCTATTTGACCTCCAAAACCCATTGCTAGGTATTAATACAGTAGTCCATAGTAAGACTGGTTGTCAGAATTGAAATTATTTAACGACTGTTAAAGATCACCGTATGACAGTCGAGACCAACGGCTTAACGTGCTTTCCGAGGCACGGAGGGGTCTCGGTATGTTTACAAATGGTCGCCAATTCACAAACCAACCGCAGCAAGCGCGGTTTAACCTTTATTATCGTTCAAAACGTAGAGCTTATATTTAGCCACAAGCCCCCTGCGTGCACAGGATATTTTTCTAACCAAAAAAATAAGGACCGCGGGCAACAGCTACTGCTATAGTAATACAGCAAGTTTTGTATGTTTGTAACGAATAAACAAAAAAAACAACTGGATCTATTTCAAAAATTCTTTCACCATTATATTCCACATTATCTCTAAGTTATTTAGGATTTTCTTACTAACATAATCAAATATCGCGGGCGAAGCCGCTGAAAAGAATTAACTTCTGTATGAGGTCTACCGTACGTAGAATTTACCGAACGTAAACAATAATAGTTATCAAGTGTTGTCCCATATTAGTGGGTCGCATATTCATTAGTGACTCGTTGTAAAATATTTTTGGAAGGGGACGCGACCTTGTATGTCTGTTACTGAAGATTCTGTTAGTGAACTAAGTACTTACATTATGATGCATTATGTTCAAGTTATCTGCTGATACCTAATACTACTTTATATTATATAGGATATACACTATTCATATGATATACGCTACAGTTAATAGTTTAAAACTACAATGCTACACACTTAATTACGTTTGAGATTTTGAATATAACTATTCTACATTACCTACTTTTAATTATATTTTTAATATATGATAGTGAACATGATTTAAAAACCTCAAAATCTACAAGTATCTTATAGTTGGAGATGTTATTATAATACCGGCCTATAAATGTCCCATTGCTGGGCACAGTTCACTTCTCATATAGAGAAGGAATGAGCATTGATCACCACGCTTGCTCATTGCTGGTTGGCGATTTCACATTCCAATTTTTGCAATCCAGGTTTCCTCACGATGTTTTCCTTCACCATTTGTCCATGTGGTCTTAGAACCCTCTAACTTTGAAAAAGCCATATTGGTACTTGCCTGGGTTCGAACCTACAACCACGTGCATACGAAACCGATCATTGAACCGCTAGGCCACCACGACGTTTTGGGATAATGATGTTATTGTTTGATTATAATTAAAAACATTGTTAAATCTGTCTTTACCACTCTTTTATATAATTCCTTATGAAAGCATTATTGGACTATGACGTATTTACCTCTGATGTCGGATATTCAATATCAGAGGTTTTGGAGACTCCGTAGCGGGTTTCTTATGGTATTTCTAAGAGTTTGACTAAAGAGGTTTTAGAATCGTGTAGTCGCACTTTTTTTTCTGAGCATTTGAATCTTCAGACTTGAGGTGTTTTAGTTACGGCTTTCCAAGACGGCAATATATTTAAATAATTTTACCGTTATATGATATATGTATTTAATTTACTTTACCTAAATTTGTATTAACCACTAAAACTGGAAGATAATGTGATTATATATTTTTAAATACAAGTTTTGTTAAAAAAATTAAGCAACATTTAAGTTTAGCAGCATTTGTTTTAAGACTGATGATGAATAATATTATTTTTTTCATTGATTTAAAGAGAATGTTATACTAAACGGATTATAGTTGAAAGACCTCAAGAAGTACAAGAAGGTAGTTGAGTCGTACTTGATTCAATGTAACTTGGGCATTGACTAAGACTCGCTGGAAGAGAATAATAATGTCACGATTATAATAATTCCCTGAACATAGACAACAAAAGTAATGAAGTATTAGCTTTTGGAACATATATCACCGGCGTAGGTAATATTGGGCACACAACACACTACATATTTTAGAAATATGATCTAATATTTAAAAATGAATGAAATGGCCATTTTTCTTTTTTTTAACATACTACCTTTGCAGCCATACAAAAGCTAATGTTTTCCTCCTCCTTTTAAAATGAGTCTAGACCTCCTAGACATTATTCCATGACAAACTTAAAATATCACTAATATCAAATTATGCAAATTATTTTTGTTCTTTTATCATGTGATAACAAAACTACATGTTTGAATATTAATTTTGTGGAAACAAGGAAATCCTTGATATACAAACTCAATTAAAAGTGAATCCCAAGTATTTATGATATCATTATTATTTTATTTATTGCGGTTTTTCAGTAAAGCGGTTAGCCAATTATGCTGAATAAGAAAATACAATTTGAACACAGTATCACTTTGAAAAATACATAAAAAAAGAAGAAAAATTATCATTTAACAAGAGAGACGTTAAAAAAGAAACTTGACCATCGAATTCAATATATGATTATATTAGACAAAGATTTCCTAAGAATCCTAAATTTCTAAGAAGCAAAACTTTGAATAAATATTATTACGAATATTTTTTTACTTTTCGCTATTGCAAAAAAAAAAATTATTGTTAGTTACTCGAATTTACTTTTTATATAGTACACGTACTTACCATAAATATGAAAATATAATTTAAATACATATTAATATGACATAATAACAATAATAATTAAATTATTTTAATACCTTTTCAAAGTATTCATGAATATACTATTATGTATATCAATATATACGTAAATATGTTATTAAATCGTAACAAAACATGAATATACATAAAAATATATATACATATCGGATAATATATCAAAGATATAACATATTCTTAACGATTATTTCTACTTGTATATATTTACAATCATTCATATTTGTTGCAAACACATAAATACCTTTTTTTTATCAATTTTTAATATATTTTCTTGTATCTACATTGATTTTTTATTTATTTTCTTTAACCTAAACAAAATAGAAGCACAATACCAGTTTAATTATAGAAATAAGTTATTTAAAACATTTTCTACATTATTTTTTTATCTAATCTATTTTATTTTTTAATATTGCATTATCTTTTAATGACAAGTCAATGTGCTTATTATAAACAACAAATGAGTATAAAAAAAAGCATTTGGAGATGCATTATTGTTTGAGAGTCAAATATCTAATAGGCAAACTAAAAAAGAACTAAAATCTCGTTTTGATCACATTGACCGGTCATTCTATAGAATACAAGTTAAATTTACACCTATAATAGTTATTGTGATAAATATATTGTCTAAAACCATCAGTAACTTATTTACAGCAGTATCCAAGCTCGTGAATATTAAGAAATAAAAAACTACTTCTCTTTGGTCCATTATCCAATCTATAAAGTTATCAAATTATATTATTTTGAATGAAATTATTGTCAATAATTCATAGAAGCATAGTTTTAGCATGGTTAAAAGTACTTATTATTTTTTCACGTTATTACCCATTCCATTCCTGGGTGTGTCAAATATGTTAAAAAATCTGAGAATGCAGTTTATTTATTTTTAAATATATTATATATTTTTTATGTATATGTTGGCATTTTTGGATGATAAATATAAATATTAAATACAATACATTTTCTTATGTAAATTTGACACAAATTTTGTCGTTCTCAAAACACATACTCAATTATACATTATTGTCTATGTTGTATATATATTTTTTATAAAAAAATTACATTATACATATATATTGTCAAAGTCACCTTTGCGAAATTAGATCTACATATTTATATTTAGAAAAAAAAAAGTAAACGCTTTTTACGTTAAAATAAGCTTATTTTTGATTAAAATATGTGAGCCCAGTTAAAAATAGAACAAATGAAAAAGTAATCACACAACAAATACCGATTTGCCGAAATATGAAAAACAAAATATATTATTTGGATGTAAATATTAGCAAAAAATAAAATATACATTTTAAGAGTAGGTATTGTTACTATTACATATTAGGAAATATATAAGTATATGATATACATAATGTAAGCATATTTAAAATATGCATTTAGCTAAAACGTACACCCTGGTCTAAACGGCAATATACAATTTCCCTAACGAAAATTGTATATTCGAGGCATTAAAAATGAAATAAAATTATTGGAAATGCATAACTCGGTAGTTTTAAAATGATTAATTATTTATAATTGTTTAACCTACTGTTTTAATATTTTAAAACCTCGAATATGTATAAGCCAGTATACATTTAAATATCATACAAGACTTATTATGGAGTTCTTAAACCATTGATTCCATAAAAGAGATGTCTTTATCTGTCTATATAGCTCCGTCCTTTTCTTACTTGAATTTGCCGTTGTCAAACGCCACAATAAGCCTACAGGTCACAGAGCAAAAATTGGTCAAAGTACAGAGAAATATCTAAATAGATTGTATATAGATAGGCATAAAATATATTTTTATACAATATGTATATAAGATATGATTAAAATATACATTTTGGGCAATATTCTACAGTATACATATATTTTTCAAGATATATTTATATTTACGTCAAGCAAACCCCATTTTGTCGTGTTGTCAAATTCATAAATGGCTATTTCAAAATGGCGCTTTATTCTTCTTCTTCGTTTTGATAGCTCACGTAGCGGACTGAGGATTTGTCGCTTATGATTAAGCTCTGAAAAATAATAATAATGATATTCAAATTGGCGTGTTTTATGCGACCATTGTTTGATATTTAATCAGGTTTTTGGCTCCTATATCTGACAACTATATCAGCCAAGCAACAACTGCCATTACACAGTTACATTTTACCATAGAGGTTCGTATAATTTGCACGAGTCGTAAGTTTTTTTTAACATAAAGCTCTAAATCTCATTTTGTTCTTTTTTTGCTGTCTACTGTGACGGTAAGCTGTAGGTACTGCTGGGTATAATTATGATGTCTAAAGGAGAGTTGTAAACAAGAAGAGATACTTAGAATACGAAAAAAAATACAACATTTTAAATCAATAACCAAGACCTTTAACTATGATCTGACTGACTATCAGACAGGCAATAATAGTCATTATACTTATGATGACGGGACAGAAATAAAATAGGTAGACGTAGTGGCTTAAAAAAAAGAGAAAAAAATACTGTTTCAAAGGGCTATTGATGCTCTAGTCACCACGCTAGGCAAGCGTGTTGGTGACCGCAGTTTATTATTCGTTCTTTTCGAAAACGCTCCTGCCCATTCTCCTGATTTCTGTATCCCTTAGCTGCCTTTGAAGACACCCACGGATAGAGAGAGGGGTTTTATTCGCCGCAACCCCACGGCACATACCAATATTGCAAGTAATATCATGAAATCTTTTACGTATACCTGTTTTTCGTCCCTCGCTGGTGGTGACCTGAGGAAGAACAGGCAGGGGGCATAAGCGAAGTTCAGCACGGCTATGATTACCAGCATCCACTCGAAGCCGATGCTGTTCATCAATGCACCAGATAGAGCCGGTCCTGGAAGGTCGAAGGTCAAGGTAAACACTAAGGCTGCTTTAACACTAGCGTACTGGGGCCTCAATCACTAAGTCAAAGTGGGTAATACAACATACTGTTACGTGTAGGTTCAAGATTGGTTTTGTCCACAGAACAGTTAAAAGAGGTTTTAACCTCTTTTAACTGTTCTGTGGTTTTGTCTGCTTCGAATAACTATATTTTTAATAAAAAAATCTGTTAAATGGCCTAACTTTACTACCTGGTGACTCTCAGAACACGAAAAAGATTTGGCATCATCCAACAAAAAGTCAGTCCAGTCATCCAACAGAAATACACACATCAAAAGTGTCTAGGGATCAAGCATTTTTATGCGGATTTCTTGAGATTGAGATGTGGCTTTGTAATAAATTTATGATTTTATAAATTTATATGGATCCTTTTTGGTGCATTTCATAATTCGAATCAGGAACTGTGAATCAAATTCGAGTAAAAGATGAAAATCAGCTGTCAATATTTTCCCTATAAAAACATACAACGCATTGAAGACATTATTAGTGCTACTGTTTCCCTACTACTGATTAAAACCAACGTTATTATGGAGCGGCGACGTCATTTAAGCAGGGAAGAAATGCTCAGAGCCGTGGGAATGATAGAAGCTGGTTCCCGGCAACGTACTGTGGCTTTAGCTCTGAATACAAGTCAGAGTGTTATCAGTCGACTTTGGACACGTTACCGAAGCACTGGTACCGTGGCTGAGCACCATGGAGGACGGTATCGCTGCACCACACGGAGACAAGACCGATACATTCAAATCTTAACTCGAAGAGCTCCAACAATAACCGCCATGATGTTAGCCGTGAGGCTTCATCACTCTTCAGGGAACTTAATTAGCGACCAAACAGTCAGAAACCGCTTGCATGAAGTGAACCTTCATTCCCGAAGACCGCTACGGGTACCACCTATAGCAATGCACAATCGTAGGATTCGATATCAATGGGCTCTTGAACACAGAAATTGGGCAGAAGAACAATGGCGTTTCGTGTGCTTTTCTGATGAGTCTCGTTTTGGTATGAGACCGGATACAAGACGTATACGACACTGGAGAACCCCTGGACGCCAACAGCGATTAAAATCCTGCCAGGAAGTCCATCCTTATAGTGGTGGAACCATCATGGTATGGGCGGGTATTTGGATCGGCGGAAGAACTGAGTTGATTTGGATCAGAAGCAACCTCAACGCTCAAATTTATGCTGAGACGATTGTATTAGACGTCATCGTTCCTCTACAAGTGCAAATCGGTCCCTTATTTCAGTTAATGCATGATAATGCACGACCGCACACCGCAAGAGTTGTAAGACAGACTCTCGCCGCAGCTAACATCAATGTCCTGCCCTGGCCTGCTCAGTCGCCAGACTTGAACCCGATTGAGCATGCATGGGATATGCTACAGAGAAGAGCTCTGCCGAATATGGAGGGTATCCAGTCGCAAGAAGACCTTTTTTTGTTGTTGCAACGAACATGGGCGGCCATTCCACAGCGTGATTTGGATGAACTCATTTTGAGTATGCCAAACCGATGTTCTTGTGTTGTTAGTGTTCGCGGTAGAAACACGGATTATTAATTGTTTAAGTTACCCAATAAAATTTTAAAGAAAACTGTTATTTCAGTCTTTTTTTCGAACTTTTGTGTTAGTGGTTCAAATGTCAAAAATCCCTTTATTAGGAAAATGGCAAATTTCTTTATTAATGCAAAGGTGACTTGGTTTATCGTTACTGTGACAAACGAAAACACTTTATTCGATGAATCCTTAAAGAAAATTTTAATTAATATCAATCAGGAGAAAAGTTATTGCAAAAATATATGTTGATCCCTAGACACTTTTGATGTGTGTATTTTGATGCATTTCGACCAATAGTTTTAAGACTATTCTTAGTTTCATCCACTTTCGAGATATACAGTGAAACCTGGTTAATTGGGATCTCAAGGGACCAAGAATTTTGTACCATATAAAGGGTTTTCATTTATCCAGTTTTCCAATTAGACAGGTTTAAAATTTAGTTGTCTCATTTACAGAGGCTTTCATTTATTGGAATAGGAATTTTAATAGAAAGCTTTAATTTTTCAGATGCTGATAATGTGTGCTATTTACGTTTGGACATTCTGTGATATTTTTTTTCTTGTATGTAGGTAAAAATTTGAGATACTACCTACTGACAAACAAAGCACGTAAAATATCTTGTTGAAACCTGTCCCAACCTAATAAATTGTGTCACTTATAAAGGGAATTGAGCTCCAGAGTCCCAATTATAGAGGTAAACCTCGAAAAAATCTTAGAAATCAAATCTCATTTAAACAGGTTCAAAAAGTCCCATTAACAGAGGTAATTGGACTGCACGGATAGCCGAGTGGTAAAGGTCACCACGCTAATTACCACTGTGCGCGACGTGTTGCGGGTTCGATCCCCGCATGGGACAAGCATTTGTGTGATCCACAGATACTTGTTCCAAGTCTGGGTGTTCTTTGTGCATGTGATTTGAATGTTTGTGAAACCCCCGCGACACAAGGATTAAATTCCTTAGGGCGGGCGTCGTTTTTCAAACAGAGAACAGAGAATTCGATGAAAAAGTGCCGGGACCTCATTGTAGTTCTCAATAATAGAGGTTTCTCACTTATCCAGGTCCCACATAACCAGGTTTCACTGTAGTAGATTGATAACATCCTCTAATTCTACAAAATTCTACTGTAAATATTCGTTTTGGACATAATATCAAACGCTTGGGTAACGGTTTGTTGTCATCTTAACAGCCTATCGTCCACTTCTGAATGTTGGCCCCCAAAAAGCGCCATACAACCCTTTCTTAGGCAGCCGTCATCCAACCTTATTCAAATCGTTGATCGATCGTGCCGCAGGAATTCCTACGCCTCATTTGCCTATACATGGTCTCCACTCTAGCACATGTCTACTCCATCGACTATCAGTCCACCTGCAGACGTGACTGCTCCAGTAGGTTCAAAGAGAAAGTTTTTTTTTTAATAAACGACGCCCGCACTTCCGAATTTAATCCTTGTGTCGCGGGGGTTTCACAAACATTCAAATCACATGCACAAAGAACACCCAGACTTGGAACAAGTATTTGCGGATCACACACATGCTTGTCTCATGCAGGGATCGAAGCCGCAGCACGTCGCGCACAGAGGTAATTAGCGTGGTGACCTATACCACTCGGCTATCCGTGCAGTCGATGATGTTCTGAAAATCTTCATGAAAACTTACCAACAGCATATCCCAAACAGAATGCGGTATCGCCAATAGCATATACTGATCCATAGACGGCTGCATGTCTAATGTCGACGAGGAAGCCAAGCTCGGGCATCATGGAGGAGTCCACCATGCCGATGGCGAAGCCGAGGCCAGCGTTGGGGACTATCAGGTGCTCCAGTTTACGTGCCATGGGTATCTGTCGAAAATTGTATATAAAGTCGCATTTACATAAAGTTAGAAGTCATATTACATAGCTTGTCTGTTGTCATGGAGTTTTATGTTACTCCGTCCTTAAATAAAGCTGGCCCGAGCTGCCTGTCGATTCCGTAAGACCTCTCTAAACTTCGAATCTGAATCCGCTGTGAGTTTCGTGATTGGCATTCTAAAAACTCGGTTGATACACTAGCGCTACCCTTGCGAGCGTGTCAACGAGTTGAACTAAATTAACCGTCAGATTTAGACGGATAAAGTATGAGATGACGTATGAAGTGGCATTCAGTAAGGTAATTCCCTGGTCACTTCGACGCTCGCTTCGCACTCGAAATTTGAAACTTATGCGAAGTGAGAGTGAATAGTGATGTGAGATGCGAGTTGTTGATTGAATTTTACAGAATCGACGTGCTGGCTTAAATGGCAATAAATATTTATAAATATCTTGTAAATATCTTGGGACAATCTCACACACGGTCATCTGATCCCAAACTAGGCAGAGCCTGTACTATGGTAACCAGACAACTGATAAACATACTTATATATTTCTAAATACATACATATTATAGATAAATAACACCAAGATACAGAACAAATGATCGTGCGCACAAAGATTTGTCCTGGGTGGGAATCGGACCCACGACCTCGGCTTAGCAGTCAGGATCACTAACCGCTAGACCAATAGGCCCGTCGTCTCTCATTAATAAAACATTTTCGTGTGGTATAGGACCGAGAAAAGTTCATGAAGTTAACGGCTGACTTTCCGAAGCGGAGACACCCTATGAAGACGAATAAATAATAAAAACTTATACGCAGCCTCTCTTGATTGCCTTTATAACATTGTTAACAATGCGCTAAGTCAAGGTCATGACCCCAGCAGAGGGTACCCTTCAAAACGTTGCTAACGATGGTAAGTTTTTTATTGCACTGTCTGAAGGATTAAAATGGAAGAGTAAGGTGAGACTTCTGGTGGTGGATGGTTAGTTGGTGATAAACCCTTACCAGAATAAGACAGAGTCCAATGATGACCAGTCCAACGCATGCAGCCAACCAGCGTCCCATCTTATGCCCAAGAGGTCCGAAGAGATTTGTTCCTAAAAGAAATTGCCACTCACGTTCAGTTATTATGTAAGCCGACCCAACAATGCTTAGGAAAAGACTACAAATTGAAGTTTTCCAGAAAACCCGACTGTAAAACCTTCCTGAAAAGGTCCAAATAAGCCGGCCATTTAATAGAATTGGCATTCTATCAAATGGCCGAATAAGTTGGAGAAACAATAATTTAACATTTTTTTAGAATAAAAATTGATGAATAAACTCGTTGGTTGAGTTAACTTGGGATCAAAAAACTGAGCCTAAAGGGGGAGGGTCCCAGGTATCAGTAAGATCTATTTGCTGTTGATCAATCTGAATAATAATAATAATAATCTCCCGACGTAATTTCGGCCTCGGCGGCCAATCTCTAGTGAGATCAGCCATGTACGCAGGAGATATTATAGTGCACAAGTGTGTGCGCAAACACAGGTGCACTCTCTGTTCCTTCACTCTCATAGTCCGATGGGACGGTTGACCGACATGACCGGAGAGGGATCAGGCGCAGGACCAACGGCTTTACGTGTTTTCCGAGGCACATGGGTGTAATCACCGCCACACTTCCTGACTCCGAGCGGTACTGAGAATTTCTAAACTCAGAAAATATTTTTTGCTCGACCCGGGAATCGAACCCGAGACCTCGTTCACAGCAGTCGCGCTTGCGACCACTAGACCAACGAGGCAGTCAATCTGAAGACTACTTACCGATCAGATAGCATATGCTAGCTGGTAAGAAGGCGACTCCCTGCTGCCAACGCCTTGCCTCCATGGTATCAGCCATCCAGAGCGGAAGGCTGGGCTCCAGCATGGCTATGCCAACGTTTGCGAAGGTAATCGCCCCTGGAATATTATATATTATTTGTTTTTTTTTCTGTAGGTTATCATATTATAATAATACTTATACAACATGTTACAAAACCCCTGTCCGATCCAATAAAGGCGTACTCGTGGTACAGTTCATGAACCGTCTCGCATAGGCGGCTTCTTTGACACAAAACTGTAGGTAGTAAGTACGTGAACTTTTAGGAGCGGTCAGTGTTGCTGTTGCCTTGGATCAGTTTTTATTTTGATTTAATTATTTTCATTGGGGAAAAATAATCTTCTCCAATCCATTTAATGACTACGTATCTTCGTATACGTTCGCAAGACGATACCGAATAATACTTTCAGGGATCGGACAGGGTTTTTATTACATGTTGTATAATAAAAATATACTTACAAAAATAAAATTTAATAAATCGAATAAAAAACTAAATCATTCTGGTACCCATGCGAATTTACCATAAAACTGTGAATTCAGGATACTTACCTTGAAACTAAAAATGCTGTGCGAAGTGCAACTTCTTAATGACATAATTTTCCGATAAATGATCTACTATTTACAACTTTACAGAAATGGGTTGAATAAAGCTAAATTAGATAAAGTTTAAGCAAAAGGCTTTTATTATCATAGACATGGATACATATAAATATGGCGCGTAACGGAAAAATGTGACTTAGAAATAAAGATGGCGCCTAACAGAAAAACATTACCTTAGGCGATTTTACCACACGAAATAAACAAGTTGCTTAGAACTGGCACTAACCTGCAGCAATCAGAATGTAAGGGTCGCAGACGAGAGCCTTGAGAGAAGGTGGCTCCGACTCCTGCCTCACCACTCCTGGTTGGAGAATCATCAGTTGAAGCACTGTGGGAGAAAGGCTTTGTTAAGACCTCTTTGAGAACACTAACAATAATAATACCGGATTATAAATGTCCCACTGCTGGGGACAGCACGTCGATTCTGTAAAATTCAATCAACAACTCGCATCTCACATCGCTATTCACTCTCACTTCGCATAAGTTTCAAATTTCGAGTGCGAAGCGAGCTACGAAGTGACCAGGGAATTACCTTCCTGAATGCCACTCACAGAACACTAATACTCTAGGCGAGATGCCACTTCATACTTTATCTGTCTAAATCTCACGGTTAATTTAGTTCAACTCGCTGGCACACTCGCAAGGGTAGCGCTAGTGCATCAACCGAGTTTTTAGAATACCAATCAAGAAACTCACAGCGGATTCAGATTCGAAGTTTAGAACGAGGTCTTACAGAATCATCAGGCAGGCCTCTTAACATGTAAGTATATAGAGAAGGAATAAGCACTGATAACCACGCTTGCCTATTGCGGTTTGGCGATTTCAGATTCCAACTTTGGAATCCAGGTTTCCTCACCATGTTTTTCCGTCACCATTTATTTATAAATGATGTTTTGAAAACACTATGCTATTTTTTTAGATCACAGAAGACCAGGAAGAAATTAAGAAGGTCATTTAAACTCCGATGCCAAAACAGTAGGTGTAAGTATAACGTTCAAACATCTTATAAGTCTGTTTGGGTTATCGTAGCTCTGAAAAAGGTTAACCGATTTTGACACTACTTTTGAAGTAAACTAACATTTTCTCACCATGAGAATGAGAAAAAACTTTGCAGTATTAGTACGTACATAGTACATAGTTTCTAACACACACATTGTTTTAGCAAAAAAATAAAGTTCAAATCTATACTAATAATAAAAAGCTGAGGAGTTGGATTGTTTGTTTGAACGTGCAAATCTCAGGAACTAGGTACTGATCCGATTTGAAAAATTCTTTCACTGTTAGGTAGCCCACTTATTGAGGAAGGCTATCCTACTAATATTATAAATGTGAAAGTGTGGATGTTTAGATGTTTGTTACTCAATCACGCAAAAACGGCTGAAGCGATTTGGATGAAATTTGGCATGCATGTAACCTTTGACATGGAAAAGAACATACGCTACCTTTTATCAAGACAAGACAGCTTTGAAATTTCGTATTTTTCTCTATTACAGCGCAACTTATAATACGGGTGAAAATTTTATTCCATTTTTCATTACTTTCAAATTTTCTGAAGTCCACGCAGACGAAGTCGCGGGCAGAAGCTGGTAGGCTATAATTTGCCGCGGTAAATCTATTCTAATATGGATCTTAAATGGTGGAATCGTTAATCATTCTCAATCGTTAATCGTTATCTCTTTTAAATAGCTCTACAATAACTGTTTGTTAAAATCTTAACCGCTTATTTCTGTCTTCTTTTTTTGTAAATAAATACACAAGAATACAGTTTTCTTAATACAGGTATATTGTCTTTTTTTTTAAACGATGCCCGCACTTAGGAATTTAATCCTTGTATCGCGGGGGTTTCACAAACATTCAAATCACATGCACAAAGAACACCCAGACTTGGAACAAGCATTTGTGGATCACACAAATGCTTGTCCCATGCGGGGATCGAGCCCGCAGCACGTCGCGCACAGTGGTAATTAGCGTAGTGACCTATACCACTCGTCTATCCGTGCAGTCTTTCGTGTCGTTGTCTTGTTCATAAACATACATTAACACAGATTTCTAAACACGTTGACAGTAACACAATACAGCGTATTAAGCAGTCTGTTTTACAATTGTAACAAATTATTTCCTGGTTAGTAAACACGTGGGAGGTACTCGTTTGTTTGAAACACTTTGAAATGACATTCTCGAACATTGCCCTGGCTTTATGTAGTTGGACAATAATAATACCGGCCTATAAGCCCACTGCTGGGCATACGCCTCTTCTTTTTAGAAAAGGATCGATTAGATCACCATGCTTGTTCCAGATTCAAAGTTTTGGAATACAGGTTTCCTCACGATTTTTCATTCACCGATTGTCAATGATGTCTTAGAATAATTATATTTGTTGTTAGTTGAAAAATGTGACTTAGAAATAAAGATGGCGCGTAACAGAAAAACATTACCCTAAGCAATTTTACTACACGAAATAAACAAGTTGCTTAGAACTTAGAAACGGCGGTAGCCTAATGGCTAGGGCATCGGATTTGCGGTCATGTGGTTGCGGGTTCGAATCCCACCCATTACACTACCGACGTGAACCCACTCGTAACACAAGCATCTTAGCTTATCACGAGGGGTTTACAAGATCACTAGTAATGTGCGATCCACATTAGTAGTAATATTTAAAAAAAAAAGTTTTTTAATCCATATTTCCTCACGATTTTTCAATCATCGATTGAATGTTGTCTTAGAATAATTATATTAAAATTTGTAGTCATATTGGTAGTTGCCTGTAAGGTGTTCGAACCTGCAACCATGAGCATACAAATCCGTTCATTGAACCGCTAGACCAAGCTAGTCAATGCCAAAGTCAAATTGGAGGCGATTCTGTTACGAGTACAAATTACCTACATGAATCCTTGAAATAAAATCCTTGAAATAAAACTACTTTATAAACGGATTCTTTCGCGTTTTATTTTGAACTAGCTTTTGCTCGCGGCTTTGCCCGCGTTGACGTAGGTAACTGCGGCAAATAATAGTCTATAGCCTTCTTCGATAAGTGATCTATCTAAGAGTGAAAGAATTTTTCAAATCGGCCGAATAGGTCCTTACGGTACGAATACACCGAATCCGTCATCGATCATCATCATCATCATCGTTAGATTTGTAGTCGAATTACGAATGTAAATTATTTATCATACTGTTACGCCTGTAAATATTGTAACGTGGAACATAGGTTCGTGACACTCCCATGTTCAGCGCGGGTGGCGGGGGACTCCCTCCTCGTCCCGCGCGTATGTTACCACCCCCGCTACCTTACGTGTTTCGCCCGCGGATCATGGCTGTGTCACGTAATGATAAGCTGAGGTATATATCACTTACGTCCATCGCCCAAAGCCAGTGCCGACAGCATGAGGAAGGGGGCCGTCTTGCCGACGAACTCGTACATCAGGCCTCCGAATGGGGGTCCAATGAGCACCCCCAGCGCGAGACCTCCGAGAGCTATACCCATAGCGTTGCCGCGTTCCTGGGGGAGAAACGGAGGGTAAACCCAGTGTAAGAACCCGACTTCATACATACTTTTCTTTTTATTGAGTTTTTGAAATTAGCAATATTTATAATTTAGACACAGCGAATTGAATTTTAATTGTGAGTGTGAGAGTGGAGTCTCGCCACGTCAGTTGAGTCTTCATTTGCCTTCATTTCGTCACAAGCATACCTTATCTTTGTAAAATTTAATAATATAATATCTTGGGACAATCTCAAACACGGCCATCTGATCCCAAACTAGGCAGAGCCTGTACTATGGCAACCAGACAACTGATAAACATACTTATATATTTCTAAATACATACATATTATAGATAAATTACACCCAGACACAGGACAAATGATCGTGCTAATAACACAAAGATTTGTCCTGAGTGGGAATCGAACCCACGACCTCTGGCTTAGCAGTCAGGGTCACTATCACAACCACTAGACCAACAGGTCCGTCAATTACTACTATTTTCATACATAAATATTCTAAAATAGCACACGTGCGACGCTTTTGAATGCTGCTCTATCATATATAAAAATCGTATCGTTTTTAGTTTAGTGTATACCTTATCATCCGGGTATCGTTCAGCCAGCATGCCCATCCCGGACACGGAGGAGCAGGAGGACCCTATCCCCTGCAGAGCTCGAGCTATGAAGAGCACTGAGTAAGACCGGCCAAAGGCGAAGACTGTAAGGAAAACTGAGGGTTAAAAATACAATGTGTACAATCCTAATAATATAATAAATGTAAAAGTGTGGGTGTTTGGATGTTTGTTACTCAATCACGCAAAAACGGCTGAACGGATTTGGGTGAAATTTGGCATGCATGTAGCCTTTGACATGTAAAAGGACATAGGTTACCTTTTATCCCGATTTCTTAAGTAGTTCCCGAGGGAAAATTGAAAATTGTTTACGAGCTAAGCCACGGGCAGACAGCTTTGAAATTTGGTATTTTTCTCTATAACAGCGCAAGCGATAACACGGGTGAAAATTGTATCCCATTTTTTATTACTTTACACATTTTTCATATCTTTTTGCACCCAATTCTGAGGTCCACGCAGACGAAGTCTCGGGCAGAAGGTATACACTTTTAGTTTAATAATACTCACTCAAGGTAGAAAGGAACATCAAAATAAATCCAGTGAACATAGGGACGCTGTAGCCGATCCTGGAAAAAAACAATCAGGTCAGGACTGACTTGGTGTGGGAGCCAATAAAAAGTGAAACAGAATTGGGTACTTGACTACTATCGAAAAATTTATTTCTGACAAATGTTTCTAAAAATAGTCGTAAATTGAAGCAAAATTGCGAAAAAATAACAAAAATATACACAATTATATAAGTTATAAGCTTTTGAAGTTAGTTGATGTCGCATGCTCTATCTCTTTTTCGCAAAACGACGACTTGTAAGGGACAGCCCCAGGCTAGTATGGAGAACTGAATATTGACGTCACAAAACATTATCGCTATCTCTGTCAAATTAGCAATATTGGAATGCTTGTAACTAGTAACTAGCTCAATATAAAATTAATTATGTCGTTTTTAGAATTCGTAATAGTTTGAAGTATTTTTTTGATTTATGAATTTAAAAAAAAATTACAAATACCCAATTCAAGCACATCTCTAAATAATGCTGGGGTTACATTAGCGGGCTATGACGAATAATCGTGGTACAGGCCGCGTCACGTAAAAAGAACGCTGGTGGTGAGGCTTCGCAGTTGGCGATTTATCGGTTAATTTAGTGGTATGAGGTGCGGCGCGGGGCGGGCGGGTCATGCGTTGCACGCTTGCCGGGGCGCTATTGGTTCGTCAGTCGAGCTTTGATTTCAGCGTTTTTGCGCGACTGTGCCCTTGCGCAAACACATTCCCTCCACTTTCTGACAGCGTTCTTTTTACGTGACGCGAACTATAACACGATCATTATTCCCGGGTACATCGTTGCAACGTATTCTTGCGAAGATGATACCATCGGGGCACTATCGTTAAACTTCCACGCATCGAAGCGATTTGTCGCAATATTCGCTTGGTCGGCTAGACTTAATCTTCAGCTCAATACTTCAGTGTCAGTTTCGTCCAGACTCCCGACCACAAGAAAAACATTTTGGTACAATGAGGTGTGGATTGGAATAAGCAGAGGGAGACCGAAAAAGAGATGGATGGATTGTGTGAAAGATGATATGAGAAAGAAAGGAGTGGATGCCGCGATGACGAGTAATAGAGCGAAATGGAAGGAAAATACGCATTGCGCCGACCACATATGAATGGGATAAGGGCAGGAAGAAGAGGAAAGGTGTGGATTAGAATTAGAAATTACAGTGTGTGAGGAGCTGGCGCCGACGGCATGTACTAGAAAAATTGGTTCGCCACAATCCGGTACGATAAATCTTTGCCTGCCTTATGTCCTAACTTCTCGCCTAATTTAGACAAGAACATCGCATATGTCCGATGTAGACGATGTTTTAGCGCGCCAACTCGACACAAATCTTCGCCCGCTAATGTCTTCTTCTGCTGCCTAGCCTTTTCCCAAGCTATGTTGGGGTCGGCTTCCAATCTTACCGGATTTAGCTGAATACCGTATTTTACATGGAGCGACTGCCTATCTGACCTCCACAACCTATTGCTAGGTAATGTAGTATTCCATAGTAAGACTGGTTGTCAGAATTGTAATGACTTAACGACTGTCAAAGATCACTGTATGACAGTCGGGACCAACGGCTTAACGTGCTTTCCGAGGCACGGAGGGGTCTCGGTATGTTTACAAATGGTCACCCATCCACGGACCAACCACGGCGAGCGCGGCTTAACCTTCGAAGGTTCGAGGATGTGTGGTCTCATTTCAGATACGAATGTGCTTAGGTGTGGCGTAGCGCGCGTTCTCTTCCCGCTGCATATCATTCGGTGAAGGGGATTTGGAAAGATACATATATAATGCCTTTTTCATCAAAATGGTATTATTACCTATCGGTCCTAGTTCCGTTTCTAGCACACCTCTCTCGAAACTCTTCCCTCTATTTTTTTCTACGTACAAAACAAAAAAAAATCTGCTTATAGATGTGTCTACTTACTTATGTGTCAGGGGTCCTACGAAGGGGTTAGCCAGGAGTTGGACCAGCGCTTTGCTGGCGAACATGACGCCGACGGCGACCGTCTCGTGAATAAGCTCCTGGTGTCGGTTCTCTCGCTCTGCCGTCAGGTTAACTGCAAAGGGTTAGAGTGAGACAAAGCATCCTATCCTCAACTTATTTGAGGACTTGCTGTAAGAAAAAGGAACACAACGTACTCAGCTTGTAGCAAATTGAGACTAGTACTATTCGAAAGGTTTTTAAATATATTTTATGTGGTGACAATTTTGTTGCTCACGGGAGAAAAAAAGTTATACGACATTGAAATATGCAGAAAACTGTTTGGGAATTTACCATTGTCGTTCTTTCTTCTTCTGTTCTCTAAAGATAGTACTCTGAAGATAATAAACTAAAGTGCCTGGTGCTTACCTATTTCCGCTGAGAAATTTTAAGTTATTTCAAATAATGTGGCAACTATCCTGCTTTTACCCTACAGATAAAAAGCAATATATTAAATAAAAGTAATGTGTGTCCTACACATTACTTTTTATTACTCTGTATACTATACATTGTATACTATATACTAATTTTATTACTCTGTATACAAAGAAGCTAAAAAATATTGCAGGGTTTTTTTTCTCACATAAATCGAATATATTCCTACAATATTGTTGTTAAAACTCCAACTTACATTGTTGGCTATACCAGAACTCAGTCAGGGCAATCTCGCCTGTGTACCTACATTTTATTTTCTGTACACAGGATTAATTTAAAAGGAGTGCGTATATTCAACAAGTTAATCAGGTGCATAAAACTGAACCACTTTCCCCAAGGAACATAGGTCGAAATTTTAACGTGAAAAATGATCTTTTCATACAAAGTGACAGGTCACGTGACTTATGTTTATATGAAAAAGAGATTTTCAATTTTAAGATTTCGACCTATATTTATTGGGAATTTGTTTAAATTTATGCACCTGATTACCTCGTTGAATATACACACTCCTTTTAAATTAATCCTGTATAAAGTGTACAATAAATAATTATTAGAAATTAAGAAGTATATTAAAATACAGGTGACGACAGTCACTCATTTTTTTTTTTCAAAAAGATTACTAGCATTGTGGGCCGCACATTACTAGTAATCTCGGTAACCCTCGTGCTAAGCTAAGATTGTGTTACGAGTGGGTTCACGTCGGTAGTGTAATGGGTGGGATTCGAACCCGCAACATGATCGCAAGTCCGACGCCCTAGCCATTAGGCTACCGCCGCTTCTAAAATTTGATAAGAACAATATTTCAAATACTTACATTGGGTCTCATTCTGAACAACAGTATTATTAACTTGTAGACAAGGGCAGTACGGCGTTGGTGAGGGCGGCGGTGGAGTGATGTCCTCCAGGGACATTGAGAGAGGCGCGTCCGGGTGACGGATGTCGTATAGGAACTCCGGGATAATCGGCACTGGAAAAAAGAGGCTGATTAGAGGAGGGAAAAAGGTTTAACAGTATCAAGGGACTGTAGATTTAAATGTATGGGCTACACACATTATTTTTACATAAATAGTCTTGACAGGCATTCGGACGGACAGACAGACGTAACAAAGTGATGCGATAAGGGTACCGTTTTTTTTTCTGAGGTACGAAACCCTAAAAATAATTTTAAAGCGTGCATCCTTCAAACTGAGCTAGCAACGTGGCGAGAGTAAATTAAAAAAAAATCCTACTAATATTATAAATGTGAAAGTGTGGATGTTTGGATGTTTAGATGTTTGGATGTTTGTTACTCAATCACACAAAAACTGCTGAACGGATTTGGATGATATTTGGCATGCATGTAGCCTTTGACATGAAAAAGAATATAGGCTACCTTTTATCCCGATTCCTTAAGTAGTCCTTGAGGGAAAATTGAAAATTGTTTACGAGCTAAGCCATGGGCAAACAGATTCCATTTTCCATTACTTTTACATTTTTCATTTCTTTTTGGGCCCAATTCTCAAGTCCATGCAGACGAAGTCGCCGGCAGAAGCTAGCTTTGGCTGTCTACTATTAATAGGGTACATAGAAAAAAAATGCGACGTTGCCAGCCCCAGCCCAAAATGTCATGAAAAGAATCCAAATTTAAATGAAAAATTTCGTTTAAAAATCAACAAACAAATTAAATTCGAATAATAATCCTGGCCACTACGAAGTACGAATCGATATTCCAAATTTGAAAAGCACTCCGGTCCGTCAAGTGCTCGTGAACCGACAGTTAATTCTGTGACGTCACTCGTACTTGTCGAACACAGCCGAACTTTGCCGAGGGTAACCGAACCACTTTGATTGAAATGGGTCGGCCGAATTCCTGATAAACCACATATATTTTGAATTTAATTAATTATGTAATATTGGAAAATGGTGAAATATCTCTGAGTGTGAAATCTGAATTTCTGATATTTCAGAAAAACAAATTCAGCTACATAATATTAGTTTTTTATAGTGTCCGACCGAAATTTCGGTTTCGGTTTCGGTTTCGGCCAGTTTCGGCCAAAAAATCAAGTTTCGGCCCGAGTTTCGGTTTCGGCCAAAAACGGCCGAACCCTTCGGCCGCGCCGAAACTTACAACATCGTCCCTTCGGGTCGCGCTCGGCCAAATAATCATATAACCAAATCGTTAGATTTGGTTATATTGAAGTGGTTGTTTTGTTGTCCTAACCACTTACAGTGCTTAGGGCTTGCAAGAAATAAAAAGCGAAGCAAACTATAATTACTACTGTATTGATTTATATACAATATACAATGAAATATAAATAGCGACAGAAATGTGAAGCGGTCAAGCGTACAAAGCAGAATGCATAACATATGAGACATGGACCCGTATTTATATCCACAAGTAATTAATAATAAACGGTTCACGCTTGACGCTGCGCAGGAGTAGACCACGCCCACGGCATTATGGCTGCCGGCCGTAAACAAAGGATGCGCGGGCAGCCATCTTACCGCGGAAGCGAAATGACAATATCTGCATATCGGTCGTCTCAAGGTGGGCGTAGCCAAACGTGAGTCACCGGCGCATCACCTGACGATCACCTCATATGACGTAGGGGTGGCGTGACTTCTGTGCTGCGTTCACACGGCGAGTGCGCTTGCCTACTCGCTACACCACTCCCCCGGTGAGACCGTGACTACGGGCGAAAGTAGTCCGGGAACCGGACAGTGCGTCCACTCCTCGTCTTTTTGACGGTATCCTGCATCATTGGGGTATCCTTAGCCACAAAAGCTGGCTTAATGCGGTCTATTGTGACTCGTTGTGTCTTGCCTTTGACATCAAGATCATACGTCTTCTGGTCGCGGCGAAGAACCTTGTATGGGCCCAGGTATGGAGCTTGAAGTGGCCTTCGTGCTGGACCTTGGCGCAGGAAGACGTAGTTTGCATTACCGAGCTCTTTGGGCACGTAGAACGGACGACTGGAACTAGTGTGCCAAGACGTGGGCTGCGGCGTGAGCTTGTTCATATGTGAACGAAGCCTGCTGACCAAGCTGGTCAGGTCTACTTCTTCTTCAGTGTCGCTGGTGAAGAACTGCCCAGGCAAGCGAAGGGGCTCGCCGTAGACCAGTTCTGCTGCTGATGTCTGAAGGTCTTCCTTCCACGCGCTGCGGATGCCTAGGAGTACCAGCGGCAGGACCTCAGTCCAGCTCGATGAAGCGTGGCAGGTGATTGCAGCCTTCAGCTGCCGGTGTAGCCTTTCAACCAGGCCGTTCGCTGCGGGATGGTAAGCAGTGGTTAAATGGTGAGATGCACCGACCATGGCAGCGAGCTCCTTGAAGGTATGAGACTCGAACTGCCGGCCTCTATCGGTGGTGATGTGCTCTGGACAGCCGAACCGCGCGATCCATCCCGAGATCAGGGCGGTCACACAGGTTTCTGCGGTGATATCTTGAAGAGGGTACGCCTCAGGCCAACGAGTGACACGGTCGACGACGGTGAGGCAGTACCTGAAGCCAGAAGATAGAGGTAAAGGGCCTACTAAATCCAGATGCACATGACGAAAACGTGCTGATGGGGTTTCAAAAGCTGTCAATGGAGTTGACGTATGCCTAGACACCTTGCTTCTTTGGCAAGGCAGACATTCCTTGGCCCACTGTCGACAGTCCCTTCTTACGCCGGGCCAAACAAACCTCTCTGTCACCAAGCGGACGGTGGCTTTTGCGCCCGGATGACTCAGGTTGTGAAGGCTATTGAATACCTGCTTGCGAAACGACTTGGTGATGAATGGTCGTAGACTTGCTGTGACGTCGCAATAAACGTCGATGCCAGACTCAGGTAACCTGATTTTCTCCAGCCTCAGGCTGGAACCATTCTTGATGAGGTTATGCAGCTCCGCATCGGTTTCTTGTTCGCAGGCCAGGGACTGGTAATCTAAGGGCAGACTAACTTCATTAACACGAGATAGCGTGTCAGCTACGACATTGTCCTTACCAGGTACAAACCTTATGTCAGTGGTAAATTGGCTGATATAGTCGAAGTACCTAAACTGACGAGGAGAACAGTTTTCTCGGGGCGATAAGAAGGCAAAAGTTAGCGGCTTATGATCGGTTATTATGGAGAACGTTCTTGCCTCGACCATATATCTAAAATATTTTATTGCCTCGTATATGGCTAGGAGTTCCCTATCATATGGGCTGTACTTTTTCTGCGCTGGGCTCAGCTTCCGGGAGAAAAATGCCAGTGGAAGCCAATCTTGATGCCTTTTTTGTTGCAGTACAGCTCCGATTGCGGTGTCTGAGGCGTCCGTTTGAATGGCTAGTTCTGCCTGTGGGTCTGGGTGCACTAAGAGAGTTGCTTTTAACAGACTTCTCTTACATCGATTGAAGGCCTCTTGTAGTTCTGACGTCCATTCTATTGGTTGCGGTCCTTTCACTTTAGGTCCAGACAGAAGATTATTGAGGGGTGCCTGTAAAGAAGCTGCGGCTGGGATGAAGCGGCGATAAAAATTAATCATTCCCAGAAATCTTCTCAACTCTTTCACATTCCTGGGCAATGGAAAATCCTGGATAGCTTGGACTTTAGACTCGAGGGGCTGTACACCTGATGCTGAGACTTCATAACCCAGGAAGTTCACCTGGGATTGACCAAACGTGCATTTGCTGGTGTTGATCAGTACTCCAAACTCTGTCAACCTCTCGAACAGCTGTTTCAGGTGTTGCTGATGCTGGATGCTGTCTCGGCTAAATATGAGGATGTCATCCAGGTAACCGTAGCAGAAATCTAACCCTCTGAGAACCTCGTCCATAAACCGCTGGAAGGTTTGTGCGGCGTTGCGAAGCCCGAACGTCATGAACGGAAATTCAAATAAGCCGAAAGGCGTAGTAATTGCCGTTTTCGGGATATCTTCTTCTGCAACTGGCACCTGGTTATACGCCTTTACCAGATCTACCGTAGAATAAATGGTGCTACCCTGCAGCTGTTGGGCAAAGTCTTGCACATGTTTGACAGGGTATTGGTCCGGAATAGTTCTTGCGTTCAATGCCCGGTAATCCCCGCAAGGTCGCCATCCATCGTTCTTTTTGCGTGCAAGATGAAGCGGTGAAGACCAGGCGCTTTCTGATCTGCGTGCTGTGCCGTTCAATAACATCTCCTCGAACTCTTGTTTGGCTATTCTGAGCCTTTCAGGGTCTAGACGTCGAGGGCGACTTGAGACTGGTGGACCTGGGGTAGTGCGGATATGATGCTGAGTCGTATGCTTGGTATTTCCTGGTTTACCAGCAGGTCGTGTAACATCAGGAAATTCTCTCAAAAGTTGATGATACGCTGTACCGGTCATGGTTGTACGGATGGATGTAATTGCCTCCGTTGATCCTTGCTGAGGTGTAGAAACTGCAAGAGTAGTAGTACCGTCAATTAAACGTTGATTGCGACAGTCAACTAACAGGTTGTAATAACCTAGAAAGTCGACTCCTATAATTGGTTTTGAGACGTCCGCTACTATAAATCGCCATGAAAACGCACGTCGAAGGCCTAAATCTAACGTGAGCGATAGATCCCCATAAGTTGCTATGATGGTACCATTTGCTGCAAACAACTCGTACTTGGTTTTGATACGCGGCTCCCGAACAGCGGATCGCGGAAATACACACAGGTCTGAACCCGTATCTATAAGATATTGTATCTTGGTTTTGCGATCCGTGATGAACAGGCGGCTCGATGTAGAAAGGCAGTCGTTTTCCGCCACTAATGGCTGCCTTGATAGTTTACCGTCTTCTTATTGTAGGTGCAAGGTTGCGTGCATTTTGTTGCCCGGTCACCGAAACGGTAATGGTACCAGCAATGAGGGTGGTCGTTTGGTCTGGAACGCGATCGGGAACGGCGTGGCGATCTTCGGCTTCGGCCGCTCATGTGTCTACGTCCGCGTATTTCCATACTCATTGCTTCCAATTTACGCCCTAATTCCGCAACTGTGCGAGTTAGCGTATCAATCGCAGTACCTGGATGTTCAACAGCTACTGGAGTGGTGGTACTTGTACTAGCTACTTGCGCTGTTACTGGCACGATGTCATTTATACGATCCGCGAGCTCCGCCAAGTCCTCCAGGCCCATATTTACCTGAGAAGCCACTATCGTCTGCAAATTGGTCGGAAGTCTACTCGACCAGATTGTCCGGATAAAATCATCAGGTACAGTTGGACCGGCTAACTGTTGAAGATGGCGAAGAAACTGTGATGGCTTCCTATCGCCAAGCTCTTCGTGCATAATAAGCTGCTTTATCTTACGCTCTTGTGATGCAGACAGCCGCTTAATTAATTCAGCCTTCAATTTTTCATATTTCCCGGTGGCTGGTGGAGAAACGATTAGGTCCCTTACTTGTGCTGAGTGCTGTGGCTCCAGCTGGGACAGCACGAAGTAAAACTTGGTGGAGTCTGTTGTCATATTTGACAGGGTAAACTGACCTTCCAGTTGCGCAAACCACAGTACAGGATCGTCAGGGTTGAACGTTGGCGTCCTCACACCAACTCGGTAGGTCTCCATGAAAATGTCCTTGCTGGTTTCTTCTCCTCCGGGCATGATGATGAAGAATCGGGGTCACCAATGAAGTGGTTGTTTTGTTGTCCTAACCACTTACAGTGCTTAGGGCTTGCAAGAAATAAAAAGCGAAGCAAACTATAATTACTACTGTATTGATTTATATACAATATACAATGAAATATAAATAGCGACAGAAATGTGAAGCGGTCAAGCGTACAAAGCAGAATGCATAACATATGAGACATGGACCCGTATTTATATCCGCAAGTAATTAATAATAAACGGTTCACGCTTGACGCTGCGCAGGAGTAGACCACGCCCACGGCATTATGGCTGCCGGCCGTAAACAAAGGATGCGCGGGCAGCCATCTTACCGCGGAAGCGAAATGACAATATCTGCATATCGGTCGTCTCAAGGTGGGCGTAGCCAAACGTGAGTCACCGGCGCATCACCTGACGATCACCTCATATGACGTAGGGGTGGCGTGACTTCTGTGCTGCGTTCACACGGCGAGTGCGCTTGCCTACTCGCTACAATATGATTAACAATTTGATTATTTTGATTATCTAATTATATTTGAATTAGCCATTCGAGGCTAACTGATTGTGATATTTGTGAGTATATTTATATATTTTTTTAAATAATAACAACGCCCGCACTAAGGAATTTAATAATTGTGTCGCGGGGGATTCACAAACATTCAAATCACATGCACAAAGAAAACCCAGACTTGGAACAAGTATCTGTGGATCACACAAATGCTTGTCCCATGCGGGAATCGAACCCGCAGCACGTCGCGCACAGTGGTAATTAGCGTGGTGACCTTTACCACTCGGCTATCCGTGCAGTCAAAATGTAAGTAACTGAAAATAAATAAACATAATATATTATTATGAGCATCATATTTTAATAATAAATTTGTTTTATTTTATAGGTACCACCATTAAAAAAACGCTTACTTTGTGTTACAAATAATGTATTTTTTCACTTTATAGGGTAGTTAAATTTTCAAACAGAACCTCTGTAACTGTGCTGAAATTTCATTGTGATAAATCTTTGAAAGTAGAAACTTGTAATTATAGGTTGGCGAGATATTAATTTTAGAAAAAAACGGGCTTACTAACATTTTTTCGACATTTTAAGGACTTTTTTTTTATAAAAGGTTCGGTTTCGGTTTCGGTTTCGGCCGAAACTACAGTGAAACCGAACCTTCGGTTTCGGTTTCGGTTTCGGCAAAATAACTTGTTTCGGTCGGTCACTATTTTTAATACATCGGTTAATTAACTAATTCTCATTCGATAAATATGCTCTTCGGTAACAGGCTGTAGCTTCATATTGCAGCTCTAAATATTAGGTACATACAAAAATATCGAATAATTATCTGCCTAGCCTTTTCCCATGCTTTTATTTTTTTTATTTAACAAAAAGCACAATTTTTAAAATTACATTTTGTTCTTATAATTAAAGATCCTCGCCAATATTCGTTTAAAGGCGAGAAGCGCTCATTTCTATTTCTTACTTACTTAATTTAAATAAAATTAAGAAGAAAACTAAAATCAAAACAAAAATACAAAATTCACATTATAAAGGGTGAATAATAAAGAATGCATTGCCTGCTCTCTTAAGCAATTCTCCCTTTAACTTCTTCTTCAACATAAACATACTCATTTTATTTTCCTCTCTTAACATATCTATTTTATTAAATATTTTTGGCACTATATATTTATTAGTTCTCTCACCATAGTAGTTTACTATTCTAGGTTTATTTAACATATATTATGTTCTCTAGCCCTTCTGGTGTTATATTTATTCTCTATTATACATTTATATTCATTGCTACAGTTGTTGGATCGGCTGCTAATCTTACTGGATTTAGCTGAATACCGTATTTTACAGAGCGACTGCCTATCTGACCTCCACAACCCATTGTTTGGTAATACAGTATCATATAGTAAGACTGGTTGTCTGAATCAATTGTCAAAGATTACTACATATAAGACTGTCGGGACCAACGGCTTAACGTGTTTTCCGAGGCACATATAGAATCTTTACTAATATTATGCGGAAGTAACTCCGTCAGTCCGTCTGTTACGCAATCACGCCTAAACTACTGAACCGAATTAAATGAAATTTGGTACAGATATAGTCATATCAGTTTAGCAATAACCGACACCGCGCGGACGGAGTCACGGGCTAGAGCTAGTGATAATATCTTAATATATATAAATCTCGTGTCACAATGTTTGTCCTCAATGGACTTCTAAACCACTTAACCGATTATAATAAAATTCGCACACCATGTGCAGTTCGATCCAACTTGAGAGATAGGATAGTTTAAATCTCAATTATATAAAAAAAATTTAGACCGCGATCGGAGATGCGGGAAACAGCTAGTCTATTATATATAATTCCAGTGTCGCGATATTTGTCCGGGATGAACTCCGAAACTACTTAACCGATTTAAATCA
This sequence comes from Plusia festucae, assembly GCA_950381575.1. Classification (NCBI taxonomy): domain Eukaryota; kingdom Metazoa; phylum Arthropoda; class Insecta; order Lepidoptera; family Noctuidae; genus Plusia; species Plusia festucae. Next base: position 2,099,093 of record OX494457.1, read on the forward strand.
AATTTGCAAACCGTGTGCAGTTTGATCCAACTTAAAAGATAGGATAGCTTGCATGATAATTATATAAAAAAAAAAATTAGACCGCGGGCGGAGCTGCGCATAACAGCTAGTAACTTATAAGTAACTATGTTAAAATCATAGTTAACATCAAATTGTAGCTGAAGGCGCTGTACAGTTAAACTTATTGTATAAAAGTTATACGGGTGGCGTGAAAGGGTGAAAACTCAACGAAATGTGATTTGTACTACGACGTAGTCTTGGCTAGTGAGGGGACACGATGTCGATAAAAAATCAACTCTTTACTTAGTAAAAACTATTTGTACACCAATTCCATTGGTAGAACATAGAGCTTCTTCATACATATTTTAAGACCTTTCTGTATACCTGTGTTCACAAATAAATATATTTGATTTGATTTGATTTGAAAATGTCGATAGATTATATTTTTTTTATAAATTTTTCATCGATTTATAAATTGTATTTTATAATTCGTTTTTTTTTAACACGGATCAATTATTTGGAAAACTTCCGAGTGTTGGTATTTCTATTTACTAACTAATATAAAGGTGGAGAACTTTTGTTTTACTGTTACAATATATTTAGAATTTTCCTATGTACCACACTTAATTTTATATTTCCTTTCTATAACTTTTGTATTTGGTGTTATATCTATTTGATGTTATTTTAATTTAGAAATATTTTATATTTGTTACCTCAAATTTTAGTTTGTGTTTCTTATGTACTTAAATTTTCTTATTCTTTAAATTTGTATGATCTCTATATACCTATTAGACAAGCTGATTGACCAAGATGTTTAGATATGAAAGCTGTGATAATGAAACTAAACAGACAACAACGGGCATAATAAATGTCAAAAAATATTTTTTATCGATAAAATAAAACTCAGTCCCAACACTAGTCGTCGGCTCCTTTGATGAGGCGGCTAAGTGAATTTCACTTTGATCTCGCCGACGGGGAAATTGCCCCAGCCTCCGTTTTGCCGACTTCACTAAAAGTGAGAAGTGTGTTTCAGACATTTTAAACTTGTGCTAAACTGTGGTTTAACAATTTTATGGCTTTACAGTCAACGAAAGAGCTTGACAACAAAGTTGTTGACCTATTTTTACACGTTTTAAAAAGGAGATTTCCAATTTGATTTTTATAGATTCACGCAAAATTACTAAACATATTTGTCACGTACGTATAATTAAGAAAGAACATTTAAATTTGAAATAGTCATGCATTTTAAGAGTTATACCGCGCGTAGTTAACCTGTTGAGCAAAAGGGGGTTTTGTCTGCTTCACCTTACTTTTTAGCAAAGCCACCAGCCAAGTTACATTCCTACAAGCGTTAACTATGATAGAAATCGCTTATATGACATTAAATGTATGGAAATGACACTTGATTTCGATAAGTCACGTGACTCAGACTTGTGACCGATTCGATCAGCGTTATCGCTTGTAGGAATGTTACTTGGCTAGGGGGGCAGAGCTATAGAAAAACTGACTACGTTAGCAAAGTGCAATAAGGACCCGCTGCTGGGTTTGGACTTCGACTTGGTGCGTTGCTAACAATCTTAATAAGGCAAACAGCAAGAGAGGGTTGGATCTAAGTTTGTATTTTTAGTGACATATTTTATTGCTCGCCGGCTCGGGGCAGCTTGATCTAGGAACAGCTCCCTTAGACAAGCATTTGCATTTTGCATTGCATTTCTACAATCGTGATCGCTGATCGAATCGCTCAAATGAATGAAAGTTACAAGTTTAAGTCACGTGACTTATATAACCTCCAGACCGAATTTCGGCCTCGGCCTAATCTGAAGTGAGATCAGCCATGTACACAGGAGATATTATAGTGCACAAGTCAGACACAGATTCTCTGTTCCTTCATTCTCATAGTCCGATGGCACGGTTGACCGACACGACCGGAAAGGGATCAGGCGCAGGACCAACGGCTTTACGTGCTTTGCAAGGCACGGGGGTGTAAACACCGCCACACTTCCTGACTCCGAGCGGTACTGAGAATTTCTAAATTCAGTAAATATTTTTCGCATGACCAGGGAACCGAGCTCGAGACCTCGTGCACGGCAATCGCGCTTGCGACCACTAGACCAACGAGGCAGTCACTTGACTTATCGATGACAAGTCATTTCCATACATTTAAATTTTAATGTCATTTAAGCGATTTCTATCATCGTCAAAGCTTATAGAGATGTACCTTGTATAGGGGGATAGGGGAGAAGTTATTATTATCATAACTGAATGTTCCGATATCAACACCTGAAGCATTAAGCCTTATAAAATAGGATCAAACAGAAAATCTTTGCTATTTACCGCAGAGCGTATCTTTTCCCCACTGAATTTCATTCATGGAGGAAAAATGGGCCATTACTTGATCTAATGAATAGTGAATGAAGCACTCAGCTGATTGTTCTCGCCGCCATATTGGATTTTAGTGCTGCACTAGTATCGTACGATACGAATAGTGTAGTGAAAGAGAAAAATTTAAAATGTTAGTTGTGGTATAATAATTTAAACTGAAAACAACGCTAAAGGGATCTCGTGTTCTAAATTTTTTTTTCATGCCCAAGTGCTTTTCAAAACGGTTTTAATTGATTTTCCGGAAGTAGGCTAGGAATTTGATATCAACTCAGCCTATCGCGGTCCGCTGCTGGACCTAGGCCTCTGTCAAGTTGTACCCCAACACCCGGTCTCGCGCAGTCCAACCCACCTACATTTTTCAGGTCATCGGTCCATCTGGCTGGTGGGCATCCTACACTACATTTGCGTAGGTGTTCACTCAAGGACTCGTCTGCTCCAACGGCCACCAGTCCTTCGACAAACATGACCAGCCCACTGCCACTTCAGATTACTAACTCTGCAAGCTACTAACATCCGGCCCTCAATTAAGCGGCGATAGCCTAATGGCTAGGGCGTCGGACTTGCGGTCATGTGGTTGCAGGTTCGAATTCCACCCATTACACTACCGACGTGAACCCACTCGTAACACAAGCATCTGAGCTTAGCACGAGGGGTTAAAGAGATTACTAGTAATGTGTGACCCACATTGCTAGTTATCTTTAAAAAATAAAAATTGGGGTCTGTGTGTTGAAGTGTACCATCATTATGGTGTTTGCCCTAGTCACCGGGATTTCATTATTATTTTTATTGATTGTAGCAAGTGATAAATAATAGTTTACATTTTATATAACTTCGCCAAACTGTGTAACAGTTTGTTGGCGAAAACAGTGCGCTTATACTGGCTGATAAGAAGTCATTAAATAATGTATGTTGAACTTGTTGTCTTGGTGGGCTAGCGGTTCAATGACCGGATTCGTATGCACATGGTTACAAGTTCAAAGTCAGGCATTGTGCTTTTTTCTTAGTGTACACATGTACTTTGTGAATTATTCTAAGACACCATTGACAAACGGTGAAAAGAAAACATCGTGGGAAAACCTGGATTCTTAAAACTGGAATCTGAAATCACTGAACGAAAATGTGTGCTCACACCTTTCTCTTTTGCCCCTACAGTAATATACGAAACGTAACTCTCTCTATCTTCACTAACTTATATCTCCCTCTCAACTTCCGTCCGCCTCGCCCGATCACACATTTCGTAACGTTCTCGTAATGCGTAATGCGTTAATCGCAAATTATGTGTAACATTTGACATATCGAAGAAATGATCCGTGTGAATAGCTACTTAGTATTTTTCTTTTTTTTTTCAATCAAAATTAATGGAGAAGATTCCTGAACATTAGAATCAATTTCTTCTTTTTTAAATCGTAAGATCATAAAAGAGATCGAATTTAATAAAAATTTTTTTTTAAGCAATGACAGAAATTAACCTGAAAATTTAAATAAGCTTAATACTGAAATATTTTATTCGTAAGATCTTAAAAAATTACTAATTTCATAAAAGATTTTGTGCAGTGACAGATATTAACCAAAAAATTTAAAAAAGCGCGTAACGTCAAATCGAATAGCGCGCGCTTTCGCGACTTCCTGTTACACTTCCGTCCCATTTCACGAAATCACTCCCACAAATTGCAGGAAAGGGAAAGGAAAGATGTTACCCATAAAAAAAACACCGGTACTCACCGACGGTAGTCAGCAGCATATTATCCAGTAACAAGGCTATAGCGACGATGACCAGTACCAGCTTCCGTGACTCCCTGCAGGCCGCGATCTTCGCACGCCAGCTGCTGGCGAAGCCGTCTGATGCAACACCCATGGTTGTATAGATGGTTGGGTATCTGTGAAGAAAAGAAGATGTTAAAATTGTTTAATATAAAAACAGACACAGGATGGGCTCTCGGCTAAGTGTAACTGCTGAATATTTGACAGATAAGGCTTCTCGCGGTTGGTCCGTGAACTATTCGTAAACATAACGAGTCATCCGTGTCTTGGAAAGCACGATAAGTCGTTTTCCCGACTCTTTCTTTGAGTTTTTATTTATTTATTTAACAATTTAATGTATGGACACATCGATAATAATAAAATAATACATCAGACAACAAATGTACAAGGGCTCTGCTTATTTTATAATAAATCTCTGCCAGCATGCTTGCGATAGAAGTGACAAAGAAAGGCAGTCGATTTTGCTTTATATTCTTTATTAATAAGAATAGATAAGAAAATAATCCAACGATTTACCTAAAAAAAACAAAAAGTTGACCCTAGTCATCATTTATTTATTTACTAGCTTCTGCCTGCGGCTTCGTCTGCGTGGACTTCAGAATTTCAAAAATTTTCACCCGTGTTATAGCTTGCGCTGTAATAGATATAAATACCAAATTTCAAAGCTAGGCGCCCCCGGCTTGGCTCGTAAACAATTTTAAATTTTCCCCCGGAAACTACTTAAGGAATCGGCATAAAAGGTAGCCTATGTTTTTTTCATGTCAAAGGCTAAATGCATGCCAAATTTCATCCCAATCCGTTTAGCCATTTTTGCGTGATTGAGTAACAAACATCCAAACATCCACACTTTCACATTTATAATATTAGTAGGATTTAATAGTTCATGCACTGTTAGCTGCATAGGCGGACTTAATGCCAGAAGGCATTCTCTACCAGTCGACCAACAGCACAGCCTGGTACTAGTGGCGACAAATCAAACCAGAAACAAATTATAGGATTGCTAAGTTTCGTTTCAGAGTTACAGCCAAGTTCTGAGTCCATCATCAGACCAGTTAAATACTATAATATTACCACCGAACTTAATTGAAAATAAAATTCCATTGAAGCGATTTCTTTAAATATCTACATCGTAAATAATATTCAAATTCATTAAATATTTTCCCGCCAATTAACAATTACAAATGGCCGACTATAATGGCGTCATTGACGTATAAGATGGCTCCCGGAAGGCCGTTGGCGGCGGTAACGAGCCGTTTCCAGCGATATAGAGGCAGACCCGGTTCAACTGAGCTTTTGTTTGTGTAATTAATGATTTCAACCTTAATATTCGTAAAGTTTAGTGAATCTTATGATTCATTTTAAATGACAAGCAAATAATATGTATGTCACCAAGATAGGAATGGCCCCGATTCTCTAAACACGTACTAAACTAATTTTAATCCATCGGTATCTTTTTAACATGTACATTTTTACTTTTTTAGAATAGGACAGGCGAAAATTAGAACTATCAAATTTAGTTCCGACTAAAATTCTCATACAAACTCGCCGACAAGTAAAAACGTATACTCTAAAAACACGGTGCTGTTAAAAAGGCGAATACATACTAGTTTGACATTACTAAGTTAGTTGTTATGTGTTTTCGTCCTTTTTTCACGTTTTCTGTTAATAATTAGTTAATTCAGTTAATTCCGTGGCACGTTTTTGAATATTCTTCATTGACTGTATCTAATCCTTGTTTTAATTCTTATTTCATTAGACACTAGTTCTGCCCCCCTAGCCAAGTGACATTTCTACAAGCGTTAACGATTATAGAAATCGCTTAAATGACATTAAATGTATGAAAGTGACAAGTCTAAGTCACGTGACTTATCGAAAACAAATGTCATTTCCATACATTTAATGTCATATAAGCGATTTCTATCATCGTTAACGCTTGTAGAAATGTTTCTTGGCCAGTTTTGGTTTTATTTAGATTCTTAGTTACCGCGATAAAACCTTTTAAGAATAGGTTTATATGTCAATACTTTACATTCACATAAAACTCGAATCAGAAAGCCTAACCTCATCCTTGTTTCATTTTACAACACGCACATTCAAGAAAAATCCGAAAGAACGTGCCATTCCACGAATTTAACATTTAACGAAGAATTTTTGGCATCTCTTTTAAAAGGCGTATATTTTGTAAATACATTTTTGTTGTGGCGATGTAAAACATTCAAGTTAAAGCTTTTAAAACGGTTTAAATATTTATCTTTGAAAAATTACTTAATCTACGAAACTTGTTCCCAAGCTCAGATCAAGAGGTGCATACAAATCTTCAGGTTTACAAATGCAATTTTAAAATTGTGAAGTGTTTGTGACAGTTTTAAAATTTAATTTCACCGCATTGGTGTACAAAATTTGTACAACAATGCGGTGCAACACCCACAGTCAAACCGCTAAACCGGTTTTGTGGGAGAATGTTTTAAATAAATATTGTATCTCTTTTATAATAATAAATAAATAAATAATAAACAATAATGTTAAAAATGTGAAGACATAATAATAACAAAAACTTTCATACTAGTCTGGGGCTGCCCCGTACAAGTCGTCGTTTTGCGAAAAAGAGATAGAGCATGCGACATCAACTAACTTTAAAAGCTTATCTTCTATATCTATATATATAAAACTCTTCCGTTACTGACTGACTGACAGACAACGCACAGCCGAAACTACTGGTCGTAAAGAGCTGAAATTTGGCATGTGTGTTTGTTGGGAGGAGTAGGCTACCACTAAGAGAGGATTTTTGGAAATTCCCCCCCAAAGGGGAGAAAAGGGTGGTAAATTGAAAATGTTTATTTCTCAATGGATTCACTTAAAACTTTGTATGTAGGTTCCACCAGTGAAGCAAGTGAGCATTAAGAAAGGGTCTTCGTTTTTTTTTCTGTATAGAAATATTTCTAATATAATTGTAATCGATAAACCATGGAACAGGCGATAACTAAGTGAAAAACCCAAATTCTGACGGAAGTCATTACTCCACGCGGACGAAGTCGCGAGCAAAAGCTAGTAACTTACATAATTATAGTAAACTAAACTAAAAACTTATAAGATAAATAAAACTATCTATAGAAAGAAGACTTGCTAACCAATATTAAGTAATATGAATAACAAAATAAAGGCTAACAAGCATAAAAAAATTCATCGTCAACTTTGTCTATAACGGGAAACGTGCCCAAAAGGCTGGCAGCATTGCCACGTTGAATAATACATACATAATTGTGTACATATTTTTGTTATTTTTTTTCGCAATTTTGCTTCAATTTACGACTATTTTTAGAAACATTCTTCGATAGTAGTCAAATACCCAATTGTTTTAAGTCAGTAGACAAGTACCCAATTATTTTAAAAGTTAAAGAAATAATGATCATTCTTAATCTTTATAATCTCGCGAATCGTTTTAATCTTTGTCTGTTAATCTCCAGTGAAATCAATCTGAGTGCCTCTCCCCGCAGAGTGACCGTTTTCCTTTTTATAGAGATCCGTAAGAAATGGGTCACCGACAAAGCGAACCACAGATAAGTAAGATAGACTTTTTAAACGACTTTATAGTTTTCTATTCGTCCATTTTATCTTCTATCTTGTATATATATAAAAATCAATTGCTGTTCGTTAGTCTCGCTAAAACTCAAGAACGGCTGAACCGATTTAGCTGATTTTGATCTTGAAATGTTTGTGGAAGTCCAGGGAAGGTTTAAAAGGTGTAAAACAGCAATTGATTTTTATACATATAGAATTTACTTTTGACAGAACGAAGTCTGTCCGAGCAGCTAGTATTATATATTTTTTTAATTAATTTTATCTGATTTTCATGATTCTGTTGGAACGAAAAATTCAACCCCTAATATTGGAATAAAGGGGTGAAAGTTATTTTTTTTTAAAGCTTACTGGCATTGTGTAGGTCACGGTGTTTGTTCGCAGGACCGATTTGTTTTAAACTTTATGTGCATATCGGGTAGGACCTGAGAATCGGCCAAAATCTATTTGTCTCACCCGTAAGTGATAGCGGTGACCCTCTCTAGATTTTTTTTAATATTACAGAATAACGTTTGCCAGTTAAGTTAGTTTTTCTAAAAAATTTAACAAATATAAAATCATTGCGTCTCAATTACTGATTCTGACCATATTTCATCCTGTTTTCCATTCTGGTTTTAAGCTGGACTACTCCGTACTTCAAGATTATAATTCGCGACCATTAATATAGAAAAAAATCCTAGATACACAGTCTCGAAGAAAAGTCACAGCCAACTGTCTTCAATTATACATAGGTGACAGTTTTGTAACCAACATATTATTACGCAAATTCAATTTTATAGGCATGTATATTATCTAGTGGTTTTTTCATTAGGTACATTTTTTAATGACAGAATTTTGTGATCATTTTTTGAGTACGGGCTTGAAATACTGACTCTGTATCTCATTAACTGACTTCAAAAAGGAGGTTATATGTTCGACGTGTCACATTTTTTTCGTAATATCAATGCTCGTAAGTCGTAACTCAATATTTTCTGTTATGTAATGTTTTGTCACAAAAGAGTTTTTATAATAGGCTGTATACGATATTGTCTGTGCTTAAAATGACTTAAAATGTTTTGTTATGGCGGGATGCCTACGACCGTACGACGTCCTGCGACGATATAAAACACGGAATGATGCATTATATTGAAGGAACCTCTTTGGTACACAAAAGTGAAAAAAAAAGTTAAATTTATTTTGTGGAACAATTCCTTATTTTAAACTATTTCCTAAAATGAGATTTCATCCCCATTTTCAACCCCATAAGGGGGAATTTCCAGAAATTCTTTCTTAGTGATGAGATCCTTGTAGTATAGGCTCTGCGTTGATGAGTCCGTAAGGACAAATAACCCATAAGACTAATCGACTGCGGACAGACAGACAGACAGTAAAAATAGTAAGGAAATAATTCCTTACTATTTTCACTTGCTTATAAATTCAAAAGTAACTCTGTCTGTCTATGTGTTACGCAATTACGCCTAAACTACTGAACCGATTTAAATGATATTTGGTACAGAGATAGTCTAAAGCCTGAGAGAGGACATAGGCGGTAACCGACACCCACGCAGGCGGAATCGCGGGCTACATCTAGATGTTACAGAGTTACTGTATTTTTTGCTAGAGTAACTGTATTTTTTCTTTTTTCTACCTCAATCGATATTACTGCACCTACCATGCTTGTCTCTACACTACCCTTGGTTGACTGGTAGAGAATTCCTAAGGCGTTAAGTCCGCCATTGTACTTTATTTTTATAACTGTGCATAAAGTATAGTACACTACCGACGTGAACCCACTCCTCGTAACACAAGCATCTTATCATAGCTTAGCACGAGGGGTTAACGAGATCACTAGTAATGTGCGACCCACATTGCTAGTTATAAAAAAAAAAGTTTAAGTAAATAAATAACTGCCTATCTGACTGAATGAATCCGGTCCGAAGTCGGTCGGTGTAAAGAAAATATGTTAATAATAATAAGACAATACACCCACGGCCGCCTGATCCCGAACTAGGTAGAGCCTGTACTATAGCAACCAGAAAACTGATAAACATACTTAAATAATTTATAAATACATACATAGTATATATAAATTACATCAGACACAGGACAAAGAATCGTGCTCATCATACAAAAAATTGTCAGGGGTGGGAAATTGAATCCACGACCTCTCGGCTTAGCAGTCTAGAGTCACTAGCCACTAGACCAACAGACAATTATCAATAACTAGCAATTTACAGGGTCATATATTTATGTTTGAAAGATAAAAGAAAAAATATTGAGATGAAACTACATGGGATGACCATGCCGCCTGCAAAGGCGATAAAATGTCAGGATCTAAAAATCAAATAAACCGCGATAGAATCCGTTTCAAAAGTAGTTTTATTTCAATATATAACATTCGCGTATATAACGGCATATGAACGTCCCACTGCTGGGCACAGGCCTCTTCCCATATAGAGAAAGAATGAGCATTGATCACCACGCTTGCTCATTACGGGTTTCCGATTTCAGATTCCAATTTTAGGAATCCAGGTTTCCTCACGATGTTTTCCTTCACCGTTATCAATATCGTCTTAGAATAATGAAGAAAGTACATGTGGATTTGTAAAAGTCACATTTTTAATTCCCTGGGCTCGAACCTGCAACCATGTGTATACGAATCCAGTCGCGTAAACCTCTTTTTTTTTTGTTTAAGAACTTTTTAAATATCATGTTTTTGGATAAAGTTTAATTTATAGATTTGACCTCTAACCCATTTACGGTAAGACGGTGAGTGACTGCGCGTAAGACATTTGGACCACGCAATTATAGACAGCAAAAAATCAAATCACTTTTTCCTCAAACATCAAAAAACGGGAATCGAACTTGGAACTATCTTAACCTACGTAGAGATGATTTTTAAATGCGTTAGAATTGAACTATTTACTATTTTTAATTAATTGTTTAAAGATTACTTCTATAAAAAATAGTAATTTTATACCACAATTCCTTTTTTTGCAAAAATTAAAGAAAATAACAAATTTCTAAGTAAAATTAAAAAAATACTTACTCTAGATGTTAAACTCGAACCCACGAACCGACATAATGTGATAAAAAGCAAAATATTATAAATTTAATAAAATTAATACTAACTAAACGTCTGCTCGCCGCGCCGCCCGCGGACCGACTGAACGCAAGGAGACGACGGAATACAGATATTCCAAGTCAGTACATCGAGGACCAAATATAGTTGAACTCTGACCTAAAGTTAGATCACCCCTTATATATATATCGATACATACACAGCAGGGGGATGGGAAGGTCTTCCACGACTAGTCACGTCTTATCAGCTAGCTATACCACCATTGCTCAAAATCCCACCGTATGTTTAGCGCGCTACGTCTTAAATTTGCTTGGGTGGGTAAATTTTTCAACACAATTGAACATGCCAAGGGAATTTAGGATTTGATCGGAAGTTATAAGGTTGATTTTTAGTTGAAGTGAAAACAAAAGCTACAGGTTTTCGATAAGTTTCCGCTGAAAATGCGCGGTCCGCCGCCGGGGATAAGGATGTCAATGTGTTTTTTGTTGTTTATGATTTATGACTTCGTTTATTTAAGATATTATTTGAAAGTATGTGTTAGTTATTATGTTTTAGATTGCGATGAAAGGAAAATAGGTTATTTTCTTTAATAGATTTTATTCCACTACAAATAAACAAGATATTTTTAGTTCAATTTGACGGGTAAGTAGCTACGTTCGTTTTTTAATCCTATAGAGTGACTACTGCTTAAAAATATTATTTTGCTACAATTGCGTTTCGGATAGTTCATCTAACTCCAAGTCAAATATTTCTTATCATCCTTTATTTTGTAGTTTAGTTGTAAAACATAACAATACGTATTAAATTAAAAAAATATATTATATTAATCCTATCCAGTAAACTATACCGCCTCACACTTCGCATAAAAAAAAACGTTTGTAAGTGTGTTTGTCACCGGTTCATGTTTAAACGGCTGGACCAATTTTGATAACATTTAGTACTGTACGGTAACTGACCCTGGAATAACACATAGGTTATTTATCCCGAAGTTATCCGATAAACCCCAGTTAACTCCGTAGGTTGCATCTAAGTAAGTGTCGAAAATAAATCAACATCTATTGCTACAATCTTAAAACATGTTTTACAATTTTATTGATTCAATTTCACTTTCATTTTACTATTACTTGAAAAAAAACTCCCATCAATTAAAAATCAATTACTGAAAACAAAATTAAAGATCAGAAAAAACATACACATCCTTATTCAACCACACCGTCGAAAGGTCCTTAATTTATCACTCCATCCTTGTCACACGCATGACATAACACATTATGCTATCTCTTTCGCCACTTACAAGAGCGATTTCAGGCTTTTGATGGAGCATACAATGATTTCCACGTGACTTCACTTGGGTCGATTTTATTTTTAGATTTTTACGGTTTATGATTTTTGGTCTCTGGATTATATTTCTAATATTATTAGATATGTTTGGTATTAAGAATGTCTCACTAAGTAATCAAAGGCGAATTTAATTATTTAACCCCTTCACTGTCCCGTGAGTCACATATGAACATTTCCATTGTTTAACTTATGTGTCTTCTCACGGGACAGGGAAGGTGTTAACTAACTTGCAAAGGTTCAATGTTCCTTTGTATGTTCTTTTTGATATATTCTTACGAATTAACTAGGGTGAGCTTAGCGTACAAGCTAACTTACTAAATAAGTATTTAAGAAATTAGTATATACAGGATTAATTTAAAAGGAGTACGTATATTCTACGAGGTAATCAGGTGCATAAAACTGAACAACTTTCCCCAAGGAACATAGGTCGAAATCTTAAAATTAAAAATCATCTTTTCATACAAACACAAGTCACGTGACCTGTCACTTTGTACGAAATGTTCATTTACATTTTAAGATTTCGACCTATGTTCCTTGGAGAAACTTGTTCAGTTTTATGAACCTGATTACCTCGTTGAATATACGCACTCCTTTTAAATAAATCCTGTTTAATAAAAAAAAATAGATTTATTTATTTCAGTCAAATGCCAGAGTGCTCTGGGCTATGTGTAATCAGTATGTGTGATGGTTTATCTTGCATTCCGAGGCACGGAAAGGTCTCAATATGGTCACCCATCCACGGTTACCGTGGCGAAGCTTTACCTTTGGTATCGGTCAAACCACGTAAACAGTTAGCCACGAATCCTTTCTTAAAAACCATATATAAACTAGCTTCTGCCCGCGACTTCGTCTGCGTGGACTTCAGAATTGGGTCCAAAAAGAAATGAAAAATGTGAAAGTAATGAAAAATTGAATAAAATTTTTCACCCGTGTTACAGCTTGCGATGTAGGTAATAGAGAAAAAAACTGCCCACGGCTTAGTTTGGAACCAATTTTCAATTTTCCTTCGGGAACTACTTAAGGAATCGGGATAAAAGCTTAGGTAGCCTATGTTCTTTTTCATGTCAAAGGCTATATGCATGCCAAATTTCATCCAAATCCGTTCAGCCGTTTTTGCGTGATTGAGCAACAAACATCCAAAAATCTAAACATCCAAACATCCACACTTTCACATTTATAATATTAGTAGGATTAGTAGGATACCTGAAGCAAAATATACCCCTTTTAACGACAATTACGTGGACGGGAGGAATATGAAATTTCGCACTTTTTTTAGAGACGGACAAACAAACCGACTTTATATTAACAAAGTCTTACATACATAAAGTCGGGCGGTCCCGAGTCTTGCGGCTTTTAAAACCTAATTCCACTTTGAATTCTAGATCGTCTTTTGTTTTAGAACATTTGTTACGCCTAGCTTCGTAATAAGTATAAGTTACGTATAACTTATAATAATCCTACTAATATTATAAATGTGAAAGTGTGGATGTTTGGATGTTTGTTACTCAATCACGCAAAAACGGCTCAACGGATTTAGATGAAATTGGGCATGCATGTAGCCTTTGACATGGAAAAGAACATAAGCTACCTCTTATCCCGATTCCTGAGGGAAAATTGAAAGTTGTTTACGAGCTGAGTCACGGGGATTTGGTATTTTCTCTTCTTTATTATTCTCACATTTCTTTTTGGACTCAATTCGGAAGTCTACACAGATGAAATCGCGGGCAGAAGCTAGTTATATTATAATAATATCTTGGGACAGCTCACACACGGCCATCTGATCCCGAACTAGGCAGAGCCTGTACTATGGCAACCAGACAACTGATAAACATACTTATATATTTATAAATACATACATATTATAGATAAATAACATCCAGACACAGAAATAATGATCGTGCACATTACTATGAATCATTTATAAATACTTATCGTAATACCTCCTCTTTTAAGTCGGTTAGTTAGTTCAACCATACACCATATTTAAAAGAGAAAGGTCTGTATTTTTAAAAGGATTTTATATTACGCCATAAAATGTCAATAGAACAACATAAAATATTTTAGTACAGAGCCATCTGGTGAAGGAATATGACGCTATTTAATAGCCTAGACTATAATGTACGGCTAGTTCAGATAATATAATAACAGTCTGAACAAGTAATCAAAATCGACACCAATATTATAAAGAATAAAGATATGTATTTTTGTGTGTATGTTTGTTATGAATAAACTCAAAAACTACTGTGCCGATTTCAAAAATTCTTTCACCATTAGATAGCTACGTTCACCTTGAGTAACACAGGCTATATTTTTTACAAAAAAATTAGGTACCGCGGGTGGAGTCGCGGGGAACAGCTAGTATAATAATATAACATGGAACACTGCCGTGAGGTTGCGGCTCAGAATGTACTACTCTCTCCCCGTGGGTGTCGTAAGATGCGACTAAGGGGTATAGAAACAAAGAGAATGGGCAGCAACGTTCTCCTGGAGAACGAATACAAAACTACGGTCACCAACCCGCTTGCCCAGCGTGGTGACTAGAGCAACACACTGACTGACTGAAAACAGATAATAATATCTTGGGACAGCTCACACACGGTCATCTGATCCCAAACTAGGCAGAGCCTGTACTATGGTAACCAGATAACTGATAAACATACTTACATATTTCTAAATACATACATATTATTGATAAATACACCCAGACACAGAACAAATGGTCGTGCTCATCACACAAACATTTGTCCGGGGTGGGAATCGAACCCACCTCCACCTCCACCTCCACGCACGACCTCCGGCTTAGCAGTCAGTATCACTAACCACTAGACCGACAGGCCAGTTAAAAGATCTTCATAAATTAAAGCAAAATTATTCATCAATCAGTTTAATATCGCATCAAAATTGGTTAATCTGTTTAAGAGCTATGCCATAGACATAAATAGCCAACGAGGAAACTTATAACACAGAGCTTTTCCCAATAACCTAAGAATGATGGCTGCTACGCAGAACTTACGCCTACGCCGTAACTACCTTCTACGAATATGCTACGCTGCTACGAGACTACGAACTTTGTAACTTGCAAAGATGTATAATGACGGCTTATTTAAGACTTCAAACGTTAATTAGAATTTGATTAGTACTTACTATATGGAAGGGTAAGTGTAAGCCGGTTTGACAGATAATAAAAGTGAAACAGCGCTCGCCGCGGTTGGGTGACAATTTAAAAAAAAAAAAAAGCGACCCCTCCGTGCCTTGGAAAGCACGTTAGACTATCGACGATCTTTGACAGTCGTTAAGCCATTACCATTCTGACAACCAGTCTTACTATGGGATACTGTATAACCCAGAAAAATAGGTTGTGGAGGTCAGATAGGCAGTCGCTCCATGTAAATTATAGTATTCAGATAAATTTGGTAAGACTGGAGGCTGACCCAACATAGCTTGGAGAGGGCTTTATTGTTATTTTATTAGTACTACATAACCCATTACAATTATATTAGATACTAGCTTCTGCCCGCGACTTCGTCTGCGTAGACGTCAGAATTGGGTCCCTCAGGAAGTACTTAAGGAATCGGGATAAAGGGTAGCCTATGTTCTTTTCCATGTCAAAGGCTACATGCATGCCAAATTTCATCCAAATATGTTTAGCCGCTTTTGCGTGATTGAGTAACAATCATCCACACTTTCACATTTATAATTAGTAGGATTAACTTTGGAAAAATTATGTCGTTTATGGCGCCCACCGCGGGACCACTTTTCAATTATTCATTGAAACAAATAAATAGACAACGATTTAGTCGGCGCTGATGCAATATGAAATGTGAGAGGCCCTCAGCATAATGAGTGGAACTTAGCGATGTATAGCGTAACGCGATACTCGCTGAAGTCACTGTTAACAGGGTGACCATAGCTTTATTGGTTTTGGTATTTATTTTATTTAATAGTTTATGTACACAATTAAATGTATAAAGGTTCTGCTTATTTTAAAAGAAAGTCTCTGTGAACAGGCCCGCGATAGAATTGTCAAAGAAATTGTATTTGTTTTAAATTTAATTACAACAGCATAGAGCCAATTACAGTAACTTTGAAAATTATTTAGTCCAATATAAAGTGAGGGCACAGGAAGTCATGTTAACAGTTTTGTTTAAGTTACAGTTTATATATGTATATACATTTTATAATATTATTATATTTGCCAGTTGTCTGGTTACCATAGTATATGCTCTGCCTAGTTTTGGGATGTAATGGCCGTGTGTAAGTTGTCCCAAGATATTATTTTTAGCCTCTCAAAACACATACTTGTTTCCACCTCAGAAATTAATAGTTTTTAATTTTTAATATCCGAATATTGTCCTGACACAGTTTCAATAAACTAGTAACACATGGTTGCCCTAATCCTAAGCCGAGAGATACGTCATCTCCCTCTTACTATATCTATCTCGCTCTAACACTTAATGTCCTTTAGGGACAGATGGACGGACAATAATGGTATGGAGAAGCCTATTAGACGTTATTTTTTTTTACAATTCATGTACCTATGTATATCTGTATGTACTATATCTTATATCTTTAAACTAAATGTTAAAATAACTTAAAAATGTCCATGTAGTTTTCGTCTTGAACATCATTAATTGTGTTAAGAGTACAAGTTTCTGCGTGTCGTCAAACCTGTATGAGAATTTTAGTCGGAACTAAATTTGACAGTTCTTACACAAAATGTTAAACAAAAACACAAGTACAAAACAAAATTCACACCTTTTTTTATGGGGTAACCATGACAAAATTGGTAAGTAGATAGTTGCAATGACCAAATTTCGTTATTTTGAAGTACGATTTACTATCCTCCTTCATAGAGATTATTTTATCAATTCAATAAACAAGGTTGTGATTTAATAACTCCTCGCTATGTTATAAAAACTGTTTTCTTCTTTAAATACCAGCTTTACAGATTTTTATTTTTTTTAATTATGTAGTTAATTTTGTGTTTATTCAAGAATTGGATAATTATATCTAAAATGATTCAATTACTACTAAAATAAACACTTTACAGAACTCATATTACAAAATACAACATTATTATAATATACACACCTAATACTAAACTATATTAATTATACTAAACTAAACTAAAAACTTATAAGATAAATAAAACTATCTATAAAAAGAAGACTTGCTAACCAATATTAAGTAATATGGATTACAAAATAAAGGCTAACAAGCATCAAAATATTCATCGTCATTTTTAAAGTTATATTTTTATGGAAAAATGATGGGAGTGAAATTTTAAGATGCGCGCGCATCACTGTAAAGTATAACTACTCACGCGCGTACACAAATACTCGCACCCATTTTTTTGTATAAAAGTCAGTCTGTTGACTCCATGACCCTGTGCTAGTTCGCCACCAAGCTACATAGATCTGCACTTGGTACTAATCAACACTGCCGACCACACATTATAGAGCAGAATGAACATATACACTTACTATACTCCTAATGTCTTTTGGTATTTTATTATTTGTAAAAACAATCTAATAGAAACATATTGATTTGTAGACTTTACGTGAATTTTAGACATACAAAGAAACCTTTTTAAATCTGACGTAAACGCTAGGCTCACAATAACTGAACTGGCCTGTTGGTCTAGCGGTTAGCGACCCTGGCTGCTAAACCGGAGATCGTGGGTTCGATTCCAACCAAGGACTTATTAATGCATCAAGTTTTGTCTAGCCTTTTTAGCTATAATTGGGTCGGCTTCCATTCTCACCGGATTAAGCTGAATACCGTAAAATTTTATACTGGAAACAGTATATTTTAGTTAAACAGGATTATTTTTTATGGAGTACGTATAAAACGAGGTAATCAGGTGCATAAAACTGAATTTAAACTTTCCCCAAGGAACATAGGTCGAAATCTTAAAATTGAAAATGAAATTTTCATACAAAGTGACAGGTCACGTGAATTTTGTTTGTGTGAAAAGTTGATTTTCAATTTTAAGATTTCGACCTGTTTCTTGGAAAATGAGATTTAGTTTTAAAAAAATAATCCTTTAATTTTATTAAAATACACCAGCTGTTCCCCGCAATAACAAATTTTTTAGTAAAAAAGCTTTCTAATGGTGAAAGATTTTTTTGAATCGGCTCAGTAGTTTTTAAGTTTATTCATTACAAACATACACACAAAAATACAAATCTTTCCTCTTTATAATATTAGTGTAAATAACTCCGAATGGATTTCTCCCTCTATAGAATCTTCAGGTAAAATTAGTTCAATTTCGATTCAACACGTGCGTTGCTAGGCAACCAGAGAAGTTTTATCATAGTTTTGTAAGTATATTCCTCAGAATATTCCAACTTTTTAATAGAATAGGTCTGTCGCATGTTTACTGGGTAAAATGAAAGAGATAGCATGAGATTTTTTTATAAGGCGGTTTAATTACTTCAGCAATTTCTGCAAGTGACGTTTAATAAATACAAATTGGGTAATGGTTTCAAATTTGCTTACTGGTCATCGTTATAGAAAATCTATATCATGAATAGGCGTGAGCCGTGAAGCAAAAACTTTTAACAAAAATTGCGCGGACCGAGGAGTATATTTTGACAGGCCTGTAGGGGTTAGTAGTTAGTGAATAATATATATATTACATATTTATTTGCTGAAAATATGGTACAATAAGGTGTTACATACTTGGTCACAACATATTTTCACTCATTAAAGGTGTGCAAAGTGAGTGATTTATAAGAATACTAGCTTCTGCCCGCGACTTCGTCTGCGTGGACTTCAGAATTGGGTCCAAAAAGAAATAAAAAATGTGGAAATACTGAAAAAATAAATAAAATTTTCACCAGTGTTGAGTAACAAACATCCAAACATCCACACTTTCACATTTATACTATTAGTAGGATTAGCATTATATTCCGCTTCTCTATATTATGATGACAATAAGTGTCTATATAAATAACTAGCTGTTTCCCGCAGATACGTCCACGGTCTATATTTTTTTTGAGAATATAGTTTAGCCTATGTCAACTGGGGATAGTGTAGCTTCCCAACAGTGCAAGAGTTTTTCAAATCTGTTCAGTAGACTTGGTATTCAATGCAAACAAACAATCAAAGCATTCCTCTTTATAATAAGAAGATAAATATTCTACTAATCTTAATATATATAAATCTCGTGTCACAATGTTTGTCCTCAATGGACTCCGAAACTACTGCACCGATTTTAATCAAATTTGCACACAATATGCACTTTGATCCAACTTAAAAGATAGGATAGCTTACATCTCAAATATATAAAAAACAATGAGACCGCGGGCGGAGCTTCCCGCGGAGCTGCAGGAAACAGCTAGTATAATATAATATAATATAATTTCGGGACATCTCAAACACGGCCATCTGATCCTAAACTAGGCAGAGCCTGTACTATGGTAACCAGACAACTGATAAACATACTTATATATTTCTAAATACATACAGTGTTAATATTCTTATATATTTTTTAAAGGTTACTAGGAATGTGGGTCGCACGTTACTTGTATTCTTGTTAACCTCTCGTGCAAAGCTAAATGCTTGTGTTACGAGTAGGTTCACGTCGGTAGTGTAATGGATGGGATTCGACCCCGCAACCACATCATCGTAAGTCCGACGTCCTAGCCACCGCGTCTTCAATTTTTTTTGTCATTTCTTCAGACTTAATTTTAAAAGTCCAAGAATTACGTAGGCATTCCGTACCTACTATGTTTAATATCCTATCCTTTAAGTATCCTAGTCTAGTATTGCAATACCTAAACCAAACTTCCCAGTTTCCCATGTCAATTGTTTGCAATTACCAACAGCATAGAACTTATTTCATTATTTTATTTATTAGATATTGAGCTGTAGGTATAAAATAAAACAGAAAACGCGTTCTGTATTGAATTTATTTCAGGACCAACTCAATTATTCATAACTGTGTTAGGTTCAAATTCGTATCGACATTACAAGTTGAAAAACAATTAATCTTCAACCTTATGTCATCTAAAATAAAGTCCAATATAGAAGAAAGTCTGCTGAAATTCTTGAAAGTTAGTGAGATGGGAATACTGTTTAGCGAAAATGGACTTTGTATATTACGAAATAAGATGGAAAATTGAGTGTTGATGGGAATCGATTCATTAAGTAAGGGTGTAGAGTGACCATCTTCAAGTCTTTTATAGGACAAAATCACTAGTTTTATTTAAAATGTTATTTATTTTGTTATTATTTTGGAATAATTAATGAATTAATCTTTCTAATATATAATTAATATATATGAAAAATTACAAACTATCTTTATGTAATAACGTATAGGTACTCAGGAAAACCTGTTTTTACATAAGCGCTATAGATGTTGTCATTTTGGATTATTTATTAACTTGTGCCCCGAGATTTCACCTGCGTAAATTTATCATTGTTTTCAATATTAATTCTACTATTCTTATTGTGTTTTTATAAATAAATAAATTATTATTATAAATTATTTCTTTGCCACTTCTCCCATGGGCCTGCTGGCAGAGATTTCGTATGAAATAAGCAGAGCCTTTGTACATTTTATTGTCTTATGTATTGTTTTGTTATAATGTGTGTACATATTATTATTTATTTATTATTATTTCAAATCACATGCACAAAGAACACCCAGGCTTGACACAAGCATTTGTGGATCACCCAAATGCTTGTCTCATGCGGGGATCGAACCCGCAGCACGTCGCACACATTGGTTATTAGCGTGGTGACCTATACCACTCGGCTATCCGTGCAGTCAATTAATAAATGCACACTGTCCCAAGTAACAACCGTATGGTCACCCTACTCGATCGTGCTCCACTGAATTCTGGAGGCGTCAAATATTTAATAACTCCGCCATGACTAGGTGGCGTGCGAGGAACTCGGTCTATGCGTATTATAGAATATGGCTCTATTAACACATATAGGACGAATGCGAAAATATCTTTAACTTATAATAGGGTCCGTTTCACGACGTTTTTATTGACTTAAACATAATTTATTGAAGAATGAAAGTTTTTTTTAAATAAAGGACATATTACTGCTTGTATCTTTTAGGAAGGTTGTGATTTCCTGTTGTAGTTTTAGGAATGTTGTAATTATAGCGCTGTTTCACTGAAGCGCAGGCGTGCACGAGTTCTATAGTACCCGGCACGTAACAAGGCAAGAGTAGTTATGAGTTTTCTTTTTTATTTAAAAAAAAAAACGACGCCCGCACTAAGGAATTTATTCCTTGTGTCGCGGGGGTTTCACAAACATTAAAATCACATGCACAAAGAACACCCAGACTTGGAACAAGCATTTGTGGATCACACAAATACTTGTCCCATGCGGGGATCGAACCCGCAGCACGTCGCGCACAGTGGTAATTGGCGTGGTGACCTATACCACTCGGCTATCCGTGCAGTTCATCTCATATTTTAACGTTCTAATGTACATCAATGTTAAAAAAAAATGTTTAAAGATTACTAGCAGTGATACTGTCGAGCAATACAACTGTGCTTCTGTTGCACATAGAATATGAAAACACGCTCTCACAACTCCAAAACATTGCTAAGTTACTTGCCGGCAACTATACGCCCACGTAGCTGTGTGAGTCTGCTTCTTAAAACGATTCTACAGATTTAGATAAAATTCTCACACAAATAGCTCTTAATTTAGATCACCTGGCATACTTTTTATACCGAGAAATACTTCAATCCGGATTCTACGACGTCATATTGAACCTTCTAAACATTCTACCCATTCCACATTTGCCATATGAGGTATATTTAAATAATTAAGCCCTCATGTCGTCAGTGGAACACAATGGCATACCGATGTGTTCTGGGTCTATCTTGGGGTAAAATTGGACGTGTCTGCCGCAGCTACGGATAATAAAAGGGAATGATAATTGAACCTCCCTCGGGGATAGACTAGGTAATGCAGAGGGGCAGATAGGCAGAAAACTCCCTCACCAATCTCTATATAAATGCAAAATGAGACTCTGTACTGTATTTTTATAATAACTTCCGTGAGATGAATTCATAATAATGTCCTGTATTGTGCGTAAGAGAAAATAAATTATTTCTAACCTATTCTATTCATATTTTACTCACGCATTCATTCATTACATTCATTATTACATACACATTCATACATACATCATATGAAATATTTTCATGAGTCTTTTTCGAAATAGGTAGCGATGTACCTACCTATGCCGTGGTGGCGTAGCGATACAATGACTGGATCCCTATGCACATGTTTCCGGGTTTGAACCCGGGCAAGCACCAATGTTACTTTTTCAAAGTTATATGTGCTTTCTTAAGTAATTATCCACCAATTAACAAACGGTGAAGACATCGTGAATAAACCTGTATTCCATAAAAATGGAATCTGTAATCGCCAACCCGCAATGAGTAGAATCGCTCCAATGAATGAAAGTGACAATTCTAAGTCACGTGACTTATCAAAACGAAATGTCATTTCCATACATTTGATGTTATTATTATGCGATTTCTATCATCGTTAACGCTTGTATAAATGTCACTTGGCTATGGGGACTGGTGTATTTGGAAGGTTTGGAAGCCGACCAAAACAATATTTTTTTTTTCTTTATTACAAAGATTACTAGCAATGTGGGTCGCACATTACTAGTAATCTTGTTAACCCCTCGTGATAAGCTAAGATGCTTGTGTTACGAGTGGGTTCACGTCGGTAGTGTAATGGGTGGGATTCGAACCCGCAACCACATGATCGCAAGTTCGACGCCCTAGCGATTAAGCTGCCGCCGCTTCTAAAAATGTACTTTTGTGAAGTGTGTCGCATCTGTATTTTATTCTTTGTTCGAAGAGTAGGTCAAATACTAAGGATGACGTTGAGCACTCTCTTTAAAAAAGGTTTACATGGCGACATCAATTATTATTAAAATCCTCGTGTTATATTTGAAGGACCATGATAGTTCCAGTGTCAGGGATAAAGGTTTATCTATTACATATAATTCCAGTGCTATGATGTTTGTCCGGGATGAACTCCGAAACTACTGATCTGATTTTAATCAAATATGCACACCGTGTGCAGTTTGATCCAACTTGAAAGATAGGATAGCTTTCATCAAAAATAAAAAAATATTAAGACCGCGGGCGGAGCAGCGGGAAACAGCTAGTATATTATATAATACGTGTATTCCTTGCCCATAGCATCAGCAGCAATTTGACTGAATCGAACTATATCGCCACAAACTCATATCTATGACCCAGTGTTGCCGTAAATGTTGTTAAATTTAGTGTTTCAACTCAATAGAATTTTCGTGGTCTTTGGGGTAACAATAATGCCCTCGTCCAAGCCACAACAAGGACTTAATCCTTCTAATCCAACTAATATTATAAATGTGAAAGTGTGGATGTTTGGATGTTTGTTACTCAATCACGCAAAAACGGCTGAACGGATTTGGATGAAATTTGGCATGCGTGTAGCCTTTGACATGGAAAAGAACATAGGCTACCTTTTATCCCGATTCCTTAAGTAGTTCCCGAGGGAAAATTGAAAATTGTTTACGAGCTAAGCCGTGGGCAGACAGCTTTGAAATTTGGTATTTTTCTTTATTACAACGCAAGCTATATATAGCACGGGTTAATATTTTTTCCATTTTTCATTTCTTTTTGGACCCAATTCTGAAGTCCACGCAGACGAAGTCGCGGGCAGAAGCTAGTTAAATCATAATTTCGGATTATTTTATACTATACAGGATAAAATATATTTGTTCCAGATTTGGTTTTCGCCAAGTGACATTTCTACAACCGTTAACGCTTTTCGAATCGCCCAAATGTATGGAAGTGAGAAGACTGTCACGTGACTTATCGAAACGCAATGTCATACCCATACATTTTAATGACATCTTAGCGATTTTTATCATCGTTAACGCTTGTAGAAATGTCACTTGACTACGGGGTCTGCCCTACGATACTAGAAATCGCTTAAATGACATTAAATATATGGAAATGAAATTTGTTTTCGATAAGTCACGTGACTAAGACATGTCACCTTCATACATTTAATGTCATTTAAGCGATTTCTATTATCGTTAACGCTTGTAGAAATGTAACTTGGCTAGGGGGGCAGGTCAGATAACTTTGTGGTACTATCCCTCGAATACTGAAACGAAAAATATCTCTAACACGTCCACGTGAACGGCAGGACATATTCTTTTTGGAACGAAGTTCCTTATCGCGCGTTGTGAAAGGGGAAGACGGAAACGGGGCTAGACGAATCTTACGAAAAGTTGTCACGACACTTTTTGCTATTGTTCGGGCGTTGTCGGCTGTCATCGAGTGACATCGACGCGGTGCACGAGCGAGGACGATCGTACGCGGGGCGCGCGGGGGCGCGCTGCGTACGATCAGCAGCGGCAACAGCGCGCCGGGCCGAGCCACTTCACCACAAGCACCGACGACGACGCGCGCCTCTCAGTTTAAATTTTGTGTTAGTATGTATTATTGTATTATATATTTAATATTATAATAATATTATAATCTTTTAATAATAATATAATAAGGAACTTCGTTCCTATCTGGTGTCCCACGACACCACAGGTTTTTTTTTGTCATGATTTTTATTAACAATAAAAAAAACAAGAAAGAAAACTTTTTCTTATGTAGCTTTTAGAACTTTTGGCAACAACTTGTCAAGACAACTAATCTATATATATATAAAAATGAAACCCGTTTTCCGTTGTCACGACATAGCATGAAAACGGCTTGACCGATTTGGCTGATTTTGATCTTGAAATGTTTGTGAAAGTCCAGGGAAGGTTTAAAAGGTGTAAAAATAAAAATTAAGTAAAAAAAAAACTGTTCCTAAACTCGGGAATGACCTTAATTAATTTACTTTTGACACAACGAAGTCTGTCCGGGCAGCTAGTGTACAAAAAAATTACACACACAAAAAAAGGGTATAGTTAAGTATTTATTTCTTATTTTCCATGTAAGCCTAATTTAAAACAATCAACAGGCGCTCTTGCTCGGGACGTGGATGAAATAGAAATGAATTGAAATTTATTTATTTATTAATTTATTTTTACTGATAGGACGCATTACTCGAATATAAATAGCTTTATACTTATCGTAAAGGAGTTAGCACAAGGTTAGGTAATCAAAGAGGTATTATCATGAGGCCTCGTATTGTATCAATCAATGGAATTAGGATTGAATAGTGCGGCCAGTACTCGTATTTTAAACCATATAAATCAGCACGTCGATTCTTACTGAATGCCACTTCATACGTCATCTCATACTTTATCTGTCTAAATCTCACGGTTAATTTAGTTCAACTCGCTGACACGCTCTAAACTTCTAAAGCGTAGCGCTAGTGCATCAACCGAGTTTTTAGAACGCCAATCAAGAAACTCACAGCGGATTCAGATTCGAAACGAACGAGGTCTTACAGAATCAACAGGGTGGATCAAAGGGATCAATAAAAAATGCATTTAAAAATATAAATATGTATTGATACATTCAGCATAATTATAATTTACTTAAACAGTAATAGAGTACGTTAAGTTACTAATTATAAATAACGACATTCATATATTTAAAAAGATGAAAAATTAAGCAAACAAACAAACAAACAAACCTTGTTGTGTCCTTTTAACGAAATCAGAACTAACGTTGAATGGGACGTTAACGTCAAAATGACAGCTGTCACTTTGACAGATGTAACAACTGTCAAGGTGACAGCTCCGTTCAAAACGTTAGAACAGAAATATAATCAATTGTTTACGCTCAATGACTTTCAAATGGAAACTGGATTTTATTTGAAAATCTCTACGTATTTATAATTGTTTATATACAATTTTTTTCATTGAATATTCTTTAGCTAAATCTCAAATAAGTACACAAATGTCGTTATTTATAACGATAGTTCTATCAAAATCGGCTTATCCTTGAAACGCGAAAGCATATCCATCTCCGAAGCTGTGAGGTTTGTTCTGGTTTTCAACTTCGTTCTCTCGGTACTGAAACAAAAAGAAAACGAGTGAGCTTTCGACCACACGATTGAAGTAAAACTTCTTTAGCTCATAGACCTGCACTGTGTCTTAGATAAACGTAACTGGCTATGAGAGACAGAGAAAAAAAATGTGACCTCAAAACCTCTCTTGCCCCTTCAGTAAAATACGAAACGTAACTCTCTCTCTTTCTATCTTCACTAACTTATATCTCCCTCTCAACTTTCGTTCGCGTCGCCCAATCACAAGTTTCGTAACACTCTCTTCATGCATTCTTTAGCTTTCTTCCCTGGCCATATTGCACTCTATCATGGCCATATTCCCCTCCATCCCACCAATATTACACTTCAACCTGGCCACATTCCACTCCAAACTGGCCATTTTACACTCCAACTTCGGCAAAAAGCTCTCAAGTCAAGCGTGCGTTAAAAATTTACTTCAAACATTATAACAGAGAGCCATATTGTTTCCTAAGCTACGTTGAGGTCGGCTTTCATTTTCACCCCCTAGAGTTATTCAGCAGTGGGACAATCATAGGCTGGTATATTATACACCGCTACTGGTAAATCATTAACCTACCTGAATAAAGAAAGACTTTTCTTGTTATTAAATAAATTATTATTATTTTTATCTCTCTTAAATTATCAGAGGATAACTTCAGAAGAAGAGACCCGGTCCTTTGAAAGGCTTACGTGGGGACACAGGTTCAACACGCAGTGGCCTTGTTGAGAACTTTACTCTAATATGGGAGGGGGCATCTACCAGGGGCCATTCACTCCTGCTCTATGTAATAACAGACATGAATGGCCCAAGGTAGCTACAGAACTATGCGGAATAAGGTATTATAAACTAAACTGGGCTATTAAATTATGACTTTACCACTTAATACAGCGTGTAACAAAAACCCTGTCCGATCCCTGAGAGTATTATTCGGTATCGTACTGCGAACACATATACGTAGCCATTAAATGGATTGGAGATTATTATTTTTCCCCAGTGAAAATAATTAAATAAAAATAAAAACTGATCCAAGGCAACACTGACCGCTCCTCACGAGTTCCAAAGTTCACGTACTTACTACATACAGTTTTGTGTCAAAGGAGCCGCCTATGCGAGACGGTTCATGAACTGTACCACGAATACGCCTTTATTGGATCTGACAGGGGTTTTGTTACATGTTTTATACTAGTTTGACCAATCTAGATCAAGATGATCTAAGTATACCTGTCCATCATCTTCACCGGCTGCTGAGGGTCTCCAGTTGGTAACGAAGTACTGACCACCTGCCGGCCGCTGCTCACCTCCGGAACCCTGAAGCAATACACCGACATGTGAAGAACATTCGCGTTGATCTAGGATGTATGTCTGTGCGGACTGGACGTAAAGGCTGCGCCGGTTTCCCAGTCCCCTTCCACTCAGACGATGCGGGAATACTGCTGGGTTATTTTAGTGGGTATACCGGGTCAGCCCGGGGAGTCCCACATAACCCCCCTCATTCCCCCATGAGGGGGGTTATGCGTAATGCATTTTTTCCCAGTTAAAAAAAAAAAAAAAAAAAAAAAAGGATGTATGTCTGTGACGTGAGTCGAAACCATAGTTATCTATATTAATAATTTCGTTCAGGGGTACAGTAGACTCGATCGAAACCTTATATGAATAACAAAACATAAAAAAATATTGATTTCGAGTCGACAACATATATCCGCAAAATTCGGATTATGGAGAATTTCGTTAAATTCTAATGGCACTGACAAACAAAAAAACCGCAGTCGCCATCTTGGGTAATTAATAAGGCCACGTTCCGTAACAGATAATTCTGCTTCGAAGTGATTCAAGGAGTTTATTATCATACAACCTCCTTGAAGTGATTAATACAGTGCTGACAGGGCGTATGACAGTTGCATGATAGTTGGGACCAGAATCGTTTCGGAACGCGATATTTATTTCGCTTTTTTCACGTTCCGTTGCATAATATACGCCTCGCCAATTAACACATCGCGTACGTCGCGCCAAAGAAGTAGCCATCACAAAGAACTGTGATTCATTTGACTGTGTAAAACGAAACGTTTATATTAATAACACAAAATGTACTTAGGAATATATGTGTAGTCTGTAAGGTATAATTATATCTAATCTATGGGCCTAAGTAGCCTGAAAATGCCGGCAACATGGAGTTAATCATAACAAAACTTAATACTTTTCTTCAGTCGTTGACGTTTCGCGAAAATATTGTTTTTGAAACTTTTTTTATGATAAACTCTTTGTTATGTGTTCTTTCTTTAAACCTGAGATTGGCCAATTGCGATAACAACCATAGAAAAAAGAATACTAACCATAACAAAAATCAATGCTGTCAGTCAGCGGTAATTTTATTTCTAAATTACATATTATTATTATTATAGAAACGTCTTGCCGGAAACATTGATTGAATCATAACAAAACTTAATACTTTAAAAT
Source organism: Plusia festucae (assembly GCA_950381575.1). NCBI lineage: Eukaryota > Metazoa > Arthropoda > Insecta > Lepidoptera > Noctuidae > Plusia > Plusia festucae. Next base: position 2,127,676 of record OX494457.1, read on the forward strand.
ATTGTTTTTGAAACTTTTTTTATGATAAACTCCTTTTTTATGATAAACTCTTTGTTGTGTGTTCTTTCTTTAAACCTGAGATTGGCCAATTGCGATAACAACCATAGAAAAAAGAATACTAACCATAACAAAAATCAATGCTGTCAGTCAGCGGTAATTTTATTTCTAAATTACATATTATTATTAATATAGAAACGTCTTGCCGGAAACATTGATTGAATCATAACAAAACTTAATACTTTTCTTCAGTCATTGACGTTTCGCGAAAATATTGTTTGAAACTTTTTTATGATAAACTCTTTGTTATGACTGTGTTCTTTCTTTAAACCTGAGATTGGCCAATTGAACCGATATTATAGAACCGATGACTACAGAATATTTACCTACATTGTGTATCATGAGTCACATTTAAACCGAGCGGAGCCGGGTTTTCATCTAGTGTAAAAAAAAATAGTTCAATACTTTTTTGATCAATAATTATTTTCGCTTACTTATGACGTCAGAAGCCCTCACTCCTGAACTTATTTTTATCAATAAAATTTGACAAAAATAAGTTCAGGAGTGAGGGCTTCTGACGTCATAAGTAAGTCAAAATAATTGACACAAGTGACGTGGCGAGCCCACAATCCTTAAATTAAATTCACTGTATTATAATGTCGAGGGGCTCGTCGCTAAGTATGAACCGTACGGTTTGACCGATAATAGAGGTCAAGCTGCGCTCGCTCCGGTCTTTGAATGGTTACCAGTTGTAAAAAAAAAAGTATAAGTATGTTAAGCCGTTGGTCCCGAATGTCATACAGTGATCTTTGACAGTCGTTAAGTCATTACAATTCTGACAACCAGTCTTACTATGGAATACTGTAAGGGCGATTGTGCACTACAAGGAATTTTACTGTCCGGCAGTTCGATTTTTTACGGTCCGATATGGCAAGCCATATAATGTATATACTAGTTTGTGCACTATACGTAATTTTACCGTCCGACATTTTACTTTTCCCCATTCCGGAAATTCCCCATTCCGGTTTCAAAGACAGAGCTACCCTAAACTGAGGCGTATCATCCGAGTTAAGACGGACAAGTGCACAAGCCAATCATCCGTTTTTTTCATGCCACTTCGGACCGTAAAAAATCGGATGTTCGGACAGTAAAATTCCTTGTAGTGCACAATCGCCCTAACGCAGTGAAATGGGTTGTGGAGGTCAGGCAGGATCCATGTTAGATTTATGGTATTCAGCTTAATCCGGTAAGACTGGAAGTCGACCCCAACATAGCTTGGGAAAAGGCTAGCCAGAAAGAAATCGTGCTTTCCGATCTCCGATATTCATATTACAGTTCTCCTAGGTAAGATTGGCGGTCGAAATTGTAAAGTAGTCGTAATTTAAGCATTTTTTTTTTTATTTAAGTTTTGTTCGGGTTGCTTTTTTTTGCTGATAACGCTTTACACACCCTGACATTGGTAGGAGTGTCGACATCCCGACTGAACCATAATAAAAAAATCGAATAGAAATGAAGAATGCTCTTCTAACTTGAGGTAGACTGACCTGTCCTTGATTGTGTCCCCAGGAGGTCTGCGGCTCCGGCTTCTGCTGGTTGTACTGTTGCTGGAGCGAGTACTGCTGCCTCTGCTGCGCGTAAGCTTGCTGATAATAATTGTCTGAAAGAAAAAGGAACTTTTTAGGAATCTTTAATTAAAATAAGGTATCTCTTATATCTCTTATCTTAAGGTATGTCATGGTGGCCTAGCGGTTCAATGACCGGATTTGCATGCACATGGTTGCAGGTTCGAACCCAGGCAAGTACCATTGTGACTTTTTCAAAGTTATATGTACTTTCTTAATCATTCTAAGACATCATTGACAAACGGTGAAGGAAAACATCGTGAGGAAACCTGGATTTCAAAGTATTGTAATCTGAAATCGCCAACCCGCAATGAGCAAGCGTGGTGATCAATGCTCATCCCTTCTCTATATGGGAAGAGGCCTGTGCCCAGCAGTGGGACGTATATAGGCCGGTATTATTATTTTATTATTATTATCTCTTTATTGTTTAAAGTTTCAACGGTTTACTCACGCGCATTCTCAGGATCGCCTGACTAGTTTCAGACTCAATAGGAGTCCTTATAAGTGCTAGTTCATATGGACGCGCGGTGCCGCGCGGAACTTTCGACCGCGCGGTACAAGATCGAAGTAAACAGCTAGTATTGTCTACATGACCGCGCGGTACCGCGCGGTACCGCGCGGCGCGCTCCGACCCGCGCGCTAGTTCTTGAACCGCGCGGCACGGCGCGTTTCAAGTTCTACAAACTTGTACCGACCTGTTCAGATGATCCGCGCGTGTTGAGACGGATAGACACATAGATTCAAGAAAAAATGATCACCGAAGGAGACGACATTGTATCTATCGATTTGCTTATCGACGAGATTGAAAAAAGAGAAGCTATCTGGAATATTAACTCCAAGGAATATTCGAATAAAATAATAAAAAGAAGATCTTGGGAAGAATTAGTTTTAATTTTCTGCAGTAATAATGATTCTGAAGAAAAAAAGAAAAACTTAGGTACCTAAGTTACAATCGTATGTATAATCGTAATCCTAACTATCCTAACTAATATTATAAATGCGGTATTCGGTATAAAATCCATAAGCAAATTGCCTCCTCCACGTCCATTCTTAAGCAATGTTGATGCCAGACTACCGCGCATACATTTGCCGTCATGTGAATGCTCTTACCGCGCGGCTCCGCGCGGGTCCGCGCGGTCATATGAACTTACACTAATCATGAGCTGACGCGGCGGCGGCGGTGTCGCGATAGCTCATGATTAAGGACTCCTATATTAATAGTGTGAAAAACAATCAAATCTTACCTCCGCTGCTTGGAGCTACAGGTTCAGGGCTCTTAGGTAAATGGCTGCCTTCCAAGATCTGAAGAAAAAGATAAAATAGTTAATTATTGAAGCACGTTTTTAAGCACGAATCACAATATATTATAATCATCATAAACGCTGTCATCCTACTAATATTATAAGTATGGAAGTGTGGATGTTTGGATGTTTGGATGTTTGTTACCCAATCACGCAAAAACGGCTGAACGGATTTGGATGAAATTTAGCATGCTTTTATTCCTATTCCTTAAGTAGTTCCCGAGGGAAAATTAAAAATCGTTTACGAGTTAAAACGGATTCTATCGCGGTTTATTTTGATTTTAGTTCCCGACGAAATAAACCGCGATAGAATCCGTTTAAAGTAGTTTTATTTCAATGTCTAATATTCGCGTAAACCTCAGAAAACAAAGTGTTGAAATTTTGTATTTTTCTTTATTACAGAGCAAGCTGTATTTTTCTTTAAAACACGGGTGAAAATTTATTTCAATTTTTCATGACTTTCACATTTTTCATTTCTTTTTGGACCCAATTCTGAAGTCCACGCAGACGAAGCTAGTTAATTCATAAATCGGAAGAAATCGCCTAGTCAGATGTTTTTTCTTTGTATTCAGGGGCAGTCTTACCTGGAATCCGTCCTTGCCAGCTCTGTACTTGAGCTTGACAAGTTGTCCACTGGGATCCTTGTACTGGTACGCTCCAACCCTAGACCCATCAGGCTCTATCACCTCGCCGGCTGCTAGACCGTTGTCAGAGGCGTACTCGAAGCGGAAGGCGCCATCTGTTTAATAAGATAATAAAAATTATATTATGCGTGTAGATACATAATATAATTAATTATATATGTTACCGACCAGACCCGAGACCCGAGGGGCTCGTGGCTAAGTGTAAGCCGTACGGTTTGACTGATAATAACGGTTAAGCCGCGCTCGCCGCGGTTGGTCCGTGGATGGGTGACCATTTGTAAACATATCGAGACCCCTCTGTGCCTCGGAAAGCACGTTAAGCCGTTGGTCCCGAGTGTCATACAGTGATCTTTGATAGTCGTTAAGTCAATACAATAAAATTCTGACAACCAGTCTTACTTTGGAATACTGTATTACCTAGCAATAGGTTGGGGAGGTCAGATAGGCAGTCGCTCCATGTAAAATACGGTATTCAGCTAAATCCGGTAAGACTGGAAGGATCAACTAGTTTGGCCTAGGCTAAACTGGTTTATCCTATCAGGCTTAGGACAAATTAGTTTGGACTAGGCTATACTATGTAGTTAATCCTATCGCGTATAGGATAAACTAGTTTAGCCTAGGCAAAACTAGTTTGTCCTGGAATCGGGTTTGGCCGGTAACATATACATAATAAATATAGATGCGCGTGAGAAGTTATGGGTAGTTCTTCGAAATTTCATTCTTTGACTGATTCATATGGCCAAAATTTAATTCCACTTTCAGCTTAGTAACGCATCTTCATATGAAAATAGGTATGCCAAATAACGTATATTTGAATGAGGGACTCGTTTTTACAAAGTAGTTTTCGAGATATCGACATTTAAATATTTTGTGCCCAGATGAATCAGAATTTGTTACAGATTAATCAGAAACAGAAATAAAAATGAAAAGCTTTGAATGTAAATGGGCTCAGTCTTATGAAAATAATCATAATATTATAAGGGTAGTATTTAAACGCAAGTCAAAAAATATCTTTTTTCTATGCAATAAAATTCCGAATTCCCATCAAAATTACTGATTGCACAGCAAAATATTCAACACAAAATATCACTAAACACACTTCAATATATTTTCGCAGCGTACAGCGATTTTTCCTAAAGCAAAATCTTTTTCATCAATGCACAGCTAATAATCTTAATGCACATTATACATGTTAACTCTTTTTCTTTTAAATATAGCTTCTATTTTTATATTATTTACAGCAGTTTTTCTAAATAAAACAGCATTTTATTAGTCACAGTCATCTTATTATTTATTAATTACCACATAATGAGATCAGCAAAAAAATATAAAATTAGATACAAAATTGTAATTTATTGAATTATTAAAGCGGGTTTTGCTTTCGCAGCAAATACATTCGATCCTAATAATAGGTAGGTACTATATAACGACTGTTTTCATTAGCCTTTTAATGTATTTTTATTTCAAAAATGATTCCGAATTTCCGATTAAAAATATCATCACGATTATTACATAAAATTAATGGGTTTGCTCCGCCAAAAAAATAAGAATTGTCCTTATTCAAAATATTAAATCTACTGCCTAAAATACTTACTTTCCGACTACTTTTATCCGAATAAAAATGACGAAACGACCGATATTTATATAAACATAAAAATATAAACATAACTGTTTATTGCTATAATACTTTTCTACCAGCTCAAATTACGTTCTACTGAAAATTATGTTTTGGCATTTTTATCTTTACTTGCCTACTATTAATTCATAAATTACCTTTCACATTTAATAGACTGTGGTGCTAATTTAACTACAACGTTATAATGAAAATACTATTCAGAGTGGTTATAATACAGAAACTAATAAAAAATATAAAAATGTACTTGTAATTATACCTTTTCATGGTATAAATCCAAATAGCTGAGGTAAAAATGAATGATTGTAAACCCCCTAACCTATCTGTAATGGACAAGTAAAAACAAAGCAAGTCGCTTCTGGCGTGGGGGGTCGCAGTTCTAACCTAACCTAACCTACTGAGTCGAATTTGGCACTTAAACCTATCTGCAATGGGCAAGTAGGACAATAATATATCGACCCGAAAACCCCTGTGGGTATACCAAATTTCATAAAAATCGTTTCTATCGTTTCCGAGATTCCAATTAAAAAAAAATCCGACTCCCGACAACACGACCTAGCGCTATATATATCTTACTCGTTTGCGCCACTCTGCACTCCAGTGACGATAAAGCGCGCGAAGTTTTTCAGTTAAGTTGTTCTGCTTTTAGAAATAATGCAATGTAAAAGGATTTTTTTGTTATAATAATCATTAAATTTGCCGAGCATGGCTTTTTGAAAATTAAGACAAATATGATGACCAGGTTTTGTTGTACTTACTGGTTAATATGCGACTGGGATAGTTATTTTGCTATGAAATATGGTACATTTGCTGTGCAGTCAGTATTTATGCTATGTATGTAGTATTTTTGTACAAACATAAATTTAACTGTATTGCATTATGAGGAAAAAAGTAATGTCATATTGATGTATAATTTCGAATTATCTGCAGTTTGAGTTTTGTTAAACATTTAGTTTATCTGTAGTGAAGTAAGTTATTTGCTGTAAAAAAGAATATAAATGATGAGTATGTATTGATAGGCGATTATTTATTTGATATGCAATTTATAATATCCCATATTATAACAACAATAATCAGTTTTTATGAAAACAATTATCAGTGATCATATCGCGGAAAAAAATTGGTCAATTCAAACTTGCGTAAAATATGTTTCATGCGATTTCTTTTAGCAGGTGTTTCCCGTGCAGCTTTTTTTAAACTTTTGGGCTGACAATGAGATGCTACTTTGTGGGCTGAAAGTCCTCGGTGAATCTGATATCCAAGTATTGGGTGAAGGCGATTTTATTATTCTCGATGGGACGTCAGCGTTGGATGAGACATCGGTTTCATTTTCTGTTAGGTTCAAATCGATTCCCAGTGTCTTCGGTTATCTTATTGTGGATCTTGTTATACGTGCCGATAGTGGTGAAGTCTGAGTTGAAACCTGTGATGAGCTGGGAATTTCCGGAGATCTTGGTATGATTGAAATTCCTGGAGATGATGGTAATGAATTAATGATCATTTATTTCGGTATTGTCTGCTGGATCACATTCACCAATTATTTCCTGCACTCTACTTACTTGGACAAGAAAAATTACGCACCAAAAGTGCTCCTTTCTTGCTGGAAAAAGGAAAAACTAATGTATTTTCTGATTCATATCGGGTTTTGAACATATGAATCAGGCACAGATAAATCATGATTTTGCCTAAAATCATGCATAACTCATCATACATACAGACTTCAATATTGTGATTTTTCTACACGAATCTATAACCCAAAAGCATCACACGAAATTTATATTGAGGTTTCAAATTAACAAAATAAATTTTATAAAGTAGGCATTGTAATCAGGAGGCTACCTGAACCAAGCACAGATGAATCTCATGAATCAGATGTTTACCTTCGTTTCACCGGGATCTAATCCAACTAGCCACAAGTCCGCCTTCTAGCTCATAGGTTGCACAACTGGCTCCCCCCCGCGCAAGATTCCAGACCCTTATTATTATTACTCGACCAAGTACGGTCAAGCGCAGCTTACTCCACATGAATCAGTATTATACGCCGGACACTTCTTATTTAATTAATTATAAACACACTAACGTAGTTATAACTAATACATATTTTTTTTGTAAGAGGTCAATTCATTTCCTTTCGATATAATTTTAATTTATATTGAAGAATCAAAGGGAAAATGTGTCATCGACCATTTTGTTCCGGAAAATGGCAAGCGGACGCCCTATATGACTCAGGAGAACAGACTTCAAAAATTTTTATTTTATATCTAGACAGCAATTATTAAAAACTAGATGAAAACCCGGCTCCGCTCGGTTTAAATGTGACTCATGATACACAATGTAGGTAAATATTTCTGTAGTCATCGGTTCTCAAGGAATATTAAAGGTAAGCAAGCCATACATTCGTATAGCTTCGTTCATAGTGTTTAATAAATATAGTAAATAAAAACTGCAATAGTTTTCACACAAATAATTTTTATTTTATACACACAAATAATATTAATATTTTCGCGAAACGTCAACGACGGAAGAAAAGTTTTAAGTTTTGTTAAGATTCAGTCAATGTTTCCGGCAAGACGTTTCGTTTTACACAGTCAAATGAGTCACAGTTCTTTGTGATGGATACTTTTTTGGCGCGATGCACGCGACGTGTTGATTGGCGAGGCGTATATTATAAGAGCTAGTATGCAACGGAACGTGAAAAAAGCGAAATAAATATTCTTGAACTATTATTTTAAACGCGTTCCGAAACGATTCTGGGACCAAATAAGTATCATGCAACTGTCATACGCCTTGTCAGCACCAAAGACATTGTACTCTACTAACTAGACAGTGCACGAAAAAGAAATTGTTTATCTAAAATGAGCTTTATACCGTACACATAAGATAGCTATTTCTTTGTAAGCGGTAGCTAGTCAAAAACGGTCCTGGCGAGAGGGCACCCGCTGGGAGTGTGTCCTTGTCTGACGTCTTGCCAGCTCAACTAATCATTGGGTTTGGTAGAAATGGTAGATTTTTTTTCTTTTTTATGATTTACTAAAACGAATGATTAATATACTTTGAAACGTATTTAAATATTTTACAGTTCCTATCATTAATAAATCAATTCGTTTTATTTTAAAAATAATTCATTATTACTAAGTATGAGTAATATTTAAATGTTTGGGCCTGGGCGGTTTGCTCACTTGGTTGGTTGATCGCCGTGCTTCGATTTGCGATTATGTCTTAAAACCGTTTGTTTTTCATGAAAAATTGTGAATTCTTGTTGTGTGACAGGGTGCAAAAATGAGTCTTATCATTAATAAAGCCGTAGTAGTAGCCACTTTTCTTTCCACGGGTAAGAAAAAACAACAATCATATCCTTTAGGGCTTAGGGTAACCATGAATTTTGCCGATCAAAGATTCTTTTACTATCTCATAGTCAGGTAGATAGATACGTACCGACTTTCTTATCAGTGGGGGATGTACTGTTAGAATTTACAAAAGGGGCAAAACCCGGAACTTAGATTTTTATATATTACAAAAAAAATTGATTTTTATCGTTTCTTTCGACTTTGCACCGATGACGTTTGTTGTTATTAATTATATTTCTTGTATTGTAGATTTCTGAAGAATAAAAACCAGAAATTGAAGTGGGAAAACGCAGTGCCTGAAAAAATCTCAAAAGTCGTCTGTTGTTTGTAGTGCGCATTTTAAATTTGATGACTTTATTCCTGGTTATACAAGGAAAATGCTGAAACCTGATGCTGTTCCGTCAATATTTCCTAACGTTAGAATAAATCATCTGAGTGCGGGTGTGGATATATCGTGTTCTTTTTTATTTTATTGCATATCTTGGCTACTTCGTAATGAAAATATTAGACAAACTAACATGTTAACATTGCCGAGCCTTGCTCATAACGCATCGCAAACATAAAGATCATGACTACTTGATTGATGTTTGTGAATTTTCTCTTCTTTCACATCCTTTGTAGACAGAGGAGGGCTAAAATATGCTTCGACATTTGTGTTCGATATAGTAAAATATATAGAAAGACAATTTTGCTAATTTCTCGTGATTTACAGAGTTTGAACATGAAAAAGATGCTTAATATGACCGAATATGACGTTACATCAATTCTCCCCAAAAATTAGGCACATTATGCTGCCCATCCAAGTTCTGACGAATCTCACGAATTGAATTGATTAAATGTATTGGCCAAAAATACTTAAATTTAAGACTTAGGAGCTACGGAAAGTCCTTAACCGTGAAGCACGTAGGTGATAAAGCTACATTACGACAAAAATTGCGTAAAACTATATTGTTCAGCAATGTATAAAAACAAATCAATAAAATTATTGTTAATGAATTCGAAAAAACCAATGATTTGTATTTCTCATAATTATATGTATGTAAATTTGAATTTGTACGCTCTAATGCAAAACATAGATGGACACGCTAAACTAATCATCAATATCCCATGTACTTACCTATGTTTACAAATAAACAATTTTCAATTTTTTAATTTTGATTTTTTTTTTCAATTTTGACGTGACAACGTCTTAAATTAGGTTGCGGCTGGGAGTCACTTATGAAAAAGTGTAACGCTCGGTAACGTTACGATGAGTCACCGAACGAGAGAGAGGCCCGCCGAATGCCTTGCTCAACAAAATCACTCAAATAGGAATTAGTTAAGTTTAAGTTTACATGTACAATGTTTTAGTAAACAAAATATATTTCTATAGTTAAAATTTGTGCAATTCTTATTTTCATTCAATTCCTTGTTCCTATTGTGCAATTTAATTATATTCATATCAATAAATATTCTACCGAGAAAAAGACGTTGTCACGTAAAATCTTCGCCCGTAAAACCGACTTTACAGGTAACCATTTTTTTTTTAGTCTTTTTCTGTCCGAAATATTGCATCACGTTCATTTGAACTAACACTTATTTCATCATAAATGTACCCATGCACATTGTATATTATATCTCACATTTGACAAAAATACCTAGCTTTTTTGTACTTTATGGAGCGACAGGTTTGTTAGGCTGTTGTCAAATTAACGGCAGGTCAGATGATACCTGTTACATATACAGAGAGGAAAAAAGTACTTTCGACCCTTAACCCACGTGTAGGGTAATTGATGTAGATTCCAATAAATATACACACTATGTATAGGTTTATTTTTTTTTTACTTTAATTAAAATAGGTAGCGTAGTTAGGTAGCATCAATATATCAGGATACTTTTTTACAAGCAATTTGTCCCGGGTTCTGTTTGGTCATGGTCACCCCATTAGAAAGAGACACACTCCCATCGGGTGCTCTCTCGCTCGGACCGGTTTTTGCGCCATAGTGCACAGTCTAGTTAGTAGAATACATTACAATGTCTTTGGTCAGCACTGTAATCACTTCAAGGAGGTTGTATGATAATAAACTCCCTAAATCACTTTGAGCAGAATTATCTGTTACGGATCGCGGCCTTATTAATTAACCAAGATGGCGACTGCGGTTTTTTTGTTTGTCAGTGCCATTAGAATTTAACGAAATTCTCCATAATCCGAATTTTGCGGATATATGTTGTCGACTCGAAATCAATATTTTTTTATGTTTTCTTATTCATATAAGGTTTCGATCGAGTCTACCGTAGCCCTGAACGAAATTATTAATATAGAAATATAATTTGTCCTAGATAGAGGTAAAGCTAAACTGTATAAAAAAAATATTACATGACGTTTTGTTTGTTGGTTACAGAAATATAGCCACAGACATCGAAAATTTTGTCTCTGAAGAACTACCCTTATACTTTACAGTGATGCGCGCGCATCTTAAAATGTCACTCTCATCATTTTTTAACGAGCCTAACGAAGTATCTTCTAAAGCATAAAAATCTGTAAGGCTGAAATTTAACCGTACGGCTCACACTTAGCCACGAGCCCCTCCGCGGAGGCAACAAATAATCAGTATCGAAAATTACATAGAACATTGAAAAAACCACTGTCACCACTCACCAGATGACAGAGACTGTTTGTGGTGCAATATGGCCGCCTGCTGCTCCTTGGACAGTCCGTAGGGAAGCCGCCACGGCTCAGCCTTCGGGATGATGGAGCCAGACCCTGAACCAGCATTGTTGGGCTCTAGAAAAAAATATAGTTGGAAAATCCAAAAGTGCACGCCTCATAATCTCATTCATTACAATAAAATTGAGATTATTTGTAAATAATAATTAAACTACATCGAATTATACCGTGAAAAGTAATAGGCTTCTATTCCTCAAAATACTGAAGCCTATAAAAAAACTAACTCGATAAGTGCAGTATTTCGCTCGTTATCTTGCATCTTACCACAACTTTTAACAATGTTTTAATTAATTTAAATAATAAAAAAAAATTTAAAATATCATGAGTGTTAAAAATAGTGTTTTGTCTCAACATTCGTCTATTTACATTCACTTAAAAAAGCAATAAAGAATAAAAAAGTGACATTTTAAGTTGGAGAATCACTCGGTATGCGTAAACTGACAGTAATACCACCTCAACGATTCGCTTATGAGGCGTGCAATAAAGTTCTGTTAAAAGATTCACAGAATTCTTCGACAAATATGATTAAAGAAGATGGTTTTTATTTTTGTTTATTATCAACTAGCTTCCGCCCGCGACTTCGTCTGCTTGGACTTCAGAATTGGGTCCAAAAAGAAATGAAAAATGTGAAAGTAACGAAACATGGAATAAAATTTTCACCCGTGTTATAGCTTGCGCTGTAATAGAGAAAAATACCAAATTTCACAGCTGTCTGCCCACGGCTTAGCTCGTAAACAATTTTCAATTTTCCCTCGGAAACTACTAAAGGAATCAGGATAAAAAATAGCCTATGTTCTTTTCCATGTCAAAGGCTACATGCATGCTAAATTTCATCCAAATCCGTTTAGCCGTTTTTGCGTGATTGAGTAACAAACATCCAAACATCTAAACATCCACACTTTCACATTTATAATATTAGTAGGAAGTAGGATTATCGGACCCGTACCCGAACCCGAACCCGAAGTCTTCGCACAGGTAACTTACACACACAGCACAGTAATAAATGCCTATAGACATACAGCACTCGCCAATCTTTATGGCCGCTCTGAATGTAGCCGTCGGTACGAACTCGCGCATGGTACACTCATACTACTAGATACTGTCATACACACTACTCATACAGTCACACTAACGCGCGGGAGGCGAGGACGCTTGCGGGTGGAAGACAGCGCTGGCTTCTGTGTCTGGGTGTAATTTATCTATAATATGTATGTATTTAGAAATGTATAAGTATGTTTATCAGTTGTCTGGTCATCAAAGTACAGGCTCTACCTAGTTTGGGATCAGATGGCCGTGTGTGAGTTGTCCCAAGATATTATTATGTATTAAAATTTCGTACCCTGCTTACCTCTCCAAGGTTCATTAACCGGCGCTGGTCCTCTCCACGGCTCACTTATGCTGGTTCCTTGAGGAGTGACGTCATTGCGAGCTGGCGAGAACAACGTCCGTTGGTACGGTTCACCCTAGGAAGAGAGATTCGTTCAGTCTCTAAAAGATCTCTTCCCTTCAAAGAGGTTTAACTTAAAAAGTATGACTGGTCTCTGAGATTTACAATGAAAAACTTTGAGAGGTGTCAAGGGACACCCGGATGGAACGAAGTTCTTTTCGATTAATTAGTGAAGGAATTGTAATAAAATTTTATTTTTTTTAATAATTTTAAATATAATTAATAATATTAAAATTTTTAGGTAATAAGACAGACAGACAGACAGAGAAACATGCGCACGCCGCACAGCTTACAATAGCTTACTATAGCAAAAAGTGTCGTGACAACTTTTCGTAAGAACAAAAAGTGTCGTGACAACTTTTCGTAAGAACAAAAATCGTCGTGACAACTTTTCGTAAGATTTTTTTCCGTCTAGCCCCCTTTCACAACGCGCGATAAGTAACTTCGTTCCAATAAAACTTTTTAACGGATTCTCTTGTAGTTAAGCGGTACTTTTAAACGTCTGCAACTAAAATGAACCGTTTATAAAATCCGTTTAAAAGTAGTTTTATTTTAAAGTTTAACATTCGCGTACACCTCAGAATACAGTCATCATTTATAGGTTAAAAACCTCTTTCAAGGAAAGATCTTTTTTTAAAGGTTGGTGTATTTATTATTTCTTTTCAGCTAGTACCTAGAAATTAACTTCATATTCAAGAATAATTTCACTAAAATAAGGTTTTCTTACAATAAAAATGTATCTGGTTAGTAACGGTTTTTACCAGAAATTCTACTCGATTAATTTTTACTACTTAAATAATTTGAAAAAATATTACAAAAAGGGCGAAAGAGTACATTTGTTTTCTGCCGTATGAGTGAGAGAAAGTAGAACGACTGCACGGATAGCCGAGTGGTATAGGTCACCACGCTAATTACCACTGTGCGTGACGTGCTGCGGGCTCGATCCCCGCATGAGACAAGCATTTGCGTGATTCACAGATGCTTGTTCCAAGTCTGGGTGTTCTTTGTGCATGTGATTTGAATGTTTGTGAAACCCCCGCGACACAAGGATTAAATTCCTTAGTGCGGGCGTCGTTTGTATATTAAAAAATTGAAAAAAAAAACATGATTTTGAGGCTTTTTTTAATAAAAAGGTTTTTTTTAATACTTATCAAAAATAGAAAATTTGACCGATCCCCTATTGTTCCGCGTAAATACGATATTAATTAATAAAAAAAGTTGTAAAATTAATTAATAAGAAAAGCCTTTTGGGCACGTTTCCCGTCATGGACAAAGATGATGAATTTTTTGATGCTTGTTAGCCTTTATTTTGTAATCCATATTACTTAATATTGGTTAGCAAGTTTTCTTTTTATAGATAGTTTTATTTATCTTATAAGTTTTTAGTTTAGTTTAGTATAATTAATATAGTTTAGTGTTAGGTGTGTATATTATAATAATTTTGTATTTTGTAATATAAATTCTGTAAAGTGTTTATTTTAGTAGTAATTTCAAAGGTTTTGTTTTCTTTCTTTTTCAAACTATTATCCGAATAAAATATTATATTAATAAGAAAAGATGTTAGAAGTTCTTTGAGTTGGATGAAGTGTTGCTTACACCTGATTTTTGGTTCCACGGCCTGTTGAGCGCCGGCTTGAAGAGAGCTGGCTCGACCTGCCACAAACTTAACCTTTATGATAGCTGATTACTTGACAGTTATCACTTATAACGCGTACGAGTTAAAATCGATAAAGAATCGATAAATCCTTTGATGCTAATACCAATGTATAAAGGATTATTTTTTATGGAGTGCGTATATTCAACGAGGTAATCAGGTGCATAAAACTGAACAACTTTCCCCAAGAAACATACATTCAACATAGGTCGAAATCTCAAAATTGAAAATCAATTTTTCATACAAACATAAGTTACGTGACCTGTCACTTTGTATAAATAGTTCATTTTAAATTTTAAGATTTCGACCTACTTATGTTTCTTTAGGGAAGTTGTTCAGTTTCATGCACCTGATTACCTCGTTGAATATACACACTCTTTTTAAATTAATCCTGTATAATATTATCAGCCTACAAATGTCCCACAGGCCTCTTCCCATACAGAGAAAGAACGAGCATTGATCACTATGCTCATTGCGGGTTGGCGATTATAGATTCCATTTTTTTGAATCCAGGTTTCCTCACGACGTCTTCCTTCACCGTTTGCAACGGTGTCTTAGAATCGAAGAAAGTACATATAACTTTGAAAACGTCACATTGGTACTTGCCTGGGTTTGGACCTGCAACCGTGCGTATACGGATCCGGTCATTGAACCACTAGGCCACCACAACATGTATACTTATGTTACCTAATGTAATTAACTAATTAGTGTGTTATTCGGCTACTTGCAAACCATTCACAGTTGAGAACACATATAGAATGCAATAGATTGCTTATTGCCCCAATTAGATAAGTGGGTTAAGCAATTGTTACTTAGACTTGGTATTTGATGGGTGACTTGTATGCTCGTAATTGGAAATGCTGCTTTTTTTGGTTGCATACCCAAAGGGTAAAATCGGATCCTATTACTAAGACTTCGCTGTTTGTTTGTCTGTCTCCAGCCCCCCTAGCCAAGAGACGTTTCTTCAAGCGACAACGATGATAGAAATCGCTTAAATGACATAAAATGTACGGAAATGACATTTGTTTTCGATAAGTCACGTGACTTAGACTTGTCACTTTCATACATTTAATGTCATTTAAGCGATTTCTATCATCGTTAACGCTTGTAGTAATGTCACTTGACTAGGGGGGCAGGCTGTATCTAGGGTTGCCAACTTTTTTTGACAAAAAAAACGTATAAAGTGGTTTGGATAGGAAAAAAATAAAGTATTAGGAGGAAAAAAAAGTATTTTTCAAATTTTATGTTTTTATTGCTTTAAACACGTATTTTTGTGTGCTTTTAGCACATGCTAACAATTTTTTATTGTCTTTAAATATTACGAAGCTTGTTTGACAATCAACGTTTAAATTTAAATAAACATGACATGCCTTTCGGATTCACGCCAACAGGCTACGTCATGATGAGTCACAGTAAAAGTTAAAAAAAGTATTTTTGCATACTTTATTTGTATTTAAAAGTATGAAGTATAATTACCAAAAATAAAGTAGGATACGTTATTATAAAGTATGGTTGGCAACCCTAGCTGTATCTCAAGAACTGCGATAGCTAGACAGTTGAAATTTCACAAATTATATAATTTCTATTGCCGCTATAACGGAAAAGACGAAAAATGTTTGCTAGTTCGAAACCCAGGCAATTAATAACGTGACTATAAGACATCATTGACAAACGGTGAAGGAAACGGTAACGGAAATTTCCAACCCGCAATGAGCAAGCGTAGTTATCAATGCTCATTCCTTTACTATGGGGGAAGAAACCTGTGCCCAGCAGTGGGAAGATTATTGGCCGGTATTGTGGGACTAGCATTTGTGTTACGGTGTGTAAGTCTGGGTGTTCTTTGTGCATGCGATTTGAGTGTTTGTGTAACACAAGGATTACATTCCTTAATGCGGGAGTCGTGTTTTTATGTAAAATTCTATCTAAGGCAAAGCGCTTGCTACGAAATAAATATCGTTAATTTTTGAACAGCAAAAATACACTAAAACAACTAACACCAAAATATAAAGAGTTAGTGATTGAAAATTACAAATGCGAAATTTTACGTATATTTTGAATAGGTATAATAGTTATACATGATTAAGATTATTGATTAAGATTAAGATTATCGTTACATTAACAGTAATGTAACGATAATCTTAATCATGTACATTAGTGTTCACATACTAAGCGGCGGTAGCATGGGACTTGCGATCATGTGATCGCAGGTTCGAATCCCACCCATCGCACTACCGACGTGAACCCACTCGTAACACAAGCATTTATAGAAAGTTTAGCTTTAGTTTTAGTTTAAAAAAATTTAGCTTACCACTAGGAGTTAACGAGAATAATAAATTTGTCTTAATAAACTAAAATTATTTTTTACGGTTCCGTAATTCAAAATGAAAAACCCTTTATGCTCAACTTGTTGTCCCGAGAAGTTATCTCGAGAAGGCGTGGAGGTATCGAATTTAAATTAAAATCATAGAGATAATAATATTTAAATTAAAATCATAGGTAGTTAAGGCCGTATAAATGTATACCGCACAAAACCGTATTTTAACACTCTCAAGGAAAACAACATTTTTTTTTTTAAAGAGTCCTAGCAATGTCTGTCGCACATTACTAGTAGGTAATCTCGTTAACCCCTCGTACTAAGCTAAGATGCTTGTGTTACGAGTGGGTTCACGTCGGTAGTGTAATGGGTGGGATTCGAACCTGCAACCACATGATCGCAAGTCCTACGCCCTAGCCATTAGGCTCCCGCCGCTTATAAAATTTATAGGATACTTCCCGTTGAACTATAACTTTGAAATTTCGCAAGCAATACCGTCTTCTATTACAGATACAGAAAAAATCTAAAGAAAACAATACATTTGTAATCAAATTTAAAAAATCTGGAGTTTATACGGAACCCTCGGTGGGCGAGGTCTACTCGCACTTGTCCATTTTTCATTAAAATCCGTCCAGTTGTTATGATAACACAAAAATACATCTAGATACATACAGTTTTATTATAATTAAATTGACTTACTTGTCTGAACGTCTGAGGGGCGTAGTAACCAGCATTTTGAGCGCGGACAGCTGCCGCCAGGAGAAAACACCAAAAACATATTAACTGAAAAAAATACAACACGTTAGCTTATCAAATATATAAGTAAACATATAACAATATACAGCGTGTAACAAAAACCCTGTCCGATCCTTAAGATTATTATTCGGTATCGTACTGCGAACACATATACGTAGCCATTAAATGGATTGTAGATTATTATTTTTCCCCAGTGAAAATATATAAATGAAAATAAAAACTGATCAAAGCAACAGCTGAACAACTGACCGCTCCTCAAAGTTCACGTACTTAATACCTACAGCTTTGTGTCAAAGAAGCCGCCTATGTGAGACGGTTCATGAACTGTACCACGAATCGTCGTGATTATATACAGGATTAATTTAAAAGGAGTGCGTATATTCTACGAGGTAATCAGGTGCATAAAACTGAACAACTTTTCCCAAGAAACAGGTCTAAATCTAAAAATTGAAAATCAACTTTGCATACAAACATAAGTCACGTGACCTGTCACTTTGTATGAAAATTTCATTCTCCATTTTAAGAATTCGACCAATGTGGGAAAGTTGTTTAGTTTTATGCACCTGATTACCTCGTATAATATACGCACTCCTTTTAAATTAATCTTATATTTAATTAAACACAGATCAAGAAAAAATATAATGACGAAGAGAAAATTTTCAAAAAGAGAATGTTTTCATTAAAATATGCTACCGATCGCACTTTTTATTTATTTTATAATTTTTTTTATTAATGATGTAAGTTTGTTATGTCCTCTATTTAGAACCAATGTTAATTAAAAAAAAAATGTCAGATGAGTTGACAATTTAGAAATTTTTATCATTTATTTTTATTGGTATTTATTGATCATTTTTTATTCACAACAAATTAAATTACCTTTTATCAACTTTAAAGAAGTTTTTCTGGAACTTTTTACACTTACTCCTCGAAATTTTTTGCTTATTTTACAAAAAAAAACTCACCCTCATTTTTGAAACACCGAATGCTTGTTCCCCGCGTGACAGACGGAAAGAAAGTGTGTTATTGATTATGAAATTTGCACATATATACTTGTTTAGTGTTGGGCTCAATAGACCGAAACATAACTGCTTAATCAATGCTTAAAGATCGCTTCAAAACGCCACAATGCATTCAAAACAGAAGTTTTAAATCAAATAATACTTTGAAACAACAAAAATGCTTTAATTTTTACACTTAATGTAAAAAAACACTTCTAGTATACACTAGAAGTGTTTTGTAGGAAATGCACTGATTAAGGTACTTAAATATTTTTTGAATTAAACTGTACTCCTGACCGATTTTCGGTCACGCCGTGTTCACTCAATATACATAGATAAACCAACACTAATCTTATTATCACTTTCATATTCAGCATTTAGTAGTCATAGTTCACACAAAATTTTCTTTGCGTAATTTAAAAATCTTTACTTTTTGAAATAAAATTACATGATTAGATTTTTTAATAAATATATTCTTTTATTTAAGTAATATTATTTTCTTTGCACAGAATTTACATTTGCTTTTTTTTTATTAAATTATTTTCACTGAACTTCACTCCGCATTATTACAAACTTCCTCGGCTGTTCAAGATCAGAAATTAGTTTTACAGCATTTGGAATTGCTAAGATTTTCAATATGTTTTATAAATAGTTTTTATTATAAAAGAACCGGAAAAAAACATTCGTTATCTATCAAGGAAAAATAAAAGCAAACTGAGAACGAAACTGAAAAGCAGATGCGTAATCAAAATAATTTCTATTGACAATAATTGTCCATTGAAATCAATTTAGACAATGGTTGAAACATAAAACAATAGTAATCTGATTTTCGACCGAAAATTGTCTATTGTAGTACACAATCCATTTTCCTGGATAACACAGTATCCTAAGACTGTTTTAAATTTATTTCATTATCGTTTCAGTTTCCTTCCTTTTTAGTAGATGCTTCTCAATCCTACTAATATTATAAATGTGAAAGTGTGGATGTTAAGATGTTTGGATGTTTGTTACTCAATCACGCAAAAACGGCTGAACGGATTAGGATGAAATTTGGCATGCATGTAGCCTTTGACATGGAAAAGAACGTAGGCTACCTTTTATCCCGATCCCTTAAGCAGTTCCCGAGGGAAAATTGGAAATTGTTTCCAAGCTAAGCCGTGGGCAGACAGCTTTGAAATTTGGTATTTTTGTCTATTACAGCGCAAGCTATGAAACACTAGTGAAAATTTTATTCCATTTTTCATTACTTTCACATTTTTAATTTCTTTTTGGACCCAATCCTGAAGTCCACGCAGACGAAGTCGCGGGCAAAAGGTTAGGTTAATAGGTTAGTGTTAGGTTTTATTTTCGTTACGGAATTTCTTGATTCGGTCGCCGCGCTCAAAGCCTGCGATAAAAGCTATATAATAGCTTAAAAAATTTCTGTTTGTCAGTATTTTGATGACTAACCCGACTTATCCTAAGTTAAATACATACTTTAAACTTTTAACACATTAAACTTCTGATATGCCTTTCTAGTGACTTTGCTATTTCTAGGCCGAAATCCAGGGTCATATTTTTTACCTAATTGCTTGTATGATATAGTGTGCTACACTTATATGAAATCCTGAATTCTTTTACGTCAGCTTTTAAATATGTGATGTCACCTCTAAAGCTGTAATATTTTTAAAACCTTATTTCTGTTGGTCTATGTATGTATTGTCAAATCAACTGATCTAGGCAGTGATTGGTAACTATACCATTCCCAAACATTGAACTTTTGTTAAATACCCGCCTATTAAGCTCCGTAATTATTACTTAAAAACTATAGCACATCAGTGAGTCTATTTATTTATTTATTAAGGTTTACCAACAGCTTCTGTGTACTGTAATGCTTATGTATATTAATAACTATGTCCAAGACTTACACAGTCGCCAATTACTGGTTAACCAGCATTCACAAAATAAGTGATAAGTGCTAGAAAGAATATACAACTAAAATGAATAGTAAATCTAACTTAAAGTCTTAAATGAGTTTCAAACTAAAAACATAATATTGCAATAAACTTAAAACATAACATAATATTGTACTTATAAAACAAAAACAATATTGTCTCTTTGCGACAGGAAGACTTATGACCTAACTAATAATGAAACCTACTGAGATCGGAACTGAACTTAATACTAATAAATAATTTAACATAAATACAATATAAATATTTATGTATAGTATTTAATTACGGAACACACTCAACATTTTGCTGTGATTTTTGGGGACTCCAATAATCGGGCCTTAAGGCTAAGTTCATATGACCGCGCGGACCCGCGCGGAGCCGCGCGGTAAGAGCATTCACATGACGGCAAATGTATGCGCGGTAGTCTGGCATCAACATTGCTTAAGAATGGACGTGGAGGAGGCAATTTGCTTATGGATTTTATACCGAGTTACTTTCGCATTTATAATATTAGTTAGGATAGTTAGGATTACGATTATACATACGATTGTAACTTACCTAAGTTTTTCTTTTTTTCTTCAGAATCATTATTACTGCAGAAAATTAAAACTAATTCTTCCCAAGATCTTCTTTTTATTATTTTATTTGAATATTCCTTGGAGTTAATATTCCAGATAGCTTCTCTTTTTTCAATCTCGTCGATAAGCAAATCGATAGATACAATGTCGTCTCCTTCGGTGATCATTTTTTCTTGAATCTATGTGTCTATCCGTCTCAACACGCGCGGATCAACTGAACAGGTCGGTACAAGCTTGTAGAACTTGAAACGCGCCGTGCCGCGCGGTTCAAGAACTAGCGCGCGGGTCGGAGCGCGCCGCGCGGTACCGCGCGGTACCGCGCGGTCATGTAGACAATACTAGCTGTTTACTTCGATCTTGTACCGCGCGGTCGAAAGTTCCGCGCGGCTCCGCGCGTCCATATGAACTAGCACTAAAAATACTAAAGGAAACTTGGTAAATATCAAGATCGGGTGAAGATTTAATTAATGCATTCATCTCTCTGCTAAGTCTGACCAGTGGCGAGTTTACTCCTATATTGGTTCTAGTTGTTGGAGTATGGAATAGGTTGGTTATGGGATGTCTAGGAATATTGTATGGTACTCTTAGTCCAACACTTTCTATCAGTTTAATACAATCTAATTTATTGTTCAGCAATTTGTAGAAGAACATGAGGTCGTGCATCAGTCGACGGTCACGTAAAGAGTCCATTTCATAGCACTGAAGACGTTGTTCATAAGGACATCGAGGTGATATTTTGCCAGATGTGTAGGCTAGGTGCTTTGTGAAGGCCCTTTGAATGCTTTCGACTCTTTGTGACTGCACTGCGTAGAGAGGATTCCACACTACGATAGCAAATTCCAAGTGACTACGGACTAAGGCGTTGTATAGTATAATTTTTGTTCTAATCAATTTAAGCCCTCTAGAACTCCTCTTAAGGAATCCAAGTAGACGCGCCGATTTCGTGACGATACTATCTATTTGTATTTGTCTATTTAAAGATAGGTAGCATTTTTTTTGCTATAAATAATTAAAAATAGGGTCCTGCCCCCCTAGCCAAGTGACATCTCTCTTAAAGCTGATAGTTTAGTCTATGATATAGTTTTTGCAATCTGGCGATTTGAGTATGTTGTTGCCCCACATATTTTTATGGTGTCACTGGCGGTATTGTTGTGTGTCGGGTTGTGCAACTCCCTCGAAAATGGTTGAGCTGCATGAGCTATTCGAGGCATGCTTGCCATCTGTTGGCTTGCTCAGGTCGATCTGGTTCTTTCTTAAAAAGGCCAGTCCAGGAAAGACCCTGCATTTATTTACTCAATATTATTTAAATTGTATACATATAACCATTTTTAAAGAGTAACCTATGGAGTTTCTTGCCGGTTCTTCTCCATAGGAATGACACCGGGAGGGTCATCGGGAGACTCGAACTCGTAGACGACATTGGCGTGACAAAATAATGGAGGTTCACAATTCATTGACTTGTCGACTCTCTCCGCTGGTTCCTTGGCAGACATGATGATTACGCAGAATGCTGCATCCGCCTGCCAGGCCTGCGAACCATAGCTGCAAACGTAAGCACCCGCCTTACTATTTGCGCCACCAACTCCCAACTCCCATGCTAGGCAGGCCTGCACGTCGATTCTGTAAAATTCAATCAACAACTCGCACCTCACTTCGCTATTCACTCTCACTTCGCATAAGTTTCAAATTTCGAGTGCGAAGCGAGCGTCGAAGTGACCAGGGAATTACCTTACTGAATGCCACTTCATACGTCATCTCATTTTTTATCTGTCTAAATCTCACGGATAATTTAGTTCAACTCGCTGACACGCTCGCAAGGGTAGCGCTAGTGCATCAACCGAGTTTTTAGAATGCCAATCAAGAAACTCACAGCGGATTCAGATTCGAAGTTTAGAACGAGGTCTTACAGAATCAAGAGGCTGCAATGTTTGCTGTTGTGGTACCTAACTACACCACAAGGAAATGAGCTTGATTTAATGTATGTATGTATCTTTTTGTGATGTACTGCATAAACTGTTGAGCTAATAATGTTATTCGTTAAAAAATGCTTCCGCTGGGCGCAGTGGATAGCTCATTCTAGGAACGCGTTATATCAGAACTGTTATGATAGATAAGTATTTTATAATCACTAGTATAGTATAGCTAACGCCTTGGCCGATACTAAAGGTTAAGCCGCGCTCGACGCGGTTGGTCCGTGGATGGGTGACCTTTTGCAAATAAACTTAAATCCCTCAGTGTCTCGGAAAGCACGATTGCAATGATAATGTGTCTAACAAAAAATAGGTCAGAATTCGAATCGATTATCGGTCATCTACGTCGGGCAGGCTTAAAAATATTTTTTGGAAGAAAAATTACACTAGCCTTTTCCCAAGCTATGTTGGGGTCGGCTTTCAGTCTTACAGGATTTAGCTGAATACCGTATTATACGTAAAGCGACTGTCTATCTGACCTCCACAACCCATTACTGGGTAATAGGTACAGTATTCCATAGTAAGACTGGTTGTCAGAATTGTAATGACTTAACGACTGTCAAAGATCACTGTATGACAGTCGGGATCAAAGACCTAACGTGCTTTCCAAGGCACGTTGGGCTCTTGGTTATTTACAAATGGTCACCCATCCAAGTACCAACCGTGGTGAGCGCTGCTTAACTTTTAGCCACGAGCCCCTCAGCAGGAAAATTACACTATTGAATTTTTATTGTTTCAGATGGTCGACTTTACAAATATAATATAAATATGGACAACATCACATACATTGCTCCGAATCCAAAGTAAGTAGCTAAAGCACTTGTGTTATGGAATCAGAGACAACGAAGGTACCACAAACACCCAGACCCGAGACAATGTAGAAAAGTGTTTTTCTACCTTGACCCGTCCGGGGATCGAACCCGGGACCTCAGAGCTGGCGACACCTTGAAAACCGGTGTGTACGCCACTCGACCACGGAGGTCGTCAATAATAATAATCTACAAGTATAATAATAATAATAATCTCCAAACCGAATTTCGGCCTCAGCGGCCAATCTCAAGTGAGATCAGCCTTGTACGCAGGACATATTATAGTGCACAAGTGTGTGCGCAAACACAGGAGGAGGGATCAGGCGCAGGACCAACGGCTTTAGGTGCTTTCCGATGCCCGGGGGTGTAAACACCGCCACACTACCTGACTCCGAGCGGTACTGAGAAATTTTAAACTCAGTAAATATTTGTCGCCCGCCCCGGAAATCGAGTCCGAGACCTCGTGCACGGCAGTCGCGCTTGCGACCACTAGACCAACGAGGCAGTATACAAGTAAGTTAAATATAACCAGGTTACTGTTTATGGTCAGTGCGTTAGTTAATTAATTCGTTACATAACGTTAACCGCTTCAACGGATATCTGATGCTTACTTGATTGATGGATAATATTGTATCGTAGGGAATTCAAATGTGCAAGCTGTTACTAAAAGGTTTATTTATCCATTAAAAGGGAAAAAGAAATATACTGTACGAGGACGCACAGATATATAACAGATTACCAGAAAATATTGTGAATAGCAAAAGTCTTCCCACTTTCAAGAAACAATTAGAAGAATATGTAAAGACAAACATTGGCGTCGAATAACAATTATATCGGATATACATGTAGTTGCTAAGATTAAGTTAATAAATATCCCTGTTTTACTCGTGTGCTCGTTCAGACTTATAAATGAAATTGTTCAAATAACCATGCTCAATGTAAGTGAACTGTATTTGTTCTTTTTGAGTAAATAAATGTCTTTAAACCGAAAGGGAGAAGAGTAGGTACGATGCGATTCAAACTTAATGGTAGTGAACATGAGGCGAGCCAATGGGGTCATTTTTAGGGTACCGTACATCAATAAAAAAACGGAACCCTTATAGGATCACTTTGTTGTCCGTCCGTCCGTCTGTCAAGACCCTTTTTCGCAGGAACCCGTGGAGGTATCAAGCTGAAAATATTAAATACTCAGGTCTACTGTCCCTTGGAGCTGTGGAAAAATGAAACTTCTAAGCCAACGTAATCAATAGATACAGCCGTTTATGCCGCAAATTTCCGCAATTTTTTTACACTCGCAAGGGGATCAAAACCTACAGGGTACCCGTGAACTTAGAATCTTGAAATTTCGTACAAAGCAACGTTTTATAGCACAGATAAAGGAAAAGTTTCTAAAACCGTACATTTTTTATTACATCATATAATAAAAATATTTTTAACAATTTCTACGGAACCCTCGGTGCGCGAGTCCGACTCGCACTTGGCCGTTTGTTTTTTTAAGTCTATACCAAAACAACGTTGTATAACGCAGATTACAGGAACCTAGGATTGTATAAAGGAAATGTTTCTCGCAATAGAAGTGACGAGGGTTCCTTCTTCTTCTATAAGTGCCACTCCAATTAAAGAACGGCTACCACACAAACACTAAAATCACAAAGAACATTCCGTATACTCAGTTTTAAGTCGTTATTAATTCTTAAGCCGTCTCTGTCAATTAAATGATAATAAAATATAAACTAAGCGGCAGTATAAGTAATTATAGTCTAGGCTGGGTTGCACCATCTTACTTTAACATTAACAATCATCGAAACTTCAGTTAAAGTAACGGTTAAGTAAAAAATTGGGTTGCACCATTTCAACGATTGTCATAATGACGTCATAACTTGACGCTAACCGTAACCGCTCAAATTTGACCGGTTAGCGTTAATGTTAACGTTAAATTCACTAACAAATACTGTCATACGTAACTTTAACTATGCTACAGAATACGACGGTGCAACCCATGTCGGTACAACGGTTAAAGTTAGTGTTACTGTTGTTGTTAAATTTGACTTTAATTTTTACTTTAACTGATGTTATGGTGCAACCCAGCCTAAGGGATCGGACAGGGGTTTTGTTACATGTTGTATAATGTTAAATAAATCTCAAAATTAAAACGTGTTTGAACCACTAAATTTTTTTAATTGACAGTTCAATTTATGAACATAATTAAAAAATCAACCTGTCAAATTAAAGTCTATTAACAAAACATGAAAATATTCTTACTTCAATTAGTGTATGTAACTTTTACTAATAAATAATGCACATCTCATTTCCTGATTGCATTGATGTGATCTAATAATAAGTGATGGATGAAATTGAACATCCAATTAGGTGAGTCAATTAGCAAAAGTAGGTATAATTGTAACTATATTTTTCGTTTGTCATTCTTCAGTGCTATCCACAATGTCGACACGAGAGATGTTATTGTATATGTTTTATAACATTCAGTCCACATTATCTGAAACAAGTTATTAAATACAGCGTGTAACAAAAACCCTGTCCGATCCCTGAGAGTATTATTCGGTATCGTACTGCGAACACATATACGTAGCCATTTAATGGATTGGAGAATAAAATTTTTCCCCAGTCAAAATATTTAAATTCAAATAAAAACTGATCCAAGGCAGCAGCTGAACAACAGACCGCTCCTCAAAGATCACGTACTTACTACCTACAGTTTGGTGTCAAAGAAGCCGCCTATGCGAGACGGTTCATGAACTACCACGAATACGCCTTTATTGAATCTGACAGGGGTTTTGTTACATGTTGTATAGCAATGTTGAATATTTAACATGTTATGATAAATAGTCTGTACGAGCTTTAGAGTGCCAAAAGAAGTAAGTATAACTTCAAAAACAGTAACCCTGTATTTTTTCTTTTATCATATCAATAAAAAAATGAAAGGGGTAGTGACGTCAAGCTTAAATAAAAAAAAATACCTAGGCGTCACATGACAGTTCCGTTCACTTATTGAGGAAGGCTTTAGGCTATAATGTTCAGCGATAACCGATGTCGTACGCGGGCGAACCCGCGAGCATAAGCTAGTTTATTATACACGAGATAAAAGAAAAATATAATAATCTTTTGTAGTAGAAGGAGTGCCGGTTTATATATTAAGAAAATAGTTTAATAAAACAAAATTTACACCATAAAACCATTTTTTTTTATTAAAAAAATATCAATTATTACAATAAAAATATTACAATAAACACTTATAATTATTTTAGTTTTACATTTATCAATAAAAAATAGTCCAAAAACAAATAATTATACGACAATCACAGATTTTGCATACCAACATAATAATATGTAGTTTTATGTAAAAATGAAAACAAAATGTACACAAAGCTACTGCTCACTGAATTTAGTTTTTACACAATACAGTAAACCAAAACATAAAGATTTTGGAACACGAAATATTTAACAACAATTTGTTCAAAATTAAGGTAAGGCGAAGGTATAATTTTTACCCTACAAACTACGATAATTCTATTAAGTTGCAACACTGAAGTCAACAACAGCGACGCCATCACCGGGTAAGTTTGTGGTACTCTATGCTTTTTCTACTAAAATAAGAGTATATCATAATTGGGTATTTGGCAACATTTTTTTAATTTCAAATAACAAAAATATACCACAAACTATAACAAATACAACAGCACACTAGTTATATTGAGCTAGTTACAAGCATTCCATGTGTATTGATTATAAGACAGAGATAGCGATAATGTGTTGTGACGTCAATATTTATTTCTCCATACTAATCTTGCGGCTGTCCCGTACAAGTCGTCGTTTTGCGAAAAAGAGATAGAACATGCGTCATCAACTAACTTTAAAAGCTTATAACTTATATAATTGTGTAGGTAGAAATTTTTGTTTTTGCTTCAATTTACGACTCATTCTATCTAAGATAGAACAGTATATAATACTGTTCTATCTTAGATAATCAGAGACCCAGGCAGACATATCGGGAGTATACTTAATCAACGGAAAATCGTAAGGTATTATCAAACGTTTTTTAGAATGCCTTTGTAAAGGGAAGAAATCTTCTTTTATCTGTAAAAGAAAAGATTATATTAAAAAAAAAGGTCATGAAAGAACAAAATATCATCAAAGTTGATTATTATTAGAAATAGAATGAAAAAATTTGACCGTCTGGCAGGAGTTGAACCCACGACTCCTGGTTCAACGCACCAGTTGCTTTGTCAACTAAGCTATAGGGCTCACTGGCCGAGTTTTCAAATTCTACCTTTCTATTATGTTTGTTGTTGGCCAAGTTGGCCAGAAAAAACGACTCCCGCACTAAGGAATTTAATCCTAGTGTCACGGGGGTTTCACAAACATTCAAATCACATGCACAAAGAACACCCAGACTTGGAACAAGCATTTGTGGATCACACAAACGCTTGTCCCATGCGGGGATCGAACCCGCAGCACGTCGCGCACAGTGGTAATTAGCGTGGTGACCTATACCACTCGGCTATCCGTGCAGACAGTCAGATTTATTTTACAGTGGCCAACCCGGAATGCAGTCGGTTAAGAGATTTCCAGAGTGACCACTGCAATTCGCAAGGTAGACCTTTGCAAGTTTTTTGACGGGCCTGTTGGTCTAGTGATTAGTGACCCTGACTGCTAAGCCGGAGGTCGTGGGTTCGATTCCCACCCAGGACAAATCTTTGTGTGATGAGCACGATCATTTGTTCTGTGTCTGGGTGTAATTTATCTATGATATGTATGTATTTACAAATATATAAGTATGTTTATCAGTTGTCTGGTCACCATAGTACAGGCTCTGCCTAGTTTGGGATCAGATGGCCGTGTGTGAGGTGTCCCAAGATATTAGACTTACCACAAATGTAGGTAGGAACATGACTCCAGCCTCATAGCTCATGATCCTCAGAGCCCCATTCCCCTTGTTCAGCTGTCCCCACGCTGCCTTACTGATGTTAGCCGACGTCAACAGGTAGAATGCAGCCTTATCTCCCTTCACTCGTGTGTAACTCTTGATATGCGGCATAGCTCTATTCCGGAAACTGGATTTAGCTTGCCACTGACTAAAAAATAATATAAATTACAAGTTACTACTTTGTCCAGCGGTGGGAAAAACACTTCGGCCCAGTTTTTTGATCCCAAGTTAACTTAACCAATGGTTAAATATGCTAACTAACGGTTGCGTTTGTGAAAAGATTTGTTTGTTTGTTGGCATTAATTAGGCTCCGAATTTACTAAACCGATTTGAAAAGTTCTTTCATTGTTGGGAAGCTATACTATACCTAGCTGACATAGGCTATACAGGATTATTTTAAAAGGAGTGCGTATATCCTACGACGTAATCAGGTGCATAAAACTAAACAACTTTTCCCAAGGAACACAGGTCGAAATCTTAATATTTAAATTCAACTTTTCATACAAACATAAGTCACGTGCCCTGTCACTTTGTATAAAAAAATCATTTTCCATTTTAAAATTTCGACGATGTTCCTTGGGGAAAGTTGTTCAGTTTTATGCACCTGATAACCTCTTAGAATATACGCACTCCTTTAAAAATAATTCTGTATAATTAAAAAAAACATTGAGACGGCAAGCGGAGCTGCGGGAATCGTATATACTTACTATAGGTATGACATCAGCCACGTTTGTTTAGCGTGCGCGTCAGCTGCGTAGGGGAGGCAGCCGCCACCCAGCAGGTCGTCGTGCGACTGACGAACGTTTTCTGTTAAACAATATATTTATTACTAGCTTCTGCCCTTGACTTCGTCTGTGTAGACTACAGAATTGGGTCCAAAAAGAGATAAAATGTGAAAGTAATAAAAAATGGAATAAAAATTTCACCCGTGTTGTCGCTTGCGCTGTAATAAAGAAAAATACCAAATTTAAAAGAATCTTTCCGTCGGGAACTACTCAAGGAATCACGATAAAAGGTAGCCTATGTTCTTTTCCATGTCAAAGGCTACATGCATGCCAAATTTCATACAAATCCGTTCAGCCGTTATTGCGTGATTGAGTAACAAACATCCAAACATGCAAACAGAGAAAATTTAAAATTGTTTGCCAGCTAAACCGCGGACAGCTTTGAAATTTGGTATTTTTATCTTCTTTATTATTTTCACAATTTTCATTTCTTTTTGGACCCAATTCGGAAGTCCACGCGGACGACGTCGCGGGCAGAAGCTAGTTAATAATAAATATACTTACCTAATGAAGGATACACAACCTTCAATTCAGGTGGGCTCGATAACAACTGTGATTGATTCTTGATTTTAGTGAAATTATGAAGAAAATCTCCGGTCAGCCATAACTGTGGGAAAATATTGTTAGTTTTATTTGTTACGTTTTTTTTACTTTTAAGCAACTATACAAGGTGTTACAAAATACCCCGTAAAAATATAATTAACTAGCTGTTTTCCGCAGCTCCGCCCGTGGTCTAATTTTTTTTTATGTAATTGAGATGCAAGCGACGCCAGCAATACGAGCGGACGGAGGGATGGACTGACAGATGGACGGACGGACGGATGGACGGACGGACTGACGGTGTCTCAGTAATAGGGTCCCGTTTTACCCTGTGCGTACGGAACCTTAAAAATTATTAATTATACGACTTACTTTTGGCTCCTTCCCAAAGCTCCCAATACTGCTGGCTTGGGCTATTAACGGCCATTGCCGGTTCTCCTCAACCGGGACACAACAGTGCTGACGCAGTAAAGAGCCCACCCGTGTCATACCCCAGTCGGTGTCGAAGTGGGACCCGGGTACCGACGCTACAAGGAACACGCTGCGAAAAATATGTAAAATGAATAAAATTAGCTTACCCGGGTCATGACTTATAGCTTGCCCGGGTCATGACATAGCTTACCCGGGTCATGACTTATAGATTACCCGGGTCATGACTTATAGCTTACCCGGGTCATGACTTATAGCTTACCCGGGTCATGACTTATAGCTTACCCGGGTCATGACTTATAGCTTAACCGGGTCATGACTTATAGTTATCCGGGTCATGACTTATAGTTATCCGGGTCATGACTTATAGCTTACCCGGGTCATGGCTTATAGCTTACCCGGGCCATGGCTTATAGCTTACCCGGGTCATGACTTATAGCTTACCCGGGTCATGACTTATAGCATACCCGGGTCATGACTTATAGCTTACCCGGGTCATGGCTTATAGCTTAACCGGGTCATGACTTATAGTTATCCGGGTCATGACTTATGGCTTACCCGGGTCATAACCCAGTCGTCATACGCTACTAGAAATATAGATACGTCTTAAAACAAATAGCCTATCCCGGACATAACTAATGGTCCACCCGGGTCATACCCCAGTCATCAAAGTGATGACAATAGATAGTGACGGAATAAGAATTACATCAGTATTAAGCAAAATGTTATACCCGGGTCATCAGTCAGTTATTATTAAAACTGAAATAGGACAAAAAAATTAGGCGAAAAAAAGGGATACCGATAAATTACACCCAGACACAGAACAAATGATCATGCACATCACACAAAGATTTGTCCTGGGTGGGAATCGAACCCAGCAACATCAGGGTCACTTGCCACTAGACCAACAGGCCAGTTGATTATATAATAAACTTACTTGATATCTTTGAAGTCGCATCTCTTAACCCTTTCAACGTAAAATGCCAAATGGGGGAGATGGTAGTGGTTGAGATATCGTAACAAGCTCCTCTTGAACATGGTGGGGGACTCTCCATCATGAGGCATGGAGTCTGCAGGCAGTTCCGGGCACTCCGGACTGAACCACAACCTGAAAATATAAAACCAATACCATGCTGATATTGTAAAGCTGAAGAGTTTGTTTGTTTGGTTGAACGCGCTAATATCAGGAACTTATAGGTCCTATTTGAAAAAATATTTCACTAATATATATAACTACACTAAGATAGTCCACGTAATGAGGAAGGCTTTGCAGTCCCTTTTATACACATTTTTAGGGTCACAAAACTCGAGTCTCTGACTGATCGGCCAATCAGAGCGCCTACATTAAAGTGGGCGGAGCCTGCGCACTGGACCCTTATTACGACGCGCGACGGAACTTTACCTTAACGAGAACCAGTGCGCAGTTTCCTCCATTTTGCACTATTACAATAGGTTATTATATCATAGATTCGGAGTCCTCTTCAAATAGCATGGAAGCAGCAGGAAGGTTTTATGGGAAGCTCGTCGTTTTCAAAGGCAGACATATAAAATTTCACATACGAATTGCTTTTTAAAGTTTAAAGAAAATTTACTTAAAAATAATTAGTTTACGGGCATTACGTGAACGGGGATAACCTACGCGGCTGAAACTGCGGGCACAGCTAATTATTTTCATTTTTTTTTTATACTAAGATATTAACAATACTACTTACCCCTGCGTCCTATTTTCCCAGTCGTCCCAATATAAGTTAGCTGTTGATATTACAACGCGTAAAGATCCGTTTTCGTAACACAGTATCATCATTTTTCTGAAATTATATAAAAAAGTTACTATTAACAAGAGCTACAATATAGAAAAAAATGTCATGGTGGCCTAGTGGTTCAATGATTTTCGTGCACGTGGTTGCAGGTTCGACCCAATACAGGCAAGTATTAATGTGACTTTTTCAAAGTTATATAATACTAGCTGTTTCCCGCTGCTCCGCCCGCGGTCTTAATTTTTTTTATGTCACATTTGTGATGTAAGCTGTCCTATCTTTCAAGTTGGATCAAACTGCACACGGTGTGCAAATTTGATTAAAATCGGTTCTGTAGTTTCGGAGTTCATACCGGACAAACATCGTGACACTGGAACTATGTATTATATATAATAGATAATAGATGTACTTCTTAATTATTCCAGACATAAATGACAATTGGTGAAGAAAAACATCGTGAGGAGACCTGGATTCCAAAAATTGGTATCTGAAATCGACACCACAGTGACCCAGCGTGGTGATCAATGCTCGTTCCTTCTCTATCTCTCTGTATCAATATGTCTGTATGATTGTATATTCTTCTTCTGTCTATCAATATGTCTGTCTATTTACTTTGGATTCGGAGCAACGTATGTCATGTTGTCAACATTATGAAAGATTTCATTGTTATAATTAATAAGTATCTTTTTTTATGTTCCTGGCGTTGTTGACGCACATATTTCATGATCTATTGTAAACAATATATTTTTTTAAAAGAGTAACTTATGGAGTTTCTTGTCGGTTCTTCTTCATAGAAATGACACTGGAACCGCGCACCTAGAGTTATTAATTTTTAAAGTTAACGTTTCTAAAGCGCCTATTTTAGGTTTACTAGAAATAAAAACATTTTGATTTTGATTTATTAAAAAAAAAGCGTGAAATTTGGTACGGTTTTGACTTCATCTTTATGAAAAGATATGGACTACTTTTTGTTGCAAAAACTAGTTATTATATAAATAAATAATTTTTACATACGTATGGTGTTTTCCGAATGGCGTCGACATTTGTACGAGGTGGGCTTCTACTTGTGGCTTCTTAGTGCTTATAGTTTTGAGATCAGGGCTCTCTTCACCATACAATATTGTCAATTTTTTATCTCTGAAATAAATATTAATTATTAAGGCCCAATTTGCCCAATCCCAAGTCACATAACAAAACAAGTTATAAGTATGACTTTGGATGGGTATATAAGCAGAGGGAGACCGAAAAGAGATGGATGGATTTTGTGAAAGATAATATGAGAAAGAAAGGAGTGGATGCCGCGATGACGAGTAATAGAGAGGAATGGAAGGAAATTACGCGTTGCGCTGACACCAAATGAATGAGATAAGGGCACGAAGAAGATTAAGGCCCAATTTTCTGATCCCGAGTTAACTCAACCAATGGTTAAATATGCTAACTAATAGTTCCAAACTTCGGTAGAAAGCGTTTATTCATTAATTTTAATTGTAACAAATGGTTAATTAATGAACTCTCGAATTTATTTAACCATTTGATAGACTAACAATTGATGTTAAAACGCGTTCTACCGAAGTTTGTAACCATTAGATAGCATATTTAACCATTGGTTGAGTTAACTCGGGATCGAAAAAATGGGCCTTAGTGGACACAACTACTGTCTAGCCTTATTCTCAAGCTATATTGGGGTCAGCTTCCAGTTTTACCAATTTTAGCCGAATACCGTATTTTACATAGAGCGACTGCCTATCTGACCTCCACAACCCATTGCTGGGTAATACAGTATTCCATAGTAAGACTAGTTGTTAGAATTGTAATGACTTAACGACTGTCAAAGATCACTTTATGACGGGACCAACGGCCTAACAGGCTTTCTGAAACACGGAGGGGACTCTTATATGATTTACAAATGGTCACCCATCCACGGACCAACCGCAGCGAGCGCAGCTTTTATTTATTATCGGTCAAATCGTATGGCTTACACTTAGCCACAAGCCCCTCCTATATACAACATGTAACAAAACCCCTGTCCGATCCAATAATGGTGTATTCGTGGTACAGTTCATGAACCGTCTCGCATAGGCGGCTTCTTTGACACAAAGCTGCAGGTAGTAAGTACGTGAACTTTGAGGAGCCGTCAGTGTTGATGTTGCCTTGGATCAGTTTTTATTTTTATTTCATTATTTTCACTGGGCAAAAATAATAATCCGTATATGTGTTCACAGTACGATACCGAATAATACTCTCAAAGATCGGACAGGGATTAGTTACAAGCTGTATATAAATTAATTTTGAAGGATTAAAAGTATAAAAAAATATTACTTGCCTATATCCAGCGAAATAGTACTGAGCTAACAGCCAAGCTATATCCACCATGAAATTAATTTGTAACGAGCATTTTAATTCGCCCAGACTGCGATCAAGGATTTCTGAAAAAAACAGTTTTTATATAAAAAATGTCTATGTCAAGCCAGGCCTGCGACCCTCTATACCCCCTCCCCCCCCCCCCCCCCTACGCGTAATAACCTTCTACTACTACATATAATTCATCACGAATATATTTAAGCTGGTTCTTATTGTGGTGTCAGCAAAGACTGGAGTCTTACATCACGATTATAAAGTTACAAATTAATCATATTTTGCAAGGATGTGACAGCTGCATATTTTCAAAACTTCTTTTATTATTAAGTTAAAGTGTATGTGAACGTGTTTGGTTCTTGAAGTAGTTTAAAACTACGTCAAGAACCAGACTACGAAAAGTAAAAAAAATTACAAATGCGCATATATGTATGTATCTATCTAAACACCTTTCTGTCTAAATAACTTTTTATGTCTATCTGTCTAACTCTCTGTCTGTATCAATCTGTCTGAAACTCTAGTTGTCTATATGTTAATGCATCTATTCTGAACTATAAATGTGTCTAACTCTCTCTTTCTGTCTATGCATCTTTTAGTGTCTATCTGTCTGGCTGTGTCTACTTCTCGGTAAAGTCGTCTCAGTGTTTATGCATTTATTCTTAACTATTAGCAATTTGGTACTGGAAATGTAAGACTTAATAACTGTTTGTTATCTCAATAAATAAATAAGTTTCACCTGATAATGTGATAGAATATGGTTGTGAATGAGTTTCTTTAGCGGCTGTTATAGTTGTATAGAAGATGTGGTAGGGCGCCGTGGCGGCGTGCTTCGCGGCCATTTTACCGTGCGGGAGTACCACGGAGAGGTAGTCCTCCGGCCTGCCTACCGGAGGCACTATAGGACGGTAGTCCGAATCTACAATAAAAATAAAATATAAATAAAACAAGCTGTATTTTTTTTAAACGACGCCCGCATTAAGGAATTTAATCCTTATGTCGCGGGGGTTTTCACAAACATTCAAATCACATGCACAAAGAACACCCAGACTTGGAACAAGTATCTGTGGATCACACAAATGCTTGTCTCATGCGGGGATCGAGCCCGCAGCACGTCGCGCACAGTGGTAATTAGCGTGGTGACCTCTCGGCTATCGGCAGTCGAAATTAGAGAATTAAATTAAATTGACTCAAGAGGAACGTTCATATGTATTTTTGACGACCTCCATGGTCGAGTGGCTTACACACCGGTTTTCAAGGTGTCACCAGCTCTGAATCCCCGGGATCGATACCCGCACGGGTCAATGTAGAAAAACACTTTTCTACATTGTCTCGGGTCTGGTACTGGTACCTTCGTTGTCTCTGATTCCATAACACAAGTGCTTTAGCTACTTACTTTGGATGTTATCCATATTTATTTATTTATGTTCATTATACAGGGCTAATTTAAAAGGAGTGCGTATATTCAACGAGGTTATCAGGTGCATAAAACTGTACAAGTTTTCCCACGAAACATAGGTCGAAATCTTAAAATAGAAAATCCTCTCTTCAGCAAACTACAGGGCACTGCACCTCGGGGTTCCGAGGTCTCTCTCCGAAGCCGTCGGCAACGTGAAAGGTCTGCTAGGCTTCGTGGAGGAGTTGGGGTGGCTGGCGTAGTGCCGACACCCCCTCTCAACGCAAAACAGGCGCAAGGAAAAGTCGTCGATTTGCGGAAAGCAAGCCCGCGATAACCTATAC
Source organism: Plusia festucae (assembly GCA_950381575.1). Lineage (NCBI taxonomy): Eukaryota > Metazoa > Arthropoda > Insecta > Lepidoptera > Noctuidae > Plusia > Plusia festucae. Next base: position 2,163,935 of record OX494457.1, read on the forward strand.
CTATCATCTCTTCAAACAAACTGAAGTCACGTGACCTGTCACTTTATATGAAAAATTAATTTTCCGTTTTAAGTATTCGACCTCGAAGATTTCTTGGGGAAAGCTGTTCAGTTTTATGCTCCTGATTACCTCGTAGAATATACGCACTCCTTTTGAAATAATTCTGTTTGTGCGAAGCTATTGCGCTAGCGAGTTTCAATCGGATACTATATAAAACCTACCTCTCTTGCTCGACCTCTCGGCGGGCGCAGACCTGCTGCCTTCTCCATGTCTACTAGACATCACAACACTATCCCCACCTCTACTCATCGGTATTTTCACATCACTACTGCTTCTTACAGTCTTGCTATCCCCACTTCTGTTAGCTGGTGATTTATCAGGAATTGGGGATTTAGTGGTGTCACTCTCTGGCTGTAATTGTTTTTCAACTTTATCTTGTATTTTCTTTTCTGTTTTTGGGGTCTTATTGGGGTCTTGGGTTGTTGATGTGCTGTAATTAATTATATATTTTTTTTCTATACAACATGTAACAAAAACCCTGTCCGATCCCTGAGAGTATTATTCGGTATCATACTGCAAACACATATACGTAGTCATTAAATGAATTGGAGATGATTATTATTCCCCAGTGAAAATAATTAAATCAAAATAAAAACTGATCCAAGGCAACAGGAACACTGACCGCTCCTCAAAGTTCACGTACTTACTACCTACAGTTCTGTGTCAAAGAAGCCGTCTATGCGAGACGGTTCATGAACTGTACCATGAATACGTCTTTATTGGATCCGACAGGGGTTTTGTTACATGTTGTGTGTATTATAAATTTAAAATACTAATACAAAGTGTTTCAAAAAGGTGAAATAAAACTATCAGATATTGAATTATGAGGGTCAGGGGTCAATTATTAGACTTCCACCACAGATTACTAAATAGTTACCCTCCACGTCAGCCATGGTAAACTGTTGACGGGAGGGAGTTTTTTGCTTAGTGTAGTGAGGAGTGTGTAGTGTATAACAAAATATAATATATTGCCCTTCTTTTTTTATAAGACGACGCCCGCACTAAGAAATTTAATCCTTGTGTCGCGGGAGTTTCGCAAAAATTCAAATCACATGCACAAAGAACACAGACATGGAACAAGTATCTGTGGATCACACAAATGCTTGTCCCGTGCACAGTGGTAATTAGTGTGGTGACTTATACCACTCGGCTATCCATGCAGTTCTCATTCATAGACACGGTAGAACTCTGTAGAACTCACCTACAAGTTGGTTCAGCTTCGAAGTTCTTACCCGGTGTGTACAACTGTTTGTGTATCATCATCTTCAGTTGGTCCATATACATTTGCTTCTGAGAGTCAAACTTCGACGGTAAAGGGAACTCTCCCGTCCCCGTGTATGAATCCAGGATTGATTCCACTGGAATAGACAATTATAAAGTCTAAGTACTTATACAGGATTAATTTAAATGGAGTGCGTATATTAACGAGGTAATCAGGTGCATGAAACTGAACAACTTTTCCCGCGAAACATACGGTCGAAATCTTAAAATGAAAAATGAACTTTTTATATAGATATTTATGTAGATAAATTATTCTTTTTTCGATTTAAAAGGGATTTTCGTTACATTTCTTACTTCACATATTGCTTTTAAAAAATAATCTTCTCCAACATCAATTTTATAGATAGGTGTTATTTGATACTTACAATGTTCATGGCTATATTCTCTGAAGTGTATTGGATTGAGTCTATAACATTTATCCCCATACGGACATTCTTTTTTGGGCCTTTTCGCGTTCTTATCATCTGGAATATAGATATAATTATATGAAGAACTATTTCCGATTTAAGCATTTATATGGGCGATAATATTGTAATTACCTTCCATTATGTCTTTTCTTTTATTTGGAGTACCCATATCAAGTAAATAATAAGAGAAATACGGGAAAATGTTTTTTTTGAAAATCGCTCAAACTTTGTTGACATTTAACTTTCTGACAGGAATTTGACTTTAATTTACACGTTTAGAAAAGTGTGTGTGGAGAAAGCATTATTCCTAAACGAAGAATTCGGATACGTATAAAAAATTTGTATAATGAATAACATAATACTGTATTTTTAGGAAATATTGCCTCGCTAAACACGATTATTAAAGAACTTGTTACTGTAACATATTTATCAATAAAATTTTCAGCAACAGGAACCAAGCTTTTCAGACAATGTTATTATTTGTTGAAATTGTTTAGTTACGTATTGGACGTGAATCCGAAACGACTCCCAATGTTGCCGCTCATGAAATTTTACAATATTTACGGGACTTCGAAAATATACCAAGTATATTATGTCTCGTGATAAATGTTTTATAATGAGTACTAGTAAAGTAATAAGACACGAACCATTATTAATTTTCTTCAGTTGTTATGTAAGAGAAATTGTATGAAATTTAAAGAAAAATATTTCAAAATTTGGATCTTCTCAATATTATTCTTTGAAGAAAGTTACATATTTTTCTTTTGAACTGTACACACTACACTATTTTTTATTTATACTGTTTCCCACTGTCAGCAGATTTTGTTGTGCTTTAAAAAGATCACATTTTATTATTGCTTCAATTGCCGTTTATCGAAAACAAGTTCTGTTTTAGCTGGTTGTTGGAGTGTTGGTTAATTAAACTGAAATTTATTGATTTGCTATTTTGGTGAGCATTTACATACTTATTATGTGTTTATTTTTCAAGTTGTCTCGTCGTACAAGCAGGCACCTCTTATTATCTTCTCTCTGGGCAGTAATAGTCATACTCATCGGAAACTACAAAATTCATTACAAACTTAACTCGGACAGTATTTTGAATAGAAACGGTATATTGTTTTCTGAGGTTTACGCGAATGTTAGACATTGAAATAAAACTGCTTATGTACGGATTCTGTCGCGGTTTATTTTGATTTTAGTTCCCGTCCTTTCGCCGCCTTTTCAAGTGTCATGGTCGCGGGAATACTCGAATCCATTTAAAAATAGTTTTATTTCAATAGAAGCGGTATTTTACAATTCTATTCAGAAATATAGCTATGTAAAAGCCAATTTTAGGGTCAGCTAAAAAAAAATTCATTTACTTAGAAATTATATCGTATCTTTCCAGGAAAATGATTAACGACGACGACTATCGCACTTGCCCCTACGATGCAAGCCACCGTATTCTAAAAATAAGATTCCCACACCACTTAATAAAATGCCAGAAGAATTATCCGCCATTATTAATCTGCCCTTTCAATGCTACTCACAGATATTCACAAAAAGAAATAAAAGATCACTGTATACGGTGTCCTGATAGAAAAACGTATGAATGTGATTTAAAAGCAATGAAGAAGCAAACGGTTGGAGCTCTGAACACTCCTAAACCAATTCTGCAGAATGAATACTTGCCGGAAGAGGACCAAGACTATTGGGATGATTAATTGGAATTAAACTAAGCATATATTATTCTATAAAAAAAATATAACTTTGTTACTGCATAATACAACATGTAACAAAACCCCTGTCAGATCCAATAAAAGCGTATTTATACACACAGGTCATGAACCGTCTCGCATAGGCGGCATCTTTGACACAAAGCTGTAGGTAGTGAGTATGTGAACTTTGTTAAAAAAAATTAATTATTTTCACTGTGCAAAAAATAATCTCTAATCCAGTTCATGCCTATGTATGTGTTCGCAGTACGATACCGAATAATACTCTTAGGGATCGGACAGGGTTTTTGTTATATGTTGTATAGTGCCACAAACTTATCTGGCTAGCTAGTAAGCTTTTTAAAAGTATATATATAATATCCTTGCACACTTGGGTGTTATATTTACTATAGAAACCTCAAAATTCTATTGAGTTGAAACACTAAATTCTGAAACAACAAGGCCATCACCAGGTCAGATATCACGGGGTCATATATCACCGGGTAAGATTTGTGGCGCTATACCAAGTACACATAATCGGTGGGTGAGAAAGAAACGACAATATCTTGTATCTCTTTTTAGCAAGATTCAGTGGCCGAAGAGTACAGTCACAAGCATAAATATACAACATGTAACAAAAACCCTGTCCGATCCCTGAGAGTATTATTCGGTATCGTACTGCGAACACATACGTAACTATTAAATGGATTGGAGATTATTATTTTTCCCTAGTCAAACTAATTAAATAAAAATAAAAACTAATCCAAGGCAACAGCTGAACAACTGACCGCTCCTCAAAGTTCACGTACTTAATACCTACAGTTTTGTGTCAAAGGAGCCGCCTATGCGAGACGGTAATTCATGAACTACCACGTATACGCGTTTATTGGATCTGACAGGGGTTTTGTTACATAGCGAAATTGTAAAACTTATTTATCGAGAAGTTTTTGTTGAAACTTAAACTGTTATAATTTTATGTTGTTAAATGATTAAAAGTTGAATTGATGGTGAGTTCCTTTTAAATTATTGTTTTACAATTTCGCTATGTGTATACATATTTATGCTTGTGACTGTACACTGTCTCAATGTAGTTAACCTGTCATACTGGGAAAATGTTATTGTTTGCGTTAAAATACATAAAATGTTTTTAATGTTCGCGCAGTGTTGCAACTGCCAAATAAACAAAATAAGGTGCATACGTACGCACATATGCGTTTGACTGAACATTCCTTTATTTTTAGGTTAAGTGTTAAGATGTAAGTCTAAGATATTGAAAAGATTTAAGTTTAACGTTTTTTTTTGACATTCTAGTTCTTAATTTCATTAATTTTAGTTAATTTTGAGTTTTGATAAATAAAAATTTAAAGATGTTATTTTTGTAATTTAGTAAAATATGACCAGAAAAGATCTAGCTTATGAAAAGGTGTTGACTATTGTAATAGGAATAATATTAAAATTCAGACACAGGGGCTGATTCCTCTGTACGCAAACTAAACTAAATTTAAACCATTGCTATCTTTTACATAAAGCGTGAGAAAAGGACGGCAACAGATAACAACTAACTTAGAAATGTCAAACTAGTTTTCGCTTTGAACAGCACACGTTTTTACTTGTCCGCATATTTGTGTGAGATTGTCGAAACTAAATTTGACAGTTCTAATTTTCGTCTGTCTTTTTCTAAATATGTACAAGTGAAAAAGATATCGATGGACTAAAGTAGTTTAGTACGTGTTTAACAGAATCGGGGCCATTGAATAGATTTCAACACTGTGTGTCTAAAGGAATCTTAGCTTGCGCATTCACTTGTAACAGATTATCGAGCTTTCGTCGAACAACGAACAGAGCCGAACATCGCTACAAACGCTCGTCAAAGATTTATTCTTCACGAAAATATAAATGAAATAATAAGAATTGCTCGGCACAGAAAATAGCTTGAAAATCTATTCTTAGGTACCTACTTGAATTGTGAAAAGTGTTTACTTGAATGCTCGTTAAATAGTTTATTTTGTGAATAATGTAACACTAGAATTCTGATTACAAGTGAATGCTCCTGTCATCCAATTTTTAATTGTTATTATTACGGCTTGGCAAAAACACTCCCATGACGGACGGCTACATCGAGGGGTGGGAACAAGTGCGCTCGCTATGGATACGACTGACTGAAGCTTTATTGAAATTTGGACTCATCCATCTGAGCACCGTCATTCGGTAGTAGGTAATGTCCCCCGCCACCCGCGCGATAGGTACATGGAAGTGTCATGAACGAATTTGCCAGGCTTAAGTCACAAATTTATCGTAAAAGATAAAAATATGAAAGAGTATTTTGTTGTTTTATTTCCTTCTGATTTTTTCCTGCATACAATTGGGAGGTCTTGTCCAGCTTTGGGATATTTTTTAACAACACTAACGGTACGAATACACCAAATCCATCATCGGCCGAAGTATGCTCGGGCGTCATCGGCCGAACTCGGTCGATCAAATCAAACGTAAGTAAATGGAAGAGAGCGCATACACTGCTACTACCGGCGTCGTCCGATGACGCCCGAAAACGGACGATCAACTGACGAGTCCGAACGTGTTTGGATTTTTTGTCAGTTTACTCTGAAGTTGCACAGTTCAGACTTCATAAGTTCCACCGACAACGGCCGTTATCGTCTGCAGTGTATTCAGTTGAACGTCCGAGTAGTTCTGTCCGCCATCGGCCGACAAAATCGGTTTTAGTGTATTCGTACCGTAAGAAATTGAGTCCAGAGGGGCTGGTGGCTAAGTGTAAACCGTACGGTTTGACCAATAATAAAGGTTAAGCCGCGCTCGCCATGATTTATGCATAGACGGGTTACCATTTGTAAATTACAGTGTCCTGGAAGTCTCTAAACCGACTTCGGACTCAGGTTGGCAGCAAAGATAATCTTTCTAAGTGGGGATACATTGACACATCTAACATTAGATGTGGTATCACTCCCCAAACAATGGAACACCTGCTATCTTGCCCTTCGTGCCCTACCTGCACGCTGGACGATTTAATGAAGGCTCCAAATTTCTCGTAGCAAAATTCTGGGCTGACACAATATGATTGCCATCGACACGATAAGAAGAAGAAGGGTGTCCTGCGTGAGCGACGAACACGATGCAATCCGACGCGATGCTACACGTGACGAATTAATGTCCTACGAGTGTACCTATGTCGTTGAGTTGATTGCGTTCTTCGCATCGTATTCGTCGCTGACGCAGGACACCCCGTCACCGAGACCTCTCCGTGCCTCGGAAAGCGTGTTAAGCCGTTGGTTCCGACTGTCATACAGTATTCAGCTACATCCGGTAAGACTGGAAGCCGATCCCAACATAGTTCGGGAAAAGGGTAGCCAAATGATGACTAAGAAAATTGAGTCCCTGTGTCACGGATATTCGACACCAAACTAATTTAGTGAATCTTATCATACTTCCTTGTTATGCATCATAATATCTACTGAAGTATTTAGTACCACACCCTTTTTAAACGATAACAAAACAGTCTGTTGTAATTTTGTATCTGACACCAAAAAAAGTTTTCTTGCCGACTGTACTACTATTTTTGAATACTTAAATAGGCGGGGAAATCTGTAATCTGCCCACTGGTAATTGTAAGTACCTAAGTAAGCAGGGCACCAGCCTCTTCTCATGTAGAGAAAATAACGAGCATTGTTTATCACGCTTGCTCATTGCTGAATGGCGATTTCAGAATCAAGGAAACCTTTGGATGTTTTCCTTTACCTACCGATTATCATAAAAGTCTGAAAATAATTGTGTAATATTTTATGTAATTTCACTTATCCTAGCTAGGCCACCACGACAAGACGTAAGTATTTTGCTAGTTATATGGGAATCCAGGTTTCTTCACGTAGTTTTACATGTCAATATTGAGAATAATTATTAAGAAAGTATGAGGCTGGGGCAATTATTATAAAACATTGACTAAAAATTATTAACTATTTTGACGGGCCTGTTGGTCTAGTGGTTAGTGACCCTGACTGCTAAGCCGGAGGTCGTGGGTTCGATTCCCACCCAGGACAAATCTTTGTGTGATGAGCACGATAATTTGTTCTGTGCCTGGGTGTTATTTATCTTTAATATGTATGTATTTAGAAATATATAAGTATGTTTATCAGTTGTCTGGTTACCATAGTACAGGCTCTGCCTAGTTTGGGATCAGATGACCGTGTGTGAGATTGTCCCAAGATATTTATTTATTAAAAGTTCTGGGAAACAAACGACTGATTGAACCCACGGAATTTAAAACAAAAGTGGAAGAACCTTACAGTAATTTTGCATGAAAACCAGTGTCGCTGAACTAATACATTTGCAAATTAAATTTTACATACACACATGAAAACAGATATAATTTAGAAATGCAAATAAAATTCGCATTTGTAATGAATACAATTCTAATAAAACTGACGAAATTTGTTATTATTTGTCAACGACACAATCTAGGTATTTTTATTTCTCAAACCTAAAACATATTTTTTTACAACTAGATCAGCTACTCAACGCTAGAGGACGCTGTAATCAATTTATTATATTATGAACGATAAAGTCTTAGAACTACGGTTACCACAACATTCTTCCCAAAAATAATAATCCTGACATTAATTTATTTCCACTAATAAATAGCATATATTTTCAATTACATCAGAATAGATTGGTTATCGATGACTGTATTATTTTATCAATATTTATCGTTTTAAAATTCAAGATAATAACGAAAAGATAACAAAAACACTAAAATAATTTAGTTGTTTGCTTATTTTAAGACATTTCTGTACCTACATACATTACTTATAGTAAAAATTGCAGTAATTTTAGTTAAATTTATTGAAATCCTTCATTTATTTAGTTATTTTAAACAAATTGTTACATTTCTATCATTTATTTTAGTTCCAAGTGTGTTAATTATGTAATTTAGTTTATGAAGTGTTAAAGATTATTTTTTTTTAATTGACATTATGTGCATAGAAGAATTCAGTTGGTGATTTTCGATACTAAAAAGGGCTTATCATAATTTACAGTTTGGAATGGCTTGTTAAATACGTAAGGTAAGAATTATTTACTTATAATACTTTTTATAGTATTTCTAACCGACACCTTCCTAAATTTAAGGAGTCATACCCATTTATATGTTATCACTCGTCTTTGAAAATACTGGTTTTATAACCTGTAATTGGCGACTGTGTAAGTCCATAACATTTAGGGACTATTCCACCACCATCAGATATCTTCGATGAATAATTTTGAAGTTTTGACAGTTGTTTCATACAGAAACTGTCAAACGTCAATTTTATTCGCCGAATAACAGTAATCTGACGATGGTAAAATAGGCTCTTAATTTCAAACTCGAGATCTACTTTACATAGAAGCTGTTGGTGAACCTTTTCTAAATAAATAAATTAATAGTAGGTAAAGCCTGCAGATTTTCCGTTGGTTCATTTTATACAGTGAATGAGCATTGATCAGCACAGTTGTGTGCAAAAAAAATACCTGCATTAGTAGTATTCAATCACAATCCAGTGGATACTTAAATCTATAGGTACCTACTTATATTATAAAGCCGAAGAGTTTTTTTGTTTGAACGCGATTATCTCAGGAAGTACTCTGATTACTGATTTGAAAAAATATTTCTATTTTAGATAGCTTACTTATTGAGGGCTTAATTTGCCGCGGTAACCGTCATCCACGCGTGCGGAGCCGCGAGGAAAAGCTATTAGATAATATTTTGTGAATATTTTAAGCGTCTACCTATTTCCGTTATCAATATGGAGCAAAAAGGAACAACCACAAACATATGCACACACAATTTCCTACAAATCGGTCCAGCCGTTTCGGAGAAGTTTGTTAACAAACATCGCGACACGAGAATTTTATATATTAGATTGAACTACACAAATATTTGAGGGGAATTGTCATAAAACAAACGTGTTTTCTTTGCCGTTTTTGTTGATAATGGTACGGAACTCTTCGGGCGCGAGTCCGACTCGTACATGCCCCCTTAACTAAGTGACATTTCTACAAGCGTTAACGATGATAGAAATCGCTTAAATGTATGGAAATGACATTTGCTTCCGATAAGTCACGTGACTAAGACTTGTCACTTTCATACATTTAATGTCATTTAAGCGATTTCTACCATCGTTAACGGCCCGTTCACGACCTTGCCGCTGTGAGCGGCAGCGAAATGCGGGGCGGCGAGCGGTAAGATCAAAAGTATAAAAATGTTTGAAGCACGCGACGAGACGCCGCTCATAGCGAAAACGCGCGCGGTTTTTCCGAGCGAATCGGTACAGCGGCGCGCGGTGCGGGGAGCGGCAGGAACAAAAGTACAAGCGAATGAGTGCGACGCCACGAAACAGAGCGGCGTGGACAGCGGTGTAGAAGTGACGTACTCAGCGGCGTAATTAAAAACAAAAAAAAAATTGATGATTTTGTTGCGGTTATGGATACCGAGGCATTTATTACAGAAATTTTAAATCGACCGCCTATATGGATGTCAAAACATCCCCAACATAAATATAATCTTCGTATAGGTCACGAAATTCGCCATTTAAATACCGATCTTTATTTAGTTCGTGCACTCCTTCTCTCAATGTCTTGTTTTTAAAATGTACTGCTTTCTAAACATAGAAGGGATAATTTTGAAAACGCCATGATTTTGAGCACGGTTTGACTACCTAAATACGTCCACCGCGGCCGCTGCAACTAACCGCTACTGAGGTACGTGGCGTGCAAAACGCACCGCTCACCGACGCCGCCCCGCTCGCCGCGCCGCGCGCCGCTAAGACCGAAGTCGTGAACGGGCCGTAACGCTTGTAGGAATGTCACTTGGCTAGGGGGGCTGTTGCTGGATTTAAAGTCTGTTAAATATCTACATATCAACGACCTATCATACGTGCAACATGATTATAACCTTATCAAGTAGGTAGCTGCATTTTGAAGATAATAACCTTTATTAATTACATTGATTACGATGTAACAAAGTTTAAAATGAACGTGACCAAATAAACATTCCTAAGATTTTATTTAATAACCTAATTTTTTTAAATAAAAAAAACTTTTTAAACGGATTATATTGAGGTTATTTTGATTTTAGTTCCCGACGAATCAATTATTAGAAGCGGCGGTAGCCTAATGGCTAGGTCGTCGGACTTGCGATTATGCGGTTGCAGGTTCGAATCCCACCCATTGCACTACCGACGTGAACCCACTCGTAACACAAGCATCTTAGCTTAGCACGAGGGGTTAACGAGATTACTAGTAATGTGCGACCCACACTGCTAGTAACATTTAAAAAAATAATGTTACATTGTCTTTAGTTTTTGAAGTTAAACTTCTTTATGCGCGCGCATCTAACACAAAAATTCACGCCTTTGTTTATGCGGTAGTAACCATGGCAAAATTGGTAAGTAGGTATTTGCCATGACGACCAAATTTCGTTATTTTGAAAACGTATTGATTATCTTCTCTCTTTTTTGAAACACGATTTACCATCCTCCTCCATAGATGTGATTTATCAATTAAATAGACAAGGTTGTGATAACTTTGACTGCACAGATAGCCGATTACCACTGTGCGCGACGTGCTGCGGGTTCGATCCCCGCATGGGACAAGCATTTGTGTGATCCAATGCTTGTTCCAAGTCTGTGTTCTTTGTGCATGTGACTTGAATGTGTGTGAAACCCCCGCGACAAAAGGATTAAATTCTTTAGTAAAGGCGTCGTTTTCAATAAACAAAAACTCCTTGCAATATATAAAAACTGTTTTCTTCTTAAAATATCAGCCTTACAGATTTTTATGTTTTTGAAGTTATACTTCTCTAGGCTCGTTATGAAAAATGATGCGAGTGAAATAGAGAAAAATTATATCTTCTCATGCGCGTACATTAATTAGTACACGCATCCATTTTTATTCCATGTTGGTTTCCATTTGGATGCAAAACCAGTGTAAGGGCTCTTCCTCTTTTTTTATTCCGTGGTCTAGACCACTTCATCGTGGTCTGATCTCTGATCCCTCCCAGAGAAGAAGACTGCCACTATCAAGTGGCCTAGACCCTTCCGGAGAAGACGCCGAAGGGATGATCGCCTTGGAAGTGCTTAATACGCCAAAAACCCAACAGTAACATTCACGTAAGGCCTTTGAGATTACGGGTGCTAAGAGAGAGGACTCTGTAAAGTAACCTTAGAGAAGACGGCAACACTAATAAATGCTGCCGTGCATAGCGAAGCTCAGGGAAGACCCTCTACAATCTTCTCGAGAATGTGCTTTAACAGGCGTGGCACAGGGGGTTTCTGGTTTGGTCTTTTAAGTGGTACCAGAAGCCCCTCATCATGTGCAGATGGTGAACAACGGGGTGGTTTTAGTAAGGTAAAAATCCCACACTCCCTGGTCTTATAAATCCCCCATAAGGCCGGGCGGTTTCCCCCCGCAAAAAAAAGGCCACTTCATCGTCGGTGATCTCATAAAATTATATATACATGTCGTATATTGTTTTAGATAATTACGCTGATTATAATAAACATCATCGTAACATTTATCAGAATGATTACATAGTTATCGATAAATGGAAGTGGAACATAGTAGATTATTGAAGTTTTTCAAGAGTGGCCGTTCTATGTGAGTATTTTATAATTATAATAATATTAATATATGTACTAGACTGTCCCAATACGTATATATTTTCAGCATAGACCTCGTATTAGCGGCGGTTCTAAACCCACCCATTGCACTACCGACGTGAACCCACTCGTAACACAAGCATTTAGCCTCCCACGAGGGGTTAACAAGAATACTAGTAATTTGCGACCCACATTGTTAATAAGTTTTTCATATAATATCAGAACAACTTTAGTTGGACTGGATGCGGAAGGCAGAAGACCGGATGTTCTAGCGCTCATCAAGAGAGGCCTGTTGTTATATCAACTCAGCCTATCGCTGTCCAATGCTGGACATAGGCCTCTCCCAAGTTGCCACAACACCCGTTCCTCTGCCTTCCGCAGTGGGACTACCAGGAACTGGGGGCCGTGTGTTATCATGGGGTGTTTGTTGCCCTAGTCACCACGCTGGGCAAGCGGGTTGGTGACCGTAGTTTTGTATTCGTTCTTTAGGAGAACGCTGCTGCCCCTTCTCCTATTTACTATTTCCCTTGGTCGCCTCTTATGAATACCAATTGTATTTCGAGGCGTCCTTGGAAAGCTAATGAAATTTATCTCGTCTGTCATACATCAATATAGGGAGAGAGAGAGGGAGACATAGGGAGAGGGGGAGAGGTACTCGTGGCTAAGTTTAAGCCGTACGGTTTGACCGATAATACAAGTCAAGCCGCGCTCGCCGCGATTAATCCGTGGATGGGGACCATTCGTAAAAAATGTCGATGCCCCTCCGTGCCTCGGAAAGCACGTTAAGCTGTTCGTCCCGACCGTCATACAGTTAATCTTTGAAGTCGTTAAGTTATTACAATTCTGACAACCAGTCTTACTATGGGATACTGTATTACATAGCAATGGGTTGTGGAGGTCTAATAGGCAGTCGCTCCATGTAAAATACGGTATTCAGCTAAATCCTGTAAGAATGGAAGCCGACCCCAACATAGCTTGGGAAAAGGCTCGGCAGAAGAAGTGTCATACATCAATATAATTAAAATAAAACCAATATTTAAGGGGTGACAATACAAGAAACGTGATTTTTTTATAGATAATGGTACGAACCCTTCGTGTGCGAGTGCGACTTGCACTTTGCCAGTAGCCAATATATTTACAGTTAGTTACTTACCCTACTTCATTAATACCGCACTTAAGAAAGAACTGTTTATTTCAGAAAAGAAATGGCGGAGTTACCAGTTATAAAAATCCAAAAAGAATACGAGAGTCCGCCGAATGTTGAATCAGAAGTACCAGGCTCGCATGAAATAAGAAAAGTCGACGAAAACGCCGTTCAAATCCCTGAAAATTCGGAACTAGAAATAGGAGGTGCACAATTTACTCTATCTCCAGTCATGACTGTCACACAGAAGGAATCTACATTGACAAAAGAAGGAGTCAAGTCACACAAAATGACAGTGACGGAAGATGTTGCGGTGAGTTACATGCATATGTTTAAAAAAGATGTAAAACCAGGGAAAACTGTCGTCACCACCGTACAAAAACTTGAATATAAATATTAAATGATCTGTGGCTTTTATTTGACCTTTATTTATTTTAGGAGAGGTGGATACGTTGAAGCCTTATAATAATACTAGCTTCTGCCCGCGACTTCGTCTGCGTTGACTTCAGAATTGGGTCCAAAAAGAAATGAAAAATGTGAAAGTAATGAAAAAAGTGAATAAAAATTTCACCCATGTTATAGCTTGCGCTTTAATAGAGGAAAATACCAAATTTATAAGCTGTCTGCCCACGGCTTAGCTCGTAAACAATTTTCAATTTTCCCTCGGGAACTACTTTAGGAATCGGATAGCAGGTAGCCTATGTTCTGTTCCATGTCAAAGGCTACATGCATGCCAAATTTCATCCGAATCCGTTCAGCCGTTTTTGCGTGATTGGGTAACAAACATCCATACATCTAAACATCCAAACATCCACACTTTCACATTTATAATATAAGTAGGATAATATCGGCCTTTAAAAGTCCCACTGCTGGGCACTGGCCTCTTCCCATATAGAGAAGGAATGAGCATTGATCACCACGCTTGCTCATTGCGGGTTGGCGATTTCAGATTCCAATTTTCGGAATCTAGCTTTCCTCACGATGTATTCCTTCACCGTTTGTCAATGATGTCTTAGAATGACTAAGAAAGTACATAGAACTTTGAAAAAGTCACATAGGTACTTGCCCGGGTTTGAACCTGCAAGAATGTGCATGCGAATCCTATCTTTGAACCGCTAGGCCGCCACGACATTTTCAGTTGAAGCCTTACAGTGTGACTGATTCGCCGCGGTTGGTCCGTGGGTGACCATTTGTAAACATATCGAGACCCCTCCGTGCCTCGGAAAGCACGTTAAGCCGTTGGTACCGACTGTCATATAGCCAGCCATCTTTGACAATCGTTCTGATAACCAGTCTATTAACGGTATACTTAGTTACCCAGTAACATGGGTTGTGGAGGTCAGATAGGCAGTCGCTCTACGTAAGATACGGTATTCAGCTGAATCCGGTAAGTCTGGAAGCTGACCCCAACATAACTTTGTGGAAGCTGACTCTAACATAACTGAGGCAAAAGACTTTGCAGAAGAAGTATGTGTTCTTAAAATAGATTTAGCTATGTATTTTAAGAATACATAACAAAAAGAAAAACATTTAATAAATATATGCATATTTTGCATAGAAGTCTGTTACAATACCGGCTTATAATACTATATAATAATACCGGGCTATATGTCCTACTGCTGTAGACAAGCTTCTTCTCATGTAGAGAAGGAACGAGCATTGACCACCACGCTTGCTCATTATGGGTTAGCTATTTAAGATTCCAATTTTTGGAAACCTTATTTCCCCACAACGTTTTCTTTCAATCCAATGGTGTCTTAAAATACCGAATTGAGAAAGTACATTTAACTTTGAAAAAGTCACATTGGTACTAAGTAATAGTCTGTAGTGGGTTCGGACCTACAACCTTGTGCTCAGCTCTCTTGTGCAGATTATCTGTTCCTTTCCCGTGAAATAAACGGTCCTTTATTTTTCCAGCATTGATTTTTTTAAAATATGCCTGGCTGAATCGAGAGTCGAACGGGCTGAAATCCACAAAACTAACACCCTATTGTGACATCAATCGATCCAAACATAAGTCACGTGACCTGTCACTTTGTATGAAAATTTCATTTTCAATTTTAAGATTTCGACTTATGTTCCTTGGGAAAAGTTGTTCAGTTTTTTTGCACCTGATTACCTTGTTCAATATACACACTCCATAAAAAATTATCCTGTAATGTATATAAGTTTTCCTATGAAAGCTATTTGTAACATAACATTTTTATCATTAGAGATTGTGACGTGAAAGATATCAGCGATAAAGTGAAAATAATTGCAAGTACTTTACATATACAGGATTATTTTAAAAGGAGTGCGTTTATTCAAAAACGTAATCAGGTGCATAAAACTGAACAACTTTTTCCAATTACATAGGATAGTACTAAAGAATTTGTGAAATCGGCACAGTAGTTATTGAGTTTATTCATTACAGGACATACCTACACACAACAATACAAATCTTTCTTCTTTACACAGAACAAATGATTATTGCTTATCACAAAAAGATTTGTCCTGGGTGGGAATCAACTCCACGACCTCCGGCTTAGCAGTCAGGGTCACTAACAACAAGACCAACAGTCCAGTCTTAAATTTAAAGAAAGTTTTTTAATATGACGTCATAATTTTATGAGTATTACTCTCTATCTAATTACCAATATTGAAATGCTTGTAACTCGATCAATATACAAGTACTTAGTGTGCCGTTTTTAGAATTCGATATAGTTTTTAGTACTAAACTATATTAATTAAACAAAACTAAAACTAAAAAATAGCATCAAAAAATTCTTCCACATCGCTGTCAACTGGAAGTATGTCTATAAGGCTGGCAGCATTGCCACGTTGAATGGCAATGCCTAACCGCTGAGCAAGGTAAAAACCAGTCCTTAGGTCACATGAGGTGTCAACAAGACGCTTGGATAAATCTTTGAAAAGAATGTGAACACTCGGACCCCACGGTCCCAATGTTTCAACCCCAAACGGCTCGAAAGTATAACTTCCAACTAGGTTGTTATACTTCTGCTGTTTTAGGTTTTTAGTATATTTTTGATACCTATTAGAAATAAAAAAAAAATTGACAAGTAGCCAAATGTTTCAGAATATTTAAGAGTATTATATTAATGACTGAAATAGTCACATTGGTACTTGCATGCATTATTGGTGCACAACACAGAAATAAAAAGACAAATAATTCTATCTATTTCTATATAAGACCCGCCATATTCTGGGTGGAGTCATCCCCATTACCTAGGGGTATACAATAAATGCATACCCGACCTATTTATTACCTCAAACCTACTAAACATACACTCAAAAAATCATAAAAGTGCGCGTAGTCGTTTCAGAGGGAATTCGGAAACTCATTTATGACGGAGTTTTTTTATAAATATATCTAGATAACAACGCTAAACATTTTATTTGACCACTATCAATCGGTTAAAAAAAAATCTTCTAGTATTCGATAACCCAATTTTCGAAGTTGAAATAAATTACATTATTACTTAGCTCACAATATTTGCCTTATAAGAAAAGACAAGACGAAACAGATGACCAGAAAACAACTTATCTATTTCAGATGGGAGATACAGAAAATGGTGGACTCAGAGTTAGTAGTAGCTTGCAACGAGAACAAGAAGTTAATAGACGTTTGAAAACTAAAAAGAGAAGAGAAGAGATTGAACTAAATATGGAAATGGATAGAGGTTCGTATACGTACTTACCATAGCATAGCTAGGATGTTAGATTGCCGGTAATATTCATCTACCAGATTATACAGAATCAGCATATTGCCACTCCATACGATTCCACAAAACTATAAAACAAGCGGACGGTAACGAACGTCATTGGTCAAACACACGCACACACACACGCACACACACACACGCACACACACACACACACACTCTCACTCACACGGAGAGAGAGAGAGAGAGACACACACGCACACCCACGCAAACACATATGCACACACACACACACACACTCACACAGAGAGAGAGAGAGAGACACACACACGCACACCCACGCAAACACACATGCACACACACACACATGCACACACACATGCACACACACATGCACACACACACACACACACACACACACACGCGCGCGCGCGCGCGCACGCCCGCACACGCTCATAAGCAAAGAGAGATCCTATCAAATATATAATGTTAATTCTATTACAATTTAACCAAAACTAAAAAGATCAATTTTAGACAGCGGCTACCTGACATTAACTTACACACTTTTTTATTTGTCTGTACTGTTAAACAATAGATTTATTAACTCTTATATTAGTGGTCCCAGACGACGAAAAAAAAAAATACTTTCTAAAATTAGAATTATTTAATACAATTACAGATAAATCCCTGGAAGATAAAAAATCAAGGATCCCTATCAAAGGGTTACGGCAAGCTGTGGAAAAAGTAAAGAAAGAGAGAAAAGATCAGAAAGAAAGAGAGAGAGTGAGTACTATAAAATAATATTCGACGGCCTCCGTGGTCGAGTGGCGTACACACCGGTTTTCAAGGTGTCGTCAGCTCTCAGGTCCCGGGTTCGATCCCCGGACGGGTCAATATAGAAAAACACTTTCCTACATTGCCTCGGGTCTGGGTGTTTGTGGTACCTTCGTTGTCTCTGATTCCATAACACAAGTGCTTTAGGTACTTACTTTGGATTCGGAGCAATGTATGTGATGTTGTCCACATTTATTAATATGAATACCTCTTTTGTACAAATGATAGAAATAGTATTATTGGAAGAAATAAAACAATGTTTTATTATCATTCTTTATTTTTTTAGGCTTATTATGTGATTTTAATCATTAATGTTTTCTGCTTTAGGCCGCGACTCCGCCCGCGTGGATGTCGCGGCAAAAAGTAACCTATGTCCTTTCTCAGGCTCTAGACTCTCTCTGTATGAAATTTCATTTTAATTGGTTTAGTTGTTTAGGCGTGATTGCGTAACATACAGACAGACAGAGAGAGTAATCCTGTATATACGAAATGAATATTTTTTACTTTTACCACGAATCTTCTACTTCTGTCGTCATGGAGTTTCTTGCCGGTTCTTCTTCATAGGAATGACACCTTGAAACCGCGCAACTAGAGCCATATAACGTTTGAAAGTACCTGAAAAGGTCACCTCGAAATAAAAATATTTTGTTTTTTTTTTTATCATTGTAACTATATTTAATAATTTCCAGCAACAGAACTTACCCCGCCGCTCGTCGCTACCAAAACTAAAAGAATCTAAAATACCAACAAAAAGACATACATCCCTCAAACTAGATCCGAAAGCTGATGACGAATTCGAGAAAATCTACGAAGAAATTGTAGATAATAAACTTAAAGACATCGATGATAAAATACTAGAAGTTAAAATCGAAGATACGGAAATCGTCGAAAGTAAATTTGAGGAAATTATTCACGCGTATGATGAAGACGTTGAAGAAAAACCAACAATATCCAGGATATCCAAAATACCGGGCTTACGACGACGCGATGAAGATCGTACAAGCAAAATTGGCGCTTTAGTCGAAAGAGTTAAAGCTAAACATTCTACAGCAGACTCAGAGCTTAAAGATGGTGGATTTAGAGTGTCTGCTTCTAATATCACTATCAAAAGGTTTTCGAGAGGAACTAGCAAAGATTTGAGTGGAGAAAATGAAGTATCTGTAGTTAAGGAAAGTGTGGATAGTGGGTCTATTGATAAAACCATAAAAACTACACCGGTAAAGCCCGCGAGAACGTATCGTAGAAAAAACAGTGAAAAAGACAATTTTAAACTAAATGTCGAGAAAATTGAAGATAATAATGATAACAATCAGACAGTTGTAAAAGAAATTACTCATACAGGTACTCCTGTGAAACCAGAAAGGGTAAAACGCGGTGTCAGTAGGGAAGTAAGAAAAGATGACAAAGGCACAGTCGTCATAGAAAAGTTTGAAGATGACAATAGTAAAACTGAAATTGTTACTACTAAGAACGAGGGAGATGGTACTACAATTAAAACTACTACGATAGAAAGAGAAGTACACTCTGGTATACCTATTCGAACTGAAAGACTTATTCGAAGTTATAGTCAAGGTATCAATAAAGAAAAACCTGTAACTGAAAAGTTTAGTCGACACTTTAGTAGCAAAGTTGATGAACAAAAGATTATCAATGAAAGTACAGAAGACAAAACAGAAACGAGAAATGAAACTGTTACAGCAATACCTGTTAAAACCGAAAGATTTACACGAGGCATCAGTAGAGAAATGGGTAACATCAGACCAAGAGATGATAGTGACATTTTAAAAGAGTTCAGAGAAAATGGCAGTCATAATATTGTAAAGAGAATAACATTGAAAGAGAGTGTTACAAAAGACACGAATTCAGAAGTAATAACGACTGAAGAAATAACGGAACAGATTGGAAATACGATAAAAGAGACATTTGTTAAAGAAACAGTAATTGAAGCAACAATATCTCAGATAGATGATAGTATAAGTAAGGACGTAATACCTGATGTGAATGCAATTAGAAAAGAGACTATGAAGACTGAATATCTTGTTAAAGAAGGCATCAAAAACGGTATACCAGTGTTCACTAAAGTAACTGAAAATTCGTTTGAAAATAAGATCGAAAATGTTGAAACGAGCACAACCGATGAAGTCAAAAATTATACTAGAAGTGCTAGTGAAAATATTACACGAACAGAATTCAAGGACAGTAGTTGGAAAAGAACACCATCTTTTATTAAAGAAACAAATGTTAATAATGCAGAAACTGTCACCAATAAATATACAAGCAGTATAAGCATGCAAGAGGGGGTAAAACAAAGTTCGAATAGGAGAGACGTCACAGAAAATATATCAAGCAGTGTCGCTATTAAAAAAGTTACTGAATATCAAACAAAAGAACAAAAAACAAATGTCGAAATGAATAAATACATGTTGAGAAATCCATTTGATTTTAGTATCAAAAGATACGATTTTGATTTTAAAAATGAAAGTAAGCAGAAACCAGAAATTAAAGAAATAAATAACGAAGTAGGTAATACTAGTGAATCTACAATAACTGATACAGTTATAGAAAAGATAGAGACAGAACATATCGAATTACCAACGCCAGAAAAAGATAGCGAAACTGAAGAGGTCACGATACTAAAAGGAAATGTGAGTAGGCTTAAAAATAAGATTAGTTCAATTGGAAATTCTAAAACTATGAAACAAGAAGATATTGATCTACCTAAAAGCAAAGCAGTTTCATCAAAGATTGCTGTTTTCGAGGTAAATAATAATACATCATGTTTTTAAATTATGTATCATAGTAATACTTTATTACTCGGAGTGGCTTGTGGCGATCCGTACATCGGAAAGCACGATATGTCATTTGTCTCGACTGATATACGGTTTTATATTGATATTTGACAATCGTAAACTCATAACAATTCTGACAACCAGTCTTACTATGGGATACTGTATTACCCGGTGAAATGAGATGCGAAGGTCAGATAAGCAGTCCAGTCGCTCCATGTAAAATACGGTATTCAGCTAAATCCGGTACGACTGGAAGTCAACCCCAACATTGCTTGTTAGTTATATTTCATTATTTTAAAACCCGCAAAGTTTCAATAATACTTACGAGTATATTAAATGATTACATCCCTAGTAGATGTCATGACTGACAGATATTCTTTTTTACAGCGCCTGGAATCAAGGGAATCTAATTCAAATGATGACAAACTCTCTAAAATGATTACTCCCGAAATAGAAGCAAACATAATCAACATTGAAGAGAAACCAAAAATAGTAGAAGAGTTACTCAAATATGAGATTAATGATGAAAGAGGTAAGATTAAAATTGGTTTCAATTACGACGAAGTTGTTTACATGGGTGAGGCGAAGATTGTTGATGAATTCTGGAAATCTGCTGAAGGGAATGACGATAATGTATCAACTGTTAATCAAGTAATAACGAATAGAGCTAGAGAAAATACAGACAAAACTGAACCTAATACACCAGAAGTTGTAACTTTAAATAATGTTAAAATTATACCTGGTAAAATAAATTTACTTAATGAAAATCAAATAGAGATGGCCAAAACTCTGCCGGGAAAAGTTGAAAATAAAATAACTGACAATCGATTCGAAGTCGCAAGTCCATTACTCGGAATTCTTAGCTTAGATTCTACTGAAACGAACACAGTACCTGAAGCAACACCCAATAAAACAAACATAAAACCCGATTATTACGAATTACCTAAAATTTTACCTGACAAAGACTACGAAACCAAAATAGGTAAAACTAAACCAGGGAAAATAAACTTAAACATTTGGAAAACTCAAGTCGCAGTGAATAAAACACTGGTAGATAAAAAGGGAGTAATCAAAAATGAAAGTTTGGATGAAATTACCAAAACGTTGCCTGATAAGATTGGATTAAATAAAAATCAAGTTCAAGTAAACCAAGTATTACCTGAAACCATTGATTTGAGAGAAAACCAATATAAAACTGCCGACTATTTTCCAGCTATTATTAACTTTAATATAGATGAGGCAAGAAATGTACCTACTATATTACCAGGTAACCTACATTTTAAAACAAATACAAGCATAGTTAAAAAAGACACACTCGCTAAAGACAAAGATAGTTTATCTGTCACCAATGATAAAACAAAACAATCAGAGAGTAATACTTCGGAACCTCTTAGAGACACAGAGTCTGTTCCAGTTAAAATCCAATTAGAACCACCTAAAGTACTACCAGATAAAGATTCATATAAATCTCAGTATATGGACACAAATAAAAAAGATATTAAACCCATTCCCGGTAAAATCAATCTCAACCTATGGAAGAATCAAGTAGAAACAAACAAAATATTGCTTAGTAAAAAACACGTTAAAAGTAAAGATTTTGAATTCTCTAAAACTCTAAACAAACTAACAGAAGTAAGCATGCCTGAGAAAATATCTACAAAAATTACTAAGGATTATGACACTCAAAAACCTAGTTATTTTAACGTAACTGAATTTGACATTACACCTGTTGAGCCAATCAGAACATTACCTGCATTCATTGAAATTAAGGCCGCTGATCAAATTGAACCAATCAGGACTCTGCCTGGATTAATAAACCTGAAAGAAAGTGAAAATAAATACGAACAAGTAACTAATCAAGCGGACAATGTTAACATAGTAACAGTAGAAGAAGCTCAAATATTTCCAGCAACCATTGAATTAAAAGCTTCAGAAAGTCAAGTTAAGGAACCAAAAAACCGTCTAGGTTACATTGACTTTCAGGAGCCAGTACATTCAGGAAAATACACAACGTCAACCATTCGTGATCTTAACGTAAATGTATCTACGATTGAAGCTAATAATAAAAGTGAACAACCTAAATCATTACCAGGTAAACTTGATTTAAGAGCTTGGGAAACTCAAGTTGAAGTTAATAAAACGCTTCTTGGCACAATTAGTTCTGGGAATGCCAATAAAATAGAAATAATTAAGCTAATTAATACAGATACCTCAGAAAGTGACAAAAGTGGCGACGATTTTAAAATAATAGATGCAGATTTTGTACCAGCAAATAATGAATTTAATATTATTGATACATCACAAATAAGTACTGTTGATGTAGGGTTTACAATCCCTGAAACGAGTATACTAGACAATGAATCGGTACAAGAAGAAAATGATTTAAATAATAATACAACCGTTGCTATTGCTACTGACTTAGAACCCAGAGAATCACTAAGTGATCCAGAATTAGTTATAGACGAACCAGAGCTAA
This sequence comes from Plusia festucae, assembly GCA_950381575.1. Taxonomy (NCBI): domain Eukaryota; kingdom Metazoa; phylum Arthropoda; class Insecta; order Lepidoptera; family Noctuidae; genus Plusia; species Plusia festucae. Next base: position 2,186,924 of record OX494457.1, read on the forward strand.
AGGAAAGGAAAGCATCACTTATGAATAGAATTAGAAATAAACTATACTTTATTAACTACAAGAATATTATTCGTAACACTGCTATAAAAAACCTAGCTGCGGATAATAAAACAAATTCCGCTGCAACGGAAATTTCAGGTGCTAAATCGTACGCTGTTGACAGCGATAGTGTGAAAGAAGAAATTGATACTGTTAAAACAGAATTCAAAGAAACAAATGAAATTATAGAAGAAACGTATCAGAAAATTGTTAAAGATTATACTTCGAAACAGATTATAAAAGAAACGAATTTAAATATTATTAAAACTGAAGATTATTCTAATAAAACTCAAAGTAATTACTGTAAGCGAGAATTAGTTACAGAAGAATCAAATAAAGATGAACTTAAAAGCAATTTTAATGGAGAATTCAGAACCGGTAGAGAAGAAATGAAAAGAGCCAAGTCGGTAGCAGAATTGGACTTAGGTGATGCAGTGAACGGTCAAGTCCAACGGATTTTAGGAAGAATTAAGTCAGTTAATTTTGATAGCAGAAAGAATAGTATTAAAGCAGAGAAGATTAATATCAAAGAAATGCCGAAAAAGATGTCTGTTTTGGAGAAGATTGCGCTGTTTGAGGTGAGTTTTTTATTATTTCGTTTTCCTCGGCCTATGTTTCTTGGCTAGGCTAAAAAGCGATACAAAATATTGGCGTCCGTTTCTAACCCACCGATTAAGTGTACTTGCATCTCATGCAAACTGTATTGTAGCTCTTCAGTTTCGCCAAGATTCGTCAGCCGTATTGTAAGTAGGTCCCATTCCTGTAAAACGTGTGATCTATCAGTCTTCTATCTCATTCATTCACGTTTCCTTATTTTTTATCATTATTTTTAACGTATACGGGAACACGCACAAAAATGCTACCCTTAGTACTTATTTCGATTTACAAAATTAATTAAAAAAAAATATTGTACGAGATCGGAATATTTATTAAATAAACTAGCTGTTTCCCGCAGCTCCGCCCGCGGTCAAATTTTTATGTAATTGTGAATTTTCTTTACTATAAACCTCACGGAGCCCGAGACCTTTCCAACGAATGCAAAACCGTGGAAATCGGTTCGTGCGTTCTGGAGTTATAGCGTCAGGAAGGAAAACCCGACTTATTTTTATATAGTAGACTAGCTGCCCGGACAGACTTCGTTCTGTCAAAAGCAATTTTTTTTTTTTGCTTATTATTTATGTTTTACACCTTTTAAACCTCCCTTGGACTTCCACAAACATTTCAAGATCAAATTCCGATTCCCGGTCCGCAAAGCGTATTTTCAAACATCAATTTAATGCAGATTTATTTCTTTTAAAAAATAAAAGAATGTTTTCTTTGAGTCTAATTTGCTATTCTTCAGTATTGAGAGTACTTTCTCTCTTTCTTTCTGGTGGCAATAAAAAATCCATCCTGTTTATCATAATATAACCTACGACCTACTCTCAGACCTACCAAATAGACAAACGAAAAAAAAACATAAAAGTCTGCGAGCCTGATGTTTAAAGAAGAAAACAGTTTTAATATCATTGCAAGGAGTTTTGACAACCTTGTTTATTTAATTGTTAAATAACCTCTATGGAGGAGGATCTGGAGGATAGTAAATCGTACTTAAAATAACAAAATTTGGTCGTCATGGCAACTACCTACTTACTAATTTTACCATGGTTACCGCATTGTTTATTCGTTGTTAATGTCAATAATCGCGATGTTAATAATTAAAAAAAATAAACAAAAAAACATTTCAAATTGGACCAAATTGTGAATCTAAACCATCCTCGAATCCACCTGAAGACACACAGCAAATTTCATTATAATCGGTCCAGCCGTCTAGGAGGAGTTCAGTCACATACACACTCACAGAAGAATTATATATATAAAGATGTATAATATATATAAAGTATAGATAAATAATTATAGTATCTTAGCCGTGTCACAGATTAATAAATAGTTACTTGGCCGTGTGCAGCGCCCCTTATTGAACTCCACTGCGGGTGACGTAACCTACGACAAACTTATTATTTGCGGTTGGTACAGTATTCGGATCTAGGGATCGAACCGCAAAATTAAGTTTGTTTTTTTTTGTATATACTTTTCCGGGATAAAAACTACCCAGTGTGGTGCCCAGGATATTAAAGAACAATTATACCAAGTTTCATCGAAATCGAACCGGTAGTTTTTGCGTGATGCCTGAACAAACAGACAGACAGACAGACAGACAGACCGACAGACAGACAGACAAAAATTTTTTTATTCACATTTTTGGGTTCGGTGTCGGTCTAGTAACACACCCCGCTATTAATTTTTTTGATATTTTCAATGTACAGAATTTTCACTTCTACAGATTTATTATAAGTATAGATGTGGACAGCATCACTTACATTGCTACAATCCAAAGTAGCTAAAGCACTTGTGATGGAATCAGAGACAACGAAGGTACCACAAACACCCAGACCCGAGACAATTTAGAGAAGTGTTTATTTCTATATTGACCCGTCCAGGGATCGAATCCCGGTGAAATGAAAACCGGTGTGTACGCCACTCGACCACGGTGGTCGTCATTTTATTTTGTACCCGTTATTTTCATTAACATAATTATCATACTTTTCCAAAGTATGTGTTTTCTATATCTCTAACTATACATACAATAAAATCGTAAAATACTAGGGCTTCAGTTTGTTTGTCTGTGCGTTTTTGCACGCTAATCTCACAAACGAATTCAGCGATTTGGACGCGCTTTTCACTGACGTAATGGCAAGTTTTTCATAACATTGAGTAGTTGTTTCATTAAAATCGGTTAACAAACAAAAAAGTTAGGGTCATTGGAATAATACGGGATCCATGCCACTTCGTTCGTGTGAGAAAATAATTAAAATTTTGCCATGCCTGGAACTCCACGAGAACGGAGTCGCTGGCACAGCTAATAGAGAATACAGTGCAACAACCTTATCTGCCCCGGTTGCCAAATCTGTTTAATTTAAATTATTGTAAAAAAAAAACAAATCTATGAAACCAATAAAAGTGTCGATTTTGAATAATTATGATATTCTGTCGAATTCTTACCCTCCATAATCATTTCACAGTAGGGATTTGTTCGGAAAATTGCGTTCAGAACGAAATATTTTTATCAATATTGCAAACCGAAACGGCCGACTTGAAAAACATTTTTATAATGTTAGCGCCGGTCCACACAGTGCATTGCGTCAGCGTTGCGTTGACGCAGCGCTTGGGTTTCACAAACATTCAATTAATCACATGCACAAAGAACACCCAGACTTGGAACAAGCATTTGTGGATCACACAAATACTTGTCCCATGCGGGGATCGAGCCCGCAGCACGTCGCGGTGACCTATACCACTCGTCTATCCGTGAGCGTCGCCGCGGCGCCGCTGCGACGACTGAACGACTAGTACGCAGCTTTACGAGGTCGTAGTAACGCTGCGATGGCGCAGCGCCTGTGTGGACTGGCTCTTAGTCCATGGTGATCGAAGCTGTACGTTTGTACTGTGACGCCATACACTTTAAGATTTCTTTGTCTTGTCAACAAACATCAAAAATATTGATATTTGTTTTAATCAGATTAAATCGGGTTACTTACATTAAACGTTAAGATAATGTCCATCAAAGGTTAGATTAAACATAGATACTACTTATTGCCTGCGACTTCGTCTGGAATTCACCAAATCCCAGTTTCTGACAATTTGATCTACCTACACAAGTTGGGACGGGCCCGCTCGTAAAAAATAAAGTCAGAGTTTTTTGTTCGAACGCGCTAAGCTAATCTCTGAAAATACTAGTACGATTTGAAAAAATCTGTCTTGCATTTGATAGCCCAATATTCGAGGACTATTATAGGCTATTTAACATCACGAGTCTTGCATTGGAAGACAAGCAAGACGAGTGAAAACGAAGGGCACAGCTAGTGGTGTAAGTAATATCGAAAGTCGCGAATTATAATAATATGTAAGTACATAAAAAAGTACCTATCTTTTCTAAAAAAACCTTTTTTTTGACAGTCATAATATAAAAAAAGCCTAAATATCAATGGCTATGAACGACCATGTTCTAAATTACATCTAATTCTGTACAGTCATTTTCGAATGACGTAGTATTAAACAAACATACAAACTTCCGCTTTTTTTATTACTCATCTTAGCAAGTGAATGGCAATCATATTATTTAACACTGCCTGCCAAATCGTAATCAGATAGTTGAGTAATGTAATACGTACGTCACACTTCTAAGAATTTATTTGTTAAATCTTTGAGCATATAATAAAATTGTGTGTGAACGTGAAACTGCTGTTTGAGTTTCGTTATTGTGTAAGTATTTTATTATCACTAATAAATGCCTACTAATATACATAAAAAAAATCTCTTGAATATTCTATCTATTAGTGTAAACTGCATTAAAATCTGTGGCGGATTTTATAAGATCTTAACGTACAGACATTGAGAGTGGCTTTCGTTATAATAAGTTATGAAGTCTTTTAATGCAATCGAAATCAATAATGTAGTTTTATTGGCTAAACTATTATTTATCCATTTAAAAATAATAAAAAAAACGAATTGTCTTAGAATCGTAAAATAATTTACAATAAAACGTTTTACAATTTTTTTACGATTGTCTTAATCTAATCTATCTATCTATCTATCTATATATATAAAAATCAATTGCTGTTCGTTAGTCTCGCTAAAACTCAAGAACGGCTGAACCGATTGATTTTGATCTTGAAATGTTTGTGGAAATCCAGGGAAGGTTTAAAAGGTGTAAAACATAAATAATAAGTAAAAAAAAACTGTTCCTGAACTCGGGAATTACCTGAACAAAGTCTGTCCGGGCAGCTAGTTGATTAATATTTATCTAAAAGGTTGATTATAATTGTCTTAATATCTTAAATATTCAGCAAATATACAAGCCAAATTATATTTATGTCAAATTATATTTATATGAATGAATAATTAAAACAATAATAAAATCAATTAACAAACCATAATATTTTTATTTAAAGTAAAACGAAATGCAAACAAAATGGCCGTTTCAATCGTAATTTCGTATGCAAAATGGGGGGTAGAATATATTGTTAGTTAATTGATTGTAAACGATTATTTCTTTCACTTGGATCCCAGTCGGCATTTTGAATAGGTGTTGTACATAATTAGTTTAATTTGTTTTTAATCATGAAGTGCTTAATTTTACTATTGTGTGTGTTTGTTGTAGTGAGTATTATTATTAATTTAAATTTAAATTTCAAAAGCCTATAGTCTAGATTTTTATTATTTAGCGCGTACAAATAGATTATTTTAGCCATTTTGCCGTGATATTTTACTATTTTATAGATATTTTTAAAAATTATTATTTAACAATTTTGCTGCAAAAATATTTAATCATCATAATCATAAATATTTGTAAATTTTAACGATTTTTTACGTTATTAAATATTTTCTTATAAGTAAATATTATTAGTATTATATTAATAGGATGAAATACGTTACTGCTCAAGTGAATTCCGCCGGTTCCACTCGCCTTTTTTCCCCAAGGCAAATTACGTGATGTTATACATATATAACCTTTAACCTTTTTCGAGAATCGGTCTATCAAATGCAAACGAAATAAAAACGATAGACTTATAGACAAATAAAAATACGATCCTTTATAATGAGATTGCGATATCGTTTTTTGCATAGAAATATAATTACCGTAGGACTGTGATTATGCTCTATTATTTTTTTTTAACTACGCTTAAAAGGCATGTCAAGAAAATAAGTAAATTCGCCTAACCCATAGCCTACCTTACGAGTACCTGCCTTTTTTTTGCGGTGTGAAAAGCTTATGACTTCCCCACGCCGAGGGCACGGCATGGGGATATGTGGGACTTTAACCGAATAAAAACACCCCGGTCCCATCATTGCCTTAGCCAGAGCCGCGGGATCACTTGCGTATTCCCAACGCAGCTCTGGCAGGCCTTGGTCCTCGAAGGACCCCGTCCAGAGGTGTGGATGTAAAATGTCCACCCCTCACTACATCCGAGGGCGAACGTGTAGGACTTCCCGTTCGTATCCTCCGTGGCCTGTCAGCTGATTGGAGGACGGGCTGCCCTCCTCGTCACCCGCAGGCCCGACCTTAAGGTGGTCTGAGGTCGTCACGACGAGTACCTAGGTACCTACATATTTTAGGATATATATAGGTACATACCGAAATCATGTTTAACATAATCATAAATTTATATGTAAATAGGTACCTAGTTAAAAAAAAACTTGAAATAATTAAAAACAAAAAACGGCTCTTTTTAATTTTTTTTAGTAGTAAATTCATTAGTTGCATTAGCTACCCATGCATTCCATTAAAGCGTATGCATCTATTATATGTATATAATTCCAGTGTCACGATGTTTGTCCGGGATGAACTCCGAAACTACTGAACCGATTTTAATCAAATTTGCACACCGTGTGCAGTTTGATCCGACTTGAAAGATAGGATAGCTTACATCACAAATATAAAAAAAATTGAGACCGCGGGCGGGATCAGCAGGAAACAGCTATGTAGTAATTTAATAAATCGGGAACAAGGAATTGGGTACAATTTAACTTATTTTTTACAAAAAAACGTAGATAAATACGTTTTAGTGTTTTTTTTACCATTTTTTGTTGACAGCTTTACGCCAATTACACTTTCGATTGTTTACGCTCGGTTGCTCTTTTTTCTGGCCGGTAATTACGCTCAAACTGTTGTACATCCATTATTTGTCTTAAATGTGTCTAGTATGTGATATAGTGCGACAACAAATGCTCGTTCGTGCTAAAATCGGTATGTTTATTTATTTTGTAGTAATACGATGCTTAAATACACAGGAAACAAGTTCTAACCTTGTGGCTTACCGCGTCGGGCAATACAAATATTTTTCAAGTCTGGGTGTTTGTGAATGTGACGTATTAAACCGTGCGAGTCGTTTATGCGACCAATATTTCCGTGCTCCTTCCGACCGTGTCTTATAGACAATACAAATCAGGCGGTAGGGGCACGAAATTATTTGATAAATGACACACGCGCGGTTAAAAGGGTTAATTACAATTCTGTCACTAAAATTATTATATCATTTCATATCAATAAGTAGGTAGTCTTTATTGAGACATCTTTTCGTTATTCCTATCAAAAAATAAGACCATTTAAAGTATTTTTTGAGTAGTTAAAACAGTTTCCATCTCACTCGCACCAACCATCTCACAATAACTCAATCACGAGAGCAAGCGAGACAAAATAAAGCATTTTCTTACAGGCCCTAGCGTCCCAGCGTCAAACTACCTTCAAAAAACAAATATTCTTGCCTCAAGCTATCTGTCCTTCTCACACGCGTATACGAGTAAAAGAGACAGATAATATTCCGATCTTACAGGGAAAAGCAGTTGCACAGACGAATACCGTCGATCCAGTTAGTACCACGAAGCCGGTAGAAATAGTGTCCAAAGAAATGTATGAAAAGAAAATCGAGGGTTTAGTCGCTGCAAAGGAGAGATTTGGTTCAATTGACAAGATGCCAGTTTTAACACTTTCCGGTACGCAGAGTATGCCGATCATAGCTGTGGGAACCGCGATGGTAAGTACCCCCAAAATGTACTTAACTTTGAAGTATCCATAATGCCTTTGTACCCATAGATTATTAACACATATACAACATGTAACAAAACCCCTGTCAGATCCAATAAAGGCGTATTCGTGGTACAGTTCATGAACCGTCTCGCATAGGCGGCTTCTTTGACACAAAACTGTAGGTAGTAATTAAGTACGTGAACTTTGAGGAGCGGTCAGTGTTGCTGTTGCATTGGATCAGTTTTTATTTTTATTCGATTATTTTCACTAGGGAAAAATAATAATCTCCAATCCATTTAATGGCTACGTATACCTATGTGTTCGCAGTGCGATACCAAATAATACTCTCAGGGATCGGACAGGGTGTTTGTTACACGCTGTATAGATAACTAACTTCTGACCGCGACTTCGTCTGCGTGGCTTTCAGAATTGGATCCAAAAAGAAATGAAGAATGTGAAAGTAATGAACGGAATGAAATTTTTACACGTGTTATAGCTTGCGCTGTAATAACAAATTTCAAAGCTATCTGCCTACGGCTTAGCTCGGAAACAATTTTCCCTCGGGAACTACTTAAGAAATCGGGAAGAAGGCTACATGCATGCCAAATTTAATCCAAATCCGTTCAGCCGTTTTTGCGTGATTGAGTATCAAACGTCCAAACATCCAAACATCCACACTTTCACGTCTGTATATGTAAAACAAAGTTGGGTTTGTTACAACACTTATAACTCGAGAACGGGTGGACCGATTTTCATGATTTTTGATTTATTGGATTTTTCTCTATCCCGAATAGCAGAATAAACATTAATAACCATGGAAAATTTACTTTATAATTCACGGGAACGGGGAAAACTTACGTGGGTGAAACCGCGGGGCACAGCTAGTTTATAATATTAGGAATAGTGCAGCCATTGAGCATTATCTATAGCTACTTTACCTTAAACTGACGGTACGTTCGGACGTGGCAACTGTGGTGATATGACACAGTTTGAAGTGCTTCACTATACTTCACGTTCCATGTTGCACCATAGATATTATAGTTTACTCGATACACATACAGCGATACTAAATACCATACACTTTACATGGAACGTTGAGAGTAGGTAGGTATTCGTAAAAAAATCTAACCCTCTGCTTTTTTATAATGTGTTTTTTCTAAACGACGCCCGCACAAAGGAATTTAATCCATCACTTCGACGCCACACAGTTCTGACGCGAACTCCGTTCATTAGTAGATATTGAATTTGTGATCTTGATCATCTACTTTTCCTGTTGACTGTACAGTAACTTATTAAAAACACTTAAAAATATAGTCAAATAACTATTGTAATATTATTTTCTAAAGAGTGGCATTCAAAAAGTATACAATTTTTTTTTCACGAATTTGATTCTTTACAAAATACGAAAATAATTACTTTTTCGACTATTCATTTCAGATGGACCCAAATCTTACACCTTATTTAATAAAAGCAGCAATAGACCTTGGCTACAGGGCTTTTGACACCGCTTATATCTACGGCAACGAAAAGGCTATTGGAGATGCAATCAATGAGAAAATACAAGATGGCACCGTCAAACGGTAAGTTCCTACAGTGCGATTCCAACTTAATGGACTGTGAACATGAGGCGAACGGTGCGCAGTAACAAATTCAAGTTCAGCACGATCAAGTACTTTCATTTCTTTAGGAGAACGCTGCTGCCCATTCCCCTTGTTTCTATGTCCCTTAGGTTTAGTTTTTTGATCCCGAGTTAATTCAACTAATGGTTAAATATGCTAAATAATGGATTAAAACTTCGGTAGAACGTGTTTATTCATATGTTTTTATTCTAACATAAATAAATAAAATAAATAAATGTGGACAACATCACATACATTGCTCCGAATCCAAAGTAAGTAGCTAATGCACTTGTATTATGGAATCCAGAGACAACGAAGGTACCACAAACACCCAGACCCGAGGCAATGTAGAAAAGTGTTTTTCTACATTGACCCGTCCGGGGATCGAACCCGGGACCTCAGAGCTGACGACACTCGACCACGGAGGTCGTCAAACTGTTAAATAATTAACTTTCCAACTAATTTGATCAGAAAGAATGAATGAACATTTAATTTGGACGCACAGAGACACAATTAAAATAAATAAACAACATAAACACAAAAAACTTGATACCATAACAATTGATGAAGAAATGCGTTTTGAAGCCATTAGCATATTTAACCATTGGTTCAGTTAACTAGGGATCAAAAAACTGGGTTAGTCGCCTTTTAAGACACCCACGGGGAGAGAGGGGCAGGTTCTATTCTATGCCGAAACCTTACGGCAATTATTTGTATAGATTTTAGGCTATTTTAAATTCTATATTAAATCTTTTACAGCGAAGACCTATTCATCATGTCGAAGCTCTGGAGCACGTTCCACCGCCAGGACCTGGTGGAGTCCGCCTGCAAGAGCTCGCTGAAAAACATGGGGCTCCAATACTTCGACTTGTTCATGATACATAACCCTATGTCTTTTAAAGTAAGCCCCTACGATAGATGTTTATTACTGTATATTTTCTATGTCTGATAGCGTTAAACACTAAAGGAAATTTCTTTTATTGAACTCTGGATTGGATATAAAAATAGATTCTTGAATAGAGTTTGTATTTACACCAAGAAGGAGATAATTTTGCAGATCTTTGCCCATTATTGAATGACGTAATTTGCGGAATTAAAATATGTTTTAATTCCACAAGTTATAATCTGTTATTGTGATGCCTGACTTTTTGAAATGACTCAAATTCTGTGGTATTTTATTAACAGACTTCCAAAAAGGTGGACTTTTTATGTTCGGCTGTATGTAACTTTTTCTTTGAGGATGTATTTGAGACATTGTCAGCATCTTAGTTTCCGCTTCATCACAGAATCACAGAAAATTTTATTTCTTGATTGCACTCAATATTCCTTGAAAATTTAACTTCAACCGTGTGATCGTACTTTTTTTTACTTCACTGCACATTCGTTTTTTTATTTTTCTTTTAGGAAGGGCCTGACCCAATCCCAAAGATTGCGTCAGTGATCCAATACTCGGAACACGACTACCTTGACGCGTGGTACGGTATGGAGGACCTGGTCACCAAAGGCCTGGTGAGGAACATAGGAGTCAGCAATTTCAACACGCAGCAGCTTCAGAGGATTCTGGATAAAGGGAAAATGAGGCCGGCTGTAAATCAGGTAAGAATCATTTATTTTAGGTTAAGACTACAATAATGGAACATTGACTGTGGTTATAATGAACACATTTCATTGACTGCACGGATAGCCGAGTGGTATAGGTCACCACGCTAATTACCACTGTGCGCGACGTGCTGCGGGCTCGATCCCCGCATGGGACAAGCATTTGTGTGATCCACAAATGCTTGTTTCAAGTCTGGGTGTTCTTTGTGCATGTGATTTAAATGTTTGTGAAACCCCCGCGATACAAGGATTAAATTCCTTAGTGCGGGCGTCGTTTTTTTTTTTTAAAGAAAGATAAAGAAAGAAAGATTTGACCGGCCTGCTGGTCTAGTGGTTAGAGACCCTGACTGGAAGGCCCAGTTTTTTGATCCCGAGTTAACTAAACTAATGGTTAAATACGCTAACTAATGGTTTCAAAACTTCGGTAGAACGCGTTTGTTCATCAACTTTTACTCATAAAAATGGTTAATGAATTATCTTATCTCTCCATCTTATTTGACCATTTTATAGATTTAACAATTATGAAAAAACGCGTTTTGAAACCATTAGTTAGCATATTTAACCATTGGTTGAGTTAACTCAGGATCAAAAAACTGGGACTAAGTCATCTAAACGTCTGCTAGGTCGTGGGTTCGATTCCCACCCAGGACAAAACTTTGTCTGATGAGCACGATCATTTGTTCTGTGTCATCTACAATATTTATGTAGCTATATAGCTGTATCGCGCTACTCCGACCACGTGGATGTCGTTATCGCTGTCTATATCTATTCTAATGCTCTAAATTATCTCTGTACCAAATTTCATTTAAATCGGTTTAGTAATTTAGGCGTGATTGCGTAACACACAGACAGACAGAGTAACAGTCACATTTATAATATTATAGTAACTATGATGTTTACCAGTTGTCTCAAGATTATTATTATTATTATTATAGCTAGCTTGTACTGTCCCACTGCTGGGCAAAAGCCGCCCTCCATTCCCTCCAGCGATCCTGATATCCCGTTATCTCAAGATATTATTATTATATTATTTCTAGGTGGAATGCCACCCCTATTTGTCTCAAGAGCGCTTGCATGCGTTCTGCACTGAAAAGAACATAACCCTGAGCTGTTACGGAGTACTGGGATCCAAGGTAAGGAGACATTAGAAACATCAGCTAGTGTTGACACATCGTCCTCGAACCCAACCACCACTACTTTGACAGTCCAGGAGAGAGGGACAGCGTACGCAGCAGTCTTTCGCCACCATACGTCGCCATTGTTAACTCTTCTGCCTTACCTTTTCCCAAGCTACGTTGGGGTCAGCTTCCAGTCTAACCGGATTTAGCTGAATACCGTATTTTAAAGAGCGACTGCCTATCTGACCTCCACAACCTATTGCTAGGTTATACAGTATCCCATAGTAAGACTGGTTGTCAGAATTGTAATGACTTAACGACTATCAAAGATCACTGTATGACAGTCGGGACCAACAGCTTAACGTGCTTTCCGAGGCACGGAGGGGTCTCAATGTCGTTTATAATGTATGATTATGTGTATGATTATTTTATTTCATCTGGCAAGAAATTATCCAGAACAGGGCTTTGGTTACTTCGGGGAGGGCCCACTGCTGGACTTTCGCAGTGCAAAAAGGGGTCAAAGTTCGTATTTTTTCTACAAAATGTACTTGTATGAACCAGGGCACCCCCGCGGAGTACAAGAGCTCCAACATCGCCGTGATAGATGACCCCCTCGTGAAGGTAATGGCTTCTGGCCTCAACGTGACGCCCGCGCAGCTGCTCATCAGGTAACACAGCCCACAGTCCCACAGCTGGGAAAACCCCTACCTCTATTATATACCCCTATATCTATTCCTTCTCCTTTTTTATCAGTTGTCTGGTTGCCTTATTACAGGCTCTGCCCCCCTAGCCAAGAGACATTTCTACAAGATGATAGAAATCGCTTAAATGACATTTAATGTATGGAAATGACATTTGTTTTCGTTAAGTTACGTGACTTGTCACTTTCATACATTTAATGTCATTTAAGCGATTTCTATCGTCGTTAACGCTTATAGAATGTCACTTGGCTAGGGGGGCTGCTTAGTTTGGGATTCGCCGTGTGTGAGTTGGCCCAGACATATGTTTGTGTCTCATTTTTCACGGTTTATTCCCAGTATAAGAATACAAGGTCCTTTGGAAGCCTTAGACATTCGACTAAATAGCACACGTAAAAACGACGTTTGGCTTTTAACTATTTACTCCACAAATTTGGACCTAGTTAAAAGATATAATTGCAAAACTAAATGATACTATGCACCTTTTTCTGAATGGTTACCAAATGTATACAATACGTCTCCGAAAAGTGCGATGTATATAAACAGTTTTGGAAGGTTCTTATTCTTTTAAAGGTAACTTTTCGACAAAATGAAAAATTTGGAATATAGAACTAGTTTATTAAATATCTACACTAGCTTCTGCCCGCAACTTCGTCTGCGTGGACTTCAAAATTGGGTCCAAAAATAAATGAAAAATGGGATTAAATTTTCACCCGTGTCATAGCTTGCGCTGTAATAGAGAAAAATACCAAATTTCAAAGCTGTCTGCCCACGGCTTAGCTCGGAAACAATTTTCAATTTTCCCTCGGGAACTTCTTAAGGAATCTGAATAAAAGGTAGCTTATGTTCTTTTCCATGTCAAAGGGTACATGCATGCCAAATTTAATCCGAATCCATTCAGCCGTTTTTGCGTGATTGAGTAACAAACAACATCCAAATAACCACACTTTCAGATTTGTAATATTAGTAGGATTATTGCAAAGATTCATAGCTCTAAGTTCATTAACCACGAAGAGAACAACCGAGAGCCAACCATTCCTCTTCACACGAGAAAATTCATGTTACTAATACATACTACCATATTCCCCAGATATCAACTAGATTATGGACACAACGTGGTAGTGAAGGCTTCGTGCGCGGAGCACCTGTGGGACAACCTACAAGCTCTCAAGTTTACACTTGACAGCACGGAAGTGACGGCTCTGCATGCACTTAACAAGAACAAACGGACCTTCACTTTCAAAGGGTGAGTTTATCTCAAATTTGAGTCGCCGTTAAGCAGAACAAATCTCTTCCCAAATACTACAGTTCCTGGTCATCCGATTGACTTAGCTTCTGCTAAAATCTATGATTGCGATACAGATTGATAATTTTTGAAGTAGTATTGATGCATCTGATCTTAAAATATACAAAAAGAATTCGAAACCAGATGGATAGCGATCTTTGATCCAAATCGACCGTGTAGGGGGTTTTCGGTTCAGCTAGTTCCTGAAATTTCAATGTGAGAATGACTCAAACTCTGATTAACCAATAGTGCAAGTGACATTGCTCAACCCATCGCACACTTTGAGACATGTTGGGATTTTCATACAGAAACCGGACTTGGGTTTTTTTTTTCAAAATTATGTAGGGTGTTACAGTCCTTTGTATGTAGGTAAGGTGTAGGTATTTTGATAGGTATAGATAAAGTAATTTTTTTAATACTGGCGATTTAAATTGAAAAGTAAAAATACCAAAATGACATAGATTCCAATAGCTTTTAAGCAAGAATACATTACAATGTCTTTGCTTTTAAGTCAGTTTTGACATTTAAACTTTCAAAGGAGTGCGTATGTACCAAAGACATTGTAATGTACATGTCTTTGGTATATACTACGTTGCAGGTACGTTCCTTGGGAAAATGGGTAAAGTTGTTCAGTTTTATGCACCTGATTACCTCGTAGGATATCCGCACTCCTTTTAAAATAATTCTGTATACGTTTTAGGCCATATAACACATTTTTTACTTAAAACTTTAGCAAGTCGAACGAGATAAAGCCTCACGGAAATTGCTTTGAGTTAGTGAATAAAGTCCCTGGAAGACTCAGTCGTTGGACTTTATGTTCTGTAGGGTGCAGTCTACTAGGATATATATATTTTTAATTTTCTTTTCAGAATGGGGGACACTCACAAAAACTATCCATTCGTCAATGGTCACTAAACGAAGATTTCATACAAAAACAATTTAGAACATAGGTATCTATTTTTAACTTTTTAATACCTAATAATTTTCGATTTTTTGACTATCTATTATCATGTACTTAGTTTTTAGACAATTTGAATGAAGTTTTAATAATAATCCAGTGATTAAATTGTACTTTTAAACCTAAAAGTACTTAGTTGATTTTGCATGTAATTTTAATGGAATAAGTAATCAAATTAGTACCTAATTAAATCATTTTTACATAAACATTTTCGTGTTTTATTTTATTATACACACTATTTCTCGTGGGTAAGCAGCTAAGTTTAAGCTGTACGGTTTGACCGATAATAAAGGTTATGCCGCGCTTGCTGCGGTTGGTCTGTGGATGGGTGATCGCTTGTAAACATGCCGAGCCCGAGCCCGTAAGTGCCTCGGCAAGCACGTTAAGCCGTTGGTCCCGACTGTCATTCAGTGATCAACAGTCGGTAAGTCTTTACAATCCAATCCATTTAATGGCTATGTATATGTGTTCGCAGTACGATACCGAATAATACTCTCAGGGATCGGACAGGGTTTTTGTTACACGCTGTATATGAAAAATGTATGGATAAACTTCTCTGCATCCACGGACACGCTTCACATGAAACATGGCGATTAACAAGAATACCTACTAGTAGTGAGCGAAATGTAAGAAAGCGTATGGTGCGACTCGAACTTAATGGCGTCTGTGAACATGAGGCGAGTCGCTGCGCAGTAACAAATTCTTGCACCAGCGGGGGTGTGGGGGGGGGTGTACGTACTGCGCAGTGTGTAACTAACTTCACAATCTCCATTTAGTTGGGTTCTAAAAGAAAAAACGTACTACAGCTCTCGCCAAACTGTATGGCCGCTCTGAACCTAGCCGCATTACGCTGCGCAGAACACAAGCTCAGGTATCAGCGGGACGTACGCGGGGCTCCACCACGTGTTCTACCCGCAAGCGTCCTCGCCTCCCGCGCGTTAGTCACAGATTAGAGACTAGTAATAGCGTTAGTGCCACTGTATGAGTAGTGTGTACGAGAGTATGTAGTAGCACAGTATAAAAACATACAGTAGGACTACGCCTTTGATCTCCTTGTAAATGCCGACAATGTGTAGAAATTGTCGCAACAGCCAGGGTTGTCTCAAGTTAACAATAGTTATTTAAATTTATTTTTGATCAATATTATTTAATAATATTATAAGTATAGATAATGTTGATATAAAATAAATAAAAAAATATATATACCTAATAAAAAAAAATCGAATTAATTTTTGATCAACATTACTTAATAGTTATTATTTAATAATAACGTTTATCTAAAATAAACAAAAATAAATATTGTTACAATAATTAACAATAGCGAGATACACAATTTGTAAAACAGTAACTATTATGCAAATGTGCTTCGTCTCCCCGAGAAATGTCCTCCATCTTGGATCAGGAACTCTTGCGCGATAGACATTTCCGCGAAAGCTTGACCTCATTTTTATTTTCAGTGACCTCGCTAATTTTTCTCGGCGCCATGCGCCATCTTGGATTCTAATTTCGACCCCATAATCGTTTTAAGCGACCCCATGAACCATGAAAATCACACCCATGAAGAAAAATTTGCAATTTTTCCTCGGCGCCATCTTGGGTTCTAATTTCGACTCCATAATCGTTTTTAGCGACCTCGGATACCATGAAAATGACACCCATGACGAAAAATTTGCAAATTGTCGTCGACGCCATCTTGGTTTTTTGGCACCCATTTTAATAAAATTATTTTATATTTATTAAAACAAAAAGAACTAAACTAACACCAGATAGCCCTGAAATTTAAGTTTGCTCCCGAGCTACTAACACGGTAATGTATGCAGCTCGGGAGCGCCCTTCCCCCGTCTCGCCCCTCGCACCCCGCACGATTGCCCTGTCTAGACGTCTTCGTCGAACGACTGTATGATGTAAAGACTGTGGTAGTAGTACGAGTGTACCATGCGCGAGTTCGTACCGACGGCTACATTCAGAGCGGCCATAAAGATTGGTGAGTACTGTACTCTGCTATCATATTTATTTTCACACTCTGAATAAAATAAAATTAAACCATAATGTTTACTTAGAACATAATTTATTTGAAAACATTTTGTACATAGACTTAAAACTATACAATACATAATCTTGTTCATCGTACATATTTTGAAATTCATTTTTGATTCACATATTTCTTTTAAATGTGTTAAATACAGGATATTTTTTTATAGAGTGCCTATATTCAACGAGGTAATCAGGTGCATAAAACTGAACAACATGTTCCTAGGAACATTGTCGAAATCATAAAATGGAAAATGAACTTTTCATACAAATTGACAGGTCACATGACTTGTTTGTATGAAAAGATGATTTAGAATTTTAAGATTTCGACCTATGTTCCTTGGAAAAAGTTGTTCAGTTTTATGCACCTGATTACCTCGTTGAATATACGCAGTCCTTTTAAATTAACCCTGTACAGGGTGCTACAAAAAACCCTGAGTATATCTTAAATTCTGCAGCCCCATTGATGTAGAACAGAGATGGCGAACCTATGGCACGCGATACAATATTTTGGGCACGTCACTGACAGCTAAATTCATTATCCACTAAGAAAAACGTGTGAAGTAGGAAGGTGTTTTATGACGAGCGAAGGCGATCCTTCGTTACGAAGTCTTTTTTTAGGCTCTCCAAGATTCGTCTCGAATTGTATGAATCTTCACGCAGAACTCTGAACTGACGTTAGCGTTAGCTACAATCGAGGCTGTAGACTTGATTCCAGTGGAGGAAAGTTGAATTAAAAATATTTAGAGTTTAGTAAACACTAAAACAATTTTCATTTATTTACTTATTTATTAATTTTTGTACCCATATACGAGTTAATTAAACAATACATACGACAGAAAATGTACAAACGGTTGTGATGATGGATGAAAATAGTACCCATGACAATCGTATTGGTGAAGATGACCAAGCATGGTTTTCAACACAAACACATTACCTATAGGAGATGAAGGCCATTGCCCAGCAGTGGGACTGACACTGATATTATTAATCTATAGTTTATGGTAAGACTTAACGGTGGGATAGGCGGAACACTTATGGAACATAGACTAATAACACCTAGATAGATAATCTTCATACAAGCGCGTAGCTAATAGTGAAGCAAAAAACATTGCTGTGTGCATCGAGCATTATGTATCTACTTTCGTCGTCGTCTACATACACAACATGTATCAAAAACCCTGTCCGATCCCTGAGAGTATTATTCGGTATCGTACTGCGAACACATATACGTAGCCATTAAATGGATTGGATATTATTATTTTTCCCCAGTGAAAATAATTAAATAAAAATAAAAACTGATCCGAGGCAACAGCAACACTGACCGCTCCCCAAAGTTCACGAACTTACTACCTACAGTTTTGTGTCAAAGAAGCCGCCTATGCGAGACGGTTCATGAACTGTACCACGAATACGCCTTTATTGGATCTAACAGGGGTTTTGTTACATGTTGTAGGTATATTGCATTTTGACTGCACGGATATCCGAGTGGTATAGGTCACCACGCTAATCACCACTGTGCGCGACGTGCTGCGGGTTCAATCCCCGCATGAGACAAGCATTTGTGATCCACAGATGCTTGTTCCAAGTCTGGGCGTTCTTTGTGCATGTGATTTGAATGTTTGTGAAACCCCCGCGACACAAGGATTAAATTCCTTAGTGCGGGCTTCGTTTTAAAAAAGTAACAATTGTGACACTCTTTCTCTACTTGAACCGCCATTAAACTTCAAATTGACGGTAATACTTGCACTACTTGACCTTGACGACTGACGGTAAGTTCGGACGTACCAACTGCGTTGATATGACACAGTTTGAAGTGCTTCACTATTCTTACGCTTACTCCGTTTCTAGGTGTTATAGTTCTATATTATTGAACTTAAAACTATTTACTGAGCCCTCTTCGGAACAGAATCCTTCATTAAACCTGTAACAATAAAAAAATATTTTTAAATATAAAATTCATTAATTACATCCATTTTATACATATTAATATTACTAGAAGCGCCTCGCGGTGCTACACACTCGGCTCACCTAGCCTACTAATATTATAAATGTGAATGTGTGGATGTTTGGATGTTTGTTACTCAATCACGCAAAAACAGCTTAACGGATTTGGATGAAATTTGGAATGCATGTAGCCTTTGACATGGAAATGAATATAGGCTACCTTTTATCCCGATTCCTTAAGTAGTTCCCGAGGGAAATTTGAAAATTGTTTCCGAACTAAGCCGTGGGCAGGCAGCTTTGAAATTTGGTATTTTTCTTTTTGGACCCAATTCTGAAGTCCACGCAGACGAAGTCGCGGGCAGAAGCTAGTATTATATAAGTACTTACGTGGTATACTCGTTGTTTTGACTAATCTATGTTTCATAACACCCCCTGTGCTCTTAAATTTGGTCGGCAATTTCCCTGAAGAAAAAAAATATAAAAATAAAGTTCACTTGCGACCATGACCACTGCAACTAGATCGAAACATCAAGCTTTATAAGGTAAATGCATGTTTGCGTTAATGGGGGCTATCGCTTGTCGAAAATCTATAAAAGGTCTATCTGGCAATTTCGACCAATTGCCGGCCAGTAGCTTGTCTCTCATTAGTGGAGAATTTTTTTTTTTTTTTTCTTTAAAAAGATTCCTAGCAATGTGGCTTGCACATTACTAGTAATCTCGTTAAACCCTCGTGCTAAGCTAAGATGCTTGTGTTACGAGTGGGTTCACGTCGGTAGTGTAATGGGTGGGATTCGAACTCGCAACCACATGATCGCAAGTCCGACGCCCTAGCCATTAGGCTACCGCCGCTTCTAAGGTAAATGCATGTTTGCGTTAATGGGGGCTATCGCTTGTCGAAAATCCGCTAGGGTCGCTACTGTCGCTTAAGGTCTATCTAGCAATTTCGACCAATTGCCGGCCAGTAGCTTGTCTCTCATTGGTGGAGAATGACAGATAAACCTTACGCGACACTAGCGACCCTAGCGGATTTTCGATACGCGATAGCCCCATTCCTGTGACGTATTTTTTTATCATCATGCAACACGAGTTCAAAAGTAAATGTGGACAACATCACATACATTGCTCCGAATACAAAGTAAGTAGCTAAAGCGCTTGTGTTATGGAATCAGAGACAACGAAGGTACCACAAACACCCAGACCCGAGACAATGTAAATAAGTGTTTTTTTTCTACATTGACCCGTCCGGGGTTCGAACCCGGGACTTCAGAGCTAGCGATACCTTGAAAACCGGTGTATACTCTACTCGACCACGGAGGTCTTCTGTTTTGACTACATCGAATTCATGTACACCTTCTATTCAGATATTTGAAGATCTTTATCTGTTTTTACACATTTGCTTATGAAAACCTAATAAATGACATGTTTTTTAAAGTTAATTTAATTTTTAACGTTATTATAAAAAGAAACTGTATGTCTGTTATGTTTTTACACCTAAATTACAGAATCGAGTTTGAAGAGCTTTAGTTAGGAGTTGAACTCCAAGCAAATACAGGGCGTTTTAAAAGGAGTGCGTATATTCAACGAGGTAATCAGGTGCATAAAACTGAACAACTTTCTCCAAGGAACATAGTTCGAAATGTTAAAATGGAAAATTAACTTTTCATACAAAGTGACAGGTCACGTGACTTATGTTTGTATGAAAAGATGATTTTTAATTTTTAATTTTCGACCTATGTTCCTTGGGGAAAGTTGTTCAGTTTTATGAACCTGATTACCTCGTTGAATATACGCACTCCTTTTAAATTATTCCTGAATAGGCTACTTTTTGGTGCGATAAGCGTTGTCCACATGAGTCGAGCCGTGAATTAAAACTAGTCAATATGAAACATAACTTACTTGGACTTATTCGTAATGGATTTTTCATTGTAGAACTTCCGTTAATAGGTGACAATTTCTTTTGTGGAATTTTCGATTTTGGCTTGCCGTCATCTTTGTTAATGTTGCCAGACTTAATACCAGTGTTGCTAGCCTTCATTTTATTATTTGGTAGTTTAATTGAGGTTCGATGTGACAATATATTTTGGATTATTTTTATTTTCGGCGGTTCCTTTGAAGGATTTTTAATTGGATTGGTAATTGTTTTAGTGTTGTTTTTAATGTTATCTGTATGTTTGTCTTGAACATTTTTCTCTGAAAATTTTTCGGGAATAGTAGATATTTTATCTTTAATTCTATTTGTTGCATTCTTTTGTGTAGTTTTCTTTATTATTGCTCCATCTTTGGGTGTATCTTTTATCTTGGTAATACCTTTATTTAAGACATCCCCGTTGTCTTTATTTTTTGTATTCATGTCTGTAGTTTTCTTTGACACGTCATCATTATTTTTATTGCTGACAACACTTGTCTTGTTATTTACAGTATTCGTTACAGCTTTATTTAAATTACTATCAGTTTTTTTTGGTATGTCAACATTACTTTTTTTGTTTACTACCTTATTTTGACGATCAACATCTTTAGTAGCAATATTTTTATTTACTGCATTATTCGTACTAGCAACATTCATTTCCTTTATGTCTGTGTTCTTAGATTTTGTATTAGTATTACCTTTTTCAGTGTTACCAGTCTCTTTCTGAGTATTTCTTTCTTTTGAAACTTGTTCTAAATTACTAGGTTCTTTTGTAATTTTTGTTTTTGTCTTAGTAACTTTATTAAGCTCCGTGTTGCCATGATTCTCCACCGTTTTATTTTTAGGTTTAGTGTTATCATTATCCTCGTCAGTATTTCCATTTACAGCGGATTTTGGTTTAATAATTGTTTTCTTTGCGGCAGTGTTACCAGAATCTTTGGTAATTTTCTGATTAGCTTTAGTATTGCCATTATTTTCCTCTGTATTTTCATTCACATTTTCAGGGCTAATAGTCTTCTTTGCTGCGGTGCTGCCAGTATCCTTGGGCCTTTTATTTTTAGCAATAGTGTTAACATTATTTTCTTCTGTATTTTCATTCACATTTTCAGGGGTAGTAGTCTTCTTTGGTGCGGTGCTGCCAGTATCTTTGGGACTTTTCTTCTTAGCCATAGTATTGCCATTATTTTCTTCTGTATTATCACTCACCACATTTTTGGTTTTATTATCAGGTTTCTTTACTGCAATGTTTCCAGAATCTTTAGAACTTTTAGTTTTAGGGTTAATGTTGCCAGATTTATCTTCAGTCATTTCACTTGCGATATTCTTAGGCTTATTACTTACCTTCGCAACTGCATTGTTACCGGAATCTTTAGGAATTTTACTTTTAGTCTTAGTGTTGCCATTTTTATCTTTAGCGGTTACAATTTTTGTTTTTTCTTTATTATTTGGTACATTCACTTCATTATCTTCAATAGCAGATTCTTTATGACCCCTTGTATTAGTGCTGCCAGCATTTTCTTCAATATTACCAGCTTCGTTAGCAATTTTATTTTTTTCTTTTGAATTAGCATTCTTAACTTCAGCATTCGACTTCTTTACTTTATTCTTGGGTTCGTAAATTTTATCCTCAGTGTTACCATCCCTTGGGCTTTTATTTTTCTGTACATTGCCATCGCCATTACTTTCCCGTACATTATTAGCACTAGCAACTCCATCATTAATTTTCATTTTTTTAACCACTCTAGTGTACTCATCAACAACTTTAGTTTTTCTAGAATTTAAACTCTCAAATTCATTAGTTTTTAATCTTTTAACTTTATTACTGTTTTCCTCATCTAGGCTTCTTTTTTGTGTATCTTTTACCTTTAATTTCTTTGGCAAAGATTTTGGTGGTGCCATGACTTCGCTATCCCTTTTCTCGAACTCATCCTTTTCGGTCTTAGATTCTAAGTCCGATTCGGACTCGACTGGGCCTCTAGCTTCGATACAAGTAGTTATTATTTTTGATAGAAGAGTCGTTCGTTCGTCTGTCTGTAACGATGGGTCCAAGAGCTGTTTGTGAGCTTGTGTTATTATTTTTATGTAGGCCTCATCTGGAAAAGAATTAGGATACTTAAAGGTAGCCACAATATTTTAGGCGTACATGTATTTATTTAGATGAAGGAAGCGGCGGTTTCAAGCTTTAATCATGTGGTCGCCGGTTCGAAACACATCCGTATCAATAAGGACGTGAAACTCAAAACTCAAGCATTTAGCTTAGCACGAGGGGCTAAATGCTTCGTTAAAAATGTAATTATGTAACAAAAACCCTGTCCGATCTCTAAGACTATTATTTTTTACCCCAGTGAAAATAATTAAATAAAAATAAAAACTGATCCAAGGCATCAGCAACACTGACCGCTCCTTAAAGTTCACATACTTACTACCTGCAGCTTTGTGTCAAAGAAGCCGCCTATGCGAGACGGTTCATGAACTGTACCGCGAATACGCCTTTACCGGATCTGACAGGGGTTTTGTTACATGTTGTATAAATAATTAACGAATTATGTATATAATAACATAGCGGTTGAATGTTGATATATTACGATATTTTTCTTTTTTCTTTTTTGTTAACGACGCCCGCACTAAGGAATTTAATCCTTGTGTCGCGAGGGTTTCACAAACATTCAAATCACATGCACAAATAACACCCAGACTTGGAACAAGTATCTGTGGATCACACAAATGCTTTTCCCATGCGGGGATCGAACCCGCAGCACGTCGCGCACAATGGTAATTAGCGTGAAGACCTATACCACCCGGCTATCCATGCAGTCAAATATATCAACATTTAATTGTTAAACTAGTTCAATGTTTAGGATTTTAGTTCAAACCCTTCAGCTTTATAATATAAGTATAGATAATGTAGACTCACCCATATATTCTAGGTCAAACTTCATCCTGTGATGGAAGGGTGCGACCGGGGACCATTTGTTCTCCAGCCGCCACCACACTTCCAGCAGGCCCGCGCATTTGAAGATAAAGCCTCCTTCTGGCTAAATAAGACACAAAATAAATAATCATATGTATACTATTATCTACTATATAAAAATAAGTCGGGTTTTCCTTCCTGACACTATAACTCCAGAACGCACGAACCGATTTCCACGGTTTTGCATTCGTTGGAAAGGTCTCGGGCTCCGTGAGGTTTATAGTAAAGAAAATTCAGGAAAAAAAATCAAGAAAAAAGCAGGAAGGGAATATCATTTTCACATACAGCGCCATCTCTGATACATAGCATGTACTACAACGGCGCCAGTGTGCAGTTTGATCCATGAAAGGAAAGCTTGCAACTAAATTATATAAAAACAAAATCGACCGCGGGCGGAGCTGCGGGAAACAGCTAGTCTATTATAAAATGTCGTGGTGGCCTTGCGGTTGAATGACCGGATTCGCATGCACATGGTTGCAGGTTCGAACCCAGGCAAGTACCAATGTGAATTTTTCAAAGTTTTATGTACTTTCTTATCATTCTAAGACATCAGTGACAAACGGTGAAGGAAATCATCGTGAGGAAACATGGATTCCAAAATATTGGAATCTGAAATCGCCAACCCGCAACGAGCAAGCGTGGTGATCAATGCTCATCCCTTCTCTATATGGGAAGAGGCCTGTGCCTAGTAGTGGGACATTTATAGGCCGGTATTTTATTATTTATACTATTATCTACACTAATATTATAAAGAGGAAAGATTTGAATTTTTGTGTGTATGTTTGTAATGAATAAACTCAAAAACTACTGTGCCGATTTAAAAAATTCTTTCACTATTAGAAAGCTACATTCACCCTGAGTAACATAGGATATTTTTTACTAAAGAGTTAGGTGCCGCGGGCGGAGTCGCGGGGAACAATTAGTTATTATATGCAACTTTTCATACAAACATGTCACGTGACCTGTCACTTTGTATGAAAATTTCATTTTCCATTTTAAAATTTCGACTTTATTTTTATTTGGTGGGACGATCTGGACGTGTACCGCGAGGGCTGGTTCGAGGTTGCAACGGATAAGGATATATGGAGGGACTTGGGGGAGGCCTTTGCCCAGCAGTGGGACAGTATAGGCTAAGAAGAATAAAAATCCTGGTGCAGTCGTTCGGTAGTCATACACATACACACACATATTTGCAGAAACTTTTTTATTTAAGTACTAGCTGACAAGGCAAACGTTGTTCTGCCATATTGAAAAAAAAAGAACTAGAGACGGCCACCCCTAACACTGAGGAGTATATTTTTTTATACAGTTTACAACCTGTTCTCAGACCTAAAGAATTAACCCGAAAAATTTCATAACAATCGGACAAGCCGTTTAGGAGGATTTTGGTTACTAACACTGTGACACGAGAATTTTATTTACATAAAATAATATAACATAACTTACATGTTTTTCCATCAACAAAGAGTTTGCGAATTTCTTATCAAGTTTCGAGAGCGTCGTGCGTCGAGAGCGAAACGCTGCGTTGTAGCTCTTCATTACCTGTAATCAAAATTTTAAATATTGTATCTTTAAATAATCGAAAATAAAGAAACAAACGGCGGAAGTATAACATCCTAGTTAGAAGTTATACTTTCGGGCCGTTTGGGTTTGAAACATTGGGATCGTGGTGTCCGAGTGCTCCAAGCGTCTTGTTGACACCTCGTGTGACCCAAGGGCTGGTTTTAACCTTGGTCAGCGGTTAAGCATTGCCATTCAACTTGGCGTTTACCAAGATGTGGTGACATACTAAAAGCACATGGGCCTGTTGGTCTATCTAGTGGTTAGTGACCCTGATATATGAACGAGTGCTAAGCCGGAGATCGTGGGTTCCATTACCCCACCTAGGACAAATCTTTATGTGATGAGCACAATCATTTGTTCTGTGTCTGAGTATAATTTGTCTATAATATGTAGGTATATATTTTGAAATATAAGTATGTTTATCTGTTGTCTGATTACTATAGTACAGGCTCTGCCTAGTTTGGGATCAGATGGCCGTGTGTGAGTTGTCCCAATAATATTCCAAAATATTCCATTCCGAAAAAAATTGGGACTCTCATAAATTAACATTTTTATATAGCAATTCGTCTGACGGTCCGTCTGTTTGTCCCTCAAGAGCCTTGAGTTGATGCCAAAAAACCTACATACCTCCACAGCATCGCTCGGCAGCTTAAGGCTGTGTAACACAGACCTATCCAGCTCCAACTTGTCAGAATCTCGCACCGGCTCGACTCTCAGGCAGCGGTAAGATGGCGGCGCGAACGTGCGGTACTGTGGATGAAAATGTATGATACGAGATATGTACAATCTATCTTCTATCTACAGGATTATTATTATGGAGTGCGTATATTCAACGAGATAATCAGGTGCATTAAAGTTACAAACTTTTCACGAGGACCAAAGGTAGAAATCTTAAAAGAGAAAATCAATTTTTCATACAAACATAAGTCACGTGATCTGTCACTTTGTATGAATATTTCATTTTAAATTTTAAGTTTTCGACCTATGTTCCTTGGGGAAAGCTGTTCAGTTTTATGCACCTGATTACCTCGTTGAATATACGAACTCCATAATAAATAATCCTGTATTAAAATTGCTTGTTATATTATTATCATACTTACAGGCTTATGCATATAGAAATGTATGGTGAAATTGATGTGATCTATCTCACACTCTGCTGTCACCTCTATCCATAGACCTGGCTCCGTGATTGGCCGCTCCCTATAAGGATCAAACAAAAAATACATGTAAGAGGTTTAAAACATATTATTATTATTTATTATAGATAGCTTGTACTGTCCCACTGCTGGGCAAAAGCCTCCCTCCATTCCCACCAGCGATCCCGGTCCCTAGCCGCCTCCTTCCAATTCCCCAGGAAGGCATCGAGTTCATCCCGCCATCTCTTCCGTGGTCCGCCGCGTGCCCGTTTCGATGTTGTAGGGCGCCAATCCTTAGCTCATATAAGTTAAGTTTTTAATATAATATCTTGGGACACCCCACACACGGCCATCTGATCCCAAACTAGGCAGAGCCTGTACTATGGTGACCAGACAACTGATAAACTTACTTATATATTTCTAAATACATACATATTATAGATAAATAACACCCAGACACAGAACAAATGCTCGAGCTCATCACACAAACATTTGTCCTGGGTGGGAATCGAACCCACGACCTCCGGCTTAGCAGTTAGGGTCACTAACCACTAGACCAACAGGCCCGTCAAAAAGTTACCTTTTCTTAAACGCCATTACCGGTTTTGTGAAACCCCCGCGACACAAGGATTAAATTCATTAGTGTGGACGTTTTTTTTTTTTTTTTTTCTTCTCATTTTATCTGCAATCAGTATTCAATACTTTAAGCAGATGTGGGAACAGACATTTGTAGTTGGAGTGTACTCTCCACCGAAAGTAACTACTCATAGGTATACATAGAATGTATTTATACCATTCAGGAGGATATTAACAGATATCTTTTCTTTTAAGACGTTTTTGGTAGGTACGTTTTATCAAACTAGCAGCCAGTACATTTGGATGCCTTTCTAGCCTTTCTAAGTAATTTTTGGTTATGCTCAAGATTTCCTCTTTCACAGTATTCATTTGAAATTCCTTATGTATTTCAGCATTTGTAATGAACCAGGGCCCATTGTATATATTTCTCAGGATTACATTTTGCATTCGCTGTATGATAGAAATGTTGGAGTTGCTACAGCTTCCCCATAGTTGGATACCGTACATCCATACAGGTTTTAGAATTGTTTTATATATTAGAAGTTTGTTGTCAGTAGATAATTTACTATTCCGCCCTAGAAGCCAGTGTAGGTTTTTATAACGCCAGTTGAGCTCATCTCTCTTGGCCTTAGTGTGTTGTCTCCATGTCAGGCGGCGGTCGAGGTGTAGACCCAAATATCTGACACAATCTGTATGTGGTAGTGAGTTATTATTAAGCCTTACAGGTGGACAGTTGCCTTTGCGTAATGTAAAAGTGATCTGTACGGACTTTGATGGGCTAACCGCTATTCGCCACATTTGGAGCCAGTCAGATATCTTGTCTAGACCTTTTTGCAGTATTCGTGAAGCCAATATAGGGTCGCGGTTGCTAGCCAAAACTGCAGTATCATCAGCAAATGTAGCTGTAGTCACACTTTCTTCTGTTGGCAAGTCTGATGTGTATAAAGTGTACAGAACTGGGCCTAGCACCGAACCTTGAGGTACACCAGCTTTAATTTCCAGTAGCTCCGTGGTCGCTTCAGCTTGTTTGACTTGGAAAAGTCTATCTGTTAAGTAATTTTTCATTAGTTCATAGAAGTTGTGAGGAAGATAAGCCTTTATCTTATAGAGTAAACCTTTGTGCCAAACGCGGTCAAATGCTTGTTGGACATCAAGGAATACTGAGCAGCAAAACTCCTTTTCCTCAAGTGATCTCCTTATCTTGTCGTACACCCTGTGGACCTGTTCAACGGTGGAGTGTTCAGTTCTAAATCCAAATTGGTGAAGAGGTATGATGTTATTTTCCTTTAGAATTGGTTGTATTCGGTTGAGCAGAAGTTTCTCAAAGATTTTCGACAGCACTGGTAGTAGGCTAATAGGTCTATAGGAAGTTACCTCGTTAGGTGATTTTCCAGGTTTATGCACCATAAGTATTTGTGAGATCTTCCATTCCTGTGGAAAATACTGCACTCTAAGAACCCCATTGTAGAGTGTCGTTAGAAATACAATGCCTTTTTTAGGTAGCTGCAGTAGTACTTCCTTGGTGATTAGGTCAAAACCGGGTGTTTTCCTGCTGCCGAGGTTTTTTATTGTAGCCCAGACTTCTCTAGTAGTGACGGGCCGCGCCGGAGGTGACATTTGAAGATCTTGTTTTAGAAAAGAGTCTATTTCTTCTTCAAATAAGCTCTCTTTCGTCTCGTTAGGACTGAAAACTTTTGTTAGGTGCTCTGCAAATGTATCAGCCTTTTCCTGAGGAGTTCTTGCCCACTGTTGGTTCCTTCTAAGAGGAGGTACAGCTACCAGGGGTCTTGTATATTGTTTTGTGAACTTCCAAAGAGAGTAATTAGTCGAGGCTGAGGGAGTGAGCGACTCAAGCTGGGCTTCTAGGGTAGCGTCATGCCACTTTTGAAGCAGTTTTTTTAGCTTACTAGCAGCCCTTCGAAAGTTGAGCTTATCTTCATTTAGACCACTTTGGTGCCATATTCTTCGAAGTCTTCTTTTAACACGCAATGATTCTTTTATTTCTAGAGGGTAATTAGATGATCTAGTTTTACTTATATTTTCTGGAGTACTTTTCCAACATGCTTCTTGGATAATATTGGTAATGTACTGAGAAGCAGAATCAATGTCGTCAGGAGTCTTTAATGCAATTTTTAGCTCAATATTGTCGTCAATGTACTCCCTAAAATACTCCCAGTCTGTATATTTATTGGCTAGTGTCAATGGCCGAATCATTTCAATCAGTCTTGAACTTATGGTCAATAAGACCGGGGTATGATCAGATGATGTATCATAGCACTGCTCTGGCTTGAGATATTCCTTAGACAAACCCTTACTTACAAAAATATCCAATAGGTCTGGGATCTTTTTGGGGTCACTCGGCCAGTATGTAGGTTCAGCAGTAGAAATTGCAGTCAAGTTATTATCTTGAATGCTCAGTATCAGTTGTCTACCTCGAGTAGTGATTAGCCTAGAACCCCAAAATGTGTGTTTCGCATTCCAGTCGCCTCCAACCACAAAACGATTACCAAGTGACTTAAAGAAGTGTGAAAACATTGTGTGACTAATTTTATGCTTTGGTGGGCAGTAAGCAGCTGATATATTTAGATATCCACTTTGATCTTCCACAGTTATTGTAGTGGCTTGGATGTGGTCAGTTTTATATTCCGGCATCAAGTGATGTTTAATTGTTTTTCTTATTATCACTGCCGTTCCAGCATGGGCCGTACCATCAGGATGATTTGTTATGTAGCAGTGGAAGTCTGCAAATTTAACATTAGAAGCTACGGTGCAATGCGCTTCAGAAATCAGTAGAATATCTAGGTTTTGCTCGGACATTAATAACTCAACCTCATGTTTATTTGGTGTTAACCCATTTATGTTGAAGGTTCCAATTCGTAGAGCAATCATTTTGCTAGCTTATCAACGAGTTTTGCTATAAGGCTCATTAGAGTACTCATTTGGTGAAGGATGGAATCAAACTTTTCAGCCTGTTTCAAAAGCAATTGTTCAAGAGTCATACTTGTGATCGTAGGGCTAGGAATATTACGTCTTAATGTCTCTGCATAAGTTGTGATCTTAGTGCCAGAGGTAAGATTCTCATTTTCTGCGACTAGTTGAGCGGGTTCTTTGACTATATTCTTATTTGGTGCTTGCTTATTATCATCGGCAGATAAAAATGCTGTCTTTTTTAATCTTCGAGCTGCAATTTCCTTATACACTTCACAACCTCTGTAGTTAGCAGGGTGAGGGCCGTTGCATAGTGCACATACAGCAGGAGTTTGGCGATCAAGTTTCTGGCATTCAGAGGTCTTGTGCGATTGCCCACATTTGACGCAACGATAAGGCCGCATACAGTAGTTTTTTGAGTGACCATATTGCTGGCACCTTTGGCATTGCACGATCGATTTTCTTTTTCTTGGATCCTCTATAACTATAGATTGATGATATATAAATTTTAAGTCTTTTACCACTTTGTTGTTTGGTCCAGGGGCTAGATTGACAAAGAATGTTGATGTTGGTTTTTTCTCAGGGCCGAACTTAGCATTAATAATTTCTCCTGTGACTGTATTTCCGGTGGCTTCAATTTCTTCCCTAATAATGCTAGTGGGTGTAGATGGATGTAGATTGCGAATAACTACTCTAAAGCATCTCATATCTTTCCGGTTAAAAGTGTGGCCAATAAGACCATTCTCCCTCACAATAGCTATTAACTGTTTGTAGGTGTCAATATCCACACTACTAATTCGTAACTGGTTTCTATTCACAATCTTGAAAGTGAACTGTTTTCTTTCAGTTACAGTTTCTAGAAGCTCAGTCAGTTTCCTTACATCTTCTATACCATAAAGGATGATTGGCGGTGGTTTGCTAGGTCTCTTGACTGGTTCGTCTAGTTCGTTTTGGGTCAGATCAATTGGAAGGCCACTGAATCTGTTTCCTGTTTTAACAGCCTCAGGAGAAGGACTGTTTGACATTTTTCGTTTTTTGGGATAACCTTTTGATGGTATTCTTTGCCATGAGGGGGGTTCTGGTAACTTTTCATTCGCTCTGATATTTAGGTTTTCTATATCAATATTTTCTTTTGATGTTTTGGCTATTGAGTCGTTTCCAGCTGATGAAGATCTTGATTTTGATAAGAACATACTTGGGTGAAAAGCTTGTTGTACAAATTTTTTATTATTGCTGTTGCCAGTAGTATTAACCAGCACAGGAGCCTGTTCAGCCACTCTTGTGCGGTCTTCAAGAACATGATCCATAATTTCCGGGGTAATTTATGTTCTAATGTGACAACACTGAATTAAAGGTGGCAACCCTCCTGACGCTGACGTAACTGACATGTTGTTTATGATTTGAAAGTGACAGCACAAAATAGAAAAATAAATGTGGGTAGAACTTTTTCACTGACGAAACGTATAAAGTTTAAGCAATGATTTCAGTTCTTATTTGGATATGAAATCACTAGATAACGATTTCATCGTTACCAAAACACATAAACTACACTTTGATAATGTTTTAGGGCACAACTTCACAGTATTTATCACAATTAACGAAATTAATTGAGGAGCGTATGTGCTACTGACAGCTATTTGACAGCAACTCTCAATTAGTGTGGACGTAATTAAAAAAAAATAAAAAATAAATAAAAGAAAATAAAATTCACAAGGCACAACTGTCACTGCTATCTGATCCTAATTTTTTAGCAGCAAAAGTTGATGTTCAGATTTTTGCTGTGGTTTATGTAATCTGTATATATATATGAAACAAAGTCGGGTTTGTTACAACACTTATAACTCGAGAACGGGTGGACCGATTTTCATGATCCTTAATTTATTGGATTTGTCTCTGTCCCAAATAGAAGAATAAACAATAGTTCTATGGATTTTTTTTCTGTAAAAATGAAATTTACGGGAACGAGGAAAACTTATGTGGGTGAAACCGCTGGGCACAGCTAGTATTAGATATTGAAATTTAAAACTTATTTTTAAACATATTCTATCTGTGTGTGTGATGTCTGTCTGCCTGAGACCATGACACCTGCAAAGGTGTTAAAACATAGAGCCACAATAGTTCTGTAGCTACCTTGGGTCATTCATATCTGTTCTTCTATAGAGCAGGGGTGAATGGTCCCTGATAGATGCCTGATTGGATGAGCATTGATTATCATCTTATCATTGCGAGTTGGCATTTCATGTAAACCATTTGTCAAAGAGGTCTTAGAACACATAACTATAAAAAAGTTACATTGGTACTTGGCTTGGTTTGAACCTGCAACCATATGCTTGCAAATCAGGTCCTTGAACCGCTACGCCACTAAAACATTATCCATTCCGCAAATATCTTTACGGGGTGCAAAATTTCACACTAAACAGGCTCCAAAACAAATTACAAAATAACAAACCTATCTATTTCTGGTGCATCAACCAACACATTCACTTGTGATTGCAGCACTGTGAGACTTGTTAACTCCTGCGTGGCTAGCAGGCAGGTCTTCATCACCTCTTGTTTTAGCTTCAGTTGTGCGATCGAAGGACCCATGTCTATCATCTGGAGAAGTTCATCATCAGAGTCAGAGCTGCAAAGAATAAAAAATATATAACATATAAATATTATGTTAAATTCTAAATATATTTTTTTTTGGAACCGAAGATTTTAATGATAATAGTTTGGAATTTCTGATTGAATTGAGGATAGTAATTTGAAGTGTCCAGCAGAGGCTGTGTTTATTTTGTAAAAGGTTTGACAAGTACCTAATATTTACATCCCAAAACACCTAAGTTAATATTATGCAAACAGTTTTTCGGATAAAGCATTGTTTATATAGGTTTTTAAGAGCATTAATGTTGAATTAACAATAAAATAAATAGTTTTTACCTGTCGTCATCTCCGTGGTAGCTAGTATTTTTGTTGTTGGCGCGAAAATTTTCAATACGCGTATCATAATACTTAATTTCTTCGAGTATCTTCTCCTTGTAAGCCAGTAGAGACTTTTTCTTATCGTTATTTACGTTATTATTCGACATTTTCACATTTGTTTACCTCGTATACAGCAGTAACGATTTATTTCAAATCTTCAGCAACATCAACTCACTCAATCAACTGCTGTCAGTTATGAATAAACGTTACGTCAATCAAACAAAGACAAACATCAATACTGAAAAGAATTGAAGTGTTGCCAAAGATGATAGATAGATAATACAAAATCTTGATAAAGAAAATCAATAATAAGTAAAATGAAAAATAATATAATTTAAACACAAAATAAGTGTGGATTATTTATTAGGTACATGTAATGGGTAGTCAGTTACTAGAACAATTTCATTGTTAATAGACTCATAGAATAAAAATTGCTCAGCCAAGCTGAGCTCTCTTCTTAAAATATCGAAATCATTTTTTTATCAAAGTACACTTATAAGCTAAGACGTTGCACACATACGAGTTGTAACTGACGAATAAATCTTACATTTTATAATAAAATTATGAATATCATCTTTTATCTTTTCTACTTTCTCACACAAATAAATGAGTGACATCACTACAAATGATGACATTTGTTAAATTTGGATACTTTTCGAACGAATGCAAAATGAAAGTTATTTTAAAACTTCAATTTACTCATTTATTTATGATTTGGAAGTATAGAGATAATCATGAAATTTAAGAAACATACATATTATGTTACACAATTAAATGTTAATGCCACTTTTAGAGATGATGCACTTATTTGGTACAGTTGCAAAACTGTATCGCGGTCCGCGGATGACGTAATTATCCGAACGGTGATTTTATCGCAAGGCAAGGCAAATGTCAAAAGAACAGTGGCCTGTAATGTTAGAATAAATAAATTAATATAATTTAATCGCAATAATAATATGTACTATATGTATTGTGTGCAATAATATTATTCCAACAATAATACAATGTTATAAACGATCATAGGACATGAAGCATGCGAATTTTAATGAAAAATTATGAATTAAATAGTTACCGAATTTTAATGATCGTGTTTAATTAAATAAATAATATTGTAAACATGGATCGGTGTGGTTCATAGGTCAAGTTTGTGTATATTGTGAGACATTTGTGGTGCCTAAATGTGTTAAAAGGACATAAACATTGTACAAACAGAGAATTATCTGTGATAGTAGGTGTGGAAGAATATCGGAGTTAATTTGTTGAAAAATGGGTCAAACGGGCAGCACGGTGCCGGGTGAGTATTGTTAACTATACAGAAATGCGCGCCAGAACGTTCTAACTAGGTTCTAATTGGAATGTAAATGTTATTTCCTGTGCATAACCTCTTTGGTCTATGTTTGCATATTATCGTAATTTTTACTATGATACTGAACAATAGCAGCCTGGTTTCGGCTGAATAGCACATTTCGTGTTAACAATCTTGATTGGAACTACTCATCGGACGTATATAAACTTTTTAGAGTTATTAAATTGCTGTAATAAAATCTAATGCATTCATGTGTGCATTGATCTACTTTGTTCTAGATTATTTTTTATGCGTTATCTAGTATCACACGGCAGTGGAAGATTTATGAGAAAGTGCGTTTTACATGTAGCTAACTCAATAAGTACGAATTATTTTATGTGAGCCTATTTAATCTGGCCAACTACAAGCTGCATCAATTTTAATAAAAAAAAAGTGCCATTGAATCAAAAAGAAGATGTCAGCCAACAACAATGCTAACTATTAATTGCCATTGTCTAAGAATTCATCATTATTATCAGTCTAGCCTTTTCCCAAGCTATGTTGGGGTTGGCTGCCAGTCTTACTGGACTTAGCTGAATACCATATTTGACCTATTATGAGACTTACCGAATATACATACTTATTATTATATTAAGCGGCGGTAGCCTAATGGCTAGGGCGTCGGACTTGCGATCATGTGGTTGCGGGTTCGAATCCCACCCATTACACTACCGACGTGAACCCACTCGTAACACAAGCATCTTAGCTTAGCACGAGGGGTTAACAGGTTTACTAGTAATGTGTGACCCACATTGCTAGTAATCTTTATAAAAAAAAAAAAAAAAAAAAAAAAAAAAAAAAAAATTATTAAAAATATCATAATAAATGGTCAAGCCTTTTCTGAAGAGTATAGGCAACTAACAATGTGACACGAGAATTCTTACTTGCTACTGCTACTTCCAGGATTGCTTTTGCATGTATCATATTAATAAATATGATAAATACGAAGTAACTCAGTCTCTCTATGTTACTCACGCCTAAACTACTGAATCAATTTAAATAAAATTTGTGACAAGGATAGTCTAAGAGTCTCAGATAGGACATAGATTACTTTTCGCGTCCCACTACTGGGCAAAGGCCTCTTCCCATATAGAGTAGGAATTAGCATTGTTCACCACGCTTGCTCATTGCAGGTTGGCGATTTCAGATTCAAATAATTTGAAATCCAGGTTTCCTCACAATGTTTTCCTTCACCGTTTGTCAATGATGTCTTAGAAGAATTAAGAAAGTACATATAACTTTGAAAAAGTCATAGTGTACTTGCCTGGGTTCGAGCCTGCAACCATGTCCACGTGAATCCGGTCATTGAACCGCTAGGCCACCACGACACATGAATAGATAACAATAATATATTTCAACACACTGAGTAATGTGGGTTGTTTATTAGTTGTTTGATATATTTTATTTCACACCTGCTTAGTGCATATATGTGACCTTTGACCTTTAAGACAGTTACAAGCTGATAATATTGTATCTCAATAAAACAACTTGACAGCCTCCGTGGTTGAGTGGTGTTCACACCGGTTTTCAAGGTGTCGCTAGCTCTGAGGTCCCGGGTTCGAACCCCAGGTCAATGGAGTAAAATCACTTTTCTACATTGTCTCAGGTCTGGGTATTTGTGGTACCTTCGTTGTCTTTGATTCCATAACACAAGTGTCCACTAGACTAGACTACAAGTGAGTACTTCGGACTCGGAGCAATGTATGTGATGTTGTCCACATAACAAAAAAAAAACTATTTTAGTCAGTCTCAAACAGGATACGTTATTGTGTATCAGCTTGATCTCTAAGTATTGGACCTCCATAATGCAGTAGGCCGAAAAAGGCATAGAAGTAAAATTATCAAGTGATTTGCCCAAAGCATAGATTTTTATTTAAATAAAACTAGCAGTGCCCTGCGGTTTCACCCGCGGTTTGTCCACGTTCCCGTTAACATTTTTTTTTTGTAAACTTATTATTAGTATTCATTCTGCTATTCGGGACGGAGACGAATCCAACAAATCAAGGATCACGAAAATCGGTCCACCCGTTCTCGAGTTATAAGTTTTGTAACAAACCCGACTTTGTTTTATATATAAAGATTATTATGCATGTTGACTGGGTAAAGAAAACATAATTCTACTAGCTGTTTCCCGCTGCTCCGCCCGCGGTCTCAATTTTTTTTTATATTTGTGATGTAAGCTATCCTATATTTCAAGTTGGATCAAACTGCACACGGTGTGCAAATTTGATTAAAATCGGTTCAGTAGTTTCGGAGTTCATCCCCGACAAACATCATGACACTGGAATTATAATTATATAATATGTATCGATTGATGCCAAAAAGTACACGGTGCTAGTTTTTCGCATTTTAGCCCATTCGATTCCCGGTCCGCAAAGCGTATTTTCAAACATCAATTTAAAACAGATTTATTTCTTTAAAAAAATAAAAGAATGTTTTCTCAGAGTCTAATTTGCTGTTCTTCAGTATTGAGAGTACTTTCTCTCTTTCTTTCTGGTGGCAATAAAAAATCCATCCTGTTTATCATAATATAACCTACGACCTACTCTCAGACCTACCAAATAGACAAACGAAAAAAAAACATAAAAGTCTGCGAGCCTGATATTTAAAGAAGAAAACAGTTTTAATATCATTGCAAGGAGTTTTGACAACCTTGTTTATTTAATTGTTAAATAACCTCTATGGAGGAGGATCTGGAGGATAGTAAATCGTACTAAAACAACAAAATTTGGTCGTCATGGCAACTACCTACTTACGTTTTTAATGTCAATAATCGCGATGTAATTGATAAAAATTAAACAAAAAAACATTTCAAATTGGACCAAATTGTGAATCTAAACCATCCTCAAATCCACCTGAAGACACACAGCAAATTTCATTATAATCGGTCCAGCCGTCTAGGAGGAGTTCAGTCACATACACACTCACAGAAGAATTATATATATCGGCGCAAATACTTAGTAGTCTAATTAATAATTAATGTTTTAACATTTAGTGAAATAAAATAAGAAATTACTTTGTAAACTAAACAACACGTGCGTCGCCACGTGCATTGAGTCACGTGTTGTCTACTATAAATAGAGGCGACGGAACGAGTTATGATTCATTCTTATTCGAGCTGTCGTAGCGATCGGACCTCCTCAGTAAGTCGAAGAATAAATTGAAGAAAGCATTTACTGTGTTTATTTTAATTATCCAAGATGAGCAGCAACCCTGACTAGGATATTGGTGATGTCAGCAATGCTGACGTCACGTTTTTAAAAACAACCACGAGGACCCTCCCTCGTCATCAGAAGTGGGATCGGAACAAGCTCTGATCCCAACCACTTCCTCTGCAGCTTCGGTTCAACCTGTCACGTCTGGATAACGCAGGGCAGTACCAGGCTGATAAGCCCTGCCTCATTGAACGTTTCACACTCGTTAGTTGGTGCGAACAACTTCGACGCCATGCAGTCTACCGCGACGGGAATACCCGCAGGCATGACGTATACATCAACCGCAATGCCAACTGCTCCGAAAATACCAGCTTACGCAGGGATGCCAATCACGTCAATGGCATCCACCTCATGTAATCAAGGGAACCAATCCAGCACCCATTACTGTTACAATAGGTGCAACAACAATACGTGCCATCTTCGATAGTGGAGCAGAGTGTTCACTGATTCGTTAATCAATTGCTGCAAAATTACCGGGCCAGCGACGCGCTGCAGTTAACCACCTCAAGGGGATTGGCCGATTTCTGGTAATTTCATTAGTCGAGATGAAAACTGTCTGCACCATATTGACTCCATAAGAATAGAAATACTATTCTTCGTGATTCCTGATCATGAGATTTCAGCTGACGTATTAATTGGTATGAATTTGATCCATGGTACCAACTTAAGCATGGTGAAAACAACAGATGGAACCAGACTGATGCATCAGCAAATGGTTCATCATATAACGACAAAAAGCATCGCCTTTGACAAATTAGACTGCGATCTGACGATTGCTGAAGGACTAAACCAGTTACGCACGTTACTGGTCAAATATGAGCACCTATTTATTCGAGGATATCCAAAAGTTAATACTGGAGAGCTCGAAATAAGACTGAAAAATGCAGACAAAAAGGTGGTCGGCAGAGGACGCTCCCGATCCGGTGCCATCCACATCACAAGCTGGCCAGCCAGTTCAAATAGCTCACGACGACGAAAGCTTATCATCGGATTAAAACCAGGCGAGTTAAAAATAATTATTTTCATGATATTTACAACCCTAGTATCTATAATAACAATCTACGAGAATAAAAGGTCTGGAGAGTGATACCTCTGAGCTAAACCATGTGTTACCCTTGAGCTAACTGCGGTTCCTTGATGCATCCACAAGTGAACCCTGAGATACCGTAGAGACGCCTTGTGGAACCATGGGTAGACAAGTATACACCACAGATTCTAACAAGGCAGGGCACGAGGGACGTCCTTGTGTACTGTCCTTACAACACCCTAGTATCTATAATAACAATCTACGAGAATAAAAGGTCTGGAGAGTGATACCTCTGAGCTAAACCATGTGTTACCCTTGAGCTAACTACGGTTCCTTGATGCATCCACAAGTGAACCCTGAGATACCGTAGAGACGCCTTGTGGAACCATGGGTAGACAAGTATACACCACAGATTCTAACGTAACAATGCAGGGCACGGGGGACGTCTTTGTGTACTGTCCTTACAACAATAATCATAATAATAATAAGCAACATGTTGCTTACGGATACCTAGTTCAAAGGAAATCATTTTCTTAACTTCAGGCATCAAACCTCACAAAGCAGGCAGACGCAGAGCACGCGCCGCCTGTCAGGATGGCCGGGTCGGCGCAAATTGAACAATCTCCACCATCTGAGATGGCCGGAGAACCTTTGCCAAGTACATCACGCGCTGAACCAGGTCAACAACAAGCACAAGATCAAAACGAGGAAGATCAACCAGCTGACCAAGATGCAGACTGATAAACATATATTGAAAACAGCTGAGAGAAAAAAAAAAAAAAAAAAAAAAAGACGAAGATGAGGCTGGTGCAGAGCGCGCACCGCCTGTCAGAATGGCCGTATCGGCGCAAATACTTAGTAGTCTAATTAATAATTAATGTTTTAACATTTAGTGAAATAAAATAAGAAATTACTTTGTAAACTAAACAACACGTGCGTCGCCACGTGCATTGAGTCACGTGTTGTCTACTATAAATAGAGGCGACGGAACGAGTTATGATTCATTCTTATTCGAGCTGTCGTAGCGATCGGACCTCCTCAGTAAGTCGAAGAATAAATTGAAGAAAGCATTTACTGTGTTTATTTTAATTATCCAAGATGAGCAGCAACCCTGACTAGGATATTGGTGATGTCAGCAATGCTGACGTCACGTTTTTAAAAAACAACCACGAGGACCCTTCCTCGTCATATATATGAAGATTTAGTCCGTCAGTTAGGTAATCAAAAAATATTACACCCATATTTTTTGTTTTATCAAATTAACAAATAATGACTTAATTAAAACGCATTAAGTTGGGGAGTGGGGGCTCACTACGTCATGGCTCGGTATAAATTTTACCAAGGCGTGACGTCATTTCAATTAAATATATCTCCGACCCTGACTTCTAAGCCGGAGGTCGTGGGTTCGATTCCCACTCAGGACAGCATGTTCATACGAATCCGGTCATTGAACCGGTAGACTACCACGACATCAGTTTTGACAGAACTCATATCGAAGACTCGAAGATATTTTAAAGGCACCAGGCTGGTATCTCCTCTGGTCTTTGAGAGACAAGTGAAGAGGTTTTTTTTTTAAGAAATATTACTAGCAATGTTAACGGGGTATAAAGGATTAATTAATCTCGTTAACCCCTCGTGCTAAGCTTAGATGCTTGAGTTACGAGTGGGTTCACGTCGGTAGTGTAATGGGTGGGATTCGAACCCGCAACCACATGATCGCAAGGCCGTCGCCCTAGGTCGGTAGCCATTAGGCTACCGCCTAGAGGTGAACCACGAACCCGTTTTTCGCATATTAATGTGTAAAATAAAAACAGTAGCTTCATAATTATTGTTAATTCATACGATACTTCAAAATAATAATATATGCCCGTTCTGCTAAAAATGAACCTTAATGTTCGGGATTAAGATACAGAATGCATTGTTTTTAACAAAACAGCTGACTGCCCTGTAATTGTGTACCTGTATGACTTTTTTTTCTTACTAAAAGCGCACGTGCATATTCTCTTTGTCAGTTTTGCTAAATGGACGCTGAATAAAAATTAACGTAATTTCAATCTTATTTCCTAGGTAGAAGACACATTTTTGTTTGAATTTTCTTTTTAGAATTAATGGTAGGCAATTTCAGGTCTTATAAACTTGGGTTTAGAGTACATTTTTGTTCGGTTTATCGTTATTTCTTTGATATATTGAATTGGGGTTCCATAAGAAAATAAAGGATTGTAAAGGAATCATGTTTTACCAAATGTTCAGTAAAACAATGCATTGAAAGGTATTTTGTGAGCATGTGGTCAATACATATGGTTATTTCCTTGTAATATATTTCTTTATGCAATATTAGCTTCCGTTCGATTGACTTAAGGCTTAAAAAAGAAATCGACATTTAAGCAGCTGACGAGTGATTCCGACCACTTGAAATTAAATAATAAATAATATCTTGGGACAGGTCACACACGGCCATCTGATCCCAAACTAGGCAGAGCCTGTCTGTACTATAGCAACCAGACAACTGATAAACATACTTATACAGGATTAATTTAAAAGGAGTGCGTATATTCTACGAGGTAATCAGGTGCATAGAACTGCACAACTTTCCCCAAGGAACGTAGGTCGAAATCTTAAAATTGAAAACCGTCTCTTCCTACAAACGTAAGTCACGTGACCTGTCACTTTGTATGAATAGTTAATTTTCAATTTTAAGATTTCGACTTAAGTTTCGTGGGAGAAGTTGTTCAGTTTTATGCACCTGATTACCTCGTTGAATATACGCACTCCTTTTAAATTAATCCTGTATAGGTTTTAGACCATTTAACAGATTTTTTTACTTAAAAGTATAATAAACAGTGGTGCTGATTCCTCTGTACGCAAACTAAACTAAATTTAAACCATTGCTATCTTTTACTAACATGAAGCGTGAGAAAAGGACGGCAACAGATAACAACTAACTTAGAAATGTCAAACTAGTTTTCGTCTTGAACGTCACAGTGTTTTTAGAGCACACGTTTTTACTTGTCGGAAAATTTGTTTGAGAATTTTAGTCGGAACTAAATTTGACGGGTCTAATTTTCGTCTGTTCCTTTCTAAATATGTACAAGTGAAAAAGATACCGATGGACTAAAATTAGTTAAGTACGTGTTTAACAAAATCAGGGCCATTACCCGTTAACTTTCAGATAACAAAAAAATATTAGACGGGCCTGTTGGTCTAGTGGTTAGTGACCCTGACTGCTAAGCCGGAGGTCGTGGGTTCGATTCCCACCCAGGACAAATGTTTGTGTGATGAGCACGATCATTTGTTCTGTGTCTGGGTGTTATATGTATAATATGTATGTATTTAAAAAATATATAAGTATGTTTATCAGTTGTCTGGTTACCATAGTACAGGCACTGCCTAGTTTGGGATCAGATGACCGTGTGTGAGATTGTCCCAGGATATTTATTTTATTTATTTTGCGACTTTGGGTAGTTGAACTAAATTAAAATTACAACTCCAGAACCCATAGCTAAATAAAATATCTACCATCTAAGATATTCCAAACATACATTGCACAATGCGTTTTTTTTTCTAAAACCACAATTATGCAAGTTACCTGTCCTTTCTTAGATCAGCTGAGATCTCTCAAAATCAGCTGAGCGTTCCCTATTGTCAGCTGATTTTATTCTGTGATATGTTATTTGATTTTAGCAGGATGTAGAGAGAGCGCGTGAGAATGATGGAAATAATCTAATATATAAAATTCTCGTGTCACAATATTCGTTCCTGTATTCCTCCGAAACGGCTTGACTGATTCTTATGAATTTTTTTATGCATATTCAGTAAGTCTGAGAATTGATGTACAGATGTAACTTTTACATAATGTCCATGCAAATATCATTATGCTTTGGCGTATGTAACAACCCTATGATATAGACACTGGCTTTATCATCAATTCCAGTGCCAAAAAAAATATATAAACGTCACTTCACAATGACACTTTTTTTTAAAGAAAGGATGTAAGACAGTAGCGTTCGACGATCTTAAAGCCTATTCGTTCGTACCTTTGCCTTAAAAAAAAGAAATGACAATTATTGACGCTTGATTTTTTTGCTTGCGTCATTCAATACAATGTTACCTGTACTTTTGAATCAGCTGATCCGATGTTCTATTCAAATCAGCTGAGTTCTGTTGTTATTTTTTTCTGCCGAAGAAAATAAATCATTCGGCCTTCACGCCTTTTTCCCATGGACTTAGAGAACCACACGTG
This sequence comes from Plusia festucae, assembly GCA_950381575.1. Taxonomy (NCBI): domain Eukaryota; kingdom Metazoa; phylum Arthropoda; class Insecta; order Lepidoptera; family Noctuidae; genus Plusia; species Plusia festucae. The sequence continues at coordinate 2,229,656 of OX494457.1, forward strand.
TTGAATTTAAATGGATGATTTCAGCTTTTTTTAATTTTGCTAGACTAAATTTAATTATTAGTGGAGAGAATAAAAAACCTTTAAAACAATAGATTTGTTTAATCTATGTATGTACTTAAAAAATCATCGGGCAAAAAAAAAGTGTAGGTATTTAAAATTGAAAATCATCTTTTCATACAAACATAAGTCACGTGACCTGTCACTTTGTATGAAAATTTCATTTTCAATTTTAAGATTTCGACCTATGTTCCTTGGGGTAAGTTGTTCAGTTTTATGCACCTGATTACCTCGTTGAATATACGCACTCCATAAAAAATAATCCTGTTTAAGTGAACCAACAACGGAGTATAGACAATAAAATACTATAGAGTTGGTAGATACTTTGTTCCAGCAGTGGCATAAGTTAATTTGTCTGAAAAAATCGAAATATCCCATTCCGAAAACCCCACAGTATCCCGTATCTATTCTCAATAGCTAACAATTTGTAACATCAGCTGATTTGAATAGAAAGCTCTATGGACTCGTCAGCTGATTGTCACAGAACTCAGGTACGTTGCATAACTGAATGCTTAGAAATGTTTGCTTTGTTGTGTTTTTTCTTAAAGAGGAGAGATGGGTAGGATGAAACTTAGGCCGGCTATATTAAAGGCGTTGTTGGACCATCCGTCATTTGCCTACCGATAACGAATGGTTACCAATTTAAAACTAGTGTTTTTCAAAAATCTTTGTTTTTAATCTAACTAAGGAATTTAATCCTTGTGTCGCGGGGGTTTCAGAAACATTCAAATCACATGCACAAAGAACACCCAGACTTGGAACAAGCATCTGTGGATCACACAAATGCTTGTCCCATGCGGGGATCGCACCCGCAGCACGTCGCGCACAGTGGTAATTAGCGTGGTGACCTATACCACGCTATCAGTGCAGTTTTTCACCACCATCATCAGCCTATAGTCGTCCACTGCTGGACAAAGGCCTCTCCTGGCACGCCACTGAGCTCGATCTTCAGCTCTTCGTCTCCAAACACTGCCAGCCACTTTGCGGATGTCGTCGCTCCATCTAGCCCCTGGTCGTCCTACACTAATCTTGCCGAGACCTGGTCTCCACTCAAGAACACGGTTATCGGTTCTACAGCATACATGACCAGCCCACTGCCACTTCAGCTTGCTTATCAATCAAAAAAATAATTGACTGCACGGATAGCCGAGTGGTATAAGTCACCACGCTAATTACCACTGTGCGCGACGTGCTGCGGGCTCGATCCCCGCATGGGACAAGCATTTGTGTGATCCATAGATACTTGTTCCAAGTCTAGGTGTTCTTTGTGCATGTGATTTGAATGTTTGTGAAACCCCCGCGACACAACGATTAAATTCCTTAGTGCGGGCGTCGTTTTTTTTTCTGGGCTATATCGGTAATTTTGGTTCTCTGCCGGATCATCTTATTTCTGATTCGATCCTTTAGAGACACCAAGAATATCCCGCTCCATAGCTCGCTGAGCGACTTTTTTTAAATAAACAAAAAAACAGTACCAAACTTTTTAATTAAGAAGAAAATTTAAAGCCATTTAAAGTGTAAAACAACAGCTGATTACCAGCTGGTACTAAAGAATGCCTACCTGTTACCAACTACAAGCACAAATTAAACCTTAACTCAAACTTATATAGTTGAAAATTAAACGTTTTCATTCTGAAGAGACTTTTTTCGTGTTTATTTTGGTTGTACGATTTTGGAGCTTATTTCTGTTGAAATAAAGCAGATTCTGCTTAAACGTATGTTTTGGTATTGTTTTTGAGTGGTTGTTGCTAACTGGCTGTATTTTAGGTATTATTGGTTGCACAGCTGATCGTGTTGAGGTCTATTTATATTAATACATACAATAATGCTGTGGAGTTTTTATCAATACGCCAACCTCTAAAATTACTGAGTCCTAGAAAAAGAGAAAGAAGATATAGGTATGTTAGGTCCATAATAACTGATTGCCTCGACTGCCTCGTTGGTCTAGTGGTCGCAAGCGCGACTGCCGGGCACGAGGTCTCGGGTTCGTTTCCCGGGTCGGGCGAAAAATATTTATTGAGTTTAGAAATTCTCAGTACCGCTCAGAGTCAGGAAGCCGTTGGTTCAGCGTCTGATCCCTCTCCCGTCGTGTTGGTCAACCGTCCCATCGGACTATGAGAGTGAAGGAACAGAGAGTGCACCTGTGTTTGCGCACACACTTGTGCGCTATAATATCTCCTGCGTACATTTTTTTTTTTAAAAGATTACTAGCAATGCGGGTCGCACGTTACTAGTAATCTCGTTAACCCCTCGTGCTAAGCTAAGATGCTTGTGTTACGAGTGGGTTCACGTCGGTAGTGTAATGGGTGGGATTCGAACCTGCAACCACATGATCGCAAGTCCGACGCCCTAGCCATTGGCTACCGCCGCTTCACATGGCTGATCTCACTTGAGATTGGCCGCCGAGACCGAAATTCGGTCTGGATATTATTATTTACTGACTCGCCTGTTGGTCTAGTGGTTAGAGACCCTGACTGCTAAGCCGGAGGTCATGGGTTCGATTCCCACCCAGGAGAAATCTTTGTGTGATGAGCACGGTCATTTGTTCTGGGTCTGGACTCTGGGTGTTATTTATTTTCTGTAATGAGTATGCATTTAGAAGTATGTTTATCAGTTGTCTAGTTGCCATATTACAGGCTCTGCCTAGTTTGGGATCAGATGGCCGTGTGTGAGCTGTCCCAAGATATGATTATTATTAACATTCACGCTTTCAACGTTAATTTGACAGGAAATAATTATATAATAATTAATCACGTACTGTAACTATTCTATATTAAAACCAATTACCTATAATATATTTTTATAGGGTCGCCCATTATTAGTTTTCTTGTTTACTATATAAAGTAAATAAACTCAAAAACAGCTGTCTCCCATCCAATTCCTGACCTCAGTTACCGTTGCTGTAAATCAAAATCATCAAATCCCATTTTTACCTGCGCGTGCGCGGGAAACATCCAAACTCTATATAACATTCTAACTGTGAAATAACGTCGTTTTGAACCGTGGGAGAGGCGAAGGTAATTCTTCATACAGCCTATTACAGACAGACAGTGAATAGGAAGCATTATATACTTTCGTAGCTTATAATATCGTGTGGGCGTCTTTATTTGAAGTTCTTTTGTTCTGGATTTAAATTGGCGTCTATGGTACTCGGTGATTAGGGTTTTTTTTCATTCATTTGGAAGTTTTAGGTGGTTATTTTTAATAATAATACCGGCCTATATACGTCCCACTGCTGGGCACAGGCCTCTTCCCATACAGAGAAGGGATGAGCATTGATCAACACGCTTGCTCATTGCGGGTTGGCGATTTCAGATTCCAATACTTTGAAATCCAGGTTTCCTCACGATGTTTTCCTTCACCGTTTGTCAATGATGTCTTAGAATGATTAAGAAAGTACATATAACTTTGAAAAAGTCACATTAGTACTTGCCTGGGTTCGAACCTGCGACCATGTGCATGCGAATCTGGTCATTGAACCGCTAGGCCACCACGACTATTATTTTATTTTTATTTAAACTGAATTGCTATTACTTTTGAGAACGTAGGTATTTAAGACACAGGACACTGGTATCAATGGTTTGCCTTTGTTTTTTGTGCGTTATCATCAACAAAGTTTGTTTGTTTCATCTATATATATATAAAAATTAATCCCGTTTTCCGTTGTCACATAGCATGAAAACGGCTTGACCGATTTGGCTGATTTTGATCTTTAAATGTTTGTGGAAGTCCAGGGAAGGTTTAAAAGGAGTAACACATAAATAGTAAGTAAAAAAAAAAATGTTCCTAAACTCGGGAATTACCTTAATTAATTTACTTTTGACAGAACGAAGTCTGTCCGGGCAGCTAGTTATAATATAAATTTACAGGCACATGTACGAGCTAACCTGCTCGTCTATTATTTGTATTGACCCACAAAGAATTCACATTGCTATACATCGGTATTTATTGTTTATGACCTGGAGAAGGGTTCGTGTTAGTGTTGCCAGACGTCCCGTATTTCACGGGACGTCCCGTATTTCAGGCATACATTCAAATGTCCCGACGGGACAGGCTCTGTCCCGTATATCAATTCGATTTGTAATTGCGGAGTCGATCGTGCTACAGTTTGAACAGTAGGTACCTATCTACCAACGCAACGCACACCGTCCGTATGTATCATCTGCTCATGAAGCTCTATACTACGTGCGTGCATCCATCCGTTTGCCTCGGCTGCGCGCGAGCTACCGAAAGTAACATCCTCTCTAAGGTGCTGTTTTTAAACTTTAAGTCGCCAGTGATTTATAACAATTTTGAAAAGGCTGCTGAACAAGATAGATGAACTGAATATGGACTGTTTGTATGAAGAATTTCAGTTGATTAAGAAAAGCCTGGACATTGCAGCTACATCTTCTGTTGAAAAAACGATGAGTGCTATTGAAAAGTGGAAGAAAGTACTAGAAGAGTTTTCCTATAACAAAATCCCGAACATTTTTCGCATCATATCTTTCTTTTTCAGCATCCCAAGCTCAAATTGCTTCGTGGAAAGGGTTTTTTCTTTTTTCACAAATGGTGTTAAAGTGGACCGATGTCCGAAACAAATTAATGTACCCCAGACTTAATTAAAAGTGAACTAATGACTTCTTTTAATTATGATTATAATTGTATTGATTTTTATAAATATGTAAAATCCAACAATTTTTGATTTTATTTACGAGATTTGATTAATCTTACGCATACTTCTGCAAAATATTTAAAAAAATAATTAGGTTTTTTATTTTTCCCGGATAAAAAGTTGAAATCCCGTATTTTTTTGCCCATTTAAGCGTTTGTCCCTTACAGGCTGAAAAAAAATCTGGCAACCCTAGTTCGTGTAGTCAAAGGTATTTAAAAATAACTGTACTTATGTTGTTTGTATAGCTATCTGAAATGATATTAAATTATTATCTCGACGACCTCCATGGTCGTGTGGCGTACACACCGGTTTTCAAAGTGTCGCTAGCTCTGAGGTCCCGGGTTCGATCCTCTGACGGGTTAATAAAAAAAAACACTTTTCTACATTGTCTCGGGTCTGGGTGTTTGTGGTTTGTTGTTACCTTGTTTGTACGTTGTCTCTGATTCCATAACACAAGTTCTTTAGGTACTTACATTGGATTCTGAGAATGTATGTGATGTTGTCCACATTTATTTATACGCAATGCAAATATTTATTTCACTGGGCAAAGTATCTTAAAATATTTTAGTGTGTTATATATTTTTTCCATTAACTTTATATTTTTTTGTTCTTTGAAACTACCATTGACTATATTTGATAATAGCTGACCCGTGCCCATTATACTGGGCATCAAACATGACCAAATATAGCATAAGGCACTCGGAAATAACATAGCTTCATACTGGTGAAAGAATTATCATAATCGGTTTCAGAGATTACATCTTGCAAACTCACAAAATCTCTTTTTATAATAAGTATAGTAATAATGCGTTCAGGGTGTTGTTGGGGCTGCCCCGGAGCTGCAGTGCATCGGGGATGTTCGCCGACGCCCGTGTCGACTGTTTCTACACGACGATGCGAAAGCGGTGCACATCTCTGGGGCGCAGGCTCCGGACCACCTCCAACACCTTACTGAGCGTATTTGCAAACAGGTTTGATTGTCGATACATTAACCATTGTTATATGATTAATGTAATGACAAACAAACAAATGAGGCAGGCGTATTATTAATTATTTTCTTTTATGATTTTAAGTGGATTTTATAATATGCACATTTTATTTATATTATTTAACTAATATTACTGTTACAGATAGAGTGATTACTTAATATTTTAATATATATTTTAATTAATTAATTTATTTTTTTATGTACAACACAATATGTAATATACACATATGATCTAGATGGATTGAAATAAATGATTTGAATTTGAATTTGAATTTGAATAGTTAACTTTTTAAGCTATCAATTGAGTCTAGAAAAATAATTGAAAAGTTACATAGAACTGGAGATACTTACAGTTAAAAAAACTAAGAAAACTGAACCACTTAACAACAGGAAGTTCCTATTAAAATATCCATCCGTCTCTGCAGTACACCTGAAAGTAACAGAGAAAGCATGTGATTTAACGGCCACTTAGAATTGAGTACCGCTTTAGTATTCAGCCATAAGGCTTTTATGAATAACTTACTGCAGTTTAAAACCACGCCCACAGTTACCTACAAACAAAAGACTGCGCCTGCGCATATTACATCCTACAAAGCTAAAACCAGCTGATCCAACAGATGATTACTTATAATTCCAATTTCGAACATCTCGCTCGCTTCCGGCACACATGCGCGTGCGCATCTGTCATAACTATTGATCAGCGTTCGATATTTGAATTGATAATTGTCAGTTGTCACCTTTTGATGCACCTTGAGGTGGTATTACTGTTACAGTTTAGTAGTTACAAAGTTATTTAAGTGCTCATCAAATTGACAACTAGTTGGACCCAGTTACTTTTCAATGTGGTTCTGGCTGACGTTCAAATTATAATTAAGTAAATTAAACTATGCGCACTTTGTACACAGTTGAATATTCCTATTGAAAGATGGAGTGGAACTTGCTGATGCGGTTTCTTTTGCGTGGATGTCGGTTAGCCTAAGTATACAAAGATTTTACAAGTTATATACAGAAACCTTCCTCGAGAACTACTCTATTTATAGGTGAAAACAGCATGAAAATCGGTGCGTTTTTTGAGCTTATCGCGAACAGACAGACGCGGTGGAGGAGTTTAATAATAATACCGGCCTATAAACGTCCCACTGCTGACCACAGGCCTCTTCCCACATAGAGAAAGGATGAGCATTGATCACCCCGCTTGCTCATTGTGGGTTGGTAATTTCAGATTCAAATACTTTTAAATCCAGGTTTCCTCACGATGTTTTCCTTCACCGTTTGCCAATGATATCTTAGAATGATTAAGAAAGTACATATAACTTTGAATAAGTCACATTGGTACTTGCCTGGGTTCGAACCTGCAACCATGCGCATGCGAAGCCGGTCATTGAACCTCCAGGCCACCATGACATTGGTGGAGGAGTTTGTTTTACAATATCTAGGTAGGGATTATAGGCATATATTCTGTACTTTTTTAAATTGTAAACAGTTGCAAATGAAATGTCTCTAAAAAAAAGCTATCACTGTTAAAGAACAAGCATGATCCTTCACAGCGCTGATCTTCACCCATTCTTATTTTTTTGGTTATGCGGGACTTGCAGTACGAGATAGCAGACCACAGTCCTCAGATTCATACCAACAACCTCTTGCATACTCGTCTGTTTATGAAAAATTAATAATATAGCAAGCCTAAACCAGTTCTAATGGTATTTCTATACACACAAGATAATGAATATATAAGGTACAAGACATTGACTTCATTTGACCCTAACTCCATATGCAGACTCCTTTCTTCACTTACGAAAAGGCCGAGCAAGGACGCCTTGTACAAAAAATTGAAAAAAAAAGGAACCATCCGCCATCTGTCAGGCAGGCACGCGCCGACGCGTGGCAACAGCCAATAGGAAAGCTGCGCGCTTCTACTATTACAATGACGCCATATTGCGAGTGAGTTCTTTTTTTTTAATTTGACATTTGAAGATTTTTGACCACCTTTCGTTCGTATTTTTAGACTAGAATTTTAGCAGAGTATTAAACCTGTAAGAATTTGATTATTTTTTTTTAGAAGTTATTAGGCATTTGTTCAACTGTTCCAGTGCAATTACTATGGGCTGTAGGAAACAGCCCCCTCAACCATACTAAGAGCGAACATTAAACACCGCGGTTGTTAGTCAAATTGGCGATTCGACTGGCCGTGTGACTTGAATTTGTCTACTAGTACTATCAATGTCTACGTTTTGACGCCGTAGGTAATGACAGGCAGGACGCACTGGTTGAAGACTTTCGTATTCAAATTCTTTAGGCGACGAAAAGACTCGACGTAGTTTACCAAACGCTACCGAGCCTGAAGCCTCCGCCAAATAGGAATTTCCGTATCTTTTAAAACTTAACCCATTTTAAACCAAAAATAGGTATTCGTGATAAGATAAAACCGACTTTGGGGTTAAGAATATAAAGTTAATAAGACTATAATTATTCTTAAAGTTTCCTTCACCTGAACTTTCATCCCTCAACCCGTAAATAATTAAAAAATTAAGAATTTTGAACAAATTTAATGATGCTGCCATTAAACGAGGATTTGTTCGTGATTTTCATTGAGTTTTCAGTTTCACAAGCGCAAAAAGAAATTTGTTCTTATACCAACTTAAGAATTGCAGTTGGGTAACTGAATTTCTTGTGTATAAACTATATGGTTAACCTTATACGACTGCAAATATAAAGTTGTAATGTTCTAATTATAGATTTTCTTTGTTACTATTAATTTATTTAGTACCTGCTAAGTAATTATGCATGGTTTATATAAGTTTTCAGCTATAGAACCAGGAAATGTAGGGAATATACCTAAGCAATATTTTATCCTAATGAAAAAACTAATGAAAATATTTAAAATTTTAATACACAAAGGTGTGTCCTAAATCACAGGCACAAAAACCTTTTCGACATAGAACATAATTATATACATTTAAAAGGAGTGCGGATATTCAACGAGGTATAGGTCGAAATCTGAAAATTGAGTTTTCATACAAACATAAGTCATGTGACCTGTCACTTTGTATGAAAAGTTCAGTTATTCAGTTTTATGCACCTGATTATTTATTGTGGATCACACAAATGCTTGTCCCATGCGGGGATCGAGCCCGCAGCACGTCGCGCACAGTGTTACTTAGCGTGGTGACCTATACCACTCGGCTATGTCGAAACTAATTTTAATAAAAACTATTTTTTAGGTTTATTAGCCTTTGAGAAAACGGACATACCAATAGTGAGTTTATTTTATACATACTAGCTGTGGCCTGCGATTACGCCCGCATGGGCGTTTTTTATCGCGACAAATATAGCCTATGTCTTTTCTCAGGCTTTAGACTATTTATGTGCCAAATTTCATTTAAATCGGTTTAGTAGTTTAAGCATGATTGCGTAACACAGACAGGGTTACTTTTTCATTTATGATATTAAGAAATTATGGTTGAATTTATCAAATATTAAAATTTCTTACAACTGACATGTGATCAACCCTACGAAGGATGTAATTAACCCGAAGACATTACCTAATCGAGTAATTGGAGAAATTAACAGCACTTGAGTCGATTAGTATTAAGCATGGGAGTGACATCACTACGCTTGACATTTGGACGGCAGGTGCTTGGCGTCCCTTTATTATTTTTAGTTCAAAATAAGATGATTATCTATCACAAAGACTAAGACTTATTTAGATATTATTTCCAACTTCTAAGCAATATCCTTACTAATACAGGATTATTTTCATGGAGTGCGTATATTCAACGAGGTAATCAGGTGCATAAAACTGAACAACCTTTCCTAAGGAACATAAGTCGAAATCTCAAAACTGAAAATCAACTTTTCATACAAACATAAGTCACGTGACCTGTCACTACGTAAGAAAATTTCATTTTCAATTTTAAGTTTTTAAGTCTGCTGTCCCTGGGAGCTATGAAAAAATGAAGCTTATAAGCTAACGTAATCAAAAGATACAGCCGTTTATGCCGCAAATTTTCGACACTCGCAAGGGAATCAAAACCTACTGGGTACTTCCCGGGAACTTAGAATCATGAAATTTGGTACGAAGCAACGTGTTATAGTAAAGGTAAAGAAAAAATTGCTAAAACGTTAATTTTTATTTACATCATATAATAAGAATAGTTTTAATAATTTTAAACTTAGGTTTGTACGGAATCCTCGGTGCGCGAGTCCGGCTCGCACTTGGCAGGTTTTTATTTCAGTAATATTGGGCACTCACATCCTCTATAATTTAGCATAATGCTTCCTAAGACCACAGCTTAGTACATCCTACTAATATTATAAATGTGAAGAAAGTGTGGATGTTTGGATGTTTGTTACTCAATCACGCAATAAAGGCTGAGTGGATTTGAGTGAAATTTGACATGCATGTAGCCTTGGACATGGAAAAGAACATAGGCTACCTTTTATCCCGATTCCTTAAGTAGTTCCGAGGGAAAATTGAAAATTGTTTACGAGCAAAGCCGTGGGCAGACAGCTTTGAAATTTGGTACTTTTCTCTATTACAGCGCAAGCTATATTTGCTACGTGAAAATTTTATTCCATTTTTCATTTCTTTTTGGACCCAGTTTTGAAGTCCACGCAGATGAAGTCGCGGGTAGAAGCTAGTTAGTAAATAATAATGCGTTTGTTTTGCAACACGACTCCTTCAAGCGTTGCAAATGAATCTGACGGCAAAGTTTTTAATGAACAAAAGTTTTCGTGCAAATGATTAACCAGAGTAAACTGTATTTCGTATTTGAATTACCATTCGCCTTTGTTGCTTTGTGTAAAACAAACAAAAATGGCAGACGAAGTATTAAAAAATAGACGCGTGCAGTAGAAAGTTCATGTATTATTATTACAGCAAAAATGTCGCGGGGTCGGTCGACCACATTGCGAATAGCCAGATGGCGGGCTACACCTTGCGTCGTGTGCGCATGCGCGCGACTCCCGCCTAATTTCTTACGCATCTGTCAAAGTTGTTTTTTTATGCAGATTAGGCAAAGATGTTTTGTTGTTCGGCCTTTGTTAAAGTAGGTACTGTTAAGGATTATTTTTCTATACGGATTATAAACGTATAACTGTATTATCATAGTTTTCGTAACTTGTAAGGGTTGTATGAATCAATCATACAAAGGTGAAGCTGCGTTTGTCGAGTTGGATCCGTGGATGAGTGACAAGAAAAGTTAAGCAAAGCCTACAGAAGTTGTTCTTATGATGGTTGACCATATATTTATATATTTATGAACTGTTTGACAACTTCTTCGTCCTGCCCTTATCCCATTCATATGGGGTGGGCGCAATGCGTATTTTCCTTCCATTCCTCTCTATTACTCGTCATCGCGGCATCCACTCCTTTCTTATGTCATCTTTCACACAATCGATCCATCTCTTTTTCGGTCTCCCTCTGCTTATATACCCATCCACAGTCATACTTATAACCTTTTTTTTTAATAAAAAGGACTCCCGCACTAAGGAATTTAATCCTTGTGTCGCGGGGGTTCCACAAACATTCAAATCACATGCACAAAGAACACCCAGACTTGGAACAAGCATCTGTGGATCACACAAATATGCTTGTCCCATGCGGCGATCGAACCCGCAGCACGTCGCGCACAGTGGTCATTAGCGTGGTGACCTATACCACTCGGCTATCCGTGCAGCCAAACTTGGTTATGTGACTTTCAACCCTCCTCATAACATGTCCATACCACGACAAACGCTTACCTCTCATCTTTTCATTCAAAGGCATTACTTTCAAGCTTCCTCTAAAGACATCATCTCTTTAAAGGATACTGTGTACTCCAGTAACTGGGTCGGGTAGGTTAGATGGGCTGATGGGCGGTCCCTACATGTACTAACGGTATTTAGGTTATTTCCGGTGAGATTAAAAGCTGACCTCAATCATTTGGGAAAAGGTCATTAATTAATCACCACGCTTGCTTTTCGTAAGGACGAGTTACTACGATAACACATGCATGTATTTAAACGTACGTTTTTTTTAATTTTATTCGCAATGTGAATCGCACAATACTAGTATTCTTGTTAACCCCTCGGGGTAAAAGAAATGCTTGTGTTACGAGTGGGTTCACGTCGGTAGTGGAATGGGTGGGATTTGAACCCATGTCCGATGCCCTAGCCAGCCTTCGCCGCTTATAGTAATACGATATTTTTGTTAGAGTGCTATTTAGTTTGCTGTGTGTACATAAAATAGTTACAATGTTATGAAAATTGGATTATACAATGCCATCAAAAACATAACTTGTAAAAACAAAATTTTTCACAAAAAAAAAAACACCGACTTCAAAAACCCTGAAGAAGCCACTTAAAAGCGAAAAATAAACAGATTATAGGTGCCTATAAAAATTTAGGTTTGCCCTCAATCCCCTGGGATCCTATCATCAGTTCCCAACTTGGTGACAATGGGACCAGCTCAGGAGACTACTAGTACTATATCGAAAGTATGACGTTGATTTGGTCGTGAAAGCATAACAAATGGACACAGATGCATTTTTCATAATAATAATTATGTGATTAGATTACAATTAACCCTTGTAGTATTTGTATTGTATGACTAACAGCAAAGTCTTATCTTCGATTTCCGACTTAGGTAAAGCTACAATGGAATTATCAAAAAAGCTTTCAATGAAATAGCTTTTTCATCATAATTAGGTTTTGTATGATAAGAAACTATTGGGTATTAATTACAACAAGTAATTAGTAAATTGATCTAAACTTATACAAAAGTTGTGTAGTTCTTAGAATGTGGTTTTTCATTAAGACTTTCTATGAAAAAAGTAATTAGTCAACTAACTTTGTTATAAGCTTAATAGGTCACCTAATAACCCATAATAAAATCCTACTAATATTATAAATGTAAAAGTGTGGATGTTTGGATGTTTAGATGTTTGGATTTTTGTTACTCAATCACGTAAAATCGGCTGAACGGATTTGGATGACATTTGGCGTGCATGTAGCCTTTGACATGGAAAAGAACATTAAGGCCACCTTTTATCCCGATTCCTTAAGTAGTTCCCGAGAGAAAATTGTTTACGAGCTAAGCCGCAGGCAGCTTTGAAATTTGGATTTTTTTATATCATTGAGTAATTATCTTTGAACTTCTTTATTATACGCTCAGCCTTTTCCCAAGTTATGTTGGGGTCTTGTTTTTCTTAATTATTACAAGCACTTATGAAATCTGACGCATCTTTTAGAAGACCACTGTCCAATATAGTAAATATTACGCAATCTCTAAAGTTACTCAGAAACTGGTTCAATTTATACATTTCTTTAGGTCGGTCTGTTAAAAAAATAGTATTTTCCTTGTTGTTGGAAAATATACGAGTGGGAAATACGAGAATATTTTGTTAGCTTTTTAATATAATATTTAGGTATAATGGATTTGCGAAATTCCCTATTGCTTTATCTGCGGAAAAATTCGGTAACTAAGGTAACAATTTTGGTATGTGATTAAAATAAAATACCTAACTCATTCGTAACACTTTTTTCAGACTACTTTTAAACCTAACTCAGTTAGCTTCCATTGGCACAAAAATAATAAAGAACATAGACACGAAAAGACAAAAGCTTGGTACTATTTGGCATACAAATTTAAGTAGATACTTACTTTAAGCTATACTCCATTTATTATAGCATTAGAAAAAAGAGGCTAACAGAAGCAGGAATTGAAAACATTTTATTTCAAAGAAATTGTTTTAAGTACTTAAATAAACGAAATAAAACTTTTTTTTTTTTAATTACGCTTTATTTATAACAATATCTTCATCACACATTACAAACTTACACCAAAACAATGAATGAGCCAACCAATCATGTCATGATGACTTAGATTTAATTAAGATTAAAATAAAAGTAATTTTTAGAACAATATTTTAATTAAAATAACAACTTACAACACACTATAGTGAAACTTCTTCGTCTTCATCATAGGATTTAGTCATAATAAAATAATAAATAAACAAATAATGGTAGGATAATAGTAAAACGAAAAACGTTCCAGTATTGTTCATCACTGCTTCTTTTAGCTTTTTAGCATTGACACTGTCATTTTAGATTGGAATGAAATATTATAAATAAATGAAAGCCACATAATTTGTTATGAAAAATGGTTAACATGATTACAAATAAGTGTGACAGCTGGTATGTAAATAGATTTTAATTTATAGGCGTCAATCGTAACTGTAACAAGTTTATTGTACTTTTGCAACAAAGTGTACATTATAAATAACCTTTTTTAACTTCTGTCTAATGCTATTTTAAATGGAGTATAGGTATAAACTTTTAAAAACATGTAAGTAGTTTAAAAAGAGCAAATTTATAACCCTAAAATTAAAATAGACTTGTATTTAAAAAAAACGTCCAAATTTTATATTTGGACGTTTTTATATTGACTATTTTCGTTTATCAGAAATAAAAATACTTGTAAGCGCGTGCCATAAAATTCAACCCTTTGATCGCCGACCCATTACTCCAAGTCCTCTCAATTTCGCATTAACACCTTTTACACACAAAGGCCCTTCGAAATGTCACATGAAAATTAACTTTCATACCATCCCTTTGTACGACACATCTGCTTGCAGAAAATACCTATACGCTGTGGAGTGTTGACATTCTCCCACTCCTTTTTTTGTCTCGTTCTATTGTACGTAGTGTGAAGGGGATAGATTATGGGGTATTGATGCGCGCGCAGCTTTCCCGGAGCCCTTGATACGTTCGGCGTGTCGTTGACTACCACACTCCGCCGCCGTACCGCGTCGCGTGCGGACGTCTTCGTCAAATCAAACGTCGTCGTGTTTTCAAAGTGCGCTATGGATATCGTGAGTTTATAAAAAACACCGTCGCGTAATAAAATCGTGTATTAATATTAATTCGCGTAAAAGTGAGATGATATAGAGGTTTTTTTGTTTTATATTTTACGGTTTTTGGATTGTATTCGTATCAATGATGGGCGTTAGTGGTTGTATGAGCGTGAGGCAGGCGAGGGGCTCCTGTCACTGTCCCGCGTGCCCTAGGGCTTCGGGACATGTCCAGATGCCTCCGCAGACGCTCGTTCTACCCCCCATGGCTTTGGAACCAGAAACAACCCCCGTTAAGGACAAAAAAGGATCTAAAATGAAGGTTCTAAAGAAAATTAAGAAAAAAATTGGATTAGGTGAGTTTTAACGGCTTTTTTTATTGTTATCGTTAAGTAAACCGATAACTTTTAATTCTTGCACGTAAATACGTTTTTTTTTTCTTAACTAATTACAATCATGGTGTATGTACAACATAATAATATGTATGTTTATATGTTATGTCGGTACGCTTGTTAAAGTAACGGTCATTTTAACTAAGATTTTATCAGTGCCTAACCGCAGTTAAAAATATTGAAGGTAGATTTTTATGATTTCAATTATTTTACCGACACGTTTTTAGCGTCCATACTTTGCTGTTGCAGTTTAGGGTTACGTATTAATATACTTATTTTGGACTTTAATGGTAGATTTGAGTGTTCTTTGTGAATGTGATTTGAATGGTTGTGTAAGCTCCTGAGTGCTATGTATTACCTAATACTGGAACTGTTAAGAAAAAGAAAAATGATACGACTTTTCAATTGGTCCCGTAAAATGTTTTTTTTTTATTTTAGCTATCAATACTTAACTAATGCAATAAAATATCTCAAAAACAGTTTTTAGTATTTGTATCATACGGTTTAATGTTTCACTAACAACCGTGTATGTACCTACTTAAACCATTTTATTTGCTTACATAACTAGTAAAAATTTTATTAGCGATAAGGCAGTTAAAGTCGACAAACATTCGTAGGATCAATTTTAATCTCGACATCGTAATAAAGCGTAGCGAACTGTAATGGGATTTTTTTTGCGAGACTTTTTTGTATTTTTCCTGTTTCATAAGTAATTTGTTGTAACAAATGATTTTATTTGTGTCATTAGGTTCAATAACCTTCTTATACAACAGCAAAAACAAAAAAAATGCTAATCATAAAAATAATAAAATGTAAAAAATTAATAGCACGAGTCATTTGATTTCGCATCTGTTTAAATGAAAATAAAATAAAATATCCTTTAATATTATATTTACATATTTTTAAAATATAAAACAATAAAATATATTTATAATTTTAAACTCGAAAATGTTTTTGTAATAAAAAACAAGTCGCTCGTGCCATCTGCGTACCTCTCCGTGTTAAGGTATTGCCGATCGACTTTTTTTACCGTTTTTTTTTCTCATACCAGCCAGCTGCTTTGCACCTTGACTTATTCCAACGATTCCATATTTCCATAGGTTTTTAAAGTATAACATAATCTTTTAAATGAACTATCTCATATAGAAAGCGGTGAAGGGTTGGCGAATCAGGGTGCTGTATCTGTTGTCATTCAAGAAGTCCTTCATAGAATAGCCTAATGGGGGCTATCGTGTATCAAAAATCCGCTAGGGTTGCTAGTGTCGCATAAGGTCTGTCATTCTCCACCAATGAGAGACAAGCTACTATCCTGTGATTGGTCGAAATTGTCAGATGGACCTTATACTACACTAGCGACTCTTGCGGATTTTTGACACGCGGTAGCTCCCATTATGACATTTTTTTTTTAATTTCCATATTATCACAACAATTTTATGAGTTTTCTAAAAACTTTACCGTATATCGACTTAATTCCTATTAAGAATACTTCAGAATATTATCAAAGGATCATTAAAATTATCTTTTCGTAATGTTTATACCGAGAATTTAGCAATGTGATTATGTGACCTCAAAAAGTATAGAATGGTTGGTCTCGCAATTGATTTCGTAACGAAGTATAATGTTACAGTTTTTTTTTATTAAGTTTCTCACGTATGACTTTGTTCTTACATTTTTAGGTTGTTTAAAATAAGTTTGATTTTCTCTCAATTTTTCTTTAGTAAAATAAAAGAATATACCTTATTGTATGTACTCCAATATTTAACACAGCTTAATTACAAAAAAATCTTAAGGGTTCAACCGTACGGTCTTATGGCTAAAAGCGATGTCTTTATCCAACCTTAGGATGGACAGAAAGACAATATTTTTTATAGAGGGGTGGTCTGCTGCGTACTGCATTATGAAGTACTAGCTTCTGCCCGCGACTTCGTCTGCGTGGACTTCAGAATTGGGTCCAAAAAGAAATGAAAAATGTGAAAGTAATGAAAAATGGAATCAAATTTTCACCCGTGTCAGCCTCGGGAACTACTTAAGGAATCGTGATAAAAGGTAGTCTATGTTCTTTTCCATGTCATAGGCAACATGCATGCCAAATTTCATCCAAATCCGTTTAGCCGTTTTTGCGTGATTGAGTAACAAACATCCAAACATCCACACTTTCACATTTATAATATTAGTAGGAAGTAGAATGGGAGACAGATATAAAAATTTAATACAGTTACCTCCGAATACTTAAACGGTAATTAACTTTGACACGTACTTAAAAGTCTATCTGTCGTTATTTTGCATGTTAATGTGACAGATGCAGATCAGACTTAACGGCGGCTTTTAAACTGATTGACGTTTCAGTATTCAGCCAATAATCTATACTAATATTATAAAGCTGAAGAGTTTGCTTGTTTGTTTGAACGCGCTTATCTCAGGAACTACTGGTCCGATTTGGAAAAATTCTTTCACTGTAGATAGCCCACTTATTGAGGAAGGCTATAGGCTATAATTTGCCGCGATAGCCGACGCCCACGCGGGCGGAGCCGCGAGCAAAAGCTAGTGTTATAATACTTATGTATCTTTGTTGGAGTTTTGGTATTGGAAATACAGTATTTTGACATACAATTAAAGAAACAACAGTTCTTAAGCTTTTAATTACCCATTTAAATAAATTTATTAACAATACCTTAGAAACACATGTTGAAGCTCAATGACTTACAAACAAAGATAATTTAGCGAACAATAGCTTGAAAGCGCCAGATGTGCTTAGCAATGTGGTCCTTATATCCGAACCTGGTCCCGGAAGGAAACGATTTGACAAAAGGACCAGATGTAAGTAGTATTAGTTGAAATTCGCCAGATGTCGAGTTGTTCTCTGTGTTAAAGACTTTTTTTTTTGTTTTTAAGAAGTAATTAAATGTGATTGTTTTTCGTTTTTTAATGTTTGTAGGTACTTCTAAGCTCATCTTGACATGCATGTAGTACATTAAATTGGAAATAAAAACAATTTTCGTTTATTTACATTTGATCTGATACATAATTTTGAAACTTTGTGTACTTTAATTCTTAGAATTTTCTTTATTGTACACCATTTTATTTACTCCTCGTGTTTTACCGTAATTATGTTTTATTCACAACAATTATTGGACTCTATGTGGGGCTGGGGCTGTAAAGCGGGTATTATTTGAAACAATACTAAAAATGTGTTCACAACTATTGTTGCTGAATGTACATAATATTCGTTTTTATCCACAATCATAATTAGGTACAGTGGCGTGCACAGAAATTTTAGTCAGTGTATAACAACGACCGGCAACTTTAGAACTTACAATTATTTATTTATATCATTAAGAGGGCATAAGTATGACCATAAATATGTATACACGTAGCAAAATTGTAAGACACTAATTTAACAGGAACTCACCATCAATTTAACTTTTAATAATTAATTAACAATATAAAATGATAACAGTTCTCAAATCATGTATATATTTTTGAGTTTCAACAGAAACTTTTCGCTAAATAAGTTTTACAATTTCGCTATGTGTATACATATTTATGCTCATGACTGTTCGCCTTGATTTTTTAAACTACAAAACGGATTTTTATACAATTTTGCAGCAGTAGTTCAAGAGTGTTTCAAGTTTTTTTACATAGGTAGGTATATTACTGAATACCCGTGCGAAGACGGGGCGGGTCCGCTAGCTTATTATAATCAACTACACGCTTTCACGTGAGTTTAAGGATTATAAACAATACCCTTTTATTGTAATATTTTTCGTTTATAACCTCACTTTATTCTTTCCCGCTCTTATTGGTTAGAATCGTGATTACTATGTGTGGTCAAATTACACCTCGCAAGGAAATCGTGAGGCCATGTACCTCTTTTTACAAAACTTTTTTGTTGCTTTTTGAACTAAGTTAGACGTTATGGATTTGATTTGAAATTGGAAATGTTATGTAATTTCGGCGGTTGTTTTGATTTATTTTTTTGTTTTTGTTTTTCTGTAGTGTTGTGATCTTCTTTGCCTAATTAAAAAAATATGTGGACAATTTCACATAAATTGCTACGAATCCAAAGTAAGTAGCTAAAGCACTTGTGTTATGGAATCAGAGACAACGAAGGTACCACAAAAACCCAGACCCGAGACAATGTAGAAAAGTGTTTTTCTAAATTGACCCGTCTGGATCGAACCCGGGACCGCAGAGCTGGCGACACCTTGAAAACCGGTGTGTACACCACTCGATCACGGATGTCGTCATAATTAATAACTATTTTTTTACTGAGTATGCTTCAGCTTACTTTAAAATAATACTTAATTTAAAGTGCTTTCGATCTTTATTATTACTATAAAATACTAATTAATGAACACTAACAATTTAATACTTACGAGTATAAAGGCGAAAGTTTATGAGTGTGTTTGCAACCTCTTAATGCTGAAACGGCTGGACTAATTTAAATAAAATTAAGTATGAAGGTAGCAGACACCCTGGTATAACACATAGGGATATTTATTCCGTAAAAAAAATAAGTTCGCAGATAATTTGCGGGTAACACCGCGCGTCGAAGCTAGGGGAAGCTCGAGAGGGGCTTGTGGCTAAGTGTAAGCCGTACGGTTTGACCGATAGTAAAGGTTAAGCCGCGCTCGCCGCGGTTGGTCCGTGGATGGGTGACCATTTGTAAACATACCGAGACCCCTCCGTGCCTGGGAAAGCACGTTAAGCCGTTGGTCCCGACTGTCATACAGTGATCTTTGATAGTCGTTAAGTCATTACAATTCTGACAACCAGTCTTACTTTGGAATACTGTATTACCTAGCAATAGGTTGTGGAGGTCAGATAGGCAGTCGCTCCATGTAAAATACGGTATTCAGCTAAATCCGGTAAGACTGGAAGCCGACCCCAACATAGCTTGGGAAAAGGCTAGGTAGAAGGCAGAAGACCGCGGGTCGAAGCTAGTTTGTATAAATTAGTGTTTTGGTACAATATAAAATATCTTTTTTTATTGTTTACAAACGGGAAGAGCTTATCGCTTCCGTTCCGTTTTATTATATATTCCCAGGACTGTATTTTTTTATCAATTTAGTTTTTATTTTTATTTAATATGCACTGATTATGGTGGTTTATTGTTGATAATAATTTGTATTGTTATTATATTAATAATAATAACACTCAGATTGAATGCAATAGCTACTGTTCCTGCGTCTTGGTACGCAAAAGGGGAGGGAGGTTCTATTCTTGCCGAAATTCTCCACGACATAGGCTTAGTGTAGAATACATTGCTGGCTTTAACCTTTACTAAATAAGGTAATGGCTCTTGTACGCAATGGATGCTTAAATAATACCGGCCTATAAATGTCCCACTTCTGAGCACTGGCCTCTTCCCATATAGAGAAGGAATGAGCATTGATCGCCACGCTTGCTCACTGCGGGTTGGCGATTTCAGATTCAAATTTCTTGGAATTCAAGTTTCCTCACGATGTTTTCCTTCACCGTTTGGCAATGATGTCTTAGAATGATTTAGAAAATACATATAACTTTGAAAAAGTCACATTGGTACTTGCCAGGGTTCGAACCTGCAACTATATGCATGCGAATCCGGTCATTGAACCTTTAGGCCACCACGACCAATGGATGCTTAAGTAATTTAAATATGCCATACATGGATACGTTAAATGTTTCACAGCTGGTTTTTTTATCTATTTATACCCAAAATTAAACATTTACCTTCTGATTATAACACTTAACTCCACAAACATGTTAAACACATAACTATCTTTTGTGTGCACAGTTGGTTAAGATACTTCAAGTTATGTAACAGAAGTCTGGTATCAGTAGCATATGTTCTATATCTATCTCTTTTTAACACGCTGTGGATTGTATCTTGCGTCTCTCTCTATCTTATTTACAAACTACCAGCTGTTTCGAAACGGGATCTTGGCGTGCGCCTGCGCATGTCTTAGGGGTGGCAGAATTTATTTTTAGACAACTTTGGCGGTGAATTTTTTTATACAACTTTGGAGTTTATTTTTAGTACAACTAGATATTTTCGACTTTGTTTAGAATAGGTAGATGTGGTTATAACTTATGTTAACTGAGATCTTCAGATAATTATATTCATTATGATACCTATTTACTGTCTTTTAAATTTTGATTATCGATTGAAAATGACGGTCTAATCTGTCTATATAACTTATTCCCTATCTGTAATAGGGAATTTCATATTATTTCAAGAACATCATATATTACATAACGCAGACTGGTTATTCCCCTAAAATATAAAAACCGGATACTTTAGATAACAATGAATGAACACAAAGAAAATTTGAGAATATTTACTTCTAAAATACGTGTTCGCGTACCCAATGTACTTCTTTATAATTTCTTTTGGTTGGCAGCCCTGCGCAGTCAGCTGCTCACACCGTTTCGTTTTCTATGCAACGAAACAGCTGGTCCTTTGTCCTTTTTTATACCGACCTTCGAAAGGCTGCAAGGTCCTTCTGAAAAAAAAATTGTTGCAATTTTGCACGAAGATAAAAGTAGGTACCTAGGTTTTTTTTGACAATTGCTTAGAATGTTAGAGAAATAATCATCTGGCGAGCCTTTTCCGAAGCTATGTTGGGGATACCAGTCTTACCGGATTTAGCTGAAGACTGTATTTTACATGAAGCGACTGCCTATCTGACCTCCACAACCCATTGCTGTGTAATACAGTATTCCATAGTAAGATTGGTTGTCAGAATTGTAATGACTTAACGACTGTCAAAGATCACTGTATGACAGTCGGGACTAAAGTGCTCTCAAGACTCCGAGGCATGGTTTTTTCACGAATTCGTCACCCTATATTTTTTTCATTTTTCATTTCCGTAGACTAAAAGTTACGTTGTTTAAGGGTGAGTTTGCTATATCAATTTTTAGATTAACAATACGATGCGCGTCGACTCTCGGTGTAGTATGAATTGACTCTAAATGAGTCTAGCTGTGTTATTCTGAAGTAGAAGCTATCTTAACCAATATACAGGGTGGAATCTTTTAACTGCCATTGAAGGAAAAGTGCTCTAAATACTGGAGATAGCAAATTATGTTCAAAGGAAACATTCTTTTATTTTTAACAAGAAATAATACTGCATTCATCGATTTTTGAAAATATGCTCCGCAGACCCGGGAATCGAACTAGTTGAAATCCAAAAAAATAACACCCTGTATTTTTATTACATAATTAGCATACTTTCGTACCTAATTCTCTAATAATATTTCTAGTATCTAAGTACTCATCCATCACACAAAGATTTGTCCTGGGTGGATTCGAACCCACGACCTCTGGCTTAGCAGTCAGGGTCGCGAACCACTAAACCAACAGGCCAGTCACATGTTTTTTTATTCACTTATATGTACAACCTAAGTAATTTTGACCTGATATTTTTTTACTCGTCTTTCGTATAGCCGTTACAATTCGTCTCAATACAGCCTCCTATACCCAATAACTCTAAATATCGATAAAACGTAACAAAAACTCGAAAACAGCTGTCTTTGTGAGATGCAAGATATTCTCCTTTATGTATTAGACAAGGATGGAATTATAACAGCTGATGCCTTCCAGGTGTTTTTCTTGTTAGATCATGCATTTATTGAAAGGTGGACAAAATTGACCAGAATTTAGCGTTATTTGGAATTACACCTTATTTATAAAGGCATAAGGACGATTTCAATTTGTTTGGATGTTGGACGCAAGGGTAGTTTTTTGTTTTTGTATAACTGGGATATTCAACCTTATGATTGAGTAAATAAAGGTTATGTAGAATTGTTTAGTTGTTCGGCTATTTCTAGAGCATTTTGGCAGATGTTACCCGCATAAGTATAGAAATGAGATAAATTATCGTTTTAAAGAAACTAAGATTAGATACTTGAAAGATTCTTATAATTTTGTAAATTGAAATTATTTAGGTAAAATTAGTATGGTTACCTGTAAAAAAAATTAATCTTATAGACCATGCAACGTAAATTTCATGTTTTTTCAGTACTGTGCTGCGGTTATTAAAATTTGATCTGACTAGTGATTTGAACCCGTTACCTTTCAATCAACAACCGTACAACCCAACCACTGACCTATAAAGATAATTTAAGCTACTGACTTTTCTCTAAACGAAATTAACCATGTATCACACATTCCAATTTCAAAATGAAAATGACATCCAATTAAATACTCATTACTATTCGGTTCCAAACTTGAAATTTACGAAGGTGTCCGAAGACGGCCGAACGCAGCCGAAATCGTTCACTAATGATCGTGAGAAAACATCGGGAATGTTACCCGGCGATCCAACGAATAATGTTCGGAATATTTGAAATTCGAATTTGGTTTATATGCTACGATTTAATGTCCTACTGGCTACTGTACTGTTTCAATTGATTGTAGGTATCAAATATGGATAAAATGAATTTTGTAATAATTAGAATCAAGTGTTCCATAACGGTTTTTATTAATTTAAAAGCCTTTATATCAAAAAGTTCCGATTTGTCTTTTATTTGATTGGCTCATAAAAGTATCTCCGAAATAAAACACTTTAAACTGATACAGACAGCAGTTATTAACGTCTACTTAAATCTGATTGAAGTTTCAGTATTCGACCATACGACCATTAAATTATTACAGGGTACAGTAAGAACATGTTTTGATTTGCGAACTTTCCCCATTTTTAAATTACGCTGATGGACAATTACTATTTGTTTGAGAGACATAAAGAACAGTTGAAATAACAGTTTTTTTTAAGTGAAACAAATTGATGACATTAGTTATAATGTTTTGTACAATTTAACGGTGTTCAATGTTGACTTTCTGTTGTCGTTCTTCTATCGTATTGTTATATGATTCTCCATTTTATGTATGTGAGTATGTCCTAGTATCTACTTTCTAAAGACTTTTTTTTTATTATTATTAAAAATTAGAAATATTTTTTATTAGGAAAGAATTTTATTTGTGAAAATTAATTTTTTTATTTTTATTTATTTATATTTCAATAAAAAAAAATTGAATATACACATAAAACTGATAGTTAATTTTGCTTCCCGCAGCTCCGCCCGCGGTCTTAATTTTTTTTTTACGTAATTTAGATGCAAGCTATCCTATCTTTTGATTTGGATCAAACTGCACACGATGTGTAATAATTATATATAATTTCATTTAAAGTAGTTTCGGAGTTCATCCCGTACAAACATCGTGACACTGGAATTACATAATTATAATAGATTATAACGTCCTTTTAAAATTTCGTCATTTGAAATTAAATGGAAATATAAACCTAGATTAGATTATTTAAACTTTTATCCGTATACTTAAGTTTCCGTGCGATTTCTATAGACGAAGCCGCGTGCACAAGCTAATATAAACTAGTTCCTTAGTACATGACCAGTTGAGAGCCGAGTGAGCATCTCACGACCTATAACCCCGCTCTTACCGCGAACTGTTACTACAGTTTTGTGAGTATAACGTACATAATACATACATACAGATGCAGATGACAGACGTGGGCAAAAACAATGTTTGCTTTTTTTTATTATTTTGGCAACTCGCTATTTGCGCAGTGCCACTAACAAAAACGGGGAAACTTAGGGTAGATATGAAAATGTTTCTATTGGAGACACATATTTTACGTAAAAAAAAATGTTTTGATACTAAAAATATCCTATATTGTAATTATTTTCTTTGTGCGATGAAAATAGCTTTTTTCCTGTTCAAATATTTCGCAGGAATATCAAAGTTTGCATATAAATTTTATTTACAGTTATACGCGCCATAAATAGTACAAATAAGTGATTAAATATTCAATAATATAGTTCTAATATCCCGGAAGCGACGCCATGTTGGAAACGCGGGAACAATCGTTAACAATTATTACTATTCATACTCTGTAGCCATTGAACAAGCTTACGAATGTATGAAAATCATTCAATAGTATATTCTATTACGTTGTATGAAGACATAAAGTAAATTGTCAGACACGTAATTAGAATGTGTGTGAAATACTATGTAGTGATTCGACGATACTGTAAATACACTTTCATTATTCAATAATAAGCTGTATCGTATTACAAATAAGATCAATTTCAACTTAACCTTGTGTAAAATATGTTTGGTAATAACACCACAAAAGAAATGCGGTTACACAAACAAAACATAGCTCGTAAGTACTTGTATTAAGCTATACTTTTGTTTAAAAACTAATTTATCGGACGCATTTTTAAATTTGTATCTTCGTTTGACGTTTCCATTCCCACGGTCGAAATTTGTTACTTTTTTTTTAAGCAAAGGGTTTACCTCATTCAACCTATTTCAAGGAGCAAAATTTGTTAATTTTTTTGTGAGCAAAGGTTTACCTCATTTAGCCTATTTTTAGATTTTTTTTTAACTGTGTCAAAAATAGACAGATGTCAAAATTCACACAACCTGTTTTCACAGAGTATTAATATGTTTAAGGAAGCAAGGGGTTGTTTCATTCAGCCATTTTAAAGGTTAGTTTCACCTGCCGTAGTCCAGGCAAGGTGTTAGCGAAAACAAGTTCCTCAGATGCTCCCACCTTTCACTGTTAGTATAATAACTATTGTGATCTTTACACGACAGGTGGATCCAATATATAGCGTTAAAACTAACTAAACGAATGGCTGGACGATTCTTTGATCCGAATATAACTTGAACAAGTTTGGAAGGCAATTTGACCGCAATTTTTTTAAACTAGTATAACTAAACGATGTGTTCGTATAAAAAATGGATATGCTTCCGTTGATATCTTCCAAGTGAACTGTTCCGCCTTGCAAAAGATAGAGATATATTCTAGCAGCTGGTAGCCGACTTTCATTAATTGGAGTGGCACTTGAAGAAGAAGAATGCTTCCGTTATAACAAACGCTCATTCATTCAAGGTTTGGTTTGATTCAAAGGTCTAGGTAATTAGAAATTTGATAAACTTTAGGGTAACTATTGAAGAGCAATATTGTTCTGAAGTGGAAAGTATTGTTTTATTGCTATTAAAGTTCTTTTTTAAACCTAAATCTATTATGGATGCTATACATATAAAAAAGTTTTTGTTACCTCATCAGTCTACACGCTCAAACGACTTTACCAATATTGTTAAAATATGGTATGGATGTAACTGAAACAACTACAAAAACATCTCATAAAGTATGGGTAACACCACGGGGCACAGCAAGTTAATAATATTTTTTATTTCACATTTAAACTCCAAGAAAACCTCCAAAAAACTTCAAACTTAAATTTCAAAAGATCTGCGCAAGCGCATCGTCACTTAGTCATCGTTCGTGTTTAATTCGGCTCACGACGTTGTCGGCCGAAGCTAATGATCTATACCACGCAGTGATCTATAGCCGAGATGTGAACGTGAGATGATTAAAAGGAAAAAAATATTTCGTTGTCTGGGAAACATTTTGATGTTATTGTTCAAAAAGTATGACTTAATTTGGCTTGTAAAAGGTGGTACAGAAAAGCAGTTCAGACCACTTATATTGGCCGAAGCAGCAATACAAATATGACCAGGTAATTTAGAAGTAACCTGTATAAAAGAAAAAAATTGGATTCTTATGCTTGTGGTTTGATCTAGGGTTTTTTAACAATTTCATGTGTCAAATCTTTCAGTTGTATATAAAAGATTTGCAATGAAAGACGTTGACGTTGTTACTTATGTAGACTCGAAACAACAGCATTGATATTTTTTAAACAAGGGTAGAATTTTTCTGATAAATGTTCGTTGAAGCTGTTTTCTTCTATTTATTAAAATTATACTCTGTCTTTTGATCCTGGGGACTAAATTGACAAGTGCAAATGTCAAAACTGACGTAAAAGCTATTGTAATACGTATATGTCATTTTGGAATTTTTATATTTATTTAATATTGACTATAACCTGTATCTGTCCCAGCAAAGACTTCCCATTCAAAGAATTTTATCACGAAGCTTCTGAGATAAATTCTGGTTTCCTTTATATCTGTGACTTCCCGATATATTATAAAACCTGATGAAAATGCTTTACCCTTTCAGATTGTTGGAAAACTTTAAAAAAATCTTACAAAATCTGAAAGGGTGTAAAAACCTTAGCTTCCCCTTATACATATATAGCAGCGAATGTTTTGTGGGTGTTTCTGGACGATTTTAAGGTCCAAAATCCAAGATCCTTTGCTGTTCGGAATTATCAGTGTTTTTCACCATCAGGAGAAGCGGCTTGCCCGTGTGTCAGCCATTAACACTGATTTTCTTTCAAACAATTGTTATTGGTTGATCAACATCCATTGTGTCGTTTATAAGGAAAAGATCAATTATAAACAGTGTTTTCTTCAATGGACAGAAGATTTTATTGTAGAGTTGAAATGGATGAATTCTGAATGGAAACAAAAATTCGGATCGAACGGAATGGCGACAATATTTAGTGTTATGTTAGGGTTTTCGATTTACTTCTACGGAGGTCCAGTATAGCTTTTGCTATAGTTTAAACAAAGCTGCACATTTCCATACTATGTTTTGCCATTCTTTGACGTCACTTAAACCTTTCTGTAGCTTAACTTTACGCATCTTAGTATCCACAGTATTACTATCTTGTTGTGTCGCAACATCTTCCATCTCGTTCTAATGGCCTCTCACTCGCACGGTCACACGCTCCGTGGGAACCTCACCTTTCGTTCGCGTCGATCTGTCATTCGAATCGATATATCGATACTGTTTTTGGTGAAAGTGGATTAGGTACATCCCTAGTTGTAAGATTTGAATATTCCTATTCCATTTTCGAATTACGTGTCTAGTTTGACACCTCGAAATGTCTTACTTGGATATTGGTAACTTCTTTTTTATTGATTTGGAATTTAAATTTTGGTGTTTCTTATTTAATTTTGGAAGATCAGATACATCAGGGATAAAATGGCCGTTAGTGTCAAAGTAAACACGGGAACTTGTTTACAAATGTCAGAAATAAGATTAGCAATTTATCTACACCAATATTTCCCACAGCCTATTTTTACTTATCATCAGATAATGCGCAATTGACATAATTTATACGGCATTAATTTTTTAGCGCACAAAAAAGTACTGGTACAAAA
This sequence comes from Plusia festucae, assembly GCA_950381575.1. Classification (NCBI taxonomy): domain Eukaryota; kingdom Metazoa; phylum Arthropoda; class Insecta; order Lepidoptera; family Noctuidae; genus Plusia; species Plusia festucae. Next base: position 2,257,659 of record OX494457.1, read on the forward strand.
TTACATGGCAAACCGGCTCAGAAAACAAAACGTACCATAGACTTCGATACATAATCATTAAGGTTCTCTTAACGGTAAAGTAAAAAAAAAATAGGCTGAATAATTGTGCTTCCCACGCATTGTTAAAAAAAGAATGTATCCTGTCACACGGGACTGGCCGTTGTAAATTGCAAGATGCAACTATACGCATATAATGGTTGTTTACATGATGGCCCATGTTGGCTTATTTTTATGACAACTTGACAAATAAATAAATAATTGTATCTACAGCATTTAAAGCTATTTATTTCACCAATTTTGATGGTGTATATGGCTAAAGTTGCTATATTTTTAAATTAAATAAACAATGGCAATGTTTTTCTTTATAATTATTGCACCTTTACAATTTACTTACAGTTTAAATCTTATCGTAACAAATCAGAACAAAACAATATAATCAATCAATCAGTTGACAAAGAGAAATCATAATCGGAAAATTCTTTGTTTGATAAATATAAGTAACAATGATTACTATCATTATAGTATGCGATTACTATTAATATTAGTATAGTAATATTAAACTAATTAAAAGACAATATAATCACCTAATTTTTAAACCAATCAAATCCATTTTTGAAAATTGACGTGCAGCTGTCAAAATATTTTTTTTTCCTGTAATTGCCTTTAGGTATAGTCTATAGAGTCTTATAGACACAAAAACAAAATTTACTGTGACACTAATCGACCAATAAGAAATAAAAGAAAACTTAATCCCAATTACGTTCAAAGCCGTATCATTACTGTTTCCATTGAAAGCAAAATTAAAAACAAAAAAAAAACATGGCGTCTAAAAATAAAAGTCGCGTGGGAATCGGGATGTGGCACCGTTATAATAGGCGTCGTCCTGTTATAGAGATCCTTGGTCTTTGACTTACCTGTGAAACCTTGAATGACGTGTTAGGCTGAATGCGTAATGACCAATGCCAATTTCGGAAATATTAAAAAGAACTGGGGGTTTATTATGTTAGCTTAAGGATTTATTATCAAGTTTTAAGACGAAAATGGGATGTATTATCAAAATATTTATTTTATTGTTTTCACTTTGAATGTATTCTGAAGGTCATATAGGCAGCCGCTCTGAGGCTGGAAGCCGACCCAGTTTGGTAAAATGCTAAACAGGAACTAATTACTCACGAATTCCTTTTAATTTCATCATCGTTTTTGTTTCTTTGCATGCTTTTGAAACGACTGCGTCTGAGAAATTCCCTTTGTCTTTTAATATTCACATTATTTGAATTAAATTTTGATGTTGAGTTATTTTAAGATACGGAACCTTTGTTTTTAATTACGTTTCAATCTTAGCATTAATTCTCTAGGTTACGAATACAAAAACGCAACTAGAGTACTTAAGATACAATAGAAATACTATTGTAAATTCAATTGTATTGCATGCGAATAGAGTTGAAATTTGTATATAGCTGCTTGTTGTTAAAGGCTTACTACGAATCCTTCAATGGAATTGTTATAAACCCGTTTGTGTCGCGTTTTCTTGGTAACTGTTGTGTCTTTTTTGATGATTCACAGTTCACACGCGTTCTATGTGTTGGAACGTTATCGATCTTTGTTGGTATATTATGGTATTAAGTTGGTTAGATAATATGCTCACTTTTAGGTCGATAACTTGGTCACCTGGTTAGTGGAACTGACTGTGAAACCGGAGGTCGTGGGTTCGATTCCCGTCTAGGATTTTTTTTGTGATGATCCTGATCATTTGTTCTGTGTCTATGCATGATCTATCTATGATATTTTAAATACTTAACTATGTTTATCAGTAGTCCCAGATATATCACGGTAGATGTCGCGGCAAAAAATAGCCTATACCATCATCGTTAAATGGTCTATCTAACATTAAAATATATTTTCAAATCGGACCAGTAGTTTTGAAAATTAACGCGTTCAAACAAACAAACAATTCATCACCTTTACACATGTATACTTATATTATTATAAGTATAAATGTGTTCTTGACTGTACTCAAGCGTGGGAAAGCCTGCGCGTGCGCATTATAAAAAGACCGATTACCCAATAGATGTATGATTTATTATGCTATTTATTAGTCATGATTTAGTTTAAGATGGGAAAGATTGTTGAAACTTTTTAATATTCTTGTACTTGTTGATTATCTTAAGTCTATGATTATACAGAGCAGTGGGATGTCAATCGCTGTGTGATGATCTTAATATTTTTTTCCAATAGGTATGCACTCTATATACGTCTATTTTTTATTTTATTTTACGGTTTTTAGAATGAAAAAATATTCGACATGTATTTTTTGCTTTTTCTAAACAACGAATATCTACTTAGATACAGCGAAGTTAAATTAAGGAGTGGGGGACTCGTCACGTCATTTGTAGCGCTCTACTATTTTCGCCTACTTGTAACGTCACAAATTGGTACAGCTGAACTTTAACGTGTCATATCTATGTAAAATTTGACTGCTTTGAAAATAAAAAAATACTTATCTATTTTTTTTTCTCATAAGAGATCAGTAGTTAATTCGACCAATCGTTCGTTTGGTCTATCGTATCTTCAGCCAGTTATTAAATGGGAAATGGTTCTATGGGTCGGCAGTTAATCGACCAGTTGAATTTCGATATCCAGTAAGGGACTCTTTTGTTTCATTCTCTCAACATTCGCATTTATAATTAAGAAGCATTGATTATAGCCTAACATACTTTCTCTGTCTATGTGATGACGTAGCTGGTATCACGTTTGGTTTCCTGTGCCGTGAGTCCCATCCTGTCGCACCTATCACTCGATACGGTCGGGAAAGCTGTTTTTATATACAATCTGTGGTCTGCGTATCCTCTTAACACTTGGATGATTATTTATCCATCTCGAAATATAACAAGAGTAAACAAAGTTAAGCTTTATTGCAGACGGAACTTACGAAAGAGAAAAATATACAACCTCTTTTCTTTGCTACTTGGCTGATTAGGTAGACCAAAGTATATGCCAAACTGGCGGACCTGCCCGGCTTCGCACGACAGTAAATGGCTATAATTATACACAAAAACTTAGGTCTTGAATCAATCTGTCTATCACTGAAAACTTTATTGAAATCCGTGGCGTAGTTTAAAAGATCTTCTTGCAAATAGCGGTAATGACTTTGTTATTATTTTTTCTTTTTTTAACTAGCAATGTGGGTCGCAAATTACTAGTTCTAGTAATCTTGTTAACCCCTCGTGCTAAGCTAAGATGCTTATGTTACGAGTGGGATCACGTTGGTAGTGTTGGTGGGATTCGAACCCGCAACCACATGATAATAGATCTGTAATGATAGTGTATGTAAGATTTTTATAAATAAATAAATGATCGCAAGTCCGACGCCCAAGCCATTAGGTACCGGCTACTTTGTTATAACTATGTAAAGATTTTCATTGCCATACCTTTTTAATGGCATTTTCATTCTCTATAGGGGATTAATGTCCGCCCCTATAAATATATCATAGATGGCTTAAGAAATCCCCGTGGATGCAAGCATCTGCACAACATTTGTGGCTGTGTGCCCCCGCGATGTATTGTTTATTTTTAAAGATGGCCGCCCACACGCGGTCTTTCAAAAATAGGAGGGAAAGTTGTTAGAAGCTTTATTTTAATTTTGTTTATGTAATTGTTTTGTGGTGACTCTTATTTTTTGAAGTTATTAATTTGAGATTATGTTTTATTTTAGTCTAGCCTAACTTAACACCTTCCCTGTCCCATCAGAAGACACAACAGTTAAACAATGGAAATGTTCATATGTGATTCACGGGACAGTGAAAGGGTTAAATTTGACACGTGTTAAATATTATGTCGGTCGGTACTTCAAAACTTAAAGTGACAAAAAGCAAGTAATTTTAAAACTGTTATTTCTGTATTAAGGTACACTAAAAGGCATCCAGTTTAAGTCGTAGTTAAGTCGCCATGAAGTAGGTATCATGATTGCCAGTTACAAAATCTCCAACTTTATAAGTTGTTTTTGTTTCGACATGTCTTCTCAGGATACAGATAAGAAATTTCGACCTCATCGACCTCAGAAAAGCCGTGTAGGTATAAGTGATGATATCCTATTTACAGAATTTTAAAGGCAAGCCTTAAATGCCATCTCCTCTCATTTTGGTGTCGGTAATTTTCGTGGGCAGCGTTTTACGCTTGTCTCTCTGATTGGTCAAGAACTTAGAGGGAACCAATCGGAAGGCCGAACGTTAGACGTCTCGACCACGTAAACGTTAAATCGTATTTGCTTTAAAAGTAGGGTTAACAGTTAGTGGTATATTGCTTCAGATTCCATTCGGCGTGTCAAATCATGAAGCGTGACGGAGTGAACGCGAAACGGCAGTCTGCCGTGACGGGGGAAAGAGATAGATTGATGTGTTAGAAAGAGATAGTATTGTAACGAAAGTCGAAGAAGGTTATAGTTACTCCTGGGGTTTATAAAAATACCAGCCTGGTTTTATTACGCTGCCTGGTGAAGGCTTCTCATACAGAGAACGATGGTCATAGCTAGGCTGTCATTCGTGCTACCGTAAATAATATCAGCCTGTAACTGTCCCACTACAGGAAAACTCTTTTAGAAGGAAGAAGGAGTCCTTATTTTGATGAAGAGTTGAGGTTAAGCAGCGCTTGCTGAGGTCAGTCGAAGGATGGGTGAACGACAAAGTTCTATTTTAGCAGGGATTGTTTCAGATAAGATCTAAGTTCTTAAATACAGTAGCACACATCACAAGAATTATTGTGTAATTTTCCATTACACTATTTATATAGGGTAAATTCGTTAGAGATGGCCATAGTTTTTTTAAGGTGCAATAAAAAATTTAATAGGGTTGTTACAATCAGTCTTTTATTCTTATCATAATTAACAGTAATTAGTCTTATAAAAAATCAACGAAAAATAAAGTTTAATAATTAAGAAACATATGATAAATCAATTTAAAAAAAATATAGAGTTGGCCATCTCTCCCGACACATCAGGGTGAGTTGGCCGTAGTTGTACGGGATAGATGGCCAGTGCTTGACTTCCCTTTTCCCTTTCCCTTGCCTTGAAATACAGGTTGTTTAGCTTCTCTTTTTTTCTGTTGTCCACATGTGGAGCACATATCATCAAACGCGGTACAATTTTCATGTACCCATCTGTCACAAATAAGGCACTGGAGCCAATCTTCAACAAGACGAGTCTTATAATAATTTTCTCCGCATCCAGCGCAGTTGTCTGCCTCGTTTTCTTTATCTTCTTCGTACGATGTATCACATAGTATTGGTTCACTGAGATCAGTACTGCTTTCGCTAATACGCCTGACAGCTTTTCGTTTTCTATTCCTATTATTTCTATCAGTCTGCTTATCTTTGGGTTTAATAATATTTTTTTCTTGCTTAACTTTACGCCTTTGTTCTTTCAAATTTTTTTCATTTTCTTTATTTTTTCTTAATGTTATATGCTCCTCAGAAGTCAAGAGCTTGCCAACCTGTTTGCTACGTTTACGAGCTTCTATTATTTTTTGTGGAATAGGGGATATGTCTTTTAAAATTCGAGAAGGTGTCCATTGATCAGCAGATGTCCCTGGTACTGCTAATGGTTCATTTTCAACTGTTTCTTTGTCGACGACTTTGTTGTTGACGTTGTCGTGGATACAGCTTTAGTACCCTTTTCTGCGAGTACGTGTCCAGGGCGATTGTTCAACTGAAGGCCTGATTCATCCATATTGAACAGACAATTAGGCTTTGATATCAAATCATTGTCTATGAGAATTTTTTCTAACAAACCAAAGTAAGCATTGACCTCAACTCTGTTCATACCTTGACAACGGGCTATTGAAACTCCTTCGGACTTTCTCAATACAATATCTGGGTTTCTGCGTAAAAACATCTGTAACCAATCGTAACCAGCCTTTTCCTCTGATTTGTTGAATTTATGTTTTATGTTTAATTGTTCAGCAAACTGGAAGGTAATCATTCTTACATCACTGATTGTTAGCGGAAATCCTTTTTCTTGCATCGTTTTAATATGATCAGCAAGTTTTTTTTCATTTTGGTCCCCAAGCATTGACGTAGGTCCCATTGGTCCTTTTTTGTCATTGTTAGTCTTGTACCTTCTTTCTAGTGTTTTACGAGGTATGTTGTAGACAATTGCCGCTTTATACACAGACAATTCTCCATTTTTTATGGAATTTATAGCAGCTTTTAATGAGTCTTCACTCCAATTACCACGAGTGGCTATAGCTTTTCTCTGATACTTATTTGGCATCTGTAATAAAACATAAAGCACATTAATAACACTTAAAATAACAATAAAGAATATGGCCATCTCTACCTGAATTTATGTGGCCATCTCTCCTTTTTGTACGGGTGAGATGGCCACATCAATTCATAAAGATCAGTTAAATATATCGGGCGCCATTTTGAGGTTAGAATATACGTTATCATTTGCAAAACACAATAAACTTATTAAACACTAAAAAATTACAATTAAAAATAGTATTTCACGATAACATATGACCACACTATAAAATTTTAGCAATACTTTGTAAAACTAAAGCTTATTTACTTACTTTTTAACATAGTTTTGCGCAGTAACTTTGTCGTATTGTGTTCCCGAGCGTTGCTCGCAGCGTACTAGCTACACAGTTGCGCCATCTAGCTATGCATGTCAAAAATAATTCGATTGGCCATCTCTCCCGTATGGCCATCTCTAACGAATTTACCCTACAAGAGCTCAGTGTCGTGGAGTTACACTATATTTTGTGTCACAACGGTTTTTACACTAATGTTGTGCTTTTGACGTGATAACGTAAGAACGAAATAGACATTAAGTCCGAAAATGTAGAATATTGGTTCCACGAACACTCTGTATTATCCTAACAATTTTTTTTTAATAACTTCGCAGTACAAATGTGTCGGATTGACAGATTTTATAAACAGTATAGATTACTAACAAACTTATGTTTGCAGTTGACACAAATCCAATATTAAATCGTTATTAGACTTGTATGGCTTCATAATCTAACAGCATTTATTGTACTCCGAATAAAATGTTAAACCGAAAAAATAATTTTAATCTAATTGTAGAAACCAAATTAAATTCAATTAATAAATATAATTGAATTAAAATACCAAATTAATTAATATATAAACGAAACGAGAACATTCATTCAATTTAGACATTCCAATCCAACATCGAACAATAAATTTGATGAAAAAAATATATAATTGTAATATCAAATCACATTCGAAATACGAAAATCAATTAAATACCAATAAAATCGGAACCGTTTCGGAGCGCGACTAACTGAATAATTGAATTTAGAAAAAAAAACAGAGCATGGAAATTGGTCTTGTCTGTTCGTCATGCTGGATAATCTTAGGTCTTCGACCTGGCAGAGTACATGACGCCGTTGCTTTAAAAAAAAAAGTTGACTAGATTGTCTGAATACTTGAGTAAGGAATTCTATGTTTTATTATCGTGAATGGGATGTTTTGTAGTTGATTGAGCTTTCCGTTGCCATGGCAACGTTGACGATTAAGTTTCCCATTCACCATGGTTATTTAACCTTTTTTACTAAAATAATAATATTCTAAAATATAAAAAGATAAAGTATGAGTTAGGATGTAGCAAGGATCTTTAAAATAACTAATCAGAAATCTTTTTTTTTCCGTGAGATAATAATTTCAAACTGTCATTGGTTTATGACAAAAATACAATGTTTGTGTGGGTGAAGTTGAAGGAAATAGCTAGTTTTTAGTATGTAGAAGGTTAGGTCAAGATTATGCCTAGAATGATTCACCGATTAAACTAGGATGACGTAATATGTTTCACAAGCTTGTCTAAGTGCTTAAGTAGGTACGTGAGCTTATTATAATCTGTCTAGTATTTTCTATGCTATAATGGAATCGGCTTCGGAGAACGACTGCCTATCTGACCTCCACAACCCATTGCTGGGTAATACAGTATCCCGTAATAAGACTGGTTGTCAGAATCGTAATGACTTAACAACTGTCAACTGTCAAAGATCAACATAATTATGACAGTCGGTACCAACGGAAACGCGAAAATTTGATTGAATTAAGAATATTGATATGAAAACAATTGAATTGAATTTAAATGCAGTTCAGTTGAATTGAATTAAACTTAAAATTATCGGCGAAGACCTTCACGTATAATAGGATTTTCGTTAACAGTGGGGGCGGATGACATCTGCAACCCTTATTAAAAGTAAATCGAATTCAACCCCAAGAGGCGGCCATCTTGATTATCCCGATATAACTAAGTTTTTGATGCTTTTCTACTTTATGTCGCAAATGTTTCGTATTTAAATATATTTGATTACTTTTTCTGCAATTATTATAGTTTTGTTAGTTTATTGGCATTATTTTATCATTTTTTTTATTTATTTATAAAATACAGCATAATACACTTTTATTTTATATTTCACCGTTAAACTACGATTGGTTTGTATTGGTACATACATTCGTTATCAAGCCGTAATCATCTATTCGCAAGCTTTTTTTTTTTACCCACAACTAGATATAGACCAGGGCCGATAATTGTTAAAACCAAAAAAAATAATAGTAGGATGAAACTAATTAGAAAAGGAAGGGAATATGATAAAAAATAAAGAAAAAATAAATTACGGTCGATCCGAGTTCGGGAAGGGGGGGAGGGGGGGGGTTTAAGGGTAAAAAATGGTTTATCTTGATTTCCAGCAAAACTACAAGTCCTATGGAAAAAAGTCAAATGGCAAAGTTGTAGGTAATAAAAAGATCTACAACTTTTGTATTTACACTTTTTTCACATAACCTCAAAATGTATGTGAAAAATCCAAAAAACCAAGTTTTTGGTTTTTTATTTTTATCTTTTTCAAAAATATTTTTTTTTTCACGAAATTTGGTGGAAACTTACCTTTTTATGTCCCAAATACGCTGTAATTTATTTGATTAAAAATATTTATTTTTTCACCTTATTTTGAATTAATATAAAAAAAACACCCTAATTTTCAATCGAAAATTCACCCGTCAAAATATCAGCTTTTTTCAAAAAGTATGAGGGTTTTTTGTTCGTTGAAATCTCTACTTTCTGATGGTGTAAAAAAAATATACATTACTATAGTAAATGTTCTCAGAAAATGCATAATCACTATGTACAATTTCATCAAAAAAATGACATTGCTTAATTTTTTTTTCAGTTTAAAGTTTATTTATTAAATTCGAATTACATTCATGTCATAGAAAATATCACAAAATGATTCAGATGAAATTCTGGATGAAGAACCAATGCAGACTGGAAAAAATTGAAGCAAAGACATTTTTTTGATGAAATTGTACATAGTGATTATGCATTTTCTGAGAACATTTACTATAGTAATGTATATTTTTTTTAAACCATCAGAAAGTAGAGATTTCAACGAACAAAAAACCCCCATACTTTTTGAAAAAAGCTGATATTTTGACGGGTGAATTTTCGATTGAAAATTAGGGTGTTTTTTTTATATTAATTCAAAATAAGGTGAAAAAATAAATATTTTTAATCAAATAAATTACAGCGTATTTGGGACATAAAAAGGTAAGTTTTCACCAAATTTCGTGAAAAAAAAAATATTTTTGAAAAAGATAAAAATAAAAAACCAAAAACTTGGTTTTTTGGATTTTTCACATACATTTTGAGGTTATGTGAAAAAAGTGTAAATACAAAAGTTGTAGATCTTTTTATTACCTACAACTTTGCCATTTGACTTTTTTCCATAGGACTTGTAGTTTTGCTGGAAATCAAGATAAACCATTTTTTACCCTTAAAACCTCCCCCTCCCCCCCTTCCCGAACTCGGATCGACCGTAATTTATTTTTTCTTTAATTTTTATCATATTCCCTTCCTTTTCTAATTGGTTTCATCCTACTGTAATTTTTTTTCACTTTTTACAAATTTTGAAGGCTTCGGCCCTGGTCTAATATACTAATTTGATACTTAAACTTTATTAAGGAGAAGAATCTATTTCGTCTGTTTCGGTATGAAATTAATTTAGGAGTGAGTTAGTATGTCCTGTTTCTGACATCAACACGAGAGGAACCGCGAGGAAAAACATGTCAAGAATATATCCCTTCGCCATGTTGTACCTTTTTAATACTTAATAACTTTTTAAATAAGTATATTGTAACTAACTCTTTCGTCCGTTCTTGTCAATCCAATTTAACTGCATGTACAAATTACACTTTTTACACCCGAATTCCGATCAAACACGTGACGTCACCCAATCGTCATAGAATGCATTGTTTACGCGCGTAAATCAATAGCATGCGCCACTTGCGCGTGCGCATACAATCGAAGTATACGTCAGCCATTGTATTTCATTGTTTTAGAATTGTATTGATGACGTTGTGTACAAAGAAAATGATTGAAACACCGAATAGTATACTATATCTAATAATAAGATCTGTTACTGTCCACTGCTGGGCAAATTTCTCTCATATAGAGTAGGCAGTATACATAGTTATGTAAAATGTTTTAATGAAAAGATGTATGTTTGTTTGTAACGCTGTTAAAGCTAAACCAATGAAGCGATTTTGATGAAACTCGAGATGGAGTAAGTTTATGTACAGGATTATTTTTATGGAGTGCGTATATTCAACGAGGTAATCAGGTGGATAAAACTGAATCACTTTCCCCAAGGAACATGGGTCGAAATCTTATCTCTCTCTGGACCTATATTTCCCGGAAAAAGTTGTTCAGTTCAGATTCCCAATTTGCTATCGCCGTTTCTCTTCTCTCCTTTTCCCAAGCTATGTTGGGGTCGGCTTCCAGTCTTACCGGATTTAGCTGAATACCGTATTTCACAGATCGACTGCCTATCTGACCTCCACAACACAACTCCATAAAGTTCAGTAATCATAGGAACTTACAAAACCCTGAACTGTTTATAATTATGTAGATACCGCCGGATGTGCAGGCGCAGCGGTGTGCATCTCCTCTCAAATATTCAAACAAATATCAACCTTAAGTTCTCAGTTATAAGAACTATATTTATATCATCTAATATTATACTGTTTCTACCCATGCGCGGTAGAGTGTGCGTAGGGCGATACGCATTATAGGTTTTCTTTCGAGTTTTGTTTGATAATAGATTTTTCTATGAGACTAGCTTTTGTCCGCGGCTCGTCTTGACTGTTATCGTGTCAAATAGTAGCCTGTACCCTGTAGATGTAGCGGTCGGTAGACGGCTAGGGCATCCGGCTGATTCCGGCTTGAGATCATGTAGTCGCGGGTTCGCATCCCACCCATTGCACTACCGAAGTGAACCTACTCGTAACACAAGCATTTATACTCTGTAAAATATAGCTTGATACCTGTGACGTTAGCGACTCCGTTTTAAAGACAGCTTTACTAAATTTATTTCTGAAAAAGTTCAAGTTTTTAAATATGAATACGACATTTGTGTATAAAAATAGAACACATTTTTAAAAACAATCATGTTATTATAAAGATACCAGTAAAAACAAGGGTAATTTAAATAATTTATAATTTTTCTTAAATATTTTTTTGGTTGTTAGCTTATTTTATAAACGCGTTTTGAAGACTGGTAGGGTCGTGTAACTGACTGACAGACGAATATCGATAAAATAATAGTATGAAAATATCACTAGTATTAAATGGATAAAATTATTAAATAAAATAATGTTTTTACTATAGATTTGTATTTTTTTAGTCTGGCAATAATGGTTTCGCGTGCAGGAAACAAGCGGGCGCCATCTTTTTTGAGTCAGTACGAGTGCCGACGCGACGCCTTGTATACGCTACCTATTGTTTTGTTGTTATTGTGTTACTTTGTTAAGTTCTGTTGTTACCTTTTTGTTGTCTCTTTATTTGTTGTTTTTTCTTGCACCACAATGCCGAAAAGACCAAAAAAGACTGTTTTGAACAGTGAATGTCGCGAATTTGTGATCCGTTTGCGCGAGTATTTTGAACATGAAAATCAAAATGGCGGACCGCTACTACCATTGGAGCAAGTGTGCAATAGAGTTGCTGACGCTCTTGGTATCGGACGAGCTACAGTAGCTCGAATTAGCAAAGAAAAGTATGGAGAATCGTCAACGGAGATGGCTGCCGAAGGTACAACATTATTATCGACGCCAAATAAAAAAAGGAAGAAAGTTTCTCCAGTCACTGAAATTGACGACTTCGATGCCAATGCAATTCGCAACCATATTTATGCGTATTACACACGTGGTGAATTTCCCACGTTAAGAAAATTAGCCGTATCTCTGAAAGACTCGGATTTATTTAAAGGAAGTTTACCATCGCTATCCAAGATTTTAAGAAAAATCGGTTTTGCTTATAAAAAAAGCGATAAAAGAAAGATTTTAATGGAGCGAACAGATATTGCTTTGAGCCGAATTGACTTTTTGCGCAAAGTCAAAGACATTACAGATTGGGATAAAGTCGTTTTTCTTGATGAAACATGGCTCAACGCAAACCACACTCTATCAAGATCGTGGACAGATGATAAAGCAGAATCTACCACCAAGGTACCCGAAGGCAAAGGGCAAAGATTAATTATTGCTCATGCAGGAACATCGTCAGGTTTTGTGCCCAATTGTTTGCTGGCGTTCAAATCAGTAAAAACAACAGAGTACCATGAAGAAATGGATTTTACAAAATTTAAGGGGTGGTTTTTAAATCTTTTAAATAATTTGAGTGAACCACATATTATTCTGATGGACAACGCTCCGTACCATTCAGTGCAAATAGACAAGGCACCTACGACGAGCAATCGCAAAATGGAAATAATTACTTGGCTGCAAAACAAAGGAGTAGAAGCCAACAACAGCATGCTCAAGAAAGAATTGCTACGATTAGTTAGCATTCATAAGCCCCGAAATCCAAAATATATTTTAGATGAAATTGCGAAGGAAATGGGCCATACCGTCATCCGCTTACCACCATATCACTGCCATTACAATGCAATAGAACTAATCTGGGCTCAAGTCAAAGGTTAGTGTTGTCTAAAAAAAATAATTACATCGAGTATACACATTTCTTGTTTGAGTTTCTTGCCCGTTCTTCTCAGTACGGTGTAACCGAATGGGCGGACAAACTATGTATCTGACGTTTGGAAAACATACTGAATATATTTAATTCAAAATAAAACAATTTGATTTGATTGTTGTAGGTTTTTTTACTTAATCGAATCGTTATTTTTTCAGGTTACGCTGCTAGACATAATGTAGCACCGCCTTTCACAGCAAACAAAATGTTAACCTTACTAAACGAAGCTTGTGTTCATGTAAACGCGGATGATTGGAAAAAAGTAGTTGAGAGAACCAAAAATGTTATACACAAAGATTGGGAGCGCGATCTTCAGTTTGACAACATATGTGATCAAGAATTGATTATTAATCTTCAGGACTGCTCCAGCGATGAATCGGAATTTGAGTGTGATGTTGATCTCGAATGTACACCGTTCGACAATTAAAATTTTAAATACATACTAATTCCTACTGTTTCATTTCATTTAAATAAACTATTAAATAATATTGGGGTTACTTTTGCTCTTTTTTTGAAAGAATAATGAATGGCAAAATAAACCGATAGTTGGGAGTTTTCTAAAGAAAACATTTTTTTCACCTTATTATGATTTAAACATTTAAAACTAAGGTACATCTTTAATTCTTTCTTTCAATGTCGTTACAATGTAATTTTTTATGAAACTCATAACGACATAGATATCGATAAAATACGAAAGACGCTCCCATCCCTAGTAATGTCATTCTGACAAACGTCACAGGTATCAAGCTATATTTTACAGAGTATAGCTTAGTACGAGGGGTTTACAAGAATACTAGTAATTAGCTTTTTAATTAAAAAAAAGAACAATGATAACAATTAAAACGGAATTAATATTTTATTGTAACAATCTTATCATTAAATACCTCCATTATTGATTAATGATAACAACAATATGTCCTTCGAATATTATAAACTAGGATTTGTCTGCAACTCTACCTGCATGGGCATCGGTTATCGCGAAAAAGTTAGCGTATGGCTTGCCTCAATAGTTGAGTTATATAACACTGAAAAAAAAATTGAAATCGGACTAGTAGTTTGCGAGATAAGCGCGTTTAACCAAACACACAAACTATTCAGTTATTATTAAGTGTAGATGTGAAAGTTTGTGTTTGATGTTCACACAAAAATTACTTAAAAGATATCGACGAAATTTGACACGTAGCTAGTTTAAAACCTGGAATAACTTGAACTTTTATCCCTAAAATCCACGAAAATAGAAACTACCCAAGTAAATCCGTAGGATACTGCTTGTTATTACAATAGTTTGTATTTGAAATCAATTGTTTCGTTCATCAACCCTAATCCAATCATAGCCAAAAAAAAGACAGCCAATAAATTAAACTAAAGCGGTGCGCACGCGCAAATGTCACTGTCTGCGTCATCACAATCTTCCTGGTGCAATCCCGGGCTAAATATAGGTGGTTTGACGTCATTCTCGGTCTAGATATACTAATAGAACCTAGGTTTCAGACTAGATTGTTTTATTGACTAACAGACGACGGGTGTGTTGAGTATTGTTTATACGGAGGAAGAAATAATGGTTAAAGATGATACGGGTTGAAAATAAAATATCAATCAAGAAAGAGGTTGAAAACCTTAAAATGCTGCCAATAAAATTGATAAAAAATCTTTTGTTTATAATTCTACCGGCCTATAAACGTCCCACTGGGATAAAGCCTCTTCCCATATAGAGGAGGAACGAGCATTGATTGTTCCACGACGCTTGCTCACTAAGGGTTGGTCATTTCAGATTCCAATTATTCGAATCCAGGTATCCTCACGATGTTTTCCTTTACTCTTTCAATGTTGTAAGAGTCTTTTACCTAATTTTTTAAAACAGATTCCAAAGCTGATTTACCTCAATGACTTTCAAATCTAAACATCCCAAAACGCTGATGTAAAAGTTGGGGAAACAGAAACCAGGTGGTTTCGTCGATTCGGAAGTCCAAAAAAACATTCGAGGGGTTGGTATAAGGGGAGAAACTTCCGCCGGATATAAACGATTTTATCTCGAGTCTATGGTTTAATGGGAAACTCGATACCAAAGATCAGATTTTAGGTAAAGTGTTTCTTTAAATGGCTTATATTACGTGTGGTTTCAAGTGGGCTGGATATGTTACTTTTAAAACTAGTGTCAATTTATATGGCATTTAGAATGAATTTCGTTATTTTGATCGGTCCAAAGAATCTTCTTATAGTCATAAGTTGTTTCATATGACAATTTTTGGTCGAATTCGTATTCACAAGTTAAAATAAATGAAAAAAATCTTTTGAGACTACTGTAAAAACTTTAATTATAATTTATGAATAACATTCGATATTGTCCGAGTGTATCTTTGACTTTATATCGATAACAAGGTTTTTTTTAAAAAAAAAAGCTTCCTGGCTTTGTGGGTCGAACATTACTAATATTCTTGTCAACTCCTCGTGCTAAGCTAAATTCTGGTGTTACGAGTGGGTTCATATCTGTAGTGGAATAGGTGGGATTTTAATCTGCAACCACATGATCGCATGTCCGACGCCCTAGCCATTAGGAATTAATATTAAGGTCAGATTGAAGAGACCAACTCTTCAAAATATATTACTGATAATACGGCTAATAGTATTGCAATTCCCTTTGAAGAATCAAGTGCAATGGACCAAACTCCCCCGAAGTTATTACACTGACCCAATAAGCGTAACTTATTCACCCTCGCACAACCCCCATACATTCTCCATACATCTGTGTTTATTATCAAATATTCTCAAGGGGATCTAATAAAATGCCTATTGTTGAGCCAAAGAGGCCCTTCTTGTGTCCCAAGTGTTTTTGAAATAACTAGTTCAGCTATTTTTCTATAATTTCATGTTATATCTATAAAGTTGTATTTAATAAAGATTTTATTATTATAACCTCAATGTCAAAGCATCCATTTTACAAGTTCTTATTAGGTTTCAGTCGCCATTTTTCTTTTTATATATTTATTTATCTCAATAAATATAAACTAACACATTGCCAAAATACTATACTAAATTAAAGTTGTTTTTTAAACCATCTATAGTTATAAGTTTAGAAAAAAAATCAAAGAGTATTTGAAATCAAACAATACATAGGGGTTTATTCTCAAAACTATCTTTAACAAACCCATCGATAAAAGAAAGGGTGGTCTATTCTCAAAATCGTTATACTCCACTTAAAATAAAGTTTATCGCTGGATGGTTCGTGTTACGTCACTTCCTAGTTTAGAGGAAGTGACACGTGCGCTCACAATGCCCGTTCCCCTTGGCTGGTGGAGGGTAAAAGTGTTATTTAATGAGGGTGGAAACTTATATTTAAGTATAGCACGGAAACCTTGAAACGAGCTTAGAAAACCTACAACTTTTTGGAATAAAAGATATTTCTTTTTTAATTGTATTTGCTTCGTTATTAAAAGCGTCTGGTATCGGTCTTACAACACCATTTAGCTTTGCACGAGGGGTAATATCAAACATACTAGAATTTTGTGACATTAATTGATTTGTTTTTGTGATTTGTGATTTTTATTTTTTTATTTATTGAAAGCTGCTTAGTGACCTATTTTGAAGAATGTATCCAGTTACGATGGCTCGTGCCTATGTTTACACAAATATTGATCATTCTTATTACAAAGATCATTACGTTTACATACATGACTTGTCTATACAAATCTCATATCCAAACATCCTGTGTAACAACTGTCTATCAACAAATCATACAACTGTCATGTTGACATTTTGTTTGTAGCTTACGTCAATTGCGTTTGCCGTATTGTAATGTACGATTGAAATTGTTTCAGTAATTAATTGTGTTTGTTAGTGTTATTTAGATTTCTGATTTGTCACTTGTAATAATAATTACGAGAATCAACGTTAAATGATTTGAAATAAAATCTTTAT
Source organism: Plusia festucae (assembly GCA_950381575.1). Classification (NCBI taxonomy): domain Eukaryota; kingdom Metazoa; phylum Arthropoda; class Insecta; order Lepidoptera; family Noctuidae; genus Plusia; species Plusia festucae. The sequence goes on from OX494457.1 coordinate 2,274,622, forward strand.
TAAAATGTCTTCAATTTAAATGAAATATATTGTATGTTACATATTTAGTTTGATTTTTCCTTCGTTTATTGTTTGAAACTGTTATATGGAAAAAACATCTTATACATTGTGCCTGTTTCTGTAAGAAAAGTATATAAATAATAAACTAATTGGAATATTTTTTAAAGAAATTATTTTTCTTACTGAGTTCAAACAAAGCGACAGTATAGTATGGTCTTTCCCTTTGTCTATACCTGTAACAATTACCAAACTATTAAACCATCTTATTCTTGAAACATAAAAGTACATCATTAAAGAAACTACCCTCTAATAATTAAAGAAATACATCGGCGCATAGGCAAGCTGCGTCCTCGCACATCTGCCGCGCAGGTGACGCCGCCATGTTGGAAATATTACGAGGGGGAACAACAATGGCGGTCTTAGGGGAATCGGCAAAGAATTTACTTTTATCATGCTTATAAATATGGATTATAAGATACAACAGTTAATGTTGGAAATGTATTTTCGCAAATTTTATTTTTAACTAACTTCTGCCCGCGACTTCAGAATTGGGTCGTCCCTCGGGAACTACTTAAGGAATCGGGATAAAAAGCCTATGTTCTTTTTCATGTCAAAGGCTATATGCATGCCAAATTTCATCCAAATCCGTTTAGCCTTTTTTGCGTGTTTGAGTAACAAACATCCAAACATCCACTCTTTCACATTTATAATATTAGTAGGATTATTTGTTTGATTTTTATTCCCGATTCCGTTTTGTGTCATGGAGAGTAGACTGAGATGGTTGTTGCTTAGAAAAGTAAAAAATCAAATCGAATTATTTATTTATTTGTTTTAAAATTTGGTACTAAATAGATAGGCTATTAAAATTATACAAGATAGGTAGCATAGTACTAGGGAATAATTTTGTTCTTTGAACTAGGTATAAACTAGAATTTTAAATATCAACTAATTGGGTTTCTAAATTTTATAATATCTATGTGTAAGAAACGTGTTTTTTTTACTCTTAAACTAAGAAGGCAAACCAGTATCATTTTGGTATTTATTTTTAGTTCTTATCTTTTATTCTTATTACATTGTGAAACAACTGGCTCTTATTTCTAAAATTATTTCCAAAGCTTTTTAAAACTTAATTAATTTTATTTCTCATTTGTTACAGCCCCCCGCACCTCGTGCACTGGTGGGACACCCAACAACCTACCCCCTCTGGGATTCCACTCCATCCATGGAGAAAACGTCAGGGTTTCCCGCGATGGCTCCATGGCACGCCGTGTGGAGTCCTTCTGTAAGGGCGTGGCGTTCAGCGCCCGGCCTGTTAGAGTTAATGAAAAGGTGGGTAATGTAATCATATTAGTTTATTTATATAGAAGGGTACACAGCCATAACTTAGGGTTATTTTTATTTTTACGTATTATGTCTTACGGATAAGGTTGAACTTGCGATAAAATATTATAGAATAAAAATTGTCACCATCCGTGTGTGATTGAAGACCGTTTTGGTTGTGACTTGTTCGAAACTGGGTGTCCAGTTTTTTATATGAAAATTTACAACTAAATTATGTAAATAGTTACTTAATTATGTAATTAGCCATAAATTCCTGATTGATTCATTCAGAAGTCTTAATTACATCTCATTCCTCATTCCAGGTGTGCCTTCGCTTCGTCGAGATCTCAAACAGTTGGAGCGGCGTCATCCGCTTTGGTTTCACCAACCACGACCCCGCTACCCTCGCCCACGCCCTCCCCAAGTACGCCTGCCCCGACCTCACCAACAAACCCGGGAACTGGGCCAAGGCTTTAGGCGAAAGGTTCTGTGAAAAAGACAACATCCTGTACTACTACGTGAACTCTTCAGGTGACGTTCACTTCGGAGTTAATGGCGAAGATAAAGGTCTCTTTTTTTCTGGTGTCGATACGAGAAATCCTCTTTGGGCGCTTGTAGATGTCTATGGCAACTGCACAGCAGTACAATTTGCGGATCCTAGAGCCCCGAGCCAAAGGAGACACAGTCCGATCGAAGAAGAGAGATTGGTTGGCAGTATGAGGTCGTTGTCAGTCGAAGAATCGCTTCCACCTCCAAGGTACCAAAATCCATTGGTACCGTTAAGCTTACACAGAACAAAAGGAAGAAATGTCCAGTTTATTAATGATAGAGGGGTAGCTGCAAGGGCAGACGCGGAATTCTGCCAAGGATACGTATTTACAGCTCGTCCAATGCGTCCTGGACAGACTATAGTGTTCCAAATCTTAGCTACAGAGCCCGCCTATGCTGGCAGCCTCGCAATTGGTCTGACGTCATGCGACCCAGCCACCTTAAGGCCGTGCGATCTGCCTGATGATGCAGAACTACTCTTAGACCGTCCGGAGTATTGGGTGGTTAGGAGAGACGCGGCGAATGGTCTCCGACGTGGTGACGAGCTGGCTGTTACTCTAACAACAGATGGAGAAGTTAGAGTCAGTAGAAACGGTTCCACTCCGGTCACAGTCATGCATGTTGACCATACTTTGAAACTCTGGGCGTTTGTGGATATCTACGGCGCAACGCAGAAGGTCAGGATGTTGAGCACTCAAATCCAGCCGTCTCCGACTCCTCCGCAGCAGTTGAGGGTCCTGACTGGCTCCGCTGGACAAATCACGGCTGGAGCTGGTGGTACTGTGCTGGTCGTCAGCCTACCGCCTCAGAATGGACAGAACAATGTTAACCAACAGAATTTGACGCTCGCCAGCGCGCATTATATTGAGGTAAATATTGAACTTGACTAGATAATATGTCCTCTTAGTCCTTGATAGAAGAAACAGTAAAACCTAAATCACTCAACTAAAAGACAAATTTTTCCCAAAGCACTCGAGATATTTGCCAGTCAAAGATATATAATCTATGACACGAAAACAACAAATCATCATTCGAGGCATAACATAACCAATTTCTTTCTTTCTTTCAGCCGATCCAAACGACATCACAGCTCTGCCTAACCGGCCTCCCCATCAACCAGGCGTCAACCTGCTACCAGCAACAACGACCGAGATCGGACAACCAGTGTTCATCTTCCAGCCAAAATAACTTGAACGAGCAAGTTCAACTGCCAAACGGCCATTCGGAACCCTTAAGACTTGCTGACAGGCTCCAGAATGGACCTTCGACGAGTCGTCACCAGCCAATCTACTCAGTCATCGGAGAAGGGGGCGCTACAGGGAATTTGACGGGAACAGAATGTACCATATGCTATGAAAATCCTATAGATTCGGTCCTCTACATGTGTGGACATATGTGTATGTGTTATAGATGTGCCGTCCAGCAATGGAGGGGTAAAGGTGGTGGCCAATGCCCCCTATGTAGAGCGCAAATTAAAGATGTCATCCGTACTTATAAGTCCTGATGTGTTATGCCAAAATCGTTTTGTAATCCCAAAAAAATCTCTGTATATATCTGAATGTAGGTAGGATTCGTTTTTGTATTGAAAATGGGTTGAAATTAGGGGTTGAAATGACGATTTGTGACGTAACGAATTACTGTTTTGAATTTCGATTCGGAAATCAAGGGTTGTCAATCCGTTTTCAATACAAGAAATTATTAATTAGTAAATAATATATCAATATTAATAATATATAAAACGGTTCGCTTTTAGGTCGGTTATTTATTCAAACGTAAAAATGGCGGCGGTAGTGGCGCGGGCGTAATTGAGTAAGATTGGTGATTTAAATTATTTGATTCGTAATGTTATTATGGCCAAACATTGGCTCCAACCTTCGCCTAATGTATTCGATTCTTTGGGCCAACGTTTGAACCAAACTTAATCAAACATTGAAAGATTTATTATATTATTTGAAACCGTTACCTAAAGATACTACTCGTTAATAATAACAATGACACTCGGGACATTTTTTTACTTCTTTATTAAAAAGGAGAATATATACAAATTATCAAATGACAGTAAATATGTGTACATTTAATTTATATAAAGGTTGAAATTATTTTCAAGCGTAAGATATATTAATATCTAATTAACAATTCTTTATAATGACAATTCTATACTCACAATACTATTTCAATTTCTTCTTTTTCTCTTCTATCTAATACATTTTTTCACGAAATAAAATATACATTAAATTTACACATTAAATGCACACATTTTTACGGTTTTTTTTAACAATAGGGTTTATTGAGGTTGAAATTCAGTTTCAATACATTCATTGTCACAGGACTAATATATTTCCAAGACATATTTATTTTGACGAAATAACTGCAGTGCAGGAAACAAGAATACTCGGACTGTTAATTATTTTTCAGGTGACATTAAGGGATGAAACATATTACATATATTTCATCCCACAATTTTTATGTAGGTTGTAATCCAGCCCCAATTAAAAAGTGAGGCTTTAAGGTGTAAATGACGTAGTTATGCTAGTTTAAGCGATAGGGTCTTAGATACTAAACACATTAAGCTATATTATATAGCATTCGTTTCTGTGTAGAACCGTCTTTAGGATCCCGTGTCCTTTTAGAAGAAAACTTACTTGACGTCATCCAAAATGGCGGTCTAAATATAAAAAAATCAAATGATTCGAAATAGATTGTTGTCTCTTACTATCATACTGGTTTTTAGTAGGAATAAAAGGGACACTACATTAACTATGTCTAATCATAAGATATTTTCACAGATATGAAGGACACGATTATTTACATGATTAAAAAAAACAATGGTTATTTCGTCCATGACACTTTAAATAAGCATTTAATAATACTACTATTTATAGATCAAAAGGCAGCGGATTAAAACTTAAATTTGACAGGTAATATCAAATCTTACCTGACGTCTGACAGGCTGTCAAATTTTATCTAATGTCAAATCTAATGATGCGGTAGCCTGGCTATGCTTCAAACTTCCGATCTTGTGGTTGCCGGTTCGAAGCCCATCCATTGCTATACCGACGTGAATACATTCGTAATAATCATTTAGCTTAGCACGAGGTGTTAACAAGAATACTAGTAATGTCTGAAACATTGCTTGTAAGCTTTAAAGAAAAAAAAAATGATTGAACAAGGTTTGGCGGAAGATAAATATTTTTTTTATAATTATCAGCCTCTCAGATACCGTCAAGGGAAGACTTTTGCATAAGTGAAATTATTCTGTATCATACAAATTTTTAATATAAATAACAATGGCGAGTTTCTATTGCTATTTTAGTTAATTATAAAATTATTTAGGTATAATTCATGTTGTCTTTTGAACTATAGATGTTAAATTTAACTGTAGGTGGTAACAAGACGTTTGAAACTTGTTTTCATATACAGTTATCGCAAACAGAATCAATATCTCTAATAAAAGGAAGTTCCTAAAAATGCCTCCGTGCGATTTTCGTTACACAATGAAGTTATAAGAAAATTCTTTTTTTTTTCAATATGGCCGGACTTTAAACAGTTCGAAAAAAGAATTTTCGTTTATCGTACGTTGTGTATGTAATACCGATCGAAAATTTAGCTGTACCGAAGCTGGTAGATATACTAAAGCTACCACGCTGTGTTGCCAATGTTAAATTCTTCTGATAATGGTAGGATTTATAGAAAATCGTAACGGACGCATTTTTCTACCGTTTAACGACAATAGGCATTGCTGAGCTTTAAACATTTGAAATAAGTTTCATTTACTCGTATTTTAGTGACAGGAGATTAGTCCCGCCTAGCTAATTATAGTGTAATATCAGCCGAAATATACCGTCTTAACTATAATACAATATTATTTAGTAAACATAACTTATACCCGAAATAAATAAGAAATTCATCTGTGGATTTACTACTAGAGATAAATTTTCATCATAATTAATCATTGATATAAAAAATCCCTAGATAGCCTTGAACAAAATTCACAGCCAAAACTGTCTTCAATTATACATACGTGGTCGACAGTTTTGATACGAACATATATTTTCTCAAATTCAACCTTATCCGAACCACTTAAAGTTATTTTTACAATGCGAGACTATGAAATGATTGAATTTCTGTGATCATTAATTCTGAGTACGGATTTGAAACAGTGTTTTTCGATCTTGGGATTTTCTTTATCAATGTAAGTGATATACGAATGATGTCAAATTTCTTCTCCCTTCGACAAGGCACATTTCTAAAATCGTTATCGCTTATCGAATCGCTCAAATGTATGAAAGTGACAAGTCACGTGACTTATCGAAGAGAAATGTCATTTCCATACATTTTATGTCATTTAAGCGATTTTTATTATCCTAAACGCTTGTAGAAGTGTACCTTGTCTAGGTGAGCTGGTATACACAGATGGATTGGTTATACATTTTGGGTGTATTTGAATATTGAAGGGTATTCGATTGTCCGATTAATATTTAACTCGCGTAGATAATAGTGACACCATTTTGTATTTTTATGTATCATTCCCTGAGTGCTCAACTTTTAAAAAGCAATTGTTTACATATCATTATTCTGATCAGTAAAATCGTTGAATGTATAAGAATTGTCATTTCCTTTCGAATCTAAATAAGCTTTTATTTTGTAAGCAATAAAGTTTAAATTCGCTCAATATTGTATAAAACATTGTGGTTTATGAATTTCGACTTTATTTCTGACGAAATAAATGAGGAATTTGATTGTCTGGATGTCTGAATTTTAGCAGACTTAGTCTTTGAGTGCATTGATAACTCTCTATAACATTAATAAACTTTTGCTTATTACTTTTTGATTGAGATTTTCTCGTTGAAACTGTAATGACTGAGCCCTTATAGTTAATTGTCGCATTTATTTTTAATTAAACATATCTTGAACTTTCAGTGAAGTTTAAACTTTAACATTTGTGTTTTTAACTTAGTTTGTGTCCGTATATGTTGCTAACGTATTTTAACTTAGATGAGTTAAGTTACATAAAACAGAAATTTTTAATATTCAATGATCTCTTCACAATACAATTGCTAGCCATTTTTTAACACTGAAACAAATTTCTTTTTCCAGACTATCTATTGAAAGGTTAATTATATTGATAAAGAATTAACACGAGATACACAATTTCGAACAACAGTCACAGCAAAAACTGTCTTCAATTACACAAAGGTGGTGACAGTTTTAAAACGAACACATTTCGCCGCAAATTCAACCTTATCCGTGTGGTATAAAGTGGTTTTGCGTTTTTTTTAATTGACTGAATTTTTGTGATCATTGTTTGGGGACACTGCATCTTGGGTTTGTCTTTATCAATGGTTAGTTAACTTTAACTATAAACGGACATTAACTAAGCTATATCAGTAACCATTATATGTTTACCAACATTCGAACCAAACATTAAGCCAGTTTTCTCAGTATATCAGTTAATTTATAATATTTTAATTTATACTTATCGTGTAATCATGACTTTTTTTGTATTACGTCGTGTTGTTTGTTGTGACAATATTGTGTAAAGAATATGATCTATTACTTATCTGTACTGTCATTTGAAGTTCATTCGACAAATAATAATCATTCTTGTATTCATTTTTTGTCTAAAATTGATATAATCGATGTTTTATACATATAGTATATTATTATCGAAATATTATTTCGAATTTTTTTTCGAAATTGTGGCTGTATTTGTAAAAAATTAATAGTTTTGACAAAAATCTGTATCTTTCTCTATTTGAAAAGAAGCCTTTGCCCAGCTCTGTTACATTTATAGGCCGGTGTCGTAATGTCACAACAAACACATCACAATTTAGACTTATTTATTTGTTAATTAAGACATTTTTTTATAATAATTTAATACCAAAACGAGGTGACCAGTTTGACAAAAATGTAGACAGACTATCGAAGCCAAATCTGTAGTATTTAGTGGAATTATGTATATAATGTGTGTATGGGATATTTTTTTATGACTGAAAAGGTTAATACAATATTTTATCCACATGCACCGGGAGCTAACAATAGAAATAATTTTACTCATTGTTTAGAAGAAATAATTAAAGCATAGGATAGAGTCACAGATTTTGATGGAAAATTATGTTCATGTTACCAAACTAACATTACTGTGAGTTTTTATGCTATGTTACTATATTATCCACAAAACAAAGAATCCTAGACTAATATTAAATCATATACAAAACATTTCAGGCATTGTGAAACTTTTTCAGTCGTAAATAAAATTGTAAGAACTGTGGTATGTGATAAAGCGTTTCTTTTTTAATATTTTTTTCTGAACTTGGTCACGGCATGTACAGCGTTGTCATCTAGTCTTTAGTAATTTATTTTTCTTTTTTTTTTTACTATTTTGTGAATCAAGCACTCTGTAATGACGTTGGAAGTTAGATTAAGTTTGAAATAAAAATGGTTATCGAAGATTTTTTGTGTATTTTTTACCCTAATGTAATTTATTTTCGTATTCTATTGTAGATAGTGGTAGGATGAAATATACAAGTTTGTTCTAAACCGCACTCAGTTTAGTGAGGTGTTACATGTAAAAAGCAGTCTTATAAAAATACATTCCAACTCAAAAACAATGTGAAGGTTTAGCACTCAACGTTAGACTTTGTCGGACCGATAATCGGGCCTATTCGAATTCTGATACGATTTTCGACCGACTTTTTGTAGGACGCGTGTGTTGCACTATCGCAAAGTAGCACGTTTTATTTTTCATCCACAAAAAACAGTCACCGATTATAGGACTTGGGTGGGCAGTAGGCACCCAAGATTTTAGATCATCTTAAATAGACACATAAATTAATTAATGCGAATTTTATTTTTAAATTGGTATCTCATCTCAAGAAACCAAGTTTTGGTTCTTTCATGAAAATAGTAGAAATTAAATTTTTACGTTTGCAACTCAGTTCGTACAGTGACATCTAGTATAGTACAAAGGAAACTTATCTACTTACATGTAGATCGTAGAGCGATTGCAAAACAATATAATATTGAGTTATTTTGTTTCTTTTTATAACATAATTTTAGCTATCTCTGATAATTTAATGAAGCGTGAAAATTTGAGGCTTATCATTGTATTTTATAAACGAACAAACTAATGAAATAAATAGATATGTCTCATCACGTATGCATAATTTATTATGAATACTACATTAAAAATGAATCATCAACATTGTTAACATAGTAATTAAAAGAAATCAAATAAGTACTGTGTACTAATACAAAAAGTATTAAAATTAAATATTTTCAAAACGATAAAAATAAATGACGCTCCGGTAGGGATTAAAATTGGTCCAATCGCAAGACGTACAGTACAAGATTATTTACAAAATAATTTAGACGTTATCTTGTAGACGTTATGGTTCAGATTTCATTTACAGTTACATACAATGCAACTTTAAATGCGCGTACGTGAAGCTTGGCATAGTGATGCTCATAGTTGGAGTTTGCTACCTGTAATCGAATTGATTACATAATCGATTACCCGAATCTGACGAGACGTAAGTAGGATTTTTTAAAGATTGACTACGGTAATGAAGGTAAATAAATTATACAAAATGATTTTACCATCTTGTTTATATGATAAATTTTGCTTAAATAAAGGATTTTTGATTGCAAGACGATAATTTTGTTCAGTTAGCGTATAAGTGCAGTGTTAAAAATGAATCATCTTTTGCTAGAAAGAAAGAGAAGCGAAATTATAAATACTTGTACCGAATTGTACTAATATTACTATGGCATCATTAAAATATTAAACAAATAAAAATGTCTAATTGATTCTTGAAGTTAATTGAAGGTACAGTATTAGGATAACTGTTAAAGCATATTTTTGGTGCATATTTAAAAAATACATAACAGTATGTTATTCATTTTATTACAGTTTTGGTGAGTAATAAAAAAACTGCCAAATATTATGTCAATGTCGACAAATCGGTTAATATCTCGATGTCAGATTCATTTCGAATGACACATTCAATCGGCGTGGGTCCAACACTACACAAAAGAACTTGTTATTATTATACGGGTGTACTTAACCTTTTATTTTCATGTTTCGCTATATTTTTAACTAAGAAACAACAAAAATCGACGTAAATAACTATTAATGTGACCCAACTACCAATAGTTCGGCTTAAGCTGTATAAAAAACTAGTAAAAGGTCAGTGTTTCATTCAAAATAAGTACATATTAATATAATTAGATCAACCCGATGTATACCCGTGTGCAGTTATTTCATGAGAAGTCTTATTGTTTCTCGCATTTATGAATTACAACGCCATTTTGTGTGGTTAAACAGTTATTTGTGTGTGTATTCGCGAAATTTCGAAATACTTGTGTTCAAGTGTGGTGTTTTGAAAAGGGATGTTGATTTTTTTACGAAGCGTCTATTTTCTTCATTTGGGAATCTCGTAAAAAGTTTGTATACTTATCATTCGCTATCAATATGGAGATTCCTAGCAAGTTTTACATGTATCATCATTGTTTTCGTATTTAAATCATCACGGAAGTAAAAATGTGTACCTATGAATCATAATTTCGTAATATTCATTTTTGGGCAACCCGTTTCGCTATTCACGAAATCAAGATTATAATAATTTTCGTTCTAAAAAGTATGTTCACTTTCATTCCTATATTTTTATACACTCTTATACCATATTGAGCTATTACTTTGTATGATTATTGGAAGTACCTTCCTGAAAAATGTTACCTATAGGCTGAATAAGTTACAGACGTCTGAATAAGATGTTTTACGTGAATAATATCAACCAAAGTGTTAAATTATGGATCTTTTTCTATCTACACTTGTTTTCTCATATAATTTTAAATAATCACATTGAATAAGATTGACAACAATGAAAACCTATTATTTCAAATTCTCAATACTCAATCATTTATTGCCATTCCACAATGTATATACTTAGTGTTGCATGCAGCAACTGAAAATTCTTCATCATTTGTAATTTCATGAACCCTCTTGGGTTTGAAAGTTTTGTTACTGCTTGCTTTGCAAACATTTGCCATGTGGCCCTTCTTGTGGCATTTAAAACATTATTCTTCTTTAAATTTGCATTGGGGTTTTACATGACCCATCTTTCCACAGCAATGACATTTAATGCTCACATGTTTTTCACTTATTTTCTGTATGTCTGAGATTTCTTGCCCAGAACTGCCAGCAGTTATTAATTTTGCTCCCTTCTCTGCAAGCTCCATGCTCAATGCTATCTCCACTGCTTTTGCAAAGGTTAAATTTTCTTCACCAAATAATCTTTTAATTATGCTTTCACTTTTTAATCCATGAACGAATTTATCTCTTAGACATCTTTCTAAATGTGTGGTAAAGTTGCCCGAGTTATGCAACAAGTAATGTGCTATTAACGAGACATTATTAACATTTTAGATCTAAAAAGATATGATTATTTCTATTTACAATTTATAGGTTTTCATTTAGAGTACAGCTAAGCATGCTAGTAAACTAGCATGCTTATTATTAGTTTTATTCATACATTTTTCATTTTCTAGCAAAGTTTGTAGGTACAGACATGCTCTTAATTAATATCCTTATTAAATTCCTAACAGGCCTGTTGGTCTAGTGGTTAGTGACCCTGCTAAGCTGGAGGTCGTAGGTTCGATTCCCACCCAGAACAAATCTTTGTGTGATTCAATGAGCGCAATCATTTGTTCCGTACCTGGATGTAATTTATCTATCATATGTATGTATTTACAAATATATAGTATGTTTATCTGTTGACTGTTTACCACAGTACAGGCTCTGCCTAGTTTGGGATTGGATGGCCGTGTGAGAGTTGTCCCAAGATATAAAAAAACTAGATATTAAAAATCTAGGTAGAATAATGTTATTTTAATTAAATGCTTTAAGTTCATTGTATTAAATTTCAGATGTTTTGCGTCCAAGAAAAAGAAAGGGCAGACACATTCGCAAACGACAAAGACCCTTTGAGCATAAACCAATCAGAATCAGATGATGATGAGCCTGAAGCTAAACGGTTAAAATACTCGCCGTTAAATCTCCAAGTTTACCAGATACCAGCGTTCAACACACCAAAGTCCCTGTCAATATACCCACCGAATACACTTCCTAATTTTGTGAACAATCCACTGAATTTGGCCAACCCACTAGCGTTCACCGCTAAACCTAATGGAGAGACTATAGTGAAGAATCTACACAATAGGTACGTATCCATAAATTTTTAATTCAAATTCAAAATCATTTATTCAAATTAGGCTACCATGTAGCACTTTTTGAGTGTCATCAACACAGACAGCACCCTGACTCGCCCACCCCACCGCTTCCTAAGTGCTCTAGCCGGGGAGAAGAAACGGCGCAACAAACTCCCCAGCAGCACGCTGTGTTTACAATATAAAAAATATAAGTAGTTTAGGGAACATCAAAATCACCAAGTAAACAACTGCTTGAGGTTCATGAGTATCTCTCTGAAATAAAAAATTTAGATAAAGTAAACTACAAAAACCAAGGTCAACAGAACGACCAGTCACCGCAAGCAGCACCCGTTCACGAGTATGACGTAAGGGTCAGCCATCACCTCCCTCGCCATATTTGAGGGAAAAATCTTAAACTACAGGGGCCTTATTTACTATGGTTCAGTTTTTTGATCCAGATACAATGTGGGACGTTCGGGTGCATAAAACTGAACAACTTTCCGCAAGGAACATAGATCGAAATCTTAAAATGAAAAATGAACTTTTCATACAATTTGACAGGTCACGTGACTTATATATTTGTATGAAAAGCAGATTTCGACCTATGTTCCTTGAGAAAAGTTGTTCAGTTTTATGCACCTGATTACCTCGTAAATTTACTCTATATTTGTATGTATGTAGAAAAATATGTAATAATAAGTTTATCAGTTGTCTGGTTACCATAGTACAAGTTTTGGATCAGATGACCGTGTGTGAGTTGTCCAAAAAAGATAATGTTAAAATTCCTTACAGGTATTCATTGCCTGCAAAGCTATCAATAACCCCAGTGGTGAACGGAGAGGTTGTGAGATATAAGAAGAATGGGGAGGTTGCCAAGAAGAGGGGTCCTCCTAAAGGGTACAAGAGGAAACCTAAAGCGGAGAAGATTGAGATGTCACAGAGCTTTAACGGGAGTTTACAGGTAATTCAATTGAATTTCAATTAACTGCACGGATAGCCGAGTGGCATAGGTCACCACGCTAATTACCACTGTGCGCGACGTGCTGCGGGCTCGATCCCCGCATGGGACAAGCATTTGTGTGATCCACAGATACTTGTTCCAAGTCTGGGTGTTCTTTGTGCATTTGATTTGAATGTTTGTGAAACCCCCGCGACACAAGGATTAAAATTCCTTAGTGCGGGCGTCGTTTTATTTAAAAAAAAACCGGCCAAGTGCGAGTCAGACTCGCGCACCGAGGGTTCCGTACAAACCTGTAGGTATATAAGTAAAAGTTATGGTATTTTTATTGCTAAATGAAATCCATAACATAACAATGTGGAAAGCTGACGGTACCTTGTCAATACATATATGAAAACAATGTATGTTCGGAAAAATCGGCCAAAATCTATTTTTTTATTTTTTTTTTGTTAATCGCGGCTGAACCGATTTGCATGAAATTTTGTGTGCATATCGGGTAGGTCTGAGAATCGGCCAACATCTGTTTTTTTTTTTAATCGCTGAACAACGTTTGCTGGGTCAGCTAGTAAGTTTATGATTATTAAAAAAAATATACTATGTGATGTAACTAAAAATTTAAGATTTTCGGAATTTTTCCTATATGTGTACTTTATAACGTTGCTTCATGCCAAATTTCAAGATTCCAGGTCGTCTGGAAGTATCCTTTAGGTTTTGATTCCCTTGCGAGTAGTTGCGAGTTTCAAAATATGCGGCTTTAATTGCTGTATCTTTTGATTGCGTTGACGTAGAAGTTTGATTTTGTTACAGCTTAAAGATATTATAGACTTGAGTATTTGTTAAGAATTTCAATATAATACCACTACGCGTTCATGAGTAAAGGGGTAATAAGTTTAAAATTATTAAAAATATTTTTATTATATGATGTAACTAAAAATTTATTATTTTCGCAATTTTTCCTTTATCTGTGTTATAAGACGTTGCTTCGTACCAAATTTCAAGATTCTGAGTTCACGGGAAGTACCCTGTAGGTTTTGATTCCCTTGCGAGTAGTGGCGAGTTTCAAAATATGCGGTTTTAATTCCTGTTTCTTTTGATTGCGTTGACATAGAAGTTTGATTTTGTTACAGCTTAAAGGTATTATAGATTTGAGTATTTGATATGAATTTCAATATAATACTACTACGCGTTCATGAGGAAAGGGGTAGTAAGTTTAAAATTATTAAAAATATTTTTATTATATGATATAACTAAAAATGTATACTTTTCGCAATTTTTCCTATATCTCTGCTATAAGACGTTGCTTCATACCAAATTTCAAGATTCTGAGTTCACGGGAAGTACCCTGTAGGTTTTGATTCCCTTGCGAGTGTCGAAAATTTGCGGCATAAACGGGAGTATCTTTTGATCGCGTTGACTTAGAAGTTTGATTTTTTCACAGCTCCAAGAGACCATAGACTTGAGTATTTGATATGAATTTCAGCTTGATACCTCCACGCGTTCCTGAGAAAAAAGGTCTTGACAGACAGACAGACAGACAGACAGACGGACAACAAAGTGATCCTATAAGGGTTCCGTTTTTACCTTTTGAGGTACGGAACCCTAAAAATAAAATTGTTTGCCAAGGAGCCACAGAGTTCTTGCTGATAGGAATGCTTTATACAGGATTAATTTAAAAGCAGTGCGTATATTCAACGAGGTAAGCAGGTGTATAAAACCGACCAACTTTCCTCTATGAATATAGTATTAGGTCGAAATCTTAAAATGGATAATGAAATTTTCATACAAAGTAACAGGTCACGTGATTATGTTTGTAAGTAAGAAAATTTGATTTTTAATTTTAAGATTTCGACCTATGTTCCTTGGGGAAAGTTGTTCAGTTTTATGCACCTGATTACCTCGTTGAATATACGTACTCTATAAAATAATCCTGTATTTATAGGCCAAGATTACGTTGAACAGAGTTCAATGAACACATAGCACAAAGGTGTGGATAATACATGCATGTGAATATAATATGTATCTGTTCTAATCTATACTAATATTATAAAGCTGAAGAGTTTGTTTGTTTGAATGCGCTACTCTCAGGAACTACTGGTCCGATTTGAAAACTTATTTCACTGTTAAATAGCCCCTTATGGAGGAAGGCTAATTTTCCTCCATAACCGACACCCACGCAGGCGTAGGCGCGAGATAAGCTAGGAATGTAATAAAGCTGAAGAGTTTGTTTGTTTGAACGCGCTAATCTACGGACATACTGGTCCAAATGGTCCGATTTGAAAAAATATTTCACTGTTAGATAGCCCACTTATTGAGGAAGGCTACACGCGGCTGGAGCCGCGAGCAAAAGCTAGTATTATCCATAGCTTATTGAATTGATCGTTGAATGGTAGAGAATGCCTCGGGTATTGAGTCCGCCATTTACACTGTATGTACATGTGTATAAATAACTTTGTTTTATTCCTATTGTTTGTCTCGCATTTTGCTATCCAATAAATATTTTCATTCTTTTTTTCAATCATACTTCAAGTTAATTAAAAAACATGTAATAATAATTATTATCTACACTAATATTATAAAGAGAAAAGATTTGTATTTTTGTGTGTATGTTTGTAATGAATTAACTCAAAAACTACTGTGCCGATTTCAAAAAATCACGATTAGAAAGCTACATTCACCTACATAGGCTATTTTTTTACAAAAAAATTTGGTAACGCGGGCGAAGTCGCGGGGAACAGCTAGTTTATTATAACATCTTCTTATTATATCTTACAGACACAAAACACGATCCTGTCAAGTCTGCTAGCGGCTAACAATACTACGATAACTGGTGTAGCCATACAGCCCGCGCCCGGACCCCCTCCTGAACCTATCCCGGAGATCAAAGTACCTGAAGGTAACCAAAATTATTATATCCAGGATAAATTTTACGCACAAGGGGTTAACAAGAACATGAATATGCGACCCACAGCAATACGAAGCGGGGGTAGCCTAATGGCTAAAGCTCTAAGACTTGCGGCGATGTGGTTGCGGGTTCAAATCCCACCCATTGCACTACCGACGTGAACCCGCTCGTAACACAAGCTTCTTAGCTTAGCACGAGGGGTTAACAAGATTACTAGTAATGTGCGACCTACATTGCTAGGAACATTAAAAAAAAAAAAATTGCAAGCTAAAAAAAAATTGGTAATGGCAATTAATTCATCTGTTCACAGGCCATGAGCTGGTGGAGTTGGAGCTGGACCCTGAAGACTGGTTTCCCACTGAGCCTTATAAAATGGTGTTCAGTCGGAAGAAGAATCCTAAATGGAAGAATTTCCCCTATCGCTGTGAGCACTGCTTTAAAGTGAGTAACGAATCATTATTAATACTGAATACCCTCTAAAATAAAACGATGTGCTTTGTTTATTTATTTACTTAACGAAAAGTACAATTTTTAAAATTACATTTTGTTCTTATATATATGATGGGCCTGTTGGTCTAGTGGTTAGTGACCCTGACTGCTAAGCCGGAGGTCGTGGGTTCGATTCCCACCCAGGACAAATCTTTGTGTGATGAGCACGATCATTTGTTCTGTGTCTGGGTGTTATTTATTTATAATATGTATGTATTTAGAAATATATAAGTATGTTAATCAGTTGTCTGGTCAACATAGTACAGGCTCTGCCTAGTTTGGGATCAGATGACCGTGTGTGAGATTGTCCCAAGATATTTATTTATTTATAATTAAATGTCCTCGCCAAACATTTCGTTTAAAGGCGAGAAGCGCTCTTTTCTATTTCTTATTAACTAATTATGTACGTTACGTTTGAAAGAACGCAAGTAACCATCTTTATTATTACAAAAATAATAGACAATTACGCAGATGGCGTTACTACTTACTCTATTACTAAAGATAATAGATATTTTGTTTATGCTACATTTTTTTTTTTTTTATAAAACGACGCCCTTACTAAGGAATTTAATCCTTGTGTCGCGGGGGTTTCACAAACATTTAAATCACATGCACAAAGAACACCCAGACTTGGAACAAGCATTTGTGGATCACACAAATGCTTGTCCCATGCGGGGATCGAGCCCGCAGCACGTCGCGCACAGTGGTGATTAGCGTGGTGACCTATACCACTCGGCTATCCGTGCAGTCAACATAGGTTCACATAACTATTAATAACACCCCCGAATACTTAAACTTCAATTAGTTTGAAGCGTCCGTTAAATCTGATGCTGTCTCTGTCACTTTAAGGTGTGAAGTAGCGACGGATAAACACTTAAGAATTTCTTAAAGTTAATTTGACGGGCCTGTTGGTCGAGTGGTTAGTGACCCTGACTGCTTAACCGGAGGTTTTGGGTTTGATTCCCACCCAGGACAAATGTTTGTGTGATGAGCACGATAATTTAATCTGTGTCTGGGTGTTATTTATCTATAATAATATGTATGTAATTTATCTATAATATGTATGTATGTATTTAGAAATAAATAAGTACTAGCTGTTTCCCGCTACTCCGCCCGCGGTCTCATTTTTTTTTTAAATATTTGTGATGTAAGTAATCCTATCTTTCAAGTTGGATCAAACTGCACATGGTGTGCAAATTTGATTAAAATTGTTTCAGTAGTTTTGGAGTTCATCCCGGACAAACATTGTGACACTGGAATTGTATATAATAGATGTTTATCAGTTGTCTAGCTACCATAGTACAGGCTCTGCCTAGTTTTGGATCAGTTAGAGCTAGCTATGTGTTGTCCACGATAAAAAAAAAAAAACAAAAAAAAATACTAATAAGTGTATGATTGCGTGTGTCAGGGCTACCGCGTGGCGTCGACGCTGATCGCGCACGCGGCGGAGCGTCACGGCTGCGTGCCGCGCGACCTCGCCATCGCCTGCCCCTGCTGCCCGCACGTCTCCACGCGCCGCAAGCAACACAAGAAGCACCTCGAGTCGCACGAGAGCCGGAAACACCGGATATTCTGCCTCTACTGCTTACCGCCAAGTGAGTATATATATATACTAGATTCGTTTAAATTGAGTGCGTATATCAAGGAACATAGGTCGAAATCTTAAAATGGAAAATGAACTTTTTATACAATGTGGCAGGTCACGTGACTAATGTTTGTATGGAAAGATGATTTTCAATTTTAAGATTTCGACCTATTTCCCTTGGGTAAGTGGTTCAGTGCATAACACTGAACTGAATTTTTAATAAGTTAAATCCATCTAGACACAATATGCGTATAAATCAATGTTTTCTTATGATGTTGTCACGTAAAGTTATCGTGAACCGACTTTACAGACAACCTTTTTTTTTAACAAATTCTACCAACACTTGGTTCTTGATCTGATAGCAACACTCGTTTCCTTGAATGAATAAATAAGTTAAATAATTATTTAATTTCTTTTTCAGACGATCCCTCAGAACCGTTCGTGAAGGAACCTCAAAAATATCCTTACGACAAATTCCCTCAATATTGGTACGCCTCGGAAGAGTCACTTCGCCTCCACAAGAAGAGAAAACACCCGTACTCAGGCATGTTCAACTATAATTGGTATTATACATGGCTTGAGGGAACCCCAAATAGCTAATAATATTAAAAAAATAACAATTAAGTAGCATTTAGTAGTATTTTAGTTTTCGACGCTGGCAACCCACAGTATTTCTAACAATTTAGTAGGTTTTTAGATTTTTAGGCTGGCAATTATTTTTAGGATGTTTTTCTAATTATTGTGATTTTTCGTTAGTGCTTTCATGGCAACTTTAAGTATTTGTAATTAAATCGTAGCCCAGTTATTCGCATTGATTTGAAAGTTAAGGTTGGCAATACTGTTAGTAGTATGACTTTGTGATTGATCGAAATGGAATATTCCAAATTAAGTGATAATTATGGTAAGTTTTTGATGTTGGCAACATTATTAATGGAGATTCTGATTATACGGGATTATTTTATAAAATTACGGTGAAAAATATTCTAAGATTACGAATTTTTGATTGTAGTGTTGCATGCTGTATTAATTTATTTGTATTTCTGATTGATTTTTACTTATTTTTTTAATACAATGGGCAGCTTTTAAATGATTGTATGATTCTTGAGATTACCTTGTCTTTGAGTAATCTTATTAATAAAAACCTTTAATATCACAAAATAAATCACAATTTATTTTAATAATCGGCAACTTTAATTTATTTGTTTAATAAATGTTGCCAACATGGCCAGTAATTCTACTAAGCATAATATTTGTATTATTATGTTTAGCTATTATTATTATTTTGCTATAATAGTAACTGATGCATTTAAAATAATTAAGCAACTATTAGTTTTAAAAATATTAAGGTAGGTGTACCAATTACTGATCACTCATTTTTTTTATGAAGCTTTCAAAAAAAAATACATAATTATATAAAATTAAAGTCTACGAATTAGACTGCACGGATAGCCGAGTGGTATAGGTCACCACGCTAATTACCATTGTGCCGACGTGCTGCGGGCTCGATCCCCGCATGAGACAAGCATTTGTGTGATCCACAGATACTTGTTCCAAGTCTGGGTGTTCTATGTGCATGTGATTTGAATGTTTGTGATGATTAATTTCCTTAGACTTAAAAAAAAGAACGAAAATGTGGGTCGAACTTTACTAGCATATTAGCGCCTGAGTGGGTTCACGTCGGTATTTCAGTGGGTGGATTTCGGACCTGCAACCACATGATCACAAGTTCGACTCTATCCATGAGGCTACAGCCAAATTTTTTTTTTTATGTTATAAGGCCCAGTTTTTCGATCCCTAGTTAAATCAACCAATGGTTAAATATCCTAACTAATGGTTTCAAACTTCAAACCCCTGCCTCCCTAGCCAAGTAACATTTCTACAAGCGTTAACTACGATAGTAATCGCTTATATGACATTAAATGTATGGAAATGACATTTGATTTCGATAAGACACGTGACTCAGACTTGTCACTTCCATAAATTTGAGCGATTCGATCAGCGTTATCGCTTGTAGAAATGTCACTTGGCTAGGGGGGCTGGGTCGCCAAATCGGGCTTAGTCCTACTATGTCGCTTTAAGGAGTAAAGTAGCGACAGAGACATTTAAGTGTTCATCAAAGTTAACTGAAGTTTGGGAGAGTGTTGTTGAGTGAAATAAATTAGCAATTGGTACATCTACTCTAGCAATATTATTAGTGCCTTCAAAGAGGGCTACAATAACTTGTAATTGATTGTCAGAAGTTTACCTAACTACGTCCATTTTATTTTTGATGTAGGTAACATTTATAAAAAAATAAAAAAAGTTTTATTTCTTAAAAACTGCAAAAATTGACTCAAAAAACGTTAAAAATAATAATATAATGTTACAAATTTATTTGACCTGTTGTTATTACTGATTGAACTCAATAGAATTTTAGTGGTTTTTAGGGTAAATAATAATTTCCTCACCCAAGTTTCCAAGGTTAATTAAAACTTGATTTCTGATCATTTTATTTTTAAAGCTATACCAATGAAATTAGTAAAATAACTGCAACAGGAAAACGGGTTAGATGTTCATATGTGACAATGTTACTTCGGAACTTTGGTTAATACTTTGAAAATTATACATCTTTAATATTAGTTTAAACTGAAGCCGAGACTTGTACAAATATTTTCATGCAAAGAATGTCAATACAAAATTTCAATATTGTATGACAAAAACTCACATGATTACTCGTCTTACAACTCGTCAATCAAATCTAAAACTTAAATTGCAAGCTATAATGAGAAAGCTTTACCTTTTTAAATATATTCTCGAAATATATATCATTTATAGGGTTATTGTAAAAAACCTACAACCTGGCTGGAGTAATAATATCTAGACCGAATTTCGGCCTCGGCAGCCAATCTTAAGTGAGATCAGCCATGTACTCAGGAGAATATTATAGAGCACAAGTGTGTGCGCAAACACAGGTGCACTCTCTGTTCCTTCACTCTCATAGTCCGATGGGACGGTTGACCGACACGACCGGAGAGGGATCAGGCGCAGAACTATCTTTACGTGCTTTCCGAGGCACGGGGGTGTAAACACCGCCACACTTCCTGACTCCAAGCGGTACTAATAATTTCTACACTCAGTAACTATTTTTTCGCCCGACCCCGAATCGAGCCCGAGGCCTCGTGATCGGCAGTTGCGCTTGCGACCACTAGACCAACGAGGCAGTCCAGTACTCAACCTTAGTGCGCTAAATTTGATATTTATGTACCTATCAAGTATAAAAAAAAAATAACATATTATCAAATGTTGTAGCTTATGATTACAGTTACCTATCTTCTCCTGAGAGGATGCTGGTGCTTTAACTGCGTATATTTCGCACACCAGAGGGCGCTGACGATTTACAATATTAGCATTAACAAATATTGCTCCCGTAGAATCTCAAAAAAACAATTTAGTACCTGCAGCCTATATAAAACACACTGAATCAAACGATTGCGCGATCTAACTCGATCCCAACGCCATCTATCGAGCTATGCGACAACTTTGGTACAAAGTTTGTCCGCTAGGTTTAAATCTAAACAGAAATTTTTCGTCGTTAGGTAAACTTCTGATAAGGGTCTTACACCCTATCCGCCTGTCCACCTGTAGAGTTAATTAATGGTATTTTTATATAATATAACAAATATGTACAAATCTTAGTATTTTTATAACTATATACGCATATTGTTAGAACGTAATCATCACTGTGGCGTGGGGTATATAACTAGAAAGATATAAAGAAGATTTAACTTGGCTATGGACACAAAAAAATTGTCATAAAAATAAATTTTCTCTTTCGTGTAGCCTTTTTCCTAAGCATGTTGGGTCGGCTTCCAGTCGTACAGGATTCAGTTGAATACAGTATTTTACATGGAGCGACTGTCTATCTGACCTCCATAACACATTTTACTGGGTAACACAGTATTTTGATAATACAATAAAAAAAATTCTTCCATAATTATTTTGGAAGAAATTTTGATATTGGAGTAAAACACTGAATGAAAAATAGTCACATCGACAGAGGCTTTAACATACTGGTATTCAGCTTACAATACAAATTAATGGTGTGAAAGTGATCATAAACTTATTATTTAATTTATAACATAGGCTATGATTGTCCCACTGCTGGGTAAATGACTCGATCTTATACAGAGTAGAAACGAATCACCACAGAAGTTCATTCGCTTGTAATAATATTTAATTAATTGAATATTTAATGCCAAGCCTTAGTAAAGTCTTCGAATAGTAATAAATATATATTAACTGCTTTAATACATATTAATGTAGCTTTAAATATACACATAATTAAAAAAAAGAAATTAAGCAATGACATAGTTCGTGGTTGTCTAAAAAATTGGTCGCCTGTAAAGTCGGTATACGAAATATAAATTTTACGTGATGACGTCACAAGATAATGTTAATAAAAACGCATACTGTCTCTCTTCTACTCGGACGTATCGGCTGGAGTGGAAGACAGATAGATGCGTCACAAGCCGAACGCTTAGACCGATCGTGCCTCTCTATCGCTTGTTCCGCGCTCTCGCTCGCACGCTCGGCTCAGGCGGAAAGTGACACTTTCGAGTGCAGCGTTCAATTTTCAAGATGTTATCACGTTAAAATCCGTCATATTTTTAATAAAGAGTATTAAAATATTCTATACGGAAGTGTTCGGCTAAGAAATTTGCGTCACAGAACATTGCTTAATATCTTTAAATAAATATTATAATTAGACCCACGCCACTATTTACCTTATAGTGTTCAATGAGACAAATGCGTCAACTTGGATTTGAAGGTTAACATTACAATTTACCAGGACAGAACTCGGAGTAATTGATGTTACTAGATGCCCGGGATAAGCTTAAGACAGTGAATTCAATTGAGATTGCAGTTACGGTGCTTGACTGGTAATTAGGAAGCTTGAAAGACTACTTTGAAACTGTTTTTTTTTATGAATAATTTCTAAATATACAGGATTAATTTAAAAGGAGTGCGTATATTCAACGGGATAATCAGGTGCATAAAACTGAACAACTTTCCCTAAGAAACAGGTCGAAATCTTAAAATTGAAAATTATGTTTGCATACTTTCTGAGGTTGTTCTTTGTGCAAGTGATTTGAATGTTTGTGAAACCCCCGCGACAAAAGGATTCATTTCCTCAGTGCAGGCGTCGTTTAAAAAAAAGAATACAAACAAACATAAGTCACGTGACCTACCACTTTGTATGGAAAGTTCATTTTTCATTTATGCACCTGATTACCTCGTTGAATATGTACTAGGTGTTGTATATGGTACTAGGTCAAAGCCCAGCTGTGGGTTATACTTAGCTGAAGATGATTGTGATATGATCCTAGCTATGCCCCGCCATTTTACCCGCCATTTTGCTCGGGTCGTAGCCATGTTAGAATCTTTTAAATTCTTTGGTCTTTGGGAATTTGTCTTCTACAGCTCTCTCCAAACTTTATGGCCGCTCTGAACCTAGCTGCATGACGCTGCGCAGAACACAAAACCAGGTATCAGCGGGACGTACGCGGGGCGGGGAGGCAGGGCACGCCTGCGCGCGCTGTGTTCCACCCGCAAGCGTCCTCGCCTCCCGCGCGTTAGTGCCACTGTATGAGTAGTGTGTATGAGAGTATGTAGTAGTATGAGTGTAGTGTACCATGCGCGAGTTCGTACCGACGGCTACATTCAGAGCGGCATAAAGATTGGCGAGTGCTGTACGTGAAGATAGATTGCTTTAAATACTTATATTTATTGACATTTGTAAGTTCAAACAAACTCTTCAGCTTTATTATATTAGTATAGGTTAGTATGCACCATATTACATGAGATTTTCATTTAATGATAGATTTTAAGGTAATTTGTTGATGATTTTCCAAAATGTCTCGTTGAACCCTTATAGGTAATAATGGACCCGTATTATCTACAGACCAAAATAAAACAGTATTAGCATGTAATCTTAAGTTAATTTAGATAATATTGTACATTCTTGTAACCGAGTGTCAAAGTTAAGCGGCTTGTAGCGAGGTCTAGAAAAGGATGGGTGACCGTTTGTTGGCTCTATAAAGGAATGTGTAGGAATCGGATGGTTTGAATGGGTTTTGTCTATGCCTTATAAATGTAAATTAAGGCAGCAACTGATTGATGTAATACCGTCGTAATCGATGTATCGTTTCAGATGAAACTTTAATAAGACATAGCTCTTGAAGTCTTGATAGTATCTCATTGAGCTTATCTTCATGACCCATTTTAATTTATTTTTAAATCAAATTGAAACATGAAAAATCAGAATATAGTAGATTTTTTTAATTTTCATGTTGGTAACTCTGAAATCGTTCCTAGGATGAGTAGTATCGTGTATGTGCCTCTAGCATAAGACTGTATCTTAATCTAGCCTTAAATTCATACTTATGACCTGTAAAAGTTTCTGAAATAGCTACTGATCAATATAAAAAATTGTGTGATTGTTATTCATCTGTCAAAACTAAATCAGTTAGATTGTTTTTTAGTACCTACCGATCATATTAAGTCATATTAGATTTGATAAGTTTGAATGGGTGCTTCAGTTTTAACTTCTGCCAGGGTCGCTATTGTCGCATCTAGTTTATCTGCCATTCCCCATCAATAAGAGAGCCTGTGATTGGTTGAAATACAGACATGGTGGAAGATATTTGATACTAGTTTTTTCTCGTGACTCCGCTGCGTGGGTGATCTTCCTCGCGATAGTCGACAAAATGTAGCCTATAGCCTTCCTCGAGATAAGGACTGTCTTAAACTTAAAGATATTTTAAAATCGTACCAGTCGTTTTAGAGATTAGCGCGTTCAACCAACCAAACTCTTCACTTTGTAAAATTAGTATAGATACCGTTTCAGACCATAGAAATGAACTAAAATTCTCTAAGAGAACAAAAGTCAATTGATTTTGACGACCTCCGTGGTCGAGTACACAACGAGTTTTCAAGGTATCGCCAGCTCTGAGGTCCTGGGTCAATGTGGAAAAAACTTTACTACGTTGTCTCGGGTCTGGGTGCTACCTTCGTAGTCTCTGATTCCATAACACCAAGTGATTTAGCTACTTTGCATTTGGAGAATGTATGTAATGTCCACATTTATTTATTTTCTCTATACTAGCGACCCTAGCGGACAAAATTGGTAGCTTTAATTGATCACCCTCTCTGAAATCCGGTGTTTATCTACGGATCTTGTAAATCTTTTTGTCCCATCAGCAGTTATTACTAGATTTGTAAGGAAGCACGCTATCACAATTAAATTACGTATTTATATGTCAACGGTTTTACTACAAGCATTTTTTTTAATAGGAAGAAACCCCCATTTACTCACACACACACTTTTTTATTATATTGCATAAATAGTGGTACACACGGCTACATATCAAGCTATACATTTCCAGTATATGCTGATTTTGCCGTGTACGGAAATTCTATACAATGCAAGATCAGCTTATACTGGCAATGTATAGCTTGATGTGTAGCCGTGTGTACAAGTGTGTGAATAAGTGGTTCTGGGTTGTTAGGAACAAAATCGTGATTAAACTGTTAACATGCGAATATTAATGAATAAACCACCATGCAATAAGTAGGATTACCGCTTTCAATGAAAAGCGTTTCAACGCTTGTTGTATTAACTACTTTTTAATCAGGAAAATACGTTTTTATCTGTAAAATAACTATAATTATTTAATAAGAATTTCAAATAACGTTTTATCTTTTTTGTATACCAAAATTATGTTGTTTAATGTTCCCTCGATATTTTGTATGTTTCTTTAAGTTTTATTTTCATTCTTTTTATTACATTTTTTTAATTCTTGTTTTTTTTAAAGCAATTTCTTACAATGTTATTTGAAAAGAGAGAGGGTATTTTTTTTTATCAAAACTTAAAATTTAGCAATATCCACAGTATTTAACTATTTTTATAAGTACAGATATAAGTTATCATGTTACAATCAAAAACTCTTTTCGACTAACACTGTAAATATACTGAATCCATTTATACATGATTATTTTTCATGGAGTGCGTATATTCTGCGAGGTAATCAGGTGCACTTTTCATACAAACATAAGTCACGTGACTTGTCACTTTGTATGAAAAATTCATTTTCAATTTTAATATTTCGACCCATGTTCCTTGGGGAAAGTGGTTCAGTTTTATGCACCTGATTACCTCGTAGAATATGCGCACTCCATAAAAAGTAATCCTGTATGTTAATGATAAAACAAAGTAGGGGAAGCACTTCAAGTACCTAATGTGAACCTCTCTTTCTAAATACACATATAAGAATGAGACAGATATATGTTTTTGTTACTTATGTATGTACTAGATTTTTTTGCTCGCGGCTGGGCGCCCGATCGCGGCCAAAAGTACCCTATAGCCTTCATCAATAAATAGACTATAACACTGAAATAAAATTTTCAAATCGGACTAGTAGTTCTTGAGATTAGCGCATTCAACCAACACATTCGTGTCACTTATTTGGTGTTTCCCCCACTTTTACAAATAATTTCATGGTTACAGCCATAACTATTTTTACAAAACCTTATGACAAATGTTTATTAAAATAGTAACGTTTTACTCACGTAGACTTATCCGAGCAGCCCGACATGGGGCCCATAATCACGAGCGCCTATAGACAATTGACAGTTTTACAAGAAGTGTTTACGATGCTGGAAATGTCATGAAATGTATGGAGCTGATACTACTACTACGTTTCGAAATGTGATAACGTGAGTTAGACTTGTCACTTCCATACATTTTAGCAATTCCATTATCCGTTATCACTCGAAGAAACGTCATTTGCCTAGAGGGGCAGGACACACCAAGATTAAGGAACTATAGTACTTAGTAAGGCTACACTTAGATTATATTAATCACAATACAGATTAGTATTTTTGACAAGAATATATAAACAGTATGAATTGTGTACGGGTTAAAAATACTCCGATTATCATAGGATTTAATTTGTAAAAATATACGAAATAAAATAATGAATTTTGTACAACTGATTTTCTGTAAATAAATTGCATTTTTATATAAAAACTAAGTCGTTTTTTATTTGTCTAAATTCCTGATTATCGGAATGGTTTATTATTGTAGTTCTCCCCAGATACCAAGTCATGCTTGAAATTTAAAACGTAATGTTCTTCTTTCCTCGTGTCAATGAGTCTTAAACTCTATCTGACCAAAAAGTTGCTATCCGGATGACCCAATCGTTGGTTTCCATCAAGTCCTGGAGAGTACAGGTGGTAGTGCAAGACGGGCAGGAAAGAAGATGCGCCATGTCTTGGGCACCACATTTTTTTTCCTTAGCCTATACTGTCCCACTACTGGGCAAAGGCCTCCCCCAAGTCGAACCACCCCTCGCGGTACACGTCCAGATCGTACCGCCACCTCTTTCTGGGCTGGCCTTGGTGGCGCCGACCGTTCGTTGGCCCATTGAGTAGCGACCTACGCCCAGCGGTTGTCCTGCATGCGGCTGATGTGACCCGCCCAATTTTTTCCATTCTGCCAGGCTAAAATGGAATTTGTTAGGGCGATAATTCCCCACTTGCTACTGTGCTACTGTGCAGTGACCAGTTCATTAGTGAACTTGACATATCGTGAAAACGCAATCGACGATGCCTTCATAATATATGGCCTATGTTGTTTACCATAATGTATGGTAAACAACGGCATGATATGATCCAAACTAAAATATTTGTTATATCCAATGCCGATGTTTTTATTCTTTTAAACAAAAATAGATGCACCGCTTTCATAAGCTAAACAGAATTGCACCTTATTCAAGCATGTACATCTCATCTTTTTGACTTAAATAAGTCTATAAAATTACTTCTATAGCGACGCAATTAAAAAAACGGATTGATAACATAATCAGGGCATACAGTTTAGTGTTGCAGCTAAATATCTATCATCCCTTTCTAAATATCAAGTACACCACTGGATAACTAAATAATCAAAGAATTTTATTTTATCACAAGTTAGGACCATGGAACAGAAAATGTAAAAACTGTAACACATCGCGCGCGCCGGAGGGGGAAGCCCCGCCATTTTGAAGGTCATTCTGCTGCGTATCGAGATTTCCATTTAATATATTAGTATAACTTTCGATTCGGTGAAGCACCGACCTTCATTCAAGTTTCAATAGTCAACTCTCGTCAAATACAAATTGTTACTGTGAATAAAATTAGGTATTATAAAAAATATACAATGTCGGCCACACACCTTTTTTTTTAGTTACTCTGGAATATGGAAATTGAATAAAAACTGTAAATCGGTATACTAGATCAAAGTACATCTTTCTGCTACCGTCTCTACAGATACGTGAAATCCTACCAATTTGGTACAAAATCAATAAACCGTTCATACTACTTTGACATTCGTTGTCATTTACTGCAAATGTCAGTTAACCAAAATAAAAATCGTTGTCGATTTTATTGTGTAAATAATGTGCATTTTACACGTAATATACCATTGTAAGCTAACGTAAACTGTGTGTGATATATCAAGTAAGTAATTATTGACATTATGATGTATTTATTGCTTGTTTCTATGTAAAAGTAGTACTTTTCTTGCTGGTCGGAAAAAGCAAATAAATAAAATATTATGGATAACTTTGCGGAAATTTGTGTTACAGCAATAACTAGGTACTGCAGAAGTACTAATATCTAAGTATGTACTTTGTATAACGTTTCTACGTGGAATAAACGAGTCTTATCTGTGTTCACGCGTAGGTACTCGTAGGATTGTAACAATTAAATATTTGCGTTTTAAAATTTGTGGTTAGTTATACAACCTCCGGAAATTACTTTAGTATCTTTAATAAACTAATTTAAGTCTTTATCATTGCAAATATCTCATCTACAGAAGGAATATGAGCAACTTTACGATATTTAAGCACAATTATTATTTATTTATACATAGAAAAGCCTATTTTACTTTCAGAGACAAACTGAACTAATAATAAGGTTTTAATACTTTTAAAACACAATAATAAATAATGGAGTCAACCGATGTTGAAGTAATGACCAAGGATGTATCTAAACATGGCTGTGTTACGGAAGAGAATGATGGTGCCACTAACAATATTTATTATTATCATTTGAGCGATCATGATTATTTGTAAGTATTGTTATGGAGTTTGTATGATATATTGAGGGCTTGTCCATTAATCATGTAATATTTTTTACCTCTTTTTAACCAATCTTTGTGCTTTATGAAACTGACCCTACAGGCAACAGCTAGAAGGTTGTTGCTAACTGGCATAATAATAATAATAATTCATTACAAAAGACGAGAAAATAAATCCTTCTGGTATTGGGTTCCTCTCATTTGTGCTTTGCTGAATCACTGCTTGTTTTTTACCTCACATGATTAAAGGACAACCCCTTTTTGTTAATCCCTCATTGAGTATCTAGATTTCTCCTTTTTTTTTACAAGACTTCAATAAAGTCTTGAAAAAATGAAAAATGTTATTTTAAAGACACAACAATGAGGTTAAAACTAGATGTTAACCTTCTTTATTTTTATTCAAATTCTTATCCCACAAATCTATAAATTTGAGATTGGTTTACCGAAATGTCATTTTTATTATAAACACAAACATTTACAATTATATGACTATTTTAACTACCTATTAAAATTAAAACTAAACTAAACTAAAAATTTATAAGTATACTTAATAAAAAAAACTATATCTAAATAAAGGTAAGAAAACTTATTAATAAGCATTAATAAGTAAAATTGATTGCCTAAAAATGGTTAACATGCATAAAAAAATCATCGTCACCTTTGTCAATAACGGGAAACGTGCCCAAAAGGCTGGCAGCATTGCCACATTGAAAGGCAATGCTAATTCTTTGTGTTAAAAATATGCCAGCTTTGGTCATGGGTAGGGTCTATAAATTAGCTACCGGTAAAATGGGGTGAATAGAAAATCAGGGGGTGAAAGAAAATTCCGATTCTTTTTCAGGATAAATATAATGACAACAATGGTCTCTTAACTATAAAAAAAAATATATTCCTGTGACACTTTAAATGGCTGGAATTCTTCTCCATAGTTGTTGTTCACCCCATTTTACGGTATGTTTGAAGGCTATTTAGCTATTCACTGACTAATAATTCAACCTTTTTCAGCATAAAACCGTCACCAAAAAGAACACTCAAACAGAAACGAAACATCAAAATTACTGAATTAAAAGCGGTATACAACTGTAAGTCATGCGGCTTCAAGACAATGAAACGTGAAGTCTTGTCCACACATACTTGTATAAAGCAAGAAGTGAAGTATATACCTTGTACGAGCTGTGATAAGTATAGTGTACCGCCGGGGTACGCTAAGTGTACACAGTGCAGTTACTTTACTAAGAATAAGGCGAGCTTGAAAGTACATATGAGGATACATATGAATGGTATGTATGTATATATACAGGGTGATTGGAAATACGATACATTCCTTGTAAGGGGTTAAAGTAGAACACATTTGGAGTAAATTTAGTCCCGGGATACTATGTCCGATAACTGGTTATTTCTGAGTTATTCAATATTTAAGAATTTTTATGAAAAACCCAGTTTTCAAGACAAAATCAACCAAGAAAAAGACAAAAAAAGTACTAAACTATAAACAAAATTATACTTTTGTTTATAGTTTAGTACTTTTATGATGCGCAATGGACTGGAAACTTATTCAAAAGCAAAAAGCTATTTAAATAAAACTCTGCTATTTTTAAAGTACAGGTTAAAAACTCAAGTGTTTCTTACAAGGAATGTATCGTATATCCAATCACCCTGTAAATATTTTTTTAAAACGTCTCTCGCACTAAGATAGTTAATCCTTGTGTCACGGGAGGTTTCACAAACATTCAAATCACATGCACAAAGAACACCCAGACTTGAAACAAGCATTTGTGGATCACACAAATACTTTTCCAATGCGGGGATCGAACTCGCAGCACGTTGCGCACAGTGGCAATTACCGTGGTGACCTATACCACTCGGCTATCAGTGCAGTCGTTTGGTAATTAAATGTAAATACATCCTAAAAGTAAATACAAAATGGATTTTGATAAACAAGATGAGTAAGATAAATAAATGAGGAAACCTTGATTCCAAAAAATTGAATCTGAAATCGCCAACCCGCAATGAGCAAGCATGGTGATCAATGCTCATTCCTTCTCTATATGGGAAGAGGCCTGTGCCCAGTAGTGGGATGTTTATGAGCCGGTATTATTACGATTCAGCCGCGCCGGTGTCCCTGCCCAACGTGACTCCCGGTTCACCGGCTATTCTTCTGACTGAGGACTTCTGCGTCACACAGCCATACCTTTAGCACCAGTTTTATAATTCAAATCAAAATTAAACACTATTATATTCTTATTTCAGGTACACCATACAAATGCACAGAATGTAAGTTCTCAGGCAGAGATCTTAAAGAATTAATATCACATTATAGAGAAGTAAAGAATTTTACCTGCAGCTGTGGGTACTCTACACATATCAAAAAGCAGATGACCGCTCACAGGCGTTGTCATACCGGAGAGAAACTATTTATCTGTGGTGTGTGTAACTGGGCCTTCACAGATAGAGCAGGCTTACATCGACACCTGAAAAAGCATCCAGGGTCCTACTAAATTAATCCCAGGATGACATGGACATAGACTAAAGACAAATGAAATTTCTACATGCGTTAACTATGGTAAATAATTTTTTTTCCAATTAGGGTTCATCCATAAATTACGTCACACGAATTTCATGCTTTTTGAACATTTCACACCCCCGTCCTTTTCACCATTGTGAGACCCTCCTCCCTAGTGGGTCGTCACATATTTTACATTTGTACGACTAGAAATAATGTTTGAATTGAAACAGCATTTCCAAAATTTGTCAAAATTTTTTCTTTAAATAAAATGAACATCACAACCTGTTTTTTTTTTCGTTAATAGCTCAAAGTTCTTTTGAACTATCATAATTATCACTTAGATTAAAATAGATATTGCAATGTGACGTCACGAAATTTGTGACCTCCCGTCCTCTTGTCACACGACGTCGACCTCCGCCCCCTTAAAGTGTGACGTAATTTATGGATGGCCCCTTAGGCTACTTACTATGTAGCACTTTTGGAACTTCATCGTTTAACAGACAGCACTCTGATTTGTCCACCCTTCACCGCTTCCTAATAGTCCAAGATCATGATTTTTTTATATGTTATTAATATAACTATTACAATGTTATATTTAATCAGTCAGACAAATTGCAATGACCAAACATCCCCTAAACACAAAACTTACTCAACCAGAGTATGAGCGTATTAAAAAGTACACAAGAGACTACTGATAACCGAAAGTTATATGCTTTAGAAAATAAGTTGTGTCTTACGGCTCTGGGATCTTACTCTATAAGCGCTCTGGCTGGGGAGAAGAAACGGCGCAACAAACTCCACAGCAGCACGCTGTCTTATTTAACAAAATAATAA
Source organism: Plusia festucae (assembly GCA_950381575.1). Classification (NCBI taxonomy): domain Eukaryota; kingdom Metazoa; phylum Arthropoda; class Insecta; order Lepidoptera; family Noctuidae; genus Plusia; species Plusia festucae. Next base: position 2,307,132 of record OX494457.1, read on the forward strand.
TAATAAAAATCATGGGGTAAATAAATAAATTGTTGGAGGTAGGAATAATAGTTGTAACCAATGACTTCAAAAAGAAATCCTATTGTTTTCTGAAGTTAACGAGAATGTTAGACATTGAAATAAAACTTCTTTTAAACGGATTCTATCTCGGTATATTTCGATTTTAGTTCCCGACGTTTCGACGCTTTTGCAGGTGTCATGGTCACGGGCCGACTGAGGTGGTATTTGTCTTGACATGAGGTGTTGCTCGTTCTACCTTCATTTAATTTAATTTTTATTATTTATTTGTGTTCCGACACGCAATATGAGCTCACTGTGTCTTGAAGTCTTGTAGCGCTGCTCTTGGCTTTGGTTTCAATTTTGTGAATTATTGGGTCCCAAGTAGGTGATATCTTCCAACCATCTTCTCTATTGAAATTAGGATGATTTTTAATCTCAATAGCCTCACGAAACATCCTTGGCAGGAATTTGGATTCTTTAGCGAGGATCTGTGGTTTGTTAAATCCAATAATATCATTCCATTGATCCAGCTATCACTGGCTTGTTTATTAATACGAGAACTTATGTACTCTGAGGACTTCGGGAGTAAGCTGGTGAATGCGTGACGAGAGCTTTACGACAACTTCGCGAACGATGAATCCGTACTCATTATAACTCTTGGGCAAGGGCATTATTTATACTCTAAAATCCACGAAAATTCTGTTGAATTTTCAAATTCAACAAGGCGGTTTCACCAGATCAGATAAAGATTAAACGTTAACGCTTGTCGGAATGCCAATAATCTTGAAGACCGGACCGTCTGTTAATTTCTCCATTCGATAATAGATGGCGTTTAGTAATTAGTTTTGCTTTTCGACAATAGATGGCGTTAGTAGTTAGAGTGGCTCGTGGCTAAGTGTAAGCCGTACGGTTTGACCGATAATAAAGGTAAAGCCGCGGTTAGTCCAGGGATGGGTGACCATTTGTAAACATATCGAGATCCCTCCGTGCCTCGGAAAGCACGTTAAACCGTTAGCCCATGCTGTCTCTGTTATATTACTAGTAAAGTAGAGATTGATTGAGAGTTTGAGAACATCTTAAGGTTAATTAGCTTTTCAGAAATCGGGAGATATTTAAGCGAGCTATAGTGTGAAGGGTGAGCTATGGAATATGGTGAATCAGGGTGCTGTCAATGTTGAGTGCTACAATATTAGACTACTTTGGATAAATGATTTTTTATTGATTGATTGATTTGGTTTATGAAATTGATATAATGGTGGTCAATGGGCCATCGTGTACAGGAACCATAGACAAACTTAACTCGAGTGAGTTTTAAAACGAAGTTTATTTTTACTATTCAATCGTTTTTTTTAAGTTATGTGAATTTATTATTATGTCCATATGTTTCTAAGATATCTCATTATAATTATATTTATAGAGTGGTTTTAATAAAGTGTTTGTTGATTTATGTTTATTTTTTTATAATATAGTTAGATATTATTAAAAAATATAGATATATTTTAACAAGTCAGTTTCAGGCGATACGAAAACTAAAATACCATTTCTACAAAAACACCTAGTTACGCTGTCTCGAAAGAAATTCACATCCGAAACTGTTTTATTCACGCAGATTTGAAACAGATATATTTTTCCAAAATTCAACCTTAGCCTCATTGCATCAAATTGTTTTTACAAAGCGTATTAAATAAAATATATCGCTATATATTTTATTTAATACGCTTTGTAAAAACAAAACTAAATAATAAAGGATTTTTAGTTTTCATACGCTTATGAAAACTAAAAATCCTTTATTATTTAGTTTTAGTTAAAAATTCGGTTAAAATAAATTAATACATCTTATAAGAAAATATCTTTATTTTTTATTTTTTACAATAAGCTTATAAAATAACTTATAATTAAGTAGGTATACATATTAATTCCTAGCGCTGTAGTTAATGAATTACAAATTAAATAATCGAACTTTGACATTTTAATTTTTTAAACTTCATTCAGGCTGCGATTCACTAGGTTAAAATAAATATTATTTAGTATTTTTAAACATGAAAATATTGTTACATCCAATACTTAAAATTACCGTTTATATAATATGTTATTTTCTGTGCATTTGACGAGTCATGGCAGCAATTTTTTTGTCTCATACAAAATATGACAATTTTGAAGTTTTGTTTCCCGCCATTTTTCTAAGACGCCATCTTAGCAGCGGCGGCGGCGGCTACTGCGGCTGCCTTCTTCTTGACGGCGAGGGCAGTCCTCTGCTTCGCTTGAATCTTCATCTTCTGACTTTTTGATAATTTCCGTTTCTTTTGTTCGTTGCTGGCCGCTGTGAACAATAGAAGCATGTGAGTACAAACCTAATGGATAAGGCAGCGGACTTGCGTTCATGTGGTCGCGGGTTCAAAACCCACCCATTGCGCTACCGCCACGAACTCGCTCGTAACACAAACATTTATTTAGCTTACCACGAGGGGTTAGCAAGAATACTAGTAATGTACCTATTAGGTAAATAGATACCTCCTTAACAATAGCGTGTAGGTATATTTACAGGAATAATTTTTATGGAGTGCGTATATTCTACGAGGTAATCAGGTGCATAAAACTGAACAACTTTTCCCAAGGAACATAAGTCGACATCTTAAAATTGAAAATCATCTTTGCATACAAACATATATAAGTCACGTGACCAGTCACTGTATGAATATTTCATTTTCAATTGTAAGATTTCGACCTATGTTCCTTGGAGAAAGCTGTTCAGTTTTATGCACCTGCTTACATCGTTGAATAACATAAAAAATAATCTACGCAGATCCCATAGTCATCTAATAAATACGCAGTCCATAAAAAATAATCCTTTACAAATCCCATAGTCGGCTTAGCTGTGATTTTAGTGAACACGTTTTATTTGTATGAGAATTTTAGTCGGAACTAAATTTGACAGCTGTCATTTTTGTCTGTCTTTTCAGATTATTTTACAAGTGAAAAATATTCCGATAGACTTAAATTAGTTTAGTGCGTTTTTAACAGAATTGGGGTTAAAGGCTGCTTTAGTGGTTTCATGGAGCTCAACATATTTTTTACTTGAAAATTTATTTGCAAACCACTGCCGCATTTATCTTTTGTAGTTTCATACATACCTGCAGCCAATATCTGTCTGTTAGCGGCCGTGCGTGCGAGGTCGCCGAGCGTGTTCGCGAGCGCTGCGCCGAGCCGAGCGCAGTCCGAGCGAGCGGCCGAATGCGCGCGGAGAGCAAGCGTGGCCAGTCTGGGAAACATTATAATAAAATATTAGGTACCTACGGTACTCGTCAAAGTAAGTCTCAGTAAAAGGAGTAAATTTTTGAAAATCAATTTTTGTATTTTTTGTACATCATCAGTCACGTGACCTGTCACTTTGTATGAATATCTCATTTTCAATGTATTAAGATTTCGACCTATGTTCCTTGAGGAAAGCTGTTCAGTTTTATGCACCTCGTAGAATATACGTACTCCATAAAACAATATCCTGTATAGTAAGAGGCCTCTGCCAGGCAGTGGGACATTTATAGGCCGGTATTATTATTATCATACTAACCACACTAATATCATAAATAAATGAGATAGTTGTGTTTGTTACCTTTTTACGCTAAAACTGTTGGACCAATTTTAATAAAATTTGGTATGGAGGTAGCTGTCACCTCGGATTCATGCATAGGCTATAGCAGTCGCCAATCTTTATGGCCGCTCTGAATGTAGCCGTCGGTACGAACTCGCGCATGGTACGCTCATACTACTACATACTCTCGTACACACTACTCATACACTAGCACTAACGCGCAGGAGGCGAGGACGCTTACGGGGAAGACAACGCGCGCGGGCGTGCCTTGCCTCCCCACCCCGCGTACGTCCCGCTGATACCTAATTTTGTGTTCTGCGCAGCGTAATGCGGCTAGGTTCGGAGCGGCCATAAAGTTTGTCTTGCTGTACTTTCGAAAAATTAAATTTAGCTCTTAAACCGCGGGTAGCTAGTAATTTATTAAGTTTAGACCCTCACCTTCCAGCCAGGTCTTGCTGATCAGCGTCCAGGTCGCAGGCGACAGCTGTCCCGTTCTTACTCTTCAGGGTCATCTGCAACCAACGAGACTACACGATAATATTGTGATTTCAAGCATTTGCGTAAACTGTAAAGTAGGAACTGAATCGATTTTGATAAAATTTCTAAGGGACTACCTCTGAGGTATCCATGACAAAGAGTTTTTTATTCCTTGTAATTAACTGTTAAACTATGTATGTTTTAAGTTCTAAATCAAAATAATCGGAGAATAAAACCAAGAATATCCAAACGAAAATGCGGAGGTTAATATTTTGTCTATGGTTCTAACATTTACGTAAAATCTTTTTATTTTGAAGTTATACTTCTTTTGGGTCGTTTGGAAAAAATGGTGCGATCGTAGGGTGCGATAAATTTTTACGATGCGCGCGCACATCGTAACGAAAAACCGACATCCTGAGGTTAGCTATCTTAGCTATAGTCAACATTTTAGTTTTTTTCTATAAATTGTTAGTGTTGTTTTTTCTACAAACGTAGGATAAGGCCAAAGATAACATCTTTAAAAAGATTTTTATCTTTTACGCAAATAAATATACGTTCTAACACGTGTACATAAAGGACTAATTCTCACAATGGCCAATTCTCGAAACGCCTAGCTCTAGGTATTTCTTTTTTTTGATAATTGACTCCCGCACTAAGGAACTTAATCCTTGTGTCGCGGGGGTTTCACAAACATTCAAATCACATGCACAAAGAACACCCAGACTTGAAACAAGCAGCTGTATCCACAGCAGCAGTTTCAACTTTTCAAGTCACACAAATGCTTGTCCCATGCGGGGATCGAATCCGCAGCACATCGCGCACAGTGGTGCACAATTAGCTTAGTGCCCAATACCACTCGGCTATCCATGCAGTTAAAATTTTAAGAAGTAGGTATATCGATACACCTCCTATTTAAAGCCATTAAAAAAGTAAATCTTTACTTGAATTATTCTTGCACAAATGTCAGAGCATCGATTTATAACTGAGGCGGAATATTAATCGCAGTGTTGACGCATATGTTTATTATTTTGAAGTTCGGATCCAAAACGTAGTGAAATCAATTCCCAAAGTATAATTTTAGCTTCATAGTAAGCATGACGAATTGTTGTGTAAACAATTTCTGTTAGTTAAACACGCTTACTCATTGGTGCTGATTCCTCTGTACTCAAACTAAACTAAACTTAAACCATTGCTGTCTTTTACTAACATAAAGCGTGAGAAAAGGACGGCAACAGATAACAACTAACTTAGAAATGTCAAACTAGTTTTCGTCTTGAAATTGCATTGCGGCAAATTTGTATGAGAATTTTAGTCGGACCTAAATTTGACAGTTCTAATTATCTTCTGTCCTATTCTAAGTATGTACAAGTGAAAAAGCTACAGCTATCGATGGACTAAAATTTGTTTAGTACGTGTTTAACAGAATCGGGGCAATTGTTGATTCGTAACATATCCTATTTCGAATAGTTTTAACCAGCGTAGCCGCCTTGGCTTCGCATGGGTACCAACCTTCTTGGATCCGTCTACCAATCTGCTGAAAGCTGTATTGAAATCTGTTAAAAGGCCTAAGCGTACATACAGTGGGAATGACTTTTTATACTAAGCATAGACTATGTAGTCTAGAAATAGTGAAACCGTTCCAACTGAGTTATCAAGACAGTTGGCATTTTCGCACGTACCGTTAAGGTACACATATAAACTCGGAAAGGGATCGTCACTGTACCGCCTTTCGCCTTGCCGTCAAACTGACGTCAGCACGAAACAAAAGTGGATCAGAAGCTCTGCTCGGCTATGGCTAGGAGACGCCACTGGTTACGTTGCAACGCAGACCCCGGGAGGGGTTTACTAAGAGGGGTCTATTTAGTAATAGCGGTGATGGGTAGGCCAATCAGGGCGGTATCTTTAAAGGATTAAAAAGGATCTTTAAAGGATTAGAAAGGATTAAAAGGAGTGCATAGGTATATTCAACGAGGTAATCAGGTGCATAAAACTGAACAACTTTTCCCTCGAAACATAGGTCGAAATCTTAAAATTGAAAATCATCTTTTCATACAAACGTAAGTCACGTGACCTGTTATTTTGTTTTTATGTCGTTTTTCCATTTTGATTACGACGTTCCCTGGGGAAAGTTGTTCAGTTTTACGCACCTGATTACCTCGTTGAAAATAATTATCTGTATGTTGACGTTCAAAATTATTACATATTAACCTATGATTATTTGATTTTGAATTGTCGATTAAATTAATAAAACTAACCTTAAAGCTCTGTGGGCATATACCGAACAGATATCTATCGAGGGTCTGTTTGAACTCGTCGGCAAATATGAGAGCGGCTCCTTCGTTCATCTGTAACAAACAAAAATAGGTTATACATACTTTATTTGTTTTCCACACGTAAGTATTCCCAAGATAACCTCAAACTCAAACTCAAAATCTTTATTTGCATGTTAAGGTCTTACAGGTCTTAATGAAATAACAGGCACAGCTTAACGACCATTTTCAGGCGTAGCAAATATGAGGGCTAGTACTAAACTTATCGTAAATTACATTAATTAGGACTTAGCATAACTTATACATTTATTTTTGAATATAAGTATTTATTGATTTGTTCGGAATAAAGGTATGCTTGTAATATATTATGTGGGTATTGACAGACAGACGGAGGACAGGCAGATAGACGGACAATAAGGATACACGCATTTCCTAGATATAGGGTCTTGACAGACAGACGAACAGACGGAGGACGGACAATAAGGTGAACCTACAAGGGTTCTATTTTTCCTTTTGATGTATGGACTACGGAACCCAAAAAACTATGAATGAATTTTTATATTGTCAAATGTCAAATTTTGCTGTTTATCAGTTGTCTGGTTGCCATAGTACAGGCTCAGCCCGGGGAAGGTTTATGTGTATATTCGTAAAACACAATCGAAGCCGGGGCGGCTCCGTTTGTTAATAAATAAATAGAAGCTAGACTGTATTAGTTTTGATACATTAAGCTACAGCAACCAAAGAGGATTTGCTTATTATAAAAACAATAAGAAATAAAATAATCTAAGAATCCTATTCGGTACTCCCAAATCGAGAACTTCCACTTTTTGAAGTCGGTTGTAAACATAACATTCCGATACGATCGCTAAAATTCAAAATAGTGTTGTACTTTCACACATTTTATCGACTGTAAAAGTTTTATTGAAACGACTGCAATACGTGTTCCGACGCTAATTGCCACAGCAATAATTAGGAAATAGTGCTTGCAATCGTGTTTTCACGAAACTCCCACCGAGGGTTCCGTACCAAGAACATATTTTTGATATTAATTATTTATTTTCTCTTGTGCACGATACAGTACAGAGTCACAATTTTGCATTTAGGATATAGAGACTGGTGTCTGCTATAGGTAAAACCTGTGCTGCAGATCACCAGGCTAACCCTCCGTCAGAGTCTTCACAAATATGACACTAACCGTATTTAAATCAATTATCATCTACTATATAAAAATAAGTCGGGTTTTCCTTCCTGACGCTATAACTCCAGAACGCACGAACCGATCTCCACGGTTTTGTATTCGTTGGAAAGGTCTCGGGCTCCGTGAGGTTTATAGTAAAGAAAATTCTCAATTCCATAAAAAAAATTTAGAGCTCCGCGGGCGGAGCTGCGGGAAACAGCTAGTCTACTATATAAAAATAAGTCGGGTTTTCCTTCCTGACGCTATAAATCCAGAACGCACGAACCGATTTCCACGATTTTGCATTCGTTGGAAAGGTCTCGGACTCCGTGAGGTTTATAGTAAAGAAAATTCTCGATTATATAAAAAAAAATTTAGACCGCGGGCGGAGCTGCGGGAAACAGCTAGTTACTTATAGAATAACCTAAAAATTAAAACATTAAAAAAAATCAAGGATAACATCCAAACAATAAAATGGTTAACAATTTGTTATTTAATTAGAGTTGATTTACAAAAGTGTGTAGGTATGTGTGTGTGTTTGTGTGTGTGCGTGTGTGTGTGAATTCAATCCATACTAGTAAGCGCAACCTATAAACTACCATATTATGTAGGTCCTATTGTTTAATTTCCGTTGCGTTTTTGTTTTACACTTGCGCGCTCTATTTCGAGCGAGAAACGCCAAGATTTGCTTTTGAACTGTGAAATGTTTACAAATATAAATCTGCCTTGAAACACATTAACTCCTTACAATATTATTGTAGGTTCTATATACAGTGTTGTGTCGTGGTGGCCTAGCGGTTCAATGACCAGATTGGCATGCACATGGTTGCAGGTTCGAACCCAGGCAAGTACGAATGTGACTTTTTCAAAGTTAAATGTATTTTCTTAATAATTCTAAGACATCATTGACAAACGGTGAAGGAAAACATCGTGAGGAAACCTGGATTTCAAAGTATTGGAATCTGAAATCGCCAACCCGCAATGAGCAAGCGTGGTGATCAATGCTCATCCCCTCTCTATATGGGAAGAGGCCTGTGCCCAGCAGTGGGACATTTATAGGCCGGTATTATTATATTATATACAGTGGCACACTCAGGTAGTATGGTGCCACCAATTATATCTGGCCCAGTGGCCAAATCTGGAACTAATATTATTTTCTAATTTCAGTTTGTTTAAAATATATAAAAATAACTAGCTGTTTCACGCTGCTCCGCTCGCGGTCCCAATTTTTTTTTATATTTGTGACTAGCTGCCCGGACAGACTTTGTTCTGTCAAAAGTAAATTAAATTAAGGTAATTCCCGATTTTAGGAACAGTTTTTTTTTTACTTATATTTTATGTTTTACACCTTTTAAACCTTCCCTGGACTTTCACAAACATTACAAGATCAAAATTAGCCAAATCGGTCAAGCCGTTTTCATGCTATGTCGTGACAACGGAAAACGGGTTTCATTTTTATATATATAGATGTAAGCTACCTTTATGTGTTTTTATATTTGTGATGTATACTATCTTTCAAGTTGGATCAAACTGCACACGGTGTGCTAATTTGATTAAAATCGGTTCAGTAGTTTCGGAGTTCATCCCGGACAAACATCTTGACACTGGAATTATTATAATTATGATAGATGAGTTTCAAACGACAGTTTCTCTTGCCCCGCTCTTACCCAACCTTATAATATAATAAAATATCTCACTAATAAATGCCTATTCGTGTTTGGTTACAAATATTTTTTAAGCATTTTTCAATGTCGTGGTTCATAACCTACATTTATTATTAGACGCCATCAATCGACTACTTAGCGAACTAATAAGGATGTTATGTTTAATGCTTCTGTCAATCAACTACGATCAACAACATTCACTAAACGCTCCGTCGTAAAAGCAATGAATTTCAAAAGCAACGTAAGTTAACAAAGAATGTTTAAACTACAACACAATTATGTATTATGTGAATAGAGATGAAAAGAGTTTTAATAATGGAATGGAAAATAGAACGTTTTAATCTATGGAATGTTTACTCGTCATTTTACTTTTTTTTTTTACGACATTTTTAGAAACGAGAACGGAAGTATTGTTGATCAATACTGAAAGATAATTGATTTTAGCATAACTATACTTCACTACGAGATATTTAATAAATAATCACAGTTATTTGGATAAATAAATTGTATTTTATAAGCTAAATGCTTGTTAAAAAAGGGTTCACGTCTGTAGTGAAATGGGTGATTTTCAAACCGGCAACCGTACATGATCGCAGGCCCGACGACGCCCGGCGCCCTAGTTTATATTTACTAAGTTTTTATTAGTACGCTTTATCATGAGATAAATCATAGTAACTCGAAATAAGAATCATAGAAATACACAGCTGGAAGAATGCAACATTAGTAGAAAATTATGACATGCAGGTGGCAACACAGTATAATATTAATGTTTTAAACACGCGCATGTTCTATAGATATGTATCATAGACGATATTTAAAATGAGGTTTTATTTATTATGATTGTTTTTTGTAGTATGTTGTATTCATTTTTACGTTGCAATTTTTAAAGTGTGTAGGTATTCTGGATGTGTAGCAAATAGATGTGTACACTATTCATCATTGTCTTCAAAGGATAAAACTTGCTGTAAATTGAGGAAACGTGTTCAAAGTAAAAGTGTGAAATGTAAATAAACTATGACTGGGCACTAATAGGTATAAATGATTAAATATTGGTGTTCAAGTTTTTTTTGGCGGGCTCGTGGTTAAATGTATGACAGCGCTCGCAACGGTTTGACAGTGTTGGCCATATTTTGGAAACATACCCTGACGGCTGACCCCATAGATTATACACTGCTGACCCCTCCGCCGTTGGTTCGGACTGTTATACGGTGATCTTTGACAGTTAACTCATTACAATTCTGACAACCAGGCTTACTTTGGGATACCCTGGGACACTCACTGTATCACCTAGTAAAAATGGGTTGTGGAGGTCAGATAGGCTGGCACTCATGTAAAATTTGGTATTCAGCTAAATCCTAGGCAAGAAAAGGCTAGGCTGATAATTATTCTATTTTTTAAGAGAATATACTAGGTACTGACTGTTATGCTTCTAATCTGTAATGAGGCACAGACCATAATAATATAGCTTATATTTATCTCATTGATGGAAATCGTATATAAAAGTGATGCATATACATTAATGTACCTACATAAGATTTGATTAGCAAGTCGTACCAAGTATAATTATTGAATTATGTTCTTTAATTATATGCGTTTCAGCATTTAGCTTAGTACAAGGCATTAGCAAGAAAGCTAGTAATGACCGATCTACATTGATAGTAATAGTAATCTTTAAAAAAATAACAAAAGAGAAAGGATTTATGCGTCTTTATTTTTTTGTCTTTATTTATTATTTCTGTAAGTACCTAGTACATTTGTATAATTAATTAACGCTTGCCCGAGATTCATTTGAATTGTGTTGATACAGTTGCGGCACACAAAAAATCTTAATGTGAGAACACACTATAAAAACTTACAAAAAAAACTTTTCGTTTTAAGAATTGCGCGGGAAAACACCCACCTCTTTGCTCTATGGTGCTAGTCGACGCATCAGGCGATAAAAATATATATTTCTTTGCCAATGTTTTGCTACGTATAAAATTGTTTAATAGATTATAACAACATTTAAAAAGTATTTTGCTTTAGAACCTTTGGCGAATCGAAGCTCTATGATTCCGCCCGATAAGTAAACATGAAGTTAAAGAAGTAAGCCACCATTATTGAATTGTCTCTTTTTTTTTTGCAACAATTTCAGTTGCCATTGCCAGTATGACGGCCATGACGGGATAAATATGACAGATGTTAGTTGAAGCCCGCGAAAAGTATTGAGACACCGAATTGAAAAGTTGAGGTGCGAATTTATGACGCTTGACAATCATAAATCAAAATCATTAAAGCGTGTCTTGTTGTAAAAGATCTTACACCTCTAAATTTAGGCTTTTAAATAAGGCTGCCTTCACACTAGCGTTTGTCCAGCGTAGGCGTTCGATGAACGTATGCGCAGCGCAGACGCCGCGACAACGCGGCGCGTGCGTCGCGTTGTCGCCGCTTCTCTACTGGAACAGTCAGTACGCTGCGCTAGCACCGCGTGTGCGCGACGTATGCGCCGCGTTCGTACAATCCTGTTGGCATCCGACCACTCCTTGCCTCCCGCGCCCCTGTGCACGATTGTACATGACACCGCAGTAACGCGGCGCATACGTCGCGCACACGCGGCGCTAGCGCAGCGTACTGACTGTTCCAGTAGAGAACGTAGCGGCGTCTGCGCTGCGCATACGTTCATCGAACGCCTACGCTGGACAAACGCTAGTGTGAAGGCAGCCTAAGACTGAAACTCCCTTTACTGATCTGAAAACAGACGCGTAAATGACATCGTAATTGTAAATATATCAAAAAACTTAATGTGTAATGTATACAAATTATACGCATTACTACTCAAAAATAATAACAATATAAAAGATACAGCGTGAATCAACGGATTATTATTAATAAAACCGCCATTTTTAAAACGAAACCTTGACAGCGCTCTTTAATAGCTTTATAAATATTACGCACAGGTATTATTCATACAGCCAATAAATGATAACCTACCACTTGATAATGTTCGTATGAAAATTTGTGTTGGCAGCTTTCCAACATGGCGGGTAATATGTTCGATATTAGAAAATTGTAATGGCTGTGTATGTAGTTGTACTATATTTTTAGTTTTGAGTTATAGATATGATTTTAGGGTTTAATGTTATAAAAAAATTAGCCATAATGGGGGTTATTCTCTAAGTCCAATTTATGGAGGGTAGAAGTAAGGAGGGTAATCTGCGTACATGAAAAGTGTCCGTCAAATTCTATAAATTAGCGGCGCCACTTTAGCGTCAGGGTAAATTTTAAAGGAAGCTAATAAAAAGTCAATCAACGTACTATTCACAGTTTACGAAATAAAATCACTCCAGCTACAAGTTTTCTCATCAAAATTCTTCAAGGTTATATTTACTACATTATTTTGAACTACGCAAGTAGTTGAAATTTCAATAAGTAACTACTTTGGTCGATAATAATATTAAATTGTTTAACTCGACATACTTCAATTCGTTTACAATTGCTACATTCATACCATACCCTTTGGACACACCAGCGCCATTCTGGAGGATTTTGGAACTGTTATTTAGCGCATACAACTGGACACTTTTTCAACTTTTCTCCCATATAAGATTGCCCTCCTTACCTCTACCCTCCATAGTCCAATTAAAACGTAACGTGGCATAACGCAGATTATAGTTATACCTACTAGTTCAACTACGGATCGCTAAATCTTGTTTGTGTTCTGAAAGTCACTGGGTAACGTTAGTATACCTACACGTTTAAGACCATGTAACAGATTTTTTACTTAAAAGTACAGTGAGCCGAAACGGCTCTCTTAACCCTACACGAAACAGCATGTTAACTGCTTGCACTTAGGCCCAGTTTATTGATCCCGAGTTAACTGAACCAATGGTTAAATATCCTAACTAATTGTTGCAATTTTTATGATTTATATAATTATTACAACTAATTACCTTACTAGCTTCTGCCCGCGACTTCGTCTGCGTGAACTTCAGAATTGGGTCCAAAAAGAAATGAAAAATGTGAAAGTAATGAAAAATTTAATAAAATGTTCACCCATGTTGTAGCTAGCGTTGTGGCAAATGCCAAATTTCATCCAAATCCGTTCAGCCGTTTTTGTGTGATTGACTTACAAACATCCAAACATCCACACTTTCACATTTATAATATTAGTAGGATTTCTATGGTGACATAATAGGAGGGGCATTATGTATGGAAAAAAGTTCACCCGCGTTTCCTCTTAATGTGTCTAAACGTCATTTCACTGATAATTACGTGATCACAGTACCTGGCTCTTCTCCAGAAAATATCAAATGTAGACGGAATATATGTTCGCTGTAATTTCCTTTTCAACTATCCATTCACAAAAATCTAATTGGTTATGCTCGAATTTAAGGAAGCAAGTGTCTTTTAAAGTTGATATACACTATTACCGTTTCATGTTTAACTGTTTAATCCTACTAAATATTATAAATGTAAAAGTGTGGATGTTTAGATGTTTGGATGTTTGTTACTCAATCACGCAAAAACGGCTGAACGGATTTGGATGAAATTTGGCATCATACATGCCAAATTTCATCCTAAAGCCTTTGACATGGAAAAGAATATAGGCTACCTTTTATCCCGATTCCTTAAGTAGTTCACGAGGGAAAATTGAAAATTGTTTACGAGCTAAGCCGTGTGCAGACAGCCGCTTTGAAAATAAGTTTTTTCTCTATTACAGCGCAAGCGATAACACGGGTGAAAATTTTATTCTATTTTTTATTACTTTCACATATTTCATTTCTTTTTGGACCCAATTCTGAAGTCCACGTAGGTAGACGAAGTCGGGGGCAGAAGCTAATTTAAATAAATTACGCGTCACGTTGTTGGTCCGGGATGGACTCTTAAACTACTCTACCGATTTAAATCTTTGCACATCGTGTTCACTTTGATCCAACTTAAAAGATAGGATAGCTTACATCTCAACTATATAAAAAAAAATTGAGACCGCGGGCGGACCTGTGGGAAACAGCTAGTAATATAATAAAGAAAATATTTGTAAGTTTGTAATGGTTTAAATTAAAAAACTACCGGTTTAGATTCTGTCTCTATGAGAATGCCACATTACTCTTGAGTATCAGTAGGTATGTTAAATCGGGCAACAACATAAAAACTTATGCCCAGTCGTTCGGTTAATCACATTTACAACTCACAGTTAGTATATCTACCAAAAACGTTTGTTTTTCTAATAATAGAAAAATAGTAAGGTCCAACCTATTAAATAAAACAAATGTGTTCGCGACGGGCCCTAACAGTGCATAAACAGTGTAATTGTGACAATCGTTAAAGTGTTCATATAGTGCTAATAGATAAAGACTATAGTTTTAAAACTCGTGTGTGATGCCAGCGGGACAATAGAAAACGCAAATAACGGCCCTTAAAGGGTCTATATAGTAAGTAAATCATGTTTTAAATTGATGTTGTTTAATAGTTAAAGTCGTGTTTTAGTGCCGGTAGTTTGATTTATAAAATGTTAAAATTATCACAGTTTCGGTGGGTAGTTTTATATTCACACAATGTACAACAATTTCGATTTTTGGTGTTTATAACGCTTAAATTATATTAAGGTGGGCTGAAATATACTTAGAAATGTATTTAAACATATAGTAAACTCATATATAGTTATTTCTTTAATATTTGTAATTAGTAAACAAAGCAACATTGTAAGTTTTTTGTGTTTACATTTTTGTAACATAATGTATCTCATTTGTTTTTAATAAAATTTAAATAACTTGGGTTTTATTGTATAGCCAAAACTGTAGCCTATCAGTTCCCAAAATAGTTATAGACCTAGGTCTTATAGTTTAATAGTTATTCAGTGTCAAAGTGGAGGGAACCGACTGGGGCGACAGTTTTGGTCTAGATTTCGTATAGGTGCCTAACGGCGATGGGTAGGTTGTTGAGACGTATATCAATGGATAGGTAATTTAATTGCCTATCCGGAGATGTATGTCTCATCAACCTTAACCCTATAGGTTAATAGAAAAACACAGTTTTATATAAAATTTCTAGTTCCTAGGTTTTAGTCCTAATTTAGGTACACTGTAAGTAATAAAACATAGTTCCTTTGTGTTTTATTTATAGCCAACACAGTCACCTATCGACCCCCACAATAGTCATAGACCTAGGTCTTATAGTTTAGAAAATATTAGATAGGAAAGTGGCGGGAACAGGAAAAAGTGACTGTGTTGGCCCAGTTTTTTATATAAAGGTGCCCTAAGGGCGAGGGTGGGGTTGATGAGGCATATAGCAATGGATAGGTGATCTAATTACCTATCCTGCGAGGTATGTCCCATCAACCTAACCCTAATAGTTTAATAGTTACACACAAAAATGTATATAATTTATAGTGAAAAATAAACACGAAAAGTGCGAGGTTTCTGCGGCTCTCGTTCCGGTAAAGTTTGGAGGCACCTGACCGAGGCCGAAACAAGGCATAGTCGTAGCTAGCAGATAGCGGTCTACCAGCCTCTTCAAGCCTAGGGAACAATGGAGTGAGCAGAAACCTCAAGCCTTCGGGTACCGGAAGTAGTGTGTTTTATTTAATCTCCCGATGTGAGGAATCGGCCCCACGGTCGCCATATAAGAAGTGGCCCTGCCGTCGTCGTGCGCAGTATGATAGGGTACCTGTAACGGACCACACGCATAGCAAGTATGCACGCCGCATAACTCTTCAGGATCCACCGTCGTCATCATCATCACCTACCCACATAGAAGAATTCTTCAGCAACCTACGTGTACGCGAACCTACAGGTGCAGGGGCGTGAACGGCTCGTCGACGCCTATAGTATAGTGCTGTCTCTCTCTCGGAACATGGTAGTCGACGATAGACCGTCCGTCCGGTACAAAATGCAAGGACAACGCGATGAAAAGACGAGGTGAATGCGTGCGTGAAATAAGTAACGACCAAGCAGTAGTGCCAACTTAGATCTATATTGTTTATAAAAGAAAGTCGTGTTAGTGACACTATTTATAACTCAAGAATGGCTGAACCGATTTGGCTCAAAATTGGTAAGGAGGTAGCTAACCAGGAGAAGGACATAGGATACTTTTCATCCCGTTCCCGTGGGACGTGACATAAAACGTGGTACTTATAACAAATATACAATATTATCATTAACAATACCATGCCGCGACCAAGACCTCTAAGGCGGAGGCGGAACAAAGTTCGCCGGGTCAGCTAGTATTTAAATATTCATATACCAGCAATTAAATTATACACAAAATAGAAGCTTTGAATCTAAGGTGTGCGTTTGACATTGGACGGAAAGGACAGAATTACGTGCATGAAATCATGACGTCAAACTGTGAATGTGAAAATAAAATGGCGATTGGCGCCCAAATTTTACTGTCATTGGCATTAAACTGTCAATGAATAGAATGAACTGATTATTTACAAGAAAAAAGTGGTGCCTGTGATTATCTACCTTGACCTGCAAAACTAATGTAAAATGTATTTTTACGTCTGAATTTCATTTAAAAATAAAAATAGGATTTGATTTTAAACTAATGTATATTAAAAGTAATATGTCTAAAGTAAAATTAGACTTAATTTTTTTTGTCATGTTCGTAAAACGTGAATTGTCAAATTGACAGGTATCTTTTTTTCACCTGTTGAAATTTAAAAGACGTTTGAGCGTTGTGTTACTCTGCCAATACGCCACCTCATTCCGAAAACGTATTTGTCACCTTCCAAAATAATGTAAGTTGTATATTATGAGCGAATGCGTCTAAAAGTAAAATGTATGGCATCGTGGGACGTATTTAATGCATGTTGTTTTACTTTGATCCTTAGTTCGTTGATGTTATATTATGTAAAGAATTGCGTCACATATTGTGAGTTTCATCGTTGTGAACGGGGCTCGTCCCAAAGATCTGTGGAGGAATAACAATCAATCAAATTAGTATTACTACTCTTTGACACGTCGCCGTGCCTAATAAGGCATGTCAAAGTTCATATTTTTATATTGTTTTCTGATGTTTTTAGGAAAGGTAGAGGGAACCAGATCACGTGGCAGATCACCTATGCGCTGGTCTAATCAGGTGAAATCCGCTATGGGTAAACCCGTGTCAGACTGTGCCAGACAGTCTGCAAACAGAGATAAATGGCGGGAGATCGTGAAGAAAGCTGTGTCCGCATCTGACACTACAGTGGACGCTTCATCGTGACCACGATCGCTCTGCCAAGAGCGAAACGACAAAGAAGAAGAAGACATTGAAATAAAACTTCTTTAAACGGATTTTATCGCCTTTGCAAGTGTCATGGTCACGGGCAGTCTGCCCGGTGTTGGAAGGTGTTGAAACGTCGGGAACTAAAATCAAAATAAACCGCGATAGAATCCGTTTAAAGTAGTTTTAATTCATATTTTTATTTCTGTTTTTTTTTTTAAGATTACAAGTAATTTGGGTCGCACATTACTAGTAATCTCGCTAAACCCTCGTGCTAAGCTAAGATGCTTGTGTTACGAGTGGGTTCACGTCGGTAGTGTAATGGGTGGAATTCTAACCCGCAACTACATGATCGCAAGTCCGACTCCCTAGCCATTAGGCTACCGCAGCACCGCTTAACTATTGGTATACATGGTCAATAAGACCGTATTCAAAATAGGCCGCCAATCTCCAATAGGAGCAATAACAGCAAAGTAATTTAAAATGCACGCGTTTTTAGTTTTATTAGTTATCCCGCTGTAAACGGAATACGGTACATACGTATAAGCTATGACAGAGAGAACAGTGACTAATCAATAAAATTTAATGTTGATATTGTTTACCGTATCGCCACATCTCTGACACAGTAAAAACTAATAATAAAAAGCCCGCGTAGTTTGACAGAACGGATTAATAAACAAACATTATTCGATTTACGAATGAAGTTTTATACTCTAACCATAGATTCTAGAGCGTAATATTGGCACAAAATATCAACATTGCAGTTATAACATAATGATTTCATAAAAATTTCACCGGCGTGTGTTCTATTTTCAAATTGACACTAAAATATGTGTGTCTATGTCGTCGCAGATATTTACGAAAATATTGGCGTAAAATTTAAATTGGGTTTTGTTATCGACTAAGAAAATTGTGTTTCCCTAATGTTTTGATATTTTAATAAAGAACAGTTTGAATACATGTTGGGATACTTATAATATGCAGATATGACGCACTTTTGTTTACTAATTTGCAACCGGGATCTACTGCAATGATTCAGCAAAAGTATCTCTGAGCTACGTATCATTGCCAATGATATATAAACCATTGCTGGCGCAGTCATAAGCCCCTAGCAAAGTTTCTTGACAATTTAATCAATGGTTTAGGAAAGCACAGAGGCAAGGACATTATAACAGTTGTTTTAAACACAACAGGTGAGTTTTGTTAACGACATTCTTATTCATTACACTTGCCCGCCGTTAAAGTTTTTTGTTTCTTTTGTTTTGTATAAGCGATTATTGGGACGATTCGGATTCTAATTTCTTGCTGATATTATATGTAGGACGAGTGCGTTGCAATCTGTAAAGCCTACGAAAATTATCCGATATGGGCGGGCAAGCTAAGTCTTCATCAAACATATTGATTGGCTTATATTGTATTTTCAGTCGAATTAATTATTTACACTAAATGTACGTATTTTATGTTTAGTGAATTTATGTTTATTTCAATTAGCCAGCCAGTTGAACGTATCAATCACACTTCAGTAGCGATTCACTGTACAAACACATTTGTTGAAACTCAATAGGTTTGGCACAGTAGTTTTGTTGCAGTAGCATTCAATGTTACGGCTTCAGATAAACTAGTCGTCAAAACGTATTTACAATATCAATAAAACTTGCATCAGTTACTGTTAAGAAATTAAACTTTATGCCGATCTCCTTGCTGGCTATTATTGTTGCAAAAATGACTTTGTTTGTTTATGGATAGACCTAATAAATGACAGCTGTCAAAAGTGACGTTAAAAAGAGCGGTAACGTGGTAAATGTCTTAATTTCAAGGTCCCTTTTAAATCAAGTGTTTTTAATTAAATCTTTTACATTTTTCACGATAATAAGTTTTGGTATTCTTGTTAACCCCTCGTGGTAAGCTAAATATATGCTTGTGTTACGAGTGAGTTAACGTTATATAATTATATATAATTACAAGTTTCTACTTTCAAAGATTTATCACAATGAAATTTCAGCACTGTTACAGAGGTTCTGTTTGAAAATTTAACTACCCTATAAAGTGAAAAAAATACATTATTTGTAACACAAAGTTAGCGGTTTTTTAATGGTGGTATAAAATAAAACAAATTTATTATTAAAATATGATGCTCATATATTACGTTTATTTATTTTCAGTTACTTACATTTTGACTGCACGGATAGCCGAGTGGTAAAGGTCACCACGCTAATTACCACTGTGCGCGACGTGCTGCGGGCTCGATTCCCGCATGGGACAAGCATTTGTGTGATCCACAGATACTTGTTCCAAGTCTGGTTGTTCTTTGTGCATGTGATTTGAATGTTTGTGAATCCCCCGCGACACAAGGATTAAATTCCTTAGTGCGGGCGTCGTTATTATTTAAAAAAAAAAAATATACTCACAAATATCACAATCAGTTAGCCTCGAATGGCTAATTCAAATATAATTAATTAGATAATCAAAATAATCAAATTGTTAATCATATAACCAAATCGTTAGTCGAGCGCGACCCGAAGGGACGATGTTGTAAGTTTCGGCGCGGCCGAAGGGTTCGGCCGTTTTTGGCCGAAACCGAAACTCGGGCCGAAACTTGATTTTTTGGCCGAAACTGGCCGAAACCGAAACCGAAACCGAAATTTCGGTCGGACACTAGTGCGAACCCAAGTCCAATCTATATCTATCTATACTATAGGTACTCTATTTATGTGATCATGATTTATGATTATTAAATTAGACACCTACACGATACCTATTTTACAAGCATAGCTGGTGTACATAACCTACCTACTGTAGGTACCTAATTTTATTCCCTCACACAGCTCAACAGCTATTCGGTGTTGAAATATAAAATATCAATCCATAAAATAAACTGATATCCACGCAAACACTATTCATGAATCTATTATTTTCTGTTTTTTACAAATTTTAATTCATTACCAGCCAGTATCATTTAAAAAAAAAACTAGCTGGTGGAGCAATCTTGAAAACACTAACACTTTTGTTCTACTGATCTAGAATATTCGATACGCAATCCCACGAAGTCGTAAATAAATCTAATAAAATACAAAACATTTTTAAGATGGCCGCCCATGTATATTTATATTTTTTATTATCTTTATCACAACATCACACCGCAGATTATTAATTCCCCCGTTAATGTCTGCGGGCAATTTTATGTCAAAATTTATTGAACAATAAAACTGATTAATATTTTTTGGTATTTCAGAGTTTTATAACTACTATACCTACGTCATTTTAATTCTTGTAGCTTAAAATGAGTTAAAAGTCGTTTTAAAATTATTAATTTAGGTACATGCGTCAAAGAAATGCGCGCCAAAGTGATTATAGCAATATACAGTTAATAAATCATGAAATAACAATGAAGTAAGTCGCTGCTCTGCGGTGCAAGAATTATACGCCCACGTAGCTGGGGTCTTATTCTCTAAGTCCAAGCAGTTTACGTGTTGTTACGTGATGGGTGAACAAGTGAAAAATCACAGTGTCTTTTAAAGCAATTTTGACGTTCTGCGTGCCATGTAGGTAATATTATGAACTTTTTGAACACGAGGTAACCAACTACTTTTTCAAACAAGTACCGCAATTTAAACTTTTTTTAATCAATCCAGCCCTAGTCATCCATGATAGAAAACATGTCATTAAATGTATGGAAATGACTTCTTTTCCACAAGTCACGTGACTTAGACTTGTCACTTCTATACATTTGAGCGATTCGATCAGCGTTAACACTTGTAGGAAAGTCACTTGGTTAGGGGGTTGGTTTATGAGGTGCTAATTCATTGGATTTTTTGGCGAAACCATAAAATCCGAACTCACGAAGTTCCTGACAGGAACTCCTCGTTGGAGTCTAGAGACATCGGGTATCGAAGTCTCGTGTGAATCAAAATCAAAAAGTTTTTATTTCTTATTTATAAACCTAAAGAAGGCGCTCAAGAAACGTTTTATACTAATTAATATAATGATTCTAGGTGCACGGTTCCAATCCAAAGTGTTCTTCCCATGGAGAAGAACCGGCAAGAAACTCCATAGGTAGGAATGGGCTTTAAATCTTCTTCCTGCCCTTATCCCATTCATATGGGGTCGGCGCAATGCGTATTTTCCTTCCATTCCTCTCTATTACTCGTCATCGCGGCTTTAAATATAAACAGATTCCAAGTTGACAGATAAAAATGATTGACTTTAATTTTTAATTGACACGCGTAATTTTTACATGTCAAAGAAAACGAATACTTGAATTATCGCCATCTTTCATTCAGCCAGTCAGTTACAAAACACTAATACATTCTGTGACATCTTTAACAGGTTTCACGGCTATTCATAAATTGCTAATCATGCGAACATAAATCATAATATTAATAATTATAAATGCGTGGGATTTCCTCGAATTTAGGGGAATGATTAATTTTCTAAATTTTACCCACATTATAGAGTTTGTGATGTTTTAGCGGTTGACAATCCGGATTTTAATATTCAATGATCAAGATAATATTAATAAGCATCGTTAATTTGAAATTATCAACCAATGAGGCATTGGGACATGCATGTAAATACATTGTTGCCTTAGTGGTGCCCAACGTGGGGCGCAGAGGTGTTATATTGGTCAAGGATAGTTACAGGCTGGTAAATATAGCAACGAAGCTAATGGCACCCATTGAGGCACAGCAGTAATAGCTGACGCTAATACAATGGGTGAGATTCGAACCCGCGACCTCATAACCGCAAGTCTGATGCCCTAGCCTAAGCTACCGCTGCCATTAGTAGAATAAATATAATTTAATCTTAATTAATTATTAAGGGCCGATTTTGTCATCGTTATTTTCATTCCAGGAATAATTTTGAAATTTTGACAGATTTTTCATACAAAAAATGTTAAACATGAATTTTATTCCCCGAATGAAAATTATCTGACGATGGAAATATTAGTTCTCATTGTACTTAAAATGCAAAACAAAAATACTAGTATAAATATCTTTGGAACACCTCACACACGGTCATCTGATCCCAAACTAGGCAGAGCCTGTACTATGGTGCCTGTAGTATGTTTTTTAAACGATACGTGAACAACAAATCCTCTAGAAATGGTTTTAAAACAGACATCTTTACTAAATCGAATCAAGGTGATATTCGCAACGCGAACAAATTCCGCGGTCCGTTTGACATTTCCCTGTGGATATTTTCAGACTACTTACATCTAGATTTTGCTAAATACTGGGAATAGGTCATGGAGTTTTGTCATAATCATGAATTCAGAGTCTAATCAATCGAATGAATTTGCAAAATTAAAAGATTTTTATCACAAAATATCATTGACAAAAATCCTTAAAAAACCGACTGCTTAAAGCTGTATAGATGTAAATAAACAAGTAAAAAAATCTGCGTTTCAATATCTTAGTTGCCATTTTTCAAACGCAGTCGGAGGCATCAAATACATTTAATATCTATATTACTGTTTTTTTTATTTTGTCGTCAACTGCATGCCATTTTGTCGCAGAAATAATTCGAAAAAAAAGCCCCTCCGTTTCCGGAGGTCGGCCATTGATTTACCACTTATACATTTGTAAGTACATGTACAATACTTCGGTTTATCTATTTACGTAGGTATGTATGTAATGTAATTGCAGGTTAGTTTCTTATTTCTAAACCATGTCTCCTAGAATAATCTCAATTAAAACACCTAGATCACCTATGACAGGTAGACTAAATGTTATTTGTTTACAAATTGAAAGAATAATATTTATTCAAGATAAAACGCCATTTACAGTTCTGCGCATGCGTGGCGGCCATGCCATGTTTATGTCAACGTGTTTGATCGGATCGTAAACTATGTGCATTGAATATTTTGATTTATTGAAATGAAAACTAGAAATTTTCATTCCAGTGCAACAGAGAACACTGTAACCTAATAAGGCTAATAATAGCGGCTGTCAAGTAAGTTACACACTGCGCAGTATACTTCGGCCGATGTAACTTGCCGGGTGTCGTAAAAGATACAAGATATTGCCATCTCTTTCACGTCCACCGTTTATTTGTACTTGTATCACACGGAAACTGTCTTGTATCTCTTTTCAGACTCGCCAAGTTTCATCGGCCGTAGTCTACCTCCCCCCCGCACCCCCGCTGGTGCATGTATTTGTTACTGCGCAGCGACTCGCCTCATGTTCACAGCCGCCGTTAAGTTTGAATCGTAATTTACATGCGTTTTTCAAGCATTTAGTTTATGAGTACTTATTAAAATTACTTATTTGTAAAGACCATGTTTAATCAGCAATCACTTGTTACAATACCGGCCTCTAAATGTCCCACTGCTGGGCATAGGCCTCTTCCCATATAGAGAAGGAATCAGCATTGATCACCACGCTTGCTCATTGCGGGTTGGCGATTTCAGATTCCAACTGGTTTTTTCTTCACCGTTTGTCAATGATGTCTTAGAAGGATTAAGAAAGTACATATAACTTTGAAATAGTCACATTGGTACTTGCCTGGGTTCGAACCTGCAACCATGTGCATGCGAATCCGGTCATTGAACCGCTAGGCCACCACAACATTTTTCAATCACTTTTTACTTCATCAAAACTGATGTGCCTAAAGCTTTTTTGAAAAAACACGACAACACAAAGGATTTTTTGAACTTGATGCGGATAACGGAGGCCCGGTTGTTGTGGCGCAACTTGGGTAAGTGATATTTTTTCAACAGTAGCCTAACGGCTTAGTCATTGGACTAGCGATCGGGGTTGGGATTCAAATTATCGTTTTATCAGGAAAAATTAATGACACGTTGTTTTGCTACTTTATTATCATGAAACACTCTTCTCCAACTATCCTATTCCCAATTTAGTCCCAATCATTGTCCCATTGCATTACCGACGTTAACCCATTCGTATCACATGCATTTAGCTTACTACAAGGGTTAACCAGAATACTAGTAATGTGCGACCCAATTGCTAGCAAGATTTAAAAAAAGCAATATTTATTAGAGACTAGCCGTACCACTGACTTCGTCTTTTTAGTTTCATGGGTTATTTACAATGTTTTTGTTTTTGCGATTTTTTGTGACTACGCAATACTAACTGTGAAACCATATTAACTTTTGAAGTAGTTATTCTGGGAAATATGTTTTTAGGTACGCATGTACCTAATTGCAGTTAAAATCCGTACTTATTTTACGTCCAACATTCAATGTTACAAAGAAGAAACCGACCGCCATGTTGTTTAAAAAAATTATGATTATGTCATGCCTATGTCAATTTCCCACCGAGGTGCATTAATGTTTCACAGTCTTACTATGGAATACTGTATTACCTAGCAATAGGTTGTGGAGGTCAGATAGGCAGTCGCTCTATGTAAAATACGGTATTCAGCTAAATCCGGTAAGACTGGAGGCCGACCCCAACATAGCTTGGGAAAAGGCTAGGCAGAAGTGCATTAATGTTTCAGTATTTTATTCAATACTTTCTAGCAAAGTCGATCGCACATTACTAGTATTCTTGTTAACCCCTTGTGATAAGCTAAATGCTTGTGTTACGAATAGGTAGTATTTAAATCAGTAGATATACAATAAAGATACTTGTTTATAAAGGTTTTCAGTCTGAAAACTTTGTATTAATATTAGTGGTATTGAAATATTTTTAATAAGTGCTAAAATAATATTGTTTGTGGACGTGTGGGTGGTTAATTGTATCATAAAGAACATTTTCTGTTGTATGCGTAGCTGGGGCACGAGCTTTTTATAATAACTAAATGTATTTCTTATAAAAAGTTTGTATATTTATATTATTTGGAATGGTTGAAACTGGCTGCCAAGAAACGTGATTTAGGGGTTTGGAATGAATCACAAAGGCCCAGCGTTGGGCTATTAAGAACAAACTAAGACATATTTGATAAGCTAATGTTAATAATTATTAGTGCGAAACGAAGGTAAATCAAATGTAAACTTAATAAATTAATAGCTTACTAATGTGTTATTTAATTAAAAAAGGCAAAATGTTTTACCTTTTTTGGACTTTTCACTTCGGCTGAATGATCTGTTGTCTTGTTCTCATTTAATTTCGCATTACTTTCAACGCACAGACAAATTAAAAATATTATCACTGACAGTCTCGTTGATTTTAGCGACTCCATTTTTATTTAATTAGATAAAAATGTTCAAAATAAATTCAACAATACTTGTTGCACTATTTTTTAAATAACAATCATTGTTCATTAATAAATTGCACTTTATTTCGGAATGTGTCCGAATAAAATTTTGACGTGTAAAATGGCGGGAAAGCCAAATGTCAAATCAGTATGGCTGACTCCAGGCGACTGGAAATTATTAAACAGACTGCAAGACGCGTTTATTTTTAGAATATCGATGGGGCGTTAGATTTACAGAAATTGTTTCTTTTTCGCATCTAGATTTTATAAATAAAATAATAGTTATGAATTTTTATCAAAGTAAAACTTGTATCTAATTTCATAGTTGATACCCGTAGACCTACCTTGAAAAGTTCTTAGCAATGTTTAGAATTAGAATACGTTAGACGAATATGTTTCCGAAAAATGGTGGACAAGGGGTTTGCAAATGAAATTTTGTCCTTATTTTTTTCTGCTGTCATCTTCGTTAATAAAAAGTGCTCATAGAATGTCTGTTGCATTCATTGAGTTATAATGTACTACGTACTAGAGAAGCTATTTCAAACAAAATATAGCGCGCACATTTGAAGTCAGCGCAGGACAGCGCATGCGCGGAACCCGCGCATGCGCGGGGCAAGCTTGTTATTTTCTCATAGATAACAATCAATGCGCGCAGATGCGACATTTTTTTTATATTCTGCCTACGTGTGTAAAAAAGTATTTCTACTGTTAAAATACTTTAATTTTCTTCAAATAAAATAAGTTTAGTTAATTTCTGCCGTTTGGTATTAGTAATCCACAGTTGGATCAGTTTTTGTAAATACCTATGTATCTAGCGTTACAGTATAAAAAAAAACCGCCATTTACCTACTGGTTCTGCCTCTCATAAGTAAGTATACTGAACATCAAAAAAGTTAGTTTTTCTAATAACAAAGTAAAACAAAAATTCCAGGAAAGTTATATTTACAAATATAATATCATTTACGTTATCGCATGGTAATTCAGATTTCTTTAAGTATACTCTTAGTGTTTTCGTGGTGTATTTGTCGTTTTCTTGGAAATGCACGGAACATAATATGCGTGAATAATCTGAAGGTAACCAAGTTTCTTCGCTGCGATTTATCTGAACTTTGATTGATGATTCTCTTGTTTCATGACATAGCCGTGGAAACCTTTAAACCCAAACAAAAATGTGAAATATTATTACAACATTACTATCGTGATTAAATATTAATATTTTATTGCTCATAGTTTTAAAAAGTATACCTACATCGATAGTGTCAAGTCTGCGAATAAAAATGTTTTACTCTTTGACATTCACGTAAACAACCGCCGCCACGGTGACAGTTGCAATAGAAAAATTATATTTAAATAACGCGTGGTTTAAAGATAATAGTTGAACTTACTTGTGAAAAGTCACTCCTTGACTTTTATTTATGTTTTTGGAGTTGTTGGAACAGTACCTCAATGCACACGAAAGCATATTTTAATTATCAAAACTTCACTCAGTGCGTCACGTTGCAGCAAGCGCTTGGCACAGACTAAGTGAGTTTAGGACCGTGGACCTAAACTCGTGTTACAAACAATTTGATTGAGGTGTCTCCTCTAGTACGTAGTACATTATAACTCAATGGTTGCATTAAACCAAATGTAATAAAATTCTACTTTTAATTTAAACATAATGTTCGCGTAACAACGAGACCATTTCAATTTTGTTGTTGAATCGCTCGCGTACACGAAACGCTGGCTTTATTCTCGAGTGCGTCAATGTTTTTAATGTTCATGAGTTAAAAATATTAGCGCTGACATTATCAAAACCCGTTTTTATAAATGTTAGATGCTTACAAAATATTCTGGAATAAGATTTTCTGAATGATATTGGCATTGGAAGTCTGGAGGGATATGTGAATCAGTGGATTAACCTGTTCTTGATGATTGGTGCTTGACTGGTGGTAAACGGAAGGTTAGCTCTGACAGATTTTAGTAGTAGATTGTAGTAGTTCGTTTTTTTTTTTCGTAACTAGCTGCCCTGTTAGACTTCGTTCTGTCAAAAGTTAATGGTAAAAATAAATAAATGTCGCGTTTTTCGTGTGATCACGTCAATTATTTTTTATCTAGAAGGTATTAAAATCTTCCGTGGACCTTAGAGAACATACAAAAAAATAAATTAGCTGAATTGGTCCAGCCATTCTTGAGTTATGCGCTTACCAACATTTATTTTTATTTGTACAGGATTATTTTTTATGGAGTGCGTATATTCTACGAGGTAATCAGGTGCATAAAACTGAACAAGTTTTCCCAAGGAACATAGGTCGAAATCTTAAAATTTAAAAAAGAAAATCCTGTATAGATTAATACCGTAATTATCAAATATACGTAACCTAATAGAGTAGTTTAGTCTTATTGTTTTATCCATTCTAATTCCCGTCGACTAATGAAAAAAACCGGCCAAGCACGAGTCTAACTTGCATGCCAAGGGTTTCGTACCATTTATCAACAAAATCGGCAAAAAATACACCTTTTTCATATGGGAGCGTTATAGCTTCATGGTAAGTACATAACTACGTACATTCAGGTTATACACTTAACTCTTTTTTTTTTAGGATTGCCGCTGTCGGATACAAATCCGTATAAAACGTTAGACAGGGGGTAATTCTCTAAGTCCAAACAAAACATAACGTGACATAACGCAGATGATTGTTCAAGAACCCCGCGTCGCCATATCTTTTTTGTGTTCTGAGAATCACCGGGTAATGTTAGTATAAACAGATTTTTACTTAAAAGTATAGAAAGTCAAAAATTCTCTTAACCCTACAAGTAAAGTTAGCACGGTAACCATTTGGACTTAGTGAATAAGACCCCAGTGTTTAAATAAGTTATAAAATTTGGTAA
Source organism: Plusia festucae (assembly GCA_950381575.1). Lineage (NCBI taxonomy): Eukaryota > Metazoa > Arthropoda > Insecta > Lepidoptera > Noctuidae > Plusia > Plusia festucae. Next base: position 2,335,524 of record OX494457.1, read on the forward strand.
TTCTTTGTATTGCTTTGGTATTTTATTATATATTTTTGGCGACGTACAGAATATACTTTTCCACATATTTCCACTATTTCTTTTACATTTAAAGTTAATATAAACTTTTCAAACCTTATTTTTCTTTGTTCTATAAACGGATAGACGAAATAACAATAGTTCTTTGGTAAACATTCAGGTGTTATGTTAACTAGTGTATATCGGCTATCAATCATTGTTACATGCAGTTTGTTGCCAAAACCAACAAACAAGAGGTAAAGGTGATTGTATATCGCCATTTTGATTGTTCAGCTTTGAGATACCTAGTATTCTGTGATTCAAATCAAACTGAGAATACGCCATATTGGACAATTCAAGCCGTCAAAAAGACAATAAATACCTAACTACGAAAAATTATTTTCTAGTGAGTCTGAAGCTGAAAAGTTTCTTTGTTTGGTTGAACACGCTAATCTCAGGAACTTCGGGTTCAATTTGAAAAAGTATTTCTAGATAACGATAAAGGTATTTAGAGGCTACTTTTTGAAGCGATATCTGATGCGGGCGGAGCTGTGATAAAGAATGAAGAGACCGAAAAAAGATGGATTGATTGAGTGAAAGATGAATATGATGATGAGATGACTGATGATGAATGGAAGCAAAATAACCAGAACCCCATATAATGGTAAAAATGCAGAGAGATGATAATGATGATGCCACATAGACCAACATCAAATCAAAAATGGCTCAAATAACAAGACTGCTTTATTGCGTCGGAGGTAATACCGTTGTGAACAAAACCCAATGGCGCGAAAAACCACAGACAAAATTAAAATGGCCGTTAATCCGGTATCGATCAAACAACATGTCAATAAAAATCTATGACGAACAATGTTTATGGACTATTACATGATTCGAAATAGATATAGTTTTTAATTTTATAAATCTATTGATTTGTAACGCCAGGTCTTTCTCAGTATTTTGATAAAATTTGATTCTCACGATAATACCAGTGCCTAGTCTGTCTGTTATCAACACGGTGAAACCGCTGAATCTATTTTGATCAAACTTGTTACTTTTTGCTGCGATGACATAGGTACGCGAGTAAAATAAAACGCATTATAATATCAGGTCATTCATAAAAAGATCACGAAAAATGGCCTTGACATGATATTCGAATAAAATTTCACAATATTAGAAGAACGCTCCCGAAATACGTTCAACAGTTACAGAAATCATACTACTCCTACTAATATTATAAATGTGAAAAGTGTGGATGTTTGGATGTTTGTTACTCAATCACGCAAAAACAGCTGAACAGATTTGGATGCAGTTTGGCATGCATGTAGCCTTTGACATGGAAAAGAACATAGGCTACCTTTTATTCCGATTCCTTGAGTAGTTCGCGAAGGAAAATTTAAAATTGTTTAAGACCTAGGAAGTGGGCTCTCTCTCTCTATTACAGTGCAAGCTATAACACGGGTGAAAATTTTAATCCAATTATTCATTACTTTCACATTTTTCATTTCTTTTTGGACCCAATTCTGAAGTCCACGCAGACGAAGTCGCAGGCAGAGCTAGTATTTAATAAGATAGAAAATGAAAGAGATTTACCAACACAGATGTTGCTTTAAGAAGTCCCACTGTAAGGTTTTATTGATTTTAATCTAAATTTTATAAAGCTTTATTAAAATTTGATGTTTCAATTCGTTCATAAAATAAATAAATATGTGGACAACATCACATACATTGCTCCAAATCCAAAGTAAGTAGCTAAAGCACTTGTGTTATGGAATCAGAGACTACGAAGGTACCACAAACACCCAGACCCGAGACAATGTAGAATTTGTTTTTTTACATTGACCCGTCCAGGGATCGAATCCTGGACCTCAGAGTGACACCTTGAAAACCGACCAATGTTTCATGGGAAAAGTAGTTCAGTTTTATGCCACTGATTACCTCTTAGAATATACGCACTCCTTTTAAATTAAACCAGTATAAGTGCGATTTTTGTGAAGGTATTTCTCAAATCAACTAAAATCGTTTATTTGCGAATATGGGTATAAAAACATAGCGATGGTAGATACATTGTAAAAAAAAATGTCCCAAACATATTCTGCCTTTAGGCATATAAAATATTATTGTGTATTTCGAGAGAATTAGAAAGAAAGAAAGAAAAATATTAGGTAGATATAGATATAAAATGACACAAAACTTTAATGTAACTCTTTTCTAACCATTATTTAATAAATTTATATTCTAACCTTAATTCCATTATAACATAATAATATCAGCTAAATACTCTTTAAAATCATAATAACACCTATGTATAAGAAAATTTTTGTTTCTAAATTTATAGACATTTTCTATTTTTGAAATGTGACAAGGTAATTTGTTATATAATTTAGGACCCATACATACATTCTCGTAAAGATCTTTCCACTTCAAACCTAAGACGATTTGTAGTAATTAAAGCTTCTTAGTGATCAAAAATATCTATTTAGCCACAGAAAAAAATAGTTACGTAATGCGTCATATACATTTTGTCTCAAACTTTCCGTGCATAGATTATAGAAAACGCTAAAAACTATTTTTAACCTAAAAAATATTCCTGATCACCATCTAGGCTGAATGTCGAAACATCTGCGTCTAATCAATCGTTTATGGTTCCCTGCCACATTAAAGCACAATATATCGACTTCTGAACGACATTCACTGCTTAACATTTGTATATTTTGATTCTTAACGTGTTTAGATAATTAAAACAGCTGTTTTTGGAAGCTTAGGAAAATAGGCAATGTATTTCGGTTTACGAGTGAGTTTTTTTTGCACGTGAATTCTCGCGCTGAAAGAAAGTTAAGGCGCTCCACAGTGTCGCATGGAGATGCTATACAGGATTATTTTTATGGAGTGCGTTTCTTCAACGAGGTAATCAGGTGCATAAAACTGAACAACTTTCTCCAAGGAACATAGGTCGAAATCTTAAAATTGACAATCAATTTTCATACAAACATAATCACGTGACCTGTCACTTTATGTATGGATATTTCATTTTCCATTTTTAGATTTCGACATAATATGTTCCTTGGAGAAAGTCGTACAGTTTTATGCACCAGATTACCTCGTTGAATAAACGTAATAAAGCTCAGTATTCCTGAATTACCCAACGCTCCAATTTCAATCAATCAGCTCAGCTGATCGCGGTCCACTGCTGGACATACTCCTCTCCCTAGTTGCGCCACAACACCCGGTCCTGCGCCTTCCGCATCTAGTCCGACCCAGCTGCCTTTTTGAGGTCATAGGTACCTATATCTAGCTGGGGGGAATCCTACACTACGTTTGCCAATTCGCGGTCTAAACTCAAGGACTCGTCTGCTCCAACGGCCGTCAGTCCTTCGACAGACATGACCAGCCCTCTGCCACTTCAGCTTACTTATTCTGCAAGCTATGTCGGTAACTCTGGTTCTTCTCCGGATAATCTCATTCCTGATTTTATCCTTCAAAGCAACTCCAAGCATAGCTCGCTCCGTACCTCGCTGAGCGACTTTGAGTTTGTGGACTAGCCCTAGCTAGCACTGGTTGAAAACTTTCGAAACTTTGCGGTACAGGCGACGAGAAGATTCGACATTCCTACACGATTGTGTGAAATTGGGTACCTATATAACTATCGAAGAATTGATTTCTGACAAATGTTTCTAAAAATAGTCGTAAATTGAAGCAAAATTGCGAAAAATTAACAAAAATATATACACGGTTATATAAGTTATAAGCTTCTAAAGTTAGTTGATGACGCATGCTCTGTCACTTTTTCGCTAAACGACGACTTGTACGGGGCAGCCCCAGATTAGTAGGTACCTATGGAGAAATAAATATTGACGTCACAAAACATTATCGATAGGTATCTCTGTCAAATTAACAATATTGGAATGCTTGTAACTAGCTCAATCTAAAAGTGTAGTGAGTCGTTTTTAGAATTCATTATAGTTTGAAGTACTTTTATATTTATGAAATAAGAAAAAAGCAGTCAAATACATTGAGTTATAATGTACTACGTACTAGAGGAGACACCTCAATCAAATTGTTTGTAACACGAGTTTAGGTCCACGGTCCTAAACTCACTTAGTCTGTGCCAAGCGCTTGCTGCAACGTGACGCACTGAGTGAAGTTTTGATAATTAAAATATGCCTTCGTGTGCATTGAGGTACTGTTCCAACAACTCCAAAAACATAAATAAAAGTCAAGGAGTGACTTTTCACCAGTAAGTTCAACTATTATCTTTAAACCACGCGTTATTTAATTATAATTTTTCTATTGCAACTGTCACCGTGGCGGCGGTTGTTTACGTGAATGTCAAAGAGTAAAACATTTTTATTCGCAGACTTGACACTATCGATGTAGGTATACTTTTTAAAACTATGAGCAATAAAATATTAATATTTAATCACGATAGTAATGTTGTAATAATATTTCACATTTTTGTTTGGGTTTAAAGGTTTCCACGGCTATGTCATGAAACAAGAGAATCATCAATCAAAGTTCAGATAAATCGCAGCGAAGAAACTTGGTTACCTTCAGATTATTCACGCATATTATGTTCCGTGCATTTCCAAGAAAACGACAAATACACCACGAAAACACTAAGAGTATACTTAAAGAAATCTGAATAACCATGCGATAACGTAAATGATATTATATTTGTAAATATAACTTTGCTGGAATTTTTGTTTTACTTTGTTATTAGAAAAACTAACTTTTTTGATGTTCAGTATACTTACTTATGAGAGGCAGAACCAGTAGGTAAATGGCGGTTTTTTTTAATACTGTAACGCTAGATACATATTTACAAAAACTGATCCAACTGTGGATTACTAATACCAAACGGCAGAAATTAACTAAACTTATTTTATTTGAAGAAAATTAAAGTATTTTAACAATAGAAATACTTTTTTACACACGTAGGCAGAATATAAAAAAATTGTCGCATCAGCGCGCATTGATTGTTATCTATGAGAAAATAACAAGCTTGCCCCGCGCATGCGCGGGTTCCGCGCATGCGCTGTCCTGCGCTGACTTCAAATGTGCGCGCTATATTTTGTTTGAAATAGCTTCTCTAGTACGTAGTACATTATAACTCAATGGTCAAATACCCAATTGCCCTACGCAGTTTTTAGATAGGTAAGTAGGTAAATACCAGCAGCTTAGATCTTTGGGTAGGTAGGTACCTAGTTAGAAACACAGATTCGGTTAAGTTACAATAACGACTGTGAAAATAGCGTAGACACCATCGCGGTATAAATAGTTAAAATTATTAGAACTTTCATGTTATTGCGCATTCCAAAAAATGATCGAGATTTTAAAATGTCTAACAAAGATTTGCGAGGTAAGTAATGGATTTTACACAATATTTATAACGAATTTAAAATCCTGTTGTTTATTACCTATTATTCAATTGAAAAAGACTGGAAAATATTGTTTTAAGATCTGGAAATAAAATTTTACTTATAAATTATAGTTACTTTTGTTTCGGTTTATTTACAATTTTCGTGGGAGGTTATGTAAGTATTTCGGTACATAATTCATAATATTTCGCAATAAAACAAATTATGAGTTTATAATTTCATACACTAACCATTTGTTTTTTTGCAATTAAAATAATAATTATGTATTGTAAACAAAACGCATATTATCTCCGATAGAAAAAAAAATTACTCAATTTTTTTAACTGTAGCGAATGGCGGCAAAATCAGAGACATTCAGACATTGGCATACAGCCAATAGTTACCGCCTGTGAATCTCACGATAATTTATTTACATTGCTCAATTAGATGTGTTTGAATACATTTTATTGCTACAAGTTGCATTTGAAAATAATAATAAATAAAATGGAAGTAAAACATTTTTCTTATAAAGCGTCAAGGGTGAATTTCGATATTGAAATGTCGGAAGGGAGAATTTAATATAATTCATATCATTTTGATTGACTTCTTAGTTTAAAAAAAGTTAATAAGAGTAAAGAACAATCAAAATAAAAAAAATAAAGTAGGTATATAATAGTACATAGTACCGAGTCAAATGAGTCATTTTATTTATTTATTATCTACATAAAAACTAAAAACGTGAATATGTTTTTATTTTTATAAAATAAAGACACCTCTTTTCCTTTGGTCAGTATTTTGATCTCCTGTTCTTCGGGTTTGCGTGTAATTGTCCATGTCGAACTTAAGCCATATTTGGAAATAGCAGTGATCAGAACTGATATTATCCGGAGAAGGACCGGAGTGCCCGACATAGCTTACAGAGTCAGTAAGCTGAAGTGGCAGTGGGTTGGTCATGTCTGTCGGGGGACTGATGGCCGTTGGAGCAGACGAGTCCTTGAGTGGAGACCGCGAATCTAGCAAACGTAGCGTAGGACGCCCTCCAGATGGAACGATGACCTGAAAAAGGTAGCTGGGTCGGACTGGATGCCCTAAGTATAAAATTACTAGGTTTTCACTAGACGTTATCGGAGAAAGAGAAACGTTCAATTCTGTAGCTAAGTCACACATTTTTTCTTACCCCTGGTGACGTCCGTGAAACTTCTTTAGCTATTTTATCTTATCTTACAATTCTATACGGAGACTGCACAGACTGATAGCCGAGTGGTATAGGTCACCACGCTAATCACCACTGTGCGCGACGTGCTGCGGGTTCGATCCCTGCATGAGACAAGTATTTGTGTGATCCACAAATGTTTGTTCCAAGTCTGGGTGTTCTTTGTGCATTTGATTTGAATGTTTGTGAAACCTCCGCGACACAAGGATTAAATTCCTCAATGCGGGTGTCGTTTTTTTTTAAAGAAAAAAGGAAAAAAGTCCTTTTAAGAAATTTATTTAGTTAGAAGAAGATATGTATTTATTTATTAAACTACTCATAAAGGTGCTCACTTATAATACTTCAACGCCACATTTTACCGTTTTTAAAAACCTAACAAATTTTCATCAGTTATGGAGTTCCTAAATCGGAGCAGCAAGATCACCATCAAGAGAGTTGGAAAGACCATCGCTGAAAAAGCTTGCGCTACAGTTCCTGGACGGAAAGATAAAATAATAGGTGCTCTTGTCTCAGTTTGTATACCCCTCTTCTATATCTCCCCATAACGTGTGACATAATTTATGAATGAATCTTTCCCCAAAATAATTTACAAAAAACCTTGTAATGAAACGTCTTGTCTTTTTTAAGACAGCTACTGCCATCTAGTAACCAGTAGCGAATAGTGACAGGGGACTAGTTTTACATTTCGCCAATAGATGGCAATATTCTCAGTACATATATAGATAATGATTCGTTTTTGCAAGTCTGTATAGGTGTTTATTTTATTACTTACCTATGTAAACAGTGGCTGTTGACTACAAAATACTACGTATGTTGCAAAGTCGTAATAAAGGTTTTAAAAACAACTTTAGCTACTATTTGTTTTAAAATTTTGTGAACCTCGTTCATATGTTACCCCTGTTCTTTTTTGGAAGTGGTCAAATGCAGTTTGCCCGAGTGCAGGCTATAACTGCGTCACCGATCTTTTTAGCAAAACTATCAAGGCTACAGCAACGGCGAAAGAAAAACTAGATACGTGGGGTCGTTAGCAGCATTCACAAACACCTGCGGGGTCCGGAACTTCGAACTAATTTATTTATTAAAATTCGTTCATATTATAATTATAGGTATATGTTATTTAACTAATATTATTTTGCAGTTTTCCACATTGTCTCGGGTCAGGGGCTTTATTCGCTAAGTCCGTTTAGGGTTAAGAAAGGCGTTCGGTATCTCTTTCGAGTTTCGACTTACTATGGTTACAAGTAACAGCTGTTAAATTTTCTTAAACGTATATACTAACAGATATACTTACTGAGATTTGACGACCCAGGGTAGTTGAACTATAATCTGCGCTATTCCACATTATCCAACAACATGAAGACCAATTTCATGACGACTCTAGCCATCAGGCTATAAACAAGGATTTAATAAACTTCAGAAATAAAACAAAATCATAATAATAATCACCTATATTGCGTATCATAATTTATTGATGGAATAACATTGCCAGCTCAAAAAAAATAAATTTTCTGAACCGGCAACACTTTTCAAGATGGCGTTGATCACTATTTACTTAATAACTAGTACAAGTCCCTTGGTGTTCACTTTTTGGGGGCAACCATCTCCTCCAGGGCTTTGATTTCGGCTGAAATACAAAAGAGGAATAATTAATCATTATATCCACCAATTTACAGTTAATTAGTCAGTGGGAAAGACGTAATGACGAAAATGAACCTTACTGCAAGGATATAAGGACTATACAAAATTACGAGAAACAAAACAGCGTGCTTATAAATTTTAAATAAGTTTAATTCTATCAGTATTTTTGTAGATTTACTTTGCGAAGTGCAAGCTTAAGAAGAAAAAGTAATATGTTATATTGCAGGTAAAACAAAAAGGCAAGTAAAGATGAAAATTTTGATATTGCATACTATATTTTTTATTTTTTTATTAATGTGTACACTATATTTTGATACACATTCATTATTCCTACTCTTATTGAGACATGTTTAAAAAGTTAGACAAGAAATTGAGTAATTTCAAAAAGTCTCGCATTGCAAAAGCTACTCTATACCATGCGGATAAGGTTGAATTTCAAAAAATATATTCGTTTCAGAACTGTCGCCAAATAAGTTGAAGAAGACAGTTCTTGCTATGACTTCTGTCCGAGACTGTAATGTGTATATAGAGTGTTTTCTATGTTCCTTGGGCCTAATTCTCGAAGCCCAAGCAGTAAAAGTTTTGGACCAAATATATTTTCACTTCTCATATCACATTCACATCACTATTTATGATTATTTACGTACCAGCTGCAGCAATTGCCTTCTCCTTCTTCAGCTTCTCGTCCCTGACAACCTTCTCCTTAGCCTCAATCTCACGGAGCTTGTTCTCCTTCTTGGTGAGCCTGTTCTGGTGGAATGCTCCATACAGGATGCCAACACCCAGGAACGACCACCGTCCGAACTGGAATGAGGAAGCAGATAGTTAATTTTAAAGTGAAACTTTTATTACACCATTTCAAATTTTTTGGTCTGTGTGTCGCATGTCGCGTGACGGTCGGCTGCGGAGTAGGGATTAAGTGAGAGGCGCTCGTCAAAGCAGCCGAGCCCAATATGGCGGCGTCTATAGTTTCATCAGCTGACCGTGTAATGTATAGACTATTTACTCATATTACTTTTATACCCGTAATGGAATATTATTCCGAAATTTTTTTGTTAAGTATCTATAATGTGAAAAAAAGTTTCACTTTTACTGTGGGGTCATAAAACCACACAATCTTTTTTTAATCATCAGACTGACATTGAAGTGATCTTATAATGCGCTATATAAAAGCGGTGATGCTTCTGGCTGACGAAAGGATCGGATCGGAGTGTAGAAAAGGAAACAGATGGGTTAACACATAGGCTTTTTATCCTGATAAATCTGGTATACTTAGTAGTATTACCTAGTATTTGATGAAAACGACTAAGAAGTCATTGTCTGATGGTAAAATACTAGATTGCATGCTAGAATGCAAAAAATTCTATTAATTACTTTTATTACATAGTCATACAAGAATTTGTGGAATTTCATACAAAAACTATGTTTTACTCATGGTTTAACTGGCACGGCCATTTAAATAAAATATACCTGACACTCAGCAACAAAGAAACCTATTATTATAGTAAAAAAGTTCAATTTGACAGGTATTTTTGAAGATTTACTTTGACAAAAAACCATGGAACAGTGGAAATTTATGAAAAAAAAAGTAGGATTGCAGGTATGGTGAACAAAAAGTCAAATAAAAATATAAACATTTTGATGCTGCATACCTACTACCTATATAAAGTGTAGAAGTAGCACTATCATCAGAAGTTGGTAAATTATTATTGAACATCTTTTTATTTTCAATAATCTGATGTGATGAGTTCAGTGTTTAAATGTGGGTTTGAAAATAATCTGATGCATGGGTTTTCTTTCTACTTAATAATATCCCTTAGCTTGTAGGCCACTTAGATATTGCTACGGAGGGCTACTTAACATGAACATTAATATGTAGGTAATATCTAAAATGTAAATTCAATGTCAATGTTAAAAACAAGGAGGTTACGATACTAGTTAGGACCTCATAAAATAAACAAAACACTGGCCGCAATACTTCAAAATAAAGTGATAACATACCCTTTAATTCAAAAAAGGTAATTGGATTCAAATTTGGATTTTTAGTTCGAAAACACTGTGTTACATAATACGAGTTTTAAAAAAATATTTTTATATAATTCACAATTACTTACCCTGATGAGGGGCGATACGCGTACTGGGGGTCCAAAAGGAAGCTCAGACATTTTGATTTATGTATATGAGGGACCCGAAAATCCAAATAGGATTTATTGAAAAATCCTAAGATTCCTTTTGCTGTAGAGGTTATAACTGGGTGGGGTTGTCAAACTCAAAATTTTATGGCTAATTGGCTACTTCTTTCTGTCAAAAAAAAAATTGATGAAATTATTTTCATCATCGTAGCTAATATTTTTTTAATATTGTTATAAATAACTATATTAAATATTAGCATTTTTTTAGTATTTATGTTTTAGAGCTTGTTTTGAAGTTTCAAACAAAAACTAAACGTTATACGTAACTTCAGTACACATTTCTTGTTTATTTCCATTTTTATTTCGATTCCGAAAAAAATTTACATAATATTTTGATTATGCAATCCGGTCATGTCGCGATATTGTAAATAATAGGTCGATACTATTTATCGAAGATTATCGCCAAAACTTTTCACCATTACTTAAATTGAAAGTAGCAAAATCAAAACGTATTCTTGACACATGACAAGTCAAAGAACGAATGACCACCCGGCGATTTCTCATTCGATATCAAATCACTCAATTAAATCAATCAATCAATCAGTCTTCAAAATGGCGTTAGTCATGTCGTTCGTGTCTGTCGCTATATCTATATTGTACACGCCGTTCTTACTTTTAATACTGTGCATAATATTTCTCGCATCAATTGGAAAATCTTTGGGCGTAAGGAGGTTGTATGTGAACATATTGCTGAAACTTTTCGAGGTATGTCAATATTATTTATTATTAAAAATATCTTGCAAATATAAAACAACAATGCGTGGTGACAACTCAATAAAAAAATAGTTTTTTTTTAGTTTAAGGTACTTTGTAGAATAAATTTGATTTTCAATTTCATATTTAAATAAATTTGATAGGTTAGCCCTAATATGCCAACTGCTTATGACTCACCTGCATTCCTTACCTGGTTTTATCTATAATATTAAACAGATTATTGGATTAAAATGTTCTTAATCGCCGTATTATTTACAATTTCAATGTTTGTCATAAAAATCCAGTTGGATTTACTTAAGTTTTACGATTGCCGGGTCATAAACACTTGTTAGTTATAAACCGCCATGTGTATCGTCGATAAACAAAGTATTTTCTTTAGTACAGATTACTTAGAAGCATTTCTATGAAAATATCCTGTAGAAAACCAAAAATGTAATGATTGCAGCAGTTATGTTAGGTTGAGGATAAAATGTTATGTATTCAGTTGACAATTTATATCTTTTTCATCACACATGTGTTATAGTCACTTCAATCATAATTTTTTTATCTTGGGTCAAGTCACACAGCCATCTGATCCCTAACTAGATAGGACCTACTATAGTAACCAGACAACTGATAAACATAAGTACAGTATAATCTCACTAATAAAAACCAGAGGGTGCCAGATTATTGAATTTTCGGATTACTGGACTAGTTTACCTATAGAGAAACAAACATAATGAATAAAATAAAGCATTTCATAGAGAAAATACATTTTTGGAGCATGTTAAATAACATGTACTGTAATTGCATACTTTTAAAATAATAATTAATTGAGGTCTGCTTTTGTGCAACTTGTATGTAGTCCTTGTTTACAAACTTTTTGCTCATCTTTTCTCTCAGAGGGGCGAGGGAGGCGTAGGCGTAGAGCCTGATTAGTGAGATTATAAACTACTTATCATTTAAATTAATGTATAGATGTCTTACAAGATATTTCAGACACAAAGTTATAAAATAACAGAATGCTTTAATTTGTGGTTGGTTGTGCCTGTAATAACACAATTACCTACATATTAACATACGTTGTGATTGTAGGCATCTCAATGCTTTTCCTCTGACTGACGCATGCACATGCTTGTAGTAATAAAATAATACAATGACGTCAATATTGCCATAAAAAGTAATTAGTATCACGGACCCCTCTTTAAAAAGTATTGTCCTTTTGTCTATCCTAAGGTTGTCTGGTAGACATCACTATTAGCGATAAGACTGCTGCACTTTAATGAGATTTGTTTATTTCTTTGTGTAATTAATTTGTCTGTGTGTAATAATAATGCTATATATGTAAAGACAGTACTTAAAGACATTGATAATGTTACTTAAAGTTGTTTGAAATGAAAATGGGTTGAGATCTGCATAAGTAAGGCAGAATTATATACCACAGTCTTTGTACTGAAACAGAGAAGAATTAAAAATATGGTATGTGGTTGAAATTTAAGCATCACACTATTGTACTACCAATGTCAACCCACTAGTTATAACCATTTACCTTAGAATTGACCCACATTGCTTCAGGGTGTTACACAACTACCCATAAAGCCACACTCATTCATTTATGAATGAAAAATAGAAAACCTATTAAAGTAGACAATTATTAGGTAAAATAGGTACGTAGGCCTGTCTGTTAAATAATCTGTCTTCCGTCTGGTTTGTCTTCCAACACCGAAGAAGTGATTTTTATGTTTTCTATTACTGCAGGCTACCTTGCGCTATTGACGCATATCAGTGTCTAGTATTGTACCAATATTATAATACCATTTTTTAAAAGAGTACTCTATGGAGTTTCTTGCTGGTTCTTCTCCATGGGAAGGACACTTTGGAACCGTGCACCTAGAATCATTAGATTAGTATACAAAAATACACAATAGGCGATAAATTATTTAATTGAAATCATGAATTTTCAAATAACAATTATTTAGGTGCCTATGTTTTAAGCTATTTGAATACAATGTAATTGTGCACTAATCAATACTTCTATACTATTATAAAGAGGAAATGTTTGTGTGTTTGTAATGAATAAACTCGAAAACTACTGGACAAAATTCGAAAAGTTGTTATTATATGATTAAGGCCCAATTTTTTATCCTGAGTTTAATTACCAACGGTTAAATATGCTATCTAATGGTTTCAAACGTCGGTAGAACGCGTTTATTCATCAATTTTTATTCTAACAAATAGTTAATTTCTTCAACTTATTTGATATTTTGATAGACAAAAAATTTATAAAAAAACGCGTTTGAATTGCATGCATATTTAACCATCGGTTGAGTTAACTCGGTATCAATAAACTGGGCCTTAGAGGGTCATGTGTATGTCTGTATTTATGTCTGTGCTTATTAGCCTCTATGGAGTGCACCACGCCCATTGACTGGCCCGTTGGTCTAGTGGTTAGTGACCCTGACTGCTAAGCCGGAGGTCGTGGGCTCGATTCCCACCCAGGACAATTTTTGTGTGATGAGCACGATCATTTGTTCTGTGTCTGGGTGTTATATCAATGACTAGCAGTGCCCTGCGGTTTCACCCGCGTTAGTTGTCCACGTTCCCGTAAACATGATTTCTTTTATTAAGCTTTCCACTGTTTTTAGTATTTATTCTGCTATTTAGGACGGAGATAAATCCAACAAATTAAGGATCACGAAAATCGGTCCACCCGTTCTCCAGTTATAAGTGTTGTAACAAACCCGACTTTGTTTTATATATAAAGATATGTGCCTATGTATTTCGAAATATGTACCTAAGTGCGTTTATAAGTTGTCTGGTTGCCAAGTACAGGCTCTGCCTAGTTTGGGATCAGATGGCCGTGTGTGAGCTGTCCCAAGATATCATAAACATGAGTGTATGATACATTTCGTTTACTTATTCACCGTCAATAACAAGATAATAATCTGTTTTAGTTGGCCTTTGCCAACTTGTTTTCTATGCTTCGTAAACAACAAAGTTGTATTAATTGATGTGACAAGCTGTTGCCGGAAATATAGATCTAGTTACTCAGTGGGGTTTCGGCATAGAATAGAACCTCCCCGTCTCTTCCCGTGGGTGTCGTAAGGCGAAGAAATATGGAAACAAGGAGAATGGGCAGCAGCGTTCTCCTAAAGAACTGAAAGTAGACTGCGGTCACCAACCTGCTTCCCCAGCGTGGTGACTAGGGCTAACACCTTAATGATGGCGCCTCACAACACACAGCCCACAAATTGAAGACCGGGTGTTGTGGCACAACATTGGACAGGCCCAGGTCCAGCAGTGGACCTCAATAGGCTGTGTTGATGACACAGGGGTAGCATTCACCTGCTGGAGTTGCGCAGAGCTTGCGTAAGTGTTCCCGCGGCTCCAGCAAAGGCAAGGACGGGACCGGGGTGTTTTTAGTCGGTGCAAGTCCGACATATTCCCGCGCTGTGCTCTCAGCGTGGGTTGATGACGTTAGCGTTTCACCCCGCCAAAAAAAAGGAGGGGGGGGGGGTTTAGCATTCTAATGGTGGAATTTTGTTGTTGTTGATCCAGATGTTATGTTTATTTTTTACAAAAATACAAATATTTCCTCTTGTATTATAGTATGTAGAGATATAGATCCAATATTGTAGAATGATTTTTCTTTGTATGTTTGTTACGCGGAACGTCCAATAATTGTGGATTGAAGTTGAAAATGATTTCTTTAATGGATAGGGTATACCTCAGAGATGGTCCCATGAAATTTCAATAATCGATTCAGAAGTTTAATTTTTTATTCAATCTTCTTCTTCTGCCTAGCCTTTGCCCAAGCTATGTTGAGGTCGGCTTCCAGTCTTACCGGATTTAGCTGAATACCGTATTTTACATGCAGCGACTGCCTATCTGACCTTCACAACCCTTTTCTAGGTAATACATTATTCCATAGTATGACTGTATTACCTAGACTTAGTTTTTTAATAAATATTATTGGAAAATATTACAAAAATACCAACGAAATGGCGTACCTTATACATTCGTTCAATTGGAGTCGGATTTTTACATTTGAGTATGTGTCATTATTTGTGATTATCTTAAATTATATAGACAACTGGCAACATTTACTATTACTTGTATAGTACCTAAATGTTGCCAGTTGTCTATATAATTTTAATCTAATAACTTTGAGGCGAATAGGACCTGTCTAAAGTTTTGTAGTTGCCTAATATTACTCGTATATTCTTAAAAATACAGCCATTGAAACAATGCTTCAGTTCTGGCAGAAATTCAAATAATCCTTTTGTTAAAGTGTATAAAACTAATTATACTTAACAATAATATTTGCTTGATCATCTCTCATAAGAAAAACAAAAGAAGTTTCTTATCTTAAAAGGAAGATAAATAATTAAAAGGTAACAAAGGAATTCTCTTGTCAAACAAAGCGAGTTGGAAGACCTGCGTAAAAACGATTTGGTGACGTCATACGCGGTTCTTTGAAAACCGCTGCCGTACGTCATATTCACAAACATCAACCTGCGCGCCTACTTCAGATTTTTGACCGATAATAAAGGTTAAGCCGCGCTTGCCGCGGTTGGTCCGTGGATGGGTGACCATTTGTAATATACTGAGACACCTCCGTGCCTCGGAAAGCACGTTAAGCCGTTGGTCCCGAATGTCATAGCACAGTGATCTTTGAAAATTAAGTCTAAAATATTTTTGACAACCTTGTTGTAGGTGAACTTGTTTGTCGATTATTACATAAAAAATAACACGTTGTTTACCGGTTGTACCTTATCAAAATTTACATTTATTTGTATCAATAATTGATCCGTACAATAAAACATAAGTATAAAGATTATTTATTTCGTTAATCGCTTAAGTTGAAGTAACGATTATGGTAATCAAGTATCGATTTTAATATTTTCAGAATCGCTAAACTAAGACTTTTTCAAAGTTAAATGTACTTTTATTACTCTAAGACATAATTGACGAAAATTGAGGTGTAGGGAAGAAACCATAATGAGGAAACCTGGACTGGACTTAATTCTGAAGTCCACGCAGACGAAGGCGCGGGCAGAAGCTAGTTATACTAATAAATTTGTCATCAGTATTTTAAGTAATCTATTCATAAATTCGGGTATTTCGCGCGTGCGTTTGTATTATGAAGATATAGGTATTTAGTTAATTTCCTATTGACACCTTCTTCGATACTCTGTTTATCGTAAGCTAACCTAATCAACATAAACTTGTTATCATACAGTATGTAAATTGCACGTGACTTCAGTAAGACTGTCCGACCTCGAACGACAATCAGTAACCGATTTTTTGTAGGAGAAAAATTGAAAGTTGCAATATAAATAATATCTAATATCTTGGGAACGCTCACACATGGCCATCTGATCCCAAACTAGGCAGAGCCTGTACTATAGCAACCAGACAACTGATAAACATACAAATATATTTCTAAATACGTACATATTATGGATATATAACACCCAGACACAGAACAAATGATCTTGTCATCACACAAAGATTTGTTCTGGGTGGGAATCGAACCCACGACCACCGGCTTTGCAGTCAAGGTCACTTACCACTAAACCAACAGGCCAGTCGTATGTAGCAACACAAATCCTACAAAAAAATTGTCTTACTATGAGAATGGAACTATTTGGTATGTTACGAGGGAACGGTGCTGTACTATTTTCTATACAAATGCTCTCGACTGTTCTCTCCGTGGATTATTAACATAGAGCTGTTTTTTTTTAGTAATATAGATTTAAACTTGTTCTATGCCGATATTTTTTCTTTATCGTTATATTTAAAAGAACTGGAACCTTCCAAAAATGCTTATTTTTATATTTTCCAGAGACGTATTAGGTATATGACTGCACGGATAGCCGAGTGGTATAGGTCACCCCGCTAATTAGCACTGTGCGCGACGTGCTGCGGGTTCGATCCCCGCATGGGACAAGCATTTGTGTGATCCACAGATGCTTGTCCGAAGTCTGGGTGTTCTTTGTGCATGTGATTTGAATGTTTGTGAAACCCTCGCGACACAAGGATTAAATTCCTTAGTGCGGGAGTAGTTTTTTTTTTTTAAGAAGGTTTGTATAAATTTGGAATCTAATAACGAAAAAGTTAAAAAATAGGACTGTATGTTAATAAAAGATTTTGCATAGAAATGGTTTAATTTGTTTTTGTTTTCATTACCATTGTTATTAAATACTTTTTTAACATCGACATGAAAATTGAATTGACTCCAATTAAATTACAATAAGAGTAAATTAATTAACAATTAATGTGATCGTATGTTAGTTATTTGGAATTAATTAAGTTAAGATACAGTCAACAGCAAAAGTTTTTTTTAACGACGCCCGCAGTAAGGAATTTAACCCTTGTGTCGCGGGGGTTTCACAAACATTCAAATCACATGCACAAAGAACACCCAGACTTAGAACAAGCATTTGAGCACACAAATGCTTGTTTCATGCAGGGATCGAACCCGCAACACGTCGTGCACAGTGGTCATTAGCGTGGTGACCTATACCACTCGGCTATCCGTGCAGTCAAAAAAGTAGATGATGAATTGAGATCATAACTTTTGGAAGTCAAAACTGATCACGAATATATGGCAACTGTACTAGTAGTAAATGTTTGGTATAATTTACAATCACATACTATTGAATCATTTCGACTCCACACAGTTCTGACGCGAACTCCGTTGATTAGTATTAAATTTCTGGTTTTGATCATTTACTTTTGCTATTGACTGTACCTACTTGCTATGGCTTTGGAATCTTGATTTGCGTGATACTGTGAAATGTTTTTCATAACAAGCAGTGGCCCGCGGTTTTTTACTCCAGAATTCTCGTTCCTTTAGACTTATCGGCGCCGAAATGTGGATAATGGCAGTAGGGCTAGTCCAGAAACTCGAAAGTCGCTCAGCCAGCTATGCTCGGAGTTTCTTTGAAGGATAGATCAGAGATGAGATTGTCCGGAGAAGAACCGGAGTGATATATAATAATATATATCCGCAGAATTAATAAGCTGCAGTGGCAGTGGGCTGGTCATGCCTGTCGAAGGACTGATGGCCGTTGAGCCAAACGGCAAACGTAGAGTAGGACCCAGCCAGATGGACCGATTACCTGAAAAGGTAGCTGGCTCGGACTGGATGCGGGGGAGGACCGGGTGTTGGACCGCAACTTGGAAGAGGCCTATGACAAGCAGTGGACCGCGATAGGCTGAGTTGAGACCTAGCAGCATGGTTGGTTGGTTGGTTGGTTTTGCTAGATTTTTGCCGCATTTAGCCTCTTGATTGGGCCTAAGTGCGTGACCCACTACAACTAGAAATAACAGCATATCTGTGGTCATTTTTGAGTATGGTTTATAGACACTGCATCTTGGCACTTGCACTTTTCAATGCAAACCATTCCTCGGTTCTTTGATCCTCCTCCTCTCCTCGGAATGGAAAGGGCTTTTCATCCATTCTTATTGTTTTACTTACTATATATCATTATTAGTCTATTGGACTCCTTCATATTTGACCTTATTGAGAGCAGACAAACACGTGCTCAATTAACCTTTGACTTTACGATAGTACGTGTAGAACATTATAAGCGTCTACGAACATGCTTCTAGTTTTACTCTGATTAAGTACTTTTTAATTGTTTCACATGATTTGTTGTGTCTGGGTGTAATTTATCTATATATGTATGTATTTAAAATATAAGCAGAGGGAGACCGAAAAAGAGAGATGGATTGTGTGAAAGATGATATGAGAAAGAAAGGAGTGGAGGCCGCGATGACGAGTAATAGAGAGAAATGGAAGAAAAATACGCATTGCGCCGACCCCACATGAATGGGATAAGGGCAGGAAGAAGAAGAAGATGTATCATGTATTTAAAATATATTAGTATTTTTATCAGTTGTCTGGTTGTCACAGTACAGGCTCTGCCTAGTTTGGGATCAGATGGCCGTGTGTGAGATGTTCCAAGATATTATTATTATTAATTTACACAAGATCAATGATAGAATGAGTCAGAAATATCTTTTGCTCATAAAATATGTTTACACATCTATCGGCGGCGTGTGAGAATATTTCTTAAAATAGTTTGTTTATTTTTACTCTGAACTGGCCTTAACATTGAAAATGTTCGTTCAGTTAAGTCATAAGTGACCAATATGCTCCTTCACCTTATGTAATTAGGTACAGCACTCGCCAATCTTTATGGCCGCTCTGAATGTAGCTGTCGGTCTACATACTTTCGTACACACTACTCATACACTCACAATAACGCGCGGGAGGCGCAAGTTGCGGGTGGAAGACAACGCGCGAGGACGTGTCCTGCCTCTCCGCCCCCGCGTACGTCCCGCTGATACCTGATCTTGTGTTCTGCGCAGCGTAATACGGCTAGGTTCGGAGCGGCCATAAAGTTTGGCGAGAGCTGTATATAAGTTTTTGTTGAATAAGCAGAGCTTCGCCGTGGGTTTCGGCATAGAATAGAAGCTCCCCTTCTACCCGTGGGTGTCGTAAGATGCGAAAAAAGGGATATAGAAACAACGAGTACAAGCAGCAGCGTTCTCCTACAGAACTGAAAGTAAACTGCGGTCGCTACAAGATTACTAGCAATTTAGGTTAACTTCTTGTTAACCCCTCGTGCGAACTTGCTTGTGTTACGAGTGGGTTCACGTCGGTAGTGTAGTGGGTGGGATTTGAATCCGCAACCACATGATCGCAAGTCCGACGCCCTAGCCATTAGGCTACCGCCGCTTTGGGAGAGGCCTGGGTCCACCCGTGGACCGCGATAGGTGAGGTTGATTGAAGCTGAGAATAACTGGTATTGGATACATCTATTCTTCTTCTATCTATCTTCTATATATATATTTAAAAGAAATTCGTGTTAGTTACACTATTTACATTAATTAGTTACATTATTTAATTAACATGAAGGTAAATGTAGTAGTCTATGGTTGCATCATCATATATCTTTGTTCGAGGAATAAAATTTTAAATTTTGAACAGTTTTTATATAAAAATCCTGTCAAATGTCAATTTTATTTCTATTTTTTTTTATTATTTAAAAAAATCATGCATTACGCCTACATATCTGATCTCCTAGTCCATTTGACTGAGCAATTAGGTATCCCTTGTAACTGGTTGTAACATTTTAACCCAGTTAACGTAATGTTAAGAAATAAACCGCGTACGCGTCGTTTACTTGGACATTATGTAATCATCTTAAGCAAACGGTAGAAAGAATGTGTATAATATAAACTACTTTCCTATAAGAAACTGTAGTCCCGATAGTGGACGAAAATCGACCATGATTAGTTTATTTCAAGTTCGAAAAAGGGGTTTAAGTTTTGCTTCACGTATCAATATTATAGAGTATGTATAGGTCATATTTGACATTCAGTAAACACAAACTTATTGATTCTCTTCTCAATTTGTCAATATACAGGATTAATTTAAAAGGAGTGCGTATATTCAACGAGGTAATCAGGTGCATAAAACTGAACAACTTTCCCCAAGGAACATAGGTCGAAATCTTAAAATTGAAAATCAACTTTTCGTACAAACATAAGTCACGTGACCTGACACTTTGTATGAAAATATGTTCCTTAGGGCGATTGTGCACTACAAGGAATTTTACTGTCCGAACATCCGATTTTTTACGGTCCGAAGTGGCATGAAAAAAACGGATGATTGGCTTGTGCACTTGTCCGTCTTAACTCGGATGATACGCCTCAGTTTAGGATTTATCCGAATGAAACGAAGGAGCCGTGCGTCGTGGGCGCAGGTCGCCGAGGAGGTGAGGGAAGGGCCAACGAAACGCACAGCGTCACGCGCACCCTCCTTCCCCGCGCCCGCCCCGCCCGCTCATGAAAACAGACGTTGTGCACAAGCATAAACACGTTTTTCATTGCTGTCATTTCGGACCGGAAAAAACCGTTCCGGAATGGGGAAAAGTAAAATGTCGGACGGTAAAATTACGTATAGTGCACAAACTAGTATATACATTATATGGCTTGCCATATCGGACCGTAAAAAATCGGACTGCCGGACAGTAAAATTCCTTGTAGTGCACAATCGCCCTTAGGGAAAGTTGTTCAGTTTTATGCACCTGATAACCTCATTGAATATACGCACTCCGTTAAAAATTAATCCTGTATTATGTGTGTGTGTGAAATACATGATAGTGTGCGTAATGTTGTTTTTATTGATTTAAATCATTTTTTTTGCATGTAAAAAAAATTGCATAATGCAATCCTTCTGTAATACTCGTATTTATGAATCAATTATCGCAGTTTAACGATTCATTCAACTACAAAAAAAACAGCGACAGCAAAACATTAGTTACTGAACTTTGAACTGTAAACAAAATTATCTTCATAGTATTGTCTGCACGGATAGCCGAGTGGTATAGGTCACCACGCTAATTACCACTGTGCGCGACGTGCTGCGGGCTCGATCCCCGCATGGGACAAGTATTTGTGTGATCCACAAATGCTTGTTCCAAGTCTGGGTGTTCTTTATGCATGTGATTTGAATGATTGTGAAACCCCCGCGACACAAGGATTAAATTCCTTAGCGCGGGCTTCGTTGATATAAAAAAAAGTATTGCTAAGTAAACCTGGCTTCGTTCGCGTATCACTGTAATAATATACACAAACACCTTCCTCTTAAATTACTCTATCTATTGCCGAAAACTGCATCAAATCCCGTTGCGTTGATTAAGAGATCTAGGCAGAAGAAGACTATAAAATTAAAACCAGCCAAGTGCGAGTCAGACTAGCGCTTGGTTCCGTACCATTATCTAAAACACGGGAAAAAAATATTTTGTTGGATGGGATCCGCTTTAAATTCAGGATTACCAATTCAGGATTGAATCGAGAACCGAATCAACTTCGAAACAATCAAAAACAGAACCAAACCAGATTCGTTAGTAAGCCTACTGGGGACAGATGGACGGACGGACCGTGCGGCTTTAATAATACGGTCACGTTTTACTCTTTGGTCACGGAACCCTAATAATATTACGTGGTATTTGTTTATATTAATTACTGATTTTACTACAGCGCAAAGGTTAGCTCTTCCACGTGTTATGAGTCATAATTACTAGTATTCAAAGTTATGCAGTGTGAATGACTAAAAAGTTGAGTAATTAATCATATTGTTTATTTTAGCTGACAGAACATTTTTTTTGTTTTACGTGCATTCAAATAATGATTGGTCTGAGATAAAAAGTTCGGTTAGACTTTTTTTTTATAAGAAACATAACACTCGCACTGAAATGTGAAAATATCTAGTTAAAGGTAGATTTTACCAACCTTTTAGTCCCCATAAACTTCGAATAAATATAGAATTACTAGCTTCTGCCCGCGACTTCGTCTGCGTGGACTTCAGGATTGGGTCCAAAAAGATTAGAAAAATGTGAAGTTACAGAAAAATGGAATAATATTTTCACTCGTGTTATAGCCTGCCCTCTAATAGAGAAAAATACCAAATTTCAAAGCTGTCTGCCCACAGCTTAGCTCGTAAACAATTTTTATTTTTCCCTTGGGAACTACTGAAGGAATAGGGATAAAAGGCCTATGCCTAGCCTATGTTCTTTTCCATATCAAAGGCTACATGCATGCCAAATTTCATCCAAATCCGTTCAGCCGTTTTTGCGTGATTGAGTAACAAACATCCAAACATCTAAACATCCACACTTTTACATTTATAATATTAGTAGGATATTATTATTAAATAATTTGTTATCTATCTGTCTCATACAAATTATAACTAACTTATACAAATATTAAGGGCCCATACATTACTATGCCTGTTAAAAAAGGTAAAATATTCAAGTCAGAGTAACATGCGCGTGCGCCGGTAACCTTGCAAGTTAAGGTCATTACAATAAGTATGTTGAAGTATAACGATGCGTAGTTTCGTAAAACAACGAGATAATCCATTCAAAATACATAGTTCATTCTGAATGCACGAACCATAGAGAATTACCGCTCCCTTGACAAGACAGCAGACACTTTTGGACCCATATTAAGATACCTTGAAATACAGCAGACAGCTTTGAAATTTGGTATTTTTCTCTATTACAGCGCAAGCTATTACACGGGTGAAAATTTTATTCCATATTTCATTCCTTTCACATTTTTCATTTCTTTTTGGACCCACTTCAGAAGTCCCCGCAGACGAAGTCGCGGGCAGAAGCTAGTTTATAATATTTTCCTGTGGGTTACAGGATGGGTATTTATTTAAGACCGATCTAAATCATATAGAAAGGAAAGACCCTGCATTTATTAACTCAATATTATTTAAATTGTATACATATAACCATTTTTAAAAGAGTAACCTATGGAGTTTCTTGCCGGTTCTTCTCCATAGGAATGACACCTTGGAACCGAGCAACTAGCGTCATTAACGTTTTGAAAGTACCTCTAAAGGTCTACTCGAAATAAAATATATTTTTGAAAGGTTTAGCACAAACCTTGAATGTATAGGTAATAAATAAATATTATTATTATATAATTTGAGATCCTTCCTTCCAACCTACTTCCTTATTCTATCTATACTAATATTATAAAGAGGAAACCTTTGTATTTTTGTATGTTTGTATTGAATAGGCTCAAAAACTACTGGACCGATTTCAAAATTTCTTTTACCATTACTTAGAGGGATTCTTCCGAATCCGTATAGGCTATATTTTATCCCGGAAAATAGATAGGATTTTTCGTGGTAGTGAAAATTGTGGAGTAAGTCGACGAAAAAACTGCCGTACGTTAACGATTCTCGCGAACGCTGCCTAAATGGTTAGAGGTGTATGGTTGACTTCTATAGAAAAGTTGTAGAACTCAATAATGCCTACAAAAAAGTCCGGGATAGTATAAACCAAACATTTATATTTTAGCCATTATAACCACTTTTCCATAGAATAAAAGTAATTAAAATTATTAGCCTATGTTATTGATCATATTATCGTCAAATACTTATCCTTATCCAAATAAACTATTTATTGAGCAAGATTGTTTCAATAGCTATAAATTACTTTTTATTTTATTCCAATCGGACAATTCATTCAAAAGATATTACGAATTTAAAATTGTAATTGGTATTAAAATGAATGATGGCCGCCGGCCGATATGTGTCGCACGACTCGCACGGCGAAACCGCAGGGGACCTTCATAGATGTGCACCCCCCGGTGCACATCTATGAAGAAATAAATGTCCACCCGTGCGAAGCCGGGGCGGGTCGCTAGTCTTTAATATACGCTTAAATATAATTATTTGTGTATGTGACAATTTTAAGCTTAAAGCGTAAACAATTTTGTAAGTAGTACGAAACCGCATTCAATCAGAATCTAACCTTAGTTATCATCTTTCAATTTAAAATTTAGATTATCAACGAAATGTTTAGTGTGATAAGGGCTTTAGGCAACCCTAACAATATCTGTATACCCTATATGTGACGCAGTCGTGATAATAACATTTAACTGAGTTTCGCAATTTTTATGCTTTAAGTACTTAATTTATTACAATCATTCTTAAATATTTAAAAATTTAATTATATACCTAAAACGAAATTGTAATAAAAAAATACTAAAAAATAGCAAAAGAACTCTTCCACATCGCTGTCGACTGGAAGTGTGCCCATAAGGCTGGCAGCATTGCCACGTTGAATGGCAATGCTTAACCGCTGACCAAGTTAAAAACAAGACGCTTGATAAGTCTTTGAAAATAATGTTTCACAAAGCCCGGTGTTATAAAAAAAAAGTTCAGATTAAGTAAAAAATTAATAATATCTAATATAATATAATATCTTGGGACCACAGACACACGGCCATCTGATCCCAAACTAGGCAGAGCCTGTACTATCGCAACTAAACAACTGATAAACATACTTATATATTTTAAAATTAAATACACATTTAGATAAATAACACCTAAACACAGCACAAATGATCGTGCTCATCACAGAAAGATTTGTCCTGGGTGGGAATCGAATCCACGAATTCCGGCTTAGCAGTCAAGGTCACTAACCACTAGACCGACAGGCCAGTCAATAAATAGAATAGCGTGATAAGGGTTTTAACCAATCCTAACCATATCTACACTGTCTGCCCTTTAAGTGATGCAGTCGTAATATTAACACTAAGTTTCACAACGTCCGCAGTTTATTAGAAACTAAGTCTGTAGCTAGGTTATCATAGTTCACAATGCTATTAACGACTAAGGCCCAGTTTTATGATCCCTAGTTAACTCAACCAATGGTTAAATATCCTAACTCATGGTTTCAAACTTCGGTAGAACGCGTTTATTGATATTTTTTTATTTTAACAAATGGTTAAAGTAACTTCTCCGACTTATTTGATCCTTTGATAGACAAACAAAACGAGTTTTATCGAAATTTGAAACCATTAGCATCCCGTTTTTTGTTTTTAAGTTTTCTAACCGTGTGGGTCGCACATTACTAGTAATCTCGTTAACCCCTCGTGCTAAGCTAAGATGCGTGTGTTACGAGTGGGTTCACGTCGGTAGTGTAATGGATGGGATTCGAACCCGCAACCACATGATCGCAAGTCCGACGCCCTAGCCATTAGGCTAACGCCGCTTCAACGCAACCAATGGCTTAAATATGCTAACTAATGTTTTCAAAACACGTTTTTTCATTAATTGCTAGTCTATTAAATGGTCAAATAAGTTAGAGAGTTAATTAATTAACCATTGTTCAAATAAAAATTGATGAATAAACGCGTTCTACCGAAGTTTGAAACTATTAGTTAGGATGTTTAATCATTGGTTGAGTTAACTCTGGATCAAAAAACTGGGCCTAACTCTGAACGTTGATTTGTCTAAAGAGGTCAAGCGGCGGTAGCCTATTGGTTCCCCTCGTCCCTGGTTCAAGCTGGCTCCAATCACCAACTAATGTAAAACTTTATGGTTCAGAAATAAATTTGATTTGATTTGAGCTGGCCCGGGTCGGCCAAACTAGCAATCTTCTTCTGCCTAGCCTTTTCCCAAGCCGTGTTTGGGTCGGCTTCTAGTCTTACCAGATTTACCTGAATACTATATTTTACATGGTGCGACTGCCTATCTGACCTCCATAACCCATTTTACTGGGTAACACATTATCCCATAGTAAGACTGGTTGACAGAATTGTAATGACTTAACGACTGTCAAAGATCACCGTATGACAATCGAGACCAACGGCTTAACGTGCTTTCCGAGGCACGGACGGTCTCGGTATGTTTACAAATGGTCACCCATCCACGGACCAACCGCGGCGAGCGTGGCTTAACCATTATTGGTCAAACCGTACGGCTTATACTTAGCCACGAGCCCCTCAAACTACCGGCCAAACTAGTAATAGAAATTTCAATTTGTCCGTAAAAAAGTGTGCTTTATCCCAGGTTCCTTTATTTAAACTTTTTCGTTATTGGTTCATCTTATTATCTGTCGTTTGCCTACCGATAACGAATGGTTACCAATGAGTGTTCCAATAAGCATTTTTGGAAGTTTGATACCATAAGTTAGCATATCTATTGGTTGAGTTAACTCGCGATCAAAAAACTGGGCCTCAGTGAACTTTTACTTAACAGTATTTTTTTATTAAATCCACAGTATGGCAGGCAACACATTGAAGTCGCAAAGAAAATACAAAGAACAGACAGTTCTGATGAGGAGGAAGTGCCGCCAGTGCCCGACGATAAGCCGCCATCGGCCATCATCAAGGAGAACGGCTCTAATGGTAAATATAATAATATTTGGTATGGAGGTAGCTGACACCCTGGAATAAA
Organism: Plusia festucae; assembly: GCA_950381575.1. Classification (NCBI taxonomy): domain Eukaryota; kingdom Metazoa; phylum Arthropoda; class Insecta; order Lepidoptera; family Noctuidae; genus Plusia; species Plusia festucae. The sequence goes on from OX494457.1 coordinate 2,362,398, forward strand.
ACATTAAAGTTATATGGTAACTGCAGGTAACGCAGCCCATATCTCATAAGTACTTATTATCTCTCACGGAAACAGTAATAATATATCACAATAATTAATAAGTGGCCGTATCGTTATACTTATCAACATATTGTCTTAATTACCAAAACATAATTAACTATTCGTGCAATGATTACGTAATACGCACCGCGCACGGATAGCCGAGTGGTATAGGTCACCACGCTAATTACCACTGTGCGCGACGTGCTGCGGGCTCGATCCCCGCATGGGACAAGCATTTGTGTGATCCAAAAATGCTTGTTTCTAAGTCTGGGTGTTCATTGTGCATGTGATTTGAATGTTTGTGAAGCCCCCGCGATACAAGGATTAAATTCCTTAGTGCGGGCGTCGTTTGATTTTCAATTTTAAGATTTCCACCTATGTTCTTTGGGAAATGTTGTTCAGTTTTCTCCACCTGATTAACTCGTAGATTATACTCTCTCTTTTTAAATTAATCCTGTATTTTAAATGGAATCTGAAATCGCCAACCTGCAATGAGCAAGCGTGGTGATCTAAGCTCATCCCTTCTCTATATGTGAAGAGGCCTGTGCCCAGCAGTGGGACGTTTATAGGCCGGTATTATTATATTAAATGGAGCAAAATGGAGAAGGCACACAAGGAGAGCAGACTCAAAATAATTGGCTCAATAAACTCAGCCTATTGCGATCCACTGCTGGACAGCCCCTCCCATGTTGCGGCACAACACCTGGTCCTCGATTTGAGGGCTGTGTGTTGTGGTGTACCATCATTAAGGTGTTAGCCCTAGTCACCACGCTGGGCAAGCGGGTTGGTGACCGCAGTCTACTGTCAGTTCTTTAGGAGAACGCTGCCGCCCATCCTCCTTGTTATATAGAAACAAGGGGAATGGGCAGCAGCGTTCTCCCTTAGGCTCAGTTTTTTTTATATCCCGAGTTAACTCAACCAATCGTTAAATATGATAACTAATGGTTTCAAGACGCGTTTTTGCATCAATTGTTTGTGTTACAAATAGTCAAATAAGTTGGAGAGTTAATTAATTAACCATTTGTTAGAATAAAAATTGATGATAAACGCGCGAATTTTGAAACTATTAGTTAGCATATTTAACCATTGGTTGAGTTAACTCGTGATCAAAAAACTGGGCTTTAGCCGTCTCATACTTCATACAAAACTTAAGCCGGTTCGACCGTTGTTTCGTGGATTCCATTTGTGAAAAATTGCGATCCTCGGAAAGTACGTTATGCCGTTGGTCCTGACTGTCAAAAGTTGATTTTGACAGTCGTTCAGTCATTTCGTTTCTGACAACCATTTTTAATATGGGATACTGCGTTACCCAAATAGGTTGCGGAGGTCAAGCGGCCGCTCCATGTAAAATACAGTATTCAACTAAATCTGGTAAAACTGGATGCGGACCCTAAAATAGCTTGAGAAATGCAGAACCCATTTTGATGAAACTATATGGGGTAAGATTTAACCCCAAGGAAGGCTCTTAGCTGCGATTATGGACACCCTCGCGGGTAAAGTCAGGGCGAAAGCTAGTTCGTAATTGAGACTTGCATAATACAAACATGTTCAGATCGTAAGCAGCTGTATAATAATAATAATTTACTGAACGTCGTGCAGAACAAAGAAATTGCTTTTTTAGGGTTCCGTGACCGAAGGGTAAAACGGGACATTACTATGGCTTCGCTGACCGTCCGTTCTCCTGTCTGTCAGTCTGTCACCAGGCTGTACCACATGAACTTTGATAGACAGTTGGAATTTTAACAAATGAAATATTTCTTTTGCTGCTATAACAACAAATACAAAAAAAAACAAATAAGGGGGCGAAATCATACAACAAGCCGCTTGAAATATGCACAGAATATTTAGTCATAAATTATATTCATCTATATATATAAAACTCTTCCGTTACTGACTGACTGACAGACAACGCACAGCCGAAACTACTGATGGTAAAGAGCAGAAATTTGGCATGTGTGTTTGTTGGGAGGAGTAGGCTACCACTAAGAGAGGATTTTTGGAAATTCTCCCCAAAGAGGAGAAAAGGGTGGTAAATTGAAAATGTTTATTTCTCAATGAATTCCACGTGGACGAAGTCGCGAGCTAAAGCTAGTTTTAGATAAATTAAAAATAATATAATAAAGAAATCAAATATTTAAAGGGGGACTCCCATACAACAAACGTGATTTTCTTGCCATTTTTACAAATAATGGTACGGAACCCATCCCGTGCTAGTCTGACTCGCACTTGACCGGTTGTTTGTTCACGTACTAACGATATTATAATCTTAGTAAATTATTACCTGAAATTTTTATCCTTTACCTTCATTTAGGTAGAGATTATGAGTTAGAGATAATGCGCTGAGACGTCATACGTCGATCATTGACATTTGAGAGGAAACGCGAATGAATTTTTTTCATTCAAAAACTTTGTATGAAAAAAAGTATTTTTCATACAGTGTTTGTATGGAAAAAAAATCGATGGTTTTCTCCGTGGTTTGTTTACTTAGCTATGATTTTTACAGTAATCCATACTTATATTATAAACCAGAAGATTTTTTGTTTGAACGTGCTAATCTCAGGAGCTAATGGACCAATTTGAATTTCGTTCACTTTTAGATAGCTCACCTATTGAGGAAGTCTGGTTATATCTATACTGAAACTGGTTTTTAACTATACTAGCTTTTACTCGCGGTTCCGCTCGCGTGGGCGTCGGTTACTTACTACTTACCCCCATATTAATATTACCCCAAAGCTATACATAAAATATATTTCCATTCCAGGCACCAAGATGACGGTAATAGAACGTGCGGAGATCCTCGGACCCTCGCCAGAACTCAACTACAAGAGGAGCTCCAGCCAGGAGCGGGTGCAGAACGGTCACAAAACAACGCAGGGGAACGGAGAGGTAAATAAAAACAACTAGATTGTGTTTATGATCGACTTACCCCGCGGTTTTACCTACTAAATGGATAAATTTGGACAAAAAAAAATAATTACAAGCCCCATCCAAAATTACGTCTTTCACTATGGGACGTTTCACAGCGTAAAACAAGACTATGTATTGTGATTTTTTTACCATGATAATATTTGTTTAAAATGCGTTCTTAAGGTAAACTCCTGTAACCGAACGGTAGTGCGATCTAAATGCTGTCAGCGCTATCTATCGAGCTAACCTTTAGACTTTTGTCATTGACGACTTAACAAATTTGATTTGAAATAATCACAAAAATCCTTCCGAAATTAGCACCGGATGAAACCTTATTGGATTACCTCAATAGGATAGTCTTTAGGGTAATCGAAAAAGGGACCTGTTACTTAGCTGATAGACTCAATGACGCGATTCGCGTGTTTAAAATTCGCTAGGGTAGCTAATTTCGCATCGGTCTATTTGTCAATTTGGACCAATCTCAGGACAGTAGCTTGTGTCTAATTGGTGGAAAATGGCAGATAAACCTTATGCGAAATTAGCGACCCTAGAGGAATTTTTACACACGGTAGCCATTGACTGATTATGATCAATAAACCTAGATTTTAACAAAAAGAATCCTTTTTTTTTGGAACTTAACAATCTAATTGTAATTTAATCTTCAGCAGATTTGTTTACTTATAAGTGATGTACGCAAACGTTAATCTAAATGTCTTTCATCAGCATGGAGACTGTATCGATAGCTTGATAAACCCTTATCGGTTATCACTAAACGACATTGTTATCAAATGACAATATAATTCAACTTCCTTCGAACGATTTCTCGAAGCGGATGCATTTATTTTGTTACCAAGTAGTATTATGGATTAGTAGATAAAGAAGGAATAATTAATATTGGGGTAGTAACTAATTTGTTTTTAATGGATATGATACACCAGAGTTTTCTCGCGGATCCGCCCGCGGGGACATTGGATACGGGGGCAAAAAGTAGGGGTTCGGAATAGGTATGAAAAGTTAGATAATATATAAAAATATTAGATACGTATTTATTTCTTTTTTCTAAGCAATAAAATTTGACAAAGATAAGGCGCGATCAAGATCAGAATTGTGGGCTTGTGACGTCATAAGTAGGCGAAAATAATAACGTGGCCTCTCCTGATTCATTCTTTCGAAAAAGCAAAAAATACGTGTCTCACATTTTTTTTATTTTCTTACTGATGAATGACATAGTTTTTAGTTTTCCATACCCATTGCAACGCATGCCGTACGGCTGTGTATCTTTATAATTATATTACAGGGATGTTTTTTATGACAGTTCTTTTTGTTCACCCGGGTTAACGTCGAGAAAAGTTTTCCCTTTAAAAAATCTGTTGTTGTTGTTATAAAAATATAGGTTAATGCTATAAAGTATAAACATATTACAAGTATTAAACCAATAATGTGTAGATACATATATTATGTATCTATATTCATCAGCGTTGCTTTTTTACCCGTCCCAAAAAGTGCACAGCGCCGCTAAAGAAGTTTTCACTTCAAAAAATTAGTCCATATTTTTTCTAAACTGACACCGGATGACATCTCACACTCGCGCAAATGCCCTGCTTTACGTTTTAGGTATTTTCAATCAGGTCACGTGTCCCCACACGTACACACAAGGTCTTGACGCGAGTATTTCTTGCCCTGCATTAATTTACTCAATATTATTTACATTGTATACATATAACCATTTTTAAAAGAGTAACCTATGGAGTTTCTTGCCGGTTCTTCTCCATAGGAATGACACCTTGGAACCGAGCAACTAGCGTCATTAACGTTTTGAAAGTACCTGTAAAGGTCTACTCGAAATAAAAATATATTTCATTTCATTTCATTTCCATCCCAAAAAGTGCACAGCGTCGCTCAATAAGTTTTTTTTTTAAGTCTTCATAAGTAAACAATAATTGTGTCAACGATTATCACAAGGATTACAAATCGTTTAAAAATACATTTGAAATATTTATAGATAACGATTGCACCAGAATTGTACTAAAAATCAGCTTTTTGTGAAATCGTATAATTTATATCGATATAATAATATTTTAATCAGTAAATCATGAAAATCTATTAATAACTAGCTGTGTCCCGCAGTTTCATCCGGGTTAAAAAACCGTTTTCCTGGATTCGTGTCCGTCCCGAATAGCAGAATAAAAATTAAAACCAATGAAAAATTTAGTAAAAAAAAATATGTTTACGGGAACGTGGACATCTTACGCGGGTGAAACCGCGGGGCATAGCTAGTATAAATTAAAACGAGGTTGTATAAATAGTCCCATTGCTTCCTCACTGTTACACACAAGTCCAGTCACGATATTTATCAATATATTCCAGAACAATATAGAGTTCCACTTAGCGAACTGCCTGGACCTGGTGAAGGCCGGCATGGAGTCCATCATCGAGGACCAGGTCACCTCCGTCTTCGAGGCCGAGGAGTTGAGAAGTTGGAACCTCCTCACCAGAACTAATAGGTAACTAACCTTGCCAAAAACCATTATGGTTTAGTCGCCATGCCAATTATACCTTAATCTGCGATGTGCTGCGGGTTCGTTCCTGGCATAGGACATTTATGTGATCAGATAGGAAATGTCGACCTCACCGAGCTGAAAAAAAAAAGGTCTTATATCTTGTAGTTAAATGGTGCCAATATCTTTAATCTTGAATTCTTTCCGCTTATTCGCACAAGATAGGCGCGTCTGATACGTATGCGATAAATTCAAATCTCTTTACGACCCATGGATATTAACAGTTCATTAACTTGTACTGTTTACATTATGGTTTCAAATTCAAAGGACATGGCCAGAATTTGTATGGAGCTGTGCCCTAACAAAAAATATTTATGTACATTAACATACAGTACGTCGTATTAAAGCTTAGAGGTATGGCTTTACAATAGTTTATGTTTTATGATCAGAGAAGAAGCGAGAGAAACTGTATAAATGAAACAAAAAAAAAGCCGACACATTTTGAATAGCAATCGAAAACGAAAGTCCGACAAACGATAGCGTGGGGTCATGCGAAAATATCCAACAGATGAACAGAACAAAAAAGAATAGTAATACGTGATAGTTGATACGATCAACGCAAGACTGCACCAGTGCAGACTCACCGCGCGCGAAGAAACGTCAAAATACGTTCGGATACACACTGGAATATATTGTCGATGCATTCAGCATTATGATAACGCGCGGCAGCTTGAAAAATGGTGTCTGCGATATTCGTAAAACCTTAATTTTTATTTTTGAGGTATTTATCTTAGCAATACAATTAATGCTGTTGTAGTTGTTCAATATTTTATCTGACCTGTAGGCGTACTTCAGAAACAGTGTTGGTCTTACTCGTGTATCCAAACGCAAATGCATTGCATTGTGCATTGCATAGAAACCGCTCAAAAACAATTAACATTCATATTTTTTGGATTTTTGTCGCCTGTTCGAGAGAAATGTAATTGTTGCGTTTAATTTTAATTTATTTTACAAGTACTTTTCACATATTAATAATTAATGTACATTTACAAATTCTGAATTGATTGTAGGGCAGAATCTGGCCATGTCTTTTATTGTCACACACATCGGCACACTTCATCATCTGTCTAGCCTTTTCCTAAGATATGTTGGGGTCGGCTACCACACAACCATAGGCCACACTTCATCGTCATCTGCCTAGCATTTTCGTACCGTGCTTTCCGAGGCACGGAGGAGTATGTTACAAATGGTCATCTATCCAGCCAACCGCGGCGAATGCGGCTTAACCTTTATTATCAGTCAAACCTCACGGCTTACACTTAGCCTAACTAGTACTTACACACTTACTAGTACATTTAGTACTAGTTTCTATGTAGTGATATTATTCCTTCGTCTCTATGATTTTCAATTTCATGATTTCGACCTATGATACGTGGGAAAAGTTGTTCAGTTTTATGTTTGGTTATAACACAGTAACACGAGAATTTTATATAAATAGATATTTTTAGGTTTACCGACCTTAAAAATGCTAACACATTTATGTATTTGTTTCAGACAATACGAATTCTTAACATGGCGTCTAACAATAATATGGGCGATGGGATTTGTAGTACGATACATGTTCCTTTTACCGCTCAGGATAATGATATTCATTATTGGGGTAAGTTCTACATATAGTCCCTTCAACAATTACCCCCGGTGCCTAAAAGACTGATCAATTTAATCTTATCAAATTGAGCCTTACCTTTGTATAACCACAGTGCTGCGGGATCATTACCCACATGCAACAGTCTTCCGTGAGACAAACGGTTGTTCCAAGTCTGATATTTCTTTGTGTTATTTTAGTGTTTTTTGTGTGTGTAAAAAACATTCAAATCGCTAAAGCCGTTTATGAGGCGTTTGGTAACAAACACTGGAACGAGAGTTTTATATACAGGATGGATTTTTTTAATACCACCTGGAGGAAACGTTCTCTTAATACTTGAGGTATGCTCAAAGAATTGGTTCTTTGTTTTTAAAAAGAAATAAGTTGAATTTATAGATTTTTGAAAATACGCTTTGCAAACCATCATATCATATATCATATCATACTTGCATGCTAAAATTTTATGTAATATTTATATTTCTTTCTCACCAAGTGGCATTTAAACATTCCAACATGTATATTAAAGAAATAAGTAAGTAAACTATCAACCAATCACAGCAAGACGATATTCAGATGATTTACGGACAGATTTTTATGTTGATCAGATTTTTAGAAACTGGGTATTATTAAGGCGAAACTTGTTGTGTGGACTGCAAATCAATGGTAACACGCTCTAAATCGCTTTTATATCAACGTATTAAGGTTGATTATCGTTAATTATTGTTATCAATGACGTGCAGTCTGTTAAATCTCATTAAAATTTGTAAAGATCTCATTCAACGTATTACTTGTTTTTAATATATTCTTTTCTTTTGTTATTATTTTGCTACTATTTATTTTTTCTTTTGTTAATAACATCATTATATTTCTTCAGCTACTAATATTATTCTTACCTATCTACTTACTGTCTGTATTATAAAAAATGTGTTAATATGTAAACTCTTTTTGAAAATCTGAAGCAAGTAATCTTAATGTACTATACTTTATGAAATGTCTATAATTTACTTTGCCTTCACAACTTCGAAGGTATAATTTTTTATGCATCGGTAGCGGGTAGGGCGTCGGATTTGAGATCGTGTGGATACCGGTTCGAATCCCACTGAAGTGAACCCACTCGTAACACATTTTCTTTAGCACGAGGGGTTAACAAGAATACTAGTATTGCGACCCATTTTTCTAGGAACGAATTAAATAACAATACAAAAATTGTTTACATAATACACAAGTTCTTTATGTATATCTATCTGTATTTCTTTCTAACTTACATTCAGTTTCAAACAAAATCGGCCCATCATTCAATTCACTACCAGTATTACTCATGAATTTTAATAAATAGGTATTAGTTATGGTGCTATCGACTTGGATCGTGAGTTTGGTGCCATTCCCGCGTCTCCGTAACATCCTTGGTCGAGCTTCCTACAAAACAAGCATTCGAGTGTTAATCCGAGGCATATCAGTCAGCGCGCGGTACCACGACGAACAGTACGCGCCGAAGTCGAACGGATTCTGTGTCGCGAACCATACGAGCCCTATCGATGTCGGAGTATTGAGCGTCAACACTTGTTTTTCATTGGTAGGTCTTTGGGGTAATGTTATAGGGTGTCTGGGCTTGAGATGGTTCTTAGTATGTTTCAATAGGGTTAAAATATGATGTGCTTGGAAGTGTAATGGTCGAATACTGAAACGTCAATCAATTTTAAGTCACCTTTAAATATCTTTCAGTTTTGGGTGTAAATAATTTAGAAAATCTTAAATTAAAGTTTCGTTTGAGTATTCAGGGGTAAGTTATAAGGTTGCGTATGTTATTATAATTAGTATATATTATAAGAATGATTATATGATCCCTATCCTATGTATTGATGGGGGTAATTCATGTTTTTATGATATGTTTGTCTTGAAGAGTACAAATAAATTTTGTTGGTGTTATGTTGTAAAATGCCGCATTCAGGTTAATGCAAAAGGGTTTAAGGCATTTGCGTTTGTTCTATATGTTTTTAAGAGGGTATAATAATAATACGTTATATGGGGGTAATTTGATTGGGTGACTATAATTTGGGATAGGTCTGAGTCGCTTGTTGTTTAATGAGGTTTAAAGTCTGCTTGTGAAGATGTTAGATTAAACTGTTCGGGTGTGTCTGTTCTTTTATTTAAAGGTTAATATGCATTAAGACATGTTTTTGTTTAAGAGTAAATTATGTCTTCGGTAATGCTATACCTACTCGTGAATCAAACAGAATTTAATGTTTGTATAGTTTGGTTCATAAATGTCTTCGAGTATAATTTGTAAACTTGGGGTAATATTACAGGGTGTTTTGTGTTTGTCCTAATATGAATGGGTTTGTGTACTAAGGCATGTCCTTATTATTAAGAGGGTAAGTTTTAAGTCGGCTGCCGACTTCTTAGAAGCATGGATCTTAAAATAAGGTATGTGTTCACTGCCTCTTCTACCAGCGAAATTTTGGGGTAAATTGTGTATGTCCTTAAATATTTGTATATTAAATGTTAAGGCATGTCTCTTAGGTTAATTTGCCTTCGCTTTATGCTCACTGATATTCTGATAAGTAAATGGTTCTTCAGGTATCCTTAAATCAACACCGTGAAAAAAAATTTTTTTTTGATAGTCATAATTTTTGACATGGTTCTAATCTTCATCTCTTCTTCTTCTTACCATATAAATGGCTCATGTATTTTTTATTACATCGAGGTATCGTCGCTATGTCTACTACAAGGATAGTTAATGGATTTGAACACAAAAAAACCTGGGTTTGTCTCTTGTTACATTTTAGGAAATAAATGCGAAAATAACTGTCTGTCTGTAACGCTTTCACAGCTAAACCGCTGTACCGATTTTAATTAAACTTAGTATGCAGAAAGCTTGAATTCAAAGAAAGAACATGGGCTACTTTTTGGCCACGATAATCGTCATCCAAGCGGACGAATCCAGCAAAAAAACTGGCCTTTTTATATTCATTATTCATGCTTGTTCTGTTATTCATGTGTTTTTATTTATTTATATATTTCCTTCTTTACCTGTGCTCTCTATGTAATCATCTTCATAAAAGTCGACGTATGAATACTGTATTAACTATTATTTTCTGTTCAAATTACTATAAAGTTAATACAATGATTTTGAAAGTTATTTACATTATTTTTGATTGAACAAAAATATATTGCGGTCTAGCCACAGGATTCTAGAATGATCAACATATATTATTGCTTATATTTATGAAATAAAGTTGATATTGATATTTTAATATTCAACGCAAGTTTCAACACTTCGAAAAGTGGACTCAATTTCAACTACATAAGTCTTAATTTATATTATTTTGCAATCCTCTGTCTTGCCTTTAGCCAGTATTCGTTGGTATTATGTGTCCATTCATTAACTGGGAATGTTCCATTTGATATTCAATCAGACTGGATAAAAAAGGTGAACGGATCTTTAGGTTGCAAACAGAATAAGTGTTAAAATATTGAGCAAAAAACCAATACACTCAATATATAAGATGTGAAAATGATAATTTCATAGCTTTGTTTTTTATGAGTTGAAAAATATATGTTCTGTAAACCTGTCTCCCAAAAAACCTTAATTTTATAAATAAACTAGCTGTGCCAGCGACTCCGTTCTCGAGGAGTTCCGGGAATAGCTACCGGTTTTAATGAAACAACTACTTTAATGTTATGAGAAGCTGGCCACATTCTGTCAGTGAAAAGCGCATTCAAATAGCTGAATTCGTTTCTGAGATTAGCTTGCACAAACAACTGAAGCCTTGGTATTTTACGATTACGGTCTAAAACCTTATGATCCGTCTACCCTTTTTCATCTTGCCTGTAACATCATCACCATATTTAATCAGTGATTGTCCCTCACAACACAAGGTATGGTGGCTTATCGCGTGCACGGCCTGCGTGGGAACCCTACCCGATGGGAAGACGAAACAACGCGTTAACTACGCGGTCTCTGTAATGTGCTTTAACTTCTTATCGCGGTGTATATCAGCCGTCATCACGTACCATGATACGCATTATAAGCCGAAGAACGGAATCTGCGTCGCGAACCACACGAGCCCTATCGATGCGCTGGTGCTCATGTGCGACAATTGTTACTCACTGGTAAGTTAGAATGAGTTTTTTTTGTAGTTAGATACGGAGCTGTTGATAAGTAGATAGATGATTTAACATGGGTCTGGCAAGTAGATCAACATTCAAAGGTAAGTTTATGATTATACAGTACATTTTTTTTTTTTTTTTTTTTTTTTACATACTTTATTATTTATTTACAATAACTTTAAATATATACAATATATATATTCGACGAGCTCTTGTTGCTGTCGGCGTTCCAGCTGTACTCGAACCCAATGGCTTGGCACGTGATGATGGCAAGAGACCGGACGGCATGTCGCTATTTCCATGGAAGATGGGTAGGCCTTTAGTGTGGGACGCTACATGTGTCGATACTCTTGCGCCATCCCATCTTCCAAGTTCATCGTGCTGTGCTGGTGCTGCTGCTGCGGCTGCTGAAAACCTCAAACGGCGGAAATATAACAACCTAATGGGCAGTTATATTTTCGAGCCGTTTGGGGTTGAAACACTTGGACCGTGGGGCCCGAGTGCACATATGGTTTTCAAAGATCTAGCCAAACGCCTTGTTGACACTTCACGTGACCCGAGGGCTGGCTTTTACCTTGGACAAAGAATAAGCATTGCCATACAACGTGGCAATGCAGCCAGCCTAGTGGGCACACTTCCGGTCGACAGCGATGCGGATGAATACTTTGACGCCATTTTTTAAACTTTTATTAATATATATTAGTTTTTTATTTATTTTTTGTGTGTATATATCATTTATTATTTTAGTTATGTACAGTACATTAATTACATTAACATTATAATGTATACAGACTTAAAGGTAAGCCCCATATTTTTTTTAATGTATGTAATTGGTTGAAATCACAACACTTGGGGTAAGTTGAACGGGGTTTTTAATTGGCGATTCAGAAATCGGGGGTCAGTTTTGTAAGTAGTTTAAAGAGGCAACGTATAATATTAGGATAAACTTGCTGAAGTTTGACTGTGATTGATAAAATAAATAATTATTAGAACTATCACATTAATTCTACTTACAGGGTAAGTTGTGGTACCTTTAGTTATCTGCGGTTTTTTTGACAAAAAACATTTCGGTATTATCAGTCTTAAGTTCTATCGAGTCTTTCAACTCTTAAGGGAAATTAATTGTAAGTGAAATAAGGCTGATAGGGACAGCCTACACTGAGTGTGGTGATCAATGCCCGTGCCCGAATCACAAGTGACATTTCTAGTCGTTAAAGGTGATAAAATCGCTCAAATGTATGGAAATGACAAAGTCTAAGCCATGTGATTTATCGAAATCAAATGTCATTTCCATATATTAAATGTTATTTAAACGATTTCTATAATCGTTAACGCTTGTACAAATTTCATTTGTCTACGGGGGCTGTTATCTGTATATAATCTAAGTAAAATGTTATTGCCTATAGGCTTTATTGCATGATGTTTAATTATTATAAATGAGCGCTAAAGGTTAATTGTGGGTGTATGTGGAATGATTTAAGTATAAGTTTGGGGTAATTTCCTTCTAACCTTACCCCAGGTGTACCTTGTACGGTAAGTTGGATTGGTTTTTGATATCTACAACGTAATCTTAAATACTAGTTTTGTTATGGGATCTTGCTTGTGGGTGTATGTGGAATGATTAAAGTTTAATTTTGAGGTAATTTCCTTCTAATCTTACCCCAGGTATACCTTATACGGTAAGTTGGATTGGTTTTCACATCTACAACTTAATGTTAAATACTATATTATTGCCTAGATTATACAGATGTTTGATACTAAAGCGGGTTCGAATCCCATCAATGGTAAAAAAGTGATTTATTATTACTTTTTATGTCGTCCATATGAAAATGATGGAATGCTTGTTTTATTAAAGAAATTCAATTAATTTATATTCAATACGCAGAACAAAAAACAAAAAAAAATATAATACAATTTTGTTACAAGTTTGATCACCAATAAGGTTACCAATCAATAAATAGAGTTTTATTTGGTACACCATGTACTTGACAAATCGTTTAGAACTTTTAACACTGTTATTTTTATGTTTACAAATGTTTTGAAAATAAAAAAAAAAAATTTTCTACTTAGCTTACCCCCACTCTTCCAAGTCATTTATACTCTGTATAAACTTTACCTGCAAAACGAAATCTTCTTCTCTTTTAGCGTGTCGATTAATGGCAATATATAAACGAACCGATATCGATCAATAAATAAACAAGAACGAAATCCTAAATCTTAGTATATGTTTCCAGATTGGTCAAAGACACGATGGTTTCTTAGGGCTCCTGCAGAGGGCGCTCGCTAGGGCTTCGCCACACATCTGGTTCGAGCGATCAGAAGTAAAAGACAGGCACGCTGTTGCTAGGAGGTAAGATATTAATTTATAATATTTTTTTAATATTAATATTAATAGAAAAAAAGAAATTGAAATGTTATTAAATGCTAATTTAAGAAGTGCAAAAAAAAATTATGAGTCTTATAAAATATATTTTTTCATTGTAGTAGGTTTAAAGTTTTGTTTTATAATTGTATTAATTGTTACTGGTTTATTTAAAAGATATACATTTTTTGTTGTATATGTTAGTAATTTAAGTAGCATTTAGATTTATGTTTTCTTTAAAGCATGCTGAAAGGCATAATGTGGTGAAACTATTAATATTATGTAACATCTTTTGTAATACGCAATAAATGATTTTGATTTGATTAGAATTATGTGTCAGCTTTGTGCGAAACGTCTTCGCTCAGCGTTTGCTGAGATTCGAATCCCCAGCGCTGATTTTCAGATATTTCCGATACCTACAATTTGAACAAATTTCGCAACATACGCCTTTCTTACAACGATTATTTCTTCCCCAGGTTAAAAGAACATATATCGGTGCCGGACAACCCGCCAATATTAATTTTCCCTGAAGGCACGTGCATCAACAACACGTCCGTCATGCAGTTCAAGAAGGGCAGCTTCGAGGTCGGCGGCACTATATACCCTGTTGCTATCAAGTTAGTACACCCTTTTACCTATATGATTAGAATGAAAATAAATAAAGAAAATGTCTTTGTATAGTCGACGTACATATTACAGTAACAGTAAATTTTTCTCAGCTTTATTTAAGGGTCGACTTGAATTAGCGACTGGTCTCATATCTTCATTACAAAGTACTGCTCCTACTGCAATGCCAGAAGCATCAGTTTGCAAAATGAACTCGTTTTCGTCTGAAAAGTCTGGATATTGTAAAACTGGGGGTGATATAAACGCTTCTTTCATAATTTTCAACGAATTTTCGCATTGGTCAGACCATATAAAAGGGACATCTATTCGACAAAAGTAATTTAAAGAAATAGTTATTTCTGCGAAATTCTTTATAAATTTTCTGTAGTAATTACAAAATGCAACAAAACGTTTTAATCAATTATTTTTAATAAGACAGTAACAAAAACCCTGTCCGATCCTTAAGAGTATTATTCGGTATCGTACTGCGAACACACGTAGTTATTTACTGGATTGTTATAATTTTTCCCCAGTGAAAATAATTAAATAAAAATAAAAACTGATCCAAGGCAACAGCAACACTGACCACACATCATCATCTCACTCAAAATCATCCCTCCTCATAACATGTACCACGACAAACGCTTACCTCTCATCTTTGACGGGCCTGTTGGTCAAGTGGTTAGTGACCCTGACTGCTAAGCCGGAGGTCGTGGGTTCGATTCCCACCCACGACAAATCTTTGTGTGATGAGTACGATCATTTGTTCTGTGTCTGGGTGTAATTTATCTATAGTATGTACGTATTTAGAAATATATAAGTATGTTTATCAGTTGTCTGGTTGCCATAGTACAGACTCTGCCTAGTTTGGGATCAGATGACCGTGTGTGAGATTGTCCCAAGATATTATTATTATTATTATTATCTTTACATTCACAGGCGTTACTTTCAAGCTTCCTCTAATAAACTCATTCCTTATCCTATCTAATCTCGTCACTCCAATCATCCATCGAAGAATTCTCATTTCCGCTGCATGCAATCGTCTTTCATTAGTCCCTTTCACTGCCCAGCATTCTGAAGGGCAAATTATATTAATAATGAATTATCTTACAGGTACGACCCCCGTTTCGGCGATGCGTTCTGGAACAGTTCCCGGTACGGCATGCTGCACTATCTCCTGAATATGATGACGTCATGGGCCATAGTGTGTGACGTGTGGTATATGCCCGCCATGACACGAGCAGCTGACGAGTCCGCCGTGGACTTCGCGAACAGAGTGAAGGCCGTCATAGCGAGGAGAGGCGGACTCGTGGACTTAATGTGGTAAGTCCAATGAGATTTCTTTTTATGTTTTTTTTTTATTATTTTCACTGGGGAAAAGAAATTAATCTCCAATCCATTTAATGGCTTCACGTACTACCTACGTCCTACAGTTTTGTGTCAAAGAAGCCGCCTATGCGAGACGGTTCATGAACTGTACGAACGACGAAACCGCTTTTATTGGATCGGACAGGGGTTTTGTTACATGTTGTATAAACAACACTTAAATCTAGTTACAAATGAAATCACATACATAGGTACAATGAAAATACTATAATTATAATCATCAGTAGTTCGCGTCGCCTAAAATGTTCATACTTTTTGTTTCAGGGATGGTCAGCTGAAACGAATGAAACCGAAAAAAGAATGGCGAGAATTACAACAGGAAGAAATAAGTAAGAGATTGAAAGGGGAGTAGGATACAGTGGTTGAGATGTTGGAACTGACTGCCGGCAGGCGAGTGATACCGAGTTCGATATTCTGATGTACACACGACATAGAGCCGCCCTGATTGGGAGTGAGAAAATATCGTGTTAATGTTCAGCCCATGAAATAGAAATTATATCAAGGAAATAAGGTGTTTCTTAAAAAAAAGAATTAGCATGAATAGTGGAAAAATATTAAAATAGTTTGAAAATCCAAAAGTGCACGCCTCATAATCTCATTCATTACAATAAAATTGAGATTATTTGTAAATAATAATTAGACTACATCGAATTATACCGTGAATAGTAATAGGCTTCTATTCCTCAAAATACTGAAGCCTATAAAATAAAAACCAACTCGATAAGTGAAGTATTTCGCTCGTTATCGTGACCACAAGACGGAACTTTTTTAAACAATTAAAATTTATATTCACTTTTAAAAGAAATAAAGAATAAAAAAAGTTACATTTTAAGTTGGAGAATCACTCAGTGTGCGTAAACTGACAGTAATACCAAACGCTTCGCTTATGAGGCGTGCAATATAGGTTGAAGTTAATTATCACTTTTCGCGACTCTCTGCGGGTTCGATCCCATGGGTAACATTTTTGTGATCCACAAATGCTTGTTCCAAGGGTGTTTTTTGTGCTTGTAATTTAAATTACTCCCTGGGATACAAGGATAAAATACCTTTGTGAGGGAGTACAAAATAATTAAAAAAATATACATATCTCTCAAAAGTATCTATTCCGAAATGAAGAAAAAAAACGAAAAACAATGTGTTTTTTCGAATAAACCATTAGGTATGTACTTTTTTTTCAATTTTTATATGTCATTCCGATTATAAAAATAACATAAAATATGTTTTTTTTTAATAAACTTGTATTTTTTTTTTGAGAAAGTTGTATTGTTATATGTGCTGAAGTGGTATTGAACATGATTAGGCAAGTCTGTAGGATACTGTATATTAAAAAAAAACAGGGTGGCTCTTTTTGTGTCTGTGAGTGTAGTTATTGTATATAGTTTTTATTTCTACTATTTATTAATTAGAGTGAACGAAAAATTTTGTATCTAAAAGATTGCGTTTTTATTTGTATTTAGTGTAACCGTGTCATTGGAATAATTAATTAATCATTATTTATTGACTAGCTTCGCCCTGCGGTGCTACTCGCGGTTTTCCAGACCTTTTTTTTACGGGATAAAAAATTACCAAAAAATTGCCAATTTTAGCGAATCAAAATCGGTCCCGCTGTTTAAGCGTAAATAGGTAACAAATATACAAACAGCTGCAAATTATCGCCTTCATAATGAAAGTGTGATATGAATTTATTTTGCGTAAAGTGGGATATTTATTAATTTTAATGGCTAGGGCGTTGGATTTGCGATCATATGGTTTCGGGTTCGAATCCCACCCATTACACTACCGACGTGCACCCACTCGTAACACAAGCACATTAGCTTAGCACGAAGGGTTAACAAGATTCATTTACATCACATTGCTAGTAATCTTATAAAAAATATATATGTAAGAAATAATTTGCTTATTCACTAGCTTAAAAGTTACTTACAACACAATTATTTAGAAAAGCGGTTTGCCCCACGGTGGGCGCCAATAATAATACCAGTCTATTTTAACCGACTTCTTAAAGGAGGAGGTTATCAATTCGGATGTAGACGCTTTATTATAATTCTTCCTAAAGTAATTTAATAATAATGTATAGTTTATAACTGTCAAATAATTGAGGGGGAAATTTAATAAAGTCAGTTTGAGCTAAGTTTTGTAGACCCTTTCTTTGATGATCTCCGTGGTCGAGTGGCGTACACACCGGTTTTCAAGGTGTCGCAAACTATGAGGTCCAGGGTTCGTTCTCTAGTCGGTACAATGTAGAAAAAAAAACTTCTCTACATTGTCTTGGTCTGGGTGTTTGTGGTACCTTCGTTGTCTCTGATTCCATAACACAAGTGCTTTAGCTACTACTTATTGGATTAGAGCAATATATGTTATGTTGTCCACATTAATTATTTTATTTCTATACCAAAAGTTATTTTCGGATAAATATGAAATTTCCAACACTGTATAGATAATTGTTTTTTTAATTATTACAATGACACGTTATGTATATTTCGAAGCGTATAACGAAACTTTTATAAAATTTTAAATTATAATAGACAATTTGAAGTCTCTGGTTTTAATAAACGTTGCATTTTTAGAGTAATAGTCAAAATAGAACCATATTTATAAGTATACTAGCTTTTGTCCGCGGCTCCGCCCGTGCGGGCGTCGGTTACCGCGACAAATTATATAGCCTATAGCCTTCCTCAATAACTGGGATATCTAAAAGTGAAAGAATATTTCAAATCGGATCAGTAGTTCCTGAGATTAGCACGTTCAAACAAACAAACTCTTCAGCTTGTATAATATAAGTATTATTTAAATCCATCGGTATCTTTTTCACGTGAATATACAGCATGTAACAAAAACCCTGTCCGATCCCTGAGAGTATTATTCGGTATCGTACTGCGAACACATATACGTAGTCATTTTATGGATTGAATAAAATTTTTCCCCAGTGAAAATAATTAAATCAAAATAAAAACTGATCCAAGGCAACAGCAACACTGACAGCTCCTCAAAGTTCACGTACTTACTACCTACAGCTTTGTGTCTAAGAAGCCGCCTATGCGAGTCGGTTCATGAACTGTACCACGAATACGCTTTTATTGGATCCGACAGGGGTTTTGTTACATGTTGTATAGGGACCACCTTTTAAGTAGAATAAATAACCAGTGCTAGGAGGCATTGCTATCTTGGGTTCAAAACCAATAAAAATGTGATTATTACAACTAAACGATTTTAAAACATGTTCTTGTCTACTTTATAAAAATAAGTCGGGTTTTCCTTCCTGACGCTATAACTCCAGAACGCACGAACCGATTTCCAAGGTTTTGCATTCGTTGGAAAGGTCTCGGGCTCCGTGTGGTTTATAGAAAAGAAAATTCTCGATTACAAAAAAAAAAATTTAGACCGCGGGCGGAGCTGCGGGAAACAGCTAGTAACTTATAAATATGGTACTATTTATTAAACATTGAATTATACTAGAAACTTAACGGTGTTACCGAATAACGTTTAATGAGACAGTATTTAAATTTGAATCTAAAACAAACGAAAATACTTTTTATGAATAAATACAGGATTCATTTAAAAAGTGTGCGTATATTCTACGACGTAATCAGGTGCATAAAACTGAACAACTTTCCCAAGGAACATAGGTCAAAATCTTAAAATGAAAAGTGAACTTTTCATTCAAACGGACAGGTCACGTGACTTATGTTTGTAGAAAAGACGATTTGGGGAAAGTTGTTCAGTTTTATGCACCTGATTACCTCGTTGAACATATAAACTCCTTTTAAATTAATTCTGTATATTTAAAAACTGTCTTTATTAGATGTTGTTATGGAGGTCCCGTTTTTGTTTAACTTTCTTGATGTCACGGTCTAAACTTCAAAAAAACATATTAAACGATATAAAAAAAAATTAAAAAATATTTTGGTATCTACACATATTCATTAGATTATAATTTATGGATTGTAAAGACTAAAATATCGCTATAAAAATAATATAGCAATTTCATTCTTTAACCAACAACATAAGATTCATATTCCTTCAATAATACAAGAGAATATGCAAGAGAGTACTTGTGCGTCTTTATTATCTCGGAAATATGAGGCTTATGTAGTTGACTTAAGGATGAATATGCAATACAGGCTGAATTTAAAAGGAATGCGTATATTTTACAACAACTTTCCCCAAAATAAGATAGGTCACGTGACCTGTCACTTTGTATGAATAGTTTATTTTACAATTTTAAGATTTCGACCTATGTTCCTTGGGGAAAGTTGTTCAGCATTATGCACCTGATTACCTCGTTGAATATAAGCACTCCTTTTAAATACATCCTGTATTAACTTTTAGATCAGTACTTCGAATCTGCTGGTATGAATTGAATTTTAGGCCGTGCCATAAAAAAGGTTAATATAATATTTAAACTATTGAATATAATGTATTTTGTACATGAACAAACGCACTGAACGGTGCACAGAATGAAGTGAAATAAAGTGCTAAGCATTTATATCGACTGATTTTCTTCGACCTAGCATTGAATGGACCTTACCATGAGGGAAAAACTAGCTTAGACTGTATTTTGACATCTTAGGCCCAGCGCAGAGGAGATTTTTATATTACTCGAAAATAAACTTTAAAGCTATTTTAATAAGGTGCATAAACGTATTCACAGAATTTCAGCGCCATCTGGTGAAACCAGGTGGCACTACGCTGGGTTGGGCCCGGTTCTGTTTCACGTGTTAAATATTTTAAATATACTGTTTTATGTACTTCTTTCTGAAATAGATTTAACATGTTTTCTTTTTTCGAGTCGGTGCGAGTATTTATCATGAATGATGTACTTGATTCTGATTGGTTTAAAGTTTATTTTCGTGTGTCATGAAAAAAATACTCTCCACTGTCCTTGGTCATTAAATGCTACCGCAAAAAGCCGCTAGGCGTCGCTAGTGTTTCAAGTGACAATTTCCACCAATCACAGATAAGTAGATTCTCTAATTGGGGGACCCAAATACTCGCCAATCTTTATGGCCGCTCTGAATGTAGCCGTCGGTACGAACTCGCGCATGGTACACTCATACTACTACATACTCTCGTACACACTACTCATACAGTCGCACTAACGCGCGGGAGGCGAGGACGCTTGCGGGTAGAACACGTGGTGGAGCCCCGCGTACGTCACGCTGATACCTGATGTTGTGTTCTGCGCAGCGTCATGCGGCTAGCTTCGGAGCGGCCACCAAGTTTGGCGAGAGCTGTAACTGATGTTTTGGAACGGATGGGAAGGCGTTAGGTTTAGTTCACACAGAGGCGATGCTGCGCGCACACTTGGATAGAGCGATACAAAATTTAACTTTATTTTCTACACGAAAAGATACATATTTCGCTGTGAGCTGCGCAGCGCTGCCTGGCTCAACGTATTCTAAATACAGCATTTTCTTTCTACTCTTAGTAAATTGTTATTGCATTTTGCATTGACTCGCCTCGTTCACCGAAATACATTCTCAATGAAATCTAAATAAAAATCTTCTGATCGAACTATTTTCAGTTTGGTTGTTTAATATGAATCTGAATGTTTGTGTAAACCGGAAGGCGATCATTGCTAGGCCTATAAAATAAATTGGTTTAAAACCGAATGCTAAAAATGGGTTGAATTCACAGACAGAGATCTCAATTAGGATAATCAAGATTGAGATTTGTAAATTCTTATACTAATCGGATTGGCGATAATATCAAATTCGGTATATTTTTTACGGATGAGAAGCAATATATATTTTTTGATTGCTCAATATGGTTGATCCTTTATGAATGTAATCGCTACAAAATAAATGTTGTAATATATTCTTTTAGATGTTTTTCATTCTTTTCTTTATTTTAACCCTTAATTAACCTTTTAAATGCAAATAGATACCAATAAACTTTTATTCTGTATGCTTGTAACATTATAAATCAGATTGGTCAGATGAAGAAAAAATTTGGCAGAACTATACATGTAATGCACACCTTAAAAAAACAGGTTAAATTGTGAAACGAAGTGGGGGGGGTTGCCTGAATAAGAGGGCAACGGACTTGCGATCACGTAGCCGGTTCGAAACCCACCTGTTGCATTACAGATGTGAAACCACTCGTAACAACCATGAAGCAACACCAGGGGTTAACAAGAATACTAGTAATGTGCGACCCTAATTGCTAGTAAGAATTTTATGAGAAAAAAAAAATCCTTGCAACCTCGCCTTGCTCGTTTTCATTACATAGTACAAATTCGTGCAGTAACGAGTATTTTGTAAGTATGTGTATTAAAATATTTTCAAACTTAAGTTCTGATTTCACAGGAAATCAGATATGAAATGAAACAATGTTAAACAGAATAACATATTATGTTTATTATAAAATATAGTTTACATATTCAGTGTTACACATGTACTTGTGGATACATTAAAACTCGTCGTTCTCGAAGGGATGGAACTTGTGACCGAGAGAACTGAAACAAAAAAGACATCATAATGAAATAATATTATTTAGAATTATCTATATACCTACATATACAGTATTAATTTAAAAGGAGTGCGTATATTCTACGAGGTAATCAGGTGCATAAAACTGAACAACTTATACCAAGGAACATAGGTCGAAATCTTAAAATGGAAAATGAAATTTTCATACTAAGTGACAGGTAATGTGACTTATGATTATATGAAAAGATGATTTTCAATTTTAAGATTTCGACCTATATTATAAAGTTCTTGTCACCTGATTACCTCGTTGAATATACGCACTCCTTTTAAATTAATCCTGTAAAGAATATTTAGACTTGCGATCACGGTCGCGGGTTCGAAACCCACCCATTGCACTACCAACATGACCCACTCTTAACACAAGCATTTAGCACAGCACGAGGGGTTAACAAGAATACTTGTAATTTGCGACCCACATATAGACCTTTTCAAAACATATTTTATCAATATAATTTATGTAATATTTTTTATACTGGACGTGTCTGCCGCATGCCAAATAAGCAATTGGCTCGAAGAACTCAGGATTGACGTCCTACAAGTGCCTACAACATCGAAACGGGCCCGCGGAAGAGATGGCGGGACGAACTAGATGCCTTCCTGGGGGATGGGCAGGAAGAGCCGACGGACCGGGGTCGCTGGAAGGACTGGACAGAGGCTTTTGCCCAGCAGTGGGACAGTACAAGCTAACTGTAATACTGTTGACTGCACGGATAGCCGAGTGGTATAGGTCACCACGCTAATTACCACTGTGCGCGACGTGCTGCGGGCTCGATCCCCGCATGGGACAAGCATTTGTGTGATCCACAGATAATTGTTCCAAGTCTGGGTGTTCTTTGTGCATGTGATTTGAATGTTTGTGAAACCCCCGCGACACAAGGATTAAATTCCTACGTGCGGGCTTCGTTAAAAAAAAAAAATTATACTCACGCAGTCATAGGCACGAGCCGTCCGTTGCAATCAAAGGAGTCGATGAGGCTCATATCCTCCTGCGACAGCTTGAAGTCCAGGACCTCAAAGTTGCTGGCGATGCGGGACTTCGTCACGGACTTAGGGATGACAATGATTCCACGGTCGATCTGGTACCTGGGGAGGCAACGAATTTACAATGTTTCAAAACTTGTAGCTGACTGGCCTGTTGGTCTAGTGGTTAGTGACCCTGACTGCTAAGCCGGAGGTCGTGGGTTCAATTCCCACACAGAACAAATCTTTATGTGATGAGCATGATCATTTGTTCTGTATCTGGGTGTTATGTATCTATATTATGTATATATTTATAAATATATAAGTATGTTTATCAGTTGTCTGGTTACCATAGTACAGGCTCTACCTAGTTTGGGATCAGGTGACCGTGTGTGTGAGATGTCCCGAAATATTTAT
The DNA here is from genome assembly GCA_950381575.1 of Plusia festucae. Taxonomy (NCBI): domain Eukaryota; kingdom Metazoa; phylum Arthropoda; class Insecta; order Lepidoptera; family Noctuidae; genus Plusia; species Plusia festucae. The sequence continues at coordinate 2,385,822 of OX494457.1, forward strand.
TTATTTAAAGACCCCCTTATAAAATGGGGGTATAGGGAGCAGGGTAATACTGACATGCGAAAAAATTACCTCTTCAAAATCGGGACACATTAATAATCTATTTATAAAGCTGAAGAGTTTGTTTGTTTGTTTGAACGCGCTAATCTCAGGAACTACTGGTCCGATTTGAATAATTCTTTCACTGTTAGATAGCCCATTTATTGAGGAAGTCTATAATTTGTAGCGGTAACCGATGCCCACGCGAGCGGAGCCGCGAGCAACAGCTAGTAATATATAGTTTATAGCTATTTCCCGCAGCTCCTACCGCGGTCTCAATTTTTTTTTTATATAATTGAGATGTAAGCTATCCTATCTTTCAAATTGGATAAAATTGCACACGGTGTGCAAATTTGATTAAAATCGGTTCAGTAGTTTCGGAGTTCATCCCGGAAAACATCATGACACTGGAATTATTAATAGATTTCTCTCATAAAATTATAATATTTCAGTATTTACTACATAATACAATTTTTGTCTTATGTTAGAACCTTTGTGAGAGCCGGAGTCTGTGAAGTAAATAATCGAACAGACTATTTTAATCTCGTATTACGAAATCTATTATGACCTCCGTACCGTTGTCATGTGGTGTACCTGCATACACCGGTTTTCAAGGTCCCGGGTTCGATCCCCGGACGTGGCAATGTAGAAAAATCACTTTTCTACATTCTCGGGTCTGGGTGTTTGTGGTACCTTCGTTGTCTCTGATTCCATAACACAAGTGCTTTAGCTACTTACTTTGGATTCGGAACAATTTATGTGATGTCGTCCACATTCATTTATTATTAAATTTAAGCGAAACTGCGGGCAAAAACTAGTGAAATATAAAGTTTCCAAATAACTTACCTAATAAGCACTTGTGCGACAGTCTTTCCCAGCCTCTCAGCAATAGCCTTGAGTTTGGGGTCTTCCATCAACTGGGGGTCATCAGGCTTGGCCCACGGCCTGTCTGGAGACCCCAGGGGGGAGTACGCTGTGATCTTAATGTTATGGGACTCGCAGAAGTCTTTCAGACGACGCTGGTTTAGGTAGGGATGGCATTCAACCTGGAGGACACAAATAATAATCATTCTAAGAAATCATCGGTAATCGGTAAAGGAAAACGTCGAGAGAAATCCTAGATTCCAAAACTGCAATGAGCAAGCGTGGTGATCAATGCTCGTTCCTTCTCTTTAAGAGAAGAGGCCTGTGCCCTGCAGTGGGACGTCCATAGACTTGTTGAAACTATACGGCCAAAGACTTCTTTTTAAAGTTCATCATTATTTATGTCTTGTCGTTTCAGCAGTCGCTCAATGTAAAATACTGTTTACTAAATCTGGTAGGGTTGGAAGCCGACCCCAATGTAACTTGGGAAAAGGCTAACCAGATATTTATATACAGGTGTAAGGACAACCCTCCCGAATACGAAGATAGACGATAATAGCCACATGATACTCTTCCGCCGCTGTATCTTGGCCTGAAAAGTGATACAAGATATTGTTATCTCTTTCTCACCCACCGATTTCTCACACATTTTTATTTATTTACTAGCTACCCGGACAGACTTCGTTCTGTCAAAAGTAAATTAATTAAGGTAATCCCCGAGTTTAGGAACAGTCTTTTTTTTTACTTATTATTTATGTTTTACACCTTTTAAACCTTCCCTGGACTTCCACAAACATTTCAAGATCAAAATCAGCTAAATCGGTTCAGTCGTTCTTGAGTTTTAGCGAGACTCACGAACAGCAATTGATTTTTATATATATAGATAGATTTTTCTTTCTTTAAAAAAAAACGACACCCGCTCTAAGGAATTTAATCCTTGTGTCGCGGAGGTTTTACAAACATTCAAATCACATGCACAAAACACCCAGACTTGGACAAGTATCTGTGGATCACACAAATGCTTGTCTCATGCGGGGATCGAGCCCGCAGCACGTCGCGCACAGTGGTAATTAGCGTGGTGACGTATACCACTCGGCTATCCGTGCAGTCTTCGGCCGCTGTATCTTGGCCTGAAGAGCGATAAAAGATATTGTTGTCTCATTCTCACCCACCGATTATGTGAAATTCTCACACAAACTATCTTGGATCTCGTTTCAGCCCCCCTAGCCAAGTGACATTTCTACAAGCGATAACGATAATAGAAATCGCTTAAATTACATTAAATGTATGGAAATGACATTTCTTTTCGATAAGTCACGTGTCTTAGACTTGTCACTTTCTATCATCGTTAACGCTTGTAGAAATGTCACTTGGCTAGGGGGGCAGACTCGCCTAGACTGAGCTGTAGTGTACCTACAATGATAGGACAAAAAAATCGCGCACATGGACATCGTACCTACTACCCACCTGGTTGGTAACTGGCTTGATGGTCGCAACCTGTAGCAACCTCCCCAACTGCTTGGAGTTGAAGTTGGATACACCCAGGCTCTTGACTAAGCCCTCACCAACTAGAGGCTCTAATGCCTTAAAGGTGTCGATGTAGTCTACTTCGGAGAATTGGATCTTGCCGGCTTCGTCAGTAGGGAACAGAGGGCCTTCCTCCTGTTAATAAATAAACCCGATTTCAGGACAAACTCAGTTTCTCCTAGAGTGTGCGTATTTATATCAGGATCAACTAGTTTGGCCCAGGCTAAACTGGTTTATCCTATCGGGCTTAGGACAAATTAGTTTGGACTAGGCTATACTAGTTCTTCCTGTCGCGTATAGGAAGAACTAGTTTAGCCTAGGCAAAACTAGTTTGTCCTGAAATCGGGTTTGGCCGGTAACATATTTATGTTACCGGCCAAAAAACTGATGGCCAAAAAATGGTATAAAAAATACCATTTTTTTAAAAGGATTTACGATGTACCTATTTAGGTACATACTAATTATAGATAAATTACACCTAGTTTTATGTATCAACATCGTAAATCCTTTTAAAAAAATGGTATTTTTTTTATTTTATCTTTTTTTATCAAAACTTTTGCTATTTACGTTGTTGTCACATATTTTAAAATGAATTTATGTATGTTCTTCATTGAAGTTCTGTATACCAATTACCATTTTTAAAAGAGTAATCTATGGAGTTTCTTGCCGGTTCTTCTCCATAGGAATGACACTTTGGAACCGCGCAACTAGCGTCATTTTACGTTTCTAAGTGCCTGGAAAGGCCTACTTGAAATAAAAATATTTTGACTTGATTTGAGTCACAGAACAAATGATCGTGCTCACAAAAATTCGTCACAAAAAGATTTGTCCTGGGTGGGAATCAAACCCACAACTCCGGCTTAACAGTCACGGTCACTAACCACTAGACCAACAGTCTGGTTATGAACTGTGTTCTAAATTTTATCAATATCTGTTAAGACATTACATACTTCTGTTTTTGTTGTACATAAAATATTCTAAACATACAAATTAGCATGTACACTCGAGAGCAATGAATCCGGGTCACTTAAAGAGTCCTAAAAATCTCGGAAACTAAAAATGCTAGGTTAATGCAATAAATTGTATTTAATAGACAATGTAATACTCCTTAAATGAAGGTATTAAAACTTCTTAGTTATTGTAAAGTTATATCATAAAAAAATCAAATTTGAAAAAGGGCCACTTTCGAAGATGGAACTACGAAATTACAGCATTTGGTTTTGCTTTTGTTTGTAATCTGTCATTTATGTGGGTACATAAATCATGTTGATAGTGCTCTATATTCATTATTCAAGCTGAAATTATGTAGCTTACGCCTGAAGAATGCACCAGAATACTTACAATGCTGGAAACCGGCCGGAGTCAGCGCGATACAGCCAGGACTGTCGGTGTGTCGCTGTCAACAGTACAAAGAGTTCTCCGACGTTACGAAGTAACTGGTTGTAACCTACGCAGACCAGGAACGGGCAGAACCAGGTGTACCACAGCACGAGAAAACCGATACTTGGTGAACACCATGCTTCGAAATCGCTTTCTCACAGGAACTGAACTCACAAATCAGTTTCGACTCCTCGGAGGAAGTAACCCAAGTGCATGGACAGTAAGACGTCGGCTTGCTGAATCTAACTTAAAACCCCTTAGACCTGCAAACGGCCCTAAACTGGAGCCTGGGCATCGTATTTCAAGACTAAGATATGCCCAGAGCCACGTAAATTGGAGTATTGAAGATTGGTCAAAAGTTATGTTCTCCGACGAATCAAAATTTATGCTCTACAAGCACGATGGAAGACACAGAGTGTATCGAAGACCAGGGGAAAGATTCAAGCAAGCATGCATCGAAGAAAAAGTAGCCTACGGTGGTGGGTCTGTACTTGTGTGGGCCGGAATTTCTTCTGAAAGTCGCACAGAGCTGGTGATCATAGAAAACGGCTCTTTAACTAGCGAAAGATATGTGGAAGAAATCCTCAATGATCACGTTGGTCCATTTATGGTCAATTTAGGTTAGGATGCTATATTTATGCATGACAATGCCCGACCTCATACAGGTAGGATTGTGAATGACTACCTTCAAGAGATGAACATTACTCGTATCGAGTGGCCAGCGCGCAGCCCGGATATCAACCCGATCGAGCATGCTTGGGACGAGCTAGGCAGATGCGTAAAACAACGAAATCCTCCCCCAATCACGCTTCGTGAGCTCAAAATTGCTCTCACAGAGGAATGGGAGAATATTCCCCAAAATAGTATAAGGAACTTGGTGTACAGCATGCCAAACCGCGTAAACGCAGTAATGGAAGCACGAGGAGGCAATACGAAGTATTAAAATTCAAGAAAATCGTAATAAAGTTCATAAATTTCATGTTTCCTATTTTTGTTTAAAGGAGAGATCAGCAGTTTTTTTCTTTATGTAATTTTGTGTTAATAAAATGTATGGTGACTCATATGTTTTTTACTTTCATTTAAGGAGTATTACATTGTCTATTAAATACAATTTATTGCATTAACCTATCATTTTTAGTTTCCGAGATTTTTAACATTCTTTAAGTGACCCGGATTCATTGCTCTCGAGTGTATATAATATAATTATTTAAGGATTCAACGGTTTACTCACGCGCATTCTCGGGATCGCCCGCCTAGTTTCAGACTCAATAGGAGTCGTTAATCATGAGCTGATGCGGCGGCGGCGGTGTCGCGAGTCGAAAATGCGCGTGAGTAAACCGTTGAATCCTTAAATAATTATGAATTCGTCTCACGGAAGTTATTATAATAGCACGTATATATTACAAATGAGTATAATTAACCAATGTGGCTGTCGTACCTTGTAAGCTTGAGGCCAGTGGATCAAGTAGAGGTCCAAGTACTTAATGTTCAGGTTCTTCAAGGACTCCAGAAGCGCACCCTTCACCAAGTCCGGCCGGTGGAAGGTGTTCCAGAGCTTCGAAGTGATGAATAGGTCTTCCCTAAGAAAGAAGAAATTATTTATACCTTTTTGTTAAAAACATGAACGTTTGTACGCATGTGCATGAGGTACTCTTAAGCCGGATCCAGACTAGGCATTACACCCACAAATAAAACCCCAAATCCTTTTTTTTTTTTTTTTTTTTTATTTATTTTTTTTATTAACTGGGAAAAAATGCATTACGCATACCCCCCTCATGGGGGAATGAGGGGGGTTATGTGGGACTCCCCGGACTGACCCGGTATACCCACTAAAATAACCCAGCAGTATTCCCGCATCGTCTGAGTGGAAGGGGACTGGGAAACCGGCGCAGCCTTTACGTCCAGTCCGCCTCCGACGATCGCTCGCCCTCACGGCGAGCCCTTCATGCCCTCCCCGTGTGGGGGGGAATACCCGACGAGGGTGGTGTAGAGTGCAATGCGGGCGAGGGCGCCCCCGCACCTATCGCTCGCCTGTCACCACTGTGCGATGAGGTGGGAGAAGATGACGTCCTCTCCGGCCTCTTCTTCGTCTTCGGAGCGGCGCAGCGAGAGGATCGTTCTCCCGCGCACGCTCCGCCGCCTCCTTTCGCGAAATGACGTCCTCGCAAAAGGAGGTGACCGCTGCCCAGGCTTCCTCACTCTCCAGCATGGAGTTGACCACACCGGGAAGGGAGAGGTCCTGCCCGATTTCCGCAGTCAGACTGCGGCGCGGCTCAGACCAAGCTGGACAGACCTCAAGGGTGTGTTGTGCTGTGTCCTCCGCAGCGCCGCAGTCATGGCACGCCGGTGTCTCCTCCCTCCCGATCCTGTGCAGGTACGATCCAAAACAGCCGTGGCCTGATAGCACCTGCACCAGACGGAATGAGAGGAAGCCGTGCGGCCGCTCGAGCCAGCTTTGCAGTTTAGGACCCAGCGCGTCCAAAGTTCGGCGGCCAAACGTGGCGGTGGCGAGGTCCTCCGTCCAATGGATGATAATGGCTTCCCTCGCCTCCCGCCGCACGATCTCTCGCTCCGGTGCGACGGGGCACTCCCCGAGCGCTTTCCGACGCGCCGTCCACTCGTACACTCTGGCGAGCACCCACGCCTCCAACTCCCAGGGAGGTGTGCCGGCCAGAGCGCACGCCGCCGAAAAGCCCACCGAGCGGTAAGCCCTCACCACCCGCAGTGCAATGGCTCTTTGGGGCCTGCGGATCGCGGTTGCATTCTCCCTTCTGTGGAGGGAGTCCGCCCAGATGGGGGCCCCGTAAAGGGCCATGCTCCGCAGGATGCCGGCATACAACCGCCGGCACCGCGCACTGGGCCCACCCAGGTAAAACCCCAAATCCTATACCAACCTCTTAACAGTTCCATCGCTGATTTTAGCCGTAATAGCCTCTCCGACCTCCTTCTCGTTGCCATAGACGAAAGCGCAGTCTATGTGCCTGTAGCCGACGTCTATGGCGTCTTTCACAGCCTGGGTGACCTCACCGGGCTTTGACTGCGTGAAAAAAAAACTATTAAAATGTTACCATGTTCAAAAAGTATTGGAAACATTAGGTTACTGTTTTTTTTTTATAATAGTAGCCTGTATTGTTGTAAAGGTTTTACTTCTGCGATATATGAAAATAGATATACTTTTTTAATTATTTTAAGACATTATTGACGATACAAAAATTGGGTTCCAAAAAATTTTTATTTGGAATCACTTACCCGCAGTGAGCCAGCGTGATAATCAATGCTCGTCGCCTTTCTCTATATGAGAAGAGGCCTGTGCCCAGCAGTGGGACAATTTATTCAAAATCTTGGTTATTATGAAAATGTTATGAAAAGATAAACTCCAAAATGGTTATGATTACATTGATTACTGATTAGCGTTACTTCAGATGTCTACAACCTATCAGGCTAGGATTACTATATTATTGACAATAATGATAAAGTATCTGTGTACTTAACTTATCAAGTTATATTTTACGTAATATCTATATGGATAGTAAGAGCCACTTGGCGAGTGTCAGAAGTGGGGAGCTTGTGTCGGTTCCGCACGTCCCGCGATTTTTCCACAACCCTGATGAGGCCCAGTCCCTTGCTCCCTTCGACCTCACTCCTATAAAGAGACCTATAATACGACCTTCCCTAGATCAAGCTGGCTCAAGCCTTTTTTTTTTGTTTTTTTTTTGGCAGGGTGAAACGCTATTGCCTTCAACCCACGCTGAGGGCACAGCGTGGGGATATGTCGGACGCCGACTAAAAACACCCCGGTCCCGTCCTTGCCTTTGCTGGAGCCGCGGGATCACTTACACAAGATCTGCGCAACTCCAGCAAGAAAGGAAGCTGGCTCAAGCATGCCAAACTATCAATAAAAATGCCACTAAATAAAAAATATTTGATCTATCCCTCTCTTGCTATTTGCCATAATAAGATTGTTAGCAAAGCAGTTGAGGTTCGAACCGCGCAGGGGGTGACCTAAGTGAATGTTGCCAACATAGTTAGTTTTTCTATAGATCTGGCTGGAAGCCCGTAAGGTTTCGCCAAAAATCCGGTGAAGTAGTCTAAGCCTTCAGTCTAACAACGGTAGACATAATCAATAAAAAAAATGTAAAGTTGAAGAGAGCCTTGATGAGTCATATTATTATTATTGAACTAGGTCCTGCCCGTGGTTTTGTCTGCATGGACTTCAGAATTGGGTCCAAAAAGAAATGAAATAGTGAAAGTAATGAAAAATGGTATAAAAATTAAAGATTCAAAAGCTGCAAATTTATAAGCTGTCTGTCAGCGGCTTAGCTTGTAAACAATTTTCAGTTTTCCCTCGGGAACTACTTAAGGAATCAGGATAAAAGCCTATTTTCTATTCATGTTAAAGGCTACATGCATGCCAAATTTCATCCAAATCCATTCAATTGTGTTTGAGTGATTGAGTAACAAACATCCAAACATCCACACTTTCACATTTATAATATTAGTAGGATAATTATGATAATACTATTGATTGATATTGTGTATAAAATAGTTTCATGTAAGTACCTTAAACAACTGAATTCTGAAATAAGTACAACAACAAGAAATTCTTTCGTGTACTTAATGTTTAAAATGCAATTTTAATGCACACTTTAAAATTGTATTACTGCATTAATTACCTATAAAAAGAAGAGTAAAGTGAAAATGGAGCTTGTAAACCATTATGATTGCATTGTAATGTGCAATTTAATATCACATTAAACTTAGTTATCCGTTGCTAGCTTGTTGAGTTTTTCACAAGAATTTTACTATTACTAGACTGTAAAGACTTAATTGCATATTAATTAGTATTGATTACAGACTTCCTGCGATAAGAAAACTTCGCCATATATAGGAAAAACTGAAAAACCGCACACAGCACAATTTCAATACTGAATTTAGTCAGAAGTTCAGATTTCAGAACTTCTGCAATTCCCGCGATTTAGTTCAAATTTAAAAAAGAAAATATGAATCCATAAAAAACCAAAACAATTTTTTAATTGATATGTAACCACAGTCCACAGGCAAGTTCTTTTTTAATGCTTAGGTAAGTGAAAATACATAGGTACCTTCCATGTGCCAATCCCAAGAATAGGGCACTCTTTATTATTATAAAACTTAACTAAAGGCACTTTTGAAGTCATATTTGGAGTAAGAAATGTTTTCAATAAATTAAATTAACTTTGTCGTGTACCGGCTGTCAAATTTTAATAATGTCATTTTTGACAGCTATGATGAGTAGTGTGCTGAACTGCTGATTGGATTGCCGAAGTTTTTAAATGATTAAAATTAAATTTTAGGTAAAGGGCTTTGTACCGTAATAAGCTTGTATTAATTTCACATTTAATATTATAATCAAAAGTTAGTAAATGAGTGATTATATTTGTCACCTCTTGACGCTTAAACCGCTGAACCAATTTTGATAAAATGTGTGGAGGTAGCAGACACTCTCTTTGCTCTGGATTAACACATGAGGTGATGATTTACGATCAACAACACTAAGGGATTGCGTCGGTTAACGAACCATAGTTCTTCGAACTCTTTCATCAGTAATCATCTCTTCTAGTTTGATAATAAATAATGTCCGGCCTTTCAGTGCATCTACCACACCTTTCTGCATCACCCTAAGGTCGACTGGCAGAGAATGCCTTCTCTACACTGTGCATAAAGCATTAAATAAATAAAATATGTACCACAGCTGGGCACAGGCCTCTTCACATAAGGAGAAGGAACGAACAAAACCAAATATAACGTTAATCCAAATTGAAAATGTTCGTAGTACCTAAATCGATACATCAGACCTCAAAATAGCTGACCATTTTGAAATACAGATGGATCACGATGATCGAATTTGATCGCGGATAGCATCGTATCAAATACATAAATTGTTTTCCTAAAGCAACAAAAAGAATATGTGGAAAAAAATTACAAAACTCACCTTCCATGTCCCAAGGCCAACCACAGGGATAGTTTTACCATTATTAAAAGTAATTGTTGGTACTCGCACCATTTTCGTCACTAGCGCACGTCCACGCGTCGAGGCAAAGGAATATCGAATGAACAGCCGACCGAAAGGTTATCGGCCTTATCAATTTACTATTTGTTTAGTAGAGTTTCTACAAATTATATAATGTCGGCTTGTTGAGAATGACTGATAGTTTCCAGTTCACCTTGACCTTTAATTACTAGTTAAGAAGAAGGCGGTGGTCTGAGGGTACAACAATATTATAGTCATAGCCTTATACGTAGGCAAAGGAATAAGTTTGTACATTCCAGGTTTTCAAACTAGTAAATAATATATAATACTGGCTGTTCCCCGCGACTCCGCCCGCGGTACCTAATTTTTTTGTGAGAAATATTGCCTGTTACTCAAGGTGAATGTAGCTTTCTAATGGTGAAAGAATTTTCAAAATTGGCACAGCCGTTTTTGAGTTTATTCATTACAAGTACACACACAAAAATACATATCTTTCCTCTTTATATTAACTAGTCTATATTACTAGCTAACCCAGGAAACGTTGTTATGACATTATAAAAAAAAATGGGGTGGGCCACACTTATCACGAGTATAAAAATACTCATGGTTGTGAATACTTGTGGAAAAGTTCATAAAAATCGGTTAAGCCGTTTCGGAGGAGTTTGAATAGAAACACTGTGACACGAGAATTTTATACACATACTAGCTGCCCGGACAGACTTCGTTCTGTCAAAAGTAAATTAATTATGGTAATTCCCGAGTTTAGGAACACTTTTTTTTTTACATATTTTTTTATGTTTTTCACCTTTTAAACCTTCCCTGGACCTCCACGAACATTTCAAGATCAAAATCAGCTAAATCAGTTCAGCCGTTCTCGAGTTTTAGCGAGACTCACGAACAGCAATTGATTTTTATATATATAGATATCTATAGATATATATTTTCTATATACCTATCTAAGATTTCAGAATATAATCGTGCAAAACTGATAGTTTTTTTATACATTTGACCTTAATTTTAAAGTTAATTATAACTAAGTAATTAAAAATATTAGATATCGCTACTGAGATAATTATTTAATTGTATAAAAATTTCAAAGAGAATCGAATCTAAGATTCCTTTGAGCCGTACCTCTCTTTCTTGTACCTACTTATAAAAGTACACACACATAATTATTATATCTGTCATTTTATTGAATCTATTTCATTATAATACAAATTGAAGAGTTTATTTGTTTGGTTGAACGCGCTTATCTCTGGAACTACTGATACGAGTTTGATAGCCCATTTATCGAGAATGACTATAGGATTTTTACCGTGAAGGCCGACACCCGAGCGTGCGTAAAACTAGTTAATCATAAAACTATTAAGTAAGTGTAAAAAATAATGCTTAATCACTGCTGACCTCCCTGCTACTAAGGATGTGTACGGACAATTTTTTCGACCGGTTTTTAGGTTATAAAAAACTTAAGTAGTATTTTTTGCTATGAATAACGAACATCTACTAAGATACAGCGAATTTAAGATATGGAGTGAGTTATGTAGGCTCGCCACGTCACTTGTGGATACTATTTTCGCCTACTTATGACGTCACAAGCCCACATTCCTGAAATTGAACGCGCAATCTTACTGTCAAATTTTATTGTTTTGAAAAAATACGTATCTTATATTTTTATTATTATCTAATTTATGGACTAAATCTAAGGATTAAACACTACAGTCCATAGCCCTATTATATGCTTATCTTAAGTTATCCTTAGCCAGTATCGTCCCACTGCAGGGCTAAAGCACAAGCCTCCTTGTAACTTTTCCTTTGACGTCTGTCATGAGCCGTGTGTCGAGCCCATGAAGGTATCAGCTATACCTTCATGGTCGAGCCTAAATGGGGGGATGGGGCATTATAAAATAAAGACATTGTAATGTATTCATAAGTAGGTACGAAACTGTCAACCTTGTCAGTTGCGTACCTACTGATTTGTCTGTGATAACTGATAAGTGTGATAATTAAACTCCTTTTCTTGGGTTCAAAACAAGTAATTTCAGGTTCCGTAACTGTAGTTTCAGAGCCCCCTCGCTCTAGTAAATGAAAAATCGAAACAAGAACACGTGTAAGTAGCCATTAAATATGAATCACGCTAATGTTTGTACCTTGCAACCATGGAAACGAAAGTATGTATTGAAACAACAACTTGAAAATTTATTGATTGAGAGCTCTAAGTTTTCAAGTAACGATTTAACCTTGTAGGTACATTTCTATTCAACCTATCGGTCCCGTGCAGCCCATAGAGTTAAAGAAGTATATATTACTTCAGACGTGTGGTCTCAAGCACACTCGTTTTTTTTACAATTTCGATGGATTGTTTGGTTCAACAAAGGAGCGTTCAAGTATTACGTAACGCAATTTTTGAAGATTTTGAAACCCTCCCTCCTCCCCTTGTAACGCACTGTGACGTCTTTCCTATGCTACCCTCCATAGTCTTTCCATAGAATAATAACTAAAGCGTCTTTCTGTACCCCCCCTCCCCCTCTCTAAACGTTACGTAACACTCAAGTGACCATTTTTACCCTAAAGTCGCTAAAAGTTTTGTTATAGTTTTTATCCTTGGTATACTTTTAATTGCCTTTGCGGTAATAATACTACTTAAATAGAACAATAAATTTTAAGTGTAACGTAAATGAAAAGGGTTGCCAATTTGGGAGTTATTATTCCCTAATTTTTTATTTAAAAAAAAAATTGGTTGCCTGTAAAGTCGGTATACGGGCGAAAGTTTTACGTGACAACGACTTTGAGTGGTAAAATAATTTTAATGTGAATATGCATTCGTATAGTAGGAAGAAGGATGAAATAATAGTAACAATTTAAAACATTTATTTATACAAAGAATTATATTTAAAACATTAATTTATACAAAGAATCTCGCACTGAATTTCATATTAACAAAATTTTATTTTTACCTTTACACATACATACGTATTTATATACAAATATACATACAATAACTTGCAATACACTTTTTATGTCTGTCTCTCTCGCTCTTAGGCGGCTAACCATGCCCGAGTGGAAGGGACGCGTGCCTCTTACTCGCTCTCATTGTGAGCGCATAACGTGAGCGGAGCGTAACGCAGTTTCTTGAAGTGTCACCCGGCAAACCAATTTATAAGACGTCACGTCAAAAAAACAATGTTACGTAACGTGTTGTAAGAAAGACCCTCTCCCGCCCCTGTAACGCATCGTGACGTTTTACGACACTCCCCCTCCCCCCAAATTGCGTTACGTAATACTTGAACGCTCCCCAATCTATTTATCTACTATACAAAATATAATGCTGGTTGGTTCCGTTTTAGGTATTTTGGAATACTTAGGCTGAAAATGTAGTACATAAGTGGTACCTAGCCTAGACTTGTTATGTTGTTATTCTATACCTATAAGTGTACAGCTAAATACACTCGTTTTATCAATATCTGGCGTTGTTCAAAGGCTGTTAGGAAATATATACTCGTAGATAAGATATCTATTTAACTCAAAGTGACTCACACAAGAGTTTAATTATGAACCTAGTATTTTATTGCATGCTTAACCTTTTGAACGCCACGGACGTTTATAGACGTCTAACGAAATCGTGCCAAACACGCCACCGACGTCTATAGACGTCAAGAAAACGACATTTTTTAAATACAAAATAAATATACTAAATTAAGTTTTCTGTGTTTCTTTTTCCTATTATTTCAAACTACTTTAGTGAAATATTGTAAATTGACACAAAGATATATTCATTATTTGAATTCACAAGAAAAAACAATCGTCAAATATTGCTAATCGAAATCCGTAAAATTGTGTATTTCCCCACGCCACAGACGTCAAGACACGTCAGCTAGTGATGGGTAGGTAAGGTAACTTATATTCCAAATTTATGAAATATTTTATTGAAAGTAGCTTACTATTACTTTGACAATTACTTTTTACTGACAAATATTCGTATCTGAATATTCCTAATGTATAATATTTAAAAAAATGTGGAAAAGAACTTATAATTGATATTCTTAAATCGATAGTTTACTGTCCACTCTCGCGCATCCCTATGTAAGAGCTCATAGACAGTTACCTGTACGCCACAGACGGGAATGGACGTCAAGCGGTGACGTCATTAGCGCTACGGGAGTCTGCTAGTGCTTTACTACATTTATTATTATGATCGGTGGTAATATTAAAATTTGAAGCTATTTGTTTGCTTTTAGGTTGCTTAGAACTTAGTAACTGCTGTTTAATGATAGTATGATACCAAATAGGGTCAAGTTAAATAAAAGACCAATGCAACGAATAATATTTATTTAAAAAATATAGAACGAAAAGCACGGATTCATTGGTTATCGATAACTTTTCGTTAAGATGTTGGAATCACTATTTTTTTTTGTAGGTTTTTGTACTGAATTTGTGGCTTGGCGTAGAAGGGGCGCCGATGTGTTTACGCTCTGGCGTTCAAAAGGTTAAAAGTACTTAATACACTCCAACTCCAATCAACATATTTTATTAACGCACCATATAAAACTATGATTGTTTGCCTCATTAAATGTAAGTATGGAAATAGCTCTTCATACCATAGAACTATAACGCCTAGATACCTAGTAGGCGCGAGAATAGCGATGCACTTCAATCAGACTGTGTCGTAAAGATTGGCGAGTGCTGTACCATACCAACTGTGTTGATCAACACAGTTGGTATAGCTTGTACCACGAAAGATGAGACTTGACACACCACATGGTTTGCGTTGCGCTTGCGCAGTATTCGATTTATAGGTCTGTTTAGCGCATTGAGGTTGGAGGGGGTAAGGGACCAATCGTCATCGGGGTAGCGTTAAGAGCGTGGGAGACGCGTTACCTGCGCAAGCTATTTGAAGCTATCCACCATTGACACTCGCTAAGTCTCATCTTTCGTGGCACTCATTATACAGCACTCGCCAATCTTTATGGCCGCCCTGAATGTAGCCGTCGCGGTATGAACTTGCGCATGGTACACACATACTACTACATACTCTCATACATGAGTGTAATAAATAGGTAGGTATAAGATATACCTACCTATTTATTACATTCACCTATATTACTATCTCATAAGTTTATTAAAAAAACTTAAGCCTTTCCAGATAGCGTTGATCGTTTTATATCTCTACTGTGGCTACTAACCACTTAACCTACATTTCTGAAGAGAACAAACGTATAGAAATAACTTACTACGTATAAATCGACTCTGTTGTATTTTCAGGGTACCGTACCTCAAAAAGAAAAAGCCGGCCAAAGAGTCGAACTCGCGCACCGAGGGTTCCGTATAAAAATATTTGTATTTAGTGATGTAACAAAAATTTTACGGTTTTCGCAATTTTATCCTTTATCTGTGCTGAAGTTGGTTGGTACCAAATTTCAAGATTCTGAGTTTACGAGAAGTACCCTGTAAGTTTCAAAAATTTGCGGCATAAACGGCTGTTTCTTTTGATTGCTTCTGCTTAGAAGGGCTCCAAGGGACAGTAGACTTGATATAAATAGATATTATTATTTGGTATAAATTCCAGCTTGATACCTCCATGCGTTCCTGAGAAAAAGGGTCTTGACGGTCAGACAGACGGACGGACAAAAAAACGGTCCTTTTAGGGTTCAGGTTTTTCCTTTTGGAACCCTAAAAAATAGATCACTTTGTTATCCGTCCGTCTTGTAAGGCCATTTATATATTATTCGGTTCTATTTGTATTATTTTACAAAAAGAAACCAAAAAATATGGACCTCCGGCTAGACTACACAAATCATTATTCCGCACGAATGCGTTATAAATAAATAAGAATGATATAGATATGAGGTTATAATTATAAAAATAAACTTATAAAATTAGACTGCACGGATAGCCGAGTGGTATAGGTCACCACGCTAATTACCACTGTGCGCGACGTGCTGCGGGCTCGATCCCCGCATGGGACAAGC
Source organism: Plusia festucae (assembly GCA_950381575.1). Classification (NCBI taxonomy): domain Eukaryota; kingdom Metazoa; phylum Arthropoda; class Insecta; order Lepidoptera; family Noctuidae; genus Plusia; species Plusia festucae. Next base: position 2,401,605 of record OX494457.1, read on the forward strand.
ATTTGTGTGATCCACAAATGCTTGTTCCAAGTCTGGGTGTTCTTTGTGCATGTGATTTGAATGTTTGTGAAACCCCCGCGACACAAGGATTAAATTCCATAGTGCGGGCGTCGTTGTTTTAAAATAAAAAACAAAAGAAAAAACTACAACTCATCGAAAAAAAATAATTTATTTAAATACAAAAAGAATCGCCTTAAATATACTTAATTTTCTCACTTATCGTAAATAGCAACTGATATAAGTTATAAATATTATTCCGCCATTTTTTACTATAAGGCTATCTATCACTCACGGGTAAGCAGTACTACGTGACGTTACTTGAGTGCGATTCACACTTACTGGCGGCTGTGTACATGAGGCGAGTCGCTGCGCAGTAACAAATTCTTGCACCAGTGGGGGTGCGGGGGGGAGGTACTGCGCAGAGTGCAACCTTACAGCCGCCAATAAGTTTAAATAGAACTATACAAGCAAAATGCCAAGGTCATAATTTATATACTGTAATAACACATGAACAACTTTGTCAAAGAAATCCCATACAAATGTTGATCAGCTGATAATGTGGAGTAGCGCCGTTTATTTTCCACAGCTAGACCACTTAGGAAGCGGTGAAGGGTAGGCGTTTCAGGGTGCTGTCTAGTTTGTCGACGTTCAAAAAGTGGTATTAGTCTAATTGGAATAAAGGAAATTTCGATATTGATTTTTGATTTTCAACCCTATTTACTGGGAAATATCTTACACTAAGGCCCAGTTTATTGATCCCTAGTTAACTCAACCAATGGTTAAATATGCTAACTAATGGTTTCAAACTTCGGTAGAACATGTTTATTCACAAATTTTTATTCTAACGCTTCCTACTAATATTATAAATGTGAAAGTGTGGATGTTTGTTACTCAATCACGCAAAAACGGCTGAAATTTGGCATGCATGTAGCCTTTGACATGGAAAAAACATAGGCAACCTTTTATCCCGATTCCTTAAGTAGGGATTCCCGAGGGAAATTTAAATTGTTTACGAGGTAAGCCGCAGGCAGACAGCTTTGAAATTTAGTATTTTTGTACTACAGCAAGCGAAAACACGGGTAAAATTTTATTCAATTTTTTATTACTTTCACATTTTTCACTTCTTTTTGGACCCAATTCCGAAGTCTACGCAGACGCAGTCGCGGGCAGAAGCTAGTGGTTAAATAATTAACTCTCAGACTTATTTGACCCTTTCATAGACAAACAAACGCATTTTACCGATGTTTGAAACCATTCAAAATCTAAGGTCAAATTGAAAATCCCAATATTGCCAAATAAAGATTGTTTAACAATATTCAAAATAATGTAATTTGTCGGTTTATTGTAAAGATTCAAGATAAAGAGATACCTATTTTTATTAGTGTAGTGAGTGACCCCCTCCAAAATTTCAGGCTGCAACCACGCCTAATGTAACCATTGGTTGAGTTAACCCGGGATCAAAATACTGGGCTTCTGGTTGTCAGAACTGGTATTATGGTTCAGGAGTCGGTGAGACTGGATGCTCACATAATTAGAGATGCGTGTCTGGTCTTTTTAAATAGCGTGAGGTATTAAAAAAATGCATTCGAGACTTGTAATGATAATTATAAGCTGTGTGAACAATAAATTATATTTATTAGTGGAATTTTTATCTAAAATAGACGCGTTGGTATTTTAGTGTTAAAAACAGGAAGAAAGAGATGGAGATATACAGAAATATATTACCGTCTCTTTCACACTTTTTTGCGAGACGTAGAGTGTAATTAGGTCTTTTCTATATCTATGGTTAGATATTTTACTGTTGTGAAAGAAACGGTACTACAGTTGTATAAATGCATCTCTTTCTATAGTTACACAGACAGCATGAGCTGTAACCTTGAAATATAATCGACTACAAAAAAGAGAATTTTCTCATTTATTTCATTATATTTTTAATTGAATTCCATTATCTATACTAATATTATAAATTGAAAAGATTTTTTTTTGTTTGTTTGCATTGAATAGGCTCCGAATCTACAGAACCGATTTGAAAAATTATTTCACTGTTGGTAAGCTACACAATCCCAGGGTGACATAGACTATATTATTATTATATTAAAAAAAAATGAAACCGCGGGCAGAGCTGCGGGTAACAGCTTGTAGTATAAAAGTTTAATTTGGTCTGTCTCACGACAATAAAAGGTGTGATATAGCGACAGACATTTAAGAACATTTTAAAGTTAATTTTCGTTTCAGTATTCAAAGGTCAATTAGTTTTGAGTGGCCGTTAACTCTCATGCTGTCCGTCACTTAAATATGTAACGAAGCAGACACTCCTTGTTTCCTTAAGATTGTTAACCCCTCGTGCTAAGATAAATGCTTTTGTTAAGGGTTTAACGTCGGTAGTACAATGGGTGAGATTCGAACCGGCCACCATATGATCGCAAGTCCGACGCCCTAGCCATTAGGCTACCGCCACTTTTAATAGTCAAGCGAATATTTCGCGGACTAAGACCCAGTTTTTTAATCCCGAGTTAACTCAACCAATGGTTAAATATGATAACCAATGATTCCAAAACGCGTTTTTTCATAATTGTTAGTCTATCAAATAGTCAAATAAATTGAAGAATTAATTAATTAACCATTTGTTAGAATTAAAATTGATGAATAAACGTGTTCTACCGAAGTTTGAAACCATTAGTTAGCATATTTAGCCATTGGTTTATTTAAAGTTAAAAAGTTAGCATATTTAACCATTGGTTTAGTTAACTCAGGATCAAAAAACTTGGCCTAATTGTCCGTCAACTGCTCATTAAGGTTAGGTTACATTTGAGTATAGAAATACAATCCCTCTTAGACAAGGTACACTTCTCCAAGCGTTAACGATGATAGAAATCGCTAAATTGACAGTAAATGTATGGAAATGACATCTCTACGATAAGTCACGTGACTTTGACTTGTCACTTTCATACATTTGAGCGATTCGATCAGCGATAACGATTGTAGAAATGTACCTTGTCTATGGTTGTACTGTAAAACGGGTTTAATAGACGGCGAGATGAATAGATAGTTAGATAATATATTTAAGCATTTTCTTTAACCGCGACAAAAAGAACGCATAGTAAACTTATTTGTTCGATAGTTTGTTTGTGTGTTAAGCAAATGTTATCATTTATCATCAAAACAGTTTGACCGTATTTCATACGGTTTTGAATTTATTTAATCGTCTGATTATAATTTTATACTGGGTTATTTTTTATTGAGTGCGTATTTTCAACGAGGTAATCAGGTGCATAAAACTGCATCACCATCCCCAAGGAACATAGGTCGAAATCTTAAAATTGAAAATCAACTTTTCATACAAACATAAGTCACGTGACCTGTTACTTTGTATGAAAATTTCATTTTCAATTTTAAGATTTCGACCTATGTTTCTAGGGAAAAGTTGTTCAGTTTTATGCACCTGATTACCTCGTAGAATATAAGCACTCCTTTTAAATTAATCCTGTATAAATCTCAACAGACATTGCTTGCACACAAATGGTTTAAGTACAGATTAAGAGGTTGTTAAGTTGGAATTCTCAATTCATAAACCGGCCTCATATCAACCCATTCTACAGATACAAATTTTATTATGATTTCTCGGTAACGCTGCCTGTACATCTTCTAGAAGTATCTAGGAAGCTCTAGAATGTTCTAGAATGTTCTAGCATGCTCTAGAAGGTCTTGCGATGGATAGCTCTGTGCCCTTCCTCCTCGTACTCCCTTTTGGAGACCCACATCTTCCGGAATGTGTCGAGTGACGCGAGAATTGAACCCCCTATCCATGTGGAGTAGAGACGCTCTTGTGGCGCTGAGATCTGAGGGAAAAGATATGTGAAAGATATAAATGTGTTATGCTTTTGCTATATTGCGTTTTTCTCGCATGTTTGGAAACAAAAGACTGCACGGATAGCCGAGTGGTATAGGTCACCACGCTAATTACCACTGTGCGCGACGTGCTGCGGGCTCGATCCCCGCATGAGACAAGCATTTGTGTGATCCACAGATACTTGTTCCAAGTCTGGGTGTTCTTTGTGCATGTGATTTGAATGTTTGTGAAACCCCCGCGACACAAGGATTAAATTCCTTAGTGCGGGCGGCGTTGTTTTTTAAGGAAAAAAAAAGATAAATGTGTTTAAATATTTTTTTTTTTATTAAATAAATAAATGTGGACAACATCACATACATTGCTCCGATTCCAAAGTAAGTAGCTAATGCACTTATGTTATGGAATTAGAGACAACGAAGGTACCACAAACACCCAGACCCGAGACAATGTAGAAAAGTGTTTTTCCACATTGACCCGTCCGGGGATCGAACCCGGGACCTCAGAGCTGGCGACGCCATAAAAACCGGTGTGTACGCCATGCGCCACTCGACCACGGAGGTCGTCGAATTTGATTTGTATGAATAGATTATTGCTCTTACCCTGATCTTCATATCCTTAGGAGCTAGCCGGCGGATCTCGGCGAGCAGTCGGTCTCCGAAGCCGCGGAACAGAGTGGAACCACCGCTGAGCACTATGTTCTGGTAGAGGACCTTACGGAGGTCCATGTCTGACTTCTGGATCGCGAACATTAGGACTTCGTGGAGACCTGGAGAAGATAATATAATCTATACTTATTTATACTTATGTTATAAAGCTGAAGAGTTTGTCTTTTTGGTTGAAAGCGCTAATCTCAGGAACTACTGGTCCAAACTGAAAAATTATTTCAGTGTTTGATAACCCATTTATTGAGGAAGGCTATAGGCTACGTTTTGTTGCGATAACGATAACAGGCGGGCGGAGCCGCAAGCTAAAGCTAGTTAATAATAAATAAATAATGTTATGATTTAAATTTTTAGTTATTTTTTAGTATATCTATAAAATACTAGCTGTTCCCCGCGACTCCGCCCGCGGTCTAATTTTTTTTTATTTAATTGAGAATTTTCTTTACTATAAGCCTCACGGAGCCCGAGACCAACGAATGCAAAACCGTGGAAATCGGTTCGTGCGTTCTGGAGTTATAGCGTCAGGAAGGAAAACCCGACTTATTTTTATATAGTAGATTATATATTACCTTCGCACTCCTCTCCGATGAGATCTGGTCTGAACAATACTTCTGGAGCCCTGAATCTGGCTGGACCAATCTGTAATAAACAAAAATAATTATGGAAAATAACTAAATAACTCACTCGCGATCATGGGGTTGCCGGTTTGTATCCCACCCATTGCACTTCCGACTGGAACCCACTCGTAACACAAACATTTATTTAGCTTAACACCAGGAGTTAGTAAGAATACTAGTAATGTGCGACCAACATTAATGAAGAATTAAAAAAAAGTGAGAAAGGGGATTTAATTCTGTGATGACTCGTCATCAAACCCTGTCCGATCCCTGAGAGTATTATTCGGTATCGTACTGCGAACACACATACGTAACTATTAAATGGATTGGAGATTATAATTTTTGCCCAGTCAAAATAATTAAATACAAATAAAAACTGATCCAAGGCAACAGCTGAACAACTGACCGCTCCTCAATCAAAAAATTATCGTGCTCATCACACAAAGATTTGTCCTGGGTGGGAATCGAACCACTAGAACAACATTAAAAAAAGTGCTACATAGTAGCCTAGTTTGAATAAATGATTATTTTTTTTTAATTTTGTCCCTATAATAAGGATCATTTGTTGTTTTCATTTTAATTTTTGTTATGTGCGTCAGATGTGTGTGCAAAATAAATGGGTTTTCTTTTTTTTTCTTACCTCTAAGCCAGTACCGTCGGGCAGTGTGTACTGCGCCTTCTCAGTCTCAAGAGTCTCCTCCTTTAGAGGATTGGGGGAAAGGTAGCAGGCTCTCTCCTTAATGGACTTGACAATCTCGAGCTCCGCTGTTGTGCGGAGGTTCACGCCCTCCTTGCGGAGGAGGAGCCTAAAAATTTCAAATATGTATGAATAACTAATTAAGTAATATCTATATTATAATGCTAAAGAATTTGTTAGTTTTAACGGGCTAATCTCAGGAACTACTAGGTCGATTTGAAAAATTCTTTACTCATATTTCTTCATTGCTAGATATTGAAGGCTGAATATAATTTGCCGCGATAACACGGGCGGAGTCACGAGCAAAAGTTAGTTAATAATTTACAGGATAGATTTTAAAATGTCATCTAGATGAAAAGTAAAAATTGCAATTTGGACTTTAAAATCTAAAAACTAAAAATCTAAAATCTTGGGACAACTCACACACGGCCATCTGATCCCAAACTCGGCAGAGCCTGTACTATGGTAACCAGACAACTGATAAACATACTTATATATTTCTAAATACATACATATTATATTATAGATAAATAACACCCAGACACAGAACAAATGATAGTGCTCATCACACAAAGATTTGACCTGAGTGGGAATCAAACTCACGACCTCCGGCTTAGCAGTCCGGCTCACTAACCACTAGACCAACAGGCCATTAGGTTACTTACCTTAAATACCGCGTGACATCACGTCCGGCGACATCGACCCTCATGATGCTGTGTGGCATCGCGAACCCTTCGTAGATGGGTACTGAGTGCGTGACGCCATCACCTGAGTCTAACACAACGCCTGTGGTGCGACCAGTCGCGTATCTACAAGAAAGCAAGAAATAAGTACAAAAGATACCCTAAAACTTGTCAAAATTTTGAAATTATTTATTTATTTACTATTTATTGTACATTCACCAACATAGGGATATGTAAAATGAGAACAGTGTGAACAGTTGGTACAAAGGGCGGCCTTATCACTAATTGTGATCTCTTCCAGACAACCTATGCATGGATTCGAGTTAGGGAGTTTAATATATGCGGGTAGCTGTGGTGAAAAAAAATGACTGTGCTGATCATACAAAGATTTGTCCTGATTGGGAATCGAACCCACGACCTCCGGCTTACCAGTCGGGGTCACTAACCACTAGACCAACAGGCCAGTCGAATATTATCCTCACTTCTTTGCTTCAAATGCCACGTTAGCGAGTTTATAGGTTATACTCACAAACTAAGAACAGCCTGCATGGACAGGAATAGTGCTGGAACGTTGAAAGTCTCGAAGAATACCTCCGCTGCCTTCTCGCGGTTGTGACGCGGGTTAAGGGGAGCTTCGGTCAGCAACACCGGGTGCTCCTCCGAGAAAGTTGATAGCTGGTCCTGTGAATATATGATGGTAGCTTTTTAGATCTAATCCAACGGCTGTACCTTTAGAGCGGTTGCAGACTAGCGTTTTTTTCTGCTCGTATACGGTAGTTTTTACAGTAGTTTTACACAGATAATAGACGAAGGTATTCAAGCAGCCAAACTTAAATAGAGCTGGGCTGGTCACGTTAACCGCATGACTCCAGATAGGTGGGCTAAAATAGCCAGTGAGTGGGTTCCTGATGTTGGAGCTCGCAAACGAGGCAGGCCGAGGAGACAGTGGCGGGATGACATCGATCGCTTCTTAAGTGATCGGCGTCAAGTGACTTTTGCCTATTGTGGCAAGGGTATAATTGAGACTCAGATGTTCGTAATAGTCTGATATAATTGAATACAATTAAACCTTATATACTAATGTGGTACGTGCGTATTACTATCTAAACTTATCTTATAATTTATCCTAAAGTGTGCTTTATCTGACTACGTGCAAATATGTAGGGGCTACATATACACCCCCCTTTATAAAAAATAAAAATTACATATTACTTTAAGATAACTTATAAATAAATCTATATTTAAACGTATGACTAATTAATTCATGGAAACCTTGCTGGCTCAGTCAGTATAACCCAACTGCTGACGTGTAAGTATTGTGCAGACTGCTGACGCTTGTTGTGACGGCGTGCTCCCAGGTTCAAGGCCTCGATGTTAACGGGTGAATGTTTTGTTTTACCCATTGCATTTATGTTGATTATTTTTCGTAAGTATTTTCATTCTTCTGTCTATGGCCTTGAGTATACCGTAGATGAGAAAAATTCCGAATGTGATGCTTAATTGACCAATCGCGATGTTCCTGGTCCACCTTAATTCTTCCAAAATAAGGCTTCTTAATTGGTCAGCTTCATTTTGATTCAGGCAGCTGTCCGCGTTGTAGGTTATTTTCCGATTGTAACACGTTCGTAGTTTCACTGTTTATCACAAAAGCAGGTTTTAATCTGTCTATAGATATTAATGTTTCCTTATCTCTTATTTTAACTAAATATGACTTATCCATTCTTTTTAACACTGGGAATGGTCCTTCATAGGGTGGTGTCAGACTTTTTTTGAGTCTGTCGCACCTCACAAACACGTGTGAGCATTCCTTAAGCTCGTTTCGTGATATCTTCATATTTGTTCAGGAGTTGCGTAATGTGTGGGTTTGTTCCCACGTTAATGGTACGAATTGTTTGCTGTGTCGATTTGATAAGGGTTGCGGGCGTTGTAAGCTCCGTAACTCTATCAATAAGTTTCCGACCAGCTATGTCGACCAATAGCTTATAATATTCTAAAAAAAATCCGCTCCAATAATTGGTTGCGTCACGTCTGCTATGACGAAATTCCATGTAAAACATCTCCGCAATCCCAAGTTTAAAGTGAAAGTTTTTTCACCATAAGTTTTAATTTTTGTGCCATTCGCGGCGTAAAGTGTATAGTGCTCACTTTGTGCACCTAAATATTTTTGAGGCTTATTAATTACTGAAATATTTGCTCCCGTGTCTATTAAAAATCTCATACCACTTTTTGAGTCGGTAATAGTGAGGCGTTTTGACGGGTGAATAGCGCAGAGATCCGCCGTAATCTGCGCTTTTATTAGTTTCCCTGGTCCTGTGTGGTAAACTTCTGTTTCCAATCACATGGTTTAATACATCTCTTTGAATTTATTCCATATTTGTTGTGGTAGAAACAAAAGTATTTTCTTTCCCGACTGCTTGCTCTTGAACTTGACCTCGATGAGAAATGTTGACGATTATAATGACTTTGAGTGCTGCGTCGATGATTTCTGCGATCGTCTTGAATTGCACTTAATTCCAATTGTATTTTCGCTAACTGTGCTGATATGCATGTCATTGCACTTTCGTCCGCTTTGTTTATATTTACAGCTGATACTTCCGTACTTTTGGAATTATTTATTATTTTGTCTGCGATTTGGCTCATCTTGTCCATGTCCATGTCTTCCGTGACTGCTAAAACCGTAGTAATAGATGATGGTAAAAGCCTCAGCCACAGAAGTTTGATTGTTTCGTCTCCAATTTTTCCTCTTCCGAGAACTTGCATTTTTCTTAGGAGTTGGGATGGTTTTTGATCGCCGAGGTTCATTTCCGACAATAATTTTTGAAATTGACGTTGTTCTGATTCCTCATAGCAATTGATTAAGCGTTCCTTGAGGGCCTTATATTTTTCTGTGGTCGGCGGAGAAGTAATGATGTCACTAACCTTGTTTTTGCGGTGCTAATATTGCTTCCAATTGGTTAAACCATAGGCTTGGTTGGTCTCTCCAAAACTCCGGAATGCGCGATAAAATGGAGGTGCCGGCCGCAACTTCCAAAGTTTCTTGTTGGTTGCAGCTAGGTTTGCAAGTTGATTGATTCATGTTTTCTTGTTTCTGTTGCGAGGTCCACTTGTAGAGCGAGAGTCGTAGTGTAGTCGAGGGTCACCAATTTGCCAATCGTGGCAAGGGTATAATTGAGACTCAGATGTTCGTAATAGTCTGATATAATTGAATACAATTAAACCTTATATACTAATGTGGTACGTGCGTATTACTATCTAAACTTATCTTATAATTTATCCTAAAGTGTGCTTTATCTGACTACGTGCAAATATGTAGGGGCTACATGACTCAAGACCTAAAGGTCTGGAACCAAGCGAGGGAGACCTTTGTCCAGTGGGACAATAATTAGGATAAACAAAACAAATACGGTAGTTTTTGACATATTATGCCTTTACTCCTGAGTGTTCGCTCGAGCTTATAAGAGCTTACACCCTCGTCAAAGCTCGAACAAAACCACGACCATTCTAGATCTATACGCGCTTATTACTCGCAATAAGCGTGAATAAAACGATAGTTTGAAACTACCCCACTACGAAGAATAAAATTGTGAACCGTGGCTTAAATTAAAAGTAGCTTTTTCCAATCTTTGGCCGCTCTGAACGTAGCTGTCGGTACGAGCTCGCGCATGGTACACTCATACTACTACATACTCTCATACACTCGCACTAACGCGCGGGAGGCGAGGACGCTTGCGGGTGGAACACGTGGTGGAGCCCCGCGTACGTCCCGCTGATACCTGATCTTGTGTTCTGCGCAGCGTCATGCGGCTAGCTTCGGAGTGGCCATCAAGTTTGGCGAGAGCTGTATTGTCTTGCATGAGTATTACAAAATTACGTAGGTATCTCTTTTTGGAATTCAGTTAAAAATGCAATTGAATTTTTTGTTATTTTAATTTCATATCCTAAGATTGTGTTATCCTAAGTTATCTAATTAAAAACAAATATATTTAAAATTCATAGTAGTATTAACATTTTTTAAAGAGTAACCTATGGAGTTTGTTGCTGGTTCGTCTCCATAAGAATGACATTTTGTAACTGACATGAAGGGGTCTGCTCTCAATAAAAATATTATGATTTTGATTATTGAATTTTTTATACAAAAATGATCTAAGATGTAACCTTACCTTACTGTAGATATAATTCCAGACTCGTTCCATATCGTTCCAATCGGTCACAATCCCGTGCTCCATAGGATACTTGATGCTGAGCAGTCCTCGGTGCTCTTCAGCACGAGGACCCACAAACAGCTCTCCTTCTAAAGCTCCTGCCATCACCCGGACATGTTTTGGTCGACCAATACTGTAATAAAGTAAATAAAAATAGAGTGAGATGAAAAGTGCTAATATATAATAATTATGCTAATATATAGTGCTAATATATAATAGTGATAAATAATAATCTCCAATCCATTTAATGGCTACCTATATGTGTTAGCAGTACGATACCGAATAATACTCTCAGGGATCGGACAGGGTTTTTGTTACACACTGTATATATGCCCCTCTAAATCAGCGAGCTACTAGAAGCTAGAAGAAGCACTTAGGAAGCATTGAGGGGTGGGCAAATCAGGTTGCTGTCTATATTAATGTTGACATTGAATAGTGCAAAATCATAGCATCATTTGAAATAAATATATTTTTTTTACATGGAAAAGTGCATCAAAAACTTTGTAGTAATTAAAAATCTATGTGCTACTAATTTTCTAAGTAATACTTACTAATTTGGGAATCTGCATTTCGGTATTTGGTCCCCGGCAAAGCCTGCTTTGATCACTCCGGAGCCCTGTTAAAAGCCGGCAGTACTAAATATTTACACACATACAACACTGATAGAAAAATGGTGCATGACACAAATATGGGCAAAAAAGACGTGGGATGAGTCATTTTTCTTTACTACTGTATGAATGCAAGGTATTAAACAATAAAAACTGTTGAAGCAGACCGAAGATCGGTCATAAACCAGTTAAATATAAATCGTAAATCGATTTTATTCACATTTTGCAGGAAAAACTGAAACGTCGACTGAAAATAAAACGGAACATTTTATAATATTGAGCGGTATTTACGTTGTCGATAACGACGGGCTGATTGACTATAACATCATTTAACTCCATTGTTATCTAAATTTGGTAACAAATTAATAATTTAGCTTAATTTTCTATTATTTTCACTATTGTGAATTCCACATTCGGGTAAGTTTTTTCACTAGCGAGCGACGATATACGTAGATCGAATGTATATTATTGAACATAATTTTTTAGTTCGTGTCTTACACATACTGAATTTCTATGCGCTATCTCACTTTAATGCATGATAATGTATCTAGTGCTGAAGATCTGGAATATCATGAAATGACATCAGTGTTTCAGAGTTTCCATGTGAGAAAATAAGAAAGAATAATTTTTGACCCTCTCCATCATTTTAACTACAGACTACAGTTTCTTTACAATATACTGTGCCTAAATATAATATACTATTTATATTTACAAAAGATGCTTAGAATAAATCAATTAAAAAGAATCTCTGAAATCATCCTTAAAATTACGAATAATTACCTTTTACCGTAATCTCACTGGTCTGTGCCTCTCCCTACTTGTCAAATTCATGTCAAAAGTTTGAAAATAATACATTCCCACCCGCACCCGACTTTGTATTTGATATTTTTTTAAATAATATATGTGAGCATAATCACCCGTAAACATGTTTTTTATAAGTCTATTAATTTCCTTTTTACTTATAAATTATGCTAGGTCCAATACAAATAACGAATACTGTGATATTAATACGAAAACCTGTGAAAAGGACGTCGAACTTATCGATCACAAAAGACAGATTTATTACGACGTGAATCCTCCGGAAGGCTTTAATTTAAGGAGAGACGTCTACATGAGGTTTGCAATAATGTTGGCAGAGGCTCACAAGCAAGGTAGAGACAACTGGGAGCTTGTATTACCTCCTTGGTACAACCTCTATCATTGGAAGTCGGATAAGATGCCTCCGAAGCCGTGGGCACAATTCTTTGAGTTGCATGCTTTAAAATCATTCGCTCCAGTTGTAGAACTACATGAAGTGTTTAGTAAAACGAAAAAGAAGGTTCTAGAAATTGATACTTTGTTTATATTGGAGAATTTCGAAGATGCCTTCGAAAACGGTGTTTTTGAAGAGAAATGGGAGATTATTGGCGAATGCAGCCATAAAGGAAAGTTTTGGGGATATAAAAACGTTACTGTAAAGGAGGTTTTATGTGTAAAATTTCAAGGAAAGATATCAAAACTTTGGGAACTAATTGCCTTACATCCACATAGTACAAAGACTATGTTTGCCCATGGCGAGATACCATTACATGACAGCTATGGCACCAAGATCTTCTGGGACTGCCGAAAAAGCATGAAATTTAACATAAACCTTGATAGAATAGCTAAAAACTATATAGCACAATACTTACTCTGCGATTCAGATCTATGTAAAAACTATCTTAGTGTCCACTGGAGACGACAAGATTTCGCACGCAGCCGTGGTAACGATGTCCCAACTATAGCAGGCACGGTATCACAGATACACAAGTTCCTGAAAAAACTACCAAGTATAAAGAAGATATTCATATCAACTGATGCATCAATGTCTGAATTAAATACTTTAGAAAAAGATTTGACGAGTCTCGGCTACGAAATACACTTCTTCTTGCCAAGAGTAACAATTTTAGACGAGTATGGGGATGGAGGTATAGCAATAATAGATCAAATAATATGCTCTCATGCTGCGTACTTCATTGGTACTCATGACAGTACATTTACATTTAGGATTCAGGAAGAAAGGGAGATTTTGGGCTTTAAAAGCAGTACAACATTTAATAGGTTGTGTCCAGATACTGGACCATGTGAAAAGCCATCTAAGTGGACTATTGTAAACTAATTACGTACTGTGAAATTTTTGCTACGGTCACACTTATACTCACTAAAGAGGGTCCTACTGAATTCTATGCCTAGCCTCATCCCAAGCTATGTTGGGGTCGGACTCCAATCTTACCGGATTTAGCAGAATACTGTTTTTTGGAGCTACTGTCTATCTGACCTCCACAACCCATTTGAGTGGGCAACACGGTATCATAATGAGCTGGATGTCAGAATTGTAATGACAGTACTAAGAATTGAGCTTTCCAAGGTACGGAGGGAACTCGGTATGCTTACAAATGAGTCACCCATCCACAGATCAACTGCAATGCATGGCTTAACCTACCTTTATTATTGGTCAAACCTTACACCTTATAGACAGGTCTCCTCATATTTGTAGTTCTACTGCAGATGTAGAATTGAACAAATTTATTTTCTACTAGAATAATTGCATTCCCAATAACAAACTGGGCTTACCATAAAATATCATTAGCTGATCAAATAAGTATGGGAGGTTCTAACTGGTATTTTTTTTTTACCGCGAAAGTTGTTCATTTAAAAAAAGCATATATAAAGATGCTAAAGCCGGCCATTTCTTTAGCACCTTGTATTATATATTTTAAATAATATCGTCAAAAGTTATAACAGCATAATGAAATGTAAATTTAAAAGTACATTTACTGATAAACATACTGTTATCTAAGTAGAATCTATCCGTTTTATTTCATTGAACAACGGGCCGTGTTTTCGCCCGATTCGCGGTAGTGTGTGGCTTTATAATATCTGTACATGCATCGGACGTGGGTCGGGCGAAGAAATTACGCCGGATAAGTGTAAGACAAGAGTGCTCTACCTGGTAAAAATCATGTATGAACAATTTGGGGAATACGTTTACTACTATTTTATTTTATACAGAGAATAAATTACAAGCGGCAATATTATGCCTAGGGCGTCGGGCTTGCGATCATGTGGGTGCCGGTTAACCAATACCGACGTGAACCCGCTTGTAACACAAGCATTAAGCTTAGCACGAGGGGTTAACGAGAATACTAGTAATGTGCGACAGACATTGCTAGGTTTTTTTTTCAAGTAAAAGTACGTTGCCTACACTTTTTCTTACCTTGTACTACATATCACTACATAGTATAAAACAAAGTCGCTTTTTGCTGTCTGTCCCTATGTATGCTTGGATCTTATAAAATACGCAACGGATTTTGATGCGGTTTTTTATAGATAGAGTGAGTCAAGAGGAAGGTTTATATATTATGTATAATGTGCATTGTAGGTATAGTAGAGAAACACTGATATATTTTTTTAGTATATTTAGTATTGCACCCGTGGGAGGCCAGGGCGGGTTGCTAGTTATTATTATATAGACCATAATCATAATTAACCATAATACGTAACTTTGTGTACAGCAAATGAGCAAAGAAATCTATAATACTCTCAGTAGACAATTACTTTAAAATACTGTAAGTAATATATTTGAATATCTATGTGTAGTTCTAAGTTAGTAATTGTATAACTGCCATAATAATGCCAAAGGTTTTTTTACCAATAAATAATGATTTATGTACTGTAATTGTTTTATTGACTATAGTAGTAAATATCCTCCTACTTCCTACTAAAATATTATAAATGTGAAAGTGTGGATGTTTGTTGGGGTCGGCTTCCAGTCTTACCGGATTTAGCTGAATACCGTATTTTACATGGAGCGACTGCCTATCTGACCTCCCCAACCTATTGCTAGGTAATACAGTATTCCAAAGTAAGACTGGTTGTAAATTCAATTTCACTTCTGCCTTCTTTTTTAATATTAACAAAGTACCGTTGGTTGAGAAGGATCTATAAGAATATAGTCTTGTTGGATTAAAACAACAATTAATTGATCTATCTTTATTAATGTTTAGCGATAACATGTATAGTAACATACAGTGGTAAAGTTATCCTGTTGCCATTGTAAATAAACAGTCGCTCTGAAAACCTGTCACTATTAACAGTATTTCTTACTTTCAGCGACTCGCTTGGTCAATTTTTACAACAACGCAATGGCGACAGCTCATTAACAAAAAAAAAAAACAAAAAATATAAAATAAAAATATTTTTATTTATTTCCAAAAAAAAATAATTTAACATGATCATTCACTTATATTATATACTGTAACTTGGTAATCACATTGCTCTACTGTTGATGGTTCTACCATCGCGCGCGAATTAATATCATATCAATATCATACAAATATCCATACTGACAAATGTTAAAACAACTCGAAAGAAAGAGACAGGAACATGTTACTGTATATCTCCATCTCTTTCACTGGTGGATCATTGTTAAAAAAACTCTTTGAATTAGAGTAATTAGAGGAATTTTGAAACAATATTTTGTTAATTTTAAAAAATTAATTCAAAGAGTTTTCTGTCGCACGATTTTCTTACCAAACCCATTCTAACGCCTACACATAAATAAGTAACTACCCTCTTTTGTCGATATTTACACAAACTATAGACAAATACCCAGTATCTGTCGACAACGAAGGTTCAAGAGACCACAGACCTCTTGACAATTCACTTTGAGGGTAGTTTTTAATTACAGATGTCGCAGATCTTGAAATCCGGAGATCCGTAGATCCGCATCCGTATCAACTGAAGTTTGTAAAGCGCGCGATGTGTTAAAACTAATTATAATGTACTAAGTTCACTTGGTTTTCTTTTCTTCGGCTTCAAGTCTGAGGCGCATAGACTCGGGCATCTCCGCTGGCGGTGGTCGGGGCATGCGCAGCCATACCTGATTAATTAAAAAAAAAAAGTGTGTAATACTTGTCTATGGTAGCTTGATTTTGGCTGTTTGTGGTGGTGTTCTCATAGATATTGTGTCTACATAGTTCTTCAGTAGGAACAATTGGTAAAATAATGATAATCATTGAATAGTATTGAATTTTCTCTTAACCAATTTGAATGTCAGTTTTAATTACTAAAATTGTCTAGACATTGGAATTTTGAATAAAAGACTTTTTATATGAAGTGTAAGTTGCACTACTATGTACCAATAGATTCTATTTTTCCCCAATAAAAAAATGGTCGACTACAGGGCGTGGGCATAAAAAACCTTTGTGAGTTCCAAATAAGTTCTCAATGGCAAAGTTCCAAATGTTTAAATCTTGCATTTGGTTCAGGTAAATGTATTGAAAATGGCTACAAGAAGTCAGTTTAGCATGAGAACTTAGATTTTTTTGTATGCATTATATCATCATCTTTCGCTCAGTGTAACCCACTGCTGGGCATAAGCATAAATATATTCCAAACTCCTCAATCTCTTGTCAGGTACATCCATGCACTCCTGCCATATTTTTTTTATGCTACCATGAAAATGACCCATATTATAAGAATTATTTAAAAATCCCAAGTCCTTTGTTCTTACCTTGACGGCATCATAGATGAACCATTGAAGGGCAGTGAGGGTACCAATCATGACGATCCTAGGTCCAAGTCCCTTCCAGACTCCGGCCATACCAAGCTTGCCAACAATGGAGCCCACTGTCGCTGTCTTGTCCTGAAAATAATAATTTCATAAATAAGTTATGTAGTATCATATAAGTATCTTGGGACAACTAACTCACGGCCATCTGATCCCAAACTAGGCAGAGCCTGTACTTGGCAAACAACTGATAAATATACTTATATATTTATAAATTCATATTATAGATAAATTACATCCAGATACAGAACAAATGATCGTGCTCATCACACGAATATTTCTCTTGGTTGGGAATCGAACCCACAACCTCCGGCTTAGCAGTCAGGGTCAAGCGTGTCAGGCATGTCAGGGTTCAAAGTCAACCCATTACAGTACCGACGTTAACCCACTCGTAACACAAGCAGTAAGCTTAACACGAAGGGTTAACAAGCACTGTCATACATATTTGACAGTCGTTAAGTCATTACGATTCTGACAACCAGTTTTACTATGGCATACTGTATTACCCAGTAAAATGTGTTGTGGAGGTCAGATAGGCAGTCGCTCCATGTAAAAATACAGTATTCAATTATATCCGGTAAGACTGGAAGCCGACCTCAACATAGCTTGGGAAGGCTAGGCAGATGAATATCTATACTAAAATTATAAAGCTGAAGAGTTTGTTTGAACGCGCTAATCTCAGGAACAACTGGTCCAATTTGAAAAATTCTTTAACTGGTAGATGGCCCACTTATTAAGGAAGGCTTAATAAGGCTATAATTTGCCCCGGTAACGACGCCTACGCGGACGTAGCCGCGAGCGAAAGCTATTTGTGATAAAGATTGAAGCGGCGGTAGCCTAATGGATAGGGCGTCGGACTTGCGATCATGTGGTTGCGGGTTCGAATCCCACCCATTACACTACCGACGTGAACCCACTCGTAACACAAGCATCTCAGCTTAGCACGAGGGTTAACGAGATTACTAGTAATGTGCGACCCACATTGCTAGTAATTGCTAGTAATCTACTATATAAAAATAAGTCGGGTTTTCCTTCCTGACGCATAACTCCAGAACGCACGAACCGATTTCCACGGTTTTGCATTCGTTGGAAAGGTCTCGGGCTCCGTGAGGTTTATAGAAAAGAAAATTCTCAATTACATAAAAAAAATTTAGACCGCGGGCGGAGCTGCGGGAATAAAAAAAAAAGGATTATCTTACCTGGTTGAGCTTGGACACAACAGTGTCGGCGGGATGGGAGACAATGGCGCAGAAGACACCAGCAATGTAACCTGCAGCGAATGTCACCACCAGCTGCTCGCCCTTGGAGCACTGTTCACGGGGCTTCGGTACCACGTACTGAAAGACAAATGTTTATATAATTAATCAGCATTATTATTATTGTTAGGATTATTTCTATACATATTTGTCAAGGATTGTTTCTTTTTATGGGCAGATGCAGAATGTAGTAACACAAAATGTACTTGGGATATTTTTTGTCAATTTCGCTAAATGTATTTTCGCAATGTCTTTTAAGAATGTTTTTATCCGGAGACGAAAATGGGTTTTTTTAAAGACCGAATACCAAATATATATTAATAGAATTTGTATTACATACTTAAGTATGACACAAGAGCCTCCAACATTATTGATTGAATTAATTAATACTCAAGTCAAAAGGCCCAAGATCGTTTGATCGCAGTATACTATTTATGTTGTCTCTACTTACTAAGTTGGTTAGTTCTCTTTCATCCTTAATTCTTCGACTTATTTACTAAAATAATATATTAAGTACAAACAGCAAACTAGATAGTTATACAAGACACACCAACAAAGCTGTTGGTGTGAATTTAACGAGTGAACTACTTCGCCAATTTTTTAGTGTTTGATATACAACAACACGTAGTCAACGCACACACTCGCAATTTCTTGTCGGCTCTTTGTTGTATGGGAAATTGGGAATATGTTGTAGAGTTCGCTGTGTGTACATAAAAGAAATAATCATCTTAAATTAAATCATGTCGACCTCCGTGGTCGAGTGGCGTATACACCGATTTTCAAGGTGTCACTAGCTCAGAGGTCCCGGGTTCGATCCCCGGACGGGTCAATGTAGAAAAACAACTTTTCTATGAATTGTCTCGGGTCTGGGTGTTTGTGGTACCATCATACAAGTGCTTTAGCTACTTACATTGGATTCGGAGCAATGTCCATGATGTTGTCCACATTTATTTATTATTTATAAATGATATTCTGCGAAATTGACATAATGCAAAAGAACAAATTCGTTATAGCATTTTGCGTGACCTTCTGCACCTAGACCATGGTATACTATTGATTATTTGTATTAAAAGCCCTCAGATCTCATAATCTCATGGTCACCGGGCAACTCCGCTGCACACCGGCCACGCTGCGGTCCGCAGGGAGAAGTGTGACGTCACCGACCATAGCGCAGCGACATCCCTCGAGCGCATTTTTTTCGTCATCGGGCAATATTAAAGCTAACTATAATAATATACTTACAGGAATAATTTAAAAGGAGTGCGGATATTCAACGAGGTAATCAGGTATGAGACAAAGTGACAGGTCACGTGACTTATACTCTTTAAGATTTCGACCTATGTTCCTTGGGGAAAGTTGTTCAGTTTTATGCAACCTGATTACCTCGTTGAATATTCGCACTCCTTTATAATAACCTCAATTATCTATTAAACTACACACAAACTTAGATATATTATTATATTAAGTAGTCTGCAAAGACTAGCCTGTCTCATGGCAACTGGGGCAATGTCCACCACACCTGGGGCGGCCCTGAACGCTCTACTATGCCTAACGCCCCTAAGTATGCATATTGCTAAGGAGGCGGGGGCAAGTGCTTACAGGATTAACGCTCAGGGGGGCTTCAATTGCATATCCCAGAGAATGAGAACAGTACTGGAGGACGTAAGAAGCACACCAACTCTTTGCATGACTTCAGATATCATGGTTCCAAACTGTAGCTTCCAAAAGAACTACAAAGTGGAAATACCGCACAGGGAGGACTGGTTGGACAAACAAGTCACCTGTGAAACTGGTAGCCTAATATGGTTTACTGATGGGTCTAAAATGGGCACTGACGTAGGCTTTGGCGTATATGGAGAGCAGCCAAAGTTCCGGCTATCTCAAAGCCTGGGCAAATTTGCATCCATCTTTCAAGCAGAGGTTTACGCCATTATCGAATGTGCGGAAGCAAACCTACGAAAAAATTATGCCAACCACATAATTTACATTAACTCAGACAGTCAGGCAGCGCTGAAGGCCTTAGACTCCAACTTAATAACCTCAAAGTTGGTAGCAGACTGCATGAGTCGCCTAAATGCTCTGGGAGAACGAAACAGAGTAACGCTGAGGTGGGTTCCGGGCCACGCGGGAGTCGTGGGCAATGAAAATGCCGACGAACTCGCTAGAGCGGGATCGGGAAAAACACTGTATGGTCCAGAACCTTTTTGTGGCATTCCCAAAAGTCTCGCCCGAATGACCCTGGAGAACATCTATTTGAACAAGTCCTGTAAGGCATGGTCAGACATGCCAGGACTGACTCACTCCAAAACTCTTGTTAAAGCCTATGACAAGAGATACACTAAGCTGATCATAGGACTGAGTAGGAAAAGAATGCGCATTCTAGTTAGAGCCCTCACTGGACACTGTTGCCTAAACAGACACATGTCCACTATGGGACTGTCCGAGACAAGAACGTGCAGAATGTGCCAGGAGTCAGACGAAACTCCGCTTCATATTCTGACGGACTGTGGACCTTTAATGCGCAAGCGTAGCTTACACCTGGGCAAACATATCCTTGGCCCACAGGATGTAAAAGATATCGCCCCCCAAAAGCTACTGCGATACCTGGTGGACGTAGGACTTAGTGGCGAACTGTAAAGATAGCAGCGGCGATCACAATAGATCGATAACGGTCGCAGTGATACTGGGGCTGCAAAGTCCCAGAATAGCCGCTAAACAAATAAAAAAAAAAAAAAAAATAGATATTATATTATCCTTTATGATTCTTGAGGTGATAAATAAATGACTACCATTTTCTAAAATGTAAGCTAACCATTTCTTTGTAACAATTCAGATAATAATTTTATAAACTTAATTTGATCGTAAAAAACAAATAAACCAGTTGAGGATACTGCTACCTATTCTCCTTGTTTCTATATCCTAAAGGATATAGAAACAAGGAGAATAGGCCTAGTCGCCTCTTACGACACCCACGGGGAGAGAGGGGGGAGGTTCTATTCTATGCTGAAATCCAACATCAAAATAGCAATTGGTTCAACTTGGGCCCAAAATATAAATATCAGCAGTCCCAACGTACCTTGTACAGGAGCTCGAGGGTCTTCTCGAAGCAGGCGAACTTCATCATGGTGTAGGGGATCTGTCTGCCCCACAGCGGGACCAGACCCTTGTAGAAGGTGCCGTAGCCCTCGTTCTGGACCATCTTGGGCCACGCCTCGCGGAGAGTGCTGGCGAAACCAGGCATGGTCTGAATACGGACCTGTATGGGGAAATTTCATATTAGTAACTGTTTGAAAATAACAAGGATTAGTTTACTATTTTATACATGGATGCCTACTCCATTCTAATAGTCGCTATGAAGAACATATAAACACCAAATTTGTAGGTTTTGGGTAAAAACTACAACATGTACAGTCACGAGCATAAATATGTATACACATAGCGAAATTGTAAAACTTATTTAGCGAGAAGTTTTTGTTTTAACACAAAAATATATGCTTGATTTGAGAACTTATAATTTTATGTTATTAAATGATTAAAGGTTGAATTGATGGTGAGTTCCTGTTAAATTATTGTTTTACAATTTCGCTATTTGTATACATATTTATGCTCGGTCTGTATATAGATATGGTCAATACTGAAATAAAAATCTGCAGTCTGAGTTTTTATAATCCTTATTATTTTTCACATAACATTTAAAATGTGAATTAGCATAATTATACTAAAAAGCCCTCAGATCTCATAATCTCATGGTCACCGGGCAACTCCGCTGCGCACCGGCCACGCTGCGGTCCGCAGGGAGACGTGTGACGTCACCGACCTTAGCGCAGCGGCTCCCCTCGAGCGCATTTCTTTCATCATTGGGCAATTAATTAATATTATCTTCAGTGAAGTCTACTAGACATAAATCTTACCATTATAATAATAACACCGGCCTATGAATGTCCCACTGCTGGGCACAGGCCTCTTCCCATATAGAGATGGGATGAGCATTGATCACCACGCTTGTTGGCGATTTTTAGATTCATTTATTTGGAATCCAGGTTTCCTTACTATGTTTTAAATGCTGTCTTAAAAGCATTAAGACACAGACAGTAAGACAGTACAAATAACTTTGAAAAGTCTCATCGGTACTTGCCTGGGTAAAGAGCACCAACCATGTGCATAAGAATCCGGCCATTGAACCGGTAAGCCATCACAACATAATTTTACTATTATCGCTAGTCATTCATCTTGCAGACAATATGACCGCGGACGAAAATCACCGCTAGTGTTACCAACTTTGGAAGTTTTTCCCGAAATTTAGGGGGGAGGAAGTGTTAACAGGTGAAGAATTTTTTGGGGTTATTTTAAGAAACCTGCAATTTTGGTATAAAATCTGTTGAAATTAAATGAAATCTTAAGAAATAACTCTTAAATATGGTATTTAGTCATTGGGTATGAAGCAAAAAAGGAAGATTGTTAATTTTAATAATAGCGGACGACTTTGGCTAACCATAGATTACATGAGAATCTATCTATACTAGGTTTTTAGAGAATCTAAAATTTCTGGTAGGGGTTGGCAGCACTGACTCACAATAGTTGCCGCGAAAAACACCCGCGAACTCAAACCTCCATTGTTAGTCTTTTTATTGAGCTAGGTCAGGGGTCGGCAACCTGCGGCTCGCGAGCCACATGCGGCTCTTTGGATGTGAGGCTGCGGCTCTTTGGTTCCATTCGCAAATATTATTTATTTTATAAAAAAAAATGTTCTGAAACGATTTACGAGGTTTAGGCATTAACTCTCAGCTAGATATTATTTTCTTATGAATAAATATATTACTTTTTTTATCAACAAAATTTATGAAAATATAGAGGCTATTTATTGTTGGCAAGAAAAAAAATTGTGGCTCTTTAAAAACTTGAAATTTTGTAAATAGTAATTTTTGGCTCTCCCGACTCAAAAGGTTGCCGACCCCTGAGCTAGGTGATAAAAAATCGCGGTATTTTTCTGCGTCCGCTTCCTAATCGTCAATATTTACCTTAGCAGCCTCTAAGGGTGACAGGGCGATGTCAGCGAAGAACTCGGCGGTGGCCGACGCAGCGAGGTACACGCCAGTACGGTAGGTATACGCTGTCTCCTCATCAAGAAGGCCAGAGTAGGTCACTTTGAACACTTCGTACAGACCAAACTTGCAGAGACCCTGAAAAAGATTGGGAGTTTAGTTTTGTGGGGAAATCGGGTAATATTTTAGGGGTAGTGGGTAATTTGTCTCATAGCTTTTGTGTCTTCAGTTATGCTCAGTAGGAACAATTGGATATTTGTTATAATCATTGTATAAAGTAATTTTAAAACGAATTTAAAATAATGCCCTGTTAAATAATTAAGACATACAGCGTGTAAGAAAAACCCTGTCTGATCCCTAAGAGTATAATCCGGTATTGTACTACGAACACATATACGTAGCCATTAAATGGTTGGAGATTATTATTTTTCCCCAGTGAAAATAATTAAATCAAAATAAAAACTGATCCAAGGCAACAGCAACACTGACCGCTCCTCAAAGTTCTCGTACTTACTACCTGCAGCTTCGTGTCAAAGAAGCCGCCTATGCGAGACGGTTCATGAACTACCACGAATACGCCTTTATTGTATCTGACAGGGGTTTTGTTACATGTTGTATTTAATGTCATTTAAGCGATTTCTATCATCGTTAACTCTTGTCAAAATGTACTCTGTCTAAGGGGGCATAGCCCTGAACAATCAATGCTTCTGCTAGCTCACCTGCATTGAGTACCCGATGAAGGTTGGTGCCCATCCCTTGGCGAGCCCCCTCATACCCTCCTCCCGGACCGACACTTTGAAGCCGTTGACGACATTCTTGTACTTGTCGGGATCCACTTGCAGACGGCATTTTACTAAGTCAAGGGGTACAACAGCTGTGTGGGTGATACCTGTTGGCAGATGGAAACAATTGTGTTACTTGCAAGAAGGAACTTGACAGAAGATTTTCAACTGCATGTTGCTAAATCAACTCAGCCTATCTTGATCCGCTAACGGACTTATCGGCTTACTCACGCGCATTCTCGGGATCGCCCGACTAGTTTCAGACTCAATAGGAGTCCTTAATAATGAGCTGACGCAGCGACGGCGGTTTTGCTCGCGTGGGCGTCGTTTATCGCGACAAAAATACCTATAGCCTTCCACAGTAAATGGGCTATCTAAGACTGATCGAATTTTTCAAATCAGCCTCTTAATTTCTGTGATTAGCGCGTTCAACCAAACAAACTCAGCTTTATAATACTAGTATGGACTAGCTCATGCCCGCGGCTTCGCCCGCGTGGTTGTTTTTTAGCCAACGTATACAAAAACTTAACAAATTATATAATATTATCAGCAAGTAAGGTCTAAAATAATGAATAGCATCTAACCATAAATATTACACCTAACTCAATATCTTTATATAAAGTATCCTATGTTACTTCTTATACCTCCAAGAATATGTGTAAAAAGTTTCATGATGTTCGGTTTAGTAGTTTTCGTGTGAAAGCGTAACAAACAAACTTACAGTCACATTAATAATATTAGTATAGATAAATTTTGAAATTTATTATTATTGAGTCCCACGTGCGATCTTTGCACTTAGATAATAGTGGTCTATGTTTGTATGATGTAATCTATGTGTTGTCTATTATCATACATGTGAGAGATAAATATTTGTGGAATTCGTTACATTGAACTATATTGGAAATACTACAGGATTATTTTAAAAGGAGTGCGTATATCCTACGAGGTAATCAGGTGCATAAAACTGAACAACTTTCCACAAGGAACATGGTCGACATCTTAAAATGGAAAATGCAATTTTTATACAAAGTGTCAGGTCACGTGACTTATGTTTGTATGAAAAGTTGATTTTTAATTTTAAGATTTCGACCTTTGACTGATATTTCTCGTTCTACCTTATTTATTTTTATTAATTGTTTGTGTCCCGCACTATGTCATCTACGCAATCTGAGCTCGCTGTCTTGCAGCACTGCTAATGGGTTTGATTTTAATAGTTTGTGAATGAAAACAGCGATGGAATCCATTTTAAAAAGTTGTTTTATTTCAATGTCTAACATTCGCGTATACATGTATAATGTACTCTGTGGCGTATACCTCGGAAAAAAAATTACATAACATGTAGAATAATTAAAAACTAAAAAAAATGGTTGCTAAATCTCTGTATATGTGTTTGTGTGTGTAAGTATGAATGTGTTACTACTACATGTGCGGTTTTAAAAGTTTTTCTGTTTATATAATAACGTATCGTAACTAGACATACTATAAATAAACAAGATAACGATATGTACCTTTATCTAGCAAACTGCAATTTTATCTTAATCTCGTCCGTGATTGAAGACGTTTTGGCGGATAATGTCTGGCACAGATTATAAAATGAATAATCTTTTGTTATCGATATTTATGGGTAGGGCTTTAGAAAGCAGGTAAGTATTTAATCGTGTCGAAAAAAAATAAAAAGATGTTAATCTGTAAATTATGTAATAGAAACTCCCAAGAACTCAAATAGAGAAGGTTTTTTTATGACCAGTTTTTTTTTGGCAATTTGTTAGTACATTTCTGCCAGCGTCAGTCTTGAGAATTTCCATAAGAATTGCACAAAGAACAAAAGAAAGATTAAATCATGAATGAATACTAAGGGCCCATTACACCATCGTCGGATAACTTTTATTCGACGAATAAAATTGATGTTTGACAGTTTCTGAAACAACAGCTGTCAAAATTTTGAAATTATTCCTCGATAAATAATAAAATATTATATTTTACAATATGATGTAATTTTTGAATGGGTTAACTTTTATCTGTTAATTTCTTGGTTACTAGCGATTTTTGACATTCAATCATACAGTCAACATCAAAAGTTTTGACTCACAAATACATGGCAACTGTACTAAATGATGGGTATAATTTACAATCACATACTTTTGAATCCATTCGACGCCAGTTCTGACGCGAACTCCGTTCATTAGTATTAAATTTCTGTTTTTGGTCATCTACTTTTGCTGTTGACTGTACCATATACAAATTACTACAAAAAAAAAATAAGATTGAAATAAAAAACCTTGTTTATCTATTGTTTGTTTCTGTTTATAGAATGTATTTGTATGCCTTGTCTATGGCAGAAAGCCAAGGGTCGAATGCCTAACGACTAACGTACGTCAATACTATGTACTAATGGTAGTAACCTTTAGAATATTTTGGATACTTGCTATTGACATAGTGAACTACTAAATCATACTATTCATTTATTTATACCTACATATAAACTTCTTTTACACACAATGGGTCAGCCATTAAGTACGCCACCGTACATTATGTACAATGAGGGATTTAATGGCTGACACCTTTTATCCCGATTCCTTAATTAGTTTCCGAGGGAAATTTGAAAATTGTTTACAAGCTAAGCCGTTGGCAGACATCTTTGAAATTTGGTATTTCTCTATTACAGCGCAAGCGATAACACTGGTGACAATTTCATTACATTTTTTATTACTTTCACATTTTTCATTTCTTTTTGAACCCAATTCTGAATTATACGCAGATGAATTCGCGGGCTGAAGCTAGTTACTAATAAAAATGCTAAAGAACGCCCTGAA
Organism: Plusia festucae; assembly: GCA_950381575.1. Classification (NCBI taxonomy): domain Eukaryota; kingdom Metazoa; phylum Arthropoda; class Insecta; order Lepidoptera; family Noctuidae; genus Plusia; species Plusia festucae. The sequence goes on from OX494457.1 coordinate 2,428,407, forward strand.
AAGTGGGTGTGTCAGGTAGGTATACGGATAGAAATACCTACAAGCTGGTACGTACGGCTTTTGTTATTTATAGCATTTGTAATGACAGAAACATTCAACACAAGGTTCCTACGTGACATTCTGAGGCCAACATACATGATTTTGACGTGAAAAAGTGTCACAAGCCGCCTGAGCCGAGCGTGCAAGCGAGAGCAAAAAACACCGCATGATAGCCCACCTCCCTAGTTCTCGGTAGGCACACTGCGTAAGGCAGAAGACCGGATGTTGTGGCGCATCTTGGGAGAGGCCTATGTCCAGCAGTGGACAACGAAAGGCTGAGTTGATTGTTTAATATGAGTGTAGTTGACGACCTCCGTGGTCGAGTGGCGTTCACACTGGTTTTCAAGGTGTCGCCAGCTCTGAGGTCCCGGGTTCGATCCCCAGATGGGTCAATGTAGAAAATCAATTTTCTACATTGTCTCGGGTCTGGGTGTTTGTGGTACCTTCGTTGTCTCTGATTCCATAACACAAGTGCTTTAGCTACTTACTTTGGATTCGGAGCAATGTATGTGATGTTGTCTACATTTACATATAAAGTAGTTATTTGACAGTTGTAGGACTTACCGCAAGACAGGATACCGCCGAGACCGCAGAGCGCGAAGTACTTGGCGGAGGCGAACTCGCAGGAGTCGCCCTGAGGCACCACCGCGGCGGCGGCCATGCCTCGGCTCTACATCGGAAAAAAATCAAATTTAATACAGTATCAACTACGATCTCCTTTTTCCCAATTGTATAGGGATGTTGACAGGATATTAAAAGGCAAAATCTACCATAACTAAAATAATAATAAGAAAACAGAACTTTTTTTCTTTATTTTTTTTTTTGTTGTTTAATTAATTAATTAGGGAACAAAAACTAATGAAAGATTGGCATAGATAAAGTTCTTTGTAATTTAGAAGTGGTGGTTTGTATTTTTGTAATATTACTCGCCGTTGCAAATCGAAATTCGAAAGAGTTAGTGACGTTACGGCGTACGCGATCTTTTTTTACTTTATCGATGTATTTTTTGATATACGAGAAAAAAGAAAAAAATACATGTCTAATATTTTTTCATAGCTTATAAGTATTTTCTCATAAAGTTCATCTAATAAATCAGATTATGTCAAGCCCTCAGATCTCATAATCATTGGTCACAGGGCAACTGCTGACGCGACGCACACGACGGCCACGTTGTCTGCGACAAGACGACGACACTCGTCGTCGACACGACGCGTGCGACACGACAACCCCCCTCCGGCATTTTTTCTCATCATTGGGCAAAGTATTTTATTATTTGTATATTTTCATCTAATTATAAGTTTGAATCGGCTAGAGTTAATTCCTTCATATTTAAATACTCCATAGCAATTTTTGTGGATATATTTTTTTACTATAAGATTTTTTGAAGCAATGATACTAAGGTCTTGTCATGATACTATCGATAATCGCATTGCTTGATCGCACGACGCAATTTGACATTCAGGCGCAGTTCTATTGCCATTACTCGTGCGATGCGTCCGACGATAATGATCGAGGGACCGTGCGTCAAACATACGTCGGACGCACGTCGCCTTAGCGATGGTATTAGGACAGCTTCTTAAGATAAGGATAATTATTTTCTGACCTCTTTCTCAGTCCTGAATTTCGGAGCAAACTTAATGGTGTCGTGTTTTTTTTAAGAGTCACTAGCCATATGGCTCGCACATCACTAGTATTCTTGTTAACCCCTCGTAATAAATGGGATTCGAACACATGATCGCACTTCTAAAGCCCTTTCACGTCACAAACTACCGCCGCTTGGAAAGCGGCGTTATAAGTTTAAAACTGTGAAAATAAGCTAGTTCTTTATTAATTACCTGTTCTAGTGCTGGTGCGGGCGTGGACGCCTGGCACTGGGCGGGTGTGAGCGGGCCGCGGAACGGCGAGTTCCGCGCCATATCTAATATCGACGAGAACATTATTCTGGAACAAATTACATGATTATTAGCATAAATTATCTTGAGTATATAAAATGTAGTGGCCTAGCGGTTTAATAAACGGTTTTGCGGGCATAAGTTGCAGGTTTGCAGGCAAGTACCAATGTGACTTTTTCAAAGACATACGTACTTTCTTAACTGAAGGAAAACAAAGTGAAGAAACCTGGATTCCAAAAATTGGAATCTGAAATCCCAAATCCGCAGAGAGCCAGCGTGGCGATCAATGCTCGGGTTAAGAGTCCAGTAGTATAATGAGTGGACCATGATTGGGGGAAAAATATTCACAGTTCTTCCTTACACGTATGTAACGTAATATCAAAAGAAAACTGAGTAATGATATTGCCAAAGTTACCTTAATTTCCATGTTCATATTACGTAACTCTTCAGGTGAACTTTAAAAACTTGGTAGATAGCGGTATTTTGTAGTTCTGACCGGTCATTGAACTTAGTATATTATTGATGTCCATTAACTATCCACTATTATTTACTTACAAATATTATAAATGTATCGAAATAATATCTAAACATACAATACAATGCTTTTTAGCTGATAACACCGCTTAGTATAATTATAGCAAAATAATATAATTATGTAGTTTAATACAACTTTTGTAATGGTGTCGATAAATCGATACTATTGCACAAACCTGCAATCTGGACAACACTATTATAGATTGCTTTATTACGTCAGAGGGATGTGCCCATATAAAAATTGGGTTTTTTTTTGTTAGATAATATGTACTGGACTACAGAAATGTTGCCATCTGTTCCCCTCCTCCCAGATAAAGAGGAAAAGGAAGAATGAGGAACACATTGAACACTTGATTGTTAAATTATATCCACAATAGGGATGTGGATTTGGTAAACTTAAAATTGACTTATTCGTAAGTTAAATATTAGATAGTTATTTTTATACGATACGTATTTTTTCCTAACCGTCAAATTTGACAAAGTGACGTCAAAAGTAGGCTAAAATAGTACATACAAGGGACGTGGCGAGCCCCCACTCCACATAAATGCGCTGTATCTAAGTAAATATTCATTATTTCGAGAAAGTGTCCAAAATTTTTTTTTTCGGAAATTGCAAGAAAATTTTCTGCATATTGTTAACAAAAAAGTTGAAAAAAGGTTTGTAATAACAAAAGAAACATTTATTCTTATGCGTTCTTATGAAGCCATAGTAAATATTTTTTTTTTTAAAGGAACATTGTTAAATGAAATTATAATTGATGGGCTTAAAGTCACATGATCAGTATTATCAGATAAATAAGTTATGTAGCAATATGATACAGCAAGATAAGCCAATATGTAATTAGAGTGCATAAATAGCATTAAGAATGGCTATAGGTACCTAAGTTTTTTTTTTCATATGACGCCTGCTCTAAGGAATTTAATCCTTGTGTCGCGGGGGTTTCACAAACATACAAATCACATGCACAAAGAACACCCAGACCTGAAACAAGCCTTTTGTGGATCACACAAATGCTTGTCCCATGCGGGGATCGAACCCGCAGCACGTCGCACACCACTCGGCTATCCGTGCAGTCAAAAGTGGTAGACTTAATTTATTTCTTAAGAACTGTAGCTCCGGTTTCACTAACCTAGTGTTTCTCATAAAGAAAGAAACATACTGTTAAAAAGTAAAAAGCCTTCTTTGAGAATTGGGCTCTCAAATGCAAAAAGATATTTTTAAATCTTTGATTCAATCGATTCACATCTTCTGCATAGCATTTCCCAAGCTATTTTGGGGTTGGCTTTCAGTCTTACAGATTTTGTTAAAAACTGTATTTTATAAGCAACTGGATATCTGACCTCCACAACTCATTTTACTGGGTAATACAGTATTCAATAGTAACAGTAAGGCCGGTTATCAGAATTATAATGATTTAATAACTGTCAAAGATCACTGTATGACAGTGGGGCCATCATATTACCATGCTTTCTGAGGCATGGATGAATAGATCCAAGTGTTCAAAATAAGAGGGGATGCTTAATATGCTTATCAGCTAACACTAGGATTCTAGGCCCTTTTATCAGGAATCAAATGCAATATACCTGCAATGTTTCATAGTTACCTAGTGGTTCAGACCTTTGTATGCAAATGATTGCGGTTCGAACTGAGGCAATTACCAAAGTGACTTTTTCAATACCATTGACAAACGGTGAAGAAAAAAATTGTGAGGAAACCTTAATTCCGACAATTGGAATCTGAAATTGTCAACCTGCATTGAGCAAGCGTGGGGATTTGACTTTCTCTATATGGGAGCTATTATATTACAGTATTACTAGCTGTTTCCTGCTGCTCCGCCCACTGTCTCAATTTTTTATTTTATATTTGTGATGTAAGCTATCCTATCTTTCAAGTTGGATCAAACTGCACATGGTGTGCAAATTTGATTAAAATTGGTTCAGTAGTTTGGGAGTTCATCCCAGACAAACACTGGAATTATATATGTATAATAGATTATATACCAGCAGACTATTATGATACTTGGCAATGTCTAATGATTGATTTGTCTCTTTAAGCCTTTGCTTTGAGGCTATGCAGTGACATAGACACAGGCTGGTATTACAGGCCTGCACAAATTTCCTCTATGGTTAGAATTTATAATCTAACTCTTTGGATAAACTGTCAGATTAGTCTCATTTAGGTAACAAAGCCAGAACTCCCCATTACTTGACACCTTAGATAGATATAAGCTTAAATCCAATAAAAGATTTAGCTAATCCAATAGTGAAGAAGCAAAAACCTTCACTACTTCAGCCAATAACATTTAACTTCAAAACTGGGTCAATCAATAACTCCTTTGGTGTTCCATAGACTAAAAGAGGCAACCTGCATGAAGGTTTTACATCAATTTTATAGTTTATAAATTGATAAGGTGTGTAAGCATAATGAGTAGGTTACTTTGTTCACATAAAAATAATATCAAACCTGAGAGAGTTAGTACTCACAAGTACTTACAAGTATATAAAATTGTTAAGTATTTAATAAGGCCTATCTTTCTTGAAGAACTTAACATATGTATGTAAGGTACCTAATACAAAAATACAGTGGAGGAAAAGTATAAGATAAGTTGATATTGCCAGTAAATGCTGCGAGTTAAATGGCAAAAATTGTTGTTAACACCGCCATTTACAGTTGAAAAGATCGTTTCGTTTTCAAAGAGTGAGTTTAAATCAAGCACTAAAATCAAACTTTGTATTTCGATTTTCGAAGAATATTACGAAACAGCTGAAAATCAATGCCAGTGTCAAAAGTGACGTAGATAATAAATGAAGGTTAGATAGTGAACAAATTAGAATTAAAGGGTTCAAGAAACAATTAACTAACTAACAACGAATTAAGAAATTCTATCGAAAATAATATAATAGCCAAATAAATGTGTCATTCTGCATTGCAAAGCTACGTAAGCATACGACGAGTAACTTTTTTTTAATCAATACCGCATAAAACCGGGTAAACGTCAGTCCTTATTCAACAAGCTAGATTTAAGTCAGCAACGAGATAACAGCGGTATTATCAATGCAGACATATTTTCTTTACTTTCTTAGTGAAATTTAGAATATCAAAATAACATTTAGAGCAAGGTCACGTGCAAACATAATTTCATTAATGTTACGTAAGGGAAATTCCGGCAGAATGTATTCCAGTATCCACAAAATGTAACGAAAAACCAAAATTATGAATGAAAAAACATTAAAAATTACAAATTAGGTATTCATAACGAAGTTATCTTTACTTACATGTTTTAGATCCGATGGAAACTACTCAACACACCGTGAACACACCGCACCGCGCCTGACGCACAGTGGTAAAGGAAACAGATGTGACAATGCCAGCGCCATAACGGATGTTACATAATCACGTGTAGTTTTTTCACATTGGCAACTCCTCGTTACACTTTCCATCAAAATATATTTTAAAATTTGTCCTTTTAATTAGAATTACCTTCAGGTCACTGCATAAATATAATTTATTCTGAAAACATTCTTGAATCAATTATTTGATCGTAAGCCTTTGAGGTCTGGCACAAGACACAGGTGAATTATGGTGAATACGACTAAAGGCGTGATAGTAACTTCTACCCGTACTTTTGAACAAATCAATCTTCTATCTCGAACTTTACAGTTTACCATAACACCTCTTTTCCATGATGACCTATTTTATATGAGTATTTAATAAGTAAAACCTCTCCCTCAATTCCTACATAATTTGTCTGTATCTCAGTGTATTTCTATCAAAGACATTGTACGTAAGTACATTACAATGTCTTTGATTTCTATTTCTTTACCTCTACGTGTGCCTACGATCTCCGATTTATTTGATATGTAAAATGTACTCTGTGTATTTGATTACATCTTTCCGTCTGTCACCTACCAACCCGTAATAAACAAAGAATGGAAAGTTTTATAGTGATTTCTTACGCTAAACCTATCAAATAATTTGAAAGATGGCTTAAATTTTAATTCAAACAAATAAACAAACAATATATGAAAATTCTGAAATAATGGATTGATTTACCTAGTGCTAAAGTCGCAGCTTCCATCCATGCCTGACCATAAAAAGAAAGGCCAAACTCAAGGATGCATTTCTCCGGCGAAGTCGAGACGAATGTTAATCAAGAGTATGGAAATACGAGATATTCCACAAAGAATGCTCTGCGCAACCCAGTCTTTTGCAACGCCATCCCCTTCAACGTCTCATTCATGCAATTGCAACGAAGAGTATTGCACTCCAAACGATTGTGGAAAGCCAAAACCATCTATCCAGGTCTGTGCAGGCCCTCATGGACAACTGACAACTGTTTGTCCGCGAACCTGTAAGAAATTTGATGGAGAAGTGGTCGATGATATGGCCTGCTGTCAGGAGATGCTTAGGAAACTTGCTCGAGAGTCTTTAGCACTTAACCAGGTAGAGAAAAGAGTAAGCATACAAGAACCACACGATACTGGAACATGCGCACTCCCGAGTTGTGTTGAAAATAACCCAGAACCCGGTAAAGCTCCTTGCTTATCCCAATCATATCCTCAATTAAAGCCACCGCCAACTCAGCCGATGTTAATGTGCCCCGGTTGTAAGGACATGTTGGAGCCAAACGATGGAGGGTTAGAGGAGACTTGTTCAGAAGATTCCTGTAAGAGGAACATGAAATCAAAAACTAATATACATTGTCTCGAATGTGAATCAAAAGACAAAGTACCAGAGCTGTCAAGTATTTGTAACAATCAACGATTGAGGACAATGCCTCTTGTTACTCCCATCCCTTCAAGAAACCTCACCGGTAGTATCGCAAGCAACACTAGCGAAACCCTCTCCTGGAAGCTGTTTAAGAAAGACAAGAAATCCAAAAAGGATGAAAAGAGGAATATAAAGAAAGCTAGTGAACAGTCTTGTAATCATGAGAAGTGTATCGCGAACAGGGACTGTCCTTGCCGCTTTCCTCCTGCCTACAGCCAGTATTACAACTGCACGGGCCAGATTAGCGGCAACTGCACATGCGGTGAAAATAAATAGTTTATCCTGTAAATAACTTGCATCCCTATTAATAAACAAAGATGTACATATTACGTGAGTGATTTATTTTTATGATTTCTTCTTCTATTCGAGTCGATGGTAGAAACATGTGTTGCAATACCTTGGTCCAGTATAAGGTACTTTCCTAGCCCAACACATTGCCATATCCTCGGCTTCATGTTTTGGGACATGGACATCACTTCGACTGCTTCATGTTTCGGGGCACAAGGGTAAGATAAGAGACAGAGCATGGTTTGTGACTCAGCTCCATATCTACAACCTCCATTTGATCTGTTACGTTAGCCCCAATTTGCGAGATTTAAATCAAAGAAAATGTATTCTTTGATTTTTGAGGCGGATCAGGGACTAAGTCCTCCACGAAAAAAACGGTCAATGAGTGGGGGAAAGATTTGGCACGTTTTGGTTCTGTGTTCATTTTCTTTGCTGAATCTTCTACTGTTTGATTACTTATTGTAAAATATCCATACTTTTTTTCATATCTTACCAGCCCAGAATATGACGGCTCGATTGATTGGCCCCTCTTTTTTTAACTTCCTTAACTGATACTATTTAGTTCGTCCAATCTAGGACTTAAAAAAGTTAAGTACCGTAATGAAGTTTCTGTTTGAGAACTGATATTCTAGACTATCTCTAATGTTAATCATCCTTACCTAACGTAACCAGGAGCCTTCTCCAAATACCAATCTACTGTTTGAAATTAAAACACCTTGTTGTCGTACTAAAGATTTACTTCCATAAACTTCTAGAATATAAAAATTTCAACAATAAATTTTACGTTTGTTGACAATGACTTCATTTTTTTGGAATCCATTCGTCGGCGCCAATATGGTAACTCGTTTCTTAGTACCAGCACTAATTGGAGGGCTAGGTGGCTTCGATGTAGGAACTTTACGAGCTTTTTGTCGAGGTGAGCCCGACCTGAGACTGCTCATAGCTGAAAATTATCAATTAAAGTTAAAATAGTTCTCTAAACAGAGACTTATCTTTTTTGGACAATTTTTACGATTACTTCATGATGGAATTTAGACAGAGCTTAAAAGGAGGGCTATACGAGATGAAAAAGACGGTATAAAGATTTGCCTTAATCGTAAATTAATAAAACTGTATGTAATACTAAATCAGGGCTTGTGGTGGTAAAACTAAAATAAAAATTGATTTTTTTTTAAAGAAACAGTTTGCCCAGTCCTTCTATCGCTTCGTGGCTTCGGCAGCGCCGCCATTTGTCTGATGGATATTATTGATGACATAAAAACATTACCGGGCAGAAATCACTGTTTTCTTTCATATTATTGTTGAATCTAAGATCATTTCTCAATCGAAACATGAGAAGTTTGGAATAGTTATGGCCATAATAAGGCCCGTCCTTGAAAACCGACTTTTCTCAAACGATATTATTAAGTAACAGCTTAAAAGTTTTTCAAAGCATTATATTGGTTTTCAAAAAAATTACATACCTGAAGTGGGGGACCGCGGGGAGCCTCGACTATTTGGACTAATTCCTCGACGTAGAAACCTTGGGGACGGTGGTGACTCTTCTAAATTCAGTTTAACTAAAGGAAAAACGAACTAATAAATTATTCAATTCATTATGAAGTTGCGTTGTATTTTGTATTGGCATTAATTTTAATGAATAGTAAATCAAATACCTTTTTTTAGAACAGGCGAATTTTGGTTGGCAGTTGTGTTTTTAGATGGTTTTCCTGTAATATTTCACAGATTATTTTAGTGAACAAACTGAAGTGGATTGTGTATATAATATAATATCGTGATCCCTTGCTTAACTGAAGAAAGAAAAGCCCTGCAGCGGTGTGCGCCACGATAAAATTTTGTCGTGGCCTTTTATCGAATCTAAACGTCAAAATATCTTCGTTCGAACTTTTTCTCTTCGGTTCTAACATGCCTATGGCAAAGACTGGTTCTAACGACACGCGCAAGCTAGCCATGTTAAGGCCGAAGACAAAACGATATTCTGACGTGTAATACTCGATAAAATAACAAGTCAATTTTATCGTGGCGCGCATACTAGCCTGGCTGGAGACAGGATAAAACAGCTGTATGGACCGTTTAAAAACATAACCTAGTCCCAAAAGTCACGGAACTTCAACTAACCGCATATCCTTTCCAACTGCGCCTTCAAAGGCCGCAACAGCAGGTTTACGTGTTGAACCTTACTATCATTAATAAAACCGTACTTAGTCATATCAATAGATGCTGTCTTCCTGTAACAAATCTTTTGTATGAAATTCTTGGTTTTAGTAGACATAGAACTGTTACGAGACAGATTTCTAATATTTCTTGGTTTCCGCTTTACATTCATATCTCTGAAAGTTATCTTATACTTTTCTTTAAACATGTACTCGTACGATTTCATTAGGCTATTTCGCCTGAGTTATTGATGTTTTATAATTATTTTTATCTTAAAGTTAATTATGACGCGCGTGTTTGGATGTCATTTTGTATTTCTGCATAAAATCTCCTTGTATTCCAAGAAGGTTCTTAGAAATGCAGAATTGCTTAAGAAATGGTGTAAATTCATTTTGATTGAAAATCTTATTTTATAGCCTTATTTCTATTATTTCTTACTTAGGAAAATATTATTTCTTACACTAAGGAATGATGAAATATCATCAACTAAATAGCTTTATAGTTTTACCACGTTTCGATCAGATCAAGAACTCATCGTTTGCTTAGGGCCATGGCTACAAAAAAAGTTTCTAATTTGACAGATGTGCAATAGTGCCAACCAAACAATGTGGCATTTTTTTATTTGCAACATTTTTTGAATTTCTAAACGAATTTTATCGTACGGCTTGTAAGTTATTACTTTAATTGTTTTAGTGATTTTGCACTCAGATTTATACTCCATTTATTATAGCATTAGAAAAAAGAGGCTCGCAGAAGCAGGAATTGAAAACATTTTATTTCAAAGAAATTGTTTTAAGTACTTAAATAAACGAAATAAAACTTTTTTATTTAAATTACGCTTTATTTATAACAATATCTTCATCACACATTACAAACTTACACCAAAACAATGAATGAGACAACCAATCATGTCATGATGACTTAGATTTTTAAGATTAAAATAAAAGTAATTTTTAGAACAATATTTTTATTAAAATAACAATTTACAACACACTATAGTGAAACTTCTTCGTCTTCATCATAGGATTTAGTCATAATAAATAAACAAATAATGGTAGGATAATAGTAAAACGAAAAACGTTCCAGTATTGTTCATCACTGCTTCTTTTAGCTTTTTAGCATTGACACTGTCATTTTAGATTGGAATGAAATATTATAAATAAATGAAAGCCACATAATTTGTTATGAAAAATGGTTAACATGATTACAAATAAGTGTGACAGCTGGTATGTAAATAGATTTTAATTTATAGGCGTCAATCGTAACTGTAACAAGTTTTATTGTACTTTTGCAACAAAGTGTACATTATAAATAACCTTTTTTAACTTCTGTCTAATGCTATTTTAAATGGAGTATAAGTGCGGACTAATTTAATGATCCTTACTTTTCAATACAAGGTGTATAGCGCAGTTTCGGTATGAATTTCTGTTGGAAATAACTTTTACATTCATACAGTTTTCGGACGAAAACATATTTGTTTTGGGAGTGACAGCCTGTCTGGCAAATTACTGATTACTGAATTGACATTACTGATTTACTTCTTGCAACTACCACCAAGTTCGTCCATTTTTCAAAAATATTCGCGAAAAAAACAATATTAAATAAATATGTGTGCATTACACGAAGCTTTGACGCCAATTTCTTGGCTAGCTGGGCGCTGGAGAACTGAGGAAGGCCACGGTGCTTATCCGAACATACCGGATTTTCAGTATCATGAGGATTTGGAGTTCCTTTGCATCGGTGAGTACGATTGAAAAAAAAACAATGTTTTTTTAATGAATTTATGTTTTATGGCTGAGATTTGTAAGAATTATGCCAGCAACATATTAAAATGATCATATTACTTATTCATGTAAAAGTTAAAACAAGATTTTCTGCGAAGAAATGACTAGGCAGGAAATGAAGAAGTTATGTAAACAAAATGCCGGTAGTTATTAATTATTCAGTATTGATACAGTTGCGAGACAATAATGATTATTTCAATATTCTTGCTGATATAGAAAGTGATGTATTTAACCTTATTTTATCGAAGTTTTATGAACAACCTTATTAATTTCAATATTTACATATTAGTAACTAGCTATTGTTCGTTCGCGGCTCCGCCCATACCCGCATCGGTTATCGCGCCAATAAATAGCCAAATAACCTTCCTCGTTATATGGGCTATATAAAGACTAAAATTGAATTTTCTTATTTAATTATTAGAATACATTTAATTAAAAAAAATGTTGTGATTAACATGTACAACCAAATGCTCAGAAAAGTCTTTAGCTTTAAATATCTATTTGTTATGAAACATAGTCTGTCTTGTTATATCATTTATAACGTGAGAATGGATTTTCTTGATATTTTGCTGGATTTGTCTGTCCCTAATTTTTTTTTTTTTGATAGCCTATATTAGTCCCCCTGCTGGGTAAAGGCCTCCCCTTTCTCCCTCCAAACCTCTCTATTCTGTCCCTAATAGCAGAATAAAAATGAAAAATGATGGAATGTTTACTAAGAAAAAAAAAGTATATGAAAACAATGACCTTTTGAAATGCGGGTAAATGTTAAAAAAAAGTAGAAAATTATCAATATGGCTATTTTACTAAAGTATGCTGTAGGTATTGTAATTCAATATCTTCTCCAGGAATTTGTGTATCAGTAAAAATTACCATGTAAAATAAAGTAATAATTCATTATTTATTATGAAGAAGGCAGTGGCGTGCACAGTTAGTTCGGATAGGATAATATAATGTATATACAAAATTTTTTACATAAAACTGGCAATTCCGCTTGTTGCGGCACCACTAGAAACTAAATCAATATCTATATCATGTGCATGTCTGTATTTTCAGACTAAGAATAAACAGTTTTGACGACCTCCATGGTCGAGTGGCGTACATACCGGTTTTCAAAGTGTCGCCAGCTCTGAGGTCCCGGGATCGATCCCCAGACGGGTCAATGTAGAAAATCACTTCTCTACATTGCCTCGGGTCTGGGTGTTTGTGGTACAGTCAGCATCAAAATTTGATTGATGACCACATTTAGATTTTCAAAATCGCTGTACCGTATTATATCTAAATCGCTGACATGACAAGGGCCAGAAATGAAAGATTATCTTAAAAGGGCTTAAGTAGGTGACCATCACTTTTCAAAAGTCACTAAACAAAGTTATAGTAAAAAAATCCCTGAACAAGATTAAATGTTTTTTGGGTTTAATATGTGTGTGTATTTTTTTCGGTATGTGTTTGGTATATTAATTAGGACTCGACCGACTGCCTCGTTGGTCTAGTGGTCGCAAGCGCGACTGCCGTGCACGAGGTCTCGGGTTAGATTCCCGGGTCGGGCGAAAAATATTTACTGAGTTTAGAAATTCTCAGTACCGCTCGGAGTCAGGAAGTGTGGCGGTGTTTACACCCCCGTGCCTCGGCAAGCACGTAAAGCCGTTGGTCCTGCGCCTGATCCCTCTCCGGTCATGTCGGTCAAACGTCCCATCGGACTATGAGAGTGAAGGAACAGAGAGTGCACCTGTGTTTGCGCACACACTTGTGCACTATAATATCTCCTGTGTGCATGGCTGATCTCACTTGAGATAGGCCGCCGAGGCCGAAATTCGGTCTGGAGATTATTATATAAATTAAGTAGACACATGCACATGTAAATCACCACCCTTTTATTTATTATCCACAAAATTAAATGGTTCCTCTTAAATCTTTCCTCTATGGAGTGCACGCCCATAGTAGAAGGTTGTATATCAAAAATTGTTTCTACATAAAAATCTGTTTCTAAATTACAGGTCAACCGATGTTCAACTTTAAGTCCACATCAACACATCCTGAAAAGAAGACTCCGATGCACCAGGAACGAGGTTTCCTCCGCATCAAGCCTGGCACCAATGAGTTGGCCTTCGTAGTAAGCCACAACTTCGGCCTAACGTCCCTTGAAGAAGGCCAATGTGATGTAGAAGCTAAAACACTAACTCTCGAAACGGTGAACTTGACTAGAATATCGTTTTCAAAGCCGCCATTTGTTATAAAGCTGAAAAGGGTTATTACTTTGGTAGCGCCCGATACGTTGGAAATACTTCTTTACATGGAGACACAGAATACTCCGCTAACGGAACATTTAAAGGCTGTGTATAAGAAAGTTGAGGAGTAAGAGAATCTAGGAAGTAGTCCATTCCAAACATCATTTATAATTCTTATTTATGATTGTGATTGACATCCTACTAATATTATAAATGTGAAAGTGTGGATGTTTGGATGTTTGTTACTCAATCACGCAAAACGGCTGAACAGATTTTGATAGGTTAGAAAAGAACATAGGATACCTTTTATCCCGATTCCTAAAGTAGTTCCCGAGGGAAAATTGAAAATTGTTTCCGAGCTAAGCCGTGGGCTGACAGCTTTGAAATTTGTTATTTTTCTCTATTACAGCGCAAGCTTTAACACATGCGAAAATTTAAGAAAACCTAACAACCTAACTTTTCTAATGTTACCTTCTTAGAATTTGACATAACTGTAAATCGTTTGACATGCTGCTGTGGAGTTGCGCCGTTTCTTCTCCACAGCTAGAGCACTTAGGAAGCTGTGAAGAGTGCCAACACTTCACAACTTCTTAAGTGCTCTTCCTAAATTTCAGCGTGCTGACTAGTTTGTCGACGTTATAAAAGTCCTACTTAGTAGCCTAATTTGAATAAAGGCAATTTTAATCTAGATCTGTCAGGTCAACAAGTCTAGCAATAAAAATATGTCCATATACATAAAATACATTTTTTTTTATTATTTATGGACTAATTTTTATTGTTAGATCCCTCTCACTGTTTGGCTTATTTACAACTAGCTATGGCCCCCGACTCCGCCCGCGTGGGTGTCCGTTATAGCGACAAAAAGTAGCCTATCTCCTTTCTCAGGGTCTAGACTATCACTATACCAAATTACATTTAAATCGTTTCAGTAGTTTAGGGGTGATTGCGTAACACAGCCAGGCAAAGTTACTTTTGCATTTATAATATTAGCAAGGATGTTAGCAACGTTCTAAGATGGGGTCCGAATTTATGTGTTTTTTTTTACTTTTTACTCATGTATGTTACACATAAGAATATATACCTACTCTTTTATATATTTAGTAACTAGCTTTTGCTCGCGACTACGCCCGCGTTGGCGTCGGTTATCGTGACAAATTATAACCTAACCTTTCTCAACAAGTGGCCTATCTAACAGTGAAATAATTTTTCGAATCGGACCATTAGTTCCTGAGATTAGCGCGTTCAAATGAGAGATTTATTTAAGACTGTCCTACTATATCAAATTCCAAGGCGCTGCGTAAACGTGTGTCTTGTTGGCAACAAGCCTCCAGTGAATAGGTATTTCGTATTCATTTAGAGTGTTCTTCAAACTTAATGGCGGCTGTGAAGTTAGTTATACTGCGCAGTACCCCGCCCCGTACACCCGCTGGTGCAAGAATTTGTTACTGCGCAGTTGCGACGCTCTCGCACGAAGAGGTAGATAAATACATTATACCACATTATAATACGCGCCACGCAATCGAGGTCTCTTTATTGCCAACTCGGCACCGCCACAAGACACCGTAGTTACGTAGTAATACGTATTATGATCCTAATGAGTTCTTTGCCGTAATTTCGGCGTCTGTGCGGTGTCCGGTGATAACAATCGGTAAAATGCGATTCAAAATTAATGGCTTCTTTGAACATGAGTGCGGGGCGAGGTACTGCGCAGTGTGTAACTAACTTCACAGCTGCCATTAATTTTGAATCGCACCATATTTCAAAACATGCCAGATTTATTTATTTTAAGGTTTATTCGTAAAATTGTGTAAGGTTTAAAATAATAAGTGGCGAAAGAATACTATAGGATTTTGTGTTGGTAAATGTTCCTTTCTTTTCCTTTATCTTTAAGTAACATTTGTTGTTTTGAGTAATAAAATATAATTTATTGATATTCGCATTTTTTTTCGACACAAACCGATCAGTAATATGGTGTCTGTTATACCTACTTATTTAACTTATATGTAGGTATGATCATCTTCTGGCTGGAAATGGCCCCTTCCCTGCGAATCCGTGATGGTTCAGAAAGAGGCCGCCCGACCAGTCGTGAGAGAAACAGAGATGGCCCGGTAATCGGCTCGAAAGCGCCTAATTTCCGAATAAGTTGAAGCCTGCTTAAGTTCACAGCACACATAATAATATCAACTCGGAAAGGGTTCGACACCGTATCGCCTTTCGCGTCGCCGTCAAACAGACGTCATCCGTAAGGCCTCCTACTTCCCTATGTGTAAAATGTACTCTGTTGCCTCCTACCAATACCTCACCCCGCTCACCTGTCAACACAGCGCCGCATCCACACTAAGGCCCGAGTCATACCGAAATGGCAGCGGCCGCCAGGCTGGCGGCGCCAGCGTCGCCGCTGGCAGCCGCGGCCGGAAACACCAAAAAGACGCGCGAAGCGCGCCGGCCGGAAACACCAACAAGATGCGGCCGTTCGAGTCACCGCGGGCGGCCGAGCGACCTTTTCAAGCTTTTCAGGCGATACTGGTCTTTTAAGTATGTAGTTAAAGTTTAAAATTATTTCACACTGAGAGTGCTCGCCGCGTCGCCGTCGCTGCCATTCTGGTGCGACTCGGCCAATTTAAATTCGGAAGTTTGTGTGTGTATATTTGTTACCCCTTCACGCTCAAATGGCTAGACAAATTATGATACAATTTAGTATGGAGGTCCTGACACCCTGAATTAACTTTTTAACCAAAATGGTCCATAAAAGGAGGAGGTAATCAATTCGGATGTTTATTGTTTAGCTATGTTACGTCACATACCTAGACCGATTTGCAATATTATTTTTTTGTTCGAAAGGGGTCTAACTCTTGATGACTCTGATGAACTTCGGAGCTATGTAGCAGAACTCATAGGATTACAGCAGAACTGTATTAACTAATTGCTCGTCACTTCGAATTACTTTATTTATACTGGTAGTGATATGGACCACTAACAGAGAAGGGATGGGGTGTCCGTTCCACATCCTCGTTACGCAGCCTCGCACCGCTCAGCTATCTCTTACATCTCTAGGTGGAAATGCAGCCTTTGTAGCGGGGTAAAACTCAAGACCAGGCGCTTTTTGTAAGTATCCCCCGCAAAAAAGATACTTACGGCCATCGTTCAAAACATGCAATTTTCAATCTACACTAATATTATAAAGAAGAAAGATTTGTATTTTTGTGTGTATGTTTGTAATGAAACTCAAAAACCGTACCGATTTCAAAATTTCATAAAAAAAAAAATATTCACCCTGAGTAACAAGGGCTATATTTTTTACTAAAAAAATAGGTAGATACCGCGGCCGGAGTCGCGGGGAGCAACTAGTTCTTAATAATTATAATTATTAAGAACTAGTTGTTATAATAATTAATAATACTTAGAAATAAAATAAAAAAATACGTGTACAGTAAAGATTTTTTATTTATTATTTATTAAATTACCCCAAACGCCCATTTTTCTAGATCGCTATGATACACAATAACAAAATTAAAACTTAATTAAAATAATGAAAATGTTATAAATTATTGACTGTCAGCCATGACACTTACAAATTGAACTAAATATTACTAAACCCAATCTTTTTCAGTTATCTGAACCCAAAGACCCGAAAAACAGATACTGAAGTTAAACATAGAATTATGAAAAATCGCTGAAGTAGAGAAAAACATTTTTTTTTGTGATTTGTTAACAAGTTGGTTCCCAGTAAAAAAAGGTAACGTACAAAACAAAACCTCAAAGCAAAAGATTTTACGAAATTAATGAATTTTCAGCAAGAATAGGAATAAGAATGAAAAAAATGTGAACAACATCACACACATTGCTCCGAATCCAAAGTAGCTGATGCACTTGTGTTATGGAATCAGAGACAACGAAGATACCACAAACACCCAGACCCGAGGCAATATAGAAAAGTGTTTATTTTTTCCTACATTGACCTGTCCGGTGATCGAACCCGGGACCTCAGAGCTATCGACACCTTGAAAACCGGTGTGTATGCCACTCGACTATGGAGGTCGTCAAATAAGTTTAGTACATAGAACTATAACACCTAGAAACGGATTACGCGCAAAAATAGTGAGGCACTTCAATCTGTGTCTTATCAACACAGTAGGATAGGTACATTCTCCACCAATAAGAAAAAGGCTTGTGTAAGTGTAAATTGACAAATAAGTAGACCTCATACAAGACTACAATGACGTACCGGGTTTTTAATCACAAATATCATAATTGATGAGCTATCTTCAATCAAAATAAATTAATCTAGCAATAAAATATAGTTTTATACTAGGTGATATCTCCATGGTTCTACTGTTGCAACATTTACACAATATATTCTGCTGTTAAAATAATTTTCCGGTATCAATTTACCTGTTTTTACAAATTAACCTTTGAATTTAAATAATGTACCACAGACACACACTAACTGACCTGGTGTTGGCGATGCTGTTGTCGAATTTAGTGTTTCAACTAATAAAATTTTCGTGGTTTTAGTGTAAAAATAATGCCCTCGTCCAAGTATACCGTGAATTAAAAAAAAATTGTGTGGTTTTATGAAACCACGGTAAAAGTGAAACTTTTTTTCACATTATAGATATTTAACTAAAAATTTTCGGAATAATATTCCATTAAGGGTATAAAAGTAATATGAGTAAATAGTCTATACACTACACGGTCAGCTGATGGAACTATAGACGCCGCCATATTGGCTCGGCTGCTCTGACGAGCGCCTCTCACTTTATCCCTACTCCGCAGCCGACCGTCACGCGACATGCGACACACAGACCAAAAAATTTGAAACGATGTAATAAAAGTTTCACTTTAAAAACTTCGTTTCCGATTATTATAAATTCGAGTTCAACAAAATGAAATTAGTACAACAAAATATTAGTTCTAGATTTTGCCACCAGGTCAGGAAAGTCTGCAGCACTAGGCGACACCATGAAGTAATAAGTAAACATGGAGAAAAGACTCCAAACACCTCCGTGAAACCGACTGTGGGCTGACCGTCCCTTTCTAAATACATACATAAGATAAAGAAAACATATCACTGTCTAGTTCTTTTGTATGTACATATTTAGAAAGAGTGGGTCAGACCACAGTCGGCTTCACTTAAATGTTTTGAGTGTTTTCTCCATGTTTAGAGATTTATAACTTCATGGGCGACCTTCGATCAATAATAGTACTAGATTCCCGATAAGCGCTTCAAAAACGGCCCGAAAAATAAGAGCACAAATACTGTTGTGCTCTTATTTCAAATTAGTATGGTCCAATCATAGCCAACGTTAAGACGTCAAAATGCCGCAGTGCGCGTTCAAAAATTGTGTAAATAATGACCGTAACACCAAGATTTTGGAAGGAATATCTTTTTTTCGGTAATTTTATATCATTATGTCTTTTTCATAAAATAAAAACTGAATTAAATAGTAATTATAAGTCTTTTAGCAAATATTACGATTGTTTGACCAATGTTTGCTACAACGCGCCAACTATTGTAACAAACATCGACTATTCTGGAAAAGGGAATGCATGGAGTAGTATTGTTATTTTATGTTTCTTTTTTTTTATGAAAATTTTTGTTTGTAGATTTCCTAGCGACCCATTTCGCTGTGCAGAATGGGTATTGATATATATAGTAACAAGATATGTATTGACCCTTTAAGTTTTATAAAAGAAGTAATATTTTAATCCAAGCATCGTTGTGTCCGGGGACCGCTGAGTTAATATAGTATTAATATTTTTTTTGTTTTATCATTTTTTAATCGAACTTTTTATTTTTATTATATTTACTCAGCGGCCCCCCCCCCCCCCCCCCGACACAACTATGCTTGGATTAAAATATTACTTCTTTTATGAAACTTAAAGGGTCAATACATATTAATTTGATAGGTTTTACAGGATACTTTGTGTCCAGTTCGACCGCGCGGCCATAGCGTTTTTTTTTTAAAAAAACCATGTCAATTTTTTGTAAAAATTTGTCAAAGTTGATTCCCAAAACCATAAATTTGTCAAAGATACGGTTAAAAAGTTATAAGGGTTTGAACATGGCCGCGCTATTGAAACGCGGCGAACCGCGCGGCCACTGAGATCTTTAAAACTAAGCCTTGTAGAGACCTGAAATTTACGCAAATGCAAGATTTAATTTGTAAAAAATTTGTAAAAATATAAAAAAAATACTCAGGTTTATAGTTTAAGAGCTATAACACTAAAACCGAATGGCCGCGCCATTGAAACGGTGGAGAAAACGCTATCGCCTGTATCTCGCTGAAAAAGCATCGCAGAGGTCTGGAGTTTTTTGTAATTACCCAGATTTGAATTTGTCGAAACTAGGAAAAATACAACAAAAATTCCTAGGTTTATATTTCAGGAGCTATAAGACTAAAACGATATGGCCACGCCATCGAAACGGTTAATAAAACGTTATTTCGCCTGTATCTCGCTGAAAAAGCATCGCAGAGGTCTGGAGTTTTTTGTAATACCTAGATTTTAATTTGTCAAAACTAGTAAAAATACAATAAAAATTCTTAAGGTTATATTTCAGAAGCTGTAGAACATTATCAGTATGTGGTGCGATAGGGTGACCATGTCTTATTGTTTACAGAATACTTTCTACTTATTGTTACAGAAATTATAATTCAAGGATAAGTAAAATATCGGTGATTTTTTATTATATTTTAGTGTAAGTAAACAATTTGTGATTTTTGATTATATCTTAGTGTAAGTAAACAATCTGTGATTTTTGAGTTTTTTTTTTTAATTTGTAACATTCTGTGATTTATGTGACTTTTAAACCAATAAACATAATTGTTTTTATATTTATGGTTTCATTTTAATTTTATTTAGAATCCTTGAATTATAATTTCTGTAACAATAAGTAGAAAGTATTCTGTAAACAATAAGACATGGTCACCCTATCGCACCACATACTGATAATGTTCTACAGCTTCTGAAATATAACCTTAAGAATTTTTATTGTATTTTTACTAGTTTTGACAAATTAAAATCTAGGTATTACAAAAAACTCCAGACCTCTGCGATGCTTTTTCAGCGAGATACAGGCGAAATAACGTTTTATTAACCGTTTCGATGGCGTGGCCATATCGTTTTAGTCTTATAGCTCCTGAAATATAAACCTAGGAATTTTTGTTGTATTTTTCCTAGTTTCGACAAATTCAAATCTGGGTAATTACAAAAAACTCCAGACCTCTGCGATGCTTTTTCAGCGAGATACAGGCGATAGCGTTTTCTCCACCGTTTCAATGGCGCGGCCATTCGGTTTTAGTGTTATAGCTCTTAAACTATAAACCTGAGTATTTTTTTTATATTTTTACAAATTTTTTACAAATTAAATCTTGCATTTGCGTAAATTTCAGGTCTCTACAAGGCTTAGTTTTAAAGGTCTCAGTGGCCGCGCGGTTCGCCGCGTTTCAATGGCGCGGCCATGTTCAAACCCTTATAACTTTTTAACCGTATCTTTGACAAATTTATGGTTTTGGGAATCAACTTTGACAAATTTTTACAAAAAATTGACATGTTTTTTTTTAAAAAAAAACGCTATGGCCGCGCGGTCGAACTGGACACGATACTTTTGCGTGGGGGGTTTTTCAATTTTTTTTTTTAATTTATGCTTTTTAAATTTTTATTATCATTAACTATCAATTGATTTATAGATTAATTAATCATATACACACACACGGTACTAAATTTCGAATCGATAGGACATTATGGAAGGTAGTCAGATCCCCTCATCAACTAGAAAAGAGCTGATAATCTTCAAACGGCTGAACAGATTTTCATGAAACATAGCTAACATTACTCCCGATTACTTCACCTTTCAAACAAAAAAAAAACAAAATAAAAATCGGTTCATCCGTCCGGGAGCTACGGTGCTACAGACAGAGACATACACAGACACAGACACACACACAGACACGTCAAACTTATAACACCCCTCTTTTTCGTCGGGGGTTAAAAATATATTAGATAAGTAGTTTGACTCCACTCATTTCTTGTCCAAGCGGCGAGCATCGGTCGTAAAATTTTATTGCTTTTTTTGACACTCTGTAATTCTGACCTTAAATCATGCTATCTAAGGTTGAATTTCTTTTGCTTTATGTTGACCAGCGAGCTTCGTCGTAAAAATTTATTGTTTTTTTTTGCATACCTTTGTGAACATAACTTTAAACTCATGTATTTAAGGTTGAATTTACATTAATGGATATTTTTTTCAACTAGGATTAGGTAAAGACGATTGGTGCCAGTTTTTAAGTGAACTTTTGCATGGGATTGTGTATCTAGTACTATTATTGATCGAAGTGGGCGACACTCTAAGTTAGTTTTTTTTTCTTGACATGAGATTTAAAATTCATATAGCAAACAAGGCAAGGGTATCAATCATACAGCCACTATAAAGTTTGAAGTAAAACTTCTTTAAGCATGCTTGACTTGAGGAGTAAGTTGGTAATGCGTGACGAGCTCCCAAAGCCAGTTACGTTTCCTATATCTAATTCCCCATCCAGATTCTCCACGAAGGGACGCGAGTATGAGAGTGAGGACGGTGCGCTCGTGTCCCCCCTCGGCTTTGTGTCGGTTTTTCAGAAGTGAGTAATAGTAATAATAATATCTTGTGACAGCTCACACACGGCCATCTGATCCCATACTAGGCAGAGCCTGTACTATGGCAACCAGACAACTGATAAACATACTTATATATTTCTATATACATACATATTATAGATATATAACACCCAGACACAGAACAAATGATCATGCTCATCACACAAACATTTGTCCTGGGTGGGAATCGAACCCACGACCTCCGGCTTAGCAGTCAGGGTCACTAACCACTAGACCAACAGGCCCGTCAGCAGTGTAGTAGACGTAGCAGGCTCAATAAAGCGAAAGTGTGCATGACTAACACTCCCGCAACCTCCACTGGCCAGGACTTGTGCCGATAGTCTGGATCGCATAAGACACACTTGCAGGTAAAGAAGTTTTACTACAATCATATTGTTTAAAGAATACTCCTTTTTTTCACAAAAAAGGACACCATATCATTGAAATAAAACTATTTTTAACAGATTTCAAGGTTTATTAAATATTTCTTATTCTTATCCAACACTTTTAGATCTAAGTGCTGCTCAAACTTAATTAGTACATAATTGCTGGATATTGAGTCAGTTTCATAATTTTCCTAGCCCGTGGGTCCCATAACAAATTAATTATTATCTATTGTCTTAGAACAAAATTAATAGTTTTATTTCAATGCATAAACATAAGAAATTATATCTCCGTTACAATTTAAGCTTGGTTACACAGTCATACTATATATCAAACAGTAATCAGACAAAGTAATGTGGCTTTCTTGCTACTATTCCGTATTCTTGTAACGCTGGAGCTAAATCCTCCATGGTCATTACATATTTCTTTTCTTTAGGACCTTTCTGGTTCTTGGAGGTTTGCGTTATTTGACTAGTTGTCCGCATTTTACAATGCTGGAGTGCATCGTTGGCTATGTCGGAGAGGAACTTCTGTGAGGCGAGGGCTATTAGCCGGATCAACCTGGAAAAGTTTGAATAATGTATTAGTCATAGTAAAAATAAGCAGGACAGTTTAAAAGATCTCTGGAACAAGGAGAAACAGAATTTCTTCTCTTTCTTTCATACTAATGTTATAAATGGCAATGTGCTTGTCTGTCACTTTCAAAGCTAAACAAATTTTGAGGAAACATGGAGTGGGTGAGCTTGGATCTCAAGTAAGAAAATAGGCTTCTTTCTACCGCATTCCTGCATCCCAATGGACTTGCAAGATAAAAGCTAGTTTGAAATAAATATAATGGATTATAATAACAAACATAAAAATAAATTTTTCATTAAAAATATGTCTCACTTTCAGTTCAGTAATAATTATAAGAATTTTAGTTTACACTATTCATTGGAATATAATATACTGATATTATAAAGATGAAAGGTTAGTATAATATAATTAAGTATGTTACAAATAACTCAAAAACTAGGACCATTATGAAAAAAAAATTTCTCATTATACAACTATGTTATTCCTGAGTAACATAGACTATATTTATTTTAATCATTCTATAGCACCATAGACTATATTTCTAATATTCTCATGTCACAATGTTTATTACCATATTCCTCTGAAACGGCTGGACCAATTTGAAAGAAATTTTGTGTGCATTCGTAGGTCTGATAATCGGCCAACATCTATAGGGGTGGCCCTTTCCAGATTTTTTTAATATGGCAGAATTACATTTGCTGGGTCAACGTTTACTGTTGTATATACCATTACTTAACATTTGTATGTAAATAAATAAAAACTTATCACATCTTAAATACTTATCTCATGATCAAACAGTGAGTAAAAACTAAATGAAATACTTATTTACTCAAAGCACTATATAATAGAGCATGTAATAAAAACCCTGTCCGATCCCAGTGAGTATTATTCGGTATTGTACTGCGAACACATATACGTAGCCATTAAATGGATTGGAGATTATTATTTTAGGCCAGTGAAAATATATAAATTAAAATAAAAACTGATCCAAGGAAACAGCAACACTGGCCGCTCCTCAAAGTTATTGTACTTACTACCTGCAGTTGTGTTAAAAGAAGCCCCCTATGCAAGATGGTTCATGAACTGTACCACGAATATGCCTTTATTGGATCTGACAGGGGTTGTATTACATGTTGTATATGTGCTTAAGCTTAGTGTATGTCATAATATATATATATACATAGTATATATTAGATATATAGTTTTAACATTAGACCAGTTAGTTAGTGTTCTAATGGTCTGTTTATAATACTTATGTATTACGGTCAAATTAACTAATTTATGGGTCAAAGTGCATTTTAACGTCTTCCCCTTTTAGTAAAGGTAATGTGTGCAATATTCTTTGATGCCGCCGACTTGAACTGTAATGGTTTTCTATCGACTATCAAGACAAGAGAGGCCTTCAAAATAATTTATGAGTTATACGGCTCTGACAATGTTTTACTCGTATGTGGGTAGTATATGAACGTTTTAATAGTAAAAGACAGTTACCTAGGGTCCTGGGACTCGAAGCCAGACATATTCAGGTAGTGTGCAACCACGGAATCTGGTATAGATGTATTGTAGTTCTCGAGTTGAAGAAGAAAGTCGCTCAAAGCGTGGCCAGCGCCTGTGTCATCGTCCATCGCGACAGACGGTGAGCCCATGCGACTCATCTGCATGGCGCTGTCAACAATTTTAACCAAATAATTATAAAATAAACAAAAACCAAACTTTAGGGATACACTTTTTACTTACTCAGCACAGATAATGTAGAAAAAATTCAGCAGTTCAATGTCATTGAAAAATGAGGTTGGTTAACCTGAATACGTTTTGTTGTCAATTAAAATTAATGTTAAATTATTTTACAAAAAGATACAAGAGAATTAGAAAAACAGTATGTATTTAAATAACTCAACTAAATATCATGATTCGCAAATGATGGATTGACCATTAATATGTGTACATTAAGAGAAATGTCAAAATTAACACTTATAAAAAATAAATTTTAAGCAACCACTAAACGCAAAATGTGCACGTCATTCGAGGGTTTCCATCCTTTAATATTTTCCTCTACATTTGTAATTTACTATCAAATCTGGGAAATAAATTTAAATTACAAATTCCTTGGAAAAAATAGAAAAAAGTCGAAAAAGTAATAAATGGTAAAGTTATAGTCTTTAATAATGTTCTAAGGATTTCTGTATTTTTAGAAGACATTACTTGATCAAATTGTGTGCAAATACGCATTAAACATTTTTAATTATAATAAAGTTAGAAGAGATTCGTAAGAAATAATTTATCGACGTATAATTTATGCATAGGACTAATCGCACGTTTAATTATTGACAGATTTATTTTTAGAATTTAGTGGAAATTTATTTATTTGTAATGGTCACCCTGACCTCGTGGTGCTTTTCCGTGTGGTTGGCACCAGCTGCCCCTTCCTTCCTTCTTTTACGCCGCTCCTCCGGGCAGAACTGCGAGAGAACGTGATCGATCGAATTTCAAAAAAGGCACACACCTACCCCTTGTGCTCCCGTGATCACGAAATTACTCTAAATCTCCTGATAAAATAATCAGGGGTTCGTGTTTCGTGATTTATTCCATTCCGTGTGTGTACCCAGTTTCCACCTCAACCCGCGAGGTAATTACCAAGTGAGCACCTACCTAATCGAACAAAATGTCGAACCTCACGGATCCGGTCGCGTTCGCGAAAGATTTCATCGCTGGCGGTGTCTCCGCCGCTGTCTCCAAGACAGCCGTCGCGCCCATCGAGCGTGTCAAGCTGCTGCTCCAGGTACAGCACGTCAGCAAACAGATCTCCGCTGACCAGCGTTACAAGGGTATCGTCGATGCTTTCGTCCGCATTCCCAAGGAGCAGGGTCCCCTGTCCTTCTGGCGTGGTAACCTCGCCAACGTCATCAGGTACTTCCCGACCCAGGCGCTGAACTTCGCCTTCAAGGACAAGTACAAGCAGGTGTTCCTCGGAGGCGTCGACAAGAACACGCAGTTCTGGCGCTACTTCGCGGGTAACCTCGCCTCCGGTGGTGCCGCCGGAGCCACCTCCCTGTGCTTCGTGTACCCCCTCGACTTCGCGCGTACCCGTCTCGCCGCCGACGTCGGCAAGGGAGACGGACAGCGTGAGTTCTCCGGTCTCGGAAACTGCCTGAGCAAGATCTTCAAGTCCGACGGTCTCACCGGTCTGTACAGAGGTTTCGGAGTGTCGGTGCAAGGTATCATCATCTACCGTGCCTCATACTTCGGATTCTACGACACCGCGCGTGGCATGTTGCCCGACCCCAAGAACACCCCCATCGTCATCAGCTGGGCCATCGCGCAGACCGTCACCACAGTCGCCGGTATCATCTCGTATCCCTTCGACACGGTCCGTAGGCGCATGATGATGCAGTCTGGCCGTGCCAAGGCTGACATCCTCTACAAGAACACCATCCACTGCTGGGCCACCATCGCCAAGTCCGAGGGTACTGGCGCCTTCTTCAAGGGTGCCTTCTCCAACGTCCTCAGAGGAACTGGAGGCGCCTTCGTGCTTGTTTTATACGATGAGATCAAGAAGGTTCTCTAAATCTAATGTAAGAATAATTGTTACCATAATTACAATTAATTGTGATTCCAAATCACCACTGATTGCCACTCCCTTAAATCATGTATTATTAGACGCGAAAATTAACCTAGTAACTTATTTTAGTTAAATAAAAGCGTTATACACGAATTCCAACATTTATTTGTTTTATTGTACATTGGTTTAATTATTACATAATTGCTTGGCTAACCTCAGCTGAAAAGTTGCATAACACTCTTCTTTATTTATTTGAATTTAGAACTCCTCTATGAGTATTTTGTCTGTGATCATATCTAGCCAGCCAGTGTGTTATGTAACATCCTTATTTTCATTCAATGTTAGCGCAGAGGCCAAGGTTACATGTACTTACCTCCTTGGTATAATCTTAATAATAAGTCCTCTATTGTTGGAATTTACATCAATATAGTGAATCTATTGTAAACATGGTAGATTTTCACTTGTTATGTGGTTACTGAATCAATACATTACTTTTGTGGCATTGGGAGTGAGACCCTGTACTTTGTATTAAGGTGTTCTTTATAGAATACTGTGTAAAATCATGTTTAAGCCGTGGAATCCAAAATCATGTGATTGAAGCTGTTATGTAACAATGCAGTATGTATATGTGCTATGAAGTGTGCATGGTAACCTAGTAGGAATATAATTTTAGTTCACTTTTAAAAAGTGCTATGCTATGTAGTTGAAACCACATGTTAACATCATTAGAGAACATCATTGTACTGGTGTTGTGATCAGACCAGTGAAGAACCGGATACTTGTGAACATCTTGCTCGGTGTGAGTTTTTTGGTGTGAAAAATTCATGCAACGAGTTATTCTAGAAAATTAAATGTTAAATAAATACTACTTGACTTTTACTTAACAATTCACCTAACTTGAAGGATTATGTAAGCACCTAATGCTAAAACATAATATTATGAACCAACATAGTGCCTACCCAGCTAGATACCCACACAGAGAGCAAAAGTACCAAAACCTAGATTGGTACCTGTTCAGTATTCAAGAAAAACAGAGGACTATAATAATGGTTTTATTTACAAATTTGGCTCCTCCCAATGGCCATGCATAAAAGCTATACATAATTCAAGTTGCTGCAGTAAACACCTTGGAAACAAGTAATCCAGTTACTAAATCACAGTAACTAGCAAATAATTACACTAGACATCTGAAACATTGGCGTAGTTACAGCAGTTACATTACATAAAAAGTGTCAAATATTGATGACGTCACTTCAGGGGAGCTACTGGCGAGTTACGTAACATCGCGATCACGAGTAAATAAAATGGCTGATTTGAAACATACTCGAGATTCATTCATGGAGGGATAATTCTGCGTAAGTAAAATGACACGTAGTGACCAAACTATGACTAAAGAGTTATAAACCTTATATAATTTGGCCTTTCCTCGATAGAAATGACCTTGGAAAGAGTTCATTTTATCTTGAGAGATGTCGAATGCGGAATGTACAGAGTACGGCCGACATTTTGAATTTTTGACGTTTGCGTTTACTTATAATTATTCAGATGTTCAATATCTATTCTAGGAACTAAGGTCAAGGATAGCGTAGCTATTGCTTTAACTGCCTGCCTAGCCTGTTACCAAACTAGGTAGGTACCGCGTTACCATCTATTGGTTACGAAAGCTAAGGAATTTTACAATACATACGATATTTAAGTGATTACTCTGCTAGGCTGGCTTAAATCTAAACATTTATCAATTTATTAGGATGATAAAATAATCACATTGATACCTATGTTTTAGGTACCGATACTAGTTGTATAGTAATGCTGAAATAAAATTTAACCTAAAAATAAACCTAAACCGGTCACTCAAGCTAGCAAATTTTGGTTAGCGGTAGCGCCAGCCGCCGCGCCGAGTGCCGACCATGAAGGTATAGGTGCCGACCAAGCGTCATTCATTTGTCTCGAATTTTAAAAGTTGTCCTCATTCATAATCATGTAATACTGTCACCCATTTACTAGGTAACTAGGTAGGTAACTAACTACCTATTAATATTACTAATATTATTAATAATAATATTAGGACTGTATATAATTCAGTCAGTCAAATTACATACAGGCCTACCTAAGTCGTCGATGGTATTTTTATAAAAAAAAAACATACTTAATTAATTACCTAAATAAAATAAATAATATCTCGTTATTTATTAGGTATCAAATAAAGGCTTGTAATTTCGATTGAGTCGTGAAAAGCAAACCTAACTATGGAATTCATGAATCGATTTAATTGCAATGGAAATGACCTGAATAAAACAACCATAGCACACAAACACAACGTTGAAAATAATATGGACCTAAAATCGAATACGTAGAAGTTCCTAATAAAACGGGCTTCTACGGCAGTATATCGCCTTACTACGCGTTAACAATACGCTTGAAAAATTTATTGATTGGCTAGATAAAAATAATTTAATTATAAATTTAGAAAAAACCAAAGTAATGCATTTCTATCAAAGAATAGTAGACACAAATATGGATATTAATTATAATGGTCAAACAATAGACAAAGTTAAAGTAGCTAAATTTCTGGGAATATCAATAGATAGTCAGTTAACATGGAAAACTCAAGCGGATAATGTTTGCAAAAAACTTAGCTCAGCTGCATATGCATTATACAGTTTATCAAAAAAAGTTAACACTCCAACAGTACTGATAGCGTACCATAGTCTAGTTGTATCTGTATTGAGATTTGGTATAGTATTCTGGGGCAACTGTAGCGAGAGAGAAAACATATTTAAGTCACAAAAACGTTGTATTAGATCTGTATTTAATCTTAAGGTCACAGACAGTTGCATTCCTTTTTTCAAAAAATATAATCTTTTAACTTTCCCATGCCTGTATATACTAGAAATAGCAATTTTTGTAAAAACTAACCATCAATTATTCCCGACATTGAAAAATTCTAGAAACAGAACTACATGTTTAAGATCTCAATACGAAGATAAGTTATGTACCGGTAAATATAAAACTTCCCTATTGACAAAGAGTGTCATGGGTATGGCTCCACGAATTTATAACCATTTACCAAAGACGATAAAAGAGCAACCATTACGAAGACTTAAAATATTACTTAAATCATTTTTAGCTAAAAAATGCTATTACTCTGTTTCCGATTTTTTTGATGACAAGATAAATTAATTAAGATTGTGATTGTTTCTTGTGCTTACTATTAATATATTTTGCACAAACTATGTATTTTGCACGCCAGTAAGGCAGAATGTACACGGTTCGGAAAAGAAACATTGTAACATCTAATTATGTAATTACCTACATTGTAAGCAAATAAATAAATCTATCTATCTATCTACGCCATATTAGTTGAATACTTAGCTGACCGTCTGAGTGACTGAAATGGATATATATTTATACTGAATCATCGGCTGCGAATCGCGTGTAAATTTTATCGAGCACGTGTTTATGGAGCTGTGCTGTGCTGTAATTACGGTGGGTCATGGCCATTGAAAGTTTAAAAAAATATATTTTGACGTTTAGAATTAGAATTTCGAATGAAAGGCTCAGAACATTAGAGCGAGATGAAAGGTGGCCAGGACGGGGGCGTGGGCGTATTGAATGAAAACAATGTCTTCTGATGTAAACAGACAAGCTGCATGCAAACGTGAGCAAATACAAAAATGCTTGATACCTATAAAATCAGATAAAAAGGTCCATTTCAGAAAACTCATTTCTAGAATTATCAGCGAATTTTACACATAGGTATCTGATCTACCTATCCTTGTTTGAGTTTTAACTACACATAAGGTAGCTTTTTGAATTAAATTTATACCGTTATATTTATGTGAATTTTGCTATACTCTGTGTGGCAGGCAATGCTGCAAGCAAAAAACTGTATTTTACAGTTTTTCGACTGTGTTTGTGAAGTTGAGTAGTTTTCACTATTAAATCGACACAAACTTATTTATGCACCTTGCAAAAATGTAAGAAACATATTTTGCTGTAAATATGAATACTTACACATTATATGACATAAACTCATACAAAGTATTTTGTAGAGGCATTTCAGAGCTTAAAACGCCATCACCAGCAGAGCCGCCTGTAGAATGGAGATGCTGTGTTTGTGAAGTTGAGTAGTTTTCACTATTAAATCGACACAAACTTATTTATGCACCTTGCAAAAATGTAAGAAACATATTTTGCTGTAAATATGAATACTTACACATTATATGACATAAACTCATACGAAGTATTTTGTAGAGGCATTTCAGAGCCTAAAACGCCGCCACCAGCAGCACCGCCCGTAGAATGGAGATGCAGAAGATGTTGCTAAATTTTTAGTCTGCTCCCGGTTTAAATAATTATTTAACACCTTCCCTGTCCCGTCAGAAGACAACAATGGAAATGTTCATATGTGATTCACGGGACAGTGAAGGGGTTAATTTTCGCTGTACACCTACCTTAACTTTTGTTTTTATGATTTTATGGCCTTGCCTTTTTTTTTGGCTTTTTTAATAAAGGTTACTAGCAATGTGGGTCGCACATTACTAGTAATCTCGTTAACCCCTCGTGCTAAGCTAAGATGCTTGTGTTACGAGTGGGTTCACGTCTGTAGTGTAATGGGTGGGATTCGAACCCGCAACCACACGATCGCAAGTCCGACGCCCTAGCCATTAGGCTACCGCCGCATCAAAATATAATAGGTACCTACTTAGTTACTTACCTTTACCGTTACCAATAAAATATTTGTTTGTGTTTTTCCTTTGTTTTTTGTAATTATGTTGTCAGATATTTCTTGTATTTTAGGTAATTCTAAGATTTTTACATCTCAACTAGCACTCAACTAGTGTAGTATGATCGAAGCACCAACCAGACAGTTTAATTTCATTATTGTAGTTATAGGTCATTAACCTCATCTAACAAAAACATTTCTTATGTTATGCCGGTAGTTAAGATTGTATTTATTATTTCTACTTTGGTCTCATAAATACTTACGGTACTTCAAGGATTGTGCTCTGGAGGTCGATAGCCCCTGAGATTGTATCGAAAGTTGGTACCTACCTACCTACGTAGTCACGGAACAGAGCCAGCTACACTAAAAAAGGCGCGCAAAATTCTTTTTTAAGGAGTGTAGAATATTTACTGGCAGTAATTCATTGAAAGCGGCTAACGATTTCATTTTGTATTTATTTATGTACCTTTATCATATTTAATTTAGTTTTGTTATTTAAAATAAATATTTTATCGGCTGTATATCAGGTTGCCTGTGCCAACTGCCAATACCTACGTATTTCATCCTTGCGGTTTGTTCAACGTATTCTTGTCTGTTTGCCGCAATAATAAGATGAGTTACCAGCCCTTGGTATCTATATTTTTAGGGTTCCGTATTTCCGTACCCAAGGGCAAAACGGGACCCGGGCCTAGGGCGGCAAAATTTGGTTTTTTTTTTTTTTAAGTAGTTGCTTTGCTAACACGCCTACGAATATATACACATAGGTTCATTCTGCAAAAATAATACATGTATTTTCTATAGTTTATTTATTTTTTTACAGAACTTAAGGGTCGTAGGCCTAGGTCAGCCAATGTATCAAATCCGCTGGCGACATGGCTCATACATTTTTTTTTGTACTTGCGCTTGCCGCGATCCAACTCCAACCGATTTTGACAAGGTGTCCTTTTCACACCAACTGCCGAACCGCGCAGCTGGCCGGTTTAGCAAAAAAAATATGAATATAGAACTTATCTGACTAATAATAAAGTGGAAAATTCCTTGTTATACTTTTTTATGGCAGTGAGATTAAGAACAATGAGAGTTATTCATTATCAAGTGTAGGTTTTTATTATGTTTAATTTGAGCTGTTTTATCCGTCTTCATTCATTTAAGTTATGAGAATAGCCGAGTACGTACGAAAATCACTTCTCAACAAATAACTTATTTCTTAAATGCAATGTGGGTCGCACATTATTAGTAGTCAAGTTAAAATTAACGCTGGTGCTTAGTCGAATGCTTGTATTAGGAGTGGGTTCAGTAGTGGGTGGGATTCGAACCGGCGACCACATGATAGCAAGTCAGACGCCAGGCGATTAGGCTTAGACCGCTTCAAATCACAGAACACTAATACTCTAGGCAAGCTTCAAATAATATACCTAGGAGAATAATTATTGTTTTCCACGTAATTTTTGAATTCAATTTTGTTGTAATTTTATTTAAGTAATTTTTTTTTCTAAAAAACGACGCCTGCACTAAGGAATTTAATCCTTGTGTCGCGGGGGTTTCACAAACATTCAAATCACATGCACAAAGAACATCCAGACTTGGAACAAGCATCTGGTCTGTGGATCACACAAATTCTTGTCTCATGCAGGGATCGAAACATCGAACCCGCAGCACGTCGCGCGCAGTGGTAATGAGCGTGGAGACCTATACCACTCGGCTATCCGAATTATATCGTAATGCCACCATTATTCTCCTATTATGAGGACTCAAGGCCCAAATGTTCAAATATTCGCCTGATTCGCCACACCAGCTGCCACTTGTAAAGGTATCGCTACCTACGTTTTTTAATAGTTTCCTACTCTAAAAAAGGCTCTTTAGAATTGTAAGCGACTTAAGCAGGCCTGTAATATGCGTCATGAGTTTATTGGCCTTACCCGCTAAATTGTGGAGGATACTTTTTTTTTTTTTTTTTTTATAAAGATTATGTACATATTATTATGCAGTCGTTCCATGTAACAGTGATTAGATAAATCCGGCGAGACTGCAAGTCGACCCCAACAAGATTGAGAAAGATGATCATAATGATCATACGCAGATGATGAAGAAAATTATGTGAAAAATCATCTCTTACCCCACAAGGTCACCCAAGGCCGAAAACAAGGCCAAATATCGAACAAAGTTAAGATGACCGTCTATAATTAACGTAGTAGTAGTTGGCGCCAAATTACAGCTGCGAGGAATAGACTCAATAGACTTCCTGTTTTTTTATCGCTACCCGTGCAACGGGCGTTCGTTGCGATGCCGATGATCGAAAAGGCGACCGTTTTATTTTGAGAATACCTTTCTCAAGGATTGCGTTCGAAGTTCGAACTGTCGTTATTTATAGTTGTGCAGCCTCACGTAGAAACAAAAAAACCGGCCAAATGCGAGTCGGAGTCGCGCACCGAGGGTTCCGTACAAACCTCTACACGGTTTTTGCAATTTTTCCTTTATCTGTACTAGTTATATAAGACGTTACTTCGTACCAAATTTCAAGGTTCTAAGTCTACGAGAGTCCCTGTAGGTTTTGATTCCCGTGCGAGTTTCGAAAATTTGCGGCATAAACGGCTGTATCTTTTGATTGCTTTGGCTTACTCCAAGGGACAGTAGGCCTGAGTATTGGATATAAATTTTAGTTTGATACCTCCAAGCGTTCCTGAGAAAAACGGATCCTATAAGGGTTCCGTTTTGTCCTTTTGACGTACGGAACCCTAAAAACATTAATTTTCGCTTCTTGATAAAGTTTACTGAACATTAGATACTTACCTGAAGCAAGAATCTAAATATGTATTTCGTTGGATGATGCTGACATAATTATATTATGAAAAATAATATATTATTATTGTTTATTGGACACTGGGTTCGTGTGTCGGTTAAGGCCCAGTTCTTTGATCCCGAGTTAACTCAACCAATGGGTTAATAATATTAACC
This sequence comes from Plusia festucae, assembly GCA_950381575.1. Taxonomy (NCBI): domain Eukaryota; kingdom Metazoa; phylum Arthropoda; class Insecta; order Lepidoptera; family Noctuidae; genus Plusia; species Plusia festucae. Next base: position 2,462,931 of record OX494457.1, read on the forward strand.
CATTGGTTAATATTATTAACGAAACTATTAGTTAGCATATTAACTTAATATGCTAACTAATAGTTTCAAATTTAAACGTTTAAGCGCTTTTTGTTTGTCTATCAAAGGGTCAAATAAGCCAGGGAATTCATTATTTTTATTAACCATTTGTTACTATAAAAAATTAGGATTAATCATGTTCGGCCGAAGATAGAAACCATTAGTTAGGATATTTAACCATTGGCTGAGTTAACTATGGATAAAAAAGCAGCCAAGTGCGAGTCGGACTCACCCATAAAGGGTTCCGTAGCAGCAAGTAACATAATATAAAAGTAACTTACCAAGTATCAACAGCATAGTTATTATAGTTTCGGAAAAAAGTGGCTGTGACATACTGACAGACAGACAGACATGAAGAATCTATAAGGGTTCCGTTTTTTTGCCATTTGGCTACGGAGCCTTAAAAACTGGGCCTTAGTAACGGGATAAGTAAAACATGTGTTTTAATTTCAGACGGCCTAAAATATTTGTTTACGCTTATTGGCCACAGAAATATACCTGCACTTAAATCTATGGTGATTGGTGATATCTTAATATATGGGTAATAAAACGTATTAATATTTTTTAAATCAATATACTGCGCAAGCACAGGAGACTTTATTGTAGAGCGCATTCTATAAACGCATATTATTATACGACTTTCAGTTTACCTAAACTTATAGGGATGTGGACTATTTATTTTTCAATGTCGGGATTTCCTTTCTATTAATTTAACCACGCCTGTTAGACAAATTTGACTGTCGACTGTCTCTAATTTACTAATATTTGTACGCCTTATAATGGTAGAGTATGGCAAGCACCTAAAATGTAAAACCTACATCTGTATATTACCCATATTCCGACAAATAAATGCTTCTTTCTTTCTCTCTTTCTTTCTATTAATTGACACCAAAACTACGGGGTGTTAAATTTTCACATTTTAGCTTGTTCGATTTCCGCGTGTACGAGGAGTATTTAAAAAATCGATGAATGTATATAATAATAAAGGAATGTTTCCTTTGAGCATAATTTGTTATCCCCAGTATTTAGAGTAGGTACTTTCGCAACAGGAGGCGTTTAAAATTTCCACCCTCTAAACCCATGTTACTAGTCTAGGGCCCTAGCTATCTACTGATTGTTAAAATTTAGGGATTTAGTCTGATCTATGTAGCCAATGATACTTTGCTGTCAATAAAGCAGATAAAACTGCTTAAATTAAATATTTTATTGATTTGAGTAATAGATATGCATTTTGATAAAATATTGATTAAATGTACCTTTACCAAACAGTTCTTGTCACTGATGCCGTTTGGATATTTATTCAACAATAATCAGAAAAATAAGGAAAAACCTGTTATTGTATTAAACTCGTATAATTGGAAACAGTAAGGACATTCGCAAGGAAAATAAGGGCGAAGAGGTCGTTAGCATAAAAAATACGGTCAAGTACGGGTCGGACTCGCACAGGAATGGCTCCATAGCAATGACGGCCATTTTTAAATAAATTTATTTGCCATCTGTTTTTATTATTTTTCGTTGTTAATCAGATTGTTTAATTAAAAATACTAATATTATGTAATATCGTTGTACAAGCGTCAGAAATTCTGCCTAGAGTGCCTAGCTTTTTTCCAAGTTATTTATGTTGAAGTCGGCTTCCAGTCTCATCGCATTCAGTTGAATACCGTAATTTACATAGAGTGACTGCCTATCTGACCTCCCCGACCCATGTTACTGTGCAACACATATCCCATAAGAAAAGTAGTTATACACTCTTGTACGTACACAGTATGTATACAATCATGTATTTTTTTATTAGCTCGACGGCAATTTTGAATTTCTTTGTTTTTTGAAGTGAAACTTCTTTTGGCGCATGAGGGTAAAATTTTTACAGATGAAACGTCACGCCGGTATGCAACGGAAGTAGTAGAATACATTACAATGTCTTTGAACGGAAGTGTCAGAAAAGAGAGAGAGTGATCGAGACCATGAAGGTTTTCATCTATACCTTCATGATCGAGACCGATTGAGAGAGAGTAAGACAGGGCGAACGTAGCATGAGCAACTAGCCGTGGAGTGAGAGTATAGCAAGCGAGTGAGAAAGATTGAGAGAAAAAGTGAGACAGAGCGAACGTCGTATCACGCATAGTGCTATCACAGTCTTAACATCATACAGTCGTTCGACGAAGACGTCTAGACAGGGCAATCGTGCGGGGTGCGAGGGGCGAGACGGGGGAAGGGCGCTCCCGAGCTGCATACATTACCATGTTAGTAGCTCGGGAGCTAACTTTCAGGGCTATCTGGTGTTAGTTTAGTTCTATTAGTTTTAATAAACATAATAATTTTATTAAAATGGGTGCCAAGAAACCAAGATGGCGTCGACGACAATTTGCAAATTTTTCGTCATGGGTGTCATTTTCATGATTCCCGAGGTCGCTTAAACGATTATGGGGTCGAAATTAAAACCCAAGATGGCGCCGAGGAAATTTTGCAAATTTTTCGTCATCGGTGTCATTTTCATGGTTCCCAAGGTCGCTAAAAACGATTATGGGTTCGAAATTAAAACCCAAGATGGCGCCGACGACAATTTGTAAATTTTTCATCATGTGTGTCATTTTCATGGTACCCGAAGTCGCTAAAAACGATTATGGGGTCGAAATTAGAATCCAAGATGGCGCCGAGAAAAATATGCATTTTTTTCATCATGGGTGTCATTTTCATGGTACCCGAGGTCGCTAAAAACGATTATGGGGTCGAAATTAGAATCCAAGATGGCACCGAGAAAAATATGCATTTTTTTCATCATGGGTGTCATTTTCATGGTACCCGAGGTCGCTAAAAACGATTATGGGGTCGAAATTAGAATCCAAGATGGCGCCGAGAAAAATATGCATTTTTGAAGTGAAACTTCTTTTGGCGCATGAGGGTAAATTTTTTACAGATGAAACGTCACGCCGGTATGCAACGGAAGTAGTAGAATCGAGTAGAATACATTACAATGTCTTTGAACGGAAGTGTCAGAAAAGAGAGAGAGAGTGATCGAGACCATGAAGGTTTTCATCTATACCTTCATGATCGAGACCGATTGAGAGAGAGTAAGACAGGGCGAACGTAGCATGAGCAACTAGCCGTGGAGTGAGAGTATAGCAAGCGAGTGAGAAAGATTGAGAGAAAAAGTGAGACAGAGCGAACGTCGTATCACGCATAGTGCTATCACAGTCTTAACATCATACAGTCGTTCGACGAAGACGTCTAGACAGGGCAATCGTGCGGGGTGCGAGGGGCGAGACGGGGGAAGGGCGCTCCCGAGCTGCATACATTACCATGTTAGTAGCTCGGGAGCTAACTTTCAGGGCTATCTGGTGTTAGTTTAGTTCTATTAGTTTTAATAAATATAATAATTTTATTAAAATTGTTATACCAAGAAACCAAGATGGCGTCGACGACAATTTGCAAATTTTTCGTCATGGGTGTCATTTTCATGATTCCCGAGGTCGCTTAAACGATTATGGGGTCGAAATTAAAACCCAAGATGGCGCCGAGGAAATTTTGCAAATTTTTCGTCATCGGTGTCATTTTCATGGTTCCCAAGGTCGCTAAAAACGATTATGGGTTCGAAACCCAAGATGGCGCCGACGACAATTTGTAAATTTTTCATCATGTGTGTCATTTTCATGGTACCCGAAGTCGCTAAAAACGATTATGGGGTCGAAATTAGAATCCAAGATGGCGCCGAGAAAAATATGCATTTTTTTCATCATGGGTGTCATTTTCATGGTACCCGAGGTCGCTAAAAACGATTATGGGGTCGAAATTAGAATCCAAGATGGCGCCCAGAAAAATATGCATTTTTTTCATCATGGGTGTCATTTTCATGGTACCCGAGGTCGCTAAAAACGATTATGGGGTCGAAATTAGAATCCAAGATGGCGCCGAGAAAAATATGCATTTTTTTCATCATGGGTGTCATTTTCATGGTACCCGAGGTCGCTAAAAACGATTATGGGGTCGAAATTAGAATCCAAGATGGCGCCGAGAAAAATATGCATTTTTTTTATCATGGGTGTCATTTTCATGGTACCCGAGGTCGCTAAAAACGATTATGGGGTCGAAATTAGAATCCAAGATGGCGCCGAGAAAAATATGCATGTTTTTCATCATGGGTGTCATTTTCATGGTACCCGAGGTCGCTAAAAACGATTATGGGGTCGAAATTAGAATCCAAGATGGCACCGAGAAAAATATGCATTTTTTTGTGATGTCATTTTTAAGATTTGCGAGGTCACTAAAAATAAAAATGAGGTCAAGCTTTCGCGGAAATGTCTATCGCGCAAAAGTTCCTGATCCAAGATGGAGGACATTTCTCTATATGAAATTACATGTATTCGTCTCAATCTCAATCTAGAATTTTTGCATGTGAGACCATAGACGAAGCGCATTTGCATAATAGTTACTGTTTTACAAATTGTGTATCTCGCTATTGTTAATTATTGTAACAATACTTATTTTTATTTATTTTAGATAAACGTTATGTCAAAAAATGTAAATATTGAAGAAATAAATTGAAAAAATTAAATTTATATTTTACATTAATTTTCAAACCTTTTTTTATTTTAATGACAGTTAAATTCCTAACCTATCTTCCTTTTTCCCTTCCTCTTAATCTTGGAAATTTAAAGTTTTAGATTTGTATAAATATAAACAAGATTTATAAATTAGTTCGCCAAAGAAGTTTCACTTCTGACATGTGTACTTTGTACGCACGCATGTTTTTTTTTTTTAATATTCATTGGTCTTGCAATACAAATGACAACGAAGGCTGTAATAGGGTTTCGTTATCACCCTTTCGATTTGGAACCCTAAAAACAGAGACAGCCTCCATGACTAATATCTCTTTTGAGTATAAATTGTCTAGATGTGAAAATGGTGGGTTTGTGCCAAAAACACTGTCTATATTGCCTTAGAGAAATCGTTCGCTACTTGTAATACTTTTATCGTCCTTTGGAAGCCAAAAACCTAGCTATCTAAAATGTGAATGTGTACTTATAAAATAGGATGACTAACAAAGACATAATGAATGAATGAATGATATTTATTTCAGTAATTCGATCTGTACAGGCACTTTTACAAGTCAATTCTTATATTAATGTTCTACCCACATTGCTATTAATAAGCTTTAAGAAACAAAAAATAATAGTACAAACAATAAACATATTACTGTTTCTGGTCGATAAAAACACGTGGCTAATGTATGACGACCTCCGTGGTCGAGTGGCGTACACACTGGTTTTCATGGTGTCGTCAGCTCTGAGGTTCGAGCCCAAACAGGTCAATGTAGAAAAAACCACTTTTCTCCATTGTCTCGTATCTGGGTCTTTGTGGCAACTTCGTTGTCTCTGATTCCGTGACACTAAACTGTTTTGGATTCGGAGCAATGTATGTGATATTGTCCAAATTTATTTATATCATGTAATTATAAATGAAATAACTTCATATCTGACGCCAATGTCACCTTATCTTACGAAGTAAATATATTTGGAGTTTGTAAAACGTTTTGATAAATTAAGTCGGACAGATAGCGGCATACGTGGCGAGATAATTAGTAATTGTGTCATTATTACATAACCTATTTTGTTAAAGCACGTAAAAGGTGTTGGAATATGTACCAAAAGACTGAATTTCTTACCTCCATCGTCTCTACAAATTCAAAACAACCTCAAATAATCATGGGTTCTGAAAAACGACGCCATTGCAAAAACAATAGGTCTAAAGCATGGAGAATCCGATAACCAGGTGCGATTGCAAACTTTCTTACTAGAAAATACAGCATTTGTGCAGACATGGAATGTTACATGGAGTCTAAATTGTCTGCATATCTGCAATTTGGAAGACACTGAACCTCGCCAATGATTCTGCAATCGAGGTCGTCAATAACTGGACGCATATCATTTTCTTACCAATACAATACATTGTTCGTTACTTCTTCTTCCTGCCCTTATCCCATTCATATGGGGTCGGCGCAATGCGTATTTTCCTTCCATTCCTCTCTGTTACTCGTCATCGCGCCATCCAGTCCTTTCTTTCTCATATCATCTTTCACACAATCTATCCATCTCTTTTTCGGTCTCCCTCTGCTTATTACCCATCCACAGTCATACTTATAACTTGTTTAGTTATGTGACTTTTAATACTTTTATACCTCCTCATAACATGTTCATACCACGACAAACGCTTACCTCCCATCTTTTTTTTTCACAGGCGCTATTTTCAAGCTTCCTCGAATACCTATATTCATTCCTTATCCTATCTAATCTCGACAACTAGTAGGTACTATAATACTGGAATGGTTATTTGAGTAATCATTTTCGTAAAATGAAGCCATATGTATATTCCTTGTATAATAATCTATCTATTTCTATTTATATATATAAAAATGAAACCCGTTTTCCGTTGTCACGACATAGCATGAAAACGGCTTGACCGATTTTGATCTTGAAATGTTTGTGGAAGTCCAGGGAAGGTTTAAAAGATGTAAAACATAAATAATAAGTAAAAAAAAAACTGTTCCTAAACTCGGGAATTACCTTAATTAATTTACTTTTGACAGAACGAAGTCTGTCCGGGCAGCTAGTATATTATATAAATAGCTGTTTCCGTATTGATTTGAATGATGGATACACATATTTTATCATAGCATTCACAAATCAAATAATCTCATTTCAAATGAGTTGTCGAGATAATTTCAACAGATGTCTGCAGTCTGTGACATTGACAGTTCGTTATTTTTATCCGAGTTTAAAATGGCCGATGTTACGAACAGCTGATTTTGTTCTTGTTAGTTACCTGTCCTGCCTCGCATTGGCTTTCTCTAGTAAAACTTGAATTCGTATATCATGGAGATATGTGTTGGAAGTATTTTTAGGGCAAAAAAACATTTGGAACTCAGTACCTACCGAATCACTTAGGCCCAGTTTTTTGATCCCTAGTTAAATCAACCAATGGTTAAATATCCTAACTAATAGTACTTATATCCAATACTCAGGCCTACTGTCCCTTGGAGCTGTGAAAATCAAACTCCTAAGCCAAAGCAATCAAAAGATACAGCCGTTAATGCCGCAAATTTCCGCAAATTTTCGAAACTCGCACGGGAATCAAAACCTACAGGGTACTTCTCGTAGACTTAGAACCTTGAAATTTGGTACGAAGTAACGTCTTATAGTACAGATAAAGGAAAAATTGCAAAAACTGTAAATTTTTACTTACATCATATTATTATAATAAAAATAATTTCGAACTTAAATTTGTACGGAACCCTCGGTGTGCGAGTCCGACTCGCACTTGGCCGGCTTTTTTTTTGTAAATCCATTTACATACTGAAATCCTTCTTCGTTAATATACATAACGAGATTCTATGTATACGCGCGCCATTTGACCCCAAATAAACGCGCCAATGTCATCCTCTTACCAAAGAGTCCTTGATCAAAGAGGATAGATTCAGTTAAATCCTGCACCGCCCACAGAGGTTAAATACCGTTTTATTGCGCAGTAATACACCAAGGAGTACACGTATATTGTGTGTTGGCTACTATCTGTCTCGTGGGGGCGCGACCCTGATTATCTGATCGATCCACCTCCGTGACCCAGTAACTACGCTTTGAAGTTGCTGTACACAAAAATAGATTTTGCAAAAAGGTATAGGCCCTCTGTTTCAAATCAATGGATTTCGTGATAAATATATCCTTGACTCTTTATGAACTAACTTTTGTCCGTGGCTCCGCTCGCGATCCTTAATTTTTTCTAGTAAGAAATAAAGCTTATACTATGTTCGAAGAATCGCGCGGGACCGGCCGGCTTGGAGAAAACTTGTTGGGGCCCTCTGCACCAGCGGGGTGCCTTAGGACTACAACAACAACATGTTACTTTGGGATAATAATGCATTCTAAACGTGTTTTTTTTTAAATCAGTTCAGTATTTTTTTGACTTAATTCTTTACAAACATACATATCTTTCCTCTTTATTACATTAGTGTAGAATTGTAGTAATATGTAGAAATGCTCCTGGGCTGACATAAGCAGACCCAAGTACATACATGTAACATGGTTGATATATAAATACACATGGTTTTCCCTTACTAGAGATTTAATTCGCGGAAAGTTTTGTAATTTTTTCAACAGTAAGTAGTTGGATCCAACTTTGCGGGGGTTTTTTATTTAATTCCGGCACATTATAAAAGAGTTTTATTGATACTTGTGTGTGAATCTGAATACACAGCATACACAGACAGTAAACAAAGGGTATACTTACACAGATTCAAGAAGGCAATATGCAAGGAATACAAATTATTGAACACAAAAAAAAAACTATGATCAAAATCCACAGCTCCCATTTTTCTTAAGGTGATACCTCCGATGTGGCCCGCGAAATTCAAATTTTCATGTGTTTTTTGCAATTTGCTTATCAGTGACTAGTTGTAATTTGATCAAAATATGATTCGCGACAATAACAAATATAACTTCAAATATAAGAATGATTAAAACGTTCGCTCCATTCGCTCGCACAAAGAATAATCGAAAATGAGTTAGATTTCGGAAATTTTACTTAAGTACTTTTGAATAATCTTTTTGAGAATGAATGGAGCACATATAATGATCATTTTTACATTTAAAATTATACTTGTTATTGTCGCGAATCGAATTTTGATCAAGTTACAACTTGTCACTGATAAGCAAATTGCAAAAAACACATGAAAATTTGAATTTCGCGGGCCACATCGGAGGAATCACCTTAAGTACGTAGTATCTGTATACTTCTCTATTTTTCTTTGTATTACTTATCTATCCTTATATAAGTATTTGTCCGGGATGAACTCCGAAACTACTGAACCGATTTTAATAAAATTTGCACAGCGTGTGCAGTTTGATCCAACTTGAAAGATGGGATAGCTCACAAACATAAATAAATTGAGACCGCGGGCGGAGCAGCGGGAAACAGCTATATTATTATTATTATAGATTCATAAATACCAAGTATGACACAGTTTTCATGCTTACACAATGAAATAACTTTATTATCGTACAAGGTTCCTGTTACGTTGCAACGATCGCTCACGTGCCGTTATATCTCGCTTTACAACTGAATAATAAGTAATAACTCTGAATGGCGTCTCGTGTTTTTACATGTTAACTCAAGGTGACATTATAAGTTCTTAAGGGGACCATAGAGGTTTGATATTTACTGTCCATCGCAAAACATTATACCATAGCATTATCTATTATTTAAATACTTAATTCCAGTGTCACGATGTTTGTCCGGGATGAACTCCGAAACTACTGAACCGATTTTAATCAAATTTGCAAACCTAAGATAAACCAAAGATAGGATAGCTTAAATCACAAATATAAAAAAAAATTGAGACCGCGGGCGGAGCAGCGGGAAATAGCTATATATTATATAACCTTTTCACTGTCCCGTGAGTCACATATGAACATTTCCAACTATTGTGTCTTCTGACGGGACAGGGAAGGTGTTAAAACAGTCACTCAGAATATGAAAAAGATTTGGAGTCCCGGAATTCTTGAACTATAATCTGCGTTATTGAAGTGAAACTTCTTTTGGCGCATGAGGGTAAAATTTTTACAGATGAAACGTCACGCCGGTATGCAACGGAAGTAGTAGAATCAAAGGTACAATGTCTTTGAGTAGAATACATTACAATGTCTTTGAACGGAAGTGTCAGAAAAGAGAGAGAGAGTGATCGAGACCATGAAGGTTTTCATCTATACCTTCATGATCGAGACCGATTGAGAGAGAGTAAGACAGGGCGAACGTAGCATGAGCAACTAGCCGTGGAGTGAGAGTATAGCAAGCGAGTGAGAAAGATTGAGAGAAAAAGTGAGACAGAGCGAACGTCGTATCACGCATAGTGCTATCACAGTCTTAACATCATACAGTCGTTCGACGAAGACGTCTAGACAGGGCAATCGTGCGGGGTGCGAGGGGCGAGACGGGGGAAGGGCGCTCCCGAGCTGCATACATTACCATGTTAGTAGCTCGGGAGCTAACTTTCAGGGCTATCTGGTGTTAGTTTAGTTCTATTAGTTTTAATAAATATAATAATTTTATTAAAATTGTTATACCAAGAAACCAAGATGGCGTCGACGACAATTTGCAAATTTTTCGTCATGGGTGTCATTTTCATGATTCCCGAGGTCGCTTAAACGATTATGGGGTCGAAATTAAAACCCAAGATGGCGCCGAGGAAATTTTGCAAATTTTTCGTCATCGGTGTCATTTTCATGGTTCCCAAGGTCGCTAAAAACGATTATGGGTTCGAAACCCAAGATGGCGCCGACGACAATTTGTAAATTTTTCATCATGTGTGTCATTTTCATGGTACCCGAAGTCGCTAAAAACGATTATGGGGTCGAAATTAGAATCCAAGATGGCGCCGAGAAAAATATGCATTTTTTTCATCATGGGTGTCATTTTCATGGTACCCGAGGTCGCTAAAAACGATTATGGGGTCGAAATTAGAATCCAAGATGGCGCCGAGAAAAATATGCATTTTTTTCATCATGGGTGTCATTTTCATGGTAACCGAGGTCGCTAAAAACGATTATGGGGTCGAAATTAGAATCCAAGATGGCGCCGAGAAAAATATGCATTTTTTTCATCATGGGTGTCATTTTCATGGTACCCGAGGTCGCTAAAAACGATTATGGGGTCGAAATTAGAATCCAAGATGGCGCCGAGAAAAATATGCATTTTTTTCATCATGGGTGTCATTTTCATGGTACCCGAGGTCGCTAAAAACGATTATGGGGTCGAAATTAGAATCCAAGATGGCGCCGAGAAAAATATGCATTTTTTTCATCATGGGTGTCATTTTCATGGTACCCGAGGTCGCTAAAAACGATTCGAAATTAGAATCCAAGATGGCACCGAGAAAAATATGCATTTTTTTGTGATAAGACATTTTTAAGATTTGCGAGGTCACTAAAAATAAAAATGAGGTCAAGCTTTCGCGGAAATGTCTATCGCGCAAAAGTTCCTGATCCAAGATGGAGGACATTTCTCTATATGAAATTACATGTATTCGTCTCAATCTCAATCTAGAATTTTTGCATGTGAGACCATAGACGAAGCGCATTTGCATAATAGTTACTGTTTTACAAATTGTGTATCTCGCTATTGTTAATTATTGTAACAATACTTATTTTTATTTATTTTAGATAAACGTTATGTCAAACAATGTAAATATTGAAGAAATAAATTGAAAAAAATAAATTTATAATTTACATTAATTTTCAACACTTTTTTTATTTTAATGACAATTAAATTCCTAACCTATCTTCCTTTTTCCCTTCCTCTTAATCTTGGAAATTTAAAGTTTTAGATTTGTATAAATATAAACAAGATTTATAAATTAGTTCGCCAAAGAAGTTTCACTTCTGACATGTGTACTTTGTACGCACGCATGTTTTTTTTGTTCTTTTTTGGACATAGAGAATAACCCCCCTTAAATTTCAAGTGACATGGGCCTAATTAACGACCCAATGGGTCCAATCCAGACAGAGATGGTGAAATGAGCTTGATTCCTTCTCTAAATACTGGTGCAACACGGTCTTAAACATAGATAAAAGAAGGAAGTTTTATTTGTATTTCTGTGGTCTTAAACAGGGAGAGATGGAAATTGCGGCTTGCAATTTTCATCCATTCGGACGTAGCATTAAGGTTTATAGTAGCCATCATTCCTAAACACAGGTATTCTTGCATTCTCTCTTCTTAGTACTCTGTAGTACAAAGAAAACCAATTATGTAACAGTTACACTATAATTGGAAACTATCCAATATGGAAGATTACTTTAACTCGGTAATCGTTATCTGAAAAAAGAATCAGTTGATAAAACTGCTGTCTGCTGATATTTTATATTACCAGACCAGAATATACCCTACTTATTTCACTATTACATAATATTCTACAAATCGGTAGGTCTGGCCTAGGAAGTAAATCCCCGCCCCGGGGTGAGTTGCAATTTGCAATACATTTTCGTCAAGACAGAAGTCGGTACACCAAATTTTTTCACCGTATGTCTTACCTGGGCGGGGAAAGTCTATGATCATTTCTCCAGGTATGCAGGTAAGTGACTGTAGTACATGGTGTAGTTGAGTGCGGATATTTTGAGGCCCAAACTTATTGTGGAATCAGGCAACCCATCTCAACGCCCTAAGGTGCTTAAGAGCTTTTTTTATTAATTGTACACAAATTGCACACAATACAACAAAATATATTATTAGACGTCTTTAAATTAGCTAAGTATTAATTAAACTTAGCAGATAAGCAAAGGCATTCTTCAATTCAGCTTGAAAACAAAACAAAAAAAAGTTAAATAATTATTATCTGTCTGCAGTCTGCACACTTACTCATCTGATCACGTGCAAATATATTAATTAACAAGGAAAGTAACATTTCACTTACATTTGCTAATAATATCTTTACAACTAGACTTTAAACATGTTTATCAAAGACAAAACACGTGTCACTTACGGATATTAGATAATAGCGTTGTGAATTCACTGGTAACAAGCCAAATACTGTGCGCTATTTGTACAAGGAAACCAAAGATCAATACTTTGTTTGACTTTTTGTAAAATTTTATCGAAAATAATTAAGTATCCAGATTTCCGTGTATTACGGTTCGAAATCTGGAGAAAAAAAATCTTAACTCAAATTCAAAATCATTTTTGCGTTATTACGATAGAATCAATTTTTTTAAGAAACTAAATGTGAAACATGGACTTCAATAAGGTAAATTGTTAAGACGCAATTCCAATCTCAATGCACGATCAATAAACGGCTGTATGGGCGAGGTCTTTGCCCTAGTGTACGAGAGTTCCAGACTGTGCAGCCAGACTGTTATATTTACATAACCTATAAAATAATTGACGTAGCCATTCGTTCTCGGTTTTCTTTTCTTTATTTTTTTTTCATTGGTAGTCGTATTTATCATATTTTTATCCTCTCTGATCCTATTCCCTAATTTTAAATGATTGTAACTATTTTTTTAAAACATTCCGTTTCCCTACTTTTATAAATCCAAATATTTCAACTCCATCTTTAACACCTACAAGGCTACAACCTGAGCTAAAGAATCCAATAAAACTTGAAAATGGCAGGTGCACCTATGTGTGAGCCCAAATACTCTCCCTATTTCAAGTGGGAGAGAAGAAAAAAAATTAATAATAATTGACATTGCTGCAATAACAAAATCATGGCCAAATTGTCGCCTCAATGTCGGCCCGTTATTATATTAGGTACTACGATAATTAGAGATAAGTTCGATAACAACGAATTGTGAGTAGATTATGACCTAGATGTAGGTTCCGCATTGCGTCAGGAAAATTTTGGCAGACGTTAGAAGATAAGTACTTTTTTATGTAACCTTCTTACGCAGAAAGGTGCGTTCGTGAAAAAATAGCAATTGTCTTTGGAGGTTATTAGCATGTTGTTATTGTTTTTTTAAATTTATATTTATTAAACAATTTATTTACTTAATTTATGTTTTACTACTGAAATATTAGTTTTTTTCGGCCCAAAGTGTTGGCTATCATTCTTAGGGCTATAATATGAGATCCTAAGTTTAGTTTTCATTGGTTTATAGTATAAGTACATAATACTAAACATTTAGTACGAAATTGGCTCAAGTAGGTATTCCGAAGCTCTTTCGTAATGAAATCAAGAACGCGGCAAAGGCAAAATAAAGATCATGTCAAAACCATTTTAAAAAGTAAAAAAATGGGCGGGAAATTAGACAGATAGAAACACGTCATGATTTTTTAAACCCAGCATGTAGCAAGCATTATTACATTCTTCCAACACTAGCTGTTGCCCGCGGCTTCGCTCGCGCGTAAATTATAGAAACGTCTTGCCGGAAACATTGATTGAATCATAACAAAACTTAATACTTTTCTTCAGTCATTGACGTTTCGCGAAAATATTGTTTTTGAAACTTTTTTATGATAAACTCTTTGTTATGTGTTCTTTCTTTAAAAATTATCATAGTGTGCGAGCGTTCCAGAATCAGTGAGTCAGTGAGTCAGTGAGTCAGTGAGTGACGTGGGCTTTTATATTATTGATTCCGGAATTCGACCTCACGACCTTTACACGCTAAAACGGGTTATGTAAGCCGGGCTACACCTCTCAGTTACGTTCGGGTCCTGTTACGTCATATTCACGTGAACGTGACGCAACTACATCGATTTTCACAGCTACTTACGTCACAAGATACAAATTATTTAAACTAGGCTGAAAGGAGTTTTCATTTTGGCTGAATGAATGTTTTCTTTGGCCGGTAACAAAATGCAAGAATAAAGAATTACACAAGTATGTACACACAAATTTTTACTTGCAGCGTATTAAAAGAAAATATGGACTTTTCGTGATAAAATTAGCTTCTTCATCGATCATAGTCATCCCACCAGCTGCTAGACATAGGCATATATGTTTACGTTACGTACCATTCTCTCCAATTACATTCAGTTCCGACCCGAACCTTACATAATAATGTCGAAACATCTTTATTAAATTACTGAAATATGTAAAATAGCTTGTAGATAACAATAAGATGAAGGAAAAGCTTAAATGAAATATAAATAAAGTTCCATAAACCCACCTTCAAATAATTGTTTTATTCATTTCAGTTTATTGATCTTAGGCAGTCGTTAAGTCATTACTTTTCTGGCAACTGGCAACCAGTCTTAAATGAGATTCTGTGTTGTCCAGTAAAATAGGTTGTGGAGTTCATATAGGAAGTCGCTATATGTAAATTACGGTGTTCAGCTCAATCCGGTAAGACTGGAAGCCGACGCCAACATAGCTTGGGAAAAGGCTACGCAGATGAAGATGTTATGTAACTAGATGTATTTTCTTTTAGTTACTATAGTACGCTTACATCGACATTTTCAGTGATTGCCATCTTCTCTATACATAGTCACTATATGTACAGCAGTCTGTCCTTATATAGCGTGTAACAAAAACCCTGTCTGATCCCTAGGAGTATTATTCGGTATCGGACTATAAGTATTTTAATCTTCGATTCCTAAAATACGGCTGAAAACAGTCCGTTCTCATTTCGCCGAGCGTTGCTTCGAAGCAGAGACGGTAATATGCGCTTATTTTTTGAAGTCATAATTTAGTAGGTACTTACATTGTACCTAACGAAAAATATATTCGGCCATTTTGGCAGCCAATAGTTCTATCCAAACGCGGCAGTGTTGCATAACTGAAATATCAATCGTTCTGCGCAATGCGCAGTAGGGCTGTGACCTCTTGAAGGTTTCCCTGAGCTACGTTTACTCAGTTTTTATCAAATACTAGCTTCTTGTAGCGGTTTTGATCGTTTTAATGTATGTTTTTGTAATAAAACTACCTTATGACTGGTTTTTATGACGTAATGTTCTTTCAGTAATCACATCATAATACTATTACAAATAGGTGAAAGTTTCTGAGTGTCTATGTATGCTTTTTACCTCTTTACAATAAATTTTTAGCGTTAGAAAAAAAAAGTAAGTATATTTGATACCGAATCGCCAAACCGTGATCAATGCTCATTCCTTCTCTATATGGGAAGAGGCCTGACCCAGCAGGACATTTAAGGCCGGTATTATTTTATTTGATACCGTAGGCACAAAATAATAAATGACAACAGATATACAATGTACTTTAAGAAAGATAAAAATAAAATACACATTAATTTTAATTATTAACGCGTTGCCAACAACACGTGTAGACTGATTGTCAAAATGTCTTGAATAAGGCCATATAAACGAATAAGGGAACGTATGGTAAAGCAACGCACACTAGAGTAATTAGTTTTTAAAGTTAACGTTTCTAAAGCACCTATTTTAGGTTTACTAGAAATAAAAACATTTTGATTTTTGTTTTGATTTTGATCGGAATCGTAACGTAATCGCCTCGCCTCGGGACAAGCTCACAAGCCGTGGTGCGGTGCGTCATCGACTTGCCGTCGGTGCCGCTTACGGTTCTCCGTACCCTAGCTTACAGCTCTCCGTACCCTAGCTTACGGCTCTCCGTACCCTAGCTTACGGCTCACCGTACCCTAGCTTACGGTTCTCCGTACCCTAGCTTACGGCTCTCCGTACCCTAGCTTACGGATCTCCGTAACCTAGCTTGCGGCTCTCCGTACCCTAGCTTACAGCTCTCCGTATTCTAGCTTGCGGCTCTCCATACCCTAGCTTGCGGCTCTCCGTACCCTAGCTTACTGCTCTACGTACCCTAGCTTGCGGCTCTCCGTACCCAAGCTCACGGCTCTCCGTAGGTACCCTAGCTTACGGCTCTCCGTACCCGAGCTCACGGCTCTCCGTACCCAAGCTTACGGCTCTCCGTACCCTAGCTTACGGCTCTCCGTACCCTAGCTTACGGCCCTCCGTAGGTACCCTAGGTTACGGCTCTCCGTACCCTTTTTTTTTTTTTTTTTTTTTTTTTTTTTTTTTTTTTTTTTTTTTTTTTTTTTTTTTTTTTTTTTTTTACGGGGGGAAATCCTCATGGACATCCTCCGCCTGGGGAGAGGCGGAGGGGCGTGCCGGACTCCTACCGGCTAAAACCACCCCGGCGTTCCCTCGCCCATTTTAGTCGGAGGTCACGGGAATGTTAAGTGCCTCCGCAACCTCCGACGATGGCCGGCCCGCTGCCGCGGGCCCCGTCCCGTCAGGGGGGGAGTGAGGTGTTAAACTCCCCCCGTGACTCATCACTTAAGAGGCGCGCGCGAGGAACGCGACGCGCCGCCTCCTCGGGTCCAGTTGGTGGAGGGCGACGGATGTCCCCGGATCCGCCGCCCCTGGACCGATTTATGGGGGTTGGAGGAGGGCGTTGTCCGCCCTCCGCCGACGCCCGGTGCGCCTGCTGCGGCTCGAGAGAGAGGTCGTGATCTCCCTCTCCCTCTCCGCAGCCTCCTTCTGCGACATGACTGTCTCGCAGAAGGAGATCACCGCGTCCCACGACTCTGCGCCACCGACCATAGCACGGATCACGGCCGGCAGCGACAGGTCGGCTCCCACTCTAGCGACGAGGGCACGGCGCGGCCCCTCCCATGCGGCACACTCTGCCAGCGTATGCCGCGCCGTGTCCTCCCCGCAATGGACGCAGTGATGACACCGGGCGTCCGGCTCCCTGTTTATGCGACACAGGTACTTCCCGAAGCAACCGTGCCCCGAGAGCACCTGCGTCGCCCGAAACGACAGGGAGCCGTGCCTCCTCCCGAGCCATTCCTCGAGCACTGGTCGGATCGCACGGCTCTCCGTACCCTAGCTTAAGTCAGTTATGTCTCTTCCTTCACGCCTCTCCCGCGGTCTGCGTTGCAGTGTAACCAGCGGTCGGCGAGCCGTAGCCGAGTCGACATATCAGAGCTTCTGATCCGCTTTGGTTACGTGCTTACGTTAGGATGACGATTATTTGACGGCGACGCGAAAGGTGATACGGTCGCGATCCCTTTCCGATTTGATATGTGTGCTGTGACCATAATTGTGTCAGCTTGTTAGCATTTCTTGTCATGCGTAGCGTGTCCGTGGGTGTAGTGGATGTTATCAAAACTATTGTCACACTACCCATCAGCAAAGTTTGCATTCCTTATGCGGAAAGTGGAATCACCCAACTGTGATTCTTGCAATAAAGTGGAGGATATACAGCATTTGCTGATGAAGTGTGTAAAGAGTCGCGTGGAACGGGAATCGTTGATTAAAGAGTTTGGTTTGAATGTATTTGATGTTGGACTTATATTGTCAATGCTGTCAAACCCTAAATCAGAATTAGTAAAACAATTGAGTATTTTGGTATCTCGTCAATGATTCCCGGCACTACAGTAAGTTAGTTAATATTATCTAGATTAAGGTACGATGAGACTGGCGTGTGTGTGTACAGAAGCCTCTTTCAAATAAAGATAAAAAAACTATTGTCATACACAGCGAAGCTTGACACGTGCGTAGTCTCTGTTACGTGGATGTAGAATCAGGGATCGTACAAATTTTCAGAAAAATATTTAAAATCAGTCTTTGACGACCTCCGTGATCGAGTGGTACATACCGGTTTTCAAGGTGTCACTTGCTCTGAGGTCCTGGGTTCGATCCCCGGACGGGTCAATGTAGAAAAAAAACACTTGTCTACATTGTCTCTGCGTCTGGGTGTTTGTGTACCTTCGGTGTATCTGATTCCATAACACAAGTGCTTAAGCTATTTTCATTGGATTCGGAGCAGTGTATGTGATGCTGTCCATATTTATATATTTGTAGTCTTCATGGATTAATGTAGACTAATTTAAAATACTTTATTATGTGGAAACCGTGGGGTTGCGGCTTAGAATAGACCCCCTCGCTTCTCGTGGATATTGTAAAAGGCGACTAAGGGATATAGAAACAAGGAGAGTGGGCAGCATTGTCTCCTAAAGAATGAATACAAAACTGCGGTCACCAACCCACTTGCCCAACGTGGTGACTAGGGCAACAACCACCCCATGATGCGCACCATACATACACACGGCCCCTGGTTCCCGGTGGTCCCACTGCGGAAGGCGGAGGTCCGGGTGTTGTGACGCAACTTGGGAGTCCGTTCAGCAGTGGATCGCGATAGAATGAGTTGATTAATTGATGTGGAATCTCTAAGGGTAAGCCGTACGGTTTTGTCCGTGAACAGGAGATCAAAACATACCGAAAAGCACGGTATGCCGTTGGTGTCGACTATCTGGGATACTATAATTATTCCCCAGTGAAGTGGGTTGTGGTGGTCCACAGTCGCTCCATATGAAATATAGTATTCAGCAGAATGGGTAAGACTGGTGACTGCCAAACACTGACAAAATTGTCTTTATTCAACCCAAAATCATTTTTGTTAACCCCATTTTACCTAAAGAACTATACAAAACTATATGAAAGCAGTTTTAATGTACAATTATATGCCAGCGACACCATAAAAGGCTGGAATCCTTCTCCAAAGTTGTCTTTATTCAACCCAAAATCATTTTTGTTAACCCCATTTTACCTAAAGAAGGGAATTTCTAGCTTATCTTTATGATTTCTAGCTATTTTACATGGAGATCCCCTCTTCATTCATACTTATAATATCCTGGGCTGTTAACAGCTGTTCTAAATATCAAATAATAACTTTAAAAGCGTGTTATTGTTCCACAATTTCATGTGAAGAAATACCGAGCATAGATCACCACGCTGGCGCATTACACGATGAACTTGGCATCGACACTGGTGTTAATGACAAACTATGAATTTTACGAACCTGTATACAATAATAGGTACATTATGTACTGAATTTTATAAAAAGGAACAGGGATTAGCTTAAATATTATATAACAATCACCCTTTTTAAATTTTCGAGTTTGACCCGTCACGTGACCTTGAGCTATATGGACGGTGCGTAGAATACTTGGCTGGCGTCCAGAAAGCCGCACGCGCTGCTAATAGCAAACACAATCCGAATTGCCCTTTCTTATATAACCTGGCGCGTGATATACTTGACATGGTTCAAGTGCATGCCAGGGTAGTCAGCGCTGACATTTTGTATCTATGACTATGTCCTTGAGATTTTATAGTCTGTGGTTTTTTGACACTGCGTGGGAAAAAAGGCGCCAATGTTTTTCGTTCTGTAGTTATTTTGAAATGTTCTTGAAAACTGGCAGTGCTATTTTTGTGTGTTTGTGTTAATTGTCTTCTTTGAAAAGAAGCAGATAGATGCGATAACTAAACTGTATTGTTTATTGTATCGCTTACTTATCAATCAGCATAAATTTACCAGTATTCTGACTACCAAGCCCATTTTGATTAGGGGTTGCCTATCTTATGTTCTCGTCCCTTGTTATTCCAGGAAAGCTGAATCACCCTGTCGTTAAACTTAAAGGAAATGGAGGAGAGTTTAGCCGAAACTTGATTGTTTCCCCAGGCCGGAAACCTATCCAAAACTTCACAATATTTTTTTACCTCCCCGAACAGTTCTAGCTTACCCGAGTCGGCCAAAATAGAAAAATTGCCCAGCAGGGCTCGACGATTAAATTTTGTCGTGGAATTTTGTCGAATGTACACGTCAAAATGTCTTCGTTCTAAAGTTTTGTCTTAGCTTCTAACATGGCTGCATATGGCTATGGCTAGTTCTAACGACGCGTGCAAGCTACCCATGTTAGCGCTGAAGACAATACTATATTTTGGCGTGTAAGACTCGATAAAATGCCTGGGCCCAACCCCGCAAGGGATGCCTTAGTGAAAACGTTGCTAACGTACTAACTTTGCTAACTTTTTTTATTGCTTGAGCTCTAAGCCCTTATGGTTTTGCCTAAAGGTCCAGTGATGCATTCAAAGCTGCGCTCAGGTAAATGCGGTAGACCTTAAAAAATTCTTGAAAAGGTTAGTCAAAGGCATTTCTTTAATAGGATGGCCACAGTTCGTTCTTCACATTTTGCAATATTATGATAGGTTTGTACTTACCTACCGTTAAATCTTCTATGTGGGTGTATTAATCATTTTAGAGCAAATTTTTTATAAAGCTAACTAGCTATGATAATGTGTTGTTAACCACATTACTAATATTCTTGTTAACCCCTCGTGGTAAGCTAAATGCTTGTGTTACGAGTGGGTTCACGTCGGTAGTGGAATGGGTGGGATTCTAACGCCACAGGATAAGTACTACGTACTTATTTTGAAAAAGTAAATTATAATTATCGATTGTTCTATTCAGTATTACTGGTAGCCGTGCTGGCAGCATACTGGTCATTATCTTATAAATATAGATACCAAACTTATTGTAACCAAATTCAACTAAATACCAGTGTTCTTCCAGACTTATAATTTATGTTAACACTAGCTTCTGCCCGCGACTTCGTCTGCGTGGACTTCAGAATTGGGTCCAAAAAGAAATGAAAAATGTGAAAGTAATAATAAATTGGAATAAATTTTCACCCGTGTTATCGCTTGCGCTGTAATAGAGAGAAAATACCAAGTTTCAAAGCTGTCTGCCCACGGCTTAGCTCGGAAACAATTTTCAATTTTCCCTCGTGAACTGCTTAAGGCAGTGGTTCCCAAAGTTGACTGGGCTACGACTCATCTGATTTAAGTTTACAAACTCGGGACCCACCTCTAGGAAATTTAAGCGTTAGCAATATTAATAAAGGACTTTTGAAATAACAAACTGTTTTAATACAATCTTTTATTACTTAATTATATAAATTTAATGGGAAGGATGAAATTGTTTCCTATGTTTCGCCATTACAGTTTTGACATCAACTTCAACTTTAGTTACTTTTAATCGCAGTGAGTTTGATAAGTCCAATTTATTTCGGTATTTAGTTTTAATGTTCACCATATTCGAAAACCCAGCCTCACATAAGTATGTGGTAGTAAAGGGGAGGAGGACTTTCATAGCTTCATCAAACAGGCATGGATGACTACCAGCAACCGAGAGCCAGAATTTCGTTAATTGCTTACGATTGAAACTATTTTTTTGTGACGAATCTTCTGATAAATCAATTAGTTCTTCACTTGCTTTTGTTGACATACCAGTTGGTAGGGGGTCTTGAAATGGGTCACAAATCCAATTCATCAAGTCGAGCTTTTTCATCTCCTCACCGGTTGGTACTATAGGCAGGGCCCACTCAATATTCGCTCGCGACCCACCAGTGGGTCGCGACCCATAGTTTGGGAAACCCGGACCCGGATAAGGAATCCGGATAAAAGGTAGACTATGTTCTTTTCCATGTCAAAGGTTACATGCATGCCAAATTTCATCCAAATCCGTTAGGCCGTTTTTGCGTGAATAGAATAGAATAGAATAAAATTTATTTGCTTGAAATAGAGTTGTACAGATCTTAAAAAAATATTACAGTTCTTCATATTTCGCCTACTCAATTCGGCATGCAAATTTAACAAAGGAGTAAATCAGACTAAGACTAAATCAAGTTCAGTACAAAACTGATAAGTACTTGTTCAATTTAAATTACTTCGCTTAAATGTTTGAGTAACAAAACTACAAACATCTATACTTTCACATTTATAATATTAGTCGGATAGTAGGATTAGAACAAATAGAACCGAACTGCAACGCGTGGTTCAAAGACATTTGACTGTTTGACATTTCACGGGCACATAAATTTTGTGCCACGTTAAGTTCGTACTGTAGCACATATTCTAGTGCTCTTGACATTTAGCAAGTACTAGCTTTTGCACGCGGCTCCGCCCGCGTGGGCGTCCGTTATTGCGGCAAATTATAGCTAATAGCCTACCTCAATAAGTGGGCTATCTAACAGTGAAAGAATTATTCAAATCGGACCAGTAGTTCCTGATATTAGCGCGTTCAAACAAACAAAAAACTTCAGCTTTATAATATTAAGAGTCCCTATCAATTTCGGCGCGCTACTAGTTTAGGTAACTATTTGAGCGCAGTATCTCTGTGTGCGTTCGAACTATCGCTGACAATCGTAGTGTGCGTTTTCGTACGGTGTAGCGCGAACAAATAATCTTGGACCGTAAACGCTATTGTCAGCCCTGCATAGTTTTTATTACCCACTAAGTTCCGTAATACTGGATGGATGTTATTGTGATTATGACGTGTTATGTTTAAGTACCTTATAAAATATCGTTACCTAGTAGTTACGGCAGTCACTTACAAAAAAGGCTAGGCAGATAATGTACAGGATGTACCTACCAGAAAGGTGGGGGGTACAGTCTATCAAATTGAACAACTATCTCCATGGGAATGTATAATTTTCTATTATTATGTGTTTTATTTCAGGAAAATAAAAACGAGATATTTTTTAGTTACTTTATTGCAACACGTCGCTTTTCCTCAATTGTTTTGAGAGAGCTAATTTGACATCCAAACTTTACACAGTGTTGTGAAATCTCCACGAGTTGGTCAAAAAAATACTGATAGTCAACTATTCTTCTTCCTTCAATTCGTATCGGTGTAGATGGTGCAGACTGAAAAAATATTAGTTATGTTTAATCACTGAATCAGGTAAAACAGAAAAATATGGTCAAATATTATGAGGAGTCGGATATATGTTTCACCAGAAAATGGCAAAACAAATAAATAAATGTTTAAAAAATTTTATTCTAAAATGGTACACGCAAATACATACTTGATCCAACTCCATGACTAAATCTTCTAAAGAATCATCGAGAGAATTAAAGCTGATTGAGACAGGCGTTTCTTGAATTAAATCCATGTTCTGAAATTATATTAATACGACATTAATATTTTCAATTCCAAATCAAAGATGTTTGAAATATTTACATAGAACTTGATACATACAGACAGATAGATTATAATCCTGGGTACCGACTAGGTACCCAATATAAATGTCATACTGAGATTAGCGCGTTCAAGTAAACTAGTAGTATAGATTAGATTTCTTTATATATTAGATAAATAAAAAAAAATACTAGATAAAAGGAATACCCTGTGTCCGATGGGGGCTTTTCGCTTATAGATGATGTTCCAGGTAAATTTTGATTCTCGGTAGATTTCTGCCTATTTAATTCTCTACAAAAATAAAAAAGTTCATTTTTAGATTCAAGAAATAATAACCAATTCTAACAGTTTTCGTAATTACAAAAAAAATATTTACCTAAGAACTGCAAGTGCTTTTCGTGTTTTTTCAACCTTTTTCTTTTTACCTTTGATTTTTCCTTGATAGTAAAGATCACTTTTTCGACCCATTTTCTAAAAATTAAACACTATTTTACTAATAGTACAAAACATTAATATGTATAAACAACATTATGAAATCATAAAAATTCACACTGCATAAATAAAAAATTAAATCTACTCACAGTCTCAAAACTGGTTAGGTGTAGTACAAAATCACGCGCGATTCAAGAGTTTCGTTGGGAGCGGCGAACGTCACGAGCGACACAGGTCCGTCGTCAACAAGCCCTTGGGCGCGACTGAATGTATCGAGCGAGCGCATCGGTTTATAAGACATTATTTAGAAATTTTATTACAAATAAATAAAAAGTCAGAAATGAAATATAAAAATTGGATTTGGTAGATAAATACCTCAGTTTTTTAAATATATAATGCTTCTTGTTATTTTCAATAAATTCTTACACATAGACGACGATTTTGCACATGACTTTATTGGGTTTTTTCAGCGTGGATCACATTTTTTTTTAAGTACTAGTACATTGAAATTTAAAAAAATACATTGTGTACTTACTAGCATACTATATGCCCAGTATTTATGATTTTTCTCAGATTGTTATTTGCTACCAGTAAGCTAAAAAAGCAATTGGAAAATCTGCTGTTTCGTGCTTACGTAAAAACATGTGTTAGGTTTTTATTTTTCATAATTTATATTGAGTAGTTATTAAAAATTGACTTTGTACACTTACTTGATAAATGAATGATAAATAACTGTGCATTAAAAAAACAGAACATATATCTTGAAGTTATTGAGAGATTTGCGCTGAAAAAGTTGGAAATTTCTGTTTTAGACCGCGAAATTGATAGGGACTCTTAAGTATAGATTTATTAATTTGTATGCGGCACTACAAAGATAGCCACGATCGGGGTTTCGCCAGATTAGAACCACCCCTCTCTTCCGGGGACTCGTAAGGCGACTAAGGGATATAGAAACAAGGAGAATGGGCAGCAGCGTTCTCCTACAGAACTGAAAGTAGACTGCGGTCACCAACCCGCTTGCCCAGCGTGGTGACTAGGGCTAACACCTTAATGATGGCGCCTCACAACACAACCCCCAAATGGAGGACCGGCGCAACATAACATGGGAGAGGTTCGGTAAGGGTATTTTTCTATATTGACCCGTCCGGGGTTCGAACCCAGGACCTCAGACCTGGCGACATCTTGAAAACCACTCGACCACGGGAGTGGCGTACACACCGGTTTTTAAGGTCGTCAAAAGTGATTGATTGATAGATTTGACCATACCAGTCTTCTTCTTCTTCCTGCCCTTATCCCATTAATATGAGGTCGGTGCAATGCGTATTTTCCTTTCATTCCTCTCTATTACTCGTCATCGCGGCATCCACTCCTTTCTTTCTCATATCATCTTTCACACTACCCAACCAATCTCTTTTTCGGTCTCCCTCTACTTATATACCCATCCACAGTCATAACTTGTTTTGTTATGTGACTTTCATCCCTATAACATGTCCATACCACGACAAACGCAGCATATAATCATGGTTGCTCAAATAATTGCAAAAATCGGATAGTACAGCGGAAAAGAAAAAACATGGAAACATTCCTATCGTTCAAAAATGGCCCCACGCTAATTTTGCCTCGGTAGGCAGGACTTAAAGATTGCGCCGCGAAGAAGTAGTTACTTCGGCTTTGGTTCGGTTCGTTTCGCATGTCATCGGTTTTTGTCCAATTTACCAATGTTCAAGCCTTATTGCGAAGTGAAATGTTGAATATATCGACCTAATCTATACATACATATAATAAATCTGTAGAAAAGTCATTTTTGTACATTGAAGAAATTGAAAACAAAAAATAGCCAGCGTGTGAAAAGATAACTAACAGAACCCATTTCCATCACTTTTGAAATTTTTGTCTGTTTGTCTGTTTATATGTTTGTTTGTGCGCACATCACGTAAAATCTATGAATCCCATGCAGACAATGTTTATATACAAAAATTATACGTAACTTGAGGTATTACTTAGTTTTGGTTTCATCGAAATCGGTTCATAAACAAAAAAGTTATGTACATTTTAATCAATAGAAAGCGATATCGGCGACACAAAGTCCAATTTAGGATGAGCTCTCATCAATATGGTCGTCCATATTAAATAGGGATCAAACTCTAAATTTACATAATCTCCATTCATCTGTACACGTAATCTTTGACATATAAACAAAAAAGTAACCATGGCGAAAATAACGTTGCCATAGCGATCAGTTTATTGAAGTATGAATAACTATTTAAGAAGCTTACAGTAGTATTAAACAGCTCGGTGGTTATACGATAGGAAATGTGAAATATCTTGCTGCGTGTTCAAATCCTGATGTTACTACATATTTTGTTTTTTATTTCTAGAACCGACTTTCTTACAGAAGTACGAATATATCGAGCTAACCCTTTTTGTGTTTTGTATTATTTTTTAGTTTGTAATTTTTTACATTACTAATTTTTTAGATAGCTTGCTGCTCATGTAATTTTTGATGCCTGATCGAGACAAACAAAAATGCATAAAGTTTTTACAATCACACTTTACTGTTAAACAGGTGAAGTTCATAGTCAGTTAGTTGATAAGTTCATCATCTAAATCCCGCAATTTCTGCGACTTACATAAAAGAAACCAAATTGTCAAATACCCGTATCAGGCGACTTGAGCCATCTAAAGCGCATTCAGTGATTCAGTCAGTCAAAAATATTTTTCACATGCCTACCTATTACGACTGATCAGCGCGAACAACGTCGCGGGTACAGCTAGGTCATCAAGGTTACTTTATTTATATTTTTTGTCTTTATTAAACTGAACGGACGGTATTTGAATCTCGCATCCACTACTGATTAATGCCTGTGTGTGACGAGATCTGATGGCAAACTGCTAAGCTGGCATAAATAAATATACTTACAGGATATAGCGCATGTTTCAGCTTTTGATCTGGTCATTATTATCTATACCTACTAATATTATAAAGCTGAAGAGTTTGTTTGTTTTTTTGTTTGTTTGAACGCGCTAATCTCAGGAAGGACTGATCCGATCTGAAAAATTATTTCACTGTTAGATAGTCCACTTATTGAGGACTATAGGCTATTTTTCTTTTGGAAATCTATCCCCTAAGGGGGTGAAATAGGGGTTGAAAGTTTGTATGGGAAGTTCGGTATTTTCAATGATAGACACATGAAATTTGGTATACGGGTTTCTGGTTAGAGATAAATGAAGACGTATTTCAGCAATTTTGAAAATCATCCCCTTAAGAGGGTGAAATAGGGGTTGGAAGTTTGTAGGTATATGAATTGTGTCGTTTTCAAAGATAGACACGTTTAATTTCATACAAGGGTTATTAGTTAGAAATAAATAAGACGTATTTCCGAGATTTTAGAAATCTACCCTCTAAGGGGGTGCAATAGGGGTTGAAAGTTTGTATGGGAAGTTCGGTATTTTCAATGATTGACACATGAAATTTTGTATACGGGTTTTAGGATATAAATAAATAAAGATGTATTTCAGCGATTTTAAAAATCATACCCCTAAGACAGTGAAATAGGGGTTGGAAGTTTGTAGGTACATGAATTGTGTCGTTTTCAAAGATAGACACATTTAATTTCATACAAGGGTTATTAGTTAGAAATAAATAAGATGTATTTCCGTGATTTTAGCCTTTTAGGAATCTACCCTCTAAGGGGGTGAAATAGGGGCTGAAATAGTTGGTATGTGAAGTTCGGTATTCTCAAAGATAGACAGATGAAAAGATAAGTAGATAAGATAACGACCATCTAAGACATATCTATAATGACGACCCCCGTGGTCGAGTGGCTTTCACTCCGGTTTTTAAGGTGTCGCCAGCTCTAAGGTCCCAGGTTCGATCCCCGGACAGGTCCATGTAGAAAATAACTTTTATAAATTGTCTTGAGTCTGGGTGTTTATGGTATCTTCATTGTCTCAGATTCCATAACACAAATGCTTTTGCTACTTACTTTACGTTAATTATTATTTTAACGCCATAATATTTTATGAAAAATTTTATTCATACTCCTTACTTTGAAAATCACAGAATACATCCATCTACCTTTAATACTACTCTTTATTTTACGCGCGAGCGAAGCCGCGGGCAACAGCTAGTCTTCATAATAAAAATGCTGGTATAAGTTAGTCGGCTCATTTTTTTTTAAAGATTACTAGTAATGTGGGTCGCACATTACTAGTAATCTCGTTAAAATCTCGTGCTAAGCTAAGATGCTTGTGTTACGAGTGGGTTCACGACAGTAGTGTAATGGGTGGGATTCGAACCCGCAACCACACGATCGCAAGTCCGACGCCTTAGCCATTAGGCTACCGCCGCTTCATTTTTAATCTTATAAAAAATATTCAAATATTTAATTACTACCTTTTGCATAGCTCGTGTACTTTGACAATTCTTGCTGCCCGTCAAATGACGCACGTATCAATTTCGCGCGCCAATGATGAGAAGGTTACTATGCGTTGCTAAGCCAATTAGCGTTGCCATCAGAGTTATTCATTTCTTCGGTGATGGTAATAGAGAACAAACTAGCTGTTTAAAGAAAACAAACATCGCGGGGCCGTTTATTAATGCGATATTGTTTGAAGTTACTCTTTTATGTTTTTTGCCGTTCGCTGAAAGTACAAAGTAATTAAAAAAAAGCCATTTAAAACGGAAATAATTTATTTATCTACAATATAATAAAGATTTGAACATGTTACTTTCACAGTATTCATTGGAATGATAGATATTTGCAGACCATAGACAGGGAAGAGATATTATCACCGACCACAGACAAACTTTTTCAATACTGGCAATACATGATTTATTTTAAAGTAAATAAGTCTCGAAGCTTATTTTACATGTAAAATAAGCTTCGAGACTTATTTACATAACTTTGAATGGTAATAATGTTGATAGATACAATAATTAATATTCATTTATTTGATACAATTCAACACAATACTTGCAAAACTTACGCTAAGAGAAGATGGCGCCAGATGTGACGTTCAGGCTGTTATTTTGTTGCCCTGTAACAAAAAAAAAATCCAAAATTACTGAAAATAATTATAATTATTGTAAAAAATTGGCGATTGACGATTAAAAATTAACTGAACTATTTTTTTGTAGCTAATTGAATTTATAGAAATATAATCGATTTTCCCTTATTTAAAATTAAATGACGGACAGCTAAACGAACAATTGGTTAATATGGCTTAGTGGTTCAATGATCAGATTTGTATGTTCGAAACTTCGAACCCACGCAAGTACAGTCAACAGCAAAAGTAGATGATCAAAATCAGAAATTGAATACTAATGAACAGAGTTCGCGTCAGGACTGTGTGGCGTCGAAGTGATTCAAAAGTAGGTACCTATGTGGTCGTAAATTATACCATACATTAAACATTTACTACTAGTACAGTTGGCATATACTCGTGATCAGATCAAATAGGACGCATTGTATTAGATCTCAATATCAGAATTTATTGTATACAGGTGGCTATAAAACCACACTGTTAAAAAAAAGCGTCATATGTATGGCACCAATGGTATACAATAAGTTACCCAATGATCTTAAAGAGCAACCATTAAGAATATTTAAAAAACGACTAACCGATTTATTGTTACAAAAATGTTACTACTCTATAAGACTATAACCCATTTTTTGAACGATGTGTTATGACGCTACTAATTTTCAAAATCAAATCAGTGTATGTTAGATTGTATTGTATGAAAAATGTAAGTCTTTTCCGAATCTTGTGTCTACTTAAACTTATATGTTTGTATGCCGAAAGGTAGAATGTACAAGGACTCTCGAACTTTTAACATCTTATTGTATTTTACCTACATTCTTTACAAATAAACTTATTCTTATTCTTATTCAGTTTTGACTACAAAAGTAATAAAATCAATTCATCATCTACTTTTGCTGTTGACTGTACCTTTGTCACATTTCAAAGTTATATGTTTCTTTATTATTATAAGATACCATTGACAAACGGTGATGGAAACATCGTGAGAAAACCTTGATCCTGTCTGTTTTATTTATATCTCGGAGCTACCGCGAGTAGACAGACAGACATTACTATATTTATATGTGTTTAGGCTAAATATGGAAGCTTCGTTATTGAAGGTATAAGGTAAACTTTTTTTTTTATTTAAGAACCAAATACTGAATCTTTAATAAAATTTGAATGAGATCTTCTCTGGAGGTAAACATACAACATGTAATAAAATCCCTGTCCGATTTGAAGCGAGCGGCGGTAGCCTAATGGCTAGGGCGTCGGACTTGCGATCATGTGGTTGCGGGTTCGAATCCCACCCATTACACTACCGACGTGAACCCACTCATAACACAAGCATCTTAGCTAAGCACAAGGGTTAACGAGATTACTTTTGATTTTATGATGAGATTATATGTGTTCGCAGTACGATACCGAATAATACTCTCAGGGATCGGACAGGGTTTTTGTTACATGCTGTATATCTTATTTTATCCCCTATAGATGACAACATTCTTGAAATTTCAAATCAAATCATTTTTATGTAATATTTTATGTGTATCAGCTTTTAAAAACTCGAATTTTATACCCTGGCAATTATTTCGTGACTGTCCCATTTTTTCTCGCAGGTCACGCGCTTTATTTATCAATTTCTAAGCAAATTAAATTAAAAAACCAAATCATCGATTTTATGTTGTTTTTTAATACGTGGAAAACTGTTGTTTTCTGTTACATGTAACTAATCACAATCAATACTAATATTTAAATTGTTAGTTGATCGCGCTCTTGGTCCGATTTGAAAAATCCTTGAGTTAAATAAAACTACTAGTATTACTTACGAAGTAATTTAAATTGAACAAGTACTTATCAGTTTTGTACTTAACTTGTTTCAGTCTCATTCTGATTTACTTAATTGTTAAATTTACATACCGAATTGAGTTGGCAAAATATGAAGAACTATAATAATTTTCAAGATCTGTTCAACTGTATGTTAAGCAAATAAATTTTATTCTATTCTTATTTACACGGATTCTATTTTTCATTTTAGTTCCTGACGTTATACGCCTTTGCAGGTGTCATGGTCACGGGCAGACTGAGATGGTATTTGTCTTGACATAAGATGCTCGTTCTACCTTCAGAATTATGTTTATTAATTACTAGCTGTTGCCCGCGGCTTCGCACGCGCGTAAAGTTAAGAGTAGTAAGTAGTAAAGGATAGATAGATGTATTCTGTGATTTTCAAAGTAAGGAGCAATTATATTTTTCATAAAAGATTATGGCGTTAAGATAATAATAAGATAATGTGGAAAAGATCACATACATTGAGTTTGGATAAACTTTTAAAATGGTGGCAGCTTTTTGGTCAGACGAAACTTGAAAATCATTGACACGAAAAGATGAAGAAGAATCACATACATTGCTCCGAATTCAAAGAAAGTAGCTAAGGCTCTTGTGTTATGGAATCAGAAACAACGAAAGTACCACTAACACCCAGACTCGACATAATGTAGAAAAGTGATTTTCTACATCGACCCGTCCGGGGATCGAACCCGGGACCTCAGAGCTGGCGACACCTTGAAAACCGTTGTGGACGCCACTCGAACACGGATGTCATCGTAAAGATATGTTTTAGATGGTCATTTATTTGTATCGATCCAGAAACCCGTATATGAAAGGCATGGCCTTATCTTTAAAAATAAAGTCCACAATATAATACCTTGCAACCCCTATTTAACCATCTTAAGGCGTAGATTTCTAAAATCGCTAAAATATGTTTTCATTTATTTCTAACCAAAAACCCGTATACCAAATCTCATGAAACCAAATCTTATCTCTCTCTTTGAAAATGACGAACTTCCTAAAAAAACTTCCAACCACTATTGCACCCCCTTTGAGGGTAGATTTCTAAAATCTCGGGAATACGTCTTATTTATTTCTAACTCATAATCCTATGAAATTTAATGTGCCTATCTATGAAAACTACACAATTCATATACCTAAAAACTTCCATCCCCTATTTTACCCTCTTAGGGGGTAGATTTTCAAAATCGCTGAAAAACGTCTTCATTTATTTCTATCGAGAAACCCGTTTACGAAATTTCATGTGTCTATCTTTGAAAATACCAAACTTCCCATACAAACTTTCAACCCCTTTTAACTCCTTTAGGGGTTGAATTTCGAAAAATACTGAAACACGTGGTTTTTAATTTTTTACCAGAATGGTAACCACAAATTTTTATGGTTTAAACTACAAAAATGACGATTTTCCATACAAACTTTCATCCTCTATTTAAGTCCCTTAGGGGTCGATTTTCGAAAAATAATGAAACACGTCGTTTTTAATTTTTTACTAAATTGTTATCTACCAATTTTTATGGTTTAAACTACAAAAATAACGTTTTTCCATACAAACTTTCATCCCCTATTTAAGTCCCTTAGGGATTGATTTTCGAAAAATACTGAAACACGTCGATTTTAATTTTTTACCAGAATGGTAACCATCAAGTTTCATGGTTTAAACTTCAAAAATGACGATTTTCCATACAAACTTTCATCCCCTATTTAACACCCTTAGTGGTTGAATTTCAAAAAATCCTTCCTTATTCCTTGTCTACATTATAAACGAAACCTCTGTGCAAAATTTCAGCTTTCTAGGTTCAAGGGTTTGGGCTGGGCGTTGATGAGTCAGTCAGTCAGTCAGGCCTTGTCTTTTTATTTATATAGATTTGTGTTCCGAAATACGTAATATGAGCTAACTAAGGGTCTGTTTCACAATCAATAAGTAAAGGTATAAGTACTTACTCAACGAGTTAATTACATAGAGGTTAAATCCTTTCGTTAGCTTTCTTTGCGTTTCACAATCATCCAATCAGTAAATTAAAGTGATGATTAACTAAATAATACTTACAAATGAGTGTGCTGGCAACTTCAAGAGTTTAACGTTTCGTTTCAAGGCAAGAGTAATTTATGTGTTCTATAAAGTATAGTAATCACAGAATTATCATCAAAAATATTTTTCGTTATGATTATCAAGTGTAATAAAGATAAATACATCCAAAAAAATAGTACAATGTAATGTAAAAGAGTGATTTCACCTTTTATAAAGGCAATGTTTCTGCAAGAATGGAACGCAACGAGTTGTCAACTAAATGTCTATGTCAAACGTCGGTCAGTCAGTAAACGTCAAAAATTGGCCAGTGTTTGGTAAATTATTCTGAATTGAATTTATTTTAATAATCTTTCACAAAAATAAAAGTCGGAATCTCATCTTGAAGTCAGTATCGTCATATTTTTCCATATAATTTATACGATACCGAAATATTGGTTCTCTACGCGGTCCCGTCATGCGTTGGCAAAAAATCATCAAATTCATCTTCAATAAGATCAAAAATGTCCATTTTAAATAAAATAAAAATATTGTTGTTGAAGAAAATCTGCAAATGTCGTATTTCAGGTTATGTTTTCTTACATTTACTTGTCAAGTAAACGGTTACTTGTCAGTGCATCCGATGATTAATTTAATGAGCAGATAAAGTGGTGATTAACCCTACTCAGGGATTGTGAAACGTAAAGAATTGTTTACTGAGCAGATAAGTTCGAAGTAGCTTACTTAGAACTTTACTCAGCGATTGTGAAACATAGCCTAAGTCTTGAAAGTCTTGCATCGCGGCTCTTAGGTTTGTTTTTAATTTTGTGAATTATAGGGTCCCAAGTAGGCGATATTTTCCAGCTATCTTTGGCGGTGGGTGACAGGTGCGCCCCC
Source organism: Plusia festucae (assembly GCA_950381575.1). Taxonomy (NCBI): domain Eukaryota; kingdom Metazoa; phylum Arthropoda; class Insecta; order Lepidoptera; family Noctuidae; genus Plusia; species Plusia festucae. The sequence continues at coordinate 2,496,413 of OX494457.1, forward strand.
ACCGCCCGCACCGTCTGTACCGCGCAGGCGAGGACTCGGTTAGACGGTCGGCCTATAATGTAGTGACTGGAGCCTTCAGCATATTGGGCGACTGCAGACTTCGTTGAGCGGCGGTGCTTTACGTCAACTATGTGTTCTTTTACGCGGATCCCTATACTTCGTTTTGTTTGACCAATGGGAGAGACCACAGTCACAATCGATAATTCTATATACATAGAAATATCATTCAGTGTTAGCCCATTTATCGAGGGAGGATGATAGGACTACATGCCTACGCAGGCGATGCCGCGAGCAAAGCTAGTTTCTTACTCAGTATCATTACACTTAGATTGTTTTTTTGTATTCGATCTCTCTGCTGGACAAAAATCTTCCCTTTCGATTACTCTGTCAGCCATATCCGCCTAGTATATCTGACAAGATTATAACACCAACTTCACCTTAGTCGACCACGAATCTTAGTACGGTAGGAAAAAAAGCGAATTCATTTATATTGTCGCAAGTTGATCATCAATTCAAGGTCAAGGTCAAAACAGTGGAAACGCCAATTATATGTACAAAAAATCTTATGGAAAACAAAATAGAAGCCATCTTTACTTTGATTCTCAGATTAATCAATTAATCTAATCTATTTTCAAGTTGATTTTATTGATTTAATGTATTTTTATAATTTTGAACCGGAGAAAACATAATCGCTAGGGCATCGACTTGCGATGTGTGGTCGCGAGTTCGAATCCCACCCACTACCGACGTGAACCCATTCGTAATACAAGCATTTAAGCTTAGCACGAGGGGTTAACAAGAATACTAGTAATGTGTGACCCACATTGCAAAAAAAATGTATTTTGCTCTCTTTCTCAATGTGAACTGGATTGACTGGATCAGTGTGCGAAATTTTATACTCCTCTGAACTAGTTTAACTATGTTTGTGATTATCTTACCCAAGTGCGAGACATCCAGATAAGGGTTTCGTTGTTCAGTCTGGGTCCAATGAGGGGGTTCATCTGTGCCATGTACGCGCAGAGCCAGCTGGAATACATACAACACACTTGTTAGTTATAATTTTTACTAACATTAGTTTTAAGGTTTATATACTAACTCAATTATTGTAATACATATATATGTTAGTTTGTAAGGTATTTATCTATGGGCCTTAGTTGCCTGAAAATAAATGATCAATAATTATTATTATTATAATAATAATAATCTCCAGACCGGATTTCAGCCTCAGCTGCCTAATACATATATTAATATGTTAGTTTGTAAGGTATTTATCTATGGGCCTTAGTTGCCTGAAAATAAATGATCAATAATTATTATTATTATAATAATAATAATCTCCAGACCGGATTTCAGCCTCAGCTGCCAATCTCAAGTGACATCAGCCGTGTCCACAGGTGATATTATAGTCCACATATTATTATGTGTGCGCTAACACAGGTGCACTCTCTGTTCCTTCACTCTTATAGACCAATGTGACAGCAGAATGACACAACCTGAGAGTGATCAGGCGCAGGAGACACAGCTGGAGAGGGATCAGGCGCAGGACCAGCCTTTACGTGCTTTCCGGGGCACGGTGGTGTAAACACCGCCACACTTCCTGACTTGAAGCAGTACTGAGAATTTCTAAACTCAGTAAATATCTTACGCCCGACCCGGGAATCGAAGATCGAAGAAGTCGCGCTTGCGATCACTAGAGATGTGCTACATAGTAGCTTAATTATTATCTGGTGTATCTCATAAGTAGCAGACAAATAACTATATTCCAATTTTTAACAAAAGAAAACTTAATGAAAAAGAATATAGTCTTTAGTAACAATAATAGTTAATTTTTTAAATAACTGGTAAATACATTAGACTGGCCATGAGACATTAAAGAAACCCTGATCTGTAATACAGCAGAAAATTGGGGCATCTGTTAGCCAGTACTATATAATATAACTCACAAGACCTGTTTTAAATTATAATTCAAGTATTAAGGATTTAATCAAATTAAGAAACTATACAATAGCATCGTAAATTGTAGAATACTGTTCATGGGAAAGAGATAATCACGAGAAAACTCATTCAAGAGTTGTCCATAGTCCATGACTCACAGTCGTCTAAAACCAGAAAACAGAGAAAAGATACTTACAACAACCAGCATGTGGCTGCAGTCAGCATCAAAACCAGCTGTATGATCCTGAAATACAGCAGATTTAAACGAGTATTAGTCTCAAAACAGTAGAATTATAATCACAGCAAGGTTCAAACACTTACCCTCTGTTGGGACCCTTAGGGGCGAAGAAAGGGCATACAATACCCACAATACCCCACAGCACGGTGAAAACGGTGATGGGAATAAAGGAGGCACCCATTTTGAGATTTTATTTAGATTTTCTTCTAAATTATTTTACCTCAAATAAACATCAGCTGAACAAAAATGGTGGACGCTGATTATGTTGGTAGCAAGTCATATGACAGTACAACGTTTCGTTTCACGTATTTTTTTCTTTTTATTTGAGGAAAAAAATTTCGATTCTTAACAATATCAGAATACTGTTATTTATACGATAAATATTTTATTTATTCAACATAAATAAAGCTAAAAAATATTACATAGAGATAAGAAGAAATCTTTGGTTATAGCAACAGAAAAAACATATTATACACGGTAGAAAGTCACGCAGGTATAAGTGCCACAAAAATATTTGACCCGATGGCCAAATCTGTATAGTTGAAATATAAAATAATCGAAAATCAAGATTTAATTTGCTCCTTGTACCTAGTACACTTGGCCTAGGGCATAATAATTGTAGTGACGAAAATTGTAGTGATATAAAAACCGGCCAAGTGGGAGTGAGACTCGCGCACAGAGTACATTTTATATATATGGACTCGCGCATAGTTGTTATTAGCGGCAACAGAAATACATATATCATTTATTTTGTGAAAATTTCAACCGTCTAACTATCACGGTTCATGAGATAAAGCCTGGTGACAGATGGACGGACGGAAAGACAGCGGAGTCTTAGTAATCGGGTCCTGTTATACCCTTTAGGTACGGAACCCTAAAAACAAAATTCAACAACTGCGACGACGTCAGTGGGTTGGATAAGTTTGTGGCATAGAATCATTTTTATTTTAGTTTTAAGTTTTAATGTTTCTAAACATCTCCGCGTCTGAAATTGTTGCCTTTAAAACAACTTCTAATGCTTATCCTAATTAAACAACGTATGTTCGTTTGATGCCTATCGCGAATGCGACGATGCGGTAAGTCCATACTTTTTAGGTCTATTGTGAAGTGATGCAAGAAGTTTTAACTACTGTTTAATTCACAACTCCTTTGATATCGTAGCTCCAATAAGAACATGACTTCGTAGAATGACACTTTTTCAACTAATCGAAATTTTCAATAATTTAAATTAAATTGTATTTTATAACACCACCATGAGATCCACAAGACGATCGAAAACTGTGAAAAAACCCGCGCGTAAAAATATTAAAAAGAAGAAAAGAAATAGATCAAAAGGCATCTTTAGCTGGAGTGATGATTTGTCTGGACTTTTTCTGGATGATATTAACGAAGTCCTCCGAGAGCATGTTAGTAATAAGTTTGTAAATTTTCGTCAAAATATTATTAAAGTTGTTATTCGTTCATCGACCGTTTACAAAAGTTGTTTTTAAATAACAAATTTCATTACTTTTATTTATCATCCTTAAGAAAGCTCGTCGAGCTGAGTGCAATGGATCTTGGAAGGTTATGCCCAAAGATTCCTGTGAAGTATATAAAGATCGTCGGTTACGTACAGAAATAAATCGTCGAAAACAACAGAATGCTGCAAGTTCGTCATACGACACTGATAGCCGGTTTGATGGGTGCAGGAGAGACAGGAGAAACGTACGTAGAAGGCAACAAAGGAAAAAGTTGCCAAAAAGAAGAGTTATCGTAAAAAATAAAAGGAGCAAAAAGTAAGATCGCAAAATATCTAGACTTGCCTGCCCGCTCTCGTCAGATTTTTTGTAGGTCGTCAGAATTTCTGGCCGATTTTTTGTAGGACGTGAGCGTTGCGGTATTGTGGTCAGCGCGTTCTTTTCTTCTCCAACAAAAAATCAGTCACTGATTATCGGACGAGGGCGGGCGGAATAATTATTACTTGGACTTCCCTTGTAACCAATTTAGAAAGTAAATGTGGGGTGGCCATACTCGTAATATTTTGGTTGGTGAAATTACAAAAAGTAACTAACAGAAAACATCTGAAAACTAGTCATCTTTGGAACACTTAGAAGAAACTTAGAATATCTGGTGCCATACCATGAGCTTATTAAGCAAGGTTGTTGCTGCTGTGGAAGCGAGACGCTGCTAGGTACATTGTATAGCGCTGTCTCGCTTCCACAGCGGCAACTACCTTGCTTAATAAGCTCATGCTATGGGCACTGGTTATGTTATCTGACCTTTATAAACTATGCATAATAGCAAATAGAAATATCTTGTAGTAGGAGTTATCAATTAAATTAAGTACTTTCAACTAAGACTTGTCGAATTGGCAAACGGGGACTTATTTACTTCTCGAATTGGATCCTCAATCAGCGAGACGGGGCCACAAAAGATTTTAGGAGAGGAAGGGGAGGAGAAAACAGGCTAAAACAATAAGGAATAATACAAAAAGAACATCCCGTACTTAGTTAATGAAAACTTAATAGACACGAATGTTTTCTTTCGTCTCGTAAAGAAAGGAAGGACACGTGACGTCATTCACTCCAACAATTTTTGCTAACGTTGTGAACTTGTGACGTCACTCCTGGGTCCTTATTCATTAAGTCCAAGCAGTTTATTTGTAGTGTTAAGAGAGGCGTTATTTTTCACTTGACTAGCAAAAAATGGCTCTCAGCACATAAAAAAATATATAGTGACCAGGCGGTTCTTGAATTTCGGCGCCATTCCACGCTATTTTTTGTTTGCACTTAGAGAATGACCCCCTGACCTTTATAAAGCCCAACTCACACCAAAAGAGCGTCGAAGCGGAGCGCAGTTTCAGTGTCATATGAATTGTAACTTAATTTTCATTATGATAATACTTATTATCGCATGAGAAACTCGAACGAGTCGAATTGGACGGAATTCCGCGGCAACTGCGCTCCGTTTCGCTGCGCGTTAGGCTCAAATCACCCCAAAAGAGCGTCGAAGCTCTTTTGGGGTGATTTGAGCCTAACAGTCGTGTAAAAATACGTGTCAAATATTTAATATTTTTTACTACCTGCCAAGAACCGAACAGTTAAAAATGTTTATTACACTTTTGTGATAGTCTACTGGTCATTGTTGTACTGCTATTTTATTGTTTTGTAATTGATTTCCAGATCTCGCGGGTCTGAATCAACGTTCTCAAACTCCTCCTCATCCATGACTACAACGGAGACCAGTGCCTCGGAAATGGATTCCTAATAAATGTCTTAAAATGAAACTATTTTATTTATTCACGGCTACCTAATGCTTTTATTTATGATGCTCACTTCACTAATACACACACACATTTTACATGATCAAGTCAAGAAAAGCACATTTGTACTCAAGAGTTCATCGGAATCTACTCATGAAAGAAATTTTGATTAATCTTTCCTAGCTAGTGTAGGGATACAATTGGTCCAGAACCTTTTTGTGGCATTCCGAAAAGTCTCGCCCGAATGACCCTGGAGAACATCTATTTGAACAAATCCTGTAAGGCATGGTCAGACATGCCAGGACTGACTCACTCCAAAACTCTTGTTAAAGCCTATGACAAGAGATACACTAAGCTGATCATAGGACTGAGTAGGAAAAGAATGCGCATTCTAGTTAGAGCCCTCACTGGACACTGTTGTCTAAACAGACACATGTCCACTATGGGACTGTCCGAAACAAGAACGTGCAGAATGTGCCAGGAGTCAGACGAAACTCCGCTTCATATTCTGACGGACTGTGGACCTTTAATGCGCAAGCGTAGCTTACACCTGGGCAAACATATCCTTGGCCCACAGGATGTATAAGATATCGCCCCCCAAAAGCTACTGCGATACCTGGTGGACGTAGGACTTAGTGGCGAATTGTAAAGATAGCAGCGGCGATCACAATAGATCGATAACGGTCGCAGTGATACTGGGGCTGCAAAGTCCCAGAATAGCCGCTAAACAAAAAAAAAAGGCATACAATTTACCAAAAATCTGCAACTATATTACTGATCTTCACAATACAATTTTGAATATTGACCAAAGTCACGATAAAAAGATGATTTAACTTGACCCATTTAAAAGGCTATATTGGGGAAAAATGCCATGGTGGCCTAGCGGTTCAATGACCGGATTCGCATGCATATGGTAGCAGGTTCGAACCCAGGCAAGTACCAATGTGACTGTTTCAAAGTTAGATTACCTACTTTCTTAATCATTCTAAGACATTGACAAACGGTGAAAGAAAACATCGTGAGGAAACCTGGATTCGAAAATATAGAAATCTGAAATCGCCAACCCGCAATGAGCAAGCGTGGTGATGCATGCTCATCTCGTCTCTATATAGGAAGACGCCTATGCCCAGCTGTGGGACATTTATAGGCTTGAATTATTTGTGAGGATGCACATACACATGGGTAGTTCTTCAGAGACAAAATTTTCGATGTCTGTGGGTATATTTCTGTAACCAACAAACAAAACGGCATGTAATATTTTTTTTTATACAGTTAAGCTTTACCTCTATCTAGGACAAATTATATTTTTTTAATAATTGCTGTCTAGATATAAAATAAAAAATTTTGAAGTCTGTTCTCCTGATTCATATAGGGCGTCCGTTTGCCATTTTCCGGAACAAAATGGTCGATGACACATTTTCCCTTTGATTCTTCAATATAAATTAAAATTATATCGAAAGGTAATGAATTGACCTCTTACAAAAAAAATATGTATTAGTTATAACTACGTTAGTGTGTTTATAATTAATTAAATAAGAAGTGTCCGGCGTATAATACTGATTCATGTGGAGTAAGCTGCACTTGACCGTACTTGGTCGAGTAATAATAATAAGGGTCTGGAATCTCGCGCGGGGGTGAGCCAGTTGTGCAACCTATGAGCTAGAAGGCGGACTTGTGGCTAGTTGGATTAGATCCCGGTGAAACGAAGGTAAACATCTGATTCATCTGTGCTTGGTTCAGGTAGCCTCCTGATTACAATGCCTACTTTATAAAATTTATTTTGTTATTTTGGAACCTCAATCTGAGTTTCGTGTGATGCTTTTGGGTTATAGATTCGTGTAGAAAAATCACAATATTGAAGTCTGTATGTATGATGAGTTATGCAGGATTTTAGGCAAAATCATGATTCATCTGTGCCTGATTCATATGTTCAAAACCCGATATGAATCAGAAAATAAATTAGTTTTTCCCTTTTCCAGCAAGAAAGGAGCACTTTTGTTGCGTAATTTTTCTTGTCCAAGTAAGTAGAGTGCAGGAAATAATTGACGAATGTGATCCAGCAGACAAAACCGAAATAAATGATCATTACCATCATCTCCAGGAATTTCAATCATACCAAGATCTCCGGAAATTCCCAGCTCATCACAGGTTTCAACTCAGACTTCACCACTATCGGCACGAATAACAAGATCCGCAATAAGACAACAGAAGACACTGGGAATCGATTTGAACCTAACAGAAAATGAAACCGATGTCTCATCCAACGCTGACGTCCCATCGAGAATAATAAAATCGCCTTCACCCAATACTTGGATATCAGATTCACCGAGGACTCCCAGCCCACAAAGTAGCATCTCATTGTCAGCCCAAAAGTTAAAAAAAAAGCTGCACGGGAAACACCTCCTAAAAAGAAATCGCATGAAACATATTTTACGCAAGTTTGAATTGACCAATTTTTTTCCGCGATATGATCACTGATATTTGTTTTTATAAGAACTGATTATTGTTGTTATAATATTATGATTATTTTCATAAGACTGAGCCCATTTACATTCAAAGCTTTTTATTTTTATTTCTGTTTCTGATTAATCGGTAACAAATTCTGATTCATCTGGGCACAAAATATTTAAATGTCGATATCTCGAAAACTGCTTTGTAAAAACGAGTCCCTCATTCAAATATACGTTATTTGGCATACCTATTTTCATATGAAGATGCGTTACTAAGCTGAAAGTAAAATTAAATTTTGGCCATATGAATCAGTCAAAGAATGAAATTTCGAAGAACTACCCACATAACAAATGGCAAAAATAAAAGCCTTTTATATACCCAGATGCGCAGTTCTAAATTCTAATCGAAGTGGTGGTAGCCTAATGGCTAGGTCGTTGGACTTGCAATCATTCCAGCCAGTTAAGGATTCCAGTCTTTTATGGTGTCGTAGGCATATTTATTTTACATTAAATCTGCTTTCTTATAGTTTTTTTAAGGAGTCCAGCTTTGTCATCATATTTAACCAATGTAAACGTAAAAATCCCCAATTCTCTAATCACCCCTTTACACAAGAATACTAGTAATGTGCAATCCACATTGCTTGAAAATTTAAAAGGAAAAAAATTGCAAGCAGATCGATACTAGGTAGGTATTAGTCTCTTTCTGTGCTAAGTTCGCCACTAGTAGAATTCATATTTGAGCGGAAGCGTGAAGAGATGAGTATCAAAGTTAAGACAATATAATAGAATTACTTTATTCAAGACCCAAATGATTACCTATTTCACCCCAATCGAAAAGATTTTAGGTATAATAATTTTGAGTAGAACCTCCATTCTATTATTTGAATCATCTGGCAGAACTGCTAGACTAAAAAGAAAAATATTTTATGTTGTCAAAATGAGATTTGTGAGTCCATGGTAGCAAAATTAATGTGTGAAATTACTAAAAATTCTTTGTAAATGCCAAAGCAATGTAGATTTTTTGTGTTTTGTTCTAATGTCTGATCCAGCATTGGGAGAATACTATGTTGTTGGTCTTATATGGCTAGCGATTTGTACTTTGTACACCACAATATTGACGTTTACGGCACTTGGTGTAGTACTAGTACTGTAAGTAATATTTTGTCTGCTCGTTATATTTTTACTTGCTTTGCCCCGCAGTTTCACTCGCTTTAATTTTCTCCCTTACATGTAATGCGATGTTAAAGAAAATATAACATTTTTCGCAGATGGGATGACATGGTTTTTTTTTTCAAATATTGCTGTTTGCAGGTTTAGAGCTCTTTAATATATTATTGAGTAACATTCAAGCAGAAAGCTAGTTGCAGTAAACCTTTATATTTCGTATTTAATTTAGTTTTTATGCGAGATATCAGTATTAATTACTGATATCTCGCATAAAAACTAAAATATATGTTTTTCGTAAATTCTAGATATTTATAGTTTTATGCCAATATTTTCTGTTAAAATGCTGCTTTTTCGAGACCCACAAACGATATCGTGAAGAATAATTGAGCGCTGGCAACATAAATATTTCTCAAAAGCCTTGAAATCAAGTTTCGCGTACAGCTTATTTAAAAAGTACAATTTAAAAAACTGTCAAAGTCAAATTTTGAATGACGACGGCCGTTGTGTTTTGAACGAATTTATTTAAAAATATAATCAAAGAAGTGAATTAATTATTAATTAATGGTTTAAATATTTTATATGTGTAGTTTAGTGATCCTGTTAGTTATAGGTAGTGTTTAAACTGTTATTATGGATGATACGCAGCAGAGCCGTGCATCAGACGCCGCCGCAACGTAAGTTGCTAACAAAGCTTGATTTTGGAATAATGAATCTTAGGAACATACAAACAAAAATAGTAAATATTCGACGAATAAAAGTTTTACTAATACTATTAACTTCTAGTATATATTTCTTATAGATTTCTCTGTTCTTAAACGCAAATGTGGGCATTAATACTTATTGTCATGTTTAGACCTAGATAAGCTATTCAGAGACTGTTGTTTGACTATTTTGGGTAGATCATATTGCAAAATAACTATAAAAATATTCTCCAGACTGTATTTCGGCCTCGGCGGCCAATCTCAAGTTAGATCAGCCTATTATAGTGCACAAGTGTGTGCGCAAACACAGGTGCAATCTCTGTTCCTTCTCTCTCATAATCCGATGAGACGTTTGACCGACACGACTGGAGAGGGATCAGGCGCAGGACCAACGGCCTTTCCGAGGCACGGGGGTGTAAGCACATCCTGACTCCGAGCAGTACTTACTGAAAATATCTAAACTCAGTAAATATTTTTCGCCCGACCCGGGAATCGAACTCGAGACCTCGTGCACGGCAGTCGAGCTTGCGAAAGTATTTAAGTATGTCTATTTCATACTATTTATCTTAATTCTTGGTTACATTATTGGCATAGCATATTGATTACGGCTGTATATATGTTACTTGGCAGAGAAAGCCTGGCAAGTACGTTACGGGTTAGGTAATCTTTGCTCAAGCAGATATAGGTGATCTTACCGGTGGTTAGCCAACTTAACTTTACCCAAAGGTGGTGAAATAGGCCCTGAATAGACCTCAAAACAACTTATAACGGTTCCATTAATTTTAATGTTTTTATTTGACGGGCCTGTTGGTCTAGTGGTTAGTGTCCCTGACTGCTAAGCCAGAGGTCGTGGGTTTGATTCCCACCCAGGACAAATCTTTGTGTGATGAGCACGATCATTTGTTCTGTGTCTGGGTGTTATTTATCTATAATATGTATGTATTTAGAAATATATAAGTATGTTTATCAGTTGTCTGGTTGCCATAGTACAGGCTCTGCCTAGTTTGGGATTAGATGACCGTGTGTGAGATTGTCCCAAGATATTTATTTATTTAATACTTCATGGAATCTTAGGTACATAGGTAGACTTAATGCCAGAAGGCATTCTCTAGCAGTTGACCTTAAGGTGATGCAGAGACAGGAAAGTGGTAGATGCACTGAGTATATAATTTACTAAAGACATGTCTTTATGTAAACTAAATTAAATGATGTGGGTTTTTGTAGATGAATAAGACATAAGTTTGCTAATAATCAAGTACAAATATTCAAGCTCTTTATTAATTTATTTTATTTTCTGGCCTGTTTGAGTGGTTGTATAAACATTTAAGTAAATTTAAATACACAAGGGTTGAGTTTTTGTAGAGCGACAACTTTAAACCAGTGTTAGCTTAATGGCTAAGTCTTGGGACTTATGAGAATGTGTATGCCAGTTCAAATCTCACCCGTTGCACTAAACTAAACTAAATACTAGTGTTAAGAGTAGGCTCACATCAGAACCCACTCTTAACACGAGTATTTAGTTTAGCACAAGGGGTTAACAAAAATATTAGTAATGTGTAACACTTTTTAAAAGAAAAAAAATATGTATACAAACTTGTAATCACTGTGTATTGTGTAAGCATTTAAGCTAAGTAGTCAGATTGCCACCGAGGTTGACCCCACTGAGATCACAAGAACAAAAATACTTATTTCCAAAATCTTAATATTTTTATTTCAAGTAACACTTTTTTATCATTAATGTTGTTTGCATATTACTACTATTCGTGTTACTCTTGTGCTAAGCTAAATTGCTTGTGTAATGAGAGAGTTCATGATGGTTCTGCAATGGCTGGGATTTGACCCCACAACCACTTGTCGCAAGTCCGACGCCCTAACCATTAGGCTACCAATGCTTAATGTTTTTTTTAATCGCAGTTCAGAACATGTAGCTAGTTAAGTTAGTTTGGTTGGTGGTTTTTACTGAGCTGTTTCTGAACTTACCCTCTTGATAGGGCCTATTAAGTATTATCTGGTCTTCTTCCTGACTCCAGCCATCTCATAGGTCTTCACTAAGACCAAGCGGTTAATGTGCTGTTACGTGTAGGGTTAAAAGGGGCTTTGTCTCTTTCGGCATATATTTAAACTGTACCTTTAAGTAAGAAATCTGTTAAATGGCCTAAAACATATTATTATCACTACCAGGTGACTCGGGATCCCGGGATTCTTGAACTATTCTAACACTCTCAGAAAGCAATATAGATTTGGCTACCCGGGATCCTGGGATTCTTGAACTATACTAAAACTCTAAGAGCCTTTTTCTCTTAAAGATTGATGTAAAGAGACTGGTGACTGCAGGATTTGCGCCCGTTATGTGGCCAAGCTCTTGCTTACCACTAGCACGTGATATGGCGGATAGCTTGTTATCTATTATAAATTTAAAGAATACAAATAGTACCGGCTATGATAGTTTGTCAACTAAAATTCTGAAACATGTATCTTTAAAACTATCACATATTCTTAGTCACATAATAAACCTCAGTATTTCAAACGGAGTCTTCCCGAATAAGTTAAAGTTAACATTGATAAAGCCATTATTTAAGAAAAAAGACAGATACGACATGAGTTGTTATCGTCCAATAGCTCTTGTGCCAGTTTTATCAAAGATATTTGAGAAAGTTATACATGACAGTGTTTATAAATATTTTGAGGCAAATAATCTATTTTGTAATGAGCAAGTTGGTTTCCGCAAAAACAAGTCAATTGATATAGCTGTATATAATTTTCTTCAAACAATAATCACCCAAATGGATAAGGGTAAACAAACATGTGCACTGTTTATGGACCTTACAAAGGCTTTCGATCATGTAAATCACCGAATTTTACTAGATAAGTTATACGCCTATGGGGTCAGAGGCAATATTCATGAATTAATTAAATCATACTTATCAAATAGAACACAAATAACTCAAGTGTCTAGAATATCTCCACATGTAAAAAAATTAGTACACTACTCGTCAGCATGTAGATTTGTTACATCCGGTGTTCCACAAGGAAGTGTACTTGGTCCACTTCTATTCATCATATATATAAACGATCTTCCTAAGGTAACAAAATACAATACAGTTTTATTTGCTGATGATAGTACAGTGCTCTTCACAGGAGACAACAGATTGCAAATGGAACCAGAGATTAACATGACCCTAAACAATATTATAAATTGGTTAACAACAAATAATTTACACATTAATCTTAGCAAAACTAATCTCATGACATTTAGAAGTAAAGTTAATAAAATAACAAATATGAACATTAGTTACAAAAATGATAAGATCCAAGAAGTAGATGCCACAAAGTTCCTAGGTGTAAATATAGATAATACTTTAAACTTCAAACAACATATTGAACTGTTATGCTCTAAATTAAGTAAATATTCTTATGCGCTATATATACTTAGACAAACGGTCAGTAGATCAACTTTAATTACAGCATATCATGGCTATGTTGCACCACTTTTAAAGTACTGTGTTATTTTTTGGGGCAACTCCACTGATAAAGAAGCTGCTTTCAAAGCGCAAAAGAAATGTATACGAGCTATTACAAATATTAAGCAAACAGAGAGCTGTAAACCATTATTTTTAGAATTAAGTATTCTTACACTTCCATGTATTTATATATTAGAGGTTTTAATGTTTGTCAGAAAAAATATGCACTACTTTAAAAAGTTAAAAAGTAAAAGATTAAATTACAATATAAGTTTACCAGAAAACAAGACAGCACTATTCAACAAAAGTATTTTATGTATGGCTCCACGCATTTATAACCATTTACCTAAATCAATACAGGAAATTTCAAACATAGATAAATTTAAAAATAGTGCTAAGAAATTATTATTAAAAAAAGCGTATTACAATATTGCAGAATACCTAGAAGATAACTTAAAATTATATAAGATTTAGATTTAATAAAACACTGTTTTTAGCTGCAGTTATTTAGCTAGTATTATTGTGTAGTTTGCATGCCGTCTGGTAGGATATGGTTAACCTTTTGGCCGCCCATCTATATAATACGCGATGTGTCCTCCAGCGCCACGCTACAAATGTATAACGTATCTATAGTAAAACGTAGGGATGGGATTAATGTCCTATCGATAAATAATATTATAAGTTGAAATTAACGTTTATTTACCAATTTACGAAGCTAAATACTAAACTGATACCGTATTTTCATATTTTGTTTCATTTCATAAAAAATTAAATATGATAACCTGGATATATTTACCATAATAAAAGAAAAGAATTGTAAATTTATTAGACGTGAGTTCTAGAAGGCACATCCCTATTTGTCTCCAAATGTAATCCTTCTACTTCATATCAAGTCGTTGGCGCTCGAGGCACGTCAAAATCCTTTCTGATATAAGGATGTCTAGATGTCGATTCTTTTTTCTATTCACTGTGGTCGAGTTACACGTGCATAACCTCAACCGATTCATGCATAATTTATTTCGTTTACTTACAACAAATAAAATCAATAGAAGCTAGATACGTGGTTTTCCACGTGTTTTTTTTTTAAATTAAAATGGAGGGAAAGTTACTGTTTTACGCAGATGTTACAGTTCTTTTTTTTAATGGTAGGTATAAGTGTCGCAAAATACTAGCAATGATTTTTCTTGTTTTTAGAAACTAATAGAAAACGGAAGTACATTTCTGAAACGGAAGTTGACGACTAAACGGAATGTCAAGACGACGAACTATTTCAAAATTCTGATTATTCACAAACTTTCTTACGATGAATCTACTCAAAAAGAAACTAAATAAAACTCGCAATAATTCGTCGTCGTCATATTCACCGTCACTCATTTTTTATAACAACACGTGCGCCAACGCTAGATGTAAATATTACACTACACTAAAATGCACAAAGTCACTATGACCTTGAAAACCGTCCGCTTATGACGTCACAGATTTACTTCTATACAAGTTCGTGGCGTTGTGCGCACTGACAACTAGCCTCTTCGTAAGGATGGGTCTTTCAAACGGTGTTTCACTATCGACAATGATTAGAAAACCTATTTTTTCTTGAATAAGGTGAATAAAACGTAGTTTATACTTTACAATATTTATAAAATATTATTTATTCACGTCATTTTCTTGCAATAATAGTATATTATGATCGTATCGACGAGATGAAATATAGCGAGGTCTTCATCGTGTCCCATCACTGGCTTACTTTATATCAAGTACTTGGCGTTGGGGGCATTAAAATATTTTCTGGCGTTTTACTTTCTTTTGAATATAAAACAAACAAGAACTTATTATGTGTGAAAAAGTTAAAAATATGGCTTATAACAGGGCAATTTTCCATAAAAACAAAATAAAAGGTCTTGTAAAAGTCGTCAATTTATTTTATACTATTATTACTTCTAATCAAGTAGTGGCGCTGAAGGCACGAAAATCTCGAACTTGTATAGAAGTGATTGGCGTTCAAAAGGTTAATGTGCACTATAATATTATGTAAGAACTTTTATGTACCCATATTCGCAAATGAATAAATTTGATTTGATTTGATTTGATTTGATCTATATCTATACTAATCTAAAAGCTCAATAATTTGTTTGTTTGTTTGAACGCGCTAATTTTAGGAACTGCTGGTCCGATTTGAAAAATTCTTTTACTGTTAGAAAGCCCAATTATTGAGGAAGGCGATAGGCTATAATGTGTCACGATAACCGATGCCCACGCGGGCGGAGCCGCGAACAAAAGCTAGTCTATATTAATATTATTAAGCTGAAGATTTTGTTTGTTTGAACGCGCTAATCTCAAAAACTACTGGTCCGATTTGAAAAATTCCTTCACTTCTAGATAGCCCACTTATTAAAGACTAGCGACCCGCCCCGGCTTCGCACGGGTGGACATTTATTTCTTCATAGATGTGCACCCCCCTCCCCTGCGGTTTCGCCCCGCGACTCGTGCGACACATATCGGCCGGCGGCCATCATTCATTTTAATACCAATTACAATTTTAAATTCGTAATAGGCTAATAATTTTAATTAATTTTATTCTATGGAAAAGTGGTTATAATGGCTAAAATATAAATGTTTGGTTTATACTATCGCGGATTTTTTTGTAGGCATTATTGAGTTCTACAACTTTTCTATAGAAGTCAACCATACATCTCTAACCATTTAGGCAGCGTTCGCGAGAATCGTTAACGTACGGCAGTTTTTTCGTCGACTTACTCCACAATTTTCACTACCACGAAAAATCCTATCTATTTTCAGGGATAAAATATAGCCTATACGGATTCGGAAGAATTCCTCTAAGTAATGGTAAAAGAAATTTTGAAATCGGTCCAGTAGTTTTTGAGCCTATTCAATACAAACATACAAAAATACAAAAATACAAAGGTTTCCTCTTTATAATATTAGTATAGATATAGGCTATGATTTGCCGCGATAACCGACTGGCGCGAGCAAAAACTAGTTTTATATATTCTAATATACTCTTAATTTGTATTCCACAGACGAAAGCGCCGTTCGTCGATATTAAAGAGCCAGCGTCCCGCTCGGACCCCATTCTCTGAGCTAGAGTTTAACGTGGCCACGCCGACCGACACAGCTAAGAGTCGACGTGTCAGCTTCTCGCGGCGTACGGGTGTAGCGTAAGTAGCCTTAGTTGTCAAAACTATGTTGAGTAAGCTAAAAGAAAGAAGGAAACATTTTAACCTCCGGCAGAAGTCGAACCTGTGTTCAAATTTCTCCTTCCCTATTTTGTTACACGTTTCATCGCGACGTGTGCGAGAGCTGAGTAATCCAATATACGATTGGTTTTGCCGACTTGATTTCCAATTGGTTAAGGAAGCGGCGGTAGCCTAATGGCTAGGGCGTCGGACTTGCGATCATGTGGTTGCAGGTTCGAATCCCACCCATTACACTACCGACGTGAACCCACTCGTAACACAAGCATCTTAGCTTAGCACGAGGGGTTAACGAGATTACTAGTAATGTGCGACCCACATTGCTAGTAACCTTTATAAAAAAAAAAAATTCAAAGTCTAATAGGGCTGCCAAGAACTATTTTTCTATTGGTTTATAACGCATTCATGCGGAACAATTGTAATTTAAAATAAAAAAATTGAATTGAATTCAATGAACAAAATAATTTATAATAGAATTTTCTACTTTCAGCGAATTTGTAACAAACGAAGCAACAACAACTTGGAAGAACTTTTACGAGGAGCACAACAAATCGCTCGAGTCGTCCGGTAACGATTCAGACGCCAACGCTTCCCGCCAACCAGTCGGCCATCTTGGAAAACGATTATTTGACCAACAATTCGAAGAGGTCGAAGCCGTTGATTTTATCGGAAATCTAAATCAAATAAATAGCAATAGTTTGCTAAATAATGTGAATTTTACGGACCAGCTGACTTCCCTAGACTGCACGGCTGATGGGAAGCTTACTGCGCCACAAAATAATTTCGAACTCAGCGCATTCACAGACCAACAGAGTAAATTGTTCGGCAATGACTTCACAGCCCCATGCAACGAGATGTCGGGTCGCATCGACGTCAATTTCTCAGCGATGCAACATATCACTGGCAACGATGACCTGGACGATATACAAAGAGATATAGAGCGTCAATCCAATAACATTGCTTGTCCAGGCCCTTACAATGATCGACAAAACATGTCCGAATATATTGAAGTTGATCTTAATATGACGCATGTAAACATGAAAAACGATGATGATATGTCCATTACGGAAACTGTACTAAGTCCCAAAGTACAAGAACTCTCGAGAAACAGTTCCTTAATTAAAAAACCAAGTGAAAATAACGATTGGGTTATGGATAAAGAGAATATCGCAATCAATCCTTACGCAGCTACAAAGGAAACGGAAAATTTCGCTATTAATGATGAACCTGATCAAGTTTTAGTGTTTGATGGGAAAAGATTAACTGTCCAATCAGAAAAGGCTGAGCAAGACAACAGACAAACCCTTCTACCAAATGCGTCAGCTGAAACACCTCAACGCAAAACTATAGTTTTAAATGTAAATGATGATCTCCCTAATTTTATTGATGATATGCTCAACTCCAAATGCGATAATTCCGAATTCAGTGGTATGCATGAACTGAAATCGATAACTACGTACGATAATAACCTCTCAATGACTCAACCAATCAATAGAATTGAGATATTACCGAAAAGAAAAACGATACATGATAATACAGGAAATATATCCATGACACAAGCTTTGCCAACGAATATTTTAACGAACCCGAATGAGAGTGAAAAAGCTGATAAGCATAGAACTATAATGTATGAAGAGGAATCCGGGAATATATCTGTTACGCAAGCGTTACCAGGGAATATTATGATAAATAACGGTGAACGTCGAAGAACTGTTGTGTATGAAGATGACACTGGTAACATCTCTATAACTCAGGCGAATCCATCTAACATACTTGATAACGGTGGCAACGAAAGGCGTAAGACTATTGTCTTTGATGATGATAGAGGCAATATATCTGTTACTCAAGCTGTATCTGGTAATATTATACTACCTGAAAACCAAAAAGACAAAAGAAAAACAATAGTTTTTGATGACGATGGAGGTAACGTGTCGATTACTCAAGCTGTTCCTAATATTGTTTTATCGGATCGCCAATTAAGTGATAAACGCCGTACTATTATTTATGAAGATAAAACAGGTCATGTGTCCGTCACACAAGCCTTACCGACTATATTCACGAAAATTCCCGAACGTAGACGAACCGTCGTTTACGAAGACGATTCGGGCAACATATCTGTTACACAAGCTTTAACATCTAATATTATAATAAATAATGTCGAGAAACCTAAAGAAAATGATTCCAATGAGATTGTACCAAGTCAGTTACCAACTGACATTATTTTGAAAGACACTGACAGTACTAGAAGAAAAACTATCTTATATGAAGAAGATACAGGGAATATATCTATAACTCAGGCTGTACCAACGACCGTCATTGAAGGCATATGCGAGAGAAGAAGTTATGTTATATCAAAAGAAACAAGTACATCATGTAATGAGAAAAATGATAATGAACGTAGAACAACCATTTATGACGATTATTGTGATATTTCAGTAACTCAAGCTATACCAACAAATATAATCTTATCAGATGAGGGTAACCGAAAAACAGTTGAATTCGATCATGATAGTTCGAATATCTCCATTACTCAAGCAGTCTCTAGTCGTGTGTTACTTGCTGATAAAGATTCAGATACTGAAATAAGTGATGCAACAAGTAACGCTCAAGGTAGCGAAAGATCAATAGTAGATAACGGTAATCTTGATAAAATTGTTGAAGACAATGAAATTCTTGATGTGAATCTAGAACCGATAGCCTCAGCAGCATCAATTGATGAAGTGGAAGCTGACGATATTAGTTCTAATATGCCAAACAGTAACGCAACAAGTGGAGGATCGACTCCTTTCAGTACATCTTTTACAGATAGATCGGATATAGAAGTTGAAGTAGCTGATAGGAAACCTGAAGTTGCACCGAAATCTGCTACAGTTGATTTGACAGATAAAATTCCTAAAGTTCCCTCTAATGCGCCACTCATTGATAACCTAGAGTCAGTTGTAGATGATAACACTCAAAACAGTGACAATATCAAAGTGAATTCTAAACCGATCCCAGGACGAGTGACTTTAGTTGATAAATTCGATTCAGTTAAAGAATCTGAGAAGGCTATTACGAAACCAACTCCGGGTAGAGTTTTCCGTCTTGAAAAATACGAATCTATGGGTGACGCGCGCGTTAGAATGATCGAAGAGATCGTGGAAGCCACTGAGAAAGTTATAGATAGTCATATGTATGATCAAGATGTGTCGATGGACGAAATGCCAGAAAACCGAACCCTAGTAATACACACGGACAAACGTGATGCTGATATGTCTTACGCGCAAACGATTCCCAAAGTCCAGAATCTGATGCAGGAGACAGATAAACGAAGAACAATAATGTTTGATAACGATAATGGGAACATATCTATGACGAAACCGATACCTGCCGATTTGTTAGCGTTTCAAAACGATTTACTAAACAAATCTAGGAATAAACAGTTGGATTCGGAGCAAGATCAAATCGCTAATGCTTGTCCTAATGTCATTGTGTACCAAACCGTGACTCATAGTGCGCCAAAGTTGTCGAATAAGACAGAACAAGGCGACAACAGCAGCGAAGTCGTGATTACGTCATCATCCATAGTGAAAAACGAGGTAGAGAAAATTATAGATTCCAGAGATTCTGTACAAGAAGATGGCAGTGAAGTTCACTCGCTCGTAGCGCATCCACCGGTCGAAGTTAGAAGTGACGTGATGAATCTAAAACCATCCAGTATCGATATGGATATCGATCATTCATTCAATGACGTCAGAGGTACTCAAATGTCTGTGGAATCCCAAGAACATCCCGCCATAGATCAGCCAAAAGAGTCAGTTCTTAGCTCACTTCTCGATATGACCTGTAGCTCTGTAGATTGTGGCACAGAAGATAAAAAACTCACGGCTAAAATGTCACCAAAACCTTCAGCACCGACTGTTACAACGTCTACCACAGACAACTCCTCTAGCGAAAGCATGTTCTATATTAGAAGAGACAGCGACGACGCTCCGACTGACAGTGAACCATTAGAAGTACGGAGAAGCTCAACAAAAACCATTAGGATCAAAGAAAAACCTGCCATAATAAACCAATCGCCACTATCGTCTGAGTATAAGGACGATGATGAGCCCAAATTCGTAGACGACCTCGAAAAAAAACTAGCCGAACTAAAATCTGTTGTGAACGATCAAAAAAAGGTTACTCTAAACAAATTATACGAAACACTCGCGAGCACCGAACTCGAAGAGATTGTGGAACGAGATGAAAATGTCAAACTGAGACAACAAAGTATTTCCTTTAAGAAAGCTAATGATACCAAGGAGTTACTTGATATGATATCAGACTTCACAGATAATAATGATGATGATGATGACGAATTGCCTGTTATGATTAAGGAACGCGTAGCATCAGAGGTTAAGAACGAAGCTACGGAACCAAAACGACTTAGTTTTGCACCAAATAGGCAGTCGATAATCTTGAGTAGAGAAGATTTGCTGTCAAATATATCGATGGCTCAAGCCGCTCTACAAAAGTCTAGGCTAGAGATTGATGAAACAGATTGCGCTGATGAAGGCGAAGAGACCAAAGACACCACATTGGACCACAGCATTCACAACATTCTTAAGAAATCCGGTCGAATGAGCAACGAAGTAGTGAAAACATTACACTTTGATGACGATACCGTGAGCGAAACAAGCCTTAAATACGATACAAAAGCGTCGCCGCTTAAGAAAACAGCATTTGGAGAGACTTCGTACATGACAGAGAGTAAAGCTAAAGTCATCCCCACTTATTTGAAAGATGTCTCCGATGGCATTAAACAGCTGATGTTGGATTTAGTTAAACCTATGTCCGTGAATACGATGCCGTTCGAAGCAGGCGGCCAAGACAGAACTGTTAAGAAATCTCCGTCGACGCAGAGCACGCAAGTACAGGCAAACCTGATCACTTCCAGCCAAATAGATATCGATTCAGATTTGAATTCAAACGCCGAATACGGTTACGATATTGATAAAATGAGCTCTTTAACCGGCTCATGTCCGTTGAAATCAAGATCCCGATCGTTTAGGAGTCCTGTCAGATTTGCGAATACCTTATCAGAGAGGTCTTCTGAACTGGAAGTACCTTTGATGCAACAGAGGTATGCTACGTGTCCAAAGAGTCCGGACACTCATCGAGTGCAATCGAAAGTGTTAGTTTTCGATCACCAGAATCCTTTGAACAACATTTTACTTGGCTCAAGGAATTATTCAGATGCGCACAAATATAACCCGAAGAGATCTGACGAAACTCTCTGCGGCTCTAAAGGAGAACGCTCTATTCAAAGTAATTTTCAGAACGTTATTGATGATGACTACGATCTTGATAATGTGACCACACAGTATCATATGGAGACTCGGCTCTCGCTCGATATTGCTATGCAGGGCGATATGTGCGCATACAAGAACGAAGATGAGAAAAGTATTATGTCAAACGTTAGCAAACCACCTTCTATCGATCAATCTATAGACGTTAAAGTTATGGAGCTTACTGACACGGAAGTCAACACATTGATAACCATGAAAGGAAATAAAGAACTTTTGGAAGCTAGTTCTTCGCTGACATTAGTTGACGATCCTGTCATTCAGGTGCCATCTGATAAAGAGGTCAAAAATAAATCAAACCTACACGATGATGATCGAAATGAATACCATAAACTCAAAGTTTCAAGGTCACCCGTCGAAATTATTTACAAAATAGATGAGAATACCACAGGAGCAGAGTTAATTGAGACCAGTGCCACGTCGAATGAGGATATAGACCATAAGAAAACTAAAGGTAAAAAACGTTTGTACAGTCCCAGCGCCGATAAATACAAGCCGACACATATTGAAGTCACCCCAAAACCGAACACGAAAATGCAGAAAATATCGAAGAGTCCCAACGTGTACCGAGTGCAATTAGACCTACCTATAACCGAGACAAATACCAAAATGGCCGCTGAAAAAGACATTACCGATGTAAATACAGAACAGAAGATCTCTCGGGAAAAGCGGAAATCACCTAAAAAGACGAAAGAAAAGGAAAAGAAAGCTGGTATTACGGTCCAACAATTGATTACTGAATACCATATAGAAGCTGGGTTGAATCAGAAGATTCTAGATAAACAGATTTTGAACGCTCTCAAAGAGACTTCTGACAATTCTATGGCTCCAACGTCACAGTCAGATTTCGACTGTAAAAGTATCGATGTTACAAGTTCTTTCACGAGTAGCAATAATTTGAATTCCATGAAAGACATTTGTAGTTCATCTACTACTCACTCGCAGCAGTCTGCTTTGCACCCGTCTAGAATGGACTGGCATCCTGAATTAAAAGGTGGTTTGTCCTCGAATCTGTACACTTCGAATTCTGGAGTCAATGTTGTGGCGAAGATTGATATGCTACCTTTCATGGGGTAAGTTGATTTTTTTGACAATAATAATGATTTCTTAGGACAAATCGCCATCTGATCCCTAATTAGGCAGAGCCTGTATTGCGGCAACCAGACAACTGATACACATACTTGTGTACAGAATTAATTTAAAAGGAGTGCGTATAATTATTCTATGAGGTAATCAGGTCATAAAACTGAACCACTCCGTGACAGGTCATGTGACTTGTTGAAAAGTTGATTTTCAATTTTAAGATTTCGACCTATGTTCCTTGGGAGTTGTTCAGTAGACAGAAGACATTAAAAAAATCTTCCTTCGAAATAAGAGGGGGGGGGGGTAAATCTCTTTATTAATTAACTCTTACAGGAGTCATGAATGCGAATGGGAGTCATCATCGGCGGATACTTGGTCATTTAGGCTGCTACACGGTCGGCTCCGGCTGACGGCTCGCCTCGCGCATAGACACGACAACTCTACGCGGACCAGGGTTAGGGGGGACACTCCCGTCTTAGACCTGTTTGTGGAGACCGTGCAACATGGTATGTAACAACCTTGAAATACTTGCAAATTGTCTTATGTTAGCCAAGTGCCGTGGGGTACCGGCTTAGAATAAACCCCCGCCCTCTCTCTTTCACTCACTCTCTCTCTCTCTCTTTCTTTTTCTCTCTTTCTCTTTCTATCCGCGCGTGTCGTAAAAGGCGACTAAGGGATCTAGAAACAAAATTGACTGGTTTTTAAAGCCTGAAAAATGCTAGACTCGTCTGATTTCTTTTTTCTCGTAAACAAAAAATTGCAATGACGAAGCGTTACAATTATTGCTAACGTTGTGACGTTTAGCCTCAATCCTAAATTATAAAACGCTTCACTTTCGTAATTGTTATAGTTTTGAGAAAAGTATAAGTTATGAAAAAATACATATGTAAAAATAAAAACATCTTTCGATTTACATTATTTTTCGTAAAATACCCAATTAGATTTGAACCTACAGCATCGCACACACATCCGCAATTTAACCACTAGGCCACACACAAGACTATTGCGACATTAAATATTATTTTCATTGTTTATAGACAAGAAAAACCCGGTGGCAACATTATGCGTCCGTTTTGCATGTGAGACGATGAGGTACATGGTGACCAAGGCCTGCCGTGGATCCTGCTGTGCCAGCGACATCCCTCCGTTACTGCGACGGTGCGCAGCCGTAGCACGCGTCGCATTGCGCTGGGGAAGAGCTATGCATGACGCTAAACTTCACCTGGCTTATACCCTGGACAATGAGGGGTACTTAACTTTGAAGGTATGTTATAAGTGTTTTGATTGCGATATTATATGAGCGTGTCGTGCGAGCGATATTGATTAAACTAAGCTATGACTTTTTACAGGAATATATACACTAGTATGCCTTTATTTTCTAAATGATTCCCTATCTTAATTAATAAATTGGCTTACAATAAATTAACTAAAAATAAAGCTGAAAAAAAAAAATTGATTTTTTTTAATAAGGTAAAATAATTCTACTATCTATTGAGTACACTAATGCAACTGTATGTGAGGTTACATGTAAAAACATAGATCTATCTCTATATTATGATCTATACATGGAAAACAATAAGTATAAAAATTACTTTTCATATGTACCCCCCCTACATGCTCAAAAAAAGTATCTAGAACCAGCCCCCCTAGCCAAATGACATTTCTACAAGCGTTAACGATGATAGAAATCGCTTAAATGACATTAAATGTATGAAAGTGACAAGTTTAAGTCACGTGACATATCAAAAACAAATGTCATTTCCATACATTTATTGTCATTTAAGCGATTTCTATCATCGTTATCGTTTGTAGAAATGTCACTTGGCTAGGGGGGCAGACTACTTAATGCTCACCAGTGTGTGTGGGATCCACTCTATCTTATCTATTCTGGGGATACTGTACTGATCTGTCTGCCTCGTTGGTCAAGTGGTCGCAAGCGCGACTTCCGTGCACGAGGTCTCGGGTTCGAATCCCGGGTTGACAGTGTCCACCCGGGATCCATTTGAGAGGGGCGATGAGTATGTCTGGTATAAAGGTATACACACACAGCTTAGGGTCTACAATATGTGAGCTTGAAATTAGTTAATAATTGATGTAGAAATGTGTACGCGTGCTCTTAAGCGTCCATCCCACTATAAGTTCCGGCGGAGCGTGTACAGTGTATGTCGCGGGCAGGTGGCGAACATCCCGCTGCGCTCGGTGTGGGAGGTGCGCATGCGCGTGGAGCTGGTGGTGGGCGACGCGCGCGAGGCTCCGTGGCCGCGCGCGGGCGACGTGCGCGTGTCGCGCGTCGTGTCCGACTTCAGCGTGCCCGACGCCGACGTCGCCCGCGTGCTCGCGCACACGCCGCGCGACTGGGGACACGTGCCCAGGACCATATGGTCAGTGGTCTACTTCATCGACGCCCGCACTAAGGAATTTAATCCTTGTGTCGCGGGGGTTACACAAACATTCAAATCACATGCACAAAGAACACCCAGACTTGGAATAAGCATCTGTCGGATCACACAAATGCTTGTCCCATGCGGGGATCGAGCCCGCAGCACGTCGCGCACAGTGGTAATTAGCGTGGTCACCTATACGACTCGGCTAGCCGTGCAGTTTTTGCAGTGCAGTCGTTGCAGGCGTGTGCAGTGTGAGCACTACACACGACAGCATCTGTCAGAGAACGCTGTTTTTTTTTATATCAAGTAAAAATTTTTCATCATGAGACACCGTGGCCAACTCAGAAAGAGATGGCGGGATGAGCTTTACTCGTATGGTTATGATGGATGACCATAGTCTAAGGCCGTGACGTTTAGAAGAAGGAAAGGGAGTCTTTTGCCCTGCAGTGGGAAGATTATGGTTGAAAATGAAATGAAAGGGGGTTCAGTTTGGAGTTAAATCCTAGTTTGTGGGGTTGAAATCCTTGTCCCACGACCGCCATCTTGGAAAAGGGGTTCAAATGGTTTTAATGGTTTATTTGACGAACTATTTTTTTAAGGTCATTATAGTTCGTCAGATAAACCAGACAAGGGTTGTAACCCCACAAACTAGGATTTAACTTTAAAATGACCCCCCCCCCCCCCCCCGATAAAATTTGCGTTCTCTGAAAAATGCAACCCTATATATAACTTTTCAATGGACTATCTCGTATTATGACGATACTTGTTTTTGCAATAACCTTATTTCATTAGAATTATTCAGAAATATTTTTACCAATAACCAATTTTGCAATATGTGGGTTTTCGCAAGAAGGCATGTTGACTAGGTAAAGAAAACGTAATTCTATTTAGTCCGTCAAATTAACAAATAAAAACTTAGTTAAAACGCATTAAAGTTGGGGAGTGGGGGCTCACTACGTCATGTCTCGGTATAAATTTTACCAAGGCGTGACGTCATGTGACATTTCAACTCAATATATCTCCGTAATTTTTTGAACACGTGAAAAATGAAAAATTACGTGTCCAATACTTTTCAATAATCTACCTGATAGACGAATAAAAAGCTTAGTTCACATGCCTATTAAAATTTTCAATTTGTCTTTAATCCTGTCAATTTTATTCCAACATTTTCACTAATATATTTTTTTTTTCGCAGGAGAATGTTCAGGTTCCTTAAAAATAAGACGCGCGATGACGACATTCTATTGGGCGCGTGAAGTCAACACCCTGTGCGTACCGCTTTTGTATCGTTCTGTATATGACGTCACAACGCGAAATATACCACTCAAAGTTCTACAAAACGACTTTTTTTTTGATAAAAAATTATTTAGAGTTATTATTTTGTTGAAACTAAGAAACGAAGCTCATACATTTTGGTGTATTTTTAAACAATCCAACCTACGGTGCGGCATATCCTATTTTTTTTTAATTTAAATTTGTTTTAATAAGTTATTTCAAAATATTTGTATATTTGGAAAAATATGTGTTAAAAAATTGTGAGACCTCTTTTGATTGAACTTTTTTTCTTCGAATAACGTATGTCTAGTATAACCGAAGTCTGTATGTCTAGTTTCGTATATTGCCTGCAATATTTGATCTACCCTCCTTTTGGTTACGTCCAAACGGTCTTATTAGTCCAAAGTATAATTCCATATTCTATAATTCACGTTGAATACGATGGGTTCTCATTATATAACTTAAATATATTTTTATTAAGGGGGTTATTCTTAAGAACTTTCCGAATATACCATTCTATTCGGTATTAAAAAAAACTTGATTAAAATTTGCTGAGATGAACTTTGAGTCGTATTTCTTCGTGGATAAATATTAAAATCGCTTGCAATATTTATATATAGGAAAGTTTTTAAAACTTATATACCGTTATTAATAGATGGACTGTGATGTTTAAAAAAAATGGGAAGAATTTTACTTTGAAATCTGTTTTTGTCACCTAACTTTAGTAATAAGTACCTGCGGTTTCTGAAAAACAGATCAATTCAAAAAATTGTTCATCAACTGTCAAACAAAATCAAGTGACGTGATTGGTTGCCGGTCTTTTTGTTAACCAATCAGTGGAGATTTGGATTTTAACAGCAAACTTTCGATATCGAAGGCTTTTTTCACGCTGTCACGTCAGGCACTACATCTTGAACCAAGTACTGGCATACAGCTGCACGACGCTTGTGTTTGTTTGAGAACTTTGAGATCCATTGGTTAAGGCAGGCGTATTTGTTTGAGAACTTTGAGATCCAATGCTTAAGGCGTATTTGTTTGAAAACTTTGACATTCGCTGCTTAAGGCGAGTTTGTTTTACGTAATCGACACGTTCTTCGCTTTTGGCTGTCTGATTGGCTAAGAGCTGAGAGCCTATCGTGGAAACGTAGACCAAGTTGGAAAAAGTCCACTGGAGAGTCTGGTCTGGTAACTCATCTTCGCGACCTCTGGTCTTGCTGATGGGCGTGAGCTGAGGAATTCACATACATATATGTTCATGTAGACGCTCACTCGTTGACGAATATAATTTGGAATATAATTAAAGTATGAAATTGTATAGATATTTGCAAGCGATAAAAATAGTTTTTTTTTAATTTAAGACTGTAAAACAATACATATCTCTAGCTGTATAGATAATAAAATAGTATTTTGTTTAGTTTTAAATTGTGTAAATGGCTAATATCTCCAAAGAATCGATTTTTTTCGGCATGTTTGAAATAGAAACTTTTCTTTTCAATATCTTGGTTGGCAGGCAATAGCTTAATTTTTAAATTTTGAGTTTGTTCTTTATTAAGTTAGTTGAAATATTGAATTTTTTTAATATTTTTAGTCGTATTTGCCATTTAGACAATTAAAAACTTATCCTATAAAATATAATGTGTGATACAATAATATAAAGATTTAATTGGATACATTTTCCTGTACATTAACGCATAAATCTGTATCATAGTTAATGACGAAAACTTTGTACTACTTTAAATGTAAAAAAAGACCCCGAATACTCAAACGCAAGTTATCTTTAAGAAGTGCTCAAATTGTAACTCTGTCTCTCTACTGAAGTCAAGCAGATGCTATTATCACTCATGCGACAGAATGTTGCCAGCCTCACCTGTTTAATCACTTTAGGTAAAAATAATTTATTGGTTTAGTTAATTTGATACACATTATAACAGAAACTTATAAATCGTACATTTACCACATTTGGTCACAATTTATGGGGAAAAAAGCATTCCCCGCATTTTGGGATATTTTTCACCAATTGGCAACACTGCCGGCAATTCCACTTCTTGCCCTGGGACATCTGTCGCGAGACGGACTGTTTCTGTCGCCTATACACCTTACAGTGACAGATTGTCTTAAAGGCTTCTTATAATTGATTTGAGTTTGAGTAGTCGGCCATTTTTGTTTTTTTTTTTTCAAAAATTGTGCGTGTTAACTTATGTGTGACTGTATCTTGTTGGGAGGAGGGTGGGAACTTGGATTTTTTATCAGAATTTTTGTTTAGTATGTATTTGGTAATATAACAATAATAATATCTTTGGACAGCTCACTGATCCCAAACTAGGCAGGACCTGTACTATGGTAACCAGACTACTGATAAACATACTTATATTCTTAAATACATAAATATTATAGATAAATTAACAAGAGATCATGCTCATCACACAATGATTTGACCTGGATGAGAATCAAACCCACGACTTCCGGCCTAGAAGTCAGCGTCACTAACCACTTTACTAACATGCCAGTCAAAACGAATGCACGTAGCATATATTTTTCCTATGGTAACATTTCTTATTCTAACATTCACGCGTTCTTGTCGAATAACGCGTTCTTGTCGAATAACGCGTTCTTGTCGAATAACGCGTTCTTGTCGAATAGTTAGTAGTACTTGTAGAATATTAGTAGAATCGAATTATTAATTGTGAACCCGGTTTTTAAATGGACATACAAAATAAAATTACATTCACCTATCAATTCTCAAGTGAGCCACGTGATTGGTTGTATGTTTGTATGTCAACACGTCACAATAGTTTGTATTAGATTTGATAAGAAAATTTAATTTACCTTCCTTTTTAAAACCCGGGGCAATACAATAATTATACATTAATAATCTGAATGATTTTTGTCGACTTGCTTTAATTTTTTTGATACGGGTACAAATTACCTACTATAATTTAAAAGATTAATACCATGTAGATTACAATATTCTTCTATGAAATTAAATATGACTTTTAGTACAGGAGTCATCATGATCTTATACATATGAGTTCGGCGCGTATTTTCCTTCCATTCATCTCCATTACTCGTCATCGCGGCGTGCACTCCTTTCTTTCTCATATCATCTTTCACACAATCCATCCAACTCTTATCCACTCTTTCTCTGCTTGTATACCTATCCACAGTCATAATCATAACTTGTTTAGTTATGTGACTATTATTATCTTTCCCGATTTCAGTTCACAAATATAACATAGTAGCCTAATGGCTGTGGTCGCGGCTTCGAATCCCACCCATTGCACTACCGACATGAACCCACTCGTAACACAAGCATTTAGCTTACCACGTGGAGTTAACGAGAATACTAGTAATGTGCGACCCACATTGCTAATAACCTTATTAAAAAATAACGTTTTAAAATAATACTTTCAACATCTGTCTCGCGATACTTATTACACAAAAATATAAATAACTAATAGCCGCCTACGGTTTTGCCTGCGTAATTCTCGTTCCACAGATTTGCCGGTATAAAAGTACCCTTGAAAATAATCCTTATAAACTACCTGTATGCTTAATTTCACTAAAATATGTTTCTGTATATCAGCGACACTTCTGCAAGCTTTAACGTTGCCGTTGATAGAAATCGCTTAGGACATTAAATGTATGGAGTTGACATTTGTTTTCTACATGTCACGTGACT
Source organism: Plusia festucae (assembly GCA_950381575.1). Lineage (NCBI taxonomy): Eukaryota > Metazoa > Arthropoda > Insecta > Lepidoptera > Noctuidae > Plusia > Plusia festucae. The sequence goes on from OX494457.1 coordinate 2,526,566, forward strand.
AAGACTTGTCACTTTCATACATTTGAGCGATTCGATCAGCGTTGACGCTTGTAGAAATGTCACTTGGCTAGCGAGGCTGTTGTTTTTCCATCGATCCCGACATATTGTGTGTGACCTTTGTAATGTAAGTAGGATATATTAAATTTTAGTCTACTGTTTAAATGTAGAGATTGTTGCCTTGAATCGAGGCAAATTATGCCTCGATCTGAGGTAAACCTGTTTCTTATATTTTTCTTGGCTAAATGTTTACACTTATACGCACTAATATCATGATTGTGAAAGAAAATCTGTAAGTCTGTTACGCTTTAATGTCTAAACCGCTGAACGCGCGGGCGCAGCCGCGGGTAAATGTGAGTTTTCCATAATTTTCATACGTGAATACTTTGTTCCCTTCTCCAACACACAGGTATAGTATTATGTATAGTATTGTAATGCATTTTGTCAGACTGTTTCACGTTGTACGTTGTTTATATTTTGATCAATGGAAATATAGTTTTTAAAAGAATTTGTTTTTTATTCATTACACGCTATCAGTCTGCGGAGGGCTGTACATTACACCCTGTTAAGTGCTATGTATGTGACTGTGTATCTACGCAACGAGGTAATCAGTTGCATAAAACTAAACAACTTTCCCAAAGGAACATAGATCGAAATCTTAAGATGGAAAATTTTTACCATAACTTTTCATACAAAGTGACAGGTCACGTGACTTATGTTTGTGTGAAAAGATGATTATCAATTTTAAGATTTCGGTTTATGTTCCTTTGGGAAATTTGTTTAGTTTTATACATCTGATTACCGCGTTGAATATACGCACTCCTTTTAAATTAATCCTGTATATTAACATAAACACAGATACATATTCTTAACTTTCATAAGAAAGTTAATGGAGCAGTTACAATGCTGTTGATTTTTCTTGTGAAATACAAGCAGCTAATTTAATAATTTTTATTTCAATAATCACTTCCTTTTATAAACAATTCTTATTTTCATAAAACCACTTTCAGAAAGCTTTAAAGATCAGTGTCAGTATGATACCCCGATTGTCTTTTAGGTGCCTCATTCCAAGGCACTATTTCCTAATTAGCTTCCTTCGAAGGCATTCTGTAGTCCTCGTGGCGAGGCGAGAGTTGTACTCGCCTGTCACCCAGCGCCCGTTGACCTTTCTCCTCGTGGCCCGGACCTCGACTATAGGCCGGGTACTCAAGGCGTTGCCGAGGCCACTGATCATATCGTAAGTTGTGCACGGACGAATTATCTGTGGAAAATAAAGCAGAGCATGAAAAATACGAAATGTTAAAATGAAATCCTACTAATATTATAAATGTGAAAGTGTGGACGTTTGGATGTTTGTTACTCAATCACTCAAAAAAGGCTGAACTGATTTGGATGAAATTTGGCATTCATGTAGCCTTTGACATGGAAAAGAACATAGGGCTACCTTTTATCCCTATTCCTTAAGTAGTTCCCGAGGGAAAATTTAAAATTGTTTACGAGCTAAGCCGTGGACAGACAGCTTTGAATATCTGTATTTTTCTCTATTACAGCGCAAGCTATAACACGTGAAAATTTTATTCCATTTTTCATTTATTTTTGGACCCAATTCTGAAGTTCTTTTTCTTTTTTTTTCTTTTTAAAAAAACGACGCCCGCACTAAGGAATTTAATCCTTGTGTCGCGGGGGTTTTACAAACATTCAAATCACATGCACAAAGAACACCCAGACTTGGAACAAGCATTCGTGGATCACACAAATGCCTGTCCCATGCGGGGATCGAACCCGCAGCACGGCACGCACAGTGGTAATTAGCGTGGTACTCGGCTATCCGTGCAGTCGAGTTCACGCAGACAAAGTCGCGGGCAGAAGCTAGTTATATATAATAGATAAGCTCACCCTGCCAAACACGACGTTCCGGAGATCCAGTTGAGGGAGCGGCTTGAATGTGATGTTGAAGATGCCGCACATTTCATCATCTTGTGTCATTCGCATTGATACTAACCCTGTTAACAAACGGACGTTTTCTTACCCATTTGTATAATTTCATCCATACATTTACAGGCATATGAAGTCGCGAAAATTACATGTGTGTTTGTTGCGCTTTTACGGGTAAACAGCTTTACCGATTTCGATAGATAGACGTATGGTGAACCTACCTAATCTATACCCCCCAAGAATGGACAAGGCTACATTTTGCCGCGAAAAGTACTAATTAAATGATGGATGGGTTCATGATTAAAAGATAGTTACTATCACGCAATCATCAAGCCGTTAAAATTACTTATTTAAAATACCTATATCTGCCATGTCATTTTCTCAAGCTTTATTGGGGTCGCCTGCTAGTCTTACCGGATTTAGCTGAATACCGTATTTTACAAGGCGCTTATCTGACCTCCACAACCCATTCCTGAGTACTTTAGTAGGACTGGTTGTCAGAATTGTAATAACTTAATGACTGTCAAAGATCACCGCATGACATTCGAGACCAACGGCTAATCGTGCTTTTTGAGACACGGAGGGGCCTCGGTATGTTTATGAATGGTCACCAATCTACAGACCAACCGCGGCGAGCACGGCTTATCCTTTTTTATCGATCAAATAGTTACGCTTAGAGTTAGTCACGAGCCCCTCAAATGAAAGCCAAGGTCCCGATAAAATATATATATTTTTTTTCATTAGATGTATACATATAATGAAAGAAAAACTTTATAATTTTATTTTTTTCGTCTCTTATATGTGGTGTGCGTATTCCACTCACGGCACTATACTAAGTAGTACCTTGGTCCTCGCGTTTATTTGTTATTTTCTTGTCTATACATGATAAATAATTTACCAGGCATGGAGTGTGGAAAGTGGTAGTTCTCAGCCCCGATGGGTATGACTCGTCCGCGTTGCACGTAGCAGCCGAACCCACTGTTGTAGATCACGTCGCCCCCGCTCCAGTACAGCTGGGGAATCTTCCTGTGGTTTAAAAAAAGTTTGTCTTAAAGTGGCATGGTTTTAAAACGGGTAAAGTAGCCAATAATAATGAGACGCAAGCCAAAGGGCAGTGTCCGAGCCCCGCAGGGGGTACCCATAGCGAACATTGCTAACGTACTTAGTTTTTCTATAGCTCTGGTTGACCCTTACGGTTTCGCAAAATGGCCGATGTCAGTCCAGGCAAGTACAGTCAACTGCAAAAGTAGATGATCAATGGTGCCGATTCCTCTGTACGCTAACTAAACTAAATTTAAACCATTGCTGTCTTTTACTAACATAAAGCGTGAGAAAAGGACGGCAACAGATATCAACTAATTTAGAAATGTCGAACTAGTTTTCGCCTCGAACATCACTGTGTTTTTAGAGCACACGTTTTTACTTGTCGGCAAATTTGTATGAGAATTTAAGTCGGAACTAAATCTGACAGTTCTAATTTTTTTAATTTTCCTCTGTCCTTTTCTAAATATGTACAAGTGACAAAGATACCGATGGATTAAAATTAGTTTAGTACGTGTTTAATAGAATCGGGGCCAATATCAGAAATTCAATACTAATGAACGGAGTTCGCGTCAGAACTGCGTGGAGTCGAAGTGATTCAAAAGTACGTTATTGTAAATTATACCAAACATTTACTACTAGTAGGTACAGTTGCCATATATTCGTGATCAGTTATGGGTCCAAAAGTTATAAACTCAATTCTTTATCTAGTTTTGCTGTTGACTGTACCAATGAGTTTTCAAAGTTATATGTGCTTTCTGAATGATTGCAAAACATCATTGACAACCGGTGTAAGAAAACATCGTAAGAAAACGAGGATTCCAAAAATTTGAATCCGAGATCGCCAACCCACAATGAGCCATTGAGATGCTCGATCCTTCTCTATATGACAAGAGGCCTGTGCCCACCAGTGGGACATTTTTAGGCCGTTTTTGTTATAAGAGTCTGCTTGCGACCTCGGCCAACCCGGCCGAAACTTCAAGCCTTAAAAGGTAAATGCATGAGTTCGCGTTAATTCCTGTGACGTAATTTATTTATAGTATCTACTCTTTATTTCATATAGATTACTAGTTGACCCCGTAAACGTTGTTCTGCAATATTAAAAAAATCTGGAGAGGACCAGACAGAACGTAATCACTACGTTATGAGGGCCACCCCCTATTGCTTAGTGGTATAAAAATAGATATCGGCCGATTCTCAGACCTATCCGATATGCACACCAAATTTCATACAAATCGATGCAGCCGTTACCATAATTTCATTAAAATAAATTAATATATTCAAATAATATACCTAAAGGAAAAAATAACTTGAATTAAATGCATAGAAAAAAGCATAGCACAAAAATTTAATAAACGTCTTCCAAAATGATAAATATAATTCAATAATTCCTTTGTCGCGACGTCGAGGGCGCAGAAACCGTATTTTGAGTCCTTTCCTCAGAAAACTGGTTCACAGCCAAGCAGTATTTCTCCGAATGGTAAGTCCTCGAAATCTGAGAGAGCAACGGAGACCCGTGAGGAGAGTTCAGCCATAGAGACGCACTACCCGTCTGCCCAACCATAGCGATGAACGCTATCAGCATTCGCGTGTTTAATAGACCTCTTTGGATCTGAGGCTGTTTCAACAAAGTTTGCAAGATTAATCCATCAGGAAGACCGTTGACTAACTCAAAGATACTTGATCCTCGTTCTCCAATTAAATAAGAGGCGGCAGCGGGTACATTACACCCAGTATACCTCAGCGCTTTATCGGCATCTTCGTAGGTAAACCCGAGATCTCTTAAAGCGCCTATAGATTCAGGGTTCGGTGGTTCGGCAATCTTGTTTCTCCACTCCCGGAATTTCTCAAGAAAACGCTGTAAATGTTCAGCACGACGGAACAAGTCGTCACCGTCAGCCTTGTTGGATCCCTGCTCGTCGTTCGACTGTATCTCCATACTAAGGTTGAGGCGCGCCGCGATTTCTTCAGGTGTTATTACTTGTATAACAGCTGGCTGCTGTCTTCGTGGTTCTTCTAAGGCTGCTGTCAACTGAGCCAGTGTCATCTCGTAGTTACGACCAGAAGCGGCTAGACGAGCGCCGGCTTCGATCAGAGAAATGAGTATTTTCCTCAATTCGTACGATAATTCGTTGGTTGATAGCAAAGATTGGAGGTTTGGCTGGCGAATCGCGTTCTGCGGGGATGGGAGCGATGCGGTAGCGGCAGCTATTGTGGCATGTTGAGGCGCCCGAACTGCCCCAAGATCCCACAGCGTCCCAGCTTCGGGCAACCGTCTTTCAACCAGCAACAGCTCCTCTTGCATCATTACTTGCTCTTGGGATAATGTCAAGAAATCATGGAGGGTCGTTGTATCGTAGACTCTGACAATCTTGTACCTACTCGATCCCGTTTCTCCCGTAGGGTAGAAAAAGTCGATCGCGCGATTTTTAACTTCTTCAATCAATGTGTCTTCGGAAAAATAGGCCGTGAACGTTTGACCCTCGGGACTGACAACTTTGATCAGGATCCCGTTAGTTCCAGTTACGCCAGAATCGGAAACCAGCATCGTTAGGCAGTTTCGTATTTTCTAAAGCCGATAAATCGATTATTTTCATAGAAAATAATAGTAAAAATAGTATAATACTGCTAAAAAACGCCGCTAAACACCAAATAAGTTTAAGCATAATTTTGTCATTTTTGTTTGTGTTTTGACAGGGATGACAATGACATGAAAAGTTTTTTTAAATTGCAGTTATTCTTTTGGAAAAGTTTTTATTGTACAAAGCACATCATTTAAATAATAAGTAAGTATATATGCAATAATAAGTAGGTGAGTAGGTATTTCTACGGGACCGGAGTGTTTTTAGTCGATGTAAATACAACGTAACCCCATGTCGTGCCCTCGGCGTTGGCTGAATTCTCAATTTTTACGTTATCAGATAAAGTTTACTTATGTAAGATTTTTATTATTTTTATGTTTAAGATCGCGAAATCACTTCAGTAAGTTAAATAAGAGTACCTATAGGTATCAATGATTTATTATTAGATACTATATTATTTTCAGATACTTAGTGTTCTTATGCGAGAAATCATCTTCTTCTTCCTGCCCTTATCCCATTCATATGGGGTCGGCGCAATGCGTATTTTCCTTCCATTCCTCTCTATTACTCGTCATCGCGGCATCCACTCCTTTCTTTCTCATATAAACTTTCACACAATCCAACCATCTCTTTTTCGCTCTCCCTCTGCAACCCATCCACAGTTATACTATTATAACTTGTTTAGTTATGTGACTTTCATCCGATGTCCATACCACGACAAACGCTTAAATAATCTAATTTAATATAGTATTTATTACTTGTAAGATATTATATATATATATTTTTTTTAGAAAAACGACGCCCGCACTAAGAAATTTATTCCTTGTGTCGCGGGGGTTTCACAAACATTCAAATCACATGCACAAAGAACACCCAACTTTTGGTGGCATCGTATGATTTTTAACACCGTTTTGAGTGACTTACCTAAAAAAGCAGGTGCCAACATAGCCGTGTCCAAGAGTATCCCCGTCCAGGAGTTCCAGAAACATCTCACAGGTGTGCGGGCACATGTCAGTGAACAGCTCTATACATAACTCGCCGAGGATCGCACCGTTTTTCACGGCAAGTTTTACGTAGACCCTGTAAATCGTAAGGATTATTTTTAACTAGTTTTGGCTCGGGGCTCCGCCCGCGTGGGCGTCGGTTACTGCGGAAAATAGCCAATAGCCTTCCTCAATAAGTTGGCTTTCTAAAAGTGAAAGAATTTTTCAAATCGGCCCAGTAGTTCCTGAGATTAGCTCATTTAAAGAAACAAACAAACTTTTCAGCTTTATAATATAAGTACAGATAGTTACGCCTTTGATAATATAATAAAGTAAGAAAGCGGGGATCCATTGTCCATATCCTTCACGTGTCCTGGCGAGAGCAACACGAACGCGCCGCTCGCCTGAGCCACTATCTTACGCCACTGACTTTTCTACTATTGTATTTACACTAGCTATGTATATACCTGCCGTGGGATTTCGGAATAGAATAGAAACTCTTCCTCTCTCCCCCTGGGTGTAGTAAGAGGCGAATATGAGATATACGAACAAGGGAGAATGGGCAGCAGCGTTCTTCTAAAGAACTGAAAGTAGACTGCTGTCACCAACCCGCCCAGAATGGTGACTAGGGCTAACCAGACAATGATGGCGTTTCAGAACCTACAGCCCCCATATGGAGGACCGGGTGTTGCGGCGCAACATGGAAGAGACCTAATCCACCAGTGGATCGTGATAGGGTGAGTTGATTGAAGTATATAACAGCCCCCCTAGCCAAGTTATATTTCTACAAGCGTTAACTACTATATAGAAATCGCTTAATTGGCATTAAATGTATGGAAATGACATTTGATTTCGATAAGTCACGTGACTCAGACTTGTCACTTCCATACATTTGGGCGATTCGATCAGCGATATCGCTTGTAGAAATGTCACTTGGCTAGGGGGGCTGGGTCGGTGCTCTTTGGAGGAGGCCTACGTTCAGCAGTGGACGACGATAGGCTGATTGATGTCAATACCTGGGTCGTGTGACGGTGGGTAGTGGTAAGAAAGCGAGGTCCTCCATTTCCTCGCGAGGTTCTGGCGGGAACAGCACGAATGCGCCGCTCGCCTGCGCCACTATCTTGCGCCGGTTGCGCACCCACTCACGGTTTAGTTCCGATGTTGTTAGTATGCGTGCTTTCTGGAATATGTTTTTCTAATAAACAACATGTAACAAAACCCCTGTCAGATCCAATAAACGCGTATACGTGGTAGTTCATGAACCGTCTCGCATAGGCGGCTCATTTGACACAAAACTGTAGGTATTAAGTACGTGAACTTTGAGGAGCGGTCAGTTGTTCAGCTGTTGCCTTGGATCAGTTTTTATTTGTATTTAATTATTTTGACTGGGGAGAAATTATAATCTCCAATCCATTTCATAGTTACGTATATGACATGTGTTTGCAGTGCGATACGGTATAATACTCTCAGGGATCGGACAGGGTTTTTGTTACACGCTGTATATACCGATGCGCTATTGTTAGGTTCATCTTACATTTGGGAAAGGCAATGTCTTGCCTCCAAAGATTGGAGAATTTTGATTTCGGAGGCTAAATTATTGCATTTATTGCTTTGAATTTTGAAAGTGTCAGTTGTCTGTTCGTACTGCCAGAAAAGAATAGGTCATATTCAATTGATATTGCGAGTTCATCTGTCTAGCCGTTTCCCAAGTTATGTTGGGGTTAAGTTCCAGTCACACCGGATTCAGCTGAATACCGTATTTTACATGGAATGGATTATTTACATGGAACAACTGCAGGCATCTGACCTTCACAACCCATTTTACTGGGCAACACAGTATAAACTGGTTGTCGGTGTAAGTATTGACTTACCGACAGCTAAAGATCGAGATATGACGGCAGGAACAACGGCTTAACGTGTTTTCCGACACACAGAGGGTTGTGGTATGATTACAAAATGGTCACCCATCCTCGGGTGCCCATTGGTGGTAAGGGCTCGTGGCTAAGTGTAAGCCGAACGGTTCGACCGATAATAAAGGTTAAGCCGCGCTCGCCGCGGTTGGTCCGTGGAAGGGTGACCATTTGTAAACATACCGAGACCCCTCCGTGCCTCGGAAAGCACGTTGAGCCGTTGGTCCCGACTGTCATACAGTGATCTTTGACAGTCGTTAAGTCATTACAATTCTGACAACCAGTCTTACCATGGAATACTGTATTACCTAGCAATAGGTTGTGGAGGTCAGATAGGCAGTCGCTCTATGTAAAATACGGTAATCAGCTTAATCCGGTAAGACTGGAAGCCGACCCCAACATAGCTTGGGAAAAGGCTAGGCAGAAGGCAGAAGATTACTAGCAATATGAGTCGCACATTACTAGTAATCTCGTTAACCCCTCGTGTTAAGCTAAGATGCTTGTGTTACGAGTGGGTTCACGTCGGTAGTGTAATGGGTGGGATTCGAACCCGCAACATGATCGAAAGTCCGACGCCCTAGTCATTAGGCTACCGCCGCTTAACGATAACGATAACTTTTAGATATTCTCAAATGTCTATCTGTCGCTAAGTTTGTCTTGAAAGGTAAAATGTATAAATCGGCTTAGACTTGTATTGATGTATGGTTCAGAATGCTGGGCAGTGAAAGGGACTGATGAAAGACGATTGCATGCAGCGGAAATGAGAATGCTTCGATGGATGACTGGAGAGACGAGATTAGATAGGATATGGAATGAGTATATTAGAGGAAGCTTGAAAGTAGCGCCAGTGAATGAAAAGATAAGAGGTAAGCGTTTCTCGTGGTATGAACATGTTATGAGGAGGGATGAAAGTCACATAACTAAACAAGTTATAAGTATGACTGTGGATGGGTATATAAGCAGAGGGAGACGGAAAAAGAGATGGATGGATTGTGTGAAAGATGATATGAGAAAGAAAGGAGTGGATGCCGCGATGACGAGTAATAGAGAGGAATGGAAGGAAAATACGCATTGCGCCGTCCCCATATGAATGGGATAAGGGCAGGACGAAGAAGGAGTCTATCTGTCGCTACTTCACACGTTAAAGGGACAGAGATGGCATGAGACTTAACGACGGCTTCACTGATTGACGTCAATATTCGGCCATTAGACGTTTAGGAACATCTTAAAGTTAAATTGCCTTTCAGTATTCGGAGGTAAGTGGTTAAGAAAAGAACTCACCGTATTCTTAATCCGTCTGTACAAGGCCTGGTTGCTCTTGTAGACCCGCTTCAGAAAGTCCACTCTATTCTGGAAGTATTGGCGCGAGCCCGGTGGCATCACGGACCAGTGGCTGTCAACCCATCCCTAAGGAGATCTTAAGAATTCTTAAGGTAGCCAGTAATGCCCTATTTTAAAAATCATCTTCCGCTTAGGGACCATCCATAAATTACGTCACACGTTAAGGGGGAGGGAGGGGGTCGACGTTGTGTGATAAGGGGGTGAAAGGGGTCCTAAGCTTCGTGACGTCACTTTCAAAATCTCTTTTAATCTAAGTAAGTACAACACGAACTTTTAACGAAAACGTCAAAAACATTATGTTATATATAAAAAAAATATAATAGAAATAATATATATTTCACTTCTACTTCGATAATACTTTTCTAGATATAATTATGTGACGTCACACTATGCAGGTGACAAGAACGGGGGAGGGGGTCAAAAAGCATGAAATTCGTGTGACGTAATTTATGGATGACCCCTTAACCCATAAGTAGCACACGTATCAACTCGGAAAGAGATCGTCACCGTATCAACTCGAGCCGTTCAGTATTATTTGTATGAAACTCCCTACAGCAACGCACACTAATCGGAATCGTTACGTAATCGCCTCGGGACAAGCTCACGAACGGAGGTGCGGTGCGTGGTCGACTTGCCGTCCCCGCGCTTACGGTTCTCCGTACCCTAGCTTACGTCTCTTCGTTCACGCCTCTCCTGGTCTGCGTTGCAACGTAACGAGCGGTCGACGAGCCGTAAGCGCGGCGTCGCCTAGCCGTAGCTGAGTCGACGCATCGGAGCTTCTGATCCGCTTTGCTTACGTGCTTCCGTTAGGTTGAAGACTGTTTGACGGCGAGGCAAAAGCGATACGGTGACGATCCCTAGTTTCAGAGTTGATATTATGTGAGCTGTGACCCATAAGGGTACGGAACCTGGCCATTGAACCGCTAGGCCAATACTTAAATTCAAATAGATACAAATTCTACGACGGTCGCAGTCATTGCTTCTGACATTAAATGTATGGAAATTACATTTATTTCCGACAAGTCACGTGACTTTAACATGTCACTTCCATACATTTGAGCTATTCCAACAGCGTAAACGATGTTAGATTTACCCCGGTAAAATGTGCTTTCCTGATTAATGTAAGCATATATAGGTTTTGAATGAACATTTGTTCGAAGTCTTTTCTCCAGGACTCCAAGTTAAGCTTCTTCTTGTAAGGATTCAATCGAGGTGGCGCCGTGTCCACTCGGGCACGGACATGGGCATACTGAAATAAAGTTTAGATAATATCACTAAATATTATATTGGCCCCGATTCTGTTAAACATGTTCTAAACTAATTTAAGTCCATCGGTATCCTTTTCACTTGTACATATTTAGAAAAGGACAGATGAAAATTAGAACTGTCAAATTAAGTTCTGACTAAAATTGTCATACAAGTTTGCCGACAAGTAAAAACGTGTGCTCTAAAAACACAGTGATGTTCAAGGCGAAAACTAGTTTGACATTTCTAAGTTAGTTGTTATCTGTTGCCGTCCTTTTCTAACGCTTTATGTTAGTAAAAGACAGCAATGGTTTAAAATTAGTTTAGTTTGCGTACAGAGGAATCAGCACCATTATATTATCAGTTTAACTTTTTCCTCGTAGATCTTGTATGAGAAAGGAACGTCATCCATCCATTATCACAATCTTTCAGTAGTAAAACCTTATTAGATCATTCTCATTCATCATCATCATATCAGCAAGAAGTCCACTGCTGAACTTGCCTACCCCAATGATTAGTCATTATAATTCTCATTAGTTCCACGGAACTCGTGAGAACATTTTTTTCTCAGTAGTTACATGGGACAATGGGATAAATGCTATAAATGAGAACGGTTCTAACTAGCACCATTGCAAATTTATCTGAAGGTCTCACCTTGTGTGCACGTTTGAACTTGACTGGCATAATTTCTTCCACTTCCGGCGGCGGTGAAGAGTACTTCCCGTCATCAGTGGACTTGGCTTTTAGTATCGCATCTATTAGAGTCATATTACGGAAATTTTGGACGCAAAAATTAAGAAAATGTAGCCAATTTAATAGGTAAGTATAGGTATAATCTATATGGCTATGTTGTTGTCATTGCGACTAAAACTTTGAAGCAATGTGCGCCCATAAGAAATTCTATAATGTAGTACCTAGTTATTTGGGTTATTTTAACGATAATCCTTTTTTAATTTTTACTTTCTAATTCCCCTTCGGATGACTGAACTTTTTGAACGGACGCTTTGTTGAACTGTGTTAAAAAAATGCTATGCTTCTTCTGTTTTTTAGTTTTCAATAAATAAAACACAATCCATTGAAAAAAAAAAACTCTTTATTGAAATAAAAATTTCTACACAAATACGTGAAATTTATCACAAATTACATGATTACAATATTTGTGCCTACATTATATAATACTGAAGAATAATCTTACAAAAATCACTGGAATGCGACTAGTATTGTTAACAATAACTGTATTGCGATATTATGTTAAAACCAAAACCATTTCTATTTAGAAAGAGACAGCTATATGCCTGCCCTATATAGCTCCATCTCTATCTAAACAATAGGGATGACGACTGATAATGAAAATGAGAAATCTATGTAGCCCATTATTTAGAAGAAAAAAAAAACTACAACAGACTTTTTTTTTCTTTTTTATGGAGAAAGTTACTTCTAAGTGTGACATGAATTGTGACGTCACGGCATGATGATCAAATCAATATATCGATATCAATGTTTATATTGCGTAAGTAAAAGTGTGTGTGTACCTATGTACGCATGTATGATGTTATACTTCTTTGGGGTAACAAGATAAAAATCTTTTTATAAATTTGACCCTTCGCGTTATACTACGTTTGTAGAAAAAACTACACTAATGGCCGAAAACTTAAAAGCCGCCGATAAGTCTCAGGCCTTCACCGTCACTAAGATGAAAAGTAGCGACGGATAGATATCTATTTAATACCAACTTCAAGTTAATTTGCGTTTAAGTATTCGGGGGTAATAAAAGAAAATAAAAACTACTTGAATAAATATCGTGAAAACAGTTGCCAGTTCTTACGCAAATATATAGATTTAGTCTGTTGGTAACTTTATTTGAGAAACTAAAATGTTGACTAGCTAACATCAGGGTGTTGATTTGACGGTGTGCGCGCGCATCGTATAAGTATACTCTCATCATTTTTCCCTAATGCGCCAAAAGAAGTATAACTTCAAACTAAAACGAGGAAGTCATCGGATAATTTTTCTGACAGACAAGTCATCATCCCAATATTGGTTTTAAAAATTTATAATACATATCACATACTTACCCCCGATTTCTAAAAGGATCTTCATCTTTAATCTCTACTCAATTTTAATGTTATTTAAACGAATTGTCTTTTAACAGACGATTTACTATACAGGAATAATTTAAAAGGAGTGCGGCCATTCAACAAGGTAATCAGGTGCATATACCTGAACAACTTTCCCCATGGAACATAGGCCGAAATCTTAAAATTGAAAATCATCTTTTCATACAAACATAAGTCTCGTGACCAGTCAATTTGTATAAAAACCTGATTACCACGTTGAATATCCGCACTCCTTTTAAACTAAGCCAGTTTTTGATGACTATTCAAAATCAGAGGGTAAGAATTTAAAAGAAAAAACAATGTTACAACTAAATAATATTAAAAACAAATACAATAAAAAAATGAGTTCATAAATTTTTGGTTAAAAATGCTTAAAATATATACCTACAAAACAGTGTTTAAATCTGTCTAGCCTTTTCCCAAGCTATGTTGGGGTCGGCTTCCAGTCTTACCTGATTTAGCTGAATACTTTATTTTACAAGGAGCGACTGCCTATCTGACCTCCACAACCTATTGCTGGGTAATACAGTATTCCATAGTAAGACTGGTTATCAGAATTGTAATGACTTAACGACTGTCAAAGATCACTGTATGACAGTCGGGACTAACTTAGCCACGACCACCGGTTTAGTAATCACGGTCACTAAACTCTAGACCAGAAGGCGAATATGTTATGATGAAGTCAATTATATCTAAATTATAATTATTTCATCATCATCCAAACGATTTTGACGACCTCCATGGTCGAGTGGCGTACACAGCTCTTTCAAAGTTTCGCCTGCTCTGAGTTTCTCGAGTCTGGGTGTTTGTGGTACCTTCGTTGTCTCTGATTCCATAACACAAGTGCTTTAGCTACTTACTATGGATTCGGAGCAATGTATGTGATGTTGTCCACATTTATTTATTCATCCAAAGCCCTTGACATCCGCTGCTGGGTCCAGAGCTCTCTTTTTACGTGCTCTCTCCGGTCATGTGCCAGCCTCTCCAAGGTTCGACCAGTAATCATGATAATGTCATCGACCAATCTAATACTCGGACGATCGACACTTGTTGCCTTGGCTACCACTCTGTTACTGACTTAGTCTAAACTCTTTACAAAAAATATCTAACAAAAAGATAGCTTACTGCTCTGCGTCAAAGAGAAGGTATAGTGCGATTCAAAGGGGCATGCCAAGTCGCCATAGTAACTTAGGCCCAGTGTGCACACATATAACAATTCATGATTATAATAGGGGGCAATTCAAATAACTAATTAGTAAACGAATTGATTGTAAAAAAACTTGGCATTTTAAAGTTATTTAAGATTCTTATATTTCATTAGTACCGGTTATGTTAAATATCACTTATTACATTATTTTAATTTATTAATGAGCATAATTAACTGAGAATCAAATAATATAACACACGTTGTAGTTTTAATCTTCATACACCACTAAAACATCATCCAAATCATCATCCGGGTTCGTCGGTCGAAGCATCTAATATCAAATCCAAGTTGTGGCCAATGTCGTCATGAGTAGCTGGAGCAGAATCCATAATCAGGCCGAAGTCGTCAGGTATAGGAGAATCGTCGGAGTCAGTAGTATTCATGAGCAAAAGTAGTCAATTAAATCCGCAAAAAATAAACATACACAAGTCGCCGCAATCTAACAAACAAGCAATGATTTTGACAATTACGTTTTCCGGCAGCTGACAAGTTAGACTTGGTGTTGCCATAAAAAGAAAAAATAACGATATATTCAAACGATCAATCAAATCAAAAAAGTTTTTTTTTATTTATCGTTAGTAATCTTAAAAAATATAAATAATAATAATTACAAAGGGGATTTCTATGATTTATAATGTTTATTTTATGTTTGCTTGGAAGAAAATGAACGGTAAAGAAAATGATCACTGATTATTCCATTTACCTGCCAACATTTTTTTGCAAAGGCAACATTTTTATTCAAGTTATATTAGTTTAGTCGTTTTCAGTTTTTATATTTTCAAAAAAATGTTGCGGACTTGCACAGACTAATGAATATGTGGATGACGTGGGAAAAATATAAACATATTTTTTTAGGGAAACCAATACCATGTGCATCTCTGGGCCTAAAATTGGCATTCCCCTTTAACTGGCGGCTGTGAACACGTCGAGTCGCTGCGCAGTAAAAAATTCATACACAAGCGGGGGTGCGGGGGGGACGTACTGCGCAGTGTAACTAACTACACAGCCGCCAATAAGTTTGCATCGACCTATATCACGTTGATATAATTGTCAATGCGAGCAAAACCGCGGTCCCAAGGTAGTACTATAAATAACAATACTGATAATATATTTAAACACTGTTTTAGAGCCATTTGAGATACAAAAATAACCTTTTAATAAAATATATTAATAATTTTGTCATTTGGGTGCTATAATTCTAAAAATACAATTTTGAGTATAGCTTCTTAATTCTTTTTAGTAATAATATTCTACATTTAACCATCATACAGGATTAATTCAAAAGGAGTGCGTATATTCAACGAAGTAATCAGGTGCATAAAACTGAACAACTTTCCCCAAGGAACATCTAATAAGTCAAAATCTTAAAAGAAAATCATCTTTTCATACGAACATAAGTCACGTGACCTGTCACTTTGTGTGAAAAGTTCATTTTCAATTTTAAGATTTCGACCTATGTTCCTTAGAGAAAGTTGTTCAGTTTAATGCACCTGATTACCTCGTAGAATATACGCACCTCCTTTTAAAATAATCCTGTATAGGAATTAACATATTTAGTAAGATGCCTAATAAAAAATAAGCATATTTTTTTAGACTGTGGATCAGAATCACGCAGTCTAACGTTAATTTTAATAATCTATCCATTGATGGAGAACTCTGCTCATGACAGGATTTTTAGTGCCATAAACGTCAAGTACGAGTCGAACTCGCAAAAGGAGGGCTCCTTACCACACAAGATCATTTATAACAGAGAGCACTACCTATTATCCTACTAATATTATAAATGTGAAAGTGTGGATGTTTGGATGTTTCTTACTCAATCACGCAAAAACGGCTAAACGGATTTGGATGAAATTTGGCATGCATGCAGCCTTTGACATGTAAAAGAACATAGGCTACATTTTATTCCGATTCCTTAAGTAGTTCTCGAGGGAAAATTGAAAATTGTTTACGAGCTAAGCCGTGGGCAGACAGCTTTGCAATTTGGTATTTTTCACGTTTTTATTATTTTCCAATTTACATTTCAATTCCATTACCCAATTCGGAAGTCCACGCAGACGAAATCGCGGGCAGAAGCTAGTACTAAATAAATTCGGCGGCTGCTACAATAACCGTTTTGGAATGAACTCTATAACTTTAGCACAGATCAACTGTGGATATGTGCCGACACGGAGTCGTTGGGCATAGGGTCTGATAACCACACCTATGTTAGTGACATGAATGGGAGCAGGCGCTGGTTGGATCATTGTTTTGTTACCCAGGCTGCCTGGCAAACTGTAGTGAGTGTTAACATTGAGTATGACGTTTTTTGGTCTGATCACTTACCGCTGGCCATCGAGTGCAACTTGGGTACAGTTGCCCAAAAATCGGTTCGCAATAAGTCGCTATGTGACAAAGTAAAATGGCAAGAACGTGACAGTGATCAGATTAGGGAATATCGTGATATCTGTAATCGTGAATTCCGAAGTATGCACTTTCCGGAGCTTTTTACGAAATGTGCTGATATATGTTGTAATTCTGAGGAACACAGACGTGGCCTTGATAGTATGTATAAAAGCATCGTAGAGGTTTTGTGCGACGCAGCCATAAAGACCCACAAAGGTGACCAGCCGCGAGGTAAAAAACGCGTAATTGGGTGGAACAAGTACGTCCGCGCTGCGCACTTGGAGGCAAGGGAGAAATATCAGGTGTGGATTCTTTGTAATAAACCCAATTCCGGTGGAGTTTGGGATGAGATGCGAGAAAGCCAAAAGATTTTCAAAGGAAAACTGAAATGGTGTCAAAATCACCAAGAACAAATAAAAATGGACATCATATCTTCTCACAGATCATCAAAGAACTTTAGCCGATTTTGGAAATCCACAACTGGCATTGATCTCAAGCCAGCCCTTCCGGTGACGGTGGCGGGCTGTAACACAGCTAATGGTATAGCGAATATTTTTAAAGACCATTTTCGCGTGACCTCGCCGCTGGGCCCTTCGAAAGGGGTGGTCGATCCTGAGATTAGTCAGAACAGCCCTGTTATCACATTTACAGCTAAGCAAATATCTAACGTTATACAAAAAATGACGGGCGGAAAATCTCCAGGCCATGACAGCCTCAGTATCGAACACCTAAAATATGCGGGGTTCCATTGTGCTCGGGTGTTGTCTATGTTTTATTCGCTTTGTATCAGTCACTCTTATCTACCATCAGATTTAATGAAAACACTAGTTGTACCCATTATAAAGAATAAGACGGGTGATATCACAGACGTGAATAATTATAGGCCTATATCGCTCGCTACTGTGATTGCCAAAGTATTTGACGGTTTGCTGGATAGCATATTGGATAAATTTGTAAATCTACATGACGCTCAGTTCGGGTTCAGGCCAGGACTTTCTACTGAAAGCGCAATATTAAGCCTAAAGCAAACCGTTAGATATTATACGGATAGACACACACCAGTTTACGCGTGCTTCCTTGACCTCTCCAGGGCTTTTGACCTTGTGTCATATGAAATTTTGTGGAAAAAGCTCAGGGAGGCATGCGTACCTGCTGAAATAATTCGTGTGTTTCAGTATTGGTACTCCAACCAGGTGAATAACGTGAGATGGCAAAACACGCTTTCTGATACATACAGACTGAAATGTGGAGTGAGGCAGGGGGGACTTACCTCACCGAAGCTTTTCAATCTGTACATAAATGAGCTGATAGCTGGGCTCAGCAGCAAGCGTATCGGATGTTGGATTGATGACACTTGTGTCAATAACCTTAGCTACGCAGATGATATGGTGCTGCTGGGCCCAACTGCCAGTGCAATACGGGAACTTTTAGACTGCTGTACCAAATACGCCGCAAGCCACGGACTGCTGTACAACTGTAAAAAGAGTGTGTGCATGATCTTTAAGGCCGTCGGCAAACAATTATCTCTTGAGCCAGTCATTACACTCAATGGACAGGTAATGCAAAGAGTAACACAATTTAAATATTTAGGGCACTGTGTAACGGACGACCTTAGGGATCATGCAGATATTGAGCGGGAACGCAGAGCTCTAGCTGTGAGAGCTAATATGTTGGCCCGCAGATTTGCTCGTTGTAGTAGGGATGTAAAACTAACTTTGTTTAAAGCGTATTGCCAAACCTTCTACACGAGTAGTCTGTGGGTCAGTTATACGCGTGGAGTAATGGATAAGCTGCGAATTCAGTACAATAACAGCTTCAGAATGCTCTTGGGCTTGCCGCGTTTCTGTAGTGCCTCGGCCATGTTCGCACAGGCTCACACCCATGACTTTTACGCCATGGTGAGACTAAAAACAGCCTCACTTTTGCATAGGGCGCGGTCTAGCTCAAATGGCATTCTGAAGATGCTAACAAATAAACTTGACTCACCTATACTACAACATTTTATGCGAATACTGGTGAGGCAAGAATAATGTTTGTTCCTATTTTTCTATTTCAATGTGCGTTTTACTAACATAGTTTTATAAGTGTTCTGTAATTAACCATGGATCTCTGTTGTCTGATAAATAAATGAATTATTATTTAATTATTAATAACATACATTTTACTGACTAGCTCGCGAGGATGTCGGTTAAGGCGGCAAAAGTAGGCTATGTTCCTCCTCGGACTCTAGACTATCTCTATAACAAATTTCATTTAAATCGGTTCAGTAGTTTAGGCGTGATTGCGTAACACACAGACGGACAAAATTACTTTAGCTTGTATAATATTCAGTAAGCATTATATCAGTAGTCAAAACTTACTCTATGTGAAAAGTTAACACAAACATACGAACAAACGAACGGCGGAGGCCTTCAATTAGGGTACCGTAAACAATCTTTAGGTACGGAACCCCTTTTTTTTTATAAAACTGTCTCAATGTGCACATTATTGATATTCTTGTTAACCCGTCGTAAGCTACATTGTGTTTAGAGTGTGTTCACGTCGGTAGTGCAATGGGTGGGATTCGAACCCGCGACCACACGATCGCAAGTCTGATGCCTTGTAAATTATGTGGTCCTATCTCTAGTAGGATAACGTATCAACGGATAGATTATTAATAATGGCAATAATCTAAGTTACATACATTCATTGATATGGAAAAACTGAAGATTCACATTCAATCCGTGGTCGAGTTCAGTGGCGTACACACCGGTTTTCAAGGTGTCACCAAATCTGAGGTCCCGGGTTAGATCCCCGGATGGGTCAATGTAGAAAAAGAAACACTTCTCTACATTTTTTTGGGTCTGGGTGTTTGTGGTACTTCCGTCGTCTATGATTCCATAACACAAGTGCTTTAGCTACTTACTTTGGATTAGGAGCAATGTATGTGATTACCACATTAAAATAATTAATTGAATGTGTCATAACAAACCTTGAAAAAAAAAACCAATCAAATTCGGTCAATTCCCATGTTAGGTCAAAAAGTTCGGCAACTTTAATTCTATGCAGATAAGGTTGAGTTTGCGAAAAAATATTTTCGTACCAAAAGTGTCCAATGTGTCATGTGTAATTGAAGACAGCAATGGCTGTGACTTTTCTTCGAGACTGTATCTAGTGTTTTTCTATATCAATGATCGCATTTACTATTATTTTAGATGCGAATATCAATTAAAAGCAATTTAAGAAAACCCTTCTATAAGCTATACCTATATAATTCCACTACGTAATAATATGTAGGCGTCTGGCCACCCATCCATTTCTAAACCTCGGCAAGCGCTACTTAACCCAGAGTACAATATTATTGTTATATGAACCGCTGTAGCTAAAATTTGTTTAGTATATAGATACGTAACGAGGACAGTTACTCTGCAATGCGAGGATATTAGTGCAATAATAATGCAAGTAACGGTCACCCATCCATATCCAAACCTCATCAAGCGATGCTTAACTTAACTATAGTGTGGTATTAGCTGCATAGACACTGGGCCTGGCAAGTGACTTGACTTTGAGTTATCTTGAGATGTGCCGCATGATGTCACCCATATGTCCTAATCTAAGCTGTAATCTCCGCCGCAAAATCTTGAGATTTGCGACCAGCATGGTCACCCATCAAAGTACAGTCCTCGGATCGGGCAGCTTACCCCGCGCCTACTGGCGCTGCCGCAGCGCAGTGTGCGGGCGCGGCACGGCGGAGGTGTGCGGGCGCTGCAGCCGCGACGCCGCTCGCCCCCCTCCCGCGCCCCCCACCACGCTGCTGTACGACAGGTACCGGTCTGATAGATCCGGGGGCTCCAACTGAAAATATTACATTTCACTGAGCCGTTTGATCTAGTGGTTAGTGACCCTTACCGCTAAGCCGAAGGTCATGGGTTCGATTCCCACCCAGGAAAAATCTCTTTAAAAAGGTAATGAAGGTATAGTGTGTGTACTGACGTGCTTGGCGTGCGGCGCGTGCGCAGGGCTGTGGTGCGGCGCGCTCATGTTGTTGCCGGTGTAGGCCACGCACTTCACCTGCCACTCGCCCAGCTGCTCGTTCCAGTGCACGTACTGCTCGATCAGGGCCTGCCACACAAAAAAAAAATTAAACAATATGTACAAACGTAGTAAATAAAAATCAACTTTTCATACAAACATAAGTCACGTGATCTCTCACTTTGTAAGAAAATTTCATTTTCCAATTTAAGGCTTCGACCTATGTTCGTTGGGAAAGTTGTTCAGTATTATGCACCTGATTACCTCGCTGAATATAGGCACTCCTTTTAAAATAATCCTGTATAAGAGATGAGGATCAAGTCCGCCAGCTGGATCTTCCTCAGAGACCTGACTCTTCGTTACTGATCACTAATCTATAACCCAGCCTCGACGACCGCGGTTTACCCTTACCTGGTACTCCTTTGGTATGTAAGAGTCGAGGACCAAGTCTGCCAGCTGGATCTCCCTCTTCAGAGACCTGACGCTGTCCAGGATCCCCTCCATCTCCCGCTGCTGTTCTCGCTGCTGGTCTGCAAGTTCCGCCTTCGCAGAGTTGAGGAGTTGGACCGCTCGCTTCAGCTTGCGACTCTTGGCTGCACTCTCCTCTTGAAGACTGGAATAGCGCTCTTCTAGGTCCAACCGTTCAGCCTGAAAACAAGGAGAAATTCTTAGTCCAACTATTATTTTCCAATTGAAATTACAGCTCTCGCCAAACTGTATGGCCGCTCCGAAGCTAGCCGCATTACGATTGGAGCCATCTTTTCTCGGAATATCCTTCTTCCAAATTCCAACCCCTACCTTAGCAGGCACTGGAATCAAATTTATCCAGCAACCCTCCTCTTCCCCCCCCTCCTCCTACGGGTCCGTTTCCTCTCACCTCCTTCTTCTGCAGGTCCTCCTGCAGTCGCAGCTCGTTCAGCCGCCGCAGCTCCAGCTCCCGCGCAGCCTGCTCCAGCAGTCGGCGCTGGGCTTCAGCTTTATCCAGCAGGTTCTCTCCACCCACCAGGACCTTGGATTCCAGTCTCTGGAGCTTGTCTTTTAACTCTTCTTGCTGTTTCCTGTAGAAGAAAAAGAAACTTCAAATTAAAAACATCTTTACATGAAATTAGGTTTCTAATTATCAATACTAATATTATAAACCTGAAGAGTTTGTTTGTTTGGTTGAACGCGCTAATCTCAGAAACTACAGGTCCCATTTGAAAAAATCTTTCAGTATTAGATAGTCTTTTAAATTTTGTCGAGGAAGGTTATTTTTTAAACAAGCTTGCAGGCAGTGTGGGTCGCACATTACTAGTATTTTTGGCAACCCCTTGTGGTAAGCTAAATGTTTGTGTTACGAGCGGGTTCACGTCCGTAAAGTCATGGTTAGGATTCGAACCTGCGGCCACACGATCTCAAGTCCGCTGCTTAGCCAGCCGCTTCATTCTTATACAGGATTATTTTTTTATGGAGTGCGTATATTCAACGAGGTAATCAAGTGCATAAAACTGAACAACTTTCCTCCAAGAACGAAGGTCGAAATCTTAAAATTGAAAATTTCATACAAAGTGACAGGTCACGTGACTTATATATAAATAATACCGGCCTATAAACGTCCCACTGCTGGGCACAGACCTTTTCCCCTATAGAGAAGGGATGAACATTGATCACCACGCTTGCTCATTGCGGGTTGTCGATTTCAGATTCCAATATTTTGGAATCCAGATTTCCTCACGACGTTTTCCTTCACCGTTTGTCAATGATGTCTTAGAATGATTAAGATTTAATTTGATTTTCGATTTCGACCTATGTTTCGTGGGAAAAGTGATTCAGTATTATGCACCTGATGACCTCGTTGAATATACGCATTCCATAAAAAATAATCCTGCAGAAAAAACTCTAGATTCACAGCGAAAACTGACTAAATTTTTTTTTTAAATTACACACCTTTGGCATTTGAAAGTTAGATTGCGGACAAGTCATATCTGTTCCCTTCAACTTGATTCTCATGGATTTCATACAGACTTGACGGGCCTGTTAGTCTAGTGGTTAGTAACCCTGACTGCTAAGCCAGAGGTCGTGATTACGATTCCCACTCAGGACAAATCTTTGTGTGATGAGCACGATCATTTGTTCTGTGTCTGGGTGTTATTTATCTATAATATGTATGTATTTATAAATATATAAGTATGTTTATCAGTTATCTGGTTACCACAGTACAGGCTCTGCCTAGTTCGGGATCAGATTGCCGTGTGAGAGTTGTCCCAAGATATTTATTTATTTATTGGGTTGTAAGTTATGGTAATACTTACTTGGTCCTCTGTAGTTCCGCTTTCTTCTCCTCCAAAACCTTGCGAGCGAGGTGAGCCTTCTCCCTGTTCAGTTTCTCCTATAAAATAAAAAAAAGTATTTTGATACATTTTTGTAAATATTCAAAGTCACTTCAAGTCTTGACAACAAGCAAGTAAATAGGGATGATGACTATTTATTTTGCTATACCGGTTTTTTGGTACTTAATGAAAAAATATTATACACGTATATTATACAACAATTTTTTTTTTAATATAAAGTAGTCCCCAACCGGCATCGGGAACAAGGTCCAAGCTGCCGGTGGTTAGGGCTCCAGAGAGAGGAACCTCCTCACGTTATGCGCCGTGTCGAGAAGTACCGCTTTCTGAATCAAGCCCTTGACCGAGACACCTAGTTGGTCGAGGCTCTTGGCTTTTAAGCCATTGGTTGTCACGACTATTTGGACAATGATTGCATCCACCTCCCACATGTCGACAACCTCGTGCGCTAATTTTTTTTATCTATATTTAATCACGGGATAACTTCAGAACAAGAGACCCGGTCCCTTGAAAGGCTTACGTGGGGATACAGGTCCAACAGCAGAGGCCTTGTTAAGAACTCTAATATGGGATGGGGCACCTACCAGGGGCCATGCACCCCTGCTCTATGGGAGAACAGACATGAACTGCCCAAGGTAGCTACAGAACTATTGTGAAATATAGTATTAAAACCAGAGATTAAGATAAAGAAAATGAAATGTAAATTAATAGGCAGGTGGTGACTTGCCACTCACTATATGGGCCCCCCAAACAACCGCCACTGCAGGCAGCAGGGGGCAACACCAGTGCGAGCGGCTAGGGGCACATTACTATTCCTTCTGCGTAGCCTTTTGCCAAGCTATGTTGTGGTCGGCTTCCAGTCTTACCGGATTTAGCTGAATACCGTATTTTACATGGAGCGACTGCCTATCTGACCTCCACAACCTATTGCTAGTTAATACAGTAGTCCATAGTAAGACTGGTTGTCAGAATTGTTTTTGACTTAACGACTATCAAAGATCACTGTGTGACAGTCGGGACCAACGGCTTAACGTGCTTTCCGAGGCACGGAGGGGTCTCGGAATGTTTACAAATGGTCACCCATCCACGGACCAACCGCGGCTTAACCTTTATTATCCGTACAACCCTACGGCTAATACTTATCCACGAGCACATAAGTATTATAATTATTAATCTCCTACCTTCTCCTCTCGTCTCAATTTCCGCCGCATCTTCTTCTCGTCAGGGTCGAGGGAGTCCATCTCGGGCTCCGTGAGGGTGTCGTCTGATAACTCCTCATCAGAAATCTCTTCTTCCTCACCTTCTTCATCCATTTCTTCTGCGATGAAGATTAAGATAGATTCAGAGATTGTATATTTCTATCAGGTGCATAAAACTGAACAACTTTTCCCAAGTAACATAGGTCGAAATCTTAAAAATGATTTTTTTTTTCATACAAACATAAGTCACGTGACCTGTCACTTTGTATGAATATTTCATTCTCAATTTTAAGATTTCGACCTATGTTCCTTGGGAAAAGTTGTTCAGTTTTATGCACCTGATTACCTCGTTGAATAAACGCACTCCTTAAAAAAATATCCTGTATAGAGACAAAAGAATTCATACCATTGGTGCATTCATCTAGTTGTTTCTTGAGCTGATCAATCTCTTGCTGGAACCTGAAATGGATAATAAATCTAATAATTATTTCTGTAAAAGTGATCAATGCTCGATTCAGGATCGCGTCACTTTTGCATAATTAGTCGAATTACAATTGAAATAACATACAAATGATATACAATGTTACGGAAAAATCCATGTTCTCATACAAAACGACTGTCTCAGCTTTGATTTTTTCATTATATTTGAAGTACAACTTCTCTTCGCTCGCTTTACTTGGGGAGTAAGCTGGTGAATGCGTCACGATAGCGTTAGAGTCCGTTTCACGAAAGAAGTCCCACAGACGCGGCGCTAGTGTCAGTCATGCTACAGAATTTTGCTAGCCTGTTGTACATTCCCCCTAAAATGTATTTTTATACCTGGCAACCTGAGCCTAAGGAGAACACATTATATGGAGGAGAAAATCATTCCCCGCAGTTTGGGGATTTCATTATTGTAATAATTAGTTCCACTTATTGCCGTGGGACTTCTTTGATGAAACGGAATTTACGAAGTGTGATCGGGGAGGCGAACGCTTGACTTGAGGAGTAAGCTGGAGAATGCGTTACGGGAGCGAGACAGAACTAGTTTTTATCTATTTTATTTTTTATTTTTTTTTATATTACTGTAAAAAATCATAGCTCTAAGTTCATAAACCAGGGAGAAAAGATTCGAGAGCGTTTGTATGAAAAAAAGTTACTGCTTCACCGGACTAAGTTGGCGAGACTATAAAAAACGCCTCCAGCCAGGAGTAAATTAAAGAATTTGCGCCAGCAACGACAGCTAAGGGCGTCCCCTGCGGGACTCGGACCTCGATTTAGATCGTTGCTAGCAATCGAATAAATAACAAAAAGCAAGGGATAGCTGGATCAATGATTTGGTTATTTAGGGACTTTTATTTACTAGTTTGACCGGCTCTCGGACCGGTATTCGCTAGGGACGGGAGGGCAACGTTAACGTTACTTATATTATTATTTACTCGGACACGGTAGTGTCGACGGCGGTTGTGTGTAGTGGTGCTAGTTTGGGGGCTAAACGCCTCCTGAAGGAGCGTGATGCTATCGTCGGGATACGTTAGAGCGTGCCTTGGGCGCCCAGTGCGCGAAAGGACGGAGGGTCTGTATCGGGACGCGGCCACGATGAGGGGGTTCCTATGCGATTCGGCGGAATCGAAGAATCTAACGGACGCGCGTTTCATAAACTGCTTGATGGTCGGCAGTTTGAGGTCGCAGTGAAGCTGCGAATTACGCACGAACCACGGGGCTCCCGTGGCCCTGCGTAAGAAGCGATTCTGGAGGGTTTGCATCCTACGGAGTCGACAGTCGGGCAGGTGTGCGAACACGACACTGCCATAAGTCATAATAGGCCTCACGCACATTGTGTAAATTCTTAGCTTACAAGTAAGTGATACACGCGATTACTCTTAATATGGGTCTTACCTAGTCAGTAAGGCGTCTCCAGGCTCGCTGTTAACATGCGTCTTGTTCTCTATATTCTTCGCTCTGTTCGCGTAGCGGAGAGTGCTAATAGTTTCAACATAGTTGGTGTCAGCTGGGCCGATAGTCGCGATCTGTTGAGTATTATAATAATGGGAATGTAGTAACATCGTCAAGACATAATAATAATAACAGCCTATACGTCCCACTGCTGGGTACAGGTCTGTTCTTACACAACATGTAACAAAACCCCTGTCCGATCCAATAAAGGCGTATTCGTGGTACAGATCATGAACCGTCTCGCATAGGCGGCTTCTTTGACACAAAGCTGCAGGTAGTAAGTACGTGAACTTTGAGGAGTGGTCAGTGTTGCTGTTGCCTTGGATCAGTTTTTGTTCTTATTTATATATTTTCACTGGGGAAAAATAAAAATCTCCAATCCATTTAATGGCTACGTATATGTGTTCGCAGTACGATACCGAATAATAGTCTTAAAGATCGGACAGGGTTTTTGTTACACGCTGTATAGAGAAGGAACAAGCATTGATCACAACGGGTCACTGCGGGTTGGTGATTTCAGATTCCAAACGTTAAATAAAAATAACAAAAAGAAATTGTCCTTAGTTCCCGTTTTTTTATGTTTATTCATATGAATGGGGGCTACTGCGTGTCAAAATTCCGCTAGGGTCGCTAGTGTCACCACGGGACTAACTGTCATTCTCCACCAATTAGAGGAAAGCTAATGGCCTGCGATTGGTTCAAATTTACAGATAGACCTTAAGTGACATTAGCGACCCTAGCGGATTTTTTACACACGATAGCCTCCATTGTGAACCAATTTTAATTTACACAAAGTATAAAGAAAGATAGGAAGAAGTATAAGGAAGATACAAAAATGCGACGCGTGTACAAAAATAAAAAAACAACAACTAGAATTATAAAGTTATCAGTATTTTTATTTTGATATAATTAAAGGACGCGTCACCTTTGAGCAAAACGGCCGTCGCTCATCATAAGCCACCAGGGTTCCGGTATTTAATATATTTTTGCTTTTAAGTAGGAAACTTCAGACAGACAGACGGACAATAAAGTAATCCTAACAGGGTTCCGTTTTTTCTTTTGAGGTTCGGAAGCCTGAATCAGTCTTTTTACGGTACCCTCATTGAACGAGTCCGACTCCACATATCAGGTATTTTTCTGGTCATTGGAGGTCACAGACTCACCATGACAGTCTTGGAGTTCCCGCCCAAAGAGTCCTGGAGCAACCTGGTGAGCTTGGAGTTCCTGTACGGTATGTGGGTGGACTTCCCGTCGACCAGCGCTGAGATAACGTTACCCAGCACTGAGAGGGACTGGTTGATCTTCGTTGCTTCCTTCAAACGGGTCCCAGTTGCGTGCGTCTTGCTTTGACGTTCTGAACCCTGCAAGGAGAATATAGACTTTGACTGGCCTATTGGTCTAGTGGTTAGTGACCCTGAATGCTAAGCCGGAGGTCGTGGGTTCGATTACCACCCAGGACAAATGTTTGGGTAGCACGATCATTTGTTCTGTGTCTGGGTGTTGTTTATGTATAATATGTATGTATTTAGATGTATATAAGTATGTTTATCAGTTGCCTGGTTGCCATAGTACGGGCTCTGCCTAGTTTGGGATCAGATGGCCGTGTGTGTCCCAAGATATTATTAAGTTCGAGTTGAAAATCGTTTAATTTTAAGTTAAACTTTTTTTCTGGACTATGGAATGGAACGATATAATGAGGGGCCGATATTTATTTTAGGTGCAAGTGTTATTGAATTTTGAACCTTAGAAATAAAAAGCTTAAGTTTTTAATTTAGTTACTGAGCCCAATTTTCTAATTATCAAATGAGCAGATCAATAAATATGACCTAAAAATGTAACCTAGAATTATTACTAATTTTCCGTTATTCCAGCCGTTAGCACAACGAAGACATCAGAAGCCTTCGTTGTGCAAAATTAACTAACACACTCTTGCACTTAAAATGAATGTCCCACAATCATGGCTTATCTCGTTGAGAGAAGACGCCTAGACCAAATTTCGGAACAAAAGAACGAAAATATGTAAAAGAAAATACTTTTTGATTTTTTAAAAATGGTGGCCTTAATGATATGTGGAATCAATGAAAAACCCTAACGGAAAACTTGACTCGTCAATGAAATTTGAACCTTACAACCAAGTCAATAAGACGCAATTCTCCATCTTAACTTGTATCTTTCCATCGCCAATACTCTGAATCCTCACCTTGATAGAGAAAATGCCTTAATTAACGTTTCTGTCATTATAATTTGAACCTTACCGCCAAGTCAACTAGATGCAGTTTCCCCATCTTGACGTGCATCTTCCCATCACCCCCCTTCTTGCTGCTCTCCACAGTTATGGAGAATATGGCGTGGGATCTAGAGCTCTCTGTGTTCATGGCGGTCGCTCCAATATGACGGTTCTTGTTACCAACCGCCATGATCTTTTCAAGCTCATCAGCATTGTGGACCACATATCCTGAAGTTAAAAAAAAATGATTATACAATATGTAACAAAAACCCTGTCCGATCCCTGAGAGTATTACTCGGTATCGTACTGCGAACACATATACGTAACCATTAAACGGATTGGAGATTATTTCTTTTCCCAATTGAAAATAATTAAATGAAAATAAAAACTGATCCAAGGCAATAGCAACACTGACCGCTCCTCAAAGTTCACGTACTACCTACAGCTTTGTGTCAAAGAAGCCGCCTATACGAGACGGTTTATGAACATATAACTTTGAAAAAGTCTGGTACTTGCCTGGGTTCGAACCTGCAACTATGTGCTTGCGAATCCGGTCATTGAACCGCTAGGTCACCACGACAGTCGTCATACGTTTGACGTTTGAGAATTACTAAGTAAAGCTTGAGGGAGCGGTGCTTACAACCCCGTGCATCGGAAAGCACGTTAAGCCGTTAGTCCTGTACCTGATCTCCATCCCATCGGACTACGAGAGTGCAGGAACAGAGAGTGCACCTGTGTTTGCGCACACACTTGTACACTATAGTGCGTGCATGGATGATCTTACTTGAGATTGGCCGTCAAAGCCGCAATTCGGTCCGGAAATTATTATGATCATTTTAATAGAGGCTCTGTACATATTACTAGAATATAAATGACCGGATTCATATGCATATAGTTGAAGTATCCCACATTTGTAGATTTAAGTGCTTTTTATTACAAAAAGATTTTTAATTAATTAAAAATCTCAGTTTTAACTTCTATAAAGTAACCGCTTCTTGTAAACCGCTTGTTAAGTCCCTTCGGACTTACAACAAGCGGTTTACAATGACATGAGAAGTATACCTGTGAGGTCCTTAACGAAGACTCCGATGTCGGGCCTCTCCTTGACCTCCAGACTCTGGTGAGGGTTGTTACCAAGAAGGTCGCGGACCTCCTCATTGTAGATCTCCAAGTAGGTCACGCATACTAAAAACCTGAAAACAGATATAATGTTCTTTATGATTTGTTTTGTGGCCTAGCGGTTCGATTTACGGATTTTCGTGCTCACGATTGCAGGTTCATACCCACTGAAGGCAAGTACCAATGTTAGACTGTACGGATAGCCGAGTGGTAAAGGTCACCATGCTAATTACCACTGTGCGCGACGTGCTGCGGGTTCGATCCCCGCATGGGACAAGTATTTGTGTGATCCACAGATGCTTGTTTCAAGTCTGGGTGTTCTTTGTGATTTGAATGTTTGTGAAACCCCCGCGACACAAGGATTAAATTACTTAGTGCGGGCGTCGTTTTTTAAAAAAAGTATAAAAAAAGATTTGTATAAAAGTACCAATGTGACTTTTTCAAGGTTATGTGTACTTCCTTAATTATTCTAAGACATTAACAATCGGCGATGGAAACCACCGTGAGGAAAACTGGATTACAAAAAATCGAATCGGAAATCACCAACCCGCAGTGACCAAGCGTGGTGATCAATGTTCGTTCCTTCTCTATCTGGGAAGAGGCCGGTGCCCAGCGGTGGGACGTTTATAGGCCAGTATTATGTTTTGTTGGTATTATAATCTATACATATAATAAAACTGTAGAAAAGTCGCTTTTGTACATAAAAAAAAATATGGCAGGAACCCATTTTAAGCATTTTTCGATTTTTTGTCTGTTTGTCTGTTTATTTGTTCGGGCATCACGTAAAATGTACGAAAGCAAAGCACATCGCAAGCATACCTAACGTTTGCGCGTAATTTGATGTAACATTTAGTTTTTGTTTAATTGCAATCGGTTCAGTCTATCAAAAGATATTTGAATTTAAAGTATTCCCGAAGTAAAATGACATTGTTGAGTTCCGACATCCACGCGAACGAAATCGCTGGGACAGCTAGTATGAAATATATTTTTCTCAACTTTGGCATTCTCTACCATCAATAGTTTCTATCGCGTTCACAATTAAGTTTTAAAATCTATTATACAATATAATTCCAGTGTCACGATAATTGTCCGGGATGAACTCCGAAACTACTGAACCGATTTTAATCAAATTTGCACATCGTGTGCAGTTTGATCCAACGAAAGATAGGATAGCTAACATCTCAATTATATATAATAAAAACCGACCGGGGGCGGAGCCGCGGGCAACAGCTAGTTCAATATATTTCGAAAAAACAGAACACCAAAATTAAATGTTAAAAAACCTACCCAATACATAACCCAACACACCCACAAGTACCTACCAACTAAATACTACATTTTAAGAATACCTACTTACATTTTGCACTAACCCACATAATATAATACATACATACCTTTATTCCGAACAAATCTATAAATAAAGTCCTAATTAATGTAATTTATGATAAGTTTAGTTCTAGCCCTCATATTTGCTACGCCTGAAAAAGGTCGTTAAGCTGTGCCTGTTATTTCATTAAGACCTGTAAGACCTTACATGCAAATAAAGATTTTGAGTTTGAGTTTTTTAAACAGTTCCCTTGTGGACGTAAAGAACCTACTTCCCGAGAAAAAATATTTATCATTTCATGGAACTGACCGAAAACATCGGAACCAACACAGTACTTGCAACTGGGTCAGTCCTAGGCCGCCGGCAGACGCAAGACGCCACCGCGGCGATCGTCAATCGATTCGCGTGAATTATTAAACTGGGGTAGATCGGGGCCGGATCCGCCCTAAACAACGGTACCTACTTGTAACTCGATTTACTGAGGTGTAAGCTGTATTGTGGAGAAAATCAGTTGAGCGTAATCTTATTTATTTGTACACGAAAAACAAAATAAGTTATGATTTGAATACAAGGTATATTGTGTAAAAGTATTGTAATCAATTCAAGGACTCAAATGGGAAGACGCTCGAAGAATCGCGCGGGACCGGCCGGCTTGGAGAAAACTTGTTGGGGCCCTCTGCACCAGCGGGGTGCCTTAGGACTACAACAACAACACCAACAATTCAAGGACTCTTATACCTACATAATTATAACAATAAGACACAACAAAAGAACAAAATAAATCCTTATCCCATTCATACGAGGTCGGCGCAATGCCGAAGTAACTATTTAGTAATCTGTGGCAATGCGTATTTATTTTCCTATCTCCATTACTCGTCATCGCAGCATCCACTCCTTTCTTTCTCATATCATCTTTCACACAATACATCCATCTCTTTTTCGCTCACCTTCTGCTGGTATACCCATCGGTCATACTCAACTTGTTTAGTGATGTGACTTTCGTGACTCCTCATTACATGTCGATACCACGACACGCTTACCTCTCACCTTTAAAGGTTGGTAATGTTCGTCGGCTCGGAGTGTTGCCATTTTAAAATTCGTTTCTTTTTCTTTTTTTTAAGTAATGTTTGTTAAATAATTGTTTAATTCTTTATTTTGCTGTTATTTTAGTCTGTTGTTTTGTTGTTATAAATTATTATTTTTTGTGCGTCCCTAATACGGGATAATAAATGCTTTTTCTTTCTTTCTTTATTCATAAACGTTACTTGTAAGCTTCCTCTAATACAGGATTATTTTTTATGGAGTGAGAGAGTGAGAGATTATCCGTTCGGAACATAGCCAAATATGTTTATTTGTTAGTGTGCGCTGCATATCTATTTATTTTGCTGTGCTACGTTACAAGGTTACGGACTTCAATTGTTTCGAGATGAACAAAATGGCCGCGAAATCAGCAAGAATATAAGTAGGTACTAACTGATACTATTTTTACGAAAAATAGGTAGTATGAACCCACGTTGGACATTCACTGACCAAAACTATGAAGGGCGTACTATGTATAATAAAATTATCGTAATTATAATTGAGTTAATATATAATTTATCTGTATAAGTAAGGTTTATTGTTTTATTTTAAGTATATCTAAGTAGGTCTATTTATATTATTATATTTATTTTAATTTAATTCTTCAAATAAGTCGCACACTGACTGCCATTATTTACCACTTCTCCTATCGCGGGTCTGCTGGTAGAAATTTCTTTAGAAATAAGCAGTACCTTTGTACACTTGAATTCACTTTTGTTATTTTTGTATAGTTTGTGTGTGTATATAAATGATTAAATAAATAATTAAAAAATTTAACACATTTTTTTCTTTTTTTCAAAACAAAAGTTTAACAAAGATAAGGCGAGTTAAAGTTCAGGAGTGGGGGCTTGTGACGTCATAAGTAGGTGAAAATTGAAGCCCTTCTTCTTAACTTAATTTCGCTGTATCTAAGACTTATACATATATTCGATAATTCGAAGAAGCAAAAAATACGTGTCTAATATTTTATGATTTTCTAAAAAATCGGACATCGAAAAACAAATAGTTCGCATGTAAAAAGTAAAAGATGTAATAATAATGACGGTAGAAAGTATAGGATAGGTAGGTACCTAGGTACTCAATATAGTAACTTCTATAAGCTAAATAAATTTTAACATTGTAGTTCAACTTCTTGAAACGCAAGTGTGTGACTAGTAAATACGAGTTACCGTGATAACATATACATGTAAACGTAATATAATATCTCTGTTTACACACACTTATTTGTTGTAAACTATCAAGTTTGGAATGTGTACCTTATGTACAAGAACAGAGAGTTGAGATTGGTCTGCCCGCCGCGAAACACACGTGCGAGCTTGCGCGTCGTCGAACGAATGCGCTAGGGTTAACTCTGACTTTATCGGTAATAAAATGAATGAAGTGCCAAAAAGTATTTTTTTTTATTCACAGACCTCAAGAATAGGACGTTATCAATTTACACGTATCAATTTAAACGTATTAATATTATTGGAATTACAAAATATTTACATAAATGATATTAAATTAGGGCTTACAAAAACATATACAATCATGCAATGAATTAGAATATTTACGAGTTTTATAATTAAAATATTTCATACTAGCAATTTTGGCTTTTAGATTGGTGTCAACCTTTCGGTGCCTTCGGTTATAAAAGGTTCAAAAAAATGTATTTTTTATAAGTTATATATAAGTTGTTTTTAGTCCGAAAAATGTTTTTATTTCATTTTTTTGTAGATATAATGAGTTTCAGTTTTCAAAAGTAATAACAGTAAATCTGTTTTTCTTATTTGAATTCTCAATTA
Organism: Plusia festucae; assembly: GCA_950381575.1. Lineage (NCBI taxonomy): Eukaryota > Metazoa > Arthropoda > Insecta > Lepidoptera > Noctuidae > Plusia > Plusia festucae. The sequence goes on from OX494457.1 coordinate 2,560,318, forward strand.
TTTAATTTTATATCATCATCATCAATGATTTTGATGTTTGCAATCAAACTTCGTATAATTGCCAACTCGGAACCGTATAAACGAGAATAATGTAGTGGCAGCCCTGCGAGTGGCCGGCGTGGTTACACACACATGTTTGTTAACTAGTGTGCTAGCATACCAATTTAGTTTGCCGTTGGTTCGTCATAACGCTATCGACTGTTGGGCTTTCGTTACGTTTGTAGGAATATACCCTCCGTGTTTTTATTTGTCATACTTACATTATGAGCCGCTTGACACCTTCTTTAAAAGCTGAAATAATTAAATTGCATGAGCAAAAAGTTCCGAAAAGTGAAATAGCGAGGCGTTTAAAGACAGCGGTGAGTTAAAATGTTTAAGTGTTGCTCCACAGCGCGCGCGGTTTGTATGACAATGGTAGTTTATCATCCATTGCACCCACGGACACGATACCCATGAAACACGTCAAATATGCACGTGGCCGTAGTATTCGTGCACCGCGTGCGCAGCATTGGAGCAGCGCCTTAATTGAATTGGGTATTTAATTACTATCGAAAAATTTATTTCTAACAAATGTTTCTAAAAATAGTCGTAAATTGAAGCAAAATTGCGAAAAAATAACAAAAATATTTACACAATTGCATAAGTTATAAGCTTTTAAAGTTAGTTGATGTCGCATGCTCTATCTCTTTTTCGCAAAACGACGACTTGTAAACAGCCCCAGACTAGTATGGAGAACTGAATATTGACGTCACAAAACATTATCGCTATCTCTGTCAAATTATCAATATTGAAATGCTTGTAACTAGCTCAATATAAAATTAATTAGTGTATCGTTTTTAGAATTCGTTATAGTTTGAAGTATTTTTTTGATTTATGAAAAAAAAAACAACTGTCAAATACCCAATTGAAGTTGATTCATGTATTTTTGTTGTTATTTGTAGCAATATTCTGTCTGCTGGAAGAAATTCCAATAAAAATAAGCAGTACCTATAGTTTCTTCTGTATTTGTTACCTATGTGTGTGCACATAAATGATTATTTTATTATTGATCACAGAGAAGAACAGTGCAAATATGGATCCAACGCTATGAAGAAAATGGCGACATTAACAATCGCCGACCAGGACCGAAGGGTGGGCTCGCGTTCAGTGATGAAAACCCGCGCCACCGAGAAATAGTTGCTACACATTTGGCACAGCCATTCCTCTCAACTCGAGCATCGGCAATGAAACATGGCGTGACATTGCAGGCAATACGAACCCACTTGCGAGCAGCTGGTCTGAAATGCGTCAAACCAACGAAGAAAATGGCGTTATCCTACACTCAGAGACAAAACCGAGTACGCTTTGCAAGAGAATATTTGGATTTTGATTGGTGCGATAACATTGTGATATTCAGCGATGAGAAATCTTTCAAGTCGTCTTTCAATCATCAGGATGGTCGCAAAATAATGTGGGGAAAAGACCGTGATCTCTACGACAAGAAAAATATTCCGTGCACGTCAAGTGGCGGTATCAGTTTAGGGTATTGGGGATGGATGTCTGCGGAGGGTCCCGGTGAACTAGTAGAGGTTCAGGTAGGTTGCAAGACCAGTGAAGATTACTTGGACGTTTTACAGGACGTGATGCTACCAACTGTACGCATTGTGTACCCTGAGGAAAGGATATACTTCGTTCATGATGACAGCGCAGTGCATCGCGCGGAAATTGTGAAAAATTGGTTTAACGCCCAAGAAAAACTGACTGTAATCGAATGGCCATCGGAGAGTCCTGATCTGAACCCCATCGAAAACCTATGGGGTCATATGATGCTGAATTGGGACTCGAAAGTCGGATCTGACAGTAATTTAGATGGCGTTGTTGAAGCGACTTGGGAATCGTTTCGTGGCACAGACTTGTGTGCGAACATGGTGGCCAGCATGAGACAACGACTTCAAGAAGTCATAGATAATGAAGGCGCACCAATCCGCAAATAATGACTGCCTATCATTCAAATCACATGCACAAAGAACACCCAGACTTTGAACAAGCATTTGTGGATCACACAAATGCTTGGCCCATGCGGGGATCGAACCCGCAGCATGTCGCGCACAGTGGTAATTAGCGTGGTGGCCTATACCACTCAGCTATCCGTGCAGTCGATCTTTATACAAAACAACAAATGTTGACAAAAATAATGTCCGTTAAAGTTCAGGCTGTGCCGTCATAAGTAAGCGAAAAAAGTAGCCACAAGTGACGTGGCAAGCCCCCACTCCTTAACTTAAATTTGCTTTTTTTCTAAGTAAATATTCATTATTCACCTAAGTAATCGAAGACAATGTGTAGAAATAATTCGCGTTGACAAAAATCAAATTTCTACAGCACACAAATCCCCTTATAAACTAAATAGTTTTGGAGTCCCCCAGGGAAGTGTTTTAGGTCCACTTCTTTTCTTAATATATATTAACGATCTACCTCAAGTTACAAATTTTAAGTGCACACTATTTGCAGATGATATTTCCGTAGTAGTACCTGAGTATACCAAAGATTTTTCTGATTACAAAGAAACACTTAACAGCACAATAGAAAACGTAGCAAGCTGGCTTAGTGAGAACAACCTCACGGCTAACATATCTAAAACTAAAGTTATCCAGTTTAGAAACTACAATAGCAAAACCCAAAACTTAGAAATAAATTACCGCGGCCAAAAAGTTGAGGAAATCGATGAAACAAAGTTTTTAGGAATTTTCCTTGATAAAAATTGTAATTGGAAAGTGCAGGTGAATAATGTTTGCAAACGTATCAATAGGTTTGTGTATGCTCTTAGAAAGATACGTAAACTCGCATCTGAGAAAACTGCACTATTAGCATACCACGGATACGTAGGCTCAATTCTGAGGTATGGGATTTTACTATGGGGTAATTCGGTAGGCATTAATAGAGCATTTATATCCCAAAAAAAGTGTATCCGAGCAATAAGTCCAATGGAGTCCTGTAGACCGTTCTTTAAAAAATTTAAAGTGCTCACAATAACATGCCTCTACATATTTGAGGTCGGGTTATTCGTTAAAAAGCATGGGAGGTTATTCGAGAAAGTTAGCGAAACGAAAAAGTATATTTCCAGAGACCAGAGTAAGTTAATTCTTCCTATGATGTCGACTACCTTGTTTAAAAGGAACTGTTATTGTATGGCTATACAAATATTCAACAAGCTACCTAAAAATGTAAGAGAACTACCACTATGTAAATTTAAGAGTGTACTGAAGAAATGGCTTTTAGAGAAATGTTTCTATTCTATTTCTGATTATATGGCTCATAAGGAAAAAACTATTTAATTTAATTTCTTAAACAGTCTTATTGTAGTATTATTAGTCTTTAAGAATTTGAATTGTTATTTGTTTATTAATTTTAATTTAATTATAATGCTTGTATATGGACATTTAATTAAGTAAGCTGTTAAATACCTATTCTATTTATATTTGCATGCTGATGCTACGGCGAAACATGCAGAACATTATCAATGTAACACCTATGTACCAAACCGTGTTTCACGCAAATAAAACATTCTTATTCTTCTTATTCTTATCCGAAAAAGCATAAAAAACGTTTCTAATATTTTTTTATTTTATTAAATTAAAAAGAAAATCCGCCTATTATATTTGTTTTATGTCAGTGATGTTATTTTTACTGAGATTCCAATTTTGGATACCTGTACAATCTGTTTAACCAACTAAACACATGTTTATTTATGTCACAAATAAATAAATCGTTCATTATTTTTCGAATTAGAATATTGTGTCATGAAGGTACAAAACTTAGTACTGTGTAAATATAGTTAAATTCTTAAAAACTTAAGACGATGAATTATCTTCTTTATTTTACCTACATTTATTTTCCTCAGTGCCTCAGAAAGCACGTAAAGCCGTTGGTCCCGACTGTCATACAGTGATCTTTGACAGTCGTTAAGTCATTACGATTCTGACAACCAGTCTTACAGGATACCGAATAATAATATAATACCAGTAAAATGGTTTGTGATGGTCAGGTAGACAGTCGCTGCATGCAAAATACGGTATTCAGCTCAATCCGGTAAGACTGGAATCCAACCCCAACATAGCTTGGGTAAAGGCAAGGCAGGTGATGAACTATATTTTTTTCCTGTATTTTACTGAAGCCAGAACAAACAGACGGACAGGCAAAAATTGTAAGTTATGTTATTTTGGTACATTTACCGTGTAAGTATACATCCCTATGCATTTGGAAAATGCGGTTATTGTAACATTAACACTTCAACTTTGTTTATCTGCATACTTATTATATTTACCTAAGTATAGAAGATGTATAAATAAAAGTTTAAAATTATTAGAAGTTTCTGTCATTTTCATGGTAATTTGTATTTTAAATTTAGTGGCGCCATCTATTCAACACAGATGGTACTACATACGCGCTTAGTACGCTAGAAACCGTCGCGAGTCATTATACTGATCAATATTACTGCTAGTCACTGTAAAGAATGGATAGATGGCGCTGATGCAAGAATATAAAACGTGCCGTTGTATTTTTCTACAAAGTAATGTTTCCCCTGAGCGTAATTTGCAATCTACAGTATATACCTCCAAATATTGAAAAATCAATAAATTAGAAAAAACAATTAAAATAATGCCAAACATTTTTTTTTTAATGAAAAATATAGCAAGACATTTCCTAGCGGCTCTGACTCCCGAATGTCTCAGTCGAGATAGAGTGTTTGCTCGTCATATTATTATCGGCCGGTTTCAATATTCTATCTATCGATCAATTTGGCTACTAAAGATATCTATTTGACATAAGCTCCATACAAAATATGTCAAAATTCTATCTCCAGTAGCAGAATTCATCGATGGATAGAATATTGAAACCGGTCGTTAGTTCGTGCGGCCTCGTGACATAACCTCGCGCATGCGCCAATCGCATCAGTTGGGCCGGCTCGCGCGCAGTACTTTTTAAATTATGACAGTTACTAGTGAGTTGAAGCTGATCCTATGTAACGAACGCAAAATGGCGAGCTTGTAATTTTGTGTCGTGTTCATTAAAAGTGCACGTATTTAAAAAAATCCCAACTAATTTACTGACCCAAGCCGACTACATCTTGGCGCCCAACATGGGGCGTAAGATGTAGTAGGGTTGGGTTAGACCACATAAAGCAAGCGCCCCACCCTCAGCTGATACGTTCAGGAGTCAGAGGCGCTAGAAAATATCCTAAACTAGCTTGTGCCCGCGACTTCGTCTGCGTGGACTTCAGAATTGGGTCCAAAAAGAAATTAAAAATGTGAAAGTAATAAAAAATGGAATACATTTTCACCCGTGTTATCGCTTGCACTGTAATAGAGAAAATACCAAATTGCAAAGCTGTCCGCCTCGTAAACAATTTCCAATTTTCCCTCGGGAACTACTTAAGGAATCGGGATAAAAGGTAGCCTACGTTCTTTTCCATGTCAAAGGCTACAAGCATGCCAAAAACAAACATCCAAACACTTTCACATTTATATTACTAGTAGGATAAAAACGAAGTACACTCGAGAGCAATGAATCCGGGTCACTTAAAGAGTCCTAAAAATCTCGGAAACTAAAAGTGCTAGGTTAATGCAATAAATTGTATTTAATAGACAATGTAATACTCCTTAAATGAAGGTATTAAAACTTCTTAGTTATTGTAAAGTTATATCATAAAAAAATCAAATTTGAAAAAGGGCCACTTTCGAAGATGGAACTACGAAATTACAGCATTTGGTTTTGCTTTTGTTTGTAATCTGTGATTTATGTGGGTACATAAACCATGTTGATAGTGCTCTATATTCATTATTCAAGCTGAAATTATGTCGCTTACGCCTGAAGAATGCACCAGAATACTTACAATGCTGGAAACCGGCCGGAGTCAGCGCGATACAGCCAGGACTGTCGGTGTGTCGCTGTCAACAGTACAAAGAGTTCTCCGACGTTACGAAGTAACTGGTTGTAACCTACGCAGACCAGGAACGGGCAGAACCAGGTGTACCACAGCACGAGAAGACCGATACTTGGTGAACACCATGCTTCGAAATCGCTTTCTCACAGGAACTGAACTCACAAATCAGTTTCGACTCCTCGGAGGAAGTAACCCAAGTGCATGGACAGTAAGACGTCGGCTTGCTGAATCTAACTTAAAACCCATTAGACCTGCAAACGGCCCTAAACTGGAGCCTGGGCATCGTATTTCAAGACTAAGATATGCCCAGAGCCACGTAAATTGGAGTATTGAAGATTGGTCAAAAGTTATGTTCTCCGACGAATCAAAATTTATGCTCTACAAGCACGATGGAAGACACAGAGTGTATCGAAGACCAGGGGAAAGATTCAAGCAAGCATGCATCGAAGAAAAAGTAGCCTACGGTGGTGGGTCTGTACTTGTGTGGGCCGGAATTTCTTCTGAAAGTCGCACAGCGGCTCTTTAACTAGCGAAAGATATGTGGAAGAAATCCTCAATGATCACGTTGGTCCATTTATGGTCAATTTAGGTGAGGATGCTATATTTATGCATGACAATGCCCGACCTCATACAGGTAGGATTGTGAATGACTACCTTCAAGAGATGAACATTACTCGTATGGAGTGGCCAGCGCGCAGCCCGGATATCAACCCGATCGAGCATGCTTGGGACGAGATATGCAGATGCGTCAAACAACGAAATCCTCCCCCAATCACGCTTCGTGAGCTCAAAATTGCTCTCACAGAGGAATGGGAGAATATTCCCCAAAATCGTATAAGGAACTTGGTGTACAGCATGCCAAACCGCGTAAACGCAGTAATGGAAGCACGAGGAGGCAATACGAAGTATTAAAATTCAAGAAAATCGTAATAAAGTTCATAAATTTCATGTTTCCTATTTTTGTTTAAAGGAGAGATCAGCAGTTTTTTTCTTTATGTAATTTTGTGTTAATAAAATGTATGGTGACTCATATTTTTTTTACTTTCATTTAAGGAGTATTACATTGTCTATTAAATACAATTTATTGCATTAACCTATCATTTTTAGTTTCCGAGATTTTTAACATTCTTTAAGTGACCCGGATTCATTGCTCTCGAGTGTATAACTTACTTTTCATCTTCTTTCGCGGACGCAATATGGCTGAATATATGAGCGAAGGAGTTCGGTATGATGCCTCTCAACTCCGGAGCGGTGTTGCTACCCGCCATCGTGTACGTTTTGCCAGTGCCAGTCTGTCCGTACGCGAATATGGTGCCATTGTAGCCTTTGAGGACCTGGTCGACGATTGGGCTGGCAGTTTGGACATATATGTCCATCTGAAAAAGAATTAGATCATTATAAGTTATGCTATAAATAAGGGTTATAGATGTGAGATAGAATTTTAAAGGTATGGAGTTACTGTTATCTTCTATACTTATATTATTAATACGTAAAGCAAAACCTTTGACGGAGCAGCGTGAAATTTTGCAGACTTGATATATCAATAAGTCTTCTGCCTAGCCTTTTCCCAAGCTATGTTGGGGCCGGCTTCCAGTCTTACCGGATTTAGCTGAATACCGTATTTTACATAGAGTGACTGCTTATCTGACCTCCACAACCTATTGCTAGGTAATACAGTATTCCATAGTAAGACTGGTCGTCAGAATTGTAATGACTTAATAACTATCAAAGATCACTGTATGTAGCCATTGGTCACGTTAATATATCAATAAGTGAGCGAAAATATAGTGAATCAATACAAAAAAGAAACGTGTTGTAATGTTTTTTATTATTGATTTAATGTATTTTTGTATAAATAAATTGAGAAGACCGTGAAAGACCCAGGCGGAGATGGACGGCCTCAATTGGCCCTACAGAGAGAAAAATGGAAGGAAGAAAGGAAGGCCTTTGCCCTGCAGTGGGACGGTTCTAGCTCAAAATAAATAATAATAATAAATTGAGAATACATTATACATTAATATTGTTTCTAACAGGGGCAAGATTTGCCTTGACCCCTTTCCAAACTTGAAAACAAATTATGGTCGCGTTACGAACATAATTGGGCCTCAATTAAGAATACAGTATGACTTTTCAAAGATACTCTTTTTTGTTTATAATAATACCGGCCTATAAACGTCCCACTGCTGGGCACAGGCCTCTTCCCATATAGAGAAGGGATGAGCTTTGATCACCACGCTTGCTCATTGCGGGTTGGCGATTTCATATTCCAATATTTTGGAATCCAGGTTTCCTCACGATGTTTTCCTTCATCGTTTGTCAATGATGTCTTAGAATGATTAAGAAAGTAAAACATATAACTTTGAAAAAGTCACATTGGTACTTGCCTGGGTTCGAACCTGCAACCATGTGCATGCGAATTTAAAAGTATTTTTATATAAATCAGTTATAGCCAATGCCTCTCTTCGTTTGTCTCTTCTTAACTCTACAAGTAACAACTGCCTGGACTTAGTGGATAAATCCCAGGATGTATTTCCTAACGCGTTTGAATAACAAATACGTTGTGATGTTTAAAATAGATTGTATTTACAACTCACACCCACGTTTGCTGGCAAACAGGTTACTAGGTCGCCTCCTTACAGATTTAACAACGTAGTAGGTATAGTAAACGGAATTTAAATGTTTTTAGTTACAAGCCCGTTAAAATGCGATAAAATAGATTATCTGCATATCCTTTTCCCAAGCTATGTTGGGGTCAGCTTCCAGCCTACTCAGATTCAGCTGAATAGCACATCGCACACGGTCGGAACACAAGTAATTAATAAAAATAAATGAAGGTAGAACGAGCAACATCCCCCCATGTCAAGACAAATACCACCTCAGTCGGCCCGTGATCATGACACCTGCAAACTGCAAAGGCGTCGAAACGTCGGGAACTAAAATCAAAATAAACCACGATAGAATCCGTTTTAAAGTAGTTTTATTTCAATGTCTGATATTCGCGTAAACCTCAGAAAACAATATGAATAGAACAATGTACACGAAGAGACTGCCTATCTGACCGCTACAGCGCATTTTACTGGGTAAACAGTATCATAGTAAGACTGGTTTTCAAAATTGTAATGACTTAAGGACAGTCAAACGTTACAGTATGACAGTCGGGACCAACGGCTTATACAGGCACGGAGGGGTTTCAATATGTATACAAATGGTCACCATCACCATCCACGGACCAACCGGTAAGTTTAAAAATTTTAATGTAGATAACTTCTGTCGCATTAGACTATGAGAGTGAAGGAACAGAGAGTGCACCTGTGTTTGCGCACACACTTGTGCTCTATAATATCTCCTGCGTACATGGCTGATCTCTCTTGAGATTTAAAACCGAGGCCGAAATTCGGTCTGTAGCTTATTAGATTAGAGTATGATGAGCAGTCGCCCTATAGAAAATACGGTATTCAGCTGAATCCGTCTGAATCTTTTAAAATAGCCTTCAATTTCGAATACATTCAACCAGATTACTGAATGAGCAATAACAAGATCAAAAATATTATACTCATTTAAATTCCGAGCAGTTAGTACCTATTGATTGCAACACAGGAATTTGAAAAACTTGCGAAACATCTTTCCATAAAAATTTGAATTCAAAATTCGAATACATATTAGAATTGCTAACCGTTTTGATTTCGTTTGAATTTTGAATGCCCCACTTTCAAATAGACGCTGATTGTATTGCGTTCGTTATTTAAATAGTGTTCCATTTTATAATGATTTCTTTTTCTGGACGGTTTCCTGTGGGCTATGTTGAAACTCATTCAGCCAATATTTGTATGGCATTGGTATCAGATTAGATTATGTTCTGTGTTTGTGTACGGTATCTGTGGTTCCGTATATAACTTAGAATTGAGTTTGAAATAGTCAAGCATTTAATAAGCGAATGAGTTTGATATCTGAAATATCATAGTGACTGGCAATCAGTATTAAGTTCATACTTATAAAAATGGAATCACCAGTGTAGATTACAACTGCTAAGTACTACCTAGGTAACTTTTTTTTTGTTTTTGGGGGGAAACCTTCGAAAGGCGCACGGCCTTATGGGGATTAAGGCTGAGTAGTGTGGAATTTTCACTTCACTAAAACTACCCCGTAGGTCACCATCAGAACATGTAGGAGGGATATGTTCCTCTTAAAAAACCAAACCAGAAACCCTCCTGTGCAACGCCTATTATGGCACATCCCTGGGAAGACTAAAAGGATATTCCCGAAGCCTCACTACTACCTGGGTACTCACTATGAGTTTTTATACCTAAATCTGAAGCTACACTACGGCCAACGAGTCTTAGTCAGTCTGAAACGTGATACAAGACAATTTGTTTGAGATGCAAGTTGACATAATCGGTGGGTGAGAAAGAGAAGCTTTTCAGGCCTGCCAAGATACAGTGGCCGAAGATTAATTTAGTACTAAGGAGAAAATGAATATTAAACATCAACTACAGCTTATGTATATAGGAATAATGAAGCTTTCTTCTGGTGAACGAATTTTCAAAATCAGACCAGTAGTTCGAGAGATTACTTCCTACAAACAAACTTACAAACTGCATTTTATAATAATAATAATATCTTGGGACAGCTCACACACGGCCATCTGATCCCAAACTAGGCAGAGCCTGTACAATGGCAACCAGACAACTGATAAACATACTTAGATATTTCTGAATACATATTATATTTAAATAACACCCAGACACAAAAAATGATCGTGCTCATCACACATAGATTTTCCTGGATGGGATTCGAACCCACGACCTCCTGCTTAGCAGTCAGGGTCACTGACCACTAGACCAACAGGACCGTCAACTTAAAAACTAGCTCAATCTACATAATATTAGAGTAGATTGAGCTAGTTTTGATAGCTTAGGGGGCGTCCATAAATAATGTGAGGTGTTTTTTTTTTTAATTTTCAATCCCTCCCTCCCCCCTGGTGAGATGTCATGAGATTTTATTCGACCCCCTCCCCCATCACCCAATGTCACGTGAGATTTTTCAAAATGTGGGTTTCTTACGTAAACGCGTTGGATTGTTATTGTAACAAACAAAAAAATTGCTTCGTGCTTTTATTTTCGACTAGTTAAGACTAGTAATCAATATTGCTGAGAGTTTAATTATAAGTGTAAAAAAAAATATCTAAGCATGTACAATCTGGATTAAATGGACCAAAATAGTATATTTTTTTTTGTTTCTATCAGAAAAAAATTGCGTGATATTTCCCGAGACCCCCCCTATCTCCAACGTAAGATTAGATGAGATTTGACTCGAGCCCCTCCCCCCCTTAAACATCTCACGTATTTTATGAATGCCCCCTTACTATACTCGAACCGATACAGGACTATGACGACATTCTGCTATTGTTAGTTCCTTCATTCCTTATCTGTAACGCACTATATATTTACATATTAAAGTACTATATTTTGACGACCTCCGTGGTCGAGTGGCGTACACACTGGTTTTCAAGGTATCGCTAGCTTTGAGGTCCCGGGTTCGATCCCCGGACGGGTCAATGTAGAATAAAACACTTTTCTACATTGTCTCGGGTCTGGGTGTTTGTGGTACCTTTGTTGTCTCTGATTCCATAACACAAGTGCTTTAGCTACTTACATTGGATTCGGAGCAATGTATGTGATGTTATCCACATTTATTATTATTATTTATTATTATATTTGGAATGTAGTTGTATAGGCATAGATACCATTTCCGTGTAAGGCAAACATGCATGTGATTATAATACTCGAAAATGGTTACATTGCATTCAATCCATTAATTTATTCATAACTAGTAGATGGCCGCGGTTTCGCCCGCGTGCATGTCGTTTAGCAAATACCAAAACTTGACAAGTCATTGAGAACCACTCTAACAATCGGTGAAAAAGCATGAAAATCGGTAGAAGTTTTTGAGATTATCGCGAACAGACTGACGCGGCGGAGGACTTCGCTTCACACGGGTTGAACTTTAATAAATACCTTTTATTAAATTGGTCCAGTTTTTTTAGTTTATTCGTTACAATTCATACAAATTGAAATCTTCATACAAGCGCGTAGCTAATAGTGAAGCCAAAAACATTAGTGTATGCATCGAGCATTATGTATCTAAATACTTTCGTCGTCGCCATATTTATTGCATTGTGACACTCATTCACTACTTAAACCACCAGTAAACTTAACACTTTTATTACCGCCATTAAACTTAAACTTAAGAAGATATTTGCACAAGCGCTTGACCTTGACGACTGACGGTACATTTGGACGTACCAACTGTGTTGATAAGACACAGTTTGAACAGCTTCACTATTCGTGCGCGTACCTACTCGATTTCTAGGCGTTATACTTAGCTCTATGTGCAGATATAGATTTTAAATCTACAAGGTAATTGGGCAATATTACGCTGCGGATGTCAGAGTTTATAATTAAGTAGATACAAATGTGTATAAGTAGGTACCTACCTAAGTTTATCAAAATCTAATTAATGCTAAAATTACCAACAAAATTGTTTTACTGAAGAGACTGTAATTTCCCTGCCCGTTTTCCATGTCTACAGGATATTTTTTAAGGAGTGTGTATATTTAACGAGGTAATCAGGTGCATAAAACTGAACCACTTTTCCCAAGGAACATAGTTCGAAATCTTACAATTAAAAACCAACTTTTCATACAATCATAAGTCACGTGACCTGTCACTTTGTATGAATATTTTATTTTTAAATTTAAGATTTCGACCTATGGGAAAAGTTGTCCAGTTTTATGCACCTGATTACCTCGTTGAATATACGCATTCCTTAAAAAATAATCGTGTATATGTGGTCGGCACAATGCGTATTTTTCTTCCATTCAACTCTATTACTCATCGCAGCATCCACTTCTTTCTTTCTCATATTATCGTCTTTCACACAATCAATCCATCCATCACTTTCGATATTCTCCTGGTTGTATAGTGTATACACATAGTTAATATCAATCAAATTAGGTAGGTACCTAGGTACCTATCTACTGATCAAAATTAACGCCAACAAAATATACAAGAACCAAATTTACATACGAAACATATAATAAAATCATTCATACAATTCAAATAAACAAATAATAGTTAATAACCTAATCAAAAAGGTTTTAAATCATCTATTAAATAATATTTCTATGTCCTTGATAGTAAAATGTCGTTCTATTGGCAATTTCTGACGCCATGATGACACAAGCGCGACGTTGCCGCTCCGCCGTATTACGTTTGAAGCGGACGTAAGCGGAAGAGCGGCAACGTCGCGCACTTACTATTTTCCTCTTTTCAGCGAAGGTTTTACGTTCGACGTTTAAATTTTGAGTAGTATGAATATTTTTATGTTGTTTTAAATTCATTTGTCATGTTAAAAGAGCAATGGATTGAGACGTTTTGTTGTGGATACTTGATTTTTTATCAGCCAGCCATTTTAAAATATACTTATGTACCTAGATATATTTATAGTATTAAATATCTCGTCATAATTATATTCAAAGTTTTATTGAAAGTTATATGCGGTCATGCGGAAATGCAGTAGTACCTAGTACCTATACCTTTTGAGACAATCATCAATACCTACCTACTATACATAATTAAGTACATTATATTTGTAATTCTTCTTTATTTTTCTGTTCGAATTGTGAAATAATGATACCTATCCGCCCTTCAAAATCCACGTACATACCTAGGCCTTTCTTAGGCGCCCTGTTAACGGTCAAATTTGCTTGACAAACTTCACGTTTACATCAAACAATAACATAAACGATCAAACCAAATATCAAACTAATTTGTTAACTTTCTAGTAGATTTGGGTTTCTCCTTTCATTTTTTGTCATCAATCCAGATTTTCATTAAACGCGAAAAACACGTAGATAATTAAAATTTGACAAACGTCTCAAACACAGTCGAGTCTATTTGACTCGACTGTGTTTGAGACGTCAAAGGATTTATTTGCAAACTAGCTTTTACTCGCGACTTCGTCCGCGTGTACAACCGTTTATTAAATTACCACCCTTTTCACCCCTTTGGGGGGAATTTCCAAAAATCCTCTCTTAGTGGTAGCCTACTCCTCCCAACAAACACATATGCCAAATTTCAGCTCTTTACGATCAGTAGTTTCGGCTGTGCGTTGTCTGTCAGTCAGTCAGTAACGGAAGAGTTTTATATATATAGATGAGTAAGTAGTGTATAAAGATGTTACAAAATGCACACACACACAGCTATACTCTATCAAATAATTTGTCAAACACGTAAAATTTGACAAACAATTTGATCGTTTACAGGACACTTTAAGTTGCACCACAACACCCGGCCCTTCGCCTTCGGCATCCAGTCCGACCTATACCTTTTTCAAGTCATAGGTCCATCTGGAGGGCGTCCTACACTGCGTTTGACGATTCGCAGTCTCCAATCAAGGATTCGTCTTCTCCAACGGCTATCAGTCCTTCGACAGACTTTGACTGACATAAACAGTTAGTTCGTTATTCTTAAGTTGTGATTAACCGAAGTACTCCGCAATCTAAATTCAAAAACCGAATCACGAACCCAACGAACCGTTGAAACTCTAAAAACAAAACTTAAACTTCGAACGGCATTAGCACGTCGCTTCATTCGAATTTTAAAATTCTTTGTTGCTAAGTATATTGCAAACTATGTCATATCTCGTGGCCTCACAGAAGGGGATGGTAAAAGGGGGGAGGTTGGCTGACATAAGAGGAGGGTAAAAGTGGGGAAGGGGGAGGGCTGCAGTGAATTCACTTGGGCGGCAACCAGGTTACTGGGTCATCCTTTTTGTAAGCTGGCGCATTGAGATATATATAGTGGATATATGAATGTAACTGATGTACTCTTTGTTCGGTAGGAATTTAATTTAGCAGTGTACCTATAAGAAAATACATGAAATTTAGTTTTTTTAACACTGGACAAGTTTTTAAATCCGAATTAGGTGGTTCTTTATTCGGAATTTTCTGTAACGACTACTTTTCCGAATGCTCTAAGAGTCAACACCTTTTCTTAAGCTAGCAATGTTAAATACATATCTACTAAATTACTATTCATGCAATACAATAATAGAATTTCTATGTATTCCTTTAAAAATAAGACTAGCGTACCCACCCCACTCCACACGGGTACCATAGTAAAAAAATGTCTATAAATATACACAAAAAAAAACATCTTGAATCACTCTATGTATTGCCGAAAACTGCATTAAAATCCGTCGAGTAGTTTTAAAGATATAAGCGACAATAAGTAAGCGTAGAGACAACGGGAGCGACTTCGTTTGATCCTATGTAAAGATAGATCAATAAATTATGTAATAATATTATTTATTGATCTTTATCTTTATATAAGTTACTAACTGACCCGGCGAACTTTGTTCCGCCTCCGCCTTAGAGGCAATAAATGATTTTGACTGAGTTGTGTTTTGTTATTCTATGTCAGTTGCGTTTTGTTATACCACGTTTTATGTCACGTCCCACGAGAACAACGGGAACGGGATAAAAATCCGGGATAAGGATCCTATGTCCTTCTCCTGGTTTTTAGCTACCTCAATTTTCAGCTAAATCGGTTCAGCCATTCTTGAGTTATAAATAGTGTAACTAACACGACTTTCTTTTATATATAAAGAAGATTTATTAAATACCTTATTGACATTTTCTACCAATATTAAAATCAGTCCAAGGTACTTCAGTTCTGAACTACGGCACTACACGGTTTTTATTTAGGTCAAGCCCGTCCGGCATATTGATTCTTGACGTGACCTGGTATTGCAAGGAAATATAAATTGTCATATATCTAGATAAACCTCTATATAGGGTAAACTACAGTTATTGGTAATTTCAACTGGGATGTTAAAAACTAGCAAGATCCTAGACTGATTTTAATGTTAATTATATTAAAAACAACATCACTATTATAATTGTTATATGTACTTCGGAAATGGTGGATTGATTTCTTTTCGCGAAACACACTTCAATTAAAAAAGAAAACAATTTCAAGAAAGTACAAAATTGTTCGGTTTGTCATTCTTGGTAACATTTTTCGGTTTTAGGTAATTATTTTGATTTAAAAACCAAACTACACAATTGATCTTCATGTAATTTTAAGATCACCTCTGAGGTATACCTTATCGATGATACAATTACCTGATATATCAAGAAACCATCAACAGGACTGTTAATTCGGTGTTATAAACAGTTTTGTTATTGGCACCCAACATGGGGTTTGAGCAAGTTAAATCAATTCACGTTCTTTGACTTAAAAGTTAGAGGAATTTGACCTAAACAAGAATTACAAGTTGCTATTAAAATTAAAATTAATAACGTTTATCATAATATTTTTAAAGCGACATTTTGTGCGAGTTTATGTTTGTTTACTTATTCACGATCAAACGGCTAGTCCAAATTTAATATCATTTGGACTGAGGTAGCTGACACCCTGGATTAAAACACAGGCTATTTTTATCTCGAAGAATAAAGTTACCTGATAAACCGCAGGGAACGCAGCGATTTGCAATTGTTAATAATAAATTCTTAATATAGAATAAACATAACAAAAATTCGTTCAAATACTATGCGTTTAATTATAGTTATATATTCCTTTTTAAAGCTCCGAGTATAACAAGACCCAGTTCCATTCTCATTCTCTATATAGCGAACAAAGAGATTTTCTCTACGAGTCTGGGATAATTGCGTCCCCGAGAGCATCGTTCGCTGCATTTTATAAGGAGAGCTACAAATTGATGTATTACCAAGAAAGAAAGAAAAATCCTTCATTGACACACCAATTGGCCATTAACTACACATAAAAAGAAAACACAATTGAAAAAAAAACAACAAATTTTAAAACTATGGTAGTTGTAGATATATTAACTGGAATATGGACGACCTCCGTGGTCGAGTGGTGTACACACCGGTTTTCAAGGTGTCGCCAGCTCTGAGGTCCCGGGTTCGATCCCCGGACGGGTCAATGTAGAAAAACACTTTTCTATATTGTCTCGGGTCTGGGTGTTTGTGGTACCTTCGTTGTCTCTGAATTCCATAACACAAGTGCTTTAGCTACTTACTTTGGATTCGGAGCAATGTATGTGATGTTGTCCACATTTATTTATTTATTATTTATTTATTAATGGATTGGACTGGTTTGAATTTCCGGGAAATAATGTTCGTATTCAAACTGTCACCACTCCACCTACATGTCATTGTCTTGTCTTTCTTTCTCTAGATTTTGTACAAAACTGTATCTAGGTTTTTTTTTCCTTTAACAACACAGACTGTGAATGAAAAGGTGAGAGGTAAGCGTTTGTCGTGGTATGGACATGTTATGAGGAGGGATGAAAGTCACATACCTAAACAAGTTATAAGTATGACTGTGGATGGGTATATAAGCAGAGGTAGACCGAAAAAGAGATGGATGGATTGTGTGAAAGATGATATGAGAAAGAAAGGAGTGGATGCCGCGATGACGAGTAATAGAGAGGAATTGAAGGAAAATAAGCATTGCGCCGACCCCATATGAATGGGATAAGGATAAGATAAGAAGAAGAACAACACTCAATACTTTATTTGTTCTCCACAATGTAACCATCATGTAGCAACATTACCATACCAACCCTATTTACCACCAAGCATTACGATATGAATGACCATCGGCCAGGTGGCGTTATTTGAATTCTAGACGAAATCTCATTCACTCATTCATATTCAAGAAAGGGTTACAATCTTCTCAAATTTGGACACAATAGTTACAAAGAAATCCAATATCTTCAGCTGCGCTTTTAAAAGGGGAAGGAAAAAAGACGATCTTACCAAGGTACTATTATAAGCACCTAGATTTTTTATTCACAATAGGTACATTGCTTGCGGGGATCTTTTTATAATAGATCATATACGTGAACAGCGCGCAATGGTTATAGTACAATTGTAAATTATAGTTGAATAGAAATGTTTATTGTATGTAGAATAAAGGGTGTCGCGACGATTTATAAATAGTTTATTGTGATGAAAAAAAATAGCCATCGAGAAAAATATCAAGATTCTAGTTAATCACAGACGTTAAGACGAAAATAGAATTTAATTCATAGACATATTATGTTTTTTATTTTTCTGAAAAGTTTCTTATCAAAGAATTGGACATAACCTAAAATTATATTGAACAACTTTACTCTACCTGCTAGTAGACACAGTAATTAAAAATATACCTATATATATTACATAAGTATACCAATTTATAAATACAGTATTAATTAAAAAGGAGTGCGTATATTCAACGAAGTAATCAGGTGCATAAAACTGAACAACTTTACTCAAGGAACAACTTGTAGGTCGAAATCTTAAAATTTAAAATCAACTTTTCTTACAAACATAAGTCACGTGACCTGTAACTTTCTAGGAAAGTTTCATTTTCAATTTAATTTTGATCTATGTTCCTTGTGGAAAGTTGTTTAGTTTTATGCACCTGATTATCTCGTAGAATATACGCACTCCTTTCAAATTAATCCTGTATGTGACTCACAGGACAAAGAAATGGTTTATTCCATTACAATCATACAAAGAAAACCAAGTTACGCCAGACCCATTGTCTGGCTAGAAAATTACGAATGGATCTGGCTAGAAAATACCATAGATCCAGAAACCTTTAAAAACACAGTTCTGCTCAGCCTTTTCCAATCTAATTTGGGTCGGCTTCCAGTCTTACCAGATTCTACTACAAGTGCAATTTGAGCGCCTTCCTATCTGACCTCCACAACCCATTTTACTTCTCTGTTACCCATTTTACTGGGTAACAGAATCCAGTTATAAGATTGGTTCTTCTTCTGCCTAGCATTTTCCCAAGCAATGTTGGGGTCGGCTTCCAGTCTTACCGGATTTAACTGAATACTACATTTTACATGGAGCGACTGCCTATCTGGTTATCAGAATTATAATGGCTTACGACTGTCAAACATCTACTTACTAAATTAAAAAAAAATGTAAAATAAAATAAAATTATTATTAACGATGGCGGCTATGGGTAACAACGGCTTAACGTGCTTTCTGGGGCATGGAGAGGTCTTGGTTTGTTAACGAATGGTCACCCATCCAAATACCAACCGCGGCGAGCGCGGCTTTACCTTAATTATCGGTCAAGCCTAGTCACAATCCAGTCAAAATTTAATGCAGCCAGCCGACTTCCGGTCGACAGCGATGCGGACGAATACTTTGACGCCATTTTTTAGATTTTAGTTAGATTTTTTGTTTTTCGTGTGTAGATTTATGATTCTATGAAGTAGGTAAGTTTGTAAAACATAAATAAATACATACAAAGAAAATCTCCTAATTATCTGGAATGAATCAAGGCTTAAACAGACCTTTTTGAAAACAAATAGAAACAGTCCCTTTAATTATATCTTAGTAGTTAGGTAACTGTAAAATACTTAGAATATGTTAGCAAATATCCTTCATAAAATTGTTTTCAATAAACTAATTGTACAGAAACATTTTCTAGGCGTGGCAAGGGCGGTAAAATGGGCCAGTGGGGCGCGCGCATGCGCCCTGTAAATGCGATATTGATCTGGTGAATTCTGGTGCACCGAACGACGCCATCTTCTATACCATAGTATTCATATACTCTGCAGGCAAGAGAAATACGTACACAGCCTAAATTATCACATTCATCTGACATATTAATTTTGTTTATAATTGTGAATATAGATAAACTGGATAACTAATTATAATTATTGGGCATATTAAATAAAATAAAATTGCTGAATATATTATTCTGAAATATAGATTCATACCAACAAAGGAAAATTGTAGTGATAATTATATTAGATTTATTCCTTCCATTTGTATTTTCTGTTAAGATATTATCTGTTATTTTTGTTTGGGGTGTGAAATAATTGTTTTTTTTATAAGAAATTAATAATAATATTCGCTGGTATAATTATTAGATTTATACTTCACTGTAATAATGAAGCTAAATAAATACTTGTTCATCTTTAATGTAGGGTTTAATGTAAGTTAAAACAATTTGGACTAAATTAAATTTCATATTACTCGATAAAACAAAGACTTATAGATGATAAGGTCACAAAAAATAGGTACAAATGTGCTTTGTCTATGCTCAATATTCTTCATTACAATTCTATTTCAAAATCACTCTCGTTCCTTTCTTTGTCACATTTTTAATCTTGTACCTATTTGTGGAGGTTGCGACTTCTTTAGTTCCTTTGTTCATATTTAAGTCTAAATAAAAACTGCATAGGAACGTCCACTAAGGGCATAGGTACCTTGAGGGATTCGGACCTCGACTTAGGCCCAGTTTTTAGATCCCAAGTTAACTCAAGCAATGGTTAAATATGGTAACTAATGGTTTCAAATGCGTTTATTCATCGACTACTAGTCTATCAAATGGTCAAATTAATTAACCATTTGTTAGAATAACACTTGATGAATAAACGCGTTCTACCGAAGTTTGAAACCATTAGTTAGCACTTTTAACCATTGGTTGAGTTAACTCGAGATTAAAAAAACTAGGCCTTAGTACGTTGCTAACAATCTTAATACTGCAACCAGCAAGAGAGAGATGTATCTTAGTTTAGATGGTTTAATAGCTTAGCTTTCCTTCAAAGCAAGTTATTCAATTATGATAGACTAGCTTCTGCCCTCGACTTCTTGCGTGGACTTTAGAATTAGGTCGTCCCTCGGGAACTACTTAAGGAATTGGGATAAAAGGTAGCCTATGTTCTTTTCCATGACAAAGGCTACATGCATGCCAAATTTCATGCAAATCCGTTCAGCCGTTTTTGCGTGATTTAGTAACAAACAAACATCCACTTTCACATTTATAATATTAGTAGGATAGTAGGATCTACTGCACTAATATAAGGAGGAAAGATTTGTATTTTTGTGTGTATGTCTGTAATGAATAAACTCAAAAACTACTGGTCCGAATGGGAAAAAAATTGTGTGTATATAGTTACAATTATTAGTATATTTAGTATAGTTGTATATAGTATAATTGTGTATATATAATATGTATATAGCCCATTTATTAAGCAAGACTAAAGGCTACTTTTCGCCGGGATAACCGACGCCCAAGCGGGCAGAGCCGCCAGCAAAGCAAATAAATAGTAATGATATATGTATCACTAGCTTTTGCTCGCGGCTCTGCCCGCGTGGGCGTCGTTTATCATGACAAATAGCCTATAGCCTTCCTTAATAAGTGGGCCATCTAACAGTGAAATAATTTTTAAAATCGGACTTGTAGCTTCTGAGATTAGCGCGTTCAAACAAACAAACAAACTCTTCAGCTTTATAATATTAAGTATAGATATCATGACAAATTATAGTCTATAGCCTTCCTCAATAAGTGGACTATCTAACAGTGAAATAATTTTTAAAATCGGACTTGTAGCTTCTGAGATTAGCGCGTTCAAACAAACAAAGAAACTCTTCAGCTTTATAATATTAGTATAGATATACGTATGTCTATGTATGGGACACCCGGTTGTCGGACTGTGGTAGTCATATATCGATCCCCTCGCTCGGATGTGATGTACGGATAACAGAACCATGCGATGACAATTATTTTAAAGTAAGTCTGCCTAGCTTTTTCCCAAGCTCTGTTAGGTCAGCTTCAATCTTACCCGATTTAGTTAAAAATACCGTATTTAAGGGTGCGTACAAACTATGTAACATAATATTTAACTTGTGTTTTATAACACGTCCACATTATGTAACCTTGTTATTCAACATTGCAACATAAAACAATACTGTACACATTAAAATAACAATGTTATATAACCATATTTTTCGTTTGTCGTTCTTCAGTGCTATCCACAATGTTGACACGAGAGATGTTATTGTACATGTTTTATAACATTCAGTGTCCACATTATCTGAAACATGTTATAAAGCAATGTTGAATAACATGTTATGTTATATAGTCTGTACGAGCCTTTACGTAGAGCGACTGCCTATAACATACATGAACAATCACGCAACGAAGCAATAATTTTTCTTTGAAAAAAATGGGTGTCTAAAGTCGGTTTACGGACGACCACGCCGAAGAAAACTTTGATGAAAAATTGCATTCTCTCTTTCTTCTACTCTGACGCATACGCATCGGTCGATGGAGTGGAAGAGAAATAGATGCGTCACAAGCCGACCGCTTAGGCCGATCGTGCCTCTCTATCGCTTGTTCCGCGCTCTCGCTTGCACGCTCGGCTAGGGCAGAACGTGACACTTTATCGTGTCCAGCCGGCGCGCGACGTTCATACCGAGAAAAAACTTAGAAAGAAATAAATAAAGCATATAAAGCGTAGGGATGAAGCCCAACGCCTTATGTACTTTCTAAATCAGAGTCGAAACGCATGAGAAAATTCCGTAAAATGCGCGCGGATTCGCGAGCATTTGTTCGCTCGTTATTTATGATCTCAGGTGAATGAGCTTTACGTTGTTGAGTAGAGGAGGAATTTGCGATATTAACTTTTAGATCGATGATTGACGCTTGTCATTTGGACAGCTGTAGTATGAATTTATCTTATACATATGACATTTCCTGGCCATCAAGCGCTATACCAATTATTATTCCAAATCTGTTGTAGCGATAAGACCGCCATTTTACCCTTTCATTGCTGTGTTTATTTTAATGCAGTAACTCTCATGATTTACAGTCAACAGCAAAAGTAGATGATCAAGATCAGAAATTCAATACTAATGAACGGAGTTCGCGTTAGAACTGTGTGGCGTCGAAGTGATTCAAAAGTATGTGATATTTACTGAGTTTAGATATTCTCAGTACCAATCGGAGTCAGGAAGTGTGGCGGTGTTTACACCCCCGTGCCTCGGAAAGCACGTAAAGTCGTTGGTCCTGCGCTTGATCCCTCTCCGGTCGTGTCGGTCAACCGTCCCATCGGACTACGAGAGTGTAAGAACAGAGAGTAACCCTGTGTTTGCGCACACACTTGTGCACTATAATATCTCCGGCGTACATGGCTGAACTCACTTGAGATTGGCCGCAGAGACCGAAATGCGATCTGGAGATTATTATTATTGTTTATTCAGATAAACTATATAACAAACGAGTTCATAACGCTTTTATCTGTAACTAGTTTTTGCTCGCGGCTTGGTCCGCGTGGGCGTCGTTTATCTTGACTAATTATAGCCTATAGCTTCCCTCAATACGTGTGATATCTAACAGTGAAAGATTTTTTTAAATAGGACCAGAATCTTCTGAGATTAGCGATTTCAAACTAACAAACAAACTCTTCAGCTTTATAATCTATATCTATAATATATATAAATCAATTGCTGTTCGTTAGTCTCGCTAAAACTCAAGAACGGCTGAACTGATAGCTGATTTTGATCTTGAAATGTTTGTGGAAGTCCAGGGAAAGTTTAAAAGGTGTAAAGCATAAATAATAAGTAAAAAAAAAACTGTTCCTAAACTCGGGAATTACCTTAATTAATTTACTTTTGACAGAACGAAGTCTGTCCGGGCAGCTAGTATTAGTATAGATACGAATTGACCCTTACCGCAATAATCTACATCCACGCGGACAGAATTCCCGCCTTACCTAGTACCTATTCATATAAGCATATCTATGCCAGTTCAATATTCGGCAGACAGTTTCTCGTCGCCCCTCGTCGGGCCCCTTCATATATAACTTTGTAACTTCAGAGGGGGGCTGGCGATGTACTAGCCAGAGCGTCTGAATCCTGTCTTGGATTTTCCCCTTGTAGTCTACATGTGCCACGTGGTTTTACTACGTGTTAAAATGCTCCACTGAGGTGCACGCGGTCCACGGATTCTACGTCTACGTAGCTGCACATCGTCGCTTATATTCTTCTTCTTCTTCTGCCTAGCCTTTTCCCAAGCTATGTTGGGGTCGGCTTCCAATCTTACCGGATTTAGCTGAATACCGTATTTTACATGGAGCGACTGCCTATCTGACCTCCACAACCTATTGCTAGGTAATATAGTATTCCATAGTAAGACTGGTTATCAGAATTGTAATGACTTAACGACAATCAAAGATCACTGTATGACAGTCGGGACCAACGGCTTAACGTGCTTTCCGAGGCACGGAGGGGTCTATTAAAAAAATTATTCGGAGAAAAAAAAATGCCAGTAATGGACCGAAAAATAAAAAAACCGATGTTTTACGTCAATGAGCGCGTGTGCGCACATTAGCGCGCATGGTTTATCTATAAAAAAATCGTTTGATTCAGCTGTACTAACATGATAGTGTGACTAATGAAAAAAAAATCGTCGCTTATATTACGACCGCGAATATGCATTTTCCTAACTTTACAGGACGAGCAAAAAACAAAAAAAAAGCCACTTTATTCAGTTTTCAATTATCGGAGATAATACGTATTATAAATTAATAGTTTAAAAAACACTAAAAAACACTCTTTACTTAATTGTAGTCAAAGTTCATAACAAGACCTTTCTAACAAGTCCAAACACGCTATGATACGATATTTCATCATAGAATGCTAGTGCCTATCTTCCGGCTTCATCATCAGACCTTGAAACCTAATCATGGTCAATGTTCATTACAAGACCTTTCTAACAAGTCCAAAACGGCTATGACACGATCATCCTTCATGAAGTTCCAGTTCATATCTTCCGGCTCCATCATTAGATCAGCTCGACAGTACCATATTATTGTATTGTCATCAAAATCACATACAACTGCCAATTTTCATAACGCTACGATCTTTAAAAGGTGGTTAAATTAGTTTCCTTGGATTTGACTACATAGTTACATACATATACAGGTCGACCTAATAAAAGCGTGTTAATAAATGCTGAAATGGCTCAACTGGCTTTTTTTTTTACAAAATTATATAGTATTTTGTTCGTCCTGTAAAGTTAGGAAAATGCATATTCGCGGTGTTGTAATGTAAGCGTCGATGTGTTGGATTGTTAGCTTGACGTGTTTCATGCGTAGCCTGTCCGTGGGTGCAATGGATGTTACTACTACCAGTTTTAACATACTTCCGAAAGGAGAGTTTTTTTTCGACTGTATATATATATTTTTTTTCATGTATGTTCACCGATATGTCCGTCAATTCAAGGGACTGTAGATCTACTCATAGTTTTAATTTCAATTCGATACATCCACGCGTTGGTGAGATAAAGGATCTTGACAGTCAGACGGACAGACAGGGGGGACAACAAAGTGATAATACAAGGGTTTAATTTTTTCTTTTTGAGGTACGGTACCCTAGCACATACAAAACTCATGAAAATAAGCGAACGAACGTCGCTTCTGCCCGCCGAGACTTCGTCTGCGTGGTTTTTAGAATTGGGTCCAAAAAGAAATGAAAAATGTGAAAGTAATAAAAAATGGAATAAAATTTTCATCCATGTTATCGTTTGCCCGCGTAAATAATTTTCAATTTTCTCTCGGGAACTACTTAAGGAATCGGGATAAAGGATTGTTCTTTTTCATGTCAAAGGCTACATGCATTCCAAATTTCATCCAAATCCGTTCAGCCGTTTTTGCATTATTGAGAAACAAACATCAAAACATCCACACTTTCACATATAATATTAATAAGATCATCTTTACAGCCCAAAATATTAAAAAACCTCACTAACATATCAACAATGTAAAAGTCAAATACTTTCCCGTATTATCGATTACTTACCTAAAAACGTGTCATACCTAAAGTGCTTTTAATGCACTTTTTATTAAGACGTACTTCTATAATTCTTTATTATTTACATACAGGGTGTACTAAAAAAAGGAGTCAAAATCTACTCTTCCGTTTGGTTTCGCCAGTCGAGTAAAAAAGGGTGAAGTCGCGGGCAATAACTAGTCACGTATAAAAATCTTAAAAATGATTTGATATTTAACCTTCGTTGTCTCTGATTTGGGATTCCATAACCCAAGTGCTTTAGCTACTTACATTGGATTCGGAGCAATATATAGGTACTATACGTAATATTGTCCACATTAAAAAAAAAATGGCAAGAAAATTTTTGAAATCAGTCCAATTGTTTAAATTTATTCTTTACGAACATAAATAAACATTCTAATCTTTCCAATAATATCGGTATAGAAGTATAGCTCACATATGGCACACAAGTAACAACGGCGTTCTGTCTACACGCTGTATATCGCGTACTCCGTATTGCAGAGTCAGCGCTACTGCGTGTTGTATGACCTACTCGGATTTCGGTCAATAATACCGCGCATTTACAACTATCTATGTCTCTATGCAGTTAAGAGTAGGGAACAAAGGAATGAAAATAATAAAGTATGTTTGGTGATTTGTGGATGGTGTTTCGAGTATATATGGTTACTATAGCGTCCATATTAAAAATAGACTAGCCCCGCGACTTAGGACCTGTTTTTTGATACCTTGTTAACTCAACCAAAGGTTAAATATACTAACTAATGGTTTCAAAACGCGTTTTTTCATCAATTGTTAATCTATTAAATGCGTCAAATAAGTTGGAGAGTTAATTTAGCATTTGTTAGAATAAAAAAAGATGAAGAAACGCGTTCTAGACCGAAGATTTAAACTATTGTTATTATATTTTGTATCGAAACGGCGGTAGCCTAATGGCTAGGGCGTTGGACTTGCGATCATGTGGTTGCGGGTTCGAAAACCCACCCATTAAACTACCGCCGTGAACCCACTCGTAACACAAGCATCTTAGCTTAGCACGAGAGGTTAACGAGATTACTAGTAATGTGCGACCCACATTGCTAGTAATCTTTAAAGAAAACGGGGCCTTAATCCGCGTGTTTTAGATTTTTGTCGGTTATCCCTTCATACTCTAAATATTGAATCAAAATCAAAAATTATTTATTTCAAATTAGGTTACCATGTAGCACTTTTTGAAAGTTAAGTTATACATTGACAGCACCCAGATTCCAACCCCCCTTCACCGCTTCCTAAGTGCTCTAGCTGGGGAGAAGAAACGGCGCAACAAACTCCACAGCAGCACGCCGTCTCATTTTTTTTCTGCCTACTTACTATTATTGGAAGAGATCTTTGGTAGTCGTTAAGTCATTACAATTCTGACAACCAGTCTTAGTATGGAATACTGTAGCAATGGGTTGTGGAGGTCTGATAGGCAGTCGCTCCATGTAAAATACGGTATTCAGCTAATCCGGTAAGACTGGAAGCCGACCCCAACAAAGCTTGGGAAAAGGTTAAACTGATGATGATGAGTCTAAAGACAAATAATTGTGTTTATACTTCTCTTTCTCCTTGGGTCATACAAAATTCATAAAGCCTGAAATTTCAAGAAGATACGGTATCATTTCCAGGTTGCTAGGCAACGAAAATCCTTTGTTTCATAATTATGGTAAACTTCACCTATATCCTTACTCCTTGCTAATATTATAAAAGCGGAAGTAACTGTCTGTGTAACGCAATCTGTGAAATCACCCTAAACTACTGAACCGATTTAAAGAAATTTGGTACAGAGATAGTTTAGAGTCCGAGAAAGAACATTGCCTACCTTTTACGCGGGCTACACTATATTATACAACTAAGCCTCTTTGTCTGTACGAGTGTAAATCTTTTAAACAACGGAACGGATTTTAATGCAGTTTTCAGCAGCAGATACAAGTAATTCATGAAGAATATTTTGAGTATAATTATAGGCATTAATTACTGTGCTTGTGTCTTGGTTTTGTGCGGAAAATCAGCTCTTAACACGTTTAAGCTGTATTATAAGGGCTCAAAACATAATCATTAAGTGGAAACTATGAAGTCACTTAGAAGTTAAAATATAATTCCTATTACAATTATTTTGATTCGAAAACTATCAAATTTAATTTGATGAAATATATTTGTGACCACTTCTAATGCATACGCAAGGACAAAAAGAACTTGTGAAACCAATCCACAATTGCTTGAGAGATTGCGTAACAAACAAAACTCAATAATCCTTTTGCAGTCGGTAAAAAGGTAGAAAAAAATAAGATAGAATAACTTAGAGAATAACCCCTGAAGTCTCATAAATGCAAATATATTTCTATAGAAACAGACGTTTGCGTGCCTGTGACATTCCAAGGCTGAGTTTATCAATAAAGTTATTTGATACAAATATGGCTTCGTAATCGCTGAGCACGCTTTTTACGTATTCGCAATTCTATGTGTGAATAAATTGTTTGCGACGCAAAAGCAATAGGCAAGGAAAAATACAGAATTTTTCTGTATAGTAATGATATATGATAAGAAATTCAATAATATCGTCTGTTATAATCTATTCAATATTAGTCTGCCCGTGACCATGACACCTGCAAAGGCGTCGAAACGTCGGGAACTAAAACCAAAATAATATCTTGGGACAGCTCACACACGTTCATCTGATCCCAAACTAGGCAGAGCCTGTACTATGGCAACCAGACTACTGATAAACATACTTATACATATATTCCTAAATACATACATATTATAGATAAATAACACCCAGACACAGAACAAATGATTAAGCTCATCACACAAAGATTTGTCTTGGGTGGGAATCGAACTCACGACCTCCGGCTCCGGGTTTAAAAGTACGTTTTATTTCAAGTTCAATAATAATCATGTTACGTTTTTATTTATTTCATCTTGTTCAAGAAATCTGAGCCATCGTTTATTATTCATAAGGACCACAAAGGGACAATTGAAAATCTAGGTCTGTCTAGGATTTTTAGGAAATTTATAAAGACCTAATCTGAGAAGGGGTATATTCTTATATATCAGAGATAAAAATATTTTTTTAAATCTATCTACAATTGCCGGTAATACCACATAACAAAAAAAAACAAAAAACCTAGTCGAATTGAGGACCTCCTACTTTTGAAGTCGGTTAATAAGAATACAAATCTTTAAGATACAGTCAACAGCAAAAGTAGATGCTCAAAATCATAAGTTCAATACTAATGAACGGAGTTCGCGTCAGAACTGTGTGGCGTCGAAGTGATTCAAAAGTATGCGATTGTAAATAATACCAAACATTAACTACTAGTAGGTACAGTCGCCATATATTCGTGATCAGTATCGACTTCAAAACTTATAAATCAATTCATCATCTTTTGCTTTTGGTACAGTCAACAGCAAAAGTAGATGATGAATTGAAACATAAGTATTTATAATATTTCTTATACAAAAAAAACATACTTTAAAAGTAATCTTAAAACTAATTCTTCTTTCTTCAGGTTTCCGGTGATAGCTCCAAGATGCGATACAATATATTTCTTAACGTCTTATAGTACAGTCAGCGCAATAAATCAGACATAGTCAACGCGCAACGTACTGCAAGAATCATTAAGAATGTTACTTTAAGTAGTCACGTAATAGGTTTTTAACCGACTTCGAAAAGGAGGAGGTTATATGTTCGGCGTGTCACTATTTTTTTTTTTTTATGTATGTTCACCGATTACTCCTTTAATTGTGAACCGATTTTTATAATTCTTTTTGTATTCGAAAGAGTATTCTCCCGAGGTGGTCCCATTGTCACCAAGTCAGGATCTGATGATGGGATCCCAGTTAAATCGAAGGAAACCCTTAAATTTTAAAGAAATGTCGAACGTGTTTCATTATTCTACTGAGCCTATTTAGGTATTTACGTCCAATAGTCATCACCTCAAGGCTTTTGGTAAATACTGAGCTGATGATGGAAAAAACCTTGAGTTTTAGGAGTTAAGGGTTGATTTTTTTATAGGTATAATAAATATGTATTGACCCTCATTTACATTTTTTAACGTTTCTAAGGTGAGCTGTATTGTATTATTATAATAAATATTATGAACACAAAAAAAAAAAAAAAAAAAAAACTTTTGAAAAAAAAATTAAACCGACTTCAAAAACCAAAACAAAACCTAAAAGGCACAAAATAGTGTAAAATAAACTAAGAACTATCTAAAATATTAATACAAAACTAGAAGTGATCTGTTTGAAGTCGGTGCCAAACAACAATATACCAACAAAAAATAAATACCTACAAATACTAGTACAAATACGAGTAAGTATATATAGTTTGGCACCAACTTCAAACAGATCACTTCTGGTTTTGTATTAATATTTTAGATAGTTCTTAGTTTATTTTACACTATT
This sequence comes from Plusia festucae, assembly GCA_950381575.1. Taxonomy (NCBI): domain Eukaryota; kingdom Metazoa; phylum Arthropoda; class Insecta; order Lepidoptera; family Noctuidae; genus Plusia; species Plusia festucae. Next base: position 2,590,341 of record OX494457.1, read on the forward strand.
TTGTGCCTTTTAGGTTTTGTTTTGGTTTTTGAAGTCGGTTTAATTTTTTTTTCAAAAGTTTTTTTTTTTCTATTACATGTGTAACGAATACTAGTTACAGAGATTAAAAAAATAATAACAATAAAAAAAAACATGATTGTTTTGTTGACGTTACAATAAAGATGGCCGACAAGGCTCTAGAGCTCTTTCAATATAAAGCGAGGGTTTCCACAAACATGTTATTTGATTGATTGTGACAATGATTTCTTATTGATTGAGATCAATTCTAGGTATTCATTCTGTATTTCAATCAAATATTTGTGAAACCAACAATACACGAATTATCATACAAAAAAAAAGCTTACACTTTCAAATCTTTGTAACTAATTTTCGTAATTATTAATTAAATAATAATATATTGCTGATAAAATCAATCAATACATACCCACTTCAATAAAAAAGGCGAAACATATAATTTGGACTACACAAGAGGGCAGAACTGACAGTACAAAGCGGCCGATGTAACTTGGCACGTCTGGAAAGGACTGTAAGATATCGCCGTCTCTGTCTCACACACCAAGCATGTGTTCTTGCATTTCGCTTTACTCATCTTGTGTCTCTTTCTAGACGCACCAAGTTATTTTTACAAGTATGTCTTGCCAGTATTAGAGCTCGGCATGTGCATGCATGCACACTGTCCACTGTTCTGCCCTCATGTGTAATCTGTGTAACAGCTGTGAAAATATTACAGAACTGAAAACGACCAAATCCAGGTCGCCTTTCATGAGTTATTTTAAGTTTTCAACGACACACGTTGAAATTGAAGTGCCGTGAACGTCCAACTCTTGTTGTTATCCAATTATTTTAGAAGTTACAATAATAAAATACGTAATTGTAGCGGGAGCTTGCCACGTCACATGTGGCTACTACTTTTGCCAACTTCTGACGTCACAAGTCCCTACTTCTGAACTTTAACGCGAAATATCTAAGTCAATTTTTATTGTAAATTAAATACAAATAGAAAGGAGGAAAAGTTGGAACCTCCAGCGGCACCTCACATTTTATTGTTTTGTGAAAATATTTGGTATAACAATAAAAAATGTCTATAAGAATTCTTATACTCTGCAATAGTACCAAAAGGGCTATAATTATAGCAACTTAAAACCCCAAATATCAATAAGTCAAATAATCATAGATGATGAAGGCATTTTTGTACTATCCAATCTATACATCCCAATAAGGCCCCTATTGGGATGTAACTATAATCTGCATTATGCCACGTTATGTTTTGATTGTACTTAGAGAATAACCCCCCAGTTGAATCAACAAGGCCCAACTTTTTTGTCCCTAGTTAACACAACCAATGGTTAAATATCCTAACTTATGATTTCATACTTCGGTAGAACATGTTTATTCATATTTTATTCTAGCAATGGTTTAATAATTACTTCTCCGACTTATTTGACCCTTTGAAACCATTAGGATATTTAACCATTGGTTGAGTTAACTAGGGATCAAAAAACTGGCCCTTATTACAGCTATATAGGTCGTAATGCACTGCAGCGCCATCACTGCGAACTATTGAAATCATTGATCGATGGAAACTAGGTCAACGAAGTGGGACGCAACTATCGGATCATAAAGTACATTGATTAGGATGACCTACTTATCTATCTTTATACACCTAATTTGGTACACCCAATGTTTTTAATGACATACTTAACTTTTCAAACATTGAGAAACTAAACAAAATGTATACATAACAATATGCAGCACACTACAAAGAAAAAACGGCTTGTTTAACACAAAAAAAATAACAACAAAAAAGACGATACTAATTTTAGAACTTCATAGTTTATACAATAACAACATAACAAATAATTAAACTGAACTAGTTTTAAAATCTGATACAATGATAATCAAAATTCGAACAAGGAAAACAAAAAAACGTTAAAACAAAAGAGTTCTGAATACAAATATGAATTTCGAAATTGGAACTCAAAGATCCAAACTTTAAAAACAGAATAGTACAATTGCATCTTCTTAATCTTCTGTGTTCACTTCTGGATGTATTCTTTCTTCTTCTAGGAATGTTGATAGAACACTGATCCGACCCACCATTCGACAAGACTGAAGGATTACCAGCGTCAGTCGAGACGAAGGATGGGCAAGACCAGTGAATCTTCTGGAATCTTCTTTCTTCAAGGTAGGCGAAGAGTTATAGTCCAGGAGCTCTATGAAGTTATGTACTTGACGTAATTATTACTATTACCGTGTATTCTTTTAGTCAAGGAGCTATTTTACTGAATCTTCAGATCATACTTCCCTATAACTTGTGTTGATGGTTTTTTTGTAGAGTATTTCTTAATTATTTATCTACGCGTTAAAGTATCATTATTGTGAATAACAGGAAGTTATTTTGAGTCACTTTCTTTGTCTAACCTTCCAAACATAAATAATTCGGCCTACTTCCTCATTTACTTGGAACACGATAAATTGTTTTAACTTCATTCAATTTATCACAAAATTTGTGTTTCATATAGATAAAACATATCGTAATTCGGTCATACAGAGATAAACGACGGCACTGATATCTTTAAAACTGAATATAAACTCCTTTTTTTATTCGGTTCGGAATTTAATTCACAGAATTTCTACACTTACTTAAGGATTAACTTCACTAAATTAAAAATGTATCACAAAAGATTCATAGACTAAAACAAATAAAAAAACACAAAGAAAACACACACAAAAGCATAAAAACACAATAAAATAAACCTCACACTGAAAACTAATTTTGAAAACCGAATCCCTATTTCATTCTAAATTGAAAAACCTAAGTTTTATTTCAAAAATCACTGGCCGATTCTACAAAAATCAAACGTTAAAACAGAACACCGCAAAAAAAGAAAAAACGAACACTCAAAAATAGAATAGAAATTTGTGGAATATACAGGAATTAGTTTTATATATTTAGTGGAGAGGCTGCTCGAGAGCGGAGCTGACGTCTACTCGCAGCCGAGAGCGCAATACGACTGCTTGGTCTGCTTGCTTACAGGTTGCACGTCGACCGAACTCGGGTTTTTTCGTGGCGGGTCGTGACCCAGTTTCGCTAGCCCCGGGAGCGATGCGCGAATACACCCCACTGCACGAACTTATATATATAACTGCGAGTTGCGACGTTCGTCGGAAAATCGTTAATCGTTGTTATGTGCACAGCTGTTATGGAGTACTAAATTGAATGTTGAATGCTGGATAAAACTTTGCTATATCGAAACTGAGTTTTCTGAATGTTTATCTCTGTAACTACAATTGAATTTGAACATATCCTAGTTCAAAACACGAGAGGCCCAACAGGGGTCGTAAATCGACCATTTAATAATTCATTCCATGTTCAAGTTAGATTCTTTTTCTGAATACTTTGAAAAAATATTAGCATTCTGCACTGCGCTGCGTAAGTGTGAAAAGTTTATATTCCTCCGTCCACACAATTTTCTTAATAAGGGGTAGAAAGTTTTTGGTAAATATAATTAAATATTAATTGATTTGACATGATTGTAGAAAAACCTACTTCAATTGATATTCCTGGTAAAAAAACTGATTTGAAAACCACTGCATCGATTTTTGTGAAAATTACAAACTTATATGGTCCCCATATAATTTTCTCCCGAAATAAATGTATCAAATATAATTTTTGAAATCGTTCTACAATTGCCAGAGATAACACGTAAAAATATTAGTCGAAATGAGAACTTCAGCCGTTTGGCAGTGGTAAAAAAGAATAACTTTTCCCATCAGTTTTTCCATCTCCATAGGAACGCCACTTTGGAACCTTCCACGATAAATGAGTTATTTAGCGCTTAAAGATTCTTTCAAATCGGACCAGTACTTCCTGAGATTACCGCAGACAATCAGCTTTATTATTATAATTGTATGGATTATACAGGGTTATTTTAAAAGGAGTGCGGATATCCTACGAGGTAGTCAGCCGTCAGGTCCATAAAACTGAACAACTTTTCCCAAGGAACATAGGTCGAAATCTTAAAATTAACAATCATCTTTTCATACAAACATAAATAACGTGACCGTCACTGCATGAAAAGTTCATTTTCAATTTTGAGATATCGGCCCGAGTTCCTTGGGGAAAGTGGTTCAGTTTTATACACCTGATTATCTCGTGTAATATACGCACTCCTTTTAAAATAATCCTGTGTAATTGTATGAACTTCGAACATAAAAAAATCGATGCCTAATTCGTTCCAAATTCATGGAAACCAAATAATAACCTCACTTTACTATGATTCTCGTTAATAACGTTACGTCTAACGATGAAAAATGAACCATAATCCTTCGACATAAAGACTATAACAGAACTCAGTAGAATTAAATTGATTCCCTATAGGACGTTTTATAGTAACAAAAATAAACCTTAATCGATTGAAATAAGGACTACCAATCTATGTAAGCTAGAGACGTAAATATGTATGACGTCACTCCTATAAATATTGGAACGGAGTAAAGACAGATAATAATATAAAGTACTTTCATTTTATTGCAGTGTCGCCTCGACTGTGACGTCATCATTGTTTTATATTTTCGCAAAACGACGTCTTGTACGGAGTAGCCCCAGATTAGTATGGAGAAATAAATATTGACGTCACAAAACATCGCTATCTCTGTCAAATTAGCAATATTGGAATGCTTATAACTAGCTCAATATAAAAGTAATTAGTGTCGTTTTTAGAATTCGTTATAGTTTAAGCACTTTTTTGATTTATGAAATAAAAAAATACAGTCAACTACCCAGCTATAGTGACAACATCCACTAACAACGGACACGCTATGCACGAAACACATAGAACGCCAACAAGCGCATGCAGCTACGTGGCCGTAGCCAGCGCCATTACCGTCACTTCAGTACTTAGTCATCATAGATCGATACTCTAATTTAATATTAAAGACATTTGCACTTTAACAAGAACGTATCATCAAATATGAATACGGTTCCGTAGGAGTATTGATCCGGCATTTGTCAAGTGTTTGACGTCAAGTAAGTACTTGAAAAGTTATAGGTATAATAGCTAAATTCTTTTGAATTAGCTGGCTTCCAACCGCCCAGCCCGCACCGACTCATCATGACTCCGAAATATACCCTAAGGCGGTTGAAATAGGATTCAATTCTCAAAACTCACAAGGAGCAGGGACGAAGGGGCTTTATTCAATAAGTTCTAGCGGCTGTCACTTGTTTAAGACAGGCTTATTTCTTTCGAATTGCTATACTTTTAACCTATTCGTCCCCGATCGGCGACCGGTCGCCGCATTACAATAGAAAATCAATTGAGTCTCATTAGCGGTGATTAGAGATTAAATAAAAATAAAAACTGTTCCAAGGCAACAGCAACACTGACCACTCCTCAAAGTTCACGTACTTACTACAACTTTGTGTCAAAGAAGCCGCCTATGCGAGACGGTTTATGAACTATATCACGAATATGCCTTTATTGGATCGGACAGGGGTTTTGTTACATGTTGTATTTTGTTTGGGCCGAGTATAACCCCTTTGGGTGCGTGGCCGCCCGTGTTCGTCATCTGTGCGGGGTGATCTGAGATATCGCGCACCTAGCGAAGCGGGCTTTTATGTTTAAGGAGGGGTTCGTCGAGTGTAAACGCTACTGTTCGACCGAAACCAAAAGTTAAATCGCACTCGTCGCGTTTGTTCCGTGGATGGGTGCGCGCTTATATACAGAGGACTCCTCCGTGGCCATTAGTCTCGTCTGTCATCCGTGATCATTGACAAACACGAAGTAAAACTTCTTTAAGCTCATATGTTTGCACTTTATCTTAGAAAGACGAAACGTAAGTTGCTATGATGGAAAGAGAGAAAGATAATGTGTGCTGCACCTCTCTCTTGCACCTACAGTAATATACGAAACGTAATTCTTTCTATCTTCACTAACTTATGTCTCTATCAAAAAATTTCGTTCGCCTCCCCCGATCACACTTTTCGTCACGTTCTCGTCACGCATTCACCAGCTTACTCCCCAAGTCAAGAGTGCTAAAGAAGTTTTACTTCAAAAACGACTTACCTGGCTGGTATTGCTGTCAAAGACGGCATCGTAGGCATACACCCGGGGCGGTTCCTGTGGAGTGACGTTGTTCCTGGTAACCGCCACGGTGTTATTCACGCCATCGACTGACACACAGTTGTAGGAGCCGTCGAGTTTCTCGCGCTGGTCCATCGGACGGACCCGGACCACGACTCGGACATTCTCGACCGTCGGCGCCGTAATTTCCGCGTCCTGGGACAAAAAAAAATGTATTGATTTTTTTGGAGAGGATATGTTCTGCTTCGCAAAAGATAGGAAGTAAATTTTTTTTTTTTTTTTTTTTTTTTATTTTTTAAAAAAAGATTACTAGCAATGTGGGTAACACATTACTAGTAATCTCGTTAACCCCTCGTGCTAAGCTAAGATGCTTGTGTTACGAGTGGGTTCACGTCGGTAGTTTAATGGGTGGGATTCGAACCCGCAACCACATGATCGCAAGTCCGACGCCCTAGCCATTAGGCTACCGCCGCTTAAGTGACCTCATTGTTATAATTACTGCTCAAATTTGATCATAGAGTCCTTGACATAAAATTGAGTGCTTGTCAGTAACCATAGACCTACCAATTGAATTATTTAATTGGGGCTATCAAGTGTCAAAAATCCGCCAACGTTGTTTATGTCGCATTCAAAGGTCTATCTGTCAAGGTGTGCTATCTAGCATGTTCGAAACAGCATGTCTTTTATCATTGATAATTCATGCTAATAAGCATGCCATTTTCTAGCATTGTTTGTATACACAATGCTTCTAACTAGCACTTGCTAATTACAAGCATGCTTATGTGCAATAAGCATGCTAGTCGACTTTTCAAACATGTGTATCTGAACCTTCAATTTGGACCAATCACAGGCCAGTAGCTTGTCTCTCATTGGTGGAGAATGACAGGTAGACATGCGACACTAGCGACGCTAGCGGATTTTACGCAGTAACTTCCATTAGAATAAGCTCCAAGTGTCTATAGTCTACATCTATAATCTGTGTTCTGTACCTCGACGTGACATTGGCAGAATAGTCGACAGGCATCGACCGTCGACGAATTGCCAAAAGAAAAAAGAAGAAGAAGTAGAATAAGCTCCGGTTAGGAGTCAATTGTCAACCCTCATATATAACTAAATATTCTGGGAATATTTCAAGTGTCTATATGTTGCCTTTATCAATAAAGAGTAAAAACTCAGTATTCTTGCATGCCTTAATTAAATAGTTTTTTTAGTATTTTATACATAATCTGTGAAAATTTAAACTGTTTACAGTTCATTAGATACAGCCTGGTGATAGACAGTAGAGTCTTGGTAATAGGGTCCCGTTTTAGTCTTTGGGTATGGAACCCTAAAAATGAGTTGGTGATTACTATAATGCATGTTCAGTGTCATGCTGAAGAAAATAATTTCAACTAATTAGTTTTAATTAAGTACTGAAGTAATTAAGACAAGTAAATTTGAAGAGTCATTAGTACATTAGCACCTCTAATTAGTTTTTAGCATTCGCAATGCTTAGCAAAGAATTATACTGCAAATTACAGTTTACTAGTGTGACAGGATAACTAGAAGAAATTGATGTTGGTAGATGCTTATGGAAAGCATTGAGGCATGCAAATTAAAAAGTTGAGGTGCTCATGCAGATTCTATAAGACCCTAGACTGTAGGTTCATATAGAGTTGAAAAATACTATACTTATTTGTAGTAATGATTAATTGAATGTTTTTAAAGTATCAGAATTTTGTTAACAATATGTAAAACATTTTAGTGATTCTAATCTGTGAATCAGTCAAGATTATCCATTCGATAAAGATGATGATGTCATACAAAAAAACTGTTGGAAAAATACTAATGCTGCCACCCATATAATACCTAATGAAAAATATTGTAAGTAAAATTCGTTGCTGTATCTAAAAGTATCGACAAAACGCGAGCGTTTCAGTCATAGTAGGTACTTACTCAAGTAGGTACCTACCTACTAACAAAGAAAAAAAAATCTATAATCTATGCATGCATAAATTTGCCCACCAACAAAGCGAAGGAAACACTGAAACAGCCATAAAATGATAATACCTACCAAGAGTACCAAGCAGATGGCGAACATTACGAAAGCGTAATGCGGTAATGCGTAATTTGTAGATAGGCAATATAGGCATGGTAGATCGAATGACCCTGACACATTTAAAATATGACTCATCGTTGTCTAAATGGATTGAAATACGAAATTAAGCGTTATAATCACAAAAAAGAACAAAGGAATACGATGAAATGATGAAAAAAGGGATTTAATGAGTTCTAATAAGAATGCGAATCTTATTTCCGGAAATCACATGATAACGTGGTACTCACAGGCATTGTTCTGGAATGCAGGCGCCGTTTTCAGGAATACATGTACTGTAGAGCTACCAACCAAGAAGCGTAAGGCGTCTTTTGTTTGTCGGTTATTGTAAAATCAATACTGACGGTGACGACGACCTACTTTTTCGTTTCAATTTCTGTAGCGAACGAAATGGAAATGACATGACGTTTTCTTGAATTCATGTTGCCAGTGTCGTGGTAGCAATAATCTACTATTCTGAAATATTAATGATGCACTTCCGGTAGCGATGCCATTCTTTTTTTTGATTATGGGTGTTTTGAAGAATTGTGCATTTCTCTAATAAAGAAAATATTGATCGTTTTATTGTAATTTTAAGTAACAGAAATTGATTATATTGACTAAGCTATTCTTAAAAAAAGACTACGCAGATGACACTTAACACCCCACGTAGTTTGACTTGCGGTCAGTAGTCGATTTATAGGTCTTTTTTGCGGAATGAGGTAGGCGTCATTCATAGGGTGCCGAAAAAGGCGTGGGAGGCGCGGACGGAACCTGCGCAAGGTCCTAAAAACAGTAAAAACTAACGCTCACCTTATCTCATCTTTCGTAGCACAAGCTTCATCCATGTGATTGTTTAATTAAAATGTCATAGATTCTAATTCAATAATAAGAGATGAAGAGATGGTGTTTTGAAACTAATAAAATGACAGTTTATGTTAGGTAACGACACTTTTTTACACAAAACCTAAACCTAAACTTCTGAAAGCACAAACACAAGCTGTCCATATAGTATTTTCCGTCGATAAGTAAAAAAATAGGTCGTTTAATAGGGACAAAACATATGGGTAAAAGAAGAGCGTATAAATTTACTAAATAGTGATAGTTGCACAGCACCTAAGATATATAACAAAATTCCAAAATCTTATAAAGAATTAAATATAAAATTATTTTCGAAGAAATTAAAAGAATTACTAAATGATAAATGTTACTACTCCCTAGATGAATTTCTGAATGATACTATCTAATTGTTATTTTAATTGTTGTCATAGCCGTTTTTAGCATAGTACTATAATTATATAATGTTTTGTATTCTTTTTGTGTTTTAAATGTTAGTACAATTTTGAATTATAAAGGTTTTATATTTGTATCTTAGTAATTGTATAAATATTAGTATTGCAAATTTGTATGTCTTTATGACAAAACATAGCGGACTTTTGTTATATTTAAGACCATTGTTTTAAAACCTATGTTTAACAAATAAACTTGATTTGATTTGATTTGAGCTGTACTGCATTATCAGTTACTTGCAGTAACTAACAGGAACTTGGAGTGTAATAATTAACAAAATAATATTGATGTATTATTTTATTTATCATTCTAAATAAATTACACGTTATTAGACACTTAGGCACAGCCACATTTTTTAGTTCTTGGTCCTCTTAGTTGAAATCATACCGAATAACTACTTTCTACTATTTCTTTTTGTTATATGGTAAGAGCTGACTTTTGTATAACCTCTTTGCTCATTTTAAATCAAAATATTGTAATAAAACAAAATATAATTTTATACTATGTACTTATTTTAGATAATATGGATAAAATTAAAAATATTTATAGGGAATATTAAATTTTATTGAGGTCATGTGAGAAATTTTTGACGTTATTGAATTTTAAAGTTGCAACACCATAAAAAACAACTGGCTAATCAACAAGGAACGTCAAACACTGCTGATGTTTATTTTTATAAAAAAAAAACAACATTAATTTAGTTTCTTCATGGCTTATTTGTTTACGAATATAAAATTAAATATATTAGATTATAAATAACAAGTGTTTATTCAAAAATGTCGACGGGGTTGGATGAAAACGGGGTCCATATTGAGTCTGTTGACGTCAGAATAAAAGTGAAAGAAAATGGATCAATGGTTGAAATTGTTTGTGATTCAGGGTTGGACACGCTCGACTCCTGTTCTGCAGCCTTCCCAGCATCTGATTCAGATGTATCCCCGTCAAAAAACGTGATGAACGATGTATTTGGCAATGGTACTTCCACAGACAGCTTTTCGAACGAAAGTAGTATATCCAGCCCTGGTTCTGAAGATATACCAGATAATTTAAGCTTGGAATATCAAAAAGACAGCGAGGTAACCAAAGAGATTATAAATGAGGGTACAAATGTATGTGATTCTCGAGAAATTGATAATTCAGATTTTACCCAGTCCGACTTTGATATAGACAGACCACTAACGACTTCTACAGTTAGTTTAAACGATCATAAATCCGAAAACAATGTTATGTGTAAATCTCCATTTAGTCGAAGCGCTGAAAATATTTCTAACATATCGTATAATGAAAATATGACTGCAAGTGACAAAGATTTGAATGCAGACCAAATCCTTTCGGATTTTGTGAGTCAAAAAGCAAAAGTGAGCGCCATACAGAAAATTCCAGAAACTCTAGTTAATATAGATCCTAAATACACAAGAATACCAAAGGAATTACTATCTCAAGACATTGGTAGTATTGTTAAAAATGTTCACGGAATATTCTCTTCGGTCAGTGGTAGTTTAAAAAGTGCATACACACACCGTACTGTCTACGCTCAGAAACCAGTAAAAAATGTCAAAAATTTACCCAACGGTAAAGTTATGAATGATATATTTGAAGACGAAAATACTGACATAACCGATGTTCCAGAAAAAATAGAAAAAGCTAACGTAGAAATACTAAATATAACCACGGATGTAATTATAACAAAATCACTGGATTCCGATGATTCAGAAACTGGTGATACGAAGAAGGATGTGTTACGGTTACAAATAGAGTCTTTAGAAAGGTTGTTAGCAGAGCAGAGAAAAGAAAATGGATCTTTGAGGGAACGGGTCAAACAACAATGCGATGAGCTGCAACAAAAAGATTTAACATTTAAAGAGTTGGAGGTTAAATTGGACTTGGTAAGATTTTTTTTTATTCAATCTACTGTTCATTATGGCTAGCAAGCTACTGCCAGTGTCATGTCGTAGGCACCAGTATGGTATGGTAAAGGACATTTTTAATCTACTGTTCATTATGGCAAGCAATCTACTGCCAGTGTCATGTAGGGACCATTAGGATACAGTAACTTAGCAAATAAAATAAAATGGGTTTCGGTGATATTTCGGTGCCTGTCAACACAAATATTAATGTTAGTAGGAAATAATACTTTTAATACTAGGCAAGTTATTTATTACTATGCTTACTTAATTGAAATAGGGATAAAATACAATTGCAAATGGATATCAGAATAATCTGTAATGGACTTGCGGTCATGTGGTCGTGGATTTGAATCCTACCCATTGCACTACCGAAGCGATCCCAATCGTAACACAAGCATTAACATTACGACGAGTTTAACATAAACACCATAAATGTGCTACTTTAAGTGCTATGGTTTTAATTTCAACCCGTTTAATACTCGCATTCCCGAGATAAGTGGTCTTGACAGACAGACGGACGGACTACAAAGTGATTTTATAAGGGTTCCGTTTATTCCTTTTGAGGGAAGGCACCCTAAAGTAAATTAACAAGTACCTAATTGATTGTTCCCATGACCATGACACCTGCAAAGGTATGAAACGTCTTTCACACCTTTGCAGGTGTCATGGTCACGGGCAGAGGGCAACATATCTTGTCAAGACGAATACCATCTCAGTTTGCCCGTGACCATGACACCTAAAACTAAAATCAAAATAAACAGCGATAGAATCCGTTTAAATTAGTTTTGTTTCAATGTCTAATATTCGCGTAAACCTCAGAAAACAATATGTAGGTACCTAATTCTTATTTTGAAGTGAAAAAATCTTGACCTAGTCTCAATACATAATTATAATAGCAACATTGCATTCTAGTTATTGGTTATTTAGGTTACCAGTGCAATAATTTAATTTGCTTAAATAAAACATACAGTGTAGTTAGACCTATGATTACGTAGTTTTAATTTTTGTATTGACTACCTCCGTGGTCGAATGGCGTACACACCGTGCTCTGAGGTCCCGGTTCAATGTAGAAATAACACTTTTCTACATTGTCTCGGGTCTGGACGTTTGTGGTACCTTCGTTGTCCTCTGATTCTATAACACTAGTGCTTTAGCTACTTACTTTGGATTCGGAGCAATGTATGTGATGTTGTTCACATTTTAGTTTTACACTTGAGACATCTATGGTTATAAAGAATACCACTTCGTCTACCTGTGACTCTAACACTTGCAAAATCTTATCTCTTTTCTTTCATTTTTTTTTAAAACGACGCGGACGACGCCCGCACTAAGGAATTTAATCCTTGTGTCGCGGGGGTTCCACAAACATTCAAATCACATGCACAAAGAACACCCAGACTTGACACAAGCATTTGTGGATCACACAAATGCTTGTCTCATGCGGGGATCGAACCCGCAGCACGTCGCGCACATTGGTAATTAGCGTGGTGACCTATACCACTCGGCTATCCGTGCAGTCTTCTATCTATCTATCTCTGTCCATAAAATCTAATTATCCCGTCAAAAGGTTGTTGCTATTGCATTAACTTCAGGCGCATCAATTAACATTATCAACATCACATAATTTGCTCCGAATCACGTGTGTTATGGAATCAGAGACAACGAAGGTACCACGTAGATATACAACATGTAACAAAACCCCTGTCCGATCCAATAAACGCGTATAAGTGGTAGTTCATGAACCGTCTCGCTTATGTCGCATAGACGGCTTCTTTGACACAAAACTGCAGGTAGTAAGTACGTGAACTTTGAGGAGCGGTCAGTTGTTGAGCTGTTGCCTTGGATCAGTTTTTATTTGTATTTAATTATTTTGACTGGGGTAAAATAATAATCTGCAATCCATTCAATAGTTACGTATATGTGTTCGCAGTACGATACCGAATAATACTCTCAGGGATCGGACAAGGTTTTTGTTACACGCTGTATAAGGAGTATAGAAAAATAGATAACGGGCACGGTTTCAGCTGCCCAGCGTGGTAACTAGGGCAACAAACACCCCATGATTGCGCACCATAACACACCCTCGGTACCCGGCAGTCCCACTGCGGAAGGCGGAAGACCGGGTGTTGTTGCGTGACGGGAGAGGCCTGTGTCCCGCAATGAACCGCGATAAATTCAAATACCTTCATTCAAATTAGGCTACTACGTAACACTTTTGAATCTCAACACCATTGACAGCACCCCGATTCACCTACCCTTCACCGCTTCCTAAGTGCTCTAGCTGGGGAAAAGAAACGGCGCAACAAACTCCACAGCAGCACGCTGTCTCATTTTTTCTCTGCCTACCCTTTTCCCAAGCTATGTTGGGGTCGACTTCCAGTCTTACCGGATTTAGCTGAATACTTTAATTTACATGGAGCGACTGCTTATCTGACCTCCACAACCCATTGCTAGGTAATGCAGTATTCCATAGTAAGACTGATTTGATTTTTAAATGCGTGAAAGCGTTACGAAAAGTGTGATCGGGCGAGTTGAACGAAAGTTGAGATGGAGATATAAGTACGTGAAGATAGAAAGAGAGTTACGTGTCGTTTATTATTGTAAGGGCTAGAGAGAGAGGTGCAAGCATACTTTTTCTTTCTCTTTCTCTCATAACCAGTTACGTTAATTTTTAGTGTTGTATATTCTAGATGGGCAAACGGGTTGAACACGCTGAACGCGAGAAGGACGCGGCGGTGATGCGATATGCGAGCGTGGAGTGTGCAGCGATAGAGGCGCGGAGGGCGGCGGATAATGCGGTGAAGGCTGAGAGGGCTGCTCAGGGGGAGGTGGAACTGCTGGGCGGGAAGCTGCGGTCCGCCCACGCTGAGAAGCAGAGGATCTGCCAGCTGTATGATGACAAGGTATGTGGGTACATACAAATTTTAACCTATTCGTCCCCGATCGGCGACCGGTCGCCGCATTACAATAGAAAATCAATTGTGTCTCATTAGCGGTGATTAGAGAGATTAATAATGATAAGCCTGTTGGTCTAGTGGTTAGTGACCCTGACTGCTAAGCCGGAGTTCCGGGTTCTATTCCCACCCAGGACAAATCTTTTCGTGATGACCACGATCATTTGTTCTGTATCTGGGTGTAATATATCCTTAATACAGGATTATTTTAAAAGGAGTGCGGATATCCTACGATGTAATCAGGTGCTTATAACTGAACAACTTTTCCCAAGGAACATAATATTATGTCGAAATCGTAAAATTTACAGTCAACTTTTCACACAAACATAAGTCACGTGACCTGTCACTTTGTAAGAAAAGTTCATTTTCCATTTTAAGATTTCGATCTATGTTCCTTTGGGAAAGTTGTTCAGTTTTATGCACCTAATTAGGTAATTAGGTGCATAAAACTGAACAACTTTCCCGTATGTCCGTTTAGTGCGTATTTATAACGAGGTCGTTATAAATACGCACTCCTTATAAATTTCTCCTGTATGAGAATACCCAGCAGTGGGACATTTGCAGGCAGTTATTATATAACCTGTTGTTGTTCGTAGTGCCACGAGTTGATGTCTTCCGAGCGAGAGATGGCGAAGTTACGTGATGACCTGCGCGAGCTGGATGGCCGGCTGAAATGGACGCAGAGTAAGCTGCGAGTGGAAATGGATGCTTACAAGGTTAATATAATATTTATTTATCAATATGTAACAAAACCCCTGTCAGATCCAATAAAGGCGTATTCGTGGTACAGTTCATGAACAGTCTCGCATAGGCGGCTTCTTTGACACAAAGCTGTAGGTAGTAAGTACGTGAACTTTGAGGAGCGGTCAGTGTTGCTGTTGCCTTGGATCAGTTTTTATTTTGATTTAATTATTTTCAATTGGGAAAAAAACAATATCTCCAATCCATCTAATAGCTACGTATATGTGTTCGCAGCACGATACCAAATAATACTCTCAAAGATCGGACAGGGTTTTTGTTACATGTTGTATAGATATATATGTTGTGATATAAGAGAGGTGCGCGCTCGTCCACTCTTTGCGGTTTCTTCCTGTCGTACTAATGCTGGTGTCCGCGCACCCCTGCGACGGCTTTTTACAGAATTGGACATATTTGCAATGCCGGCTAAAAAGTTTCGGAATTATCTTATTGAAAGCATCAAGGATTTGTAAATGTGATCAATGTTTGTTCCTAAAATAGATTATAATTCTTACTCATTTTGCTCAAAACTATCCTTTTCTTTAGTATTCTGTGGATAACGGTGTGAGTTACACGTTTGTATCATCTATCTGTTTTGTAAGTTAGTGTATAAGATCCAATGTGTAACTGTTTGTTATTCCAAATAAATAAATAAATAAATGTTTGTATTTATAAAATATAAGTATGTTTATCAATCGTCTGTTTACCATAGGCTCTGTCTAGTTCGGGATCAGATGGCCGTTTGTGGTGTCCGAAAGATATTAATATATTATATGTTGTTGGTTTCCAGGATACTTCAGAGCGTGCTGAGAAGCTTACCCAGCAGGTAGCTGAACTGGAAGCGGCTAAGGACGTCGCCGCCGCCAACGCTACCGACTGCGTCAAGGCTAAGCAGTTTGGTGAGTTTTATACATTTACCACAAAACACAAGTTTATGAACAGCATAAATATGTATGTGTTGGATTGTGGATTAAATAATTAAGGATTGTATTTATAATATTAGATTTTATAGGAAACAACTTCAGTATAACGTCAGCAAATGACAAGAGAGTATATGACGACACAACCAAAGATTACAAAAGTATCATAGACAGTGTCGCCAACTAGTACGAATTTCTTAGTACTAATACAAACATTATAATCGGTTGGTTTATACAATTCCAACAGTATGTGACGTGGACTAGCAGCTTGACGTGGTCTAGCGGTTCAATGATCGGATTTGCATGCACATGGTTGTAGATTCGAATGCAAGAAGATAGCAATGTGGCTTTTTCAAAGTTTTATGTAAAACATCGTGAGGAAATCTGGATTCACAGGCTTGGGCACAGGCCTCTTCTCATTTAGAGAAGGAATGAGCATTGATCACCACTCTTACTCATTGAGGGCTAGCGATTTTGGATTCCAATTTCTTGGAATCCAGGTTTCGTCACGATATTTTCCTTCACCGTTTGTCATCATAGATGAAACGGTGAAGGTAAATATTAAGAAGTCTTGGAATGATTAAGAAAGTACATAAAACTTTGAAAAAGTCACATTGCTACTTGCTTGGATTCGAACTTGCAACCTTGTGCTCGAAAAACCGTTCATCGAACCGCTAAGCCACCACGTCATGTCACATACATACTTATTTGTGTTTAATCAAACTGTCAACAGAATCAGAACTCAAGGAATGTCGGGCCGCTTTGATTCTCTGCCGGCATGAACGTGACGAACTAGAACGAAGACTAACAACCACCACGCAACAGTTAGATGTGTGTACGAAAGAGAGAGACAGCGCTAGCTCTGCTCTCGCTCGCTCGACCACTGAGGTAAGTCACTTAGATTCATTATTACCCGTTTTTTAAAAACCGGACGATTTCGACATACGTTTCATAAGAAAAGTTGTTCAGTTTTATGCACCTGATTACCTCGTTGAATATACGCACTCCTTTTAAAATAATCGTGTGTATTTATTAAGCTATTGCATAGCTTTTATCGCGGGCTTTGAGCGCGGCGACCGAATCAAGAAATTCCGTAACGAAAATAAAACCTAACACCCCTGACTCCGCCTACCATGTGGCTCGGCCGAGCGTTCGCTTAACGTGTATGTATATGGTACAACTGTACGAAGCTCGCACGGATCGAGACGAGCTGCTCCGAAATCGGACGAATACGTAAGCAGCTGTTTGTGAAAAAGTATAAAGGTACTAATATCAAAGAAAAAAACATACTGCATAAATAAAAAATTAATAAATAATTATAATTGCATTGGTTGAAAAACAATTCTATACAATAGCTTAATACCGCGGCAGTCCCCGAGTGCCACACGATTTTTTTATTTATAATATAGCCCGTGCAAACCTCTTTTCGATCTCTAGATCCTATAAGTCAAACGATTCTGATTTTAAAGTGAAACTTTTATTACATCGTTTCAAATTTTTTGGTCTGTGTGTCGCATGTCGCGTGACGGTCGGCTGCGGAGTAGGGATAAAGTGAAAGGCGCTCGTCAGAGCAGCCGAGCCAATATGGCGGCGTCTATAGTTCCATCAGCTGACCGTGTAGTGTATACGACTATTTACTCATATTACTTTTATACCCTTAATGGAATATTATTCCGAAAATTTTTAGTTAAAAAAAAAATAGTTAAATATCTACAATGTGAAAAAAAGTTTTACTTTTACCGTGGTTTCATAAAACCACTCAATTTTTTTCTTTTTTCGTCTATAACAGGTGGAACAGCTGAAGGAGAGTAATCTCCGCTTGGAGGAGGAGGCTGCGGAATTAGCAGCGTTACGTGCCAAAGCTGCTCTCGCGGACACCCTCAGCGCACAGCTGGAAAGGTCTATACTAAATTTATTTATTTATTTACTAGCTGACCCGGCGTACTTTGTTCCGCCTCCGCCTTAGAGGTCTTGGTCGCGGCATGGTATTGTTATTAATGATAATATCGGCGCAGCAACATAATATTAAAAACTTTAAACAAATGCATCAACCGGTAATATTTTTTTTTAAATATGTTCAGCTGTCAGTTGCGTTTTGTTATACCATCCCAAGTAGCAATATAATGTCATATAAATGGTACAATAACGTTTTTAATTTAACTTTCAGCCATATGAAAATGGTTATAATATAGTTTTTTATACGTAAATATAACGCGGGTTTGGGCGCAGATTATATAACATTTAACTCGTGTAAGGGTCGTTTTGCAGTCGCGTCCACGACAATTACGTTGAGTAGAAATCACATAGACGTTGTAAGTTTAACTAGAAAGGTTTGTAATAGTTTCTAGTAATACTCTTACAAAACTATATCATCGTATAGACGTATACATTTTATTATGCTTGGTGGTCGGTCAGTGGTGCAAGCTAAACAATTTGTGTGACAATTTATTGCGTTGTGATATAACTTATAAAAAGGTAAGTCAAATATTTTAATACATATTATTATTTAATAATTTAATGTAAAGAAATCTAATTGTGGTGGAAGATAAAGAGCTTGGGAATTTAAATTTTCGATGATATGTATGGTTGTCTTTGTCAATATTTTAATGGGCTTTCGTAATATTGTTGTTACAATATTATTTATAAAAATAAATAACATTAATTATCATCTATACTTTCCGCCATATTGCCAATGGACATTGGGCGACTGCATTTGGACATGTATATAACTATTGATCATATACATGTTTTTTATACGATTTATGGCGTCCACCATGACGGCTCCAATTAGAGTTCTGTTGGAAAATGGAAAAAACCTTTGTGTATAGTTAGTCATAGGAATACTTCTTTTTTATTTACAGGGGCATCATGGTGATATATTTCGACGTTGATAAGTTTTTAACAAAAAAAGACCTAAAGTTGCTCAAACATTTAAAATGGCCATGGGATAACACGCATTTCCAGTTAACACAGAAGTGCTACGGGTGTAATTACCCTATCCAAACGACATTTAAACATTTTATCATCCATAATAATAGGATTATAACTAAATTATTAAACTATGAGTTTTTTTGGTGTCAGAACTGTAAGATCTTTGCCATATACGACCATTTTCCTGAGGACGAATGGTACTGCAACTGTTAAACTTTAATTTGTTTTTTCGATTACGATATTCATCACTAATTTGTAAGGTTAGTTTCACAGTTATATCACAGAATAAAAAATAGTAATATTTTTTTATTAAAGTTATACTTAAATACATCTAGTAAGGTATATTAAAAAGGCGAGCCACTTACAAGTTCAAGGCCAGTGTATCGACAGTCAACGCGCAATAAAAATGTTTGCTGTCAGGGAATTCCCCTTTCTTCCGTCTCGCTCTATGCATTTCGTAAGGGACTCTCTCAACATTAACGACAAACAAGTACTTCAAGAAATTCAACAAAATAAGCAGTCTCTTGATCCAAATTCTCATAACATTAAAGTCAAAAATGATCTCGATTTGCAAGTAGTAGAAGAATCATTATGTTGAACTATTTTTTAACATTTTGTATTAATTAATAAGTTATAAGTGCCAAAAGTTCCTACTTATGCAACCAGGGTATTAATTAGATATTTAGATTTAAGTTGATCTCACGATACCATTCTAAAAATGGTAAATTAGCAGTGTAAATTTACGTACATGTACGTAAATGTAAACTGCTCATACTACTTTTATTTAATCTATTCATTTTTAAAATTAAATATAATGTATCGTGTAATTACTTTTAAGTTAAACTAAAATGATTAAGAACATTATAATTATCATAAGATAAGTAAATAAAAACATATTAGTCTGAATGATGCCAAATAAAAAAACCAATTTACGTATCTGTGATTTTTATTTACCTACAATAATAATTAAAGAGTATGTAGTAGGGGTATAAAAAATATTGTATTGTTGTCCTGACTAGATCCAGCATTTACAGCATTAAATGTTGATGAAGTTGTAAAATGTAAGGAACCACTTTTATTTTTATCAATTACTTCTTGGCTGGGTACAGTTTCTTCCAGATTAAATGTAGGTATTGTGGCTGTATTTAACAATAATAATTGATAATTTTTATTAACTTTTCTTCTAAAACCACCACTTCGTTAAATTCTTTTCCACTTTTTTAAATCCATAATATATATTATAGTTAATAAAAAATGGCGACTGAGTTTTATAATATATGATAATTTATCGTTTAAATAATCAATTGTCATATATAAGTTATATTAGAATAACGTTACAAACTAAAAGTTACTTAAAGATGGTAGATATACAACCTAATATGACGATTTTATAACAGTTAAATATAAAATCCTTATACCACAGTTTGTCATTTAAGTGTTGAATAAAAGGTTCTATGACGACCATTTCTGACTGAAACGTTTACTCGGCTTTTTATATGACTCGTTATATGGCCGTCATATAAATTATTGAGATGACGTTTACCAGACTCTTTAATACGACTAAAATAATATACAACGAATGCGTCGAACGGAATACTATTTTACAACTATTTAGTTGCTACAAAACTGTTATAAAGCCCTTTTGTGTCTGTTGGTTGTATAATTCTAATATTATACAACTTTTTTGCTAGTTGGGATTTTTAACAAATAAACCGCTGACTTATAGTTTGACTGAGTTGTGTTTTGTTATTCTTTGTCAGTTGCGTTTTGTTATACCACGTTTTATGTCACGTTCCACGGGAACGACGGGAACGGGATAAAAAGTATCCTATGTCCTTTTCCTGGTTCTTAGCAACCTCTCTAGCAATTTTCAACCAAATCGGTTCTGCCATTCTTGAGTTATAAATAGTGTAACTAACACGACTTTCTTTTATATATATATATATATAGATTTAATACTTTATGTACATTGTTGCACTAAGGCGGACTTAATGCCAGAAGGCATTCTCTATCAGTCAACCTTAGGGTGGTCCAGAGATAAATCGTAGAAGATGTACAATAACAAGCTGTATGTTTAAATATTAATAAACAGATAGGTAATAAAATTAATACATAAAATAAAAACATATATAAATATATTAAACATATATAATTAAATAAACCTTTCTTTTTATTTATTTAATTTCTTTGTTAAATGGGACAGCGTTGTGCTGGGGAGTTTGTTGCGCCGTTTCTTCTCCCCAGCTAGAGCTCTTAGGAAGCGGTGAATGGTGGACGAATCAGGGTGCGGTCTATATATACTTTGCTTTACAAGAAGTGCTATGTAGTAGTCTAATCCTACTAATATTGAATCCTACTAAAATGTGGATGTTTGGATGTTTGATACTCAATCACGCAAAAACGGCTGAACGGATTTGGATGAAACTTGGCATGCATGTAGCCTTTGACATGGAAAAGAACATAGGCTTTTATCGCGATTCCTTAAGTAGGTCCCGAGGGAATATTGAAAATTGTTTCCGAGCTAAGCCGTGGGCACAAAGCTTTTAAATTTGGTATTTTTCTCTATTACAGCGCAAGCTATAACACGGGTGAAAATTTTATTCCATTTTTCATTTTATTCATCATTCATTTTTTATAATTTTCAACCCAACTCAAGTCCACGCAGACGAAGTCGCGGGAAGAACCTAGTTTGAAATAAAAAAAAAACATTTTCCTCTAGAGAAACGGAGCGGGCGACGCAAGCGGAAGAAGCGCTCAGCGTAGAGCGAGCTGTGGCTGAGACTTGTGGCAGGCGGGAGGCTGCTGCCCTGGAGCACGCTGCGAAGCTCACCGCCAGCCACGTGGCACACAGCGCAGCGGCCAGCAGACATGAGGCTGAGGTACGTAGACTCTTAGCCAGCTTTTACAATTTGACGAAGATAAGGCGCTTTCAAGTTCAGGAGAGGATTGGTGACGTCATATGTAGGTAAGATTAATAGTAAAGTGGCGAGCCCCCACTCCTCGAGTTAAATTCGCTGTATCTAAGTGCATATTTGTTACTCCGAAAACAAGACACTTTTTCCTTTTTTTAATAATGCAACGCACATTACTAGTAATCTCGTTAACCCCTCGTGCTAAGCTAAGGTGCTTGTGTTACGAGTGGGTTCACGTTGGTAGTGTAATGGGTGGGATTCGAATCCGCAACCACATGATCGCAAGTCCGACGCCCTAGCCATTAGGCTACCGACGCTTCAAACATCATTGAAAATCAATCATAGAAAAAACACTGTCTGCATGTTTATTTGTTTGTTTTAAAAATATTATAATTTTGTTTAATTAAGGTTATCAACAGAATAATGACAGTAAAAAGTACAGGTTTTTATAATATGGCCAGAAGTCTTCTCCTTAGTGTGTCGATCAGTGGCAATCTATACTAATATTATAAAGCTGAAGAGTTTGTTTGTTTGTTAGTTAAAGCACAGTACTTTGATCCCCAGTTAACTCAACCAATGATTAAGTATGTTAACTAATGGTTTCAATTCGTAGAACGCATTTGTTGATCAATTTTTATTCTAAGAAATGGTTAAATATTCTTTCCAACTTATTTGACTATTTCATAGACTAGAATTTAATGAAAAAATGCTTTTTGACACCATTAGTTAAGGTCTGTTCATCTATACTTGTCACAAATAGTGAACAAACCGACGTCAATTACAAATCACGATTTTTCTCAAAAATCACACAATGTATGTTACCACAATTAGTTTACAATTCTGAATAGATCACACAAAGTTTCCCATCACTAATTTTATTGACATTTCTTACATACGCCATATTTGTTTACATGTTTGGACAAGTATAGATGAACAGACTATAGGATGTTTTATCATTGGTTGAGTTAACTCGGGATCAAAAAACTGGGCCTAGTGGCAGGTCCAATAATAATAAGCCCCTGGTAGGTGCCCCATCCTATATTAGAGTAAAGTTCTCAACAAGGCCACTGCGTGTTGGACCTGTGTCCCCGCGTAAGCCTTTCAAAGGACCGGGTCTCTTCTTCTGAAGTTATCCCGTGATAAAAGAGAGATACAAATAATAATAATAATATCTTGGGACAATCTCACACAGGGCCATAATAATAATAATTATGTTGTCATTATAGGCACGAGCGTTAGCCGTCGACAACGCCTCCCTCAGGGAGCGGATAGTGACGATTGAAGGGGAGTGTACGAGGCTACACGCCGCCCTCGCGGAGGAAACGGAGCGGAGGAACAAGGAGAACAGGGTGCTGGCGAGGAAGGTATGCATGTTTTTATAATAACTTCCGTAACACGAATTCATAATTATTTCAAGATTTAACGGCTTACTTACCTCTCATGACACCGCCACGGAACTAAACACAAAATAAACAGCGATAAAATCCGTTTAAAAAGTAATATTTATTTATTTCTTATTAAATAATTAAATAATAATAAATAAATTTGGACAACATCGAATCCGAAATCGAATTCGAAGTAAGTAGCTAAAGCACTTGGGTTATGGAATCATAGACAATGAAGGTACCACAAACACCCAGACCCGAGACAATGTAGAAAAGTGTTTTCCTACATTGATCCGTCCGGAGATTGAACCCGGGACCTCAGAGCTGGCGACACTTTGAAAACCGGTGTGCAAGCCACTCGACCACGGAGGTCGTCAATAAAAATAGATATTAAGGTTTCTTAATTTCTACATTTTCGACTCTAAATTAAAACTAAGATATTTTTAAAACGGCCTTTTGTTTTTAGTTTTATTTCAATGTCTTAACATTCCTGTAATCCTCAGAAAACAATAAATACTTGCAAATCACTTAACCCTTTCACTGTCCCGTGAGTCACATATAAACATTTCCATTGTTTAACTATTGTGTCTTCTGAAGGGACAGGGAAGGTGTTAAAATTAAATTTTCGATAATTATTTGCGAATCTAAAATGAGCCCTATGTTATAGGTGGCAGAGTTAACAGAAGATTTAGCGGAGGCGAATAAGAAGTTAGAGTGGGAGAAAGGGGAGAACGGAGTACTCAAGAAGAAACATACAAGTGCCATAAAGGTAGGTACACAACAATAATAATATTTTGGAACACCACCCACACGGTCATCTGATCCCAAACTAGGCAGAGCCTTTACTATGGTAACCAGACAACTGATAAACATACTTATATATTTATAAATACATACATAATATAGAAAACCGGCCAAGTGCGAGTCAGACTCGCGCACCGAGGGTTCCGTACAAACCTGTAGGTATATAAGTAAAAGTTATGGTATTTTTATTGCTAAATGAAATGTAGTAAGTTTAAAATTATTAAAAATATTTTTATTATATGATATAACTAAAAATGTATACTTTTCGCAATTTTTCCTATATCTCTGCTATAAGACGTTGCTTCATACCAAATTTCAAGATTCTGAGTTCACGGGAAGTACCCTGTAGGTTTTGATTCCCTTGCGAGTGTCGAAAATTTGCGGCATAAACGGGAGTATCTTTTGATCGCGTTGACTTAGAAGTTTGATTTTTTCACAGCTCCAAGAGACCATAGACTTGAGTATTTGATATGAATTTCAGCTTGATACCTCCACGCGTTCCTGAGAAAAAAGGTCTTGACAGACAGACAGACAGACAGACAGACGGACAACAAAGTGATCCTATAAGGGTTCCGTTTTTACCTGTTGAGGTACGGAACCCTAAAAATTGGGTATATTTTTTTTAATTGACTGAATTAAACAAATGTAAACTGACTGTATCTTTACCCCTTTTGGAAAAAATATACCTTTGCGGTAAGAACCCTGTATAGAAATCAATAAATTGTGATATCATAATTTTTTTTTGGTCATACATGATTTTTGTATTTGCAGGAATTAAACCGCGAGTTACAGCGCGCGATGAAGCGATGCGAGCAGCTGGAGGCCAAACTGCCGCAACAGCTAGCGCCATCTACAAGGACAGGTCCGTACTAATTAACTAATAAAAACATTTATCTTCCTCATAAAAAATACTCAAAAAATCCATTATATATAATTATAACTGTGTGTATTAAATCAATGATGTACACGCACTGTTTCTCTATATATAGTTACACACACATACACTTACACACACACACACACATACACATACACACACACACACACACACACACACACACACACACACACACACACACACACACATACATACACACACACACACTTACGTGCACCTGTGTTTGCACACACATGTGCACTATAATATCTCCTGCGTACATGTTGGTGCTCTCATTTGAAATTGGCAGCTGAGGCCGATATTCAATTATTATTACTATAAATTATTTATTTGTATAAAAGGATTTCGATTTTCTTGGAACCAGGTTCGATTTCATCGCTCAGTAGTGGGGAAAGTGCGCCACAGGAAGATAGGCTGCAGAACGGACACAACGATGCCTTACCTGACATTCAGGTACGTTCTGACTGTCACTTAGCGACTATAGAATAGAATATTTATTCATTTGCATAGAAAGTAGGTACATAAAAAAAAATTTACACATTGATTTTGACCCTTGTACAGTTACGAGCATAAATATGTATACACATAGCGAAATTGTAAAACTTATTTAGCGAGAAGTTTTTGTTGAAACTCAAAAATATAATACATAATTTGAGAACTGTTATAATTATATGTTGTTAAATGATTAAAAGTTGAATTGATGGCGAGTTCCTGTTAAATTATTATTTTACAATTTCGCTATGTGTATACATATTTATGCTTTATAAGCCTTTAAATTTTTTTTCACGCTGTCACAGGAACAGACAACAGCGGTAAGATTATAATTATAGTTCAAATGTTTCAGATAAAATATCCGAGTCTGTTTGGTAAAATATTCCCGAAGGTCAGAAATGTCGAATATTATTTATGTTTCTCAGTAATTAATAGATAATGTCCATATTTACTGTAATAGTATTGTTAATTTTTTAAAATCATCTTAACTCTTTCACTGTCCCGTGAGTCACATATGAACATTTCCATTGTGTCTTCTGACGGGACAGGGAAGGTGTTAATCTTTGGGATACGCAACCTTATTTTTAATCCTTAACAATATTATAAATGTGAAGGTAACAGTCTCTGTGTGTTACGCAATTACGCCTAAACTACTGAACCGATTTAAATGAAATTCGGTAAAGAGATACTCCAGAACCTAAAGAAGGTCATAAGCTACTTTTTGCCGCGATAACAGACACACACGCGTACAGTAGTAGTATTATTGTACAGTAAAATAAGGTTGTATAGCTCTATCACTGGGAACTATATTTAAAATTCTAAAACGTTGTAGTATACTCTGTAGTGTAGGACTAAAGTGTAAAATTTAGGCTATGTTTGTAGTTCAAATCGCACTATCTATGTTAATACCGACGATACCTCTTAGCAGCCTCGCGACGACGTCAGCTAATACCGGCGTCACGACGTCAACTCATACCGGCGGCGTGACGTCAACTCATACCGGCGTCGCGACGTCAACTCGTAGCAGGGTATCGACTGTGTATTTCTGCTTACTAAAATATTTTAACTTGTAGGTCCGCGAGCCCGACCGTCAGACGCTTATAGAGCGCATCGTGTCCCTCCAGAGGGCGGCCGCTCGCCGCTCCGAACGCTGCGAGTTCCTGGAGGAGCACAGCCGCCAGCTGACGTCAGAGCTGAGGGCGAAGGCCCGGCTGCTGAGACATCTGCTGTGCGAGCTGCCCGCCGGAGCCGTCACCTCCAGCCAGCGAGACGCCAACAAGGTGAGACCAAAATTCAAAATCATCATTCAAATTAGGCTACCATGTAGCACTTTTGAATGTCATCAACGCAGACAGCACCCTGACTCGCCCACCCCACCGCTTCCTAAGTGCTCTAGCTGAGGAGAGGATACGGCGCAACCAACTCCCCAGCACTCCTAAACAGGCACTTGTTCACTATGGGACTGTCCGAAACAAGAACGTGCAGAATGTGCCAGGAGTCAGACGAAACTCCGCTTCATATTCTGACGGACTGTGGACCTTTGATGCGCAAGCGTAGCTTACACCTGGGCAAACATATCCTTGGCCCACAGGATGTAAAACATATCGCCCCCAAAAGCTACTGCGATACCTAGTGGATGTAGAACTTGGTGAACTGTAAAGATAACAGCGGCGATCACAATAGATCGATGACGGTCGCAGTGATACTGGGGCTGCACAGTCCCAGATTGCCACAAATCAAAATAAAAAAAAAACTCCCCAGCAGCACGCTGTCTTTACAATATAAAAAATATGAATAATTTAGGGAACATGCCAAGTAAACAACTGCTTGAGGATTATGAGTATCTCTCTGAAATAAAAAATTAAGATAAATTAAACTAAAGAAACCAAGGTCAACAGAACGACCAGTCACCGCAGACCAGGTTGAGTTACCCCGGCCGTGGATTGGAAATGGATGGGTGACCAATGTAAGATTACCGGGACAAAGTATGACGAGGTCAAAAAAATGTTTGTGTGATGAGCACGATCATTTGTTCTGTGTCTGGGTGTTATTTATATATAATATGTATGTATTTAGAAATATATAAGTATGTATATCAGTTGTCTGGTTACCATAGTACAGGCTCTGCCTAGTTTCGGATCAAACGGCAGTGTGAGAGTTGTCCCAAAGAAATTATAAAAAAAAAACTTTTTTTTCAAGTTTTGTTGTTGGCTGGCATATATTTTTATTTTAGGACATCATAAGCCACCAATACTGTATTTAATCCCTTCTCCCTTGTTCTTGCTGCTAAATAGTCTATAAGGAAGCTAACTAAGGTAAACCATAGTATTTATTGCTAAGGCTCTAGACAGACGGACAGACAGACAACTACAATCCAACCTCAAATTGCAGTTCAGTTGCAGTTTACACAATTGGGTATTTGACTGTTTTTTTTATTTCATAAATCAAAAAGTACTTTAAACTATAACGAATTCTAAACACGACACACTAATTACTTTTATATTGAGCTAGGTCCAAGCATTCCAATATTGTTAATTTGACAGAGATAGCGACAATGTATTGTGACGTCAATATTTATTTCTCCATTCTATTCTGGGGCTGCCCCGTACAAATCGATCAATTTTGCGATAGTAGTCAAATACCCAATTGGGTACTTGACTACTATTACCATATATACTATACTATCGAAAAAATATTTTCTGACAAATGTTTCTAAAAATAGTCCTAAATTGAAGCAAAATTGCGAAAAATTACAAATATTAACTCAATTATATAAGTTATAAGCTTCTAAAGTTAGTCGATGTCGCATGCTCTATCTCTTTTTCGTAAAACGACGACTTGTACGGGGCATATAGAGAACTGAATATTGACGTCACAAAACATTATCGCTATCTCTGTCAAATTAGCAATATTGGAATTCTTGTAACTAGCTCAATATAAAATTAATAAGTGTGTCGTTTTTAGAATTCGTTATAGTTTGAAGTATTTTTTTGATTTATGAAATTAAAAAAAAATGTCAAATACCTAATTCACAGTTTATTGCAGTCGTGTCAACTGCACCTAAACTGCAATTTGCAGTTGAAATGCGGTCCGTCTGTCTAGAGCCTAAAAGTAGAGTTTTTGTAACTTTTTTTTTTATATATATTTGGATAATATATTTGTTTAGCGACCTCCGTGGCCTGAAGTCCTGGGCTCGATCCCCGGATGGGTCTATGTAGAAAAAATCATTATTCTACATTGTCTCGGGTCTGGGTGTTTGTGGTACCTTCGTTGTCTCTGATTCCATAACACAAGTGCTTTAGCTATTTAGTTTCGATTCGGATCAAAGTATGTGATGTTGTCCTCATTTTTTTTCTGTCCTTGGGAGCTGGATAATTCACTCTACACCCAATACATTAGCTCTACCCGTGACTCCGCCTGCGTAGGTGTCGGTTATCGCGGCAAAAAGTAACCTATGTCCTCATCACGCCCTAGGCTATCTCTGAACCAAATATCATTTATATCGGTTCTGTAGTTTAAGCGCAATTGCTTAAGGACGCGTTCTCCTTGATGATCGGTCCAATTGGCAAGAGGAGAGTTGCATATAATGGCCACTAGGCAGCACTGAGCTTAAGTTATTTTGGCACGCTTCAGTATGACGTCAGCATGCATTATAGACCAAGACCCGAGGGACATACTTTTAGCAAATAATAATCTATCGAGCCATAAAATGCAGTTTTCACCAATAAAGTGATTGAACAGGAAGATTTTTTGAAGTGAAATCTTCTTTAGCTGCGATGTGCACTTTTTGGGTTGGGTAAAAAATTAAAACTCGCGTCGGGACACGTGACCCTTATAGAAAATTCCTAAGACGCGGCGCAGGGCGCTAGGGCGGTGTGAGATGTCATCAGTTACTATGTATGTCAATGGGTGTCGGTTTCATACTTTTTATTATATTTTATTATTCAGGTAAGGTTTCGATCGAGTCTATCGTACTCATAGACGATTTACGCATTATAGATGTAATATTTGTAACATGTTTATACTTTTATAATAATTATCACAATAAGCACACGTGCGGAGTAAGTTATAAAATTGTTTATTTAAAATTTATAGAGGTGTATTTTACTACATAAATTATAGTACTTTTATACTGATAATTAAAGCAGGTCATGCGAAATTATTCCCTAAACATTTAAAAAAATATCAAAAATGTACAACGTTATGGAATCAGAGACAAAGAACGTACCACAAACACCCAGACCCGAGACAATATACAAAAGTGTTTTTTTCTACATTGACCCATCCGGGGATTGAGCCCGGGACCTCAGAGCAAGCGGTGTACACGCCACTCGACTACAGAGTCCGTCAAAATAAAAATAATGGTATATACATACATTGTTTGTTTGTATGTGTCCTCGTGAGTATGTAAATTTGTAATATTACTACACCATTTAAAAGTACTTCAAATTACGGTTTTATTTTGTCTGACCCTAACAATAGCGAACACGAGCCAATTTTAATTAAATTTTATATGTAATGGCACCTTCCAAATGTATTAAAATCGATTAATCTCACTATACATTTAAATGAAAAAAAAATTGTTTCTGCAAGTGGCATAATATGATCACTTTTACATGACATATATTATTATATGTATTATATTAATTTGTGAGCTCACTGGAGTCGACAATGAGTGGAGATTTAAGAATAGTTGGAAAATTCAAAAGTGCACGCCTCATAATCTCATTCATTACAATAAAATTAAGATTATTTGTAAATAATAATTAAACTACATCGAATTATACCGTGAAAAGTAATAGGCTTCTATTCCTCAAAATACTGAAGCCTATAAAAAAAACCAACTCGATAAGTGAAGTATTTCGCTCGTTATCGTGACCACAAGATACGGGATCCGTACATAAAGACACACGGACGTCCAAGTCAGAACTTTTTTAAACAATTTTTTAATTAGTTTAAATAATAAAAAGAGATTTAAAAATATCATGAGTGTTAAAAATTGTGTTTTTTCTCAACATTTGTCTATTTATATTCACTTATAAAAGCAATAAAGAATAAAAAAAGTGATATTTTAAGTTCGAGAATCACTCGGTGTGCGTAAACTGACAGTAATACCTACCTCAACGCTTCGCTTTTGAGGCGTGCAAAAAAAAAATAGAAATGACAGAAGTATTATATGTGTGCAAAAACGCAAAATATGTCAAGTTTGTATAATAGGTAGGTACTTATAAGGTGCAGTTAGTATTATGAGACTATCCGGAGAAACCGGAGTGATCGACATAGCTTGCAGAGTTAGTAAGCTGAAGTGGCAGTGGGCTGATCATGTCTGTCGAAGAACTGATGGCCGTTGGAGCTGAAAAGTCCTTGAGTGAAGACCGCGAATCGGCAAATGTAGTGTAGGACGCCCATCAGCTAGATGGACTAATAACCTGAAAAAGGTAGCCGGGTCCGACTAGATGCGGAAGGCAGAGGACCGGGTGTTATGGCGCAACTTGGGACAGGCCTATGTCCAGCAGTGGACCGCGATAGGCCGAGTTGTTTGATTGATTTAAGCAAGTACTCTAGTACTCTAAATACCGGAGATAGCAAATTATGGTCAAAGGAATTATGCCTTTATTTAATTAAAAGCAATAATTCTACATTCATTATATTTTGAAATTATGCGTTAAATACAATGCGGAAAATGAGCACCTTGTACTTTTATGGTATTAATCATGAAGCCCAATTCTATCTTGCAAAAAAGTAAATTAATTGAAAGAAAAACAGTCAAATATGAATTAGGATTATATTTTTTTCAAAATGTATGCGTTTCCGCAATACCAGATGTCGTGTGTGCATTATCCTGGCTAAGACTTACGAAAAAAAAACGCGCAAATCGAAACGAAAAGTTTACAGTTGGATAGTCTGGTTCATGTTTGAAGCAGCGAACTCTTTAATGAATGATACCAATTTTTATTGCCTAGAGAGTCAAGGTCCTGAGTAACTTGCCTTACGATATAATATGTACGAAAGTCAATGCCAGTAATATTTCTAATATATATGTGCACTTGCTATTTTGATATGTTTCTTTACCTAACTTTAACTCCACTAACTTCCTTTAACTGGTCGGCCTATAAAGTTTTAATTTGAAAACAATATTAGTCACAATCTTTCCCCGGATCTCGAGCTACACATAAGACAAAAATTTTGAAATGAAAATAAATAAATTACGTCCTCGATTTACTTCTATCCAAATTATGGTCGAAGAAGCTATAAAGTAATAATGATTCACAGTTTAATTCATTTCTTTTGAAATTATTCACATAACTGCAGACGATAATGTGCGAAAAAAATTGACATAAGCCCTACCTCGATGACGTCCCGCAGGACACTGACAACTCTGACAAATGGCTCGTTTATCGAAATTTCATAGAAAATCACATAAAATGCTCGATATTTTAATTACGGACGTTTAGAAATTGGAATCATCATTGAGAACCCTCCTACAATGAATTATCTACTAGTTGGTACTAATTTTAAAAGAAATGGAGTATTGATACTCGTATAAAACGAGATTTAGCTTGCGAGTCGACTTTATTTTCGGATTTTTTTTTCATCGATAAAATTTTATTTAATCGTGTTTCCATCCAGTGAAAGCCTTCAGGAAAAGATGTATCTTTTACATATATTTTTATCAAATCATGAAATCGGTTCTATAACATGCAAAAACGGCTTCCGCGGGTCCGTAATAGAAAAATGTGTGAAAAATTTAGTTTCAGTTTGTATTTTTTCTGCGACTATTTGTGACACTTTTACATAATTTGTTCTCCCAGATTTAGAATAAACTATATCTGCCTACTAACAGTATTTTTCGAAATCTTAAAATATGTAATTTGTAGAACAAAATATGTACCGAAACACAACCTAGTATCGTAAAAAATTTTGAAAATGGCAACGGAAGATCGTTTTTACTATATAAAAAACTATAAATCTTCATAATGTTTTTCCCAGCGTTTGAAGATAAAGAACCAATCTATACGTGTGAGTTATTAGTTATATTTGATTTGATTTAGTTTAGTCACAATATGTACCGAAAAACAGCATAATTTTGTCAGAATTGAGAACGCGTCCTTAACACACAGATACATTGTCATTTATATTATTTGTAAGGAGTCAGTAGATATAATGCTGTTCACGTAAATTTAAAGTACCGAATTCATAGCGCGAATGTCAGCGATAATGGCCAATAGATGGCGTTATTGTAACGGTTAGAGAGCAAGCTGAGCGAATTCGATAACAGATGGCGCTGACCCAAAATTATCGATTTCCGTTACCATAACACTTTTTTTCTGCCATCTTGTTTTTTATCTTTTTAAATCATTCATTTTTTTACTAATTGTTGTATGACAGAAAGAGATAGTTTTTTTTTCATTTTTATAATTCAATGTTTTTATTAATTGTTGTATAACAGAAAGAGATAGCTCGTCTCGGAGGGGGTGCGATGGCGGCGGTGTGGGGGGGCGAGCCAACCGGCTTGCCACCTGACCTGGCGCTAGAGATGACGCGGCGCCTGCAGGCCGTGCTCGAGGACACCCTGCTCAAGAACATCACGCTCAAGGTCGGTATATACCAGGTTAAGCAACCCTCGCCGAGGATTGGAATAAGATGGGTGACCGTCCTTTTGGATGGATTGTCTTTAAATTTTCAGGAACGGATAGAGTGATTCAAGAGAAAGGTTTTTGTGTATAAATTAAACAATACTAAATTAAGCTAAATAAAAAATAGACAACTTATTAACCATTATCAACCAAAATTGATTGATAAAGGCTAACAAGCATAAAAAAATGAAGAATAAATAAGTTAACAATGGAATTATTTTGATATTTTCAGGAGAACATGGACACACTAGGTGCAGAGATCTCAAGGCTAAAAGAACAATTAAAAGCGACGACCGAAGCCAAATAACATACAATATAAGTAAAACACTAACCTTTGAACTATATGGTATACTAAAAACGAAATTAACAAACAAACCGACAACCTCTTCTATATATAACCCAATGTTTTTATTAGTGCTCTATGAAGTATTTACTAGAAGCAGTATGGAGTGTAGAGAGAAGGTACCTCATCTGAGTACAGTCACGAGCATAAATATGTATACACATAGCGAAATTGTAAAACTTATTTAGCGAGAAGTTTTTGTTGAAACTCAAAAATATATACATGACTAGCTGTTTCCCGCAGCTCCGCCCGCGTTTTTTTTTAAAATATAATTCTATAAACCTCACGGAGCCCGAGACCTTTCCAACGAAGGCAAAACCGTGGAAATCGGTTCGTGCGTTCTGGAGTTATAGCGTCAGGAAGGAAAACCCGACTTATTTTTATATAGTAGATTTGAGAACTGTTATAATTTTATGTTGTTAACTGATTAAAAGTTGAATTGAAGGTGAGTTCCTGTTAAATTATTATTTTACAATTTCGCTATGTGTATATATATTTATGCTCGTGACTGTACGTCGTCAAATTGCAGTAAATTAGGGGGCACCACATTAGCATCTTGGTGACTGCACGGCTAGCCGAGTGGTATAGGTCACCACGCTAATTACCACTGTGCGCGACATGCTGCGGGCTCGATCCCTGCATCGGACAAGCATTCGTGTGATCCACAAATGCTTGTACAAAATGTTTCAAGTCTGGGTGTTCTTTGTGCATGTGATTTGAATGTTTGTGAAAACCCCTGCGTCACAGAGATTAAATTCCTTAGTGCAGCCGTCTTTTCTTAAAAAGGGTACCTTTTAAAGGGAGCTGATAAAAAATCAAGAATAGTATTTACAGTTCACGAAATAAATTCACTCTAGCGACACTTT
Source organism: Plusia festucae (assembly GCA_950381575.1). Lineage (NCBI taxonomy): Eukaryota > Metazoa > Arthropoda > Insecta > Lepidoptera > Noctuidae > Plusia > Plusia festucae. The sequence continues at coordinate 2,624,575 of OX494457.1, forward strand.
TACTGTTACTAGGCCCAGTTTTTGATCCCTAGTTAACTCAACCAATGGTTAAATATTCTAACTAATGGTTTCAAACTTCGGTAGAACGTGTTTATTCATAAATTTTTATTCTTATAACTGGTTAAATAATTTACTTATCAACTCATTTGACTATTTAATATATGAACAATTGATGTAAAAAGTTGTTTTAAAACCATTAGTTAGCATATTTAACCATTGGTTGAGTTAACTCTGGATCGAAAAACTGGGCCTTAGAAATCAATGGATAACGTTTTTAGTGTAATATATTGTTGATATCATTATTGTATTTATGAACATTCCAGGTACCTTATGCCAATGATAACTATTAAATTAATATTTATATGAAACAATTCTGGTTGCCATTTTTTATGCGATTTTTCCAAGAAAATTATAAAAAAATATACTACCCAGACTCACGGCTACGTGCAACCATTATTATTTCTAAGGGATGGGAGACCATCATTCGCTTTGGTAAGCGGAAGGTTAAGCTACCTTTGTCAAGGTCAGTCAAAGATGGGTGATTTAGTTACATAAAGTATTTAATCAATCACGATTGTTATAATTGTATAAAGCAGTATTTTATTTAAGATAACTCTCATTGTTTTCGTAACTATTTCTTTTTAAGTCAGTTCTATAGTACATTTTAAATGGCAATCAAAATAAGATTCAACGCTTAAAAATTTCTTGCAAAATTATCTTTATTACAAGAAAAAAATATAATTAGACGATATAGTTACAGATTTAAAATAACAAATAAAAATATATGACATAAAATTGTATTTTACACTTGTTTGTATAAATATCACTTCAAAAAAGGCCCAGTTTTATATCCCTAGTTAACTCAACCAATGGTTAAAAATCCTAACTGATGGTTACAAACTTCGGTAGAACGTGTTTATTCATCAATTTTTATTCTAACAAATGGTTAAATAATTAACTCTCTAACTTATTTGACACTTTGATAGACAAACAAAACGCGTTTTACTGAAATTTGAAATCATTAGTTAGCATATTTAACCATTGGTTGAGTTAACACGGGATCTAAAAACTGGGTCTTGGTTTATTTAATATAATGAATCAATATATTGATGTTTGAAATGTAAACAATGTGACATTGATATATAAAATCCGTAGGTACACATTCTCGAACGAAAGTTATACAGCCAACTGCCCCCCTAGCCAAGTGACATTTCGAGAAGCGATAACGCTGATCAAATCGCTCAAATGTATGGAAGTGACAAGTCTGAGTCACGTGACTTATCGAAATCCAATGTCATTTCCATACATTTAATGTCATTTAAGCGATTTCTATCATCGTTAACGCTTGTAGAAATGTCACTTGGCTAGGGGGGCTGACTACAATAGGTATATAGACAATATTTTTCTTCAATGACCGGTTTTAAATAATGTTAAAAATATTAGACACGTATTTTTTGGTTGTTCAAAATAACGAATATCTACGAAGATAAAGCGAATTTAAGATAAGCACCTTAAACAAGGTACAGTCAACAGCAAAAGTAGATGATGAATTGAGTTCATAACTTTTGGAGTCAAAACTGATCACGAATATATGGCAACTGTACTAGTAGTAAATGTTTGGTATAATATACAATCACATATCAATTCGATGCCACACAGTTCTGACGCGAACTCTGTTCATTAGTATTGAATTTCTGATTTTGATCATCTACTTTTGCTGTTGACTGTACATTTCTCCAAGCGTAACGATGTTAGAAATCGCTTAAATAACATATGTATGGAGATGACATTTCTCTTTGATAAGTCACGTGACTTAGACTTGTCACTTTCATACATTTGAGCGATTCTATCAGCTATAACGATTGTAGAAATTTACCTTGTCTAAGGGAGAAGGAGTAGGGGCTCTACTATTTTCGCCTACATATGACGTCACCTGCCCGCACTCCTGAACTTTGACGCGCCATATCTTTGTCAAATTTTATTGTTTTGAAGAAAGAAATAGTATCTAATATTTTTTCCTATCTAATTTATAGAATAAATTGATTTTTATTTGTCATTCATAGTCCACACCCCTATAAATATCCAATAAATACCTCCATAAGTGGTGACCTTTTTAAAACGAACATAGTTTTCGTGAATTCAACCTTATCTGTATGGCATAAAGTTGTTTTTGCGATGCGAGACTTTTTGAAACAACTGCATAACTATGGTCATTTTGGAGGACGAAGACTGACTGTGCATCTTCGGTTTTTTTATATCAATGGGTTATGGTTGAGTAAAATTGATTATTAATATATTGTATTGTTAAAAAATCCTTCCAATTGTAATTTTGACATTAATATTTTAGTTTTTATAAAATTACATCACGGGAATTAGCTCGAACGCATGCTTTTACCTTTTAAAGCTTGACGTTTCGGCCGGGTTACACTGGCCGTGGTCGCTAGCAGACTGGAGATGCGGAGTCTTAAAAGGTAAATGCATGAGTTCGCGTTAATTCCCGCGATAGTTTTAAAAGTTAATATTTTAGTTTTTCGTCGACCAAAGCAGTAAGTTATTTTTACGACTACTGGATTTTAGTGTACAGATTTTTCTACCCCTGACCATGACACCTGAAAAGGCGTTGAAAGTTCGGGAACTAAAATCAAAATAAACCGCAATAGAATCCGTTTAAAAAGTAGTTTATTCAATGTTTTTTTTTGTTTATGGAATTTTGATTTTTATTCATTAACTTTTTTAGGTTTTGAGTCCAATATAATAACAATAACATACTCTTTAGTCGATTTCTTTATGATAACCGCCTATTTTAAATATTCCAGTGTTTATTTCATAATCTCTCATCAGCATCCTTCTTTCCTTATCCCAATTTCTTGTGGGATCGTCGCAGTACGTCTTCCTCCATACTTCTCCATCTGTCGTCATCTCACAAGTAACCCTTTCCAGCCATATCATCCCACACAATCCATCCATCGTTTCTTTGGTCGTCCCTTCCTCTATATCCATCCTCATTCAAGCTGGGCTTCATTAATTCTGAGCCTTTTGGTCTAGTGGTTAGTGACCCTGACTGCTAAGGACTCCTACTCAGGACAAATCCTTGTGTGATGAGCACGATCATTTGTTCTGGGTCTTGGTGTTATTTATCTATAACTAGCTGACCCGGCGAACTTTGTACCGCCTAACAGTCAATGAATGTCGTGTTACCTTTTAGCTGAACTAATTTAGGCTTTGATGAACGTAATACAATGATACTAAATAAAAATACAGATACTTAGATATCAAAAAGTATTTTATTATGATAAATAATACATACAGAAATAGAAGTAAAAAAACAATTAAGTACTTCAAACACGTGTCAGCAAAAAATGACTGAATTGCATAGACAAATCATCAGCAGATAGATCGTTCAACAATGCAACTCTCATATTATTTACTGACAGTCGAAGTTTCTTCACATATCGCCACAGATTTAACTGTTGATCTGTACGATAAGCTCGACGATTTCTCGTTTTCAACCTAGCCGTTTCACGGGCTGCCTCTCTTTCCTCTTGTGTTTGAGAGACACGAATTAAAGCCCTTCTTCGCTCCATACTAACGCGGCGCTCTTCTCGTGCAATGTCTCGTTCTTCATCAGATAATTGACTCGCGATGTTCCGTTGCCTAATTGCAGTACGGCTTCGCTAGGAAAGATTAGATCTTCTTGGACGTGGCATTGTTACTAATACTAATACTGAATATGTACTCACACAAAACCACGCAAAACAAACAAATATAACAGTAGCTGAACTTTCGTGACATAGTCATTGATTGACAATAGTTTAGATCATAGAATACTACTTTGGATTCTGCCCTTTTTATTCAAATCTGCTTAATACACCTTTCAACCTTTTTAATTGATTAAAAAAAATACAGACAAAAGTTTATTCACCCTTTTTAAATAATTACACAAAATATATTTCTGAATGCATGCATAAATGTCAATCACAATATTTGACAGGATGATAGGAGGAAAACAAATGTTTGACAGGTACGAAACAAAGGGACATAATTAAATGGAAAATGATTTATTTTCATAAATATGTATTCGTCAAGTTTTCATTGTTTTTAAAATGTATTCTGCTATTCAGGGCGGAGACAAATCCAACGAAACAAAAACCATGAAAATTGATCCAGCCGATCTCGAGTTATAAGTGTTGTAACAAACCCGTCTTTGTTTTATATATATAGATATGTATGTATTTATAAATATGTAAGTATGTTTATCAGTTGTCTGGTTGCTATAGTACAGGCTCTGCCTAGTGTTATGTATGTTCATTCTCATACCATAAAGAGGTAGGTAGGTGAGCGCGGGCTGCGACCCGTCTACCCCCGCAGCGCGGTTCTTACTTTCTCGTAAGTAAGAACCGCTCATCCCTTCATGGGCCACCACCTTAAGCTCATTGCTTCAACACTAGGGTTTTTAATCTAGGCAAGCCCAAGCACTTAAAGAAGCATTGGATCCATTCGAGATTGTTTGAACAAGTAACATTGAGATTGTCCTTGAACAGCTTTAGCATTCTATTATAAGCCATAGAGCTAGGCACACTTCTCTCCAATATGGGGTCCCACGTTTGTCTCCCTTTAGTGAGCACATCTGAATTCTGAGACATAATTTTCTCCATTGTTGAGTTTTCCACCCCATCAATGATGCTTTGGTGGTTGGTTAAAAAGATTTGGGTCATTTTATAGAATTCACCTGGGTGCCAATTGCTTGTGACTTCATCAAAAGGGTAGTCATCTTCTGATTCCTAATGCAACTGTTCAATCCTGATATTGAAAATGTAAAGAGGGGTCATACTTTTCTTCCTGTTGAACTCACGGGTCCTATTGACAGTCTCTGCCACTTTAGGTGCTGGGGTTCCATATCCCATGGGAGGAGGGTTTGTGTATAGATACAGAAAGCTAACTGATCCCAAGTCTTTGCTTATCTCACTCAGGTCTTTTGTGTTAGAGATCTCATCATTGGATGCCTCTTTGAATAAAAAGGTTGTCAGCAAGCTGGATACTTTTACTCCAGATTCCCTCATCTTTTTTATTTTGGTTTCCATCTTAAACGCTTTACAGAGTCTGTTTATACTTGGGGACTTTCCTTACATATGAAAATAGGTTCCTTGGAGTGTCAGTTTCTATGGAAATCAAGCACCCTTGATCTCTACTGTAGCTTATCTCCTCCTCAGGTTCTGCGGAGAAAGGGTTTGCGGGATTCAGTATTTTGTTGAGGTAACTCTTTTCCTCCTCGCTTTTTGCCAAGTATCTCTTCATGCAAATCTAAATGACAGTAAGTATCCCAAAGGTTTGTCCCTCCATCTGCTACAAGCAAAACGTGGCTTGAAACCATTTTTCTCTTGTTTGGGTTTACAGGTATTCTATATAATCTCCTGACATTATCAATCCCGATTCTCAATTTTCCTTCAGCTCCAAAGTGGTTTATTGACATCTGCTGCAGTCCTACTCCTGTGCTTTTTGCTATTGTGTGACAATCATCATAAGGGTTTTTCCCTTGGGGCCTTATAGTTGATGTTTCAACTCCATATTGAGAGAGGAAAGGCCCGTCGCAATACCAAGATGTAAACTCTCCATATCCTCTCTTAAAGAACCATGTCTTTTCAGGGCTAGTGTTAACGCCTATCATCTTCAAAGATCTCCTATATATTTCAATTGCACTTAGAAGATCTGCTGAGGTTTCGGCCGAGAAAAGTGACATGCTATCATCTGAAGATCTTAATGTAGTCACTTTCGCTTTTCCTGGATCTATTCCATACATTACAGGGATCAATCCTAACGTGGTAGACCCAGCATTCAACATCCCCATGAGCATGCCCCCAGATGAAAGTACATAGTTCTCCCCATATCTATAAGGTTCTATTTCCTTGAACCATTTCTTGGTTGATTCACTCATGTTTTGAGTATAGTCGCTTTTCCATTTTATCCTGGCATACTCTCGGTAATTTTGTACTAGGACACCATCACTTAGTGTGATCATTTTCATAGACATCATGAAGTTATGATATAATTTGGAACAACTTAGCTTGTTCAGAAGGGGGAGGCAGAGATAATTGTTCCCTTGTTTTCTCGCAAAACAAGACATTGTGCATCATTGCAAATGTGGCAGGATTCACACATTCGTTCCACTTTGTTGCATCTTGAGTGGCTTGTAATGATCGTTCCCCAGGAACTCCTAATGACCCAGAACTGATTTCTGCTATCATCTTCTTTCTTTTCTGATCACCCCCTATGGATATGGTTGATCCAGGCATGTGCTTGGCCAGCTCAAGATGGAAACTTTCAATTATATGAAGAAACATCCTCAATATGGGATTAGCTGAGGCTATTGCTCTTCTGTCCCTCTTCCCTCTTTCTCCATGCTTTATATATGAACAGAAAGATCTAGCCAGGTCAATCATGTACTTGAAAACATTATCATTCCCTTCTATAGTCTTTACAACAACTTTTGGAGTGTCCACATCTACATGCACATACTTTCTCGTAAGTAATTAAATATCAGTGTGCAACGAACTTGCTTGTTTGATTGACGCTAACCCGTACACTACCCAAGGTTAAATACACAACCCCTAGTTTGGGATCGGATGGCCGTGTGTGAGTTGTCCCAAGATATTATTAATATTATGCTTAACTGCCTTCCTAACAATATGATCCTCACCCCTCATCCATGACAGCCCGTTTCCATATTTTTCGGATACCGGTATTATATTATCTTCTATGTTAGATTTTAAAAATCTGTGTCATATATTGTAAACATATTTGAGTTAACATAGGATATGTAAACAAATGTATTACTTGTTTGATTAGAGAATAAAAACAAATTTAAGTAATTTTAGTGGTTTAGGCCAAGATTATAATTAAATGGCTATCGATGAAAAATGCCCGGACATTAAAAATAATTATTTATTTTGTTACTTGACGAATATACATAAAAATCATTGTTCTTTAATGAAATTTTAATTTAATTTGTTCTATCGATTAAAAATGCACGGGCATTAATGTCTCGACTTAATATTGTATTAATGTAACTGTATATATCTTCACGCGATACCTCATTCTGGTGTCTATAGTAACCGCAGGTTCTCGATCAAATATCATGTATTTTATTATTATAGTATTATCGTAGTACTGATCTTATACGCACCGATATCTGGTTATAAAATTGAAATAGAGTCATTTATGTTAGTTGTTAAATATTATAGACCCTTTTATTTATTTATTTCGGGGTGAAAAGTTTATGCTTTCAACCCACGCCGAGGGCGCGACGTGGGGATATGTCGGACTTTCACCGACCAAAAACACCCCGGTCCCGTCTCTGCGTTGGCCGGAATCGTGAGATCATTCACGCATTCTCTGCTCGATTCCGGCTGAAATATTATAGACCCGCTTCGGTTATTAGGCTCTAGGCAGACGAACTGCACTCCAGCTGCAAAATTACAGCAGTTAGTACGACTGCAATAACAGGACACTTGCTACACTTTCAACTGTAAGTCACCTGCACACCAACTGCAATCAGTCTGCATGGAAAGAAAAATTCACATGAATGTGCAACTAGTAATACCGGCCTATAATTGGAAAGTTATATATGTATAAATATAGCTAGATGTCGGTGCGTATAACCTGGTGTAAACATGTGCATATTGTATTTAAGAGATTATCTTAATGTTGTTGTGGAGTAACTATTTACGCGACTCGCGATCGTTGTGTTGTTCGAAATATATTTTCAGCATTCAATGTGTGTTTTATTTCAAACCATCTTCAAAGGCAGGAAGTTTTCAATTATGTTTTTTACTCGAAATGTCCGACAGTTTAATATCGAGTTAACTGAGTTAGGCTCAGTTTTTTGATCCCGAGTTAACTTAACCAATGGGTAAATAAGCTAACTAATGGTTTCAAAACGCGTTTTTTCATCAATTGTTAGGCTACCAAATGATCAAATGATTTGTAGAGTTAATTATTTAACCATTCAGAGCCGCGTGCAAAAGCTAGTTATGAATAAAAAGCGTTATTATTACAAAAATCAATATATTTACAGGTCAATAACATATAATCACAGGTTTACAATACAATACAAGCGAGTCTATCTTTGAAGCACCATCATCGGCCTCTGTATCGAGAAAGCGTTGATCAAGTCCTGTGAACAAAAAAACAACTGAATAACTAGAATCTATTTAGGTCCAGTTTTCATCAATCAAAAAACTGGTCTTGTTTGGGCTTCTCATATCTAATGACAAACAAGCTTCTGCGTAGCAATTCCCTAAGTTATGTTGGGGTCGGCTTCCAGTCTTAAGGAAATTCGTGACGTTATCTATGGAATCCCTTGCTTGCGCTAAGATGGGCCAGTTCTTTCAGTAGGAGTCATGTCTCTCCACCTTTTCCTCAGTCTTCCCGATGTCGTCTATTAGGGACCTACTCTGCATGAATGTATAAGGTCATAATAATATTTATTCCAGGAATGAGTTAAACAAGACGATCTGTCTGGTGGGTACACACATACTAAAAAAATATTCAAAAATATTATATAGTTACCTGCCACCGCTGCATATCTATGGAGACTATGAATTGCTTCTCATCGGCGATGTCCCTCGCTTCCTGCTGGGACTTCGACACCGGCGTTATGAACGGGAGTCTGTGGACCTGATCTGAACAGATACATACAATTAGCTTCTTTATTTTTAAATCGATATTAAAAGACACGTTTTTTGCTAAGGAGTTAAAGCGTTTATGTTAGACGGCAACTGTTAGACGCCAACGCTGAGACGTCAACGCTGACATGCCATCACTGAGACGCCAACGCTGAGACGCCAACGCTGACATGCCATCACTGAGACGCCAACGCTGACATGCCATCACTGAGACGCCAACGCTGACATGCCATCACTGAGACGCCAACGCTGACATGCCATCACTGAGACGCCAACGCTGACATGCCATCACTGAGACGCCAACGCTGACATGCCATCACTGAGACGCCAACGCTGACATGCCATCACTGAGACGCCAACGCTGACATGCCATCACTGAGACGCCAACGCTGACATGCCATCACTGAGACGCCAACGCTGACATGCCATCACTGAGACGCCAACGCTGACATGCCATCACTGAGACGCCAACGCTGACATGCCATCACTGAGACGCCAACGCTGACATGCCATCACTGAGACGCCAACGCTGACATGCCATCACTGAGACGCCAACGTTGACATGCCATCACTGAGACGCCAACGCTGAGTCGCCAACGCTGACATGCCATCAATGAGACGCCAACGCTGACATGCCATCAATGAGACGCCAACGCTGACATGCCATCAATGAGACGCCAACGCTGACATGCCATCACTGAGACGCCAACGCTGACATGCCATCACTGAGACGCCAACGCTGAGACGCCAACGCTGACATGCCATCAATGAGACGCCAACGCTGACATGCCGTCAATGAGACGCCAACGCTGACATGCCATCATTGAGACGCCAACGCTGACACACCATCGCTAAGACGCTAACAATCGCGTAAAATTAAATATTGTCCGTATTAAAACCATATTGTAAAATAATTACCTAATTCCACAGCAATGGACCCATCTCTGACCAGAAACGAGACATGGTAGATGTTCTCCACTGTCTTACTGAAGCTGGTCGGGTCCAGTACAGCATGGAAGTAGCTCAGCGGCTTCTGCTGCTGCCGGTACCACTTGCTGATGAACTTCAGGACCCGGGAGACCATCGCTGAACCTTCCTCCACTTTTTCCAACCTGCAAATATAGAAATGCTGTCATAAATCTTTAAAAGAATGACGTAGTGAACTAGCGGATCAATGACCGGGTGGGTATCCAAATGGTTGCAGGTTCAAAACCAGACCTACCAACCAATGTGAGATTGTCAAAGTTATGTTCAGTTTTTTAATAGGGATATTTACTGAATAGCAATGATATGATTACTGAAAAGTATAAATATATTTTGTCCATCTGATAAATAATAAAAAATATTTGACACGTTTTTTTTTCGAATTAACTAATATCTACATAGATACAGCGAATTTAAGTTGAGGAGTGTGGGCTAGCTACGCACTTGTGGCTACTATTTTCGCCTACTGATGACGTCACAAGCCCCCACTCGTAAACATAACGCGTCTTACATTTGTCAAATTTTATAGTTTTGCAAGAAAATATGTTTCTAATATTTTCTAGCAAAACGGACTAAATATATTTTTAGTTTTCACAGTTAGTCCACATAACTATTATATTTATTGTTTCTGTAGGCGATGCGAACTAAAATTATTATAATTATAGTATTTTTATTGTACCTATATACAGGATTATTTTTTATGGAGAGCGTATATTCAACGAGGTTATCAGGTCAATAAACGCACTCTATAAAAATCCTGTATAAGTGAAATTTTAATGTGTAACTAAAATCAGTGTTGTTTACACTCGTGCGTACAGTCAACAGCAATAGTAGATGATGAATTGAGATCATAACTTTCGGAGTCAAAACTGATCACGAATATTATGGCAACTGTACTAGTAGTAAATGATTGGTATAATTTACAATAACACACTTTTGAATCACTTCGACGCCACACAGTTCTGGCACGATCTCCGTTCATTAATATTGAATTTCTGATTTTGATCATCTATTTTTGCTGTTGACTGTACATCGGTAAAGGTAAAATCGGTACAGGGCGCGGAAGAACGCTCGCGCCACCGGCCATGCGCCAATCTACTTCTGAACCCACCCCGCTTGCACTAAACCACGAATCGCACTATTTCTCTTTTTATTTTATTTTAAAAGATTACAAGCAATGGGTCACACATTACTAGTAATCTCTTTAACCCCTCGTGTTAAGCTAAGATTGTGTTACCAGTGGGTTCACGTCGGTAGTGTAATGGGTGGGATTCGAACCCGCAACCACATGATCGCAAGTTCGACGCCCTAGCCATTAGGCTACCGCCGCTTCATTCTTTGACAATACACAGTTCACCGTTACTAACCTCTCAACATTCTCTGGTGCCTTCAAAGCAGCCACTTGCTGCTTCTCTACGTGTTGCCTCGGAGCCCTAGGCCTCTGCTCCGGCGGCGTGGGCGCAAACGTGCCGAATAGGTACGCTATAGGCGGTACCTCTTGCGGGAACGGTAATTCCCAGAAGTCTGGATTCTCGCGCTGAAATCCCGAAATAACTACTTCTAATACTATAAATAATCCTACTAATATTATAAATGTGAAAGTGTGGATGTTTGCATGTTTGTTACTCAATCACGCAAAAATGGCTGAACGGATTTGGATGTAATTTGGCATGCATGTAGCCTTTGATATGGAAAAGAACATAGGCTTACTTTTATCCCGATTTCTAAACGCAGACGAAGTCGCGGGCAGAAGCTAGTAATATATAATTTAAAGTGTCGGTAGTATAATGGATAGGGCGTCGGACTTTCGATCATGTGGGTGCCGGTTCGAAAACCACATATTGCAGTCGACGTGAACCTTTGTTTTCTAATTATTTTGATTTGAAAATCAAACCACTGAATCGATAATAAAAATATTATATGGGACCAGTTCCGAGGTAGGTCCGGTCTGGTGTTGTCCCTGTCGATGATTTTTAGGGTTCCGTACCTCAAAAGGACAAAACGGAACCCTTATAGAATCACTTTATATCCAATACTCAGGCCTACTGTCCCTTGGAGCTGATAAAGATGCAGCCGTCTAAGCCGCAAATTTTCGCAACTCGCTCAAGTTATTTCAAAAAGTTTCGCATCGCAAAATCAGTTGAAGATCCTATTCTTGGAGTTGGTGAAAAATAAACTTACAATATGCTGCGCTAACATCTGTTTGTCATAGGTGTGCACGTTGCCGCTGACGGCCTCGGAGTAGCGCACGGCCAGGTCACTCGCCGCGCGCAACACGCGGGAGTCCAAGTAGCCCTCACCTGACACATGGATATAGGGTCATATATTCTCTTCTCTTTTCTCTTTTTCAAAAACGACGCCCGCACTAAGGAATTTAATCCTTGTGTCGCGGGGTTTCACAAACATTCAAATCACATGCACAAAGAACACCCAGACTTGGAACAAGCATTTGTGGATCACACAAACGCTTGTCTCATGCGGGGATCGAGCCCGCAGCACGTCGCGCACAGTGGAAATTAGCGTGGTGACCTATACCACTCGGCCATCCGCGCAGTCAACTCACGACACCGCTACCGCCGCATCAGCTCATGATTAAGGACTCCTATTGAGTCTGAAACTAGTCGGGCGATCCTGAGAATGCGCGTGAGTAAGCCGTTGAATCCTTAAATAATTAGGGTCATATACTATGACAGCATCATACCATAAAGTTATTTACTGTTTACACATATCTATACTAATATTATAAAACGAAGATTTAGTTTGTTTATTTGTTTGTTTGAACGCGCTAATCTCAGGCAGGAACTACTGGTCCGATTTGAATAATTCTTTCACTGTTAGATAGCCCACTTATTGAAGAAGGCTATAGGCTAATTTGAAGCGGTAACTGATGCCCACGCGAGGGAACCGCAAGCAACAGCTAGTAATTTATACCGATACCGATAATAATATAATACCGGTCTTTGACCCACTGCTGGACACAGGCCTCTTCCCGTATAGAGAAGGAGAGCATTGATCACCACGCTTGCTCACTGCGGGTTGGCGATTTCAGATTCCAATTATTGGTTCGAACCTGCAATCTTCTGCACGATAATCCATTCATTGAACCGCTAGGCTACCACAACTTGTGTTTACATGTTTCTGTTTACACATATTTTTGTTTAAATTTAAATATTTTGTTGCCGTTTTTTATTTTATATGGGATACAAATACATAGAATAGCGAAAATATATACATACAGGATTATTCTGATCTGTCCCTACAAACTATAAGACGTCATGGGGACAGATCAGACGATAAGAGTTTGATCTGTCCCGGACTGTCCGCTTACTATCTATGAGGGGACAGTTCGAACTTCCTTAAGCCCGGTTTCCACCGCGAGAGGAACGGACCCATTAATGACTTCGTTAAACTCGCAAACGCAAACTGTTAAACTTAAGTTGAACAACTAAGTTTATTTCACTATTTGTTGGTGGAAATACAAGTATGCAGTTTGCGCTTGCGAGTTTAACGAAGTCATTAATAGGTCCGTTCCGCTCGTGGTGGAAACCTGGCTTTATGCCTGGTTTCATCTGTCCATGAAGGAGACAGATGAAACCACTCCTCACTCACAACTCACCGGGATGTTTAACTCTTTCCTCAACACCTCCTTCAGCGAGCAGAGTCTTAGCTTCCTTCACGGCAGTCGCAGTCTTGTCAATAAGCTCCACATTATTTGCGTTGTCATCCTCTGTAATATTAAGTTTATATAACTTCAATATTATTATTATTATCAGCCAATGCCCACAGCTGGGGAAACGTCACCTTCTCTAATAGGAGCATAGATAGCTTCACGAAAGACTTTTTTTTTTTATTATGGGTCTTATGGCCAAGTGTGAGCAGTTTGACTGGTAAAATTTAGCTGCCTCAGGTAGTTTGTTAAGCATATCAAGATATCTAGTTGTCTACTGCTTAGAAAGCAAGTTAAGCCATTGGTCCCAACTGTCATAATTATGATGTTGTTGTTTTCTGAAGTTCATAGATAGAATCTATTTAAAAGTAGTGTCATTATATTATAATGAAATTCTAACAACATAATAATTATTATGTTGATTCACACAACCGGAAAGTAAATACAATTTTGGTAAACAACCTTACTATGGGATACTGAATTACCTAGTTAATGGGTTGTAGAGGACAGATAGTCAGTCGCTTACTTGTTTTGAAATTTACCTTTTAAAAACAATTGTGCTTTTAAATAGTTTTAGCTTAATAACTGGACACACAAAGAGTAGGGTGCAAAAATTTTACAGTATGGAATTATGTATAAATTTATTTAATACATCAATATATCATCATATACATCATACTTGTAATTTATTTTTATAGGAGTATTGATTAATAATTTTGTTAGAACTACAAAAAACACCATGTTTACTTCAAAATCCAGAATGTTTACATACCCAAAGTTGACAAATCTTCAAGCAGGGCTCTGTACCGTAGTTTTCTGTCATGACTACCCGTGCTGCTTCTTGACGACTGTGTATTGTTTATTGAATGCATTTTTAACTACTATACTTACAATTAATAATAAATGAGTTAAAGGGTACACAGTACTTTCCAAAACAAAACAGGCAGCGAACCGCGGCAAATCAACGAAAACGCAAGTGCTGTAGTGTCAAGTGAACTCAAGTGTCAAGCATGTGTCAAGCATGAAGCAAGTCAATTCACAGATTAGATAAGGAATTTTAAAAGTTTATACTAGTTTCTCGGGCACTCAGAACATTATTTCCGAACGTTATTCGATAAACGAAAGACGATTTGTGTTTGGTAGTGTTGCTAGCAATACATAAAATATTTATTGGAAGCAATTTATAGATTAGCTGAGCCCTGCGGTTTCGCTCGTGTTCTTCTATCAAAAATCATTTCTTTCAAATTAGGCTACTATGTAATAATTTTTGATTGCATCGTATACACTTCAGACGGCACCCTGATTCGTCCACCCTTCACCACTTTGCGCTCTCTAGAGCGTCTGAGCTCTAGCTGGGGAGAAGAAACAGCGCAACAAACTCCCTAGTAGCAAAACAACTTTCCGTATCTGTCAGATATAATTCCATAAAATTTTTATATTTCCTCAATTTTATGGATTTGATTACACTTGAACCCTGATTTTCTAGCCGTTTAGAAATATTCGGCTTGAAAACGACACTCCATAATTTTATTATTTTGTAGCTATCAGCTAATTGCTAATAAAAGCTTATTAACATGGGTCCAGAAGTTATACGACATGGAAAACACTGAAAACCAAAAACTTACACTTCCAACTTGTACTGATGGTATTGATTTGTAGGACAACAAACAAATACTTTTTTTGAAAACAGAAAAAACATATATAATTCATCAAAATTTTATCATTCCCATGGTAAATGGAATGCTTGGCAAGCTATAAATTAATCATGAGTTAATAACAATTTATTTGTCATTTTATACTACACGATTAGCCATTGTATTACAACCAGAATTTAAGACGAGTATTGTAATCCTCTTCAGTTAAATCATCAAACTTTAACCATTACTACCACTGCGTGCACTTTCAATAAGGAAGTACATTATTTTATAATCTTGTATCATGATGTTCTTTTTACTTATATTACTTTAATTATAATTTAGCTTAGTTTGATATAAATAAAAATATTGAACATTTGATAGTACCTCTTTCATAACACACTGATTTAATTGAAGATTGATTTATTGATTTTACAAAAAAAGAAAAAGTACAATGTGACATGACGTCTTCATCAATCAAATAGTAGAAACGTAGAAAAAATAATTTTACAATGGTATCACTAGCCTGAAAATTTGTTGTAAGAGTGCGCGGTTCAAAGACAAAACCTTGTATTTGAACGAATTTAGTTAGAATAAAAGTAAATAATTTTATATGATACAATGTACAATGAACCATAATTATAATATTGTGAAATTTTTTGGTCATTATATCGTAATGTCGTGTTAGGGTACACAAGTGACAAAGTTGTTTGAGTGAGGTTATAAATTGCAAACGTTTTGTTAAATAAATGGATTCGGCACCTGCACAGGAGGTAACTGAGCTGTTAAAACAATGGGAAGAACAGCACACGACGCCGAACTACGACCCCATACCTACTTTAACGAGGTAATTGTTATGTTTTGATATTATCGCGAATTTATAACGTAATTTGCAAATAATAAGATCAACCGTATGCTAAACATGTGGCTATGGCATAAACATTTATAAATAGATGTGATTTAACCATTAATCTGACTTTATACCATCTGTAAATTACTTTAACAATTATGGTTAAACTTTGAAACTTACTTGGTTATGAAATGTAGGTTTCCTATAAGATAATCCCTTATCCATTTGTTTAAAATCTAAATTAAATAAATATTTTAAAAGCTGTATGTGTAATACAGTTTGATAAGGAAGTATCTTCAGTACTAGAGTCTAAAATATAGCGATCATATAGCAATGATTTGAGACAAAAGAAAACATTATTTAACAAAGTGCCAACATTTTTGTTACTTCATAATTTTACACTCAAAACAGGACTTAAACATATTATTTTAAGAAAGGACGGAGGTCTATTGCTTTTATTTGTATGCTGCAGTTTGAATTGCAAACCAGAGCTTCCCAACATATTCTCGTTAAAATTTTTCAAAATAATTTGCACTTTTCTAGTAATATTACTGATAATACATAGTATAATAGTACATTGCTATTGAAATTTGAAATGGTCAACATTCTAAAAAGTTAACCGAAGTTAAATTCTAATTAATTGCTTGACTGTATATAAAAGAGGTCTAATACATGAAGTAAGATAATCATGGACAGGTTTTAAAATTGCTACTTACGTTTAAATCTTGTGGTGGCCTAGTGGTTCAATGATTGGATTTGCGGGCACAAGGTTGCAAGTTTAAACCTAATACGGGCCTCAAATGTGATGTTTCCGAAGTTAAAAGTACCTTCTTAATTATTCTAAGACATCATTGATAATCAGTGAAGGAAAACATGGTTAGGAAACCTGAATGACCCTAAATTGCCCACCCGCAACAAGCAAGCATGGTGATCAATGGTCATCTGTTCTCTATATGAGACAAGTGACAGCAGTGGGCAAATATAGGCCAGTATTATTAATTTATAGTTTTTTAAAAAACCACATGGTTCAACAGGTTGCAACATGTTTCTCTCTCTGTAGTATAAAAATAAATTTCTTATTATTATGAAATAGTGTGATTGTTATAATATATACTCAGCTAAGTAAGAACTATTTATAACAATGATAAAAAAAATTTTAGATTATAGATATCTTACAATATCTTGGGATAACTCACATATGGCCATCTGATCCCAAACTAGGCAGAGCCTGCAATATGGCAACTAGACAACTTATAAACATATTTATATATTTTTAAAAACATACATAATTATTATAGATAAATAACACTCAGACACAGAAAAAAATGATTGTGCTCATCACACAAAGATTTGTCCTGGGTCCTGGTATGCAGGCTGCAAAAAGTAATTATTTTATTTTAAAAGTATTTTTTTGTACTTTTATAATACTTTCATGTAAGACAATCATGGTATTAAACCCAAAAAACAAAATAACTACCAGGTTTAAGATAAAGAAAAATATTAGACACACACAAGAATATAATATTTTCTTTCGACAAATGATTATGAAGATACAGTGAATGGAAATATCAAGTGACGTCACTTTAGCCTACAATATGTGCTAAAATTAACATTGGATTGAATTATCAAATGCAATTTTTTTCCAGTCAGACTGGTAGTTTCAGAGATTAGGATGTTCAAACACAAAATAATAGTTGTGCTCGCCTGGCGGTTCAATGACTAGATTTGTATGCACATGTTGCAGGTTAAAACTTAAAACCAATGTAACTTTTTCAAAGTTATAAGTACTTCCTTAATTATTCTAAAGGTGAAGGAAAACATTGTGAGAAATCCTGGATTCCAAAAATTGGTCGTAGCGAGATTTCATACAGTCTATTATAGACTGTTAGCCTTCCTTAATAAATGGACTATCCAACACAAAAAAGTGTTTTTGGATTTGAACCAGTAGTTCCTGAGATAAGCGCGTTCAACCAAACAAAAAAACTCTTTAGCTTCATAATATGAATATGAACCACATTTGTTGAACTACATATTCAAAATGTTACTCTATTTCAGGATAGCGGAAATAATAGAAGCGGAGACAGAAAACTTTATGAAGAAGGATCCCGACCCCTTCGATGAGAGACATCCCTCGCGGACAGACCCCGAGTGCGCGCTCGGACATGCGCTCAAAGTCATGTTCAAAAAAGATAACTTTATGACCAAGGTAACATTACTAACTTTTAAACTGCTGCACGGCTAGCCGAATGGTATAGGTCACCACGCTAATTTCCACTGTGCGCGACGTGCTGCGGGCTCGATCCCCGCATGGGACAAGCATTTGTGTGATCCACAAATGCTTGTTCCAAGTCTGGGTGTTCTTTGTTCATGTGATTTGAATGTTTGTGAAACCCCCGCGACACAAGGATATTAGCTTAGTACGAGGGGTTAACAAGATTACTAGTAATCTATTTAAAAAAGAAAAAAAAAATTAGTGCGGGCGTCGTTTAAAAAAAAAACATCTCGCGTTGCATGATTTTAATAAACTTACGTCACGGGAATTAACGCGAACTCATGTATTTACCTTTTAAGGCTTGACGTTTGAGTCTGCTTGCGACCACGGCGTTGTTTATCGCAACAGTCTATAGCCTTCCTCAATGCATGGGCTATCTAACACTGAAATATTTTTTCAAATCGGACCAGCAGTTTTTGAGATTAGCGCGTTTAACCAAACAAACAATCTCTTAAAAAAAACAAACCCTAGATACACGGTCTCGAACAAAAGTCACAGCCATAACTGTCGTCAATTACACATAGGTGGTGACAGTTTAAAAACGAACTAATTTTTTCGCAAATTCAGCTCTATCTGCATCTCATAAAGTTGTTTTTGCGATGCGAGACTTCTGAAAGGACTGAATTTCTGTGTGTTATATTTTGCGGACCGATTTGAGATAGGACTGTGCTTCTTGGGTATATTCTATAACAATGGAATCAACATGAGAAAACCTAAAGGAGATGTGGAACAAAAATTTGGTCATAATTAATATTTATTTTTCCTTTTTTCCCAGTTGGTGAACGACTACGTGCGCGACACGTACTATTCGCGGCAGAACATGACTGGTCGTGATGTACACAAGCTGAACGTAGCCGCCTGCAGGCTGACCTTGGACCTGATGCCCGGCCTGGAGATGAGCGTCGTTTTCCAGGTATGTAGCTCCCGGACTATGTGTTGTCAGGATAATGGCGCCCACCGTGGGGCCAGCGCCTTTAATCAGCAAGCTGAATGTAGCCGCTTGCAGGCTCACCCTGGACCTCATTCCCGGCTTGGAGATGAGGTTCGTGTTCTAGGTATGTAGCTCTTGGACTATGTGTGTTTAGGATAATGGCGCCCAACATGGGGCCAGCGCCATTACTCAGCTAGTTCAACGTAGCCGCTTGCAGGCTCACCCTGGACCTCATGCCCGGCTTGGAGATGAGAGTCGTGTGCCAGGTATGTAGCTCCAGAACTGTTTAGTATAGTGGTGCCCACCGTGCTGCCAGCGCCTTTAGTCAGCAAGTTCAACGTAGCCGCCTGCAGCCTCACCCTGGACCTGATTCCCGGCCTGGAGATGAGGTTCGTGTTCTAGGTATGTAGCTCTTGGACTATGTGTGTTCAGGATAATGGCGCCCACCGTGGGGCCAGCGCCTTTACTCAGCTAGTTCAACGTAGCCGCTTGCAGGCTTACCCTGGACCTCATTCCCGGCCTGAAAATGAGGTGTTCTAAGACTGTAGCTCCCGGACTAATGAGTGTTCAGGATAATGGCGCCCACCGTGGGGCCATCGCGTAGCTTGTCTAAATTATCTATGACCGTCAACACCAACAGCTTTACGTGCTTTCAAATGCACGAAGGTGCTAACACGGCCAAACATCTAGGCTCTGAGCTCTAACGAGTATTTCTTAACAGAAGAATCCAGTAAGTATTTCGTATCAAATAGGGATTCCAAAGCGACCCCGTGCTTGTTAATCCCGCTTGCAACAAAGAGATAAACGAAGTAATCAAATATCAAGAATTAATTTCGTACGTTTTTTGTCAAAAAACTAATGAAAATACCAACCTACAAGTGTTCCTAGTTGCCTTAACACAGGCTTTGTCTACCTAATAATAATAATAATTTATTTCAGGCAACTAGGCCCATAGCAATAAAATACATAAATTAAATCAAAACTTATAAACTAATTTAAAATATACTAAAATTATACACGATAAATAAAATTTATGAAGCGTCGGCGTCGTGTATTGCGCGGTGTCGGGTATCCGGCCACGGAATCGCCGGAAAATATCGCCTTGAGCCAAAATTCCGGAGACGTGAATTTTGAAAGATTCTCAGTTGGCACTCTCACCACAAAGGAATTAAAGTTCACGTTGTGACGAGATTCCAACCCCACAACCCTCAAAGTCGACTTCGTCTTAATCTGTACATACTCTACAATATCTTCGGAGTTTTTGTCTACTTAATTAAGGGTCAGATGGCCGTGTGTGAGTTGTCCCAAGATATAATAAAAGAAGACGGCCTTCCCCATAATAGGGAAATGCGGGCTATTCCATACCCCCCTTAAAATTAATAAGTGCTTCTTATATTCGCAGGACAACGAAGCTTTGATACATAGGCTGGTGAACTGGGCTACGAACTCTACAGAGCCTCTGCAATGCTACGCGACCGGCTTGCTAGCCGCCGCTATGGAGGTGCAGGAGATCGCCACCAACTTTAGGTGAGCTATTTTTAACCTTATGGAACTTTACTTAGGGTTTACTTTTGCATAGTTGGTTGTGTAAGATAAAAGTATTGGATTTTGTACCTTCATAACTAATTTATAGAGCCGAATATATCATTGGAGGCTTAATAGATGTATAAAAATATGACAATAAAGAAAGAAAACATATTTATTCTATTCCACGCTGAGCGATGACCGTTGTCATTGTCGTTGTCGATTATTGTATATATATATATTGGACTGGCCTGTTAGTCTAGTGGTTAATGACCCTGATTGCTCAACCGGAGGTCGTGGGTTCGATTCCCACCCAGGACAAATGTTTGTGTGATGAGCACGATAATTTTTCTAGGTGTTATTTATCTATATTATGTATGTATTTAGAAATATATAAGTATGTTTATCAGTTGTCTGGTGCCATAGTCACAAAGCCCGCGATAAAAGCTATGCAATTGCTTAAAACAGTGTTCATTCATTCTGATTGGTTTAAGAGGTTTTGGATTATTTGTATGTTTTTTTTTATACTAACTTGTAACATTTTTGTTTCAGGGACCTAAATGCAATGCTAGTACCATTGATGTTGAGGAGGCTACATATACTTAGAAATAAAACTCTTGAAGATAGAGTAAGTATTATTTAAGCTCTTTATTAAAAAAAACAGGGATATTTTGTGTTACGCAGTAAAATGGTAAAATACGGTATTCAGCTAAATCCGGTAAGACTGGAAGCCGACCTCAACATAGCTTGGGAAAAGGCTGCGCAGATGATGATGGTTAAAAAAATGTTTATCAGTTGTCTGATTGTAGTAATACAGGTTCGGCCTAGTTTGGGACTAGATGGCCGTGTGTGAGATATCCCAGTGGATAGTGCATTTTCTTTACTTGTCCTACCATGTAAACGAGCCTACGTCATAGATGGCTTGGCTAGAGACAACAAATAGTGAAGAGAAACATTAATCAAATCGATTAGGTTATTATCTCATTTATTAATAACTAGCTTCTGCCCGCGACTTCGTCTGCGTGGAGTTCAGAATTGGGTCCAAAAAGAAATGAAAAATGTGAAAGTAATGAAAAATGGAATAAAATTTTCATCCGTGTTATAGCTTGCGCTGTAATAGGGAAAAATACCAAATTTCAAAGCTGTCTGCCCACGGCTTAGCTCGTAAACAATCTTCAATTTTCCCTCGGGAACTACTTAAAGAATCGAGATAAAAGGTAGGCTATGTTCTTTTCCATGTCAAAGGCTACATGCATGCCAAATTTCATCCAAATCTGTTCAGCTGTTTTTGCGTGATTGAGTAACAAACAACTAAACATCCACACTTTCACATTTATAATATTAGTAGGATTTTGATTTTGAGACGTGATTTTGTGACGAAGCCCAGTTTGTTTATATGACATGATAACGACAAGTAAAGAAAAATGCACTATAATAATTATTATGTTTTCTTACAGCAAAACAATCAAAATTCAGTGACGCCTCCGAACCAAACGCGGCATTTCGCGCGGTTCGACAAGAAGAGAAATAGTGACATTAAGAGTAACGGACCGACCAATGATAAGAAAGGTATATATTATTATTGACTGCCTCATTGGTCAAGCGGCCGCAAGCGCGACTGCCGTGCACGAGGTCTCGGGTTCGATTCCCGGGTCGGGCGAAAAATATTTACTGAGTTTAGAAATTATCAGTACCGCTCGGAGTCAGGAAGTGTGGCGGTGTATACATCCCCGTGCCTCGGAAAGCACGTAAAGCCGTTGGTCCTGCGCCTGATCCCTCTCCTGTCGTGATATGGCTGATCTCACTTGAGATTGGCCGCCGAGGCCGAAATTCGGTCTGGAGATTATTATATATTATTATTATATCGCCTGGCAAATATGTTCGTGACAGTCACTTGTTCCGCGCATTCTCTAAGCCCAAACAAAACATAACGTGGCACGACGCAGAATTTAGTTCAAGAATCCCGGTTCGCTAAATCTTTTTTGTGTTCTAAGAGTTACCGGGTAGTGTCAGTATACAGGATTATTTTTTATGGAGTGCGTATATTCGACGAGGTAATCAGGTGCATAATATTAGTGATTTCAACCCATATTCCTCGGGGAAAGTTGTTCAGTTTTATGCACCTGATTACCTCTTTGAATATACGCACTCCATAAAAAATAATCTTGTTGCGTTTTATGCGATTTAACAGATTTTTTTACTTAAATGTATAGTAAGTGAAAAGAGATCAAGCCTCTCTTAACCCTACACGTAATAACTAGTTAACCGCTTTGGCTTAGTGAATAACGTCCCTGTATAGGGACACGTTACTACACAATGCAGTGAAGTCTGAGTTATCTTTGTGATTTATTTATTCAAGGTATTCCCAAAGGTCACGTGACTTAGACTTGTCACTTCCGTACATTTGAGCGATCCGATCAGCGTTGACCGCCCAACCGGCGGGCGGTAGCCTAATGGCTAGGGCTTCG
Source organism: Plusia festucae (assembly GCA_950381575.1). NCBI lineage: Eukaryota > Metazoa > Arthropoda > Insecta > Lepidoptera > Noctuidae > Plusia > Plusia festucae. The sequence continues at coordinate 2,647,586 of OX494457.1, forward strand.
AACTTCTGATCATGTGGTTGCGGGTTCGAATCCCACCCATTACACTACCGACGTGAACCCACTCGTAACACAAGCATATCAGCTTAGCACGAGAGGTTAACTTACGTCACGGGTCTCATTTACCTTTTAAAGCTTGACTTTTCGGCCGGATTGCACTGGTCTGCTTGTGACCACGGCCAGTACAATTAGTCCGAAACACGCCTACTATTTAAAATTCTAATATATAGTAATTTTTGATTAGCTGTGCCCAGGCATTTGCACCCACGTAAGTAGATCCCGTTCTGGTAAGACCTCTTATTATTATTTATTCAACCAATCGAACATAAAAAGAAAGAAAAAGCATTTATTGCCCCACAGCAGAGACGCACAAAGCAAAATATAAAAAAACCAACAAAAATAAAGAATTAAACGAACTAAAAATATACAATTAAAAAAAATAATAATAATAATTGGCAACACTCCGAGCCGACTACTACCAACTTACAAGCCCGTCGTCGCCACCAGCTACCAACATCAAAATATGAAAAAGAAAGAGTTCAAACAAGTTTGTTCAAAACATCATACAAATTTGTTCAGAGATTTAAATTGTGTTACTAAAACAGACAGTTTCTTTTAATTTTTGAAAATTATTCTACTGTTAGACGTAGACGAATCCAACGCATCGAACATCATACTGTACTGTACTAACCCCGACTGATTTATATACAGGGTGTACTAAAAGATTGTCTTAAATAGGGATGTTTTCAGAATCGATATCTGATGGCAATTACGTATGTCAATTATAAAAATCTTCACAAAAAACAAGATGAAGTGGATGTAGTCTAATGGCTAAGGCGTCGGATTCACGATCGTGTGGTTGTCGGTTCGAATCCCACCCATTGCACTACCGACGTGAACCTCGTAATAAGCATTTAGCTTAGCACGAGGGGTTAACAAGAATACTAGTAATGTGCGATCCATATTGATGGAAAGATTAAAAAAAAAATTATCCGAAATCTGTACAAATTTGTTTGAAAAAGTGTTGTAATGTGTCCATGATAGTATTGAAGGTATCAGGAGTTTTTTTTTTAATACGTAGTGTTGTTCTCAGATCGTGATAAAGACGAGGGGGGAGGGGGTGACATGTTGGTAGACGAGACCCCCCCACACAACAGCCGTGATCCTGAAACACCCGTCAAACATTACAACAGTGAGTAAACACACTTATAATTATTTTATTATTCGCTATATTATAGTATATTATGACTTGAAGCGGCGGTAGCCTAATGGCTAGGACGTCGAACTTGCGATCATATGGTTGCGGGATCGCATCCCACCCATTACACTACCGACGTGAACCCACTCCTAACACAAGCATCTTAGCTTATCCCGAGGGGTTTACGAGATTACTAATAATGTGCGACCCACATTGCTAGCAATCTTTTGTAAAAAAAAAGCGTTATCTATATATGACCTGATCACAGATATCACGATACTGTTAGGACTGAAAATTTAAAATTTAGTGAAAACTCGTGTCACGACACCCGGTCCTCCGCCTTCCTCAGTGGGACTACCGGGAACTGGGGGCCATGTGTTATGGTGCAGACATGGGGTGCTTGTTGCCTTAGTCACCACGCTGGGCAAGCGGGTTGGTGACCGCAGATTTCTATACGTTCGAGAAATTAAGTAGTAGAAACTAAATTATGAGTTTTCTTATCCTATTCCCTAATGATAGCCCGTCTCTTATAGGTCCAGCGACAGCGTGTTCCCCCCCGTCGCAGTGGGGCATGATGTCTCCCCCCCCTCGACCGCCGCCGCTGCAGCAACACGAGACCTCCTCCAACTCCAGCTGGGCGGAGATGGAGACCTACGTCATAGGTATAGTTTTAAGTCCTACAGCAGGTCCCAGCAGACGTTGTTTTACCCTGAAAAAAAAAAGACCTTGAATCTGATGGTACCACCAACTGTTTGCTCCTCTTGTGTCTATACCGTTCAGCCCTTGTAGTCAAGTGATATTTCTACAAGCGTTAACGTTGATTGAAATCGCTTAGGTCTTAAGCGATTCCTATCAGCAATCAGCTCCATACATTTAATGTCCTAAACCTTAGGACATTAAATGTATGGAGCTGACATTTCGTTTGGACAAGTCACGTGACTTAGACTTGTCACTTTCATACGTTTGAGCGATTTCAACCAAACAATCAAACTCTTCAGCTTTGTGAATAGATAAAAGTATAGATATATATTCGTAACCTCTTTACCCCCAAAAGGCCGAACCAATTTTCATAAAATTTGGCATGGAGGTAGCTGAGACCCTAAAATAAAACATAGGCTACTATTTCTTTTTGCGCAGATTGTAATATTGTTTTAGGGGTCAACATATTTGTACGTTATTATATGCGCGGCCAGTCGGTAAGTAGCCGTGACGCACGGTTGTTGTATGAAACATTGTCTTAATCTATGTAATCTGTATACCTAGTAATAATACAGTTCTCCTGGTTGGTATCAGTGGTGTTGACTTTATCTCATAACTATAATCAAGGGACCTACATTCTGGAAGTTGATTTGATTTGACTTAGGAAGCGGTGGGCGAAGCAGGGTTCAGTCTGTGTTGATGACATTCAAAAAGTGCTACATGGTAGCCTAAGATGACCCACTGACCCTAATTTGAATAAATGATTATTGACTTTTTAATTTTGATGTAAATTAAGTAAATAATAATTGTTTACAGGAAATATACAAATCCACCCACCGACGGACGCCACTAAACAAATGTTAATACTCCGGTATCTGACGCCGATGGGGGAATATCAGGAGGTGAGCAAATTATACATAACAGCACTATACAGCGCGTAACATAAACCCTGTCCGATCCCTGAGAGTATTATTCGGTATCGTACTGCGAACACATATACGTAGCCATTAAATGGATTGGAGATTATTATTTTTCCCCAGTAAAAATAATTAAATACAAATAAAAAAACATGCGTGCGTACAAAGTACACATGTCAGAAGTGAAACTTCTTTGGCGAACTAATTTATAAATCTTGTTTATATTTATACAAATCTAAAACTTTAAATTTCCAAGATTAAGAGGAAGGGAAAAAGGAAGATAGGTTAGGAATTTAATTGTCATTAAAATAAAAAAAGGTTTGAAAATTAATGTAAATTATAAATTTAATTTTTTCAATTTATTTCTTCAATATTTACATTGTTTGACATAACGTTTATCTAAAATAAATAAAAATAAGTATTGTTACAATAATTAACAATAGCGAGATACACAATTTGTAAAACAGTAACTATTATGCAAATGCGCTTCGTCTATGGTCTCACATGCAAAAATTCTAGATTGAGATTGAGACGAATACATGTAATTTCATATAGAGAAATGTCCTCCATCTTGGATCAGGAACTTTTGCGCGATAGACATTTCCGCGAAAGCTTGACCTCATTTTTATTTTTAGTGACCTCGCAAATCTTAAAAATGACTTATCACAAAAAAATGCATATTTTTCTCGGTGCCATCTTGGATTCTAATTTCGACCCCATAATCGTTTTTAGCGACCTCGGGTACCATGAAAATGACACCCATGATGAAAAAAATGCATATTTTTCTCGGCGCCATCTTGGATTCTAATTTCGACCCCATAATCGTTTTTAGTGACCTCGGGTACCATGAAAATGACACCCATGATGAAAAAAATGCATATTTTTCTCGGCGCCATCTTGGATTCTAATTTCGACCCCATAATCGTTTTTAGCGACCTCGGGTACCATGAAAATGACACCCATGATGAAAAAAATGCATATTTTTCTCGGCGCCATCTTGGATTCTAATTTCGACCCCATAATCGTTTTTAGCGACCTCGGGTACCATGAAAATGACACCCATGATGAAAAAAATGCATATTTTTCTCGGCGCCATCTTGGATTCTAATTTCGACCCCATAATCGTTTTTAGCGACCTCGGGTACCATGAAAATGACACCCATGATGAAAAAAATGCATATTTTTCTCGGCGCCATCTTGGATTCTAATTTCGACCCCATAATCGTTTTTAGCGACCTCGGGTACCATGAAAATGACACCCATGATGAAAAAAATGCATATTTTTCTCGGCGCCATCTTGGATTCTAATTTCGACCCCATAATCGTTTTTAGCGACTTCGGGTACCATGAAAATGACACCGATGACGAAAAATTTGCAAAATTTCCTCGGCGCCATCTTGGGTTTTAATTTCGACCCCATAATCGTTTAAGCGACCTCGGGAATCATGAAAATGACACCCATGACGAAAAATTTGCAAATTGTCGTCGACGCCATCTTGGTTTCTTGGCACCCATTTTACTCTCTCTCTTTTCTGACACTTCCGTTCAAAGACATTGTAATGTATTCTACTACTTCCGTTGCATACCGGCGTGACGTTTCATCTGTAAAAATTTTACCCTCATGCGCCAAAAGAAGTTTCACTTCAAAACTGATCCAAGGCAACAGCTCAACAACGGACCGCTCCTCAAAGTTCACGTACTTACTACCTACAGCTTTGTGTCAAGAAGTCGCCTATGCGAGACGGTTCATGAACTGTACCACGAATACGCCTTTATTGGATCGGACAGGGGTTTTTTAATATTATTATTCTTATTTATTATATCACAAATTTATTGATTGGTCCACAGTTTCTATCGCACGTGTTCGAGCAGAACGCGCTAGGTCTTATCCTGGGTTACCTGAATGTGCGGGAGTCGCGTGACTCTCGACTCGCCTTCGAAGCTCTCAAGTACCTCGCCGCCTTGCTCTGTCATAAGAAGTTCTCTATAGACTTCATTAATATGGGAGGCTTACAGGTTGGTTTCATTTATTTATACAGGGCCTGATAAAAAAATTATCAGGAACAGCCTTCCTCTACCAGCCGAAAGCTCACTGCAAGAAAATCGCACTCCAGGACATGAGCGACCTTCTTTTTTTTTTGACGCTGGGAAAAAATGCATTACGCGTACAAAATGGGGGAATGGGGGGGTTATGTGGGACTCCACGGGCTGACCCGGTATACCCACTAAAACAACCCAGCATCGTCTGAGTGGAGGGGGACTGGGAAACTCCGACTCCGAACTCCGACCTTGGCCAACCTGGAAGTCTCTAAACCGACTTCGAACTCAGGTTGCCCGAAGCAAAGATAATCAGTCTTAGGTGCACATGTGGTATCACTCGCCAAACAATGAAGCACCTGCTATCTTGTCCTTCGTGCTAACACCTGCACGCTGGACGATTTAATGAATCTGAAATGCAGTTCTCGTAGCAAAATTCTGGCACAATATGATTGCACCAGAATGGACAACAACAAGCACTACTCTCCGCTCCAAAACGCAAACTAAAGATATAGGTATCCAAACAGCCAAGTTGAAGTTGAGCTGGGCTGGACACATTAGCCGAATGGGTCCGGATAGATGGGCGAAAATTTCAACCGAGTGGGTACTTGGAACTGGAGCTCGTAAACGGGGTAGGCCAAAAAGACGCTGGCGAGATGACATCATTCGCTTTTTGTCGGATTGGTGCGAAACGGCTCAAGACTGAGGGGCCTGGAGCAGGTTGGGGCCTTTGCCCAGCAGTGGGACATCTAAAAGGTTATAAAAAAAATAAGATTGCCATCGACACGATAGGTAGAAGAAGGAGCCTTATTTATTAAGTCCAAGCGGTTAACCTGGTGTTACGTGTAGGGTTAAGAGAGGCTTTATCTCTTTCCTATACTTTTAAATAAAATATCTGTTAAATGGCCTAAAACGTATACAGGATTAATTTAAAAGGAGTGCCTATATTCAACGAGGTAATCAGGTGCATAAAACTGAACAACTTTTTCCAAAAAACATACAGTCGAAATCTTAAAATTGAAAATCTTATTTTCATACAAACATAAGTCACGTGACCTGTCACTTTGATTTTCTGTTATACAATATGTTTTCAATAATGGTTTTTTTTTTATATTTGCAGAAGTTTCTAGAAGTCCCCCGGCCGTCGGTAGCGGCTACCGGCGTGTCCATCTGCCTGTACTACCTTGCGTATTGCGAGGATGCTATGGAGAGGGTCTGTCTGCTGCCTCGCAGGACCTTAGCTGATCTCGTCAAGTGAGTACTAGTTTGCCCAGACTTACCAATGTAAACTATGTTGTATACACACACAACAAACAATTATACAATAAACTAGCTGTTTTCTGCAGTTCCGCTCGCGGTCTCAATTTCCTAAATAATATTGAGATGTAAGCTATATCTTTCAAGATAAATCAAACTGCACACATTGTGCAAATTTGATTAAAATCGGCTAAGTAGTTTAGGAGTCCTTCCCGGACAAACATCGTGACACTGGAATTATATATAATAGAGATTTAAAAAAATGATTACTTAAGCAATAATACGATCGTATAACCAAGAACGTTATTCACATGATATGTTAGGTATAATATAATCAATCTACGTCATGCAAATCAACTGATATATGCATTGATCACAAAGAATAAAAATGAATAATTAGAATTGAGAGGTCGATCAGCGGCCGGGAGGCGGCTTTGTTCGGGAGGAGAGGGCTCGATGGAATCCGCATTACGCGTCTCCTAGAAAACTGCTGATCTTCATGTAACCGATTTCTAATCGTTTGGTCACTCACGCGGCTACCGGACGCCTGGCGCAAGCGAGCAAGGCGTGGGCGGCTCTCCTTTTATAGGCTAACGCAGAGTAGTTTATGAAGGAGTGTGGAAACTCCTTACAGTGTTATATATTTGTAGGTACGCGCTGTGGCTGTTGGAGTGTTCGCACGACTCCGGCCGCTGCCACGCGACCATGTTCTTCGGCCTGTCCTTCCAATTTAGAGTTATATTAGAAGAGTTTGATCATCAGGTCAGTTATATTTTTTACTAATTTTTTTAGCGTTTTCTTTAAAATGGCGATTTTGACTGATATTTTTTTTGGATAATGTCCAGTTTTTAGGTGATGAGAAAAGAAGACACGTATGCTTTCTTTTTTGTGTGTATTTTCGTTAACAAATAGCAATCCTTGAGTGCGACTCAAGTTATCATGTTTTGATATAACTACAACTGCCCACTTTGCAGGACGGTCTCCGCAAGCTGTACAACGTGATATCGACGCTGCCCATACTGAGCGCGGACGAGGACGAGTCCCGCGTCACGGAGGACGAGACCTGCGCCGCCAGACAGATCGTGCGTCACGTGTGTGTCGCGCTCCGGAGGTCAGTCCTACATCACTCTTAGCGCCGCCAGACAGATCGTGCGTCACGTGTGTGTCGCGCTCCGGAGGTCAGTCCTACATCACTCTTAGCGCCGCCAGACAGATCGTGCGTCACGTGTGTGTCGCGCTCCGGAGGTCAGTCCTACATCACTCTTAGCGCCGCCAGACAGATCGTGCGTCACGTGTGTGTCGCGCTCCGGAGGTCAGTCCTACATCACTCTTAGCGCCGCCAGACAGATCGTGCGTCACGTGTGTGTCGCGCTCCGGAGGTCAGTCCTACATCACTCTTAGCGCCGCCAGACAGATCGTGCGTCACGTGTGTGTCGCGCTCCGGAGGTCAGTCCTACATCACTCTTAGCGCCGCCAGACAGATCGTGCGTCACGTGTGTGTCGCGCTCCGGAGGTCAGTCCTACATCACTCTTAGCGCCGCCAGACAGATCGTGCGTCACGTGTGTGTCGCGCTCCGGAGGTCAGTCCTACATCACTCTTAGCGCCGCCAGACAGATCGTGCGTCACGTGTGTGTCGCGCTCCGGAGGTCAGTCCTACATCACTCTTAGCGCCGCCAGACAGATCGTGCGTCACGTGTGTGTCGCGCTCCGGAGGTCAGTCCTACATCACTCTTAGCGCCGCCAGACAGATCGTGCGTCACGTGTGTGTCGCGCTCCGGAGGTCAGTCCTACATCACTCTTAGCGCCGCCAGACAGATCGTGCGTCACGTGTGTGTCGCGCTCCGGAGGTCAGTCCTACATCACTCTTAGCGCCGCCAGACAGATCGTGCGTCACGTGTGTGTCGCGCTCCGGAGGTCAGTCCTACATCACTCTTAGCGCCGCCAGACAGATCGTGCGTCACGTGTGTGTCGCGCTCCGGAGGTCAGTCCTACATCACTCTTAGCGCCGCCAGACAGATCGTGCGTCACGTGTGTGTCGCGCTCCGGAGGTCAGTCCTACATCACTCTTAGCGCCGCCAGACAGATCGTGCGTCACGTGTGTGTCGCGCTCCGGAGGTCAGTCCTACATCACTCTTAGCGCCGCCAGACAGATCGTGCGTCACGTGTGTGTCGCGCTCCGGAGGTCAGTCCTACATCACTCTTAGCGCCGCCAGACAGATCGTGCGTCACGTGTGTGTCGCGCTCCGGAGGTCAGTCCTACATCACTCTTAGCGCCGCCAGACAGATCGTGCGTCACGTGTGTGTCGCGCTCCGGAGGTCAGTCCTACATCACTCTTAGCGCCGCCAGACAGATCGTGCGTCACGTGTGTGTCGCGCTCCGGAGGTCAGTCCTACATCACTCTTAGCGCCGCCAGACAGATCGTGCGTCACGTGTGTGTCGCGCTCCGGAGGTCAGTCCTACATCACTCTTAGCGCCGCCAGACAGATCGTGCGTCACGTGTGTGTCGCGCTCCGGAGGTCAGTCCTACATCACTCTTAGCGCCGCCAGACAGATCGTGCGTCACGTGTGTGTCGCGCTCCGGAGGTCAGTCCTACATCACTCTTAGCGCCGCCAGACAGATCGTGCGTCACGTGTGTGTCGCGCTCCGGAGGTCAGTCCTACATCACTCTTAGCGCCGCCAGACAGATCGTGCGTCACGTGTGTGTCGCGCTCCGGAGGTCAGTCCTACATCACTCTTAGCGCCGCCAGACAGATCGTGCGTCACGTGTGTGTCGCGCTCCGGAGGTCAGTCCTACATCACTCTTAGCGCCGCCAGACAGATCGTGCGTCACGTGTGTGTCGCGCTCCGGAGGTCAGTCCTACATCACTCTTAGCGCCGCCAGACAGATCGTGCGTCACGTGTGTGTCGCGCTCCGGAGGTCAGTCCTACATCACTCTTAGCGCCGCCAGACAGATCGTGCGTCACGTGTGTGTCGCGCTCCGGAGGTCAGTCCTACATCACTCTTAGCGCCGCCAGACAGATCGTGCGTCACGTCTGTGTCGCGCTGTTGAGTTTGTTTATCAATCGTCTGTTCACCATAGTACAGGCTCTGTCTAGTTTGGGATCAGATGACCGTGTGTGCGTTGTCCAAAGTTTTATCATCATTTCCCTGTGGCCTATTTATACGCTTTTAAATAAACGCACAATTTCTTTCAACTAAAGTTCTTAAAAACTAGTTATATAAAAATTAAAACCAGATACAAAACAAATAATCACACTCATCACATCAACTGCTCTGGGTGGGAATCGAACCCATGTTCCTATTCACCACTAGACCAAAAAGCAAGTAAAATGTGTAACAAATAAAATAATAAGATATTTGTTATCCAAAGGTACTTGGAAGCCCATTTACGTCTCCGAGCGGCGCAAGTAGCGAGACAACACGGAGACAACGTGCCCGAACCGCCTCCATACAAGGTACGTACTGTTGAAGGAGGCTGTTAATCTCTGCTCTCAAAATTGGTACAGCCGTTTGCACAAATGCTTGTCTCATGCGGATCTTTTTCGTCTTTTCGAGTCGATGGTACACTTTTTACTTAAAGTATTGAAATTTGATGCGCCCACATTAAATGCGGCGTCATTGGCCAGATTCAAATCTTCCAAGGTGCAGATGTCCGGACACTTTGGGCACTCCAGTAAGTGCGGCATTGTCTGGTCGGGAAGGCCGCACTCGCTCTGGGTATCCGAAGGGTCTATGATCCCCCATTTTGCCAAATTGTGTCTGCAGCGACCTACCTGGCTTCGCAATCGGTTGAGAGCTTTCCATACAGGCCACTGCAGATTCCCTCCGGGCAGCAGATGTTCCTGAGGTTGAATGCGGGGATCGAGCCCGCAGCACGTCGCGCACAGTGGGAATTAGCGTGGTGACCTATACCACTCGGCTATCCGTGCAGCATTTATAATATTGTGTTATGTATTATCTGAAGTTAGCTGTAATTTTTCCAAAAATTTAAAAATAAAATAAAATTGTGGTGATCTGACGTACAGGGTTTCTCTAGAAGATACTCCTATTTCTCATAAAGGACTACAACATAGTACTAGACTTAAGATAAAAATATTTTTTTTCATGAATTTCATAGTCATAATTTTATCAGAATTGTAGTACGAATGTCAAAGATCCACATATATCAGTCGGGACCTACAGCTTAACATGCTTTCCGAATCACGGAGAGGTTTTGGTATGTTTACAAACGGTCACCCATCCCCGTACCTACCGTAGCTCACTTCCGCTATAGACTCAACCGTACCTCCCCCCATTATCCTACTATCCTACTAATATTATAAATGTGTGTGTTTTGTTGAATAGGTCGCTGGATTTGAAGTTCAATAAATAACTGATACGTTTTTTTGGAGAATTGGATGGTTTATTCTATCAAATCACAGTTTTTTAATAATTTTGTGGGCACTCACACTCTGTTCATGATTGCGTATTTTTCGAATGAATGGTTCGCATAACGCGCCACCGTGCGCTTGGTTCGACTGTGGCGCTAGTGCCGCGCGCCTGAGTTTTGTATTTCGCGCGCCGCCGTGCCTTGATGACAGATGACAGCGCTGAGCGCGGTAACAATGTTTGTTACTCAATCACGCAAAAACGGCTGAAAAGATTTGGATGAAATTTAGCATGCATGTAGCCTTTGACATGGAAAAGAACATAGGCTACTTTTTATCTCGATTCCTGAAGTAGTTCCTGAGGGAAAATTGAAAATTGTTTCCGACATAAGCCGTGGGCAGACAGCTTTGAAATTTGGTATTTTTCTCTATTACAGCAAAAACTATAACACGGGTAAAAATTTTATTCCATTTTTCATTACTTTCACATTTTTCATTTGTTTTCGGACCCAATTCTGTATTCCACGCAGAAGAAGTCGCGGGCAAAATCTAGTTATATTACAAATACCAAAATAATTCCCTCGTTCCCTAGGCGTCGAAGTCCTCTCCGGAGGAGATCCAGGAGCAGATAGAGCTGCTGGCGAGCGTGGCGTGGTCGCGCTGGGCGCCGGTGGACGAGCTGCTGGAGCTGGGCGGCGTGGCGCTGCTGCTGCAGGTCGTCGGCTACGCCTACGAATGGAACTTTAACGGCAGGTATTAATATTATTAATTTTTTATTTAATGCCTCACGATCAAAATCAAAATGTTTTTATTTCTAGTAAACCTAAAATAGGCGCTTTAGAAACGTTAACTTTAAAAACTACTGTCATTCCTATGGAGAAGAACCGGAAAGAAACTCCATAAGTTACTCTTTTAAAAAAATATATTGTTTACAATAGATCATGAAATATGTGCGTCAATAACGCTGGGAACATAAAAAAAGATACTTAATTATAACAATGTATTCTTTCATAATAACGGAAGAAAGCAAAAGTAATTCTATTCAATATGTTCTTTACGCTGTTGACGCATTCACAAGTATTAATGATAATTATTAAAACTATAACGCAAAAAATAAACAACACGGAAAAAAAAATGTTACATACCATAATATGTACCTAGTCAATAAATCGACCCTAACAGGAATGTCAAGGCATGTCATGTGCCTTCTAGAAATACAGGCTTAGGTTTTCCTTCGCCCATTATCAAAAGTGTCATCAAATGGGAGCTGTCGCGTGTCAAAAATCCGCAAGGGGCGCTAGTGTCGTATAAGGTCTATCTGTCAATTTCGAACAATCACAGGCCAGTAACTTGACTCTCATTGGTGGAGAATGACAGTCAGACCTTTGCGACACTGGCGACCCTAGCGGATTTTTGATACGCGATAACCATTAAGAAAGTATGTACAACTTTGAAAAAGTCACATTGGTGCCTGTTTGGGTTTGGATCGCTAGGCTACCATGACACCACGAACTGACTGCTTCGTTGGTCTAGTGGTCACAAACGCGACTGCCTTGCACAAGGTCTCGGGTTCAAAATCTGCGTCAGGCCAAAAATTGTTACTGAGGTTAGAAATTTTCAGTACCGCTCGGAGTCAGGAAGTGTGGCGGTGTTTACACCCCCGTGCCTCTGAAAGCACGTAAAACAGTTCTGCGCCTGATCCCTCTCCTGTCGTGTCGGTCTGCCGTCCCATCCATGTGTTTTCGCACACACTTGTACACTATAATATCTCCTGCCTACTTGATCTCACTTGAGATTGGCCGCCGAGACCGAAACTCGGTCTAGAGATCATATTCCTATATAAATAAGTGTCATTATCCTCAGATCGGAGACGGTGCGGTCAGCGCTAGACGTTGTGTCGGTCTGCTGTGTTGCGCCAAGGGTACAACTGCTTCTAACTGAGAAGATTGATATGAGGGATGCTGATCTAACCACTGGTGTTAACATCGTGCTAGGTAAGTTGTTGCTTTTACGGCTGGATTTCTGAATTGAGTTTTTTTTCTACAGCTTTCCAACAATCTGGGGTCGCAAATTCCCAGTATTCTTGTTCAACTCGTGCTTAGCTAAATGCTTTAATTCTTATTGATTTTATAACGCATGCATGTGGAACAATAACTTGTAAATTAAATACAAATTGAAAGAAGGAAACATTTTAACCTCTGGCAGGTTCGGGTTTTGTATCAGACTTTGAATTAATAATAAGACTCATTTGTATTTTTTTTTTCTTTTTTAATATTTTTGTTATGTACGTCGCGTGTGTGTGCATAAATTAATGGTTTTTCTTTCTTTAATTAACCAATTTTATTAATCAAGTCGGCAAACCAATCGTATATTGGATTGCTCTGATGACGCATACGTCGACCAAGACGTGCAACAGAATAGAGGAGGAGAAATTCGAACACTCGGTAGTGACCTCTGTAGATTTGTTGACGAAGTAACTGGTGCGTTGTACTAGAAGTAATAATAATATTATCTTGGGAAAGATCCCAAACTAGGCAGAGCCTGTACTCAGGCAACTGATCAAACTTATATATTTCTAAATACATACACATAATAGATAAATAACACCCAGACACAGAACAAAATATGCTCATCACACAAAGATTTGTTCTGGGTGGAAATCAAACACACGAACTCCGGCTTAGCAGTCAGGGTCACTTACCACTAGACCAACAGGCCCGTAGTATCGTATATATATAATCCTGCCGCAGTTTAAAATTTTTCCTTGTTTCTATTTGTATTTAACTTACCAGCTAAATTCTTGTTTCGTCCACGTCGGTAGTTACAATGGGTGGGTTTCAATCCGGAAAACTAATTGCAAGTCCAAAGCCCTAGCCATTAGGCCACCGACGCTGAAAAAAGTCTCTAATTGTTGGCTACGTGATTGGTTCATCAATGTCACACGCTGTCACACGGTTGTTGGTTGATCAATCAATCAATCAAAAATCATTTATTCAAACTAAGCTACTATGTAGCACTTTTCGAACGTCAAACATTTAATATTGACAGCATCCTGTCCTCCTAGACAAGGCACACCCTCACAAGCGCCAACGCCGACAGAATTCGCGCAAATGACATTAAACGTATGGAAATGACTTTCTCCCTCAATAAGTCACGTGACTTAGCGAAGGGAAACGCCACGTGACCCACTTGCCACCTCCATACATTCGAGTGACTCGATCAGCGATAACGATTGCAGGAATGTACCCGGTCCAAGGGGGCTGATTCGCCCACCCTTGAGACGTACCCAAGTTGTAAATCCCAATTCAGAAACTGGTTGTTAGTCTTAAGTACTTATTAAAGTGTTATCTAGCGATATAGACTACGGAGAATATTATGTGAAACTCCACGTCGTGAACCATACTCGTTCGATTGATTCATGGTTTTGTTTATAAGATATTCATATACTGTAACGTCAATTAGTTTGAAGCTGTCGTTAAGTCTCATGCTGTCTCTGTCACTTTGAGGTGTGAAGTAGCGAAAAACAGACATTTAAGAACATCTTAAAGTTAATTAACGTTTCAGTATTCGGAGGATAGGCTAGTATTAAAAGTTGAGTTAATGGCGCCCAACGTGGGGCAAGAGGAAAGGCGGGCGGGGACTGTTGAAAATTTGGTATTTGAAGTAACTATCGTTGTTGCGCTATATACATATTGTGTGTGATAAGGACAACTGTATAATCTAATTTTCCCACGTATTTTTTGTTCTCATTGTGACAAATATCGACCATTTTTATTTAAAATTTTAAATAATCGTAAAGGTGATTTCTTTTATTAGTATTTTCTATTCCAGCCCTGTCGTCGGCAAACCCTCACATTGGTCTAGGTATACCATTCGGTAAGTCTTTTACAGTAATGGTCCAAGCACGCTCCCTTGTGAAACTCCTTATTTGTTTCACGTTTTAGACTTGAAAAATATGATTTCGTCTGCCTTTTCTGTTGATTTTCTTTCGTGTAGACAGTTTTATATCAAATTATTTATTGTGTTATATGGTTTTACAAAAGATTATAAGATATAATAATAGTATCACCATAATATGATTGCATAGATGAAAGTAAAGGAAATACACATTGTGCCACCCCTATATAAATGGGAATAGGGCAGGAAGATGATGATGAGTTTTATATACAACTAGCTTTGCCCGCGGTTTCACCCGTAATTATTTGGTAAGACCTGGTCCCGTAAGACATCGATTTGTTGCTTTGTTCATTTATCCAAATGTTTCGATAGTTATTCTGCTATTCACAGACAAATCAACGAATGAAATATCATAAGAACCTGTCCACCAATTATTGGTATATAAATAATCTTTGTATTTTAAATATAGATGTTACATACACAGGATTATTTTTTATGGATTGCGAATATTCAACGAGGTAATCAGATGCATAAAACTGAATAACTTTTCCCAAGAAAAATAGGTCGCGAAATCTTAAAATTGAAAACAACTTTTCATACAAACATAAGTCACGTGACCTGTCACTTTGTATGATAATTCCATTTTCAATTTTAAGATTTCGACCCATGTTCCTTGGGGAAAGTGATACAGTTTAATGCACCTGATAACCTCGTTGAATATAAGCACTCAATAAAAAATAATCCTGTATAAGTTTCTGTAGGTATAGATATATAGGGTTTGAGTAACGAGGCCTCCTTTTGGCCTCCAAGCAGAGCAATAGAAAAATTAACTACGTTAGCAACCTTAGTGATGACCTCTACTGCGTTGCTAACAATCTTAATAAAACAAACAGCAAGGGAGGGCTAGATCTAAGTTTTAATTATTAAGAGACATTTTTATTACTGGTTTGGCCGGCTCGGACCATCTTGGTCTATCAAACACGTGGCCAGTACTATTAGCGGGTTTCGGTAGATTTCGTTAGGTTTGATGGTTAACATTGTCGAACGCTTCTTATAAATCCATATTTGAAGTAGAAGTAGAAGAAACGTAATTATTACTGTAATCATGGCCTGTAACTGTCTTTCAATCCAAAATACTGGATATTGCACGCCTCATAAGCGAAGCGTTGAGGTGGGTATTACGTCCGTGTGTCTGTATGTACGGATCCCGTATCTTGTGGTCACGATAACGAGCGAAATACTTCACTTATCGAGTTGGTTTTTATTTTATAGGCTAAGGTATTTTGAGGAATAGAAGCCTATTACTTTTCACAGTATAATTCAATGTAGTTTAATTATTATTTACAAATAATCTCAATTTTATTGTAATGAATGAGATTATGAGGCGTGCATTTTTCGATTTGCCAACTATTTTCTATTTAGCTTTATTCTTACTCTTTAGAAGTTAGGTGGTGATCAAACCTCCATGTCTCGGTATGCAAATAAAGCCGTTGGTCCTGCTCGTGATCCCTCGGTCAGCTCAGTCATGTCGGTCTTACCTCCCATCAGGCTATAAGAGTGCAGCCGTTTTCGCGAAACAAAAAAAATATGTCCCGCACAGATGGCTAATCTCTGTTCAGAGAAGCAGCCGTGACCGAAATTCGGTCAGGAAGACATAATCGTATTTCTGATCAGCAAATCATCTTCTCGAATAGGAATAAGTTACTTACTCGACAATTCGCGTATTTAGGTTTCCTCATACAATTTTCCTTAAAAAAGGGGTGCTTTTTAGTTGTAACGTGTCCATCTGAAGCATCGTAGCTCGTAAACGAATAAGCTTATTTTGATGCAGTTTTTTATGGGAACCTCAGGCGATTTAGATGGTTCTTTGCTATAATTTATAATAGTTTGTTAAGTAGTTAGAAAAAAAACGTGCTCTTGTTTTTTTAATTGAGGAAACATTTGGTGAGGGTTTTAATATTTTTCTGATTCATAGTTATGTTAATTGCTAAGCTGTTTTAGATGCTTTTATGTGATTATTTTGTTTTTTACTATTTAAAGTGACAGCTTATAGTTGAATACGGATAGTGACAATTTATTTTCTAATGTCCGTCAGATGGTTTGTCTATCGAGTTCATCGAAACGAAAAAAAAAACTGTTCAGTACAAAGTATATAACATTTTAGGATGCCAAGTCTATAAGGGTACAAAGTTGTTTAAATGAATCAGTTTTCAAATTTATTATTTATTTATTTATTTATTTATTAGGAAACTCAACAGCTTATTATTTAAGTTACATGAATTAAGAATACCCACCCCACTATCAGTGAACAGCCAATGCAGTTACGTCAAGGTCACTAGCAGGTGTCGCCTACACATGCTGCTCAGTGATAGTGAGGCGATGACAATTATCACTTAAACCAATAACAGAGTTTCACGGCATTTATAGAACTAGGTTAACCAGAAAGTGGTGCAAGGAAAGCTAAACAATAAAAATATACCATTAAGGTATATTATTATACAAAATTAATTTAAATTAATTTAAAGAAAAACAACAAAATCAAAATATTAAAATGTGAATCCATAGCACGATTCAATTTAAGAACACCCAGTAATTAGAATGTGCTTACTATGTGACTGGATTTTTTGTAGCACTGTATAACTGTCGTACTGTTGCTGTAACACAGACGTGTTGGCAGGCGCGGCAGACGGCGAGATCGTTCCGGAGCCCGAAGTCCAGAAGGCGGCGCTCAATGTACTCGTCAACTGCGTATGCGCACCTGTACATAGGGTGAGTTCTACTCGTGTAATTATTATTATGAATTATGATGATAAGACGACCTCCGTGGTCGAGTGGTGGACACACCGGTTTTCAAGTTGTCGCCAGCTCTGGGGTCCGGGTTCGATCCCCGGAAGGGTCAATGTAGAAAAACACTTTTCTACAATATCTCGGGTTTGTGGTACCTTTGTTGTCTTTTTAGCTACTTACTTTGGATTCGGAGCAATTTATGCAATGTTGTCCACATTTTGAAGCGGCGGTAGCCTAATTACCACCCATTACACTACAAACTTAAACACTTATAAACAAAAAGAAAAGATAAAGATTTATTTATTAATATGTATTTTGAGCACGATCTGCCCTACTGCTGGGCATAGGCCTCCCTTTCTTCCTCCCATATTCCTCTCTCAAGGGCCAATTGAGGCCACTCCTTGTTACAGACTTTTGTATACACAAAAGTCTCGTGTTAAGAGGCTGTGCGTACTTAGGGAACGTTCAAGTATTACAAACGCAATTTTTAAAGATTTTTGACCCCCCCCTTCTCCATTTGTAATGCACCGTAACGTTTTTCTGTACCCCCCTTCCCCTCTCTAAACGTTACGTAACACTCAAGTGATCATTTTTACCCTAAAGTCGCAAGAAACTATGTTATAGTTTTATTCCTTGGTATTCCTTATATAAAGTCCTTTAATTAATTAAGGTGAAGGAAAACATCGTGAGGAAACCTGGATTCCAAAATATTGGAATCTGTATTCGCCAACCCGCAATGAGCAAGCGTGGTGATCAAAGCTCATCCCTTCTCTATATGGGCAGCTGGCTGTGCCCAGCAGTGGGACGTTTATAGGCCGGTATTATTATTATACCTTTAATTGCCTTTGCAGTAATAATACTAAATGAAACAAGAGATTTTAAACATAACGTAAATGAAAAGGGTTTGCAAATTTGGGAGTTTTTATTCCTTAATTTTTTTATAAAAAAAAAAAAAAACAATACTTAACGTGTTGTTAGAAAGACCCCCTCCCCCCGTGTTAGAAAGGCCCCTGTAACGCATCGTATCGTTTTACGAGACCCCCCTCCCCCCAAATTGCGCCCCCTTAACACATTTTTTATTCGCAGGCCGGAACATCGACGACTAGGTTCTCTGTAACCGGCTCTAGTAAAAAACGTACGGCGCTTAAGTCTTACGAGGACGTTATACAGAAGGTCTGGGAGAGCGTGCGGACTAACAACGGGATCATGGTGAGTACTTGTTTATTTTATCGTTTAAGTACACATGAAGTAGAATCAAAATAATGACCCTGCCCCCCTAGCCAAGTGACATTTCTACAATCGTTAACGCTGATAGAATCGCTCAAATGTATGAAAGTGACAAGTCTAAGTCACGTGACTTATCGAAAGCAAATGTCATTTCCATACATTTAATGTCATTTAAGTGATTTCTATCATCGTTATCGCTTGTAGAAATGTCACTTGGCTAGGGGGCTTATATATATCACGACAGCATAGGAAAATACCCTAGGATAATTATCGATCACTGTTCCATTTAATAAATGTAAAGTTCCAGTTTTTAATTGGATATTGAATGTTATATTTTTTAGTTTTATTTAATTGTTATTTTTATTGTCTACTAGCTGTACCCGCGACGTTGTTCGCGTTGATCAGTCGTAATAGGTATAAGTGTGTAAAAATATTTTGACTGAAATCTCAAGTCGACTGATATTTTCTTTTCGTTTGTTACGCGATACCTCGGGAATTTTGTAATTGATCAATTTCAATATTTTTTTTGTATCAATAGGGTTAACATAACACGTGGTCCCATACACAATAATTATATCATCAAAATTATTGTCAAAATCTCAGAACAAAATTGCTTATTGTACGTAGGTAGAAGATAAATATTTACACTTATGTTTATTCTATGACTGAAATTTAAAAGTGTTTGAAACTTTATGTAGGCTTTGTACTAATGTAGTTTGATGTATTTTTGTTCGTTAGATAAATTTTCTTCTGTAGACTACTATACACAAATAAGATTGCGGGACCTAGAGTCAGAAATATTTGTAGTTACATGTTTGTATTAGCTCGCGATTTTTTTTGTGAATTTAACTGAATTTACTAATTTTGTAGTTATATAGTTACACATACACACCGCTCGTAACTCCTTTACAGTTAGGTTTTTTTGGTAAGATGTAAATTTTTCACTGTCACATGAGGGAGTAATTCGATCAACCGTTGAGAAAAAGGTGCTTTTTCTGCCTATTGACATGTTTATAAGTTAAGATTTCACGGTTTTCCCTTTCATATAATTAACCGTGTTTGTTGAAAAGGTTCGATCTTCATAATTGTCCCTGTTGATGATCCTATAACAGTACAGGGTGTAATTTTTCGCATTTTAGAATGTTCGATTCCCGGGTGTGCAAAACAGATTATTAAAACTTAAGTATGGATAGAGCTGAAAATGAAATAGATTTGAATTTATATGTTAAAAGAATAAAGAAATGTTATCGCCTTATCGCGTTTGCTATCTCCATTAGGTATTAAGAGTTCCCTTCAAATGGCCTTAACAAAATATACCTGAGTAATAGCAGCTTCCTTTGAACGTTTAAAGGATTTTTTCGACGATATTTATTTTGAGCTAAAGCTTAAGCCGAGTGTCAATATAGCTGTGAGCAAAAATAGCTCATTAGAATGGATGTTTTTCGATGTCCACTGTCCTAAATATTACTATGGTGTCCACAAACGACCAAAAGAGAAGAGCATTCATTTCCTGGCTCTTTTCTTTTTGTTTTATACCAGATAGTCCTGTTTACCCTTGCTGATAATTTTGCATTACGGTACTGGAATAGAGCAAAAGGGAGGATCACTGCAGGCGGCCGGGAGGTAGAAAGCGGCACCAAAACGCTAAATGCGTATAAACAATTTCCAGCTAAATATGTAATTGTCATGTCTCCAATTCTCCATGTCGTGGTGGCCCAGCGGTTCAATGACCAGATTCGCATGCACGTGGTTGCAGGTTTGAACCCAGGCAAGTGCCAATGTGACTTTATCAAATTAATATGTACTTTCTTCATCATTCTAAGACATACCTACATGACAATCGGTGAAAAAAAACATCGTGAGGAGAACTGGATTCCAAAAAATGTGAATCTGAAATCGCCAACCCGCATTGAGCAAGCCAGATCAATGCTCATTAAATTCCTTCTCTTTATGGGAAGAGGCCTGTGTCCGGCAGTGGGACGTTTATATAGGCTGGTATTTTATGCAATTTTCATGACAGTTGCCTCGTAAGCCTAGTGTTCATAATTGCGACTACCGTGAGCGAGGTTTCAGATTAGAATCTAGGGTCAGGCAGTTTGGACGGGTTTACATCCACACGACTGTCCGATGGTCATAATTATATGATCTTTGTTGGTCATAACAATCCTGATAACCATTCCTACCGAAATATACCTACTGAATTATTCAGTAAAATTGGTATCTACAGCTGTAACCGGTGAAAAAGGAAGTTTACTTCAACAGCTTGGGAAATGGTAGAATGTAATTTTGTCGTGCACATTTTGACCAAAGCAGAATTTACGAAAATCAGAGATCTTGTGAATTGCCGTAAATAATGTCTGGATAAATACATCCATAGTGTATAAATAATAATAATGACCAGAACAAAAACGGGAACGGGCGCTATATCCTGTATATTTATTTATGCCAGCTTAGCAGTTTGCCATCAGATCTCGTCACACACCATTTATCAGTAGTCGATGCGAGGTTCAAATACCGTCCGATCAGTTTAATAAAGACAAAAAGATGATAAAGTAACCTTGATGACCTAGCTGCACCCGCGACGTTGTTCGCGTTGATCAGTCGCAATAGGTATGCATGTGAAAAATATTTTTGACTGACTGAATCACTGAATGCGCTATAGATGTCTCTAGTTGACTGTTACAGGTATTTGAAAATTCGATTTCTCATAAGTAACTCGCAGAAATTGCGGGATTGAGATGGTGGACTTATCTTCTAACTGAGTATGAACTTCACCTGTTTAAAAGTAAACTGTGATTGTAAAAACTTTATACATTTTTTTTGTCTCGATCAGGCATTACATGAGCAGCAAGCTATCTTGAGCATTTTAAAGAATTGGAACTGTTTTTATAATATTTATTTCTTATAATGACCACCTGTGTAAAAAATTACAAACTAAAAAATTATATAAAACCACAAAAAGGGTTAGCTCGATACATTTAAAATTCATAGTAACATCAGGATTTGAACATGCAGCAAGATATTTCACATTTCCTATCGTACAACCACCAAGCTGTTTAATACTACTGAAAGCTTCGTAAATAGTTGTTCATACTTCAATAAACTGATCGCTATGGCAACGTTATTTTCGCCATGGTTACTTGGTTGTTTATATGTCAAAGATTACGTGTACCGATGAATTGAGATTGTGTAAATTTAAGGTTTGATCCCTATTCAATATGAACGACCATATTCATGAGAGCTCATCCTAAATTGGACTTTGTGTCGCCGATATCGCTTTCTATTGATTCAAATGTACATAACTTTTTTGTTTATGAACCGATTTCGATGAAACAACTACTAAATGTTATGGGAAAGTTGAAGCAATACGTCAGTCAAAACGGCATTTAAATCAATTCAGTCGCTTCTGAGATCATCGCGTACAAACGCACAGACAAACAGACAAAAATTAAAAAAAAAAGAGTTTCGGCTTCCGTTACTTGAATAGAACGTGTGTATGTAGTTTTTTTTCTAAAATATTCAATGTACAGACACTGGTCGTTTACGATTTTATTATATGTATAGATTAATGTAATTATGTTAAACGAAAATGTTAATGTTGTGGAAAATAATAATTTTATTGCTTGTGAATTTTCGGATATAACAGAGTCCTCACTTTTATAACAGTATCCTAAAATTATGATTAGGTAAATAGCTAACATAGTGCATGTGGTGTTAGCCTTTAAGTAATTGTTGCAATATAAATGCATTTTTCATGTATTCACCTTAATGTAGGTATATGTTTGGTGTAAATAATTGTTGGCTGACCTAAAATAAATTAATTGATAATGAAGGGGCTCCTGGCTAAGTGTAAGCCGGCTTGGCTGATAACGAAGGTTACGCCGCACTCGCTGCGGTCGGTCCGTGGATGGATGACCATTTGTAAACTTACCGAGACCCCTTGTCTCGAAAAGCACGTTGAGCCGTAGTGTTTCTAAATAGAAAATATCCAGTAACTTTGAAGTGGCTAGGGCGTCGGACTTGCGATCATGTGGTTGCGGGTTCGAATCCCACCCATTACACTATTGACGTGAACCCACTCCTGACACAAGCATATTAGCTTAGCACGAGGGGTTAACGGGATTACTAGTAATGTGCGACCCACATTGCTAGTAAACTTCAAAAATATCTTTAATAAAATTACGTCACGGGAATTAACGCGAACTCATGCATTTACCTTTTAAGGCTTGACGTTTCGGCCGGGTTACACTGGCCGTGGTCGCAAGCAGACTGAAACGTCAAGCCTTAAAAAGTAAATACATGAGTTCGCGTTAATTCCCGTGACGTAATTTTATTAAAATCATGCAACGCGATAGTTTTAAAATTAATATCCAGTAACTATTTTTGGCCCGACCCGGGGTTTGAATCCGAGTGCACGTGCTTGGCAGTCGGGCTGCGACCACTAGACCAACAAGGCAGTCTGAAAGTAAAAAAGTCTTTCTTCTATTCCTAGTTACTGTCACTACCTTCGTTTCATCCTAGGTGCTGCTATCCCTAATGATGGTGAAGTCTCCGATCACGGATGCGGACCGGTTGCGAGGGCTCGCGTGCAGAGCTCTCGCGGGACTAGCGCGGTGCCCCACTGTGCGGCAAATTATATCCAAACTGCCGCTGTTCACCACCTCACAGATACAAGGTAAGGTTTTGACAGCACGGATAGCCGGGTGGTATAGGTCACCACGCTAATTACCACTGTGCGCAACGTGCTGCGGGCTCGATCCCCGCATGAGACAAGCATTTGTGTGATCCACAAATGCTTGTTCCAAGTCTGGGTGTTCTTTGTGCATGTGATTTGAATGTTTGTGAAACCCCCGCGACACAAGGATTAGATTTCTTAGTGCGGGAGAAGTTTAAAAAAAAAAGATGAGTTAACAGGAGTATGGGAGTCTTGATACCCTACTAACCGCGGGAAGATAGCTCAAGGTTGCTTGGCAGCGGTCTTCTGGGGGCGTTGAAGTATTACCTAATGCAATTTGGGGGGAGGGGGGTCGTAAAACGTTACGATGCGTTACAGGGGCGGGTTGGGTCTTTCTTACAACACGTTAGGTAACATTTTTTTTTTAATAAAAAATTAGGGAATTAAATCTCCCAAATTGGCAACCCTTTTCATTTTCGTTACGTTTAAAACCTCTTGATTTATTTAGTATTATTACTAATTGCCTTTGCAGTAATAATACTAACAAGTATACTAAAGATTTTTTTGCGACTTTAGTGTAAAAATGGTCGCTTGAGTGTTACGTAACGTTTAGAGAGGTGAAGAGGTGTATAGAAAAACGTTACGGTGCGTTACAAGGGGAAGAAGGGGGGTCAACAATCTTCAAAAATTGCGTTACGTAATACTTGAACGCTCCCTGACTGTAGGGCGGAGGTATAGGTCTGCTCCAATGCGGTGCGGTCTACGAATTATACGCTTACGTAGCTCCTTGTGGCCGCTTGTCAGAGTTTGACGTGTTTTACGCGTACCGTGTAGTAAACCAGCGCCGTAAGACATGAAGGCTACTAAAAAAAAACCAGTTTCTTGATATTGATTTTTTTATATGTATGTTTTCTCTCGTCTTGTGGCCAGAAATGTCGAAGATAGAATAGTGTATGGAAATTTGCGAGGGGTCATCGTCGTACAATGTTAGCGTTGTCAGCCCCCAAAAACGCCTTTTTTTTTCAAATTTTATAGCTTTGATAAAGGAAAAATGACTTGTCAAATATATCTTTATTATCTAACTGATGGACTAAATAGATTTTTACTTTTTATACCATGTTAATTTCCATATTGGTTGCCGCGGTTAATTTGAGCTTTACAACCAATTTGTTCACCGTCAACCTGATAGCGGCAACCACAAGCGAGGCCATTCTTGTTCGGCAGATTAAATGTCAATGTGAAGGCGCAGGTGTGTCATCTATCCCTAATATAAATATTCTTTTCCCAGTGTTAATGCGCGACCCTATCCTACAAGAAAAGCGACAAGAACATGTGATGTTCCAGAAGTATGCGCTCGAACTGTTAGAACGCGTCTCCGGTAAAAGCAAGCATATGGGCGCAGAGTTTGAAACGTCACTCGCTAATATACACAGGGTGAGTTAATTTAACTATTCACTTTAGTTTGTGAGTGTGTCTGTTGCCTCTAACGCTCAACGGCACAGCCTAGTCTTATGGTATGTGGCTCCCGTATACCATAAAAGCTTAGGACGCCAGATGATAGCTATAAACTCGTTGAAAATCTTTCCTCTTCTCCTCAAAGGATCCCGGATACCCCACTCACTGCAGGAACATAGCTCAAGGTTGCTTGGCTGCTTCTTGCATCTTCTGTAGTATTTTAGTAGGGCGGAGATATCGTTCTGCTCCAAATAGGAATCTAAGATTGTTCTGTGCCCTACCTTCCTTAAACTTAGAGTGTCAATGTCTCATGTGTTAAGAAAACTGTGAGACAAGTAGGGAAATTATACAGGATTATTTTTTATGGAGTGCGTATATTCAACCAGGTAATCAGGTGCATAAAACTGAACAACTTTTCCCAAGGAACATAGGTCGGAATCTTAAAATTGAAATGTTTCCTGCCACCTGATTACCTCGTTGAATATACGCACTCCATAAAAAGTATACCTTACTTAGATATTTTCGAAAACATTATGCCTACATGCGCGGACTTAACGGACTTAAACGACCGCGTTAGAATATTTGTTGTCCGATCACATTGACCGCGACGTCATTGGTCGATTGGTTGTCGCGGTCAACTTGCTTACGGCAACCAATGTGAATCGCGATCATTTCTGCACGTTGGATAAAAATATCTGCTGATAAATAATATTAGATTAAACGTTTATTTTCGGAATTAAATTGAAAAGGAATATTTTGATAGCGCGATTATAGCAGTGGGTCGTTATGACTGTGGGACATAATGACAGTCCTTTTCTGTGGCAGGTGAATATTGTGTGGGTAGCGTTGTGTCAGTGGTGTTTTTAATACTGCGATTTTGTGACGCTTAAAGACGCTGTCACAGTAGGTCTTTGTAAGTGTAGGACAATGTTGGGATGGGCCTGTTGGTCTAGTGGTTAGTGACCCTGACTGCTAAGCCGGAGGTCGTAGGTTCGATTCCCACCCAGGACAAATCTTTGTGTGATGAGCACGATCATTTGTTCTGTGTCTGGGTGTAATTTATCTATGTTATGTATGTATTTACAAATATATAAGTATGTTTATCAGTTGTCTGATCACCATAGTACAGGCTCTGCTTAGTTTGGGATCAGATGGCCGTGTGTGAGGTGTGAAGTCTTCTTTATGGCAGAGCAATATTGTGACAGGGTGACTTTACAGTGTGATGCTATGATAGTGACATCAAGTTACAGAAGTACTTTGAGGCTGAAAGGCGTTGTGTCAGTGGGATATTTTGTGATCGGTATCTCGTTGTCCGTAGGCGAACGTAGTAGCACAGACCCGCATCAACTACAACGAGCGGCAGCTGCTGCAGCTGGTGGCGGCGCACCTTGCGGCGCGCGGGCTGTCGGCCAGCGCCGCCACGCTGCAGCGCGAGGCGCGCCTGCCGCCCCCCGCGCTGCCCGCGCCCCCGCCGCCGCCCCCACCGCCCGTCTACACGCCCTCCACGCCCACACGGGTATGTACACTACACACGCACACGGGTGCATGCTGTCGGCCAGCGCCGCCACGCTGCAGCGCGAGGCGCGCCTGCCGCCCCCCGCGCTGCCCGCGCCCCCGCCGCCGCCCCCACCGCCCGTCTACACGCCCTCCACGCCCACACGGGTATGTACACTACACACGCACACGGGTGCATGCTGTCGGCCAGCGCCGCCACGCTGCAGCGCGAGGCGCGCCTGCCGCCCCCCGCGCTGCCCGCGCCCCCGCCGCCGCCCCCACCGCCCGTCTACACGCCCTCCACGCCCACACGGGTATGTACACTACACACGCACACGGGTGCATGCTGTCGGCCAGCGCCGCCACGCTGCAGCGCGAGGCGCGCCTGCCGCCCCCCGCGCTGCCCGCGCCCCCGCCGCCGCCCCCACCGCCCGTCTACACGCCCTCCACGCCCACACGGGTACGTATATTACACACACGGGTACGTACACTACACAAACACGGGTACGTACATTACACACACGTACGTACACTACACACATACACACACACGGGTACGTACACTACACACATACACACACACACGGGTACGTACTCTACACACACACACACACACGGGTACGTACATTACACACACTCGGGTACGTACAATACACACACATGGGTACATACACTACACACACACGGGTATTACACGGCTGTTTTGTAAAACTTACACTCAGAGCAAATACTCGCTAAGTATTTCACATAAATAGCTAGTAGTCGCGTGTTTGTGGGTGCACAACGTGATAGTACGTCCGACGCCCGCCGCTTAATAATTATATGGTATCTTATACATTTTGGTTTTCCCTTCAGCCACGCCTCTCGGTGTCTCGTACCAACAGCACTGGGTCCGTCCATCGCGAGAGTCTCGATCTAAACAGCTCACATAACGCGATGCACACGGACGAGTCTAGTCCACTACCGCCTGTTATTAAAATTAGGTAAGTTCATATTTTTTTGTGTCATATTAATCATGTCACAATGCCGTAATATATGGATGATCCCTAACGAATATATCAAAAATACATTTTACGAAAGACTGACAAAAACAGTAAATTCGTTAGGGATCATCCATATATTACGGCACTATGTCAGGTTGTTTCTTATTGTTGTGTATTTATCTACTATATAAAAATAAGTCGGGTTTTCCTTCCTGACGCTATAACTTCAGAACGCACGAACCGATTTCCACGGTTTTGCATTCGTTCGAAAGGTCTCGGGCTCCGTGAGGTTTATAGAAAAGAAAATTTCAAGAGAAAAGCGGGAAAAAAAAATATTTATTAAAATAATTTTTCACATACAGCACCATCTCTGATACATAGCATGTACTACAACGGCGCCAGTACGCGGTGTGTGAGTATCCCCACGAAAATAAGTACAATACCTAAATGAACACGTATTTTAGCGATTTTGGAAACCTCTCCTGAGTAAAATAGGGGTTGCAAGGTATTATATTAAAAACTTAATTTTTAAAGATAGGGACATGCCTTTTCTTATCCGTGCTTCTGGTTCGATAGATACAAATTAACACATATTTCAGCAATTTTGATAATCTATATCCTTAAGAGGGTTGGAAGTTTTTATATGAAATGTGTCATTTTCAAAGATAGACACATTATCTATACTAATATTACAAAGCTGAAGAGTTTGTTTGTTTGTTTGAATGCGCTTATCTCAGGAACTACAGGGCCGATTTGAAAAATTATTTCATTGTTAGATAGCCCACTTATTGAGGAAGGCTATACGTTACTTTTCTTAGGAAAATCTATCCCCTATGGGGGTGAAATAGGGGCTGAAATTGTTGGTATGTGAAGTTCGGTATTCTCAAAGATAGACAGATGAAAAGATAAGTAGATAAGATAATGACCATTTAAGACATATCTGTAAAGAAGGACCCCGTGGTCGAAAGGCGTTCACTCCAGTTTTTTAAGGTGTCGCCAGCACTAAGGTCCCGGGTTCGATCCCCGGACGGGGTCCAAGTAGAAAATCACTTTTCTATATTGTCTCGAATCTGGGTGTTTATGGTACCTTCGTTGTCTCCGATTCCATAATACAAGTGCTTTGCTACTTACTTTACGTTGTGGATACTGGCAGGTTATTTAAGCATACGACCTCTTTGTATACAACTGCCTGTACGAGGTAGTTTGGTTTAATTTTAAAATAAATCAGTTGTCAACTGGAGCTCGCGATGTTTTATTACAACATGGTGACAGCGGTGGGATAAATATTTTTTTTTATGTATTAATCGTACAGCAGTGCCATTCTATAGTTAATTAACGGTACGAAATTTATAATATAGCTATGGAACACGCGCGACCTCCGTCGGAATTGAGTTTAGAAGGCAGCTCCGTCAGCCGGGCTGACGCATGGAAAAAATGGAAGACCCAGTTCCTGTTGTTTTTAAAAGCATCTGGGGTGCATAAAGAGGAAGCTGGGGTACAGGCCAGTTTACTTATTAATCTAATCGGACCCGAGGGGTTTGATGTCTATGAGACTTTTTCCTTCACTGCGGAAGGTGACAAAGATGACGTCACTTTATTGATTAAAAAGTTTGACGAGTATTTTGGAGTGAGGCAAAATATTACGTTGGCCCGATATAATTTTTTTACAAGAAATCAAGACATCGGTGAGTCAATTGATCAGTATGTAACTGCGTTGAAACTTTTGAGTAAGTATTGTAGTTTTAAAACTTTGGAGGAGGAACTTATTCGAGATCGTGTGGTTTGTGGCATAAAAAGCACGATTGTACGAGATCGTTTGTTGAGAACGGAAGATCTCACATTGGAAAAGGCTATAAAGATCTGCCAGGTCAATGAAATATCTGCTGACAGTAACCGCTTATTGGAGACTCGGGGAGCGGCGGGTACTGCCCAGTCGGCGTTGCCGGTGATGGTGGACGCGGTTGGTGTGCGCGGCAGAGGAGGCCGCGGAAGCTGGCGCGGACGCTGGCGCCGCTGGGGACGTGGTGCGGCTGGGCCTGCCGCCGCGCCCTCGAACGCGGTGCGCCAGTCCGGAACGCCGGGTACATGTCTCAGATGTGGAGGTCAATGTATGGATCCCGGCTCGTGTCCGGCTATTTCAGTTCAGTGTCACGTATGTAAAAATTATGGGCATTTTGCTAGAATGTGTAAATTAGGAAAAGGAGTTAATAAAATGTACGACATAGGAATTTATGAAGAGAAATACGACGACGTGGATGATTGTGAGTCATTTCTTGTATCTATTATATACAATATTTCTGAGGTGTACTCCTCGTCTGAGGATTGGTATGAGATATTACGAGGGGAGTGTGGTTCAGAAAAGTTTAAACTTGACACAGGCGCAGACATTAGTGTTTTGTCTTATAAAAGATTTTTGTTACTTGGTTATGACAGCAGGTTAATAGATATTAATCAACATATTAAATTGCAATCTTACAGTGGGGATTTTATTCCGATAAAAGGCATTTGTTGGTTGCAATGGTGGTATAAGAATGTTGAGTATAAATTAAAATTTGCAATTGCTGCTATTGATTGTCAAAGTGTATTAGGATTGCAAGCTTGCTTAACTTTAGGTTTAATAAAAAGAATTCGTAATTTACAGTTTACAGAATATGATGACTTATTTAATGGGTTAGGCTGTTTGCCAGGTGAATATAATATTGTGATTGATAAAACGGTGATGCCTGTGATTTCTGCTCCTCGTAAGGTACCGCTAGGTTTACGTGATAAGTTGCAGGAGGAGCTGAATAGGATGATTGAGTTGGGGGTGATTAGGAAGGTGTCCCACCCAACTCCCTGGGTAAATGCAGTGGTGATCGCTCCTAAGAAAAATGGTCAGTTGCGCATATGTTTAGATCCAAGGCCGCTTAATAAGGCCATACAGCGTGCACATTTTCAGTTGCCTACAGTAAAAGAATTAACTGCTAAATTACATGGGGCTAAGTATTTTTCAGTTTTGGATGCTAATTCTGGGTTTTGGTGCGTTAAATTAGATAACGCCAGTGCAGACTTATGCACATTTAGTACACCGTTTGGGAGGTATCAGTATTTAAGATTGCCATTTGGGCTTAATTGTGCACCTGAAGTATTTCATGCAAAAATAAAACAATTACTAGAAGACTTAGAGGGGGTAGATTCATTTATTGATGATATTATTTGTTGGGGTAAAGATAAAACTGAGCATGATTTGCGTTTAAAGGCGTTATTAGATAGGGCCCGAGACATTAATTTAAAATTTAATAAAAGTAAATGTCGCATTTGTGTTGAGGAGGTAACGTATTTAGGTCATATTTTCAATAAGGAGGGAATGAAAATTGACCCGGAGAAAGTAAGAGCGATAAAGAAAATGCCGGAACCAACAGACAGAAAAAGCTTAGAAAGGTTTTTGGGTGCTGTAAACTATCTTTCCAAGTTTATACCAAATTATTCTGACCACATTTTCCCACTGACTAGATTGTTAAAGAAAGATGTTTTTTGGAGTTGGGAGGCAGGACATAAAAACGCATTCAATAAATTAAAAGATTTCATATGTAATGCACCGGTTTTAGCATTATATGACGTCTGTGGGCCGGTTTTATTATCTGTGGATGCAAGTAGTACTGCAGTTGGTGCAGTGCTCATGCAGAATGGGCGACCAGTCGAGTATGCTTCTCGCACCCTTACTGACACACAACAAAGATACGCGCAAATAGAGAAGGAAATGTTGGCAATTGTGTTTGCCTGTGAGAAATTTCACCAATACATTTACGGGAAACATAGTGTAGTCATTGAATCGGACCATAAACCCCTTGAAAGTATTTTTAAAAAATCGTTGGATTCGATTCCAGCACGTTTACAGCGCATGATGTTAAAAGTACAAGCCTATGATTTGTTAGTTACTTACAAGCCGGGAAGGTATATGTATATACCTGACACACTGTCGCGCGCGCCTCTTCCGGATCTGTATAATGATAGTATTAGCGAGGCTATACTGTGTCAGGTGAAAATGGTTATTGATAATGTGCCTATGTCGCGAAATAAGTTTACACTTATAAAGCATGAAACTAATAAAGATAAAACTTTGAATTTGTTGTTAAAATATATAGCTCAGGGTTGGCCCGACAAGTTTCATGTAGATAATGTTTTAAAATACTATTGGTCTATGAAGGAACAAATGTATTCTGTGGACGGTGTTATTTTTAAAAACAAACAAGTTTTGATACCGTTTTCGTTGCGGAATGAGATGTTACGGATTATTCATGAAGGGCATTTGGGGATTGATCGCTGTAAAAGACGCGCACGAGAAGTATTGTTTTGGCCAGGTATAGCTAATGATATAGAACATTATGTAAGAAAATGTAAAGTTTGTCAGGAGAATTTAAATAAACCGAGTAAAGAACCTATGATTCCCATTCCTATACCAGAGTTGCCCTGGAATAAAATTGGAACAGATATTTTTGAATACAGAAGGAAGAGTTATTTAATTTTGATAGATTATTTTTCGGGTTTTATAGAAGTAGGACATTTGAGAGACACTTCATCTAATTCGGTGATTAATATTATGAAAGAAAATTTTGCACGGTACGGAATACCAGACACAGTCATCAGTGACAATGGACCACAATTTTCATGTAGTAGTTTTGTGAAATTTTCCTCGAAGTGGGGATTTACTCACATCACTTCGTCTCCGTACTATGCTCAATCTAACGGAAAAAGTGAAAGAGCAGTGCAAACTATTAAAAGAATGCTAAAAAAATCAATAGATAATAATGATGACTTTTATTTAAGTTTATTAAGCTACAGAAATACACCACGGGAAAATTTGAATTCTCCTGCACGACTATTAATGGGAAGGCGATTAAATTGTACATTACCAGTTCATTCCGATCTATTAAAGAGGACCTGTGATGATGAATTACAACATAAAAAATTACTTAATAAACAAATAAAGAGCAAATTGTATTATGATCAGAAATGTAAGCCTTTATCTGAATTAAATGTAGGCGATGATGTTATTATGTTGGAAAATAATAGCAGCAGAATTCGTGGCAAACTGATAGCAAAGGCGCAAACTCCACGTTCTTATATTGTAAAAAACAAGAAAGGTATTTATCGTCGTAATCGCCGACATTTAATTAAGACTATACCGACTACTAGTAATCAATTAGAAAATGTTAAGAATGATAAATGTATTGTAGTTTCCGATGATTATGACAATGATTTGAGTTTTTTGGGAAAGGATGAGGACAGTGAGTATGAACCAAGTATAAGCCTAAATGATAGCTGGCAAAGTTCATATGAACTACCTTTAACACGCAGTATGGCTAAGAAATAAGTCTTGGAGTTATTTAGTTTATGTTTAGTTTTGTTGTCTTTAGTTTAGTTTCTTTAACTTTTGTTTTCATATTTTTTAAGGGAAAGATGTTGTGGATACTGGCAGGTTATTTAAGCATACGACCTCTTTGTATACAACTGCCTGTACGAGGTAGTTTGGTTTAATTTTAAAATAAATCAGTTGTCAACTGGAGCTCGCGATGTTTTATTACAACACTATAATTATTATTTTAACTCCTTACTTTGATAATCACATAATACATCCATCTATCCTTTAATACTACTCTTTACATGACGCGCGAGCGGAGCCGCGGGCAACAGCTAGTCAAGTATAATAAAATAGCATTACCTTCACTTTTCTAAAATAATGCGTTTCTTACTATATTAGGAATTATATGTTATTGTTGCTAGAAATAGTAAAAATTGACTGAGATGGTTAAAATTAAAAAATAAAGCTATCCAATAACACATTTAACTAACCTTCGAATCATTTCAAAGTTTCTTACTAAATTAATATATTATTATCTTTCTAGAAAAGTTCAAACTCAACCACTATCCGCCGTCTCTACGCCTACATCTGAGCACAAGCGATCTCTACAAAAGCAGCTGAGCTCGCTAGGCGGAGAGCCCACGCCGAGCCAGCACAGAGTCACGCTACACACGATCATAACCGAGTACCTGTACAACCAACATTCGCTCTGCAAGAACCCTGTTGTTACGTGCCCACAATTCAATTTGTTTGAGTAAGTACTTGTTTCTTATTGAATGTACAGTCACGAGCATAAATAATATAAATATGTATACAGCGTGTAACAAAAACCCTGTCCGATCCCTGAGAGTATTATTCGGTATCGTACTGCGAACACATATACGTAACTATTAAATGGATTGGAGATTATAATTTTTGCCCAGTCAAAATAATTAAATACAAATAAAAACTGATCCAAGGCAACAGCTGAACAACTGACCGCTCCTCAAAGTTCACGTACTTAATACCTACAGTTTTGTGTCAAAGGAGCCGCCTATGCCAGACGGTTCATGAACTACCACGTATACGCGTTTATTGGATCTGACAGGGGTTTTGTTACATGTTGTACACATAGCGATATTGCAAAACAATAATTTAACAGGAACTCACCTTCAATTCAACTTTTAATCATTTGACAACATAAAATTATAACAGTTCTCTAATCATGTATATATTTTTGAGTTTCAACGAAAACTTTTCGCTAAATAAGGTTTGCAATTTCACTATGTGTATAAATATTTATGCTTGTGACTTTACGATTCGATCGCATTATTGCAGGTGTTACTATTACACGCTGTTTTCCGTAATTCCTAGTTTTTAAGAAATCTAGTTTATGTTACTAAGATACAACGTAGAAAGAAGAAAAGAACAACATATTGGCGTCACAGTGATGCATTAAAGAGAGACAAATAATAATAACAGCAACTTCTAAAAATGTTAGAGTAAATATGCGGCACATCTATAGCATTCTAAAGGTGAAGAATTTTTGAAAACGGTCGATTGACCACGGCAACCGAATGGTTGCCGTGGTCAAATTAAGTTCTGTGTGAAGAGCAATGAGAGTTAGTATTCGTGGTCTACAAATTTTCAAGGGAATATTTGCCTGCCAGAATGCCTCAACGTCTACTCAGCGCTTTATAAGCTTATGCTTATGACTAAGGATGTAAATTTCGTGGGATGATCAATACATATGAAACTAGTCAGTATTCGGTGATAACCTAATCCAATCAATTCGAGATCTAGGTCTAACTATAGATTCTGATTTAAATTTTTATGAGCAAGTCATTGAAACATGTAAAGAAGCAAGCAAAAACCTAGGTTTCATAATTAGAACTTCGTTTCAATTTAAAAATGTCTGTGTGTGGTGGCAGGTCGCAAAAGTGCCAGAGTTAGTCATATTAGGGTTGGGCCTGTGCCACATTAGGGTTCGGCCTGTGTCTCGATACATGACTGTCGCTGTGTGGTGGCAAGCCGCACTATTGCTCGGAGCCAATCACATTATGGTTGGGCCTGTGTCACATTAAGGTTTGGCCTGTGGCTCGATACATGAATGACGCTGTGCGTGGTGCAGGCCACACAAGTGCTCGAAGCCAATCACATTATGGTTGGGCCTGTGTCACATTAGGGTTTGGCCTGTGGCTCGATACATAAATGATGTTGTGTGTGGTCGCAGGCCGCACTAGCGCTCAGAGCTAGTCACATTAGGGTTGGGCCTGTGCCTCATTAGGGTAGGGCCGTTGCCTGTGCATACATGAATGACGCTGTGTATGGTGGCAGGCCGTACAAGTGCCTGGAGCCAGTCACATTAGGGTTTGGTCCTGTGTCTCGATACATGAATGTCGCTGTGTGGTCGCACGGATAGCCGAGTGGTAAAGGTCACTACGCTAATTACCACTGTGCGCGAGGTGCTGCGGGTTCGATCTCCGCATGAGACAAGCATTTGTGTGATCCACAGATACTTTTTCCAAGTCTGGGTGTTCTTTGAGCATATGATTTGAATGTTTGGGAAACCCTCGCGACACAAGGATTAAATTCTTTAAAGTGGGCGTCGTTTTTAAAAAAAAAACTAAAGTAAGTGCCACATTAGGGCTGGGCCTGTGTCACGTTAGGGTCGGGCTGTTGCCTGTGCATACATGAATGTCGCTGTGTGTGGTGCAGGCCTCACAAGTGCCCGGAGCCGCGGCTGGGCGGCGGCGCGCTGGTGTCGGGCGCGGGCGACGGCAACGTGTGCGCGCGCGTGGCGCGGCGCGAGCTGGGGCTGGCGGCGCCGCACGGGCGACAACACGCGAGACTCGCGCACGCGCACTTCGCGCCCGCGCGCACGCTGCGGCTGCAGGACGACGACGCCTACTTCACGCACACCATCTTCCACGTAAGACATTTTTTATAAAAAAAAAAAACAGTTCTTTACGGTATCTTTATAACATGATTAAATAATAATACATTTCTCTCAACAGCCAACGCAACAGCAATTATTAGCGGCGACGTCAAACGGCGACATTAGGATATTCAACTTATTTAGCGGAGTCGAAGAGAACTCTTATCAAGTTCACGAGTCCTATATATATCATATGCAGGTAAATTTTAAACTTAGCGCATGCGTACTAACAAAAAACTCGAGAACAGGACGGCAATAAAACTACTAACTTTAAAATGTCAAACTTGTTTTCGCCTTGATCATCACTGTCTAGTAGTTAGTACCCATTTTTCCGTGTGTCGGGAAAATTTCATGTGAATTTTCGTCTCTTTCTCTAATTACCGATGGTCAAAATTAAGTTTAGGTGGCCTAATAAACCTATTGTTTATAACACGCCCAAGACCCCAATTCTGTTCTTCTGCCTCAATTCTGTTCTTCTGCCTCAATTCTGTTCTTCTGCCTCAATTCTGTTCTTCTGCCTCAATTTTGTTCTTCTGCCTCAATTCTGTTCTTCTGCCTCAATTCTGTTCTTCTGCCTCAATTCTGTTCTTCTGCCTCAATTCTGTTCTTCTGCCTTAATTTTGTTCTTCTGCCCCAATTCTGTTCTTCTGCCTCAATTTTGTTCTTCTGCCTCAATTCTGTTCTTCTGCCTCAATTTTGTTCTTCTGCCCCAATTCTGTTCTTCTGCCTCAATTCTGTTCTTCTGCCTCAATTTTGTTCTTCTGCCTCAATTCTGTTCTTCTGCCTCAATTTTGTTCTTCTGCCCCAATTCTGTTCTTCTGCCTCAATTCTGTTCTTCTGCCCCAATTCTGTTCTTCTGCCTCAATTCTGTTCTTCTGCCTCAATTTTGTTCTTCTGCCCCAATTCTGTTCTTCTGCCTCAATTCTGTTCTTCTGCCCCAATTCTGTTCTTCTGCCTCAATTCTGTTCTTCTGCCTCAATTTGCTCTTCAATCATATGAATGAGCCTCAATCTGTTATTGTGTTTCAATGGAAAACCAATAGGCTGAAAGAAAGAAAGAAAAAAGTTTATTTGGCGTAGACCGCAGTTAAACTTAACCTTCTTAGGGGCTAGTTCACCGTCGTCAGATAACTTTTATTTGCCGAATAAAATTGACGTTTGACAGTTTCTATATGAACCAACTGTCAGTATTTCAAAATTATTCCTCGAATGAAGTTATCTAGCGATAGTGAAATTGGTCCTTAGAATTAAACCACTAATGTAAAGTCAATAAAAGTAAAGGCTAAACAGCACCCTGCAGCTACGCCAAAAAGTCCCCAGTTCAGCATGAATGCCAGACTAGTGCCTGGCGCTGATCTTCAACTGGACCTTGGGATAGTGACGAGGATAGGATGTCAACAGGCATTATGCATATTATTAAAAATATACCTATATAATCGGTGCCCACGATAGCCCGTGTATCCACTTGTTGGTTTTGTGTTTCAAGTGTAGCGTGTCCCTGGGTAGAGTGAATGGTATTACTACCATTTTCATACAAAACGATGCTTGACACGTGCGTAGCCTCTCCGTGAACTGCAGTGGGCCAGCACCTAAAATTTCTCAAAGGAGAAGAATATTTCTAATACTTTGTTCGTTGTAGGCAAGCAGAGATGGGTTATTACTACTAGCGTCGGCGACGACACCGTGGCGACCTCTATCGGCGTTATGGAATATGAAAGAGTTTGAATTATTGTAAGTTTTTATAATATCACACTTAATAATAAAATATAGGTAGTTTATATATCCCTTAGTTGCCTCTTACGGCACCCACAAGTAGCAGAAGGGGGGTTATTCTAATACGCAACCCCACCGCAATACATGCGTTACGTGCGCTACGTGCTGCGGGTTCGATCCCCGCATGAGACAAGTATTTGTGTGATCCACAAATGCTTGTTTCAAGTCTGGGTTTTCTTTGTGCATGTGATTTGAATGTGTTTGTGAAAACCCCCGCGACACAAATATTAAATTCCTTAATGCAGGCGTCGTTTTTTTTAAAAACAAAACAAAAATAGCGGCGGAAATTCCATGTCAATACCATTTTTTTTTTCGGTTTGAAAAGGTCTTCACGGGTCTCACGACTCACCGACTAAAAACACCCCGGTCCCGTATGCCTTGGCCGGAGTCGTGGGATCACTCGCGAATTCTCTGCTCGACTCAATTAGACTGCACGGATAGCCGAGTGGTATAGGTCACCAGGCTGATTACCACTGTGCGCGACGTGCTGCGGGCTCGATCCCCGTATGAGACAAGCATTTGTGTGATCCACAAATGCTTGTTCCAAGTCTGGGTGTTCTTTGTGCATGTGATTTGAATGTTTGTGAAACCCCCGCGACACAAGGATTAAATTCCTTAGTGCGGGCGTCGTTTTTAAAAAGAAAAAAAAAACCTAAATTAATTTTCTTTTCCAGATTCCAATTAGACAATGAAGAGTATGTAGAATTCTCAAAAGTGACAGATGAACGAATTATCGGTACCAAAGGCGAGACGGCGACGATATTCGACACGCGCACCGGCCGGGAGCTGATGACGTTGACGCCCGCCATCAGCAACCAGTACGCCAAGAACAGGGCAACCTTCAACCCTACAGACGAACTGGTTTTATCTGGTACGTAGGAATTTTAATGGAATTTTTTTATAGCCTACTAGCTTCTGCCTGCGACTTCGTCTGCGTGGACTTCAGAATTGGGTCCAATAAGAAATGAAAAATGTGAAAGTAATAAAAAATGGAATAAAATTTTCACCCGTGTTATCGCTTACGCTGTAATAGAGAAAAATACCAAAGCTTTCTGCCCGCGGCTTAGCTCGTAAACAATATTAAATTTTCCCTCTGGAACTCCTTAAGGAATCGGGATAAAAGGTAGCCTATGTTCTTTTCCATGTCCAAGGCTACATGTATGCCAAATTTCATCCAAATCCTTTCAGCCGTTTTTGCGTGATTGAGTAATAAACATCCAAACATCCACACTTTCACATTTTTTGTAGGATTGATACTTTTATTTGATGAGCGTGAATAACGTTAATAAGTCGTTGTAAAAAAATGATTATTTTTCCATTTATTTTGTTATTGAGACTCCATACATTTTTCCCCTAGTACTTCAAATTTTCTATAATAAGTTCCGTGAGACGAATTCATAATTATTTAAAGTTACAACGTGATACAACGGCTTACTCACGGACATTTGTAGCGATATCGCGAGTGGAAAAGTTTTTATCTTCTTATTTTTTTTGAAACTACGCCCGCACTAAGGAATTTAATCCTTGTGTCGCGGGGTTTTCACAAACATTCAAATCACATGCAAAAAGAACGCCCAGACTTGGAACAAGCATTTGTGGATCACACAAATGCTTGTCCCATGCGGGGATCGAGCCCGCAGCACGTCGCGCACAGTGGTAATTAGCGTGGTGACCTATACCACTCGGCTAGCCGTGCAGTCAACTCACGACACCGCCGCCGCCGCGACAGCTCATGATTAAGGACTCCTATTGAGTCTGAAACTAGTCGGGCGATACCGAGAATGCGCGTGAGTAAGCCGGTGTATCTTTAATAAGTGTCCAACTGTTTTCAAGACCTTTTAGAGTGTAGAAAACACCGGAATGTAGGAAGTTTAAGGTTTTTTTAAGTTATCGTTAATTTAATATTTTTGTCGATAGATGGCGTGCTATGGGACGTGAACACTGGGAAGGAGATCCACAAGTTCGACAAATTAAATCAAACGCATAGCGGGGTGTTCCATCCGAATGGGCTTGAGGTATTTATTTATAATAGAGGCCCGATAGTGATCTGAAAATGAAGCGGCGGTAGCCTAATGGCTAGGGCGTCGGACTTGCGATCATGTGGTTGGTTCGAATCCCACCCATTACACTACCGACGTGAACCCACTCGTAACACAAGCATCTTAGCTTAGCACGAGGGGTTAACAAGATTACTAATAATTATGTGCGACCCACATTGCTAGTAACCTTTTAAAAAAAAATCGGCCATAATTAGTTTAAATTTCAAGTTTGAAAAGAGTTCTACCTTGTTTTCAGGTCACGTGACTTATGTTTGTATGAAAAGTTGATGTTCAATTTTAAGATTTCGACCTATGTTCCTTGGGGAAAGTTGTTCAGTTTTATGCACCTGATTACCTCGTTGAATATACGCACTCTTTTTAAATGAATCCTGTATTGTAATAAAAGATTTGTGATTGTTATTTTTGTGTACAGGTAATATCAAACACGGAAGTATGGGATCTAAGGACATTCCACCTGCTGAGAACAGTGCCTACGCTAGACAAATCCGAGGTGATTATATAATTTTAGACTGTATTTATAGCCGGTATTGAAAAAAGGGAAGGATTATAAAACTCCATATAGTTTTAAATTTTCTTCTACTTCTATATTATATTTAATTCCTATCGCCATTAACCCTTTAACCGCCAAGATTTTGATACTTTTGACTTACCTCCAGCGCCACGTCACTTTAGGTATAAGTTGGAACAGGGTTGGGAATACTTAATATCGATGCATAAATTCTTTATTTAAGTTATAAAAAAATTAAAAGCTGGAAATAAAATCAATTTTTTATTTACCTACTTAATTAATAATCTAACATTTTTCAGTCTTCAATCAATTAACTATGTTAACGTAGGTACTTGTGTGGTTCAGTACTCAGGAGATGGGCACGTAGTTCGTTCTTCTGTTGGTGACAAAATCTGTTGTTATTAATGATAATAATGGTAATTTATCTACATAATAATTACCTACCAAGCCACCTTTTTAATATGAAATAATTCCAGCCTATGAATTTATTATTTCAATTTTGGTTAATATCCTTGACGTACCTACCTTAGTAGGTAGGTATATTAACAACACAATTTCTTGCCAAATTAAATGATCGAATTAAACAATAAATGAAACTTACCAAATCAACATCACTATCTGTGTTAGAACTGTCGTCGCTTGGCAATTCATTATAGTATAAGATCCCTAATACAACGACCTTCACCGAGATGCTTATTTAATGAAACGTATTTTATATTTAATTTAATATGTCAAAAAATATAATCCATATGGGTTGCCTAGCAAATTTCAGTCCAGAGTATGTTTAATTAATAATTAAAAAAATATTTTTTTTTTTAAATTTCAACGGTATGTTTATTAGATAAATTCTATACCAATCGAAAGTATGAAGCCCATAGAATATGCAAACGTTAGGTTGCCTATTCTTTTCCGGTCACAACTATCGGGTTGCCAGGTATAAACAGGTATATCTGTACTAGCATTTTGCAACGGTCTGTTTATTGAATGAAACTTAAATGAAATTAAAGATTATTTTATTCTGAACACGGTGCTATAGGGTTGCCTGCGAAAAATCAGTCCAGAATGGCGGTTGCCGAATTTTAAAAAGTAAAATATTGCTCCGAGTGAATGAGAGTGCGCATGCTATTTGGGCTTGGAAAAGAAAAGAATAGCGATAGACTCGTATATACTATGCATCATTTTGGAGTAGTTTATTATTTAAATAGTTTTTTTTTTAATCAATCATTATATATGTGTATATCTTTAGTAAAAAAGAAGGTTATAGTGATAGATATATATATATAAAACTACCCTGATTAAAAATATTGATTGAAAAAAATAAAAAAATTTACTACATGCAAATTATAAATCTATAAATGTAAACAGAGAAATTGAAATCAATTGAAACTATTGAAAAAATTCAAAACCCATAAAAGTGAATTTTTTTAATCAGGGTAAGCTTGTCAATTTTATTTTTATTATAAGAAGACAAAATAAAAAAAACAACAATTCAAAAATTACTTCTATTTATTGTAAAAAATTAAAAAATCATTTTTTTTTTAAATTAGTCAGAATCCGAGTCATCGGACATAAAACTACGATCTTCAACTTCTGAATCTTCTTCGTCATCACTCTCTGTTTCACTTTTTTCGACAATGTCTTTTATCTTTAAAGGTGTATGATCCCCAATGAATCCTACTGGTTTTAAATATTCATCTAAGAACCATCCGCAGTTCTCAGGCTCAAGTTTCACCCGTATTGGATCCGTTGCATTAAGCCACATGGAATTCACGAAAATAGTTCGTAAAATTTTCTGAGTTAATGATATCCAGCATGGTGGTATGGAGTTGGAGTCGAAGCCTTTTATTTTTTTTAAAAAGTGCTCGCTGTCTTCTTTTGCAGAGTAATTTTTCATAAAAATACGATGTCTCGCATCATTCACACTGGTGCAGTTCCTGATACCGTACATACTAGCCGTAAATTCTTGAACGGTCTTCATTTTTTCATCAATGAAAATATCAGCAGCATCTGTTAATGATGCAAAAACATTTTGATATTTTTCATTTTTAGAAAATTGCTGAAAAGGTTTTACTTTCCCTTTGTTGTAAAAGGCTGCCGTGTAATCGCAACCTGTAAATGCATGGAAGGCGGGAAGACTTTGGCATAATTTAATTCCCAACTTCAACGCTAAATCTGTGCAATTAATGCAATCAACAGTTTGATTATTATTCTTTCTAGTTGCTGAACAGGCAAGCCAAATTTCTGATTCGATAAGTTTGTGCATATTTCCTAACAAAATTATCAAAACGTCAGTATCAGACGCTTTAATTAAAATCCTTGAGCCTGGTTCCACTTTAGAAGCATGAAAAATAATCCTTGTATCTGCCTCTTCGTGATGACATTCATAATTATTTTCTTCGGTTTTTTTTTACGGAATTTTCTTGAACTTGATAAGAGTAGCAGTGATGGTCGACGGTTAAAAATATTTTTTTGTTTTGGATTATTGTTACCAAATGGTCATTTTCCCAATAAACTGCCAGAAACAGCACCAGAGCCTCTTTAAAGCGATAATTTTTAAGGCTTTGCAAAAAATTTTTTGGTCTAGTTTGTTGAGGTCCCGAAATTTTGTACGGAATATCAAATTCTTTTCTGCTCTCACGTTCGCAATCTTTGATTGACGGTGATAATATTAATAATAATGAGTCTATCGCTATTCTTTTCTTTTCCAAGCCCAAATAGCATGCGCACTCTCATTCACTCGGAGCAATATTTTACTTTTTAAAATTCGGCAACCGCCATTCTGGACTGATTTTTCGCAGGCAACCCTATAGCACCGTGTTCAGAATAAAATAATCTTTAATTTCATTTAGGTTTCATTCAATAAACAGACCGTTGCAAAATGCTAGTACAGATATACCTGTTTATACCTGGCAACCCGATAGTTGTGACCGGAAAAGAATAGGCAACCTAACGTTTGCATATTCTATGGGCTTCATACTTTCGATTGGTATAGAATTTATCTAATAAACATACCGTTGAAATTTAAAAAAAAAATATTTTTTTAATTATTAATTAAACATACTCTGGACTGAAATTTGCTAGGCAACCCATATGGATTATATTTTTTGACATATTAAATTAAATATAAAATACGTTTCATTAAATAAGCATCTCGGTGAAGGTCGTTGTATTAGGGATCTTAGACCATTATTCGATTGCAAAATATTTAATAACTCTTCGTCTTCCAGCATTTCTTTTGCATTTAGAGTTCCACACAATAACACGAAAAAGGGCTACAACACTAGTTGCATTGAGCGATAAATGTTTCCCGTGATTTCACGGTGACGGCGCTAAGGCAACTGACAATACAGCGCGATTTAACATTAAATCTCCTTGGCCGCACGTGATATTACGGTGACGGCGACCGGCGACTGTCTGCACTAGTGACGTTCCGCGTAATGAGATTTCTATATTTTTGTCGTAAAAATTAAATCATTTTAAACTTAAATACATTTTATTGTGTACAAATACTTGTATCAGAGTAACACTATGGTTATTTTGTAATGAAAGTACCCACTTTAATTGCAAATAGTGACAGTAATTTCTATAGTGCCTTGTTTATTCTTAGACAACCTATTAAGTATTTTCCGAATTCGCCCCAT
Source organism: Plusia festucae (assembly GCA_950381575.1). Taxonomy (NCBI): domain Eukaryota; kingdom Metazoa; phylum Arthropoda; class Insecta; order Lepidoptera; family Noctuidae; genus Plusia; species Plusia festucae. Next base: position 2,690,819 of record OX494457.1, read on the forward strand.
CCCTAGTACTCGTAAAATTACGTGATTGGCGATACAGGTAAAGGAGACAGTGACCATAATGTATTTAAATATCAAAATTCACAGTATTTATCATTCAAAACATTAAGAAATGTCCATATCAATAAAGATTATACCCTACATCTTAAAATTGACACATTTTTTATGGAGTTTGTGCACTATAGGAACTTTTTTAATAAAAGAACGTAATTATACGTGTGTGGCGATTCGGGCACAGATTTCAGAGCCCGTAATATTACGGTGTCGGCGCTTAAAGGGTTAAAAAAATAGCCTATTGGCATTTCTAGGAATAATAATCTCCTTCTTCTTCTTCTTCCTGCCCTTATCCCATTCATATGGGGTCGGCGCAATGCGTATTTTCCTTCCATTCCTCTCTATTACTCGTCATCGCGGCATCCACTCCTTTCTTTCTCATATCATCTTTCACACAATCCATCCATCTCTTTTTCGGTCTCCCTCTGCTTATATACCCATCCACTGTCATACTTATAACTTGTTTTGTTATGTGACTTTCATCCCTCCTCATAACATGTCCACGACAAACGTTTACCTCTTATCTTTTCATTCACTGGCGTTACTTTCAAGCTTCCTCTAATATATTCATTCCTTATCCTATCTAATCTCGTCACTCCAGTCATACATCGAAGCATTCATTTCATTCTAGGAATTATAACCTATAATATAAAAATGAATCGTTGAATGTGTTGCTAAGCGCAAATCTCGAGAACAGCTTTTTTGTTTACTTCCAGGTGCTTTTCAATCCAACCTGCACCGCGTTGTATGCGGTATGTTCAGACCAGGACTCAGAAGAACGCAGCCAGTTCGACACCAGCTTCAAGACGCTCGACCCTTACGACTACTCCAGTATAGGTAATTCTAATTAGCAGTGTCCAAATATGAGTAAAAATTATCGTCGGTCACCGGTGACCTACTCAAGACGCTCGACCCTTACGACTACTCCAGTATAGGTAACTACCAGTGTCCAAATATGAGTAAAAATTATCGTCGGTCACCGGTGACCTACTCAAGACGCTCGACCCCTACGATTACTCCAGTATACGTAATTAGCAGTGACAAGATATGAGTAAAAGTTATCGTCGGTCACCGGTGACCTACTCAAGATGCTCGACCCTTACGATTACTCCATTATAGCTAATAAGCAGTGTCCAAATATGAGTAAAAGTTATCGTTTGTCACCGGTGACCTACTCAAGACGCTCTACCCCTTCGACTACTCCAGTATGCGTTATTAGCAGTGTCCAACTATGACAAAAAAATATCGTCGGTCACCGGTGACCTACTAAAGACGCGCGACCCTTACGATTACTCCATTATAGGTAATAACTAATAAGCAGTGTCCAAATATGAGTAAAACATATCGTCGGTCACCGGTGACCTACTCAAGACGCTCTACCCCTTTGACTACTCCAGTATAGATAATTACCAGTGTCCAAATATGACTAATAATTATCGTCGGTCACCTGTGACCTACGCCGAATTTTAACTTATTTATAGAAAGGTTAAAAATACCGTGCAGTGTTTATTTAAACTTTGCACAAATATTTTTTTCTCGTCGGTCATCGGTGACGCTTTGACCGGTGCACTATATTTTGTCTTATAAAATTTATAGAAAATCTTCAAGAGTGTATTTATTGAACATTTTATTATAACTTAAAGGAGTAATAGTGTTAATTTTACGTATCTTAAAGTTCGACATCGGTCACCGGTGACCGATGTCGATAATAAGGTGAGCAATGTAAAGACTCATTTTGATTCTTCATCAATTAATTATACTTTTTCTTTTCACCATCCAGCAACGATAGACGTGAAAAGAAATATCTACGCACTAGGCGTATCACGCTACGGAACCCAGATCTCCGTAGTGGAGAATATGGGAGACTTCGAGCAGATGCAGGAGTCGTGCGTAAAGGTGTACGACGTTGGCCGCAAAAGGGACCACGATGATGACGCGGTGAGTAGAGAGAGAGAAAAGAGGTATTGTAAGACAGACAGTCCGACAGACGGACGGACGGACTGTCAGACAGTCGGACAACAAAATGATCCTATAAAGGTTCCGTTTTATTTTCTATTGAGATAAGGAACCCTAAAGGTCTTGTAAGAAAGAGAGACGGACAGACCGACGGACGGCCTGTCAGACAGTCGGACAACAAACTGATCCTATAAAGGTTCCGTTTTATTTTCTATTGAGTTACGGAACCCTAAAAACGATCGAAATAAATAAAAAACATTTTATGTTTTAATAACATCACCATGTTATGATACACGATTATTTTAAAAAAGGAGTGTGTATATTCTACGAGGTAATCAGGTGCATAAAACTGAACAACTTTCTCCAAGGAACATAAGTCGAAATCTTAAAATTGGTAAATGAAGTTTTCATACAAAGTGACAGGTCACGTGACTTATGATTGTAAGAAAAGTTGATTTTCCATTTTAAGATTTCGACCTATGTTCCTTGGGGAAAGTGATTCAGTTTTATGCACCTGATTACCTCGTTGAATATACGCACTTCTATTAAATTAATCCTGTATTTTAAAATATATTTATATTTTCAGGAGGAGGACGAAGAAGAGGAATTAGCGGGTGGCTCAGAAAACGATGACGGCTCAGACTCAGGGTCCGAAGCCGACGACGATTGTAAGTGTATTATATCCTACTAATATTATAAATGTGAAAGTGTGGATGTTTGTTACTCAATCACGCAAAAACGGCGGAACGGATTTGACATAGCCTTTGACATGGAAAAGAACATAGGCTACCTTTTATCTCAATTCCTTAAGTAGTTCCCGAGGGAAAATTGAAAATTGTTTCCGAGCTAAGCCGTGGGCCGACAGCTTTGAAATTTAGTATTTTTCTCTATTACAGCGCAAGCTATACGATGTACTAGTATACTCTCTTCCACATTACTAGCATTTTTGTTAACCCCTTGTGCTAAGCTTAATCCTTGTGGGAGCCATATTTAACAACAACGTTGAAATCGTGGATCGAATGATAAGGTCCCACAAAAGCTTAACTTTCACTTGTTTTCCTAACTTAAGCTAATCGAGTCAATGAGAAACATCAATGATAATATAAAAAAAAAACATCAAATACCTTATAGTCAATACGTATGGCTAATAATATGTGTGTGTGCGCCCCCCGAGCAGTGGCGTCGTCTCTCCTGCGCAACGCCGTCATGGGTCTGGACGGCAACAGCTCCGCCTCGTCCGAGCACAACGCCTCGCCGCGACGACGACGCACGCGCCGCAGGAGGCGGAGTCCGGTATGTACACACACTATATACACTGTAATAATACACAATATACACTGTGTATCAACACTACACAATATGCACTGAGTAACAACACTACACGATATACGCTCTAATACTACACAATACACATCGTGTAACAACACTACACAATATACACTGTGTAACAACACTACACAATATACACTGTGTAACAACACTACACAATATACACTGTGTAACAACACTACACAATATACACTGAGTAACAACACTAGATAATATAATAAAAATTGTAAACGAGCGAAGCCAATTCTGAAGTCCACGCAGACAAGGTCGCGGGCAGAAGCTAGTATTACAATAATCTTGTATTTTAGTTAATGTTTGTATCTTTGTGTGTTGCAGGCGCAAGAGGGTAACAGCGACGATAGTGATGGCGCGGAACTCAACATTGATGACATTATAGAATTTGACCTTTAATAATACAATAAAAAGTTGATCAGTTTTCATTTTATGGTTTTATTTATAAGTAGAAGAAGTATAACTGTTTTATAGCTTGGCAAATGGTTTGCCAAGGTGGCGCAATATGTGCCGATGGGGTTATAGTACACCTGAGCCATGTGTATGCCGCATTTTCCTTCAAACTATGGCCCACTTAACGAACTGCCAGCGTGTCCCAACACCTGCGCACGCGAAGATCTTTACAACGCCACCGACAATGCTGTCTGCGTGGCAGAGTACTGGTTTGTCAAAATATAAACATCATTTTGCCATTGATCGACACGCTAAAGAGGGGCTCGTGGCTAAGTGTAAGCCGTACGGTTTGACCGATAATAAAGGTTAAGCCGCGCTCGCCGCGGTTGGTCCGTGGATGGGTGACCATTTGTAAAAATATTGAGCCGTTGGTCCCGACTGTCATACGTTGGTCTTTGATAGTCGTGAAGTCATTACAATTCTGACAACCAGTCTTACTATGGAATACTGTATTACCTAGCAATAGGTTGTGGGGGTCAGATAGGCAGTCTCTCTATGTAAAATACGGTATTCAGCTAAATCCGGTAGGACTGGAAGCCGACCCCAACATAGCTTGGGAAAAGGCTAGGCAGAAGCAGAATCGACACGCTAAGAAGAAGGTGACGTAAGGCAGCGGGGGTGGTAACAAATGCGCGGGGGACGGCAGGGGTGTAATTTTCGTCCTTACTGAAATTATAATTGACAGTCACTGATAATCACGCTTAAAATAATGAACAGATTTACATGAAATTTGGTACTATTTTTGTACTAGATTACTGTCTAAGAAAGAACAGAGGCTACTTTTTACCGCGATATCCAACACCCACGCGGGCGGGGTTGCGAGCTACAGTTAGCGATTTTGTAGAAATTTAACTCAATTACACAGTGATTATTTTTAAATGCTACCCTTAAAATCGATAGCAATTTTCAGTTCAGTAGAGCCGATTTAACTTTATCATGTTAGCGCCATCTATGCTCTCTAAGTGACAACTTTTCTCAAGATTCCCGCGTATTATATTACTCGGAATGGTAAACTACAATTCATTATATATTTAATTAATTTTTCATGATATTCATTACGATTTCACGAAATAAGCAACCTTTAGTTTATTCTTGATTCCATTTGTTTTTATTTTAGTTCTGCTATTCGATAATAGATGGCAGCAGTAATTCACTAACAACTAACTAACAAAGTTCACAATTTTACTTTCTTGATTATGGTTGCTGGGAAAATTAGCAACGTAAGTTTTTGCGACATTATTATGTTATCCTTGATATTAATTTATAGATTTTTTTATTTCCCTTTCGCTCCACGCAGAGAAGGGTTTAAATCTATACTAATTTAATTTAAAAAACGCTGAAGAATTTGTTTTTTTGTTTGGTTGAAGGCGCTAATCTCAGGAAGTCCAGGTACGGATTGTAATTGTTGGCTAGTCCATCCTTCACACACACATAACACATTCTCACATTACCAAGCCGTAGCACTGTGAAAGGTTAAATTTGTTTAATTAATTCTGGTAAATAAGATATTGTTTGAAAATTTCATAGTCGAGGCGCTTGATACAACGAAGTTCTTATTTGTAGTGCGGCAGTTGGTCTTTTCCTATTATTGTATTAACTCTTGTATCCCTAAGCGAGTATAGATGGCGCTAGGTGTCAGGATTATCTTTTTTATGTATTCTTATTTAAATTTATAGGTGATTCTACTATGTTCACATTAATTGTATTTTCTTGTCTAATTCAGCATAATTGGCTAATCGCATAAATATGTATAAAGTTCAATAAATTAATAATAAGTAAATAACTACGCAAGTTGTTGGCGACAGACGTCAGAATATTGTAGATGTCGGCAGCAAGCCCAATGAATAATGTTTAGTTAAGTTTTTGTATGTGTATACAAATAACTTTTTATGACATTATGTCAGAATTAGTTTATACTAAGCGTGTTTCTATTATTTGATAGTTAAGTACTATGTGTAAGGTTGGAAACACGAGAAAGGAACCACACCAAGCAGTTTTGGTGTAGGTGAATTCATGTGGTTAAAGTGTTGGTAGGGCTAATCTGCTAACAAAACCCGGAATATTTTGTAGACTCATGTTTTGAATGTTTTTAGTTTAGAGTATATTGCAGAACATTCAGACTAGGGTATATTTAACATATTAGCACAAATTACAACTATTTAGAAATAAATATGAACGAAGTTGGAATATTGAATATTACGTAATCTTTAATTACGTAATTTGAAAAGGTAAATTTTAATTCCGCTATCTACGTTGTTTCTAATATGATAATCTTGTATGACTTAGCTCAGAAACGCTTAATCCGTTTATATTATTGAAATTGGTTAAGCCGTTTAGAAGCTATAAGCAAAAGGAGGAAGAACTTCTAGATGTAGCAAGTATTTCTCGTAGAAAGGTAGATTAATTACTGTTGTAATGTTTAATTGTGTTTTATTGTTTTATTATATGTGAGTTTACAGCACAAAGATAAACATATGTTAATTTAAGGAAATTTCTATGTTTATAAATGAATAAAAAGGAAGCTAAAAGGGTTTTGGTATAGTGAAAATGTAATCGAAATAAGTTTAAAATAACGCGGTCCTCGGCGCGGTAAAGATTGAGTTCTAGTCAGGGGTACCGTTTGGTTGATCGAAGTCAGTTGTAGTTAGTTCAGTTTTAGTTAGTTCAGTAGTAGTTAGTCACCCAGTGAGCCATAGAAAGGGCAACGGATACCGAAACCCTCCGAGCAAGACTGTGTTTTAGAAGATTTATTGTGTTTCATTTCTACAATACGTCCCACACTTTCTTGTTTCTTAAGTGGCCGTGACTGGCCGTGGTGTATTAGTGTGGTCAACATACGCATTCAGGGGTGCGTGGGGTGTGCGACGAGCCAGCGGGGTAACCCACCCACGAACATCGCACATCAATACAGGTGGGACATAGTCCCAGGGTGAGTCGACAGGTCTATCCTTCCACCCATCCGCAACATTTGGTCCTTCGAGCCGGATCCCTGTGAAGAACTGAAGACGTTCAGAAGTTTTGAAGTTCGTAAGAAGAAAGAGAATTGTGCAAGATGCCAGTGACCAGGTCGCAGAAGGATGCTCCCTTACGCCCTCCGTCCCGTCTTTCAGATAAGGACGCGGCGGCAGAACCGTCAGAGCAAGAAGGGGTCACGTCTGCATCAGCGTCATCAGGCACAGCAACAACAACGGACACGAACGTTTCTTCAGGAACAATGACCACAAAGGGAACCACAACAACAGAACCGACGGTTACAACTCCGACCACAGCGGCTTCCGGGAGAACCGGAAAGAAAGGTGTAGCCGCGCAAAAGATGACAAAGAAGACCCCAGATCAGGCCCCGGTTGAGGTTGTGACGGGCTTAGCCGCCAACTCAAAACCGATGGGGGTCAGTCATCATGCCAGGTCCACGAAGACCACGAGTTCCTCAGCCAGAAAACGCGAGCTAGTAGCAAGGGAAGAGCTAGCGCGTCTGGAGATGAAACAGGCTGAAGTCGATGCCAAGGTGACACAAGCTGATGCCAAGGTGACACAAGCTGATGCCAAGGTGATACAAGCCGATGCCAAGGTGACACAAGCTTCTATCAAGCTGGCACGAGTCAAATTGGAAATGGCTCAATGTGAAGAAGAGGACTCCGAGGATGAAGACCTGGAAGAAAGGACAGCACAAGTGCAGAACTGGATTGAGACATCAGTTCTGCAAGAAAGGAATCAAGACCAACCTGAACCAAGAGAGGAGCCTCAAAGGGTGAAGCCTGAAGAGAACTCTTCAACGAAGGGAGCCACAATTGAGATGCAAGCGTTGGCTGCAGTACTGAAGGAAGCCTTTGCCACACGGGAAGGACCATCAGCTCAGCCGAAGTATATCCACGAGTTACCATACTTCGATGGAAGCAGCAGTGAATGGGTGGCGTTCAAGGTGGTCTATGATGATACTGCACCAATGTTCAGTGAGGTGCAGAATATGGCTCGACTACGAAGAGCATTAAAGGGCAATGCAAGAGATGCTATCAAGAGTTTGCTGTACTCCGAGGTATCTCCGACGGAAGTTATGCAAGCCCTCAGAAGGAGGTTCGGTAGACCTGACGCGCTGGTGATAGCCGAACTGGACAAGATCAAGGCGTTAGCCAGAATATCGGAAAGTCCAAACGAGATATGTGTGTTCGCGAGCCAAATCAACAACAGCGTGGCAGCCATAAGGGGTCTGAAGAAACCACAGTACCTGCATTCACCGGAGATGGTGAAGCAGATAATAGAAAAGTTACCAACAGTGCTAAAGTTTAGGTGGTACGACTTCACGGCAGCATCGGAAGACGGTGAGTTTTCTGATTTATGCTTAGTATCTAGATACCTGAACTTGGAAGCAGACAAATGTGGAGCCTTCGCAACAATAGACGATAAGAGCGTCAACAAGAGGACTCATCGACAAGCGACGCATTCAGTGCGAGAGAAAGACTTCAGTGAAAGGGACACAAGACAGTCAGAGAAGGAATGTCCCATGTGTGACAATGAGCATTTCCTAGTCGAGTGTCAGAAGTTTCGGAAGGCGTCGGTGAAGGATCGGTGGGCCACAGTAAGGAACAGTCGCGTTTGCTTCAAGTGTCTGCAAGGGACGCATAGAAAGGAAGGTTGCAACAAGCCACCGTGCAAAGAGTGCCTTAGGTGGCATCATCATCTGCTATGCTTGGAGTCGCAAGAAAGCACTCCAAAAGAAAGAAAGGAAATAACACAAGAGAAGACAAGTGTTATAGCATCAGTGCATGCAGTATGTAATGCAAAGGGCGGTGTAAGACAAGTGCAGTTTTTAAACACTTGCCAAAATGCCAGCACGATGAAGGTAAACAAAACGCCGGAACCGCTAAGCTGGAACGAGAAGATAGAGGATAAGGAGTACGCTGCATGGAGGATCTACTTGGAGAAAATGAAACTGCTTCAAAACCTTAAAATCCCGAGATGTCCGGTGCCACATAGCACCGAGGGGGAGCTGCACACGTTCATGCATGTTAGCAAGACGGCGTATGCAGCTACAGTTTATTGGAGAGCTCGAAGTCAAGATGGAACTTACCGCGTCAAGTTGGTAGCGGCAAAGTTACGAGTTACTCCCTTAAAGCCAGTGTCGATCCCGAGGATCGAGCTACAGGCTGCTCTCCTAGGAAGTCGACTGGCACATTCGGTTGAAGAAGAGATGGAGCTGAAGTCGGTAAGGAAGACTTTTTGGACAGACTCCAGTATCGTGCTCTCCGGGATAAAGACGGACTCGAGGACCTTCAAGACCTCTCATAGCCTAGCGGAAATTGAAGATCTCACGAAACATCAGGAATGGAGATGGGTGCCGTCAGCGCAGAACCCTGCGAACGACGTGACACGCGAAGTACCGGAAGGCTTCGAAAGCCATCACCGGTGGTACACAGGACCAGCCTTTCTGAAGAAAGAAGAGGAATACTGGCCAGCAGCAAGAAGCTTCAAGAAGGAGACCACCGGTGAAGAAAAGGTAGTGAACGTCGTCGCAGCGGCAAGCGACATACATGTAGCATTGAAACCTGAGAGGTTTTCAACATGGACGAGACTTTGGCGAACCACAGCAAGGGTGCTACAGTTCATACAACTCTGTAGACATCAAGGGAAAGTCAACGTCACCAGAAAGGATCCTACTTGGAAACGAGTAATGGATAACAAAAGGCAAGTTGCGGGAAGGCAACAAACATCGTCACAGAAAGGTAGACGATACTTACCGTTGGACGCAGACTTACGCGAACGAGCTGAAACTCTGCTATTGAAAGGGAGCCAATCAAGAAGCTTCAAGGAAGACATCAGGTGTCTACAGCAAGGGAAGCAACTTGATGGCAGCAGCAAGTTAAAGAAGCTCGAAGTGTTGATGGAAAATGGTCTCCTACGGTTGAAAGGAAGAATCGACGCGATACAAGGAGTCACAAGGGACTCCAAGCGACCTATCGTGCTCGACAGTAAGGACAGATGTGCACGACTCATCCTAGAGGAGTACCATCGTCGCTCCAAACATGGAGATTACACGATGATGATGAAAGAGGTCATACAGCACTTCTGGATGTTGGGGCTAAGATCGGCAGTGAAAGTAGTACAGCATCAGTGTCAACGGTGCAAGACGAAAAAGGCCAAGCCTCAAGAATTGCGATCAGGCAATTTATCAGCCGAGAGGCGTGGAAACCCACCCCTCACGTACACTGGCGTAGACTACATCAGGTCTAAGTCAGTCACTGTTGCGAGGCGCAACAAGAATTGGAAGCTTAGAAGACGGCGTGCTTGTGGGCAGAGACACATGCAAGGCGACGCAGCGGCTTGCCGACCACTTTTGGCAACGCCGACTGCGCAAATATTTACCCACACTTCTACCGAGAAAGATCCGGAGAAGAAGCCGCTCTACAGACCTGCGCTTCGGGGTCATAGTGCCTTCAGTCGACCACAGCCTGCCCAGGTACACCTGGCCATGAGGCAGAATACAGCAAGTGTATCCGGGATCAGATGGAAGAACCAGGATTGTCGACGTCGAGACAAGAGAAAGGGTGCTGTGAAGACCAAGTTCAAGACTGATGCTGCTGGTGCCGGGAGTGTCGCCGAGCCAGGAGGTTGGTGCGAAGCACGAGGGGGAGAATGTTGGCGACAGACGTCAGAATATTGTAGATGTCGGCAGCAAGCCCAATGAATAATGTTTAGTTAAGTTTTTGTATGTGTATACAAATAACTTTTTATGACATTATGTCAGAATTAGTTTATACTAAGCGTGTTTCTATTATTTGATAGTTAAGTACTATGTGTAAGGTTGGAAACACGAGAAAGGAACCACACCAAGCAGTTTTGGTGTAGGTGAATTCATGTGGTTAAAGTGTTGGTAGGGCTAATCTGCTAACAAAACCCGGAATATTTTGTAGACTCATGTTTTGAATGTTTTTAGTTTAGAGTATATTGCAGAACATTCAGACTAGGGTATATTTAACATATTAGCACAAATTACAACTATTTAGAAATAAATATGAACGAAGTTGGAATATTGAATATTACGTAATCTTTAATTACGTAATTTGAAAAGGTAAATTTTAATTCCGCTATCTACGTTGTTTCTAATATGATAATCTTGTATGACTTAGCTCAGAAACGCTTAATCCGTTTATATTATTGAAATTGGTTAAGCCGTTTAGAAGCTATAAGCAAAAGGAGGAAGAACTTCTAGATGTAGCAAGTATTTCTCGTAGAAAGGTAGATTAATTACTGTTGTAATGTTTAATTGTGTTTTATTGTTTTATTATATGTGAGTTTACAGCACAAAGATAAACATATGTTAATTTAAGGAAATTTCTATGTTTATAAATGAATAAAAAGGAAGCTAAAAGGGTTTTGGTATAGTGAAAATGTAATCGAAATAAGTTTAAAATAACGCGGTCCTCGGCGCGGTAAAGATTGAGTTCTAGTCAGGGGTACCGTTTGGTTGATCGAAGTCAGTTGTAGTTAGTTCAGTTTTAGTTAGTTCAGTAGTAGTTAGTCACCCAGTGAGCCATAGAAAGGGCAACGGATACCGAAACCCTCCGAGCAAGACTGTGTTTTAGAAGATTTATTGTGTTTCATTTCTACAATACGTCCCACACTTTCTTGTTTCTTAAGTGGCCGTGACTGGCCGTGGTGTATTAGTGTGGTCAACATACGCATTCAGGGGTGCGTGGGGTGTGCGACGAGCCAGCGGGGTAACCCACCCACGAACATCGCACATCAATACAGGTGGGACATAGTCCCAGGGTGAGTCGACAGGTCTATCCTTCCACCCATCCGCAACACAAGTACTTTCTTGTAGTGAAGAAACTTCTACAGTGAGACAGTTATAGGCCGGGATTATTAACATGGGCTTGAACTAGAAAAAAGTTCAAAAAGAAAAGCTGGTTTAAAAGGTATATTTTATGTAAACAAAAACAAAAATTAGGAATATTCAATGCACTTTATTTCATATCATAAATAGGTAATATGTTTGGGATATCACATTTTGTTTGTTCATTTGCCAAAAGTTATCTATACTAAATACGCGGTAGGTACATGACATTTACATAATTTAAAAAGATAATTAAAACATACACAAAAATCTAGATATAATAATAATAAATGTAAGTATGAAAATATTGTACTTTATAAAATGATTGACATAAATGGTTTGACCGATAATACAGGACAACTGTCTTACTACGGAATACTGTATTACCCAGTAAAATGGGCTGTGGAGGTCAGGCAGGCAGTCACTCTATGTGAAATACGGTATTCAGCTAAATCAGTAAAGACTCCAACATAGCTTGGGAAAAGGCTAGGCAGATTATGATGAAAATTATTGATATACAACTAAATTATAATGGTAAAATACGTTATAGATCTCGAGTAGATTACATAAAAAATAACAAAATGGAACACTAGTGGGTATTGTTATTATTTCGACAATATCGCACCAATTTGTTTATAATATTTGTGCCTATTCTTCTTAAACAAATCAATTATCAGTCATACAAGTACTTAAATGATTATAAAAAAATCTTTCGCCATGAACATCACTGTTCTTTTTTATGCATACAATTCAGCGTGTCGGCAAATTCGTATGATAATTTTAGTTGGAACTAAATTGAGTCTATTTTTAGACTATTTTGATTTTAGACTAAATTGACTAGTGCAACTGTCAAAACTGACGTAAAACCTATTGTAATCTATGTCAATGGCATTTGTACATTGTCAATTTAGTCTCTAGGATTAAAAAACAGATTGAAAAAGATGCTGATGTTCCAACATAATGTTTAACACTGACGGGGCCATTGAATTTTAGACTTATTTTCAGCAAAAAGAGAGCTCTATTGTCAAAATAATAATAGATGGATAATTAAGATTATTATATACATTTTACAGACTAGTAGACTCCAGTACGATGGCACTTAATTCACAAAGTCTCTATACAGAATTATTAAGATAATCTACTATATAAAAATAAGTCGGGTTTTCCTTCCTGACGCTATAACTCCAGAACGCACGAACCGATTTTCACGGTTTTGCATTCGTTGGAAAGGTCTCGGGTTCCGTGAGGTTTATAGTAAAGAAAATTCAGGAAAAATTTCAAGAGAAAAGCAGGAAGGGAAAATCATTTTTCACATACAGCGCCATCTCTGATACACACTACAACGGCGCCAGTACGTGGTGTGTGAGTATCCCCCACGAAAATAAGTAGTTGAGACCGCGGGCGGAGCTGCGGGAAGCCGCTAGTTATTTATAAAAATAAGCTTCAAGGTACATATACTCTTTCCTTTTAAATAAAACTAATAAAAATACAATAAAGACGGATGATATTGATATTCCAAGGCATAGACCACGCACGCATCTTTGTCAATTTAATAATAATATCTCGGAACTGCTCACACACGGCCATCTGAGGCAGAGCCTGTACTATGGCAACCAGTCAACTGATAAACGTACTTATATATTTCTAAATACATACATATTACAGATAAATATCACCAACACAGAACGAATGATCGTGCTAATCACACAAAGATTTGTACTGGGTGGGAATCGAAACCCACAACCTACGGCTTAGCAGTCAAGGTCACTAGACCAAGCCAGTCAGATGCCTGGAAGATTTGCTCTTGCCTCGCCACGAAAATACTTTAAATGATAAGAGTGCCGTGCGCATGCGCATGCCTCGCTGTCTATATCCGTCTTTACTCCACGAATAAGAAATATCGAGTCGTTTATAAACAAGATATTGAATCAAATGATGACATAAGCAATTTCAGTAAAAGTTACGTAGTTAAACACAGCAAACTATACAGGATTAATTTAAAAGGAGTGGAGAATTAAGTATCATTGTTATCGCTTGTAGAAATGTCATTTGTCTCAGGGGGCTTGTATTGTCCTTCTATAGATCTTAAACTAACAATAAAGAAGGGCAATTTTACTAAGATTTATCATAAATAAAATAAAGAAAAAGATAGACTCATGAAAAAAATAGTTACCACATACGAACTACAAACTATTATTGTCTATCATCTGATATCGATTTTAATATCGATTTAACCCTTACCTCACTAAATATCGATTATAAACACCCTAGCCTCGATTATTATGTTTTATTTACAATTTATTTTATACTTAACTATTCACCAAAGAATACGTATTTTTTATACCTTAGATTATGGCCCTGGTGCACAATCAATCTCGATCACAATCATTGATTTCGATTCAGATTCAAAGTGCACGAGGCGCATAAACTTCAAATAAATTTCAATCATCATATGAATCGTCTATTTCTTTTAAACGAAAAAAAAAACAACGTAATTCGAATAATGTACCTTTACTGAACAATTTAAAAACCTATTAGTGTTGTAGATAGCCAAATAAAGTATCGATAATTTAAGCGATGGGCGTATCAGCGAAGGAGGGCAGAACGCTGGCCCCGCCTGCGCAAATAACGATAATTTTAACGTACTTATATTTGAATAACAGTATAACAAGCGAGACAAAATTATTAGGAGACCGACTACTACACGTTCATTTCGAGAATGCCGTTACCTCCCCTCCCGCTTCCTCATCCCGCGCCTCTTATTTCGCCTCTTCAGTACAAAATATCCGTACGGCGTAGGCGAAATAAGAGGCGCGGTATGAGGAAGCGGGAGGGGAGGTAACGGCATTCTCGAAATGAACGCGTACCTAGTACTTCAGTGTTCATTCATTCTTCACCCGTGTGTGTGAAGGTCCTTGTCAATGTTTTTACCGAAATTTTAATACCATTTGTATAGTTTTTGTTACAATATAGAACCTTAGTTTTAAGACATACTTAAATACTTTTGTGTAGTTTGTCTGTATGTACAATATTTCATAAATGAATAACTCATGTTACACGGTTGTTGTTTCGTTGTTAGCGAAAAGACATTTTATCGGCGGTATGTTTTAAAGTTTAACTTAGTTTAAAAATCATTGCAATTGATTCGGTTACTGATTCTAAACAAACTATTTTCAGGTTTTGTATAGTAAAAATATAAGGTGGGTGTGTTATTTAATTTATCTGAAATAGAAATGTACCACTTGGAGAATTTTGAATGTAAAATGAGAGCGTGTGGCTGGGGTGTTTGTTGCGCCGCGCCGTTTCTTCTCCCCGGCTAGAGCGCTTAGGAAGCGGTGAGGGGTGGACGAATCAAGGTGCTATCTGTGTATACGATGACGTTCAAAAATTGCTACATAGTAGCTTAATTTGAAATAAATGATAGGTATTTGTTTTTTTTTATTTGAGAAAATGCAAAACATTTATTTATTTTAAGTTTCACAGCATCTGTGTACAGTGAATCTTATGTTTCCGGTTACACAAATTGGGCTTACACAGTCGCCAATTACAGGTTAACCAGCACTCTCAGTATTTTATACGACAATAGCAATAAAGGAAGACGACGGTAGGTAGGTATTCTGTAAACAAATTTCTGTTTTATGAATTAAATTTAAGGACCGAATAAATTAAGTGCATTTAACAGAAATTCGTCTCAAAGGGGCGAAAATCTACACACATAATAAAATCGTAAAATACCAGGGCTTCAGTTTGTTTGTCAGTGCGTTTGTGCGCGCTAATCTCATCATCATGGAATAATACGAGCTCTATATAACTTCGTTCGTGTGAGAAAATAATTCAAATTTTGCTATTCCCGGAATCGCTGGAACAGCTAGGTGAGAATAAAATTGTAATTAGACTTAGCAGTGAAGGAAGTCTGGGCTCCTTGTGCCGTAACTTTTTCTACACAGCGATATGGTACTGCTTTTAATTTTTTTTTCTCTTTATTAGTTCGACAAAACGCGGGAAAATAAACGTCGAATTGTTGATGGTGAAATTAATGGAGAAGAAGACAAAATGGCTGCTGTAAAAAATAATCGCTATTTATCATATCAATCGTTATTTATTATAAAATTATTTATATAAATATTATTATAGTATCTTACAGTATTCTATCTTAAATCTAGTTTATTTTTTAATTTATTTACAATATTATATACATTTTGCGTTATTTTATTTGTGTATCAATATACTATATTACAATAAAGATTCCGCTTAGAATAAAACAGATGTTTATGTTTTTATTAAAAGCAGTGGGAAAATGAAAAAATAATTGATCATATTTTATGCAAATATTCTCAATTAAAACAAAAATCATGTTGATGAAAAACCAACAGCTCTTTTAGAAAGAGATGTCGCTATAACTGTATAGCTGCATCTCTGTCACTAGAACTACCTTCAAACCGTCATAAAACGGTAATTTTTAATCTATATAGTAGTCTTTTAGCTGTCAATGTACAAACTCATTTACGCCTCCGCCATGATGGTGAAATTGTTGCGTATTATCGACAATAACGCTAGTGTAACCCCCTTCTTGCACTGCTGGACTTGGCGTTAACTTTCCGAAACTACCCGCGAAATTATCCACGACCGGTCGGCCATTTTGATTCTGATTGTGCCCGTAGAACGATATTAAATTCGTGTAATTATATTGGTTAGTCTCTGGACCTTCAACCGAACTACATGATGAGCTACTTGCTGAAAATGGTCGCTGATTTTGAGGGTAGCTCACATAATTCGGTAGAATTTCGTTATTTTCCGTATAATTTTCGTAGAATATTTCTTGGTAGGATCCATTTTGTTGGTGGTATTCGTCTTGGGTGTCGTAGGGGGGTATAACGGGGATGTTATAGTCGGGGTAAGTGTAGCCCCCGCTGGAGTCGCTGTACTCGCTCTCGGTGACCCCGACAGGTAGTTTCTCGTGTCTGTGGGGCATCTGTGGGGATGTGGTGGGAGGAACTTGGGAGGGAGTGGGGCACTCCGTGTGGTACTTCGCTGATTGACTTATGTTGAGGATTAAGTGTTTTTCTTCGATGTCACTGTAAGAAGAATATTTTGGTTAATTTAAGTTTGCTAATAATTATAGACTGTATGTTTTATTCTTATTTAAGTATACGTACTCATCTGGAGCAACTACTTGTAGATTAATTACAAATGGAAAGGTAAAAATTGAACCTCCGACGGGACTTGAACCCGCGTCAACTGGTTCAACGCACCAGTTGCTTTTGCCAACTAAGCTAAAGAGGTACGCGTCGCTCCAAGACGTACAGCTTAACAGAGGAAGAATTTGACACCTCGGGGCACTTTTCCAAAAATTAAAACAATTGACTGCACGGATAGCCGAGTGGTATAGGTCAGCAGGTTAATTACTACTGTGCGCGACGTGCTGCGGGCTCGATCCCCGCATGAGACAAGCATTTGTGTGATCCATGGATGCTTGTTCCAAGTCTAGGTGTTCTTTGTGCATGTGATTTGAATGTTTGTGAAAACCCCTGCGTCGCAAAGATCAAATTCCTTTATGCAGGAGTCGTTTAGAAAAATCATGAAGAAACCGGGATTCCAAAAATTTGAATCTGAAATCGCCAACCCGCAAACTAGCGTGATGATCAATGCTCATTCCTTCTCTATATGGGAAGAGGCTTGTGCCCAGTAGGGACATTTATATAGGCCGGTATTATGTATAGAGAGGAGCGTTATTGGAGCCAAGAGAAAAGATAAAGATTAGACTAGAAATTAAAAACAAGACACAATTCACACAGGCTAATTCATTATGCTGAAATGGCGATGGACAGGTCACATGCTAAGGGAAAAACAAGAGAAATGGACATAACAGAATGTTACCCCAGAGATGGCAAAAGAAACAAAGTGCGACAAAATAAAAGATGGGAGGACGACATAAAAAGGTAGCTGGTCCAGAATGGATCCGAATAGCAAAAGACAGGATGGAAATCTTTAGAGGAGGCCTATGTCGAAAGACAAGCTGTTTTTGAACCGAACGCCGATATACGAAGATATAAGTAAGATAATGTTTATAAAATTTTGATAGTAAGTTAATTGATGTCAATGTTTGTAAGTTACAGCAATAAAGGCTAATTTTATTTTATTTATCCTTAGCCTATACTGTCCCACAGCTGGGCAAAGGCCTCCCCCAAGTCCCTCCATACATCCTTATCCCGTGCAACCTTGAACCAGCCCTCGCGGTACACGTCCAGATCGTCCCACCACCTCTTTCTGGGCCGGCCTCGGTGGCGCCGTCCGTCTGTTGGCTCCCATTGTGTAGCGACCATTTATTTTAGTATCCTACTAATATTATAAATGTAAAACTGTGGATGTTTGGATGTTTAGATGTTTGGATGTTTGTTGCTCAATCACGACACACACACAAAGAGATCCAACAAAACTTAAAATTATAAGATGTAGAAGTACGTTTCACAAACAAAACAGTGCAATGATGATAATCACAATTTATAATCACATACCAAGACCTATTAGAGAATTACCATTATTAAAATTTAAAAAAGCTTTAAAGACCTGGCTTGTTGATAATTGTTTTTATAGTATAGAGGAATTTCTTAGTTTTAAAAAGTGAAACTGTTTTAGAGTTATAAGTAGATACCTATTTACCTTTTTTTTGTTATATAGTACCATACTAATTTAAGTTTTCGCGTGCCTATTGAAGGCGAGATGTGTTTAGAACTTAATATTTTTTGTTTAACACCTTTTGTATATACCATGTCTCTAGCGAATAAAGATTCTATTCTATTCTATTCTATTCACGCAAAAACGGCTCAACGGATTTGGATGAAATTTGGCATGCATGTAGCCTTTGACATGGAAAGGAACATAGGCTACCTTTTATCCCGATTCCTTACATAGTTCCCGAGGGAAAATTGAAAATTGCGTACGGGCTTAAGCCGTGGGCTGACAGCTTAGAAATTTGGTATTTTTCTCTATTACAGCGCAAGCTATAACACGAGTGAAAATTTTATTCCATTTTTAGTACTTTTTGGACCCAATTCTGAAGTCCACGCAGACGAAGTCGCGGGCAAAAGCTAGTTATTTATATATTACCTGAGAACGTAATTAACGGAGACTATGCAGTGAGGCCGTGACGAGCGTGAGTTGTGGACAATGGTCGCGTAGCTCTGCATCCAAACCCAACCCCCACTCTTCGTTAAGAACCGGTAGTACCGAGACGTCACCTGGCCCTTTGTTAGCACTGAAAAGAAGATATTAAGATTAATAACTTGAATCTTCATTGTATGATCAGTACGACCAAATAATTAATAATAATACTACTAATAAAATAAATGTGAAAGTGTGGATGTTTGGACGTTTGTTACTCAATCACGCAAAAACGGCTGAACGGATGAAATTTGGAAGTAGCATTTGACATGGAAAATAACATAGGCTTTTTATCCCGATTCCTTTTCATTTCTTTTTGGACCTAAT
Organism: Plusia festucae; assembly: GCA_950381575.1. Lineage (NCBI taxonomy): Eukaryota > Metazoa > Arthropoda > Insecta > Lepidoptera > Noctuidae > Plusia > Plusia festucae. Next base: position 2,709,939 of record OX494457.1, read on the forward strand.
TTTGAAGTTCACGCAGATGCTAGTAATAAAAAAATGTGGACAACATACATTGCTCTGAATCCAAAATCCAAAAAAATAAAATCAGAGACAACGAAGGTACCACAAACACCCAGACCCGATACAATGTAGATCCGTCCATCCGGGGATCGAAACCGGGACCTCAGAGCTGGCGACACCTCGAAAACCGGTGTTTACACCACTCGACCACGGAGGTCGTCAAATTTTATCGAATACGAAGAAACGGCAAGAAGCTCCATACTCTTTTGGTCTAGTCACTAGTGGATAGTGACCCTGACTGCTAAGCCGGAGGTCGTGGGTTCGATTCCCACTTAGGACAATTAATCTTTGTGTGCTGAGCACGATCATTTGTTCAGTGTCTGGGTGTAATTTATCTATATTATGTATGTATTTAGAAATATATAAGTATCTTTATCAGTTGTCTGGTTACCATAGTACAGGCTCTGCCTAGTTTGGGATCAGATGGCCGTGTGTGAGATTTTCCAATATATTTTATTTTATTTTTAATATTAGTAGCATTACTTACGTGTACAATGCGAATCACGCATGTGTAAGACATCGGTGCCGTGGATGTAGTGGTACAGGGTTTTCTCTATCAGGTCCTGGGGTTCGTAGCCGGTTAGAGACGCCACTCTGTTGAGGAAATACACCTTTAGAATATGGTATGCAATTGTAGATTAGTTTATTTTTTAAAAGAAATATGTGTCGCACATTACTAGTATTCTTGTTAACCTCTCGTGGTAAGGTAAATGCTTGTGTTACGAGTGGGTTTACAACGGTAGTGCAATGGGTGAGATTCGAACTTCTTCTATTTTTTTTCCTTCTTTTTATTAAAAGCGACGCCCGCACTAAGGAATTTCTTGCGTCGCCGGGGTTTCACAAACATTCAAATCACATGCACAAAGAACACCCAGATTTTGAGCATGCGGGGATCGAGCCCGCAGCACGTCGCGCACAGTGGTAATTAGCGTGGTGACCTATACCACTCGGCTATCCGTGCAGTCGAAAAAACTCGTTACTTCATGATCGCAAGTCAGATGTCCCAGCCATGAGGCTACCGCCGCTGTATTGGTATAATTGGTTGTTAATTAAATGTTTTAGTACTCAACGTAACTTTTTGAAGTAAAACCTTCTTTGTCGACATAATATGGGAGAAATTAAAATTGTAACGTTTTTCTGTTACGCGCCATCTTTATTTCTAAGTCACATTTTTCCGTTACGCGCCATATTTATTTGTATCCATGATATGATATAAAGCCTTTTGCTTAAACTTTATCTACTTAATTTAGCTTTATTTAACCAATTTCTGCAAAATTGTAATAGAAGATAATTTTTCTTCATCTGAAACAGCAAACGAGCATTGCATTTTTTTAATTACCTAACTTGACTTAATTAATCTGATCCCTTGTAATTTCATTTTTATCATTCTTATTTAAGAAAATGTGACATTGGGTTTGCAATCGAACCTTCTACTCCCTCGTTAAAGAACAACTAAGCTACCACGACATAGAACGTACTCGAGAATCAAACTCCGGACTATCCCCTTTAGAAATCACTCAACCCCCCTAAATAATTAGTTAACCCTCTATTCAAGTGTCAGGGGTCCGGTCCCTTGCGCGTCGCTTTTACAGGGTTAATTGCCGGAAGTGTCAAAGAGCATACGTTTTTTTATTGTCAACAATTTTTTCGCATCGTGTGTAACGGTGATTGAATTTTTATTTGTTAAATAAAAAAATATTTGTTTCATGCTGTTTGCAGTAGATTAAAAAAAAATGGGTTAAAAAATTCATTGTTTTTTTATTGTTATGATATTATGCGAAATCATCAAAAATTGTTGGACATGTTTCATTATTGTTTTTTTACTAATAGAGTTGTAATAATAATACGTAAATACAGCCAAATAAGTATCAACTTTTGTTCATCAGAAGATTTTTTAATTAACTTATTTCCGATAAAATCGACTACAGCGAGCTCAATAATAAAATAATGCTCTAGACAGACGGACCCAACTCTTTTTTTTTTTTAAAGATTGCTAGCAATGTGGGTCGCACATTATTAGTAATCTCGTTAACCCCTCGTGCTAAGCTAAGATGCTTGTGTTAGGTACGAGTGGGATTCGAACCCGCCACCACATGATCGCAAATCCGATGCCCTAGCCATTAGGCTACCGCCGCTTCAAATTCACAGTTTATTGCAGTCGTGTTAACTGCATTCGAACTGCACCTGAACTGCAATTTGCGGTTGGATTGCAGTTGAAATGCGGTCCATCTGTCTAGCTAGAGCCTTATAAATAAATGTGGACAACATCACATTAATTCCAAATCCAAAGTATAGTAACTGAAGCACTTGTGTTATGGAATCAGAGACAACGATGGTAACACAAACACCCAGACCCGAGACAATGTACAAAAGTGTTTTTCTACATTGACCCGTCCGGGGATCGAACCCGGGACCGCAATGCTGGCAATTCCATAACACAAGTGCTTTAGCTATTTACTTTGGATGTTGTTCCATTTATTTATCTATAAAAAAAAGAAAAAACCACCAAACTCGTAGTTCTTTCCCCACTTCAAATTGTTAGTTTTTTTTATACAAAATCAATTAAAATGTAGTTAAAAGTTAACTGATGGTTTAACGGACATCCGATACTGTGTTAACAGTCCTTCTGAGTTCAAAGTGTCTAAATTACCCTCGCCATTGTTTTTTACCCCAAGTTAGGGGTGACAGTTTTTTGTTTGATTAAACAATAGGATTTTTTTTTTAAAGAGGTTTTATATCAGGATATTAATACTTTTTGAATTAGAGTGGTTTATAGATTTTTTGTTAAAAAATAAAAGAGTAAATTGTTTTTATTCTCTTTTCGAAAGATCTTTTTTATAAAAAAAAATGTATTTTTTTATGCTATAGCTCCTGAGTATAGCTCTATGTTGCATTTTGCAATCCATTTATACGTTTTACAGTAAGTGTAAGTAGTTTATTTGTTTTAAAACTAGCTTTTGCCAGCGGGTCTGCCCGTGTGGATGTTTTTTATTGCGGCTAAGATTAGCTTTATCTTTTCTTATGAAATATCAAAGCTCCTTAACAACTTTCATCAAAATCGGAAAAGCAGTTTAGCTGTGAAGTGAAAGCGTAACAGACAGACAGTTTGTTTGAGAATTTATAATATTTGTAAGGATAATAAACTCCAAACACTTTTATAATTAAAACGTTAAATTTATAGATGTGTATTTTTTTTCAAAATTCCTTAAACATATATTTTTGAACTTTTGAAGAATATTCAGTAATTTCTTCAGCAAGACAATTTCTCATTCGATATACATATCAAAATAAAACGAGCGAAACCAAATAGTAACGCAAGCGATCAATATTGTCGATTCAACGAACACCAGAATTTGCTGACGCTACGGAAGAAATCCCGCCATTGTGCACTTCAGCACGTACGAAACACAAACATTTGTTTGCAGCCAATATTCAAAATATCAATCGAAAATAGACCTTATTACCTCCATGTAAGAATTAGATATCACTCTTCGAAGTATAATATTTTATGTTAAAATGTACAAAGTTATAAATGCAGCTATTTTATAGAATGTCAATCGAAAATGCACTTTAGTCGCTTACATTATGAGTTATAAGATACTTTGATGGGTGTAGAATGTGGTATTTGTTTGTGAATGATGTCGATATTTTTCAGGTGATTGAAATTGGACTGTATACTAAATAACGTAGAGTTTATTTTGAATAAATAAAGCGTAAAACAGATATTTTGTCGCATTTATTTTTGATTTTGTCATAAAAATAATATTCGCGTCCTTGCAAGATTTGCGGTTTAATAAAAAATGTCGGGAATTAAATTTTTGTTTTTAACTAAACACAAGAAATTAACTATGGGTGGCTTTTTGGCTTTAAAACGAAGTCGCTGTCTCAGAATAAAGTTGCAACGATTTCAAAGTCTTAAGTAAGAAGTAAGTTGTTGATCGCTTTTATGTTTTATTTAGTAGATTCGAAGTAATTCGAACCCGCAACCATATGATCGCAAGTCCGACGCCCTAGCCATTAGGCTACCGCCGCTTCATTCAATTTTCCGTGACTTGACCAAGTATGGCCACTGTATAAACTAGCATGGCCACTGCTTAAGCCATGATTCATACAACCAAACTAGGTAGCAATAGATTAGACCGAATAGAATTATCAGAAATCAGTTTCATATTACGAACATCTGTGGCCCAGGTGTTAATGTTTTGATATTGAATCTCTTTAGAAATATGCGCGCCTGGTACCTAAGATATTTATTTGCAAAACTAAAAATAGATGTGGGCTTTTAATAACCGAATTAAAAAATGTGTAGCCCAAGACTTTGTTTATTAAGTATGTTTTGTATCTTTATTTAAATACTTTTATTGAAAAATATACATATACGATTACTGCTAAAATAAACACTTTACAGAAATTATATTATAAAGTAGCTTCTGCCCGCGACTTCTGCGTGGATTCAGAATTGGGTCCAAAAAGAAATGAAAAATGTGAAAGTAATGAAATTTGGAATAAAATTTTCACCCGTGCTATGGCTTGCGCGGTAATAGAGAAAAATACCAAATGTCAAAGCTAGACGCTCACGGCTTAGCTCGTAAACAATTTTCAATTATTTTCCCTCGTGAACTACTTAAGGAATCGGGATAAAAGATAGCCTATGTTCTTTTCCATGTCAAAGGCTACATGCATGCCAAATTTCATCCTAATCCGTTCAGCCGTTTTTGCGTGATAGAGTAACAAACATCCTAACATCTAAACATCCAAACATCAACACTTTCACATTTATAATATTTGTAGGATTAAATAATAGTTTTTTTTTATCACAAAGTTTTATCAAATTCGTTTACTTTTGTGTGAAAGAGTACCTAAGTTGCATACAGTCTCAAAGAATGAATAGGTAATCTGAACACCAATAAACACTGTTTAAAACATTTTAAGTAGGTAATGCGAGAAAATATATTATGTTTATTTGGAATATAGAGCTCGAATTAAAAACCAAACGGGTATTTTAATTCAAATACTATGCTGACTATATCTATATAACATTACCGTGACTATGCCCGTAGCTTAATTATATTTTAATAAGTTCTTTATTAATTTTTTATAATAAAATTTAAAATATTAAAAAATACGGGTTTTTTTTTATTTTTCATAATCTAAAAAATTTAAATTTTTGATATTATTCATCGATTTTGTTCGCGTACCGTCCGCCATTTTTCTTTCAGTTTACGGTAAAATCAATTGATTGTGTCCCATCCCTACATTTTCCCGTATTCCCAGATGGGCATGGTAATGCTGGTTATAATTAATAGTTGAAAATAACCGCGATATGGCCGGCAATTCACGCACTTCGGAGAACGTCCCATAACTCCGTGGCTAACGAACAATGCAGGGGCGTTTTCCAATGGTGTCGACACGTAGGAATTGTTTCGATTACAAGTCTTGTACTTAAATGAATGATAAAAATTAAAACAATCCAAAATAATCATTTAATTTTTGAAATATTATTTTTTAAGGCATTTCTCATAATAATTATTGAATACAGGATAATTAATACCTACCTTATATACAGGTAAGGTAAGGTTAATTTTAAAGGAGTGCGGATATTCAACGAGGTGATCAGGTGTATAAAAAAGAACAACTTTTCCGACCGATTTTCATGATACTTGACTTGTTAGATTTATCACCGTCCTGAATAGAGAAAGAAAGGCGATTTCTTTTTGTGTGCATATTACTGCATATGTATGTTTGTTAACTATTCACGCTCAAACGTCTACGTACCAATTTTGTATCAAATTTATTAGCTGACACCCTGGATTTACACTTACGTACATATTTTATCACATATTAAGTTATTTGATAAAGCGCAAATAACATCGCGGGGCGCAGCTAGTACACAAGAAGAGTTAAATAACTATAATAAATAACTCATGTTCAAATGTGTCGGAACCAATGGACAACCGCACAAGTTCAACATTTATTAGTTCACGCCAATCAGGGGCACGTAAAACGCACTCAACAATGCGTTAGCGATTCCTAGTATTGCGACCTCGACGCGCCAAGATGAGGTATTGAAGGTTAAGCAGCTATAGCTAAGGTTGGGAATAAGATGGGTCCCAGTTTTTAGTAACATAGAAAATCGATCTTAAGGTTAAGCACACAGCGCTAGTATAGGTTGAAAAAAAGATGGGTGGGTGTTTTGATTAGTACCTATAGGAAATCGATTTGAGGTACTGTAGGTTAAGTAGGTAGTTTGGTTGGGTATAGATAATCAGAAGTGATTGAAGTTAAGCAGTTTTAAACCAGGATGGGTGACCTTTGTAAGGGAACATATAGATAGAGCAAAGACTTATAAAAGAGAAACATAATAATTGTTTGTTATAATTGAGATTAAATAAGACCCTTGTAATTCAGAAAAACTGTCTAACATCAAAATTGGTTAAGTAGTTTGAACAGTTCAAAAGAGTGTTCGAAAATCTAGATTTTTTATGTTTTTAAACTAAGCTACGTATCTATATTATTAATATTCCCTAAAATAAAAAAGTTACCTACTTTTTTCAAATTAAAAATTAAAATCTATACTTTTAATAACATTTCTCATTTGTTAAGATGATATCGCCACAACGTATCGATACACCCCCATCACTAGGACTGTGAAATCGTTTCGCGTCGCACCGTTACGGCCGCGGCGCTGATTTTATTAACTCCCATCAAATTGTTTATTGTAGTAATTGTATTCCTTTTTTGGAAGTTTATTTATCGATATGTTTGTGTTCAGATTTCGCAACACTCAAACTTGTGTTATATTTTTATGATGATAATTTTATTTTTTAATAAGGTGATGTCTAAATTTGCCAAGAAACTACAGTTTTTAACCGACTTCAAAAAAAGGAAGAGGTTCTCAATTCGACTACCTATGTTTTTTTTAGTATATGTACTTTTAGACCAGGGCCGAAGCCTTCAAAATTTGTAAAAAGTGAAAAAAAATTACAGTAGGATGAAACCCATTAAAAAAGGAGGGGAATATTATAAAAATGAAAGGAAAAATAAAAAAAAGATCTACAACTTTTGTATTTGCAATTTTTTCACTAACCTCAAAATTTAGGTGAAAAATTCAAATAACCAAGTTTTTATATACCAAGTTTACAAAAGTTGTAGATCTTTTTATTACCTACAACTTTACCATTTAACTTTTTTCCATAGGACTTGTAGTTTTGCTGGAAATCAAGATAAACCATTTTTTACCCTTAAAACCTCCTCCACTTCCCGAACTCGGATCGACCGTAATTTATTTTTCCTTTCATTTTTATAATATTCCCCTCCTTTTCTAATGGGTTTCATCCTACTATAATTTTTTTTGGTTTTAAAAATTATCGACCCTGGTCTATTTCTTAATTATTCTAAGACTATTGACAAACGGTGCAGGAAGTCATCGTGAGGAAACCTGCTCCAAAAATTGGAATCTGCAATGGCCAACCCGCATTCCGCAATGAACAAGCGTGGTGATCAAGGCTCATTCCTTGTCTGGGAAGTGGCCTGTGTCTAGCAGTGATATATTGTATGTAAAAACCGTCCATAATAATACGTAATCTTTGTCAACCATGTAGGTACTTCCCTAAATTAGGGATACCCAAAATTACGTACAATATATTTTCGTAAATGTTAAACTATTGCATAGCTTTTATCGCGGGCTTTGAGTGCGGCGACCGAATTAAGAAATTCCGTAACGAAAGAAAAAAAGCCTTACACCCCCCACTCCGCCAATTTGTATAATATTTAACTAATTTCTCAATAATTTGTATAATACCTTAATTTATCTCAAAAACTAGGACCGATTTAAAAAAAACTTTTAAAATTAAATGCTACATTTTGCTTGAGTAGAAAAAAGGAAGGACATAGTCATTTTTGCTGCGATAACCGATACCCACACGAGTGGAGTCGCGGGCTACTACAAAGCCTTCTACCAACAAAAATCCTTAAACAAATGAAGCAACAGAATCAGATTTTGTAGAGTCGTACTTAACTATGTAGAAAGTAGAAAATAATACATACCTGGCATCCAAGAATATAATCCTCATATCCAGCGAGGCTCTGAACATGAACATGTTTGAGTGTAGTTTTAGTTCAGTCACCGCTGAGGGCGGGAGCGAGTGGCCGACGGCGATGAGGCCGAGCGGCGCCGAGCCCTCACCGAAGCGGCGCGCGCGGAGGTAACCCGAACAGTGGATCACCTTTGGACACGATTTTATTACGTAAATTGAAGAGTTATGATGATAATACTGATATATCGATATCGATGACTATGTCACCTCACTACCATCGGAAAAACGAACTTCACTATTCGGGGAGAGAGATGGCGGCGCGCGCGTCTCTTGTTTTATTATTGATTTGAAGCGTCGACTTGCGATCATGTGATTGCCAGTTCAAATCCCACCCATTACAATAGCGACGTGAACCCACTCGTAACATAAGCAAAAATAAAAAAGACTATAAAAGAAAAACATTTTTCTTAATTCTTAATGATTTTTTTTTAATTGCAACGTATTTCGTATTCCTTTAAAAAAGCAGTAAAAATTGACAAAGATGAAGCGTTTCAAATTTCGAACACTTCCAACGTTAGAAAGAAGTGTAGGACGAAGTGACGTCACGCGAATATTCCAATCATTGTATCTTCGTAATTATTATTTACTTACAAGACGAAAACATAACGTGTCTTATTTTTTAACATTATTTAAAACCGGACATATTTTTTATTTATTTTAAATCTTTAGAGCACTTCACTATCACACAAATCCTTCTTTTTAATTGTCATATTGACCTGAGATGCCATTTAAAAAAAATATAAGTATGTTTAGTTCGTCTCAAAAGCTGTTGATAAAATACTTGAACCGATGAATTTACATATAATTCTATACAAAAACATAGTCGCGTGTTCCATACCATTGTTCAGTACGATCAATTAAACAAACAGTGTGGGATTACTGGGGTAAGTGGGGTAAGTGGGGTAAGTGGGGTAAGTGGGGCTGGTATTAATTGAAGGGGTTTACACTTATGTGAAACAAATTAGGGGAATTTATATTGGGTGGAAAAGGAATAGGTAACATAGTGTTGATTTTTTTTTTTCCTCAAAGAAACGTCAATTTTGATAACTCAATGCCTATTAAACTGAAGAGTTATTTCGTGATCCCACAGCCAAACTGCTATGAGCATTTTTGGAATATTCTAGTTTTTAAGATTACCGTACTGGTAGGTAGGTTAAATAATAATAATAAATAAATAAAAAAAAAACTGGCCAAGTGCGAGTCGGACTCGCGCACCGAGGGTTCCGTACAAGCCTAAGTTTAAAATTATTAAAAATATTTTTTTATATGATGTTGTTAAAAATTTACGGTTTTAGCAATTTTTCCTTTACCTGTACTACAACACGTTGCTTCGTACCGAATTTCTAGATTCTAAGTTCACGGTAAGTACCCGATAAGTTTTGATTCCCTTGCGAGTATCGACCATTTGCGGAAATTTGCATTGCATTGATTACGTTAGCTTATAAGCTTCATTTTTTCACAGCTCTAAGGAACAGTAGACTTGCGTATTTGATGTTAATTTCAACTTGATACCTTGACGCGTTCCTGAGAAAAAGGGTCTTGACAGACGGACGGACGGACGGACGGACAACAAAGTGATCCTATAAGGGTTCCGTTTCTTGTGACGTAGGTACGGAACCCTAAAAAAATAACAATTTGATAAATAATTTTGAAAAAAAAAAACTTTTTTCTTAGGTACGCTCATAGACAAGATTTACCTTATATCCTGAGGTTGTGAGCCCAGCGTTCCTCTTGGCAAGCACACATTTCATTCTGATGAAGAAGGCTCTCTCACATTCGATATCCACCGTGGGTCCCCACGTACCACCCACTGGGTAGCTGAAAATATTAATATTGTTAGCACTTCTAAAAGACAGACTGCTTAAAAATTCTGTTGTTCCAAGCAGAGAGGTTTTAAGAATCGCTAAATATAAGCAAAACTGCGACAAAACATTATAAATTTATACACATAAAAATATATATAAGCTTTTTAAAGTTAGTTGATGATGAATGTTCTATCTCTTTTTCGCAAAACGACTACTTGTACGGGACAGACCCATATTAGTTTGAAAGTGTTGTAATATGACGTCACATTTCATATATCTCTCTCTGTCTTATTACCAATATTGAAATGCTTGTAACTCGATCAATATGCAAGTACCTACTTAGTGTGCCGTTTTTAGTATTCGATATAGTTTTTAGTACCTATATTTTAGATAAGTATTTGTAATAAAAAAAAAACTGGCCTAGAGCGAGTCGGACTCGCGCACCGAGGGTTCCGTTCATACAAACCTAAGTTTAAAATTTATTTTATTATTATATATGTAATTGAAAAGTTATCTTATTAGGGTTCCGTTCTTTTCTTTTAAGGTATGGAACCCTAAAAATAGAACAGCCAATTGGGACTTACCCTAGACTGGGATACTGGTGCGGCAGGTAGGAGTGAGGATGCTGCAGACTGAGTACCGCCGTCATCTCCTCATGGTCGGACTGGTGGATGTACTCGTATATCGAGTTGCCGGTCAACTCTACCTGTGGTATAACTAACTATTAGATACAGACTTTGTAAACTAGAGATATCTTTACAAGAGTTAATGCTGATAGAAAATAACCTGGGGGCCTACTCGGCCGATGTTTCGGTCGTTTCCTACAGTTACTCCGAAGTACATTATTTTTCGTTCGGTCGGTTCAGTCCGTCCGAACTTATTTGACATTAGTTGTATCGTAAACCCTACTCTGAAAGACAAAACCCGACCGAAAATTCGATTTTGACAAGACGTTTATCGGGGAATTAATGTCAAAATTCACGACATCAAAATAGTTATCTTTTGAGTATCGTAAAAATATCGAATTTGATCAATTACCTTGAGTTTTGCATGTAAGAATTGAAACAATTTATTGACTTGACTCTATTTTTTACCTGAGTGTTTGTTATGTTTTATAATTCTTTAATAAGAAATACCTAGTAAGCAACACGTTCAAGTGCTGGCAAGATCACCTATCATGACCCGCCCGCCTTAGACAAGTTACATTTCTACAAGCGTTAACGATGATAGAAATCGCTTAAATGACATTAAATGCATGGCAATGACATTTCTCTTCGATAAGTCACGTGACTTAGACCTGCTCACACACGACCGTCTGATCCTAAACTAGGCAGAGCCTGTAGGTACTATGGCAACCAGACAACTGATAAACATACTTATATATATCGAAATACATATATATTATAGATAAATAGCACCCAGATAGAACAAATGATCGTGCTCATCACAGAAAGATTTGTCCTGGGTGGGTAAGCCCACGACCTCTGGCTTAGCAGCCAGGATCACTAACTACTAGACCTTTAAATATATGGTTTTAATCTCAACTCGATACTTCCACGCGTTTCCGAGGTAAAGGGTCTTGACAAACAGACGGACGGACTGACAGACGGTATAAAAAAGTGATCCTATATAGGTTCCATTTTTTCCTTTTGAGAATTATTGTCACCAAGGAGCGCATAAAACGACATACTTACAAAAAAAATGGAAAATTAGACTCACCTGACTCAACCCAAGATGTACTGATGCGGTCTCACTAATATACATGATCTTGCCATCTGGGGCCACCACGAAGATGAAGCCATCTAGGGTCTGCAGCAGGTGGGAGCCCAGCTCGCGGATGGAGAGCTCCCGGGGTTGCGGGGGTGGTGGCGCTGCTCCCCATGCGTCACCGAGACCTGGGCAGGCAAAAATACTTGATCATTCTACTGCTATAAGTTTTGATGACACGTCGTGCTACACAGTTTTAAAATTGATTTTGAATTGCGTGTTTACTGAGTTTCGAAATTCTCAGTACCGCTGGGAGTCAGGAAGAGTGGCGGTGTTTACATCCCCGTGCCTCGGAAAGCACGTAAAGCCGTTGGTCCTGCGCCTGATCCCTCCCCGGTCGTGTCGATCAAACGTCCCATCGGAAAATGAGAGTGAAGGAACAGAGAGTGCACCTGTGTTTGCGCAGACACTTGTGCACTTTAATATCTCCTGCGTAAATGGCTGATCTCACTTGAGATTGGCCGCCGAGGCCGAAATTCGGTCTGGAGATTATTTTATAATAATAGTTTATTAGTACATAAAAACAACAACACAGTACGTAGCATATTGAGGCAGTGGGTTGTACTACCAAGTTTAAAATTCTTGTCAGCTTTCCGGGCTCCTAAACTAGGTACGCAGACCTGTACCTAGGACTTAGGAGTCAGTAATTTTGCAGCTAAAATTTAAACTCTTTTAAACTCACCATCAGGAAAAACCTGTCTCATCTTCAGATAACTGGTCGTCAATCTGATGACGGACGCCTTATCCAGCTGTGACGTAATAGCAGATGGCAGCGGCAGCAGCTTCGCCAGCTCCAGGAACTCCGCGTTTTCTTTCTCCCTTCGAGATCTTGCCGCGTTTTTACTTTTTTCTTTCATGATGGCCGCCGCGTCTGCTGGCGGGGGACTGTCTTTCCGACAATCTGGAAGAGAAAGGAAAGATTTTTAGCAACAACCAGTCTGCGTCCTCACAGCTTAATAAAGCATCATAAAAACATCCCTGACCTACGTCACGTGGAAATTAATGGCATCAAAATTATACATTCAAAAAATTATCATGTACGCTAACGAAGTCACATGCATATTTATGTCACAAGACACTCAACGCCTTTGCTAAAAAAAAATACATACTGCCATAGAGTTTCGGCGGGAAAACAACATCGTGAATCGTGATGAATTATTCAATTGGAGCGCTCCCGTGCTAATACTTACAAATGTAGCCTCTTTTCTCGCAAAGAGGTTTGTATTTGTCTATGTTTTGTTGTGGGGTTTAAGGAATAATTTATTCTGAAGAATTGCTTGTTTTTATTATAGATTTTCAAGCATTTTGTAAACTAGCCAGATTTTTATGTTTTTTTTTACTACATATATTTCAGCCGCTAGCTTACGCTGAAAACGACAATTTCTACTTTAATATTTTTGAATCTATACGTTTAACCGTTAAAGATTCTTAATTTAAAAGTTATTTGAACCGTTTATTTTTGAAACCGACGTAAGAATACTCCGCAATTGAAGGACTCATTCTCAGTCGTTTGACAGTTCTTAAATCTTAACCTTTTCGACATGAAAATGAGTTGAAAGCTTATTTTCATCTAAATTGACCAGTTATTTGTGTATGTATGTACTTCATTGTAATGCTGTGTGTTCCAATAAACCATAGTAATGTAGTGTTTCGACGACGCGTCATAAACTCGATCACAGTTATACGAAATAAACCACTCCCCGTTCTATTGGCTGGAATTAACAACTAGGGTTGCCAAGTAATTATATTATAATTTAATTCTGATTATAAACGAGGGTTTTCTCTAATAGACGACGGTCATTTTTCTAGCATTAACAATGATAGAAATCGCAACGACATTAAATATTTATGATCATGACTTTTTTTTCGACTTTATCGACTCTATCGATTCGATAAGCGTTAGGGTTAGAAATCTCACCTAGCTAAAGGGTTGGGTATTTCTATTATTTTAAAATTGTTCATCCACAGTCCTTGTCATCCCAATGCTAATTTACACGATTTTCTTTCAGGTCTAATAGAAACTTAGTTTCAAATTTTTCTAATATTGAATTAAATCAAAGAGAAATCAAATGAGCATACAATTTTTTCGTTATTAATGTTTTTAAAATATCTATTTATTTAGGCAAAATATCAATTTCGTCACAGTTATGATATTTTTAAGATAAAAGTAAGTAAGTAGGTAGCCTATTGGCTAGCTTACCGTGAGGGGTTAACAAGAATACTAGTAATGAGTGACCCACATTGTTTCCCAAAAAAATAGGTATATAATATACTAGCTATTTCCCGCGACTCCGCCCGCGGTGCCTAATTTAGTAAAAAATTAGGCACCGCGGGCGGAGTCACATTTTCCAGTGGACCAAATTGTGAATCTAAACCATCCTTGAATCCCCTTGAACTCACACAAAAAATTTCAACAAAATCGGTCCAGCCGTCTAGGAGGAGTTCAGTGACATACTCACTCACAGAAGAATTATATATATAAAGATAAAGATAATAAAAACTAGCAAAAAATTATTTATGGTCTAGTCACGCTAAGACATGGAAGTTTTTTCGGTAGTCCACTCATTTTATTTTACCTATAGTATTTATTGCTTTATAGATCCATTGTGTTTTCAATTCAATTCAACCAGTTGAGTGTTATTAGCAAAGAATATTATAGGTTTTTTTTTCCAAGTACTTAAGAATACCACCCCTGTAGACCCCAATCGACATATGGCCGTCATTTATTCGCTGCCATAAACTACCGCCGATCGGATTCCGCGCGTTCCATTTACGAATTTTGCGCGCGAATATTTATGTTTTATGGCTAGCCACTTTGGCGCGGGTAGGTACCTATAAGCTTTAAAAATAGAACCACAATATTACACGTTAATTAGAAAAAATATTTAGATTTCAATTACATCCATGTTTGTGAACTATTGATACAGGTAAAAAAATACTTACGAGGTACAGTGTTATCGTTAAAATTATTTTAAATGCAATATAAATATATCATTCAGTATTTTAAATAAACATTAATATTAAAAAAAAATGGACATTTTCAAACTGTTTAAATTATCATTTTTTTCCATAATTACCAAAAATACTTACGAATATTTAAATCGTATTCCGTCGAGCATTTTGTAAATATTTTTCTCCTTGGATACTTCATTTTGATAGGTAACTAAACACTAATCCAATTACTTAATAAAAAAAACAGTTAAGAAAAAAATAAACTAAACTCGTAACACGGCTTTTTTTCTGGCACAGGACATTACATAACCAAATCGCACTTTACGCGAACAGGTTCAAATCGATACTGGCTGCATCCACCTTTCCTGTGTCCGTTTCCGTAATAAAAAAAACATAAATGACAGGTACTAACAATGGCGTCAAATACATTGACAATAAAAGACACACTGAGATTACGTCACCAAACGTTAGACGGAGGAATAGGGGCGGGCCATGAACATAACAAAGGCAGCTTATTTTAAAACAATAAAATACTTGTAATAAGATATCTTGACGAGGTTTTATTGGTTGTTACGTCTTTACTATTAACTGTTTTAGTTCTCTAAAGATAATACTTGAGGAAAATACTAAAACATACATATATCTACTTATTTACTTTACTGGTCAGTAGGTATGTATATATTACAAATCAACATCAGTACCTTTTTGTTTGTACTACTGAAACGACGTTTTAATTTTGCGCTTGCCTGTAGCGACGGTAGCCTGATAGCTAGGTCGTCGGACATGCGATCATGGTTGTGGGTTCGAATCTCACCACTCCACTACCGACGTGAACCCACTCGTAACACGAGCATATTAGCTTAGCACGATGGGTTAGTAAGAATACTAGTAATTTGTGAACCATATAGCGGTCAAACAGATAACATATTTTTTAGGAATTAAAGTAGCCTGTGTTAATCCAGTGTTTCAGCTACCTCCATAAAAAATAATGAAAAAAATGGACCAGCCGATTCAGCGTAAAGAGGTAACAACAACACACACACTCACAAACTTTTACCTTTAAAATATGAGTTGGTTGACCACTGCATTTTTAAATCTTAGATCTTAAACAATTCAAGCCTGCATCGACCAATAGCGTCAAATATGTATGAATAAATTACTTTAAATTTAAATTAATAACAAATAATTATATACATAAACTACGTCCTAACACTTGTGCAATAATTTCAAACCCCTTTTACGTCACATTCCATAGCATAATGTAAGCTAAGTATGTCCCGCAAAAGAAGTCCCCCAAACCCGTATTGTTTTGACAAGTGTCGATTGATTCGTATTGTGTTTTGATAATGTTCTAAGATTATCGGATTTAATATGTTAAGACGTACCCGCTTGTTTCCAACCGACTTCAAAAGGAATAAGTAGGTTGTCAATTCGATTGTATTTTTTTTTTGTTTGTTATGCGGCATAGCCGGCAATTGAAGATCGATTTTAGAATATTTTTGTCATAAGTATGGGGTATACAGAGATTTGTTCTACGATTATTGAAAATTTGTTAATTTTTTTTCATATTTAATACATAATTAATATCATTTAACGCACTCACGTTTCAGTATGAAAAACAAACTAACAATTTATCAAATATGTATTATATAATGTAATTTTAGTATACTTAATCCAATTGATGCTGAATGCCTTGAACATCCTGAATGTTGCGAAAAATCGTATGCTATGTTTTTGCGAGTTTGGCCATATCTCAGTAGATATACTCAGAGTTCTTTTCGTTGTTAGGGGTTAATCGTATGACGTTTTAAAGACCAGCACCATTAATATTAGTTCTAATAAAATGTATCTTTTTCGATTTTATCCGAACGGACATCTTTAAAACCTCTCAAATTCACAATCAAAGACTCATTATCTGTATTTATTCAAAATGATCGTTAAAACTTTATCACTTAACAAAACAACTGATTATGCAAGCTCACACACCATATCGCAGTTGTAAAGAGCGAAAATCAATAAAATTTTGTTATGAATGCAATTTGCATATCCGCGCCATCTTTATTTCATTCAGCAAAAGGGCAGCATCGCAATATGACGCTTGAAAAAAATTACAATTCGAAATTCGAATCTTTCGAGTGTCCTCGAGATGTTCGGATTGGAATAGATTAATGTTTTTTTTTGTTCATTTGATTTGGGTGAGGCAATGGTATTTAACGGAATGTATAAATTCGTCCGTATTTTTCCCTATTTCCCTTGGTCACGGCATCTCACGTGAACGGCTGGACTAATTTCGCTGATTCTTTTTTTGTTGTGCTTTTTAAAGTCAGCGTGTGCAGGAAGGAGTTAGTTCGAAAGATTCGGTGACGAATGTAATTGATGGGAAAAATATGATATCAATTCTTAATAGTATTTCATCTTTTTTTTCCTTAGCCTATACTGTCCCACAGCTGGGCAAAGGCATCATCTTAAGCTGTTTTTTTTAAACTTGCATTTATTTATACACCTCTATCTAATTCTGTTTAAAGCAAATTAAAATTTAGCAAAATCAAAACTCGTCACTATTGTTAACTATGGGACCTAAACGTCAGAAAAAATATTTACATAATAATTAAGACTTCAGGAAAGGACAATGAAATATAAAACAATTACCTTTATTCAGAACTTATAATCAAAACCTAAAATACATAATAAAATATTGTTCTAAAACGCGTATTACGACTGTTTCCCACGCCCGAAACAACAAAAACTATTGAAAACAATAAAATTTGTTTATGACTCGTCACTTTTGTCACTTGTTTTGAATTTCGAACGACCTTACTATGACGTAAATTTCGGCTCGACTTCAGCAATATAACAATGTCGTCTGTAACAGAAAATTAAAAAAAAACTAACGAATTGTTTTAATTTGGGACTAGCTGACCTGACAGACGTAGTCATGTCAAAGGCTAATACTTAATTAATAATAATATCTTGGGACACGACCATCTGATCCCAAATTAGGCAGATCCTGTACTATGGCAACCAGACAACTGATAAACATACTTATATATTTGTAAATACATACATATTATAGATAAATAACACCCAGACACAGAACAAAATATGATCGTGATCATCACACAAAGATTTGTCCTGGGTGGGAATCGAACCCACGACCTCCGGCTTAGCAGTCAGGGTCACTAACCACTAGACCGACTGGCCAGAAAATGGTAATAAGGATTTTTTTTTATGTTTCGCGCAACTTTTTTTTCGTAAAAATATATATATATTGTACACTATAAAATACATTAAATACAAGTATCAGAAAAAGTATGTACACAGGCGAGCTTAACCCAGAGTGGAGTTCTCTTACTTCTCTTGGTTTTATTTAGAGATAATAGCACCATCTGACCTCCACAAGCCAGTAAAATGGTTTGTGGGGTCAGATAGGCAGTCGCTCCATGTAAAATACGTATTTAGTTATATCTGGAAAGACTGGAAGCCGACCCCAACATCATGTAAGGCGCCCCGAATACAGTCAAATTCAATGACAACGATCGGTTTTAAATTTTTTTTTTTTTGACATCAGATCACATAGTACCTACCTTATTTTTGAGACGCAGACAGCATTATTTTAACAGCTACTCAAAATTGAGTGGTGTTCTTTTTACTTTGTTCCAAATATTATTTTAGTAGATAGATTCCAAATATTATTTTATAGAAACCTAGATGGTTTTTGAAATTTTGTTTTTTTTTTTTGCATCAGGTCACATTGGTACCTTATTTTTGAGACGCAGACAGCATTATTTCAATAGCTTATCAAAATTGAGTGGCGTTCTTTTTACTTTGTTCCAAAATTTAGTAGATGGTATACAACTTACAACCAAAAGATTTTTTTTCTCACGTAACTTAATCTACACACACGTGCAGGATCCGGGCGCGCTGGTGGTCCCGTACATTAATACTAAAACTAACATAACTCTTAAAACAATATAAATAGGGTTCATTATTGCGTGACCGATTCCCAAATCCCATTTCCGTAGACAAATCTTAAGTTAAGGACATAAAGTTCATTTTCGAATAACTCACAGCGGTGTTCCTGTATGAATTTGATAGCTCTTATGTCTATGTATTAAGGTCGAATTTTCGTGATTGTTTTGTCGTGGTGGTCCCTCATGTCTTGTTTTCGTTTGAGAGCAATGTGAGGGTGATAAGATGGATGTGTAGTTTTAGTTAAGATTAAGATTTGCCTGGATTGCATTTGTAGACACATTTAATAAATATAATAAAAACTGAGAAAGGTTTTTTTGTCAAATAATTTACAGTATGAATTTCACCTTTTATTTTACAGCTCGCAGAGTTAGC
The DNA here is from genome assembly GCA_950381575.1 of Plusia festucae. Taxonomy (NCBI): domain Eukaryota; kingdom Metazoa; phylum Arthropoda; class Insecta; order Lepidoptera; family Noctuidae; genus Plusia; species Plusia festucae. The sequence continues at coordinate 2,728,960 of OX494457.1, forward strand.
AAGTTGAAGAGGCAGTGAGCTGCCTGTTGATTCTGTAAGACATCGTTTTAAACTTCAAATCTGAATCCGCTGTGAGTTTCTTGATTGGTATTCTAAAAACACGTTTGATGCACTAGCGCCACCCTTGCGAGCGTGTCAACAAGTTGAACTAAATTAACCGTGAGATTTAGACAGATAAAGTATGAGATGACGTATGAATGAATGGCATTCAGTAAAGTAATCACTGGTCACTTCGACGCTCGCTTCGCACTCGAAATTTGAAATTTATGCGAAGTGAGAGTGAATACTGATGTGAGATGCGAGTTGTTGATAGAATTTTACAGAATCGACGTGCTGGTCATGTCCGTCTATTGTGTAAGCTTTGGCTTTATTAAAAAAAACTATAAGTATCTAATCGAAAAATTAATTAGGTATTGTTGTTCGACACTTGCCCGCGATTTTCGTAAGAATGATAAAAAAAAACTTAGTCCAATGTCTGTCGAATCTCACCTCATTGCACTACCGAGGTGAACCCACTCGTAACACAAGCATTTAGCTTACCACGAGGAGTTAAGAAGAATAATGTGACCCAAATGAGCTATTTAAAGAAAAAAAAAGATAACCTTTCAGAATGGGTTGGTGTCATTAAAACAGTGATTGTTTCAAGAATTTAGTGTCTTGAAACAATCACTGTATAATAATAATATACACTAAATAATAATAATTCCTTCCACATGTTGTATAACGAAACAATTATCTATTCAAAAATATGTCTACTTCTATCTCGAAATCTTTTAATCATACTTCTTTTAGGGAAATACGCGTACGCTTACCTCTTACCGAACTAAAGGCAAACCAGATGTCAGTCATGGAAGACATAGTTTTGTTAATCTTTAAGAAATTGGATAACAACTCGCCTGCAAAGGATTATCCTAACAGAGCATAATTATAAAAGAGGTTTAACGCCAAAATATTTAAGACAGTCCACTAACAAAAGTTTTATCTTTCGGTCTACGAAAAAAAAACTCCTTTTGTATTTAGAATGTAATTTTTAATTGATGATTTAAAAGATGCCTGGTGCGTTGTAACTTGTACCAATACCAATTTTTATTACAGCTTGTCATAGTTGCGTAATTAATGATGTATTATCACTATTACTTTTTTTTTACTGCATGGATAGCCGAGTGGTATAGGTCACCACGCTAATTTCCACTGTGCGCGACGTGCTGCGGGCTCGATCGCCGCATGAGACAAGCATTATTTTATGTGATCCACAAATGCTTGTTTCAAGTCTGGGTGTTGTTTGTGCATGTGATTTGAATGTTTGTGAAACCCCCGCGACACAAGGATTAAATACCTTAGTGCGGGTGTCGATTAAAAAAAAATATTATTATTATTACCCATGAAAGGTTGTTTTGTATAATAGGGTTTATAGAAATCAATACTCGTTGCTTTTCTGTGTTAAGATTAGAATTCTTTGCTTATAAAGGTGTAATTGGGACCGATAAAGTTAATGCTAGTCTCTGATATACCGAGATTTAGCGGCGGTGGCCTAATGTCCAAGACGAACTGTTGTTGCCGGTTCAAAACGCACCCATTATATTACCGACGTGAACCCACAGTCCACACACAAGCACGATGGGTTAACACGAACACTAGCAAAGCGCGAAAAACAAATGACCATCGCATAACGTACAAATATCTACACTACATCGCACGAAGTCATCATTTACAATGTGTATTTATGTAAAAAACTTTTTTCAAGCTAATGTCTCCAAATTATGATGAAGACGAATGAGTAACCATTTTAATAAAACCCAAGCACCTTTAAACGTGGGAACAACTGACAAGTCAATAAAATTCGCGCCAAAAGGCGATCTTTGGTTTTATTTTTTTACAAGCAAAGGACAGCTAGATAATGCCATTGTCTCTGGCCGCAAAGGACGCACGTGTCTTAAGCAGGTTTTACTGTGTTTTGTTTTCCTGTTTTGTTTTTTTCTAGCGTAGTAGACACCTGTAGTGTCATTCATGATTTTTGTGTAGTAATCATTGAATAATTTGCGCTTGTCGTGGGAACGGAATGGTGTAGGATGTCCCAGTTTTGTTTCACAATTGTATGTGAATGTGCAATTTCTTGTGAAATCATGTATAGTTTAGTTATGGTAAATAAGATAGTATTTTAAATAGAAAGTACTTTTGTTGTTTGTTGTTGTTGCCGTGGGGTTTCGGCATAAAATAGAACTTCTCCCTCTTCCCGTGGGTGTCGTAAGAGGCGAATGTATAGAAACAAGGAGAATGGGCAGCAGCGATCTCCTAAAGGACTGAAAGTAAACTGCGGTCACCAACCCGCTTGCCCAGCGTGGTGACTAGGGCTATCACCTTAATCATGTCGCGCCACAACACACAGCCCCCAAATTTTAATGGAGGGCCGGGTGTTGTGGTACAACATTGTAGAGGTGTTTCTCCAGCTGTGGACCACAAATGTGTGGTCAAACGGTGAAAACCATCGTGAGGAAAACCTGAGTTCCAAAAATTGGAATCTGAAATCGACAACCCGCAATGTGAAGCCCGCGCAGTGTTGGCAATGCTCGTTTGTTCTCTATATTATTATGGGTATAGGCCTATGCCCAGCAGTGGGTCATTTACAAGCCGGTTTAATTTTATTATTTTTATATTTGATACTTGAAATAAAACAATGGTATAAAATTTCTAGCAGTGTGGGTCGCACATGATTAGTATTCTTGTTAACCCCTCGTGCTAAGCTAAATGCCTAGTGCGAACCAGCAACCAAAGGATCGCAAGTCTGACGCCCTAGCCATTAGTAGCGAATCTAACGACATCGACACCTCTCATTAATCCCTATAGTTTTTTAAGAGAGCTAAGAATTCGACAAGCTGTACTCATTAAAAATAACTCGTGTTTTAGCTCAGTCCGGTTATAACATGTTTTAAGGTTACACGACCAAAAGGAAGTCCTCTCAGCTTACTAATATATTATTCGTGTCAACGCCATCATGCCTCGACCACACTATTCGCAACTTATCGTTCAGTTTCTGAACGTTAAACTCTCACAGGCATAGAAATACAGGTTCATTCATAAACGCTGGCTTGTTTCCCACGTTATTCATAAATTGCAAAACAAGTGAATTATGCATTAGACAATAAAACCTCTTTTCGCATCCCCGACAAGTGTACTACAACACTTTTAAAAGAGTTTTTATTTGGCTGACACAAGATTGCCTTTGCCTTCCCATTTTTTTGTCTTTGACTTTACTTTGACAGTTCGATTGGCGGGATGTCTTTGTTTTCGGCGGGAAACGTTTGACAATAAGTTTTTGTAAGTTTTGTTGCTTTATTTATGGCTGGGAAAATCTGTAGACTTAAATATATAGTATTAATTTCGACACGATCTCTACGCGTTCCCGAGTTTAAAGGTTATTTACGGACAGACGGACGGACAGTAAAGTGATCCTATAAGGGTTAAGTATTTTCCTTTTTGAACTACGGAACCCTAAAAAAATATTAGGTACCATTTAAAAAACAACTATTTTAACAGGGTTACTAATTGTATAATCTAATATCTTTTCTAATTTCTTGAATTAGACAAAGTTACGACCACCTCTTAGACCCAGTTTTTTGATCCCGAGTTAACTCAATCAATGGTTAAATATGCTAATGGTTTCAAACTTCGGTAGAACGCGTTTATTCATCAATTTTTAGTCTAACAAATGATTAATTAATTACTCTCCAACTTATTTGACCATTTTATATATTAACAATTGACGAAAAACGCAGTTTGAAACCATTAGTTAGCATATTTAACCATTGGTTGAGTTAAAGATAAAAAATAGGCCTTTAGGCATACTTTATCCTAGACTATTAAACCAAACTAAATCACGAACATCCAATATATTTAAAAACATAACATTTTAATCCCTAAGGTGAGAAAACAAGCGTAAATCTCAGGAAACGGCAATATTTTACTTCCATACTTTTTACGCAACAGGCTTAGGGGATTATGCAGTTAACTACAGTTGCGTGGGGCAAGTAATCCTGTAGAAACATCTGGACCAATTATATTAATAGATGTACTCTTTTAGATTATTTATAGACCATGACTTTTTAACCGTCTTCTAAAAAGGAGAGTGCTGTTTCGATTTGTAAATAATTTAGTTGGAATTGGGATTTTTCTAATGTCCGTTTTTTAGTAATGAAAAATATCAGAGACGTATTTTTTGCTTTTCGAAGTAACGAATATCTACGAAAATACAGCGAATTTAAGTTAAGGAGTGGGGGCTCGCCACGTCCCTTGTGGCTACTATTTTCGCCTACTTGTGACGTCACAAGCCCTCGCTCGCCTTAGCTTTGTAAAAAATTGTTTATTTATAAAATATACGTATCTATTTTTTTATTATCTAACTTACTAAATAGATTTTTACTTTTACTAAGGACACCCCCTTCGGTCTTCGGAAGTTCGGACCTCGACTTTGTTCGTTGCTAACAATCTTAATAAAAAAATAGCAAGAGAGAGCTGGATCGTAGTTTTTATTAATTAGGTTAAAAGGTAAGTAAGCTAAGAAATCAGTTTATTTATCGCTTTTAAGTGGCTATAGGGTTTTTGAAGTCAGTGTTTTTTTTTTTGTCAAAAAGTTTATTTATTATTGCTATTTTGTCCGGTTCGGGCCAGATTTAATTTGAGACGAGAGCGACACATTACTGACCGCTCAAAACAAGTGTTCAACCTCAACAATGTAACATTGATTACAAACAGCTACCAAACGGTTCGTACGTGACTCTGCGCGTGCGCACCGGCTATTTACGTTAAACTCACGTTCAGCAACTATGTTGCGATACATGGCAGCTAATGAACTATGTAATTATTTATTACTATGGCAATTCTTGGGATTGTTGGAAAATTATGGTTGAGTCATTTTCAGTTGCCAGTAACAGTTGGAGAAACATTGATATTTGAACCGACTTCTAAAAAGGCGGTATGCTCATCTATATACTTATATTTTTTGTAAGAAACGATTTTACGTAAATATACCATTTTTTTTCTGGTAAAAATGTAGCCGATTCAGGGACAACTTTAGAATTTTTCGTAACATACAAACTTTCCTCATTTTAATATTAGTGTAGAAAACAGGACGCTTATAGAGAACATTATATCGAACCAACCTACAAGTGAGCAATAGTACCTATGTAGTAGTCAATGCTCGTTATATCTCTGTAAGGAAAGGAAGAAAAAAAAATAAGATTCACATTATATGCATACAAAAAATACATACACAACCACGCAACAATATTCCTAACACCAAACACCCAAAAAAACTTATGAATGAACGAACGAGTTGACTTTAAAAAAAAACTTCACTCGTAAACATATCATAGACAAGAAAAAAATGGATCGCACCAAAAATTCGTGTCGGCTCACGCACGAAAGCTATCTATAAGGATTTCGGTGACGTCGAACGTGCGCATGCGTGGACAAACATGGCGGCTCGTTTTTTCACCATTTTAGTTTATTTGTTGTGTTTGAAACTATATTTGTTTTTATTACACCGGAATGCATTCTGGTAGTCACGGATTCGCCATTAGTTGGATCCGGAACGTGGAGATTTTACGGCAGAGTTACAAATTGGTCTAATGTATCAATTAGTACGTGAAAATATTTGGGATTTTTTCGTTTTGTGTTGCGTACCTACGTTCTGTTGAACTATAGGTAGTAAATAGATGAATGAAACGAGACAAATAATTAGCTATTTAAGTCAACGTGGTATGAACAATGTTTTATTGAAAATTAACATGCTGAGTAAGTGCGGATTTTTTTTTTCAATGTCCGTTTCTTAGATAATTTGAAAATATTAGATAAGTACGTATTTATTGTTTTTTCGAAATCTATTATATATACATACATATATAATTCCAGTGTCACGATGTTTGTCCGGGATGAACTCCAAAACTACAGAACCGATTTTAATCAAATTTGCACACCGTGTGCAGTTTGATCCAACTTGAAAGATAGGATAGCATCACAAATATAAAAAAAAAATTGAGACCGTGGGCGGAGCAGCGGGAAACCGCTACTAAAGTATATATTTTCTTATACAGAGAATTTAAGTTACGGTGTGGGGGCTCGTTACGTTACCTACTTGTGTCTACTATTTTCGCCTACATATGACGTCACAAGCTTTCACTGCTGAATTTTAAAGCGCTAGTTGGTAAAATTTTATTGTTTTGAGAAAAGACTATTAGCTGAAACCCGTATTAGCTTGGTTCAAAGTACATGCTCTAGTGTAGACTCTCTTTTATTATTATTAAGTTACTTGTCAAAATAAAGTAACTGTTCTATCTATTCTTTTTTTATTTACGACAGTCGACAGTTCTGACTTTCTGAGGTAACAAACATAAAAAAAGAATACAGTCGAATTGAGAACCTCCTCCTTTTTTTAAGTCGGTAAAATACTAGAAGCTAGTATGTTGAGAATGCAAACTTTTTTTTGCAGGGGTCTTCCACATTAAGCCTGAGCGCGGGCTTTGACTGCTTCACCAGACTTTTTGTTGAAAGTGTTGAAACCATATGGGCCTCCAGACAGTGCAATAGAAAAATAACTACGTTAGAACCTTGTTTGACACCGACTTCAAATCTTCAAAGATCAGTTGATAACTTTAAAATAGATCTATTGAATTTTATGGGAATTTAAGAATTCAGTTTAATTTTCGATTTTATGAAGATAGAGGTTTTTGAAGTCGGTGTTTTTTTTTTTGTTTAAAAGTTTGTTTATTAAAAATAAAGTTAAATGTTTCGTCTGAGCATAAATTTCTATGTTCAGTATTTATTTATTTAAGTACTTTCCTTCTAGGTATATGCAAACTCTGGTTCAATGGAAGTACAGTAACTATAGAATTATGTCAGTCTGTAGTCTAGTGTGATTTTTTTTCAATGCGAATCATAATTCAGCATCATAAATCAAATTTGATGGCGTAATTACTTAGAATAAAATAGATAGTTAAACTGCGTTTTATGTTATATTTTCCTCTTTTCTACTTCTACGGTTAGAAAGGATTTGCCCTATACTTTTCCAATTGAATCTCTTCTCTCCAAGTAAAATAAAAACGATTTCAAGAATAAGTACCTCCCGGTTTTCAAAATTTATTTTTTAAAAACAAATATTGTTAAAGGCACCAACAATTTAAAAGGTTTTAGGTACTGCTATTTGCAATCGCAGTAACTTAAACCACACTCATTACTTAGTTGACATACATTTAACCATGCAAAGAGTTTCGTTAAAAAAAGTAAAAAAACATTTTCCCGGAATGGAGGCCTCAGTGACGGCCATTTTGTTTTGTTTGCTTACCTATAAGATGGCTACCGCGCGCGCTGTCGAAGTTCAAACAAACGATTTTATTGTGGACCGGTTTTCTCGTACTGGGAGGTTTCGGGACCCGTATGGACTATGGATGGTAATTGATATGGATGTATTTCGTTTTTTTTTTACGTAACTTAGAGTTATCAATGCTGGATAATAAGACGAAGCTTAAAGAATGTGGTATAGGTTGATATGGTTTTTTTAATTCGTAGAACCTATTTGACCTCTACAACCTGTTTATAAACAGGTTGTAGAGGTCAAATAGGTTAATATAAATATGGCGCGATCCATATTATATATTTATTTTATACTAATTGATTTTGATTATACCTAATTATTTTGTTAAATGAGACAGCGTGCTGCTGGGTAGTTTGTTGCGCCGCTTCTTCTCCCGACCTAGTGCACTTAAGAAGCGTCGTAGGGTGGGCGAATCAGGGTACTGTCTTTGTGTACGATGTCGTTAAAAAGTGCTATATAGTAGCCTATTTTAAAGTTTGATTTTGGTACCTACATTACAAATATAAGTCTACTTAATTATTCACATGGAAATCATCTTTACTGTAAGTAAGACATACCATCACTATTACATGTACCTATTCATTATTTCATAGGACTGCGGGACCCAAACTCTTTCTGTCATTACTGTGATCTCAGTGCTAATTGGTAGCAATGGTTTGTTAACTCATACCAGGCACCTCCATATATGTTTAATACTAAGCTGTTCGAAAAAAATAAGACTTTGTTTTACAGGTGCTAAGGTCTTAAATCCAACTGCGATGTTTTATCGATGATAAATAATGCAATAGAATGTAAATTATTGCGTTTTAAAGCGAAAAATTGTTGGTGTTAAACTTTTGGTACATTTCGACTGTAATTCGCTGAGTCGGATCAGCGCTTAGTGACAAGTCATTCTACAAAGGACAAAACATTCATGTCCACAAATGTTGGTATCAAGTATACGTTAGTAAGTATGTGATTGTCAATCAATCAATCAACTCGGTCTATCGCGGTCCACTGCTGGAAATAGGCCTTTCCCAAGTTGCGCCACGACACCCGGTCTATCCGCCAGACCCAGACATCTTTCAGGTCTTCGGTCCATCTGGCTGCGGGCGTCCTACACTACATCTATGGGGATGGGCATCTTTGTTATGGTGCGCAATCATGGGGTGATTGTTGTGTTAGTCACCACGCTGGGCAAGCGGGTTGATGACCACAGTTTGGTATTCGATCTTTAGGAGAACATTGCTGCCCATTTTCCGTGTTTCTATATTGATTGAATGTCAACCTTTTCTCACGGCTATTCTGTGAAAAACTTACTGCGACCTATCGTCTGATCTTGCGGTTCATATACAAGATTATTTTAAAAGGAGTGCGGAGCGGACATCCCACGAGATAATCACGTGCATAAAACTGAAACTTTCCCCAATAAACATAGGTCGAAATCTTAAATTGGAAAATGAAATTTTCATACAAAGTGACAGGTCACGTGACTTATGTTTGTATATAAAAATTTAAAGTGACCCAAACATATCTGATTATTTTTAACATAACCAGTCAAATAAACCGTTTAAAAACAAATATTTCTATCAAGTTAACCCTTCTCAAGAAGTTAACTACAAACAATAAGCTTGTTAAAACCTTAGCAGATAAGGATACATCTTTAAACATGTTTCCACCATTCCATAAAACCAAAACAGCTGTTAAACTGAAAAATGGCGTCATAATAATAATGGGATTATCACTACCAATAAGTAAGTTTTATTTAGATTAGGTACAACCAACCACACAGCTATAACTTACGACATTAATAGGAACTTTAATGTCGATACTGTTAGAGTCATTTTTGTGTGTACCACAAACTGCTCTGCCACCACTGCGCGGTTCACCGTATATCTTATCACTAACCAACCAGGAGTTTTAATGATAAATCCAAATAGTATACTGATACGATATGAGTTCATAAAGCTTTTTATAATGTTTGGTTAGGAGTACATTATGGGCTTATGAAGTTCATTCAAGGCTATTTTGATATACCTAATTAGTAATTTTAGTATACACTAGCCCCGGCTTCTCAAGAGTTTTATTGTAATAATAAATGCCTGGTATCTACTATTAATACTAATAGTATAAAGCTGAAGAGTTTCTTTGTTTGTTTGAACACGCTAAAAACAGGAACTACTGATCCGATTTGAAAAATTCTTACACTGTTAGATAGCTCACTTATTGCGGAAGGCTATATTTATATTGGCTCAGGGATAATGTAGAAGTCTTGTGGTGAAAAAAAATTAAATAGTTCCAGTGCCTTTTGAATTTGTTTGTTACATACGCACATAGTATTCCTGTTTATAAAATTAGAATAGATAACTGAGTGCTTAATGTGAGATTTTTACGTTTAACTTGATCGAGGCGTTTACCGCCTTTGGCTCTCTGATTGGTTATAAGCTTGGAGCGGGGCCAATCAGAGCGCCGAACGTCATAAACGAGTCGATCGCGTTAACGTAAAATAAACTTGCAATCGGCACTCTGAACTGGACTAATTGACTCTCCAAATAAACATACGAGTCCAAATATAGAACCTTGAGGAACTCCTTTAATTACAAAGTAATCCATACTAGGACCGCACATTAATAAGTCATCATATTTATTACTAAAACAATAAAGAATACTTATCTATGATGGTCTGCAATAAATAGTGCTTTATCATGAAGTTTCAGCGCATATAATGGTGGTCTACGCAATCAAACGCCTTGGATAGATAGCATTACTTACTGTAATATTAGGAACGAGTAAAATGCTTTTTCGAGTAAACAATTCTAGTATTAATGTTGACTAAAAAACGCTATTGTGGTACATAGAATAATGCGAATTTTTATATTAGTAGGTACCTAATATGTAGAAGTTTAAAAACTTTAAAAGTAATATTAGTAATATGTAGCCGAATCCGAGTTTCTTTTTAGGGTTCCGTACCGTAAAAGAAAAAAACGGAACCCTGATAGGATCGCCTGGTTGTCCATGCGTCCGTCATCTGTGAAGACCCATTTTCTCAGGAACGCGTGGAGGTATGAATCTGAAATTTACATCAAATACGAGTCTACTGTCCATTGCGAGCTGTGAAAAATGAAACTTTTAATCCAACGCAATGAATAGATACAGCCGTTTATGCCGCAAATTTGCGCAAATTTTCGACACTCGCAAGAGAATCAAAACCTACAGGGCACTTGCCGTGAACTTAGAATCTTGATATTTGGTACGAAGCAACGTGTACACGTTGAACGTAGCACAGATAAAGAAAAATATGCTAAAACCGTAAATTTTTAATTACATCATATAATAAAAATATTATTAATTATTTTAAACTTAGGTTTATAAGGAACCCTTTGTGCGCGAGTCCGACTCGCACTTGGCCGGTTTTTTTTTGTTAAGGTACTATTGAAAGTCATTGATTTATCGCTAATACCAGTATTAACCTTGATGGTCAAAACAGTAACAATGAGCAAGAAAAAGATAGGTATACTGTTAGGCATTAGTCATTCTTAAGCTTCCTACAAACTGACTTAGTAGCAGATTGTTATTTTATGACTAATTCAAAAACAATAAAACAATAGTTAAACTTGTAAAAAACAATATCGAGCACTATACGTTGCTATAGACACATTTGTAATATACAGGATTAATTTAAAAGAATCCGTATATTCTACGAGGTAATCAGGCGCATAAAACTGAACAACTTTCCCCAAGGAACATAGGTCGAAACTTTAAAATGGAAAATGAACTTTTTATACAAAGTGACAGGTCATGGTACTTATGTTTGTATGATAGATGATTTTTAATTTGATTTCAGTCAGAATTCAACTATTACAATAATAAGCTTTTTTTTAAATCTTAATCATGTTTTTATAGGATTTTCTTCATAAATCAAAAGCATAATAAGCATAATTTCATACATATTTTACCTTATTTAATACCACCCTATTGGGTCACGGTCTGTTTTTAACCTGGAGACTAAATTGACAAATAAAAATGTCAAAAACTTGCACTTCTCAATTTAGTCTATGTTAAAAAAAACAGAGTACCTATAGTCATAATTTTTTAGTGTATTCGTTATCTACTCACCTGCCATTCTTGTTTTAATACTTGATTTTAAATAAATGTCTTTATCGGCAATCATATCACGTATAACGAAAATCACAGCACAACACTTAGAATTCGAAACCGTTTTTTTTAATTTTCAAATATAGCGGTTAATCGTTACGCGCGCGATCACATGACACATCTACCGCCAAGCCACCTCTAATTCGAATTAAGAACACATTTCTTTTATGATACAAGACAATTATTATACAGCCACTTCCTTGTTTTAAGTATTTATTAAAAATCAATGTCAACGTTCAACTGAATCAGCATTTGTAAAGATGGCCGCACTACCGTGCACATTGCGATGGCCTCATTATTAAATGATTACGTTATGTATTGTAATATTTCATTGCTTTATTTGATCAGTTTTTCTTTTAAGCTTTCGTTTAAATATTGTAGCGTACTTCGCTACTTTATTTCGATGATAGATCAGGTACCGAGTACTTACTTGAAATTTTACTGTAATGTACCGTCGTATAATTATGCTGCAGTAATTTTTGTTATGTCGTCGTAATTGTAATGTTTTTTTTATATATTTTTATTTTATTACGTTTAATAAATAAAATAAAAAAATAATGAAAATAGTTACTGCTACAGTGTTCCAAGCATAGTATATATAACATAGTTATCTACTGCCAAGAATTTTGAAGACTTCATCGTCATCATAATCTCGTCGGCACAATGCGTATTTTCCTTCCATTCAACTCTCATTACTCTTCATCGCAGCATCCACACATTTCTTTCTCATGTTTCATCTTTCACACAATTCATCCATCTATTTCGGTTCTCCTCTGCTTGTATGTCCATCCAGTCATACTCATAACTTGTTTAGTAGACTTTCATATATCTATAGAACATGTCCTTACCACGACAAACGCTTACCTCTCATATGTTCATTAAAATTTTTACCTAATATTTTTTTAGGCTTTATGGTTTTATTTTTACATTCAATTGCTAGGAACTATTTTTTTTTTGTGACACATTTAAGTACTTATTTTTTAGTATTTTTAGAAATCAGCTGTCTTCCTAACTCCCAGAGCCATGATACGTGAGCAATCCGGTAAAGCTAATATTTTTGTTGACTGGGCAACCCTATATTATCCAGAGTAGGTACTATTACGAATTATTTCTTTAACATTACTTCTATTACTGCATTCAATTATGAAAATTAGTACGTAATTACTTTAAATACTTATTAATTTTATAGATAGACCACGTTCCATTCTTATCTGTATTGACAAGTCTATAAAATGTCTGAGGCATTGAGCAAGCAAAATTCTTCGCTTGAAAACTTTCTGTCCTGTTTTATAACATATGTTAGAAAGAGACAAATCATTGAATTGTGTCCTTTCGTTGCTTTCCGGATGAAAAATAAATATCTAATTTTTATAAAAAAAATTAAGTTGCAACAGAAAGAAATTGAGAAATAGAATTTGAAATTTAAAATAACGGACAGAAATATCTAGTCTTAAAACAAAAGAAATTAAGTTACAGCAATCATTGGTCACAAATAAAAGTAATTTACTATTATAATAAAATAATAATCGTTTACTTACGCGACGATCGTTAAAGCATCATAAACTTGGTTAAGAACAATGGCGGATCTCGAAGCTAACAGCCCTTGCGTGTGGCTGAATAACTAGACGCCTTTGTCAGTCCGCCGATCGATGACGATAATATGTCAAATTATGTCTCAACAATTTTATTGGGCGCGAATATTGCATTTGCGTTGAGTAACAATAGTTTAAGTTTAGTAAAACATATCTTTCCTTACATGAAATTAAATTTATAGTTAATGCGAAAGATTTTCTGTTATTTTAGACAATAGAAACAAACTAGTGTACCTACCATCAAGTTATGACGACCTTCGTGGTCGAGTGGCGTATACACCGGTTTTCAAGGTGTCGCCAGCTCTGAGGTCCCGGGTTCGATCCCCGGCCGGGTCAATGTAGAAAAACACTTTTCTGCATTGTCTCGGGTCTGGGTGTTTGTGGTACCTTCGTTGTCTCTGATTCCATAACACAAGTGCTTTAGCTACTTTGGATTCGGAGCAATGTATGTGATGTTGTCCACATTTATTAAAAAAAAAAAAGTTGATGTCGCTCGCGCTGTCCGTACGCAATGAAGTTTCGATAAAAATTACCGTAGTAGTAGCATTGGTTTCCATAATTAATCCTAAACTTATTATTCCCATTTGCATTTGAAGGGACGTGACTTCAGCGAAAGTTTAACCAAGAGGTATTTCGACTGTCAGCACTACCTATTGTATGCAGTTTTCAGCGATAAATAGATTTATTCAAGAGGAAGGATTTGTGTAAAATTATATGTATTTTTAACTGTGCTAACCGTGAAACCGGGCGGGCCCGCTAGTGTGAAATATTTAGACAAATATGCAGAGAATCCGCAGCTAATAACCGCAAAAACAAATGTAGAGTTTAAAAAGAATGAATAGGTCATTCGGGCCTTAGACCGCCTTGGGATAAACTTAAAATTAGTAATTTAATTCAATAAATGTATTTAATAAGATTAAAATTCTTATATTTCAATATTCTTTTATCCAGTAGTTTTTGAGCTTATCGTTACAAAAATACAATTTTTTCCCGTACTATTAGATAGTGTACCTAGATAATCTACACGCAGTATTTATGTGCCGCTTACATTATCAAATAATACCAGCCTGTAACTGTCCCACTGCAGGTCAAAGGCCTCGTGACATACCGAGAGAGAACGAGCATTGATTGATAACCGTAGTGATGTGATTACCTTCTCTGATTTGATCACAATTAATAGAAAATGATTTAAAAATTATTTCCAACCCGCGGAAATAATTTTTAAATCATTTTCATTTTTTTTTTAATAAAAGGCTATCAAAAAGATATATTTTTTTTTAAATAAAATATTAATGCGTTCTAATTTAAATAAAAAATAAACATATTGACGTTATGCTACGTCAAAATGATGCAGTCTGAAGGTAGTGGCCGAGTTCATGCGACCTTCACGACTCGCTACAGAAACGTGACCATGATTAATTCGTACCGTCGTTTTCCAGCTGTCAAATATCAAAGGGATCGTCTTGGTAGAGATAAATTTATGTTTAAAAGGTTAATGTTTTTATTTTATGATGTAGGTAATTACAGGACCAACAAAAAAAGTGAGCCAAACATTTATACTCAATACTCAAATCTTTATATATAATATGTCGCATTACAGTTCGTACAATTTTTTCAAATTCAAATTCAAATGTATTTATTTTATTACAATTAATACTTATAGTATAGACACAATATGGACCCGATAGGGCACAGCTTAAAGAAGTTCGGAGAGAAATTTAAGAACTAGGTATGTAGTCATTACAGAAATTATAATAATTATATTTCACATTTAGCAACATTTTAGTGTGAGTGTGTAAGTCTCAGTGTGTGTGTGTGTGTGTGGGTGAGTGCGCGCGTGTGGGTATAAAATAATGATGTCTTTAAGTTAAATTTTGAAACAAGAAAGATTTAGATAAGTATAAAACCTGTTCCTGATACCTAGTCTCTTTAGAAAATGTGAAGATATTTTTTACTATTTTTTTGTTGGTACTTTAAGTTACTGTATCATTGTTTTTAGTACTTTCATAATGATGATATAAGTTCGGATAGCCACAACAAAGACTGGCCTGTTGGTGAAAGAGTGGTTAGTGACCCAGACTGCTAAACCGGAGGTCGTGTGTTCGATTCCCACCCAGGACAAATGTTTGTGTAATGAGCACGATCATTTGTTCTGCGTCTGGGTGTAATTTATCAATTTTTTTTTGCAATGATTACAATGCAATATGGGTCGCACATTACTAGTAATCTCTTTAACCCCTCGTGCTAAGCTAAGATGCTTGTGTTACGAGTGGGTTCACGTCGGTTGTGTAATGGGTGGGATTCGAACCCGCAACCACATGATCGCAAGTCCGACGCCCTAGCCATTAGGCTACCGCTGCTTCCAAATATGAATGTATTTATAAACATATAAGTATGTTTATCAGTTGTCTGGTTGCAATACTACAGGCTCTGCCTAGTTTGGGATCAGATGTGAGTTATCCCAAGATATTATTACTTATTATTAGATAATGGTAAGGCAACGTAGCCCATACCTATAGCCATATAGACGTCGGCTTGATTAAGTGCCTGGCCGTAGAGCAAGCTTGTTTTTCTTAAAGTGAGTTAAGTACTGACTGAGTAGTCTATCTTATCAGAAAACAATAGAATATTTATATCATCTACGGTCCAACGTCCGTGTCCACCATTCCCCATTCTAATTTCACTACAATCTAACTTTAATTGCACTTCAATAATCGCCATTACAATTCCAAATAGGATTGGGGACAGCCATAAAGCTCTAAGAGCCTTATCACATTAGCGGTTTGGAAGCGGCTGCGGGGCGGAGCGGACGCGCAGCGAATGCGTCGCGAACACGCCGCGGCTGCGCAGCGAAGCCATCGCGGACGCGTGGCAAATACGTTACGTTTTCGTCGCGTGTTTGTAGCAAATTATCGCCGTACAATACAGTCAGTAACAAAATGGATTCCGACGAGGAAACACTCACACTGCTGTTGGCTTTATTACTTCGAAAGCATCAAAGAATTTGGGAAGATCCATTATCAGTTAATCGAATGGAGGAGAGCGACTACTTTGAGTTGTTTTGCAAACGAATAAAAAATAATCCAAAACAATTTCGTTCCTACCTACGAATGTAGACCTACATTTTATGAGTTTTTGCATCTGATAGAAACTGACATAAGACATAAAGACACACATTTGAGATTATCAGTGTCACTTAAAGAAAGGCTCGTGCTTTTTTGATCCCATATTACGTAACGAATTTGAATTTCATGAATAAGTAACTCTGTATCAATATCCGAATCTCCCAATTCCTGTCACATTCGTGTTACGTTACGGTCTGATGTGAGGTGGGGCGGACGGGCTGGCGTATGTACGAGACAGTACAAAATGGCGTCCACTTTGTTGTTCGCGGCGATCACGTTGCGCGTCCGCAACGAATTCGCTGCGCATGCGCGGCGTGTTCGTTGTGTGTTCGCTCCGCTTTGACGACGTTCGCAATCCGCTAGTATGATAAGGCCCTAAATACGAAACTGTAATACGATCACAATAGCACAACACTAATCCAATCGTAAAGGCAAAGGCATCACACATACAGCCAAACGATTAACATAATGTCCCCTCTAACATCCGTTTATATTAATTTCTGTGCTTTATTTAAATGTAACACGTAATAAATAAAGATTTCTACATAAAAGAGGTCGTATATGTATCGATTGTTGTAAGTACGTGACGGTGAATACCTTTGCCGAATTACGATGCGATTTGATGTTGATATTTTTCCCGCTCGCCGGTTTTCGTTGACAGCTGATCGTAGACAATAGTAACGTATATTAATGATGTTTTGTACTTAAAAGCGCAGATTTTATTTTTAAAATTAATGGAAAATTAATTGTTCATGCTGTCTCATTTTATCGCCTGTTAATAAGGATAGAAAATGATTCATAAAAAATTATAGAATCAGCACGCTGAAGTGGAAGTAGTCATGTCTGCAAACGAAGGAGTTCCTGCAACTCGATGGACTATTTGAAGAACGTGACTGGCAGCGGATGGATGAAAGCTCCCCAAGACAGGAATGGTTGGATTGGTTGGCGCTCTTTGGGGGAGGCCTACGTTCAGCACGGACGTTGGACGGCAGTGGACCTTGACTTATAGGCATTGCTAACAATCTATGCAATAAGCAAGAGAGGGCTGGATCTAAGTTTTTATTTTTTTTAAGCTTTCTATATCTTCAATTCATAATAATAATTGTACTGTATGTCTTCGGGCATATTAAAATTACGAAATAATCTTGAAACCATTTAATTTTAATCTTCAGAACATTTGAAAAATGAAAGTACCTAATTAATTTAGAATTATTCATACTCACACTACGACATATCATTCATTAGTTCATTTTATTTTCTCAATTGTATCATTCATCAATGGCCGCCCACTAGGAATTTACAAAAATGACTCATTAAAGAAGCCAAAATTACCCTACTGCGTGGGAAAGGGATCATTACACTAAAAAGACCTACTGCCGTGTTCCGTATTGTTCTGTCACGTACCAATATAAATGATGCTTAGTGACAAGGAATAATAAGCCCTACATCATTAAAATAAAGTAATAATTCGAATGACGTTACATATAAGTGACAATGTATATTATTTTTATTAATGTTTAATTTTAATCTTCAATTCTTTTGCGTGAAATAAAATTAAATTCAAGACTCAAGTAAATAGAATAAAAATTAAATTAATTTCAACTGTATTCACAATTAATTAAATAATAATTGATAATGCAGTACATACTTTATTTGGTCTTTATTTTTACCTAAAATATTTTCAACATAATTTAGTAGTGACTAGAATTTATTTTCGTTACTGCAAATGTTAAATCTTAATGACAATCGTAAAATCAACGCTATTTCCTTTGACTTTGAGTCATAATTCAAGTAACTCTTTATTCACTTGAATATTGGCTCTCGAATACAATTGAATTGTAATTTAAATTTCGAAGAGACTATAAAAAAACTTAAGTGTGATACTGCTATCATGCTAAGGTAACCGTCATACAGCCTTTAAAAACACCCAATGTTTTTCAAATGAATAGAGAATTACTCGGTAGACCTAGGTATGCTAAACTTTCTATCTACCTATCTGATTATAAGTACTTCAGTACCGATCAGTCTGCGGGGCGTAATGGGCGTTGCTACTTGCCCCGCCCGCCAGAATGAATTATTATGTCTGTCTCGAAGTCTCCGTTGATAACGCTATACGAGCTATAAAGATAAAAGCGAATTTTTATGACATTGAAACGTCCATTTTACATATTATTTTCCGTCGCAGTGAAGATAATGAAGCGAAACTGTTGTTCGTTGTTAACTCAAGAGTTATGGATGATGAATGGTATTATATTATATTGTCTTATCTACTAGCTGTTTCCCGCAGCTCCGCCCGCGGTCTCAATTTTTTTATATAGGTATAATTGAGATACAAGCTATCCTATCTTTTAAGTTGGATCAAACTGCACACGGTGTGCAAATTTGATTTAAACCGGTTAAGTAGTTTCCGAGTTCATCCCGGACAAATATCGTGACACTGGAATTAGGTATAAATAATTAATAGATGTGTTACAGAAATCAATCCAAAAAGAGTGAAGGATACTTACATCTGGTATAGACTATAGAGTCGCTTTACAAAATTTCAGCTTAAGTGTCGAATTGTCGATTAATGTATGTGAATAATTGGGTAAGTACTTATAT
Organism: Plusia festucae; assembly: GCA_950381575.1. NCBI lineage: Eukaryota > Metazoa > Arthropoda > Insecta > Lepidoptera > Noctuidae > Plusia > Plusia festucae. The sequence goes on from OX494457.1 coordinate 2,747,778, forward strand.
TAAAAAAAAAATACGAGTAGGTACCTACCCAATTATTCACATACATTATTCGACACCAATAATCTTAAATTCTTAACATACGCGGCACCGGATTTCAAGGCAAAATATGTCATTACTACGCTTTCTGTCTGATTATGATTTTTGGTTATCAATTAATAATATCAATAATAATAAATGTGGACAACATCACATACATTGCTCCGAATCCAAAGTAAGTCAGAGACAACATACCTAAGTACCACAAACACGCAGACCCGAGACAATGTAGAAAAATGTTTTTACTACATTGACCCGTCCGGGGATCGAACCCGGTACCTCAGAGCTAGCGACACCTTGTAAACCGGTGTATACACCACTCGACCACGGCGGTCGTCAAAATCAATTATTTAATAAATTCATCTTATTCTATTGTTTTGTAAGATGAAAGTATACCTCTACAACTATCCTATCCTCTTCACCTCATTTAGAAAAAAAAAAAACCGGCCAAGTGCGAGTCAGACTCGCGCACCGAGGGTTCCGTACAAACCTGTATAATATTTATAGACTTGAGTATTTGTTAAGAATTTCAATATAATACCACTACGCGTTCATGAGTAAAGGGGTAATAAGTTTAAAATTATTAAAAATATTTTTATTATATGACGTAACTAAAAATTTATGCTTTTCGCAATTTTTCCTTTATCTGTGTTATAAGACGTTGCTTCGTACCAAATTTCAAGATTCTGAGTTCACGGGAAGTACCCTGTAGGTTTTGATTCCCTTGCGAGTAGTGGCGAGTTTCAAAATATGCGGTTTTAATTCCTGTTTCTTTTGATTGCGTTGACATAGAAGTTTGATTTTGTTACAGCTTAAAGGTATTATAGATTTGAGTATTTGATATGAATTTCAATATAATACCACTACGCGTTCATGAGGAAAGGGGTAGTAAGTTTAAAATTATTAAAAATATTTTTATTATATGATATAACTAAAAATGTATACTTTTCGCAATTTTTCCTATATCTCTGCTATAAGACGTTGCTTCATACCAAATTTCAAGATTCTGAGTTCACGGGAAGTACCCTGTAGGTTTTGATTCCCTTGCGAGTGTCGAAAATTTGCGGCATAAACGGGAGTATCTTTTGATCGCGTTGACTTAGAAGTTTGATTTTTTCACAGCTCCAAGAGACCATAGACTTGAGTATTTGATATGAATTTCAGCTTGATACCTCCACGCGTTCCTGAGAAAAAAGGTCTTGACAGACAGACAGACAGACAGACGGACAACAAAGTGATCCTATAAGGGTTCCGTTTTTACCTTTTGAGGTACGGAACCCTAAAAAGAAAGAAAGAAAAGAAAAATATTTATTTGGCGCAAAAGGGCAACAGTCCAAAACTTAATCTACTTACTTAAAAATAAACTATCTATACTAAAATAAAAATAACCCTAAGTTATGGCTGTGTACCCTGCGGCTGCACCAAAAAGGCAGCTCAGTTCAGCATGAATGCCAGGCAATTACTTAGTGCCTAGCGCTGGTTTTCAACTGCACCTTGACTTTGTGGTGAGTCACGGATGAAAACCACTTTTTAAAGTAAACAAAACTTAAACAAAAACTAAACGTAAACAAAAACAAAAACTTTTTATTCTTCTATCTTTTTATTCTTATTTACATAAATAAGTATCTCATATACACATATATTGCAGTAACATTTTGCATAGCCCGTTGTATAGCATCCACAAGATTGAATACCTATCTTAAAAATTAGAACATTTATCTTCTCAAAATGCAAATAATAATGCAAATAATCTTTCTTTAATCACGCTATGTGGAAAGGGCTTAATTAATTAATTGATTACTTATTTTACCTTTAGAAATTAACATATTAATTAACCATTAGCTTAACATTGAGTTTGTTAAATAAATTCCTAGTTCAGAAAAACCGAAAACAACGTCAACCTACATTCCTTGCGCAAAAAAAAACAAAAACGAATCAAATTAAAAAACAACAGCAATGTCAGCTGCTGTTATTTCTATCATTTCAAATTTAATAAATATTTATCTTGTATTCGGCACGCGAACACTTGAGCATAGATTAAGGAAATCCAAGTGGTCTTTAATCTATGCTAACCGTGGGATTCGCGCCCTTTATTTTCCTTTCCCGCTCAAAATAAATGTTAGTTTTATTTATCATAATCTATGCTTGCAATTGGGTCTGATTTATGATTGAAAATGGAACGTTCCTTCGTAAAATGGGCCAAAGTTTGCCGTCTCAATCCTACTAATATTATAAATGTGTATGTGTGGATGTTTGTTACTCAATCACACAAAAACGGCTGAACGGATTTGGATGAAATTTGGCATGCATGTATGATGTAGCCTTTGACATGGAAAAGAACATAGGTTACCTTTTATCCCGATTCCTTAAGTAGTTCCCGAGGGATAATTGAAAATTGTTTACGAGCTAAACCGCGGGTAGACTGCTTTGAAATTTGGTATTTTTCTTTATTACAGCGCAAGCTAAACACGGGTAAAATTTTTTTTTTATTATTTTCACATTTTTATTTCTTTTTGGACCCAATTCTGAAGTCCACGCAGACGAACTAAAATAGAAATGAACTTTGAATCCGTGTAGCTATTGTAAATTATAAAAAATATGTCTATATGAGTCATTACGGGTATTTCTAAGTATTTGGTAGAGTAATGAAAACCGGTGACCTGAATAAAACGCTAAGTGGACGAATATCATTGGTGTTGTAGTAACATTACGAAATAAGGTATAGTGCAGTCTTTCTAGAAATTACTTTTTACACCAAAGACAAGATTAAAGAGAACAAGTAGTAGATCATTAATTTATGTTTGTATGATAATAAGCCTGTATTGAATTCAGTCTCTGAATGTAGTTAATATAGACGGTGTAAGAAGAAGAAAAATAAGATGGCGTCCCACTACTTACCCACCATCGCAGATGATGAAATTAAATGCTTAAATTAATTTGAGCGATCTGAGCGATGTTGTATGTTGAAATAACGCTGAACTTGCATGAAGAAGAATTATTTAAACAAGCAAAACTCTTCGGACTTACTAGCCTTAGAATTTTAAAAAACTTTACTACAGGTACAGAATAGAATATACTTTATTGTACACTAATATTTTAGACAGATTAATTACACACAGAAAAAGAACAAATCTCATTAAAGGGCGGCGGTCTTATCGCTAGTAGCAATGTCTACCAGACAACCTTAGGATAGATAAAATGACGATACTTTTGAAGAGGGGATAGTCCGTGGCATACCGCGTAATTTACTTTTAAGTAAACTGTTACAAAACAAAAGAAACCTCTTCCTGTAAATCAAAAACTACACTGCAGGCAGACCAAAAAAATACGGAATTCCAATCATAACTACAACATGACGATACGAACGATCAACGAAATACAACGAAAATGAATAAATAGGTTTCCAGTGCCAATGTTAGTGGGTTAAGAATACAAATTACGTAATAATTTTGACAACGTACGGTATTTCTGAAGGACGCTAGACGACTGTTTGGTCTATGGTCTTACTATTAGATTATAGATTTGTTTTCATTATGTATACTTATTTATAAAACACTAGCTTCTGCCCGCGACTTCGTCTGCGTGGAATTCAAATGCGGTCCAAAAAAAAATGTGATAATAATGAAAAATGGAATAAAATTTTCACCCGTGTTATACCTAGAGCTTGTAATAGAGAAAAATACCAAATTTATAAGCTGTCTGCCCACGGCTTAGCTCGTAAACAATTTTCAATTTTCCCTCAGGATTTACTTAAGGAACACGTATAAAAGGTATCCTATGTTCTTTTCCATGTCAAAGGCTACATGCATGCCAAATTTCATCCAATCTTCATCCATCCAATCCATCCATCCATCCGTTCAGCCGTTTTTGCGTGATTGAGTAACAAACATCCAAACATCCACACTTTCATTATAATATCCACAATTTCATTTATAATATTAGTAGGATAGTCCCCCCCGTCGTCTACGCTTAGATCTTTTAAACTGCGCAATTTTATGCAGTTTTCAGCAATCAATACAGTGATTGAAGAAAAATGTTTTTGTGTGTATTTATAGCCATTTATTATCAAAAAATGTCCTACTGCTGAGCTTCATGTCGCTGGGGAGTTTGTTGCGCCGTTTGTTCTCCACGGCCAGAGCACTTAGGAAGCGGTGAAGGGTGGGCGAATAAGGGTACTGGCCATTGTATTATTGACGTTTGTAAACTGGTATTATTTATGAAATAAAAGTTTGTAAGTATCAATAGTGTCATAGATATAAGAAAGAAGATTTTTGTGGTGTGTGTGTATTTTTGTAAAGTCTTCACTGTCAAAGTGTCAAACGGTTATGAAATAGTATAATATGAGGGGCTCGTGGCTAAGTGTAAGCCGTATGGTTTGATCGATAATAAAGGTTAAGCCGCGCTCGCCGCGGTTAGTCCGTGGACCAACACTGGACTAACACTGAAATATTTTTTCTAATCGGCCCTGTAGTTCATGAGATTAGCGCAAACAAACTCTTCAGCTTTATAATATTAGTTTATATAATTCTTGTTTTTTGAGAAATCTGTAGGGCACTTTTCAGGTGCCCATTGACTGACGACGATACTGCGAATTTTAATGGCTCATAACCATAGGCGTAAACATTTAAGATCGAAAACCTCCTTTTTTAAAGTCGGTTAATCTTAGCAAGTAGGTGTGAAAAAATCACAGACAAATGTAAGTTTGCTTTGAGATCCTCTTTTATTTATATTGCACGTATCGTGCATCGAACCCAAAATAGTAAAAACTTAAAAGGGACCGCCATTCAACAACTGTTTACGAATCAATCATTCATTCCAAATTCAAACGCGGTACTTTCCCTGTCGAACGTTTTAAAAAAAACAAACATTTTTAAAAATAGAACCCCTCTTTCTGCCCCGCTGCTATTGGTCGGGGGTGGCGGCGCGCGCAAGTGATTCGTCGGCTGGAGGGTGGCGTTGAAGCCTGTCAGCCAATCAGAGCGCTTCGTACAGACGTGCCCTATCTCAGTTTTGCACCCTTCAGGGTTTAAGGGCCGTAAGGTTCTGTTTGCGCTGCATTTTACATTGTTTGTCAATTTAATTGATGTTCGTTTTTTAAAGTGAGGGCTGGAAGTGGTTATAGGCTTTTGTAGATGGCCAGAGACAAAAGAATCATTGTGGAACTTCTAAACAATCCTTAAATTGAAGAGGTATATCGGTAAATGACAATATGGGTTCAAAAGCTTCAGCCAAGAAAGAAAAACGTATTATTTACGGTTTGATAGTCCGATGACCTGAAAAAGGTGGCTGGGTCGGACTGGATGTGGAGTGCGGAGAACCAGGTGTTGTAGCGCAACTGGTGAGACGCCTACGTCCAGCCTGCCTAGCCAAGGTACATTACTACAAGCGTTAACGATCATAGAAATCGATCTTTTAGAAATGTCTATTGGCTAGGGGGGCTGGTGTGGACTGGAATATGCTCAGTTTGATGTTTTCTTCTGTTTAACCTTTTCACAGAACTGGGACCAACGGCTTAACGTGCTTTCCGGCCCCAACAGTCAAAGTAGCCGGAAAGTATGTTAAATTTAGGACCGTTGGTCCCGACTGTCATACAGTGATCTTTGGCAGTCGTCAGGTTATTACAATTCTGACAACTAATCTTACTTTGGAATACTGCGTTACCCAGACAAATGGGTTGTGGAGGTCAGATAGGCAGTCGCTCCATGTATAAAACACAGTATTCATATTGTTTTCTGAGGTTTACGCGAATATTAGACATTGAAATAAAACTACTTTAAACGGATTCTATCGCGGTTTATTTTAGATTTTAGTTCCCGACGTTTCAACACCTTTGCAGGTGTCATGGTCACGGGCAGACTGAGATGCCTTCACTACTATTCAGCTAAATCCGGTAAGACTGGAAGCCGACCCCAACATAGCTTGGGAAAAGGCTACGCAGATGGCAGATCATGGGGTATGACGGCATGTCACCTTATTTAGCTGAATTCCAGTTAATGTAATCTTGACCAGACTGGTATTATTGCATATTTTATGATAAAGCTGTTGCCGGCGGCACCGCCCGCGACGTAAATTCTAGTAAGAAACATGGCCTGTCTTACTCATACATAGATAATGTAGCATGTTGCTAGTGTTACCGACGAGTGGGTTCACTTCGTTAGTGCAATGGGGTTCGAACCCGCAACCACACATGATCGCAAGTCCGACGGCCTATCCATTAGGTTTCCGCCGCTTCTAAATTACATTCCATCAATCTTGTCTTCTTCTTTGGATATTTTTCGCTTTTTAATTAAGTCTAGGTAGTGCTTACTTCGATATCGTCTCTTAAAGCCGCCATACTCGTACTTACGTCATTTTGGTACTGTCCCGCCAATAATTCGACACGTCACATATTATTAACGGTCGCGTTAACCGAACAAAGAACAAAAGCCATTCGAATTCAAATATCGAACGCTCACAAACGAACAAAGCTTTGTTTTTTTCTTTCCGTTCGACATTCGAAACTGTTTTGACGTTCCAGTGTTCCATTTTTGAAAAATTATTATTATTGCTCTTTGGCTTGAGTGGTTTACTGCTCTGAAGTATGAACTATTGATTAACTAAAATATGATATTCAGTGATTCATTGATGGCTACCTTCCTAAAATGTAAGTCACGATTCAAGGTGATAGAAATTGATTGACAACTCTCTTCGATACGTCACCTGTCGTACGACTTTTTTTTATTATCTTGGGACAGCTCACACACGGCCATCTGATCCCAAACTAGGCAGAGCCTGTACTATGGTAACCAGACAACTGATAAACATACTGATATATTTCTAAATACTACATATTATAGATAAATAACACCCAGACACAGAACAAATGATCGTGCTCATCACACAAAGATTTGTCCTGGGTGGGAATCAAACCCACGACCTCCGGCTTAGTAGTCAGGGTCACTAACCACTAGACCAACAGGCCCGACAAGTCACTTCCATACATTTGAGCGATTTCGTCAACGCTTGTAGCAATGTCACTTGGTGAGGGCAGTAAGCATATTGAAGTCTACCGAGAGTTCCGCAGTCCACACATAGACCATATTTTTTTCATGTCTTAATTACAAATGTGTCGTGGTGGCCTAGTGGTTCAATGAACGGATTTGCATGCACATGGTTGCAGGTTCGAACCCAGGCAAGTATCAATGTGACTTTTTCAAAGTTATATGTACTTTCTCAATCATTCTAAGACATCATTGACAAACGGTAAAGGAAAACATCGTGAGGAAACCTGGATTTCAAAAATTGGTATCTTAAATCGTCACCCGCAATGAGCAAGCGTGGTGATCAATGCTCATTCCTTCTCTATATAGGAAGAGGCCTGGGCCCAGTAGTGGGATATTTATAGGCCGGTATTATTATTTATATAGTTTTCGGGCTTGTCCTTGTACTTGTAGTATAAAACGATATTACTTGCCAATATTTAAGTTCTAGGGAAATATCCTATTAATTGTGATTTCCATGACAGTGTGGAAATATACGATTTTTGAGGTTTAAGCGGCCGTATTTTTTTTTACATAAACTAAGAAGTTTGATTTTTCCACAACTTGAAGGGACTCTAGACTTTTATATACAGTTTTAATTTCAACTCGATAACTCTACGCGTTTTTGAGATAAAGTGTCTTGACAGACAGACGGACGGATAACAATGTTAACCTGTAAAGGCTTCTTCCAACGTCCGTTAAACAAAGTTTATTCTTATTTGAATTTCGAGTTCTATATTCTAATGTAAGCGCCATGTTTGAAGTCCGTCGGGATTCGAAAACCGTTTTTTTTTCGAATAGAATGTGAGTGCCCACAAAATTATTAAGAAATTGTGAAATCATTAGAATAAACCAGTCAATTGTTCAACAAATCGTATCAGTTATTTATAAACCTTCAAATCCAGCCACCTATTCAACAAAACACACACATAATAAAATTATGCATTCAGAAAAAGTTTATTTACTAAGTATTTCTTGAGTAATAAAACCAAAAATAATAATAAAACGCGAAGACTTGAAATTGGCTTCCTGTCGACTATAGTTTCCTTTTTATTTTATTATTTCAAGCTGTAAGTCTTCCATATTTCATTAAATAAATAAATAAATGTATTTTATGACTTATTACTTATAGATATAAGTTATTTAAAAAAGCTCTGAGAGAGCTTCTAGTGTGATTGCGTCAAATCTATGTTATTAATTTTAATAAAAACCGTTTTTTAATAAAAGAAAATGTAATAGATATTATGTTGTGTGTATTCTTTGTTAGCTTGTTAATAAAATAATGTCATAATCAAAGAGTACACTTACATTGAAATAACATTATTTGATAACTCTCTGAAAGCGCTGATTGATCCCGAGAATTAAGCTCTATAATTATCAAGTTACCATAGTTCTGATAAGAATATAAGTAGGTAAATATCTACATACAGTCACGAGCATAAATATGTATACACGTAGCGAAATTGAAAAACAATAATTTAACAGGAACTAACCATCAATTCAACTTTTAATCATTTAACAACATAAAATTATAACAGTTCTCAAATCATGTATACATTTTTGAGTTTCAACAAAAACTTCTCGCTAAATAAGTTTTACAATTTCGCTATGTGTATACATATTTATGCTCTTGACTGTACATATATTTTTGTGATGTAATAATGTTTAGGGTTCCGTACCCAAAGAGTAAGCAACTCTATTACTAAGACTCCGCTGTCTGTCCGTCTGTCACCAGTCTGTCTCATGAACCGTGGTTGTTAGACAGTTGAAATTTCTACAGATGATGTAGGTATTTCTGTTGCCGCTATATCAACAAATACTAAAAAACGTGAGATTTTGTTTAGCTCATTTTTGCTCGTCTTTCATAACGGCAACAGGTAGTAGTACCTACACTGGAAATATTCATAGAATATTTAGTTGTCCTACTAATATTATAAATGTGAAAGTGTGGATGTTTGGATGTTTAGATATTTTGATGTTTGGATGTGTGTTACTACTCAATCACGCAAAAAAGGCTCAACGGATTTCCGAGGGAAAATTGAAAATTGTTTACGAGCTAAGCCGTGGGCAGACAGCTTATAAATTCGGCATTTTTCTCTATTACCTACAACGCAAGCGACGGGTGAAAATTTTATTCCATTTTTCATTAAGTACTTTCACATTTTTCATTTCTTTTTGGACCCAACTGAAGTCCGCACTGAAGAAGTCGCGGGCAGAAGATAGTAATAATATAATATTCTCTTTTACAGTAAATAATTCAATTAAAATAAGACAACTATTTAAAGGGGTTTCCATAGACTAAATGTGTTTTTTTTCCGTTGTTAAAGATACGGAACCCTTTTTGTGAGAAACCGACTCGCACTTTGCCGGTTTTTTTATAATAAACTAGCTTTTGCGTCGGTTACCGGCATAATAGCCTATAGCCTTCCTCATTAAGTGGGCTATCTAACAGTGAAAGAATTTTCAAATCGGCCTAGTATTTCCTGAGATTAGCGCGTTCAAATAAATAAGCACTCTTCAGCTTTATAATATTAGTATAGATATATTATGTTACAGGCAATAAGTATATCTATTTGCTTTTAAAGCTACGGCCTACTTCATTAAGTGAATAAAAATATTTTGATATTGAAAGTAGGACCTAAATGCGAAGTTAATTAATAAACTGCCCTTTCACATGTCATTCTATTAACATTGGGATTTTTCATTGAAAAGTTCATCAATTTATGTCTTAGCTATTTTGATAAACTGACTTTGTTGCCGACTGTACCTTAGTTATATTATAATATGCTTTAGTTTTAATTCGATCCATGTTTATTCATCTATGTTTAAGTTGAGTTTGACTACTATGACTTTAGTAAAAACCTAGTCAGACGCGGCCTCGTTACTGCAATAAAATATTATCTAAGCACAGATAAAAATAAGTTTATTATACAGAAAACAAAAGACGTCACAATGATAGATTTTTCCTCGTATTAGTTCAGGAGCTCAGGTAAAAACAGTTAAAATTATCAGAATCAACTTATTCGATTTCAAAAATCTGCTTAGAATTAAAAGAACATTTTTTTGTAATTACCTTACAGGAATCCAATAAGACCGACGCGAAGCCAATATACATTACTTAACATTATCACAGAACACTATAAAACGTAATACGTATTTATTTACAAACACTAAAACACCGCCATTGTTATTCGAAATTAAAAAAACGAAACGTCACTATCATATCCGTTACACTTTCGAACGCACTTAAAAATTCAAACTTTTTAGAAAAACATTTTTATTAAACAATTAATTAAATTTGAATTATTTAATAACAAATTGGAATTCACACGTCAGCACGTTATCTTGGGTCGATCGTCGGCGGTTGACTGACAGATGCCTTGTCCCGCTTTCGCTTCCAGAGGGATAGGGGCAAGAGGGCGACGCCGGGGGGTAGAGTGGCGAAGGGAAAGGGGGAGGAGGGGATAATCCCGGCTGAGGTGTGCGATAACACCGTAGAGTATTTTGACACGTATTTTTGCTATAAGCTGTTTTTTAGGATGGATGTAAGCAGTTGAGTCGTTGCCTCTGCCTATGTGTGACTTGAATAACGTAAGTACATAAGTTAATTGATTACACATAAATGTTGATAAGAACGGACTCCAATTGAACGAAAATACATAATGACATTTATACGGGACCACCTGTGAGGTATACGAATACCCTATCGAAGAAATTTTTTTTTAAATCGATCAGTTCATTGACAGTTTACGAATATTTCGTGTAACAAACACACAAAAAATACAGTAGAATAATAATGAGAAACTCCTTTTGAAGTCGAAAAAAGGTGAAAGGTGTTACTCCCATAACCTGTATTTTAATACGTAAAAGCTTTTTGTAACAAAAACTTCTCGTAAAACAGGTAGGTGTTGAAAAGCTCAATCTTCTACCGCACTGTGCCAAAATGGAGTGATTTGAGTTTATCTTGTAAATTTTTAAATAATGTCTAGGTAACTAGTTTGTATAACCTCTTATAAGTCGAATTTTTGTCTAATAAGTCGAAAATAAACTAAAAACAGACGTAAAACAAAAAGTGTAATGAATATGTAAATTTTAATACCGCGCAAGCAAAGACTTGTTATGTTTATTTTACCTACATGTTAGCACCTAAACACTAAAGTCTAACTCGCTAACTTTGAAGCAGAATATGCTAATCATATTCCACAAACATCAACAAACATTTTATCTAAACCGTCTCCACGCTATTCTCTTAAAATAATCCATAAACAAACGCCATATTTCCCTAAAAACGACATTTTATTCCATAACATTACGCAGACGAGACCATTCCGACCACAGACTAAACAAAACGAGCGCGGGAAACAGGTTTTCCTTTTTTTTTCAAGTCATTTGCATTTGACGTTTGCCACTTCCCGCCTCCGCGCGCCGCGGCCGCGGATTGGTCGGCGCTCAGCCAATGGGCGTCCATTGAGCCTATTTTATAATATGAACGTCCGGTGAATTTTTAATTTGAATTGGCTTTATATTTTTTTGGAACTGAATGCCTTTTTTTTCATTGTCTGTTGTGCAGTGATTAATGTGACTTTTGGTATTAAATACTACAATGAGATTAACCTTTTTTCAGTTTCGGTGGGAGCTTTGTTGTTTTTTTCCTTTATAGATATATACAGAATTTTATTTATTTCTGTATGCCACATGAACATAGAATAGCTACGGAAAAAAATCAATTTAGACTAATTATTAAACAAAAGTGTCGTGGTTATTTTGCACAAGGCAGGTTCGAACCCACAACAAGGCAAGTACAGTCACGAGCATAAATATGTATACACATAGCGAAATTGTAAAACTTATTTAGCGAGAAATTTCGTTGTAAGTCAAAAATATATACATGATTTGAGAACTGTTATAATTTTATGTTGTTAAGTAAATGATTAAAAGTTGAATTTTATTGATGGTGAGTCCCTGTAAATTATTGTTTCACAATTTCGCTATGTGTATACATATTTATGCTTGTGACTGTACCAATATGACTTTTTAAAAGTTAAGTATATTGTACTTCCTTAATATATGCTAAGACATCATTGACAATCGGTGAAAGAAAATATCTTAAGGGAACCTGGATTCCAAAAATTGGAAGTTGATATGAAGTTGGTGATCAACGCTCGTTTCTTCTCTATATGAGAAGAAGCTTGTGCCCAGCGTGGGACATTTATAGGCCGGTATTATAGAAAATTAAAATACAGGGCGGAATATTTAATGCCACCTAGAGAAAAACAAATTTGTTCATAGGAAACATTCCTTTATTTTTTTAAAGAAATAAAATTGCATTCGTAGATTTTTGAAAATACGCTTGATTGACCGCGGAATTGAACGGGATAAAAACCTAAAAAGTAAAAAGAGAAAAAAAAAAGTTTTTTTATGCCACGTTACGTTTTGCTTGGACTCAGAGAATAACCCCCCCTTTGGGATTCGGATATCTAATCAGAGTAGATTCGTTTGTGCTTGATAGTTTCATATCTAAAAAGCTTACCAGATAACGACGTCCGTGATCGAGTGGTGTACACACCGGTTTTCAAGTTGTCGCCAGCTCAGAAATTCCGGGTTCAATCCCCGGACGGGTCAATGTAGAAAATCACTTCTACATTGTCTCGGGTCTGGGTGTTTGTGGTACTTTCGTTATTCTATAACACTAGTGCTTTAGCTACTTACTTTGGATTCGGAGTAATGTATGTGATGTCCACATTAAAAAAATATATCTAATAACCTTACCAGATAATGACCTCCGTGGTCGAGTGGCTTACACACCGGTTTTCCAAGTACGATAGGTACTTGGGTCTGAGGTCCCTGGATGTTTCGATCCCCGGTCGCGACTGAGAGTCTAATCGTTAGTAGTAGGTACCTACTTTGTCTCTGATACAGGTCCTTTTGCTCCTTACTTTGGGTTCACAGATATTTATCTGATGTTGTCCATAATTATATTATATATTATTATTTATAAACAGTTGTATAGATAAACCTAAACGTGCTCTCTTTCCTCCCTCACCTCGATCATTTTAGTTAGATTCGATTTTGAATATTACATAAAAGTAAAGGCCAAGTGACACTTCTACAAGCGTCTCTCAAAAACATATGTAAGTGACAAGCCCGAGTCACGTGACTTATCAAAAACAAATGTCATTTCCATACATTTAATGTCATTTATGCGATTTCTATCGTCGTTAACGCTTGTAGAAATATACCTTGGTTAGAGGTGCAGGCCGTACTGTGATTGACTGACGATGGCGAGCATAATGTTTCACGTAAAATGCTCGGTTGTCTTCCAGCATCAATGTCATTCTCGATACTATAATGTCAAAATCTTCTTCAACAACTTGTCAAACACGTGTCCACTATGGGACTTTCCGAAACAAGAACGTGCAGAATGTACCAGGAAGCATACGAAACGCCTCAACAAAGTCTCATGGACTGCGGACCTTTGATGCGCAAGCGTAGCTTTCACCTGGGCAAACACATCGTAAGCCCACAGGATGTAAAACATATCGCCTCCTAAAAGATACTGTAGTACCTACTTAGTACGCAATGATAACTCTTCTAAATAATATTAAAGATGAATTATAATTTGACTTCACTAGCTCTCTGACTATGAATAACTAAGTGATTTCTTTATTGCATGTTACATAAGAATACTATAATATTATTAAGTTTAGTTATAATATATTTTCATATACCGTATCTATCATTATTTACAGTACATAAAATCGTGTGTTTCATAGTTTTTATAAATAGAGGTACTTACTTTCCAAAAAGCTGTACGAGTAAATCGTTCATAACTATGTTTTGCTCGCGGTTCCGCCTGTATTGGCCAGGTAGCCTATAGTCTATAATGAAGCCTATTTGATTTGAATTTAGCCTTCCTCGATAAATGGACTATCTAACACTGAATTGTTCAAATCTGACCAGTAGTTTCTGAGACTAGCGCGTTCCAAACAAACTCGTAATCGTTACTATAATAATAAATAATAAATATCTTGGGACGATCTCACACACGGCCATCTGATCCCAAACCAGGCAGAGCCTGTACTATGGTAACCAGACAACTGATAAACATACTTTAAATATATTTCTAAATACATACATATTATAGGTAAATAACACCCAGACACAGAACAAATGATCGTGCTCATCACACAAAGATTTGTCCTGGGTGGGAATCGAACCCACGACCTCCGGCTTAGCAATCAGGGTCACTAACCACTAGACCAACAGGCCCGTCATGTAATATTATATGAGCATTTTAATTTATTTCCGCACGGAGATCTCTATTAATAATAATATTGGCCTATAAATGTCCCACTGCTGGGCACAGACCTCTTCCCATGGTCAGAAAGAACGAGCATTGATCACCACGCTTGCGCACTGCGGATTGTCGTTTTTTTTTTTTTTATTAATGTTTTCTCATGATTTTTTCGTTCACCTTTCGCAATGGTGTCTTAGATTATGAAAAAAAAACATAACTTGTGAAAAGTCACATTGGCGGGTTCGAACCCGCAACCAAGAGCATACGGATCTGCCCATTGAACCGCTAGGCCACCACGACCCATGATTAGCTTCTAGAAACATATTATTTACTAGCTTTTGCCCGCGACTTCGTTCGCGTGGAATAGTGACTTCCGGCAGATTTTTGGTACTGAATTGATGCCGATTCTTGACCAATAGATGGCGCTGTATGTCCGGAATAAATTTTATTTTTTATTTTATTTTTTGTAATAAAAACTATCCTATGTCCTTTCTCAAGTTCCAAACTATGTCTGTACCAAATTTCACACAAATCGGTTCAGTAGTTTAGGCGTGAAGCAAAGACAGACAGACAGACAGACAGACAGAAAGACAGACAGACAGAGTTACTTTTGCATTTATAATATTAGTTTGGATATCTACGACTGTTAAATATTCAGCAGCCTGTATCTGTCAAACTTTTCTGTGCACAGAAGGTAAGACTGCGAAATTTGTGAGAGTGTGTGTATGTTTGTTATTTCTTCACGCTTAAAACGCTGGACCAATTTTGATAAAATTTTGTATAAAGGTAGCTGACATCCTGGAATAACATATAGGCTACTTTTTTTCCCGAACAATTACACATAAATTGATAACAAGCGGGAAACACGCGGGGCGCGGCTAGTTTTTCATAAATCGCCATACCTGTGCCAAAACTCGTGATGCACCGTTTTTTCAAATAAATCCCGCCTACAATAAGATCCAACAATTAAAAGATTCTTAGTTTACTAAACATATAACGAGTGTCATAATTATAGCCGTCGTTAGTGAGCGCCATTTTGAAACAAATTGAACTAATTTTCCACCCTAAGGGGTCCTCCCTCCGACGTGAAAGTTACCGTGTGGGGTGATCTTAATGCTGTAGATAAAAGGTGTTTGTAGAATATAAAATACTTATTTTTTGTAGATTTCTAGTTAAAAAAATGTAAATTGGTTTTGAAACATCAAATGTTACATTTAAATGAAATCATTTTTCAAATCGGCCGAGTAGTTCCTGGGATAACCAAACAAACTCTTCAGCTTTATAATATTAGTATAGATCTATACGTCGTATCAGGATTATTTCATGCACGCACTCATTTTAAAATAATCCTGTATGTCGCAGAATTATTATTGATTTTTCGAATTCATGTGGAAACACTAGGTAAGTATATTGCGAAACAGGTTTAATAATTAATAATACCGGCCTATAAATGTCCCCCTGAGGCCTCTTCCCATATAGAGAAGGGATGAGCATTGATCACCACGCTTGCTCATTGCGGGTTGGCGATTTCAGATTCCAATTTATTTGGATTCCAGGTTTCCTCACGATGTTTTCCTTCACCGTTTGTCAATGATGTCAATGATTAAGAAAGTACACATAACTTTGGAAAAAGTAACATTGGTACTTGCCTGTGTTCGAACCTGCAACCATGTGCATGCGAATCCGGTCATTGAACCGCTAGGCCACCACGACGTTTCGGGTACATTTAAACTATTTTGTTTATGTCCGGTTTTGAATAATGTAAGAATTTTAAACTCGTATGTGTTTGTTCCTTCTTTATATGAGAAAAGGCTTGTGCCCAGCAGTAGGTACATTTATAAAACCGTATAATATGTTTTCTTTCGTCTCAAAACAAATCATTACGAAGACACAGTGATAGGAAAATTCGCGTGACGTCACTCGGTCCTACAATTTTTGCTTAATCTTTGACGTATTGTTTTCTGAGGTTTACGCGAATGTTAGACATTGAAATAAAACTACTTTTAAACGGATTTATCGCGGTTTATTTTGATTTCAGTTCCCGACGTTTCGACGCCTTTGCAGGTGTCATGGTCACGGGCAGACCATGACACCAGCGAAGGACAAAGGAATCCGTTTAAAAGTAGTTTTATTTCAATATTTTTTGACGTTTCAGGCCCCGACTCCTGAACTTTAAAAGATTCTTTGAATATTATTGGTTTGTTAATAAAAAAATATCTACGTGTCAAGATTTTAACATTCTGCTACTCTTATAAGTTTAATACTAGGACATTGAACTGTCTAGACTACAAATTAGTGTAGAGTTCTACGACATCAGTAGGTACCTACCTATAAGTATATTTTGTACAGTATCAGATGATGTATCGCTGTTGCCGCTATATCAACGAATACTTACTAAAAAACACAAAATACAATGTATACCCCTTATACAGGTACTACTACTATATATTACTCCTATACAAGAAACTTGTAGGTATATTTTTCTGTTATTATAAATAACTAGCTGTTTCCCGCTGCTCCGCCCGCGGTCTAATCCTATTAATCCTATTACCTATTAATATTTATAAATGTGAAAGTGTGGATGTTTGGATGTTTAGATGTTTGGATGTTTAGATGTTTGGATGTTCGGATGTTTGTTGCTCAATCACGCAAAAACGGCTGAACGGATTCGGATGAAATTTGGCATGCATGTAGCCTTTGACATGGAAATGAAATGAAATGAAATATTTATTTTTTTCGAGTAGACCTTTACAGGCACTTTCAAAACGTTAATGACGCTAGTTGCGCGGTTCCAAGGTGTCATTCCTATGGAGAAGAACCGGCAAGAAACTCCATAGGTTACTCTTTTAAAATTGGTTATGAGTATACAATTTAAATAATATTGAGTAAATAAATGCAGGGTCTTTCCTCTTTCCCGAAAGGAACATCGGCTACCTTTTATCCCGATTCCTTAAGTAGTTCCCGAGGGAAAATTGTGTAAGAGCTTAAGCCTTTGGCTGAAAGCTTAGAAATTTGATATTTTTCTCTATTACAGCGCAAGCTATAACACGGGTGAAAATTTTATTATATTTTACATTACTTACTTTCACATTTTTTATTTCCTTTTGGACCCAATTCTAAAGTCCACGCAGACGAAGAATGAATGAATGAAACATCGTGACACTGGAATTATCTATAATAGATTGCAATGAACTCTTCTTGCGTGAGTCCGACACGGACTTGGCTGATTTTTTTTTTGCAGTGAAAATCAAGGAAAGAACCTACTTGATTTGAGTTCCCATTCACTAACAATACTAAAACATCCAATTAAAAATCAAAGCAAACAATTTTTCTAAACCATTGACTCCAATACGTTGTTAATGATGGATAATAAAAGAATAAAACAATGCTCTATGGTCTGCCACGCGAGTCTTGTTAGCGGCACGCGTCGCGCCGTGTGACGTCACCCGTGCGAACGTGACGTCACGCGATGTGATGACGTAATGAACGGTAGATTTGACACAAGTTCAACGAAAAACTTGGAATAATGGGGTAGTTGTGAGACAAAGTAATAGATTTGTATAAATCAAATAAATTTTAGAGGCTATTCTAAATTTGTACATATCTACTACATAACATAATTATATGAGTCGTGAACCTACCCACCTAAAAATATTCGAACGTATGTATTTAGTCTTTTAAATTGGGTACTTAACTTACTTGACTACACTGATATTTTTGATTAGTAGGTATGTATCTATATATATAAAAATGAAACCCGTTTTCCGTTGTCACGACATAGCATGAAAACGGCTTAACCGATTTGGCTGATTTTGATCTTAAAATATTTGTGGAAGTCCAGGGAAGGTTTAAAAGGTGTAAAACATAAATAATAAGTAAAAAAAAACTGTTCCTAAACTCGGGAATTACCTTAATTAATTTACTTTTGACAGAACGAAGTCTGTCCGGGCAGCTAGTTTGAAATAAAAAAGTCAGTGACTGGCATATAGAACGTTACGATTGTAGAAATTGTCAAATACTTACAAAGTTTGTAAACTAAGGGTTGGTTTCAGAATAGTTTACAACTCTCGATTACATACTAAAACTGTTTTTCTTTTATAAGCTTATTACTACTAAGTATTACTAGCAATGTGGATCGCACTGGTATTCTTGTTAACCCCTCGTACTAAGCTAACTGCTTGTGTTGAGAATGGGTGCACGCCGGTAGATACCTATACTAGACTTTAGCTCGAACATCATTATTGTTCACATATTCCTACCACAATTTTAATATGATCTATTTACCATAGAATAAGCTATAATGAATTCTAAATCTATTCTTCCATGTTTCTAAACCGCCTACAGCGTTTTTTAAAAGCGGTTTCATTCACAGCGGCGGCGGGAATTCGTGGGAGTTTTGCGTGCGACACAATATGGCCGCTGGCGCTGTCACACCAGGGGATCATTATAGCGTGTGATACTAGAGGACGATAATTGATATCATTATTATATGCTCACTACTGGAACCCTTTGGCTGTGTGATATAATATTTTTAATTACGAAAGTTACAATGTATTTAAAACATCGTCCTTCTATGAAAAGGAAAACAATGTGAGCAAAATGTGAAGAATTGGATGCAAAAATTCAAAACATATTTTGGTACCTAGATACTTACTGTACAGTTTTAATGTAATCGTAAAAAATAGCTGACGTTAAAATCTAAACACGAAATAATGTAATACAGACATACTTTAAAAAAACAATAAAAGATCTATTGTATAGAAGTCCGAATTGCATTTTTATTATTTGAACAATTTGTAAATTAAATATTTGAAAAGGATTTCGCTAGAATTACTAAGAATCTCATTAACTGCCATCTAGTGATAGATTTATAAAACATTGAAGCGCCATCTCTATGTAAATAGCATAAACTAAAAAAGTTGTTTATCCATTCCACAACAGATGGCTGTATACAATTATTTTTTCTTACTGCCATCTAGTATCAAGTAGACGAAGCATTGCTTCAGCAGCGACCTCTTGAATTCAGTAGCCTGAACTAAAGTCACTTGCATGTGTCCATCTGACAACAGATGGCACTATAACAGTCTAACTTTTGCGTAATTAATTGGAATAAATCCCAAGTTACTAGTACTACTATTTTATATAGAGTTACTTTGAGATTTTTATTGCCAACTGTATAAATATTCCTTTTTATCCAACTATGGCAAAGCACTTTCAATATACTTACCTACGAAAAAGTAAGTAGTACTTACTGAGTTGAAAAAGGTCACAGATTTAATTCATTACAAAACTGTTATAATTATGCCACAATATACTTATTGTGTATGATAAAGTATGGAACAGAACGTTATTGTTTAATAGAAAACTTTTTATAATTAGCTTATGTTTCGCATTCAGTACTGAAAGAATTATGATCAAGTCCTGTAAAAACACAGGTATGTACACCAGAACTAAGGCGAGCATACACAGAATGAATGGAATGATATGTTGGACAATGCTAACTATAGCCCAAAATATTAATTTGTGTTTTCACACTACTTTGGTGATACAAATTCGGAATTTAAACACAACATTAAAAAGTTACGGACGAAGTTTCGTTCGAAAACTGATAATAAAACACATAAATATTATAAAATATAAAATTTAATCTTAAAATAATCTTAAAGTATCTATAGTAACATAATATTAAAAAGCCAATTTCTTCATTAACAAGTACATGTGCTGGTCCACTTCGAAACCGTGGAGGTTGTTTGCGTCACCCTGGAGACGCATTAGGAGGCCTCCAAAGGAGACGTAGGCCGCCAGACGGGATGCCGGCTCCATTGCTCCTTCATCACCTTCTATTCTGTAAGATATAATATTATGTTATTTTTTTTATAATAAGGATGTATGGAGGGACTTGGGGGAGGCCTTTGCCCAGCAGTGGGACAGTATAGGCTAAGGAAAAAAAATAATAACTTACTAGCAAGTTGTCGCACATTACTAGTAATCTTGTTAACCCCTCTGGTAAATGAAATGCTTATGTTACAAGTGGGTTGATGTTGATAGTGTGTTGGTATTCGAACCAGCAACCACATGATCTCAAGTTTGATTCCCTAGCCATAAGGCTAATACTGCCAATTCATCACTTTTTAAAAAGTAGACATCAATGTGTCATTCTGAAGGAAGGAATGAAAAAATTGTAGGCATTTATTACTGTGGGTCAGCTGGTGGCTTAATAAATGAAGACCACCAGGAAAGATATGAAGTGTGATCATGGTTTTAAATCTAGGATCCAGTGCCTTGTTAGAAAATCACACTAAATAGTGTTATAGGAATCCTTTAAAGTAATAAGGTCCCTCAGAGTAGTTTAAAAAAAAAGAAGATAAAACTACACTTTATAGTTCTACAGTTTCTCGTATACTTGAATCTTATTACTTAAATATAAAATATATTTAAATAATTTGCAAAATATAATCTAGTGTTAGATACAGATAAATCATGTTCTTAGCTCTAAAAGAATTACCATTTTTTTTAACTCGAATAATGCCACTTTAACTGTAATTTGTCGTTAAAACAATTAAGCATAACAAAATACGTACTTATACATTATTTACAAAATTAAAAGGTACCAAGCTAACCTGTAAACTTTGCCCGACATGACATACTCGAAACTGTCGGCGCGGTTTCCCTCCGTTTCTAGAGGGTTCCATTCTCCACCATCAGGATAACCATTCTCCCTAAGAGTCGTAGCAAGGACTAATCTAAACTTATCACCAAGTTCCATAGGATAAATCCATGAATTTATATCTAAAATAAGGTCCATCTTGAACGACTCTGATTCGCAATGTAACCTGCTACATCTGTCGAATTTCTTTCCCTCTGGGTCTATGTCTTTGACGTTAAATATGTCCTCGAACAGTACGCCTGCCATTTTTTATTTAATAGTTTAATATATACAACTGAAAAAGAAAATAACACGCTTTGTATCAAAGCTTGACTTTAATTTTACATGACAAGACATGACAGTAATTATTTTTAAACTGTTGGTACACCTGACCTAAGACATCGTATGCGTTCGGATCATTGACTTACAAATAATAATGAATATTATAGACTTTGGACAAATTTTCTTAATATATTATAAAAAAATGGGTGCGTGTTCTTATATACACGCGTGAGAAGTTAAACTTTACAGTGATGCACATAACATATATAAAGCGCAAAAAATATAACTTCAAAAAAATATTATTATAGCGGCCTATAAAATGTCCCACTGCCCCACAGCTGACCGCAGGCCTCTTTTCATAAAGAAAACGAAAAAAATAATGATAAATCATTCTGTATAGCCTTAGCAGTCATAATTCAACAAAATTTTATTTATATTTATCTATTTTGCGGCATCGATGCACAAAAAATAGTCTTCATTAAAGTCAAAAACCGCTCCATACCAAGTTTTATCTAAATCGGTTTTGTGGATTAGCCGTGAAAGCATAACAGACAAACAGAGTTACTTTCAGTTTTATATATTGGTATTTTATATTTATTATATTCGAACTACTTTTGTAATTTTCGAAAAAGATTAATGATAATTACTACGTGTATCCGAATTAAAAAGATTTTGTTTATCAGTTGGTAGTTTACGAAGATTTTTGTTCGACCGTGGGCGACATCTGGCGACTGTCGTAATTAGTTCATTCATAACCAAAATGGAATTTTAACTTCAAGCAAGCTTGAAGCTAACCTAAAACTAAAGTTTGCACGTGTCGGCTCTTTGTTTGTGCGTTTTAAATTAAATTTACAAACAATAGTTGTAGTTGGCACCTACGATTGACCTACATATCTTGTTAACTTAGTATAGTGTGTAATCATAAAAGAAACAAGCGAAATATTTCAAAATGACGGAAGTTTTACAACCCGGCGCGGAAGTGTTTTCGGAGAAGAAAAAGAAGAAAATCAAGGAGAGCAAAGAAGGAGTGTCGCTTGGCCAGTTCCAGAAACTAGGAGACTTTAAAATCGAGCCTACGGAGAGCGTCACTAAGTTAGATACAGCGTATTGGCCATTGTTATTGAAGAATTTTGACCGCCTCAACGTGCGCACTAACCACTACACGCCGCTTCCTTTTGGACACTCACCTCTAAAGCGCCCGATTTCTGAATATGTGAAAGCTGGCTTCATTAATGTCGACAAACCGAGCAATCCGAGTTCACACGAGGTAGTTTCATGGATTAAACGCATATTAAAAGTTGAGAAGACAGGTCACTCGGGCACGTTGGATCCTAAGGTGACAGGTTGTTTAATCGTGTGCATTGATCGTGCGACGAGGCTTGTGAAGTCTCAGCAGAATGCTGGTAAGGAGTACGTCGCAGTTTTCAGTTTACACTCCGCTGTGGAAAATGTTAAAAAGGTTACCCAAGGCCTGGAGAAGCTGCGTGGTGCTTTATTCCAGCGCCCGCCGCTCATATCGGCCGTCAAGCGTCAGTTGCGTGTTCGTTCAGTGTATGACAGCAAACTGCTGGATTTTGATAATGAGAGAAACATTGGCGTGTTCTGGGTGAGCTGTGAGGCCGGGTCTTACATCCGTACCATGTGCGTGCATCTAGGACTCATGCTTGGCGTTGGAGGCCAGATGATTGAGCTCCGGAGAGTCCGGTCAGGTATCCAGGGAGAGAAGGAAGGTATGGTGACTATGCATGATATCTTAGACGCTCAGTGGGCTTACGAGAACCACAAAGATGAATCTTACCTCCGTCGTGTTATCAAACCTTTAGAAGGCTTATTGGTAGCTCACAAGAGGATATTTATCAAAGACAGTGCTGTTAACGCTGTCTGCTATGGTGCTAAGGTACTACTGCCCGGTATCTTGAGATACGAAGATGGTATAGAAATCGATCAAGAAATAGTCATTGTTACTACGAAGGGAGAAGCAGTAGCATTAGCCATAGCCTTAATGACCACATCAACAATGGCGTCATGTGACCACGGTGTTGCTGCCAAACTTAAGCGAGTAATCATGGAGAGGGATACCTATCCTAGAAAATGGGGCTTGGGACCAAAAGCATCTCACAAAAAGCAATTAATTTCACAAGGAAAATTAGATAAATTTGGTAAACCCAATGAGAATACTCCATCAGAATGGTTGAACAGTTACGTGGATTACAAGAAGAAGGATACTAATGGAGATGCTGAAGATGACGTGGGTAGGAAGAGGACAGCGAGCACGGCTAATGCTGATGATCCTGACAATTCCGTAGAAGCCAAGTCGGAGAAGAAGAAGAAGAAAAAGAAGAGGGACAGTGAAGCAGCTGAGGCTGTGTAAGTATATACAAACATATATTTTCCTCTATGGTTTTGTGTTTCTAGCCAGCACCAACAGCTTTGTCCTTAAGAATGTCACTTATCACATCAAAGTAGCCCATTCGCTATTGGGAACAAAATTACGACAAATTCTATCAATAGTGGTTTAGACATTTATACTCTGCACCCAACTGAGTGCTGAGTTAAGAAACTCCCATTCAATGCTTGTAAACAATTTTAAATACAGGTACCTATTTAATTATTAGTAGTAGTAATCATATAATTTGTAATAATAATATTAATACTTTATTATTTTATTTTGTAGTATAATTAAAAATTAGCTGCGGACATTCAAAGAAAATTTGGTTTGACTATTAATCTACATACACTAAGATCACTTTGTTTGTACTACACTTGTAAGTCGAGATAATATTTAGTGCATCTTCAATTTATTTATATTGTTTCTTTTTCTATCCGCAGAGTGGAAGATGGCTCGGGTGATGCTACCATGGAGGCTGAAACAACAACAGAAGCCGATTCGTCAATACGCAAAGAAAAGAAGAAAAAGAAAAAGAAGGACAGAGAACAAGAAAGAGTGGACGAATAATAAACTGTACAATATAGTCTAGGTTTAAGTTGAGAATTTTAAATAGGGTAAGGATGAATTAGATAGAAATAAAACAATTTATTATCTTTGCAAGCAAATCAACTGTCACTTTTCCGACATTTTCGCGCCTTTTTCTTATTTTGTAATGCTATGTTTCACTCATGTATAAACTTTCTAGCATTTTATAAACTTACATAAACAGTAAAATGATGGTAATGATTAACTAGATTTAATGACGAACTTAAAAAATATACCAGTGGCTTCAAACCATTTGATTTGATTTTTATTAGTTTTAAGCCAGTTTCCTAGAATTTACTTGTGTAAATTATGATAAGATTACATTGTAGTCAGTACCTATATAATTTTATGGGACTTTCTAGGTTATATTGTGTTGTTATAATTAAATGTTGATAAACTAGCTTAATATCGCCTTCATAATGATAGTAGAAACCTATAGTTCTTGCTAGATTGTAAGTCAAATAATAAATAAACAGACGTTTCTTATATTTTTATATTCAAAATACGGGTTTTTCAGAGCATGCATTTAGCTTAGATTCCCGTGTTAAACTTCCTTTTATAGTGAAGATTTAATTCATAAGCCTGGTGCTTGAGTCTATTCAGATGAAAATCTATTAAATGGACGCGTGTACATAGTACATTACTGTTTTTTTTTCATCGATTATGAATAAATCTCCCAGTTATTTTACCTTTTCATTATAATTGCGATCGATTCGACTAATTAAAAAAACATGGTGTCTTTTTTTTAGAATTATTATCTCTGGAACGACCGAACGACCCAAGTCTTGAACGAAATAAATTTTATAAATCAGTCTTGTTGCATCATTGCTTTATAAAAACTTTATATATAAAGATAAACCTATGTAGCCTTGAAAGCAAGGCAGCTAACTGATGATTGGAAATCGTGCCTAAACTACTTAGAGCAAATTCGGTAATCGGTATTATGGAAACTTGTTTTTGAAATTAATAAACTAATAATTGTTAAAAATCATAACTTTCAAATGACTTGATTCGTAAAAAGTTAAGAAGAAATAAAGTAAAATCAAAATATATGATTAGGTAATGCGTAGGTAGGTACCTTTTTATGTTTTTCTTCAATTGCGCATTTTTGTAGGAACTGACAAGTTGTTTGATAAAGTTTTAAAAGATGGCGGCATCCTACAATGCCATTATGCCAAGGGCATAGCTTAAATTAGCATAAGTTGTTTTATTATAAGCGCTGTTTTTTAGTATAGATGATAAGTTATGTTATAAGATGTTTTGTTGAATTGTCAACATTAAATCTTTACTTTAAATACTGATGTTTTGATTTCAGTCCACTAACAATAACCTATACTTAGGTATTCGTAGCCTAGAAATTAGTAATGATTATGAATCTACCTACAGCTTGAAATGTGGAACATTCTGTATCATCATTCTGTATGTAATATCTGTATAGGTAGATAATTGGAAAATTCCTGAAAACTTCAGCTACGAACTTTGTCGACCGCGTTTTACGTCTATATTACAATTTATACTTTTTCTTTAGTGGCCAAATTGGTGCAGGCTTATTGGCTACCTGCAGCCAACAACCCAAGCGATGTTCACTGGATAAAAATAACTGTTAAAACGCATTATGTTGTATTAGGTATAGTTGTAGTAGATCTAGGTTACCTATATACCTACCTATTTCAGTTATTGATTGTGTTTGTGTACCTACAATAAAATCGCTTTAGTTTACATCCGCTATATCCAATGCCTGCTGATCTGTGAAAGTTAAAAAAGTAAGTACCTACTACGACTTGAATAGATAGGTACTAGACAACAGGTAGGTACCTACCTACCTACCTTGAGTTGTAAAATTGGGTATGAATAAATAATTAATTGTTCGTGTTTTTAAGGTACAATATTATGTTTAGAGTTCGTATTTTTTTCGCTACTAAAGCTGAATAATAAATACAGGAAAAAACGTTAGTAGGTATGTAGAGAAGATTCTTTTGAGCAATATTTGGTAAGTACCCAGGTTTCAAAACTTTTTGTTCCACTATACATACGGTACAAACAAGATGGCGCTGTAATGTACACAAAGTTGGTAATTTTCTCAACCCTGTTAATACTTATAGATATAATGTTAGCTTCTCGAAAAATAATAAATCTTAAAATATCAAGTCTGAGTAATTATAAAATAATCAAACAGTCAGGATGCTAATAACCTTAGACAAGGTAGCGTACAGTATTAATTACGAGTTTTTTGACTTAGATCCCTTTGATCAAACGACTTGTTTTTGAAAGTGTAAGGAGTTGGATTTTCACCTAATGCTAATGTAATGATCATCTTACAAGTAGCAAGCGTACGCTCTCTCTTGATAAGGTTTACCCTCGGAACAGAAAAATAGGGTTTAGTGGTTTAATATGGTTGGGTTTACCTTAAAAAGGAATGTCATCATTTACTTTTTCAGTAGGGCAGCCCCGTAATTGTCATGTCAATTCAAAGTCAACAAAGCGAAAGTTGATGTTTGTGGTGTTTATTTATCTTTTTTCGTTTCAATTAATTTTAAATTATGTTTTGGACAGAAATTGTGACTGACAATGAACTATATAATTATGAATATCTCTCAAGACAAGACGTGTGCAGATTATGTTGGAGCGAAAATGCAGAAAACGACATAGTAACGACTGAAAATATCGAACACCTTTCTGATAACTCTCCAGCTGAAATAATAAAAGACTGTTTGCAAATAGATATTAATGATGGTCTTCCTAATAAAGTGTGCGAAAACTGTTGCAATGAAATCAAAAGATTCCACAGTTTTAAACATTTTTGCCAAGAAACAAACTCAAAATTAAAAAGTGTACTCCAAAAAGGTTTTAGTGAATTAAAAATCAAAGATTTTGCCTCTGATATAGTAAAAACAGAAGATTTTGACGACGAAATTGTTAAAATTGATGAAATTAATGGAATTGACAGTTATTTTGATGAATCTGTAGATTATGAGGAGCCAGATACAGAAAAAATATTAAAATCTAACTCAAAATCCAGAAAAAAGTATGTAATCAAACGATCACCTACTTATTGTAATATTTGCTGCATAGATGTAGAAAGTGAAGAGAAGTTATCAGACCACAACTCAGAATTCCATGGGATTGAGAACAACGGGTCTACTTTCAGATGTTTTGGTTGTGAAAAAAGATTTAAAAATCGCAGAGCTCGCATTAGTCATGAAATTAACTTCTGC
Organism: Plusia festucae; assembly: GCA_950381575.1. Classification (NCBI taxonomy): domain Eukaryota; kingdom Metazoa; phylum Arthropoda; class Insecta; order Lepidoptera; family Noctuidae; genus Plusia; species Plusia festucae. The sequence continues at coordinate 2,775,247 of OX494457.1, forward strand.
AAAGGATTGAGAGATGGTTACAAGTGTAATATATGTGATAGGTATCTACCAAAAAGGTGTATGTATGAGTTTCATATGCGCGACCATAGACACAATGTAACAACAGAGTTGCCAGAGGAAATATTTAAATGTAACAAGTGTTTGAAAACTTTTAAGACTAGGGAACTGCTGAAGAACCACATGGTGGAACATGGGCCAGGGAAAAATTTCATTTGTGATGTTGGTATATTAATTATTTTTGTTTATTGCCATCTGTTGCACATAAATACTTACATTGATAAAGTATTAATTTAAAACAAATATTCATATATAAATTGATGGACCAGGAAGAGAGTGGCGTGATGACTTAGGCGCATACCGTGAGGGCTGGTTCGTGGCCTAAGATAAAGTTAAATGGAAGGACTTGGGAGAGATTAGAGGAATAAATAGTTTCCGGTACCCTCCACTGAAAGCGGGAGACAAAAAGAAAATATAAGAAAAAAAGACATCCGCAACTGAGTTAAGGTTGTGGCACACATATCAACTCTGAAAGGGATGTCATCGTATCAACTTGAGCTGTTCAGTATTATTTGTATGAAACTCCCTACTGCAACGCACACTAATCGGTTACGTAATCGCCTCGCCTCGGGACAAGCTCACGAACCGCGGTGCGCTGCGTGGTCGACTTGCCGTCCCCGCGCTTACGGCTCTCCTTACCCTAGCTTACGTCTCTTTGTTCACGCCTCTCCCGCGGTCTGCATTGCAATGTAACCAGCGGTCGGTGAGCCGTAAGCGCGGCGTCGGCTAGCCGTAGCCGAGTTGACGTTTCGGAGCTTCTAATCGGCTGTGGTTACGTGCTTACGTTAGATTGACCACTGTTTGTCGGCGAGGCGAAAGGCGATAGAGTCACGATCCCTTTACGAGTTGATGTACAGCTCTCGCCAAACTTTATGGCCGCTCCGAACCTAGCCACATTACGCTGCGCAGAACACAAAATCAGGTATCAGCGGGAGGTACGCGGGGCGTGCTCCACCCGCAAGCGTCCTCGCCTCCCGCGCGTTAGTGCGACTGTATGAGTAGTGTGTACGAGAGTATGTAGTAAGTAGTATGAGTGTACCATGCGCGAGTTTGTACCGACGGCTGCATTCAGAGCGGCCATAAAGATTGGCGAGTGCTGTATGTGCTGTGACCTTTAATCCCAGTTGCCCAGCACCTCGGATATTTCTTTTTAAATTAACGGGAGTGTTAATCTGTATATCTGTTAAATCTCTATTCACAGATCTGTGGGCGCGTCTTCACTCGGCAGGATTACTTGTATAAGCACAAGTTAACACACACCGGTGTCAGGAGTCACCAGTGTCCACACTGCGAGTTCAGAGCTGCACAGCGCTCGTCCCTCACCGTGCACATAAGGTAAATTAATAAATCCATTCCAATTGTTAATTTCTTTTACAGTTACCTATACTTCTTTTGGTGCGTTGGGGAAAAATGGTGAGAGTAAATTTATACGATGCGTGCGCACACCGTCGTGAAAAACTGACACCGTGAAGTTAGCTAGCCAACATTTGACGGACCTGTTGTTAGTGACCCTGACTGCTAATCCGGAGGTCGTAGGTTCGATTCCCACCTAGGACAAATCTTTGTGTGATGAGCACGATCATTTGTTCTGTGTCTGGGTGTTATTTATCTATAATATGTATGTATTTATAAATATATGTATGTTTATCAGTTGTCTGCTTGCCATAGTAAAGGCTCTGCCTTGTTAGAAATCTGATGGCCATGTGTGAGGTATCCCAAGATAATCATGTAAAGGATTATTTTAAAAGGAGTGCTTATATTCTACGAGCAAATCACGTGCTTAAAACTAAACCACTTTCTTCAAGCAGCATAGGTCGAAATCTTAGAATCTTCTCCCAAAGAACGAACACAGAACTGCGGTCACCAACTCGATTGCCCAGCGTGGTGACTAGGGCAAACTCACCACATGATTGCGTACCATAACACACGGCCCTCACTTACGTTGTGTCGGACGCCCCCCAGCCGGATGGACCGAAGATCTAAAAAAGGTAGCTGGATCGGACTGCAAGCGGAAGACGCAGGATCAGGTGTTGTGGCGCAACTTGGGAGAGGCCTAGGTCCAGCCGTGGACCGCGATAGGCTGAGTTGATTGAGGATATTAAAAAAAAACCATCCTGTATATTGTGTTACATACTTACAGTACTCGCCAATCTTTATGGCCGCTCTGAATGTAGCCGTTGGTACGAACTTGCGTATGGTACACTCGTACTACTACATACTCTCATACACATTACTCATACAGTCGCACCAACGCGCGGGCGTACCCTGCCTCCCCGCCCCGCATACGTCCCGTTAATACCTGATTTTGTGTTCTGCGCAACGTAATGCGACTAGCTTCAGAGCGGTCATCAAGTTTGGCGAGAGCTGTACATAACTATATGTTACAGGAAGCATACGGGTGAACGTCCATACAGCTGCGACTTGTGTCCACAGAGGTGTATCTCAAGTTCCAACCTTCGTGCTCACCGCCGACGCCACCTCGGCGTCAAGAAGTACGAGGTGAAAATAGTCATACATTTAATCATTTATTAAATGCGGTTTCTAACATCGATATCCATTGACCGATAATACAATAATTATTTCTCAATGTCGTTATCGCTAGTAGAAATGTCACATGGCTACGGAGGCTGACCCCAACATAGCTTGAGTGCAGATTTGTTGTGGTTTTCTTGAGTGTGAATAAGAAGTTTTGTCATTCTTCAAGGAATGAGCATTTTTTTCTAAGTCATCTAGACCTTTAACGAAAACCAACCGCCATGTTTCTGCTCTGAGAGTTTGCCTATTGATTCAAAATGGTGTATATATAAATAAATAATATTTTATAATTCCCAGTGTACGATTTGCAACAAGAAGTTCGGCTACAAAATAAGTTTAGAAGAGCACATTACGTCAGCTCATGTGCGCTCCGAATCCCATCCTTGTGAGCACTGTGGCGCCACCTACACCAGAGTGAGAGGCTTACGGCGACATCTAGCGGCGAAACATGGGAAACAATCAAAGAAAAACGTCGAACAAGACATATTGGTTCAAGTGGCAAACACAGATGGCGCTAAAATAGATATTATGAAAGAAGTCGAATATGAAGTAGAATTAAAAGATGGGAATAATGTTTTATTACTTAAACATCAAGATGGAGACGTGTATATGGTGTAAATGTTTGTATTTATTTGTATAAATAAAATCAGTATTGAACTTAAGATTTTTTATTAAAGCGCCATCTAGCGACGAGTAGCAATAATTTTGTATCTTAACTTAGCGTGTCGAAACCAAAACCTTATTTTCCTTACGATTTTTCTTTGAAAAAGTTCAAGATTTTTTATCTGTTCAAGCATTACGAAGTTTTAGGGATGTGGACTGTTATGTGTAACCTACTCGTAAGTACCTACTTTATACGAAACTCTTGTGGAATAAGAATGCTTAAAAAAATGAAAATAGTTACAGGCAATCACCACAAATGCAACATTCATATTTGTTTTTTTGGCAGTCGCAATATTCTGCGCGGCCATTTTTAAAGTATTTGAACGTAACAATTATTGTTTACCAGGTTTGACAGGACAATTAGGAGAAATTGATGTTAATATAAAAAATAAAATAAATAAAAAATATATGCCCGTGAAAACCATTGGGACAGTGAAATCAAAAGTTTAGTGTTTATGCACATATGATGCTTTTCTGTGCCTATCTATTTAGATTTTATCTAGATTTTTAATAACTAGGTAGGTTATGAATGTATTCAAAGTCGAGAAAAATAAAAAACAACATTTTATTTACAATTTTTATTATATTTTTCATTTACTGAACAAAAATAAAAGTTCTCTATAATATTAAAAGTTTTTCACAATATCTAACATGCATTCCGTGGCTACGATATTTACATTACTTATAATACATTTGACATACATTGGTAAGTTCCGGGCTATTTAATTAATAAGATTTAGAACACCCAGAATTATTCAATAACGTGAAAATAATTTTGATATATTTTTGAAGTAACATTTGGGAGGGAAAACCGCTTCGTATCTTAGGCTGCCTTCACACTAGCGTTTGTCCAGCGTAGGCGTTCGATGAACGTATGCGCAGCGCAGACGCCGCGATCAAGCAAGGAGAGGTCGCCGCGACAACGCGACGCAAGCGCCGCGTTATCGCGGCGTCTGCGCTGCGCATACGTTCATCGAACGCCTACGCTGGACAAACGCTAGTGTGAAGGCAGCCTAAGGCCGCTGTTCCACTGGCGTTTTACGAACGTTGACTCTTGTCCAAAATCTTCGCTGCGCTAGCGTTGCCGAGACGCGACATTGAAGTTGCAAGTTCTAGTAGCAAGCTTTTGCATCCGTTGAACGCAATTCTTTACAAGAGCTTGGGCAAACATATACCGGTGTTAGAGAAAATCGACGCACAAACGATTTGAAGGGTGGGCGAATCAGCCCCCTTGGACCTGGTACATTCCTGCAATCGTTGTCGCTGATGGAGTCGCTCGAATGTATGGAGGTGGCAAGTGGGTCGCATGGCATTTCCCTTCGGTAGGTCGCGTGACTTATTGAAGGGGAATGTCATTTCCTTACATTTAATGTCATTTGAGCGATTTCTGTCGGCGTTGGCGCTTGTGGGGGTGTGCCTTGTCTAGGGGGCAGGGTGCTGTCAATATTAAATGTATGACGTCAAAAAGTGCTACTTAGTAGCTTAGTTTAGTTTGAATAAATGATTTTGATTTAGATTTTTTGATTGATTTCCAAGGGTCCAGGCCATTCTGGATTTCAGATTCTAGACGATTGGATTTTTCGTCGGCGTTTTCCCAATTTTTACACAAGAAACGAAATAAATTCGCAACGACAACGTCACGTCTGCGCAACGTTGGCGCTGCGCAGACATTGGACAAGCACCAACGCTCGTAAAATGCCAGTGTGATAGGGGCCTAACGCGTTACGGCATCACTCTGTCTGGCTTCCCCTTCTCTCTCGCATACGGCAGCAGTAGGCGGGCTCCTCCTCGCTTCCTACTGCTGCCGTATACTTCAACTTAGATTAGTTTAAGTTATCACTTCTGTCGAGCGTCTCAAGACTTTATTTTTAAAGAAATTCTGTTCATAAATAATTTACCTGCAAAGTCGGTTTACGGATGATAATTTTGCGTAAGAAAATGTTGGTGAAAAATTGCATACTGTTTCTTCTACTCGGACGCCTCGATCGATGGAATGGAAGAGCGATGCGTCACAAGCCGAATGCTTAGGCCGATCGAGCTACAATATCGCTTGTTTCGCGCTCTCGCTTGCACGCTCGGCTCACGCGGGCCGTGACACTTTTTCGTGCGTGCAGCCGGCCGACGTAACGTCACAAAATACTAAGTTTGACAGTTAAAATGTCGTTCATATCATTCGCCTATTTCGCTGTCTGCAAAATGAATGAATGTATGAAGATATTTAAATTCTCTCAAAAAGTTAATTAAAGTTTGTTTAAATTACAATACATATTAAGGAGCTTAAACTATTTTTTTTCAGAGCTAGAGTCCACACGAACTGACCTATATGACATAAAATATATTAATTATTGCTGTATTATCTGTTTATTCGGTAAACTTTTTTCTTAAGTAATTATTGCTCATTACAAATCTACATCTAACATTAAGACTTTCTACGTGAGAATCACATTACTTAGACTACACAAAAATATTGTCAATACAGGAACTTCACACGCCTTGCTTACTTACTAACCGCTATGGCCTGCCGCGCACTAGGAACCCGGGCTGCAGCAGCCGACATACTTAAGCCGCCAGTTATAGGAGCCAAGCCAATCGACGACCAGTTGTGTTTAAAAGTTTCAGAACAAATGACCTCTGGCAGTTACAACAAGAACGCAGAGCATCACAGCTACTAAATACATTCGGCTACACTCACTCTGGCTCTACTCAAGTTATCGCGGTACGCAGCTGGACATAGGCCTCCCCGAGTCCCCACAACACGGTCCGCATCCAGTCCGACCCAGCTATCATCATCAGGTCACCTCACTCTGGGGCCCAATTCTCCTATTTTTAAACCGTCCGATGGCAGTGTAATGATCGTAATGTCGACGACTTTGTAAAAAAAAATAAAGCCCATTAAGTTTGAAATGTCAGTAAGGGATTACCAAATTATTGGCAATCGTGCTAAGATACTATGACATACACGATTTCACAGATTAAATGCTTAGAAGAATACCAAATGTGCCAAAATCAATCGAAACTACGATCATTAGGTACACTGCCATCGGACGGTTTATAAAATAGGAGAATTGGGGCCCTGGTCTCTTGCATCGAATGGGCCGCCGCGCGCCGTATACAAGCGCGTTGTAATGACCGCCGCAACCGAATGCGAGGCTCCCACACAAAATCATACTTATTATGTTTGACTAGCCGCAGCGTTGCTGTCTAGTGCGAGGCAGCCCTAAAACTATAAATATAATATATTTACCGATATATTTGGGCAATTTGAGAATGTACACCTTATTTCTTTATAGAGACTTTCAGCGATACACATTAAAAGCCAGTTTGCGAATATTTATGATATTAAAATAATTTCTAAATCGTCTCTAGTCTGTGTTTGTGGAATATTGGAAGATTTTGATATATTTGGCACACAGAGAATATATATATGAATATAAAATGATGACCCATTTTTTATTCGTAATAATAATTTTCAATTCTGTAGTGGCTTTGTGCGATAAGTAATGTAGTTTATTATCTAACTGTCAAAATAATTCAGGATGTAATTTTTTAGTGGTGAATAATTTAAATTGATTACTCATATTTTTAATTAGTAGGTAATACGTACACTATACACTTTTATAGTATTCAGTGATTGTATGGTTGATTTGACAAATTAAATTCTTAAGCTTCTTTCGTACGCAAGTGCACAAATCTTATCTGACTCTGGCCAAATCTGGAACTAATATTTATTTTACTTTTTTCATTTCGTATTATACAACATGTAACAAAACCCTTGACCGTCTCGCATAGGCGGCTTCTTTGACGCAAAACTGTAGGTAGTAAGTAGGTACGTGAACTTTGAGGAGCGGTCAGTGTTGCTGTTGCCTTGGATCAGTTTTTATTTTGATTTAATTATTTTCATTGGGAAAAAAATAATGTCCAATCCATATAATAGCTACGTATAATATGTGTTCGCCTTCGCAGTACGATACCGAATAATACTCTCAGGGATCGGACAGGGTTTTTGTTACATGTTGTACCTATATAAAATAATCGGTAATTAAGATTTAATTGATACCATGAATTCGAAAATTGTATCGATTTAAAACACTAAATTCAACAACAACGACGCCATCACCGGTTCAGATAGTTTTGTGGCACTATACAATGTTTTCCACGTGTCCTGTGATACAACTACAATATCTACAGAATTATCTCACTAATAAGTATTATTGCCAAACATTTAGGTGAAGTCGCATATCGGCTTACCACTTTTTATTGTACAAGATTGTTTTTTATGGATTTTATGATAAATAACGCTGATTCTGTTAAACAGAATCTAAACTAAACTTTGAAACGGTATAAGCTAGTATGACACTTATATTATTTGACTGCACGGATAGCCGAGTGGTATAGGTCACCACACTAATTACCACTGTGCGCGACGTGCTGCGGGCTCGATCTGCATGGGACAAGCATTTGATCCACAGATACTTGTTCCAAGTCTGGGTGTTCTTTGTGCATGTGATTTGAATGTTTGTGAAACCCCCGCAACACAAGGATTAAATTCCGTAGTGCGGGCGTCGTTTTTTTTTTTAAATTAAGCTTCCTAATGACCCCGATCACTGTCCTTTTCTTCCGCTGTATGTAAAACATTGTTTTATTTTTGGTTTAGTTTATGGGCACCAGAATCAGAGCCTTCTGATCAAATTTATTTATTCTATTGTATTTTGTATATGATTAACCTGTTATGTAACGTGTTTGAAATGTATTTAAATAGTTGCACTGTAACTTATGTACAACCAACAATACGCAACTTCACCATTCTGAAATGTTGTACAGTTTTGAAATTCGGTTAATTCAAGAATACTTAAATTTACATTACAAGGAGACATTCGACAATTGATAAAATTTATTATTTAGTTATATTATGGTTAACTTTAATACAAATAAATAAATAGCGTCCATTTATTTCATAATTATGTATTTACAATAAAGTACATTGAAGGTGTATCAGTTGCTTCTAAGCAAAAAAAAAAAAATAAGTTTTTTTTTAACATACAAAAATTATTTTGTAAATATACACAGCATATTATTAAAAAAACACAAACACCTTCTTTTTATTGACTTCATATATAAATAAAGCATCGTATTTCATTTCATTTTGTTTATTTTTTAGTTCGAGAAATAAAGCATCATAAATAAGCAAACTTCTTTTTTTTTTTATTACAACTGGTATACAAAAAATGGCAGTGGACTTAGGAATTATTGCCGATTTAGGATAAAATAAATACTGGTACTATACTCTAAATTATTTTTCTTTTGAGGAATTTTAGAAGAGCAATGGAAATATACGTCTCCAACACCAACAGACTTGAAATAGGTTTCATTCGAAGCGTCTCATCAGATAGATCATTCTTTTTTCGGGTTAGGAACATATTAAAACATACATTAATTATGTTTTTTAATTCTCAATGAACAAAATACCATTTATTATTCAACAAAAACATGTCTTATAATATATATTGACATGCGTCTCATGCCTGTTGGAGTTAGGGACGAAGACCATACAAAACCACGGGGTTTGAACTAAATTTATATTTAAGATTTAAAAAAAATCTAGTAAAGAGATAGCTTACTTAAAAGGATCAGTGCCTAGGATATAAAACATTCTGAGACCCGTATTTGACATTAAATATAATTTCTATGAGAAACGTAACTTCTTAAAGTAACATTTAAAAATACAATAAGTTACTCGTACGATCACAGAAATAAATTATTAAGAAAGCTTCATGTACTCATAAATTCAGTGTTGCTCGCCAATCATAAACCCACACTTTGGTAGATTACCACGAATTTCATCTGGTAACATTTAACAAATTTTCTCTTTAGCAACACTGACAAAAACGCATCTGTCACTGTCAACTGTCAATGCATTTTTTCAAAGGTATTGCCTATACAGCCTAATTAGGCACAGGCAAAGGTATTGCGTTTATAGAGCCTAATATGGCAGGTTGTCCCTCAAGAAGGCTTGTTTCGTGTATCCTCTTCGGAGACATTTTCCCCACCAAGAACGCTGCGTGCACATTTTCACTGGCTTAAGTATAAAGCATTTCGTTTGGACGACATTGAAGAAAAGTTTGCCCACCATGTTGGAGACGGATGTGTCAGCGAGCTTGAGACATGCACGGAATCTGGAAAAGTGAAACGCAAATTTAGTATTTATGAAGACGGACCTGTTGGTCTAGTGGTTAGTGACCCTGACTGCTAAGCCGGAGGTCGTGGGTTCGATTCCCACCCAGGACAAATCTTTGTGTGATGAGCACGATCATGAAATTTGTTCAGTGTCTGGGTGTTATTTATCTATAATATGTATGTATTTGGAAATATATAAGTATGTTTACCAGTTGTCTGGTTACCATAGTACAGGCCCTGCCTAGTTTGGGGTCAGATGACCGTGTGTGAGATTGTCCCAAGATATTTATTTATTTAAGCATAATTCTTTAAATGTTACACAGTTAGCCTGAGCGCACACATTGACTGCTTTACCGGACTTTTTGGAGAAACCTTATGGGCGTCCAACCAGAGCAACAGGAAAACTATCTAACCTTAGCAAACGTTCACTAAGACCCAGATTTTGATCCCTAGTTAACTCAACCAATGGTTAAATATGCTAACTACTGGTTTCAAACTTCGGTAGAACGTTTTTATGCATAAATTTTTATTCCAACAAATGGTTCAATAATTAACTCTCCGACTTATTTAATCCTTTGATAGACAAACAAAACGCGTTTAACCGAAGTTTGAAACCATTAGTTAGCATATTTCGCCATTGGTTGAGTTTACTAGGGATAAAAAAACTGGTCCTAAGGGTCGAGGTTCGGACCTCGAGTTAGTGGTCTGATAACTAATCGCTAATATATATAAAATTTAACAACCATACACATGTGAGGTAATCAGGTATTGTTACATAACTATTCTATAATATAATCTTACCTAATGATGCTTAAAAATCGGTACTCCATGTTTACCAAGTTAAGAGCTGAACTATCTACTAGCTAAGTCTAATGAGAGCATAATTATTACACCAAATCATTTTACACACAACCAAGAAAAACAAAACAGACATAGGTAGATAGTGATTGGTAGAAAAACAATCCGAGCGGATTGACAGATAATTGTAAATAAAAATTATATATTAGCTTTTCAGAAAGCGAGGATAACATTATTTAACATCAATAACAACGACTAAATACAAACATAGCTACTTATAGACTTAATTTATAACAAGCACACATTTCCGGCATTTCCGTAAATTCCAAGATGGCGTATGGCGAGTGCATTCGCGCCAATTTATGACGGTCGCGCCATAAACCGACAGATTGACAGACGCCACGAATATAAGCTGTAAATCCCGATATTAAATAGCAAAGTGTTAAAAGTTAATACCTATTGGAATCTATGAGTGTAACTTCAGTATTATTGGTGATAAATTGAGATTTATGTTCCTACGCAGATTGTGGGACTTACGAGTTGCGCAATGTTCTATTTGAATAAAATAACAGCTGTACCTACTTATAATAGTTTTTTGTTTTGTTTATATGGTTTATGTGATTTTCATACTAATTTGATTAAAATTTTATTGGTCTAGTAGTAATTTAGAGTTTCAAGAGGTAAAAAACATACAACCTTTCACCTTTAAAATACCGTAAAATGCTGCAACTTTGCCAAGAAAGCCCAACTTTGCCTTTTTCGTTTCAATTACGATATTTCGCGTTGGCTTAGTTTTTTCCTATTTTCTACCATTTGATAGTAATTTTACATTATTAGGGCAACATATTTTTATATTTTTGCAACAGCACCTCCATTGTAACTCTGCCAATTGTGCGACAAAAACCGGCGCGCGTGGTTTAAATTTTTTAGTGTCCTGTAACTTTTGCAGTTTTACGTAGAGAAAAGGTGTTTCTGAGCAGAAATAACGTCCTAAGGTAAGAAAACACTGTATATTTCCCGTATTGTTTGATATTCTTATGAAAAGGACACCATTTCATCAAAATAACTTAGTAGGCAATGTTGTGCACTGTTTTGGAAACTTGATTGACACAACTTTGCCTGGGTCTAGGGTTATCACTTGTCGGATTTCATTAATGATATATTTTTAATGTGATTTCATTGATCTGCATTTTTTTGTAGTTGTATGAACAATGGGAAGCACAAAAAAGCGAAGCTGGAGAAAACCAGGAGCTCGCAATTATGCTGATTATTCAGAGGAAATGTTACAAATTAATACAGATCTCGTGAGAATTAAAGCTATTTCATCTAAAGAAGCAGAGAAGCAGTTTGAGATGCCGCGCCGGCCCAATATCAACAAATTCAAAAATTTACATAGCATTTCATTTGGTCGACCTACAGAATTGTCAGTTGAGGAAGAAGTCCACATCGCAGACGTACAAATTTCAGCTGAATTTGGTTGTCCTCTCACTCTCTTAGATTTGCGTATTGTAGTATACAACTATACAAGATTAATTTAAAAAGCGTGCGTATATTCAACGAGATAATCAGGTGCATACAAGAACAACATTCCCGAAGCAACATGTAACGCCGAAATCTTAAAATTGAAAATTAAATTCATACAAAGTGACAGGTCACGTGACTTATGTTTGTATGAAAAGGTTATGTTTAATTTTAACATTTTGACCTATGTTTCTTGGGGAATGTTGTTCAGTTTTATGCACCTGATTACCTCGTTGAATTTCAAATTAATCTTGTATAGTAAAAAACTGGAAAAAAATATCTTTTTAAGGGAAAGATGCCAGGTGAACTCTGGGCCCGCGCTTTCATACAAAGACACAGTTTTACACAAAGTGCAACACAGAATATAAAGAGAAACCGAGCTGCGAAAACATATTAAATAGTATTGTTACCCACATAATTTGTGGTAATAATTTGTGATTTATACTTAATCTTAAAAGTAGCAAACCGTTACTTTTTGAAATAAAATAAAAGTATTAAAAAAATAATGTTTTTGTTTAGGACAACCCTGCAGTCAACGATATTTTTCTATGGAAAGTTTGTGGTACCTGCTACAACTTTGCCTATTAGCTGTGAAAAAAAATATATTACCTATAGGGCAATATTGTTATTGCCTGGACCATCAAGATGTCATAGGTACCCGGAAAAAAAAATCCTGCAAATGATCAACATTTTATAAAATGAGATATCCTTCTAGGCAAAGTTGCGTCTTTTTCCTACAACTTTGCCTGCGACTTTGAGAGCTTGTTATTCATAAAAAACAGAATTATTTTATAATATTTGGGTCTTACCTGACAAGATATAAGGTCTGTTTTCCGTCGTAAACTCATTAAAAGTCATAATAATAAATAGGTTTCGCTGTACGAACAAAAAACTTCAAAATTCAGGCAAAGTTGCAGCATTTTACGGTACTTATTACTGAAGTCAAAGTCAAAGTCAAAGTCAAAGTCCTTTATAAAATTTGCCAGAATGTAGGTATACAAAGTATGATCTTAAATATAACATGGCCCATTTACATTCAACCATTACATATGGTATGCAAATATTTGTATTAGTGGAAAACACAACTGATATTATTTTAATGATAATTATTTTAAAACCTTAAATAAAACAACAATTTAATATGAACTACCGTAAATGATAATTGTGATACTAATTAACTAAACAATGCCAAAGTAATAATATGTATGTCAGTTTAAAAGATAAAAAAATAATAATGTTAATATGATCTGTTTGTCAGTTTAAGATTTTATTTTATGTCTATGATTATAATAATAAATACATAATTATATTAGTCCACAATTATATTCTGAATGTCGAAACTTTTAATAACACATTAATTTTCTTCTCCGCGATATGACATATATTCATTTAGATCGTAAAAACATTTTTGATTCGGTATTAACAGTAGCCTATATCTTAATCCTATGTCTAAATCGAGGGTTTCAGCCATCTCCATACCAATTTTATTTAAATTAGTACAGCCGTATGCGCTTGAAGAAGTTACAAATACCTATACACAAACTCTCAACCTTTCGCCTTTTAAAATTATAAAATTATACTTCGATATACTGTGAAAAATATTCTAACTTGATATTCAGTATAAGAAATATAATTGAGTTTAAAAGAAGGAAATACTAAAACACTAGCCAATGATGTCAAATTATATGAATATAATACGAAAAATAATGTCTGATGGCATTACAAAAAACAAAACAAAGGCGAAAGGCGCACGGACACGCTACGCACGAAACATGTCAAACGCTAAAGCGGACACACGTTATACGCAGGGGACCAGCGCCTTAATCATCGCTAAACATAAAAAAAAAATGCACTACATCATATACATTGCTCCGAATCCAAAGTAAGTAGCTTGTGTTATGGAATCAGAGACAACGAAGTTACCACAAACCCCCCCTCGAGACAATGTAGAAAAGTGTTTTTCTACATTGACCCGTCCGGGGATCGAACCCGGACCTCAGAGCTGGCGACACCTTGAAAACCGGTGTGTACACCACTCGACCACGAAGGTCTTCATACGATCAAACATACGGAATCTAAAAAATCGAGAAGTAAAAACAAAATTGGACCCCAAACTTCTATTTTGTAATTTGATGGCAACATTCACGTTCATATTATTATGGCAATATTAAAATGAAGACCTCTTTTAACTGTCCACCTCAAGTTTATTTTGTCGCCGACTCTTTATCGTCAATTTTATTGTTATATTACGTCAGCAAACGCGTTTTATTGCGCCATTGTCATACGGAAATTAATAGGTTTGCTATTTTATTGGTATCGTATAGTGTGGGATTTCTATTGAATAGACGTAGGAAAGGATTTGCTTTATTTATTTATTTAGTCTTTATTGTACATTGACCAATTTACTTGCTTTCTGCGTGTTAAGAAATTATTGTTTGTTAAGTATATTGGTGTTTGCCTCCTGGAGATTATATTTTTGATCGACTCCAAAAATTGAGCTTCTCAATTCAGTAGTTTGGTTGAATTAAAACTATTGGAAACTTTTATGACAGTATGTCTAAAGGAATAAATTGCGTATTAGGTACGTAGGTACGAAATTTTATTCAATTGAAAGCTTTTTTTTACGGTTATGTTTTTTTTATTATCATATAAAAAAAATGTTCATAATATATAAAAAAATATACAGAATAATTTCCATGAATTGGCACAAAAAATGCTGTACTTAAATTCTGAATAGTGTAGGTCTGTACATACTATCAATGCACCTAATTGTTTTAAAATCAGTCGGTATGAAATCGGCCCTACAGTTTTTTGACTACGTATCCTGTATTGCGAAGTATACCTTTCCCGTTTTCAATCTTGGCTTAATCGAAACAAAACACAAACGAAGTAACATAATCTCCATACTAAATCCCAACCACACAAGAAACTTATCTTCCATTTTGACATAACTACGTCAAAATTTACAATGCTGCCTGCCATCAAAACAAAAAAGGCGGGAACAAATGGCGCGCGCCGCCATTACGTCCAGTGGCGAGCTGTCAAACGCACGCGTTCGGATAACACTCATAGAGTACTTATAGGTGCATTCGGTAATATATTCGAATAAAGTGCCCGCCTATGCCAAGAACAAGGAATTTTTCGTATAGCCCAGTGGGAAATATTTAAAGATTTTTGGAAGAAATGTTCTTGCATTAAAAGTATTTTGGAAATTCTGGAATTCAGCTGTGTATTTTGTGAACCTACTTATCTACCTGTACGCTTTCGTTTACTTAAGAACCCTCATACTAAAAACAACACAAGTCCGCCATAAGATTTGATTTATTTTTAAACTGGAAAACCCGCAGACTCGCCTTAGTTTTTTTTTTGGCACGGTTTGGTATATATTATGGTATAATTATGACAAATTAGCCTATAGCCTTCCTCAATAAATGGCCTATCTAACAGTGAAAGGTTTTATCAAATCGGACCAGTAGCTTCTGAGATTAGCGCGTTCAAACAAACAAACAAACTCATCAGCTTTATAATATTTGTATAGATAAAAGTCTATATTTGAATACACGAAAACCTTCCCCTTGAATCACTCTGTCTATTCTGAAAATTGCATTAAAATCGTTGCGTAGTTTAAAATACCAAAGCATATATTAAGCGGCGGTAGCCTAATGGCTAGGGCGTCGGACTTGCGATCATATGGTTGCAGGTTCGAATCCCACCCATTACACTACCGACGTGAACCCACTCGTAACACAATCATCTTAGCTTAGCACAAGGGGTTAACGAGATTACTAGTAATGTGCGATCCACATTGTTAGTAATAGCAGCGACTTTGTTTTATACCGTATGAACAGAAATTTTTCTTATTTTTTCTTCTAGTTTATTTTGCTTCTTGACTAGACTAAGACCTCCTCACGTACTTTTCCTAGCCGATTTTTTTAAGTAAAACCTATTTCGTGGTAAAAGAATAACATTTTAACCTGTATAACGGACTACTCAGCTGAAAAGCCGATTTCTCCTTCGTAAAACCTACGTAAGCAATGGCTAACCTTTTTACAGACCGCCGAAAAGCATTAGTTTTAATGGTCAAGAGGTAAGATCAAAGTTCCATGAAAAACAAGACCAAGGCAAAAAAAATACGACAGTATGGAGTCGCATATGGCCTGAGAAAATATACGGAGAGTGCTCCAAGCTAACTAGGATAAATACTAAATAAATGTAAAAAAAAATGGGTGTGTGGATGCGCGCGCATCTTATAATTTCACTCTCATAATTTTTGCCGAGCCTAAAGAAGTAGGTATAACTTCAAAAACATATAAATCTGTGAGGCTGATTTTTATAGAAGAAAACAGTTTATAAATCATTGCAAGGAGTTATTACAACCTTGTTTATTTAATTGGTGATTATTATCCTCTTATATAATGCAGGAGGATAGTAAATCGTACATCAAAATAACGATATTTGGTCGTCATGGCAACTAACTTTTGCCATGGTTACCACTTATATAAAGGTGTTACTTTTATGTTACTTGATGCGCGCATATCTTATAATTGCGTTCTCATATTTTTTCCATGATGCGCCCATAGAAGTATAACTTCAAAAACAAATTAATGCAACAAATGAGGATCCGACAGGATGGAAACTCTTAAGGCTACTTTTAAGCCGATATCCGACACCCACGCGGGCGAAACCACGAGCCAATGCTAGTATTATTATAATGATGTAAAGTACCATTATGTACGCAGTTGTAATTTGCCTTAAACCATACAAGGAGGTTAATAAATCGCCTTCCATTATTCAATGGACATAGACAAAAATGCAGCATAGACTAAAATGACAGTCTTTTATAGAGTGGCACATGTTTTATAGTTACGTAGCGATTACTGAGGGCTGACAAAGCTCAACAATTTGCACTCAACGAGACCAAAAGTCTTATGCACTTATGTGGCCACAGAGTAGGTACGTTAGAAACAGAGAGTGCTTTGAATGAAACTGTTCGGGTCCTTTCTGATGATTTCTATTAATGCGACTACATATGTTTTTTAAGTAATATTCATTGAATAATTTAAATTGATACCTTTCGTTTTAGTTGTTATTCATATTTTTTCTCACAACATGGAATAGAATAGAAAATAATATAATGTATTAGTACATCAGCATTTTAACACAGTTTAATGACAAAAATATAAAAATAAAGAGTACAACGGCGGTCTTATCGCTAATAACGATGTGCCAGACAACTTATTATTTGAAAATATCTTGTAGATAATTATCTCAGCACATATTCAATCTACAAGAACTAACACCTTCCTGCAACAATTAAAACTTTTATTTTATGACTGCTGCTGTTCCCTGCGAAAAGTTCTCGTGTTTTGGAAACGTAGTTTTTTCATATTGTATTATTTATTTATTTTTTACTAAAATGAAAGGCTTGCACAATTCCTTGTGGATTAGGATCTCATTTAAACAAGGATATTTGTAACCTGAGTACCAGAGCTAAGCGCTTTAAGCAAACAATAAAACCACACAGGTAAGTTGTACGTAGTAAAAAAATTGGCTTTTAAAATTTATTGTAATTTATATTAATCGTTATTTTACATAAATATTTATTGATCCTCAAGAAAAAAACACGCGCTCAATCGATACCGTTGTTCTACATAGTCATATACCTACACATAAAACAACATACTTATTTTGTGCTCTGATATATCGTTAACCAACGTTCGGATTAGTAAAATCCGACAAAGACGCGGCTATTTCACAGTTAACGAGCTCACAGCCCTCCTGATTGCCAGAGGTTTTCTTATAGAGTATAATTGTATACGCATTAATAAGTTTGTGCAGAAGAAAAAAAGTATAGGGGTTTGTGATTGAGATATAAAATAGTTTTTGAAGGATGTGAATGTGCTTTAACGAAAACTATGGCTAAAAAACGCAGTCGTAAATAAAAAAATAATTAAAATAATAAATGCACAGCCAATGTCTATAAAGTAAATATTTGCTTTATATTTCCGACTTTTATATTTTTATCAGATTAAACCTGTGGCCATGATTTCAAAATCCGTAAAAATCAAAGTGCTCTCTACAAAAACTCAGAAATAGTTATAATGATCAATGAACTTGTATAAAATAGTCCCGCCACCTCTGTTCGTTCTCTACACTGTGGCCATTCCTCGCGCGAGCTTGTCGCGCTTTCTCTCCCGCTTCATTTGCTAAAGTTCTGGTCAAGCTGCCGTCCACAACTAGTGATGGGAATGTGTCGATACTATCGATAGTTTTTTTTATTAGTCAAGTTTATTTAATAAATGATTAGGTAAGTTACGTTTAAGGTACAATACTTTAATTGATCTTATTGCTCTTTGAATTATCTGATTGCTCTTTTTACTAATATAAACATAATATATGATTTGTACACATGTAATATAAAATGGTTAAACATTACCATAAAAATCGCTGACTTAGTAATATTATGATTCGTCATATAATTATCATTTAGACCTAATTATCTTTTATTAACATAAGATTTTAAAGTAGTATAAGTAGAAATGTATTTTAAGACTTATTAATGCAAGCCGCTACAGTACTTGTATTAAAAACTAAAATTCAAACATACTGAATAATTTAGATAATATTTTATATATGTATTATCTAAATAATTCAGTATCACTCGCTATTTATTCATACTTAAACAGCCCAGAACACTTCTCTTTTTTGTTTTCAGATAACTTTAAAACCGCAACTATCGACAAAAACATCGACACAATCCCATCCCTACCCCCGCAAACCATAAGTGGCTTAGTTACACTACAAGCACCGCCAAATACCGAATCAATGCGGGCAACGTAAGAACAAAAGAAGGATTATACCTTTCCTTGACCGAAAAGTATTAGAGAAGAAAAAAATACAGACTTGTTAGTCTACGGTCGTTAGAAGTATTGGGCGGTCAGCAAATGATTGCTTTTTTTTCGCCCGCATTACATCGCTTTGTGACTGGCTGGCTGCATTTGTTTCAAATGTTTTTGATGTTCGATTTTCAAGTATATTTTTGGTTGTGTGAAATGGAATGTGAGACTTGCAGTTGCCAGTTTTTTTTAAATTGACGTTTGGTTGATAGCGATGTACCTATTATTTTTGTCAAATACTTTTAGTACGTTAAACACAAAAGGTTAAGGTATAAAATGCTACAGATTTATAGCAAAAGGAAATAGCTGGCCAGTTTCATATTAAGCCGGTTAGTAACAGTTTTTTTTTTTGCCAAATTTTAAACAAAGTAAGAAAATACAGGAAAATACTATGAGGTTGTTTCGACATTACTTCTCAGGTTAGTCAGATAAGTAATTTTAATGTCGTATGTCATGTTATGGAGTTGATAATATCCTATGTACAGTTTAAATAATTCCAATTTGACGTAAGGTTACGAAAGTCCAAAATATAAAGCTAGAAAGAATGAAGAAAGAAAATTATGAAAAGAAATATAATTTTAAAATAAAATAATCTCATATTATAATATTTGAAGTACATATGTACATAATTAAAACTATTTTTTATTTGTTTTATTTTACTACTAGTCCGTTTATTAGAAATGTTTTTAACATAGGGGTTGAAATAAATCTAAAGTTTCAACATGGTGCCCGCATTCCCATTTAGTCTCAAGAAAGTTGCGTTTTTAAGTCGACTTTCTTAATGTTAGACTTTAATTGTTTTTGTTTGTGTTGTAGTTATTTGTTTTCAATCACTTAGACAATAGGATTAATTTGTATGTATGTATAATTATGCCGATCACACCACCGAGTTACTACGAAAACACATAATATATATAATACACCTAAAATACTCACGATGTTTACACACTTCTTTTTGTTAGTGTTTTGCTCTACCATAGATAACAGAAAATTGTATTTCTGTGATAACTACTTAGCTAGTTTGCTGAGCACCTATGGTAACAACCCTAACAACAGTTTCCTAACAAGTTCTTTAGTTTCAAAGTAATGCTAATTATTAAAATTATTTAACAGATTTTCCCTTTAAAATGCGACTTTATTAGCGAACTATGTATGTCGGCTTCGTTACTTTGTAGTTTGTGCATAGAAATTGTTTATACAATGTATTTTAATGACTCTAAACTAAATAGGGTTATTGTTAAACAATTATAAGTGTTTAGTGAAAGTCGTGTGAAAACAGGAATAAAATTGTTTTAGGTACTTTTAAAAGAGTAACCTATTGAGTTTCCTGTCGGTTCTTCTCCATAGGAATGACATTTTGGAACCGCGCAAATAGCGTCATTTTACGTTTCGAAAGTGCCTGGAAAGGCCTACTTGAAATAAAAATATTTTGATTTTTAATTTTGGTTTTGACTTTTTTCTCCATAAAAAATAACAAACGCCTTTCTCCAAACATGTGAAATTTCTACAAGCGTCATCGCTGATCGAATCACTCAATTATTATTGTATGTAAGTGACAAGTCTAACCACTGAATACTGAAACGCTAATTAACTTTAAGGAGTTCTTAAATGTCTATCTGTCGCTACTTCACACCTTAAAGTGACAGAGACAGCATGAGACTTATTCGGCTTCAAAATGATTGACTTTTCAATATTCGACAATTAGCCACGTGACTTAACGATAACAAATGTCAGTTCCATACATTTAATGTCATTTATGCGATTTGCGATAGTAATATCAAAATCGAACTAGTAGTTTTGGAGAAAAAAGGCAACATTTACACAAACAAACATCCTCTCACCCCAAAATTATCTGTCTCCGTTCCGTCGTGGCTGAAAAAGTTATGGCACAATTTCGCCTACGTCAGACTTTTTGAAGGGCCGGTTCGGATTCTAATTCCATTTCTGACGGATTTTTTTGCACTTAAACTTCTTTGGAGTGAAGGCGGTAAGAAAGCTACTTCTGTAACTCTATGGTCTATTATTCCAGTCTCAGTTTTAGACATAACTACTGCGCAAGTTGTATACCAGGATAATATCTCTTTGTTCTTAATCTTAGCAGTTATCAGTTGGTGGCCATATTGTAGCTATTAACGTCAATTTCTTGTGACCATTATGTGCCTAACTCAAAATATACGATGCGCTAATTTTGACGTTTACAAACAAGAATGTTAGTTTTACCATAAATACATACTTCACGAATCACGGTAATTTTAAAGTTTGTCAGCTCAAAAGGATGGACCAACTTTGCTAAAATTTACTTTTCATCCCATAAAAGTTATCTTTTAAACCGCGGGCAGCACCGCAGGGCGCAGCTAGTAATATAAAGAAAGATAGATAATATAATGTTTGTGCCATTTCGACAGTCTCATGATTTACCTTCGATTTAATTTCTCTAATCACCGCTAATGAGACACAATTGATTTTCTATTGTAATGCGGCGACCGGTCGCCGATCGGGGACGAATAGGTATAACATTTAACGTGTTAGGGGTCTACAGGCTGGTTTTGACAGTTCCATGGACTTTGAAATAAAACTACTTTTATACGGATTCTATCGCGGTAGGTATTTTGATTTTTGTTCCCGACGTCAGCCTGCCCGTGATCATGACACCTGCAAAGGCGTCGAAACGTCGGGAACTTAAATCATAATAAACCCGTTAAAGAATACGAATTAAACTGAATTTGGAAATTGAATGAAAATGGCGTCTATTTTAGAACTATTTTGTAGGCCTGTAGAACATTACATCTAACAATTTTAAGAGGTAAGTACATTTCAGAATAAATTCAAACTAATTACCTACCTTTGCACTTATTTATCAATGTTCTTAATATGTTATAACCAGTAAAAAAAACTCATTATCAAAATACGACTCTAATCTTGGATTTATTGCTTTTAAATCCATCTATTGTTAATTTGTAATTCCTATGGAACATAGATTAATAAAACCTGGTTACATGAAAAAAAAACGGTCACCCCCAAGCCAGAAAAAAAGCTTCGTAAATACATCAAAATAAATGGCGTTACGAATAGACGTCCACCCATTGTTGTTGTGCCCAAACTAAGAAACCTTTCCGCGCCGATAAACAAGAATATAGTTATCACACCTCACCGACAGAGGCCGCCCTACTCTCATAATTTATGTATTGTCAGCCAGCATATTTAACCTCTGCAGGCGTTATTCACACATTATAAATCCTACGGAGCGTGGCGATAACGGAACGCGGCCTTAACGCTAAGATGGCGGCGTTGACAGTTTTTTGACAACGGTTTTGGCGGCAAAAAAGTTAGGGTTCTTTTGGTTAATTTTGACATATGATTTTATTATTACCTGATTTGGGAAGATAAATTAATCTATGTTATTTACGATATAAATTACAATTTTATCTACAAAGTAGAACGATTTATAATGATTCTACATAAAATGTTTAAGTCCACATTTTCATTCGTCCTAATTTGTTAAACACTAATGGCGCTCTATACTTAGTACGAAACTCAATACAATGTAAAAAGAGAAACACGATTCTATTCTTATCCTACCAGAAACAAATAAATTAACAATGGCCGCCTTTATACAGTAAATAGCCACAGTTCGCAACATTTTCAATTTTAGCACAGACTCAACTCAAAATAAACTCGGTCTTACTCGACAGAGGAAGCGGACACCTGTTTAGTCTGTGCTTTCCGCGCCATTACCCGCCCATTGAGCCGCGCGCGATTTTCGAATTTCGTACCGAGAAAATGGCGCCATCGCGCGTCAAGTTGACGTAAACAGTTTGCGCGCAAAAATGTGGAAAAAAATCGATGCGGAGCTAATGAAATGTCTTTGTTGTCGGCGACACGCTTATTTAGTATTTCTCATTAAACTTTTACAATGATTTCTGTAATGAAGAATGTGATACAAGATGTCTCGCGAGTTATTCATGTGTGCGTCAAATAATGTTCAAATAATGACTTTGTCGATGTTTTATGGTAGCTAGATATTTAGTCAGCCTAAATACCTACTTATACAGGCTGTTACTGAAAGAGTAGATTAATCCAAAACAGGTAAAGAGTATTCATCTGGTAAGGAGACGTTTTCAAAATTTTGGATCAAAATAAATTAATACAAAAAAAACTCCTCAATTATTCGACGCCAGAGATTATAAAAAAAACCGTGTCACTTCATAATGTCACACAATATCTCTTTACTGGACCCTTAATGTTAAGATAGATGCTTCAGAGGTCTGGTTATGAATGTTGCTGACTTATAATTGATGTAATGTAAACCCATTCTATAACAGAAGAACTCTTTACCTCTTTTGGATAAATATCCTACTAATATTATAAATGTGAAAGTGTGGATGTTTGGATGTTTAGACGTTTGGATGTTTGTTGCTAAATCACGCAAAAACGGCTAAACGGATTTGGATGAAAATAGAAAATTGTGTACGAGCTTAAGCCGTGGGCTGACAGCTTAGAAATTTGGTATTTTTCTTTATTACAGCGCAAGCTATAACACGGGTGAAAATTTTATTCCATTTTTCATTACTTTCACATTTTTTATTTCCTTATGAAACCAATCCTGAAGTCCACGCAGACGAAGTCGCGGGCAGAAGCTAGTATCCATATAAATATTTCGATTACACCCTGTATACTATTAAGTAGGTATTCAGACTGGCAATAATTTTCTCGCGACAATTCGTCTCTGTCTATAATGTATTAAGGAGATTAATATAATTATGAATATATTGAGAGAGGGATCTTTATTTTATTTTCGCAAATAACTATTGCTTTTTAAATTCTTTACAAGTATTTCTTGCGTAATACTTATCTACACATATAAATAAAATTGGAGTGTATTTTTGTAATATTTAAATAACCGCTTTCTGCTACATGCATAAATACCTACGGTAGGTACTAGGTACATACCAAAATAACATCTTTTACATTTTTTGTCTGTCTGTCTGTTTGTTCCCGCTGATCTCTGTAATGGCTAGACCGTTTTTGATAGGACTTTTACGGGTAAGCTGATGTAATAAGAAGTAACCTATGATACTTTTATTTTAGACAAAATCTGCTGATATATACTTTTATCTATACACGCGGACAAAGTCGCGGGGACAGCTAGTGTTAAATAGAAAAACGCCGAATAATTTTGATACACCACTACTTTTGTACAGTACACAAACAAAATTAACATTTTTATTTAAAATCGTAAGGGAATTATTTTAAATCGATTCTCTATGTAGGTAACTTAGACGAACGTTATCGATCTATCCGATCTGTGATCCAATCTTTTTGATAAAAAGCTGTATAGTATTATTCCCTTTGCCTCTGTCCGAACATAAAAAAAAGTTTTTGTCAATAGGCGACCATAAACACCTAGTTAAAATAGTTTTGATCGTCTTTTTGGCCTATTATCGTGAGGGTTAATAAAAATAAAATATTTAAAAAGTTATTTAAGATTTTTTGTTACAATTAGAACCATTATTATGAGTTTTTAATTGAAGTGTATAACAAAGTATACCTAGAGACTTAAAAAAAACGTGTCTGATAAATCTGTTGTAAAATTTTGTTCATATCATAATAATTATATTTGGCATTTGGCAAATCGTAATTAACGACCATATCTCAGTATTCTCTCTCTGTTTTCCTTGCAATAGAGATTTTGGACATAAACCCTAAAGATTTAAAAAATTGGGAGCCTAAACAAAGATTGTCAAATCCTATGTAGTTAGTGAAATACGCTATTAAAATAATAATAATATCTTGGGAGAGCTCACGCACGGCCATCTGATCCCAAACTAGACAGAGCCTGTATTATGGCAATAATATAACAGTACAAGCACACAATTTCTTCTTCCTGCCCTTATCCCATTCATATGGGGTCGGCGCAATGCGTATGTTCCTTCCATTCCTCTCTATTACTCGTCATCGCGGCATCCACTCCTTTCTTTCTCATAATTTTATTATTATCTTTCACACAATCCATACATCTCTTTTTCGGTCTTATAACAGTATAAGCACACATATTATAGATAAACTAGCATTGCTCGCGGCTTAGCACGTTGGTTATCGTGGCAAATTCTAGCCTATAGCCTTCCTCAATAAGTGGGCTATCTAACTGTGAAAGAATTATTCAAATCGGACCAGTAGTTCTTGAGATTAGCGCGTCCAAACAAACAAACAAACAAACTCTTCAGCTTTATAATATTAGTATAGATTGCACTGGGACACAACAAATTATGATACTCATCTTACAAGGATTTGTCCCGGGTAGAATTGCTAACGTAGTTAGTTTTTCAATAGCTCTAACTGGAACTTGCTTCTAATCAATAAGTCTAATAAAGACGCAAGGGCCATAAAAGACTATGATAACTGGCCTAGTATTAAAAAAAAACTATTCAATTTATTCTAAACTGGAAACAGTTTACTAGGTATTTTCATTTATAAAATGAAGTAAAAATATAATTGTATGATATCCAAAATATTTGTAAACGTTTTTATCGCTTCAGATGCAAACGGACAGACGGACAGATATCTTTGAGCACAGATATTTATGACCACCAATTAGGAGGTGCGAGATATTATCGGACCTCTTTGATGGAATAGGGTTACATGGAGCGGACGACTGAAATAAGATTATACGTTTTTGTCTATGTTTCCTTTTGAAAACTTATTAAGAGCCAGGGGGCAAGAGAGGTTGATTTTGATCTCATGCGTTAAAACATTTTTGATTCTTTACATGCATACTTCTTAAAACTTACTAAATGTACTCTACGGCACAGAAACATGGCTTATGTAGAGTTGCGATTGTTACTTAACTGATTTAAGAACATAGTTTTAGGAACGTCTAACTAAGCTTCCAAAAAGCATAATAAAAATACAGGTCTGAATTTAATTAAAAAAATAATGCAATTTTTATAAACAGAACGTCTCTATACACTTCCGTATTCCTCTTCCCGCCTTTCTGGCTGTTGACAGCAGGAATATGTTCGTCTATTTTTTATTTATTTCATTATAACGCATCAATTCTCTATGGTACTCGGCCAAGGAAATGGCTCTATTAATGTCTCTCGGCCTTTTGGGGACATTTAAAAAATCTACCATGGTGGTTTGTTATTATGATTGTAAATTAATTTTAATGTTTCGTTGTAATATCGTCATAATTTAAGGTTATATGCTATTTAATGCTAATTATAGTTTTTTTCCAATTAATTTATAATCTACTAGCTGTAGTCGGCAACTCCACCCTCGTGTGTGTTGGTTATCGCGGTACAAAGTAACCCCTGTTCTTTCTCAGGCTCTAGACTATCTCTGTACCAAATTTCTTTCAAATCGGTACTGTGGTTTAGTCGTCCCGAAAAATTAAGTAAAGTATCCGCTAAACCACCCGTAACACCGCGGGGCGCTGCGAGTTTAAATGAAATATTATATTTCATTCATACAAAAATAATTTACGTGACCTGTCACTTTGTAAGAAAAGTTCATTTACCATTTTAAGATTTCGACCTATGTTCCGTGGGGAAAGTTGTTCAGTTTTATGCACCTGCGTACCTCGTAGAATATACGCACTCCTTTTAATTTAATCCTGTATTGGTAGTTGGTACCTAAGTTTTGTTTAAAGATTTTCTTCTTTTAATAATCATCTGTTATTCGTAATACGTTTAAATAACAGTAGGTAAGGTAAGCAAAATTCTCAATTAAGATATATACCTAAGTTCATTTTAACAGCTCAGTTCAATCTATCGTTTAAATCTGTAACACACCGATTAGATGCTAATTACCGGATATTAATATCTATTGCAATGCTGTCAACATGACACATGACATGTACAGTCAAGCATCACAAGTGCATAGGCACCTTAACTTTTGAATTCACCGTCTTTATTTTTTTCGCGGACGTCTACTAACTACTATCAACAATTTCTCCTATTTATCCTGTCGTACTGGTAAACTGTTAAGCTGTAAATTAATTATCGGTTGCGGCTGACGGACGAGGCTTACAGCCGCGACTGATAAGTACGCACGGCGTTAAAACATCTAGCGCGACAGATTTCTTTCGGACGTCCGAACGCTCAAAGTCGGCCCAGGTTTACGTCCGCGACTTACGTCCGGTAGTTTACACAGCTCAGTGTACATTCATTATTTAGATAGCTAATCCCCGAAATACTAAAACGCTAATTAACTCCTTTTGGTCTAGTGGTTAGTGACCCTGACTGCTAAGCCGGAGGTCGTGGTTTCGATTCCCACCCAAAACAAATGTTTGTGTGATGAGCACGATCATTTGTTCTGTATTGGGTGTTATTTATCTTTGACATGTAAGTATTTGGATATATATAAGTATGTTTATCAGTTGTCTGGTTGCCAAGTACAAGGCTCTGCCTAGTTTGGGATCAGATGGCCGTTTCTGAGCTGTCCCAAGATATTATATTAAGTTTAAGCCGTTCTTAATAGACTATCTGTCGCTACTCTTCACCGTAAAGTGACAGAGACAGTATAAGTCGCGGCTATCAGCCGCCTCCTTCAGCCGCATCTGATAATTTGTTTGTAGATTTACTGTTTGCGTTCAATTACTCAAAAAATGTCCACGTAGAGCTTTGCAAAAAAATTGAGATACTAATAAATTTGTGGGCGCGACTGTACGGTCTACACATGCTGGTAATATCTTTCACGAAACATTTTGACGTTTACTAACGGAAATATGTCACATTTTAAATTGAAATAAGGTAGTTGTGATTAATTAATCGAATATACAAAGTCTAGTAAGATGCATTATATTAATTATCGATGCCATAATTTCGGTTTCAAATTAGCAAGATGTCAATATGTTAAAGATTAATGATATAAAAAAATAAAAATATTTTAATTTCAAGTATTACAAAACGTTAAATGAATAGAGTCGCGCGATAGTAAATAGGTTAACCTTGTTATAATTTAGGTATGAGTTTAAGAAATAACATCAATATAATTAATAGGTATCTGGGTAAAGAATAAAACGACCATCACCATTTACCATCATGCAAAAATTAATGTATGAATACAAAATAAAATACAAGAATTAAAAAATATATTTCTCCAACCAAAAAATAAATAAATAAACATTACATTTGACAGTTGCAAAAAAAAAAACAGCGGGACATTCAGGCAACGACATCGACGATACAGCCTACCTTTCATCACATCGGCAGTGCATGAGTGTGTTGACTCGCCAGTTGAAGACTCCATACTTCTTCTCCATGCCACCGATCCAGAATGGGCAGCGGAGGTCATGTACGCGGCAGCAGCGGTCAGTCCTCGTGTGTCCTCCGAGTTGGGAGTACCTTGTGGCCGAGAAACCCTTGCCGCACCATTTTGTGCCGGGCACGCGGAGTAGCTCCATAGTGTCGCGTTTCGATCTACGATGGTCACCGATTTGATGTAATCGAATGGTTATCGATATTCGAATATGTAATGAAAACCGCAACAAGATTGAATAAATAAAAATCGAATAACGATAAACCACTCGATTTCATTAGATGCACGACACGACGCGACGTCCACCCCTTTTTCTATCACTGACAAGTCCGTTGTCAGCCCGCAATGACCTCTTCCTTTTTAATATAAGTCTTCACCAAAAATTATAGACCACCAACATGTTAAAGTATGTATTAAAAAACTAATCGTAAATATAAAGGGGATAGCAGTAAATCCTTTATGGATGCCAAACGGCCGTAAAGATCGATGGATCGTTGCGCGAGCGCATGAATGATGTATCACCGCAGCTTTTATTGTTTTATTACCTCTAAGAAGTAAAATTAATTACCAGAATATACTAAAATTGGTTACGAAATAAATTTTACAGATGCAAGACGCCATGTTTTTAGAAAATTTGATCCTAGTTATTTCTTCACGTTGATGAGATAGCGGCCATTTTGAACTCAGCGGGACGTGTAAACGTCAAAAGAGGTTTGATAAGAGATCCTAATGGAAACATAAAAATAACATAGTAATAATCAGATTTCTCATCTAATCTTAATTAAGATGTTAATGGGTCAAATCTCAACATTTTACTGAAATAAGACGTCAACTTTATGATATAGGGTCATTATTAGGATCCTTGGACATCATCTCTTACAATAAAAAAAAACTAATCAAATTATTAAGAATCCATTGCGTACTCTACTCTCAGTTTTCAAATAACTAGTGGTATCTAAGAATCAATGTAAATGAATTAAAATGTTTAATGTTAGAACTGTCATAGCGCGTTCCTTTTGAAAATGGAATAGGGATTTTACTAATTGATGTTTAATGAGATATTATTTTCTTTTCTTTTTTTAGTGGCATCTTATTTTATGTTTATGCTTTATAAGGATGGCTATTCACGGAGTAGTTGTAGTAGAGATAATTCATAATACGTAATATTAACGTTAATTCACAAGCTTTTTATACATTCTTGTTACTCAACAAGTTATTTACATAAAAAACTGTGTTATTTACAGAAAGCCCCATCACCACACTCCAAAATTCAATAAAAAAGTTTTTATTTATAAAGGCTGCATAAATTCGTATGCATTTTTGTACAGTTTTCCAAAAAAACAGCGTCGATATTTAAAAAAAAAACGTAATTTGGCAAAAGAAAAAAGTAAAAAAATACTTCAACATAACGCCTAAAAATAATTACTAACCCTATCTTTAACTCTACCAGGGGCTAGCGGCTAAACAATAAAGGTTAAGCCGTGCTCGCCGCGGTTAGTCTGTGGATGAGTGACCATTTCTAAACATATCGAGACTCCTTCATGCCTCGGAAAGCCACTGTTCCCGACTGTCATACAGTGATCTTTGACAGTCGTTAAGTCATTACAATTCTGCCAACCAGTCTTACCATGGGATACTGTATTACTCAGAAAAAAATGGGTTGTGGAGTGGTACTCAGCTAAATCCGCTAAATCAAATAAGACTGGAAGCCGACCCCAACCTAGCTTGGAAAAAAGGCTAGGTAGATAATGATAATCCTTAACTCTAATAATAATTTAAAGTGGAGCTTCGCCGTTATGTTGGTAACGCATTCCGTCACAAACCTACCTCAATATATTTTATGGTTATAGAAGAAAATCTTTGATTGTTTACGTTCTAGAATTTTAAAGGTTAAGTTAACCGTATTGCAGTTAATAAATTATTATAAGCCTAACTATCCGCTAACTTGGTTCCGTTAGTTTCGTCATAAAAATGACTAAGTTGTTCCTGGTTTTGAAGAACGAATGAATCTCAAAGTAGTTCGGTCGTGAATGAGTCGGGATTAGCTTAGAACTGTCAAACTTTTACGGTGTTGTGTCAAAATTTATTGCTGCAGTGCCAAGTATTGTTAGAGAAAAATCCCAAGATGTAGGCACAGTCGATATGAAAATCCGTCCGCCTACCTAACTCTACGCTTACCTAACCTTGCTCATCATAGAAAAAAAAACAAAACAAATAGCGGGAAAATAAATGTCAATTATGTCACTTTAGGTGTACCTAAAAATATTTACAGACCGAACCCAATTCGATATTGAAATAAAAAATGCATAAGTTCACAATAAATAAATTATTTACAAACCCAACAACCATTTGACCCAAAACACAAAAACCACCCCAAAAAGAACAAAACATAACCTTAAAAAAAGAAACAAAAAAAAAACTAACCTCCTATCACATCGGCAATGGGAAATAGTGTACGGCCTATAGTTGAAATATCCGAATCTTCTTTTGAACATTCCGATGTTGATTCGGCAATGGTCGTGGGACCGGCAGCACCTATCTTCGGCTGCGTCGAGGCCAAGTTCGCCATACTTTGCCGCCACATGCCCAGCGCCGCACCATTTCGTCCCGGGAACTATGAAATTCTCCCTGAACGATCTTCGCGACCTGTTTTTGTTTTTTATGTTAGATTTGCTTATAGTTTTGTTGGCGGTTGTGTTTTTGGTGATATGACATTAAAAGCCCGATGAACATGGCGGGAAAATTAATTGAATGTAATGATAGTGTTATTAAATGATAAGTGAGAAGTATTCATGTTATAAAGTCTGTCTTAGTCTAAGCTTACGATTTTAATATTGTTCTACCACTTATAATAATAGTTACATCGAATTTAAGTTAAGGAGTGGGGCTCACCACGTCACATGTAGCAACAATTTTCGCCTACTTATGACGTCACAAGCCTTCACTCCTAAACTTTAACACGCCTTATCCTTGTCAAATATAAAAAAAAAAGAAAAGGTGAGCGAAGAAAACGTAAGTATCTGATTTTTTTGTTATCGACATACAGACTAAACATATTTTTAATTTTCATTCCTAGTCTGCATCCTATATTATAACCGCTGATTATGTCATATTTGACACATCGTAATCTCAAACGTAATGAACTCAGACATTGACATCCATACAGTGTCTATTAATAAAATAGTTTGTTTATATATAGTGTCAGCTGATTTGAATTGGTAATTTGAGTGCAGCTCAGAATTAATTATCATGAGAAAACTGGCAATGAATGAGTGTATGAATGGTTTGCTATATGAATGATAGAGCAGTACCTGTAGCATAAAGTGAGCGGGCCTATTGCTATTGTTTTAGCTGTTTTAGCAAGATGGCGTATTACCCTGGGGTTTTATTCACTAAGTCCTAGCGGTTAATGTGCTGTTGAGAGAGGCTTTATCTCTTTCGACTTAATATAATACTTTTAAATCTATTAAATGGCCTAAAATTTATATACTGACACTACCCGGTGACTCACAGAACGCGGAAAAGATTTGGCGACCCGGGTATCATGAACTATAATCTGCGTTATGCCACGTTATGTTTTGTTTGGATTTAGAGAATAACCCCCCCTGAACGTTTGTTTTTCCACGATGGAATAAGGCGTTGTCCTATTGGTTTCGCTCAAGCGATGATACGTGAGACCGACGAAAATTATCGCGGGCCCGTGCATTTTCTACTGAATGTCCTATTGAGGGTCGTGCGAAAATGTGATATCGCAAACAGTTAACATTATTTTGGTAGCCTGCTCGCCCGTAATTCGCAGCTCGAATTTACACCGTGATTCACTCGGAGAACATCGCGTGAAAACTCCTCACTCGGAAAGTTTCACAGTATTGTTGCGAGTGACCAAGAGCGAACCTTTTGTCGTGGGACAAAACACAACCACTGATCGGGGAACGCCGCGCAGCCCCGCGAAGGCGCGAAACTAGAGATGTGATTAAAAGTTAAAAAAAAATAGTTGTTAAAAATTAATTGTTAAATAAAAATAACGTGTTAAGTTAAATGTTAAAAATATAACGGATAACGTTTATCAGTTTCGGTAACAAGGGTAACGTAATAACGTTTACGTTTATTTAGTTCTTTAGATTGTAATTTATATTGATGCCTGTTATTGGTTAAAAGTTAAGTTTTTTTTTAGTATTTATTGAGTAGGTATAAATATTGAGTAAAAAGTGAGTTATTTGTAAAATTAAAACTTATGCACTTATAGTTTAAATTACTTTAAATATCAAATTATAAAACCTATGTAACGAACACTGAAATCGCGCAAAAGTCAATTCAAGTTATCCGTTAAATGAAATTTATTGTTTAGTTTCACCGTTTGATAACAATTTAACATTATAGGCTGTTAACGCATGAAACATTAAAAGTTAAATTTATTTTTGCATCAAAAACAAAACGTATCATTAGCAGCATAAGACTCAAAGTTCTTTAATTTTAACTCGCGACAAGATGTTAAATGTTATTTTTGTTATGCCAAGCGATTTGACTCTTATAATTTAGGCAATCAAGACGTAATAATGATCACTATTGCTTGCTGTTATTGACAACGCCATCTAACATATTTTAACGTCATAAACTCTTACTAAGTGTAAGTGGCGCCGATTAAATAAAACTCTCGACTTGTTTTGTTGTGCCTACGAAATGCGTTATAACTTTTAACGATTATGTCAAAATTATTTATTGATGTTAAAAGTTAAAAAAAAATAATGTGTTAAATTAAAAGTTTAAACGTTTAATCCTCACCTCTGCGCGAAACCATCTACACACGCGTTTCGCTTTCGCGGGCTTTTAATTAGGCAATTTATTTTGTTATCAAATCAAGACATGTGATTGGTTGACCAAAAAAATTACAACCAATCACATCACTTGAACAGGTTTGACAGGCGATTAAAAAAAATTGTGTTGATCATCCTTACAGAAACCGCGGGAAAATTATCTTAGATTAACGTAGGTTTCAAATGAAAAGAAAATATAAGGGTAGTCGTTCCGTGTCAGTAAATGCATTTCAGAATGTGATATGAGGTTACGATTAAATGTGATGAAAGATGATTGTATTAATAGCAAATCAATGGCCTATGAAGCGGATAAGTTGTCCCCCCGTTTACAAAATACTCATAGCGAAGTATCGCATAAAATAGAAGATACCTACTGTCTTTGAGAAAAATACATTTTCTGCGTGCATAAATGCGAGAGTCTAAATACCGGTGAAAAAAAGGGAAGAGGTCATTCCATAGACTGGTGTTTAAATTTCAAATTCAAACGTTTTTGAGAATGGATTCGAAAGGAGATGAGCGTCGTGAGGTTCGTTTCTGTGCATTCCAAATTTAAATATCTTGAATATTATTATAAACAGAGAAACTACTGTAGACCAAGTACTACTGTTTCTTTTTATATTATTAAACTTTGGTGTTATTAAAATATATTTAACTTATAATTTTAATTGCCATATTCAAGATATTTAAAGTACATTTCCCATGAAGTCCCATTGAAATGTAAGTTACTATTCCCCAAGTAACTGGTCAATAAAATAAAATGAATTTTCATTCGTCTCGTTCATCGCTGAAAAAGTAAACAATGAATTCGAACGAATGAAAATTGTTTTTAATTTATTTGTTTTTGTAAAAAATAACAACTACCTAGCCAGAGTAGTTTCTCCAGCCTTATTTTTATTCTCCATCATATACTGCATTTCCTTATGCCTCTTTAAGCATTCCATTTTCAAATTATCATAATCCAGCCAACTTGAGATATCTGGTGGTAATCGCTCGCCATTATTCAATATTCGAAAACTGACGTTACCAAAATGGCGGAAAAACTTTTCATCTTCAATATTTTTTGGTTGATTATTAACTATTCTGTATATTTCTTCGTCTAAAGCTAATTTTAATTCTTTTCTTAATGTTTTTAGGAAGTTTCTGGCGGATTTCCCTTGCGTTATATATTCGCAGTCTTGTATTTCGCCATTTTGGGAGTATATCACTTGGACAAGATGGCGGCCATCTGTCAGCTGACGGAGTTTTAAGCCAACTCTGAAACAAAAGAGAAAAAAATATTAAATTATGAATCGGTTGTAGCCTTGTTGTATGTAGGAGTAATTTAGTTATATGTCACCAGCTTCGAGTAGGCTGCATCAACATTGGGTCAGAACGAGTATGTGCGTAGGTATAGAAATTAATTATTTACGATACCACAGACGAGACCAGGCAGTTTTCGGTCAGCACTATCTTCCCCCGAATATAAGTTACTGACTTTTTATTCGGTCGTCGCCGTGATGTACGCTCAATGGCACTTATTCTGATGTTCTGGCACAAAACTAAATCAAGGAGAAAAAAGTATTACCTACTATTTTAATTATTTCATATAGTATATTTAATTCTTGAAAAAGTGAAAAAGATAAATAAATATGTTAGTTTAGTTTAAGTTCTTTAGAATCTGGCCCTAAGATAACATGTCTAATGATATGGAATCCAAACGGAGGGAAAAATAAAAAAAATTATAAACAAACTGTTAAATTTACAAAAAATCACCTTGACACACTTAAAAAGGATCTGGAGCAAAAAGCATCACGAAAAAAAACCAAAATATAATTTCATAGTCAAATCCTCTAACAGGAATGTCAAATGCCAATACTCAATGTAGGTACGTTACCAGTGTTTGCAAAAAGAATTAGGCTGCCAAGCTTCCCCTGAGTCTATTTGTGGTAGAGATTACTAAAAAGCGCAAGGCTTGTCAAAGTTGACTTCGATCATAAGTTGATAGTTTTTTAACACGCTTTTATTAGGTCGACCTGTATGTATGTATGTAACTATGTAGTCAAATCTTAGAAAACTAATTTAACCATGTTCTAAAGATCGTAGCGTTATGAAAATGGGCAGTTGTATGTAATTTTGATGACAATACAATAATATGGTACTGTCGAGCTGATCTGATGATGGAGCCGGAAGATATGAACTGGAACTTCATGAAGGATGATCGTATCATAGCCGTGTTTGGACTTGTTAGAAAGGTCTTGTAATGAACTTTGACCACGATTAGGTAAAGCGTGTTTTTTTGTGTTTTTTAAACTATTAATTTATTTACTTATAATCTTTGAGTTTCAGTTGAGTTTGAAACTACACCTTTTTACAGAAATGGGCAATTGTGATTTTACTATTTAATAACTATAAATTATTATTATTTAATAATAAATCATATATCTACACACAAAATACAAAAAAAAAATGAATAACTAATTAAAATGGCGTCAAAGTATTCGTCCGCATCGCTGTCGACCGCAATTGAGCCCAAATAATGGCTGCATTGCCATGTTGTATGACAATGTTCATTCTTTGTCCGAGGTAAAAGCCAGCCCTTGGGTCACGTGAAGTGTCAACAAGGGGTTTGGCTAGATCTTTGAAAAGCATATGTGACTCGGGCCCCACGGTCCAAGTGTTTCAACCCCAAACGGCTCGAATATGTATTTAATTATTTAGTTTTTTGTTTGATTATTATACTTTTTTATATTTCACACTATTTCATCATCTATGAAAAACAGAAAATACTTAAATATTTACCATACCTATACTGAAACAATGCTTAATTACACATTTGAAGATAAAAATATTCACGCATTAAATTACTGGGTATTTAGTCTGAACGGCCCAAACCGAATGGCCCGCGGGCCATTCGACCGTAAACAAAAATCGCCTACGTTCCAAAGGACCGGTGATAAAAACTGGTAAACAAATTCAGTGTCATAAACTACATCAAGTACATTCGGGTGCAAAAGTTAAAAAGTTGAAATAAAAGTTTTTTTTCTTAGATTTGTATTATCTTACTTAGAAAAACAATCAACAATAATTTAAAATGTTTACAAAAGTGAAATTTGATAATAAATTAATTTTAAATAAAATCAGTCTTATTTTAAAGAAACAAATCAACGAAATATAAAAAATACAATTAAACAATAAGATTTAGTAAAAATCTGTTTTTTTTAAACAAATAAATCAATATAAAGCTCTGTGTCTATAGGTCGACGATATTGTATGTAAAAGGACACACATTATTAAAATTTTAATTTTTCTTATCAATGCCCCACGCTTATCTGCCCAGTCAATAATTCCATGTACCTACTGCAGTTTGTATTTTACAGAAAATACAAACTGCAGTAGTAGTGCAGTAGGTAGGAATAAATACTTGAAAGCACCTTATCCTCTAGCCATGTGCTAACAAAATAATCATTGAATGTGGTAAAATCTTGACTGCTTAGACTTACTGCCATAATATAAAAACCATCTTCAAAGAAATGTGATTAGGTGATTTCAAATATTTAAATAGTTAAAATTCATAAACTTAGCGACTATTACAATGTATGCGACTGTACCTTTAAATTCATTTTGAATTCATTTTATCACCGGTCCTTTGAAACGTAGGCGATATTTGTTTACGGTCGAATGGCCCGCGTGCCATTCGGTTTGGGCCGTTCAGACTAAATACCCAAATTACTTACTTACTTTAAAATTTAGGACTTATTAAATAAACCTACTTATTAAAAAAAAAAATGGTAAACCAAGAATGACACGGTTTGGAAAAAAATTATAGTTTTTATCCATGTTCCGAACGGGATTCACAGATGGCGTCGGATTTTGGGGCCGTTCGTACTAAGCCACCAAAACCGGTCAACTAATCACACAAAAAATAAAATAAAAGTAATATTCGACAGCAAACAAATTAAATAAAACTTTTACTGTATCTAATGCAAACTATAATGACATTAGTTAGAGTGACCCTAAAGTACAGTGACGTACAAAGTGCAATAAATATCAATTTGTGAGCTATCGACATAATTGAACGTCGCTTGGGAATTGCGCTTTGAAGTGTAAACTGATAGCACTTTTGATCGCGACTGTATGTTTATTTATGTTAATATTATTTTTTGTTATTTTTGTTTTTGGTATACGGTTACAAATAACTCACATTATATTACCCTTTATAACGAAATTGATATATATTTTTTGAAAAGACCTTTTCTGGTACTTTCGGAACGTTAGATGACTAGATGCGCGGTTCCAAAATGTTATTCCCATGGAAAAGAACCGGTAAGATATTCCTTGTTACTCTGAAAATGTAATGTACTATGATCTTACTAATTTAATTATATCTACTTGAATAAAGTAGGTAGTTTAAAGTTTCAATGGGATAATTAATATTTTTTATTACTCCGCGGTACTAAGAATGATCACACAATAATTAATCACATAATTATTTTGTTAATCTTGGTAATTGTATTTTTTTATAAAATTTTTGCAGAATATGTCGCCTCTTTTCTAATATGACACAGTAATTATTTTAAATTATTACAAAGGCACTAGATAAGTAAAACTAACTACATAGTCTTGCGTGTCAAATCCTGACATGTGCAAAATTGTAAGTTACACATAGTATCTGAACCCCTATTTATACAAAAGTAACTTATTCACAATATCATCAACCAATAAACATAAAGAAATTCACCCAAGCACATCCCTGTAACAACTGTATCACAAACTCCACATTTACAACAATTACATCACAAAACTGACTTTTAAACCACAATAGAAATGTCCATCGCCATTCAGTTGTCGATATGTCAATATTAACAAAATGGCCGAATTATACAGGGAGTATAAATTAGCGGGTACGGCGTTGACATGAGTGCAAGTCTCTGGGGATTGGCGGGTGTACTCGAGAGATACTGGCGCGTACAGCATACTTTAGTAATATAAATAATTGTAGTTAGTGGATATTTTGAATGTGTTTTATTTCTTATTTTGATATGAATGGATTAGTATTTTTTTAATACAGTACAGTTGGTTATCTGTATCTTATTTACCATTTTAGTACAGAATATGAAAGACATATATAGCACAAAAAATATTAAAGAGAATATTCAAATAAAAATAAACAATTAAGTTAGTTAACTAGGTAAAATTAAGTTACATAACTTATCTATTGCTATTAGAGTTAAGTTACAGTAGATGCAAATATAAATAAAAAAAAATAAAAAAAGTATTTCTATGGATTTCTAAACAAGGAGAGAAGTTGCACTTATTATTTTTTAATACGTTTCCTTTCACGGTTTACCATGTATCTCCAAAAAAGAATAAATACATTTTTAAGTTCGCCACAGTTTCAAATAGTACCATTAGTTTTCTTAAATATTCCGACACCCATCTTAACGCCATCTGTCCTCGCCAGTACTTACAAATAAGTCATAACATTAAACCGGCCACTAGCGCAGCGCAGCGAATGCGTTAAATGAACCGCGACTGGCAACGACTGTACATAGGGATCGGAGGGGAGATCACTAAACTTTACTTAGAATAAAATATTATTCAATTCCGCAAAATATATTTAACTTTTATTTTATTTTTATTTATTAAAACTCAATTATTAACATTCAATCTAAAACGAATGACGGGTTTATTGATCATTATTTAAAATATTTGCAACTTTAGGTACAGGCCTACTTTTTGTGTACGGTACCTATTAAAAAAATAAATCTGACTTTATATTTGTCACTTTTGATAAAGTTCTCTAATAATATAATATGACTGTATGGTCGATGTACTTATATGTAATTATAATATTACAAAAAAAAACTTATTATTTTGTGATAGATAATTAATAGATCAGGTTTGTAACCGCTGACTCTACTATAATTTATACAAAAAGAAAAGAACCCACATACAAAAGTTATTTAATTAATATTTCGATTGTACAATAAATCAACATCAGTTGGCATTATCTCTAAATATGAAAAAAAAAACAAAATGGAACCAAAAGTAAATGTATTTAAAAGCACTATGTTTACTTAGAAAAGCGCCATCTATGTCCCCAGCTGCGAGTTAATCTTTATTGCTTCGCCCGAGCCGCAGACGGATTGTGGCCAGCCGCGTCTAATGTTCTTAGTACAAACACTTCAGCTCTCTGCTGTCCTGGTACTTTTTAGTGCAATGGATTATGTTCACAGCGAACTAAATAAGATTAGTTTAATCCCTATGAAAGAATTAGCAATTAATTATCTCTACATTTTGCGTTAGTTACTTGAGCTTGCGATTTTTGAACTAACAATTACCTATAGTTAATTTTCCGCCTTCAGCATGCAGTCCTTAAAAAGTATGCTCAAGTATCTTGTATATATTTCCGTATTTGTATCGACAATTTGATGAAAATCTAATGGAAAATAAATCAAAGAAACAACAAATCAAGCGCCATTTATCTCGTCGTCACTGCATTTTGCGACAAGAGCCGTTGTGCCTGCCACCCACCGCTCGGCGCTCGGAATGTTCTAAGTATACCACCACCTTTATTCTATGTGCGCCTAGTACTTTACATTCGCTTCGATTAGTCAGAGTCAGTTTTTGAACTCGGATTATTCAAGAACTTTTATTTAACCTATATAAATTAAACTATTATTTATTTATTTTTGTTGTGTGTCTCATACAAAAGGATTGTTTATAAAATGGAAACAAATCGAACAATATTATTTATTCTGATAGTATGAAAAAAGAGTGAGTGAATGAAACAGAAGACTGATAGATAGATCACATGTTTTACAAGAATGGGACCTTAAGCGAGTAATCTCATGAAAAATATAATATATGCTCCTTACTTTGAAAATCACAGAATACATCCATCTCTATCCTTTACTACTTACTACTCTTAACTTTACGCGCGTGCGAAGCCGCGGGCAACAGCTAGTTATGCTATAAAAATCTCTCCTGACTTGAACTCCTACGAAACGGTTTCACTGCTTTTTATAAAAAAAATGGGTACTTTTAGTATACTCCTACGCTAAGGGTGGTTCTGGCACGCCTTGTTATCTACTGATGGTGATTTGCCCAATGTAATGAGTAAAAAATGAAATAACTCTGCAAAGCCAAGAAAACAGATAAATCCATCTAACTTATCGATGCTACAGAATCGGGATATGCGACTGCACCGCCTCCCACATTCCTGTGTTCCTAGTACAGTAACGCTAGACTAGAATGCGTTCAAAGACAAACATTGGATTTTCTATGGAGTTAGTTTGTCCCTGCGTTTGTACACGCTATTCTCAGAAACGAATACAGCGATTAGAATGCGCTTTTCTCTGACATAATTTGGCAAGCTTCTCATAATATTTAGAAGTAGTTTCATTAAAATCGGTTCACAATCAAAAAAGGGCTATGTCACTTCGTTCGAATGAGGAAAAAATTAAAATTTTGCCAATCCCGGAACTTTGCGAGAACGGAGTCGCTGGCACAGCTAGTATAGTTATAAATCGGAACCTATGATCTAACATATAAAATTCTCTTGTCGCGATAACATACAAATCGGCCCAGCAAACAAAACACCTCCGCTGGACCGTTTTGTGTGTATATCGGGTAGGTCTGGGAATCGGCTAACATCTATTTTTATGTCCCTAAATGATGGGGCCTTTTCCAGATTTTTTTAATATGGCAGAACAACTTTTTCCGGGTCAGTAAGAAAATTAATAAAAAAGTTGTCAT
The DNA here is from genome assembly GCA_950381575.1 of Plusia festucae. Classification (NCBI taxonomy): domain Eukaryota; kingdom Metazoa; phylum Arthropoda; class Insecta; order Lepidoptera; family Noctuidae; genus Plusia; species Plusia festucae. The sequence continues at coordinate 2,815,700 of OX494457.1, forward strand.
TGTGCCTACTCTACTCAACTCATATTTTGTTAATAAAAAAAAGCCTAAAACTTAAGAATAAACTGACAAATGACCTATGAAATCAGCCTAAAATTATTTAATTTAATCTTATTTAGAACTTTACAAAAATCTTAACACTCGTTATAGTTAGTCCAGTATTTGTTGTGAGTAGACAACACAGAATTGCCAGTAATTGCTTCACTGACGCCGATTGGTCCGCGCATGAAGCCGAGCTGCCACTGCTGAAGAGATGAGCGAGAAATGGTCGAGCGAAGCGGAGTGCTACTAGGTAAAATAGTTCATACTCTTTGTTTTCGTGGTGAAAAGTTATTGATTTCAAACCCACTCATTGCTGGGAAACTACACTATCGCCGGGTGTTATCCTACTAATATTATAAATGTTAAAGTGTGGATGTTTGTTACTCAATCACGCAATAACGGTCTACTACGCAATAACGAATACAAATCGGTCCAGCCGTTTCGGAAGTGTTTGGGAATAAACATTGCGGCACGCGAATTTTATATATTGGAAAGATAATTTTGAGAGGAAAATCATGCTTTTTAATTTTAAGAAAAAAATTACTGACAGCATTTCCGTTCAACAATTTTTTGTCAGCTAGCTAAACTTCGTACGACTTCGTTCCGGTCGCAATGAAAGTCTTGAGAGTTGCGCGTGCGCCGGTTAAGGCGGCATTCCGACATTGCGTGCGCACGACTGCCTGATAAAGTGTCAATTATCCGTCGACATCTAATATAAGCTTGTTTGGTCACTAGATGCCACAGTCTAGTTTATCTATAACTGACTATATAGCTCTGCCCAGCGGTTTCACCCGGCTTTTAGTCTACCTACACTAATATTATAAGGAATTATTTGTATTTTGATGTTTGTAACGAATAAACTCAAAAACTACTGGACCGATTTCAAAAGTTCTTTCACCATTAGAATGCTCTTTTAAAGAGACATAATTTCATGTAACAAAACCCCTGTCGGATCCAATAAATGCGTATTCGTCGGTTCATGAACCGTCTCGCATAGGCGGCTTCTTTGACACAAAGCTGTAGGTAGTAAGTACGTGAACTTTGAGGAGCGGTCAGTGTTGCTGTTGCCTTGGATCAGTTTTTATTTTGATTTATTATTTTCAATTGGGAAAAAAAATCTCCAATCCATTTAATGGCTACGTATATGTGTTCGCAGTACGATACCGAATAATAATCTTAGGGATCGGACTGGGGTTTTGTTAGTTATTGTATATACTGTATTATAGATACAGAGAACATAGACTATATATCTGTGGCCCTAGTGAAAAGGGGTATAACTCCAAAATTGTCGAAAATGAGTTAAGTATACCAAAGCGATCAGAAAAAAATGCTCTATCGATTGGTGAAAACGGATTTAAGCTATCTCAAAAATAGGCAAAGTTACCTTGTGTAAAAGGGTCAATCTGACACCAAAAAAAACTACCTAGGTCGGGTTTAAGTACTTTTGTATTCTTTTATAAGGAAAAACATATTTTTTTATTTGTGTTTTTGAATCTAACTAAACATAAATTACCCACGTTTTAATTTGGTTGGTGTTTAACAATACAACAATACCTGGTCCTTAGAAATGGTTAAGTGAGTAATGATATTACTAGACGTAAATCAGTTTTCACCAAAATAAAGAAACAAAAACAAAAATAAGTCTAACGAGATCAGTATTCACGCATGCTACTGTGAAATTAATAAATGAAATTGTATACAATTATAGTAATATCCTACGAGTTGCTTTCATTTTGCGTGAGAAAGGACATAAAATAGCTTGCGCTGCAGAAAATACGATAATTACGCAAGTAAGTTAGATCCTATTACACATATTTTTGTAACTTTATTTCGGAGCTAGTTTTTTCTATATCAGATTTGAATGAAATCATACCTTTTTACCCCTAATAACTATGAACAATAACGTGTTAAGGAACCTATGTATTTATTGATTCAATCGTTTTAGTTATAAAAAAGTGCCCTATACTATAAAACTGATAAGGTAAAACCAAACTAAATTTTTTATATTCTTTGTTACTTACTGTTTGTAGTGTGACTTATGGTTAGGTATAATTATTTGATGCTGTCAATTTTGTTCTAACTAGTTTCGTACTTTTCCCTGTGAAAATCTCTTACTTATTACAATAAAAATAAAATTAAATGAATTATTTCCTTTTTGGTAGAGGTCGAATAAACCGCATAATTGATCTTGTTTATACATTCTTGTCTTATTGAAGAACCTGGACATACTTGTTTACTAGAATTATTAGTCTCCAAAGCCAGGATGTTCTAAGGATTATTCTCTAAGGCCAGGATGTTTTTTAAAGATTACTTTTCACGGCCAGGATGTTCTAAAAATTATTCTCCGAGGGCAAGTTGTCCTACGGATTATTCTCCAAAATTTGAATGTTTGAAAATGTTTCACCATTTTGTGAAGAATGTTCCCTAATGTCAGGATTTTCGAAAAACTTAGCCCCATTGCCGAGGCATGAAAAAGATGATGATTTATTTTCTGCTTCAGCCACAACGTTTCTCGTGTGTCTTGATAGTGTTTCTCTGTTGGTTGATGAGCTTCTATACCCTGACGTCGATTATTCTACTGAAAGTAGTGACAAATTCATACCAAATACGTCCGACACAAGTGACTCGGATTGTTCAGTTATGCGAGTAAATAATTTGTGAAAATGAAAAGAAGTTTAACTTATCTGAGTGTGCCTCTTTTAAGTATAAAAAAAAAAGAAAATTCTTCAATTACGTTATAAGATGCATGACGTAGATGATTGGAACTGTTAATTTGCAAAGAAAAAGAGGAAACTCACCGCTCCCAAGTGTTTTTGAAACCGAATGTATACCCAACTTACAATGGGCCGATTGCAATTTCTAATGAGACAAAGCGAGACTTACTTTATCTTCTTCCACTAATAAACCCCAGTGTCAGATCTTTTATACCATTATTAAGTGATAATGGTATTAAAGATCAACATTTTCTTCTAAATGACAGCGAAGATGACTTAGAATAAGATTGTCTAATATTTTAGATTTGTTAGAATGTTTTAATTTGTGAAAATGTTTTTAGTATTTTACTATTTTTAAAATATGCATGAAAAAAAAATTGAATCGTTTCAAATTTGTTTTTTTTTTAACATTTTTGTATAAATAATGGATATAAGTCGTAAAAAATAGTTAGTACAAGTCTTAATGTACCATACGTCACGTATAATATCTTTGTGAAAAAGGCGTCAAGATATTTTTTTTGCGTTTTTATTATTTTTTTTTGCGCTAATTAAAATTACGCAAGAAAATCATGCAGTACATATAGCAAAATATTATTTATTTCTTTAAATTACTTAGTTATCATAAAATCATTCCAAATGCGTCTCCCTTTTCACTTGTGTAAATTACCATTTAATTTATGGGAGAAAAGGTATAACGTATTTTATGACCCTCAAGGAATTCTTTTTGTGGTTGGTATAAGTCACTATCGTAAAAACTATTAACTTGACATAAAAAATAACTACTTAATAATGAAGAGCATAAATTGTTTACCTATAAAAGACATCGCATGTATTTCATTTGGTAGCGGTTTAAAAGTAATACGCGGTCAAACACGAAATTTTAACGCGCGGAGTGTTTTTTGCGTCTCCTGTAAAGTTGCATTTTTGGACTTAGATCCTTTTTCACTAGGGCCACAGATATAACATATACTATTAGCTTTTATTTCTTATTAGAAACATTATTTTGACGACCTCCGTGGTCGAGTGGCGTACACACCGGTTTTCAAGGTGTCGCCAGCTCTGAGGTCCCGGGATCGATCCCCGGACGAGTTCAATGTAGAAAAACACCTTTCTATATTGTCTCGGGTCTGGGTGTTTGTGGTACCTTGTTGTCTCTGATTCCATAACACAAGTGCTTTAGCTACTTACTTTGGAATCGGAGCAATGTAGGTACGTGATGATGTCCACATTTATTTAAAAAAAAAAAAAATTATATTATTATTATTAAGGGTAGATCTGAGCCTTAGGAAACAGTTAGTTAAAAATAATTTTTTTTTGATCATTAATCAGTATCACAAGCCCGCACTTTTATGTCGTTTTCACTTGGCGTTATTTTTGACGTTTTTTCTTGGCTCCTTATGGTCGTAGCGTGATGATAAAGACCTTATAGCCTTCCTTAAGAATTGGGGGGAACGAAAGATTTTTTCAAATCCGACCAGTAGTTATGGAGATATTATGCTCGTACAAACCAAACATTCTATTCTATTTCATTATCCGTAGATAATTAAAATATGTATTTTATGTATCTTTACATATTATAAAACGAAAGAAGAAGAAAAAAAGAAGTCACTTTCTCTTTCTGTACGCTTAGATCTCTGTAACTACGCAACGGATTTTAATGTAATTTTCAGCAATCGATAGTCATTCAAGGAAAAGGTTTTTTTTTGTGTATATTAGGCATTTATTTATGTGCTACCCATCCGTGTATAATAATAAAATAATTGTGTGTTACGGCTGTCTGTTTACTAAACGGTTTTACAGCTAAACCAATAAACGATTTCGATAAGCTACCAATAGGAAGAATTAAAATATTATTACTAGCTTTTGTCCGCGACTTCGTCTGCGTGGACTTCAGAATTGGGTCCGAAAAGAAATGAAAAATGTGAAAGTTATGAAAAATGGAATAAAATTTTCACCCTTGTTAAAGCTTGCGCTGTAATAGAGAAAAATATAAAATTTATAAGCTGCAGACAGCTTAGCTCGTAAACAATTTTCAATTTTCCCTCGGGAATTACTTAAGGAATCGGGATAAAAGGTAGCATATGTTCTTTTCCATATCAAAGGCTACATGCATGCCAAATTTCATCCAAATCCGTTCAGCCGTTTTTGCGTGATTGAGTAACAAACATACAAACATCCACACTTTAACATTTATAATATTAAGTATGATTGCAAAACGACGCACGCGCACAGTCCCGCAAGCAAAGGTTATTTAAAGGTAATAAATTGATAAATTCAAATTTCATTAAAATCTATTCAGCAGTTTAGTAGTGAAAACGAATAACACCGTTTGTTAGCACTATAAATAGAATTTTAAAGGCTTTGATCATTGGAAGGCATTCTTAATAAATGGTTACTATTAGCTTAGAATAACTTAAAAAGTACTTACGACTTGTCACATATACAACCTTATGATTACTAAGGCCCAGTTATTTTAAACCGAGTTAACTCAACTAATGGTTTCAAAGCGCGTTTTTTCATCAATTGTAATTCTATCCAGTGGTCAAATAAGTACCCGATATTCGAAAAGCACGATAAGCCGTTGGTCCCGACTGTCATACGATGGTCTTTGACAGTCGTTAAGTCATTACAATTCTGACAACCAGTCTTATTAAGAGATAATGTTTATGTTTTACCCAATTAAATAGGTTGTGAATCTCAAATAGGCATTCGCTCCATGTAAAATATATTCAGCTAAATCCGGTAAAATTGGAAGCCGACCCCGACATAGCTTGGGAAAAGGCTACGCAGGTGTAAAGTGCAAGTTATGTGCAAGTATAGATTTCTAAAAGGCACTGAACCGATTTTGATGCAACATAAACGTTTGTACGAATGTACGCTATTGTTTAGAGGGTAATAGCTATAAACTTCACGGCTACTGCTAACTATTGAGGAGAAAACTAGTAATTGTTTTGAAAACATTTCCTGATTTATTTTATGTAGGTTCGAAAGGTAAAAACAGGAAATCGTGAATTTTGCCCAACTGTGGGAGTGTGGGACGATTGAAGGCTGGTATTTGTATGTTTGTTTGAAATTCTTTATAAATGTGGATCAATTTGGCAACGGAGTGTCACGATCCGCCTGAGCCGAGCGTGCAAGCGAGAGCGAAGAACAAGCGATAGGGAGGCACGATCGACTTGTGACGCATCTATCTCTCTTCCACTCCATCGACCGATGCGTCAGAGTAGAAGAAGACAGTATGTCATTTTTGTGATGACGTTATCACGTAAAAATACATACGTCCGTAATATACCTAGCTTAGGCACAGTTTTGACTGTCACACTCTCACATTTATAATATTAGTAGGATTACAGGGGACTACACAAAAGACAGTATTGTACCAAGAATTTAAAATAAAACAAGTACACAACTTCTATTACAAGCTAAATTAATGACATCCTCCTTATGAACATCGGTAAAAAATTAACGAAACATACGATTCGGTTAGTCGAATCGATTGAGACTCGATTCAAGTTCTCACCAACAAACCATCTTTGTCGGCGTCGATACATCATTAATTCATTTTATTTCAAAAATCGAACACTTGTTCGTTTTTGAGTGATAGCTTTCTTAACGGCCAGCCGTGTTTTAAATTTGGAATGTAACCTATCGTATGGAGCTTTTTTTTAAAGGTAGTGGGTTGGGATGAGAAAGTTTTTTTAAGTTATCAATAATAAAGAAAATAAACAAATCATAATTCGAATTAATAACATGAATATGTTGGGAGACATTTTTTTCAAATGTTAGCAAGTTTACACGTGTTGGCCTGTCCCTTTAAGCACGAAGACATGTTCATTGGTGACTAAATGGTCACATATCTCAGACTTACCTTAAAGTGAACAGTGTAACCTTTTGATCGCTTCCCGATCTACAATAGTATATTAAGGTAGAGGTACAGATGCACATACTCGAAATAAGCCCGCTTATTGGCATATTCATTCATACATTTTTCTTTTTGCAGTCACGTTTGTTGGTACTCACATGATTCTCGTTCGCTACTAGCAAACAACCAAGCACATTACGAGCATGTATATCTGTACCTTTAATCCAAGCATCTCAATAGTTACTGAGCCTACCATAGATAATTTTCTCTCTAAAGAGGTTTGTTACGAAACCGGTGGCTAGTCTATGGTAATCGTTTGGCTTTGGCCGTGAAGCAGTAGCCCCGAGCTATGAAATAACTAGCAATAAGATCATAACGGTAGCTGGACGAGCAATTTGATGTGATTGAAAACTATTCAATCTTACAATCGACGAAAATTAGCCTTTAATATAAGTGCGCGTTATCGAGTAAATATTTTTGAGAATAGGTACCTTTTTGATACCAAAATATGAACTTAATTGTCTCTGATCTACGAATGCCGTTGTATTTTTTTTGCTGTTGTCTTGTTTTTGGCACCCATTATTTTTTCTACGTAATGCATAAATTTACCTACATAGTTTATTTTATTTCACATTAATATTCGCTAAACTAAGTACGCAGGATTAGTATGATATATTAAACTTACCAGTTAGGTCGAGCTAAGTCATCAACAACATGATACATTGACATAATAATAATATCACATTACACACTAATAGTAATATTTATATGTATACGTGAAAGTTTGTGAGTGTGTGTATGTTGTTACCTCTTTACGCTCAAATGGCTGGACCAGTTTGGTATGTAGGTAGTTGAAACCCTGGATTAACACAAGGTAAGACCGCGGGGCGCCACTAGTCATATTAATATTATAAATGTGAAAGTGTGGATGTTTGTTACTCAATCACTCAAAAACGACTGAAGGGATTTGGATGAAATTTGGTATGCACGTAGCCTTTGACATGAAAAAGAACATAGGCATCTTTTATCCCGATTCCTGAAGTAGTTCGAGGGAAAATTGGAAATTGTTTACGAGCTAAGGCGCGGGCAGACAGCTTTGAAATTTGATATGCATGTCACCTATGGTATGGAAAAGGACATTTATTTATTTATTTATTTATTTATTTAAAAACATTTACAACATCATCACAGAAAATACTCCCAAATCGACATTGTAAGCTTACAACAAAAAATTACACACACATACCTAAATATAATATGTAAGATTACAAATATAAAAATTATCCCACCGACATTTCAGATATAATGCACTTCTGTGCTATTTCTGTGAATTTCGGCTGGCTACAGTTATAGATATCTACATGTATGGCTATTAAATTAATTATATGTATGGCGCGCGACAGTGGAGAAAATTTAAGCAAGTCATGTCCAAGACATGTCCTTTCTATACTGATCTCTCAAATAGTTCCCGTGGAAAGATTAAAAATTGTTAACGAGCAAAGCTTTAGACCCAATTCTGAAGTCCACGCAGACGAAGGCGCGGGCAGGAGCTGGTATTTTATAAATTAAAAAAATGTATGTTTTTCTCTACTTCCAAAGTTAGACTACTACCGCCAATAATCGATCTAACAAACTTAATAAAAAGAAAATAAAAATAATTACATATATTACATTTTACTCTATGACTCAGTAAAAATTAAGCGTGAATTTATCATGTCCTACTTTTTTCTAAACTCTACAATCTCAGTTGTCTATGAATTAGTTCAGCATAGACACCGTATCGAAACAATTATGTTTTTTATATTATTTTATTATTGACCGAATGATTCACGCTTGTGGGCAAAAACATTTATTGGAAACGTACCGTTGGTTTGCAGCGCTAAAATGGCGCTGGGAGATGTTTTTTATAAATAGTCTCAGCGCAGGACCTTGCAAATATTATTTATTATTATTGCTATTGTACGTGCAATGATGCTGGCGTCCGACGTTTTTTATATGAGGTCTACCGCAGTTGGCCTGAGCGCAGGCTTTGACTACTTCACCGAAAATATTTTTTTAAAGATTTCTAGCAATGGAGTTTGCACATTACTAGTATTCTCGTTAACCCCTCGTGCTAAGCTAAGATGCTTGTGTTACGAGTGGGTTCACGTCGTTAGTATAATGGGTGGGATTCAACCCGCAACCATATGATCGCAAGTCCGACGCCCTAGCCATTAGGCTACCGTCGCTTTTTGGCGAAACCTAAAAGGTCCTTCAGCCGAGTTTCAGAGAGACTAGCTTCAGACAAAAATGATCGCGCGAAAAATAATGTCGCGATAAACAGGGACAGTATTTCAACAACAGATGGCGATAAGACGGCGCCTAATGTAAACCATTTTATAAATTAAACTTAAATTCCCCTTCTACGATTATTTTAAAATTAAATGCAGCAGCATTTTAGGCGCCACCAAAAAGTTCAAAGCTCTTTCAAAACTTTTTTTTCTTAACTTTTTTGCCATCGGCCGAATGTAACTTTTATTAACTGATGTCATTGTGTAAAATGATCGTTTCTCTTAATTCATATTACATTGCGCAGTTGCTTTCGACTAACTAGATTGCTCTTTAAGTTAAGGAGCAATGGATTGCTCTTTTTAACGTAAATCCGTTATTAAGTTTTTTGTTACATTGTAGGCGTATTTTTAGCTTCACTAGGTCATTGGAATTTGTTTATAACTTGTTTTAAAAAAATTGTTTAGTAATGTTAAAGGCAATGCTCGATCGTGGCACACGAAGACACTACGCATGCGTGCCAAGCTTCGTTTTACAAGAAATGGTAGTGATAGTGTACCCGGCACGTAACAGGCAAGAGTCGTTACGAGTTCATCTCATATTTTAACGTTCTAATGTACATAAATGTTTAAAAATTTTTTTTTTGTTAAAGATTTGTAGCAATTACACAGGCGAGCGATACAACTGTGTTTTTGTTGCACATAGAATATGAAAATACGCTCTCAATACTCCAAAACATTGCCAAGTTACTTGCCGGCAACTATAACAGTCACCACAAAATACTTTACCTACTTATTTTTTTAGGGCATATAGCTATCTTCTACGTAGCTCAATCCAAGTAAATTCCATACTGTAAGTTTCTTCTGGTAAGTAAGTTTTAACTCCTAGAACATAATTTATAGTCCATTGATGGTACCTACCTACGACTAGGAAAAGTACATGAAGGTGTTTTTAGGAATGGGATTTACTTATTGGAGCCGCAACCGAGAGTTATTTAGTTTTAAAATTAACGTTTCTAAAGCGCATATTTTAGGTTTACTAGAGATAAACATTTTGATTTTTTCATCAACTTTTGAAGTAAAACTGCTTTACGCTCGCTAGAGGGAGTAGTAGCTTGGTGAGTAAGCTGTTGAATACGTGACGAAAAGTGTGATCGGGCGAGGCGAACGGAAGTTGAGAGGGAGATATAAGTTAGGGAAGATAGAAAGGTACTGGGTAAGAGAGAGAGGTGCAGGAACACATTTCCTTTCTTTCTTTCTCTCTTAGCCGCCAATTAGGTATGTTTCGTATAACCAAGACATAGTGCAGGATTGTGAGATAAAGGAGTTTTACTTCAGTCCTGTGAACTCATGTGGTCAAAAACACATTCGTTTTTCTTTCTTAATATTTGCCCCATCCAACGAAATTACAGGCTCCATATCATAATAATTCAAAACAATTACACAGATCGACAAAACCAGAGACAACATTAAAATCCCTGCGGAGCGCGGGAAAGTGGAATCCATTTTGAAAGTTTGACGTTTGCACAACATGGCGGCGCGGCGTGCGGAGAGCTCTTAATCTAGTTGGCGATGTTTGCAAGCTTAGAACTTTGTTTTCGGTCACTGTTTTGAGACGATTTTATAGGGAAATGTTTAGCTATTCAAAAATAGTATTGTGTATTTCATTTCTATTAATTTGATTATCATGACTAGCACTGACTATTTTCTTTCTGTTTCACGCGTCTACTCCGCAAGGGATTAATTGTATACAACTAAATATTTTTCCAAGTAATTAATAATATAGTATAGTAAAAAATGAACATAAGGCGAAACTGGGTATAAACAATTATATAAAAAAACGACTTTAAAAACCCATACCTATATTAACCACTTAAAAGCAAAAAATAAACTACATTTTTAAATTACCTGTTAAATTTAATTGTTAAGTTACCAACTAATTCGTTTGAAGTCGGTGCCCATGCCAATTGAAATCGGTATCGAATTTCTTTTTATTTTGAAACTGACTTTCATTTAATTCATCATCCCTATTTAGATGATGAATGATTGTAATAAGAATGCACTATACAAGGCCTACATTTAATTTAGCAACTCAAATTATATATATCAAGGCTACAGGCAAAGTCGAAATAAAAACTCCTTAGTAACCACCAATCAAACGACACAACTGTCTGGCATAATAAATTATGATCATTGACAATCTTAAGAAATCATTGAGCGGAGTATATTGGGCTACTTAAAAGTTTAGAGTTCAACTGAGCCGGCACGTGAGCGAGTGATTATTGAAATGCGCACGCGACGCATTGCTGGATCGCTTAGTGGGCCACTATGTAGGAGTATTGCAGAAGTTAAACTTTTATTTGTCTTTTAAACGAAGATAATTTCTTCACGCTGAAGTGGAAATTGGTTGGGCACGTCTGTCGTATGCCAATGAGCCAATGGGCTTTAAAAACTACCGAATGGTCCCATACGTAGAGTAGGCTTCAGCGAGGCAAAGCCAGAGGATAAGCAGTCGCTCAGGGGTCTTATTCACTAAGTCCAAGTTAAGAGAGGCTTTATCTATTTCGACTTACTATACTTTTAAGTAAAATATCTGTTAAATGGCCTAAAACGTGTATACTAACACTACCCGGTGAATCTGGCGACCCGTGATTCTTGAACTATAATCTGCATTATACCACATTCTGTTTTGTTTGGATTTAGACAATAACCCTCTTGTAAAATACAGTATACAGCTTAATCCGGTGAGACTGGAAGCCGACCCCAACACAGCTTGGGACAAAACGCCAAGTCAAAACACTTTTATTAATTTTGACAGAATTCAAAATTTAGTTCTTGAAATCAGTTGGGCTTCTGTGCTCACCTATATAGTAGCATCTATAATCGTTGCGTGCGAGCATGTCCATACATATAACTCAAACTTTCATACACGCTAGTGGAAATGTGTGTGATTTTTTGTTTAGTGTTCATTTGTTTCATTTTATCTTGTAGAGGCGCGTGGTCAGTTTTCCTGAAGAACAAGATTTATGCCGTTTAGTTCGACAAATTGGACTGATTTTTTCGCATAAACAAACAACAAAAAGTAACTTAAGTAGATAAGTTTTAGTAGTGGCCCCGATTCTGTTAAACACGTACTCAACTAATTTTAGTCCATCGCCATTTTTTCACTAAGTACATATTTAGAAAAGGACAGACAAAAATTAGAAGTAGAACTGTCAAATTTCAACAAATTTTTGTCCATCGCCATCTTTTTCACTAAGTACATATTTAGAAAAGGACAGACGAAAATCAGAACTGTCAAATTTAGTTCCGACTAAAATTCTCATACAAATTTAAAAGTAAAAACGTGTGCTCTAAAAACACTGTGATGTTCAAGGCGAAAACTAGTTTGACATTTCTAAGTTAGTTGTTATCTGTTGCCGTCCCTTTTTCACGTTTTACGTTGGTGAAAGACAGCAATGGTTTAATTTAGTTTAGCTTGCGTACAGAGGAATCAGCTTCAATATCTGTTGGGCGATTAAACGATGACTATAATAGTTTAACACGAGCGTAAAAGAGAGTATATTATTGGTTTTAACAATTATTGTCAAGTTAACACTTTAAGATGTTTGTTTAGTTCATCTCATGAATCATGGTTCCTCACGATATTTGTTCTTAACCTTATCTCATCTGAACTGGTCAGCGTTAGTGTTGTTGAATGTAGTGCTTCAACTCAATATAATCGTAGTTTTTAGGGTTAAAATAATGCCCTCGCCGAAGGGAACAAGGGGTTAAAAAATCTTAAATTCCGATACTTTTAAAATTTTAGTTACACAAATAAATACATGAAATCAGTTTTAAAACGACGCCCGCACTAAGGATTTTAATCCTTGTGTCGCGGGGGTTTCACAAACATTCAAATCACATGCACAAAGAACACCCAGACTTGGAGCAAGTATCTGTGGATCACACAAATGCTTGTCCCATGCGGGGATCGAACCAGCAGCACGTCGCGCAGTGGTAATTAGCGTGGTGACCTATACCACTCGGCTATGCGTGCAGTCAATAATGTCAATATGATATCATGAAGCGGCATTAGCCTAACGACTAGGGCGTCGGACTTGCGATCATGTGGTTGCGGGTTCGAATCCCACCCATTACACTACCGACTTAAACCCACTCGTAACACAAGCATCTTAGCTCAACACGAGGGGTTAACGAGATTACTAGTAATGTGCGACCCACATTGCAAGTAATCTTTAAAAAAAAAAAAGCTCAGATACGTCTGTGGCAGTGTACCATTTGAAGAGCTTGGATTTTCTTCATTTCACGTTGTTAGCATGTGGTATGCATGTTAGCATTTCTGTTTTGTTTGAAAATACGATGCTTCTATCTTTAATATGGTTTGTGTTAATTTACGCAAATTATTTACAAAATACATAACAGTAGGTAATTAAAAAAGCAACTACCCAAAATTTATTTTCATTATTAAACATGGACGTCGATGCTCGTCCATCTTGGCGCCCGCACGGCTCTCGACAAGCTGTCAATCTTTTCAAATTCGGAACGCTATAAGAACTGACGTTTCCTGCGTCAGTTTTACTTTTTTAATTAGCCCTTTTAAGGGCAACGTCACAATTGGTAACTGTCATTTCAATGGTTTGTGATCAACAGACCTTTTTGGATGTGGGCAGTCCTGTTAAGTGAACAACTTTGAATTCTATCTTTGTTAAGCCCACTTGCACGAAAGACAAGCTTACATCACAAATATTGTATGAAAAACTGACAAATTAACTTCGCGTTAGCAAATAACTCTGAGTTGTTTTTTTTCGTGCAAGGGCTAACTTCCGAATACTGAAACACAAATTAACTTTAAGAAGTTCTTAAATGTCTGTCTGTCGCTATTTCACACCTTCAAGTGACAGAGACCGCGGCTTCACTGATTGACGTTTCAGTATTTATTGTACGAGTTGAGTATTATTAAAAAAAATATCGTTATTTACTTTCAATGTCAACTCATTTAGGTATTTGAAATAGTACAAAAAAAAATATTAAAAGACTGATTCGCCTACCCTTCACCGCTTCCAATGTACTCTGACTGTGGAGAAGAAACGGCGCAACTAACTACTCAGCATTTCATATCTAATTGTTGTAACACCTGCACACATAATGTTAATATTGACTGCACGGATAGCCGACTAGTATAGGCCTCGCTAATTACCACTGTGCTCGACGTGCTGCGGGTTCGATCCCCGCATGGGAAGCATTTGTGTGTTCCACAAATGCTTGTTCCAAGTCTGGGTGTTCTTTGTGCATGTGATTTGAATGTTTCTGAAACCCCCGCGACACAAGGATTAAATTCCTTAGTGCAGGAGTCGTTTTTTTTTAAATAAATAAAAAATAACTAAAAAAGAAAAAAAAAAGTTAGTTTTTCTATTGCTCATGCTCTTAAGGTTTCGCCTAAAGTCCAGTGTAACAGTCAAAGACCGCGATCAGGTTAATTGCAGTATACTTAATAAAAAATAAACTCAAAATTGTTCCGCGTCGAGTATTCGGCTACAACACTACTTTTCCATCCGTACTCTTTAATATGTATAATGCGAGCCAAATACATGTACTTATTAAAAAATATACCGTATTATTTGTGGGAGTAGCCGCGAAACATGAATAGTGCATCATCATTGCTTTCGCCATAACTTTCTTTTGTTAAGTGTGGGAGTTAAAAAACTTATTGTAATTAGTCTATGGTCTGTACGGTTGGATTATAAGATTGGTTAGGCCGGCTTCACATTGTCATGAAAATATTTTATGAATTGATTCTTTTTAGTTAGATTATTATTATGAGATTTTTATTTAACGTTGAACTAAGAAACATGATTATCTAGAAAGTGAATAGTAGGTATTATGGAAATATCTGTCTTCTCTTACTTCTATTTAAAAAAACTTTATGATTTCGGAGGTACCTACTGCTTCACTACGACTGTTTTAAGTACTGATTGTCATACACGAACCTAAAAACTATGTTGATAAATATTGGAATTAATACCGGCCTATAAATGAATCACCACTCGGCAGAGGCCTCTTCATGTAGAAGAAGGAAAGATCATGGTTCACCACGCCAGCTCTTGTGGGTTGGTTTTTTCAGACGGCAATTTTTGGATGTAATGCGTCTTAGGATAATTAACAAAGTGCATACAACTTACAACGTGCAAACAAACAAGTGCCGATGTGATTCTTTCAATCGCATCGGCACTTGCCTGTATTGGGTTCGAACCTGCAATTTTGGATAACCAGTAGGTACTATTCAACTTTGAAGTAACTAAATTGGACAACAATCCACAAGATTAGGCTAACTTTCGTCTTGAATGGATTCAATGCTTCAATTGATAAATGGGTAGGTACAGTTATTCAAGTTTTCTAATGGGTACAGTTTCCAACCTTATTCAAGTTCTCATTAGATTGCATGACATATAATTTATCTTATACTAATTTAAGTAAAACCTGCAAAGATTTGCACTATGAACTTTAAAAGAAATAAAGATAAATAAAACATCTTTACTTATTAGGACCAAATACAAAAATGTATCATATAATTTTATGTCAGTCGCAAGTGTATAGCTTACCTAACAACGTCAAATTGACACATATCTCACTAATGGAAATGAGCTTTATTTTTTTACTTTTAATTAATAACTAAGTCTTTAATCTCGGGTTTCTTCGATAACGCCCCGTAGTACCGTGTCGAAATCGGTATTATTTAAAACGATCCTCTTTCGATTAGAATAATAGATACGGTGTGATTTAGTTGTGATAGCCATTTGTTTTTAAAAGATTTCACTACTATAGTAATTAACGTTTTGCTTTATTTGTTTTGATATTGGAAGCTTTTTAATTAATGTTTTTTGAAGGTTACTAGATTTTACGTCCATGGAAGATAGGATCTATGATTATTTTTTCTTATTATTTTTATTTATGCAGGTTTAAGATATGGGCTGGTGGCTAGCTGTAGGCCGTATACCAGCTACTCTTGCTCCATGGACAAACATAAGTCACGTGACCTGTCCCTTCGTATGAAAAGTTCATTTTACATTTTAAGATTTCGACCTATGTTCCTTGGGGAAAGTTGTTCAGTTTTATGCACCTAATTACCTCAAATATACGAACTCCTTTTAAATGAATCCTGTATATGGTAAATGTATGTGTCCGCTTTAAATCCCGTGACGTAATTTTATTATAAACATGCACGTGATAACTTTAAAGTTAGTATTCACCTATGTCTACGTCCACACGAACCATCTTGGACGAAGTAAAACGATGTTCCGCCGACTATAAAGGACCGTTTGAGATCTCACCCAAACCCGTTATCCAGTGTTCTCTTGCAACCAAATCAGATTAGAAGACTCAAGATAGCCGTTGTGCTTTAAGGGGAGATGGACCAGTGGCTCTACCTCGCCGAAACCTTACCTCGCCCAACTCACCTGATTATAGACTTCACGGAGGTTCAAAAAGGAAAAAAAAACCCTATGTCTGTGTAAGATATTTTATCTAATCTTATATTTTGAACGAGCAATTCTTGTATATATATAATCTGAATCTCTGAAACGGCTCCAACGATTTTCATCAAATTTTGTATGTAGGGGCGTTAAATCGATCTAGCTAGGATTCATTTTCAGAAAATGTCCTACAAGACGACTATGGCTCAGTCATCCAGGTACTATATAAATATATACTTACTATAGGTACTTAAAATTGTGTTAAAGATCAGCTTTCTTAGTGATTTTTTCTGTTTTAATCTTTTTTACCTTTCTATCAAAGCTCCGTATTTTTTCTAATCATTAAACACACAGGAAGAGGAGAAGAAGGCGTATATTTTTGTTGCTTTACATAAAACACTTCAGAAGACAGCATTTTACACCTAATCAATATTTCCAATACAAATCCCCGAAAAACAGCCGCCATTTTGTCTGGTTTTTCCCGCCGTCGTTCACAGATAATAAATTATTATGCGCACAACTAAACGTTTGTATCTCAAACGACAGCTCGTCGACCAAAGACAATGGGCGTAGATTAGAGATGGCAGGTGTTGGAATCAAGTGTCAGCTGTCAAAATATTGTGATTAATATTCTAATGAGCTTTTAGGCTCATTTTCAAAGTTGTCTGTATATTTTATTGATAGTAGCTACAATTAAGTTTTGGATGCTTTGAATGTTGTGTTACATAATAATATATTATGTTTATCTTTATTAAGAGGAAAGATTTTATTGTTTGGTTGCATTGAATAGGCTCCGAATGTAATGAACTGATTTGAAAAAATATTTCACTTTTGGAAAGCTATAATATTCCCGTGTGACATAGGCATAGCACATATTAATAAAAATTGAGACCGCGGGCAAAGCTGCGGGAATCGGCAAGTTGATTAAAAAACTGGGATCAAATCATGGAATAACCAGTAAAAAAAATTGTGGTTATCAAATTTTTTTGTAAGTTCCTTCATCTCAAGCAAAGAGGTTTTACTCTAGAATTGAATACGGAACCTTCACAGGTATATCAGTGTCCCCTCCCTACTTCGTAACCGGCAAAGAGTTGTGACTTGTGAGCAGTCAGCAGGCACAGATGACCGCCTTGTGCAGGCCTATTGTCATGCTAGAGTAATGTGGACATGGTCGGGAAAAAGTAATTGCTTTTGACTACATTTTTTATAATTGTTGAACTGACAACGAGATAACATTTATAAATATACTTGTAATTTTCTTCCACTTTTGTTATGTTATGTTCAATTATTCAGAAATTAAATTTATAGGTACTTACGTTAGATAATTATAAGTATATCATAAAAATATTTGTACACCAGAAATGGTAGAATATAAGATCGTATTAATTTGTGTGACACCTTTTATTCTAAATTCTAACAAATAAATATTTCTTCTTTCTTTCTAAAATATTTGCTGTACCCGCGACGTTGTTCGCGTCGATCAGTCATAACGATAGGAATGACAGGGGCGCTATCTGACAAAATTCGGTCGTACCAACTCAGAAGTTGGTACGACCGAATTTTGACAGATAGCGCCCATAGAAGCCTTCGTGGGCTCGCACAACAAAGCTAAGATCATCACATGAACAAATGCAAAGCTTACGATTCTTTAAAGGACATACAAACAAACAATTTTATATATAGGTTAAATCCTCTTCGTTGCTTGATCAAAATATTTTACATTCAACTTAAAATCAAAATGTTTTTTATTTCTACTAAACCTAAAATAGGCGCTTTAGAAACGTTAACTTTAAAAATAAACGACTCTAGGTGCGACTTAAACTGTATCACTAATTGTAGTAAAAAGCACTGGATCGATTTTTAATCTGTAGATATTAATCACATCAGGCTAATGATAATGATGATGATGAGATATTAATATTTTTAGCTAAAAAGCTTTGTTTGAGCTCTACTCTCTGTAACTCCAACTCGCACTTATCCGACTTAACAGATAGGAATATCCACATCAAGATTTCGTAGTTAAAAGACAGGTGCAGTATGATTCGCGACACTGACTCCATTCAGATAAAGAACAATAGTTAGGCTCGAAGGGACACATTAGAACATCAGGGCAGAGCATCTGGATGATAAAAATATTCGCTTTGATTGCTTCTGTAGGTAAAGGTGGTATATATTTTGGCAACTGAAAAATGACACTGAGATGGCCACCACATGACACTTTGTAATATTTTTTATTATTTACTTATTTAAAAAAAAAACGGAGCCCTCATTAAGGTATTTAATTCTTGTGTCTCGGGGGTTTAACAAACATTCAAATCACATGCACAAAGAACACCTAGACTTGGAACAAGTATCTGTGGATCACATAGATGATCCCATGCGGGGATCGAACCCGCAGCACGTCGCGCGCAGTGGTAATTAGCATGGTCACCTATACCCCCCCTATAAGATCTTTGACAGTCGTTAATTCATTACAATTCTGATAACCAGTCTTACTATGGGATACCGGATACTGTATTACCCAATAAAATGGTTGTGGAGGCCAGATAGGCAGTCGCTCCATGTAAAATATAGTATTCAGCTAAATCCGATAAGACTGGAAGCCGAACCCAACATAGCTTGAGAAAAGGCCAGGCAGAAGATGAAGATATATATGAAAATAATATCATAACACACTTAGGCTAAAAGCTGAACTATTATGATCAATAGTAAAACTCACTAAAACCAATAAATTCTAGATTTTGCGAAAGCATTAGTGTGCCATTTATCATGCAAATACAATAAACAAATTATAATAGGATGGACATGTTTACAAAAACTAAAAAACGTTTAAAAATATAATATTTTGCGATATATCGTGGTAACTTGAGCCCGCGATTTCGATCGTGGGTATCAGTTTTTTGCCTAGTCTGTTCCCAAGCTATGTTGGGGTCGGCTTCCAGTCTTCCCGGATTCGACTGAATACCGTATGTTGGTGAAGCGACTGCCTATCTGACTTGGAAAAGCCATTATACTGGGTATAACGGGTCCCTATTACTAAGACTCCGCTATCCGTCCGTCCGTCTGTCACCAACCATTTAAGCGGCGGTAGCTTAGGGCGTCGGACTTGCAATCATGTGGTTGCGGGTTCGAATCCCACCCATTACACTACCGACGTGAACCCACTCGTAACACAAGCATCTTAGCTTAGCACGAGGGGTTAACGAGATTACTAGTAATGTGCGACTCACAGTGCTAGTAATCTTTAATAAAAACCAGTCTGTATCTCACGACCCGAGATAGTTGGACAGTTGAAATTTTCACACGATGATGTACTTTTGTTGCCACACAAAAATACAAAAATACAAAAAAAAAAACAGAATAAAGTTAACATTTAAGGGTTCTATACAAACGGTTTCAGTGGTTGTTTTAATCTCGAATAAAAACAACCTGAAATTGATGAAATGCGTTTAAAATTTTAGACGGTTGAATTGACTTTCAAAATAAGTTAAATACTGCAAACGACGTTCTCCTTTACAATGTAAAACTCATTAAAATACAAATATCGTGCGATCTCACGCAACACATTACCAACGCAACGAATGACCTATTAAGTACTAAATAAAATAAACATTTTGATGTTCTATACATACAATTAACTATATTCATTGAGTTAATGGGTTGTGGAGGTCAATCACGGGCCTGTTGGTCTAGTGGTTAGTGACCCTGACTGCTAAGCCGGAGGTCGTGGGTTCGATTCCCACCCAGGACAAATCTTTGTGTGATGAGCACGATCATTTGTTCTGTTTCTGAGTGTTATTTATCTATAATATGTATGTATTTAGAAATATATAAGTATGTTTATCAGTTGTCTGGTTACCATAGTACAGGCTCTGCCTAGTTTGGGATCAGATGACCGTGTGTGAGATTGTCCCAAGATATTTATTTATTAGATTTTATCAATCAATCAATCAACCCAGCCTATCGCGGTCCACTGCTGGACATAGGCCTATCCCAAGTTGCACTACAGCACCCGGTCCTAATCCTTGGTACGCTGGTAAGGGTTTGCTTGCTATATTGACTTAAAATCGACGACGCTTCGATGCTCTTCAACCTGTAGTAGGATTCGAGCCTTAGGGCAAACCCGTACCACAGACCAGCCACGCCACGTGGTCGGGCGTATATTATAAATTTAAATACCACCTGAACGCACTGCGACATAGTGTTAAGGAAGTGTTTACTAACATAGGTTTACGTTTATATTACTAACACAAAATGTACTTATAAAATATATATGTTAGTCTGTAAGATATATCTATGGGCCTAAGTAGCCTGAAAATAAATGGTTTTATAATTATTATTTGTATCTCTTTTAAAATCACGGGATAACTTCAAGAGAAGAAACCCGGTCCTTTGGAAGGCTTACATGGGGACACAGGTCCAACACGAAGAGGCCTTGTTGAGAACTTTGCTCTAATATGAGATGGCGCACCTACCAGGGGCCATACACCCCTGCTCTATAAAAGAACAGACATGAACTGCCCTAGGTAGCTACAGAACTATTGTGACTATTATGGTGTTAAGACTAATGTTACGTGGAATGGTTATTAAAATAAAATCGGAAAACTATGTCACCTGCCTTTCTACACATGGAAATGTAAACTAATAGGCAGGTGGTTACTCGCCACTCACTAGATGGGCCCCCCAAATTATTATTATTATGTATTGAAAAAGAATAGAACCATTCACAAGTACCACATTTTGCAGACATTACCAACCGCTTGTAGCCACTGCTTGAAGACATTTTGATGCTGCGATGTGGTGTGGTTGTGGTACTTGTGGCTTGAGCCTTCTTGTTACGTTTTTAATTTCCAACTACACTTATACTTCTAAGAACCAAAGTTTCTAGCGAATTTGTTATTTTTGTATTCTCGTATCACTGCTGACGTCATCCGCAAATCTGTACCGGATTCGGGGTTTTACTAGAAATCACGTGTTTTTAATGTTACTTAGTAATTGGGTTAATTATGGAGAGCTAGTTTGTTTATTTATTTAGCGACGGCCCGCGGTGCTACTCGCGGTTTATCATGTATTTTTTGCGGAATAAATAGCCTAAATGTTAATCCAGGGAATTAGCTACCTTCGAAACCAATACACCGAATTTGATGCGGTTTATCTGTGTTAAGTTGAAAATATGCATGAGATGATTCTTAGCTTTATCTTATGAAGATATTATGTTCAGTCATTTTTAATTATAAGCTAAGTCTAAAAAATCCGACTATTTTCTTTTAAATATATCTACGTATGAACAGTTGATTTTAAATTTTAAGATTTCGACCTATAGGTATTTCTTTGGAAAAGATGTTCAGTTTTATGCACCTGATTACCTCGTTGAATATACGCACTCCAAAAAAATAATCCTGTATCATTATAATTTTTATAATATTTTACAGAGAGGAGATAATTGTTATTTTTTATTATTACATTTGAAGTTTTTAATACGACTGCTGTGCATCTGTTCACGGGCCGTAAACCGTTGCTATTTACGTTGTAACTACGTTTAACTACGGTTTTATATCACAAGTGCACGTTAAAATGTTATATAATTACAATGTCATAATTGTTCTTTATTTGTAGAACAAAGATGAAATACTTTTGTTTATTAACCTTGTAAACATGTAAATTAACATTTGTTGACATGTTAA
The DNA here is from genome assembly GCA_950381575.1 of Plusia festucae. Classification (NCBI taxonomy): domain Eukaryota; kingdom Metazoa; phylum Arthropoda; class Insecta; order Lepidoptera; family Noctuidae; genus Plusia; species Plusia festucae. The sequence goes on from OX494457.1 coordinate 2,837,738, forward strand.
CACCCCTTTTAATCTTTCTAACAGTTATCTATATTAATACACTAGCTGTTCCCCGCGACTCTGCCCGCGGTACCTAATTTTTTTAGTAAAAATAGCCTATGTTACTCAGGGTGAATGTAGCTTTCTAATGGTGAAGGAATTTTTGAAATCGGCTCAGTAGTTTTTGAGTTTACTCATTACAAATATACACACACAGACATACAAATCTTTCTTGTTTTTAATATTAGTGTAGATATAACGAAAGCTCGAAAAATACTGTACCAATTACAATGTTTTTTTGTTTAGAATTTCCCTTTTCTTTGTGTAATATACCTACTTAGGCTTAATTAAATGTCTTATCTTATAAATACGCGTGATTGAAGCCGGAAATACTTCGATACTAATTTATATTGAAACTAGCTTTTGCTCGCGGTTCAGCCCGCGTGGGTGTCGGTTGTCGCGGCAAATGATAGCCTATAGCCTTCCTCAATAAGTGGGCTATCTAACAGTGAAATAATTTTTCAAATCGGCCCAGTAATTCCTGAGATTAGCGCCTTGAAACAAACAAACAAACTCTTTACATTTATAATAAACATTCAAGTACGATCATAAATTAAAGATTATGACTAAAATAATGTTTCGCATACGCTCAGCTATTAATTACTATATTTATTTTGATGTCCGCGCATAGACTAAAGAGTGCAGACCTAAGTTTGTCGCGAATAAAAATAGTTGTCTATGCGTGCCAAGACGTAGTGGCGTGGCGTGATGTGTTTAGTTTATTTTAAATGACATTCAAATATGCAGTTGGTAAGCGGAACCACTGAACGGAGACATACATTTTTTTATATAATAATTACTAGGTATCTATCTAATTAATATATAGAACAATTATAAAAAACTAGCTGTTTCCCGCAGCTCCGCCCGCGGTCAAATTTTTTTTTATGTTTTTGAGGATTTTCTTTACTATAAACCTCACGGAGTCCGAGACCTTTCCAACGAATGCAAAACCGTGGAAATCGGTTCGTGCGTTCTGGAGTTATAGCGTCAGGAAGAGAAACTCGACTTATTTTTATATAGTAGATTGTTGAGAGGATTTTTTTTATTTATTTGCTACTAGCGTTTGCCTTCCGTTCGACTACCGCGGCAAAATATAGCCTATAGCCTTCCTCAATAAGTGGGCTATCTAACAGTGAAAGAATTTTTCAAATCGGATCAGTAGTTCCTGAGATTAGTGCTTTCAAAAAAACTCTTCAGCTTTATAATATTAGTTTAGTATAGATTGACGCTACACAATTTAGCATTAGTTATGACAATAATACTCTAATAATCGGTATAAGAACACTTGAACCAAAAATACGCGTTGCATTCGTTTTCAGTAATAAAGAACCCTGTGGAACCCTAATAAATTGTTTACAAGATTGAGCCGCGGCTGCCAACAGACGAGTTCCGTATCTCTGGCACTGACCGACTCTACTCTAATTATAGCTCACATACACAGGTAAGGAATTACTTTTAATTGTTTTAAATCCACTTTTAACGAACATTTAACATAACGAAATCCATGCATGGTTTCGGCCTAGAATAGAACCTGCCCCTCTCTTCCCGTGGGTGTCGTAAGGCGACTAAGGGATATAGAAACAAGGAGAATGGGCAGCAGCGTTCTCCTAAAGAACTGAAAGTGGACTGCGGTCACCAACCCGCTTGCCCAGCGTGGTGACTAGGGCTAAGAGCCGGTCCACACGGCACGTTGCGTCCGCGCAACGCAAATGTTAAAACTTTGACGCATAGCCGGCTACACAGTCGCTGCGCCACCGCAGCGTTACTACGACGCAGTCTTAACATTATGTGAAATAATAATAATAATAATCATGCTTAAGCATTATGTAAAACATCGTGTATCATCAACGCACGCCCAAGCAATTGAGCGCTGCCGTTCCAGCAGCGTCGCAATGAGTACACCCCCTCCCGCTTCGTCTCGGGCGCTGCTGACTGTCATGTGTACGTTGCATCGACGCAGTGCGCCGCCGTGTGAACACTGGTTATCACCTAAATGATGGCGTACTACAACACAGCCCTCAAATGGAGGACCGAGTGTTGTGGCGCAACAAGGGAGAGGCCTAGGTCCAGCAGTGGCTGAGTTGATTGTTTGAGCACAAGCACGAAGCTGTTAACAATAATACTAGTAAGGGGGCGTCCATAAATTACGTGAGGTGTTTAAGGGGGGGAGGGGGTCGAGTCAAATCTCATCTAATCTTACGTTGGAGAGAGGGGGGGTCTCGGCAAATATCACGCAATTTTTTTCTGATAGAAACAAAAAAAAATATACTATTTTGGTCCATTTAATCCAGATTGTACATGTTTAAGTTAAATTTTTATTACACTTGTAATTAAACTCTCAGCAATATTGATTACTAGTCTTAACTAGTCGTAAATAAAAGTACGAAGCAATTTTTTTTTTGTTACTATGCCCATCCAACGCGTTTACGTAAGAAACCCACATTTTGAAAAATCTCACGTGAGATTGGGGGATGTGGGAGGGGGTTGAATAAAATCTCACCACATCTCACCAGTGGGGGAGGGAGGGACAGAAAATTAAAAAAAACTCCTCACGTAATTTATGGAGGCCCCCCTAATGTGTGTCACACATTCACAGTCCCTCCAGCATTCAAACATGTTTTCTTACAAAAATATTTAAATAAATAATACTTTACTAATAATAATCTCCTCCAGACCGAATTTCGGCCTCGGCGGCCAATCTCAAGTGAGATCAGCCATGTACGCAGGAGATACTATAGTGCACAAGTGATATTATAGTGCGCAAACACAGATGCACTCTCCGTTTCTTCACTCTCATAGTCCGATGGGCGGTTGACCGATACGACCAGAGAGGGATCAGGCGCAGGACCAACTGCTTTACGTGCCTTCCGAGGCACGGGGGTGTAAAACCCGCCACACTTCCTGACTTCGAGCGGTACTGAGAATTTCTAAACTCAGTAAATATTTTTCGCCCGACCCGGGAATCGAACCCGAGACCTCGTGCACGGCAGTCGCGTTTGCGACCACTAGACCAACGAGGCAGTCAATACTTTACTATCAGACCATGGTCCATACAAATTGTGAATGCTATAATACAAATGAATTACAAAAAAAAATCTTCCTTCCGCATCTAGATCGACCCTACCTTTTTCAAGTTATATGCTTGTGTTATTATTATGTTTTCTAATAAATTGTATTAAAATCAGGGTATTTCGAAAACACACAAATGGATTTGATTCAATCCAATCATTTTTTTGTAATGAATAAAGATTTATATGCAGACAATAATATAATTATTGTTATTACGTACATACTTACGCACATGATGTTAATTAATATTATTATCACGTTATAGTAACTCGATAATCTAAACTAACCACAAACCGCACGCGACCTACGCTTGCGCCACAAATTAGAAGCAAAAAGGCCTTGCTGGATCCAATTATAAAGCATTTACAGACATAGAAGATTTTTTTTAAGAAATAAATAAATAAATATCTTGGGACAATCTCACACACGGTCATCTGATCCCAAACTAGGCAGACCCTGTACTATGGTAACCAGACAACTGATAAACATACTTATATATTTCTAAATACATACATATTATAGATAAATAACATCCAGACACAGAACAAATGATCGTGCTCATCACACAAAGATTTGTCCTGGGTGGGAATCGAACCCACGACCTCCAGCTTAGCAGTCAGTGTCACTAACCACTAGACCAACAGGCCCGTCCAGAAAGCTTACTAGCAATGTTAAAATTACTAGTAGGTATTCTTGTTAAAAGATGATGAGATAAAAGGGCCGAATACAGAATCGTCACTCAGATTGAAGGCGGCGTTAAGTCTCATGCTGACTCTGTCACTTTAAGGTGTGAAGTAGCGACAGATAGAAATTTAAGAATGTGTGAGAGTTAACTGATGTATCGGTATTCGGGGGTATATCATTTAATTTTAAGTGTGACCAACACTAGAAAAAGTTAAGTGACACTTAAATCTATCTAGTATGTGTGTTTGTGACGTCTTCACGCCCAAACGGCTGAACCAATTTTTATAAATTGATATTTTAGAGGTAGGTTGTTACCTACCTCCAAAAAACCGTCTAGAACCCGGGTGTTCATGTGTAGTCAGGGTGTTCCTTGAAACACAGGCTGCTTTTCATCCCGGAAATATCAAGTTATCTAATAATCCCCTGGGCGATACTAATAAACATGTAAACAATACTTTTGCGCAATTATGTAGTTAATTTCGGTCTCCAGTAAGTACTCTTTTTTTTTTTAAAACGATGCTCGCACTAAGGAATTTAATCCTTGTGTCGCGGAAGTTTCACAAACATTCAAATCACATGCACAAAGAACACCCAGACTTGGAACAAGTATCTATGGATCACACTAATGCTTGACCCATGCGGGGATTGAACCCGCAGCACGTCGCGCACAGTGGTAAATAGCGTGGTGACCTATACCACTCGGCTATCCGTGCAGTCATTTATAGTGATTCAAATAATCGTAGCCTACAAGGCAATCACTCCCATTGTTAAATAGTAAACTACAGTGCAACATTCCAATCTAAAGACAAATAAATTGTCTGGAGTATGCGAGCAAAGTTCACTGCAGTTAAAATTATCACAGAAATAATAGCAAAGAAAACGTCACTTCAAATTAAGTGGGGGTCAACAAAGCGGGCACTGTTGGCAATTCTTGTTAACTGCTTGATAACTTTTGGCATTTCCTCATAAAATGACCAGCACAGTAGTTTATATCACAGGACATTGTTTCACGGAAAAAGTGGTACAAAGTTGCTGCTTCTCGTAATAATATAGATATACAAAGATGGCGTTACATGAGTATGTTACATCATTACACAAAGGTGTCATATCACACATCAGCACGCATGCGTCATTTTTCGGGCACAGTTCCAATTGAGTTGTCTTAGGAACTAAAAACTGCATTACGACACCAGAATCAAGGAATAATAATAAGTTTGAATATTAAACTACGCTAAAGAAGGGTGATCTGCCGATCTCCTTAAAGCGAAAGCTCATCGACATGTGTATCCTGCCCATACTAACCTACGGTGCAGACATGGTCACTCACCGATTCGCAAACGTGACTGCACGGATAGCCGAGTGGTATAGGTCACCACGCTAATTACCACTGTGCGCGACGTGCTGCGGGTTCGATCCCCACATGAGACAAGTATTTGTGTGATCCACAAAAGCTTGTTCCAAGTCTGGGTGTTCTTTGTGCATGTGATTTGAATGTTTGTGAAACCCCCGCGACACAAGGATTAAATTCCTTAGTGCGGGCGTCGTTTTTTACAATAGGTATAAAAAAAAAAGGTCCCGCCTTGGAATTTGTCAGAGAGCTATGGAACGTAGCATTCTTGGTGGCAAGAGACAAGACCGAATCCGAAACACCACACTGCGTTCCAGGGATAACTGACGTTGGTAAAAAGCTGCCAGGCTAAAATGGGATTCGGCGGGTCACGTCAGCTGCATGCAGGACAACCACTGGGCGAAGGTCGCTACACAATGGGAGCCTACAGACGGATGGCGCCACCTAGGCCGGCCAGGGAAAAGGTTGCATGGGATAAGGATGTATGGAGGGATTTGGGGGAGGCCTTTGCCCAGCAGTGGGACAGTATCGGCTAAGGAAAAACAAATAAAAAAACTACATCTAATAAATAATTTAGTTACTACTGCTATACCGATCAGTCCGTGATCAGTTAGTGACCTTGACTGCTAAGCCGGAGGTCGTGGGTTCGATTCCCAGCCAGGATAAATCTGTGTGAGATGAGCACGATCATTCGGTCTGTGTCTGGGTGTTATTTATCTATATTATGTATGTATTTAGAAACATATAAGTTTATCAGTTGTCTGGTTGCCATAGTACAGGCTCTGTCCAGTTTGGGATCAGGTGGCTGTGTGTGATATTATATTCTTATTATTTCTGTAAGAAATTATTGCATTCGTTGACACCCGCAGCTATAACCAATAACCCTACAGATATGATATTCAACTGAATCCGGTAAGATTGGAAGCCGTCCCCCAACATAGTTTATGAAAACTTTATTTACACACACACAAATAACAAGACGTTTAATCTAGAAATTATCACAAATATATGGCCTTCGGTCATCGCTAAAATTTGTACAACCATCCCCTTGATAATGATATCAACGTATATACTAAAACCGACCTTATTACTTGTAAATAAAGATGCTATCGTATACAAAATGTAACGCAATATTAGCGGTTGATTGTACGTACGTATCGCTGATCTATTTCCGTCCGATTTGTGGGTTATTGTGACATTTGAGTTGTTAGCGAAATGTGTATGAGAAGAAAAGTGTTATCTACACTAATATTATAAAGAAAGATTTGTATTTTTGTGTGTGTGTGCATGTTTATCTATACTAATCTATACTAATATTATAAAGCTGAAGAGTTTGTTTATTTCTTTGTTTGAACGCGCTAATCTCAGGAACTAATCTCAGGTCCTATTTGAAAAATTATTTTACTGGTAGATAGCCCACTTATTAAGGAAGGCTATAGGCTATAATTTGCCCCGGTAACGCACGCCCAAGCGGGCGGAGCCGCGAGCAAAAGCTACTAATGAATAAAATAAAAAAATGCAGTGCCGATTTCAAAAATTCTTTCACTATTAGAAAGCTATATTCACTCTGAATAACAAAGGCCATATTTTTTATTAAAAAATTAGGTACCGCTGGCGGAGTTGCGGGGAACAGCTAGTAAATCAATAAATATGATCAAAGTTTAGTGATTTATATATCATAAATGCAAGCGGCGGTAGTCTAACGGATAGGGCAAAGGTGCATAAAACTAAACAACTTTTCCCACGAAACAGGCCGAAATCTTAAAATTGAAAATGAAAATCATCTTTTCATACAAACATAAGTCACGTGACGTGTCACTTTGTATGAAAAGTTAATTTTCCATTTTAAGATTTCGACCTATGTTCCTTGGGAAAAGTTATTCAGTTTTATGCACCTGATTACCTCGTTGAATATACGCACTCCTTTTAAATTAATCCTGTATACAAGCTTATTTTTTTTTCATGATCTAAAAAAAGGAACATGAAAAATTTGTCTGCATGCCTATTGCACGAAAATATTATAAGGTACGCAATTTCGCTTAGACATCCCTGGCAAAATATCCAATAATTTTGATAAAAACTAAACTACTGAATTTATTTTGATAAAACATGGGACCACTTCAAATCTTATCATCACAGAAAGAAAGATATTTTAAAATCGACCTACAAATTGCCGGTGATATCGCTTAAAAAACGTACAAAAAAAACGTATAGCCGAATAGAAAAACTCCTCTTTTCGAAGATAGTTAAAAACTAGTAAAATAATAATTTTACTTACGGTACGTGTCAAAATTTTGTGCTTGGCTGTACAATTAATTTATTGCTTTTTTCTCTCGTGAAAATCAGATTGAGACTGTTTTCTTTTTATACGATTTTCATGTGAGGATGACCTTCAAAGAGGTCATACTTACATGAATTAGTAAAAATCGTGATTTAACAGTATACATTATATTATTATGTTTCAGTATATAATGATTATGTTACAACAACGATATCCAGAACTCTGAATTTTGAATTTCATTACCAACTGTTCAGTTGTTTATTTATAAACTAGCTGTGCCCCGCGGTTTCACCCACGTAAGTTTTCCACGTTCCCGTAAATTTCATTTTTACACTAAATTTTCCATGATTATTAATGTTTATTCTGCTATTCGGGACAGAGACGAATCCAATAAATCAAGGATCATGAAAATCGGTCCACCCGTTCTCGAGTTATAAGTGTTGTAACAAACCCGACTTTGTTTTATATATACAGATGTGAAGAAAAAGACAGGAATAGATTTACATATTAATAATTTACTTAAAGATTAATTAATGATAATTATCGCAAATGATTGTCGCGGTGGCCTAGCGGTTCAATAATCGGATTCGTATGCACATAGCTGTAGGTTCGAACCAATTGCAGGCGAGTAACAATGTGACTAATCAAAGTTATATAATGATACTAGCTGTACCCGCGACGTTGTTCGCGTTGATCAGTGTATTTATTGACGGTAATTATTGAACGCGCGCGGTTCAAAATGTCGTGGTGGCCGAGCGGTTCAATGACCGGATTCGCATGCCCATGGTTGCAGGTTCGAACCCAGGCATGTACCAATGTGACTTTTTCAAAGGTATATGTACTTTCTTAATCATTCTAAAACATCACTGACACACGGTGAAGGAAAACATCGTGAGGAAACATGAATTCCGAAATGTAATCTTAAATCGCCAACCCGCCTTCTCTATATGGGAAGAGGCCTGTGCCCAGCAGTGGGACATTTAATGCCCGGTATTATTTTAATGATAACTAGCTGACCCAGTGTTCTTTATTTTGCCATATTCTGAAGAGAGCCTTTTTAATAAGGGACATAAAAAAACTGTTTACGACCTACCGACTTACACATACACGAAAAAGTCATAAAAATCGGTCAAGCCGTTTTTGTGAAGTTTGGAGTTTGACAAATACACTAGAATTTTATTCTAATATAAGTACTATAGTGATGACCTCCGTGATCGAGTGGCGTACACACCGGTTTTCAAGGTGTCGCTAGCTCTGAGGTCCCAGGTTCGATCCCCGGGCGAGACAATGTAGACATCACTTTTCTATATTGTCTCGGGTCTGGGTGTTTGTGGTACCTTCGTTGTCTCTGATTCCATAACACAAGTGCTTTAGCTACTTACTTTAGATTCGGAGCAATGTATGTGATGCTGTCCACTTTTTTTTTATTTATTTATATTATTTTCTATGAGGTGGTCTAAACATTCTTACGTAAGATATTTCAACTATGTTATCACTTATTAGTGAACTTACATATAAGTGTATGTACATATATTTGTGCTTATATGTTATTTAATAGGTGAAAGTTGACGCGGAACGAGAAAATAGAGATAACAATATAATTAATTAGTTTATTGATAGCAATAGCAATAGAACTTGTTGCACTGATCGTCCTTGTATTAGTAACCTTGACTGTTACGTAATACGTGCAGACCTACCAGAAGTCAGTTTTTGTGAAATTCAGAGCTCTATAAATTTCGTATATTCAACGAGGTAATCAGGTGCATACAATTGAACAACTTTTCCCTAGGAACATAGGCCGAAATCTTAAAATTGAAAATCAACTTTTCATAACATAAGTCACGTGACCTGTCACTTTGTATGAAAGTTTCATTTTACGCAGTAGCTACCCGTCCTGACTACGGTTACTATTTGTAATATACAGCTATGTTATAAGAAATCTGTACCTATCTACAATTTATACACATAAACCTTCCTAATTTATCGCTCTATCAGAAAACCACATCAAAATCTGTTGATTGGTTTTGTAGGTGTTAACAGAAAAAACTTATTTCTTGTATCTATGGGAAAAACAGACAGACGCGAAAGCGACTTTGTTTTATGCGACGTATTGATGATGTACCTATTTTTTGACATATCGATAGAATTTTAAATAATGTGCAGTAAAGTACAGGGCTTGGGGAGGCTTTTGCCCAGCAGTGGGACAGTATAGAATAAGGAAAAAAAGTACATAATTGCATAAGCACCTCAACTTTTGAATTCCCTGTCTCAATCTCAGAAAAATAACTAAAGCACCTCAATGCTCTTTGCAAACATCAATTTCTCTAAGGCCTAGTTTTTTAATCCCGAGTTAACTCAACCAATGGTAACTAATGGTTTCTAACCTCGATGGAACGCGTTTATTCATCAATATTTATTCTAACAAACTAACAAATAGTTAAATAATTATCTCTCCAACTTAGGCCCAGTTTTTTGAACCAATGGTTAAATATAGTAACTTATGGTTTCAAAACGCATTTTTTCATCCATTGTTAGTCTATGAAATGTGAAAAAAAGTTGGAGAGTAAACTAATTAACCATTTGATAGAATAAAAATCGATGAATTAATACGGAAGTTTCAAACTATTCGTTAGCATATTTAACCATTGGTCGAGTTAACTAGGGATAAAAAACTGGATCTTAGTTATCCCAATTATCCTGTCAAACTGGTAAACTGTAGTTGTTAGCGTTAAAAAACTCAAATAGTTGGAAAATCCAAAAGTGCACGCCTCATAATCTCATTCATTACAATAAAATTGACATTATTTGTAAATAATAATTAAACCACATCGAATTATACCGTGAAAAGTAATAGGCTTCTATTCCTCAAAATACTGAAGCCTATAAAAAAAAAACCAACTCGATAAGTGAAGTATTTCGCTCATTATCGTGACCACAAGATAATTACGGGATCCGTACATACAGACACTCGGACGTCCAAGACAGAACTTTTTTAAACAAGTTTTTCATTAGTTTAAATAATAAAAAGAGATTTAAAAATATCATGAGTGTTAAAATAGTGTTTTTTATCAACATTTGTCTATTTATATTCACTTATAAAAGCAAAAAAGAATAAAAAAGTGACATTTTAAGTTGGAGAATCACTCGGTGTGCGTAAACTGACAGTAATACCCACCTCAACGCTTCGCTTATGAGTCGTGCAATACTCAAATAAGGTCTGCGCGGTTGACTGTAGATACTAATATTTACATCAAAATGTTCTAGATATGGTCAATATTGTAAGGTCAGAAGTCAGGATCACACACCGGCCCCACAATGACGTACAATTTGTATGATCTCATACAATTTATAATACACAACAGTTTCCTTCAGCCCCACTGTTGATTGTCCGCCAACTTATCATAAATGACAGTTACATTTTTTAAATCGAAAATTAATTTGCAATGGAATATAAATAAGTACATTCATAGCAATTTTTTTTGTAAGTTTTTTTTAAATTAAATTATAAAAACATGAAGGTAGAACGAGCCACATATCTTGTCAAGACGAATACCATCTCAGTCTGCCCGTGACCATGACACCTGCAAAGGTGTTGAAACGTCGGGAACTAAAATCATAATAAACCGCGATAGAATCCGTTTAAAGTAGTTTTATTTTAATGTCTAATATTCGCGTAAACCTCAGAAAACAATAAGTTTTTTTTCTGTTTTGGGAGTTTCCGTGTACCTATTGTTTTAAAATAGGCAAATTTTAAGGAATTTTAGTCTGAAGTATATAAAAGTTTATCATAATTTAAGGATGTTATATTATGTCCTCAAAATGTGCATATTATGATGCTTGCCTATGATTTTCTATTGTTTTTTGTAATTGAAGTCCCAACAAAACATAACGTGTCACGACGCGAAATTTAGTTCAAGATTCTCGGATACGTTTTAGGACATTTCACAGATTTTTTAATTAAAAATATAGTAAGTCGAAAGAGATAAATAAAACCACTCTTAACCCTAGAAAAATCAAACTACTTAGTTAAACAAATATTTAGTAAAGTATTTTTTACTTTACCAAAACAATAAAAAAAATTACAAAGATGAAGTGACTTGTAACGTCACAACGTTAGCAAAGATTGTCTAATGACGTCACGCGAATTTTCATTATTCATCACAGCAACAAAACAAATATAATTTGAATATGCACCTAGTGTCTCTTCTGTTAGTTATATCTTATCTTAGCTGCAATTACTATTTATTATTTCTAGCAATCACGTGTTTAATAATCATAAAACAACAATATCCATCACAATCTACACCACATTAATGCAATAAATATTATTGAAATTATCTAACAGATTTTCAGACGCAATAAACCATTGACATTTTCTTATCTTTTTCTAATTAAGTGAGCATAAACAACGTACCCGTCAGCTCCAACGTAGGTCTCCTTCGCAGTGACGCCATTGTAATGCACTCTGTTCTCCACCTCGCCATCAACAAGATTGTCAGTCATCACAAAATTCACAATATCCCTATTCAAATGTCGCCGCAAATATTTAATTTCACTTATCTTATTTTTTTCTGTCTCATTCCGATGTCTATGCCTAATATGGCCGCCATCGAAACTTTGCATTTTGAAATTAGAATCTAGTTCGGTAACTTCACTTTCGCGCTCACAGTTTGTCGTGCCTAATAAAAAAAGAATTAGCAAAGGCGTTTTGAACATTCTGCCCCAAGATATAAGTTTCGCTATGCTGGACTTTTTCTTCGCTTTCGGTGATTTCAGCTCCATTTTTAACCTGTAACAAGGCAGAAATACGTGAATTATTTAAATTGAATCAATCACTAAATTGAGAATTAGCATTTCACAATGTCATGTTGACAATTTTATTTAGCGTCAATCGCAAATTATGTAATTAAAAAACGTGTGATTTTTATAGCTTCGTGGACAATTAAAACGTAGCGATCGCACCTTCACCTCCGTCAAACAACCTTTGCACCTTTGGCTACCTAATCCATTAAAAAAAACAGTAATGGCGGACATGTTGACACCGTTTTGAATTTCACATTTTACGACTGTGTGTAATATTACTCGTAGTTTAGATAATATAGAAATATGAGCTAGTTTTACGTTCTAAGAATGAAGATTTTTGTAGTAAGTATATAATTTCGCTGGCTAAGTGTAAGCCGTACGGTTTGACCGATAATAATAGGCTAAGTCGTGCTCGCCGCGTATAAGTAAATCTACCAAGATCCCTCCGTGCTTTGGAAAATATTAATCATGTTAAGTCGTTGGTATCGACTATCATACATTGATTTCAGGCATTTGTGATCCTCACATTTTTAATACCATTGTAAGCAACCTAGCAGTCATTGCTGCGGGGGGACACTGTTGACCTGTAATTACAGTTTTTTTTAAAAACCTACATCAAGCACCAGTCTCTCACAAAGTTACCTGATCTGTTGGCATTATTGTTAAGCTAGCTTTAGAAACATCTGTGAGAGAGAATAAATTGAATTATTATTATTTTCTTGGAAATAAGACCAGAAGTAGGTTTTTTTAAAACAATTTTTATTACTACCTGAAAAATACAACAAATCAATTAAACAAAATTAGACTGACAACTAAGTAAACTAATTATTACTAAACAAAATGTTGGTACTTAACAGAACTTAAATAACGGCGTTATGACAAATTACAAATCAACCGGTAATCGGACAGAGTATCACGTAACTATTTAGTAATCTGTGGTATCACCCTATCTTGATGACGGTTCCAGAAAGAGGCCGATGCCGGAGTGGCAGCGGCTTTTATAGAGTATCCCCCACTCTTCTTATTTCATCTCCCACAATATTATAATTATTATTGATCTTTGACAGCCGTTCAATTCTGTGCCACTGCCTATCTGACCTCCATAACCCATTTCCCAGGGTAATACAATATCCCTTAGCTGCGATTCCACCAGAGATGGGCCATCCCCCCTAGCTAAGTGACATTTCTACAAGCGTCAACGCTGATCGAATCGCTCAAATTTATGAAAGTGACAAGTCTAAGGCCCAGTTTATTCATCCCGAGTTAACTCAACCAATGGTTAAATATCCTAACTAATAGTTTCAAACTTCAGTAGAATGTGTTTCGTGTTTATTCATAATTTTTTATTCTAACAAATGAATAAATAATTAACTCTCCGACTTATTTGACCCTTTGATAGACAAACAAAACCCGTTTTACCGAAATTTAAAAAAAATAGTTAGCATATTTAACCATTGGTTGAGATAACTCGGGATCATAAAACTAGGCCTAAGTCATGTGACTTATTGAAATGAAAGGTCATATCCATACATTTAATATCATCTAAGCTAATCGCTAACGGTTGTAGGAATGTCACTTGGCTAGGGAGCAGGAAGCTAGGCGGCGCTGGGATGTGTAAGCGAGGTTGTGAAACGGTGCGCAGATGTGCAGCGGGCTCGAGTCAGATGTGTGCGGGGTGAGATGTGGAGCGCGTGCCACTGCCCGCTCTTGCTTCCCAAAAACATCCCTCGCACACATTCTTCTATTGTTTATAATACCGGCCTATAAATGTCCCACTGCTGGGCACAGGTCTCTGGGAAGAGTCCCATATAGAGAAGGAATGAGCATTGATCACCACGCTTGCTCATTGCGGGTTGGCGATTTCAGATTATTTTTTTTGGAATCCAGGTTTCCTCACGATGTTTTCCTTCACCGTTTGTGAATGATGTCTTAGAATGATTAAGAAAGTGAATATAACTTTGAAAAAGTCACATTGGTATCTACTTGCCTGGGTTCGAACCTGCAACCATGTGCATGCGAATCCGGTCATTGAACCGCTAGGCCACCATGACATTCTATTGTTTAGTATGTTCTAAAAAACCTCGCTTTCCTGAGCTGCTTCCTGAGCTGAGCTGAGCGAGGCTAGGTAAATGAAATAATCCTATTGGTTCTTAAAGAACACATCTTCTACGCATCCTCGCACATCTTTGGTGGAAATACAGCGCGATACTGCTTAGACTTAGTAGCCTAGACTACAGTCTAGAATAGTCGATAGTTCGACTAGTCTTGCCTATTATATCACATAAAAAATTGCAATAAATCTCTTATCTATAACAAAAGATCAATCATGTTAATGTAGGAGTTTATTGTGCTATATTTATTGTATTAATTCCGACATTCTGTGAATCACTAATCTCTTTCATACATAACATTGTATGAAATAATCCACAAATGCTTGTTTCAAGTCTGGGTGTTCTTTGTGCACGTGATTAACACAAAGATTAAATTACTTAGTCGTTTTCATAAAAAAAAAACAAAAAAAAAATTCTAAACCTGTAAAAGATGTTACCAGTTTGAAAACTTTCTAGAATAGGTACCTACTATTAAATAAAATCGGTCGTCGTAATATAATTTAATATAACAACCAACACAATTTTGACTTGAGATTTGACATAATTATAAGTAATTAATTTTATCTATACTAATATTAGAAAGATGAAAGATATGTTTGTTTATTTGCATTGAATAGGCTCCGAATCAACTGAACCGATTTAAAAATCCTTTCACTGTTAGGAAGCTACACTATTCCCAGGTGACACAGGCTATATTATATTTAAAAAAATACAGACCGCTGGCGGGAAACAGCAAGTATGAAATAAGTGCATAAACACCTTGTTTGAGTCGCACTGCTCTACGCGATTTTTTTTTATGTAGGTATTTGACCGCAAACAATTATATTTGACCAGTATGACACGACAACTAGGAGAAATTGATGTTAGTAGATGCCCTATAATTTCTTCTTATGCATTCATTTATATATTTCTTCTTCATATTGTATTATTTTGCGTTTGAGTTTTATCATTGAAGTCCTAATTGAAACTACAGGCTCGTTAAAATCAGTAATTTTGTGAATAGTCGGAATTACTCGAATTGTCTGCAACATGCATTCATAATGGTCGTTTTATTGTAGCCGTTGCGTGCTCACATCGATCATGATAAGGGCTATCAGTCTCATGGAAATTATATAAAAATGGTGACACGTGTAAACAATATCACTTACAATATGGTCTGAGTTGCCAGCCCTTAGGAACATTTTCACTTATTTATTTATATCCCCATAGTATATTTTATATCCCCATAGATACTCCGATCATCAAAATTCTGTTGTTTTAGTTCCCAAATCTTTCGTAATTTATAACTTTAAACAGTCTTCCATTATTGTTTAGTAACTACTATAATTACTAATTTGGAAAAAAAAAACTTGGGAAAGGAAAGAAAAAAGAAGATACCTACAAAAGAAATAAAAAGAGAGATTTGAAAACGTTTTATTTAATTAAAATATTTTTATTCTTATTGCTTTGTTTACCTATTAAAATTATTTTTTGAGCTCCTAATAACCGAAAAGATGTGCCCTGAAAATTCCTCATTTATTTTTCCTTCCACTTACATTTAGGCGAGAGGTTGGCAACACTGAACACAGCGATGTCAAGCATCTCGCGAAAACTGTTCATGGGCGCTAATAATCATGATGTCAAGATTTTTTGTCTCAAATGCGTCCTCAAAAAATTACCACAGGAATACCAAAAAGTTTCGTACTGAAATATAATTTTACTAGCTAATGCCCGCGGCTTCGCCCGGGTAGATGTTGGTTAGCCAATGTATACAAAACTTAACAAATTATATAATAGATACCAGTGAGTAAGTTCTAAAATAACGAATAGCATCTAAGCACAAAAGTGACACATAACCTGAAAAAAAAATTTTTTTTCTATTAAAAGTGCCTACCCTGTATTTTCTTTGTTGAGCGGTTATTCTGGAATTATACAGCCCCAGTATCACAGTATCACTGCGACCGTTATCGAACTATTGTGATCGCCGCTGTTTTCTTTACAGTACTTATTACTTCTAATACCTCCAAGAGTATGTGTACAAAGTTTCACGATGATCGGTTAAGTAGATTTCGCGAGAAAGCGTATCAAACAAACTTACATTCACATTATTAGTAGATCTCTTCTCGTAATAGTTTATTGAACAAGTGTTCAATCTAACAGCTTGATGTGGAAAGCGAATTCTTAGTAGTATCATAAGTCAGCAGGCTTGGCTGTGAAATAAATCTATATCTGCATAAATCTATTGTTTCTTGTTGGAAATGCACAGGTAATTGTCACCGCACCCTTACAGCCTTGAGTACTAAAGGTGCGCGTACATCTCGCCACTAATACCCCCTACCCGGTAGGCCAGATTGGGTACTAGGTTTTAAAATAAAAACTCTGTTTAGTCCTTTCCGGTTCCGGTGCTCGAAGCGAAAACATAGTTGTAGTGCAGTCCCCAAACTTATTGTTATTAAAAAACATTTACGGATTATCGGACACAGTGAATATTGAAAAACACAATTATAAGTGCGGTGGATTTGTGTAAATATTGAATCTGGCGTAATTAACGTGAAAATAGAACAAATAACAACAAAATAAGAACCAACGGCTACTGGATTGAGGTTAGAAATTTTTCACACAGAGTAGTATAAGAAACGTCATACGTCATAGTAATACTGTCAGGTTGACATTGTCAGTGACGTTCGTCGAACCGGTGTTGCCAGCTTGCAAATTACCTCTCTACCGCTGCGTTCTATTTTACGCAAAGAAGTTAAAACCTAAACATGGATGATCAATTTCAAATTTTGTTTGATAAAATGAAAATCGAAATGCAGAAACAGACCGTTGAGCTAAAAGAATCTATAACTAATTCAATTATGGAGAAAATGGAAGAAAAAATAAAACCTATTATAGAAGAAAACAAGGATCTAAAGATTAAAATAACTAAACTCCAGAATGAGATCGAGTATTTGAAAAGGGATAAGAAGCAAAACAACATTATTATCTTTGGATTAAAGGAGGGAGAAGAATCTACGTCAGGGTTAATACAAGAGGCGAAGAAGATTTTCAACAAAGACATAAATATAAACATTGAAGATTTTGAAATAAACATCATTTATCGCATCGCTATGAAAAGCCCAGGTGGAAAGCCTAGACCGGTTCTGCTTTCCTTTGTTAATGCATGGAAGAAAAGTGAGGTGATGAAAGTCCGGAAGAATCTCAAAGATGTATATATCACAGAGGATTATACTAAAGAAGTTTTGGAAAAGAGAAAATTGTTACAAACTAGACTGAAAGAAGAAAGAATGAAAGGGAATTTCGCATATCTGAAATACGACAAGCTTGTGGTAAAGGAAAATAATACAACCAATGAAAAAAGAAAAAGAGAAATGTCTTCATCGCCGCGAGACAACACACAAGTTAAGAAACAAACCTGGACGCCATCACAAAACAATAGGCGTAACGCTTTCGATGTCATGAGAGGCAGATCCAGCTCTCTCTCTTCTTATACGGCGGATGATAATAGGCAATAACAATTAGCTATCGGCAACCGGAAAACACAACTTTTTAATTCAGAAAACAAATTAAGTAAAAACCATCAAACTCCCCCAAGCCGACTGGTCCTCGTGGGGGAAAACGACCAAGACCCTCTAAAGATAGGAAAAAAAAGGAGAATACAACATAACGATATACATATAGCGACTTTAAACTGTCGATCACTAGGCACCACGGAAAAACTACAAGAGCTGGAATTAGCGTTGGATGAAATAAAATGGGACATACTTGGTATTAGTGAAGTGAGAAGATCTGGAGAAAAAATAGAGGACCATGGAAAATACATACTGCACCATATTGGGGAAACGCCAGGTTTATACGGAGTCGGATTCCTGGTTAAAAGAAACCTTGCAAAAAGCATACAAGAACTCAGAGGAATTTCAGAACGGATAGCACTTCTGAATATCAAATTACCTGTTGATGGAGAGGAAGAACAATTATGGTCTATAATTCAGGCGTATTCGCCTACTGAATCAAACAAGAAAGAAGATAAAACAAAAGTCGAAAAATTCTACGAAGATCTACAATCGACCACTGCAAATGCACATAAAAACATAATAGTTATGGGAGATTTTAACGGACAGATTGGTAAACAGAAGAGTGGAGAAGAATATACCATAGGTATTCATGGATTTGGCAATAGAAGTAAAAACGGATCCCGGGTAGTATCCTTTGCTATTGAAAATAAATTAAGCATCCTAAACAGTTTTTACAAAAAGAAACCATCAAAGAAATGGACTTGGATCTCTCCTAATGGCCGGTATAAAAACGAGATCGACTATATAATGTCTAACAATGTAAAAGTTTTTAAGGATTTATCTGTGTTAAACGAATTTAATTTTAACTCGGATCATAGAATAGTTCGAGCAAAATTATCAGGGTCACGTGCTAAAAGAGCACGAAAATTCCACAACAGTATGAAAGCCATTGAATGCACCGGTGATACGGATCTACTTCTAAACAACCTCGACATATCCTTGCAAAGTGCGGAAAAATGTATATCGACTCAAGAAAAATACACCAATCTACTCCAACAATTGAAGTTGGAAACTAAAAAAGTTAATATGATTAGTAAAACAGAGATATCATTGAAAAGTAAGCAACTATTACAAGAACGGAAAGAACTTATACAACAAGGCAAAAACTATAATAATAATTCTCAAAAGATAGCAAAGTTAAGCAAGGTAATTAGTAAACAACTCAGAAATGAACGAAAAGTAAAAAGGTTAACGACAATAAGAAAACATATAGAAAAAACAGGAGGAACAAGGAAGGCAATAAAAGAATTAAACTACAAAAAGGACTGGATCCCAAATATTAATAAAGACGGGGGAAAGACCAGCAAACGATCAGAAATACTAGGAATTGCAACGGATTACTACAAAAAACTATACCAAAGTCGTAAAGGTGAACAAGTATTAGAGGAATATAACTCAATAAATAAAGAAGAGATTGAGCCAATTCTAAAGGAAGAAACAATAAAATCTATCGAATCCCAAAAACTAGATAAGGCACCAGGATCGGATTTAATTACAAACGAACTATTAAAATCTACATCACCAGTGATGGTCCCTAGACTTACAGATTTGTTCAATGAAATCCTCGAAACGGAAACCATCCCGGAAGATTGGACCAAATCGACAATCATACTGCTGCATAAGAAGGGAGACAAGGGTGATATAGGAAACTATAGACCGATCAGTTTAATGTCCAATATTTATAAAATATTTTCAAAAATCATACTAAACAGAATCACTAATACACTGGATGAAAACCAACCTAAGGAACAAGCTGGTTTCCGAAGCAAATTCTCTACTATAGATCACATACACACCCTGAGACAAATTCTACAAAAATATAGCGAATACAATAAAACATATTACATAGGGTTTGTAGACTTCAACAAAGCGTTCGATACATTGGAACATGACTATATATGGGACGCTCTGAACAGACAAGGGGTTCAAGAAAAATACATAAGAATAATTAAAAATGTATACACAGCGAGTACAGCAAAAGTTAAACTTGAATCTACGGGTAGTGAATTTCCTATTAAAAGAGGTGTACGCCAAGGAGATCCGATATCACCTAAAATATTTTCAGCTGTGTTAGAAATTATTTTCAGAAATCTAAACTGGACCAAAAATGGCCTCAATATAAATGGCGAAAATCTCAGTCACCTACGCTTCGCAGACGATTTGATTTTATTTTCAGAGGACGCAAGAACTCTGGAAATAATGTTACAGCAACTATCCGACGAAAGCGTAAAGGCAGGCCTGACAATGAACCTAACGAAAACCAAAATTATGACGAATTCCCAACAGACAGTACCCAACGAACTGATTATAGTAAATAACGAAAAAATAGAATATGTAAACGAATATATATACTTGGGCCAACTTATATCTATAGATGGCAGCATGAATAAAGAAATAGAACGAAGAATAACCAATACTTGGAGAAAGTTTTGGTCTCTTAAAGAAATATTTAAGGATAAAAATATGCCAATGACAGCAAAGAAGAAAGTATACGAAATATGCATTATGCCATGCTTACTATACGGGTGCCAAACATGGGCGTTAACAGAGTTACAAGAAAATAAATTAAAAGTCTGCCAAAATTCAATGGAAAGAAGCATCTTGGGTATAAAAAGGAGGGATAGAGTACAATTACAAATAATTAAGAAAAAGACCAAATTTAAAAATACACACACAGCCTACAGACAGCTCAAATGGCGTTGGACAGGACATATGTCGAGAGAAAATATAGAAAAATGGAGTAGGTTGGTAACAGAATGGTATCCAAGGGATGGAAAAAGAAGTAGAGGCAGACAAAACAAAAGATGGGAAGATGACTTGCGGAAAATAGCTGGCCCAGTTTGGAGTCGAGTAGCCAGAGACAGGAATACGTGGAAATCTCTAGAGGAGGCCTTTGTCGACAGACAAGCTGTTCAACAAAAGCAACCAGTTGCCGATCACTTTAATATAAATTAGAATTAGAATGTACATTTAGTTTTTAGCAAGTAGGCATGTATTAAGTTATTGTAAGAAGAAACAGCAATAAAGGCTATATATATATATATTAGTCCTTCAGATGCGTCAAATATGTACTAATCTATACTAATATTATAAAGCAGAAGAGCTTGTTTGTTTGGTTGAACGCTTTACTTAGGAACTACTGGTCCAATTTGAAAAAAAAAATTCTTATTGGTATATAGCCCATTTATTGAGGCTATAGGCTATAATTTCCCGCGATAACCGACGTCCACGCGGGCGGAGCCGCGAGAAGAACCCAGTATACAATAATAAAAAAATTAATTATTTTTTCTAACAAGAAAAATATAATCTTTAAGTACAGATATTATACAATCATGAAAAAATATTGTCATTGCACGTAACCGTCGGTGGGCGAGTCCGACTTTAGTGTCGCAGCGTGTAGTCTTAGCATTATATCGTCATCCCACTATGTCTGGCTTTTAAACTTGTTTCGAAATCTGCCTGAATATTTTAGGCACTAGCATGCATTATACTTATAGCACTAGCTATGCTCACAGTTCCCGCCAGCCCGCCGGTCAGCCCGCGTGAATGTTGGTTATCGCGGCAAAAAGTAACATAATGTCCTTTCCAGGGATCCAAGCATCGTATCATCAAAATCGGTTTAGTAGTTTACCTGTGAAAGTTTAACAAACAGAGAGACAGAGTTGCTTATGCTTTTTTTAGTTTATTTGCAATGTGGGTCGCACATTACTAGCACTGTGGGTCGCACATTACTAGCAGTGTAGGTACATTACAGGACCGATATGAAAAATTATTTCACTGTTGGATAGCCCACTATTTGAGGAACGGTACGTACGGTAACCGACGCCGACGCAGGCAGAGCCGCGAGCAAAAGCTAGTCATTAATAAAAACTAAAAAATAGCATCCACAAATCTTCAACATCGCTAAATTACATAATTAATAATTAAATTTTAAAGATTAATTTTCGTAATGACGCCTGTGGAATGGTCGCCTTGGAAAAAGTGATGTATCAAATGTAATTGAATTACCTACTACGTAGAAGTAAAATAAATTGAATAAACAATACATACAGTCAGCTGCTAAAGTCAATGAACAAAATCCGATTTACAAAACACCTAAACTTAATGAAATAGTTTCTAATAATATTAAAAAGCTGAAGTGTTTGTTTGGTTAAACGCGCTAATCTCAGAAACTACTTTTTCGATTTTAAAAATTCTTTCAGTTTTAGGTAGTCCATTTATCAAGAAAGGCTATAGGCTAATTAAATAAATAAATAAATATCTTGGGACAATCTCACACACGGTCATCTGATCCCAAACTAGGCAGAGCCTGTACTATGGTAACCAGACAACTGATAAACATACTTATATATTTTTAAATACATACATATAATAGATAAATAACACCCAGACACAGAACAAAGGGTCGTGCTCATCACACAAAGATTTGTCCTGGGTGGGAATCGAACCCACGACCTCCAGCTTAGCAGTCAGGGTCACTAACCACTAGACCAACAGGCCCGTCAATTCTTTGCAGTGTCAACCCTATAAGGCTATTTTTATGCCTTAGTAGCAAATTTCCATCATAAAACGAATTAACTATATTAATAGGTAATCAACATTTGTTGCTGACGGTACACAATTCGTGTATTTAGCAACTATTTAATTCAAATGACATACAATGTTTTGTAACGTTCACAATGCGCCGGCCATGTTCCTATTCTATGACCGATATTCAAATTTGAATTTCGATGCGTCATTTCTTAGATTCAAACTTCGAAACGTTTTGCTAGGATGCTATGACAGCTGTCACGATGACGTATCGTCTTGAAGATTTTTTCCCGACTGTGGCAGAAAGTGGGTTATTTGAAAAATGCATCGAAAGTTTGAAAAGTGAGAGATCCTTCCAGTTTAAGAAATAGAAAGTTTTGTGAATATTATATTGTTTTGACCTTCAAAATGCATCTTTGAAGATTTAAAATGGGTTCATATATTTGACATAGAGGAGTATGCGTAGATTATTATATGAAGCCTGTACTTTCCCACTGCTGGGCAAAGGGTTCACTCCATTATTTCCATTTGTCTTTGTTTTGCACCACTTCTTTCAAATTCTCAAGGAATACATATATATAACAACCAACACATCCCACCACCTCCTTCGTGGTCTACCGCGGACCCAATCCTGTGATAAACGAGATCATTGATCCGCTCCGAAACACAGATGGGTCCCCAAAAAGCAACTCAATCAAAATTAGACTGACTGACATGACTGTCGCGTGCCAATACGTAAATACTATTTTTTTTTAAAGCTTACTAACAATGTGGATCGCACATTACTAGTATTCTTGTTAACCCCTCGTGGTAAGCTAAATGCTTATCTTACGAATGGCTTCAGTTCAGTTCGAGTCGGTAGCGTAATGGGTGGGATTCGAACAAGCAACCTCATGATACCTCATGATGCCCTAGCCATTGGGCTACTGCCGCTTTATAGCCGATAATGGGAGATATGAAATGAGAAAAAAAAAATGCTTTTTCTCTTATATTATATTTTATCTCTACGTGTCAGTATACCACGAACGAAAAGAAAATAGATACAGGAAAAACTAAAATAACCTCACTTTAAGAAAACTTCTAAAAAAAGCATATTCTAATCCGTCAAAATAAACCGCGATCGAATACGTTTTAAAGTTGTTTATTTCAATGTCAATCATTCGCGTAAACCTCTGAAAATAATACCGATTAGTCTTAGTTAACAAAAAAAACTAAGCTATTGTTTTACTATACTCATAAAACGGAAAACACGATCATATAACTTAATGGAATCAGAAATAAAATCTAAATGCCAGCTCTTCGCCTACCACTCATTATGACGCGGCTGATGAGCGGGCTCGCCGCCTATAATATCAAGTGGAATCGCGGCAATGACACATGAATAATACAGCCGTGTTATTTGACGCCCATATTAATTATACTCGATTTAGTCCGTAAATTAAAATATGGTAATTTACTTTCCTATATTGGGTTTTAAGGTACAGACAAACAAATGTTTAAATAAATAATAAAAAAAAATGTGGACAATATCACATACATTGCTCTGAATCCAAAGTAAGTAGCTAAAGCACTTGTGTTATGGAATCAGAGACAACGAAGGTACCACAAACACCCAGACCCGAGACAATGCAGAAAAGTTTTTCTACATTGACCCGTCCGGGGATCGAACCCGGGACCTCAGAGCTGGCGACACCTTGAAAACCGGTGTAAAAAAAAAATGAGACCGCGGCCGGAGCTGCGGTAAACAGTTAGTTTTCATATTTAAAAAAAAACGACGACAATGTATTTAATCCTTGGGTCGTGGGGAGTTCACCAAACATTTACATCACATGCAGAAGGAATACCCAGAGGTGTAAGCTGTACAGTTAGACGGATAATAAAGGTTAAGCCGCGCTCGCCACGGTTGTTCCGTGGATGGGTGACCATTTGTAAACATACTAAGACCCTCGGAAAGCGTTAAGCCGTTGGTTCCGACTGTCATACAGTAATCTTTGACAGTCGTTAAGTCATTACAATTCTGACAACCAGTCTTACTATGATGGGATACTGTATTACCCAGCAATAGATTGTGGAGGTGGAATAGGCAGTCGCTCCATGTAAAATACGGTATTCAGCTGAATCCGGTAAGACTGGAAGCCGACCCCAACATAGCATGGGAAAAGGCTAGGCATGATGATGCAGAAAGAACACCCATACTTGGAACACAAATACTTGTCCCAAGTGGGGATTGAACCCACCGCACGTCGCGCCCAGTGGTGACTAGCGCGGTATATCACTTAGCTGTCGGTCCAATAAATGATATCATTATCAGAAAATATTATTTATTTCAATAGGTATTAATTTATAAATGTTTTATTAATATCGGTTTATGGGTTTTGTAGGTAAAAATAGAAACGGCTGAATAAATATCAACTCAAGTACAGAGATAAATACAACCTTAAGATCATAATATATACTTACATAGTCTTTGGACAACTCACACACAGCCATCTGATCCCAAACTAGGCAGAGCCTGTACTATGGCAAGCAGACAACTGATAAACATACTTTTAAATTTCTAAACATACTATAGATAAATAACACCCAGACACAGAACAAATGATCGTGCTCATTACACAAAGATTTGTCCTGGGTGGGAATCGAAACCACGACCTCCGGCTAAGTAGTCAGGGTCGCAGGGTCGCCGTCAAAATATTAATGCATATTGAAATGCTCATGCGCGCGACTACGCCTGCTTAGGCGTTCGTAATTCTGGTAAAAAGTAGCTTATAACCTTTCTCGATAAATAGGCTATCGAACATAGAAAGAATTTTTCAAATCGGACGAGTAATTCCTGTGTTTAACACGTTCAACCAAACAAGCAAACTTTTCAGTTTTCTAATATTTATTTTTACAATTATTGTGCACCGATATTTCTCCAACAAGTCATTGTTACTAAGTTTTACAAGATATTCTATAACTTGCAATGAATTCTTTTAGGTCAAAAATCAGTTGGTTACTAACAATTGAGTAAGTAATTACTCGTCATCACGGCATCCACTCCTTTCTTTCTCATATCATCTTCCCGTTTGTTCTGTCGACTATTACACTGTACCGGCTGAAACACACGGCCGATTCCGATATAATTTGTTAAGGACTTAGCTTGGATTAAATTTAAATGTCATGATGGCCTATCGGTTCAATGACCGGATTCGCATGCAATTGTTTGCAGGTTCGAACCTAGGTAAGTACCAACGTGACTTTTTCAAAGTTATATGTACTTTCTTAATCATTCTAAGACGTCATTGAGAAACAGTCAAAGAAAACATCGTGAGGAAAACTGGATTCCATAAATTTGGGATCCGAAATCGCCAACCCGCAATGAGCAAGCGTGGTGATCAATGCTCATCCCTTCTCTATACGGGAAGAGGCTTGTGCCCAGCAGTGGGAGGTTTATAGGCCGGTATTTGCTATAACCGACATTCACGAGCGAAGCCGAGGGCTTACACTAATCTATTATATATAATTCCAGTGTCACGATGTTTGTCCGGGATGAACTCCGAAACTACTGAACCGATTTCAACCAAATTTGCACACCGTGTGCAGACACGGTGTGCAAATTTGGTTGAAATCGGTCGGTTTGGTTGGATCAAACTGCTTTGATCCAACTTGAAAGATAGGATAGCTTACGTCACAAATTTAAATAAACAATTTAAATTTAAATAAAAATAGAGACCGCGGGCGGAGCAGCGGGAAACAACTAGTTCACTACAAAAAGTGAAAATTACGTTGAAGTCTGACTCCAACATACTGCGAAACAGTGTTATGACGATTCGACATTCTTTTCGTTGCCATGTTGATAAAATGGCGATTCAAATAATGTTGGCTCATCGGTGTGATGGTAAGGATATAAGGATAAATAAATAAATAAGGATAAGTATAATATTTTCCTACAATTAGTCTGATATGACTAGGGTGACCATAAAATTTTAGTCATTGGAATTCCGAGCTAAATTTTTAGGGCTCCGTACCTCAAAAGAAAAAAAGGAACCCTTATAGGATCACTTTGTTGTCCGTCCGTCCGTCCGTCTGCCAAGACCTTTTTCTCAGAAACGCGTAAACATATCAAGCTGAAATTTATACCACATATTCAAGTCTACTTGGAGCTGTGAAAAAATGAAACTTCTAAGAGTTCTAAGCCAACGCAATCAATCGATACAGCCGTTTATGCCGCAAATTTCCACAAATAAAAAAATAACAAACACCCAATTGCAATGACTTAAAAACTGTCAAAGACTGTAATTCGTTGTCCGAGAAATCCTAAATTAATAGTGACTGTATGTTTTGACAGCCAAATGAAAATGATTCAAATTTAAAACATTTATAGTTAACATTTATACACACAACAGTTTACACTTGAAGTCACAATGTTAACTTTTTATTTTATTACGTGTGTTGTTTTAATTTTAATGGAAACAAATGCAGAAAAACATTCTCCAGGTATGAATTTTCACTACTATAATCCTACTATCCTACTAATTTTATAAATGTGAAAGTGTGGATGTTTGCTACTCAATCACTCAAAAACGGCAGAACAAATTTGGATGAAATTTCACATGCATGTAGCCTTTGACATGGAAAAGAACATAGGCTACCTTTTATCCCGATTCCTTAAGTAGTTCCCGAGGGAAATTTGAAAATTGTTAACGAGCTAAGCCGCGGGCAGACAGCTTTGAAATTTGGTATTTTTCTCTATTACAGCGCAATCGATAACACGGGTGAAAATTTTATTCCATTTTTGTTTCTTTCACATTTTTCATTTCTAGTACTTACATAAATATATTCGTCAACAGATATTTTCATATTTTCATATATATATGACGTTAACTTGAAATCCAAGATATAGCTTGAGATAGTTTTAGAACGAAGAAAAGGAATATTTTAGTTGCCTAAGGGTCGAAGTGACCAAACTTCTTTTCCTCGTATAAGGCAAATTCGAATAAATATTGAAATGTTGGCTTATTTGGAAACAAAAACTGCCATACGACGATTTTATGTTATTTGACTTTGGTCGAATCATCGCCTTTATTGACGTCATATAGATATGAATTTTTGTTAACAAATTGTTTGTGGCTATTATAACATAAATATGGATAGCTAAGGGTCAGTTCACACCGAGAATCGACGCGACGTGAGGTTGCGCACACATTTTCCATAAGCGATTCAAAATATAACTTTATTTTAATAATTTGAGTACACATTTCGTTGTGAATACGTTGCGCCGTGCAGCGCTGCTCTGTGCAGCGTTGCGCCGTGCAGCATTGCGCCGTGCAGCGTTGCGCCGTGCAGCGTTGCGCCGTGCAGCTCTGCGCCGAGTCATATCATTTCGTTTAGAAAATAAAGTTATATTTTGAATCGCTCTCGTGAGCTGACACTAAGTGTTAAGCAGAGGCCAGCGATGTTGGGCTTTGTACCCAACCTAATGTGAAACGTCATCATCTGACTAGCCTATTCCAAAGCTATGTTGGGGTCGGCTCCCAGTCTTACCGGATTTAGCTGAATACCGTATTATACATGGAGCGACTGCCTGTCTGATTTCCACCCCATTTTACCGAGCAGCACGTGTCCCATATTAAGACTGGTTGTCAGAATTGAAAATTTGAAACGACTTAGGGTCAGTACACGCCGAGACGCAACGCGATTCGCCGAAGTTGCGCCGCGTCAACGAAATGTATATCTTTTCTACAAGAAAAGACAATCATTTCGTTCACACTGTGACGCGGCGCAGCGCTTTGCAAGGTCGCCGTATTCTGAAATCTGAGAACGAAATGTGTATCTCACCGTGTAGAAAATAAGGTTATATTTTGAATCGCACTTTAAAATTGTGCGCGCAGCGTCGCATCGCGTCGCGTTCCGGTGTGAGCTGACCCTTAAGGGGGCGTCCATAAATTACGTGAGGTGTTTTTTTAATTTTCTGTCCCTCCCTCACCCCTGGTGAGATGTCGTGAGATTTTATTCAACCCCCTCCCCCATCCCCCAATCTCACGTGAGACTTTTCAAAATGTGGGTTTCTTACGTAAACGCGTTGAATTGTTATTGTAACAAAAAAAAATTGCTTCGTGCTTTTACTAACGACTAGTTAAGACTAGTAATCAATATTGCTGAGAGTTTAATTATCTATACTTATAATAAATCTGTAGAAGTGAAAATTCTGTACATTGAAAATATCAAAAAAATTAATGGCGGGGTGTGTTACTAGACCGACACCGAACCCAAAAATGTGATTAAAAAAATTTTTGTCTGTCTGTCTGTCTGTCTGTCTGTCTGTCTGTTTGTTCAGGCATCACGCAAAAACTACCGGTTCGATTTCGATGAAACTTGGTATAATTGTTCTTTAATATCCTGGGCACCACACTGGGTAGTTTTTATCCCGGAAAAGTATATACAAAAAAAAACAAACTTAATTTTGCGGTTCGATCCCTAGACCCGAATACTGTACCAACCGCAAATAATAAGTTTGTCGTAGGTTACGTCACCAGCAGTGAAGTTCAATAAGGGGCGCTGCACACGGCCAAGTAACTATTTATTAATCTGTGACACGGCTAAGATACTATAATTATTTATCTATACTTTATATATATTATCTATACTAATATTATAAAGCTGTAGAGTTTGTTTGTTTGTTTGTTTGTTTGAACGCGCTAATCTCAGGAAGTACCGATTAGGTCCGATTTGAAAAATTCTTTCACTGTTAGATAGCCTACTTATTGAGGCAGGCTATAGGCTACTTTTCTTTTGGAAATAATTCCCCTAAGGGGGTGAAATAGGGGTTGAAAGTTTGTATGGGAAGTTCGGTATTTTCAATGATAGACACATGAAATTTCGTATACGGGTTTCTGGATAGAAATGAATAAAGACGTATTTCAGCGATTTTAAAAATCATCCCCCTAAGAGGGTAAAAAAGGGGTTGGAAGTTTGTAGGCATATGAATTGTGTTGTTTTCAAAGATATACACATTTATTTTTATGCAAAGGTTATTCGTTAGAAATAACTGCGATGTAATTCCGAGATTTTAGAAATCTACCCTCTAAGGGGGTGCAATAGGGGTTGAAAGTTTGTATGAGAAGTTCGGTATTTTCAATGATAGACACATGAAATTTTGTATACGGGTTTCTGGATAGAAATAAATAAATACATATTTCAGCGATTTTAAAAATCTACCCTTTAAGAGGGTGAAAAAGGGGTTGGAAGTTTGTAGGCATTTGAATTGTGTCGTTTTCAAAGATATACACATTCGATTTCATACAAGGGTTATTAGTTAGAAATAAATGAGATGTATTTCCGAGATTTTAGAAATCTACCCTCTAAGGGGGTGCAATAGGGGTTGAAAGTTTGTTTAGGAAGTTCGGTATTTTCAATGACAGACACATGAAATTTTGTATACGGGTTTCTGGTTAGAAATAAATAAAGACGTATTTTAGAGATTTTAAAAATCATCCTAAGAGGGTGAAATAGGGGTTGAAAGTTTGTAGGTACAAGAATTGTGTCGTTTTCAAGGATAGACACATTAAATTTCATACAAGGGTTATGTTAGAAATAAATAAGATGTTTTTCCGTGATTTGAGGAATCTACCCTCTAAGGCAGTGAAATAGGGGCTGAAATAGTTGGTATGTGAAGTTCGGTATTCTCAATGATAGACAGATAAAAAAGATAAGTACTTAGATAAGATAATGACCATCCAAGACAGCTTTGTGATAGAGTGGCGTTCACTCCGGTTTGTAAGGTGTCGCCAGCTCTAAAGTCCCAGGTTCGATCCCCGGATGGGATCTAAGTAGAAAATCAGTTTTCTACATTGTCTTTGCGTTTATGGTACCTTCGTTGTCTCCGATTCCAGAACACAAATGCATTTGCTACTTACTTTTCTTTAATTATTATTTTAACGCTATAATAGTTTGTGAAATATTTTGTTCATACTCCTTACTTTGAAAATCACAAAATACATCCATCCACAACAATCACCTTTAATACTACTATTATATATATTTACTTTACGCGCGAGCGAAGCCGCGGGCAACAGCTAGTGATTGTAATAAAAATGTAACTTACGCATGTACAATCTGGGTTAAGTGGACCAAAATAGAATTTTTTTTTTGTCCCTTCAGAAAAAAATTGCGTGATATTTGCCGAGACCCCCCCTATCTCCAACGTAAGATTAGATGAGATTTGACTCGACCCCCTCCCCCCCCTTAAACATCTCACGTATTTTATGAACGCCTCCTAAAGACTTTCAAAGATCACTGTATAACAGTCGGGATCAACAGTTTATCGTGCTTTTCGAGGCACAGAGGGGTCTCGGTTTGTTTACAAATGGTCACCCATCCGCAGGCGACCCGAGGTGAGCGCAGCTTAACCTAAATTATCGGTCGAACAGTACGGCTTACACTAGCCAAGATCATCTCAAAGACCTAACTTCAATTAACATATTTCTTAGCAAATTCAACCTTCGATCCATTTTGAAATCACTGCATGACAATGTGTGGTATTTTGAGGGCGAATTTAAGACACTGACTGTGCGTCTTGGGTTTACTCTTTATCAATAAATAATAATAATAAATGTGGACAACATCACATACATTGCTCCGAATCCAAAGTAAGTAGCTAAAGCACTTGTGTTATGGAATCCAGAGACAACGATTATAGATAAATGTCACCCAGACACAGAACAAATGATCGTGCTCATCACACAAAGATTTGTCATGGGTGGGAATCGAACCCACTTGACCAACAGGCCCGTCACATTATTAGACAGAATAGTCTTATAATTTGTAAATAATTTGAATAAATAATTCCTAAATTACATTTGTAGATTTAATTTTGTTTCGTTTCAGATAATCCAGTTTTAGTATTCAATTCTTTGGTATGTCCCGCTAGCCGGAGCAGGTATACTATCGTCAAGACAAAACCTTTAAAAATTATCCTGAAAAATTTCAACCCGATATCAGTGAAGTAAGTATTAATTATTTATTACTAGCTTCTGGCCGCGACTTAGTCTGCGTGGACTTCAGGATTGAGTACGAAAAGAAAAATATGAAAGTAATGAAAAATGGAATAAAATATTCACCCGTGGTATAGCTTGCTCTGTAATGGAGAAAAATACCAACACAACTTAAGGAATCGGGATAAAGGTAGCCTATGTTCTTTTTCATGTCAAAGGCTACATGCATGCCAAATTTCATCCAAATCCGTTCAGCCGTTATTGCGTGATTGAGTAACAAACATCTAAACATCCAAACATCCGCACTTTCACATTTATTATATTACTAGCTTTTGCCCGCGACTTCGTCTGCGTGGACTTCAGAATTGGGTCCGAAAGGCAATAAAAAATGTGAAAAATGGAATAAAATTTTCACCCGTGTTATAGCTTGCGCTGTAATAGAGAAAAATACCAAATTTCTAAGCTGTCAGCCCACGGCTTAAGGTCGTACACAATTTTCAATTTTCCCTCGGGAACTATGTAAGGAATCGGGATAAAGGTAGCCTATGTTCTTTTTCATGTCAAAGGCTACATGCATGCCAAATTTCATCCAAATCCGTTCAGCCGTTATTGCGTGATTGAGTAACAAACATCTAAACATCCAAACATCCGCACTTTCACATTTATTATATTACTAGCTTTTGCCCGCGACTTCGTCTGCGTGGACTTCAGAATTGGGTCCGAAAGGCAATAAAAAATGTGAAAAATGGAATAAAATTTTCACCCGTGTTATAGCTTGCGCTGTAATAGAGAAAAATACCAAATTTCTAAGCTGTCAGCCCACGGCTTAAGGTCGTACACAATTTTCAATTTTCCCTCGGGAACTATGTAAGGAATCGGGATAAAAGGTAGCCTATGTTCCTTTTCATGTCAAAGGCTACATGCATGCCAAATTTCATCCAAATCCGTTCAGCCGTTTTTGCGTGATTGAGCAACAAACATCCAAACATCCACACTTTCACATTTATAATATTACTGTACATTACTGTACATAAAGTGAATTTCTAGAAGGCACATGACATGCCTTGACATTCCTGTTAGGGTTGATTTATTGACTAGGTACATATTATGGTATCATGTAAGATTATGATATAATAATTATGTATGACTAGCTTCTGCCCGCGACTTCGTCTGCGTGGACTTCAGAAGTGGGTCCAAAAAGAAATGAAAAATGGAATAAAATTGTCACCCTTGTTATAGCTTGCGCTGTAACAGAGAATAATACCAAATTCAAAGCTCTGCCCACGGCTTAGCTCGGAAACAATTTTCCCTTGGGAACTACTTAATGAATCGGGATAAAAGGTAGCATATGTTCTTTTTCATGTCAAAGGCTACATGCATGCCAAATTTCATCCAAATCCGTTCAGCCGTTTTTGCGTGATTGAGCAACAAACATCCAAACATCCACACTTTCACATTTTTTATGTTCCTAGCGCTATTAACGCAACGGTGCGGTTTTTCTTCATAGGAAAGGCAATTTGGAACCGCGCACCTAGTCATTTATTTTTAAAAGTTAACGTTTCTAAGGCGCCAATTTAAGGTTTACTAGAAATAAAAACATTTTGATTGAATTTTTTTTTTATTTTGTACTGCAAGAGTACTATATTCATTTATTGTAGTGAATTTAACATTAATATAACTATAATTAAACACATAATACTAATTATAATTAAAATAAAACTATACTAAACCAAAACCTTATAATATAAATTAAACTATACTAAACTACCTATAATAAATAAAGCTAAATAAAAAAATAGAAAAACTTATTAACAAGCATCCAAAAATTCATCATCATCGTTGCCAATGTCGGGAAACGTGCCCAGAAGGCTGGCAGCATTACCACGCAAGAAAATGCCAGCCTTCTGGTCACGTGTGGAGTCGACCAAACGTTTGGAAAGTTCTTTAAAAAGAGCTCGTGCACATGGTCCATTTGATTGATTTTGATTTTGAATTGAGGAAAAACACAAATTGCGCCGTCCCTGAACAACTATAATTGGGAACAGGGAAAAAGGGCAGGAGGGAAGAAATAGGAAAACGTTCTTTACTCACTGTTACTAGCTTTTGCTCGCGGCTCTGCATGCGTGTACGACGGTTACCGCGGCAAATTATAGCCTATAGCCTTCCTCAATCAGTGGGCTATCTAACGGTGAAAGAATCTTTCAAATCAGTCCAGTAGTTCGTGAGATAAGCGCGTTCAAACAAACAAACTCTTCAGCTTTATAAAATTAAGTATAGATTTAGTGCGTCTTGCATAACTATCTACTTGATGTGCGGACCGGTAAATAAAATAACCTTACCATTTTCAGATGTGAAAATTACGTGACTGAAATCGAGACGTTTTTGGATAAACGATTCACGCATTTAGAAACTGATGGAGTAGTAAAGGTGAGTTAAAGAGATTTTATTAAAAACTAGCTTTTGCTCGCAACTTCGTCCGCGTGGAATCCATTGAGAAATAAACATTTTCAATTTACCACCCTTTTCTCCCCTTTGGGGGGGAATTTCCAAAAATCCTCTCTTAGTGGTAGTCTACTCCTCCCAACAAACACACATGCCAAATTTCAGCTCTTTACGATCAGTAGTTTCGGCTGTGCGTTGTCTGTCAGTCAGTCAGTCAGTAACGGAAGAGTTTTATAAATATAGATTTTGTACATGAAAAAAATTTTGTCGAATTGAGGACCTTTTGGAAGCCGGTTAAAAAAGTCTTAAATGTAAAACGATTGCAGAAAAATACAAAATAAGCATTTGTTTTGACAATTTTGGTAATTTTTTTCACATTATTATGTATCTGTATTTGTGAGTCTGTATAATATGAAATTTGTCGCAATCTTCTTTTCTTTCTTTCTAGCAATTTGGGTCGCACATTACTAGTAATCTCGTTAACCCATCGTCCTAAGCTAAGATGCTTGTGTTACGAGTGGGTTCACATCGGTAGTGTTATGGGTGGGATTCGAACCCGCAACCACATGATCGCAAGCCCGAGGCTCTTAGGCTACTGCCGCTTCTGCGTTATCTGCGAGTCTTTTTTTCTATGTATCGTTAAGTTTATATCTATGTATTGTATCTTTGTAGTTTTGTATCTACTGCAGGTCTAGCATGTAACAGTCTACAGTTGAATTGAGAACATCCTCCTTATGCGGTCGGTTAATTGGGAGCGGTGTTTACGTTTAACTTCAACTGACGAAGATTATTGATTTCAGGTTCAGGTTACCGATAGTATGAGTACGACATGGATCTGTTACGTTACAAAGAAAATTCCGAGGCACAAGAAAATAAGACGAATCATTTTTAATATCCACGTGAAAGGTGCAAGTGAGTATATGTATACAATTTATACTAAGCCAGAGGAGTCGCTCCAGCTTCGCACGGGCATAATACACAAAAACCTCTGTCCAATGGTGAAAACAATACGAAAATCCACTTGGTAGTTTTAGTAGTGACAGGGCCCGACAATGACACACTACACGACGTATAGACTTTTTCTAATAAGAGTATGTTCAGAAACAGTCTTTCAAAGATGTCCACGCATTCTCGTAGCATCCTGTGTAAGAAGATCATGGTATTGGGATAATTCGAACCCGGATAGGTTGCTGTAATCTGGCAAAATAGGGACCGCGCTTGTTGGAGAACCCAAAGTGTCCAGACATCTGCTCTTTGGAGGATTTAACCCTCGTCAATAAAGCTGCACTGAAAGATTTTGGACTGGGCGTATTAAATTTAAATTAAAAATAACCGGAAATGACTGCGAGTCGGTATCGGCCACCGATTCTGTTCCAATTCCGTACAAAGCCTACTATGTATAATGATTTTATGATTTGATAACAAATGTATAGTTTTCGTGTTTTTCCTGTATTTGTAGTATACGACGATATTACTTGCCAACAAGTTCTTAACAGAAAGTACCTTATAAATTTTAATTTCCTTGGGAAGGTTGGTTTTTTTTTTGCGTGTACCGTTTCCATTTTTTACCCTAACTTAGAAGTTTGATTTGTTTACAACTTTGAGATACTATAGATTTAAATATATGGTTTTAATTTTAACTCGATACCTCCACGCGTTGCCGAGATGAAGTGTCTTGGAAGACAGACGGACAACAAGTAATCCTATCAGAGTAAAGTTTTTACCATTGAGTTGCAAACAAGAAGTGGGGCAAATATAGACCGATATGATTATTAATTCTTTTTAATTTGTTTTCGTTGTCAACAGTAAAGTTTTTGTTCACCGTTAATGGTCGGAAATTGGAGCCTGAAATATCAGACCAGCCGACCACGAAGTTAGATGGAGAAAATGTTTATGAATATTTTGATGGAGAGCTTATACTTCTATCCTGTGATTCGATCGATACCCAAGTAAATAAGACCTTGAAATATTATGATGCTCAAGGTAACTTTTTCTTAAAAACTAATAACAACGGCTTTCGTACGCATTATGGATATAAGTGGGTCACCAGGTCACCAGGCAAGTAACCACAGTAGGCAACCTGGTGCGAGTTCAATCCCCGCATTGACTAAGCCTATCGCGATCCACTGGACCTAGGCCTCTCCCACGTTGCTCCACAGCAACCGGTCGTCCATTTGGTGTGTTGTGGTGCGCACTCATTAAGGTGTTTGCCCTATTCACCACGCTGGGCAAGCTGGTTGGTGACCACAGTCGAATTTCAGTTCTTTAGGAGAACGCTGCTGCCCATATGCTTTGTTCCTATATCTCTTAGACAGTTCTTAGGACACCCATGGGGAGAGAGAAGGTTCTATTATATGCCGAAACTCGATCCTCGCAAGGAGCAAGCAAATCAGCAATCCACATTTTTTTATCATTTTGCGGCTAACTTCACTTGCTGGATTTCAACTTATGTTGAAGGGTTTTTGAAAATACGACCAATCACACCGTTGATTGTATTCTCAGTTTTAATTTTTCTTTTTCGTGTTTCAGGAACCCTTTTATTTCAAACTGATGATATGATTAAAGGACCTACGTTTCGTTCAATTTTGACGGCACGCAATAATTTGTCCTACGTGGAATGTGAATATAATACTATGAATCCAATTGACCCATATTACTATAGACTTACATTTGTCATGCAGAACCTGGATCCAAAATATGGTAAGATGTTTTTAATGATGGCGCAGATTCCCTTATTTGCCAACTAAACTAAAATTAGTCTTTAACTAAGGCTTCGTTTTTTTGTCCCGAGTTAACTCAACCAACGGTTAAATATGCTAACTAATGGTTTCAAACTTCGGAAGAAGTAAACATCGATGGGCTCTTCGTAAATGGTAAATGAATCCAAATTTAAAGAATATCAGCTTAAAATTAGATATTAAAAAAATTATAATTCTCATTATCCTCGTCTCTCATCACATCCATCATCCAATCAAAATCAATGTAATGGTTTTGTTTTTAAACCAAAATAATTGGACAAACTAAAAGGAAAAACCAATAATTATACAATATGTAACAAAACCCCTGTCCGATCCCTAAAACTATTATTCTGTATCGTACTGCGAACACATACGCAGCTATTAAATGGATTGGAGATTATTTTTTTCCCCAGTGAAAATAATTAAATCAAAATAAAAACTGATCCAAGGCAACGCCAACACTGATCGCTCCTCAGAGTTCACGTACCTACTTACGAATACGACTTTATTGGATCCGACAGGGGTTTTGTTACTTGTTGTATATACTTAGTACATAGTCCTACCAATTATTTCTCGACGTTTCGTATTTTTGGCAGCATCTTTTACAGAAAGTTAATTTTTGTTTTCAGATAATCAAATCAATGTTTCCGTAAATGGTCTAAAATTGATACCTACACTAAAAGATCCAAGACGCAAAATATTTTTCTTTTACTATTACGAATACGGCTTCGAGGGTGTTTTGAATGTGACCTGTCAATACGATCAGGGCGTTCAGGTTATTTTTGGGTTAGAAGGTTATTATTCACGTCGTTTTAGAGCAGGTAAGGTCGATCAAGGGATTTCAACTTACGTCAAAAAAAACCCTCGTACACACATCAAAAGTGTCTAGGGAGCAAGTGAACGTTATTGTAATAAAAAATATTCAATCATTATTTTCCAAATCTCCAAGATCTTCCAGATTGACTTTTCACTTTAATTCTTTCTTTCTTTTCTTTTTCTTTATTATTTTTCTTTTTTTTTTATTAACGACGCCCGCACTAAGGAATTTAATCCTTTTGTCGCGGGGGTTTCACAAACATTCAAATCACATGCACAAAGAACACCCAGACTTGGAACAAGCCTTAGTGGATCACACAAATGCTTGTCCCATGCGGGAATTCCTAAGTTTTATTTAAATTGAGGGAAAAAAACCCAAATTAAGTAATGGCGTCAATTAAATGGCAAAAATGAAGATAGGTAAAATAAATAATAAGTTTCCACCATTAACATGAATCATGATTTGGAATGCTTAATATAAGTTCATCAAAATCTCTTTGAGGAATGGCCGCCCATGTGTATTCTAACAAGTCAAGAAGTTGTTGTAGAGTACGCACGGTATCCATACTCGGCAGGACTTTTCTTGGAATCACATCGGATGCGTGCTCAATTGGATTTAAGTCTGGCGATTGAGCAGGCCATGGCAGACCGTTGATACGAGCTTCGGCACGAATGCGTGTTACGACTCTAGCCGTGTGTGGACGTGCATTGTACTGATTAGTTGAAATGAATCAAATTGTTGAAATTTTTAGATTCGACCAATAAACTACCCAGAACAATTGAAGAAAGTCTCACTACACAAAACCTGAATAATAGATCATATTGGTGTGAATATTCCGGCTTTAATGGCTATTTGGGGTCAGCTGAACTAAAACTTAAGTCTGGGTTCCAGGACTCAGGTATGTGTATGATAATAATACTTTGTCTTATAATATCTACCTATACATCCATCTACATCTCTATACAAATATAATAAAATTATAAACGACTAAGTCTCATATCTGTTTGTGTGTGCGAGTGTGCCCGCTAAGAAACAGCACGACCGATTTAAATGCGGGTTTTCTCTGATATAATGTGGCAAGCTTCCCATACCAGTAAGTTGCTTCATTAGAATCAGATTTCCAGAAAGAAAGTTACCTTCATTGGAAAAATAAGCGCTATTGGCGATACAGGTATGTAGAAAATAGGTCGAGTTATCATCAATAGAGGGTTCTAAGTGATATAGAAATGAGAATGGGCAGCAGCGATCTCCTAAAAAGCTAAAAGTAGACTGCGGTCACGAACCTGCTTCCCCAGCGTGGTGACTAGGGCAAACATCTTAATGATGGTGCACTACAACACACAGCCCCCAAATTGAGGACGGGGTGTTGAGGCGCAACATGGGAGTTGTCCAGTTTCAGCCGTGGATCGCGATAGGCAGAGCTGACTGCGTCAATACGGTTGACCATATTAAATAAGGATCATCATGGTGGATGGATGAGGGCTGCCCAAGACAGGGTTGGCGCTCTTTGGGGGAGGCCTACGTTCAGCAGTGGACGGCGATATGCTGATATGATGGTGATCACGATTACACTGACCACGACTCTACCTTGACCATTTTTGTACCTTCGCATATCGAGATTTCTATTTGTATTATTTTCTTGTTTCGTCCTTTTGAGACTCCTTTTTTACGTAGTCGGCATTAAGATTTAACTTAGCACGAGGGGTTAACAAGAATACTATTGCTTTACTACTCTAATGTTGTGATCTTATTAAAAACAAGTAGGTTTATTTAAAAAACAAGTACAGTATGAACAAATGACCGAGAAAATACATATTTGCTATATATTTATCAATGATACATTTTCAGCTGCACGCATTCTTGGTCTTCCTGAAAGAAACGTAGATTACCAGTACACAAGAAACAGAAGTTTTTATTCAATGACCTATAGATATTCATTAAACGAGACAGTAGTACTAACATGTATTACTAATTTTAATAATATCAAGAACATTGTATGGATCTATCAAAGTAAGTTCCTCCCACTTCTCCCACTGATTGAGGAAAGCTATAGGCTATAATTTGCCGCGGTAACCGACGCCCACGCGGGCGGAGCTGCGAGCTAAAGCTAGCCTAATGTTTTAATTATCAGATCACATTAGGCTAATTTTAGTATTGCGAAACACGTTTCCGTGTAGCCCCGGCAAAAGGGAATGGAGAAGCACTCCGGTGGTTTTAGCCGGTAGGAGTCTAGCACGGTCACCCCTCTTGTTCAGGACGGATGTAGCCCACGAGGATTTCCATCGGATCAAGAAAATGCGCATTCTAATAAAAACATATAATAGAAAAATCTTTGAGTATTTTATTTTCAGGTTTCGTGTAAACACAAATTAAGGTATTAAACAAATTATTTTATTTTGTATAAAAGCCTTGATAATTCTCAAAAATATTTTCAGATGCCAACATTACAGTCAAACCAAAAAAGGACAATTCTTTATTTGGGAGTGGATCGTTACAATTAAATTTAACAGCCGAATTCAACGCAACTAGCATCGTGTGCCAAATATGGGGTCATTATGGACTCAAGCTTTATACTGTTGAAGTTTTCCTTAATTTGAACCCTGAATGTATGTCTGTCTGTCTCATCACAGGTACGTAGATTTAGCTTTTTTTTTAATAGACATGCCTCTTGGTTTAGTTGTTAGTGAACCTGACTGCTAAAACCGGTGGTGGTAAGTTCGATTCCCACCCAGAATGAATCTCTGAAATGCAAAAAAATATATAATCATTGTGTTTGGGAGTAATTCATCTGTAGTGCATGTATTTAGAAATATATAAGTATGTTTAGCCGTGTGGTCTCGGCATAGGATAGAATCTCCCCTTTCCCCCCGTGGGTGTGGTAAGAAGAAGAAATTATTCTGGTCGCTGAAACATTTGGGCGATATTAAACCAAAACGGGGCTTCTGGAGGTGTTGGTCTTGGCATGAATTTGGCCAAGACCAAGGCCATGTTTAGCATGCATGTTGTTTCGAGACCTTTTTTTTTTGTTTTTGGGGGAAAACCTTCATAGGGCGCCCGGCCTTATGGAGATTAAGGCTGAATAGTGTGGGATTTTTACCTCACTAAAACCACCCCGTTGGTCACCATCAGAACATGTAGGAGGGATCTGTTACCTCTTAAAAGACCAAACCAAAAACCCTCCTGTGCAACGCCTGTTATGGCACATCCCTGGGAAGACTGTAATAGAGTATTCCCGGACCCTCACTAATTACGGTAGCATTGACAACTGCTACCGCCTTCTCCAAGGTCGTTCCGAGACCTATATTCGTTGAAGGGGTGGCTCTTGATGTTGTGCAGGAGTATGTCTAGGTCTACCTAGCAAACACTATCGAGCTTGGTAGACACAGCGAAAGAAACCGACAGAAGCATGGTCAGCGCTTGGTGAACTCCTTCGAGTCTTTTCGTAGCCTATACGAGAAAGTCTTTAACCAGTGCGTCTTGCCTGTCATCAGGGATCAGATGACCGTGTCTCAGCTGTCCCAAGACATTGTATTATATACTTGGCAGAAGAATTTCATATTCCATAAGTTGCTTAAAAGGGGACCGAGTACTATGACACAATTAGGAAGAAGTCTATGATCAATTTAGGGTGATTTACGAATACGTTCTCTCCTAGTTCCGGGACAAAAGAAGAAATAACCCGGTAATGTGACTTATGAGGTTATTTTCCGGTAATTCCCGACGCATCAGCTGACACAATAGTCGGGCATTTTGGATAAATTAAATACAGAAGAATTAAAATAATAATTGTTATTTTTCAGATGTAAAATGGTCAATTATAACAATTATTATTGGTGGCTCTGTAGCAGTAGTGGTTGTTATTGTTGCCTTATGTTGGTGTACTCGAACTAGAAAGAAAAATATCGAGGTAAAATAAGTATTTACTTTCCTTTTTTTGAATATTTTATTTTATTATAAGTAGTTTGTATTTCTAGAGTTCTGATTTTAAGAATTTCTAGACTAGAGGCTGTACTATCCTAATATATATATTATTTATCACACATATCGAATGTACTTCACTAATAACTAACTATATTATACTATAATAATACCAGCCTATAAACGTCCCTGCTGGGCACAGGCCTCTTCCCCTATAGAGAAGGCGATTTCAGATTCCAATATTTTGGAACCCAGGTTTGCTCAAGATGTTTTCCTTCACCGTTTGTCAACGATGTCTTAGAATTATTAAGAACGTACATATAACTTTGAAAAAGTCACATTGGTACTTGCCTGGGTTCGAACCTGCAACCATGTGCATGCGAATCCGGTCATTGAACTGCTAGGCCACCACGACATATTATACTATACAATATGGGTGTTCTTTGTGCATGTGCTTTGAATGTTTGTGAAACCCCCGAGATACAAGGATTAAATTCCTTAGTGCGGGCGTTGTTTTTTAAAAAAAGAAAGAAAAAAGAAGAATATAAAAAAAAAATCAGCGTCGGTTTTTAGAAACTATATTTTAGCAATGTGGGTCGCACATTACTAGTTATCTTGTTAATTCCTCATGCTACGCTAAGATCCTTGTGTCACGTCGGTAGTTAGTGGGATTCGAGTACGCAACCACATGATTGCATGTCCGACGCCCTAGCCATTAGGCTACCGCCGCTTTCAACATACATATTTTAAATTTTTATTTTTATTTTTTTCCAGGAATATAAAAATGACTTGTTAAAATACAGCGAAAATTCCTCTCACAAGAGCCAAAGTGAATACCATTATGCATATTCCGCTGAAGTTCTACCTTCGGTGACACAGAGCGAACCACCTATTGAAGCAATATATACTGAAATCGATTATTCTTCTACGATCAATCAACTACCAAATGTCATTTATGACCACCTACAGCACCAATGAAATAAAATGCCCCATAAGACTTAGCCCATGTGCTGATAGAGGCAAGGACAGCATTCGTAGCCGCAAAAGCAGAGAGTCTGCGTCAGCAACTAACTCTTTTCGAAGTAAAATTATGTAATGTAGGTTTAAAACATTTATTCTCAGAAAAGACAAAGAAAGCCACTTACATGAGACCATAACATTAAGTAAACTTATTTTAGGTAACCGTCACCAAAGTATAATATGTATAGTCTTAAATATAAAATTATTCTATACTCATTCAGCGGTTCAACTCTCAACCATTAAAGTACATAGCGGAACGTTATTTAGGGCAGTTTTCCATTATGTGTTTGGATAGCCGAGACTTGAAACAGCTGAGAGAGCTAACACTTTTTATACAACATGTAACAAAACCCCTGTCAGATCCAATAAAAGCGTATTCGTGGTACACTTCATGAACCGTCTCGCAAAATTATTAAATAGTTGTGCTCCTTCATAAGTAATATTATTTCTAGCTTAATTAGTGCGTATTCTTGGCAAAACAAGTAGATTTGATCGACGAAGACTGCGTTTAGTAATTTGAGATTTTGTTATAAATGATAAGTTAGTATTGATAGTTTTGTCTATAATTTTTCTAATCAGAACACAAGTATTTTAAGCGTAGAATTGTTTTATATTCATCAGTTTTGATAGGAATGCAC
Organism: Plusia festucae; assembly: GCA_950381575.1. NCBI lineage: Eukaryota > Metazoa > Arthropoda > Insecta > Lepidoptera > Noctuidae > Plusia > Plusia festucae. Next base: position 2,880,705 of record OX494457.1, read on the forward strand.
TGATTTATACCATGAAGTGATCCTGTAAGTGCTGATAATTTATTATTTTATGTGGTCTATTTGATTAAGCCATGTTAAGTGATGATCTATTCTCAAGCCAAGATACTTTTCGCAGGTTTTTTGATCTAGTGGGATGTTATCAATAGTTAGTGTGTCGTACTGCGGATTTTTTTTATTCTGAGCTTCAAAGATAACGTAACAAGTTTGGGCTTTTGAAATAATGTCGTGCATGTTGGCTCCGAAGTAAAATAAGCACGTATCATCTGCATATATATAAAGTTACATGACCATGTAGATTTAGTTATGTGATGCCATTTATCTAAAGCAAAAATAATTTCGGCCCCAATATAGACCCTTGCGGGACTCCGTATGTGATCGGTAATGTACTACTCTCCAAACTATCTAATTTAACTATCTGAAATCTTGAATCTCTGACTTTCTGATCTGAAAGATTTTAAAATCTTAAGTGCATTGCCCTTGACACTTATGTTTTCTAGTTTTTCTAATAGTAGCTTGTGACTTACGGTATCAAAGGCTTTTTTCAAATCAATGAAAACACCCATTACATATTGTTTTTTATCGATGTTTTTTTTGTCGTTAGATCAATAGTAGCTGCAGTTGTATTGTTTTTAGCCCTGAATCCATATTGACGATCAAATATTAGGTTAAAAGAATCAAGATATTTAAGTAGACGACTATGCAGCATTTTCTCTAAAATTTTTGACTACATTGGTAACACAGAGATCGGACGAAAGTTCCCTGGATCGGTTTTTGGTCCCGATTTGTAGATTCGTGTTACCTTTGCCACCTTCAGGATGTGTGAAAATCGCCATTGATCATTAATTTATTAAAACATTTAGCTAAACCGTCTGAGATTATATTTTGTAAACTTTTTATGACTTTTGTGCTATTTTTGTCTATACCACTACTTCTATTCAAGTAACTGTTTTCTTGTTAACATTTTAATGCAACTTGCAAATTTTATAATGGTAGTGGGGAGCGACCCGAGTCGATAAGTATGATTAAAAACAAAGTATGATAATTATATTCATTAGAGTTTAAACTATTTAACCGACTTACAAAAGGAGGAAGTTCTATGTTCTGAACGTATTTTTTTTATTTTTGAAGTGAATACTACTTTAGCGGAACTGTGCACTTTTTGGAATGGGTAAAAAATGTTAAACTCGCGTCAGGGGTCACGTGGCTGATTCTAAGACGCAGCGCAGAGCGCTTGCGCGAGTGTGAGATGTCATTACTTTAGTTATTATTCTATGTGTCATCCGGTATCAGAATAGAAAAAATATGTCAATGGGTGTCAGTGTAATTTTTTGAAGTGAAAACTTCTTTAGCGGCTTTGTGCAAAAAATATATATTATGTAAAATAGATATACAAGTATAGAAAGTGTTTAAAACATGAAAATTGAACAAATTGCATTAGTTAATATTATAAATAATAAATATTATAATTATTAATGCTATTTTTAATTGCTAGTTTTAACTTCTGCCGGCACTCCCGGAGTGCAACCCGTTGTTTTTTAGGGTTCCGTACCTCAAATGAAACTTCTAAGCCAACGCAATCAATAGATACAGCCGTTTATGCCGTGAATTGTTGACACTCGTTAGAATCTCGAAATTTGATACGATGCAACGTGTAAAAGAAAAATTGCTAAAACCGTAAATTTTTAATTAAATACTATAATAAAAAACCAGCCAAGTGCGAGTCGGTCTCGCGCACCGAGGGTTCCGTACAAACCTGTAGGTATATAAGTAAAAGCTCAATATGTGCTGATCGACTAGGTAACCTTTAGGTTTTGATTACGTTGACATAAAAGTTTGATTTTGTTACAGCTCAAAGGTATTATAGACCTGAGTATTTGATATGATTTTCAGTTTAATACCTCTACGCGTTCATGAGAAAAGAGGTAGGTACCTAGTAACATTAAAATTTTCAAAAATATTTTTTATTATATGATGTAACTAAGAATTTACGGTTTTTGCAATTTTTCCTTTATCTTTACTATAAGACGTTACTTCGTACCAAATTTCAAGGTTCTAAGTCTACGAGAAGTACCCTGTAGGTTTTGATTCCCGTGCGAGTTTCGAAAATTTGCGGCATAAACGGCTGTATCTTTTGATTGCTTTGGCTTAGGAGTTTGTATTTTCTCAGAACTCCAAGGGACAGTAGGCCTGAGTATTGGATATAAATTTTAGTTTGATACCTCCACGCGTTCCTGAGAAAAACGGTCTTGACAGACGGACGGATGGACAACAAAGTGATCCTATAAGGGTTCCGTTTTGTCCTTTTGAGGTACGGAACCCTAAAAATATTTAAATAATTTTAAACTGAGGTTTATACGGAATCTTCGGTCGCCGATTCCGACTCGCACTTGACCGGTTTTTTTATTTATGTCCATCGCGGACCGATTTTAGAAATTATTTTTTGTTGGAAAGGTTACACTCCCGAGGTGGTCCCATTGTCAACATGGCAGGATCTGATGATGGGATCCGAGGGAAATCGAGGGAAACCCTCAAATTTTATAAGCACGTGTTGGTCGAGGGACGATGTTGGTCCGTGGATGAATGACCTTTTGTAAACATACCGAGAGCCCTCCATGCCTCGGAAAGCACGTTATGCCGTTGGACCCGACTGTCATACTTCATACATCTTTAACAGTCGTTAAGTCATTACGATTCTGACAACCAGTCTTACTATGGGATACCGTATTACCCAGTAATGGGTTGTGGAGGTCAGATAGGCAGTCGCTCCATGTCAAATACGGTATTCAGCTGAATCCGGTAAGATTGTTAGCCGACTCCAACATAGCTTGGGAAAAGGCTAGGCAGAAACAAACCTTTTATTTTTTTTAAACTGTCTTGCGTAAGAATCCTACTATCCTACTTCCTACTTAATATTATAAATGTGAAAGTGTGGATGTTTGGATGTTTAGATGTTTGGTTGTTTGGATGTTTGTTGCTCAATCACGCAAAAACGGCTGAACGGATTTGGATGAAATTTGGCATGCATATAGCCTTTGACATGGAAAGGAACATAGGCTACCTTTTATCCCGATTACTTGAATAGTTCCCGAGGGAAAATTGAAAATAGTGTACGAGCTTAAGCCGTGGGCTGACAGCTTAGAAATTCGGTATTTTTCTCTATTACAGCGCAAGCTATAACATGGGTGAAAATTTTATTCCATTTTTCATTACTTTCACATTTTTTATTTCCTTTTGGACCCAATTCTGAAGTTCACGCAGACGAAGTCGCGGGCAAAAGCTAGTCATAAATAATTCACGATGCAAAGTTGAAGGACCACGAGATGCAACGCGACCTATTCGGTGCAGTCGGTAAACTGCACTCACTTAAATACCAAGATGTAAAAGTAAACAGGTTAAGTACCGCTGCCCAAGGTAAGTAGAATGATGGGTGATTTACTGGTCTTTTTGTAGAATGTATATTTTCAGACGTAGGTATAATTCTAAAAGCCTATAATTTTTTTTTTTATAACATCCATATTTTTTTTTTACACCGTATAAGTTTGATGACATCCTGCGGGTTTCTGGGGCCCTCCGAAAACTGATTGGAATCTAGAACCCAGTCAGTTAAATCCCCAGGAATTCCCTTTATTCTTGTTGTTTGGCTTTGTTAAAGCATCATCATTATGTCTGTATTCAAACAAGGATAACGCACCCAGAACCGATTTATTTGTGCATGGGACTTGACGACTTAACTGTGTTGATATGACACAGTTTGAAGTGCTTCACCATTCTTGCGCGTACTCGGTTTCTAGGCGTTATAATTATATTTGTAATAACTGGTGCGCCTAACCGTAGTCCCGGGATCGAGTCCTGCCTAATTCTGAAGTCCACGCAGACGAAGTCTTAGCCTTAGCTCGTAAACAATTTTCAATTTTCCCTCGGGAAATACTTAAGGAATCGGGATAAAAGGTTGTTCTTTTCCATGTCAAAGGCTACATGCATGCCAAATTTCATCCAAATCCGCTTAGCCGTTATTGCGTGATTGAGTAACAAACATCCAAACATCCACACTTTCACATTTTTAATATTAGTAGGATAACGAGTACATAACACTTTTATGTAGCAGTGCTGTCTTAGCGTAATTTATAAGATATAAGCGTACAGACGGCGAGACCAACTATGTTTTTTATTATGTAAAGATTATCGATAACGATCGTAGGTTTTATAGTGTTGTTATTTTCTAACAAGATACTTAGTTAATTAGTTTAGCACTAATAACAGTAAATAGAAAATAATTAAGATAATGTTGTTTACTTACCTATACTAATATTTTAAGAGTTTGTGTGAACGCGCTAATCTCAGGAACTACAGTTGCGATTTGAAAAATTATTTCACTGTTAGCTAGGCCACTTATTGAGGAAGGCTATAGGCTATAATTCTCTTGATAACCGACGCACACGTGGGCTGAGCCGCGGGCAAAAGCTAGTTCATTAGATTGTTTATTTGTATTTTGCATTAGATGTTTGGGTAGCCAATAATTAACATTTTTTGCTTTAATATAATAATATTAATAATAATAATATTTATTTATTACTCAAGAAAACAGCATGTTTACACAATTGCTTATAAGCTACTTATGTAACATAATGAAAGTATTAACAATTGTGTCATACAATTAGCATCTGCTGCCGAACTAGGTGTAATTTAGTTCTTTAATCTCAGCATTATTTTTCTACCGACAGTTTTAAATAAATGTGGGATTATGTGGCAAAATAAACGAATGATATTTCGTTTAACTGTTAATTTTCAATATACAAAATTATACTTTATATCAGCGTCGTCACACCGTACGTCCGTCCTCGTTCATCCTCCTGTCAATCTCCTTTCGTCTCAATCACACACTTACATCTCTTTCTTTCATCTGTTGTCATTTCATCTGTTCCTTTTTAACAATAAAAGCTACGTTCATACCTTAATAATCTACCATACAATATTTTATCCCACATAAATAAAATTATACGTTTGTTTGCGGTATAATTGGCTGTATCTTCTCATTTTTGATTTTTTTCACAGCATCAAAGGACTGTACATATAAACGTATGGTTGACAGACAGACAGATGGAAAACAAAGTGATCTCCCACTCCTCACATAAGTTTGAATTTGAAATGTACATTCGAAGAACCAACCAGCCCCCCTAGCTAAGTGACATTTCTACAAGCGATAACGCTCATCGAATCGCTCAAATGTATGGAACTGACAAGTCTGAGTCACGTGACTTATCGAAATAAAATGTCATATCCATACATATAATGTCATTTAAGCGATTTCTATCATAGTTAACGCTTGTAGAAATGTAACTTGGCTAGGGGGGCAGGAATACAAATAGCCACGAAGGTTTAACACTACGATATCCTACTTGGTCCTTCTTTGTGTCGCTGGCAAGTCAGACCTTCGGATTTCGGTGGCCCGAAACATAGTCACATTTACGGTATCGCCGGTTGCAGCACATAGGTCACTACGGCTGCATGTTTTGGAGCATATGGGAGTTAAGTGACATTTCTACAAACGTCACCGCTGATCGAATCGCTCATTGTATGAAGTAAGTAAATCACGTAGATGATCGATAACAAACGTAATTTCCATACATTTAATGTCATTTGGGCGATTACTAGCGAGGGAGGGGAAATAGGAGGTCAGCCGGAGTCGAGCAGAGAATGCGCGAGTGATCCCAGGACTCCGGCCAAGACAGAGACGGGACCGGGGTGTTTTTGGTCGGTGAAAGTCCGACATATCCCCACGTCGTGCCCTCGGCGTGGGTTGAAAGCATAAGCTTTTCACCCCGAAAAAAAAAATAGGAGAAATAGGAGGTAGAGCATAGTTAATATAAGGACTTCGCTTTTATTTAGTTTTTGTAAGACTGATTTTGTTCATCGACTTTGTAGCCGACTGTACTACTTCAGTCTACTGGACAGGTGAATTCCACATACTGGATCATAAATAAATGATTTTTTTTTTAGTGTAAAGCATAAGAACACTGTGATTGTCCAAAGAGTCTCTCTTGTAAAAATGGTGCCCCCATGGAACAAAAAATACCTATTTAAGTATATTTCTTAGTGTCCGTATCGAAGACCTGAGAAGTTTAAAAGATTTTATTTATTTATTTATTCTTTATTGTACATTCACCAATTTTTCGTTACAGCTGGGTAAGAATATTTTGTGTATTTCCTTGCATTTGTATACAATGTAGCTGGTAAAATGAAATAATGGCAAGATATATTTATAAATAGCTGTTGCCCGCGGCTTCGCTCGCGCGTAAAGTAAAGAGTAGTATTAAAGGTAGATGTATTCTGTGATTTTCAAAGTAAGGAGAATGTATAAAATTTTTCATCTAATATTATGGCGTTAAAATAATAATAAAAGTAAAGTAAGTAGGTAGCAAAAGCATTTGTGTTATGGAATCGGAGACAAAAAAGGTACCATAAACACCCAGACTCAAGACAATGTATAAAAGTGATTTTCTACATGGGGATTGGATTGAACCTGGAACCTTAGAGCTGGCGACACCTTAAAAACCGGAGTGAACGCCACTCGACCACGGGAGTCGTCATTATAGATATGTCTTAGATGGTCATTATCTTATCTATTTATCTTTTCATCTGTCTATCTTTGAGAATACTGAACTTCACATACCAACTATTTCATCCCTTATTTCACCACCTTAGAGGGTAGATTTCTAAAATCTCGGAAATACATCTTATTTATTTCTAACTAATAACCCTATGAAATTGAATGTGTCTATATTTGAAAACGACGCAATTCATATGCCTACATACTTCCAACCCCTTTTTCACCCTCTTAGGGGGATGATTTTTAAAATCGCTGAAATACGTCTTTATTTATTTCTATCCAGAAACCCGTATACAAAATTTCATGTGTCTATCATTGAAAATACCGAACTTCCCATACAAACTTTCAACCCCTATTTCACCCCCATAGGGGATAGATTTCCAAAAGAAAAGTAGCCTATAGCCTTCCTCAATAAGTGGGCTATCTAACAGTGAAAGTGAAGAATTTTTCAAATCGGATCAGTACTTCCTGAGATTAGCGCGTTCAAACAAACAAACTCTTCAGCTTTATAATATTATATATATATATATATATAGTATAGATAAATAATTATAGTATCTAAGCCGTGTGCAGCGCCCCTTAGTAAACTCCACTGCGGGTGACGTAAACTACGACAAACTTATTATTTGCGGTTGGTACAGTATTCGGGTCTAGGGATCGAACCGCAAAATTAAGTTTGTTTTTTATTGTATATTCTTTTCCGGGATAAAAACTACCCAGTGTGGTGCCCAGGATATTAAAGAACAATTATACCAAGTTTCATCGAAATCGAACCGGTAGTTTTTGCGTGATGCCTGAACAAACAGACAGACAGACAGACAGACAGACAGACAGACAAAATTTTTTTTAATCACATTTTTGGGTTCGGTGTCGGTCTAGTAACACACCCCGCCATTTATTTTTTTTATATTTTCAATGTACAGAATTTTCACTTCTACAGATTTATTATAAGTATAGATAAATACCTGTTACAAGTTAAATCAAATATTTCGCTTAAACAACCGTTTAAAAAAAATCGGCGAGGGGGCCATACCTACTTATCAAACAGGAATGTATTTAAAAATAGTCTACGACCTATTCTCGGACCTACCAAATACCTATTAGATACAAAAAAAAACTCATCTGTGAAGTCGATTTATGTATATTATGTTACTTATGTAGAAGAAAAAAGTTTTCATTTTTGTTTTTCGTTTTAATTGCAAGGGGTTCACACAACCTTCGTATAATTAATTGTTATATACCCTCTAAAGAGAAGAAGATTAAATCCTATCTTAAAAACAGAAATCTATTTAAAAAAATATACACCTATAGCTGACCTGACAGACGTTGTTATGTCAAATAACCAACAGTTAAGTCAAAGGAAAAGGAAAAGAAAAGTTATGGTCGTTAAGTTTTCTTTAATTTTTTATGTTTTGCGCAACTTTTTTTTTTTCTCATTCTTAAGAACCTTTTCCTGATAATAAACAACACGAACAAAAAAAAGGAATTAACTAAATAGGTCCAGCCGTTCACGCGTGATGGGATGACCAAGGGAAATAGAGTGATTTTTATATATATAAATTCACAACTGTTTTTTTTTCAGTTTTCCTGTAAAATCGCTACTAAAACCTCCACAAAGTATTTCGGAACTAAAAATTACTTTGCCACATCGTATGACTTTTTAATTAAAACAATAAGACTCACCTGTCCAGTGTTATACAATATCCATTCACAACCACTTACATCCAGACTTAAAAACCAAAAATATCAATTAAAAATCCACGAAACACACTTTCACAATAACTGAAGTACATAAAAGGTATTTACGTACGAAATTCTTCAGAAAATTATACAACTTTCATTCATTAATTTGATAAATAAGTTTCGAAAGTTTAGCGTAATTTTGGCGGGATCGGGTCGCGGCGGGACAGAGACCTACGTGTGTACCGGCCGGCTGTCAAACCGAGACTGTCGATTGTCGAACTAAATACGCGAGACCGGTGCGCCAACGTGGGCAGCGTGGTATCGTACGATTTTGTAGCAAATCGGAAATTGATACGTCACACTGCAAGGCGTATGCGGTATGCCAGCATTTAAAAAAAAGTTCCGGTAGGTATTCGATGTTTGTATTCACCTGTCTTCAAACCTCCTTGGTATCCTATTTTTCATTCGAATTCATTAATAGACATTATTTTATTTAAAAACCTTACTTTTACGAATCTATTTTATTAAAACTCATTGAATAATAGTCAAGGTTACCGAATCTATACTTTTAACAAAACATCAGACAGACAGTGGAGACCTATATAATTACCACTGTGCGCGACGTGCTGCGGGTTCGATCCCCGTATGGGACAAGCATTTGTGTGATCCACAGATACTTGTTCCAAGTCTGGGTGTTCTTTGTGCATGTGATTTGAATGTTTGTGAAACCCCCGCGACACAAGTATTAAATACCTTAGTGCGGGCGTCGTTTTTTTTGTTTTTTAATAAAAAAAAAAAATATTTTCATTAATTATTTCAGCTTAGTAAATAATTGGACTTTAAAATGAAATATTAAAAACAGCAACAAACGTATTAAAAGCGAAAGAGAGCTACTGCCTACGGTCAATTAAAAAAATCATGTTTTTACTTACGTTTTTTTATAGGTAGATCAGAGAGAAGGTCTGGCGAAAGAAGGGAAGAAAAAAGCCCTATATATCTTTAAAATAAATAAGGTGACTGCCTCTTCTCATACATATAGAGAAGAAACTATTTTTTTTACTACCAATTATAAAAAAATTTTGTTATTTAAGTTGGTATATTTTAGGTATACATTAATGAAATAGAAGTAATAATAATTTATTAAATTAGAATTTCTGATACTTTCTTAAAGTTATGTTTAAGTACTATTATTCTTACTAGAAGAAAAATAATTTGCACTGTTAAATTTAATGTTTATTGTTTTCTAATTACTTATAGGTACTAAAAAAGATACAGGCAAAGTAAACTATTGTGATAGGTAAGTATATTAATTGTTAATTTAATTCACCAGCAAGAAATAAAAGGCTTTTTTATTTTTATTTTTTATTTTTTTTATTTATTATTTGTAAAAAAAAAACAATTATTTTGTTCTTTAAACGAAACAACTGAAACTTTTTTGAAGAAATTATTATGGGACTTCCGAGGTATATACAAAAAAACAACATACCTACAGTCAAATTAGGAACCCTGTTTTCGAAGTGGGTCAGAAAATTCAAATTGAAAATGAAATCAAATTGTATGTAATATACAAACGTCACAAATAAAAGATGTCTGAGAATTTCCTGTCAGGAAATCCAAGTTACAAGGATAATCTTGTTTTCTTACCAGGATAATTAAACTGTGTAGTTTACGCAGTGAGCGCTGGGATAATATGCACGTAGAATCTATATATTAATACGTGATGCCAAAACTTTGGACCCCTTTTTACGAAAATTGCGCGGACGCAGGAGCATAAAATTTGGCACACTTATAGTTTATGTGTAGGAGAAGTGGAGAACGCTAATATTTTTCAATAATAATGCTTATAAAGTACATTAAATCAATAAATAAAACATTACCCACACTACCATGCATTTCACACACACATGTTTGTTTTGTTTTTCATTGACTGCTTACTGACATTGACATAAATAAGTGGTTTAAGTTTTTATATATCCGAATATAACGGCCAAGGACATTTAGCAAACGATAAAAGAGGTTTTACAAAAAACATTGTTTGCAGAGAAGTTTGCAATATGCGATAAAATATGCTCTAAATGGATATGTATTTTTTATATGTATTTTCCTCTTATAGCATGTTTTCTTTTAATAAACATTTTTTAAATAGATATTCTTTATTTTACTTCCTTTTAATTTCATATAATTTGTTCAAAAAATAAATTGGCAAATAACAGTCTTGGTCAAATGTGTGGTTATAGTAGTTTAGTTTTCGACAGTAGAACCTTAATAATGTTTGAATATTATATTTTAATAATGTATATTAAGTCACTCACAATTTAAATTAACATTATAAGGTCGAATTTCGACCATTGGGCGACCACTAGTATTTTCAATTTTCCCACAAGTTAAAATTATTTTCATCCTTATATCAATACTTGTTATCGTCACTAACATTACCGACTTTCTTGCTTTCAAAATAAAAATATTTTTATTTCAAGTAGGCCGTTTTACGCACTTTCAAATGACTCTATAGTCTATACCTCTGTTTTTTAATCAAGACTAAATTGACAAGTGCAAATGTCAATACTGAAGTAAAATCGATTGGAATCTACCTATGTCATGTTGGAAATTTTACGTGTCAAAAAAATCAGACTATACCTAGTTGCCAGTACCAAAATCCATACCTACGGAGAAGAACTAGCAAGAAACTCCATAGGTTGCCCTTTTGAAAAATGGTATTTAAGGAAAAAATGTTTTGATCAAAAATACAGTACCTAAATAATTATCGTACGTAGGTATCCAAAATGGATGAAAAAGGAAGAAAATGATAACTTTTAACTAACATTTACCTTAATATGGGGCAAAACCCATCACGGAAACAAAAAATCTAATTTTCTTTTTTTGTTTCCTTCATTAGATTTTAGAAAAAATCTTAGAGAAAAAAAGGAAAAAAATAACGGATAAATTTTAATAACTAATATACATTTAATAAGTACAATCAATATTCTATTAATTCCTAATCAAGTCCCTAACAGGAATTTAAAGTTAACGTTCAAAATGGCTATGGATAATTAAGTGCTATGTTTAAATGACTGACTGCACGGATAGCCGAGTGGTATAGGTCACCACGCTAAATACCACTGCGCGCGACGTGCTGCAGGTTCAATCCCCGCATGGGTCAAGATTTGTGTGATCCATAGATGCTTGTTCCAAGTCTGTGTTTTTTGTGCATGTGATTTGAATGTTTGTGAAACCCCCGCGACGCAAGGATTAAAAACCTTAGTGCAGGCGTCGTTTTTAAGATAAAACAAATATATTGTGTGTGTACCAGAGTACACAGGTAAGAAGTGAAACTTCTTTATTTTCTAATCGTTTTTTGTTTTATTTTTAAATTATTATTTAATTTATATTTTTTATTGTTTTTAGAATTAATAATGTTCACTAGATTTACAGTCATATTTATTAATACTTGCTAATTTTAACAGATTTATATACATTCACTGATACTTACAATCAAAAAGTGAGGTTAACCTCAAATAAATATTAAGATCATGCTCATACGTGTTGAATTTATAAAACGAAATATATAATCACTCTCACTTTTCTTGTTTAATTCACTTAAATTTGAACAAGTCTTTTTATTTTATCACTTTCAAATTAATATATTGTTATTCTTTTTTCAAACCAAACTTCAAAACTAATATATTGTTGTTATTATTATCATTCACAATTTTACATTATATTCTTTACGTCACTATACTAAACTTCGATAAAAAAGCAACATGGCGCGTAACCGAAAAACGTGACGATTTTCATCACGTGACTTTCTCCCATACGTCGATAAAGAAGTTTCACTTCAAAAAAAAAGAAAAGAAATACTAACAAAATGGGACAAGGAAAAGGTTAGATCTAAATTCGGAATACAATGATATTATCATCATAATTATGCCTAGCCTTTTTCTAAGCTATGTTGGGATAGCCTTCCAGTCTTATGGATTCAGCATACCGTATTTTACCGCAACTACATCACATACGTACGAACTTTCGTAAATATACGAATGTTTGCGAGGTGATTCTCGTACAATTGGACTTTGGAAGAAATGGTATTTAGGGCGACTATGTAGAGCAGCTTTTTACCTAAATATTTATCGCTTTCCATAGCTCAAACTCATCTTGTTTATATCGAATTGAAATCTAAGTATAAAAACGTTGACAGGTAAACGTGTAGGAGTGTTAAAAGATCTGCAAAGAAGTTTACAAAAAAATGTAAAATAAGTGGAATAGGGACATTTAGTTACGGTTTGTAAAAAGTAAAAATGTATTTAAGTAGTGTGACTACTATACTAATATCTATACTAATATTATAAAGCTGAAGGGTTTGTTTGTTTGTTTGAACGCGCTAATCTCAAGAACTACTGCTCCGATTTGAAAAATTATTTCACTGTTAGATAGCCCTTATTGAGGAAGGCTATAGGCTAATTAATAATAATTTGCAGCGGTAACCGATGCCCACGCGAGCGGAGCCGCGAGCAACAGCAAGTCAATAATAATCTTTGACACGTAATTTTACGTTTTTATTTCGTTAATGATGTCGTGGTGGCCTAGCGGTTCAATGACCGGATTCGCATGCACATCGTTGCAGGTCGAAACCAGGCAAGTACAGTCACGAGCATAAATATGTATTGGTGCCCGCAGGCGCTATAGTTCTATGTTTATATCTAAAAACTAGACTTTAACAGAAATAGTTGAAATCCAATTTCTGTTTTAAACTGCTCCCTGTTTGATTCTTGATCAAGTGCGTTTGTCAACATATTTTTTAAGGAATTTGGGCTCAAACAAGCACCAAGTCGTTGCCTAGCAACCGTGGTGTCCAATATCCATATTTCATAACAACATAAGCAATGTGACGACGTTGTTTAAAATATAAGGCTGCGTCTGCGCATAAATGGAGGCAGCGTGGTTTTAGGGTTACGTATTAAATATGAAATCAAAAAACGTAGGAGTGTATTGTGATTTGTATGAATAAGGTTGCAGGTACGAACCCAATAAAAAAGTTTCATTTGTAGGTACTTGACAAATGTAACTTTTTTTAAATTATATTTAATTTCTTAATTATTCTAAGACATCATTGGCAATTGGTGATGGAAAAATCGTGAAGAAACCTGGATTCCAAAAATTTTAATCTGAAATCGCCAACCCTCAATGAGCAAGAATGGTGATCAATGCTCGTCCCATTTATATGGGGGCCCGTGATGAGTGGACAACATCACATACATTGCTCCGAATCCAAAGTAAGTAGCTAAAGCACTTGTGTTATGGAATCAGAGACAACGAAGGTACCACAAACACCCAGACCCGAGACAATGTAGAAAAGTGTTTTATCTACCTTGACCCGTCCGGGGATCGAACCCGGGACCTCAGAGCTGGCGACACCTTGAAAACCGGTGTGTACGCCACTCGACCACGGAGGTCGTCATGAGTAGTGGTACAGTTATCAGTAAAAATTAGGATCCGGAGCCAAAGGTTATACAGGATTATTTTTTATAAAGTGCGTATATTCTACGAGGTAATCAGGTGCATAAAACTGAACAACTTTCCCTCTCCTGAACTCGAAATCTTAAAATTGAAAATCAATTTTTTTCGTACAATACATAAGTCACGTGACCTGTCACTTTGTATGAATATTTCATTCCATAAAAAAATATCCTGTATCCTGTTAAATTATTTAATGTTGACATTAATATAAGCTGATATTTGTCTGTAGTTCAATACAAGAAACAAAGTTCACGTTCATTTATGTAATACTCTGAAGCAATTGTAATAAAGATATCAATATCCTGTATATGAGCGAGATTTCATACTCTTCCGTAGGCGCAATTTTCGTAAAAAGGGGTAAAAAGTTCTGGCTCCACGTATTAATATAGATTAATAAAGATAGACTAGTACACAGGAGTAATAAATGTCTATAAATATACACCATCTCCTTCCTCTTGTATCACCCTACTTATTGCTAAAAACTGCATTAAAATCTGTTGCGTAGTTTAATAGATATAAGCGTACAGACAAGGCGAGCAACTTTGTTAAAACTATACAAAGATGAGAATTATCAATCCTATATCTATGACAGAATACTGAAACATCACTCAGTTTAAAGCCGCCGTTAACTATCATGCTGTCTCTGTCACTTTAAGGTGTAAAGTAGCGACAGATAGATATTTAAGAGCATCTTCAAGTTAGTTTGCATTTCAATATCGGCCATTACAGGAATAAATTATATAACTTACTAGCTTGTTTCCCGTTGCTCCTCCCGCGGTCTAAATGTTTTTTATATTTGTGATGTAAGCTATCCTATCTTTCAAGTTGGATCAAACTGCACACGGTGTGCAAGTTTGATTAAAATCGGTTCAGTAGTTTCCGAGTTCATCCCGGACAAACATCGTGACACTGGAATTATATATAATAGACTAGCTGTTTCCCGCAGCTCCGCCCGCGGTCTCAATTTTTTTTTATATAATTGAGATTTAAACTATCCTATCTCTCAAGCTGGATCGAACTGCACATGGTGTGCGAATTTTATTATAATCGGTTAAGTGGTTTAGGAGTCCATTGAGGACAAACATTGTGACACGAGATTTATATATATTAAGATTTTACTTGCTTACAATTTACAATGAATGAAATTACATGGCTTATCAAAGTTATCTTTTGTGCAGTCAATAATGACGTACGGAACACCTTTCGTCCGTCACTTGACCAATTTTTTCTTTTTCGCGTAGTCCAAAGTCCGTATTGTAATCTGCAAAAAATATACAAGCAGGTTGTAATAACATACGGTATGCGCTTGCGAAGCAGTTCTGTATCGATCCTGACTTTCAAAATCATATTTCATGGGCCACGTTTTTTTTTATCGACAGCAGACTGGGGCACATAATTTGAGCGTATGAGGATATTTTTAGATATTATAGAATTTTGAAAACTCTTAAGAAAGTGCTTGGATAGGATGGATTTTTTAACACAACTTCGAGGGAATGTTCTTTTTAAATACTGATATCAAATATGTGTTGGGCCTATTTCACCATCGTCAGTTATCTTTATTCGAGGAATAATTTTGAAATTTTGACGGTTGTTTCTAAACTGTCAAACGTCCATTTTATTCGTCGAATAAAAGTGAAATAGGCCATAAATCTAGCTTCTATCTATACTTAATATTAGAGTTTGTTTTTTTGTTTTAACGCGCTAATCTCAGGAACTACTGGTCCGATTTGAAAAATTCTTGCACTATTAGATAACCTTCTTATTAAGGAAGGCTATAATTTGTCACGTTAACCAACGCCCACGAGGGCGGAGCCGCGAGCAACAGCTAGTACTTAATATTATAAAGCTGAAGAGTATGTTTGAACGCGCTAATCTCAGGCACTACAGGTCCGATTTGAAAATTTCTTTCACTGATAGGTAGCCCATTTATTGAGGAAGGCTATAGGCTATTATTTTTATAATTTGCCGCGATAAACAAAGCCCATGCCAGCGGAGCCGCAAGCAAAAGCTAGTCTTTGATAAATGTCGCCAATACTACCATTATTATATAATCTCATAACAATATCAATTTAAGGTACCCCTAATTCAATGCATAAAAGTTTCTACTAAACATGGCGGACAAAAAAAAACTCGAACATCTGTCAAACAAGAAACAATGTCGCCGAAATATTAAATAATTTTATTTCGAACTAACACAATGTCGTCTGTATAACATGACTAAACAATAAATAACAGGTCGATGATGCAAAAAGATTTATATCTGTTTCAGAAAGGCATCAATGGCATTCCACTTGGGTGCCCGCGCCATATTGACTTTTTTTTTCGCGCCAACGTCTTTAACTGGCCGTCCACCGTCCATAGTTTAGGGTTGCATCGTTCCTTTTTTAAATTTTGTTTTTAATGTTGGCATTTTTATTGATAGATATTCTATTGTTTTCGGAGTGGCATTTGAATAGGATTAGCGCGAAAATTATGGAAATAATATTTTTTGTTGGCATGAAATATTATGATGATGCAGAGAGCTTCAATGACATGGGCTATTTATCAAAGCTCTGTTTATTTTCTTAGAAATTTAGCTTTGTTTACTGTATCATGTAAACAGCTTAAAATTCACCCTTGAAAAGTGTTGTTTATTTAACAATGTATTTGAGAGGCAAATCATAGTATATATTGTAATTAATAGACTATTTATTATAGCGACCACCGCTGTCTTATCTACTATGGTTGCCACTAGAACGCATGACTACATTACGAGGAAATCCATTTACCTTATATGCCATCATACTTCTCATTTGGAAACGATACGTCATAAATTTAAGATGGCTGACTCATTTTTATGTGTCATTTGTCGTAAACAATTAATTATATATTTTTTTCATTCCTTGCCTAATTTATTATTCCATATACGACCCTTAATATTAATAAATATTTAACTATTTTTATCAATCTAAAAATGGCTCCAATCAACTCAACCTATCGCTGTCAATTCATGGATGTGATATGGAACCACCGACAATCATTATTGCCAACCCTACGTCACCCGCGAACAACAGTGGTTATTATTTGTACATTGACACCTTTCCCACGTGGAGGCATTGTGCAGAGATACCTTAGGGTTGATAGCCCTAGTCAATGAATTATTATATTAAAATGGGTTACTGGCTGTTTGTGGCTTTTCCTTTGACATTGTGTTTTTTTTTGGTTTGAATTTAGAACATTTTGATTTACCGTGATATTAGATTTTTGCTAATCTAGTTAAATTTTCAGTGTATTTTTTTTTTAATTCAATTGAATTATTATTGCGGTTTCCTGTTAAAAATTTTTTTTTTAATTTTCTATCTTCTTTCTTTAATACACTAACGTTCGAATAATAATTTTTTGAATTGATTAAATTCTCTCTTTTTATAGACGTTAGGTATTTTTTTAAATATAAAATTTTGGAACTCATTCGGTTTTGATACCAAATGAGGACCAAAAATACTTAAATAATTTTTATTTGGCAATACGGTCACGAATCTAATTATAAACTGCTGCATCCATTAAACCATGAATGGAACTTCAGTAGAAGTCAATATCTTCTAACAATGCATCTAGTATCCTTTGTCGATGCCGCTCAGGGTGGCAGAAAAAAACTGGGCTTTTACACAATGGCCCACTGTGTACAAATGTGAAGTAGATAGACGGAACTTTTACATTTGTTTAACGAGAACGAGAAGAGTTGAGTGACTAGCTTTTGCTCTGTGGACGCGGTGGCCTAGCGGTTCAAGGACCGTATTTATATGCACGTGGTTGCAGGATCGATCCCTGGAAAGAACCAATGTCTTTAATTTTTTTTTTGTTTTTTTTTTTTTGTATTCTAAAACACAATCACAGGGGTGTAGAAATGGTCACCCATCAACGGACCAAACGCGGCGAGCGCGGCTTATCCTTAATTATCGCTCAAATCTTACAGCTTATCATTAGCCACGAACCCCTCTCCTGAGCATCCGATTAATTAAAAACCCGTATTTTGACCTCTATGTAATAATTTTTCTAATGCGACATAATTGAAAAAGATTTTGTGTAGTATTAGCTACGCCCACTAGAGGCCGCCCAGGTAGCGACAGCGACTCCTAAACAAACAGTAAGAGCCGCATTGTCACGAAGACGGCACTTAGAGTGTTTGACTAGATTTTAAAACTTTTTATGTAGATGTCACATTATCTATATACTTAAATAAAAATGAATCCCAATTTCCCTTGGTCACTGCATGAAGCGTGAACGGCTGGACCAATTTCGCTAATTCTTTTTTTTGTCACGTTTTTTAATAATATATCACGAGAAGGTTTTCACGAAGGAAAAAATTAAAAAAGTTGCGCGAAACATAAAAAAATCCAAACTAGGCAAAGGCTGAATCATGACAACCAGACGACTGATAAACATACTTATAGTTTTCTAAATACATCTTCTGCCTAGCCTTTTCCCAAGCTATGTTGGGGTCGGCTTCCAATCTTACCGGATTTAGCTGAATCGTATTTTACATGGAGCGACTGCCTATCTGACCTCCACAACTTATTGCTAGGTAAAACAGTATTCCATAGTAGGACTGGTTGTCAGAATTGTAATGACTTAACGACTATCAAAGATCACTGTATGACAGTCGGAACCAACGGCTTAACGTGCTTTCCGAGGCCCGGAGGGGTCTCGGTATGTTTACAAATGGTCACCCATCCACGGACTTACGGCTTACCCTTCATTATCGGTCAAACCGTACGGCTTACACTTAGCCACGAGCCTCCTAAAGGCCGGCGAGATTTCTAAATACATATTATAGATAAATTACACGGACCAAATAATCATGCTCATCGTACAAAATATTGTCCTGGGTGGAAATCGAAGCCTGTCGAAAACGTGATTTCTTTTATTCAATCTTACTATTGGTATTAATGACCTTCGAGTTCCGACATATTATTATGCAATACATATGATGTGTCAGAATTAATATTGATAAAAACATGAGTACATCGAGTTATAGAGACACTATTGTTTTAAATCGATTTGACATTGAAATCCGCCATCTTTAAAAATGGTCGTCAATCATTCTATCACAAATTGCAGTTTATTTCCTATATATAAACCTACTAGCTTCTGCCCGCGATTTCGTCGGCGTGGACTTCAGAATTGGGTCCAAAGAAAAATGAAAAATGTGAAAGTAATGAAAAATGAAATAAAATTTTCACCCGTATTATGCTTGCGCTGTAATAGAGAAAAAAATCCAAATTTCAAAGCTGTCTGCCCACGGCTTAGCTCGAAAACAATTTTCAATTTTCCTTCGGGAACTACTAAGGAATCGGGATAAAAGGTAGCCTATGTTCTTTTCCATTCAAAGGCTACATGCATGCCAAATTTCATCCAAATCCGTTTTTGTGTGATTGAGTAACAAACATCCAAACATCCAAACATCCACACTTTCACATTTATAATATTAGTAGGAAGTAGGATTAGTAGGATAGTGCCACAAAATAATCAGACATCTACAGTAGGATTATATATAACAAAGTCGGTATTGTTGTTGTATAGGTATGCTGCTTTTTGATAACGTCAAATAAGGGAAAAAAATTATCGTTTTAAAACTGTTTCCTCCTATTATTATTTTAAGATTACTAGCAATGTGGTTCTCGCATTACTAGTATTATTTTTAACCCCTCGTGCTAAGCTAAATGCTTGTGTTACGAGTGAGTTCACGTCGGTAGTGTAATGGATGGGATTCGAACCAGCAACCACATGATCGCAAGTCCGACGCCCTAGCCATTAAGCTACCACCGCTTAGATCAAATCTAAATTGGTACAACAGTTCCAGCTGTTACTTTTTTCGGAACAATGATACACACATTCTCGAACTTTCGGTCACAGATTCGAACCCACAACAGACAAGTACCAAATTGGCTTTTTCAAAGTTAATTATTCGAAGACATCGTGATGAAAATTGATTTTAGTAAACTTTCCATTGTTCATAATGTTTATTCTGCTTTTCGGAACGGAGATAAATCTAACAAGGATAATGAAAATCGGTTCACCCGTTCTCGAGTTATATGTGTTGTTACAAACCCGACTTTGTTTTATTGTACTGTTGTATTATAATTGTGTGTTGTATTGACTGGCCTGTTAGTCTAGTGGTTAGTGAAACTAACCGCCAAGCGGGACCTGGAGGTCATAAGGTTCGATTCCCACCCGGGACTTATCTTTGTGTGATGGGCACGATCATTTTTGTTCTGTGTCTGGGTGTATTTTATGTATAGTATGCATTTAGAAATATATTATTATGTTTATCAGTTATTTGTTTGCCATAGTTAAGGCTCGGCCTAGGTTGGGATCAGATGACCGCGTATGAGCTTGTCCCAAGATATTATACTATAGGTACTATAGTACAGGCTCGGCCTAGTTTGGGATCAGATTGCCGTGTGTGAGCTCGTCCCAAGATATTATACTATACTATAGTACAGTCTCTGCCTAGTTTGGGATCAGATGGCCGTGTGTGAGCTGTCCCAAGATACTATACTATAGTACAGGTTCGGCCTAGTTTGGGATCAGATGACCGTATGTGAGCTGTCCCAAGATATTATACTATAGTACAAGCTCGGCCTAGTTTGGGATCAGATTGACGTGTGTGAGCTTTTCCCAAGATATTATTATATAGTAGATAAGTACAAAAAAATATACAAACATATTATATTATGATACCATTACGTCACCTAGGTAACAATGTGGCTAGGTTTATTCTAGACCAAAGTCTCGGGGCTAAGCACGGCTGTGGCCATATAACCCGAGACTAGACACGCCGCCTATATCACACATTCGCCATCTTTGTTTCCAAAGAGGTATTCTGCAACACGTCATTCATAAGCCGTATTTTTTTATTGTGCACCTTTTTTTCTATTGTCCAGTATTTCGTCCCACTGCTCATTGATACAGAAAAATTTAAACAAAAATAACTTGAGAGGTGTCAAGGGACACCCAGATGGAACGAAGTTCCTATCGATTAATTAGTGAGGGAACTGTTTTAAAATTAAAGTAATAATTAAGTACAAAAAACCTATATACACTGAACAAAAATAATCTTCGCGACACCACACTGTTCAATGCGAAATAGAAAGACGAAACGAAAATAACTGGCTTGCTTTCTATGAGAGAGAGAGAGCAAAAAGTGTCGTTACAACTTTTCGTCTAGCGGGTTTCGCAATGCGCGATAAGGAACTTCGTTCCAAAACAAAACTGTCTCCAATTTCACATGACAGGTGACAATATTGAAATGAACATTATCTTTTCGTACATTTAAATCGGTGGTAGCCTGATGCCTAGGGCATCGGACTTCCGATCATCTAAGAGACATTTCAAATCCCACCCATAACACTACCGACGTGAACCCACTCGTAACACAAGAATTTAGCTTACCACGAGGGGTTAACAAGAGTACTAGTACCTACATTGTTAGTAAGTTTAAAAAAAAAAGCGGTTCTGGCCACGTCGTTCGACCGCATGGTTCGATCAGTCAGACTACGTGACCCTTTTTTTCCAGTTTGTTCGATCTTAGAATCTTACCAGACGAACTACTAAGCCTTAAGACCGCGTAGTTCGACTTCATAGTTGAACCGATGATCAGTTCACCTGATTCGATTATAATATCATAATAATATTTCGGGACATCTCACACACGGTCATCTGATCCCAAACTAGGCAGGACCATACAACTGATAAACATACTTATATATTTCTAAATACATACATAATATAGATAAATTATACCCATACATAGAACAAATGATCGTGCTCATCACACAAATACTTGTCCTGTGTGGGAATCGAACCCACGACCTCTGGTTTCGCAGTCAGGATCACTAACCACTAGTCACTGACTAACAGGCCAGTCAATTATAAAGATCCATCGAAGTATAAAGGAATCTCTAGTTTTAACCGTGGGTAGTCGCAGGCCATGCGTATACGCAGGCTCCAACCAAAGGGGGAGGCAAACTGGGTTCCTTGCTCGGCGAGCAAACTTCAACCATCGATTGACACAAAATAGATTTTTACATAAAAGGTTTAACTTCAATTTATTGTTCAATAATAAAAAAAATTAAACAACAGTCTTACTTTATGATACTGTATTACCCAGTAAAATGGGTTGTGGAGGTCAGATAGGCAGTCAGTATTCAGCTAAATCTGGTAAGACTGGAAGCCGACCCCAGCATAGCTTGGGAAAAGGCTAGGCAGAAGAAGAAGAAGAACCGCATGGCAAAAAATGATTTCGTGAAGCAAGACTTTTTGAAATGACTGAATTTCTGCAGTCATTTTTTGAAGACGGACTTGAGAGACTACCTGCGCATCTTGGGTTTGTTCTATATCAATGCCTGAATTATTTGAGATATTAAGAATTTGTCTAGCCACATTAATCGTACATTCTTGCAGAATGCGATTCAGCACGATCTGTTACAAATGGTGAGGTGAGGGAGTTTCCCATCCATGTATGGATGTTAAAAGTCGCGCGGCGTGCTACTCCATACAGGGCACGACCAGATATCGCCAGATTGAGGACACGGTTACGTTAGGATTGTAAGCAAAATGGTGTATTGTGACCATCGATTCTTAAAGCCTTGGGGTACTTGTTGTCGGTGTTCCATCAATCGACGGGCCTGTTGGTCTAGTGGTGGGTTCTATTCCCAACCAGGACAAATCTTTGTGTGATGATTTGTTCTGTGTCTGGTTGTTATCTATCTATCTATCTATATATATAAAAATCAATTGCTGTTCGTTAGTCTCGCTAAAACTCGAAAACGGCTGAACCGATTAAGCTGATTTTGATCTTGAAATGTTTGTGGAAGTCCAGGGAAGGTTTAAAAGGTGTAAAACATAAATAATAAGTAAAAAAAACTGTTCCTAAACTCGGGAATAACTTAATTAATTTACTTTTGACAGAACGAAGTATGTCTGGGCGGCTAGTTTATCTATAATATTTTGAGATATATAAGTAAATATGTTTATCATTTGTATGTTTGCTATAGTACAGGCTCTGCCTAGTTTGGGATCATATGGCCGTGTGTGAGCTGTCCCAAGAAATTATTAAAAAAAAAACTTAATCTTCCCATTCATTAGAGGTAGGTTAGACGTAGGGAGTATTTTCAAAAGTCTCTCCGCCCACCATTCCTCTTAAACAGTTGCTACACAAGGTGCCCTTTATATAAAGGGCTGTGAAAAGACACGATCAATCTTCACTTGTTTTCCAAAATTATCAACATCTGTCAATGTTTGATGAAAACTTGTTAAAAATAAAGATGACCTAAATAATGTCGACGTCTCGAATTTCAGACAATATTAGTTTTCTTATTGAAGTGAAAACTTCAGTTTTATTTATATTTATTTATTTAATTCAGGCAACTTGGGCCCATATAAAATACAATACAAACTATAATATGAAAATACTTATAAAATAATATGGCCATATATAAAAATTATGTGGCTATATAATATTAACAAAGGGTTGTCTTAGAATATCTAAGAGAGTTTTAATTATAATAATACCAGCCTATATACGTTCCGCTGCTGGGCACAGGCCTCTTCCCATATAGAGAGGAATGAGAATTGATCACCACGCTTGCTCATTGCGGGTTGGCGATTTCATATTCCAATATTTTGGAATCTAGGTATCCTCACGATGTTTTCCTTCACCGTTTGTCATTGATGTCTTAGAACGATTAGGATACTGAATATAACTTTGAAAAAGTCACATTGTTTCTTGCCTGGGTTCGAACCTTCAACCATGTGCATGCAAATCCGGTCATTACCGCTAGTCCACCACGAAAGTTCTTATTATGTTGTTAATATTTTTAAGCCTTGCAAAATGGTTCTCAGATCGGTTTCGGCAGTTACTGGTCATATCTCTATAGAAACGATTCCTAGGTGTCTGACGCAAGTGAGTATTAAAGGCATAAGAGGCTGCGGTTTTAAGTTTTTTCCTAGCCTATATTAGACCCCACTACTGGGCAAACGCCTCCCCTTTCTTCTTAAATAAATCACATTTCAGATTACTCTGTATACCTACCTACATACTCATTATAATATTTACTTTTATTATACCTGTTCATAAACGCTAATGCTTGTATTTTTCACCCGACGTCTAAATGTGTGAGGTGCCAAAATGTGGAAAAACTGTCCTATTAGGGATGTCCATTTTAAAATTACTAAATAGGTCATAATATTCCTTTATTTGCCCTGGCCAGTGAGGTCATTACAGAGTCTATCATTGGCTCTGTAATTACCTCAGTGCTGGGCAAAAAATTCTTCTGATGAAGAAACAGAAAACGAACGGATGTTGATCACCGCTTTGGCATTTACTTTGACGTTTGCAGATTTCTATTTCAGAACCCACGTTACATACCTCGTGGCTAAGAGTAAGTCGTACGGTTTGACCGATAATAAAGGTTACGCCGCGCTCGCCGCGGTTGGTCCGTGGATGGGTGACCATTTGTAAACATACTAAGACCCCTCCGTGCCTCGGAAAGCACGTTAAGCCGTTGGTCCCGACTGCAATACAGTGATCTTTGATAGTCGTTAAGTCATTACAATTTATTCTGACAACCAGTCTTACTATGGAATACTGTATTACCTAGCAATAGGTTGTGGAGGTCAGATAGGCAGTCGCTCTATGTAAAATACGGTATTCTGGTAAATCCGGTAAGACTGGAAGCCGACCCCAACATAGCTTGGGAAAGGGCTAGGCAGAAGAACCCACGTTACATACCTTTTGATTATTATATATTTTTTTTATAAAATTAATACTTTTCCCTGGCTCCCGAATAAACAATTTCATAAACTTTCTTCTGTAGTTCCTAATTGGGATATATTTTTACTCATCTGCGTAGCCTTTTCCCAAGCAATGTTAGGGTCGGCTTCCAGTCTTACCGGATTTAGCTGCATACTTTAATTTTATTGTCCCAAGATATTATTATTATTATTATTATTTGAAAAATCTTTACAATTCTCGGCGAACCGGAAGAACTGATGGCACGGGCCTAAGCCAAGTGTCCATCAGTGGGATTGGAGGTTTATACATTAACTGGAAATATAGCTCGTGGATTAGTTGCGCTGGGTTGTGAGTTATCAGGCTCACACTGCAGAAATTTTCTTACTATTCTACATGTGTTTAAAATTGCTGCTTTCTGCAGTAGGTGAAAAGTGTTCGGAGCTAGGTTTAAAGAGATAAGGGACTGATGTAATTGACAGGGTATTACTCCTGTCGTAGATACTACTATTGGGACTATTTTTACCTTTTGCAGGTGCCAAATTCGGGTGATTTCGTCCCTTAACTCTGTGTATTTAGTCAATTTGTTTGCTATTGTGGTCTGCAAATTATGGGTATTTGGAACTGCAATGTCTATTAGGTATCCAGTTTTATTCGTTTTGTTAATAAGTGTAATGTCTGGTCTATTGAAGTGAACAGTTCGGTCTGTAAGAATGGCCCGATCAAAATATAGTTTTGCAGTCTGGTTCTCTAAAACTGTCTCTGGGTTATACTTATAATATGGTACTATGGAATCTACTAATTTATATTGGTAAGCTAATTTCTGATGGATAACATTGGCTATTTGGTCGTGCCTGTGTTTATAATCGGTCTGAGCTATTGACTTACATGCACCTGTGATATGTTGGATAGTTTCGGGTGCACTATTGCATTTTCGGCATGTGTCATTGCCTAAGTTCCTAATAATATGTTTCCTGTAATTTCTGGTTTCTATTACCTGATCTTGTATTGCAATCATAAAACCTTCAGTCTCCGGGAAGAGTCCACCTTGACTGAGCCACGCGTTCGACGCTTTCTTGTCGACATTTACTTGGCATAAGTCTTGGCGGTGCCTTCCATGTAGGGACTTCTGGCTCCATTCTAGTATCTTAGTTTTAATATCGGTTTGTTTTTCATTCTTCTGCTCTAATGGGTCTTTTAAATTCAATGGCGTTAACATTTTGTCATTTTTAACTATTAATTTATGGAGAATAGAGGATTCTGTTTTAGCATAAAAGTACTGTCTAAGTGTAGTTATCTGTCTATTGTGTAAATTTGAGATGTCAATAAGTCCTCTGCCTCCTTCTTTACGCGGTAGGGTGAGTCTTTGTAAGCAAGATCTAGGGTGGTGTTTACGGAACTTAGTCAATGTTGTATTAATTTTACGTTGTAAGTCCTTTAGGTCTGATTTGGTCCACTTTATTATTCCGAAAGAATAGGTTAGTATAGGAATAGCAAAGGTGTTGATCGCTTTAACTGTGTTTCGGGAATAAAGATTCGTTCTTAAAATAATGTTTAATCTATGTTGGAAATGTTGCTTTAGTTTATGTTTTGTTTCTTTATACTGTATCTGTGACGACTGACTATATCCTAAATATTTGTAAGTTTCGTGTTCATTTAAAGGTTCTATCTGTTCTAGTGTAGTCAATGTATATTGATGTTGGTAGTTTTGTCCTGCTCTAATTGAATTAATTTTACATTTATCTATACCGAACTCCATTTTAATATCCTGTGTAAATTGTTCTGTTAAGTTAGCTAATTCGTTAAGTTCACTCTCACTATTTGCATATAATTTAATGTCGTCCATATATAGTAAGTGATTTAATTTAATGACTTCGGTCTGCGTTTCATCTGCGTAAGTAAGGGGTATTCCTAAATTAGTGGAATTTAATATTTTAGAAAGAGGATTTAAAGCAAGACAAAACCATAGCGGGCTAAGAGCATCTCCTTGAAAGATGCCCCTCTGAATTTTAATTGGGTTGGTTTCTAATATTCCGGTTGCATCCGAGAGTCTAAGCACCGTAGTCCAGTTCGACATTATACTCTTAAGGAAAGTTACTATTGTTGGATGAATTTTGTATATTTCTAAGACTTTGACCAACCACGAATGTGGGACAGAGTCGTAAGCTTTTTTGTAATCAATATACATACTAAATAGATCGGTTTTAGTTTTGTGGGTTTTATTTAATACAACAGAATCAATTATTAGTTGTTCTTTGCAACCTTGGCTAAATTTGCGACACCCTTTCTGTTGTTCTGCCAAGATATTATTGGTATTAATGTGTTCATATATTAATTCAGACAGGCAGGATGTTACAATCTTATACAAAGTCTGCAGACAAGTGATAGGCCTATATTTTGCTGGATTACTTAAGTCGTTGCTGTCTTTCGGGATCATGTAAGTGGTACCTGCTGTTATATATGTTGGTATTATGTTGGGATCTTCAATGAAGCGATTAATAAAATTACATAAATAGCAATGAACTGATGTAAATTTTTTATACCAGTAGCTGTGAATATAATCGGACCCAGGTGCTTTCCAATTATGAAGACGGGAGAGAACTTTGTGAAATATTTGCGGTGAGATATTTTCGAATACCATACTAGGTGTGTTCTCGTTCGTATTTGCCGCTTCTGCTTGTATCCAATCAGCTTGTTCATTATGTCCTGTTGGATTTTCCCAAATATTAGACCAGAAATTTTGTAAAGCCTGTGGGTCCGGGTTGTTGGGTTCACTGTCACTTACGATGTTTTCTTGAACATTGGAAGTTGTTTTTTTAATATTGCGGTAAAAAAGTTTTTCATTATGAGTGAATTGAAAGTTCTGTTGTTTTCTGAGGGTACATGCTTTATATCTTTTTAGTCGACCGGATACAACGGAAAGTTTTTGTTTTAACGTATCTAGTATGTGTATAGCTTGTGTGTTAGGTTCTTCATGTATAGTGTGGGTTTTGTATTGGTTAACAATACTGTTAAACTGGTTCGTCACCTTTCTGCTTCTATTACCGGTAGTGAATTGGGTCACTCTACCTATCTTGGATCTTAAGTCATTTATTTTGCGTTCCATTCGTTTTTGCCAGTTTGGCTTACGTTCTCTTCTGTTGTCCCTAAGATTTATTGAAGGCTCGAGCGCTATTTTCGACCCATTTACTTTAGCTGTCGTCCACGCTGCACTGTATATGACGGTTTGTAACGTAAGGAAATCTGTATCTGCATTAACAATTTCAGGAATAATTATTCGATTCAAATAGCTAACAGTGCGTGCTAGATTTTTGGACGGTTTTTGCTTAGGAATGAAGACTCTATCTGTGGGGTTAGTGTTTGTATAAAAAAGGAACGCCTGTTGAAAAGTCTCATCTATTTCAGGGTTTCGTATTTCTTGAGATGTTTGTGTGTTTATAGCAGGTTCTGTATGAGATAGATTTGTGAGCATGTCATTAAATTCTTGTGCTGGGTTATTGAGTGGGAATGAAAAGTCTTCTGAAGGAATATTAGTTTCTTGAATACTAGAGGTATTTTCATTGTTGTTGATGTTACTTGTATTTGTTAATTCACTAGGGTGATTATCGGTACTACTATTTAGCCCTAGTTCAACGTTTACTTCATTTTTTAATTGATTTAATCTTTCATCGTTAATGTATTTATTATTTAATATTGCTCTTCTTTGGTCGGCTATTCGTTGTTCACTTAAATGAGCAAGTGCGGGGTATCTGTTAATAAAGTCCTGATGCAAGGGTTTTCGGTATGCAGTTTCATTTGTACCCAGTGATGTTATTCGGTAGTACGCCCGCATAATAGCCTCGTTATACTCATTGGTCCATCTCATACGAGTCTGTATTGTGTTTTGTGTGTTGCTCATATCTGAGTCATGTATTTGTGACAAATTACCGAAAGCTGGTGTATGTGAATTTACGTGTGCGTGTTGAAGCTCTTCTTTAACTTCACTATATATGTTATCAATTTTTTTCTGTGACAAAAGCTTATTTCTAATGATGGCTCTACGTTGATCTCCTACTCTCTGTCTGCTGACGTGCATGTTAGGGAATTGTTCTATGAATTTAAGATGAAGTGGTTCAAGATATGTTTTCCTATCTGTGTCCATCAAAGTTAAATAAAGATAAGTGCGCAATATGAACTCATTCATTTCAGATGTCCATCGTCTGCGCGTAGTAGGAACACTCGAAGTGGGTGCAAGATCGTGGTCGGGTGTGACCTCTTGCACAACACTATCGAGTACGCTAGAGGTAGATAAACTTCTTGTCATATATGAAGGGCGAGTTGAAGGGATGGAAGAAAACAAAGAATTTGTATCATCGCCTGAAAGATGAGCTGTAGCTTCTACATCGTGAGCCCGCTTGCTCAGAACACGACGACCGGCTGTAGTATTCTTGTCGGGAGGAGCCCGCCTGCTCAGCCCCTCACCGCCGATGGTTCGCATGCTGTGACATCCAGCATCGGCTCCAGATGTGCCCCGGCGACCCCCGGGCAGCGACCGTAAATCATAAACTCTTTTACTCATCTCCTTATTATTATTATTATACAGTATTTTACATGGAGCGACTACTTATCTGAAATCCACAACCCATTCTTACTAATTTACATTTAGTACATAGCTACCATACCTACTTACATTTTATGAAATTTTATCGCACCCACTTTTTTCCTAAATGAAAGAATATACCTACTTTTTTTTCCTATTATTTTTATCTCAAACATTTCTATATAAAAAATTACATCCTTCTAAAACACCAGAACTCAATCCTAAACTTCATTCTTCTGTATTATTTAAATTTTGCGCCACCCCTAGTTGCTACAGTAAGCTCAGCTCATCAATCGTAGCCCTGCATTTGACAGCACTGCACGGATTCCGACGCCCGTGTGAATGTGAAGTCACCTTTCTATCTGTCTTTTAGTAAACTACCAAGTTAGAAGCATATTTTTATGTAGTTTACATAAAACATTTTCCGCAATGATGAGGAAAAGACTATATCTAGGTACTAATATTATAAAACCGAAGAGTTGTTTGCCTGTGTGCGTTAATATTAGGAAAAACCTTTTTTTTTGTCGGGGTGAAACTCTAATGATTTCAACCCACGCTGAGGGCACAGCGTGGGGATATGTCGGACTTGCACCGATCAGAAACCCCCCGGTCCCGTCCTCGCCCTTGCCGGAGCCGCGGGATCGCTTACGCAAGCTCTACGCAGCAGCGGCAGGATTAGGAACAACTGGCCCTAATTTGAAACAGTAATATCTTGGGACAATCTCACACACGGCCATCTGATCCCAAACTAGGCAGAGCCTGTACTATGGAAACCAGACAACTGATAAACATACTTATATATTTCTAAATACATACATATTATAGATAAATAACACCCAGATACAGAACAAATGATCGTGCTCATCACACAAAGATTTGTCCTGGGTGGGAATCGAACCAACGACCTTCGGCTTAGCAGTCAGGGTCACTAACCACTAGACCAATAAGCCCCAATAAGTCAAAAATGTATGAATGAATTAGAATTTAGGTTTGACAGAATTAATCGACAATTACCAATCTCGTAGTGATAAAAATTCAGTGCAGGAGTCAGAGATATCTTTTCAATTTTTAAAGAATGTTTGTGCTCAATAAATTATTATTATTTTGTAAAGTTACCTACTCACTTATCTGACGCTGAATTTAGTGTTACCTACAGGTCAATGGAATTTCCGTGGTTCTTAGCGTAAAAATAATGCTCGCGCTGAAATGTTAGTACTCGTACAAGGAGTAAAGTCAATCTTATTAATTTCATATTTTATTAATAATATTAAAATTAATTTCATAAATTTAATTAACCGAGTTAGATAACTTTGTGGCACGGTAATATAATTTATTACGCCCAAAATGATCCTTCGTCTTAATAAAACTCATTTTGAAATAATTAGGTAACAATGTTAATTAGGTATATTTGTTTCAGCTCTGAATAAAGCACTTATTGTTATGTGATTTAATTATGTGAGAAGCTGCGCATCACAAGCCTAACACAAGACACATCGTTGACAATAGTGCGATGAGTAGCGACATCTATTATCGAGTAGTCAAACTAAACGTTGTTGCGAACTTAAAGTTATAAAAGCGCCATCTATCAACCAATAGCAAACCTGTTTGTAAAAACAAAACGAATTATTTAAATAAAATTCTATTTCTTTATTTGGAATTTAATTTATTTCCCTTCTTACAATTTCAGTAAGCTTTGCTCGCACGTTGCTGAGTACCTACATTTTTTTAACTGGGATTGGAGCGCACTACTACGATAGCATAAAATTAAATCGTAGAATGTCTATTATTTAATTAAATATGCAAAAGAAATAAAATAACCAACATAAAATAAAACAATGTTTTATTCAAATAACACACAGCATGACAACATCCATAAAATAAACTTAACTAATACATTGATCACATTCATCAAGTAATTCGGCTTATTATTTTCATCAATCATATCAAATATACACATAGATCATTAAACGAAATCATAGAACTGTACTTTGAATCGTTGAATTGTTAAAGAATTCGCCTCACAGAAATATTAAAAATACTAGCTTTTTCCGAGTTTCACGCATACGTGAGAAATAAAACTGCTCAAACGTATTCCATCGCTGTTTATTTAAGCCCAGTATCCACCAGTTAAATACTGTCAACGAAACAACTGTCTGTCTGTCTATGAAAACCAAGTTGCCCCGGCAAACGTTATTCTGCCATATTAAAAAATCTGGAGGGCCACTCATATCACTTAGAGGTATGAAAAACAGATGTTGGCCGATTCTCAGACCTTCCCGATATGCACACAAAATTTCATACAAATTGGTCTAACTGTTTCGGAGGAGTTTCGTGACAAGCATTGCGAAACATATCTCCTCTCTGCTTGATCAATTTCCACCGAAGCTAATAAGAAGTGGAAATAACGAAATCTGATTGGCGGATACCAGGACTTATACAATGTGTAAAAAAACTTAAATCGCGAAAAAAAAACAACTTCCCCATACATTTATGAGCGCATAACTCAAGAAAGTGTTATATTTCGTAATTTTAGGATTGGTCCCATAGTAAAAGTTGTTCACAATGATTTCTTAAGATGTCTAACGTAAAGCCCTCAAACTTTATGGCCGCTCTGAATGTAGCCGTCGCTACGAACTCGCGCATGGTACACTCATACTACTACATGCTGTCGTACACACTACTCATACAGTCGCACCAACGCGCAGAAGGCGAGGACGCTTGCGGGTGGAAGACAGCGCGCGCGGGAGTGCCCTGCCTCCCCGCCCCGCGTACGTCCCGCTGATACCTGATCTTGAATTCAGCGTAATGCGGCTAGGTTCGGAGCGGCCATCAAGTTTGGCGAGAGCTGTATATCTGTTACTTAGTTTAATAAATATTCTTAATTAAACTCTAATTCCTTTTTTTCGCTTTCTGCTTACTGCTAGTTTTCGCATCTCCTAATAGTTTGCAGAGGATGGTTTTGATCGTGAACTTGACCAAGAATATGACGGCTGCCACAGCTAGGACAAATACTAGGAAGATGTCCAACATCCAGCGTTCGTACCACTTGTACTTCAGAGCTAACGATCGGAGATGGTAGGCACCTGGAACAAGAATTAATTTTATTGTCTAGCTGACCAGGCAGATGTTGTGTTATGTCAAACGCTACAAAAGGTTACATTAAAAAAGGTTACATTAAAAAAGTTTCCATGGTCGTTAAGTTTTATTAAAGCGGCGGTAGCCTAATGGCTAGGGCGTCAGACTTGCGATCATGTGGTTGCGGGTTCGAATCTCACCCATTACACTACCGACGTGAACCCACTTGTAACACAAGCATCTTAGCACGAGGGGTTAACGAGATTACTAGTAATGTGCGACCCACATTGCTAGTAATCTTTTAAAAAAAAATATTTTTTAAAGTTTTACAATTTTTTTTTTAAATTCGTTAGATCCTTCTCCTGTTAATAAACAGCGCGACAAAAAAAAAATTGCGACATTGGTCCAGCCGTTCACGCGTGAATCCGTGACCAAGGGAAATAGGGATTATTTTGTATGTCCGTATTTTATAGGTAGATTTATGATTAACAATTAAAAACAAATTGTTTTGTTCACTGTTGGGAACCTACACTATTCCCGGGT
Source organism: Plusia festucae (assembly GCA_950381575.1). Lineage (NCBI taxonomy): Eukaryota > Metazoa > Arthropoda > Insecta > Lepidoptera > Noctuidae > Plusia > Plusia festucae. The sequence goes on from OX494457.1 coordinate 2,913,477, forward strand.
GACATAGGATATTAACATAAAAATATTTAAAAAAAATGAGACCGCGGGTGGAGCTGCGGTATACAGCTAGTAATTAATAATTATAAACTGGCTCCCTTCACATTCGGTGACTTTTAAGTATTTTTGTTGTGTTCACTTACCTTTGGTCTCAATTGCGAGTTCTACGTAATGTTTTATAAGGTGAGATGGAGTCGAGGGACGAGCGCGGAACAATTTCGATAGCTCCTTCACACGATTCGTATATCTGTAATAAAAGAAATATCAAATAAATATGATATACAAATAAATAAATGTCGACAACATCACATACATTACTCCGAATCCAATGTAAGTAGCTACAGCACTTGTGTTATTGGATCAGGGACAACGAAGGTACCACAACCACCCAAATCCGAGACAATGTCGAAAATTGATTTTTTCTACATTAGCCCGTCCGGGGATCAAACCCGAAAAAAAGAAGAGATTGTATTTTACTTCTTCTTCTTCTTCTTCCTGCCCTTATCCCATTCATATGGGGTCGGCGCAATGCGTATTTTCCTTCCATTCCTCTCTATTACTCGTCATCGCGGCATCCACTCCTTTCTTTCTCATATCATCTTTCACACAATCCATCCATCTCTTTTTCGGATTGAGAATTGATTTGTAGATTGAGATTGTATTTTACTATAACTTTTAAAACTTTTTTATACTGTTTGTTCTTGTTATATACTTAGTTGTTTATATAACCTGAAAATAGTTTGTAACTGAATTAAATGCTATGATTATACACCAAATTATATTCCGCCCACTTATGGGTCATCACCTACCGAGCGACAATATTTGACATGTAGGTATAATAGTTTTATTTATAACTAGCTGTTGCCCGCGGCTTCGCTCGCGCGTAAATCGAATGTGTCTATCTTAAAAACGACACAATTCATGTACCTACATACTTCCAACCCCCTATTTCACCCTCTTAGGGGGATGATTTTTAAAATCTCTAAAATACGTCTTTATTTATTTCTATCCAGAAACCCGTATACAAAATTTCATGTGTCTATCATTGAAAATACCGAACTTCCCACACAAACTTTCAACTCCTATTTCACCCCCTTAGAGGGTAGATTTGTAAAATCTCGGAAATGCATCTTATTTATTTCTAACTTATAACCCTTTTATGAAATTGAATGTGTCTATCTTCAAAAATGACACAATTCATGTACCTACAAACTTCCAACCCCTATTTCACCCTCTTAGGGGGATGATTTTTAAAATCGCTGAAATACGTCTTTATTTATTTCTATCCAGAAACCCGTATACAAAATTTCATGTGTCTATCATTGAAAATACCGAATTTCCCATACAAACTTTCAACCCCTATTGCACCCCCTTAGAGGGTAGATTTCTAAAATCTCGGAATTACATCTCATTTATTTCTAACGAATAACCTTTGTATGAAAATAAATGTGTATATCTTTGAAAACAACACAATTCATATGCCTACAAACTTCCGACCCCTTTTTCACCCTCTTAGGGGGATGATTTTTAAAATCGCTGAAATACGTATTTATTCGTTCTATCTAGAAACCCGTATACGAAATTTCATGTGTCTGTCGTTGAAAATACCGAACTTCCCATACAAACTTTCAACCCCTATTTCACCCCCTTAGGGGATAGATTTCCAAAAGAAAAGTAGCCTATAGCCTTCCTCAATAAGTAGGCTATCTAACAGTGAAAGAATTCAAATCGGACCAGTACTTCCTGAGATTAGCGCGTTCAAACAAACAAACAAACAAACTCTTCAGCTTTATAATATTAGTATAGATTAGTATAGATAATATAATAATATATATAAAGTATAGATAAAAAAAATGGTTGCCTGTAAAGTCGGTTTTACGGGCGAAGATTTTACGTGACAACGTCTTTTTCTCGGTAGAATATTTATTGATATGAATATAATTAAATTGCACAATAGGAACAAGGAATTGAATGAAAATAAGAATTGCACAAATTTTAACTATAGAAATATATTTTGTTTACTAAAACATTGTACATGTAAACTTAAACTTAACTAATTCCTATTTGAGTGATTTTGTTGAGCAAGGCATTCGGCGGGCCTCTCTCTCGTTCGGTGACTCATCGTAACGTTACCGAGCGTTACACTTTTTCATAAGTGACTCCCAGCCGCAACCTAATTTAAGACGTTGTCACGTCAATAATTATAGTATCTTAGCCGTGTCACAGATTAATAAATAGTTACTTGGCCGTGTGCAGCGCCCCTTATTGAACTCCACTGAGGGTGACGTAACCTACGACAAACTTATTTTTTGCGGTTGGTACAGTATTCGGGTCTAAGGATCGAACCGCAAAATTAAGTTTGTTTTTTTTTGTATATACTTTTCCGGGATAAAAACTACCCAGTGTGGTGCCCAGGATATTAAAGAACAATTATACCAAGTTTCATCGAAATCGAACCGGTAGTTTTTGCGTGATGCCTGAACAAACAGACAGACAGACAGACAGACAGACAGACAGACAAAAATTTTTTTAATCACATTTTTGGGTTCGGTGTCGGTCTAGTAACATACCCCGCCATTAATTTTTTTGATATTTTCAATGTACAGAATTTTCACTTCTACAGATTTATTATAAGTATAGATACAGGATAAATTTAAAAGGAGTGCATATATTCTACGAAGTAAGCAGGGGCATTAAACTGAACAATGTTCCCCAAGGAACAGGTCGAAATATCATTTTCAAAATTTTGAAGCGGCGGTAGCCTAATGGCTAGGGCGTCGGACTTGCGATCATGTGGTTGCAGGTTCGAATCCCACCCATTACACTACCGACGTGAACCCACTCGTAACACAAGCATCTTAGCTTAGCACGAGGGGTTAACGAGATTACTAGTAATGTGCGGCCCTCATTGCTAGTAACCTATAAAAAAAAAAGATTCATCTTTGACGACCTCCGTGGTCGAGTGGTGTACACACCGGTTTTCAAGGTGTCGCCAGCTCTGAGGTCCCGGGTTCGATCCCCGGACGGGTCAATGTAGAAAAACTCTTTTCTACATTGTCTCGGGTCTGGGTGTTTGTGGTACCTTCGTTGTCTCTGATTCCATAACACAAGTGCTATAGCTACTTACTTTGGATTCGGAGCAATGTATGTGATGTTGTCCACATTTTTTCATTTAAAACACACCCATTGGTGCTAATTCAGCCGACACAAAATGCACTAAACTAAGACTAAAATTAGTTTTAGTACTGTCAAACTAGGTTTGCTATTCAGAAAACACCCAACTAAACTAATTTTAAGTTGACAGGACTAAAACCCATTTAGTAACTTAATTTAGTCGAAATGTCATAAACGGCATTCCGCAGGTCACTTTTTACACCTAAAATAAGGAACGTCAACCTAAAAAAGACTAAAATTAGACGGCACCTCCAGAGGTGTCACTTAAAATTAGTAAGTAAGAATTAAGACGGTTTTCGTGTAATTTGTCGAGTTTTATTTATAAATATGGATAATTATGTGGATGCTGCTATTGTTGATTCTTCGGAAAGGTAGTATTTACATAATTTAATGCGTGTTTTTATGACTCATAATGAAGAATGCTTTGGAGTTATCTAGATTTAGCAAAACTAGTAAGTCACCGATTCAAATTTTTAATAGTGGTACTTTATAGGCAATTTTTTTGTATTCATTTCAGGAATGAATTAAAGAATTAATTAAATAGATAGACATCGCTGAAATTAATTAAGATATTATTCATTATTTTCATCGATGTCTGCGAATAATTAAATACAGATATGTCAGGAATATCAACACCAGGATGACTTGTATACTTATTTATTATTAAATCAAATAATTTATTCATTCATGCAATTGCTTTCCGTATACTCTCGCGTTACAAAATTATTTAATTTCTGAGAACTACTCGAACTAACAACTTTTCTGTAGTTTTCCCCTCCCCAAAACAGTCCCGCCAAAAAATTATTAACACTACTAGTGTTGCTAGCGCAAGCCTAGTGAGAGTTCAGTTAATATATTTATAGTTTTAAATTAGTATGTATACGTAGTATACTGTATATGTATAGTACTGTTTGCAGATGACATCTCGATCCTCACCTCATGCCAAACAGATGCTAGCTTAAATAGAAAACTTTCGATTATTCTAGAAAAAACTATAAACTGGATGAGCAACCATAATCTCGAAATAAATTTTACCAAAACCAAACTAATAGCGTTTCACCCCCGGCAGAAAAACCAAATAAATATAGATTTTACTTTTAATCAACAAAAAATAGAAACAGTAAACAATTTTACTCTCCTCGGTTTAACAATAGACACACACATCAACTGGAAAGTACATATACAGACAGTAAAATCAAAAATTTCAAAGTTCTCTTATGCTCTTCGAGAAATTAAAAAGACTACAAATCTACAAACCGCACTAGTCACATACTACGCGTATGCCCACGCTTGGTTTACCTATGGCATCATCTTATGGGGAAATAGCACCGACGCTCCCTCCCTGTTTACCCTGCAAAAAAAGCTAATACGAATAATTACTAATATAGAACCAACAGATAGTTGCAAGCCTTACTTCCAGAAACACAAGATTCTCACCTTAGTTAATATTTATATTTTAGAATTATGTAAATTAGTCCGCAAATATCCAGATACTTACAACACACGAGGAGACATACAAACAAATTATTCGTTGCGCCATAAAAATAGACTAAATTTGCCATCCTCCCGGCTTAAGTTACACTCATCTAGTCCATATTCAATGTCAATAAAAATATATAATAAATTACCTGAAGATATAAAACAACAAAATAAAACCAATGTTTTTTTAAATAAATTAAAGCAATACTTAATTAAAAAAAGCTATTATACAATACACGAATATTTAACGGATAAATAATAAATTAATACAATAATAATACATAGTTATAAATATCCTATATTTCAATAAAATAACAAAAATAAATTTTAATATCAATAATACATACTTAATCATTATAATTTAATTAAAAATAATTATACTACAAAAACTAATAATAATATCTAATACACAATGTTTAAGCAAGTAAACAAATAAGCAATATGTAATCAATATAATTAAATAAATAATAAATGAGTAGATAGACATGCATATGATATTAATAAAATATGTAAATATTCGAATAATTAATTATTAGAACAAGTAAATGAATGGAAATACACAAGGAAAACTAATAAAGCGCTTTTCCTCTCTCTATTTATTAAAAAAATTGCTGTGCCCGACAGGGTCCATGATTGTTTCTGTTGTCTTATATTTATACCACCTGTAAGTGTACATTATGGATTGCAATAAATGATTTTGATTTGATTTGATTTGATTTAGTAAGTAGTCAGTGTGGCCACAAAAGTTCTAACTTTTGTGAAGGAATAATTAAAATATTACAAGATTTAGATTAAAATGAATAAAACCTTACACTACTATATAGCATAAACGCCTTTGGGTCTTCTACTAGATCAACACAATACAATAAATAACTGTTCGATGATAAATTTTAATTAGCGAAACGAAAGCCAACAAAAAAAAACGATACATTACAATGTATTTTTAAATAGTTTTAAAACAGTCACACAGCCACTAATTATGCGTCTTTAATAAAATAACCAATTTAATAAAGTATTTAATTTAATGGATCATATTACAATATCACAGTGATATTTTTCTTGATTTGTTTTAATTCACTTTTAATCATTTTTATCATGATCAATAATTGATGTTTTATTTTTGTATGATCAATGCAATAATCGTTGTTTTTTGAAGTGAAACTTCTTTTGGCGCATGAGGGTAAAATTTTTACAGATGAAACGTCACGCCGGTATGCAACGGAAGTAGTAGAATACATTACAATGTCTTTGAACGGAAGTGTCAGAAAAGAGAGAGAGAGTGATCGAGACCATGAAGGTTTTCATCTATACCTTCATGATCGAGACCGATTGAGAGAGAGTAAGACAGGGCTTCTATTAGTTTTAATAAATATAATAATTTTATTAAAATGGGTGCCAAGAAACCAAGATGGCGTCGACGACAATTTGCAAATTTTTCGTCATGGGTGTCATTTTCATGATTCCCGAGGTCGCTTAAACGATTATGGGGTCGAAATTAAAACCCAAGATGGCGCCGAGGAAATTTTGCAAATTTTTCGTCATCGGTGTCATTTTCATGGTTCCCAAGGTCGCTTAAAACGATTATGGGTTCGAAATTAAAACCCAAGATGGCGCCGACGACAATTTGTAAATTTTTCATCACGTGTGTCATTTTCATGGTACCCGAAGTCGCTAAAAACGATTATGGGGTCGAAATTAGAATCCAAGATGGCGCCGAGAAAAATATGCATTTTTTTCATCATGGGTGTCATTTTCATGGTACCCGAGGTCGCTAAAAACGATTATGGGGTCGAAATTAGAATCCAAGATGGCGCCGAGAAAATATGCATTTTTTTCATCATGGGTGTCATTTTCATGGTACCCGAGGTCGCTAAAAACGATTATGGGGTCGAAATTAGAATCCAAGATGGCGCCGAGAAAAATATGCATTTTTTTCATCATGGGTGTCATTTTCATGGTACCCGAGGTCGCTAAAAACGATTATGGGGTCGAAATTAGAATCCAAGATGGCGCCGAGAAAAATATGCATTTTTTTTATCATGGGTGTCATTTTCATGGTACCCGAGGTCGCTAAAAACGATTATGGGGTCGAAATTAGAATCCAAGATGGCGCCGAGAAAAATATGCATTTTTTTCATCATGGGTGTCATTTTCATGGTACCCGAGGTCGCTAAAAACGATTATGGGGTCGAAATCAGAATCCAAGATGGCACCGAGAAAAATATGCATTTTTTTGTGATAAGTAATTTTTAAGATTTGCGAGGTCACTAAAAATAAAAATGAGGTCAAGCTTTCGCGGAAATGTCTATCGCGCAAAAGTTCCTGATCCAAGATGGAGGACATTTCTCTATATGAAATTAAATGTATTCGTCTCAATCTCAATCTAGAATTTTTGCATGTGAGACCATAGACGAAGCGCATTTGCATAATAGTTACTGTTTTACAAATTGTGTATCTCGCTATTGTTAATTATTGTAACAATACTTATTTATATTTATTTTAGATAAACGTTATGTCAAACACTGTAAATATTGAAGAAATAAATTGAAAAAATTAAATTTATAATTTACATTAATTTTCAAACCTTTTTTTATTTTAATGACAATTAAATTCCTAACCTATCTTCCTTTTTCCCTTCCTCTTAATCTTGGAAATTTAAAGTTTTAGATTTGTATAAATATAAACAAGATTTATAAATTAGTTCGCCAAAGAAGTTTCACTTCTGACATGTGTACTTTGTACGCACGCATGTTTTTTTTTTCCTATTCAAGACATGTTCAAAATTATTTCAGAACAAATTTAATTTATAATATATATGTACCTATAAATACTCTTGTCAAAAATATCAGTAGTAAATATTTCGAGGTCGCTAAAAACGATTATGGGGTCGAAATTAGAATCCAAGATGGCGCCGAGAAAAATATGCATTTTTTTTATCATGGGTGTCATTTTCATGGTACCCGAGGTCGCTAAAAACGATTATGGGGTCGAAATTAGAATCCAAGATGGCGCCGAGAAAAATATGCATTTTTTTCATCATGGGTGTCATTTTCATGGTACCCGAGGTCGCTAAAAACGATTATGGGGTCGAAATCAGAATCCAAGATGGCACCGAGAAAAATATGCATTTTTTTGTGATAAGTAATTTTTAAGATTTGCGAGGTCACTAAAAATAAAAATGAGGTCAAGCTTTCGCGGAAATGTCTATCGCGCAAAAGTTCCTGATCCAAGATGGAGGACATTTCTCTATATGAAATTAAATGTATTCGTCTCAATCTCAATCTAGAATTTTTGCATGTGAGACCATAGACGAAGCGCATTTGCATAATAGTTACTGTTTTACAAATTGTGTATCTCGCTATTGTTAATTATTGTAACAATACTTATTTATATTTATTTTAGATAAACGTTATGTCAAACACTGTAAATATTGAAGAAATAAATTGAAAAAATTAAATTTATAATTTACATTAATTTTCAAACCTTTTTTTATTTTAATGACAATTAAATTCCTAACCTATCTTCCTTTTTCCCTTCCTCTTAATCTTGGAAATTTAAAGTTTTAGATTTGTATAAATATAAACAAGATTTATAAATTAGTTCGCCAAAGAAGTTTCACTTCTGACATGTGTACTTTGTACGCACGCATGTTTTTTTTTTCCTATTCAAGACATGTTCAAAATTATTTCAGAACAAATTTAATTTATAATATATATGTACCTATAAATACTCTTGTCAAAAATATCAGTAGTAAATATTTAAATAAATATTAAGATTTGTAACATTTTCGGAACTTATCAACTTCAATTGATTTTACGATTCTACTAATTTTCGATATTTGTTTTAAAACTATTTTAAATCGAATGTATTTATTTTGAAATATCTTAATTATTTATACAGGTTCATAAAAATGTGTACTTATTCACTTTTTTCATGAAACTTTAAATCAGTGCTATTTTAATTAGATTTTTGCATATTTTCCATATTGTTCATTCTTTTTCATTCACTCTTTCATTTTTCGTTTTCTTGCACTGGTAACCCCATGTATTCAATTTAAGAAATGTCAAACTCGATTTAAGTGCTGTCAGAACACTTCCTAATTTTAGTTGCTACGGTTTCCCGAATAGCGTTTTGAACTACTTAAAATTAGAAAATTTTAGTGCTAGTTTAAGTTAGTCGAGCGTACAGCTGAATTAGCACCATTGTGACCTGTCTTTGTATGAAAAGTTGATTTGGGCAAGTTGCTCAGATTTATGCACCTGAGTATCACGCTATATATACGCACTCATTTTAATTAAGTAGTGCATTAGAACAGTTGAAAATACATACTTGTCATTGCTAAGCAGTTCCTTTAACGCAGCCTCGATGTCATCAACCATATCGGGATGAAAGTCAACCCTCAGCGCGTAACCGTTTCGTTTGGCGCGCTCAGCGTTGCTCGGCTGGTCACCGAACACGGGCACAGCCAGCATCGGGACCCCCGCGTGGACAGCTTCTAACGCGCTCAGCTGCCCGCCATGGGTGATGAATAGCTTCACATTTGGATGGGCTGTGGAGATGTGGAGAAGCATTTATTATTAGAGGTGCTCGTGGATAATTATAAGCCGTACGGTTTGACCGATAATAAAGGTAAAGCCGCGCTCGCCGCGGTTAGTCCGTGGATGGGTGACCATTTGTAAACCTCCCGAGACCCCTCCGTGCCTCAGAAAGCTCGTTAAGCCGTTGGTCCCGACTGTCATACGGTGATCTTTGACAGTCGTTAAGTCATTACAATTCTGACAAACAGTCTTTCTATGGGAAAATACGCATTGCGCCGACCCCATATGAATGGGATAAGGGCAGGAAGAAGAAGAGAGTCTTTCTATGGGAATGGGATACTGTATTACCCAGTGAAATGGGTTGTGGAGGTCAGATAGGCAGTCGCTCCATGTAAAATATAGTATTCAGCTAAATCCGGTAAGACTGGAAGCCGACCCCAACATAGCTTGGGAAAATGCTAGGCAGAAAAAGACGTTGTTAAAGTATTGTTTTCTGAGGTTTACGCGAATGTTAGAAATTTAAATAAAACTAATTTTAAACGGATTCTATCGCGGTTTATTTACGCCTGTGCAAACGGGCAGTCTGTCCGTGACCATGACACCTGCAAAGGCGTCGAAACGTCGGGAACTAAAATCTAATTCGCGATAGAATCCGTTTATTTATAAAAGTAGTTTAGTTTAGTAGGGACGCAAATAAGTTTACCTTTTTAATGTCTTTAGAGAATTAAAAAATATTACACATACTCGCTTCAGTAACAAAAAACTATAAAGATTGTATTAAATGGTAAATTCGTGTGACGTCAGTCTCTACGACAAATTTTGATAAAATTAAAATACTCCTTATGACAGGTTTGACATACCAAGTATGCTGGGCTGTGGCATCCAGGGCCGCACGTGGACGTTCGCCGGCAGATTCTTGAGGGGCTCCTCAAACTTCCACAGCACGGTGTACGGCAGCTTAGCGAAGATCTTGAGCAGACCAGCGCGTGTGTGCTCAGGTAGGTGCGCGGATCGCACCACTGACCCCATGCTGAAGTAGATGACGCCGTTCTTGGAGTTGTCTAGTAGATCTTGGAGGTCCTGTAAGTTTTGGGACAGGTTTTGTATCTTCTGCCTCGCTTTTATCCCAAGCTGTACCGCATTCAGCTGATTACCGTAATTTAAATGCAGCGACTGCCTATCTGACCTCCACAGTATCCCATAGTAAGACTGTCAAAGATCGACGTGAGACATGATTGGGACCAATAGCTTATCATGCTTTCCGAGGCATGGACGGGTTTCGTTACGTTTATATATGATCACCTATCCACGGACCAACGGGGCTTAAGCTTTGTTATTGGTCAAACCGTATTGCTTACACTTAGCCACGAGCCCCTCTAAGGTTATATATTGGGTTGTAAATAAAAATCATAATTATGAGTTCTCGTGTGCCATGAAAGTAAAAATTACTAAAAATAGACCAAAGAGGTATATAACGTAGTAGGCAGGTACAATTGTGGTCTGCTGGAGTTGCGCAGAGCTTGCGTAAGTGATCCCGCGGCTCCAGCAAAGGCAAAGACGTTACCGGGGTGTTTTTAGTCAGTGTAAGTCCGACATATCCCCACGCTGTGCCCTCAGCGTGGGTTGAAGGCAATAGCGTTTCACCCCGCCAAAAATTAGTGGTAGTCTGACCCCAGACCACCATGAATGTCGCTCACGGTGGCTTCCCTCAACGAGATTAGCCATCAGCGCAGGACCTTTACCCTTATATTCTGATGACGGTAGACCGACACGACCAGATCAAGCAGAGGACCAACAGCTTTACGTGGCTTTCGAGACACAGAGGTGTAAAAACATACTAATTTCCTGAATTTTTTGAGCAAATCAGGAAATCAATTTAATGGCAGATCATCAAATAATTATCTAAACAGAAAATACCTCCAGTAACTACTTTTTTGGCCCCACCCGAGATTCGAACCCGAGAAATCGTGCACGGCAGTCACACATGCGACCACTGGACCAAATGATCGTTACAACAGCTGAAGATTCAAAACCAACCTTGGGCAATGGCGCAGCAGTTTCACTGAAATGATATCCAGCAATGTTGATAACATTTGGTGGGGTGCTGAAGGTTGGTGAAAGAGACTCGTGGGCGTTCAACAGTAGTATGGAGACGTTGTGATAAGCGTCTTCGAAGGACGGAAGCTGGACCCCACGGGCTGCGGCGATGGGACCAAAGGTAGACTCGTATAGCGCCACTTCTTCGTGGCGGTTCCACCTGGACAAAAAAAATGTTTTCATTTATTGCACGTAAATGGAAAAACCGCTTGATTTTCGGGACATGATCAGTGTTGAAAAAATAATATAGAGTTTCTTCTTCGCAAACTAACTCATCAATGATGTTACTTTAAATAAATTGATAACTAGCTGCGCCAAAAGTTAAAAGTGATAAATAATTAATAAATGTAACGTTTTTCGAGTGATTACGTCTTTTTTTTTAGTATTAAAACCTATAAATTATCCGAATTGGTCCAGCCATTCTTGAGTTACGCACTTACCAGCATTCATTTTTATTATATAAGATAACAACTCTATAACAGTCTAGAACAAAAGTTACAGCCGATACTGTCTTCAATTATAGTGATGACTGTATTGAAACGTACGTTTTTTTTCCGAATTCAACCTTATCCGCAAGGAATAAAGTGGTTTTACAAAGCAGCGTACACGATTTTATCTTCTGAAATGACAATGGATATTACTGTATTTGTTTGATTATTTTCGAGAACGGGTTTAAGACACTGCGTCTTGGGTTTAAAATGATTGCGCGACCGTGCGTTTAAACATTCTTTATTCCATTGAATGTCCTATTAAGAGATCGCGGTCATGCGATGCGATCATAGACTTTTCAAATCATCGCAAAATTTAAATGCAATAGGCGCCTAAAAATAATATTCTTTGTCTACAAATTGCTAACACTCCACAAGGACGGAGCCTCAGGAAAAGCTAATACAATTTTCTATGAGGAAGTTATTTTATTATCAGTACTTAGCGCTCATGTCATCCATCGTACCGTAGTACCTTACAAGTGTCAGGGCACGAAGTACAAAAATTTTTCAATGAATCTTGTGTTTTTTCCATATTAATGTTAAATGCAAACAATTTGGAACAAGGTAAAGGTAAGCTCTACATCCGAAATATTGGATACTATCATCATCTGGATTGTGTGAAAGATGATATGAGAAAGAAAGGAGTGGATGCCACGATGACGAGTAATAGAGAGGAATGGAAGGAAAATACGCATTGCGCCGACCCCATATGAATGGGATAAGGGCAGGAAGAAGATCATCATCTGCGTAGCCTTTTTCCAAGCTATGTTCAGGTCGGCTACCAGTTTTACCGAATTTTACATGGAGAGCCGCTCCATATAAAATATCTAACCTATCTGACCTCCACAACTGATTTTACTGGGTAACACGGTATCCCATAGTAAGACTGGTTGTCAGAATTGTAATGACTTAACGATTGTCAAAGATCACCGTATGAAAATCAGTACTAAAGGCTTCATGCTTGCAGAGGCACGGATGCGTCTCGGTCACCCATCCACGAAACAACCGCGGCTAAACCTTTATTTTCGGTCAACATTTAGCCAACCTTTATGTACGGTTTATATTTAGCCAAGAGTCGAAATCTATGATGTATAATATATAATAATACCAGCCTATATACGTCCCACTGCTGGGCACAGGCCTCTTCCCATATAGAGAAGGGATGAGCATTGATCACCACGCTTGCTCATTGCGGGTTGGCGATTTCAGATTCCAATAGTTTGAATTCCAGGTTTCCTCACGATGTTTTCCTTCACCGTTTGTCAATGGTGTCTTAGAATGATTAAGAAAGTACATATAACTTTGAAAAAGTCACATTGGTACTTGCCTGGGTTCGAACCTGCAACCATGTGCATGTGTATCCGGTCATTGAACCGCTAGGCCACCACGACATTTTGATCTATGATGTGTATGCTTACAATTGACTAAGAACGAAAGCTGAGAAGATGAAGACGTTGATAGCTCTGTTCACAAAACCCATTGGAGTAGGACTATCGTTGAACATGAGAGGGACGGTTGAGATGGAGCGCACGTCGTCAACCTGTAGCTCCAGGAACGGAGATAGCTGCATGCCGTTGAATAGAATCCAGGGAACTTGCTGGACTGCTGCTAGTCTGTGAAAATAAAACAAAGTTGGTTTTAAAAAAAGTTCCAGAAGGGGTGGATTTTGGAAATCCTTGATTTGTTGGACTCATCTCCGTCCCAAATACCAGTCTGGGATAAATCTATACTAATATTATAAAACTGAAGAGTTAGTTTGTTTATTTGATTGTTTGAACGCGCTAATCTCAGGAACTACTGATCCGATTTGAATAATTCTATCACTGTTAGATAGCCCACTTATTGAGAAAGGCTATAGGCTATAGGCTATTTGCAGCGGTAACCAATGCCCACGCGAGCGGAGCCGCGAGCAACAGCTAGTATTTAATACAAGGCAAAACCGCGTCTCTAACTTACCTTGCATTCTCATACGATCACCTCTGAATTCTACGCTATCCATTACAGAATTAATTTTCTATATCAATCTTCGTAACAAATAGACAAAACTCCTCTCTTTTTGAAGTCCAAAAGTCGTTAAAAATACCACTTGACTAGACGGGGTTTTTTTAACATTTTCCATCAGTGTTCGGATGGATCGGAGAGGTGTTCGATGAAAAGTGACTCACCCAGCAGGTATTTCGGAGAAGAAGGCCTCAGAGACGACTGCATCGAACTGTGTGTTGATCAGCGCGTGCTTTAACGCCGGCAATGTCAAGCCAGCCATTGTCACGTTCCTGGCAAACTCTTTGATGAAGGCTACGTCCATCTTTTCATCAGTATTCAGCATGTTCTTGTCTGAAATTATAAGATGATTATCAGTTATAGCAACATAATAACCATCCAAGGCAAACCACACAGCATCACATCCTCACTGACCAAGTAAAATTGATTTACCAGCCAAATTCGCCTATCGCCCTGTATAAAATGTGTAAATTTTTTACTTAAACTACTGAATCGATTTTGATGAAAATATATATCACTTCTGATGAGAAACATAACTTTTGGAAGCGATCCCAATTGCCAGAGATATCGCATAACAAACATACATAAAATCATACCGTCGTAGTCAGAAACCTCCTCCTTTAATATAACCGTCTTCAAAAGAGGAAAAAAATGGAAGGGATAGTTTTGGCATCAGAATTTCTTAAAATGATGGTTCAGATTCAGACACAAATTATTAAAATCCTTAGTCCTTACAATGTGATTAGTAATTTTAAAGTCAAATAAAACAGTATGCACCTCAACTTTTAAATTCGATGTGGCAATTATCAGTTCTGATGTTTGTTGAGGCTAATTATTTGAGTATTTGACTTGGCGAGAATCAGCTCAGCCAATCGCAATCCACCTTGAAGGAAAGTACTCTAAATACTGGAGAAAGCAAGTTATGCTCAAAGAAAACACCCTTTGTTTTTTAAAGAAATCAAACTGCATTCATTGGTTTTAGCAAAATAGGTACCCTTATCCCCCGGGAATCAATGGGGTAAAATGTGAAAAATTAACACCCAGTAACCCTGATCGGCCAAGCGTATTTTCTAAAATTTATAAATGCAGTAGTAGTTCTTTTTGAAATATAGGAGCGTTTCCTTTGAGCATAATTTGCTATATCCAGTATTTAGAGCAGGTACTGGGATATAGGGATCCAGGTGGGATTAAAAAAAATCCACCTACCTAAACCATCCTATTTTTATGTAATTACATTCTAAGCAAATAAAGACCTATTCTATTATACAGGGTGAAATTTAATAGATGCGACAAATTTAAATATACAATAATACGTGTTGTCAAGAAAATGTAGAAAATATCAAATGTAAAATTAAAAAATAATTGATGAGTATTACGAAAAGCGTTAAAATAATTAAAGTATCAAAGAATTTCGCGTACTACCATTTTCGTGTAGTGGGCACGATTTAATTTTTCTTATTTATTTTTCATATTAAATATTTTGCTGGAATACCGATAATTCGTACTTAAATAAAGATAATAACATCAATGGACCTTTTGAAAACGATGATCGCGTAATTTTTTTTAACAATTTAGATTGTAGAAAAAACAGTTTATAATTGCTATGTTACTGAAACTGAAGCTCCCATTTTTTTTTGTCGCATTCATTCAATTTCACCCTGTATTTTATTCCACTCTGTATACCTTTAAACCTTTTTTTTTAATTCGTTTTTTTTTCATACATACCAGCAGCAAAGCCCACGGTGACACTAGCATCTATTATGTGTAAGTTCTTCGGAGGATTCTTCCCAACTTTATCAGGGTAAGGTGTGACCCAGGTGATCTAAAAACAAAATCTTTTCTTCACTTCTTCTGCCTCGCCTTTTTCCTAGCTGTATTTGTTTGGCTTACAGTTGTACTGGATTTAGCTTTAACATGGAGGTATTACAGTATCCTTTAGTAAGACTGGTTGTAGGAATTGTAATAACTTAACAACTGTCAAAAATCACTTTCGGGACATGACATTCGAGACCAACAGCTTAACGTGCTTTCCGAGGCACGGAGGGGTCTCGCTATGTTTACAAATAGGCACTCAACTACGGACAAACCGTTGCAAGCTAAGCCATTAAAGTCCCTCACAATTTTACTGTCGTCATTTTTAGTTTACAAGTCTAATTTTGACGGGCCTGTTAGTCTAGTGGTTAGTGACCCTAACTGATGAGCCAGAGGTCGTGGGCTCGATTCCCACTCCGGACAAATCTTTGTGTGGTGAGTACGATCATTTGTTGTGTGTCTGGGTGTAATTTATCTATATGTATGT
The DNA here is from genome assembly GCA_950381575.1 of Plusia festucae. Classification (NCBI taxonomy): domain Eukaryota; kingdom Metazoa; phylum Arthropoda; class Insecta; order Lepidoptera; family Noctuidae; genus Plusia; species Plusia festucae. The sequence goes on from OX494457.1 coordinate 2,929,550, forward strand.
ATGTATTTAGATATATATAAGTATGTTTATCAGTTGTCTGGTTTCCATAGTACAGGCTCTACCTAGTTTGGGATCAGATGGCCGTGTGTGGGTTGTCCCAAGATTTAGATATAAATTGTCGAATACTGAAACGTCAATTAGCTTACGGCCACCCTTGTGTCTAGTCTCTTGCTGTCTTGTCAGATAAGGTGAAAAGTAGTGACAGATAGATATTTAAGAGCGTTTTAAAGTTTATTAGCATTTTAGTATTCGGGGATAATACTTTTTCATTATCTTCAATCATGAAATATTAAAGAACGCCCGCGATCTAGCTGTCAGTTTAACAGGTGTATTTTAATTTCGTTCCAAAAGAGCACTTGTTTACATAGTACATACATTCGAAAAGCCTGTTGGTCTAGTGGTTAGTGACCCTGACTGCTAAGCCGGAGGTCGTGGGTTCGATTCCCACCCAGAACAAATCTTTGTGTGACGAGCACGATCATTTGTTCTGTGTCTGGGTGTAATATATCAGATGTATTTAGAAATATATAAGTATGTTTATCAGTTGTCTCAGTTGTCATAGCCTAACCGACCACGTCACAAAAGAACTTGATAAAGGAAACCAGACCTTAGGCGTTTTCCTAGATCTAGCCAAAGCGTTCGATACCGTGTCCATTTGTAAACTACTTAAAAAACTAGAATGCTTGGGTATAAGAGGTAAACAACTTAATATGTTCGCAGACTATTTAGACGACCGATACCAATGTACAAGAATAGGTAATATCGTAAGCGATGATCAGAAAATTTCTGGTTACGGTGTTCCCCAAGGAAGTATTTTGGGTCCTACGTTATTCCTAATCTATATTAACGATTTATGTAATTTAAATTTATTGAATGGGAAAATAATTTCATATGCCGACGATACGGCGGTAATCTTTTCTGCTAATACCAGGCAGGAACTATACGCTTCCGCCCAACTAGGTTTCAATCTCGTAAATAATTGGCTCAGTCACAACTTACTAACATTAAATGCTGAAAAGACTAAATTCATTCACTTTCACATGAGAATGCCACATCCTAACATCACTAACCCTTATCTGTACGCTCACCAATGCAATAATCCGACAGTTAACATGTGCACTTGTCCACGCATCGTCGAAACTAATAACATAAAATATCTTGGAATTATTATCGACCAAACACTGTCATTTAAACTGCACATAGAGAGTTTAGTGAATAGGGTGCGTAAATTAATGTACGTATTCAAGAAACTAAGAACTATTGCAGATTCAAAATTAATCACCCAAATATACTTGGCCCTATGTCAATCCATAATCCAATACTGCATTACCTCTTGGGGTGGAGCTCCAAAAACTGTTATGCTTCCCCTTGAACGAGCACAGAGAGCCATCTTAAAAGTAGCTAACTCTTACCCCTATTTTTATTATATAAATCCACCCACTCTATTATTATATAAATCCTGCAACGTTTTGACTGTTCGGCAAATTTTTATTATGCAAATTGTATTAAAACAGCACACTATGCTTACGCACAACTCCGATTTTAATAATAAGAGACGGAAAGATATTGTCTGCACGACTTTGTCAAGCATTAGACATATTTTCTTAAATAGATTCTTTTCATTTTTAGGACCTTTTTTATACAATAGACTAAATAGGGAAATAAGTATTTATAATTCAAATTACTTTAGCTGTAAAAATATCTTGAAAGAATACATCAAAAATTTGTCGTACGAACAGACAGAGAACTTACTTTTAGTATGTAAATAAATATAATTTTTGTTAAATGTACATTTAAACTGTCACTGCAGCGATCTCCGTTTGTTTTATATTTAAGTTATTTTAAGGTCATTCTATAAAGTTATGTAAGCACTAACTAGTCTGAGGCACAGGTTTCGACCTAGTTCAGACAATTGTGCAATATTGCACTTTATTTTATTATGTTAGATAATATTGTTTATAATGATGTACCTATGTGTTTATGAATAAATGATTATTTATTTATTTTATTTATTTATTTATTTGTCTGGTTACCATAGTACAGGCTCTGCCTAGTTTGGGATCAGATGGCCGTGTGTGAGCTGTCCCAAGATATTTATTTGTTTGGTTCTTGAAATAATAGAATTGTTAATGATACACGCGCCATTTTGACTTTTACTTTAAAAACAATATACAACCGAAATTCGATTCGAGACTTTTTGAAATTGTTTAATTTGATTTTTAGTTTTTTTTCTATATTAATGATGAGGGGCCATCCATAAATTACATCACCCGTTAAGGGGGAGGGATGGGGTCGACGTTGTTAGACATTGTGTGACAAGGGGTGGGAGGAATTTTATTACTAACATATTTAAATTGAAATAAAACCAATTTTGGAACTGCTTTTTTAAATAAATAATTATTTTTAGAATTAAAACTGTAAAATACGTCGAAGTAGGTAGGGTCCAGCGTTGCCAGATTTTTTTTTAGCCAAGTCGGGATTTTGGAACTATTTGAGTGAAAAAAGCGGGATCCTTTCGTTGAAAGCGGGACATAGTAAAAAACGTATATAATCAGAAGTTTTTAAATATATATCTTTTTATTTTAGTCCAAATTACGTTTACATGACAATAGATAGCAAGATTATTGATTATAAAAATATGGCGTTTCAAGCAATAGACTGAGGAGTGAGTGGTACAAATTGCAACTTACAAGTTATCTCCGAAAAGCGGGACTGAGCCTGTCCCGCGCGGGACATTTAATTTTAATTGAAAAATCGGGACGTCCCGCCAAAATCGGGACGTCTGGCAACGCTGTAGGGTCCCACAAATATGACCAGCTGCGACAAGGACGAGGGGGGAATCAGAAGAATGAAATTCGTATGACGTATTTTAAAACTTGGTATAATTATTTATTATTCTCACCTCATGTCCCGCTTTGAGAAGCGCGTCCACTACGCCTTTGCCTAGAGTGTTATGGCTGTGTGAAGGCATTGGGACAAAACATAGTATATGGTACGCATGCGCACACGACACCACCGCAAGCAGCAGTACACATAGCTTCATCATCTGAAAAGAAAAGTACACCATTATGATCTCTTTTTTTTTGAGGAGATTATTACTGCTTCAGCTGCCTAAGTTTTCGAGAGGTCGTGGGTTTGATTCCCACCCAGGACAAATCTTTGTGTGATAAGCACGATAATTTGTTCTGTATCTGGATGTTATACAACATGTAACAAAAACCCTGTCCGATCCCTGAGAGTATTATTCGGTATCGTACTGCGAACACATACGTAGCCATTAAATGGATTGGAGATGATTATTTTTCCCCACTGAAAATAATTAAATAAAAATAAAAACTGATCCTAGGCAACAGCAACACTGACCGCTCCTCAAAGTTCACGTACTCACTACCTACAGTTTGGTGTCAAAGATGCCGCCTATGCGAGACGGTTCATGAACTGTCCACGAATACGCTTTTATTGGATCTGACAGGGGTTTTGTTACATGTTGTAAATCTATAATATGTACCATTCATCGATGTCGTGGTGGCCTAGTGGTTCAATGACGGATTCGCATGCACATGGTTGCAAGTTCGAACCAGGCAAGTACCTACCAATGTGACTTTTTTAAAGTTATATGTACTTTCTTAATTATTCTAAGACACCATTGACAAACGGTAACGGAAAACATCGTGAGGAAATCTGGATTCCAAAAATTGGAATCTGAAATCGCTGAGCAAGCGTGGTGATCAATGCTCATTCCTTCTCTGAAGAAGAGGCCTGTGCCCAGCAGTAGGAAGTTTATAGGCCGGTATTATTATATTATATTATTATTCATCGATGAACATTATTCCGACATTCAGTACTGAACTCCGCAATGACAGCTGAGGGCACCTCCTGCAGGGTTTGGGCCTCGAAGTAGTTCGTTGCTTACTATCACAGCAATACAACAAGCAAGGTTGGAACAACGAAATGATTAATTCGGGATTTTTAACCAGTTTGACCGGCTCTCAGGCTGGTATTAGGTAGGGGGGGGGGCAACGTTAACGTCACTGTTATTATTTACACGCGACGGGCCTCGCCAGCGAGGACTGACACGGCAGAGTCGGCGGTTGTGTGGAGTGTATAGTTTTTGAATTAAACCCCTCTTGAATTCAGTTATATAAGATAACATCATCTCGTTGTCCTTTTCCCTTTTATAGATGGGGTCGGCGCAATGCGTATTTTTCTTCCATTCCTCTCTATTACTCGTCATAGCATCATCCATCCTTTCTTCCTCTTGTTCTTGGATGTTTGTTACTCAATCACCCAAAAACGGCTGAACGCATTTGGATGAAATTTGGCATGCATATAGCCTTTGACATGGAAAAGAGAATAGGCTGCCTTTTATCCCGATTCCTTAAGTAGTTCCCGAGGGAAAATTGAAAATTGTTTACGAGCTAAGCCTAATTGAAATTTGGTAATTTTCTCTATTACAGCGCAAGCTATATCACGGGTAAAAAATTTATTCCATTTTTCATTACCAAATAGGTAATGAAAATGGAATAAATTTTTCAATTGTTAAATTTTAAAATTGGGTCCAAAAAGAAATGAAACATGTAAAGTTACATTTTTCATTTCTTTTTGGACCCAATTCTGAAGACCACGCACCACATATGACTAAAAACTTAAAATAATATCTCACTTCAGATATTTAGCACCAAACATTATTCTATTACACTAATGATAGGCATCACGAAGTATTACAAGTAGGTAGGCATATTTGAAGATTAATTATTGTAGATAAGTAAATAAGTTACTTAAGCCTGCTTTAGAATATGTTTATCTTGAATCCGTATTTAAATAAATACTATTATCTCGTATCAGCATGTCCATATCAGTCGGTGAAGTCAACATTATATTACAGCTGAGTCGTGATTGCAAGTTATATTTACTTATCAATTTATTATCAACATTAAATGAAGTTAATACAGTTTTATTTGCGCCATCTGTTGTTAATATGTATCAAAAAATTTAAGTTCAACTTTGACTGCACGGATAGCCGAGTATAGGTCACCACGCTAATTACCACTGTGCGCGACGTGCTGCGAGCTCGGTCCCCGCATGGGACAAGCATTTGTGTGATCCACAAATGCTTGTTCCAAGTCTGGGTGTTCTTTGTGCATGTGATTTGAATGTTTGTGAAACCCCCGCGATACAAGGATTAAATTCCTTAGGGCGGGGGTCGTTTAAAAAAAATTACTTCCCGGTTGCAGATTCAGCAAAACTCTATAAAACACTTATGGTTTGGATTTAAAGCAACAATCGTGATAAACTTTTAATATAATATATAATACCGGCCTATAAATGTCCCACTACTGGGCACAGGCCTCTTCCCATATAGAGAAGGGATGAGCATTGATCACCACGCTTGCTCATTGCGGGTTGGCGATTTCAGATTCTCTTTTTGGAATCCAGGTTTCCTCACGATGTTTTCCTTCACCGCTTGTCAATGATGTCTTAGAATAATTAAGAAAGTACATATAACTTCGAAAAAGTCACATTGGTACTTGCCTGGGTTCGAACCTGCAACCATGTGGATTCGAATCCGGTCATTGAACCGCTAGGCCACCACGACAATTGACTTTTAATATAACAATTGAATTTTTCATCTTTAATACAGCTGTTCCCCGGGACTCCGCCCTCGGTACCTAATTTTTTAGTAAAAAATATAGCTTATGCTATTCAGGGTGAATGTAGCTTTCTAATGGTGAGTTTATTCATTACAAACCCACAAAAATACAAATCTTTCCTCTTTATAATATTAGTGTAGATAATAATAATATTTCAATGTATATTATTTCAACGGCTTTGAAATGCTAATAATCAACCTGTTTATTTTATAAACAATTCCATATCTACTTGGTATGCTATATAGCAAATACTGATACAAGTACTTTTCCACGTACGTTGTACGTTCTATATGTATAAATATGTATTTAGAAATATACAGGATTATTTTTTATGGAGTGCGTATATTCAACGAGGTAATCAGGTGCATAAAACTGAACAGCTTTTTCCAAGAAACATAGGTCGAAATCTTATAATTGAAAATCAACTTTTCATACAAACAAGTCACGTGACCTGTCGCTTTGTATGAAACATTCATTTTCAATTTTAAGATTTCGAGCCATGTTCCTTGGGGACTCCATAAAAAATAATCCTGTATAAATACGTTTATCAGTTGTCTGGTCACCATAGTACAGGCTCTGCCTAGTTTGGGATCAGATTTAAACCGTGTGTGAGGCGTGCCGAAATATAATAATTATATTATTAGTATATATAGAAATGTAATTTGTCTAAGGGCAGGTCATAGGTCTTTTGTTTCGTAAACAATAAATTAATTATGGCGATACAGTGAATGTAAATGTCGGAAAGGTTTTTTTTTTTTGTAAGTATTTTTTTTTTATAAATGTGGACAACATCACATACATTGCTCCGAATCCAAGGTAAGTAGCTAAAGCACTTGTGTTATGGAATCAGAGACAACGAAGGTACCACAAACACCCAGACCCGAGACAATGTAGAAAAGTGTTTTCCTACATTGACCCGTCCGGGGATCGAACCCGGGACCTCAGAGCTGGCGACACCTTGAAAACCGGTGTATACGCCACTTGACCACGGAGGTCGTCAGATTTATTACATCTCAATCTACCTGCCGCCGCGGCTTTGTCTGTATAAATTCCATTGTTGTTTCATGTTAGCGCAGATCCCTAATTCATCATTATCTGCCTAAAGAAGGAAAGATGAAGAAACATTAAAATTTATTTTTACTGAAGACAAGTAGTACCAAATTGACCATTGGTGCACATTCAACTCATATTCTGCCTGTATAAGTAGCCTTGGCTTTTTCCAGCTATGTTGGGGTCGGCTTCCAGTCTTACCGGATTTAGCTGAATACCGTATTTTACATGGAGCGACTGCCTATCTAACCTTACAACCTATTTTACTAGGTAGCACAGTATCCCATAGTAAGACTAAAATATAAAGACGTAAAGTTTTTGTGTTTGTCTGTGGGAAGTAATCTCTTTAACTACTGAACCGATTTTGATAATTCCTTTACAGTGCAAGATAATTGGATATTGTGTGGGACGCAACTTGGCCATGGTTGCTAATGTTCTTAGTTCAGCGGCCTCTCCCGGCGCTGCTGCTGAAGCCACGGCCACCTTAAAACGGTGGAAATATAATAAACTAATAGGTTTTTTTTTTTGAGTCATTTGAGGTTAATACTCTCGGGACATGGGGACCATATTGTGTACAAATTCCTTTTAAGGAACTTGACAAAACTTTTAGTTTACTCTACCCATCACTAGCGGCACTTTTTTGCACATACAAATAGCCTTATTCCACGTTTGCCCTCATCGACAAAAATACGACGAATTTTTTAATGCTTGTTTACCATTATTAAACTGACTGATGTAATTTTAAATGGGGCCGCTTTGAGGTTTTAAATTATCTATAATCATTATAGCATCTGTAAAAAGTGGTCCTGAACTGGCGAACTTCCTCTGTTTTTTCGTCCGTAAAAAATGGATGCCCTTCGCTATACATAATCTTTCGTAAGAAAAACAACGAAGATATTATTTATTTTATGGTATTCAATTTGTTGTCCTATGTTTCTTGCAAATTAATGTTTAGTTCAGTCAGAAAAAAAAATTGACGATGTGGCCTAGCGTTCAATGAATGGATCTGTATGTACCTGTTTTTTTTTTAATGTTTCTAGCAATGTTGGTCGCACATTAATAGTAATCTCGTTAACCCCTCGTGCTAAGCTAAGATGCTTGTGTTACGAGTGGGTTCACGTCGGTAGTGTAATGGGTGGGATTCGAACCCGCAACCACATGATCCGACGCCCTAGCCATTAGGCTACCGCCGCTTGATATAATACCTTGAGGTAGTAGGTTCGAATCAATTAAAGGAAAGCACCAATGTGACTATTCCAAAATTATGTATTTTTTTTTATTCTTAGACATCATTGACAATCGGTGAAGGAAAAAATTGTGAATAAATATAAAGTAAATATTTTGGGACAATCTCACACACGGTCATCTGATCCCAAACTAGGCAGAGCCTGTACTATGGTAACCAAACAACTGATAAACATAATTATATATTTCTAAATACATACATATTATAGATAAATAACACCCAGACACAGAACAAATGATCGTGCCCATCACACAAAGATTTGTCCTGGGTGGGAATCGAACCCACGACCTCCGGCTTAGCATTCAGGTTCACTAACCACTAGACCAACAGGCCCGTCAATATGAAACGCCGAATGAAAAATAAATAAATAAATGAAATCTGGAACGGACTTTGAGCAAACATATCATATAGAAAATGAACGAGCATGTAAGAGGCATCATCTGCCTAGCCTTTTCCCAAGCTATGTTGGGGTCGGCTTCCAGTCATACCGGATTTATCTGAATACCGTATTTTACATGAAGCGACATCTGACCTTCACAACCCATTTTACTGGGCACCTAACACGGTACAGTCAACAGCAAAAGTAGATGATCAAAATCAGAAATTCAATACTAATGAACGGAGTTCGCGTCAGAGCTGTGGCTTCGAAGTGGTTCAAAAATATGTGATTGTAAATTATACCAAACGTTTACTACTAGTACAGTTGCCATATATTCGTGATCAGTTTTAACTCCAAAAGTTATAAACTTAATTCTTCTTCTACTTTTGCAGTTGACTGTGCATCTCATAGTACTTTAAACTGGTTGTCAGAATTGTAAACAGATGTTGATGATGCTTTTTTAAGCGTTTATTAACATCATTATTAGAGGCTATTACGATAATATTATTGAGTGTAAATTGTGCCAAATGAGAGATTATCAATTTGCCAAGAACCCAAATATTTTGGTACTTTTTTTTAAGTATGTTTTCTTTGATAAATATGGGTATAAACGAATCAATGATATTGTAATGAGATATATATAAAAGTAAGTAGCTGTTTCCCGCTGCTCCGCCCGCAGTCTCAATTTTTTTTTATATTTGTGATGTAAGCTATCCTATCTTTTAAGTTGGATCAAACTGCACACAGTGTGCAAATTTGATTTAAATTGGTTCAGTAGTTTCGGAGTTGATCCCGGACAAATAACGTGACACTGACAATTATATATAATAGATGTAGCCCGAATTAGTAAGTTAGTAGATCAACTGTTGACTATGTCAACAGTAAAAATTAAGAGTTTTATTAACTAACACGATTAAACAACCTATTTTGTAGACGGCCTATTTTTTCAGCCATCGTAAGTATAAAGCCAGAAATTAAATTACATACAATAAAAAAAAAACACTACATCCGTCAAATTTAAAAATAACAAACAATCACAAAATTTGACTGGCCTGTTGTTCAGTGGTTAGTGACCCTGACTGCTAAGCCAAAAGGCGTGGGTTCGATTCCCATCCAGGACAAATGTTTGTGTGATGAGCACGATCATTTATTCTGTGTCTGGGTGTTATTTATGTATAATATGTATGTATTTAGATATATATAAGTATGTATGTTTATCAGTTGTCTGGTCACTATAGTACGGGCTCTGCCTATTTTGGGATCTGATGGCCGTGTGTGGGGTGTCCCAAGATATATTATATTATTATTAATCATAACAATTTCGCTTAGCTAGTTAGACTCATCTTGTTTTGTTGATACTCCACATCTCACTTTGGAAATATCAATTCAAATATACATTAAAACTTACGTGAAAAATGTCTGCTCTCCTCTAAAATACACAATTATTTTACTAAACTTTTTTCTTACAACAAACCATGCAGTATTGTGTATACACGGCCGAGATTAATAATATGTTTTTTATATCACAAACGCGTCCACGCACTGTGGATATTCAACCTTGACTGGGTAATATAGTACATGTCAATGGCTACGTCATGATATCATTCGTTATAATCTGTTGAGTGAGGTTAATCAAGTTTAAAAAATGATCGAACTCGAGTACAGGTTCCGTACAACTGTGACAATTTTTTTGTCTAGCTGATGCCCGCGGCTTCGCGAAGAATATGTGTACAAAGTTTCATGATGGTCGGTTAAATAGTTTTTGCGTGAAAGCATTCACATCTTCAGTTTTTTTTTAATATTATAAAGCTGAAGAGTTTGTTTGTTTGTTTGAACGCGCTAATCTCAGGAACTACTGGTCCAATTAATAAAAAATCTGTGTTAGATAGCCCATTTATTAAGAAAGGCTACTTTTTGCTACTTTTCTTTTAGAAATCTAAAGTTTGAGAAGTTAATTATTTTCAAAGATAGACACATGAAAAGATAAGATAATAATTTAATGACCATCTAAAACATATCGCCATTTTATTTTTAGAAAAATATTATTCATGCTTCTTACTTTGAAAATCACAGACTACATCTATCTATCCTTTACTAACATACACAAGCGAGAGAAGCCGCAGGCAAAGGCTAGTCCTACTAATATAATAAATGTGAAAGTGTGGATGTTTACATGTTTGGATGTTTGTTACTCAATCACGCAAAAACGGCTGAACTTTGATGAATTTGGATGAAATTTGGCATGCATGTAGCCTTTGACATGGAAAAGAGCATAGGCTTTTAATCCGATTCCTCAAGTAGTTCCCGAGGGAGAATTTAAAATTGTTTACGAGCTAAGCCGTGGGTAGACAGCTTTGAAATTTTGTATTTTTCTCCATTACAGCGGAAGCTATAACACGGGTGAAAATTTTATTCCATTTTCATTCCTTTCACACTTTTCATTTCTTTTTTGACCCAATTCTGAAGTCCACGCAGACGAAGTCGCGGGCAGAAGCTAGTAAATTTATAATATACATAGATATGAGTAAAAACTTAAAATAATAATAATATCTCACTTCAGATGTTAAGCAACAAACATTATTCTATCGCACTAATGATAGGCATCACGAAGTATTACGAGTAAAGAATCTATAACACGGGTGAAAATTTTATTTCATTTTTGGACCCAATTGTGAAGTCCACGCAGACGAAGTCGCGGACAGAAGCTAGTTCATAATATTAATATGATGAGCTTGACCGCAGTTAGCCTGAGCTGACTGACTGCTTCCCCGGACTTTGACCGCGACTACATTTTTTTTTGTTTGTTAAGGCCAGAACGAGTTTTTGGAGTCTTTACGCAGCGTATAAACAAAGTCACTCACGCTCTTTCTACGCTTAGATTTTATACAACGCAACGAATTTTTATGCAGTTTTGAGTATTACTTAGATAGTTGATTGAGTGATGATTCAAGTGGAAGGTTTTATGTATTATTGTAGACATTTATATTACTGTAGGTATGTGGGTGCGACACCGGAGCGAGTATGATAGCGTATAGGATATATAAAAAGACTATAATAAAATAATAATATCTTAGGACAGCTCACACACGGTCATCTGATCCCAAACTAGACAAAGCATAAACTATGGTGACCAGACAACCGATAAACATACTTAAAATACAGGATTATTTTTTATGGAGTGCGTTTATTCAACGAGGTAATCAGGTGCATAAAATTGAACAACTTTCCTCAAGGAACATAGTCCGAAATCTTAATACCTATGGAAAATTAACTTTTCATACAGGTCACGTGACTTATTTTTATGTAAAAACAAAAAGATAACTTTAAATTTTTTAGTTTTGACCTATGTTCCTTGGGGAAAGTTTTATGCACCTGATTACCTCGTTGAGTATACGCACTCCTTTTAAATTAATTCTGTTTAATAATAATATCTTGGGACAGCTCACACACGGTCATCTGATCCCAAACTAGGCAGAGCCTGTACTGTGGTGACCAGACAACTGATAAACATACTTATATATTCCTAAATACATACATATTATAGATAAATAACACTCAGACATAAAACAAATGATTGTTCTCATCACCAGGACCAGGGACCAGGACCAGGACAACTGGGTGGAAATCAAACCCACGACCTCCGGCTTAGCAGTCAGGGTCACTAACCACTAGACCAACAGGCCCGTCAATGGATGGAACACCGACATCTAGTACCTGTTTTTTAAAAGGTTTTATTATTTCAGCGTGTAAAACTTTTAACCCTAAAATCTTCTCATCTTGATAAAAAAAAGTAAATTATCAGATTATATTCGTAACTATAAATCTAACGTATTCGATATAAGCCACTGTCGAATTACATTATACATTGCACAACTTACTCATACAACTACACCAGAACTATATTATTTCGTACCAACGCGAAAATTTTAAGACTATTGCATCATTTGTAGGTACTATAATATACTACTCCAAAAAATCGTGATGTCTAAAGTTATAATAATAACTAGCTGTTTCCCGCTGCTCCGCCCGCGGTCTCAATTTTTTTAAGGTATATTTGTGATGTAACCTATCCTATCTTTTAAGTTGGATCAAACTGCACACGGTGTGCAAATTTGATTAAAATCGGTTCAGTAGTTTCGGAGTTCATCCCGTTCATATTCTATTTTTTATACCCCTAAGTGATAAGAATGGCCGTGTCCTGAATATAGCTTAACAATTATTGTGACTGCACGGATAGCTAAGTGGTATAGGTCACCACGCTAGTTAACACTGTGTGCGACGTGCTGCGGGTTCGATCCCCGCATGACACAAGTATTTTTATGATCCACAGATGCTTGTTCCAAGTCTGGGTGTTCTTTGTGCATGTGATTTGAATGTTTGTGAAATCCCCGCGAAACAAGGATTAAAATCCTGAGTGCGGGCGTCGTTTTTTTTTTTAATAAATAAATAAATAATTGCCGGGTCAGCTAGTTTTATATCATAGGTATTATTAATATTTCGGGACACCTTGCACACGGTCATCTGATCCTAAACTAGGCAGAGCCTGTACTAAGGCAACCAGACAACTGATAACCATACTTATATATTTCTAAATACATAAATAATATACATAAATTACACCCAGACACAGAACAAATGATCATGCTCATCACACAAAGATTTGTCCTGGGTAGGAATGGAACCAACGACCTCCGGCCTAGCCAGACCTAGAGAGCCTAGACCAACAGGCCAGTCTATAATATATAATTTTATATTTGTTCTGCTGAATCTATATATATAAAACTCTTCCGTTACTGACTGACTGACTGACTGACTGACAGACAACGCACAGCCGAAACTACTGATCGTAAAGAGCTGAAATTTGGCATGTGTGTTTGTTGGGAGGAGTAGGCTACCACTAAGAGAGGATTTTTGGAAATTCCCACCCAAAGGGGAGAAAAGGGTGGTAAATGACAGACAACGAACAGCCGAAACTACTGATCGTAAAGAGCTGAAATTTGGCATGTGTGTTTGTTGGGAGGAGTAGGCTACCACTAAGAGAGGATTTTTGGAAATTCCCCCCCAAAGGGGAGAAAAGGATGGTAAATGACAGACAACGCACAGCCGAAACTACTGATCGAAAAGAGCTGAAATTTGGCATGTGTGTTTGTTGGGAGGAGTAGGCTACCACTAAGAGAGGATTTTTGGAAATTCCCCCCCAAAGGGGAGAAAAGGGTGGTAAATGACAGACAACGCACAGCCGAAACTACTGATCGTAAAGAGCTGAAATTTGGCATGTGTGTTTGTTGGAAGGAGTAGGCTACCACTAAGAGAGGATTTTTGGAAATTCCCCCCCAAAGGGGAGAAAAGGGTGGTAAATGACAGACAACGCACAGCCGAAACTACTGATCGTAAAGAGCTGAAATTTGGCATGTGTGTTTGTTGGAAGGAGTAGGCTACCACTAAGAAAGGATAATTGGAAATTCCCCCCCAAAGGGGAGAAAAGGGTGGTAAATGACAGACAACGCACAGCCGAAACTACTGATCGTAAAGAGCTGAAATTTGGCATGTGTGTTTGTTGGGAGGAGTAGGCTACCACTAAGAGAGGATTTTTGGAAATTCCCCCCCAAAGGGGAGAAAAGGGTGGTAAATGACAGACAACGCACAGTCGAAACTACTGATCGTAAAGAGCTGAAATTTGGCATGTGTGTTTGTTGGGAGGAGTAGGCTACCACTAAGAGAGGATTTTTGGAAATTCCCCCCCAAAGGGGAGAAAAGGGTGGTAAATTGAAAATGTTTATTTCTCAATGGATTCACTTAAATCTTTGTATGTAGGTTCCACCAGTGAAGCAAGTGAGCATAGCATATGTATAAGTGAACATAGCATTTTTTAGACCATGATTTCATGGAGACATATTTCTAATATAATAAAAATTTGATTTTTTTAATGTTTGTTTACACATGTAATCGATAGACCATGGAACAGGCGATAACTAAGTGAAAAACCCAAATTCTGACGGAAGTCATTACTCCACGCGGACGAAGTCGCGAGCAAAAGCTAGTAATTCATATAAGCCAGCGAATCGTACCTTTAATATCTTCATTTGTTATGTTACTTCATAATTATCTTATCTTACATACAAGTTAATTGATATCAAACAAGTGTTAGGTATACACGCACTTTATTATTTAATAATCTACAATAGAGGCCCAAAAGTGGTTGTAAATCGATCATAATTCGTTTTTATTTCAAGTTTGAAAAAGGCGTCAAAGGGTAAACTAAAAAAATGCATTCTGCACACCGTGTCTATACAGGATTATTTTAAAAGAACTGCGGATATTCTACGAGGTAATCAGATACTTAAAACTGAACAACTTTTCCCAAGGAACATTTGTCGAAATCTACAAATTAAAAATCAACTTTCATCCAAACTTAGGTCACGTGACCTGTCACTTTTTTATGAAAAGTTCATTTTCAATTTTATGATTTCGACCCACGTTCCTTGGAGAAAGTTGTTCAGTTTTATGCACCTGATTACCTCGTAGAATATACGCAATCCATAAAAAATAATCCTGTATTGGCTACTGTACCTACCAGTTTTAGTCCCTGTCTACAACTATGTCGGCAATCTTTATCTCATCAATAATGTGGTATCTTACCATATACGTATCACATTCTTATCTTTATTTATTCGATGGATGACCTCATAGACGCTAAGTACTGATATAGATATAATTTAATCTATACTAATATAATAGAATAGAATAGAATATACTTTATTGTACACCAACATTTAGACAAACTGGTTACACAAATAAATAAACAAATCTCATTAAAGGGTACTAATATTATAAAGCTTAAGAGTTTGTTTGTTTAAATGCGCTAATCTCAGGAACTACTGCCCCCCTAGCCAAGTAACATTTCTACAAGCGATAACGATGATAGAAATCGCTTGAATGACATTAAATGTATGGAAATGACATTTGTTTTCGATATGTCACGTGACTTAGACTTGTCACTTTCATACATTTAATGTCATTTAAGCGATTTCTACCATCGTTAACGCTTGTAGAAATGTCACTTGGCTAGGGGGATGGTCCGATTTAAAAAATTCTTTCACTGTATAATATTGTTATTATTTGTTATATAGGATTATTTGTAAAACACCATCAACCTCGCAGGAGTAGATAATTAACATCATATGCAACAATGTGTACTTTGTCATTCAGTCGTTAAGTCATTACAATTCTGACAACCAGTCTTACTATGGAATGCTGTATTACTTAGCAATAGGTTGTGGAGGTCAGATAGGCAGTCGCTCTATGCAAAATACGGTATTCAGCTAAATCCGGTAAGACTGGAAGCCGACCCTAGCATAGCTTGGGAAAAGGCTAGGCAGAAGCAGAAGAAGATTTATTTATTTATTTAAGGTTCACCCACAGCACATATATGGACATAGATACATTGAGTCTTATGGTAATATTCTAATATATATGCCAATTACGGGCAAACACAACATTGACAAAAAGACGCCAGATTAATTACACACTACCACAGATTACTAAATAGTTACTACGTAACAGATGCTTCACTCAGTAGAAAATTTCCAATACCTACTGCTATAAGAGCCTACTCCATCGCGTTAGCAACCGCTGCATGCTAAAATGTGCCTAAATGCCCAAACGTACAGTTCTGATTGCTTTGCACCGCGCGATCCCACAGCAATGAATTTGGCCCGCAAAGGCCGCAAACGGCCCGAGACCGCTTGGCCGAGCGGTAGGTAAGTAATTATAGCGCGCAAGTACATGGAGTGACGGAGGCCTGACACTACTACAAACAGACACAATATAAAAAAAAGACAATAACATCCTATACATACAATTATTCGGAAAACATAACAGTAATGATGTTAGTTATGTACTCCTGAGAGGTTGACGGTTTTTACAAATAACTCAGTATTGGGTGAAACTGTACAGTCACGAGCATAAATACTTACTTATACATATAAGGGGCTCCCAACAACAAACGTGTTATTTTTTCCTTTTTTTTTTTTCGAGATTTATAACAGCAACAGACGCTTGAAATATTCACAGATTATTTAATTTAAAAGCAAATAACTATATTAAAAAAAAATAAGGGTGGCCTAGCTAGGCCCATAAACGTGACTTTTGCCGTTTTTGTATGTAACTGTAGCCGGGACTGCGCCGCGTGGTAAAAAGGTCATTCTCAGGTTATATATCATATCTCTGTACCTAATTTCATTTAAATTGGTTCAGTAGTATATGCTTGATTTTAAACACCGGTTTTCAAGGTGTCGCCAGCTCTGAGGTCCGGGTTCGATCCTCGGACGGGTCAATGTAGAAAAAAAAAACACTTTTCAACATTATCTCGGGTCTGGGTGTTTGTGGTACCTTTGTTGTCTCTTCCATAACACAAGTGCTATAGCTACTTACTTTGGAGCAATGTATGTGATGTTGTCCACATTTTTTTTTCATTGCGTAACACAGAGTTATTTTCGCGTTAATAATATTAATATTGTATTATATTATTTTTAAAATTGAACTCGGAACCCTTCGTTCGAGAGTCCGATTCACACTTTTTGTACTTCGTGCCCTGTCAACTGTACCGTACGACGGGTGACATCATAAACGCTAAGTACTGATAATACAGTAGTTTACTTCCTCATAGCAATTCGTATGCTAGCTTTTCCGGCGGTTTCACCTGTGTCCGTTATAGCTAGTCTTACCAATCTGAAGGGCCTGTTGGTCTAGTGGTTAGTGACCCTGACTGCTAAGCCGGAGGTCGTGGGTTCGATTTCTACCCAGGACAAATCTTATCATCGTTTTATTTTTTTAAAACGACGCCCGCACGATGGATCTTAATTCTTGTGTCGCGGGAGTTTCACAAACATTCAAATCACATGCACAAAGAACACCCAGACTTTGAACAAGTACCTGTGGATCACACAAATGCTTGTCTCATGCGGAGATCGAACCCGCAGCACGTCGCGCACAGTGGTAATTAGCGTGGTGACCTATACCACTCGGCAGGTCAATCAAGCTATATAAGCTGCAAAAACTATAGCCACCAACACGCATTGTTATAAATAAACCCAAGATGCTCAATTTCAAATCCGTCCTCAAAATATGACCAAACAAATGTATTCATTCTCATTGACAGTTCCAAAAGTTTTGTCGTGAAATTGTTTTTTTACGCTGTGTTTTTATAAAATACAACTTTATGCCATGCTGATAAGGTTTATTTTGCGATGAAACAGGTTAGATTAATAAATTTAAGTCAATTGAAGTCATTTTTGTCTATGACTTTAGTTCGAGACTGTTTATCTAGGGTTTTTTTATATCTGATAAATATATAATTCATCAGTACAAGTATAAAAACATGTTCACCTTGATCCGTTGTAAGAAAGAGATAGAGCATCTTGCTAGCTCTTTTGCGCTCATAGAAATCTTTATTAAATAACATTACATACCGTGTCTTGATTATTTTGATTTAATTACGTCTACAGATTATTGCACTCTGTGGTTAGTCTGGACCCAACTGTGGTACAATACGGACGTGCCAGCGCGGTTCTACTTAAAATTATGTATGTTTCTAACTCACATTTATTACATTTATTTTTAGTTTTCTATTTCCCAGAAGATCAAATAGAAATAGGGCTCTCTCAGGATCTACAACAAAATTGTTTCTTTGTCATATTAGAATTCGTATGTTGCTAGAATGATGACGAGATTAATGTATTCTTTTGAATGAAGAGATTTGACAAAAAGATGATAAACTATTTTATCTAGATTAGTCTTTACAAAGAGGAAATAAGCGTGTGAACTGGCGAAGCACATACTTTTATAATTATGGTGATATTAAATACTAGCTTTAAATCGCGACTTTACACCGGCCGTGGTCGCAAGCGGACTAACGGTACGAATACACCAAATCCGTCATCGGCCGAAGTATGCTCGGGCGTCATCGGCCGAACTCGGCCGATCAAATCAAACGTAAGTAAATGGAAGAGAGCGCATACACTGCTACTACCGGCGTCGTCCGATGACGCCCGAAAACGGACGATCAACTGACGAGTCCGAACGTGTTTGGATTTTTTGTCAGTTTTACTCTGAAGTTGCACAGTTCAGACTTCTAAGAGATGCTTGCGACCACGCCCGGTGCAACTCGGTCGCAATGTTAAGCCTTAAAAACATAAATGTAAGTATGTGTTTGAGTCAATTCCCGCTACGTGATTTTATAATCATCCAATTCAAGGGGAGAGGCGACTGAAAAGCCTTTTAAAAATTAGTTATTGGAAGTTACTCTCGCTGTCGCGTTGTATGCATGTGTATGATGATGTATGACGTTTTTGCGAGTGGCAGAGGATTATTTTTGTCGGAATGTTTGAAGTTCTGTGAGCGAGCCGAGTAAAAGTGTTTATAAAATTGAAAGAGGCCTATTATGATATATAAATGAGAAAATATATATATATATAAAAAAACCTGTGAAGCTTACTAACTAATTTTATTTTATTTTTTTGTGTTTTGTATGCAATAGTTTTAATGTAAACTTACTTTTGCTCTTTGTTTTATGAGTAGTGTAATTGGTGTTTGTACCGTTCTATTCTAAATAAATAAATAAATAAATGATAGTGACAACTGTACATCTGGATTCTCAATAATTATACAAATATGCTACGTAAAACTACGTTTGGCCCACCAATTTCGAACCAATTTAAAAGGTATTTCATATAGGTACTTAATGAGAAAACTGCCGACCCTGCCCCTATATTCTTTATTTAGTCGTTAATAGTTAAGTACCCAATTTATAATTAATAATTATAATTATATAATAATAATAATATTTTGGGACAATCTCACACACGGCCATCTGATCCCAAACTAGAAAGAGCCTGTACTATAGTGACCAGACAACTGATAAACTTACTTATGTATTTCTATATACATACCTACGTATTATAGATAAATTACACCCAGACAGAACAAATGATCGTCTTCATCACACATAGATTTGTCCTGAGTGGGAATTGAACCCACAACCTCCGGCTTAGCAGTCAGGGTTACTAACCACTAGACCAACAGGCCCGTCGAATCTGTGCCTGGACTATGCAATATAAAAACAAACCTTAAAAACTACTTGAATGCGTATTAGTTTTAACAACCCTGCGTAAGCGCACCTGTTAGCACACCGCGGCTATTGACATTCGGCTAATACTTTTGAAATGAGCTTCAAAAACGTGTAATGATGTACTATAACCCATAATATGTGCAAAACGAGCATGAGTTATTACATATTACTAATTTCTATTGATATCAGATAACACATAAATTATATATCAAATTACGAAATACGTTCTGATAAAAAAAAATGTGATAAGTGTTACGACAGACGATAACAACACTAGCGCGGGAATGGTAAGGATCATTCAAGATGGCGTCTCGTGAGGAAAATTCCTAGTCTCAAAAATATTGTACACTCGTTTCTTAGTATGGATTAAGACGGAATATGTCAAAAATATAGATTGTTGCTTGGATGAATCCATAGGATTTTTTTTTAGTTTAATTGTGAAGTTACCGACTGGTCTTTTTAAAGTAATTTTGATTTTGGTCTAGTGGTTAGTGATCCTGACTGCTAGGCCGGAGGTCGTGGGTTCGATTCCCACCCAGGACAAATGTTTGTGTGATGAGCACGATCATTTGTTCTGTGTTTGGGTGTTATTTATATATAATATGTATGTATTTAGAAATATATAAGTATGTTTATCAGTTGTCTGGTTGCCATGGTACAGGCTCTGCCTAGTTTTGGATCAGGCCTTGTGTGAGCTGTCCCAAAAATATTATTAGGTATTATATTACTAGCTGCCCGGACAGATTTCGTTCTGTCAAAAGTAAATTTTTTTTTTTTGCTTATTATTTATGTTTTACACCTTTTAAACCTTCACTGGACTTCCACAAACATTTCAAGATCAAAATCAGCTAAATCGGTTCAGCCGTTCTCGAGTTTTAGCGAGACTCACGAACAGCAATTGATTATATATATATAGATATAGATTAGATTTATCGCCAGGCAAGATCAACTTTTCTTCATTTTCATCCAGCCATTACGTACAATTTTGTAATTTAATCTTTGACTATTCATTGAGTTCTATTATTATCTCTTATCTTCGATAAAAAACGTCGCAGTGACGGAGAAACACAGATTAAAGTATTTTGTACTTAACTAGCTGTTGCCCGCTGCGTCGTCTGCGAGGCCTAAGTTGTTGTTATACAGGACTTATTTAAAAGGAGTGCGTTTATTCTACGAGGTAATCAGGTGCATTAAACTGAACAACTTTCCCCAAGGAACATAGGTCGAAATCTTGAAATGGAAAATAAACTTTTCATACAAAGTGACAGGTCACGTGACTTATGTTTGTATGAAAAGTTTATTTTCCATTTTGCACCTGATTACCTTAATTCCATAAAGGTGTTTTATATTAGAGAATGATACCACAATGCCCGCCATATTTGAATTTCTTCTTCAGCCCAAATAAGTGAACAACCTTCTTCAAGGTAACCAAGTCTCCCGAAAATTGTCTCAAATTGACCTTACCATTTAAATTAATCATCAACTAAACAAAAATGATCATGTCACGGTGGCCTAGCGGCTCAAGGTTGCAGATTCGAACCCACTACAGCAAGTACCAATGTGACTTGATCAAAGTTATATGTGATTTCAAGACATCATAGGCAATTGGTGAAGTAAAACATCGTGAGGAAACCTGGATTCCAACAATTGGAATCTGAAATCGCCAACCAGTGAGCCAGCGTGGTGATCAATGCTCGTTCCTTCTCTATGTAGGAAGAGGCTTGTGCCCAGCTGTGGGACATTAATAAATATCAATTTTCTACATTCCGTCTGGGTGTTTGTGGTACCTTCATCATCTCTGATTCCATAACGCAAGCAATGTATGTGATTTTGTCCACATTTATTTATTTAATTTAAAATCAGGTCAAGAACACTGCGAATGCTGCTCACTGCCGATTTCTTGCTTAGTTTTTATTATAAATAATTGAGAGGTGTCAAGGGACACCCGGATGGAACGAAGTTCCTTTCGATTAATTAGTGAAGGAATTGTAATAAAATTATATTATAATTTACAAAAAACCTGTATACACTCAACAAAAATAATCGTCGCGACACCACACTGTTCAATGCGAAATAGAAATGAAAATATCTGCCTTGCTTTCTATAGAGAGAGAGAGAGAGAGAGAGAGAGAGAGAGAGAGAGAGATAGACAGAGAAACATGCGCACGCCGCACAGCTTACAATAGCTTACTATAGCAAAAAGTGTGGTGACAACTTTTCGTAAGATTTTTTTCCGTCTAGCCCCCACAACGCGCGATAAGGAACTTCGTTCCAAAAATATTGGCAACCCTATAAAATTAAGTAATTGATTATCAGATACTGTGAATGAATGACTTGGCATATCAACATTATAACACAAAATAAATATCGTATAATTTATTTAAACTAGATTTGTTTGGTGAGCGATCGTGTGATAGGTACGTATTTTTATTATGTTTACGATAAATTACATTAAATAAAAATTTCACAGTGGCTAAGCGGTTTTATAAACGGGTTTGTGTGCACGACGTTGCAGGTTTGAACCCATTACAGGCAAGTACCAATGTGTCTTTTGACGCGTATTGGTGACTATTTGTACCACCCATCTTCCTTCTTTTTCTCCTTGTCCAATTCCCAACCGGTCTGTTGGTGCAGTAGTGAGAGACCCTAACTGCTAAGCCGGAGGTCGTGGTTTCGATTCCCATCCAGGACATATTTTAGTGGGTGTCTGTATGCTATATATCTATTATATGTATGTATTTATCTATTATCTATAATTCCAGTGTCACGATGTTTGTCTGGGATGAACTCCGAAACTACTTAGCCGATTTTAATCAAATTTGCACACCATGAGCAGTTTGATCCAACTTAAAAGATAGGATAGCACATACATCTCGTTTATGTAAAAAAAAATCGAGACCGCGGGCGGATCTGCGGGAAACAGCTAGTAAATATAATTTTGATCATTTATCTGGTAACCAACCTTCAAAAATTGGAGTGGCACTTGAATTGAACAAGATCTGGTTACAATTGTAAAGGCTCAGCCTAGTTTGAGATCAGATGGCCGTGTGTGAGTTGTCCCATGATATATCTTCTATCTATATTAATAATTTCGTTCAGGGCTACGGTAGACTCGATCGAAACCTTATATGAATAACAAAACATAAAAAAATATTGATTTCGAGTCGACAACATATATCCGCAAAATTCTGATTATGGAGAATTTCGTTAAATTCTAATGGCACTGACAAACAAACCGCAGTCGCCATCTTGAGTAGTGATTACAGTGCTGACAAGGCGTATGACAGTTGCATGATAGTTGGTGTTAAATGAAAGAGGTATATGAGTTTCGTATAAAAACCTCCTTTACTGCTAAGTTAATTTGTTCTCTAATTTTAAAATTTAATTGTTTTTCTTTCAATGATGTAAGAAAACATTTGCTCTGATGAAAATATATTTACTTATTATTGGTACAAGATGGTGTTATTTCACATAAAAAGCTAGGCCTCACGATTACTTAACAGTTGGGTCCAGAATCGTTCCGGGACGCGTTGGAAATAATAGTTCAAGAATATTTATTTCGCTTTTTTCACGTTCCGTTGCATACTAGCTCTTATATACGCCTCGCCAATCAACACGTCGCGTGCGTCGCGCCAAAGAAGCATCCATCACAAAGAACTGTGGCTCATTTGACTGTGTAAAACGAAACGTCTTGCCGGAAACATTGAGTGAATCTGAACAAAACTTAAAACTTTTCTTCAGTCGTTGTCGTTTCGCGAAAATATTAATATAATTTATGTGTAAAAAATAAAAATTATGTGTGTGAAAACTATTGCAGTTTTTATTTACTAAGTATATTTATTAAACACAATGAACGAAGCTATACGAATCTATGGCTTGCTTACATTTAATATTCCTTGAAAACCGATGACTACAGAAATATTTACCTACATTGTGTATCATGAGTCACATTTCAACCGAGCGGAGCCGGGTTTTCATCTAGTTATTATTATATTGACGAACTCCGTGGCCGAGTGGCGTACACACCGGCTTTCAAGGTGTCGCCGGCTCTGAGGTTCCGTTTTCGATCCCCGGACGAGTCAATGTAGAAAAACACTTTTCTACATTGTCTCGGGTCTGGGTGTTTGTGGTACCTACCTTCGTTGTCTCTGATTCCATAACACAAGTGCTTTAGCTACTTACATTGGATTCGGAGCAATGTGTGTAATGTTGTCCACATTATATTATTATTCTCCATAGGAATGACACCTTGGAACCGCGCAACTAGCGTCATTAACGTTTTGAAAGTGCCTGTAAAGGTCTACTCGAAAAAAATAAATATTTCATTTCATTTCATTTCATTATTATATTTTCTATCTACAGACGCTGTATGACACTGTACAATGAGAACAACAGTGCACATAGCCGTACTAGCGCTGTGCGTAACTAGCGCGTGCTCATACAATGTACTGTGTATATTCGCAGCACCGACTCGCAGCGCTGACCACTTGGGACATGGATTTGTGCGCGCGTTACTCCAGGCGGGACATCAGGTATTAAAAACACCACCAGACACGTGACATTTCTACAAACGTCAACACTGAAACGCTCAAATGTATGGAAGGGACAAGTCTAAGTCACGTGACATATCGAAAACTAATGTCATTTCCATACATTTAATGTCATACAGATAATCATTATAAAAACATATAAAAAGTCGTTTGACTCGCTTCTGAAAACCGACACGAAGCGAGAGCGATGCAAGGCGAGAGAAGACGAGAGGACACGAGCGCACCGTCCTCACTCCCGTACTCTAAATCACTCCCGTAATTTTTAAACCCGGACTACAAATTAGACCCCGCCCGGACGCTCCTCGGATGCCCTCTAAACTAGAACATATCCGGGGAACAAACCCAGACGATGGCAACCTGACCAGAGTAACATAGGTTAATTCTCTTACCAGCCCCCTTAGACAAGGTACATTTCTACAATCGCGCTGATCGAATCGCTCAAATGTATGAAAGTGACAAGTCTTAGTCACGTGACTTATCGTAGAGAAATGTCATTTTCATACATTTAATGTCATTTAAGCGATTTCTATCATCGTTAACGCTTGTCGAAATGTGCCTTGTCTAAGGAGGCAGCAAAGACACGGATCGCGGGCGGAGCCGCCGGCAACAGCTAGTATAATATTATATTAGTATGAATAATAGGTTTGTTGATGTTTTTACACCCATTCCCAGGTAACATGGGCGACTCCATTCCCCGAGAAGAAAGCTCCTCACGCCAACCTGACGATCATAGACCTGGCAGCCACAAGGCGGTTTACTGAAGGTAAGAAGTGTCACCTCTCTATGTATAACATTTTGCGAGTTACAGGCTGGTGTTATTTTCACAAACTTCTCACTATGGTTTTACACTTTTTTTAACTGTTTAATTTAACTTTTACAATTTTTTAACTTTGTACCGTAGATTTTCAGTTCTGAAATTTGACTAGATATATTGCTGTTAGTGAATGGCGTAATTATACTTAATTAATGTTTATATATATCTATGTTGTATGGTCTTTAATAAATAATGTTAAATTTTTTTTTTTGTTCGATTCCCACCCAAGACAAATCTTTTAATCTTGAGCTGGATCATTTGTTCTGTGGCTGGATGTAATTGATCTATAAAATAAATATTTAGAAATATGTAAGTATGCGTATAAGTTGTCTTGTTGCTTTAAACAGGCTTTGCCTAGTTTGGCATCACACAGCCCAAGGAGTTGTCCCAAGATTATAGTAGAGGAGACCGTGGTAGATCGATCTTCACCGATCTAATAACCAGATCAGACATTTTTTTTATCAAATATATATAATCCTGTGATAACTATCAAAAGAGAGGTGATGAAAGAAAATTGAATCACATTAATTAAATTAAAAATAGCTATGAGCACTTTTTAATAGGCAAGTTCTAATCATAGGCATACACTTGTTCATAAATTATATTTGATGAAAAATACGTCTCTTCTGATTTTAAAATTTAAAATAAATAAAATTTAAGATTATTAGATTGGTGAAGGTCGATCTCCCACCGGCTCTTAACCCTCGGTCCGTCGCGTGGGGTCTTTAAAAGCCCGGGTGTTAGAAATATGTAAAATTAACACATTTAAAACTATCCGCAAGCTTTGGTACTTTAGGTATCCTCCGAAATTAGATTATAGTTACCGCGTTTCGCCGCTAACTTAAGTTCGCGCGCCCGCGCCGTTAGATACAGATGCGTTTTGTACGCTCGGGCCTTCAAAGACCCCATGCGACGAACCGCGTAAGTAAAAATTAATTGAAAATGTATGATTAATTTATTTTTTTAACATGTTTTATTTTTATTTTCCATTGTATTAGATTAAAATTAAATTAAATTTTACTTAAAAATGTGTGGTGAACAGCAAAAACGTATTTTAGGTTGGCTGGAAGGAGAACTACAGGTATTTTACGCCCATGGAGTTGGAAAGCTCGGATTGCGCTTGATAAATATATCGATTCGTACCTCCGCTTCAGAATATTCAACCTGATGAAAGCGTTATCGTTCCTATGAGGACGCGCTGCATTCATACCCCAAGACATAGATAGATTTAAATCTATCTGATCTGCCACTTTTGTAAGGGTATCATATGCCCTACACACATATTCAAAAGGAAAATTAGTCTAACTTCATTTGCTATAAGTTGTATTTTTTTTTTGTTGGTGTGGTCCAAGTTTTATTTTAAAGTGTTAATTAGTCTATTGTGATCTCATGTAGTTTTATTAAAAATATGTTTTTTGATTAAGTTGGAAAAAATGACCTCAAACACTGAAACGATCTCAAAGAGAGAAACTTATGGTCCTAATTTTAGATTTTAAGTTTAAAGAGCGAATAAATGAATATTTTTGATTATTTTGTTGTAGTTTTATTGTTATTAAATTAAAAAGTAAGAAAGTACTAAAATATTTAGAAAGATATAAGTTAGAAGAGGTTTTATGGGCGTTTTTTTATTGGGGTCTTGGGAGACCCCACGCGACTAACCGCGTTAGTAAAAATGCGCGACGGACCGAAGGTTAAGACTATTATACCTATACTTAATTGAGGGATGAATGTTTTTCGTCCACTCACTCCTTTTGAGTATAACTAGTTATCGTTATACCATATTTTTTATGTAATGTAAACAAAGACGTTCCCTATATTCGACGACCACCGTGGTCGGATGGCGTACACACCGGTTTTCAAGGTGTCGCCAGCTCTGAGGTCCCGGGTTCGATCCCCGGAAGGGTCAATGTAGAAAAACCACTTTTCTTTATTGTCTCGGGTCTGGGTGTTTGTGGTACTTTCGTTGTCTCTGATTCCATAACACGCGTACTTTAGCTACTTACATCGGATTCGGAGTAATGTTGTATACATTTATTATTGTTATTTATTTATATCCTCAGGAGTTGACATGACGCAGCAACAGAGCGGCGGCATTGCCTTCATCAGGGCATACGGCCGCAACGTCTCACGGTCGGCGGCTACCTCGCCCGAGTTACAGCGGGTGCTGGTTCGAGAGCAGTTCGACGCCGTCATCACCATGTGGTTCATGAACGACTATGAGGCTGGGTGAGTGATGAAACGGTGAATGAAAGTAAAGATGATGAATAACTAGTGCACCCACAAAAAGAAATGTGAGAAAAATCGGGGGGATTTGGATTTTAAATTTAAGTCATTGCATTGCCGTGGGTTTGCGGGTTAGAATAAAACCCCCTATCTACCCATGGAAGTCGTAAGAGGCGACTAAGGGATGTAGAAACAAGGAGAATGGACATCAGCTTGTTCCGAAAGAACGAATACAAAACTGCGGTCACCAACCCTCTTGCCCGGCGTGGTGCATGACAAACAGTCCATGAGTTCCCGGGAGTCCCGGAAGACCGGGTGTTGTGGCGAAACTTGGAATAGGCCTATGTCCAGCTATGGACCGCGATTGGCTGAGTAAATTGATTGAGCTGTGCATTTGAGCCTGGATACTGGAGATACTACTACACAACAATGGAGCGAGTTTCAGCGAGGTAATTGGACAGCGCGAAGTTGCGTTGAGGGGTCAGGTGTGGTTGAAGCGAAACGCGCATCTCATGCTTGCGTCTCTAACACCACATCCCTCGGACACATCCTTGCCTTGTTTCGTACGTAAAAAAACCTCTTGCCCCTGAACCGCTTCCACCAGAGCTGCGCTGAACATGACATAGTATATTTGGGTCGTTCTCAAAAAAGTGGCACCGATCGATTTAATTTATCAATTTTTAAAAATGTTTCAAATATTGAGTTTTTTTTACAGAAATCTATTGGCAGCGTTTGTATTAGGTTGAATTGATGAAAGGGAAGCAGATTTACAGAAAATTGAATGAGAAAACCTTCGTCTTAAAATCTAATTAATGAACTTTTAATCAGTCTGTAACAATCAGCTGTAATAGCAATATACTTACTATATTGCTATTACATATTGTCAGCTTCTAAATTATAATAATAATATTTTGGATCTTGTATGAATAGAGTTCCTAAGCCAATCACACAAAAATAATCAATCACATAATAATCGTAATAAATGATTATGATTATGATTATGAATTTGAAATGAATTCAACGAGGCGATTAATCGCAGGCCCTTCATCTAATATATTTTCCAAGAAGTACTTCGTTGGAGTTCCGGAGGTAATTCTATTTCAGACAGAGCTGAAAATGGTGTAGATCTATTAGAACACTTACTACTTCTTCTTCTTCTGTCTAGCACTCTAGTCTTATCCCAAGCCATGTTGACTTCGACTGCCAGACTTACAAAATAGGTCAATCCGTAACCATAATCCTACTTCCTACTAATATTATAAATGTGAAAGTGTGAACGTTTGAATGTTTAGATGTTTGGATGTTTGTAACTCAATCACGCAAAAACGGCTGATCGGATTTGGATGAAATTTGGCATGCAAGTAGTCTTTGACATGGAAAAGAATATAAGCTACCTTTTATCCCGATTCCTTAATTAGTTCCCGAGGGAAAACTGAAAATTGTTTACGAGCAAAGCTCTGGGCAGACAGCTTTGAAATTTTGTATTTTTCTCTATTACAGCGCAACACGGTTGAACATGTTATTCTATATTTTATTACTTTCACATTTTTCATTTCTTTTTGGACCCCATTCTAAAGTCCATGTATACGAAGTCGCGGGTAGAAGTTATAAATGAATAAATAGCTAAAAGGTATCCAAATAGCAATATATATAACCTAATTTAACTTTTTTACTGTTAACGTAAACATGCAGTAGATATACTAAGTATTTCATACCTAATTATTTCAATTATTCTTAAAAAAAATGCATTTAACATAAAATATATAGGTAAAATATCTTTAACCTGTTAACAATCTCTTTAACCTGTGCATTTTCAACAGGGTAAAGAGAGTCTGGTTAATGAAAAAACCTAAGTAAACATTCAATAACAACAAAACGGTTAGGCTGTTTAAAATATAATTTACAGAATCATATATAGTTACCTATTGACACATTTTAAGACAAAACATAACGAAGCAGTTTACACACAAACAAAAAAAAATAGGTCAGGTTGTAGACAACATACCCGTTACAAAATCAGATTGTGATATCTCGATGTAATTCCTAAGAAAACTGCGCAATATTCATCGCGTCTTTCTTTGACAGTGGTTAGCCAGATAGTGTCGGCTCAATTTGCACGGGGGTGAGGTGTTGCAAACATAATAGTGATCGGGTAATGGACGGTAGTGTGCAACGGCAGATTGTGGAGAAAAATTCTTTGGACACAATTTAAACACGGATATCTTTAAAACTATTAACATTCAGAGCTTATAGTTTAAATCACCTTATAACAGTGATATAAAGAACTGTATTTGATTTTATTTGAACGCTTATTTATAGTATTTATTTTTTTATTTCACCTCAAAGTCAGACATATCGTGTTTGGACACGACAAGTTACTGAGAAAACGACATTACAATATTATTTTTTAGTAACTGTATGATATTAAACTTCTTAATTTTACTCGGCCTCCACGTAAAACGTCTCTTTTAGTATATTAATGTGAAGAAATATATAAGTCACCTTAAAAAAAATACACTTATAGTCTAAAAACGGCCCGACAGGTTTGGTGCCACTTTTTTGAGAACGACCCATAAAATGTTTTATAGATTTTTAACAAACACACCCTTGAACATCTCTGGTGGAAAAGCAGCCTAAGGTTTATGGATAAAATTACCAGTTCTTGCTGTTGTACTCCTTGACCACCAAATTGAAAATTTTGCAACTACATTTTTTTTTTATAAATATATTTGAGTTTGACGACCTCCGTGGTCGAGTGGCGGACACACCGGTTTTCAAGGTGTCGCCAGCTCTGAGGATCCGGGTTCGATCCCCGGACAGGTCAAGGTAGAAAAACATTCTTCTACATTGTCTCGGGTCTGGGTGTTTGTGGTAACTTCGTTGTCTCTGATTCCATCCAAGTGCTTTAGCTACTTACTTTGGATTCGGAGCAATGTATGTGATGTTGTCCACATGTATGTTTTTGGGTTTTTTTTTTTTTTAAAGATTACTAGCAATGTGGGTCGCACATTACTAGTCGTTAACCCCTCGTGCTAAGCTAAGATGCTTGTGTTACGAATAGGTTCACGTCGGTAGTGTAATGGATGGGATTCGAACCCGCAACCACATGATCGCAAGTCCGACGCCCTAGCCATTAGGCTACCGCCGCTTCAAATATTTATCATTTACCTATTTATTGTATTTTAATTTCATGTACTTCCAGTTACGCAGCCATCCAGCAAGTCCCTTGGCTGCTCCTCAGTTCTGTTGTCCTTCACCCTCACTTAGAAGGCATGGTGGACCAGGTGAGGTCCATCCCGAGTGTTCCCATTATGGTCAACGAGTGTGACATCCCCATGAGTGCGTGGAGACGGATTCTCAACGGACTGATCTACATGGCAATGACTATAGATAGCTGGTGGGTTCATATTCACCTTGTATGTGTAGTTCTTCTTCTGTCTAGCCTTATCCTAAGCCATTTTGGGGTCGGCTTTATAATTCTAATACCTTCTGCCCGCGACTTCATCTGCGTGGACTTCAGAATTGAGTCCAAAAAAAATGAAAAATGTGAAAGTAATGAAAAATTGAATAAAATGTTCACCCGTGTTATAGCTTGCGCTGTTATACAGAAAAAAAAATCAAAGCTGTCTGCCCACGGCTTAGCTCGTAAACAATTTTCAACTTTCCCTCGGGAACTACTTAAAGAATCGGGATAAAAGGCAGGTAGGAGGTAGCCTATGTTGTTTTCCATGTTAAAGGCTACATGCATGCCAAATTTCATCCAAATCCGTTCAGCCGTTTTTGCGTGATTGAGTAACAAACATCCAAACACCTAAACATCCAAACATCCACCCTTCACATTTATAATATTAGCAGGATAATAATAATAGTATGAATTAGAGCAGGAGTAGATAGCCCCTGGTATCCCCATCACATTAGATTAAAGTTCTCAACAAGGCCACTACGTGTTGGACATGTGTCCCCACGTAAACCATTCAAAAGACTGGCTCTTCTCTGATAGTATGTATCTACAATGTATAATAATAGGTACAGTCACGAGCATAAACATGTATTTACACTTATTGCACTTAGGGGTATAAATAATAGTTTGCAACCTATTCCCAAATATTGTGACACAAGAATTCCCAAACGTGTATTGGTTGCAGTTTTTTTTTTATGTTTTTCCAGGTTCGACCAGCCCCGGCTAAAGGCTATGTATGACGAAATTTACGGGCCCCTAGCGGCCGCCCGAGGAGTACCCCTACCCTCCTACTACGACGCAAGGCACAACATCTCCTTCCTCTTCGTGAACTCGCACGAGTCCATAGCTTCAGCTCTCAGTCTGCCTCCAAATGTATTAAATATTGCAGGATATCATATTGATGATAATCCTCCACCACTGCCTAAGGTAGGATGTGAATTCTTATAACAGTTTTGACGTGCTAACGTCTTATAAGTCCATGAACGCCAACTGCACACACGAAACAAGTGTCACGTTCTGCCCGAGTTGAGCGTGTATGCGTGAGCGCAGAACAAGCCATAGGCACGATCGGTCTAAGCAGCTGGTGACGTATTTATCTCTCTTCCACTCCATCGGCCGATGCGTCCGAGTAGAAAAGAGACAGTAAGCAATTTTTCAACAATGCTTTTATTATGTTATCACGTAAAAGTCCGTAAACCGACTTTACTGACTACCAATTAAGTTAGACTATGCTATCCTACTGCTGGGTATAGGCCTCCCCCAAGTGTTACATAATTCTCTACCTCGCACCACCTCAAGCCAACCCTCGCAGTATAACTCCAGGTCAACTCGCCACCTTTTTCTAGCGGGCCTTGGCGACGTCGTTTGTTTAAAAGTTTTCGTGCTTAAAAAGTGGCATCTCTACTAGCGACTCTTGGTTCACTCCTGATCACTGCCCTAGTGTTCAAATTTCTCATCCCTAGTAATGTTTTAATGATTCCATCGTTGCTTGGAGGATGTACCTATGTGAAATTTACATTGTAACTAATAACGCCTGCCAATAAATGCCCCCTTGCTGAGCACAAGTCTCCTCTCATGAGAGGGAGATTAAATATTTACCATATTTTAAATATAAAATTCCTGGTTGCCATAATAAAGGTTCTGCCCAATTTGTGATCAAAAAGCCGTGTCAGTTGTCTCTAGATAATATTCTTACAGGACCTACAAGAACTCCTGGACAACTCCAAGAACGGCGTCATCTACTTCAGCATGGGGTCAGTGGTTCAGTCTGCAGATCTACCGGAGAGCACGCGCGCTAGTCTTCTTCGGATCTTCGCCAAGTTGCCGTACACCGTGCTGTGGAAGTTCGAGGAGCCCGTCGAGAATCTGCCGGCGAACGTCCACGTGCGGCCCTGGCTGCCACAGCCCAGCATACTGGGTAGGTTAAACCTGTAGTAGCCTCCGAGTAGACCAAATACCTTCCATTTTTTTTTATAAATAGCTTCGTTACATTGTTTGTCGCACATAATAGTATGGCGCTGTTCCACTTACTGGTAAATAGTTACCCTATATTCATTTTTATTTAAGAATTCAACGGTTTACTCACCCGCATTCTCGGGATCGCGCGACTAGTTTCAGACTCAATAGGAGTCCTTAATCATGAGCTGACGCGGCGGCGGCGGTGTCGGCGATCCCGAGAATACGCGTGAGTGAACCGTTGAATCCTTAAATAATTATGAATTCGTCTCACGGAAGTTATTATAACATACTAGCTGTTGCCCGCGGCTTCGCTCGCGCGTCAAGTAAAGAGTAGTATTAAAGAATAGATGGATGTATTCTGTGATTATCAAAGAAAGGAGTATGAATAAAATTTTTCATAAAATATTATGGCGTTAAAATAATAATTATAGTAAAGTAAGTAGCAAAGCACTTGTAATATGGAATCGGAGACAACGAAAGTACCATAAACACCCAGACTCGAACCGGTGCACGCATAAGAAAATTCATGTCCCTATCTTTAAAAATTAAGTTTTTAATATAATACCTTGCAACCCCTATTTTACTCAGGAGAGGTTTTCAAAATCGCTAAATTACGTGTTCATTTATTGTACTTATTTTCGTGGGGGATACTACACAGTACACACCACGTACAGGCGCCGTTGTAGTACATGCTATATATCAGAGATGGCGCTGTATGTGAAAAATGATTTTCCCTTCCTGCTTTTTTTCTTTAATTTTTTTCCAGAATTTTCTTTTTTATAAACCTAACGGAGCCCGAGACCTTTCCAACGAATGCAAAACCGTGGAAATCGGTTCGTGCGTTCTGGAGTTATAGCGTCAGGAAGGAAAACCCGACTTATTTTTATATAGTAGATATTCCTTGCTTCTCCTTTTCTTTTCAAAAATATCTTCACAGAATGTTATCTATAAAAAAAACTCTTTAATATTAGTACAGAATAGCACTATATTATATATTGACTGGCCTGTTGGTTTAGGGGTTAGTGACCTTGACTGCTAAGCCGGAGGTCGTGGGTTCGTTTCCGACTCAGGACAAACCTTAGCAACGTTATAAGTATGTAATATGTAATTTGTGATATGTATGTAGTTTGACGACCTCCGTGGTCGAGTGGCGTATACACCGGTTTTCAAGGTGTCGCCAGCTCTGAGGTCCCGGGTTCGATCCCCGGACGGGTCAATGTAGAAAAACACTTTTCTACATTGTCTTGGGTCTGTGTGTTTGTGGTACCTTCGTTGTCTCTGATTCCATAACACAAGTGCTTTAGCTACTTACTTTGGATTCAGAGCAATGTATGTGATGTTGTCCACATTTATAAAAAAAAAGTGTTTATCAGTTTTCTGGTTGCCATATTACAGTCTCTGCGTAGTTTGGGATCAGATAGCAGTGTGTGAGCTGTCCCAAGATATTATTTATTATTGTTATATGTTCACAGCTCACCCAAATCTTCGTCTGTTCATCACACATGGTGGCCAGTTGAGCTGTTTGGAAGCCATACATGCAGGCGTACCGATGCTAGCAGTTCCAGTCTTTGGAGACCAGCCATCGAACGCGGAAAGGGCAAGGAAACTTGGATACGCCTTGAAGGTGGACTTCCATAATAATTTGGTGGAAGACCTGGAGGTGGCTTTAAATGAAATGCTGACCAATGACACGTGAGTGAGCCTGCTGTTTTCTGCTTATGATAATGTGAACCGGGTTTCGTGAGTTTAAATTTTTTTGGTTTTCAATTGGTTCTTGCGTCTAAGTATGATGAGTAAGCACTTTTTGCATCCCCCGTCCCTAGATCAGCAGCTAAAACCGGCCAAGTGCTAGTCGAACTCGCGCATGAAGTGCTCCGTACCATTATTGCCGTTATCAGTATCTATAGAGCAAAATCGTAAGAGCCCCCTTAAATAATTAAGTTATTCTGTTTTTTTAGTATTTTATGTATTAGCAGCAACAGAAAAACATCATCTGTGAAAATTTCAACTGGCTACTAAAACGTTTCATGAGATATAGCCTGGTGACAAACGGACAGACGGACGGAAAGTGGAGTCTTATAGGGGTCCCGTTTTACCCTTTGGGTACGGAACCCGAAAAATTAAGATCCAGCCCAAAGGGAATTAGCAATGCACAGTCGAGATTCGAATCCTGCATCATGTTCGCTAGTCCGACACCCTTTTATTAGATTGCACTTAATTCAACAATTGGGTATTTGACTGTTTTTTATTTTATTTCATAAATCAAAAAAGTACTTCAAACTGTAACGAATTCTAAAAACGACACACTAATTAATTTTATATTGAGCTAGTTACAAGCATTCCATTATTGCTAATTTGACAGAGATAGCGATAATGTGTTGTGACGTCAATACATATTTATTTCTCCATACTAGTCTGGGACTGTCCCGTATAAGTCGTCGTTTTGCGAAAAAGAGATAGAGCATGCGTCATCAACTTACTTTAGAAGCTTATACCTTTATAATCGTGTATATATTTTTGTTATTTTTTCGCAATTTTGCTTCAATATACGGCTATTTTTAGAAACATTTGTCATAAATCGACCAATTTGACGACCTCCGTGGTCGAGTGGCGTACACACCGGTTTTCAAGGTGTCATCAGCTCTGAGGTTCCGGGTTCGATCCCCGGACGGGTCAATGTAGAAAAACACTTTTCTACATTGCCTCGGGTCTGGGTGTACCTTCGTTGTCTCTGGATTCCATAACACAAGTGCTTTAGCTACTTACTTTGGATTCGGAGCAATGTATGTGATGTTGTCCACATTTTAAATATGTATTTATTTATTATAAATCAATTTTGCGATAGTAGTCAAATACCCAATTATGTATATTATTCTAGATACTACAAAACGGCTAAACATCTATCGAAGATGTTTCATGCCCGACCCATTAAGCCGTCACAGCTGATCCCGTATGCTGTTGAGCTGGCCATCGAAACCAAAGGTATGACAATAATTACAAGCTTTATGTATTTTTAATTATAACATCTCAAGGAGTAATAGAAAAAGTAGTCCATAGATAAGATAGTGATGTCAATCGACTTATGCCCATCGATAATTAAGAAACCCCTATTATGGCTAATGTTGTTATTTTTAGAGGATTGTTTTTATCAAAATTGGTCTAGCCGTTGAGCGTGGTAACAAATATTACACCCACACCCCCAAACTTTCATCTAAGTGTAAATATAATTTATCTGATTTTGTTTATTTTATATTCAATGCAATATTAAATAATAAATAAAGAATCCTAGTTTTTTTAACAATTAAAATTTGCCAAAAAAGAGTCTGAGAGTGAAATTGTCTCAGACTGAATGTCTCATTAATAAATATATAAATAAATTATAAATAATATAAAAAATAAATTACACCTAACCTCTTCAACCTAATCAACTTTCAAATAAAAAAAAAAAATCAAAATCAGTCTACCAGTCAACTATGATGCTAGCAGCTAGATACATAAAGACACAGATTTTGTATCTGATTTCTGATTTAACATATAGCGTTCGTCTCTTTTGTCTTGGGTGGAAAAACCATTGACCATATTTCGTAAGTTCCACCTTTTAAAAACAAGACTACATTTTTTTTCCTAAATGTCTTCTTATGACGTTATCAGGTGAAATTATCATTCTTAAACCGAATTTACTGACAACCATTTTTTTTTCAGGGGCTTTTCACCTCCGCTCTCAAGCCTTAAAATACAGCTGGTATGAAATCTGGATGGTAGACTTTGTCCTCCTATTGGTAGTCATACTTACGTTGGTAATACTGCTCTTAAAGATGCTTCTACGATTCTGCATAAGGAAATGTAGGGGGAACACTACAAATATTGTTAAGAAGAAGAATAATTAATAATTATAATTAACGGAAAATAAATAATTATTTTCTTTCACTTGTTTCCTACTTCCTCTCATACATTGATACTTTTTTGTTTCAAGAAAACTGAATGTTATTTTTTAAAATTAATATCAATTTCAAATGTAGATCAAAAACTATCTTTAGAAAGAGTCCGCCAGGTATGTGGCCAGCGGGAGTCGAGCAGAGAAGGCGCAAGCGAACACTGGCCAACAACGACCAAGGCAGGGACGGGACTGGATTGTTTTTGGTCGGTGAAGGTCCGATATATCCCTACGCTGCTGTGGCCTCAGCGTGGGTTGAAAGCATTAGCTTTTCTCCCCGAAAAAAAGGTCGAAATATACAAAAATCTATCTGGCCATACATCCAAGCGCCATATGTCCACCTACGTTTGTAAGCAGTCGCGATGCTCTGCGCGGATATTTTTAGTGTTTGATCGCAAACAATTACAGTTTGCCTGTATTACAGGATAAATAGGAGAAATTGATGTTAGTAGACGCCCGCGGAAAGCATTGAGGCAGGGAATTTAAAAGTTGAGGTGTTTATGCACATCTCAATTAGATAAATCTTTATATATATAATTCTTCTGTGAGTGTGTATGTGACTGAACTCCTCCTAGACGGCTGGACCGATTATAATGAAATTTGCTGTGTGTCTTCAGGTGGATTCGAGGATGGTTTAGATTCACAATTTGGTCCAATTTGAAATGTTTTTTTGTTTAATTTTTATCAATATTATTAACATCGCGATTATTGACATTAAAAACGTAAGTAGGTAGTTGCCATGACGACCAAATTTTGTTGTTTTAGTACGATTTACTATCCTCCAGATCCTCCTCCATAGAGGTTATATATCAATTAAATAAACAAGGTTGTCAAAACTCCTTGCAATGATATTAAAACTGTTTTCTTCTTTAAATATCAGGCTCGCAGACTTTTATGGTTTTTTTTCGTTTGTCTATTTGGTAGGTTTGCCACCAGAAAGAAAGAGAGAAAGTACTCTCAATACTGAAGAATAGCAAATTAGACTCAAAGAAAACATTCTTTTATTTTTTTAAAGAAATAAATCTGCATTAAATTGATGTTTGAAAATACGCTTAGCGGACCGGGAATCGAATGGGCTAAAATGCGAAAAATGAGCACCGTGTACTTTTTGGCATCAATCGATATTATATATAATTCCAGTGTCATGATGTTTGTCGGGGATGAACTCCGAAACTACTGAACCGATTTTAATCAAATTTGCACACCGTGTGCAGTTTGATCCAACTTGAAATATAGGATAGCTTACATCACAAATATAAAAAAAAATTGAGACCGCGGGCGGAGCAGCGGGAAACAGCTAGTAATAAATAAATGTGGACAACATCACATACATTGCTCCGAATCCAAAGTAAGTAGCTAAAGCACTTGTGTTATAAAATCAGAGAAAACGAAGGCACGGTAATACTATCTATATAATATTACCGTGACGAAGGTACCACAAACACCCAGACCGCCCGGGGATCGAAACCGGGACGGCGCCGCCGAGGCCGGCCTAGGAAGAGGTGGCGAAATGATCTAGACTCATAATGTGAGGGCTGGTTCAAGGTGGCGCGGTTAAATGACGGGCATTTGACGGGCCTGTTGGTTTAGCGGTTAGTGACCCTGACTGCTAAGCCGGAGGTCGTGGGTTCGATTCCCACCCTGGACAAATCTTTGTGTGATGAGCACGATCATTCGTTCTGTGTCTGGGTGTAATTTGTAATTTATCTATAATATATATGTATTTATAAATATATAAGTATGTTTATCAGTTTTCTGGTTGCCATAGTACAGGCTCTGCCTAGTTTGGGATCAGATGGCCGTGTGTGAATTGTCCCAAGATATTATTATTTAGTATTATTATATTATTAATGGAAGGGCTTTGGGAAGCCTTTGCCCAGAAGTGGGACGGAATAGGCTAATAAAAAAAATATTAAGTAAGTACCTATGTAAAACGAACACGAGTTTGTTACAACACTTATAACACAAGAACGAGATACCGATTTTTATGGCGACTGCATGGATAGCCATATGTAGGTCACCACGCTAATTACCACTGTGCGCGACGTGCTGCGATCCCCGCATGGGACAAGTATTCGTGAGATCCACAGATACTTGTGCCAAGTCTGGGTCAAGGGCGGATCCAGGGGGGGGGTCATGGGGGTCATGACCCCCCCCTGGGCTTGGTCCAGGTCCTAGGTGAACCACTAAGTAAAATTGTTAAACATACTGATTTTATATATTTTTTATAGATTTTATTTAAGTACTTTCAATATTTAATTAATTTAATATACCTAATACTTTGACGGCAAACGCATGACTCGGGATCGAACGCATCGAAAATTTGAACATACATCCCTCTTCTGGATTCAATAATAAGTGACCTACAGGACCGTCTGTCTCCTGAAATACTACATTTGTTTCAGCTAAGCGTTTTCATGCCAAAAAGCGAATACAGTAATCAATACATTGAAACTGTGAGACAATTAGCAACCGATTATACATTGTTACTAGATAATACTCCAGTTTCTGTCGTTGTAAACGAATATCGGCTGTGGATGGTAAAGTGGCAGCGGAGTCAGAACATACCGCAGTCGATTTCTGACCTTATTTTAAACTAGCTGTTCCCCGCGACTCCTCCCGCGTATCTAATTTTTTAGTAAAAATATAGCCTATGATACTTAGGGTGAATGTAGCTTTCTAATGGTGAAAGAATTTTTGAAATCAGCACAGACATACACACAAAAATACAATTAATCTTTCCTCTTTATAATAATTATGAAAAGAACTGTTGGTTAGCCCTGAAAAGAACTGTTGGTTAGCCCTGAAAAGAACTGTTGGTTAGCCCTGAAAAGAACTGTTGGTTAGCCCTGAAAAGAACTGTTGGTTAGCCCTGAAAAGAACTGTTGGTTAGCCCTGAAAAGACCTGTTGTTTTAGCTCTGAGAAGAACTTTTGCGTAGGTGTAGTTTAAGAACGAAATAAAAAAAAACGCACTAAAATTTAGACGCCCACTTCGCAACGGGCCGTGCAGCAGAAATCGTAATATTTTAATTTCGCCATAACTTCAAAACGAAACGTTCAATTTTAATCATTCAAAGACCAAATATTATTGACATAAACTGTACTTAGTGATGAAATTTATTTTGATAAGGATTAATAGCATGAGTAAAATAAACGCGTTCAAATGTAGTCCAAAAAAATTCAAGATTAATAAATAAAAAAATGGCTGATGTGCCTCACTCGACATAGATAGGTATAGTGTGTCGCGGACTTTTTTGTAGATATTTATAAGATCTACAATTAATAGAACATTTTATGGTTCTATCTTTTATAGTTTAGGCAGCGTACGCAAAATAAGTAACTTTTCTGGTTGATTTTTTACACCTTGTGTCCGAAAAACCCAAATATCTTACGGAACCCTATTTTTTACAAAATAAAATATAGCCTATGTTGTTCCTCACGGTCTATTCTATCTTTTTACCAAATTTCATCAAAATCGGCTCACTGGTTTAGGCGTGAAAGCGTAACAGACAGACAGACAGACAGAGTTACTTTCGCATTTATAATATTAGTAGGGATTGCGATATTGAGATGTATCCTAATATAAGAAATTTTTTATGTATTATGGCAACACTACCTGTTAGTGTAGCGACAGCGGAAAGATCTTTCTCTACGTTACGAAAAATCAAATCGTGGCTAAGAGCTTCCATGGTTGAATTGAAGAACGTCTAACCGGACTGGCACTTCTCCACATCCATAAAAACGTACCCATTGAAGAAGATGAAGTGATAACGCGTTTCGGGAGAAGACGTAAAAAAAAAATTGATTTTGTTATTAAAATATACTTGTAGGTATCTATTATAATCAAAATTAAATTATAAGTTCTTGTGTCTTGACCACGACTATGTGACCCCCCCCTGGCGCCAAAGCTGGATCCGCCCTTGGTCTGGGTGTTCTTTGTGCATGTGATTTGAATGTTTGTGAAAACACCTGCGACACATGGATTAAACTCCTTAGAGCTGGCGTAGAAAAAAATATTGGTCCTTGATTTGGTGGATACGTCTCTTTCCCGAATAGCAAAATAAATGTCAAAAAAGGGAAAATTTCCAAAAAAAAATGATGTTCACGGTAACGGGCACAACTAACACGGGTGAAACCGCGGTGCACATCTTCTTCTTCTGCCTAGCCTTTTCCCAAGCTATGTTGGGGTCGGCTTCCAGTCTTACCGGATTTAGCTGAATACCGTATTTTACATAGAGCGACTGCCTATCTGACCTCCACAACCTATTCCTAGGTAATACAGTAGGTATTCCATAGTAAGACTGGTTGTCAGAATTGTAATGACTTAACGACTATCAAAGATCACTGTATGACAGTCGGGACCAACGGCTTAACGTGCTTTCCGAGGCACGGAGGGTCTCAATATGTTTACAAATGGTCACCCATCCACGGACAAACCGCGGCGAGCGCGGCTTAACCTTTATTATCGGTCAAACCGTACGGCTTACACTTAGCCACGAGCGGTGCACATCTAGTACCTATATGAATAAAATAAACAACCAAAAATATTTTAACTATATTTAATTGAGATCAGTGATTATCTTGTACAAATACATTTACAAAAGTGCAACATATTTTTCAAACAATAATAAATACTCTTTGGTTTTTTGTTCATTTGATAGCTTATGAACTTGGACCTCGCCTTCCGGTGTCAACAGCGCCTGTAGACAAAATGGCGGCGATGAGTATAATCAAAAATTTAGGTATCGCGAAACTGCTCAGCTTTGGCGCCGCGACGCTGCTGCGCTTCGGCTTCATGACGCTTTTTACATATGTTTTCGCGACGCTGTGCGCTGCTCAGCTATGACGTCTCGACGCTAGTCAGCTAAAAAGCGCCGCGACGTCATAGATAAGAAGCGTCTTGACGCCATTGCAAACGCGCTACTTGCTACTAAAACGCGATATTTCTAGTGCGAAGCAAATTTTATTTTTTTTCCTGAACGCGCTCATCTCAGAAACTACTGGGTTTAATTGAAAAAAAAAAATCTTTGGATAGTCTTTTTAACGAGGAAAGCTATAAGGCTATATAACATCAAGCTACGACAAATAGAAGCAGAGCATTATCGAAAAATGTCAGGAAAACGGGGCAAAGTGTACTTTTAAGAGCTTCCATTGCGTACGGGCTGTGGTCAAACTTACATAAAAATAATGTATGAAGGAATTGTTTTCTTTAAAATTTCGTATAGAAAGTCCGCAACAGCATATTTCTATCTTTTAAGATTGCATCACTATAACCATTTTTGCTGGTAATCAAATTTGTTCTAAAACATTGCATTGTAGTTATTTTTATAAACATGATTTTAATCCTTATTTGAAAGAAATTTCCCTCGACTTCATTTGATTAATCCAATATTTTTTATTACAATAATACTTACTAGAGTACTATCGCCTGCTACACAAGCGCTTGCCGCGGCGTCTCTCGCGCACTTAGCATAGATGTCGCTGTACGAGAGCTCCCACTCGACGATGCTGCCATCTATCAGCGACGCGAAGAGGCAACACGGGTTCACGTGAGACCAGGACAGTGACGTCACTGACAGCTGAAAACGAGAATTAAACTGATGACTGGAGCACATCAAGTAGCGTAGCGGAGAGTATTTTGTCGTGACATTCGAAATTATACTTTAAAACTATCAGAAAAAATGTTTTAAGAACATTAATTTTTTGAAGACGGATGTGAGTATATTAGAGGAAGCTTGAAAGTAGCGCCAGTGAATGAAAAGATAAGAGGT
This sequence comes from Plusia festucae, assembly GCA_950381575.1. Taxonomy (NCBI): domain Eukaryota; kingdom Metazoa; phylum Arthropoda; class Insecta; order Lepidoptera; family Noctuidae; genus Plusia; species Plusia festucae. Next base: position 2,971,716 of record OX494457.1, read on the forward strand.
AAGCGTTTGTCGTGGTATGAACATGTTATGAGGAGGGATGAAAGTCACATAACAATACAAGTTATAAGTATGACTGTGGATGGGTATATAAGCAGAGGGAGACCGAAAAAGAGATAGATGGATTGTGTGAAAGATGATATGAGAAAGAGAGGAGTGGATGCCGCGATGACGAGTAATAGAGAGGAATGGAAGGAAAATACGCATTGCGCCGACCCCATATGAATGGGATAAGGGCAGGAAGAAGAAGAAGAGGATGTGAGAGAGAAAGAAAAGGCCACATGCGATGGATAAGGCAATCATGTCTAAAATGTTTGGAGTTGCATGCATGCATCACATCTGTGCGAAACGGTCATCGCTCAGCATGTGTTGAGTTTCGGAACCCTGGTTTTCAGCAATGGCGATTGATGAGATGACGTCGACCGGTGTGGATGTTTCGGTAACTATTTCGTGAAGCTAATTTAATAAAATAAGATAAATAAGACGTTTTGAGCTTTCTCTACAACAACGCATTAAGAATAAATGCGGGCGGACAAACTTTTAACAATAGGGCATTTGTGAAAAAGATACCGATGGACTAAAATGAGTTTAGTACGTGTTCAACAGAATCGGAGCCACTGCTAACTTTTACATTATTAAAATTGGAAAAATACAAGACTAACATTTCTGGGGTTGGTCCCATCTGGTACACTAACAGGTCTTGATCTTCCGTCCCGCCAGCCTATTATCAGCTGGCCGCCTCTTTGGTAGCACACCAAGGTTTCCTTACATCATTAATTTTATTAATTAGATAACTTGAAACTATACTTAAATTTCGCTATATTCAATTCAATTTGAAGCGGCGGTAGCCTAATGGCTAGGGTGTCGGACTTGCGATCATGTGGTTGCGGGTTCGAATACCACCCATTATACTACCGACGTGAACCCACTCGTAACACAAGCATCTTAGCTTAGCACGAGGGGTTAACGCGATTACTAGTAGTAATGTGTGACCCACATTGCTAGTAATCTTTAAAAAAAAAATTAAGTAAACCATGTCTCCGACACTTGCAGTTGGTTTACTTAAAATTCGAAGCGTTGGTAGACGAATAACTGGGGCGTCGGATTTGCGACAGTTTGGCTGCCAGTTCGAATCCCACCCATTGCACTACCGACGTGAACCCAATCCTAACACAAGAATTTAGTTTAGGACGAGGGGTTGACAAGAATACCAGTAATGTGACGCCCACAATGATAGTAAGCTTTTATTGTTTGGAAGTATGGATGTTTGCTGAATCGCTCTTGGGTTTGTATTAAATTTGGCCCAGATATACCTTACTACCTGGAGTAATGCATCCTACTAAGACTTCACGGATAGCGGAGTGGCATAGGTCACCACGCTAACTACCACTGTGCGCGAAGTGCAGCGGGTTCAATCCCCGCATGAGACAAGCATTTGTTTAATCCACAAATGCTTGTTCCAAATCTGGGTGTTCTTTGTGCATGTGATTTTTTGTTTGTGAAACCTCCGCGACACAAGGATTACATTCCATAGTGCGGGCGTTGTTTTAAAAAGAAAAAAAACTTCAGGGATGGCAATAACGAAGAAACAATTTTATCGACGGTCTGAGGGAATAAAATCATCATCTGCATGGTCTTTTCCCGAGGGGGTCGGCTTCCAATCATACTAGATTTAGCTGAATACCGTATTACCTATCTGACCTCCAAAACCCATTTTCCTGGGTACCACAGTATCCCATAGTATGTGTACAGTAAACACGCTATGCCGAAATTGCGGGACCTAAGTTCCGCGGCTGATTTTACGTTTTCGTTCTTCACTGAGTTATTCAGTATCCTATGGTATGACTGGCTGTGATTTCAAGCTAGGACTCTCACCTTAGGTCCTCCTGATTCGTTGAGGTGTGAGCGAGTGGTCACGGAGCTTACGTAGCGACCCTTGTGGTCCGACTGATACTTCTCCACGCCTTGGGGCTGGATATTCCTGAAAATTTTCGAGAAAAGCGTTCGTTAAATAATAATTAAAAATATGAAAAAGTTTCCTAAAATTATGTTCGTATTTTCAATTATTATATAAATAGCCATTGCTCGTGTGGACATCGGTTATCGCGGCAAATTATAGTATAACTTCTCAATAAGTGGGCTAGCTAACAGTAACATAATTTTTCAAATCGGACAAGTTGTTCCTGAGATTAGCGCGTTCAAACAAACAAACAAACAAACTCTTTAGTTTTATTTATAATATTAGTACCTATAGATAATAATAATAAATTATTTATATATAATTAAATACAAATTGTAGAAGGAAAAACTTAAACCTCAGGCAGGACTCGAACCTGCGACCTGCCTGAGGTTTAAGTTTTTCCTTCTAGAATTTGTATTTAATTACAAATATTCGCAAACACATGCGATAATGTGTAAAAATAATTAAATAATAATTATTTATATATTTTAAAAGTTTACATTCACCAACTGTAGCCAGCGACTCTACCCATGTGGGTTTCGGTTATCGGCCTATGTCCTTTCTCAAACTCTAGACTATCTCTATACCAAATTTCATTTAAATCGGTTCAGTAGTTGAGGCGTGATTGCGTAACACACAGACAGGGTTTCTTCCGCATTTATAGTAATTAAGTATTGGCGGAAGGATAACACGCAACTCACCTACAATCCAGTGTAAGTAGAACCCTGTTTTCCACTATAGAACAAACGCTGATGGTTCCCGCGTCTGTGGCCGCGAGGAAGTACGGGAGTAGATGTGGTGACACCTCCACACAGGTAACTGATGAAGCTTCAGCTGTATACGTGAATTAAATTATAATTATTTTTATTTCGAACAAAAAACAAATAATAAAACTAGTGTGCTTAAGACCACACGGTTGAAGTAAAATTTCAATAGCTCTTAGGCTTGCACTGTGTCTTAGGCTATATGAGAAAGAGACTGAAAATGTATGCTTGTCACTCTCTTTCTTCCTATCTTCACTAACTTATATTTCCCTCTCAACTTCCGTTCGCCTCGCCCGATCACACATTTCGTAACGCTCTCGTCTCGCATTTACCAGCTTGCTCTCAAAGTCAATCGGTCGCCTCGCCTGATCACACATTTCGTAACGCTGTCTTTACACTTTTCATAACGTTTTAGTAACTCATTAAGCAGCTTACCCCCGAAGTCAAGGGTTCGCCTCACCTGATTTCACTTTTCGTAACACTCTCGTTCTTGTCACACTTTCCGTAACTATCACACTAATATAATAAAGGCGAAAGTTTGAGATTTTGTATCTATATGTGTTTGTTACCTCGTCTCAGTCAAACGGCTGGACTAATTTTGATAAAATTTGATACGGAAGTAGCTGTAAACCTGGGTCAGAAAATTCAGTTATCAGATTAACCGCGGGTAATACCGCGGGATGCATGTAGTTAAAGATAAATAACACCTAGACACAGAACAAATTATCATACTTTTCACACAAACAGATGTCCTGCCGCACTGGGTGGGGAATCAAATCAACTATCTCGTTACTTTTGGCTAGGGCTAAGTCGGGTAAAAAACACAAACCACGTAAAAAACAACAGGTAAAAAACATTATTATAATAACTTCCGTGAGACGAATTCATAATTATTTAAAGATTCAACGGCTTACTACTCACGCGCATTCTCGGGATCGCCCGACTAGTTTCAGACTCAATAGGACACCGATTAAGGACTCCTATTGAGTCTAAAACTAGTCAGGCGATCCCGAGAATGCGCGTGAGTAAGCCGTTGAAACTTTAAATAATTCTGGGTAAAAAACACTAAAACTAAATCTTAAATTGGTCTTTCTTTCGAAACTACGATTACAACGAACAAAAAACCAAGATTTTGTAGCATTACGTCATAATTGAGTACTTAGGCGATTACAAATAAAAACACAGTTACTTACTTGCAACGCAGAACTTGTTCATCTTGACCGTCCCTAGAATTTTCCTACAACACAACACTTCCCCACAATTCCTTCCAATTAAATAATTATCTCTGTTCATCCAATTCATTACTTTTAAATCACAACACACTAAACCACTTTCCCAGTTTTTATAATCATACTTTTCCACTGACAACACTCGTTTTATTTTGCCACTGGCAGCACTGGACGGTCTGTCAAAGTCAAATTCGAAGCTAATGGCGGACTTCGGGCGGGAAACTTCTTTTTTCATTGCATTTCGTTCTTGTTTTCTGCTGATTATTCTCCGTTTTGCTGCGTTTAAATTAAAGTTATTTAAGACGCCATTTTGAGAATCTTTTGGAGGTATATCAATGTGGTCTACTATAGATATTGTTTGAGATTTCTCCAGCTTCATTCTGGACCAGAATGCCTTGCCGATGTCTGGTGGTATTGTCTTGGATTTTTCTTGGACTATCGACCATATTGTTAGGACGCCTGTACTTTGTAAAGACACGACCTGAAAGTCGAAATAAAATCAAATAATAAATGCCTAGTAGCATCAAGCCCACCTTCTGTACCATTTTGTACGTGAAGTTTTAAATAAATAAATATAATACACATTCACACACACATTCTGACGGTCGGTGACTGGTCGTTCTGTTGACCTTGGTTTCTTTAGTTTATCTAATTTTTTTATTTCAGAGAGATACTCTTAAACCTCAAGCAGTTGTTTACTTGGCATGTTCCCTAAATTATTTATATTTTTTATATTGTAAAGACAGCGTGCTGCTGGGGAGTTTGTTGCGCCGTTTCTTCTCCCCGGCTAGAGCACTTAGGAAGCGATGGGGTGGGCGAGTCAGGGTGCTGTCTATGTAGATGACATTAAAAAAGTGCTAAACATGGTAGCCTAATTTGAATAAATGATTTTGAATTCACTGAAAGATACCCTTTTTTTGTTCTTTTTGTAGTAAGACACAAAGAGTCAACTATAGGCTAATGGTTTTAACCGTAACTTTTTATGTTCTTCCCAAAACTGTATACAGTGATTGTTGTAAAAGAGGATGGTCGGCCATCAATGAACTTTGGCAAGCGCTGTAATAGTCCTACGCAAAGATTAGGTCCAAGACTATAGTGTCGTGGTGGTAAACAGATTCGTACGCATATGGTTTCAGATTCTAGCCCAGGTAAATACCAATGTGACTTTTTTTTTAACGACGCCCGCTCTAAGGAATTTAATCCTTGTGTCGCGGGGGTTTCACAAACATTCAAATCACATGCACAAAGAACACCCAGACTTGGAACAAGTATCTGTGGATCACACAAATGCTTGTCCCATGCGGGAATCGAACCCGCAGCACGTTGCGCATAGTGGCAATTAGCGTGGTGACCTATACTACTCGGCTATCCGTGCAGTCAACATAATACAAAGAAATAATTAAGAAATAGAATAATTAAGAAAGTACATACTTTCTTTATTATTCTAAGACACTATTGAAAAACGATGAAGGAAAATATCGTGAGGAATTGCAAATTAGGAATCTGAAATCTCCAACCCTCAATTAGCAATCTCGGCTCATCCTTCTCTGTATGAGAAGGGACCTGTTCCCAGTAGTGGGAGAAATAAAGGCCGGTATTATTATAACATTACCTGTCCCACAATCCTCCTACCATCCTGGCTTCCAGAATGAGGGTCACCGACCAGCTGGAGGCCGACGATGCCGCCTGTGGCGTCTCCACTGCTCATATTGTACGCGCTATTTGTAAACGCACAGGACTGCAGCAAGCAAGGTATGCTGCGCTGTTAGATAATACGTTTTACTTAAGTATTTATTTACATTAATTGGATCAGAGTGCATTCCATACATTTGATTGGCCATAATTATTCAAGAGATTTGATTCTATGATGGTCCCTACAAGGATGTTAATTTTTCGCATTTTAGCACTTTCTATTTTGTTTTTGGACATCTCACACGCGGCCATCTGATCTCAATCTCGGCAGAGCCTGTACTATGGTAACCAGACTACTGATAAAGATACTTATATATTTCTAAATACATACATATTATAGATAAACAATACCCAGACACAGAACAAATGATCGAGTTCATTCACACAAACATTTGTTCTGGGTGGAAATCGAACCCACGACCTCCGGCTTAGCAGTCAGGGTCACTAACTACTAGACTAACAGGCCAGTCAAAGTTTTTATTTAAAGTATGTTTCCATTGAGCGTAATTTGCTATCTCCAGTATTAAGAGTACCTACTTTCCCTCATATATAAAAATCCAGCCAGTTTAGTAATAAATATAATATTAGTTCAAAGATTATTATTTATTGTTATTTTACCGGCAGTGGTGTAAGCTTCACCAAATTTTATGACAGATCTTATTTTTTTTTATTTAAACCTAATAAATATTATGTATCTGCACTAATTTTGTAAAGATGATGAATTTCTTTAAAATGTTTTTTTAATGCGCTAATATCAGGTAGGTACAACTGGTCCAATTTTAGAATTACAATACATTTTCTTTACCTTTTCTAAACCAACGTCGCTGTTCTTCTTATTCCACTCTCGATCTCTTTCGACACCGGTGAGTCTCTCTTCATCGATTTCTACCAATTTGGTAGGTTCATCGTCAATAGTAACATCGTCCCTCCAATTCGGCTGTTCTGCTAAATCCCATAAATGAATTGAACTGAAATTAATTATTTAACTAGATGTAATTTACTGTAATGTTAAAATGATATTAAGTTCAAAGATAAAGATAAATTATTTGTTTAAGTACTGTACTCATTTTTTATTGCTGTTGTGTTTTTAGTGCTGCTCTGGAGTTTGTTGCAATGTTTCTTCTCCAGCTAGAGCACTTGGGAAGCGGTAAAGGGCGGGTAAATCAGGGAGCTGTATATTGTATAGTTGTAAAAAGTGCTTCTTGTAGACTAATTTAAATATATGAATTTTGAATTTAAAGATTCGAAATCAAGTACAGGTAATACAATACATAAGACTCACAGATACGTATACACACAGATGGATAGACAAAGATACTAAGACACTCAGATAAATAGATACACTGATACTTAGACACACAGATGCATAGACACTCACTTACATAGACACACTGATACTTAGACCCACAGACATATATATGCACATAGATAATATATATAGATACTGTTACATAGACGCAGCTATCCAACCGAACCAGTCTTACTATGGGATACTGTATTACCCAGTAAAATGGGTTGTGGAGGTCAGATAGGCTGTCGCTCCATGTAAAATATAGTATTCAGCTAAATCCGGTAAGACTGGAAGCCGACCCCAACATAGGTTGGGAAAAAGGCTAGGCAGAAGAAAAGAGACATAGACACACATGTACATAGATACAGTTATACATAGACACAGATACAACAAAGAAACTCAAATACATAAGCACACCGATACATTCGGATACCAGTAACATCTTTATATTTACTCACCCATCACCCAAAGCAGCCACAAAATACCCATCAGTAGCTCCCCTCAATCTTGCAGCCACAATATTGTCTATAGCTGTCAGTATCTTTATGGGTTCTCGTGTGGCAACACCGAGGTCCCATAGACAAATCGTACATTTCATAACGGACGCATTCAAGGAGTCTTTATGTACCGTCATAATCAAATTCGATTTAGTTTCAGAAAAAATCATCTTCGTAATTTTTGTACTAGTCAAAAATTTTATGTTTTCGTTCGTTATAAATTTCGTAGATATTGAAACGTAACCTTTACTGAAAGGCATGTTTGTCACTTTGAGTTCTGACAGTTCGGTGTTGCCAATGTTAGTATTTAAAACATTACTAATTCTACTTTCGATTCTCTTTAAAAACTTTCCCAGTCTTTGAGTATTGTATTCAATATTTTTTAATTTTGATTTATAAGTGTCGTATGGCAACATCTCGCTGGGCCCGACGCCATCTTTTTGTTCGAAAAAGATTCTTAACGGATCCGTTTTGTAATTTTCATCGATATTAATCGCATTATTTCGTTGTACATCAGTCAGTGTGTCTGACTGGGCAGTCAGAAATGTAAACTTAGTTAAATAATCTTCCATATTTTTGCTATATTTCCGAGATTCTACTTTTTCTTTGATACATATATCGTTTTTTGTAAACTCGACTGGATGTTGTGTCCATTTATGTTCACATTCGATCTCATCCGTTTGGACCTCCTCCGTGACACCATCATCAAAAGTTTGTACAGCAATTTGAGTGTAATTCGATCTGCCAAATGTTGCCATATACAAGTCGTAAGAAATAGGTTTCATTTCGAATAAACTGTAGGACATTTCGTGTAGGGTAATGATGCTAAGCAAATCCTTAGCTCTTTGTCGGAGTCTGTCACCGATTCGTTTTTTACGCCTGTTCTCTTTTGATTTTGAGAAGTCTATGAAAAGAGGTCTGGAACAAAGAACACATTGCATGAGTCAATTGACCATCAACTAAGTAAAAAAAGAAGGCTTTATCGGTTTCAATTTATTTAAAAGATTTTAATTTGGAAAGCGTGCAAAACTACAATTTATTTTCACAAGCATGTTCCGGACTTTTAAGTGTCAAATAACGTATTAACATAAAAGGAATTTCTGCCTTTCAGCGTATCATGTTGATACGACGATTCCATTGAGGACGGACATTCCAGTCTAGGAACCAATAACAGCATGCGATAAATAATTGAAAAGAGTTTTTTATGTTCTTAAATTATTGCTGTGGCTGGGAGAACCAAATGACTGTGGAAACCTAACCCTGGGCCCATCTACCTCCATTATACACTAATATTGTACCGACCTATCTAATACATCAATATGCACCGTCCGCATGCTCGACACGGCAGAAGAGCTGCTCATCTCCTGGAACCCCTCATCAGTCAAGGAGCTCGGCTTCTCGATGCCTTCAGCCGTCTCAAATATAAAGGCTAATGCTGGTTTTAATTTGTTGGCGGAGCGCTGATCGCGGAGATCAAAACTGCCTGGAAAATTATAACAGTCTCACAGTGGTCAAGAATATTTGAAACTAATGATGTTCAGAATGTTATAGTTACATATTTAAAAAAACATTGACCTAGAATAGATGGAGTAATTCAAACGGGCTCGTGGCATAATGTAAGCAGTACAATTTGACCTACATCAGTATATTACCCATATTCCGACAAATAAATGCTTCTTTGTTTCTTAATAAAGGTTTAGCCAGGCTCGCCGCGGTTGGTCCTTGGATGGGTGACAATTTGTATCGTATAAATCACGATAGACTGTTTGTTGGTCCCGAGTTTCCGGTCAATGTAAAATACGGAATTAGTACTGGAAGCTATGTTCGGGTCGGCTTCAAGTCTTATCGGATTTAGCTGAATACCGTTCTTTTCATAGAGCGGCTGCCGATCTGAGCCCCACAACCCATTTACTGAGTTATTCAGTATCAATAGGTAATCAAAATTTTAATGAATTATAATCTTCTATATATTAATACGTGATGCCAAAACTTTGGACCCCTTTTTACGAAAATTGCGCGGTCGCAGGAGCATAAAATTTGGCACACTTATAGTTTATGTGTAGGAGAAGTGCAGAACGCTAATATTTTTCAATAATAATGCTTATAAAGTACATTAAATCAATAAATAAAACATTACCCACACTACCATGCATTTCACACACACATGTTTGTTTTGTTTTTCATTTACTGTACTGACATTGACATAAATAAGTAGTTTAAGTTTTTATATATCCGAATATAACGGCCAAGGACATTTAGCAAACGATGAAAGAGTTTTTACAAAAAACATTGTTTTCAGAGAAGTTTGCAATATGCGATAAAATAATTATGCTCTAAATGGATAGTTTTTGCCTCTTATAGCATGTTTTCTTTTAATAAACATTTTTTAAATAGATATTCTTTATTTTACTTCCTTTTAATTTCATATAATTTGTTCAAAAAATAAATTGGCAAATAACAGTCTTGGTTAAATTTATTATAAGGTCGAATTTCGACCATTGGGCGACCGCTAGTTTATTGAATACTGTGATATGTGATATATTATGGACTTTAAAGACCATAATTATATCACCACTAGGCCCATGTCCAGGAGTGGACCCTGTTGGACTGAGTTGATTGATATGAAATCGTATAACAAGGGCTGAACTAACCTGAATCTAGCATCTTTTCATCATCCTTAACCTCTTTTATAGTCTCGACCGCTTCGCTCTCATCATCATTTTCATCACCTTCGCCATTTTCATCATTAATTTCATCACTAGCATTATGCTCGCTAGGTGAACTGTGGTACGAATCGAAGTCTGATTCATAGCTCTCGAAGTCATCCTCGTAACTTACGTCTTCGTCACTGCTAGGTTTTTGAGGTGGTTCCTGAAAATTATATGGATACCTACTATATTTTATTGGATCATACGAGTATATCCTACCAAATAACATCATTTTTTATTTCCTCATTCCCTTTTAGGGTTGGACCTCTTCTGGCAGCACGGAATCGCCTTTTTCCGTCGCCCTTTCTCTTTCTGTCGCTTAGAACTGCTGCTTATGATACCTTAGTTATACGCGCAGCTTAGAATTTTCGTGATACATGCAGCTCTCGGCATACTTTATGGCCGCTCCGAACCTAGCCGCATTACGCTGCGCAGAACACAAAATCAGGTATCAGCGGGACGTACGCGAGGCGGGGATGCTTCCCCGCCTCGCGTAGCACGGGCACGCCCGCGCGCGCTGTCTTCCACCCGCAAGCGTCCTCGCCTCCCGCGCGTTAGTGAGTGTGTTCGAGAGTATGTAGTAACTTAGTATGATACCATGCGCGAATTCGTACCAACGGCTACATTCAGGGCGGCCATAAAGATTGGCGAGTGCTGTACACGACTAGTTTGGGATTCGGGACCCTTATCATGAGGATATAAGGGATTGTGACAACCAAAGAAAAGAAACTACTTATAGATGGATTGTGTGAGACACGCTATGGCTAGAAATGATGTTACTTGTGAGATGGCGTCCGATAGAGAAGTATGGAGAAATACTTGCTACGACGAACACATGAAATTGGGATAACGGCAGGAGGTTGATGATTTACTTTTATAAATAAATAGAAGTATCATAAGCATATTTTATCATACATACCTTTCTACTTTTACTTGGTTTCCGGTCATCGAGATCAATAAAAAACGCCTTCGGTTTGGCTCCCAGCCGTCGCGACAAATTTAACATTTCTACATTATTGTCTACGGCTTCAGAAGTTAATATTTTAACTTCATTTTCATCCAAAGTTCTCGTCTTGGTCCTTTGCCTTTCATTTGGAAAAGATAAAACACTATCTTTCTTATCTTTAACCGCTTCTTTCACAAAACTCTTTTCTTTTATTTGTTCGTTTTTTGTTTTAGGAACCTCTTTGATGGAACTTCTTTCTTTTTCTCGTTCGACCTTTTTCTTTAAGTTTTCTTTTATAAAACTACGCTCTTTATGCCTGTCAGGTTCCTTTGGTACATCTTTTATGAAACTTTTTTCTCTTTCCAAATCCATGTTTAGTTTTCGTCTGACGTTCGGCGAATTTGCTATTACGTTAGCAATAATTTTGCTTCGCGGTGTGGCTGTCGGTTTTAATACCTTCGTGTCACCTTTTCTTGTTGTAATTTTTTTTTCGCTGCGTAAACTGACTTGACTTGAAGATGGCGACGATTTTAAATAATCGTTCATTGGTGATACATTGGTGGTTGAATGCGAAGCCGTTGGGGATTTCTTAGGTGCTTTACCGCTTTGGACAACGGTTCGCTTCTTCTGCCCATAAATATCGGCGGTCGTAGTTTTCTGTAAGAAAGTCCTTGGGGTCGAGATGGTGAATGAGGATTTTTTTAGTTTTTCATCTGGTGTTACTTTAGACAGATCATCCTTTGTTTGTTTCTCTCGCCTAGGCTTTTCATTGGACTTTTTCGATGTCGAATCCATCATTTTCGATGTCGATTATTTAAGTCTCGCTGAAATAAAATCTCATTAGGTACTTATTTGAGAAGATAAAATAAACAGAAAAGGGCTCGAACTATAGATTATTTTGTATAGGTATTTAAATTATTTTGCCGTAGGTATTTAGCCCTTTGCTCACGCAAACCTTTTACTAACATATAATTTATGCTCGTATATTGTTCTATTTGTAACAGACTTTAAAAAAACTTTCACCGCGCCTTATTTTTAGGTTTACCCTATAAAACCACCTGTGAGAAGTAAAATTTATAGACAACCAACAACATTATTAGTCGAACACTTTTTAAGTACCTAAGTCCCTACTTACGTTAATGCATAAAATAAAAAATACAAAAAGATCGATGCATTAATCTGTCACTACCATATGTTGAATTCAAAACACACATGAATAATATATAATAACCCAATTATATCTTACCTTGGCATCACACAAATACGAAGTAGAAATGACCCGCTGACCTACATTCGCGAAAAAATTAATACTGGACTTTTCTTCTAAAACTAAGTAAAAATAAGTTTATTATTAATACAAAAACTAATTTAAAATTACTTTATTTGTTTTTTAAAGCTCGTTGCAAGTAAAATTCGTGCAACGCTGTACACATTTCGCGTTGCTATGGTTACCGGTTTTTCAAACAAAGTTTCTATCCGACACGAGAATTTCATTATGCCACAAACATATTATCTGAACCGGTGACGGCGCGGCGTCGGTGTTATTAAATTTAGTGTCTCAAAACAATAGAATTTTCGAGGTTTTGGGGTAAAAATAATAACAGCATCTAAATTTACAATGAGTTAATTAAATATTAATTTTATGTATGGTATACAAAATGAAATTAGTAAAATAATATTTGTTCCAGATTCGCCCACCGGGTCATAGAGTCATAGTTCTTGGCACTATAAAATCCGATAAAATCTCATAAAAATAACCTCACATAATAACTTTAGTTATTATTTTCAGTCAAAGACATTGTACTCTACTAACAGAATACATTACAATGTCTTTGTTCTGAGTATAAAATAGCCAAAGACATTGTAATGTATTCTACTAACTAGACTGTGCACTATGGCGCAAAAACCGGTCCGAGCGAGAGAGCACCCGATGGGAGTGTGTCTCTTTCTAATGGGGTGACCATGACCAAACAGAACCCAGGACAAATTGCTTGTAAAAACAATTGTGTAAGTATCCTGATATATTGATGCTACCTAACTACGCTACCTATTTTAATTAAAGTTAAAAAAAATAAACCTATACATTGTGTGTATATTTATTGGAATCTACATCAATTACCCTACACGTGGGTTAAGGGTCGAAAGTACTTTTTTCCTCTCTGTATAAGTAACAGGTAGTATCATCTGACCTGCCGTTAATTTGACAACAGCCTAACAAACCTGTCGCTCCATAAAGTACAAAAAAGCTAGGTATTTTTGTCAAATGTGAGATATAATATACAATGTGCATGGGGACATTTATGATGAAATGTGTTAGTTCAAATGAACGTGATGCAATATTTCGGACAGAAAAAGACTAAAAATTTAATAAAATTTCCAAAATTCAAAAATTGAAACTTGAAAATTGTTTATTTGTAAACATAGGTAAGTACATGGGATGTTGATGATTAGTTTAGCGTGTTTTGCATTAGAGCGTACAAATTCAAATTTACATACATATAATTATGAGAAATACAAATCATTGGTTTTTTCGAATTCATTAACAATAATTTTATTGATTTGTTTTTATACATTGCTGAACAATACAGTTTTACGCAATTTTTGTCGTAATGTAGCTTTATCACCTACGTGCTTCAGGGTTAAGGACTTTCCGTAGCTCCTAAGTCTTAAATTTAAGTATTTTTGCCAATACATTTAATCAATTCAATTCGTGAGATTCGTCAGAGCTTGGATGGGCAGCATAATGTGCCTAATTTTTGGGGAGAATTGATGTAACGTCATATTAAGCATCTTTTTCATGTTCAAACTCTGTAAATCACGAGAAATTAGCAAAATTGTCTTTCTATATATTTTACTATATCGAACACAAATGTCGAAGCATATTTTAGCCCTCCTCTGTCTACAAAGGCTGTGAAAGAAGAGAAAATTCACAAACATCAATGAAGTAGTCATGATCTTTATGTGTGCGATGCGTTATGACCAAGGCTCGGCAATGTTAACATGTTAGTTTGTCTAATATTTTCATTACGAAGTAGCCAAGATATGCAATAAAATAAAAAAGAACACGATATATCCACACACGCACTCAGATGATTTATTCTAACGTTAGGAAATATTTTTTTTTGTAATATATATATCGGCGCAAATACTTAGTAGTCTAATTAATAATTAATGTTTTAACATTTAGTGAAATAAAATAAGAAATTACTTTGTAAACTAAACAACACGTGCGTCGCCACGTGCATTGAGTCACGTGTTGTCTACTATAAATAGAGGCGACGGAACGAGTTATGATTCATTCTTATTGGAGCTGTCGTAGCGATCGGACCTCCTCAGTAAGTCGAAGAATAAATTGAAGAAAGCATTTACTGTGTTTATTTTAATTACCCAAGATGAGCAGCAACCCTGACTAGGATATTGGTGATGTCAGGAATGCTGACGTCACGTTTTTAAAAACAACCACGAGGACCCCCTCCCTCGTCATCAGAAGTGGGATCGGAACAAGCTCTGATCCCAACCATTTCCTCTGCAGCTTCGGTTCAACCTGTCACGTCTGGAACAGCGCAGGGCAGTACCAGGTTGATAAGCCCTGCCTCATTGAACGTTTCACACTCGTTAGTTGGTGCGAACAACTTCGACGCCATGCAGTCTACCGCGACGGGAATACCCGCAGGCATGACGTATACATCAACCGCAATGCTAACTGCTCCGAAAATACCAGCTTACGCAGGGATGCCAATAACGTCAATGGCATCCACCTCGTGCAATCAAGGGAGCCTATATCCTCCAGGAGTTCCCATCGCCACTGGATCGTCCAACACGACGACTGTGCCAACAGTCGGGTTTCCTCCCCAGTTTATGATGCAAATGATGGAGATGATGCAGAGAATGTCCGAATGGTTGTATTCTCCTCCAGAACCGCGGATCAGGATCAAAGACATCTATCTCCAAAAAAACGCGCGTTAATACTGGAGAGCTCGAAATAAAACTGAAAAATGCAGACAAAAAGGTGGTCGGCAGAGGACCCACTGAAAAGTTGCCCATGACCAACTTCGGCGTGCGCCACAACCTGAAGACCAAGGTGCCGTGTCGGCGGAAGAAGACGACACTTCATCATCGGCCAATGAGCCTGTACCATCTACTTCACGAGTCAATATGGGCGAACAACAAGCCCAGGGATCAACTCATTAAAAGCTAAGTATTTATCTAAAATTAGAACACACATACATTACACATCACAATGAAGTACCACAGTGTACGCAAAAACTTAAGTACCACAGTGTACGTTAACTTCATGTAATACCACAGATTCTAACGTAACAAGGCAGGGCACGAGAGACGTCTTTATGTACTGTCCTTACAACAATAATCATAATAATAATAAGCAACATAGGTTGCTTACAGATACCTAGTTCAAAGGAAATCATTTTCTTAACTTCAGGCATCAAACCTCACAAAGCAGGCAGACGCAGAGCACGCGCCGCCTGTCAGGATGGCCGGGTCGGCGGAAATTGAACAATCTCCACCATCTGAGATGGCCGGAGAACCTTTGCCAAGTACATCACGCGCTGAACCAGGTCAACAACAAGCACAAGATCAAAACGAGGAAGATCAACCAGCTGACCAAGATGCAGACTGATAAACATGTGAGTTCATCTTTACTTACTAGCTTTAGATCCACCTTACGACAATACCTAAGAATCATACATAGGAACAATGTTGTCCTAAATTTTTCCGAAACCTTAAAAACTCCGAGAACCACCGAGAAGTCTACGAGACCCTCCGAGAAATCGACGAGACCCTCCGAGAAATCGACGAGAACCTCCGAGAAATCGACGAGAACCTCCGAGAAATCTACGAGAAACTCCGAGAACCTCTAACAACCCTTAAAAAAAAACTTTATCTTACCAGACTAAGTACCATCACACCTTTCATAAGTCTTCGAGAATCATAAATCTTCGAGAACCTTCGAGAATCATAAGTCTTCGAGAACCATAAGTCTGACTAAAACCATTTTAGAGCCCCTGTGCATAGCACAGCATCGACCTTCCCCTAATTTTCTTAGAGCCTCTGTGTATCACGGCGAACAAGACCGCCCAGAGCACAGCATCACACCTTCCCCTATGAGTCTTCGAGAATTATAAAATCTTCGAGAATCGTAAGTCTTCGAGAATCATAAGTCGAGGACTTATGATTCTCGAGGACTCATAAGTCTTTCTCAGAATCATAAGTCTTCGAGAATCATACATCTTCGAGATTCATAAGTCTTCGAGAATCTTCGAGCATCATAAGTCTTGGAGAATCTTCGAGCATCATAAGTCTTGGAGAATCTTCGAGAACCATGTCTTCGAGAATCTTCAGGAATCATAAGGAACCATAAAATCTTCAAAAATTGTCATGAATTGGCAAAAAGATAAAATAAACACAACAACACAGTTGCATACGGGTACGAAACTCGGAATATATTTGAACTGCTTCAGTTAAACTACAAATGTCATCGACGAATTCTTCAAAGATTGATCTACGAACTAACGTGCCCTGAGCAGGAAGAAGCTTTGGGAAGTGGCATGGTGCAGAGCGCGCACCACTCGTCAGAATGGCCGTATCGGCGCAATTACTTAGTAGTCGTCTAATTAATAATTAAGAATGCCTAAAATTATGTAATCATTATTGTTTTTAACATTTAGTTGATTTAGTGAAATAAAATAAGAAATTACTTTGTAAACTAAACAACACGTGCGTCGCCACGTACGTAGTGCATTGAGTCACGTGTTGTCTACTATAAATAGAGGCGATGGAACGAGTTATGATTCATTCTTATTCGAGCTGTCGTAGCGATCGGACCTCCTCAGTAAGTCGAAGAATAAATTGAAGAAAGCATTTACTGTGTTTATTTTAATTACCCAAGATGAGCAGCAACCCTGACTAGGATATTGGTGATGTCAGCAATGCTGACGTCACGTTTTTAAAAACAACCACGAGGACCCCCTCCCTCGTCATATAAAAATCTAAGTTCCGGGTTTCGCCCCTTTTGTAAATTCTAACAGTACATCCCCCACTGATAAGAAAGTCCGTACGTATCTATCTACCTGACTATGAGATAGTAAAAAAATCTTCGATCGGAAAAATTCATGGTTACCCTAAGCCCTAAAGGATATGATTGTTGTTTTTTCTTACCCGTGGAAAGAAAAGTGGCTACTACTAGGGCTTTATTAATGATAAGACTCATTTTAGTACCCTGTCACACTATAAGAATTCACCATTTTTCATGAAAAACAAACGGTTTTAAGACACAATCGCAAATCGAAGCACGGCGATCAACCAACCAAGTGAGCAAACCCCCCAGGCCCAAACATTTAAATATTACTCATACTCAGTAATAATGAATTATTTTTAAAATAAAACGAATTGATTTATTAATGATAGGAACTGTAAAAATATTTAAATACATTTCAAAGTATATTAATCATTCGTTTTAGTAAATCATAAAAAAGAAAAAAAAATCTACCATTTCTACCAGACCCAATGATTAGTTGAGCTGGCAAGACGTCAGACAAGGACACACTCCCAGCGGGTGCCCTCTCGCCAGGACCGTTTTTGACTAGCTACCGCTTACAAAGAAATAGCTATCTTATGTGTACGGTATAAAGCTCATTTTAGATAAACAATTTTTTTTTCGTGCTCTGTCTAGTTAGTAGAGTACAATGTCTTTGAAAATAGCTAAATGTGTCTATGTTACTGAAAAAACAAGACATTCACTATGGTTAATCTTCATACTGGTTTGTTCTAAAAATCTGAAATGACGTAGAAAACAAATAAATTGTACCTTCTTTATTTAAATTTCCATGTAAATCCGATATTTCCATATTTCCCGTCCCGCCATCTTTCGATGAGTTTCGATTATTTTTCTTCCCTTCTTCAGTCGTGGCAGCTAAGTACCTATAAACTTATTATTATATTGAATGGTCTACTACTAAATAAATAATGTTTATTGAGTGAATATTTTGTAAGGCACTTTGTAAATTACCTATTTCATTAATTAATGGGCTTTTATGGTATTTTGGTACTTATCAAAGCATCGCCTAATTATATTTTCTTTGACAAACACAGACCGAAATATATCGTGAAATATTTTCCACCAATGACAATATAAGTATCTTCTGCCTAGCCTTTTCCCAAGCTATGTTGGGGTCGGCCTCCAGTCTTACCGGATTTAGCTGAATACCGTATTTTTGACAATATAAGTATGCGGAATATTTTTATTTCAATGTCAGGTTTTTGATAATTGAAAAATATTAGACAGGTAGGTATTTCTTGCTTTTCACGAAAATTTACTTTAATACAAAGACTTTAAGTTTAAAAATGGGGGATTGCCACGTCAGTTTCAGTTACTGTTTTTGCCTACATATTATTATGACGTCACAAGCCTTCACTCCTTTACTTGAACGCGCCATTACTTTGTCAAATGATATTGTTTTGAAAAAAGAAAAATAGTAGAAAAATACCATGAAGGTATAGATGAAAATCGTAGATGAAAATGGAGGCCACTGTCGGAACAACGGTTTGAGTCAAATACCTACGTTTCTCTATCTCACTCCTGTGGTCTGATCTCTCTTTTTAAATACATATGTCAAGTAAATCCTGTCAATTCCTGTCATTAGGGCGGTTGTTTACTTTCGATTCAGAGCTTCGTTTGAAATTTTTGCCTGTAATTATTGTTATAATTAAAGAAATGGTGCAAACTTGTGTAGTGCGGGGTTGCGGTAGTACGTGGTGTCCAGGAGGTGATATACGATTTGACGCGTAAGTGTTTAAAACGTGATTTCTGACATTGAATGATTGTAAAGATATTTCTTTGTATTTTCAATTAATTACTTCATAATAGGCTTAATCAATGTTTTCAACATACTGGTAAATGACTATACTAATAACCATGAAAAGATCCAATAGTTTTACATCTAATTTCATGGATTTTTTGCAATTTTATCTTTTACGTTCATAAGAAATCATTTTGAAGTAGTGTAACCATATTGCGGAAATATTTGGGACTTTCTGTAGGACCTTAACTAATTATGCATGTTTATTAGTCATTTTATACCCATAAGAGGGACGAATTTCTATTGTTACATATTTAATTTATATTTCCAAATAGACAAAATGCAATATTTTGTAAATTATATTATAATTTTCAGATAGCAAGTTCATTACATGAACAGTCTATGATGCAAACTGCTGAGAACCTCAAGCGGCGGAAGTACAACAACCTAGTTGGAAGTTATACTTTCGAGAAGTTTGGGGTTGAAACATTGGGACCGTGGGGTCCAAGTGCTCACATTCTTTTCAAAGATTTATCGAAGCGTCTTGTTGACACCTCATGTGACCCAAAGGCTGGTTTTTACCTTGGTCAGCGGTTAAGTTCATAAATAAATAAATAATTTGGAAAGTGTTTTTGTTTCTTTTTTGAAGTTTTTAATAATATACCGTTCCTATTATAGTCCCGAATGATATATGTATACAAGGTTAGTCAGAAAGGGGGTACTAATGCGAAAGGGTGTTAAAGTACACATTATAATGAATAACTTTTGTTCTACAACTTTTCCCAAAAGTGAATAGTTTAAGAGAAACAGTAGTAAAAAAATCTAAAAAAAAATCTCTAAAATCTATCCAAGTATAGGGATCACATGTGTTTACATTTTAGGTCATATTTGGGGTCATGAATTAGAAGCGCCATTTACTGAATTTGGAACTAAAGCAGGATAAAAGATAAAGATATTTATTTTCAAATATGGGTCTTAGAAATAAGCAGGTAGATATATTTATATTAACCACTAAATGGAAGCAACTACCAAACGTGATGTCCTGGGGATAATAAAATGAAGGTTACCCTACTTAGAAAGAGAGGGTGGGACCACAGTGAGCGAGATAGCGATACCATCATTTGAGCTTCAAGTAGGTATTCGAAGTGCGGTCTCCATTTTCATCTATACCTTCATGAAAAATACCAACGCATCTAATATTTTTTATATCTAATGGCCTCAGCTAATGCCCTAATGGCCAAATACTAAAACGTCGATCAATTTAAAGCCGCCCTTAAATCTCGGCCGAGTCACACCGGAATGGCAGCGGCCGGCAGCGACGCGGCGAGCACTTTCAGTGTGAAATAATTTTAAACTTTAACTACATACTTAAAAGACCAGTATCGCTTGAAAAGGTGACGCGAGCGGCCGCAGTCTTGTTGGTGTTTCCGGCCGCGGCTGCCAGCGGCGACGCGAGGCCGCTCGCGGCACCGCGGGCGGCTGCGCGTTCCTATACGATACCAGGCGCGCGGGGTCTGGCGGCCGCTCCCGGCCGCTGCCATTTCGGTGTGTCTCGGGCCTTACTGTCTTTGTAATTTTAAGGTGTAAATTAACGTTTCAGTATTCGACGATAACTTACTTACATAATAAATAGATTATTATAATATAATATCTTGGGACAACTCCCACACGGCCATCTGATACCAAACTAGGCAGAGTACTCTGACAACTAAGAGCTTTTACTCACGAGCGGCATGTTGCAAACGGCAGAGGTAACTGCAGCCGTCGACACGCGTCAGCGGCAGCCGTCGACGCGTCGGCGACATCCGTTGACGCGTTGACGGCATCCGTTGACGCGTCGGCGACATCCGTCAACATTTCAACTTTAAGAGAGCAGACGACGGCTGCCGCTTCGAAGTTGAAATGTCGACGTTGACACTGCAGTTACCTCTAGTCTGCCGCGGTTGGCAACATGCCGCTCGTGTGTAAGAGCTCTAATTGTACTGTGACTACCAGAAAACTGATAAACATACATATATTTCTAAACACATAGGTACGTAGATAAATTACACCCAGGCACAGAACAAATGATCGTGCTCATCGCAGAAAGATTTGTGCTGGGTGGGAATCGAACCCGGGCCTCGACCTCCGGCTTAGCAGTCATGGTCACTAACCACTAGACCAACAGGCCCGTTACTATTACTCTTCGTACCTAGACCTAAAAATAATTATACCAAACCACTAGGTTAAAAAATATATTTTTTTATTTAAAAAAATATAAACTAATAGAGCTTACCTTTTACAAAACTGGGTATTGCCGACTTCTCGTCATTGCTTGCTTTTTAATAAACTTGAAAAAAATAAGGAAATTCATAATTCGTCGATTTTTTTTTGTTTGTAAAGGAGTACTCCTCTGGTATTCATCAGGTCAGTATCTGATGGTGTAGGGAAGTCCACAGTAACAGAGTATTAGTGTTCTGTGGTAACGATTAATTATGGTTGAGCGTGTGCAGGGTTTGAACCTGCAAATCACGACGCTAAGGCCATGTACCAACTCTACGAGACTTTGTTTTTGCAACTGTGACGTGCCATAGACAGATAAAAAATTTAACAAGTTAGTGTTAAAAAATAAAAAACGATTTGCTATGTATTTTGGTAATTATCGTGTCAAATACGTTTTGATGTAGGTACGACCTTGGATATCACAAAATCCACAGCCCTTAATTTTTTTTTTTTTAATTCGCTCATTATCCAACAACATTCACGTATTATTTTAGTCAAGTTTGCCGAAGCAATGATAATTCATCAAGTGGAGATACATAGGCACCTAACCTAGTGTAGATGTGGCATCACTCACCAAACAATGGAACACCTGCTATCTTGTCCTTCGTGGTCTAACACCTGCACGCTGGACGATTTAATGAAAGCTACCGGGTAAAATGGGGCGAGTAGAAAATCAGGGGGTGAATAGAGAATTGCGGTTTTTTAAATTTTTCAGGTTAAATATAATGACAACGATGGACTCCTATAAAAAACTATATGAAGGAAACCAATTTTATTGTAAAATTATATACCTGCGACACCATAAAAGGCTGTAATCCTTCTCCAAAGTTGTCTTTATTCACCCCAAAATCATTTCTATTAACCCCATTTTACGTATTTTTTTGGTACTGATAATACAGGTCCAGATTTTTAGATATAAAGCTATTCCTGGGCTAATTGATTATTTTATGCACAGTATAGTAGATCCAGGGTGTCCATCTCGAAAAGGATAAATAAAATAGATAAGTTATAGAGATATTAAGTAGATATATTTAAATTTTAATGCATAACACATTAAAAAATAAAATACTGTAAACTTTTCCACGGAGTGTGCCAAAATCAAAGTAATTTAAATTGAAACAAAAAAAAAATAAAACAAAACTTTATATGGTCACATATAAGTTACATTATGTACTTCTCGACAGTTATTACTTAGACAGAATAAATAATACATAATTACAGAATACGAGGCGCACATCAATAAATAACAACAAAATAGCTGACGGACGTGTGCAACACTTGGCTTCTAAAACGCTACTGATGATTCGCAATATTTTACATGATCTTCCATTTTCAAAATACCCACCGACCTGCGAAGTTTTGTTCGTTTAAATTATGGTAACTCGCTAGTTTAAGGTCGGATACTAAGGAGTTTACAAGCCAGCGATGATGGTGGCTGGGTCCTCGACTCCCTCCTTTACTTTCCTGAGGAAGAGCACAGCCTCGCGGCCGTCGATCAGCCTGTGGTCGTACGTCAACGCGATGTACATCATAGGCCTGATCACAACCTGCCCGTTAAGAGCGATGGGGCGCTCGAAGATACCGTGCATACCAAGGATGGCTGACTGAGGAGGGTTGATGATCGGAGTTCCCATTAGCGAGCCGAATACACCACCGTTGCTGATCGTAAAGGTGCCGCCGTCCATCTCTTCGATCGTAAGCTTGCCATGCCTGGCCTTTTCAGCTAATCCAGCAATAGTCAGCTCTATATCGGCATACGTCATAGTTTGTACGTTCCTCACCACCGGCACGACCAACCCTTTGGGTGTCGCGACGGCAACTGAGATGTCTACGAAGTCGCGGTAAATGATTTCACTTTCGTCGATGACAGCATTGACCACGGGCTGGTCCATGAGAGCGTTAGCTGCGGCCTTTACGAAGGGCGACATCAGACCAAGTTTCACCCCGTGTTTCTTCGTAAAAGCATCGAGGTGCTTCTTCCTAAACGCCATTATATGAGACATATCGATCTCATTGAACGTGGTCAACATTGCGTTAGTGTTCTGAGCTTCCTTCAGACGCTGCGCTATGCGTGAGCGCATCCTGTTCATTTTGACACGCTGTTCCGTTCTGGTGCCTGACATCTCCTTGCTGTAGTCGGTTGGCGGAACTTTTACGGTCGCTGTTTCGATGGCTTGCGCGTGACGAATGGCCGCCACTGGGATCGAGGAGATAGGAGCGGCTGCGGGGGGAGGAGTCGGTTTAGGTGCGGGGGGAGCCTGAGGAGGCGGGGGAGGAACTGCAGCCGGGGGAGGAGGGGGCGGGGGAGGTGCAGCAGCTGCCGGTGGAGGCGCAGCAGCCTTAGGAGGCTCGGGAGCTGGAGCTGCAGCCTCCTTCTTAGGAGCCTCGCCAGTCATCTCCATACGGAACAGCTTTTGCCCAGCCTTGACCGTATCTCCGTCCTTCACGTACATCTCTTTGATGATACCGTGACTGGGCGCCATGACGGGTATCGCGGTCTTGTCTGTTTCGATCTCAAGCACCACTTCATCAGCTGCCACGGCGTCACCGACTTTTTTGTCGAGTTTCACGTCTCCTTCCGAGACGGAATCGGGGAAAGATGGGGTCATCACATCTTGTTCGGCGAGGAGAGGGTTGGTGAAGTGGATGCTGGCCACTTGGGTATTCGCTGCAGAGATAGCACGGGGAGAGTTCGTCCTAGCCGCGGCTTGCGAGAGGGCCCCACACACGCGCGGGACCTCCGACGACTTGAAGCGGAGGGCCTGCCCTTGCCGCCGGTACAGGCTCTGTAAATGCTTGGAGCAGCGTCGTAACATCGTGAGTATTTAGTGGAGATTTGGATTTACCCTGGAATTAGAAAAAAAAAAGAATTAGTAATAGTGACCTTAAGCCCCGGCAACGGGAAGGCTGAATTAAATGACTAAAAGAAAAACAGTCAATCACAGCCCTTGACATGAGGTTTCATTCAATCAACTCAGTCTATCGCGGTCCACTGCTGGACACAGGCCTCTCCCAAGTTGCGCAATAACACCCGGTCCTCCGCCTTCAGTGGGAGAACCGGGAACTGGGGGCCGTGTGTTATGGTGCGCAATCATGGGGTGCTTGTTGCCCTAGTCACCACGCTGGGCAAGCTTGTTGGTGACCGCTGTTTAGTATTCGTTTTTTAGGAGAACGCTGCTGCACAATCTCTTTATTCCTATATCCTTTTATCGCCTCTTACGATACCCACGGGGTGAGGGGGTTTAATTAGCAAACATGACTGCGTAATAGTATACTTTAGTAGTGCGAGTTTATTTTATGTTGACGCAGTCGATAAGTTTACCGCATTTGGTTTTCTGATTGGTTAAGACTTACGAGCTAGGAGCGGGCCAATCAGAACGCCGAATGCCATAAGCGTGTCGACGGAAAAAAAATCCCACTTGACACTCGGACATTAATTATGTATGTCTCACATGTAATAGCGTAATTAAATAGATTGTATTGTCTACGTATGACGCGACTCATTAAACTTAGCACGAGTTACTTATCTAGCATTAATAGCTAACATGTTAAAGATTAAATTGTAAAATTGAGAGAAAACTGCTTTAAGTGGTATGGACGTGTTATAATTATAATGTAAGCCATAATTATTATAAAATAATGGTCCTGATTCTGTTTAACACGCACTAAAACTATTTAGTCCATCGGTATCTTTTTCACTTATACATAGTTAGAAAAAGGCAGACGATAATCAGAGCTACGAAATTTACTTCCAAATAAAACTTATCATACAAATTTGTCGAGCAAAAACGTGTGGACTTAAAACACTGTGATGTCCAAGGCAAAAGTAGTTTGACATTTCTAAGTTAGTTGTTGTCTGTTGCCGTCCTTTTCTCACACTTTATGCAAGTAAAAGATAGCAATGGTTTAATTTTGGTTTGGAGGTCATAAACCCTCACGGGGTGCTCTTAGTGAATGTTGCTGACGTAGTTAGTTTTCCTATATCTCTGACTAGAGGCCCTTAAGGTTTCTAGTCCTTAGTTTTACTATAGCCATTAGTTAGCTTTTTAACCATTGGTTGAGTTAACTCGGGATCAAAAAAACCGGGCCTAAGAAACCACATAATCATGTTTTCTCAAAAGATAACTTTAGAGAAAACACGATTATGTGTGAGTAAAAAATATACCAGAAACGGTTATTGAAAAATTTCTTAGCGATAGTTACAATCATACATCACAATAATCAATCATAATTAATCGATTATTATGATTATGACATAAAACGATTTACGATTTGATCAGCTGAACACGTTAAATGATTGCTTTATTGCGACTAGGAAAATACCAACGGAACTTATCTCAACTATAGATGTACAGTCACGACTTCACGAGCACCAATATGTATACACTTTCCTAAATTGAAAAGCAATTTTCGCGAGAAATAACAATTGTAACTTGGGGATAGGATGTTTTTAATAAAAGTAGAGTTCCAGTATACAATTATTATAATAACTTCCGTGAGATGAATTCATAATTATTTAAGGATTCAACGGTTTACTCACGCATTCACGGGATCGCCCGACTAGTTTCAGACTCAGGAGTCCTTAATCATGAGCTGACGCGGCGGCGGCGGTGTTGAGTTCGACTCGCGACACCGCCGCCGCCGCGTCAGCTGCACGAGAATGCGCCAGTATACAATGTTCATAACAACATGAAATTTTCATCAGAACAGTCGGAGAAACACCATTTTAAAAGTTGCTAAGTGTTTACATATTGGTGCCTGTGACTGACCCCGTGGATCCCCTCGCCTTGCTTTTGTCTTAAGGCAAGAGACGTGATAATATAACCTATTACCTTCCTCGAGAAGTGGGCTATCAAATTTAAAGTTTTTTCATAATCAACTGGTAGTTTCAGCTGTGCTCTCTCGTTTGATAGCATTCGCTATGTCTCGCCCGAGAGGACTCGATCGAGACGATACCTTATCACCTAAGTGTGACACGTAAAATAGCACACTACGGTACCTATCTACCTACGGTACCTATCTTCAAACTACCAAAAATGGTACAAAAAAATCTTAAAATAGGTGAAACCGTTCCAATAGTCGGAAAGCCATTTCGGAGTACCTAGTTCGTTTATAGACACCAAGCACTTCGATTAAGATATTATATGCTAATATCTCTTTAAATATATTCAATTGCATCATCATTATTGACTTAAAATGTATATCAACAAACCAGAAAATAATGTTATCAATCAGATGTAACTAACTGTAAACAGTGGATGATGCCAAAAATAGCCGACCGACATTGACGCTCCAATTTTTTTTAAATACACGATGGATATAGCTCTATCTGATCACGGAAAAATAGTATAAAGAAAGATAGGTTATTTATTCAGCACCTGCACCGTTCCGCTGGTTAATCCATTCCCGTGGACTCAAGAATAACACTGTGTGCCAAATTTCGTCCAAAATGCTTTTGCGTACAAGAGTAACCTGAGCAACTCCATTTTCCCATTTTAAATAGCTCTATATATTAAAAAAAAACTCTGAAACATTAACGTGTGCTTGACCGCATTTACATTAACTTTAGAAATAATCTTGGTATATGCATATGGCAAGCAAGAAACATAAACTGAGGTAGCCTAAAGGCTAGGGCGTCTGAATGTCAAAATGACGTAGATTCCAATAACCTGTATGTAAAATGTACTCTGTGCCAATAACTATTACTTCAGTTTTGACATTTGAACTTGTCAATTTAGTCTATAGGATTAAAAATAGAGTATACCTAGTATAGATCCTTTTTATGGGACAACAGCGCCACGCGTACTCATCATAGCAACTCCTATAAGCCAGCATCTACAATGATGATCGGGGTGGTTTGCAACACGTTCCCGCTTGGTCCCCAGTATAAGGGAAGGGAGAAGAACTCCGGCGGTTTTAGCCGGGAAGAGTCCGGCATACCCCCCCACCTTCCCAAGGGCGGAGGAACTCCATGAGGATATGCCCAGGGTAAAAAAAAGGATCTTTTTTGATAACCTAAGAATACCACTGAGATAATTAAGCTCTAAGTGTGCGAAGGAAACGATTAACTGTCTTGGAACCCGCAACGAAATTCATCCTACTATCCTACTTCCTACTAATATTATAAATGTGAAAGTGTGGATGTTTAGATGTTTGGATGTTTGTTGCTCAATCACGCAAAAACGGCTGAACGGATTTGAATGAAATTTGGCATGCATGTAGCCTTTGACATGGAAAAGAACATAGGCTTTTATTCCGATTCATTAAGTAGTTCCCGAGAGACCATCTAATTCTGAAGTCCACGCTGACGACGTCACAAGCAGACGCTAGTTCGGCTATAAATCACTCAAAGACGACGACTTGCGAACAATAGAGGTGTCTTACCGGTGTGACGGCAGGTACGAAAGCGGACAAAATACTATTGTAAGTGGCGTTATTCTAATACTAACAATGAATATTACAATCTATATATATAAAAATGAAACCCGTTTTCCGTTGTCACGACATAGCATGAAAACGGCTTGACCGATTTGGCTGATTTTGATCTTGAAATGTTTGTGGAAGTCCAGGGAAGGTTTAAAAGGTGTAAAAGGTGTAAAACATAAATAATAAGAAAATAAAAACTGTTCCTAAACTCGGGAATTACCTTAATTAATTTACTTTTGACAGAACGAAGTCTGTCCGGGCAGCTAGTATAATATAAATAAGTATAATCTTTCTCAATCGTTAGACAAAATATTAAATGACTAGCTGTAGCCCGCGACTCGACCCGCATGGATGTTAGTTATCACGACTAAAAGCCAATGTCCTTTCTCAGGCACTAGACTATCTCTGTACCGAATTTCATTTGAATCGGTTCCGTAGTTTAGGAGTGATTGCGTAACACACAGACAGAGTTACTTTCGCATCCGTAATCTATTCTTATAATTATAAAAAGCTGAAACGGCTTTTTGTGTGTTTGAACGCGCTAATCTCAGGAACTACTGGGACGATTTGAATAATCCTTTCACTGTTCGATAGCCCACTTATTGAACAAGGCTATAGGACAGGGGTTCCCAAACTTATTAGTACTGTGACTCCCTTTGGTCTTGGCTATTGTTTTACGACGCCCCTCAACGTAGTCGACAAAAATACTAACGAATTTTTGTAGGTAGGTACTACTCTAGTAACAGGCAATCAGGAAAACACGAATTTGCAAATTATTTTTTTATTTAATGGGAACATAGAAAAAACAAAAATAATAAAGAGATATTTATAAACTGGCTGGCTCCTAATGAGATGGATGTGCTTGTTTTTCTGAGCATAGTTTTTGAAAACGGGGCTCTAATTTGGAAATGGCCAGTCTCATTTCTTTCTCTACGTCTATTTTAGATCTGTACTTGTTCTTTATTACTGCAACTGCAGAAAAACCTGTTTCACACAAGTATGAAGTCGCAAATGGTAATAAAACCTTTAAAGCTGCAGTTCTGATGGCATGATATTCTTGAGATACTGAGCTCCAGAATTCAAACAGTTTATCTTTGGCGTATTCAAGCTTTAGGTTGGAATCACAGGACAATTCTATCAATTGCTCTTCTTCCTCTGTTGAAAGTGTCGATGGTGTGGGTGACTGGAAAGGGTTTCTGACCTAGACGTATCGACACGCGACGCCCCTGGGATACTGTCGCGACGCCCCAGGGCGTCGCGACTCACAGTTAGGGAACCCCTGCTATAGGATATAATTTGCGGCTAACCGACGACCACGTGGGCAGAGCCGCGAGCAAAAGCTAGTACTAATAACGTAACGTATATAAGAAAATTAAAAATTGTTTACGAGCTAAGCCGCTTATATATTTGGTATTTTTCTCTATTACAGCGCAAGTTATAACACGGGTGTAAATTTTATTCTATTTCCTATACTTTCACATTTTTCATTTCTTTTTGGACCCATTCTGAAGTCCACGCAGACGAAGTCGCGGGCAGAAGCTAGTAAATAAATAAATATGAACCGCGCCATATATAGTGTTTGTGCCCAATAGGTGGATCTCCAACCAGAGCAATAGAGAAACTAACTACATTAGCAACGGATCAAAAAACTGGGCCTTAGTACGTTGCTAACAATCTTAATAAGACAAACAGCAAGAGAGGGCTGGATCTAAGTTCTTATTATTTATGGTTTTATTTTTATTGCTAGCTTGACCTGACTATGGATATAGTGTTAAAAAATAATTAAAGTGTCATTTTGAGAATTCGATAGTTTTCAGTATATATATTAAGATATTGAAATAAAACTACTTTAAAACGGATTCTATCGCGGTTTATTTTTATTTTAGTTCCCGACGTTTCAACACCTTTGCAGGTGTCATGATCACAGACACCTGCAAAGGTGTTGAAACGTCGGGAACTAAAATAAAAATAAACCGCGATAGAATCCGTTTAAAGTAGTCTTATTTCAATATCTTAATATATATACTGAAAACTATCGAATTCTCAAAATGACACTTTAATTATTTTTTAACACTATATCCATAGTCAGGGAGGAAGGCAGGGCAAGTGATATTGTGAGGCACAATTATTTGCTATTACAAAGTAAAGCCCCATATTAAAAAACATTTCCTTACATAACATGTCAAATTGTTGACATATCAGCTTGAAAGTGTAAACATATAAATGGTGTCTGGATTAAATAGAAACATCAAAGGTCGTAAGATTATTATGATGTACAATTAATCATGTAATATCAATAATGAAGTAAACAAAGATAAAAATGTTTTTTTTTTAACTTTTTGATTCCTTCTATAAATGGGAAGAGGCCTGTGCCCAGCATTGGGACATTTATAGGCCGTTATTATTATTCATTAACTTTTTAGTAAACTTGAGAAACAAGAGTAAAAAAAAAGATTATGTAAGTAATTGTGTTTGTACCGATATAGTATTGTCTTTTTATTATAGTTTCATGCATATTGCAAGTAGGTAACAGAATATACTGGAATATTTTCATCAAAAAATTAATATATTACATAAATAACAATGAATTTGTCTTTCTTTTAAAAGCTTGTAGGCTGTCAAAACTCTTTTTCTAAATGATAAGAAACACCTCAAATGGATATTATTATCAGATGAAACATCTAATTTAAATTGAATTTAAGATGATTACCTAAGGGCTGATTTGTCAATTGCCAGATAAATTTATCCGAGGAATAAAATTGACGATTGACAGATTTTGTATGAAACAACTGTCAAAAATTTTAATTTATTCCCCGAATAAAGTTAACTGACGATGGAAAAATCAGCCCTTAGTGGAAAAAAAGCTAGTAAAATGTATATTTTACTGCCATAGTAACAGAAATGTTTATACCTTATCATTACAAATACTTAATATAGGCTCAAATTAAAAATATTATACATTCTGATTCTTTTAGGCAACTCATAATCTTATCAGGGTTTGGGCAATGGCAAACAATAAAAAATATAAAAATCACAGGCGCAATTGATATAGTTGTCAACTACTGTTATCTCCTAAATCTATGATCTAATATGTCAACATTTAAAATATTCTTACACGTCAATCATAACATTCAATGTGCAGGGGATTTAATTATATCTTTATAGTAGTTGAGGTAATAATTAAAATCAATTAAATATGAATGGCAGACATAAAAATAATTCCATAGCACAACTTTCTTGTCACTAATTGAATAACACTGGTTGATATATCACCTCCTTCTTGACATAGAGTATTTAAAAACATATGTTTGAACATAGAACACCAGTCTCATGACATTTCTAGGAGACTGACAGAAAGTGGTGCAAGGGATTATCTGGTAAAATTTAACTAAAAATTACGGAAGTAACTATCTACATTGCCAAAAGCGTAAATAAGGAAACATTAGAGATAAAGGATTAATTTGTTAGTGAGTTAGTACTGCACACGGCCGGCATACATCTACACGATGCATTTCAAGGTTATCTACAGAAGCACTTACAAATAAATGCAGTAATATTGGTGAACTACACCCCTTACCTTCTGGTGGAGGTAAACGACCGCTATCAGGTATTTATAACGTTATTTCACGAACATAAAATGTTACATAAGCTAAGATCTCATGACAGTTCGTAACCACGACCAGTGTTAAATATTCGAGTAATTCTTTCTAGTTACAAGCGTTATTCAATGCATAGCGTGTTCGCACTGATATTACAACGTACTGAACTGATACTTCACTTATATTTTGACGCTGCTTTTTGATATTTAAGATGTGGCCCGTAGACCTACATTTATCTTGGTTCGATTGGTCTTTTCTTTTGCATTGAAATCAAGTTGGTGGCTCCTGTCAACGCGTATTCCAGGTCCACCTAAATAACATCTTCAACACAATTATGAGAAAGCCTTATAAACTTACTCCCTAGTGTAAACGACGCAGAATAATAAAGCTTAATGTATCTTTGTTTTAGAACTGGAACGCAGCGACACGGAAAGAATCTTCGTTTAGTTAGTGCTCTGGCATAACAGGGTATTGATTTATTCGTGAATTTTAATTGTCACGATGAGTGCACTCATAATGAGGATCATTACGAAAATGTATTTATTTGTAATACACTGGGTTAGCTTAAAAATGAAGGGTCTTTTGGGTACGCCTATTGTACAGAGTACAATTATTAACGAGAGCGTTTAGTTTATTGCAATAAATAATTCAGTATAAGCACTAACTAAACACTTGCTGCACGTGATGTGACGTCTTTGTGGCTTTTGGATTTGGGCGTTGTAAAGAGGTGTTATTGTAATCGATCGATTTAATTTGTAGATAGTTATGAATGTCCCTCACTCAACTTTCTTCAAAATCATTAAATAGTCATCATTTAGTTATAATTCATTTACACTACAGTACAGTTATAATTTCTTGTACACTTAATTTAATTCAATCAAATAAATCATATGGCTTATTGAAATATATTTCATTTTCATTTTGTGTAATATCAACTATGCTGAATTTCAGCGGTATAAGCAATAGCAAGTAATTTTTTAGGGTTCCGTACCTCAAAAGAAAAAAACGGAACCCAGGATCACTTTGTTGTACGTCCGTCCGTCTGTCAAGACCCTTTTTCTCAGGAACGCGTGTAGATATCAAGCTCAAATTTATATCAAATACCCAGGTCTACTGTCCCTTGGAGCTGTAAAAAAATGAAACTTCTAAGCCAACGGCCAAATGCCGCAAATTGTCGACACTCGAAAGGGAATCAAAACCTACAGGGTACTTCCCGTGAACTTAGAATCTTGAAGTGTGGTAGGAAGCAACGTGTTATAGTATACTAAGAACAATTGCAAAACCGTAAATTTTAATTACATCACTTAATAAAAAATATTTTAATAATTTTAAGGTTGGTTTCTACGGAACCCTCGGCGCGCGATTCCGACTCGCACTTGTCCGGTTTTTTTTAAGTCCAGAGAAACAGTAAGTTAAAAAAAACTAACTATATTTTCTATGACAAATGTATTTATTCTGAACTGACGTTTTCCTGTACTGGTGCATGGTGGTAGAAGTCCATAATGACCTGCCAAAGGCTAACGGGAAGTTATACCTATCCTGTAATTAATTATAAATATATTATTTAGTTGTGCTTTTTTGGTGTCTGCAAATAAGTGCGAATATTGATATTCACTGAAGTATTTCATTTCGGTTGTGGTAACGTAATGAATATCGCACGGGTCGCGGGGTTAAGGACTACGTCATGGTCATGGTTTGAACGATCCATTTTATTCACTTTCGTGCAAGTAAACAAAACGGATTACCTCCGTACTATTATATGTATTTTGTAGGCCGATCCCGGCGGCACTGCAATGCCGGGCCGACCCGTGACGGGAGTGGAGCGAGCCCCTAACATCCCGTCAGTTTACAAAAATCAGTTTAATATACTGGTCCCTCAGTGAGGGAACTTTCAGATATTAAGCTGAAAAGAACAGATACTACACTTTGATCTTAGCCAAAAGGCCGAGAAGCGATACTGTCAGTGCTGCCAATAAAAAAATCTTGAGTCCCCGCGTCAGTCTTGTCAATTCCCCGAAATTCCCCGCATGCTTTTGGTTCCTTCCCCACAACTTCTCCGACATTTAAGAAACAAACGCAGCTTCATACCATTTTATTATTAAATTTTAGGAATTTTGATAAAAAAAAATGGTTTTTGTTTTTCAACGAAATACTTATTCAAAGGAAGATACTGGTTACAATTTAATCGTAAATAAGTAAAATTAGCAGCTAATGCTGAAATGCAAATTACTTGGTTTAAACAAGAGCTGCACTTTTTTAACCACTTCTCTATTATTTTATTGAAAATTTGAACAGTTCCCACCAATTTAGGATAACGAAAACCATAGACGGTATTAGTCGTTTTTTTCACCCAACATGGGGTAACAACCATAGAGAGGCTCGTGGCTAAGTGCAAGCCTAAGGTTTGACCGATAATAAAGGTTAAGCCGCGGTTGGTCCGTAGATGGGTGACCATTTGTAATCATATCGAGACCCCTCTGTGCCTTGGAAAGCACGTTAAGCCGTTGGTCCCGACTGTCATACTCTATACATCTTTGACTCAAGGCCCTTAGTCGTTTAGTCATTACAATTCTGACAACCAGTCTTACTATGGACTACTGTATTACCTAGCAATAGGTTGTGGAGGTCAGATAGGCAGTCGCTCCATGTAAAATACGGTATTCAGCTAAATCCGGTAAGACTGGAAGCCGACCCCAACATAGCTTGGGAAAAGGCTAGGCAGAAAAAGATTAGGTAACAACCATACTCAATAGTAACAAATATACTCAATTTGAAAACCATACTCAATAAATTAACTATCAACTATAGGAATGGATACTTCCAGACATCAAAATTGCGGTCATGGCAGTATACTATAATACCCAGTGAAAATTACAGTTGTGTCAGAAGAGTGAAGAAATTGCATTAAATTTAGCCCATCGATAAACTTGGTCTTGATTCCCCGCAAATCCCCGATTTTTGTCATTCCCCGCGCTCTCCCCGCGCTAACCCTCAATTCCCCGCAAAACGGGGAATTCCCCGCAAATTGGCAGCACTGGATACTGTAGTAGAGGAAAGTCGGGGTAGTCGTTAGAACTCGGAAAATCTTAACACCGCCATTCAGAAAGATGACGTCACAAGCATAGCGCCATCTATGGAAAAGCTGCGGTACTATGATGTAGGTAGGTATCCTGTCCTTTCTACCTACTTCTTGCGCAGGGTAATAATAATATGCACGACAGGGGGCGTTGTTTTAATACTTTTACTTCTGTCCACCAATTAAATCTTTTTACAATGTTCACGTGGCTTGATTTCTGAACTCGCCGCATTTTTACCTTGCCTGTTGGGTTGTAATTATATGTATGTAATAAAAAAACGAATCTGATTATTCGATTTCATAAATCTCTTCAATTATAACTAGGTACTGTTTTGTCAACTTTTCTTATACAAAAGAACTGTGCCTATGATTTGTAAAAAAAAGAAATATAATTATTTATAGGTCATACTAGGATAAGGGGTAGGTAGGTGTACTAGGTACTAAGATCTTAGGCCCAGTCTCTTTATCCCGAGTTAACTCAACCAATATTTAAATATGCTATGGTTTCAAAACGCGTTTTTTCATCAATTGTTTGTCTATCAAATATTCAAAAAAGTTGGAGAGTTACAATATAATGATTTAACCATTTGTTACAATGAATAAACGCGTTCTACCAACGACGTTTAAAACCATTAGCATATTTAACCATTGGTTGAGTTAACTCGGGATCAAAAAACTGGGCCTCAGAGGTGGGTTTCGCAAAACTAAAATTAGAAGACTTGTTGATGATCGAATGATTTATTTTTTGCTTCTGTGGTCGTTGAATAGTGATGAGTGAACACCTCTTCCATTGCGCGTCTCGTGCAGCGATGAAAACAAATGAAGATGCTGTGACAGCTGCTCTGAGGTACTTTTTCAAGTCCAACGTAGGGTGATATCGTTGGCTACATGGGCATGACAAAAATCTGACTGAAACTGTTATAATATTTGTCGGAGAAGCAGCCAGTCAATTTATTTATTGTTATTTTATAGCTGACTAGGGGGGCCAGGGGGGGACCCGGGGGAGGTACCTACTGGAAATAAAAGTAGAGAAAAAACAATTAGGTTAGAACAAGGGAAAGGCATTTATTGTTATTTCATTCATCAAAGCACACACTATTTTTCCTACAACTCATAATATCAACTTCTAATTGATTAATTAGGTACCTACGTTGATGGTTTCCAGACTATTCAATCATTTTCCTGTGACGCACCGAGCTTCAAGTGTCTGGGGTGTATCAATCGCAGTCAATTCCTATGATTCCGCTGTTTAAGAACATAATAATACCTGCTGGAGTCCTTCGAGGCCCACATTGTATGTATACCTTAGCATTATTTAGGTGCCGGATAACACATAATAAGTAACTTAAATACTTCAATATACCGTTTTTTTTAGGACAGCTCACACACTGCCATTTGATCCCAAACTAGGCAGAGCCTGTACTATGGTAACCAGACAACTGATAAACATACTTATATATTTCTAAATACATACATATTATAGACAAATAACACCCAGACACAGAACAAATGATCGTGCTCATCACACAAAGATTTGTCCTGGGTGGGAATCGAACCCACGACATCCGGCTTAGCAGTCAGGGTCACTAACCACTAGACCAACAGGCCCGTCATTGGTTTTGAACTTACGACGTTCTAATGTAATGTAAACGCTGGAATCAGAAAAATTGCCTGCGATACCTATATCCCATTGGATGTGTGTGCCACAGAGTACCTTAGTGTGTGCGGTGTGAAAGCCACTGTTAAAGTCACAATTCTTTGGGAACTTATTTGAGAATGTTCACTTATTCACAATTTCATATAAACACAATTTCAAATAAACAAGTGTCCATCGATCCTGGCGTACAGGGGTTGCAATGATGGGAGTGGCGGGCTTGTCCCAAATAAATAACACATGGGCAGTTAAAGAATCAACTTATTATTTTTAGATACCGCCTGCATGTTACTCCCGAATGCTCATAGACAACTTACCTCACTTTTAAGCGCTCCTATGTTTATATCAGCATCAAAATGTGAAAAGTAAGTGAAAGCGCTGCTCCAATGCGCTGCACGCAGTGCACGAATTCCATGGCCACGTAGCTACATGTGTTGCCTTGTTAGCGTGTGACGTATTCCGTGCGTAGCGTGTCCGTGGGAGATGTGGATGCTGTCACTACCATTGTCATACAAACCGAAGCTAGACACGTGCTTAGCGTCTCCGTGCTCTGCTGTGGAACGCCTTTACGGTTCAGTATTCGGCCATTAGCCTACCCACCCGACTTTTATGACCGATAATCGGTCAGATTAAGATCGGTCCGGATGTACCGATTTTATTTCTACCTTTTTGTAGGAAGTGTGCGTTGCACTATAGCAATCAGTATGCTATCTCCTTCAAAATCTGACGTGATTAGGCAGCCCCCCCCCCCCCCCCCCCGAATACTGAAATATCAATCAGTTTGAAGCCGGCCTTAAACGCGGCCGGCGCGTGCGTCGCTTTGTCGCCGCTTCTCTACTGGAACAATCAGTACGCTGCGCTAGCGCGTCTGCGCTGCGCATACGTTCATCGAACGCCTACGCTGGACAAACGCTAGTGTGAAGGCAGCCTAAGTCTCATGACAGATAGACATGAAGTTATTTTGCGTTATTGGGATTACTCAGGTTTAAATAATACAACGGATATAATATATTCATATTTATTGAGATAAACAAGCGGTCTTACACAGACATACAGACACCAACTTATGAGCACTTTGTACATTACGGAGCGGCCTTTCGCTGACTTCTAGATGCCTCAAGCTACCGTAGAAAAGACATTATTTATTTTGCAAACATAAAAATACAGAAAACCCGAAACTGACACTGTGTTTTTTCCACATAATTCAATAAAAAATGTTTCATTAAGTTCGTTTATTATTTATTTTATAATTGAATCATTTTCGAATATTATCAATCAAGCAATTCAGCATAAAACTCGCTTTATTAAGATTGTTGATGTTGATTTTCAAATGACTACGGATTTTTTTCATTTCTGATAGCAGCCCTAATGTACCAGTAACACTGGGCAATATTTATAAATAATATGCGAGTTGCAAGTCAAGAAAATTAAAGTAGGTAAAGATAAAAAAACGTTAGCTCGAATCCATCATTGTAAAATACAAATAATCGAGCGAAAAGCCACAAGTACACACTAAACAACATGAATTTGTGCAAACAACACTAAATAAATATATTTTTGGTAAAATAATACTTTCATTCGAATACATCGGGTGCAAAATACCATGTATTCACAATATAAAAAAAAAATACTTATAAGTAAAAATATGAGGACAGATTCCCGCCCTTTCACGAATGCGTTCCAAATTTAAATATCCTCGCCTTCACGTATCGCTATTTTATAGGCATGTACTTTCTTTTTTAATTTAATATGCAAAATGTATAACAAAAATGTACTAATTCGTTCTATAGGCAAGGTTTGGGCATAGACAAGAAATACCCATTGAAAATAGCGGTGAAAACTTAATTAGATATGTACGTAGTGCACTTAAAAATAAAATGTAAAAGGATACGTACAATTTTTATTTTAATAGCTAAATATTGCATCAATTTCGTAAATAAATAAATTTGACAGTTAATAAACTGTTTAAATAAGTTGAAATCAATCTACTTCAAATTGCTTACCATAAGCAACAATAAAAAAAACATTGTTGATGGAACAATTTGTAAGAAAGTCGCTAAACGAATAGATTTTTAAAATAATTCATGTAAAATTTTCCAATCCGATATCATTTTTTATCATCCTCACTTATTTACAAAGTCAAGTACAAGGAAAAATTGTTCTAGTATTTATTTCATGTAGTATATAATAAGGATTTTTATTATAGTAGGTCTATACTTTGTAATTGTATGGAAATCAGGCCATCATAAAACTAAAATACTGACAACAATTTAAATAATTATTATATTATATGTACAGCACCTATATGTAAAACAAGATGCTACAATATTCGTCGTAAAATAAATAATAATTTACTTAAAATCAAAATAAATAAAGCTTCAATTTATACAACAACCACATCCTTAAAATAATTTGTTCGTAAAAATATATTTTATTACAAAAAATAATAAAATATATTTACATTTTGTAAACTAGACGAGACATTGATGTAGAAAAAACCCAAGATGCAGAATCAGTCGTCAAGAAATGAACTAACAAATTCAGTCATAACCCGAACTCATACCTTTAAGGCTTGACGGTTACAGAGAGTCTGCTTGCGACCACGACCAGTGTAACCCGGCCGAAACTTCAAGCTTAAAAAGGTAAATATATGAGTTTGCGTTAATTCCCGAGAAGTAATTTTATTATATATCTTCATTGTAATTTTAAAAAGTTTTTTCGCAAATTTTTATCGTTTTTGTAAGCTGCTTTGTAAAAAATGCCATGATAAGATGTTACCGAGTAGGTATGTGTAATTGTAAACTGGCTTATTGTAGACTTTATATCAAGGGGTTTTCCCATACCAATGGCAGGAGGCAATTCTATGTAGACATTCGAGAAACAAAACAGAAACAACACATTTAAACAATTTAACAGTTAAAAATAGTCATATAAACTTTCAATAAATAGTGCATAATTTAAAAAAATAAACGAAAATATGTACACAGATTATAATAACATCGCGGGTCATCAACGCAGAGATCTATTTTCATAATGGAAATTAATTTCTTGTGGAAACTTATTTAATTCGTAATAAAAAAGTAATTAAATTATCTTTGGTCTACAAATAGATTATGAAATCCATAATGTGTCATTAGAATATATTCAATTTGAAAGCAGATGAATGTCTTGTGAAGTTTTCACCAATCTTTGTTAAAATATAATGTTCATTGTATTTGAGAAATTTCTGAAATTAATAAATAAATGGTGGATTTCACAAAAATATTATTCCCATTATACGGCTTAACCTTTTAATAAATATTGAATTGTTATCATAGTTGAAAACATAAACTAAAAGATGCGATTTTTATTAAAAAAATGAAAGTTATCTGACAGTGGAATAATCAGCGCTTACTTATTATTAGTTATTATCAATGTGGTAATTAGACCTACAAAGAAGTAGCTTACCTAGAAGCACTTCTTACACAGAAAATTCTACCATACACCAATAAAATACAATTTTGAAACTTGTTTTATTTATACAATAAGAATGATGACAAAAAGTTAATGTCTGTTTGATAGATTAATACAAAGTTTGACACGTATTTTCTCACCAAACAATTATGAAGATAGATAAATGCATAGTAAATAGTGACGTCACTTCTAAGTACAATTGTTACTGGGGCGTGACGTCACAAGCTAAATTCCTAAAATTTAAAGCAGCAGCACAATATTTTTTAATTGATCAGATAAATGAGAAAATACATGGTTTATGTTTTTTTTTAAAGTGAAACTTTTATTACATCGTTTCAAATTTTTTGGTCGGTGTGTCGCATATCGCGTGACGGTCAGCTGCGGAGTAGGGATATTGCAAGGAGTTTATATAGTATACAACCTCCTTGGGATGAAAGTGAAAGGCGCTCGTCAGAGCAGCCGAGGCCAATATGTCGGCGTCTATAGTTCCATCAGCTGACCGTGTAGTGTATAGACTATTTACTCATATTACTTTTATACCCTTAATGGAATATTATTCCGAAAATTTTTAGTTAAATATCTATAATGTGAAAAAAAGTTTCACTTTTACCGTGGTTTCATAAAACCACACAATTTTTATTATCTAGCTGACGGATTATATAGAAATTTCTTTTTCACACAGTCATGATGTCTAATAAGTTCATAATCATAATGTCAGGACCCGGTTGATGGACCTAATATTGAAACAAACCTTAAATCACCTCGAGCGCAGCGGCGAGGCATTACGCGGCCTCACTGACGATGGCTAAGCGTTTTCAAAACATATACGACCTGTTTCGTCACTCTTTTATTTTTACCGTATTTATGTCAAAGCAAACTTTTCTTGTCAGCCTACTACTCTTCGGTCGCTGTATCTTGGCAGGCCTGAAAAGATACAAGATATTGTCGTCTCTTTCTCACTCACTGATTATGTGAACTTACATCTCACACAAACTGTCTTGTATCTCATTTCGGACTCGCCAAGACTCGTCAGACTTTTAGCAGTTGCCGCAGAATAAATATGTGAGAGTAATTCTACAGAACATTGATATAGAAAAAACGTAATATGTGAAACCAACTTTACGCCATGCAAATAAGGTTGAAATTGCGAAAAAATACGTTCGTACAAGATATTTGTTGAAACTTTTTGGAGCTACCTTCAATGGTATTTTTTCAATGAATATATAAATACCGTTTGTTTATTTTTCGGAATGATTAGCGTTTTTTATTTCAAATGTATTTTTTTTTATAATTTCGACCATAGATTTTCATTTACCAGCAATAAATATTGATTGCGTGATACTCCAAGTATAGCATAGATAGAAATAAGAGTTTATATTTTACTAGTGTACGCCTCTATTAATTGCTAAAAACTGCATTAAATCCGGCGCGCAGTTTAGAAGATCTAAGCGTACAACAGCGGTACAGATAAGTTCTATTAATTTTAATTTTGAGTTTAATTTAACATTTATCTTGGATTCAAATTTCCGCTTAAAGCTAAATGTTTGGAACATAATTTGAATATCTGTACTCACATAGCTAAATAGACTTTTTGATTTTGAAATATCAATCCTCACAATTTTTATTATTATTTTTATTTGAAAACGGTTAATTTGAATAGGTCAGGTCCGGTCCGGTCCGGTCCGGTCCTGTTAATTTGGGTAGGTTTTAGGTGACGGAAACAGGTCGTATGTAATAGATGTCAAGTCCGCTGCACCCGAGGCAGGCGACTCCATTCGAGGCGTGATGCCTCGCCGCTGCGTCGAAGCCCCTTATTCAGAGTCTTTTATTTTGCGTTGCGACTCTACCGAACTGTGGCGCGAAGATTCGTTGATCTACGAAGAAGAAAACATTTTTACCCGAATCCAAGGACATTATTTATATGTTTAATAAGAAAAAAAAACTTATATTTGTCTGAGATAAACGCGAATATTAGATATTGAAATAAAACTACTTTTTAATATAACATATAAAAAAACCGTGATAGTATCAGTTTAAAAAGTAGTATTATTTCAATAAACAAATAAAATAAATACTTCTTTTGCCTATGGTAATAATTTATTTACGGAGGCAATCTTTTGACATTTAGTAACCATAAATAATTATTTCTACAAATAATTTGGTACAAATCGTTACATATTTGCCAGTTTTCGATGTCAAAGGTGTTATAGTTTTTGTATTAAGATATTTTGGTAACCAAGTAGTTATTCCTGGTCAGTAACCAAAGGCTAAACTCCAAATATGGACTATAATTCGTCTTTCGAAGATCCACTTTTCAATGACAACATCTGCGTCCAGCTTGCACCGAGCTGTTACTTTATTTTATCTTGATAAAGAGTAGCCACATAATACGAATTTCAGTCCATATATTAATGTTCATCTTCACCCGAACGGTGTTGTGACAAGTGATTTGACAATGCGTCTTCACGCCCTCGTCCGATTATCGTTGGCCGATAAAAATAGAACATGGGCAACACAGACGTCCTACAAATTTCAGAAATAACAACGGTGTGTGAATCGCCGTGGGGTTTCGGCATAGTATAGAACCTCCCCCACTCTCCCCGTGGGTGTCGTAAGGCGATTAAGGGATATAGAAGCAAGGAGAATAGGCAGCAGCGTTCTCCTAAAGAACTGAAAGTAGACTGCGGTCACCAACCCGCTTGCCCAGCGTGGTGACTAGGGCTAACACCTTAATGATGGCGTATAACACAGCCCTCAAATGGAGGACCGGGTGTTGGCGCAACTTGGGAGAGGCCTAGGTCCAGCAGTGGACTGCGATAGGCTGAGTTGTTTCTATTCGAATCGGCCCGATAAAATAAGTTTATAGGCGTGCAGGGTTTTGTCTGTTGGAGACAGCCGGAGCTGCTCTGAGAATACACAAGTGGTCCCGCGACTCCGGCAAAAGCCAAAAACGGGACCAGTGTTTTAAGTCGACATAAGTACGAATTATCCCCACGCTGTGCCCTCGGCGTGGGTCGAAGTGATAAACTTTTCACCCCAATTAAAAAAAAAGAGTAAATTGTTTTAGACTAAGCCAAGAAATAGGCTCTAAAAGCTCAAAAACTAACCAAGATTTTTAATTCATGTTCTCTTTTTGTGGAAAAGAAATAAAAAAAAAATTGCCCACCTATTAGTTGTACACTTCCAGGGCGAAACATAGCGCACCAACTGTATTTTTAACACCTGCATAAATGAAAATACCTATGTTATACAAATGTTCTGATTCTGAAGATTTTTTAAAATGCATGACCAAGCCTGGACCTCTTTAAT
This sequence comes from Plusia festucae, assembly GCA_950381575.1. Lineage (NCBI taxonomy): Eukaryota > Metazoa > Arthropoda > Insecta > Lepidoptera > Noctuidae > Plusia > Plusia festucae. The sequence goes on from OX494457.1 coordinate 3,014,396, forward strand.
GATAAACTTAGCTAACCTCACTTTCAATCATATGACCACGAACCGAGTACTGCTAAGCGTATGACGAAATTTCAGGTCACAACCAGGTCTGGCCTAAAAAAACTACAAAGAATTACAGGAATTTGCGAATACGTCCTTTACATGTCCCTGAAAAGGGAAACATCTTGATATATTTACCCTTCTACCTTCCCGGGTAATTTTGGGGGAAAATCCGTGATTTGGTAGGGTCAAAAACATAACTAAACAATCTTTACACAATAGCTTATAATAAAATGATCTTTTCGAAAAAAAGATAGGTAACCATGAAAAACTTAGCAAGAAAAAAAAATGGGTCAATTGACCCAAAAATTACATTCACCGTTTGACATCGCAAAACATGGTGTTAGTTTTTTTTTTTCGTTTTATAAATATGTATGAGTATTTGAGAATCAATTCTGTCCGGACATTTTGCGTTCGGGCTCAAGGAGACGATCTACGATCGAGCCGGCGCGATCCAAATTGCCGTAACTGTCTTTCTCCTCACATTTTTTCTCGATCTGTAATATATTTATTTCATACATTCACGTGCTAAAAAAAAACTATAAAAAAGCAACGGCGTGACATAGAGATTTGACGTATGTCGTTTTGACATTCCTATCTACGCTCTTTTCACGTGTACAATGCAAAAAAGTCGTTCGACACGGCGAATGGCTAGAGCGTCGGACTTGAGGACTCGGATCATGAGGCTGCCGCTTCGCAACCCTCCCCATTGCACTACCGACGTGAACTCGTAACACAAGAATTTATCTTAGCAAGAGGGATTATCAAGAATACTATATAATGTGCGACCCGACATGACTAGTAAACTTTTTTTTTTTATATATTTTATTGCCAGGCTAGAATATAACATAATAATTTGAAGGTTGTCTCATAATTATAGTTTCTTATATCGCCTGCCGCAATGATATTATTGCATTACACTTGTCGGCTATACAAAAGATGGTGTGTAGTAATAAAACAAAACAAAAAAATCATGTAGACGACGGTAGGGTACATCTACATTTATATAAGTATTTGTATGTCATTATACTGGATTAATTTAAAAGAGGTGCGATAATTCAACGAGGTAATCAGGTGCATAAAACTGAACAACTTTCCCCAAAGAACATAGGTCGAAATACTAAAATGGAAAATTAACTTTTCATACAAAGTGACAGGTCACGTGACTTTTGTTTGTATGATAGATGATTTTCAATTAATTGAATTGAATATACGCACTCCTTTTAAATTAATCCTTTATGTGTGTGTGGGCAAGCATGTGTATGTATGTCTAAGGTCTAACAAAACGATCGTTAATTTGTTTGCAAAACTGAAAATGTGCGTTTGTGTGGAAAGGAATTTGCCTGCGAGTGTATTGCTCTGTCTGTGTGTGTGTTAACTACGAATTTATCTGTCTATATTTCTGTGTGTGAGGGTGTGAATGGATCTGTCTGTATTTATGGGTGTGTGAGTGTGAATCTCTCTGTCAGTGTGTGTATGAACGATGAATTCATCTGTCTATATTTCTGTGAGTGAGGGTGTGAATGTATCTATCTGTATTTATGGGTGTGTGAGTGTGAACCTCTCTGTCTGTGTGTGTATGAACGATGATTTTATCCGTCTATATTTCTGTGAGTGAGGGTGTGAATGTATCTATCTGTATTTATGGGTGTGTGAGTGTGAATCTCTCTGTCTGTGTGTGTATGAACGATGAATTCATCTGTCTATATTTCTGTGAGTGAGGGTGTGAATGTATCTATCTGTATTCATGGGTGTGTGAGTGTGAATCTCTGTCTGTGTGTGTATGAACGATGATTTTATCCGTCTATATTTCTGTGAGTGAGGGTGTGAATGTATCTATCTGTATTTATGGGTGTGTGAGTGTGAATCTCTGTCTGTGTGTGTATGAACGATGATTTTATCAGTCTATATTTCTGTGAGTGAGGGTGTGAATGTATCTATCTGTATTTATGGGTGTGTGAGTGTGAATCTCTCTGTCTGTGTGTGTATGAACGATGAATTCATCTGTCTATATTTCTGTGAGTGAGGGTGTGAATGTATCTATCTGTATTCATGGGTGTGTGAGTGTGAATCTCTCTGTCTGTGTGTGTATGAACGATGAATTCATCTGTCTATATTTCTGTGAGTGAGGGTGTGAATGTATCTATCTGTATTCATGGGTGTGTGAGTGTGAATCTCTCTGTCTGTGTGTGTATGAACGATGAATTTATCCGTCTATATTTCTGTGAGTGAGGGTGTGAATGTATCTATCTGTATTTATGGGTGTGTGAGTGTGAATCTCTCTGTATGTGTGTGTATGAACGATGAATTAATCTGTCTTTATTTCTGTGAGTGAGGGTGTGAATGTATATCTATCTGTATTTATGGGTGTGTGAAGATTCAACAATCGTCTGTTTTTAAGTGTGTACAGTCACGAGTAATAATATATATACATTTCACATTTTCTAGAAATCTTCAGTTCTACCATTCAAAAATAAAAAGTACGATTTTTTTTCTATATTACCTAACCATCAATTTTTATTCTATACACATACAACAAAATTTAGATAAAAATGTGTAGTTAATTTTGACACAATTTAAAGTTTACATAATAATGTTGGACACAGTTAGCTTACTCATGTTGGTATATGAATTTAAATTTGAAGCGCGTTTCTATGTTATTGCTCGTGACTGTAGGTGTGTGCGACTCACGTCGGGCTCGCCGAGCAGCGTGTTGGCGAGGTAGGGCGCCTTGAGCACGCCGCGCCAGTACAGCTTCTCCAGCGGCCGGTTCACGCACCAGCCCGCGCACCGGACTCCCAGCCATCGCCAGTACTGCACCTCACTCCTGGAACGTCAACCATACGATACGACTTCAAAAAATGTGTGAAAACATTTTGCAAAAAATAAAGCGTAAATATTCTGATGTCCTTGTGCAGCAGCACGGCGCTGACGGCGCACCAGCGCGCGCTGATATATATATATATGGTGCGAGGCGTGTGGGGTGCAGTGGGGAGCAGTGGCGGTGTATACTGACGGGCTGACGATGTCCTTGTGCAGCAGCACGGCGCTGACGGCGCACCAGCGCGCGCTGATATATATATATATGGTGCGAGGCGTGTGGGGTGCAGTGGGGAGCAGTGGCGGTGTATACTGACGGGCTGACGATGTCCTTGTGCAGCAGCACGGCGCTGACGGCGCACCAGCGCGCGCTGATATATATATATATGGTGCGAGGCGTGTGGGGTGCAGTGGGGAGCAGTGGCGGTGTATACTGACGGGCTGACGATGTCCTTGTGCAGCAGCACGGCGCTGACGGCGCACCAGCGCGCGCTGATATATATATATATGGTGCGAGGCGTGTGGGGTGCAGTGGGGAGCAGTGGCGGTGTATACTGACGGGCTGACGATGTCCTTGTGCAGCAGCACGGCGCTGACGGCGCACCAGCGCGCGCTGATATATATATATATGGTGCGAGGCGTGTGGGGTGCAGTGGGGAGCAGTGGCGGTGTATACTGACGGGCTGACGATGTCCTTGTGCAGCAGCACGGCGCTGACGGCGCACCAGCGCGCGCTGATATATATATATATGGTGCGAGGCGTGTGGGGTGCAGTGGGGAGCAGTGGCGGTGTATACTGACGGGCTGACGATGTCCTTGTGCAGCAGCACGGCGCTGACGGCGCACCAGCGCGCGCTGATATATATATATATGGTGCGAGGCGTGTGGGGTGCAGTGGGGAGCAGTGGCGGTGTATACTGACGGGCTGACGATGTCCTTGTGCAGCAGCACGGCGCTGACGGCGCACCAGCGCGCGCTGATATATATATATATGGTGCGAGGCGTGTGGGGTGCAGTGGGGAGCAGTGGCGGTGTATACTGACGGGCTGACGATGTCCTTGTGCAGCAGCACGGCGCTGACGGCGCACCAGCGCGCGCTGATATATATATATATGGTGCGAGGCGTGTGGGGTGCAGTGGGGAGCAGTGGCGGTGTATACTGACGGGCTGACGATGTCCTTGTGCAGCAGCACGGCGCTGACGGCGCACCAGCGCGCGCTGATATATATATATATGGTGCGAGGCGTGTGGGGTGCAGTGGGGAGCAGTGGCGGTGTATACTGACGGGCTGACGATGTCCTTGTGCAGCAGCACGGCGCTGACGGCGCACCAGCGCGCGCTGATATATATATATATGGTGCGAGGCGTGTGGGGTGCAGTGGGGAGCAGTGGCGGTGTATACTGACGGGCTGACGATGTCCTTGTGCAGCAGCACGGCGCTGACGGCGCACCAGCGCGCGCTCCAGCGCCACAGCAGCGCGTGCGCCGCGTCCGCCGCGCGCAGCAGCCCGTGCGCCGCCAGGTTGTCCGCGAACCTGACACACCACAACATACTCATTCATTCGAAGGATTACATACGCTAGTCCTTTTCGAAGTAAGGTAGGTGAACGATGTTTCAGCGGTGGCTGCTACCACAGTCTTTAAATCATACAGTCGTTCGACGAAGACGTCTAGACAAGTGGGCAGTCGTGCGGGGCGTGAGGGGCGAGACGGGGGAAGGGCGCTCCCGAACTGCATACGCTACCGTGTTAGTAGTTCACGAGGTAGCTAAAGACGATTATGGGGTCGAAATTAAAACCCAAGATGGCGCCGAGGAAAATTTGCACATTTTTCGTCATGGGTGTCATTTTCATGGTTCATGAGGTCACTTAAAACGATTATGGGGTCGAAATTGAAACCCAAGATGGTGCCCAGAAAAAATTGCAAATTTTTCGTCATGGGTGTCATTTTCATGGTTCATGAGGTCACTTAAAACGATTATGGGGTCGAAATTAGAACCCAAGATGGTGCCCAGAAAAATTTGCTAATTTTTCGTCATGGGTGTAATTTTCATGGTTCATGAGGTCACTTAAAACGATTATGGGGTCGAAATTAAACACAAGATGGCACCGAGGAAAATTTGCAAATTTTTCGTCATGGGTGTCATTTTCATGGTTCATGAGGTCACTTAAAACGATTATGGGGTCGAAATTAGAACCCAAGATGGTGCCCAGAAAAATTTTCAACATTTTTCGTCATGGGTGTCATTTTCATGGTTCATGAGGTCACTTAAAACGAATATGGGGTCGAAATTATAATATAAAATGGCGCCGAGAAAAATATGTTTTTTTTTTGTGATTGGTGTCATTTTCAAGATTTGCGAGGTCGCTGAAAATAAAAATGAGGTCAAGCTTTCGCGGAAATGTCTATCGCGCAAGTGTTCCTGATCCAAGATGGAGGACATTTCTCTAAATGAAATTACACCCAGAATAGCCGCTCAACACAAAATAAAAAAACTATAAATTCTTGATCTGTTGGCATTATTGTTAAGCTAGCTTTAGAAACATTTGTGGGAGAGATTAAATAGATATATTATTATTATTATTGATAATAATGTAATATTGTTAATTCGGGATCAAAAAACTGGGCCTAAGTACATCTAAAATGGCATTATAGTCCAGTCAAAATAGACAAAAATAAGTCATAAATTAACCAAAATTCGCATAGAGCTGAAAATTGGGAGAGCAGTTAAATACATCATTATAATTAAAATGTCAAAAATCCCCTTCGATCCTACTTCTGCAAAAAATCCATTATCCAAGGTCAAACGTACAAAATTAAGGTTTGATTCAATTTTTCTCGAAAACTGTAAATTTTATCGTGAAAATAGGTTAGACAAAAGTTGTAGATCATACAATTTTCTACAAAAATGGTCTGGACACTTTTTCTCATAAGACTAACCATTCGTGAGATATCACGGTTTTAAAAATTACAAAATTCATATCGAAGGGTATTTTTGTCATTTTAATTATAATGATGTATTTGACGTCTCTCCCAATTTTCAGCTCTATGCGAATTTTGGCTACATAAGTCAAATGTCTAATTTGACTGGACTTGGGACAATCTCACACACGGCCATCTGATCCCAAACTAGGCAGAGCCTGTACTATGGTAACCAGACAACTGATAAACATACTTATATATTTTTAAATACATACATATTATAGATAAATAACACCCAGACACAGAACAAATGATCGTGCTCATCACACAAAGATTTGTCCTGGGTGGGGATCGAACCCACGACCTACGGCTCAACAGGCCCGTCAAATTCTCACCTGGGATTGTTAGGACCCTGTTCCGCATTGTAGTCCAGCGAGCTGAAACAGTACGGCCGGTAACTCAGCGCGCCCACGATCTGAGGGTCGCCTTTACGGATCTGGGGACACAAAACATAGGTAATGAAGCGGTGGTAGCCTAATGGCTAGGGCATCGAACTTGCTATCATGTGGTTGCGGGTTCGAATTCCACCCATTACACTACTGACGTGAACCCACTCGTAACAAGCATCTTAGCTTAGCACGAGGGGTTAACAAGAATACTATAGTAGTAAAAAACAATATTTTATTATACATAATTAATTTAAAAGGAGTGCGCATATTCAACGAGGTAATCAGGTGCATAAAACTGAACAACTTTCCCCAAGGAACATAGGTCGAAATCTTGAAATGGAAAATGAACTTTTCATACAAAGTGACAGGTCACGTGACTTATTTTTGTATGAAAAAATGATTTCCAATTTTAAGATTTCGACCTATGTTCCTTGGGGAAAGTTGTGCACTATACAATTTAAACGCGCTCATGTAGTTTATTGAATTAAAGCCATAGTGGAATAATGTCATGCTTCATGGGCAAAGTTTTTTTAATAGTGACGAAACGAAAACGATGTTATGAAAGTTTATTAAATTTACTACATTGTTTTTAATATTTTTTTTTATATTTGTTAATAAAATCGATTGTTTTGTAGAAATCGAGTCCTTGATTACAACTCTACTTTTTTTTTTAATCAGTTCTGAAATGGTATTTGGACATCACTATTTTAGCTGTCAAAAGTAAAAAAAAAATGTTGGAAAGATTATAGTGCACGCGAACCCAATTTTAGTCAATTCTTTCGCCGTTAGACGACTGACATTTCTACAAGCGTCAAGGCTAATCGTATCACTCCAATGTAAGTGGCGAGGCTAAAAGGCTAAAGAGGGGGGCTAACAAAAATACTAGTAATGTGCGACACACATTGCTATTAAGCTTAAAAAAAATATTATTACCTGGTACAGAATCAACGGATTGAAACATGTGACAGCCGCGTACGAGTACAGCGTGGGCCGGCTGGCAAAAGTCTTCAGAATACCATTTACTACCTGAAAAAATAAACATCACTTATTACTATACATATTAAAATAAATCACGAGGAAAGGCTCGGGGCTAAGTGTAAGCCTTACGGTTTGACGAATACTAGAGGTTAAGCCGCGCTCGCCGCGGTTGGTCCTTGGATGGGTGACCGTTTGTAACGAGACCTCTCCTCGCCTCGGAAAGCAGGTTAGGCCGTAGATTCCGCCTGTCATAAGTCCACCATTGGCAGTCGTAAGTCATTACACTTCTGACAGTCGCTTCGATTGGAAGTCGAACCCAACATAGCTTGGGAAAAGGCTAGGCAGTTGATGATTTGAGGAGGCCACCTGACGCGTCCATCTGAATGCGATAATGGTTGGTTTTGACCAATAGATAGAGAGATTCAAGGGAAAGGTTTTTGTGAATAATTATTATTATCTAGAGTGACGGGCCTGTCGGTCTAGTGGTTAGTGACCCTTACTGCTAAGTCGGAGGTCGTGGGTTCGATTCCCACCCAAGACAAATCTTTGTGTGATGAGCACGATCATTTGTTCTGTGTCTGGGTGTAATTTATTTATATTTAGTACTAGCTGTTTCCCGCAGCTCCGCCCGCGGTAATTTTTTTTTTATATAATAGAGATGTAAGCTATCCTATCTTTCAAGTTGGATCAAACTGCACATGGTGTGCAAATTTGATTAAAATCGGTTCAGTAGTTTCGGAGTTCCTCCAGACAAAGATCGTGACACTGGATTTTTTTATAATAGATAGATGTATTTAAAAATATATAAGTATGTTTATCAGTTGTCTGGTTGCCGTAGTACAGGCTCTGTCCAGTTTGGGATCAGATAACCGTGTGTGAGATGTCCCAAGAAATAATTATTATTATAAAAATCTCAACAAGACCTCTGCGTGTTGGCCCTGTGTCCACAAATAAGCCTTTCAAAGGACCGGGCATCTTCATTACTGAGGATAGCCCGTGATTTAAAAAGAGATACAAATAATAATCTTAAGACAACTCACACACGGCCATCTGAGCCTGTACTATCTACTATGGCAACCAGACCACTGATCAACATATACAGGATTAATTTAAAAGGAGTGCGAATATTCAACGAGGTAATCAGGTGCATAAAACTGAACAACTTTTCTCAAGAAGCTTAGGTCGAAAACTTAAAATTAAAAATATTCTTTTTATACAAACGTAAGTCACGTGACCTGTCACTTTATATGAAATGTTCATACATTTTTATTCATCTCTCATAAAAAATTTATATTTTATGATTTGAAGATATTTAATTGATTTTAGCATACCTGTCGGTCTTCACCCTTAACATCAATGATGACCCGGACTTTATGGGCGAGCAAGTAGTCCAGAGCCTCGTCTAGGAGACATAGGTGGACTTCCTTGAACTGCTTCCTGAAAACATGAGTTATATATCATATCATATATCTTCTTAATCATAACAATATCTTGGGACAACTCACACACGGCCATCTGATCCCAAACTAGGCAGAGCCTGCCATTATGGCAACCACACAACTGACAAACATACTTATATATTTCTAAATGCATACATATTATATTATAGATAAATTACACCCAGACACAGAACAAATGATCGTGCTCATCACACAAACATTTGTCCTGAGTGGGAATCGAACCCACGACCTCCGACTGAGCAGTCAGGATCACTAACCACTAGGCCAACAGGCCCGTCACATTGTTAAAATTGTAATGACTTAACAAATTTTGACAGTTGTTAAGTCATTACAATTCTAACCATAGTGTACACTCTAACCCAGTAAATGGGTGGTGGAGGTCCAACAACCAGTCTTAGTAGGGAAAAGAATCTGGTAAATCTGGTAAAACTGGAAGTCAACCCCAAGATAGCTTGGGAAAAGGCTAGACAGATGAGTAAGAACATTTTTACATAATTGGAATCAAACCTGTTAGGATGCGTCGCCCCCACATCAATGGTTTTTATCTTGTCCCACTCCATGTTGTGCACGTTGGTGATGTCCTTCCCTGTCAACCTCTCCAGACCCTGGTCATGCAGGAGAAGCAGCTTGCCATCCTTGGAGGTCCGTACATCCAGCTCCACAATGTTGCAATCACGTTCTACACACTGGAATTGTTAAAGAAATGAAAATAAATAAATAAATGTGGACCACATCACATACATTGCTCCGGATCCAAAGTAAGTAGCTAAAGCACTTGTGTTATGGAATCCAGAGACAAAGAAGGTACCACAAACACCCAGACCCAAGGCACTGTAGAAATTGTTTTTCTACATTGATCCGTCTGGGGATCGAACCCGGGACCTCAGAGCTGACAACACCTTGAAAACCGGTGTGTACGCCACTCGACCACGGAGGTCGTCCAATGATTGTTATCCAATGATTATTATCATGAAAATTAGTCCATGGTTACTGAGTTCTACTGAGTGCCTTAAATCTGATAGGGTTGCTTGTCTCCCATCAGGGCCATTTATCAATAGGGATGATAATTAAATTATTTTCTTTTTTGATTTTTAATTTAATTGAATGTAAAGACATTAATAACTATAAATCTGACATAAATAACGCATTGACATCTAGAATAGCATGGCTTAATAACAACAATTGAAGATTAATTTAACAAAAACTAATATAATGCACTTTAACCAAAGACTGCAAAATCCACTAAACATCAATCTTGTTCACGATGGCAACAATATAAAAGATGTAGTGACTGCACGTTTTCTTGGAGTTATTATAGATTCTAGATTAAATTGGAAAAGTCACATTGATTTGGTATGCAAAAAGATAAGCAGCCTTTCTTATGCATTATATAAACTTGCTCCTACAGTAAATACTGACGCAATATTAACAGCTTATTATGGTCTCATTGAATCTATACTTAGATACGGCATAATACTGTGGGGCAATTAAACCAACAAAGAAATAGTATTTAAAATGCAAAAGAGATGCATACGATCGATGTTTGGTATAAAAAGCACTGAGAGCTGTAAGCCACTATTTACTAAATACAAAATTTTAACTATTCCATCACTTTATATACAGGAAGTTGCTGTATTTGTCAAATCTAACCCACACTTATTTGCAGGCCTATCTGATACTGTTCAGAGGAATCAACGAGACAATAAAAGATTGTGTGTTCGTCCTGCAAGGACAGCACTGCTACATAAAAGTGTTATGTGCAAAGCCCTGACTATATTTAATAAAATACCCATTTCTATAAGAAGCCTAGATGATAAACAGTTTAAAAAAACCCTTAGAAAAATGTTGGTTGAAAAGTGTTATTATGATTTGAACGATTTTATAAATGACAAATCTTTCTAATTGCTATTTGACATCACTATTTTTTTGGATAATTTTATTAATTAACTTTCAACATAATACCTGTTATTGTATAATACCTATGATTGTAAAATTACTTTTAAATTCATTTTTTTCTAATTTGTACACCTGACAGGATAAAACATGTTGTGACCTACACACACAAACCTACAAAAATATTTACTGAGTACCGCTCAGAGTCAAGAAGTGTGGTGATGCTTATACCCCCGTGCCTCGGAAAGCACATAAAGCCTTAGGTCTTGCGCCTGATCCCTCTCCGGTTGAGTCGGTCAACCGTTCCATCGGAACAGAGAGTGCACCCATGTTTGCGCACACACTTGTGCACTATAATATCTCGTGCGTACATGGCTAATCTCACTTGAGATTGGTCGCCATGGCCGAAATTTGGTCTGGAGATTTTTTTTTTCTAGTGTAATTATTAAAAAATATCTATTTTATAAAATTGAGTTTATAGTGTTGATGAAGATATCTTCATTTAATTTATGAATGTATAATCACTACCTTCAAATAATATTTTGACACTATATAAATTTCATGTTTCTAGCATAGAAACAAAGGCCTGCTTTACAAAAACAATCAATTTGTGGCATACTTTCAGTTTCAGCGTATAATCTTTATAAAGTAAGTAAGAAAAAAGAAATCTTGATTGATAAAATACAAACATATTTCTCTATCAGTTACTTATATATATATTAATGTACTTACATATTTAAAAGCCTCCAGGGTGTTTTCGGGCGCGTCCAACCCAGCACCTCGGTGTGCGATGCATCGTACCACTTTCTCGGGATTCTGCTGGCTCTCTTTACTCCAAGGCTCTGGTCCAAATATGCTGATAACATTCTCAGGCTCTGGTTTCCTCAATCTCGTCAAATAATAAGCCGATAAGCCTACCAAGCCGACATCCAAACCAAAAGGTAAAACTGTGTGAGAGAACGAAAACATAAAATAAAGTATAAATAATAAATAGTATAAACTATTCGATAATAACTTTAGCGCGGCTATAAACATGATTATCGATCGTTCGTTGTTATAATTTTAGCTAAAACTAGGTTAGAGTTTTCGAAAATAAATACATTCGTATAGTGGGAGACTGGGAGGGTCAATAATCAATATGACAGTATGCAGCGTTTCGTTATTGTTGAGATGAAATCAATAGATTCGCGTTTGGTTACATCTATCAGTTTATATACTTACAAAATATTTTTTTCATGGTCGATTCAGATGCAATGCCACGCGTTATTTTAAAATGCGCTAACTTATCAGGGTTATTTTTTTTACAGTTGACGTTTAGTTATGTGTATGAAAATTTTAACGTGTGGGTGGTATTATTTAGTTTCTGCGTGTTGCAATCGCTCCACCACTATTCAATTTAAGGAGGCCAAGACAGGAGATAAATAATAACTATCCCGTTTAGGACTTTGTTTGCATTTACTCTTGTTTCAATTATTATAATTAGGTATTTAAAATATTTTATAATTTAAAACGTCACAAAACTTAGGGTACCTATGCATTACAAAATCAATAAACAGCTGCATTGCCTGCATTGAAGGATAAATTTTATTCTTACGGTTAAATCCGGTACTACCAAACTTACTAATTTATAAATGTCTTTTGCATCGGTAAAATGGAAATGTTTGATAAAACAGAACAAAACACAAATATTTAGAAAAACAATTTATTACATAAATAGGTAAATACTTAGATAATATTTCTATGCTTTTTAACACACTAGTCCCTTTCTAATAAATTCCTTACGGCTTAAAAGCCACCTTTCTTGCTCTTCGATCTCTCTTGAATGTCAAACGGACTAGGTGACGAATGATGAAGAGGAATGTTTCCACCACTGTCAATACGCTGGCTCCTACGAAGAGAGCTGTGGTCCCGCCAAGAGATGCTGCGAAAAACAAATATGTAAGACATTTCTAGATACTATTCTACAAAGATTTGGATCTGCAGGCGTATTGGGTATAGCGGCTGTCAACTGAGGCAATAATCGCAAAAATGAAAAAAACTGTATTATGTATACATATTTTGTAGTATCTAACGTCGAGGAACACCTAGACGTACTTCGTAACCGACGTTGGCCAAAACCTACTAAATTTGACCTTTATCTTTATAGTGAAGATTGCTTGGGTTGCCACCTGTAGATAGATAGCCAATAAGCGTTCATAACATCGTCATTTAACAAGCTACAGTCAACCCGAGGTTGAAAAAAGGAACATCGGAACGATGAGGACAAATAAAACAAATACAACACTTGCTTTTTGTTCAATATTTTGTTAAGGCCAATTTTCAATGAAATACATAAAGCGCATTAGTTAAATTCAGAAGAAGTTGTGTGATTAAATATGTAGCCACACAAGTAAATGCTACGGTAAACACGAAATACATGGTTAGTAAAAACCACCTGAGATTTGGGACTTCCATAATGAAGATCTAAGTGGGTTCCCACAGTTCGTGATATTGCGGACGGACGAACCATAGCAAGAGAATCTTCCGTGTGTCGGTGCCGGCGCTCTGAAGTATACCCTAAATAATTTGACGTAGGGTTCAATACTCAAAACTCACAAAGGAGCAGGGGCGCACTGTGCGGGGATGTCCGTGGTCGTTGACCGTGCGGGGTGATCCACCATATCGTACACCGTTGAAGCCGGCTTGATTAGTCAAATTAAGATGAATGTGATGTTTCAAATCAGGATCATAATTAATAGGTAATCTGTATAAGACGGCGCACAGCTACCTACTAGACTGATTTTGACGAAATACATATATTTAGGTTCGTATTTTTTAAGGAATAGGTATAGGCCAAGTATTTTGTGCAAGTGTCAGTGTAATGTAATTAAAATACCAAATGTAATGTGGATAGGTGCAAAAATCACTTCGGCTATGTATTAAACTAGGGGGCTTACAAAGAAATAAACGATAATTACAATGAGATAAGTGATATTTAAAAGCTGAAAAGCAACTTACCTTAACATAGTGCAAAGACAAATCATGCAATAGTAAAGAAATAAATTAATTGCAACGAAAAAACACCAAAGAGGTTAGTTGGTCGAGTATAGTTATCGGCCATAGAATTTGAAACACAACTAAATAATAAGAAACCTAACCGAGTCAGACTCGCGCACCGAGCTTTCCGTACAAACCTAAGTTTAAAATTATTTTTACTATAATTTATAATTAAAAATTTACGGTTTTAGCAATTTTTCCTTTATCTGTGCTATAACGAATTGCTTCGTACCAAATATCATATCAAGTACCCTGTAGGTTTTGATTCCCTTGCTAGTGTCCAAAATTTGCGGAAATTTGCGGCATAAACGGCTGTAGGTATCTATTGATTGCGTTCGCTTAGAAGTTTTTCACAGCTCCAAGGGACAGTAGATTTAAATAATTGATATAAAGACGTCATAAGTAGAAGGAGAAATTTAAACTTCCAGGCAGTGACCTCGGTAGCTTAGTTGGTAAAGCGACTGGCGCGTCAAGCCAGTGGTCGCAGGTTCGAGTCCTGCCTGAGGTTTGAGTTTTTCCTTCTACAATTTGTATTTAATTACAAATATTCGCTAACACATGCGATAATGTGTATAAATAATTAAAAATAATAAGTATTGAGCCAGCGCCATCTCTCGGACTTCTAATTAACACATTGTTAATCAGAGTCAGTGAGGCCAACCGTAAGGTAGGTTCACTAGATGTCGCATACGTCGCCCTATAAAGACGTCATAAGTAGAAGGAGAAATTTAAACTTCCAGGCAGTGACTTCGGTAGCTTAGTTGGTAAAGCGACTGGCGCGTCAAGCCAGTGGTCGCAGGTTCGAGTCCTGCCTGAGGTTTGAGTTTTTCCTTCTATAATTTGCATTTAATTACAAATTGATATAAACTTCAGCTTGATACCTCCACGCGTTCCTGTGAAAAAGGGTCTAGACAGACGAACGGACAACAAAGTCATCATGGGTTCCGTTTTTATCTTTTGAGGTACCGAACCCTAAAAACAGACAAGTGCGAGTCGGACTCGCCCATCGAGGGTTCCTATACACTATACATTTGATTTTCCCTTCAATTCTAGATTGGTATTGTAAAACAAATTATGATGAACGAAATTAAAACAGTTCTCAAATCAAGTACCTACTTTTCTTTTAGTTTCAACATAAATTTCTCACAAATTTTGTTTTACTGTTCCGCCGATACATTTTTATGCTCGTGTTTACACATAGGAACATATAATAGGTATGCCGCATTTTAAAGCAAAGTGCCGATAACTATACTGCCAATGTAAACCCACCAAAAAGGTCCTCTAGCGTAAATATGACGTCACGATTCAGCCTGATTTTCGGCGGCATCATATTTATCCTTGTCGTCGAAACGCGTTCTTCATCAGACTCCGAACTCCCATTCATGTTGGTTTAAAATAAATCGTTATAAAATATTAAATTGAAGTAAAAACTTTGTGGACGTAATTTAAACTTTAGGTACTTATGTAGTAGGTATGATGATAGAAAACATTGCTCGCGTCGCCGTCGGTTATCGCGGTAAAAAGCCTATAGCATTCACTAAGTAAATACCTACGCTAACACTGAAAGAAATTTTATTTGAATGCGGCATTTGTCGAGTAGGAGTTTAATTGCTGCAACTTAACATAACAATACTTCCTCCAGATCATTATGTAATTGAAAGCAATACTTTAGGTGCACATAATTTGATATTATACCTAGGTTCTTGTAACTTTGAGCACTACATTGGGGTAGGTATATTACATAAACACTTACCGAACAACGATCTTTTTTGTGTGTGAATAATAATTGAGTTCGGCGCACTGGGGCAGACAAGTGCATTTAGCAAGGTTTTTTGGTATATTGACGAGGATTTCAACGTTCCGCCCGATGCATGCCATGCCGTGCGCATCACACACGTCGCCATCTTGTTAACCGCGAAAACAAAATGGCCAACGATAAAATTTAAAATAAATGCAGTACAGTAATCTAATTACAATGAAAATGTTTATAACTATTGTAAATTAAATTGTGTGTGATGTTGAAAAATTTCTTGACAGTTCTATTGATGACACATTATATTGTGATCTCGTTGATTGCTGAGTTTATTGGTTGCCTGTCTGGGATTCAAGATTATATTAAACCTTTTTACACCTAGTCAGTAGTTACGGCAGAATACGCGTCAGTTGCAATAACTATAATAGTGCCAAAAACTGAGAGAACTTATCTGGCTTAGTGGTCAAATCCGGTACCTACTGAGTAATATTTATTTTAAAATTTTCATTGTGTAGATTTGCCTTAATATAAAATAATCGGAAATTAGGATTTAATGTATTCCTTGTACACTTGGACGAGGGCATTATTTTCACGCTGAAAACCACATTTTTTTAGTAGAAAAACACTAAATTCAACAACAGCAATGCCGTTAGGTACCGGATCAATTAAATTTGTGGCACTATAATTACAAAATTGAATTCCTTATGTTTTGCAGAAATTAATGAGATAATTTCTACAATGTAATGTGTCAATTGACGGCGGAACGTGGAGTTAGGCTGTGAGAGAATGGCGGCGAAAGAAAAAAGATAAATCGTCCAGGGGCTAGATGGGTCGATGGTATAGTCAAAGATTCGGGTCGAATTTGGGTGAGACTAAGACAGAACCGCAGAGAATGGCACTAAAAAGAAAAACCAATTTCCAGCAGAGATGATGGTGATGAATTTTGTGTCCTCACCTCCTTTCACGTGAAAGTATGGTCTACAACCACAGAACATGACGGCCATACGACTTCGGCAGTGCATCTGACACAGCGAGAAGCTATATGCCTGGAAAAATAAAAAATATATTATGGCGGTTGTACACTATGTCGTTAAGTCATTACAATCCTGAAAACTAGACTACCCACGGGAATGCTGTGTTGCCCAGTAAAATGGGTTGTGGAGGTCAGATATGCAGCTCGAATTCAGCTGAATCCAGTAAGATTGGACACCGATCCCACTCAACATAGCTTGAAAAAAGCTGGGCCTAAGTTCTAAACTATGAAATTTATACTGGGTTCTGTTTGTTACTGTAAATTACCCGTATAGTGTCGCTAATCCACTCATCAGGATATTTACAGCGCCTCTGTTCAGTTCTCAGGTGCTTCACGCTTGCAGACGCTTGGATCTCCACCGCCTAAATCAAATGATAGGATATATTACAGTCTTACCAGGGTATATTATACTCACGGGTCCTGTAGGTCACTTATTATTGAATCCAGTTTGTCGTCAAACAAAGTATTAGGTATATTAAATTAATGAAATATTGAAAGTACATAAATAAAATCTATAAAAAATCAGTATGTTTAACAATTTTACTTAGTGGTTCACCTAGGACCTGGACCCAGCCCAGGGGGGTTCATGACCCCCATGACCCCCTGGATCCGCCCTTGTACTCATTGAATAAGTTTTGTTTCAGATAAATAGCCGCATGTAAAATTTAACTATCAATATCTATTATAAACTGGCATAAAGGCTGAAAAAAAAAAAACAAAACTAAATACACAGTATTTATTACATTAAAAGACTTTGAGAAAAGGTACTAAATGGTAAAAGAACAGAGATCTTTCGCGGTCGCACATTACTAGTATTCTCGTTAACCCCTTACGCTAACCTAATATGCTTATATTACGAGTGCGTTCACGTCGGTAGTTCAAAAGGTAGGATTCGAACCGGCAATCACATGATCGCAAGTCCGACGCCCTAGCCGCTACCGCTGCTTTTTATACCAAAATCAAAATGTTTTTATTTCTAGTAAACCTAAAATAGGCGCTTTAGAAAGGTTAACTTTAAAAACTACTGACTCTAGGTGCGCTGATACCTACCCTGATTTCAAAGAGCGAGGGCTATGTTTTTTTTTAATCTATGCTACAGAGAGAATTACACACTTGTCCCGATTCGTTAAACACAGACTAAAATTCTTTTAATCCCTCGGTATCTTTTTCACTTTTACATAATTAGTAAAGGACAGACAAAAAATAGAAAAATTAGACTAAAATTCTCATAAAAAATTGCCGGTAATCAAAACGTGTGCACTAAAAACACAATGATGTCACGAAAAATAATTTTAAATTTGGTTTAATTTGCGTAGAAACGAATTAGCACCACAGTCTTACCTTCTACTTGTAAGGAACAAAGAAGAAGTATCACCTTAAAATCCACGATGAGTTCCACATCAGGAGACACTTCTCCGGTCGGATTGGATATTGCAGTCGGTATTTCATACGGAGAATGTATGAAGTACTGAAAAATTTAGAAATATGTAATTTTATGAGTTGTCTGGTTGTCATAGTTAAGCTCGCCTATTTTGGTATCATGGTGGCCATGTGCAAGCTGTCCCAAGATTATTATCATTATAATTAAGTGCTCATGCAATTCTGATATCAATTAAGAAGAGCTAAAGCGATTTTAATGTAACGGTTAAATGAACTGAATCTCACCCTAACAGCCTTATTCTTAGAGTCTATTCTGACGTAACACTGTCCGCTGTGGTAGTGGCACTGCAACAGTTCATGCAACCGCCAGCTCTCCTGCAAGACGTCCTGGAACTGTGCGTACGCCGAGTTGAAGGTGAAGCAGATCCCTACCTCCGTCATTACTGGGTGCCAGTGTACCTGAACAATACAACCTGTCACAAAGCAGCAAGGAATGTGAAGAAGGCCACATTGTATCAAAATCAAAATATTTTTATTTCAAATTGGCCTTTCCAGGCACTTCCGAAACATAAAATGACGCTTGTTGAGAGGAGAACCGGCAGGATACTCCATAGGTTGGCTTGCTCCATGTAAGGCAAGATAGAAGATACTGACCACGAGTGGTCCTAAAGATAATTCGCCTTCATGTCAAACCGTACGGTTTCGTACGACAGTTTGTAATTATTTTGACGACCTACGTGGTCCAGTGGCCTAACTACCGGTTTTCAAGGTGCCAGCTGTGAGGTCCTGGGTTCAATTCCCGCTCGGGTAAAAGAAGATAAAAAAAAATCTACATTATCTCGGGTCTGGGTATTTGTGGTACCTTCGTTGCCTTTGATTCCATACCACAAGTTCTTTAGGACTCACCGGATGGTCACTCTTAGAAAGTATAACATCAAGCATAGTCTCAGGATGCACTGTCATCGCCAGCTGTAGCAGATCCAGGCCCTTCACGGTCTCATCGGTCTGGTACTTCCAGAAGTTCTGTAGATTATCTCTGAATGATACGTCAGCGATTAGTTCCACGAACTCGTAGTAGTGTTGGTACTTCTCGCTGTCAGATTCCTCTGTCACGTTCCAGGTCCTGATAAAGAAGCATTTGGATTCAAAAACTTTTTTTTTTAATACGACGCCCGCACTACTTAAATAATTTCATCCTTATGTCGCGGGGGTTTCACAAACATTCAAATCACTTGCACAAAGAACACCCAGACTTGGAACAAGTATTTGTGGATCACACATATGCTTGTCTCAAGTGGGGATCGATCTTGCAGCACGTCGCGCACAATGGTAATTAGCGTGGTGACCTATATATACCACTTGGCTATCCGTGCAGTCAAAAACTAGCTTTGCGTTTTGTAGAAGAAGCTCAGCTCTGGTTGAGTTCGTAAATAATCAGGGTTTCTTGAATGTAATTTGGGCTTGGTATATTAAAAAATACGTGGCTAAGGGCACACGACGCCGCCCCCGCACCGTAATACCACAGACCCTCAGTAATTGATTTTGTTATTCCATTACCGGTACCCTTTAATGAGATTTGTTTATTTCTTTGTGTAATTAATTTGTATAAAATGTTGGTGTACAATCTATATACTTATATATAAAACTCTTCCGTTACTGACTGACTGACAGACAACGCACAGCCGAAACTACTGATCGTAAAGAGCTGAAATTTTTCATGTGTGTTTGTTGGGAGTAGTAGGCTACCACTAAGAGAGGATTTATGGAAATCCCCCCCCCAAAGGGAAGAAAAGGGTGGTAAATTGAAAATACTACTCCACGCGGACGAAGTCGCGAGCAAAAGCTAGTAAAGTATATTCTATTCTAGTCTATTCTACCGGCCATCAACGACGGCAGCGCGGCGGTAGTTCGGCGGCGGCGCGAGGCGGCGCGAGGCGGCGCGGGGCGGCGCGGCGGTGGCGTCCTGTGCACAAGCGCTAAGTATTGATATCAGCTATCGTAGCAAACAAAATGGATACCGTTTCATATTCAAATAACCGCAAATCTAAAGAATAAAACATAAGAAGTAGGGAATAGATTACTTAAATATTCTGTGGGTTTCTCTGAGAGTAAAAAAGTAAATTAAAAAGTTTCTCCTAGAATGATATTAGATGGACTCACGTCTCGATCACCTCCCGTGCCTTGTCAGGTTGTACCCTGTCCAGGAAGCAGGCTGTTACCGCAGGGAAGGTAGTCCACCAGCTCCGGTAATCCCTCTGCATCGACACAACCACCGGCTCCGAGTTGTACCTTGAATAATATAATAATATCTTGGGACACAGCTCACACACGGCTATCCGATCCCAAACTAGGCAGAGCCTGTACTATGGTAACCAGACAACTGATATACATACTTATATATTTCTTAATACATACATATTATAGATAAATAACACCCAGACACAGAACAAATCATCGTGCTCATCACACAAAGATTTGTCCAGGGTGGGAATCGAGCCCACGACCTCCGGCTTAGCAGTCAGGGTCACTAACCACTAGGCCAACAGGCCCGTCAAATAACACAACAATGATAAAGAATTTTCAATGGAACTTCTCATAGACTTGGATTAACAATTACCGCCACATAAACTATAAAAATGTGTCCTTAGACATGCGTTGTTGGCGACTAAAGTTGTCGGGTATCGGAGTCTTGCGTCACCTCGTGTATTTATTTATTTATTTATTTATTTATTTGGAATAACAAACAGTTACACATTGGATCTTATACACTAACTTACAAAACAGATAGATGATACAAACGTGTAACTCACACCGTTATCCACAGAATACAAAAGAAAAGGATAGTTTTGAGCAAAATGAGTAAGAATTATAATCTATTTTAGGAACAAACATTGATCACATTTACAAATCCTTGATGCTTTCAATAAGATAATTCCGAAACTTATTAGCCGGCATTGCAAATATGTCCAATTCTGAAAAAAGCTTATTATAGTTATTAGTAATCCGTCGCAGGGGTGCGCGGACACCAGCATTAGTACGACAGGAAGAAACCGCAAAGAGTGGACGAGCGCGCACCTCTCTTCTTAAGACAGTTCTAGGAACAAAGTAGTGTATTCTATTAGCTATGTCTAAACAGTCGTACCTGTGATTGCACACATCATAAAGAAACATGGTTTCTAGGTATAATCGTCTGGACTTAAGAGTCATTACATTAAAGTTTTTTAATAAATCATTATATGAGGGGAAGTTCCGGTAGCATCGATATTGCACTGATCTTAGAAATTTACGTTGGACTTTTTCTAAGCTGTCTACGTATTTATTATAATAAGGGTTCCAAATAACTACGGCGTATTCTAGCTGAGATCTAACTAACGACTTATAAAGATGGATGAAAGTACTAGCACGTTTAAAATCCGTTGTAGCCCTCATCACAAACCCGTACATACGGTAGGCGCTTTTAATTATATCATGAATGTGCTGATCAAGGTGTAATTTGTCGTCCAACAACACGCCTAGATCTCTAATGGAGGGAACATTTTTTAGAACTATGTTATTTAAATTATAATTGTATGATATGGGGTGTAAGGGGGTCCCAATAACAACTCAGGAACTCAAGCCAACCTCACCTGCCCGTGGTACACCCTGCATTCGACTAACGAGGTTCTGGCGACCTGCCAACACGCACTGGACCAGCGCGGCGGGTATTGGTCCAAACCCCCCCTACAAATATGGAACGCACAAGAACACTGCCCCAAGTTCCCGGCGACTCCAGCTACTGCACTGGCGTTGACGGGCGCCGGCAAGGTACTGGAGTCAGGGGCCAGGTGAATCCCCGGGCGAGATCGATTAACCGTCAAACGACTTCGGCAAAAGTTTTAAGGAATTCCGATTTGCTTAATGTACTCACATATAACGTCCGCACACTCTTGAAAGACGACAGACTTATCGAATTAGAAAATGCCCTTCAAGACATCAACTGGGATATAATAGGTTTAGCAGAAGTTAGAAGACAAGGTGAACACACCGAAGAAAGAGACAATTCCATCTTCTTTCACTTTGGAGAAACTAGCGGCCTTCATGGCGTAGGGTTCATGGTTGCAAAAAAGTGGAAAAATAACATAATAGAATTTAAAGGTTACTCTGAGCGAATAGCAGTTCTCAAATTTCGTATCACCATCAACAAAACTCTGACAGTAATACAAGTTTATGCACCTACAAGTAGTTATTCAGACGAAGAAGTGGAAGACTTCTACGATCTCCTCAACAAAGCTTCCGAAGAAAATAAAGGAACATGGAACATCATTCTGGGTGATTTTAACGCCAAAGTCGGTTCTAGACTAGAGTCTGATAACGAAGCAGTTTTAGGTCCTCATGGATTAGGAACACGCAATGAAAGGGGAACCCGACTAATTCAATTTGCTTTCGGCCAGAATCTGTTCGTTGCTAATAGTTCATTTCCTAAAAAACCCCAACGACGATGGACTTGGACATCTCCAAATAACCGTGTCAAAAATGAAATAGATTATATATTAACATCCGATAAAAACATAACAACAGACGTCGGTGTTATCAACAGGATAAAATATAGCTCAGACCATAGACCACTTCGCACTAAAATCAAATTTAATTTCGAAATCCACCGAGCTAAAACCTTTAGAAAACAAAATATTAAAACACTTAATAGAGAAATGTTACCAAGCTGTAGTGAACATTTTAACCTTGTATTGTCAAATCACTTTGAAAGTCTAGAACCAAACGTCTCAGATGTAGAAGAACAATATAAAAGAATAATTTCTGGTATCCGCAAAAGCTGCAATAGCATTAAAACAAATAGAAAGAAGCACTCAAAATTCACTACGCACACACTAAATTTGATAGAAAGAAGAAATATGCACGAAATAGGAACAGAACAACACAGATTAATAGATAAACAAGTTAAGAGATCAATAAGAAAAGACATTAGGTCTGGTAATACTCATTTGGTTAAAGTTGCATTAGAAAAACATAGATCGTTGAGAGTTGCTAAAGAAGGAATTTCAAAAAGCAAACCTTGGATTAATAGTCTCCAAGACGAAACTGGCACCAAACAGCACAGTAGGGAAAAAATCATAGAAATATGTTCCAAATTCTATAGTTCCTTATACTCTGATAATACACATACTACTGATAAAATTACATACCACTGTTCAGATGAAATTCCACCAATAACAGGCTATGAAGTCCACAAAGTCCTTAAAACAATGCACTATGGCAAGAGCCCTGGAGAAGATGGGATTACAACTGAAGCCTTAAAACTTGGTTCTAATACGCTACTTCCACATCTAACAAATCTTTTCAATTGTATTTTAAAGACTGGCAAAGTCCCAGCCATGATGTGCCACTCTAATATAATACTCCTTCATAAAAAAGGAGACAAATCCGATATTAATAACTATAGGCCCATTAGTTTAGTTTCGCATATCTACAAAGCCTTCATAAAAGTACTTCACAATCGTATCGATGCAAAGTTGGATTCCCATCAACCTCCAGAACAAGCCGGATTTCGCCCAAGCTTCTCCACGACGGATCATCTACAGTCTCTTAATCAGGTTATAGAAAAACATATTGAGTTTCAAAAACCACTATATTTAGCCTTCGTTGACTACACCAAAGCCTTTGACAGTATAAAACATAAAGCAATATTTACAGCCTTGAAAGACCAAGAACTAGAAGACACTTACATAGACATTTTAAAAGTAATATATAGCAATAGCACCGCGAACATTAAACTGGACTCATCAGGCACCACATTCCAAATTAATAAAGGAGTCAAACAGGGTGATCCGCTCTCTCCAAAACTTTTTACTAGCACGCTCGAGCAAGTGTTCAAGGAACTGGCAGACTCTTGGATGCAGAAAGGTTTACAAGTCGGCAACAAAACACTAACTAACCTTCGCTTTGCAGATGACGTTGTCCTATTCGCACCTACGGCAGACCAGCTGCAACAAATGCTCCAAGAACTGAGTACCGCTAGCCTTGCGGTCGGACTTATGATGAATCGGTCAAAGACAAAAGTCATGACCAATGGCGCGAAACGTAGGGTCGAGGTAGATGGGCAAGAGATACACTATGTCAACGAATACATCTACTTGGGCCAGCTAGTATCCTTCGACAACAGGCAAGACAAAGAGATCGATCGACGGATCGAAAACGCCTGGAAGAGCTACTGGTCCATGAAGACGCTCATGAAGGGAAACCTTCCTCTTACACTGAAGCGGAAGTTAGTCGACATGTGTATCCTGCCTATCCTAACCTACGGCGCCCAGACTTGGTCTTTGACCGAGTCTCAAAAGTCCAGGCTAAAAGTATGTCAGAGGAACATGGAGCGTAGCCTGTTGAACATACGGCTAAGTGACCGGATACGCAACACCACCATCCGGTCCAAGACTGGTATAGTCGATGTGGGCAATAAATCTGCAAGGCTGAAGTGGGATTGGGCAGGTCACATCTGCAGAATGCACCCGGATAAGTGGACGAAGATCACCACTCAATGGATCCCTGAGGATGGAAGACGACCTAGAGGCAGACCAAGGAAGCGTTGGCGCGAAGATCTAGACAATTTCCTCGCCGATTGGCCACAGCACGCTTCCGACAGGGAAGGATGGAAGAGTATGGGGGAGGCCTTTGCCCAGCAGTGGGACAGCACGGGCTAACAAAAAAAAAAAAAAAAAAAAATTATACTTTATTCTTATTTTTTGTGAACGAAATTGTGGAACATTTAGAGGTATTTAAATGAAGTTTGTTTTTAACGCAATACTCTGAGAAACGGTCTAGATCATCTTGCAACTGTTGACAATCAGTATAAGTCTTTACTGACTTAAAAATTTTTAAGTCGTCGGCATATAATAAAAATTTTGAGTTTTTAAAGCAATCATCAATATCATTTATAAATAGAATGAATAAAAGGGGACCCAAGATCGATCCCTGAGGCACGCCAGAGGAAACATTAACAGTTGTAGAATGAAACCCTCTTATTACAACCTTTTGAGTTCTCTTTATAACGTAAGACGAAAACCAGCGAAGCAAGTCACCGCGGATACCATTGTATGCTATCTTTGTCAGTAGTAATTCATGGTCTACCTTGTCGAAAGCTTTTCGGAAGTCTGTATAAACTGCATCAACTTGAACTTGCTGATCCATGCAATTAAATAAATAATTAGTAAAACTAAGCAAATTTGTGGTAGTAGACTTTCTTTTAATAAAACCATGCTGTTGTTCTAAGATAATTTCGTAAATGGTCTTATGTATCTCATTATAGACAAGTCTCTCAAAAAGCTTCGACAAGGCAGACAGAATGGATATAGGGCGATAGTTTTGAACATCCTGTTTTGATCCGTTTTTATATACGGGAGTTATGTTGGCTCTTTTCCAAACTTCTGGAAAAGTGCCTTCTAACAGACAACGATTGAAAATAATATGGAGAGGTATGTACACACTACTTGCGGTCTTTTTGAGGAAATAAGGCGGCAGGTTATCTGGCCCAGGACCTTTGGTTGCATCTAACGCTTTTAACGAGCTAAAGATTTGTTGAGCACTAAGTTTAATATTTGTGATATGAGTGAGATGTGCATTACTTTCTTCGGGGGGCAACCATGTCTCAGCGTTAAAAGTGGAGTTTTCATAAACGGAATGGAAGAAGTTTGCAAACATATCACAGATCTCATCTGGATTGCTAGACCTTTGATTTTTATAAAACATTGTGGACGGAATACCATCATTGCCCCTGCGACTTGAGATGTAACTCCATAGGTATTTTATGTTTTTCTTAATGTTATCTTCTGTCGAGTTAATGTAATTATTATAATGCTTTCTGGATGCAGTCTCAAATCTACGCCTATAAATAGAGAACTGTTCATAATCAGCGATGTTTTGGTACGATTTCCATTTTACCCATGCCCTATTTTTGTTCTTGAACAAACGAATTAAAGACTTAGAAAACCATACAGGAAATTTTGTCGAGCGTGGTTTAGATCTAGGGATGTATTTTTTTATAGCACCAAAGACAATATCATAAAATCTATTTACACACTCTTCTGCTGACAACCTGCTGAAAAGCTCATGCCAATCAACTTTAAATAACTCCTCGTTAATATGATCGTAATTAGCCTTATAATAGTTATATTTTATTAATTTCGCAAGTCGAAGGGGCTGTAATGACGATTCACATTTAATTTTGGCACAAAAAGGAGGATGGTAATTATCTGGCGGCACTAGTAAACTTGGTGGAGCATATAAAGCACAATCGTTATTACTTATAAGCAAATCTAAAATACGTCCTTTAGAATTCCTAATAGAATTAAACTGATAGGCGTTAAGCAAAGCCATAAAATTGTTCATATGCCCACAAAAAGATGAACCGCCGCTACCATCGCCACAAATAAGTGCCGAGTTGGTATGATATCTTGTTGTAGGAAGCCACTCAATATCCGGCAAGTTGTAATCCCCGAATAAATAAAAATAATTAAAATTAGATTCATCAATTAAGTGTTGTATGGTTTCAAAATGAGCAAGGTAAGCGCCTTCAGGCGATTTTGGGCGAATATAGACCGCCGAAATAAGATATTTGCTGCTACCAGTACCCGAAAGTTGAATGAAAGTACTTTCTACATGAGAACATGTTGGATACTCAAGCGCTACACTCGTAGATCGTAGGCTTTTTAGCACCGCAATAAGAACTCCACCTCCATCTTTTTTGTTAGCGGCTTCGCGGTTACGATCGCACCTGTAAACTGTGTACCTCTCATCGATAAATTCTCTATCTAATATTTGGGGTATTAACCATGTCTCCGTTAAAATAATCACATCGTAGCAGTACGTTAATATGTTCATATACAAAGTGTGCAATTTAGACCGAATCCCCCTACAGTTTTGGTAATAAATAATTATGTTATCTAACACTGTAAAAAAATAACTTGAATGGTATAACTTTAGTAATCACTTTTCGTGCGTATTGACATGTAATGAGAACAGAGCCCAGATCGCGTGTAGGGTATATATTATTATATGAAATAACTATATTCTCACTCCTATGCAACAACAGATTCGACTGCATACAATAAATTTTAAAATAGTATATTAAGTTATGGTTTCCGTCTACTTTATGTGCCTTAGATATACAAATGAGGTATACTTTAATTATAAAAAAAAAAATACATTGAGTTACCCTGTCAAAAGAACAACATAATAAAAATGAATACAATGATTTACCCTGTCCAAGAAACAACATAATGAAAATAACAACTATATCATTATCAAAGAAGAAAAGAAAACTATAAATGTTCTTAATTTGTTTTGGGACTTGCAGGCTTTTTGGCAGGTTTGATTTTAGCAATGTCCTCGAGTGATCGTATAGCAATGACTGGTTCCGACTCAATCTCACGCACGAGGATAGTGGCATGCTTAACCCACACGTACTTGAAATTGTATTTAGTAGCTGCTTCTTTACATTGGCGAAATAAATCTTTCTTCCTGAGTGTCAAATGCTCATGCATGTACACTCGATTTCGGTTGCAAGTGAAGCCCAGCTGATCGGTGTTAAGCCCCTTTGCTAAACGGAACGCACTCAACAAATTATCTCTCAAAATGCGTGAACTTAACTTAACTATGATGTTCTTTGGGCTCTTACTTTGTTGGTGCGCATGTGGTACTCTATGTATGCTGAGTATATCTTTTTGATTTAAGGAGAAGTTTATTTTAGAACTGATGTCGTCAATGAGGTTTACCAAGTTTTCGTTGCGCTTCTCTGGGACATTACATATCTCCACGTTACACTGCCGAGCCTGCTGTTCCAAGGAGTCAATCTTGGCTTCCAGACCGAATATCGAAGTTTTCAAGATCTCAGTATTCATTGCCTGATCGCATATTGATTTTATTTGATTCTTGAGTTCAACTTGTTGGTCCATGGTGTATTGAAGCGAGTTTTTAAGACTAGCCACGTCCTCAGTCACAGTAAGATGCTTAGTCTCTAGGTTACACACCTGTTTCTCGAGGTCAACATGCTCAGTACGTAGACTATTTAACTCTTGTTTTATTTCGGAAGTGACTAAGGTAATAGAAGTAAGCTCAGCCTTTATGCAGTTAACATTTTCTGATATTTTAGCTATGACAAGATCCAAATCGCCCCTCCAGTCATCCAGTTTTTTGTTTAAATCATGAGAAAGTTTATTGATGGCATCTGAGAACTCCGATTCTGGTTGTTTGCGCTTTCTTTGAGTCACATTTTCAACAGCAGCCGAAGCAGTGGCCAAATCCGGATTAGATTGGCACTTATTATTGGGTGACCGCAACATTATGTGCTTATAATATCGAATACCAAATGACGTGACAGTAACGAGATGTTATTCCAATAGCAGTCACCTATTTCGCCGCGCGAATGTCACTTAATGTTGGTCTAGCGGCAACGGGTCCGGTCAGCGGCCGCAGTGCGCGACAAGTCGCAAGTTCAAATCCAAGCGCGCACCCGTGTCTTTTTTCAATGTTTTCGACGGCAATATTGCAACTGTTCTCACTCACCAGTGCAGGAGCAGGATGGCGCAATACAACTTCCAATATGGCGACGGCCTTATATGGGCCCCTCCGCAAGACAAAAAGAGAGGTACCGAGTTTGGAACGGGTAAAATTAATTGCACTAAACGAACATGTAGAACAAGATGGTAATATCACAAAACACACGTCCGCTCAAAACAAGTTCACATGACACAATGTGTATAAGCAGGCTTATGGGCTTAATTCACAAGATTGGTTCTCTTCTTTATTTTTCTTTTATTTATACTTCTTAGACAATAATTTTATTTATTTATTTATTTTATTTATTTATTTATGTAACATGGAAGACTTACAGCTAAAATAACTACGGATAACACAAGAATAATTATCAGAGAGCCAATGACAAGTCTTCACTTATAGCAGTAGTATATAAATTGTAAAAAAATATATATATATGAGCATACTGAGTATACACGGGCTTGATAAAATAAAATGTGTAACTTAATGCCAACCAATAGGTGGCAAAAATAAAAAAAAAGCAGGATAAAGTTAAACCAGCATAAAGTAAAAATATAAGAACAATGGTAGAAACAAAAACAACAGTACAAATGAAACAATTATAAGAAAAACAATCTATCTTCTGAAGAAGCTAAGGCTTAGACACCTTCTTGCCGACACAACACTGGTTAGAAATGGATCAAAATCATGCTGCTTACACAGGTTGTTGAAGCAACGGCTTGCTCGCACAATGTAACTATTCTGTCTGTAGTTTGATGATGCACTCGGTATACGTAGTGGTGGATTGAAACGAACTGATTTACATGGAATGTTAAAGAAGAATTTTGATAAGAGTTCCGGACTGTCGATGTCGTTATTAATAATTTTTAACAAATAAGTAAAGTCAGCAATTTCTCTGCGTTGAAAAAGTGGTAATAAGTGAAACTTCCTGCATAGATTATAATAGTTTAAAGACTCATATGGAATCTTTTGGTGAAAGCAGAGGTACTTAATAAAACGTTTTTGGATTTTTTCAATACGGTCTATATATTTGATGTATCGAGGATTCCATATTTGTGATGCGTACTCCAGGTTACTCCTGACATAGGTGCAGTATAGGATTTTAAGAGTTTTAGCGTGTGTAAAGGATTTGGACAGTCGCATTATGAACCCAAGTGATTTTGAAGCTTTTTTAATGATAGCGTCAATGTGAGAATCAAAGAGCAGTTTGGAATCATGGTGTACGCCCAAGTCCCGAACGGAATTGGTTCTCGGTAAGGTATGGCCGCCTAAGTTGTAGGAAGTTTCCACGGTTGAGCGTTTTCTGGTATAAGTTATAACTGAGCACTTTGAGGGGTTGAGATCCAACTTATTTAATTGGCAGTAATCTTCAAGTCGCCGAAGATCACTCTGCAGCAGATCCATATCTTCACTCGATGATATTGTTCGAAAAATTTTCATGTCATCAGCGAAGTTCAATAATTTTGATGATTGGAGGCATTGATCAATGTCATTTACATATATAATAAATAAAAGTGGACCGAGCAACGAACCTTGCGGAACTCCGCTAGGTACTAAAACCCAGCTGGACATATAATTATTCAGTGCTACAGCTTACGACCTATTTTCGATATACGAGGAGAACCACCTGAGTAAATCTCCGCGGATTCCCACAGATTTCAGCTTTCTAATTAGGATGGTGTGGTCAATCCGATCAAATAGTAGGGGAGCCCAAGAGGGGATTTCGGGATTTACTAAAGCGCGGCAGATTAATATACAGGGCGATACCTTGTATCCGCTTAAGTACCTCCACCAAATATGAGCCCCATATATAAGGCCGCCCGTGAAGGATAAAGGATCAGATTAGTAAAAAAAAATTGATCATTAGAAATTGTCGAGCGCGTCAGATTAAGGTAGGGTGAGTTAATTACATGATAAAAAGTGTATATTCCACTAATCTGACAATTTGAGAGTGACGTAAAGAAAGGGGAGGGCAGCAAAGTTGTAAAAAAAAAACGTCATCTCGACATTCTCGAGCGTAGCCAAATTTTTTTTTATTTTGAAGAATATTATTTAAGGATAACGAAAAATATATAATCTGACGATTTCCGCAAGCCGAAATAATAGAAAATCGTCGATAAAGTTTAATGCGTGCTGGGCGTCAATTCTGTAAAATGTCAATCAACAACTCGCATCTCACTTCGCTGTTCACTTCACGTCATTCACGTTCACTCTCACTTCGCATAAGTTTCAAATTTCGAGTGCGAACTCCAACGTCATCTCATATTTAGGCCCGAGTTTTCTAATTACATCATAATCATTGATTACGTATGTAACCGTTCTGTTAGCATTAAACCGATGTTCAAGCCAACCGCGTTTTTTTTTAGAGTTCACCATTTATTTCTAACCAACGGTTTGCTAACCAAACTGTTTTGAATGAGTGAGTCCAAAATTACCAAATGCTGGAATGGTTTATCATTATTTTGTGAATGTTTAATGTCTTAATGGTCACGTCAATAAATTTTCATTGTCAAACTCTGTGATCAAATCATCTAACTCAATTTATAATTTTTCGTGTCGTGTTTGTTATTAAATCTTTTATTGAATATATATCAGTGATATGGAAGATGAGCGTAAACGTACTTTGAATTTCACCAGTGGCGAGAAATCTGTACTTACGGCACTCGTAATAAAGTACAGAGATAGAATAGAAAATAAAAAATCGGACGCTAAAGCAAATGCCGAAAAAGCAAGAAGTTGGAAGGATCTGGCTGACGAGTTTAATGCTCTTAGTACTCACTGCAAACGTTCTCTTGAGAGCTTCAAATCAAATATATTTATTTGTTATAGCTTACTTGTTACAGCTTACACTTGCTGGGAGAATAACAAAATAAAAACTTCATGTCAGGAAGCATAAACCAATGGCTAAACTGAGTTGGCTACATCGTTTAAGCTAATCATTCGATTACAGTACATAATCAATGGTTGGAGAATGGTGACCAGCAAAATATTGTTAAACAGCCGTTCACGGTTCAAACATTTGTTTAAAATTTAACCATCTGTTGGTGAACTTGGGTCTAAATCTCACGGTTAATTTAGTTCAACACGCTGACACGCTCGCAAGTGTAGCGCTAGTGTATCAACCGAGTTTATAGAATGCCAATCAAGAAATTCACGGCGGGTTCAGATTCGAATTTTAGAACGTCTTACAGAATCAACAGGCAGCTGGGTGATGCCTATATTTCCCTCCGCGTTTCTACTCCTCTCTCACTTTTTCTCTATCTATTACTCTCTCACTCCGTCCCCACTCTGGATTTTATTGCCACGACGCCATTACAGATCACACACATAAAAAAATTATTTTTTTTGGGCATTTCTTTTTTAATTATTTTCTTATAAATACAAGTATTCTACTTAAAAACATACACTTATTTATTTGCATGCTATTTCCTGAGCTTTTCAATTAATTAGTTCAATAATTTAAAAATAGTCAAACAAAAATTTCTTTTTGTCAGATTAGGCGAATCCCATTAGATAATGGTCAGATTATGAAACAGCACGTCTAGAACATAAAGATGAACCATATATATCTTAATCTGACGCGCTTGAGTATTTCAAAATGGCGAATTTTTTTTGCACATTAAAATAATGGCCGCGAGTTCGCGTCAGATCAAAATCGTCAGATTATTGAATGAGAGCTTTTTTTTTGGTGCACTTAACACCCCCTTAGAAAACCTGACGCGCTCGATTATTTTTTTTTTTTTTTCATTTTTGACCCTTTCGTACAACCACCCGCATCATGCAAATGATCAGATTAACATACGTACATTATTAAAAATACGTAGGACATTGATGCTATCAATATCTGACGCGCTCGAGTATGTCCATGCAACAGTATTTTTTTACATATTTAAAAATCTATAGCTGCTTCCCCCACCGATGAAAAGGTATTATTATATAACATTTTTTTCTTCTTATCATCTAAGCTTTGCAACCTAATAAGTCTCTATGACGCTCGAGTAAATCCCCATTTAGCATCGTGGCCTCCCCTACCAAAATGCTTTACTATAATCGGTGTAAATGACATCAACCTGCCTGCCTCCATCCATAGCACTAGTAATAAAATCATTGAATAAGGTCAGATTTGTGACAGTGGACCGATTTTTCAAAAAGCCATGCTGAAAAGGTGAAAATGATTTCGAAAGACAAGGAACTAGCTGATTATAGATGATTCTCTCGAGCACCTTAGCTATAATGCATAGTTTAGAAATTGGTCTGTAGTTAGTTATTTCTGTTTTAGCCCCTTTTTTGTGCACAGGTGTTATAAATGCAGATTTCCATAGTCTAGGGACGACACACATCGAAAGAGATTTAGCAAAGAGAATTGTGATGGGTAGAGTGATAGATGCCGCACACCTAACTAGAAGTTGAGATGAAATATTATCAGGTCCTGCGCCCTTAGATATATCTAGCTTACGGAGCATATTTTCCACAACATCAGCTTTTACTTCAATACGGCAAATATCGGATATTAAATTCAGTGGAGAAGGGCATGGGGAAGTTGAAGATAAGGTACAAGTATTGCTATTGCCATGATTGAGAAAGGTAGAATGAAAGTAGGTAGAAAACCCTTCGCAAATCGATTCACCAGTGAGAAGCATTTCATTATTATAATTTAGCGTACTAGGTATTGCATTTGACTCATGACGATTTTTAACAAAAGTCCAGAAATATTTAGGATTTTCTTTAATTGCATTCTCAGTCAGTCTGACGTAGGTGTTATAACATTCAGATTCCATATTTTTGACTCTCTCACGCAATAACTTAAATGTTAGACTGTCAGATAAATTACCATATGTCTTAAATTTTTTTAAATATTTAAATTTTTCTCTAATTGTTCTTATAAGTGCTCGGCTGTACCATATTGGGTATTTATTTTTACGGACAATCTTCCGAGGTATAAATTTTTGTTGCAATTTAGATAAAGTGTCATTAAAATACTCAACTGAATCATCCATTGAACGAGACGAAAATTCATGACCCCAGTCAATAGCACTTATCTCATTATTTAAAGACTGAAAGTCTCCCTTACTATAAATATATCGCGTTTGCGGCGCACGCTCCAAGGTACGTATTGCGAACTGATGGATGTTGATGAATAAAGCTGGATGATACGGGTCCATAGGTACTAAAGGTTCTGAACATTCATATACATATACTACTTTATTAGACAGAACTAGATCCAAAAATTTACCATACCTATTAGTTACCGCATTATACTGGCCAAAACCCAACGTCCACAGCTCATCCGCAAGCAAGTATTCATCATTACTACTAAGGTTCCCCGGTTCTAGTGATAGATGATTACTATTTGAAGGGATCCATGAAATGCCACTCAGGTTAAAATCTCCGAGTATTAAAAACATATCCGAAGTATGATTCATATAAATCTCATTTAATTTTGTAAGAAAGTTACTCAGTTGTAATGAAAACGAAAGGCCTTGGTTTTGTTTACAAACATAGACGACACATAAGTATAAATTCATACAGTTACGCGAGTGTGAATCTTTAAAGCGTATGTTTACCCACAAGTCTTCTGCTGTGGAAAATAGCAGCGGTTGGGAGGTAGCCGGCAAATCTCTTCGCGTAGCGATAAGAACACCACCGCCTCGAGATTGCATAGTCATGTCGTAGTCTCGATCACGACGCCAGACTATGTAACGCTCATCAAAGAACTCAGAATTCAAAATCCCATCCAATAACCAAGTCTCCGTTAAGACAATAATATCATAGGAATTCATTGATACCTGACGATAAAATGTGTCTGTTTTTGTTCGCAGTCCACGAACGTTTTGATAGTAGACCGTCAATTGACAATCATTAAAATCATGCATTGTAAATGTGAACAAAATTTGTGTACATAAAAGTATAACTAGTAAGAATAAAACAGTTCATTTCCAACTTAAATTGCAGTTGCTTAAAATATAAGAGCCATAAAAATATTAAATAACTATTCAAAAGTGGGTAAAAATAAACGATTAGTTCGGAAAGACAGAAATCATTCCACAGTAAGTTGTAAACAACCGTGCGAGAGAGAAAGTAACGATGCCCCACACAACCAAGTGTAAGCGAGACAGATATTTTTCTATGCAGTAATGCTTCAACGTAACCAGCGCGGACACAATGAGAAGGTGTTAAGCTCATTAGTAAGTCAGGGATGCCAAACATTTTACAAACATCGGAATTGATGCAAAATGATTCTAGTTTTGTATAAGTTATGAAAAAATATAATAGGTAGTATTTTACACGATTTTGTTTAAATCGGCATCCTTTCTGATTATGAATGGTTTACAATCATTGTTCTTCCGTACGTGTATTTTGCCGTGTTTAACCCACACAAATTCGTACTTTTTATCTTTAGCAACACTTTTGACCATTGTTAATAGTTTTTTATACTCAACACTCAGATGATCGTTGACGTAAACGCGTTGTGATGTTCCCTGAAATCCCAAGTCGGCAGTCGACAGATTTTTATCGGCACGAGCAGCTGCGATAAAGTCGTCCTTTATGTACTTATTCAGAAAACTCACTATGATCAATTTCTCTTTCGAGTTGTGCATGGGAACCCGTGTAATATAGTTTATCTGAGCCTTAGGACAGTTGTAATTTATCTTACGACCGATGGAATCTATAAATGAGAATAAATTCTCATCTTTTCTAAGAGGAATTCCCTTGATCTCTACGTTATTCATCCTAGATCGCTGGTCATGTACAGATAGCTCGAGCTTTGTCTTAGTTAATTCGGCCTGCAGTGTGTTTACTGTAGCATGAAGATGCTCGAATGCAAAGACCTTTGTCTCCAGCTCCACAAGTCTTGCACTGAATTCGTCGAGCTTACTACTGGATGAGTCACAAGTTGTTTTTAAGTCACTCAGCTCGTCCTTGATAATTCTCATATCTTCGACAAGAGATGGTAAGCTTAATAATTGACGTTTCATATCAAGAATCTCGTTGAGAATGGTTTCAAGGGATGCAGTTTCTGAGGTAGGGCGAACTACAGCTGGTGACGAGACTCGACATTGAGGGCATTTCCATTGTGCCCTTCTATCGACGCCTAGTCTTCTCCAACCCGTCTCAGAGATGTTCGCACACACAAAGTCCAAATACTTCATGCAGCTCCCACATTGAACTCCGTCGTTAAACAGTTCCTTACAGACTGCACACGAATTCATTTTATTCACAGGAAATATAATCAAATATGTATGTAAACTTTGTTGAAAATTAATTGAAAGGTTGACGATCTATTTTTCCGAGCGCTGAGCGTACTATGCGAGTGCGTACTCAAACTGCCCACATGAGACTGTAAATGTACAATGGCGCTCTTAATGTCTGAGGCATTTTCGTCCTGAGGGTGATGCAGAGAACACAAGAAGTCGGTGATTTAGAAAAATACATATAAAGATAGATGTGTGATAATATCATATCCCTACGTATGTACTACAATGAGATAGGAAATATTAATTATACGACAGAACACCCGGTCCTTCGTCTTCCGCAGTGGAACCTTCCGGGAACTGGGGGCTGTGGGCTATGGTGTGCAATCATAGGGTGCTTGTTGCCCTAGTCACCAAACTGGGCAAGCGGGTTGATGACCGCAGTTTGGTATTCGATCTTTAGGAGAACATTGCTGCCCATTCTCCGTGTTTCTATATCCCTTAGTCGCCTCTGATGTCGTGGTGGCCTAGCGGTTCAATGACCAGATTCGCATGCACATGGTTGCAGGTTCGAACCCAGGCAAGAACCAATGTGACTTTTTCAAAGTTACATGTACTTTCTTAATTATTCAAAGACATCATTGACAAACGGTGAAGGAAAACATCGTTAGGAAACCTGGATTTCAAAGTATTGGAATCTGAAATCGCCAACCAGCAATGAGCAAGCGTGGTGATCAATGCTCATCCCTTCTCTATATGGGAAGAGGCCTGTGCCCAGCAGTGGGACGTATATAGGCCGGTATTACTAGTCGCCTCTGACAACACCTACGGTTAGAGATTTTTTTTAAGCCTTGCGGCTTACGACGCCCTACGGCGAAAAAATACAAATAATACTTTTACTAAAATATGTATAAATAAAATAATAATTACATAAATGTAATATATAATAATTATGGTAGGTGAGGTAGTTGCGACGATTCTTCATCATTTAATCACGGCTGTCAAGTGACAACCGCGTCCGTCAGTCACGTCCGATAATTTGTTTTCAGCTTTATTCTGGATGCCAAGAAATAGTGGAGACTGGTTTATAGTGGCATTGCCATGGACTTGTCGGACAGCCAGGAGTGAGGTGCTGATGATATAAAATTATTCAGTTGTCAAAGTATACAAACCTAGAATACTGACTGAGCGCGCAGTAAACGGCTCCACCGAAGGCACTCAGTGTCAAAATAAGCCAGAGGAGTCTGAAATAAAAAGTAGCAGGGAAAGTTCTTTAACAAGTGTTAAATTTCGTCTATGGCTCAGTATGCTAAAAAATGTATAGAATTATTCAAGTCAGTTTTTTTGCAACTAGAACTGCTCATACTCGTACATGCTGAAACCCTTAATTTTTACGTTCAGTGACTGTCCATTTAAATTCCACTACCTATTTTCTATTTAGTTGTAAAAATAATTATATCATATTTAATTATGTGTATGCAAATATTCATTTATACTGGAATAATAATTTTAATTGTTTGTATAGACATAATTTTTCATTGCACCTGCAACACATATCCATACTGATAGAGAATGCCTTAGGCATTAAATTCGCCTTTGTAGCAACGTTGTGCAAGAAGTTTGATTAAATAAATAAATTAGTTTGGTAAGGTTGGATGAAGATCAAATAAGATCATGGCGACTTCAAAACTTCTTTGACAGCAACCAATAAAAAAATCGTTACGGAAAAAGAAAAATTCGTAAAAAGAACACGTCACCTCAACACTGACCTGTCATTTGGACATGTAAAATTATGGGTATTTAACAAATTTCAAGTGTAATAAATTATAAATTGAAAGTTTTTTTTACAATACCTTTCGAGCCAGTGCAGTTTTTTCTCAACAGTATGCTTCAGTCCATGTAGTGTGGTTTCTTGGCAAAATCCTACGTATATACGGTAGGCGGAGGCAATGGAAAATCTGATAGATTCTATCATAGACTTTGTACGAGTTAGGCAGCTTAATATTGCGGTGGGTTTGTTTTTCTGTTTACGCTTTATTTTGGCCATCACTTAGCCGTAGAAAACGTAGCGTTCACACGATGGTCAGACCTGATAGACATCACATAACTTTAGTATTCCCATGAATGTATCATTGATAAGGTCGTATCATTGAGAGTCGTCGTCATCAAGATGTGACTATGTCATCACATCTGTCACATGGACATGGTGTTGGTACTGTCAACCATCCTTACTACATAAAACTAAACTTTTGAATTCGCTGTTGCTATGTCTGCGCGGAAATTATTTGAGTATTTGAACGCTAACAATTACAATTTACCTGTATTACAGGATAAATAGGAGAAATTGATGTTAGTAGATCATAGATGCCCGCGAAACTGAGACAGTGAGTTCTAAAGTTGAGGTACCTGCACTTACGATGCTTATACGTAAACTGAGTAGATTTAAAAAAGAAATACCTAACGCTACTATTGTTATACCAACTAGGTAATAAGCATCTATACAATTACTTTAGAGTCGTATATACAATATTTAAATTTAAATGAAATAAATCTTCATACAAGCGCGTAGCTAATAGTGAAGCCAAAAATATTGACGTGTTCATAGGCGTTAGGTATCTACATTCGTTATCGTCTACATGTATATTTATTGCATTGTGACACTCATTCACTACTTAATCCGCCATTAAACTTAAAATTAAGGAGATATTTGCATTAGCGCTTGAACTGGACGACTGACGGTACGTTCGGACGTACCAACTGTGTTGATATGACACAGTTTGAACGGCTTCACTATTCGTGCGCGTACTCGCTTTATAGGCGTTATGGTTTTTGTTAAATAAATACCACTAATTATACGAACACAAATATAGAGACAGTGTTTTCCTGAAAACTTTGTCAGAAATAAGTCAATTTACGAGTTATCTGTGCTCAAATCTATGTATTAAAAAAATCGGTTGCTAATGGATTTAATGGATCTTTTTGTTGATTTAATTGATGCTATTAAATAAAACGTTACAATGGTAATGTACGCCGATTACTAGTGTAATTATTATATATATTTATTCAGAAATATGTTTATCGGTTTTCTGGTTGCCATAATACTGGCTCTGCCTAGTTTTGGATAAGATCGCCGGGTAAAAGTAGCTTAAAAGAACATTACTAATAAACTGTTTTATCAATTAACTAGCTTTTGTTCGCGACCCCGCCCGCGTGGGCGTCGACTATCGCGACAAATTATAGCCTATATAATGATAGCCTTCCTCAATAAGTGGGCTAACTTACAAATATTTATTTTCAAATCGAACAAATAGTTCTTAAATTAGCGCGCTCAACCAAACAAACAACCTCTTCAGCTTTATTATATTGGTATAGAAAAGTAAAAAAAAGTTTTGTTCTCCCCTCGTGCTAAGCTAAACGCTTGTATCACGACTGGGTTCACGTCGGTAGTGAAAGCCAAAGAGTCATCGAAGATTTTTTTATCCGTCACCAAATATTCGATTGATCTTTGTTCGTCCAGTTGGCAGGAGTACTTACCTTGGCGTACCTGGTGTATCAGTACTGGGGCCTTCTATTCAAGGGTCAAGAAGAGGAAGAGGAAGAGTGCCGTCACTCCACGCGGCTCTCGCGGTCACGATCCAGGTAACACGCCTCACTGGTGATGCCACTTCATTTTTAAAACCTCGGAAGCAGCTTAAGTTTAAGGTTGACTTTCCACCAGAGATGTGTGAGGTCTAGACTTTGCGAGGTCTGTTATGGTGCACTGGTGTGTGGTGCGTGGATGAGTACAGGCCCGGATCTAGGGGAGGGCAACCGGGGCAACAGCCCCGGGGCCTTCACAAAAGAGGGACCCCCAAAATAGAGAATTTGAAAAAAAATAACTTCCGACTAGTAAACAAATTTTCCTCCGATATTTTTTGTTTTCGCTGTCTCACTTTTACCTTTACCTTTGTACAAACATGATTATATTTTGTTCTGACATATTAACAGACATCATCCATCTATATTTGTTCACTCCAATCAAGCAATTAGTAAAATATCGAAATCTCAAATGGCCCTGATGGGCATTTGCAATTTACTCCGCATCTTGAGACGATTCCGTTCGTTAACGCTAAAATTTAATTTTAGATAATTCTTGTTTCCAATTATATTTATATACGTGTGTTAAATACTAAAAGAGCCTACTCATGTAAACAATAAATTATTGATTGAAAAACTCGACTGAAAAAAAATGTCCATTTTATTTAGAAAATAATTTGGGGCCAGGGGGCCCAACATCACATACATTGCTCCGAATCCAAAGTAAGCTAAAGCACTTGTGTTATGGAATCAGAGACAACGAAGGTACCAAAAAAACCCAGACCCGAGACAATGTAATAAATAATCGAGCTTTAAATAACGTGACCCAATTGATTTTTAACATCTCTGGTGGAAACGAAGCCTTGAGATCCAATCATATTCAAAGCGAATCGAAGCGTTATCAAAACTATATAAAGCGAGTTCATCAATTGTGGGTCGTACATTACTAGTATTCTAGATAACCCCTTGTGCTGAGCCAAATCCTTGTGTTATGAGTGGGTTCACATCAGTAGTGCAATGGGTGGTTTTCGGACCGGCAACTATTATAATATATGATCGCAAGCCCGACGCTTTTTATATTTTTTACGTCGTTTTAGTAGTTTTTTTACATTAATGTGTAAGAGCTACCGCCTATCCAAAACCCATTTTACAGGGCAACACAGTGTCCCATGGTAAAACTGGCTGTCAGAATTGTAATAACTTAACGACCGTTTAAGATCACTATTTGACAATCCCGAAAAATTGTGTGAATTTGTGTGAATGATTCAAGATTTCTTGAATTGATTGAATTGTTGACCATGTATTAATTTGACTGTATATTGATATTTTATTGACATCTGTTATAACCAAATTTATGTAAAATAATTTTAATTGTAATGCCACTACTAAATTATTGTATGCCTATTAGGCAGGACATATTGAAACTTAACCACAATAAAATAATTTGAATTTGTTACAAGGTCACCCATACACAAACCAACCAAGGCAAAGGCGGCTTAGCCTCATTATCGGTCAAACCATACGGTTTGTTTACACGTAGCCATTTTAATCACCTTCCTATTTTCAGGTCCTGCTCAAGGTCACGAACGAGATCTGGCAATTATCACGACTACAAAATGGTAGACTCCAAACATGGCCGCCGTGGGCGGAAGGCACATCGGAGATGCCCTGACTGTAGTCTCTGCAATTTTGAACAGTAGTCAACTTTTGATGGCTATATTTAAACCTTTTTGGTCTCAAAATACAACATCGGTAGCGGTTTTTAAAACAAATTATCTGTTGTACCTGTCTACGTTTTATTTATTTATATTTTGTTATTTTTGAATAAATAATTTTATATAAATAATGTGTTAGTTATGTTTTGAATAGAATTAAAATCAAAAATTCTAAAATCATTTATTTCAAATTAGGCTACCATGTGTAGCACTTTTTAAAATCAAGTTAATCTGATTGAACCCTCCCCCCCCCCTTCACCGCTTCCTAAGTGCTCTAGCTGTGGAGAAGAAACGGCGCGGCGGCGCGGCGCAACAAACTTCATAGCGGCACGCTATCTCATAAGTCTTTATTCGCTAGAGACATGTAGGTATATCAATTCTAATTATCCGTCCTGCCAACGAATTAACTATTTAGTAGGTAATCAGTGCCAGCGTTTCACGAACACGTTCCGTAAAGTTGAACCGATGCATTTTGATACTTGGA
Organism: Plusia festucae; assembly: GCA_950381575.1. Taxonomy (NCBI): domain Eukaryota; kingdom Metazoa; phylum Arthropoda; class Insecta; order Lepidoptera; family Noctuidae; genus Plusia; species Plusia festucae. The sequence continues at coordinate 3,055,669 of OX494457.1, forward strand.
AACTTTTATTATTCAGTACTCATGGGTCGATAATCGTCTGTTGTCGAGGATTGCACATCTTTTATCATCTATCGAGTTTTTTTCAGGTTTTTCATTTTTTTGGTGTAGTTAGTAATATAATTCAGTGTACTTGATCGTACATGGGGCGCTTTAATTGTAAGTTTTTTTCCGTCCAAACAGACACTACCTGGAATTTTCTTAATATAATTCAGTGTAAAAAAAAAATTTTTTTTGGTTTTTATTTAGATTACTGTGAGACTATTACTGACATTTTTATTTTCCAACACTATAGAAAATTTTGCCTGTGGTTAGAGGAGAAATTGGATTTGTTTGTGGGACACAATCACACACGTCCAACTTATCACTGTGATCGAAACCTTAATGAATTGATCTGGGTTGTGGTAAGACATACAATCACCTCACATAATGTGAGATCAGTTGTCGTCATCAAGGTTTTAAGAAATACCAAATAATTTAATTTTTAAGTTGTCAATAAATATTAGCAAATGTTATCGTTCCAGGCCGTGGCTGAACAAGCTTTTCAGAAGCTTTGTTTTTCATAAAATTCACCAGTATCTATACATTTTAATTGAAAAAAATCGTAAGTATCAAAAATGTTTTCGGCGTACTATAAAGGGTTACAAAATGCACGATAGTGGCGCCCCTATTAATTTCACGACTTTTCCCAAGCTATACGTTAATTGATACTTTGGTATCGATATGTTGAATTTCGAATTTGCCACCTATTCTATTACTTAATTTTTAATTATTATTATTATTTATTTATTTTTATCTATGAGATACAATATTTATAACATTCTCCCACAAAACAATGTCTTTCGGTGTTTTTTATTCTATAATTCTATACACTCTGTGGTAAATTATAAAAGAAGTTGAAAAGAAGAAAATATTATTATGACATGTCTAATGTCTTGTACTGTTTTAATTCATAATTTACATTGATAATTCATTTTTAATTTACAGTAACTGTTAATAAATGCAATAGGTTAGGTTAGGCTATGGATAGGTAGTCAAAGTCCCCGTAGTACTTTCGAGAAATAAAATAAAAAGTGTTCTGCGTCTTGTACTGAATAACCTCAATTCAACGTGTAAATCGTCAAAAGATAAGATGGCTAACAATAATTCTCTCGCATAATACCGGTAAGTAGGCACCACAATGCCGGAATGCAAGTTTAACTCAGTTCGTCAAAAGTAAGGTTTTATTAGTGTTGTAAAGCAGATCAATGTGTTTATTTAGCAAACTTTAATGGAATCAAGTGTTATCTCTGCGTTTATGTTGATGATGGGCTTCGGTTTTTTATAACACAATCATGTAATAAATGACATATTTGACATGAAAGCACGCGGCGCACACAGAAACTTTGTGTGTGGAATAGACATAAAAATACTACTATCTGATCAATCCATTTTCATACATCAAACAAAGTAGGTATAAACTCAAAAATTAAGTTTTTTGGGAAATCGCAAAAGAAGAGATCTTGCAATGACGATTTATCCTATTTGTTGATGTATAAAATTAAAACTGTTTATTATACAAATCATGAATGCTTGTATTTTGAACGAAGGATTAGTTATTGATGAGATAAGAGTAAATAAAAACTGGAAATAATTTGTAAATATTTAAAAAATCTTCTTTTAAAAGTACATTCTAAGTTAAGACAGTTTTTTATAAAAAGTAAAGCAAATATTTTAAAATGCAAATGTTTCATTGAGTTTTAAGCCTGTTTTAGTTTAAATAATTTATTATTTATGATGACTAATTCAGTATTTAGTCTGTATTTGATTAGTTTTAGGAAAATATTTTGAGATTGGGTCACTTAATTCAAATTTGCAGACCAAATAAAATAAACTAAATATTAGAGTTTTATAAATATTAAAAGACTTAAATATAATCATTAATCTTTTATTAAAGCAACCTTTACAAGTAGCAGATAAACTTAACAAATTTAAGGTATTTATCAGTCTTATTTATTAGTGATGCAACGGAACTGGCATAACGGAAGCAGAAACGGAAACAGATGTCAAAAGTAAATCTTAACGGAAGCGGAAACGGAAGCGTTAACACTATGAAAAAAAAGCACAATTGTACATTTAAAGCTTTTTTTATTAAATTTGTATTTTAGTACTCAAAATTAAACAGCGGCAAGTTATATTTAATAAAGAGTAACTTGGCCGCTTTTTCACCTTTCAGCCTATTTCTATGTTCTTCATATATTAAACCAGCTCCGCTAAATAATTGCTCGCTGGCCACACTGCTGGGGGGAGCTGATAAGTATTGGCGAACTATTGGCAAAATATGGGGGTATTTGTGCGCATTTCCATTCCACCACATAAGGGGATCCTCATGAAGAGGTATTCTTTTTTCTTTCTTGTACTCCCGAAGGTGTGACTGTATCTTTAAAAGTAAATTGTCACCATCGTCAGCTGTAGAAGAGTCCTCCTCCTGGTCTTCTTCATTTACACTTAACATCGATTCCAATATTTGCAATGATGCTGATGATTTGGAAGTAGAAGGCTGCACTTCAATATCTTCAATTGCAATTTGAGTTCGGCTTCTTTTGGGGGAAGGTTCGCAGTCATCATCTTGGATGGAATTGGATTGTCTGGTTCTAATAGTGTTAATCGTCATATTAAGTAATTTAGATTCAACCTGCTCTGCAATGACGCTGGTGAAAAAATGCGATTTGTATCGCGGATCCAAATACGTCGCAATAGTGTATTTGTCGTTTTCGACCAGGTTTCCAAATCTTACACTTGAATTCAATTCATCGCGTAATTTTGTTATAAAATTTATGAATTGTTCTGTAGTATTAGGTTTCGTCTCTTCTTGTTGTAATGTGATCTTAAGAACTTGAATTAATGGTATGACTGATGAAATACTGATTTGAGAACTACTTAGATTTCTTGTTATTTCTTCAAATGGCTGCATCAATTGCACAAATTTTTGAATATTCATCCAGTCTTCGGGGGATATCATCGCGATTGGATTTGCGCTTAGGTACAAGACAAGCGAATCTTTGAGGTTTGAAAACCTTTCTATCATGTAGAAGGTGCTGTTCCATCTGAAATTAAATCAAATCAATTCAATTTTACTTGCTAGAAATATGATCAATAAATAGATGGTCACAGAAAATAAAATGTTAGATATTTCACCTAATGATGGCTTGCAAAAATGTATACAAAATTAAATGTCAAAATATTAGTTCTTTTCAAAATATAAATCCAAATTCAATTACCTAATCTTAAAAATATATTTATTTATAAGTACAATTAAAAAACTCCTATAACTCATAAAAACATTTGCTTATTAGTAATTTAATAGGTACTTATTTATATTTACCTTGTAGGACAATCCTGAATGACAGAAAGAGGAGACTGATTAAGGCGTTCCTTTTGAATTTTTGTAAGCTCTGCCTGTGCGACCAAGGAATGATTGAAATGGGTGGCAATTTTTTTCAATTTAGCAATAAGTTGTAGGAGCCACTCTTGAGATTCAACACCTGCTCGTATGCACAGCTGAATTTGGTGTATTGCGCAACTGATATCTTCAAAGCCTGACAACTGCATTGCTCTAACCATGTTGGATCCACGATCACGAACCATGCAGTGAACTTTTTGGCGATCAATGCCCCATTCTTCAAGAATCGTTTGAAACTTTGTTGATATTATGGTGCCCGTATGACGTTCATCCATGACTTCACATTTCAAAATTATAGTCTTTTTGCGAAAATCTTTTGAGATCCCATGAGCAGTTAAACTAAGCAATGAAACAGCAGAATGAAGTTCCGACCATATGTCGCTTATAAAGATAACTTGTCAAATTCTTCAAGTAAATCTTTGGTTTTCTTTGCTAACTTACTGTACAAATTGTCGCACACATAGGAAGAAAAAAAATCACGGCCTCTTATCTTGTACTTTGGAAGAGCAGCTTGCATTACTCTACGAAATCCTATACCTTCGACAAAATGAAAGGGTAAGTTTTGGAGGGCAATCATTTCAGCAATCGTACGATCCATTTCTTGAGATTTGTGATGCGATGAATCCCAATAATCCTTTACTTGTAGACTTTGTTGTAATGTTAATTGTCTTTTAGCGTTTTCGGCTGGAGTTAACGTAACCTACAATCACAACAACATAAATTGGTTACGATTACTTCACGAAATAAGACACGTATCCATACTAATATTCGACCACTAGACCACGCACGACCTCACTTATTCAAAATTGGTAAAGTAAGTAATAAATAAATATTAACTGACCATTTGTTTTTTCGTTTCCGATGAAAGTTTGACAGCATCATTTAACTTCTCAAACTCTGCAAACCGTTCGGCATGAATTGATTTTAGGTGACTCTTTAAAGCTGTAGTTGTGCGGCCTTTTCGCGAATACACTTTTTCACAAAGTTTGCATTTGGCACTCGAGTCGCCGATTTCATCAAAATAGTTCCAAATGGGACTTGTTTTTGGTTTCATAATTGCACTCTTATTGCACTAAATACAACTAGGTATCAAGCAAATAAGAACAGAAGAAAAAACAACTGAAAATGTCACTACTCAAAGTCACGGGGCGCAGAGATGCGCATATTAAACTAAAAACAATAATTAAATAAACGAACGAACTCGTTGTAACACGTTTGTCGTTTGTTTGTCGTCGCGTCTGCTGCACCGTTCCTCATCGCTTTCTCCCCGCTTCCGTTCAGAGTTGTGAACCAGAAGCAGAAACGGAAGTGAAAAAACAATCCCCGAAGAAAAATTTAATACCAATTAAAAAGTTTGAAAATCAAATCAAATTGAATAATGTATATAATAATAAAAAAAAATAACCTGATGAACTCCCATAGTGCCTTTGAAACTAGCGATATCTTTGGGCAGTATTAAATCTTTTATTTTAATCTCATCTTCTTCGACTATTTTAATTTCAATATTTTTAACGTGCTTTCGGACAATTTCTATGAATGCATCAAAACTTCCAACATCTTGCTGACATTTAACTTGATAATCAGCAGTTCTCTTTATTACTGCGCCAATCCCAAGCTTCTTGATAATTCCAAGTAATAAGTTTTAGTTGAGGGAAGTCGTTCTTCAGTTGCGTTAAAATGTAAAAAATAGATTTATTTCGGTACTGGCTAGAAGGGCCATCTGTCAAAATATGTATACGATCAAGTTGTGGTAATTTATCAATAACAAATTTTATTAAATGATCTAAATGAGCCCATACTGCGGCTGCATCGTGACGTGTGCTTTCACTAACTGTGCAAAGGGAATATGTTTCTGTCGCCTGCATCTCTCTTTTCAAATAAACTACCGCTGTGTGAAGGCAAACTTGGCCACGGCTACCACCAAAATGCATGCTTTGAATTTCTTCGGCATATTTGTAGGCATAATTTTCTGAAAAGTCCATATGAATCAACGATTCATTGCTATTCAACGATTCCTTCAAACGTTTTATTGTTACGTACTGGTTAACAATGTTACTTGTATGGGATAAAAATTTCGGCAATACATTCTCCATTTTTAATATTAAGTTACGTGGGTCTGATGTCTTAGGTTTCTTCTTTATTATTTTTATTTCTCTGGTGTTTATTATTTTTGTATCTCTTTCCCATTGCATGTATTGTATGTTTTGATCATTTCTAAAATCTTTATAAAGTATATTCCTGCCTTTGCAATTGTTACACTTGCGGCTTAGACAATCTACATTATATTTATCGCAACAAACTTGCATTATCAAATTATGGCTGTCTTTTACATCAAGAATGTTGTTTTTATTTAGTGCTGATATCAATAAATTAAAATTTGTGTGCAATGTACAAGCAAATGTATCACGATCATCAACTGGAAGGGAAACCCAAAAAGGCCGAAGCCTTGTGAATGTGGTGTAACTGATTTTAATATTAGGATTTTCAACTAAAAATTTCTTATGTAGATTTTTCATTGAATCTAAAAGATATCGTATTTGTTTGATTATTCCATTTTTTTTCTTATACTGTTTTTTGCCGGGAGTAATGCGACTGTTTATATCATCTTCATAAAAGTTTTCTACCAGTTTTTGGACATTTAAACTCGCATTTTGATTTTTTTTTGTAAGCCGTTGCCTTAGGCACACTTTACGAAGGTCTGTGGAAACTTTAAACTGTTTGAATTTCTTTTTATCGATTAAATTTGTAATTAAACGTTTGTCTTGTCTACCTGTAGCTGTCGCAATTTTTTGTTGTATTTGTTGACTTAAAAGTTTATCGAATAATTGTTTTTTGTCTTTTTTCTTATTCTCAGTATTTTCACTCATATTATTAGATAGTCTATGTATTTGTCTCTGTAAAACACTCATTCTGGCTTTATATCTGTTAATTAATAGTATGAAATTTTGTTTTTCTTTTCGATGTTGTAGTTTTAGTGTTTTAATCTTCTTCATCAATTTTAATTCTATGGTACTTGGATGAGATCTTTCTGCTACATTTAAAGGATCTACACTAGTTTTGACTTGCACATCTTCATCATTTTCTCCAAGCGTTACGGCTTCTATAATTTTTTGAGTCACTTTCTTTTTATAATACTTTTTGGCGCTCTGTTTCCATTTTCTTCTTTGAATCCGCTGTTCGCGAGGACTCATTTCTTTAATGCTTTTAATTGTTTTATTTTCCTTTCTTTTCAAATAGTTTTGTCTCTTTTTTTCCTTTTCAGCTGCATACAACTCCGGATTATTTTTAATTTTTTCGTATCTTTCCTTTCTAGCTACTCTTCGTCTGTCTAACTCTTCTTCGCTAAGTTGTTTTTTCGGTTTAGTCATTGTTAAAAAACAATATTTTCCCTAAAAAGTAGAAAAAAAGACATAAGTCCGTAAAATTTATCATTTGTGTCTCTTTTTGTATCATTCGTGTACCATGTGTAACGACACTAATGAGAGGGACACGAATGAGAATTTTGGAAGATTTTTTAAAATATCAGCCAAACAGAACTTTCTAGAACATTACCTAACATTGAAATCGAAGTATGCACTTGACACTTATCTAAACAAATACGATAAAAACAAAACAACGAATAACTGATTCACAATATTTGCCCTAATACTAATGATGTAAATTTGGTCAACATTGCAAAAACTTACGTGATATTCGTTTTTTTTCTTAAAATAATGTCGTACACGTCTGCACACTAAGCTCGTTCTCGGCCAACTGAACGCCCGAGCGTCCCGCGGGTGGAGGGGCGCGGTAAAATAGCGTGGTATAGTTCGTGAAAGGGATTGAATGACGGTCACACAAATGAAATGTTAAAAACGCACTTTTTTTTAAAGCCTGTATATCGTATTTCCTTTGTTTATTTAAATATCTTAGTATTTAATTAATATTCTCTTATAGTTATATTGTAAAATAAATAACATTCTAATTTCCATTACGGACTTTTGAATAAAAAAGAAAGTTAATTAGAATTTGAATATGGAGACAGTCATACGAATGAGATTTGAGCTTGTTATAGCCATAACTTAAAATCTAGCAGTATTTATGAAGATGTAATGATGGGACAACTTGTGTGACGTTAATATGTCTGATTTACAATACGATTTACGCTAATTTCAAAATTGAAAAAAATACATATATCGAATTCTACGCTTTTGGCCCCAAATTTGAAAACGACCCTTATGACCTTTAAATCATTCCATAAAAATATAGTTCTCCCGTCTTCTGTTTGATTAAAATTAATCCCCCAATCTTCTTGAAGTTTTTTTAAGTTTAAAAATGACTCAAATGTCAGTTCATGTACTGAAAATTTTTTGCCAGACTTCTTTGCGTTTATAATTATGGCTACATATTGATGAGGGGAATAAATTGGACCAGATTTAAGATTTTTTGTAATCTCCTTTTCTATGAGGCTATGAATATTGTCACCCTCATTTTGGGTATGACCTTTTATTAAGAATTTATGAGTTATAGATTTAATATTAAGATGAGTGACTGCATACAGGTAAAGTGAAACTATAAATTTATTTTTATTCTGACCGGCGCAATTATCAGAATAGAGAATTAAATTACACCCTTGTTTACTGAAAGTTTTTGAGAGCTTCTGAAAAACTTTCAGTAAACAAGATCCGATTTCGTTAGCCCCGCGTTTAGCATCACGAAGAAGAAGCATTCCACATCATCATACGAGTCCTTAATTTGGCCGTCAACTTTTTTGTTTAAAATCGTAGTAGTGAAATTGTAACTATTTAACTTTGATTTGTAATAAAATCCTGAGGTATCTCCTCTAGGAGATTGCAGAACAGCTTGCAGATCAAAGACGAGAACTTTATTTATGTCGTCTATTTTGCAGCGATCTTCGTACTTTTCTTGGCGGCTCATTGTCTTTTCTTCTAAATGGGCATCGTAAGATTCTTTGAGCAATACCTTTTGTTCAGGCGTCGAGTTCTTGTATTGCAAACATAAATCACATTGATCTTTTCTGGGCCGGAAAAATGAAATATTATAATCGCTTGTAAAAACTTTATAAAATGTACAGTATCTGCCTGCTTCCTTATTATTATCATTTTGATTTTCTTTAAAGTCTCTGAAAAGATCAGTAATTGTTTTCCCACCATCAATGTATTCACGAGTAGAATATTTCCTAATGTAATGGGATTCAATTCTTGGAATCGCCTCTATGAACTGTTTGATATCGTTTATTAGTTGTTCATCAGCCCTTACATGGTTGCTGTGCTGTCCTCTTAGATCTTGTGCAAGAATTCCATGTGCATTTATCTTGCTTCTGACAGTACGTACAACGCGATCAGAAATATCCAAGGTTTTCATAAAAAATGTTTTACAAACCCGTACCGATTGGCCTTCCACTAAGAAATGGAATGCTTAATTGCAATTTCTAGGATTACGAGCATTTGAGTATCTATATTTTGGAGTTATATCGGTCATACAAGACATAATAAACGATCTTTGTGCATCAACCTGGCCGAGATTCCAAAACACATCAAAAATTGTTTGTCTTTGATCTCCGGTTAGCTTTTCACAGCATTTGAGCCTGCATTTTCCACCACAGGGTGGTTGAACAGATCGGGGTTTGATTGCTTTATTTTTCTTGTTAATATATGGTTTTCCAGCATTTCTCAGGCGTTTCGCTTTATTCTGTTTCCAGTTTTCTTCATTCCGAACACGTTTCCTTTAGACATGCGCAAAATGTGTCAGTGAAAAGAAATGAATGAAGTATATCTTTTGGCGCAATGAAGTAGTCCAATCTTTTAGTTCAGTACTTCATTTAGTTCAGTAAATCAGAACGAGTCAATGAGATACCGGGCTCGCGTATTGGGATACTTTATCGACGAATGATGCACTTCACTTAGTTCACTTTATACTTATTTGTATTTTCATGCTTAAAACTGTCATCCATAAAATATGATAATGAAAGACTTCAAAAAAGATTTAAAGAGTAAAATAATTATAATGAAAGTTTGAGAAGTAATCAAAACTATTTATTTATTACTACATATATTGTGTTACTATTTATATTGTAATGTAGTTTTCTGTTTTTTTTTACTGAAAAGCTGATACAAGCTTACACATTTTTGTATTAGGTATTTTGTAGTAGGTATTTAAAAATCTAAATATGTACAGTAATTGAAAAAACCCCGCGACACAAGGATTAGATTTCTTAGTGCGGGAGTCGTTTTATATGTTGTATAAATAAAAAAATATAATGATTTACAGCCTTTGCTAATTATTTGCAATTACTGCTTATGAATAACAATTGGGACAGTTTTTTTGTGGTTAATCTTGTTTGTCGGGACGGAAGTTGCCACAAGGTGAAGTCTTTTTAAGGCGTATTTAAATAAAATCGGGTAGAACGACCGTCGCTCGTGCCACCAGCGCAGTGGGTCATTGCAGCGTTGCAACAGTGGCTCCTGGAGATATTTGTCCACCTCTATAATTCCAGCAGCCAATGGATTTGTGGGTGTCAACTTTGCCACTTCCTTATCAAATTGGTCCCATATAGACGTCTTGGTCGAAGGCAATGACGTGGATGTGGATTGCTCTGACGTTAATACTGAAGGCACCGTTATAGCTTGTTGCAGCACTTTGCCTACTTTCTTCTTTAAAGTAGCCACAGCCCGGTCAAAATTATTGATATCGCTGAATCCCTTATTTTTGAATCGAGGATCCAATATCGTTGCCTCGCTGTACAGAACGTGGTTCTCAATATTAGAAAAACGCTTTTCTAATTGTTTATCTAGCGTATTTATTGCTAACTGTACTTGCGTAGGAAGCGTATTATTATTTATATGACTTTTGACGTGGTTCTTCATGATGCCACACAAGGGGATGACTTTTGCCAGCGAAACGTTTTTTTCGACACTAATTTCGACTGTGATGTCATAAAACAGTTGTAATATGGGAGCCACGTTTTCTATAACGTCCCAATCTTCATTATTTAGCGCCAGTTCATGACGCATTATGGCGATCGTCGCGATTACGGCATCCTTTGCTGATAACAGCCGCTGCAGCATGATATATGTAGAATTCCACCTTGTTGGGACATCTTGCTTTAACTTTAATGGGGTAAGGTTCAGTTGTTTCTGCATATCTTGCAGCTTGTGTTGAGCGTGGGAGCTCTTTTTAAAAAATTCAACGATTCTTTTTATTTTCCCCAATGTTTCTGATAGAGGCGTCAAAGCGGCTTGCACACACAAGTTAATTGAATGGGCAAAGCATGGTATATGCCATCTGCCGATGTCTCTTATTGCGGCCGTAATATTGGCTGCGTTGTCACTCGCAATAGCTTTCGTATAGTCAGCTATATTCCACTCTGACATTTTGTCGCGTAGAAAGGCTGCTAAATTATCGCTTGTGTGTCGCTCATTATATTCGACACATCCGATTAAATTGGACTTCAATTTAGTGTCATCTATTGTGGCGCTAATATAATGTACAGTCAGGGCTATAAAACTGTCATTGTTAATAGAGGTCCAACCGTCTGTTGTCAAGCAGAAAGCTTGCCCCTCTTGTAGCTCACTTTTGACCTTTTCTGTGCACATATTAAAAAGTTTCGGCATAATACTGTCTGATAAGGTTTTCCGTGTTGGGAGTGCGTACTGTGGGTTAAGCAGGGAAATAAATTTTTTAAATTCGTCATCTTCGACCATTCGAAAGGGGTAGTGGCCTATAGCAATCATTTTTATAAGTTGCTCATCGATTTGTTGGGCACGCCGTACTGGTATCGGCTTCGTGCTTTGTGCATAATTTTTAATTGATGGCTGACAAGCAGTAGTCGCCCGAGGTGGTAGAACTTGATTTTCCACACTGTCAACTGGACGTATGGGCTCGGGGTCTGAAGTTTCAATAAGCTTTTGCCTCTCTTCGACCAACTTTATCGTGGGGTGCTTTGTCCTTAAATGTCTATTAAGATTTCACCAGATACAGATAATTCACTCGAACAATACGTGCATTTTGCCTTTTTAGGTCCGTTTTCCATAAAATGGTTCCATACAGCACTTCTTTTCCTATTTGCAGTCTCCATTTTTTAATCAAAGTAGACAATTTACACTTTAAAACACGTAACGTACGAATTCGTACTCTCACTGTACCAGTAGGTACAAAATGCAGTACGAATATAATTATCTTTTAGGTCTTTTTTCCTTAAAATAGGTCCACCACACAGCACACTTTTCTTTATATCTAATTTAAAATTCGATTTTATAAGTACGTTCTTACTAAAGTATTTAAAAGACTGAAATATGATGTATTATCTTAATTATTAATTTAATATTAAGATTAACAACAAGTAACGTAAGGCACAAGTGCATTTAGTTTTCTCGAAACAAACTGTCACCGAAAAATCAAAATAGGTATACAATTCAAGGCCTAGGCTAAATGTAAGCAATAAATTTTAGCGAACATTAATGCACTTTATCTCGACCACAAAAAGCTCAGTTTAGATTGCATTTGCAATGGTCAATAGAGAGATGCGGCATCCTTCGACGAACAGTTTATTAAAATAATAAACAATAATAATCTTTCAGACACAAGTACTTTTTTCAAAGTTTACGAACATTTTTATACGCTAAATTAGACTTTAATTAATATATAACACGAAAGTTAATATAAGTTTGTTTCGACTAACTAAACGGTTGTTTGTATAAAAACATTCGAAACAAATCAAAATCATTTATTGGAATAAAAACAAATAAATAACATTAAATGTGCGTTAACACCTACATTAAATACATAAAAAAATATACTATCAATAAGAGAATAACATATAAATAAATAATAAAATTTACCCACGCAAAACATAATTATTAGTAGGTACGTAAAGTTTAGTATGCATGTGTGTGTAAGCAGTAAGCTAGACGAGCAACACACACACATATTTGGCAATGCACCGTACCGTCGCCGTCGGTCCGTCGCTCGTCAGCCCGATGTCAGCCGAAGTTCACACGAACACTCCACGAACACGTACGAGCCAATCGAGCGAAATGAATGAGTTGGTGACGTTGGTGTGCGAGCGAAAAGAAAGGCTGAACTAAATGAAGTACAGACACATTTGGATGACTACTGAAGGAAAGATAGGTTTATTTTGTGTTGTGAAGTACTTCATTTCCTTCAATCGTTCGCGAACTACCCATGTCTAGTTTCCTTCCCTTCTTCTTTTCTTCTTGTAGTGCAGTATTTTCTCCATTTTCTTGATTTGCCGCCACTTCTGTTGTTGTAGGTTCATGTACTGTTATATTTTGTGGACTATTTTGTTCATCGCTGTCTGTATCGGAACTACTACTGGAAGATCCTGAAGATAATGAGGATGAAGAAGAGGTGGAAGACGAAGAGCTTACAGATGATTTTGATCGACTTGGATATACTGGTATTTGCCTTTGCTTTTTAGATGGAACTTCGTATGTTGGATCTTGATCACTTAAATCGATATCAGTATTATCGGATTTAGGATATTTTTCATCAGTGCAATCATAGACGACTGTGGTGTTATGGAAGTTATTTTCATTGCTGACTGAACCTGATTCAGTATTTTCAAAATATGCCTGTACATTTGAGTAACGCTGATTTTCCGGCTTGTTTGTTATATCACCTCACATCTAAAAATAAAATAAAAATAATTTTAGTTATAATAAAATAAACTATAAACCTAATTTATTAAGTTGAAATTATTACCTTTACTTCACTTGATGGCACCGATTCATATTCTTTATCTGGTGTTGCCGGTTGTGGCGACGGGTTTCGAACCTGAACAAGCTCCAGCATCATTTTTGACCTATTCATTATCAACCTAAACATAAGTAGTAATACACACATCAAAAGTGTCTAGGGATCAACATATTTTTGCAATAACTTTTCTCCTGATTGATATTAATTAAAATTTTCTTTAAGGATTCATCGAATAAAGTGTTTTCGTTTGTCACAGTAACGATAAACCAAGTCACCTTTGCATTAATAAAGAAATTTGCCATTTTCCTAATAAAGGGATTTTTGACATTTGAACCACTAACACAAAAGTTCGAAAAAAAGACTGAAATAACAGTTTTCTTTAAAATTTTATTGGGTAACTTAAACAATTAATAATCCGTGTTTCTACCGCGAACACTAACAACACAAGAACATCGGTTTGGCATACTCAAAATGAGTTCATCCAAATCACGCTGTGGAATGGCCGCCCATGTTCGTTGCAACAACAAAAAAAGGTCTTCTTGCGACTGGATACCCTCCATATTCGGCAGAGCTCTTCTCTGTAGCATATCCCATGCATGCTCAATCGGGTTCAAGTCTGGCGACTGAGCAGGCCAGGGCAGGACATTGATGTTAGCTGCGGCGAGAGTCTGTCTTACAACTCTTGCGGTGTGCGGTCGTGCATTATCATGCATTAACTGAAATAAGGGACCGATTTGCACTTGTAGAGGAACGATGACGTCTGATACAATCGTCTCAGCATAAATTTGAGCGTTGAGGTTGCTTCTGATCCAAATCAACTCAGTTCTTCCGCCGATCCAAATACCCGCCCATACCATGATGGTTCCACCACTATAAGGATGGACTTCCTGGCAGGATTTTAATCGCTGTTGGCGTCCAGGGGTTCTCCAGTGTCGTATACGTCTTGTATCCGGTCTCATACCAAAACGAGACTCATCAGAAAAACACACGAAACGCCATTGTTCTTCTGCCCAATTTCTGTGTTCAAGAGCCCATTGATATCGAATCCTACGATTGTGCATTGCTATAGGTGGTACCCGTAGCGGTCTTCGGGAATGAAGGTTCACTTCATGCAAGCGGTTTCTGACTGTTTGGTCGCTAATTAAGTTCCCTGAAGAGTGATGAAGCCTCACGGCTAACATCATGGCGGTTATTGTTGGAGCTCTTCGAGTTAAGATTTGAATGTATCGGTCTTGTCTCCGTGTGGTGCAGCGATACCGTCCTCCATGGCGCTCAGCCACGGTACCAGTGCTTCGGTAACGTGTCCAAAGTCGACTGATAACACTCTGACTTGTATTCAGAGCTAAAGCCACAGTACGTTGCCGGGAACCAGCTTCTATCATTCCCACGGCTCTGAGCATTTCTTCCCTGCTTAAATGACGTCGCCGCTCCATAATAACGTTGCTTTTAATCAGTAGTAAGGAAACAGTAGCACTAATAATGTCTTCAATGCGTTGTATGTTTTTATAGGGAAAATATTGACAGCTGATTTTCATCTTTTACTCGAATTTGATTCACAGTTCCTGATTCGAATTATGAAATGCACCAAAAAGGATCCATATAAATTTATAAAATCATAAATTTATTACAAAGCCACATCTCAATCTCAAGAAATCCGCATAAAAATGCTTGATCCCTAGACACTTTTGATGTGTGTAGTTCGGTATTCTCAAAGATAAGCAGATGAAAAGATAAGTAGATAAGATAATGACCATCTAAGACATATCTGTAACGACGAACCCCATGGTCGAGTGGCGTTCACTCCGGTTTTTTAAGGTGTCGCCAGCTCTAAGCTCCCGGGTTCGATCCCCGGACGGGTCCATGTAGAAAATCACTTTTCTATATTGTCTCGAGTTTGGGTTTTTTGGGTTTTTAAGGTACCTTCGTTGTCTCCGATTCCATAATATAAGTGCTTTGCTACTTACTTTACTATACCTAATTATTATTTTAACGCCATAATATTTTATGAAAAATTTGTATTCATACTCCTTACTTTGATAATCACAGAATACATCCATCTATTCTCTCTTTACTTGACGCGCGAGCGAAGCCGCGGGCAACAGCTAGTCTACTATATAAAAATAAGTCGGGTTTTCCTTCCTGACGCTATAACTCCAGAACGCACGAACCGATTTCCACGGTTTTGCATTCGTTGGAAAGGTCTCGGGCTCCGTGAGGTTTATAGTAAATAAAATTCAGTAAATACAATAAATTAAAAGAGAAAAGCAGGAAGGGAAAATATCGCGATTATTGACATTAAAAACGAATAAACAATGCGGTAACCTTGGTAACCTCGGTAAAATTGGTAATAGGTAGTTGCCATGACGACCAAATTTCGTTATTTTTAGTACGATTTACTATCCTCCAGATCCTCCTCCATAGAGGTTATCAATTAAATAAACAAGGTTGTCATAACTCCTTGCAATGATATTAAAACTGTTTTCTTTTTTAAATATCAGGCTCGCAGACTTTTTATGTTTTTTTTTGTTTGTCTATTTGGTAAGTCTGAGAGTCGGTCGTAAGTTAAAATGAGGGTTATAAATTATGATAAACAGGATGGATTTTTATTGCCACCAGAAAGAAAGAGAGAAAGTACTCTAAATACTGTATAGCAAATTAGACTCAATTTATTTTTGAAAAGAAATAAAGCTGCATTAAATAGATGTTTAAAAATACGCTTTGTGGACCGGGAATCGAATGGGCTAAAATTCGAAAAAATAGCATTGTGTACTTTTTGGCATCAATTAATCTATACAATAAAACAGTAAAGAAAACTGTGTCTATACATTGAAAATAAAAAATAAAAATTGAGAGGGGCTTACAAACAGTTATAGAGCACGAATCCAAAAAAAAAATTCTGTCTGTTTGTCTGTATTTCTGTTTATCTGTTTGTTTGCACACGCTAATCTTCGGAACTACTGGACGGATTTGAATGATTTTTATTTGTTGTATAGGTATTAAGTCTAGGATAGGCTATAATTTATCTTGGAAATTTGAACACCTCATGCAGAACCGCAACAGACCAGCTAAACTATAAGAGATACAAAAATGGTACCATAGCAAAAATTGTTCCACGTGATGAGCATTATCTGCATTTATAATTCGACTCTACTGGCCAAAACTCCAATTTTTTTTTAATATTTTTTTTATCGAATATATATGCTTTCTTCGGGCTTATGTTATTTGAGCGTTAAATATACTTTGCAGTCACTTAGATTTTAATTGATCAGGTATCTTCACAATAAAACTATAACCATGATGAAAGAGGTCAAATCTTTCCCAATGTTCCAAAGGAGCTAAAAGATTGAGGATCATAAGATCCCAAGAATCTACCGAAGCGCGTCAGCTTCGGATCGCGAAGCACGCCTGCATTCTCATCGTATTTACGCATATCTACATCCACGTCTCTAGCAACCAGTGAAGAATATGATGCGCGACTGACCGCTGATCGTGAGGAAAAGTTCTGATGGGCATTTCCTGCTATCTTACAAAAATAGAAGATCTGGAGGGTCCCAAATCGTCTCGCGCATCACGTTGTTTTCCCACCCCCGGGCTCTTAGAATTTGACATTAGACGTTTCAGATCTTTTATTTTGACGACCCTGTTGTCACTGGCATAAGCAACAGGATCCGCGTGCGAAGTCGCGGGCAGAAGCTAGTATAATATGAAAATAAGTAGTAAACTGACCTAAAATTTAAATCGTCAATATAAGATTAAATTTTTTTATGAAACTTACCTTTTAATTTAGTGGTAAACACACTTAACAACGATTGGGTCTTTTTTTAAAAAAATAGTAATAGTATCACTTCACAATCGTCGGACACAAACTGGCATGAGGCGGTATTTGACGAAAACACGATGAGAGATTCCATAAGAGTGAAAGAGACGGATATATCACTGGGTCGGTAAAAATGTGTAACTTCGATTTGATTGAAACGGTAGACGGTAGATGGCGCTAAGAGAAGCCTGTATCGGTACGTAACTCAATTCTGACCTATCTACTAATATGTCAGTGTACCATTAAGCATGCGATATTTTGAGTTATGGACAAAAAAGCGCGGAAAAATAAGAAATGGATGCTGTTTCATAGCTGTAACTCATAAGAGAGAGTTACTGGTATCTGAAAATACACACATCAAAAGTGTCTAGGGATCAAGCATTTTTATGCGGATTTCTTGAGATTGAGATGTGGCTTTGTAATAAATTTATGATTTTATAAATTTATATGGATCCTTTTTGGTGCATTTCATAATTCGAATCAGGAACTGTGAATCAAATTCGAGTAAAAGATGAAAATCAGCTGTCAATATTTTCCCTATAAAAACATACAACGCATTGAAGACATTATTAGTGCTACTGTTTCCCTACTACTGATTAAAACCAACGTTATTATGGAGCGGCGACGTCATTTAAGCAGGGAAGAAATGCTCAGAGCCGTGGGAATGATAGAAGCTGGTTCCCGGCAACGTACTGTGGCTTTAGCTCTGAATACAAGTCAGAGTGTTATCAGTCGACTTTGGACACGTTACCGAAGCACTGGTACCGTGGCTGAGCGCCATGGAGGACGGTATCGCTGCACCACACGGAGACAAGACCGATACATTCAAATCTTAACTCGAAGAGCTCCAACAATAACCGCCATGATGTTAGCCGTGAGGCTTCATCACTCTTCAGGGAACTTAATTAGCGACCAAACAGTCAGAAACCGCTTGCATGAAGTGAACCTTCATTCCCGAAGACCGCTACGGGTACCACCTATAGCAATGCACAATCGTAGGATTCGATATCAATGGGCTCTTGAACACAGAAATTGGGCAGAAGAACAATGGCGTTTCGTGTGCTTTTCTGATGAGTCTCGTTTTGGTATGAGACCGGATACAAGACGTATACGACACTGGAGAACCCCTGGACGCCAACAGCGATTAAAATCCTGCCAGGAAGTCCATCCTTATAGTGGTGGAACCATCATGGTATGGGCGGGTATTTGGATCGGCGGAAGAACTGAGTTGATTTGGATCAGAAGCAACCTCAACGCTCAAATTTATGCTGAGACAATTGTATCAGACGTCATCGTTCCTCTACAAGTGCAAATCGGTCCCTTATTTCAGTTAATGCATGATAATGCACGACCGCACACCGCAAGAGTTGTAAGACAGACTCTCGCCGCAGCTAACATCAATGTCCTGCCCTGGCCTGCTCAGTCGCCAGACTTGAACCCGATTGAGCATGCATGGGATATGCTACAGAGAAGAGCTCTGCCGAATATGGAGGGTATCCAGTCGCAAGAAGACCTTTTTTTGTTGTTGCAACGAACATGGGCGGCCATTCCACAGCGTGATTTGGATGAACTCATTTTGAGTATGCCAAACCGATGTTCTTGTGTTGTTAGTGTTCGCGGTAGAAACACGGATTATTAATTGTTTAAGTTACCCAATAAAATTTTAAAGAAAACTGTTATTTCAGTCTTTTTTTCGAACTTTTGTGTTAGTGTGTTGTGCGTGTCCGGGATACTTTAGGGAGATTCAATAAAATGTAACTCTCATAAAATAATTGACTTGTATTAACGTTCCACAATACTTTGTTATGACTAACTACGTACTATGTATGCGTTGAGGCAGGGCGGTGTACTGTAGACGACTGGCGAGCCGTCCGCTCGCGCTCTCCTTATTCATCGAAATTGCAACTCTGCAAATCGCATTACTAAGTCGCTACATCACACCCCCCCTTTCTCAAAAATTTTTTTTACAAA
Organism: Plusia festucae; assembly: GCA_950381575.1. NCBI lineage: Eukaryota > Metazoa > Arthropoda > Insecta > Lepidoptera > Noctuidae > Plusia > Plusia festucae. Next base: position 3,074,613 of record OX494457.1, read on the forward strand.
ATAAAAAATTTTCTTAACTCTAAACCATTTATCATTAAAACTACACACTCAATTATTACAATACATGCAAGTTCCTACGCTTACACTGTTGCTTACAATAACAATTTGACCTATCAGCATTCCAACAGCTGAATGCTGCCTATTGTTGAAGTTGCCGCTAAAAATAGACTTTGCGCGCCTTATTTCCTTAATCCTATCCTCATGTTTGCGGTCACATCATCGCCTCAGCTCCGTGCCGACTTAAAAATATCCTTATGGATATAAAATACATAAAATAATCTAAGGGTAGTTGCCATAACCTCCGCTCTGCAATAATCAAGTAACACCTCAAGGGTCGGCAGCATTAGTTATGGCAACGCCATTGAACAATAAATACTATTAACAATATAACTCTACACAACAACATATAAACTTTGAAAAACACAGGTGTCGCAGCTAACAGATTTTATCAATACATATTACTTACTGAATATAACTTTTGCACATTTCACACATAATGCGTTTATTAAACATATCCCGTGTTAGTTGCGGTAGGTGTTTGGTTACCCGTTGTACTGAGTTGCCCCTGTAACGTTGTTCCTGACAGAATCAATGGCACCTCTCTTCTTAGCCAATCTCTCGCGTGGCCCACGCAACCCCTCTTGATAGCATAACACAATAGTAAACTCAATATTACAGCAATGACTATGAGTACTATTCCAAAATAGTTCAACTTGCTTTCCAACTGCTGTCCTGCTACTACTTGGGCCTGAGCCATGCTTACATACTCCTTATTCTGGTAATTACCCATTTCAGACTTGAAAAATTACAGACTGCACGTGAAAACTATCTAAGTTATTGTAGTGAAATGTACAAAAATTACTAACACATTTTATTCGCCTACACTATTTTGTCATGTGAGCAGAAATCGCACCGGTTGCTTAATTACCCTACCACAGCGTGTGGTTTTAGCCATAGGCGGTAGCGGTTCTTGTTCGCTCTGTTTTGTATCTATTTCGTCTTTATTGCTATTGTAACTATCTTCCAGCATGTTTTCTTCGTTCAACGTATACGCGGGTTTTAATCTGTCTATCGAAATGGTTGATTGACGGTCGCCTATTTGTATGTAAAAAGTTTTTTTACCTCTATTAATTACTTTATATGGGCCACTATACGCTGGTGTTAACGGTCTTTTTACCATGTCGTTTCTAATAAAAACGTGAGAACATGAATTTAAATCTTTGTGAATAAATATTTTCCGCGAATCGCTACTCTCTCTTGCCTGAGGTCGCATACTATTTATAATATTCTGTAGTCTGCTTACAAACGTCGGTAAATGATCCACTTTAGGTTTCTCGAATTCGCAATAAAAATCGCCCGGTAAACGCATTGTGTGTCCTAATACTAACTCCGCTGAGCTTACGTTTTCGTCACTTTTGCAAACCGCACGAAGTCCTAATAATACTGTCGGTAGTTCATCGACCCACGAACTATTGCCCTGTAGCCTAGCCTTAATTGCTACCTTAAGTGAACGATGCATTCTTTCTACCATGCCGTTTGCCTGCGGATGATAAGCTGTTGTACGAGTCTTTTTAATACCTAATATGTTTAATAAACTACTAAAAACTTCGCTCTCGAATTGCCTTCCCTGATCACTCGTTATTGTTAAAGGGCACCCGAACCTGCATATCCATCCTTCATAGATGGCCTTAGCTACTGTCTCTGCGGTAATGTCTGTAACCGGAATCGCTTCCGGCCAACGAGTGAACCTGTCTATTATCGTAACGCAATATCGATAGCCTTCTTGCGATGTAGGCAAAGGCCCGACTATATCTACATGTAAATGTTCAAATCGATCTGTTAAAGGAAAACTGCCTAAGTTAGAGACTGTATGTCGCTGTACCTTTACTTTTTGACAATGAATACAAGACCTAGCCCACTTTGTTACATCTTTGTTCATTTCTGGCCAAAAGAAACGCCGTGTTATCATTTTACGTGTGGCTCTTATTCCGGGGTGGCTTATATTATGTACCGTATCGAAAGCTAATTTACGAAATTTATGTGGAAGGTATGGTCTTACTTGTTTATCTTTAATATTGCAATAAATTGTTTTATTACACAACGGTGAATGAATTTGTTTTAATACAATGTTACCTTGTGATTCTGCTAACATACGCGCCATTTGATCGTCTGTTTCCTGTGCCCGTGCGACTTCGTCGAAGTCGATAGCCGTTGGACAAACAACGGACTCTACTCGTGATAACGCGTCAGCAACCGTGTTCTCGTTACCGTGGACGTATTGTATGTCGCTCGTGAATTCGCTGATATACAATAACTGCCTTGTGCGCCGCGGTGTTTCTCGATCCGTACCTATTTTAGAAAAAGCATATGTTAATGGTTTATGATCAGTCAGTATGGTAAACTCTCGACCTTCAATCATGTTTCTAAAATGTACAATAGCTAAATAAACTGCCAATAGTTCTCGATCGTACGTGCTGTATTTCTGCTGGGCTTCTGATAGTTTCTTAGAAAAGTAACCTAAAGGCTTCCTGTGCCCGGCGACCTCTTGCTGTAGTACTGCGCCTACGCATGTATTCGATGCGTCACACATTAGAGACAATCTACCACTATCACCGGGATGTGCCAGCGTAACGGCGCTTTTTAGGCTTACCTTACACTGTTCGAAAGCCGCAATAGCCTTATCGTCCCATGCTATTTTAGACTTATCCTTTTTCTTGGCCCCATGCAAAAACTTGTTCAGCTCGCACTGATGTTCAGCCGCTTGCTTCAAATGTAGCCTATAAAAATTAACCATGCCCAGAAATCGTCTCAACTGTTCGACGGTTTCTGGTCGAGGATAGTCCTGTACAGCCTCTATTTTTTCTTTCAAGGGCTTAATCCCTTCCGAGCTAACCTGATATCCTAAAAACTCTATTTCTTGCTTCCCAAAACAACATTTTGACAAGTTAATAGTTATTCCAAATTGTTCGAACTTGCTAAAAACGAGTCTTAAATGCCTATGAAGTAAGTCAGTATTGGTACTTGCTATTATGATGTCATCTATGTAACAGAATAAGTACGAACAGTCCTCTTTGTTCACTCCCTTTAAGTACTCTAAACCTTGTAGGACTGTATTATTCATAAACCTTTGAAACGTTTGCGCCGCATTACGCAAACCGAATGACATCCTAGGAAACTCAAACAGTCCAAACGGGGTGATTATGGCTGTTTTCTCCACGCAATTCTTTCAATTCCAGTGACAACTCTTTCAAGTGACTGGCTAAAACGTCATTCGCATTTGTCTCCGCTGCTGACGTACTTGGCGTTATCAACGCGATCTCCCCGTTTCCCAAGGTTTCCAGAACCTTATCCGCCTTCGTGGCCAAATCTACTAGCTTGGTATCCTCACTCATTGCCAGTAGTGCGCGAACATTGGGTGGTAGCTTATTTAACCACAGTCTTCTCAACGGTTCATCTGTAAGGTTGCATTTTTTTGCTAACGCCGCCATTTTTCTGAGTAGCTGCGATGGCTTCTGCGTTCCCAGGTCCGCTTCATGTATCAACCGTTGAAATTGTTTATCCGCGCTTTCTTCGTAGACAGACAACAAACGTTTCTTTATGACTTCATATTTGCCAGTTTCCGGCGGGGCTTCAATTAGATCGGTCACCTGCAGTAACACGTCTCTGGGCAATTTTGCAAGAACCATATCGTATTTTTGTGTATCCCCTTGCTTCTGCGGTGCCATGATCGCTTCAAACTGTGAAAACCACGAGCTCGGCAACTCCTTCCAAAATTCCGGGACTCTCATCTGTACTGTAACCATTGCTATGTCCGCGGCTGTCGCTGGAGCTGCCCCTGGAGCACCGGTTCCCACGTGCGGGTTCATCTTGCAACCGTACGCGAGGTTATATAACCTAACTTTAACTTGCACCACGCGGTTTTAACACGCTCCTGCCTCAATTCCCGATTGAGTCGCCTACTTTGAAGTCGGGGTCACCAGTGTTGTGCGTGTCCGGGATACTTTAGGGAGATTCAATAAAATGTAACTCTCATAAAATAATTGACTTGTATTAACGTTCCACAATACTTTGTTATGACTAACTACGTACTATGTATGCGTTGAGGCAGGGCGGTGTACTGTAGACGACTGGCGAGCCGTCCGCTCGCGCTCTCCTTATTCATCGAAATTGCAACTCTGCAAATCGCATTACTAAGTCGCTACAAGTGGTTCAAATGTCAAAAATCCCTTTATTAGGAAAATGGCAAATTTCTTTATTAATGCAAAGGTGACTTGGTTTATCGTTACTGTGACAAACGAAAACACTTTATTCGATGAATCCTTAAAGAAAATTTTAATTAATATCAATCAGGAGAAAAGTTATTGCAAAAATATATGTTGATCCCTAGACACTTTTGATGTGTGTAGATCTAATTTTGCGCTTTCAAATAACAATATTTTCACTTCTTAAAAAATATTTAATCTCAACAAAAATAGGTTTTTATTTAGCGTTTTAGTTTAGTTTTTTACAATTTTTCAGCTTAACCCTTTAACAGGCATAAGGATCCTGCTCAATAAAGTAACTTTTTGCAGTGATTTATTAATTTTTATTTAAATTAAAGAAACACGTATTTCAGGAACATAAAAAAAAAATCGGGAAACCCCTGGAAAATTTGGTGGGAAAAATATTCCCATTGCCCTTCAGGGACAGTGAAATTGACGGAAGCATGGTAAGATGCAGAGAGCAACATCACATCGCACCCTTATTCAAAGAAAGAAATAACTGAAATTTACATATTTGTGGAAAAACGGTAATAAAGTTGGTTGGTTGGTTGTTGGCTCCTCAATCCTTACGGACACAAAGTTTGACACTTTCGCACATTGTACTTTAAAATTTAATTAAAAATAAACTAAATGGCATAAGTTGGTTCTAAAAAAAGAAATGGATAGTTTATTAAACATAGTAAATATTTTTTTGGTAGAATATCTTTATTAATAAAAGGAAGGTTTTTATTTGAATTAACTAAAAACAAGTTCATACCTATTTCACTTTTTGATAAAAATATTACTTAGTTCGTTCTAGATGGTACGATGTAAATTAAAATAATGCAGTTTTATTTTAAAATAATTCATAAGCTTTTTTGTTTTTTTAACTTTATTTCAGTTTTTTTTTTAATATATACGAGTTGCTAGAGAACTTTTTGGAAATGATTCAATATAGTGATAATATCGGAAAACATTTTGATGATTTAATAAAAATAAAACAGCACATTCAGTCTCCTTTTTTATTTTCAGTCACAAAATCAGCAATATGTATGGTGGGATATCTAATCAAATTACAGAAATATAATCATGATACTTATAATTAGGCAGGTACTCATAAAGTAATAAAAAAAAACATTATTAATAAAATCAACAAAAAATAAATTACAAACTAATAATACTTTGAGTTTATCACCATTTTAGGTATCTAGTAGGTAGGACTAAGTAATCAGCATAATATGAGGGGATTAAGGATTTTGAGAGAAGCTCTTTTAAATCCTTCTTTTTATTTTCATTTAATTCCTGTTTTGCTGTATAGGCTGCTTTAAGTGTCACTTCTGATATGGGTTTCATCTTCTTTCTCTTATTTCGTGTGTCTACTTCTTTATAACTTTCTTCTTTATATGATGTTTTATACCAAAACATTGTCGGATTGACTTTCTCCATTTTTTATAATTTTGATATCACTCCGGTTCACGTTTTGTCCATCCGTATTTGTCGAAAAATTGTACCCCCAGTCTTCTTGTAGGGTTTTCATGTCGAAGAATGCCTCATAGCTTAATTCGTGCACGTTCAAAACAGGTTTCGACTTTTTGGCATTCTTTATTAATGCAATATACTGATCAGGCGTGTAAATTGGACCTGACTTTAAGTTTCTTTTGACTTCCTTTTCTATCAGGCTGTGCACGCTGTCTGCTTCATTTTGGGTATGACCTCTAAATAAAAATGTATGCGTTATACATTTAAATTTAAATTTTGGACGGCAAACAAATATAAGCAAGTTATATATTTATTCTTATTCTGTCCTGCACAGTTGTCAGAGTAGAAAATAACTTCATCATCGCCTTGTTCGCTTAAAGCTTTCAAATACTCCCATACACAAGAGCCGATTTTAATAGCACCACGTTTTGCGTCACATTCTGACCAAAAATAGCAATGCACATTTTCGTAGCCCAACTTAGTATGTATCTTTATTTGCAAATTATGTATAACAATTTAATTTAGATTTATAATAAAACGATGAAATGTCGCCCTTTGGACATTGTAGTACAGCCTCTAAATCATACACAGCAACTCTAGTATTTTTGTTTACTTTTTTGCGATCGTTAAGCTTTTCAATTCTGCTACAATTCTTTTCTTCTATATGTCTTTTGTAATTTTCTTCTAAAGCGGATTTTTGTTCATCGTTTGAATTATTGTAAGAGGTACATAGATCGCACTGATCTTTTTTTGGCGCAAAAAAATCCAAGGTTGAATTCCGTTGTAAATATTTTATAGTATGTTATGTATTCTCCAGCTTTCTTTGTTTTCCTGTCGTTGTTGTGATTCAAAATCAATAATCTTTTATTGTTTTGCTGCCTTCTATGTATTCTCTTGAAGTAGAGTCGCTCAAATAATGCTTTAATACGACGAAATATGGTTCTTGATGGCAGTTCGTAATTCGGGATCTTTTTTCCTATGGTTATTGTGTTTCCCTCTTAAATCATTTAACATCATGCCATTTTCATTGACTTTAGTCTGAATTGTGAATATCATGCGGTCAGTTATATCTAAAGTTGACTTGAAAAATGTTTTGCAAACTCTGATTTTAGTACCGTTAACAACAAAATGATATGCTTTATTATTATATCTAGGTTGCGTGGCGTTCGTGTATTTGTATTTAGGCTCAATGTCAATCATACACGAATTTACGTATTCTCTTTGCTTTAATAAGTCTCTTAAATCCCAGAAATTACAAAATAACTTATATCTATCTTCTTCTTCCTGCCCTTATCCTATTCATATGGGGTCGGCGCAGTGCGTATTTTCCTATCATTCCTCTCTATTACATATCATCTTTCACACAATCCATCCATCTCTTTTTCGGTCCCCTCTGCTTATATACCTAAAATAACTTATATCTATCATCAGTATTAATTTTTTCCACGCATTTAAGTCTACATTTATCCGTGCAAGGTGCTTTGAGGCACCGGGCTGCAACTTTCTTCTTTGATTGTGTAACATACGACTTACCTTTATTACGCAAACGTTTAGTTATGTTTTGTTTCCATTTTGAAGGGTTCTTTGTGCGCTTGCGCCCTATTTTAGGAGAAGTTTCAGCAATGTAGGATTCAGATGAGCTATTAGAAGAAGCTTCATTAAATATATAGTTCTTCTGTCTTGTAGGCCCGTGTTAACGAAAGTTGGATCAGTGTCGCTCAGGTCGACATCACTTTCGTCCGTATAAAGAGGAGATATTTGATAGTTTCGAGTATCTTGTCTTCTACAACTGCGTGGTTCCTAAAATAAAATAGCAATAATATTTACCTATTTTCAGTAATAAATCATGATTTTCCAATCCAATATGGTTTACACGACTTAAGTCAGTGTCCAAGTGCTCCTTTAATAAATAAAATGCAAACTTTTAGTAATATGGTCCTCTGGAGGAGTAATTTCGTTATTTTCATCACCTTCGTCGTTGTCATCTACTTTATTGCTAGACATTGCAGTAGTTGGATGAGTTTCATACTCCGAGTCCGAACTTGACGATGAGCTAGACGAGGACGAGTCGGTCGATGAACTCGAAGAGGACGAGGTCTTACAAGATTGAGTCACTATCTCATCATTTTCCTTAGTTTTATCGTTATAGTTTATTGTAGTATCGTCATCCTTGAAGCACATACTAATGTCACTATCGTCACTATAAGGTACCAGGCTCCTTGTATTATTAGTGCATTGTATGTTGAACATCTGTGATTCCTAAAAATAAACGTAGTATAAGAACCTTAATGTTACAGTAATTAAATAGGTACACAAAAAAGTCAAATTAAAATAATTAATTTCTTAAAATAATGCTTCTTAATAACCAATGACTTACTTCGCAGTTAGCTTTGATGTTGTCATTACAATAATTCTCATCTTTTTTTGAATCAGGCGATAATGACGTGTATTGCTGAACTGCGATCGATTCCTAATAAACAAACGTAATAATTGAACCTTATTTTCACATTAATAGGCACACGAATAATATGAGATAAACTTAATTCAAATAAAAAAAAAAATACTGTTAATTAATATCTAATAACTTATTTCAGAGTTAACTTTGCCGTTGTCCTTCCATTTCTCATCCTTTTTGAATTACCATCAGGTAATGTGTTTTGCTCAACTAATCGTAATATTTTCCGTGCCCTAGATAAAGACGCCATGCTAAAATAAAGTTTAGATTAAAATTACCATAAATAAAAACCATTAATATTCATATTTTTTAGTGCTTAATAATGACAATGTATTGAAACTCAACTTTTAAGATTTTAGTTTAATAGTGAATTAATTTAAAGAAATAAAACAACGTTCGGCGTAAAGTTAATACTTGACAGAATCAACTCCAAAATCTTCAAAATATTTCGTGAAATAACAGTACAAAAGTGAAACAAGTCGTATTAAACTTCAGTGCATCATGAAATTTTAAAAATAATACTGAACTAAGTAGGAATACGAATTAATAAAGCAGAAAATATATCGCGTAAAACAGAATTAAGACTTAAATGTAAAGTAAAACTTACAACGTTTTTATTAATAAAGTGGAATAAGTTTGAATGAATGCACTTTTAGATTAAATAATAGAAAATAGTATAGTTACCTGTCAGTAATACACCGACTTATTTTGTTTTATTTCACTATTATTCCTATCAGCGACGATCCGACCTCAAACAAAGCTTGTGCATCAGCACAAGCTTTGTTTGAGGTCGGATTTAGTGATCTAAATCTTTCACTTTACCAGTATCAACTTGTCCGCGCGCTTTAGTAAAAAAGAGACGGAACACGTTCTGTCTCGATCAACTTGGTCGTATTGCAATGCCTGTTAGAGTGAAATTATTCTCCATGACGAGTTATTACGTTTTTAGATTAAATCTCAAATAACATGAATTTTGAGTTATTTCTTTCTTTGAATAAGGGTGCTTATTTAGTTCTTCTATAAACTTTATGCAAGGTTTTTTAATCCCTAGTAGCAGATTTAAAATTTTCGATAATCGCTACAGACTTGACTTTAACGCTTTCAGAGTCATTAGGAGTCCATTTCATCGGCAATGTGGCAACATTTATACTATCATTTAATAGGTCGTCTACGCTTTCAAAATCCTATGCGCCAAAACACTCAATTTCTTGCAAATGTTCTTCCATGGCCTGAAGGTTAGGTATCGGTGGTTCAGAATCAATATTGGTCATCTCAAAATCTTGACGTGCTGATCTTAAATCTTGTTTCGAAGTTGAAGGAACGCAGCACTCAAGTTTTGGTTTCTTTGCCGGTGGTTGGGTAATACGTGTACGTGGTGTTGTCGAATTTTTGCGGGATGGTAAATAAATGTTACTTTTTTGTGATTGATCTCAGGTCGAGTTTGAATTTGGCTTTGAACTATATGATGGATTCTCGGGGAAAAACAATCGCATTGTCCTGGAAGTGTTCCACAAAAACAACTTACGTCCCTGATTTTTATAGAATGTTCGTCTCTTGTCATAACTTGGTGTACAAGGAGAGTTCCTTTTAAGGGTTGCTCATTTGACGGTAATATTTTGCTGTCATCGCTGATGGAACTATCTGGAATTAGGAAAACCTTTATACTTTTAAGGCTATTCCTGAGAATTTCATAGGCATCTTTTGCATCAACTACGTCCATTCCGTGGCAGACTTTTCTGTCTAATGTACGTTTACGCAGCCACCTATGCCATCTGCTACGCTTTTTCCGTGCCCAGATTCAAAATACGACCAGGTTGCATAATTCAATCCAAAGCATTTTGTGAAATGTGCCAGCAAATAAAAGTTGTTGTTTTGACGGTATTGTGACGATGGCCCATCTGAGAAAAAGTGAATGACAGATATGTTTGGAGATTCTTCTTTAATTAGACCTAATAATGGCATCAAATGAGCCCAAATAGCGGATGGTTGATGATTGTTCAAATCTGATATGGTACAGGACTGTGATTTGTTGGCCCAATAAATCATACCGGTATGAAGGGTTATTTGATTTTTAGAGGCACCAAAATGCATTGCTTGTATCTCCTGACCCAACTTAACGTCATAGTTTTCAGAGAAGTCACAAACTAGAACAACTTCATCGTCTTTTAATTTTGAAATTACCATTTGATATTGATTATATTGGCGTTGCATGTTATAATGATGTTTTTTAAATACTTTCAGGTCCTTTCAAATTTAAGCTCCGCCCATGTCTCTCAACTGCAGTTTGGTTGCTTTTCTGGACAATTAAATTGATTTAATCGTCGTTTATATATTGCTTCCAATAATCTTGCTTCTGATAACCTTGACTATTTACTGGCAAATATGCCGGCTCTAATTAAACTGGAGATTGAGGAAAAAACTCGTGAATGGTCCAGTTGCTTGAAGGTACCGATGACCCATCTGATGGCTCAACAATTAAATTGTTTTCCGTTTCAATATTGTATCCACGACCATTCCCTCTTCCCTTTCTTACTCCTCTCGGTTGTCTAGTTCCACGGCTCCGACCTCGTCTAGCACCACGTCCTCTCGCAGCACACAATGTTTTATATTCCTCATCAAAATCATTCTTGTACATTAGATCATAATTATTACGTGTAAAACGTACTTGACACAGTCATGTTTTTTAAGTAAGCTCTTGGATGCGAATTTTGAACTCTTCTGTCGGATATAAAATTTGATATACTTACAGTCTCACTGCCAGCAATATATAGCATGGTTCCAGTTCAGCAAGCCATGGAGTCCGCCGGCGGGTGCCAACAAATCTGCTGCGGTAGGCCGTCACTTCAAATGAAAAAATATTACAGCAGGCCGTGGGGTCCGCCAGCGGCTAGTTAATAATGCTTTGAGCACGCCGTGGAGTCCGCTGTGACCCCCTAAATTCAAATAGATTTTTGTACTACTGGCCTGCTAATAAGGAAAAAAAAAACTCGTATTGGCATGACAGTGAGCTACATGTTGAAATAAAAATCAATTCTGTATTGTTATAACAAAAATACTTACAATGTGAAAAATAAAATTAGTTTTTGCTGTTTTGTTAATAGTTTACTGTAGTCAATGTTGTTTGCGTTGAATGGATAAATACCACAGCTTTTGAAGCCACTTTTAATAGTTTCAGGTTTTGAAGATTTGTCTAAACTCTTCTCTGGCGCAAAATCAGTACGTTTCAGTTTAGCGTAGTTATTTTTGATCGAAAATTCACGAACAACGCTTCTCCAAGTACTTTTCACTGGCCTGAATACCGCAACATCGAGAGGCTGTAAGATATGGGTGGAATTAGGCAGCAGAGCAACTAAAATGATTCCTTTTTCTTTACAAAGCGTGCTCAACGGTAAGGAAATGTGGGAAGTATGTCCGTCAAGAAATAACGCAACTGGAAATTTGGTGTTTTTTTTTAAGAGCCAAGGGTAGAAAACATTTGATATATATTCAAAAAATGTTTCCATGTTCATCCACCCTTATTCATTTGATCCGAGTCCCCTGGTACGGTGAATTCCAGGTTATTTGGAAACCTTTTATAAGGAAAAAGGACCATTGGTGAAGCGATTTCGCCATCAGCTGACACATTAACCAAGACAGTTAGACATTCCTTTTCATCATTGGCTATGCGATTGTACACACGTTTCCTGCCTCTTCTAACCAGAACTTGATTATTATTATTTTTTAAATTATTTTCACACATTATCGCATGTGTTAGCGAATATTTGTAATTAAATACAAATTGTAGAAGGAAAAACTTAAACCTCAGGCAGGACTCGAACCTGCGACCACTGGCTTGACGCGCCAGTCGCTTTACCAACTAAGCTACCGAGGTCACTGCCTGGAAGTTTAAATTTCTCCTTCTACTTATGACGTCTTTATAGGGCAACGTATGCGACATCTAGTGAACCTACCTTACGGTTGGCCTCACCGACTCTGATTAACAATGTGTTAATTTAGAAGTCCGAGAGATGGCGCTGGCCCAATTCTTATTTTTTTTTTTAATTATTTTTACACATTATCGCATGTGTTAGCGAATATTTGTAATTAAGACGTCATAAGTAGAAGGAGAAATTTAAACTTCCAGGCAGTGACCTCGGTAGCTTAGTTGGTAAAGCGACTATTTTTTACTCTAGTGACAATGACAGGTTCATCGTCGTTGCATTCTTCCAGCAACCTTCTAATTTCAGATTTAAAAACCAATGCTAGATTAATAGTGGTTTGTGATTCAAAACTTACACTATACTTACTTATTTATTATATTGTTGCGAGTGTGTTTGTGTGTACTTTCTGTGTTAGTAGGTATAATTAACTGTCGAAAAATTCAATTATTTTAAATTTATTACAAATAATAATATTAAAGGAGAATGACCACGACAATATGGACCACGGTACAGAGTTGCGTCAATTCCAAAGTTGTTTTAGATGGTTTATAAATTAACCAAATAACCATCTACAATTGTCATTTTGGAATCAAAACCCGCATTTCCAAGATTTTTTAGAAAATGTAACTTAACCTCAAAATAGAAATTGATATCCGTCGTGTATAGAGGTAAGTTTATAGGTCGTAGTTTGGAGAGCAGATTGATTAGCATATCTGATGGGATAGAAACTTAAATAAATCAGTCCCTTGCCTTTATATTTCCTGTTAACCCATTCATTGCCACTTATATTTTAAAAACATCACCTGGGTGCCACTTAATATTTTTAATGATTACAATAGAGAATACGAAATTAAATGTGTTTTTCAATTTAAAAAAAACCCTAAATAAAAAAAACCCACCCAAAAATGGTAAACGCAACAAATGCGTTGGTGGCACTGGTAAAAGAATTTAAATCGTAAGTGCCATTCAACACACCGTTTGCGTTGACGTTTGGATAGTATTATGCAACATGTTCTGGGAGACTGCTGAGGCCCGATTTGTCAATATACTTGCCGTTGTTTTCTTTATTCAGATAATCTATGTTTATTTATAATTTAGCATTAATATTTCCTACTACTCCTACTAATATTATAAATGCGAAACATTGTGTGTGTGTTTTTTACCGTACGTTTGCACTACCGAAACATTTAGGTACAGTTTCTAACAAGTGCCCTTAGCCATCCGCTAAGCGGCCGCATTATAATATTTTACATGTTAAATGTGTGCCAAATTTCATCCAAATTCGTCCAGCCGTTTATGCATGAAGAACGTCTGGACGAATTTCCAAAGGTCATGCAGAATCGACGATTTTAATGGATTGCAGGTAAGTAAACAATATTTTAGTGGCTAAATAGGTTGAAATTATGACAAAACAAAAATATTATATAAATGAAGATATATTTATTATTACAAAACCAAACTTATAAACAAAACAATTTAGTAGTTGTGATACTCTTTAAAACAATCTTTTATACAAAACCCATATTGTTCGGGACAATCGCGACAGAAATATGAAGTGTCTTTTCTGACTTTTTTTGAAATCCAGCACTGCCTACACCGACGTCGTAAAATTTTTCTCGTTGTGCCATCATTTTTACGAGAACATTGTTGAAGAACGTGCACTTGATGTTTTGGAATTGAACCTCGCGCTGTGTCTTCTACATCAGTATTTAACAATTTCATTATGATTTCAAGCCTATAATCATAGAAACTTTTCTTCGTAGAAAAAATGTTGTGTAGCGTGTACGAATTATACAACATTTGCTGAAACACGTGCACCCCTAACTTCTTGTACCACCGTATGGTCTTGTGCTCACATGAGTAGTACGCCAGCATTTGATCCTGGTGATCTATACCACCCATGTATCTATTGTATTTTACTATAACTTCAGGTTTGGAAACCGTTTCACCTCGTCGATTCGTAACGCTGGTCATGTCAGATCCATGTTGTGATGAAATCATTAGAACGTCCCGCCGGTCTTTCCATTTCAAAACACAAATACCACTACTATTGAATTTCGCTATGGATTCGCCTCGTTTCAGTTTTCTTTGTGAGACTTCTTTTGGATTGTTTTTCCTATTGACGCGTAAAGTACCCGAACAATATGTTTTAAGAGTCAATAATTTTTGTGCAAGATTCACTGAATTATAAAAATTATCCATATAAACGGAATATCCCTTGTTTACATAATTAGATAGTAAATTCAAAACAACTTTTTCAGTGTGATTGGCACCTCCAACTAAAGTATCAGAAGCGCCGGCATATACAATAGTCTTCATAACTACTCCATATTCGTCGGTTAGGATATAAAGTTTTATACCGTAGGGATGCTTTTTGCCCTTGAGATATTGACGGAATATGATACGACCACGAAACAAAACCATTGATTCATCTATGGCCAGATTTTTAGACGGGTAATAAATTTCTTCCATTCGCTGGTTAAAATAGTGAATTAAACTATTTATTTTTGATAGCATATTATCGGACAAGTCATCTTCAAAATTTAATGATCTCATAATTAACAAAAATCTGTTTCTGCTCATGTATTTTGAAAAAGCTGGTAAACTAAACAGTGGATGTTTTTTCCAGTAGTCTGTAACTCGGTTTAGTTTGATAGTTCCCATATGGAACAAAATACCAAAAAATGTTTTAATTTCTGGAACAGTTACATCTTTCCATAGTCTCAGTCTACTTTTAGGATCCAGTATATTCAATAATAACTTAGACGCGTAATTGTTAATCTTTCTGACTAACATTGTAAAAAACTCATCAGTCGCAATCAATTTGAAATAGTCGTATGGTTCATTTGTTTCAGGAAGTATTTTTAGCTTTTTTTCGTATCCATCAAAATGTATAGGTACTATAGAAGGATCACGTTCAGTTTTCCATTCGTCATTAGTTAATTGTGATGTTTCGTTAGAATTTATATTATCATCTTCACTCGCGTCAGAATATAAGCAATCATCTGATACATTTTCCTGACTATTTTCTTCTTCTAAGTCGTCATCTTCCAATTCCAGCATCTTAATAAGGTCTTCTTCAGTTAATACCTTTTCAGAGGGTAGTTTTGTATTCGGTTTTTCTTCTTTATCTTCCCCTTCAAATATATTTCTCATTTCGTCCATTATGTCATCGGTACCCTCACTTTTTTCTTCCAAATCAGTCAGTGTTACTTTATTATCCTGTAAGACTACTCTTTGATTTTTAAGTATTTTAATACCTGTTTTTCGTTTCATTCCTCCTCTTGTTTTAACACCGCTTCTTAAATAGGAAAGGTTTTCATTGGTTGGAGGTGAATATAAAAAAGGTGAATTTTTACTAGTGGAAGGTTGGGGTTCTATTAGTACATTTGAATAGCGATTTGAAGGTTGCTGACTTTGAAGAGACATTGGATGTTTACAATAATGCGGACTAGCTGATGAAGTTGAAGTTACATATGAGTCATCCCTATCTTTACATACAGATTGGATTTCCTGAAGATTTATAGATGTACAGGATTCATCTAATGAATCGGCAAGCAATTCTTCAGCTAATTTTTCAGAAACATTATATTCTGATCCACCGAAAAGTGATTTAGCACGCTTTGATCTTTTAGACGGTTGACTTGCTTTATGTTCTGTTGTCACGGTTTCAAATCTAAAAAATGACAAAATGAACAAAAATCAAAAATGTACGTTTATTTATGATATAAATCGATACCTATATTTAAAATACTCACGCTTGTGGAGATGGTATTTCGTGAATTGTGTTACGACGTCTCGGTGTCATGTTACTGAAATAAATCAAGATCCATCAATAGGAGACATTTATGTAATCTATAATATTCAAAAAATATTATAAACACAAAAAAAATATTTTTATGATTATTTAAATAATCACCAACCTCTTGTTACTATTAGTATTTACATCGTCTTCCTTTAAAGCTAACTCTAATAAATGATCGCTTCTTCGTTTCATCCTTAAAAATGATACCTACTGAAAACAAAATTTGTTATTTATTAATATCACTCCATTTGAGATGTGCGAGGTAGCTAAGCTAACGCGCTGGATCGTACCGTACTGCGTAGTTGCACGACTAGGCAAGAGTCTTTAGCACGCATCCTTAGCACTTAAATTGGTATGGAAAAAATTTAGCTTTGTTAAACCCTGTTCCACTAGAGCAATCCTAATTGTGTAAAGCAGGCACATTCTGAGCAATGTAGCTTAGCATAGCTCAAAGCTCAAATAACTGGAATTGCATCCTAAAACTACCATTTCTTTCACCGCAATACCAAGGCATAGTGAGTTAGTTAACAAAATCAATCAGTTCAGAAAAAACATGCAGTAAAGAAAAACTTTTCTATTTTGAGAGCCACATCGGGAAAATATCTAAAATATAATGCTGATTATTTTAGCATGCATTTATTTTAGTACTTTGTCACAATTATTAGTTAGTTACAAAAAAAACATTCGTCGGCAGGATAGTGTTCATAGACAGCAAAATTACATATTATGCACCAAAAAAAGTTGCTAAAAAACAATTTTTAATTGACGTTAATTCAATTCGAACTCGATCTCGTCGGTTCTACTGTTTCAAAATATTTCGGCTTAGGGATGAATAGCATTACAAATGCTACTGGTAGTAGTTCCACGTAAAATAAGTTATAATAAAAATCCTGTGGGTTCATAATTAAATCTTACATTTTTCAATTTGTCAAATATCGGCCAGCTTGCAAAATATTTAGTAGGTACACACATCAAAAGTGTCTAGGGATCAACATATATTTTTACAATAACTTTTCTCCTGATTGATATTAATTAAAATGTTCTTTAAGGATTCATCGAATAAAGTGTTTTCGTTTGTCACAGTAACGATAAACCAAGTCACCTTTGCATTAATAAAGAAATTTGCCATTTTCCTAATAAAGGGATTTTTGACATTTGAACCACTAACACAAAAGTTCGAAAAAAAGACTGAAATAACAGTTTTCTTTAAAATTTTATTGGGTAACTTAAACAATTAATAATCCGTGTTTCTACCGCGAACACTAACAACACAAGAACATCGGTTTGGCATACTCAAAATGAGTTCATCCAAATCACGCTGTGGAATGGCCGCCCATGTTCGTTGCAACAACAAAAAAAGGTCTTCTTGCGACTGGATACCCTCCATATTCGGCAGAGCTCTTCTCTGTAGCATATCCCATGCATGCTCAATCGGGTTCAAGTCTGGCGACTGAGCAGGCCAGGGCAGGACATTGATGTTAGCTGCGGCGAGAGTCTGTCTTACAACTCTTGCGGTGTGCGGTCGTTGATTATCATGCATTAACTGAAATAAGGGACCGATTTGCACTTGTAGAGGAACGATGACGTCTGATACAATCGTCTCAGCATAAATTTGAGCGTTGAGGTTGCTTCTGATCCAAATCAACTCAGTTCTTCCGCCGATCCAAATACCCGCCCATACCATGATGGTTCCACCACTATAAGGATGGACTTCCTGGCAGGATTTTAATCGCTGTTGGCGTCAAGGGGTTCTCCAGTGTCGTATACGTCTTGTATCCGGTCTCATACCAAAACGAGACTCATCAGAATAGCACACGAAACGCCATTGTTCTTCTGCCCAATTTCTGTATTCAAGAGCCCATTGATATCGAATCCTACGATTGTGCATTGCTATAGGTGGTACCCGTAGCGGTCTTCGGGAATGAAGGTTCACTTCATGCAAGCGGTTTCTGACTGTTTGGTCGCTAATTAAGTTCCCTGAAGAGTGATGAAGCCTCACGGCTAACATCATGGCGGTTATTGTTGGAGCTCTTCGAGTTAAGATTTGAATGTATCGGTCTTGTCTCCGTGTGGTGCAGCGATACCGTCCTCCATGGCGCTCAGCCACGGTACCAGTGCTTCGGTAACGTGTCCAAAGTCGACTGATAACACTCTGACTTGTATTCAGAGCTAAAGCCACAGTACGTTGCCGGGAACCAGCTTCTATCATTCCCACGGCTCTGAGCATTTCTTCCCTGCTTAAATGACGTCGCCGCTCCATAATTACGTTGGTTTTAATCAGTAGTAGGGAAACAGTAGCACTAATAATGTCTTCAATGCGTTGTATGTTTTTATAGGGAAAATATTGACAGCTGATTTTCATCTTTTACTCGAATTTGATTCACAGTTCCTGATTCGAATTATGAAATGCACCAAAAAGGATCCATATAAATTTATAAAATCATAAATTTATTACAAAGCCACATCTCAATCTCAAGAAATCCGCATAAAAATGCTTGATCCCTAGACACTTTTGATGTGTGTATGTAAGCAGTTTACTACTCGAAATCTATTTAGATTACGAGTAGTAAATTTAACCCTATTAATGTATAACTAATACATTAAAAAATACGTGCATAAATTTTGGCGTGATTTGTTATGGATAAAACCATCCCAAAAAGATTTTTACTGCTATGCCAATGAACGCACCGTATCCGTGCACGTGATTTCACTGTAAAAATACACGATGAAACAGTGGAAAAAAATGATAAAATTAATAATATTGCTTACCTTTATCTCCCAATTCAAAAATATTCAATAAACAATCAATGAAACTTCAGTTATGCGGAAATTAAAATAGACCTTTACAGCACCAACCGTTTTTTCCTTGCCAAAACAAGAATGACAGTCCGAAGCAAAAACCAACTGTGTTTCCACATTTAAAAATTGTTTCTAACCGTGATTGCCAAATATTTAAATAAATTTCTACCATTTTTATGTAATGCCAAAAAACTTCTTAGAGTACACTCAACGCATATGGTACGTTGGTGGCATGACGTAGTAATCTCGATCAACGCAAATGGTGCGTTGGTAGCAACGAATGGGTTAAAATGGTTACAAATACAAAAAAAAACTGTAATATTTAAATCGCAATGAACAAACTTATCATGCACCACGCGCAATCGACATTGGACTTTTTGACAATGACAATGACAATTCAATTTGAGACACCAACACCGATGTTGCCACTTTAGATTTAAAATGAAAATAGATTACTCTAATAAATACACTCGACACATGACATAATTATTTCAAATGACTGATTTAGTTCTATAAACATTAATTTATTAAAAAGGTTCGATTTATATCAAACCGAAGAAAGATAATTAAAAGAAAATCTATGCAATCATTCATATGTATCGTTAGCCTACAAAGTGAAATTGCTTTAAAAAGTTTTGAAAGCAAAATAATACGACTACTGTGTGTGTGAAATACTAATAATTTCACACCACAGTAGTATCATCTCGCTTTATTATTTATAACCTCGCGATTTACCTTTTCAATGACTTTACATTTATATTAATTTGTAATCGTATACAAAAAAAATCGATTAGAGTTGTCAATATATTTACTTATTTTGAATATGGCAACACTTTAACGTAAGAATAGCCGGCAGCAGGTAATTCATTTTATCAAAACAATTTCATAACTTATTAAGTTTACAAAATAAACCCCTATACAAAATTGGCATTCTAATTGCAGAATGACTTCAAAAATAAAGAAAATAATTGTAATATAACTTTTATCTTGATGCATGAGAAAAACCAGTACCGTTGATGGTCATGATCCTTTCCACTACCGTCTTGAATTTATCAAAAGAACGATGTCAAACTGGTAATTAAATTATACTCGTTCTCATCTAGTAAAAGATCACTGCGTCCTATATCAATCAACATGGCTCTAATGGGTCGGCGATTTGCACTATCGCTGATGCTTGTTAGCATCATAAGCAGGCTGTGCCATTCGTTGGCGTACTAGTCTTTATAGTTGGAGGGGCGCTGGTTTCAGGTCTTGTCGAAACCTCGTCTAAGTCAAAATCATTTGATGAACCTCGCGTCATCAGAGTGGTTTATATTTTCACCAATATCTTCGAAAGATGAGAGCAGTTCACGTTGTTCTTTGCTGGCAGCGGCTTCAATTTGAGGAGCTCTATATCTCAAGTGCTTGACTATTTTCTTACATTTATTAATAAGGCAAAGAACCGCATCAGTGTTCTGAATACCCTCTACGGTGACCAGATTATGCAAAGCATGGCCAAGGCAAAGATGACTTTGCATATTCAATAAAACAGCAGCTCTTTTCATATTACTGTCAGAGTCAGATACAAGGTAGGGACGTTCATGTAAAAAAAATATCGATATTTTTGTCGATATAATATATCGTAGTGTTCTATTGATACTTTGCGATACTTATATCATACAAATATATCGATATTTTGGATATATCGATTATCGTAAGCAATTTATATTTGACTAGTCTAATATGGAATATTAGATTGGGTTCAGGTTAATATGAGTAAAACAAAGTGTAGAAAGAAATCAACTTTATTTATTTATAAGTCCCAATACATTTTCTCTAGATCTTGCA
The DNA here is from genome assembly GCA_950381575.1 of Plusia festucae. Taxonomy (NCBI): domain Eukaryota; kingdom Metazoa; phylum Arthropoda; class Insecta; order Lepidoptera; family Noctuidae; genus Plusia; species Plusia festucae. The sequence goes on from OX494457.1 coordinate 3,095,139, forward strand.
AAAATAAAATTTTATTTACTCTTTTGGCTTGCAATCTACTTCTCTGCTGAGTTAAAACCTGTGCGGTTTTATTTATTTATTTATTTATTTGGTACACCAACAGCAATACATACACAGAAGATACATAAGATACATGACAAATAACATTACTGGTATGTATGCCTATTACAGGTATACACATCATTTATAACAACAACAATATTAATTATTTAACAAACGTTATTAGTATTTTTGTGCAAGTGTGACTTAGGAACCAGAATAAACTATTTTATTTAGCGGTTTTGGAGAAAAGCCGCTCAGATGGAACAGAGCTAGCCACCATTGTTAAATATTTCAATGCTACATTATATAACTTTGGGAACTGTACTTTGTAATCTACACACACTTCTAATGGGTTCTCGTTAAATCTACTAACCGGAGCCCTCAAATAAAGCGATAACTCATCAGAAAGACTTTCGTCTGTTTTATTTGTCTTCCAATTCCGCTGGACCAGTTTATGGTGATCGCTCCAGAGACTATAATCCGATGACAGACTAATTTTGTCGGAATTGTCCGAGTCAGATTCCGTAGTAGTACATAATTCATCCTGCTGAGTTGATCACATCAATTGTAAAAATAGTTGTTTCGCGCCTTTAATCATCGTTTTGACAATCAACTGACACTGACATTTGGCCTATGCCGTCAAAATCTAGATAACTTTTACTAATGTTGCCAATGCTATAATGGCCTAACCTTCTTAGGCCACTATGGCACTTTGATTTCCGTCAATTTAGACCAGGGCCGAAATGGACTTATACTGCCATCTATGTCAAGACAATTTTAGGCCGCTCTGGTCTTGTAGGTTAACATTTTTGTACTACGAAAATATGTCAAAAGTCATCAAAATGCAGTTAGGCCACTCTGGTTCTAGCAGCCTCATATTTCAGGTAAAAACCAGAAACGTCCTTAATATAAAATTATAGACGTATATAGTTTTTTTTTTCCGCAAAAAAATATCTTTGGAAACGAAACATAGGTCACGGCTTGGTTTATTTACACTACCAGATTTACCGCAAAAAAAGTATAAAAAAACAATCACAAAAGAGTTGACAAAAATAGATCAGCTAGTTTAGACACGGCGGGAACCGCGCGATTTCAGAATCGCCTGAAAATCGCGCGATTCTTATTTGTATGAGTTATTAAGTAATCGTTCAGACATAACCACGCGGTTAGTTAAGCCGCGCGGTTACAGCAACCCAACGGGCCAGGCCACAACAGTGCGTTGCGGCGTCGCATCGCAAAAACAACATTGCACAGCTATGCGATGCGATGTCGCAACGCAAAAATTTCATCGGATACGACATCGTACGACAAGACGCTAACCGTCAGTTCAGTTTCTAGTGAGACATGGACCGCACTGCGCGTGTTCTACTTCTGCTTGCGTTAAGGCGTATTAAGAAAAAGAAACAGAAAAGAAAGTACTGGGTGCACCCATTACTGACAATTATGAATAAAGATGGAAACCACTTCAAAAGGAAATATGAGGCGCTAAAAGTGGACGAGGTTAAATTTTTCGATTACTTTAGGATGAGTGTAGTAAGTTTTGAAGAACTTCTTAGTTTGATAAAGCCTCATTTACAAAAGAAATACATATTTAGAAAACCCATCGAACCTCTGGAGATGCTGGGATTAACTGTAAGGTAAGAAAAAAATAAACTATTTTTACTATAATCATACTGTTTAATCATTTTCATAATTTAGTGTTATTCAAAACTCGTATTCCGATTGTGTGTCATTCGTCAAATTTGTTAGTTCCTCATCGAAATGAATTTGTTCTGGCTCATTTACATCATCATTCCTTGGCGTTTGTGGAGACGATTGCATAGGTGCCGGTGATGTTTCGCATCCGCTTTGGAAGGCACTGCGTTGAATGGATGTTTGATAGCCACTCTGCATAGGCATTTGAGCTGATTGGTAGCCACTCTGCATAGACATTTGAGCTGTTTGATAGCCAGTCTGAACAGTTGTTTGAGATGTTTGATAGTTTGCTTGGACGGATGTTTGTGAAGTTTGATAGTGGCTGGGATAGTATGATGGTTGGTGTAAATCACTTAATATCTGTAGGACACGACTTTGGAAAATTATTGTTTGATTATCATTCAATTTTTCCAATGATGGCAAAATTCCTTTAAAAAAAGATAAATGTCTACTTTCAGGTGTTTTTAAAGCAGCTATAATATTCTTCTCAAATTCGTCTTCGTCAATTTTTCTTTTACGCGATGCAGGCTGGTAACGTGGCATGACAGGTTGCTGGCTTTGTTGGGTTGAGGTGCTTGGTCTTATTTCTTCATCGTCAAGACTTGATGTTGTTTTATTTTGAGAATTCTTTTTCAGAAATAGGAGCTGGTCGTATAGATGATATTGTTTAATTTTTTTGGCCCCAGCTCCGGATTTACATTGCTCGTTTAATTTTTTTTCGTATTTTGTAAAATTATCCTTGATTCCTCTCCATTTCTTTATGACATCGTTACCTAAAAAAATATGACGAATAATGATTTATTTTGTTTTCTTTCAGGTACCTGGCGACGGGAAATACTTTTAAAGATATGCATTTCACATATTATCGTGGAAAATCTACAATAACAGGAATAATAAAATTTGTTTGTCGTATTGTATGGAACATTCTTAAAAGGTTGGAATTACCAAAAATTACAACAGAGCTGATGGAACAAATTGCTCAAGAGTATGAAAAAAAGACCAACTTTCCTAATTGTATAGGAGCGCTAGATGGAAAACACATTCGTATATTGAGCCCGGATCACAGTGGATCCCTATTTTTCAATTATAAAAATTATAATTCCATTGTTCTATTAGCACTTGTTGATACGAATTACAAATTTATATATGTCGATATAGGTGCATATGGTAAGGAATGTGACTCCACTGTTTTTCAGAACTCAAATCTATACGACTTATTAAAAAAAGGAACTTATTAAAATCTATACCTCCGCCAAAACCGTTACCTGGCTTTCAAAAAGAAATTCCTTTTGTCTTCGTGGCGGATGAAGGATTACCACTGACAAATAATATAATGCGCCCATATTCTGGGAAGTTTTTATCGATAGAAAAACGAGTTTTTAATTATCGTTTGAGCCGAGCCAGACGATATGTTGAGAGCGCTTTTGGCATACTCGCAAATAAATGGCGCATATTTCATCGACCCATTAATGTTTCTTACGATTTCACAATAGACATTATAAAAGCATGCTGTGTATTACACAACTTTGTATTGAATCGAGATGGCGCACAAACGTTTGAAGAAATGATTATTGACGATTCTTTGCAAATTTTACACGAAACAACACATGAAAGTAGAACAGGAGCTAACATAATCAGAAACGAATTTTGTAATTATTTTAATAGTAACATTGGAGGTCTTAGTTGGCAGTTAACAAAAATATAAATGTTTATAAGTACTTACCGAGTTTTGTTTTTTCAACACTATTTAACTCCTCAAAATTTGAATATAAACTTGTACACACTTCCCTCCATGCTTCTGTTTTTAAAAAATTGTCTTTGAATTGTGATATAGTTTTGTCCCAAAGGACGGGACGTTCGTAAATTAAAGATATCAGGTGGTCGACATCGTACTGCGCCATATCGCTTTAAAAACACGTGGAGGTCGTTCAAAGTATGGACACCGACTAAACGGCAAAGCGTTGTCGCATCGCAGATTTGTACGTTGCGGCAGCGCATCGGAAATTTCCACGATGCGTTGTGCGGCGTCGTTGATTTTTGCGATGCGACTCCGCAACGCACTGTTGTGGCCTGGCCCAACCGCCAGAAAATAGAATCGCGCTGCTCCCGCGCGTTTTTATTACTATGGAGTCTTTACTTTGCGTTCAGTTGCGTTGCGGATACCGCGCGGTTAGTACGTCACAGCTCGTGAGTTGTGGCCTCATATTATTATGCGTTTCAGAGCTTGAAATATCTTGTCTGATCAGTTCAATTAGTTCATCAAAAGATTTTATTGACATTTTCAAATAGTCAAAAAAATTTTTATCATACATTCTTAAATTGGGATATAACGTTACGAACTGACCATGTACTGGTCGGTCACATAATATTGGATGCACCCAATACCGCCTTTTTCTTTTCTTTTTTTTAAGGAGCAACCACAGTAAACACACTTCTTCGTCGACCTCCATTTTCAAACTGACGTTATCCCCGCACAAAATCGCATAATAACCGCCGTGTCTGAATAGCATCACAATTTTGCGGTTTCAAACCGTGCGATTCGTAAACGCGCGGTTCCCGCATGTCTGAGCTAGCACTTATTGCTTTCAAAAGTAAACAGCGTCACGTTCATCAGCTAGTACAAAGCGTTTAAGTTAGACGGTGCATTTATTAATCCAATATTTTTTTTAATTAAAATTTCAGGAACCTCATCACGATCAACTACTTTTGTCACTTTAAACATTAAACTTGGTTTCTTAATAGTTTTATAAAATCTGATATTATAATAAGGTTTTTCATTTTTTATGATATTTTCAATTACCCCCACATAATAAGTCCATTTATTCTTAGTATAATACCGAACCAAAACACGATCTTCAGGACAATAATTAGAATTAACAGGCAACTGAAGATCTGTTAGGTCATCAGTGTCGGAAGATTCGGAAAACAAATAATCAGTTTTCTTGTTTAGTTTCTGTAAATTATTAATTGTAGATTTATTTCTATTTCTTGCTACTTCCAGAACATAGTCTTTTGAATCTTTGTCCACTTTACAATACTCATCATCGATAGACGGGGAAGAAGCAATATATAACAAATCAGAATCACTATGTATGAGTTCTAGACTGTAACTGCCTGATTGTACTTCATAGATTTTAGGTTCTTCAAAGGTTGGTTGGTACTTCATAGATTTCTGGAACTGGAATCGTTAAGGGTAATTTATTATCTTCAAGGTTTGGTTCTAAGCAAAGTTGGGAAATCACTTTTTCGAGGCTGTGAATTATGAGATGGTAATGTTGACACACTTCTTCATGACACCTGAAACAGCTTCGGCTACGCATCTCTAAATGATCTCTTTAAGAGCCACACCTCCAAATGACCTGGTGAACGGCCATAGTTCCTTTAAAAGGTGGAACGTTATTAGGCATCATAGCTTGCTTTTCGTGTATGTCTGCATTTTATTTGTGACCTCCACAATTTTGATATTTGGCAGGTTTGCTCTTGTAATTTCAACAAATTTGGCAAATGTTCCGACGTCTGTTCCTGTGTTGACAATTCTATCGGCGGTCCTTTTGACTACCGCTCCTAGACCATCTGGTGCACCTTTTCCGTGACCCACTTCCATGTAATTCCAGGTTAACTTACGAAGTGCTAAAAATTGGTTTTCCAATTGAGTCAAAATATAACACATTTTGACTCAATTGGAAAACCGTTTTGATTTCTGTATTGGCTACTGGGGCTATCACTATAAAAGTGCAGGGTATCAATAAAAGGGGATATTTCGGAAATTTGACTAAAAATCGGGCCCAAGTGTGCCCAAATTGCAACAGCTGTGTGTTTCAAATTGTCGGATACGGTGCAAACAGAGTAAGTTTTTAGCTGGGACGTTTCGAAGTCTTTGACATATATTACTACAGTGTGAATAAACACTTATTTTCTGCTGCCACCAAAATGAAAAGACTGAATTCTCCGTGTGATGTTTAAGAGCGTAGTTTTCGCTAAAATCTAAATGTACGACAGCTTCGTTTATCTGAATACTAAGTTCTTTTAGATTTTTATTTTGCACAACAACAGTAGCGCAATGCGGCAAAAATATTGTAATATGCTTTTCAAATTTATGAATAACATCTAAAGGTACATCATAATTTTCAGTTTTAGCCCAAAAATACAAATCGTTTATTTGTCAATGTAGGTACATAATAATAGCTGGTAGAAAATCATAATGTATCAGTTCGCCACATAGTATCTATACAGATATTACAGATATACAAATTTGTTTTATTTAATGTAGTTTCATGGACTTATTCGTCAACTCGGACGCGAGAAACTCGCCCGCGCGGCCGAGTTGGGAAAATAAAATATTAATTATTCTTTTATTATGCGACTCGGCCGCGCCACGCGGTCGAGTTGCCGAAGTAATTTTTTCGTATATTGTATTCGTCAACTCGGCCGTCAATGAAAATAAAAAGCATTATTGTACAGTCAAGTACAAAAGTGGTTCGATTTTAAATATATTTTTCTATAGGTAAAATAAAACAAGCTTAAAAATATAAAAACATGTATATATTTAAAAAATCAACATAGATGTATAAAAAAATAAGCTTAGTCTAATAGGATTCAACAATCGGTATGGACAATTATTAAAGTACATGTTTGACAGACACACTAATGTTTTTATTATCACATAAATCATTTAACTTACACACTAATATTTATACTATCATATAAATCACTTAAAAAATCACAGATCATTTTAAACATCACAGATTAATTAAAAACTTACTTTTTTGAAAAATCACTACAATCAACTGACTAGTATTATTTGTCATAATTATGCAATAGATGAATAACAAAATTATAAAACAAGTCGTTCGATACAGAGATCTATATTTATTTTCCCTTGTTTATATTCATTAATGGTAGTATATATATTTTCATCAATTTCTTGTGTTTCTTTAAGTTTTTTTGTTATGTTAGACCCTTTTTGGTATAATACATTAAAATAATCATCTTCTTTTTGTAATATTGTTAAAAATTGTGCTATACTTTTGGGTTTGGCTGGTATTTTTTTGTTAATAGTAGAATGCCAACTTTCAATCATATTGGTTGTACGATGTTGTGTATTGTAGCAGTTCCATTTATTAAAAAAAAATGATTCTTCACTTAACCACGTTTCTACAAAATAATCATTGAATGAGACTATATTTGGAGTTCTTGGACATTGTGACATTATATACAACCAACCACTTTCTACATCTTCTTTAGGTAGATGCGCCAAAACAGAGCAACGTTTTATATGTTTTCTGGCTAATTTAAATTTGGTTAGGCCTAAATTGTCAGCTCTTTGCCACAAACTTTTCGAAAAATGAAAATGACAACCACTTATTTGTGTTTCAGGGAATGTTTCTGTAATTGCGGACATTGCTGCTTGCTCAAAGTCTAGTACAAATAATTTTGGATTAAATTGAGGGATTTGGCTTTTGATAAGGTTAAACAAAGTGTTATAGATATTTTTTGTTTTACTTGGCAGCAAGGCATATACCACTGGCATAATATTGTTATACATCTCATTGCTTCCTAAATCAACATGCACGGTGTACAATTGTTGAAAAGGCCTTAAACAACATTTGAAGGTTCCATCACATAAAATAGTCAAATTTGAGCGAGATAATATTGTTCTACAATTTTCATTAGCAAAAACTAGAATTCTGTTTGATTTATAATTATAATCAGCTAATACAAAATTTTTAAATTTTTCAGGAACAATAATTTCACTTGGGGATTTAAAACAGACTTTTGGGACGTCCAATGATTTATTTCTCTTTTTATAAAGCTTATTTTTAACATTCACAAAGTCAGGTATTTTTTTAATCAAATTAATTCCACTGTCTTTAAGTTTTGATACAGTTTCTCTATAAGCACTCGGCATTGGAATAGTATAGTCCGATGTAATTTTATCAATACACTTTCCAAGTTGTATTTCTAATTCGTTGGATGCGAAATCAGGCTCACAATTGTGTATATCCTCTCTTTTAATTGAGTTGTCAGTAGAAGTAACTAGTGCCGCCTTGCACGTGGTCCTTTTTATACAGTACCAAGTGGTAGTACCATCTTTATTATTTCTTTTTTCGTTATATTTATGCCCCGCGCGAAGAAGCAATCGCTTACCCCTTTGTGATGTCAATATTTGTAATTGGGGTTGATTTTGTAAGCCAGATGACCCTGGTTGTGATTCATCGCCTGTAATACAAAAGTAATTATAGAAATTTCTTAAGCAAAATAGCATGATTTTCAATTACAATGAAAAGTAATTACATTACATGAGATTTTAGCATGATATTTAATTTTTGCCACAGATTATTATACGCAAACTATTACTGCATGAACAAAATAAAGCACATTCTTTTATATTTTAATCATAAGCAAGCATTTAAGGGACCGTCATGGTTTGAACCGCTCAAATTTCGAGTTAATATGAAAATATATATACAGGGTGTCCAAGAACCTGGCGTCCAACTGGATTCCCACGATGCCCCAAGTTCTAACAGTACTCAGAAAAATATTTTAAAAAATCCACCCCATGTACTTACAGAATTATACTGATTTCAAAAAAAAAGGGGGAAATGAGCACCCTGTGACATACTTTTGAATGCTGTGACTGCTAATGCTGATAATTTCGATATTTCTTGGAGGTTTTGTAATCTAGGGTATTGCTGTGTCTAAATAGAATGTAAAAATAAAGTACTTATTGTACCATTTTAAAATAAAATATTATTTTAACTAAAGGTGATATGGAAAACTATTGAATTTCGCAACTTTGACCGACTGTAGTGTAAAAAAAATGTACCAAAATAGTATGGCAAGTGACGTCAAATTTTGACGCGTTTATTCCTCTTTTTAAAAAGGTATAATACTTACACATTAATTTGAAAAAAAAAATTTTGATAATATTTTTACTCAACAACCCAATTTTTACGAAGTGCCTACCTACTAACGGTAACTGTCGGACCCTTTCTTATCTTAGAAACTGTTATGTTACTACTATTATTTACTTCGGTTCCAAGAGTGAGCAAGAAGGAAATACACACAGGTAGATGGGTTCCCAGTAGAATAAAAGCAAAGAATGTTAGTTTAAAGATATTTTATTACAATAAATGTTCAAAATGTTGACCACCCGCGGCAATACAAGCTCTCACTCTCCTTAAAAAAGACCGCTTTATGTTTCGCGAGTAACTTTTTTGACGTATCACCTGCACTGCTTGTGTTATCTTCTCACGAAGGTCAGCGATGTCATTAATGGGCTTCGCATAAACGAGCTCCTTCATAGTTCCCCAGAAAAAAAAATCCAGCGGATTTAAGTCAGGTGAGCGGGCTGGCCACGGGATTGTTCCTGATCGCCCAATCCACCTGTTCGGGTATTGCTCGTCCAAAAACTCTCTAACGGATACGCGAAAATGTGCTGGACAGCCGTCGTGTTGGAACCACATATCTGGTGGGGTCTCTTCTAGTAAGTTTGGCAAATCATTTTGAAGAAAATTTAAATATGATTCGCCAGTCAAATTCTCGGGCATCTCAAATGGACCAATAATATTTCCACAGAGAATACCGGTCCACATGTTCACTTTGAACCGGTACTGGGATCTATCTTCTCGCATCAAGTGCGGATTTTCCACATGCCACTCGTGCAAGTTGTGTAGGTTCATGTAGCCATCCTTCTTAAATGTTGATTCATCTGACCACAAAATTTTGTCGATAAAGTTTTCGTCTTCTCGATGTTTTTGCAGGATTGTTTCACAAAACGCGACTCGGCTCGGATAGTCTCGAGGTAAAAGACTTTGCACTCGCTGTACGTGGTACGGATGATATTCTTCTTTTTGGAGAATACTGTGTGCTGTGCTCTTTGGTATCCCCGTATCAGCTTCTATTCCTCGCACAGAGATGCTTGGATTTGCCGACACCGCCTCTAAAACTTCATCGCGTATGAAGTCATTTACGGGTCGTCCTTCACCAGCTACTTGATTGGGGAACCGCCCGTCACATAGTGATCTGTGCACATTAATGAAAACTCGATGGTCGGGATATCGCGTAGCCCTCGGATACCTTTCTCTGTAAAGTCTCGCTGCAGCTCGTCCATTACCTCTACATTCTCCATAAATGTAGTGCATATTTGCGTATTCTTGCGGAGTGTAGGTCGCCATGGTAGCACACACAAAACACAAACTGTCCAAACACAGGCAAAGGTCGTCGTAAAGAGTTCGTTTCAAAGTCCAGAGCACAAAGAGTAATCGAGTCCAATAAACAAAGCTTTAAATCGTAGTACGTGATCAATGGTAACAATAAGAGAGAGGTGCGTAGTAACGGCAGGAGGCAGTGACGCGTACTGACCGTACTGTTATCCTAAATAGCACGATCCCAGATAGCGTCACTATCTATCCCACTCGCACCTCTAACCTTTTTCTCCCTCACTCTTACCTGAATAATGGGGTACCATAAAGAAGAACCAGCAAATCGCAAAGATAGTTTCTGTCTTGCTCCCTCCTGTTGTAATAACGAATCACTATGGTGAGATGCATGCACATACCGTCCCTTACGGTCTAACCTGTTTTTTGAGAGGCCTGTTGTTATTTTTATGAGCATACAATAGTAATTCTTTAGAGGTTAGATTCAATTCGTCGTAAATTTTTCTTTTTAAGAATTCTGTAAGACATCGTAAAAATTGGGTTGTTGAGTAAAAATATTATCAAAATTTTTTTTTTCAAATTAATGTGTAAGTATTATACCTTTTTAAAAAGAGGAATAAACGCGTCAAAATTTGACGTCACTTGCCATACTATTTTGGTACATTTTTTTTACACTACAGTCGGTCAAAGTTGCGAAATTCAATAGTTTTCCATATCACCTTTAGTTAAAATAATATTTTATTTTAAAATGGTACAATAAGTACTTTATTTTTACATTCTATTTAGACACAGCAATACCCTAGATTACAAAACCTCCAAGAAATATCGAAATTATCAGCATTAGCAGTCACAGCATTCAAAAGTATGTCACAGGGTGCTCATTTCCCCCTTTTTTTTTGAAATCAGTATAATTCTGTAAGTACATGGGGTGGATTTTTTAAAATATTTTTCTGAGTACTGTTAGAACTTGGGGCATCGTGGGAATCCAGTTGGACGCCAGGTTCTTGGACACCCTGTATATCTAGGTACTAAAGTCATACGTGATTGCTTAAAATACATTTTTCTTTTCCTCACACAAAAAAGCACAAACTTGTTGCTAATATGAGATTTTTTAGGACGGAGCCTTAAATAGCAAACAAAAAGTGTTAGAGACAAATGCAACGTGGATGGTTAATAAACCCTAGCGTAAATTCGCTAAACTTAATTTTTTATTGTTCTCACCTGCATTCATTGTGTTTATAATATTTGCTACCCAATAAAAATCAGAAGACTGGTTGCATTAGCTGTAAAAAAATTGGATACACTATACATTTTGTTTTAGATAAGTTGTATAGAAATCAAGAGAGTATTTTAGTTTAAATTAAAACAGACGCCGTTACAACAAAGCAGTCAAAATGGCGGCCATCTGCTATTCAAAATTACTGTTTATTAGTTAGGATTACCAAAAAATACGATCGTGGTTAACAGGAGTATGAAAAAAAATAGATACTTAGCTATAATGGAATATTGCTATAAAATTAATATTATAAAATAGTATGATTTGGCTTACTTACCTTTATAAAACTTCACAATTTTCACTTAACACAACACAAGCTCTGTGGCAGCCTTTAAGATGGCGGCCTGATGAGTAAAAGTGACATGGATCATTGACGCGGGCGCAATATATAAAATATACCACATGCGAATATGTACTGAATCTTAAGGCACGAAGGTTTAATTTCCGTTATTCACTTTGATGTTGGGTGTGGTGACTAAGTTGCCAGCTAGGAAAATTAAATACTTGCCTATTAAAAATAATTATATATGAGGGAATAAATTAATACTTTTCAAGACAAATGGGGATAAAAGTAATAAATTTCGACATGGCTAAAAAAATAATTGTTTGTTTTAAATATTTTATAACGTGAATGTACTTCTTGTATTCGGCCGAGATGACGAATAAACAAATTCACAAAAATGAATTGTATTGACTCGCCCGCATAGTAATTAAGCCTACGGCCGAGATGTATAATAAAATAATAGGTATAATTAAATCTTCCCAACTCGGCCGCGCGGGCGAGTTTCTCGCGTCCGAGTTGACGAATAAGTCGTTTCATGTACTTATTTAACACAAGTGTATTTATTATTATTTAGAATTAAATCACAGACCACAAATCTGATTATATATCTATTCTAATATATTAAACATGTCATTATAGAAACATAAAAATGACATAAACATAAAAACAACAGCAGTAGCACAATAATTTGTCATGAATCTTATTAACAATGTTATTTTACTTATATTATTCACTTGCAATAACATTCATATATTCTACATCTATATCTTTATATATATAATTCTTCTGTGAGTGTGTATGTGACTGAACTCCTCCTAGACGGCTGGACCGATTATAATGAAATTTGCTGTGTGTCTTCAGGTGGATTCGAGGATGGTTTAGATTCACAATTTGGTCCAATTTGAAAAGTTTTTTTGTTTAATTTTTATCAATTATTAACATCGCGATTATTGACATTAAAAACGAATAAACAATGCGGTAACCTTGGCAAAATTGGTAAGTAGGTAGTTGCCATGACGACCAAATTTCGTTGTTTTAGTACGATTTACTATCCTCCAGATCCTCCTCCATAGAGGTTATTTAACAATTAAATAAACAAGGTTGTCAAAACTCCTTGCAATGATATTAAAACTGTTTTCTTCTTTAAATATCAGGCTCGCAGACTTTTATGTTTTTTTTTCGTTTGTCTATTTGGTAGGTCTGAGAGTAGGTCGTAGGTTATATTATGATAAACAGGATGGATTTTTTATTGCCACCGGAAAGAAAGAGAAAAAGTACTCTCAATACTGAAGAATAAAACATTCTTTTATTTTTTTAAAGAAATAAATTTGCATTAAATTGATGTTTGAAAATACGCTTTGCGGACCGGGAATCGAATGGGCTAAAATGCGAAAAACTATAAACTATTTAACAATAACATGAATGCTATTGTTAAATTATAACTCTGCAATTTATGAATTTGAGAAGTTGTGAGACATGTAATTATACACTTCGTATTAACTACATTTATCATAATTGAAAAAATATATATGCTAACTTATTAGGTACTAATCGTATAACACATACTTATTAGACACACACATTTCACTGGGTATAAACAACCTGCTGTGGTTGTTGAGGCTCTACCTGTTGCAAGTTACCTGCAGTAACAATTGAAGGTACTGAAGTGGACGATGCCATGACTTGCTTCTTTACCCACTTTTGCGACCTTTTTTACATTTAGTTAGGCAAATATAAGTAATCAGGAACGCAGAAATAATCAGCACAGCCAACATGAGGGAACCGCACAACTCGACTTTGGTTAATATCTCTGAGTTACTATTGGTCGCTCCATTTGCTCCATTTTGCGCAATGATAACTTCTTCTTGTTTACTGTACGTTTTACCCATGGTCTACTTTATAAATTTTTACTGACTGTCTTTTACAACAAATATGACTATTAAAGATTGTTCTAATTATTTATACAGTAGAAAATGCTTAGAATGAATTACAATAAAAATCTTACTAGCAATTTTAATGTACGACCGCTACGTGTGGTATAAGTGTTAGACTTTTCGCAGTTTACTATTACCTCATGCTGACTGTCTTGATTATTTATTTTTGTTTGATTCGAGTCTGAACATTTTTGTTCCACTGGAATTGCTTCATCGTTTAACAAATACGCTGGTTTTAACCTATCAATAGAAACTAATGTCTTTTTCTCGTGCATATCTAGTTCGAACGATTTTCTTCTCTTCTTAATGACCTTATTCGGGCCTAAATAAGGAGATTGAAGTGATCCTTTATATACTTCATTTCTAACAAACACATGACTACACTTATTCAAATCAGGGTGTACAAATATAGTGCGCGAATCTCTCTGCCGTACATTTCGTGGCCTTAGATTTACTAATAAGTTTCTTAATTGACTAACGTATTCATTGTCGTATTTATTTTTATTGTTAATCGCACGTCCTCAAGAAAACTGTCATAACACAGAAAATACAGTTTTGAGATATGAGCATTTAAAGTTTTTTATACACTTACTAAAACTATAGTGATCACAAATTTATTTGTGCAGGTGGAATAACTGTTTAATTTAGTGCTTTATTTGGAAGGTCAGGGAAAATTAACCTAAAACATTCAATTTAGGTAATAATTCTATGATTTTTTCAACAAAAACTGAAAGAAGGCATATAATATGACACTTTTTTACATTAAATTTTGTTAAATAAAACAAATATTTCGTTTTATTAACAAAGCTTTATTTGCATTTGCACCATAGTTTTAATTGTTTAACAATCTTTACTTAATACTAAATAGACAAATCAATAGGTAGGTAGGTATTAACATCTGTGTCGCAGGAAATTGCACTATTGCGCTGTAATTGCGTGGCCATGCGCCGCCTATATGCCAGGTTCCGCAGGAGACGTCGCCGCCCTGACAACGCTGAAGCACGGGAGGCCGAACTGTACGGTTCATATAGGTCGGCGAAAAAGACCCTACAACTGGCCATCAAAGCCGCCAAAGAGAACGCTCGTAAGGAGTTACTGGCTGAGCTTGATAGAGATCCGTGGGGGCGACCGTACCGCCTAGTTAGGGGCAAACTTCGCTCGTGGGCGCGCCCTCTAACTCAAGTCCTTAGGCCCCAACTCCTGCAGGAAGTAGTGACCGCTTTGTTTCCCGGTGACAACCCCAACTTTGCCCCACCACTCAGTCCACAAAGTCAGTCGCTCACCACATCTGGTGGTGACTCTCCTGAGGTGACAGAGCAGGAACTCCAGGCCGCTACTGACCGGCTCAGGCTCAGGAATACAGCTCCAGGGCCAGATGGTGTCCCAGGTCGAGCACTCATTCTGGCCCTCAAATCGATGGGCCCACGACTTCTGAGGCTCCTCAGTGCGTGTTTGCACCAAGGCCGCTTCCCGGTAATCTGGAAATCCGGTAAGATGGTTCTACTCAGGAAGGAAGGGCGCCCCGCTGACTCTCCATCGGCCTATCGCCCCATAGTACTGCTCGACGAGGTGGGCAAAATCTTTGAGAAAATAATTGCAGACCGCCTCGTCCACCATCTGACGCACGTGGGGCCGGATTTAGCGCCTAACCAATACGGTTTTCGGCGAGGACGTTCCACTATCGACGCGATTTCACAGCTGAGGAGCCTGGCCCGAGAGGCCATAGCGCGGGGGGAAGTGGTGCTGGCGGTGTCTCTTGACATCGCCAACGCCTTCAATACAATTCCTTGGAGCTGTATTCGAGAGGCGCTGGAGCACCATAGAGTGCCAAGGTACCTCAGGCTGATATTGAGTGACTATCTGTCGAACAGGGTTGTCGTGTTCCCATGTCAGGAGGGCCTGGGACGGCACGAAGTGGCGCGTGGTGTTCCACAAGGATCGGTTCTGGGTCCAGTCCTGTGGAACATCGGATATGACTGGGTTTTGCGCGGAGAGTTTTTACGGGGTATCGACTGCATTTGTTATGCTGATGACACCCTCGTCACCGCGCAGGCCCAGAGCTATGAGAGTGCGGCAATACTAGCCACGGCAGGAGTCGCTCAAGTCGTGGAGAGGATCCAAAGGTTGGGGCTCCAAGTGGCACTTCCTAAATCCGAAGCCGAGAATATGGTTTCACGGGCGAAGAAATGTTCCACCCGTCAACTCACATATTTTTGTTGGAGGAGTCCAGATCGACATCAGGTCAACCCTGAAATATCTGGGTTTAGTCTTGGACAGCCGATGGGACTTTGGACCCCACCTGAAGCAGTTAACGCCCAAACTAGTTAAGACTGCGGGGGCTCTCTCATCGCTGCTCCCCAATCTCGGAGGCCCAAACGCCGCCTGCAGGCGACTCTACACCGGAATTGTGCGATCTATGGCTCTGTATGGCGCTCCAATATGGGGGAATGGCCTGACGGCTACCAGAGCTGCACTACTTAGTAAGCCGCAACGTGCAATAGCCGTCAGAGTCATAAGGGGGTATCGCACGATCTCTGGTGAAGCCGCAATGTTACTTGCGCAGACGCTGCCCTGGAAATACGAAGCTAAAGTCCTGGCACTACTATACATCTGGCGCAATCAGGCACAAATCCAGGGCAGCGTTATAACACTTCGTGAGAAGAGGAAGCAGCTGCACATAGCAGCTAAGGAGGAATGGCACAGACAGCTGTTGAATCCTACTGCCGGGCACAACACTATAGCCGCAATTCGGCCTGTTTTCTGGGACTGGCTGGAGAGGCGGCATGGAGACCTCACGTTCCGATTGACACAGGTGCTTACCGGTCATGGCTGTTTCGGGACGTATCTGTACCGGATCGGACGTGAGACGACGAAGGCGTGCCACCATTGCACGGCTCCAGAAGACAGTGCTCTGCACACTTTGCAGGCCTGCCCAGAATGGGACACGGCGAGGCGCGAGTTATTGGTGCAAATGGGAGGTCAGGCGCTTACGCTTCAGGCTGTTTTATCATTTATGGTCCAGAGCGAGAGCGCCTGGCAAGCGGTCGTCGCATATTGTGACGCCGTCATGTCCGCCAAAGAGGCAGCGGATAGAGCTAGAGAGTTGACAAGCCAGCTCCCTTCTCGCCGCAGACGCCAAGGGCGCCGCAACACAGCGGTGCTATTTGCGCGCAACGACCTCAGACCACCATGAGGTTGGGCCTGCGGGTGACTGGGAGGGCACCCCGTCATCCGACCAGCTGACAGGCCACGGAGGATACAGGCGCGAGGTCCCACACGCCTATTCTCGTACGGAGTGAGGGGTGGGCACTATACACCCACCCCTCTGGAAGGGGTCCAGTGGAGACCGAAGCCTGCTGGAGTTGCGCAGAGCTTGCGTAAGTGATCCCGCGGCTCCAGCAAAGGCAAGGACGGGACCGGGGTGTTTTTAGTCGGTGCAAGTCCGACATATCCCCACGCTGTGCCCTCAGCGTGGGTTGAAGGCAATAGCGTTTCACCCGCAAAAAAAAAAAAAAAAAAAAATGTATTAACATCTGTGGGTATTATTACCTATTATAGGAACTATAATGAAAAGGTATTATATCACATTAAGCTTATCACAGAGCTTTAATAGAAGTAGGTACCTAAAAAACAAAATTAACTAAAATAATAAACAATCTTCCAAAACTTACAGTAAATTGAATTTTTGATACTTTTAAATCAGTCTTATGATAATAGTCTACCACAGTGCTTCCACCACAGTTATCAACTCTGAAAAAGTATTTAAAAACTTCTAAAACTTAAAAATCTTCTAAAACATAAATTGGCATTAATTTTCGGCACTCTTAAATCAGTCTTAATGATAATAGTCTACCACAGTGCTTCCACCACAGTTATCAGGTTTGAAAAAGCATTCAAAAATCTTTTAAAACTTAAATTTACATAAATTTTTGGCACTCTTAGTAATCAGTCTTAATAATACAACAGTTAACATCAGTTCGTACATAAAAATATAAGATAAGCATTTACATGCTACATGTTACACATAATAATTATAATAAAGGTATAATAAACTCACAAGTTTCTATAAAATGAACCATAAAAATTAGGGATATGGTTACTCTCCACCAAGCTTAGGAGATCTCTCAGCTTATTTTCTTTTACTTTAGGTTTAGACCTATAGGCTTTCTTCAACGATAGTGCAATATTGTTTAAATTCTTTTTTCGACTGATCTCTACTTCACTAAAATTACTGTCATTATAAGAATGTTTAATAAAAACTTTTGATGGTTCACTCTGAACCATTTTAATAACTTTAATATCCATGATTTTTAAATTTTTAGCATTGAAACCAAGATCATCAGCTAAATTTTTCATATAAAAGAAATCGTTAAAGCTCATCTCATTTATATTATATGGCTTACCCTTCTTTTTGGCATTGCGAATAATTAATGCGTACTGACTAGGGACATAAATAGGCCTAGATCTGAGATTCTTTTTAATGCATTTCTCTATTGTGGAATGCACCGCATCTCCCTCATTTTGCGTGTGCCCAGTTATGAGGTATTTATGCGTTATGGACTTAATTTTAGGATATTTTTTTAAAGCGTACACATACATAGAATATATAAACCTATTTTTTTGTTGCCCACAACAATTGTCCGAAAAAAATACGAAATCAACTCCGTCACCATTGTAACCTAGCATTATTTTATCTATAAAATTTAGAACGCAGGAACCAATCTCATCAGCGCCTCGATTAGCCTCACCCTCGTGCCATCAACGATGAAGTGACAAGAACCTTTATCTACCAGAACATGATTTTACAAGAAACGAAAAAAACGTTTCAAAAATTTTAAACACAAGGTATGAAAAATATTATTATTGGATATATATTAAATAAGTAGCGGGTATAGGGGGCTATGTGTGACTAGTGTATATACCATCAACTTGATTTAGACGTAGATAGGTGATATTGCAATCTAGGCTTTTTAATATACATTATAATAACAAAGATAGAAGATATTAAAATTTCTAGTAAGGAAATTCTATAATATTTTTAAAGAAGAGGCATGATTTTCATACAATAATTTTAATCAACTTAAAAAATTTTCACATAATTAGAAAATAATATTGTCTTATTAATTATTACAATCAAATATCTGATAGAACATAAAAATGGCTAAATTGCTTTCGAGACGTAATTAAAAGAAAACAGAATAATCAGTTTATAATTAATATTATTGGAACAACTAGGTAGGTACGTAATCTGGAGTGTCGAAAATAGAAAAAGTGTGAGATGAGTATATTTAAGGAAGTTTGCAAGTGGCACCAGTGACTGAAAAGGTTGAGAGCAAAGAAAAGTTGGATGGGAGTGTTAGGAAAGAAAAGAGAATCAGTGATAGCGTGATTGCTGACAGGATAGAATGGAAGAAAGAATATTGTGTTGCATCAACCCCAATTAAAATAGGACAAGAGCAGGAAGATAATGATGGAAAAACAGCTATGTTATCACAAAAATTATTAAATGTATAAATGTTTTAAACAAATGGCAAAGTGTCGTAAAAATTATGGCAATCTTTAGGTAATACTGCTTTTAGTTGTTGCAAGTGATTGTACTTCGTTACAGTAATTGGAATTTTGGTAGGATGTAGTTGAGGATAGATTGCTTCCGAAGCTAGTAACCTAGGTCTGTGCGGTAAAGGTATCCACTCTTCGTCAAAACCCAGTTTAACTTCGATTGTCATCGTATTGTACTTTATTACTCTGATATCTACAACCTGTGGATCACCCGCTTTGCGACCTGGTCGAATACTTTTATAAAGCATATTTTCAGGTCGGGCATAATCTTTAACAAATTCATGATCTACATTAATTGCTTCATAGGGGTTAGTGCTTCGTGCCTCTTTGGTAATCGTGACATAATCACTGGGCAAATGTATTTCCCGATTTTTGAGTTTTCGCTCAATGGCACTGTGAACCGAGTCACACTCCATCTGAGTGTGACCTGGTTCTAAAAATTTTTGCATGATGATTACGTTGTGTTTTTTGCTTAAAAAAAGCAGTGCATTTGCCAGCACAGAATTACGATTCTGGTATGTGCACCCGTCGGAGTAAATAACAATTGGTAACTGATGTGGAATACAATGTCTCTCTAAATAATCAATTAAAAATGTTGCAAAAGTGCTAGACGTTAAATCAGCAGAAGTTTCGTCGAACCAATAACAAGTGCAGTGCTTGGTTACTAAATTAAAAACAGTGAAATTATGGCACGTTAACTTTGTCTTGAAATATAAAGCACTAGCAGTAAGGTAAGGACAAATCTTTACAGCCTCTAAATCCATAGTCAAAAGTAAAAATTCTCCAGCAGCTGCTTTTTTCTTGTCCTCTTCTTTTTCTTGTCTAGCTCGGTTTTTCTTAATTACATGTATTTGGTAATCTGATTCATTTAAATTACCCGAATTGTAACTTGAACAGGTGTCACACATGTCCTTTTTAAGCGTAAATAGTGACAATTTTTTTTCATGAAAATTCTTTTCAAATGTAAATCTACTAACATTAGGTTGACTAGTTTTAGTGCAATATTTCTGATACGCTTTGTATAGATCGGTAAGAGAACGATAGATTGGTTCTATGAAGAGTTTACATGTGTCTTTTCTTGCGTAATGAGACGGCAATTTCGGCAAACTGGTAAAAAAATTGTTTAAAATAGATAGTTTCGTTTCTACTTCTGCTCTTGGAGTCTTTGTTTTGGAATCGTATATTGCATCAAGGTTTGAAGTCATGCCAAACTCACTCTTTTTTACCCATGCTTGAACAGTAAACTACCCCAGTGCTAGAGTGTTTAAACATTTGTTTACATACCTGTACTTTATATGAACAGTCTTTCTCAATTGGCAAACAATATGACAGGGTTCCTTCCCGTCTAGATGGTTCACTAGCTGATTTAGTCTTCCGAGATGTACTAGATCGTGTCACCAATCCCGTAACATAAACTCTTCGTTGATCCCAGGTCATTTTCTTCCAAAAATTGCTATGTATATCCTTTCGACAATCTTCACTGAACCTATCACAGCCTCTTACCTTACTCTTCTTACAAAAATTGGAGACGCAAGTTGGTCCTAGCCGTCTTGCTTGTCTTAAAGTATCTTGTTGGAACTTCCTGTCTTTTGGTTTAGAATAGCCAAGATACTCTTCACCTCGCATTCGCTTCAAACGAGCCTTATTCCTTTTCCAAGATTTAGGATCAGCATTGTGACGACGTTTTCGACCTTCTTCCATATCTCCATAATCTTTTTGGTACTCAGTCACACATTCTTCAGCAGAACTCCTTTCTTCAGGAATTTGGTAAACATCATCCGATACAGTTTCGATCTGATCCGATCTGGTAAACGCAATTAATACATCAAGATTATTGCTAATGGCTAACAAAGCCTGAACCGATGGCGACTTTTTTAGGGAACTGATCATATTGTTTGTATCCTGCGTTAAATCAGATAATGACCAAGATCTTACTACGAGACGACGACGACTGCATGAATTTAAAGAAGTAGATTCATAATCATTATTGTCGAAGATTTCTGTGGGCTCAAAGTTACAGACATCTGGTGAACTTAAAACATCGACGTTGGTGTTGATAGCTTCCTTTGGATTAGCATCAGGGTTGAGATCGCTTTGTTTAGGACTACAGCATTTTCCAGAAAAAGGCGTGTTGATATTATCTTCAGGCTAAAAATAAATAAATGATCATTATCAAAATATGTAAAGTTAAGGAATTCTTACAAAGTAGGTATTATGCAAAGCAGAAAAACTTTAGACGCAAAACCTTCACATGTTTTTTAATATCTTACCATTTCGTGTTGACGTCCAAATATCTGTTCATTTTCCTCAGGAGTACAATGTCTTAGGTTTGTTACCAAAATATCTTGTTGAAGTTCGCTAAGAATCCTTTTGCTTCTCACTCCTTGTAGAAATCGAGCCATAGCGGTAGTAATAATAATTATTGTTGGTCTATAAAAAAGATGATTATTATTGTTGATGACTAAACAGCAGTATTTTATTGTTAATGCGAAATAAAAGTAATGATTCAAAACTAATTAAACAAAAACAATTGCTTCTATCTACTTAAAATATACAAATAAAATTTGTACACTCGAACAATAACTTCTAACTTCTTGGAACACACCAATAGGAATAACGATAACATAATAGTCTTATGATATTATTGTAGTATAAAGCTTAATTTAAGTAAACGAATAACAAAAGCTTTATATTTTAATATTATAGTTCGGAAAAAAACAAGAAGACTTCATCGCTTTTAAGATAACCTACTGTTATTGATGAACATATTCATTAACTTTAACAAATACACAAAAAAAAAAGAAAATACACTACTAAATATGTTTTAACTGTATAAGCATTATATTAGACAAAAAATAATTACCTGGTATAACAAAAATCCCACTATTTACTTTAAAAATAACAAAAAACACTCTTTACGCCAACTTTCACGTTGCAACTTGCTCCGAATTTAACGAAATGACAGAAGAAAAAAGGTAAGCGAATATCGCATGATCCGTTATACCCGTCTCACTCCCGCATTTTAGCCTATCTATGAAATATTATCCTTCCTAGACGCCAGCAGGACCATCCAGTCGGCCGGCAGCTGCGTGAGAGTAAGGACGCATCTAGCAGGAGTGAAGATAGGAGGTCTTGACAGAAATAATTACGCGAAGGTTATTTAGTCGTTATTGTTATTAGTTCATTAGATGATATTGTCAGCAAATTTGAGGCATAGTTGCTTAATATTAATAGTTATTGTCAGTTATTAATAACTCGTTAAAAATAAGATATAAAGTTAGCTGCTTTTGCCAGCTCACGCAAACGATTATTTAAAGTCTATCTACATAAAAAAAGTAAAATCGCAAAAATGACAGTTAGGAGTTCTTGTCACTTCATCGTCGCAGATAAAATTCTGTGTGGTCCAAGTTCACTTATAGTAAAATTAAAATTATTTAATTTTGACTTGTAGTAGAAGACCGACACATCGCCTTTTGAAGTTTGTAGGACTGCCTGTAAATCATACACGGCAACAATGTAATCAGGACTAGATTTAGTTTTGTCGCTTTCTTTTTCGAGTCTTGCCAATACTTTCTCTTCTAAGTGTGTTGTGTACTTTTCCTTGATTTTTTCTTTATCAGAATCATCTGCATTTTCATAGCTGACACACAACTCACAACGGTATTTTTTAGGTATAAAAAAACTGATGTTAAGCTCGGTGTTGAAAATTTTTGCATACATTTCATAGTGAGCTGGCGTCATCCCTTGTTCCAGGGACACTTTTTTATAGTCCTCGTGTAAATCTCTTATACATTTTTCGCCATCGATGAATTCTCGTGTTGAAGTTTTCCTGGTGTAGTGACTTTCAATACGTGGTATGGAATTTATATGATCTCTGACTGACTTTTTTATTGATTCGTCTACTTTCTTGTGATTACCGTGTTTACCTCTTTTATCAAGCTCTACAAATCCCAATTCTTTCTTTTGAATCACAGTACGTACAACACGATCATTTATGTCCAACGTAGCCATGAAAAACTTCTTACATACCCGAACGTCACTATCATTGATACTAAAATAGTATGCGTTGTTAAAATTACGGGGTTTTCTTTCCCAGTAAAACGGATTGCGGGTTTAATCACTTTCGTACATCTACTAATGAAACTTCTTTGAAGAGTAATGTCCCCTAGCCCCCAATATTTAGAAAATATTATTTGTCTGTTACTCTCGTCTACTTTAGAAGAACATTGCATTTTGCATGCGCTGCCGCAAGACGGTTTTACTGTTCGTGCTTCAATTATTTTTTTGGATTTGGACCTAGAAACGTACTGCTTCCCAGTATTACGCAACTTTTTTGCTTTGTTATCAAGCCATTCATCAACCCTTGCTAGACGCTTACTACACTTTTTCTTAGTTTTATCATCTTCAGTAGTCAAACTTGTATCATTAACAATAGCTTCATCATTACTTTGTAATGTATCTTGAATATCTGTATCAGTAGGTTCCAAAATACTTTCATTGTGCATTAAATTATCGTTGTCGCTGTCGATATTTCCTGTTTCTACTAGAATGAAGATGCTGAGTACTTACAGTAGGTTGAGCTGCCACCTGAGCCGAAGATTCAGATGTTCTAGAAGAAGAACTGCTAGAGGAACTAGATGAACAGCTTGAAGATGATCTAGAAGATGAACTTGACTTATAGTCAGGATCCTTAACCGAATCGTCATCATCTTCTAAAAAAGAACTGTCCGGTATATTTTCTGATTGACAATATTCAGGAGGATTGTGACTACAATGGGCTATTGGTTCTTGATTTTTTAAATCTTGAGTTTTTGATTGATCTGTAAAAAAAGTAGGTACTTGATCGAGACAATCCTTATGAAGTCTGAACTGTGCAACTTCAGAGTAAAACTGACAAAAAATCCAAACACGTTCGGACTCGTCAGTTGTCGTCCGTTTTCGGGCGTCATCGGACGATGCCGGTAGTAGCAGTGTATGCGCTCTCTTCCATTTACATACGTTTGATTTGATCGGCCGAGTTCGGCCGAGGTCGAGCCGTTCGCGTTGACATATCACAAATAACTGGTACTTTACAGTTCGGTAACAATATTTCCTTAAATTGTAAACTACCTTTTGCATTTTTTACTCGTTCGCATAAATCACTATCAAGCTTTTGCTCTTTTGCGAGATTTTCATAATTAATATTATTAGGGCAATCTATCGTTTCTATATCTACAAAGCGTCTGCTACAATATTCTTATCGCCTGTTATATATCTTATATCCGTCGTGAACTCACTAATGTACGCTAACTGACGAGTTCTTCGAGGAGTTTCTTTTTCACTATTTTTTCGTGAGAAAGCGTATACTAAAGGCTTATGATCTGTGAAGATAACTATTTTTTTTTCCTTCAAACATTTTAATAGCTAAGAGCTCACAATCATAAGTTGAATATTTTTGCTGAGTTTCCGATAACTGCTTAGAATAATAACCCAATGGTTTCCAATGACCATCTATTTCCTGTTGCAATACTGCGCCTATACAAGTATTAGATGCGTCAGTCATTAATGCTAATGGAACGTTGGAAACCGGATGCGATAACATAACGCTATTTTGTAAACATTCTTTACATTTTAAAAAGGCGTTCTCGGCAGACTTGGTCCAAAGAATTTTAGTTTTATCGTTTTTCTTTGCATTATGTAAATATGTATTCAATTCTTTCTGATATTCGACCGCGTGAGGTAACAATCACAGCTTTTTTATATGAATGCAGTGTATCTTAGAAAATTATCTTTTAATTATTATTTTTTTTTATATTGTCTTAAGTACTAATAGATAAGATCACAAAAACAGAAAATCACCTTAAGTAGACAGTCAAATGCACTAATAATTGACATAATATTTAATTAATGCAGTTGGAGTTTTAAAGGCATCAGTGTGCTTATACTTAATTAACTTAGATAATAATTACTTATCCATCAACCTCTAAGGCACTATCAAATTTGTACTTAATTCAGTTATAATCATATTTGGTACATCAAGGACTTTAATTATTTGAGATTCAGTTATAGCACTGATATCCCTATCATTTTCTTTGAATACTGTTTTAGACTCATCGCATGCTACCATTGCCATAACTTCGATTTCTGTTTTAGTTACTTTTTGGACAATACAAACATATTTGAAATATCTCTTTTTGCCAGGAAATTTAACGATAAAATAGTCACCTTGCTTAATTCTACTCTCTTCCTTATTTATTTCTTCCTCATTTCTCTTTTTCGTTTTCCTCATCAGTGACTTCATCAAAAATATAATTTGTGCTGTCTCCAGATTCTACCCATTCTTCTTCGGTAGTTGAGCTATTATAGTCAGTCTTCTGCAATTTGTTTTTGAATTAAACTGTGGACATTATCTGCTTCGTTTTGCGTATAAACTTTTATGAGATATTTCTACGTTATTGTTTTCAATTTTTTATATCAGAGACGACAAACATAAATAAAGCAGCGAGATTTTTATTTTGCCCGCAACAATTGTCAGATATAAATGTAACATTTATTTCTCGATCAGCGTTCTCCGAAACCCTCTTCAAATAATCTAAAATACAACTTCCAATTTCTACGGCACCTCTTTTACCTTGCGTCTCGTCCCAAAAGTAACAGTGGACATCTCCGTAGCTTTTGCAGTCATCACCTGATTCGTTGTAAATACAAACCTTTAGGGATTATAGGTAGTTGTTCACGCAATAAAATTTTAAAGAAAATGTCACAACCTAATAATTAGAGAATAAAGAAAATAGAAAGCATTTTTCCAGTTTTGTAAAATTCTGTGTCAGCTAATCTGACATAAGGGATTTTTAAATTATCTGTATCTATATCACACTGAGATAAATCACAAGTGATGTTTGGCACTACAAAGCATGCTATTTGAGTATTGTAAGTGAGGGTAGAAGAAATATTATTTTTTGCAGTGTAAGGAACAGTATTAGATTGACCACATATTCCTTTGATATAAGTATAGTTTTTGACTAACCTGCAATCAATTTTTTCTGTTAGTTCTGATAACACAAAGGAAACCTGACTACCTGAGTCACAAAGAGCCCTAATTTGAAATTGCTGACCAAATTTGTCAGTAATGTTTACCTTTATAGTAGGCAATAAAAAATCATCGCACTTATTCATAGATAATGACACTTGCTTTACCTCCTGTTCAAGCTTATTTCCATGCAGTAAACTATTATGCCTTTCTTTTCAAATTGAACACTTAAAAGTAAATTTACACTTTGACAGGTGTTTGTTTAAGCATAGGGTATACAAGTCATTTGTCTTTACATGGTTGACACGATCAGATTAGACTTACAAAATTTGCATATTTGTGTCAGTTTTCTATCCTCTCTTGATGTGGCTACTAAACTTGTCCTGCGACCGCTGTTCACCGCACCAATTTAGAATGCTTGGCTGTCTGCCACAGTTTCAAGTGCTGTTGCCCGTTGTTCTAAAAATTTAAGAAGTGAGTTTAAGTCAGGATCAGCATCTGATTTCATTTCTAGATGAAAACACCTTAATGTGTGCATGTCAAGCTTGCGTTGCAAAATGCATGCAATAATTGCATCCCCATGTTGAACAGGCATATTCATATTTTTTAAAGCAGCTAAATGCTGTCTGGTTTGAGAAAAGATTTCTCTTAAAGCTAATGCAACAAACATTTAGAAGTAGGTTTTAGGTCTAATATTGAATTTACATGGTAATTAATGACCTTATTTTTATTATCATAACGCTCACTGAGCAACTGGAGTGCGATTGCATAATTATGTGCAGTTAGCGATAAATGTTTGATTAATTTGGCGGCTTTGTCTGTTAAATAGGTTTTTAAATAATAGAATTTATCACATTGTGAGTTTAGTGTTTTTATCGATGACACTTATAAATAGGCTAATTAAGTCTTGGAAATCACCTACCTCACCTCCAAATTTAGTAATACTTATAGGCGGGAGGCGTTTCATAGTGTCTTTGCCTGTGCCGCTCCAGGGACCGGAGATTTACCCGGGCTAGATTTTAGTTCGATGGCATCTTCGAATGCGGTTAAGGCACTTAAATATTTGAATTCATAGTGACCATAATCTTCATCGTTATTTTCATTCAGAACAGATATGTCGATGTTGAATGAGCTGTATTCTGAAAAGGCGGCGATCAGTCTTTCTTTCTTGACCATAAGCGCCTTTATAGAGGCTTTGTCGACGTCCTCGGACTCTGCAAACTTGCATAGGGTTGTTAAAGACCCTTTTACCTGGCCTTTAGCCAGTACTAGGCGTTTTAAATTGTTTGCCATGATGGTCGATGTATAAATAAATAATATGAAACTTTGCAATAATAGCAATTTTACGCATATATAGATGCTGATTAAATATGCAGAATGCAATAATTGCGCAATGGCAAAATGTGAGACGTATTTTAACTTTCACTTGAATACTTGATAGAACACCAACCAAAAAATGGCGGATAGCGTTGGCGACTTGGCGTTGAACCGATCAACCACGCGGCAGCTATAGAGCTTGCTGGAAGCTTCTAGAACTCGACGTCACCGACCAATCTGCGGCGAGTTGATCGCGCTTCTCCCTCGCACGCGTACGCGCTTCATGTCCGTCCTCGCAGTCGCGCACTGTTGCATGCTGCGATGCTCCTGACTGCGTCCTCCTTACACACGACGCGAAAGTTGAGTCGCACGATGGAAAACTCGCCTCGAATGATGGCCGCTTGACCACGCCAACGAAATTTAGCCACTCAATACACAACGTAGAATGTCTTAATTGATAACATTATTACTAATGCGAACACTATAACGGCCGAAGGACCATTTTATGTGGTAGTCGCTGATAATAAAACCACATAAATGGGATGATGGTGGACTGTAATTAATATATTATGCACAAGGTACAAAATTAATAAAGGCAACGTGTTACACAGGCAGTTTGCGAACGGTGAATGAGCTAGTTTCGTTCACCTGAACGGAACGAGTTAATTATTTTTATGTTTGCTTCATATACATGTAATAGGTTGTTAAGTCGAGTTGGACTCGTGCACGTAGGTTCCCTACCAATATCAGGCAAAAACGGCAAAAAAATTTGATGACAAATTGACTACCGTTTTAACGTCAACTCCTTGAGGTCTGACCTTGGACGACTTATGCGGGTAGATCCTTGTGTCGTTGATCAAATTAGTCAATTTGTTTCGTTGCCTTTTGGTGGTATTGATCCCTATAGTTTCGACCCGGCTATGTGTCATAGAATCTAGTACGTTCCACAATTCCGCATCTAAGAACCGCGATAACTGGAGATGTAACTCGTATACACAACGACTCACGCACATATATTTTCGACGGTAGTCCGCAATCGCACGACACAACAACTTTTTACTCGCGACACTAAAAAACTTCGTAATCTCGAATGCACTTTAAAGGTTTTATTTGAGCGAATTTGGGCACTACACCATGATCATACACTGCACTCAAATTGTCTGAATTATTTCATCTATTGTTTTTATCTTTTTAAGTCGAAACTTTGTTAATCCTTTTATGACTAAGTTAATATGTACTACAATGTTCCACTAAGCCCTTTTCCCGGAATACAGACAAAAGGTAGTCTATGATGACTCCGTGCGGCACCGCACAATAATTTCAAAGCTAGCCCTGTGTTCCTATTGTTTAAACATTATAAGACGATGCCGCCGCGCAATGCACGTGCAACGTTGTACATGCGCAAGGGAGATAACAATATGGTTTTCCCTCTCTTAGAATTTGTGCGTTTTTTTTCATAGATTCAGTCATAGATTATACACTTATACTGGTATAGATGCGCCACTCCTAAGGTCAAAATGGAAGTTATGTCGTTACCCTGACTACTAGATGGCGCGCAAGTACAATTATTTTTCGCACCGGCCCTATAGGTGGCGCTTGGATACTACTTTTTCAATTTATTTATTTTTATATTAATTAATTTTATTATTAATACAAAAGCAAAGATTAAAAACACTTAAAAATTATATTATAACAAGTCACTAAAATTATCTAGGTCAAATTAAACAGAAAGGTAAAAACAAAAACTTCAAGTTGTCATTGCATAGTATTTATTTATCGCTTTCTTTTATAAATAATCAAAAGCTTTCTTCTTTATCTGGTCATTACCGTCAAAAGAATTAATCTTTCCATTTAATAATTGATTTACTTTCTGATTGTATTTCCTTTTTTCTGCGCAGAAAATTTAAACTTGCTCTTCTCAGGAGCTGAAAGGAACAATAAGTCTAATAAATATAAGTATCAAGTTGTTGGTCAACATCTCACATTTTAACACTGCTTTCACTCATACAAATCTACAGGACACCATTTATTATTATGTAGAGGAAAGTCAAATGAACTTTGAACAATGTGCTTCATTATGTGTCAATAAAATTACATGAATTTAATGGATTATTTAAACATATTTTTACAGTTTACAATAATCTTAGAAAAGCTTTTTTCATTAAAAAGTAACAATAGAAATGTGTTTACTTTTAGAATAATGTAATAAAACTTTATTTAGAAAAAACATTAAACAGAATGAGCCTACAATTATAAATGTAAGTTTACTGACCGCTTGATGAAGTTGTTGCTGGCTCTGCTTCTATTTGATAAAAAATGTCTGATGTTGAAGGAACATCTACATCACATGATGTCAGAATTACTTGGGCATTTTGTTGCGAGGCTGTAAAATAAATATTTGGATCTTTAATATTATTTCAGCATTACAAAAAAAGCTTGCAAGTTAAATTATTATCACTTCTTGACATCTTTATAATAAGAAATTTTGCACAAGTTAAAACCTAATATTATGGTAATTTAGAATAATTTAGTTCTGGTCTGATGATGGAAGGTGGCTAAGGGAACTCGGGATTTGTGTGTCCATATTTTTAATAGCAGCTTTTTTTCAGCATGTTTATAAAATAGAACTATGGTAAAGTATAATTAATTATATACAGGTATGAACCAATAAAGAAAATTGAAATAAATAATAGTAAAAAAGGCTTACGCAAATTCAATGAAGGTATCGCATTTCTAGTCAAACGTCTGCTTGGTGTTTTATAATAATCCTCAGTGTTGGTGGCAGATTCAAATATTATTTTGTTTAACAATTTCCTCTCTCTTGAGTTGCAATATTAAGTATAGACTTCTGCTTGTTTAACTTCTCAGTATGAGGATATTCATAAGAAGGGAAATGGTGTAGAGATCCTTTAAATAAATAAAACAATTATTACTATAAAATCTTAAGCAAACAGTACAAAAATAACATGTCACTTTTATAATGAATAAGTCTATTAAAAACTTTTGTTAATTAATTTAACTTACCATCGATCTCACATTCAATATAACATTTTAAATGAGATGATTTCGGCATTTTTAAAATCCAAGTTATAAAATCGAAGTCCGAGAGATGAAGTGCCGAGTTATCATAAATATTATTTATGCTATCAGTCCGGGGTCCAAGTAACAAGCCAGGTGATATCGTAAAACGTAGGTAGATCAGAAACCGTAAGCAAGTAGTTATAAAAATATCGAGACAATAAAAAACAAGCGAACACTAAACAAAAAACCGAAACAAAACAAAACACAAGTGGAAAAGTTGGAAAATGAGAATTCAAATATGGCTGTCAGTAAAGAAAACTTTTCGCCATAATGTTGCCGCGGTTTAAATTAAGTATATATTTCCACAAATTTAATTTTGTTACACTTTATATTTTTAAATTGAATTACATCCTGAAAAGACCAACACGTGTTAGAAAGATGTATTTAAAATATTTTATTTGCAAAATTATATTCTCCTTCAGCTTATGCCTAGTAGTAGCTGCTGCCCTCTATTGTCATTTATGTCGATCTCCGGATGATAACTGATGACCCTGAATACTAGATGGCGGTACTTTCTATGAAATTTTTGAATCTCATTTTTGTAGGGGAGTTTCATACCCCTGGATTCAGTCTTCTGCAATTTTTTGTAGAAGGCGCCGGTCTGTTTTTCTGTCGTGAGTGTTGTGAATAAATTGTGATAAGTGTAATCTATCCGTTTTGACCCCGGCTTGTTTCTCTTATTCCGATTCTACTACTCTTGACGACCCCGGCTGTACTTTACTGTGTTGATCTGAGTGACTGACCCCGGCTTGTGTTATATTGGATACCGTTTCTGCTGTTTTTGAAGACCCAGCAGTTGATTTCAATGCAAGTACTAGTCATATTTATATTTTTTCATTCTGACGTCATGCCTTAGTTCAGAGATTTAATAATGGATTAAAAACTACATATTAGGTGTGATATATTAAAAATACTTATGTGCCGGCGCGGCAACCAAACTATATGACCGATCGCGCTGGCACGGCGGAGCGGGTAGGATATGGGTGGTTCTTTCTGGTTATCGAAGATGAGAACGAAGGACCAGCAGTGAACTGCACTGCACAGTGGATCCCTAGGAAGGGCGGGTTTCGGGAGTTTAGCTGGCACTGAATTACATGCAACTAACCTGAACTCTAGTCCTCAGCTTCCTGCAGGCGTCCCGAAGCACTTCACTAGGGTTGGCGGCAAAACACGTGACAGCCGTGTATCTTGGCGGCGAGGCGAGCGACAATCAGTGGAGATTGACGGAGCACTTCTTACGAATACCTAGGTAGTTTTCGCGAGCGCGGAGCGGTGCGGTTTAGCGGTTGTATCACTCAACAGGAGGATGAGTGTCCAATATTTAACAAATTAGCGGTGAATCTGCGTCCACGCGGGCGCGGTGCGAGTGGTTGTTGCAGACTACTCGACAATGGCGTCGAATAGATATTCAGTGCAGCGGAAGTGGGAAAGGGATAGAAGATATTACGCAATAAGGAAGCGGGAATACTTATATTTAAAAACGAACGGTTCGCGCTTTCTGGCGCGAACATGCCCCCGGCTTGAAAACCTTTGGTTTTCAAAAGACAAAGAAAGGAAATTGGAGAATGCAAAGGCTGCCGGGGAACAATATAATATTTTACTGTGAAGGAAGAGTGCAAAGGCGGACTACGGGTCTCTTATAGACACCAGTAACCGTCTTCACAGAAGCAACTCTCACGATGCCGTCCTTTCCAGGATAAATCGCAGTAACGACACCGAGAGGCCATGAGAGTGGCGGTAAGTTGTCCGTGACAACGACAACTACAGATCCTATAGTAATAGGACTAGATGGGGTATTCCATTTCTTACGCGACTGAAGCAAATGAAGATACTCTTGCTTCCATCGTTTTGCAAACGATTGAACCATTTGGTCCAGTAAAGCGTAGCGCTTGAGTAACTGAGGCGGCTCGTTCGCCACTTTACTTGCAGGTAAATATTTAAGCGGTGATGACATTAAAAAATGTGCGGGAGTTAACGCACTGGGTTCAGAAGGATCTTCACTCAGTAGAGTTAACGGACGAGAGTTAATTACACATTCTATTTGAGTGAGAACGGTTGACAACTCCTCGTAGGTCAGCAATTGGTGGCCTATGACTCTATAAAGATGTGTTTTAAATGCTTTAACATAAATTTCATAATGTCCTCCAAAGTGAGGGCTACGCGGTGGATTAAATTTCCAAGTTATTTTATTAGCGGCTAATTCGTTACTGAATGATTCGATATAATCATTAGAATTAAGAAGAGTATAAATTTCTGTTAATGAATTTTTTGCACCTATAAAGTTTTTAGCGTTGTCTGAATACAGAGTTGATACTGCACCTCTTCGAGATAAGAAGCGTTTCAAAGCGGAAAGGAATGAACTAGTACTCAAATCAGTGGTGAGTTCTACGTGAACTGCTCGTACCACCAGACAAACAAATATGCAAAGATAACCCTTGATGGATCGAACTCCTCGTTTACGATAAGGGATTAAACTTATAGGACCAGCGTAGTCCACTGCGGTATGCGTGAATGCCTTAGCGTCGTTCACCCTACACGCGGGCAGGTCACCCATCATTGGGAAGACTTGCTTAGGTTTGAGTTTAAAGCAATAATTGCAGCTGTGTACTACTTTACGCACTAGCCTACGACATGAAAGAATCCAATATTTCTGACGCAAAATAGACATAAGCGCGAGCGGCCCTGTATGACTATTTCTACGATGATAGTAAGAAATAAGTAATTCGATAATTCTATGATTACGAGACAACAGTATTGGGTGCTGCTGGTCGTAACTGAGGTCGGAGTGACGCAGTCGACCACCGACTCTCACTAAACCATTCTTATCAAGAAACGGCATGAGTTTCTGAATGGGTCCGGAACAATTTTTACTTAATGTAAGATTTTTAATTTCTTGAGAGAAATATAAGCTTTGCAAAGCTTTTATAATTTGAATTTCTGCGTAATCCAAATCAGAAGAGGTTATAATTTTAGAACGCGGTAATATTTTTAGAAATTTATAGATATATGCGACTGTACGAAGAAGTATCAGCCACGAAGAAACGCGGTTGGAAATATCAAGAAGTGGGTGAACATCGTTCACAGTAGTTATAGTAGTAAGTGCAACTACCCTTTTAGTCTCAGGCAACTCATTATCTGATCTAAAATCGTCACTGGTCTTGGCTGGCCAGTTACAAAAATTTTGTGTTAACCACTGAGGTCCTGTGAACCACAGAGGGTGGCCCGAGATTTGAGAAGGAGTTAATCCTCTCGATAAACAGTCACTAGGATTCTGATTACCAGGAATATGATAAAAATGTTTAGCGGGAATCGCGTTTATAATTTTTGTGATACGTGTTGCTACAAAAGTTTTAAACCTATGAGGAGATGTACAAATCCACTGCAGCGCGACGGAGGAGTCAGTAAAGCAGTAAATGTCGTTCACTTCATGTCGCCTAGCGAACGTATCCACTACGCGACGCACTAGTCTAGCCATTATAAGGCAAGCGCAGAGCTCTAGACGAGCAACAGATATTGTTTTCAGAGGCGCAACCTTTGATTTGGCGCATACCAATCTTGTGATTGGAGGTGAATCAGGATGGTTCTGTACACGAATGTAAACAACACAACCGTATGCCCTTTCACTGGCGTCAGAAAATGCAACAATAGAGATATTAGAACATTCTACTACACCTATATGTCGTTGGAAACGTAAGTGTTGAAGAGCCGGTAACTCTGATAAATATTTTTTCCAAATATGAACAATGTCCGGTGGAGGTTGTTCATCCCAGCCAAGTTTCATTAAATTAAGTTTTTGTAAGATAATTTTTGCATATAAAATAACTGAGGCAATTAGACCAAGCACATCGAACTGACGAGCAATACAAGATAAAATATTTCGTTTCGTTATTGGACGACTATCTAAATTAACCGTGAATCTAAATTCGTCCGATATGGATGACCATTTTAACCCAAGCACCTTTAGATCAGTACTGGGTTCGTCAAAGTTAACGTTATCAGCGGCGTGGCGCTCAGATGTGGGAAGAGACTGAAGTAATTCCTCTGAATTACTCGCCCACTTTGTAAGCTCAAAGCCCCCGGCTTTGAGCAAACTTCGGAGATCGTCTCTGAGCTGCAAACCGATTGAAAGTGATGGTATAGAATAGCATACGTCATCCATGTAAGTATTATGTTCGATAACAGGACATGCAAACGGAAAGCGGGTGCGCTCATCAGCGCAGAGCTGTCTAAGTACTCTCATTGCTAAAAACGGACTGCTCCGAAGGCCGAAACAGACACGATTAAACTGATAAGTTATAAGCGGGTTCGAAGTATCAAACCGGTAAAGGAATTTTTGAAACTTACGATCTTCTTTACTGGTAATTATTTGTAAGTACATCTGCTTTATATCAGAAATAAAGGCTAGTTCATACAAACGAAAATCTAGTAATATAGTAAATAAATCATTTTGAAGGTTTTCACCAGTGTGTAAAATGTCATTGAGTGACAGCCCTGAACTGGTTTTACAACTAGCGTCCATTACCATACGCCACTTTGTGGTAGTTTTGTCTAACCGCGCCACGGCATGGTGAGGTATATAATAACCTGAGAGTTGGATGTCATTAGGTACAATCGAAATGTAACCTTTTGTTAAATACTCCTGTATAATGGAATCATATTCAACACGTAGTTGAGATGAACAATTTAATTTGCGTTCTAGAAACATAAAACGTTTCTTTGCTGTAGTGTAAGATTCACCAAGACAATCTGGATTGCGAGAAAACGGCAGAGAAACCGAGTAGCGGCCCGCACTAACACGGGATACGGTTTTAGTAAAAATGGTTTCACATTCTACAGCGGAAGGGCTAGAGGTAGGTTTGAATTCAACCTCCTCCAATTGCCAAAATTGTTGTACAATTTTATCTAGCGGTGCGGGTTCCAGCGATGAACATAAAGATATACAAAAGGAATTAGCGAAATTAATTGGAGCGTTCCCAATTATTGTGTAACCAAAAATGGTTTCGAAAGCGGTAGGCTTATTAGGTGGTCCAGTGACGCGACCCGACAGCAATATTTCAGAGAAAAGCGGAGCACCTATCAGAATATCCACTTCTGATGGTGAGAAGAAATGAGGATCTGCCAGAGGCAAACCTTTTAAATAAACGAGATTAGTCATATTAATAGTTACCGTCGGCAACTTATCCGTTATTCTGTCGATAACGAAAGCGGAAAGATTTATATTATTATTATTAATTCGCGAAGATAACATGAGAGAAGTCTCCCCCTTAATAGGGTTGGGAGCGGAGCCAATGCCCTTAACAACATAACGAGATAATTTATTGAAAGGTAAATTTAATTTATTACAACATGACGAAGTTATAAAATTATTTTGCGATCCTGGATCTATTAGCGCACGAACACAATGTTGAACACCGTTAGAATCAGTTGCATACACCTGCACGGTACCCAATAGACAAGTATTATTATTATTAAGTTGTGAATTACATAACAAAACATTAGAATCAAAAGCGCGCGGCGCGCACAGCTGATTTTGTGACGTACTTAGCAGCGCCGAAGGAGCGTGGAATGACGGCGACTGCGCCGAGTCGGGCGCAGCCGGCCCGGAGGCCTCACTGTTTATATTCGTCATTTGTTTACGACACAACAATGAATGATGACTAAATTGACAAAATCTACATTTATAGGTAGATTTACAAGATTTATAAGTATGAGTAAAACTTAAACAATTAATACAGGCATTGTGTTGTTTAACAAAATTGAAACGTTCATCGACCTTATATGAATGAAACTTGGGGCACTTATATAAAACGAAATGATCGGTTTGTTTACATAGTGAACAGTCTTTACTGACATTAGATGCGGTTACAAATGCATGTGTAGCTTTCGACGACTTATTCTGAACGAACTCAGTGTTTCTTTTAATATTATTTGGCGGGAACGAAAGCGGGACCGAGCCTGTGCGTTCTAATATTTTCGTTTGTTCGCGTAGAAATATTACCAGCTGATCATAAGTAGGCATCGGTGTACCGCGTTTATATAACTCAAATGAACGTGCAGTACTTGGATCAATTTTCTTTAAAGCGAGATGTAGAAACATGAAATCTACTAAGTTATTTAACTTAAGTGATTGTAAACTCGACACTGCAGTAACGAATTTATCCAAAAATAATTCTAAATTTTTATATGAGGCATTACTAAAAGATTTAAATTCAAATATTTGATCCAAATATGCTGAAGCTAAATTACGTTTGTCATCGTACTTATCGAGCAGAGATTGCCAAATAACACGATAATTATCACCGTTTGGAACTATTCCGGAACACACGGAAAGTGCCCTACCAGACAATTTACTTATCAAATATTGTACACGATCGTGATCCGTGAGTTCAGGGTTTTCGTGAATTATTCGCTTATAGGATTCATAAAATATGGGCCACATTGTGAGGTCACCAGAGAAACACTTGATATCTAATTCCGGGAGCCTAATAGATTTAGGTTGGTTAATGACCGAATTAGTTTTGGAATTCAACTTTTCGTATTTATATTTGCAATGACAATATAAATCCTCAAACGAGTTAATAGACTGATAGTTAACTTTGTATGACTGATCAATTGATAACTCGGTGTCAATCAATTTATCAATTATTTCTTTGTATTCAGTTCGCAAACTGTCTAAGGAAATTACGCTACTTAAAAACACATCTTTAGAGAGTTCATCGTCAAAAGCCTTCAACGAATTGTCGTAAATATACTGCAATCTGGCGAATATTGAATCACGTTTTCCTATTAATTTAAGTCGATCGATTTCTAACGGATTCAATGATTTAGCATCCTCGTACATTTCTTTTCCTTTTGTACGAGTTGTCATCTTAATAGAATTCTGTAATTAACTCGGACACGGAATTTCAACAATATGAAACCTAGGAAGGTAAGTAGGAATTTAGTAAAATTAGGATACCCACTTATACGCGGGAAAGTATAGCGGTGCGGAGCGCGCCTCAGTGTAGGTACCTACTCAAGCGCATGCGCGGAATAAACGCGTCACGACAGGTTCGAGAATTTTTTGAATGAAACAATTTAGGTTATTCACGAGTACGTGAAGTACCTAGCTGGAGGCTAGTAAGCTTATAAGCGGAATATATAGTCAAATGACTGGAATTATCAATAGACTAGGGAAAACATAATACCTATTATGAGTTAAGTAGGTATATGAATAGTCCGGCTCGAATGGACCAGAAATTATGTGCCGGCGCGGCAACCAAACTATATGACCGATCGCGCTGGCACGGCGGAGCGGGTAGGATATGGGTGGTTCTTTCTGGTTATCGAAGATGAGAACGAAGGACCAGCAGTGAACTGCACTGCACAGTGGATCCCTAGGAAGGGCGGGTTTCGGGAGTTTAGCTGGCACTGAATTACATGCAACTAACCTGAACTCTAGTCCTCAGCTTCCTGCAGGCGTCCCGAAGCACTTCACTAGGGTTGGCGGCAAAACACGTGACAGCCGTGTATCTTGGCGGCGAGGCGAGCGACAATCAGTGGAGATTGACGGAGCACTTCTTACGAATACCTAGGTAGTTTTCGCGAGCGCGGAGCGGTGCGGTTTAGCGGTTGTATCACTCAACAGGAGGATGAGTGTCCAATATTTAACAAATTAGCGGTGAATCTGCGTCCACGCGGGCGCGGTGCGAGTGGTTGTTGCAGACTACTCGACAATGGCGTCGAATAGATATTCAGTGCAGCGGAAGTGGGAAAGGGATAGAAGATATTACGCAATAAGGAAGCGGGAATACTTATATTTAAAAACGAACGGTTCGCGCTTTCTGGCGCGAACAACTTATTTGGGAGTATTCGAACAGAAGCATTACTTAAATTATGTATTTGTTTACTTGGAATTGGTTACAATAGGTTTTTTTAATAGTCATTCAAGAAAGTTGTTTTTACTAGAGTAAATTTTAAAATATCTAGTTCTTTTACACATTTGTAAATTAGGATTTTCAAAAGACGTAAAATATTAATAAAAGATATTGTCGGTTTCTTAGATGGATAACGTCGAACAAAATCTTGCCAACTTTTCATACAAATAGGTGCTTGTAGTCGTTCTTGCATCCAAGGTGTCGTCAGATCTGTGCTTAATTTTTTCATAAATTCTTTGCGGTTCATTGGTTTTTCTTGTTTATTTATCTTATTGTGACAGTATATTATATAGGAGTTCACAAACGCCATATTCAACATTCCGTAAAAGACCGCCATCGGCCACCTATTAGTCTTCCTGTTAGCAGCTGACTTACACATCTGATCAAAGGAATCAACGCCGCCTTTTGTTTGATTATAAAACAATATCATATCCGGTTTGCCGTTACTTTCATAGATAACGGAATTTTCATCACAGGAAGACATTAAAAATACCATTTTCGACGACTTTGGTTTATAGGAAACCAAGGTCAAAGGGCCATCAAAGCAAAACATTGAGGATCCTACCGGCCGTGAGCGAGAATTCTTGATCTCTTCAGGTATTTCTCTTTTGTTAGACCTGATGGTTCCTACTATTGTTAGGTTGTATGGAGCCTGGAGCATGGTCTTACCCAGTGTTGCCGCTTAGGAAAAAAA
This sequence comes from Plusia festucae, assembly GCA_950381575.1. Lineage (NCBI taxonomy): Eukaryota > Metazoa > Arthropoda > Insecta > Lepidoptera > Noctuidae > Plusia > Plusia festucae. The sequence continues at coordinate 3,134,104 of OX494457.1, forward strand.
AGTCCCCAGACCGCGATGCAATAGTCCGTAGATTTTGAAAAAAAAATGACAAAAAAATCCGCTATTAGTCGCTAAATATTTCTAAATATTCCATGTAACAAAATATGGTGTAAATTAAAGCAAGTTTATATAACCAAGCATTTAATCATTGTCTACGCTTCGACTGGACTTGAATTAGGGAGAAATAAAAAAAACGTGTACTGCCGTGTTGAATGTATTTTTTTCGAGAGAAAGAACAAAATGGCGATTATGGCGAACTGTCAATTATTATTAAAAGCTAAGAAAACATCTACATTTTTTATTATAAACTACGTAGAAGATGCTGCTTGCCGTCAAACGGCACATTGACGTGCTTATCGATTAGTGCCTTAGTGGTTTATATAAAGGGTCAATAGATGGCGCGCAACAATCATAATAATCAAATCTATATTCTTCTGATATCAATAGATCCCAAGTTCTTCAGAAAATAAAGATGTATTGGTAAATACAAGCGAAAATACAAGCGAAACATGTGTCATCACATTACAGGTCAGTAGGTTTAAACTATGGCAATAATAAATAATAATATTCATGACAATACAATATCTTTACAATGTGCCTTACTTATAATTAACCCTTTTTATTTCAGGATTCAGGACCAGACACATATAATATGAACGCTTTAGAAAATAATAAAATTATTAATCTAGAAGATCAGCAGATAAATGTAAATATCTATCAAAATATCTAGTTTATAGCAAAAAGCAATACATCCAGAATATACATATATACATAATAGATTCACATCTGTTTCCTCATTTCCTGGAGATGCAGAGATGGACCTAACCTTTTATCAGAATGTTCTAATATTCTCACATGCACTTGAAAATACTAATAAGTATATAAAATAAACTTTTTTTTTTTTATTTAGAATATTTTCATAGAACCAATTGAAGTTGATGATGCACAAGTGAATGTTCGGGAAATAACTCCATTAGTGGCGAGCCTACAACAAAAGTATAAGTACTCATGGTATGTCTACGAAATCTATGATGTATTTCGATTTACAACATTTTATACAATATTACAGATTCCTCAAGAAAATACAACTGTGGACACTCCAATTAATAAAAATATGGACAGAATTCAAGCAAAGGTAAATGGTGTATGTACTGGGCGTTATACATAGGTATACATGTTTTGGGAGTACATAGTTCGCACCTATACTTCAAATTTTTATAATTTATTTTACAGATATCTGAAGAAAATGTGGTCATAGTCACTCCAGTTAACAAAAATATGGGCACAATTCTAGCAAAAAAGGTATATATGTAAATACTTAATACATATTATTTAATTGCCAGTGCTAAAAGTTTGTTAACGTTTGTTAAGTTTGAATTTATTTGCAGGTTCTCAAACGAAAAATAATAACAGACAAAATCCCGGAGAATAATTTGAAATCGAGAAAGGTAATTTTTAGACCTTCTGCCAGTAATGTTAAACTTTCTTTGTACTTCATTCAACCATTAATAGAATTTATTAAACTTTTTTGTTATTTACACTTACAGAACCATGATGACTATATAAACAGCATGCTAAGCCATAGCAAAATGTTAAAAGATGAAGAACATATGAGGCGAATGGAAATGGCTGAACAAGAGCATGCAATAAAAATGGAAATTCACAAAGAAGAACTTGCAATAAAAAAAGAAAAACTTAAATGTGCCAAATTAGAAAGGGAAATTTTGGAACTAAAAGTGTGTGAAATGAGACATTAATTTTTTTATATTATATTTTGTGATATTAAATTAAAAAGACCTCTAAGCCCATTTCTTTTTATTTACCTACACAATGATGATGTTGTCCAGTAAAGACTGCACCTGTTCAATTCAACACCACCAGTTTTAACCACCACCTTACATTAGTCATGTAATTACCAGTTAACTGCTTTTAGTTGAAAGTCAGTCTTACAAAAAGTCTTGTAAAATGCATTGTACTGTCTATGTAGTGAAATGATATTCTTGAAGGTACCTAACTTCTATTTAATATGGGTATTTTTATAATTCTTAACAATTAAGCCTTAGTAAAACTTTTCAAAAAGTGAGAGTAAAATAGGTACAAGAAAATAAAACTTCAATTGTTGTATAAATATCAATTGAATTTATTTAAAAATTTTCATTAATAAATGCTGCCCGTGCTGAATTCCCTCTAAGAGAGTTATTTATCAACTGCATCACTGGAACATTGTCATCATCTTCTACAGGCTCAAGCAGATCTTGCTTGTGCATTGCAATATTGTGCAGTATTGCTAATTCAACAATATACAGTTTAGTATTAGATAATTTAGTTGTGAATCCTCGCAATACACAACGAAATCTTTGCTTCCATACTCCAAAGCATCGTTCTACAGTGTTTCGGGTCCTTATATGTGCTCGGTTGTACATTTCTTCTTTTTGTGTATTAGGATGCAGAATAGGTGTGAATAAATAAGGAGTACAAGCATATCCAGAATCTCCTAATAGTCTGCCTTTAAATTCTGATTGCTCAAATCTTTGTTTTAAGCGACATTCATTGAATATTCTTGAATCATGTGTGCTGCCTCGCCAATGTGCCACTATATCCATGATTTCTAGATTAGCATTTGACACTACCTGAAAAAATGTACAAAGCTTCCTGAATAATGAAGTCACAGATTTAAGTGATTTTATTCGATCTGGCTAAGATAATAACTTCAAGAATATTTGAACATGCGTTTAAATATAGAATGAGATCGATCCCTAGTATGAACTATAAAACTTACTTGTACATTTATTGAACTGTATCCTTTCCTATTTATGTAGTATTGTCCTACATTTCCACTGACTTTCGGGATTCGAATATGTGTGCAATCAATAGTTCCTATCACTTGTCGAAATCCATACAATGAATAAAAACTGGCAATCACATTATTCTGCTCCACATCAGTTTGTGGCATTTTAATCCAATAAGCTCTTTGTGCTACCAGTGCTAAAGCAACTTGTTTGCATAGAAGTGATATTGTTGGTTGACTCATTCCACTTAGATCTCCTGCATCATCTTGAATCTGATGAATTAAAAAATATTGACTCATTAAATGTGTAAAATTATCTGTTATTGATCTGTGAAATTGGTGACACTTTTATTTACTTACCTCTCCACGGGCCCATGTTCTTATTGCAGTCAAAACTTTCAGATGGGGTGGTATAAAGCCACCTCTTGCATCACCAGCTAAATCATTTTTCACCATGTCAATAATGAAAACGGCAGTAGATCGAGAAAACCTGTACTTAGATTTAAATTCGGCTTCTTGAAGTTCTTCTAGTGGATTCTTACGAATTTTATAAAATTTCGCACGTCTCATTATTGGTGTCTGATTTCTAATCTCATTTATTTCATCGATCACCCCTAAGTCATCAATAAAATAATCTCTATTCATCTTATTTACACAACAAACAAAGATTTGATTCAAATGTCAGAATACCACACAAACAGAGTTGCCCAAAGAGTATAATAATAATAAATAAGGAAGGAGACTTTGTCTTTTTCTACTAAAGATGTGTATAGTCTGTCTTTAAACTCATGATAAACTATGTTGATCGAAGGATTAACTTTTAGTCAGAGAGTAGAGTCAGATTAGTTTACTCCCTCCTTATTCTATGTTTATTAATACTAATTTTAATTAATTTAAACTTAAAACTTGGAGTAAAGTTAATCTTGCTTTAGTCTTTATTTATTAATGAGGCTGTAAAGGTTTAAACAAGCAAAAACGTCATCTATTGCGATGTCTTTGTGAGTATTGAAACCTGCAGCGTCAGCGTCCTTGTATTTTAATACATGAGCCCAAAATTGTACAGTATCTGTGGTCATGATGTCCCATTTCACAAAATGAATACTGTGCCATTTCTTTAAAATGTTTTCAATTTTTTCCTCCTCAAAACCTAATTCCACAGCGAGTTCAGCGATTGAGTTATCTTTTAACTGTTTTAAAGTGTTATCTACAGATAATTGTTTCATTTTTTGTAAGGTCATGTAATTACTGGGTAAACGATATTGAATTTCTTTTGCCAAACGCACGGTAAAATCTTTTGCAAACGTAGGTCGATTAACTAGTTACGGCGTTATGGGAATCGCAAAATAAATACTTGATTTACTGAGTGATGGAGTAAGTTTATTAATATAAATTAAAGAGCAAGAATGCCGACCGACCGAACCGGGAGATGAGTAGTTACTGAATATTTTTACATTTGAGTCTATCGATTGATACCGTATCCTCGCGGCCACGTATATATAACACGAATGTTTTATCCTTCCTAGAAATTACTCTATAAGGGCCGTCATAAGTTTGCTGTAATGGAACTTTGACTGTATCGTTCCGAACCAACACGTGAGTAGAGTTATTAAGGTCCTTGAAAATGAAAGTGCTTTTCTGTCCGTGTTGAGTACTAACGACAGGCTGGAGCTTATTATTAAAATGCGAACGTAGCTCTTTAGCAAATTCAGCCTGCATAGTTTCGTTAGTCGGATTGTCACCTACAAATTCCCCGGGGAGGCGTAAGCTCTGTCCGTAAACTAACTCTGCGGATGTACTTTTCAAGTCCTCCTTCCAAGATGACCTAATTCCTAGCAAAACGGTCGGGAGAATTCGCGTCCAATTACTGGTTGCTGCATTGTGACACTTTAGTGCACTCTTTAATTGACGGTGGAAACGCTCGACCATGCCGTTAGCTGCAGGGTGATAAGCCGTCGTTCGAAAATGAGCCGTACCGATCAGGGCATTGAGATCTCTGAATAGGTGTGACCCAAACTGTTTTCCTCTATCTGTTGTGATTCTAAGTGGTATGCCGAAACGAGCACACCAATTGGAATAAAATGCACGCGCTACTGTGTCGGCTTCTTGATTGACAATGGGAATCGCTTCCGCGGCCATCTAGTAAATCGGTCTACAGCAGTAAGACAATAACGGTATCCCTCAGAATAGGGCATTACTACAATGTCAATATGTACATGTTCAACTCTAGATGACGGAAGTGTAAACGTTCCCGGCGTTGTAACGACGTGACGAGACACTTTTGATCGTTGACAATCAACACATGCTCTGGCCCATAACTTAAAATCAGAATTTATTGAGGGCCAAACAAATCGTTTAGTGATAAGCTTAGTCGTAGCCCTACTACCTGGATGGGAGGTATTATGAAGCATATTAAAAACGGACTTTCTGAATGGTTCCGTAATAAAAGGCCTAACTGTTAGGGTAGAGAAGTCACAAAAAATTGGTTTGTCTGACTCTGGCAAATGAACAAGACGTAATTTAAGGGACGAGTTTCTATTGTCAATTAAGCTTTTACGCTCCGTGTCATTTTGTTGCGAGAATGCAAGAGCTTTCCAGTCTATCTCAGTACTTACTGACTTTTGCAAACGTAGGTCGATTAACTAGTGTCGGCGTTATGGGAATCGCAAAATAAATACTTGATTTACCGAGTGATGGAGTAAGTTTATTAATATAAATTAAAGAGCAAGAATCTCTCCCGGTTCGATCGGTCGAAATGTAAAAATATTCAGTAACTGTTTCTGAATATTTTTATATTGTAGCATTTATCGAAAACTTGGGTACGTTCGGGGCGGCGTGTTAACACACAAATTTGTACAAAGGTTTTTACAACAAGGTTATACAATAAAAATAGCGCAGTTAAACATATGCAAAAGATCTTAATAAAAATCCAACGGGCATTATTCTAAATTCTTAAAGCTAATACAAACAATAAACCAATTTTGCAAGGAACAATAAACAACTACAATAAACTATTGTTAAACTTGGATAGCCAAGGAAAGAAATTAGCCTGTAATAAAACATCTGTGGGCTTGCGTGAGAACCTAAAGCTAGCGGTACTTTGCAGTTAACTTACAATACTATTTACATAATAAGTTCACTAAAGTAATACTTATAATATTAATAACTAATTAATGAAGACGCCACACATCAAATTCGCATGTTCCTAACATATCGCGGCATTACATTTGTAACAACCGTTCAGAGTCTTACTATCTTTGTTTCTTGGACAGAAAGAACATCTCAGACTGAGACCTTCTTGGTTGCTTTTGTGGTGGTCCTGGAACTTCTTCATGCAATATTTCATGCACGCGTCTTCTTATATCTCGTGGTATGTGTGGATTGTCTTTTCTTTTCCTAATGTGGTCTTCGAGCAAAGAAAGTCCCAATTGCTTGATGAAGTTCTTCCTAAGATTAGTTTTCTTCCTTTCAATGCTGTTATTCAACATATGCACAATAAAAGCATGGTTCAGCATAGAAAAGAATACGGTAAGAGGCCAGCGTTTGCAGTTGCGGGTAACATCGTATGTTCTTTCAAGTTTATCGACAATATCAACTCCGCTCTTTGTCGAGTTGTAAAACGTTATAATAGACGGCTTTCTTTTTCTGGATCCACCTCATCGTCATGATGTAATGAGGTCATCATGTGTACACATTTTCGTGGCTTTGGTATGTAAGATACAATAGTTATGTCTTTTTGGAATCCAAACACAGATGATTTTCCTTCACGTCTAGCTTTGAACTGAGGTGGAAGGCATGTCTTGTTCGACCTAAGTGTACCAGCGGCAGTCAATTTGTGGTTTTTTGAGCAAATTTTCAGCAGTTTCATAGCTCGTAAAAAAATATCCATGGAATTTTTTTTTCCTGATCCAGTCACGCATCTCACCAAACGATCAACAACAATTCAAACGGCTTATTACTCATTGTGTAAAATGTTTTAGCATCCACTAGAGCGTAAATTTTCAACCCATACTTAGCCGGTTTCGAGGGTATGTATTGACGAAAGGCACATCTTCCTCTAAATGCCACGAGTTCTTCGTCTATGGTCAAGTATTCATGCGGCGTATAGGCATTCTGAAAGTTTTTGATGTCAAAAACATCTCAAATTCATAGTACCTCAAACTTAAGAGGATTCTATCAGCATTATCGGAATAATATATTTTAACAACGTAAAAATATATTAGTTTTTAGTTTAGGTTTAGATTTTAATAAACGATATCCCATTCTGCTCTTCTACTCATCACTTCACTAAACTTTACTTCAGATCAACATTTACACAATATGCACGCTGGACTACAATTATTGCTCGCTTGTGTACGGGAAACTGTTTGGCCGATTAATGGCCGTAACTTAGCTCGGCGCACAGTTAATACTTGCGTCACATGCAGACGCCTTCAAGGCAAAACTATAACACCTATGATGGGCAACTTACCAGCACAGCGTGTGGCACCTGACTTGCCTTTTCTTACCACTGGTGTTGATTTTGCCGGTTCATTTTATACAATAAATAGAAGGGGTCGAGGTGCTCGCGTCTCTAAAACTTATGTGTTTGTTCGTGTGTCTTAGATTTAAATGTATTCACCTGGAGGCCGTCAGCGATTTGTCAAAAGATGCTTTCATATTGACTTTACGTAGGTTCATTTCTAGACGGGGCAAGCCAGCGGAAAGATTTTGTGACAATGGGCGTAATTTTGTCGCGGCGGCAAGGGAAATAGGTAACTTTCTAGCCAAATGTCAGGAGCCTGTGATTGACTATTCCATAAGCGAGGGTATAAATTTCGTTTTTTACTTCCTCATTTAGTTGTTCCCCATTTTCTGTGCACTGATTACTTATTTTACTCTTTTCGTTACTTTTCTGCTTATTATTAACACTGCTGTCAGAATTTGAGCTATCGTTGTCACTATCATCTGTGTCGGATTGAAGTATTTCTACTTCTTTGGCTGGGTATTCATCATCATGAATTGAGTCCAGTCGCTAAAAAAAAATTCAATTATTTTTAGTAGATTAATTAATTTATGTTTTCATTTTTTGATTCAATTTTTTTGGGAAAGAATTAAAATATTAAAATCAACATGATATTATATTCAAACAACGGTTATTCAATTTTGCTATGAAAAATATTTTCAGGTATTTATATGAAAGCAAAACAAAAAACATTTAAACCCAAAATCTCTAAATATTGAAAAGATGTGTCCATAATTCAATTAAAAAAAATTAGAAATTTGATTAAAAAAAGATAAAATTATGGCATTTTTTTTTACACGAGAAAATTTCTTTGAATCATGATTTAGTGATGAAGCAATCTTCGGTTTCCTCGCTCTTAACCAACTATATTTTAATTATAACAACTGAACGTGTTGTAATAGTAAACTTAACAAAAATACCTAATTTTAATTACTTTATGAATTAGGTAAATACAATATCTTACGTTGTCATCCGTAATTAGCGACATTAAATAATTTTTGGCCTTTTCTGCTTCTGTCTCTTTTCTACTACGTAAATTTCCCTCTGTCTCACTTTGGGATCCTGACAAATAATTAGCTGTCCCATGACTGCTTTATAGAAAGTACCAACTTGTCGGGGTTGGTTTTCCAATAACTTAACGTAGGTAACTTATTTATATAGTGGGCATTGTCTATCCGAATGAAGCATGATGGTACTTTAGAATCATAACAAGCATCGGCTGCATAATCACTGATCGTTGAGTAACCAGCAAAAGCTTGAACAGCTGCAGTAATTATGGCCCGGCCACCGTCAATAACTATTTCTTTCGGCGAAGCAGCACCAGATTTTATCCACTGTGTCAACCAATAATTAATGTCACTTGAGTCATGTACTTCACTTATCATTTGTACTACAGGAAACTGTGCATCTTTAAAGCCGACCACTCCGTGATACACATAAATGGGTCGAAGTTTTGCCTTTTCATTTTATTTGATTCTCCTTACGATTTTACCTGTAGCGTCTATACACAAGCAGCTATTAAGTTATCGAATAACAGATATCACGTTTGACCTGTTATAACCCATCTCTAAGGCAACGGCCAGACAGAAAAGACGCAGGACGAGGGCGGGGCGCGGACCCGGCGCAGACAGGGCGCCGTCACGACTTATTAACAAAATATATAGAAAAGACACGGACCCGTCTAGCTAGCTCCGCACTAGAAGCTTTTCCCGGCATTCAACCGTCCGATTTTGATACAACAACATGTCTTGTTCTGAAGATGAAGATGTATTGGCACTGGTATATCTCGCTAATCTACAGAGGGTTAGACGTAACTGCGTACATCCGGTATGGCTAAGCAATGGACAGAATAGTTTTTTTTTAATAATGGAGGATCTACATTATTATCCTGATCGTTTTCAAGAAGTATACAAGATGACTCCACAATGTTTTAACATTATTATGTCCAAAGTGGAGAATGCTTTACAGAAAAAGGACACAAATTGGAGAGAATGTATATGTCCTGAAGAAATCCTACTCGTGCTGCTAAGTGAAACAAATAATCTTTAATCATTTTTATATTGTTTGAAGATTTTGTTACAAAATAAAAAATTACCAAACATAATAATCAATTATTTCAAATTCAAATGTTACAAATTCTCCAAATTGTTCGACGAAGGTGATTCATTATTGTAACACTGTGTATTGCGCATGGGTAGATGAAGCCGAAATGACAGAATATGGTGACAAGTTGAAATACGTATTTTCATCTTGTCGACAGCCTTCAAAATGTTGATAAGCGGATGAAGATGATACATTTCGTGGTGATGTTGGAGTTGCAATATTTTTAAATGCGTGTTGTGGAGATGCAGGTGGATTATTTAGAATAGCTGTTGTATCACTGGAGGAGGTGCGATATTTTTAATAGTCTGCTGTGGAGCTGCTGGAGCCGCAACATTTTGAAATGTTTGTTGTATTGGTGGAGCTGGAGCATAATATGGGACTGTGTTGAATTGAGAAATACAGGCGGATGATACGATATTTGATGTCGATGTACTGGTAGATGTTGCCTCGTTTTCATCCAAGATTTGTGTCGCTAATTGAATCACTCCCATCTTGAACCTTCTTTTTGGAACCACATTCATGGCCTTCATTTCAGGCAACATACTAAGGCGGGTCAATAAGTCCGTGACTTTTTGAATTTCTGACCTCTTTACTGAAAAAGCAACACTACTCCTGTCAACAGGCATCTTCAGTTGACTCCTGTCAAAATTTAATCTTACTGCGTCAGTTAGTTTGTGTTTTACAGCTACCTTTATCAGACTACCCAGTAATTTGAGGAAAAAACGGAAAAAAGTGAATTTCGTGTGCTTATTAAGCATTATTTTTTGCGAAAAAAAAACCATTACCGAGACCAAGGCTAAGCTTGATAAATACTATGGGGACTCTGCACCATCGATTTCAATGGTAAAAAAGTGGTTTACTGAATTTCGTTGTGGCCGTACAAGCACTGAAGATGCCGAACGTCCTGGACGCCCAGTTGAGGTCTCTTCACCCGAAACAATCGAAAAAATTCACGATATGGTGTTGGCCGACCGAAGATTAAAAGTGATTTAGGATTATAGGATTTTACCCCTACTTTCGCAGCTTTGGTGGCAATTTTTTGTGCGAATGACAGACGACCTTGCCATTTGAGGAGAGATTCATCTATAGCGATCTCCTGTCGCGGAAGATACAGCGAGCAGGTCAGTGGGTCATCTTAGGGGCGGAGTGAACTTCTTTTGCAAGTGATCTATCACTGGCTGTATCTTATGCAGCTTTTTTTCGTCATTTGTCAAAGTCTGGTTGTCAGTCGGGTCACTAAACTGCAAAAGTCTTTTCAATAATACAAATCTGTTGTAAGTCATTATGTCAGCGAAATATTTTAATGTGAGATAGCCATTTTCCCCCCAATAATTTTTCTCGACAGGATTCGGGAACAAACCCTGCAAGATAAGTATTGCGAGGAACTTGGCTATCTCATCTCTGTCCACATTTTTAAAATAGTTTAGTCTTGAGTGAGGGGTCAAATGTTTGTCAATCTTTCTAGTTGCGTTTTTATTTGTCTGTCTTATGATGAGGTCAAAAAGATCGTCGTCGAAAAATTAAAAAAAAATGTCGAGTGGGGTCATGTTATCAGTCACTGGGATGGCACCTGACTTGCCTTTTCTTACCACTGGTGTTGATTTTGCCGGTCCATTTTATACAATAAATAGAAGGGGTCGAGGTGCTCGCGTCACTAAAACTTATCTGTTTGTTCGTGTGTCTTAGATTTAAATTTTTCCTCTAGCTCTTTCTTTTTTTCTTCTTCAGAATTTTTGTATGATAAACAGATCACATTGATCTTTTTTTGATTGAAAAAAACTTAAATTAAATTATTTTGTGAATTTTGTATAATATGCTATATAATTGCCAAACTCTTTGGAATCTTTGTTTTGGTCTTCTACGAAGTCATTGTATAAGTCTTTGATTGTTTTTCCACCATCAATAAATTGTCTGGAAGTACTAGCTCGTACGTAATGGGATTCTATTTTTGGGATACTTTGAATATGTTTTCTTATGTCACTAGTTAATTCCGAACTAAGTATTGTGTTATTGTGTTTATTGTGGCCTCTCATGTCTTCAAGCATAAAGCCACGATCACGTACTCTGGTTTGCACAGTAAAAATTGTGCGGTCAGTAATATTCAGTAATATTAAAAAATGTTTTACAAACTCTAATTTTTATATTATGGACTGTAAAATAATAAGCCTTATTAGGACGCCGAGGTTTTTTGGCATTTGTGTACTTGTATTTAGGTACTATATCAACCATGCAAGTGGATATGTAAGCTCTCTGCTTATTAAGATCTCCTAGATCCCAGAACTCTTTGAATAAATCATATCTGTCAGGAGTAGATATATTTTCAGTGCATTTCAATTTACACTTTTCTGTGCACGGGATTTTAAGACACTGGCTAGAAATAGTTTTACGGGTTTTCGCTGAAGATACGTATGATTCTCCAGTATTTCGTAGTTTTTTAATTTGGTATTGTTTCCATTTTGTAGGGTTCCTTGTGCGCTTGCGACCTTTTTTATTAATATTCATCTGGGAACTACCATCACTGTCAGACTCTGTAGTGTGAGACTCAAAAATGTAGTTTTTTTTTCTTTTTATTATTAATCAATTTTTCGTAATCAAAATAAATAAATCTAACTGATATATGAAGTTAATGTATTATTATGCTGATATATAATAAATTATTTAATAATAAACTGTAATAATTAAAAATACCTCATAGAATTGAAATGTGTTTTAAAAGTAAACTGCATTAACTCAAATTGATACTCAAACAGTGTTCAAAAAATTAAAACTAAACTGCATTTTAAGTCGAAATATGTCAACAATCCATGAACATATTTTTGTAATATATAATATATAAAACAAAGTCGGGTTTGTTACAACACTTATAACTCGAGAACGGGTGAACCGATTTTCATGATTCTTGATTTGTTGGATTCGTCTCTGTCCCGAATAGCAGAATAAACATTAATAACCATGGAAAATTTACTGTATAATTCACGGGAACGGGGTAAACTTACGTGGGTGAAACCGCGGGGCACAGCTAGTAACGTAATAAAACTAAAAAAATCAGTTTATGATATAATAGTAACATAAAAAGGGACTTACCTGTTAATAATAAACAGATCTAACTCAATTTATTGCGTTGTTCGATTCGTCCTCCTAGCGTAAGCGCTGACGCAACACTGATTGTAGCATTTTATTGGTTACAACTTGTCCGCGCGAGTTAATCAAAAAGAGAGGGACGATCCTTTATTGCATTCACACTTGTTATCGAGCGGGAGTCGGAGCGTACGTATTTATACTATTGGGTTATTACGTTTTATGATTAAATCTCAAAAAACATGATTTTTGAGTTATTACTCTTTATGATTAAGCGTGGTGAAGCAATCTTCGGTTTCCTCGCTCTTAACCAACTATATTTTAATTATAACTACCAAACGAGTTGTAATAGTAAACTTAACAAAAATACCTAATTTTAATTACTTTATGAATTAGGTAAATACAATATCTTACGCTGTCATCCGTAATTAGCGACATTAAATCATTTTTGGCCTTTTCTGCTTCTGTCTCTTTTCTACTACGTAAATTCCCCTCTGTCTCACTTTGGGATACTAAGAGTAACGATCGAATAATTTTTTTTAGCAGTTTCTAGATCCTGACAAATAATTAGCTGTCCCATGACTGCTTTATAGAAAGTACCAACTTGTCGGGGTTGGTTTTCCAATAACTTAACGTAGGTATTTATAAAGTGGGCGTTGTCTATCCGAATAAAGCATGATGGTACTTTAGAATCATAACAAGCATCGGCATAATCACTGATCAATACCTCAAGTCAATAACTATTTATTTCGGCGAAGTAGCACCAGATTGTATCCACTGTGTCAACCAATAATTAATGTCACTTGAGTCATGGGCTTCACTTATCATTTGTACTACAGGAAACTGTGCATCTTTAAAGCCGACCACTCCGTGATGAACATAAATGGCTCGAAGTTTTGCCTTTTCATTATGTTTGACTCTCCTTACGATTTTACCTGTAGCAATTATACACGAGCAGCTATCACGTTATCGAATAATAGATATCACGTTTGACCTGTTATAACCCATCTCTAATACGTCACTATCTTTAACGGTGTGTTCGGATCCCCGGGCGGTCAATTCTTTGCGGGAAATTTGAAATCTAAAATTTAAAATCGTAATTCTAACCCGTCGAGCGACGATTCTGAGCATCATACATACAATAGTAACTTTCGGAGTAGAATTAAATTCTAATTAAATAAGATGAATTATTCATTTGACCTAACGTAATTTTTTTTATTCTTTTTGGAATTTCCATAAAATTTTAGGGAGTTTTTCTGAAATTTAAATTCTCAATAATTAGAAGTTGACTTAAAATGAAAATTAATTCAAGAATGTACATTTGTTTGAACGATACTTAGAATCGTCGCTCTCCAGGTTTAAATGACAATTTTTAATTTTAGATTTTTAATTTTAAGCGAAAAATTTGCTGCCCTGGGCGCGAGAGCGCGGCGTCAGAACACACCATAAGAATTCATGATCCTGTTTTAGTAATTCTCGCTTCAACCACGAGATTTTGTCATGTAATAACCTATTACCATGAATGATACTTTTAATGGTGACGCATAGTAGGCATTAATAAATCTATATAAATAAAAAGGGAAGGCCTGACTGACTGACTGACTCACTGACTCATCAACGCCCAGCCCAAACCCTTGGACCTAGAAAGCTGAAATTTTGCACAGAGGTTTTTTCCTTTATAACGAAGGCAAGGAATAGGGAAGGATTTTTCGAAATTCAACCCCTAAGGGTGTTAAATAGGGGATGAAAGTTTGTATGAAAAAACGTTATTTTTGTAGTTAAAAGTTCCAGATTAAACCTAAAGTGCGTTCGCCTTCGTATTGCTGGCCAACTTTAAACGTCACTTCCATCGATCGTAAACTGTCTTGTGGTAAGTTATTTAATATGACCTGATTATTAGAGGTCCAATTTCTTATGTCAAAGCTTCCTTGTTTATGTATGTAACTAACATCGGTCACTACGGTAGTTGCTGTTGTCTCGTCTTCGGTGTCTCGGCGGGTGCGGCAGCGGGGTCGCGGGTTGCACGAGGTGTGCGCTCTGCAGACTCAGCATCTGTCGGCGGCGGCGATGACAACACGGTGGACGCGAAACTTGACCCCGATATATCGAGTAATGCGCCGCGACGCGTGTTGACTTGGTGTTGTTGACCCAGTTACGCAACAAAACCCAAAAGATTTTGCGCAACTCGACAAATTCGTTATGCAAATCGGGAACGGTGTTTTGGGATGCATCTAACTTCTTCAGCACATCCGCTAAACTTGCCTTCAGAACCACGATGTCTTTCAGCAGACTTGTGACGTCAACATGATCAAACGTGACGGGCGGGAGTTTGTTAAGGTCCCTCGCCACGTATGTCGGTACGTCATCCGGATCAGTCTCCTTAGCAGCGTGATGATGTCCTGTATGCTTTTCTTTGTCCCGTCACGCCGGCGCCACCATCTGATCGCTCTTGTTGAGCACTCTGTACAGGAGCAGCTTAGCAGCAGCAACATCGTCCTCGCTGAAGTTTGTTGCGCAGATTTGGATCGCAGACACCTCATCCATTACGTCCAGCTTCTGCTGCAGAAACGCCAGCAGTTCATTCGCCACAAGTTGTTCACTCATGGCGATATAAATTACGAGTGACGGCTTGCGCCGCCGAACAACGCGAATAAAATAATTGCGATGTCAGCGACACGTCTGTATCGAAACGCAGCTAATCTTGTTGTTCTATCCCTTCGTACTTCCCGCAATACCTGTCTTTCTTGTTCCACATTCGGCACCTGTGGCCGCCCGGGTTCTCCTGTTGTGCCACCGTGGCGGCCAGGCAAACGGCACGCTAGTGTACGCAAGCACGCGGTTTCCGTGTACGCTAGTGTTGTCAGTTTTTTCAGCCTGTAAGGGACTAACGCTTAAATGGCCAAAAGATACAGGATTTCACCTTTTTAGATTTTTTTTTTATTATTTTGCAGAGGTTAAGAGGTGTTGTATTATTTATAGTTCATATAATTATGTAACCCATCGAAGGAGAGAGACCAACTGCGTCGTGACTGACCGTGTTCGCGTTTATCATACCGTCGTAGCACTCACGACTAACCCTTTTTAACAAAAAATTTGTTAAAAATATTTTTTTTTTTACATACAATTATGACTTATAATTAATTTACAATACAACGATTGCATCACCTAGTTTCTGTCTTGCATTATACATACACATCCGTTAAAATGTTATGACACATAAGCAGAAATTAAAACCTTTGTGAACTACAATGTTGCAATACAATGTTCTTATTGATGAATTAAACAAAACAGTTTCTAGAACTTACTGCTATAAACAAAGTACTTAATTTACAAGTATAATTTACTGAGAATTGATAACTGAGAAATTAAACGAAGTGTAAATGTTTTTACGTTAATAACTGAATAACTTCTAGGCCAATACAAAGTAAAGATATTACGGTTTTCTAGTCGGTACCCTTCCATTTCTTTTAAGTATTTAGTTCTCTTTTCCTGTTCTTTTTTTGAAACGTAGTTTTGCTAAAGTTAGGCAGTGTCTACTTCATTTATTTTCTGATGGATTTTGTCTATTGTGTGGCAGCTCACCTTCCAGGAAAAATCAATGCACTTTTTTTCTTATAGCTGTTTTGTCAAAACTATCCAGTTTTTGGATTATGACTAATTAGTTAGTAGTCCCTTTGGCTTTCACTTCAAGGGGGTATCTTTGTATTCCCTCAAAATTGCGTAAATGGCACTTTTACTTATCCCGGTGATCTCTGCAGTCTTATTAACCATAGCTATGTTGGAGCGGTATTCGTTCTCAGGCCATGTATTTTTTGTATGTTTAAATACATTTAATACAATGGTTTTCTCGCCCAAAATCGTACTTTTTTCTTCATTCCGGCACTAGTCGATTCCTGGATAGACGGTCGGCTATGCCGTTGTACCTCCCCGGGAGGTACGCCGCCGAGAGCGTGTTGTTGAGGCGCTCTGTGAGTTTTAAAAGCTTGGATGCTATGAGCTGTAGTATGTTTAAGATCTAAGTATATTTAACCCAATTCAATTGTATTCATTAGTCAGTAATAAATGGTAATCGATCGAGTACGGTTGTTTCAATAATACAACATCCCTACATGGCGACCCTGCCATATTTGGGGCGCGTGACGCGATTTCTATCTCGGTGTGTAGTGTTACGGCTCCAATAGAAATAAATCGAACCATGGAGACAATAATTAAATATTCTTTCGTGCAGAACTGTTTGGTGCAATATAACAAACTGTTAGATACTTTTTGTTAAAAAACCAACCAATAAAATGTGCCGATCAAACGTAGAAAAGGAAACAGTCTTCTTAAACCAGAATTCGGCAGGCGCGAATAATGCCCATATTGAAGAATTGAAAAATCACATTTCGGGCACCAATATAATTCTGCTGGTGATGTGTGTGCTGCTGGGTCTTGGCGCTCTGTATTTGGCGTGGAAACAATATCGAAAATGTCACCACACCTGGATAAATGACCAAATACTGCAAAATAGCCTACGACGATCATTCAGCCGTATCAGAGGTATACGTGGAGAAGAAAATGAAGTCCGAGTTACAATGAAATAGCTGAAGGTGGTATTCTTCTGCTGCGATATTGGTGAAGTGTTATTAGTGCGCGTATAGAGTACGTTAGCTATGCGATTGTGCGATAGTGAAAAAAAAAAAAAAAAAAAAAAAACTTTCGGTTCGACAAATAATATTCAATTCGTTTATGTATCTTAATTTCGGTAAAAGTTTAATGATGGATAATATTAGTAAACTGTAGTGATTAGAATAATAATAATGTGTATTAAAATAGGAATACGGTTTATACCATTGTAATTGAGTAGAGTGATCGCATTCCGATGTATCAACTTACATCCTGTGTCCCCTACTACGGTATCTCACTGCGAGATTGGTATGTATTGAATTATTAATATATTTTCATGTAAAAGGGTATGGAAGATGAATTATTAAAATGCTTAGAAGAACTTAGATTAATACGGAAATATTTAATTAAGAAAGGAAAATCACGATTTAAAGGAAATGTAATAAAAAATAAGTTGCTCGAGGTTGAAATTATTTATGAAAAAAGTAAAGAATTAATTCAATTATGTACTTCCAACCCATCAATTAAGTCAGAGTCACTGACATCGTTATGTTTATTAAATGATGATATAAAATCTTGTTATTTACATATTATTGATTTATGTTCTCCAACTAAGCAAGGCAGTGATAGTGAACTCTCAGAAAGTTCAAATCCAGAATTAATCATGGAGTTCGATTTAAAAACGGCGTGTAGTTTGATTCCTGTAATGAACAATAATGAAAACAACATCAGAAGTATCATTGACTCCGTAGAAATGTATGCTGACATGTTATCAGAATCAGGCAAAAAACTTCTTGTTAAGTTCGTCCTGAAAAGTAGATTATCGGAAAACGCTAAACTACGTATGTCCCACGATTACATATCTGCCAGTGATTTTGTCAAAGACTTACGTGACATTCTTTTGCCTAAAAAATCTTTCACTGCTTTGCAATCGCGACTGCAAAATGCAACACAAGGATGGAGAACAATTGATCAGTATGGCACTGAATTAGAAAAAATATTTACAAATTTGACAATATCACAGGCTGATGGTAATACTGGTAATTATGGCATATTAAAACCCCTAAATGAAAAAATGGCAATTAAAAGGTTTGCAGATGGATTGAGGGATTCTAGGCTCAGTACGATTATTGCTGCGCGCAACTATAACAGCTTAAAAGACGCAATTCAAGCGGCAAAAGATGAGGAGCTGACGGCAGCATCGACTTCGACAGGTGAAGAAAATGTCATGCATTTCTCACGTCGTGGTAGAGGTAAGTGGCATGCTCATAATTCTAACTATAGACAAACACGTGGATGGCGAGGAAATTCCCATTACCAAAATCAAAACAATTTTGGCAACAATTTCATAAGAGGTCGACGTCAACATACTTCATATGATTCGGGCAGAGGTAATGCGAATTTCGCACGTGGAAGGTCATTCAATAATTCCCGTGGTAATGGTAGAGGTACGTATAAAAATTTTAACAGAGGACGCGGACATCAAGTTTATAACGAGAACCGTTCGAGTTACGAAACTCATAGTAATGGTAACAATCATAGAGTGTTTTATAATGACGAAAGTGATAGGAATGATTTCGTGACACAAAAACCGGATGAAATGCAGTTTTTTCGATCTCAAACATAGTATTCTGACATTAACTGGTAAGGCCAAATTTTTAGTATTGTATTTAGGAAATAGAAAATACTTTTGGTTAATAGATACTGGTGCCTCTTTATCCGTAATAAAACGCGATGCATTACCTAGCAACAGTACACTAATTAGGAATGAGACAACCATAAATGGTATTGGGGGTCAGATTCGTTCAACTGGACTTGTTGACTTATGTTTGACTCATCGTGATGAACATCATCATGTTGATTTTAATATCAGGCTTCATGTTTTCGATAACATACCATTAAAGGCTGATGGAATTTTAGGTTTAGACTTTCTGTGTAACAATGCAGCGAATATCAATTTGGAGGCTAATATCATAACATTATCTAAATATGGAATGGAATATTCTTTAGAACTTAGTGATGTCATAGACAATTCGAATGAAACTTTATTCATTCCAGCACGAAGTGAAACAATTCACTACTTATTTGTAAATGTTAATACTATGGACGATTGTGTTATACATAGTAAACAATTGGCAGAAAATGTTTTTCTTGCGGGATGTGTAGGAAGAGTTAAAAATAACAGGTTGCTTGTAAAAATCTTAAACGTAAATGAACATGATATTACTTTACCGATGTTTCAGCCAGAGATATATTCAATTCAAGATTATAATGTGTGTAAATTTAAACCTACCTGTAACAATTTAGAGCGGGCAAAAACTTTATTAGACATTTTAAAATTAGATAATTTAAATTGGGTAGTAATAAAAGCTCCGACAAAAAAATAAGAATTCTTACTGCCTAAAATACTTACTTTCCGACTACTTTCATCCGAATAAAAATGACGAAACGACCGAATCAGATACTAAAATCTTCGAAAAATAAACATAACTGTTTATTGCTATAATACTTTTCTACCAGCTTAAATTACGTTCCACTGAAAATTATGTTTTGGCATTTTTATCTTTACTTGCCTACTATTAATTCATAAATTACCTTCCACATTTCATAGACTGTGGTGCTAATTTAACTACAACGTTATAATGAAAATACTATTCAGAGTGGTTATACAGAAACTAATAAAAAATATTAAAATGTACTTGTAATAATACCTTTTTATGGTATAAATCCAAATAGTTGAAGTAAAGATGAATGATTGTAAACCCCCTAACCTATCTGTAATGGAAAAGTAAAAACATAGCGAGTCGCTTCTGGCACTCGCCGGCCGCTGCCGCGGCACGCTCGCATCGCTCGCTCGGCTCGTGCGGGGGGGTCGCAGTTCTAACCTAACCTAACCTACTGAGTCGAATTTGACACTTAAACCTATCTGCAATGGGCAAGTAGGACAATAATATATCGACCCGAAAACCCCTGTGGGTATACCAAATTTTATAAAAATCGTTTCAACCGTTTCCGAGATTCCAATTATAAAAAAATCTACTTACAAGAGTTAGTAATAATTCAGGAAATTGAGAGCATGGAAATCGATCGAATCGATCGCGCGGGCCGAACAGTTTACGTATTTTCATAAATACTGAGAGGTAAAAAATATATTTTATAAGCAACAATAGAAATTAAAATAGTTCATGCAAGTCGTAAAAATGTGAATATTTTGACTAAAGCTCTGTTGTCGGTAACTTAGTAATTTTGTCGGAGGTTCAGTATTTTATTCAGAAGTTTAGTTTTGTAGTTCGAAGTTCAATTTTATTTAAGGAGATATGTAATTTTAACGTGCTCTTATTTGTCTGTTAAATATAATTTTTCTTTTCGGTATGTTTTGGGTTTTTTTGTCGGTAATTCATTATAACGCTAGTTAATTAGAATAATAGTCGGCCACAGATCGCTGGCGATTAATTTGTTTTTCGGAACTATTATTATTTCCCATTTAAATTCGGAAGAGCGGGAATCTATTCAAGAACTGTGCGCTAAATATTCAGATGTTTTCTTTCTACCCGGAGATAAATTAACAACTACGAATGTTTACGAACAATCTATTACATTAAAACCAAATACTAGCCCAGTTTATGTTAAACAGTACCGACTACCTCATTCTTTGAAAGACGAAGTTAGTAAACAAATAAAAGGAATGATTGACAATGACATCATAGAGGAAGCAAAGAGTGAGTGGTCTAGTCCTATCTTATTGGTACCAAAGAAGAGTGGAAACGAAAAGAAATGGCGATTAGTAGTGGACTATCGTAAACTCAATGACAGTATAATTGATGATAAGTTCCCTTTACCAAATATTACCGAAATTTTGGATTCACTCTCTGGTTCAGTGTACTTCTCACATTTAGATCTTAACCAAGGTTATTACCAAGTAGCTTTAGATAAACACAGTAGAGAATACACAGCGTTTACCACAAGCTCTGGCCAATACCAAATGAAAAGATTGCCAATGGGACTCAAGACAAGCCCAAGTGCATTTAGCCGAGTAATGTCAGTAGCTATGTCAGGTTTAACGTACGATAAATGTTTTGTTTATTTAGATGATCTTGTCATTTTTGGTAGAAATTTAGAAGCCCACAACAAGAATTTAATCAACGTTTTAGAAAGACTTAGGAAAACTAATTTAAAATTGAATCCAGAAAAATGTAACTTTCTACAGAAAGAAATTCTTTATTTAGGACATTTAGTATCAGAGAACGGAGTTTTACCTGATCCAGCTAAAGTTGAAATACTACAAAAATATCCAATTCCAACTAACGTAGATGAAGTGAAAAGATTCATAGCTTTTTGTAACTATTATAGGAAGTTCATTAATAATTTTGCAGGGATTACTTACCCTTTGAATAAATTAACTAGGAAATTTGAACCATTTGTTTGGACCAATGAGTGTCAAAAGGCGTTCGAAGCATTAAAAAATGCGTTAATGACTCCACCGGTATTAGAGTTTCCAGATTTTTCAGAAGACAGTGAATTTGTCATTCAAACAGATGCATCAGGTAAAGCTGTCGGAGCGGTTTTGTGCAATAAAAACTTGAAACCAGTAGCATATGCTAGCAGACCACTTAATAAAGCAGAACTAAACTACCCCACTATTCAAAAAGAATTGGTTGCAATCGTTTGGGCTGTAAAATATTTCAGACCATACGTGTACGGTAAATCGTTTACAATAATGACAGATCATAGGCCGTTAATATATTTATTTTCAATGAAAGATCCATCAAGCAGGCTTCTTAAATTTAGATTAGCATTGGAAGAATATAATTTCAAAATTGTATATGTTAAAGGAAAGGACAACAGCGTTGCAGACGCGTTATCAAGAATATCTATAACATCAGATACTTTGAAACAAATGAATGACGAAATTATGCTAGTCCTAACTCGAAACCAGAAAAGACGTTTAGAGCTAGACAAGCAGTTAAATACATCTACTATAAGTAACCCCGACCAAGAGTGGCCTGATCAACCACAAATAGTTGAGGTGCTTAAAAAACCAAATAATTGTGTAGAAATGACTTTTATAGGACGAGACGAGCTAGATACAATAAAAAAACAAGGTAACTTAGTAGAAAGTGAGTGTTTTGTTTTTAGTCAGTGTAAACAAATTTTGTTTATTAATCTCAACTTTAGGGCACAATTTACGCGAGACGAATTTGTGACTAAGTTAGGAGAATTTTGTAAAAACATGAATTTAAATGAGCTATGCATTGTTAAAAATAATGAAAATAATAGTTTTATCAAAGATTTATTAAATGAAATAAAAAATACTAAGGATTGGACCGGTCCACGGATTTATATATTAAGAGGAGTTAGAATAATAGATAATGAGGAAGAGAGAAACTATATTTTACAAGACTTCCATCTGTTACCCACCGCAGGTCATGCAGGTGTGCGTAGGATGACTAATAATATCAAGAGAAAATACTACTGGCCAGGCTTAGATAAAGACGTCATAAATTTTGTGAGGAAGTGTAGTAAATGTCAGAAAATGAAGCATTGTAGATATGTCAAGGCGCCCATGGAGATAACTACAACGGCTTCGCATGCTTTTGAAAAGATCTATCTCGACATTGTAGGTCCTTTACAAAAAGACTATGAAGGTAACTGTTATATTTTGACTCTGCAGTGCGAGCTTACTAAGTTCGTCGAGGCATATCCTTTGAAAAACAAGGAAACAGTAAGTGTAGCGGATGCATTAGTTAAGAATTTTATTTTAAGGTTTGGGATACCAAATACTATGGCGACGGATCGTGGAACAGAGTTCGTGTCTTCGGTAATGGAACAGGTATGTAAACTCTTAGGGATAACTAAACTGACATCTACAGCCTACCACCACCAATCCATCGGTGCGCTCGAAAATACCCATAAAAATCTAGGTATCTTTCCTAAGAATACAGTGTGACGGTCAAAAGGATACTTGGAGTCAGTGGCTTCCATTTTGGTGTTACAGTTTTAATAACACTGTTCATACAGAAACCAGATACACCCCGTTCGAACTAGTATTCGGTAGATCTAGTGTTATACCATGTAGAGTAAGTCAATATATAGAACCTTTATATAACCCAGAAAGTTATCCTTTAGATCTTAAGTATAGGTTACAAGTAGCACATCAAGATGCTCGTAACAATTTGCTTGTAAGTAAACAAAATCGTAAATATACTTATGATAAATACATAAATGATGTTACATATAATAATGGACAGCTAGTACTCGTAAAAAATGAGACAGCCAATAAATTAGATCCACAATGGCATGGACCATTTGTTGTTTTAGAGGATTTAGGTCCTAATATTAAAATTTTAAAAGGTAATAAATCTTATGACATCCATAAAAATAGAACAAAGCCATTTATAGAATAAGTTTATATTAAATTTATAACATATACAAACTCTAGTTTAATAATACCTAGCCATGTAAAAAAAAAAAAATTGTAACAACATATTTTTTTTTCTTTTATCACCCCCGAGGTGAGCTGGGGGCTAACTCTTGAAACTAATATCAATTCCAATCCAAAGCCAATACAATTCCAATGTTAATTTTGCAGTCACGTGATTCGGTACTCTTGAAAACAATATTGTCAACATTGGATTGAAATTGGGATTGCGCCGCGATTATTTTGTTACACGTGAAGTTAGCTACGTTAAGAGCCGCAATAGTGGTGTTCAACTCATTACGATAAACTGTAAATATGGCTTATAACTGCTTTATTCTTAAAAAAACAAGGCTAATAAATAAATATGATATAAATAGATGTTAATTTATTAATATTAACGTGTTAAATTCATTTGGCCGTAAGAAAATGAATAAAATCATAAAATTTACCATGACTGTGGCTTCATGCGTTATGATCGTTGCCTACACTACTTGAAAAAAAAAACCCAGCGCAGAGGTTCTCCAATTTCAAAAATAAAGTCAAGTGGATAGAAATGAATTCGAAACGCAAGTTTGTTTAGAATATTAATGTAAAGATATTGTTCGCGTTTGGTAACTTTTAAGTACGAAATAATTATTGTCCGTTAAGTTACTCAGTTAATAACAAAGTTTCGACAAGTGGTAAGTAAATATACTATCGTACCTATATACTTTATTACCGTATTATAGAGTAATGTTTTACTTTATTAGATGTTTATTAAATGAAATATTTGTGTTTTGTCGTTTTCGTAAATTTCCTCAAACAATTCCTTACTCACCCTATAATTCGCTTTAAATTCGTCTTAATTCATAGAAAACGCTTTGTCCGTATACCGCATCATCCGACGCTCATCTCGTCTTTGTTTTAATTGTTTTTAATGCGAATTACCTAAAATACTGTATATAACTGCTAATCTTGCCATATTAATGACTTATTACTTATTAAAAATCATTTAAAACGCAAAACAATTTCTAAAAAGTTACACTTTTGTTATTGGAAAAATCACAATCCACAAACAATCCCAACACAATACTGACGCAATTCGCAGCTGTCAAAATACAGTCAAGAGTGCCGTTTAGCGCACGCCAATCCCGATCCCGATTCCACTTAGTTCCCCAAATAGACACGCAATTTAAAACCAATGTGGCGCTAGCATCGAACTCAAGAGTACGAAACATTAAAATTCCAATGTCGATCGATTGGAATTAAAATCAAGAGTAAGCCCCCTGTAGTATGTTTAAGATCTAAGTATATTTAACCCAATTCAATTGTATTCATTAGTCAGTAATAAATGGTAATCGATCGAGTACGGTTGTTTCAATAATACAACATCCCTACAGCTATATATTTGTTGAGCCCCCTGAGGTCGAATATGGGGCGCAAACCCCCATGCGGCTTCTTGTTTAAAGACATTTCTTATCCAACCTGCTATAATGGTACGAGTAGCCTGAGTGGCCTGATCAATTTGAGAATGTAATGGCTGCGACGATGATGGACCTATAAAAAGAATTAAAAAAAAAAACAATTTTAACTCTAGCGACACTTATGGGAGATCGTTTAATAACGTAACCTACTTTACAATTAACTATTAAGTATAATAGTAGTATAAAGTCTCAGTTTTAATTTTTTTCTTGACATTACTGTATCGACCAAAAACGCAATATATATTCTCATATTATCTTCATCTATTAATGATGCAAAAACTGTTTGGTCTTTTTTTTTTAAATACCTGAAAAGACTACTTATCCTTTATTATAAAATGCTGCCGTGTTATCGCAACCCGTAAACGGATGGAATTCTGGATGACTTTAGCATAATTTGATTCCTACCTTCGACGCTAAATCGGTGCAATTAATGCAATCAACAGGTTGATTAATAGTCTTTTTTGTTGCTGAACTGGCAAGGCAAATTATGTGCATATTTCCTAACATCTACTTTTTCCTCTAACTTATCCAGCCTACTTCTCTTAGCCCGTCCTTCTTCCTCTTCTGACAGCTGACGTAATTGATGGCAAACCTCCAATCTCGTTAGAAGAAGAAGGCGCATTGGTTTAATGGCATTAATTAATATCTCGACCGTTTAATATTATTCACTATAGACGAAACGCTCTTCACAAGGCCTACTTTAGCATACAGACTTTCATTTCTCTATAGGGTTTCTCCGCAACATATTCTGCATCATCTGTAGGTTCTATTTCTTTAAGTTTTTCTATTAGCTTACAATAAGCAGCATTCCGCTTATCTCTGTTATGGTAATCTTTATTTTTGATGTTCCATAAACAGGTTTCATTTCGATATATTTGTATGAATTCTTCTAGTACATCGCGGTTCGACATATTGCAATAAACACGTCCGCAAGGGAACACTTCCGTAGCATCAACCGAGCGCTCGCAACACACACACTCAAAATTTTAATGAAAGAGTGGACAAACTGTTTGGTAAAATAAAAATACGTAAATTCATATTTCTTCCTTCCATTTGATTTCTCATTAAATTTGATCAAAGTTTACCACAGACAGTCATGCCAATTTGACCAAACTGTTTGAACTAGCATGTTTGATCAAATCACTCGTACACGTCTATGGCGGCCATAATTCTAGAAAACCGATGACATAAATTAAGTAACACACAGTACTTGTAGTAAAATTACGCAGTTTTCGCATTTTCTCCCATCAAAATCTGATTACCGAATTCTTTATAATCGTTCAAAATACGTCTCAATAAATCTGGTAACTAGATTGTTTCGTTGACGTCATACCCAGCCTGTTTTTTATGAATTCTGTATTTGCGTTTGCAGCAGTTCATCCATCGCTTCAAGAGTTCACATTAGTTGTGGAGAAATACTGGATAAATACAGTCACATTTAGGTATAGGACCTCATCGCTACAATAAGAGCGCAAAACATCATAGGCCGAATTGAAAACATGAACTGAACCAGTACGCTCCGGTCCAAAACTGTTAAAAAAAAACCTCGCGCCTTCCAGGCGAGGGGAGATCATTAGCTTCATTCTGGCGTCAAAAATACATCGTCATTTTGGCACTCGGCAGCATCTTTTGGTTCAGCAGCGTTTCCCTCAGCCCTGGCAGCATCTTCCATTCTCGAATGGCGTCTCGTCAAAACATCCGCCGCCAAACTTACCAATTTGGGGCGGACGTCCTGGTCGCACGGCCAGATTTCG
Source organism: Plusia festucae (assembly GCA_950381575.1). NCBI lineage: Eukaryota > Metazoa > Arthropoda > Insecta > Lepidoptera > Noctuidae > Plusia > Plusia festucae. The sequence goes on from OX494457.1 coordinate 3,160,814, forward strand.
GCCAGTGGGTGTCTCAACTCCCACTGACTGCTCCCCTTACGGCCCTGGTTCGGAAACCCACGACCAAGGGCACACCGTCCTCGCACACTCCTATCACCTCTCCGTTCACCTCTTCGCCCACTCACACTCCTTTCATTCCGTTCAAATCTATTACGCTCCTGGGGGGACATATACAGAGCTTCATATTCAGCTTCATATTCAGCTTCATATTCAGAGATTCAATCTTTGCAAATATCCTATCTGGTGGTAAGAAACTGGCCCAACCATTGGAAAAACGATTTCAATTTTGTTTACTTGCGGTGGCGCATGTGAAGAAAGCCATTTAGTGCGCATACCTACAAGAGTTGTGTTTTTATTTTGGCCACCGCAGCCGTCAGCAAAAAGTTTCAATTTTTTTTTATTTGCAGGAATATCCAGAGTAGTCAATTTATGAAATAATAGGAGGGGCTCGTGGCTAAGTGTAAGCCGTACGGTTTGACCGATAATAAAGGTTAAGCCGCGCTCGCCGCGGTTGGTCCGTGGATGGGTGACCATTTGTAACCATATTGAGACACCTCGGTGCCTCGGAAAGCACGTTAAGCCGTTGGTCCCGACTGTCATACAGTGATCTTTCATAGTCGTTAAGTCATTACAATTCTGACAACCAGTCTTACTATGGAATACTGTATTACCTAGCAATAGGTTGTGGAGGTCAGATAGGCAGTCGCTCTATGTAAAATACTGTATTCAGCTGAATCCGGTAAGACTGGAGGCCGACCCCAACATAGCTTGGGAAAAGGCTAGGCAGAAGAAGCGCTTGCTATTTCGTTAGACGATTTTGAATGCTCAATTTCGCACCAGTAATAGGAATGCACATTATTCGTTGTCAAAGCGGATTTAGAAGTGCCAACGACGATAGTGAAGTTATACATATTAAATTGTCGGCTAAAATAAGCTGCTTGATCCGGTAATTTCAGCAGAGCCCAATTTTTTTGACAGTCAAAAGATAGCAGTATAGTATCTTCAGGCTCAGTTTTTAATACAAATACAAAATGTTTTATTTAGTTTCACAATTTTTACATAAACTTAGTTTGTGATTGGCTTCCCCCTTTAGGAAAATGATGCCTGATGATTAATAGGTTGTAAAATGCCTTGGCATTTAATGTATGTATTCGTTTCTCTGTTTAAAATTGTTGTTTATCCTGACTTGTAGTGGCAGTATAAATTTTTCTTGTCAGCTTAGAGCACCGAGAGCATGTATCCTTCAGGGGCGAACCAAAACCAATATAATACTTTCTATTGAAAATATTCTTAAAATAAGACTGTTTTACTTGCAAGTGAGGTGTACCTTTAACTTTATCTTGATATAATTTACAATTTTTTTATATTTAATTGTGGTGGCAAATACAGGATGGCGCAATAGAACGCGCATATTTAAAAAATAGTTTAAAAATAATACAAAATGTATGGTTAAAATAAAACTGAGGAATTGTAAAGAAATAGCTGAAGTTTTTTTTAATAACATCATCTAAATGATGACCCTCTCTACGACGGCACTCCTCTAACCGCAAACGGAAATTATTGAAAACTTTCTTCAGTAACGCTGGTGTAATTGCTGCCATGTCACCACGGATATTCTCCTTGAGCTGATCGACGTTTTTCGGATTATTGCTGTAGACTTTGCTTTTGAGGTATCCCCACAAAAAAAAGTCAGGAGGCGTCAAGTCTGGACTACGTGGAGGCCATGGGATATCACCTCTTTTCGAAATCAGTCTGCCAGGGAACATCTGTTTCACAACCGCCATAGAGTCATTTGATGTGGGACTGGTAGCTCCATCTTGTTGAAACCAAGTCCTAAACTGTTGTAACTAATTCTCATAGTTATGTTTGTAAGTTATATCTGTTTGTTTCCCAAATAAAATAAAATAAAATAAAAATAAAATAAAATTCACTATTCTTGAATTTTCAAGTTCTGGAGCCAAAAAACCTTCCAACATCGCAACATAGCGTTCGGTATTAAACGTGACGTTTTGCCCCCGGGCATTTTCTGAAAAAAAAGGACCAATTATTCCTCTGCCAGAGATTGCTGCCCATACTATCACTTTAGGATTATGCAGTGGTTTCTGGTGTTTGAGTTTGGGATTCTCACTGTTCCAGTAACGACAATTTTGACGACTTACGAACCCGTTGATATGGAAATGGGCCTCATCAGAAAAAAGGATATTATCAAAGTTGGAAAATCGATTAAACATTTCATTAGCAAATTCGAGCCTTGCTCCGAAATCAGACTTATCAATTCTTGTGTTAATTGCAGCTTTTATGGATGCAGTTTAAGATCCAAGTTTAAAATTCGTTGCAAACTTCGTCGCGATAAGTGTAAGACAGACGATCTCTTGCGAGTAGACATTTGTGGATCTTCACGTACCGACTACGTAACTCTCTCAATATTGTCTTCGGTCCTAGATGTTCTTGGACGACCTTTTGCTTGTGGTTTAATTTGAACGTTGAACCGGTTTCTTCAAAACGCTTTACACATATTTTAATTAAATTAGCACCCGGAGCTTCACTAATTCGCCGTAGTCCATATTCAGCATAGCAATTCCGAAAACGTATTAGCCAAACTCACGGCGAATTCAACGATGAAAACTTGATTCCGTATTCCGAAAAGCAGTGAAAACTCAAGTGGCGCCACTCGAGTGAGATGTGTCGGCGAATAGAACTTTCTAAAGTGAAAAGTTTTCACCACTACTGTTTATTGACATTAATAATCGAAAACATGACATATGGAAGGGTTAGTTGGTATTCCGAAGAAACATTTAATCTCACTTGGCACTTTTCACGTTCGAAATCATCAGTCAAATAAAAAGATCCTTATTTTTCAGTGAAAACTTCTGTGAAAACTTTTCCGCAACGCTAATAATCGTGTATTATCATCGTGTTTGTGCAACAAAGGTAAAAGGGCGTTTCTCTGTAAACTGGGCAACTCATTGTCCCAGGCAAATTTTGTTTAAAAAAATTAAAGATCCTTATTATTTTATAGATAATTCCAAAAATCAATACCTTAATCTACCTCTGCTCTACATTAAAAATCCATTAAAATAAACTTTATTAATTTAAAAACGTTAATATAGTTCTTAAAAACCAGTCCCCTGGCATGTCACCAAGGCAGTATAGCTACTTCAAACTAAATTAATCGGGACAGTATCTGTTGGAATTAATTGAATTGTTTTATTATTACATCAATATTGTTTGATTGTTAATGAGCCCTATTTATTTTACGTAAAAAATATTTGACAATTTAAAAAAAGGCAATGAAACTTTGTCTTCGCATTTAGTGAACAGTTCCCCTGTCTATATTGTAAATTACGTTTCATGTAGCCGAAAGGTCAAACTAAGGCTTTTAAGTGTTTAACGAAATGCAAACAGTCTGACTTTTGCTCGGTTACCGCCTTGAAGACCCGTAGGCTATCTTATTTAGTAGTGTGCGAGCGTCCTTCCGTGGAAGCCGCGTTGTAACCTGACAGCAAACAGTCCTCTGGTAAGGATTATTTTACTTCTATTTAAGTATTTTAATGATTGCTTCAAATTTTTAAATTGTTACAATACATAAATATTTCCTATGCGCAGCAAAATAGCGTAGATCAATTACATTTAGTACTACTAATCAATGAAATCAAATTAAACAGTCCCCTGGCAACAGTCCCCTGGCTTTTTACAGGACAGGGGACTGTTTCTGCATCCAGGGGACTGTCTAAATGATTTTTGTTGTCGTTTTAGATTTGTTTTGAGATTGGCGTCAAAGAAAAAAAAAGTGTGCAGGAGTATGTAAACCTAGGACAAACCATCCAGCTTGGTAAACACAACGTCGAGAAAGAAACCGACCGGAGGATCCGTTTGCGCTAGGCAGCGTTTGGTAAACTTCGTTGAGTCTTCACGTCGCCTATACCGCAAAGTTTGAAGACGAAAGTCTTCAACCAGCGCGTCCTGCCTGTCATGACCTACGGCGCCAACATGTGGACACTGACAATAGGGCTAGTCCACAAACTCAAAGTCGCTCAGCGAGCTATGGAGCGAGCTATGTTCGGAGTTTCTTTGAAGGATAAAATCAAGAATGAGATTATCCAGAGAAAACCGGAGTTACCGATATAGCTTGCAGCGTCAGTAAGCTGAAGTGGCAGTGGGCTGGTCATGTCTGTCGAAAGACTGATGGCCGTTGGAGCAGACGAGTCCTTGAGTGGAGACCGCGAATCGGCAAATGTAGTGTAGGTCGGCCCCAAGATGGACCGATGAACTTAAAAAGGTAGCTGGGTCGGACTGGATGCGGAAGGCTTAGGACCGGGTGTTTTGGCGCAACTTGGGAGAGTCCTATGTCCAGCAGTGGACCGCGATAGGTTGAGTTGATTGATGAATTACTTGGCAAAACAAGTATGGAATATAGATATGAGGGAGTAATTGACAAGATTTATGAAGAAGATAGCGAAATCCGGGTGACTTTCTTAAAGCTCTGTGACAATATTTAGGTACGATGATGGTGATGTCAAAGACAAAGCTTGTCCATTCCTTGGTATTCTCCATATTTAGCTATGGTGCAGAGACATGGGTCCTGAAGAAAGCTGATAGAGACCGCATTGACGCTTTTGAAATGTGGTGTTGGCGTAGGATGTTACAGATCCCTTGGACTGCCTTTCGCACCAACGCGTCTATTCTGCGTGAGTTAAACATCTAAACCAGACTGTCCACCATCTGTGTGCGCAGAATACTGGAGTTTTTCGGGCACATTGCTCGCAAAGACGGTCACAACCTTGAACAGCTGATGGTAACAGGCAAGGTTGACGGGAGAAGACCAAGAGGCCGCATTCCAATAAGATGGTCGGACCAAATCCGATCGTCGCTAGACACCAATCTCCACAAGGCCCTCCACGAAGCAAAAGACCGAAACCGATGGAGGAGGATAGTAAACGTAAAAATGATTCAGCGAGGGAGTCACGACCCTCAGGATTGAGGAATACGACGCGTGGAGGAGGAGGAGGAGGATGGTGATGTGGCAGACATTACAATGGACCAAGTGGTACAGAAGCTGTCTAATCTTCATATAGTTTTAAAAGGCAATAGAATGTATTACAAGTTTGATTCATCTATTATGAGACTTTCAGTGCTAAGCACAATATTACATAAAATAGTTGATTATTTAATTTTTTATTGTTCAGTTACTTAATCTTAAGCTCCAAAGTATATAATAATAATAAAAAAAACAATTAATTTAATACTAAAATTGTATTTTTTATTTAATTTCACAGTCCCCTGGCTTTGGCAACAGTCCCCTGTATATTTTTTTCACAAAATGCTAAATATTTTCAAAAGTAATGGGTATATTTGTGGTTCATCTGCCGTATATTAATAAATAGACGGATACTTGTTCCCTAAATAAAATTTATTATATTATGAGCAAAAAAGTTGCCTAGACAGTTTTCGTACAATAGTTGCCCAGTTTACAGAGAAACGCCCAAAAAAGTATCTTGGAGCGTTTTACATTAAATATGAGTGTTATTTTAATGAAGAGTTGTTAAAAATATAACAATTATCTTACTTGTGGTGCTTAACTCATATGTGTTGTATTTCAGATGGTTAATTCGTTTATTTTATTGGCATTTCTGAGGGAAGCCCACAATTTAGATTTATTGGCAAAGCAACGCGAAGCAAAATCACTGCGAAGCTTAGAATTACGCATTGGTGATGATGATTATGTGCGCATATTTCGGCTTACAGAAGATTTAATAAAAGCTTTGCAAGATGACTTAGAGGGTTTCATTCCCGGCCAAAAGAACATAAGAAGCTTAAATCTAAGAATTAAAGTAAGTATATATATATATATTATGTACCTAAACCAACTAAGTAAAACATGTTATTTATAAATATTAATAATACTCTAGAGTAGGAATCATTTGTGTACCTACCACAAAATAGGACCTATTCATAGGTGTATAATGTACTTGTTTATTTCAGATTCTATCAACACTATCATTCCTAGCAAATGGTAGTTACCAAAAAATAATTGGCATGAATGTGAGGAACTTCATGTCTCAAACATCAATATCGCGGTCTCTTCACCAAATAATTAATGTTTTATGCCATCCAGATATTGTGAAGAAATTCATAAGATTTCCACAAAACGCAGTAGAAAGGCAGAAACTAAAAGAAAGGTAAGAAATACTTAGTGAAAATGTGTTACATAGATGCCTTAATTGTTACAATATACATTTTTTTTTTAGATTTTATGAAAAGTTTAGAATACCTGGAGTCATTGGCTGCATAGATGGCACATTAGTGGCTATGATAAGGCCTAAAGAAAATGAAGAACGGTACTTTTGCAGAAAGGGATACCATGCAAGAAATGTTTTGCTGGTAAGAATGGGTGTCTGCAAATTGAATTCCCATTTTTCAAGGTTAATTTAATTTGTATATAAGTTAATATAATTATTTTTCATTTTAGATAACTGATGCTGATCTGAATATTTTACATGTGGATAGTTCATATGGAGGTGCATCACATGACAGTTTTATTTTTAATAATTCCTTAATAAAAACCCATCTAGAGCAATTGCACAATGCTGGCGAATCAGTGTATTTGTTGGGTAAGTATCCCAATATAACTTGAAAGTCATAATATGTATTCTTATACAGTTATTTAGAATGATTGTTTGTTTTAGGTGATTCTGGTTATGCACAGAGACAATATCTCATGACACCCATCCAGAATGCTATAGAAAATACCCCTGAAGCATACTATAATAAGCTCCATACTACAGCCCGTAATACTACGGAAAGAGCCATCGGTAAAAGGCCGCTTCAGATGTTTATTGGTGCACAGGGTGCTGCACTACCATCCAGATATGGTTGCAAAAATTGTGATAGCCTGTTGTGTGCTTCACAATATTTGTAACCGTGCTGGTCTACCTGCACCAGCCTTGTCACCAAAGGACATTTTACGAGAGCGTGTTGCATCTGAAATGCCAAATTATACTGAAATAATTTCAGATTTAGAGACTGGTCGCGCAGTTCGAAGCTCTTTGATTAGGAGTTTATGGAGCGCACGATTTTAAAACTTATAGGTCTACTTGTAATAAAAATATTTGGATTTTCAATGATAAAATTTGTTTTTATTTCTGAGATGGTGTATATTAAATTATTTTAGACATTTGAGAATACGACAATCAAGACAACACTTAAATAATAACGTAAACAGAAAATGAAATGCAACAATTAAGGTGGGTGGACCATGGAAGGCCACTCTTTAATCACTATTTATTAAACTTTTTATTAAGTTTTATTAAGCTCTTCCAAAAGGCCTTGCAAGGAACATGGCTCCAAAAAAGGCCAATATACATCAGTCGTTCAACTTAAAAATAGAGTTGTAACAATTATTATTTCCGCTTTTACTAAAACTATATAACAAGCTCTTTCATTTAAATTTTTATTATGATCATTTCAGTTAGGAATCTCCCACAAAAGCGAATCATTAATACTCAATATATTTTAATCATCTATAAAAAACTCAACAAACATAACTTGAACACCATTGTGTAACTAAAAATATATTAATGGAAATTATTAAAAAATAGTAGTAATGAGTATTTTTTACCTTATTAAATGAAAATTATTAAATAAAAATCTTCTATAATTTAGTAACAAGTTCTTTAAATATGTCTACCATTGTCTGCATTTTATTTTCTATTGACCTCATGCTATCTACAATTAATTGATCCCTCGAGGCAAATCGCTCTTCTTTTCGGCGTTCGTTTTCCATAAATCTCTCCACTGTAGACATAAACATTGAACGCCTTTGTGACGGAGGTGATCGTCTTCTGCCATTTCTTTGCAGTATTCGACGCCTGCGCCGTGTCGGAGCTGAGAGAAGAATTTCAGGGAACATCATTAGATTATATTTTTCGATTCATAATTAAATTAAAAATTATTCAAAGTTTAAAAAGTAATATTTTTTAACTAACTTGAGACTGTAGATGGCAAAGGTTGCTCCATCAGTAAAGGCGAATGGGTTTCTGGCATGGGTAGTGGTGGTGTTTGTATGTTAATCTGAAATCCAAATATTTAAGTAAATGCCACTAAAAAAACAGTACACAAATAAAAAATGCAAGTAGGTATTAAGGAGGTGTACAATAATAGATAATTGGACAAAAATTGAGTACTTATCACATCATACCATTTATTATACAACATAAACTACAATATTGATTATCTATACTTCTATACTAATATTATAAAGAGGAAACCTTTGTATTTTTGTATGTTTGTATTGAATAGGCTCAAAAACTACTGGACCGATTTCAAAATTTCTTTTACCATTACTTAGAGGGATTCTTCCGAATCCGTATAGGCTATATTTTATCCCGGAAAATAGATAGGATTTTTCGTGGTAGTGAAAATTGTGGAGTAAGTCGACGAAAAAACTGCCGTACGTTAACGATTCTTGCGAACGCTGCCTAAATGGTTAGAGATGTATGGTTGACTTCTATAGAAAAGTTGTAGAACTCGATAATGCCTACAAAAAAGTCCGCGATAGTATATACCAAACATTTATATTTTAGCCATTATAACCACTTTTCCATAGAATAAAAGTAATTAAAATTATTAGCCCATGTTTACTGATCATATTATCGTCAAATACTAATCCTTATCCAAATAAACTATTTATTGAGCAAGATTGTTTCAATAGCTATAAATTACTTTTTATTTTATTCCAATCGGACAATTCATTAAAAAGATATTACAAATTTAAAATTTTAATTGGTTATAAAATGAAAGATGGCCGCCGGCCGATATGTGTCGCACGACTCGCACGGCGAAACCGCAGGGGAGGGGGGTGCACATCTATGAAGAAATAAATGTCCACCCGTGCGAAGCCGGGGCGGGTCGCTAGTATAATATAATTGATGAAAATAGTAAAAAACAACACAAATTGTATCATATTATTGAAATACTGTTGCGCTTTTTTAATGCATACAGTATTTATATTTTTTACACAATAACTTACCCTGAGTGGGTCTCGTTGTCTTGATGGACCAGCCACAGGATCATCGAATGAAGGCGCCTACAAGAAAAAAAATATTAATAGCAGTAATAAATTAGCCTAAATTATAATTAGAAATAAGCCTGTCAAACTATAATAAAAAGTCATATACCATTACAAAAGGACTCATGTTAGCTGTTTTGTCCTGTGCCTCTTGTGTCACTTCAACCTCGGGAAGCTAAAACAGGAAATATAATAAAATAATAAGCTTATTAAAAATAAAGTATTTCAAATTATATCAAGTTTTTCATAAAGAACTTACAATTACTGGTGAGTTATAAAAATCAGATGGACAATATGTCTCATCGCTTCTTTGGATCTGAAACAATAAAACTTTAAAATATTGGAAAACATAAATTATGTCACTTTTGGTTTACCGTAACATGTTAAATAACTTACAATGGGTATTTGAGTATTGCTTGTGTCACCAACATGCAATACAGATGGGCTTTCATTTTGTATTATTTGATCTTGGTCCATCTGCATGAACAAAAATTATACATAAATTTATTACCATGTGTCATTAAAATAAATATAGCAAAATGTTTCTGTAATGGACACATACAAATACAGGCTGCGCAACTTCATTTTCTGATGACTCTTGTGGCTGGTAAACAAGAGATGAACTATGGTTACCCTGCAATAAAAAAGTAGTTAAATAAAACATAATATTTCCTAATATACATATTAAAGTAAACATACATACAAATGGGTTTATTTTTAAATGTGTGTCTCCAGTGGCAAAACTTTGACCACCCATTAAAATTAATATACGCTCCTCAATGTGTGAAAGTTCTATAACTTCATCAAATTGAACGGCACCACCCCCAGTTCTATTTCTGCTGGCAGCTCTTGCAGCAGCCTTCTTCTTGACCGCACTTTTCTTGTCATTCCAATACTGCAAAGGTAAAATTTAAGTATTAATGTAACTGCATAATATGTTTTAAGATTTAACTATACTATATTAAAGATGTATTTATAATTTATGGAATTATATAACTATTTTGTTTTTGTTTAAATAAGTATATATTGTAGCTTTGAAAGTAAATGTTTTTAACAAATGTAAGTGTTTTGTATTGTTTTATAGAAATAAATAAATAATACATCTAAACTTGCAATTATTAGGGAAATACATTATCAGCTGAAGTTAATACCTTCATCCATTTCTGTGGTGTTTTAACTGCTCCCCCGCCCATGCTATTGAGCTGCATGGCCATTTGTGTCCATTCTTTATTGGACTTCTCTTTGGCTGCCTTATTTCTCAAAAAGCCTTTAGCCAATTGAGGTTTCCTTTCAAGGAAAGCTAACAGAGTTTCGGCTTGTGTAGTTGAAGGATGAGAAACTCTGTCCAAAAGTCTATAAATAAGCCAATAATTTAGTAAAATATACGAAATCTTAACACTGGAAGAATAAGAAGACAATTTATGTACTCACTGTGCCTTAACAGTTTAGGATTTGTAATGCGTCAACTATTTCGCACTATTTCACACTTGTTATTTTTATTTCAATTTCGACGCTTAGAGATTTTTTTACCAAATTCTAGTTTTTCAACACAACAACCACTTCTTAATTTTGAATTTTTGAAATTTGACGATATCTTGTTTACTTTTTAAATAAATATTTCGGTACGAAACAAAGGTAACCATTTATACAGCCTTAGATTTTTTTTAAATCAAAAAATATATTAAACAACGTTATAATTATTTCAAACTGACAAATACTACTAAATAAGTCTTGATGACACACTTCGTCCGCTATTCCTGAATATAAACCGTTTAAATATGCGTAATTTTTATGTGCATGTTTTTAGTTTAGTGTTGCTAAATTTGTAAACCCCTAAGCAGAGATGTGAAAAATAGTTTAGTAAAAGTATTTAAATACAAAATGCAAATGCATAGTTGCTAGCACTATTTCAAATAGAAATACAAAATAGTTTTGAATCAAAGTATTTAAATACAAAATGCAAAATACGTATTTTTAAAATAGGTTTTGAAAATAAAATACATTGTTAAGGAAAACCACTTTTATTTATTGAACTGATTTTAAAACTAGTATTTGTTCAAAGAGTTCATCTTTCATGTTCCGCCTATGGGGCCTCATAATCATTCCACCAAATGAAAATAGTCGTTCTACAGGGGCAGAACTCGGTAAGCAGGTATTATATTTAAGGAAGAGTTTTTTTACAGTAGGATACCTGTTCAAGGATTCTAAGGTATTGTCTTCATCTTTTAAATATTGTAGTGTTTCCAGATCTATTGTAGTTGTATTAACATTATCACTGGCTGCTGAAGAATCAGAGTCCTCAACAAACATATAATAAGATTCTGTCCTTTCCTTCTTTTTATAAGAGTCAGTATGTTGGGAACTCTTTTCGTCTTCTTGTTTTATCTTTCTCACTTCTGAAACAAATACTTCTTTGATGTATTCTCTGTTGGCTTTTGGCACCCATTTCATTTTGAAAAAGGGATAAGATACTGATGCTATTATGCCATCTTTTGCTTTTGGCTCTTCTAATTTATAAAATCTCTCAAAACGCCTATTAAGACTTTCTGTAATAACATCTATTAATACATCACAATATGTAAGGTTATCCATTTTCAAGCTGCTTAGAATTCTTTGCATTCTCATCAGTTCTGGTATAAGACATCCATAGTAAGTATCTTTGTCCCCTTCTAAACTTCTGATGCCATCAGCAATAGGCTTTGAACAGCTTACATATTCAAGAAGAAATTGAATTTCAATTTCTTTAAAAATAGGCAACCCTAGTTTCTTAAAAGTTTCATTTAGGGTACCCTTGACTACCAATAGATCTTGAATGCAATTATAGTATGAATTCCATCTTGTTGGACATGGATAAGTAGGGGATTTTCCAGTTGATTCCAAATATATTTCACAGGCTTTAGGGGACCTCGAACATAGATTCCAAACTGCTCGACATTTTGCCATAGCTGTATCATACATTTTTTTGTATGAATTACTTTGGGATCTAGCCTTATCCATATCTTGTGAAGCTATTAAATGTAATGTGTGTGTGGCACACCTTTCATGATTAGGCAGTTGCAACTCATCGAATTCTTCAAATGACTCCGAAAATTGTCTTAGGGTTAACACATTATCATCATCATCATCTCCATCGTCAATATTATCATGCATTACATCAATATTCTGCATAAGAGTTCCTTTACTTATTCGGATTCCTGTATCTGAATCTTGTCCATATATTCTAAAAGCTTTGACCATATTTGATCCATTGTCCGTAATAGTCTTTATTATTTTTGACAGTTTCAAATCAAATTCAGAATGAATCTCTGCAATCAGCTCAGCTACTTTATCATAACTATGTGTTCCCTTGAATCTTCTGCAAGCCAAAGTTACACTTTTCCGATTAAATTTATCACAATCAATCCAATGAGCAGTTACCCCTAGATAACTTCTCTTAGATGATGACCATATATCAGCTGTGGTGCATATAAAATCAACCTTTCTCAATTGTTCTTTTGTATTTTCTATATATTCTGTGTATTGTTCTGCAATTTTTTTATTACATGTTTGCCTGCACATTATTTTCGGTGGAACACTTAATTGCTGTGCACCTTCAATTAGAGCCTTAAAGGATTTATTTTCTACAATTGATATAGGTGACATGGTCTCCACTAAAAAATTCACAAGTAACTTGTCGAAATTAACTGACTTTGGTAAGATGGCTGGAAGAGTGGATTGTTTCAATGTTTTAGATGAACTGCATCCCTCACCAGTATCACCAACATTTTTCCTCTTCCTGTTATGTTGTATTTTGAGTTTCTCGTACTCTTCTAATATATCAGCATGTCCTTTTCTCTGCAAAAGTATAATTAATAGTTTAAAGCATAGAATATCTGCGATTATATTATTTCATATTACATAAAATCCTATTTATTAGCTAATCAGTTTTGAAATCAAAATAATTTATTTAACAAAATAAAATACAATTAAAATTTTTAGCTTTACTTACTTTTAAATGGTTCAAAAAGTTGGATGTAGAATTCAAACTTCCTTTTAGTGTTTTCGAACACTTTTTGCAAGTTCCAGATATATTTACGTCACTTCCAGGATCATTTGTAATGTCTTTGAAGAAGTGTTTTAATATGAATGGAATGTTCTTGTCCCTGAAAAAATAAGAGGTTATACATCACTTACTTATGTACTGTACCTACAATATACATATAAAAATGAATCCCTTGGACACGGCATCATCACGCGTAAACGGCTGGCACAGACATACACAGGCTGACAGACAGACGAACAAAGTGATCCTAGGGTTCCGTTTTTAGTTTCTTTCGAGGTACGGTAAAAATTAAGAATGGTGCTTGATAAAATAAAGAAATTGAGTAAACTCAACGGCCACATTAACTTTTTTTACGACAGGACAACGTCTGTCGTAAGAAGCTAGTGTATAATAAATAATAGCTTATCGTGCAGATTAAGGGTTAGTAAATAAATGTGTTATTTCAATAAACACGTAAAATCCATGAATTAAACAATAACATAGAATAATGCGATATTGTTATCAACTAACGTTGTTCGATATCGGTTAAATTATATTTTAGGTTAGGCTAGTAAAAATAACAATAACTAGGTACTTAACTAAACTACTTGATGCTTAGTTACAAATTATTTATAAAAGTGATGTATTACTTACATTTTAATTATTTATATCCAGCAAGCGAAGAAAACTGAGAAAAATCACAAACAAAACTAATAATCAACACACGAACACGCCTTTGACCTCAAGTTTGTTTAACGATGGTTTGACAGTTGACTGACGCGCAATGTTTTTTTTTTCTGGCTCGCACGGGCCGCTATGTTGGCATTATTGTTCTAGTTGACAAATGACAATGACAACACTACGATCACGATCAGTGCGTTCATAAATAAGGAAATCATGGATTTAAGAATGAAAAATTGTAAAAATGAATTAAAAATGCAACGAAACTATTTTGTATTTTATAAATACTAAATATTTATATAGAGTATTTCAAATAAAATACAAAATACACTTAGAAAAAAAATATTTCAAATATAAAATAAAAATGGGTATTTTGCATTTTGTATTTGCATTTGAAATATATGTATTTCAAATAATTCACATCTCTGAGTATTACTAATATAAAATAAGCTAATTTATTATTTAATAAAAATAAATACCAACCTAGAACATGAGTCCCATCTGAATCAAATTGATTTACAAAGCCGGTCACTCTTGACTGTATTAATTCCAATACATGTTCAGTGGCTGGATCTTCAAAAAATTTTTTTGGGGGACCTCCACCTAGAACATAAATGGAAAGTTAATATCTACCTCAAAGTTTCTAAGTAGATAAGGTTATCTAGTAGTTTGTATGCACTCACCTGTTCCCAAATGATATTGGTTACGCATGGTGTTCACTTGCTTCGCCCTTTTCTTCATGTTCTCCCAGCATGTTTTTAAAGCTACGGAATCTCTGGGATGGAGATTGGAGCTAGCATTAAATTCGTTTTTAATTGTTTGCCACTGTTGGTGCTTCATATTCATGGTGACATGGTCCGTCTTTTTATTTTCAACTATGTTGAAATATTTCTCCACCAACTCTACTAGAGTGTGTTTTTCACTCGCGGCGAAAGTGGGGTCTCGTTTGCGTTTTGATGCCATTACGCAGTCGCAACACAGAACAAAAATAAACGCAAAAGTCCAAAAATATCTTAAAAATCCGAATCACATCCACACGAAAGTATCACCCGGTCGGTAATAATGACAGAATTCAAAAAATCTTGAAAACCGAGGTTAGTATTGCCAGTTAAGAATAAAATTTCCGGTACAAAATATGATTTCATTATTTTAAATTTCAAATTGATAGTATTTAAGTATAATAAAATTACTCTATACTTTAATTACCAATAATAAATATATTTATAGCGATTTAATAATATAATTCAATTGAAAAATATTATAACACATATATAATTTTCCATTTTGTCGAGGAACAATTTTGTAATCTTGTAACAAATTGTAATTGTCAAACTATTCACTTCAAGTTTTGTCTATGGTTATTGCAATTGTTTGCGAGTTTACGTTCTATGATGAAAGTAAACTTAGTTTTCGTAAACGCGATCAAAATGTGGTCGGTAAAATCAATTTGTGCTTGAACCAAGATCGAACGCTTATGTAAACGCGATCGATTTGAACTTAGTTTTATTGAACTCCGTTTAATGGGCAACTGGTAAAATCGGCCCTTAGAATCGTCGCACTCCAGGTTTAAATGTCAATTTTTAATTTTAGATTTTTAATTTTCAGTGAAAAATTTGCTGCCCCGGGCGCGAGAGCGCGGCGTCAGAACACACCATAAGAATTCATGATCCTGTTTTAGTAATTCTCGCTTCAACCACGAGATGTTGTCATGTAATTACCTATTACCATGAATGATACTTTTAATGTTGACGCATAGTAGGTATTAATAATCTATATAAATAAAAAGGGAAGGCCTGACTGACTGACTGACTGACTGACTCATCAACGCCCAGCCCAAACCCTTGGACCTAGAAAGCTGAAATTTTGCACAGAGGTTTCCTTTATAATGTAGGCAAGGAATAGGGAAGGATTTTTCGCAATTCAACCCCTAAGGGTGTTAAATAGGGGATGAAAGTTCGTATGAAAAAACTTATTTTTGTAGTTAAAAGTTCCAGATTAAACCTAAAGTGCGTTCGCCTTCGTATTGCTGGCCAACTTTAAACGTCACTTCCATCGATCGTAAACTGTCTTGTGGTAAGTTATTTAATATGACCTGATTATTAGAGGTCCAATTTCTTATGTCAAAGCTTCCTTGTTTATGATGTAACTAACATCGGTCACAACGGTCTTCGGGGTCTCGGCGGGTGCGGCAGCGGGGTCGCGGGGTGCACGAGGTGTGCCCTCTGCAGACTCAGCATCTGTCGGCGGCGGCGATGACAACACGGTGGACGCGAAACTTGACCTCGATATATCGAGGAATGCGCCGCGACGCGTGTTGACGTTATAGATGCACTTGGTGTTGACCCAGTTACCGACACGATTTTGCGCAACTCGACAACTTCGTTATGCAAATCGGGAACGGTGTTTTGAGATGCATCTAACTTCTTTAGCACATCCGCTAAACTTGCCTTCATGTCTTTCAGCAGACTTGTGACGTCAACATGATCAAACGTGACGGCCGGGAGTTTGCTAAGGTCCCTCGCCACGTATGTCGGTACGTCATCCAGGTCAGTCTCCTTCAGCAGCGTGATGATGTCCTGTATGCTTTTCTTTGTCCCGTCACGCCGGCGCGCCGGCGCACTATGTGGAGGTGCCTAAGAGAGGCTGGCCATAAATACATTTTGTAAAAATCGGCGTAGGTACTCGTATTATACCTCAAACTGTAGCTAAGAAGTTAATCTACTATATTATACATATATTATGCATGTGGTCGGTACTGGTTTATAAAAAAGATCATCTAAACACGATCATTCCTAAACTATCACAAAACAATCTGAATTTGTATTATTTTCAAGATTATTTTCTAGGCAGCTAGCAATGTAAACTATACAAGTATTATACCTTTACAGAAAGCTTATACTATGTACTTTTGACTGGTATGAATAAAAATACTATATATTTGTAAATATATTTACTAGAAATATTTATCTCGCTACATTTAATTTTTGCGTACATGATACTTTCAATTAGAGTTTTGACAGTTGCCGAAATTTGCCGAAGGTCTGTAAATTATGTTATTTGATGGGAAATTTACTATTATAATGAAAGAAGAAAAAAAAAGTTGCAATTTCGTTGCACTACATTATGTTAATCTATTATAGCATAAAATAGTAAAAAAATCCCACAAATACGTAGGTGATGCTATTTGACTTCATGCTTATTATAGGTGTTATTTGTGATATTTTATTAATTGCGGTTTACGTTAAGATGATGTATCGCATGTTTCCCACCATTTTTAGTTCACATACATAATCAATTATTTATTATACTTATCGTAAATCGCATAACCACATAGTGATAATAAGTTCTTTCTAACACAATTTTGCACACGTTTCAAATCAATATTTTTATATAAAATAGGGATTCTGAATACTCAATAATTATATACTGCTTTTCGTTCGTCATTGTCGTTACTTAAAGTGTACTAACCTAACCATCTACCTTCTCGCAACAATGAGTGAATTCAACTGTACCAGACGTGACTTATGTCTTGTTTTATTGAAAGTGACGGGAATTATGTTGTTGCTTTGACAAGTTATATACGGGATAATTTTACGAACTTTTCCCAGGAAAATATCGCTAAGATTGTGGCAAGTGTACAAAAAAATCTTATTACAAACGTTCGTCAACGTTACACGAAATCTGGCAAAAATAAGCAAATATTTTTAAACAAGAAAGCGCGTGGTTGGACGTCATATTTACTGAGAATCTGGAAGATGCTTCTTGTGAATCTGAACCTTCGACATCGACAGGAAAGCGAGGACGCCCTTCGAAAGATGTTTTTAAAATTATCAGTGCAGTGCAGAAATTACTGGTGTGGACGAGGAATTGATAAAACGATTTTATGTTTTACTTCAAGTAATGCCAAGTGGAAAAGTTATTAATGCTACAAAATTCGGTCAGTATGCTTTGGATACAGCACAAAGATATGTTAGTAAATATATGTGGCATTATATGCCATCATCTGTCCATAAAGTCCTAATTCACGGGGAAAGCGTCATTCGGCATTATTCAGTGTTACCCCTAAGACAACTTTCCGAAGATGCCCAGGAATCAGGGAACAAAGACTATAAACGATTTAGACTTCATCATGCTAGAAAATGCTCTAGAATAGCTACAAATGAAGATGTTCTACATACACTTTTGTATACTTCGGACCCTTAGGTAAATAACAAGTTTAAGAAAACCATCTAATAAAAAGTCTAGGGAACTTATAGATGAAGCTTTAGAGCTAGTTGAATAATACAGTGGTTTTTTTTTAGTTAAAATTACTTACTACTTAATAATAATAGCAGAAGTAATTTTAAGAGTTTAATTTGTGTTAATTTTATCATTTAAGGTCAAATTACTTAAATATAGTCGGACATTTCTGTACATTTTTCAACATTTCAAGTTTACTTTTTTTTTTAGACAATAAAGACATGTTTATATCCATTAATAGTATATTATTTAAAAGTACACTTATTTAAGAACACACAAAAAAATATCTGTACAAACTAAATCTGTACAAACATAGAAGTTATGGATTTATGACCCGAAACCTACTCAATCTCCACATAGTGCGGCGCCACCGTCTGATCGTTCTTGTTGAGCACTCTGTACAGGAGCAGCTTGGCAGCAGCAACATCGTCCTCGCTGAAGTTTGTTGCGCAGATTTGGATCGCAGACACCTCATCCATTACGTCCAGCTTCTGCTGCAGAAACGCCAGCAGTTCATTCGCCACAAGTTGTTCACTCATGGCGATATAAATTACGAGCGACGGCTTGCGCCGCCGAACAACGCGAATAAAATAATTGCGATGTCAGCGACACGTCTGTATCGAAACGCAGGTAATCTTGTTGTTCTATCCCTTCGTACTTCCCGCAATACCTGTCTTTCTTGTTCCACATTCGGCACCTGTGGCCGCCCGAGTTCTCGTGTTGTGCCACCGTGGCGGCCAGGCAAACGGCACGCTAGTGTACGCACGCACGCGGTTTCCGTGTACGTTAGTGTTGCCAGTATTTTTTTCAGCCTGTAAGGTAATAACGCTTAGATGGCCAAAAGATACAGGATTTCACCTTTTTAGATTATTTTTTTTAATATTTTGCAGAGGTTAAGAGGTGTTGTATTATTTATAGTTCATATAATTATGTAACCCATCGAAGGAGAGAGACCAACTGCGTCGTGACTGACCGTGTTCGCGTTTATCATACCGTCGTAGCACTCACGACTAACCCTTTTTTACAAAAAAATTGTTTAAAATATTTTATATTATAAATAAAAAATATTTTTTACATAAAAGTATTTTTTATTTATAATTAATTTACAATACAACGATTGCATAACCTAGTTTCTGTCTTGCATTATACATACACATCCGTTATAATGTTATGACACATAAGCAGAAATTAAAACCTTTGTGAAATACAATGTTGCAATACAATGTTCTAATTGATGAATTAAACAAAACAGTTTCTAGAACTTACTGCTATAAACAAAGTACTTAAGTTACAAGTATAATTTCCTGAGAATTGATACCTGGGAAATTAAACGAAGTGTAAATGTTTTTACGTTAATACACTCGAGAGCAATGAATCCGGGTCACTTAAAGAGCCCTAAAAATCTCGGAAACTAAAAATGCTAGGTTAATGCAATAAATTGTATTTAATAGACAATGTAATACTCCTTAAATGAAGGTATTAAAACTTCTTAGTTATTGTAAAGTTATATCATAAAAAAATCAAATTTGAAAAAGGGCCACTTTCGAAGATGGAACTACGAAATTACAGCATTTGGTTTTGCTTTTGTTTGTAATCTGTCATTTATGTGGGTACATAAACCATGTTGATAGTGCTCTATATTCATTATTCAAGCTGAAATTATGTCGCTTACGCCTGAAGAATGCACCAGAATACTTACAATGCTGGAAACCGGCCGGAGTCAGCGCGATACAGCCAGGACTGTCGGTGTGTCGCTGTCAACAGTACAAAGAGTTCTCCGACGTTACGAAGTAACTGGTTGTAACCTACGCAGACCAGGAACGGGCAGAACCAGGTGTACCACAGCACGAGAAGACCGATACTTGGTGAACACCATGCTTCGAAATCGCTTTCTCACAGGAACTGAACTCACAAATCAGTTTCGACTCCTCGGAGGAAGTAACCCAAGTGCATGGACAGTAAGACGTCGGCTTGCTGAATCTAACTTAAAACCCCTTAGACCTGCAAACGGCCCTAAACTGGAGCCTGGGCATCGTATTTCAAGACTAAGATATGCCCAGAGCCACGTAAATTGGAGTATTGAAGATTGGTCAAAAGTTATGTTCTCCGACGAATCAAAATTTATGCTCTACAAGCACGATGGAAGACACAGAGTGTATCGAAGACCAGGGGAAAGATTCAAGCAAGCATGCATCGAAGAAAAAGTAGCCTACGGTGGTGGGTCTGTACTTGTGTGGGACGGAATTTCTTCTGAAAGTCGCACAGAGCTGGCGATCATAGAAAACGGCTCTTTAACTAGCGAAAGATATGTGGAAGAAATCCTCAATGATCACGTTGGTCCATTTATGGTCAATTTAGGTGAGGATGCTATATTTATGCATGACAATGCCCGACCTCATACAGGTAGGATTGTGAATGACTACCTTCAAGAGATGAACATTACTCGTATGGAGTGGCCAGCGTGCAGCCCGGATATCAACCCGATCGAGCATGCTTGGGACGAGCTAGGCAGATGCGTAAAACAACGAAATCCTCCCCCAATCACGCTTCGTGAGCTCAAAATTGCTCTCACAGGAATGGGGGAATATTCCCCAAAATCGTATAAGGAACTTGGTGTACAGCATGCCAAACCGCGTAAACGCAGTAATGGAAGCACGAGGAGGCAATACGAAGTATTAAAATTCAAGAAAATCGTAATAAAGTTCATAAATTTCATGTTTCCTATTTTTGTTTAAAGGAGAGATCAGCAGTTTTTTTCTTTATGTAATTTTGTGTTAATAAAATGTATGGTGACTCATATTTTTTTTACTTTCATTTAAGGAGTATTACATTGTCTATTAAATACAATTTATTGCATTAACCTATCATTTTTAGTTTCCGAGATTTTTAACATTCTTTAAGTGACCCGGATTCATTGCTCTCGAGTGTATTACAATAATGAATAACTTCTAGGCCAATACAAAATAAAGATAATACGGTTTTCTTGTCGGTACCTACCCTTCCATTTCTTTTAAGTATTTAGTTCTCTTTTCCTGTTCTTTTTTGAAACGTGGTTTTGCTAAAGTTAGGCAAAGTGTAATCTTCATTTATTTTCCGATGGATTTTGTCTAATGTGTGACAGCTCACCTTCCAGGAAAAATCTATGCACATTGTTTTTGGATTATGACTAATTAGTTTTTTGTAGTCCCTTTGGCTTTCACTTCAAGGGTATCTTTGTATTCCCTCAAAATTGCGTAAATGGCACTTTTACTTATCCCGGTGATCTCTGCAGTCTTATTAACCATAGCTATGTTGGAGCGGTATTCGTTCTCAGGCCATGTATTTTTTGTATGTTTAAATACATTTAATACAATGGTTTTCTCGCCAACAGACAAAATCGTACTTTTTTCTTTATTCTGGCACTGGTCGATTCCTGGATAGACGGTCGGCTATGCCGTTGTACCTCCCCGGGAGGTACGCCGCCGCGAGCGTGATGTTGAGGCGCTCTGTGAGTTCTAAAAGCTTGGATGCTATATATTTGTTGAGCCCCCTGAGGTCGAATATGGGGCGCAAACCCCCATCCGGCTTCTTGTTTAAAGACATTTCTTATCCAACCTGCTATAATGGTACGAGTATCTGGCCTGATCAATTTGAGAATGTAATAATGGCTGCGACGATGATGGACCTATAAAAAGAATTAAAAAAAAATGTTAACTCTAGCGACACCTATGGGAGATCGTTTAATAACGTAACCTACTTTACAATTAACTATTAAGTATAATAGTAGTATAAAGTCTCAGTTTTAATTTTTTTCTTGACATTACTGTATCGACCAAAAACGCAATATATATTCTCATATTATCTTCATCTATTAATGATGCAAAAACTGTTTGGTCTTTTTTTTTTTAAATACCTGAAAAGACTTTACTTATCCTTTATTATAAAATGCTGCCGTGTTATCGCAACCTGTAAACGCATGGAATTCTGGATGACTTTAGCATAATTTGATTCCTACCTTCGACGCTAAATCGGTGCAATTAATGCAATCAACAGGTTGATTAATAGTCTTTTTTGTTGCTGAACTGGCAAGGCAAATTATGTGCATATTTCCTAACATCTACTTTTTCCTCTAACTTATCCAGCCTACTTCTCTTAGCCCGTCCTTCTTCCTCTTCTGACAGCTGACGTAATTGATGGCAAACCTCCAATCTCGTTAGAAGAAGAAGGCGCATTGGTTTAATGGCATTAATTAATATCTCGACCGTTTAATATTATTCACTATAGACGAAACGCTCTTCACAAGGCCTACTTTAGCATACAGACTTTCATTTCTCTATAGGGTTTCTCCGCAACATATTCTGCATCATCTGTAGGTTCTATTTCTTTAAGTTTTTCTATTAGCTTACAATAAGCAGCATTCCGCTTATCTCTGTTATGGTAATCTTTATTTTTGATGTTCCATAAACAGGTTTCATTTCGATATATTTGTATGAATTCTTCTAGTACATCGCGGTTCGACATATTGCAATAAACACGTCCGCAAGGGAACACTTCCGTAGCATCAACCGAGCGCTCGCAACACACACACTCAAAATTTTAATGAAAGAGTGGACAAACTGTTTGGTAAAATAAAAATACGTAAATTCATATTTCTTCCTTCCATTTGATTTCTCATTAAATTTGATCAAAGTTTACCACAGACAGTCATGCCAATTTGACCAAACTGTTTGAACTAGCATGTTTGATCAAATCACTCGTACACGTCTATGGCGGCCATAATTCTAGAAAACCGATGACATAAATTAAGTAACACACAGTACTTGTAGTAAAATTACGCAGTTTTCGCATTTTCTCCCATCAAAATCTGATTACCGAATTCTTTATAATCGTTCAAAATACGTCTCAATAAATCTGGTAACTAGATTGTTTCGTTGACGTCATACCCAGCCTGTTTTTTATGAATTCTGTATTTGCGTTTGCAGCAGTTCATCCATCGCTTCAAGAGTTCACATTAGTTGTGGAGAAATACTGGATAAATACAGTCACATTTAGGTATAGGACCTCATCGCTACAATAAGAGCGCAAAACATCATAGGCCGAATTGAAAACATGAACTGAACCAGTACGCTCCGGTCCAAAACTGTTAAAAAAAAACCTCGCGCCTTCCAGGCGAGGGGAGATCATTAGCTTCATTCTGGCGTCAAAAATACATCGTCATTTTGGCACTCGGCAGCATCTTTTGGTTCAGCAGCGTTTCCCTCAGCCCTGGCAGCATCTTCCATTCTCGAATGGCGTCTCGTCAAAACATCCGCCGCCAAACTTACCAATTTGGGGCGGACGTCCTGGTCGCACGGCCAGATTTCGGCCAGTGGGTGTCTCAACTCCCACTGACTGCTCCCCTTACGGCCCTGGTTCGGAAACCCACGACCAAGGGCACACCGTCCTCGCACACTCCTATCACCTCTCCGTTCACCTCTTCGCCCACTCACACTCCTTTCATTCCGTTCAAATCTATTACGCTCCTGGGGGGACATATACAGAGCTTCATATTCAGCTTCATATTCAGATATTCAATCTTTGCAAATATCCTATCTGGTGGTAAGAAACTGTGGCCAACCATTGGAAAAACGATTTCAATTTTGTTTACTTGCGGTGGCGCATGTGAAGAAAGCCATTTAGTGCGCATACCTACAAGAGCTGTGTTTTTATTTTGGCCACCGCAGCCGTCAGCAAAAAGTTTCAATTTTTTTTTATTTGCAGGAATATCCAGAGTAGTCAATTTATGAAATAATAGGAGGGGCTCGTGGCTAAGTGTAAGCCGTACGGTTTGACCGATAATAAAGGTTAAGCCGCGCTCGCCGCGGTTGGTCCGTGGATGGGTGACCATTTGTAACCATATTGAGACACCTCCGTGCCTCGGAAAGCACGTTAAGCCGTTGGTCCCGACTGTCATACAGTGATCTTTCATAGTCGTTAAGTCATTACAATTCTGACAACCAGTCTTACTATGGAATACTGTATTACCTAGCAATAGGTTGTGGAGGTCAGATAGGCAGTCGCTCTATGTAAAATACTGTATTCAGCTAAATCCGGTAAGACTGGAGGCCGACCCCAACATAGCTTGGGAAAAGGCTAGGCAGAAGAAGCGCTTGCTATTTCGTTAGACGATTTTGAATGCTCAATTTCGCACCAGTAATAGGAATGCACATTATTCGTTGTCAAAGCGGATTTAGAAGTGCCAACGACTATAGTGAAGTTATACATATTAAATTGTCGGCTAAAATAAGCTGCTTGATCCGGTAATTTCAGCAGAGCCCAATTTTTTTGACAGTCAAAAGATAGCAGTATAGTGTCTTCAGGCTCAGTTTTTAATACAAATACAAAATGTTTTATTTAGTTTCACAATTTTTACATAAACTTAGTCTGTGATTGGCTTCCCCCTTCAGGAAAATGATGCCTGATGATTAATAGGTTGTAAAATGCCTTGGCTATTAATTTATGTATTCGTTTCTCTGTTTAAAATTGTTGTTTATCCTGACTTGTAGTGGCAGTATAAATTTTTCTTGTCAGCTTAGAGCACCGAGAGCATGTATCCTTCAGGGGCGAACCAAAACCAATATAATACTTTCTATTGAAAATATTCTTAAAATAAGACTGTTTTACTTGCAAGTGAGGTGTACCTTTAACTTTATCTTGATATAATTTACAATTTTTTTATATTTAATTGTGGTGGCAAATACAGGATGGCGCAATAGAACGCGCATATTTAAAAAATAGTTTAAAAATAATACAAAATGTATGGTTAAAATAAAACTGAGGAATTGTAAAGAAATAGCTGAAGTTTTTTTTTAATAACATCATCTAAATGATGACCCTCTCTACGACGGCACTCCTCTAACCGCAAACGGAAATTATTGAAAACTTTCTTCAGTAACGCTGGTGTAATTGCTGCCATGTCACCACGGATATTCTCCTTGAGCTGATCGACGTTTTTCGGATTATTGCTGTAGACTTTGCTTTTGAGGTATCCCCACAAAAAAAAGTCAGGAGGCGTCAAGTCTGGACTACGTGGAGGCCATGGGATATCACCTCTTTTCGAAATCAGTCTGCCAGGGAACATCTGTTTCACAACCGCCATAGAGTCATTTGATGTGGGACTGGTAGCTCCATCTTGTTGAAACCAAGTCCTAAACTGTTGTAACTAATTCTCATAGTTATGTTTGTAAGTTGATATCTGTTTGTTTCCCAAATAAAGTAAAATAAAATAAAAATAAAATAAAATTCACTATTCTTGAATTTTCAAGTTCTGGAGCCAAAAAACCTTCCAACATCGCAACATAGCGTTCGGTATTAAACGTGACGTTTTGCCCCCGGGCATTTTCTGAAAAAAAAGGACCAATTATTCCTCTGCCAGAGATTGCTGCCCATACTATTATATCACTTTAGGATTATGCAGTGGTTTCTGGTGTTTGAGTTTGGGATTCTCACTGTTCCAGTAACGACAATTTTGACGACTTACGAACCCGTTGATATGGAAATGGGCCTCATCAGAAAAAAGGATATTATCAAAGTTGGAAAATCGATTAAACATTTCATTAGCAAATTCGAGCCTTGCTCCGAAATCAGACTTATCAATTCTTGTGTTAATTGCAGCTTTTATGGATGCAGTTTAAGATCCAAGTTTAAAATTCGTTGCAAACTTCGTCGCGATAAGTGTAAGACAGACGATCTCTTGCGAGTAGACATTTGTGGATCTTCACGTACCGACTACGTAACTCTCTCAATATTGTCTTCGGTCCTAGATGTTCTTGGACGACCTTTTGCTTGTGGTTTAATTTGAACGTTGAACCGGTTTCTTCAAAACGCTTTACACATATTTTAATTAAATTAGCACCCGGAGCTTCACTAATTCGCCGTAGTCCATATTCAGAACAATATAGTCGCCTAGTAACAATGTATGAACGAGACGTCTCGTAAAATGTGCGACGCTTCCCGTCGAAGTGGCTCATAGTGACTAAAACTATGAGCCTGCCTACCCAACGATGTAGGCTCCCCCCGCTGATGATGAAATGAAAGATGATGCAATATGCACGTTCTATTGCGTCATCCTGTACAATCTTACTACCGATTTAGCTCTACAATAGTGTGGTTCAGGTTTCGAAGGATTCCATAAACGTTTTCACACTTGCTAGTTTTTTATAGTAGTAATAGCAAATCATGTAAAAAAAGACACGTTGTTTTACTCAAAATTATGTATTTATTTCCAAATTACAACATTTTAGTAGTTCAAATTAATCAGAGGTAAGTTGTGATGGATAAAAACGAGCTTTTCAGCATTTTTTGGTAGCAAATGATTGCGCTTTTCATCGTAAACGTTACCAGCCTAAGAAAATAACCTCTTACTATAAACGCTACTTCCAGGCGAAGAAAGATAAACTTTTGCAAATTTCGAAAGGTTCGGGTATTGTTTTTCGTTTGCTGACCACCACTTGTAAGGATCGGCCTTACGATCTAGGCGAACTGTTTTCAAATAAAAATTCAACTCGTTTGCCACAGCATTCTTCTCCACGTTTTCCTCATCATTAGCATTTCCCATATTATCTGCAGCGACTTCTTCAAAGCAGTTCCAGAAACTGTCGTGTATTTCATTTTCATTCAAGTTTCTTTACTTATGCGCTGGAGAAGAATCGTCATCGGTACTACTTGGTTCATCACAACTTTTTTTTAGAGCTTCTAGAAGATTTTTTGTCTTGCTTTCAACATCACCGAATCTGCGTGTTAGCTTCGATTTTAAATTGATTAGCAGTTTTTGTATTACGCTGTTATTTTCTTCAACCACTACGTGCTAGATTTCATTTCTTATATATTTTTCAGAAGACAATAACTTTCGAAGCTGAAGTATACTTTTCGCTACTAATATCCATAGTAACGTCATAAAAAAATTGAGAATGGGTATACTCTTCTCAATAATTTCCCAGTCTTCGTTTAAAAGTGTTGTCACTTCGCATTAATGCGATCGTAGCAATTACTCCATCTTTCATTACCACTAATCTTTGTAGCATATCATAAGAACTGTTCCATCGAGTTGCGACATCCTGTTTTAACTTGAGATCAGGCAGGTTCATTTGAGTCGGAATCTCTCGTAGTTTTCTAGTACCTTGAACACTTGAACACTGCGATGAAAGTATTCCACGATCTCTTTAACCTTAGTAATAGGTTTGAGACCTTCAAAAGTAATGCTATTCTGCACGACCAAATTCACATTGTGAGCGAAGCATCCTAACGAACGCCAACCTCCTAAGCGAACCGCACCTAGAATATTAGGAGCGTTGTCACTGACCACCACACCGATTAGGGTAATGAATTTTCCATTCTAAATTTTTTTCTCTAAGGAAATTATTCAAATTTTCACTTGTGTGGTGCCTCTCTTGGTACTTAACACATCCTAACATCAAAGAGCACAGTTTACCGGCTTTATCAATAAAATGAGCAGTTAGCGAAATATATCCATCAGCATTTCTACAGCTTTTTCACCTTTTGGCCACTGTATATAGGGCATGCGACACTCTGCGCAAGCATCTCAACGCTGTTGCTCTTCCCACCCCAAATTGTTCACATACTGATCTGTAATTAAATTAATCTAATTAATTTTTGTGCAATGATCATATATACACAATGTTACTATATTTTAATGGGTTTTCTCTCTCCTTAATACCTGTTTGAATCTGGCGTCGCCATCATCCAAATAGCCAATAATAACTGATGTTTAGCATCTAATGGTTTCCTTCCTGACTTGTATGGAGGTTTCATTAAGAAAGACGAGATGGCGCTGGCGTCACGTAAACATCGGCTCCGTATTTAAAATTCATTAAAAATTAGTCAAAGTGTAAAATTGTATATAAAAACAGTTGGAATACATATATAGTGCTCTAAATATAGTGCATAAGTGTTTGCAAACAATAACAATAAGTGCAAGTGACATTTTGAGTGAATTATTGAAAATCAAAAACTTAGCATCATTAAACGAAAATAACCATCATTATTGCAAAATATCCAACAATAACAGTGAAAAAACACAGTGATAATAGAAAAATAACTTTAACTAATAACAAACTGTGAATAATTAGTGTAAAAAGTGCAAATTTAAAAACAAATTTAAAAGTGGCGGTTAACAGAAAAACTTAAACAACGAACGTTAAGTTTAAAATTTTTAAATCACTAAATAGTAATACTTTATTTCACTCAAAACTCTAATGTACTAATAGCCGTGTGGCATTGAGGTCTTCTTTTTACAACGCATTGCTTCAACAAATGGTTGGGCGTTCGAATCTCAACTTTAACACGTCTTTTCGAATTATTGTATAATTATATTTGAGATTTTACAATGAATATTTACGAAAATATTACACTAAGATCCTCGCAAAAAAAAGGTAAAAATGAATTACCAGCTGATAGTCGTGATTCGAGTTCCTCAACACTAGATGGCACAATTGTAAGCATACCTGAACTGTCGGACGATGACACCGCTCAAGACGTACATTCACTAAAACGACAGATTGAAACTTTGAATCTAAAGTTAGCGGAAGCAAAAAGTGAAATAAATAACTTACGGTCAGAAAACACAAAACTTAAAAAAACTGTCACAGAATTAACTACAAGCCCTAAAAGTCCTAAAAAACGATCAAGGAAGACCAACAGCAATGTTTCTGAACGACAAACTCCTAGTCCAAATACAAGTCGAATTGCAGCTAAGGAAAGTAAACCACCAAAACGAAGACTGAACAAAATAGGCATTATTAGCACAAATAAAAATAATAATATTTTATCGATTTCTAGAAACCATTTTCAACATTCTGAAATATGCCACTACTTACAACCGCATGTCGGAATCAAACAAATGTTGAAAAATATAAACATCACAGTTAAAGACTATACCAAAGAGGATCACTGCATTATACTAATTGGAGACGAAGACTTCAAAACAACTCAATATTATCCTGATATTGTTGATAACCTGAGAGAAACATTACAGTCATTAACCCATACTAACATAATACTTTGTGTGCCGACTTACAAATATCACCAATACTCAGTATGGTTTAATTGCAGAGTTGAGTCATTTAATAACTTACTTTATATGGACAATAAAACATATAAATACGCAACCCTCATCGACTCAAACCTGGACCTATCATGCGACTTTCAAACATTCTCTGAATATAATGGCTCTGTTAAAGATCACGGAATGAATTTAATTTTTAAAAGAATAAAGGACACTATTATCTACGATACACCTACAATATTAAGCTCAACTCCTGTAAACGATGCACGATGCCAGAAGCCTATCGAAGACTATGCTAATATGAGTAAAAACTAGTTTTTTCTTGGATAACCACATGTTTATTATGCACCAGAATATAGCAGGTCTTCTTAATAAATCTGATATTCTATCTGTACACCTGGACGACTTATTCTCAAAACATGTCGACGTTGATGTAATATGTGTAACTGAACACTTCGTAATATCTGGACACGAATCACTCATAAACATTCCAAATTACAAGTTAGCCGCAATCTATTCTAGAAATACTCAGAAACGTGGTGGTTCATGTATATTAATTAAGAAGGATTATGAATACAAAGAACTCACAAATATTTTAAAATACTCTATTCCAGGTGTTATTGAATCTTGTGCAATTGAACTAACTAGTCATAAATTAATAATTGTGTGTATTTATAGGCCACCTAATATGTCTAACATTAATATTTTTTTTGATAATCTTGAATCCATCCTTAAGACACTATGTAATAACCTAAATAAAAAAGTTATTATTTGTGGGGATTTTAACATAGACATATTAAAACGCAACAAGTTTACTTTGGACTTCGAATACTTACTTCTTAATTTTAATTTAAAATTACAAATAAATAAACCTACTAGATTAAGCAGCAACACATGTCTAGATAATTTTGCACACAATATACAAAGAAGTAGTTACGATGTCATCGATTTTGCTTTATCTGATCACACAGCACAAATAATAAAAATTATAGTAAACAAAGTATGTAAAATTAATTATTGGCGTACAATGAAACGCAATTTATCATTGGAATATTTAGAAATGTTTAAAACTCACCTGCAAAAATTATCATTCTCACAAGTGTTTGAATCAGAAAATCCTAACGAGGCCTATGACAATTTTATTGATATTTTCAAGTTACTATATAGTTTATGTTTTCCTTACAAACGTATCATAATAAAACCTTTAAAAAAATTAAAATGGATATCTCGGGGAATTAAGAAATGTAGCAAACAACAAAGAAATCTACTATGGAAGTATAGAATGTCAAAAACACAAGAAAATAAAAAAACTTTCAAGACTTACTCAGCTAGGCTTAAAAAGATTATTAAACTCACTCAGAGAGTCCAAAATAATTACATGATAAATAAAGCACAAAATAAATCAAAAATCTCCTGGCAAATAATTAATAATAGACAAGTTATTAAAGAACCCATCTGGCAAATTAAAAATGGTAACGCTTTAGTTAAAGAACCTACTGAGATTGCAGAGGCCTTTAACCATTTTTATATTGATCAATTTAAGGAAATTAGTTTTAACTAGCTTCTGCCCGCAACTTCGTATGCGGATCCTGTTGCTTATGCCAGCGACAACAGGGTCGTCAAAATAAAAGATCTGAAACGTCTGATGTCAAATTCTCAGAGCCCGGGGACGGGAAAACAACCTGATGCGCGAGACGATTCGAGACCCTCCAGATCTTTCATTTTTGTAAGATAGCAGGAAATGCCCATCAGAACTTTTGCTCACGATCAGCGGTCAGTCGCGCATCATATTCTTCACTGGTCTCTAGAGACCTGGATGTAGATACGTAAATACGATGAGAATGCAGGCGTGCTTCGCGATCCGAAGAGGTTTCTACGGAGCGAGTTGCAGCCTGATCTTTTCGAACAGCATCAAGTCTCTCTTGACGCTCTTCGGTAGATTCTTGGGATCTTATGATCCTCAATCCTTTTTATTATTTAGCCTATTTAGCTCCTTTGGAACATTGGGAAAGATTTGACCTCTTTCATCATAGTTATAGTTTTATTGTGAAGATACCTGATCAATTAAAATCTAAGTGACTGCAAAGTAAATTAAACGCTCAAATAACATAAGCCCGAAGGCATATACCTAATATATTCGATAAAAAAAAAATAAAAAAAATTGGGAGTTTTGGCCAGTAGAGTCGAATTATAAATGATATACCATCGTCATCCAAAATCAGTCCGAAAGGTTATGTTATTTTATAATTATACAGTGAAATTAGTGATAGCTTTGATTTCCAAGTCAGATGTTTCAAATCTTCGATTTTTATAAGTCAACAGGGAATGCCCATCAGACCACCACACCACTTTTGCTAAGACGTCATTCCTATGTGTTATGGTGTAGCCGGGCTCTTGGAGTTCGACAACAGGTGTTCCAGATCTTCAATTTTTATACGTCAACAGAGAGTGCTCATCAGGCTGAACAACTCTGCTGAGACGTCATTCCTATATGTGTTATGGTGTAGCCGGGCTCTTGGAGTTCCACAACAGGTGTTCCAGATCTTCAATTTTTATACATCAACAGAGAGTGCTCATCAGGCTGAACAACTCTTGCTAAGACGTCATTCCTATATGTGTTATGGTGTAGCCGGGCTCTTGGAGTTCCACAACAGATGTTCCAGATCTTCAATTTTTATACGTCAACAGAGAGTGCTCATCAGGCTGAACAACTCTGCTGAGACGTCATTCCTATATGTGTTATGGTGTAGACGGGCTTCCACAACAGGTGTTCCAGATCTTCAATTTTTATACGTCAACAGAGAGTGCTCATCAGGCTGAACAACTCTGCTGAGACGTCATTCCTATATGTGTTATGGTGTAGCCGGGCTTCCACAACAGGTGTTCCAGATCTTCAATTTTTATACGTCAACAGTGAGTGCTCATCAGGCTGAACAACTCTTGCTAAGACGTCATTCCTATATGTGTTATGGTGTAGCCGGGCTCTTGGAGTTCCACAACAGATGTTCCAGATCTTCAATTTTTATACGTCAACAGAGTGTGCTCATCAGGCTGAACAACTCTTGCTAAGACGTCATTCCTATATGTGCTATGGTGTAGCCGGGCTGTTGGAGTTCCACAATAGGTGTTCCAGATCTTCAATTTTTATACGTCAACAGAAAGTGCTCATCAGGCTGAACAACTCTTGCTAAGACGTCATTCCTATATGTGTTATGGTGTAGCCGGGCTCTTGGAGTTCCACAATAGGTGTTCCAGATCTTCAATTTTTATACGTCAACAGAGAGTGCTCATCAGGCTGAACAACTCTGCTGAGACGTCATTCCTATATGTGTTATGGTGTAGACGGGCTTCCACAACAGGTGTTCCAGATCTTCAATTTTTATACGTCAACAGAGAGTGCTCATCAGGCTGAACAACTCTGCTGAGACGTCATTCCTATATGTGTTATGGTGTAGCCGGGCTCTTGGAGTTCCACAACAGGTGTTCCAGATCTTCAATTTTTATACGTCAACAGAGAGTGCTCATCAGGCTGAACAACTCTGCTGAGACGTCATTCCTATATGTGTTATGGTGTAGACGGGCTTCCACAACAGGTGTTCCAGATCTTCAATTTTATACGTCAACAGAAAGTGCTCATCAGGCTGAACAACTCTTGCTAAGACGTCATTCCTATATGTGCTATGGTGTAGCCGGGCTATTGGAGTTCCACAATAGGTGTTCCAGATCTTCAATTTTTATACGTCAACAGAAAGTGCTCATCAGGCTGAACAACTCTTGCTAAGACGTCATTCCTATATGTGTTATGGTGTAGCCGGGCTCTTGGAGTTCCACAATAGGTGTTCCAGATCTTCAATTTTTATACGTCAACAGAGAGTGCTCATCAGGCTGAACAACTCTGCTGAGACGTCATTCCTATATGTGTTATGGTGTAGCCGGGCTTCCACAACAGGTGTTCCAGATCTTCAATTTTTATACGTCAACAGTGAGTGCTCATCAGGCTGAACAACTCTTGCTAAGACGTTATTCCTATATGTGTTATGGTGTACCCGGGCTCTTGGAGTTCCACATCAGGTGTTCCAGATCTTCAAATTTATTCTCTCAGCAGAAAATGCTCATCACGTGGAACAATTTTTGCTATGGTACCATTTTTGTATCTCTTATAGTTTAGCTGGTCTGTTGCGGTTCTGCATCAGGTGTTCAAATTTCCAAGATAAATTATAGCCTATATGTTGCCCAGACTTAATACCTATACAACAAAAAAAAAATCATTCAAATCCGTCCAGTAGTTCCGAAGATTAGCGTGTACAAACAAACAGACAAACAGACAAACAGACAAACAGACAAACAGACATACAGACAAACAGACAGATTTTTTTTTTTGGATTCGTGCTCTATAACTGTTTGTAAACCCCCCTCAATTATTTTTTTTTTAATATATTCAATGTACAGACACGGTTTTTTTACTGTTTTATTATATGTATAGATAATTTAGATCCTATAAAAGCTATCTCATATAATGATAATTCTTTATTCATGTTACCAGTAGTTCCTCAAGATGTACTTAGAGTTATAAAATCATTAAAAAACAAAAAAAGTGTGGGTCATGATGGCATATCAACAATCGTAGTAAAATTTGTCGGTAATATAATAGCCCTACCGCTAAGTCATATCATTAATCTAAGTATCAGCTTGGGTACATTTCCTACAAGTCTAAAAAAAGTTATCATCAAACCCTTACATAAAAAAGATAACAAAGAAGATATTTCTAACTATAGACCAATAGCACTGATCTCTGTATTCTCAAAAATTTTTGAAAAGCTGATATATGAATCAATTTATTCATTTCTAGATAAGCATAATATACTCTGTGAGGAACAAAAAGGATTTAGGAAAAATAAAAATATCAACATGGCAATTTATGACTTACTAGACACTGTTTTAAGAAATGTTGATAATAAAACACCTGTTTGTGCAATATTTAGTGATATGTCAAAAGCTTTCGACCACGTTAGGCATGATATCCTATTAAAAAAGTTATATGCTTATGGTATCAGAGGCAACATACTAAACTTAATAAAATCGTATTTAATTGGTAGAAAACAATACACTGAGATAACAAGAATAAATTTACGTACAAAATTTGAAGTTAAATACACCTCTAAAGAACGGGATATAATGTACGGTGTGCCACAGGGCAGTGTTCTTGGACCATTGCTCTTTCTCTTGTATATAAATGATCTACCGATACAAACAAAACAGCAAATGATCCTCTTTGCTGATGATAGCACTGCCATAGTTAAATGTGTTAAGACAGAACAATACGAGGCAGACATAAACAATACATTAAAACATATAATTAATTGGCTTAAAAGTAACAACCTAATAATTAACCTTCAAAAAACAAACTATATGCAATTTTACCAACGTACTCTTCCAATACAGCTTAGCATAAATTATTCAGGACAAGCTATCGATACTACAACAGTGACAAAGTTTTTAGGTTTATTAATAGACAACAAACTAACCTGGCAACCTCAAGCAGAAAAAATATGTAAAACACTAAGTAAATGTTCCTATATTCTATACAATTTATCAAAGAAAGTCAATACACCCACAGTTTTGACAGCATACCATGGTTTAGTTTCCTCCGTTCTCAGATTTGGGGTGATTTTCTGGGGTAATTGCAGTGAAAGGGAAAGGATATTCAAAGCCCAAAAGAATTGTATCAGATCTATGTTTAATCTTAAAAGTACAGAAAGCTGTGAGCCTATGTTTAAAGCACACAAAATATTAACTTTACCGTCCTTATATATATTTGAAATGGCTATGTTTGTAAAATGTAATCACAAATTATTTCCCACAGTGTCAAATATATCTTCCCGTTCAGATGTTTTAAGATCTCAGTATAAGGATCTCATTAGCATAAGTAGATATAGGACTGCATTGTTAAAGAAAAATGTTTTGGGTATGGCACCCATCATATACAACAAGATTCCACAACAAATTAGAGAAGAAACATTATTTATATTTAAAAAGAAACTAACTTTGTTGTTATTAGATGGTTGCTACTACTCAATTAAAGAGTTTTTAGACGATAAAAGATTTTAAGTTGGTTCATTGTTTTTTTAGTGCCTTTTATGTAACTTTTTATTTAAGAATTTTTGCATGCCTTACAGGCAAAATGTACTGGGTCTTCACATGTTCACCTTGTCATCATATATTGTACCTACATTTTAAGCAAATAAATATTTCTGATTCTGATTCTGATTCATTAAAGTTTTTCCCACCAAGCCCAAAAGAAACTCAAATGTTTCAGGGTATTCTACAAATTAAGGTTCTAATTATGAATTTTAGATTGGTTGTTTATAGTAGGTTTAGACAGACAGTATTCAGACGAGAGTTTTGTAAATACATAGCTCTGGTACCTAAAATGAGATTTAAATGTTTCTGAGTTGTACTTGGACACAACATCATACCCATATCCTTTTAATCTAGGTATTGAATGTCCACTATTTCCACTTGCATTTGGGGTATACACAGAATATCTTTGTCTACTCCCGACGATGATGATGAAAGACTGTCACTGTCTTCATCGCTATCCAACAACGCCTCAACAATTGGAAGGAATTCCATTTTTTTACAGTAGTGTGATCCCTAAAGATTTAAGAAAAATCAATACTTCTACTTTTAGGTTATCTTGGAAAACAGCTGTTGGCGTTCGTGAAAACAAACCGTTCCGAAATGAAATCGTGTCCACAGTGCTGTCAGTCCGAAAACCAAATCGTGTGTATCGGGTGCGGCGCAGCTAGGTGTGCGAGCTGCGGCCTGTCTAGCGGCATAAACGCGCCGAGGTGTCGACGCGGTTACATATGTTGCAATCGCTGGGGCATCGCACTTGTCAACAGCCGGTGACGCATCGGAATCCGCCGATGCAAAACTGCAGACGGAGACATTTTGCGCTCCGCGACGCGTGTTCACCTTAGAGGCCTCCTCAGGCGACCTACTTACTGAATTAGCGTTACGCAATAAAACCGCTTCAACACGCAGATCTTGAATGGTCCTGTCTAAGACCTCTAATCTGTACTGCACCTCGGTCAGGCTCGTATTCAGGAAGATGATGTCTTTTAGGAGCCTGGTGACGTCGACGTGGTCAAATGTGACTGGGGGCAACTTGTGTCGCTCCTTCGCCACGAAACTGGGCACGTCATCCGGTTCGGTCACCTTTAACAGGGTGATAATGTCCTGGACGCTCTTCTCAGTACCGTCCCTCCGTCGAGACGGCATCTAGTCCAGTTTGTTCAAACACTCGTACAGTAGCTTCTTTCCACTGCAAATTTCCTCTTCTTTGAAGTTAGTCTTACATATTTGTAAGATACTAACCTCATCCATCGTGTCAATGGCGTTCTGAATAAACGCCAACAGTTCGTTGGCTATGAGTATTGAGCTCATAGCGACAGAAGCGGGCAGCGGCATATAACCGCACAGTCCGTTACTTAAAATATCTATACGCACTGGGACACGTCCGTAGCCAATGCGCACTGCTATCGAACCTGCTATCGAATTGAAATATTAGACCTAATGGGTCAAATAATTGTGACATAAGCGATAATATTGTACGTTTAGTTAGAATTTTGTCTTCATCAATATTGACAGAGAATGTCCTCTTTGGACGACCAAAGTAAACCTAACGTTTTTGAATAGTCATTATTACATAAGTTAAGTAATTCGTCGCTAGTACTTATTGTAACTGTCTGATTACACCGTTACATGTGTCTATTAGTTGCGATTCAGTAGCGGCTAGGAATGCAATCCCGCATGCAGATTTCAATCCAGGTATTTGCGGGATTAGCTAATCAAAATCCCGCGGGATCCAGGTATTTGCGGGATCCCGCGGGTTATAGGTAAGACTTTTCAGAAAAACCACAACTAGCGCACTGGAGCTCATTTGTGAAAAAACAACTTAATATATGAATCTTTTAATTATTTATTAAACTCTTAAAGGAAAACAAGATAAGTTTCTATTGATAAATTAAGAGAATTAAACAATATTTTGAGATTAGTGGTAGTAAGTGTTCGCGACGAACCATTATTATGGCATTTTATTTCTTTGAAATCTGTATCTAAATAGGAAGTTTTGTAGTAAATGCTAACGTGGTTTGAATCTTGAAGTTTTTCAAATATAATTATCTTAACTTCAATCGATTAAACTGTTTCTTCTTCAGTATTTTTTTTAAATTGACCACCGCATGCCTCTGTAAGATTATACACAGGACCAGAACGTAAGCACTTGTGACGGCTTTTTCTATCACAGAGTGAACAGTCATTTTCGTTTTTTGTACGGCCACTAATTAAATATTTGTGTGTAATGGACTTTATTTTAAGAACAGTTAAGGCATATACATACATAGAAAACTTGTTAATTTGCTGGCCACACCAATTATCAGAATAAAATGTGATTTGCAAATTATTATCATTCATTTCTGACGCCCTCTTTGTCAGATATTTCCAGAAAAACGTTGCTATTTCGTTAGCTCACAACCACAATAGTCTTTTGCTAATTCACTTTAAACATTGAGCTTACATTTGTAATATAAAGTTGATACATCTCCTTTCGGAAGAGGCAGTACTGTCTGGTCATAACAGGCAACAAGTTTTCCTGAAACATTGTTTTGTCGTTGATTTTTCCTGGCGATATAATTCTTTTTCAAGTTGGTGTTGGTCGTATCTGGTCTGTAACTCTACTGTTTTATTAACAGCATTTTTAAAGCTGATGGTTCGCATTGGTCTTTTTTAGGTGTGTGAAAGCCGATGTTGTAATCTTCATTGAATAATCTAATGTAATGTAGTAATGTAGGTATCATTCATGAGACGTTTTCAAATTTTTTGTACTGTCACCAAAATGAAACAAAAATGAACTTAGTAACAAAAATTACAACCGTTACAAAAAAATAACAAAGTGGATATAATGGGGTCATTTCACAATGATGAAAAAAAGCAAATTTATATACATGTAACAAAAACCCTGTCCGATCCCTGAGGGTATTATTTGGTATCGTACTGCGAACACATATACGTGCCTATTAAATGGATTGGAGATAAAAAAAAACCGAATTGAAAATAATTAAATCAAAATAAATACTGATCCAAGGCAACAGCAACACTGACCGCTCCTCAAAGTTCACGTACTTACTACCTGCAGCTTTGTGTCAAAGAAGCCGCCTATGCGAGACGGTTCATGAGCTGTACCACGAGTACGCCTTTATTGAATCTGACAGGGGTTTTGTTACACGTTGAATATGAATATTTTTTTATTGTTGAATCATTCTCTGAACGTTTTTTCTTACTTTAGACATAATTAAATATTATATATTTTTTTAGCTTTAAAAACGGCGTATAACTATTTAATAATAGTTATAACTTATTCATATAAAATCAGTCTCAAAAATTACTTATTCTGAATTAGAATGGTATTTTTTCTTAATTTAAACAATCATGTTTACTTTGTACTAACTTTAAAAACAGCGTATACCTACATAACAATGTAAATACAATCAGTCTCAATTATTTCTTATTCCGAACAAAAATTATATTAAAAAAAAAAAAAAACGGGTTGCGCTAAGTATAGTTTGCGTTTGCATCGTCTTAACGAGCAGCCATAATTTGAACCATCCTACTTGACGAAACTTGTAATTACATATATTTCAAACGAATCACAATATCGTTTAGGAACATTGAAAATACCTACAAAATAAAATAACAAAAAATAAACCCATAATTAACTAGGAACATTTATCAAAATCTAGGAACAAACCAAAATATATTTATTATATATTAAAACTTAAAAAAAATTACTATACTTCATCATCACTACTGAGATTAAAAAAGCTTAATGCAAGTTTTGATACTTTGGTGCTGAAGGTGTTGGTACATTCAGTTTTATGTTCTGTCCTTTTGACAGGGGGCTCAACTGTTAACTCCGGAAAATCGTCAGCTATATTTGCTGAAGTTTGATTATAACGAGTAGACCCTTGCAAAATGTTTTTTAACTTTTCATTTGAGTAGTTTACCTTAATATCCGATAAAATAGTTACTTTTTTTGGGATGCAGACTTGTTTTGGGTTTTCTTGATCGTAACCTTTGTTTATGTTCGTTAAATGTATTTTTTTATCTCTAATCGAAGTTGAAGTGGAATCGGATGCAGCAAAATCGGTAGTTATAGTAGGCACAGCATTAGAACGATAAGTCGGTTCATAAATATCAAAAATATTTTCCGTCTTATTTGAAAAAGTGCTCTTTGGTCGCTTCGGCAGAGGTGCAGGTTCCAAAATCTTTGTGGTATTGTTAAAATATTCGTCGGTGTTTAGAGTCAAGTTTATGATAGTAGATTTAGGAGCTGGTTCTGGGACAATATCTGTACTAGTAGGCGTTGAAAGCACAGTTTTAGAAGTGAAGTATTCCTTGTATATTGGTTGCAAAAGATATCATCATCCGTATCAGATGAAGAAATTAGTCTTGGTCGTTTTTTTGATTGGTGCGGCTTTATCAAACAGTGTTTTTTTTTAAAGAAAAACAATCGCAAAACCCTCTTTCCAATGACTGATAGCAAAAGCAGCTGAGATTTCTGTATAATATCTCATTGTTATCCTCACAAGTGACCTGCACTTGATGTATTTTCAGTGTATCAGGAACAGGTAACAGAGAATCAAAAGCGCTCTGATTATTAGCTTTCATATCATTAATATCTTCTTCGTCAATGCAAAAAAGTGACATTTTTGTTTCAGTCCTCAACGGAGCACACGCCATTAATGCATTCAGAACATCACTTCCATGTGATAATTTCATATCGAGACCTCGTTTTATAGCCGCACCAATTGCATCAGCAGGTCCTTTGCCATGGTATGCCTCTGAAAAATTCCAGGTCGCTTTCTCAAATCCAAATTCATCAATATATTTTTTGAAAAGATAAAATATTTTTTTTGTTTATACTGTGTTGTCGGTCCGTCTGAAAATACATGCAACCGGTTAATCTGAGGGTACTTCTTTTTCAAGTCAATAAATACTGGTGTCAAATGTGCCCAAATTGCTTCCGGGGAATGATTAGTGGAATCCGACAATGTGCAGTAGCTTAAGGGTTTTATGTAAACAACACTAAAGATATTTGATACTGTGACGCCCCACAGTGAACAGCCTGTATCTCTTCAATGCATTTTACATGTATAATTTTCTGAAAAGTCACAATGAATGACGATCTCATTATTTTCAAGCGAATTTTTAAGATTCGAATATGTTGTGTATTGATGGCATATGTTAAAAAGATGTATTTTGTACTTCTTCAGCTCCACATTCATCAGCGCAATAAGGTTCTTTAATGTATCTGATTTAGTCACTGTCATTACTCTCTTCGATTTCTTTGTCTCGTTATTTTTCTTATACTCGACATCCTTGACAATCCATTCAAGCCAAAAAACGTTTTCATTTTCTCTCATCTAAGTTAAATGTGCTTTTTTTTTCTTACAATTTTCACACTGATCGTACATACATTTCTCCGATCCTTTGTTGCAGACGGTTTCTTCTACAATATCGTTAAGTTTGTCGTATTTCAGAACACCTAATTTCTGCAACGCAATAAAGTTTAACTCCATGTTGGCATGGATTTTGCAAATACATGTGTACCTGTCTGAGATTCGTGGTCTCATTACATAAAACGGTTTGTTTCTCACAAAAGTTGAATAACCTATGTCCATACCAGTGTCACGCTTCAACTTTTTATGCAAGTTTATCAGTGTCGAGAAGATAACGTTTTCTCACGAAAACAATCGCCAACAAAATGGCCGAATGTCTTTGCTAGTGCTACCTGATTGGCTGACGATAAAATGGGAGTGTTACCACTACTAAAATTGAAATTTCTACTAGTTTTGCCGTAACAAAAAGGAGATAAAATGTGGACAGATTTTAAAGTTATTTTTCTATTATTATTTCTTATAAACTTACAAATTAAACACATAATGATTTATTGTACTTAAATTACTGTAGGATCTAGTTTCAGTAAACATCTAAAATGCAAAAAATATAGTATTTTGTGTAACGCTTAACCCAGATACTGCGACGGGGCGTTTAAAAGGCCCGAAAAATTAATTAAATATTCCCGCCATTTTCGAGTTGTCAAAATAAATTATCGTAGTTGTTTGCACTGTCAGGTTACTTAGTACCTATCCGTGTATGATTAGATGCGGTTACGTTTATTACTAGACACGGGATTATTTCAAGTTTTTGTGTTATTGTAGACTTTGGAGTTTTGGTTTCGTGATGTCTGCACAAAGGTAAGCTTTTATGAGTTACGTGTGTGGATTTTGTAACGAATTCATTTTAATATTGAATTTCAGATAGGTTATCTAAAATATCAGGCTATTAATTTGTATCTATGCTATAAAAACTCATTCCTTTTTCACGTAACAAATTGATGGCCTTTTAAACGCCCCGTCGCAATATGGGGATAAAGAATTTGATTGTTTTTTAGAAAGCGACCTTTGAGAGCCCTCAATCTAAACGAAATAGTTGATGAGTTAGAGCGATGTGAAGATGATAATTTGATGCCAACTCAAATCACAATTTTCCCACCCGAGAACGCTAATGCTGACGTCACTGATGAAGATTCTGGGGACGAAGAATTCGTAGCATTGCAAAATCTACCAGGTATATTACTTGTTTACTGGTTGTTATAAATGTATCAATGAACTTGTCATGTTTTGTTTTTATAACCTACAATATAGAAATATTTTATTTTAGGCTCTCAACTTAGAGCTCCGGCTGAGGTCACATATCATTCGAGTTCCGACGAAGAAGATGACGTGCCTTTGTCAAGTTTGTCTAAAAAAAGGCGCACGATGGATATGACTGCAGACGGTAGTGACGCCATAGCTTCTAGTTCCACAGCTTCTCCCACTACGTCAGGTGTGGCAACAAGTTCTACATTTGTTCAGCCATCAGTTCCCCGAAACCAAACCTATAGATGGAGGAATCGTCACATTCCGAACCAGTTCAATCAATGGAATGACGAACAAGGTCCAAGATACTTACAACCACCCTTATATTATTTCGATTGCATGTTCAACGACAATGTTATTGAGTTACTAGTGCGATATACAAATTTGTATGCAGGACAGAGGAATAAAGTGGGTAATGTAACTGTCTCTGAAATGAAGTGTTTCTTGGGTATTCTCATGTACAGCGGGTATGTTATTGTACCTCGTCGATTTATGTATTGGGAGACATCTTCAGACGCTAATTTTAGTATTGTGCACAACGCTATGGCAAGAGATCGTTTTACTTTTATAATGTCCAATCTTCACTTCTGTGATAATGCAGTTCTCAGAGATTCTCCTGATAAATTCGCTAAGTTGAGACCACTGTTTGATGAATTAAATAAAAACTTTGCTGAAATGGCACCCTTGGAAGAGAACTACAGCATAGATGAGGCCATGGTACCATATTATGGACGCCACAGTTGCAAACAGTTTATTCGTGGCAAACCAATTCGTTGGGGATATAAACTGTGGGTTGGTGCTACAAGATTAGGCTACGTTTTATGGTTTGATCCTTACCAGGGAAAATCTTCAACCATTGCAGAAGGCTACAAACAGTTTGGTCTAGGTGGTAGTGTGATTTTAGAATTTGCTGATGTTCTACAAGGTCGTCACCCAACATTGCCATTTCATTTGTTCTTCGACAACTATTTTTCCTCTATTCCTCTACTGCATGAGCTTGGTAATAGGGGCCTGAGAGCAACTGGCACTGTACGTGAAAATAGAACGTCCAAGTGTCCTCTCGAGGCCAATAAAGATTTCAAAAAGACTGAAAGAGGTTCATTTGTATACAAATCTAGTTCGCCTAATAGTATTTTGGTTTGCAAGTGGAACGACAACAGTGTTGTCACTGTTGCCTCGAATACTGAAACTGTGGAGCCCTTGCATAAAGTAAAGAGATTTTCGCAAGAACTTAAAAGATTTGTACACATTGAACAACCGTCGGTCATTAGACAGTACAATGAAAATATGGGAGGAGTTGATAGGTCGGATCAGAATATAGGGTTGTATCGAACTTCTATACGTGGTAAGAAATGGTATTTTTCTTTGTTTTGTCACACCTTAGATATGGCTTTGCACAATGCGTGGCAGTTATACAAGCGAGACGGTGGAGAATATGATCATCTCGCTTTTCGTAGATCATTGGCAAAGGGTTTGCTCGAAAGCTACAAAAGAAGCGATAAGAGAGGACCATGTCCCACAGGCAGATCTCATCGTGAATCATCTCGATATGACGGGGTTGATCACTTAGTTCTGTATAGCGCACCGCAACTAAGATGTAAAGTTTGCAAAGTTAAAAGTTTTTTTATTTGCCAAAAGTGTAAAGTTCATTTACATCCTAAGAACTGTTTCATCGAATTTCACACACAGTAAAACGAAGTGATTTACTAAATACTATGTTTGATTGTGATGTTTAATTTAGCTGCAATCAGTGCATTCTTCTTTTTTTTCTTTTGTGTGATTAATTTTAGTACGTTTAATAATTAAAAACTGATTCTGTAACTATTTGTTTTATTACTAAGACGTCACATACATGTACGACACCCCCATATTACGACGGGCCTTTTAAAAGACCACCTTTTCCTGGCTTTTCCGCATACATATTTTTTTTTTTACTATTTTTCCCAGTTGTTATAAGACATTTTAACTATCATATCCGAAAATCATCAAAATTGAAAGCAAAAAATAGTTTCAGTAACATCTGGGTTAACTTTTGTAGGACAAAAAATAATATATTCTCAAAGTGTTTCATTACATGAAATTAAGACTCTATCATCTATTAGATGATAGAGTCTAAAGAAAGTATAAAATAGATGACATCTATTTTATACTTTCTTTTTCAATGCTTGAGCATATATTCTAAAAAATATACAAAAAATATTGATTAAATAGTTCGTGGACATTTTATTGTAGTATTATGTACAAAAAATTTGAAAACATCTCTCATACCATCATCAATTAATATATAAACATAATAAACTTTTCTCGAAATGTGTCTGGATTTAATTTTGCCTCTTATTAGTGAATTGTTTCCACTTCCTCTCAAACGATACTCTCTTACAATAATTTTTTTCTCTACTTATTTCAATTCGATACCCTCCGTGAAACCTAACATGTTCACTATAATAGGACCTTGCTTGTCGGATCTGATATGTTCCTAGGGCAAATAAAATAACTTCACTATGTTCTAGACGGGGAAATATAATATTAGTATAAGAATGAGCTGTAATATTAGTAAAATCAGATGTTGTCTATTCATATTCACAGTGTTTATAAATAAATCCGTGGCTGGCGTGAATATGTTAACATGTCTAAAATAGTAATTTGTCAGGGCGGCCATTTTATTAAGTTTTGGCGTCTTCTGGTAAATCGGTAAATTAGTTTTACTTAGGTGTTTTAGTTGTTTTAAAGGTTATGCCATCTTTTAAATGATGACAATAATAAACGAAATTTTCCATAGATTTCATAATAATAGACTTGTCAAGTCGTTCACCAACGAGTTATCACCGAGTTGACAACTTGTCCACCAACAGTTATTAACTAATCACCTTCTGAGTGGGGAGTATTAGTAGGTAAATAATGTTATTTTAATAACAAACACAATATTTTAATTGCATAGCAAACATTGACACACATAGAAAATATTTGATTTGCTGAATTACCTACTACTACTACTCAAATCAAGTAATGTTGTTCTAACTGAACAAATATTTAGTTGAAACACCACGAAACTAACAGATTTCTAGTATATTTGCAATAAAAAAAACATGAAAAAATAGAAAATTG
This sequence comes from Plusia festucae, assembly GCA_950381575.1. Lineage (NCBI taxonomy): Eukaryota > Metazoa > Arthropoda > Insecta > Lepidoptera > Noctuidae > Plusia > Plusia festucae. Next base: position 3,205,732 of record OX494457.1, read on the forward strand.
TTTTATTGGACCACAAACAACGTCATCATACAGATAAAATTGCGTTACTAACATAAATAACTAAAACATTGACTCCTCACCCTCGTCGCAGACCATTCATATTTTATTGGACCTCAGAATCCTCTTCATCTGGGTTGTCTTCGTCCAAATCTGGATCAGTAGATGCAGAGACATCATCGACAGTTTTTATATTAATATAAAACTCTTTGAACGAATTGACCATCAGGTCAATCATGTCCATCAAATCCTTTTTTTTTTCTCTGCACTGATTGGCAAAGCTACCTTGGTGATTTGGCTCAACCTAAAGACATCCATGGTGGTTTTTCCTCTTTTCCGAAAATTTACTGACTTGGAAGGGGGTTCGCGATCCAGGCTTTTCTTAAAATTTATTTTTCCTACGCTGTTTTTATTATATTGCAGCCATTTAATAGGTTGCCATAGAAATTTGTCTCCAGAATCGTCCAGTTTTTTGACAGTAAAGGGTCCTTTCTTGGATTTTAGTTCGGCAAAATCCAAGAAATCATTTTCCGTCATCACCACAACCTTAAATGGTTTCTGAACTTTGCAAGTCCTCACCAGCTGCACCCAATCATATAAATGATTGATTCTCATTTGTGTTCTCTTTTTTGTTTTTTTAATAATCGCATGGTCAGAGCCACACTCCATATGTGTGTGCCCACTGAGGAGGGATTTGTGGTTTATCTTTTGCAGCGTCGGATGATTATGTAGCAAAACATGAACATCATTGCCACGACATTGTTTTTGTTTTGGCCACCACAAGTATCTGAATAAAAAATCAATTCTTTGACTTCGGATGACAAACTATTGCAGAAGTGCCACAAACATGATGCAATTTGTTTTGCTCCTCTCGTCCCACAAGTAGCAGGTAGCCTCATTATTAGCAAAATCATGCACTGTTAAATTCATCCAAATCCAAAACTGGAATATAAAATTACAATTAACTAAGTACTTCACATATTACACACGGTGAATAAATGTAAGTACACATGTATCTTGCTAGGAATGCAATTCGTAAGAGACAAACATGGCTGAACTCCTACAAATGGAATACACCATCCGTTCAGGAAATATAATATGTATGCACAATACCAATTGCCTTACCATTATTTTTAGTTTGTTTCTTTATCTCTTCTTTACTTTGTTTCAATTCATTTAAAACTAAATTAAATAATTAATAGGTTTATTATCAATAATTATTGTTAATAGATAAATTAGGTACTCAAAAATATAACTAACTTTCTATAGAATTGGGGGCAATAACCCCTGGAACAGTTTAATTTATAAATGGACAAACTGCATCCACAACTGATAATAAGGCGGGGTCACCTTATGGTGTTTTTTTTGCTGGGGTGATTGACTCAAAAGAAAGTTCTTTCTTTGAGACTTTATGTTTTCTCAACATCTTTTTAACCCTTTAACCGCCAAGCGACGTATCAGTTTTCGTGCCCTTAGCGCCAGGCACAGTAAACTAATAATAAATACCTACATAAAATAGGGATGTGCTTTATGCACTTTTTGAACATCGATAGTTCGTAACTATGTTATGTGATCATGGTTAGTAACACCTGCATATACACCAACGTATCACATCTGCTACAAAAAATGCACAGCTAGACATAGACATCCCCCAGATGCTTCCACCTCGCCTGGTCTCGGGCCATCCGCATTCATCACTTTCACGGGGAGAGTACACATAGGTATCTATCCGGTTTACCATGCGCGAGGACCCTACAATAATAGCATGGCATTTTGCTGGATTTACTTTCAAGCCAAATTTGCCTGACAAGTCTTTAAGCGCTATCATATCCCGGTTTATGGCTTCCGGCAAACTTTTCAGGTTTTTAAAAGAAATAAAACAAAGTTTATAGAGATTTAGAAGATTTATTACAGTACCTATCTGCATTATTCAGATTTATTTTCTATCACAATACCTATACTTAATCAGTTACAATCATAGGTATATTTTTTAACAGTATAAGAACAATAGTTTTGTTATTTCAGTAGAACATACTAACAAGTTTCAACAAAATAATTAAAATAATCACAGATAAATTTCTCATCACAATAGGTACCTATACTTAATCAGTTACAATCATAGGTATATTTTTTATCAGTATAAGAACAATAGTTTTGTTATTTCAGTAGAACATACTAACAAGTTTCAACAAAATAATTAAAATAATCACAGATAAATTTCTCATCACAATACCTATACTTAATCAGTTACAATCATAGGTATATTTTTTAACAGTATAAGAACAATAGTTTTGTTATTTCAGTAGAACATACTTACTAACTAGTTTCAATAAGTATTTAAATAATCAGTCAAATTATCAGACTCATTTCTCATTAACAATATAAAAATAGTACGTATAATCAGTCTTATCACTATTTATGCTCAATATCGGCGAGACGTATTATTGACGAGACGACATTTATATAGCATGAGATAAATTTTTTTTTTTTTAATTCATCGCTAGCAAAATATTTGTTTGCCAGGGTATAGGCTGTTACTTTAACAGGATCATCAATTTCAGTGTCCTCATATTGTGTGCTACAATTTTTGGTTTTTATTGAGGTCTGTGTCGCCGTCGACCTATATAAATCAGGCGTACTATCAGTGCTTCTGATTTGCGAGTGACCCTCTTTTAAAAACACCATATACTCGCTGTTGGTCAGCGTTGAAGATAGATCAGCAGCATCTTGGCTACTGTCTATAAAATCCTGCTCATTTTGATCTTGGCTATCGTCAAAGCCAGCCAAAATTGATTGACTTTCTTCAAATTTTCCTACAAAACAAACAAAACGTGAACTTTTGTAATTAGGTACTTACATCAAATACTATCTTGCGAAAATTACAAACTTTTTGAACCCATTTAGTTTTTGTGAAATAATGTTAATGTAAAATTAATGTTTGCTGATAATTCTCACAGACGTCGAAACCTCGTCGCCGTTGGATGTTGAACTGTTGAGTTGAGTTGACTTTGACAAAATGAATGTCGACCTTAGATATCATGAGATCTATGGTTCTATGAAGACCGTAAAATGGTGATGTGAAAAGTCGATGTCTATTGTTTTAGTGAACTGTGATATTCAACAGAACATGGATTTATGCACAGATAAACGTTGCATTTTTGGCACATGAAACGAGTGTCTGACCGTTTATTTTTAGCTGCGCACACTTTACATCGCTGACTTTTGCCTGTTGGTATCCTAACAGGAAAATGCTGTAAGGCATCGTTGTGTAAAAAACGATGAGTGTCAAGGACTTCGCGCGAAGTCGAGGGTAGAGCTAAATTACTATGTTTATACGTATTTATTATCTGTCTTATTACGTTCAACTGGAAATCAGCTAAACTACATTTTCTGTTAACATTTAGCATTCTAAATAAATAAAATGCATTCAGTAAGAACATATCAATCACATGAAATCCCAGCTTTTTGTACCATTTTTTTGATTTTTTTATACAGCCTAAAGTGCTTGTCATCATATCAGCAGTGTCCACCGTCCCCATATTTTTATTGTATTCTATAGCACAATGTGGTTTCATTTTAGGTAGCCCAGTTGAGTAATCTACACTGTCTGATGGTAATATTTTATCATCATGTTTTGTAGACAACATTAATACTGGTTTTTTGTCCTGCCATTTAAGAGCTAATAGAGGAGGAGACATGTAAGCCTCAACTTCCCCACGCTTTAGTTTTTTAAATTTTGGCATGAGTTTTCTATTTGACTTTACGGTGCCACACGCGTAAGTGCCCTTTTCCTTTAAATATTTAAAAAGCCGAGGACTAGTATACCAGTTGTCTACGTACAATTCCCGGTTGCAAAAAAAGTAATCTTTTAAAAGTTCCACCACAACTGATCCACTTATGCCTAAATTTGGGACGGTTTCTATTTCCGTTTCGGATCCACAGTATACTATGAAATCTACTATATAGCCGGTTTCTACATCACATAAAACGAATAATTTAATGCCGAATCTATTGCGCTTTTTTGGTAAGTATTGTTTAAAAATCAAGCGACCTTTAAAAGGTACAATGCTTTCATCAATGCACAGTTTTTTATTTGGGATAAATGTGCTTTTAAATGTTTTACGTGCATGATCAATTAACATTTTTGTTTTGTGAATTCTCATTGCATTAGTTGTTCCTGCACTCACTTCATGAAAAGATAACATTGATAAAATTGTGCAATATCTATTTCGCGACATAGTGTTATGGAACACCACACTATGCAATAAAGGGTCGGTGGACCAGTGTTCTTCAATAGATATTCGTTTGTTTCGCGTAAAAAGCATTGTAAGTGCTATTAAAATATAAATATCGTTAAAAGTGACGTCTTGCCATTGTTGCAGTCTTGAACAAACTCTAAGATCAGTATGTCTTAAGAAATGTTGATGATAGTTATTCGTGTAATTAGCAATGTTCTGTAACAAGTTTTTGCTACAAAAATGTTCAAAAAACTGCAATTCTGTAGAGGTGCTGTCTAATTCGACATCAGGCGACAACCCACTAACAAAATCGTCGAAATCTTCTAGCTGTGGCGGGGTAATTTGCGTTGTCCAATTAACCTCATCGCTTTCGTGAACCTAAAATGATACAACAAAGTAAGTATTAGTAGAGAACCTGGTATATCTAATTATACGTATAAGGCTGAGTTTCTACCAATAATGGAAGATAACAGATAGAATCATTACATATAGTGGCATAATAGAAGATAACAGATAGAATCGTTACATATAGTGGCATAATAGAAGATAACAGATAGAATCATTACATATAGTGGCATAATAGAAGATAACAGATAGAATCGTTACATATAGTGGCATAATAGAAGATAACAGATAGAATCATTACATATAGTGGCATAATAGAAGATAACAGATAGAATCGTTACATATAGTGGCGTTAGTGACTGAACATGTTAAGTACACTATTTTGGTAAGTTAAACCTGAACTGATCAAATGTTAGCTGAATCGTAACCGATTCAGCTTATCGTGTATTAACATAAACGATAAAAGAATGTTGTAACATACAAGATGCCTTCCTTATCTATTACTATCTATATATATATATATATATATAAGTATTTACGAAATAATGTAAATAAATGGGTTAATTCATTGTCTAGATCGGATAATACAGGCTTTAGTGAGTTTACTTTGGGTTAGATAGCAAAAATAGGAAAATAGATGTCCCGGAATAATTATTAACTATTTATTTATTTAAAACTTCATAGGTAGGTGCTTTATGCACGTCTGTCTCGCCCGTCAGTGATATAGCGTGAATATAAGTAAACTAAAATAAAACTATGTAAGAAATCAATAAAACTTAAATATTTACCTCTTCCTCAACATCAAACTCGTCGCCTGATACAAGTTCTTCGTCATCATCACCTTCTAAAATTCTAATTAGCTCTTCAGCAGTCGTCATAATAATTATTACACAATTTTCATATATAGTCAATGTATCGATAAATAAACGATACTTATTCACAACACTAATGGAAAATTCCAGAATGTACTACACGCTTATGACGTAAGCAGTGGTCGTGTATATCCGACCGTGGCGGTGAGCGTACTGACAAAATTTGATTCGAGACACATGCACTAGGGATGTGACCACCTATGCAGTTGCTGATATTTATCTAGTGTAAATTTACTCCATTTCAAAGGAATTAAATGAAACACTCATAAATATTTACAAAGACACGTTTTATTAAAAATCACTGTATTTGTTTTGGGATTAATTAGTCAGTTTAGCGCGAAATATTTTTAATTACATTTATTTTAGTATTACTAAACTTTGGTATGAGTCCCGTCCCTAATGTCGTATTTTACCGTCGCTGGCGCTGCAGGTCAATGCAAATTCCGAAAAAATATTATAGTAATTCATCGAACTTTTAAAACTGTTATTACGGCATATACATTATGTTGCATATACATATATGTTGATTACATTACTAGTTGTATAACTATTTACCTTATACAAACATATTTTTCATAGAATACAGCATAATTAAATAAAAAATTAAAACTAAAAGTGATGGTGTATTTGGTCGTTTATATACGACGCTGGCGAAATGGACACGAAAATATTTGTCGGATTAATCCGACTTTGGCGGTTAATGGGTTAAGAAACTGGCGTTTCGAAAGTCTTATTTTTAATTTTAATAAATGGTGTATGCGAACATTTATATATTTTTTGTCTTCATCAAATCAGTGACGTGATTGGACGCAGGATATTCGCCTATTTGATGGGAGGCAACATCATTAAATAAAAGAGTAAAGCGACTGGCGCGTCAAGCCAGTGGTCGCAGGTTCGAGTACTGCCTGAGGTTTAAGTTTTTCCTTCTACAATTTGTATTTAATTACAAATATTCGCTAACACATGCGATAATGTGTATAAATAATTAAAAATAAAAAGAGTTCCTATTAACTTTCGCATGATTTTTGTTATCGCCACTTCCTTTCGAAAAACCCCTATGTCAACGTTTTTTAAAAATGTTTCCGCCGTTTGACCTATTTTTACAACATCTGTCGAAGGATACAACAAGCCACCTTGATCTCTTGCAATTATGAACTTGTGAAAGGGTTCAAAATGATGTTTCACTAATGCGTCAATTAGACATCACAGTTTATTTTTTTCATCAATACTCTGGCAATGTAACCAGTAATATGGCCTATTGCTTGGTTACTAAAATCAGAAAAGTGCCTATTAACTTTCGCATGATTTTTGTTATCGCCACTTCCTTTCGAAAAACCCCTATGTCAACGTTTTTTTAAAAATGTTTCCGCCGTTTGACCTATTTTTACAACATCTGGCGAAGGATACAACAAGCCAGCTTGATCTCTTGCAATTATGAACTTGTGAAAGGGTTCAAAATGATGTTTCACTAATGCGTCAATTAGAAATCACAGTTTATTTTTTTCATCAATACTCTGGCAATGTAACCAGTAATATGGCCTATTGCTTGGTTACTAAAATCAGAAAAGTGCCCTCCTAGTTCTTCCATTTCTGAATCGTCCTCAATTTGTTCATATTGTGACCTATCTTGAGCTATACCTGTACTTCTGTTAGAACACGACTGGGACCAAGTAAGCGTAACAGCGCTTATTTGTGGCACGCGTGTCACGCCTACTTTGCACTTCCACTGTTTTTTCTGTTCGGTGGTCTTAGCTATCTCTTGAACTGTAGGTAAACGTTCTAAGTCGCCCATCGTAGTGAACGACTAGTGTGATATCGCACCATATCTTCGAACTTGTGTGCGAGCGGATATGAATAAATTGTGTATTAAAATACGATTAAAGGTTGTTGATGAAGCAAATGGTAGATTTTCACTTTCCCGTGGATCTTTATAATCTCTATATAGATCTGCAAGTGATTTTTCACTTGTGATGAATTCCCTTGTAGTTTTGCTCGAAGGTAATGCGACTCTACCTACTCTAGGGATAGAGTTGATAAATGTGGCAACACTTTCTTTTATTTCATTATCTATTTTGGTATGATTGCCATGCTTTCCCCTTTTCGTTTTTCCATAAAATCACCTTCTTGTCGTTTAGAAAGAGTAGTTTTAATGCATTGATCGCTGATACTAAGAGTAGCTCTAAAGAATGTTTTGCAGACTCTAACACGAATGCCGTCAACATCAAAGAAAAACGCAGAATTAAGTGCTCTAAGATTTCAAAATTAGATACAGCAGTACTCAAGTACTACTTCTACTATTACACCCATTAATAGGTCTGCTGGTAGATTAAATTCTGTATGACGACCCTTACCCATGTACCATACTATCGAAATAACATGTGCACAACTGCATATCGTACGATTTCCTGTTAAACAAGTGCAGTACCACTGTGTTATTGCATGTCTGTCTATTCTATCTCTATTTATTAAAATGTAACAATAGTACAAGCGTGACCTGACATATCTCGATTGTATGCGCCCTCGAATCAACTAGGCATTATTTATATGGATATTATAACTTTGTAAATCATGCAATTGATTGTCTTTGAACAATTCTATATAATAAACCCCATTGCGAATATGCTCAGCACAGTATGATTTTGCAAGTTTTGTGTGGTAGGTGCCCAAAGCAAACAATATAACATTTTCATCTTTTGGGGAAATTCCTCAAAATGTGGCATATTAGCTTCCATACCTACAAAATTCACTCTTTGTCTATTAAGGTTTTTGCTTTCGACATAATTATGCAAGAGGTTGGGAGCATTTATTTGTGTTTGAATTATGTCTAGAAATTCTGATGCGAGCCTATTCTCCGTTGCCACACGATAGTGAGCTGCGATGCGAAAGTCAATAAACATGTTGGATAATGCACGATTAAAATAAGCTTGTTTCAATAGTTTGAATCGGTTTTTGAACTTTCCGTTCACCGCCTCCACACATTGTATCTTCGAACATACACATGTATCTTCCTAAACGGAACAATAAAATGATATCAAATAATTATTTTTGAACCACAGGCCCATTAAGTTGCAAATCAATCAAAGAAACTTTTTTGGTTGTTTTCATTGAACCATCAAACACTGTTCGAAGCTTTGTAGTTTACTATTGTCATTAATAACTGCATGGTGTGGTAGAAAGTATACTGCATGTTTACATAAATCATACGATACTATATCAACATAATGACCATGACCAAGAGATAGATATTCATGAATGTAATTTTTATATTGCTTGAATAAATCAGGATTACTATGCAATCTCTTTTCTAAATTGAAAAACCTTTTTAATGCTAAATGAAAAGAATCACCAAGAGTATCGTTTACCTCTGACAAAGGTATTTTTAAAGGTATAGGAACTTCAAACTGGTTATTAACTAGTTTAACTGAACTTTGAAAGATTTGTTCGCAAAGTTCTTGCTCAGATGTTTGCTCTGCAAATATTTCTGGAACTTTTTCATTGGTCCAAAATTAGGCAAGTGCCTCATTGAGACCTAATTCACATTTCAAAACTACTTTAGTACATGTTTGTTCAGATACTTTAGGTGGCAGATTTCCTCCTACTATGTGCCCGAAGTTTGTATGTGTTGAAGACGTGTAGCTGTGTGCTACTAGGCTGCTGTGGTGGATGAGCAGCATACCGGGGCACAGCTGATGACTGGTTGCTGTGGCTCGGCAGGTTGATGCTCAAGCACAACAGCGTCTGGAAAAATACATCAGCCCCTAATAGCATATTTATCTCACTAGGCACATAAAATTAGTCATCTGCCAATATAATGTTGGGTGGTATTGAGACACTAGAGACATCAAATTTATTTTTAGGTAATTTGCATGTTACATCTTTCAATACATGACAAGTAACTGTTGTTTTGAATGGTGAATTTAATGAATGTATATCAATAGGAATGCTATACTTTATATTACTATTTTCATTAGTGATTCCAATGATACAAGTATCACTTTGCAAGGGCGTTAATCCTAATAGCTGAACAACCTTTGTGGTTATAAATGAAACCTGAGATCCACTGTCCAGTAACACCTTGATAATGTATTGAGTACCATCTCTTGCTACAACCTTGATTTTAGCTGTAGGTAAAAGTACATTGTTATCAACGTTACTTGATAAGGTGACAGCTGGTGGGGTTTCACCTAAATTGCAGTGAAGCAGAGTGTTATGAGGCTTCTTGCACTCTGAGCACCGGAAGTGAAACCTGCATTTGCCACCATGCAATGCAATACTGCCCTAAAAAAATCTATATACAGTGTGTAACAAAAACCCTGTCCGATCCCTGAGAGTATTATTCGGTATCGTACTGCTAACACATATACGTAGCCATTAAATGGATTGGAGATTATTATTTTTCCCCAGTGAAAATAATAAAATAAAAATAAAAACTGATCCAAGGCAACAGCAACACTGACCGCTCCTCAAAGTTCACGTACCTACTACCTACAGTTTTAGGTCAAAGAAGCTGCCTGTGCGAGACGGTGCATGAACTTGCTTTGTCGCATGCCGCCAAACAAACTTATAACGAAATAAACATGATAACTGATATAGTAACACAAACGAATGCGTATTCCGTAGGTAATACTGGCAGATCAATAGCTCTAACGATGGATGAATTTCGCGATTTCCTAGCGATACAGATAATAATGGGTATTGTGCAGATGCCCGCTTATGTTGATTATTGGAGTCAACGCATTAGATTTTCTTTAGTGGCAGATTTAATAACACTGAAAAGATACCAACAAATTCGAAGGAACTTGCACTTTGTTGACAATAATAGGAAGACTCGGATAGGTATTACAAAGTTCGTCCTGTTGTCCAAAAGATCAGGGATAATTGTTTGGCTCAAGAAAATGAACAACAGTTCAGTATTGATGAAATGATCATACCCTATAAAGGGACTAAAGCTGGCAAAAGACAACAGTACATGAAGGAGAAGCCCAATAAATGGGGCTTCAAAAACTATGTGAGAGTGGGTGTTTCAGGCATGATGTATGATTTTATATTATATGGTGGCGACACTTTCCGATTCCATACATTAACCGAAGAGGAATCTACTTTAGGATTTGGAGCCCAAATTGTATTAGCTTTATGTAAAAGCATCAAGAATAAACCAGCTGTTTTATACTGCGACAATTTTGTTCTAGTCCCGAATTATTTTATATATTGAGAGAACATTACGGGGTATTTGGACTTGGAACAATACGGAGCAATAGACTTAGAGGCGCAGACATTATTTTACCATCTGAAAAGGTTTTGAAAAAAAAAGCCTCGGGGTAGTTACGACGAAGTCGTTTGTAACAAAAACCTGTTATCTGTTGTCCGTTGGAATGACAACAAGCCGGTCACCCTGATAAGCTCCTACGTGGGGGCTCAACCAGTTTATAAAATTAAAAGGTATTGCAAGGAATCGCGTAGTAGAAAAGATGTAGACTGCCCGCAGATCGTGAAGGAATATAATAAGCATATGGGAAGGGTGGACCTTGCGGATATGCTTATCTCTTTGTACAAGACCCCTTTCAAAAGCCGGCGCTGGTACATGGGAATCTTCGCCCAGTTGATAGATATTTGTATAAACAACGCTTGGCTTTTATATAGGCAAGACCAGGTTAAAATATCCTCCCAAGCTCCAATGCCTTTGAAAAAATATCGATTTGAGATTTACAGGCTTGAAAAAGATGGGTAGATCTGAGACGTCATTAGAAAAGCGAGACGGTAGAAAAAAAAGAGACATCCTGCGCAAGGTGCACCGAATTCGGATGTCAGACATGACAATGTAGGACATTTCATGGACATGACTAGCCAGGGTCGATGTCGCCTTTGTTCAAAATTGACCTCAGTTATCTGCATCAAGTGTCAAGTACGGTTGTGTTTCGTAACTGGCAAGAACCCAAGGAATTGCCAACTTGATTTTCATACCAAAAATTGATTATTTTATTATTATTCTCTTATTAAAATATAATTATTCTTAACTTTGAGTTTCATTCAAATTTACCAGTCATTACCATATATTGGCAATGTATGCCACAAGACACATTAAAATAATTTGTCTTGTGCCGAAAATTTAGGTATGTTTATTTTTGGCAATCTGACACTGTTTGATACCAGTGTGTGGTTGACATTTGTCTTTTTACTTTGATCTGCATTTCTATTAGAAAATGTATTTAAAACTTCCTTTAAATGTGTTTTGTACCAAATGTAAATCTCTTCTGTGGTATCGTAAACATCACTTATAAAATATTTATCAGATGCTTGATGAGCGTCTTTCTGTGTAATGTTTTTATGCGTTGCTGAAAATTCCAACCACAAAGCTTCGAGAGCATCCAACCTGGTTTCAACATATACTTTAGTTACCCTATCTTTGGGTGATTTTATAAAATTCAGTTGTGCTTTTTCTATAAGAAGCTTTGTGTTTGACTGTACTTTATATAAAGCCTCCATTTTTATTAATTTATTTAATTAAAGAAGAAACTCAAGAAGTTACAAAATAAAACTAAATTTCCACTAAGATTGCCAAAGACAAACGTTAAACCACACTTATAATACTAATATAACCGACAGCAAGGATGAATTTAATTTAAACACAGTTTAATTTAAATATACCAAAACAATTAATGCAATTCCTTGCAGTTGGCTCAATATTGCATATTGTGCAATATGGGCACAGATTGACACATAAAACATACAGAAGTACACACAGAATAGAGTTCAACAAAATAACAAGTACACACAGAATAAAGTTCAGCAAATCTACTAAAGTCCAAAAATTATTTCTGACGAAATTTTCTATCTTCAGAAAATCCGACTTGCAACGAAATAATAAAATGTACTCACGATTTTGCCTTCAACAAACCGCACTTCACTACCACCGAACCACTCCAAAGATGACTGCGTCACCCTGATCAAGTATTAAATCAATGCTTATAAAGAAAGCCTATTATAAAATTAGTGACTACATAGAGGATAAGCGTGCTTGGAATTAGCATCATCTGCACATGTGGCCTCCCTGGCGGTCTGCCATTCATCTTGTTCTTCTTGTCTACAACAATTAGCTTCTCCACAGCCTCTATTCTAGAGGGTTTTTGACATGCCTTGACATTCCTGTTAGGGATTTGATTAGGACTCCGTATTTAATGTATGTAAATTGTTTTATTTCTTCGTGCATTGTGTATCAGTTTTTATTTCTTTTTTTGTAAATGTGTCGACAACGAAATGTTAGTAAAATGCATGTACCTATATTCTCATTTTTTTTTCTCCTCTTTTGAGGTATTATATTGCAATAATCTTATGCTTTTGCTATCTTACGTTGTTATCGCATATTTTAAAAGTAATGTATTTTAAATCTCTGTATATTACCATTTTTAAAAGAGTAACCTATGGAGTTTCTTGCCGGATTCTTCTCCATAGGAATGACATTTTGGAACCGAGCAACTAGATTCATTTAACGTTTTGAAAGTACCTGAAAGGGTCTACTCGAAATAAAAATATTTTGATTTTGATTTTTGATCTTGTAAACACCCAGGTGTTAAACTCAGCTGGTGCTGATGATGTCCAGTACACCCTGCTCCGCCTTCACTACGATTAAGTTCTCACTCTCATTTTTACTATTAGAAAAAATTAAGAAATCATCAACATATAATGCTACAATAATTTTTACATCTTTATACATCTTGGTAAATAGACATGGCTCTTGGGTACAGTTCTTAAAATTATTTTTACATAATACATCCCTCACTCTCTCATACCAAACTAAGGCGGATTGCTTTAATCCATACACTGCCTTTTTGAGTTTGAGAACTTTCCCTGCCATTTCAGATACATAACCTTCAGGAGCAAACATATAAATTTCCTCTTTTAAATGACCATTTAGGTAAGCAGTTTTAACATCTAGTTGAGTAATGTCCAGTCCTAGTTTTACACTAAGCGCAAACAATAATCTTAATGTTGAGTGCCGCACAACTGGTGAAAAGGTCTTGTCATAGTCCAGTCCATGCTTTTGGGTAAAACCTTTAGCATCCAATCGCGCACGATATTGCAGTTAAAGCTTCTTAAAGAAATCAGCTGGACGGGAGGCAACAAATTCTTCAAAGGCATTTTGTACTGCCTCTCGGGTATCGATTTTTTTCCCCGCCAAGAAATTGTTCAAATTCTGGAAAAAGTAGTAGTCTGTAGGCGCAAGGTCTGGTGAGTAGGGCGGATGACGGAGAGCTTCCAACCCCAGTTCTTGCAACTTGGAGACCGTCTGCTGTGCAGTATGAGGTCGCGCGTTGTCGTGCAGGAGCAGTGGAGACGAGCGATTGACCAATGCTGGTTGGAGATGTGCCAGCTTCTCCATCATTGTGTTCAGTTCTTCACAGTACACATCTGCAGTTATGTAATTGAACGTAAAATGCTTGGAGCAGACGTGACTATGCTTTTTTGGTGACCAATTTGTTCTACCAATACAGATAACCCATTTATTTCTTTTTACTTCATCTTTGGGAAATCTGTACAAGGAAAGTATCGACAACATTATTTACGTCACTATGAATGACCATGATAACCTAAAAACAGTTTCCGAATATTCACTTATTACTTCTTTTGAAAAAGATATTGCGGCTGGTTTCCGCTACAAATTGATTCAGCTAGATTTGTTACATATTTATATTCGTTTTTCAGCTCACATTCAACAATAAATTGAGCAAATACTTACCGATGGAAAGTCAATAATTGGTGATTATTTTCTTTCCTTGATGTATGGGACTTGCACCCAACCACTGCACAAGACATCGCACCAGAACGTTCACAAAGTCACTATTTATTGTTAAATAGAATAATTATTGCAGTACAACAGCAATAATATTAATAAAACTTAATATAACAAACCGAAACAATACGGTTTACGACATATTTGTCAACATTGAATATGCGAACAAATTAAGTGGTTCAATGGAACATACCGCCAAACATGACGTAAAGTACTCTCAAATTTGGTCATAGTGGTAACCAAAACTACCAAATCTTGTCAAATCATGACAGGAAAAAGTAAAACAAAGAATAATCATTTATGTATTTTCCCCGTCCTTTGTGATATAAGATAGGACAGGAAAAGGAGTAGTCACATAACTCTTATTTTAGCGCTCCTTCTATTACTTTAGTTATTATTCTGGGACAAAAACAAAACACGATCGTTTCTCAGTGGCGCAATACAGATCTGTTACAAACTACACAATTATTACGTCTATCCATTTCAAAGAAATTTCATACACAACAGCAAATAATCAGGTCCAGTAAACGAGCTTAGGTAGTCGATTAAAACAAGAGAAAACCGGTAAACGCACCGATCACGACGAAAGACAATGAAGGACTGCGATGACAAGAACGAAACAAGATGAGCGATACGAATCGATATTATGCTGTATCGATACATAGCAATGCGATATATCGATATTTTGTATCGATACCCAACCATACAATACGCATCGATATATCGTATGTCCAGGTAAATAATATCGAATCCATGTATATCCGCTTAAAATTATGATTTTGAACCTGTAATATTAAACATGTTTGGTAAGAAGAGATTAATGTAAACAAACTTTGCACCGACCAACTGGGCTAACGTCGTGCGGCACGCTTTGTGCACTACCTACCCGACAATTGTTTATAAATTTTGTATTTTATCTAATGTAAGGTACCGGCATAATAAAATAAAATAATTTTCTTGCTTGCTTTATTGCCGAGTCGTCTTTCTCATTACAACTTTGTTGGAAATTGGAATATATTTTGACACTATGCCGCCGCCACAAAAATCATATGTGTGGTAATTTTTTAGTGGTATTTTTTTATTAAAACAGATGACGGTGGCAAATGTAAACTGTGCCAAGCGAAAGTAAAAACTAAAAATAATACTACAAATCTAAGAACTCATTTGCAGCGACACCACAAGGAAACATTCGATAGCGATCAATGCTCAACATCAAAGTCCTCAATAACCTCGGCGCAAGAACAAGTAAGTAGATTTTAATTCGTTAAATGTATTTTTCGATAAAAATGTAGGATTAATTATTGTGTGTAATAAAGCGTTTACCTATTAACTTTTTATTTATTTTTAGGTGGAACAGCCAATTAGCTCTGGCCCATCGACAAGCCAAGCAGTTTCTCTCAATAATTCACAAATGGATGAATCCTTTGAATTTGAAACTACCGTTTGTTCAACACCAAAACAAGAAGTAATACGCCAACCACGAATTGATGATGTTATTTTTAATATAATTAACGCGTTTCGCAAGGGCGGATCAAAGGAAGGTAAATTAACAAATGCAATTTTATACTTTATTGTTGTTGATGATTTGGCTCTAAGCACAACTGAAAAAAAAAGAGGGTTTCAACATTTAATGAAAGTGGTTTGCCCGTCCCACCAGATTCCAAGCCGGAGCACTATCACAAGATTGATTGATGAAAAATATGATACACTATCTAATATAATAAAACACCAATTAAAAATAATAAATAGTTTCTGCTTGACGACTTATGTATGGATTGACACTATGAATACTATAGGCTATTTAGGTTTAACATGCCACTATTTAGAAGACGGAAACTTAAAATCTACTGTCATAGGTGTAACTGAACTAGATGAACGACACACCTCTGACTATTTGCGCAATGTCATTGAAAATATTTGTTTGGAATGGCCCATTACAAAAGATAAAATATTAGCAGTTGTCACAGATAACGGATCAAATATAGTAAACGATTCATGATTTCATTGGCAAAAATAATAATTTGCCATGTTTTGCGCATACCCTGAATTTGGTCGTACAGAAACCATTCTCAACAAAGTTAAACATATTGTGACTTATTTTAAACAAAGCGTTGTGGCACATGACGAACTTGTAAAACTTCAGAAAATAACAATCTTGAACCTAAAAAACTAATGCAGGATATTATTACGCGCTGGAATTCAAAATTATACATGCTTGAACGTATACAAGCCAAATTGATCACACGGGACGTACATGCACTCACCAAAACTCTTTAGTAGATATTTAAAGAACGACAACTTATATTTAGTAGTAGTATTCGATTTTTTTTAATAAATATACAGGGTGTTTGGAAGATCGATGCAAAGCCGTAAAGCGGAGCTATTGTAGACTATTTAGAACCATTTGAACCCAACTTGTCTTAGACGAAGAGCGACTATTTTGTTTTATCAAGCTTTAATGATTTTTGATGACAAAACCCAAAATTTTGGAGTTGGTTGTAAATTGTGGCCAGTTTGAAAGACAAATCATTAACTTTTTGTTTTATTTTATTAATGTAATGTGTAAACAGTCTAATGTAACATGATTCAGGCATCTGTGTAATGAGATAACACGGCATTAAAAAAAATACGGATGGTGTTGTTTTCGTTCGAACATTTTTAAAAACATGCCTGGTTATTGTTCTTTCTTTTGAGGCATCAACTACGCGGATAGCTGACAAATTAATGAACGCCTTCAACTCCATTCCCCACTCCACCATACTAGAGGCGCTCCGCTTCCATGGAGTGCCTCCGTATTTGCGGGGCCTTTTGTCCGACTATTTGAAGGACCGCAAAGTCCTCCTTGAGGACAAGTCGGGTGAGCTCCGACGATACGGTGTCGAGTCAGGTGTTCCACAGGGTTCTGTTCTTGGGCCACTCCTCTGGAACATCGGATTCGACTGGCTCTTGCGGGGCAACCTTCCCCGGGGCACGTCTGTCATCTGCTATGCAGACGACACCCTTCTGACTGCCCGGGGGAGAAATTTTGCAGAGGCAGCCAGCTTGGCCTCGGCGGGCGGTTCGCAAGTTGTGAGCAGAATCTCCCGCCTAGGGCTAACGGTGGCGCTGCACAAAACCGAGGCCGTGTTCTTCCACGGGCCTCGGCAGCGCCAACCACCCGACGCTCATATCCATGTAGAGGGTGTCCGCATTAAGGTGCAGGCCCAGATGAAATATCTGGGTCTAGTGCTCGACAGCAGGTGGCGCTTCCGCGCACACTTCAGCGGGCTTTCGACGCGCTTGCTGAAGACTGCGGGCTCTCGTGGCTCCTCCCGAACATCGGGAAGCCCGGCGACCAATGCCGGCGTCTATACGCTGGCATACTTAAGAGTATGGCCCTATACGGGGCCCCCATCTGGGCGGACTCACTCCGCACACGGGCGAGCTCCGCTGCCATCCGCAGGCCACAAAGGACCATTGCACAGCGGGTGGCAAGGGCTTACCGCACAGTGAGCTTTGCGGCGGCGTGCGCTCTGGCGGGAACCCCTCCGTGGGAGCTCGAGGCTTGGGTGCTCGCCAGAGTGTACGACTGGAAGGCGGGGCAGAAGGCGCTCAACCGGCGCCCGGACCCAACAGAACGGGAGGACGTGCGTGAGGAGGTTCGGGAGGCAATAACTCGGCACTGGGCCGAGGACCTTGCCTCCGCAACATTCGGTCGCTGGACGCTGGATGCCATCGGGCCCGCCCTGGGTGATTGGCTCGATCGGCGGCATGGCTCCCTCTCCCTGCGTCTGGTGCAGGTGCTGTCCGGGCATGGCTGCTTCGGATCGTACCTGCATCGGATTGGGAGGGAGGAGACTCCGCAGTGCCACCACTGCGAAGCCGCGGTGGATACGGCAGAGCACACCCTGGAGGTGTGCCCATCCTGGGCTGAACCCCGCCGCGCCCTGGTGGCATCGGTCGGGGACGACCTCTCGCTCCCCAGCGTGATTGCTGCCATGCTGGGAAGTGAGGAGGCATGGGCAGCGGTAGCCACCTTCTGTGAGGACGTCATGTCACAGAAGGAGGCAGCGGAGCGCATGCGGGAGGACGACCCTCTCGCGGTGCCGCTCCGTAGACGAAGAAGGGGTAGAAGACGGAGAACACAACGTCCGTCCTCATCCACCCCGGGGGCTGACCAGCGGGCGACTGGCGCGGGGGCGCCACCGCCTGCATCACAAGGATCACCTCGTGCGCTCCGGCCATTATAAAGGCCCCTCCCTACTAGGGGGAGCGTGAGGGGCCTGCCCGTAAGGCAGGCAGTCGCCGGTGGGGGACTGGACGACATAGACTCCCAGGCCCCCTCCACTCAGGCGAGGTCGGAGTGCCGCTGGGTATTTTTAGTGGGTATACCGGGAACGACTTTACCGGGGAGTCCCACATACCCCTCTCCCGTCCCCCGACGGGAAGGGCATGCGTAAAAGCATTTTTTCCCAGCGACAAAAAAAAAAAAAAAAAAAAAAAAGGGCCTACAAACCAAATAGAGGGTGAAAATTATAATTTATATGCGAAATAATTAAAACAAAATTTTGTTTAAAATCATTTATTAATCGTGTTCAAAATGTTCGCCGCGGTTCCTAACACAAGCACGGGCCCGTCTTCTAACTTCTGTTGTTGTTATTTTTAACTTCATCTCCAGTTTCATAGTTTCAAACGCTGAATTATTTCTCTCAATCAATTCTTCTTTTGTGTTTATTTCCACATTCGTATAGACGAGTTCTTTGGCCCGACCCCACGCAAAAAAGTCAAAAGGGGTCAGGTCGGGTGACCGGGCGGGCCAAGGGATAGGCCCATCTCTGCCTATCCAGCTCTCAGGGAAGCAATTATGTAAGTGCTCTCGTACATTTAATGTCCAATGCGCTGGACAACCATCTTGTTAAAAGATTATTTCCCGGTCTGTAGCGAATATCGGGGCCCCGAAGTCTTCTAAAAGCTCTGGAAGATCATTTTGCCATCATCAATTGTTGCCATCCAAATTATCCGGTAAGATATGGGGCCCAATCAGTGTTCTGCCAATTACTCCAGCCCACACGTTGACCGACAATTTCTTTTGAAAAGACTTTCGCTTTTTCCAATGTTGATTATTAGATTTCTCAGCCCATTAATGAAGGTCATGAAAGTTAGTAATGCCTTCCCTGGAAAATTTACTTTCATCTGTCCAAAAGATTGATTTCTGGAACCATGCATCTTCAATATCTGCGTTGAGAATAAAACGACAAAACTGAATCCTTCTCTGAGGATCTCGCTCTTCAAGACCTTGAACACCAGTGCCATGAAACGGGTACTTGTTATTTTGGTGCATTGTATTCCACAACTTCCAATGAGAAATATTTAAATTAGTGAGTATCATGTGTACCCGGATTGACTCCATGTTTCACATGGTGTATCCCATCTTCAGCAAGCCGATGAAATGTGTTGTAAAACACTCACATTTGGTACTCTGCGATTAGGATAGCGTTCTTGGTACATCCGTCGTGCTAAAGATCCATTGCCGTCTGCTCTGCCATACATAAAAACAAAAACAACGGCATATTCCTCGTTCGAGAAAGAAGTCATAATCACTTCTCAAATACAAAAACAGCGCAGAAGCGAATTAAAACAAAAAAAATGCAGTCAAAACGAACACGTACAGGAGCGCAGAGCTTGGTAGCTAAGGCTACAACTAGACACGGTGAAACAATCCAAACTAAATTAACATGTGCAAGAGCGCAAAGGGCTACAACTGAACACGGTAATTTGTCACGATTAAGGAAATAACGTCCAGTCACAAACGTAGATATTACTCGACTAAGTATACTAGCGTCCCTTAAAGAAACAGGTAATTACCCTGACGAAAGAAACACGATGCTATCGTCATACCCATAAAGTTGTTTTTGCCGTAAAATGTAATTTACGCATCGCAATTTTTTTATTACTAGGCTCGCTACCTGAGAAGGTCAAGTTTATTGCTATCCCATCGCACGCGCTGCGCGTTGGCCCTTGTTAGAAGAGTCCCCTCAATTTTATTTCAAACGTGTCAATTAATACTTAGGATTGAACTCTGCTATGTAATCATTTCCAACATTAAAAGTATTTTTTTAAAGCACTAATGTCATTTTATCGCCTTGCTTAACATTTTTAATTTTCTCCATCAATTTGGTTTATAAGCCCCAATTTCAATAATTTGTGAGCTATCTATATATAGAATATAAAAGAAGAAAAATACAAGTTAGATTTGGAGCTACTCAAACTTGAAAAAGAATTGAATATACAGCCATCAGAATTTTCACTACCTCTTATATACAAAACGTTCGAGTTATTGATGTTTCTAATATACAAAATGAACGAATTGTTCAAACAACACAGTCGGGTGCTGATAATAAACAAGTTAGCGATATTTTACAAAAAGCTGTGAATGAAAATCTTTAATTATAATCTTCTATCTATATATCTATATATATATAAATAAAAAGACAAGGCCTGACTGACTGACTGACTGACTGACTCATCAACGCCCAGCCCAAACCCTTGAACCTAGAAAGCTGAAATTTTGCACAGAGGTTTCCTTTATAATTTAGACAAGGAATAAGGAAGGATTTTTTGAAATTCAACCCCTAAGGGTGTTAAATAGGGGATGAAAGTTTGTATGGAAAATCGTCATTTTTGAAGTTTAAACCATGAAACTTGGTGGTTACCATTCTGGTAAAAAAATTAAAATCGACGTGTTTCAGTATTTTTCGAATATCAATCCCTAAGGGACTTAAATAGGGGATGAAAGTTTGTATGGAAAATCGTCATTTATGAAGTTTAAACATGAAACTTGATGGTTACCATTCTGGTAAAAAATTAAAATCGACGTGTTTCAGTATTTCTCGAAAATCAATCCCTAAGGGACTTAAATAGGGGATGAAAGTTTGTATGGAAAATCGTCATTTATGAAGTTTAAACCATGAAACTTGATGGTTACCATTCTGGTAAAAAATTAAAATCGACGTGTTTCAGTATTTTTCGAAAATCAATCCCTAAGGGACTTAAATAGAGGATGAAAGTTTGTATGGAAAATCGTCATTTTTGTAGTTTAAACCATAAAAATTTGTGGTTACCATTCTGGTAAAAAATTAAAAACCACGTGTTTCAGTATTTTTCGAAATTCAACCCCTAAAGGAGTTAAAAGGGGTTGAAAGTTTGTATGGGAAGTTTGGTATTTTCAAAGATAGACACATGAAATTTCGTAAACGGGTTTCTCGATAGAAATAAATGAAGACGTATTTCAGCGATTTTGAAAATCTACCCCCTAAGAGGGTAAAATAGGGGATGGAAGTTTGTAGGTATATGAATTTTGTAGTTTTCATAGATAGGCACATTAAATTTCATAGGATTATGAGTTAGAAATAAATAAGACGTATTCCCGAGATTTTAGAAATCTACCCTCAAAGGGGGTGCAATAGTGGTTGGAAGTTTTTTTAGGAAGTTCGTCATTTTCAAAGAGAGAGATAAGATTTGGTTTCATGAGATTTGGTATACGGGTTTTTGGTTAGAAATAAATGAAAACATATTTTAGCGATTTTAGAAATCTACGCCTTACGATGGTTAAATAGGGGTTGCAAGGTATTATATTGTGGACTTTATTTTTAAAGATAAGGCCATGCCTTTCATATACGGGTTTCTGGTTCGATACAAATAAATGACCATCTAAAACATATCTTTACGATGACATCTGTGTTCGAGTGGCGTCCACAACGGTTTTCAAGGTGTCGCCAGCTCTGAGGTCCCGGGTTCGATCCCCGGACGGGTCGATGTAGAAAATCACTTTTCTACATTATGTCGAGTCTGGGTGTTAGTGGTACTTTCGTTGTTTCTGATTCCATAACACAAGAGCTTTAGCTACTTTCTTTGAATTCGGAGCAATGTATGTGATTCTTCTTCATCTTTTCGTGTCAATGATTTTCAAGTTTCGTCTGACCAAAAAGCTGCCACCATTTTAAAAGTTTATCCAAACTCAATGTATGTGATGTTTTTCACATTATCTTATTATTATCTTAACGCCATAATCTTTTATGAAAAATATAATTGCTCCTTACTTTGAAAATCACAGAATACATTTATCTATCCTTTACTACTTACTACTCTTAACTTTACGCGCGTGCGAAGCCGCGAGCAACAGCTAGTCCATCATATATTTATTATAATAAGCAAATGATTCATTCAAATAGTTATATTAATGACTGTAGAACTGAATTCGCTTCCTCATCAAATACTTCGTCGACATTGTTATAATTTACAACTATATTATTGTCATTTCCGCTAATATCTTGTTCTAAATAGGGTACATAGCAATCTGAGCCTAACCGTTTTTCAATATTATGCAAAAAAAATGCAAGATAATATAAATATAACATTGCTTGAAATTTTTCTTTTATGATTCCCAAAGAATTTTCCACCATTCTTCTCGTCGACTTAAAAGCACGCAGGAATCTTTCTAGTGATGCTGTCCTTGGTATTTGTATTGGTATATAAGGCGTCATAAGCCACTTTTTTAAACCATATCCACTGTCTCCCAAGATACATGCGTTTGGGAATGGTCTCCATCCACTTTCCCATGTCTGTGCTAAAGGAGAGCATCTCATCACTCTGGCATCGTGAACAGAGCCAGGCTATCTTGCAGATGCGTAAAAGATTTCTAAGTTTGGTACACATACCACAATAGTATTAATTGAATGGTTTCCGTTTCTGTCTACGAACGCAGATTCATTTTGATAAGGCGCATCTAGAGGTATTAACGAACCGTCAACAATACCTGATATTCTAGGTTTCCCATTATGCCTCATGAAGTGTTGGTATTCGGTTACAATTATCAGGCCAGCGAACCTCTTCTCCGAGTAATTTAGTAGTTACGGCTGCACATACCCTTTTTATGCAATTATGTACGGTTGCTTTACTAAGTTCATATGCATCACCAATAACGTGGTACTGTGAACTACAACCCATCCAATGCAAAGCGCATAAAATCTGTTTATCGGGTGTAAGTGCTAGGTTCCTGCTTGTAACCGTGTTCAAGTCGATGACCAATTTTATCAATTAAATATTCTACGGTAGTTTTACATACCCGGAATTTTTCTTTAAAGCAGAAATCTGTAATTGAGAAGGAGAAATTGATTCAGCTTTTAAATGATCGTCGTTGACTTCTCGTTTGTATTTGTTCCAAGTATTCATCATCACTACTCTCACTGCTCGATGTAAGAACCATATTTTATTGTTATAAACACTTTCTTACGATTTGCGAATTCAAAATATGATTTCGCGACAGAGAATAACGCTCCTGCCAGAATTGTCGGACAATTCTACAAATATGTCAATATGTCATGACAATTTTCTGTTTAATAAAGCAGATTTCACAAGTTTTTCACG
Organism: Plusia festucae; assembly: GCA_950381575.1. Lineage (NCBI taxonomy): Eukaryota > Metazoa > Arthropoda > Insecta > Lepidoptera > Noctuidae > Plusia > Plusia festucae. The sequence continues at coordinate 3,229,377 of OX494457.1, forward strand.
ACAAATTGACACCTCAATTGTCACTTTTTGACATATCGCCTCTTTGCGAGAATACTGTAACATCTCAAAAAAGGCAATTTTACAGGACGCGTATTTTAAACTTTCGAAATGTTATAAAATCTAAAATAATAGAGCTAAAGCAACAAAACCTTCTAGTGATTTATAATTTAACTATTAATTCATCTAAAACTATAGTAATTGTTGCGCTATTGGCTATTTTTCGGTATAAATTAACAGGATTAAAAAAAAGGGATATTTTGTCACACTATTACTGAAAAAGTTTTCAAGGATCGATGTGACATATGAACTTGTCACATTGTTGATAATATATTTTTTTGTGTTGTGTTAGGTTATATGATAAAAACACATTTTAGAAATAAAAATGTTTATTAAATCAATGAAAAATTTGTAGGAAAAGAAAATCAAGCATAAACATTAGTCATTATAACGTAGGTAGGATATACAGTTACCTACTTAAATACAGTAATTCAACAGTTAACAATCAACAAAGTTAACAAAATGAAACTATAGCTATCAGTTCTTAATTAAAAGTATACTGTTATTACTAAATTTGTTATTATTATTTTAGATCTAGCTAACCAATCAGTCTCTTCGTAACATTAGTCTTTGTAAATAATCACTAGGTTTATTCTAAACCTACTTTAGGTGGACCATAATCTATATTTTAACTAAAACAAAACCATCTCAATAAGAATAATAATACATACTAAAAATATTTTTATTCATATTGAGATAGGTTTTAAAAATAAGTATCTAAAATTATAAGTATTATATACTTGCAAAATGTATTAAAAACTTGAGTATTTATCATTAAGTACTATAAAATTACGACTTAGGAACTTTTCATTATAAAATATCACATAGGTATTGTACTTAAAGGAACCGACGTTTCACTTATCTCACATAAAGTAATAAAAAATAATTGTTATAAAAATTACAAAAATAGTATAAAAAATAAAATAAAAACATTCTTAGAGCGATTCGTAACAGCTCCTATGAACTCCGGGAATTAATTTCTTATTAATCAAATCCATTAGGTCCGATTTTTTTCGTTCAGCTATCCCGGGTTTATTATTATAGACATTTTTTATTTCTATATTGTTGTTTCTCTTTTTTCTCAAAACGACGGCTTTTTTAAAGTCCGTTTCAGCATAAGATTTTTTATAAAATATAGCATTTGTATCATCTTTACTAACTCTTATTACTCTTACTTCTGATAGTTTAACTACATGGTTATCTTCATCTTTTGTTAAGTTAAAATTAATTTGATTACACACACTTTTCCAATCATAAAAATCTTCGAAACACATTTCATTGACGTGTATTGGCTCACTCTTTTTCCTGGCTGTTTTTATAGCACCGATAAATCCGTCGGGAGTGTATATAGGACCGGATCTTAATAGCCTCTTTACTTGTCTCTCAATCTGGGAATGGGCAGAGTCGCCTTCGTTCTGGGTATGGCCTTTTACAAGATATTTGTGTGTTATGGATTTCAGGTTAGGCAAGGTCTGTACGGCATATAAATACAGGGCAATCATGAATTTGTTTTTATTTTGCCCTGCGCAGTTGTCTGAATAGAAGACAACCTCTAAATCTTCAGCTGAATTTGACATTTTGGTAAGGTAATTAAATACACAAGTACCTATTTCATTTATGCCTCTATTTGCATGTGACTCGTCCCATACGTAACTTTCAACAACATTATTCTGAATATTATAAATTGTTAGATTAAGAACATTAAGTTTGCATTTGTAGTAAAATACAGAAATATCGCCCTTAGGGCACTGGAATACAGCTTGGAGATCGTAAACAGCAACTAAAATATTTTTATTGTTCTTGTCATTTGTCTTTTCAATGCGTGATAATTCTTTTTCTCTGATATGTTTTTCGTAGTCTTCTTTTTTCAATTCTTTTTCTTCGGGCGTACTATTTTTATAAACTTCGCATGTATCGCACAAATCTTTCTTCGGCACAAAAAACGATATATTAAATTCTTGTGTAAATATACGATAAAACATTAAATAACTTGCATAGGGTATATTTTTAGATTTACATTGTTCAACGTAGTCTCTATGCAGGTCTGTAATTGCTTTGCTGCCGTCAATGTAATGTCTTTTCGAGTTTGCTCGAATATAGTGCGATTCTATTTTTGGTATCGCTTCTATAAATTTTCTTATGCTTTCTTTAATGTTTTCATCAACTTTACTGTGATTTAGATGAGTGCCACGGTAATCTTTCATTGACGAGATATTAGTGTCATTATTTTTCTTTTTCAACGCGGTCTCTATAGGGCGGTTATTGATAGCCAAAGTGTTTTTGAAAAACAATTTACATACTCTGATCTTTGCACCAGAAATAGTCAAAAAGAAAGCGTTGTTGTTTTCACGCTTTGCAGCAATATTTCCGTCTGAGTCCACTTTCACATATCGCTGTTTTGGAATATTTAAATCGACATTATTAGCTATAAACGTCCATTGTTTCTCAATTTGTCCTAAACCCCAATATTCGTTTAAAATTTTCTCACGTTCAAGCTCTGAGAAGTTAGAGCTACATTTAAATTTACAATTTTCTCTGCAAGGTGGTTTAAGCTGGCGTTTTGGAAAGGGCTTATTAGTTTTTGTTGAAATATATGATAGTCCACTATTTCTTAATCGCTTAGCGATGTTCTTCTTCCAATTTAACTCTTGCCTTGGTCTTTTTTTTCCTACTTTAGTTGGGGTGATGTTGGAAGTGGTTGGCTCTATTGGCATAGTGGTATCATTCCCAACTACAAGCGAATTATTCTCTGTTGCGACCAGATCTATCTGATTTGTATGGTTAACTATTATGTCTCGATTTTCTGCTGAATTACTTACCAATAACATGTCAACTTGCTCTATGGTGTCAACTGAAGCAATATTATGATTTAAATTAAACAAGTCTTGGTCTTTTGAGAAGTTGTAGTTAGTGCTGGCACCTTCTTCTTCAGAGTCTGAAGTATGTATATTATTACTTTTTGACTTCTCCTCTTGATAATTGGGATCCTTTACGGAATCATCACTATCTGGGGAAAAGTTAAAAGAAAATTAGTCCCAAATAATTACGTTGCAAACGTTCGGCATCCGAAATGCACAGAATTGAACACAAATTATTACATAAATTGAATAAGTGCATTTATTAAGAAATAGTAGTCTCTGCCTACCCCAATGGGAAAAAGGCGTGACAATAATAATGTATGTATGTATTAAGAAATATAATAAATGCATTTATATAAAAACTTACTACCTTCATAAAAAGATGGTCCACTGCTTGAGGAGGAACTCGAAGAAGAACTCGAAGAGCTACTTGAAGAGCTACCGGTACTACTAGTTGACTCACGTCGACGATGTTTTGAGTCATCGTTACTTTTGTCTAAAAGAAATATAAATAATAATAACTTAAACAATAGAAAACTTTATGAAACATAAGTACCTAATAGTTTAAATTTTTGTTTTAAATTCTTAATTTAAAACAAAAATTTAAACTAAAATCGAGGTGTTTACATAATTAAGAAGTGTTTAACTGAAAAAAAAATAAGAAAGCAACAAAAACAATATTGTACATGCATTTTGAACCTACTATTATTTATTTTATAATTTATTATTAATAGGTAAGAATATACAGTTTATGTCTATGAATTATTTACAATCTTAATAAAAACTAAAATAATTAATCATATATATATACACACGAAGAAAAAAAAATAGACAAACATAACTAATTAAAATCTAAAAACTAAAAAATGGCGTCAAAGTATTCATCCGCATCGCTGTCGACCGGGAGTGTGCCCACTAGGCTGGCTGCATTGCCACGTTGTATGGCAATGCTTATTCTTTGTCCAAGGTAAAAGCCAGCCCTTGGGTCACGCGAAGTGTCAACAAGGCGTTTGGCTAGATCTTTGAAAACCATATGTGCACTCGGGCCCCACGGTCCAAGGGTTTCAACCCCAAACGGCTCGAATATATAACTGCCTATTAGGTTGTTATATTTCCGCCGCTTGAGGTTTTCTGCAGCCGCATGCATTCAATACAAACATCACCTTGATGTTCGCCACAGATAAATTTTTGACACCCGATGCATGTCATTTTGGACATCCTCTTCTTTTTAGATGTGCAGTATGCGCAAGATCTTCGTTTTTTTGGCGGTGGTGGGCCCTCATTTTCCACAGAAGAGTTATCGGATGCTTTTTCAGGATTACTTCAATAATCTCCCGGATATTGCGTTTCAATGTAGGTGCTTCTAGTCTTTTTTGAATCTTTTCCGTAGTCAGCTGCGTACTAAGTTTTTTTCATAAATTGTCTCTGATATATATGATAATATATAACATATGAATTTACAAAAGATAAATTTAGCATGTCATACAAAATAGCCATTGGCCATCGGTTAGTTTTCCTAGAGCACGACATAGAGGAAGTCATTTGGTCTAATGTATCTACGCCACCTTTGGTCTGGTTGTAGAACATAATCATCTCCGGCTTTCCAGTTTCATTATTATGAGCCCTTTTTCGTCGCCTGAAGATAACAGGAACACCATTTTAGCTGGCTTTGGTTTGTAAGAAACCAAAGTCAAAGTGTACCAACAGGTCGACGTCGGGTATAGGTATAGGTTAACGCGGGCTTGCTTTCCGCAAATCGTCGTCTATTCCTTGCGCCTGTTTTGCGTTGAGAGGGGGTGTCGGCACTACGCCAGCCACCCCAACTCCTCCACGAAGCCTAGCAGACCCTTCACGTTGCCGACGGCTTCGGAGAGAGACCTCGGAACCCCGAGGTGCAATGCCCTGTAGTTTGCCACCTCCGTGCAGTCCAGGATGACGTGGGCGGCTGTTTCCTCCGCTGCCATGCATGCCCTGCACAGGGGGCTGTCCGTGACACCTAGAGTATATAAGTGTTTGTTTAATAGCGTGTGACCAGTTATCATCCCTGTCGCAAGTCGGAGCTGGGGCCTTTTTAACTGCCTCAGCTTGCGTGACAATCTGGCGGAGATTGTCGGGAGTGCGTCTCTGGTCTGCTTGCAGGTTACTAGGTTGGCCCAGTAGTGCTGTTGTTGGTACCTAGTGTACTTACGGATTGTGCTGCGTATCCAATTGAACGGCAGGGGAATAATAGGTTCGGGTCCTTCCACTTCCAACTCCGAGCCTGCCCTAGCCAGTTCATCGGCCGCATCGTTACCCCGTGAATTGCTGTGCCCCTTGATCCACTGCAGGGTTATGCTGGTTTTGGTACATACCTCTGTCAGGATCTGGTGACATTCATGTATGAGCCCTGAGGTTACTGAGTAGCTCTGCAGGGCTTGTAGGACCGATCTGCTGTCTGAGAGTATACGGATGGGGAAGTCCGTTACTTTCCTTGAGATGATTGCTTGTGAGCCATTATGATGCCCATACACTCTGCCTGGAAGACTGTGTTGTGTGCTCCTAATGGTGTAGAGATTTTTATACTTAGGTCCTCTGAGAAAACTCCTGAGCCAGTGCCTGACCTTGTTTTGGAGCCGTCGGTGAAGATTCTCAACTCCTTTTGGTTAAGACCTTCTTTGGGTTCCTCGGACAGCTGTATTTTGTACTTTTTGTCGAACACGAATTGCTTGGGTATCCTATCCGTCACCGCTTCAATGAGTGGTTCCCTACAGGTTACCTCCCTCATAATCTCGGTGTGTGGAACCCTTGCTGTTCTCCAGAGCTTAAGTTTTTTAAGGCGCACCGCCGCCGATGCCGCCTCTGTTTTATAAAGAGATGCAGGGGCGATACGTCCAGTAGGGCTTCCAAGGCTGCGGTGGGTGTTGTCCTCATGCAACCTGTGGCTGCCATACATGCTAACCTCTGGAGTCGTTGTAGTTTAGCTTCAACGGTCGATAGTTTGGTCCGTGGCCACCATACTACTGCACCATAGCTTACCATTGGTCTAATAACAGTCTGGTAGAGCCATAGAGTGACCTTGGGGGTCAGCCCCCAAGTCCTACCGATCATTCTGCGGCACTGCCAGAAGGCGATTGTAGCTTTTTCGATTTTGTTGTTCAGGTGATTACTCCAGTTCAACTTGCTGTCCAGTATTATCCCCAAATACTTAACCTCAGCTGACAGTTGGAGCTCTGTACCAAACAAAGTAGGCAGTCGGTAGTTACCTAAATTGCGTTTGTTCGTGAACAATACCAGTTCCGTCTTCCTAGGGTTCACGGTCAGTTCGTTGTTGTTGCACCAGCGTTCCACGATGGCTAGGGCTGAGCGGGTCGACGTCGGGTATTTTTCATTTCTTGAGGAATTTCCCGTTTGTTAGACCTTATCGTACCAACAAGTGTGAGTTTGTATGGTTCAGCAAGTAGTGCATAATTTTGTGGTCTGTATCTGCCTGTGTCAGCTTCAAAAATAATTTAGGACATGGCATGTTTTACATAAGTTAACGTTATATGATCATATTTTCGTAGTTCGATAGCTATGTTTTGTCCAAAAGCGGTGTATGAATCTGTCTCCGGTTGTTGTGGTTGAGCACATTTGAAGTAGTTGAAATGCTTCCGAAATGGATTCATCTGTTATCATATCTTCGGAAACGAGTAGTCCACTTGCAAACCACGTTATGTTAATGAAGCACTAATTTGAGAAAATTAACAAAAATGATTATCCTTATAATTAAGTTATTTAAATGCATTAATTTGCGTATTACTAGAGTGTAGGGTCATATCAAACTCATTTATGTTAAGAAATGAAATCACTGTTAATCAATAATCATTTAATTTGCATTTTAAAATTAAACATAGACAGTTTTGCAGAAGTACTCTAAACATAGACAGTTTTGCAGTTGTATTCAATCAACATAGGTAGTTTTGAAACAGTTTCTTAAATAAACTTCTATCGACTTTCTCTTACGAACTTACAATTTTTATCTTTTATTACACTCTTATGTCTATTTCTTCATTCATTAAAGTTTCTTCACTATCAGTTTCTTCTACAGTAGTTTCATTTTCTTTTTCTTGAAGAAAACTGTAAAAGCGCAGATGTTCATAAGAAGCCCAATCTTCACCGAAATGTTTTTTGAGAAGATTTCGTACATCATTTAATTTTGCTGTTTTTACAGGAACTCCAACATTCATTAAAACGGGTTCAATATTTTGGAATGACTTGCCTCTTTTACAAATGTTCCCATAATTTATTAGGTCGGATACATAGTTAGGTTCCCCTTTAATTGCAATTCTATTATTTTGATCTTTTCTTAAAAATAATCTTTTAGAGGCATTAAAGTGAAAGTGCCAAGATCCAGGTAACTTTAATACGGTTTTAACGCTCGATTTCCAATCATAAAAATGAAAGTCGCTTCCAAGTCTAAAAACCGTTCCATACTTTTGAAATATATCTAAATACGTCTGGGGCTCCACAATGACTTCCAAAGGTCGTATCTCTCTTTCGATATTGCCGAATACGCGATCAGGGGGCAAAAATGAGTGCCCTACTACTGGGAATATTACTGTAATTTTCTTGACGTGATGTGGAGCTTTTGTTTTTAGCCAATATGCCAACATTCCCAAAACGATTGAGTTTTTATTTTGCCCCCCGCAACCGTCGCAAAATAATTTTATATGACAAACAGTTTCTTCAATATTGGTATTCATTAGACGATGAAATATTGCTGAAGCAATTTGATTAGATCCTTTCATGGCCTCGGTTTCCAGCCACGCGTAAATAAATGTGTTTGAACTGCCTTGAGGCCCACGAGATGGTCCTTGGCATATTGTTAAGATGTACAAATAAAGTTGTGGGCTAAAGTAGGCACTCTGATCCGGCACTTTCGGAAAAACCAAATTTTTTTGACAATCGAAAGAGAAAATTATTTCGTTGTCCTGTTGTGTTTTGAGGCTAGTGTAAAACCATTTGGCCTTTAACTTGTGGATACGAAGCTGCGCTATTTGCAGCTGTTTTTTGGCTGAGTCACGTTCAATTTTGATAGATTCTCTCAATTGAATGCATTTCGAACAAGCATCGGTAGCGGGAGATTTAAAACTCAAATTGAAGTATTTATTAAATATACGTCGGAAAAATTCATATCTCACCGGCACATTTTGAGCATCATCATTGTAAACCTTGTGTAATTTTTTTATACTTAGATCACTGCTGAGATATTGCACAGCAGATCTCCCTCTCACATAATGTGATTCCAAAGATTTAAGTCCTTTTATGTACGATTTTACGGATTCTGTGCGATCAAAATACAGATTGGACTTTCTATCACCTCCTCTTCGTTCTATCGGCATTGCCATTGTGGTAAGATGCTGTTTACAAATTCTTTGTATTCTATCCCTAGAGATTCCCAGAATAGTGGTCATTGCTTTTTGACATACTTTAATTAATTTGACGCGGCGTCTTCCATTCAAAGTATCGTGCTTTGGGATAAAATAACATATAGTCTGGGTTTTTTTCTTACCTTCTTTTTTCGGCGTTTGTGTTGTACAATATTTCAATAAAAACGTATCTTGGGTGATTTTATCTGAAGTTGAATAAAAATTGCGGTGAAATTTACTGTAGTCTTGAATCGTTAAGTCGTTACATTTGTATCCCTGTTTGAGATTCCTATGTACACATTGTGGTATAACTGGCATGCCCTTAGGCATATGTCTAAAACAAAACATAAAAGTATTTAAACAAATTGATCAGCAAGAATGGAGCGAAAAATCAGTACCATGTAAGCGAAGTATTTAAAAAAACATGACCATATAAAACAATAATCTTACCGTTTCGACTTTTCAAGTTGTCTCTTCCATGTAGATTTATTAAGTTCTTTTTTACGTCCTCTTCTGTTTGGTGCATAAACAACTTCTTTTTCTTGACATTCCATTATAATTTTATCACAAATTACCTTGTTTTTAATAGCCTGCAGTACATAAAAAAGTAACGCGTGCGTGCACTTCGACTGTATCATGCGTACTGGCCCAAGATGGCGGCTTTTGCACGAATCACAACGCAACATAGCGTTGTATGCTAGTTGTCAGTAACTTAGAGACTTTTGAAAGTGTACTGCGGATCGACATAGCGACTTTTGCAAGAGTATTGAGTTTTCTATTCCATTTTATTCCTAACATAACGAGTTTTGACAGATTATGATAAACACGGACGTTAGTATTTCAAATTATCAACCGATTGCTGTCATTGGACAAAAATACTTTTTTTTTAACATAACGTGGTTTGCAAGTGGACTACTCTATGTGAAATTGTTTTTTTTTTCTTCTTTTATTTTTATTCCTTTTTTGGGTTTGAACATTGTGTTGAGTGTTTTGCACATTAGATTGGGCAGCAGGTTGTTCAGATGGTACAGAAGGTTCAGTTGATATACTCTGATCACACATATCTTGCATTTGATTATTAACATTCTCAGTTGTGTGATTGTCTACGTTTTCTAGATCATTTTCATTGATAGCTTGTTCTCCGCTACCAGTGGTGCTATTACTTTCTTCCTGCAAAAACAACAATAACAAAACATATTAATAATAGTTACACTTTTTTCAGATGCCATCAAATGAAGAAGAGTGGCTCGCAGTGTCTCAGGAATTCGACGAAAAATGGAATTTTCCCACATGCAGTAGGAGCAATGGATGGTAAACATGTCGTTTTGCAAGCGCCTTTTAATAGTGGCAACGATTATGATAACTATAAATTGTTTCCAAGTATAGTTCTCTTTGCATTAGTAGATGCATATTATAGGTTCCTTTATGTGAATGTTGGAAGTAAGGGCAGAATATTAGATGGAGGCGTGTTTAAAAGCACAAAGCTATATGAGAAACTTGAAAAAAAGGAGCTAAACATCCCATCGGCAAAAATTTTGCAAGTTCCTTATAAAATTGAAGTGCCCTATTTTATACTTGGTGATAAAGCTTTCCAATTAAATGAGTATACATTGAAACCGTATGAAGGTGATTCAGAAAGGGGTTCGAGTGAACGAATATTCAATTACAGATTATCAAGAGCACGTAGAGTTGTAGAAAACGTGTTTGGAATACTGAGCTCAAGTTACAGAGTTTTGCGTAAACCAATGCTGTTGGAGCCAGAAAAAGCAACTAAAGTCGTGCTAGCGACAGTTTACCTGTATAACTATTAACGAAGTAATTCTAATTTAAGATCACCGGTATCTTTTGATACAATACAGGGGAATGGAGAAATAGTTCCAGGAAACTGGCGAACGGAACAGGCACCAATTTTATTTATAGGAAACATTAAACAAAATGAAAGCGCGTGAAGAAGTTTTAGAGCAAACGTTAAAGAACACATACAAAAAAGTAAAAAACATTATGACAAACGCTTATTTAAACAATTAATCCATAACTCTAGTAACAAGGTATACGTTACAAAATTAATAGGACTGAAAAACAGATATAGGTATTAAAGGAAAAAAAAGACAGTTAGCATAAAAGTAATTCAAGAAATACCATTCTTTTATATGAGAGACGATGTAAGCCGTAATACTGCAGGCAAAAAACAAACAAAAACTAAACAAAAGGACAAAAAACAAATTAGATATTTACTCGACAGTTTGGTTAATCTATATAAAAAGTATACAAGTGAAGGAGGTCGTTATGGCTTTACCATATTTTTTAAACAAAAACCATTTTTTATTTTATCTCCACATGTACACTCTAGCTAGAGAAACATGTGCGTGTATTAAACATAGCAATTTTAATTTCCTGTTTGTTGCACTAAAACAACGAGGTATTGACTACACAATTATGTGAAATTCTATGTAAACTTATATTTATTATTTAAAAGTGTGTTAATAGGTAGTTTTTTTTTACTTAATGATTTTAATAAAAATATTATTAAATAATGGACTTGCGATATTCTTACTCTAAACCCATAATATGAATTTTCCTAGATAAATGTACTAACAGAATATCCTAAGTCCTGATTCTCAAAGTACGATAAAAATCATATTTCATTAATCACATTTTTATTAATTTCTATTCAAAATCATTCGTCGGGAAAGTCCGATGCAGTGGAAGATTGTGGTAATTTTTTATAATAATCATGACAATATGAGGGCAAATACAGAAGTAAATCCTGGATATCTTAATATTTTTTGGCTGAAATTGGAATTAAATTGTTGTTCATATTTTGTAAACCTTCTGGAAAGGTCAACTCCTTCCTCTTCTGACGCCTTAAGTCTATCATTTTGAAATTTTCATCATCAAATGAAATGTTATAGTATAAAAACCCAGTTTTCTTTTCTAACTTGCAAAGTAACTGATTTTGAAATTTAAAATGGTTCTTTGTCAATGTTAATTTTTCTGTTAATAAAAGGACCATTAGTAGATAATAAGTCTTGAAAATTTTTAAAATCTTCAAGTTCCATGTTGACTGTATATTTGCTAGAACATTGTCGAATAAATTGTTGCCAATCCCAGGGTGTAAATATTGTTAGGCCCGAGTCACACCGGAATGGCAGCGGCCGGCAGCGACGCGGCGAGCACTTTCAGTGGGAAATAATTTTAAACTTTAAGACCAGTAGACCAGTATCGCTTGAAAAGCTTGAAAAGGTCGCGAGGCCGCCCGCGGTGACGCGAGCGGCCGCGAGAGGCCGGCAGCGGCCGTTAGCGGCCGGCAGCGACGCGGCGAGCACTTTCAGTGTGAAATATGGTCAGTTAAAAAGAGTGTCCGAAATGCATCGCGCTTACGATCCCCTTTGATGTTTGTAAAAGGAGAAGATGGCTATTATCTGACTATATAGCAACAAGGTTCTACACAAAACAAAACAGTTTCCTGTATGCAGTTCTATGCATACAGACTAATGGTAAAAAATAACCGTTTTAATACTTTACATCACTACCGAGATTTATTCTGTCAATACTGCGTTGACATGATGGCTAAAATGATATAGGAAAGATTGAATTTTATATCCCGAAACCAACAAAAGTTAAGAGCTGACGATTATATACATTCAAGAGATGCTTTAAATACAGATGCTAATGTAAATGCTGCAAATATTGGTCAAAACGTTATCTTGCCCTCATCTATCACGGGATCGCCGCGATACAGGCATGAAAAAACGCAAGACGCTATGACATACGTGCGAAATTACGGAAGGCCTAACTTATTTGTTACCTTCACTTGCAACCCCGAGTGGGAAGAAATAAAGCAAGATCTTTTTCTGGACAACGATATTTCGACCGACATGACATTATAGCGAGGGTCTTCCATTTAAAAATGAAGAAACTTATTAAATTATTTATAAAAGAAGAAACTTTCAGACAAGTCAAATGCCATACGGCCAGTGTCGAGTGACAAAAACGGGGTTTACCTACCACACTCTCACATGTTGTTTTGGGCTGAAAATAAAATACAAACTGACGAAATTGACAAGATTATAGTTTCTGAGCTACCTATAAAGATAATGATCCGGTATTGTTTGACATTGTGACCAAGAACATGGTACACGGGCCATGTGGGGAACAAAATCTAACATCACCGTGTAAGAAAAATGGCATATGTTCAAAAAAATTTCCACGCCTATTTGTCACTGATACTACTGATACCCAAACTGGGGAAGATAGGTATCCTGTTTATCGACGCTGAGACGTTAATAACGGTGGTCAGGTAGCTACACTAGCTACTATGAGTATTCGTGGGAGGACTGATACTATAGACAACACATGGATCGTCCTGTACTCTCCAATTCTCAGTCGAACTTTTAACGCCCACTTAAACGTGGAATACTGTAATTCTGTTCAAGCTATAAAATACATTTGTAAGTATATAAACAACGGGTCGGATCAGACAACGTTTGGTGTAAGAAATGCTCATGATGAAGTCGAAAATTATTTAAACGACCGGTACATAATATACATCGGAAGCGGTATGGAGATTAATGAAATTTCCAATACATGGCAGACTAATTAAAGTTAATTGATTGTAGTTAATTAACTTAAACATATAATTTAGTTTTAATTAATTGTAGTTAATCTAATAAACAAAGCCAGAAATCTCTCCTCTGATCGTGACTTTATCAACTTCTTTACTCATCCTCAAAGAGCAAACATTTCTGATTGTCTTGGAATTCTCAAATAGGCTAATCAATGATTCTGTAATCCCTAAATAAGTCGCAGATTTGTACTCACTCAAGAACCTAGGGAAAAGAGGTTTAATCGATCTTAGGAAGTTTAGAAATCTTTGCTCTTCTGTTCTAGAATACATAAGTGCATCTTTGATCAATTCATTCTTTATCTTTTGAACATTCTGCATTAAAGATCTTTTTATTTCCCTTTTAATTATAGTCAATGCTTTGATTCCAGTAGGTATATTCAGTGATAGAGGATCTTCAAGAAGTTGAGGAAATGAAGTAGAGGAAATTCTACCTAATTTCGGAATGATAATACTTAGTACATCTTTTCGAAGATTAGGAGTAATATTATCATGAATTATTTTCCAGGAAGATAAAGCTTCACAAACAGGATCTGGAAACATACGCATAAGAAATCTCCCTGGTGACATCCCAGTTATTCCTCCAAGAGATGGAAATGGAATGGAAAGACCTGCTTTATATACAAATGTATCTAGGGATTCAGAATTCTTGATGGCAGACCTAGTAGATGTTTTTAAAGCAGGGTTATGCCTCTCCAATAGATCATTAACAAAATTCCCAAGGAAATTATAATGAATCATTGGGTTTAAAGGACTTTCAGAATAGTGTGACACAGTTAAGGCATTTGATGAAACAGTAGACAAAATATTTCCCAAGGCGGGCAATTGATCATTTGATACACACGTAACCCTTGACCATCTTTTAGTTTCTAATCCCCGAATATTGCCTCGGAATACAGGAACTTTCCCATAGCTGAGAAAGTCTGCAGATCTCATAGTTTCATCCCGATTAATAATCAGGCCTAACTTTCCGGTTCCATCTTCTATTTCTCGCATGATATCATCATTGTTGCGAGATATATCATTAAGACATTCTATCAATTCCTCTTCATTACGAGTCTTATGTAAGGAATATTGAGTACATATCACTTGGTTGTCTCCTTGTGCTAATATTTGTACTCTGGTGTTTCTCCTTATACTGGCCCTCCTTATCACGAGTAGGTTCGTTATGCTCCAACCTTTTTGTCTAAGTCCTTCTAAGCCACCTTCTTGTCCACTCCAACAAACTCTATATCCAGGACGATTGACAATTTTTTTTGTTGACAATTTCCATGAGATCTGGTCTTTGTTATATTGTAATAAATAAGACTCTTTTCAAAGAACTCATGAGTCCTAACTATGAGATTCGGATACCCTAAAAATTGTCCCATTACTTTAAACACAGGATTGTTTCCTTCGCCTCTTTGATGATTATTCCATTTCTCGTAATCTACATGATTAGCAAAACTGACATGCTCATAATCAGTTGATCCTTGTCCGTAAGTATCATCATTATCCATCATCCATCAATTTTTTTGTTAATTCAGTGATAGAGGATCTTCAAGAAGTTGAGGAAATGAAGTAGAGGAAATTCTACCTAATTTCGGAATGATAATACTTAGTACATCTTTTCGAAGATTAGGAGTAATATTATCATGAATTATTTTCCAGGAAGATAAAGCTTCACAAACAGGATCTGGAAACATACGCATAAGAAATCTCCCTGGTGACATCCCAGTTATTCCTCCAAGAGATGGAAATGGAATGGAAAGACCTGCTTTATATACAAATGTATCTAGGGATTCAGAATTCTTGATGGCAGACCTAGTAGATGTTTTTAAAGCAGGGTTATGCCTCTCCAATAGATCATTAACAAAATTCCCAAGGAAATTATAATGAATCATTGGGTTTAAAGGACTTTCAGAATAGTGTGACACAGTTAAGGCATTTGATGAAACAGTAGACAAAATATTTCCCAAGGCGGGCAATTGATCATTTGATACACACGTAACCCTTGACCATCTTTTAGTTTCTAATCCCCGAATATTGCCTCGGAATACAGGAACTTTCCCATAGCTGAGAAAGTCTGCAGATCTCATAGTTTCATCCCGATTAATAATCAGGCCTAACTTTCCGGTTCCATCTTCTATTTCTCGCATGATATCATCATTGTTGCGAGATATATCATTAAGACATTCTATCAATTCCTCTTCATTACGAGTCTTATGTAAGGAATATTGAGTACATATCACTTGGTTGTCTCCTTGTGCTAATATTTGTACTCTGGTGTTTCTCCTTATACTGGCCCTCCTTATCACGAGTAGGTTCGTTATGCTCCAACCTTTTTGTCTAAGTCCTTCTAAGCCACCTTCTTGTCCACTCCAACAAACTCTATATCCAGGACGATTGACAATTTTTTTTGTTGACAATTTCCATGAGATCTGGTCTTTGTTATATTGTAATAAATAAGACTCTTTTCAAAGAACTCATGAGTCCTAACTATGAGATTCGGATACCCTAAAAATTGTCCCATTACTTTAAACACAGGATTGTTTCCTTCGCCTCTTTGATGATTATTCCATTTCTCGTAATCTACATGATTAGCAAAACTGACATGCTCATAATCAGTTGATCCTTGTCCGTAAGTATCATCATTATCCATCATCCATCAATTTTTTTGTTAATTCAGTGATAGAGGATCTTCAAGAAGTTGAGGAAATGAAGTAGAGGAAATTCTACCTAATTTCGGAATGATAATACTTAGTACATCTTTTCGAAGATTAGGAGTAATATTATCATGAATTATTTTCCAGGAAGATAAAGCTTCACAAACAGGATCTGGAAACATACGCATAAGAAATCTCCCTGGTGACATCCCAGTTATTCCTCCAAGAGATGGAAATGGAATGGAAAGACCTGCTTTATATACAAATGTATCTAGGGATTCAGAATTCTTGATGGCAGACCTAGTAGATGTTTTTAAAGCAGGGTTATGCCTCTCCAATAGATCATTAACAAAATTCCCAAGGAAATTATAATGAATCATTGGGTTTAAAGGACTTTCAGAATAGTGTGACACAGTTAAGGCATTTGATGAAACAGTAGACAAAATATTTCCCAAGGCGGGCAATTGATCATTTGATACACACGTAACCCTTGACCATCTTTTAGTTTCTAATCCCCGAATATTGCCTCGGAATACAGGAACTTTCCCATAGCTGAGAAAGTCTGCAGATCTCATAGTTTCATCCCGATTAATAATCAGGCCTAACTTTCCGGTTCCATCTTCTATTTCTCGCATGATATCATCATTGTTGCGAGATATATCATTAAGACATTCTATCAATTCCTCTTCATTACGAGTCTTATGTAAGGAATATTGAGTACATATCACTTGGTTGTCTCCTTGTGCTAATATTTGTACTCTGGTGTTTCTCCTTATACTGGCCCTCCTTATCACGAGTAGGTTCGTTATGCTCCAACCTTTTTGTCTAAGTCCTTCTAAGCCACCTTCTTGTCCACTCCAACAAACTCTATATCCAGGACGATTGACAATTTTTTTTGTTGACAATTTCCATGAGATCTGGTCTTTGTTATATTGTAATAAATAAGACTCTTTTCAAAGAACTCATGAGTCCTAACTATGAGATTCGGATACCCTAAAAATTGTCCCATTACTTTAAACACAGGATTGTTTCCTTCGCCTCTTTGATGATTATTCCATTTCTCGTAATCTACATGATTAGCAAAACTGACATGCTCATAATCAGTTGATCCTTGTCCGTAAGTATCATCATTATCCATCATCCATCAATTTTTTTGTTAATTCAGTGATAGAGGATCTTCAAGAAGTTGAGGAAATGAAGTAGAGGAAATTCTACCTAATTTCGGCATGATAATACTTAGTACATCTTTTCGAAGATTAGGAGTAATATTATCATGAATTATTTTCCAGGAAGATAAAGCTTCACAAACAGGATCTGGAAACATACGCATAAGAAATCTCCCTGGTGACATCCCAGTTATTCCTCCAAGAGATGGATCTAAATACAAAAGACCTGCTTTATATACAAATGTATCTAGGGATTCAGAATTCTTGATGGCAGACCTAGTAGATGTTTTTAAAGCAGGGTTATGCCTCTCCAATAGATCATTAACAAAATTCCCAAGGAAATTATAATGAATCATTGGGTTTAAAGGACTTTCAGAATAGTGTGACACAGTTAAGGCATTTGATGAAACAGTAGACAAAATATTTCCCAAGGCGGGCAATTGATCATTTGATACACACGTAACCCTTGACCATCTTTTAGTTTCTAATCCCCGAATATTGCCTCGGAATACAGGAACTTTCCCATAGCTGAGAAAGTCTGCAGATCTCATAGTTTCATCCCGATTAATAATCAGGCCTAACTTTCCGGTTCCATCTTCTATTTCTCGCATGATATCATCATTGTTGCGAGATATATCATTAAGACATTCTATCAATTCCTCTTCATTACGAGTCTTATGTAAGGAATATTGAGTACATATCACTTGGTTGTCTCCTTGTGCTAATATTTGTACTCTGGTGTTTCTCCTTATACTGGCCCTCCTTATCACGAGTAGGTTCGTTATGCTCCAACCTTTTTGTCTAAGTCCTTCTAAGCCACCTTCTTGTCCACTCCAACAAACTCTATATCCAGGACGATTGACAATTTTTTTTGTTGACAATTTCCATGAGATCTGGTCTTTGTTATATTGTAATAAATAAGACTCTTTTCAAAGAACTCATGAGTCCTAACTATGAGATTCGGATACCCTAAAAATTGTCCCATTACTTTAAACACAGGATTGTTTCCTTCGCCTCTTTGATGATTATTCCATTTCTCGTAATCTACATGATTAGCAAAACTGACATGCTCATAATCAGTTGATCCTTGTCCGTAAGTATCATCATTATCCATCATCCATCAATTTTTTTGTTAATTCAGTGATAGAGGATCTTCAAGAAGTTGAGGAAATGAAGTAGAGGAAATTCTACCTAATTTCGGCATGATAATACTTAGTACATCTTTTCGAAGATTAGGAGTAATATTATCATGAATTATTTTCCAGGAAGATAAAGCTTCACAAACAGGATCTGGAAACATACGCATAAGAAATCTCCCTGGTGACATCCCAGTTATTCCTCCAAGAGATGGATCTAAATACAAAAGACCTGCTTTATATACAAATGTATCTAGGGATTCAGAACTCTTGATGGCAGACCTAGTAGATGTTTTTAAAGCAGGGTTATGCCTCTCCAATAGATCATTAACAAAATTCCCAAGGAAATTATAATGAATCATTGGGTTTAAAGGACTTTCAGAATAGTGTGACACAGTTAAGGCATTTGATGAAACAGTAGACAAAATATTTCCCAAGGCGGGCAATTGATCATTTGATACACACGTAACCCTTGACCATCTTTTAGTTTCTAATCCCCGAATATTGCCTCGGAATACAGGAACTTTCCCATAGCTGAGAAAGTCTGCAGATCTCATAGTTTCATCCCGATTAATAATCAGGCCTAACTTTCCGGTTCCATCTTCTATTTCTCGCATGATATCATCATTGTTGCGAGATATATCATTAAGACATTCTATCAATTCCTCTTCATTACGAGTCTTATGTAAGGAATATTGAGTACATATCACTTGGTTGTCTCCTTGTGCTAATATTTGTACTCTGGTGTTTCTCCTTATACTGGCCCTCCTTATCACGAGTAGGTTCGTTATGCTCCAACCTTTTTGTCTAAGTCCTTCTAAGCCACCTTCTTGTCCACTCCAACAAACTCTATATCCAGGACGATTGACAATTTTTTTTGTTGACAATTTCCATGAGATCTGGTCTTTGTTATATTGTAATAAATAAGACTCTTTTCAAAGAACTCATGAGTCCTAACTATGAGATTCGGATACCCTAAAAATTGTCCCATTACTTTAAACACAGGATTGTTTCCTTCGCCTCTTTGATGATTATTCCATTTCTCGTAATCTACATGATTAGCAAAACTGACATGCTCATAATCAGTTGATCCTTGTCCGTAAGTATCATCATTATCCATCATCCATCAATTTTTTTGTTAATTCAGTGATAGAGGATCTTCAAGAAGTTGAGGAAATGAAGTAGAGGAAATTCTACCTAATTTCGGAATGATAATACTTAGTACATCTTTTCGAAGATTAGGAGTAATATTATCATGAATTATTTTCCAGGAAGATAAAGCTTCACAAACAGGATCTGGAAACATACGCATAAGAAATCTCCCTGGTGACATCCCAGTTATTCCTCCAAGAGATGGATCTAAATACAAAAGACCTGCTTTATATACAAATGTATCTAGGGATTCAGAACTCTTGATGGCAGACCTAGTAGATGTTTTTAAAGCAGGGTTATGCCTCTCCAATAGATCATTAACAAAATTCCCAAGGAAATTATAATGAATCATTGGGTTTAAAGGACTTTCAGAATAGTGTGACACAGTTAAGGCATTTGATGAAACAGTAGACATAATATTTCCCAAGGCGGGCAATTGATCATTTGATACACACGTAACCCTTGACCATCTTTTAGTTTCTAATCCCCGAATATTGCCTCGGAATACAGGAACTTTCCCATAGCTGAGAAAGTCTGCAGATCTCATAGTTTCATCCCGATTAATAATCAGGCCTAACTTTCCGGTTCCATCTTCTATTTCTCGCATGATATCATCATTGTTGCGAGATATATCATTAAGACATTCTATCAATTCCTCTTCATTACGAGTCTTATGTAAGGAATATTGAGTACATATCACTTGGTTGTCTCCTTGTGCTAATATTTGTACTCTGGTGTTTCTCCTTATACTGGCCCTCCTTATCACGAGTAGGTTCGTTATGCTCCAACCTTTTTGTCTAAATCCTTCTAAGCCACCTTCTTGTCCACTCCAACAAACTCTATATCCAGGACGATTGACAATTTTTTTTGTTGACAA
Organism: Plusia festucae; assembly: GCA_950381575.1. Classification (NCBI taxonomy): domain Eukaryota; kingdom Metazoa; phylum Arthropoda; class Insecta; order Lepidoptera; family Noctuidae; genus Plusia; species Plusia festucae. The sequence goes on from OX494457.1 coordinate 3,249,279, forward strand.
TTTCCATGAGATCTGGTCTTTGTTATATTGTAATAAATAAGACTCTTTTCAAAGAACTCATGAGTCCTAACTATGAGATTCGGATACCCTAAAAATTGTCCCATTACTTACACAGGATTGTTTCCTTCGCCTCTTTGATGATTATTCCATTTCTCGTAATCTACATGATTAGCAAAACTGACATGCTCATAATCAGTTGATCCTTGTCCGTAAGTATCATCATTATCCATCATCCATCAATTTTTTTGTTAATTCAGTGATAGAGGATCTTCAAGAAGTTGAGGAAATGAAGTAGAGGAAATTCTACCTAATTTCGGAATGATAATACTTAGTACATCTTTTCGAAGATTAGGAGTAATATTATCATGAATTATTTTCCAGGAAGATAAAGCTTCACAAACAGGATCTGGAAACATACGCATAAGAAATCTCCCTGGTGACATCCCAGTTATTCCTCCAAGAGATGGAAATGGAATGGAAAGACCTGCTTTATATACAAATGTATCTAGGGATTCAGAATTCTTGATGGCAGACCTAGTAGATGTTTTTAAAGCAGGGTTATGCCTCTCCAATAGATCATTAACAAAATTCCCAAGGAAATTATAATGAATCATTGGGTTTAAAGGACTTTCAGAATAGTGTGACACAGTTAAGGCATTTGATGAAACAGTAGACAAAATATTTCCCAAGGCGGGCAATTGATCATTTGATACACACGTAACCCTTGACCATCTTTTAGTTTCTAATCCCCGAATATTGCCTCGGAATACAGGAACTTTCCCATAGCTGAGAAAGTCTGCAGATCTCATAGTTTCATCCCGATTAATAATCAGGCCTAACTTTCCGGTTCCATCTTCTATTTCTCGCATGATATCATCATTGTTGCGAGATATATCATTAAGACATTCTATCAATTCCTCTTCATTACGAGTCTTATGTAAGGAATATTGAGTACATATCACTTGGTTGTCTCCTTGTGCTAATATTTGTACTCTGGTGTTTCTCCTTATACTGGCCCTCCTTATCACGAGTAGGTTCGTTATGCTCCAACCTTTTTGTCTAAGTCCTTCTAAGCCACCTTCTTGTCCACTCCAACAAACTCTATATCCAGGACGATTGACAATTTTTTTTGTTGACAATTTCCATGAGATCTGGTCTTTGATTGTAATAAATAAGACTCTTTTCAAAGAACTCATGAGTCCTAACTATGAGATTCGGATACCCTAAAAATTGTCCCATTACTTTAAACACAGGATTGTTTCCTTCGCCTCTTTGATGATTATTCCATTTCTCGTAATCTACATGATTAGCAAAACTGACATGCTCATAATCAGTTGATCCTTGTCCGTAAGTATCATCATTATCCATCATCCATCAATTTTTTTGTTAATTCAGTGATAGAGGATCTTCAAGAAGTTGAGGAAATGAAGTAGAGGAAATTCTACCTAATTTCGGCATGATAATACTTAGTACATCTTTTCGAAGATTAGGAGTAATATTATCATGAATTATTTTCCAGGAAGATAAAGCTTCACAAACAGGATCTGGAAACATACGCATAAGAAATCTCCCTGGTGACATCCCAGTTATTCCTCCAAGAGATGGATCTAAATACAAAAGACCTGCTTTATATACAAATGTATCTAGGGATTCAGAATTCTTGATGGCAGACCTAGTAGATGTTTTTAAAGCAGGGTTATGCCTCTCCAATAGATCATTAACAAAATTCCCAAGGAAATTATAATGAATCATTGGGTTTAAAGGACTTTCAGAATAGTGTGACACAGTTAAGGCATTTGATGAAACAGTAGACAAAATATTTCCCAAGGCGGGCAATTGATCATTTGATACACACGTAACCCTTGACCATCTTTTAGTTTCTAATCCCCGAATATTGCCTCGGAATACAGGAACTTTCCCATAGCTGAGAAAGTCTGCAGATCTCATAGTTTCATCCCGATTAATAATCAGGCCTAACTTTCCGGTTCCATCTTCTATTTCTCGCATGATATCATCATTGTTGCGAGATATATCATTAAGACATTCTATCAATTCCTCTTCATTACGAGTCTTATGTAAGGAATATTGAGTACATATCACTTGGTTGTCTCCTTGTGCTAATATTTGTACTCTGGTGTTTCTCCTTATACTGGCCCTCCTTATCACGAGTAGGTTCGTTATGCTCCAACCTTTTTGTCTAAGTCCTTCTAAGCCACCTTCTTGTCCACTCCAACAAACTCTATATCCAGGACGATTGACAATTTTTTTTGTTGACAATTTCCATGAGATCTGGTCTTTGTTATATTGTAATAAATAAGACTCTTTTCAAAGAACTCATGAGTCCTAACTATGAGATTCGGATACCCTAAAAATTGTCCCATTACTTTAAACACAGGATTGTTTCCTTCGCCTCTTTGATGATTATTCCATTTCTCGTAATCTACATGATTAGCAAAACTGACATGCTCATAATCAGTTGATCCTTGTCCGTAAGTATCATCATTATCCATCATCCATCAATTTTTTTGTTAATTCAGTGATAGAGGATCTTCAAGAAGTTGAGGAAATGAAGTAGAGGAAATTCTACCTAATTTCGGAATGATAATACTTAGTACATCTTTTCGAAGATTAGGAGTAATATTATCATGAATTATTTTCCAGGAAGATAAAGCTTCACAAACAGGATCTGGAAACATACGCATAAGAAATCTCCCTGGTGACATCCCAGTTATTCCTCCAAGAGATGGATCTAAATACAAAAGACCTGCTTTATATACAAATGTATCTAGGGATTCAGAACTCTTGATGGCAGACCTAGTAGATGTTTTTAAAGCAGGGTTATGCCTCTCCAATAGATCATTAACAAAATTCCCAAGGAAATTATAATGAATCATTGGGTTTAAAGGACTTTCAGAATAGTGTGACACAGTTAAGGCATTTGATGAAACAGTAGACATAATATTTCCCAAGGCGGGCAATTGATCATTTGATACACACGTAACCCTTGACCATCTTTTAGTTTCTAATCCCCGAATATTGCCTCGGAATACAGGAACTTTCCCATAGCTGAGAAAGTCTGCAGATCTCATAGTTTCATCCCGATTAATAATCAGGCCTAACTTTCCGGTTCCATCTTCTATTTCTCGCATGATATCATCATTGTTGCGAGATATATCATTAAGACATTCTATCAATTCCTCTTCATTACGAGTCTTATGTAAGGAATATTGAGTACATATCACTTGGTTGTCTCCTTGTGCTAATATTTGTACTCTGGTGTTTCTCCTTATACTGGCCCTCCTTATCACGAGTAGGTTCGTTATGCTCCAACCTTTTTGTCTAAGTCCTTCTAAGCCACCTTCTTGTCCACTCCAACAAACTCTATATCCAGGACGATTGACAATTTTTTTTGTTGACAATTTCCATGAGATCTGGTCTTTGTTATATTGTAATAAATAAGACTCTTTTCAAAGAACTCATGAGTCCTAACTATGAGATTCGGATACCCTAAAAATTGTCCCATTACTTTAAACACAGGATTGTTTCCTTCGCCTCTTTGATGATTATTCCATTTCTCGTAATCTACATGATTAGCAAAACTGACATGCTCATAATCAGTTGATCCTTGTCCGTAAGTATCATCATTATCCATCATCCATCAATTTTTTTGTTAATTCAGTGATAGAGGATCTTCAAGAAGTTGAGGAAATGAAGTAGAGGAAATTCTACCTAATTTCGGCATGATAATACTTAGTACATCTTTTCGAAGATTAGGAGTAATATTATCATGAATTATTTTCCAGGAAGATAAAGCTTCACAAACAGGATCTGGAAACATACGCATAAGAAATCTCCCTGGTGACATCCCAGTTATTCCTCCAAGAGATGGATCTAAATACAAAAGACCTGCTTTATATACAAATGTATCTAGGGATTCAGAACTCTTGATGGCAGACCTAGTAGATGTTTTTAAAGCAGGGTTATGCCTCTCCAATAGATCATTAACAAAATTCCCAAGGAAATTATAATGAATCATTGGGTTTAAAGGACTTTCAGAATAGTGTGACACAGTTAAGGCATTTGATGAAACAGTAGACATAATATTTCCCAAGGCGGGCAATTGATCATTTGATACACACGTAACCCTTGACCATCTTTTAGTTTCTAATCCCCGAATATTGCCTCGGAATACAGGAACTTTCCCATAGCTGAGAAAGTCTGCAGATCTCATAGTTTCATCCCGATTAATAATCAGGCCTAACTTTCCGGTTCCATCTTCTATTTCTCGCATGATATCATCATTGTTGCGAGATATATCATTAAGACATTCTATCAATTCCTCTTCATTACGAGTCTTATGTAAGGAATATTGAGTACATATCACTTGGTTGTCTCCTTGTGCTAATATTTGTACTCTGGTGTTTCTCCTTATACTGGCCCTCCTTATCACGAGTAGGTTCGTTATGCTCCAACCTTTTTGTCTAAGTCCTTCTAAGCCACCTTCTTGTCCACTCCAACAAACTCTATATCCAGGACGATTGACAATTTTTTTTGTTGACAATTTCCATGAGATCTGGTCTTTGTTATATTGTAATAAATAAGACTCTTTTCAAAGAACTCATGAGTCCTAACTATGAGATTCGGATACCCTAAAAATTGTCCCATTACTTTAAACACAGGATTGTTTCCTTCGCCTCTTTGATGATTATTCCATTTCTCGTAATCTACATGATTAGCAAAACTGACATGCTCATAATCAGTTGATCCTTGTCCGTAAGTATCATCATTATCCATCATCCATCAATTTTTTTGTTAATTCAGTGATAGAGGATCTTCAAGAAGTTGAGGAAATGAAGTAGAGGAAATTCTACCTAATTTCGGCATGATAATACTTAGTACATCTTTTCGAAGATTAGGAGTAATATTATCATGAATTATTTTCCAGGAAGATAAAGCTTCACAAACAGGATCTGGAAACATACGCATAAGAAATCTCCCTGGTGACATCCCAGTTATTCCTCCAAGAGATGGATCTAAATACAAAAGACCTGCTTTATATACAAATGTATCTAGGGATTCAGAACTCTTGATGGCAGACCTAGTAGATGTTTTTAAAGCAGGGTTATGCCTCTCCAATAGATCATTAACAAAATTCCCAAGGAAATTATAATGAATCATTGGGTTTAAAGGACTTTCAGAATAGTGTGACACAGTTAAGGCATTTGATGAAACAGTAGACAAAATATTTCCCAAGGCGGGCAATTGATCATTTGATACACACGTAACCCTTGACCATCTTTTAGTTTCTAATCCCCGAATATTGCCTCGGAATACAGGAACTTTCCCATAGCTGAGAAAGTCTGCAGATCTCATAGTTTCATCCCGATTAATAATCAGGCCTAACTTTCCGGTTCCATCTTCTATTTCTCGCATGATATCATCATTGTTGCGAGATATATCATTAAGACATTCTATCAATTCCTCTTCATTACGAGTCTTATGTAAGGAATATTGAGTACATATCACTTGGTTGTCTCCTTGTGCTAATATTTGTACTCTGGTGTTTCTCCTTATACTGGCCCTCCTTATCACGAGTAGGTTCGTTATGCTCCAACCTTTTTGTCTAAGTCCTTCTAAGCCACCTTCTTGTCCACTCCAACAAACTCTATATCCAGGACGATTGACAATTTTTTTTGTTGACAATTTCCATGAGATCTGGTCTTTGATTGTAATAAATAAGACTCTTTTCAAAGAACTCATGAGTCCTAACTATGAGATTCGGATACCCTAAAAATTGTCCCATTACTTTAAACACAGGATTGTTTCCTTCGCCTCTTTGATGATTATTCCATTTCTCGTAATCTACATGATTAGCAAAACTGACATGCTCATAATCAGTTGATCCTTGTCCGTAAGTATCATCATTATCCATCATCCATCAATTTTTTTGTTAATTCAGTGATAGAGGATCTTCAAGAAGTTGAGGAAATGAAGTAGAGGAAATTCTACCTAATTTCGGCATGATAATACTTAGTACATCTTTTCGAAGATTAGGAGTAATATTATCATGAATTATTTTCCAGGAAGATAAAGCTTCACAAACAGGATCTGGAAACATACGCATAAGAAATCTCCCTGGTGACATCCCAGTTATTCCTCCAAGAGATGGATCTAAATACAAAAGACCTGCTTTATATACAAATGTATCTAGGGATTCAGAATTCTTGATGGCAGACCTAGTAGATGTTTTTAAAGCAGGGTTATGCCTCTCCAATAGATCATTAACAAAATTCCCAAGGAAATTATAATGAATCATTGGGTTTAAAGGACTTTCAGAATAGTGTGACACAGTTAAGGCATTTGATGAAACAGTAGACATAATATTTCCCAAGGCGGGCAATTGATCATTTGATACACACGTAACCCTTGACCATCTTTTAGTTTCTAATCCCCGAATATTGCCTCGGAATACAGGAACTTTCCCATAGCTGAGAAAGTCTGCAGATCTCATAGTTTCATCCCGATTAATAATCAGGCCTAACTTTCCGGTTCCATCTTCTATTTCTCGCATGATATCATCATTGTTGCGAGATATATCATTAAGACATTCTATCAATTCCTCTTCATTACGAGTCTTATGTAAGGAATATTGAGTACATATCACTTGGTTGTCTCCTTGTGCTAATATTTGTACTCTGGTGTTTCTCCTTATACTGGCCCTCCTTATCACGAGTAGGTTCGTTATGCTCCAACCTTTTTGTCTAAATCCTTCTAAGCCACCTTCTTGTCCACTCCAACAAACTCTATATCCAGGACGATTGACAATTTTTTTTGTTGACAATTTCCATGAGATCTGGTCTTTGTTATATTGTAATAAATAAGACTCTTTTCAAAGAACTCATGAGTCCTAACTATGAGATTCGGATACCCTAAAAATTGTCCCATTACTTACACAGGATTGTTTCCTTCGCCTCTTTGATGATTATTCCATTTCTCGTAATCTACATGATTAGCAAAACTGACATGCTCATAATCAGTTGATCCTTGTCCGTAAGTATCATCATTATCCATCATCCATCAATTTTTTTGTTAATTCAGTGATAGAGGATCTTCAAGAAGTTGAGGAAATGAAGTAGAGGAAATTCTACCTAATTTCGGAATGATAATACTTAGTACATCTTTTCGAAGATTAGGAGTAATATTATCATGAATTATTTTCCAGGAAGATAAAGCTTCACAAACAGGATCTGGAAACATACGCATAAGAAATCTCCCTGGTGACATCCCAGTTATTCCTCCAAGAGATGGAAATGGAATGGAAAGACCTGCTTTATATACAAATGTATCTAGGGATTCAGAATTCTTGATGGCAGACCTAGTAGATGTTTTTAAAGCAGGGTTATGCCTCTCCAATAGATCATTAACAAAATTCCCAAGGAAATTATAATGAATCATTGGGTTTAAAGGACTTTCAGAATAGTGTGACACAGTTAAGGCATTTGATGAAACAGTAGACAAAATATTTCCCAAGGCGGGCAATTGATCATTTGATACACACGTAACCCTTGACCATCTTTTAGTTTCTAATCCCCGAATATTGCCTCGGAATACAGGAACTTTCCCATAGCTGAGAAAGTCTGCAGATCTCATAGTTTCATCCCGATTAATAATCAGGCCTAACTTTCCGGTTCCATCTTCTATTTCTCGCATGATATCATCATTGTTGCGAGATATATCATTAAGACATTCTATCAATTCCTCTTCATTACGAGTCTTATGTAAGGAATATTGAGTACATATCACTTGGTTGTCTCCTTGTGCTAATATTTGTACTCTGGTGTTTCTCCTTATACTGGCCCTCCTTATCACGAGTAGGTTCGTTATGCTCCAACCTTTTTGTCTAAGTCCTTCTAAGCCACCTTCTTGTCCACTCCAACAAACTCTATATCCAGGACGATTGACAATTTTTTTTGTTGACAATTTCCATGAGATCTGGTCTTTGATTGTAATAAATAAGACTCTTTTCAAAGAACTCATGAGTCCTAACTATGAGATTCGGATACCCTAAAAATTGTCCCATTACTTTAAACACAGGATTGTTTCCTTCGCCTCTTTGATGATTATTCCATTTCTCGTAATCTACATGATTAGCAAAACTGACATGCTCATAATCAGTTGATCCTTGTCCGTAAGTATCATCATTATCCATCATCCATCAATTTTTTTGTTAATTCAGTGATAGAGGATCTTCAAGAAGTTGAGGAAATGAAGTAGAGGAAATTCTACCTAATTTCGGAATGATAATACTTAGTACATCTTTTCGAAGATTAGGAGTAATATTATCATGAATTATTTTCCAGGAAGATAAAGCTTCACAAACAGGATCTGGAAACATACGCATAAGAAATCTCCCTGGTGACATCCCAGTTATTCCTCCAAGAGATGGAAATGGAATGGAAAGACCTGCTTTATATACAAATGTATCTAGGGATTCAGAATTCTTGATGGCAGACCTAGTAGATGTTTTTAAAGCAGGGTTATGCCTCTCCAATAGATCATTAACAAAATTCCCAAGGAAATTATAATGAATCATTGGGTTTAAAGGACTTTCAGAATAGTGTGACACAGTTAAGGCATTTGATGAAACAGTAGACAAAATATTTCCCAAGGCGGGCAATTGATCATTTGATACACACGTAACCCTTGACCATCTTTTAGTTTCTAATCCCCGAATATTGCCTCGGAATACAGGAACTTTCCCATAGCTGAGAAAGTCTGCAGATCTCATAGTTTCATCCCGATTAATAATCAGGCCTAACTTTCCGGTTCCATCTTCTATTTCTCGCATGATATCATCATTGTTGCGAGATATATCATTAAGACATTCTATCAATTCCTCTTCATTACGAGTCTTATGTAAGGAATATTGAGTACATATCACTTGGTTGTCTCCTTGTGCTAATATTTGTACTCTGGTGTTTCTCCTTATACTGGCCCTCCTTATCACGAGTAGGTTCGTTATGCTCCAACCTTTTTGTCTAAGTCCTTCTAAGCCACCTTCTTGTCCACTCCAACAAACTCTATATCCAGGACGATTGACAATTTTTTTTGTTGACAATTTCCATGAGATCTGGTCTTTGATTGTAATAAATAAGACTCTTTTCAAAGAACTCATGAGTCCTAACTATGAGATTCGGATACCCTAAAAATTGTCCCATTACTTTAAACACAGGATTGTTTCCTTCGCCTCTTTGATGATTATTCCATTTCTCGTAATCTACATGATTAGCAAAACTGACATGCTCATAATCAGTTGATCCTTGTCCGTAAGTATCATCATTATCCATCATCCATCAATTTTTTTGTTAATTCAGTGATAGAGGATCTTCAAGAAGTTGAGGAAATGAAGTAGAGGAAATTCTACCTAATTTCGGCATGATAATACTTAGTACATCTTTTCGAAGATTAGGAGTAATATTATCATGAATTATTTTCCAGGAAGATAAAGCTTCACAAACAGGATCTGGAAACATACGCATAAGAAATCTCCCTGGTGACATCCCAGTTATTCCTCCAAGAGATGGATCTAAATACAAAAGACCTGCTTTATATACAAATGTATCTAGGGATTCAGAACTCTTGATGGCAGACCTAGTAGATGTTTTTAAAGCAGGGTTATGCCTCTCCAATAGATCATTAACAAAATTCCCAAGGAAATTATAATGAATCATTGGGTTTAAAGGACTTTCAGAATAGTGTGACACAGTTAAGGCATTTGATGAAACAGTAGACATAATATTTCCCAAGGCGGGCAATTGATCATTTGATACACACGTAACCCTTGACCATCTTTTAGTTTCTAATCCCCGAATATTGCCTCGGAATACAGGAACTTTCCCATAGCTGAGAAAGTCTGCAGATCTCATAGTTTCATCCCGATTAATAATCAGGCCTAACTTTCCGGTTCCATCTTCTATTTCTCGCATGATATCATCATTGTTGCGAGATATATCATTAAGACATTCTATCAATTCCTCTTCATTACGAGTCTTATGTAAGGAATATTGAGTACATATCACTTGGTTGTCTCCTTGTGCTAATATTTGTACTCTGGTGTTTCTCCTTATACTGGCCCTCCTTATCACGAGTAGGTTCGTTATGCTCCAACCTTTTTGTCTAAGTCCTTCTAAGCCACCTTCTTGTCCACTCCAACAAACTCTATATCCAGGACGATTGACAATTTTTTTTGTTGACAATTTCCATGAGATCTGGTCTTTGTTATATTGTAATAAATAAGACTCTTTTCAAAGAACTCATGAGTCCTAACTATGAGATTCGGATACCCTAAAAATTGTCCCATTACTTTAAACACAGGATTGTTTCCTTCGCCTCTTTGATGATTATTCCATTTCTCGTAATCTACATGATTAGCAAAACTGACATGCTCATAATCAGTTGATCCTTGTCCGTAAGTATCATCATTATCCATCATCCATCAATTTTTTTGTTAATTCAGTGATAGAGGATCTTCAAGAAGTTGAGGAAATGAAGTAGAGGAAATTCTACCTAATTTCGGAATGATAATACTTAGTACATCTTTTCGAAGATTAGGAGTAATATTATCATGAATTATTTTCCAGGAAGATAAAGCTTCACAAACAGGATCTGGAAACATACGCATAAGAAATCTCCCTGGTGACATCCCAGTTATTCCTCCAAGAGATGGAAATGGAATGGAAAGACCTGCTTTATATACAAATGTATCTAGGGATTCAGAATTCTTGATGGCAGACCTAGTAGATGTTTTTAAAGCAGGGTTATGCCTCTCCAATAGATCATTAACAAAATTCCCAAGGAAATTATAATGAATCATTGGGTTTAAAGGACTTTCAGAATAGTGTGACACAGTTAAGGCATTTGATGAAACAGTAGACAAAATATTTCCCAAGGCGGGCAATTGATCATTTGATACACACGTAACCCTTGACCATCTTTTAGTTTCTAATCCCCGAATATTGCCTCGGAATACAGGAACTTTCCCATAGCTGAGAAAGTCTGCAGATCTCATAGTTTCATCCCGATTAATAATCAGGCCTAACTTTCCGGTTCCATCTTCTATTTCTCGCATGATATCATCATTGTTGCGAGATATATCATTAAGACATTCTATCAATTCCTCTTCATTACGAGTCTTATGTAAGGAATATTGAGTACATATCACTTGGTTGTCTCCTTGTGCTAATATTTGTACTCTGGTGTTTCTCCTTATACTGGCCCTCCTTATCACGAGTAGGTTCGTTATGCTCCAACCTTTTTGTCTAAGTCCTTCTAAGCCACCTTCTTGTCCACTCCAACAAACTCTATATCCAGGACGATTGACAATTTTTTTTGTTGACAATTTCCATGAGATCTGGTCTTTGTTATATTGTAATAAATAAGACTCTTTTCAAAGAACTCATGAGTCCTAACTATGAGATTCGGATACCCTAAAAATTGTCCCATTACTTTAAACACAGGATTGTTTCCTTCGCCTCTTTGATGATTATTCCATTTCTCGTAATCTACATGATTAGCAAAACTGACATGCTCATAATCAGTTGATCCTTGTCCGTAAGTATCATCATTATCCATCATCCATCAATTTTTTTGTTAATTCAGTGATAGAGGATCTTCAAGAAGTTGAGGAAATGAAGTAGAGGAAATTCTACCTAATTTCGGAATGATAATACTTAGTACATCTTTTCGAAGATTAGGAGTAATATTATCATGAATTATTTTCCAGGAAGATAAAGCTTCACAAACAGGATCTGGAAACATACGCATAAGAAATCTCCCTGGTGACATCCCAGTTATTCCTCCAAGAGATGGAAATGGAATGGAAAGACCTGCTTTATATACAAATGTATCTAGGGATTCAGAATTCTTGATGGCAGACCTAGTAGATGTTTTTAAAGCAGGGTTATGCCTCTCCAATAGATCATTAACAAAATTCCCAAGGAAATTATAATGAATCATTGGGTTTAAAGGACTTTCAGAATAGTGTGACACAGTTAAGGCATTTGATGAAACAGTAGACATAATATTTCCCAAGGCGGGCAATTGATCATTTGATACACACGTAACCCTTGACCATCTTTTAGTTTCTAATCCCCGAATATTGCCTCGGAATACAGGAACTTTCCCATAGCTGAGAAAGTCTGCAGATCTCATAGTTTCATCCCGATTAATAATCAGGCCTAACTTTCCGGTTCCATCTTCTATTTCTCGCATGATATCATCATTGTTGCGAGATATATCATTAAGACATTCTATCAATTCCTCTTCATTACGAGTCTTATGTAAGGAATATTGAGTACATATCACTTGGTTGTCTCCTTGTGCTAATATTTGTACTCTGGTGTTTCTCCTTATACTGGCCCTCCTTATCACGAGTAGGTTCGTTATGCTCCAACCTTTTTGTCTAAGTCCTTCTAAGCCACCTTCTTGTCCACTCCAACAAACTCTATATCCAGGACGATTGACAATTTTTTTTGTTGACAATTTCCATGAGATCTGGTCTTTGTTATATTGTAATAAATAAGACTCTTTTCAAAGAACTCATGAGTCCTAACTATGAGATTCGGATACCCTAAAAATTGTCCCATTACTTTAAACACAGGATTGTTTCCTTCGCCTCTTTGATGATTATTCCATTTCTCGTAATCTACATGATTAGCAAAACTGACATGCTCATAATCAGTTGATCCTTGTCCGTAAGTATCATCATTATCCATCATCCATCAATTTTTTTGTTAATTCAGTGATAGAGGATCTTCAAGAAGTTGAGGAAATGAAGTAGAGGAAATTCTACCTAATTTCGGAATGATAATACTTAGTACATCTTTTCGAAGATTAGGAGTAATATTATCATGAATTATTTTCCAGGAAGATAAAGCTTCACAAACAGGATCTGGAAACATACGCATAAGAAATCTCCCTGGTGACATCCCAGTTATTCCTCCAAGAGATGGAAATGGAATGGAAAGACCTGCTTTATATACAAATGTATCTAGGGATTCAGAATTCTTGATGGCAGACCTAGTAGATGTTTTTAAAGCAGGGTTATGCCTCTCCAATAGATCATTAACAAAATTCCCAAGGAAATTATAATGAATCATTGGGTTTAAAGGACTTTCAGAATAGTGTGACACAGTTAAGGCATTTGATGAAACAGTAGACAAAATATTTCCCAAGGCGGGCAATTGATCATTTGATACACACGTAACCCTTGACCATCTTTTAGTTTCTAATCCCCGAATATTGCCTCGGAATACAGGAACTTTCCCATAGCTGAGAAAGTCTGCAGATCTCATAGTTTCATCCCGATTAATAATCAGGCCTAACTTTCCGGTTCCATCTTCTATTTCTCGCATGATATCATCATTGTTGCGAGATATATCATTAAGACATTCTATCAATTCCTCTTCATTACGAGTCTTATGTAAGGAATATTGAGTACATATCACTTGGTTGTCTCCTTGTGCTAATATTTGTACTCTGGTGTTTCTCCTTATACTGGCCCTCCTTATCACGAGTAGGTTCGTTATGCTCCAACCTTTTTGTCTAAGTCCTTCTAAGCCACCTTCTTGTCCACTCCAACAAACTCTATATCCAGGACGATTGACAATTTTTTTTGTTGACAATTTCCATGAGATCTGGTCTTTGTTATATTGTAATAAATAAGACTCTTTTCAAAGAACTCATGAGTCCTAACTATGAGATTCGGATACCCTAAAAATTGTCCCATTACTTTAAACACAGGATTGTTTCCTTCGCCTCTTTGATGATTATTCCATTTCTCGTAATCTACATGATTAGCAAAACTGACATGCTCATAATCAGTTGATCCTTGTCCGTAAGTATCATCATTATCCATCATCCATCAATTTTTTTGTTAATTCAGTGATAGAGGATCTTCAAGAAGTTGAGGAAATGAAGTAGAGGAAATTCTACCTAATTTCGGAATGATAATACTTAGTACATCTTTTCGAAGATTAGGAGTAATATTATCATGAATTATTTTCCAGGAAGATAAAGCTTCACAAACAGGATCTGGAAACATACGCATAAGAAATCTCCCTGGTGACATCCCAGTTATTCCTCCAAGAGATGGAAATGGAATGGAAAGACCTGCTTTATATACAAATGTATCTAGGGATTCAGAATTCTTGATGGCAGACCTAGTAGATGTTTTTAAAGCAGGGTTATGCCTCTCCAATAGATCATTAACAAAATTCCCAAGGAAATTATAATGAATCATTGGGTTTAAAGGACTTTCAGAATAGTGTGACACAGTTAAGGCATTTGATGAAACAGTAGACAAAATATTTCCCAAGGCGGGCAATTGATCATTTGATACACACGTAACCCTTGACCATCTTTTAGTTTCTAATCCCCGAATATTGCCTCGGAATACAGGAACTTTCCCATAGCTGAGAAAGTCTGCAGATCTCATAGTTTCATCCCGATTAATAATCAGGCCTAACTTTCCGGTTCCATCTTCTATTTCTCGCATGATATCATCATTGTTGCGAGATATATCATTAAGACATTCTATCAATTCCTCTTCATTACGAGTCTTATGTAAGGAATATTGAGTACATATCACTTGGTTGTCTCCTTGTGCTAATATTTGTACTCTGGTGTTTCTCCTTATACTGGCCCTCCTTATCACGAGTAGGTTCGTTATGCTCCAACCTTTTTGTCTAAGTCCTTCTAAGCCACCTTCTTGTCCACTCCAACAAACTCTATATCCAGGACGATTGACAATTTTTTTTGTTGACAATTTCCATGAGATCTGGTCTTTGTTATATTGTAATAAATAAGACTCTTTTCAAAGAACTCATGAGTCCTAACTATGAGATTCGGATACCCTAAAAATTGTCCCATTACTTTAAACACAGGATTGTTTCCTTCGCCTCTTTGATGATTATTCCATTTCTCGTAATCTACATGATTAGCAAAACTGACATGCTCATAATCAGTTGATCCTTGTCCGTAAGTATCATCATTATCCATCATCCATCAATTTTTTTGTTAATTCAGTGATAGAGGATCTTCAAGAAGTTGAGGAAATGAAGTAGAGGAAATTCTACCTAATTTCGGAATGATAATACTTAGTACATCTTTTCGAAGATTAGGAGTAATATTATCATGAATTATTTTCCAGGAAGATAAAGCTTCACAAACAGGATCTGGAAACATACGCATAAGAAATCTCCCTGGTGACATCCCAGTTATTCCTCCAAGAGATGGAAATGGAATGGAAAGACCTGCTTTATATACAAATGTATCTAGGGATTCAGAATTCTTGATGGCAGACCTAGTAGATGTTTTTAAAGCAGGGTTATGCCTCTCCAATAGATCATTAACAAAATTCCCAAGGAAATTATAATGAATCATTGGGTTTAAAGGACTTTCAGAATAGTGTGACACAGTTAAGGCATTTGATGAAACAGTAGACAAAATATTTCCCAAGGCGGGCAATTGATCATTTGATACACACGTAACCCTTGACCATCTTTTAGTTTCTAATCCCCGAATATTGCCTCGGAATACAGGAACTTTCCCATAGCTGAGAAAGTCTGCAGATCTCATAGTTTCATCCCGATTAATAATCAGGCCTAACTTTCCGGTTCCATCTTCTATTTCTCGCATGATATCATCATTGTTGCGAGATATATCATTAAGACATTCTATCAATTCCTCTTCATTACGAGTCTTATGTAAGGAATATTGAGTACATATCACTTGGTTGTCTCCTTGTGCTAATATTTGTACTCTGGTGTTTCTCCTTATACTGGCCCTCCTTATCACGAGTAGGTTCGTTATGCTCCAACCTTTTTGTCTAAGTCCTTCTAAGCCACCTTCTTGTCCACTCCAACAAACTCTATATCCAGGACGATTGACAATTTTTTTTGTTGACAATTTCCATGAGATCTGGTCTTTGTTATATTGTAATAAATAAGACTCTTTTCAAAGAACTCATGAGTCCTAACTATGAGATTCGGATACCCTAAAAATTGTCCCATTACTTTAAACACAGGATTGTTTCCTTCGCCTCTTTGATGATTATTCCATTTCTCGTAATCTACATGATTAGCAAAACTGACATGCTCATAATCAGTTGATCCTTGTCCGTAAGTATCATCATTATCCATCATCCATCAATTTTTTTGTTAATTCAGTGATAGAGGATCTTCAAGAAGTTGAGGAAATGAAGTAGAGGAAATTCTACCTAATTTCGGAATGATAATACTTAGTACATCTTTTCGAAGATTAGGAGTAATATTATCATGAATTATTTTCCAGGAAGATAAAGCTTCACAAACAGGATCTGGAAACATACGCATAAGAAATCTCCCTGGTGACATCCCAGTTATTCCTCCAAGAGATGGAAATGGAATGGAAAGACCTGCTTTATATACAAATGTATCTAGGGATTCAGAATTCTTGATGGCAGACCTAGTAGATGTTTTTAAAGCAGGGTTATGCCTCTCCAATAGATCATTAACAAAATTCCCAAGGAAATTATAATGAATCATTGGGTTTAAAGGACTTTCAGAATAGTGTGACACAGTTAAGGCATTTGATGAAACAGTAGACAAAATATTTCCCAAGGCGGGCAATTGATCATTTGATACACACGTAACCCTTGACCATCTTTTAGTTTCTAATCCCCGAATATTGCCTCGGAATACAGGAACTTTCCCATAGCTGAGAAAGTCTGCAGATCTCATAGTTTCATCCCGATTAATAATCAGGCCTAACTTTCCGGTTCCATCTTCTATTTCTCGCATGATATCATCATTGTTGCGAGATATATCATTAAGACATTCTATCAATTCCTCTTCATTACGAGTCTTATGTAAGGAATATTGAGTACATATCACTTGGTTGTCTCCTTGTGCTAATATTTGTACTCTGGTGTTTCTCCTTATACTGGCCCTCCTTATCACGAGTAGGTTCGTTATGCTCCAACCTTTTTGTCTAAGTCCTTCTAAGCCACCTTCTTGTCCACTCCAACAAACTCTATATCCAGGACGATTGACAATTTTTTTTGTTGACAATTTCCATGAGATCTGGTCTTTGTTATATTGTAATAAATAAGACTCTTTTCAAAGAACTCATGAGTCCTAACTATGAGATTCGGATACCCTAAAAATTGTCCCATTACTTTAAACACAGGATTGTTTCCTTCGCCTCTTTGATGATTATTCCATTTCTCGTAATCTACATGATTAGCAAAACTGACATGCTCATAATCAGTTGATCCTTGTCCGTAAGTATCATCATTATCCATCATCCATCAATTTTTTTGTTAATTCAGTGATAGAGGATCTTCAAGAAGTTGAGGAAATGAAGTAGAGGAAATTCTACCTAATTTCGGAATGATAATACTTAGTACATCTTTTCGAAGATTAGGAGTAATATTATCATGAATTATTTTCCAGGAAGATAAAGCTTCACAAACAGGATCTGGAAACATACGCATAAGAAATCTCCCTGGTGACATCCCAGTTATTCCTCCAAGAGATGGAAATGGAATGGAAAGACCTGCTTTATATACAAATGTATCTAGGGATTCAGAATTCTTGATGGCAGACCTAGTAGATGTTTTTAAAGCAGGGTTATGCCTCTCCAATAGATCATTAACAAAATTCCCAAGGAAATTATAATGAATCATTGGGTTTAAAGGACTTTCAGAATAGTGTGACACAGTTAAGGCATTTGATGAAACAGTAGACAAAATATTTCCCAAGGCGGGCAATTGATCATTTGATACACACGTAACCCTTGACCATCTTTTAGTTTCTAATCCCCGAATATTGCCTCGGAATACAGGAACTTTCCCATAGCTGAGAAAGTCTGCAGATCTCATAGTTTCATCCCGATTAATAATCAGGCCTAACTTTCCGGTTCCATCTTCTATTTCTCGCATGATATCATCATTGTTGCGAGATATATCATTAAGACATTCTATCAATTCCTCTTCATTACGAGTCTTATGTAAGGAATATTGAGTACATATCACTTGGTTGTCTCCTTGTGCTAATATTTGTACTCTGGTGTTTCTCCTTATACTGGCCCTCCTTATCACGAGTAGGTTCGTTATGCTCCAACCTTTTTGTCTAAGTCCTTCTAAGCCACCTTCTTGTCCACTCCAACAAACTCTATATCCAGGACGATTGACAATTTTTTTTGTTGACAATTTCCATGAGATCTGGTCTTTGTTATATTGTAATAAATAAGACTCTTTTCAAAGAACTCATGAGTCCTAACTATGAGATTCGGATACCCTAAAAATTGTCCCATTACTTTAAACACAGGATTGTTTCCTTCGCCTCTTTGATGATTATTCCATTTCTCGTAATCTACATGATTAGCAAAACTGACATGCTCATAATCAGTTGATCCTTGTCCGTAAGTATCATCATTATCCATCATCCATCAATTTTTTTGTTAATTCAGTGATAGAGGATCTTCAAGAAGTTGAGGAAATGAAGTAGAGGAAATTCTACCTAATTTCGGAATGATAATACTTAGTACATCTTTTCGAAGATTAGGAGTAATATTATCATGAATTATTTTCCAGGAAGATAAAGCTTCACAAACAGGATCTGGAAACATACGCATAAGAAATCTCCCTGGTGACATCCCAGTTATTCCTCCAAGAGATGGAAATGGAATGGAAAGACCTGCTTTATATACAAATGTATCTAGGGATTCAGAATTCTTGATGGCAGACCTAGTAGATGTTTTTAAAGCAGGGTTATGCCTCTCCAATAGATCATTAACAAAATTCCCAAGGAAATTATAATGAATCATTGGGTTTAAAGGACTTTCAGAATAGTGTGACACAGTTAAGGCATTTGATGAAACAGTAGACAAAATATTTCCCAAGGCGGGCAATTGATCATTTGATACACACGTAACCCTTGACCATCTTTTAGTTTCTAATCCCCGAATATTGCCTCGGAATACAGGAACTTTCCCATAGCTGAGAAAGTCTGCAGATCTCATAGTTTCATCCCGATTAATAATCAGGCCTAACTTTCCGGTTCCATCTTCTATTTCTCGCATGATATCATCATTGTTGCGAGATATATCATTAAGACATTCTATCAATTCCTCTTCATTACGAGTCTTATGTAAGGAATATTGAGTACATATCACTTGGTTGTCTCCTTGTGCTAATATTTGTACTCTGGTGTTTCTCCTTATACTGGCCCTCCTTATCACGAGTAGGTTCGTTATGCTCCAACCTTTTTGTCTAAGTCCTTCTAAGCCACCTTCTTGTCCACTCCAACAAACTCTATATCCAGGACGATTGACAATTTTTTTTGTTGACAATTTCCATGAGATCTGGTCTTTGTTATATTGTAATAAATAAGACTCTTTTCAAAGAACTCATGAGTCCTAACTATGAGATTCGGATACCCTAAAAATTGTCCCATTACTTTAAACACAGGATTGTTTCCTTCGCCTCTTTGATGATTATTCCATTTCTCGTAATCTACATGATTAGCAAAACTGACATGCTCATAATCAGTTGATCCTTGTCCGTAAGTATCATCATTATTATTATCCATCAATTTTTTTGTTAATACAGTAGCATTGTCTGCCATTGTTAGGCCTTTAAATAATGGAACAAAATGCCTCTTTATTAGATACTCAGTTATTACAAAGTATTCTCTTAGTTCCCAAGACATTAATGCAAATAATATACCTTTAATCTTCAATTCCCTTTCTTTCCCTTTTAATCCGATTAATAGTTTTTGTTCATTCAATCCTTCATCATTAACTTTCTAAAGAAATTCAGGCCAATTAGTCTGCTTGTTATATAGGTAAGATTCCATGACCTTTTTACTAGGAATTGGTCTCTCTGATCGAGAAGAGATATGTTTTTTGACATCGTCAAGATCTAAAGAATGACTTTTGTCTGAGTAGATTAGAGATGGATCTATCATGTCAGGTATTTCAAAACATTTAATTAAAGGAAGATTATGCCAATTAGGACCGAAGTCCAGTATTTGTGTAGGGGTGGGCCAGGTTTGTCTAGTATATGTGTCTTCATCAAATTTCTGTCATTTAATTCATTAGGATTTACATACCAAATTTTGTCTTTATCGAATTTGTCTTTCAACACAATATATGCTAAGTCACTTGCTAGTTCTTTAGCAAATCTTCCATCTATATTCTTGGGTAAATTGACCTGTTCATAAAGTGCTTGAAGGCCTTCTAAACAGTTAAGAAAAGGATGCCCCCAATGTCTGAAGGATCCATATATAGTTAAAACGACATTAACATTATGTTGAGTGTTGATTAAATTATTAATTTCCTTTATCACAGGCAAAGTTCTGCTTATAATGTCTATATTCCTCGCTAAATGTTCTTGGAAGTTTTGATTCTTGGGTATTTTAGGCCTATATCCATGGGCCAAGTTAGATAGTCGCAAATTGCATAGTGGCTCTATTATCTTTATGGCCTCATATGCATTGTTTCCACTAGTTTCCAAACATCTATCCCCTAAATGATACATTTTGGAGATGATTGAAGCTGATTCAGGAGGGAAATTATCATCTACCCGATTTTGTATTGCAAGAAGTGTATGAAATCTAGCTAAGTATGTGTCTTTTGCCATGAGGACCATATTCCTATCTAATAAATGTCCATGAGCACTCAAGAATATGAACCCATCTGATATCAATACCTTTCCGAAGTTTTTAGACGAAAATAAAGTGTTCTGACCTACCTTGGGAATGGATATATGTAATTCAAAGAACTCCTTGGCGATGGCACTCCTCTCTTCTTCGTTCACAGCATTCATGATCAATGTAACGATGTGTAATTCATAGCTGTATTGACCCCATTTTAGAGTGTCTTGCGTAACATTGGATTTGACTGGATTGTTAACATTTTTTCTTATCCAGCCTTTGAAAAAAGCTCTTAACACCGGGAATGTTGAATCACTGTTTCTTTGCGCTACATCTAATTGTCGACTAATCACACTAATATCTTTTGGTCGGATTTGATTAAACTTCCCCCACCATTTATGGAAGTCAGAAGGAGGTTTTATATGGTGAGGTTGTACATGATAGTGTTTTAATCCCAGTTTAAAATTTGCCCACTTAGATGAAGACCAACTGTCCCTGAATTTGACTCCCCGTATATATTTGATGAATTCTTCTAATTCATCTGGGATGAGAGGAGAATTTAGGGAATAATCTACATTTACCAAACAGTTCAATTTTGTATTTTGATTGGGTTCTAGAGATTCTTTTGTAAATAAATCAAAATCAGTGTTGTGAGGTGACTCATTCCAGTAATCGTCGACTTGATCAATTGAGTAGTTAATTTTAGTTAATTAATTTAATTAACTACATTAAACTAAGTTAATACAAAAAAAAGACAATACTGTAGTGCAGTTGCTGTACATTAAGAAAACTGCCAAAGAGTATACTTTTCACCAGACAACGTGCAAAGAAAAGTGGAAAATCCACCAAAAACAACTTTGACCGCATTCTTTGACTTGTGCAATTCCGACAGCTTCGCAAAAATATTACTTTAACACGAAGTTCTCCACTATTATACTTGGGCTAATAACAAATTTTCCCGAATGTTTCTATCTTAGAGTTTTGCTTCACCACGTACGTGGTCCCACCTGAATCTGCGACTTAAAAACTGTGATTGGAGTTGTCAAAGAAACATACCAAGCTGCTTGCCGTGAGAGCGGTTTGTTAGAAAACGATAACCAATGGGAAAACACTTTGAGAGAAGCCTCGATTTCTTAATGTCCTTTGAAGCTGAGGGAGTTGTTTGTGGTTATATTATTATTTTGTTACCCATCTGAACCACTAAAATTGTGGAAAAACTTCAAATATGAGTTATGTGACGACATAAGATAAAGAAATACTACAGCAAAATCAGGACTTCACTTTACACTATAATGATGAGATCTACAATGAAGTTCTATTACAAATAGAAAATAAACTATTAGAACTAAATGACCTTAAGTGATTTTGGTTTGCCTTCTCCAATTCGACAGATTATTGTGCAGAATTCTTTATAATCCTTTTATGAGGCTGTGGTCTTACTTAGTAAAAAGTTGATAGCGAACATTGGCTTGTTCAGCAAAATCACTTATAAAACCTTCCGTTGGCAACATTGATCCAATTAGATGATAAACCTGCCCTTGTACTTTACAAGTCGACATGAACCCCCCTTCAGTGACTTGTTTTGCACCAAATGAAGTCATTTGAAAGGCGCTGTTATAAGCTCGAATGTTACTCAAAAACTGTCTGGATTTCGGATGTTCGCCACTTAAAATATTTTTTTAAAGTTCTGGTGTATTTCGTACAGAACGTAACTTAATTTTTCCGAATGCACAACATAATCATTTTGTTTTTAATTTCCATTTTAATGCACGACAGTGGGCATATACTTCAGTCATAGCCCCGACATTTCCGTGGTCAGCATACTTAATAATAGGAAGGTAAGAAAATCCACTCTTTTCTTTGTTGATCCACGGCTGCTCCTCTGGTTCGTAGATTGTGGATTCAATACTTATCATGTGTGAGTAGAGTAAAGAAGGATATTCGTTTTCGCCAATAATTTCTGTTCCGTCAACTTGGCAACTAATTTCGGCGATCGGCATCTCGCTCGCCAAATTAGATAGGGCTTCTATTAGCTGCTTCCTTTGTAGCAGAAGACCATGTGTCAAAGCACCCAAAGCTTGATCGTACTTCACAACTTGTTCATAAGGAACCTAGTTTGGCGTTTTTCCAGCCAATTGTGTGTTCCCTGACAAGGAAGTAAAAGCTGGAGTGGCTTGAAGCTTTTTATTGACTTCACTATATCGAAGGTTGGACTCATTACCAAACCTTTGACAAACCACGCCTTGTTCTAATAAATCAGCAGGTGCCTTGCTAATTTTAGGTTCGGCTTCCTTAATGTAAGGGGACAAATCAAAAAAAATTGTAGAGCATCCAGGTAAGTTTATAAATAAATACTGACAATTTGCAAAACCATCTTAGAAATAATATAAGTAACTCACCTGAAAGATCGAGATCATCCACGGAAAACACTCGCAGAGAGAGAGAGTACTAATGGTAAAAAACTTAATAGATAAGATAGAATAAGGTATTTAAACTTTAAAGACCATCAATCTATAGATATTCTAACCCTGAATACGCTGACATAATGTACTGTTACGGACTTAGTGATGGTAACGCTGCTCAGGCGCGGAGAGAATATCAACTTCGCTTTCCCAACCACCGACTCCCACACTTAAGTGTTTTTGGATCGACTTATCGGCGATTATCTGAAACTGGCAGCGTCCAAAGAAAATTGACACTGGTCGTTCGCGGAGATACACGGCTGAGGACGAGGAGCTGATTCTTCAACGTTTTATTGACAACCCCAACTTATCGACAAACATAGTAGCGCGTGAGCTTGGTATGTCACAGTGGAAAGTCTGGTCTGTAGTTAACTTGTCAGGCCGACATCCATATCATAACCTGTCCAGTCATTAGAAGACGGAGGTCTGGCGAGACGACTTGAATTTTGTCGTTTTATGCTAAGTAATGACGCCGAAGGCGAAAACTTTTTAAAAAACAGTCTGTGGACCGATGAGTCATGTTTTGACCGTGATGGTATCACAAATTACCACAACTTATATTACTGGGCACCGAAGGCAGAAGGAAATATCTAACTCATAAAGCAATCAGCACAATTGACTGTCCTGAGCTTGTCGCGAAGTTGGAGCTCTTAACAAATCAACTTGGTTTTCGTCATCGACCGCTTTTAAATGTACCATTCTCGACCACCAATTATAGGCGTAATGCATTTCTAGCCAGAAGGACATCCAGTTTTAATAAGCTTAATCGTGAATTGCACATTGACCTATTCTACAAAAATGCACGAATAGAACACTAATAGAGCACGAATACAATGAGACGTATTTTAGCTAATTTTTTTTTTCAGTCGCAAATGAATTAGTTACAGCCTTACTTATAAAATATACTAATCACCATCTAAGCAACTTATAAACTAATAACTCATTAACTCCTTAATAAGTCATTAACTATTTGTTACTTAATAACACTGTTTAAACGTCACTCGCGCTCGCGTGTTTCTTTGATTTGATCAAATGGAAATGAAACCCACCAAGAAAAGGGTTAGATCTTCAAACTGGGATGAAGAAGAAAAGGTATTTTCATGTTTATTGTTACTCGACAAACATAAAAATTATCGAATACAAGATTGCGAAGAACTATAAATGAATTCGTCATCAAATTATAAGTTGTTTTGTCTAGGTGCTGGTCACCAAAATATCTGTTCAAACTGTTTAGGATTCTTAATTTAATCTTGTTACTTTCTTGCAGAAACTACTAAGACAACTGATAATGGAAAAACTTGATATTGTAGAGAAGAAAGACTGTACTACAAATACGCATGCACAGAAAAAAGCTGCTTGGGAAGATATATTGTTAAGGTATTTTTATATTATACTATCTACTTATTAGGGTACTTAACTATATTATAAAATTGGAAGGCACTCATGTATAAAAATTAAAACCTTGTTTATAGTTTTAATAGCCTCAACAATAAACAAAGGGATATGACACAGATTGTAACCCAGTGACGCAATACAAAGGGCCAAGTAAAAAGTAGAGAGTCTGAGTATAGACGGGCCAGGCAGATGACAGGAGGAGGACCTCCACCACCAAGTCCTACACAAGAAGATCTAGAAATAATACAATCTTTACCTAACGAGTTTGTGATTGACAGCAATGCTTTTGATAGTTATAGCACATTTATAAAAACATTGAAACAGGTGTGTATAGTTTTGCATTATTTACTGAACCAAGCCAACTAGATAATCGGGTTTCGTGTGGTTTGATTTCATTGCAAAATATGATTGATGTATTGATACAAATTTTATTAAAAAAAATATATTTTCTGTTGCAGTCACAGTCAACTGCAACGTCTGCAACTCAAAAGGTACAGTCAGAATCTGAGGTAGCCTTGATTTCAACTACAGATAGTGAAATTATTATAGATTCTGAGAAATCAGTTCAGGTATTGTAATCCAACTATGGACTTAATAAAATCATTATGATGAAATATCCATTATCATGCTCTTTTTTAGCATAAAAAATGGAAATTTTAATGGAAATGACTGAGCTATCAAAAACCAGTTTGAGCAAACTGTCTGTTACTATATTTTAAGACGCTAAAACTCGAAGTAGTTTTTGTTGGAAGTATTTTGGAAACTTGATCGTCGCTGATGGCAACAAAAAGAAAATTCTTAATTCTGATCAAGTTTATTGTTTAGAGTGTCTTAATGCTGTAAAAAAAGAAAGTGAAGACGTTACTTTTGGATCGTGAGTATTGAATTTTACTTACTTACTTAATAATAATAATTAACCTGGCTAATTTTTCACTATACCTACATTATTCATTAATTTAATTATACCTACTACTTTGCTACTAATTTGTGTCGTTCCATTACTTCTTTTCTTGTCTTGTCTTCTGATTTCGTAATTATTTTATGCTTTACACATAACCTCTCATAAGTAGTAATATTGGTTAGTGTGAATTTTGTACAGCTAATAACGCTTTAAATATTCCTTTTGCTTTATTCCAGTGTAAAAATAAAAAGCATAAAGTAAAGGAAAAAATTATCATTGATTCTGCTTCGCACTTTGCCATAACTTTTGACTTATGGACCGATCAGTACCGAAGGCTCAGCTATATTACGTTTACGCTACACTATTTAACATCAGGTATAGCAGTTTCTAATAATAACTTTCTGTTATACTTAGATATAATAAATATCAGCATATCTTGGTCTTTTTGCACATTTAAACTTTTGAATAGGTAATGTTTTTGTTTACAGATTTTAACTTAAAGGCATTGATTCTAAGTACAGATGTAATAGCTGAAAGGAAAACCAGAGAAAGAATAAAAGATGCGATCCAGGACGTAAAGAAGAGGTTCGCGTTGGACGATAAAAATATTGTAGCTGTTACTGATGCTGGCGCAAATGTGAAACGAGCAGTTTCTTTGGCAAATATGTCTCACCATTTATGTCTTGGTCATGGACTACACAACCTTGTGACAGTTGATGGCATAAGCTCAGTAACCGAAGTAGCAGCACTTGTGAAAAAAAATACAAAAAATTGTGAAGGCAATGAGATATCGCGCACCAGAATTGAAAGCTGACGCGGAAAAAATACAGCAGCAGCTAGAATTATTAAATTCTGTTGAAGAAGTAGTAGAAGCGGTAGAAGGTGACGAAGGCGATCCTTTACCTGAAGGCGATTTGAACAATGACGAATTTGTAGACATTGAAGACAGAATTTTGCCATTTGTTCCAAGATCAGTATTGTATTCTATTAGTGTTCTATTCGTGCATGATAATTATAAAATAATTCAATAAAGGTAAAAAACTAAGTGTTAATTTGAATCACTTTTTATTTATGCAAATTGTCCTGTTGCTTTGTAACATTTTATGTAGTTAAATGAAGTTATTTAAAAAAAAACTGAATACTTCACGCCGCCGGCGCCACGCCGCCGCCGCCTAGAAATCAGAAGCACGCCGCCACGCCGCCGCCATTTTTACAGGCGGCGCCCATGTCTACAACTGCTGCGGACAGCAAAAGAATAAATTCATTATTAGTATGTACATGTACGCTGTTTTTACTTTTGATTATATTAATAGTATCACACATAAATTTCTGATTAAAGGGCACACGCAAAACGAAGGTGACAAATCGGGCCCTATTTATACACCGGATCAGTACATTTCCATTATTCGCAATGCAAAAAAGAAAGGATCTCCTTACAAAGTCTTAGAAATGAATCATAAAAGTTTTTACGAATTAAAGTCGCTAGCCTCTGAAGTGGGTAGAAATTTTAATAAAAATACTGATAATGAGAGTGTGAAAATGGCAGATATAAAGATTTTAAAAGTAGATGCTGACCACAAAGGGTTCTTTTTGTATAAAACTTCTTACGGTGATAATGAATTTAAATTAGTGAAAATTACTAGCCGAGCATCAAAATCTTTGGACGAAATTTACAGATTGCAATCTGCTTATAAAAAAAAAACGGAATCTCAGAGAATAAGAAGAGAGGACTAGTAGATTTAGTTAATAAAAATATAATTCCAGACTATTATCGTCAATTTTACGAGGGTTTGTAAAATAAATGATTTATTTTACTTACATTTCCTTTTAAGAATTGATGTTGTACCTGTTTTTGACTTTTTTTTCACTACCTATTTTGAAGATTTCGTTTTCATTTTGAAGAATTCATGTTTATTTTTATTTCATTTATTTCGAAAAAACAAAAGTTTTTAATACCTAAATATAAAATTACTATTGTTAGTTATAAAACTATTTTTATTTGTTATAAGTACAAAAGTTCTAAACACTGTTGTATGTTTTTAATTTGTATTTTTTAAGAGGCTTTAAAGTTAGATAATTGACATAAGTTGATTTTTATGATTTGTAATCTCTTGAATAAAGACTGATGTCGACGATTGACGATTTTTTTAATAATTTTAATAAAAGTTCTAAAATATTTTTATGTGATTTGATACTACGTTAAATTTCCCTATAATCAGAAAACGCAAACCCTCAATAAATCATTCACATTTTCTGGTATGCACTTAAACATTTATTAAGAAATTAAAAAATGCTGTTCTCTAAAATCAATC
Source organism: Plusia festucae (assembly GCA_950381575.1). Lineage (NCBI taxonomy): Eukaryota > Metazoa > Arthropoda > Insecta > Lepidoptera > Noctuidae > Plusia > Plusia festucae. The sequence continues at coordinate 3,277,045 of OX494457.1, forward strand.
ATTTTTAGTTCCGTCGCTATTCTCGCAAATCAGCGATATTATGATATAGAGAATACTCTAATAAACGTTGGCTTTGCAGTCCTACTAATGTCGGTGATTGCTCTCGTTTCTGCTTTCCAGGACATCATTACAGATGAGTTAAAAGAAAATTTAGAGATAAAGAATATTGGAGAGTACATAAAAACTTTAATATATATTTCTGCAGATTTTAATTTTTTCAAATGTGAAATACATAAAAAAATGTTGCAAGAATACATGATAAACCTATCAATAAGATTTGTTGTATTTAATTACTGCACAACTATAAATAAAATTCTAAACGGAAAGCAAGATTCTGTCGGCAACGCCGACAAATACCAATTAATGGCAAAAATTACTATAAAAAACATTATAAAAGGCCTCATAATTGACGAAAACAAATGTTATGGTAAGGTACAAGAAGTGGCAAAGTTTTCGAGAAGGCATTTTGGTATGACTGGGTTTTTAATATGTGGTTTGGCATAGAATTTAGCATAGGATAGGATAGGTCTGGCACCTGGGACCGGTGGCATTTACTAGTGCGCGTGCCTATTTTTGGGGATGAAAAATTCAGTTTTTAAACTCTTTAGTATAAACCATTCTTGTTTCAGAAATGGAGAACTTTGGGTGTTGCCAACATAGTGCCAGACGCGATCAAAGAATGAAGAAAAAAAATGTAATTTTAGGATTGCTCAAATTTTAATATTTTATAATTCTATCATATACAAATAACATATTAACCTTTTGGACGCCCATCTATATAATACGCGATGCGTCCTCCAGCGCCACGCTACAAATGTATAACGTATCTATAGTAAAACGTAGGGATGGGATTAATGTCCTATCGACAAATAATATTATAAGTTGAAATTAATGTTTATTCACCAATTTACGAAGCTAAATAAAAACTGATACCGTATTTTCATATTTTGTTTTATTTCATAAAAAAACAATATGAAAACCTGGATATATTTTCCATAATAAAAGAAAAGAATTGTAAATGTATTAGACGTGTGCTCTAGAAGGCACATCCCTATTTGTCTCCAAATGTCATCCTTCTACTTCATATCAAGTCGTTGGCGCTCAAGGCACGTCAAAATCCTTTCTGATATAAGGATGTCGATGTCTATGGTATATTTCTTTTTTCTATTCACTGTGGTCGAGTTACACGTGCATAACCTCAATCGATTCATGCTTATTTTATTTCGTTTATTTACAAAAAATAGAACCAAATACAATTAATAGAAGCTAGATACGTGGTTTTCTACGTGTTTTTTTTAAATTAAAATGGAGGGTAAGTGATTGTTTTACGCAGATGTTACAGATCTTTTTTTTAATGGTAGGTATAGGTGTCGCAAAATACTAGCAATGATTTTTATTGTTTTTAGCAACTAATAGAAAACGGAAGTACATTCCTAGTTTGCTAGACATAATATATATTATTAAGGTATCCCAGTGCTGTGTAGGTTGCTTAAGAATAGTTAACGCTCTAATGTTTTTGTTTGTAGTATCAACTAATTGTCTAATAGATTTACTCGACTCATCTGAGATGGTATCTACCTTGAATAATGCTTGAACATGATTGTTAACTAGTAACCTTGAGTTATCATAACGTTCACATAATAATTTCCATGCCGTTGTATAATTTTCCTTTGTAAAATCAATATTTTTTACAACCACTGAGGCACTCCCCTGGAGAGAAGCTCGCAAGTAATGAAATTTACTAATGTTATCTAATTCATCATTTCCATGAATCATTGACATAAATGTATCCCTAAACTCGAGCCAATTTTGATAATTACCATCAAACTTTGGAATATTAATTTTTGGTAAATGGAAACGTTGAGTATGGTTGCAAGTCCCACCTGATTTAGCATCACTGTTGCTTGATTCGGAGCCTGAGCCTGAACGCCGTCGCCGCGTTTCACCAATTTTGTCCGCGCAGGCAGCGAGAAGAGTTTGGGCGCGAGCGACGAGCTGGTAGTACTTGCTTTCAGTTTTCTCTCTGTCAGCATACTGCTCGTCTGGAGGCTCGCAGAGGTACTCAAGCTCTGTCTGTAGGATATCAAAATCAGAAATTAAATTTTGCACTCGTGAAAAGTGAGATTGAAGTTCGTTAGCGTGGAGCTCGCTAAGCACTTCATGAGAACTTGCTGTAATTAAATACGTTTCGAATTGGGTTAGCTTTGCTTTTATGCTAGCTTTAGCCTTTTTTAATTTGAAAATATGCTCATTCTTGTCCGTCTTTATGCTGATGCAATAAGGCGTGTATAAAATATTTTCGACTAACTTTGCTTTGCCGTTATTTTTTCTTAGTTCTACCCAGTAATCGCTATCTCTCTGATTTATAGTAGATAATAGTATTTTTTCTCTGTCCGAAGTTAGTTGCTTTAGATTTTGGAGGAATGATTCTTTAGCGGCATTTAATTCATCCGTCGTCAAATCTGGAGTAGTACTCTGAGCCCCATAATCATGTTGAACAGCATTGTCTTTCTTTAGCATCCGATTTTTTTTATGAGGTTTTGCTTTGTTTAATTTTCTTTTCATCAGTCGTCTTTCTTGAAACTTTTTCAGTATACTTTTGGGACTTTTCCCTAAATTTTTTTTTATGAAGTATATGATACCTCGGGTTGGGGTTATTAAAAGAAACAACTGCAGCATTGCAACGCGCGCGGTAACCCCGACGAAGAGAGAAATTAATTCTCTTACCCCCCACAACCTTTGCAATCACACTGTTGAAGCGCTCTACTGTATTGGTATCCACGTCTTCAAGCATGCTTCTTGATTTTGAAAGTAATGACTGGAGTATTGTCTGTATCTTGAACCAAAATGTTGTATTTTTTATTTCCATATTACTCTATTGCGTTTTTTCTTTTGAACAGTAATAGTTCCTACAATTTTCGTGATTACCGAAAGCATGTAGAATAGAATTTTGTATTTTTTTTCTAAAACTTGATACTGCTTTGGTTTTGTCTTTTTCTTGCTTGTACTCTTTTATTGATGCAATAACAACCTTTCGGATACTCAGAATTCTTGATTCAGTCAGCATTTTCCTGTGCACCAAGGCATATTTTGTATTTTTGGCGTCTCCTTGCAGCGGCCCTATTTTTGGCCTTGAATTTTAAGACTGCCCAGTACTAAGAATAAAAGAAGAAAACCGTTATTGTACCTAAGGTAACTCAAGCATAATATGTGAGCATGAGACCTGAATGTGAAAAAAGAATACATACACGTTTTCACCGCTGGCCAGTTTTCGTCGCACCTCCGCCGTGAGCGTTTAGCCTGGTCGCGAGTTCGTTCCACTCACGATATATGGTCTCCTTTGACCTCGCTCCCAAGCCAACACCTTTGGCAAGATTCGAGTGCGATATGAGGTGCTGAAGCAACTCGATCTAACTGATCAGCTGATACTCAATGTTCCACTGAAATTACAAGAACATGATAGAGACTGAAAACAAAACTACGCATTATAATTGATTGTTAACTTACTTTTAGATCCAAAATCAAAGGGAGTTTACAAAATCTTGGAGGAGAACCACTTGAAAACCTGAAAATAACCGAAAATTTAAGTAAACAAATCAAAAAGACGCACAGAATAAAAAACTTACCACAAATGACGCCTAATTTGTAATTATTTGTTTCCACCTATTGCTGCTCTGTCGCTAGTGTTCAGTGTGCATCCATGCGACAGGCGGGCGATAGGTTTCCATAATACGGTTTCTAGTAACATTTTGCGACCGATCGCGTTGTGGTCGCTGTTGCGTTGCGGTTGCTGTTGCTACTGCAAAGTTTTACGTAATAGGCTTACGGGCCTGCCAATAGCACTGTTTTAACACGGGTACTTTCCTGGCTTACCTTTTGTGCAACTTTTCTTTTACCAAACACCGTCGAATAGTTCGTGCCGAGATTGCTGAAGGGTTGTTTTCACCAAAATATTCTTTCCTCAGCTCATTAGACCCTTTTAAAGGATATTGTTTTGCCAAACGAACGATATTTCGATCATCTCGACGGGATGGCTTTCTCTGTTTACGTACACGCGGAACATTTGAAGTAGTTTGATAAGTTGCAAAATGCTTCACAACGTGGAAAACCATCGTTTTTGAGCATTACAGATGGTCGGCCATTTTTTTATAAGACCAATTTTCCCGAAGTTTTATTATTACTTCCCTTGTAGATATCATCACAACTTTTATTTCTCTCCATTATTTTCATATGAAGTAATAACCTTTATTTACGAGTTTTATAGCACTAAATGGCGCCAAATTTATACGAGTAGTGACATACAACTACAGACCCACAGAATGTTATCTATTTAAATTTTAATAAAAAAATAAACTATTCATCGTTTTTAATTATATGACCACCACTATATATACTTATAATATTATAAAGCTGAAGAGTTCGTTTGTTGGAACGCGCTAATATTAGGAACTACTGGTTCGAATTGAAAAATTCTTATTGTGTTGGATTGTCCATTTATCGGGGTAGGCTTTAGGCTAAATAACATTACGCTGCCACTAACTAATAGGAGTAAAAATGTTGCAAAAACGGGGAAAATTATTCCTATTTGAAGGCGTCCGTTGCGTGCGCTGTTAACCAAAAAAACAGTGCTTATACCTCGCATTCCAAATGATTTACCTTTTAATTTTAAAAGAATTCAATTTCCTGTTAAGTTATCTTTTTCTGTAACAATTATTAAACCACAGGGACAAACATTTAAACACGTAGGAATCGATATACGTCAAGACTGCTTTTCACACGACCAACTATATGTCGCGTTTTTTGGTATCAAACCACACGAGTATTCTTCTACCTTACACTGGTTAAGATAAATTAATTCTAAAATAAAAGAAAAAAACAAAAAATAATTGTTTCTGTAACAAAATTATTAAAGTATAATGATCAAAATCATAAAATAAAATTGGTATCAAACCACACAGTGAGTATTCTTCTACCTTACACTGGTTTAGATAAAGTAATTCTAAAATAAAGGAAACATCAAAAAAATATTGTTTCTGTAACAAAATTATTTAAGTATGTTAGCTAAATCAACAATAGCATTAAATAAAACTTAAAAACAGTCTTTCATTTACGATTCAGTTTATAATCAAAAGGAACTTTATGCTTACTACACTAATTCAGATCGTAGCTCTTAATAAATCGACGTAGTCATTCGATTTATCTACAAAGAATTATAAAAACTAGCGTAAACGCTAGGTATTAAATTTTTTCTGACCAAATCTTTGAGATCTTTTTTTTTCTTTTAAGTCTATTGGGTGCTCATACAACTTATCTATTACAATTTGATTGTAGCTGAACATTTTTTTACGTTTATTCCTCATATCAATAAGAGAAAACGTCTCATCAGAGTATGATATTTTATAATAAAAGTGAAACAGATCCCCTCTGATAAATTTTATTGTTTTGAGGTCGTTCCACAATACTGATGCTTTATGTATGTTTTCGTTGAAATTGTTAGCCCACTGTTCTTGGAGTTTTGAGATCTAAGAAGAATTCGTAATTAAGTTCTTTGACTATGAAGGGCTTTCCAGATTTTCGCGCGCTTTTAATCAAGGTAGCAAATTGAACAGGTATGTATAAAAGCCCAGCTTTTACGTTTTTTTTAATTTCTTTTTCAATCAAGCTATGCACGTTATCGGCTTCGGGTAATACTTTCGATGTTATCAAAATGAGCGACCACAAACGAGTATAAGCTGGCAATGACTTTATTTTTGTTCCGACCAGTGCAGTTGTCAGAATAAAAGATTACATGTAACTTATCCGCGTTGTTCCTGCTTAAGGTACTTAGGTAATCGAAAATACATGAACCTATTTCATTGGCACCTCTTTGGCCCTGCGTTTCGTCCCAAAAATAACAATAAACGTCTCCATAGGACTTTTTATCGCCTTCTCCATTTTTTAATTCTGTTATTGTGCAATCGAGACAGTTGATTTTGGAACAATAGTAAAAATAATCAGGACTAGGACATAACATAACGGACTGTAGGTCATGAATTGCAAAAATGTGTGTCTCGTAAATTTTTGACAGTCAATGCGTTTTTCTTCGCGACACAGTTCCTTTTCTTTGAGGTGATTATCATAGTTAGATTTGAGTAGTATTTTAGTATTGTCGGGGGCAACTTGGTATGAAACACACGTTTCACATGTCTTTTTTCGGTTGAAAGAAACTTATATTTAAATCTTTGTTAAAAGTATTCAAGTACAACCAATAGTATAATACCTGGGCCGTCGCATCAAAATATCGCCCTCGTAAGTTGATTTGTTTCGATGATGACTGCATGGCTAAAATTTATGTAACTGCGTTTATTGATACCCTCTAGGTTTAACAGAGTTAATTATCCAATACTCTGAATGTTTCTTATTCCATGATTTCTTATTGTTTTTCTATATGTAATACTTAAAATACTTATTTTCAGAGTTCATCAATAAGTAAGAAAGAAGTAGAAGACCCTGCAATTGTAGACCTAACTCCACGTAAACGCAAAATGAAACGACACATAGACCATCTTATACATTCTCTTACTAAAAAAAAGAAAGAGGTTAAGAGGCTTCAAGATAAAAATAGATTATTGGTTACAAAAAAATGCGAGTCTAAAAGAAATTTTGAATACTTTGACTAAAAAATCTTATATTTCCCAAGAAAATTAAGACATTTTAAGTCGCATAGGTGTACAAAATCAAGAGATAGTTAAACGCCAAATATTGAAATCAAAACACGGACATATACCTAAAATCAAATACTCACCGGAATTACGAGCATTTTCATTAACTTTGCATTTTTATTCTCCGAAAGCGTATAATTTCGTTAGACAAACTTTCAGCACATGTTTACCTGCTACAAGTACTCTAAGAAGTTGGTATCAATCCACAGACGGTAAACCAGGATTTACAAAGGTCGCAATAGATACTATCCGAATGAAAGCTAGAGAATCCGTGAACAAGATTTACGCCACTATAATATTCGACGAAATGGCAATCAGAAGCGGTGTCGAATACCATCCCCAAAGCAGAAGATACTATGGCCACGTGAGTTTTGACGCCAGTTTGGAAACAGATTGTCAAGACGAAGCCAAAGAAGCGCTTGTTTTCTTGTTGGTGCCAATAAATGCATCCTGGAAAATTCCAATAGGATATTTTTGGATTAATGGCATTAATGCAGATCAAAAAGCCGGTCTTCTAAAAGAGGCTATCCATTTGGTAGAAGAAGCTGGTGTACACGTCAAAGCTATTACATTTGACGGCTGTCCAGCAAATATTACTATGGCTAAAAAGTTAGGCTGTTCGTTTGAAATTGATCAAATAAACTCTACATTTAAAAATCCCTGCAATACTTCAAAAATAGCGATCTTTTTAGATCCAGCACACATGATCAAATTAGTGCGAAATGCATTTGAGTTTTATAGGAATTTTAAAGATGAACGGGGCAATATTATTTCGAGGCAACATCTTGTAAATTTACATAATCTACAAACAGCGGAAAAATTTCATCTAGCTAATAGACTAAGGGCTGCTCATATATATTTTAAAACAAAAATTATGAAAGTAAGCTTAGCAACCCATATTTTTAGTAAAAGTGTATCAGATGCACTCCTATTTTGCAGAGATAAACTTAATTTAAGTGAGTTTCAAGAAGTCAGACCCACAACACAGTTTCTGGATACCATGAATGATCTTTTTGATATTTTGGACTCGCACACTCACGGGTAAAAACGAGCAGTCAATGCAGAAAATGCTGCGACAGTTATATATAAATTAAAGACAGCAAAAGATGCTATATTAAATCTGTCCATAGACATTACTGTAAGAAAAGGAAAACAAGACGTCAAACTCGTCAAATCACCTCGCTATACCGGATTCGTAGTATTTTGTCTGTGTATTGAAAGTGCCATTGCTCTCATACAAAATTTGGTCCTGAACTCAGAGTGCGACTTAAAATATCTTCCTCTTCACAAAATAAGCCAGTGCTATGCGCAAATTAAAAATAGTGGTAGTGGCAATTGTAGTAATCTTGGTCAAATTTCAATTTTGCATTGCACTTCTGCAGTTAATCGTTTAAATATTACTACGAGATACAAAGACCAAAAAGACCAAGATCTAGAGACGGAGAGCACGGATTTTTCAATCCTTGAAAACCTGTTGCCTAATTCCGAATTTGGTGCAAAAGTTGTAGAATATATGGCCGGCTACGTTGTTCATGCTCTGATAAAGCAAATAAAATGCCAAAATTGCATCGGAGCGCTGATTGGTGTAACAAATCAAAACGCACACAATACATATACAATTTCAAAAAGACACCAAAAACAAGTTATTTTACGGATCCGCCACAGTCATAGAAATTTGTCGTCGTTGTGAAATTTATATCAAAAGGGCGATCAACGTGAGTGGGTCGAAAGTGCGGTCTCCGAAATATAATTCCGATTATTTTATAAGATCGGTGTTAAAATCTCTGATTGGTTATAATTTATTCCCGGATATTAATTTTCATCAATATGAAATAGAATCAACAAATCATTTGATTGAATTAGCAAGATGCGTAATTCAGAAATATGTAGACGCTCGTTTATCATTTTTTACCAAGAATAATCTAAAAGTTTTATTCGAAAAACATTTACAAAATTAATTCATTTTAAAAATCAATAATTACAGGTTACTTGTTTTTCTTTTTTTAATTGACTGATTTTGATTAAATATTATTATGTAATTTTTATTGAGTATTTTTTACTGTTTCAATCCAATTTATCGATATCGACTATTTTCCCTTAGTTAAGTAGAGCAATCCCTAACCTGGCATACATACGCAACTTGACCTTGAACTGACCAATTACAGCCGGGCATTCTCCTTCGTCCCCCGGCCCGCGGTAGTGAGTCGTGTACTTAGAAGAAATCGGCGTATACGCTCTCTAGTGGTTATATGCTCAATGATGCCAGCCAACTCGCACGCACGCGCGATTTTATGGCTCACCAGTTGACAAATAGGCCCCAATACTGGCTGTATTTCCACGAGAATTCAACTTTTCGGATTATTTTGGGTATATTTTTTATGTTTTTCTTTTTAGGACACGTATACATTTCAGAAAGTGACGGAAGCTCAGAAGAAGGTGAATCGATGCATAGTAAGGAATCAAGCCCAATCGGAGCTTCATGCGATTCAATGCAGCCTGTATTAGATTTTAACGCGTCTACACCTGATTTATTTTTTGAAACCATGTCAAAAGAAATGAAGGATAAATCTATAAATACCGATAACTTAGAAAATAGTGAGCAAGACATTCATGAGTGTTATTCTTTTTCAATGTTGATTGCAAAATATTTAAGTAAGTTGAATGAAGAGCGACGTAACTATTGTATGCATCAGATTGTACACATCATCATGGATAATATTAAGGAGCAACAATAAAAACAACATCAATCATGTTAAGAAACTTTTGGTTTTATAAATTAAAATGACAATTAAAGTGACAATGAAAATAATATACATACCTACATTTTACAAATTAAGAAAAAAAAGTTATGCTGCTAAAGCTGCTAAGAAATAATTATTACACAAACATTTGAATTTGAAAAAAAAGTTAATAAAATCGTGTCAATCTGTACTTTTTCCAACAAATCATGATTGGAACGAATTAGCATTACGTCACTCAATAAGCTTCCACTAATATTACTTCTGAGAGGGTTCAACATAAATTTTACTGAGGAGAATAATCGCTCTACTGACACCTGCGTTGCTGGTGCAGCTAATATTACGTTGACAACTTTAATTAGAGAGGAATCATCTCCTTTATTAGCCCAGTGGACCAATATATTTTTTTGCAACGGGAGCCTGGGTTCATATCTTAATTTAGCTAAAATTCCTTCAAAAGTATTTAATGAGGATCTTCCAGGTAATCCACGTATTGTCTCAGTTTTTTTCAAATAATTTTCTAATGCTGATGAGTTCGCCATTGTAACATCGGCATCGCGTTGGCTGGTACTAGCAATATCTAACGTTGGTGCTTCGGCCAGTCACAGATGCTACATCAAATCTTCTTAATTTCCCAAAGGAAGGCGTAATCGTGGCAGACGACTTTCCATTGCGAACAGATATTTTGAAACCATATAATACTAGAGGGGAGTTCGGCGATAAACAAAAAATATTTAACTATAGACTGTCAAGAGCTCGACGCGTAGTAGAAAACACTTTCGGAATATTAGTCTCAAAATTCCGAATCTTCGAAAAGCCGATAACATTATCAGTGCAAAAAGTTGAAATACTTGTTAAAACAACGTGTGCACTTCACAATTGGCTTAAAAAATCTTCAAAGGATTACATTACACAACGGTCACTGCAAGCCGAGGATTGGGACACAGGGAGCATCATACCAGGAGAATGGCAAGAAGTACCTACCATCTTTAGCATTTGGCGATTTACCCCCAACTCAAGCCAAACCCAATGTAAGAAATCCCAGTGACAAGGCCCGCCGTATGCGTGATGCATATGCAGAAAACTTTATCACTTCTTGCACTGTGCCATGGCAATGGAACATGATAAGATGAGTATGTTAACGAAAATACTAAAATAAACATAATACGCATTGATGTACATCGTTTTAATCTGAACCTGTCATTATAAACAGACAACATAAAGTCGTCATTATTATTCTTATTATAATTTTTATACAAATAATAATAACCCTTAATTGGGCATGGCGTGTATGGGTTCTTCTTGGTTTTATAAACCTAGTGGGATTTTTTTATTTAGGTATGAGATTAAAATTCTTTTTTTTTTTTTCTTATTTAAATAAAAAAACAACGTGGGAAATATACTCCTACTGCAAGTGTAGGGCTAAATTAAATGAGCTCTATGTGGGAAATAATCTACATGTTGGCGAGTGCTGGTGTAGAATGATAATTCTCAAAGCATGGAGCAGCACATAAGGATACCAAACATATGGAACAAGAATATTTTGTCCTCTGCTTTTTTGCCCGGGTGCTACAGAATCGACACCTTCTATATTTACTAATGCGCGGCATATGTAGTCCAACATTTGATAAACGGGTCTCTTCTGGCACACCATAACAGCCCCTTTTTTTCGTTTTGAATACTGCAGCCTGCTTCTTTCTGCTACTAAAATTATCAATAAGTGCACGTGCAACACGTAAACGGAATTCTTTATGGGTGTTTCTTCGTATTGAATGAGTAGTCATATATACTATATATGAATTTATAATGGCAGCTTCCAGTTAAAACCAGAATATTCGGTGCCAATTTTTTCTGGATTTTCGACCTACAGGATAGGAAGACCTGTAATGGTCAAAAAGGTCAACTCCACCCATGAACTCAGTATATTTTTTTATGGCCAATGGACAAAACATATTTTTCTTTGAACCATCTTTTTGAGTCTTCTTTATTTCAATAATATCTTTGGGATTGAAAGCAGTAGTACACACAAATACAATATCTTTGGTGTCTCTCCATTTGAAAACTGAAAGCGGCGCCGAATATTGGTAAATAAATTCACCAGGTTTTAGTGTTGTCTCTCTAGATTTCTTGGTAATCAATTCTGGTAGGCCATTTCTGTTTATGCGAACAGTGCCAATTGAAATTATTTTTTTTCAAACAAAGCTGTCATTAGCCCCAAACTCGTAAAAAAATTATCAAATACCAAGAGAGTATTTTCTGGCACATCATCTGCAAGATCTAATACCACCCGGTAACCTAAGTTTTCTTCGGATGTATTACCAACTTTACCTGTGTAAAATTGGAACTGGAACAGACAGCCGCTTTTGGAGTCGCACCTGGCCCAACATTTGTACCCCCTTTTTATCGGCTTTTTGGGCATATCGACGATATGCCCAAAAAGCCTAGCTACTAACATTTTAGCCATCGCTAAAATGTTAGATAGTAGATATCAATACCTACTATCTAACATTTTAGCGATTTTCGTTTTATAGCATTTTCGTGCTTAAAATAGGATAATACATAGGCCCATATAAGTCATTTCTCTGTAACCAGTCAATTTGAGCAAATATTTAAGTGTAGCAATACCTTATAACAAAAGTTGCGTCATTTTTGCCGGCAATATATTCTAACTACACCCTGACGCGTCCGCTCTGTGCTTTAATTTAAATCGTACTGACTGGTCTCGACTTGTCGAGTCCGGAGGCCTGTGGGTAGCTTGGTAACGAACATCGCGCGCGGTGGGGGCATTCAGTTAACTATTGGCGGCGAACGCGGCAAGACAGCACTTTGTTTTTCATTGAGTAATTTCTATGTTTACTATTTATAACTAACTTACGTGAATTTAGTGTTATTTGTATAATAAAATAAAACAGAATTAAGTTCCAACAGGTATGTAAACTGATTATTTTCTTAATATTATGATTGTTAAAAGCGGTTTTCATTCAAATTTCAATGGTTCCATTGCACATACTATTTATTTCTTTTAAGTTAAGTAAATAATTCGTGTAGATACGAGATACTGCACTATTATAATTCTAAAAAAAACTATCTTTTTCTCTAGGATGTCACGCAATAATAGACTTTATCAAGGCCTACGAGGAAGAAAGATTTTAGAAAACCTCGATATCAAAATTGTAACAGGACTGAGGCATTCTACGGAACAAGATTATAGGGAGATTTTTGGACCCAATCACCAATATGTAAGAACGTTAACTTTATAATTATAATGATTTTATCTATTTGTATAATTCGAAAATAACAAGCATATTTTTACTTTTACATGCAGCTACGTGTTGACGACGACAAAATGTATCAGCCCAGTAGCTGTCAGTGCTCAGAGCTCAATGATAACGTTGAATTATCAAATAACATTTCTAATTTAATAACGGCTCCGTTACCTTTCCGCCTCGTTAGATCCTGGTCACATTCTAATTTAACACAGGATAAGGAAAACCCTTTTCAAACACTAAGAAGAAGTCATTCACTGCCAATATTGACAGCTGGAAATAGTTATCCTGCTTTGGTTAATCGTGATAGTCCCTCGATATTAATAGCAGCTTGTATTCAAGATGATTACCGCCCTCCAAGTACTGTTGGCTCTCAAAGTGTGGATATGTCAACAACTGATAGTGAATTAGAGCCGGAATTTGGAGACATGGACGAAGACAGAAAGCGAAGACGCATCGCTGAACCCAAGCTTTGGAAAAGAAATCTAGCAAAAATACGTAGGATGAAAGGCAAGGAATTTTTAGGTTTCTCTAGGCCTGCGAACGGAAAGTTTAAACAGGATACCATAAGAAGTGCTAGACAGTTAGGTGAGAGATGTAATTCTGAATATTGTAGGAAAAGTAAACTAAGAGGTTGTAGTCAGGTAAGTGAAGAAGCTAGGCAGCAAATTCATACTTATTTTTGGGAACATTTAAACTGGGATCAGCGCAAAATTTATGTAAAATCATTAGTAAACTCCTCTAATACAGCACGAAAGACAAAGACACGTACTACTTCAAGGCACAGACAAACAGTTACTTATAGTATACCCGTAAAAAAAGACGGATCTAACAAAGGACAAGTATGTAAAAAAATGTTTTTAAGCACGCTTTCTTTGGGCTCATTTACATTGTCATCATTTATTATATTGCTTCATGGTACTCTTACCTTTAAATTTGATCATAGATTCATCTATGGACTGTGTTTGAGATGATGAGCAAGCTTCAGCAAAGGTCTTTACGTCTTTAGTTTTTGAATGAGTGGTTGTATTTAACACAGTTTGTCATAGTTGGGGGATGTTTTTGGTAGTTCTGTTCTTATTTCAGATATATGAAAATTTTCAGTGATTTTTTTGAACCGTCTTAGGGTCATGACACCAGAAATAATTGGGTTTTTATAAAACACATTTGTGGACCAATATAGCTGGCTATCAGAAATTGGATTGATTGACATCAGTATCATCATACCTAAATATGCAGAGATCTCTTCCTTTGTGACATCTTGCCATCCATGTGATCTTTTTTCATTTGCATATATGTTTGTATTTTCTACAATTAAGTTTAGCATAGATTCTGGAAACATGTCCAAAAAGTAATCTTTTGGGGTACTCCTATTAGTATATATTTTTTTTACTTGAAATGGCTTGTCAAATGAAGGGATATTCAAGTCTCCAACAAATGTGGTCCATAAACGCTCTCTATTTTGCATCTCAGAATAACTTGGTCTCGGAGTATTTAAGGAAAGTTTCTTCTTTCAGGAGGCATATTTAACACAGGCTCCTGCAGATTGGAATGTGTATTTATTATGTCCATTGCTTCATTTGAATTTGTTGAAATACAGTACCTACATCTAAGCTCCTGGTAGAAAACTGCTCATCAAGAGGCTGAATAACTATTTGAGAGCTTGCACTGGCAACAGGCACTTCATCAGGAATGTTAGCATGTGGGGTACATTCAGGCCTGTTGACAAGTACTTGTTCATCTGCATATTGCACAGTTTCAGCTGCATCTGTACTTATTTCACCTGGAAAAATACAGGTACTATAAAACTAAGTACTGACAAAATTCTATTCTTACCTAATTGTTCAATACATATCTACTTACCACTCAAAATAGCAATCAAGTCCTCTTGAGAAAATGATTTTTGAATTTGGTCTAACATTGTATTCATATGTGATACATCATCTACTAATGGATGTTCATCTTCACTAAGGTGGTCAGATTCGTCGTCTTTTGAAGACATCAATATTGATAGTCCCCTTTGCACATTGTCTTTTTTTGAGAGATCTAGTATTTTTGATTCTGCAAGCATTCTCCGACAGTCGTTTCTCCTTTGGACTTTTTACCGACATGACGTTACGTTTTAAAAAGATTCGTCGATAGAACGTTTCACCTATGGATGTTTCGCCGACAGGACGGTTCGCATCTGTTTATTTCGACGACAGGACTTTTCAACTATGGAATATTCGCCGTCAGATCGTTTTGTCTACGATTGTTTAGACATGCTACTAGCCAGCTACAAAGACATGAAGAAAGAAAATGATTTAATGTAAGTTCGTCTTTTTTTTAATAAATAGTTATATTTATCTATTAACTACCCATATTCTTCTATTTTGTTATAGCAAACATTAGGGAAATATAAAAACAAAAGATTATACAAGTGTTTTTATTTATTCATGTTATAAAATGAGCTAATTACAACTGAGTATACATGTTTTTAAGCCAATTTTACTACATCAGTCTATAGTACATAGTACAAAAGGTTCTCGAATTAACTTGATTTTTGTGACATAGCCAGTTATTTAATAATAGGCTTAGTATCATAAAAAATATTAAAAAAAATATTTATTTTTTTATATTAGAAAGTAGCGATTACAAAGTAATTAAAAATGTTTTCAATTAACAGTAAGTTTGCCTAGGTTAAACAAATATAAAGTAATTTCATCAGGTGACAAATATGTGCCCATCCATTTAAATATGATTTTAAGTCCATTTCATTCTTTTCAGATAAATGTGTCTCAATCCTTTTCCTATAATAATCTGTACCTCCACGCTTTCGATTAGACATAGGTTCTGCGGATTTTATTCTTTCAATAATGTTCTCTGTATTCTTTTGCTCCTTTTTAAACTCTGAGATAGTTTTAAAAATGTTCCACTTCTGTCGATTAAGTAGTGTGTTCCATCTGTTATGCCACGATTCAAGGGCGTTTTGCGATATAGGAACATATGATAACATACTATCATGTACTGACCACAGAGTAGGTGGAAATTGTGGTGGAAGTCGTTTCATTGTCATTTTAGAGCCAACTGATTTTGTAATTCTCATTGATCCGTTGATATATTTTTCGAACCACGTTATCACATCAATTGCTTCGTCTGGTATAATTTTGTCTTTATTTATATCAAAGGCTTCAATAATTTTAGTTGGCTCTAGAAATGCCAGTGCACCGAAATGTCGCATCTTATGTGCGAAATCTGCATCATTATTGTATTTCGTAGCTAGACCAGCTTCCTGAATATGACGATATATACTCTGATTTAAGTGAAAAAAACAGAGTTTATTTAAACAATTAGGAAATGATTTTTTGAAGGCTTTTATAGCCGAAACTTCAAAATCGGTGAGGATAATGTACGGATGCATTATGGACATTCAATTTATTAAATCCTACGCGTTTAATAATTTCTAAAAAAAATGTATAAGATTTTACTGACTTGTGAGAAAGCAAACCGTACACTAAGGGAACTATTTTATGCGTACAGTGTGGTGCGCCAACCATTGCATGTATTGTATAGATCTGACGGAATGGACGCGGGCAACAAGCAAAGGTCCCGTCCATCATCCAAAACTTCGCGTCGTTCAGCAATTTCAAATTTTCCTTAGAACTGTGGGCTTTACTGAGTTCATGCTCAAGTTCAGTTATACGACTCAAGGCTGCTTCATGTGTATCACTGCACTGTTGAAAAGCAGATAGGACTTCTTGCAGGTGCTGGTGGCGGTCAAGTAGGTCCACATGTTCAATATGTAGTTCGGCCAGTTCGTTCTTGAGAGTGGTGTTCTTATCAACTATGTTCTTAACTTCGACCTCACTATCATCTCTTTCTTGCAAAAGTTGACTACACAGGGTTTTAGAAGACTCCAGCTCCTTTAAGGTCGCTCTTAGCTTGTCTTCCAAGTCTCTTGTTGTTGCTCTGCGGGTCAACATGATGCAGTTACTTCAGTTATCTGAAACTTGAAATGGTTAAGCTAAATATCTAGGAAGGGGAATTTAATTTTCAGGAAATCTATTGCCTAACAGGGATATCAAATTAAACAATAAAATAAAAAACAATAAAATATAAAAAAGTGAGGTGAAGATATGAGAACAGTTAGAAGATACACACACAGGTACTTAATTAAGCTATACAAGGCATACAACAAGTTATAAAAGGATAGTAATAATATTATAGCTACAATACACTTCAATATTAATAATTCAATAGTTTAACTAAAAGATTGAAGACAGTTATTTATTTAGAGAGGAGGTAGTTGGGAAGATGAAAAGAATTTAATTAATACACTATTAATTAGGCAATAAAGTGTGGTGAATGTGACCTTGTAAGCCAGGAGTTTGTCATTTATTTATGCAGTGTATGGTATCTGAGGCGTTAATTAGGTAGTCAATTTTGCTTCCACAACTTGTCAAACAAAAAGAGACTTAAAATTAGCCAGTGAGTAATGGACGTTGCTCACGTAAAGAGCCGTATCTATTGATGTTGTGTGTTATGGTGATTATCGTGTAAATCTATATAAATAAAAAGACAAGGCCTGACTGACTGACTGACTGACTGACTGACTCATCAACGCCCAGCCCAAACCCTTGAACCTAGAAAGCTGAAATTTTGCACAGAAGTTTCCTTTATAATGTAGACAAGGAATAAGGAAGGATTTTTTGAAATTCAACCCCTAAGGGTGTTAAATAGGGGATGAAAGTTTGTATGGAAAATCGTCATTTTTGAAGTTTAAACCATGAAACTTGGTGGTTACCATTCTGGTAAAAAAAAAAAATCGTCGTGTTTCAGTATATTTCGAATATCAATCCCTAAGGGACTTAAATAGGGAATGAAAGTTTGTATGGAAAATCGTCATTTTTGTAGTTTCAACCATAAAAATTGGTAGATAACAATTTAGTAAAAAATTAAAAACGACGTGTTTCATTATTTTTCGAAAATCGACCCCTAAGGGACTTAAATAGAGGATGAAAGTTTGTATGGGAAGTTTGGTATTTTCAAAGATAGACACATGAAATTTCGTAAACGGGTTTCTCGATAGAAATAAATGAAGACATATTTCAGCGATTTTGAAAATCTACCCCCTGAGAGGGTAAAATAGGGGATGGAAGTTTGTAGGTATATGAATTGTGTAGTTTTCATAGATAGGCACATTAAATTTCATAGGATTATGAGTTAGAAATAAATAAGACGTATTCCCGAGATTTTAGAAATCTACCCTCAAAGGGGGTGCAATAGTGGTTGGAAGTTTTTTTTAGGAAGTTCGTCATTTTCAAAGAGAGAGATAAGATTTGGTTTCATGAGATTTGGTATACGGGTTTTTGGTTAGAAATAAATGAAAACATATTTTAGCGATTTTAGAAATCTACGCCTTAAGATGGTTAAGTAGGGGTTGCAAGGTATTATATTGTGGACTTTATTTTTAAAGATAAGGCCATGCCTTTCATATCCGGTTTCTGGATCGATACAAATAAATGACCATCTAAAACATATCTTTACGATGACATCCGTGTTCGAGTGGCGTCCACAACGGTTTTCAAGGTGTCGCCAGCTCTGAGGTCCCGGGTTCGATCCCCGGACGGGTCGATGTAGAAAATCACTTTTCTACATTATGTCGAGTCTGGGTGTTAGTGGTACTTTCGTTGTTTCTGATTCCATAACACAAGAGCTTTAGCTACTTTCTTTGAATTTGGAGCAATGTATGTGATTCTTCTTCATCTTTTCGTGTCAATGATTTTCAAGTTTCGTCTGACCAAAAACTGACACCATTTTAAAAGTTTATCCAAACTCAATGTATGTGATGTTTTCCACATTATCTTATTATTATCTTAACGCCATAATCTTTTATGAAAAATATAATTGCTCCTTACTTTGAAAATCACAGAATACATCTATCTATCCTCTACTACTTACTACTCTTAACTTTACGCGCGTGCGAAGCCGCGAGCAACAGCTAGTAAACCATAAACTCGACGCGATACGAATGCTACTGCCCTGGTAATTCAAAGTTTTCAAAGTTCGATGACCGTTGACAGCTGATTCACCTCGCCGCACTTTTACCAAAACACAGCAAAAACGCTAGATTCTTAACTTAATAACTTAAAACTAGGGATAACTGAACACAATTATTTCAATACTTTTGATAGTTGACAACTTTTTTGTTATTTGTTCGATTTTGGTCGGGTTTTCTTTGAACACAATTTCTTTTTGACTTTTTAATAACGTTCCGCGCTTTTACACGCGGAAAAACCATAACATTTTCATAATTTTCATGAAAATTGATATTTTTAATTGTGTATATTTTTAATTTGATATATCTCTGCTGTTTATTGGTGGATTTTCTTGATTTTTGCGTTGACGCGTAGATCTCGACGAGATCTTTCTAACGACACCCCATTTGGTTATTAAATTTCAATAATTTTCAAATTTTTTATAAAAAATCTTATTAAAATTCACTAAAAACATTTTCTAAGTAAATTCATTTTCCGAAACTAGTCTATATTATATTCAAATTAAAGGTCTCTTAAAGACCTATTCAACGATATAGCACACGTAGGGTGTGTCTATACGAAATTTTTTAAATAATTAAATTTTTCAAAATTTTTTACTGTTTTTCGCGGTTTTCCCGGAAAATTTCTTCCCGGATACCATTCGCTTTTCCCGTCGTTGGATAGAGGGCGTCGAGCCCGATCCGCCGATACCACTCACGTGGTGCTCCGATCACCAGGAGACGCGAAAAAATACAGAAACCTGTTTTCTCAAACATTTGTATTGAGATAGTTCATAAGTACATAAAATCCACCTAAGCCCGGCACATATTATAAGAAAACGTTGACAACTTTTTTGTTATTTGTTCGATTTTGGTCGGGTTTTCTTTGAACACAATTTCTTTTTGACTTTTTAATAACGTTCCGCGCTTTTACACGCGGAAAAACCATAACATTTTCATAATTTTCATGAAAATTGATATTTTTAATTGTGTATATTTTTAATTTGATATATCTCTGCTGTTTATTGGTGGATTTTCTTGATTTTTGCGTTGACGCGTAGATCTCGACGAGATCTTTCTAACGACACCCCATTTGGTTATTAAATTTCAATAATTTTCAAATTTTTTATAAAAAATCTTATTAAAATTCACTAAAAACATTTTCTAAGTAAATTCATTTTCCGAAACTAGTCTATATTATATTCAAATTAAAGGTCTCTTAAAGACCTATTCAACGATATAGCACACGTAGGGTGTGTCTATACGAAATTTTTTAAATAATTAAATTTTTCAAAATTTTTTACTGTTTTTCGCGGTTTTCCCGGAAAATTTCTTCCCGGATACCATTCGCTTTTCCCGTCGTTGGATAGAGGGCGTCGAGCCCGATCCGCCGATACCACTCACGTGGTGCTCCGATCACCAGGAGACGCGAAAAAATACAGAAACCTGTTTTCTCAAACATTTGTATTGAGATAGTTCATAAGTACATAAAATCCACCTAAGCCCGGCACATATTATAAGAAAACGTTGACAACTTTTTTGTTATTTGTTCGATTTTGGTCGGGTTTTCTTTGAACACAATTTCTTTTTGACTTTTTAATAACGTTCCGCGCTTTTACACGCGGAAAAACCATAACATTTTCATAATTTTCATGAAAATTGATATTTTTAATTGTGTATATTTTTAATTTGATATATCTCTGCTGTTTATTGGTGGATTTTCTTGATTTTTGCGTTGACGCGTAGATCTCGACGAGATCTTTCTAACGACACCCCATTTGGTTATTAAATTTCAATAATTTTCAAATTTTTTATAAAAAATCTTATTAAAATTCACTAAAAACATTTTCTAAGTAAATTCATTTTCCGAAACTAGTCTATATTATATTCAAATTAAAGGTCTCTTAAAGACCTATTCAACGATATAGCACACGTAGGGTGTGTCTATACGAAATTTTTTAAATAATTAAATTTTTCAAAATTTTTTACTGTTTTTCGCGGTTTTCCCGGAAAATTTCTTCCCGGATACCATTCGCTTTTCCCGTCGTTGGATAGAGGGCGTCGAGCCCGATCCGCCGATACCACTCACGTGGTGCTCCGATCACCAGGAGACGCGAAAAAATACAGAAACCTGTTTTCTCAAACATTTGTATTGAGATAGTTCATAAGTACATAAAATCCACCTAAGCCCGGCCACATATTATAAGAAAACGTTGACAACTTTTTTGTTATTTGTTCGATTTTGGTCGGGTTTTCTTTGAACACAATTTCTTTTTGACTTTTTAATAACGTTCCGCGCTTTTACACGCGGAAAAACCATAACATTTTCATAATTTTCATGAAAATTGATATTTTTAATTGTGTATATTTTTAATTTGATATATCTCTGCTGTTTATTGGTGGATTTTCTTGATTTTTGCGTTGACGCGTAGATCTCGACGAGATCTTTCTAACGACACCCCATTTGGTTATTAAATTTCAATAATTTTCAAATTTTTTATAAAAAATCTTATTAAAATTCACTAAAAACATTTTCTAAGTAAATTCATTTTCCGAAACTAGTCTATATTATATTCAAATTAAAGGTCTCTTAAAGACCTATTCAACGATATAGCACACGTAGGGTGTGTCTATACGAAATTTTTTAAATAATTAAATTTTTCAAAATTTTTTACTGTTTTTCGCGGTTTTCCCGGAAAATTTCTTCCCGGATACCATTCGCTTTTCCCGTCGTTGGATAGAGGGCGTCGAGCCCGATCCGCCGATACCACTCACGTGGTGCTCCGATCACCAGGAGACGCGAAAAAATACAGAAACCTGTTTTCTCAAACATTTGTATTGAGATAGTTCATAAGTACATAAAATCCACCTAAGCCCGGCACATATTATAAGAAAACGTTGACAACTTTTTTGTTATTTGTTCGATTTTGGTCGGGTTTTCTTTGAACACAATTTCTTTTTGACTTTTTAATAACGTTCCGCGCTTTTACACGCGGAAAAACCATAACATTTTCATAATTTTCATGAAAATTGATATTTTTAATTGTGTATATTTTTAATTTGATATATCTCTGCTGTTTATTGGTGGATTTTCTTGATTTTTGCGTTGACGCGTAGATCTCGACGAGATCTTTCTAACGACACCCCATTTGGTTATTAAATTTCAATAATTTTCAAATTTTTTATAAAAAATCTTATTAAAATTCACTAAAAACATTTTCTAAGTAAATTCATTTTCCGAAACTAGTCTATATTATATTCAAATTAAAGGTCTCTTAAAGACCTATTCAACGATATAGCACACGTAGGGTGTGTCTATACGAAATTTTTTAAATAATTAAATTTTTCAAAATTTTTTACTGTTTTTCGCGGTTTTCCCGGAAAATTTCTTCCCGGATACCATTCGCTTTTCCCGTCGTTGGATAGAGGGCGTCGAGCCCGATCCGCCGATACCACTCACGTGGTGCTCCGATCACCAGGAGACGCGAAAAAATACAGAAACCTGTTTTCTCAAACATTTGTATTGAGATAGTTCATAAGTACATAAAATCCACCTAAGCCCGGCCACATATTATAAGAAAACGTTGACAACTTTTTTGTTATTTGTTCGATTTTGGTCGGGTTTTCTTTGAACACAATTTCTTTTTGACTTTTTAATAACGTTCCGCGCTTTTACACGCGGAAAAACCATAACATTTTCATAATTTTCATGAAAATTGATATTTTTAATTGTGTATATTTTTAATTTGATATATCTCTGCTGTTTATTGGTGGATTTTCTTGATTTTTGCGTTGACGCGTAGATCTCGACGAGATCTTTCTAACGACACCCCATTTGGTTATTAAATTTCAATAATTTTCAAATTTTTTATAAAAAATCTTATTAAAATTCACTAAAAACATTTTCTAAGTAAATTCATTTTCCGAAACTAGTCTATATTATATTCAAATTAAAGGTCTCTTAAAGACCTATTCAACGATATAGCACACGTAGGGTGTGTCTATACGAAATTTTTTAAATAATTAAATTTTTCAAAATTTTTTACTGTTTTTCGCGGTTTTCCCGGAAAATTTCTTCCCGGATACCATTCGCTTTTCCCGTCGTTGGATAGAGGGCGTCGAGCCCGATCCGCCGATACCACTCACGTGGTGCTCCGATCACCAGGAGACGCGAAAAAATACAGAAACCTGTTTTCTCAAACATTTGTATTGAGATAGTTCATAAGTACATAAAATCCACCTAAGCCCGGCACATATTATAAGAAAACGTTGACAACTTTTTTGTTATTTGTTCGATTTTGGTCGGGTTTTCTTTGAACACAATTTCTTTTTGACTTTTTAATAACGTTCCGCGCTTTTACACGCGGAAAAACCATAACATTTTCATAATTTTCATGAAAATTGATATTTTTAATTGTGTATATTTTTAATTTGATATATCTCTGCTGTTTATTGGTGGATTTTCTTGATTTTTGCGTTGACGCGTAGATCTCGACGAGATCTTTCTAACGACACCCCATTTGGTTATTAAATTTCAATAATTTTCAAATTTTTTATAAAAAATCTTATTAAAATTCACTAAAAACATTTTCTAAGTAAATTCATTTTCCGAAACTAGTCTATATTATATTCAAATTAAAGGTCTCTTAAAGACCTATTCAACGATATAGCACACGTAGGGTGTGTCTATACGAAATTTTTTAAATAATTAAATTTTTCAAAATTTTTTACTGTTTTTCGCGGTTTTCCCGGAAAATTTCTTCCCGGATACCATTCGCTTTTCCCGTCGTTGGATAGAGGGCGTCGAGCCCGATCCGCCGATACCACTCACGTGGTGCTCCGATCACCAGGAGACGCGAAAAAATACAGAAACCTGTTTTCTCAAACATTTGTATTGAGATAGTTCATAAGTACATAAAATCCACCTAAGCCCGGCCACATATTATAAGAAAACGTTGACAACTTTTTTGTTATTTGTTCGATTTTGGTCGGGTTTTCTTTGAACACAATTTCTTTTTGACTTTTTAATAACGTTCCGCGCTTTTACACGCGGAAAAACCATAACATTTTCATAATTTTCATGAAAATTGATATTTTTAATTGTGTATATTTTTAATTTGATATATCTCTGCTGTTTATTGGTGGATTTTCTTGATTTTTGCGTTGACGCGTAGATCTCGACGAGATCTTTCTAACGACACCCCATTTGGTTATTAAATTTCAATAATTTTCAAATTTTTTATAAAAAATCTTATTAAAATTCACTAAAAACATTTTCTAAGTAAATTCATTTTCCGAAACTAGTCTATATTATATTCAAATTAAAGGTCTCTTAAAGACCTATTCAACGATATAGCACACGTAGGGTGTGTCTATACGAAATTTTTTAAATAATTAAATTTTTCAAAATTTTTTACTGTTTTTCGCGGTTTTCCCGGAAAATTTCTTCCCGGATACCATTCGCTTTTCCCGTCGTTGGATAGAGGGCGTCGAGCCCGATCCGCCGATACCACTCACGTGGTGCTCCGATCACCAGGAGACGCGAAAAAATACAGAAACCTGTTTTCTCAAACATTTGTATTGAGATAGTTCATAAGTACATAAAATCCACCTAAGCCCGGCACATATTATAAGAAAACGTTGACAACTTTTTTGTTATTTGTTCGATTTTGGTCGGGTTTTCTTTGAACACAATTTCTTTTTGACTTTTTAATAACGTTCCGCGCTTTTACACGCGGAAAAACCATAACATTTTCATAATTTTCATGAAAATTGATATTTTTAATTGTGTATATTTTTAATTTGATATATCTCTGCTGTTTATTGGTGGATTTTCTTGATTTTTGCGTTGACGCGTAGATCTCGACGAGATCTTTCTAACGACACCCCATTTGGTTATTAAATTTCAATAATTTTCAAATTTTTTATAAAAAATCTTATTAAAATTCACTAAAAACATTTTCTAAGTAAATTCATTTTCCGAAACTAGTCTATATTATATTCAAATTAAAGGTCTCTTAAAGACCTATTCAACGATATAGCACACGTAGGGTGTGTCTATACGAAATTTTTTAAATAATTAAATTTTTCAAAATTTTTTACTGTTTTTCGCGGTTTTCCCGGAAAATTTCTTCCCGGATACCATTCGCTTTTCCCGTCGTTGGATAGAGGGCGTCGAGCCCGATCCGCCGATACCACTCACGTGGTGCTCCGATCACCAGGAGACGCGAAAAAATACAGAAACCTGTTTTCTCAAACATTTGTATTGAGATAGTTCATAAGTACATAAAATCCACCTAAGCCCGGCACATATTATAAGAAAACGTTGACAACTTTTTTGTTATTTGTTCGATTTTGGTCGGGTTTTCTTTGAACACAATTTCTTTTTGACTTTTTAATAACGTTCCGCGCTTTTACACGCGGAAAAACCATAACATTTTCATAATTTTCATGAAAATTGATATTTTTAATTGTGTATATTTTTAATTTGATATATCTCTGCTGTTTATTGGTGGATTTTCTTGATTTTTGCGTTGACGCGTAGATCTCGACGAGATCTTTCTAACGACACCCCATTTGGTTATTAAATTTCAATAATTTTCAAATTTTTTATAAAAAATCTTATTAAAATTCACTAAAAACATTTTCTAAGTAAATTCATTTTCCGAAACTAGTCTATATTATATTCAAATTAAAGGTCTCTTAAAGACCTATTCAACGATATAGCACACGTAGGGTGTGTCTATACGAAATTTTTTAAATAATTAAATTTTTCAAAATTTTTTACTGTTTTTCGCGGTTTTCCCGGAAAATTTCTTCCCGGATACCATTCGCTTTTCCCGTCGTTGGATAGAGGGCGTCGAGCCCGATCCGCCGATACCACTCACGTGGTGCTCCGATCACCAGGAGACGCGAAAAAATACAGAAACCTGTTTTCTCAAACATTTGTATTGAGATAGTTCATAAGTACATAAAATCCACCTAAGCCCGGCACATATTATAAGAAAACGTTGACAACTTTTTTGTTATTTGTTCGATTTTGGTCGGGTTTTCTTTGAACACAATTTCTTTTTGACTTTTTAATAACGTTCCGCGCTTTTACACGCGGAAAAACCATAACATTTTCATAATTTTCATGAAAATTGATATTTTTAATTGTGTATATTTTTAATTTGATATATCTCTGCTGTTTATTGGTGGATTTTCTTGATTTTTGCGTTGACGCGTAGATCTCGACGAGATCTTTCTAACGACACCCCATTTGGTTATTAAATTTCAATAATTTTCAAATTTTTTATAAAAAATCTTATTAAAATTCACTAAAAACATTTTCTAAGTAAATTCATTTTCCGAAACTAGTCTATATTATATTCAAATTAAAGGTCTCTTAAAGACCTATTCAACGATATAGCACACGTAGGGTGTGTCTATACGAAATTTTTTAAATAATTAAATTTTTCAAAATTTTTTACTGTTTTTCGCGGTTTTCCCGGAAAATTTCTTCCCGGATACCATTCGCTTTTCCCGTCGTTGGATAGAGGGCGTCGAGCCCGATCCGCCGATACCACTCACGTGGTGCTCCGATCACCAGGAGACGCGAAAAAATACAGAAACCTGTTTTCTCAAACATTTGTATTGAGATAGTTCATAAGTACATAAAATCCACCTAAGCCCGGCACATATTATAAGAAAACGTTGACAACTTTTTTGTTATTTGTTCGATTTTGGTCGGGTTTTCTTTGAACACAATTTCTTTTTGACTTTTTAATAACGTTCCGCGCTTTTACACGCGGAAAAACCATAACATTTTCATAATTTTCATGAAAATTGATATTTTTAATTGTGTATATTTTTAATTTGATATATCTCTGCTGTTTATTGGTGGATTTTCTTGATTTTTGCGTTGACGCGTAGATCTCGACGAGATCTTTCTAACGACACCCCATTTGGTTATTAAATTTCAATAATTTTCAAATTTTTTATAAAAAATCTTATTAAAATTCACTAAAAACATTTTCTAAGTAAATTCATTTTCCGAAACTAGTCTATATTATATTCAAATTAAAGGTCTCTTAAAGACCTATTCAACGATATAGCACACGTAGGGTGTGTCTATACGAAATTTTTTAAATAATTAAATTTTTCAAAATTTTTTACTGTTTTTCGCGGTTTTCCCGGAAAATTTCTTCCCGGATACCATTCGCTTTTCCCGTTGTTGGATAGAGGGCGTCGAGCCCGATCCGCCGATACCACTCACGTGGTGCTCCGATCACCAGGAGACGCGAATAAATACAGAAACCTGTTTTCTCAAACATTTGTATTGAGATAGTTCATAAGTACATAAAATCCACCTAAGCCCGGCACATATTATAAGAAAACGTTGACAACTTTTTTGTTATTTGTTCGATTTTGGTCGGGTTTTCTTTGAACACAATTTCTTTTTGACTTTTTAATAACGTTCCGCGCTTTTACACGCGGAAAAACCATAACATTTTCATAATTTTCATGAAAATTGATATTTTTAATTGTGTATATTTTTAATTTGATATATCTCTGCTGTTTATTGGTGGATTTTCTTGATTTTTACGTTGACGCGTAGATCTCGACGAGATCTTTCTAACGACACCCCATTTGGTTATTAAATTTCAATAATTTTCAAATTTTTTATAAAAAATCTTATTAAAATTCACTAAAAACATTTTCTAAGTAAATTCATTTTCCGAAACTAGTCTATATTATATTCAAATTAAAGGTCTCTTAAAGACCTATTCAACGATATAGCACACGTAGGGTGTGTCTATACGAATTTTTTTAAATAATTAAATTTTTCAAATTTTTTTACTGTTTTTCGCGGTTTTCCCGGAAAATTTCTTCCCGGATACCATTCGCTTTTCCCGTCGTTGGATAGAGGGCGTCGAGCCCGATCCGCCGATACCACTCACGTGGTGCTCCGAACACCAGGACAACGCGAAAAAATTAGTTTCGGCCTGCCCACCCACCCTAATCTCATTGGGCATATCGATTCCGGAGGAATTTTGCCACACCGGTTTTGGTACTTACCAACTTCGACAAGCAATATCTCCGGAACCGAAGGGGCTAGAGAGCTGGGGTTTGCGTCGCTGGATAGGTATTGAATCGCTCTGCCTTTATCTAATAATTTCTTGGCACTCCGCTTTAAGACTTAAATTGGAAACCTGTTCCTGCTCAGCAGGGACCCTAAATTCACCCTTTTGAGGCCGCTTTTGGACACTTCTTGCTTTAGCAAGAAGTGTATCCCTGCTAAAGCGGCTGCAGGGCAGAGCGACCAAGGTTCCGCCGGCGACGCTGGGGGTGGGACATCCGCCTGTACCTTGGCAGAGTCTCATACCACGATTTTTAGAAATTTAAAATACTAATTAAAATTGATCGACCAATATCATACAAAATAATAAACTTTCAAACTAAATTAACAA
Source organism: Plusia festucae (assembly GCA_950381575.1). Taxonomy (NCBI): domain Eukaryota; kingdom Metazoa; phylum Arthropoda; class Insecta; order Lepidoptera; family Noctuidae; genus Plusia; species Plusia festucae. The sequence continues at coordinate 3,305,218 of OX494457.1, forward strand.
TTTTGGAGCATTGCCTTTTTATTCTTATACACCATTTATATTTTTTATTTACATTTTTGAAATTTTTACAACTTATACAAAATATTTATATTGACTGTGTTTACAACTTATACAAATTTAAAATTATAAACGTTAGGTTGGGTTATTCCTTTTCCCCTTTCCTTCACTAGCACCATGTTCCGCACTCCCGCCAAAAGAGATATCGAACCCTCTCCGCCAACCACTCCCCCTAAATCACCGCAAAAATCTAGCGCTTTCAAGACCCAGACGAAAGTCAGGAGGAACATGGGAGAGTGGGAGGCAGGAAAAATTCTCTTCCCGGAAGAAAGTCCGGCCCCCTTGATGCAGCAAAGTAGACTGCAGGAGGCGAGGGTATGGGTGACGAAAGCCAAAACTGCCCTAGGCATGTCGCGTAATTTGAAAACTGACATTAAGGCTTCCGTTACCCAGGCCATCGATAGATTGTTTGCAATCATCAAGGAGGCAGAAGGAACAAAGACCGTGGGCTCCCCTTCACCGGTGTCGTGTGAGGCCGGCGCAGGGGAGCGCACGGAAAATCCCCAGCAGGACCGGAACGAGGATTCAGCACCCCAGCAGATGGCGGGACCTGTGGAGGTCTCTCAGTTGCTCTCCTCATTGGCTGAACATAGTAAGCTAATGAGGGAGAGCAATGAGAAAGTGGAGGACCTGAAATCGGCTCTTCGAGAGAAGAGGGAGTCCCTGGAGGTGGCTACATATGCAAGTGTGGCGGCAAAGGGGCGAAGACGCCCGGAGCCGACCGCACTGCACTCAGTGGTGGTCACGTCCAGGGATGAAATCGAGACGGGGGAGGAAGTCTTGGGGAGGGTGCGAAAGGCGATCGACGCAAAGACTGGGGGCATTCGGATTGACCGTGTCCGGAAGGCGAAAGACCAAAAGATCGTCATCAGCTGTAGAAGTGAAGAGGAGCGGAACAGGGTCCGGACCAGGATCGAGTCTGCAGACCAGCAGCTCGTAGTCCAAGAGGTGATGAACCAGGACCCCCTCGTTATCCTCAGGGATGTCCTCACCTTTCATAAGGATGAGGACATCGTAGAATTCCTGAGGATTCAAAACAAGAGGTTGTTCCGCGACCTCCCAGCTGGTGACGATCGGGTGGAAATCAAATTCCGGAAAAAAGCACGGAATGCCCTCATGTCGCACGTGGTCGCCAGAGTGTCACCCTCCCTCTGGAACCGGTTGGTAGAGGCGTCTGAGGTGTACATCGACCTCCAGCTCATCCGGGTGGAGGACCAGTCACCGCTGGTCCAATGCTCGATGTGTCTGGGGTACAGCCACAGCAGACGCCTCTGCACCGAAACCGCGGAGAAGTGCGGATACTGTGGGGGCCCTCACCAGCGGAGCACTTGCGCCGAGAAACTCGCCAACGCAGCTCCCACCTGCTGCAACTGCGTCATCGCGAAATTGGAAGAAACGGGGCACAATGCTTTTAGCATGGACTGCCCCGTCCGACGCAGGTGGGACTCGTTGGCTCGAGCAAAAACAGCGTACTGCTAAGGGCCCCCCCGCAAATCGTAGAGAAATGAGTAGCAGCCACGCGGACACCACAAAGCCCCTGTCGGACCTTCTAGGCTCTGTATTGCGGTATCAAGCAACTCTGATGGGTCTGACTAACGACGGCAAGAAGTGTAATAAACTAAGTGCACAAAATTGGGCCCATTTTTTGATGAAAATGGGCAAATTAGTATTGCGTATGACACAAAACATGCCGCCGTTGTCCTACGAAACTCCAGTGACAAGAGCGAACCGCAAAACGAGGACAGGAATGTCCGACGTAAGAGCTCCCGACCGCGTGCAAATTAATAGGAACCCGAAATTACTGGCATTATTTACAGTGGCCATAAAGGGTGCTCATGTTAAAGCATGAACATTCTTTAAAGAAGCACAAACATTAATCAGCAAGATAGCATACTTACATATTCCGCAATAGCAAATTGTACAAACGTCTAAAGCACAGCCCTACGTCTCCCTTCCAAATTTTAATTTTTACCCAATCTCTACACCGCACTCAAAAACTCCAGCACCCAAAGACTCTGACCACCATGTCAGAGGGATACAAGGCATCCACAACCACAAAAAAAAAATAATACTTTTGATATTAACCTAATTTTTACTAATTATTTAACAAGAGCACAATTTTTGACGACTAGTTGGCAGTCGTTGAAAAGGTGGTAAAATAATGTTGTACCTATGCCGATTACCAATTTTATAAAATGCGGCAATACAAAAATGGATCGACAGTGTGGCGTTGTTCAAATTATAGACAAGAAAAATGTACGGGTACAATAACAATTGAAGACATGAGTTGAAGAAGGTGATGTGTCACTAGTTCATAATTTATCAGAAACAAGTTGCAAAGTTGTCATTATTATTTTGTTGATATTTATTTATATGAGTAACTTTTAGTTAGAAATACTGCACTATATACTAAATAATGTTGTGTATTTTTATGTAGTCGGAGTCGAATAGAATCAAAACCGGTAATCTGCACTTTGCATGGATTGTGTCAATTCAATAAAAACGTTTTTTTTTCATGTTCTTTGAGAAGTATCATTAGAATACATTAAAATTGGATACTTAAGCGTTATATAAATTATTTAAGATCACATGATTTGTATTCGGTCCGTTCGTATTGCTATATTAAAAGTTTTAATTTTGCAAAATGCTGGATTTGATACTAAAAATTAATGAATGGCATTTTTGTTACCATTTCAGATCGCTAGGTATCTTTGATCCCAAATGATTGACAGATTGCCATCTTTGATTTTAAAGAAAATATTGTATATTTCAGGGGTGTCAAAAATAAAAAGATTAGTTTTTAAACTATGTATTTATAGTAAAAGTTTGATCTTATAGCTAATAATAAAGCAGTGTTAAACGTTTGCATATTTATATACGCAAATCATTATCATCTTCTAATGGTTCTTCACAATAATTTTCTTCTTCGGGAATAGCATTCAGTCTGTCTTGTGTGTGCAATACTTCATTGTAAAAATTCAGGGAGGGAATATCTTTCCAGTCCGTCCCGAAATGCTTACAGAGTAGTTTGTTCACGTCATTTAACTTATTCTTATTGACTGGAACAATATTAGACATAACTTGTGGTGTAATTATTGCTATAATTTTTTGTCGTTGACAAATGTTGACACCTTTTGATAAGTCACTTTTGTAGAAATTTTCGCCTCTAACGAGTACATTTCCTAGTTTCTTTGATCTTTTTAAAATAAATCTTTTACATTGTGAAAAAGCCATAGGCCAAGACGTAGTTACCTTCACGACACTCTTCACAGCGTTTCTCCAGTTGTAGACAGGACAATCTGTACCCATCTTTACTAATGTCGAAGTTTCTCCAATTATCTCACTTATTTCATCCGGATGTAATATTACCTCAATTCTTTTTATTTTTTTTCAATAATACCAAATTGTCTATCAGCAGGCATGTATGAATGGCCGGTAACAGGGAACACTAATTAATCGAATAATCATAATAATCTTGCTTCTTCTTCTTATCGTGTCGATGGCAATCATATTGTGTCAGCCCAGAATTTTGCTACGAGAACTGCATTATCAGTAGCCTTCATTAAATCGTCCAGCGTGCAGGTGTTAGGGAACGAAGGACAAGATAACATGTGTTCCATTGTTTGGGGAGTAATACCACATCTGCATCTAAGATTAGATGTGTCAATGTATCCCCACTTAGACAGATTATCTTTGCTTCGGCCAACTTGAGTCCGAAGTCGGTTTAGAGACTTCCAGGTTGGCCAAGGTAGCCCATGTCCTGCAGGGAGATTTTCTTGCGGTGGGATAAAGGGGTCAGGTACGGTGGAGTTGATTTGCCACAGTCTGGGTCTTATCAGTGAGCTTTCGGATGGTAGAGGAAGGACGTTCCCAACGAAGTTTCTGCGGCTTTTCAGCCTTTGTGGCACAGGAATGTGGTTGTATAGAGGGTGTCTTGCGTCCTCTTCCATTTTCGTCCGCTCGATGGAACTAGCAACGGCTCTACGAACCTCTGGAGGCGCTATTCCTGCCAGCGGATACAGCAGCTGTACCGGGGTTGGTTTGAGACAGCCGGTAATGATCCGACATGTCTCATTAAGAGCGGTATTTACCAGCTTAGCGTTGGCTGAGCGGCTCCATACAGGGCATGCGTATTCACCCGCGGAGAAAGAGAGCGCCAGACCAGTAGTTCGCAGAACGGTTGTCGAAGCTCCCCATTTTGAAGTAACTAGTCGTCGCAGGATGCTATTGCGAGTATGAACCTTTTTATTTATGCTTTCGCAGTTCTTCTTAAAAGTTAGTGACCGGTCCAGATAAATTCCAAGGTATTTTGGGGAAAGGTAATTCCAAGGTATGTTCAATAATATCTCCCATCCAGGTTATATTTAGCTTGCGGTTGACTTCTCTATTGCAAAGGTGGAATGCGCAAGATTGGGTTTTGCTCGGGTTTAAGTGCGTTGGCAATGTAATATTCTGTTAGGTTGTTGAGAGCGTGTGTTAAGTTAAGCTCAACCTCTTCAAATCTGTCAATCGAATTATTTTCCAATAGCCATTTGCTGCAAGTTCCTACTAAAATGCAATTTTTATTCTGGCCGCTGCATCGATCAGCAACAAAGCGGATGGTCGTGATACCAGGGCCCCAATTCCCGTAATTTAAATAAAATATTTCACTGGCTTCCAATTGGACGGTCATCAAGGTAATTGTGCTTAAATTTGGTATTCTACTAATCATTAGTAGCAGAGTCATCATAAGGACCTCGACGTCGTTGTTGGCAATTAAGTAATAATTTTTCCCCAATTTTTCGGTAGGCTCGGACCTACTTGGCAACCCTGACTAGATAGCTTTCAAGTAAATAAAAGTTACTAATTATAGATATGGTTCACACAAAAATAAAAACTAGGTGATTTTTTAATAGTATTTTTTTTTTAATTTATATAAAATTTTAATAGTAATTTAAGATCAGTAGTTGTAGTGTAGTTTATAATTATTTTCTCAATAGCAGTTTTAATTTAGTTTTCTTGTAACTACTTTCTTCTCTTGGTAAGTCTTTTAATTATTTAATATTAATTGGTAGGTAACAAAATGAACGACCCGCCTGATCCGGGGGGCTGTCCCCCCGGTAGGTAATTTTGTGACCATCCAGTCCAACGAATCAGGGATGGAAACAGATGGGTCAACTTCCACCAGATCTTTAAAAAGAAGTCGTCTACATGTGTGCAAACACTGTAATAAACGTCGCAGGAAGCATCACGGCTCTGACACAAGTGGTTGCGGATGCCAAGATGCTCAACCAATAACACCAAATTTAATTACTACTACTAATTCTACTACTTTTAATACGTCCACTTCCTCCCAGGCTTCTCCCACCACTGTTGGAAGAAAGGTCTACGAAAAATCGGATAGTGCGCCTTATATTGTACATGTGCAGAAAATTACTTCCTCACTTAATTAATAAAATCTCATTAGTATTTTCCTCGCATACTGATGCTAATGCCTTTATAACTAATAATAGCCTTGAGACACAAAACTTTAAAGCATTTATACCTACATTTAATGTTACTAGGATGGGGTTAGGTTAGTCTCCGGAAGAGATTATTGAAAATATTTCTGTGCCTATTGGTTGTGGACCGATCCTTAAGGTCAGACGCTTTAATTTTAAAACTTTCATTGACGGGTCTGCAGTTTGGAAACCAACCCAGTCAATAGTTGTTACTTTTGATGGCCAGGTTTTACCAAAACGCATTTTCATCTGTTATAATGCCCTACCTGTTGATTTATATATTTTTCCAACTATCCAGTGCTTTAACTGCTGTCGATCTGCATTGAAGTTTGGTGTGACCATACACCAAACTTCAATGCAGATCAAAACCCAGATGTTTTAAATGTGGCAATAACCACACAGGTGATAGTTGTGATAAAGATGAGGAATCTGCTTCCTGTTGCATATGCTCAGGATTTCATTTTGCCCTGAATTCTCTATACAAAAGCAAATTAAGACATACATGGCACAGAATTCAGTATCTTATGCTGAAGCCATGAAAGTTCATCCCCCAGTTACCAGATCTTATGCTGAAACGCTTCTTTCATCACCTTGCAGAATTTTTTCAAATAAACCAGCTGTTTCCTCTATAACCAGCAAAACACCTAATACTACTAGTTACAAAAAAAAACAGTTTTTATGCAACCACGCTCTCCACCTAAATCCACCCTAGGATATGCAAAAAGATGCTCATAATAATATTATTAGAGAATTTAATCTACCACAGCCATCAAATGGATGTGCTCTACAAAAAAAGAAAACAATGAAACCACACAGAATTTGTTAATTAATGATTTCATTTCAGCATTATTACAACTTCTTTCTCAGTTTAATATTTCACCGTCCAACGTTGCTTCTTATGTAGATCTTCTTACTCTTCCCATTAACAATGGAGTCTAAACAAAGTAATGCAGTGGAATTGTCGCAGCCTGATAAGCAAAAAAAGTGATCTGGTTTATTTACTTAACAAATATGAACCATCAGCTTTTGCATTAGCAGAGACTTGGCTCAAGCCAAACCATGTTTTTAAAATAAATAATTATTTCACCATTAGAGATGATAGATTTGATGGGTATGGCGGAGTGGCTATACTTATTAAGAATTCTATTCCTTTCTCTATTATTTCCTTACCTCCTCATAGTGAGGACATTTCAATTGTAGCTATAAAAATATATAATATGTGTCTTGTTTCTATTTATATTCCTCACCTATCTTCTACTTTACTTCTTGAGATTAATAATATTTTCTCCCTTCTTCCAAGGCCTTTACTAATATTGGGGGATTTGAATTTCCATCATCAATCATGGGGTTGTTCAATCTCCAATAACTATGGGGATGAATTACTTGATATAATAGATCAACATAACTTATGTATCCTGAACACAGGTGCACCCACCCGTCGTTCTGCTCCTAATCAGAGTAAAAGTACCTACTATTGACCTTTCCATCTGTTCCCCTAACCTTGCATCTACACTAACATGGAATACCCTATTTTTAACATACGGTAGTGACCATTTCCCAATAGTTATAACCACTCCTTTCTCTAAACCAACAATTTCAATTAAAAGACCCAATCTTAAACATAAAGTTCCTGATAGAAAAAACACTGATTGGGAAAAGTATAAAAACAGCACAGATAGGAAATTTTCTTCTCTCCCACTTATAAAAGATGGCAATGAAAATATATACTCAATACTCAATATTGAGTATATATTTTCATTGCAATGAAAATATGTGCATTAGCTTTAACTAACTTATTGATTACAGCAGCAGATGAAATTTTCCCTACCAAAAATAATAATTGTACCATAATTCCTAAACCTCCATGGTGGGATGCAGATTGCACAAATGCTATTAAAAAACGTAAACAAGCTGAACTCAATTACAAAATGGATATGTCCAATACTAACTTTGACGTTCTAATTACTATTAACAAAGAAACTAAAAAACTATTAAAGAAAAAGAAATATGCAGGTTGGCAGAGTTTCTGTTCATCATTAACCCCAAACACTCATCCCACTATAGTCTGGCAAAATATACGTAGATTTAGGTCCGTTTTTACACAACCTTCTCCTTCTATTCCCAATTGCATAGCTTATGACTTTTTAGATAAGTTAGCTCCACCGTGGGTTCCTCAGGCTATCAACAGTAATAGCAAATGTATAGACAGGTCTACTACTTTACATCTCCCGTTCACTTTAAACGAGTTGAAGGGCGTAGAACAAAATACTGTGGATTCCGCTCCGGGTCTTGATGGAATTCCTTACTCATTTTTTTCTAATTTAAACGATAATATTCTTATTTATTATTTAAAATTGATTAATTGTATGGTGAATACAGGAAACATTCCAATTGAATGGAAACGTCAAATGGTGATTTTGGTGGTGTGCCAATTTTAAAACCAAACAAAAAGCCCATAGTTTTATCCTCAATATTAATTAAATTAGCTAAACACCTAGTTAAAAACCGCCTGGAATGGTATAATGAAAGCAAAGGCCTACTAGCCGCTTCCCAATACGGTTTTAGAAAAGGTAAAAGTACCGCTGACTGTTTAAGTATTCTAACAACCGATATCCGTTCTTTTTTTTCTAATAACCAATCTACCATAGCAGTTTTTCTATATATAAATGCGGCTTATGATAATGTTATTTTATCTGTACTAAAAACAAATTAAATGCTTTACAAGTGCCACAGAATCTTTCTAATTTTATACTAAATATTCTAACAGATCGGTCTATAAATATGCCACTCACTGATCATATTTTATGTCGTAAGGTATGGAGAAGACTACCACAGGGATCCGTGCTTAGTCCTCTCTTATATAATATTTACACTGTCGACTTAGATTCAACTATAAACAATGATGTTAAAGTACTTCAATATGCCGATGATTTACTATTTTATTGTTCAAACCATTCTATAGAACAAGCTAGCTCTGCTATTACTTCTGCTTTGTCTTAACTATCCTCCTGGTTGCATTTGAATGGCCTGGAATTATCCACATCTAAAAGCGCAGTAGTTCTTTTTACACGCAAGAGAATCATTCCTCAATTTAATCTTTATTTCAATGGAATTCCTATTCCTATCAAAGACAAATTTAAATATTTGGGCGTTATTTTAGATTCTAAGCTAGGCAGTATTCCACATTGTGATTACATTATTAGTAAATGTGAAAAACAATTTTATTTAACATGCTAAGATGCCTTTCCGGTGTTTGGTGGGGTGCACACCCTTTTTCTTTGAAGTTGGTTTATAACGCCACCATTAGAAGCATTTTAGATTATGGTTTATATATTCTTGAACCTGGAAGTGTTATGGCATTTAAGAAGTTAGATAAAATTCAATCCAAAGCACTACGTATAATTTCTGGTGCTACGAAGTCCAGTCCTGTGAATGCATTACAAGTGGAGTGTGGGGAAGCCCCGGTACGCCTTAGGAGACAGTTTCTCTCTGATAAATATGTTTTCAGAATTCTTCAGTTCTCTGCTCATCCTCTTATTGCTAAACTGGAACTGTTAAAGTCTCAAATAGAATCATGTAGTTATTGGTCTAGTAAAACTACTCCCTGTCTAGTTGTTAGTTATCAGAAATTCCTTTCCCTTAATTCCCCTACACATCGCTCAAATAAACTCCCTTTATTTAGCGTCAGTTATGACAGTTTACACTTTTCTCCTTTAATAAAAGAAAATTTCATTAGAAAATCTGATACCAATGCCAAATCAAAATTTTATCATTTAGTTTCTGAACATTTTAACGATTTTCATCACATTTACTCAGATGCCTCTAAACCTTCTCCTACTGACTGTGTTGGCATAGGAGTATATCACTCACAATACGATATTGTTCAGAAAATCAAGCTTCCTCCGGAAACTTCAGTTTTTACTGGTGAATGTTTAGGGATTCTCAAAGCTGTAGAATATGTTAGGATATTTAAACTCAAAAAAGCTATAATTTTTACAGATGCTTAAAGTGCTCTTCAAGCAATTCAGAAATTTGCATTTAAACAAAAAATGCAGTTACAAGTTATTTTTGATAAAAAGGAATTAGCATACAGTCTTTACTCAGAGGGTTTCGATTTACAATTTGCATGGATACCTGCTCACATTGGAATACATGGCAATGAGGTTGCTGACAAACTGGCAAATGATGCAGTGCAATGTGGTTACTTGTTTCCTTATAAGAACTTGTTCAGGATCGCCCAAACGCCGTCGCGTCGTTAAATAAAAACACAGAAGAATATAGTAAACTTATCAAAACGGTGGTGAGGAACTTATTCTTGTCGGAGCTTATACTTGTGAGGGAGATGTTTCCTCGTCGACTGCTGAGATCGGACTTAGAACTTCGAAGAAACATCCCCTTCCTTTATAGAAAGCAAAAAGGCTGGCCAGCGGACCACTTCCTCACCCCCTATTCACTTTATTTGATATAATATGCCAATACAATAATCGTGAGCTGGCGCGTCTTATCTATTTACAAAGTTTACATAATTACCTAATAAATAACGTTCACTCCATGTCGCTGCGATGTCCCGTCATGCAATGGCGCGAGGATAAAGTATCCGGTGCTTATAAAAGGCCTACCCCCCCGCTTCACTAGTATAAATACGGCGGGTGGCCCCGCCCCCTCGCTCAGTTGCACTCGTACATCGCAGCGACAAGGTTTTTACAGGGAATAACACTTATTTAACATGGGTCATAAACAGAACATTAAAATAATGTGTGCGTTGTCTCAAAATTAACTAAAACAATGTAAATCGACCATATTTATACCAACAATTATTTATTATGAGTGTCTGTGATTGACGTACTCGGTAATTTTTATATTTTAATTATTCGTTTTAAAAATATTTAAATATAAACATCCTCTTAGTACCCCTCCGTGGACCGTTTCCAAACGGGGTTTCAAACTTCATGATCAAAATTAAAATATAATAACTTATAAATATTAATGCAATCACCTCTTTATGCGTTACTCATACAATCAAAAAACATATTTTCACCATTACACAATATTTTATCAAAATTTCTTAGAATTATAATACATGAACAATTTGTTATCAGTACCGCGACTCCTTCCGTGGTCTAAATATATTCAATGTTTGGATTCTCAATATATGGAACGCAGCCTAAATTATTTATTTCAACTGGCAACATTTCAATTGCTGTCAGTTTAAGTATAACTTGGATTTGGTGTGCGCGCGCTCCGTCAATTAAAAACCAAAAATCGCTTAAATCAAAGATTAATTCACTATAAAATAAAAGATCGTTGCGACTTTTCTGTGACTTCGATATCACGGTAAGTGTTTAATCAATTATTATGTAAATCTATTAACAACAATGGTTATGGGTCGCTATTTTTAAAAACATTGCATTTTGAAATCTAACCTATAAATATCACGTGTTTCTCCGTTTGATTTGATTGGTTTTCCCTTCCGTGGACAAACTTTTCCGTAGACAGTCACTTTTGTGGACTTAGTCTTTTCTGTGGACACTGCCACAGAAAAGACTGTGTCCACTGAAGTGACATCTATTAAAACTAAAACTTACTTTTTGCAAACAAATCCTGTGTTAAACAGCTAGAGCACTTGTTCTTGTTACTTATCTTTGCTTTGTATGTTATACCTATATATTGCTATGTTTGTTATGGGATTTTTTTTTACAAATATTGTGTTGCATTAACGTATTATGTTTTTTTTTATGCTTAGCTTGGTGTGTACATGGTTCAATGTCATTGTTTCAGTAAACTAAAATGCCTAGAAAAAATAGACTGAGGAATATGACTGATGAAGAAAAAAAGATAAGAAGGCGTGAACAAAAAAAAATAAGTATGCGTCGAGCGCGGGCTAAGTTAACTAAAGCTGCTGTTGAAGAGATACGCAAAAAAGATAGAGAAAGGTACCATAAGAAAAAGGACAGAGGGGATATCAAAACTATTGATCAGTATACACCGCGACAACAGCGTCAAATAAGAAAAATATGGCGCGAAAAATCGAAGAAACGGCGAGAATTATTGAAGATGCGCAAAGCTACTGAGGCTCTCGTACAAGAAGATACTCCACCACCAAGTCCATCTTCATCATTCTCGCGAGTTGAATCCGGACGTGCAGTAGCTGCCCGAAACAAAAGAGCAAGAATAGCTGAAAATGAGACATTAAAGAAAAGGGTATTACAGATGGGAAAAGTAATTAAAAAATATAGAATGAGAATACGAAGACTAGAAGAAAGAAAACAGCAAGCGTCGAAGGTGGCTAGTTCTAAAAATAAAGTCTTGAAAACGGATGTCCGGAAAGCTGTGCATGATTTTTTAATAGATGATGAATATAGTAGATTAACTGCAGGTAAAAATGAAACAATAACTAGGAAAAAAATCAAACGGCAAATTCGTTTACTAAATGACACACTTTTAAATTTACACTTAATATTTAAACGCAAAACAGGATTTAATATTTCTTATCAGACCTTTAGAAGATATCGTCCTTATTGGGTTCTGTTTCCAAAAGCAATATCAAGAAACACGTGTCTGTGTACGTTACACGAAAATAATGACCAAATAATTCGATCACTTCAAAAATCTAAAGTTATTTCATACGGATCTGCTTCTGATGCTATTAAGGTATTGTGTTGTAATAATACACTGACTCCTAAATGTTTAGAGAGAGAGTTTCAGAGCTGTCTTAATAAGAAACTTGTTTTTAATCATTTTAATGAAAACGATTATGTAACTTATGATAGATGGGTTACAAAAGAAGTAGATGTAATTATCAAAGGTGTACAGAAAAAATGCAAGAAATGTTTGAAAGAAACTGTTAAAACTACGATGGGTGCTCTAGTAAAGTTATTACATTTAAATTTACCATTATTCATGCAACATGTAGCTAATATGATCCATCAAATGAGATCGATACAAACATTTAAACAACAATTAACGTCTTCTAAAGGCCTGTTGCATATAGATTTTTCCGAAAATTATAATTGTAAATACAGTGCTGAGGTTCAATCGGCTCATTTTGGTGGCTCTAAGCCTCAGTTGTCTCTTCATACTTGCGTTTATTATAGCGTGGCTGAATTTCCGAATAATGGTTTTCAAACTACATCCATGTGCTCTATTTCAAAAAATTTGCGTCATGATCCTGTATTTATCTGTGCTCACCTTAAACCAATCCTACAGCGAATTAAAGCAATTAATCCAAATTTAACAGAACTACATATTTTGAGTGACGGCCCAACAACCCAATACCGAAACAAAACTATGTTTTTTTTAATTGTTACATTCATTAGTCGAGAATTAAATGATGTGATTGATATTGTTTGGCACTACAGTGAAAAAGGGCATGGCAAAGGTGCTCCAGACGGAGTAGGTGGCTGTATCAAAAGGCTGTGTGACAGTTCAGTTGCAATGGGAAGAGATGTCTCTGATTATGACTCTCTTATGTTATGTTTAAAAGAAAATTGTAAAGGTATAGAGATTTATGGAATAGGAGATCCAATGGTTCAAGACATTCAAGAAATCGTCGACAAGAATACGTTGAAAGCTTTTAAAGGGACGTTTAAAATACATCAACTTTCTTGGAATCGAAATGAACCAAATATTTTGCATGTAAGAAGGCTTAGTTCGGTCTATCTTGTGCAACAAACGCTGTTTGTCCACATTTTGAAATTGGCCAGATAATGGTTCCGTTCGATAATGTACAATTGCATAGTCCTTTGAGTATAGCTGACGCAAGGAACTTTTCTCCAAGAAGTGAAGACACAGACAATGCTTCTACAATAACATATAGGTCAAATGAGATTACACCTGAAGAAGGTACTTCTTATACTCTCCCATTACGTCCCCGTAAAAGGTTCCATTTCCTCTCAGACTCTGATGATTCTGATGTAACTTTTACTCGCAATCTCCCATTACGTCTCAATAAAAGACCCAGGTTTCCATCAAGTTCTGATGATTCCGATGTGACTTTATCTCCACACGATAAGAGATCCAAGTATCTATCAGCCTCTGATGATTCTTTTGAAATTTTCACTCCACGCCATCGTTATCCATTACCCACAACAAGCAGTGGTGAAGGCGACCTAACTGTACGACCTCAGCAGTCTAAAAAACCTTTTGTGGATCCCTACACTGATAGCAACGATGACGAATAAAAAAATATAATTATTATTCTCGCGTGTTACAAATGACGCATGTGAGGTCTTACAATATAAGTTGTAACCCTCTGTTTTTACTATCTTAATATTTTCAATTTCCATTATTTTAAGTTTAGTTTGCTTGACAAATTAACTCAACGGAACTGTTTCGCGCGGCCCAAGTGCGTCAAGTGCCTCGGCGATCACGCGACAGCGGCCTGTTCCAGACCCACAGACATTTATTTATTTAAAACTTCATGTACAAAATGGTACACAAGGTGGACTTAATGCCACTAGGCATTTTCCGCCAGTCAACCGCAGTGTTCGGAGCCCCCTGCGTGTTGTGCGGTGCTCAAGGGCATCCCGCGAACTATCGCGGGTGCCTGAAGGCACCGAAATCCAAGCCTAAACCCAAGGCACCCACTTCCAAGGCGGCCAAGCGCACCCCTGCCCGTGCGCCTGCCCCTGTCCCCGCTCCTACTCCTGCACCTGCCCCTGTTTCTGCCGAAACGCGGCTCAGCCCCCAGAGGCCTTCTTGCTGGAACAAGCTCCAGCATCAGAGGGCGTTCCCTGCCCTCGCCCCTCAGACAAGGCCCCCCTCCCGTTGATGGACCTCCCCATCTCTCCACCCCCAGGCTTCCGCCCTCTGAGGCAGACTCCTCCGCATGAGGCCCTTATGGCCCAGGCGGACACACTCTCCGCGTCCATCCGAGACGATCTCGCAGCCTCCATCCGTCTGGCGACCACCATCGACTTCGGTCGTATTCACCAAATGGCGGTCGTGGCCCTCTTGAAAGGCGTCAGCCTCGCGCTCCGCTCGATAGAGGTGCTACAAGAGCTCGATTCCGACCATAGACCAGTGATCATGTCCCTCGGCTCGCGGATAGGTTCCCCTGACGCTGGTCAGCCCACTCCCACCAAGGTGATCACGGATTGGTCTAAGCTTGGGGCTCGCCTCAAGTCGACCAAGTCGCCTCACCTCGATGGCATACCCGATCACCTAGCGTCTTCCGCCGACGCTCTAGGCGCGATCGACTCCCTCACTGAGCACGTGCAGTCTACGGTGAACGAGTGTTCACGGTCGGTACCTGTGACCGATGACTCTCGCTTCCTACTTCCGGACGATGCGCGCGACTTGCTGAGGGAGAAGAACGCTTCCATCCGCGCTTACGATTCCTTCCCATGTGAAGCCAACCGCGCTCGCATGCGTTCCTTGCAGCGTGCTGTAAAGAAGCGCATGCGAAAGTTGCGGGAGGCCAACTGGGACAGCTTCCTTAATGATCTTAGACCGAACCATCAGGCTTTTTGGAAACTTCAACGCAAGCTCCGGAGCTGCAGCGAAGCCACGACTCCCCCGCTGAATCGTCCGAATCAGAGCGTCGCCTTTGATGACGACGAGAAGGCGGAATGCCTCGCTGACAGCCTTGAGGCCCAGTGCACTCCCAGCGCCCTTCCGGTCGACCAAGCCCACCTCGCGAGAGTTAACGCTGAAATCGAACGTAGGGCTTCTGTCCCTCCCGTCGAGGATCCGGAACATCCTCTCCCTCCCGTCACCGTTGACGAAGTCCGATCCCTGATCAAGGATTTGAACCCTCGTAAAGCCCCCGGCTCAGACGGCATCACTTCCAGAGTGATCAAGCTCTTCCCTCCCCCCCCTAGTTATCTTATTGACCTGCATCTTCAATGCGGCTTTAAGTAATAACCTCTTCCCGCAAAGGTGGAAAGAGGCGATAGTTATCGGCATTCCCAAACCGGGTAAACCCAAGTCTAAGCCGACTAGTTACCGCCCCATCAGTTTACTCAAGGTTCTTGGGAAACTGTACGAGCGCATAATTTATTCCCGTCTAATGGACTATGCCGAGTCCAGGAGTCTCATTCCTGACGAGCAGCTCGGTTTTCGAACCGAACACTCGTGTGTGCAGCAAGTCCACCGCATTGTCGAGCATGTCAGCGCTGGCTTTCAGCGCGGGCATCTCACAGGCATGCTGCTGTTCGATGTCGCGAAAGCCTTCGACAAGGTCTGGCACGATGGCTTGATCTTCAAGCTGTACCAGCTGGAGGTGCCGGACCGTCGTTCTGTCGAATCGTACCTTTCGCTATCGCGTCGAGGGGACGTTATCGTCGCCTCACCCGATACGCGCCGGTGGCTCTCCTCTTCTCGCTGTACACTAGCGATATCCCAAAAGGTGGCACTTCCCAGATAGCATTATATGCCGATGATACGGCCATTCTATACTCGGGCCGTCTGCCCGAGAGCATAGGACGTCACCTCCAGATCGCGGTCAACGCCCTCGGGCAATGGTTCGCGAAATGGAGGATCGAAGTCAACCCCTCTAAGAGCGCAGCCGTACTGTTTTGTAAGAAACGTATAGCACCCGCGCCTCCTCCCCCCATCACCCTTTTCGGCGAACCAATCCCTTGAGAGCGGCAAGCCAAAATATACCTGGGAATAATCCTTGATCGAAAACTCACGTTTATAGAACACCTTCGGAAGGTACGCTCTCGCGCCGCGTTCGCCCTATACCGTCTTCATAGTATTCTAAACGTGCATAGTAAACTATCACTTACTTGTAAGCTGAGAATTTACACAATGTGCGTGAGGCCTATTATGACTTATGGCAGTGTCGTGTTCGCACACCTGCCCGACTGTCGACTCCGTAGGATGCAAGCCCTCCAGAATTAGATTCAGAGTCCGTTAGATTTTTCGATTCCGCCGAATCGCATAGGAACCCCCTCATCGTGGCCGCGTCCCGATACAGACCCTCCGTCCTCTTGCGCACTAGGCGCCCAAGGCACGCTCTAACGTATCCCGACGATAGCATTACGCTCCTTCAGGAGGCCTTCAGCCCCCAAACTAGCACCACTACACAAAACCGCCGACACT
Source organism: Plusia festucae (assembly GCA_950381575.1). Lineage (NCBI taxonomy): Eukaryota > Metazoa > Arthropoda > Insecta > Lepidoptera > Noctuidae > Plusia > Plusia festucae. The sequence goes on from OX494457.1 coordinate 3,321,801, forward strand.
ATCGTGTCCGTCGCGAGTAGATAATAATATAAGTAACGTAACGTTGCCCTCCCGTCCCTAGCGAATACCGGTCCGAGAGCCGGTCAAACTAGTTTATAAAAGTCCCTAAATAATCAAATCATTGATCCAGCTATCCCTTGCTTTTGTTATTTTTTCGATTGCTAGCAACGATCTAAGTCGAGGTCTGAGTCCCGCAGGGGACGCCCTTAGCTGTCGTTGCTAGCGCAAATTCTTTAATTTGCTCCTGGCTGGAGGCGTTTTTATAGTCTCGCCAACTTAGTCCGGTGAAGCAGTGAAAGCCTCCCTCGAGGCTAACTGCGGCAGTCCTCAACAAAAAAAAAAAATCTCGAAGTTGAAGTTCGATCTCAGCAGCCGACGAGGAAACATCTTCCTCACAAGAATAAGCTCCGACAAGATTTCCTCACCACCGTTTTTATACGTTCATCATAACTTTCCGTGTTTTATTTAACGACGGCGTTTGGGCGATCCTGAACATTATTGGTCCTTCGAGCCGGATCGCTGCCCTGCGACTAGAAGATGGTGTTAACACGCAGCAAGGACGGTGAACAAGCAAAAAGGCGGCAGGAAGAGCTAAACGCACTTAAGGCCGTAGAAGAGGCCTCCACAGGGAATCCTTCAACAAGTAGTACGTCGAAGACTACCACCGAATCAAGAACCGGTGGCGGGAATAGTAGTTCGACGACAGCCGAAGGAACCACGTTGACGGAGACCGATGAGAGTAGTGCTGCGTCCCATAAGTATAAGACCTCGCAGTGCACACTGAAACCGGAGACGTTTTCAAATTTGTTGTACTGTCACCAAAATGAAACAAAAATGAACTTAGTAACAAAAATGACAACCGTTACAAAAAAATAACAAAGTGGATATAATGGTGTCATTTCACAATGATGAAAAAAAAGCAAATTTATAAGTTCATTGAATTGATAAAAAAAATCTGGCATTTCTTCAGTACATCATCAAATATTTATTCTAATCAACGACAAAATCTAGATATTGAACCTGAAGTTATAAAAAATATTGAAGACTTTAATAATTTAGACATTGAAATTATGCAAATATTTATTGACGATTGTCCAAATAATATTCTTGAACCAGAAGACTCTAAGTTACAATCCATCTCAGAACAAATTGTTTTTGACGAAATCATAGAGTGCTCAGATGAAGGTAACGTGACAATTGAAGATTTATCACAAGAACCCCATTTTGAATTAGTAAACCACAGTGTTCAAATACATAATACTCCTGAAGATCAGAATGTTGATTTACCAAAAGCTCAGTCAATACAAATTATTTCAGATCAATGTAATCCAACTCTCACAGTTTCATCAATACCCATGAAAAATCTTACACCCGTGAAGTTAAATGAAATTTTGATATTACCTAAAACACCGACAAGAAAAGGAGTTAAGAACTGTAAAAACCTCGTTTGTACTAACCTCAGACAAGTGGAAAGCACAAGAAAGTGAAAAAATCAGAATTAAAACAGAGAAAGCAGAAGGTATCAAGAAAAGAAAAGAAGAAAGGGAACGAAAGAAATTAGAAAAAGAGAAGCAACCGCCGCCAAAGAAACAACAAAAAGAAGCCTAAAGACGAAATAGCGAAAATACTATTTTCTGAGAAATTTTATAAATTTGATACCGAAGACATTGTAGAAAATAAAGAAAATGATCGGGAGTTAATTGATATAAACAGAATGCAAGGAAGTAGTCATAATAAAACATACACCACGGACGAAATAGAAAAAATGTTGACTGAATTAGACGCTACCTTGGGGTACAAAGGTAGTAAAAGCCATAAACCCTACTTTACAGGACGAGCAAAAAACAAAATTTTAAAAACATTTTGGTTAATAACTTTTTTGTTCTTATAGGTATATTGATCCTATTAAGTGAGGTTTGTTATTTTTTTATGTGCTTTGCAATGGAAACCTTTTATTAATGTCAGTCACTTAGTTTAGAAGTTAGCGTGGATTTACAACCAATTTTATTTTGTTAAATGGTTTATACACCCCATAATTATTTGAGTTGTTACATTGTTATGAGTCGTAACTAGATGTAAGTCATTGTTATTGAGCATAAAAACCACTAACATAAAAAAAGAAAGTCGTAAAATCAATACCATTCTAATGTTGGGAGTCGTATATGATAACTTTACAGTAATATTACATACCTTACTTGATAACTTGGGTAACAAAAACCATTATACCTAAATACCCCACTGTACATACTAGTACCTATGTGTGGACTAATTCCAATTTAAATCAGTTAATGAATCAAATTTAGTCAATTTTTAAACATGATGAATTTATATACTAAAAACATAGTAGGTACAAAAATAAAATATATTTTTTTTGTTTAATCGAGTTGTTTTTATTTAAGCAAACCTAAACACCACGTTAAGGATAGGATACAGTGACACTAATTATAACTGTAAAAGTACGTTCGTGTTTCGTTGCGGCAATGAATAACTAGTTCACAATTTTTTGTACGTCAGTAATCATCAATCAAACTTTGACGGTACTTTATATTTATATTAATTTTCTTCTTGGCCATCTTCATCGTCTTCATCTGTATCTATAAGGCAGTCTTGTAAAGATTCATGAGGTAAATTCAAATATTCATGTTGATATGGTTTTGGTATGGTTCCTTTTTCACATAAACGTTTCAAATCGTTGTATTTTGCATTTGAAATAGGCAGCCGACGGTCATACAACTTTTGCAATACCAATTCCTCTCCTTGGATGGAACTTTGTATCGTTGTCGTTATCATGATTTCTTCCTCTTCCCTTTCCTTTGAATCTACCTGTTCCTCTCCTGTTCCCTTTTCCTTTTTTCCTTTTTGTAGATTCTTCATAAAGATTGATTGTTTCTTCGAGTGCGTCTTCACACATTGAGTACTTAATTTTTACTTTATTTGTACTTAATTTTTTAAATGTTGCAATCCTGATTTGTTGGAATTTAATTTTTTTTAGTGTTTCTTTTGTGAATGTTTTGGATGCAAGTGCTTCCCAGTTGATGAAGTCTTCATGTTCCAAAATATTGACTTAGTAGGGTCGAGGACGTTTTCGTGCAGAAGAAATGTAAGGTAGCCATTGCGAGGGGCTCCATACGATGAGCTTTTGAACTTCCCTTTCAATTGTTGCATGCATTGAATCTACCGGTATGTACGTATGTCCGGGTAGCAAAAAATTTACTTGTATAGTCTCTAAGCTTTTAGATTGCTTGAGGAACTGATTAATAATAGACAAGACTATCTTGTTCTTGTTTTGCCCCACGCAAGAATCACAGTACAGAATCAAATGTTTCACCTTTCGTTTATCAACTTCTTCAAAGTATTTATATAAACAAGTAGCAATTTCTTGGCTACCACGTTTCGCATCACACTCTCCCCATACATAGCAATATGCATTTTGAGTCCCACTTTCGTACAAAGTGAAATTGAATACTGCATATTTTCTGGAATATCCTAGTAGCATGCTATCTCCATGAGGTGTGGTTAGCACCTTTTGCAGATCAAAACTTGTGGTTAGTGTATCATTCTTGAGACTTTTGAATTTTTGGTGAGCTGAAAATCTTTTATACATAGATTTCTTTTCTTTGCAATGCGTATCTAAGTTCTTTTTTTCTACTTCACTCATGTTGTCATTGCGCTCTGCTTTTGTACACAAGAGACATTTATCTTTCTTTGGCGTATGAAAACTGATATTGTATTCACTGTTGAATATTATTCTAAAAACCGATTCTCCGACAGGTTGCTTATCATTACTCTCACACTGTTTCTGGTAAATTCTATACAAATAAGTAACGTTTTTGAGTTCCTGAGGAAGGTATACCCTACTTGATCGTTTCCGGGTGTAGTGCGAAGGTACTGCAGGTAAATTTTCAATGAACATCTTCACATATTCTTTATCATCGGAAGAATATTTGGCAGGAACATGGCGTGTCCTCAAGTCATTTTGGGCCATGCCTTCTTTAGAATGCGACAAAGTGTACAGTAAAAATTTCTGAGTTACATTGAGGGTTTGAAGTAAAAACTTTTGACACACCTTCTTACGATCTTCACCATCGTTGATAAAATATTCATAAGTAAGACTTCTCCTGTTTTCATGCGATGTTCTTGTGCGTGATACTGGAACTAAGCGAGAACAATTGACAAGCCAGTCTTTTTTCCTCTGCAAATCTAAGCTCCAATAGAAATTGAAAAGGGAATTTCTTTTTTCTTCGGAAATATCATAACAACCCCTTTTACATTTATTCGGCTCACAAGGATTTTGTCCTATAGTTTTTTCTGGTACTGAATCTCCTTCTCGGTTTTCGTAGCTTTTACCTCCATCCTTAAGTTGTTTCCGTTGCTTTCTTTTATTAATTGTTTTTTTTTTCTTACGATTATTTATACTATCGACATTGACTTCGTTGGTTGCCTTTTTACTTAGTTTTTTCTTTTTTTTCTTAGGACTATCACTTGCTTCAGATTCATTACAGGACCACTCATCGGAACTTCCTCCGCTAAAATCCATTAATTCATCTTCTGACAAAAACTCTACGTATAAGGACCTTTTAAAGGATAATCTTTTACGTTTTGTATTTTTCTTAATTTCTGGAGTTCCTGTTCCATCAGGACGCAGGGAGCACGATGCTGAGGGCTGAGCGTCTTCGGAAGCAGCAGGTGGGTAGCTCGTCATCAAGCACGGGGTTTCATCATTACGCAGGGAGCACGAAGCTGAGGGCTGAGCGTCTTCGGAAGCAGCAGGTGGGTAGCTAGTCGTCAAGCACGGGGTTTCATCAGGACGCAGGGAGCACGAAGCTGAGGGCTGAGCGTCTTCGGAAGCAGCAGGTGGGTAGCTCGTCGTCAAGCATGGGGTTTCATCAGGACGCAGGGAGCACGAAGCTGAGGGCTGAGCGTCTTCGGAAGCAGCAGGTGGGTAGCTAGTCGTCAAGCACGGGGTTTCATCAGGACGCAGGGAGCACGAAGCAAAGGGCTGAGCGTCTTCGGAAGCAGCAGGTGGGTAGCTAGTCGTCAAGCACGGGGTTTCATTAGGACGCAGGGAGCACGAAACTGAGGGCTGAGCGTCGCCGGAAGTAGCAGGAGGGTTGTAAAAATACTGGTATGGTGTTACAAGTGGCTCCAAACAGGTGGTTTCAGTACTGTACCCGCGTTTTATTACGTCGATAGAAATGATATTAACTTTACTTTGCTTCTTTGCAAAAGTACTTTTTAATGGACTGTTCAGATCATCAACACTGTCTCCAAAGAAAGACGTATTTGATCGGGGTACAGAAATTGTAGAAGTATTGAAATCACTTTCGCTGCTGCTATGTATTATGATATTTTCCTTTCTTCCTTTTTTTCTTTTTGGTGGGCTTTCTGTATCACTTCCTTCTATGATGTCTGAGCTCTGATATACATCATTGCTATTTTTGTCAATGCTTTTGTAACTGCCTATCTCACCTTGTTGTTCGTGATTCAATCTGTAAGTAAAAAATATGCCTTATCTTAATAATAGTCAACTGCGGGTTCACATAATAATAATTGACTGTGCGTTTTTCATTCCTGGTATCATCCAGAAATGAAAAAAGAGGTATTCAGGTATCTTTTTCCATCCTGCCTCTAACAGGAGTCAGTGTGGTGGGAAAGAGAGTGGGAAGATCCAAGTGACGATCTCGGTAGGTGCAAACTAAATTATTTCAATTTATTCATCTGCATATTAGGAAAAGAATATTAACATTTGAAGACACCTTTCTTTCGGAGGCAAAAAGTGAGTAGGAAGTAAAAGCCTTTAGAAATAGAAAACTACGTCGTATAAACCACTAAACAAAAAAAAATTGAAATCAAAAGGGGTGTATAAACCATGTGTCTCGGCTGGTGTTCGTTACGACCACGGTTATCTAGGTACTTACCTATATTATTCAAAAAATGACCTATTCAAATATTATACTTAGGCATTATTATTAATAGACAGGTGCTAATATTGATAAAACTATAGTTAACTAAACTATAATAAGTAAGTATCTATAGTGCCAAAACTTATATAACCCCGGATAATTATAAATAATAATCTTTTATTAAAGATAAAAGACTGTGACTATAATTGGAACTAAGTTTCGCCGTATAAGAAATGACTGTCATTTTATTCTAAAACTAAATTCTACAGTAATGTCACTAGATTATGTTAGTGGTAATGTATAACACATCGGTACTTAATAATTAATACTTATTAATAAAAACAAAAAAGCACTAAGGAAGCTATAGTAAGGAAAATAAGTAGGTATAACGTAGCTTACCTGTCTGGCGTTCGATTTCGTAATTGTAACAGGGATTGAAGTTTTTTTCTTCTTTCAAGTAATACATTTAGGTTGTGTTCCATCGCGACAATCGATAAGTTCACACGATCACTTTGTTATTAAAATTATCAAAGAAGTATCACTTGTACGGCTTTCTGTTTACAATTGAACCACGCCGGCCGGCCTCTTGAGATAACGATACTTAAAATGAAAGTCTTTGACTACTATCTATCTTACTCTAATCTATGAAGTTCATAGAAACTAGAAAGGGAGACCCGCGACTATTATAAAATGAACCATATTTTAAGCATTCATAACGTCTAAAATTACTATGACAAGTCTCCGGCAATGTAGGTATTTTTGCTTTTGTCGGCGGCTCTCGGCACGGCGCGGCGTTTAGTTTCAAACGTATTTATTCGAACGGAGTAAGTACTTTTCAATTTATTTGTAAACAATTGTTTAAGGATGTAAAAGACAATTTGCACTTCACGAATGTGTTCCGGATGGGTGTAAACACTTTACCGTCAGTTAAACTACTTGAGCTTAAGGTGTAAAAACTAAATTGTGCTAAACGTATGGAGTTAAAAGGCTGTAATTCGAAATCGTACTGAACTTTGGTTTTTACAACCAAGCGCAATTTGTTACTTTGGTAGTACACCATACTTGACTCAAATCTACTGTCTTTTACAACCTGAACTTGTAAAAAAATATGGCATTACTCCAAATGGTATTAGCAATATTATTTTTTTGGTTCTTACATCAGAAATTCCAACAAAAAATCTATTTATACGTTGAAGTCATCTGGGCCGTAGAAACCATTTTTTTGCGAATTTGAAAACGTCACATAGACCAATCAATAGAGCGGAAAATTCTGAACAAGACTGCATTAATAACTCATTTTGGGTTAAATGGTTTATACGACCTTTCTACCCCAAGGTGTCGAGATGATGATTATTAAATCGTACTGCAACTATGTAAATAGCAATGAAACAATGTAATTTTGTATGATTCTTGTAATTGTCGTTTCACAAAAGCACATGCGTACAACGCGGTAAAAATAAGAATGTCAACGTCAGTTTTACGTCTAAGACCATTGACATAAATCACTTCGGTCTGTAACCATAGACTATAACAGTTCCTCCCTCACTTAGAACAGACTGTTTCACTCCCCGGAACGTAAATCTGACGATATCAACTTAGTACACTAATTTACTAACTTATTTAACTTAAAGATTGACACATCAACATACAATAATATAAATCATAACCCAAACCATATTTAAGTATTACAAATCAAGGCGAACTACTGGCTTCCTATCTCTCTGACTCCTGCGCTAACCTTGTTCTGAGCATGAGGTGCCCGAACCGGTGTTCGCTTCGGCCTCAGAATTTGCAACAATATTTGGATCAGAGTCCTGTTGAGCAATCGCTGGCTCAGAGTCTGGTTGAGCAACCGTACCCGAGTCCAAACACGGCTCAGCTGGAGAAGAGTCTAATTTTGAATGACAGGCAGGAGTCAGGATGGAAATCGGTCGTTCGTTATTCCCCCTCTCCTCAGCGACGGGTGCATTAGTACTTTCCTCGACTATGGGTATATTACCGCCCACTTTGCGTATCTGATCAATGTGTCGACGCCACAGCATGCCATTGTCAAGTTTAACACAATAATGTAGCTTCCCGAAAACCTTATTAATCACCCCCAGCTTCCAATGACCCTCATTCGTATAGTTTCTAGCAACCACTCTATCCCCAGGTACTAGTGTTCTCACACGCGCCACCTTCACCTCTCTCTCGAAAGGCTCTGTACTATTGCTTAGACAAACCGGATCCTTTTGGGGAAGCACTGTACTCTTGTTTGGACAAATTAATGAAAACCGCGAGTTAGGCTGGTAGGACAAAACCAGGTCACTTGGAGATCTGCCTGTAGCAGGGTGTGGTGTAATGCGATATTGAAAAAGAATTTGGTTTAACTTGGCTTCCAATGGATCCCCCAATGTGCTGAGACAGCGTAATTTATTTTTAAAGGTTTGAACATAGCGTTCTACTTGTCCATTTGTAGCCTGATTGTACGGAGCTGACCGCCTGTGTGTGATTCCGCGCATTTTAAGAAACTCATTAAATTTAGGATTAACAAATTGTGTTCCATTATCACTAGTCAAAATATCTGGGTAACCGAAGGTTGTAAAAATTTTGTCTAATACTTCAATTGTAGAATCCGTGTCTATTCTATTTAAAATATGAATTTCAGGCCACTTTGAAAATGCGTCAATTAGTAATAGAAAATATACATTATGGAACCTGCCGGCAAAATCAATGTGCACTCGTTCGAATGGTTTCGACGGGTATTCCCACGTATGTTTGGGCGCTACCGACGGCGGTACATTTAAATGTAAGGAGCATTCCGTGCAATTCTTTACTAATTCCCTAATGTCTTTGTCCATCCCAGGCCACCAGCAGTAGCTCCTAGCCAAAGCCAACATCCTAGTAGCTCCGAAATGACATGAATGCAGGTCCTTTAATATCTTGCTTCTCAAGCTTATAGGCACAACCACGCGGCTCCCTCTTATTAAGCAATCATTCTGCAAGGAAAACTCTATTTGGTCAATACCGAACCTGTCATTTGGAGGCACCATCTTCCCAGTTCGTAACGCCCCCAACAAAGGCTTAAGCGTAATGTCATGAAGTGTAGCGGCAGCAATGTCAGTAACCGTCACGGGCAGAACAGTAATCATACTGACTTGAAAAACATCTGCCTCCTCGAGCGTTGTCGATGGCACTTCTTCCGCCATCGGCAACCGCGAGAAGACATCTGCATTTGCATTACTCTTGGTGTTTTTGTGTTTAATATCGTACTGGAAACCTTGTAAAAAAATAGCGTAGTGTTGCATGCGTGTAGCAGAAAAATGACCAAACATTAATCGTGTACATTTGTAAAGCCCTTTGTGAGTATTAAGTGTAAGTAAGTGTTGATCTTCTTCTCTAACTTCCCAATTTAAATAAGCATTACGAAGGTCAATTTTGGAAAACTTGTCACCACCAGCCAAACCATTAAATAACTCTTCTGAAGTTGGTAAAGGATGTTCATCTACTAGTAAATTTTTATTTAAAGTTATCTTGTAATCTCCACAAAGCCTAATTTTGCCATTCGCTTTCACTACTGGTACCACTGGAGTGGCATATTCACTATAATCAACTTTGATCAAAACCCCTTCCCTTACCAAATTATCAATTTCCATTTCAACTCTCTCCTTCAATGCAAAAGGCACTGGTCTAGCCCTATAAAAAATAGGTTTGGCATTTTCTTTTAAGTGCAATGCAACTGGGTCCCCTTTAATTTTACCTACACTTTTGTCATCAAAGAATGTACAATACTTTTTAAATAATTTTTGCAAAGAATGGGTATGCGACACAATACCTGGAGATACTTGATTAACCTGTGCTATGCAATCCCTGAAGCCACAAAATGCTTTAAAATTATTGATCCACTCTCTTCCCAGGAGTGGGTGCTGGTTCCCCGATATGATGTATAACTTGACACTTCTACTATCCTTTCCAATGGCAGCTGTTACGTTAGCGACACCTAAAACATTTAAAAATTGATTAGAATAAGTACACAGTTTAGTTTTCGTAGAAACCAATTCCTCATCACAAATTTTCCTATAGTCTTCCAGGTTCATTATGGACACTGCTGACCCACTGTCAAATTCCATTGCCACTTCAGACCCATTGATTTTTACTTTAATCCAAAACTTGTTTGTATTCGCATTTATGTTGCAATTATTAACAAATACCACCTCCTCTGTGTTATTATTAGTATTATCCACTTGGCCAGTTACATCCACAGCATTAATCGAAGGCACATCTTTCTAAGATGTCCTGTTTTCTGGCAGAAATTACATTTGATGTTCATCATATTGCATTTGCTGGCATAATGGTTTCCACCACATCGGAAACACACAATGTTTGATGATGTTGCTGGCCCAGATATATTCAATGACCCTGTGTTGTTATTAGTGCTTGGCTTTGTTTGTGGTGATGGAGCAAATGAGGGTTTCTTTTTATTTATGTACACTGCCTGTACCTCTCTCTCAATTGTTTGTGTTCCCTCTGCTTGAGCACTTTCTATGCCTGTGGCAATATTCACTGCTTGTTCTAAAGTTAGCTTGCTTGACTCAAGAAGCCTGTCACGTATTTTTTGTGATCTGACCCCACACACGAACTGATTTCTCAAGGCTGTATCTAAAAATGTACCAAAATTGCAAGTCGAGGCCATTTTCCTTAGCGACGCTAAATATTCCTTAATCGATTCGCCTTCTCTTTGGTGACGGTGATGATATTTAAAGTATTCCGCAATCTCCAACGGGTCTGGATCTAAGTGCTTAATAAGGATTTCAACATTTTGACTATACGGATTTGAGCTTGGTTCCGCTGGCGAGACTAAGTCACATAAAGTCTCGTATAGATCCTCACCGATGTAATGAAGAAGATAGGAGTTCTTATCTCCTTCGGCCGTGATAGCGTAAATAGTTAGGGCACTTTCAAACCTCTGCACCCATCTTTTGAACCTGTTTTTCGTATCATAAAATTCTATGAAATTAGGTGGCACTTTAGCCATTATTCACTGCAGAAACTTCACCAATTCTCGTCGCCACTATTAAATCGTACTGCAACTATGTAAATAGCAATGAAACAATGTAATTTTGTATGATTCTTGTAATTGTCGTTTCACAAAAGCACATGCGTACAACGCGGTAAAAATATGAATGTCAACGTCAGTTTTACGTCTAAGACCATTGACATAAATCACTTCGGTCTGTAACCATAGACTATAACAATGATGATTGATACATACCTAGTCGTAGATACTAAACGATCTCAAAATGTTGATTTATTTAAATGATTATTATAAGTACTTATGTAAATAAAACTATTTCAGTTGATTATATTGTAAGGTAACTACAAAGTTCAGAAATGTTGTTTCGTTGATGTTTTTTAAATGTTTAATAAGAAAAAAGTTCCTAATCTATGTTCCTGTTCCTTGATAGAAATATATTATAGTTTTCATTATTATTCCAGTATTTTTTTGTTCCTGAATGACTAAATTAATTAAAATATAAGACTAGCCAATAATGGGTTATGATCACTGCCAATAAAGGGATTTACTGTGCCAAAGACTGGTTTTTATACTCAACATCATTTAATTTAAAAAAATGTTCAACCATTTTGCTTAATCTAAAATAAAGAGTATTGGAAAATGATTTTTAGTGATATTAAAAGAGTTTAAATCCTTTTTCATAGTTTACATTTCTATTATATGCGAAATATTCATAGTTTTCATGAGATAGTCACTTAAAGTGCCAATAAATGGGTGTCTTACCCTACTTCTGCTACATTCAATCCATAAATTTTTATTGTAAGATGTGCCGCACATACGATGCAATTGGCCGTTAATGACAGTTGCAAAAAACCGGACATACAACACTTATTTACAGCTGCACGAAAAGTGATTAAAAAGCTACGTACTCCAACTTATTGCATGGCTTTAAAAGCTCAAAATAAGAATAAGCCTGTTTTGGACTGTCCTACTCGTTGGAATTCTACGGTAGACATGATCCAAAGTCTTTTAAGCCTGAAAGACATATGTTCCTCAGACCCTAGAAATCTCTTTTTACCTGATTCGACTTGGCAAATGTTAGAAGAAATAGTTGCTGCATTGAAACCTGCGAAAAAATTAATGTTAAAATTGCAATCAGAACAGTTGACGGTAGGGGATTGTTACTTATCTTGGTTGACCTGTAAACTTGAAACATCAGATATAAGCACTACATTTGCCAGGGAACTGATAAGTAATATAGAAGACAGACAAAGTGTCCTTTTTAACAATGAAGATTTTATAAATGCTATGTTTATGGATCCAAGAATTAATTCCACCCTAACTATAGACCAGCAACAAAGTACAAAAAATCAGATCACCTCCCTTTATATTCGTTTATTGCAGCTTCATGATATTGATAAATGTAATTATGAAAAAGATACGAGAGCAGAAACAGACCTACCTGAAGAACCTGACAAGGAAAATTGTTCTAGTGTACAGAATAAATTACAAGATTTTTTAAATCATAGATTCGTCTTTAGATATTTTAAAGTTCTGGGAACAGAAAAAGGAAGATACCCTACGCTTTACGAGGTAGCTAAAATTGTATTGGCCACACCAGTTACTGAAGTAAGCGTCGAAAGATTATTTTCATCAATGAAATTTATTGTGTCTGATTTAAGGTTAAATTTAAAAGATTTATTTATTTATTTATTTATATTCTCCACTCTTACAACTATCCTTACAGACTAACCCAATGCGATAGTGTAACTTATTAACCCAGATGTTACTGAAACTATTTTTTGCTTTCAATTTTGATGATTTTCGGATATGATAGTTAAAATGTCTTATAACAACTGGGAAAAATAGTAAAAAAAAAAATATGTATGCGGAAAAGCCAGGAAAAGGTGGTCTTTTAAAAGGCCCGTCGTAATATGGGGGTGTCGTACATGTATGTGACGTCTTAGTAATAAAACAAATAGTTACAGAATCAGTTTTTAATTATTAAACGTACTAAAATTAATCACACAAAAGAAAAAAAAGAAGAATGCACTGATTGCAGCTAAATTAAACATCACAATCAAACATAGTATTTAGTAAATCACTTCGTTTTACTGTGTGTGAAATTCGATGAAACAGTTCTTAGGATGTAAATGAACTTTACACTTTTGGCAAATAAAAAAACTTTTAACTTTGCAAACTTTACATCTTAGTTGCGGTGCGCTATACAGAACTAAGTGATCAACCCCGTCATATCGAGATGATTCACGATGAGATCTGCCTGTGGGACATGGTCCTCTCTTATCGCTTCTTTTGTAGCTTTCGAGCAAACCCTTTGCCAATGATCTACGAAAAGCGAGATGATCATATTCTCCACCGTCTCGCTTGTATAACTGCCACGCATTGTGCAAAGCCATATCTAAGGTGTGACAAAACAAAGAAAAATACCATTTCTTACCACGTATAGAAGTTCGATACAACCCTATATTCTGATCCGACCTATCAACTCCTCCCATATTTTCATTGTACTGTCTAATGACCGACGGTTGTTCAATGTGTACAAATCTTTTAAGTTCTTGCGAAAATCTCTTTACTTTATGCAAGGGCTCCACAGTTTCAGTATTCGAGGCAACAGTGACAACACTGTTGTCGTTCCACTTGCAAACCAAAATACTATTAGGCGAACTAGATTTGTATACAAATGAACCTCTTTCAGTCTTTTTGAAATCTTTATTGGCCTCGAGAGGACACTTGGACGTTCTATTTTCACGTACAGTGCCAGTTGCTCTCAGGCCCCTATTACCAAGCTCATGCAGTAGAGGAATAGAGGAAAAATAGTTGTCGAAGAACAAATGAAATGGCAATGTTGGGTGACGACCTTGTAGAACATCAGCAAATTCTAAAATCACACTACCACCTAGACCAAACTGTTTGTAGCCTTCTGCAATGGTTGAAGATTTTCCCTGGTAAGGATCAAACCATAAAACGTAGCCTAATCTTGTAGCACCAACCCACAGTTTATATCCCCAACGAATTGGTTTGCCACGAATAAACTGTTTGCAACTGTGGCGTCCATAATATGGTACCATGGCCTCATCTATGCTGTAGTTCTCTTCCAAGGGTGCCATTTCAGCAAAGTTTTTATTTAATTCATCAAACAGTGGTCTCAACTTAGCGAATTTATCAGGAGAATCTCTGAGAACTGCATTATCACAGAAGTGAAGATTGGACATTATAAAAGTAAAACGATCTCTTGCCATAGCGTTGTGCACAATACTAAAATTAGCGTCTGAAGATGTCTCCCAATACATAAATCGACGAGGTACAATAACATACCCGCTGTACATGAGAATACCCAAGAAACACTTCATTTCAGAGACAGTTACATTACCCACTTTATTCCTCTGTCCTGCATACAAATTTGTATATCGCACTAGTAACTCAATAACATTGTCGTTGAACATGCAATCGAAATAATATAAGGGTGGTTGTAAGTATCTTGGACCTTGTTCGTCATTCCATTGATTGAACTGGTTCGGAATGTGACGATTCCTCCATCTATAGGTTTGGTTTCGGGGAACTGATGGCTGAACAAATGTAGAACTTGTTGCCACACCTGACGTAGTGGGAGAAGCTGTGGAACTAGAAGCTATGGCGTCACTACCGTCTGCAGTCATATCCATCGTGCGCCTTTTTTTAGACAAACTTGACAAAGGCACGTCATCTTCTTCGTCGGAACTCGAATGATATGTGACCTCAGCCGGAGCTCTAAGTTGAGAGCCTAAAATAAAATATTTCTATATTGTAGGTTATAAAAACAAAACATGACAAGTTCATTGATACATTTATAACAACCAGTAAACAAGTAATATACCTGGTAGATTTTGCAATGCTACGAATTCTTCGTCCCCAGAATCTTCATCAGTGACGTCAGCATTAGCGTTCTCGGGTGGGAAAATTGTGATTTGAGTTGGCATCAAATTATCATCTTCACATCGCTCTAACTCATCAACTATTTCGTTTAGATTGAGGGCTCTCAAAGGTCGCTTTCTAAAAAACAATCAAATTCTTTATCCCCATATTGCGACGGGGCGTTTAAAAGGCCATCAATTTGTTACGTGAAAAAGGAATGAGTTTTTATAGCATAGATACAAATTAATAGCCTGATATTTTAGATAACCTATCTGAAATTCAATATTAAAATG
Source organism: Plusia festucae (assembly GCA_950381575.1). Classification (NCBI taxonomy): domain Eukaryota; kingdom Metazoa; phylum Arthropoda; class Insecta; order Lepidoptera; family Noctuidae; genus Plusia; species Plusia festucae. The sequence continues at coordinate 3,336,902 of OX494457.1, forward strand.
AATTCGTTACAAAATCCACACACGTAACTCATAAAAGCTTACCTTTGTGCAGACATCACGAAACCAAAACTCCAAAGTCTACAATAACACAAAAACTTGAAATAATCCCGTGTCTAGTAATAAACGTAACCGCATCTAATCATACACGGATAGGTACTAAGTAACCTGACAGTGCAAACAACTACGATAATTTATTTTGACAACTCGAAAATGGCGGGAATATTTAATTAATTTTTCGGGCCTTTTAAACGCCCCGTCGCAGTATCTGGGTTAATAGACATGTATAATTAATGATGTACATACATTATTCCAAAAACGTTTTAAGATGTTATTATTGAAGATATTTTGTTTATTCGCAGTAATCATTTACATAAAAAATAATTATTATCGATATATATAACTAGCTGTTGCCCGCGGCTTCGCACGCGCGTAAAGTTAAGAGTAGTAAGTAGTAAAGGATAGATGTATTCTGTGATTTTCAAAGTAAGGAGCATGAATTATATTTTTCATAAAATATTATGGCGCTAAGATAATACTAAGATAATGTGGAAGACATCACATACATTGAGTTTGGATAAACTTTTAAAATGGTGGCAACTTTTTGGTCCGACAAAACTTGAAAATCATTGACACGAAAAGATGAAGAAGAATCACATACATTGCTCCAAATTCAAAGTTAGTAGCTAAAGCTCTTGTGTTATGGAATCGGAAACAACGAAGGTACCTCTAACACCCAGACTCGACATAATGTAGAAAAGTGATTTTCTACATCGACCCGTCCGGGAATCGAACCCGGGACCTCAGAGCTGGCACACCTTGAAAACCGTTGTGGACGCCACTCGAACACGGATTTCATCGTAAAGATATGTTTTAGATGGTCATTTATTTGTATCGAACCAGAAACCCGTATATGAAAGGCATGGCCTTATCTTTAAAAATAAAGTCCACAATGTAATACTTTGCAACTCCTATTTAACCATCTTAAGGCGTAGATTTCTAAAATCGCTAAAATATGTTTTCATTTATTTCTAACTAAAAACCCGTAGGTTTACCAAATCTCATGAAAATAAATCTCATCTCTCTCTTTGAAAATGACGAACTTCCTAAAAAAAATTCCAACCACTATTGCACCCCCTTAGAGGGTAGATTTCTAAAATCTCGGAAATAAGTCTTATTTATTTCTAACTCATAATCCTATGAAATTTAATGTGCCTATCTATGAAACCTACACAATTCATATACCTACAAACTTCCATTCCCTATTTTACCCTCTTAGGGGGTAGATTTTCAAAATCGCTGAAATACGTCTTTATTTATTTCTATCGAGAAACCCGTATACGAAATTTCATGTGTCTATCTTTAAAACTACTGAACTTCCCCTACAAACTTTCACCCCCTATTTAACTCCCTTAGGGGTTGAATTTCGAAAAATACTGAAACACGTGGTTTTTAATTTTTTACCAGAATGGTAACCACAAGTTTTTATGGTGTGAACTACAAAAATAACGTTTTTCCATACAAACTTTCATCCCCTATTTAACACCCTTAGGGGTTGAATTTCGAAAAATCCTTCCTTATTCCTTGCCTACATTATAAAGGAAACCTCTGTGCAAAATTTCAGCTTTCTAGGTCCAAGGGTTTGGGCTGAGCGTTGATGAGTCAGTCAGTCAGGCCTTCTCTTTTTATTTATATAGATAGATAGATAGATGATTATAAAATTACGGGCATCACTCACTGGGGTTGCGTAATTTAGTGGTATTTTTTTTTTCCTTTAATTAAGTATAGTGGAATAATGTTTCCTTCTATTAGTCCAAGGGCTCTTGTTTATGTTTATGCTTTAGTTTATCAACATAGTTTAAAATATTGATGTAAGCTTCAGTAAATTACCAAAATAATAATTACGTTTGTCCAGTTCTTTATCAAAATTGCAATGAATACAATTAACTTCAGAGTCCTTTTTAGTTACTGGAATCTCGTTGTTACTGTATTTTTGATAATCTTTATTATGTTTTTCGAATAAACCTTGATTATTCTGTTCGTATTTGTCTTGTAGTTTATTTTTACTGTTTTTATTGTTATCCTTGCAATTCTCCTCCTGTATATCCTTGTCATTAATTTCTTGTGAACGTTTTCGTTTATATAAATAATAATGTGGAAGTAGTAAAGATTGTGACATGTCATTTATTTCATCATAAGAATGTTTTGTACTTCTTGTACCTGGAAGGAAAGGTGTCAATGTTATATTTAACGCTTTTAAAAATTATAACATTGGCGCAAATGGCGAAGGGAATTACGAGGTGAACTACGACCACGCAATCTAAACAAAATTCTAACTACTCGTCTTTCACTTCGCCATGGGTGCCAACGCGAGTGGCAAACGCAAGTTATCTGTTTACATAACCTACTTTATTGCAATAAATTAAATAAAAATAATTTAATTATTATAATTTAATTATTTTGATTCAATTGAATGTACTACCTATATGCATTTATTATGACGAAGTTTTAGTAGATACCTGCCTATATATAGGTAAGGTGGGCAGAATATGAGACATTGCATTACATTGAAATATGTGCACTTGCTGTAAATCTTTATACTGATTGAGAAAATAGCCTGCTTCCGTGGCATACAAGGTGATGACTGCGAAGCGTAGATTGGATTCTCACTCGGGGAAAATTTTAGTGTCATAAGATTAAACTTTTGATCATTAAACGATTTTAAGCTTTTACGATTTGTATCTCTTTTATTTTTGTTATTGTGCTCACAAAGCCGCCAAAATAATACTAATAAGATTTTTTTTATTGTATTAGGTATGGTAACCAGACAACTGAACATTCTTATATATGTATTCTTACATACTACTCTGTGTAAAAAGTATCGGGAATATGTCAATAAAAAGACCCGCGTAAAAGAGGTCGTTCTATTTATCTTACTGCATGTTAGTAGCACTGTACTGATTTAGCGCGCTAAGTTGCCAAATCTGTCATAATGTGGATCATTTTCAGGTAATCGGACTGTTATTAAAACACCGGAATCAGGCCCCTGGTGACGACCTGAAAGCGTTTTGCTCGCTTTGTAAATCAGAATTACTAGCAAAATTAGCAGATTTAAAAAAACATGCAGAAACAAAAGAGCATAAGCAAAAGTTACAAATAATATCCGGAAATCAAACAATAACATTCGCAACTGCCGAAAAGTCTTCGAAAGCAAAACCCCGTAAAGCTGAAGGTATGCTTGCTCTTTATATTACAGAACATAGTTCAGTTTCGAACATTGATCATTTAACTGAGGTAGTTAAATGTGCTTTCTCCGATTCCCAAGCCACAGATGGCTTAAAAATACATCGTACCAAATGTACAGAAGTTATCAAAAATGTTTTAGCTCCACATTTTATCGAAGAACTGGTAAAAGACATAGGACAGCAGAGAGAGAGTCTCATCATTGATGAATCAACTGATATCAGTACAAGCAAGGAAGTGGGTATTGTAATCAGATATTTCAGTCCGAAACTTAAAAAAGTTGTTTCATATTTTCTAGCTTTAGAACCTCTCAAAAGCGCCGATGCCGCCGGAATTGTCGAAGCCCTACTTCGTTGTTTACAAAAATATGGCCTTGATAGAATAAAATGGTGGGATTAGGAACAGATAATGCATCTGTAATGACTGACTGGAGTCAATAATGGAGTGTACAGAGTACTGAAGAATGATATACCGAATCTTATTCTTATCAGATGCACTTGTCATTCATTGCAACTAGCGGTTTCTCATGCATCGGAGCAGACGCTACCACGTAATATTGAATTCATGATCAGAGAAACATACAATTGGTTCGCCCATTCCACAAAGCGTAAAGATGAATATAAAGAAATTTACGAAACTATAAATTGTGGTGAAGCACCATTAGAGATTGTGAAGGTATGTGACACACGCTGGTTGTCTGTTGAACCAGCAGTTCAAAGAATTTTGGCACAATATATAGAACTGACTTTACATTTTGGAATTGTAAAAGATCGATGCTACACGGCAGATGTAATATATGATATGTACAAGGACGACGCCAATTATTTGTATTTGGTATTTTTGAAAAGTATATTTCATGATGTACAGATTGCTATAAAAAGCTTTTAAAGTGAAACTGCAAATCCACTTCAATTATTAAACGTGTTGATAACACTCTTGCATTCAACTTGCAACAGTATACTGTTGCCAAATGCAGCTATCACAGATAAGGATTTTTTAAACATTGATATCGACAGTAACCTTAATCCAGTCCCTTATATGGGATACCTCTTTGAATCACAGAGCGCAAAAACATCGGTATCATCAAATGCTGTATCAGCAATAAAACGTCGCTGCATTGAATTCAATGTAAAGTTAGCAAAGGAAATCCAACAGTCTGCCGACGAATTATACTGTATTGGAGCTAATGTCTAAATTGGGTCCAGAGACAGTTCTACGCCAGGGTAAGGATAATTCTATATCGGAACTAGCTAAGGATCTTTGCTACAATGCCAGTGACATTGACAAAATATTGCAGCAGTGGCACAACATCTGTTTTATCCAGTGGAAGAATACGAAAGATGTTATACAATTTTGGGTTGAAGTGAATGAGCATAGCAATGCTGCAGGAATAAATGATTTTGGAGAAATAGCTCATCATGCTATTTCCGCGTTATCATTAGGTACCTCATTCTAATGCTGAAATTGAAAGAATTTTCAGTATTATGAGCATCTACGATTTACGATCCCAAACATAAAGAAAAAACGAAGGTATATGATGCATGGATGCGAATACAGGAACTTATGAATATAGAAATGACTAAATTAAAAAAAAAAGAAAGTCTTATGTCCGGCTATAGGACTTATAAAAAAAAGTGAAAGATTCTTTGAAGTCTGGAGCAAGCAGTGGTGATATTAATAAGCCTTTTTGTTTTGCATACGACGCGATCGATGCTTTTATGGGAGATAGAGATCGTTGTAAAAAAACTACAAATACGGTTAGTATACTTTATTTTCAATTTTTTATCGATATCATCATGTAAAGATTAAGAGAGGAAACACTGAGGGCGCGAGAATTGAAAAATAGGTAGGTATTTGCAAAAAAAAGCCGTGGCGTTTCCTATATATAAGGCAATTTTGTTGTTGGTTTAGTGCAAAAAAATAATTCGTGAGTTCTTTTTTATTTCTCTCGCATTCGAAGCTGGTCGACGAGGTATGTGTGGCAAATCACGAACAGAAGAATTATGGTTTTCCAATTCTTGTCTCCATGTACCAGGGTGTATGAGTATGTCATTGTTATCATACATGTCGATGGCCCCAGGCGGACAGGGTGTATAAATGGATGACGAAGTATTGCTTCTTCTGAGATAAGTATGCGATAATATACAAGTCATTGTAATAAGTGAAACCTTTTCTGGGCATAACTGAAATGGTTTTTTAAAGACACGAAATTTCGTCACAAGTATTCCGAATGTATTCTCTACAACGACACGTGCTCGTGACAATGCCTGGTTAAATATACGTTTTGGAGAACCATATTCATGGTTGCCCGGATAAGTTTTCATCACATGATATGTAAGTGCAAAAGCACCGTCTCCCAAAAATACGTACGGTACATCGACATTCGAGTCTGGGAGAGGGCTTAGTTCAGGAATATTTAAAGTATTTGTGCAAATTTTTTGCCATAACAAACTATTCCGAAATACTCCGCCATCACTTATCCTGCCTTGAGAACCTATATCTGCAAAAATAAAATTGTAATTGCTGTCCACCAATGCTAGCAACACTATGCTGAATGTTTTTTTGTAGTTGAAATACTCTGATCCTGAGTTACTTGGACATTCTAGAGTGATGTGCTTTCCGTCTATGGATCCAATAGCATGAGGAAATTTACGAGCAAATCCATTTTCGATATCTAACCATTCTTCAACGGTCAATGGCATCTGTAAAATAAAAAAATTAAAAATGTTATAATTGATTTTTACACTTATTTTCAGGAGGAAGAATCAGTTATTGAAAATAACGAGGTCGAAGAAGAACAAACTGTACAAAGCCAGAATGAACAAATAAAGCTACCACGCACAATCCGTCGGCGCTCCAATCCTCCAGAACTGCAAGATGCTGGCAAAGTAGTTCAAGATGCTCCTGCTACGTTAAAAACAACCATAAATAGGAAAGAATCCGACCAAGATGATGTTTATGACCTATATGGTAAAATGTTATCCAAAAAAATAAAGACATTCCTGAAGATGACAGATTACTTTTCATGTATGAAATAGACTGCTTATTCCTACGCCACCAACAAAATAGTCGAAACCGATACAACAGATTGTCTAATAGCCCAGCTCAGCCTACATCTACTGCGTATCGGAGCCCTAGCACATCACGCTCAATATCATATTCTGAACACCAATCTCCACCTCCATCTACTGCGTTATATGGAAGACCTAGCACATCACGCTCACCATATCCTGAACACCAATCTCCGACTCCACCTACTGCGTTATATGGAAGATCTAGCACATCTCATTCAATTTATTCCGAACATACAATAAATAATTCGCCATCTCCAGTCACTCACAATTCTAACTATAATACATACACTGGTTCGAGAGTTATGGTAACCTTGGAGGAGGTTGAAGAACCTTCAGTCATTCACATCCCTGATTATAGCAAGAACACTGGTTCTAGAATTGTGATAACATCCAATAAAGTAATAAAATCTAGAGACATTCCTGACTATAGCACAAGCACTGATTCGAGAGCTATGATAACATCGGATGAAGTTATAGAACCGCCAGTCATTCACATTCCTGAAAACACTGGTTCGAAACTTATGGTAACATCCAATGAAGTAAAATCTCCAGCCACTTATTATCTTGCAAACACAGAGACTGAACAATCACAGACTGAATTTAATGATGTAATTAATAAAGCATTTCATCTTGCCTAACTGTAAGCCAAGACGTTGCTATTTTTTTGGTATTCTGATGTTTTTTTTTATTATGATTGATCTCAGAATAAGTACAGACAATGACATGCCAAGCTTTACTCTTTCAGTTTTATTATAACAATTATTACCTATGGCGTAAGAAAACGGTACAAACAAAGTGTAAAGCTTGCCGTGCTCTTGACATAATCAAGATAAAGATGATTCTCTTTTGATATTTAGTTATTGGAGGTACTAATTCCAAGTTAATTAGATAATAAGTGATTATTTCCATTTTGAATAAATAAACACGATTTGAAGTAAAATTTTATTTTATTACCTTAATTTCCTCCTTCACTTCAGGGGCCCGATTCCCGTAATTTACATAAAATATGTCACCGACTTTCTTTAAATTTGGTATTCTACTAATCATTAGTAGCAGAGTCCTCATAATGACTCAGAATGGTTTTACGGTGTTGCCAATTAAGTAATAATTTTTCCCCAATTTTTCGGTAGGTCCGAGTTGGCAACCCTGACTGGATAAATAAATGTTACCAAAAGTTTTTTAATAAACAATAAAATATATTATTGATTGTTTTTAATAGGAAGCCGTCATGAAAGTCCAAACAATGTGTAAATTCTATTTAATAACTCTTAAATAACGATAAAATGATAAAATAAGCAGATTTTCGTGGATATGTTTTTATTTTTGACCATAGACACAATCTATGATCAAAAATAAAAACATACCATAGACTATACACACATTATAGGCTTGCAGTGAGTAAACAAAAAATATATTAATTTCAATTTGCAAGTTGCACTTATAAAATAATAATAATTACATCTATTAAAATTAAATAATATTCGAAGAAACAATACAAACATTTTTCATTCAAAAAATCATTTTTTGACGGGCCTGTTGGTCTAGTGGTTAGTGACCCTGACTGCTAAGCCGGAGGTCGTGGGTTCGATTCCCACCCAAGACAAATCTTTGTGTGATGAGCACGATCATTTGTTCTGTGTCTGGGTGTTATTTATCTATAACTAGCGACCCGCCCCGGCTTCGCACGGGTGGACATTTATTTCTTCATAGATGTGCACCCCCCTCCCCTGCGGTTTCGCCGTGCGAGTCGTGCGACACATATCGGCCGGCGGCCATCATTCATTTTAATAGCAATTACAATTTTAAATTCGTAATATCTTTTGAATGAATTGTCCGATTGGAATAAAATAAAAAGTCATTTATAGCTATTGAAACAATCTTGCTCAATAAATAGTTTATTTGGATAAGGATTAGTATTTGACGATAATATGATCAATAAACATAGGCATAAATTTTAATTACTTTTATTCTATGGAAAAGTGGTTATAATGGCTAAAATATAAATGTTTGGTTTATACTATCGCGGACTTTTTTGTAGGCATTATTGAGTTCTACAACTTTTCTATAGAAGTCAACCATACATCTCTAACCATTTAGGCAGCGTTCGCGAGAATCGTTAACGTACGGCAGTTTTTTCGTCGACTTACTCCACAATTTTCACTACCACGAAAAATCCTATCTATTTTCCGGGATAAAATATAGCCTATACGGATTCGGAAGAATCCCTCTAAGTAATGGTAAAAGAAATTTTGAAATCGGTCCAGTAGTTTTTGAGCCTATTCAATACAAACATACAAAAATACAAAAATACAAAGGTTTCCTCTTTATAATATTTGTTCGCGACGGGCCCTAACAGTGCATAAACAGTGTAATTGTGACAATCGTTTAAGTGTTCATATAGTGCTAATAGATAAAGACTATAGTTTAAAACTCGTGTGTGATGCCAGCGGGACAATAGAAAACGCAAATAACGGCCCTTAAAGGGTCTATATAGTAAGTAAATCATGTTTAAATTGATGTTGTTTAATAGTTAAAGTCGTGTTTAGTGCCGGTAGTTTGATTTATAAAATGTTAAAATTATCACAGTTTCGGTGGGTAGTTTTATATTCACGCAATGTACAACAATTTCGAATTTTGGTGTTTATAATGCTTAAATTATATTAAGGTTGGCCGAAATATACTTAGAAATGTATTTAAACATATAGTAAACTCATATATAGTTATTTCTTTAATATTTGTAATTAGTAAACAAAGCAACATTGTAAGTTTTTTGTGTTTACATTTTTGTAACATAGTGTATCTCATTTGTTTTTAATAAAATTTAAATAACTTGGGTTTTATTGTATAGCCAAGACTGTAGCCTATCAGTTCCCAAAATAGTTATAGACCTAGGTCTTATAGTTTAATAGTTATTCAGTGTCAAAGTGGAGGGAACCGACTGGGGCGACAGTTTTGGTCTAGATTTCGTATAGGTGCCTAACGGCGATGGGTAGGTTGTTGAGACGTATATCAATGGATAGGTAATTTAATTGCCTATCCGGAGATGTATGTCTCATCAACCTTAACCCTATAGGTTAATAGAAAAACACAGTTTTATATAAAATTTCTAGTTCCTAGGTTTTAGTCATAATTTAGGTACACTGTAAATAATAAAATATAGTTCCTTTGTGTTTTATTTATAGCCAACACAGTCACCTATCGACCCCCACAATAGTTGTAGACCTAGATCTTATAGTTTAGAAAATATTAGATATGAAAGTGGCGGGAACAGGAAAAAGTGACTGTGTTGGCCCAGTTTTTTATATAAAGGTGCCCTAAGGGCGAGGGTAAGGTTGATGAGGCATATAGCAATGGATAGGTGATCTAATTACCTATCCTGCGAGGTATGTCCCATCAACCTAACCCTAATAGTTTAATAGTTACACACAAAAATGTATGTAATTAATAGTAAAAAATAAAGACAAAAAGTGCGAGGTTTCTGCGGCTCTCGTTTCGGTAAAGTTTGGAGGTACCTGACCGAGGCCGAAACAAGGCATAGTCGTAGCTAGCAGATAGCGGTCTACCAGCCTCTTCAAGCCTAGGGAACAATGGAGTGAGCAGAAACCTCAAGCCTTCGGGTACCGGAAGTAGTGTGTTTTATTTAATCTCCCGATGTGAGGAATCGGCCCCACGGTCGCCATATAAGAAGTGGCCCTGCCGTCGTCGTGCGCAGTATGATAGGGTACCTGTAACGGACCACACGCATAGCAAGTATGCACGCCGCATAACTCTTCGGGATCCACCGTCGTCATCATCATCACCTACCCACATAGAAGAATTCTTCAGCAACCTACGTGTACGCGAACCTACAGGTGCAGGGGCGTGAACGGCTCGTCGACGCCTATAGTATAGTGCTGTCTCTCTCTCGGAACATGGTAGTCGACGATAGACCGTCCGTCCGGTACAATATTAGTATAGAAGTATAGATATGTATGTATTTAGAAATATATAAGTATGTTTATCAGTTGTCTGGTTACCATAGTACAGGCTCTGCCTAGTTTGGGATCAGATGACCGTGTGTGAGATTGTCCCAAGATATTTATTTATTTATTTATTGTTAGTCACTTTTTGTTCTGTTGTTTGTTCCACAGATTATTATGTTTCAAATCAATATTATCAAACTTATGTTTGATGTTGTAAAAAGTATTTTGCTTTAAGTAGAATCAGCATAATTGTATCTGTAACATTAAATAACATAGTAATAATAATAACTCTTATAAAGTACGTAATTTTCATTAAAATCTAGTAAATGGGCGTATTTTTATTTTCTTGTACCATATTTTACATTAATATGAAACTTCAATAAAATACGTTTTGATTTTTTTTTAATTATCTTATATATATCTTTTATCTGAATATTAATATATTTTTTAGGTAAAAACCATATGTTTTAAAATAAAACGATTTTTAATGTGCTAGAACTGATAAACTGCTCCATTGAGTTACGAAATATAAATACATTTTTCATAAATTAAATGGGCCACTTAGATATAAAAAAATATTTATTTCATATATATTCAGTTAGTACTACACTTATCTATTAAAATTTTAACCTTTAAACACAGCTTAATCTAAAATAATCTATAAATACTCTCCTTTGAGTTACAGTTTGGTCATAGACCTACATTTTTGTTTGCTTAAAAACGTATTTTAGGACAAATTAGCCAGTAAAATCAAAGAAAATTTAAAAGAATAAACATACATATTTATTTATTTGGTATTAATTAAACGTTAAATAAGGAACATATGGAAATATCTTTACTTTCTTATCACAAAATAACTAAATAGAACGAGTAAAGCTTTGTTTACAACAAAAACAATGAGTGAAATGTTTCTCAGTGGACGTAACGCTTCTATGTGAGATAATAATACAAACATGAATTTATCGGTTATTCATTATCCCTTTTCGTAAATTTTGATTTAAATTAAAGGTATTTACTTTAATCTTCCTTAAAAACTGAACAAATTCTCTATAGAAATCGTATTACTTTGAATTTTCCTTGAATATAAACCGTTAATCAGTGGAAGATTTCGACTGTCCCAAACTTACTTTCGCACTTTTCGGCTTCTCGTCACGGTATGAAAAATGACTGATAGTTTTGACGTTTGAAGTTAGTATTGCTGCATTGAAAAATATACCTAGATTCGGTAGAAATAAATTAAATATAGTAAAAAATTGCGTAACTCAGTAGGAATTTTCCACTTAATCGAATTTGGGTTACAAGAAATAAAGTCGTATTTCGCATTATTTACGCTTGATATTTCCGTGTTAAGCGTTATGAACGTTAGCAAATATACAACTGTCATTGGATTCAGTAAAAAATTAAAGTTTTTGGCGGAAAAAATGCCGTAAAATTAAGGATTAAACCACTGTATACAATGAGTTACATAACATTTTCCTACTTTCGTCTACTTACAGAATATCATAAAAAATATAATATAAGGAAAATCTCACAATAAAAATCATATTTCGATACAAATATAAACACTTAATCTTTATTTTTTATACGCATAATAAATATTAATAATTTTCATCAACTAATTAATAGCACAAGTGACGTGACAGGTGAAAAAATGCAAGGTACAAAGAAAAAAAAATACGCCCAAATAACAATATAAAAATGGATAGAAGAGAAAAATTTTCGTTAAAATAGATATATTGTCTATGATAAAACTTGAACTATGGGCATAGACTAACTGAAGAGACATTAAAAAATATCGAGATTCGAGCGCGAAAGCGGAATTTTCACATCATTTGAAAAAGTTGGCAAGTTGTTTAAATTAAAATGTAAGTAATTAAGTATCAATGTTATACTTGCTTAATTAATATGGATTCTGTTGTGTACTTAAACCGTCGTACAAGGACTTATCTTTATGTTGTTTTGACTTCAGAAAATGGTTAGTGTTGGCCAGATTTGTGCCCTCATGGACTTTTTAGACTTCATCCTAACCTGGCGCGCGGTCACCTATCGCGCTCGAAGGAAGGCCGCAGTCTGTCGGCTAGGCTATGGACTGAGTGCGCGACAGTCCTTAATAGCCATTCGGCAGGCTGTGTGCAAAAAAATGCCGATCAATGGCGCACAGTAAGTACAAAATCTTAAACAATTTATTCTGTGAATTTTTCTAAGTTGAATGTCACTATAATGTTATTTATTTTATGTAATTTTTTTTTCAGTACTTTAATGAATATAAAAGCAAGCTAATAAAGAAAATAAAGTTAATGAAAGGCGAGCTAACAGCCACAGGTAAAAATGCTTTCCTTTTTTTTTCTATAAAGTAATTCAGAAGGATTCTCACTAAGAACAATTTATTACTCATGTCATGAAGGTGGGGGGGACCGGCGAAAAAGTGGGAGCTAACACCATACCAAGAACGCCTTTACACGCTTCTTGGAAAAGATGTCGGTGAACCACTCCCAGGAGTCCGCCAAAATCCCATCTCTGTAAGTAGTAAAATATTAACAGCACATTAATATTCACTTTCAAATAGGTATTTTGTCATCGCACATAAAAACTTTTCCATTGCATCTGTATCTTTCTTTGCTTAAATATTCTAATGCATTTTAACAGATATTGCTAGAAGAGGAGGAGCAGCAATCCCCTAGCATAATCTCCAATTATGTTATGTGAGTGGCCTAATTTATTCAGCTTAAAAAATATGTACTGATTACTGATGATTTAGTGCATTGAATTTTATTGTTTGTGATGTGCTTTCTAATTACTGTAATTGGTTTCTCACACGACCGTTGTAATTTTAATAAATAAATTGCTGTTTGTATTTTGTTGCATAGCTTTGATTAATATTTATAAGTTGGTTATTGTTAAACAAATAAACTTACGGTTTATACCATACAAGTTATTATAGATAAGAAGTGTCAAAAGTTGTGGGGAGTAATTAGTGGTAAGGTAAAGAGTTGGTAGGGTAGTACTTACTGTCTTAATTATTTTTCTTAATTTTTAGATGGCCTGCTAGCGATGAAGGGACAGTGGCAGAGTCGGAAGGGGTAAACTTGGAACCCTTACCAGAACGGTATTTGTCTATTTGTTATACAATGTTTGATTGAAAACTGAATTCGAAACATCAAAGATATAATAAAAAAATATTTCAGAACTTCAGAAGCGGAAGAACGCGGAAGCCGGACTCCGGTAGTTGAGCACACGACCGAGGTCCCGGAGCCACGGCGGCGGCGGCGGCGGCAGCGCCGTGAGCCTCGCACAGTCGTGGAAGCTGGTAGATACTTCTTCGCATAGTTACTTCAGTGACTTTTAGTTATTTTGTAACTTCTAATACTAATATTTTTAATAGGCCAGCCGGACTCTGCTTTGCGCTCAGCTACCAACACGTTGGAAAACATGGAGAAGCTGAGCTCAGAAGCTACAAAACAACAAGCAGATGCCCTAAGGGAGCATGCACAGGCTGTGCGGGAGCACGCGGTCGCCATAAACAGGCTGGCCGCATCTTTAGAAATTATAGGGCGAAATATTTCTTCCATTTAGTTTCTAAGTTGATTATTTCAGTTTTGATATGATCATCAATTACTGCTCTTGTAATGCTACAAGTGCCTTAACTTTCGACTAACTTGTACTTGAAAAATATATTGTAAATGTGATTATTATCAGTGTGATGTTTCCAGAAGTCTAAGTAAAAATAAAAAGATACTTAAAATTTTATAGCTTTTTTTATTTATTATTTTTGCACTTTTCCAAAATGCCATTCTCATGGAGAAGAATCGGCAAGAAACTCCATAAGTTACTCTTTTAAATATACAATTGTTAACAATGTTTAAAGATTAGACAGATTACACAAACAGAATACAATTAATAATATTCTACTCTCAGCTGCCAGGCACTAAGGAGTTATTTCATCTTCAACTTATCTTTGCGAACTGCAGTTGATGTTTTGGATGCAATAAACTCTTAATCTGGAAAAAACAGTATTTTTAATCTTTTGACGGTAATAATTTAATTGTTTTAATATATTGTTTTGCACTTTAATTATTCAAAAAGCATATGGACGTTTACTACAAAAAAAATTGAAACCTTACTTGTGTCTGCCCAAAGCCTATTCACAAGAGCCTGCTGTAAAGCTCGTCCTCTTTGTAGGTCTAGGTTGACACAGCGGTTATGTGGATTCTGTTTATCCAACACAAGATCAGCTTCGGCTCTCAAGTTTTCTTTAATCTAGAAGAGATAAAATACTTATTAATGATAATAATATGCAAGAAATTAAAGAATCAAAATAAAAGGTTAATTTAATACCTGGTGCTGTTGCTGCCTTTCAGCATTGGTCTCCGCGGGTGTCAGAGGTATCAATGGGAGTCGACTTCTGTTTGCAATGTTGTGCAAAACACTACAAGCATTTACAATTTTTCCGCTGTGATGGGATTGTAATGCAAAGTGCGTGCCACGAGCAAACATCTGAAAACACATATTCATTTATGTATCTCGTAAGTGATTTTTTTAACAGAGATATAAGAATATATTTATTCATTGTCTTACCTGAAACGTGCTTTTAACACCCCGATGCAGCGCTCCACTATGTTTCTCGTAGCTACGTGTTTCATATAGTAGTGGTGCTCAGGAGTTCCTTCACTAGTATTTAAAATAGGTGTCATTAGGGTTGGCCTCAATGGATACCGACTATCACCTAAAACATAAATAAAATTTTATATTGATATAGTACCTATCCAAATTTATTTTTTCAATCATATATAATTAAGTTTTGTTTAAATGTCTAACTCATTGAATGCTGTACTGTAGCTATCTGTGGAAACCTGTAATTGGCTTTATGTTTTGTATCCTTATTGAATTTTCACATTTTGTGTAGCTGTTGATTTTCCTTATTATAAATAAATAAATTACTTCATGCAAGTTCTTAAAATGATGCAAGAAGGTGATCATGAAACTATCAGGATTAACCAAAACAATTCAAAAGGTTTTTTACACACCTAATAAAAAGATTTGCTCTCCATTTCTACTGAGCTCAGCTATGTGATGATTCAATGGATGGTTTTTCCATACCATTGAATCATGTGTAGACCCAGGGTTGCTTGGATCAACACATAAAATGTTCATATCTGCATCGCAAATCTATAAAAGAAATTTGATAGTGCATTATGACTGATAATTATGTTTTATTATAATTATGTATTTAAATTGTAAAATACTTACAATCATAACATTTAAAGAATGATAACCCTTTCGGTTATAGTAACGCTCCTCGTGAAGTAAGGGCCTTATAATTGCTACATGCGTACCATCTATGCAGCCTATGACACCAGGAATCCCATATTGATAAAATCTGAAAGATCATAGAAATAGTTTGAGTTAATATTAAAATAAGTGAGACATTTAAATGTGGAAAACGAAATTCAAAAAAATTACAATAGTTACTATTATAGAAAGTACTACTTACTTAGCCTTGATCATATTTCTTCTTTGACTGTCACTTGGCCACACAACATACTTCTTAAAAACATCGGGGTGGTTTAAGGCGGCTGTCACTTGTTTCACAGCCCTCGAAACCGTGGTCTGTGAAACGTGGAGTAAAAAACTCTGCCCAACTAAAGTTTGGTAGGAGCCGGTTGCATAGAAACCGAGCGCAATAAGTATCTGTAATATAGAAAAGTATTTAATGGAACACAAACCTAAATATCGATTGCAATATAACGAATGTATGAAACATAACGAACGTCTACATTAGTACCGTGGGTGTTCCACAAATATACGCAGTTATTAAATATGTTCACTAACCTTATTAGTAGGCGAGATAGCGTCGGTTCGTCGCTGAGGCATCAAATGTGGAGTTAAATCACTCACTAGTTGTGAAACTTGCTCTTTACCGAGGCGAAACGATTTAATAAATTCAATCTCAGTGAGATCGCGAAATGGATCAACACGGAGCCTCAAGTTGGCGCGAAATTGACGATGCTCAATAATTCGGCGTCGATGATCTTCAGCATTGGCTAAAACCAAAATGCGAAAACGCAAAGCAGCCGCGGAAGGTCTCATTTTGATCTTAGATCGGTTTAAAAACACTTAGAAGTAGTTCAAAGTACACGAACAATTAAGCAACGTTGACAAGAAAGGTGTGTCTGTATAATGGCCTAACGGCCCGTTCACGACCTTGCCGCTGTGAGCGGCAGCTAAGCGCGGGGCGGCGAGCGGTAAGATCAAAAGTATGAAAATGTTTGAAGCACGCCACGAGACGCCGCTCATAGCGAAAACGCGCGCGGTTTTATCCGAGCGAATCGCTACGGCGGCGCGCGGTGCGGTGAGCGGCAGGAACAAAAGTACAAGCGAATGAGTGCGACGCCACGAAACAGAGCGGCGTGGACAGCGGTGTAGAAGTGGACGTACTCAGAGGCGAAATTAAAAACAAAAAAAATAGACAATTTTGTGGCGGTTATGGATACCGAGGCATTTATTACAGACATTTTTAATCGACTGCCTATATTGATGTCAAAACATCCCCAACAAAAATATAAAAATATCTTATAAGAAGGTTGTGGGAAGAAATTAAACAATGTTTTAATTTTTATATCTCTCATATTAATTATTATATCTCTATTTAATGTTTATATCTCTCATATCAAGAATGTCTTGTTTTAAAAATGTACTGCTTTCTAAACATAGAAGGGATAATTTTGATAACGCCATGATTTTGAGCACGATTTGACTACCTAAATACGTCCACCGCGGCCGCTACAACCTGTATAATCTATGGCTACCGCTACTGAGTACGTGGCGTGCATTTCGCACCGCTCACCGACGCCGCACCGCCCGCCGCGCCGCGCGCCGCTTAGACCGAAGTCGTGAACGGGCCGTTAGAGTCGTGATTTTGTCATCCTAACGACCTGTCAAAACGCTGTCAAAAATTAGTAGAATACCAATTTAGGCCGTCAGAATGAAAAGTATCATTATGGGAAATGCCATTCGGTCAGAATGGCAAAATGACCTTGCAAAATGAATAAGAGAATACCAATTTTGCCAAATCTGTCAAAATTTAGATCATTAGCATGTCATCGGACTGTTATTACATTACGGGAATCGGGCCCCTGGTGTCATACCTGAAGTGAAGGCTCCGAAATTAATTGAGGTGAAATTTTGAATAAGAAATGCAAGCTTTCGTAATTATCTCCAGAAGCCAAGAATCTTAACGTGACAGCGAGACGCACTCGAGCTGGAATTGCTTTTCGCAGTCGAGTATCTTGTTTCATAATCACTTGTGAAAGCTTATCTAATAAGTACTCGAAATCTTCTAAAGACATTTGAGTAAACTTTTTAAATTCACAAGAAGGTTCGGCAACTAATTCCATCAATTGGTTTTCCATAGTCAAGCTGCAACAAATAAAATTACCCAATAAAACTATTGTTTTCAAAACACTATCTTACTAGCATATATCCTGAAGAATATCATATGTTTTTCTGGTTTTGTTGATTGCAGTTGATTATATTTTCATATGCTTTTTTCCATTATAAAACTCGCGTTTAGCTCCTGTAGTCCCCTTAAGGGGACTCAAAGAGGGCGCGAGAATTGAAAACTAGGTATTTACACAGGACAGAACTAAACTAATTTAACAGTTCTTTGACGCCACCTCAATCGACAGCTATCATAGGAATCACTTACCTTGTTCTGTTGCGATGTATCTTTGTCATTCTTCTTTGTCTTCTCCATTTCTGTTTAATTTTTTTTTTATCTTTTGTATACACGTAGTTGTAGTGAGCCAAAGCGCATAGCGTCACAGCGATAGCAGTGCCTAAATCGGCGTTTATTCTCGACGAGCGCGCGAACTAAACTGTGAACGATTGCGAATGTGGAGGGACATGTTGTTCGCGACGACTTCGCGGCAAATTTACTTGCGAGAATTTGACAGGTGTTCGCGGCGCGAATATGGAGCCCGCTTAACGTGGATGAAGGAGCTATGTATGCGAAATGGCGCGTTCATTGAAACGCGTGCCGCCAAAATTCTCTCTCTTGCTTACACCTTCACGAAAGAAAGAGTTATGTGCGCACTTAACTCCTTCATTCATTGCGCAATTACTTGAATTTATTTGTTATAAGTATGGCCTAGCGGTTCAATGACCGGATTCGCATGCACATGGTTGCAGGTTCGAACCAAGGCAGTACCAATGTGACTATTTCAAAGTTATATGAACTTTCTTAACCATTCTAAGACATCATTGACAAACGGTGAAGGAAAACATCGTGAGGAAACTTGGATTTCAAAGTATTGGAATCTGAAATCGCCAACCCGCAATGAGCAAGCGTGGTGATCGATGCTCATCCCTTCTCTATATGGGAAGAGGCCTGTGCCCAGCAGTGGGACGTATATAGGCCGGTATTATATAAGTATGGGTCTATGGTTAAGTGCCCTTAACACTTTCATACATTTTTGCGACTACCGACCTCCTGCACATAACACTTTCATACACCGGATATCTTCGTTTTTAGACATATTTTAACAATGTTTGAAAGAACAAAATGCGTGTAAAGACATAGCACTTTCATTAATGCTATAAAATTGAAAAATGATAAAATGTTACTTATCACCTTCATCCACTCATGTCTTAAATTAGTAAGGTGATTATATTTCACCAACATTAATGCAGTTTAACCAATGAAGAATATATAGGTATAATCTTTATTTATTTATAGTATACTAGCTGTTTCCCGCTGCTCCGCCCGCGGTCTCAATTTTTTTATATATTTGTGATGTAAGCTATCCTATATTTCAAGTTGGATCAAACTGCACACGGTGTGCAAATTTGATTAAAATCGGTTCAGTAGTTTCGGAGTTCATCCCCGACAAACATTATGACGCTGGAATTATATATAATATCGATTGATGCCAAAAAGTACACGATGCTAGTTTTTCGCATTTTAGCCCATTCGATTCCCGGTCCGCCAAGCGTATTTTCAAACATCAATTTAATGCAGATTTATTTCTTTTAAAACATAAAAGAATGTTTTCTTTGAGTCTAATTTGCTATTCTTCAGTATTGAGAGTACTTTCTCTCTTTCTTTCTGGTGGCAATAAAAAATCCATCCTATTTATCATAATATAACCTACGACCTACTCTCAGACCTACCAAATAGACAAACGAAGAAAAAACATAAAAGTCTGCGAGCCTGATATTTAAAAGAAGAAAACAGTTTTAATATCATTGCAAGGAGTTTTGACAACCTTGTTTATTTAATTGTTAAATAACCTCTATGGAGGAGGATCTGGAGGATAGTAAATCGTACTAAAACAACAAAATTTGGTCGTCATGGCAACTACCTACTTACGTTTTTAATGTCAATAATCGCGATGTTAATATGATAAAAATTAAACAAAAAACCATTTCAAATTGGACCAAATTGTGAATCTAAACCATCCTCGAATCCACCTGAAGACACACAGCAAATTTCATTATAATCGGTCCAGCCGCCTAGGAGGAGTTCAGTGACATACACACTCACAGAAGAATTATATATATAAAGATAGATAGATACAGCTACAAACTATTGAGTTATGGTGGTAGAACATTTTTACCATCATTATTTTATTTTCAGGAATATATTGTAATCAAGCATAAGAATCACCAGTGTCAATCTAACAAAGCAAAAAATATTGTTGATAAAACTATATAAGCTCTTCCGTTACTGACTGACTGACTGACTGACAACGCACAGCCGAAACTACTGATCGTAAAGAGTTGAAATTTGGCATGTGTGTTTGTTGGCACTCCTCCCAACAAACACACATGCCAAATTTCATTTCAATTTAGGCTACCACTAAGAGAGGATTTTGGAAATTCCCCCCCAATAGGGGAGAAATGGGTGGTAAATTGAAAATGTTTATTTCTCAATGGATTCACTTAAAACTTTGTAACGTAGTGGCACCAATGACCGACAAGAACCAATAACCAACACTTTATTTTTTTATTTAATAAAATAAGGGTAGGAAACCGATTTCTTAATATGGCAATCCTGTACCATACATAGCAAACTTTTAACTGGCTCTTATTCACATTTGGGCGAAACCCGCCATTTTATTTTGATAATGGCAATGTGTCAACTGATTGCAGCTGGAGTACCGGTGAAAATAACAACATTTCTTAGTGAAATCCCTAAGAAAGTAAGTACTTTTTTTTTGGCATTATACTTATGTATTTTAACTTATTTGAATTTTATGTTTTTCACAGGTTATTATTATATTATATTATAAGAACTATAGGATCGATTTTGTTATAACGAAAGTTTAAGGTTATTTTGATATTAGTAAAATGATGGTGTCGATCACTGGTTTTCACAAACTGACTTTTCCAATAACCGACACGTGTCGATAATAATTTTTTGAAACATCTTTCATTTGACAAACGAATATAGTTCTTCTTACTTTGTACATTTGTTAGATATTTAAATTAAACTAATCAAAGTTCAGCTACCAATAATCGACTAGTGACGATTATTGGGGAATAATATGTATCGATGATTAGTTCTTACAGATGGCTCCGAGAAAAAATTATACTCGCGAC
The DNA here is from genome assembly GCA_950381575.1 of Plusia festucae. Taxonomy (NCBI): domain Eukaryota; kingdom Metazoa; phylum Arthropoda; class Insecta; order Lepidoptera; family Noctuidae; genus Plusia; species Plusia festucae. The sequence continues at coordinate 3,357,777 of OX494457.1, forward strand.
CAGTTAAAAAAAGCCGTGGAAGCTGTAAAAAATGGCGAAAAGATAGCCGTTGCTGCGAAACGTTTCGGAGTACCTAGGGTTACGCTCCATGATTAAATTTCGGGAAAAACAACAATGGGTTGCGCTATGGGGCCGAGCACAGTTTTAACTAAAGGGGAAGAAGAAATTTTGGAAAAGTGGATATTAGCGTTGTCTGAAAGATATATTCCACTGACAAAAGATTCGCTACTAGACAGTGTGCAAAAAATAATGATTGATCAACATAGACCAAATCCTTTTACAAAAAATAGACCCAGTAAGAAGTGGTTTCAGTCGTTCATGAAGAGACATCCAAACTTGACACAAAGAGTGCCAGACAACTTGTCAAGAGCTCGTGATAACGTGTCTGAAAATAACATCAGGACTTGGTTTACTGAGATCGAAAGTTATTTGGATGAAAATAACTTTAAAACTATTTTAAACGAACCACGCAGAATATTCAACGCAGACGAGACCGTGTTCTTCTTATCACCTAAACCTGGTCGTATATTCGCCAAAAATTATGCTGCGGTGATGACAAAGACAATCTTACTGTCCTAATAACTGGAAATGCAGCTGGAGACTTAGCCCCTCCAATGATAATATTTAATTATGAACGAATTCCTTCTACTATCGCTGCGAGTGTTCCCGATGAATGAGCAATAGGTAAATCTGAGAGTGGGTGGATGTGTAGCAGCACGTTTTATGAATACATCACTAATGTCTTCAATCCTTGGTTAGAGCAAAATAATATTGAAAAACCGGTCTTTTTCTTTGTGGATGGCCACAAATCACACCTGACGCTTCATTCATCAAATTTTTGCTCCGAAAATGGTATTGTAGTCGTTGCCTTGTACCCAAATTCTACGCATATTCTACAACCGATGGACTTGTCAGTATTCAGACCACTCAAAGCTCATTGGAAAAAAGCCGTGACGCAATGGAAAATGGAGAACCTTGGTAAAATTCTTCGAAAAGAGAACTTTGCCCCAGTGTTGCAAAAAGCTCTCACAAATGTAACAAAAGATTGTGTCCAGAATGGATTCCGAGCGGGGGCCTTTTTCCATTTGGTCCTGATTACATCGATATGTCTAAAATATCTAAAACCGAAATAGAAACCACAACTAAAACCAATCCTATGCAGAAAGAATTTATGAAGTATTTAGAACGTGAAATCGTAAACGTATTCTCGGCTCAAAAGTTACAGCAATTCAATAAATGATACTTTGAAAATAGAAACACACTGGAAAGAGAAATCCCTGATGAAGACGAGTCTTTATATTTGATTTGTTACTTATTGACCTTTTTTATTAGTACAAAAATGTGGAGTGTATTTGTATGATTAATACACTTTAGAAAGACAAATATGGGCATTGTACTGTGGACAATAAATGAATACTTATTTAACTGTTTTTTTTATGACCCATTAAGGGAGGGGGTGGTGATCTGGCAGATACACGTTATAGGTAATAGTCGATAACTGGGCGTCGGTAACTGGTAACTGTCGATGACTGGGTGTTGATTACTGGAGATTCGGTGTCGAAGTCCGTGTATAGTTAATAAATATAATACATCCTTTTCTTATCTCAAGAATATACCTTGCAATACTCAATCGTTACTTTTGGTTTAAAGATGATTAAATGTCCTTTAATTTTATAAAGAAGCCCACTATCTCCTTAAAGTGTCGATCATTGGTTCCACCAGTGAAGCAAGTGAGCATTATAGTACACACATGTTATCGATAGACCATGGAACAGGCGATAACTAAGTGAAAAACCCAAATTCTGACGGAAGTCACTCCACACGGACGAAGTCGCGAGCAAAAGCTAGTTGTTGATAAAACTTTATCAAGTTTGAAAGAAACTATAAAAAAATCTGATCGTCCAATGCCTCAATTATATAATGAAACGATTGCAGATCTGGAAGACAAGCCTAAATTTAATAGAAACTATACCTTCTGTATCCAGTATGCAACACTGTCTTTATAATAAAAGAAACAAGTCGATAAATGAATGACACGTACAATTGAATAACTCACGGGTAGCCGAGTGGTATAGGTCACCACGCTAATTACCACTGTGCGCGACGTGCTGCGGGTTCGATCCCCGCATGCGACAAGTATTTGTGTGATCCACAAATGCTTGTTCCAAGTCTGGGTGTTCTTTGTGCATGTGATTTGAATGTTTGTGAAATCCCCGCGACACAAGGATTAAATTCCTTAGTGCGGGCGTCGTTTTTTTTTAAAAAGAATAAGGAATTATGTTTTTAACAGCTGACTTGATAATCATGATTATTTTGTTTATAATATGATTTATGTTTCAGTTTATAAGAAACAAGTCGATAAGTTGCTCAAAAACAGTATTTAATAACCTTGACGAAGTACAAATCCCTCAAAATTTTTCATCATTTTTTTTGGCGGACTATTTTTATGAAGGCTCGCGTATACCTACTTGGTTTCTGCTCAGTACAAGTGAGAGAGTTGATTACAAATATTAAAGAATATTTTACAGACGCTACATTCAAATCCTGTTCGAAGCCCTTCGGTGAATTATACAATATACTGGGTGATGTAGACAGCACATCAAAGGTAACAAAAGTCGTGCCATTCATTTTTGCATATTTTAATACCAGATAAAAAAGAAAAAACATATTTAACTTTATTTAATCTCATCCGGTCACAATTTCCACATTTTAAACCCCCTTAAAATACATTGTGACTATGAGATGGCAGCCCGAATCAAAAATTATAGGATGTTATTATCACTGGACTCGAGCAATTTGGCGAAAAGCTTAAGCCCTTAGTGTGTCAAAAAGTAAACCCCAAAAGCGGATAATTTCATTAACAGCAGCTTTGCCATTGTTACCATCTGAGCATATTTCAGAAGGATGGAACTATTAAGAGAGAAAGCGAAACCACAGAACTAATTGAACAATTTTTTAATTACGTTGACAGTATAGTTGGGTACTCAGCACGCGTGCTAGCACGTTTGTATCTACACACTTTGTCAAAAAGAGTCACTCGCACAATAGATTTAGATGTGCTACCACAGACACATTATGCACACTACTTCGTAATTCGTAGTCGAGTGACACAGTGCTGTGTTACGGAGCATATTGTATCTGTTGCTTGCGAGTGGAGTCGCGTGGAGTTGCGAGTAAATGAGTAAGTTGAGTGACGTTTATCAAGGTGGCGGTGTTAGTTCCTTTTTTTACCACGTTCATTTAAAGCTTTGCCGCACTGTAATGTTGTGGTAACTGTTGTTGATGCATGTGCACAGTGGGGCGAGTTAATATTATGTGGAAATGCTAAATTAAATAAAATATTTTGAAGAATATAATAGGTTGTATATTTTTTACATATTAAAATTCAAAAAAAGTAATTTATCGACTTTTCCTCCCTTAAGACGACTTCTAATATCCGAGATCATATGTCCAGCTTTTGAGAAAATCCTCTCAGAAGGCACTGACGAAGCGGGTATGCTAAATCTTTTTATCATAATTTGATACAATCTGGGATATGCATATTTTTTTTCCTCCCACCACCTCATTGGATTTCTCTGGCGTTCCAGCAAAGGCTCCTCTAAATATTTGTCTACTTCTACGATAGAAGCCGCTCGCGGGTTGACATTTTTCGTACACTCCACAACTCTGTTATCAAAATCAGCCCAGATACTCTTACTGGCAACTGACACATCACTTTGCGAAGAAATATAGTACCATCATCGTCATCGGGTGTACTTATATTTTCAGATGGTAGTACAACCCTTGCTGCTAGGTCGTATAACAAATCTTTTGCCCTCGTGTAGCTTGTTGGCCGATTTTCTGGAAAACCGTACTTTTTAAATCTTGGGTCTAGCAAAGTGCTGATTGAAAACAGAGTATTGTCTTCAACTCTCGCAAATCTGTCTTGCAAGTTTTCTTTCAATCGTTGAGCCATATTAAGTACAGGCAATGGTAGCTGCTGTTCATTCATTATTTTATTTATTTTATTTATCATTAAGTGGGATAAAACCATTATCTCAGAAATCGTAACCGATTTTTCAGCACTCATCATCTCGGTTATGGTTTTAAATATTTTGAGTATTTCACAGGCTTTCGTAATTATAGTCACATCTTCATTTTCTAAATTTGGTGTTCGTGGGTAGTCGTTTGCTATTGTCGATATTATGCTGGTTTTAATTTCAATTACTCGCTGAAACATGTCATACGTCGAGTTTCAGCGAGTGACCACATCTTGCTTAACTTTTAAAATGTTTTCACCTAGGCGGGTTTGCATTACTTTAAGGCGCTCTGCAGCTAATGGGCTTCTCTTAAATAGCTCAACTATGGCCTTGATCCTCTCACGAGTGTCCTTGATCTCATTTAAGCTGGCCTGGACGCTTAAATTAAGTGTGTGTGCAAAGCAAGGTTCATGCCTCCACCCCATCAACCTAATTGCAGACTGTGCATTTGCGGCGTTGTCGGTGGTCACGGCTTGAATTTTGTCGTTAATTCCCCACTGTTCGCATATTTTTTTTATTTCAGAAGCCAGGTTCTCGCCGGTGTGCCTGTCATTGTAATTAATACACGAAAGCATGTGTGATTGCAACGTAGTATTTTGGTCGACATAATGAACAGACAGTGCTATATATGACTCTTTTGCAACGGACGACCAACAGTCGGTCGTTACAGCCACAGATTTGACATTTTTAATTTTTTCCTTTATTTCGTCGGATAATATATTGTAGTGTTTTTCCAGAAGAGCGTTTGATAATGTTTTTCTGGTGGGGATGCGATAGCCAGGATTGAGTTTATTTACAAATTTTCGGAATGATGGTTCTTCTACAATATTAAATGGTAAATAATTTTTTGCAACCATTTCTACTAAATCAGCATTAATGCTTTCTATGTTTTTCATTGACATTGGTCTTTGAAGATATGGCCGAACTGAGTTATCGTTTTTTCGTGGTGGAGCGGGTCGTACATAATTTGAAGAGCACGATGTACTTAAGCTGGGGATAGGTTCGAGTGGGACTGGTTGGATATTTTCAAGTGGCGGTGTTGAGATCGAGACAAGTTCAACACTTTCAACGATAGGTTGTACAAGCGAAGGCGTTTCTCTTATTGCTGTTGCTACTAGGGGATGTTTTGACTTTAAATGTCGTGTTAAATTAAAAAGACCACCTCCTTTAACCGATAAGATATTGCTGCACAGTGTGCATTTCTTTATATTCTCTCCTGCATCATTAAAATATTGCCAAATGGGTGAAGTTCTTTTGTCGGCCATTATAATTGCACTCGCTTTTTATCTAAGCTAAGTATTTGCTGTAAGAAGGTACCAACACCAATGAGCAACCAAAACCAAGATAAGTACCAGCAGCCAACCAGCACCAATCTGAAAACCAATTTTTTTTTTTTTTTTTTTTTTTTTTTAAATAATTTCATTCCATCTTTCCTTAACCATTTGGTATTCAACCCATTTTATCGAAACATCAACTTATTATAATTAATTTTAATAACTCACGTTTTAATCGATCCGCAATAAAATCACCTCTCACTAATACAAGAACTAATAAATAAATCTACAAAGAACTCTCTCCGTCTTATTACAAAACGCGGTCTAAATATAGTTCTGGGTTTAAGCTAGGTATTAACTATGGACTAAATAAAACGTTATTACAAAACGAGGTTTATCACTTGTTCTGTTACTAACTATGGTACTAAAGTTAAACCGGCTAGACCCCTAGTTTAACTATAGGACTAACTTCAGTATCAACTTCATTTGACATTCGCGTTGATTTCTAGTGTCAGCTAAGGATTCATTTTATTTGAATAAATTTGTTAGAAATGGATTTTAACATGATGGATGTGATGATGAAGATATGTGATGATGCAGCAATAAGCTGGCGTAATATTTCCTGCAATAATAATAACATAATTATAATATAATACTTTAGCCGAAATAACGATGATATATAAAGCATTGCATACAAACAACGAATGTATATTTATATCTCCTTGATTGCATGTTTGCAACATAAAAGTAGATGTCTCACTAACTTTTTCTAAGGAACTACAATTTTCATCCCCTTTTATTCTTTAGTTGTTCCATTTTTTAAGTGTTTCAACAGCACTATGTATTCTTCTTTCTTCTTAATAAAAGTACGTAACGGTAATACTTGAATACTGTATTATTATAAGCCGACAGAATTTACCTTAGATCAAGTACTTCGTACTTAATTTACAAGAGGCAACCTGCTGACGCAACATACATTAATATTATACAATTATTGATGATAATCAAATGACGCGCCGGTCGTGCTGTTATTCGTACAGGCAATTTATGGTCAAAAATATGATCAAAATCTATTATAAAAAAAGGCAAATGTTAAAGTTTTTCTTACCCAATGCTTGATACTCAAAGAAAAAATTATAATATTACAGTATTGGTCATATAAATAATAAATAAAACGTTATCAAGAGTGACGTTATTATTTATGTTTAGAGAAACGAAACGTTGCTGCGAATGAAACTTGCATTGAACGAATGAAACAATGACAATGTTCGTATTTTATCTGTGGATGTTATTTGATTCTGGTACTAGCTGATTCTCGATTAGTCTTCGTTTTGTAATAAGCAGTGAATTTGATACTAGTACATCGTATTAAACCTGGTTCTGTTAGTTCATAGTTTAAACCCAGTACTATTGAGTTTTTTGTAATAAGATGGTCTAAGTTTAGCCTCAAAAAAAATCTAAGTTTTTGGATATTGCAAGCAGTGAACTACAACGCCCGAAATATAAAGAACAAGCATTCGGAGATAGCGTTTGTGATGATTTAGAAAAAATGGAAGAAAAGCAGTAAATAATTGCAAAAAGACTAATTGCAGATATTTTATACCACGGTAGACTGGGGAACTTGAACGAGCAATGTAGTTTTTCTGTGGAAAGGGCTTCTGAAAACGTAACATTAACATTAACGTCACATGCCAGCAATACTTATTATACATTGCCCATACAGAATTTAAATACAGTACAACAACCAATCAACCAACCAACTTCACAACAAGAATACAACTACTTATTAAACGTTGGTAATTTCCAGCCACCAGCTACGCAAACATCATCAACGGGACTACGTTCTTTGCGTCCTGATATCCACATTCTACAAGATGTTGCAATAGATGAGACTGGACTACAAGATTATTTAAAATTTAAAAAGCAATGAATAAATCTTACCTTAAGAAATTCGTTTTTTAATGCCTTAAATAATTCCCTGCAAGTTTCTGGTATTATTTTTCCCAATAGCTGCGGCGATATCGCACAAGAGAATTTCATATCTGCATACGTTCTTCCAGTTAGACATGTGCGCCGATCGGCGTGGCGCACGCCGCCGGTCATTTTACCCACGCCGACGCCGCCGGAGTTTTCATCGGCGTCATCGGCGCCAAAATTCAAATAACATTCTAGATTAAATAATGCACTTTATTTATCAAAAGTGGTTTGTATTTTTTGCTTAATTAGTTTTTCTTTATTTAGTTATGTGGCAACACTGGATGACGTTATTTTCATCGGTTAAGTCCTACTTCAGTAGACAAAATTATATTTATACATGATAATTATGACTTGTGTAAGAAGCAAGTACAAAAGCTAAATAACTTGCATCTTGCTCTTAATTTTTTTCATTTTCTTCCCTTTTTTGTACTAGTTTGAATGTGGCCATAGAGATTTTTTTTGTTATTAAAATTTTGATTTTATAATTGTATTTACTATTGACAAAATATGTCTCGTCATAATTTAAAATATGATTCATTTGATCTCTAATAAGCGTGCCATATAATGTGGATTAAAAGTGAATAAATAAAAACTTTAAGTGGTATTTAGACGTCATTTACTTATTTTAACCATCCACGCCGATTACGCTGATGACGCCGCCGCCGCCGACGAATAAGATGCAAGACGCCGCCGCCGATAAAATGAGCAACGGCGCACATGTCTACTTCCAGTAGCTAAATATCTTAATGTAGCAGTTAATCTCTCTCTGGCACTGACACTTTGTCTCATCTGAGTGTTTTTTCTTTCTATCGAAGATTCTATCAATTGGAGTAAAGTCTCAAAAGCCCCCATATCCATGCGTAGGTAATTATATAAATCTCCTGGTTCTTGAACCTCCAATTCTTTCAATAAAGACATATGACTGTATTTGTTTCTCTCTAGATACCAGTTTTTGCACCACACTCTTTTCTTATTTCTTTCTTCCATTGCAATTACACCACCAATAATAGCTAGTCTCCGTCTTCTTTCTGCCATCGTGTCCCAAAGCACCTCAGTTGACCGAACTGCAGCTCTGCAAATAACTGATGCCCGTTCCTGTGTGTGTTCAATACGGGCAAGGGGCCGGGCAGGGCGCCCGCCGGGCGGCCCGCGGGCAGTCTGATAGTGAATTCCCCGCTTAACCGGCAACTGAACGACCAATTACAATTGCATGTTTAAGTGTATTGCGTCCATATTTGAAATTTGCTTGTGTGCGTAAATGCGAAGGTGGGGCGCGTCATTTCAGCTTAGACAATCTCTACTGCTGCACTACCGATACAATGCGGGGGGGGGGTTGCTCGGCACGCGCGGGCGCCTCGTATCTAACAGAAGCGACAGAAGACGCAGGGGAGACGCACGCTCGTCGCGCGGCGAATGCATTTCTATATTTTTGTTGTTTTTACGTTAATTTTTAAGTTATATATACTCGAAAAAAGTTAAAATGTCATCTATTATTATATATTCTATAAGTCGGTGAAGTCATGAGTACCTACGGGAGCTGTTTTGACAACGAGTTGCAAGTGTTGTGACGCAACGCTTCGGCAGAGTCGTCGAGTTGATTTAATTTTTTTAATAGACGGTACGCCAACGCCATATTTCGGCGTTTGATAGAATCTACCCTACACAGCGTGGCGGGGATGTCTAATAAGAAGAAACGTGGGCTGTCAGCTCAGGGCAGTTCGTCGCGATCCACCGTGCGGAGAACATCTTCAGAAAGTAGTGCTGTTTGTGCGTGTAGAGACTATCTCGCGTTCCTGATTGAAATACTTCGTTTGTTGCTCGCTACCCAACTACGCCCACTCATCATGTTATCGGAAGAAGACTCACATGCTGATCGACGGCACAACCCGACATTTAATATTGTTATTTGAAGTGAGTTATAAGTTTTTTTAAATAAACGTAATAATTTGCACCCTTACCGATGTATAGTATCGTATGTTATATTTACTATAGTTTAAGTTGTTTTAACGAGTAAAAAAATATCGTATGTATTAGATAAAATATTTTACACCGGAACCGAATTAAAAATTATATCGGAACATGCACATACCATGTTTTACGTTAACGTTTTAAATTGTTTTTTTGTCGTATATACTACTTCGTTAAATTATGTAACTTACTACACTATACGTGTTAATAAATCTCCAAATTTAACCAATTTCATTTTCTTTTTACAGAATCACCTATGCCAGTGTATGCAGATATGGGTGCTATTGACGGAATGATGAATTTATTGTCGGATTCAGAAGTAGGTGACAATAACATCCGTCAAGGTGGGTACCTATAAATCGCCAATAAGTACTTTAAAAAAAAACTGTTGCATGCACTAATATATTATTATTGTGATAAATAATTTGGTAACCGTAAATAGTTTTTTTTTTTCAGGTTTGGAATCGGAAATCATTTTAAATTTTGATATAAATTCCGAAGATGCACTAAAAGTTACTGACACAGAAGAGAATAGAACAAAAGGGGAACCATATCAATTTCCTGGTAGGTATATAAACATGAAATGCATAAATTATATGATTCAATAGGTACACAATATTAACCAAATAATTTATTATTTTTAGAATCAATCGAGGATAATAGTAACTTGTCCAATGAAAATAACACACCCATTCCATCCCCAGAGTGTGCTACAAACCTTGGTATATTGAGAATGCTATACAAGAACCGCATTCAGTCCTTTCATCCAATACCGATCTACTATCTACACCCCAGGCAATCACCCCGTTTTCTTTATTTTCCGAATCGACGCAGAGTTGTTCTAGAAAACGAAAAAAGATTTCTCGAAAGGATGTAGGTAATATAAGACGTTGACATGTTGCAGATTGGATTGATAATAAGAGGAAGAAGCTAAGAAATTAAGGCAAAGAATATATGAGTCGCGATGGTACCACTAGGCCTGCGAAATCATTAAAACTAGGGATGGGCCGAAATTCGTTTTACATTCGGTTTAACCGAACTTCGGCAGCTTGAACCGAACTTCGTCATTCGGCCGAATTTCGGTTAAAATGCCGAACATTCTGCACTAAATATACTTGCACTATCATAATAGAAATTAATGAAAAAACATAAACATATAACAGTAACAGTGAAATAAAATAAGTCTGATATACTCATAGTCATTTATTTGAATTATTAAAAGTCATACGTGATAAACAAAAAACTTAAATTGGTCTTTTAAACTACCAGCCTCAAAAATCTTTGGTTACTAAATCAAACTTTCTTTCTTAATCAAAAACAAAATGTTTGTGCTCTTCTCAACAAGTCTTAGAAATCTCTCTTACTTAATCAAAAAACAAAATTAAACTACTTTTCTACACAATAATAACAAACCATTAGAAATCTCTCTTACCTAGTCAGAACACACAATGAAACTGGAAGATCTTAGAAATCTTTGCATAGGTAGGTACTTAACTTAATAAAAATACTAAATTATATTGGTCTCCTTAATAGTTGGTCTAAAAAAAATCTTAACCAGACAATAGCTCGTCTTCTTCTTCTTAGAGTGTCGATCAATAGCAAAGTCAAACTTTTACGGACCAGTACTCAGCCACGCGGACAGCATTCTCAGTGGCGTTATTCAGGTCCTCGCGTGTACAGGCGGCAGGACACGCTGGGCAGCTCAGCAAGTGAGTCATGGTTTGGGGAGAGAAGCCGCACTCACAAAGCTCGAGTGTGCTGTAACCCCATCGGTACATGCTTTCTTTACACCGGCCGACTTGGGTCCGGAGTCTGTTTAATGATTTCCACGTCGGCCATGGTAAACTGTTACCGGGAGGAAGGTTTTCGAATAGTGTGTTGGGGGGTTGGGGTTGGGTATCTCTCCTTCTAGAGTTGGAGCCTGGTCTTGGAAGCATTGCCGCGCAGAGGCTTTACTTCTTTTACAAGACTATGCCGACTTTTAAGCCTTTGTGCTACCGGAACATAATGGTGCTTTGGGTGTCGTGGGTCTTTTTCCATTTTGTCCTTTTCTATGGACTTCTGGAGGGGCAATGCCGGCTAGTGAGTACAGCATGCCAACAGGAGTTGGTTTTAGACAGCCTGTAATAATCCGGCATGTTTCATTTAATGCTGTATCCACCAGATTAGTGTGCGCGGAGCGGCTCCAGACCGGGCTGGCATATTCGCCAGCCGAGTAGCTAAGAGCCATTCTGGTTGTCCGTAGAACGTGCGGCGATGCTCCCGACTTAGTCGAAGTTAGGCGCCGCAGGATATTATTTCTCGCATGCACCTTCATTTTTGTGTTTTGGCAGTGCTGTTTGCACGTGAGGGCTCTGCCTAGAGTGATACCAAGGTACTTAGGACGGGAACAGTGAGTAACGGGCACGTTTCGCCACGTGATATTCAAGAATCTATTGGCTCCCCGGTTGCGTAGGTGGAAGACGCAGGATTGTGTTTTTGTGGGATTAGGTTTTAAGGAATTGCTGTCGTATGTACCTAAGATCTGTAGTCCTACCGTCAGATGGTTTTCGACTTCTTCAAACGATGATGCTTGGGAAGCCAATGCTAGGTCATCAGCGTACAGAAAGCGTGTTGTGTTTGGTGGTTGTGGCTGGTCATTGGTGTAAATATTAAAAAGAAGAGGAGCCAATACACTACCCTGCGGAAGGCCATTCTTTTGTGGTCTCCATCTGCTCTTCTCGTCCATGAGGTGCACCTGAAAGCGTCTGTTGTGGAGTAATTCGCTTAGTATCCTGGTGAACTGGTAGTCTTGTGTCATTTCTGTTATCTTCCATAGTAGTCTTCTTAGGTTTACTGTGTCATACGCAGCTGTCAAGTCAACAAACACTACTCCAAAAAATAAACAATAGCACGTGACAAGCTGGTGACGTCTTTACAAATGAATGACTAGTTGGCTAACGGCCCCGCGGGGAAGCGCGGAGTGCGGGCGTGGCACATCTAGCAATATTTACAGCAAGTGCGTAAACTAGTCACAACACGAAAAAGCGCGGCGAAATTGAACCGAAGTTCGGCCGAACTTCGGCCGAATTTTTCATTTTTACCGAATGTTCGGCCGAAGTTCGTATTCGGCACAGACCACATTCGGCCCATCCCTAATTAAAACCGATGTGTCCGGAGAATAGAAGACAAAAATGTTCGTCGAAAATTAGTCGCGATGAAAGAATGTCCATTTTTAATCAATTCTGGAATTTAGGTAACAGAGAAAAGCTATGGGCTTTTGTAGCTTACTTGGTGCTGAAACAAAAAAAACGTAGGGTTTTTACTGACACACCATCAAGGCGTAATTTTACGTTAATTTATAGACTCAATCCGATTTCATTGTCAGATAATTGTGTGGGCCAAAATCGCAATCGCATAGTTTATGCGATGTATATGTATGCTGCTGCTACTTGTCAGGTTTCTATTCGGCATTGTTTTTTAGAAGTTGGACACACCCAAAATGAAGGTGATAGCGTTCATGCATTAATAGAAAGATCTGCCGAAAACAAACTTATTTACACTCCTCAGGAGATGAAATGAGACTGTAAACCTAACATAGTGGGAGAAACGCAGTACACAAATTTTTCAAATTTTAAGTTGTTGTTACAAGGGAATTGGATCAAGAGTGACAATGGAGATAAGGTACAACAAAATTAAAGAAGTTTTTGTAAAATCAGAAAATCCCAAAAAAATATACTATAAATATGATATGGCTAGTAATGATTATAATGTTTCGTCGGTAAAAAAAAATACGAGGCGGCAATGTTCAACAGATTCTTGTGTGTTAGTTGAACCACTGTACCAAAGTAACCTACCAATTCCTAAAGCCAAAAAAGACGATTAAAATAATGTATTTGTTTACTTGGAATTGGTTACAATAGGTATTTTTTAAGTCATTCAAGAAAGTTGTTTTTACTACTAGAGTCAATTTTAAAATATCTAGTACTTTTACACATTAGTAAATTAGGATTTTTAAAATATTTATAAAAGATATTGACGGTTTCTTAGATGGATAACGTCGAACAAAATTTTGCCATGATTTTCGGCAAAGACGAGGCCGAAAACTATAGGCTGGAGAGGCGTCGCCGTAGTGCAAGTTCTTGTTCCGAGGGCACGTTCCACGGGTCGTATAGGTGTTTTCATCTTACTATATCTACTATTTACATTTATTTTCTTCCTACTATAGATTTCACGGAGAGTACTGCGGCGGAGGAAGTGGAAACCGGAACATCCAATAGTGGTTGGGTGGAAGACCGCGTACAGCCTGCGGAATTCCCTCTTCGAGGTACTCCTGGTTTACTTTTTGATAACGGGGCCGCCATGAAACCGCTAGACTATAAATTATAAGTTGTTTTATACCATCATTTTTTAACGAACTTAGCGGAGTTTACGAATAAACTCGCCATCGATGTCATAAACAAGGGGTATCCCGAAAGTCGATTGAAGAGATGGAAGGCAACAAATGCAGAAGAACTGCTGACATTTTTAGGCGTATAGGGCACCGTTAGGCTCAGTCGCATTAATGCCTACTGGGCAAAATCTCATTTAGTTAATTTTAATTTGAGTAAATACATGAGCAGAAATAGGTTTTCAATAATTTTAAGAATGTTATATTATAATATCCACGATGCCACTGAAAATATTAATAATAAAGTAGACAACCTCATAGAATACTTTAATAATAATATGAAATCTATTGACGGGTCTATGATTCTATTCAGAGGACGACTCATGATACGCCAGTACATAAAAAACAAAAGACATAAATTTGGCATTAAATTGTACGTATTAGCTGACCCTAACGGACTCATTCATAGGATCCACATGTATAAAGAGTCAGCTGATACTGAAGTTGGTGGTACTGACCATGTCAAGAAAGTCGTCCTCAACTTAAATGCTGGTCGCTCGTTATACATGGACAATTTTTATAATAGCGTCGACTTAGCCGAAACATTGCTAAGCAAAAAGACGCATATTACGGGTACTCTTCAACCCAAACGCAAAGGAAATCCGGTAACGGTGACCAGCAAAAAGTTGCCCAGGGGTGGTCATATTTATAGGAGAAATGGGAAGGGTGTATGCGTCATGAATTGGAAAGATAAAAGTAATGTTTTGACCATTTCCATAGAGCATACACCTGACCCATGTAATATTTATAATAGGCGTGGTCGTGTCGTGTCGAAGCCAAAAATAATAGTAGAATACAACAAATATATGAAAGGCGTTGATTGACACGACCAAATGCGAGCTTACTACCCCTGTGAGCATAAATCCATTCGGTGGTATAAGAAAATAGGTATCCATATTTTTCAAACAATGTTTTTAAATTCATTTTTCATGTATAAATACGGGACCGGCAAAACTTCATCTATGGAGACATTTCGAAATGAAGTTTGGCAGGCAACTTTTATAATAAATGACTCAAGTGCTTTCAAATGGTGAGTACTGATCGGCATTTTGTGGCGTTATTAATATGTTCCGAGACGGGCATTCGTCCAGCCCGTGCGTAGCTCATTTTGACTGCAAAAACGCCCGCTTAATAACTCTTACATTAGGCCCCAAAATACCGGTAGTAATACCGGATAAAAAACATATCCACATAAAGGACCATTCCAAAATTAATATGGTATGGATCATAGTATGTTATGCGCTGGATGATCTTTGTAGACCATCCAGATCAACCATTTTTTAATAAAATTATCTTATAAGGCACACTGAAAAAAAAATTGTTATACCGTAATATCGTCATTTTAATAAAGATGATAAAAAATAATATCTCGTTTCATTTCAAATCTTAAATATTTCCTGAGATTTGGTAAATCCTTAAGTGCTGGTGACTTATTCAGTAAATTTAATTTTCATTCCCAGTGTTGCCAACTTTAGGAGTGGATTTTTTTCGTGTGTAAGCATTTACGTATAAAAATAACAGTATAAATTCCTTTGTTATGTAAAAAATCTTTACAAAACAAAAAAATAGAACATTTATTTTTAGGGAGATTTCAAAAAATATTTTTGTTTGGTTCAAAAATAAAAAATCAAAAATATTTTTATTTCGAGTAGACCTTTACAGGTACTTTTAAAACGTTAATGACTCTAGTTGCTCGGTTCCAAGGTGTCATTCCTATGGAGAAGAACCGGCAAGAAACTCCATAGGTTACTCTTTTAAAAATGGTTATATTTAAATAATATTGAGTAAATAAATGCAGGGTCTTTCCTGGACTGGCCTTTTTAAGATAGAACCAGATCGACCTGAGCAAGCCTGTGCCAACAGATGGCAAGCATGCCTCGAATAGCTCATGCAGCTTTACCATTTTCGAGGGAGCTGCACAACCCGACACACAACAATACCACCAGTGACACCATAAAAATATGTGGGGCAACAACTTACTCAAATCGCCAGATTGCAAAAAAACTATATCATAGACTAAACGATGTAGGTACAATAAATAAGAATCAAATTAAAAGAGTTAATAATAGTCCTGCGTTGGCAACACAGGTCATTACATTAATATCCTGTGCCACCTGTCAACTGTACAGTGAACTGTTTCGTTCGACTGACTTAATATGTTACTTGACAGGCGAAGATAAATGTAAGTTTTTTTTAACTTTTTAACATAGACCACATAAATAAACAAGACGTAACCCTATCAACAATGGCTTGAGGCCCGTCTCGTAAACGTGTGTATGTGTGATGTTTGGACGTGATGCGTCATTGACGAACTAGCTCAAAGGGCTCAAACAAATCGCCGAGGTGTAGTTTTGGTTATAAATGTGTGCGCGGAACCGTGTATGTACAACAGTACAGGGCGAGGTTGGCTTTACTTCACTATATTGTCCGCAGAGCTAAGTCTTGTTTTTTTATGAGGTCTATGCTTTTCAACTGCCTTTTCTCTTTACTTCGGCGTATTTCTAATGCTTAGCTTGTTAGTAAACCATGAAACCAAATCAATATTCGCCCGAAGTGGTGCCCGACCCACGGACCTGCGTGGACGGGCACTGCCACAAAAGGAAATGTGGCAGGGCCCACTGCCGCAGGCAGTACACCAGGCGGGGCCAGTGCTGCGGGCGGCACTGCCACAACCCTAGGGTTAGGCTCCGCGCAAACGGGCCACCGACCACAGCCACTGGTGGCCAGCGACAGCCACATAACATACTTTTTCATATATTTTGTATAGACGCGCCGCACACGTGTAGCCGGTGGCGGCCACTCGCTACAGCAGTGTCCGCGACGCGCCACTAGTGGTCGCTACGGGCCACACAAAACGCTCACAGCCGCCACTGTCGCACTGCTCCACCCCCCGCGCAGTTAACCGTTAGACGTTCTACGTATCGCACGCGTCACCATGGAGCACGACGCCTCAATGGATGTTGATACATTTATTTCGGCAATCCATGCACGTCCCGCTATTTGGGATCTACATTCTGATCTGTACAGTAATAGAAATGAGAAAATAAAAGCCTGGGAAGAGATTTGTTATTTATTTATTAACAATTTCAAGGACAAAAATAGAAAAGAAAAAAGCACCGCAGGTTAGTTAACATTTGAAATATTTTGTATCGTATTTATTCACATTCTGTTTTCTTGCCATGGTATTGATCCTTCATTCATAAAGTAATCTTTTAATATGTCTCGTGTAGTACATGATCGTAAAGTTGGTATACCTGTATCTTCTACATTTTCGAATCCGACTACATTCAGCGTGTGTTTGAAATTGTAACCATCTCTTTTACGAACAAAGTTGTGCAAAATGCAACACGTTTTTACGATATCTTCCGAGAATTTAATAGATGTATTTAATGGGCGATGAAGTATTCTCCATTTGTTGGAAAGTAAACCAAATGCACATTCTATGCAGCGCCTAGCACGACTCAGCCTATAATTAAATATTTTTTTATCTGAAGACAAATCTTCCCGCATAAGGTCTCAACATGTGATCGGATAAACCAAATGCTTCATCACCAACAAATGAATAATTTAGTGCTGGACAGTTACCAACTGGTCTTTCTGGGGGTATATTAATAGATTTGTCTTCAATTCTTTTAAACAATTCACTCTCTTTAAATATAGTTGAATCCGATGCTTTGCCGTAGCAACCAATATCTACGAATGTGAAAAGGTAATTAGAGTCACAAACAGCCAAAAGTACCATCGAAAAATAATTCTTATAGTTGTAGTATAAGGATCCGCTGTCAAATGGATGAATAATTCTAATATGTTTTCCATCGATAGCACCTAAGCAATTGGGGAAATCAGTGTTTTGTAGAAACCCACTAGCTATTTCGTTCCACATATCTCTCGTTGGTTCTGGTATACATATAGCTTTCAACCTATTCCAAATTAGTTGGCATGTTTCTTTGACTATCATTCTCGCTGTAGATGCACCACGATAGTACGTCGTTTCAAAATCTCCAAATGAACATCCGGTGGCAAGGTACCTGAAACAAATAGCAAGTTCTATGTTAAATACAGTATTGTTGAATAATAATACGATTTTTTATAGCTGCCACATTACAACGAAAGTGGAAGAGTCTCCGCGATAGTTTCAACAGAGAAATTGGGAAGCAAAACAAAAGCGGATCTGGAGCATCAGGCAGAAAAGAATATATATATTTTAAACAATTGTCTTTTTTAAAACGTCTTAAAAATGTGAGATCTACTACAGATGAAGAGATTAATGAAAATGATTCAGAATTAAAACAACCACAAGAACTCAAGAATCAAGAAGAATCTTGTTCTATAAGCAGTTCTAGGAGACGGGCAATGAAAAAAATATTGATAAAACAGAAAACGAAATCTTGCAACAACTATCGGACAATTTAAAAAAAAAAAATGAAAGACCTGAAGATGTAGATCCTGATAAAGATTTCTTGATGTCAGTCTTGCCGGATATTAGAAAAATTCATGATGATTTTAAAATTGATTTCAAGAGTGAAATGTTACAGTTGATTAAGAAGTACAAAATGTATGAACCTATTCATAATTACAGATCTTACTCATCACAGTCTTATGGATATTCTACACAAAACACAAATGCTTATACAACAAATCAGGCTACTACATCAACTGCGATGTCTTCTCCATCGGCATTGTCAAATTATTCAAACCATAGTACGGATGATAGTTCTATAATAGAAAATTTGTTTGATACCGAATCTTGAAATTGATTAAAAGGCCGAATTGTTACAGTTAATTAAGAATTACAATATGTATAAGTTTTCCGAAATTACGAATCTTATTCATCATAATAAATATTAAAATATTAAATGTGTTTTACTTACTTACCTTAATGTGATTGCGAGTCTTTCTGCAGGGGCGATGCTTTCTCGCATACTGGTATTTTGCCGTATTAATCCATCTTGTAACACTAACAATAGTTCTTGAAATGTAGTCAAACTCATTCGATAATGTCTAAAAAACTTTTTTGGATATCTTTGTAGATTATCGAAGTGCAAGTTATGTTTTACTGTAGGACCAGTTAAAATTGGATGAACCCAATACAGGCGGCGACGGCGTTGTCTACGTCGTCTGCGTATTAACAATAATAGCGCGAGCAAAGTTTCCGTGTCGGAGTCCATCATTAGACTGCGCAGCGAAAGCGGGCGGGTTATAAAATGTGGCGACTTCCAAACACCGGTGGCGGTCGCTCGCCTCTGATACTGTTACAAATAAGGCGGTAGCGCGCGACAGCCACCGGTGGCTGTGGTCGGTGGCCCGTTTGCGCGGAGCGTTAGATGCCGCAGAGTGCCATGTAATAAAATAAAATGCGCGAGGTGTCGCCTTTTCGAGTTTTAGTTTATTTTATTCTCCTAATATTATTATTGAAATTGGTAATTTATTTACCTACAGTAAACTGTTTAAGAGCACAAATCAACGACATTAGATCACAAGACAATGAAAATAGTATTATAGTCCCATTGAAGGATTTAGCTATTAAAGAACTAAATAACCGTTTCGGCTAAATCGAAAACAACCTAATATTGGCAGTTTCCACCTTATTGGATCCAAGGTTCAAAAACATTCATTTCACTGACGCAAATGCCTGTTGCTCGATTTATATCATTTATTAGAAGAACAGTAAATGCTGATGATGCTTCCCCACCCACAGACCCGCCTTTAGAGTGAAAATGAATTGGAAAAGTATGGCTTTTGGAGTCTACATAAAAAATTAGCTCATAGTCAACCAAATAGGCACCGCGATGAAGCTGGACCATACCTTGCAACTCCGGTGTCTTCTTTAAAATCGCACCCATTCGAACAATGGAGCGATATGAAGACGGTGTTCTCTAAATTATATGCCATGGCCACCAAATACTTAATTATACCCGGAACATCAGTGCCGTCTGAAAGACTTTTTTTCAAAGGCTGGGCCTTGATAACTTCTGCAAGAAACCGTCTCACTGGGTCACGCGTTTAGTATTAAACTCCATAACTATTTAATTGATAAAGTTACATAAAATCTGTTTTTTATTTTTTAGAAACAAAGAGTCTTTGATGAAAATGTGGGAGAAATTAAATATTGAGAACAAAAAATATTACGCTCAAATAAAAAATAACACTACACAAACAGGGGGTGGCCCATTAATTTTAAAAATTGATCCTGGTCTGGAACAGGTGTGTGCTATTCTTGGTCGAGGGTGCACAGGTGTATTATATACAGGTGTATTAGTTTTTGTACGGAAATTATTCATTTCTACGAACAAGAATGGCTAATCGGTAAGTCAACGACCTTACATTTACACGTAATTTAAAATTATAATACGGTATTTCTAGCAAAATGCTCTTTGAATCATTATTTCGATATGTTCCAAATGTGTCACAAGTGTTATATTTGTAAATACGTACAATCTCACTAATCCGGCACTTCGATAGATCGGCACGTCCAATAATCCGGCACCCTCCGCCCACGCCTCCCTCACCCCTCTATACCTGTGCGCTTGGTCGCTGCGTCGTCGACTAGCAGTCTAACCTCAAAACTTATCACGTGCACGTGCTAACGTATTTGTTTTTTTCAAGTGAGAATAGTTTATAGTTATATACATTTATTCTCTCTATGAAATGCTTTATTTTATTTATTACCTATGATTTTTTCAGTATAATCCAGTAATCCGAACATTCCAATAATCCGGCACCCTCCGGTTTTTAATAGTGCCGGATTAGTGAGATTGTACTGTAATTGACTAAATGTTACGAAATATTGAAATAAATATTCAAATCTCGAGCGACCAGTATCTGGCTCCGCGCCACTCCGCGTCATTCGGCCAAGGTCAGTGCGTTGGACATTTTTGTAGGTGGATAAAATAATATGGATACGACTTCTCAACGATTGTGAATAATTGTGATGCATATTTATTTTAATTTATTTTTCATTTGTTTTGATTTTTAACCGACTTCAAAAAAAGGAGGATGTTGCATGAAATCCGTTAAATAACTTTGAAAATGGTGGAGATTATTTAAATTCATTTACAATTTTGCGGACCTAGTTTGTACGCATCATGGTCAAATATTTAGGTAAATCTAAAGGTTTTGGTCAACGATTCGACCCTCCTGTCGCATACCCGTATTTGAGTTTCCTCGCAAATGAATGTGGAGATTACGTTCGTAGTGAGGTTGCTTTGGCTGACATTCGAAATGACATAAAGGATTATCATTCAATCAATGAACCATGTCACGATGCTGAAATGCGCATTGCTATCGCAAAGGCGACAGCTGCGTATAAGTTTGACACTCCAACACCATTAATTTTACTTGTTTTGAATTTTTAACCGACATCAAAAAAAAGGGGATGTTGCATGAAATCCGTTACATATATTTTTTAACTTTGAAAATGGTGGAGGTTTGAGCTGGATTTAGCATGTTATTTATTTGCATGTTAATTGCTTTACTAGACAAGTAAGAACTCGAGGGCCCCGAAGTGGAAGACGCGTGCGTACCCGTGGCGGGAGGAGAGGTGGTGATGGGAGTGGTGGGAGTGGCCAACTAACAGGGACTGCCGACCAGGTTCCGGTGGAACAGGTGGCGGCAAGTGAACGTGGTCGTGGTCGCGGTCGCCGCGGTCAAGGACGCCGAATTTTCGATTCAAGGAGACCTCAACCACTTGCAGAGTCAGTCACATTTTATGCTATTCTTAACTTTTTCATCAATAATACTAGGACAGCATTTTCATCAAAATTTTAATGTTTTTTATAGGATGACACTGGTGAATATCGAAAGCCTCCCTGAGGGGACTCCTTTGGAGACACCTCTCCACCACAAGAGGAGGCGCGTTTGGAGTCCGTAAGTGATTTTACTTGAATGTGTTAGTTGAAGATATCATTTTGATTGTTCTATTAGTAAAGTTATTAATATTTTAACTAGGGCTACCTCGAGACCAAATTTACCGGTGCCGGAGTCGGTGGACGAAACTCCTATAGCTCTAGCTGGAAGCACCTCCACATTCTGCATTTTTGGCATGCCATGTCCAACCACCTTCTCCTGGATTGTAAGTTACTTACCTTCTTTTCTATTTATATCCTATTAGAATGAACAAGGTAACAGAGCTGAGTTTTGTTTCAGGTTTGTGGAATGTGGAGGTAGCTCGACTGTAAGCTCGCCGATTCCAACGCCGACCCAGCGTCCTCGCTCTCATCAGGCCCTCCGGAATGAGGAAATTTTGTTACACATTAATTATGGTAAGTAGCTGCTGATTTCATAAAGCTTCTAACAAGGTTAACTTCAGTAGGGGACAGTACATCAACCAATCGTTTGTTCATCAGGAAGTGAACCGGAGTCTGATGAGAGTGATGAAGAAGAGTTCATCCAGCCCTTCATCTCTAGGACGCTGCGGATAGCGTTGGAAACGCCAGAAGACGATATCGACGATGTCCCCGCTGCTCTGGACCGTCCAACCGCCAGCGGAGAAACGGAGGGGCCAATTTTTTTTTATTTTAAGTGGACAGCGTTTCCTAATCCTCCAATTCGACCTGAGTTGAGGAGAGAAACGTTTTCCGACAGTAATGTAGGTCCAACGACTCCATGCGTTGACCCCTATGACACGTTCATCGCCATTTGGGATCAACAACTTGTGGAGCACATTGCCTCGGAGACGAACAGATATGCGCAGGAAGTGGCACACCAGATGCTCCTTAACCACGATCTCCATCCCAACAGTCGTATTTGCGAATGGCAAGATACGAATGTAGATGAAATCTACACGTATCTTGTCATTCTGCTTGCGATGGGGATCGTGGTAACGAGCCGAGTTGTGGAGTACCGGATTGCCAAAACTGACGTGTTCTGTACTCCCGGTTTTAGCGTACACATGTCACTTAGAAGATTTCAGCTTCTGAGTAAATGCATTCATTTTAATAATAATAGGGACATGTGTACGCTAGAGCTGGACGCCTCCGAGGCAAAACTATTTCAAATTAAGCCTATTCTGACGCATCTTAATGATAAATTTAAAGCGAACGAGGGTTTGGTATAAAAAAAAATCCGTAGATTACTCAATGTGTCAGTTTTAAATTCCTATATATTAATTAAAAGATCTTCATCTTCTTGTAATATTACTCACCGTTCATTTAGACTACAATAATTAAATCTTTACTTCATAGACATTCTGCTCCTTCTTCTTCTTCTTTTGTCACGCCTGCACTGCGTCCGTTGTATGAGGCCAAACGACATTTTGTGGCCGAGTACCCGTTTCTTCCTGGGCAGTCCGTCCGGCAACGGCGGTTATGTCGTGTGTGCAAGAAACGGGTACATACGTTTTGTGCAGGTTGTGACAAGCCTGTATGTATGATATCTTGTTTTTCCTCTCTTCATTCCTAGAATTCTTATTATATATGTTTATACCTTTATATTTATATATATTGTACCAAACCCTTGTTCCTTTTTATAAGTAGGTCACAGTGGCGCAAATTAGGAGAAGACTTTGCCCAGCAGTGGACGTCAACTGCATCATCCTCATTTTATTAGTAGTACCTGGATCACCGAGCTTTGCTCGTTTTTTTTGGAAGGGTTTTTTTAGAAAATATATTTGAATACGAATTACATACTGATGAAAATGAGGAAGTATACCTAAATAATATATTTCGGTCTTACCAACATAACAATAAAAAAATTTGAACTGGTTATTTAAATAAAAAATCACGAGTGCAATTAGTTTATTATTTTATTAGAAACAAATACCTACTTACTTTTTTACAGCTTATCAATAAATCACAAATAACATTAAAATAAAAAAATGTTTTAGAGACTCTAAATTATCATGGCGTTAAGAGCAAGCCGTACTCTCTAAATCTGAAAATAAATAATAATCGAGCGGATTAAGATCGAGGCTAGACGATGGCCAGTCTTCAGCACTGATGAAGTCCGAAACGTTCAATTCCAACCAAGACTGCGTAGACCGAGCTTTATGACCCGGCGCCGAGTCTTGCTGGAAGAGAGAATAGACTTAATCTTCGTTATTGAACATGGTGTTGTTAAGGGGCTTCACTACCTTCTCAAGAATGGTATCTTGATAGTTGATACCCTTGTGCTGATGTTTTGATACCTTTTTCACAAAAGTATGGCTCAGTCACTCCTTCATAGCTAATAGCTCACCAAACCATCACTAAAGTTGGATAATGCCTACGTTGCACTTTGTCGACTAATTGGGAAACTTTCTTAGAGCTGTGAGCATAAATACGGTCATTTTGTTTGTTAAATAGTTGCTCAATTGTAAAAAAAATCTCATCCGTAAACAATTTTTTTCTGTACTCTCCTTTTGCGAACCGCTTCAGTAGTTGTTTCGATTTTACCAGCCTATTATTTTTGTAATTATTAGTTAAGAAATGACCAGTACGTCTCTTAAAGGCTGCAAGTCCTAAATCAGCTTTTAAAATACGAGACATGGTTCTAGGTGCTAGTATCTTCATCTCCCGAGATAAAATCTTTTGCTTTCGGACAGGATTTCTTCGAATTTTTTCCCTTACTGCTTTGACAACCTTTTTCGTACGAATACTACGTGGACGGCCTGATCTTTTTTTATGTTACAAACAGACGAGGTCTCAATGTATTGGCGCCAAAATGAGAAAACACAATGAACAATCATATAAAAATGACAGATTCCAAATTCAAATGTAATATTTTGTTTATTTTCAATGATGGCCGTAAATACAAGAATTGATCGTTTAAAGATTTAAGATTACTGAAAACACGGATAAAACGACATTTTCTGAAAATGAATCCTAGCTAGATCGATTTAACGCCCCCGAAACTCCCTGCATACAAAATTTTATGAAAATCGTTGGAGCCGTTTCCGAGATTCAGATTATATATATACAAGAATTGCTCGTTTAAAGATATAAGATAAGTGCGGCTCAGCGGTCGCATAGTTTAGCAAACTTAGTAAATACACCGCCATCTGAAATTCTTCCATAAGCACAAATGTTACAATTGTAAACAACATGGCCACTATCGTAATCAATGCGATAATAACAAAGATAAATCTTTTAAGAATACAGAAAATAAATCGTCAAAAACAAGTAATGCGTTTAGTGCCGTGTTTTTAACACAATATTTGATAAGAGTGACTGGTATGTCGACTCTGGTGCCAGTTCGCATTTGACTTGCAATAAAGATTGGATGATCGACACGTGTTATTCTGGCTTCACGAAAGAAATCATGGTTGCTAACCAGAATAAAATCCCAGTGCTGTGTTGTGGAAACGTAAACATAACAACGTCGACTGAAGATTGTGATTTTAACATAACTGTTGAAAAGGTGTGATGTGTTCCCGAGTTATCTACTAACTTATTGTCTGTGAGCCAGTTAATTAGGCAGACAAGGTGCGTTTCACTAGCAAAGGATGTGAAATATTCAACAAAGATGACACTCTAGTAGCTACTGCATTGCTTGTGAATGGAGTTTACAAACTGAACATTTCTACTTGTTTGGCCGCAGCAGTAGCAGAGTCTTCAGAAGTTTGGCATCGTAGATTGGGACACGTCAATAGTTATAAAATGAATAAAATGCAGGATGCTGTGGAGGGAGTCAAATTTATCGAGACAGCCAATATCAACAAGTCTAGCATAGTGTGCTGTGAAGGTAAGCAAAGTCGTTTGCCTTTTGCTCATGAAGGGAATAGGAGCAGTAAGCTATTGGAAGTGGTACATAGTGACATCTGTGGCCCGATGGAGAATGTATCTCTAGGAGGATCTAGATATTTCTTGATTTTTGTTGATGATCACAGTAGCATGACGTATCAAATCAATCAATCCATCAAAAAACAAATCCTTACACACCTGAACAAAATGGGCTGTGTGAGCGCATGAACAGAACTCTAATTGAGAAAGCCAGGTGTCTTTTGTTCGATGCTAAACTTGGTAAGGAGTTCTGGGCAGCAGCCATTAACACTGCTGTTTATTTACAGAATTGAATGGTAAAAAGTAGATTGAACAATCGTACACTATACGAACTATGGACAGGGGCCAAACCAAACCTCAGCCATTTAAGGATTTTTGGTTGCACCGCCATGAAACACATACCTAAGGAGAAAAGACGTAAGTGGGACAAAAAGGCTGAGAGCGTCAATGTGTTCATCGCGAAGTCTCTGGCGAGAGAGGAATCCTGGTAGAGCTATGAGAGCCAGGAATTGATGCACCCGGAGGCATCGGTGTGCTGGTCTCTGTAATTTCTATGAAACTGGAACAAAATTAACTCTTTACTACCTATCATTTAAAAATATCTGGATAGCAAAGTTCAATTTAGATGCATTGTATTGCAAATTAGATGTTTTATAATTTTCCATTAATATTGACATTCACAAAACAATCACAAAAAGACATTTTATCTTGGATTTCTATTCGATGGTGGTCTTTTCTTTGGTCCTTTCCCCTTTGATTCTCTACTAAGGCGGCTTTTTAAATCCTTTATTTTAGTTTTATTTCTATTTTTTTCCAAATTTACTGGTGATGTCAACACTTCAGCGTGCTGTTTTCTTTTACTCACAACCTTAGCTACTTAAGAAGGAACTGGATAAACTTTATCTAAGATCTTTGAAGGAGTTTCGTCATCACCAGTTTTTGAGACAAATAGATATGTTCAGCAGCTAGGAGCCCAATTGTTCAATAGCAACAACCTCCATCCCAATAATCGTATCAACCAATGGCGCGACACTACAGCTGATGAGATATATACATACTTTGGGATCATACAAGACTTGCGATGGGGGTTGTTGTTAAGTCACGAATGGAAGAGTACTGGAGCTCCATACCGGACATATTCTATACGCCAGGATTTAGCGCACACATGTCGATTAATAGATTTATTATTTTAAATAAATGCCTTCATTTTAATAACAATGAAGACATGTATGCTCTAAATCTGGAAGCTTCAGAGGCAAAACTATTTAAGATACAGCCTGTTTTGGACCATCTAAATGAAAAATTTCAAAATCTTTATAATCTGCAACAAAACATCACCCTAGACGAGTCTCTTCTACAGTGGAAAGGTTGGTTAGACATTAATCAATTAATTCCCAACAAATCTGCTACGGTGGGCATTAAAACTTATGAAATTTGTGAATCTCAAACTGGCTATTTATGGCTACTTCTCCTCTCTCCCACCGCAATTTCCGTATGTGTCTTATAAAATCATTGCTATCTAAATATTCCTCTGTCGCTCATATTCCGCCTGCAATCACACAAAACCGGCTAATAGACATCTCCCACCGCTTGGACGAGTATCTGATGATCAATCGCCAACACCAGCGGCGAATGTGCAAGGTGTGCAAAAAACGGGTGCATACATTCTGTACTGGTTGTAACAAAACCGTATGCATAAAACCCTGTTTTGTTGCTATGCACACATAATTTATCTTATATATTTATGTATATATATTATATTTCTGTTTAATTAATTAATTTATTTAATTAATCTATACTAATATTATAAAGAGGAAACCTTTGTATTTTTGTATTTTTGTATGTCTGTATTGAATAGGCTCAAAAACTACTGGACCAATTTCAAAATTTCTTTTACCATTACTTAGAGGGATTCTTTCGAATCCGTATAGGCTATATTTTATCCCGGAAAATAGATAGGATTTTTCGTGGTAGTGAAAATTGTGGAGTAAGTCGACGAAAAAACTGCCGTACGTTAACGATTCTCGCGAACGCTGCCTAAATGGTTAGAGATGTATGGTTGACTTCTATAGAAAAGTTGTAGAACTCAATAATGCCTACAAAAAAGTCCGCGATAGTATAAACCAAACATTTATATTTAGCCATTATAACCACTTTTCCATAGAATAAAAGTAATTAAAATTATTAGCATAAGTTTATTGATCATATTATCGTCAAATACTAATCCTTATCCAAATAAACTATTTATTGAGCAAGATTGTTTCAATAGCTATAAATTACTTTTTATTTTATTCCAATCGGACAATTCATTCAAAAGATATTACGAATTTAAAATTGTAATTCGTATTAAAATGAATGATGGCCGCCGGCCGATATGAGTCTTTCAATGGTAGGCATCGATCTCAGAAAAGAGTGCTTTTCTCATGGCCAATTATATGTTGCACTTTCTCTGTTATTAAATGTCCACCCGTGCGAAGCCGGGGCGGGTCGCTAGTAATTTATATATATTTAATATTATATTATTTTGGTATCAGATTCTGGCCTGGCACGTACATAAGTACATCATTTATAGGGTTACAAAACCAAACCTTGTTATGGTTAAGTTGTTATCATATTGATTGGCAATAAATTAAATTCAGTACTAAAATGATTAAACAACAATAGTCGAATATCATATCAAACATCTTAATCACAGCATGCAATAAAGATTTTGAAATGTATCATTGGTGCCTTTTCCATACTAACTTACCATGTACCTGACCAATACTTGAACTCTTTGGGCTGAATTTTGCTGTTTTAGATCTGAATTTTTAAAATGTTTTTGTATAGAACTAGTGTTTTTTTTTGTTTTTTAGTTAGCGAATATCAATAGTTAGTCGAATCACTAATATTATTTGAACTAAGTCCGCCGAGTTTACTCTGTGATCGATAGATCTGAGTTGATGCTTTTAGCGCTTATTTTTAGATACATGTTTAGATAGTCAATTCTCACAAAAATATCATTAAACTCAGAGAAATATTCGTTTTCTTATCATTTACGTGAACTAAACTTTTGTTTTTGTTATTATTCTAAGCCACAGGGGCTCAAGTAGTTGCATTATCGGAGTATCAACCTAACGTATTTTTTGCCCCTGCAGCAGGTAGCCGAAAATATACATGTGTTTTAAATAACTTGTCGTGTGAAATAATGTATTGAGAGTTGTGTTTTTTTTTATTTATTATGGTTGAAGAATGTATGTAGAAGTAAATAAAAATTGGTTTTCTTCAAATTATTGTAATATTTTTGAATTATCATGACTTTTACAAAATAAAGTGTGGAAATTTCACTCATCCAAATTTCAATTCAGATTTAACAAAATATTTTATGTAAAATCTTAACTTATTGGTATGCCATCGGTTAATATAATTCAATATAATTACAACGACATATTTTTTTAAATAGCTTTAATAACAAATTTTTGAAATATCGGTATTTTAATATGACGCGCCGATTTTTCGCCGTGACAGAGTACGGCACCGTGACAGATGCGCATATTTGCAAAAAATGGCAGCGACAGTCGAGAGATAATAAGTCAAATCTTTGACCCATTGGGGTTAATTGGTCCATGTGTTGTAGAAGCAAAAATTATAATGCAAAAATTGTGGGTTAATAAATGCGACTGGGATGATAAGGTTCCTCAGGACATAGCAGATCAGTGGTCAAAATTTGTAGATGTATTAAAACATTTAAATTCTTTGACAATGACAATGTGACAACTGTATTATTAATGAAATACATATATTTACAGATAGCAGTGAAAAGGCATACGGTGCTTGTGTTTATATACGCAGTATTGATAGGAGTAGCAGCAGTCATGGTACGCTTATTAGCTTCTAAAAATCGTATAGCCCCTATAAAACCAACAACAATGCCCAGGTTAGAGCTATGTGGGGCGCTGGTAGGTGCAAGATTGTGTACAAAGGTTAAAGAATCCCTTACTATACCAGTTAGCCGATGCGTGTTTTGGTGTGATTCGACAATTGTGTTGAGCTGGTTATCCACACCGTCGACACAACTAAAGCCTTTCGTCAGGCATCGTGCCAATGAAATACAAGAGACCACCCTTGGATCCGTATGGGGGCATTTTTGAGAAAAAGTGTACCTACACGAAATTGTAATGTCCCAGACCATTTTTTTTTTTTTTAACTCCGTCTGTACCCATAAGACATCTAAGGATACGAACGTAAACTTTTATTATGTCCCACGTATTTGTAACCACAATTATAGAGAAATAATAAATATTTATAGTTTAAAATCAAATTTCAAATCTGAGATATTTTCGTTTTCATACTGTCCCAAAAACTTTCAACTCGTTTAAGAGACTATTGATCGATTTTCCCTCATAAGATCTATATGTTTAGATTTTTGTGAGATAAAATGAATTATCTTTCTAAATAATACAAAATTTATCAATACTAATCTTTATTACTAAGTTTTAAATTAATTTGAAAATTTCTCTAAATATGAATAGCGCCTGACAGGTCAGGGTATGTTACGATAATTACGAGAAACTTTAACATTTTGCTCCATAGATTTTTACAATTCATAAAATTGGCAACATTTTGTCCATAAACAAGCAAATGCGAAGCCATTTTGCGGTCAGATGTCAGTGTCAACAACTAAAACTTTCAAGCCGGACGTTGTTAACGGTTTTTAGCCAAATTTTGTGCCAGGGTTTTTTACGCTCTATTATACATGTTCTTTGCTTCGGTGTTACATTTCTTCAACCATTTAGTCGAGTTTTAGCAGAATACAGGTATGTATAAAATTGAGTTGTAAATGTTAAGCTAAAATTCTAAAATTATTTTTTTGTGTTGAGTAATGTTATCTTGTTACGTCAGTAACGTTACAATTTGCGGTGTAACGTATAAGGCTGACAACGAATGTAACGTAACTGACATCTAAAAGTTAGTGACACACTAAGCTTTTTATAATTTTGGAAAAAGATACCTAAGTACCTACAGTTTTATAGAAGTACTTAAGTAACAATTTTTTTTTAGAATGCCGCAAACTGCTGCGGAACGAATGAAACAGTACAGAGAACGCTTGAAAAACAATCCAGAAAAGTATGAAGAACACCGGAAAAAGAACTTGGAGAGAGTCAAAAATAAAAAAAAAAATAATGAAATGAGTGAAGAGGAAAAATTAAAGCAGAGGAAAATGTGGCTTAAACATAAAAAACACAAAGAAAAAGGGATGCTGAGAAAAACAATGTTCCTCAAAAAGAAGATACTCCAGGTAAAAGACGCAAGGCTGAAGGAGACAAATAACAAAAACAACATAATTACCTGGCAACGAAATGTAAAAGACTTACGAACACTTGCAAGAAATATAAAGAGCAAAATAAGAAGTTACAGGCAGTAAATAATTCATTACGAAAAAACTATGCAGGTCAAATATACAATTTAGTAAAAAAACTATGGAATTAGAATGCAAAATAAATAAAATGAAAATACGTGAAGAAGTATTGGAAAATACTCTGACGAGGACTTACCAATCTTGCAAAAAACAAGCAGAAAAACAATTTTTAAAATCTCTTGCTATTAATTCCACTAATAAAACTTACATTTCAAAAATAATAGGTTTGAAAGGCAAAGTCAGAACGAAGAAAAAGCCTAAAGAACGTAATGTTATCATTGAAGAAATCAAAAACTTTTATCTACGAGATGATATAAGTCGTAGCACTGCCGGTAAAAAGGAATGCAAAACCAAAAATAAAGAGAAGCATCAGATTAACATTTAATGGACACAATTCAAAATCAGTACCAAACATATAAAAATGAAGGTGGTAAATATAAGTTTACAACTTTTTACAAACAAAAGCCGTTTTATGTAATTTCTCCACAACTCAGCTCTAGAAATACATGTTTGTGTGTAAAACATGATAATATAGAATTACAGTTTAAGACGCTAAAACAAAATGGCGTGCTTAACCAAAATACTATCAAAGAAGTTTTGTCAGCATTAGCTTGCGATATAAAATCTTACTCTTGCATGTATAATCAATGCGATGCATGCAAGACGCAAAAATTGACATATTATATAATATATAGAAAAACTAGACGAAGAGGTTAATTGGTGTCAATGGGAAAGAGTAGACCATTCATACATGGATAAAAAGCAGCACAAACTTGTTACAACAAAAAAAACTACCAAAACAGCAAAAACTGGAACTTTAAACGACCTAATACACAAGTTTGAAGTCGATGTAAAAGTATTTAAAAAACATTATTTTAATGAAAAGCATCAACAGCAGGAATATCAAAAAGGAGTTCGAGAATTACAAGAAAATGAAGCACTGATCATATGTGATTTCTCGGAAAATTACGAGACTAAAATGGCTGAAGAAATACAAAGCATGCACTTTGGCGCAGCCAAAGGCCAAATAACATTGCACACAGGAATGATATATTGGCAGAACAGGTCACAATCGTTCTGTTCAGTATCGCCTAATAATTCACATCAGCCGCCTGCCATTTGGGCTCATTAACCGACTTCAAAAAAAGGAGGAGGTTCTCAATTCGGATGTTTGTATTTTTTTTTTTTTATGTTTGTTCGGGCATAACTCCGTCGCTTGCCAACCGATTTGAAAAATGATTTTTTTGTTGGAAAGGGTATACTTCCCAAATGGTCCCATGTTAAGGAAACCAGGATCTGATGATGGCATCCCAGGGAAGTCGAGGGGAACTTTCGAAAATCGTATGGGCAACTAGTGCAATTGATTTTTTTGTTGGAAAGGGTATACTTCCCAAATGGTCCCATGATAAGGAAACCAGGATCTGATGATGGCATCCCAGAGAAGTCGAGGAGAACTTTCGAAAATCGTATGGGCAACTAGTAAAAATGATTTTCTTGTTGGAAAGGGTATACTTCCCAAATGGTCCCATGATAAGGAAACCAGGATCTGATGATGGCATCCCAGAGGAGTCGAGGGGAACTTTCGAAAATCTTATGGCCAATTACGGCAATTACTTCACAAATGATTCCTTGATAAGGAAATCAGTATCTGATGATGGCATCTCATAGAAGTCGAGGGGAACCTTCGAAAATCTGCCGTTTCATTAAGCAGCCTCTGACTAGAACGAATACGTAGGCTACTCAATCGTTGTGACCGTTCCTCTTCAGTTTCATTGGGTAGTCGAGCGTGTATTAAAGAAAGACGATGGTCGTAATCTTCTTGACTTTCATTAGCCAATCGAGTATGTATTAAAGACAGACGGCGATCGTAATCTTCTTGACTCTCGTTAGTTAATCGATTGCGAATTAAAGATATACGATGGTCGTAATCTTCTTGAGTCTCGTTGGCTAATCGATTGCGAATTAAAGATATACGATAGACGACGATTCTTTTCTTCTTGACTTTCCTTATTCAACCTACGTAACGTATAGGTCCTCTGCTTTGACAGTCTGATTTCGCGCTGGTCGGGGCTCTCATTTGAAATGCGTTGAGAATTTCTGTCCCTAATTTGTTTTAAGCGTTTTTCTTTTCATTTTTACGCCGCTTTCTCATACGAGAAGCATCTTTACCTGGCCTACCCATATTTTGTGTAAAATTAAAAATGGCACTAAAAATTAACAAATAAAAAATTTTTTAGCAAAAAAAAAAAACCGACTTCACAAAACCTAAAAGCACTAAAAAGATAAAAATAATACTGTAACCTACCTCTATTAATAAACATTACATAACCTACGATTAACCTATAATAAAATTTAACAATTTTTTGGAGTCGGTGCCAAGCAATATACGATACCTAAATAACTATATATTTACAGACTAAGGGCAGACAAATAAACCATAAATCTTACAACTTCTAAATATTAAATTAAATCGGAAATAACAAAAAGTACTTGAATAAAATATAACATAGACTTAATAACTAATATTTAGACACAAAGAAAAAGATAGATACTAATGTGAATACTTAATAATGATTTACATAGAAATCAGTTAAATCAGAGCAACAGTTTAAGCAAAGCAACGCAAGATAACCAAGGAGTTCGACGATAAACTTTAAATCTTAAGTTACGTGAACGTAATGACCAACCTTACTTGGACAAATACCGGTATACGAATGAACAACGCCATCTATCGAGCTTTGTTGTACTAAAACGGAAAAATGTACTGGAATTACCAGTCGTTTCACTACTAAGCTTGGCACCGACTCCAAAAATTTGTTAAATTTTATTATAGGTTAATCGTAGGTTATGTAATGTTTATTAATAGAGGTAGGTTACAGTATTATTTTTATCTTTTTAGTGCTTTTAGGTTTTGTGAAGTCGGTTTTTTTTTTTGCAAAAAAATTTTTTTTAAGACCAATTCGATATCTATATAAACGTCTATATGGATACTATCCGTTTATGAACCCTACAAAATTCATTCTAGGCTGTGTGGGGTATAATTCTTTAGAGGTCAGAAGGAAGTAAGACCAATTAACAACTGAAAACTGATGCTCCGGAATTGCACGACGAGTTGTTAAAAGTTTTTGCACCCATAAACTATAGCCGTAGTAGGAAGCATAGGTTGTTTGCTGGGCCCGTGAGTCACACCGTCGCGCGATCCCAGTCTCCAGTCCCGCGCACACTGTCCGCGCTCAACGCACTCTTGGACGCCAAGCCTGACTGTGATGTGTTTGCGGATGACTGGAAGACGATCCTGTCAGTATGTCTGGAGTATTGTGAGATGAGTGTATGAGTATTGTTGTAAATGTATTTTATAAGTGTAATGTTGTTTTATTACGTTATTAATTTGACCGCGTTGTCAGGTATCATAGTAAAATTAAATGTTATGTACTATTACAGGTCAATTAACTGCGGACGCGGCTGTTACGGCGGATATTATATCCAGAATGGACAAGCTGTTCGACACTTTAAATAGCGACACGGTGGATCTGCGGAGAGGAAATCTTTTCGCGACCAATTTAAAAATTTCTTCACTTCATTTAAAATTTATAAGTGAAATGAAATTGTTTTTACAATCACTAAAATTTATAGGCTCCAAATGCACACCACCATCGCAAATAGGTTGGCTGTGGACACTTAATGGTGTTGAAATTTTGTGGGAGAGTTTGCGCCAAAAACATATATCTATAAAAAGTCTAGCGACTCGAAGGCTACAACAAGATCCATTAGAAAATTTATTTGGCTGCATTCGAGGAAATTGTGGTTCCATCTGCAGTCCTACCACTGGCCAGTTTGTCGCAGGCTTAAAGACAGCTATTTTAAGTAACCTGTCTCATATTGGTGGTGGAAACTGCGAGCTTGACAGCAATGACGTTATTATCGACAATTTTCTTCAGCCTTTTCAGCCCAGACAAGAGACTTCAGCCTGATCTTCGGTAAGGATATTAAATAACGACAACATTCACCAGGAAGTATTTGAGGAGAATGGTGAATCACAAGCATGTGCTTATGTGTGTGGATTCTTGATTAAAAATTTAAATAATGACTGTGAGAAATGTAAAACAATATTTACGACATCAGATCGAACAGTTGTGCATTCCTTTAATCAATTTAAAGAATATAATGATTTTAAAAAATCTTTAAATTACGCAAGTAAAAACTTTGTTCTCTGTGTGGAATTTTGTGCCACCTATATAAATGATTATATGTTAAGTAATGCACATAAAAAAGCATTAATGCGTGAAACATTAAAAATGTTAAAAGTATCCATTAATTTTATTTTTTTAAATGATAGCACGGAGCACAAAGAGTATAATATAAATTATATAATTACAAGTGTCTTTCACATTACGATCAAAAGATTTTGTACAAAAAAAATAGATCATTTTCTCAAGAATTCGCCGCAATAGCACTTAAGAAAAAAAAAATTTGTTAAAACATATCTAGTAGCATGGTTGGTAGGAGCCATACCGTGCAGCTTTGTAACAAAATACTATTTATTATTACAAAATACATATTTATATATTTATATTTATCTATACATATAATAAAACAGTAAAAAAACTGTGTCTGTACATTGAATATAATAAAAAAAAAAAATTGAGAGGGCTTTACAAACAGTTATGGAGCACGAATCCAAAAAAAAAATTCTGTCTGTTTGTCTGTATGTCTGTTTGTCTGTTTGTTTGTACACGCTAATCTTCGGAACTACTGGACGGATTTGAATGTTTTTTTTTTGTTGTATAGGTATTAAGTCTGGGCAACATATAGGCTATAGTTTATCTTGGAAATTTGAACACCTGATGCAGAACCGCAACAGACCAGCTAAACTATAAGAGATACAAAAATGGTACCATAGCAAAAATTGTTCCACGTGATGAGCATTTTCTGCTGAGAGAATAAATTTGAAGATGTGGAACACCTAATGTGGAACTCCAAGAGCCCAGCTACACCATAACACATATAGGAATGACGTCTCAGCAGAGTTGTTCAGCCTGATGAGCACTCTCAGACGTATAAAAATTGAAGATCTGGAACACCTGTTGTGGAACTCCAAGAGCCCGGCTACACCATAACACATATAGGAATGACGTCTTAGCAAAAGTTGTTCAGCCTGATGAGCACTCTCTGTTGACGTATAAAAATTGAAGATCTGGAACACCTGTTGAGGAACTCAAAGAGCCCGGCTACACCATAACACATTTAGGAATGACGTCTTAGCAAGAGTTGTTCAGCTTGATGAGCACTCTCTGTTGACGTATAAAAATTGAAGATCTGGAACACCTGTTGTGGAACTCCAAGAGCCCGGCTACACCTTATCACATATAGGAATGACGTCTTAGCAAGAGTTGTTCAGCCTGATGAGTACTCTCTGTTGACGTATAAAAATTGAATATCTGGAACACCTGTTGTGGAACTCCAAGAGCCCGGCTACACCATAACACATATAGGAATGACGTCTTAGCAAGAGTTGTTCAGCCTGATGAACACTCTGTTGACGTATAAAAATTGAAGATCTGGAACACCTGTTGTCGAACTCCACGAGCCCGGCTACACCATAACACATATAGGAATGACGTCTTAGCAAAAGTGGTTCGATCTGATGGGCATTCCCTGTTGACTTATAAAAATCGAATCGGATTTGAAACATCTGACTTGGAAATCAAAGCTATCATTAATTTCACTGTACCTATAATTATAAAATAACATAACCTTTAGGACTGATTTTCGATGACGATGGTATATCATTTATAATTCGACTCAACTGGCCAAAACTCCCAATTTTTTTTCATTTTTTTTATCGATATAATTATATGCCTTCGGGCTTATGTTATTTGAGCGTTTAATTTACTTTGCAGTCACTTAGATTTTAATTGATCAGGTATCTTCACAATAAAACTATAACCATGATGAAAGAGGTCAAATCTTTCCCTCTGTTCCAAAGGAGCTAAAAGATTGAGGATCATAAGATCCCAAGAATCTAACGAAGGGCGTCGAGAGAGACTTGATGCTGTTCGGGAAGATCAGACTGCAACTCGCTCCGTGGAAATCTCTTCGGATCGCGAAGCACGCCTGCATTCTCATCGCATTTACGCATCTACATCCAGGTCTCTAGAGACCAGTGAAGAATATGATGCGCGACTGACAGCTGATCGTGAGCAAAAGTTCTGATGGGCATTTCCTGCTATCTTACAAAAATGAAAGATCTGGAGGGTCTCGAATCGTCTCGCGCATCACGTTGTTTTCCCGTCCCCGGGCTCTTAGAATTTGACATCAGACGTTTCAGATCTTTTATTTTGACGACCCTGTTGTCGCTGGCATAAACAACAGGATCCGCGTACGAAGTCGCGGGCAGGAGCTAGTTTATAATAAGGAAAACCAACAGCTACACAAAACGTGAAAATATAATAAAGTAAATATAAATATATGTAATTTATAATAAAGTATACTGTATAGTGGGCTGTGGTGGTTTTTAAGGCTGGTTTTACAGTCACGCCGCTAGACGCGCCGTTGGACAGCGCGCTGTTGGACAGCGCGCGTTTGAACAGCGGTGCACCATAAAACGACATTAGTACGGCGCGTTTCGCTGCTGTGAAACAGTCGTGTACAAACAGATACAAAATGAACGGCAATGCGGTTAGAGTACTGGCTATTTACTTTTTATGGAAAAAAAGGCAACAAAAACGTCGAAGAACAGTAGGTGTTGATCCTTATAACGCTACAAGGTTACTGAGAGGCGAACACGTAACATCTTTCTCTGATTTACGAGAAAATAGTTATAAATTTTATAAATATTTTCACCACACAATTCCTTTCCAATTTCTTCCCAGGCTTTATTTTTTGCGTCCTTATTCTTATAAAAATCATCGGCCGGGTCCCATAAACATCTTCTAATTCGCACTTCGTCAATTACTCGACCCGTATCGATGTGATTCATTTTGTACACAACAGTACCTAACGGCACGTCTCAACGGCGTGAGACTAAAACGCACAATGGCCGTAGAAGCGCACGAGCGGCGCGCGCTTCGACCGCGCCGCGCGAATAGGACGCGTTCAACGAACGGCGCTGCTCAAGCGCGCGAATTTGAAACGCTACTAATACCCCAAACATATCCGAGCGCGCGCGCTCCGACGGCGCTGCCGAAACGCGTGACTGTAAAACCAGCCATAGAGCAGCTACGCGTTTCGACAGCGCGGCTGAAGCGCGCGCGTTCGGATTTGTTGGGGGTAGTAGTTGCGTTTTATAGTCACGTGCTTGAGCAGCGCTGTTAAGTAATATTAACCTGCAATATGTACAATAGGTGCTGTGTTGTGAGTTGTGATAGTAGGCGAAAGGACGACTTTTTAAGTTTCCGAAAGCTAAGGTGGAATGCGAAAAGTGGTTAAAGTGCATTAATTGTGATAGATTGCGTAGTTTGAGCTATGCGGATCTTTGCAAGCGACACGTTTGCCAAAAGCATTTCGAGGAAAGGTTTCTAACAGCCTCACACGTGAGACCTCGTCTTCGTATCGGCGCTTTACCAAGTCTCTTTACGGATTCAGAGATCGCTAATGGCAGTCCTCAAACGACTTACATGAACACTGAATCTACTAGTAAGTATCTATCTACCTATCATGCTTCTTTGTCATTTGTCAGTAAGTATCTACCTATCATGTATCATGTCACTTTAGTCTTTAAAATATTTCACATCCACATTTTAATCAGACTGTAGGAAAATAAATTGACATCATGCTTATCAATATATTTCTCATTAGTGCCTACTGATATTAACGTGAATAATTCCTTTTTTTAAGGTGGTTCAAACGGTGAGCATAATTACTGTAAAAAAGGAGGCATGAAGACCATACTTACTCTAGACAGTTTGTTCCTGAAATACAGTCAAAGGCCAAAAGTTTGGAAGTTGAATCTCATCTTTGAAAACTTTTAATTAATCTTCCACTTCTATGTGTGAAAATACTGTAGAACAGGGTACAAGAGGTAATTAATTAGTACAATAATTTATTGTTTATCAATAGTTTACGACATGAATCGACAAATATTTCAGTACTTAAAATGCTTGGTGTTTCGATCAGATACTTCAGCCGATCATTAAAAAAGATAATTTCCACGTTCTTGGGACTAGTTGCGATTGAAGACGGAACTGCAGTCAGCATAGTGAACGGCGTTAAAGGATTATTGTCAGCATTGAATATAATTTAAAGAAATTGATCGGTATCGGCACGGATAATGCTTCGGTCACGACAGGAACTAACAGTGGAGTGCACGCATTGTTGAAAAATGCAACTTGAGAAAATACAAGACTAAATTGTCATTACCAATGACAATTTAGTCTTGGTCCGCTGCGTGTGACATTCTTTACAGTTGGCTATGTCACATGCTTCAGCAGAAACCCTACCACGAAATGTTGTATTTCTTATAAGAGAAAATTATAACCGGTTTAGCCATTCATCAAACCGAAGACTCTTTTAATTTTAATTTAAATAACGACAACATTCATCAGATCGAACAGTTGTGCATTCCTTTAATCAATTTAAAGAATATATGTAATGATTTTAAAGAATCTTTAAATTACGCAAGCAAAAACTTTGTTCTCTGTGTGGAATTTTGTGCCACCTATATAAATGATTATATGCACATAAAAAAGTATTAATGCGTGAAACATTAAAAATGTTAAAAGTATCCATTAATTTTATTTTTTTTAAATGATTTCACGGAGCACAAAGCGAAGCACCCCTATCCATGTTATGGAAAGTGAGTTATGTATCCCGCCTCTGTTTGTTCGTCGTAGATTTTTAGCGGGTAAATTTATTCTTAAGTCTAAAGTAATAACTAGTAACAAAACTGTTCGTGTACTAAATGATCTTTCTGCTGAATGTCAGTCTAGTTACTGGGTGAATAAAAGGCTTCCTTTACTTATTTCTTCTTTTATATCTCATTTCAATAGTATCACTGTTTACTCCAGTCATCTAAACAAAATGTTTTCCCTAGATACATGGACCAGTAATATAGACTTACATGAGGTGATTTATCCGAATATTCCTTCTGTAGACCGTCCTAAGCGCAGTTATAATCAACATTATTTAAAACTTGCTTGCGAATCGTTTATTAAAGACAGTTATTCTGATTTTTATAAAATACTAGTTGTTGCCCGCGGCTTCGCTCGCGCGTAAAGTAAAGAGTAAATAAAACATTATGGCGTTAAAATAATAATTAAAGTAAATAACAAAAGCATTTGTGTTATGGAAGGTACCATAAACACCCAGACTCAAGACAATGTAGAAAAGTAATTTTCTACATGGACCCGTCCGGAGATCGAACGTGGGACCTTAGAGCTGGCGACACCTTAAAAACCGGAGTGAACGCCACTCGACCACGGGGGTCGTCATTATAGATATGTCTTAGATGGTCATTATCTTATCTACTTATCTTTTCATCGTCTATCTTTGAGAATACCGAACTTCACATACCAACTATTTCAGCCCCTATTTCACCCCCTTAGAGGGTAGATTCCTTAAATCACGGAAATACATCTTATTTATTTCTTACTAATAACCTTTATTTGAAATTGAATGTGTCTATCATTGAAAACGACACAATTCATATATCTACAAACTTCCAACCCCTATTTTTTTATTTGACGGGCCTGTCGGTCTAGTGGTTAGTGACCCTGACTGCTAAGCCGGAGGTCGTGGGTTCGATTCCCACCCAGGACAAATGTTTGTGTGATGAGCACGATCATTTGTTCTGTGTCTGGGTGTTATTTATCTATAATATGTATGTATTTAGAAATATATAAGTATGTTTATCAGTTGTCTGGTTACCATAGTACAGGCTCTGCCTAGTTTGGGATCAGATGGCCGTGTGTGAGCTGTCCCAAGATATTTATTTATTTATTTATTTCACCCTCTTAGGGGGATGAATTTTAAAATCGCTGAAATACGTCTTTATTTATTTCTATCCAGAAACCCGTAGGTATACGAAATTTCAATATACACACACGCACCCACACACACTTTGTAGACCTTTATTTATATGTAATATTTCAGCTCTTCACTTTTCTCTTACTATATATGTAGTTTATCTGTTGTACAAAAACATATTAATGGAAATGTTTTAAAAGAGTTTTTGTTTTTGTTTACGTTTAGTTTTTGTTTAAGTTTTGTTTACTTTAAAAGGTGGTTTTCATCCGTGACTCACCACAAAGTCAAGGTGCAGTTGAAAACCAGCGCTAGGCACTAATTGCCTGGCATTCATGCTGAACTGAGGCCTTTTTGGTGCAGCCGCAGGGTACACAGCCATAACTTAGGGTTATTTTTATTTTAGTATAGAAAGTTTATTTTTAAGTAGATTAAGTTTTGGATTGTTGCCCTTTTGCGCCAAATAAATATTTTTCTTTCTTTCTTTCTTTCTTTCATGTGTATCATTGAAAATACCGAACTTCCCATACAAACTTTCCACCCCTATTGCACCTCCTTAGAGGGTAGATTTCTAAAATCTCGGAAATACATCTTATTTATTGCTTACTAATAACCTTTATATGAAATTGAATGTGTCTATCTTTGAAAACGACACAATTCATATGACTTCAAACTTCCAACCCATATTTCACCCTCTTAGAGGGATGATTT
This sequence comes from Plusia festucae, assembly GCA_950381575.1. Lineage (NCBI taxonomy): Eukaryota > Metazoa > Arthropoda > Insecta > Lepidoptera > Noctuidae > Plusia > Plusia festucae. The sequence continues at coordinate 3,399,209 of OX494457.1, forward strand.
TTAAAGTCACGAAACACTTATTTCCTCTATCCAGAAACCCGTCTACGAAATTTCATGTGTCTATCATTGAAAATACCGCATTATAAATGCTGCATTTCAAGAAACCATGTCTAAAAGCAGTAACAAAGTAAAGTTTTAAAGTTATTTAATTCCGCCTTAAGCGAAGAACAATGGACTCTAGTTCCAAGCGCGAGACTTCCTCCGCAAAATCTAGGGGCAGAGGCCCAAGTACTGCAATATCCGGTGGCAACCGCCGTGGCAGGGCTGGAACTCTCCCAAGAAGCGTTCATGGTCCAAGGACCATTAATACTAGGTCGCAGAAGAGAGACCAGTTTTTAGATTTAAATAATGAGATGAGTAGTTCGTCTACTGTTCCTCAACCATTAAGTAGTACTGATACCAGTCAGTCACAATCTGCCGCTACTACCAGCTACATATACAGTGGAGATTCTGATGATATCAGCGTTTTTGGAGATGCTTTTGATACTCCATCTTCATCTGCATCCATACGCACCAGACGTACTACTTTAAGGTCGCATAGTTCGACCAGAATTACGGAGTTCCCAGGAAGAGCTACAGTCATCTTCGATGATAATTCCGAAGAAGATACTAGCCATACACTAACATCAATAAGACCTTCTCAAGACCATACTCCTCCAGTAGATGTCCCTATCTATGCTCAACCGAGTCGAGCTCTACAACCTGCAACAATAGAGACTCCTCCAAATGATAGAATACCTTATGGAGCAGATCTTGTTTCCATTTTTGAAACATCGGACATGTATTTAAGAAGAAGGGATAACACCATACACAGAAATGAACTCCTGTTAGTCAAGCAAGCCAATAATGATATTGGCCAGTCAAGTATAACTAAGGCTATTACTAATGAGCTCTCAACAAGAGTAGAAGCAACATCAGTAACCATAAACGTTAATAAAGAGAAGAAATCTGCCATAGCCTCGTTAAATGTACCATCTAACGACGAAGAAGGATTTTTCCTTACCCAATTATATATTCTTTCGATTTTAGTTCAGATTTATTTGAAGATGATGATATGGTCATTAGTTCTAGTGGACCATTACCACACTTTGAACTTCAAGACAAGAACGAAGAAATCTTGTTTTCCGAACAACACACATCCTTCTGTTCAACAGAAGTTGGAAAAAGTTTAACTGGCATAATGTTGCGGGAAGATCCTGTTACTGCAGCAAAGATATTGACTACTTGTAACTGTCAAAGTGATCTCAAAGAGGATAATCCAATAATAGACGTACAGTACAATAGATTTTCAAGTGATTATGCATTACAGTCCAGTACTTATGGAAGAACATACTGCTTCTCTCCTACTCCAGGAAATGCAATGGACCTGGTTTCTACGGCTATAAGAGATGATGGTGGATGGGAGTACACCACTCAAGACTCAAGAGCAGTTCTCAAATTTTTATCAAAATTACGTTCTTACTCAATCTCTACTCTCTTGTATTTGTTGGTCTACAACTTATTATTAAAACCAACTCCCATTTCCAAGATGAGAGTGACCAGGGTTTATTTCAACCCTCGTTAGACTCTATTCCTTGAATACCGGATGGTGCGCTAAAATCCATTCCGATGCCTTACCTTTTAGATATTTTAATTAAGAAGAACACAAAAAATTACCTCAAATGTCCTATTGGAACCAATTACTGCTGCGAGGGAACCGAAAAATAATCCTCAGCATATTGTAGCCTCGTCATCTAAAGATGTACAGCCAAATAAAGACTTGGCCACTAAATATTGGGAGGAAACTATAGAGGTAACTCCAATGGAAGTACAGGAAAATTTAGAAATCACCTTAGATAAACATAATTTGATGTTCTCAATGGAAACGCCAGATACTGTGGAAATAACCAATGCAAATGCAGAACATAAGACAGAAATATCCACCATGAATAGAGATACCGTTCAAGCTGAAGATCCAAATATTACTCTATGTAGTACAGATCCAGGTGAACTGATATCATACTTAACCACAGAACACAATAAATTGTATGAAGAAAATAAAAAGCTTAAAGAAAACCTTAACAATTTTAGTAAATGTAAGTACCTGTAATTTTAATTTGATAGACTTCTATCAGCTAGGCGGCATATCGTCAAACTAATTACGTTAAGTACAAGACATCCACAAAATTAGCTTCCTTTGCAAGAATCTACTGTAAGTAGCCAGTACAATGCAAATATTTGTTTATTTTAGATCACGAGAATGTCGAACACCGATTTGCCATGATACAAGTGAGGCTCGACAATATTATGTATCTTCTGTAAAGCAAACAAATACAAAATCCAGTTCAAGCCGATTTAAATTCAGAAGACGAAATTATGTGTACCGATTTAGAATTTCCAATAGAATCAATAAAAGATTTGGAGACTTTGGAGGAACATCTTCGAGATAAGAATCTGGAGAATAAATTGATATGTAGTAATACTGGTATTATCATGTTTGATCATTATGAGTTTTAAATTGAATTATTGCATTTGAAAATAAAAATGTTTAATATTGCTTATTTATATAACATGTTAAAGGAATAACATCCCATCATAATGACACTACCAACGTGAACCCACTAAGTAACACAAGCATTTTAGCTTAGCACGAGGGGTTAACGAGATTACTAGTAATGTGCGTTGTTTAAAAAAATAATAATTATAATACATAGTTTTTTTAATTGAATGAAATATGTTTTCAGCACCAAGACGTAGCCCAAGAATAAGAGCACGACAGATGAGATCGAAAAATAATCTGCAGGCAGAACGGGACCGTTTGATGAAAATTATGTTTATGTATAATTATTATGTAAATAAAAGTTTAACAGTCAAATAAAAGTAAATAACAGTTCAGTTTTGCAAGAGTTACAAAGTAGAATGGAAAACAATGATAGTATAAGAGTTTCAAATTAATAAATGCAAAGTAGACTATTTAAATTTTCTTCGACTTTAAATGTTATAATCAAATTAACCGAGCTCAAGGAAAACTTAATAACTCGAGTAGTTAAATTAATACGTTTGAAATTCTGATGTTACGTACTTCAATGAATGAATATTTTTATGTTAGATGCCTTATATAAAACAAATGAATTTTTAACTGACTGCACTAGAAAGAGTGGTAGCTTATTGCTGCTTAAAAAGAAGAAGAATGTGTGTGAAGTTACAGTGCGCCATAAAAAGTTGAAATTAAATAATTGGAAACTAAAACGTGGAACCAAAACTCGAATGAAAACCGAAACAATTCATCTAGATCGGTTTCGCTTTTAGTTAGAAATTAGAATGTTTTTTCTTAGTGGGGACAGGTAAACAGTGACGTAACATGAATAAGGTAATTTGTAGAGGTGCCCGTGAAATAATTTCAGTCTTTCGTTTCTTTTTTTGTAAAGATTACCAGCAATGTGGGTCGCACATTACTAGTAATCTCGCTACTAACCCCTCGTGCTAAGCTAAGATGCTTGTGTTACGAGTGGGTTCAAGTCGGTAGCGTAATGGGTGGGATTCGAACCCGCAACCACATGATAGTTTTCATGAAGGGTGGGATGTTACGTAATTTGTCTCGTATCGAAAAAGAAAAAGATAAGAACAACAAAAATATTTTAGTAGCGGTCTATGATCTTCAAGCAGTGTTTCAATGCCCTAAAGGAGACGTCTCAGTTTTTTTATAACTTACAAAATAATTCAGTTGAGTGTAATGTATGGGATGAGTCTAACGCCAATAGCGGTGTCAACGAAATAGCTACCTGTGTTTACAAATACCTGGAGAAAATTTCCGAAACGGCTGTAGACCTCGATGTTGTCTTTTATTCAGACAATTGTGCCGAACAGCAAAAAAATAAGTTTATGATCTCAATGTACACTTACGCAGTCAAAACTTTGCCAAATCTTAGATCAATTACACACAAATACCTCACCCTAGAAAGATAACGTGCGCTTCAGAGGCGCCCGCGAAATAAATGTATTGCTGTCTTTTTCTAACCAACGCGCCTACAAGCTTGTGTTTCCGCGCCAACTCAGTCGGCGACAAACCGAGAGGCGACCGCTACTGTTCGGTAAGTACCATAATTTCGTTGCTATGCCGACACGTTGCGCTCGATAGGCGCCACTTTATCTTTTGTGCAACTTTCAAACATTTTTTTGTTTTGGATTTTTGTTGTGTTTCACTTATTTCTAATCATGTGTATAATGTATTAATTATTTTTTATTGGTTTAAGGATAGTTTTAACATCATGGCGAACAGAAGAACATTGGAAGAGACTCAAATTGTGTCTTTATTGAATGAAGAAGAGGACGAAAGTGCACAAAATGGCAGTGACAGTGAGATAGAGGACCATATAAGCGAAGATGAAGTACAGAGTGACACTGATGACGAGTATGTAGACGAAGTGATAAATCAAGACTTGTCAGACCACCCCAACCAGCTCCTGAAGAACCTGGACATGATCATCGCATAATTTTACCGCCTCATAGAATAATCAGAGGTAAGAATAGGCACGTTTGGGCTACATCTAAAGGGCAAAGTAGTGGAAGAACATCTGCCATAAATATAGTTCGCTCTACGAGAGGTCCTAGTCGCATGTGTCGAAATATTTTTGAACCACTTTTATGCTTTGAATTATTTATCACAGACGAAATCATTCAAGAGCTCGTTCAGTGGACGAATGTAGAGATATCCAGAAAACGTACTGATAGTATGACTAGTTCGACATTTAGAGACACGAATCCAACTGAACTAAGGGCATTCATAGGAATAATCACTCTCAGTGCTGCCATGAAGGATAATCATTTATCAACTGTGGAGTTATTCGACAGTTCATTTACGGGTGCGAGATATGTGGCAGTCATGAGCAGAGACAGATTTGATTTTATTGTGCGATGTCTAAGAATGGACGACAAGACTTTACGGCCCGATCGCCGTCAACAAGATCCGTTTATTCCGGTTCGAAAGGTTTGGGATATTTTTATAACTCAATGTAACATGAAAAAATGACACTATTGATGAACAATTACTAAGATTCCGAGGTAGATGCCCCTTTCGGATGTAAATACCTAACAAACCGAATAAATACGGTATAAAAATCCCCATGATATGCGATAGTGGAACCATATGATAAATGCTTTGTTTCGTGAATTAAATAAAAAACATAGTGTTGATTTATTTTGTTTTGTCTATTATTTATTAAATATATCTGACATTATGTCGAGTGAAGAAAAAGAACTTTTTTTGTGACAAAGTAAAAACTGAAAAATTACTGATATTCTCAAAAGCAACGTCAAAAAGTCAGAAGATTTTGAGGAAAAGGAAAATTCATAAATTAAAATATAATGATGTTATTTTACCGGACGAAATTTATGATTCAGTATATCAATATATCATAGTAATTGTTACAAGGCATTTACAGCATTGAAGAGACAATTTTACTCGATAGATGTTAAAGGAAAAGTTCCATCACAGCCCAGTACGTCTTTGTCTGCAATTGAACAACCATCTACATCAGCGGATACCACAATAATTTATGATACAGTTATTACAATATTACAAGTCCCTGGTAAGTTCATAATAATCAAGTTTGTATCGAATATGTTCGGATCACTTTTCCAATTATTTATATTTTATGTTTTATTTTTAGATATTCCGATTCTACGGATGATGAAGTCGAGTTACACCACGACAGACATGACTCCGATGACGATGAATGAAGATTGAAGTTAGTCGAAAAATATGTATTTTGTAAAGCATGCACGATTTATATATTTCTATTCATTTTGTCTGAAATAAATAAAAAGAAGAAATTAAATAAATATTTGAATGATTATTTGTTTACTGCAATATACCCTAATATTTGGGATTCTTCCGCAATATATTTACTTTCTTATCATCAAACTCATCAGTTTTAGTAAGTATACAAAATTAAATTTTAAATTTATATGAATGCAGTGATAAAGTAAAACAGATTGATGTGAAATAGGGAACTTAATATATTATGTATATATAGATAGGTACATATGACCGGATATTAGCTAAGATTTTATTGTATGCTGATGAGTGTACGCAATGAAGCTGTTTGCCGTGATGAATATAAGTTTTTAAGAACCTAATAAAAAATATATATCAATCTGCCATTGATATTTTTTTTATATTTTATATTATCTGGTCAATTAATTTCATTTTTTTTATAACACTTTCAAAACTGTCTGCACTATGCTAAACGCGCGATAATGGTCTACCATTGTTATTTATAGATAATAATAATAATATATTTTTAAATATCAAAACGGCAGACGTGGTCAAATGCATTTCATTCTCCAAAAATCGATACCTGTCTTACCTGAGCGCGCGCCGCGTCCACCAGTTGGGGCTTAGTCAAATCAAATCAAAATCATTTATTCAAACTAAGTACTAAGTAGAACTTTTTGAACGTCATACATTTAATATCGACAGCACCCTGCCCCCTAGACAAGGCACACCCCCACAAGCGCCAACGCCGACAGAAATCGCTCAAATGACATTGAATAATAATTAAATTCGTGAACCCCCATCTCATATATGGTAGGTATAGGGGCCTCACTGTACAAAACCCCAGGTCTGGTCAAATAGGTAAGGTAGCCGTCCACTGGCTCTTAGACTATAACACGTAGTGTCAAATTTAGAAATGGCCGCAACAACAACAGTTATCGCTAGTATCGATAACTTTATTTTCATTATATTATGAAGAAATCGTGAAGAAACGGTGAAGGAAAACATCGTGAGGAAACCTGGATTCCCAAATATTGGAATCTGAAATCGCCAACCCGCAATGAGCAAGCGTGGTGATCAAAGCTCATCCCTTGTATAAGGCCTGTGCCCAGCAGTGGGACGTTTATAGGCCGGTATTATTATGAAGAAATAATATTTTTGTGAGACCTTTGCCTAACACAACTGTAAAACAGTACACGTAGAGAAAAAAAATCTAATTATAATTTATTATTTTAGAAATGTCTTGGAACGTTGGCCAAGAAGAGGTGCCAAGTAACTTTGAAGATCTCTTGATGGAGAGAGGGCGATGCACGAGAATATCTGGAAGTGGAGTTGTCCGACGATGAGTTGGACGAGCCAGTATACAATGACCGGGAATTCCTCGACGATTGTCAGGAACCAGCTTGTGAGGTAAATCCTTTTCATCATCTTGATTAAATGACTGAATCTGTTGTAATACGATCTTTGACATAGACATAAATAGAACAACAATACAACAGAAATAAATATATTATTATAGTCTGTATTATTTGTTATAACAAAAAAAAAAATAATGGGCCCAGTCCGTCACATCCTGTGGCGAGTCCATCGGCTCCTGCTAGTGCTGCTCCTCTGCCTACCTCAAGCCCGCCGCGTGCGATGCAATCGTAAGTAATGTAAAACACATTTTCATTGAAAGTTTTTGAGTTATAATAATTTCATTTATAGTAACGAAAACCTTATATTTGATAGGCTGAGCCCGGCACGCGCTCTACTTTCGCCTACGCCTACTCTTGCGGATGATGAGGCTGATGCTCGTCATGAGTAAGTTATGCTTTTACTTTTTCTCGTTTTACATTTACATCACGAATTATAATTGTTTTTTTTGTCCAGGAAGACGATGACGACAATTATTATCATTTTGCCGACGAGCATCAAGTCTACTCCTCGCAAGCGGAGGAGTGTCTAGTTGGTCGAGGAAGAAGAAGCCATGGAAGAGGACGCGCGCGCGGACTACACCGAGGCGGCCAGCGAGGGGAGCAGCAGGCCGGGCCGGACGGGATCAAGGTGAGTCCCAATGGAAAAAGGGTGACAGACTGGTTGAAGTTAATATTAATGATGATGACGTTCCAGAAGAGCTGCGAGCGATGGTTATGAGAGTAGTGAATGTAAGGGAGGCAGCAAGAGTGCGAGCAGTTGCGAGAGTAAGGAAGCAAAAGCCGGAGAATGAAGTGCATGCTCAGAATGCAGAAGGTGATTTTTAGATGCTGATGTTGGTCAGGACGAGGCTCTGTTTGCTGGGACAGAGATTCCAACTCGTTTTGAATGGTAGTCTATGCATGATTATTCAGGTGAGCGGGAACAATTTCTGCCTGAGCAAACCGGGCCTGTCATCGCATCTGAAAACACGTATGGGGCTTTTAGGCAGTACTGGGATGACGGCATCTTGTCACATATAGTGACCCGTGAGTAACCGTTGTGATCAGGGGCTAGCTAGTTCATCCGCTAACTTTGCCCGGGAGTGGTATGACACAAATATTCACGAAATATTGGTACTTATTTCCTTTTGGATGATTCTTGGAATCATCAAGATCCAAGAAGTCCTGCTTTACGCTCAACCCCCTCCTTCAGACGAACATCTTTAGAAAAATGCTCTCGCATTCCCGTTACTACAATCTCTGCCGTGCTCTTAATTTTAATAATAATAGCAATAGACCGACTGACGACTCAGACAGACATTTTTGTTTTGGCCCCGTTTTAGACCATTTAAATTCACGCTTCATGGAAGCCTACGTCCCATCCCCGAACATTTGTATTGATGAATCTCTTACTTTGTGGAAAGGTAACCTAAAATTCCACCAGTATATCAAGACCAAGGCAGCCAAGTTCGGAGTTAAAACCTTCGAACTGTGCGAGTCTTCCTTTGGTCTTTCTTTGTGTACCTCAGTACTCGCCCTACCTACGATCCCGCTAACCCGTCGATCCTGCTGAAATTATCACTCTGCAAGCTGAAAGAAGGTCAGATCGTAGCTCGTCTGGCTGGCGATATCGTTGTGCATCTCGTCCTACCATGGCATTCAGCAAGACTGCATGAAGCCAAGAGAATATCGTGAAGCAGAGTTTAAACCCGAGGTAGTTTTAAATTATCAATCTTATTATCCTGGTAGTAAAGATCAAATGCTGGAACCATTCCTGCTGAAAAGAAAAAAGTGCCGTAAATGGAAAATGAAGGTCTTTAAACGCCTTCTTAATTGTTCTATTTTAAATGCTCGCATTCATTTAGCGGCTTCAGCTGCTACTTCTAAAAATCACATAGTTTTCCGATTAGAGTTAGTCGACCAAATTCTTCTCACACACCACAAATATTTGCCAAAACAACGCACTGGCGTTCCTGTCGCCAGCCTTCCCGTCGTACCCATGGAGCGGCATTTTGCGTCCCGCATTCCGAAGGTAGACGGGAAGGGTTGTATTAGCCGTCGTCGTTGCCGCTTGTGCGGAACTAATAGCACGCGAAATAACGGCTTCATACTGGTGCAATATTTGTGGTGTTCCACTTTGTTTAGATCCCTGTTTTGCGCGTTTCCGTAGTCATCCTACCTAGTCTTGTCCTTTATGAGATTTATTTCTTTCCATTTTTTTTACATTATTTAACTTTTGATAGACTTCCAAAATATTAAACACAGTCTTTCCACATAGTGACCAGACAGACACTTTTTATTTAATCAATATGTATATATTCTGGGTCATACCACTCTATATTGTCTAAACGCTATGTATGTTGTTTACCTATAATTTTTTTTTCATAATAACCCGTGCGCTGGTCTCGCCAGCGCACAGGTATACAAGGCAAAATGAGGTAGATGACGTCAAATAGCCGCCACAGTAACAGATTTCAGAGAAGAAAAAACTTACAACCATATTCCCGAGGTGAGTCATAATGGAATAGGTAATTAAGAGTGGTATGACCCAGAATCACTCGGGGCCGCCGCCGCCGAAACCGAACTCACCAATATTGCTGCGCGCTGCTACCAGCGGCCGTACCATGATGTTTAAAGTAAGATTGTTCCATTCTTATTTCAGTGTGGGAAAGAGACAGAGTTATAAAGGTTATGTAGCGCCATCTCTTTCCCAGACTGGAATAAGAATGAAACAATCTTACTTTATACGTCATGGTACGGCCGCAGAGTGCCAAATATAATGATGTATAAATGTTAACCTGTTTACACACTATTGACACACATGTCCTCTCTCACTCACACTCAACATCACCGTCTCACTCACACACTTTCACTCTCCCTCACACACACAGACACTCCTCTTACATAACTATTTTATTATTATTTTATTTATTTTCACAGGCCTAAAAGTACAGAAAAAGTGGCGCAATTTAAGAGATACTTTTAAAAGAGAACTTTCATTACAAAAAAAAAAAAAATCAGGTGAGGCGGCTCGCAAAAAGAAGAAATATTTGTATTTCGACGCACTGTCTTTTTTAGCCACTACTACAACTCAACGCGAATCTAGTGGGAATACATTCGAAGACGATTCAACTCAATCGGAGGCTGATGCTGGCGCTGATATCGCCTTAGCTAACCGAAGACTTGCCACTACATTGAGGAAAAAAACAAATTCTCTTGAGAAAACCGACTGCGAAGAGGAATTATTAAATATTTTGAAAAATCAAAACAGAACATGGGATGAAGATGTGAGCTTCTCTGAAATGAAAATACCAATGTTGAAAAATCTTAACGTTGATCAAAAACATTATGCTAAAATAGAAATTTTAAACGTTCTTAATAAAGCTCGGTATTTTGTACCTCCGCCAATGCAACCATTGCTTACTATTTCACAAACACACTATCGACCACAAATAATAAGAGAAACACCCCAGTCTTCTACAACTATAATTGCACCGCCATCAAACATAATTCTAAAAAAAACAATGGAGCCCCAGTCATCAACCAGTTCTTGCGCTGATTATTTACAACAGTTTACAATGGATCTGTCGCATTGCAATACATCGGAATCGGAAGAGTTGTATGACCTAGGAGGATTATATGATCCAAACACGTAAATGAGCAAAATTTACATAACTTTGTTTGTAAAATTATTGGACATTAATAAATGAAAATTGATTGATACTGTAGCGACCTCTAAGGAGGTTGCTAATGCTACGGCTGCGAACCTGAACCGAAAAAAGAAAACATTTTGAAATCTTGTTGATTGACATTAGACAGGTGTCAACTTGACAAAATTATAAATACATATCGAATGCATTATTAAATGTTTTATTTATTTTAAATAGATACCAGCATAAATAGTTGGTACGTTTTCCCGAGTTCCCACAATACAATAATGTTTTACTTACCTCAGTGTTACCGACACCCTCTCTTCAGGAGATATTGCATTTCGCCATGAAGTGTTGCTGTACCGAAGAAAAGGGCCAACGATACGTAGAAGGTTATCAAAACTTTGAATAGTCATCCGAAAATAACCAAAAAACTTTACGAAAATCGTTATAACGTACGTAAAAAAATCCTTTAAATGGTCTTAATGCTGTCAAAGGATGGACCCAGTAACGTTTATTTTTTATCTTCTTCAAAATTCTTTTACGTAAAATTAAATAGTATATAATGGTATATTTTTTTTTTGTAATTCCATGTTTCGATGTACACTCCCGTCTTTTGTGGTGGCACAGCACAGTATTAACCGTCTTTGGCCTCCGCTATTTCGCAGGCGACAATAAATCGTAGTGCGCGTAGGAATTATTGTCGTTTGCGATTTTATTTCGCACTTTAAAAATCGCAACGAATAAATTTCGTAGTGCGCGCTTAGCCTATGTATGTTTTTAGGCGCCAAGGCAAAGCATTTTTCGCCTTGATTGTCCTAAGATATTTCATTTATTTTATAAGGTGTATTGAGTTTTGTTTTGAAGAAGGCGATGGCTGATCCTTGTCTGATCGTTCTGCTGACCTTGGACTCAGTAGTACATAATTTTGAATTCATAGATCCAGCTATAGAGCACAAACACTTGGTTTTATGGCGCGGTCCCTATTTAATATTTATTTGCTTCTTGATCTTTATTATTATTGTAAATAAGCGTGCTGCTGGGGAGTTTGTTGCGCCATTTCTTCTCCCTAGCTAGAACACTTAGGAAGCGGTGAAGCTTGGGCGAATCAGGGAGCTGTCTGTGTAAATACTGACTTCCAAAAAATCCAAAGTAGTACTAATAATTAAACAGTAGGCTAATATAAATAGTAAGTAATATAAAGTATAATGTAAGTAATATAAATAGTAGCCTAATTTGAAATAAACGATTTATGATTTACATTTTTTGTTTGTATAAGAATAAAAGGCATTTTTAATAAATTTGAGTTTTTTTATTTCTTGCATATTCTATTTTATGTAACACGTTTTATCTCCATCACTTTTATTTTGTTACTTCATTAGGTAGTTAAGAGTTTTGGTTGTATAGGAATTAAATAATAATACACAGATACCTATATTATTCGCATTAAAAAAGTATTAACTACTTTTACACAACGGATATATTTTAGGAGTAAACATAATTCCTATACAACCAAAACTCATAAGCCATACATATTGCCAACATCAGAATTATACTCAACTCATAACGTTCTTCCGGTTCTCACAACTCTTTGTGCTCCAAGCCACCCACCCTGCGGAGGCACGGTACCCACCCTCTCCGTAATCCAAACAAACGAACCTATCTTCCACCACGGACTCCATACAAGACAACCTTCATGTCACATCTATATTAGTACCTGGATCACCGAGCTTTGCTCGTTTTTTTAGGTAGTGTGTTTTTTAGAAATTATATTTAAATACGAATTACATACTAATGAAATGAGGAAGTATGAATAATATTTTTCGATCTTACCGACATAATAATAAAAAAATATGAACTGGTTATTTAAATAAAAAATCACGAGAAATTAGTTAAATATTTTATTATAAACAAATACTTATTTTTTTACAGCTTATCAATAAATCACAAATAACATTAGAATTAAAAATTGTTTTAGGGACTCTAAATTATCATGGCGTTTAGAGCAAGCCGTACTCTCTAATTCTGACAATAAATCATAATCCAGCGGATTAAGATTGAGGCTAGACGACGGCCAGTCTTCAGCTCTGATGAAGTCCGAACCGTTCGTTTCCAACCAAGACTGCGTAGACTCACCGAGCTTTATGACCCGGCGCCGAGTCTTGCTGGAAGGATCATTCATGGTTATTGAACATGGTGTTGTTAAGGGGCTTCACTACCTTCTCAAGAATGGTATCTTGATACCCTTGTGCCGATGTTTTGATACCTTTTTCACAAAAGTGTGGCTCAGTCACTCCGTCATAGCTAAGAGCCCACCAAACCATCACTATTGTTGGATAATGCCCACGTTGCACTCTTCGACTAACTGGGAAACTTTCTTAGAGCTATGAGAATAAATACGGTCATTTTGTTTGTTAAAAAGTTGCTCAATTGCAAAAAAAATCTCACCCATAAACAAAATTTTTCTGTGACCTTTTGCGTACCGCTTCAGTAGTAGCTTCGATTTTACCACCCTATTCTTTTTTGAATTATCAGTTAAGAAAGGACCCGTACGTCTCTTTTAGGCTGCAAGTCCTAAGTCATCTTTTAAAATACGCGACGTGGTTCTAGGTGCTATCTTCATCTCCCGAGATCTATCTTCATCTTTTGTTGCGGACAGGATTTCTTCGAATTCTTTCCCTTACTGCTTTGACCACCCTTTTCGTACAAATACTACGTGGACGGTCTGATCTTTTTCTGTCACAAACAGATGAGGTCTCATTGTACCTACCTATTAATAGCCCGGAACACAAACATTTTACTAATAGCAAGCGTATGGAGAGTTTTAATAATTGCATTTGGCTCCATACCTACTTTGTGTAATGCAATCACAGCGATTCGGTCCTTTTATCACCCCACTCTATTTTAAATCGCTAAATGAGAATGCATGAACAATCATATAAAAATGACAGATTCCAAATTCAAATGTAATATTTTGTTTATTTTGAATTGTAACAGTATTGATGGCCGTATATACAAGAATTGCTCGTTTAAAGATTTAAGATTACTGAAAACACGGATAGCACGACATTTTCTGAAAATGAATCCTAGCTAGATCGATTTAACGCCCCCGAAACTCCCTGCATACAAAATTTTATGAAAATCGTTGGAGCCGTTTCCGAGATTCAGATTATATATATATATATATATACAAGAATTGCTCGTTTAAAGATATAAGATACTCGGAGTAACCACATCTATACCGAAATTATTAACAAACATATAAAGATCACAAACCTAAACAAGCATGCTTTTAAATCTACATTAACCGACTGGCTACTAATGAAGGACAATTCTTACAACATACACTCAATAATAATGCACAACACACGCTACCCGTCATACAAACACACACACATGCACCCATACGCACACACTCACCTACATGCATACGCACACACACCCTCACACAACCCACGCATGACACGGACATCACATCATATCACACTTATTTTATTTTATTTTATACTAGCTGTACACGCGACGTTGTTCGCGTTGATCAGTGTTTGGTTAATCAGTCAATAACTGAACGTGTAATGTCGTGGTGGTCTAGTAGGTCAAGTGGTGATCAATGCTCGTTCCTTCTTTACAAGGTGTAGATTTGCATTTTTGGAAAAATTCAAGAGCTTTTAATGTAAGACATAAATAATCAATATAAATCACGGTACCTGGCCAATAATGAATACAGCTACTATTATAAATTGTTAAAATTGGATAGTACACTCGGTTCCAAAAATTACGGGTCAGTCACAAAAATTGAAATACCTCCAGAACTGTAAAAGCTAGATCAATGAAATAAAAAACAGAATAAAGACTTTTTAGTTGCGCTTCTAATAGCATATTATTTAAACTGGTTGATGAAAAAAACTTCATTAGAAAAACAAAATTTAAAAAAATGACTATTTTTAAAAACAAAATTTTTGTTTCATGTCATTATGGATGCTTTCCATTTCTATTCTGTCACAAAAAAAATTATCGTGAACGTCTTCCACGTGCATAATTATTATTCTGTGAGGTGAAGCATGGCAGTCACGCTAGAGGAATGTACCAGAATCCTAACTTTTTTGGAACTTGGGCGGAGCCAGCGTGAAACAGCCAGAAACATTGGTGTATCTTTGTCGACTGTTTAGCGGGTAGTCCAGCGGTACCAAGAGACCGGATCACACCTTAGAAGACCAGGAAATGGCAGACCAAGATGCACAACGGCCAGGGAAGACAGACAACTGGTGGCTACAATGCTCCGAAATCGTTTTCAAACTGCTGTTGGTCTAAAAACTCACTTTATTCGCTTTGGAGGTGGCAATTTAAGCGCTCAAACAGTAAGAAGACGTCTTGCTGAAGCAAATTTGAAACCATTGAGGCCCGCAAATGGCCCCAAACTGGAACGGGGACATCGAATTGCAAGACAGAGATACGTGCGCGAACACCTAAACTGGACACTAGACGATTGGTCTAGGGTAATGTTCACGGACGAGTCTAAATTCATGCTTTATAAGCATGATGGTAGGCAGTTGGTGTACAGAAGACCAGGGGAGCGCTTCCATCAAGCGTGTGTGGAGGAAAAAGTGGCGTACGGTGGAGGCTCCGTACAAGTTTGGGCTGGGATTTCTGCTGAGGCCCGCACCGAGCTGGTGCTCATTCAAAATGGAACTCTAAATGCAGAGAGGTACGTGGAAGAGATCCTCAATGAACATGTAGGTCCTTTCATGGCCAGGATGGACCGGCATGGCATATTAATGCATGATAATGCGCGTCCCCATACCGCCAGAATTGTACATGACTACCTTGAAGAGGTCGGTATCGAACTCATGCAGTGGCCAGCGCGAAGCCCGGACTTAAACCCCATCGAGCACGCCTGGGACGAGCTTCAGAGATGCGTGAAAGGTCGAAACCCCCCACCAATCACGCTTTCCGAGCTCATACAAGCACTGGTGGAGGAATGGGAAGGTATTCCTCAGCACCGGCTCCGAAATTTGGTGTACAGCATGCCTAATCGCCTGGAAGCTGTCAGAAGAGCTCGTGGAGGCAATACAAAGTATTAAATGAAGAAAGTGATGAAAAACAGCAAAAAAACAATCATAAAAAAAATGTAATCTTAAGAAAAATATGACTACTTTAGTTTTTTTTTAATTTAAGATTAATATTGTGGGTGTAACTAAGTTTTATTTTATTTTTTATCTGTATAATTAAATTCTCAATTGAACAGTCTTCGTTTCATTAGGATGGCATACGTAGTTCGGGAGATATTCGGGTTTATGTGACTGACCCGTTATTTTTTTTCGTTCGTATCGTTTTTGTTTTTGGAACCGAGTGTATTTTAGAATCGTACGAAAGCAATTTCAGAATCTCCCATCATGCATGCACACAGCGGCATGTCGCTTTGTGCGTGAGTGTCGAGTGTCGACGAACTGTCGGATAGTCATCATACGGCTAACACTACCTAAGCCACGAGTCTCTCTCACGTACCTACTGTAAGTACGGTCGTTCTTCTTCTTCTGCCTAGCCTTTTCCCAAGCTATGTTGGGGTCGGCTTCCAGTCTTACCGGATTTAGCTGAATGAATTTCAAGAGAGAATTTGCTACAGCATAATTTGCTCTTGCTAAATGGTATATATAATAATGACAATAATGAACAAGTAATCTTGATTTGTGATGGTACTTATATTTACATAAACAAAAGTTCAAATTACATGTTTCAGATGTGATGGGTATATTGTCGACTGTGTTGGTCCATACAAGGCAACCGCTTCAGATGCAGATATAATGACATCTCTAATTAGAAATGAGAATTCTCCTCTCAGATCGTATCTCCAAGCAAACGATATATTCATTATAGACAGGGGCTTTCGAAACTCCGTTAGCATGTTACAAGACTGCAATTATAGAGCTTATATGCCAGAATCTCTTCTGGAAGGCGAGCATCAGCTAACAACACTTCAAGCAAATAAAAGTAGGTGTGTCACTATTTGTCGTTGGGTAGTGGAAGTAGTTAATGAGTATTTCAAGAGAGATTTTAAATTATTACGACATGAATATTTCAACAAGACTGTGCCACACATTATGCAGGATTTTTCAATAGCATCCAGTCTTTTGAATAGGTTTGGTGTTCGCCTAAGAAACAGAGATGATGCTGGGGAAATGTTAACCATTTTAAGAGAACGGATGTTTTTACATAATAATTTGGCACTAATGGTAAAGAATACAAATATGAATAGAAGGTCTTCTAAATTTGTTAATATAACAGCAGATAGGGATAACTTATTAACATTCCCTAGAATGGAGATGAATGAATTGATTCTTTCTGCTTTAGGGACATACCAGATTAGGCAGGCGCGATCATATTACGGAGAGCATATCCGATTTCATGGTGGCTACAGAATAGAGGTATGTGACAAGTGAAAGCATAAATGCAACGGAGTACCATTTGAGAGGAAGTGGCAATAATATCCTAATACGAGGAAAAATTAAATCAAGGCATATATCTAGGAAGCAGTATTTGTTTATATTTTGGTTGAAAATGGAATATCGGGGAGAGAAGGTATAGTGGAGTACTCTTGCAACTGTTTGGTAGGGCGTCGAACGGTTGGATGTTGCGCTCATACTATGACATTAGTATGGTACCTTGGATGGGCCAGACACCAGTCCAATATTTCTGCTCCTGCTGAGTTCTTAGATTCTGTGATTGTAAGATAAGATTTAGAATAAATTAATAAAACTACTATGAATGTTTTATTTAAAAATCAACTTTATTATTTTTCTTTTGCATTTGTCATGACAGAGGCTTTGGCAGTGGTATTACTTATTTAATAGTACCACGCACATTTCGCCAGTAATGTTTTGAAGACCCATGTAATAGTTGGAGACCCTACTGCCATCAATAGAATGGATAGAATAGTTAAAATATTTTATTGTTATTTGCATGGTTAAAAAAATAACTACCATAAGTACGTACTCATTGGTGGACTGCTTACTGCTTTAGGGCATTGCTTTACCTATCAACATTTTAACTACCAAAACGGCAGAGAAATCGGTACTTAAGTAAATGTTAATTACTTATGTGAGGATTCATGTTGAATGGATTTATGAGGATTCATAAATTCATTCAACATGATTTTGTTTATTACATAATTATGTCACTACAGTGTTTTTTTGGCTTATATAACAATCAAATAAGTAACATAGGCTACCTCGTCCACTTTTACAGTTTAGTTATGGTTGTAGGTATAACTATAAACCATATTCATTATGTGCGTAGCCATAACCTCAAAAATGGCAAATTATCAAAATTTCTAAGCTCCTCCACTTTCAAATAATATATTTGCAATGTGGGATGGCTAAGGGTGGTTAGGCGAACCATTTAAGCCCTATATTAATCATGGTCGCGACATTTCATAGCCAGGTCTTGGTATGTATGGGCAGTGGCCAATGATCTTTGAAAAAATCAAACTTGTATTGCATTTTCAAGACAATGAGCTTCATAGACCTGTGGGCCATGCAGATCATGATCGGTTATTTAAAATTCGTTCAGTTATTGAGCACCTCAAAACAAAGTTTTCTTTTCTACCTATGGAACAACTATCAGTGGATGAGCAGATGTGTGCAACAAAGGTGGCATACTTTCTAAAACAGTACCTGCCAAATAAACCCCACATCTGGATATGCACATACATTTGAATTGTATGCAGGACAGCAAAATATAGGGAGACTTGAAGGAGAACCAGACATAGGAGCTACAGGGAATGTAGTAATTCGTTTGCTAAGAGGTGTACCAAGATATCAAAATTATATTGTGTACTTTGATCATTTTTACTCATCACTGCCTCTAATTTATTTTCTAGCCAAACAAGGAATTCACTCTGTTGGAACTGTCCAGCAGAATAGGATCCCTAACTCAAAATTGCCTGAAAAAAAAAAAGAGTTTATGAAGAAGTACCCAGAGGCAGTTACGAAGAAAGAACATCTACTTATTATGGTATTGAGATGGCCTGTGTCACTTGGAAAGACAATAAGATTGTGACACTCTTATCAACCTATGTTGGGGCAACACCAGTGTCTAGTGTCACTAGATATGATAAATCGAAAAAGGAAAAGGTAGTAATTCCATGTCCACAAATCAACAAAAGAAAAATAAACAAAAGGGAATTAACCCAAAAAATCTTATGGATTTGGCGGAGTTTCGCGCTGACTTGGCTGAAGCTCTATGTTAATATGAAACATACAGAGAGAACAAGAGGGGAAGACCTAGCTCAATAATTGAAGAAGCAATAGCCAAAAAGAAAAAAAAATGTACCATGCCAGCGATGCCACCTTAAGATGTTCGTCTTGACAAATGACTAGGTGGAATAAATCTCCTGCCTTACACCCAACTATGCGACTTGCTAGAAACATAGTTATTCAACTTCCAGGCGCAAGAAGAGAAACCAGAATTTTGAAGGAACCAGGTGAGCTATGGAAGCTTTTTTTCTCGGAAAGCAATATCAACTTGATAGTAAAGTAGGTACACTAATGAACAAATTAATCGATTGAAACATAATTTCTCAAGAGAAAGAGACTGTGCCGATACAGACAACATGGAAATTGAAGCTTTTTTAGGCTTGTTTGTTTTGTTTTTCATTTACTGTACTGACATTGACATAAATAAGTGGTTTAAGTTTTTATATATATTCGAATATAACGGCCAAGGACATTTAGCAAACGATGAAAGAGTTTTTACAAAAAACATTGTTTTCAAAGAAGTTTGCAATATGCGATAAAATATGCTCTAAATGAATAGTATTTTCCTCTTATAGCATGTTTTCTTTTAATAAACATTTTTTAAATAGATATTCTTTATTTTACTTCCTTTTAATTTCATATAATTTGTTCAAAAAAGAAATTGACAAATAGCAGTCTTGGTCAAATCTGTGGTTATAGTAATTTAGTTTTCGACAGTATGTTTGAATATTATATTTTAATAATGTATATTAAGTCACTCACAACTTAAATTTATTATAAGGTCGAATTTCGACCATTGGGCGACCACTAGTTTTATTAAAGACGCATAATTAGTGGCTGTGTGACTGTTTCAAAACTATTTAAAAATACATTGTAATGTATCGTTTTTTTTTTTCGTTGGCTTTCGTTTCGCCAATTAAAATTTATCATCGAACAGCTATTTATTGTATTGTGTTCATCTAGTAGAAGACCCAAAGGCGTTTATGCTAATTATAGTAGTGTAAGGTTTTATTCATTTCAATCTAAATCTTGTTATATTTTAATTATTCCTTCACAAAAGTATCCATGCATCCACATAATTATCCATATTTATAAATAAAACTCGAAAAAAGACACGAAAACCGTCTTATTTCTTACCTCCTAATTTTAAGTGACACCTCTAGAGGTGCCGTCTAATTTTAGTCTTTTTTAGGTTGACGTTCCTTATTTTAGGTGTAAAAAGTGACCTGCGGAATGCCGTTTATGACATTTGGACTAAATTAAGTTACTAAATGGGTTTTTAGTCCTGTCAACTTAAAATTAGTTTAGTTGGGTGATTTCTGAATAGCAAACCTAGTTTGACAGTACTAAAACTAATTTTAGTCTTAGTTTAGTGCATTTTGTGTCGGCTGAATTAGCACCAATGTTACACCAAAATACTATTTTTAGTGAATTTAAAAATGGCATTTTTTGTTTAGTGCCTTTTTTAACGTCTGTAATAATTTTCTGAACTAATAAAAACATGAATGGCATTATAACCAGTGTAAATTTTTTGGTTAAAATTATTTCTAATCGCCATTTTTTGGGAATAAAAAATGGCATTTTCTTTTTAGTGTCTGTTTTTGAACAAAATTATTAAAATGTTGATGTTTTAAGTTATTGTTTAAATGTCATATTATTATTCTTCTTAGTGTCAGTTATACTGTAAAGTTAAGAGGATGATGATGTTTAATTTAGTTAAATAAGCGTCATGCAACATCTACAATTTTGTTTAATGACATTAATATAGCGAATCATAACCTAATTATGTTTTCCAAAAAAACTTCTAACTTAGATTCACCAAATATTTGTCAAGCCACCACTCAAAGTACCAATGTAAGTGACAGTAATTTAGAATTTGTTAATAACTGTACGGAAGTGATTTCGAATAACCAAAGTTTTGGGAATGTAGACAATAGTATTGCAGTCGATATTGCACCAGCTGTTGATTCTAATAACCCAAGTGCTGGGAACGAAGATAACAATATTGTAGTGGATATTCCACCAGCAGCAGATAATATCGAAAAATCGAGGAAAAAGAACCAAAGGGTTTCCTATATTTCTAAGACATTGAAAGACTGCGGAAAAGAATACGTTTCAAGCTCCAAAACAAAAAAGGTTTTCCCAGCAAAATTTCTAAAACCAACATGTGAGTCGACCTGCCGTTTAAAATGCTCAGAAAGAATTACTGATGATTTGAGGAAACAAATATTTGAAGATTATTGGGGCATGGCTTCACTGGTAAGGCAAAGAGAATACATAGCTCACAATATAGAAGAGATTATACCTAAGTATCAGTATAAGAGAGTTGATTCCAATAGAAAGTTGAAAAATGCTTTTTATTTTAATTTAAACAGTACCAGAACTAAAGTATGTAAAACATTTTTTAAGAATACATTAGATATAACAGACAGATGTATTAGAACTGTCATAGAGAAGAAGAATAGTACAACAGGAATATTAAAAGGAAAACAAAGAGGTAAGCATGGACAGCATAAAAAAGTACCTGAAGATTTGATTGAAGGAGTTAAATGTCATATTAGTAGGATCCCTAGAATTGAAAGCCATTATTTACGGCAACTAACGACAAGAGAATACATAGACGGCGGAAAAACCTCGGCGGAAATACGGATATTTATATTAATTATAAAGAAGACTGCATAAAGCAAGGATTATCCTGACAGTACCAAATGGTGAGATTTCTACGTTGTCTAAAATAAATTGCTTAAATTTTACCATCTCTGAGCTTAAACGTGACAATACTGCATGCTTCTTCTGGGATGAATCGCAAGGACACCGAGGAGCAAATGAAATAGGTGTATTAAAATATTTGCAAAAAAAGTCTTCTTGTGCCGACGAATATCTCGACATAGTTTTTTACTCTGATAATTGCTGCGGTCAGCTGAAGAACCAGTTTATTATCGGGGTGTATATTTACGCAGTACAATACTTAAAAATTAAGTCCATAAAACATAAGTTCCTTATACGTGGCCATACACAGAATGAGGGAGATGCTGTACATTCTGTGTATGGCCAAACAAGTTAAACGATGTCTTAGATCTGGACCAATATAAAAGTGGTCCGTATTTGGCGACCTTCTCCGTACGAATAATTGCTTGGAAGGATGGCATGGCAAAATAAATGAACTTGTTGGCAAAAGATCGCCAAATTACATAAAGAGTTTAACAGTATTGAAAAGAGATTCTGATTACAATATATTAAGAATGAATGGTGGACGATTTTAGAAACGGCGAAAAGAATCCATCAAACGAGATGAATTTATTGTTAAGACCAACATGATGCTGAATAATAACGATATAGACGTAAGATTATTTTTAGAGCGATTAGCTTGGAAGGGTTATTTTTTGTAGGTAAATAGTTTGTTGTACATTAGTGTTGATGACGGCCAAAAACATTTAGTAAGTTTTTTTTAAGTTATACAATTTTTTTAATAAAACCATAAATTCTTAATATTGTTTTTTTTCTTTGCCCATGTAATTGTAAGTTCGTCCCGAGTCCCGACTGGCATACAGTATTCTTAGATTGTTGTTAAGTCATTATACTTCCTCAATCAGTCCTATTATGGGATACTATGTGGTAAACTGGTTTGTGGAGGTCAGTCCGGCAATCGCTTCATGTAAAATGCTGTATATAGCTTAACCCGGTAAGACTGGAAGCCGACCACAACATAGCTTGTGAAAAGGCTAGACAGGTGACCTTCTGACGAAAAGTTCCCTAAGTCTAAATCGATCAAACTAGTAAGAGTCTCAAGAATGTATGGGTCGATTAATCGAACCAACTGGAAAAAAAAGTTTACGTAGTCCGATCGATCGAACTATCAGGAATCTCAAAAACACGTGGTTCGATTAATCGAACCAACTGGAAAAAAAAGTGTCCGATCGATCGAACTATCAGGAATCTCAAAAACACGTGCTTCGATTAATCGAACCAACTGGAACTAAAAGTTCACGTAGTCCGATCGATCGAACTATGCAGTCGAACCACTTGTAACCGTTTTCCCGCGGCTGAGCAACTAGCCATAAGGAGTACTTACTTTCGAAATATGGAATTAAAAAAAATAAGATGTTTGTTTTAAAATAATTTTAAAAAATTAATAACTTTTCGGGTAACATGGAGGGTTTTTGTTTTTTTTTAATCAATAATATTAATAAGTTTACAGCTGATTAAAAAGCACGTGGGTCAACGACTGCGTGGCCGGTCGACCGGCTTGCGCCGAGCGTAGATATCAGGAGGTATTACGATTGGTTCGTGGAAACAATGGTTACTCAACCATTTTTGGTTTCTTAAATTTTATTTGTTTATAAAACGATTGTATTACAAGGACAAGATCATTTCGCCGCGGGAAAACAACCATTAAAATTTCTCGTTGTAGGTATATTTATTTGGTTAAGGATAATTAATATCTTGATAGTACTTCGCAAATAATGCTTTATTCTTAGATAAAAGGCTTTATTTTAGAACAAATTTGATTAGTACCATAAATAAGGTTATAGGTTAAAGTAAGTCGACCTTAAAAGATAGACATAATTATGCCATCACGGATTTTTTTCTGGTACTTTTAATGAGAACCAATTCCGAATGTATGATTATAGGTATGAAAATATCTTAATTATGTTTATACCTATATTCATACAAACATGAATTTTAGACCTTGCGCGCACTGCCTTGCGTTTTTTCCACCGCAATTTTGTGAAGTACGGAATGTCATAGAAATGCGCGCACTGCCGTGAAATAAACGCACGCGGCAGTCACCGCAGGCCTCCCGCTACAAATTTGCGGTGAGACTAACGCACATTTTTTATATCGCATAGAGATTTATGAAGCGCCGCGCACTGCGCTGCGCTGGAAAACACGCACTGAGTGAAAAAATAGGACATGTCAATTTAGTTTTTGATTAACAACAAAAAAAATACTAGTTTAAACATAAAAATTACACCGGCAAAAAAAGATAAGTTTAAGCGAACCCTATATTTTGTCTTGTTCTGTTCTTGTATTACTATTATTTTTAGTTTTTATACAACAATAATTTGTTTGTTTCTTTAATTATTAATGTTCTCGTATAGCTTTTTTGGACCAATTTAACCCGGCGTCATTGTTGCCGGGTATCTAATACCCGACGCATTTTTAAACTGTCATAATTTTAAAACAAAATGCGCGTGTCTTTTGTCCGTTACAGTAGCTGCGGTCGTTGACCTCTGTTCGCGTATTCTCTTCTCTATTTATTGCTGCTGCGGCTACCTCGTAGTGTAGACGTGTGTAAAGAGCGCGCGGGTAAGTTATACCCGGCCACAATGGCCTCGTAACATTTATAAAGACAGCGTGTTTGTTGTTTTTTATTGTTTATTGATAAATTTCATATAGTTTTTCACAGTTTTATGAACCATGTCTAACGAAAGCGAACAACTCCTAGCCTTGTTTGAACGAGCTGACGTCATAAAAACGAAAAAATATGGTGAACTTACCGAGAGGCTTACGTAAACGTATTCACGAACAAGTCGGTGAAATGATGACCTACCCTCCGAATAAACATTCTATAACATATACGAGATGCAAAGACAAAAAAACTAGGCATAACTGCAATAAGTGTAATAAGCCTATTTGTATGCAACACATTATCCCATTATGCCAAAGTTGCGTTGATCTCGATAGCGAATAAGTCGGTAAGTATATTATTAGTAAATAAGCTTTGTTTTATATAGTTCATGATTTTATGTTTATGTTCTAAAGAAAATTTTATGTTTTGTCTCTAAATGTCTATTATGTTATGTTTTCGAATAAACGTTTTAAGTTAGGTTCTAAAAAAAATATCGCAGAATAAAAAGATTTAATTTGATGAGTAATATGTTTGATTTTTATTAATAATGTATTCAACTACCTATTTCCCTATTATAGAAGACTAATATTGACATAAGCTTGATTCAGTGTACAATAATGTACATGGGTAAAATTTACCCGGCCACTACGGCCAAGTTGTTTAGTAGCCACAATGACGCCGGGTTAAATAAACTTTCTCAAATTCCTAGTGACACTTTTTAAAAAAAAACGTTATGGGTGTCATTTTCGCGGTTTCTCAAGGAGATAACGAAAACTTCATGCATTTACGAATCCAAGATGGCCGACATGTATTTAAATAAAAATATAAAAAATAAAAATATATATGGGTATGATGGGTATCAATTTCAAGGTTTGTTGGGGTGCAGATTACGAAAAATAGCATCCAATTTTAAATCCAAGATGGCTGACATGTATATATATATTTTGTAGTTTTACAATATGGGTAGCAATTTCTAACTTTATTGAGGTGCAGATTACGAAAATAGCATCCATTTTGGCCGACATGTATTTTTCGTAGTTTTACAACATGGGTATCAATTTCAAGGTTAATTGGGATGAGGACAACGAAAATCCCCTAATTTTCAATTCCAAGATGGCCGACATATATTTTTTATAAATATTATATGGGTGTCAATGTCAAGGTTTATTGGGGTGAGAGTTACGAAAATATAGCCCATTTACAAAAAAAACATCAAGATCGGTGATGTTTCTGAGAACTTCGAAATTTCGCCTGTTTAATGTATTCATTGACTCCATTACACCATACTGTAATATCCAAAACATTACCTTAGCTCACTTAAGTTATCGTTTTTCAGGCAATTAAGAAACCAGCAAAGTTCTGAGTTACAGGAACATCAGCCGTTAACAGAAACACGATCTGTCTAATATGGTAATTGATGAGGGGGCAGAGCAAATTATGGTAACTTATTCTGCTTGCTTACACTGCGGTATTAATAATAATAAATAAATAAATATCTTGGGACAATCTCACACACGGTCATCTGATCCCAAACTAGGCAGAGCCACTAACCACTAGACCAACAGGCCCGTCAATCGTATTACGTCGATTTGTTGTTTATCAGATACTTTTCCTAGCTAAAGCTAATTAAAGACACTGTATTGTTACATTGTTTGTTTTAGGTTGAACAAGATGAAGAACATTTACCAGATTTGATTATTGAAGAAGAATGATAGATATAGCTTACTTTTTTTCCAAAGTAAAAGAAATAGGCGGCCATGGTGCTTTTAACTGTGGTATACAAATTTTAATACTAATGGGAGAGAAACGTGTTGTACTTGCTTCTAAGTTTACATTAGAATGTTTGATGTGTAAAGAGAAGTTTTTACTTTCTAATATCACTGGCGACTTAGATATTAATACAGCAGTGGTTGCGGGTGCAGTTTCAGTTGGTATAGGGTATTCACAATTAGAGGAACTGCTATCAGCATTATACTTGCCCGTGATGACTGAGCCTATGTACAAAAAACGGCACGACATTGCTCCCAATGCCTGGGATAAATCACTTAGCAAATCTATGAATGAAGCTGCCGAAGAAGAAAAAAGAATTGCTTTAGAAAAAGGTCACGTCAGCAAGGATGGGATACCTATTATAGACTTGGTTGTAGACGGATGTTGGAGTAAAAGGTCTTACAAAAAGAACTACTCGGCAATGTCAGGAGCTGCTGCCATAATTGGAAGATACACTAAAAAGATTTGGTTTCTTGGCAATAAAAATAAATACTGTAGCATATGTACCTACGCAGGACCTTAATTAAAATAAAAATCCAAGATCTCACCAGTGCTTTAAAAATTTTACGGGATCATCGACTGCCATGGTCAAGTCAACATGGTCAGTCAACAATAATTGTGTAAGGGTTTAAACTTTAAAGCATCTATTTAAATGTATGGTCTGATTTATGGTCGCCTCATTTCTGACGGAGACTCTAGCACGTATGCGAAAATTTTGGTAGCAAGACTTTATCCACAATTTACTGTTGAAAAGGTAGAATGTAGGAACCACCTTCTAAGAAACTTGTGCAACAAATTACAAAACCTGACCACTGATACGAAGTATCCTATAACTTTTAGAAAATTAATCACAAAAAAACGCATCATGAGCATTAGGTCAGCAATACGAAAATGTAGCAAAAAAAATACCACGACGTTAGAAAATCTAGATTTTAGCACTCAGAAACTTTTTGAGGACATCCAGACTGTACATTTACATTGCCTTTGGTAACCATACCAAATGTTAAACCCATTTTTGTAACAGTCTACAAAATGTTGAAAGCCTACCGAAAGCTTTTTTTACTAGTTCCTTATGGCAGAAAATATGTTTGTTTATCAATACTATTGCAGGGCATTCCAGAAGTCTCGTTCATGACGTTGACAGTAACATCGTGGAAAGTTTTCATAGCGTGGTGGCCAAATTTGTGGGTGGCAAAAGAGTGAATTACTCGTGCAGGCGTGGATGTTCAGCATCTGCAGTTAAATTTAATACAAAAAGAAAACTTTTCCCATGTTATATAAAACAATTGTCGGGCAAAGTCCTAAGGACAAAATGAGCACCTTAGATAACAAGTATCGCAGAATGAGAGCATTGTTTAAACATATAAATTACAAAAAACGACAAATATATGTTACCGTAAATAAAGATTATGGATAACAAACCATAAAGCCCGATGTGAGCGATGAGATACTTGAACAAATGAAGAAGAACTTTCTATCCAACATAACTAAAAGCGAGGAAGAAAGAAGAGTAATTGAAAGGCAAACAATTTTGCAAAGCGAGTCAAGCGAATGGCTAGAACTCGCGGTGGTCCTTGTTAACGGCCTCAAACTTTGGAAGAGTTATTAAAATGAGGCCTGAAACTAGTTGTGCCAGCATAGTTAAACAAACAACTGCTCTACAAAATAAATATAGATGCTGCGCCTGTACAGCATGGAAGACCTTGCGGACTTTTTATAAATCCCGAGATCCCATATTTAGGAGCTACACCAGATGGGCTTATTGGAGAAGCGATAGTAGAGGTGAATAGTAGAGCTATAGCTAAAAAAAAGTAAGTTTTTGGGTTAAAGATAATTCGGGCATTTTGCAGGTTAATAAAACCCACAATTGGTATTACCAAGTTCAAGATTACCTCACATCACGCTCTTACCGGGTCAAGATAGGCGACACGTTGAGCGATGAAAAAATGGTCCGATGCGGGGTGCCGCAGGGCTCAGGAAGTGGTCCTGTATGCTACTTAATGCATGTAAATAGTCTGTGTAATGTGCTACAGCATTGCTCGACGTATATGTGTATAGTTTTGTTGGACATTATGTAATTTATAAAACCTAAAATGTACCTTTTGATAAATAAATAAATAAATAAATAAATAATAAGGGCAATTGTATGTGACTCGGAAAACAATATGTTTATTTTGAGTATGGTTCAATGACTCAAAGCCTCTGAAAACTGAAACAATTATAAGGGACGATAATTTTTTTGAAAATAAAATGAAAATAAAATTATGTACATTTTATTTAAATTGTATTTTGCCGGAACTTTTGGATCCGCGGCATAGTCGAAATATGGCTATTAGAAATCCGCCATATATTTTACAGGCAATAAAGAACAAGGAAGATCGGAAAAAGGTGCATAACCTTAAAAACCAGAAGACGAATATGTGCGTAGTTCAAGGAAGCCTACATGCACCATCATCACCAACACCAATCTCAATATATGACCAACCGACCTGTTCACGTTATTTGAATTTCAGTGACTTTTAACGGGAATTGTTTGTGTTATTTATTATAAAATATATTATATATTTTGTGTTATTTATTATACAATTAGTTATGTAATTTAAGAACAATCACAATGGTAAAATCGAAACTTAAACATTTTTTTTATTTAGTATACCAGTCGTTATCAGACGTTCAACTTACTACTACGTGATGGGACAAAATGGTCAAATTAAATTAGCTGGCGATATCCACCGCCAGCAGTATTTTTTTTTTTTCATTTTATTCAAACCTTACAGACATAATATTTTTTATTGCTCGCATACAAATTTTGTTGTGAATTCGTCATGTCATAGTTTAAAGGTGTAAGTGCCAAGGTTATGTACCTGCTTCATTAAAGTTTAAAATTCATCTTAGTTGCGTGTACTATTAATGTAATAACGATTGTAGGTACCTGCCTATGCAATAAAATGAAAGGTGAATAGTTATTAATTTAAATTTAATATAGACGTGTAATGTTAATGTAATGGTGTGAGTAGGTATTTTGACGATTTACGAGTAACGTACGCTTAGGGTTAGTGTAGGGCTTCTGGGTTTGGTTGAACACATAATTAATAGTAAACGCGATTAATCCGGTAAAATAAATTGATTTAATTAATGAATAATTTTATTGTTTTAGGTAAAAAATGTCACAAAAGGAAACATCCAATTTGGCATTTTTTTGAGAAATCTACAGCTGACGTTTCGAAAGCTGCCTGTAAACTGTGTAACACAGGTCGTTTTCACTCGGTAGCCATGAGCCTAAGAAACAAACCTTGCATGGTCTAAAACAACATTTATCAAAACAGCACGAAGCCGAGCATAGGCATATACTTAATTATAGGTTGGCGAGATTAATTTTAGAAAAATAACGGGCTTACTAACATTTTTTCGACTTTTTAAGGACGGAACCCTCGGTGCGCGAGTCCGACTCGCACTTGGCCTTTTTTTATATGCATCTTCATAATTTCCAGTGCAACTCTCATATTAATTTTGTCCTCATATTGAATTGCTAATTATTTTTTAGTGCTCCAAGGTCTGAGATTCGGACAACATATATTTTTCATACCCCTAAGAGTTAGGGGGTTGCACTCCGCAGATTTTTTAAATATAGCAGAACAACGTTTGCTGGGTCAGCTAGTTATATAATAATAATTAATTCAAGATTGTACTGAATTTGAATTTGTTTACCCGCTCAATGCCGTTAGTTGGTGCCCGCAAATAATGCACATGCAAGCAAATTCAAATTCATTACAATCTTGTCATGGAATGCCACGGATTACCGCCTGATATCATTAACAATAATTAATTCATACACAGGGTGACTTTTTATGCATGTATTTAATTTTAGGTATTGAATGTACTCATCAATGTGAACAATTTTTACCACGGGAGCAACTTCGAAATCTCGTAAAAAAAATCAGCTGTTTCATATAAAATGTTCATACCTACACGACCAAAATGTATGGAACACTGTTTTTTTTTTCGAGATTTTTAAGTTTCTCCCACAGTAAAAGTTGTTCATATTGATGAGTAAATTTACTAGGTACCTACCTATAATTAAATACACGCATAAAAAGTCACAATGTATTTTTAATTAACACTTTTTTAACATAATGGTTATATTACAATAGGAAATAAGATTCAGTAATTTGCAGATTGAATACGTGATGTAAGTAGTCCTAGTTTGTTAGTTTATGAGATGGGTTATTATATCGTTCGTTTTTTTGCAGCGCAAACATGCCCTTCCAAATAGTTCAAACGAAGGAACGAGGAAAATTTCAACTCACAATTGTCCCTGATAAATGGGAACAAAATACGATTCTTCATTGGCCAAAACGGAGAGTGGAAGAGTTAATAGAACAAGACTTATCTTGCTCTGACGATTCTTGGCTCACTATGAAGTGTCAGGTCAAAAGGACCGGATTAATTTCCAAACAAAGCGCAAAAGCTGAACTAACTACCATGTTACTAGAAAGTGACACAGATACTGAAGGAATATCACCACAAACGAACAAGACACAAATAGAGAACTCTGTTCAACACTGTTTTGATGAAATTGCTAGCATTTGTGTATCTGTAAGTACCAACCTACCAACAAAATTATATACCTACTTAGTCATTTAAATTGAAAGAGTCTTGGTGGGCTAGCGGTGAACGGGTCGTAGGACTCTTGAGCGAGAGGTCTCGGGTTCGATCCTAGTGCCGGACACCATATACCAATGACTTTTCTGAGTTATTAGATATTTCACTAACCGATGCAATTACTGAGATAAAAAACAAAACATCGTGAGGAAACCTTCATATTCAGGTGACTGAATGTTTTACCATAATCCGAGTTGATCAGTTTCCCCTGGTAACAAGGTCACAGACGTCAGACGGCCGTCGCTTCACTGCAATTACCTGATCTGTCATATCCTGGATCATGTTCAAAAGTGGACCCCGGGCGCTTGTGCGCGAGTGCAAGCGGGATAACGCTGAGATAATTATTATTATTTTAGTAATTTAAATTGACAGCGTCTTATAATACTTTTTTATCAACAGAACCAAACTACCGAGGCGCCGAACAAAGAAGAGTCAAGCAATAAGGAACAGGCTAGTAACATCGTCTACCAATATATTACAGATACACCTCAAACATCAGAACAGGTTACCTTGCAAGAGGAAGATGATAATTTTCAGAACACAAGTTATTTCGAACATATTAGCAATAACCGGAGCACTGCAACTCATTTTAGATTATATGAAAAAGATGGAGGACAACATATTGCATAAATTATCATATCGACGCTAGAAAGGCAAATTGTATGAACGACCACTTTGGTCAAAATTGAGTTATTTACATCGTTGGAATCGGCAGATTTTTCTCTTTCGAATGGTCTAGGTCACAGTTTAATCCGAGCACTTTTTTGGTCGCTAATACAACGGTGATTTCAGTCATTTTCGTATCTAATTTTGTTTTAAATCCAACCATTTTCGTCGTGTGTTTCATAAACCGTACATAACGTCAGAAACTTTACCATAATTCGTTTTGCCTTTTTTGTCTAAATAAATATTTGATGTTAAAACACCTTACCTAATCATTTTTATTTATTTTTTGTCAATAAAACGTTTTACTAGTTGGCCACTTTAGCCAATTTTGGAAATAAAAAAAATTTATTAGTGTGTACTTTTTTGTTTTTTTTTTTCGTTAAAACACTGTACCTTTCTGCTATTTTCAATCACGTGGACTTTAAGCGCATTAAAGGTCACAGCTCATTACAGCCACCCGGCACCCACTCCGCACCGCCTCGCCTCCTGCGGTTAGTATTCTTTATATGGACTTGTATGGCGATGCGCTCACTATATCAACTCCGTAGCGTCACCAGATCGCCTCGGTTATAAGCCCTTCACGTGCGGACGGCGGGTGGACCACGCGGTGACAACTCGCTGCTCGAATGCTTGCCTTGCGTTGACTGGGCGTTGCTAAACGCGCGGGTCCCGAGTGGACCGCGCGCTGCCCGCGTGTAGACCTAGTGTCAATTATTAGCAGCCTACTCGAAAATTCGTGGACCAAGCGGCGTCAACTCGGCGTTCACTCGTTGACCGCGTTGGGTCCACTGGTTGACCGCGGGACGTTTATTGGTGATAACGCGACGTCCACCCGTGGACTACCTGTCGACAACGAGTGGATGCCGTGCGACGAGGCGGTGCGGGGTGGGTGCCGGGTGGCTCTAATGAGCTGTGTCCTTTAGTCTTCAATGTTTAATAACAAGTTGGTCGATTATACATTTTTACCTGAAACGGTTTTGACGCATCGTTAGGATTTAAGCTATTTTACTTTAACCAAATGTATTTGTATTAAGTAAGTTAAGCCTACTTAAAAAATATTTTTTGGGTAAACAAGTGGTGGATAAGCTGTACTCAAGGAGCGCATTTGATGCGCACGAACCGCTGCGTATGAGGTCTGACCGTTGCGAGGGCGCTTCAGCCAACCACGCACTGTCGATGAGGATGGTCACACACGAATTGTTCTACTCGAAAATTGTTTTTCTTTCGAGTGTAAAACATTAATTTATCATGGCGTCCAAAAGGCGTCTAAAAGGATTTTGATTGATAATCTTGATATTACACAGCGGTACTTATACTATACTCTCACTAACGCATAATATAATTTATCAAAGACCGATATGAGAGGTATATTCCTCCTAATAAAACTAGTGCACAAATGTAGAAAAGTGATTTTCTACATTGACCCGTCCGGGGATCGAACCCGGGATCTCAGAGCTGGCGACATCTTAAAAACCGTTGTGGACGCCACTCGAACACGATTGTCATCGTTAAACATATGTTTTAGATGGTCATTTATTTGTATCGAACCAGAAACACGTATAAGAAAAGGCATGGCCTTATCTTTAAAAATAAAGTCCTCAATATAATACCTTGCAACCCCTATTTCACCATCTTCAGGCGTAGATTTTTAAAATCGCTAAAATATGGTTTCATTTATTTCTAACCAAAAACCCGAATACCAAGTCCCATGTACCATATTATCTCTTTGAAAATGACGAATTTCCTAAAAAAAAAAACTTCAAACCCCTATTACACCTCCTTAGAGGGTATATTTCTAAAACTCGGAAATACGTCTTATTTATTTCTAACTCATAATCCTATTTCATTTGCCTATCTATGAAAACTACACAATTCATATACCTACAAACTTCCAAACCCTATTTTACCCTCTTAGGGGGTAGATTCACAAAATATACGAATACGAAATTTCATGTGTCTATCTTTGAAAATACCGAACTTCCCCTACAAACTTTCATCCTCTATTAAATTCCCTTAGGGGTTAAATTTCGAAAATTACTCATTACGTGGTTTTTAATTCTTTACCAGACTGGTAACCACCAATTTTTATGGTTTAAACTACAAAAATTTCGATTTTCCAAGATACAATCTTTCATCCTCTATTTAACACCCTTAGGGGTTGAATTTCGAGAAATCCTTCCTTATTCCTTGTCTACATTATGAAGGAAACCTCTGTGCAAAATTTCAGCTTTCTAGGTTCAAGGGTTTGGGCTGGGCGTTGATAAGTCAGTCAGTCAGTCAGTCAGGCCTTCTCTTTTTATTTATATATATATATTAGCTTCTGCCCGCGACTTCGTCTGCGTGGACTTCAGAATTGGGTCGTCCCTCGGGAACTACTTTAAGAATCGGGATAAAAGGTAGCCTATGTTCTTTTCCATGTCAAAGGCTACATGCATGCCAAATTTCATCCAAATCCGTTCAACCGTTTTTGCGTGATTGAGCAACAAACATTCAAACATCTAAACATCCACACTTTCACATTTATAATATTAGTAGGATTATAGAAGATAGATATATTTTATTTTAATTTTTCGTGACATTTATTTTCCCTACTTATCCTTTCCCAATTGAACACAGTGTGTTATATTTTACTTTCTATTACACTACATGGTTAGTACCTATAAAGTGTCTACTAGTAGACGAATATTTTCTATAATGATAAACTATTATTGTTTCATTGTTGTAACATCGGTTTATGTTTCATAGGATTGATTGATGTCAAAGTTGAGTTGATTTTTGTTGAATTGAAATGTATAAATAAGTAGCTTTATTTTTTGTTACTGCATAATAATTATTTTACGAACATCCGCATAATTTTCATGTGACTGATTGATCTCAAATTTAAGTAGTTTTCTTGTTTAATTAGAAATGTATAAGTGGTTTTATCATTTGTTTTGTTAGATTAACTTGTATCAAAAGATTGAATGTTCATGTGACTGACACTGATTTCAAAGTTAATTTAGATTTTTTTATTATAAACAAGTTGTGTTATGTTTTTGTTGTTATTTATTAACTGTGCTTTTGTGTAAGTATAATTTTTATACTTTTTTATATTGCATTTTATTTTTTACTTATCGCTAAAAAATATAAAAATATTGGGATATAATACCATGATCCTAGATGTAACTACACACATCAAAAGTGTCTAGGGATCAAGCATTTTTATGCGGATTTCTTGAGATTGAGATGTGGCTTTGTAATAAATTTATGATTTTATAAATTTATATGGATCCTTTTTGGTGCATTTCATAATTCGAATCAGGAACTGTGAATCAAATTCGAGTAAAAGATGAAAATCAGCTGTCAATATTTTCCCTATAAAAACATACAACGCATTGAAGACATTATTAGTGCTACTGTTTCCCTACTACTGATTAAAACCAACGTTATTATGGAGCGGCGACGTCATTTAAGCAGGGAAGAAATGCTCAGAGCCGTGGGAATGATAGAAGCTGGTTCCCGGCAACGTACTGTGGCTTTAGCTCTGAATACAAGTCAGAGTGTTATCAGTCGACTTTGGACACGTTACCGAAGCACTGGTACCGTGGCTGAGCGCCATGGAGGACGGTATCGCTGCACCACACGGAGACAAGACCGATACATTCAAATCTTAACTCGAAGAGCTCCAACAATAACCGCCATGATGTTAGCCGTGAGGCTTCATCACTCTTCAGGGAACTTAATTAGCGACCAAACAGTCAGAAACCGCTTGCATGAAGTGAACCTTCATTCCCGAAGACCGCTACGGGTACCACCTATAGCAATGCACAATCGTAGGATTCGATATCAATGGGCTCTTGAACACAGAAATTGGGCAGAAGAACAATGGCGTTTCGTGTGCTTTTCTGATGAGTCTCGTTTTGGTATGAGACCGGATACAAGACGTATACGACACTGGAGAACCCCTGGACGCCAACAGCGATTAAAATCCTGCCAGGAAGTCCATCCTTATAGTGGTGGAACCATCATGGTATGGGCGGGTATTTGGATCGGCGGAAGAACTGAGTTGATTTGGATCAGAAGCAACCTCAACGCTCAAAGAACACCGGCGAGGAAATTGTTGATGAAATTATTAAGCGTCTACGTATGTCACCGTAATAGATACCGACGAAATAATTTACTAAGTTTTTTCAAATCAATGATAAAGCCTATCAAAGTCTGGAAAAAAAATCTTCATAATTGAGAGCTTAATTGACTAGATTATTGATGATAATAAATAATCATGGCTTAGTTTTTTTTTTCTGGCTTGACTTCATGACTTTTGGATAAGCTATAGTTTGTACGTTGCCATGTAACATAAATCTTAGTCAAGTTGCATAAAATGCTTGGCTTTACATAATGCATTAATATACTTAGGAAATACATGTCTGCATCAGAATACAAATGTTAAAATAAACACGATTGTTTATGCTAATATTATAACGGCCATAGTTTATTAATACATACAAATGACATCGTAGTGAAATTCGAGTATGGCAACATCCCAAAAAAAAAAATGTTTGTCAATGTCAACCGGCAATATTGACATGTACTGTACTGTAACTGAACAGATAACTTCAGATAACTTGTCGTTGTCGTCTGTGCGTGCGTCTCGTTATTTTGTTTTCCATCGATTTTCCGTGATTTTATGCTTTATCGACTGCTTCTGTTTATGGACTCTGAGATTGATTTACTGTTCCCTGTGTGACTAGTGCTTGCCTAAGGATTCTGATTGTTTGCCTATACGACGACATTTTTCTGTGACTCTGGATTCCGATTCTGCCTGATACCTTGGATTTTGTTGTGTGTGCATCGATTTCTTTATCACGATGGGTAGCCGTGTAGCGCCTACACGCATCATGTGCGTCAACTGCAACATATGTGTCAATAAAATGCGACGATACCCGGCATTGGCACTTGACTCGAGAGTCACTGCTTTAATATGCAGCTGGGTATATCCTCAAATTGTAAGTATTACTGACGACTAGTCCCGTTACAAGATACTGATTATCTTCATTGCC
The DNA here is from genome assembly GCA_950381575.1 of Plusia festucae. Classification (NCBI taxonomy): domain Eukaryota; kingdom Metazoa; phylum Arthropoda; class Insecta; order Lepidoptera; family Noctuidae; genus Plusia; species Plusia festucae. The sequence goes on from OX494457.1 coordinate 3,435,753, forward strand.
TAGAACTATTCATCAAGTATAGTACAAGATTTTTGTTTGAGTTCTGTTTGTAGCTTACTATGTTGTTTAAAATCATGTTTTTATATGACATTAAGTTGACAAGTTTCAATTACATTTATGTAGTATATCTATTACATTGGTCACAAAATAAAAATCATTCTAATGAATTAAGAGTAGTATCCTTTTGTTGTTAGATTTTGGAAGATGACTATGTCTGCGAGGCATGCAGAGATCTTGCAATGGCTGCAGTTAATGATACCTTGCAAAGAGAAGTTTCTGGCAGTGAAGAAGCTGGATCAAGTACGAGGGGGCATTCAAATGTGTGCCTTTTATGTGGCTGTTCAACCCTTCAAAGACAGAGTGACTTAATATTAAAACAAAACCCTACTGAGATACAGCAATCTATAATTAATATTATAGAGAGCAAAGTGGCACCGCGAGAGGTTTGTTTACTTTTGCAATTTAAGTTGTAAAATAATAATTACATTTCACCCTTTATAAGACAGCAATTTTTATCCCAATTAATCTATTATTTTATTTTCAGATATCATCTTCAGATCGTGTTTGCCATGCATGTTGGTTACGTACAAAAAGAGAGGTTTTACGTATGAATCGTCAAGATGAAAGCAGACCTCAACTGGACACAACTGATAATGTGCAACCAGAAGAAAATCTTATCCAGCCATCAGCACCAACCCAACCTGAGCCAGCACAAGCAGTGGAATTAGCCAATTATAGACGAGCAGCCAATTCTACACACACTTGTGTCTTTCCAAATTGCAGCAGCACCACATTTCACAATATCTCTGACAAGTTACGAGCCACGGTTCTGCATAATCATAATTATTATTTGCCTAAATTAGCTCGTGTATGCAGTCAACATTTGACAAATAATTCATGGGATACATTATATGATTCCGAAAACAGTATATCTACATTTAACGTAGATCAAATACAACATGTATTTTCTTTTGTGAATGCATTTAGTCCCACGCTTGACTTCGAGAATATTCAAGATATGGATGAAAGAGTATTTGAATACTGGATAGGATTCTCAAAAGAGAAATTCAATGTTTTAATTGGAGAAATACCACGTATCTCTGAACTGCGTAGAGGTGGTTTGGGTTTGGCAGCACTTCTGCTGAAGATGAGAACAGGCGACTCAGATGAGAGAATTGCCACATTGGTACAAGTGCCTCGTCGAACGTTAGAGGGTTTAATGGACAAAGTACGGGAGATTTTATGCCAAGATTTTGTATCAAGATATCTCGGCATTAGTCATATTACTCGTGATGAATTGATTGAACATAATTTAACCATTCCCAATGGGTTGTTCGGAAATGATAACAATGCCATAGTCATTTGTGACGGCACATATATTTATATTAACCCTTTAGCTCGCAATGACAAGCCGGCTCAACATTGACTTTAAAATCATCTTGATCCAAAATTAGTTACTTTTGATAAGTTTTTATTTTATGTCTTCAACGAATAACTAAACTCAAATGTAAAAATAAAAAAAATGACATTTCTGATTTCATCTTATGTCAGTGTTGTGCAAAATGGCGTCACGGTCACAACGGCTCCGCGGATTGCAGGTATATTTATTCTATAAAAATATTTTTGAGAGGTTTTTCTGCTATTGGCCACCGTTATTTTATTTTAAGAAAGCCATTTTATTATTGTGATTACAAATAACTACATTGTATTGACTAACTTGCGAGCACAGAGATCAGAAAGTGATATGTTGAATATTCTCAACGTTGCGACGTAATCAGTAAAGTACTTCGTAATATGTATGTTGAGTATGTTTAACATTGCGGCTTTACTAATGATTTATCAAGCATGTATTTATATTAACATTTTAGTTTATATATTGGTGTTTTGTCATGCTATATTTTATTTATTGGTGTTTTGTTATGCTATGGGTGTGGTTTGCATGTTGTTTTTTTTTTGCTTGCTTCAGACTAAGCCAATATGGCAGAGAACGCGCAAAATTATGGCACTTATTCTTCCAGAGAATGCACCATCAGATAGTAGCAGTACTAGTACTGATGATGAAGTCATAATTGAAGACAGAACGAAAGAACGTGAAAACTCTTATTCTAGCTCCGAACCCAGGTCATACCCTTCATCACTGAATGACTTGGACCTCGATAGTCCTAGAAATGAGTCTCCCACGCCTTTCTTATCCGATGAAGAAACTGTTCTATTGACACCCGTCATGAATAACATGTTCCCTCCAGATAAAACATCACATCAACTTCCGGTTCTCCAGTCAGTTTCGTCTATTTTATCACCTCAACTATCGTCTATTTTATCACCTCAAGTTTCATCTGTTTTATCCCCACAAGCTTATACACATATATAAAGCTTATACTTATCCGTTGGGGAAAATTCAAAGATACTGCAAAGAAAGTAAAGCTAAGATTGAAGTGAACTGTCCCCGGATAGTAAAGGAGTATAACGCTCACATGGGCGGTGTAGACTAGATATGCTTTCAAAACAAAAAGATGGTACATGGCGATTTTCTCCCAAACTCTTGACATATGCGTAAACAATGCCTGGTTACTATACAGAACGGAAAGCCCAGATGCAAAGAAATGTCTTAGCTTAAAAAAGTTTAGAGTTCAAATTATAAATGAGCTGTTACACAAAAACCGAATTGGACAAACTAATGAAAAAGTGAACGACGCCAAGCAGCATATACAAACTCCTAGAGCCTAGTGCTCCAAGACCTCCTGATTCGGTCAGGTATGATAACACGGGACACTGGCCTACATTTTTATCTTATGGGCGTTGCAAATTCTGTAAGACGGGTTACACAAATGTGAATTGCACAAAATGTAACTTACGACTTTGTTTTGTCTCTAAAAGGAACTGTTTTTTTAACTACCATGTGTTACATTAAGTACTTACGTGAATTATGTGTAATTTTTTATAATATTCATTTCTGATTGTCCTTTTTATGTCTTTTTCAATTGTATTTTTTATAATAAATGAGTGATAATTGAGAATAAGTGTTTATTTTTATAAGGTTGTAAAAACCTACATACATCGCGATGTTGAAAATACTCAACGTTTATTTTACCACGTAATTTTCTCAAAACATCGCAACGTTGAGTATTTTTAACGTATGTTTTTCCAAAGATTACGCAATCTAGATTTTTTTATTAATTTTTTTGTACATTATTACAGTATTTAGATACATATAAACTTAAAAAAAACACAAAAATACAGATTTTGTTTCCTTGCGAACTAAAGGGTTAATAAAAGTTCGAATTATATGTTTCAAAAAGAAACATATTCTTTGCACAAATATAGGAATCTCCTCAAACCATTTTTAATAGTTGCCAGTGATGGATACATTATTGATTGTTTTGGCCCATACAAAGCAACTACATCAGACTCTGAAATCATGAATAATTTATTCAGTAATGAAAATTCTGCTCTAAGGTTGTATTTCAGAAATAATGACGCTTTTATTTTAGATAGAGGTTTTAGAGATAGCATTGCTTTGTTGGAAGGATGTGGGTACAAACCATTCATGCCGGAATCATTGTTAGAAGGCGAGCACCAGTTAACTTCAGCTCAAGCAAATAGAAGCCGCTGTGTTACCATTTGCAGATGGGTGGTGGAAGTGATCAACGGCTACTTTAAAAGAGATTTTAAATTATTTAGACAACAATATTTCCATACATCTCTTCCCCATATGATGCAAAACTTCACAATTGCAGCGGCTTTAATAAACAAGTTTGGTGCTCGCCTGCAGGACAATGTGAATGCAAACGAAATATTAAGCATTATCAGACAAAATATGAATTTAGAAAATAATTTGGCTACAATGGTTGAAGCTATTAATTTAAATAGGAGAACATCCAACTTTCAAAGTATTACTGCAGACAGAAATAATATTTACTTTCCTGTCTTGGAATACAGGGACCTCATTTTATTCGCCTTGGGAACGTACCAAATAAGACAGGCCCGTTCGTATTACGGCGAGCATGTACGTTTCCACGGCGGGTACCGGATTGAAGCATGTAGTGAGCGACATAATTCGGATGAGTACAACCTTAGGGGCAGTAGTGACACTACCTTAATAAGAGGTAAAATAAAGTCACGTCATGTCTCAAGAAGACAATATTATGTATATTTAATAATAGAAAATAATGTGCCCGGTCGAGCAGGAATAGTGGAGTACTGTTGTAGTTGTTTAGTAGGAAGACGAACTGTTGGATGTTGCGCTCATACAATGACTGTAGTATGGTATTTAGGATGGGCCAGACATCAACCAAATATCACAGCACCCGCAGGTTTTCTTGATGACATTGTGGTTAGAGAAGATGAGGAATAAATATTTAAAAAAACAAGTTTTTTTTTTTACAAGTACCTACCAATGACCTACTCTTACCATGTAATTAATCATATAATATAACTAATTGCCCTCAAGATAGTTGACTAAGCTTATTAAATAAATATTTAATTAGGTTGTACCTACGTTTCATGTGGCAGACCTACGGACATTCGGTTGGACTTAATGTCCTAAATACGTAGGTAGTCTGTAGATTATTTTGTGTTGAAAATGCATTTCTATCAATGATATTGATAGAAATGCATTTGAGTATGTATTTCTATTTTTCTTTTTCGATTAGTCTGTTGTTGATAAGAACATAACCTCTAAAACTTCAAACTGAAATATCTTTAATTCCTGACTTCCTATAAAAGTATAACTGAAGACAAAACTGTTCAGAAATTCAAACTCTATACTTTTAGATATTTTTCATAGGCAGACGCAAAAAAAAAATGTCAACAAAAATTTGTTTGGGAGTTCGCCGGTGTTCTTTATTATAAAATACCGACTATTTATCATTCCCCTACAGATTGATTACGTTAACATAACTTCTATGTTTTGTAATCTTAATACAAACACGAGAAGAAATTAATTAAAGCATGTACTTAATTCAATTAAAGTAAAAACATATCCAACGTAGCGAAAAAAAATTACGTGGAACTAAAAGTTTTTCACATTTGCCGTGGTTTTATCTTGCGAGATTGTCGTAATGTACGAACTTACGTCGATAGACAAATAGTGTGACAGTAATGGGAAGGAGCGTGTAGGGTTCGGGCTGGTCAGAGCGCGCAGTGCCGAGCGAGGCCGCGCGGTGCCGAGAGCGAGCGCCGCTCTCCGGTCGCTCGGCGACTTCGGCTCCACACTCACAGGGCATTCGAGACAAATTTAATTTAAAAGAACACCGGCGAGGAAATTGTTGATGAAATTATTAAGCGTCTACGTATGTCACCGTAATAGATACCGACGAAATAATTTACTAAGTTTTTTCAAATCAATGATAAAGCCTATCAAAGTCTGGAAAAAAAATTTTCATAATTGAGAGCTTAATTGACTAGATTATTGATGATAATAAATAATCATGGCTTAGTTTTTTTTTTCTGGCTTGACTTCATGACTTTTGGATAAGCTATAGTTTGTACGTTGCCATGTAACATAAATCTTAGTCAAGTTGCATAAAATGCTTGGCTTTACATAATGCATTAATATACTTAGGAAATACATGTCTGCATCAGAATACAAATGTTAAAATAAACACGATTGTTTATGCTAATATTATAACGGCCATAGTTTATTAATACATACAAATGACATCGTAGTGAAATTCGAGTATGGCAACATCCCAAAAAAAAAAATGTTTGTCAATGTCAACCGGCAATATTGACATGTACTGTACTGTAACTGAACAGATAACTTCAGATAACTTGTCGTTGTCGTCTGTGCGTGCGTCTCGTTATTTTGTTTTCCATCGATTTTCCGTGATTTTATGCTTTATCGACTGCTTCTGTTTATGGACTCTGAGATTGATTTACTGTTCCCTGTGTGACTAGTGCTTGCCTAAGGATTCTGATTGTTTGCCTATACGACGACATTTTTCTGTGACTCTGGATTCCGATTCTGCCTGATACCTTGGATTTTGTTGTGTGTGCATCGATTTCTTTATCACGATGGGTAGCCGTGTAGCGCCTACACGCATCATGTGCGTCAACTGCAACATATGTGTCAATAAAATGCGACGATACCCGGCATTGGCACTTGACTCGAGAGTCACTGCTTTAATATGCAGCTGGGTATATCCTCAAATTGTAAGTATTACTGACGACTAGTCCCGTTACAAGATACTGATTATCTTCATTGCCTAGAACTATTCATCAAGTATAGTACAAGATTTTTGTTTGAGTTCTGTTTGTAGCTTACTATGTTGTTTAAAATCATGTTTTTATATGACATTAAGTTGACAAGTTTCAATTACATTTATGTAGTATATCTATTACATTGGTCACAAAATAAAAATCATTCTAATGAATTAAGAGTAGTATCCTTTTGTTGTTAGATTTTGGAAGATGACTATGTCTGCGAGGCATGCAGAGATCTTGCAATGGCTGCAGTTAATGATACCTTGCAAAGAGAAGTTTCTGGCAGTGAAGAAGCTGGATCAAGTACGAGGGGGCATTCAAATGTGTGCCTTTTATGTGGCTGTTCAACCCTTCAAAGACAGAGTGACTTAATATTAAAACAAAACCCTACTGAGATACAGCAATCTATAATTGATATTATAGAGAGCAAAGTGGCACCGCGAGAGGTTTGTTTACTTTTGCAATTTAAGTTGTAAAATAATAATTACATTTCACCCTTTATAAGACAGCAATTTTTATCCCAATTAATCTATTATTTTATTTTCAGATATCATCTTCAGATCGTGTTTGCCATGCATGTTGGTTACGTACAAAAAGAGAGGTTTTACGTATGAATCGTCAAGATGAAAGCAGACCTCAACTGGACACAACTGATAATGTGCAACCAGAAGAAAATCTTATCCAGCCATCAGCACCAACCCAACCTGAGCCAGCACAAGCAGTGGAATTAGCCAATTATAGACGAGCAGCCAATTCTACACACACTTGTGTCTTTCCAAATTGCAGCAGCACCACATTTCACAATATCTCTGACAAGTTACGAGCCACGGTTCTGCATAATCATAATTATTATTTGCCTAAATTAGCTCGTGTATGCAGTCAACATTTGACAAATAATTCATGGGATACATTATATGATTCCGAAAACAGTATATCTACATTTAACGTAGATCAAATACAACATGTATTTTCTTTTGTGAATGCATTTAGTCCCACGCTTGACTTCGAGAATATTCAAGATATGGATGAAAGAGTATTTGAATACTGGATAGGATTCTCAAAAGAGAAATTCAATGTTTTAATTGGAGAAATACCACGTATCTCTGAACTGCGTAGAGGTGGTTTGGGTTTGGCAGCACTTCTGCTGAAGATGAGAACAGGCGACTCAGATGAGAGAATTGCCACATTGGTACAAGTGCCTCGTCGAACGTTAGAGGGTTTAATGGACAAAGTACGGGAGATTTTATGCCAAGATTTTGTATCAAGATATCTCGGCATTAGTCATATTACTCGTGATGAATTGATTGAACATAATTTAACCATTCCCAATGGGTTGTTCGGAAATGATAACAATGCCATAGTCATTTGTGACGGCACATATATTTATATTAATAAAAGTTCGAATTATATGTTTCAAAAAGAAACATATTCTTTGCACAAATATAGGAATCTCCTCAAACCATTTTTAATAGTTGCCAGTGATGGATACATTATTGATTGTTTTGGCCCATACAAAGCAACTACATCAGACTCTGAAATCATGAATAATTTATTCAGTAATGAAAATTCTGCTCTAAGGTTGTATTTCAGAAATAATGACGCTTTTATTTTAGATAGAGGTTTTAGAGATAGCATTGCTTTGTTGGAAGGATGTGGGTACAAACCATTCATGCCGGAATCATTGTTAGAAGGCGAGCACCAGTTAACTTCAGCTCAAGCAAATAGAAGCCGCTGTGTTACCATTTGCAGATGGGTGGTGGAAGTGATCAACGGCTACTTTAAAAGAGATTTTAAATTATTTAGACAACAATATTTCCATACATCTCTTCCCCATATGATGCAAAACTTCACAATTGCAGCGGCTTTAATAAACAAGTTTGGTGCTCGCCTGCAGGACAATGTGAATGCAAACGAAATATTAAGCATTATCAGACAAAATATGAATTTAGAAAATAATTTGGCTACAATGGTTGAAGCTATTAATTTAAATAGGAGAACATCCAACTTTCAAAGTATTACTGCAGACAGAAATAATATTTACTTTCCTGTCTTGGAATACAGGGACCTCATTTTATTCGCCTTGGGAACGTACCAAATAAGACAGGCCCGTTCGTATTACGGCGAGCATGTACGTTTCCACGGCGGGTACCGGATTGAAGCATGTAGTGAGCGACATAATTCGGATGAGTACAACCTTAGGGGGCGTAGTGACACTACCTTAATAAGAGGTAAAATAAAGTCACGTCATGTCTCAAGAAGACAATATTATGTATATTTAATAATAGAAAATAATGTGCCCGGTCGAGCAGGAATAGTGGAGTACTGTTGTAGTTGTTTAGTAGGAAGACGAACTGTTGGATGTTGCGCTCATACAATGACTGTAGTATGGTATTTAGGATGGGCCAGACATCAACCAAATATCACAGCACCCGCAGGTTTTCTTGATGACATTGTGGTTAGAGAAGATGAGGAATAAATATTTAAAAAAACAAGTTTTTTTTTTTACAAGTACCTACCAATGACCTACTCTTACCATGTAATTAATCATATAATATAACTAATTGCCCTCAAGATAGTTGACTAAGCTTATTAAATAAATATTTAATTAGGTTGTACCTACGTTTCATGTGGCAGACCTACGGACATTCGGTTGGACTTAATGTCCTAAATACGTAGGTAGTCTGTAGATTATTTTGTGTTGAAAATGCATTTCTATCAATGATATTGATAGAAATGCATTTGAGTATGTATTTCTATTTTTCTTTTTCGATTAGTCTGTTGTTGATAAGAACATAACCTCTAAAACTTCAAACTGAAATATCTTTAATTCCTGACTTCCTATAAAAGTATAACTGAAGACAAAACTGTTCAGAAATTCAAACTCTATACTTTTAGATATTTTTCATAGGCAGACGCAAAAAAAAAATGTCAACAAAAATTTGTTTGGGAGTTCGCCGGTGTTCTTTATGCTGAGACGATTGTATCAGACGTCATCGTTCCTCTACAAGTGCAAATCGGTCCCTTATTTCAGTTAATGCATGATAATGCACGACCGCACACCGCAAGAGTTGTAAGACAGACTCTCGCCGCAGCTAACATCAATGTCCTGCCCTGGCCTGCTCAGTCGCCAGACTTGAACCCGATTGAGCATGCATGGGATATGCTACAGAGAAGAGCTCTGCCGAATATGGAGGGTATCCAGTCGCAAGAAGACCTTTTTTTGTTGTTGCAACGAACATGGGCGGCCATTCCACAGCGTGATTTGGATGAACTCATTTTGAGTATGCCAAACCGATGTTCTTGTGTTGTTAGTGTTCGCGGTAGAAACACGGATTATTAATTGTTTAAGTTACCCAATAAAATTTTAAAGAAAACTGTTATTTCAGTCTTTTTTTCGAACTTTTGTGTTAGTGGTTCAAATGTCAAAAATCCCTTTATTAGGAAAATGGCAAATTTCTTTATTAATGCAAAGGTGACTTGGTTTATCGTTACTGTGACAAACGAAAACACTTTATTCGATGAATCCTTAAAGAAAATTTTAATTAATATCAATCATTTAGGATTAGATGTAGGTAGAATCATGTTGTGTGCTTTGCCTTATGCAAACACATTAAGCTCAAATCACAATAACTATGTTCATTACCTGAACAGTACCTTGTATATGTCAACTTGTTGTCAAAGTGACAAATTTTTGTATTTTGATACAAATAAGTTTATAAGTGGGTTTAAATTAACCCAGGAAACGATGTATCTTCCTAGAAGATATAAATTTTTTATTGCTAGTTTAATAGCTTATAATATTAACACAGTTATAGGAGATATAACGCAGAATAGGTTAAGTAATGATTTGTTGTTAGGTAACAATGTAGATTGTTTAAACTCTCAACGCAGACAATAGGGAAGCAGTCTGATAGCATTTTGCTATATCATCAGAACATAAATCGCTTTTCTGGCAAAATATTAGATGTTGAACTTTTAGTAGACAAGTATTTAATTGATATTCTTTGTTTTTGTGAAACCTGGTTAAAACCAGATAAAATGCTTTTTAATGTAAATAATTTTGCGATTGCCAGTGCGTACAACAGACTTTCAGCTAATGGGGGTGGATGTCTAATTTTATGTAATAATAATTTTAGGTTTAAGGAACGTCAAGACATAACCTCATGCTCTGTTGACCGCATATGTGAGGTAGCATGTGCAGAGATTGAAAATCTTATTGTTCTTTGTGTATACAGGCCACCTTCGTCTCACTTTTTGTCTTTTTTGGCTTCCATGGAGGAAATTTTAAATAAGTTATGTACTAACAATAAATCTATATACATTTGTGGGGACTTCAATGTTAATATTCTAACAGATTCGTTAGATAAATGTAAACTTTTGTCATTATTCAAATCATTTAATTTTAATAATATATTTTATGAGCCCACTAGAATAACTACTACATCCCTTACTTGCATTGATAATATTTTTTCTAATAGTGAGGTGATAGACTTTAATTTAATACCTGGCATTCGTTTAGACCACAGGGGCCAACTAGTATCAATAAAAGCCAACATTAAATCGCCATCAAGTAAGTTAATTACAGTAAGGCCTTTAACAAATCATAGACTGTGTTCATTTCAAAAAAGTATTGCCAGGGAGCTTAGTAGTGGCGAGTATTCAGTTGTAGGAGCTCCAAATAATGATTATGATAGGCTTTTGCAAATTATTTGTAGATCATTTAACAGAACATGTCCTCAGAAAAATATTAAATTAAATAGTAAATGTAAATTTAATGAATGGGCTACAAAGGGCATTACAATTAGAATTAGTAGAATTAGTAGAATCAGGAGAAAAGTTATTGCAAAAATATATGTTGATCCCTAGACACTTTTGATGTGTGTATTTACTTTCTTATCATCAAACTCATCTGTTTTAGTAAGTTTACAAAATTAAATTTTAAATTTATATGGATGCAGTGATAAAGTAAAACATATTGATGTGAAATAGGGAACTTAATACATATATGTATATATAGATAGGTACATATGACCTATGTGTGTACGCAATGAAGCTGTTTGCCGTGATGAAAAGGTATAAGTTTTTAAGAACCTAATAAAAAAAATATACCATTGATATTTATTTTTTATATTTTATATTATCTGGTCAATTAATTTCATTTTATTTATAACACTTTCAAAACTGTCTGCCACTATGCTAAACGCGCGATAATGGTCTACCATTGTTATTTTTAGATAATAATCTATATTAATAATTTCGTTCAGGGGTACGGTAGACTCGATCGAAACCTTATATGTATAACAAAACATAAAAAAATATTGATTTCGAGTCGACAACATATATCCGCAAAATTCAGATTATGGAGAATTTCGTTAAATTCTAATGGCACTGACAAACAAACCGCAGTCGCCATCTTGGGTAGTTAATAAGGCCGCGTTCCGTAACAGATAATTCTGCTCAAAGTGATTTAAGGAGTTTATTATCATACAACCTCCTTGAATGAAGTGATTGCTGTGTGATGAGTGCTGACAAGGCGTATGAATGACAGTTGCATGATAGTTGGGACCAGAATCGTTTCTGAACACGTTTGAAATAATAGTTCAAGAATATTTATTCCGCGTTTTTCACGGTCCGTTGCATACTAGCTCTTATATACGCCTCGCACATCAACACGTCGCGTGCGTCGCGCCAAAGAAGTATCCATCACAAAGAACTGTGACTCATTTGACTGTGTAAAACGAAACGTCTTGCCGGAAACATTGAGTGAATCTTAACAAAGCTTAAAACTTTTCTTCAGTCGTTGTCGTTTCGCGAAAATATTAATATTACTTGTGTGTAAAAAATAAAAATTATTTGAGTGAAAACTATTGCAGTTTTTATTGACTATATTTATTAAACACAATGAACGAAGCTATACGAATCTATAGCTTGCTTACCTATAATATTCCTTGAGAACCGATGACTACAGAAATATTTACCTACATTGGGTATCATGACTTCATGAGTCACATTTCAACCGAGCGAAGCCGGGTTTTCATCTAGTAATAATATATTTTCAAATATCAAAACGGCAGACGTGGTCAAATGCATTTCATTCTCCAAAAATCGATACCTGTCTTACCTGAGCGCGCGCCGCGTCCACCAGTTGGGGCTTAGTCAAATCAAATTTCGTGAACCCCATCTCATATATGGTAGGTATAGGGGCCTCACTGTACAAAACCCCAGGTCTGGTCAAATAGGTAAGGTAGCCGTCCACTGGCTCTCAGACTATAACACGTAGTGTCAAATTCAGAAATGGCCGCAACAACAACAGTTATCGATAGTATCGATAACTTTATTTTCATTATATTATGAAGAAATCGTGAAGAAACGGTGAAAGAAAACATCGTGAGAAAACCTGGATTCCCAAATATTGGAATCTGAAATCGCCAACCCGCAATGAGCAAGCGTGGTGATCAAAGCTCATCCCTTCTCTATATGTGTTAAATATGTTACGGATTACAAGTGAAACAACTGACAGCTATAAGCACACTGTTTATTTGACGTCTAAGACACGCTTTGGGGACGCAGCCCACACACACATATACATTTGCGCAAACACATATATAACAATTCCTCCTCTTATTTGGCAGAGCCAATTAAAGTTAATCTTACATAAAAGGTTTATAATCAACTCTGGGAATGTTTCGCAACAGTCTACCTTGACCCCTTGAGACCGGTTCTGACTCTACCGCTGCAGACGGCGATAGTGATGGTTGTAAATTTACCTCATCCCTTTCCTCCCCCACGGGAGCCTGTTCCTGAGTGTCACCCTTTGAGGACTCGCTATGGCATTCTAGGTCATCAAAGTCGTAATGGTGTTGCTCTTGTTGTGACATATTGCCTTTATTGCCTTTAAAGGGTATAACTTGATTCTTGTGTTTCTTTACGTGACACAAAGAACTAGTGTCTTGAATCAGGTATAGCACTTTACCTAGTCTTGTCTTAATAATGCCATGGCACCAATTATATTTTACATTGCCTACATATTTTTTGTATAAAACCTCGTCTCCCGGCTTAAACACTTGTTTATTGTTTCCTCCACTTGATTTAATTTGCGAGCACTGTTGACGAATAACATTATCAGTGGGATTAGTGAGTGAGGCCGACGGAGTTTTAGGGTTAAATAGGTCTAGACGTGTCCGGAGCTTGCGTCCAAACACAAGCTCTGCCGGTGAGGCACCTGTGACAGAATGTACGGAATTCCTATAGTCAAAAAGATATTTAAAAATGTTTAACTTACAATCACCTTTATTCCGCGAAGACATTATGCTAGATTTTATACCTTTTTTTACGATTTTGACGAAGCTTTCCGCTTGTCCATTACTGGCCGGGTTGTAAGCTGGTGACGTCAAATGGTTAATGCCGGTAAGGGTACAAAAATTCCTAAATTCAAAAGAAGTAAACGCAGTACCATTATCACTTACTATTGTGTGCGGAAGGCCGTACTTGGACATAAAATCGCACAGTTTGTCTTTGACCATTGTTGAAGTAGTAGTCATTCCTACGTCATACACTTCTACCCACTTGGTGTAAGCGTCTACCACTACCAGAAACATTTGACTATTTAAAGGTCCTAAAAAGTCGATGTGTAATCTGTAGAATGGTACTGGCGGGTACCGCCACGGAGCCAAAGGAGTTCGCGCCGGTGATGGACGCAGCTGTTGACAAATATCACACGAGTTAATCATTGCTTCCAATGCTGCGTCTACACCTGGGTACCAAAACCGTGACCTAGCCTCAGCCTTGGTTTTCACTATTCCCAAATGCGAGTTATGTAACTCCCGCAAAACTTTAGCGCGTAACATTTCAGGTATTACAACCTTATGCCCTCTCATAAGACAACCATTCTCATGAGACAACTGTGTTCTACATAAATACACTCGGTTCCAAAAATAACGGGTCAGTCACATAAACCCGAATATCTCCCGAACTACGTATGCCATCCTAATGAAACGAAGACTGTTCAATTGAGAATTTAATTATACAGATAAAAAATAAAATAAAACTTAGTTACACCCACAATATTAATCTTAAATTAAAAAAAAACTAAAGTAGTCATATTTTTCTTAAGATTACATTTTTTTTATGATTGTTTTTTTGCTGTTTTTCATCACTTTCTTCATTTAATAGGTACTTTGTATTGCCTCCACGAGCTCTTCTGACAGCTTCCAGGCGATTAGGCATGCTGTACACCAAATTTCGGAGCCGGTGCTGAGGAATACCTTCCCATTCCTCCACCAGTGCTTGTATGAGCTCGGGAAGCGTGATTGGTGGGGGGTTTCGACCTTTCACGCTTCTCTGAAGCTCGTCCCAGGCGTGCTCGATGGGGTTTAAGTCCGGGCTTCGCGCTGGCCACTGCATGAGTTCGATACCGACCTCTTCAAGGTAGTCATGTACAATTCTGGCGGTATGGGGACGCGCATTATCATGCATTAATATGCCATGCCGGTCCATCCTGGCCATGAAAGGACCTACATGTTCATTGAGGATCTCTTCCACGTACCTCTCTGCATTTAGAGTTCCATTTTGAATGAGCACCAGCTCGGTGCGGGCCTCAGCAGAAATCCCAGCCCAAACTTGTACAGAGCCTCCACCGTACGCCACTTTTTCCTCCACACACGCTTGATGGAAGCGCTCCCCTGGTCTTCTGTACACCAACTGCCTACCATCATGCTTATAAAGCATGAATTTAGACTCGTCCGTGAACATTACCCTAGACCAATCGTCTAGTGTCCAGTTTAGGTGTTCGCGCACGTATCTCTGTCTTGCAATTCGATGTCCCCGTTCCAGTTTGGGGCCATTTGCGGGCCTCAATGGTTTCAAATTTGCTTCAGCAAGACGTCTTCTTACTGTTTGAGCGCTTAAATTGCCACCTCCAAAGCGAATAAAGTGAGTTTATAGACCAACAGCAGTTTGAAAACGATTTCGGAGCATTGTAGCCACCAGTTGTCTGTCTTCCCTGGCCGTTGTGCATCTTGGTCTGCCATTTCCTGGTCTTCTAAGGTGTGATCCGGTCTCTTGGTACCGCTGGACTACCCGCTGAACAGTCGACAAAGATACACCAATGTTTCTGGCTGTTTCACGCTGGCTCCGCCCAAGTTCCAAAAAAGTTAGGATTCTGGTACATTCCTCTAGCGTGACTGCCATGCTTCACCTCACAGAATAATAATTATGCACGTGGAAGACGTTCACGATAATTTTTTTTGTGACAGAATAGAAATGGAAAGCATCCATAATGACATGAAACAAAAATTTTGTTTTTAAAAATAGTCATTTTTTTTAATTTTGTTTTTCTAATGAAGTTTTTTTCATCAACCAGTTTAAATAATATGCTATTAGAAGCGCAACTAAAAAGTCTTTATTCTGTTTTTTATTTCATTGATCTAGCTTTTACAGTTCTGGAGGTATTTCAATTTTTGTGACTGACCCGTAATTTTTGGAACCGAGTGTAGTAAGGTTTTATGACTAAATCTGATAACAATTGTCTAGGCCAACCATTATTGACATATTTAAGCACTCTCGCTAATGTTACATCCTTGGCAGTTTCTTTACGCAACTCGTCCAGGGTCACCGGCATACTACCCTCGACAACAAAATTGACATAGGTTGCGTGGTCAACCGGTGCGCCACCACAATTGCCCAGCATTTCAGCCTGCTCTTGCTCACCATTTAAACTCGCTCGTGATAAAAAATCCGCGTTATTATCAGCACTCCGAACATATTCAATAATATAATTATATGCACTTAAAAAAATTGCGTATCTTTGTAGCCTATTAGCTGATATCTCTGGTATGCCCTTATGTGGTCCAAAAATCGTGATCAGCGGTTTGTGATCAGTGCGTAATAGAAAAGGTTCTGATCTTCCATACAAATATTGATGAAAACGCTTAACTCCAAATATGATTGACGTTGCCTCTTTTTGTATTTGCGAGTAACGTTTTTCAGCTGTATTCAGCGTGCGGGACGCGAATGAAATTGGTCGTTCCAGCCCGTCACTACCTATCTGCGATAAAATTGCGCCTAGACCAAACGGCGAAGCATCTACAGTCAATATTATTTTAGAATTTGAATCAAAGTGGGCCAAAACCTGCTCGGAAATTAAACATTTCTTTATTTCATTGAACGCATGGTCATGCATTGCGGTCCAATGCCACTTAACCCCCTTTTTTAATAAATCATACAATGGACTTAGTATGCTTGATGCTCGAGGAACAAAATTTCGATAGTAGTTAACTAATCCCAAAAATGATTGCAAGGTATATATATACTTGTAGGAACAGACGCGTCAACAATCGCTTTCACTTTTGACGGATCTTTTTTTAATCCGTTCTTGTTAATTACGTAACCTAAATATTTTATTTCATCCTTAAAAAATTCACACTTATCGGTTCGTAAAGTTAGCCCAGCATCTTGAAGTCTCCTGAGAACTACATGTAATTTTTGCATATGTAAATCTCTAGATGTGGCTGTAATCAACACATCACCTAATAAACATAAAACCCCGTCTAGTCCGGATAAAACTGATTCCATAGCGCGTTGGAAAATAGATGGGGCACTTGACAACCCGAATACCAGACGTGTATATTTAAACAAACCCCGGTGTGTATTAATACAGGTAATGTTTTGTGACTCATCATAGAGTAAAAATTAATAATAATAATAATAATATTTATTTATTCAGATAAGTTTTTATAAATCACAATTTATAAAAACTTATGCACATGCATGACAAGGGAGTGGAGCAGTATTTATCTGAGTATACTCTCGTGTCTCAATTACTTGATAAAATTTATAGGATCCAGTCGGTTCGTGATAGGTGGATACCAACATTTTCACCTCCAATTCGTACACTGGGTGACATATTGAACCAGGATTTAGAGACTGCGTTGATGGGGTCAGGTTTAGAGATAAATGGAGGGTACAGCATGAAGCCGAAGACCTTGGGTCAGTGGTTTATGATACTTCTATTGGAGAGAGTCCGGAGAGAAGTTTCCTCTGGCATTGGGCTTAGAACTTTGATTTATTGTGTTTGCTGGTGCTCGCGACTGGTTCTAGAGCACGACTATGAACGGCTCAGAAGCAGCGCAACGATGATAAAAGCGTGGCTGCTGCAGGGCACATGCCAGGACTGCGTCTACAAGTTTTTGAGGGAATTACGCGAAGATGTTGCTTTCGAGTATATCTTTAACATCGCTGATTCATTTTCGGAGTGCATTACGCTCCCCGATATGAAGACCTCGATAAGGATCGGGGAATGCTCAGATGTCATGACGAATAGAGAGAAAGATCCAGGTTTCTTAAGGACATTCGGTCAACATTCATTCCTGACATCGCCGTACTCCAACACTACGTTACCCGTGAAGATAAAATTGATTGAGGGTGAGCCGCAGAAGACATTCTATATGACTGGACGTCAGACCGCGACTCTACTCTCGATGTTAGACATGCACGCGCGTGTTTTACGCGCGAGAGATTGGAAACAGTGCAAACGGGCATTCTTGGCATGTCTCAGGGAGAGACGAGCGAATGGGAGTGCCTCTTTAGTCTCTGTGATGAGACAAATCGTTGCGTGGTCAACCGGTGCGCCACCACAATTGCCCAGCATTTCAGCCTGCTCTTGCTCACCATTTAAACTCGCTCGTGATAAAAAATCCGCGTTATTATCAGCACTCCGAACATATTCAATAATATAATTATATGCACTTAAAAAAATTGCGTATCTTTGTAGCCTATTAGCTGATATCTCTGGTATGCCCTTATGTGGTCCAAAAATCGTGATCAGCGGTTTGTGATCAGTGCGTAATAGAAAAGGTTCTGATCTTCCATACAAATATTGATGAAAACGCTTAACTCCAAATATGATTGACGTTGCCTCTTTTTGTATTTGCGAGTAACGTTTTTCAGCTGTATTCAGCGTGCGGGACGCGAATGAAATTGGTCGTTCCAGCCCGTCACTACCTATCTGCGATAAAATTGCGCCTAGACCAAACGGCGAAGCATCTACAGTCAATATTATTTTAGAATTTGAATCAAAGTGGGCCAAAACCTGCTCGGAAATTAAACATTTCTTTATTTCATTGAACGCATGGTCATGCATTGCGGTCCAATGCCACTTAACCCCCTTTTTTAATAAATCATACAATGGACTTAGTATGCTTGATGCTCGAGGAACAAAATTTCGATAGTAGTTAACTAATCCCAAAAATGATTGCAAGGTATATATATACTTGTAGGAACAGACGCGTCAACAATCGCTTTCACTTTTGACGGATCTTTTTTTAATCCGTTCTTGTTAATTACGTAACCTAAATATTTTATTTCATCCTTAAAAAATTCACACTTATCGGTTCGTAAAGTTAGCCCAGCATCTTGAAGTCTCCTGAGAACTACATGTAATTTTTGCATATGTAAATCTCTAGATGTGGCTGTAATCAACACATCACCTAATAAACATAAAACCCCGTCTAGTCCGGATAAAACTGATTCCATAGCGCGTTGGAAAATAGATGGGGCACTTGACAACCCGAATACCAGACGTGTATATTTAAACAAACCCCGGTGTGTATTAATACAGGTAATGTTTTGTGACTCATCATAGAGTAAAAATTAATAATAATAATAATAATATTTATTTATTCAGATAAGTTTTTATAAATCACAATTTATAAAAACTTATGCACATGCATGACAAGGGAGTGGAGCAGTATTTATCTGAGTATACTCTCGTGTCTCAATTACTTGATAAAATTTATAGGATCCAGTCGGTTCGTGATAGGTGGATACCAACATTTTCACCTCCAATTCGTACACTGGGTGACATATTGAACCAGGATTTAGAGACTGCGTTGATGGGGTCAGGTTTAGAGATAAATGGAGGGTACAGCATGAAGCCGAAGACCTTGGGTCAGTGGTTTATGATACTTCTATTGGAGAGAGTCCGGAGAGAAGTTTCCTCTGGCATTGGGCTTAGAACTTTGATTTATTGTGTTTGCTGGTGCTCGCGACTGGTTCTAGAGCACGACTATGAACGGCTCAGAAGCAGCGCAACGATGATAAAAGCGTGGCTGCTGCAGGGCACATGCCAGGACTGCGTCTACAAGTTTTTGAGGGAATTACGCGAAGATGTTGCTTTCGAGTATATCTTTAACATCGCTGATTCATTTTCGGAGTGCATTACGCTCCCCGATATGAAGACCTCGATAAGGATCGGGGAATGCTCAGATGTCATGACGAATAGAGAGAAAGATCCAGGTTTCTTAAGGACATTCGGTCAACATTCATTCCTGACATCGCCGTACTCCAACACTACGTTACCCGTGAAGATAAAATTGATTGAGGGTGAGCCGCAGAAGACATTCTATATGACTGGACGTCAGACCGCGACTCTACTCTCGATGTTAGACATGCACGCGCGTGTTTTACGCGCGAGAGATTGGAAACAGTGCAAACGGGCATTCTTGGCATGTCTCAGGGAGAGACGAGCGAATGGGAGTGCCTCTTTAGTCTCTGTGATGAGACAAATCGTTGCGTGGTCAACCGGTGCGCCACCACAATTGCCCAGCATTTCAGCCTGCTCTTGCTCACCATTTAAACTCGCTCGTGATAAAAAATCCGCGTTATTATCAGCACTCCGAACATATTCAATAATATAATTATATGCACTTAAAAAAATTGCGTATCTTTGTAGCCTATTAGCTGATATCTCTGGTATGCCCTTATGTGGTCCAAAAATCGTGATCAGCGGTTTGTGATCAGTGCGTAATAGAAAAGGTTCTGATCTTCCATACAAATATTGATGAAAACGCTTAACTCCAAATATGATTGACGTTGCCTCTTTTTGTATTTGCGAGTAACGTTTTTCAGCTGTATTCAGCGTGCGGGACGCGAATGAAATTGGTCGTTCCAGCCCGTCACTACCTATCTGCGATAAAATTGCGCCTAGACCAAACGGCGAAGCATCTACAGTCAATATTATTTTAGAATTTGAATCAAAGTGGGCCAAAACCTGCTCGGAAATTAAACATTTCTTTATTTCATTGAACGCATGGTCATGCATTGCGGTCCAATGCCACTTAACCCCCTTTTTTAATAAATCATACAATGGACTTAGTATGCTTGATGCTCGAGGAACAAAATTTCGATAGTAGTTAACTAATCCCAAAAATGATTGCAAGGTATATATATACTTGTAGGAACAGACGCGTCAACAATCGCTTTCACTTTTGACGGATCTTTTTTTAATCCGTTCTTGTTAATTACGTAACCTAAATATTTTATTTCATCCTTAAAAAATTCACACTTATCGGTTCGTAAAGTTAGCCCAGCATCTTGAAGTCTCCTGAGAACTACATGTAATTTTTGCATATGTAAATCTCTAGATGTGGCTGTAATCAACACATCACCTAATAAACATAAAACCCCGTCTAGTCCGGATAAAACTGATTCCATAGCGCGTTGGAAAATAGATGGGGCACTTGACAACCCGAATACCAGACGTGTATATTTAAACAAACCCCGGTGTGTATTAATACAGGTAATGTTTTGTGACTCATCATAGAGTAAAAAATAATAATAATAATAATAATAATAATATTTATTTATTCAGATAAGTTTTTATAAATCACAATTTATAAAAACTTATGCACATGCATGACAAGGGAGTGGAGCAGTATTTATCTGAGTATACTCTCGTGTCTCAATTACTTGATAAAATTTATAGGATCCAGTCGGTTCGTGATAGGTGGATACCAACATTTTCACCTCCAATTCGTACACTGGGTGACATATTGAACCAGGATTTAGAGACTGCGTTGATGGGGTCAGGTTTAGAGATAAATGGAGGGTACAGCATGAAGCCGAAGACCTTGGGTCAGTGGTTTATGATACTTCTATTGGAGAGAGTCCGGAGAGAAGTTTCCTCTAGCATTGGGCTTAGAACTTTGATTTATTGTGTTTGCTGGTGCTCGCGACTGGTTCTAGAGCACGACTATGAACGGCTCAGAAGCAGCGCAACGATGATAAAAGCGTGGCTGCTGCAGGGCACATGCCAGGACTGCGTCTACAAGTTTTTGAGGGAATTACGCGAAGATGTTGCTTTCGAGTATATCTTTAACATCGCTGATTCATTTTCGGAGTGCATTACGCTCCCCGATATGAAGACCTCGATAAGGATCGGGGAATGCTCAGATGTCATGACGAATAGAGAGAAAGATCCAGGTTTCTTAAGGACATTCGGTCAACATTCATTCCTGACATCGCCGTACTCCAACACTACGTTACCCGTGAAGATAAAATTGATTGAGGGTGAGCCGCAGAAGACATTCTATATGACTGGACGTCAGACCGCGACTCTACTCTCGATGTTAGACATGCACGCGCGTGTTTTACGCGCGAGAGATTGGAAACAGTGCAAACGGGCATTCTTGGCATGTCTCAGGGAGAGACGAGCGAATGGGAGTGCCTCTTTAGTCTCTGTGATGAGACAAATCGTTGCGTGGTCAACCGGTGCGCCACCACAATTGCCCAGCATTTCAGCCTGCTCTTGCTCACCATTTAAACTCGCTCGTGATAAAAAATCCGCGTTATTATCAGCACTCCGAACATATTCAATAATATAATTATATGCACTTAAAAAAATTGCGTATCTTTGTAGCCTATTAGCTGATATCTCTGGTATGCCCTTATGTGGTCCAAAAATCGTGATCAGCGGTTTGTGATCAGTGCGTAATAGAAAAGGTTCTGATCTTCCATACAAATATTGATGAAAACGCTTAACTCCAAATATGATTGACGTTGCCTCTTTTTGTATTTGCGAGTAACGTTTTTCAGCTGTATTCAGCGTGCGGGACGCGAATGAAATTGGTCGTTCCAGCCCGTCACTACCTATCTGCGATAAATTTGCGCCTAGACCAAACGGCGAAGCATCTACAGTCAATATTATTTTAGAATTTGAATCAAAGTGGGCCAAAACCTGCTCGGAAATTAAACATTTCTTTATTTCATTGAACGCATGGTCATGCATTGCGGTCCAATGCCACTTAACCCCCTTTTTTAATAAATCATACAATGGACTTAGTATGCTTGATGCTCGAGGAACAAAATTTCGATAGTAGTTAACTAATCCCAAAAATGATTGCAAGGTATATATATACTTGTAGGAACAGACGCGTCAACAATCGCTTTCACTTTTGACGGATCTTTTTTTAATCCGTTCTTGTTAATTACGTAACCTAAATATTTTATTTCATCCTTAAAAAATTCACACTTATCGGTTCGTAAAGTTAGCCCAGCATCTTGAAGTCTCCTGAGAACTACATGTAATTTTTGCATATGTAAATCTCTAGATGTGGCTGTAATCAACACATCACCTAATAAACATAAAACCCCGTCTAGTCCGGATAAAACTGATTCCATAGCGCGTTGGAAAATAGATGGGGCACTTGACAACCCGAATACCAGACGTGTATATTTAAACAAACCCCGGTGTGTATTAATACAGGTAATGTTTTGTGACTCATCATAGAGTAAAAATTAATAATAATAATAATAATATTTATTTATTCAGATAAGTTTTTATAAATCACAATTTATAAAAACTTATGCACATGCATGACAAGGGAGTGGAGCAGTATTTATCTGAGTATACTCTCGTGTCTCAATTACTTGATAAAATTTATAGGATCCAGTCGGTTCGTGATAGGTGGATACCAACATTTTCACCTCCAATTCGTACACTGGGTGACATATTGAACCAGGATTTAGAGACTGCGTTGATGGGGTCAGGTTTAGAGATAAATGGAGGGTACAGCATGAAGCCGAAGACCTTGGGTCAGTGGTTTATGATACTTCTATTGGAGAGAGTCCGGAGAGAAGTTTCCTCTGGCATTGGGCTTAGAACTTTGATTTATTGTGTTTGCTGGTGCTCGCGACTGGTTCTAGAGCACGACTATGAACGGCTCAGAAGCAGCGCAACGATGATAAAAGCGTGGCTGCTGCAGGGCACATGCCAGGACTGCGTCTACAAGTTTTTGAGGGAATTACGCGAAGATGTTGCTTTCGAGTATATCTTTAACATCGCTGATTCATTTTCGGAGTGCATTACGCTCCCCGATATGAAGACCTCGATAAGGATCGGGGAATGCTCAGATGTCATGACGAATAGAGAGAAAGATCCAGGTTTCTTAAGGACATTCGGTCAACATTCATTCCTGACATCGCCGTACTCCAACACTACGTTACCCGTGAAGATAAAATTGATTGAGGGTGAGCCGCAGAAGACATTCTATATGACTGGACGTCAGACCGCGACTCTACTCTCGATGTTAGACATGCACGCGCGTGTTTTACGCGCGAGAGATTGGAAACAGTGCAAACGGGCATTCTTGGCATGTCTCAGGGAGAGACGAGCGAATGGGAGTGCCTCTTTAGTCTCTGTGATGAGACAAATCGTTGCGTGGTCAACCGGTGCGCCACCACAATTGCCCAGCATTTCAGCCTGCTCTTGCTCACCATTTAAACTCGCTCGTGATAAAAAATCCGCGTTATTATCAGCACTCCGAACATATTCAATAATATAATTATATGCACTTAAAAAAATTGCGTATCTTTGTAGCCTATTAGCTGATATCTCTGGTATGCCCTTATGTGGTCCAAAAATCGTGATCAGCGGTTTGTGATCAGTGCGTAATAGAAAAGGTTCTGATCTTCCATACAAATATTGATGAAAACGCTTAACTCCAAATATGATTGACGTTGCCTCTTTTTGTATTTGCGAGTAACGTTTTTCAGCTGTATTCAGCGTGCGGGACGCGAATGAAATTGGTCGTTCCAGCCCGTCACTACCTATCTGCGATAAAATTGCGCCTAGACCAAACGGCGAAGCATCTACAGTCAATATTATTTTAGAATTTGAATCAAAGTGGGCCAAAACCTGCTCGGAAATTAAACATTTCTTTATTTCATTGAACGCATGGTCATGCATTGCGGTCCAATGCCACTTAACCCCCTTTTTTAATAAATCATACAATGGACTTAGTATGCTTGATGCTCGAGGAACAAAATTTCGATAGTAGTTAACTAATCCCAAAAATGATTGCAAGGTATATATATACTTGTAGGAACAGACGCGTCAACAATCGCTTTCACTTTTGACGGATCTTTTTTTAATCCGTTCTTGTTAATTACGTAACCTAAATATTTTATTTCATCCTTAAAAAATTCACACTTATCGGTTCGTAAAGTTAGCCCAGCATCTTGAAGTCTCCTGAGAACTACATGTAATTTTTGCATATGTAAATCTCTAGATGTGGCTGTAATCAACACATCACCTAATAAACATAAAACCCCGTCTAGTCCGGATAAAACTGATTCCATAGCGCGTTGGAAAATAGATGGGGCACTTGACAACCCGAATACCAGACGTGTATATTTAAACAAACCCCGGTGTGTATTAATACAGGTAATGTTTTGTGACTCATCATAGAGTAAAAAATAATAATAATAATAATAATAATAATATTTATTTATTCAGATAAGTTTTTATAAATCACAATTTATAAAAACTTATGCACATGCATGACAAGGGAGTGGAGCAGTATTTATCTGAGTATACTCTCGTGTCTCAATTACTTGATAAAATTTATAGGATCCAGTCGGTTCGTGATAGGTGGATACCAACATTTTCACCTCCAATTCGTACACTGGGTGACATATTGAACCAGGATTTAGAGACTGCGTTGATGGGGTCAGGTTTAGAGATAAATGGAGGGTACAGCATGAAGCCGAAGACCTTGGGTCAGTGGTTTATGATACTTCTATTGGAGAGAGTCCGGAGAGAAGTTTCCTCTGGCATTGGGCTTAGAACTTTGATTTATTGTGTTTGCTGGTGCTCGCGACTGGTTCTAGAGCACGACTATGAACGGCTCAGAAGCAGCGCAACGATGATAAAAGCGTGGCTGCTGCAGGGCACATGCCAGGACTGCGTCTACAAGTTTTTGAGGGAATTACGCGAAGATGTTGCTTTCGAGTATATCTTTAACATCGCTGATTCATTTTCGGAGTGCATTACGCTCCCCGATATGAAGACCTCGATAAGGATCGGGGAATGCTCAGATGTCATGACGAATAGAGAGAAAGATCCAGGTTTCTTAAGGACATTCGGTCAACATTCATTCCTGACATCGCCGTACTCCAACACTACGTTACCCGTGAAGATAAAATTGATTGAGGGTGAGCCGCAGAAGACATTCTATATGACTGGACGTCAGACCGCGACTCTACTCTCGATGTTAGACATGCACGCGCGTGTTTTACGCGCGAGAGATTGGAAACAGTGCAAACGGGCATTCTTGGCATGTCTCAGGGAGAGACGAGCGAATGGGAGTGCCTCTTTAGTCTCTGTGATGAGACAAATCGTTGCGTGGTCAACCGGTGCGCCACCACAATTGCCCAGCATTTCAGCCTGCTCTTGCTCACCATTTAAACTCGCTCGTGATAAAAAATCCGCGTTATTATCAGCACTCCGAACATATTCAATAATATAATTATATGCACTTAAAAAAATTGCGTATCTTTGTAGCCTATTAGCTGATATCTCTGGTATGCCCTTATGTGGTCCAAAAATCGTGATCAGCGGTTTGTGATCAGTGCGTAATAGAAAAGGTTCTGATCTTCCATACAAATATTGATGAAAACGCTTAACTCCAAATATGATTGACGTTGCCTCTTTTTGTATTTGCGAGTAACGTTTTTCAGCTGTATTCAGCGTGCGGGACGCGAATGAAATTGGTCGTTCCAGCCCGTCACTACCTATCTGCGATAAAATTGCGCCTAGACCAAACGGCGAAGCATCTACAGTCAATATTATTTTAGAATTTGAATCAAAGTGGGCCAAAACCTGCTCGGAAATTAAACATTTCTTTATTTCATTGAACGCATGGTCATGCATTGCGGTCCAATGCCACTTAACCCCCTTTTTTAATAAATCATACAATGGACTTAGTATGCTTGATGCTCGAGGAACAAAATTTCGATAGTAGTTAACTAATCCCAAAAATGATTGCAAGGTATATATATACTTGTAGGAACAGACGCGTCAACAATCGCTTTCACTTTTGACGGATCTTTTTTTAATCCGTTCTTGTTAATTACGTAACCTAAATATTTTATTTCATCCTTAAAAAATTCACACTTATCGGTTCGTAAAGTTAGCCCAGCATCTTGAAGTCTCCTGAGAACTACATGTAATTTTTGCATATGTAAATCTCTAGATGTGGCTGTAATCAACACATCACCTAATAAACATAAAACCCCGTCTAGTCCGGATAAAACTGATTCCATAGCGCGTTGGAAAATAGATGGGGCACTTGACAACCCGAATACCAGACGTGTATATTTAAACAAACCCCGGTGTGTATTAATACAGGTAATGTTTTGTGACTCATCATAGAGTAAAAAAAAATAATAATAATAATAATAATAATATTTATTTATTCAGATAAGTTTTTATAAATCACAATTTATAAAAACTTATGCACATGCATGACAAGGGAGTGGAGCAGTATTTATCTGAGTATACTCTCGTGTCTCAATTACTTGATAAAATTTATAGGATCCAGTCGGTTCGTGATAGGTGGATACCAACATTTTCACCTCCAATTCGTACACTGGGTGACATATTGAACCAGGATTTAGAGACTGCGTTGATGGGGTCAGGTTTAGAGATAAATGGAGGGTACAGCATGAAGCCGAAGACCTTGGGTCAGTGGTTTATGATACTTCTATTGGAGAGAGTCCGGAGAGAAGTTTCCTCTGGCATTGGGCTTAGAACTTTGATTTATTGTGTTTGCTGGTGCTCGCGACTGGTTCTAGAGCACGACTATGAACGGCTCAGAAGCAGCGCAACGATGATAAAAGCGTGGCTGCTGCAGGGCACATGCCAGGACTGCGTCTACAAGTTTTTGAGGGAATTACGCGAAGATGTTGCTTTCGAGTATATCTTTAACATCGCTGATTCATTTTCAGAGTGCATTACGCTCCCCGATATGAAGACCTCGATAAGGATCGGGGAATGCTCAGATGTCATGACGAATAGAGAGAAAGATCCAGGTTTCTTAAGGACATTCGGTCAACATTCATTCCTGACATCGCCGTACTCCAACACTACGTTACCCGTGAAGATAAAATTGATTGAGGGTGAGCCGCAGAAGACATTCTATATGACTGGACGTCAGACCGCGACTCTACTCTCGATGTTAGACATGCACGCGCGTGTTTTACGCGCGAGAGATTGGAAACAGTGCAAACGGGCATTCTTGGCATGTCTCAGGGAGAGACGAGCGAATGGGAGTGCCTCTTTAGTCTCTGTGATGAGACAAATCGTTGCGTGGTCAACCGGTGCGCCACCACAATTGCCCAGCATTTCAGCCTGCTCTTGCTCACCATTTAAACTCGCTCGTGATAAAAAATCCGCGTTATTATCAGCACTCCGAACATATTCAATAATATAATTATATGCACTTAAAAAAATTGCGTATCTTTGTAGCCTATTAGCTGATATCTCTGGTATGCCCTTATGTGGTCCAAAAATCGTGATCAGCGGTTTGTGATCAGTGCGTAATAGAAAAGGTTCTGATCTTCCATACAAATATTGATGAAAACGCTTAACTCCAAATATGATTGACGTTGCCTCTTTTTGTATTTGCGAGTAACGTTTTTCAGCTGTATTCAACGTGCGGGACGCGAATGAAATTGGTCGTTCCAGCCCGTCACTACCTATCTGCGATAAAATTGCGCCTAGACCAAACGGCGAAGCATCTACAGTCAATATTATTTTAGAATTTGAATCAAAGTGGGCCAAAACCTGCTCGGAAATTAAACATTTCTTTATTTCATTGAACGCATGGTCATGCATTGCGGTCCAATGCCACTTAACCCCCTTTTTTAATAAATCATACAATGGACTTAGTATGCTTGATGCTCGAGGAACAAAATTTCGATAGTAGTTAACTAATCCCAAAAATGATTGCAAGGTATATATATACTTGTAGGAACAGACGCGTCAACAATCGCTTTCACTTTTGACGGATCTTTTTTTAATCCGTTCTTGTTAATTACGTAACCTAAATATTTTATTTCATCCTTAAAAAATTCACACTTATCGGTTCGTAAAGTTAGCCCAGCATCTTGAAGTCTCCTGAGAACTACATGTAATTTTTGCATATGTAAATCTCTAGATGTGGCTGTAATCAACACATCACCTAATAAACATAAAACCCCGTCTAGTCCGGATAAAACTGATTCCATAGCGCGTTGGAAAATAGATGGGGCACTTGACAACCCGAATACCAGACGTGTATATTTAAACAAACCCCGGTGTGTATTAATACAGGTAATGTTTTGTGACTCATCATAGAGTAAAAATTAATAATAATAATAATAATATTTATTTATTCAGATAAGTTTTTATAAATCACAATTTATAAAAACTTATGCACATGCATGACAAGGGAGTGGAGCAGTATTTATCTGAGTATACTCTCGTGTCTCAATTACTTGATAAAATTTATAGGATCCAGTCGGTTCGTGATAGGTGGATACCAACATTTTCACCTCCAATTCGTACACTGGGTGACATATTGAACCAGGATTTAGAGACTGCGTTGATGGGGTCAGGTTTAGAGATAAATGGAGGGTACAGCATGAAGCCGAAGACCTTGGGTCAGTGGTTTATGATACTTCTATTGGAGAGAGTCCGGAGAGAAGTTTCCTCTGGCATTGGGCTTAGAACTTTGATTTATTGTGTTTGCTGGTGCTCGCGACTGGTTCTAGAGCACGACTATGAACGGCTCAGAAGCAGCGCAACGATGATAAAAGCGTGGCTGCTGCAGGGCACATGCCAGGACTGCGTCTACAAGTTTTTGAGGGAATTACGCGAAGATGTTGCTTTCGAGTATATCTTTAACATCGCTGATTCATTTTCGGAGTGCATTACGCTCCCCGATATGAAGACCTCGATAAGGATCGGGGAATGCTCAGATGTCATGACGAATAGAGAGAAAGATCCAGGTTTCTTAAGGACATTCGGTCAACATTCATTCCTGACATCGCCGTACTCCAACACTACGTTACCCGTGAAGATAAAATTGATTGAGGGTGAGCCGCAGAAGACATTCTATATGACTGGACGTCAGACCGCGACTCTACTCTCGATGTTAGACATGCACGCGCGTGTTTTACGCGCGAGAGATTGGAAACAGTGCAAACGGGCATTCTTGGCATGTCTCAGGGAGAGACGAGCGAATGGGAGTGCCTCTTTAGTCTCTGTGATGAGACAAATCGTTGCGTGGTCAACCGGTGCGCCACCACAATTGCCCAGCATTTCAGCCTGCTCTTGCTCACCATTTAAACTCGCTCGTGATAAAAAATCCGCGTTATTATCAGCACTCCGAACATATTCAATAATATAATTATATGCACTTAAAAAAATTGCGTATCTTTGTAGCCTATTAGCTGATATCTCTGGTATGCCCTTATGTGGTCCAAAAATCGTGATCAGCGGTTTGTGATCAGTGCGTAATAGAAAAGGTTCTGATCTTCCATACAAATATTGATGAAAACGCTTAACTCCAAATATGATTGACGTTGCCTCTTTTTGTATTTGCGAGTAACGTTTTTCAGCTGTATTCAGCGTGCGGGACGCGAATGAAATTGGTCGTTCCAGCCCGTCACTACCTATCTGCGATAAAATTGCGCCTAGACCAAACGGCGAAGCATCTACAGTCAATATTATTTTAGAATTTGAATCAAAGTGGGCCAAAACCTGCTCGGAAATTAAACATTTCTTTATTTCATTGAACGCATGGTCATGCATTGCGGTCCAATGCCACTTAACCCCCTTTTTTTAATAAATCATACAATGGACTTAGTATGCTTGATGCTCGAGGAACAAAATTTCGATAGTAGTTAACTAATCCCAAAAATGATTGCAAGGTATATATATACTTGTAGGAACAGACGCGTCAACAATCGCTTTCACTTTTGACGGATCTTTTTTTAATCCGTTCTTGTTAATTACGTAACCTAAATATTTTATTTCATCCTTAAAAAATTCACACTTATCGGTTCGTAAAGTTAGCCCAGCATCTTGAAGTCTCCTGAGAACTACATGTAATTTTTGCATATGTAAATCTCTAGATGTGGCTGTAATCAACACATCACCTAATAAACATAAAACCCCGTCTAGTCCGGATAAAACTGATTCCATAGCGCGTTGGAAAATAGATGGGGCACTTGACAACCCGAATACCAGACGTGTATATTTAAACAAACCCCGGTGTGTATTAATACAGGTAATGTTTTGTGACTCATCATAGAGTAAAAAATAATAATAATAATAATAATAATAATATTTATTTATTCAGATAAGTTTTTATAAATCACAATTTATAAAAACTTATGCACATGCATGACAAGGGAGTGGAGCAGTATTTATCTGAGTATACTCTCGTGTCTCAATTACTTGATAAAATTTATAGGATCCAGTCGGTTCGTGATAGGTGGATACCAACATTTTCACCTCCAATTCGTACACTGGGTGACATATTGAACCAGGATTTAGAGACTGCGTTGATGGGGTCAGGTTTAGAGATAAATGGAGGGTACAGCATGAAGCCGAAGACCTTGGGTCAGTGGTTTATGATACTTCTATTGGAGAGAGTCCGGAGAGAAGTTTCCTCTAGCATTGGGCTTAGAACTTTGATTTATTGTGTTTGCTGGTGCTCGCGACTGGTTCTAGAGCACGACTATGAACGGCTCAGAAGCAGCGCAACGATGATAAAAGCGTGGCTGCTGCAGGGCACATGCCAGGACTGCGTCTACAAGTTTTTGAGGGAATTACGCGAAGATGTTGCTTTCGAGTATATCTTTAACATCGCTGATTCATTTTCGGAGTGCATTACGCTCCCCGATATGAAGACCTCGATAAGGATCGGGGAATGCTCAGATGTCATGACGAATAGAGAGAAAGATCCAGGTTTCTTAAGGACATTCGGTCAACATTCATTCCTGACATCGCCGTACTCCAACACTACGTTACCCGTGAAGATAAAATTGATTGAGGGTGAGCCGCAGAAGACATTCTATATGACTGGACGTCAGACCGCGACTCTACTCTCGATGTTAGACATGCACGCGCGTGTTTTACGCGCGAGAGATTGGAAACAGTGCAAACGGGCATTCTTGGCATGTCTCAGGGAGAGACGAGCGAATGGGAGTGCCTCTTTAGTCTCTGTGATGAGACAAATCGTTGCGTGGTCAACCGGTGCGCCACCACAATTGCCCAGCATTTCAGCCTGCTCTTGCTCACCATTTAAACTCGCTCGTGATAAAAAATCCGCGTTATTATCAGCACTCCGAACATATTCAATAATATAATTATATGCACTTAAAAAAATTGCGTATCTTTGTAGCCTATTAGCTGATATCTCTGGTATGCCCTTATGTGGTCCAAAAATCGTGATCAGCGGTTTGTGATCAGTGCGTAATAGAAAAGGTTCTGATCTTCCATACAAATATTGATGAAAACGCTTAACTCCAAATATGATTGACGTTGCCTCTTTTTGTATTTGCGAGTAACGTTTTTCAGCTGTATTCAGCGTGCGGGACGCGAATGAAATTGGTCGTTCCAGCCCGTCACTACCTATCTGCGATAAAATTGCGCCTAGACCAAACGGCGAAGCATCTACAGTCAATATTATTTTAGAATTTGAATCAAAGTGGGCCAAAACCTGCTCGGAAATTAAACATTTCTTTATTTCATTGAACGCATGGTCATGCATTGCGGTCCAATGCCACTTAACCCCCTTTTTTAATAAATCATACAATGGACTTAGTATGCTTGATGCTCGAGGAACAAAATTTCGATAGTAGTTAACTAATCCCAAAAATGATTGCAAGGTATATATATACTTGTAGGAACAGACGCGTCAACAATCGCTTTCACTTTTGACGGATCTTTTTTTAATCCGTTCTTGTTAATTACGTAACCTAAATATTTTATTTCATCCTTAAAAAATTCACACTTATCGGTTCGTAAAGTTAGCCCAGCATCTTGAAGTCTCCTGAGAACTACATGTAATTTTTGCATATGTAAATCTCTAGATGTGGCTGTAATCAACACATCACCTAATAAACATAAAACCCCGTCTAGTCCGGATAAAACTGATTCCATAGCGCGTTGGAAAATAGATGGGGCACTTGACAACCCGAATACCAGACGTGTATATTTAAACAAACCCCGGTGTGTATTAATACAGGTAATGTTTTGTGACTCATCATAGAGTAAAAAATAATAATAATAATAATAATAATAATATTTATTTATTCAGATAAGTTTTTATAAATCACAATTTATAAAAACTTATGCACATGCATGACAAGGGAGTGGAGCAGTATTTATCTGAGTATACTCTC
The DNA here is from genome assembly GCA_950381575.1 of Plusia festucae. Classification (NCBI taxonomy): domain Eukaryota; kingdom Metazoa; phylum Arthropoda; class Insecta; order Lepidoptera; family Noctuidae; genus Plusia; species Plusia festucae. Next base: position 3,468,468 of record OX494457.1, read on the forward strand.
GTGTCTCAATTACTTGATAAAATTTATAGGATCCAGTCGGTTCGTGATAGGTGGATACCAACATTTTCACCTCCAATTCGTACACTGGGTGACATATTGAACCAGGATTTAGAGACTGCGTTGATGGGGTCAGGTTTAGAGATAAATGGAGGGTACAGCATGAAGCCGAAGACCTTGGGTCAGTGGTTTATGATACTTCTATTGGAGAGAGTCCGGAGAGAAGTTTCCTCTGGCATTGGGCTTAGAACTTTGATTTATTGTGTTTGCTGGTGCTCGCGACTGGTTCTAGAGCACGACTATGAACGGCTCAGAAGCAGCGCAACGATGATAAAAGCGTGGCTGCTGCAGGGCACATGCCAGGACTGCGTCTACAAGTTTTTGAGGGAATTACGCGAAGATGTTGCTTTCGAGTATATCTTTAACATCGCTGATTCATTTTCGGAGTGCATTACGCTCCCCGATATGAAGACCTCGATAAGGATCGGGGAATGCTCAGATGTCATGACGAATAGAGAGAAAGATCCAGGTTTCTTAAGGACATTCGGTCAACATTCATTCCTGACATCGCCGTACTCCAACACTACGTTACCCGTGAAGATAAAATTGATTGAGGGTGAGCCGCAGAAGACATTCTATATGACTGGACGTCAGACCGCGACTCTACTCTCGATGTTAGACATGCACGCGCGTGTTTTACGCGCGAGAGATTGGAAACAGTGCAAACGGGCATTCTTGGCATGTCTCAGGGAGAGACGAGCGAATGGGAGTGCCTCTTTAGTCTCTGTGATGAGACAAATCGTTGCGTGGTCAACCGGTGCGCCACCACAATTGCCCAGCATTTCAGCCTGCTCTTGCTCACCATTTAAACTCGCTCGTGATAAAAAATCCGCGTTATTATCAGCACTCCGAACATATTCAATAATATAATTATATGCACTTAAAAAAATTGCGTATCTTTGTAGCCTATTAGCTGATATCTCTGGTATGCCCTTATGTGGTCCAAAAATCGTGATCAGCGGTTTGTGATCAGTGCGTAATAGAAAAGGTTCTGATCTTCCATACAAATATTGATGAAAACGCTTAACTCCAAATATGATTGACGTTGCCTCTTTTTGTATTTGCGAGTAACGTTTTTCAGCTGTATTCAGCGTGCGGGACGCGAATGAAATTGGTCGTTCCAGCCCGTCACTACCTATCTGCGATAAATTTGCGCCTAGACCAAACGGCGAAGCATCTACAGTCAATATTATTTTAGAATTTGAATCAAAGTGGGCCAAAACCTGCTCGGAAATTAAACATTTCTTTATTTCATTGAACGCATGGTCATGCATTGCGGTCCAATGCCACTTAACCCCCTTTTTTAATAAATCATACAATGGACTTAGTATGCTTGATGCTCGAGGAACAAAATTTCGATAGTAGTTAACTAATCCCAAAAATGATTGCAAGGTATATATATACTTGTAGGAACAGACGCGTCAACAATCGCTTTCACTTTTGACGGATCTTTTTTTAATCCGTTCTTGTTAATTACGTAACCTAAATATTTTATTTCATCCTTAAAAAATTCACACTTATCGGTTCGTAAAGTTAGCCCAGCATCTTGAAGTCTCCTGAGAACTACATGTAATTTTTGCATATGTAAATCTCTAGATGTGGCTGTAATCAACACATCACCTAATAAACATAAAACCCCGTCTAGTCCGGATAAAACTGATTCCATAGCGCGTTGGAAAATAGATGGGGCACTTGACAACCCGAATACCAGACGTGTATATTTAAACAAACCCCGGTGTGTATTAATACAGGTAATGTTTTGTGACTCATCATAGAGTAAAAATTAATAATAATAATAATAATATTTATTTATTCAGATAAGTTTTTATAAATCACAATTTATAAAAACTTATGCACATGCATGACAAGGGAGTGGAGCAGTATTTATCTGAGTATACTCTCGTGTCTCAATTACTTGATAAAATTTATAGGATCCAGTCGGTTCGTGATAGGTGGATACCAACATTTTCACCTCCAATTCGTACACTGGGTGACATATTGAACCAGGATTTAGAGACTGCGTTGATGGGGTCAGGTTTAGAGATAAATGGAGGGTACAGCATGAAGCCGAAGACCTTGGGTCAGTGGTTTATGATACTTCTATTGGAGAGAGTCCGGAGAGAAGTTTCCTCTGGCATTGGGCTTAGAACTTTGATTTATTGTGTTTGCTGGTGCTCGCGACTGGTTCTAGAGCACGACTATGAACGGCTCAGAAGCAGCGCAACGATGATAAAAGCGTGGCTGCTGCAGGGCACATGCCAGGACTGCGTCTACAAGTTTTTGAGGGAATTACGCGAAGATGTTGCTTTCGAGTATATCTTTAACATCGCTGATTCATTTTCGGAGTGCATTACGCTCCCCGATATGAAGACCTCGATAAGGATCGGGGAATGCTCAGATGTCATGACGAATAGAGAGAAAGATCCAGGTTTCTTAAGGACATTCGGTCAACATTCATTCCTGACATCGCCGTACTCCAACACTACGTTACCCGTGAAGATAAAATTGATTGAGGGTGAGCCGCAGAAGACATTCTATATGACTGGACGTCAGACCGCGACTCTACTCTCGATGTTAGACATGCACGCGCGTGTTTTACGCGCGAGAGATTGGAAACAGTGCAAACGGGCATTCTTGGCATGTCTCAGGGAGAGACGAGCGAATGGGAGTGCCTCTTTAGTCTCTGTGATGAGACAAATCGTTGCGTGGTCAACCGGTGCGCCACCACAATTGCCCAGCATTTCAGCCTGCTCTTGCTCACCATTTAAACTCGCTCGTGATAAAAAATCCGCGTTATTATCAGCACTCCGAACATATTCAATAATATAATTATATGCACTTAAAAAAATTGCGTATCTTTGTAGCCTATTAGCTGATATCTCTGGTATGCCCTTATGTGGTCCAAAAATCGTGATCAGCGGTTTGTGATCAGTGCGTAATAGAAAAGGTTCTGATCTTCCATACAAATATTGATGAAAACGCTTAACTCCAAATATGATTGACGTTGCCTCTTTTTGTATTTGCGAGTAACGTTTTTCAGCTGTATTCAGCGTGCGGGACGCGAATGAAATTGGTCGTTCCAGCCCGTCACTACCTATCTGCGATAAAATTGCGCCTAGACCAAACGGCGAAGCATCTACAGTCAATATTATTTTAGAATTTGAATCAAAGTGGGCCAAAACCTGCTCGGAAATTAAACATTTCTTTATTTCATTGAACGCATGGTCATGCATTGCGGTCCAATGCCACTTAACCCCCTTTTTTAATAAATCATACAATGGACTTAGTATGCTTGATGCTCGAGGAACAAAATTTCGATAGTAGTTAACTAATCCCAAAAATGATTGCAAGGTATATATATACTTGTAGGAACAGACGCGTCAACAATCGCTTTCACTTTTGACGGATCTTTTTTTAATCCGTTCTTGTTAATTACGTAACCTAAATATTTTATTTCATCCTTAAAAAATTCACACTTATCGGTTCGTAAAGTTAGCCCAGCATCTTGAAGTCTCCTGAGAACTACATGTAATTTTTGCATATGTAAATCTCTAGATGTGGCTGTAATCAACACATCACCTAATAAACATAAAACCCCGTCTAGTCCGGATAAAACTGATTCCATAGCGCGTTGGAAAATAGATGGGGCACTTGACAACCCGAATACCAGACGTGTATATTTAAACAAACCCCGGTGTGTATTAATACAGGTAATGTTTTGTGACTCATCATAGAGTAAAAAATAATAATAATAATAATAATAATAATATTTATTTATTCAGATAAGTTTTTATAAATCACAATTTATAAAAACTTATGCACATGCATGACAAGGGAGTGGAGCAGTATTTATCTGAGTATACTCTCGTGTCTCAATTACTTGATAAAATTTATAGGATCCAGTCGGTTCGTGATAGGTGGATACCAACATTTTCACCTCCAATTCGTACACTGGGTGACATATTGAACCAGGATTTAGAGACTGCGTTGATGGGGTCAGGTTTAGAGATAAATGGAGGGTACAGCATGAAGCCGAAGACCTTGGGTCAGTGGTTTATGATACTTCTATTGGAGAGAGTCCGGAGAGAAGTTTCCTCTGGCATTGGGCTTAGAACTTTGATTTATTGTGTTTGCTGGTGCTCGCGACTGGTTCTAGAGCACGACTATGAACGGCTCAGAAGCAGCGCAACGATGATAAAAGCGTGGCTGCTGCAGGGCACATGCCAGGACTGCGTCTACAAGTTTTTGAGGGAATTACGCGAAGATGTTGCTTTCGAGTATATCTTTAACATCGCTGATTCATTTTCGGAGTGCATTACGCTCCCCGATATGAAGACCTCGATAAGGATCGGGGAATGCTCAGATGTCATGACGAATAGAGAGAAAGATCCAGGTTTCTTAAGGACATTCGGTCAACATTCATTCCTGACATCGCCGTACTCCAACACTACGTTACCCGTGAAGATAAAATTGATTGAGGGTGAGCCGCAGAAGACATTCTATATGACTGGACGTCAGACCGCGACTCTACTCTCGATGTTAGACATGCACGCGCGTGTTTTACGCGCGAGAGATTGGAAACAGTGCAAACGGGCATTCTTGGCATGTCTCAGGGAGAGACGAGCGAATGGGAGTGCCTCTTTAGTCTCTGTGATGAGACAAATCGTTGCGTGGTCAACCGGTGCGCCACCACAATTGCCCAGCATTTCAGCCTGCTCTTGCTCACCATTTAAACTCGCTCGTGATAAAAAATCCGCGTTATTATCAGCACTCCGAACATATTCAATAATATAATTATATGCACTTAAAAAAATTGCGTATCTTTGTAGCCTATTAGCTGATATCTCTGGTATGCCCTTATGTGGTCCAAAAATCGTGATCAGCGGTTTGTGATCAGTGCGTAATAGAAAAGGTTCTGATCTTCCATACAAATATTGATGAAAACGCTTAACTCCAAATATGATTGACGTTGCCTCTTTTTGTATTTGCGAGTAACGTTTTTCAGCTGTATTCAACGTGCGGGACGCGAATGAAATTGGTCGTTCCAGCCCGTCACTACCTATCTGCGATAAAATTGCGCCTAGACCAAACGGCGAAGCATCTACAGTCAATATTATTTTAGAATTTGAATCAAAGTGGGCCAAAACCTGCTCGGAAATTAAACATTTCTTTATTTCATTGAACGCATGGTCATGCATTGCGGTCCAATGCCACTTAACCCCCTTTTTTAATAAATCATACAATGGACTTAGTATGCTTGATGCTCGAGGAACAAAATTTCGATAGTAGTTAACTAATCCCAAAAATGATTGCAAGGTATATATATACTTGTAGGAACAGACGCGTCAACAATCGCTTTCACTTTTGACGGATCTTTTTTTAATCCGTTCTTGTTAATTACGTAACCTAAATATTTTATTTCATCCTTAAAAAATTCACACTTATCGGTTCGTAAAGTTAGCCCAGCATCTTGAAGTCTCCTGAGAACTACATGTAATTTTTGCATATGTAAATCTCTAGATGTGGCTGTAATCAACACATCACCTAATAAACATAAAACCCCGTCTAGTCCGGATAAAACTGATTCCATAGCGCGTTGGAAAATAGATGGGGCACTTGACAACCCGAATACCAGACGTGTATATTTAAACAAACCCCGGTGTGTATTAATACAGGTAATGTTTTGTGACTCATCATAGAGTAAAAATTAATAATAATAATAATAATATTTATTTATTCAGATAAGTTTTTATAAATCACAATTTATAAAAACTTATGCACATGCATGACAAGGGAGTGGAGCAGTATTTATCTGAGTATACTCTCGTGTCTCAATTACTTGATAAAATTTATAGGATCCAGTCGGTTCGTGATAGGTGGATACCAACATTTTCACCTCCAATTCGTACACTGGGTGACATATTGAACCAGGATTTAGAGACTGCGTTGATGGGGTCAGGTTTAGAGATAAATGGAGGGTACAGCATGAAGCCGAAGACCTTGGGTCAGTGGTTTATGATACTTCTATTGGAGAGAGTCCGGAGAGAAGTTTCCTCTGGCATTGGGCTTAGAACTTTGATTTATTGTGTTTGCTGGTGCTCGCGACTGGTTCTAGAGCACGACTATGAACGGCTCAGAAGCAGCGCAACGATGATAAAAGCGTGGCTGCTGCAGGGCACATGCCAGGACTGCGTCTACAAGTTTTTGAGGGAATTACGCGAAGATGTTGCTTTCGAGTATATCTTTAACATCGCTGATTCATTTTCGGAGTGCATTACGCTCCCCGATATGAAGACCTCGATAAGGATCGGGGAATGCTCAGATGTCATGACGAATAGAGAGAAAGATCCAGGTTTCTTAAGGACATTCGGTCAACATTCATTCCTGACATCGCCGTACTCCAACACTACGTTACCCGTGAAGATAAAATTGATTGAGGGTGAGCCGCAGAAGACATTCTATATGACTGGACGTCAGACCGCGACTCTACTCTCGATGTTAGACATGCACGCGCGTGTTTTACGCGCGAGAGATTGGAAACAGTGCAAACGGGCATTCTTGGCATGTCTCAGGGAGAGACGAGCGAATGGGAGTGCCTCTTTAGTCTCTGTGATGAGACAAATCGTTGCGTGGTCAACCGGTGCGCCACCACAATTGCCCAGCATTTCAGCCTGCTCTTGCTCACCATTTAAACTCGCTCGTGATAAAAAATCCGCGTTATTATCAGCACTCCGAACATATTCAATAATATAATTATATGCACTTAAAAAAATTGCGTATCTTTGTAGCCTATTAGCTGATATCTCTGGTATGCCCTTATGTGGTCCAAAAATCGTGATCAGCGGTTTGTGATCAGTGCGTAATAGAAAAGGTTCTGATCTTCCATACAAATATTGATGAAAACGCTTAACTCCAAATATGATTGACGTTGCCTCTTTTTGTATTTGCGAGTAACGTTTTTCAGCTGTATTCAGCGTGCGGGACGCGAATGAAATTGGTCGTTCCAGCCCGTCACTACCTATCTGCGATAAAATTGCGCCTAGACCAAACGGCGAAGCATCTACAGTCAATATTATTTTAGAATTTGAATCAAAGTGGGCCAAAACCTGCTCGGAAATTAAACATTTCTTTATTTCATTGAACGCATGGTCATGCATTGCGGTCCAATGCCACTTAACCCCCTTTTTTTAATAAATCATACAATGGACTTAGTATGCTTGATGCTCGAGGAACAAAATTTCGATAGTAGTTAACTAATCCCAAAAATGATTGCAAGGTATATATATACTTGTAGGAACAGACGCGTCAACAATCGCTTTCACTTTTGACGGATCTTTTTTTAATCCGTTCTTGTTAATTACGTAACCTAAATATTTTATTTCATCCTTAAAAAATTCACACTTATCGGTTCGTAAAGTTAGCCCAGCATCTTGAAGTCTCCTGAGAACTACATGTAATTTTTGCATATGTAAATCTCTAGATGTGGCTGTAATCAACACATCACCTAATAAACATAAAACCCCGTCTAGTCCGGATAAAACTGATTCCATAGCGCGTTGGAAAATAGATGGGGCACTTGACAACCCGAATACCAGACGTGTATATTTAAACAAACCCCGGTGTGTATTAATACAGGTAATGTTTTGTGACTCATCATAGAGTAAAAAATAATAATAATAATAATAACCCCCCCGGGGGATCACCTTGACGTGGTGGGGGGGCTTCCGGATATATGGTACTGGTCACATGGTCTAAACAACTAACCACAAAACATCACCTATATATGGTACAGGTTAAGTGGTCTTATCAACTTACCACTGAATATCACCTATCCTAACTAACGATCCCCAAACCCATTTGATGGAGAAAAGTAGTATGAAAAGTCAGATTAAGAGATATAGTTTGCGGCCGCTGCCCGGGGGCCGCCGGGGCGCATCTGGAGCCGACGCTGGATGCCACAGCATGCGAACCGTAGGCGACGGGGGATTGAGCAGGCGGGTTCCCCTCGAAGAAAATGCTACAGCCGACCGATCACCCTCACCGTCATCCTCCGAACATTCACTCTTCGGAAACATCCCATCTCCATCTTCAACTCATACTTTATTTAGATCACCTCTTTCATCACCATCATCTATATATTCATCTCGATCTACAAGGTCAACAGCTGTTGTGCAGGAGGCAGTAGCCATTAACCCTGCACCCACTGATGGCCCTTCTCGTGCGCGAAAGAAATGGTCCGAAGACATGAACCGCTTTATATGGCGCACATACTTATTAATAACTAAATGTGAGACTACACAGATGAATAATTATTTAGAATCTCTGCACCAAGAATTTGACAGTAAATATCCAGAAATGCAAGCCACTCGGCAACGAGTCGGTGATCAAAGAAGAGCGATTTTAAGAAGAAAATTACTACCTCAGAATGTTTTAGATGAAATAAACAAGGAAGTCAAAGAACACATACAAACAACTGATTATTCATCTTTCTCACACAGTCATAACCAAACTCCACACACCACACAAACACACACACACATAAATTCTACTGTACATACCAGAATAAAGTGGTCTGATGACATGAATGAAGATATCATTAGACTGTATTTAGAAATAACTGAACTAGAAGTGCATAAAACTAGCTACCGAAAAAAGCTTTACGAATTGTTTATAGAAAAACACCCTAACTTATCACATATCACTGAGCAAAGAATTGCGGATCAAAGAAGATTAATATTTTGCAATAAATTAAATACAGATAAAATTAGAAGAATAAGAAGAGAAGTAGAATTAAAATTAAAAGAGAAAAACAATTATCTTCGGCCTGACATAGATCAGGGCCACGATACGGTAGAAAATACACAACATACACTACAAGAAAATACATTACACATTACACAAGCACCCACAGACTCAATCACAGCGGAGAGCTTAGGTAACGAAGTCGTTGTAGAACCTACTCCTACACAAAACGATGCAGTAGAAATAAATAACATAGAAGTTGAGTTTAATAACGCTGTTGGACAATTTAGTGATATGCACCCTGAGGAGAGGCCCTATATCCCTAAGCAAAGATCGTCTCGGAAATTTTCACATATTGTCCAATACCTGAACAACGTGATTCTCCCAAAACATTTAAACCAACAAATTAGTTTTACTTCATTACACACCTTAATTTATTCAGCAGCTTTTGCGGCAGCCACTTGTAATGGTACTAAGTTTAGAATAGAAAATGCATCCCTAAGTAGAAGTATTAGAAAACCACCATGGCAAAGAAGAATTGAGAGTAGAATTGAAAAGTATAGATTTGAAATAGGCAGATTAACCCAATACATTGTAGGAAATAGAAGTCCTAGAATAATACAGACAGTAGAAGAAATAAAAATTAAATACAAAACACATTCCCAACATGAAGAACCAAATATGGAACCGCAAGAATTTCTCGATACTTTGAAACAAAAACTAAATGCGGCCTCCAATAGACTTAAAAGATATTTAGCATGCACACAGAGAAAGCAACAGAACTCCACATTTGTTAATAATGAAAAACAATTTTATAGAAAATTAGGTATTGATAATCAGCAAAATCTTAACTTGGAGGTGCCTTCCCCTCAGAATCTACAACAATTCTGGGCTAAAATCTGGGAAAATCCAGTACAGCATGAGACTGATGCCGATTGGTTACAGGGTACAGCAGACACGGCGCTTATCTCAAATATGAGTTTTGAGAATATCCCAATCGACACTTTTCTGCAAGTCATTAACCGCACGCATAACTGGAAGGCACCGGGCACGGATCACATACACAATTATTGGTATAAAAAGTTCACTTGCACACACCCATTTATTCACAGTAACATAAGTAGATTCATACAGTCACCACACACTATGCCGTCATTTATAACCCATGGAATCACATACATGCTGCCAAAAGGTTCCGACCCCAAAAATCCTGCAAATTACAGACCTATAACATGCTTACAAACTATATACAAAATTATTACTGGATGTATTAGTGATATAATTTACAAACACCTAGATCAACACAGAATCCTTGTAGAACAACAAAAAGGTTGTAAGCGTAATAGTCAGGGATGTAAAGAGCAGTTGACAATAGATGCAATTGTTATGAAACAGGCTCAAATAAAAAAACGAAACGTTCACACTATGTACATAGATTATAAAAAAGCCTTTGATTCTGTCCCTCATAGTTGGTTAATTTATGTCCTTGAACATTACAAAATCCATCCAAGTCTTATTTCATTTTTACGCGCAACCATGCTTCAATGGCAGACAAAACTAAAATTGACTAACGACAGTGGCTTAACTACTGACACTATAAGAATACAAAGGGGCATTTTTCAGGGAGACGCACTTAGTCCACTTTGGTTTTGTTTGGCTCTCAATCCGTTATCTGAACAACTAAACAGCACCAACTTAGGTTTTAAATTAAAATACAATAACTCATCCCATATTCTCTCTCACTTAATGTACATGGATGATATTAAAATCTACGCATCTAATCACACTGAACTTATAAAACTAGCTGACATTACACAATCATTTTCTAACAACATACATATGCAATTTGGAGTAGACAAATGTAAAATTCATTCAGTAAACCGTGGTAAAGTACAAAGTAACACCTATGTACTAGACACTGGTGAGCATATAGAGCCTATGGATGAACACAGTACTTATAAATATTTAGGTTTCCATCAGTCTAAACAAATTCATCAAAAACAAGCAAAATTAGACTTAATCCATAAATTTAAAATTAGACTAAATCAAATTCTAAAAACACATTTAAATTCCCGTAATAGTATTAAAGCAATAAATACCTACGCGATACCTGTACTCACCTACTCGTTTGGCATTATCAAGTGGTCTAAAAGTGATTTAAGTAAGCTCCAACGCATAATCAACACGCGTATGACTAACCATAGGAAACACCACCCTAGGTCGTGCTCACAACGTCTTACACTGCCGCGCCAAGAAGGAGGAAGAGGCCTCATCGACGTTCAGAATTTGCACAGTAATATTTTAGATAAATTGCGAAAATATTTTTATGTTAAAGCCGATGAATCCCTACTGCACCAATATGTAGCTGATATAGATAAGAATCTGACACCCTTAAACCTAAGTAATAAAAACTTTCAACCGAATTTAGTGAGTAAGCAGCAGAAACTGAATGCGTGGTCACAAAAGTCTCTGCATGGGCGACATCACACCGATCTTGGCCAAGAATACGTCGACAAAGATGCGTCGAACGACTGGCTGAGACGGGGTGAATTATTTCCAGAAACGGAGGCTTTTGTGATCGCTATTCAGGATCAAGTCATAGACACACGTAATTATCAAAAGCACATTATTCGTGTCCCTAATTTAGTTACAGATTTATGTAGAAGATGTCACAGTAGTTCTGAAACGATTCAGCATATCACTGGTGCATGTAAATCCATTGTACAAACTGATTACAAGCATAGACATGACCAAGTTGCGGCAATTCTACATCAAAACTTAGCCCACAAGAACTCGTTTATCCCACGAAAAATAGCTTATTACAAATATAAACCGAGCACAGTTCTAGAAAATGACATTATTAAAATTTATTGGGATAGGACAATCATTACAGATAAAACCGTACATTTTAACAGACCAGATATAACAATTTTAGATAAAGTTCAGAAGTCCGTATTAATAATTGATGTAGCAGTCTGTAACACGCATAACCTTGTCACGACCTATACAGAAAAAATGTCAAAGTATGTCGATCTGGCAACTGAAATAAAAAGGCAGTGGCAAGTAGATTTTGTTAAAATAATACCCATTGTCATTTCGACAACTGGTGTAGTCCCGAAGAGCCTTCAGCCCAACCTTAAATTACTCCATATGCCTAAAACCACACTAACACTCATACAAAAAGCTACACTTTTGAACACATGCCGACTCACACGCAAATTTCTCACATCGTCATCATAATTATAAAAAAAAAAAAAAAAAAAAAAAAAAAAAAAAAAAAAAAAACAACTAACACACTTGGTCATGGCCCGTGTGTTAGTTTACTACCTCTTCTTTAAAGAAGGGAGACCAGAATACGGAACAACTATATAATAATAATAATAATATTTATTTATTCAGATAAGTTTTTATAAATCACAATTTATAAAAACTTATGCACATGCATGACAAGGGAGTGGAGCAGTATTTATCTGAGTATACTCTCGTGTCTCAATTACTTGATAAAATTTATAGGATCCAGTCGGTTCGTGATAGGTGGATACCAACATTTTCACCTCCAATTCGTACACTGGGTGACATATTGAACCAGGATTTAGAGACTGCGTTGATGGGGTCAGGTTTAGAGATAAATGGAGGGTACAGCATGAAGCCGAAGACCTTGGGTCAGTGGTTTATGATACTTCTATTGGAGAGAGTCCGGAGAGAAGTTTCCTCTAGCATTGGGCTTAGAACTTTGATTTATTGTGTTTGCTGGTGCTCGCGACTGGTTCTAGAGCACGACTATGAACGGCTCAGAAGCAGCGCAACGATGATAAAAGCGTGGCTGCTGCAGGGCACATGCCAGGACTGCGTCTACAAGTTTTTGAGGGAATTACGCGAAGATGTTGCTTTCGAGTATATCTTTAACATCGCTGATTCATTTTCGGAGTGCATTACGCTCCCCGATATGAAGACCTCGATAAGGATCGGGGAATGCTCAGATGTCATGACGAATAGAGAGAAAGATCCAGGTTTCTTAAGGACATTCGGTCAACATTCATTCCTGACATCGCCGTACTCCAACACTACGTTACCCGTGAAGATAAAATTGATTGAGGGTGAGCCGCAGAAGACATTCTATATGACTGGACGTCAGACCGCGACTCTACTCTCGATGTTAGACATGCACGCGCGTGTTTTACGCGCGAGAGATTGGAAACAGTGCAAACGGGCATTCTTGGCATGTCTCAGGGAGAGACGAGCGAATGGGAGTGCCTCTTTAGTCTCTGTGATGAGACAAATCGTTGCGTGGTCAACCGGTGCGCCACCACAATTGCCCAGCATTTCAGCCTGCTCTTGCTCACCATTTAAACTCGCTCGTGATAAAAAATCCGCGTTATTATCAGCACTCCGAACATATTCAATAATATAATTATATGCACTTAAAAAAATTGCGTATCTTTGTAGCCTATTAGCTGATATCTCTGGTATGCCCTTATGTGGTCCAAAAATCGTGATCAGCGGTTTGTGATCAGTGCGTAATAGAAAAGGTTCTGATCTTCCATACAAATATTGATGAAAACGCTTAACTCCAAATATGATTGACGTTGCCTCTTTTTGTATTTGCGAGTAACGTTTTTCAGCTGTATTCAGCGTGCGGGACGCGAATGAAATTGGTCGTTCCAGCCCGTCACTACCTATCTGCGATAAAATTGCGCCTAGACCAAACGGCGAAGCATCTACAGTCAATATTATTTTAGAATTTGAATCAAAGTGGGCCAAAACCTGCTCGGAAATTAAACATTTCTTTATTTCATTGAACGCATGGTCATGCATTGCGGTCCAATGCCACTTAACCCCCTTTTTTAATAAATCATACAATGGACTTAGTATGCTTGATGCTCGAGGAACAAAATTTCGATAGTAGTTAACTAATCCCAAAAATGATTGCAAGGTATATATATACTTGTAGGAACAGACGCGTCAACAATCGCTTTCACTTTTGACGGATCTTTTTTTAATCCGTTCTTGTTAATTACGTAACCTAAATATTTTATTTCATCCTTAAAAAATTCACACTTATCGGTTCGTAAAGTTAGCCCAGCATCTTGAAGTCTCCTGAGAACTACATGTAATTTTTGCATATGTAAATCTCTAGATGTGGCTGTAATCAACACATCACCTAATAAACATAAAACCCCGTCTAGTCCGGATAAAACTGATTCCATAGCGCGTTGGAAAATAGATGGGGCACTTGACAACCCGAATACCAGACGTGTATATTTAAACAAACCCCGGTGTGTATTAATACAGGTAATGTTTTGTGACTCATCATAGAGTAAAAAATAATAATAATAATAATAATAATAATATTTATTTATTCAGATAAGTTTTTATAAATCACAATTTATAAAAACTTATGCACATGCATGACAAGGGAGTGGAGCAGTATTTATCTGAGTATACTCTCGTGTCTCAATTACTTGATAAAATTTATAGGATCCAGTCGGTTCGTGATAGGTGGATACCAACATTTTCACCTCCAATTCGTACACTGGGTGACATATTGAACCAGGATTTAGAGACTGCGTTGATGGGGTCAGGTTTAGAGATAAATGGAGGGTACAGCATGAAGCCGAAGACCTTGGGTCAGTGGTTTATGATACTTCTATTGGAGAGAGTCCGGAGAGAAGTTTCCTCTAGCATTGGGCTTAGAACTTTGATTTATTGTGTTTGCTGGTGCTCGCGACTGGTTCTAGAGCACGACTATGAACGGCTCAGAAGCAGCGCAACGATGATAAAAGCGTGGCTGCTGCAGGGCACATGCCAGGACTGCGTCTACAAGTTTTTGAGGGAATTACGCGAAGATGTTGCTTTCGAGTATATCTTTAACATCGCTGATTCATTTTCGGAGTGCATTACGCTCCCCGATATGAAGACCTCGATAAGGATCGGGGAATGCTCAGATGTCATGACGAATAGAGAGAAAGATCCAGGTTTCTTAAGGACATTCGGTCAACATTCATTCCTGACATCGCCGTACTCCAACACTACGTTACCCGTGAAGATAAAATTGATTGAGGGTGAGCCGCAGAAGACATTCTATATGACTGGACGTCAGACCGCGACTCTACTCTCGATGTTAGACATGCACGCGCGTGTTTTACGCGCGAGAGATTGGAAACAGTGCAAACGGGCATTCTTGGCATGTCTCAGGGAGAGACGAGCGAATGGGAGTGCCTCTTTAGTCTCTGTGATGAGACAAATCGTTGCGTGGTCAACCGGTGCGCCACCACAATTGCCCAGCATTTCAGCCTGCTCTTGCTCACCATTTAAACTCGCTCGTGATAAAAAATCCGCGTTATTATCAGCACTCCGAACATATTCAATAATATAATTATATGCACTTAAAAAAATTGCGTATCTTTGTAGCCTATTAGCTGATATCTCTGGTATGCCCTTATGTGGTCCAAAAATCGTGATCAGCGGTTTGTGATCAGTGCGTAATAGAAAAGGTTCTGATCTTCCATACAAATATTGATGAAAACGCTTAACTCCAAATATGATTGACGTTGCCTCTTTTTGTATTTGCGAGTAACGTTTTTCAGCTGTATTCAGCGTGCGGGACGCGAATGAAATTGGTCGTTCCAGCCCGTCACTACCTATCTGCGATAAAATTGCGCCTAGACCAAACGGCGAAGCATCTACAGTCAATATTATTTTAGAATTTGAATCAAAGTGGGCCAAAACCTGCTCGGAAATTAAACATTTCTTTATTTCATTGAACGCATGGTCATGCATTGCGGTCCAATGCCACTTAACCCCCTTTTTTAATAAATCATACAATGGACTTAGTATGCTTGATGCTCGAGGAACAAAATTTCGATAGTAGTTAACTAATCCCAAAAATGATTGCAAGGTATATATATACTTGTAGGAACAGACGCGTCAACAATCGCTTTCACTTTTGACGGATCTTTTTTTAATCCGTTCTTGTTAATTACGTAACCTAAATATTTTATTTCATCCTTAAAAAATTCACACTTATCGGTTCGTAAAGTTAGCCCAGCATCTTGAAGTCTCCTGAGAACTACATGTAATTTTTGCATATGTAAATCTCTAGATGTGGCTGTAATCAACACATCACCTAATAAACATAAAACCCCGTCTAGTCCGGATAAAACTGATTCCATAGCGCGTTGGAAAATAGATGGGGCACTTGACAACCCGAATACCAGACGTGTATATTTAAACAAACCCCGGTGTGTATTAATACAGGTAATGTTTTGTGACTCATCATAGAGTAAAAAATAATAATAATAATAATAATAATAATATTTATTTATTCAGATAAGTTTTTATAAATCACAATTTATAAAAACTTATGCACATGCATGACAAGGGAGTGGAGCAGTATTTATCTGAGTATACTCTCGTGTCTCAATTACTTGATAAAATTTATAGGATCCAGTCGGTTCGTGATAGGTGGATACCAACATTTTCACCTCCAATTCGTACACTGGGTGACATATTGAACCAGGATTTAGAGACTGCGTTGATGGGGTCAGGTTTAGAGATAAATGGAGGGTACAGCATGAAGCCGAAGACCTTGGGTCAGTGGTTTATGATACTTCTATTGGAGAGAGTCCGGAGAGAAGTTTCCTCTGGCATTGGGCTTAGAACTTTGATTTATTGTGTTTGCTGGTGCTCGCGACTGGTTCTAGAGCACGACTATGAACGGCTCAGAAGCAGCGCAACGATGATAAAAGCGTGGCTGCTGCAGGGCACATGCCAGGACTGCGTCTACAAGTTTTTGAGGGAATTACGCGAAGATGTTGCTTTCGAGTATATCTTTAACATCGCTGATTCATTTTCGGAGTGCATTACGCTCCCCGATATGAAGACCTCGATAAGGATCGGGGAATGCTCAGATGTCATGACGAATAGAGAGAAAGATCCAGGTTTCTTAAGGACATTCGGTCAACATTCATTCCTGACATCGCCGTACTCCAACACTACGTTACCCGTGAAGATAAAATTGATTGAGGGTGAGCCGCAGAAGACATTCTATATGACTGGACGTCAGACCGCGACTCTACTCTCGATGTTAGACATGCACGCGCGTGTTTTACGCGCGAGAGATTGGAAACAGTGCAAACGGGCATTCTTGGCATGTCTCAGGGAGAGACGAGCGAATGGGAGTGCCTCTTTAGTCTCTGTGATGAGACAAATCGTTGCGTGGTCAACCGGTGCGCCACCACAATTGCCCAGCATTTCAGCCTGCTCTTGCTCACCATTTAAACTCGCTCGTGATAAAAAATCCGCGTTATTATCAGCACTCCGAACATATTCAATAATATAATTATATGCACTTAAAAAAATTGCGTATCTTTGTAGCCTATTAGCTGATATCTCTGGTATGCCCTTATGTGGTCCAAAAATCGTGATCAGCGGTTTGTGATCAGTGCGTAATAGAAAAGGTTCTGATCTTCCATACAAATATTGATGAAAACGCTTAACTCCAAATATGATTGACGTTGCCTCTTTTTGTATTTGCGAGTAACGTTTTTCAGCTGTATTCAACGTGCGGGACGCGAATGAAATTGGTCGTTCCAGCCCGTCACTACCTATCTGCGATAAAATTGCGCCTAGACCAAACGGCGAAGCATCTACAGTCAATATTATTTTAGAATTTGAATCAAAGTGGGCCAAAACCTGCTCGGAAATTAAACATTTCTTTATTTCATTGAACGCATGGTCATGCATTGCGGTCCAATGCCACTTAACCCCCTTTTTTAATAAATCATACAATGGACTTAGTATGCTTGATGCTCGAGGAACAAAATTTCGATAGTAGTTAACTAATCCCAAAAATGATTGCAAGGTATATATATACTTGTAGGAACAGACGCGTCAACAATCGCTTTCACTTTTGACGGATCTTTTTTTAATCCGTTCTTGTTAATTACGTAACCTAAATATTTTATTTCATCCTTAAAAAATTCACACTTATCGGTTCGTAAAGTTAGCCCAGCATCTTGAAGTCTCCTGAGAACTACATGTAATTTTTGCATATGTAAATCTCTAGATGTGGCTGTAATCAACACATCACCTAATAAACATAAAACCCCGTCTAGTCCGGATAAAACTGATTCCATAGCGCGTTGGAAAATAGATGGGGCACTTGACAACCCGAATACCAGACGTGTATATTTAAACAAACCCCGGTGTGTATTAATACAGGTAATGTTTTGTGACTCATCATAGAGTAAAAATTAATAATAATAATAATAATATTTATTTATTCAGATAAGTTTTTATAAATCACAATTTATAAAAACTTATGCACATGCATGACAAGGGAGTGGAGCAGTATTTATCTGAGTATACTCTCGTGTCTCAATTACTTGATAAAATTTATAGGATCCAGTCGGTTCGTGATAGGTGGATACCAACATTTTCACCTCCAATTCGTACACTGGGTGACATATTGAACCAGGATTTAGAGACTGCGTTGATGGGGTCAGGTTTAGAGATAAATGGAGGGTACAGCATGAAGCCGAAGACCTTGGGTCAGTGGTTTATGATACTTCTATTGGAGAGAGTCCGGAGAGAAGTTTCCTCTGGCATTGGGCTTAGAACTTTGATTTATTGTGTTTGCTGGTGCTCGCGACTGGTTCTAGAGCACGACTATGAACGGCTCAGAAGCAGCGCAACGATGATAAAAGCGTGGCTGCTGCAGGGCACATGCCAGGACTGCGTCTACAAGTTTTTGAGGGAATTACGCGAAGATGTTGCTTTCGAGTATATCTTTAACATCGCTGATTCATTTTCGGAGTGCATTACGCTCCCCGATATGAAGACCTCGATAAGGATCGGGGAATGCTCAGATGTCATGACGAATAGAGAGAAAGATCCAGGTTTCTTAAGGACATTCGGTCAACATTCATTCCTGACATCGCCGTACTCCAACACTACGTTACCCGTGAAGATAAAATTGATTGAGGGTGAGCCGCAGAAGACATTCTATATGACTGGACGTCAGACCGCGACTCTACTCTCGATGTTAGACATGCACGCGCGTGTTTTACGCGCGAGAGATTGGAAACAGTGCAAACGGGCATTCTTGGCATGTCTCAGGGAGAGACGAGCGAATGGGAGTGCCTCTTTAGTCTCTGTGATGAGACAAATCGTTGCGTGGTCAACCGGTGCGCCACCACAATTGCCCAGCATTTCAGCCTGCTCTTGCTCACCATTTAAACTCGCTCGTGATAAAAAATCCGCGTTATTATCAGCACTCCGAACATATTCAATAATATAATTATATGCACTTAAAAAAATTGCGTATCTTTGTAGCCTATTAGCTGATATCTCTGGTATGCCCTTATGTGGTCCAAAAATCGTGATCAGCGGTTTGTGATCAGTGCGTAATAGAAAAGGTTCTGATCTTCCATACAAATATTGAAGAAAACGCTTAACTCCAAATATGATTGACGTTGCCTCTTTTTGTATTTGCGAGTAACGTTTTTCAGCTGTATTCAACGTGCGGGACGCGAATGAAATTGGTCGTTCCAGCCCGTCACTACCTATCTGCGATAAAATTGCGCCTAGACCAAACGGCGAAGCATCTACAGTCAATATTATTTTAGAATTTGAATCAAAGTGGGCCAAAACCTGCTCGGAAATTAAACATTTCTTTATTTCATTGAACGCATGGTCATGCATTGCGGTCCAATGCCACTTAACCCCCTTTTTTAATAAATCATACAATGGACTTAGTATGCTTGATGCTCGAGGAACAAAATTTCGATAGTAGTTAACTAATCCCAAAAATGATTGCAAGGTATATATATACTTGTAGGAACAGACGCGTCAACAATCGCTTTCACTTTTGACGGATCTTTTTTTAATCCGTTCTTGTTAATTACGTAACCTAAATATTTTATTTCATCCTTAAAAAATTCACACTTATCGGTTCGTAAAGTTAGCCCAGCATCTTGAAGTCTCCTGAGAACTACATGTAATTTTTGCATATGTAAATCTCTAGATGTGGCTGTAATCAACACATCACCTAATAAACATAAAACCCCGTCTAGTCCGGATAAAACTGATTCCATAGCGCGTTGGAAAATAGATGGGGCACTTGACAACCCAAATACCAGACGTGTATATTTAAACAAACCCCGGTGTGTATTAATACAGGTAATGTTTTGTGACTCATCATAGAGTAAAAAATAATAATAATAATAATAATAATAATATTTATTTATTCAGATAAGTTTTTATAAATCACAATTTATAAAAACTTATGCACATGCATGACAAGGGAGTGGAGCAGTATTTATCTGAGTATACTCTCGTGTCTCAATTACTTGATAAAATTTATAGGATCCAGTCGGTTCGTGATAGGTGGATACCAACATTTTCACCTCCAATTCGTACACTGGGTGACATATTGAACCAGGATTTAGAGACTGCGTTGATGGGGTCAGGTTTAGAGATAAATGGAGGGTACAGCATGAAGCCGAAGACCTTGGGTCAGTGGTTTATGATACTTCTATTGGAGAGAGTCCGGAGAGAAGTTTCCTCTGGCATTGGGCTTAGAACTTTGATTTATTGTGTTTGCTGGTGCTCGCGACTGGTTCTAGAGCACGACTATGAACGGCTCAGAAGCAGCGCAACGATGATAAAAGCGTGGCTGCTGCAGGGCACATGCCAGGACTGCGTCTACAAGTTTTTGAGGGAATTACGCGAAGATGTTGCTTTCGAGTATATCTTTAACATCGCTGATTCATTTTCGGAGTGCATTACGCTCCCCGATATGAAGACCTCGATAAGGATCGGGGAATGCTCAGATGTCATGACGAATAGAGAGAAAGATCCAGGTTTCTTAAGGACATTCGGTCAACATTCATTCCTGACATCGCCGTACTCCAACACTACGTTACCCGTGAAGATAAAATTGATTGAGGGTGAGCCGCAGAAGACATTCTATATGACTGGACGTCAGACCGCGACTCTACTCTCGATGTTAGACATGCACGCGCGTGTTTTACGCGCGAGAGATTGGAAACAGTGCAAACGGGCATTCTTGGCATGTCTCAGGGAGAGACGAGCGAATGGGAGTGCCTCTTTAGTCTCTGTGATGAGACAAATCGTTGCGTGGTCAACCGGTGCGCCACCACAATTGCCCAGCATTTCAGCCTGCTCTTGCTCACCATTTAAACTCGCTCGTGATAAAAAATCCGCGTTATTATCAGCACTCCGAACATATTCAATAATATAATTATATGCACTTAAAAAAATTGCGTATCTTTGTAGCCTATTAGCTGATATCTCTGGTATGCCCTTATGTGGTCCAAAAATCGTGATCAGCGGTTTGTGATCAGTGCGTAATAGAAAAGGTTCTGATCTTCCATACAAATATTGATGAAAACGCTTAACTCCAAATATGATTGACGTTGCCTCTTTTTGTATTTGCGAGTAACGTTTTTCAGCTGTATTCAACGTGCGGGACGCGAATGAAATTGGTCGTTCCAGCCCGTCACTACCTATCTGCGATAAAATTGCGCCTAGACCAAACGGCGAAGCATCTACAGTCAATATTATTTTAGAATTTGAATCAAAGTGGGCCAAAACCTGCTCGGAAATTAAACATTTCTTTATTTCATTGAACGCATGGTCATGCATTGCGGTCCAATGCCACTTAACCCCCTTTTTTAATAAATCATACAATGGACTTAGTATGCTTGATGCTCGAGGAACAAAATTTCGATAGTAGTTAACTAATCCCAAAAATGATTGCAAGGTATATATATACTTGTAGGAACAGACGCGTCAACAATCGCTTTCACTTTTGACGGATCTTTTTTTAATCCGTTCTTGTTAATTACGTAACCTAAATATTTTATTTCATCCTTAAAAAATTCACACTTATCGGTTCGTAAAGTTAGCCCAGCATCTTGAAGTCTCCTGAGAACTACATGTAATTTTTGCATATGTAAATCTCTAGATGTGGCTGTAATCAACACATCACCTAATAAACATAAAACCCCGTCTAGTCCGGATAAAACTGATTCCATAGCGCGTTGGAAAATAGATGGGGCACTTGACAACCCGAATACCAGACGTGTATATTTAAACAAACCCCGGTGTGTATTAATACAGGTAATGTTTTGTGACTCATCATAGAGTAAAAAATAATAATAATAATAATAATAATAATATTTATTTATTCAGATAAGTTTTTATAAATCACAATTTATAAAAACTTATGCACATGCATGACAAGGGAGTGGAGCAGTATTTATCTGAGTATACTCTCGTGTCTCAATTACTTGATAAAATTTATAGGATCCAGTCGGTTCGTGATAGGTGGATACCAACATTTTCACCTCCAATTCGTACACTGGGTGACATATTGAACCAGGATTTAGAGACTGCGTTGATGGGGTCAGGTTTAGAGATAAATGGAGGGTACAGCATGAAGCCGAAGACCTTGGGTCAGTGGTTTATGATACTTCTATTGGAGAGAGTCCGGAGAGAAGTTTCCTCTGGCATTGGGCTTAGAACTTTGATTTATTGTGTTTGCTGGTGCTCGCGACTGGTTCTAGAGCACGACTATGAACGGCTCAGAAGCAGCGCAACGATGATAAAAGCGTGGCTGCTGCAGGGCACATGCCAGGACTGCGTCTACAAGTTTTTGAGGGAATTACGCGAAGATGTTGCTTTCGAGTATATCTTTAACATCGCTGATTCATTTTCGGAGTGCATTACGCTCCCCGATATGAAGACCTCGATAAGGATCGGGGAATGCTCAGATGTCATGACGAATAGAGAGAAAGATCCAGGTTTCTTAAGGACATTCGGTCAACATTCATTCCTGACATCGCCGTACTCCAACACTACGTTACCCGTGAAGATAAAATTGATTGAGGGTGAGCCGCAGAAGACATTCTATATGACTGGACGTCAGACCGCGACTCTACTCTCGATGTTAGACATGCACGCGCGTGTTTTACGCGCGAGAGATTGGAAACAGTGCAAACGGGCATTCTTGGCATGTCTCAGGGAGAGACGAGCGAATGGGAGTGCCTCTTTAGTCTCTGTGATGAGACAAATCGTTGCGTGGTCAACCGGTGCGCCACCACAATTGCCCAGCATTTCAGCCTGCTCTTGCTCACCATTTAAACTCGCTCGTGATAAAAAATCCGCGTTATTATCAGCACTCCGAACATATTCAATAATATAATTATATGCACTTAAAAAAATTGCGTATCTTTGTAGCCTATTAGCTGATATCTCTGGTATGCCCTTATGTGGTCCAAAAATCGTGATCAGCGGTTTGTGATCAGTGCGTAATAGAAAAGGTTCTGATCTTCCATACAAATATTGATGAAAACGCTTAACTCCAAATATGATTGACGTTGCCTCTTTTTGTATTTGCGAGTAACGTTTTTCAGCTGTATTCAACGTGCGGGACGCGAATGAAATTGGTCGTTCCAGCCCGTCACTACCTATCTGCGATAAAATTGCGCCTAGACCAAACGGCGAAGCATCTACAGTCAATATTATTTTAGAATTTGAATCAAAGTGGGCCAAAACCTGCTCGGAAATTAAACATTTCTTTATTTCATTGAACGCATGGTCATGCATTGCGGTCCAATGCCACTTAACCCCCTTTTTTAATAAATCATACAATGGACTTAGTATGCTTGATGCTCGAGGAACAAAATTTCGATAGTAGTTAACTAATCCCAAAAATGATTGCAAGGTATATATATACTTGTAGGAACAGACGCGTCAACAATCGCTTTCACTTTTGACGGATCTTTTTTTAATCCGTTCTTGTTAATTACGTAACCTAAATATTTTATTTCATCCTTAAAAATTCACACTTATCGGTTCGTAAAGTTAGCCCAGCATCTTGAAGTCTCCTGAGAACTACATGTAATTTTTGCATATGTAAATCTCTAGATGTGGCTGTAATCAACACATCACCTAATAAACATAAAACCCCGTCTAGTCCGGATAAAACTGATTCCATAGCGCGTTGGAAAATAGATGGGGCACTTGACAACCCGAATACCAGACGTGTATATTTAAACAAACCCCGGTGTGTATTAATACAGGTAATGTTTTGTGACTCATCATAGAGTAAAAATTAATAATAATAATAATAATATTTATTTATTCAGATAAGTTTTTATAAATCACAATTTATAAAAACTTATGCACATGCATGACAAGGGAGTGGAGCAGTATTTATCTGAGTATACTCTCGTGTCTCAATTACTTGATAAAATTTATAGGATCCAGTCGGTTCGTGATAGGTGGATACCAACATTTTCACCTCCAATTCGTACACTGGGTGACATATTGAACCAGGATTTAGAGACTGCGTTGATGGGGTCAGGTTTAGAGATAAATGGAGGGTACAGCATGAAGCCGAAGACCTTGGGTCAGTGGTTTATGATACTTCTATTGGAGAGAGTCCGGAGAGAAGTTTCCTCTGGCATTGGGCTTAGAACTTTGATTTATTGTGTTTGCTGGTGCTCGCGACTGGTTCTAGAGCACGACTATGAACGGCTCAGAAGCAGCGCAACGATGATAAAAGCGTGGCTGCTGCAGGGCACATGCCAGGACTGCGTCTACAAGTTTTTGAGGGAATTACGCGAAGATGTTGCTTTCGAGTATATCTTTAACATCGCTGATTCATTTTCGGAGTGCATTACGCTCCCCGATATGAAGACCTCGATAAGGATCGGGGAATGCTCAGATGTCATGACGAATAGAGAGAAAGATCCAGGTTTCTTAAGGACATTCGGTCAACATTCATTCCTGACATCGCCGTACTCCAACACTACGTTACCCGTGAAGATAAAATTGATTGAGGGTGAGCCGCAGAAGACATTCTATATGACTGGACGTCAGACCGCGACTCTTCTCTCGATGTTAGACATGCACGCGCGTGTTTTACGCGCGAGAGATTGGAAACAGTGCAAACGGGCATTCTTGGCATGTCTCAGGGAGAGACGAGCGAATGGGAGTGCCTCTTTAGTCTCTGTGATGAGACAAATCGTTGCGTGGTCAACCGGTGCGCCACCACAATTGCCCAGCATTTCAGCCTGCTCTTGCTCACCATTTAAACTCGCTCGTGATAAAAAATCCGCGTTATTATCAGCACTCCGAACATATTCAATAATATAATTATATGCACTTAAAAAAATTGCGTATCTTTGTAGCCTATTAGCTGATATCTCTGGTATGCCCTTATGTGGTCCAAAAATCGTGATCAGCGGTTTGTGATCAGTGCGTAATAGAAAAGGTTCTGATCTTCCATACAAATATTGATGAAAACGCTTAACTCCAAATATGATTGACGTTGCCTCTTTTTGTATTTGCGAGTAACGTTTTTCAGCTGTATTCAACGTGCGGGACGCGAATGAAATTGGTCGTTCCAGCCCGTCACTACCTATCTGCGATAAAATTGCGCCTAGACCAAACGGCGAAGCATCTACAGTCAATATTATTTTAGAATTTGAATCAAAGTGGGCCAAAACCTGCTCGGAAATTAAACATTTCTTTATTTCATTGAACGCATGGTCATGCATTGCGGTCCAATGCCACTTAACCCCCTTTTTTAATAAATCATACAATGGACTTAGTATGCTTGATGCTCGAGGAACAAAATTTCGATAGTAGTTAACTAATCCCAAAAATGATTGCAAGGTATATATATACTTGTAGGAACAGACGCGTCAACAATCGCTTTCACTTTTGACGGATCTTTTTTTAATCCGTTCTTGTTAATTACGTAACCTAAATATTTTATTTCATCCTTAAAAAATTCACACTTATCGGTTCGTAAAGTTAGCCCAGCATCTTGAAGTCTCCTGAGAACTACATGTAATTTTTGCATATGTAAATCTCTAGATGTGGCTGTAATCAACACATCACCTAATAAACATAAAACCCCGTCTAGTCCGGATAAAACTGATTCCATAGCGCGTTGGAAAATAGATGGGGCACTTGACAACCCGAATACCAGACGTGTATATTTAAACAAACCCCGGTGTGTATTAATACAGGTAATGTTTTGTGACTCATCATAGAGTAAAAATTAATAATAATAATAATAATATTTATTTATTCAGATAAGTTTTTATAAATCACAATTTATAAAAACTTATGCACATGCATGACAAGGGAGTGGAGCAGTATTTATCTGAGTATACTCTCGTGTCTCAATTACTTGATAAAATTTATAGGATCCAGTCGGTTCGTGATAGGTGGATACCAACATTTTCACCTCCAATTCGTACACTGGGTGACATATTGAACCAGGATTTAGAGACTGCGTTGATGGGGTCAGGTTTAGAGATAAATGGAGGGTACAGCATGAAGCCGAAGACCTTGGGTCAGTGGTTTATGATACTTCTATTGGAGAGAGTCCGGAGAGAAGTTTCCTCTGGCATTGGGCTTAGAACTTTGATTTATTGTGTTTTCTGGTGCTCGCGACTGGTTCTAGAGCACGACTATGAACGGCTCAGAAGCAGCGCAACGATGATAAAAGCGTGGCTGCTGCAGGGCACATGCCAGGACTGCGTCTACAAGTTTTTGAGGGAATTACGCGAAGATGTTGCTTTCGAGTATATCTTTAACATCGCTGATTCATTTTCGGAGTGCATTACGCTCCCCGATATGAAGACCTCGATAAGGATCGGGGAATGCTCAGATGTCATGACGAATAGAGAGAAAGATCCAGGTTTCTTAAGGACATTCGGTCAACATTCATTCCTGACATCGCCGTACTCCAACACTACGTTACCCGTGAAGATAAAATTGATTGAGGGTGAGCCGCAGAAGACATTCTATATGACTGGACGTCAGACCGCGACTCTTCTCTCGATGTTAGACATGCACGCGCGTGTTTTACGCGCGAGAGATTGGAAACAGTGCAAACGGGCATTCTTGGCATGTCTCAGGGAGAGACGAGCGAATGGGAGTGCCTCTTTAGTCTCTGTGATGAGACAAATCGTTGCGTGGTCAACCGGTGCGCCACCACAATTGCCCAGCATTTCAGCCTGCTCTTGCTCACCATTTAAACTCGCTCGTGATAAAAAATCCGCGTTATTATCAGCACTCCGAACATATTCAATAATATAATTATATGCACTTAAAAAAATTGCGTATCTTTGTAGCCTATTAGCTGATATCTCTGGTATGCCCTTATGTGGTCCAAAAATCGTGATCAGCGGTTTGTGATCAGTGCGTAATAGAAAAGGTTCTGATCTTCCATACAAATATTGATGAAAACGCTTAACTCCAAATATGATTGACGTTGCCTCTTTTTGTATTTGCGAGTAACGTTTTTCAGCTGTATTCAGCGTGCGGGACGCGAATGAAATTGGTCGTTCCAGCCCGTCACTACCTATCTGCGATAAAATTGCGCCTAGACCAAACGGCGAAGCATCTACAGTCAATATTATTTTAGAATTTGAATCAAAGTGGGCCAAAACCTGCTCGGAAATTAAACATTTCTTTATTTCATTGAACGCATGGTCATGCATTGCGGTCCAATGCCACTTAACCCCCTTTTTTAATAAATCATACAATGGACTTAGTATGCTTGATGCTCGAGGAACAAAATTTCGATAGTAGTTAACTAATCCCAAAAATGATTGCAAGGTATATATATACTTGTAGGAACAGACGCGTCAACAATCGCTTTCACTTTTGACGGATCTTTTTTTAATCCGTTCTTGTTAATTACGTAACCTAAATATTTTATTTCATCCTTAAAAAATTCACACTTATCGGTTCGTAAAGTTAGCCCAGCATCTTGAAGTCTCCTGAGAACTACATGTAATTTTTGCATATGTAAATCTCTAGATGTGGCTGTAATCAACACATCACCTAATAAACATAAAACCCCGTCTAGTCCGGATAAAACTGATTCCATAGCGCGTTGGAAAATAGATGGGGCACTTGACAACCCGAATACCAGACGTGTATATTTAAACAAACCCCGGTGTGTATTAATACAGGTAATGTTTTGTGACTCATCATAGAGTAAAAATTAATAATAATAATAATAATATTTATTTATTCAGATAAGTTTTTATAAATCACAATTTATAAAAACTTATGCACATGCATGACAAGGGAGTGGAGCAGTATTTATCTGAGTATACTCTCGTGTCTCAATTACTTGATAAAATTTATAGGATCCAGTCGGTTCGTGATAGGTGGATACCAACATTTTCACCTCCAATTCGTACACTGGGTGACATATTGAACCAGGATTTAGAGACTGCGTTGATGGGGTCAGGTTTAGAGATAAATGGAGGGTACAGCATGAAGCCGAAGACCTTGGGTCAGTGGTTTATGATACTTCTATTGGAGAGAGTCCGGAGAGAAGTTTCCTCTGGCATTGGGCTTAGAACTTTGATTTATTGTGTTTGCTGGTGCTCGCGACTGGTTCTAGAGCACGACTATGAACGGCTCAGAAGCAGCGCAACGATGATAAAAGCGTGGCTGCTGCAGGGCACATGCCAGGACTGCGTCTACAAGTTTTTGAGGGAATTACGCGAAGATGTTGCTTTCGAGTATATCTTTAACATCGCTGATTCATTTTCGGAGTGCATTACGCTCCCCGATATGAAGACCTCGATAAGGATCGGGGAATGCTCAGATGTCATGACGAATAGAGAGAAAGATCCAGGTTTCTTAAGGACATTCGGTCAACATTCATTCCTGACATCGCCGTACTCCAACACTACGTTACCCGTGAAGATAAAATTGATTGAGGGTGAGCCGCAGAAGACATTCTATATGACTGGACGTCAGACCGCGACTCTACTCTCGATGTTAGACATGCACGCGCGTGTTTTACGCGCGAGAGATTGGAAACAGTGCAAACGGGCATTCTTGGCATGTCTCAGGGAGAGACGAGCGAATGGGAGTGCCTCTTTAGTCTCTGTGATGAGACAAATCGTTGCGTGGTCAACCGGTGCGCCACCACAATTGCCCAGCATTTCAGCCTGCTCTTGCTCACCATTTAAACTCGCTCGTGATAAAAAATCCGCGTTATTATCAGCACTCCGAACATATTCAATAATATAATTATATGCACTTAAAAAAATTGCGTATCTTTGTAGCCTATTAGCTGATATCTCTGGTATGCCCTTATGTGGTCCAAAAATCGTGATCAGCGGTTTGTGATCAGTGCGTAATAGAAAAGGTTCTGATCTTCCATACAAATATTGATGAAAACGCTTAACTCCAAATATGATTGACGTTGCCTCTTTTTGTATTTGCGAGTAACGTTTTTCAGCTGTATTCAACGTGCGGGACGCGAATGAAATTGGTCGTTCCAGCCCGTCACTACCTATCTGCGATAAAATTGCGCCTAGACCAAACGGCGAAGCATCTACAGTCAATATTATTTTAGAATTTGAATCAAAGTGGGCCAAAACCTGCTCGGAAATTAAACATTTCTTTATTTCATTGAACGCATGGTCATGCATTGCGGTCCAATGCCACTTAACCCCCTTTTTTAATAAATCATACAATGGACTTAGTATGCTTGATACTCGAGGAACAAAATTTCGATAGTAGTTAACTAATCCCAAAAATGATTGCAAGGTATATATATACTTGTAGGAACAGACGCGTCAACAATCGCTTTCACTTTTGACGGATCTTTTTTTAATCCGTTCTTGTTAATTACGTAACCTAAATATTTTATTTCATCCTTAAAAATTCACACTTATCGGTTCGTAAAGTTAGCCCAGCATCTTGAAGTCTCCTGAGAACTACATGTAATTTTTGCATATGTAAATCTCTAGATGTGGCTGTAATCAACACATCACCTAATAAACATAAAACCCCGTCTAGTCCGGATAAAACTGATTCCATAGCGCGTTGGAAAATAGATGGGGCACTTGACAACCCGAATACCAGACGTGTATATTTAAACAAACCCCGGTGTGTATTAATACAGGTAATGTTTTGTGACTCATCATAGAGTAAAAATTAATAATAATAATAATAATATTTATTTATTCAGATAAGTTTTTATAAATCACAATTTATAAAAACTTATGCACATGCATGACAAGGGAGTGGAGCAGTATTTATCTGAGTATACTCTCGTGTCTCAATTACTTGATAAAATTTATAGGATCCAGTCGGTTCGTGATAGGTGGATACCAACATTTTCACCTCCAATTCGTACACTGGGTGACATATTGAACCAGGATTTAGAGACTGCGTTGATGGGGTCAGGTTTAGAGATAAATGGAGGGTACAGCATGAAGCCGAAGACCTTGGGTCAGTGGTTTATGATACTTCTATTGGAGAGAGTCCGGAGAGAAGTTTCCTCTGGCATTGGGCTTAGAACTTTGATTTATTGTGTTTGCTGGTGCTCGCGACTGGTTCTAGAGCACGACTATGAACGGCTCAGAAGCAGCGCAACGATGATAAAAGCGTGGCTGCTGCAGGGCACATGCCAGGACTGCGTCTACAAGTTTTTGAGGGAATTACGCGAAGATGTTGCTTTCGAGTATATCTTTAACATCGCTGATTCATTTTCGGAGTGCATTACGCTCCCCGATATGAAGACCTCGATAAGGATCGGGGAATGCTCAGATGTCATGACGAATAGAGAGAAAGATCCAGGTTTCTTAAGGACATTCGGTCAACATTCATTCCTGACATCGCCGTACTCCAACACTACGTTACCCGTGAAGATAAAATTGATTGAGGGTGAGCCGCAGAAGACATTCTATATGACTGGACGTCAGACCGCGACTCTTCTCTCGATGTTAGACATGCACGCGCGTGTTTTACGCGCGAGAGATTGGAAACAGTGCAAACGGGCATTCTTGGCATGTCTCAGGGAGAGACGAGCGAATGGGAGTGCCTCTTTAGTCTCTGTGATGAGACAAATCGTTGCGTGGTCAACCGGTGCGCCACCACAATTGCCCAGCATTTCAGCCTGCTCTTGCTCACCATTTAAACTCGCTCGTGATAAAAAATCCGCGTTATTATCAGCACTCCGAACATATTCAATAATATAATTATATGCACTTAAAAAAATTGCGTATCTTTGTAGCCTATTAGCTGATATCTCTGGTATGCCCTTATGTGGTCCAAAAATCGTGATCAGCGGTTTGTGATCAGTGCGTAATAGAAAAGGTTCTGATCTTCCATACAAATATTGATGAAAACGCTTAACTCCAAATATGATTGACGTTGCCTCTTTTTGTATTTGCGAGTAACGTTTTTCAGCTGTATTCAACGTGCGGGACGCGAATGAAATTGGTCGTTCCAGCCCGTCACTACCTATCTGCGATAAAATTGCGCCTAGACCAAACGGCGAAGCATCTACAGTCAATATTATTTTAGAATTTGAATCAAAGTGGGCCAAAACCTGCTCGGAAATTAAACATTTCTTTATTTCATTGAACGCATGGTCATGCATTGCGGTCCAATGCCACTTAACCCCCTTTTTTAATAAATCATACAATGGACTTAGTATGCTTGATGCTCGAGGAACAAAATTTCGATAGTAGTTAACTAATCCCAAAAATGATTGCAAGGTATATATATACTTGTAGGAACAGACGCGTCAACAATCGCTTTCACTTTTGACGGATCTTTTTTTAATCCGTTCTTGTTAATTACGTAACCTAAATATTTTATTTCATCCTTAAAAAATTCACACTTATCGGTTCGTAAAGTTAGCCCAGCATCTTGAAGTCTCCTGAGAACTACATGTAATTTTTGCATATGTAAATCTCTAGATGTGGCTGTAATCAACACATCACCTAATAAACATAAAACCCCGTCTAGTCCGGATAAAACTGATTCCATAGCGCGTTGGAAAATAGATGGGGCACTTGACAACCCGAATACCAGACGTGTATATTTAAACAAACCCCGGTGTGTATTAATACAGGTAATGTTTTGTGACTCATCATAGAGTAAAAATTAATAATAATAATAATAATATTTATTTATTCAGATAAGTTTTTATAAATCACAATTTATAAAAACTTATGCACATGCATGACAAGGGAGTGGAGCAGTATTTATCTGAGTATACTCTCGTGTCTCAATTACTTGATAAAATTTATAGGATCCAGTCGGTTCGTGATAGGTGGATACCAACATTTTCACCTCCAATTCGTACACTGGGTGACATATTGAACCAGGATTTAGAGACTGCGTTGATGGGGTCAGGTTTAGAGATAAATGGAGGGTACAGCATGAAGCCGAAGACCTTGGGTCAGTGGTTTATGATACTTCTATTGGAGAGAGTCCGGAGAGAAGTTTCCTCTGGCATTGGGCTTAGAACTTTGATTTATTGTGTTTGCTGGTGCTCGCGACTGGTTCTAGAGCACGACTATGAACGGCTCAGAAGCAGCGCAACGATGATAAAAGCGTGGCTGCTGCAGGGCACATGCCAGGACTGCGTCTACAAGTTTTTGAGGGAATTACGCGAAGATGTTGCTTTCGAGTATATCTTTAACATCGCTGATTCATTTTCGGAGTGCATTACGCTCCCCGATATGAAGACCTCGATAAGGATCGGGGAATGCTCAGATGTCATGACGAATAGAGAGAAAGATCCAGGTTTCTTAAGGACATTCGGTCAACATTCATTCCTGACATCGCCGTACTCCAACACTACGTTACCCGTGAAGATAAAATTGATTGAGGGTGAGCCGCAGAAGACATTCTATATGACTGGACGTCAGACCGCGACTCTACTCTCGATGTTAGACATGCACGCGCGTGTTTTACGCGCGAGAGATTGGAAACAGTGCAAACGGGCATTCTTGGCATGTCTCAGGGAGAGACGAGCGAATGGGAGTGCCTCTTTAGTCTCTGTGATGAGACAAATCGTTGCGTGGTCAACCGGTGCGCCACCACAATTGCCCAGCATTTCAGCCTGCTCTTGCTCACCATTTAAACTCGCTCGTGATAAAAAACCCGCGTTATTATCAGCACTCCGAACATATTCAATAATATAATTATATGCACTTAAAAAAATTGCGTATCTTTGTAGCCTATTAGCTGATATCTCTGGTATGCCCTTATGTGGTCCAAAAATCGTGATCAGCGGTTTGTGATCAGTGCGTAATAGAAAAGGTTCTGATCTTCCATACAAATATTGATGAAAACGCTTAACTCCAAATATGATTGACGTTGCCTCTTTTTGTATTTGCGAGTAACGTTTTTCAGCTGTATTCAGCGTGCGGGACGCGAATGAAATTGGTCGTTCCAGCCCGTCACTACCTATCTGCGATAAAATTGCGCCTAGACCAAACGGCGAAGCATCTACAGTCAATATTATTTTAGAATTTGAATCAAAGTGGGCCAAAACCTGCTCGGAAATTAAACATTTCTTTATTTCATTGAACGCATGGTCATGCATTGCGGTCCAATGCCACTTAACCCCCTTTTTTAATAAATCATACAATGGACTTAGTATGCTTGATGCTCGAGGAACAAAATTTCGATAGTAGTTAACTAATCCCAAAAATGATTGCAAGGTATATATATACTTGTAGGAACAGACGCGTCAACAATCGCTTTCACTTTTGACGGATCTTTTTTTAATCCGTTCTTGTTAATTACGTAACCTAAATATTTTATTTCATCCTTAAAAATTCACACTTATCGGTTCGTAAAGTTAGCCCAGCATCTTGAAGTCTCCTGAGAACTACATGTAATTTTTGCATATGTAAATCTCTAGATGTGGCTGTAATCAACACATCACCTAATAAACATAAAACCCCGTCTAGTCCGGATAAAACTGATTCCATAGCGCGTTGGAAAATAGATGGGGCACTTGACAACCCGAATACCAGACGTGTATATTTAAACAAACCCCGGTGTGTATTAATACAGGTAATGTTTTGTGACTCATCATAGAGTAAAAATTAATAATAATAATAATAATAATAATATTTATTTATTGCATGCACATGCATGACAAGGGAGTGGAGCAGTATTTATCTGAGTATACTCTCGTGTCTCAATTACTTGATAAAATTTATAGGATCCAGTCGGTTCGTGATAGGTGGATACCAACATTTTCACCTCCAATTCGTACACTGGGTGACATATTGAACCAGGATTTAGAGACTGCGTTGATGGGGTCAGGTTTAGAGATAAATGGAGGGTACAGCATGAAGCCGAAGACCTTGGGTCAGTGGTTTATGATACTTCTATTGGAGAGAGTCCGGAGAGAAGTTTCCTCTGGCATTGGGCTTAGAACTTTGATTTATTGTGTTTGCTGGTGCTCGCGACTGGTTCTAGAGCACGACTATGAACGGCTCAGAAGCAGCGCAACGATGATAAAAGCGTGGCTGCTGCAGGGCACATGCCAGGACTGCGTCTACAAGTTTTTGAGGGAATTACGCGAAGATGTTGCTTTCGAGTATATCTTTAACATCGCTGATTCATTTTCGGAGTGCATTACGCTCCCCGATATGAAGACCTCGATAAGGATCGGGGAATGCTCAGATGTCATGACGAATAGAGAGAAAGATCCAGGTTTCTTAAGGACATTCGGTCAACATTCATTCCTGACATCGCCGTACTCCAACACTACGTTACCCGTGAAGATAAAATTGATTGAGGGTGAGCCGCAGAAGACATTCTATATGACTGGACGTCAGACCGCGACTCTACTCTCGATGTTAGACATGCACGCGCGTGTTTTACGCGCGAGAGATTGGAAACAGTGCAAACGGGCATTCTTGGCATGTCTCAGGGAGAGACGAGCGAATGGGAGTGCCTCTTTAGTCTCTGTGATGAGACAAATCGTTGCGTGGTCAACCGGTGCGCCACCACAATTGCCCAGCATTTCAGCCTGCTCTTGCTCACCATTTAAACTCGCTCGTGATAAAAAACCCGCGTTATTATCAGCACTCCGAACATATTCAATAATATAATTATATGCACTTAAAAAAATTGCGTATCTTTGTAGCCTATTAGCTGATATCTCTGGTATGCCCTTATGTGGTCCAAAAATCGTGATCAGCGGTTTGTGATCAGTGCGTAATAGAAAAGGTTCTGATCTTCCATACAAATATTGATGAAAACGCTTAACTCCAAATATGATTGACGTTGCCTCTTTTTGTATTTGCGAGTAACGTTTTTCAGCTGTATTCAGCGTGCGGGACGCGAATGAAATTGGTCGTTCCAGCCCGTCACTACCTATCTGCGATAAAATTGCGCCTAGACCAAACGGCGAAGCATCTACAGTCAATATTATTTTAGAATTTGAATCAAAGTGGGCCAAAACCTGCTCGGAAATTAAACATTTCTTTATTTCATTGAACGCATGGTCATGCATTGCGGTCCAATGCCACTTAACCCCCTTTTTTAATAAATCATACAATGGACTTAGTATGCTTGATGCT
The DNA here is from genome assembly GCA_950381575.1 of Plusia festucae. Taxonomy (NCBI): domain Eukaryota; kingdom Metazoa; phylum Arthropoda; class Insecta; order Lepidoptera; family Noctuidae; genus Plusia; species Plusia festucae. The sequence goes on from OX494457.1 coordinate 3,503,690, forward strand.
CGAGGAACAAAATTTCGATAGTAGTTAACTAATCCCAAAAATGATTGCAAGGTATATATATACTTGTAGGAACAGACGCGTCAACAATCGCTTTCACTTTTGACGGATCTTTTTTTAATCCGTTCTTGTTAATTACGTAACCTAAATATTTTATTTCATCCTTAAAAATTCACACTTATCGGTTCGTAAAGTTAGCCCAGCATCTTGAAGTCTCCTGAGAACTACATGTAATTTTTGCATATGTAAATCTCTAGATGTGGCTGTAATCAACACATCACCTAATAAACATAAAACCCCGTCTAGTCCGGATAAAACTGATTCCATAGCGCGTTGGAAAATAGATGGGGCACTTGACAACCCGAATACCAGACGTGTATATTTAAACAAACCCCGGTGTGTATTAATACAGGTAATGTTTTGTGACTCATCATAGAGTAAAAATTAATAATAATAATAATAATAATAATATTTATTTATTGCATGCACATGCATGACAAGGGAGTGGAGCAGTATTTATCTGAGTATACTCTCGTGTCTCAATTACTTGATAAAATTTATAGGATCCAGTCGGTTCGTGATAGGTGGATACCAACATTTTCACCTCCAATTCGTACACTGGGTGACATATTGAACCAGGATTTAGAGACTGCGTTGATGGGGTCAGGTTTAGAGATAAATGGAGGGTACAGCATGAAGCCGAAGACCTTGGGTCAGTGGTTTATGATACTTCTATTGGAGAGAGTCCGGAGAGAAGTTTCCTCTGGCATTGGGCTTAGAACTTTGATTTATTGTGTTTGCTGGTGCTCGCGACTGGTTCTAGAGCACGACTATGAACGGCTCAGAAGCAGCGCAACGATGATAAAAGCGTGGCTGCTGCAGGGCACATGCCAGGACTGCGTCTACAAGTTTTTGAGGGAATTACGCGAAGATGTTGCTTTCGAGTATATCTTTAACATCGCTGATTCATTTTCGGAGTGCATTACGCTCCCCGATATGAAGACCTCGATAAGGATCGGGGAATGCTCAGATGTCATGACGAATAGAGAGAAAGATCCAGGTTTCTTAAGGACATTCGGTCAACATTCATTCCTGACATCGCCGTACTCCAACACTACGTTACCCGTGAAGATAAAATTGATTGAGGGTGAGCCGCAGAAGACATTCTATATGACTGGACGTCAGACCGCGACTCTACTCTCGATGTTAGACATGCACGCGCGTGTTTTACGCGCGAGAGATTGGAAACAGTGCAAACGGGCATTCTTGGCATGTCTCAGGGAGAGACGAGCGAATGGGAGTGCCTCTTTAGTCTCTGTGATGAGACAAATCGTTGCGTGGTCAACCGGTGCGCCACCACAATTGCCCAGCATTTCAGCCTGCTCTTGCTCACCATTTAAACTCGCTCGTGATAAAAAATCCGCGTTATTATCAGCACTCCGAACATATTCAATAATATAATTATATGCACTTAAAAAAATTGCGTATCTTTGTAGCCTATTAGCTGATATCTCTGGTATGCCCTTATGTGGTCCAAAAATCGTGATCAGCGGTTTGTGATCAGTGCGTAATAGAAAAGGTTCTGATCTTCCATACAAATATTGATGAAAACGCTTAACTCCAAATATGATTGACGTTGCCTCTTTTTGTATTTGCGAGTAACGTTTTTCAGCTGTATTCAGCGTGCGGGACGCGAATGAAATTGGTCGTTCCAGCCCGTCACTACCTATCTGCGATAAAATTGCGCCTAGACCAAACGGCGAAGCATCTACAGTCAATATTATTTTAGAATTTGAATCAAAGTGGGCCAAAACCTGCTCGGAAATTAAACATTTCTTTATTTCATTGAACGCATGGTCATGCATTGCGGTCCAATGCCACTTAACCCCCTTTTTTAATAAATCATACAATGGACTTAGTATGCTTGATGCTCGAGGAACAAAATTTCGATAGTAGTTAACTAATCCCAAAAATGATTGCAAGGTATATATATACTTGTAGGAACAGACGCGTCAACAATCGCTTTCACTTTTGACGGATCTTTTTTTAATCCGTTCTTGTTAATTACGTAACCTAAATATTTTATTTCATCCTTAAAAATTCACACTTATCGGTTCGTAAAGTTAGCCCAGCATCTTGAAGTCTCCTGAGAACTACATGTAATTTTTGCATATGTAAATCTCTAGATGTGGCTGTAATCAACACATCACCTAATAAACATAAAACCCCGTCTAGTCCGGATAAAACTGATTCCATAGCGCGTTGGAAAATAGATGGGGCACTTGACAACCCGAATACCAGACGTGTATATTTAAACAAACCCCGGTGTGTATTAATACAGGTAATGTTTTGTGACTCATCATAGAGTAAAAATTAATAATAATAATAATAATAATAATATTTATTTATTGCATGCACATGCATGACAAGGGAGTGGAGCAGTATTTATCTGAGTATACTCTCGTGTCTCAATTACTTGATAAAATTTATAGGATCCAGTCGGTTCGTGATAGGTGGATACCAACATTTTCACCTCCAATTCGTACACTGGGTGACATATTGAACCAGGATTTAGAGACTGCGTTGATGGGGTCAGGTTTAGAGATAAATGGAGGGTACAGCATGAAGCCGAAGACCTTGGGTCAGTGGTTTATGATACTTCTATTGGAGAGAGTCCGGAGAGAAGTTTCCTCTGGCATTGGGCTTAGAACTTTGATTTATTGTGTTTGCTGGTGCTCGCGACTGGTTCTAGAGCACGACTATGAACGGCTCAGAAGCAGCGCAACGATGATAAAAGCGTGGCTGCTGCAGGGCACATGCCAGGACTGCGTCTACAAGTTTTTGAGGGAATTACGCGAAGATGTTGCTTTCGAGTATATCTTTAACATCGCTGATTCATTTTCGGAGTGCATTACGCTCCCCGATATGAAGACCTCGATAAGGATCGGGGAATGCTCAGATGTCATGACGAATAGAGAGAAAGATCCAGGTTTCTTAAGGACATTCGGTCAACATTCATTCCTGACATCGCCGTACTCCAACACTACGTTACCCGTGAAGATAAAATTGATTGAGGGTGAGCCGCAGAAGACATTCTATATGACTGGACGTCAGACCGCGACTCTACTCTCGATGTTAGACATGCACGCGCGTGTTTTACGCGCGAGAGATTGGAAACAGTGCAAACGGGCATTCTTGGCATGTCTCAGGGAGAGACGAGCGAATGGGAGTGCCTCTTTAGTCTCTGTGATGAGACAAATCGTTGCGTGGTCAACCGGTGCGCCACCACAATTGCCCAGCATTTCAGCCTGCTCTTGCTCACCATTTAAACTCGCTCGTGATAAAAAATCCGCGTTATTATCAGCACTCCGAACATATTCAATAATATAATTATATGCACTTAAAAAAATTGCGTATCTTTGTAGCCTATTAGCTGATATCTCTGGTATGCCCTTATGTGGTCCAAAAATCGTGATCAGCGGTTTGTGATCAGTGCGTAATAGAAAAGGTTCTGATCTTCCATACAAATATTGATGAAAACGCTTAACTCCAAATATGATTGACGTTGCCTCTTTTTGTATTTGCGAGTAACGTTTTTCAGCTGTATTCAGCGTGCGGGACGCGAATGAAATTGGTCGTTCCAGCCCGTCACTACCTATCTGCGATAAAATTGCGCCTAGACCAAACGGCGAAGCATCTACAGTCAATATTATTTTAGAATTTGAATCAAAGTGGGCCAAAACCTGCTCGGAAATTAAACATTTCTTTATTTCATTGAACGCATGGTCATGCATTGCGGTCCAATGCCACTTAACCCCCTTTTTTAATAAATCATACAATGGACTTAGTATGCTTGATGCTCGAGGAACAAAATTTCGATAGTAGTTAACTAATCCCAAAAATGATTGCAAGGTATATATATACTTGTAGGAACAGACGCGTCAACAATCGCTTTCACTTTTGACGGATCTTTTTTTAATCCGTTCTTGTTAATTACGTAACCTAAATATTTTATTTCATCCTTAAAAATTCACACTTATCGGTTCGTAAAGTTAGCCCAGCATCTTGAAGTCTCCTGAGAACTACATGTAATTTTTGCATATGTAAATCTCTAGATGTGGCTGTAATCAACACATCACCTAATAAACATAAAACCCCGTCTAGTCCGGATAAAACTGATTCCATAGCGCGTTGGAAAATAGATGGGGCACTTGACAACCCGAATACCAGACGTGTATATTTAAACAAACCCCGGTGTGTATTAATACAGGTAATGTTTTGTGACTCATCATAGAGTAAAAATTAATAATAATAATAATAATATTTATTTATTCAGATAAGTTTTTATAAATCACAATTTATAAAAACTTATGCACATGCATGACAAGGGAGTGGAGCAGTATTTATCTGAGTATACTCTCGTGTCTCAATTACTTGATAAAATTTATAGGATCCAGTCGGTTCGTGATAGGTGGATACCAACATTTTCACCTCCAATTCGTACACTGGGTGACATATTGAACCAGGATTTAGAGACTGCGTTGATGGGGTCAGGTTTAGAGATAAATGGAGGGTACAGCATGAAGCCGAAGACCTTGGGTCAGTGGTTTATGATACTTCTATTGGAGAGAGTCCGGAGAGAAGTTTCCTCTGGCATTGGGCTTAGAACTTTGATTTATTGTGTTTGCTGGTGCTCGCGACTGGTTCTAGAGCACGACTATGAACGGCTCAGAAGCAGCGCAACGATGATAAAAGCGTGGCTGCTGCAGGGCACATGCCAGGACTGCGTCTACAAGTTTTTGAGGGAATTACGCGAAGATGTTGCTTTCGAGTATATCTTTAACATCGCTGATTCATTTTCGGAGTGCATTACGCTCCCCGATATGAAGACCTCGATAAGGATCGGGGAATGCTCAGATGTCATGACGAATAGAGAGAAAGATCCAGGTTTCTTAAGGACATTCGGTCAACATTCATTCCTGACATCGCCGTACTCCAACACTACGTTACCCGTGAAGATAAAATTGATTGAGGGTGAGCCGCAGAAGACATTCTATATGACTGGACGTCAGACCGCGACTCTTCTCTCGATGTTAGACATGCACGCGCGTGTTTTACGCGCGAGAGATTGGAAACAGTGCAAACGGGCATTCTTGGCATGTCTCAGGGAGAGACGAGCGAATGGGAGTGCCTCTTTAGTCTCTGTGATGAGACAAATCGTTGCGTGGTCAACCGGTGCGCCACCACAATTGCCCAGCATTTCAGCCTGCTCTTGCTCACCATTTAAACTCGCTCGTGATAAAAAATCCGCGTTATTATCAGCACTCCGAACATATTCAATAATATAATTATATGCACTTAAAAAAATTGCGTATCTTTGTAGCCTATTAGCTGATATCTCTGGTATGCCCTTATGTGGTCCAAAAATCGTGATCAGCGGTTTGTGATCAGTGCGTAATAGAAAAGGTTCTGATCTTCCATACAAATATTGATGAAAACGCTTAACTCCAAATATGATTGACGTTGCCTCTTTTTGTATTTGCGAGTAACGTTTTTCAGCTGTATTCAACGTGCGGGACGCGAATGAAATTGGTCGTTCCAGCCCGTCACTACCTATCTGCGATAAAATTGCGCCTAGACCAAACGGCGAAGCATCTACAGTCAATATTATTTTAGAATTTGAATCAAAGTGGGCCAAAACCTGCTCGGAAATTAAACATTTCTTTATTTCATTGAACGCATGGTCATGCATTGCGGTCCAATGCCACTTAACCCCCTTTTTTAATAAATCATACAATGGACTTAGTATGCTTGATGCTCGAGGAACAAAATTTCGATAGTAGTTAACTAATCCCAAAAATGATTGCAAGGTATATATATACTTGTAGGAACAGACGCGTCAACAATCGCTTTCACTTTTGACGGATCTTTTTTTAATCCGTTCTTGTTAATTACGTAACCTAAATATTTTATTTCATCCTTAAAAAATTCACACTTATCGGTTCGTAAAGTTAGCCCAGCATCTTGAAGTCTCCTGAGAACTACATGTAATTTTTGCATATGTAAATCTCTAGATGTGGCTGTAATCAACACATCACCTAATAAACATAAAACCCCGTCTAGTCCGGATAAAACTGATTCCATAGCGCGTTGGAAAATAGATGGGGCACTTGACAACCCGAATACCAGACGTGTATATTTAAACAAACCCCGGTGTGTATTAATACAGGTAATGTTTTGTGACTCATCATAGAGTAAAAATTAATAATAATAATAATAATAATAATATTTATTTATTCAGATAAGTTTTTATAAATCACAATTTATAAAAACTTATGCACATGCATGACAAGGGAGTGGAGCAGTATTTATCTGAGTATACTCTCGTGTCTCAATTACTTGATAAAATTTATAGGATCCAGTCGGTTCGTGATAGGTGGATACCAACATTTTCACCTCCAATTCGTACACTGGGTGACATATTGAACCAGGATTTAGAGACTGCGTTGATGGGGTCAGGTTTAGAGATAAATGGAGGGTACAGCATGAAGCCGAAGACCTTGGGTCAGTGGTTTATGATACTTCTATTGGAGAGAGTCCGGAGAGAAGTTTCCTCTGGCATTGGGCTTAGAACTTTGATTTATTGTGTTTGCTGGTGCTCGCGACTGGTTCTAGAGCACGACTATGAACGGCTCAGAAGCAGCGCAACGATGATAAAAGCGTGGCTGCTGCAGGGCACATGCCAGGACTGCGTCTACAAGTTTTTGAGGGAATTACGCGAAGATGTTGCTTTCGAGTATATCTTTAACATCGCTGATTCATTTTCGGAGTGCATTACGCTCCCCGATATGAAGACCTCGATAAGGATCGGGGAATGCTCAGATGTCATGACGAATAGAGAGAAAGATCCAGGTTTCTTAAGGACATTCGGTCAACATTCATTCCTGACATCGCCGTACTCCAACACTACGTTACCCGTGAAGATAAAATTGATTGAGGGTGAGCCGCAGAAGTCATTCTATATGACTGGACGTCAGACCGCGACTCTACTCTCGATGTTAGACATGCACGCGCGTGTTTTACGCGCGAGAGATTGGAAACAGTGCAAACGGGCATTCTTGGCATGTCTCAGGGAGAGACGAGCGAATGGGAGTGCCTCTTTAGTCTCTGTGATGAGACAAATCGTTGCGTGGTCAACCGGTGCGCCACCACAATTGCCCAGCATTTCAGCCTGCTCTTGCTCACCATTTAAACTCGCTCGTGATAAAAAATCCGCGTTATTATCAGCACTCCGAACATATTCAATAATATAATTATATGCACTTAAAAAAATTGCGTATCTTTGTAGCCTATTAGCTGATATCTCTGGTATGCCCTTATGTGGTCCAAAAATCGTGATCAGCGGTTTGTGATCAGTGCGTAATAGAAAAGGTTCTGATCTTCCATACAAATATTGATGAAAACGCTTAACTCCAAATATGATTGACGTTGCCTCTTTTTGTATTTGCGAGTAACGTTTTTCAGCTGTATTCAACGTGCGGGACGCGAATGAAATTGGTCGTTCCAGCCCGTCACTACCTATCTGCGATAAAATTGCGCCTAGACCAAACGGCGAAGCATCTACAGTCAATATTATTTTAGAATTTGAATCAAAGTGGGCCAAAACCTGCTCGGAAATTAAACATTTCTTTATTTCATTGAACGCATGGTCATGCATTGCGGTCCAATGCCACTTAACCCCCTTTTTTAATAAATCATACAATGGACTTAGTATGCTTGATGCTCGAGGAACAAAATTTCGATAGTAGTTAACTAATCCCAAAAATGATTGCAAGGTATATATATACTTGTAGGAACAGACGCGTCAACAATCGCTTTCACTTTTGACGGATCTTTTTTTAATCCGTTCTTGTTAATTACGTAACCTAAATATTTTATTTCATCCTTAAAAAATTCACACTTATCGGTTCGTAAAGTTAGCCCAGCATCTTGAAGTCTCCTGAGAACTACATGTAATTTTTGCATATGTAAATCTCTAGATGTGGCTGTAATCAACACATCACCTAATAAACATAAAACCCCGTCTAGTCCGGATAAAACTGATTCCATAGCGCGTTGGAAAATAGATGGGGCACTTGACAACCCGAATACCAGACGTGTATATTTAAACAAACCCCGGTGTGTATTAATACAGGTAATGTTTTGTGACTCATCATAGAGTAAAAATTAATAATAATAATAATAATAATAATCCAACAGAGTGGTGAACCAATTAAGGTAGAACGGGGAATATTTCAAGGCGATAGTCTGAGTCCCCTGTGGTTCTGTTTGGCCTTGAATCCTCTTAGCACTTTGCTTGAGAATTCAAGGCTAGGCTATTCGCTGCGGAGAGGAAGCCGGGTAATTTCCCACTTGTTGTACATGGATGACCTTAAACTGTTTGCTTCCAACAAACTGCAACTGATGAAGTTACTGAAGATCACTGAAAGCTTCAGTAATTCCATCAGAATGGGATTTGGTGTTGACAAATGTGCAGTCATGCATGTAAAACGAGGTGGGATTATGGAATCCCAGGGCATACAGCTCTCGGATTCTATAAACCTAAGGTCACTCTCTGCAACGGAGACCTACAAATACTTGGGTATGTCAGAGGCGTTAGGTATCAACGTTGCTGACATGAAACAATCATTACAGTCGCGTTTCTTTGGCCGCCTAAACAAGGTACTGAAAAGTGTTTTGTCGGGCGGCAACAAGGTGCGTGCCTTTAATGGTTGGGTCATGCCAGTGTTGATGTACTCCTTTGGTATACTCAAGTGGACTCAGACTGAACTAGACGCCTTGGATCGGAGAGTCCGCACACTGCTCACCGCAAATCGCATGCACCACCCACGGTCATCGGTAATGAGGTTATATATCCCGCGGAAATGTGGGGGTCGAGGCTTCTTGAACGCTAAGACCCTCCATAATCGCGAGGTATGTAACCTCAGGGAGTACTTCCTCCAAGTTGACGGGGTGATGCATCGAGATGTGGTGGTAGTGGATAAAGGACTCACTCCGCTCTCCCTTGGCAAAGAGAACTGGCACAAACCTGTCGTACTAAACGTCAAGGACCGCATGGATGTATGGCAAAGCAAGGAGCTACACGGACGCTACTATAGGGCCCTTCATGGGCCCGATGTAGATCTTTTAGCGTCCGTGGCCTGGTTACGCTTCGGTGATCTGTTTGGAGAAACCGAAGGGTTTGTATGTGCAATTATGGACGAAGTTATCATGACGAATAACTACCGGAAATATATTGTGAAGGATGGTACAGTTGACATATGTCGGGCATGTCACTGTCCGGGTGAATCCTTAAGACACATAGTTTCAGGCTGTTCTCGTCTTGCTAACGGCGAATACTTGCACAGGCACAACCAAGTGGCCAGGATTATCCACCAGCAGCTTGCTTTGAAATACAAACTTGTGGAATCTGAGGTGCCGTACTACAAGTATGTCCCCGACCCAGTTCTCGAAAATGGTCGTGTCACATTGTACTGGGATCGATCTATCATCACTGACAGGACTATTGTAGCCAATAAGCCTGATATTGTGGTGATAGATCGATCAGAGCGCCGAGCAATGATTGTTGATATCACTATCCCTCATGACGAGAACCTCGTGAAAGCCGAAAAAGAAAAGCAGATTAAATATTTGGACTTAGCGCACGAGGTTGTCGACATGTGGGAGGTGGACTCAGCAATCATTGTTCCGATAGTCGTGACAGCCAACGGCTTAATAGCCAAGAGCCTCGACCAACACCTTAGGAGGCTCTCGTTAGGCGTCTGGATCAGGGGATTGATTCAGAAAGCGGTACTTCTCGACACGGCGCGTATCGTGAGGAGGTTCCTCTCTCTGGAGCCCTAACCACCGGCAGCCTGGACCTTGTTCCTGATGCCGGTTGGGGACTGTTTTTTATATTTTTAAATGTATATTTTTTTTTTAGTATATATTTAAAAATGTAATTTATATGTGTATTTTAAAATAAAGGAAATAATAATAATATTTACTACTCTGTGTAAAAAGTATCGGGAATATGTCAATAAAAAGACCCGCGTAAAAGAGGTCGTTCTATTTATTTTACTGCATGTTGGTAGCACTGTACTGATTTAGCGCGCAAAGTTTGAGCGGGATCTGTCATTTAATTTGTTTTAAACTACACTTTTTGTTGGTCATAGTTTTAAGTTCTCGGCGATTTTTACAATGGAAAATATTGTTGAACAAAGAGTGTGCCTTAAATTTTGTGTTTCGAATGATATTTCATGTGGTGAATCACTAAAAATGTTGCGAAATACCTTCGGCGAATCGTGTATATCGAAAACAAGGGCTTATGAATGGTATAAGGCTTTTAAAGAAGGCCGAGAAGTAGTAGTAGACTTGCCTCGTTTTGGTAGACCTTCAACCGCTACGACCAAAGAAAACATCGACAGAATCAAGAAGCTAGTGCTCGAAAATCGACGTATGAGTCTGAGAGAGTTGGCTAGTGAGGTGAACAAATCTTATAAGTCCGTCCACAACATTCTCATTGAAATTTTAGGCATGAAACGCGTCGCCGCTCGACTAGTTCCAAAAGAGCTCAATTTTGTTCAAAAAGCGCAGCGAAAGCATGTCGCTGAAGACATGGTTTCCCGAGCTTCTACGGATCAGACCTTTATGAAACGTATAATATGGCTCCGTCTGACTTTTTTTTATTTCCCAAGTTAAAATTACCACTTCGAAGAAAAGGTTTTGAGTCGATAGAAGCCATTAAAGAAAATTCGCTGAATGAGCTAAAGGCCATACCGCAAATAGCCTATGAAAAATGTATGGAAGACTGGGTGAAGCGTTGGAGATGTTATATTGCAAGCGATGGGGCCTACTTTGAAGGCGATAAAATAAATTTTGATGAATAATTTGTATTTTTTGTTTTATTGACAAATTCCCGATATTTAGTACACAGAATGTATTTATTCAGATAAGTTTTTATAAATCACAATTTATAAAAACTTATGCACATGCATGACAAGGGAGTGGAGCAGTATTTATCTGAGTATACTCTCGTGTCTCAATTACTTGATAAAATTTATAGGATCCAGTCGGTTCGTGATAGGTGGATACCAACATTTTCACCTCCAATTCGTACACTGGGTGACATATTGAACCAGGATTTAGAGACTGCGTTGATGGGGTCAGGTTTAGAGATAAATGGAGGGTACAGCATGAAGCCGAAGACCTTGGGTCAGTGGTTTATGATACTTCTATTGGAGAGAGTCCGGAGAGAAGTTTCCTCTGGCATTGGGCTTAGAACTTTGATTTATTGTGTTTGCTGGTGCTCGCGACTGGTTCTAGAGCACGACTATGAACGGCTCAGAAGCAGCGCAACGATGATAAAAGCGTGGCTGCTGCAGGGCACATGCCAGGACTGCGTCTACAAGTTTTTGAGGGAATTACGCGAAGATGTTGCTTTCGAGTATATCTTTAACATCGCTGATTCATTTTCGGAGTGCATTACGCTCCCCGATATGAAGACCTCGATAAGGATCGGGGAATGCTCAGATGTCATGACGAATAGAGAGAAAGATCCAGGTTTCTTAAGGACATTCGGTCAACATTCATTCCTGACATCGCCGTACTCCAACACTACGTTACCCGTGAAGATAAAATTGATTGAGGGTGAGCCGCAGAAGACATTCTATATGACTGGACGTCAGACCGCGACTCTACTCTCGATGTTAGACATGCACGCGCGTGTTTTACGCGCGAGAGATTGGAAACAGTGCAAACGGGCATTCTTGGCATGTCTCAGGGAGAGACGAGCGAATGGGAGTGCCTCTTTAGTCTCTGTGATGAGACAAATCGTTGCGTGGTCAACCGGTGCGCCACCACAATTGCCCAGCATTTCAGCCTGCTCTTGCTCACCATTTAAACTCGCTCGTGATAAAAAATCCGCGTTATTATCAGCACTCCGAACATATTCAATAATATAATTATATGCACTTAAAAAAATTGCGTATCTTTGTAGCCTATTAGCTGATATCTCTGGTATGCCCTTATGTGGTCCAAAAATCGTGATCAGCGGTTTGTGATCAGTGCGTAATAGAAAAGGTTCTGATCTTCCATACAAATATTGATGAAAACGCTTAACTCCAAATATGATTGACGTTGCCTCTTTCTGTATTTGCGAGTAACGTTTTTCAGCTGTATTCAGCGTGCGGGACGCGAATGAAATTGGTCGTTCCAGCCCGTCACTACCTATCTGCGATAAAATTGCGCCTAGACCAAACGGCGAAGCATCTACAGTCAATATTATTTTAGAATTTGAATCAAAGTGGGCCAAAACCTGCTCGGAAATTAAACATTTCTTTATTTCATTGAACGCATGGTCATGCATTGCGGTCCAATGCCACTTAACCCCCTTTTTTAATAAATCATACAATGGACTTAGTATGCTTGATGCTCGAGGAACAAAATTTCGATAGTAGTTAACTAATCCCAAAAATGATTGCAAGGTATATATATACTTGTAGGAACAGACGCGTCAACAATCGCTTTCACTTTTGACGGATCTTTTTTTAATCCGTTCTTGTTAATTACGTAACCTAAATATTTTATTTCATCCTTAAAAATTCACACTTATCGGTTCGTAAAGTTAGCCCAGCATCTTGAAGTCTCCTGAGAACTACATGTAATTTTTGCATATGTAAATCTCTAGATGTGGCTGTAATCAACACATCACCTAATAAACATAAAACCCCGTCTAGTCCGGATAAAACTGATTCCATAGCGCGTTGGAAAATAGATGGGGCACTTGACAACCCGAATACCAGACGTGTATATTTAAACAAACCCCGGTGTGTATTAATACAGGTAATGTTTTGTGACTCATCATAGAGTAAAAATTAATAATAATAATAATAATATTTATTTATTCAGATAAGTTTTTATAAATCACAATTTATAAAAACTTATGCACATGCATGACAAGGGAGTGGAGCAGTATTTATCTGAGTATACTCTCGTGTCTCAATTACTTGATAAAATTTATAGGATCCAGTCGGTTCGTGATAGGTGGATACCAACATTTTCACCTCCAATTCGTACACTGGGTGACATATTGAACCAGGATTTAGAGACTGCGTTGATGGGGTCAGGTTTAGAGATAAATGGAGGGTACAGCATGAAGCCGAAGACCTTGGGTCAGTGGTTTATGATACTTCTATTGGAGAGAGTCCGGAGAGAAGTTTCCTCTGGCATTGGGCTTAGAACTTTGATTTATTGTGTTTGCTGGTGCTCGCGACTGGTTCTAGAGCACGACTATGAACGGCTCAGAAGCAGCGCAACGATGATAAAAGCGTGGCTGCTGCAGGGCACATGCCAGGACTGCGTCTACAAGTTTTTGAGGGAATTACGCGAAGATGTTGCTTTCGAGTATATCTTTAACATCGCTGATTCATTTTCGGAGTGCATTACGCTCCCCGATATGAAGACCTCGATAAGGATCGGGGAATGCTCAGATGTCATGACGAATAGAGAGAAAGATCCAGGTTTCTTAAGGACATTCGGTCAACATTCATTCCTGACATCGCCGTACTCCAACACTACGTTACCCGTGAAGATAAAATTGATTGAGGGTGAGCCGCAGAAGACATTCTATATGACTGGACGTCAGACCGCGACTCTACTCTCGATGTTAGACATGCACGCGCGTGTTTTACGCGCGAGAGATTGGAAACAGTGCAAACGGGCATTCTTGGCATGTCTCAGGGAGAGACGAGCGAATGGGAGTGCCTCTTTAGTCTCTGTGATGAGACAAATCGTTGCGTGGTCAACCGGTGCGCCACCACAATTGCCCAGCATTTCAGCCTGCTCTTGCTCACCATTTAAACTCGCTCGTGATAAAAAATCCGCGTTATTATCAGCACTCCGAACATATTCAATAATATAATTATATGCACTTAAAAAAATTGCGTATCTTTGTAGCCTATTAGCTGATATCTCTGGTATGCCCTTATGTGGTCCAAAAATCGTGATCAGCGGTTTGTGATCAGTGCGTAATAGAAAAGGTTCTGATCTTCCATACAAATATTGATGAAAACGCTTAACTCCAAATATGATTGACGTTGCCTCTTTTTGTATTTGCGAGTAACGTTTTTCAGCTGTATTCAGCGTGCGGGACGCGAATGAAATTGGTCGTTCCAGCCCGTCACTACCTATCTGCGATAAAATTGCGCCTAGACCAAACGGCGAAGCATCTAAAGTCAATATTATTTTAGAATTTGAATCAAAGTGGGCCAAAACCTGCTCGGAAATTAAACATTTCTTTATTTCATTGAACGCATGGTCATGCATTGCGGTCCAATGCCACTTAACCCCCTTTTTTAATAAATCATACAATGGACTTAGTATGCTTGATGCTCGAGGAACAAAATTTCGATAGTAGTTAACTAATCCCAAAAATGATTGCAAGGTATATATATACTTGTAGGAACAGACGCGTCAACAATCGCTTTCACTTTTGACGGATCTTTTTTTAATCCGTTCTTGTTAATTACGTAACCTAAATATTTTATTTCATCCTTAAAAAATTCACACTTATCGGTTCGTAAAGTTAGCCCAGCATCTTGAAGTCTCCTGAGAACTACATGTAATTTTTGCATATGTAAATCTCTAGATGTGGCTGTAATCAACACATCACCTAATAAACATAAAACCCCGTCTAGTCCGGATAAAACTGATTCCATAGCGCGTTGGAAAATAGATGGGGCACTTGACAACCCGAATACCAGACGTGTATATTTAAACAAACCCCGGTGTGTATTAATACAGGTAATGTTTTGTGACTCATCATAGAGTAAAAATTAATAATAATAATAATAATATTTATTTATTCAGATAAGTTTTTATAAATCACAATTTATAAAAACTTATGCACATGCATGACAAGGGAGTGGAGCAGTATTTATCTGAGTATACTCTCGTGTCTCAATTACTTGATAAAATTTATAGGATCCAGTCGGTTCGTGATAGGTGGATACCAACATTTTCACCTCCAATTCGTACACTGGGTGACATATTGAACCAGGATTTAGAGACTGCGTTGATGGGGTCAGGTTTAGAGATAAATGGAGGGTACAGCATGAAGCCGAAGACCTTGGGTCAGTGGTTTATGATACTTCTATTGGAGAGAGCCCGGAGAGAAGTTTCCTCTGGCATTGGGCTTAGAACTTTGATTTATTGTGTTTGCTGGTGCTCGCGACTGGTTCTAGAGCACGACTATGAACGGCTCAGAAGCAGCGCAACGATGATAAAAGCGTGGCTGCTGCAGGGCACATGCCAGGACTGCGTCTACAAGTTTTTGAGGGAATTACGCGAAGATGTTGCTTTCGAGTATATCTTTAACATCGCTGATTCATTTTCGGAGTGCATTACGCTCCCCGATATGAAGACCTCGATAAGGATCGGGGAATGCTCAGATGTCATGACGAATAGAGAGAAAGATCCAGGTTTCTTAAGGACATTCGGTCAACATTCATTCCTGACATCGCCGTACTCCAACACTACGTTACCCGTGAAGATAAAATTGATTGAGGGTGAGCCGCAGAAGACATTCTATATGACTGGACGTCAGACCGCGACTCTACTCTCGATGTTAGACATGCACGCGCGTGTTTTACGCGCGAGAGATTGGAAACAGTGCAAACGGGCATTCTTGGCATGTCTCAGGGAGAGACGAGCGAATGGGAGTGCCTCTTTAGTCTCTGTGATGAGACAAATCGTTGCGTGGTCAACCGGTGCGCCACCACAATTGCCCAGCATTTCAGCCTGCTCTTGCTCACCATTTAAACTCGCTCGTGATAAAAAATCCGCGTTATTATCAGCACTCCGAACATATTCAATAATATAATTATATGCACTTAAAAAAATTGCGTATCTTTGTAGCCTATTAGCTGATATCTCTGGTATGCCCTTATGTGGTCCAAAAATCGTGATCAGCGGTTTGTGATCAGTGCGTAATAGAAAAGGTTCTGATCTTCCATACAAATATTGATGAAAACGCTTAACTCCAAATATGATTGACGTTGCCTCTTTTTGTATTTGCGAGTAACGTTTTTCAGCTGTATTCAGCGTGCGGGACGCGAATGAAATTGGTCGTTCCAGCCCGTCACTACCTATCTGCGATAAAATTGCGCCTAGACCAAACGGCGAAGCATCTACAGTCAATATTATTTTAGAATTTGAATCAAAGTGGGCCAAAACCTGCTCGGAAATTAAACATTTCTTTATTTCATTGAACGCATGGTCATGCATTGCGGTCCAATGCCACTTAACCCCCTTTTTTAATAAATCATACAATGGACTTAGTATGCTTGATGCTCGAGGAACAAAATTTCGATAGTAGTTAACTAATCCCAAAAATGATTGCAAGGTATATATATACTTGTAGGAACAGACGCGTCAACAATCGCTTTCACTTTTGACGGATCTTTTTTTAATCCGTTCTTGTTAATTACGTAACCTAAATATTTTATTTCATCCTTAAAAAATTCACACTTATCGGTTCGTAAAGTTAGCCCAGCATCTTGAAGTCTCCTGAGAACTACATGTAATTTTTGCATATGTAAATCTCTAGATGTGGCTGTAATCAACACATCACCTAATAAACATAAAACCCCGTCTAGTCCGGATAAAACTGATTCCATAGCGCGTTGGAAAATAGATGGGGCACTTGACAACCCGAATACCAGACGTGTATATTTAAACAAACCCCGGTGTGTATTAATACAGGTAATGTTTTGTGACTCATCATAGAGTAAAAATTAATAATAATAATAATAATATTTATTTATTCAGATAAGTTTTTATAAATCACAATTTATAAAAACTTATGCACATGCATGACAAGGGAGTGGAGCAGTATTTATCTGAGTATACTCTCGTGTCTCAATTACTTGATAAAATTTATAGGATCCAGTCGGTTCGTGATAGGTGGATACCAACATTTTCACCTCCAATTCGTACACTGGGTGACATATTGAACCAGGATTTAGAGACTGCGTTGATGGGGTCAGGTTTAGAGATAAATGGAGGGTACAGCATGAAGCCGAAGACCTTGGGTCAGTGGTTTATGATACTTCTATTGGAGAGAGTCCGGAGAGAAGTTTCCTCTGGCATTGGGCTTAGAACTTTGATTTATTGTGTTTGCTGGTGCTCGCGACTGGTTCTAGAGCACGACTATGAACGGCTCAGAAGCAGCGCAACGATGATAAAAGCGTGGCTGCTGCAGGGCACATGCCAGGACTGCGTCTACAAGTTTTTGAGGGAATTACGCGAAGATGTTGCTTTCGAGTATATCTTTAACATCGCTGATTCATTTTCGGAGTGCATTACGCTCCCCGATATGAAGACCTCGATAAGGATCGGGGAATGCTCAGATGTCATGACGAATAGAGAGAAAGATCCAGGTTTCTTAAGGACATTCGGTCAACATTCATTCCTGACATCGCCGTACTCCAACACTACGTTACCCGTGAAGATAAAATTGATTGAGGGTGAGCCGCAGAAGACATTCTATATGACTGGACGTCAGACCGCGACTCTACTCTCGATGTTAGACATGCACGCGCGTGTTTTACGCGCGAGAGATTGGAAACAGTGCAAACGGGCATTCTTGGCATGTCTCAGGGAGAGACGAGCGAATGGGAGTGCCTCTTTAGTCTCTGTGATGAGACAAATCGTTGCGTGGTCAACCGGTGCGCCACCACAATTGCCCAGCATTTCAGCCTGCTCTTGCTCACCATTTAAACTCGCTCGTGATAAAAAATCCGCGTTATTATCAGCACTCCGAACATATTCAATAATATAATTATATGCACTTAAAAAAATTGCGTATCTTTGTAGCCTATTAGCTGATATCTCTGGTATGCCCTTATGTGGTCCAAAAATCGTGATCAGCGGTTTGTGATCAGTGCGTAATAGAAAAGGTTCTGATCTTCCATACAAATATTGATGAAAACGCTTAACTCCAAATATGATTGACGTTGCCTCTTTTTGTATTTGCGAGTAACGTTTTTCAGCTGTATTCAGCGTGCGGGACGCGAATGAAATTGGTCGTTCCAGCCCGTCACTACCTATCTGCGATAAAATTGCGCCTAGACCAAACGGCGAAGCATCTACAGTCAATATTATTTTAGAATTTGAATCAAAGTGGGCCAAAACCTGCTCGGAAATTAAACATTTCTTTATTTCATTGAACGCATGGTCATGCATTGCGGTCCAATGCCACTTAACCCCCTTTTTTAATAAATCATACAATGGACTTAGTATGCTTGATGCTCGAGGAACAAAATTTCGATAGTAGTTAACTAATCCCAAAAATGATTGCAAGGTATATATATACTTGTAGGAACAGACGCGTCAACAATCGCTTTCACTTTTGACGGATCTTTTTTTAATCCGTTCTTGTTAATTACGTAACCTAAATATTTTATTTCATCCTTAAAAAATTCACACTTATCGGTTCGTAAAGTTAGCCCAGCATCTTGAAGTCTCCTGAGAACTACATGTAATTTTTGCATATGTAAATCTCTAGATGTGGCTGTAATCAACACATCACCTAATAAACATAAAACCCCGTCTAGTCCGGATAAAACTGATTCCATAGCGCGTTGGAAAATAGATGGGGCACTTGACAACCCGAATACCAGACGTGTATATTTAAACAAACCCCGGTGTGTATTAATACAGGTAATGTTTTGTGACTCATCATAGAGTAAAAATTAATAATAATAATAATAATATTTATTTATTGCATGCACATGCATGACAAGGGAGTGGAGCAGTATTTATCTGAGTATACTCTCGTGTCTCAATTACTTGATAAAATTTATAGGATCCAGTCGGTTCGTGATAGGTGGATACCAACATTTTCACCTCCAATTCGTACACTGGGTGACATATTGAACCAGGATTTAGAGACTGCGTTGATGGGGTCAGGTTTAGAGATAAATGGAGGGTACAGCATGAAGCCGAAGACCTTGGGTCAGTGGTTTATGATACTTCTATTGGAGAGAGTCCGGAGAGAAGTTTCCTCTGGCATTGGGCTTAGAACTTTGATTTATTGTGTTTGCTGGTGCTCGCGACTGGTTCTAGAGCACGACTATGAACGGCTCAGAAGCAGCGCAACGATGATAAAAGCGTGGCTGCTGCAGGGCACATGCCAGGACTGCGTCTACAAGTTTTTGAGGGAATTACGCGAAGATGTTGCTTTCGAGTATATCTTTAACATCGCTGATTCATTTTCGGAGTGCATTACGCTCCCCGATATGAAGACCTCGATAAGGATCGGGGAATGCTCAGATGTCATGACGAATAGAGAGAAAGATCCAGGTTTCTTAAGGACATTCGGTCAACATTCATTCCTGACATCGCCGTACTCCAACACTACGTTACCCGTGAAGATAAAATTGATTGAGGGTGAGCCGCAGAAGACATTCTATATGACTGGACGTCAGACCGCGACTCTACTCTCGATGTTAGACATGCACGCGCGTGTTTTACGCGCGAGAGATTGGAAACAGTGCAAACGGGCATTCTTGGCATGTCTCAGGGAGAGACGAGCGAATGGGAGTGCCTCTTTAGTCTCTGTGATGAGACAAATCGTTGCGTGGTCAACCGGTGCGCCACCACAATTGCCCAGCATTTCAGCCTGCTCTTGCTCACCATTTAAACTCGCTCGTGATAAAAAATCCGCGTTATTATCAGCACTCCGAACATATTCAATAATATAATTATATGCACTTAAAAAAATTGCGTATCTTTGTAGCCTATTAGCTGATATCTCTGGTATGCCCTTATGTGGTCCAAAAATCGTGATCAGCGGTTTGTGATCAGTGCGTAATAGAAAAGGTTCTGATCTTCCATACAAATATTGATGAAAACGCTTAACTCCAAATATGATTGACGTTGCCTCTTTTTGTATTTGCGAGTAACGTTTTTCAGCTGTATTCAGCGTGCGGGACGCGAATGAAATTGGTCGTTCCAGCCCGTCACTACCTATCTGCGATAAAATTGCGCCTAGACCAAACGGCGAAGCATCTACAGTCAATATTATTTTAGAATTTGAATCAAAGTGGGCCAAAACCTGCTCGGAAATTAAACATTTCTTTATTTCATTGAACGCATGGTCATGCATTGCGGTCCAATGCCACTTAACCCCCTTTTTTAATAAATCATACAATGGACTTAGTATGCTTGATGCTCGAGGAACAAAATTTCGATAGTAGTTAACTAATCCCAAAAATGATTGCAAGGTATATATATACTTGTAGGAACAGACGCGTCAACAATCGCTTTCACTTTTGACGGATCTTTTTTTAATCCGTTCTTGTTAATTACGTAACCTAAATATTTTATTTCATCCTTAAAAAATTCACACTTATCGGTTCGTAAAGTTAGCCCAGCATCTTGAAGTCTCCTGAGAACTACATGTAATTTTTGCATATGTAAATCTCTAGATGTGGCTGTAATCAACACATCACCTAATAAACATAAAACCCCGTCTAGTCCGGATAAAACTGATTCCATAGCGCGTTGGAAAATAGATGGGGCACTTGACAACCCGAATACCAGACGTGTATATTTAAACAAACCCCGGTGTGTATTAATACAGGTAATGTTTTGTGACTCATCATAGAGTAAAAATTAATAATAATAATAATAATAATAATATTTATTTATTGCATGCACATGCATGACAAGGGAGTGGAGCAGTATTTATCTGAGTATACTCTCGTGTCTCAATTACTTGATAAAATTTATAGGATCCAGTCGGTTCGTGATAGGTGGATACCAACATTTTCACCTCCAATTCGTACACTGGGTGACATATTGAACCAGGATTTAGAGACTGCGTTGATGGGGTCAGGTTTAGAGATAAATGGAGGGTACAGCATGAAGCCGAAGACCTTGGGTCAGTGGTTTATGATACTTCTATTGGAGAGAGTCCGGAGAGAAGTTTCCTCTGGCATTGGGCTTAGAACTTTGATTTATTGTGTTTGCTGGTGCTCGCGACTGGTTCTAGAGCACGACTATGAACGGCTCAGAAGCAGCGCAACGATGATAAAAGCGTGGCTGCTGCAGGGCACATGCCAGGACTGCGTCTACAAGTTTTTGAGGGAATTACGCGAAGATGTTGCTTTCGAGTATATCTTTAACATCGCTGATTCATTTTCGGAGTGCATTACGCTCCCCGATATGAAGACCTCGATAAGGATCGGGGAATGCTCAGATGTCATGACGAATAGAGAGAAAGATCCAGGTTTCTTAAGGACATTCGGTCAACATTCATTCCTGACATCGCCGTACTCCAACACTACGTTACCCGTGAAGATAAAATTGATTGAGGGTGAGCCGCAGAAGACATTCTATATGACTGGACGTCAGACCGCGACTCTACTCTCGATGTTAGACATGCACGCGCGTGTTTTACGCGCGAGAGATTGGAAACAGTGCAAACGGGCATTCTTGGCATGTCTCAGGGAGAGACGAGCGAATGGGAGTGCCTCTTTAGTCTCTGTGATGAGACAAATCGTTGCGTGGTCAACCGGTGCGCCACCACAATTGCCCAGCATTTCAGCCTGCTCTTGCTCACCATTTAAACTCGCTCGTGATAAAAAATCCGCGTTATTATCAGCACTCCGAACATATTCAATAATATAATTATATGCACTTAAAAAAATTGCGTATCTTTGTAGCCTATTAGCTGATATCTCTGGTATGCCCTTATGTGGTCCAAAAATCGTGATCAGCGGTTTGTGATCAGTGCGTAATAGAAAAGGTTCTGATCTTCCATACAAATATTGATGAAAACGCTTAACTCCAAATATGATTGACGTTGCCTCTTTTTGTATTTGCGAGTAACGTTTTTCAGCTGTATTCAGCGTGCGGGACGCGAATGAAATTGGTCGTTCCAGCCCGTCACTACCTATCTGCGATAAAATTGCGCCTAGACCAAACGGCGAAGCATCTACAGTCAATATTATTTTAGAATTTGAATCAAAGTGGGCCAAAACCTGCTCGGAAATTAAACATTTCTTTATTTCATTGAACGCATGGTCATGCATTGCGGTCCAATGCCACTTAACCCCCTTTTTTAATAAATCATACAATGGACTTAGTATGCTTGATGCTCGAGGAACAAAATTTCGATAGTAGTTAACTAATCCCAAAAATGATTGCAAGGTATATATATACTTGTAGGAACAGACGCGTCAACAATCGCTTTCACTTTTGACGGATCTTTTTTTAATCCGTTCTTGTTAATTACGTAACCTAAATATTTTATTTCATCCTTAAAAAATTCACACTTATCGGTTCGTAAAGTTAGCCCAGCATCTTGAAGTCTCCTGAGAACTACATGTAATTTTTGCATATGTAAATCTCTAGATGTGGCTGTAATCAACACATCACCTAATAAACATAAAACCCCGTCTAGTCCGGATAAAACTGATTCCATAGCGCGTTGGAAAATAGATGGGGCACTTGACAACCCGAATACCAGACGTGTATATTTAAACAAACCCCGGTGTGTATTAATACAGGTAATGTTTTGTGACTCATCATAGAGTAAAAATTAATAATAATAATAATAATAATCCAAGTTGACGGGGTGATGCATCGAGATGTGGTGGTAGTGGATAAGGGTCTCACTCCGCTCTCTCTTGGCAAAGAGAACTGGCAAAAACCTGCTGTACTAAGCATCAAGGATCGCAAGGATGTATGGCAAAGCAAGGAGCTACACGGACGCTACTATCGGACCCTTCATGGGCCCGACGTAGATCTCTTAGCGTCCGTGGCCTGGTTACGATTCGGTGATCTCTTTGGAGAAACCGAAGGGTTTGTATGTGCAATTATGGACGAAGTTATCATGACGAATAACTACCGAAAATATATCGTGAAGGATGGTACAGTTGACATATGTCGGGCATGTCACTGTCCGGGTGAGTCCTTAAGACATATAGTTTCGGGTTGTTCTCGTCTTGCTAACGGCGAATACTTGCACAGGCACAACCAAGTGGCCAGGATTATCCACCAGCAGCTTGCTTTGAAGTACAAGCTTGTAGAATCTGAGGTGCCGTACTACAGGTATGTGCCCGACCCAGTTCTTGAAAATGGTCGTGTCACATTGTACTGGGATCGATCTATCATCACTGACAGGACTATTGTAGCCAATAAGCCTGATATAGTGGTGATAGATCGATCGGAGCGCCGGGCAATGATTGTTGATATCACTATCCCTCATGACGAGAACCTCGTGAAAGCCGAAAAAGAAAAACAGATTAAATATTTAGACTTGGCACACGAGGTTGTCGACATGTGGGAAGTGGACTCAGCAATTATTGTCCCGATAGTCGTCACAGCTAACGGCATAATAGCCAAGAGCCTCGACCAACACCTAAAGAGGCTCTCGTTAGGCACCTGGGTCAAGGGTTTGATTCAGAAAGCGGTACTTCTCGACACGGCGCGTATCGTGAGGAGGTTCCTCTCTCTGGAGCCCTAACCACCGGCAGCCTGGACCTTGTTCCCGTTGCCGGTTGGGGACTGCTTTTTATATTTTTAAATGTATTATTATTTTTTTCTTTTTAATCGTATAATATATTTAAAAATGTAATTTGTATGTGAATTTTAAAATAAAGGAAATAATAATAATATTTATTTATTGCATGCACATGCATGACAAGGGAGTGGAGCAGTATTTATCTGAGTATACTCTCGTGTCTCAATTACTTGATAAAATTTATAGGATCCAGTCGGTTCGTGATAGGTGGATACCAACATTTTCACCTCCAATTCGTACACTGGGTGACATATTGAACCAGGATTTAGAGACTGCGTTGATGGGGTCAGGTTTAGAGATAAATGGAGGGTACAGCATGAAGCCGAAGACCTTGGGTCAGTGGTTTATGATACTTCTATTGGAGAGAGTCCGGAGAGAAGTTTCCTCTGGCATTGGGCTTAGAACTTTGATTTATTGTGTTTGCTGGTGCTCGCGACTGGTTCTAGAGCACGACTATGAACGGCTCAGAAGCAGCGCAACGATGATAAAAGCGTGGCTGCTGCAGGGCACATGCCAGGACTGCGTCTACAAGTTTTTGAGGGAATTACGCGAAGATGTTGCTTTCGAGTATATCTTTAACATCGCTGATTCATTTTCGGAGTGCATTACGCTCCCCGATATGAAGACCTCGATAAGGATCGGGGAATGCTCAGATGTCATGACGAATAGAGAGAAAGATCCAGGTTTCTTAAGGACATTCGGTCAACATTCATTCCTGACATCGCCGTACTCCAACACTACGTTACCCGTGAAGATAAAATTGATTGAGGGTGAGCCGCAGAAGACATTCTATATGACTGGACGTCAGACCGCGACTCTACTCTCGATGTTAGACATGCACGCGCGTGTTTTACGCGCGAGAGATTGGAAACAGTGCAAACGGGCATTCTTGGCATGTCTCAGGGAGAGACGAGCGAATGGGAGTGCCTCTTTAGTCTCTGTGATGAGACAAATCGTTGCGTGGTCAACCGGTGCGCCACCACAATTGCCCAGCATTTCAGCCTGCTCTTGCTCACCATTTAAACTCGCTCGTGATAAAAAATCCGCGTTATTATCAGCACTCCGAACATATTCAATAATATAATTATATGCACTTAAAAAAATTGCGTATCTTTGTAGCCTATTAGCTGATATCTCTGGTATGCCCTTATGTGGTCCAAAAATCGTGATCAGCGGTTTGTGATCAGTGCGTAATAGAAAAGGTTCTGATCTTCCATACAAATATTGATGAAAACGCTTAACTCCAAATATGATTGACGTTGCCTCTTTTTGTATTTGCGAGTAACGTTTTTCAGCTGTATTCAGCGTGCGGGACGCGAATGAAATTGGTCGTTCCAGCCCGTCACTACCTATCTGCGATAAAATTGCGCCTAGACCAAACGGCGAAGCATCTACAGTCAATATTATTTTAGAATTTGAATCAAAGTGGGCCAAAACCTGCTCGGAAATTAAACATTTCTTTATTTCATTGAACGCATGGTCATGCATTGCGGTCCAATGCCACTTAACCCCCTTTTTTAATAAATCATACAATGGACTTAGTATGCTTGATGCTCGAGGAACAAAATTTCGATAGTAGTTAACTAATCCCAAAAATGATTGCAAGGTATATATATACTTGTAGGAACAGACGCGTCAACAATCGCTTTCACTTTTGACGGATCTTTTTTTAATCCGTTCTTGTTAATTACGTAACCTAAATATTTTATTTCATCCTTAAAAAATTCACACTTATCGGTTCGTAAAGTTAGCCCAGCATCTTGAAGTCTCCTGAGAACTACATGTAATTTTTGCATATGTAAATCTCTAGATGTGGCTGTAATCAACACATCACCTAATAAACATAAAACCCCGTCTAGTCCGGATAAAACTGATTCCATAGCGCGTTGGAAAATAGATGGGGCACTTGACAACCCGAATACCAGACGTGTATATTTAAACAAACCCCGGTGTGTATTAATACAGGTAATGTTTTGTGACTCATCATAGAGTAAAAATTAATAATAATAATAATAATATTTATTTATTCAGATAAGTTTTTATAAATCACAATTTATAAAAACTTATGCACATGCATGACAAGGGAGTGGAGCAGTATTTATCTGAGTATACTCTCGTGTCTCAATTACTTGATAAAATTTATAGGATCCAGTCGGTTCGTGATAGGTGGATACCAACATTTTCACCTCCAATTCGTACACTGGGTGACATATTGAACCAGGATTTAGAGACTGCGTTGATGGGGTCAGGTTTAGAGATAAATGGAGGGTACAGCATGAAGCCGAAGACCTTGGGTCAGTGGTTTATGATACTTCTATTGGAGAGAGTCCGGAGAGAAGTTTCCTCTGGCATTGGGCTTAGAACTTTGATTTATTGTGTTTGCTGGTGCTCGCGACTGGTTCTAGAGCACGACTATGAACGGCTCAGAAGCAGCGCAACGATGATAAAAGCGTGGCTGCTGCAGGGCACATGCCAGGACTGCGTCTACAAGTTTTTGAGGGAATTACGCGAAGATGTTGCTTTCGAGTATATCTTTAACATCGCTGATTCATTTTCGGAGTGCATTACGCTCCCCGATATGAAGACCTCGATAAGGATCGGGGAATGCTCAGATGTCATGACGAATAGAGAGAAAGATCCAGGTTTCTTAAGGACATTCGGTCAACATTCATTCCTGACATCGCCGTACTCCAACACTACGTTACCCGTGAAGATAAAATTGATTGAGGGTGAGCCGCAGAAGACATTCTATATGACTGGACGTCAGACCGCGACTCTACTCTCGATGTTAGACATGCACGCGCGTGTTTTACGCGCGAGAGATTGGAAACAGTGCAAACGGGCATTCTTGGCATGTCTCAGGGAGAGACGAGCGAATGGGAGTGCCTCTTTAGTCTCTGTGATGAGACAAATCGTTGCGTGGTCAACCGGTGCGCCACCACAATTGCCCAGCATTTCAGCCTGCTCTTGCTCACCATTTAAACTCGCTCGTGATAAAAAATCCGCGTTATTATCAGCACTCCGAACATATTCAATAATATAATTATATGCACTTAAAAAAATTGCGTATCTTTGTAGCCTATTAGCTGATATCTCTGGTATGCCCTTATGTGGTCCAAAAATCGTGATCAGCGGTTTGTGATCAGTGCGTAATAGAAAAGGTTCTGATCTTCCATACAAATATTGATGAAAACGCTTAACTCCAAATATGATTGACGTTGCCTCTTTTTGTATTTGCGAGTAACGTTTTTCAGCTGTATTCAGCGTGCGGGACGCGAATGAAATTGGTCGTTCCAGCCCGTCACTACCTATCTGCGATAAAATTGCGCCTAGACCAAACGGCGAAGCATCTACAGTCAATATTATTTTAGAATTTGAATCAAAGTGGGCCAAAACCTGCTCGGAAATTAAACATTTCTTTATTTCATTGAACGCATGGTCATGCATTGCGGTCCAATGCCACTTAACCCCCTTTTTTTAATAAATCATACAATGGACTTAGTATGCTTGATGCTCGAGGAACAAAATTTCGATAGTAGTTAACTAATCCCAAAAATGATTGCAAGGTATATATATACTTGTAGGAACAGACGCGTCAACAATCGCTTTCACTTTTGACGGATCTTTTTTTAATCCGTTCTTGTTAATTACGTAACCTAAATATTTTATTTCATCCTTAAAAAATTCACACTTATCGGTTCGTAAAGTTAGCCCAGCATCTTGAAGTCTCCTGAGAACTACATGTAATTTTTGCATATGTAAATCTCTAGATGTGGCTGTAATCAACACATCACCTAATAAACATAAAACCCCGTCTAGTCCGGATAAAACTGATTCCATAGCGCGTTGGAAAATAGATGGGGCACTTGACAACCCGAATACCAGACGTGTATATTTAAACAAACCCCGGTGTGTATTAATACAGGTAATGTTTTGTGACTCATCATAGAGTAAAAAATAATAATAATAATAATATTTATTTATTCAGATAAGTTTTTATAAATCACAATTTATAAAAACTTATGCACATGCATGACAAGGGAGTGGAGCAGTATTTATCTGAGTATACTCTCGTGTCTCAATTACTTGATAAAATTTATAGGATCCAGTCGGTTCGTGATAGGTGGATACCAACATTTTCACCTCCAATTCGTACACTGGGTGACATATTGAACCAGGATTTAGAGACTGCGTTGATGGGGTCAGGTTTAGAGATAAATGGAGGGTACAGCATGAAGCCGAAGACCTTGGGTCAGTGGTTTATGATACTTCTATTGGAGAGAGTCCGGAGAGAAGTTTCCTCTAGCATTGGGCTTAGAACTTTGATTTATTGTGTTTGCTGGTGCTCGCGACTGGTTCTAGAGCACGACTATGAACGGCTCAGAAGCAGCGCAACGATGATAAAAGCGTGGCTGCTGCAGGGCACATGCCAGGACTGCGTCTACAAGTTTTTGAGGGAATTACGCGAAGATGTTGCTTTCGAGTATATCTTTAACATCGCTGATTCATTTTCGGAGTGCATTACGCTCCCCGATATGAAGACCTCGATAAGGATCGGGGAATGCTCAGATGTCATGACGAATAGAGAGAAAGATCCAGGTTTCTTAAGGACATTCGGTCAACATTCATTCCTGACATCGCCGTACTCCAACACTACGTTACCCGTGAAGATAAAATTGATTGAGGGTGAGCCGCAGAAGACATTCTATATGACTGGACGTCAGACCGCGACTCTACTCTCGATGTTAGACATGCACGCGCGTGTTTTACGCGCGAGAGATTGGAAACAGTGCAAACGGGCATTCTTGGCATGTCTCAGGGAGAGACGAGCGAATGGGAGTGCCTCTTTAGTCTCTGTGATGAGACAAATCGTTGCGTGGTCAACCGGTGCGCCACCACAATTGCCCAGCATTTCAGCCTGCTCTTGCTCACCATTTAAACTCGCTCGTGATAAAAAATCCGCGTTATTATCAGCACTCCGAACATATTCAATAATATAATTATATGCACTTAAAAAAATTGCGTATCTTTGTAGCCTATTAGCTGATATCTCTGGTATGCCCTTATGTGGTCCAAAAATCGTGATCAGCGGTTTGTGATCAGTGCGTAATAGAAAAGGTTCTGATCTTCCATACAAATATTGATGAAAACGCTTAACTCCAAATATGATTGACGTTGCCTCTTTTTGTATTTGCGAGTAACGTTTTTCAGCTGTATTCAGCGTGCGGGACGCGAATGAAATTGGTCGTTCCAGCCCGTCACTACCTATCTGCGATAAAATTGCGCCTAGACCAAACGGCGAAGCATCTACAGTCAATATTATTTTAGAATTTGAATCAAAGTGGGCCAAAACCTGCTCGGAAATTAAACATTTCTTTATTTCATTGAACGCATGGTCATGCATTGCGGTCCAATGCCACTTAACCCCCTTTTTTAATAAATCATACAATGGACTTAGTATGCTTGATGCTCGAGGAACAAAATTTCGATAGTAGTTAACTAATCCCAAAAATGATTGCAAGGTATATATATACTTGTAGGAACAGACGCGTCAACAATCGCTTTCACTTTTGACGGATCTTTTTTTAATCCGTTCTTGTTAATTACGTAACCTAAATATTTTATTTCATCCTTAAAAAATTCACACTTATCGGTTCGTAAAGTTAGCCCAGCATCTTGAAGTCTCCTGAGAACTACATGTAATTTTTGCATATGTAAATCTCTAGATGTGGCTGTAATCAACACATCACCTAATAAACATAAAACCCCGTCTAGTCCGGATAAAACTGATTCCATAGCGCGTTGGAAAATAGATGGGGCACTTGACAACCCGAATACCAGACGTGTATATTTAAACAAACCCCGGTGTGTATTAATACAGGTAATGTTTTGTGACTCATCATAGAGTAAAAAATAATAATAATAATAATAATAATAATATTTATTTATTCAGATAAGTTTTTATAAATCACAATTTATAAAAACTTATGCACATGCATGACAAGGGAGTGGAGCAGTATTTATCTGAGTATACTCTCGTGTCTCAATTACTTGATAAAATTTATAGGATCCAGTCGGTTCGTGATAGGTGGATACCAACATTTTCACCTCCAATTCGTACACTGGGTGACATATTGAACCAGGATTTAGAGACTGCGTTGATGGGGTCAGGTTTAGAGATAAATGGAGGGTACAGCATGAAGCCGAAGACCTTGGGTCAGTGGTTTATGATACTTCTATTGGAGAGAGTCCGGAGAGAAGTTTCCTCTAGCATTGGGCTTAGAACTTTGATTTATTGTGTTTGCTGGTGCTCGCGACTGGTTCTAGAGCACGACTATGAACGGCTCAGAAGCAGCGCAACGATGATAAAAGCGTGGCTGCTGCAGGGCACATGCCAGGACTGCGTCTACAAGTTTTTGAGGGAATTACGCGAAGATGTTGCTTTCGAGTATATCTTTAACATCGCTGATTCATTTTCGGAGTGCATTACGCTCCCCGATATGAAGACCTCGATAAGGATCGGGGAATGCTCAGATGTCATGACGAATAGAGAGAAAGATCCAGGTTTCTTAAGGACATTCGGTCAACATTCATTCCTGACATCGCCGTACTCCAACACTACGTTACCCGTGAAGATAAAATTGATTGAGGGTGAGCCGCAGAAGACATTCTATATGACTGGACGTCAGACCGCGACTCTACTCTCGATGTTAGACATGCACGCGCGTGTTTTACGCGCGAGAGATTGGAAACAGTGCAAACGGGCATTCTTGGCATGTCTCAGGGAGAGACGAGCGAATGGGAGTGCCTCTTTAGTCTCTGTGATGAGACAAATCGTTGCGTGGTCAACCGGTGCGCCACCACAATTGCCCAGCATTTCAGCCTGCTCTTGCTCACCATTTAAACTCGCTCGTGATAAAAAATCCGCGTTATTATCAGCACTCCGAACATATTCAATAATATAATTATATGCACTTAAAAAAATTGCGTATCTTTGTAGCCTATTAGCTGATATCTCTGGTATGCCCTTATGTGGTCCAAAAATCGTGATCAGCGGTTTGTGATCAGTGCGTAATAGAAAAGGTTCTGATCTTCCATACAAATATTGATGAAAACGCTTAACTCCAAATATGATTGACGTTGCCTCTTTTTGTATTTGCGAGTAACGTTTTTCAGCTGTATTCAGCGTGCGGGACGCGAATGAAATTGGTCGTTCCAGCCCGTCACTACCTATCTGCGATAAAATTGCGCCTAGACCAAACGGCGAAGCATCTACAGTCAATATTATTTTAGAATTTGAATCAAAGTGGGCCAAAACCTGCTCGGAAATTAAACATTTCTTTATTTCATTGAACGCATGGTCATGCATTGCGGTCCAATGCCACTTAACCCCCTTTTTTAATAAATCATACAATGGACTTAGTATGCTTGATGCTCGAGGAACAAAATTTCGATAGTAGTTAACTAATCCCAAAAATGATTGCAAGGTATATATATACTTGTAGGAACAGACGCGTCAACAATCGCTTTCACTTTTGACGGATCTTTTTTTAATCCGTTCTTGTTAATTACGTAACCTAAATATTTTATTTCATCCTTAAAAAATTCACACTTATCGGTTCGTAAAGTTAGCCCAGCATCTTGAAGTCTCCTGAGAACTACATGTAATTTTTGCATATGTAAATCTCTAGATGTGGCTGTAATCAACACATCACCTAATAAACATAAAACCCCGTCTAGTCCGGATAAAACTGATTCCATAGCGCGTTGGAAAATAGATGGGGCACTTGACAACCCGAATACCAGACGTGTATATTTAAACAAACCCCGGTGTGTATTAATACAGGTAATGTTTTGTGACTCATCATAGAGTAAAAATTAATAATAATAATAATAATATTTATTTATTCAGATAAGTTTTTATAAATCACAATTTATAAAAACTTATGCACATGCATGACAAGGGAGTGGAGCAGTATTTATCTGAGTATACTCTCGTGTCTCAATTACTTGATAAAATTTATAGGATCCAGTCGGTTCGTGATAGGTGGATACCAACATTTTCACCTCCAATTCGTACACTGGGTGACATATTGAACCAGGATTTAGAGACTGCGTTGATGGGGTCAGGTTTAGAGATAAATGGAGGGTACAGCATGAAGCCGAAGACCTTGGGTCAGTGGTTTATGATACTTCTATTGGAGAGAGTCCGGAGAGAAGTTTCCTCTGGCATTGGGCTTAGAACTTTGATTTATTGTGTTTGCTGGTGCTCGCGACTGGTTCTAGAGCACGACTATGAACGGCTCAGAAGCAGCGCAACGATGATAAAAGCGTGGCTGCTGCAGGGCACATGCCAGGACTGCGTCTACAAGTTTTTGAGGGAATTACGCGAAGATGTTGCTTTCGAGTATATCTTTAACATCGCTGATTCATTTTCGGAGTGCATTACGCTCCCCGATATGAAGACCTCGATAAGGATCGGGGAATGCTCAGATGTCATGACGAATAGAGAGAAAGATCCAGGTTTCTTAAGGACATTCGGTCAACATTCATTCCTGACATCGCCGTACTCCAACACTACGTTACCCGTGAAGATAAAATTGATTGAGGGTGAGCCGCAGAAGACATTCTATATGACTGGACGTCAGACCGCGACTCTACTCTCGATGTTAGACATGCACGCGCGTGTTTTACGCGCGAGAGATTGGAAACAGTGCAAACGGGCATTCTTGGCATGTCTCAGGGAGAGACGAGCGAATGGGAGTGCCTCTTTAGTCTCTGTGATGAGACAAATCGTTGCGTGGTCAACCGGTGCGCCACCACAATTGCCCAGCATTTCAGCCTGCTCTTGCTCACCATTTAAACTCGCTCGTGATAAAAAATCCGCGTTATTATCAGCACTCCGAACATATTCAATAATATAATTATATGCACTTAAAAAAATTGCGTATCTTTGTAGCCTATTAGCTGATATCTCTGGTATGCCCTTATGTGGTCCAAAAATCGTGATCAGCGGTTTGTGATCAGTGCGTAATAGAAAAGGTTCTGATCTTCCATACAAATATTGATGAAAACGCTTAACTCCAAATATGATTGACGTTGCCTCTTTTTGTATTTGCGAGTAACGTTTTTCAGCTGTATTCAGCGTGCGGGACGCGAATGAAATTGGTCGTTCCAGCCCGTCACTACCTATCTGCGATAAAATTGCGCCTAGACCAAACGGCGAAGCATCTACAGTCAATATTATTTTAGAATTTGAATCAAAGTGGGCCAAAACCTGCTCGGAAATTAAACATTTCTTTATTTCATTGAACGCATGGTCATGCATTGCGGTCCAATGCCACTTAACCCCCTTTTTTAATAAATCATACAATGGACTTAGTATGCTTGATGCTCGAGGAACAAAATTTCGATAGTAGTTAACTAATCCCAAAAATGATTGCAAGGTATATATATACTTGTAGGAACAGACGCGTCAACAATCGCTTTCACTTTTGACGGATCTTTTTTTAATCCGTTCTTGTTAATTACGTAACCTAAATATTTTATTTCATCCTTAAAAAATTCACACTTATCGGTTCGTAAAGTTAGCCCAGCATCTTGAAGTCTCCTGAGAACTACATGTAATTTTTGCATATGTAAATCTCTAGATGTGGCTGTAATCAACACATCACCTAATAAACATAAAACCCCGTCTAGTCCGGATAAAACTGATTCCATAGCGCGTTGGAAAATAGATGGGGCACTTGACAACCCGAATACCAGACGTGTATATTTAAACAAACCCCGGTGTGTATTAATACAGGTAATGTTTTGTGACTCATCATAGAGTAAAAATTAATAATAATAATAATAATATTTATTTATTCAGATAAGTTTTTATAAATCACAATTTATAAAAACTTATGCACATGCATGACAAGGGAGTGGAGCAGTATTTATCTGAGTATACTCTCGTGTCTCAATTACTTGATAAAATTTATAGGATCCAGTCGGTTCGTGATAGGTGGATACCAACATTTTCACCTCCAATTCGTACACTGGGTGACATATTGAACCAGGATTTAGAGACTGCGTTGATGGGGTCAGGTTTAGAGATAAATGGAGGGTACAGCATGAAGCCGAAGACCTTGGGTCAGTGGTTTATGATACTTCTATTGGAGAGAGTCCGGAGAGAAGTTTCCTCTGGCATTGGGCTTAGAACTTTGATTTATTGTGTTTGCTGGTGCTCGCGACTGGTTCTAGAGCACGACTATGAACGGCTCAGAAGCAGCGCAACGATGATAAAAGCGTGGCTGCTGCAGGGCACATGCCAGGACTGCGTCTACAAGTTTTTGAGGGAATTACGCGAAGATGTTGCTTTCGAGTATATCTTTAACATCGCTGATTCATTTTCGGAGTGCATTACGCTCCCCGATATGAAGACCTCGATAAGGATCGGGGAATGCTCAGATGTCATGACGAATAGAGAGAAAGATCCAGGTTTCTTAAGGACATTCGGTCAACATTCATTCCTGACATCGCCGTACTCCAACACTACGTTACCCGTGAAGATAAAATTGATTGAGGGTGAGCCGCAGAAGACATTCTATATGACTGGACGTCAGACCGCGACTCTACTCTCGATGTTAGACATGCACGCGCGTGTTTTACGCGCGAGAGATTGGAAACAGTGCAAACGGGCATTCTTGGCATGTCTCAGGGAGAGACGAGCGAATGGGAGTGCCTCTTTAGTCTCTGTGATGAGACAAATCGTTGCGTGGTCAACCGGTGCGCCACCACAATTGCCCAGCATTTCAGCCTGCTCTTGCTCACCATTTAAACTCGCTCGTGATAAAAAATCCGCGTTATTATCAGCACTCCGAACATATTCAATAATATAATTATATGCACTTAAAAAAATTGCGTATCTTTGTAGCCTATTAGCTGATATCTCTGGTATGCCCTTATGTGGTCCAAAAATCGTGATCAGCGGTTTGTGATCAGTGCGTAATAGAAAAGGTTCTGATCTTCCATACAAATATTGATGAAAACGCTTAACTCCAAATATGATTGACGTTGCCTCTTTTTGTATTTGCGAGTAACGTTTTTCAGCTGTATTCAGCGTGCGGGACGCGAATGAAATTGGTCGTTCCAGCCCGTCACTACCTATCTGCGATAAAATTGCGCCTAGACCAAACGGCGAAGCATCTACAGTCAATATTATTTTAGAATTTGAATCAAAGTGGGCCAAAACCTGCTCGGAAATTAAACATTTCTTTATTTCATTGAACGCATGGTCATGCATTGCGGTCCAATGCCACTTAACCCCCTTTTTTAATAAATCATACAATGGACTTAGTATGCTTGATGCTCGAGGAACAAAATTTCGATAGTAGTTAACTAATCCCAAAAATGATTGCAAGGTATATATATACTTGTAGGAACAGACGCGTCAACAATCGCTTTCACTTTTGACGGATCTTTTTTTAATCCGTTCTTGTTAATTACGTAACCTAAATATTTTATTTCATCCTTAAAAAATTCACACTTATCGGTTCGTAAAGTTAGCCCAGCATCTTGAAGTCTCCTGAGAACTACATGTAATTTTTGCATATGTAAATCTCTAGATGTGGCTGTAATCAACACATCACCTAATAAACATAAAACCCCGTCTAGTCCGGATAAAACTGATTCCATAGCGCGTTGGAAAATAGATGGGGCACTTGACAACCCGAATACCAGACGTGTATATTTAAACAAACCCCGGTGTGTATTAATACAGGTAATGTTTTGTGACTCATCATAGAGTAAAAAATAATAATAATAATAATAATAATAATATTTATTTATTCAGATAAGTTTTTATAAATCACAATTTATAAAAACTTATGCACATGCATGACAAGGGAGTGGAGCAGTATTTATCTGAGTATACTCTCGTGTCTCAATTACTTGATAAAATTTATAGGATCCAGTCGGTTCGTGATAGGTGGATACCAACATTTTCACCTCCAATTCGTACACTGGGTGACATATTGAACCAGGATTTAGAGACTGCGTTGATGGGGTCAGGTTTAGAGATAAATGGAGGGTACAGCATGAAGCCGAAGACCTTGGGTCAGTGGTTTATGATACTTCTATTGGAGAGAGTCCGGAGAGAAGTTTCCTCTGGCATTGGGCTTAGAACTTTGATTTATTGTGTTTGCTGGTGCTCGCGACTGGTTCTAGAGCACGACTATGAACGGCTCAGAAGCAGCGCAACGATGATAAAAGCGTGGCTGCTGCAGGGCACATGCCAGGACTGCGTCTACAAGTTTTTGAGGGAATTACGCGAAGATGTTGCTTTCGAGTATATCTTTAACATCGCTGATTCATTTTCGGAGTGCATTACGCTCCCCGATATGAAGACCTCGATAAGGATCGGGGAATGCTCAGATGTCATGACGAATAGAGAGAAAGATCCAGGTTTCTTAAGGACATTCGGTCAACATTCATTCCTGACATCGCCGTACTCCAACACTACGTTACCCGTGAAGATAAAATTGATTGAGGGTGAGCCGCAGAAGACATTCTATATGACTGGACGTCAGACCGCGACTCTACTCTCGATGTTAGACATGCACGCGCGTGTTTTACGCGCGAGAGATTGGAAACAGTGCAAACGGGCATTCTTGGCATGTCTCAGGGAGAGACGAGCGAATGGGAGTGCCTCTTTAGTCTCTGTGATGAGACAAATCGTTGCGTGGTCAACCGGTGCGCCACCACAATTGCCCAGCATTTCAGCCTGCTCTTGCTCACCATTTAAACTCGCTCGTGATAAAAAATCCGCGTTATTATCAGCACTCCGAACATATTCAATAATATAATTATATGCACTTAAAAAAATTGCGTATCTTTGTAGCCTATTAGCTGATATCTCTGGTATGCCCTTATGTGGTCCAAAAATCGTGATCAGCGGTTTGTGATCAGTGCGTAATAGAAAAGGTTCTGATCTTCCATACAAATATTGATGAAAACGCTTAACTCCAAATATGATTGACGTTGCCTCTTTTTGTATTTGCGAGTAACGTTTTTCAGCTGTATTCAACGTGCGGGACGCGAATGAAATTGGTCGTTCCAGCCCGTCACTACCTATCTGCGATAAAATTGCGCCTAGACCAAACGGCGAAGCATCTACAGTCAATATTATTTTAGAATTTGAATCAAAGTGGGCCAAAACCTGCTCGGAAATTAAACATTTCTTTATTTCATTGAACGCATGGTCATGCATTGCGGTCCAATGCCACTTAACCCCCTTTTTTAATAAATCATACAATGGACTTAGTATGCTTGATGCTCGAGGAACAAAATTTCGATAGTAGTTAACTAATCCCAAAAATGATTGCAAGGTATATATATACTTGTAGGAACAGACGCGTCAACAATCGCTTTCACTTTTGACGGATCTTTTTTTAATCCGTTCTTGTTAATTACGTAACCTAAATATTTTATTTCATCCTTAAAAAATTCACACTTATCGGTTCGTAAAGTTAGCCCAGCATCTTGAAGTCTCCTGAGAACTACATGTAATTTTTGCATATGTAAATCTCTAGATGTGGCTGTAATCAACACATCACCTAATAAACATAAAACCCCGTCTAGTCCGGATAAAACTGATTCCATAGCGCGTTGGAAAATAGATGGGGCACTTGACAACCCGAATACCAGACGTGTATATTTAAACAAACCCCGGTGTGTATTAATACAGGTAATGTTTTGTGACTCATCATAGAGTAAAAAATAATAATAATAATAATAATAATAATATTTATTTATTCAGATAAGTTTTTATAAATCACAATTTATAAAAACTTATGCACATGCATGACAAGGGAGTGGAGCAGTATTTATCTGAGTATACTCTCGTGTCTCAATTACTTGATAAAATTTATAGGATCCAGTCGGTTCGTGATAGGTGGATACCAACATTTTCACCTCCAATTCGTACACTGGGTGACATATTGAACCAGGATTTAGAGACTGCGTTGATGGGGTCAGGTTTAGAGATAAATGGAGGGTACAGCATGAAGCCGAAGACCTTGGGTCAGTGGTTTATGATACTTCTATTGGAGAGAGTCCGGAGAGAAGTTTCCTCTGGCATTGGGCTTAGAACTTTGATTTATTGTGTTTGCTGGTGCTCGCGACTGGTTCTAGAGCACGACTATGAACGGCTCAGAAGCAGCGCAACGATGATAAAAGCGTGGCTGCTGCAGGGCACATGCCAGGACTGCGTCTACAAGTTTTTGAGGGAATTACGCGAAGATGTTGCTTTCGAGTATATCTTTAACATCGCTGATTCATTTTCGGAGTGCATTACGCTCCCCGATATGAAGACCTCGATAAGGATCGGGGAATGCTCAGATGTCATGACGAATAGAGAGAAAGATCCAGGTTTCTTAAGGACATTCGGTCAACATTCATTCCTGACATCGCCGTACTCCAACACTACGTTACCCGTGAAGATAAAATTGATTGAGGGTGAGCCGCAGAAGACATTCTATATGACTGGACGTCAGACCGCGACTCTACTCTCGATGTTAGACATGCACGCGCGTGTTTTACGCGCGAGAGATTGGAAACAGTGCAAACGGGCATTCTTGGCATGTCTCAGGGAGAGACGAGCGAATGGGAGTGCCTCTTTAGTCTCTGTGATGAGACAAATCGTTGCGTGGTCAACCGGTGCGCCACCACAATTGCCCAGCATTTCAGCCTGCTCTTGCTCACCATTTAAACTCGCTCGTGATAAAAAATCCGCGTTATTATCAGCACTCCGAACATATTCAATAATATAATTATATGCACTTAAAAAAATTGCGTATCTTTGTAGCCTATTAGCTGATATCTCTGGTATGCCCTTATGTGGTCCAAAAATCGTGATCAGCGGTTTGTGATCAGTGCGTAATAGAAAAGGTTCTGATCTTCCATACAAATATTGATGAAAACGCTTAACTCCAAATATGATTGACGTTGCCTCTTTTTGTATTTGCGAGTAACGTTTTTCAGCTGTATTCAACGTGCGGGACGCGAATGAAATTGGTCGTTCCAGCCCGTCACTACCTATCTGCGATAAAATTGCGCCTAGACCAAACGGCGAAGCATCTACAGTCAATATTATTTTAGAATTTGAATCAAAGTGGGCCAAAACCTGCTCGGAAATTAAACATTTCTTTATTTCATTGAACGCATGGTCATGCATTGCGGTCCAATGCCACTTAACCCCCTTTTTTAATAAATCATACAATGGACTTAGTATGCTTGATGCTCGAGGAACAAAATTTCGATAGTAGTTAACTAATCCCAAAAATGATTGCAAGGTATATATATACTTGTAGGAACAGACGCGTCAACAATCGCTTTCACTTTTGACGGATCTTTTTTTAATCCGTTCTTGTTAATTACGTAACCTAAATATTTTATTTCATCCTTAAAAAATTCACACTTATCGGTTCGTAAAGTTAGCCCAGCATCTTGAAGTCTCCTGAGAACTACATGTAATTTTTGCATATGTAAATCTCTAGATGTGGCTGTAATCAACACATCACCTAATAAACATAAAACCCCGTCTAGTCCGGATAAAACTGATTCCATAGCGCGTTGGAAAATAGATGGGGCACTTGACAACCCGAATACCAGACGTGTATATTTAAACAAACCCCGGTGTGTATTAATACAGGTAATGTTTTGTGACTCATCATAGAGTAAAAATTAATAATAATAATAATAATATTTATTTATTCAGATAAGTTTTTATAAATCACAATTTATAAAAACTTATGCACATGCATGACAAGGGAGTGGAGCAGTATTTATCTGAGTATACTCTCGTGTCTCAATTACTTGATAAAATTTATAGGATCCAGTCGGTTCGTGATAGGTGGATACCAACATTTTCACCTCCAATTCGTACACTGGGTGACATATTGAACCAGGATTTAGAGACTGCGTTGATGGGGTCAGGTTTAGAGATAAATGGAGGGTACAGCATGAAGCCGAAGACCTTGGGTCAGTGGTTTATGATACTTCTATTGGAGAGAGTCCGGAGAGAAGTTTCCTCTGGCATTGGGCTTAGAACTTTGATTTATTGTGTTTGCTGGTGCTCGCGACTGGTTCTAGAGCACGACTATGAACGGCTCAGAAGCAGCGCAACGATGATAAAAGCGTGGCTGCTGCAGGGCACATGCCAGGACTGCGTCTACAAGTTTTTGAGGGAATTACGCGAAGATGTTGCTTTCGAGTATATCTTTAACATCGCTGATTCATTTTCGGAGTGCATTACGCTCCCCGATATGAAGACCTCGATAAGGATCGGGGAATGCTCAGATGTCATGACGAATAGAGAGAAAGATCCAGGTTTCTTAAGGACATTCGGTCAACATTCATTCCTGACATCGCCGTACTCCAACACTACGTTACCCGTGAAGATAAAATTGATTGAGGGTGAGCCGCAGAAGACATTCTATATGACTGGACGTCAGACCGCGACTCTACTCTCGATGTTAGACATGCACGCGCGTGTTTTACGCGCGAGAGATTGGAAACAGTGCAAACGGGCATTCTTGGCATGTCTCAGGGAGAGACGAGCGAATGGGAGTGCCTCTTTAGTCTCTGTGATGAGACAAATCGTTGCGTGGTCAACCGGTGCGCCACCACAATTGCCCAGCATTTCAGCCTGCTCTTGCTCACCATTTAAACTCGCTCGTGATAAAAAATCCGCGTTATTATCAGCACTCCGAACATATTCAATAATATAATTATATGCACTTAAAAAAATTGCGTATCTTTGTAGCCTATTAGCTAATATCTCTGGTATGCCCTTATGTGGTCCAA
The DNA here is from genome assembly GCA_950381575.1 of Plusia festucae. Taxonomy (NCBI): domain Eukaryota; kingdom Metazoa; phylum Arthropoda; class Insecta; order Lepidoptera; family Noctuidae; genus Plusia; species Plusia festucae. Next base: position 3,544,164 of record OX494457.1, read on the forward strand.
AAATCGTGATCAGCGGTTTGTGATCAGTGCGTAATAGAAAAGGTTCTGATCTTCCATACAAATATTGATGAAAACGCTTAACTCCAAATATGATTGACGTTGCCTCTTTTTGTATTTGCGAGTAACGTTTTTCAGCTGTATTCAGCGTGCGGGACGCGAATGAAATTGGTCGTTCCAGCCCGTCACTACCTATCTGCGATAAAATTGCGCCTAGACCAAACGGCGAAGCATCTACAGTCAATATTATTTTAGAATTTGAATCAAAGTGGGCCAAAACCTGCTCGGAAATTAAACATTTCTTTATTTCATTGAACGCATGGTCATGCATTGCGGTCCAATGCCACTTAACCCCCTTTTTTTAATAAATCATACAATGGACTTAGTATGCTTGATGCTCGAGGAACAAAATTTCGATAGTAGTTAACTAATCCCAAAAATGATTGCAAGGTATATATATACTTGTAGGAACAGACGCGTCAACAATCGCTTTCACTTTTGACGGATCTTTTTTTAATCCGTTCTTGTTAATTACGTAACCTAAATATTTTATTTCATCCTTAAAAAATTCACACTTATCGGTTCGTAAAGTTAGCCCAGCATCTTGAAGTCTCCTGAGAACTACATGTAATTTTTGCATATGTAAATCTCTAGATGTGGCTGTAATCAACACATCACCTAATAAACATAAAACCCCGTCTAGTCCGGATAAAACTGATTCCATAGCGCGTTGGAAAATAGATGGGGCACTTGACAACCCGAATACCAGACGTGTATATTTAAACAAACCCCGGTGTGTATTAATACAGGTAATGTTTTGTGACTCATCATAGAGTAAAAAATAATAATAATAATAATAATATTTATTTATTCAGATAAGTTTTTATAAATCACAATTTATAAAAACTTATGCACATGCATGACAAGGGAGTGGAGCAGTATTTATCTGAGTATACTCTCGTGTCTCAATTACTTGATAAAATTTATAGGATCCAGTCGGTTCGTGATAGGTGGATACCAACATTTTCACCTCCAATTCGTACACTGGGTGACATATTGAACCAGGATTTAGAGACTGCGTTGATGGGGTCAGGTTTAGAGATAAATGGAGGGTACAGCATGAAGCCGAAGACCTTGGGTCAGTGGTTTATGATACTTCTATTGGAGAGAGTCCGGAGAGAAGTTTCCTCTAGCATTGGGCTTAGAACTTTGATTTATTGTGTTTGCTGGTGCTCGCGACTGGTTCTAGAGCACGACTATGAACGGCTCAGAAGCAGCGCAACGATGATAAAAGCGTGGCTGCTGCAGGGCACATGCCAGGACTGCGTCTACAAGTTTTTGAGGGAATTACGCGAAGATGTTGCTTTCGAGTATATCTTTAACATCGCTGATTCATTTTCGGAGTGCATTACGCTCCCCGATATGAAGACCTCGATAAGGATCGGGGAATGCTCAGATGTCATGACGAATAGAGAGAAAGATCCAGGTTTCTTAAGGACATTCGGTCAACATTCATTCCTGACATCGCCGTACTCCAACACTACGTTACCCGTGAAGATAAAATTGATTGAGGGTGAGCCGCAGAAGACATTCTATATGACTGGACGTCAGACCGCGACTCTACTCTCGATGTTAGACATGCACGCGCGTGTTTTACGCGCGAGAGATTGGAAACAGTGCAAACGGGCATTCTTGGCATGTCTCAGGGAGAGACGAGCGAATGGGAGTGCCTCTTTAGTCTCTGTGATGAGACAAATCGTTGCGTGGTCAACCGGTGCGCCACCACAATTGCCCAGCATTTCAGCCTGCTCTTGCTCACCATTTAAACTCGCTCGTGATAAAAAATCCGCGTTATTATCAGCACTCCGAACATATTCAATAATATAATTATATGCACTTAAAAAAATTGCGTATCTTTGTAGCCTATTAGCTGATATCTCTGGTATGCCCTTATGTGGTCCAAAAATCGTGATCAGCGGTTTGTGATCAGTGCGTAATAGAAAAGGTTCTGATCTTCCATACAAATATTGATGAAAACGCTTAACTCCAAATATGATTGACGTTGCCTCTTTTTGTATTTGCGAGTAACGTTTTTCAGCTGTATTCAGCGTGCGGGACGCGAATGAAATTGGTCGTTCCAGCCCGTCACTACCTATCTGCGATAAAATTGCGCCTAGACCAAACGGCGAAGCATCTACAGTCAATATTATTTTAGAATTTGAATCAAAGTGGGCCAAAACCTGCTCGGAAATTAAACATTTCTTTATTTCATTGAACGCATGGTCATGCATTGCGGTCCAATGCCACTTAACCCCCTTTTTTAATAAATCATACAATGGACTTAGTATGCTTGATGCTCGAGGAACAAAATTTCGATAGTAGTTAACTAATCCCAAAAATGATTGCAAGGTATATATATACTTGTAGGAACAGACGCGTCAACAATCGCTTTCACTTTTGACGGATCTTTTTTTAATCCGTTCTTGTTAATTACGTAACCTAAATATTTTATTTCATCCTTAAAAAATTCACACTTATCGGTTCGTAAAGTTAGCCCAGCATCTTGAAGTCTCCTGAGAACTACATGTAATTTTTGCATATGTAAATCTCTAGATGTGGCTGTAATCAACACATCACCTAATAAACATAAAACCCCGTCTAGTCCGGATAAAACTGATTCCATAGCGCGTTGGAAAATAGATGGGGCACTTGACAACCCGAATACCAGACGTGTATATTTAAACAAACCCCGGTGTGTATTAATACAGGTAATGTTTTGTGACTCATCATAGAGTAAAAAATAATAATAATAATAATATTTATTTATTCAGATAAGTTTTTATAAATCACAATTTATAAAAACTTATGCACATGCATGACAAGGGAGTGGAGCAGTATTTATCTGAGTATACTCTCGTGTCTCAATTACTTGATAAAATTTATAGGATCCAGTCGGTTCGTGATAGGTGGATACCAACATTTTCACCTCCAATTCGTACACTGGGTGACATATTGAACCAGGATTTAGAGACTGCGTTGATGGGGTCAGGTTTAGAGATAAATGGAGGGTACAGCATGAAGCCGAAGACCTTGGGTCAGTGGTTTATGATACTTCTATTGGAGAGAGTCCGGAGAGAAGTTTCCTCTAGCATTGGGCTTAGAACTTTGATTTATTGTGTTTGCTGGTGCTCGCGACTGGTTCTAGAGCACGACTATGAACGGCTCAGAAGCAGCGCAACGATGATAAAAGCGTGGCTGCTGCAGGGCACATGCCAGGACTGCGTCTACAAGTTTTTGAGGGAATTACGCGAAGATGTTGCTTTCGAGTATATCTTTAACATCGCTGATTCATTTTCGGAGTGCATTACGCTCCCCGATATGAAGACCTCGATAAGGATCGGGGAATGCTCAGATGTCATGACGAATAGAGAGAAAGATCCAGGTTTCTTAAGGACATTCGGTCAACATTCATTCCTGACATCGCCGTACTCCAACACTACGTTACCCGTGAAGATAAAATTGATTGAGGGTGAGCCGCAGAAGACATTCTATATGACTGGACGTCAGACCGCGACTCTACTCTCGATGTTAGACATGCACGCGCGTGTTTTACGCGCGAGAGATTGGAAACAGTGCAAACGGGCATTCTTGGCATGTCTCAGGGAGAGACGAGCGAATGGGAGTGCCTCTTTAGTCTCTGTGATGAGACAAATCGTTGCGTGGTCAACCGGTGCGCCACCACAATTGCCCAGCATTTCAGCCTGCTCTTGCTCACCATTTAAACTCGCTCGTGATAAAAAATCCGCGTTATTATCAGCACTCCGAACATATTCAATAATATAATTATATGCACTTAAAAAAATTGCGTATCTTTGTAGCCTATTAGCTGATATCTCTGGTATGCCCTTATGTGGTCCAAAAATCGTGATCAGCGGTTTGTGATCAGTGCGTAATAGAAAAGGTTCTGATCTTCCATACAAATATTGATGAAAACGCTTAACTCCAAATATGATTGACGTTGCCTCTTTTTGTATTTGCGAGTAACGTTTTTCAGCTGTATTCAGCGTGCGGGACGCGAATGAAATTGGTCGTTCCAGCCCGTCACTACCTATCTGCGATAAAATTGCGCCTAGACCAAACGGCGAAGCATCTACAGTCAATATTATTTTAGAATTTGAATCAAAGTGGGCCAAAACCTGCTCGGAAATTAAACATTTCTTTATTTCATTGAACGCATGGTCATGCATTGCGGTCCAATGCCACTTAACCCCCTTTTTTAATAAATCATACAATGGACTTAGTATGCTTGATGCTCGAGGAACAAAATTTCGATAGTAGTTAACTAATCCCAAAAATGATTGCAAGGTATATATATACTTGTAGGAACAGACGCGTCAACAATCGCTTTCACTTTTGACGGATCTTTTTTTAATCCGTTCTTGTTAATTACGTAACCTAAATATTTTATTTCATCCTTAAAAAATTCACACTTATCGGTTCGTAAAGTTAGCCCAGCATCTTGAAGTCTCCTGAGAACTACATGTAATTTTTGCATATGTAAATCTCTAGATGTGGCTGTAATCAACACATCACCTAATAAACATAAAACCCCGTCTAGTCCGGATAAAACTGATTCCATAGCGCGTTGGAAAATAGATGGGGCACTTGACAACCCGAATACCAGACGTGTATATTTAAACAAACCCCGGTGTGTATTAATACAGGTAATGTTTTGTGACTCATCATAGAGTAAAAATTAATAATAATAATAATAATATTTATTTATTCAGATAAGTTTTTATAAATCACAATTTATAAAAACTTATGCACATGCATGACAAGGGAGTGGAGCAGTATTTATCTGAGTATACTCTCGTGTCTCAATTACTTGATAAAATTTATAGGATCCAGTCGGTTCGTGATAGGTGGATACCAACATTTTCACCTCCAATTCGTACACTGGGTGACATATTGAACCAGGATTTAGAGACTGCGTTGATGGGGTCAGGTTTAGAGATAAATGGAGGGTACAGCATGAAGCCGAAGACCTTGGGTCAGTGGTTTATGATACTTCTATTGGAGAGAGTCCGGAGAGAAGTTTCCTCTGGCATTGGGCTTAGAACTTTGATTTATTGTGTTTGCTGGTGCTCGCGACTGGTTCTAGAGCACGACTATGAACGGCTCAGAAGCAGCGCAACGATGATAAAAGCGTGGCTGCTGCAGGGCACATGCCAGGACTGCGTCTACAAGTTTTTGAGGGAATTACGCGAAGATGTTGCTTTCGAGTATATCTTTAACATCGCTGATTCATTTTCGGAGTGCATTACGCTCCCCGATATGAAGACCTCGATAAGGATCGGGGAATGCTCAGATGTCATGACGAATAGAGAGAAAGATCCAGGTTTCTTAAGGACATTCGGTCAACATTCATTCCTGACATCGCCGTACTCCAACACTACGTTACCCGTGAAGATAAAATTGATTGAGGGTGAGCCGCAGAAGACATTCTATATGACTGGACGTCAGACCGCGACTCTACTCTCGATGTTAGACATGCACGCGCGTGTTTTACGCGCGAGAGATTGGAAACAGTGCAAACGGGCATTCTTGGCATGTCTCAGGGAGAGACGAGCGAATGGGAGTGCCTCTTTAGTCTCTGTGATGAGACAAATCGTTGCGTGGTCAACCGGTGCGCCACCACAATTGCCCAGCATTTCAGCCTGCTCTTGCTCACCATTTAAACTCGCTCGTGATAAAAAATCCGCGTTATTATCAGCACTCCGAACATATTCAATAATATAATTATATGCACTTAAAAAAATTGCGTATCTTTGTAGCCTATTAGCTGATATCTCTGGTATGCCCTTATGTGGTCCAAAAATCGTGATCAGCGGTTTGTGATCAGTGCGTAATAGAAAAGGTTCTGATCTTCCATACAAATATTGATGAAAACGCTTAACTCCAAATATGATTGACGTTGCCTCTTTTTGTATTTGCGAGTAACGTTTTTCAGCTGTATTCAGCGTGCGGGACGCGAATGAAATTGGTCGTTCCAGCCCGTCACTACCTATCTGCGATAAAATTGCGCCTAGACCAAACGGCGAAGCATCTACAGTCAATATTATTTTAGAATTTGAATCAAAGTGGGCCAAAACCTGCTCGGAAATTAAACATTTCTTTATTTCATTGAACGCATGGTCATGCATTGCGGTCCAATGCCACTTAACCCCCTTTTTTAATAAATCATACAATGGACTTAGTATGCTTGATGCTCGAGGAACAAAATTTCGATAGTAGTTAACTAATCCCAAAAATGATTGCAAGGTATATATATACTTGTAGGAACAGACGCGTCAACAATCGCTTTCACTTTTGACGGATCTTTTTTTAATCCGTTCTTGTTAATTACGTAACCTAAATATTTTATTTCATCCTTAAAAATTCACACTTATCGGTTCGTAAAGTTAGCCCAGCATCTTGAAGTCTCCTGAGAACTACATGTAATTTTTGCATATGTAAATCTCTAGATGTGGCTGTAATCAACACATCACCTAATAAACATAAAACCCCGTCTAGTCCGGATAAAACTGATTCCATAGCGCGTTGGAAAATAGATGGGGCACTTGACAACCCGAATACCAGACGTGTATATTTAAACAAACCCCGGTGTGTATTAATACAGGTAATGTTTTGTGACTCATCATAGAGTAAAAATTAATAATAATAATAATAATATTTATTTATTCAGATAAGTTTTTATAAATCACAATTTATAAAAACTTATGCACATGCATGACAAGGGAGTGGAGCAGTATTTATCTGAGTATACTCTCGTGTCTCAATTACTTGATAAAATTTATAGGATCCAGTCGGTTCGTGATAGGTGGATACCAACATTTTCACCTCCAATTCGTACACTGGGTGACATATTGAACCAGGATTTAGAGACTGCGTTGATGGGGTCAGGTTTAGAGATAAATGGAGGGTACAGCATGAAGCCGAAGACCTTGGGTCAGTGGTTTATGATACTTCTATTGGAGAGAGTCCGGAGAGAAGTTTCCTCTGGCATTGGGCTTAGAACTTTGATTTATTGTGTTTGCTGGTGCTCGCGACTGGTTCTAGAGCACGACTATGAACGGCTCAGAAGCAGCGCAACGATGATAAAAGCGTGGCTGCTGCAGGGCACATGCCAGGACTGCGTCTACAAGTTTTTGAGGGAATTACGCGAAGATGTTGCTTTCGAGTATATCTTTAACATCGCTGATTCATTTTCGGAGTGCATTACGCTCCCCGATATGAAGACCTCGATAAGGATCGGGGAATGCTCAGATGTCATGACGAATAGAGAGAAAGATCCAGGTTTCTTAAGGACATTCGGTCAACATTCATTCCTGACATCGCCGTACTCCAACACTACGTTACCCGTGAAGATAAAATTGATTGAGGGTGAGCCGCAGAAGACATTCTATATGACTGGACGTCAGACCGCGACTCTACTCTCGATGTTAGACATGCACGCGCGTGTTTTACGCGCGAGAGATTGGAAACAGTGCAAACGGGCATTCTTGGCATGTCTCAGGGAGAGACGAGCGAATGGGAGTGCCTCTTTAGTCTCTGTGATGAGACAAATCGTTGCGTGGTCAACCGGTGCGCCACCACAATTGCCCAGCATTTCAGCCTGCTCTTGCTCACCATTTAAACTCGCTCGTGATAAAAAATCCGCGTTATTATCAGCACTCCGAACATATTCAATAATATAATTATATGCACTTAAAAAAATTGCGTATCTTTGTAGCCTATTAGCTGATATCTCTGGTATGCCCTTATGTGGTCCAAAAATCGTGATCAGCGGTTTGTGATCAGTGCGTAATAGAAAAGGTTCTGATCTTCCATACAAATATTGATGAAAACGCTTAACTCCAAATATGATTGACGTTGCCTCTTTTTGTATTTGCGAGTAACGTTTTTCAGCTGTATTCAACGTGCGGGACGCGAATGAAATTGGTCGTTCCAGCCCGTCACTACCTATCTGCGATAAAATTGCGCCTAGACCAAACGGCGAAGCATCTACAGTCAATATTATTTTAGAATTTGAATCAAAGTGGGCCAAAACCTGCTCGGAAATTAAACATTTCTTTATTTCATTGAACGCATGGTCATGCATTGCGGTCCAATGCCACTTAACCCCCTTTTTTAATAAATCATACAATGGACTTAGTATGCTTGATGCTCGAGGAACAAAATTTCGATAGTAGTTAACTAATCCCAAAAATGATTGCAAGGTATATATATACTTGTAGGAACAGACGCGTCAACAATCGCTTTCACTTTTGACGGATCTTTTTTTAATCCGTTCTTGTTAATTACGTAACCTAAATATTTTATTTCATCCTTAAAAAATTCACACTTATCGGTTCGTAAAGTTAGCCCAGCATCTTGAAGTCTCCTGAGAACTACATGTAATTTTTGCATATGTAAATCTCTAGATGTGGCTGTAATCAACACATCACCTAATAAACATAAAACCCCGTCTAGTCCGGATAAAACTGATTCCATAGCGCGTTGGAAAATAGATGGGGCACTTGACAACCCGAATACCAGACGTGTATATTTAAACAAACCCCGGTGTGTATTAATACAGGTAATGTTTTGTGACTCATCATAGAGTAAAAATTAATAATAATAATAATAATATTTATTTATTCAGATAAGTTTTTATAAATCACAATTTATAAAAACTTATGCACATGCATGACAAGGGAGTGGAGCAGTATTTATCTGAGTATACTCTCGTGTCTCAATTACTTGATAAAATTTATAGGATCCAGTCGGTTCGTGATAGGTGGATACCAACATTTTCACCTCCAATTCGTACACTGGGTGACATATTGAACCAGGATTTAGAGACTGCGTTGATGGGGTCAGGTTTAGAGATAAATGGAGGGTACAGCATGAAGCCGAAGACCTTGGGTCAGTGGTTTATGATACTTCTATTGGAGAGAGTCCGGAGAGAAGTTTCCTCTGGCATTGGGCTTAGAACTTTGATTTATTGTGTTTGCTGGTGCTCGCGACTGGTTCTAGAGCACGACTATGAACGGCTCAGAAGCAGCGCAACGATGATAAAAGCGTGGCTGCTGCAGGGCACATGCCAGGACTGCGTCTACAAGTTTTTGAGGGAATTACGCGAAGATGTTGCTTTCGAGTATATCTTTAACATCGCTGATTCATTTTCGGAGTGCATTACGCTCCCCGATATGAAGACCTCGATAAGGATCGGGGAATGCTCAGATGTCATGACGAATAGAGAGAAAGATCCAGGTTTCTTAAGGACATTCGGTCAACATTCATTCCTGACATCGCCGTACTCCAACACTACGTTACCCGTGAAGATAAAATTGATTGAGGGTGAGCCGCAGAAGACATTCTATATGACTGGACGTCAGACCGCGACTCTACTCTCGATGTTAGACATGCACGCGCGTGTTTTACGCGCGAGAGATTGGAAACAGTGCAAACGGGCATTCTTGGCATGTCTCAGGGAGAGACGAGCGAATGGGAGTGCCTCTTTAGTCTCTGTGATGAGACAAATCGTTGCGTGGTCAACCGGTGCGCCACCACAATTGCCCAGCATTTCAGCCTGCTCTTGCTCACCATTTAAACTCGCTCGTGATAAAAAATCCGCGTTATTATCAGCACTCCGAACATATTCAATAATATAATTATATGCACTTAAAAAAATTGCGTATCTTTGTAGCCTATTAGCTGATATCTCTGGTATGCCCTTATGTGGTCCAAAAATCGTGATCAGCGGTTTGTGATCAGTGCGTAATAGAAAAGGTTCTGATCTTCCATACAAATATTGATGAAAACGCTTAACTCCAAATATGATTGACGTTGCCTCTTTTTGTATTTGCGAGTAACGTTTTTCAGCTGTATTCAACGTGCGGGACGCGAATGAAATTGGTCGTTCCAGCCCGTCACTACCTATCTGCGATAAAATTGCGCCTAGACCAAACGGCGAAGCATCTACAGTCAATATTATTTTAGAATTTGAATCAAAGTGGGCCAAAACCTGCTCGGAAATTAAACATTTCTTTATTTCATTGAACGCATGGTCATGCATTGCGGTCCAATGCCACTTAACCCCCTTTTTTAATAAATCATACAATGGACTTAGTATGCTTGATGCTCGAGGAACAAAATTTCGATAGTAGTTAACTAATCCCAAAAATGATTGCAAGGTATATATATACTTGTAGGAACAGACGCGTCAACAATCGCTTTCACTTTTGACGGATCTTTTTTTAATCCGTTCTTGTTAATTACGTAACCTAAATATTTTATTTCATCCTTAAAAAATTCACACTTATCGGTTCGTAAAGTTAGCCCAGCATCTTGAAGTCTCCTGAGAACTACATGTAATTTTTGCATATGTAAATCTCTAGATGTGGCTGTAATCAACACATCACCTAATAAACATAAAACCCCGTCTAGTCCGGATAAAACTGATTCCATAGCGCGTTGGAAAATAGATGGGGCACTTGACAACCCGAATACCAGACGTGTATATTTAAACAAACCCCGGTGTGTATTAATACAGGTAATGTTTTGTGACTCATCATAGAGTAAAAAATAATAATAATAATAATAATAATAATATTTATTTATTCAGATAAGTTTTTATAAATCACAATTTATAAAAACTTATGCACATGCATGACAAGGGAGTGGAGCAGTATTTATCTGAGTATACTCTCGTGTCTCAATTACTTGATAAAATTTATAGGATCCAGTCGGTTCGTGATAGGTGGATACCAACATTTTCACCTCCAATTCGTACACTGGGTGACATATTGAACCAGGATTTAGAGACTGCGTTGATGGGGTCAGGTTTAGAGATAAATGGAGGGTACAGCATGAAGCCGAAGACCTTGGGTCAGTGGTTTATGATACTTCTATTGGAGAGAGTCCGGAGAGAAGTTTCCTCTGGCATTGGGCTTAGAACTTTGATTTATTGTGTTTGCTGGTGCTCGCGACTGGTTCTAGAGCACGACTATGAACGGCTCAGAAGCAGCGCAACGATGATAAAAGCGTGGCTGCTGCAGGGCACATGCCAGGACTGCGTCTACAAGTTTTTGAGGGAATTACGCGAAGATGTTGCTTTCGAGTATATCTTTAACATCGCTGATTCATTTTCGGAGTGCATTACGCTCCCCGATATGAAGACCTCGATAAGGATCGGGGAATGCTCAGATGTCATGACGAATAGAGAGAAAGATCCAGGTTTCTTAAGGACATTCGGTCAACATTCATTCCTGACATCGCCGTACTCCAACACTACGTTACCCGTGAAGATAAAATTGATTGAGGGTGAGCCGCAGAAGACATTCTATATGACTGGACGTCAGACCGCGACTCTACTCTCGATGTTAGACATGCACGCGCGTGTTTTACGCGCGAGAGATTGGAAACAGTGCAAACGGGCATTCTTGGCATGTCTCAGGGAGAGACGAGCGAATGGGAGTGCCTCTTTAGTCTCTGTGATGAGACAAATCGTTGCGTGGTCAACCGGTGCGCCACCACAATTGCCCAGCATTTCAGCCTGCTCTTGCTCACCATTTAAACTCGCTCGTGATAAAAAATCCGCGTTATTATCAGCACTCCGAACATATTCAATAATATAATTATATGCACTTAAAAAAATTGCGTATCTTTGTAGCCTATTAGCTGATATCTCTGGTATGCCCTTATGTGGTCCAAAAATCGTGATCAGCGGTTTGTGATCAGTGCGTAATAGAAAAGGTTCTGATCTTCCATACAAATATTGATGAAAACGCTTAACTCCAAATATGATTGACGTTGCCTCTTTTTGTATTTGCGAGTAACGTTTTTCAGCTGTATTCAGCGTGCGGGACGCGAATGAAATTGGTCGTTCCAGCCCGTCACTACCTATCTGCGATAAAATTGCGCCTAGACCAAACGGCGAAGCATCTACAGTCAATATTATTTTAGAATTTGAATCAAAGTGGGCCAAAACCTGCTCGGAAATTAAACATTTCTTTATTTCATTGAACGCATGGTCATGCATTGCGGTCCAATGCCACTTAACCCCCTTTTTTAATAAATCATACAATGGACTTAGTATGCTTGATGCTCGAGGAACAAAATTTCGATAGTAGTTAACTAATCCCAAAAATGATTGCAAGGTATATATATACTTGTAGGAACAGACGCGTCAACAATCGCTTTCACTTTTGACGGATCTTTTTTTAATCCGTTCTTGTTAATTACGTAACCTAAATATTTTATTTCATCCTTAAAAAATTCACACTTATCGGTTCGTAAAGTTAGCCCAGCATCTTGAAGTCTCCTGAGAACTACATGTAATTTTTGCATATGTAAATCTCTAGATGTGGCTGTAATCAACACATCACCTAATAAACATAAAACCCCGTCTAGTCCGGATAAAACTGATTCCATAGCGCGTTGGAAAATAGATGGGGCACTTGACAACCCGAATACCAGACGTGTATATTTAAACAAACCCCGGTGTGTATTAATACAGGTAATGTTTTGTGACTCATCATAGAGTAAAAATTAATAATAATAATAATAATAATAATATTTATTTATTCAGATAAGTTTTTATAAATCACAATTTATAAAAACTTATGCACATGCATGACAAGGGAGTGGAGCAGTATTTATCTGAGTATACTCTCGTGTCTCAATTACTTGATAAAATTTATAGGATCCAGTCGGTTCGTGATAGGTGGATACCAACATTTTCACCTCCAATTCGTACACTGGGTGACATATTGAACCAGGATTTAGAGACTGCGTTGATGGGGTCAGGTTTAGAGATAAATGGAGGGTACAGCATGAAGCCGAAGACCTTGGGTCAGTGGTTTATGATACTTCTATTGGAGAGAGTCCGGAGAGAAGTTTCCTCTGGCATTGGGCTTAGAACTTTGATTTATTGTGTTTGCTGGTGCTCGCGACTGGTTCTAGAGCACGACTATGAACGGCTCAGAAGCAGCGCAACGATGATAAAAGCGTGGCTGCTGCAGGGCACATGCCAGGACTGCGTCTACAAGTTTTTGAGGGAATTACGCGAAGATGTTGCTTTCGAGTATATCTTTAACATCGCTGATTCATTTTCGGAGTGCATTACGCTCCCCGATATGAAGACCTCGATAAGGATCGGGGAATGCTCAGATGTCATGACGAATAGAGAGAAAGATCCAGGTTTCTTAAGGACATTCGGTCAACATTCATTCCTGACATCGCCGTACTCCAACACTACGTTACCCGTGAAGATAAAATTGATTGAGGGTGAGCCGCAGAAGACATTCTATATGACTGGACGTCAGACCGCGACTCTACTCTCGATGTTAGACATGCACGCGCGTGTTTTACGCGCGAGAGATTGGAAACAGTGCAAACGGGCATTCTTGGCATGTCTCAGGGAGAGACGAGCGAATGGGAGTGCCTCTTTAGTCTCTGTGATGAGACAAATCGTTGCGTGGTCAACCGGTGCGCCACCACAATTGCCCAGCATTTCAGCCTGCTCTTGCTCACCATTTAAACTCGCTCGTGATAAAAAATCCGCGTTATTATCAGCACTCCGAACATATTCAATAATATAATTATATGCACTTAAAAAAATTGCGTATCTTTGTAGCCTATTAGCTGATATCTCTGGTATGCCCTTATGTGGTCCAAAAATCGTGATCAGCGGTTTGTGATCAGTGCGTAATAGAAAAGGTTCTGATCTTCCATACAAATATTGATGAAAACGCTTAACTCCAAATATGATTGACGTTGCCTCTTTTTGTATTTGCGAGTAACGTTTTTCAGCTGTATTCAGCGTGCGGGACGCGAATGAAATTGGTCGTTCCAGCCCGTCACTACCTATCTGCGATAAAATTGCGCCTAGACCAAACGGCGAAGCATCTACAGTCAATATTATTTTAGAATTTGAATCAAAGTGGGCCAAAACCTGCTCGGAAATTAAACATTTCTTTATTTCATTGAACGCATGGTCATGCATTGCGGTCCAATGCCACTTAACCCCCTTTTTTAATAAATCATACAATGGACTTAGTATGCTTGATGCTCGAGGAACAAAATTTCGATAGTAGTTAACTAATCCCAAAAATGATTGCAAGGTATATATATACTTGTAGGAACAGACGCGTCAACAATCGCTTTCACTTTTGACGGATCTTTTTTTAATCCGTTCTTGTTAATTACGTAACCTAAATATTTTATTTCATCCTTAAAAAATTCACACTTATCGGTTCGTAAAGTTAGCCCAGCATCTTGAAGTCTCCTGAGAACTACATGTAATTTTTGCATATGTAAATCTCTAGATGTGGCTGTAATCAACACATCACCTAATAAACATAAAACCCCGTCTAGTCCGGATAAAACTGATTCCATAGCGCGTTGGAAAATAGATGGGGCACTTGACAACCCGAATACCAGACGTGTATATTTAAACAAACCCCGGTGTGTATTAATACAGGTAATGTTTTGTGACTCATCATAGAGTAAAAATTAATAATAATAATAATAATAATAATATTTATTTATTGCATGCACATGCATGACAAGGGAGTGGAGCAGTATTTATCTGAGTATACTCTCGTGTCTCAATTACTTGATAAAATTTATAGGATCCAGTCGGTTCGTGATAGGTGGATACCAACATTTTCACCTCCAATTCGTACACTGGGTGACATATTGAACCAGGATTTAGAGACTGCGTTGATGGGGTCAGGTTTAGAGATAAATGGAGGGTACAGCATGAAGCCGAAGACCTTGGGTCAGTGGTTTATGATACTTCTATTGGAGAGAGTCCGGAGAGAAGTTTCCTCTGGCATTGGGCTTAGAACTTTGATTTATTGTGTTTGCTGGTGCTCGCGACTGGTTCTAGAGCACGACTATGAACGGCTCAGAAGCAGCGCAACGATGATAAAAGCGTGGCTGCTGCAGGGCACATGCCAGGACTGCGTCTACAAGTTTTTGAGGGAATTACGCGAAGATGTTGCTTTCGAGTATATCTTTAACATCGCTGATTCATTTTCGGAGTGCATTACGCTCCCCGATATGAAGACCTCGATAAGGATCGGGGAATGCTCAGATGTCATGACGAATAGAGAGAAAGATCCAGGTTTCTTAAGGACATTCGGTCAACATTCATTCCTGACATCGCCGTACTCCAACACTACGTTACCCGTGAAGATAAAATTGATTGAGGGTGAGCCGCAGAAGACATTCTATATGACTGGACGTCAGACCGCGACTCTACTCTCGATGTTAGACATGCACGCGCGTGTTTTACGCGCGAGAGATTGGAAACAGTGCAAACGGGCATTCTTGGCATGTCTCAGGGAGAGACGAGCGAATGGGAGTGCCTCTTTAGTCTCTGTGATGAGACAAATCGTTGCGTGGTCAACCGGTGCGCCACCACAATTGCCCAGCATTTCAGCCTGCTCTTGCTCACCATTTAAACTCGCTCGTGATAAAAAATCCGCGTTATTATCAGCACTCCGAACATATTCAATAATATAATTATATGCACTTAAAAAAATTGCGTATCTTTGTAGCCTATTAGCTGATATCTCTGGTATGCCCTTATGTGGTCCAAAAATCGTGATCAGCGGTTTGTGATCAGTGCGTAATAGAAAAGGTTCTGATCTTCCATACAAATATTGATGAAAACGCTTAACTCCAAATATGATTGACGTTGCCTCTTTTTGTATTTGCGAGTAACGTTTTTCAGCTGTATTCAGCGTGCGGGACGCGAATGAAATTGGTCGTTCCAGCCCGTCACTACCTATCTGCGATAAAATTGCGCCTAGACCAAACGGCGAAGCATCTACAGTCAATATTATTTTAGAATTTGAATCAAAGTGGGCCAAAACCTGCTCGGAAATTAAACATTTCTTTATTTCATTGAACGCATGGTCATGCATTGCGGTCCAATGCCACTTAACCCCCTTTTTTAATAAATCATACAATGGACTTAGTATGCTTGATGCTCGAGGAACAAAATTTCGATAGTAGTTAACTAATCCCAAAAATGATTGCAAGGTATATATATACTTGTAGGAACAGACGCGTCAACAATCGCTTTCACTTTTGACGGATCTTTTTTTAATCCGTTCTTGTTAATTACGTAACCTAAATATTTTATTTCATCCTTAAAAATTCACACTTATCGGTTCGTAAAGTTAGCCCAGCATCTTGAAGTCTCCTGAGAACTACATGTAATTTTTGCATATGTAAATCTCTAGATGTGGCTGTAATCAACACATCACCTAATAAACATAAAACCCCGTCTAGTCCGGATAAAACTGATTCCATAGCGCGTTGGAAAATAGATGGGGCACTTGACAACCCGAATACCAGACGTGTATATTTAAACAAACCCCGGTGTGTATTAATACAGGTAATGTTTTGTGACTCATCATAGAGTAAAAATTAATAATAATAATAATAATATTTATTTATTCAGATAAGTTTTTATAAATCACAATTTATAAAAACTTATGCACATGCATGACAAGGGAGTGGAGCAGTATTTATCTGAGTATACTCTCGTGTCTCAATTACTTGATAAAATTTATAGGATCCAGTCGGTTCGTGATAGGTGGATACCAACATTTTCACCTCCAATTCGTACACTGGGTGACATATTGAACCAGGATTTAGAGACTGCGTTGATGGGGTCAGGTTTAGAGATAAATGGAGGGTACAGCATGAAGCCGAAGACCTTGGGTCAGTGGTTTATGATACTTCTATTGGAGAGAGTCCGGAGAGAAGTTTCCTCTGGCATTGGGCTTAGAACTTTGATTTATTGTGTTTGCTGGTGCTCGCGACTGGTTCTAGAGCACGACTATGAACGGCTCAGAAGCAGCGCAACGATGATAAAAGCGTGGCTGCTGCAGGGCACATGCCAGGACTGCGTCTACAAGTTTTTGAGGGAATTACGCGAAGATGTTGCTTTCGAGTATATCTTTAACATCGCTGATTCATTTTCGGAGTGCATTACGCTCCCCGATATGAAGACCTCGATAAGGATCGGGGAATGCTCAGATGTCATGACGAATAGAGAGAAAGATCCAGGTTTCTTAAGGACATTCGGTCAACATTCATTCCTGACATCGCCGTACTCCAACACTACGTTACCCGTGAAGATAAAATTGATTGAGGGTGAGCCGCAGAAGACATTCTATATGACTGGACGTCAGACCGCGACTCTTCTCTCGATGTTAGACATGCACGCGCGTGTTTTACGCGCGAGAGATTGGAAACAGTGCAAACGGGCATTCTTGGCATGTCTCAGGGAGAGACGAGCGAATGGGAGTGCCTCTTTAGTCTCTGTGATGAGACAAATCGTTGCGTGGTCAACCGGTGCGCCACCACAATTGCCCAGCATTTCAGCCTGCTCTTGCTCACCATTTAAACTCGCTCGTGATAAAAAATCCGCGTTATTATCAGCACTCCGAACATATTCAATAATATAATTATATGCACTTAAAAAAATTGCGTATCTTTGTAGCCTATTAGCTGATATCTCTGGTATGCCCTTATGTGGTCCAAAAATCGTGATCAGCGGTTTGTGATCAGTGCGTAATAGAAAAGGTTCTGATCTTCCATACAAATATTGATGAAAACGCTTAACTCCAAATATGATTGACGTTGCCTCTTTTTGTATTTGCGAGTAACGTTTTTCAGCTGTATTCAACGTGCGGGACGCGAATGAAATTGGTCGTTCCAGCCCGTCACTACCTATCTGCGATAAAATTGCGCCTAGACCAAACGGCGAAGCATCTACAGTCAATATTATTTTAGAATTTGAATCAAAGTGGGCCAAAACCTGCTCGGAAATTAAACATTTCTTTATTTCATTGAACGCATGGTCATGCATTGCGGTCCAATGCCACTTAACCCCCTTTTTTAATAAATCATACAATGGACTTAGTATGCTTGATGCTCGAGGAACAAAATTTCGATAGTAGTTAACTAATCCCAAAAATGATTGCAAGGTATATATATACTTGTAGGAACAGACGCGTCAACAATCGCTTTCACTTTTGACGGATCTTTTTTTAATCCGTTCTTGTTAATTACGTAACCTAAATATTTTATTTCATCCTTAAAAAATTCACACTTATCGGTTCGTAAAGTTAGCCCAGCATCTTGAAGTCTCCTGAGAACTACATGTAATTTTTGCATATGTAAATCTCTAGATGTGGCTGTAATCAACACATCACCTAATAAACATAAAACCCCGTCTAGTCCGGATAAAACTGATTCCATAGCGCGTTGGAAAATAGATGGGGCACTTGACAACCCGAATACCAGACGTGTATATTTAAACAAACCCCGGTGTGTATTAATACAGGTAATGTTTTGTGACTCATCATAGAGTAAAAATTAATAATAATAATAATAATATTTATTTATTCAGATAAGTTTTTATAAATCACAATTTATAAAAACTTATGCACATGCATGACAAGGGAGTGGAGCAGTATTTATCTGAGTATACTCTCGTGTCTCAATTACTTGATAAAATTTATAGGATCCAGTCGGTTCGTGATAGGTGGATACCAACATTTTCACCTCCAATTCGTACACTGGGTGACATATTGAACCAGGATTTAGAGACTGCGTTGATGGGGTCAGGTTTAGAGATAAATGGAGGGTACAGCATGAAGCCGAAGACCTTGGGTCAGTGGTTTATGATACTTCTATTGGAGAGAGTCCGGAGAGAAGTTTCCTCTGGCATTGGGCTTAGAACTTTGATTTATTGTGTTTGCTGGTGCTCGCGACTGGTTCTAGAGCACGACTATGAACGGCTCAGAAGCAGCGCAACGATGATAAAAGCGTGGCTGCTGCAGGGCACATGCCAGGACTGCGTCTACAAGTTTTTGAGGGAATTACGCGAAGATGTTGCTTTCGAGTATATCTTTAACATCGCTGATTCATTTTCGGAGTGCATTACGCTCCCCGATATGAAGACCTCGATAAGGATCGGGGAATGCTCAGATGTCATGACGAATAGAGAGAAAGATCCAGGTTTCTTAAGGACATTCGGTCAACATTCATTCCTGACATCGCCGTACTCCAACACTACGTTACCCGTGAAGATAAAATTGATTGAGGGTGAGTCGCAGAAGACATTCTATATGACTGGACGTCAGACCGCGACTCTACTCTCGATGTTAGACATGCACGCGCGTGTTTTACGCGCGAGAGATTGGAAACAGTGCAAACGGGCATTCTTGGCATGTCTCAGGGAGAGACGAGCGAATGGGAGTGCCTCTTTAGTCTCTGTGATGAGACAAATCGTTGCGTGGTCAACCGGTGCGCCACCACAATTGCCCAGCATTTCAGCCTGCTCTTGCTCACCATTTAAACTCGCTCGTGATAAAAAATCCGCGTTATTATCAGCACTCCGAACATATTCAATAATATAATTATATGCACTTAAAAAAATTGCGTATCTTTGTAGCCTATTAGCTGATATCTCTGGTATGCCCTTATGTGGTCCAAAAATCGTGATCAGCGGTTTGTGATCAGTGCGTAATAGAAAAGGTTCTGATCTTCCATACAAATATTGATGAAAACGCTTAACTCCAAATATGATTGACGTTGCCTCTTTTTGTATTTGCGAGTAACGTTTTTCAGCTGTATTCAACGTGCGGGACGCGAATGAAATTGGTCGTTCCAGCCCGTCACTACCTATCTGCGATAAAATTGCGCCTAGACCAAACGGCGAAGCATCTACAGTCAATATTATTTTAGAATTTGAATCAAAGTGGGCCAAAACCTGCTCGGAAATTAAACATTTCTTTATTTCATTGAACGCATGGTCATGCATTGCGGTCCAATGCCACTTAACCCCCTTTTTTAATAAATCATACAATGGACTTAGTATGCTTGATGCTCGAGGAACAAAATTTCGATAGTAGTTAACTAATCCCAAAAATGATTGCAAGGTATATATATACTTGTAGGAACAGACGCGTCAACAATCGCTTTCACTTTTGACGGATCTTTTTTTAATCCGTTCTTGTTAATTACGTAACCTAAATATTTTATTTCATCCTTAAAAAATTCACACTTATCGGTTCGTAAAGTTAGCCCAGCATCTTGAAGTCTCCTGAGAACTACATGTAATTTTTGCATATGTAAATCTCTAGATGTGGCTGTAATCAACACATCACCTAATAAACATAAAACCCCGTCTAGTCCGGATAAAACTGATTCCATAGCGCGTTGGAAAATAGATGGGGCACTTGACAACCCGAATACCAGACGTGTATATTTAAACAAACCCCGGTGTGTATTAATACAGGTAATGTTTTGTGACTCATCATAGAGTAAAAATTAATAATAATAATAATAATAATAATAATCCAACAGAGTGGTGAACCAATTAAGGTAGAACGGGGAATATTTCAAGGCGATAGTCTGAGTCCCCTGTGGTTCTGTTTGGCCTTGAATCCTCTTAGCACTTTGCTTGAGAATTCAAGGCTAGGCTATTCGCTGCGGAGAGGAAGCCGGGTAATTTCCCACTTGTTGTACATGGATGACCTTAAACTGTTTGCTTCCAACAAACTGCAACTGATGAAGTTACTGAAGATCACTGAAAGCTTCAGTAATTCCATCAGAATGGGATTTGGTGTTGACAAATGTGCAGTCATGCATGTAAAACGAGGTGGGATTATGGAATCCCAGGGCATACAGCTCTCGGATTCTATAAACCTAAGGTCACTCTCTGCAACGGAGACCTACAAATACTTGGGTATGTCAGAGGCGTTAGGTATCAACGTTGCTGACATGAAACAATCATTACAGTCGCGTTTCTTTGGCCGCCTAAACAAGGTACTGAAAAGTGTTTTGTCGGGCGGCAACAAGGTGCGTGCCTTTAATGGTTGGGTCATGCCAGTGTTGATGTACTCCTTTGGTATACTCAAGTGGACTCAGACTGAACTAGACGCCTTGGATCGGAGAGTCCGCACACTGCTCACCGCAAATCGCATGCACCACCCACGGTCATCGGTAATGAGGTTATATATCCCGCGGAAATGTGGGGGTCGAGGCTTCTTGAACGCTAAGACCCTCCATAATCGCGAGGTATGTAACCTCAGGGAGTACTTCCTCCAAGTTGACGGGGTGATGCATCGAGATGTGGTGGTAGTGGATAAAGGACTCACTCCGCTCTCCCTTGGCAAAGAGAACTGGCACAAACCTGTCGTACTAAACGTCAAGGACCGCATGGATGTATGGCAAAGCAAGGAGCTACACGGACGCTACTATAGGGCCCTTCATGGGCCCGATGTAGATCTCTTAGCGTCCGTGGCCTGGTTACGCTTCGGTGATCTGTTTGGAGAAACCGAAGGGTTTGTATGTGCAATTATGGACGAAGTTATCATGACGAATAACTACCGGAAATATATTGTGAAGGATGGTACAGTTGACATATGTCGGGCATGTCACTGTCCGGGTGAATCCTTAAGACACATAGTTTCAGGCTGTTCTCGTCTTGCTAACGGCGAATACTTGCACAGGCACAACCAAGTGGCCAGGATTATCCACCAGCAGCTTGCTTTGAAATACAAACTTGTGGAATCTGAGGTGCCGTACTACAAGTATGTCCCCGACCCAGTTCTCGAAAATGGTCGTGTCACATTGTACTGGGATCGATCTATCATCACTGACAGGACTATTGTAGCCAATAAGCCTGATATTGTGGTGATAGATCGATCAGAGCGCCGAGCAATGATTGTTGATATCACTATCCCTCATGACGAGAACCTCGTGAAAGCCGAAAAAGAAAAGCAGATTAAATATTTGGACTTAGCGCACGAGGTTGTCGACATGTGGGAGGTGGACTCAGCAATCATTGTTCCGATAGTCGTGACAGCCAACGGCTTAATAGCCAAGAGCCTCGACCAACACCTTAGGAGGCTCTCGTTAGGCGTCTGGATCAGGGGATTGATTCAGAAAGCGGTACTTCTCGACACGGCGCGTATCGTGAGGAGGTTCCTCTCTCTGGAGCCCTAACCACCGGCAGCCTGGACCTTGTTCCTGATGCCGGTTGGGGACTGTTTTTTATATTTTTAAATGTATATTTTTTTTTTAGTATATATTTAAAAATGTAATTTATATGTGTATTTTAAAATAAAGGAAATAATAATAATATTTACTACTCTGTGTAAAAAGTATCGGGAATATGTCAATAAAAAGACCCGCGTAAAAGAGGTCGTTCTATTTATTTTACTGCATGTTGGTAGCACTGTACTGATTTAGCGCGCAAAGTTTGAGCGGGATCTGTCATTTAATTTGTTTTAAACTACACTTTTTGTTGGTCATAGTTTTAAGTTCTCGGCGATTTTTACAATGGAAAATATTGTTGAACAAAGAGTGTGCCTTAAATTTTGTGTTTCGAATGATATTTCATGTGGTGAATCACTAAAAATGTTGCGAAATACCTTCGGCGAATCGTGTATATCGAAAACAAGGGCTTATGAATGGTATAAGGCTTTTAAAGAAGGCCGAGAAGTAGTAGTAGACTTGCCTCGTTTTGGTAGACCTTCAACCGCTACGACCAAAGAAAACATCGACAGAATCAAGAAGCTAGTGCTCGAAAATCGACGTATGAGTCTGAGAGAGTTGGCTAGTGAGGTGAACAAATCTTATAAGTCCGTCCACAACATTCTCATTGAAATTTTAGGCATGAAACGCGTCGCCGCTCGACTAGTTCCAAAAGAGCTCAATTTTGTTCAAAAAGCGCAGCGAAAGCATGTCGCTGAAGACATGGTTTCCCGAGCTTCTACGGATCAGACCTTTATGAAACGTATAATATGGCTCCGTCTGACTTTTTTTTATTTCCCAAGTTAAAATTACCACTTCGAAGAAAAGGTTTTGAGTCGATAGAAGCCATTAAAGAAAATTCGCTGAATGAGCTAAAGGCCATACCGCAAATAGCCTATGAAAAATGTATGGAAGACTGGGTGAAGCGTTGGAGATGTTATATTGCAAGCGATGGGGCCTACTTTGAAGGCGATAAAATAAATTTTGATGAATAATTTGTATTTTTTGTTTTATTGACAAATTCCCGATATTTAGTACACAGAATGTATTTATTCAGATAAGTTTTTATAAATCACAATTTATAAAAACTTATGCACATGCATGACAAGGGAGTGGAGCAGTATTTATCTGAGTATACTCTCGTGTCTCAATTACTTGATAAAATTTATAGGATCCAGTCGGTTCGTGATAGGTGGATACCAACATTTTCACCTCCAATTCGTACACTGGGTGACATATTGAACCAGGATTTAGAGACTGCGTTGATGGGGTCAGGTTTAGAGATAAATGGAGGGTACAGCATGAAGCCGAAGACCTTGGGTCAGTGGTTTATGATACTTCTATTGGAGAGAGTCCGGAGAGAAGTTTCCTCTGGCATTGGGCTTAGAACTTTGATTTATTGTGTTTGCTGGTGCTCGCGACTGGTTCTAGAGCACGACTATGAACGGCTCAGAAGCAGCGCAACGATGATAAAAGCGTGGCTGCTGCAGGGCACATGCCAGGACTGCGTCTACAAGTTTTTGAGGGAATTACGCGAAGATGTTGCTTTCGAGTATATCTTTAACATCGCTGATTCATTTTCGGAGTGCATTACGCTCCCCGATATGAAGACCTCGATAAGGATCGGGGAATGCTCAGATGTCATGACGAATAGAGAGAAAGATCCAGGTTTCTTAAGGACATTCGGTCAACATTCATTCCTGACATCGCCGTACTCCAACACTACGTTACCCGTGAAGATAAAATTGATTGAGGGTGAGCCGCAGAAGACATTCTATATGACTGGACGTCAGACCGCGACTCTACTCTCGATGTTAGACATGCACGCGCGTGTTTTACGCGCGAGAGATTGGAAACAGTGCAAACGGGCATTCTTGGCATGTCTCAGGGAGAGACGAGCGAATGGGAGTGCCTCTTTAGTCTCTGTGATGAGACAAATCGTTGCGTGGTCAACCGGTGCGCCACCACAATTGCCCAGCATTTCAGCCTGCTCTTGCTCACCATTTAAACTCGCTCGTGATAAAAAATCCGCGTTATTATCAGCACTCCGAACATATTCAATAATATAATTATATGCACTTAAAAAAATTGCGTATCTTTGTAGCCTATTAGCTGATATCTCTGGTATGCCCTTATGTGGTCCAAAAATCGTGATCAGCGGTTTGTGATCAGTGCGTAATAGAAAAGGTTCTGATCTTCCATACAAATATTGATGAAAACGCTTAACTCCAAATATGATTGACGTTGCCTCTTTTTGTATTTGCGAGTAACGTTTTTCAGCTGTATTCAGCGTGCGGGACGCGAATGAAATTGGTCGTTCCAGCCCGTCACTACCTATCTGCGATAAAATTGCGCCTAGACCAAACGGCGAAGCATCTACAGTCAATATTATTTTAGAATTTGAATCAAAGTGGGCCAAAACCTGCTCGGAAATTAAACATTTCTTTATTTCATTGAACGCATGGTCATGCATTGCGGTCCAATGCCACTTAACCCCCTTTTTTAATAAATCATACAATGGACTTAGTATGCTTGATGCTCGAGGAACAAAATTTCGATAGTAGTTAACTAATCCCAAAAATGATTGCAAGGTATATATATACTTGTAGGAACAGACGCGTCAACAATCGCTTTCACTTTTGACGGATCTTTTTTTAATCCGTTCTTGTTAATTACGTAACCTAAATATTTTATTTCATCCTTAAAAAATTCACACTTATCGGTTCGTAAAGTTAGCCCAGCATCTTGAAGTCTCCTGAGAACTACATGTAATTTTTGCATATGTAAATCTCTAGATGTGGCTGTAATCAACACATCACCTAATAAACATAAAACCCCGTCTAGTCCGGATAAAACTGATTCCATAGCGCGTTGGAAAATAGATGGGGCACTTGACAACCCGAATACCAGACGTGTATATTTAAACAAACCCCGGTGTGTATTAATACAGGTAATGTTTTGTGACTCATCATAGAGTAAAAATTAATAATAATAATAATAATAATAATATTTATTTATTCAGATAAGTTTATAAATCACAATTTATAAAAACTTATGCACATGCATGACAAGGGAGTGGAGCAGTATTTATCTGAGTATACTCTCGTGTCTCAATTACTTGATAAAATTTATAGGATCCAGTCGGTTCGTGATAGGTGGATACCAACATTTTCACCTCCAATTCGTACACTGGGTGACATATTGAACCAGGATTTAGAGACTGCGTTGATGGGGTCAGGTTTAGAGATAAATGGAGGGTACAGCATGAAGCCGAAGACCTTGGGTCAGTGGTTTATGATACTTCTATTGGAGAGAGTCCGGAGAGAAGTTTCCTCTGGCATTGGGCTTAGAACTTTGATTTATTGTGTTTGCTGGTGCTCGCGACTGGTTCTAGAGCACGACTATGAACGGCTCAGAAGCAGCGCAACGATGATAAAAGCGTGGCTGCTGCAGGGCACATGCCAGGACTGCGTCTACAAGTTTTTGAGGGAATTACGCGAAGATGTTGCTTTCGAGTATATCTTTAACATCGCTGATTCATTTTCGGAGTGCATTACGCTCCCCGATATGAAGACCTCGATAAGGATCGGGGAATGCTCAGATGTCATGACGAATAGAGAGAAAGATCCAGGTTTCTTAAGGACATTCGGTCAACATTCATTCCTGACATCGCCGTACTCCAACACTACGTTACCCGTGAAGATAAAATTGATTGAGGGTGAGCCGCAGAAGACATTCTATATGACTGGACGTCAGACCGCGACTCTACTCTCGATGTTAGACATGCACGCGCGTGTTTTACGCGCGAGAGATTGGAAACAGTGCAAACGGGCATTCTTGGCATGTCTCAGGGAGAGACGAGCGAATGGGAGTGCCTCTTTAGTCTCTGTGATGAGACAAATCGTTGCGTGGTCAACCGGTGCGCCACCACAATTGCCCAGCATTTCAGCCTGCTCTTGCTCACCATTTAAACTCGCTCGTGATAAAAAATCCGCGTTATTATCAGCACTCCGAACATATTCAATAATATAATTATATGCACTTAAAAAAATTGCGTATCTTTGTAGCCTATTAGCTGATATCTCTGGTATGCCCTTATGTGGTCCAAAAATCGTGATCAGCGGTTTGTGATCAGTGCGTAATAGAAAAGGTTCTGATCTTCCATACAAATATTGATGAAAACGCTTAACTCCAAATATGATTGACGTTGCCTCTTTTTGTATTTGCGAGTAACGTTTTTCAGCTGTATTCAGCGTGCGGGACGCGAATGAAATTGGTCGTTCCAGCCCGTCACTACCTATCTGCGATAAAATTGCGCCTAGACCAAACGGCGAAGCATCTAAAGTCAATATTATTTTAGAATTTGAATCAAAGTGGGCCAAAACCTGCTCGGAAATTAAACATTTCTTTATTTCATTGAACGCATGGTCATGCATTGCGGTCCAATGCCACTTAACCCCCTTTTTTAATAAATCATACAATGGACTTAGTATGCTTGATGCTCGAGGAACAAAATTTCGATAGTAGTTAACTAATCCCAAAAATGATTGCAAAAACAAAAACACACACAAACACACACAGACAAACCAAAAAAACTCTAGTCGTAAAATCTATAAACAAACATATTACAGAATTACCAAAGAAAATGAAAAACAAAAAAGAAAAATAGCAATATTGAAAAAGAAAGTAGATTCTCTAAGAAAAAGAGTTAATAGATACAAATTGTTATTGACATGTCGGCAAAATTATAGAGATGAAAATAAAGAAAATGGTTAACCCTTCCGTTAAACCTTCATTACCAACAACGCCAACTTCTCCTATATCAAAAACTGAGTCCTTCATGCAGCAGCTAAAAGATGTACCTTCGCCAGAAAAAGATAAAGTAAGAAGAGTTATACTTGAAAAGAACATATTGAGCGAATGTTTAACAAACTCATACAAAAACTCTTTAAGTAATGCTGAAAGACATTTTTTAAAAAATGTTGTCAATAATGCTCTGGTTCACAAACATAAAATGAAAACTAGATAAGGTTATTGTATTGGTTTAAAAGGTCGGACCCGTAATACAATAAGACAAGAAAATAAGCAGAAATATGCAAAATTCACCAGCAAAATACGAGATTTCTATTTACAAGATGATGTATCCCGAGCAACTGCTGGAAAGAAAGAGACGAAGACCGTAAAAAAAATTAAGATGCAAAAAAGATATCTACATGACAACATAACTAATTTATATATAACAAGTTTAAAGAAAATACAGGAATTAATGTGTCTTACACGATATTTTTAAGAAATAAGCCCTTTTATGTAGTGAGCCCAAAACTTTCAGACCGCGATACATGCGTGTGCTAGAAGCATTCAAATATTGAATTTAAATTTGCCTCCCTGAAAAGATTATCAGCTCTAAATGGATATAAAACTGTAAACGATTTAGTCAAATCTTTAGTTTGCAATTCAATTCTCAGCAATGTATGTATGGGCAATGTACAATCTGTAGAGCCAAAAAAATAACATATGATTTAACTACAATTACACTTGATGAAACCGTAACATGGCTGAACTGGTCTATGAAAAAATTCAACCTCACATTTCATGCTCCAGTAACTGATTCGTGTAAGCGATGTGACAATTTCAAAGTAAAAATTGACGCTAGCGATAACAACGAGCTTTCTAAAAAAAAATGAGCTCACTATCGCCAAAGAACTTCATTTGCGTAAAGCAGAATCTGCGATGAAAATTTTAAAATTTGACATGCAAAATGCGAAGCAGGATAACGATACTACCGTCATAATCTTTGACTTAATGAAGACTCTCCCAACACCAGTAATTTCAACTGGTATATGCTACTACAAGCGTCAGTTGTGGACGTACTGTTTAGGCATTCACGATGCTGCTACAGACGAAATGTTTATGTGTCTGGGATGAATCGACAGCATCCAGGGGACCACAAGAAATAGGTTCATGCCTCCTAAAATTTATCAGAGAACATGTACAGACAAAGAGGCTTATCATGTACTCTGACCAGTGTGGCGGGCAAAACCACAACATAAAAGTTGCAGCCTTATGTATGCATATTGTTTCTAGTCCTCAATTTACAGTGGAAAATATAGACCACAAATTTACGGTCAGCGGGCATTCTTTTTCATCTTGCGACCGGGCTTTTGGCTTGGTGGAAAAACAAAAGAAGTATTTCCCAGATATATACGTTCCCGAACATTGGAACAATGTGATACTAGCAGCAAGAAAAAAGAAACCTTTCAAAATAGTGGAAATGAAACGAGACGACTTTATATCCACCAAAGCCTTGGAAACTAATATCACAAACAGGAAGATCGGCGTAGATCGAAGTAAAGTTGAATGGCTTAAAATACAGTGGATTTTGTACAGTAAAAGCCATCCATTCTCGATGTTTTTCAAATACTCCAACGAGCCAGAAGTTCTTTTCACGGAGGTCAATTTCAGCAAGAGGTCATCCCAAAATACTTCAAACTTTGAACTAGAGATTTTATTTCCAGAGGGAAGAAAAATCAGCCATGAGAAAAAAAAGACCTTCTATGCCTTTTGGAATATGTTCCACCTATCTATCACCCTTTCTATCAACAACTCAAAGTCTCCTCCAATGCGGGAAACGAACTAGATGGTGCAATTAGTGATTCTTCGACTGATTAACTGACTGCAAATTTAATACTTTGTTATGTTGTGCCTAAGATAGTCTTAAGTTAAATATAATAAATTCATAATGTATAAGTTTAAGATAAAACAAGAGTTTAATAAAAATTACACAGTAGTAAAGAAGCTAGTTATAAGTTTAACCTCTCCGGCCCGGCCGTACCGAAAACGGTACACCACGCCACCTCCGTTGAGCACCGGTGTACCGTTTTCGGTACGGTGCGCACCACCTAACTTAAACCTTATTTGTACCTACAATATGGCTCTAAATCATTTTTAAACGATTCACGTCTATGGCCAAATAGTAGTCGATTCGAACGACACTAATCATTACTAAAACTAAACTGGGCAACACTAGTAAATAAATATAAAATCGCGTCCCTTTCGTGGAAAAAAGTTCATGTCAAAATGGCGTGCCGGCCGAGTGGATGTGTCGTGTATTTGTGCTTCTAGTTGAGTTGTGTGTTTGTGAAACCTTGGTAAGTAAATGTATAGTATGTTATAAGTGTATAATGCAATTTTGTGGATAATCATTTGCTTGAAACAATGTATTGTAATGTAATGTAAAATAATTTGTTGAGCCAACAAATTTCGATTTCGTCAGTCGCCATTGAATGAACAATTTGCAAATATGAATTTGACTATTTTGCTATGAAATATCAGAAATATAGTCTTGGAAATATTAGTAGCACCGTAATAAATAGTAGTGATCCATTATTACATGTAATAAAGGCAAATATATTCATATTTATTTATATTTCAAGTATTTTCAAGTGAAGGTCAAACGTCAAACTGCTTGGTCAGGCATTTTACATTGACCTAATTGTTTTAGTTAGAATTACAATTTGGTGTGAATATTAGGTAGTGAGTGGATGAGTTATAAGTGCTAAGTATCTAATGCAAGTATTTATATAATTATTTGCTCGAAAAAATACCATATAACTACTCTTTTGACTCAACATAATGTTCGTCCGCGTCGCCGTTGTTTACATTATGAATTCTTATATTTCTCAATGTATTAGACCAATGTAAGGTTATTTATCAACGTAACAACTAATTATAATGCATATTTCATGTATTCAAAGCGTCTTTGTTCTATTATGATTCATATTTCGATGTTTTCATAAGTATTGTTTACGTAATATGAAGTGTCAAATTCCAAATGGCCGGAACGAAACACGAACTAGCCAGCTAGGCCGTAGGTCATGTCGACAAAAGTAATCGATTGTATCGATAAATTTATTTTCATTATTTTATGAAGAAATAATAATTTTGTGAGACCTTTGCCCAACATAACTGTAAAACAGTACAGGTAGAGAAAATTAATCAAATTATTATTTATTATTTCAGAAATGTCTTGGAACGTCGAGCAGGAGGCGCCGTGTAATTTTGAGGATTTCTTGATGGAGAGCAACTCGGAGTAGTAGGGCGATACCTGGGAATATCTAGAAGCGGGCGTGACAGAGGATGAGTTGGACGAACCGGCTTGTGAGGTAAATCTTTTTCCCAAGATATTATTATTATTATTATCATGTTGATTAACCGCTTAAGTCCCGGCCGTCATACCGGTGTGACACCACTGTTTCTTCCGTCAAGCCCCGGCCGTCATACCGGTGTGACACCTGCTACAAGCAACTTTGATTTCTGTTTTTAAATTACTGAATCTGCTGTAATAAGATCTGTCACATAGACTTGACATTGTATGGTTTTGATACGAAATAGATATTTTGATTATTTGATTTTGTTATCTTCCAACAATTTGTCATCCTTATTCACTGATATATATTTAGGTATAATTATAGAAGACCAATCGCTGTTGTTGAATGTTTGTAGCATGTCTCTTTTCTTCTTTATATTGTTGTGATTTTGTGTGAGTGACAGGCTCTATATCATTACAGAAGTATCCCTCGTTGATTGAATGCCTCGAGGCACCACCGTCAAAACTGAACTCACCAAGACCTGCTGACCAGAGTGCCTGATGAGAGGATAACAGCGCGCTGCTGCTCTTCGCTGCTATCACTGGTAACATACCTACCTTCTAAACTGTAAAGTCATTTATTCAAGCAAAAATTGCAATTACAGTATCGTAATAAAATCAAAAAACTTTCATTTGAAAAGTAGCAACTTTTCAAATCAAAGTTTTTGACACAAATGTGTATATTATATAATTATGTATGTTTTTATGTGCCAATACAAGGCATGTTTAACAAATAAAGAGTAATAGTTCATGCATATTCCCTATGTTTTGTTACTATATTATAAGGTGTTAATGAGAGTTTTCTTTTGAAGGAAGTGATGGCTGATCCTTGCGTCATACTTCTGAACGGGTGCTGCTGTCTTGGACTCAGTAGTACATAATTGCTACTTGATCTTTATTATTATTGTCAATGAGGAAACATGCTGCAGGGGAGTTTTGTTGCGCCGTTTCTTCTCCCCAGCTAGAACACTTTGTAAGCGACTAAGGGTGGGCGAATCAGGGTGCTGTCTGTGTAAATAAGCACTTTTTGAAAGTCATTAGTCAATCAGTAGTACTCAACACAGTAGCCTAATTTGAAATAAATGATTTTTGATTGGTTTTTTTGTTTGCATTTTTAATTAATAAAAGAGTTTTTTATTTTTTGCATATTCTATATTGTGTAACACGTATTATTTTGTTACTTTATAAGGTACTTTTGAGTTTTGGTTGTATAATAATAATTGTTTACCTTAAAAAAATCCCTTGTGTGAAAGTAACTAATAATTTTTTTTTAATGTGATTATCATAGTTATATGCACAATATGTAAAATAAAACATGTAGATCTAACCTGTATTTATTTATTTTCCTTACTGAACTCATTTTCGTACTATATATAATGTATAGGTACATTCTATCGATAATGTTTCGATAATGTAGTAGTGTTCGCCAGTCGCCACCCTATGGCGAATGTTAGAAATTGGTACAAGATTTACGACCACTTGAAATATGGATATTTCTTATTTTTTCCATGATAGGAAGGCATGTGTATACCAAAGTTGATAGAGCATCTTGTTCTTGTTGACTTCCAAATAAGATTCTAATTGGAATACCTAAATTATTGAGTGGAAATAGGTTTTATTCCTCTTCGGAATTAATTTCGTATTTAACAATTTTCATAGTATATTTTTTAGATTCATGGATGGATATCAGTAGTAGAAGGTATAAGTAGTATCCTAAAAACATTTTTATAAGACACCTGTTCATAATAACACGGATGATAGTTTACAAAGTCTTGCATTGAACTGCGCAATTCTAAAGTGACAGCTTAGCGTAATGAAATTTGAGTTGGAATCTTATAGGTATCTTATAAGAATAATGCACGTAGGACTTCAAAAAAACACTGTCTTGAGGTTACTTGTATATTCGTTATACTAGTTCCAAAGTTTCGTGTTAATTGATTCTGTAGTTTTAGCGTAAAAAATCAAGTTATGACAAGAGGTCTAGTTGCGGCGAGTTCTCTCATGTTTATAGGATCAAATAGGATGTTTATAATACTAAAGTAGTTATAACAAGAGTTGTTTATATTGTAATACACGGTCTCGTTCTTCAGTAACACGAAACTGTTTACCGTTTGAGATAAGAGTTAATAGAACTCGAGCAATAAGCATTTTTATGAGTGCGGGCCACTTGACGCGCGCGATGACGTAATAGGCGTGTCGTAAAGGTAAACAAGAGATAAGCGCGCGGGGTGGGAGAGGTTAATTTGTACTATTTAGTTGAAAAATGGCAATTTGCATTTAAATTAATAAAAAAGGTGAAATTATATTTATAAATATATATATATATTTATAAATATATATATATATATTTATATTTATAAATATAATATATATTTATAAATATATTATCAATTACAAGTGCCATAGTGGCCTATCTGCAAAAAAAAATACAAATAACAAAAATACTGATTATTTTTATAGTTCATCTAAAGGACAATGTCAGATGTCCATAGCAACTTTGGCTCAATATTAATTTGTCATGGACAGTGAAAATTCTTACGTTTTTTTATGTAGTTTAATGTCAAAATCTTTTCTGTGATTCCCACTTTAACATTGAACTTCTAGAAAAGAAGTTATTCAGACATTTTAATTTGGAGGTTAGGTATGCATTTTGTAGAGAGTAAATTAAACAAAAATATACAGTAATTGAATAGTTTAATTCCTTTTTGATACAAGTTAACATTAAATTCTGTTAAAATAGTGTACATTCTATTAATAAGAATCGTACTTTACCTCCGAAAGTGAAGTCCATTGCCGTAACAATGATCGGACATCGTCAGATTCAACTAAATGCCGTTTCATCCGGAACACATTTATACCACAATTAATACAACGTTGATGGGACATTGTCACAAAGTATGAGGTATGGATACAGCACACTAAGTCTATAACGCAAACGCAGAGAAATTCGAGAAAGCAACGTACACAGAAAAACACCGACAACAACAAACAAAGCGCGCGCGATCTTGACAGAACAGAAATGCCAAATGCAGCAGACGTAACATATCAGGGTTACCATTACAATTTATAGTTTATTATCTATAAGTTATCGAACACAAGGAAAAAAGGTATCTTGAATTTGTTTTTAAAAAAGTAAAAAAAATACTAAATGTATTTATAATAAATACGATTAACGTATTATTTAGGTATATAATGAAAGACAATAATTGTGAGGTGGTAAATAAAAAATAAAGAGTAAATGGCTTGAATTATTTAGAATAATCGATTGGAATCGATTACAGTGGCAGAACAGGTAAAAACCTGAAACTTTTTTTATTTAAAAAAGAAAAACTAGACTTTCGAGAACATGAGTTCAAAATAATTACTTATTAAAATGATTTTCTTTTTGAAAAGTTCTCGAAGCGAACTAAATATTTTTTAATAAGTTAGAATTATATATTTAAATTGTTGTAGGTAAACCCTTGGTGTCCGTGTGAATTTAGTATTAAAAGTTGTGTAGGCCGATATCTGACATTGTCCTTTATCAATAACTAATATTATATTTCACAAATTCTAAACAGTGTCTATGAATTTTTTTTATATCATTTACTTAAAATTTCACCATAACTATTTTGGCACATATCCACATAATGGTAATTTGTGTTTGGGTCACTCTGGTTCTGGTGGCCTATTATATTCTACAAGTTTTCATGGCATAAGTTACGTCAAGTGGATGGACAACAAAGGAGTACATTTGCTCACGAACTTTCTATCGCCCATCGAAACGGACATTGTAAAACGCCGTCAAGCTGGTTCAGCAGAGAAAATTGATGTGAAATGCCCTCGGATCGTGTCTTTTTATGATAGAAACCTGGGTGGAGTTGACCTCATAGATCAACGTAAAGTTTGTTATGAGCTAGATCGAAAATCCAAAATAAAATATTATCTAAGACTGTTCTTTGACTTGTTCGATATATCTGTGAATAATGCATATGGGTCAATCAACTTTTATTTGTCCTGTAAGTACTATGTTTTGTCCCTGATCAATAATCGCAGTTCTAAAGAAAATTAAGTGGTTTGTTGGCACATGTCGCATTTATCATATTATAAAGCAAACATTCGAGTAAATTATTTTAAATAAACTACTATTTAACTGGAATTTTAATGGTGGTCCAGGTAACAATACATCTGATGTAGTGTGTTTTTGTTTGACCCCCAGTAGCTTAGTGCAATGAAACATTACTTACAAAAAATACTATATGGCAATTAATTACGCTTGTACATAATTATTCATTACAATGTCTACTATAATGGTAGCTTTTTTATTTGCTTCATGATTTTAACGATTTTTTTGCATGTTCATTTTGGTCCCCATTATATTTTAATATCCTGACTTCCACCGGACAACGGTAAGAAAGTTACGAAACCAAAACATAGATGGTGTGATCAGCGCCTTGAGAACAAGTCGATCGATTTGGTGACAACACTCAACCAGTCGCCATTTTGATTTCATCTTTGCCGAGGCGTCAGTCGGCGAATGCGTTTTAAGAAAGTGGTTGGCTTTTTTGTGTGTCTACCAGACAACCAGCACAAAAACGTAAGTATTTGTTATATCGTAGTAAATTAAAGTGATATAATATTCTATTTAATCTACATTTTTCACTGCGCGTAAGACCTAATGCAAAATATCATTATTTATAACCAGGAAGTGCAAAGACTGATAAATGTCACTCGGACAACCAGTCACTTGGACAACCATAGACATAGGACAATAATAATAGAGTCAGCATAAAGCAATATTTTTCTTTCAATAATTAGTCACTGAAGAGCCTCTTACAGAGCTAGCTAGAGCATTTATTATCTA
Organism: Plusia festucae; assembly: GCA_950381575.1. Lineage (NCBI taxonomy): Eukaryota > Metazoa > Arthropoda > Insecta > Lepidoptera > Noctuidae > Plusia > Plusia festucae. The sequence goes on from OX494457.1 coordinate 3,579,269, forward strand.
CTGTATAAAAATAAGTCGGGTTTTCCTTCCTGACGCTATAACTCCAGAACGCACGAACCGATTTCCACGGTTTTGCATTCGATGGAAAGGTCTCGGGCTCCGTGAGGTTTATAGTAAAGAAAATTCTCAATTACATAAAAAAAATTTAGACCGCGGGCGGAGCTGCGGGAAACAGCTAGTTGTTTAATATAAATTAGATTGATATTTTGACCAATTTCTTTTTTTTTACTTTTTGACGTGTGGAACACCGATTCGAGGAACGATTCCATGATCTCTGGTGTCAGTTTTTGAACTACCTACTACTTTATGTGTTCTATTCCCGAGAATCCAGCCAGGGACTGCCGGGCCCTGAGACAAACGCTCAATCATTAGACCACGGAGGCAGTTAGCTTACTTAACATATTTATGCTATATCTAATAGTTCTCTATTCTAAAGTTTTTCTGTTATTATTTTTAGATAATGGGATTGACGGAAAAAGAAAAATCAAGACGCAATAGAGAAAGACTTAAAGCAGACCCGGAGAAATTAGCTGAACGAAAGAGAAAAAAAAGGGAAAGCTACCATAAGAATAAAAAACTAATTTCAAGTAAAGGAAACTGCAGAATTATATGGAAGCTGCGAAAACAGTCACAGAGAAATCGCCAAAAAGCTGTTAGGAATATAATTGAGAATACGCCTCCAAGCCCTCATGAAATAAATCCTGAAGATCAACTTCAACCGACGACACCACCTCCTAGTCCTGCCGTGTCTTCGAAAAATGTGAAGATTAGAAGATCTAAATTATATAGAGAAAATTTAAAATTGCAATCTGAAAGCAAGAAGTGGAAGAAACAGTTTGAAAAATATAAAAAGAGAGCTTATCGGTGAGAAAAAGAATTAATTAATTTGAAAGAAAACAGGAAGAAAATATTCGTCATTATGCTAGTCCCTATGAAAGCTTTACTGCCATATGGGATATGCGATTATTAATTTTCACGGGTGTATTGTAATTTGTATTAAGTAGTTTTATAGTTATTTGTTAGTTTTTAGGTTGTTTATTATTTTATTATTTCCTTTCATTTCTTTTTATTACTCTTTGTTTTACTTATTTTAATAGTAGTTAGTAAGGTAGTTGTAATAGTAGTTTAGTTAGTAGTATTATGGTAGTAGTAATTTTGTTGTGTAGTTTTAATTAGTTTTTTATTTTTAATCCATTGGATTAAAAATAAATTTAATGGATCCGTTGCAGCTGATTTTGGCTCGCAATTTTAATATTTGGAATTACGCGTGCGCAATTCGTGATAAGGAGACCGCTGTCGCAGCAGCCAAGGCATGGCTGATTATACCGGCCCGGACGCCCCGGTATCCGACATGCCGGGGCAATATATCTAGGGAGCCCAAACTTAGTTATAAACTAGGGTATCGGCTAAGGTGCTGGAGGTGCGCTAGGGAGGGCAGGCCGTCTGTTAGGTCGCCTCTAAAAATACGTTTTTCGAGAGGGCATACGTAAGCGTACTTAATACGCTACGTTTAATGTTACATTTTTTAAGAAAAGATAAGGTGTCGCAGGAGGCAATAGATGTTGGGGTGACAAAAAAAACCGCCATACAAACCTACCACTACCTCAGAGAGGTGTGCGAGATAGCAGAAGCCCACGATAGGGAATTGCTCGGTGGGAATACTGACATCGTGGAAGTTGATGAGACCAATCTATACACCAGAAAATACCACAGGGGCCGGCTGTTAAGGCGGCAAACTTGGACGTTTGGATGCTTAAGCCGCCTTACCAAAAAAAATCACGTGGAGCTTATCCCTGACAAGTCGCGTATGACTCTGGACCCTATTGTAGAGGCAAACGTCCGCACAGGCACCTACATAATGTCGGACACCGGGCACCGAGCTTATGACAATATACATTTGCGCTTGGGCATGAGGGGTCACTCGTCGGTGAATCATAGCGTCAACTTTGTAGGGGGGACCGTTGATATTCCGGTTGACGCTTCGTTAGGAGTACTGGCCCCAGGCGGGAATGTCAGGGTTAAGATTCACACCAACACCATAGAGCGTCAGTGGCGCGAGTTAAAACAACACTGTCGGTCTTGTAGGAGCCAGCGTCGCATTAAGTGGTACATGGGGGAGTATATGTACCGCCACAATATTCTGAAACAACTCCCATCAGAGGCGGCCCGATTTCGCCGGCTCTTGCGGGATATGCATAGTGTATCCCGGATTTGGTAAAAGGGGCATTAAAATAAGAAATTGTCGGTGTCGTGACCCAAATGTCGCAAAAAATTGAGAATTTACAGTAAAAAAAAATTTGCTCGAAAAATTTTCTGTTTTTACATACATCGCAGAATGACCTTCATTGCACATTTTCAGGCTGACCTGAAGTCCTAGGCAAAAAGTGCCTAGATGGTTTTAGTCTTATTTTTAGGTATTCTATACGATGGAAATGAAAAACCCGCATTTTCAGAAATTTTCCTAAAAACCTTGCACACCCTTTGCTACACTCCAAGTCCAACCCTATTTCTTACTTCCGGATTTTCAGCTCACATGTCCATCAACAGGTTTTTATTAATCAACAGGTGGTTGCATTTTAACAATAACCTGGCTATGTGTAATTTGCAACTATCGCATAGCCAGGCGAAATTGTTTAAAGTGCAACCAATTCTAGTACATTTAAATAACAAATTTAGCACACTGTACAGATTAATCAAAACATTGCGTTAGATGAATCTCTAACGCAGTGGAAAGGATGGTTGGATATAAACCAATTTATACCTAACAAAGCTGCTGCAGTAGGCATAAAAACGTTTGAGATTTGCGAATCTCATACTGGCTATTAGTGGCGGTTTGAGGAGCTCCAGTTGGGTCTATAGGAAAAGTACATCCATCGGGTTGGATCCAAACTCACTTATTTACAGAATGGTTTCAACACTTTGTAGAATACGTAAAACCAACAGAAGCATCCCCAGTGCGCTTGATTCTCGATGGCCATTACAGTCACACCAAAAATATAGAGTTGATAAATCTAGCAAAACAACATTAAGTGACGATATTGTCACTACCACCTCATTGTACGCATAAAGTTCAACCACTGGACCGCACTTTCAAGGGACCCTTAAAATCCTATTATAGTGAAGAAGTTCGGGTGTTTCTCAGAGAAACTAATAGGCCCTTAACACCATATTATTATGACGTTGTTGAGTTTTCGGAAAAGCCTACATCCTGGAGAAATTGCTGCTAATGGATTCAGAGCTGGTGCCGTTTAATCGATATATATTTACTCAAGCTGATTACATGGCCGCTGCTACAGATTTTTAAGAGGATCAAGACCGTGAAACAATTTCTACGACGATCGCCTCACCCATGAATGATTCTTTGCATTATACAATATATCTCCAACTGGATGGAGTGTCACCGAGGAGGTGAGGTTCTTCAGGATGGCACAACAGCTACACAGAGGAATTCTTATCCCTTGTGTTGTCATATCTCGCCCCCATGGAGGTGCGCTGTATCTCAGGTCCTCGGACTGCCACACCTGGGGTTAGAACCACATATCCTGAGCCCGAGTCTACCAACCAGGGGATCCTTGCCGTCACTCTGTCCGCACTGATGACACTAGCAAAACCCATAACCCCCCAGAACACATCCGCCTACGCCAAGCGATGGAAAGCGGCCCTTGCCTCAGCTAAGGTGCAGGACCTTGTCCCCACGAGTCTTGGTCTGGGATCCTGACTCTTGAAACAGAAATACCTACCCACTTCTTGGAAACAAAAGACCGTAACAAGAACACATCAATGTTTGTTTTTTAATAACGAACTTACTTTGCTATCATATGTGCCTCCAAAGCTAAGTAAAGGAAAAAAGAAACACGTTTTTTTGCTTTCCACTATGCACTACCAAGCAGACCAAGACAAATCTGTGAATTCACCAGAAATAATAAGTGTTTATAATCAAACGAAAGGAGGAGTAGATACTTTCGACCAACTTTGTCATACGTATAGAGTTTCTCGTAAAACTCGCCGCTGGAGTTTTCTTGTCTTTACGGAATTTTGAATATTGTCGGAATTAATTCTATTTTACTACTGCATTCAAGTAACGCTACCGGTAAACAAGTTTTCAAGAATACACGAACTTATCTGAAGACTCTAGCTTTTGACCTTATAAAACCTCACTTAGAGGACCGATTTTTATACAAAACTGCCGATGCATCTCCAGATAAGTATTGGAGGTATCTTAGGAAAATAGCGGTCTTCTGAAACTCCGACCCCTTCTAATTCCAATTCTGGAAGGTGCTCATTTTGTCCCAGAACAAAAGACCGTAAATCACGCACTCGTTGCTATAAATGTAAAAAAATTATATATATAGAGCACCAGACAAAGATTTGTCAAAATTGTTAAAAAAACTTTCTTTTATTTTGCCTAATTAATACTATTGAGACTGAAATAAGTGCCATAAACGTCCTATGTAAGTTAATTCATAATAAATGTTTATTCTCATTCGAAAATGATGTTTTATTTACAGGGGCACACCAGCACCCCAGGGTACTGTTACTTAAAGTCTAATATGGGTACGGTTCTAGGGTTAAACCATCAACTTTTTATATAACAATCTATGTAATTTAAAACAAATAAATGTTGTCATAGTTTTCGTAAGCCGTGGCAGTATTATTACTGTGCCGCCCTGCGCGGGCGCATCAGCCACTCGTGATGTGGCGGAAGAAAAGACGCGCGCTGTTCTAGTTTGGGATAAGACCGAATAGAATAAGCCTGTAAGTATGTTTACTTTAATTTTTATTAAATGAATAAATTAATTATGTTTTAACGCGTTGTGTTAAATGATGACCAAAAATATAAATACTACAATGAATATACACTGAAAGAAAACTAGCAGAAGAAAAAGAACCCTGAAGTAAACCAGTAGGAGGAATTTAGTTTCATGTATTACTTTCCAAATGGGGAAACCAAAGAGAAAGTATGCAAAAAAAATTTTTGTACTACCTCGTAGTCGTGTGTAACTCTTTACTGAGTCGACTCAGTGAGTCGTTTCTTCAAACTGATGCACTGAAACGTATCTCGAAAGTATACAAATAGTGTATCTGAATCTGAATCATTCATTCTGCTCTTTCGGATCTCGTTCCTCGGTTGGACTTGGAACGCGGCTATACATGAACTCTCTCACTCATGCATCGGCTGATCCGAAACGTCGCGACGCGCGGCGATCTCGCTCTCTCGCGTTGCGAGACGCGACGAACTATATTTAAGTATATTGCTGTGCCCTAGCAGGGTTCATGTATGAAACCTACCTTTATATGTAACAACTTGTAAACTACATGAATGCAATAAATGATTATGATTATGATTATGATTATGATGAGTTTGCGTCGAGTCGTCTATCTTTTCTTCTTTGCGTACGAGTAAAAGAGATACAAAATAAATTTGATGACGAATTCGCCGCGCACTTGTCGCATCGTTTGTTTATGTTTTCTTAGTTGACCTTTGTTTGCGCAAGTAAAAACTTAGTTTTCTTAATTAATTATTGAAGTGCACGTAAAGTTTATGTTTATGTAGTTTTAAATATGAAATAGTGTTGTAATTAGGGTTGTAAATAACTTTAAAATATACTGTTAAATAATAAGTTATAAAATGGCTCCAATTAAAAAGAGAAGTGCTATATGGAATCATTTTAGTGAAATTGACAATAATAAAGCTAAATGTGGATATTGTGGGCAAGTAATGGCAATTCCAAATAAGTCTGTCGGTAATTTAAATAGACACATGAAATTAAAACACCCAACGATCAAGATTGATTCGCGTTAGTGATTTGATTTCTGCTTCACTTCCTCTGCTCACTTTTAAATCCTGATGAAAATCAGCAACTGAAATATAAAGAGCATATTATCCGTAAAGATGAAGGTGATAAAGAAAGAGCAAAATACAGACAAATCAATTCCAAAAACGCAAATACAGCTGTTGTAACCTTTGATTTGGAAAATATTTTAAGTTTACCCAAAGCGAACATCTCTTGTATTTATTACACTAGTAAACGCAGTTTATAACTCGACTGGACACTGTAATATAGACAATTCTGCTACTAACGCTATCTGGGATGAAACAAAGACCGGACGAGCTGGAGATGATAGAGCCAGTGCACTAATCTAAATTTTAGTGCACGTTGTCGAGAATTTTCTAAGCAACATAACTAAAATTACATTACGGAAATCGAACAAAAATTTGGAATGGAAATGTTCAAGAAGTAGACTGTGTGCACAGCGAGACTAATAGAGCGAAACTTAAGACACAAAGAAATTTATAGCCCTCTTGAATTAATGCGGGAATTATAAAAAAATCAATCAAAAATTAAATATGCTGGGCACGGACTTTTACTCCTTTCATGACTAGGCTATAAAAAATGACGGAGGAGGCTATAAGAATTGACAAATATTTAAAAAAAAAACAGGAAGAAGAATTATTTTACATGGCTAACAAGTTAAAAGCAAATCACATTTTTATAAAACAAAGATAATGAATGTTCGCCTTGCAGCACAATTGTTCAGCGTGTGTGTTGCTGATGCACTTTTGTTTTGTGAAAAAGAATTAGATTTGTCGGAATTTAATGGATCAACTGCAACTTCGAAGTTTATTTCACTGATAACGACGTTTTTGATATATTGGATTCCCGGTCACGTCAAATTGGATATAAAAGAGCATTTAACTATGAAAACTTTGAGAAAGCTTTTCGAAAAATGGATGAAGCTCAAAAGCTTTTGTTGAGCTTATCAGCCTATGTAAAAAAACGCAACGGGGAGTCGCATAAAATTTAATTAGTAGATTCTCCTCGATACACGGGTTTTTTAGGATTTTTGATCTGCATTGAGAGTACCAAATCTATCTTTCAAGATTTAATACAAAACCAACAAAATGGCCTCAAATATATACCACTACATAGGATAAGCCAAAATCACATCGAACAATTTTTTTCCATAGTAAGAAGTCATGTTGATTATTGCGATAATCCCTCAAGCTCCCAGTTTAAAGCAATTTATAAAAAAAATCTTGTTAATACAGAATTAACACAAACGAGAAACGGAACGAACTGCATTCCATTGGAAAAAATACGATACTCAATTGCACATCTGCACGATGTAACGATTAAATTTATACAGTTATATAAACTAAATCCGTGTCTATGGAACTTAAAATCACCTGAATACAAGATAAAGCAAAAACGGGATGCAGCATATAATTCCATAGTTAATGGAATGAATTTAACGGGATTCGGTACACTAAAAGTTAAAAACAAAATAAAAAATTTACGGTCGACGTACCAACCAGAAAATAAAAAAATTCAAGAATCTAAGAAATCCGGAGCGGGTCTCAGTAATGTGTACACTTCTAATATTAAATGGCTGAAAGAGATGGAAGAGGTGTTTTCAAAAGATTTAAACAAAAATGTTTTTGAAAACGTAAGTATTTTTTATTGTTACTTTTTTAAGTTACAATGTAGATAAGGGAGACTGGGGACACTTGAATCCCTATTTTTATTTTTATCGCTCGTTGAGTGTATTATACTTACCGGTTTACAATTTCAATATTTATCAAACATTCGAAAGGGCAAAGTTATTTTTACATTTCCGGTCATAAATTAATAAATAATCAACTTTTGACTGCACGGATAGCCGAGTGGTATAGGTCACCACGCTAATTACCACTGTGCGCGACGTACTGCGGGCTCGATCCCCGCATGGGACAAGTATTTGTGTGATCCACAAATGCTTGTTCCAAGTCTGGGTGTTCATTGTGCATGTGATTTTAATGTTTGTGGAACCCCCGCGACACAAGGATGAAATTCTTTAGTGCGGGCGTCGTTTTTTTTTTAAAGAAATAAATAAATAACTCTTCCTGATATAATATCAGGGAGAGTAATTTTCGGCCGCATTACCATGAAAAAATACCAGTTCACCGTACATTTGGGAGATTTCTACTGTTATTACCGATTTAAATATCTATTACATCGTTAAAATAGGGTAAACCAAGGTATAACTGGCCACTACCAATAACTAGCCACTTGGTACTTTATCTATTTGAAATAAGAATAATGTTTTGTTTGCGCCATCTATGAATGTATGAAACGAATGCCTTGTCATTCGTCATTCATAGTAGTTCAACTTTTTTTAGCTACAGATACCAAAGCAAACGGCCATTTTATGACAGTTGGTGTACGTGTCTCGACATGTAAGTTGTCTCACTACGTAAATCTTAGTGGCTAAGTTATTACAAATAACTCATAATTATGATGTCTATAAAGTGTAATATTGTGTATTTCCTTTTAAGAAGAATAAGTAAACTCTAATCAGAAACTGGCTGGCATAGGTGGCCAGTCTGTGGCCAGTTACTAATCTATTTTCTTATATTGTTTACAGTTCATAGAAACTTAAGTAAAATGTCTAAAAAACGACATTACGGGAAAGAAACAATTGATAAGGCTCTTAAATTTATTGAGAATAAAGAGGGTTCAATTCGACAGGCGGCAAAACAATTTGGTGTGCCTAGAGGTAGCCTCAAATTCAAAATTCAAAACCCTGACACGAAGTTTAAGTCTGGACCAGATCCAGTGCTAACTGAAGCTGAAGAAATCAGTTTATGTGACTTCATCATACAACTGTCAAAGCGTGGCTTCCCAAGAAAGAAGGAGGATATCCAATTGTGTGTACAAAATTTTTGCAACAAAATCCGAGACCCAACCCTTTCCGAGACAACAAACCGGGAGATGTGTGGTTTAAGGCTTTCTTGTAAAGACACCCTAATATTGCTATTCGAACGTCACAAGGAGTTACCAATGCAAGTGCTTGTGTTTCTGATCAGGATATTAGGAATTGGTTTTAGGAAATACAGCAGTATATTTTACAGTTACTGTTCCGGCTACGACGTCACAGCCGGCCCCGGGTACCAACATCTCGCGGCAAACGCCGGCGCGCCCCGCTGCGGCAGACGGCGCTGCAAACATCACGCGGAGGGAGCGCGGCCAATGCCGGCGCGCCCCCCGCTGCGGCAGACGGAGCTGCCAACATCACGCGCCTCGCGACCGAGCGCGAGCGCATGCGTGCGAAAGAGAGCGCATGCGCGCAGGAGGGAGCGCGACAAACGCCGGCGCACCCGCTGCGACAGACAGAAGCCTCCGAGCCTCGTTCAATTCGCCGTGCGCTCCGACCGCGACCGCACGCGCGCACAGACCACACCACGACTACAGACAACCGCCTGATCAGAATTCAGTTCAGATAGTTATTCAGTCAGATAAACCTAGTTAACAATAATAATGTAAAATGTACCAAAAATACAAACCTTGTAACAAACCCAGTGTTTAAAGTTTTACTTAACAGGTTAAGTAAAACTTTAAACACTGGGTTTGTTACAAGGTTTGTTACGGTGCTCTTCCCACTCTCGGAAGGATTTCATATCTTATTTCTTTGACATAATGTAAATTATGAGTGTGTCCCAGTGGGCAGTAGGTTGCCCTAAACTTGAGAGTGCACACGAGTTTTTGTTTGTAACATCTACATAATCTAATATGTACTAGATTCTTTGTGAGATTGTTCCAAGCTAAAAATTGCATTTACATGATTGTTTGTTAGAAGTCTTTCGTTATCAAATCTGTTTAATAATAAATTCCAAGCTATGTCATAGTTGTCTGCTTTAAGGAGTCTACACACCAAACCCGCCGACCCGCCGACACAGCCCGGCGGCTTGGTGTCGGCGACTTTGCTTCAAGAATCATGTCGGCGACTCGTACCCGCGCGTGCAAGTCGGCGACTTGCGTACGCGCACGCTCAGTTGCCCGCCGACACTCCAGCGATAGTGACGTGCTTGTGTTTTTTTTGCGATTTTCTGCAATAATGGAATGGGACGAAGAAACCACTCTAAAGTTAATAAATTTGTATCATATAAAGGAATTATTATGGAATCCAAAACACTTGGATCACAAATGTAGACCTAAACGTTTTGATTCACTAAATGAGATGGCAAACGAATTAAATACAAATGTCACAGAAATAGAACGGAAGATAAAAAATTTGACGAGCCAATATTATAGAGAAAGAAAAAAGACGATTGAATCAAAAAAGTCTGGAACCAGCGCAGATTCTGTTCATGAGAGCAAGTGGTTTGCCTTTAAATCTTTGAATTTCTTGCTCAATAAAAATAAACCTACTGGAACAATCGATACGGTATGGTAACATTTCAGTGATGTTGTATTATTTTATTTCTAACCTAATTATTAGAGCACACAAGAATAATATGTAAGCTTGGCCCGAGTGAAGAGAGGCGCGCGGTAAATAAAGACATAGGTACTTATTTTATCTGCCTTTGTTGTTGCGCTGCCGCTATTGTTATTGCACCGAAATATTTCCTAAACAAATTATTTCTTGGAATGGCATGTGCACAGATATAATAGTCATTGCAAATGTATTTTTTAAAAACTAACAACTCTTTTCTCAACAATCTTTTAATTTCGCCGAATTTCTATTATAAACCGAGAGATTCCGTACCATTTTCTTTTTTTTTTTTTCTTTTTAGGTTGTTTTAGAAATATTATTATTAATTATTATTTACATTGATAATAATTATCAATGTAAATAATAATTAATAATAATATTTCTAAAACAATTAGTATTAGGTATGATTTATGACCATTGTCTTTTTTTTCATATATTCCGTGCGGTGTACCTACTCGCGGGTAAAAGCTAGTGTATAATACATTTCATAAGTAAACTGTTGGTGATTCAAATAAAATATTATTTCAGGAGATAACAGCAACTGACAATAATGCCCAACATGCGGACAATGATGCTCAACATGGGGAAAACGATTCACCTCAAACGTCAAACATCATTCCCCAAGCGAATAAACGTTATAAACCTAATCCAAGTAATGAGATGGTGTCGGAAGCATTAAATTTAATGAGAACAGTCAGTCAACGGACAAATCAAAAAATAAAAGATGAGGACGATTTGTTTAGCGAATATATTGCGACACAACTTAGAAAATTTGATAAAACAACAAAGGCAATAATAAAACATCGGATTAACAATATCTTTTTTGAAACCGAAACTGGATATCGTTCAGACATGTTCGAAGCTTCGCCAAGACCTTCTACTTCCCATAGTCATCCAGGATATTATACAATGGATCAATGTGATGTAAATTCCTACTACTCATCATCCAACTCTGCCGTAACAAACCCTGTTTCACCGCCTCTTGGTGAACCTTCAACATCTTCAATTGAACCTTCGTTACGTGTGTCGCTTCAAGAGAGTGGTGATATTGAGAACATATTATCATCTATTGAGTCAGATAAATAGGTTTATTCCACAAATCCCCACCGTATGCACTCTGAGAATAACCCTATCACCTGATGCGAGATAACGTTATGTAGGCACAAGTATTTCGTCTTAATGTTGTTGTCATAGAATCGTCATAGTATACTCAAAATGCATAAAAACATCAGTGGGGATTTCGCGGTGGGGATTTATAGAATAACTCGGTAAATAAAACCACTTATAAATGAACAAAAACAAGTGATTTACGAAGTTTTTAATACAAATTATAATAAAAATACAAGTACTAATACAAGTATGAGTTTCATTAAAACTTACGAGTTAGTCATTGATCATTCTGCCATGGTAATCTCCCGACATCGGAAAGAAAATATTGAACCAATTCTGTCCTTATAACCTCAGGAGATTGTGTCCTTGTAACCTCAAGGGAATGTGTATTGTCTTGTCTAGGCAAGTCAGCAAACAAATTATTTTCACGTGGTTCCCTGCGCCAATCTCCTGGATTGATTTCTCCCCTAATATTTTCAGTATCATATTCATTTTGTTGTATTATACCATGTCGTTTTACATAATTGAACAAATGAATACATGCCAATGTTACAATAGTAACTTTTTGTGGATTTAGCTGGATGGGTTTGTTAAATATCTTAAATTGTTTTGTTAACTGTCCAAATACGTTTTCAACTACTCTTCGACCTCGACACATGCGATAGTTGTACACTCTCTTGGGAGACCCTTTCGCATGATTACCATCGTAAGGTTTTAAAATATTGGTTTGTAAAGGAAACGCATCGTCGCCCAAAAAAAAATTGGGTACTGGCATATTTCTTCCAGGTAGAGGTTTTTTATCTGGCAAATTTAAATCATTATTATATAACATTCTGCATAATGAAGAGTTAGCAAATACACCACCATCGGAAATGCGACCCTGGCACCCCACATTAGCGTATAAAAACTTATAATCTGCATCCACTAATGCAAACAGTACAATACTGAAATACATTTTATAATTAAAATAATCGCTTCCACTTCGTGCTGGACATTCAATTCTAATGTGCTTTCCATCCATAGATCCAACACAATTAGGTACATTCCATCTACTCAGATATCCATCTGCAACTTTTGTCCATTCGTTTGATGTTCGTGGAATCTGAAATCGGAAATGTGCTCGGTGATAGGATAGCCATTTGCCTACTTATATAGTAATTTTTCGGAACATAGTTTTTCTGGAAGATTAAAGAAAGTTAAACGCCCATATATGTACCTTCACATAATCCGAAAGTCCATCTACGATAGCTTGGCACACTTCTGGAATAATGTAGGAAATAAGTTGAGGAGATACTTTAAAGGTGTCACAAAGACTGTTGAATGAATCTCCCGTAGTCAGGTATTTTAATGTTAATGATAATCTGTCCGTTGGTGAAATTGCACTTCTGTAATTTGTATTTTTTTTAACTATTGTGGGTCCAACAATGCTTAGTAAATATTCAAAGTCGGTAAATGTTAACGACCTAAATGTCTTAAAATGTAAGGGTCTTTTTACAATCAAATCGTCTGTTCTTAAATCTTTTATTCTAACACTGTTACTGTAACGACTGCGACTCATTAAGCTTGGTCTAACCCAACACTGTCGTTTTCTCTTCAGGGACCCAGCTAAAATTATTCCACATGCTGCTATTATTAGATCAGCATCAGTATCCATGTTTATTGTAGGCTGCAATATTCGAGAAAAACAACACGTCACGTTCGTACACACTGCAATCACTAACTAAAAAAGTTGTACTGATTTCTTGCCGCCGACTAACTCACCGACACAGCCCCATGACACATGTTGGCGGGTTGGCGGGTTTGGGTCGCCGACACCAAGCCGCCGGGCTGTGTCGGCGGGTCGGCGGGTTTGGTGTGTAGACTCCTTTAAACTCTAGACTTTGAATAATTAAGGCTGCACTGCCTTTTAAAAAGGGACGCAAGTAGTGAGATTTGTTGATTTGACTAATAGTTTTGTTATTGTGTATTAATGAAATATACATAACGGCGCGTGACTTAATTTAATAATGAAAATCAGTTAATTTTAAGAGTTGTGATTTATTTTGTTATTTTTTAATCATTCGTAATTATTTTGTTATTTTTTAACGATTAATCGATTTGAATTCGACTAAATGGTAATTTTAATTAAGAGCGGGTAACACCGAATGGAGTTGCGTCTGTCATAGCGGGCGAACGACATGTCAAATTCATTCAGTCTTTGACAGCCGTTGCACGTGGTGGTCATTCGCAAACCCATTGGCTCTAAATCGCTAATTATTACTGCAATCATTAATTGTTTAAGGAATTTAAGTGTCTGTATAATTAAAGTAGTGGACAATCAACGCTATAGTGTGTTTATTTCAACGTTTCCTTAAGTCTAACGCCTACTATGGATTCCCGTGCTGACGAACTCATTAATCAGCAATCGGATGCAACAGCCCGGTCTCCCGACGCACAGTGCGACCGGAACGGGCTCACTGTCTCAAAAATGTGTATCTCTTTTGTCTTAAGTGATAATAACTTGAAATTTTCTACATATGTTATTGAATTAATGGGCTTTATAATTAAACAAGTTTGAACTAATTAAACTATATACTTTATTAGATAAAACGATTTGAAAACAGAAATGTTAAAAATATTATACAAAAACACATAATCATGAAATAATAAGTATTTATAAAATCAACCATAGATAATATATTCATCAAATCATAGTATAAACCATTTATTTTTATAATTATTAACTATCAGTTATACCCAAGAGCATTTTGGCTTCATCAAACAATTCCTTGTTAACAGTAATGTTAGGTGTTCTAAGGCTTGAAATATATGGATCTGATGTAAACAATAATGAATGTAGAACATCTTCATTAGTTGCTGAACGAGAACATTTCCTAGAATGGTGTAATCGTTATCGTCTGTAATCTTTGTTCCTCGCTTCTTGTGCATCTTCAGACAATTGGCCTATTGGTAAAATTGCGAAATGTATCTGCGAAACTTTCTCCATGAATAAGAATTTTATGGAGAGAGGATGGCATATAATACCAACTATATTTATTTACGTATATTTGAGCTGTATCCATTGCATATTGACCGAAATTTGTAGCATTTATTGCAATTCCAGATGACATTGTTTGTAGAATAATATATAGCCGTTTTTAACTCTTCATCAACACCAGTAATATTATTTAAGGATTCAACGGTTTACTCACGCGCATTCTCGGGAACGCCCGACTAGTTTCAGACTCAATAGGAGTCCTTAATCATGAGCTGACGTCGGCAATGTGCGACCAGTAATATTGGCTGCACATTGGTAGTTTGAAAAAAATCTTCGCGCAGTATTTCCATCATTACTGTTACCAGTTCCTTGTCGGGGTTTTTCTCAACCGAAACCCAACAATGCTGTTAACATTGTTGTTATAGCGAAAGACTTAGATAAGATGATGGTAGCTTACCAGGCAGACTTAGAACAAGCTCAACCACTCACTAAACTGAGCAGACATTTTTTCCTCTGCTTAGAATCGAACCCGGAACCATGCCTAAGTCATGTGATCTTACCATTTGACCACAGACCTTCTCAGCCAATATTATTTTTATCGCATCCATTTTGAGATTATTATTACAAAATAATTAAATTGTACCCAAAATTTTGAATTTTACCTTCAGATATACTTTTGTGTCTAACAAAAAAAAGGATTAAATGGAGAACTTTTTTTTTGTTTATTTGTAAATTAGAGTAATCAAGTATTTTAATAAGCTAAATAACAGAGCAGCGGCAAACAGCGCTAAACTTTGAATCTCTATTTGAAAACTAAAATAAACTTAAACAGTAACGGGCACTTTAAAACGAAAATAACATCTTGCATATATTATAAATTATTTTGTTTGTATTTTAAATAATTACTTCAAGATTTACGCTTTCCAAAAATGTATAACACTAATATAGTTCTGAATAAAACATTCCCATAAAAAATATTTGAATTGTCTACATCAATAATTCAGTCGAAACAATATTTTCACTCTATGCACTTCAACCATTCACTATGGTAATTTGGATGTAAAGCCAAAAAAAAACATCGAAATTCAATAACCTGTACATTAAGCTAATGATTTTCATCAAAAGAATTCGTGAAGACCTATTTTCACAAAAATCATTTTTGAGATGGCGTTGTATGGAGGGTAGCCACTGTGCGACGTCCCGTTATACATATCTCTAAATCCGAGCCAGTGCTGAAAGTTGCCGTCGAAGGAAGGCAGGTTGATTTTAGGTAGTCTCACGAAACCCTGGTGTGCGCCCTCGGCCCCGCTGTCGGAGGCGTCGGAGTCGCGTCGCGCCGCGCCGCCTTGATCACGTCACGGCGCCTCGCAGCCGCGTTGAGCTGCGTGGTGGCCTGCGCTAGCAGCGCGAAGAGCCTGTCATCGAACTGCATGCGCTCGTCGTAGATGCCTTCATCATCGGAGTCTGCTAGCACCTCGATCTCGGTCTGAATTTTATCAAATTGCAACGCTAAGGAATCCATTTTGGAATAACGGCATTGTAGTTCTGCGATTTGTGTTTCTGTTAGTGATTCGATACATGGTAACGATTTTAGAAAGTTATTGAAATGCGTAATTTAGCTTTAACGCTAGCACGTGTTTTAATGAGTTTCATTTTGAATGCAAATAGGTAGCGAGCCTATGCAAGTATATAGCGACAAAAGAAAAAAATGCAAGCGTGTGCAGAGGGCGAAAAAAGTTTCACAGCATTAAAAATGCGGGTGGCAATCGGCTGTAAAACAATCAATTGGCCACGCGGCAAGTTCGTGCAAATAATTAAAGAAAGCGAGTGAAGAATGTAGTACCTAGTCACACATGAGAATATGCCACGCCATGCACGTGTAGCGCTGTTCTAATGGAATTGGAAATTGGAATTTTGGAAATAAAGAAGGAAATTGGATCGATCTCACTCTTTCCTGTAGTTTTCTGACTTGTGATCTTGATCTTGTTGTGCACGTGGCGTCGCCATTTTCTGGTTCGTTTTTTCGCGGTAGAAGGACCACCATCACATCCAGCCCATGATGGCTAACTTACCACTTGACAGAACGCACTTGGAGTTTCCTTTCCTACACACAGGAATTGACTATGCCGTCACGGACCTCACCAAGGAGGCATTCCTTGCTGCTCTTCATCGTTTCATGAGTCGCCGTGGCAGGCCACAGACCATCTCATCAGACAATGCCACTACCTTTGTTGGGGCAAGCAAAGATCTCCACTCATTCTTTCAAACATATTCAGGTGACATCCAGACACAAATGTCTAACCAGGGTATAGACTTCAAGTTTATACCACCCTACACTCCGCACTTTGGCGGGCTATGGGAATCGGCTGTAAAATCGGTCAAACATCACCTTAAACGCATCTTAGGGTTAACACATCTCACATATGAGGAAATGTCAACCTGCCTAGCACAAATAGAGGCTGTTCTAAATTCCCGACCTCTTCATCCTCTATCTACAGATCCTACAGACCTGTCCTGCCTTACACCTTCTCACTTCCTCATTGGACGATCTCTCTTAACAGTTCCGCATCCACCACTCATTGACGTCAACATGGGCAGACTACAGCGATACGAACGAATAGAAAAGCTGAGACAACACTTCTGGCTCAGATTCTCAGACGAATATATAACTTTACTCCAACAGAAATGTAAATGGCGAACCGGTGCCGGGCTGACCTCAAGGTCGGAGCTCTGGTGCTGATCAAGGACAGGCATCAACCACCGCTGCTCTGGCTGCTGGGTCGAGTGGTCAAGCTGCACCCGGGGCCGGACCAGATCAGCAGGGTGGCCGACCTGCTCACAAGGAAGGGCACCATTCAGAGGGCCGACAACAATCTGTGCCCTCTTCCTGTCGACTCTACATGTTGACTCATCAACCCCCGGGAGCATGTTCCGGCTACGACGTCACAGCCGGCCCCGGGTACCAACATCTCGCGGCAAACGCCGGTGCGCCCCGCTGCGGCAGACGGCGCTGCCAACATCACGCGGAGGGAGCGCGGCCAATGCCGGCGCGCCCCCCGCTGCGGCAGACGGAGCTGCCAACATCACGCGCCTCGCGACAGAGCGCGAGCGCATGCGTGCGAAAGAGAGCGCATGCGCGCAGGAGGGAGCGCGACAAACGCCGGCGCACCCGCTGCGACAGACAGAAGCCTCCGAGCCTCGTTCAATTCGCCGTGCGCTCCGACCGCGACCGCACGCGCGCACAGACCACACCACGACTACAGACAACCGCCTGATCAGAATTCAGTTCAGATAGTTATTCAGTCAGATAAACCTAGTTAACAATAATAATGTAAAATGTACCAAAAATACAAACCTTGTAACAAACCCAGTGTTTAAAGTTTTACTTAACCCTACAAGCAGAAACAGTTACAATTACACCCAGACACAGAACAAATGATCGTGCTCATCACACAAAGATTCGTCCTGGGTGGGAATCGAACCCACAACCTCCGGTTTAGCAGTCAGGGTCCCTAACCACTCGGCAAACAGGCCCGTCAAAATTAAATAACATCTTTTTTTCTTAGCTCTGATTTATTTATTTAATAATTTATTTAATAATTTATGTACACTCAAAAAGCATAGGAACAATACAATATAAAAAACAAATGTACAAAGGTTCTGCTTAATTTGTGTCTTGTTTTTTACAAATTAAACAATTATTTGACACAATGCACAATAATTGGAATTGGTACCCTATTAAGTGAAAGGAGATATAATATGTGCACCCAAGCAGAATTTATAGGAGTCCCATCACTAAATAGAGCCGTGGTTAAAGGCCGAGATTCTCTTAGTGGTTAATGAATTAAAAGTTATTTAAATTAAGCCACTTAAGTAATGCATTTATCTTTCTAGGGTCAAAATTTAAATTTGTGTACATTTTCAGGAGAAGTTGCAAACCCAATTATTTTGTAACCAGTTTCAACTTCTACGCAAAATGTCCAACCTGCAATATTACAACCAGACATCATTGGTCATTATTCTGAATTTGTTCTTGCATGTTGTTGTTTTTTCTTAATTGTATGATTATAAAAATTATATTTACCTTAGTAGGTATCGTGGGTCAAATTTGACCCAGAAGCGAACATTTTCGGTTATAATTCTTTTAATACTCTATGCAACGACTGCTCGCTTCTACATATTCTCAGTGCGTCGCTAGCTGCGGCGGGGGGCGGACGTGCAGCGCTGCGGCTATCTTAGGAGCGGAGGTAAGTAGCCGTCTGGGTCACGTTCGACCCACGACACCAAATAAGTAACTTTTTTCACTGAGTGTAATTACTTACTTTTTTTGTTTTAGTGTTTATTTGTACTACAATGGAGGGCTTTTTGAACGATAGACAAATCGAGGAGTTGATGGACGACTTAAGTGATGATTTTGAATCGGAAAATGAAAGGACGCCAAATATAAACCAACTTTGTGACGACGAAATCATCAGCGATCGAGACAGTCCCGAACCTGTTAGTTGCTCAGAAGACAAGTGTATTTGGAGTAAGTTCTGAGGACAGTGAAAACGAAGAGAAGAATACGAGAATAAGAGAAAATACGAGGAACGAAAATACGAGAAATGAGAGCGAAGAAGATGAGGATGATGGAGGGCGGACGTCAAATTGTTATCGAGGTAAAAATCGTTACAAGTGGTCTAAAACAGCTCCAAGTAGATCCCGAACGAGGAGGCATAAGTTACACCATTTATTTTGCAACGGAAGACAGGGTATGCAAATTTTTCCAATGATCTAAAGAGGAGGATTGATAACATTTTGGAGCAAATACATAAGCAGCCGGAAAATCAATCCCAACTTGAAGAACCAGTTTCATCGACCTCTTCTGCAGCTTCAATTTCAAATCGGAAAAGGGCCAGATGCTACTTATGCGATTGGAAAAATGACATGAATGATTCTAAATGTTCACATATTATTTGTAACACACATTCCGTCCAAAATGTTATATGTTCCAGTTATGAGAAAGGATAAAGACTGAATTATGTTATTTTGTTAGTTTGGAAGAAGTCATTTTGGTTTTGGTTGTCATTTTTTTTATTTTATGCTGATCTCAGAAGTAATTAATTTTATTGTTATTATAAAGATATGAGAAGTGCCCTAAATATCTTTTAGTTAAAGTTTTTCTAACATTTCTATTTTTTTTTATGTTTTAAGTTCACACTAACCAAAAAGTGCCAAAAAATAAGGTTACAAATGCGTGTAAAACATGATATTTTTTTATATTCTAAAATTAAACAAAGTTAATTTTGTGAAAAAATATTTTTTTTTTTTCATAATTATCATATTTTATACAAATAATAAAAAAATCTACAATCTGCAAGATTGTTTGGTATGGATATCAAGGAGACACGGGGTCGCGCGGTCACACGCACCAGACGTGACGAGAATTTTTTGATTTTCATTTTTGATGGAATTTTTTTTTAAGTGCTGTATGCTTTGCACAGCCTTTTTCAGGCGAACCGTTGGTCCTAGACAAAACGTGTCCAGATGATTTCCGTCTTATTTTTAGGCGTTCTATATGATAGAAATGAAAAACTGACCATTTATAAGAATTTTCGTTTGCACACCCTAAAGTAAACGGCCCTACTCAAATCGCGAAAAAATTACTAGTCCCTGGTTTCCCTACCTTCAACTAGGAATATCCGTCGATTGGTGACCCGTAGCGAGAAAGTGATCAGAGTAAAAAGCAATTTTTACGTGATCTATACATTGGTATTGAAAAAAAAAACGATTTTTGGAACTTTTCTGTTTTCATGTATTTTTTCTGTCCCTAGCTAACCTCTGACTCGCTGTTGCTGGAGAACAGCTGACTCTAGCCAAAAAGAGATCAGAATGAAAAGCGTTTATTTTTTCCCCCTCTATACATTAGAATCAAAAAATTTTAGAATTTACAGTTAAAAAATTTTTAAGTGTTTTTACATACATCGCAGAATGACCTACAGTGCTCATTTTCAGGCTAACCTGAAGTCCAAGGCAAAAAGTGCCCAGATGGTTTTCGTCTTATTTTTAGGTATTCTTTACGATGGAAATGGAAAGAAAAACTAGGCATTTTCAGAAATTTTCATTTTTGATGAAAAAATTTCCTAAAAACCTTGCACACCCTTTGCTATGCTTTAATTCCAAGAAGATACACAAAAAATAGTACTAATTGAAAACCAGACTGTAGGTCAACATGATAATGAAAAGTATCTCTCATACAGATCTGACCGTCTCACAGTATGTCAGTTTGGAATGGTAAGATATCAGGCATCCTCTTATTGTTTCTTACTTTCTTAAGGTGCGTATAAATTAAGCGCGGCAAACCATCGAACATTGGCGCGCGCTGCGGCCGCGCTCTATGTAGACGGGATCGCCGCGCGCGGCGACGCGAACATTGCCGCGCTCGAACGTGCCGCGGGGCGATCCGCTCGCTGTCGGTTTTTTAGACCCCATCAAAGGAGCTTCAGTCGTTCGCTCGCGCGTAGTGGGGACGGTTGTAGTTTTGGTGATTTGGATCGCGCGGCAAATGCGTATATAGTGTATAGCGCTAAAGAATTTTTCGTTCGTGATGGATCACCTGCCGCGCGCGGCTGTCACGTCCAACTAAATTTATATCTACATATTGACTCGCGCGGCTGCCGCGCTTAATTTATACGCAGCTTAAGAAGCCGCAGCTCAAGCCAGAACAAGAAATGATTGTTACTTTGTTCATTTTAGGTTTGCAAACGTCGTAATGCCACACCATGTCACAATCATGTGAAATGCATTCTCTACAAAAATAATATTTGTACTGAAGATATGATGTATGGACAACAAAATGAACGTGTTGCAAAGAGCATGTTTATACAACAATATGGCAAAATTGTCAGGCCATCAGGTCTATTTATTGATGAAGACTTTGGATTCTTAGTAGCTAGCCCTGATGGTAAGATTATTCAATAATAAAAATATAAAAATAACTAGCTTTTGCCTGTGGTTCCGACCCCATGGATCTTGTGTGTCGCGTGGATTTTTTAATTTGGTTCAATGGCGTAGGCCTAAAAACTGTTCTTTTTTACAGGTATTATAGAAGCAGAAAATACTATTGTAGAAATAAAATGTTTTCCCTCCTTGAAAAGGAAATCTCAAAATATTAGAGAAGCATCAG
The DNA here is from genome assembly GCA_950381575.1 of Plusia festucae. Classification (NCBI taxonomy): domain Eukaryota; kingdom Metazoa; phylum Arthropoda; class Insecta; order Lepidoptera; family Noctuidae; genus Plusia; species Plusia festucae. Next base: position 3,600,775 of record OX494457.1, read on the forward strand.
AAAATAGATTTTTTCCTATTCATTTGGAAAATGGTGTTTTAGTTATGAACAAAAAGTATAATTATTATCAGCAAGTAAGTAACAAAGATAATTATTTCTTGGTTCATGTATGTATAATTAATATAATGTATTTCTTGGACTGTTTCTCAGCTATTATTATTTTGATTCTAGGTCCAGGGTTAATTGCGAATTACCAAAATGAGTAAATGTTACTTATAACGCGCGGTGCGAGAGGGTTAAAGTTAAGATGCCTCGCGCGAACGAACGGTTGGTTCTATTGTTCGCTGCGCCCGCGCCCGCGCCCTGCGTCGCCCGCGCCGCCCCCGGCGTCCGTAAAGGTTATAGCACATTATACCGGCACCGCAACTGCGCAGCTGCAGCACGGCGTCGCCTCGAATTTTAACTATGGCTAGCTGCCAGCGCGCTAACTACGCGTTGTCCGCAAGGTGCAAGCTCGCAGTCCGCGCGCCGGCAGCGACGTGTAAGCTCACAGTCCGCGCGGTGGCCGCGAGGTGCAAGCTTGCTGTCACCGCGAACTCAATATTGTTATATGGCATTTATATAGGCGCGAGAGGCGACGGTGGTGCGCCGCCGGCGACGTGCGACGACGCAATGACGTTTCGCTGCCGACTCGGAGTCAGCGCGTAATAAGCATGCCGTCGGCGCGCTGTGCGCACAAGGTCCGCTCGCTTGCAGCACGCGGACTGCGAGTCGAGTTGTGTGGTAGCGGCAAGCGCGCTGACTGCCCGCCGTTGGCTTTTTCATATTGACATTATGAAATATATTATACTACGCACGATTTAATGCTCTAAATTGAATGACAAGTTAATTGCTGGTTTGGAGCGGTGCTGTTGCGGTGCCGGTATAATGTGCCATGACCTTAAGTCGGCGTTGCGTGCTCGGCAGTCGCGTCCCGGCAGGGTTGCCAACTCTACGTCGTTTCACGTAGTTCTACGTACTTTAAGCCTTTCTTGCAAACCTACGAACTTTAGTCCCAGAATCTACGTATTTTCTATCAAAATTGTTCAAATTTGCAAAATAGACTGAATGGGCATAATTACCTTTACTTTCGCGAAAAAAAATTAATAAACGTTCCGTTTCATACTAACGCACACCCCTCGCCTCGCCACTCAACACGTCGCACCATTCATTTGAAACGGAGGAGCCATAAATTAAAAAAAAAATGAAATGTGTCGTGAGTCGTGACCGACCGCGTGTGGCGTGTGTAGTGTAGTAAACCGTCAAAGTGAATCTTCATAGCCTAAAAAAAATATTTCGAACTAAGATTTCGAAGGTGTTGTTTTATTTCGATATTTTTCAACTTCCTGCTCAATTTAATTGGATTCAATTATGGAAATAAGCAGTGACAGTGAGGAAGAGCAGAATGTTACTCCTACTAAAAAAAGAAAGCTGCATTATGAACAAAAATACTTACAATTGTGGGAAAAAGACAAAAATTATTCCAGTTGGATTAAAAAAAGCAACAAAGGAGATTACTATTGTTATTGTAATGTCTGTAAGTGTGACTTGAAATGTGGTGGAGGTAAAAGAGTTTTGACAAAGCATGCGGAATCTATTAAACATAAGAATAATATTAAAGGTTGGTGTGGTCTAAGTCTACTTACTTTACTGGTGTTTTTTTTGTTTTAAATTATTTACTTGCTTTTCTAATAAAGTGTAAGAAAGAATTAGGAAATGTAAATATTCTGAATGTAAGTTATTTAATCATCAGATGTGAAGGGTTATGGTTTCAGTTTCAGATTATTATTTTACAGCCAGCATTTACACATGATAAATGTGAAGTCCTGTTGATACTTTTGTTTTTACTTTCATTCAGGTGCAGTACTTCAACCTACTATTACTTCAATGGTGCCTGGGTCTGCATCAAAGTCATTCACAGATAAAATTAAGTCTGGAGAAATAAAGACAGCATGGCATGTTTCCTAGCAGAGCACAATCTACCATTTAGCTTAGCAGATGATCTAAAGGATCTTATACAATCAGTTGCCCAAGATTCAAAGCTTGCATCAGAATTAACTTTTGGAAGAACAAAGGCACATGCTATTGTTACAAATGTTACTGGTAAAGTAGCAGAAAACCAATTAATTGAAATATTACAAAAAAATAAGTTTTCACTAATAGTTGATGAGAGCACAGACAGATCATCAATTAAACATTTGGCACTTATTGTAAGAACTGCAGTTGATTTTCATGTTGAAGATAGTTCTCTATGTCTAATACCAGTTGTTGATGGTACGGCTACAGTTTTACATAATGCTTGTACAAAACATTTTGAAGAGAAGAATATTCCATACAAGGAAAATATGGTTGGATTTGCAGCTGACCGAACCAATTCCATGTTTGGACAACATCATTCCTTGTCAAAACTGTTTGCAAAAGATATTCCGAATCTGTTTATAATAAAATGTATATGTCACTCTTTTCATCTTTGTGCCTCATATGCTTGCAAAAAATTACCACGAGGTGTAGAGGACTTTGCTCGTGATGTTTACAACTATATACAGAATAGTCCAAAACGTATTGGAGACTACAAATAGTTTCATGTTTTGTAAATATTAAACCACATAAACTATTACACCCTGCCCAAACAAGGTGGCTGTCTTTGTTACAAGTTGTGAAAAGGCTTCTTGAACAACTACCAGCATTGAAACTATATTTTCAAAGTGCTGTGTTAACTGACAGATTACTTGCAGCTCAATCAATCCTTGATAAATGTCTGGAACCAACCACAGAATTATATTTAGAGTTTTAAAGTTTTGTGTTGCCATACTTCAATGATTTGAACAAAGAAATGCAATCTGAAAGTCCAAAACTCTACTTGCTATATGAAAATAATTTTATAACCTACAAGACAATATTGGAATGTTTTTTAAAGCCAGAAAATTTGGAATTAACTGAACAGGAAAAAACAAGCATGCAAGTCCATGACAAAGTTGCTGCATTGGAATTATTGGAATTAAAAATATTGAAAATTGATTTTGAAAAAATTTAAATCCATTTGACCATTCCACCCCTGGAAGACATTTACTTAGGAGGCAATGTTGCTGCTTTAATTATAATGAACAGAAACAGTATTCATCCAGATCAAATAAGACAGTTAAGAAAAAAATGTCTTGAATTTTACATTGAAAGTTTTAATCAAATAAAAAATCGCTTTCCCTTTGAAGATGAACACCGACAAAGATTGAAAAATTTTAGGTTTTTAAACCCCGACACATTGCTGGACTCAAATTTAAAACGTTCTGTACCGTCTATAGCTCAATTAGGGCAAATGTTTCCAGGTAATATGTTTATCATTAACTTCAAATATTTCATTTATGTATTGAGTCTGAATCTTAGTTAAAATAGATTAATTAATTATTTAAAATACCTTATTTCAATTAATTTATTCGTTTATAAATTAATTAATTAATATATTTATTTTCAGGATTATGTCCAACAAATTTAACAGAATTAGACCGGGAATGGAGAGCTCTGGTGTTGCAACAGAACTCTGCTTCCGCAACTGCAGAAGTTCCGCATGTTTTTTCACTTCCGTTTCTGCTTCCGCAAACTTTATAACAGAACTCTGAACGGAAGCGGGGAGAAAGCGATGAGGAACGGTGCAGCAGACGCGACGGCGGCACGGCGCGGGCGGTTGCGGGGGCCGCGCGTGGCCGAATGACACGAGCGTCGACTGTCGAGCGTCCAGACGCGCGTGCTGCCGATTAGTGCCGATAATTGCCGAATCCTTTCCGCGTATTTTGGGAGGGAGGGGCGCGCGGTAAACAAACGACAAACGTGTTACAACGAGTTCGTTCGTTTATTTAATTATTGTTTTTAGTTTAATATGCGCATCTCTGCGCCCCGTGACTTTGAGTAGTGACATTTTCAGTTGTTTTTTCTTCTGTTCTTATTTGCTTGATACCTAGTTGTATTTAGTGCAATAAGAGTGCAATTATGAAACCGAAAACAAGTCCCATTTGGAACTATTTTGATGAAATCGGCGACTCGAGTGCCAAATGCCGGAAACAAGTGGCGAGAATCTCACTCACACGGCAATGTTGATTGCAACTCAGTTGGGCGTGCAAATTGACGAGCGCGACATCGTGAGCGCGGACCGCGTCGGCGCTAGGCATGTTGACGCGACGAGTGCGGCCGGCCCAGTGGTGAGCCGACCGCGCCCTGTGGTCGTGCGCTTGGCGCGCCGCTGCTTGCGCGACGAGTTGCTGAGTGGGGCGCGCGTCCGACGGGGAGCAACTACAGCGGATCTTGGCATGACCGGGCCGGCGAGGCGATTTTATCTCAACGAACGGCTTACTACGGTTAATCGGCATTTATTTCGACGTGCGAGGGACCTGGGACAACGCTTTGGCTGGAAATTTGTATGGACGAAACGCGGCCGAATTCTTGCACGCTGTAAGCCTGGTGACCAAGTCTTGGCCATCCATAGCGAAGCGGATCTTAGCCGTGTCTTTGGGCCAGATGCGGAGATTGGTCCTATGTGATAAAAACTCTTACTATATCGTTTGTTATGATTTATTGTTTTGTAGTATATTAATTCCGTTCACTAAAGAAAAAAAAATTGGCTCTGTATGGTATAGGCATAAGTACGACGAAATCTTGGTAATGTTAACAGCATATACACGATTTGCTAAATTATTTAAATTAATTAATTGCATTTACATATTATTTTACTTGACTAATTACAAATTGCATTTATGTACTAGCGAGAGCATGCAGTTGTTGCGCGTATCATATCACATACTATATACATTTAATGAAAAGTATCTATTAGGTATGTACTTTGAGTTTATATACATAAATGCCGTGTAGTAAAAATTTGATGTTTGGTCTATTGAATGCTGGGTCTCTGGGTACGAACCATGATGAGTTAATTATTGCCATTAACAACTATCAGGTGGATATTATGGCAATCAATGAGACTTGGCTTCGGGAAGGGGAGGAAGGCCGAGCCCCGGCAGTGCCTGGGTATAAGCTTCGCCACATCCCTCGGCCTGTGACTATTCGGGGAGGACGCGGGGGAGGTGTCGCGTTCTATACAAAAACGGGTATTGCTGCGCGCGTGAAAATCCACCCAGAAAACCCTACAGTGGAACAGATGTGGATGTCTTTATCAGTCAGTTCTAAAAAAATATTAATAGGAACTGCGTATCGGCCTCCTTGGCTGGACATAGATACTTTTATTGACGCGATAACAGACAGTATGTGCGCCCTAGCTCCATATGATAACGTCATACTTTTAGGAGATTTTAATATTAATTTACTGGACTGTAACAGCACTAAATCAAAGAAATTCGAAGATTTTTGTAACTACAGCGGTATTGACCAGATAGTTACGGTGCCTACCCACCACATAGGCGATAGTGCCACTTTGATTGATGTGATCTGTACGGACGCAAAGTATAGGCGTGTAAACGTATATGATATAGCTGAATTAGGTCATCATTCTTTCGTCACGTGTGAGTTACTGTTTAAAAAAGAAAAACCAGTGCCTAGAGTTTTTATATATCGGCCATTAAAGGATATAATATTTGACAATTTTAATAAAGAATTAGCAGCGATTCCATGGGATGAAATAGGTAATTTGAATGACGTGGATGATATGGTCTGCTGTTTTAACTCGTACCTTTTGCAACTGTTCGACACCCATGCACCAATGAGGACTACATCGGTAAAGAGGCAACCAACACCCTGGATTACGGACAATATTAAGTTTATTTTTAGGCTTCGCGACAAAGCTCGTTGTCGTGCCCGCCGATCGAAAAATGAAGCACATAAGCGGTACTATTTGGACTTAAAACACCAAGCATCAACAGCTTTGTATAGTGAGAAAAAAGCTTTCTTCACTAAATATATAAACGATAACAAAAGCGACTCCAAAGCATTATGGCGTAATTTAAAAAAGCATGTGCTGCCGGACATTGGCGCGGATAGTACGTACTTGGAAAATTTTAACAACCCAGACGAAATTAACGCAGCGTTTCTCGACATTCCGGGAGATCCAAAAGTTAAAATTTCTAATCTAACCTATTTTGAATTTGGCCGGTATAGTTCGGCGACATTTGCACTTAAACCCACAGATTCGGAAACGGTATTTAAGATATTAAAAAATATTGCTACGAACGCTACTGGGATTGACGGTATATCTAGAGAGATGATTAAACTAACTATCCCGCAATCACTGTCTACAATAACAAATATAGTAAATAAATCAATTAAAACAAATAAATTCCCGAGTCTGTGGCGTAGTGCAATTGTCCGCCCTCTGCCTAAAAACAGCTGCCCCCAAAGTTTCAAAGATCTCCGCCCAATTAGTATTTTGCCCTGTTTGTCCAAGGTGTTGGAGAGAGTAGTGTATATGCAAGTGACTGATTTTTTGGAATCCAATAACATCCTCCCCGACTTGCAGTCGGGGTTCAGAGTAGGTCGAGGAACTGCAACCGCCTTAGTCGATGTTATAAACAATATTATAGAGGCAAGAGATCACGGTGAAGGCACGATATTAACACTTCTAGACTTTTCCCGGGCCTTTGACAGTATTAATGTTTCTTTGTTATTGTCGAAACTATCCTATTATGGTTTTGAGTGCGAGACGGTTAAATGGTTTGCAAGTTATCTTACAGACAGATTGCAACAGGTCGAGATACGAAAAAAGGACGGCTCCTCAGTGATGTCAGCCCCGAAATCAGTTCCCAGGGGAATTCCCCAGGGATCCTTGCTCGGCCCTATTCTCTTTATAATATACAGCGCTGACATCACCACAAGTATTCAGGATTGTAAATATCACATTTACGCCGACGACACTCAGCTGTACCATTCGTTTGACGCAAAAAACACATCGGCTGCTGTACAGGCCTTAAACTCGGATCTAGACAGAATAGTAGCTTGGACGGAAACAAACTCATTGGTACTGAATCCTCTTAAGTCTAAGTTTATGGTCATGGGCAGCAAAAAGCAGATCACTTCAATTATATCGGCAAAACCTGAGGTCAAGATCATGGGAGTTAACATTGAAAGGGTAGAAGTTGCATGCAATCTTGGTCTGCTCATTGATCCTGAACTTCGATTTGAGAGCTACGTAAACGGTCTGGTCAAAAACTGCTTCTATAGGCTGAAGATTCTGTACAGGATTAGAAAGTTCCTTAGTATTCCAATACGAAAGAGACTGGTCGAGAGTCTAGTTCTTTCTAAAATGAATTATTGTGACGTGGTATATGGTCCCTGTCTGTTGTCCCGTACAGTCAATAAAATCCAGCGAGTCCAGAATGCGTGCGCCCGATACTGTTTTAGCATACCCCGGCGAAATCACGTTACGCCGTATTTAAATCAATACGACGTTTTAAAAATGGCAGCAAGAAGAAAGCTTCACTTATCTTGTCTACTGTTTGGAGTTATAAATACTTTTACACCTGAATACCTGTACAAAAAACTCAGCTGGCGTCAGGATCATTACGCGTACTCTGCCCGATCTGCATCGAGACCACTCTCCGTGCCGAAATATAAAACCACAGCATTCAGGGGATGTTTCAAATACGCCGCCACTCACTGCTGGAACGATATACCACCGCCAATAAGATCCCTAAAAACAAAAATAAGTTTTAAAACAAAATTGAAAAAGTACCTACTCGAAAAACAAAAAAGCTGACACATTTTTATACTATATCTTATATATTTATATTTTTCTACTCAATTTAGGTGGGTATACTTACGTAGGGTTTATGACCAATGTGTTAGACATGGTAGGTATTCGTCAGCTAACAGCAGTGCAGTCTGCGGCAATAACATCCTGTACTGGGCGTACTTAGAATACCAGTACGTTTCACAAAGTGATACCGACAAGGCTAAAAGATAGAATAAAATGTTAGGGTAGATATGTGGTATGCTACGTGTTCTATTGATAGTTTGTGCTGGACAATTTATTATTGGTAGTTAAATATTTGAGTAAGTCGTATGATAATAAGTCTATTAAAACTCACCGTTCCGTACCAACACCACTGCATGGCATGTCTTTGGCATCGGTGCACATTTTTTACAAATACCATCAGAGATGGATTGTGATATGATCTGTACACGTCGTCATGCGCAGCCACATCATGTTTTCATCACGCGACCTCCCTCGGCACGTGCGCCAGCGATATGACGCGCCAAATGCCTTGGCTCGTCTGATGTTTGAACCGGTCTGCCCGAGCGAGTGGGAGCGGGATGGAAGCATGCGCCGTTGCCATACTAGTTACTTACCTATGTTGTAGTTATTTATAAATTATGCAGTTATGTTTTTTGTTATTTTGTTAGTTTGTTTATCTCATGTTGTTATCGCGTTTGTTACGTCACTTGGGGTGACCACTGAAAACCAGCGCTGGATTGTGTCTAACAACACAACTAGCATGATGCTGAGTGGGCACCTCGTTGTTGCACAGACACTATTCACTCTGATGTTTATATCTTTTATTTTATTTTTACGTGTAACCAGTGTGTGTAACAATAAATATTTTTGAATTTGAATTTGAATTTGAAATGCAAACTTTGTGAAAAAGTGTATTCGCGAAAAGGCCGCACAACTACAGCTTTAAAGAGTCACCTAAAATCAATTCATGCCGAACGGTTTGCAGAGTTTGAGAAGTTAAATGATGCTGTCAAACTTTCATCGGAAACGAAAAAACAAATGGTCAGTTAATATTTATTTATTACTTACTTTACCAATTTTGAATAAGTGAGGTCGTGCGTGGCCTAGTGGTCGAATATTAGTATGGATACGTGTCTTATTTCGTGAAGTAATCGTAACCAATTTATGTTGTTGTGATTGTAGGTTACGTTAACTCCAGCCGAAAACGCTAAAAGACAATTAACATTACAACAAAGTCTACAAGTAAAGGATTATTGGGATTCATCGCATCACAAATCTCAAGAAATGGATCGTACGATTGCTGAAATGATTGCCCTCCAAAACTTACCCTTTCATTTTGTCGAAGGTATAGGATTTCGTAGAGTAATGCAAGCTGCTCTTCCAAAGTACAAGATAAGAGGCCGTGATTTTTTTTCTTCCTATGTGTGCGACAATTTGTACAGTAAGTTAGCAAAGAAAACCAAAGATTTACTTGAAGAATTTGACAAGTTATCTTTTACAAGCGACATATGGTCGGAACTTCATTCTGCTGTTTCATTGCTTAGTTTAACTGCTCATGGGATCTCAAAAGATTTTCGCAAAAAGACTATAATTTTGAAATGTGAAGTGTTGGCGACAGACGTCAGAATATTGTAGATGTCGGCAGCAAGCCCAATGAATAATGTTTAGTTAAGGTTTTCTATGTGTATACAAATAACTTTTTATGACATTATGTCAGAATTAGTTTATACTAAGCGTGTTTCTATTATTTGATAGTTAAGTACTATGTGTAAGGTTGGAAACACAAGAAAGGTACCACACCAAGCAGTTTTGGTGTAGGTGAATTCATGTGGTTAAAGTGTTGGTAGGGCTAACCTGCTAACAAAACCCGGAATATTTTGTAGACTCATGTTTTGAATGTTTTTAGTTTAGAGTATATTGCAGAACATTCAGACTAGGGTATATTTAACATATTAGCACAAATTACAACGATTTAGAAATAAATGTGAACCAAGTTGGAATATTGAATATTACGTAATCTATAATTACGTAATTTGAAAAGGTAAATTTTAATTCCGTGATCTGCGTTGTTTCTAATGTGATAATCTTCTATGACTTAGCTCAGAAACGCTTAATCCGTTTGTCGCATCCGGTCAATAGTACGGACATGAAACGAATCGCAAGCGCGCCATCTGGCGTCAGAATGAAGAAACATGGCGTGCTTCTACAGAGTCATGAGTACGGGAGCTGATTTGACAACGAGTCGCAAGTGTTGTGACGCAACGCTTCGACGGAGTCTAGTCTGGGGGATCGCGCGGAGCAACACACTTCTCTGTTGACTGTCGTGCGGTTAACATCAGTCTAGGAACCGTCCTACGACTCGTGATCATTATCAGTTCGTCGCGATCCACCGTGTGGAGAACATCTTCAGAAAGTAGTGCCGTGTGTGCGTGTAGAGACTATCTCGCGTTCCTGATAGACTATAGTGTGAACGAGTTATGCGATCTAAATACTTCGTTTGTTGCTCGCTACCCTACTACGCCCACTCATCATGTTTTCGGGAGAAGACTCTCCTGCTGATCGGCCTCACACTCCGACATCAGAAGTTGGATACGAGCAAACAAACGAACATAGCAGTGACGTCACCCCCTGCAGGAGCTTTGTGTCATCAGGTCAGTCGTTTTCAGTTCACTACGATTACGGTGCTGAATGCTCACTTATTAAAGACAGTGTATCAAAGTGTAAATTTTGTTGTAAACGTAAACAAAACGTTACCATAAAAGGCATTAGTCACACGAGTGTATTCAGCACTGTTCAGATTACTTCCTTTGTTGACATTGATAACAATTTAATTGAGATTTATTCCATGTTTTGCCCGACGCCTATTTGCAAAGTGATGTAACGTTAGTCCGTGTAATATTATCGCTAGGATTCAGTGTTAGTATGACCGCGACACGTTTTAAAATTTCCAAGGTTCACAAAGTAAACAATTGTAATTTACGTATACCCTCGGTTCATGCAGTAAGTACCGTTCCGCCTTCTAATGCTATTGATGAGTCCTCGATAAATAATTTTACCGTTATTGATACTGACGTGTCCTTAGATCATAAATTTGCAATAGTTTCGGTGTTAACCCGTTATTCGAGTTATTTTATCACCGGTATGCCGCGAACGCGCGTAACGACGGGCGAACTTGTTATTCGATTGATTGACCCACCCTTCTTTGACCGTACATAAATAAAGGACCCTATCGGCTTAGCGCGGAAGAAAGAAAAATAATGCATGATCGTGTCAGGAGGATGCCTGAGGGCCGGATACCAATTGAGATAGTAAATGATGACGAGATCGATGATGAGGAACCATCTACGAGTGGTTAGTTCGATGCACAGGTTCTCGAATCGTTGGGTCGGAGGCTTCCCGTGGGGAAGGGTATGTGGCAAATGCGTTTGCTGGAGCTATTGTAATAGCTGTGGACCGCGAATGTGATACCTGGTGCTTGCTCTAATTGTGATGAGTTTAATTGTGATTTTTCTGTGTGAAAAATGATACTCGATTGGTACATGGTCTTAGTGATCTTCGGATTTTTGAAAAATGATTGAATCATCTTAGATACCATTTCGTTTAAGAATTAGAAACTGTGATTGCTAATATTATTCGACCAAGTAAGAGTAGTTCTCCGTTTGCTAGTCCACCCCTTTTAGTTAAAAAAACGCGATGGTTCGGATATAATGCGTATTGACTACCTTACAATTATCTCAGACCAGATATCACGGTTGCAGGGTTTGCGTTATTTTACAAAGTTAGATTGTGCGTCAGGTTTCCATTTAATTCCTATCAAATGTGAAAAATCTATACAGCGAACTGCATTTATAAACGTCAGAGAGCCAGTACGAGTATCTAAGTCTTGAATATCATTCGGATTTCGAAATGCGATATCAGTTTTTCAACGGGCGACTGTTAGGGCTAAGGCAATTTAGCAAATGATTACGTAATAGTTAACGTTTACGATATTTTGATTATTTCTGAAATTATTGAGGCAGGTATTTAGAGACACTTGTTGTAGTTTTACAAACGCTAACAAAAGCGTGACGTTGAAATATCTAAGCTCGTTTCTGACTTGAATAATTGACAGTTAAATGATGATAAGACCAAAACGTATGAAATTTGTAAAAGCGTTCTTAATCATAAATTCAGCCGTACTAAATACTCCCTAGAGCTATTAGGTGATCAGTAGGAAGGAATGTTCATGAGTCACTTTATTCATCTCGGTTATGATAAAACCTTTATGACGTCTACTTGTTTGAGGGAATGTCCCGCTATGTTAAGAAGTTTATTGATAATTGCGTCACATGTAAAGTAACTAAAACTCGCTCAAGCACAATAGAAGCTCAATTACATCCAATACCTAGAGTAGGTACTCCTTGGCATACAGTACACATAGATGCGAGCTCCGAGAGCTACGGTGCTATTTTATTTCAAATCTTTGAGGGTAAACGAAGAGTTGTCGCGTATAGGTATTAGGCACTCCGACGCGAATTATTGCGGATAAAGGACGATGTTTTGCAAGAGTTTGTTTGATTCTAGTAACATTAATTAACACCTGATCGCGACCGGTTCCTCACGTGCAAATGGACAAGTAGAGCGGGTAATGTCAGTTTAAAATCGATGTTAACGACTGTAGAGACGAAAGACCGTGCTTGGTAGGATTCATTATGCTAAGTACAATTCGCGATTATCTACATGGTTAACCGAACAACGAAAGCTAGTCCCTTAGAGTTGCTAATAAGCTTTTTGTCATTGATGTCAGAAGATGACGTAGAATCAAGTTTCACTTAAATACTGTGAGAAATGAAGCGTTACGTAGAGAGTTCAGCATCCTATGAGAAGCGTAGGTTTGATAAGACAAAGGCAAGGCGTGATTAACCTTCATTAGGTGACTTTGTTTCATCAGGAACGAGGAGCGTAATCAAACAAGTTAGATCCAAAATTTAAAGGGCCGTTTGAGGTCATGGAGGTTCTTGACGGTGATCTTTATAACTTTAAGGCTTTAAACTCTAACCGAACTTACAAGTACGCTCATGACCGACTTAGGAAAATGCTGGATAGCAATTGCGAGGTTGACTTGACTGATCCGGACTGTGACGATTCTGACTCTGACTAGTAGATGACAAGACTTGCCAGCTGTAGGACACTAATCTCATGCTCCGGATATTCTTTAACAATTTTTGGAGACTTAATCAGACACCTGCTTGTAGTTGTCTTGAGGAGGCCGGAATCGGACGCCATGTGATGGTTGTCTCGAACGGCTCCAATCAGACGCTGGGTTTAGAGGTTGTCTTGAAAAGTCGCTTACACAATCAGACGCCAATTGGGCTGTCTTGAAGTGTGACATATGATGTGAGGTGATGCTGTCCTGAAGTATGCAATCAGACACCTGCTTTTAGCTGTCTTGAGGAGGCCGGAATCAGACGCCATGTGATGGTTGTCTCGAACGGCTCCAATCAGACGCTGGGTTTAGAGGTTGTCGTGTAGCGTACTGTCAGACGCATTACGTGAATGTAGCTTGTATAAAGATTTTCTTTTGCATTATCGCTGTTTGCCGAGATTATTGTTCTACAGCCAGCTTCCTTTTGTGATTGTTTTGTTGACAGTAAATTCTCTGAACAATCAATGTACCTAAACCAACCTATCTGTTTTTGGTCAGAATGACCGAGCGAAAGGATTGTTGACTGGCCAGAGGTTTTTCTTTTATTTCCAGACGCACACGAGGACGTGTGCATCGCAGGATGGCCGTGTCGCATCCGGTCAATAGTACGGACATGAAACGAATCGCAAGCGCGCCATCTGGCGTCAGAATGAAGAAACATGGCGTGCTTCTACAGAGTCATGAGTACGGGAGCTGATTTGACAACGAGTCGCAAGTGTTGTGACGCAACGCTTCGACGGAGTCTAGTCTGGGGGATCGCGCGGAGCAACACACTTCTCTGTTGACTGTCGTGCGGTTAACATCAGTCTAGGAACCGTCCTACGACTCGTGATCATTATCAGTTCGTCGCGATCCACCGTGTGGAGAACATCTTCAGAAAGTAGTGCCGTGTGTGCGTGTAGAGACTATCTCGCGTTCCTGATAGACTATAGTGTGAACGAGTTGTGCGATCTAAATACTTCGTTTGTTGCTCGCTACCCTACTACGCCCACTCATCATGTTTTCGGGAGAAGACTCTCCTGCTGATCGGCCTCACACTCCGACACGTTTATATTATTGAAATCGGTTAAGCCGTTTAGAAGCTATAAGCAAAAGATGGAGGAACTTCTAAAGGTAGCAAGTTTTTCTCTTAGAAATGTAGATTATTTACTGTTGTAATGTTTAATTGTGTTTTATTGTTTTATTATATGTGAGTTTACAGCACAAAGATAAACATATGTTAATTTAAGGAAATTTCTATGTTTATAAATGAATAAAAAGGAAGCTAATAGGGTTTCGGTATAGTGAAAATGTAATTGAAATAAATTCCAAATAGCGCGGTCCTCGGCGCGGTAAAGATTGAGTTCTAGTCAGGGGTACCGTTTGGTTGATCGAAGTCAGTTGTAGTTAGTTCAGTAGTAGTTAGTCACCCAGTGAGCCACAGAAAGGGCTACGGATACCGAAACCCTCCGAGCAAGACTGTGTGTTTTAGAAGATTTATTGTGTTTCATTTCTACAATACGTCCCACACTTTCTTGTTTCTTAAGTGGCCGTGACTGGCCGCCAGTGTATAGTGTGGTCAACATACGCATTCAGGGGTGCGTGGGGTGTGCGACGAGCCAGCGGGGTAACCCACCCACGAACATCGCACATCAATACAGGTGGGACATAGTCCCAGGGTGAGTCGACAGGTATATCCTTCCACCCATCCGCAACATGAAGTCATGGATGAACGTCATACGGGCACCATAATATCAACAAAGTTTCAAACGATTCTTGAAGAATGGGGCATTGATCGCCAAAAAGTTCACTGCATGGTTCGTGATCGTGGATCCAACATGGTTAGAGCAATGCAGTTGTCAGGCTTTGAAGATATCAGTTGCGCAATACACCAAATTCAGCTGTGCATACGAGCAGGTGTTGAATCTCAAGAGTGGCTCCTACAACTTATTGCTAAATTGAAAAATATTGCCACCCATTTCAATCATTCCTTGGTCGCACAGGCAGAGCTTACAAAAATTCAAAAGGAACGCCTTAATCAGTCTCCTCTTTCTGTCATTCAGGATTGTCCTACAAGGTAAATATAAATAAGTACCTATTAAATTACTAATAAGCAAATGTTTTTATGAGTTATAGGAGTTTTTTAATTGTACTTATAAATAAATATATTTTTAAGATTAGGTAATTGAATTTGGATTTATATTTTGAAAAGAACTAATATTTTGACATTTAATTTGGTATAAATTTTTGCAAGCCATCATTAGGTGAAATATCTAACATTTTATTTTCTGTGACCATCTATTTATTGATCATATTTCTAGCAAGTAAAATTGAATTGATTTGATTTAATTTCAGATGGAACAGCACCTTCTACATGATAGAAAGGTTTTCAAACCTCAAAGATTCGCTTGTCTTGTACCTAAGCGCAAATCCAATCGCGATGATATCCCCCGAAGACTGGATGAATATTCAAAAATTTGTGCAATTGATGCAGCCATTTGAAGAAATAACAAGAAATCTAAGTAGTTCTCAAATCAGTATTTTATCAGTCATACCATTAATTCAAGTTCTTAAGATCACATTACAACAAGAAGAGACGAAACCTAATACTACAGAACAATTCATAAATTTTATAACAAAATTACGCGATGAATTGAATTCAAGTGTAAGATTTGGAAACCTGGTCGAAAACGACAAATACACTATTGCGACGTATTTGGATCCGCGATACAAATCGCATTTTTTCACCAGCGTCATTGCAGAGCAGGTTGAATCTAAATTACTTAATATGACGATTAACACTATTAGAACCAGACAATCCAATTCCATCCGAGATGATGACTGCGAACCTTCCCCCAAAAGAAGCCGAACTCAAATTGCAATTGAAGGTATTGAAGTGCAGCCTTCTACTTCCAAATCATCAGCATCATTGCAAATATTGGAATCGATGTTAAGTGTAAATGAAGAAGACCAGGAGGAGGACTCTTCTACAGCTGACGATGGTGACAATTTACTTTTAAAGATACAGTCACACCTTCGGGAGTACAAGAAAGAAAAAAGACTACCTCTTCATGAGGATCCCCTTATGTGGTGGAATGGAAATGTGCACAAATACCCCCATATTTTGCCAATAGTTCGCCAATACTTATCAGCTCCCCCCAGCAGTGTGGCCAGCGAGCAATTATTTAGCGGAGCTGGTTTAATATATGAAGAACATAGAAATAGGCTGAAAGGTAAAAAAGCAGCCAAGTTACTCTTTATTAAATATAACTTGCCGCTGTTTAATTTTGAGTACTAAAATACAAATTTAATAAAAAAAGTTTTAAATGTACAATTGTGCTATTTTTTCATAGTGTTAACGCTTCCGTTTCCGCTTCCGTTTCCGTTTCCGCTTCCGTTAAGATTTACTTTTGACATCTGTTTCCGTTTCTGCTTCCGTTATGCCAGTTCCGTTGCATCACTAGAGAGCTCTAAGAAACACTAATCTTACATTTCAAGAGGATCAGCTAATCAAAGCAGATGAGTTTTGGCGTCACATTTCAAAAATAAGAAAAGGCGATTTCTCTCAAATGTTTCCTTTATTGGCTCAATTTGCACAAAATTTATTAACATTGCCACATAGTAGTGCGAATGTCGAGCGACTGTTTTCTGCGATAAATTTGATGAAAACTAAGATAAGAAACAGGCTTCACACTGACACGCTCACAGGATTACTTTATACGAAAAGTGGCTTGAAAAAAAACCGCGAGCCTTCGCAGGAACACTTAAAGCATTTTAATAAAAATATGTATAAATTTAATTTGCCTGAAAATGATATTATATAATAAAAAAAAAGTAATTTAAATAAAGTGATGATACTGAAAGTAAACTTGTTTAAATGAACTACAGGTGGTATAGGTTTACCAGAATCTCATGGCAAATAAGCCAAACTTTATACACAAATATATTAAAATCCACTCATTATTTAACCTTATTTATTTCATACTCTATGTGCAAATATATAAATATCTATATAAACAGATCATTTATTGGTAATGAATAAATAGATGATTTTATATTTGCATGTAAAGTTTGGCTTATTTGCCATGAGATTCTGGTAACCATAGATTCATAGATTTTTTGTTTGCTCACAGTAATTTATTTTTAAATTTATTGTTTGTCTGCTGTCTACTACTTTTAGGGTAAATATACAATTTACTTTTACCTACCCTACTCTCTTCATTTCACTCAGAAAAAAAGTACGTAGATCTACGTATTTTCTATATGGCAATTTCACATTTCTACATAATTTTCTTTATCTGACCTACGCCTTTTTTAAAATCCGAGTTGGCAACACTGCGTCCCGGTCACGCTCTCGCGTTGACGTACCGTTCATAACGTTCCGCGGCTCTCGCTCGTTCGTCTAAAGTGTATAATATATTGTTAAAACTTTTCTTTAATATATGTCCTGTACTGACAATAAATTGATCACAGTTACTTTTATCCTTTTTTTAATACTTTTAAAATAACTAGTGTAACCCCGATGATAGGCAGTTATATACTTCATTTGCTTTATCACAACACAAAATCGTAAGAAAATATGTTCAGGTTACATAATTCTAGCTGTACATTATATCTGAGCGCGTATATATTTTTATTATTTATGATTATGTTCTGGGCATACTAAATAAGACATTATTTAATATTAAAAAAGTAAATAATTATTTTATAACTCCCGTTAATGTCAAAATGTCTCCTACTGTAGACGGTTCGGACCCTTTGTACCTCAGTTTGATAGATGTTTAAAATTATTAAAGGAGCAGTATTTACGAATAAAAGTAAATAAACATGTTGTTCAGATATTCGTAGTCTCCTTCTGTATTGATAATTGCGTCTTCATTGATAATTGCGTCACATGTAAAGTAGCTAAAACTCGCTCAGGCAAAATAGAAGCTCAATTACATCCAATACCTAGAGTAGGTACTCCTTGGCATACAGTACACATAGATGCGAGCTCCGAAAGCTACGGTGCTATTTTATTTCAAACCTTTGAAGGTAAACGAAGAGTTGTAGCGTATATCTTATTTGGCACTCCGACGCGAATTATTGCAGATCTAGGACGATGTTTCGCAAGAGTTTAGAGAGTTTTATGATTCGGGTCCCTCATGTGCAAATGAACAAGTAGAGCGAATAATGTCAGTTTTAAAATCGATGTTAACGACTGTAGAGACGAAAGACCGTGCTTGACAGGACTCGTTAGGCTTAGTCCAACTCGCGATTATCTACACGGTTAACCTAACGACGAAAGCTAGTCCCTTAGTGTTGCTAATAGGCCTTTTGTCATTGATGTCAACAGATGATGTAGAAATCGAGTTTCACTTAAATACTGTGAGAGTTGAAGCGTCACGAAATGAAAAACTTTCATTAGGTGACTTTGTTTTTGTCATGAACGAGGAGCGTAATCAAACAAAGTTAGATCCAAAATTTAAAGTGCCGTTTGAGGTCATAGGTTCTTCAAGGTGATCGTTATAACCTTAAAGCCCTAAACTCTAACCGAACTTATAAGTACGCACACGATAGGTAGTGGAAAATTCCGGAAAATCAAAGTATAACTGACGACATTGAAGTAGAGCAAAGTAGTTCTGAAATTGAAGAGAGTATTTAAGTTTACATGATGATCGGACCGTACCGGAGGTCGGCTTTCAGTGGAAACCGTAGAGTCTAGGGAGACTCGGCGTTCCCAGGCGGGGTTCGCAGAAGGAAAGATGAGTAACTGGAGGTTACTGGGCTATGCGTAGCCGTGATCACATGTTAAGCTTAAGTGTTTTTGCTTATTTGGTGAGAATAAATCTCTTGTGAGATACCGCGATAGTCAAATTTCAGTTTTACTTTGAGTTTCCTGATTATTGATTTTCGATAATAAAACATGGTAGTAAAACGATAATTGTGTAATTGATAATTTTGCTCATGATCGTGTCAGGAAGATGCCTGAGGGCCAGATACCAATTGAGATAGTAAATGATGACGAGATAGATAATAAGAAACCATCTACGAGTGGTTAGTTCGATGCACAGGTTCTCGATTCGTTGGGTCGGAGACTGTACCAGAATGCCGTAGCCGTAGCCTAGTAGAAATCGGTATCTGCTTTATGTAGTCCGTGGGTAAGCGGGAAAGCGGTAGTTCTGGGTGGTACAGTCGGATCTTGCCTTGTAGCGAAGATCATAGAGTCGAGGGATGGCTCGGGCTTCCCGTGGGGAAGGGTATGTGGCAAATGCGTTTGCTGGAGCTATTGTAATAGCTGTGGACCGCAAATGTGATACCTGGTGCTTGCCCTAATTGTGATGAGTTTAATTGTGATTTTTCTGTGTGAAAAATGATACTCGTTGGTACATGGTCTCAGTGATCTTCGGATTTTGAAAAATGATTGAATGATCTTAGATACCATTTAGTTTAAGAATTAGAAACTGTGATTGCTAGTATTTCAGTGTAAATACATCCCATAACAGTCCAAGATTAATTATGAAGCTTGTTATTAAAATAAAGCTACTAGAAGTGACCCTACCAAGTATAGAGTTGTTCGTAGTAGGATGGGCCGAACGGATTTACTGTGCCAAGAATTTCTCTTTCCAGAATAACAACACACGAGGACGTGTGTATCGCAGGATGGCCGTGTCGCATCCGGTCAATAGTGCGGACAGGAAACGAATCGCAAGCGCGCCATCTGGCGTCACAACGAAGAAACATGGCGTGCTCCGGCAGAGTCGTCGAGTTGATTTATTTTTTTAATAGACGGTACGCCAACGCTATTTTTCGGCGTTTGATAGAATCTACCCTACACAGCGTGGCGGGGATGTCTAATAAGAAGAACCGTGAGCTGTCAGCTTAGGGAGTTCGTCGTGATCCACCGTGCGGAGAACATTCTTCAGAAAGTAGTGTTGTGTGTGCGTGTAGAGACTATCCTGCGTTCCTGATAGACTATAGTGTACATGAGTTGTGCGATCTAAAATACTTCGTTTGTTGCTCGCTACCCAACTACGCCCACTCATCATGTTTTCGGGAGAAGACTCTCCTGCTGATCGGCCTCGCTCCGACATACTAATGTCGACACAAAAAATTGCTTACCGTGTAGACGCAAGCGACACTGGTGTTGACATTTCTGTCGAGTGTCAGTGTCATCGTGTATACTTAGCTTTAAGAAGACTCGAACGAATGTCTCCAAACACTAGAGTTTTCTTGACACAGAAACAAATATCCAAACCAGAAACTTCTGATGCTCCCAATCAAGAAGAAAATATAACAGTGAATGAAGAAGTATTTAACATGAATAGGGAAACTGATGCAGGTCAGAGAAATTATGTGTGTGTGGCTGGGTCCTGACAAAATGTCTAAAGAATATTATAAAATCCTGTAAAAGCTGCAAACATAACCTCCTCGATAATGAAGAAAAGGATTCTAAAAATACATTTATAAAAGCTAAAGAATAGTGTAATAAAAAATGGCTTGTTTACCCATCCGAAGAATTAGGAAATTGCTTTCATGGCCTGCAACATATAACGACGGCGTTTTTAAATAGGAATATTCCCCTTAAAAATGTAAAAAAAAAAAACAGTATTTTAGTTGCAGATGCGATGGTCGAATATCCTTTTAACTGCACCGAACATAGTAAAAAATTAAAAGAATATTTTGTTAATGTTACTATTAATGTTAATGTAGAACAATTAATCGAATTTTGTCGGGAAAAATATCTTATAATGGTAACGATGAAGTCAAAACTGCTGCACAGCAATATTATAATAAATATAAGCATTATCAAAATAAAAAATAATTATATCTATACACTGTTTTTATTTTATACCCTCTTACCATTCGCATATTGGTATCGTCAATGTTGTGACTAAGTTAAAAAACTAACCTTACACTATTGCACTTATGTTGTAGTGTGAGTTATTTAAATTTTGCCGCAACATAGACGATAATAATAATAAATACAGGGGCGTAGCTACCGCCGTATTTGCCGTATCAATTATACGGGGCCCCCGGGCCACGGGGGCCCCCAAAGTGTGTAAGGAAAAAGAATAAAAACTTTCTAATTTATTTTATTTTACAAATGACAAAATTCTATAAAGTAATTCCTTTTTTTCCCGCCTTAAGCGTGCGTTCAAAAGTTGGCAACACTACATCGTTATGACGGGCTGCGGGACTTCCCCGTTTTACTTACTTCATCTTCAACTCAGCGGGGAATCCCCGGGAATCCTTTATCGATATCGCGATGTACGTGTACGTTGTTGTACTTTGCATTGGATGTTAAACCACGGAGTACAGTGCACTGTTTATTTACGCGCTTTATATAAATGTGCATTACATTGTAATTCAGTACAAACAATATTGTTGTTCTGGTTTAGCAGTATTAGTAGCGACTTGTAAAAGAAATGAGTGAAAGGAAAAGAGATTATCCCAGCGGCGCTGAGAAAAGAAAAATTAAACAGAAAAGGGACGAGGTTATAAAAAAAGTGCCCAAAATTTCTTCATTTTTTCAGAGACAAGATACTGTGAGTGATTTAGATTGGAAAGGTAAGTACTACACTACTACCCAACCCATTTATTAGGAGCCCGTTGTGATAAACAAGGAAATATTTTAACTTCGGTCTGTCCATCTGTCCGTCACGTTATTTATTTATATATAACTCTTTTTAGTTTAGTATCAAAGCATTCGTATTTATTTTTTAACAATTACTCGTTTATTTTTAGATTCTTCTGAAGCATGTTCTTCGTCACATATCCATCCGGAAATAGAAGAAAGCCAAGCACATACTTTATCGGATGTCCATCCAGAAAGCGAGAAACCCCAAGTCAACGATTCTGATATATCTGCAGATAATGCAGATTGTAATATAATTTCATCAGATAGAGGAAATTTTGGTGACAATTTAACTGAATGCGAACGAAAAATAATTTTTAAATTGGGTCCATTTAAACCACAAGGACCATTTCCAAAAGCTTCAGATAATAACCGACCTTTTTCAGCTTATTATTATTCATATTTCAATCAGGCAGGCATAAAAATTATAAGACCATGGTTATGTTATTCTAACGTTTTAAACAAACCGTACTGTCACTTCTGTTGGTTATTAGCAGATCGTCAAAACAAATCGTACTCGTACTCCTCTGCTTGGGTTAACGGTGTTTCGGTTAGAAGCAATTTCACACAAACTATTCTTGACCATGAAAAATCACAGCAGCATATTAGTGCCTCACTCTCTTATAATAATTGGTTGCAAGGAAATACCATCGATACTCTATTGAAAAGTGAAATCGATAGTAAAATTACATTCTGGAGAGATGTACTGCATCGTATAATTAATGTTATAATTACTTTAGTATCTTGTAATCTACCTTTGAGGGGGCATGATTCTGATTCTGGCAATTTTATGGCAATTTCACGTCTGCTATCTAACTATGATGCAACTTTAAAAGAACTTCTTCTAAAACCGAAAGGTGAAATAAATTATTTAAGCCCTACGATTCAAAACGAAATTATTAGTTTGCTTGGTACTAACGTTAGGAACAGTATTATCTCAGAAATTAAAAAAGCTCCATTTCTGACAATAATTCTGGATACAACACAAGACTTGTCAAAAATTGACCAACTATCTGTAGTTTTTCGATACATCTCGGTTACAGAAAATGATGATAATGTGCCTAAAGAAATAAAAATCTGTGAGTCCTTTTTAGGATTCATAGCAGTAACCGATTGCAGTGCTGCAGGTCTGAAAACTGTCATTTTAAATTTGACTAAAGAATATGGAATTGATTTGACTAAATGTAGAGGACAGGGATACGATGGAGCAAATGTTATGTCGGGTGTGTATGGAGGATTACAAACCCTAATAAAAGAGCATGCTCCAAATGCCGATTATGTTCATTGTGCTGCGCACGCTTTAAACTTGGTTTTGAACGATGCTGCGAGACATGTTCGTGAAGTATCGACATTTTTCGATAATTTAGAAATAATATATACTTTTTTTGCCAATAGTATAAAACGCTGGGCTATGCTAAGTGACGATTCATCTGAGAAATATTTGATTACCCTTAAAAAGGTATGTCCTACCAGATGGTCTTCTAGGAACGACGCTTTATTAGCAGTAAAGAAAAATTTTTTACTAATCATGAAAACTTTGTACCAACTAAATTTAATTTCAAATAAAAAAAATGAACGTGAAGAATGTAAAAGTATAATTAAAATTTTAGAAAGTTTTGATTTCTTAGTGCTCGTTACATTTTTTTCTTCACTATTTGAAATTATTAATCCTGTTTCTAAAGTTCTACAGCATGAAAATAATGACTTACAGAAATCTAGTATTTTATTAAGTAATCTTTTGAATAGACTGTGCCAATTAAGAAATCAGAATTCATTTAATAGTTTGCTAAATGAATCCAAAGATTTAGCAAAGGAGTGGGGGGTAACAACTGTTTTTAAAAACAGTAGGCGTAAGATAACGAAGCGTTTTTTTGATGAGTTATCACAAGATGAAAGAATTTCCGACCCGGAATCATATTTCAAAGTCAATGTATACTATTGCTGTTTAGATATATTAATTTCTCAATCTAAAGAAAGATTTCAGAGCATTTGCAACCTGAGTAGTATATTCGAAATATTACAACCGGAGAAACTCCTATCTTCTTCAAGCGAAGAGATATTAAACGCTTCCATAAAACTGTCTGCTAAATACAGTAAAGACATCTCACTTAATCTTTGTGACCAATTAAAGGCTCTAAAAACATGCTTAAATTCTGAAATTAAAAAAATTTATTCCATTAAAGAACTCATTGAATTATTGCTAGTAAAATTCAATAGTCTTGCATCCAGTTTTCCCGAGGTAATCACAGCATGCTTTTTATTCTTGACCCTTCCAGTTACAACCGCAACGGCAGAAAGAAGTTTTTCAAAATTAAAACTAATAAAAAATTATTTAAGAACTTCGATGGGACAAGTACGGCTGTCAGACATGTCACTATTGTCCATAGAGGCAGAAACTTTAGAAAAACTAAAATCATCATCAGCCATGAATGATTTAATAAATCAGTTTGCCGAAAAAAAGGCAAGGAGAGTGAATATTTAAAATTCGATTTTTATTTGTAAAATGGGTAAATTATGTGATAAATAAATATTTCTTCTCACAATATTTTTTTTCTTTTGTGAAAAATCTTTACCTCCATATAAGGGCCCCCAAAAAAAATTTTATACTGGGCCCCGACAAGGCACGCTACGCCACTGAATAAATATGCCGTTGTAGCTATAGGTACGTATAGCGATTAGTTTCGGGCCAATATCCAGATGGCGCTCGATATCAAATAGGTTTGCTTGAAAGTGCTCAGAGAGGGCTCTCTTTTCCCTTTATATTATTATACTCTTTGAATAAACCACATGACGTAGTTGATCGTCTAGTGAAACCTATTTCCAGATCAGGGCGAAATGTTACAATGGACAACTGGTTCACGAGTTATCCAACTTTAGAACACTTGCTAAAAAATCATTAAATGACTGCTGTTGGTACAATGAAATCTAATAAAGCTTGTATAGTAGAAAAATTAAAAAAAAAATCGTGAAGAACATTCATCCCTGTTTGGCTTTCAACAAAATTTGACCTTATTATCTTACATTCCAAAACCCCGCAGAAATGTGTTTATGCTGTCATCACTCCACCATGACATGGAAATAGACCAAGAAACAGATAAGAAGCAAAAACCCGTGATAATAATATTTTATAATAAACAAAGGGTGGAGTAGACACCGTTGACAAGCTTATTCAATCATATAAAGTCATAAGAAACTCAAGAAGGTGGCCATTGACACTGTTCTTCTGGATGCTTAATATTGCTGGCATCAATGCTAAAATTATACAAATGCTCAAATGTCCAGAAAAAAAGCATAGTCGAAACAGTTTCATAAAAGATTTGGGCCTTGCTCTTATCGAACAACACTTGCAGTCAAGGAAAAACAACAATCGCCTATCTAAAGATCTCCGCAAGCGAATAGGTAGCCATTTGGGTACCCAAGATGACTCACCATTGAAAAAATCGACTCCTGGTATAAAACGTAGATGCTACGTATGCCCAGCCCAGTCAAGAAAGATTGCAAAACTCAATATATTTGTGAGACTTGTAAGAGTCACTTATGTTTGGATCATGCAATTTTCCAATGTGGAATTTGCTTTCGAAACAAAGCTCTGGGAAATGATGATAGAAGCGATGAAGACAAAATATTCTTTAATTATTTATAAGTACATAAAAGTGCCTTATATGTTTGATAGTCTGATTGAGATCTCTTTAGTTTTTAATAAGTCTAGTGTGTTATAATAATAACTAATCATAAAAACTCTTTAAAAACACTGCTAATGATTAATTGAAATAATATTAATTAAATGCTGTTGATTTGTAATCGATTTTTATTTTATTTTACTCTAGTCAAACATATATATAATATTTAAAAACGTATCAGTAAATATTTGAGATATTACAAGTTAAAAATCCGGGTCTTACAAACCCACCAGGCATACCGTGTAACTTTCTGCCTCCAAGCATACCGAAGGTTTAAAGCATAACCATACAAAATTTTGGTTTTAGGTATTCATTTAGTACGAGCAACATGGAAAACAATAAAAATGAAAAGAAAAAGAAGTCGAAAAAAGGATTAAAACAGGACGGTATAGCTTATAAAAAATATCGTGATAAGGCTAATGCAAGGAAGCGCAAGTTTTTAAATAAAATTACACCTGAACAAAGAGAGATGAAGAGACCGAAAGATGGGAATAGGGTAAAACCGGGATAGATGCCACAGTGGGATAGGTGCCTCGTTTTCTCTCATATTTCCGAAATAGCTATCAACGTTTTAATAGGTTAAAACGGGAGCGCAGACGCCGCACACCTCAGTAGCAAGTGTGTCGTTCAGAGTGGACGTGTTTCACCCGTGTGCGCAATAATTTCCGCAGCGAACGTGTCAAACAGCTCAGACTTTTTAATGTAAGTATTTACAGCTTCATAACTTTACAAGTAGTAATTAGTTCCTTACAATTTTTGTTATATCAGTACACAGGTTATTAAATTACACATCCATATTCATACAGTTGTTGTTTTGTGTTTATTTTAGTAAAAATATATAAGGGCATCTATCCATATCAAAAAGGATAGTCGCCTTGATTTTTCGCGGTATACTGCCCTGCTAAGCCGAAAGGCGCTATCTCTGAGATACGCCATTTTAGTCTTTTTTATACCATTCAATAGCTAGAATAATTTCGCATCTAATGGTATAAGCCAAATAGCGATATCTAATTTAAAACATTAAAATAAACCACTAAGATTTTTTTTTATATCTTAATTTTTCCTTAAATTACGAAGAGATATTTTGACGGCATGTCGTTTTTATGAAGCCAAATAGCCTTTTACCGACATAGGCTAGAAACGCTTAAGAAATGTTAATCAAAAACCTAATTAATTTTTTAAGCCAATAAGCGGTAAGTTCATAACCAAATTTAATGGAATAATATAACTAGTTGAGCGAATTCTATGTTTTAGTTATAAGTTAAGTAAGGAAATAGTTGTTGGTTTGTTGCAGATCAGCCATGTCGCACAGAAGCTCTAAAATGATGATGGCCTTAGCACAAAAAAATAAGTCTCTGAGAGAAAAATTTAAAGGTTCAAAGAAACTGCGTGACATTCAGAATATCGACCCAGACTTTTTTCCTAGCAGTGATGATTCAAATGATGACTATCCTTTATCCCAACGAGACAGTACAAAACTATATTTTGCTGAAAACAACCAAAATATAATACCAGATGTTTATTTTCCTGAAGATTACATTACATCAGAGCCTATTTTCAATTATAATTTATCAAAGTCAAATGTTTGAAGAAAAGTTTGATTTTGGCGCGAACCAAGTTTTGAAGCTGTGTTTGGATTTCAATAAATATTACGTAAGTTTATAAAATTATTCATATTTGCTTGTTTATATCTTTAATTAGACGTATAAATTATAAAATTTTGAAAATAATTGATATCTTTGTAGAAATAAGCTCAAATCGGTTTGTTGTAGGAAAACTACAGTGCGCATTGCTGTGTAAATAATTGCATGTTTGGTGAAGGGCTTTTCTTTTACATTTCAGCATGTCGCGTATACCAGAACGGGATATTTTATTATATTTAACAAAACCTTCAGGACTCTGAAGACGGACTGCAGACTGCGAGGTAGAAGATGAAGGTCAGTATTATCGAAATGTACAAGATGTTCTTCGAGACCTTGACATGAGGACACTCAGCCTGATTTGGTGGATACTGATCCTCCTCTTGCAGCGAACAATAATGAGAATATGCAAGACCCTCCCATCCCCATTCCCATTCCCCAATCACACCCCGATTCCCCATATCTCTCTTCACAACCGTTACCTGTGGCCAACATGTCATCGCAAGAGACGTCTAGGCGAACGATTAATCGACCTGTGATTTGGCGAAAAAGAAACCTTGTTACTGATGAAGACAGACTTATTTTTAGGGAGGAAACCCAAGTACCAGAAGCTTTGATGCAATGCAACACACCATACGTTTTTTTTTTTCATTTTATTTTACATCAGATTTGAAGAATACAATAGTAGAAAGTAACTTGTACGCAGCTCAGAAACAGATATCCAATCCTGAAAATATACTGAATAAATTCATTGGCATATTGGTTTATTCTTCTGTTATAAAGTTTCCTGAGAAAAGGCTTCACAATTAACCACAACGGGTGTAAATGATTACCATCCTAACAATCGGTCAGCGGCCTCCGCCATCAATAGAGTCAGTTCCTCAGAAAATCAATTTATAGACAGTTTTCTGAACGAATTACCTAAACTACCTTCTCACTACTGCCGGCAATGAAACCTCTCTATTGTACTTGAAACCCGAAATTATATCTAAGCAACAGCTTTATACACTCAATAAAGAGGAATGCAATTCCAAAAACGTAAAACCACTGAGCATCGCCACATTTTCCAATGCTCTTACTTTAAATAAAATATCTTTGTTTAAGCCAAAAAAAGATATCTGTGAAATATGCAATGGGCATGTGATTGGTCAAATCAGTGAAGAGGTATACAATGAGCATGTTCAGAAAAAGAATGGAGCTAGAACTAAAAAACAAGACAAGAAAGATCACAAATTTGTTTTCACTGCTGACCTCCAAGCTGTTCTACTGGCACCTAGGTCTACTGTTTCCAGCAATTATTACAATACTAAATTATGTGTCCACAATTGGTGTATTTTTGACATGAAAATGGAACAGGGTTATTGTTTTGTGTGGAATGAATCTGAGGGTGGCCTGAATTCGGAGGAATTTTCCACTCCACATGTCGAAATTTATTGTAAAAGAAGTTATACCTCAAATGGACGACAAGGACCGGCACATCATGTTTTATACTGATGGTTGTACCTATCAAAATCGCAACGTAGTTCTCAGTAATGCCTTCATTAATGTGTCAATATTTTAAAACATAACACAAATGGAGGTGGATAGCATGCATGCCATGATTAAGAAGCGGCTGAAAAACCAAACCATCCATGCCCCTGCTGAATACTTAAATATCTGCCGAACGGCGAAGACCAATAACAAAAAATACCAATGTGAATATTTGACTTTTCCCTACTTTAAGGATTTCAAACAAATCGCTTTTTATAAATCCATTCGCCCAGGGAAAATGAAAAGGGATCCAAAGGTATACACTTATTTTCTTTCAATTTGCATGCTATGTTTCAACTTATCATGACTATTTAGAGGGTATGTGATTATTTACAGGGATTTTACAGGGCTTTCTAAAATCAAGTGTGAGAGTACAGGTTACAGATCTGAGAGCTTTGCAATACAGACCTAATGGAGATGTATGTAATGTACAAGCTGCGGTTTGGCGACGAGTGGAGGATCCTCAATCAAAGAAAAACCAAGTTGTCCCCGTGAGGGTGGAGGACCTAAAAAACTTATACGGCGAAAGAAGAAAAATCACGAAAAAAAGTTTTCTGATCTACAGAAACTTAAGTCATCTATGCCCCGTGATTATCACGCCTATTACGATCCCTTGCCAAACGAAAATTAATTATTTTCATTAATAAAACACAATTTGTTTGTATGATTTTACGCTGCATAAAGTTTCACATAAAAACAAACAACTCCACTTTTAGTTTTAATTATTGCTTAAACCTAATCAACTCCTTTTTTCATTATAAAACCCAATGATTATAATAAAATGTAGATTTTTAAGCATTTTTAGATAAATAAAAAGTATAATTTCCAACAGGTTTTTTAGTTTTCTTTATAACGTTTAATAAAATTTATTATTACGTTTTAAGTCTATCCTATAAAATTTGCTCCAGAGGAGTTACTACGTAATATCACCAGTCCCTTGGCCGCCGCTATAACCAGATTCAACTGTATACCTAGACAAAATCAAAATACATTTATTTCAAATTCAGCTACTATGAAGCCCTTTTTAAAAGTAAACATCAAACAACACCCAATTCAGAGAAGAAACAGCATAACATTCTTTGCAGCACATCAACGCAGGATAATGAAATGTTTCGATATTTTAAATTGTTTTTTTTTTATAAATTAATTTTTTAGAAGCTTTAAACTATGAACTTAAAACTATGCCAAGCTGAGACTTGAAGATCAACGAAAACATTTTTTTTTTCACAAGTCAAGAAGATTTTGTTAGAACAAATGTAGTTTGTGGGGAGCATAGAGTAACAAATGTGTCCAACAACTCGAAATCAATTAAATCCAGCATTCAAATCTGAAATAAGAAAAAAAAAACTTAGTACATAATATAATTCTACTATATGATAGTTATAAATAATAAAAATACACTATAATACCTAAAGAATAATAGTTTTGATCCAACAGACAAACTATGTGTATAGTTTTGTTGGACATTATGTAATTTATAAAACCTAAAATGTACCTTTTGATAAATAAATAAATAAATAAATAAATAATAGTACATAATTATTACTTTTTAAATCTAAAAAGATTGAGGACTACAAATTCACAGAATATTTTTCTCAACAATACTAGGCCTAATTCACCACCACAGAGTTCAAAGTGTGAAGTAGGGATATCAGTAATATTCAGTATTGTGACAACTTATATTACAAAAAGATCTTTAAGGAATCCCACTTAATGCAACAAAATTCTGTAGTCTAACAATGTATTCCTGACAACCATGAAACAACGTCATGCCAAGTAAATTTACTGGACAGATAATAAAACTGGCTGTGCACTGCACTATCATCTGCATGGTGATAGAATTTGTGATACTTCTTAAAGAATAATTGTAGCCTTTGTGACATTCATATATGTACCTAAGTTGTATTATTGTAAAGTGTATTAAAAATCAGTAGTTTTAGAGTGAAAGAGCAACAAACATACCATACCTTTAACATTTATAATATTATTAGGATATGGTAAACCATGATACATTTTTCCTACTGACACATGCTATTTTTAAAAGTTTCGGCGAAGTCGAAAAGTCGTTCTTATTTACCTTGCAGGATAGATAAAAATAACTAGGTTACTGGCGATTTAAACAAATCGTGAAATTAAATAGTAGCCATGTTGGTTGGTTTATAAACTATTAGAACGATAAATTTGTACATTTTACGGGAAGTACTTACTCCAAAATTTCTACTTATTCTAACAATTAAATCATAAATATTGAAAGACCTTTTTAATATAAACCAAACATAAATAATAAACACAAACACAGAAAAAATCTGTTGGAAAATTTTGAAAACTATTTTTTTTTTATCATAATTTTAATAAATGTTTCTTACTACATACTTAAACGTGTACATTTTGAACTTGGGGAATATGCAAAAAAACTTAATTAATTCAGTTCGCCATTCATGGAGATTAGTACGTAGGGAATAAAATATATAGCTCCAAAATTCTTACCTTAGACTTGATACAATACGTAACGGCAGACAACAGCAACAGAATGAAAATTGAAAACGAAAATTAACGAAACGAAAACTAAAGAAGTGGGGACTGCCGGACTGCCGGACGGAACTAGTAACTACAGAACACTAATACCACAGAGTACATTATATAAATAATTACTCCTAGTTCATAGATAAAAAAAATACTCTGTGACTAATACAGTCACAGAGTATTTTTATGAAATATGAAGGCTAGAGGTAAGAAGTGTCGTCAGTGTACTTGAAAAATGTCCGTCAAAATGCATTAAATTAGGGTGACACCACATTAGCATCAATGTATTTTTTTAAGGAAGCTGATAAAAAGTCAATTATAAACGTACAATTCACAGTTCACGAAATAAAATTATTCTAGCTACACGTTTTCTCATAATAATTCTTTAAAGTTATATTTACTTAATTTAAAGCTGGTTTTAGTTCTAAACATAAGTTGAATTCGCCATATATTTGGAAATTCTGCATAGAACTAAATTAGCAACTATGGATGTATGGAAACTATGTTTGTATCATTATGTCCGTGATAAAACACAGTGGTAAAATCACCTACAGCCAACTCCTCCAAGTCCTCCAACCAACAAAGAAAACGATAATAATAATAATAATACCGGCCTATATACGTCCCACTGCTGGGCACAGGCCTCTTCCCATATAGAGAAGGAAAACGATACGGTGGTTTAAAGATGCTACGCATGATACCGAGTACAAACACATTTCTACAGGAACAAATTCAAAGACAATAGAGAAAGCACTCTTTGCCACAGTGTAACTTAGTAAGTTAGGTACAGATACAAATGCTCGAAACAAGTCTTAACATGCCTGACATGCCATGCCTTCTAATCAGTCTTTCATTAATATTTCAATCAAATAAACGTGCTATTATCTAGCAACGTTTGTATACACATGCTTCCATCTAGCATGTGCTCATTACAAGCATGCTAACAAACTTAAACTTTCAATTTATGAAATATATTAAAATGTACCTACTAAATAATAGAATATGTAGAAGTAGTTTTATTTCAATGTCTAACATTCGCGTAAATCTTAGAAAATGATAAGCCAATAAGTATGCTATAATACAGCATGTGTTGCCGTACGTATTAGATCAAGTTGTAAATTATACTCTGTGGAGTAAAAATGATTTACAACTTGCTAAAAAGACTTTGAGATAGATATTTATTATACGTTACCATTTACCATAATGATTACCTACTTACTCTGTGTACCGGTGTACGTTACTTGTATGGAGGGTAGAAGTAAGGAGGGCGTTCTCTCTGCGTACATGAAAATTGTCCGTCAAAATGTATTAAATTAGGATGGCGCCACATTTGCTTCAGGGTAAATTTTAAAGGAAGCTAATAAAAAGTCAATCAACGTACTATTCACAGTTTACGAAATAAAATCACTCCAGCTACAAGTTTTCTCATCAAAATTCTTTAAGGTTATATTTACTACATTATTTATTTTGAACTACGCAAGTAGTTGAAATTTCAATAAGTAACTACTTTGGTCTATAATAATATTAAATTGTTTAACTCGACATACTTCACTTCGTTTACAAATTGCTACATTCATACCATACCCTTTTGACACACCAGCGCCATTCTGGAGGATTTTGGAACTGTTATTTAGCGCATACAACTGGACACTTTTTCAACTTTTCTCCCATAAAAGATTGCCCTCCTTACCTCTACCCTCCATAGTTACTTGTGTGGGAACTCGGGAAAACGTACCAACTATTTATGCTGGTAACTATTTAAAATAAATAAAACATTTAGGCTAAGTTCATATGACCGCGCGGACCCGCGCGGAGCCGCGCGGTAAGAGCAATCACATGACGGCAAATGTATGCGCGGTAGTCTGGCATCAACATTGCTTAAGAATGGACGTGGAGGAGGCAATTTGCTTATGGATTTTATACCGAGTTACTTTCGCATTTATAATATTAGTTAGGATAGTTAGGATTACGATTATACATACGATTGTAACTTACCTAAGTTTTCTTTTTTTCTTCAGAATCATTATTACTGCAGAAAATTAAAACTAATTCTTCCCAAGATCTTCTTTTTATTATTTTATTCGAATATTCCTTGGAGTTAATATTCCAGATAGCTTCTCTTTTTTCAATCTCGTCGATAAGCAAATCGATAGATACAATGTCGTCTCCTTCGGTGATCATTTTTTCTTGAATCTATGTGTCTATCCGTCTCAACACGCGCGGATCAACTGAACAGGTCGGTACAAGTTTGTAGAACTTGAAACGCGCCGTGCCGCGCGGTTCAAGAACTAGCGCGCGGGCCGGAGCGCGCCGCGCGGTACCGCGCGGTACCGCGCGGTCATGTAGACAATACTAGCTGTTTACTTCGATCTTGTACCGCGCGGTCGAAAGTTCCGCGCGGCTCCGCGCGTCCATATGAACTAGCACTTAATAATGCATTCGATATATATCTTATAATTTTTTCAAGTTGACACCTGTCTAATGTCAATCAACAAGATTTCAAATGTTTTCTTTTTCAGTTCAGGTTTGCAGCCGTAGCATTAGCAACCTCCATAGAGGTCGCTACATCACTCCCCCGCCGAGACCGTTTACGGTCGATAGTTTTGAAACCGGACTATTCTACCACTTCTTGTAGTGATTATGGCCCTGCCGTCATCTTTTTCTTTCGTCGTAGCTGGAGATTTGGGAACAGCTTCACTTGCCAAATGCGCGGGCTTTAGACGGTCGATAGTAACGTTCATTTCCTTGCCCCTGACATCTATCTTGAAGGTCTTCTCACTTCTCTGTAAAACTTTGTGAGGACCTGAATATGGAGAGCAAAGAGATTTCGTAGCAGGGCCTTGCCGCAAGAACACATATTCAGCGTTTTTAAGGTCTTTGGGAATGTAAAATGTGGAAGAACCATGCCACGACGCTGGCTTTGGTGAAAGATTTGCAATATGACTGCGAAGGCGTGAGGAGAAATCGGCAATATCAGCCATTACATTAGGATTGGGGTCGAAAAACTCTCCAGGAAGGCGCAGCGGCTCGCCGTATACGAGTTCAGCGGCTGATGATCCGAGATCTTCTTTCCATGCACTCCTGATTCCGAGAAGTACCAGTGGAAGAATTTCGGTCCACGAGGCGTTATTGTGACACATGATGGCGGATTTCAATTGCCGGTGAAAGCGTTCAACCATACCGTTACATTGCGGATGGTACGAAGTAGTGGAACAAATTTTGGCACCGAGAACTGAAGATAGGGCATGGAATAGTTTTGATTCGAACTGCTTCCCACGGTCAGTCGTAATTTTATGAGGACAGCCGAACCTTGAGACCCAACCAGCAATGAAAGCGGCAGCACAAGCTTCCGCAGTGATCTCTTTAAGAGGATACGCCTCAGGCCATCTCGTAAATCTGTCGATAATTGTTAGGCAATATCGGAATTCAGAAGAAAAAGGAAGTGGACCGATAATGTCCATATGTACGTGCGAGAAACGATCGGAAGTGATAGGAAAAGGAGTAAATGGCGAAGAAGTGTGACGAGTGATTTTGTTGCGTTGGCAATCTACGCATTGTTGAGCCCAACGTCTGCAGTCGGCTTTAACTCCAGACCAGACAAAACGTTGAGTCACCAATTTTATGGAAGGATTAGCGCCAGGATGGCTCAGTTGATGGAGCATGTTGAAAACTTCTTTCCGAAATGGCGGCGTGACGTAGGGTCTGGCTGTGCCGGTGGAAACGTCACAGTACAAAATCCCGTAAGGAGATGAAATTTTCTGCAGTTTCAGTGATGAACCGTTCTTAATCAGGTCTAACAGTTCAGGATCTTTAGCCTGATCTTCTGCAAGAGCTTGGAAGTCAATGGCAGCGAAGTGGAGATGGCATCCACGCGAGATAATGCGTCGGCAACAATATTGTTTTTTCCAGAAACGTGCTTGATATTGGTGGTAAACTGCGCTATGAAATTAAAGTATCGCAGTTGACGAGGTGAACTATTGTCTCGTTTGGTAGTAAATGCAAATGTGATTGGCTTATGGTCGGTGTAAACAGTGAATTCACGGGCTTCAACCATATACCTGAAGTATTTAATGCTTTCGTAAATAGCCAACAATTCTCTGTCGTATGGGCTATAGTTTTTCTGAGCGGATGTTAATTTTCGTGAGAAAAACGCCAGTGGTTGCCATTCGGACTTTGACTGGCATCGCTGCTGAAGAACAGCTCCGATAGCCGCGTCTGAAGCATCTGTGAAGAGTGCAAGTTCGGCTTGGGTGTTAGGATGCACTAACATGACGGCGTCAGACAAAGAATCTTTACATTTCTCAAACGCTTGAAGCAAGTCTGGCGTCAAGTCTACGGGAGCTGATCCTTTCATGTTAGAACCACACAACGCGTCGTTCAACGGTCCTTGAAATGAGGCTGCTTCTGGAATAAATCTGCGTTAGTAGTTTACCATGCCAAGGAACCTGCGCAGCTCCTTGGCCGTTTTTGGAACAGGAAACTCCTTGATGGCATGGATCTTATCGCCCAGGGGACTAATGCCATCGGAAGAGACGTGGCATCCTAGAAAATCCACTTCTTTGACACCTAAAACGCTCTTTGTGGTGTTTATAATGACTCCATACTTCTGAAGGCGACCAAAAACAATCTCCAAGTGCTCCAGGTGTTGTTTTAAGTTCCCAGAAAATATCAGTATGTCATCTAAATATCCATAAGTGAACTCCAAGCCCTGCAATACTTCGTCGATAAACCTTTGGAAGGTTTGTGCAGCATTTCGTAGCCCAAAAGTCATGTATTGAAATTCAAAAAGTCCAAAAGGTGTAGTAATTGCAGTTTTAGGGATGTCATCTTCAAAAGTCGGAATTTGGTTGTAGGCTTTTACTAAATCCAACTTACTAAAAATTTGGGAACCAGATAGTTGATAGGTGAAGTCCTGGATGTGCCTTATAGGGTATCTATCCGGAATCGTTCGTGCATTCAGGGCACGGTAATCGCCGCATGGTCGCCAGCTGTTGTCTTTTTTGCGCGCCAAATGTAAAGGTGAAGACCACGGGCTCTCAGATCGGCGAGCTGTCCCATTGCGTAACATATCTTCAAATTCTTTTTTGGCTATCTGGAGGCGATCTGGTGCAAGGCGTCGAGGGCGCGCTGTGACTGGAGGGCCTGCGGTCACACGTATGTGGTGCTTCGTGTTGTGTTTTGGCGCTGATGGCGTCCCTGAAGGTCTGGTTATCTCTGGGTATCTGCGAAGCAGTTCATGGAAAACTGAGTCACCAGGCACAGATTTAATAGCTTCGACTCCCTGTGTTGATCGGTGGGGAACAGTGATGGAAAGACTCGTCAGACCGTCTACCAGGCGATGTTGGCGGCAGTCGACTAATAAGTTATAGTGACTTAAAAAGTCGACGCCAATTATCGGCTTCGTGACATCAGCGACTACAAAGTTCCAGGCAAAATCTCGATGCAACGCGAAGTCTAGGTGTAAAGAGACGCAACCGTATGTAGGGATTATAGTGCCATTTGCCGCAAACAGCTCATACTGACATTTTTGCCGGCGTTCCCTGATCATCAACCTAGGAAAAACGCATAAATCTGATCCAGTATCAACCAAATATTCGATTTTAGTCTTGCGATCGGTAACAAAGAGGCGGCCTTTGCAAGTACGGCAGTCATTTTCCGCCACTACTGACTGCCGCTTGCGTTTCCCGACTTGAATGAACAAGGAATAGTACATTTCGTCGCGTTGTTGCCAAATCTTTTGTGATAGTAGCAGATACCAGGGTGTGATGACGATCTTGAACGAAAGCGGTACGGCTGTTCAGGATATTTTCTCTGTCGGTAATATGATTGCCGCTCACCTGCATTAGTCGTAAGAGCAGCTACCTGTTGAGTTAATGTAGCTATCTGACCGGCCATGACTTCCAAAGAGGCGGTTTGAGCCTCAGCCGCGTTGGAGGTTGACGGTGCCTGAGTGCTATTGCTTGGAGTAGGCACCTCTGCAACTGAAGTAAGTGATGTCAAATCATTAATTTTATCAGCCAAATCAGCTTGCTTATCAAGAGACAAATCTGCCTGTGATGCCATTATAGTCTGCAGGGTGTGCGGAAGCCTACTGGCCCAAATAGTGCGAATGATATTTTCGGGCATGCTATTGTCAGCAAGGTGCTTCAAGTGACGCAAAAATTGCGACGGTTTCCTACTACCGAGTTCCTCATGCATTAAGAGTTGTTGTAACTTCTGCTCCTTCGATGGCGAGAAACGATGAATGAGCTCCTTCTTCAAAGCTTCGTATTTGTTCTCCTGTGGCGGATTGAGAATGATGTCCTCGATCTCTACGGCGTAAGTGTGGTCGAGCTGCGCTGCTACATATGCAAATTTGGTCTCATCCCTCGATATGCCGGAGATTAAAAATTGGTTCTCAACCTGGGCGAACCACAATGCGGGTCGGTCTGGCCAAAATGGTGGGGTCCGCATAGCGACACGGAAGACTTCAGCCTTGCTTTTCTTGTGGTTAGACGTTTCTTGATATTCGTCTGACGACATCTTGCGTGTTCAAATCACGTCGGGGTCACCAATGTGGGAACTCGGGAAAACGTACCAACTATTTATGCTGGTAACTATTTAAAATAAATAAAACATTTAATAATGCATTCGATATATATCTTATAATTTTTTCAAGTTGACACCTGTCTAATGTCAATCAACAAGATTTCAAATGTTTTCTTTTTCAGTTCAGGTTTGCAGCCGTAGCATTAGCAACCTCCTTAGAGGTCGCTACACTTGCATACGCCGTAACCCTATTTGAGTAATTCAAACCCTAACACAAAACAATAAAGTTGCTTGATTTTTATGTTCCCTCATACGACCTTTATTAATCTGAGCGTTCACTTAATTTCTTCACCTTCCACTATTCAACGTTTTGAGAAATTATTTCAGTCAGAAAATAAATATAAGTAGGTACCTACCTGCAGTAGTTAGTAACAGCAAAAAAAAAGTAGAACGGTTGTTGCGACTGCGAGGATGTTTAGTGGACTCGTCCCTTCAGATGCGAGCAGGGTGAGGTATGATGCGAGCGCAGCCCGCACACACGCCTGCCACAGCCCACTGCTTGCGTCTAAAACTACAAACCCTTTGCAGACGTCCTTCTCTTGTCCTTTCAAAACGAGGACGAGGAGGGACTCAATTCGACTTTGTGTTCTTTTTTTTGTACATAATTATGGACAAAAACAACGCTCCGCTGATCCGTTTCCAATAGAGCTGCGCAGAGCGACGCTAAGTAAATAATGTGATCCTACTGGTTCATAACAAACATATCCTCGCACATCTCTGGTTGAAACGCAGCCCTAATATTGAAAAAAGCCAAAATTTTTGAGAACCTATGTGTTCAGGCGCATGCGCCTGCAAGATTTTAGAATGCAATGCTTACGTGCAACTGTCTTTGGCTAACTACTTTATTTTTCTTATTAGTGTTTTCACCGCCACCGTCATTAATATTTACTTTTTCTATATTTCTCAATACGAACGAACACTTACCATTGTACGCGCTAGAGACAACACCCAAATCAATATTGTAATTTTTATCCAAATAAATCAAGTTATCAAAGTGTAACAGAGGTTTGTTATTATTTCAAACTTCCATCATGTCCACTACGAGACACTATGTTATTATAATACATTTACACCACCACACCAAAAGAGCGTCGAAGCGGAGCGCTGTTTAAATATCATATGAATTTTAACTTGATTTTCATTATTATAATACTTATTATCGTATGAGAAACTCGAACGAGTCGAATTGGTCGGAATTCTCGTGGCGCCGCGGACATCCGCGCGACTCCTGTGAGTTGAGCCTCTAGGCGGGCTCATAGCTAAGTGTAAGCCGTATGGTTGGTAAGAGAGATAATAGAGGTCAAGCTGCGCTCACTGCGGTCGGTCCGTGGATGGGTGACCATTTGTAAACATACCGAGGCCTTTTCGAGGCACGTAGGGGGGTCTACGTGCCTCGGACACCGGTACCGACTCTCATACATCTGTCAGTCGCTGATTATTATAATTATGTCATTACAATAAATGTTAACAACCAATCTTAATTTGGGAGACTGAGCTAGCAAGCGAAATGGTTTGTGGATGTCAGATAGGCAATCCCTTCATGTAAAATGCGGTATTCAGCTAAAACCGGTAAGACTGAAAGCCGACCCCAACATAGCTTGGGCAAAGGTTGAATCTGCGCAATGAGATCTATGATAAGTTACTATCCCGAATCAGTAAATACAGTAATACACCATATATCCATAATATGTTATGGATCTAATAAATAGCCTCTATATTTTAAAGTTAGTATAAAGCGGAAATAAAATCTCTATTATATATAATTCCAGTGTCACGATGTTTGTCCGGGATGAACTCCGAAACTACAGAACCGATTTTAATGAAATTTGCACACCGTGTGCAGTTTGATCCAACTTGAAAGATAGGATAGTTTACATCACAAATATAAAAAAAATTGAGACCGCGGGCGGAGCAGCGGGAAACAGCTAGTAAATTATAAGACCAAGTAGGTACTAGTGTTAACATATAAGTCTTTAAAAAAAAACGCAAATTAAAACAAAGATAACAAAAAAAAGTTATATTTACAGGTTTTTAAAATTAACAAAATAGGTAATATAAACATAATTAGAACCGTAATGTAAAGAAAAATGAACTCAAAATTATACGTAACCCAATTCATTATAACATAAGTGGTCGGCGCAATATATTATCCTACTAATATTATAAATGTGAAAGTGTGAATGTTTACATGTTTGGATGTTTGTTACTCAATCACGCAAAAACGGCTGAACGGATTCGGATGAAATTTGGCATGCATGTAGCTTTTGACATGGAAAAAAACATAGGCTACCTTTTATCCCGATGCCTTAAATAGTTCCCGAGGGAAAATTTAAAATTGTTTCCGAGCTATGCCGTGGCCAGCTTTAAAATTAGATATTTTCTCTATTACAGCGCAAGCGGGTGACACGGGTGAGAATTTTATTCCATTTTTCACTACTTTCACATTTTTTATTTCCTTTTGAACCCAATTATTATTCTGAAGTCCACGCAGACGAAGTCGCGGGCAAAAGCTAGTAAATCATAACCCGACGTGATCATTTAAATTACCCTAAAAACTAAGTAATTTAAAAGAAAATAATAATAAGAACAATTACAACACAAAATAAAAACTTATATATCAATTAAAAATAATAAGTTACATAACATTAGAATCAATTGTAATTAATAAGAAATTATATACATTTGCTTGCAAACTTTGGTTTACAAGTAGTTGTTACATATACCTAGTTAGTTTTTAAAACATTCCGACACGAAACCTAAAAGAATACTATACTTATTCTGAAATAAAAAAAAACACAAATAATAAAATATTTGTATTTAATTTACAAATAATAATATAGTAGTTGAAAATAAGATTGTTCAATTAATATAATTATGGAAGTACATTCGTAAAATTATAAGCATAATATATTAAAATATAATACATGAAAAATCATATAACACTAAACATCACGAAATATAGCAAAGAGAAAAGAGATGGATGGATTGTGTGAAAGATGATATGAGAAAGAGAGGAGTGGATGTCGCGATGACGAGTACTAGAGAGTAGAGATGAATGGAAGGAAAATACGCATTGCGCCTACCTCATATGAATGGGATGTGGGCAGGAAGAAGATCACCAAATATAGCCAAGAATGGGTGGTCTGTTCTAGAGATTACTTACTAAAAACAAACTCACATACT
This sequence comes from Plusia festucae, assembly GCA_950381575.1. Lineage (NCBI taxonomy): Eukaryota > Metazoa > Arthropoda > Insecta > Lepidoptera > Noctuidae > Plusia > Plusia festucae. The sequence continues at coordinate 3,641,348 of OX494457.1, forward strand.
TTACCTCTTTATAATATTAGTATGTAACATACATAAATCGATAAATATGTGCACATGTACATGTGAATGCGTACACCGGTTTTCAAGGTGGCAACAGCTCTGAGTTCTCGGGTTCGATCCCTGGACGGGTCAATGTAGAAAAATATACACAATGTATACACATAGCGAAATTGTAAAACAATAATTTAACAGGAACTCACCATCAATTCAACTTTTAATCATTTAACAACATAAAATTATAACAGTTTTCAAATCAAGTATATATTTTTGAGATTCAACAAAAACTTTTCGCTAAGAAATTTTACAATTTCGCTATGAGTATACATATTTATGCTCGTGACTGTACCTTCGTTGTCTCTGATTCCATAACACAAGTGCTTTAGCTACCTACTTTAGATTCAGAGCAATGTCTGTGATGTTGACCACATTTATTTATTTATATTGTCCCTTGTCTGAAATAATTTATATAAAATAACTTCCGTGAAATAAATTTATAAATATTTGTTTTCGTGACATTATTATTCTTATTATATTGGGTCTGAAACCATTAAATATTTATTTCATTTTCATCTTGCAATCAAAATGAAAAATAATTCTTGAGTAAGCCTGCAGTTCTTACTATTTATTTGTGGACACGCTTACTAAAAACAAAAGGTTTAGTAACCAATGATTAGAGCGTAAAATAAAGTTGTATGAAACATGAATCATGATAAAATGCAATTATTAATAATTATGAAAAAACTAAAGAAATTAAATTCTACAATATTTAACATCTACTGTAGTAAAATATACCAACAAATTGATGCTGGAATGGCTCTTGGCAATTTTTTTATCAATATAATAGTGAATAGTTTCGTTATATAAACAATGCTACTATGTTGCCCCGCGCGGCGACCTGTTGCCGCGACTCAGCACTTTATAAGTATTTACCAGATCCAAAGATTAAATCTAATAAAAAAAATATTAGCACTTGGAAAATATTGTTTTTATTATGTACACACTGGCCCAATAAGCAGAACAGCAAAAAAATCTAAGTTAAGACTTTGCAAAGTGGAAAAATGCTTATTTAATTTTATAATTGTAAATTCGTCAGTATGTATTAACAATTTGCACTTCATTATTTTATTCTCAGCCTTGTTGTTTGTTTTGCTATTTGTGTCTAGTGTGTGTATGAAATATTAGCAATAACGTTATATAACGTTAAATAAAGTTATATATTACCATGGCTCACATAATTCATACTTCTCTAAACATTCTATCAGCCAGCCCATTGGTAGAGCCTTCAAATGCTTCATATTGTACATTGGTTCATACATCTCTTGGAAAATAATATAATGTGAACAGTCTACGAGCTTACCTTCTTTCTTAGCATGATATGGTACCAGCTGCTCATTATCTGGTATAGATTCAGGATTAGGAACCCTACGCAGAACTATGCCTCCAGCGTCAGTGATTAACTTTGTTAATATCGCTTTAGTTAAAGCTAATGTATTAGAAACTTTATATTTAGTGTTAAAATTGTGTAAATAGAAATGGCAGCCATTGAAAATGCCCGGCAACTGCTTGTATTTGTTGAAGCGAGCATTTTTGGGACCGTTACATGACTTGGTCCCAACACCCTTCACTTCATATGGTTCAAAAGACTCTAGTTTTTCTTCAGAAGACTTTGTTACCCAGTCTGAGCTTATTATCCAAATGTTGCTGACAATTCCCTGAAGAACATCCAGACTTGACACGCAGACTCCATCCTCAACATCCACAACAAGATGAGTAACCTTTTTAGTAAGCTTGACTTCTAAATGTATGTTATTGTGCTGTTTAGTTAATGCTCTTAGCTTGTTGTGCACAGTACGGAAATTTGATGTGCAGTAAATGTGTACATCCTCAAACTCCAGCTCTGTATATAATGCAGCAATATGAGAGATGTTGATGCTCTGGGTGTACATGACCCTCTCAGCTGCTTCACGTAACAAATTTTTCATATTAACTGATGCAAGTTGGTAAGGAGTCTCTCCTTTACTGTTTCTCACATTCATATCAGCTCCATTCTTAATCAGTTCTTCAGCAATATCAATGAAGTTATAGCGGACTGCCTCATGTAGAGGAGTCTCATTGCCTTGTCCAGGGACATCTATCAAAGTGTTGTGCTGTAACAACAATGTGACAAGGTCCAGTCTTCCATTCTGGACAGCTTCATGTAATGGAGTCCATCCTGCATTATCTTTAGTGTTTGTGTTAGATCCTAAATAAATCAATTCCTGTACTTTATCAATATTACCGAGACGACACGCGACGTGGAGTGCAGTCTCACCTTTCTTGTTGCGTTTCTCATTGTTTATATTAGTTTTTAAACTTACATTAGAATTTATTGTCTCACTTAGCTGCTGACGGGAGTTTGTTTTGTCTGACAAAGGTATTTTGGAGCTAGATTCGGCAATATTTCTGATAGAAGGAGTAACTTTCCTAGTTTCTTCAATTTTCTTCGTTTTACTACTCGAGGATGCAGTGGTCCGAAACTTTTCAAATATTTTGTCTAGTTCGGCAGCGGAGTTAATACAAACTTGGATTCGGTCGTCAATGAACGTAACGCACTCATCTAAGGGTATTTTGCAGTTCGGACAATTCTCCAAACCAGTATGTTCAGCGCATATGATGTGGAAACATTTCTTCAAGACAACAGGATCTTTACATAAATCGCCACATACGCCACAAGTGTAATCCTTCTTAACTGTGTCTAAAGCTTTCATAAAATTGTTTAGGTCAGCCGAAGACATCGTTTAACAATCGAATTTAACAATCGTTTAGCAAATTCTAAATACACAGGTACAGTAGGTATTTAGAATTTGCTCTTTATAATAATTATTTTATCGAATATCGGCAAAGTTTTGATATCGTCGCGGGAAAACAATCGTTTTACTGTCATTAGTGACATAACTTGACATTAGTGACATTGACATTGACTTATTTTCACATTGGCTGTAAAGAAAAAAAAACACTAAAATTCTCAAAGACATTGTAAGTAGAGTACAATGTCTTTGAAAATTCTACCTCGAGAGATGATATTCTCGATATTTTTTATTTAAAATTTCGAAAATTCGAACTACCAAGATTGATACATAGAGATATAATTACAGAACTACTGTAATTCTATCTCTATGGATTGATAAGTCCCACAGCTGGGCAGAATTTTAGGGCTACTGGCAGCACTCACAGGCTGGAGCGGCGCAAATTTTGTGACGCCTTGATGTTGGCCAAGGAGGCTGCAACTACACTTCCGGCGGCTGGCGCCCAGGTTGATGGGCGCGGCGGGCGCGCTTGCATCGCTGCTTCCCAACTTGGGGGGCCCGAGCACCGCCTGTAGGCGGTTATACGTGGGGATCGTGCGGTCCATGGCCCTGTATGGGGCCCCAGTGTGGGCGGATGACCTGACGGCCCGTGCCTTCGCAGTACTGCGAAGGCCGCAGAGGGCGATGGCCGTCAGGGTCATCAGGGGGTATCGCACGATCTCCTACGAGGCGGCTTGTGCACTGGCCGGATCCCCGCCGTGGGACCTGGACGCGAGGGCCCTCGCGTCAGTATATCGCTGGCGCGAGGAGGCGCGAACGCGGGGCGAAGGAATGGCGCCACGGCAGATAGAGCGGCGCCGGGACGAGCTCCGCCGGGTCCTGGTGGCGGAATGGCGGGAAAGGCTTCTGCGCCCTACCGCCGGCCTCGCTACCGTCGAGGCGATCCGACCAGTGCTCGAGGAATGGCTCGGGAGGAGGCACGGCTCCCTGTCGTTTCGGGCGACGCAGGTGCTCTCGGGGCACGGTTGCTTCGGGAAGTACCTGTGTCGCATAAACAGGGAGCCGGACGCCCGGTGTCATCACTGCGTCCATTGCGGGGAGGACACGGCGCGGCATACGCTGGCAGAGTGTGCCGCATGGGAGGGGCCGCGCCGTGCCCTCGTCGCTGAAGTGGGAGCCGACCTGTCGCTGCCGGCCGTGATCCGAGCTATGGTCGGTGGCGCAGAGCCGTGGGACGCGGTGATCTCCTTCTGCGAGACAGTCATGTCGCAGAAGGAGGCTGCGGAGAGGGAGAGGGAAATCGCGACCTCTCTCTCGAGCCGCAGCAGGCGCACCGGGCGTCGGCGGAGGGCGGACAACGCCCTCCTCCAACCCCCCTAAATCGGTCCAGGGGCGGCGGATCCGGGGACATCCGTCGCCCTCCACCAACTGGACCCGAGGAGGCGGCGCGTCGCGTTCCTCGCGCGCGCCTCTTAAGCGATGCGTCACGGGGGGAGTTTAACACCTCACTTCCCCCCTGACGGGACGGGGCCCGCGGCAGCGGGCCGGCTATCGGTCGGAGGTTGCGGAGGCCATTTACATTCCCGCGACCTCCGACTATAATGGGCGAGGGAACGCCGGGGTGGTTTTAGCCGGTAGGAGTCCGGCACGCCCCTCCGCCTTTCCCCAGGCGGAGGATGTCCATGAGGATTTCCCCCCGTAAAAAAAAAAAAAAAAAAAAAAGGAGGCTGCAACTAGCTATTATAATAGTGTGTTATCTATGGCTGCAACTCTCTGAGACTTTACTACTTTAGTTATTATTCTATGTCTTGAGACTGCTGTACTATATGTGGTTCATTCTCTATCTACGACTATATGCCATTATTGCCACACGCACCCTCCCATATTGTTATTATACTTTGCACGCACCCCTCACTCCGCTGGTATCCAACCATCGTGCCTTCCGCCGCCGTTTTCATTGAATTATGATAATAAGTTATAAATAATAAACTCATTCCTTTTTTTATTTTACTCGCTAGAGCTGCCTGCAAAAGTTCTGAAAGAGGGTTTTAGTTGGCACGTAATAATTGGTATTATACTATCTATGACGCCCTGCTAATATTATTAGTCGCCAAGTCATGATTTATAGCTCCTACCCTGATAATTCAACTGACATAAATACCTAGTTTATTTGCTACCGCAGCTGCCGGTTTTTTATTTTTATAATACTCTTATTTTTAAGCTTATTTTTAACTAGCTTTTTCCCCTAGGTCTCAAAGTAGGTACCTCATAGACCGTACTATAGAGTAAACTAATGTGTAGTAGGCCTCTGCTCTGCTCTTCATTGTTGTAGCAACCATATTTCAGCAAATAAATAATTTCTATTATATTTTTATATATTTCTACTCTACCTTTTCTTAATGCTGCGTACAGACCGGCCAAACGAACGCCAACGAACGGGTTTCGTTGACCTTCGTTGCTGCAATCTGGACGGCTTAGCGAATGCCAACGATCGCTCGTTGGCGTGTGCCGGCGGTCCGAAGCGTGGCGGTAACACCAAAGAAATCGAGCTATTTGAACGAACTCTGTTTGGACGGTCGCCGAAGGCCAACGAACGAACGCTCAGTTGAAGCAAGAGAGCGTAGCGTGTAGACGAATGAAAGAGAAAAGAACCGGAATCAAGTGCCAACGAACGTTTGTTCGAGCACTAAATGTATTTGGATGTATTAACGAACTCCAACGAGCGTGCGGAAGCCAACGCTAGCGAATGATAAATATCCATCGTTGGGCGTTCGTTGGGCCGGTCTGTACGCACCTTAACACAATAATTTGTCGAGGGTGTCCACGGCTCCTATATAACAAAAAAGTATCAGGGTACTTGAATATTGAACATCGAACACGCTTTTTGATAATTTTACAATTTCCCGTAAATGCCTTTACATAAGCTGTACCCAATACTTAGTATTTATTGTTCTCAATCTGATTTTAGGCACACACAACACGGAGACTTATGAATTTTAACCTACTCAGAGGTGGATTGTCCCTTTGGCAATTTAGGCACATGCCTGGGGGCGCGAGATTATAAACATTGTGAGCGCGGGATTTTTTTGGAAAAAGACAAAAAATATATTTAAAACAAATTAAACTGCTACGAGCAGCGACTGCCGCACGTATTCAAACAGTTACAAAGGTAAATTACGCTTATACTCGTTTGACTTTGACACTTACTTATACTTTTTTTTGTATTAATAAACTTTTTGTATTAAAAAAGTAGACATTTTGTATAAAGTTGCAAGTTGCTTGCAAAACGTGTGCAAGTTTCGACACGGGCATAGCTTGCAAGTTTATTAAGATGCCTGGGGCAACGTCTATTGTATTGTTATATATTTCAAAAAAGCTGTTTATATTTGAGACTTGCAGTAAGTTCGGCAAGTCGCTAAAACTTGCAGAATTCTTCTTGCGCTAGTACACTACCCCGTCCCTAGATCCAGCTGTCCGGACACGGCCAAACTCGAAAAAAAAAATGTAGGTAACTTAGATCCAGCCCTCTCTTGCTGTTTCCTTTAAGTATTACGATTGTTAGCAACGCACTAAATCGAGGTCCGAACCTCAAAGGGCTGCCATTAATGAACGTTGTTAGGGTGCTGATTCCTTTGTACGCAAACTAAACTAAGTTTAAATCATTGCTGTCTTTTACTAACTTATAGCGTAAGAAAAGGACGGCAACAGATAACAACTAACTTAGAAATGTCAAACTAGTTTTACCTTGAACATCACGGTTTTAGAGCACACGTTTTTACTTGTCAGCAAATTTGTATGAGAATTTTAGTCGGAACTAAATTTGACAGTTCAAAACTTCGTCGGTCCTTTTCTAAATATTTACAAGTGAAAAAGATGGCGATGGACTAAAATTAGTTTAGTACGTGTTTAACAGAATCGGGGCCAACGTCGTACTTTTTCTATTAATATGGCAGGAGACCATTAGTAGCATTAGTTATGCCTTAAGATTTCACCAAAAAGTCGGGTGAAGCAATCAAGGCTTGCGTTCCGGCTAACTGAAGTAGACCTCTTCAAAAAACTTGCGGAAGCGCTTACACTTCACAAGTCGCTTAAACGTTGCAACTTTATTGCTAGTGGATATGAACCGGGTGTTGTGGCGCAACTTTGGACAGTCCTATGTCCAACAGTGAACCGCGATTAAGTACTCTGTGGTGGATACTCAGCTTTATGATTTAGAAGCTCACGACACCCGTCACAAATAACTAAAATAACATTGGTTTCACTACCTAATAACAATAATCACAAAAAAAACTACACATAAAAAATGTACAATTTATTTATTATTTAATATCACAAAACGTTAGCAACATTAACTACTTATTAAAAATACGACTAGAGTTGCGATTAACATGAGTAATGATGGCGTAATTTTCGCTCCAAATCCACATGTGAAATCTGTCATATTGGACACAATGAGTTCGAGGTTGTAAGGTATTTTATCATAGGGATGCGTCTTTAGAACAGCACTGGTGGCCAAACTTTTAGTATTACTGTGGAATATAACTTCATTTTCATGGTTAAAAGCCCCATACATTGAGAACATGGGGTTCTGGAACGGCGGGTGTTTGCCAAACAATTGATCCAACTTGGTGAATACATTTATCAATTCATGTATTCGCGTTACCGTTATGTTGTTGGCGGCAAATATGTGACCCAAATTGGACCAACTAACGAAGCAGTATTTCTGGTTCTGTTCTGGGCAGAGTGGGACGATCTTCTTCATATCAGATGCTGCACTATCTGTAAAAACATTAAGTATGCTTTTATACTTTATTTCGTTGCATCATTTATTTTTAACTCAGTTAAAAAATTAATATAAAAGTGGATTGATATCGCGGGCCAATTTGCTTTCCACGGATTCGGATCGCATTTTTTTTATTTTAGTTTCTGACGTTTCAACGCCTTTTGCAGGTGTCAGGGTCACGGGCAGACTGACCGCGACGAAAGCATGTTATGCACTAGATTTTGAAGTGCGTAGTATAGGAGCTCGCCGAGGGCAACCTGCGCCTATTTGTCTTAAGTAATCTAGTCCACTTTCACAGCCCGTTGAGACGGCAATCTGACAGGAATCGAGCGAGGTAAACCTCAGGAAACAATACATAGATAGTTAACATGCTATTAAATTCCTTGTAAAAATATACCCACCTATCTATTGCTATCCTACTACAAGAAGCAAGTAGGTAAGAATGCCTTTAAGTTGTTATGTTTGATAATCAACTCACCTTTAAAGGCATTATAAGTCTTCATACTTATGAATGCGACGTCACTTTTGCCTTCGACAAGCGACTTCAACGCCTCGGCCTCGCCGGCTTCATAACATTTCTTGCCATCCAAGCCGGGAGCACAAATCTCTTTATAATAAGATTCAATGTACTCTTTACACGATATTTTCTCATGTTGGGTTATGTATTGTTTGACAGAATGCCACGCGGCACCATCGTAGCGCGGAAAGGCGGCCCGTTTGCCGCGCAAATCTGCCATCTTTGTTATTTGTGAGTCGATGTTGACGTAAGCTACTATTGTGTTTGTTTTTTCTACGATTGGAGTAACTTCGTGCAGGATTGGAGTAAGGTTGTAGTCTCTGGAAGTTAGAAATTTTAAGTTATTTTCATTAATAACTACGACATTCTGACTTTAAACAATTTGGATGGAATTCTTGGATTTATTTTGATACAACAGAGCATACCCATATAAGCTCGCACCGTCAAACTTTGAAGTTACCGACTCGCCGCGGACCAGACGCCCTGCGACTGACGCGTGCTTCGAAGGTTCACGTATCCCACTTGAACGTAACCTTTATCCCTCTAAAATTGTAGACGGAATCTGTGTTACCTGACGGCAGGCACGAGCCAGTCGCTGTCAGCGGCCACGGCGTCGCACTCGGCGGCGCTTACTGCTCGCAGACACGCTTCTGCGTCCTCCCGCAGCGCGCACTGTAGCGGCGGCGACACGCCGTACACCGCGCCCGCCTCGCTCAGCCACTCGCACTTGTTCTTAGCCAGCAGCGACGTTGTGCACAGCACGATGTGTCTGCAACAAAACATATTGTTTAACACGCGGTTGATATCCGCAGCTGAAGGCAGGCCTGGCGGGCACCTAGCGCGTGTTCAGCAGCGGCTAGCAGTGAGTGTTACCTGGGCGGGTCGCAGGCGGCCTGGCTGTAGGCCTCGCGGAAGCCGTTTGCGGCGGCGAGGTAGTCGAGCGGCACGCGCGGCGGCTGCAGGGCCGCGGCGGGCGCCTGGCGCGCCTCCAGCAACGCCGCCAGCGCCCCGCGCCAGCCCACGCCCACCACCGCGCCGCTATCACTCAACGATTTCGCCACGCGGCTCACAGCCTCCGACGCTTTCCTGCCAAGCAGAGGTTTTAATAAAAAACTTGCACTGCTTTCGACCCAGAATCAATAGAAGTACTCAGAAGCCACTAAGCGACATAGTATATAGTACCTCTTAGCCACAATGACATTCCAAGGTCTTCGCAACCATACGCAGGGTTCTTGACTAAGGTCTCGCCAAGTTCCATCTCTGCAGAGGTATGCGAAGTTCTCAGCACCCGCCAGGAACTTGCCATCCTTAAGCTAGAACAAACAGTTGCACTTAGTTGACTCCGGTGACATTATGTCAACGCCAACATAGCTTGGTAAAAGTCCAGAAGAGGAGTTTGAATGAAGTTAGAGCTACCTTGAAGTACGCTGCAATGTCGTCGGCTTCTCCCCACGTGACGTCACCGACGCCGTCGGCGAGGCAGTTAAGCGACCCCGCGTTGCCCCAGTAGCGATCGCCAGCAGTGCACGAACCGGCGCACGCCGCGCAGAGCGATGGGTATTGACGCTCTGAAAGATCCATAATAAGTCATATCGGCCTATATATAGGGCAACAGTCTCAAGAGAAGGCGTGCTTTGATCACTTGTGGGTTAGGGATTTTAGATTCAGATCCTTGGAATCCAGGTGTCTGTGATTTTCATCACCGAAAAAAAGATGATAATGAACACAATAAAGTATAGAAAAATCATTTTCAGGTCGACTTACTTAGTTCAGCGTCCCTGACTTTGTCTGGCACCCAAGGTCCGGCCTTGCAAGCCTGATAGTAGAAGTCTGCAAGGGCTTTCAGCTTGTTCTCCGTGTTCGACAGTTTCGGGTCACACGACCGCTCCAGCACCAGAGTCTCTAAGTACTGAAAACAAAGACGTTCTACAAACCATTTTCCCCTTAGATCCCTAACAGATAAATCCCTAATTTATCCCCTGTATCGCGGTAGTTTCTCAAACGTCCAATAAAATTAAACTGTACACTTAGGGAAGGAAACCCCGTCTTATTATTATCCGTCTTACCCGTCTTATTATTTCAAACAAAAGTACACCATACGAAGGTCAAACGTGAAGCATGAGATGTGAGGCGTGAGGTTATGATGAATAAATTCAGTCAAAGACATTTCAACTAGGCTTGTTATACATTGCTGTACTTACCCCGGACAGAGTCTCGCTGAGCGGTCGCAAGTCATCCATGGATTCTCCAGGATGGCAAAGCGTAGAGTTCTTGAGAACAGCGTGTAGGGTAGACGAGCTGTCTGGCAGGATACGTCGGTTCACTACTGCTACTATGTTACGGGCGAACGGTTCTGTAAAACAAATACTCTGTTTATTATGTCAGAGCCCAGATATAAGGTAGATGAAGTCGACGCAAGCAAAAGAACTCAAGACACGAACGTACATTAAAGAAAAATAGGACACGAGAAAAATTTACTAGGAAGTAAACGACTTTACTCTCGTGTTAACCATAATCATGACATCACACGAGTAACGATGTTTACGGTCACCATTTCTGTTCATTGTTGTTATCAGTATCGAAATATAAATGATTATTAGTTTACCGAAAAGTTGTAAGTCAACGCCCAATAGATGGCGGTGGCGTCGAATTAGATGGCGCAATCGTTTTAATACACGAGTTAGGGTCCACAAATTGTAAACAAAAATATAACCAGCTCAGTTCAGAATACTATTGTGTTTAATTGATTAATAACTTTTAGTATTCACCAAATCACCATTCAACATTACTAGCGCTTAGAGCGGGGATAAACAATTGTAGAACTCGGATAATCCTGAAAACCCTAGCCTGTATGTTTTTAAAGCTGCCATTTTCCCTCTCTTTTGGGCCAATTATACTACTATTCCATTGGACAATTATTTTATAAGTTGCAATTAATGGTCTACCTTTCGATCAGTTATACCACTAGGCTTCACTTCACATGACTTACTGGATCTGAACCGCAACTCGTTAGTGACGAGCACATCGATGTTCGCCCATTGCGCAGCCACCAGGTCCTCAGGGCTGAACACGCCGAAGTCAACTGTCCCTTTGCTGATCCGCCGCAGACAATCCAACCTTAACATAGAAACAAATATTTTTATATTTATTAATTACTAGTGGATTGATAATTACATAGTAGGTAATACCAGACTATAAATAAGCACTACAAAAAGGTACGGGGCATTGATCACTACGCTTGTGCATTGCGGGTTGGCGATTTCGGATTCCATTTTAGGAATCCAAGTTCCCTCACGATGTTTTTTCTTCACCGATTGACAATGATTTTTGAGAATAATTTAGTCGTCGCGAAGCCCTATCTTGACCGGCGTCGTGACGCCATTGTTGGACAGCATCGCGACGCCATTGCTAACTGGCGTGGCGATGCGATAGCTGAGCGGCGCGGCGTCGCGACGTCATAGACAGCCGGTTAGATTTAGGGAGCGTTACTTTAATGTAGTTAGTTTTTCTATAGCTCTCGCTGGAGGCCCTTAAGATTTCGCCAAAAGTCCGGTGAAGCAGTCAAAGCCGCTCAGGCTTTGACTGCTTCACCGGGCTTACTGCAGTAGACCTCATAAAAAAACCATAACAAAGTCAATACACCATTTATAACTCAAGAACACGACAGAGTTTACGTTATTTGGTGTGTTGGATTGACTAATCATCAAATTCAGAAAAATCAGTTGGAGTTTGAAAAAAAAATGGAAAAAACAAAAAACTCGTAAGTATGCATTCAAAAAGATAGAAACAATATGAAATTAACCTTTTTTTTTCCTCGAATTTGAATGATCATAGTTGACCGTGTACACAAATGCAATCGATGGCAAAATATAAATCATAATTAATTTAATTTATTTGAACTATTTGATGCCTCATACTGTTTTTTTTTTGTTTTTCAATAATATTTTTTTTATTATGAATATGAAATATTTGACACGCAATGATTTTAGTATATTACTAAAAAAACGTTGTATAATAAGTATTGTTCAATGTTCAGTATGTTACCTGTCAGTTCCTAGGACACATTCGATGCCCGCCTTCTCCTTGTCCAGAATTGGGCAATGTGTGGGCGCTCGCTTATACAGCCCGCGGCCTTCCACTATGCACAGCCTCACTGGAAAAGATAAATTATATAATTAATATTTATTAAATTTTTCTCTTTATACTAAATGCCTCTCATTTCCTCTGGTCACGGCATCAAGCGTGAACGGCTGGACCAATTTCAATTTTTCAATTTAATTGACATCACTTTAGAAACCTCTAAAATTATCAGTGTTTCTCTACTATATTATGCATGTATTATACATATAAACCTTCCTCTTGAATCACTCTATCTATTAAAAAAAAACTGTATCAAAATCCGTTGCGTAGTTTTAAAGATCTAAGCACACATAGGGACAGACAGACAGACAGACAGCGGGAAGCGACTTTGTTTTATATTGTACCAACCTATAACAAAAATTTGCATATCATTATGTAATGATTGAATATACTAAGCTATTAATATTACCATTTAAGAACTCTTGTAACCATATTTATCTGCAAATAAATCTTTGACTTTGACTCTAGGAGACAACCCAAACGATTTTCACTGGATAAATATATCGGTAAAAAAATCATATCGGCTAGCGTCGGTGACCGACTGCGCTGCAGTAGATCAATGTTAAACGACACGAAGTTTGTGCTTTTTGACAACCGCTTTAGCCAATAAGCATACAGAATAAAAATAATGGAAATTCGACGAAAAAAATATAATATAACTAGCTGTTTCCCGCTGCTCCGCCCGCGGTCTCAATTTTTTTTTATATTTGTGATGTAAGCTATCTTATATTTCAAGTTGGATCAAACTGCACACGGTGTGCAAATTATATATAATATCGATTGATGCCAAAAAGTACACGGTGCTAGTTTTTCGCATTTTAGCCCATTCGATTCCCGGTCCGCAAAGCGTATTTTCAAACATCAATTTAATGCAGATTTATTTCTTTTAAAAAATAAAAGAATGTTTTCTTTGAGTCTAATTTGCTATTCTTCAGTATTGAGAGTACTTTCTCTCTTTCTTTCTGGTGGCAATAAAAAATCCATCCTGTTTATCATAATATAACCTACGACCTACTCTCAGACCTACCAAATAGACAAACGAAAAAAAAACATAAAAGTCTGCGAGCCTGATATTTAAAGAAGAAAACAGTTTTAATATCATTGCAAGGAGTTTTGACAACCTTGTTTATTTAATTGTTAAATAACCTCTATGGAGGAGGATCTGGAGGATAGTAAATTGTACTAAAACAACAAAATTTGGTCGTCATGGCAACTACCTACTTACGTTTTTAATGTCAATAATCGCGATGTTAATAATTGATAAAAATTAAACAAAAAAACATTTCAAATTGGACCAAATTGTGAATCTAAACCATCCTCGAATCCACCTGAAGACACACAGCAAATTTCATTATAATCGGTCCAGCCGTCTAGGAGGAGTTCACACTCACAGAAGAATTATATATATAAAGATATGTTCACGAGGATGGGGACAACTTACGCTATCGTTGTTGTTACCGCGGTACACCGGCAACTAATTATCTTTATGTTATTATGTCATTCACAGTGAGGTGTCAATTAGGTCATAGGTATATTATAAGTTCTGCTTAAATATCCTTGGAGGTAGTTCGCAGAAATAATTTATTTATTTAACTGTTTTCCTTGTTCAGATTGCAAAGACTATGTTAAATTTTCTGGGTTAGTTAATTTGTTGGGTTCTATACTATGTTGGGAACTATGTTGGGATCAGCTACCAATCAAACAATATCTCATAGCAAGACTTGTTTAACGACTATCAAAGATCACTGTACGATAGTCGGGACCAAGGGCTTACCGTGCTTAGCGAGGCACGAACGGGTCTCGGTATGTTACAAATGGTCACCCATCCACGGGCCAACCGCGGCGAGCGCGACTTAGCCTTTATTATCCCTTAAGGCCTCACGAGCCCCTCAAAGTGTTGGTCACTTTGCATCAAAAATAAACTGATTTCGCTTGACTTGGATATAAAGTTTTTTTTTTTTTGTTTCGCGGCTATTCTGGGTCTGTGCAGCCCCAGTATCACTGCGACCGTCATCGATCTATTGTGATCGCCGCTGTTATCTTTACAGTTCGCCACCAAGTCCTACATCCACTAGGTATCGCAGTAGCTTTTGGGGGACGATTATGTTTTACATCCTGTGGGCCAAGGATATGTTTGCCCAGGTGTAAGCTACGCTTGCGCATCAAAGGTCCACAGTCCGTCAGAACATGAAGCGGAGTTTCGTCTGACTCCTAGCACATTCTGCACGTTCTTGTTTCGGACAGTCCCATAGTGGACAAGTGCCTGTTTAGGCAACAGTGTCCAGTAAGGGCTCGAACTAGGATGCGCATTCTTTTCCTACTCAGTCCTATGATCAGCTTAGTGTATCTCTTGTCATAGGCTTTAACAAGAGTTTTGGAGTGAGTCAGTCCTGGCATGTCTGACCATGACTTAGAGCATTTGTTCAAATAGAATCCAAATTCAAATATCTCCAGGGTCATTCGAGCGAGACTTTTGGGATGATAATGGATATAAAGTTAGTTGTTATGTAAATCAAACAGTAGATCCCTACATAACTTTACTCTCGTGATTCAGTACACGTGTACCTAGACCTACCTCTGTTGATTAATAATATGAAAAAAGGCTATCTTTTGTTTTTTCTCGTTTCTTTACTCCGCATCTAATTTCATCTAAATTGATTTAGTGGTATAACAGTAATAGCGTAACGTGACATATGTGTTGACATGAAAGACATATTTTGCATAGCATTTTACTGTTACTAAGAATAACAAGACAGCTTATTCAGGTAGCTATTAGTAGGGGAGCCCAAGAGGGGATTTCGGGATTTACTAAAGCGCGGCAGATTAATATACAGGGCGATACCTTGTATCCGCTTAAGTACCTCCACCAAATATGAGCCCCATATATAAGGCCGCCCGTGAAGGATAAAGGATCAGATTAGTAAAAAAAAATTGATCATTAGAAATTGTCGAGCGCGTCAGATTAAGGTAGGGTGAGTTAATTACATGATAAAAAGTGTATATTCCACTAATCTGACAATTTGAGAGTGACGTAAAGAAAGGGGAGGGCAGCAAAGTTGTAAAAAAAAAACGTCATCTCGACATTCTCGAGCGTAGCCAAATTTTTTTTTATTTTGAAGAATGTAATTTAAGGATAACGAAAAATATATAATCTGACGATTTCCGCAAGCCGAAATAATAAAAAATCGTCGATAAAGTTTAATGCGTGCAGCTGGGTGATGCCTATATTTCCCTCCGCGTTTCTACTCCTCTCTCACTTTTTCTCTATCTATTACTCTCTCACTCCGTCCCCACTTTGGATTTTATTGCCACGACGCCATCACAGATCACACACATAAAAAAAAAATTTTTTTTGGGCATTTTTTTTGTTAATTATTTTCTTATAAATACAAGTATTCTACTTAAAAAACATACACTTATTTATTTGCATGCTATTTCCTGAGCTTTTCAATTAATTAGTTCAATAATTTAAAAAATAGTCAAACAAAATTTTTTTTTGTCAGATTAGGCGAATCCCTTTAGATAATCGTCAGATTATGAAACAGCACGTCTAGAACATAAAGATGAACCATATATATCTTAATCTGACGCGCTTGAGTATTTCAAAATGGCGAATTTTTTTTGCACATTAAAATAATGGCCGCGTGTTTGCGTCAGATCGAAATCGTCAGATTATTGAATGAGAGCTTTTTTTTTGGTGCACTTAACACCCCCTTAGAAAACCTGACGCGCTCGATTATTATTTTTTTTTTTTCATTTTTGACCCTTACGTACAACCACCCGCATCATGCAAATGATCAGATTAACATACGTACATTATTAAAAATACGTAGGACATTGATGCTATCAATATCTGACGCGCTCGAGTATGTCCATGCAACAGTATTTTTTTACATATTTAAAAATCTGTAGCCGCTTCCCCCACCGATGAAAAGGTATTATTATATAACATTTTTTACTTCTTATCATCTAAGCTTTGCAACCTAATAAGTCTCTATGACGCTCGAGTAAATCCCCATTTAGCATCGTGGCCTCCCCTACTATATTTAACAGTCTTAACTATGACTCTATCTCTGAATGCTGATACGCTAATTAACTTTAAAGGTACAAGTTGGTAGCGGGCGAAATTACCTCGCTAGCTTCGTGTCGCTAATACGAATGTAATTTCATAGAAATACATAGAAACCAGTAGTGTCGCTGCGACACGTCGTCTGCTGCTGCCTCATGTCGCCCGCTACCAACTTGTACCTTTACATGTTCTTAAAGGTCTTTATGTCGCTACTTTACATCTTAAACCTTCTTTAAACTGACAGAGACTTCACACTGATTGACGTTTCAGTATTCGACTATGACACTATGTCTCAGGAATTTGCACTTAGTATTTTATCAAAACAAAAAAATTGGGAGCAGTTGAAATATTGCATAACATTTTATTGCTAATAAATATTGATTTGAATATAGGTATATTTCGTTTCAAACGCGTAAGATGTTACAAAACTTGTCCACGGATTATGCAATCTACCTATGAATGTCAAAGTAGTCAAAAGTAGGTATACCTATTCCACAAGGTGTGCCCTGTTGCTTCGTCCGTTGGAATATAATAATAACCGCACGAGGTCTCGGGTTCGATTCCCGGGTCGGGCGAAAAATGTTTCCTGAGTTTAGAAATTCTCAGTACTGCTCGGAGTCAGGAAGTGTGGCGGTGTTTACACCCCCTTGCCTCGGAAAGCACGTAAAGCCGTTGGTCCTGCGCCTAATCCCCCTCCGGTCGTGTCGGTCAACCGTCCCATCGGACTATGAGAGTCAAGGAACAGAGAGTGCACCTGTGTTTACGCACACAATTGTGCACTATAATATCTCCTGCGTACATGGCTGACGCGCCACCTTTATATGAAACATCATGGGGTATACCCCCTTTACCCACTGATGACTCCACTCTATTTGTTCTAGGCATGGTCGGGTACAATCAGCTGAAGGTGCGACGGGGGTTACTCTAGTTGCATAGTCGGGCCCGTTGGTCTAGTGGTTAGTGACCCTGACTGCTAAGCCGGAGGTCGTGGGTTCAATTCCCACCCAGGACAAATCTTTGTGTAATGAGCACGATCATTTGTTCTGTGTCTGGGTGTTATTTATCTATACTTATAATAAATCTGTAGAAGTGAAAATTCTGTACATTGAAAATATCAAAAAAATTAATGGCGGGGTGTGTTACTAGACCGACACCGAACTCAAAAATGTGATTAAAAAAATTTTTGTCTGTCTGTCTGTCTGTCTGTCTGTCTGTCTGTCTGTCTGTCTGTTTGTTCAGGCATCACGCAAAAACTACCGGTTCGATTTCGATGAAACTTGGTATAATTGTTCTTTAATATCCTGGGCACCACACTGGGTAGTTTTTATCCCGGAAAAGTATATACAAAAAAAACAAACTTAATTTTGCGGTTCGATCCCTAGACCTGAATACTGTACCAACCGCAAATAATAAGTTTGTCGTAGGTTACGTCACCCGCAGTGGAGTTCAATAAGGGGCGCTGCACACGGCCAAGTAACTATTTATTAATCTGTGACACGGCTAAGATACTATAAATATTTATCTATACTTTATATATATTATATATTTATATTATTTATATTATATATTATAAAGCTGAAGAGTTTGTTTGTTTGAACGCGGTAAACTCAGGAAGTCCGGGTCCGATTTGAAAAATTCTTTCACTGTTAGATAGTCCACTTATTGAGGAAGGCTATAGGCTACTTTTCTTTTGGAAATCTATCCCCTAAGGGGGTGAAATAGGGGTTGAAATTTTGTATGGGAAGTTCGGTATTTTCAATGATAGACACATGAAATATCGTATACGGGTTTCTGAATAGAAATAAATAAAGATGTATTTCAGCGATTTTAAAAATCATCCCCCTAAGAGGGTGAAAAAGGGGTTGGAAGTTTGTAGGCATATGAATTGTGTCGTTTTCAAAGATAGACACATTCAATTTCATACAAGGGTTATTAGTTAGAAATAATAAGATGTATTTCCGAGATTTTAGAAATCTACCCCCTAAGGGGGTGAAATAGGGGTTGAAAGTTTTATGGGAAGTTCGGTATTTTCAATGCATAAAATTTCGTATACGGGTTTCTGGATAGAAATAAATAAAAACGATTTCAGCGATTTTAAAAATCATCCCCCTAAGAGGGTTAAAAAGGGGTTGGAAGTTTGTAGGCATATGAATTGTGTCGTTTTCAAAGATAGACACATTCAATTTCATACAAGGGTTATTAGTTAGAAATAAATAAGATGTATTTCCGAGATTTTAGAAATCTACCCTCTAAGGGGGTGAAATAAGGGCTGAAATAGTTGGTATGTGAAGTTCAGTATTCTCAAAGATAGACAGATGAAAAGATAAATAGATAAGATAATGACCATCTAAGACATAATATCTATAATGACGACTCCCGTGGTCGAGTGGCGTTCACTCCGGTTTTTAAGGTGTCGCCAGCTCTAAGGTTCCAGGTTCGAACCCCGGACGGGTCCATGTAGAAAATCACTTTTATACATAGTCTGGAGTCTGGGTGTTTATGGTACCTTTTTTGTCTCCGATTCCATAACACAAATGCTTTTGCTACTTACTTTACTTTTATTATTATTTTAAGGCCATAATATTAGATGAAAAATTTTATACATTCTCCTTACTCTGAAAATCACAGAATACATCTACCTTTAATACTACTCTTTACTTTACGCGCGAGCGAAGCCGCGGGCAACAGCTAGTCTATAATATGTATGTATTTAGAAATATATAATGTTTATCAGTTGTCTGGTTACCATAGTACAGGCTCTGCCTAGTTTGGGATCAGGTGGCAGTGTGTGAGCTGTCCCAAGATATTTATTTTATTGAGTAAAACTATGCTTAGGGTTCTATACCACGGAGAACCGTGGCATAGAACCCTAAGCATAGTACTCGAGAGGCTGAGCTTGTGTGTACCGGACGGCTATGTAGGGAGGCGGTGACGTCCGCCACTGTTTGCAGTACCATCTACCAGAACCAACCTAGTCGCTAAAACATCGGTTACTCAAGCAATCCGTAATATTAATAAAATTCATTTGGAAATTTATATAATTTATATTATAAAAACGAATAAATAAACTTAAGTAAATAAAGTTATGCAAATGTATTAATAGTAGGTAATAATTAAGTTCCTGGATACTTTATTATACATATGAGATAAATTACATCCAGACAGTTCATTTCTTTCAAATCCGACTATCAAATATGATTATAATTAACGCGTTCAATTAACTAAACAAGAAAGATGCAAACTCAACTACATTATTAAGAACTACCTTGACATTATAACTTAGTTAAAAGCTTTTAAAACAGCAAATCAATCTTCTCATGGTTTTCTATAGAAAATATAATATGTAAGTGTAGGCTTAAGTTGATTGTTTTGTTTATAAAGGCTATGTGAGAGCGTTGGTTTTGAAGGGCATGTTTTTTTATAAGGTGTAGGTCCGTGGTAATGTTGCTAATTATTAATTATTGAGTGTGTGTATGTCTATAATCCTTTCACACTCAAACGGCTTGATCGATTTTGATAAAATTGGTTTGGAGGTAGCTACCACCCGGGAATAACACATAGGTTACTTTTTATCACGATAAAATTAAATTATCACGAAAAATCGTGGTTAAAGCCGCGGGCGCAGCTAGTCTAAAATATGTTTTTAAATTGGTAGGATATTATTATACCTGCTGGAGTTGCGCAGAGCATGTGTAAGTGATCCCGCGGCTCCAGCAAAGGCAAGGACGGGACCGGGGTGTTTTTAGTCGGTGCAAGTCCGACATATCCCCACGCTGTGCCCTCAGCGTGGGTCGAAGGCAATAGCGTTTCAACCCGCCAAAAAAAAAAGATTGAGTAATAATTCCAACAGGCCAGTCTAGGCCTGTTGAAATTAATACTCAATTGTTTTTTTTTTACTCAATGAATCGAGATTCATCGATCGAGTCGACATCGAACGTACTCATTATTCAATCCAGAACATTCCCCGCTCCGCCTTTTTATAGAACAGTATCCGCCGATCAACAAAAGTTGATCAAGACAAACAAGCGGTTGGTGTGGTGACACCCTAATGCGCCTAGTCGCCAGGGCAGGGGGATTATTCTCTAAGTCCAAACAGGCGCGGATTTCCCTATAGGCCGAGTAGGTCCGGGCCTACGGCGGCAAAGTTTGGTCGTTTTTTTTTAAAGTAATTACCTACGTGCCTACGTGTAAAAACTAAAAAATTGTATACATATAGCACCCGCAAAAAAAAAACATGCTTTGTTTAATGTTTCATGCTTTACAGCACACAGGAGGGGGGGGGGCGCCAATTTTTTGTAGGCCTAGGAAACGTATCAAATCCACCGCTGAATCCAAGCAAAACATAACGTGGCCTACCTGCAGATTATAGTTCAAGAATCCCGGGTCGGCAAATTTTTTGTGGTCTGTGAGTCAACGGATAATGTTAGTATATAAATAAAAATATGGACAATATCACATACATTGCTCCGAATCCAATGTAAGTAGCTAAAGCACTTGTGTTATGGAATCAGTGACAACGAAGGTACCACAAACACCCAGACCCGAGACAATGTAGAAAAGTGCTTTTTTTTCTACATTGACTTGTCCGGGGATCGAACCCGGGACCTCAGAGCTAGCGACACCCTGAAAATCGGTGCGTACGCCACTCGACCACGGAGGTCGTCAATACGATTTAGGTAGTTTTTACAGTATAAGTAATAAGTCAAGTCACATAACTAAACAAGTTATAAGTATGACTGTGGATGGGTATATAAGCAGAGGGAGACCGAAAAAGAGATGGATGGATTGTGTGAAAGATGATATGAGAAAGAAAGGAGTGGATGCTGCGATGACGAATGATAGAGAGGAATGGAAGGAAAATACGTATTGCGCCGACCTCATACGAATGGGATAAGGGCAGGAAGAAGAAGAAGAAATAATAAGTTGAAAGAGTTAACACCTCTCTTACCCGATAACCCGACAAGTAACAGCACAATAAATGCTTGGACTTTGTGAATACGGCCTCAGGTCGGTGTTGAAAACGATGACGTCAGAATAATGTCAAGTTCATCAATTTTAAAACCAAACACCGACGTTTGGATATTGATAGTTAAAATAACGATTTCATAATAATCTATGAACATTATACTTGTTAACTATTAGTAAACAATTAGTGGCCAAGGAGCTAAGAAAACCAGGGGCACTTTGTGTTGTATAGAGTTAAATACAATTTTTTCGTTTTTTTTTTCTTTTTTCTAGACCAAAATACATGTTCGTTATTGTAACTATTATTTTTAAGACCTTGCACATATTGTTTGATGTATACTCACGTTTTACAATAAATATATTCTATTCTATTATACTTTTCGTCTCGCCTAGAGTATTAGTGTTCTGTGCTTTTCGTTGACCAGTATCATGAAATAAAACACAATCTGTAAATTAAATAATAGTAATACTTAATAATCTCCTCCGACCGAATTTCGGCCTCGTCGGCCAATCTCAAGTGAGATCAGCCATGTACGCAGGAGATATTATAGTGCACTAGTGTGTGCGCAAACACAGGGGCACTCTCTGTTCCTTCACTCTCATAGTCCGATGGGACGGTTGACCGAAACGACCGGAGAGGGATCAGGCGCAGGACCAACGGCTTTACGTGCTTTCCGAGGCACGGGGGTGTAAACACCGCCACACTTCCTGATTCCGAGCAGTACTGAGAATTTCTAAACTCAGTTAATATTTATCGCCCGACCCGGGAATCGAACCCGAGACCGCGTGCACGGCAGTCGCGCTCGCGACCACAAGACCAATGAGTCAGTAAATTAAATACAAATAGGGAGAATTAATGATTCGACGGGCCTGTTGGTCTAGTGGTTAAACCCACCCTGGACAAATCTTTGTGTGATGACTTGATCACAATAATTTGTTCTGTGTCCGAGTGTAATTGACCTATAATATGTATGTATTTAGAAATATATAAGTATGTTTATCAGTTGTCTGGTTGCCATAGTACAGGCTCTGCCTAGTTTGGGATCAGATGACAGTGTATGAGTTGTCCAAAGATATTATTATTATTGAAAAACTAGCTTTTGCTCGCGACTTCGTCCGCGTACCACCCTTTTCTCCCCTTTGGGGGGGAATTTCCAGAAATCCTCTCTTAGTGGTAGCCTACTCCTCCCAACAAACATACATGCCAAATTTCAGCTCTTTACGATCAGTAGTTTCGGCTGTGCGTTGTCTGTTAGTCAGTCAGTCAGTAACGGAAGAGTTTTATATATATAGATTTGAAACTCCGGCAGGACTCAGACCTGCGACTCTCATTCACTCGTCACTGCTGAATGCGTTAAAAATCAATAAGAATAATAGTTCAGCCAGCGTCATCTATCAACGTTTGAATTAACCAATAGTTAATCAAGTGAACCCAATTTTCATGTCAAATTCCTATTTATAGAAAGGAAAATTATTTATGGATAGGTTATTAATAAGTATGACGAGAAGACATTGAAACGTGTATCACACGTTTTTATATGGAGGTTAACTACCGAACTGGAAAAGCCCATATTACTACAACCGGTAATTTTGTTATCATTTCTAGCATTGATTGCGAATTATTAAAATACGATCTACACTATTATCCCTGTATAATGGGAATGTAAGTTTGTTTGTTATGCTTTCACGCGAAAACTACTTCACCAATCATCGTGAACCTTTGTACACCTTATTCTTGGAAATATTCGAAGTAACATATTAAAAAAAAAGAAAATTTAGGTTAGGTGTAATTTTTGTGGTAACATGCTATCAATTATTTAGATCTTACTCGCTGGTATTATATAATTTGTTAAGTTTTTGTATATATTGGCTAACCAACATCCACGCGAGCGAAACCTCGGGCATCAGCTAGTATAATTATAAAGAGGAAAGGTTAGCATTTTTTTATTTATGTATTCTTGTAAAGAATTAACTTTATAACTACTGGAACGCTTTTATTTCTTGTATCATTAGTAGGTTATATTTATTGTAAATGTAAAAAACCCCAAAAGCCAAAAATAATAAACACTGTTAATTTTAAAATCCCCCAAAAACTTACTTATCAATTATTGCAAATCGAAAAAAAAAATAGGATCCATTTTATTTTGTTATTCCAGTGCCCTTACCATGAGCTTATTAAGCAAGGTTGTTGCCGCTGTGGAAGCGAGACAGCGCTATACAATGCACGTAGCAGCGTCTCGCTTCCACAGCGGCAACACCTTGCTTAATAAGCTCATGGTATATTATGGCACCAGAACAGCAAATGGCAAAACGAATTTTTTTTTAGTTTCCTTCGCACTCTTTGGGGGATTTTAAAATTAATGGAAGCGAGGAGTTGGCTATTCTGCAGACCTCGGGTTACGCAAGGTCAAGGTTACCTTATTCTTGCAATACTACTGAAGTAAATGAATACCAATTTCGCATTTATCAGACTCATGGAAGTTGGTCAATCCCATTATCTACTAGAAAAGAGCTGATGGTCTTTAAACATCTGATCTTGAATATCACGGCTAGAATTCCTGCTTTGCAAAGCCTGGTAAACCCGTTTATGAGCTTTGGTGCTACAAACAGACATACAGACACACGTAGCGGTCAAACTTATAGTAACTAACGCTCTCACGATAATACCCCGCTTTTTGCGTCGGTGATTATAAATGGTGGAGGTCTTATAGACATTCGCTCTGCGTGAAATACGGTATTCAGCGGAATCAAGTAAGACTGGAAGCCGACCCCAAATTAAAAGGTTGGTGAAAGGCTAGACAGATGATAATGATACGAGGTTTTATATATTATCATTTACCTACTAAGAGCTAATGATGAAAAATATAAGGCTAGGCAGAATAATTATTTCCTTGCCGAATACGTACGTCGGTGTCGCAAACAAATAAATAAATTGTTTATGATATGATTGTGCCGACGCCCACGCGTCAATATTATATGTGAACGTTATTACATTGACCGGAAAATAACTGCCACAGGTCGTTGGGGGCTGTCCATTAATCACGTGATGTTTTCTTTGGCATTTTTTAACACCCCCCTCCCCCTTGGTGGTACATGGTGAGGTTTAAGACTACCCCTCCCTATATCACGTGTATTTTTTAGTTTCTACAAAGAATCTTAATTCTTTTTTAAATATTTATAAAATAAAGGTGTAAGTGTCATCTAATTTTATTATAGAAAATTAAAGACTACAATAATAACGTTTAGAGGTAGACAGAAAAGTTGCAGGTTGGGTTCGATTTTGTACGCATTTGGTGAAAAAATAAATACACGTGATATATTAATTCACCACTTGTGATACTTTGTGATTTTTTATGGAACCCCTTCTTCAAGCCTCACGTGATTAATGGACAGCCCCTTATTGGCTTGTTTTATGCTTGAGCAGTGTCAAGCATAATGTAAAGTGTAAATAATAACTGTTGACCTTATTCCTTATATAGGTAAGTATATTATTGTCTACGTTCAATTAAATTGTCGACATAACCTATTTTCTTCTTCTGCCTAGCCTTTTCCCAAGCTATGTTGGGGTCGGCTTCCAGTCTTACCGGATTTAGCTGCATACCGTATTTTACATGGAGCGACTGCCTATCTGACCTCTACAACCTATTGCTGGGTAATAAAGTTTTCCATAGTAAGACTGGTTGTCAGAATTGTAATAACTTAACGACTATCAAAGATCACTGTATGGCAGTCGGGACCAACGGCTTAACGTGCTTTCTGAGGCACGGAGGGGGTCTCGATTTATGTTTATAAATGGTCACCCATCCACGGACCAACCGCGGCGAGCGCGACTTTTCGTCTTAACCTATATTATCGGTTATTGGTCGAACTTCTTTTTTGCATCTATGATCAAATCTTTTGGCTTACCCCAGAAATAAATTTTTCACAATCTATCCGCCGCTATTTCACATGTCAATGTGACAGAAACAGCATAAGACTTAACGGTGATTTCAAACTAATTGGCTCTTTCAGTATTTGACCCTTAGACTTGGCTACAAGCCCCTCTTTTTAGGGTTCCGTACCTTAAAAGAAAAAAACGGAACCCTTATAGCATCATTTCGTTGCCCGTCCGTCCGTCCGTCTGTCAAGACCCTTTTTCTCAGCAACGCGTGGAGGTATCAAGCTGAAATTTATATCCAATACTAAAGTCTACTGTCCCTTAGCGCTGTGAGAAAATGAAACTTCTTAGCCAACGCAATCAATAGATACAGCCGTTTTTGCCGCAAATTTCCGCAAATTTTCAACACTCGCAAGGGAATCAAAACCCTAAAAGGTACTTCCCGTGAACTTACAATCTTGAAATTTGGTATTAAGCAACGTGTCATAGCACAGATAAAGGAAAATGGCTAAAAACGTATTTTTTTTATTACATCATAAAATAAAAATATTGTTAATAATTTTAAACGGAACCCTCGGTGCGCGAGTCCGACTCGCACTTGGCCGGATTTTTTTTCTATCATCGTCACATGTATATAACAAGTTGGTCCCGCCTGTACGCTTGGATTATTTGAATAACGCTACGGATTTAAATGCAATTTTCACCAATAGATAGAATAATAAAAGGTTTTTGTGATAACTCAAGGTACCTATTCGTTACTTTACTAACCATGCAAAACCGGGGCGGGTCCGCTAGTAATTAACTTCAATAATTTTCAAAAGCGTTTGTTTTTTATTGAACAAGATCCGACTGATAATGATTTCCTCATTGTATTGTTATACTCAGAGGTAACTCGCACGATACAATGTTACAAAATAAATAATTTATTGTTAGTCAGGTATACTGGACTGAAATGAACTAAGGTCAAGTATTGACTGTACCTACTGTTTTGCAGTATAATTTATTTACTGTCACATACCTCACTTAATTCTCCCAATAACTACTTACTTACGGCACTTTTCAATATTCTATATCTCAAGATCGATTTGGCTACTAAAGATATACAACATGGTCAAAATTGTAACCAAACCCCTGTCAGATCCAATAAAGGTGTATTCGTGGTACAGTACATGAACCGTCTCGCATAGGCGGCTTCTTTGACACAAAGCTGTTGGTAGTAAGTACGTGAACTTTGAGGAGCAGCTGTCAGTGTTGCTGTTGCTTTGAATCAGTTTTTATTTTGATTTAATTATTTTAAACTGGGAAAAAAAAATCTCCAATCCATTTAATGGCTACGTATATGTGTTCGCAGTACGATACCGAATAATACTCTCACGGATCGGACAGGGTTTTTGTTACACGCTGTAGGTAGGTACATAATTGGAAATGTCGTGTTTAAAAAAACAGAACAATAAATAGAAACTGACCATATACGTACATATATATTCTCACTTTCATTATAAACAGTTTTACAAAAAATCCGTAAAAGGAAAAGCCAATGTGCTGGTCAAACAAGATACCAATCTTTGAGTGCAGTGGGATTACCCCAACGCGGGGAAACTTTATTACGTCATTCTTATGACGACATCTTCGTATAAAGCATGAGGCTATTGACCTGATAATTTCTTAAAGGACTAGCAAAAAATAAATAATGATTCAGGATTTTTTTCACGGGTTCACGTATGAACGTGATCAATTAATTTCGATACTCGTGTTTTATGAAGGCAACTGCAAGGCAAAAATCCGCTTTTGTTACTATGTATAATATAATCTTAATATATATAATTCCAGTGTTACGATGTTTGTCCGGGATGAACTCCTAAACTAATTAACCGATTTAAATTTGCACACCGTATGCAGTTTGATCCAACTTAAAAGATAGGATAGCTTGCATCTCAAATATAAAAAAAAAAATTTAGACCGCGGGCGGAGCAGCGGGAAACAGCTAGTTATTATTATAAAGTGGATATACATATTAAATGTCGTGGTGGCCTAGAATGTCGTGGTGGCCTAGCGGTTCAATGACCGGATTCGCATGCACATGGTTGCAGGTTCGAACCCAGGCAAGTACCAATGTGACTTTTCAAAAGTTATATGTACTTTCTTAATCATTCTAAGACATCATTGACAAACGGTGAAGGAAAACATCGTGAGGAAACCTGGATTTCAAAGTATTGGAATCTGAAATCGCCAACCCGCAATGAGCAAGCGTGGTGATCAATGCTCATCCCTTCTCTATATGGGAAGAGGCCTGTGCCCAGTAGTGGGTCGTATATAGGCCGTTATTATTATACATATTTGGACCGGACCGGACCCAGAACGGATCCCTGTGGAAGACCGCGCGATGGTTCATGCCCCCAGCTTTCCGGGGCAGCAAAAACGAGGACACGATCTGAGTAACATGGGCTATATATTAACTAACTTAGCAGGAAGAAAAAAAAGTGACTACGGGCGTAACTCTTGTTCTCTAGTTTGTTCTCTGCTTGTTCTCTAGTTCTTCAGTAAACTGTGGTTTATATATTTATTATATTGATTTAATTGCAGAGATAATCTTAATAAACTACTCATAGCTACATATAAACATTCCTCTTGAATCACCATTAAAACGTTCACGACTTTTTATTAAAACGTTTTCTCCGTGGTTTATGAACTTAATGATTTTTTGCAATTATATATACTTAGTACTTACCTATTGGTATAAACTATTTCTATGTTCCCTTTTTGTGAAAAGTTATACCTATTCAAAAGAACAAAGTAGAACCTTCCAAAAATGCTTATATTGCTCGTAGTTTTCAGAGACGTATTGTATAAATTTGGTAATTATTAACGAAATTATAATAACTTCCGTGAGACGAATTCATAATTATTTAAGGATTCAACAGTTTAATCACGCGCATGAAATTCACGTGACACCGTCGCCGCCGCGTCAGCTCATGATTAAGGACTCCTATTGAGTCTGAAACTAGTCGGGCGATCCCGAGAATGCGCGTAAGTAAACCGTTGAATCGTTAAATAATTATTAACGAATAATTAAAAACTGTCTGTAGTTTTTTCATTCAGTGTATGAAATATATCTTTTAAATTGGGCCAAAATTGGAGTAGTGAATAGTCGAGAGCCGAACGTCGTTGTTTTCGTGGGAATATTACGTATGTACAAGTTGTCTTTATCACACATAATAATTATGTTTTTACAACGCGACAGCGATAGTTACCTCAAATACCTAATTTTCAAGTCTCTCCGGCCACCTTTCCTCTTAAAATATGTAAGCGTTCACAGCGGGAGCAACTTTGTTTTATATGTAAAGATACTCTGTTAGCTTATAAACTAAGTAGTTTTAGAACTAAGCAAACAATAAGTAGGTATTAACGACGTGTTTTATACGATGATGGCTATTGTATGTATGTAAACAAACAACAAAAAATAACAGAACGACCTTCTGAGTATTTCTGAGATTTATTCGTTCTGATAATTTACCGCATTTTAGAGATCCGTACAGTGTTTAATAATTCATAGTTGGTTTGTGTCGCATTTTAAAAAAGGGCAAATCCACTTTTTCACACATATTCCTATTTAAAATCAATCACCGATACTTTGAAGAGATAACTACTACAATATAAAACAAAGTCGTGTTTGCTACAAACATACAACTCTTAATTGTGAACGGGCGAACCGTTTTTCATGATCCTTGATTTTTTGGATTCGTCCGAATATAATACCGGCTCATAAATATCCCACTAATGGGCACATGCCTCTTCCCGTAGGGAGAAGGAATGAGCATTGATCACCGCGCTTGCTCATTTCGTGGTGATCATTGAATCCAGGTTTTACTCACGACCTTTTCCTTCACGTCCTTTCCAAAAAGAAAGTACCTACATAATTATTATACTTTTGAAAAACTAACATTGGTCGGCCTGGGTTCAAACATTCAACCATATGCATACGAATCCGGTCATACAACCGCTTTGCCACCACGACATGTCCCGAATAATTCAGAATATTATTGTAAATAATTCAAAATTGTCTATAAAAATATTATGATTTTGCGAATGGGAATGACTTACGCCGGTTAAATCTTGGGGCCCAGCTAGTAAGTAAATAAAAAGTAAGTACGGAACCCTTACTTGGAGTTGGATCTCACACTTGGCAGTTTGATGATGTACCGGCTTTTTATGGCTGTCTGTTTTCCTTATGTCGATAATAATGTAATTTGTTTGAAATTACTAAAAATTGGTAGTTTCAGGATAAAGTACCAAGATAAATAATAATTCTTAGAAATAAATAGAAGGTTATATACCGTCTGCCGAAGATTTGATTTTATTTATATGTTTGTTCCTCGTTTTTTCCTGAAGTGATCAGAAGTGAAGGGGACAGATCCAGTATGTAGAATTCAACGGAACTGTTTTTTTTTACTATTCTCTAAAATCATATAAACCTCAAGAAACGTTACACTGGATTAATTTAAAAGGAGTGCGTATATTCTACGAGATAATCAGGTGCATGAAACTTAACCACTTTCCCCAAGGAACATAGGTCTAAATCTTAAGATGGAAAATGAACGTTTCAAACTAAGTGACAGGTCACGCCACTTATGCCTACATAAGTGGCGTGACCTATATGAAAAGTTGATTTTCAATTTTAATGAAAATAATCTACTGAATTTAGATGCGCGGTTCCAAAGTGTTCAACCAATGTTCCTTGAAAGTGCCAACCAATATGAATTTGAACAATACCGAGTGTTCAAATCCATATTGATATTAATACCAATTAGTTCTAACTGTTCTAAGCTATCTTCTTCGACTCAGGCAGATATCCATATCTACCGATACTTATATTATATAGGTATTAAATGCGGTACTTCCGCACTCTGTCTGTCACTTTTATAGTAAACCGCTGTACTGCTTTTGATGAAACCTACTCCGAACTTCCGAAGTAAACTTGGACTCCACAGAGGGTCAGGCTAATTTTGGCGCAATAGCAAATATCCGGTCAGAGCCGCCGCCAACCGCTAGTAACTTATCGCAAATTTCTTGGATACGAGCTGTCTCCATCTATAATTTAATCTGGTCATTGTGCTGAGCCTAACAAATTAAACAATACAAATTAGACGTCATGGTAATTAAGGAGCTTCTCCATAGCGGCGCACGAGGATGCTATCGTTTGTGTGCCTTCGCTTTTATGAAAGAAAAACTTGAGAGTCAAGGGAAATCCGCATGGAACGAAGTTTTTTCCGTCTAGTTTAGTCCCCTTTCGCAACGCGCAATAAAGACCTTCGTTCCAATATTGATAGATATCATCACCCGAACCCATATAAACACGTAAGCGTTGGACCTCATCTGGCAGCACGGAATCGCCTTTATCCGTCGCCCTTTCTCTTTCTGTCGCTTAGCCATTTGCTAGACCGCTATGCTTTCTGTCTCGGTCTAGCAAATGGCAGTTCTAAGTGACAGAAAGAGAAAGGGCGACGGAAAAAGGCGATTCCGTGCTGCCAGATGAGGTCCAACCCTTAAACGCTAGCAAAGGGACACATGCAGCCACCAGGGTGCCGAGTGCGAGTTTATTTTACGTTGGCGCGATGGACGCGTTTATGACGTTAAGAGCTCCGATTGGCCCCGCTCCAAGCTCATAACCAATCAGAGAGCCAAACGCAGTAAAAGCCTAGACGTAAAAAATCTCACACTAAGCTCTATCATAGACTATTCAGCCTATATCTAAGTTTGGAATAGATCACGATTAATTTTGACTGCACGGATAGCCGAGTGGTATAGGTCACCACGCTGATTACCACTGTGCGCGACGTGCTTTGGGTTCGATCCCCGCATGAGACAAGCATTTGTGTGATCCACAAATGCTTGTTCCAAGTCTGGGTGTTCTTTGTGCATGTGATTTGAATGTTTGTGAAACCCCTGCGACACAAGGATTAAATTCCTTAGAGCAGGCGTCGTTTTTTTAAAAGATAAAAAAAAGATGAAGATAAAAAAAAATATGTTTTGTACAGATTTTTTACTTATAAGTATAGTATGTCGAAAGAGATCTCTTAACCCTACATGTAACAAGTTAACCTCATGGAATTTGTGAATAACCCCCAGAGCGTAGAATTAGTGTAGCGCGTGCGCCACAGTGAGGCATGGCCTTAAAACTAAACCAACTAAATACATTATTTCGTTACGTCAAACTGCGCACAAATCGTTCGACATAACGATATTAACTGAAATCAATTGATTAAGTATACCGATACACTTCGTTTAACTATTTGCGATACACTATAATATAAAAGTTGTAGTTAGCTAGTTATGTAACTTAGTACTTTTTAACGTGGGTTGAAGTAGGCTTTGATTAAGACCTGCGAGGTTAAAAGCAAGCTACCACTCTTAACAATTTTTCTGACCATGTTAATATTTTTAAAATCAACTAGTTTTAATAGACTCGGAAAATCCTCTAGCTAACTGTAGGCGAAACTAGACCTATATATTTTTATGTACAGTTTGACATTAAAACCTGTTTTAAAGGTCTCGGTGGTCAGTCTGCAGTCTGTGGTCACGTAACCTCGCGCAGTGAGGACATACCGAAAAAATACAAGATAAACATCTTGTTTCTATCGAACTCAGAAACAAGAAAGACAAAAAATCAATGCAATCAAAAGACGAAAACGACAACTCGTGATTTATATGAATCCAAATGTTTTTTTTTGTCTAAATCAATGATTGCATATATTTATTTTTACTTATTATACATGTGGACCAACGATCGTTTACAGAAGCGGCGCGGCGGTAGCCTAATGGCTAGGGCGTCGAACTTGCGATCGTGTGGTTGCGGGTTCGAATCCAACCCTTTACACTACCGACGTGAACCCACTCGTAACACAAGCATTTTAGCTTAGCACGAGGGGTTAACGAGATTACTAGTAATGTGCGACGCACATTGCTAGTAATCTTTAAAAAAAAAACAAATTGTTAGGAAATACATGCAGTAAATAAGTTATAGTGTAACAATTAATTTACAGTTAACCACAAACACGAACTCTAAAAGTAAATATCCCATAGGATTAAACCACGTAAAAGTGCATCGTGTTTATGCAACTTCAGAACAATCCCTGCAGGCCATGCACAATACATAAAATATTACAATAAGAATGGATTCGGACTATTTTCAGAGTTATAATACCGGCCTATAAATGTCCCACTGCTGGACACAGGCCTTCCCATATTGAGAAGGAATGATCATTGATCACCACGCTTGCTCACTGTGGGTTGGCGATTTCAGATTCCAATTTTTGGAATGGATTCCAAAAATTGGAATCTGAAATCGCCGACCCTGGTGAAGGAAAACATCGTAGGAAACCTGGAGGTTTCCTACGATGTTTTCCTTCACCATTTGTCACTAGTGGCTTAGAATAATTAAGAAAGTATATAATTATAACTTTGAAAAAGTCACATTCGAACCTGCAACTATGTGCATACGAATCCGGTCATTGAACCGCTAGGCCAGATTTTCAGTTTAATGAAAAAATATTATAAACGTATTTTTTACCTTTTCGAAATCTAACGAATATTTTTAATACTTAGATACAGTGAATTTAAGTTAAGGAGCGGGGGCTGGCCACCACAGAAATCTTCTTTTATCTATGCTAACCACGTAACTCGTGGGACACAAGTACTATAAGACCCCCGATTTCGTAAATTATCCGACATTTTAAAGGTTGTGTGAAGGTTACCTTCCCTACCTTTAACGATTTGAAATTGCAACATTCTAAAAGGGCATATAAGTTAACTAAGGCCCAATTTTTTTATCCCGAGTTAACTCAACCAATGGTTAAATATGCTAACTAATGGCTTTAAACTTAGGTAGAAAGCGTTTATTCATCAATTTTTATTGTAACAAATGGTTAATCAATTAACTCTCCAACTTATTTGATTATTTGATAATAATAATAATAAATGTGGACAACATCACATAGGTACATTGCTCCAAAGCACTTGTGTTATGGAACCAGAGACAACGAAGGTACCACTAACACCCAGACCCGAGGCAATGTAGAAAAGTGTTTTTCTACATTGACCCGTCCGGGGATAGAACCCGGGACCTCAGAGCTGACGACACCTTGAAAACCGGTGTGTACGCCACTCGACCACGGAGGTCTTCTATATTAGTTTGATAGACTAACAATTGATGTAAAAACGCGTTTCGAAACCATTAGTTAGCAAATTTAACCATTGCTTGAGTTAACTCGGGGTCACAAAACTGGGCCTCAATCGTTTATCACAGTTATTTGTCAAACAGCATGGGGGCTTGTTAGATATCCTGCTTGTGGGTACAGTCAGCAATAATAAGTTGTTGAACACATTTAATGTGTGATGAAATAAAATTTACCTACTTAATTTATGAAATATTGCGATTTTAATTGTGTTCATGTACTTATGTTGCCGACTATACCTTGTAGGTACTGGGGGGTTATTCTCTAAGTCCAAAAAACGTAACGTGGCATGACGCAGATTGTAGTACTATCTCGACTTTTTATGTTCTGTCACCAGGCAGGTACGGTTTAGACCGTTTAACAGTTTTTTGTAGAGAGAGATTATCTAAGTATTATTTTTGTGTGAATCAGAGACATTTGTTTCAAGTCTGGTTGTTCTTTCAATACTTTTTTATGGGAATATGATTGCGACAACATCTTGTGACGTAGGTATGGCTACCCGACGATAATCGGTGACCACAGTTAGGTATTACTGTGTCGGTGACCAATTTTTTGTAGGAGAAAATAGGACGTAGGTACTGGTCGATCCGAATCAGTCCGATCGATCCTACAAAAATTCTGACGTAGTAATCCTTAGTGCGGGAGACGAGAATATTTTTTTAAGGCCATAGGTAGCACACGACCTACCCATACCTGCAGTTATTTTAACTCATTCGTAAAAGGAACAATAAAATCTCTCGTTAAGTTGGCTAATAGGTCACAGATAATCCTTAAGATTGTCGATTTAGGTTACGTCAAGATAAACAATATAACCTCCAAAATTAAGTCGTTCATAAAGTATTTCAATGTCAGAACAGCCTTTTAAAACTTGCAACTTTGCTGTTTTATACAATCATCAAAGTTGATTTTGTATTAAATTAACAAAAAAAAAGAAACCAGTTTTGGATAGTTTACGTCATACATCGGTGAGGGGAATTAACAATTTGATTGAATCATCACATACTACGTATATTTGGTAATATTTTTTGCATAATTTGAAGGTTTTTCAATCAAAATATTCGTAAGTTATTAAGTTAGCTATTTACGATCGAAATGATTAAATACTAGCTTCTGCCTGCGACTTCGTCTGCGTTGACATCAGGATTGACGGAATTATAGCGCTGTAATAGAGAAAAATACCAAATTTCAAAGCTTTAGCCCTCGGCTTAGCCCGGAAACAATTTTCATTTTTTCCTCGGGTGCTACTTAAGGAATCGGGATAAAAGGTGTACCTAAGTTATTTTCCATGTCAAAGGCTACATGCATGCCAAATTTTATCCATGCGTGATTGAGTAACAAACATCCAAACATCCATACTTTCACATTTATAATATTAGTAGGAAGTAGGATTAGTAGGATATATATTTATATATATTGTAGGATATCCATCTAGATGTTGTCTCCGGCAATCATTGTAAATCGATTCCATGTCTGTTTTATGACTATCATATGCTACATCTATACTTTAACATCATAATTATAGAGGAATTGTTTGTTCATTTGTTAGATGGAGCGCGAATTTTTCAAGTCGGCGTATTTACTGAGATTATTCAGGAACTACTGGTCTGGTTAGAATAATTCTTTCAGATTTAGGTACAATACGGCCGACGAATCCTGGCGAGCTTGAAAAGAGATACAAGACAGTTTGCGTGAGATGCAAGTACACATAAGCGGTGGGTGAGAAAGAGACGACAGTATCTTGTATCGTTTTGTAGGCTTGCCAAGATACAGCGGCCATAGAGAAGCACAATTATTGAGCAATGATAAAGGATAGACTACCCAATAGATTTTTGCCGCTACCGACTATAGTCTCCCTAGCGGGCGAAGCCGTGAGTAAAAGCTGGATTTCTTTTTCTTTTTTTTCTTTAATTAAAAAACGACGCCCGCATTAAGGAATTTAATCCTTGTGTCGCAGGGGTTTCACAAACATTCAAATCACATGCACAAAGAACACCCAGACTTGGAACAAGTATCTGTGGATCACACAAATGCTTGTCCCATGCGGGGATCGAACCCGCAGCACGTCGCGCAGTGGTAATTAGCGTGGTGACCTATACCACTCGGCCATCCAAATTGGTTCAGAATGTCAGTGAACTAATTGCGTATTTTTAAATTGCTTGCGTGTTTTATTTTTATTTGTCCTTGATTCTCTTACAATTTGATTTATATTATATCAGTGTTCATCATGCTACCTACTGGAGATATGTAATTTTAAAATTTAATCGCTCTTCATTTTTCTATCTCTTGTATACAATACCTACCTATGTTTGGTACGTTTCGTAAAAAATCTAGGTAAGTTATTCTAGCTGTTAAATAAAGAACATTTTAAGTTAAGTTGGTAACTATTTCTTTACATCTCGTAAGTCTCTATTCTGTATTTTAAGAAAATATGAGTTGTATTATTATAGGCAGTACCTACTAGAAAAGCACGATTATTTCTGCAATTCGCTTAATTCATAATTTAAAACAGGTAAGGAGACAAAGAAACAGAAGATTAGGATCCTCTTAATAATTTAAACACTCTTAAGTTTTGTTTTGTCTTCAAGTTCATTTGGTACAGCCAGCAACAAAAGTTGATCAACAAAATCATATAAGCCTTTAACTCCCCCTGTATCTCCTAAAATGCAATTTAAAGTCTTACATTGTAAATTGATGTTGCTTGGTAACAAATAGTAAACGATAATGTTTACTTTGCACGTGTGAAATCACAATACATTATATGTAGCCTTATCACGAAGTATTGACGCAATTATATCCTTATTACACAATTTGTAGAATTTTATTGCATTTAAGTGTTTTGTAAAATTGACTGTGTTCAACAAGTTGTTTTGTTAACTGTACAGATTTGAAAGGTCACCAAAGCTTTGCAAGAAACTTTAATACTCACTTATATATTTTTATTGAAGTTCTTGCATTATTTATACTGATATGCGAACTCTTTTGTATGCAAACAGGAAGTTGAACAACTAAAATAAATATTGTTCACTTTAACTTTGTTTTATTTTTAAACGGCAAGGTTGGCTACAGTACCTACATAAAAAATTCAGCACTTCGTGGCTTTGTATTCAGTCGCAAGTTGTTTTAAAAAAAAGACAAACTATTAACGTTTGAATAGTTTGAAAATATAACTTATGCACCCTTTTTTTAGGCACAATCTCGGTCGTCATTTTACGGCGGATGAATTTTTGCCACCATTTTTTAGTTTTAAATAGTTAACAGTTGATTTTCACTTAATTAGTTAAGTTTGATTTTTTTAATTGAATCGAATGTATTATTATTTACTCATTTTAAAATAAAAATGAGTGTTTTAAATTGCTATTAATAAAAATACACACTGAGCACAGACACTGAGGGTTTATTTTTTGCCCTAAACTAAATAAAAAAGGTAACAACTTTTTTAATTGTTAATGACAGTTGACATAGACAAAGTACTTACAGTTTCCATCACTTCCTGAACCGGTTCCTTGTGACAACACCATTACTACACAACAAAACACAACTAGAAACACGTTCACACTCATTTTGGTAATTATCATTCTATTTAATATAACTTTACTAAACCTAAGTATAAAATATTAGTTTCGCGCCGAAATTACTGTCAAAACTTTCCTTTATTCCATCTGTAGCTATTTTAATTCATGTTTTTTTTTTTAACTTGGTAAAGGCAATGACTTGATAAATTGTATAAGGAAACGTCTTGTATGAATATGAATCTCGCGCGAACTGAGCCTTCAAGGCTTTATTAGTCACAATATAACATACAAACGTAGACTGTTATACGGCTAATTTAAATAGGTTATAATCATTTTAATAATCCTTTAGAATTTTATTAAAATGGAAATAACTCGGTTAACATTAGGCAATGATTTAGATAATGACCCTGCTGATGCGATGACCGTCAATCGGTCAATCGGTCGTTCGCGTCAAGTATTACATTCTAAAATTTGAACAATAACTTTAATTATTGCTTGTTTTAGACAAGGTCCTTTAGTACATTACCTTATATTAGCGAGTAGGTATCACGGATGTAGGTTTTGCCGAATGGTAAACAATATAATTTTTTAAGACTTAATTAGATACTTAGGTATTTAAGAGGAAAGGCGGGCGGAGAGACTTGAAAATTAGTTATTTGAAGTAACTATTGCTGTCCCGCTGCTTATATGCTATTGTGAGTAAAGGTTAGGACAACAGTATCTACCACCGACTATCATCTAATTATCCCACATAATAAAATTAAGTGTTATTGAAAAAATTATATCATAAACCCCGCTATTTACTCCTCTTATTTTGGACCAATTTAAAAGATATTTCATATTCTGAATGAGAAGACTACAGACTATGCAAATTTTTGGTATTATTTAGATAGGTATTCATATAATAAATGTCTGAAAAAAGTGGCGGAAATAAGCGTTTTTTGGAAGATTCTAGTTCTTTTAAATACCTATAACTTTTCGACAAAAAGGAAAAATTTCTAATAATTCAAAAAATCATAGCTAAGTAGGTACCTACCACGGAAAAACAGTCGAGAACGTTTATATGAAAAAAAAATACACCTGCGTTTCCACATTTGTGTTTGTGACAAAATATCCTAAGTTTCCAGACAAGACCTGTTTAAATTATTAAAATCGAGAAAAAAATTATTCGAACTAAAAAACGCGTACCTACTCGTATGTGATAAGTTACTATAGTACCGTAATCATTTAAATTGCCGCAGCATCAAATGTACTAATAAAAAAAATACAAGGTCATCAATAATTTGGCCATCAGGTACAATTATTGTTACTTGCAAGCTAATATTTGCTCAATCAGTCAACTCAGCCTATCGCGGTCCACTGCTGGACCTAGGACTCTCCTAAGTTAAGCCACAACACCTTGTCCTCCATTCGGGGACTGTGTGTTGTAGTACGCCATCATTAAGGTGTTAGCCCTAGTCACCACGCTGGGCAAGCGGGTTGGTGACCGCAGTCTACTTTTAATTCTTTAGGAGAACGCTGCGGCCCATTCTCCTTGTTTCTATATCCCTTAGTTGCTTCATACGACACCCACGGGGAGAGCCGAAATGATGCCGAAACCCCATGGTATAATTATTATATACTGTATAATAAAGATAATATAATAAGGATAATTATGAAATAAATAAACAAAATAATAATAAAAAACTCCAAACTACTTAACTAATAATAATATTTTTTTTAGTATATATTTAAAAATGTAATTTATATGTGTATTTTAAAATAAAGGAAATAATAATACATAGAATATATTATCACATTAAACACTCAGTGCTCTTCCTCCTCTCTCCTACTATATTTATATGCTGTGCCCGACAGGGTCCATAATTGTGACTAACTATCTATAATCCTACAACCTTTATATACATTATGGTACGCAATAAAGAATCGAGAATATTTGCTTCACAGGCGTAAAAAAAGATAAATGAGATCACACTAATATAATTAGGGCCGAAGTTTTTGAGTGCGTATGTCTAAGTCTGTTACCTCTACAGGCGAAATCGTCAGCACAAATAAAAAAAAAAAAGGTATAGAGGTAGCTGACACCCTAGATTATCACATAGGCTACTTATCCCGTAAACCACGAGAAACACCGCGGCCCGCAGCTCGCAGAATATAAAATTAAGAACCAGTTGTATGACTGTCGAGTCCATTTTTTACTGCGTACTAGTCTAGGCAAGCTCTAAGCTGGAACTCAGGCGAGCTGTGCACACCTGTCGACATATTTTTTGTCACCTTTATACATCTAGAATCGTACATAAGTTGTTGTCATAAAAAAGGGCGCTGTCGTGTTGAGATGTTCTTAGCTCAAGGTCGCGAGATCAAAAACCTGATGAGAGCTAAGTACGACTTAACTAAACTTCTTCTAATACGGAGGAAAGATTTGTATGTTTGTAACGAATTAAATCAAAAACTACTGGACCGATTTCAAAAATTGTTTCACCATTAGAATGCTATAAGTATTATCCCTGAGAAATTGTATAGGCTATATATTTTACCAAATTAGGCACTGCGGGCGGAATCGCAGGCAATAGCTAGTAATTATTATATAGATAAGCCCCACTTTACTGTACGTTCTTCATATTATGCTCGCTATCACAGGAGTTCGCTATTTATCATACAGCATGAACAGTAATAACACAAAAAAAAACACCAACAATTTAATATCTAATCAATGAACTAAACATACTTCAAGACGAGACCTTAAGACAACACGCGTAGGTATTTCACCATAGAAAACCGACAATATCTCACAATAAAGTCACTGAACCATAGGTTCATGATCCATAGACATAAAACTATTATAACTGCTAATACTCGTCTCTCGAGTACCGGGACCGGTACCGGGGGGTACATTAGATTTGGAATTTTGTTTACTGGGTTTTGGCGGCGTGTGGCTCTGTTTAGGATCAAAGGTCTGTGAATTCGCGAAATTACTGGCAGCGGCTATTTCCAGCGGTGAAACAAACTGTTTGAATGTTGAAGCGCTCTTCTTTTCGGCGGGAAGCCAGTACGATGTGCACTGACAACACTTATTCAGCCTGATTTTAGAAAGTTTGTATTTCGAAGAATTTCGCGTTCTCCTCTGTGGTCGTTTAGGTTTGGTTACTTTAGTTTTGTCCCGCGGTTGCTTCTGGCTGAAATTCGTGTAGGTTCGAGGTCTCGTTCTTGTCTTTCGGGTTTCACGTTTTGCTTGTTTCTTATTTTGTTTGACACAGATGTCGCTGTTTTGATAGCATTTCGCTTGACCAAGGTTTCGATGTGAGATTACCGGTACTGGCTGTAAAGAAAATATACCTAATTAGTAATTATTCCATATTCTTCATTGGATAGTGAATAAAATTATTTCTCGAACTATACATAGACTGCGACGTGCACCTTCTTACGTTAACCATAACAGTAAATGATCCATAAATAATAAAAGGAATGGGTGACTATATTAATGTAGGTATTTAACAGGAATTAAGTAATTAATTTCCTTAGCTCGAATGAATGAATTAGTTCATAGTAATACGTATTTGCCACAAGCCTTTATTACTGTAGGGACAGGGGCATACCCACTATGCCCAGGACGGTGTGACGCTGTGTTAGTTACAAAAATATTATGTTAACACAATGTATAATAGAAAGCAAGAAGCCTAATATCAGAGAATAATAATAATTGTACATGTAGGTATCATATTGTATATTTTTACAATGGATCTATGTAAGTCGGTTTATTGCCCTCCAGCAATAGACTATTTGACTGAATTCAAATCAGTTTTTGAATCTATGAAGGCGGCGTGTGCACGTGAAGGCAACTAGCATCTCGCGGTTCAAGTAGCCTTGTATACGAAACGCGCGATTCAGATTGAGTGCGTCTCACGAAATAAATTTTTCAGACGCGGCACTAAAGCACGGTAATACTATCTATACAGTATTGTAACTTCATACAAACGGACGAAACGCGAGCTATACCTACGCGCCTCGATCTCGGATTGCGCTCGCGACGCCGACAGTCACGGCCACAGAGTACATTGAATATATGGTCACGGCTGTACCGCAGTGTCGAACGGATGGTGTGTTGTTTTTTTAACAATAACCGCGCGATTTTTTCTCCAAAAATCAGTTAATATGACGAATAGGAAATATTGTGCTGTTTTTGGTATGAATTCGTCAATAACGCATCCAGACATAAGTTTTTTTAAATTACCTGGAAACTCTGAAAGGTAAGACTATAATAATTTTACTTACTAGTATGTAGGTAGGTACATAATGTGTGTCTTTTTAATGGATAAGTATTTCCTTTTATCTCACGAAAAAAAGGTGTTTGGATTAATAAATAAAGCGAATAGAGTAACGGAAAGTTATTGAGACGAGTGAAATAGGTAGTTATGCTGTTCTGAATGAATCATGATACGGTAGTGTACCTTTTTATTAAATCTACCAATCAAAAAACAACACGCATTTTTATTGAACACTTCCTATTCAATATACAAAGTATTTCATTTATTTATATACACACCGGCACAATTAGCGGAACAGAAAAAAAAGTGAGACTATGAGATAATAACGCATATATTTGACGAAAATGTAATTAGACACAAAATAACAAATTGATAAACATCTTTTAACAACGACTTTGAAAAGTCTTCGTTATTTTTTATTGAAAAATAAAGAAATT
This sequence comes from Plusia festucae, assembly GCA_950381575.1. Taxonomy (NCBI): domain Eukaryota; kingdom Metazoa; phylum Arthropoda; class Insecta; order Lepidoptera; family Noctuidae; genus Plusia; species Plusia festucae. Next base: position 3,682,930 of record OX494457.1, read on the forward strand.
TAAAATAAGTGAAATTTTTAGATGATTATGAACCATCACAAAAAATAAAAAAAAGTAAGCATTAAATGATTTAACAATAAAATTAAAGCAAATTTAATAACGAGTGTTTCCCCCTCTTGCTCTGATTACGGTTTCCATTCGTCTAAGCATGCTACTGATTAAGTTATCGATGATTTCTTGAGGCAACCGCTCTCACTCCTCAAGTAATGCGTTTCCAAGTTCATTCAGATTGTTGGGGGGTGGCATTCTGGATTTAACCCTTCTTTTTAGCAAGTCCCAGACATGCTCTATCGGATTCATATCGGGGGAATTTGCTGGCCACTGCATCACCGGTATACCTACGTGACTCAGATATGCCTGTACCGATTGTGGACTATGAGCACGAGCATTATCTTGCATTAGAATAAAGTCGTCACCAATAAATGGGGCAAATGGTACAACATGTTCTTCTAAAATGTCTCTGATGTATCGATCCGCTGTCATGGTCCCTCCTGTGACTATCACTAACTCCGTGCGAGCTCCCAAACATATCCCTCCCCAAACCATAATCGAGCCGCCACCATAAGCCACTGTGTGTTCAAAATTAGACTGTATGTGGCGTTCTCCTTTGCGTCTCCATATTCGCTGTCTCCCACCGATCGATGAAAAAAATATCATAACTGTCCAGTTCCTCAAGTAAAAGATTTTAAAATCCTGCTTTTTTTTTGTGTTCCGCTAATTGTGCCGGTGTGTATATAAAAAGGATATTTACAATCACAAAACTAAATAGAAGAAACAGAAAGTAGGCAAATGTAAATTGCTGGAGACGGGCAGCCCTAACGCATGTTTACGTGGCGCGCGGCTGTAGGCATTTATTTCTATTTTGCGGCCGAGTTACAATACTGTATAGATAGTATTACCGTGACTAAAGTGTCAGTCGTTCTGCTATCCAGAAATTCTGCTAGCCAAATGATTTTTCTACAAGCGTTAATGAAGATAGAAATCGCTTAAATGACATTAAATGTATGGAAATGACAGTTGATTTCGATAAGTCACGTGACTCAGACTTGTCAATTCCATACAATCACGCGATTCTATCATCGTTAACGCTTGTAGAAAATGTCTTTTGGCTAGGGGAGCTGAACAGATTTATACCTTATTATTATTTTTTTACTTATTTTATTATATTAGCATAATATTATATGGTTACACGTAAAAACAGAAAGTTATACATCGTAGGTACAAATATTTACCACAATTTGTCTGCTCAAGACTCAGGTGGTCACAATCTATGGAGGAGAAAAACATTACCTACCTGCAGTTTGGAAAATTCCCCACAAATTGACAAAGCTGTCTACCTATCAAGTTTAGATCCACCTATAGCCGCGGGAATTCTTTCGTGAGACGGTATATAAACGCGACATTATTAACCGACACTTTCGTTGCCACGTGTATGAAAGCCCTAAACTTAGACTGTAGAATGATGAATAGGACTGACTTTTGATGTGGACCGCCTCTTCTTCAACTCGTCATACATTTTGGGGCAGGCGCTGTTATGTGTGAGCACCCGGGCCACTTTGTCCCGGCTCACCTTACCCCGGGCCTCGTACTCCGCGTGATGCTCAAGGTAAAACTGATCGGCGCCGTTACGGTTTTTCTGAAAGAGCATTTTAGACCAGCATTAGATCTAGGTATTCGTATTGCATACAGGTTTGTTTTCTTTTTTTTTCTATTTTTCTTTTTTTTTTTTTAAAAAAACGACGCCCGCACTAAGGAGTTTAATCCTTGTGTCGCGGGGGTTTCACAAACATTCAATTCACATGCACAAAGAACACCCAGACTTGGAACAAGTATCTGTGGATCACCCAAATGCTTGTCCCATGCGGGGATCGAACCCGCAGCACGTCGCGCATAGTGGTAATTAGCGTGGTGACCTATACCACTCGGCTATCCGTACAGTCGTGTTCTTGCTACATAGTATGATGTATTTTTTCATAAAACTGTCATATTTCCAATTATTTTCTAATTTATTTTATTAAAATTTTATTATTCTACTAGCTGTTGCCCGCGGCTTCGCTCGCGCGTAAAATAAAGAGTAGTATTAAAGGTAGATGGATGTATTCTGTGATTTTCAAAGTAAGGAGTATGAATAAAATTTTTCATAAAATATTATGGCGTTAAAATAATAATTAACGTAAAGTAAGTAGCAAAAGCATTTGTGTTATGGAATCTGAGACAACGAAGATACCATAAACACCCAGACTCAAGACAATTTATAAAAGTTATTTTCTACATGGACCTGTCCGGGGATCGAACCTGGGACCTTAGAGCTGGCGACACCTTAAAAACCGGAGTGGAAGCCACTCGACCACGGGGGTCGTCATTATAGATATGTCTTAGATGGGCGTTATCTTATCTACTTATCTTTTCATCTGTCTATCTTTGAGAATACCGAACTTCACATACCAACTATTTCAGCCCCTATTTCACTCCCTTAGAGGAAAGATTCCTAAAAGGCTAAAATCACGGAAATACATCTTATTTATTTCTAACTAACTGTATGAAATTAAAAGTGTCTATCTTTGAAAACGACACAATTCATGTACCTACAAACTTCCAACCCCTATTTCACCCTCTTAAGGGGATGATTTTCAAAATTGCTGTAATACGTCTTCATTTATCTCTAACCCGAAACCCGTATACCAAATTTCATGTGTCTATCATTGAAAATACCGAACTTCCCATACAAACTTTCAACCCCTATTTCACCCCCTTAGGGGATAGATTTCCAAAAGAAAAATAGCCTATAGTCCTCAATAAGTGGAATATCTAACAGTGAAAGAATTTTTCAGATCGGATCAGTACTTCCTGAGATAAGCGCGTTCAAACAAACAAACAAACTAACTCTTCAGCTTTATAATATTAGTAGGTATAGATAATAATGACCAGATCAAAAGCTGGAACATGCGCTATATCCTGTAAGTATATTTATTTATGCCAGCTTAGCAGTTTGCCATCAGATCTCGTCACACACGTCAAGTCAGGCATTCATCAGTAGTGGATGCGCGATTCAAATACCGTCCGTTCAGTTTAAAAAAGACAAAAATATGAATAAAGTAACCTTGATGACCTAGCTGTACCCGCGACGTTGTTCGCGCTGATCAGTCGTAATAGGTATGCATGTGAAAAATATTTTTGACTGACTGAATCACTGAATGCGCTTTAGATGGCTCAAGTCGCCTGATACGGGTATTTGACAATTTGGTTTCTTTTATGTAAGTCGCAGAAATTGCGGGATTTAGATGATGGACTTATCAACTAACTGACTATGAACTTCACCTGTTTAACAGTAAAGTGTGATTGTAAAAACTTTATGCATTTTTGTTTGTCTCGATCAGGCATCAAAAATTACATGAGCAGCAAGGTATCTAAAAAATTAGCCATGTAAAAAATTACAAACTAAAAAATAATACAAAACACAAAAAGGGTTAGCTCGATATATTCGTACTTCTGTAAGAAAGTCGGTTCTAGAAATAAAAAACAAAATATGTAGTAACATCAGGATTTGAACACGCATCAAGATATTTCACATTTCCTATCGTATAACCACCGAGCTGTTTAATACTACTGTAAGCATCTTAAATAGTTATTCATACTTCAATAAACTGATCGCTATGGCAACGTTATTTTCGCCATGGTTACTTTTTTGTTTATATGTCAAAGATTACGTGTACAGATGAATGGAGATTATGTAAATTTAGAGTTTGATCCCTATTTAATATGGACGACCATATTGATGAGAGCTCATCCTAAATTGGACTTTGTGTCGCCGATATCGCTTTCTATTGATTCAAATGTACATAACTTTTTTGTTTATGAACCGATTTCGATGAAACCAAAACTAAGTAATACCTCAAGTTACGTATAATTTTTGTATATAAACGTTGTCTGCATGGGATTCATAGATTTTACGTGATGCGCGCACAAACAAACATATAAACAGACAAACAGACAAACAGATAAACAGACAAACAGACAAAAATTTCAAAAGTGATGGAAATGGGTTCTGTTAGTTATCTTGTCACACGCTGGCTATTTTTTTTTTCAATTTCTTCAATGTACAAAAATGACTTTTCTACAGATTTATTATATGTATAGATTATTTATTTACTACTAGCTGACCTGACAGACGTTGTCATGTCAAATAACTAACAGATATGTCAAAAGCTATAAAGGTTAAATTAGAAAAGTTATGGTTATGGTCATTAACTTTTCTTTAATTTTTTTAAAATTTTCGCGCAACTTTTTTATTTTTTTTTCTCCATAAGAACCTTCTCCTGATAATAAACAACACGACAAAAAAAGAATTATTGAAATTGGTCCAACCGTTCACGCGTGATGCCATGACAACGGAAAACGGGTTTCATTTTTATATATATAGATATAGTAAATGTTTGAGAAGTAGTGGCGCCGCAACATCCGGGAGTGGACGGGGATCTCGAGCGCAGCTGAACTGTTCCGCCTTGCAAAAGATACGAGATAGATTCGGGCAGCTGGTAGCCGACCTTTAACAATTGCAGTAGCACTTAAAGAAGAAGAAATGTTTTAAAATAACTATAAATTTGACGAACAGCACTTGGCTGAAAAAATATTACCTTCTTTGATTTAAGTAAATTTATTAAAATAATGCCAGTGGAAATGTGGGCGAAAGCCACAACAGTTTGGTTCCCCAACAGACGAAGGCCACGTGGGAAACCCAGGCGGAGATGGACGGACGAAATGGACGCCCTTAACAAGGAGTGGTCTCAATTGGCCCTTTAGAGAGAAAAATGGAAGGAAGAAAGGGAGGCCTTTTACCTGCAGTGGGACAGTTCAGGCTCAAAATAAATAATAAATTAAAACAATTACGAAAAACCTCAAGCTATACGACGTTGCCAGCCCGCGGGTACGAAAGATCTTAAACAAATTATTCCATTCACCTTAGTGGGCCTCATGTTCTTCATGGGCGCGGGTCCGTCAGCATCCATCAGGTTGAGAACAATGTCCACGATGTCGGCCGTGGGCTGCTTGCTTATGAAGTACACGGCCCTGTTTGAGAACTCGGGGCCCTTGGCGTTATTGGCCGAGTACCGAGACGGCTTCACTGGCTCTTTGCGAGCAGACATTTTCATAACTTGAAATATAATTGAATTAAGTATGTAAACAGTTTTCTAAAATATATTGTACTTTCTGATAGTTTTGTTATGTTAAATTTTCCTGCTATACTATTCTTCTCATTCCATCAGCTTGCCCGACAGAGGGTAATAAGAATAGGATTCTTGGGAGCTTAAGAAATCTTAAAAATAACTATAGGTATACTTAAGTTCCAAAAGCACCTTTGAATTTCGCATTTCATATTTATTTATTTAAAACAATAACCACAGTCCACACCAACAGCCCTGCTACTACCAAATCATATAAAAATAACTTCTAAAATCTGCAAGTAACAATCAAATGACAGGTGTGAAGCTGTTTTTCTATTATGATGATTCCTACATCGAATGCGGGTTTATTGACAATAGCTTAGGTGATTATCTATCAGCTGAATCATAATGCAACCACATAAACATAATACAAGAGTCCTTAGTAGCGCATCGACTTGCCAAGCTCATTCCCCGCTAGAACACTTACCTTAATCATATAATTTCAACTAAATAATGTCCAGAAACAAAGTTTAATTCAATTTTTTTAATTTATTTTCCTTAATTAACACATTGCTGTTTTTTTGTTGTACGATTTTTGAGCCTGCTTAGATCTGTAATTATTGCGAATTTTGACCCCTAAAATTGTGACTTTGTCAGCTGATTGTCAAACGTGTTATTTGTTTTCATCATAAAGGATACTGTAAGGAGTTTTTAATGTTAAGCGGGCTCCACATTCGCGCCGTGAACACCCGTGAAACCCGCGAATGTGGATGGCTTTCGCGCCCGTTCACGGGCTTCACGCCTTTTCACGCCTTGTTCCCCTTTTAGTGTCGGTATTTTGCGCCCGCGTCAAAGGGTTTGCGAAGATCGAACCTCCCGTGAACGCAAACGCATCCACACCCACGCGTGAAAACAGTAGCGAGCGAGACTAAACTGAAACTGCGTATACTGCGTACTAAACTGAACTGAACGATAGCGAATGTGGAGGGAATTGTTTTTCGCGACGACTTTGCGGCAAAATTACGGCGTGAATCCACGCCGTGAATCGCACAGGAGTCTGGAGCCCGCATTACAGAAGACGGTGCGTCAAAATGAGCGTCAGTTGGACGAACCTCGGACGAACGAGCAGGAACTTGTGTTGATCGAGTGTTATCATGCCGAACCCATTTTATGGGATGCTAAACACAAAGATCATAAAAATAAAATGAAAGTACATGACGCATGGATGCGAATAAAGGAAATAATGAATATTGAGGTGACTGACTTAAAAAAAAAACAATAAATAAAATAATAATGCTAAATTTAATAATAATAATCTCGATCGTTTGTGCTTTGAAGCGCAGAGTACCAATACCCCGTTAATAGTGGTAGTGCCAGTTTGTGGTATACCGCCTGCCAACCCTGTTGACGGGGCCGAGGATGATAGGGCTATAACTGAAAATACTCAGTGCAATGAAATTATACGGAGTTCTTGAGTACCGATTTACACTTTCCAATCCTAGACTTCGATTGCCTCGCTTGCCCATGCACAACCGAAATACGGCCATAATGGGTGCCATAGATTCACTGCTAATTATTTTGAAAGCAGTGACACTCGATTCTGTACTGTCCGGCTGTTGCGGCATGTCGTGTAGCTAATGTTATAATAAAAAATAGTTACATAGCTACACGGCCAAAGTCAGCCGTGCCAGCTTGGCATTTCAGGATCGAGCGTCGTGTTGCTGAGGCTACGGCAGTCATTGTAAAATTAATTGGCTACAAAGATGGCAACTCCCAGCCTAGATTAATGCCCTTTGTAAGGCGGGCGTTTGCTGGGACTAATATTAGCCCCAGTGAATATAACGCCCGCATTACATACCATTGACTTCTTTAAACAAAAGGTACGTGCAGGCCGACCCAACTGTTGTACCTTTTTCAGGTCGTCGATCGATTTGGTTGGGGGCTCAATATGTATGTTATAATGTAAGTACAGTAGGTAACTAACTACCTTATACATATATTAAGTATGTCTCATTAATGCAGTCTTATGCATACAATGCCATAGAACTGGTAGGTCACCACATTTTCTTCATAACCTTATAATGAATAGAACTCTAGAAAAAATATTCCTATTGATTTATAACGCCTTCATGTGGAACAATTACTTGTAAATTAAATACAAATGGAAAGAAATAAAAATTAGAACTTCTGACAGGAGTCGAACCTGCGACTACTGGTTGAACGCACCAGTTTGCTTTGCCAATATTATTGTGCTACAGACAGAGCTGACTGCCCGAGTGTACAATTTTCTGCTTCCATAATAAGTTGCACGTCTTGGAGCGACGTGTACGACATTAAACAATCCAGTAAACGATTGGTTAATTCAAAGTCTGATAGATGGCGCTGCCCGAACTATTATTCTTATTGCTACGCACTCATGCGGATTCGGAATAATTTCTTGTAAAATGAATACAAATAACAGGCATGACTCTAACCTAACCTGCGACTACTGGTTCAAGGCACCTGTTGCTTTGCCAAATACGACAACTAGTTCATTATATGGCAGCCCCCAAAGGATATTCTTGGTTTGTTTATTAAGTTTAAAAGTATCTATCTACCTAGTTGTAAATGTTTTTGCGACATCTACAATAGTACCTAGGCATGTAGGGAAACGCTTTAAAACTGTTAGGTACTTAATAAATAAACTTGTTTAAACTTATAGGTACATGACCTACTCCGCGAGAGATCGACGGATTCGACGGTCGAACTAATGAAAAAGTAAAATCTCATTAGATCGACGATCGAATTAATTATTCGAACTAGTGAGTATGGTCTCCCTTTAGCAACAATTTTCGTCTGTCCCGCGGCTCAGGTGTATCTACTTTCTAGATAACACCAACTGTATAATTAAATAAAACAATTAATTTGGTATGTAAGGAAAATCACAAATTTCTTATTTCTTCATTCATCAATGTTTTATACAGACTTAATAGCTACACATTACATTAGCAGGTCAGCAACAATGTTTTACGACTACATCTTAATCCAAATAATTATCAGATAGGGTTAAATGTTTTCCTTAGACATAAGAATTATCTATCTACTCTTGACAACACTAAGGGCTGAGTACTGGTCCATGAAAATTTGACTTTTTTTTTACTAGTACTCAGACACGCTAAGAAGAAGAGCTAGCTTTGAGGAAAATGTTATTACTTTCAAGAAAGTGTAGTCAGCCAGACTGCATACTATTTTCAATTATTTTTATTGGGCATTAGCACTAACATTATTAACAAGTTTATAAAGGTAAACATTACAATTTTTATTATTATTTTTACAGACTAAATCCACAAAGTTATCACATTATGATCCATTGATTATACATATAAATAATCAAAGGTTATATCTGACAATCAGCATCCTACAAACAAATGAATGAATTTATTATGTGGGTACTAATAAAATAATAATAAATGTTAAAAAGAAAATGCATTTTTATTTTGAAACAGTTCATTTTAATCAAGTTCGTGAATTTTTGTTTTTATTGAACCCAAAGGCAATAAAAGACTCCAAGGTAGAGGCGCTGCCCTGCAGCCTTACCATGCACTATGTTCAAACCATGTTAGCTAGCTGCATGTGTTGTCTTGAGTGTATGATGTTTAATGTAGAGCCACTTCATAGGCCGCAGTGGACAGTAGCTTAATTCTGATATTAATAGCAATTAGCATCAGAATTAAGCTACTTTTCAAAGTCTGATAACAGTGTCTCTCTGTCAATACAGTTAAAACTCGGTTGAGTGTTCATGATAATTACTCATTTGCTTAAAATTTTAATTTTTAATTTCTGATTTCAGTACCGAGTGTGTTGCTGTTTAGCTAAATGGTTTTTTAGTTTTTACACAGCAAAAAATTTGTAGTTATTTAATTTTTAGATATATTATAGTTTTTCAAAATAAAATTAATTTTAAAAAGGTAGTGAACATAGTTAACTGTTTTATATTATCATTTTATTAGTTTTGTGTAAATAAGTAGTAGCAATGTTGATGAGTCGCCGATGCTGCTGGAGTAAGTATGTATTGATTGGCACATTTAATTTTAATGTTTTCTATACTGTAAAGAGAATTGTTACATGCTAGGTGGAAATCGGTGGAATGCTAGAGATGTAAGCCTAAACATTGATAAAATTGACGATGATAGATCTACTAATATAAGTATGTACATCCTAGTTTTAGGGAATTTAATATTGTACAGATTTATTAAAGGTTTTATTACTGGCTCTTAAGTTCTATCTTACTATTCTGATAATTATATTTAATCTTCACTTATTTTAGTCGGACCAGTCACTTGACCAGAAAAATAAAACCATTCAGACCTTATATAGAAACTGTAATCACAAAATTTGGTACTTAAAACTAAAACACTTAGCGACGCCCGCGACCCCGGCCTCCCCGACCACCGCGGGGTCCTCCCCGACCGCCACGGCCTCTACCGCGGCCTCCGCGAGCGCCTCCGCCACCTCTAGGGAAACCTTCCCTCTTTCCGCGGCCTTTCGGTGTATCGTCGATCAACAGCGTCTCCAAAGGCAAGCTGTCTGGTAGCAGGTAATATCTGATATTATTTCCACGAATGCTTAACGTTTCTAACTGCAGTTCTTCTTTGTTTTTTAGCGTTACTTTTACCGCTTTCAAATGTGTATTCATCGCGACATCCACTCCTGTGATTGTTCCGTGCACAACACTGCCATTTTTCAGTTCGATTGTCACTGTTTCATGACTAAGCTTCATCAGAAATCTTACTAGTTTCATTTTGTTGTTTTATATGCTAACTTCTGTGAAAAACAGAAGCGGCGTCGCGTCGCTTAAACAAGATAACCTCAAATTATGAAACAAAAATAATGAATGATGGCGGTTCAATAAGCCACAGAGTTGCCAGATATTTTTTTTTTTTTATAAAAAGCATATATTTTTTACAATATATGAACTATGAACTTTTTTACTAAATCTACAAGAAAAGATTGGAGTGTCTTTTGGTATTTTAATAAAATTAGGTAAAGAAGATAAATTACTATTTTACATAGAGTCAATGGGCAAACGTATTGTAATTAGATTTCAATTATTATTTTCTTTTATTAAATTCTGTAATATTTCTGTCAGACTGACTTCATTATTAAATGGTTGACATATTTCAGGTCAAGACAGAATTTAATACTCACTGTAACTTTTTTTGTTTGTTCACGATTTTATTCTCCAACGATGAATCCCGATGAAAGTTTCAACGAGGGTGCTTCAGCTGAACAAGATGTAGAAGCAAAGTCGGATGAGGAAAAAGAAGATGAAAAAGAAAAAGGTGTAAGCGCCAAGTTGCTTCTTACTAAAGAACAGGTAAAAATATAACTATTTGATATCCAGAATTATGATTATTCTGCTGTTATCTGTATTCCGGACTCCATCACTTCAATTTGATAGAGTTATACAGTACCCAAGGCACCTAGGTAATACGTCCTTAATTCTTTCTTTTATACTCTGCGTGACCGCAATCCAGATGCCAACTGTTTTTTTGCGTTACGGCCCGTTCACGACCTTGCCGCTGTGAGCGGCAGCTAAGCGCGGGGCGGCGAGCGGTAAGATCAAAAGTATGAAAATGTTTGAAGCACGCCACGAGACGCCGCTCATAGCGAATTCGCGCGCGGTTTTATCCGAGCGAATCGCTACAGCGGCGCGCGGTGCGGTGAGCGGCAGGAACAAAAGTACAAGCGAATGAGTGCGACGCCACGAAACAGAGCGGCGTGGACAGCGGTGTAGAAGTGACGTACTCAGAGGCGTAATTAAAAACAAAAAAATAGACAATTTTGTGGCGGTTATGGATACCGAGGCATTTATTACAGACATTTTTAATCGACTGCCTATATTGATGTCAAAACATCCCCAACAAAAATATAAAAATATCTTATAAAAAGGTTGTGGGAAGAAATTAAACAATGTTTTAATTTTTATATCTCTCATATTAATTATTATATCTCTATTTAATGTTTATATCTCTCATATTAAGAATGTCTTGTTTTAAAAATGTACTGCTTTCTAAACATAGAAGGGATAATTTTGATAACGCCATGATTTTGAGCACGATTTGACTACCTAAATACGTCCACCGCGGCCGCTACAACCTGTATAATCTATGGCTACAACTAACCGCTACTGAGGTACGTGGCGTGCATTTCGCACCGCTCACCGACGCCGCACCGCCCGCCGCGCCGCGCGCCGCTTAGACCGAAGTCGTGAACGGGCCGTTATAGTCGTGCGTTTGATATCTAATTCCTTTGATCAGATCCTGGACCCTCTCTGTCCCTACATTTATAATATATCTGTCATTATTGGCACTGTGCGACCACAGCGCTACTTGTAAATGTTGGATTTGAAGTGTAAAATAAAAATAAATAGCATTTGGCTTCAATTAATATTTTAGAGATTGTCAATCTTACATAAGAGTCAAGTTTAAAGAATTACAAAAAAAAGGATAAATAAAATATGATACTTGCAACATCACATACAATAACTCACTCAAAATATAATAGACAAATTCTTCAATTTTATTACGGAAAGGGGTGGGCAAAGGTCTGTTAGATCAATATCGCATAGCCACATAGTTAACTGCGGCAGTAAATATGGACGTCAGAACTCTATCTGGGACCGCTGAATTCTCTGAGGAGGAATCTGAAGATGACTACCAGCATCCACCAGTGCTTAATGAAATTAAGGCAAAGTTTGCTTTTACAGAAGAACAGGTACATTTAACAGTTTGTAATGCCCGAAAGAGTAATGGATTGTCGACATGACGAAATTGATCTAGTCGGGCATAGTCGAGTTAAAAAATAGCTCTTCCTAAATTAAATACGCATAAAATAAGAGGCTAATGCTTAGCAGACTAATGCTTAATAATTTTAGGTACGGATGTTCCGTTTCATCAAATATTTCATTTCTTAATACAATATTATTTTGGAGAATGACATATATTTTGGTACAACCACTTTAAACAATCGTGAAATTTAACAGAACTCGCGAATATTTTGAACCGAATTTAACTCTGTGGTCGAAAGCATGCACCACGTTGGTTCTTAAAACAAAAAAAGAGCCCGAATCTTACAAAATTAAACTCTGTATACTTATATTTACTCAGCATATGAATGTGGTTTTTGAGACGTAATTTATTCTTTAGGAGAGCGATTTGCTGGAAGCATTCAACTTGCTCGACTACACTGGCGAAGGTAAAATAAAGGCGGAAGACTTTCGAGTGGCTATTAAAGCTCTAGGTAATTAATCTTAATCCTATTAGACTAGAACAGAATATTCTTAATACCCGTCGGGTATTAAGAATATTCTGTTCTAGTCTAAGCGTCAGAAGGACTGTTTTTGTTTAACGAGTGTATGTTTAAATTTTCCGAGTGAGTCTATAGTTCTTAGATATCATATGCGGCTTTAGCTTGAGAGTGGCACTCGTCTATACCGGGTGTGGTACCAAAATGAAAGGTTTTTGGTTTTCTGAATGGCTTACAATCTATTTAATAAAACAAAGCCGGGTATGTAACAACACTGACTTGAGAACGGGTGGACCGATTTTCATGAGCCTTAATGGGTTGAATTCGTTTCCGTTCCGAATAGCAGAATATATATAAAACAATGGAAAAATTACTTAAAAAAAAGGATTTTTACGTGAACAGGGACAATTTACGTGGTTGAAACCACGGGGCGAAGCTAGTTACTAATAATAAAAGTAATATGTACTTATAGACAAAAATCGAAAAATAAAAATTTGTAGTTGGGTTTATATTCTTATACCCACTTGTCCATTATTTTAGTATTGATAAAAATACTTTGCTAGGATACGAACCGACCAAAGAAGAACTTCAAAAAATGATAAACGCTGTAGACAAAGGCAACACTGGAAGACTCAGTTTTGAAAATTTTGAAACTGCGATCATGAGAAAAATTATGTCCCAAGATTGCGATGGCGATATTATGAAGAGTTTCCGTCTTTTTGATATAGATGACACTGGTAAGATATTTTTATGATCATTGCTCGGTAATACAATAATAATAAGGAGGTAGGTATTCTAAACAATTCGCATAAATATGACGAACGGCATTCTTCTTGTATCGATTCTGTTGTGCCATCCCATCTTCCTATTCGTAATGCTGATTTGACGGCTGTTGAGAACCACAAACGAAGGAAGTGTATAAACCTAGCTGGAAGGTAGGTATGCATTCGAGTCGTTTGGACTTGAAACACTGCACCGTTGGTACGAGAGCAATTCATTATTGTTAATATAGACTTATCCATCCGTCTAGTTGACATCTAGTGTAACCAAGAGCTGGTTTTAACCATGGTTTTAACCCTGGTCAGTGGTTATAAGCATTCAACGAGGTAGTGCTGCCAGCCTTTTGGGCACACTTCCATTCGATAGTATGTCGATTAATGAATGTCGAAACTAAAAAATAATTAGTGAATAAATAAGTCCATTCATTATACACTATAACTTTTTTTAGGTCTAATCAGTTTTGAGAATTTAAAAAAAGTTAGTCAAATTCTCGGCTGGCATCTATCGGATGAAGAAATCGATGAGATGATTGACGACGCCGACAAAGATTTTGATGCCTTAGTAAGTGAAAATACATAGAATCATATTTAAATAGACATTTAGTCTTATATGCATTTTATTGATATTATCTGTTTCAGATATCGGCGCAAGAATTTATGAAGATGATAAAAAATTGTGTCCATATTGTGACTCCTTAGGTTATTTTTAATAAAAAACAGCTAGAAATATATCTCTCAAAGCATATTTTTAGATGACATGCAATCACTTTGTATTCATTACGTTTGATGTTAAACTCTTCAATAAAATTAACTAAACACGATTAAAATTTCGTTTATTATGTATGAAATATTATGATTTTATGATTTTTTATTTTATTTATGATGCACTGCAATGTAGATTTTTTTACTAGCAACACCAATTAACACCATAAACAATGTCACCATGATGATATGACAGTGACAATGTTATGAAATGGAATAATGTTTCTGTTATTTTTTGAAAATAATGTTAACGTAAACTTTAAAAATTTGTAAGGGCTTGTTCTGAGGATTATTTTGATAGTAGACCTATTTTGGTTACATAAAATGGGTAAGTTCAGTAAGTGTTACGCAGTCCAATTTGACGTGAATTAATGAGTAATAAAAGTATTGTTTATTGTTGCTTTGTTATTTACAGATTCAAGTGACCTATCTCTAGAATCTAAGTGTGAGAATCTCATGAATATAGTTGTGGAGACACGAAAACGATTCGGCAAAGCTTGTGTCGAGTATGACAAGAAAATGTTACTGACCGAAAATAAACTACTCAATTTACAAGTATCAACTTTTTCGAACTATCGTTTTAAGCCCAAGAACAACATACCAAGTATAGAAGAAGATGGGAGTGAGGCTCTAGACGATTTATTTGTGGAAATAACAGAGAAACAAAAGCGCATTGATGATATAAAAATGAAGTTGAAGAATACTCATGAAGTCATCATGCAGCTGGAGGCTGACGTCATTGGGAGAAAGTTGAGAGCGCCTCTCACTGCTGACGCCATGCTAGAACAGGCTAAAGCTAAAACAGTCTAGCTTATACGAGGTGCTATAGAAATATTATTCAGTTCTACGGGTGAGGCAGTAAAGCAAATATTACCGAGCAGTTCAATCAATACCACCTAGTTTAATAGACTATGATAATATGTGATAAGGTTTTTAATTAGTTAACTCTTTCACTGTCCCGTGAGTCACATATGAACATTTCCATTTTTTAACTATTATGTCTTCTGACAGGACAGGGAAGTTGTTAAAACACACTGTAAACTTTAAGATCTTCTTTAAGTGTTATAGTTATAGTACTTGGTATTAAAGCAAATCTGTGTATTTCTGGCTTTTGTTTGATGACTTCCTAAATGCAGTATTTCTTATAATAAAATTGTGTAAAATAAAAAGTGGTAATGATAAGTGATTTCAAGATTAAGTTTATAATGATATGATGTTCTGTACAGTACTGCTCCCTAGCCAAGTGACTTTTATAAAAGTGTTTTTCTACAGATATACAGCATGTAACAAAAACCCTGTGCAAAAATAAGCAGTGCCATTTGTACATCTCTGTCCGATTGTTGTGTGCCATTATTCTTTGTGTACATAAATTGTTAAATAAATAAACAAATAAAAACTTATCCAAGGCCACAGCTGAACAACTGACCGCTCCTCAAAG
This sequence comes from Plusia festucae, assembly GCA_950381575.1. NCBI lineage: Eukaryota > Metazoa > Arthropoda > Insecta > Lepidoptera > Noctuidae > Plusia > Plusia festucae. Next base: position 3,698,358 of record OX494457.1, read on the forward strand.
TTCACGTACTTAATACCTACAGTTTTGTGTCAAAGGAGCCGCCTATGCGAGACAGTTCATGAACTACCACATAATATGCGTTTATTGGATCTGACAGGGGTTTTTTTACATGTTGTATAGTTGTTCTACAGATATATAGAAATCACATATATTATATGTATGGAAACCTCAAGTCCATTGTTTTTGCAGCCATATGTGACTGATGCATGACTCGTTAATAATGCCTCATTAAACAAAATAGTTAAGTTTTAGCAAGAAAAGCAGTTCTTTATGTTAGTTTTTTCTTTTTTATATTATGCATCACATCACACATGTGGCGCGAATAAATTTACTTTCTTTCTGGTTTAGACGAAAAAAATACTGAGAGGATTAGGAGATTATTATCAGTCAGGTTTATTCTGTATGCCACTCATTTTATGAAACTCGCTATGTATATACATATTTAAGCTCGTGACTAGCCAGTATACCTACTATAGTAGTCTTTGCTCGTGACTGTACACGCGTTAGAAGTTTTAACGCTTTGGCGTAACAAGATAAAAATATTTTAAAACAAATTATCTTACTCCTTATCCTACGTTTGTAGAACAAAGAAATAATATATAACCCCCAATTCAACAAAAGTTTCAAAGTACTAAAGTAGTATAAATTGAAAACTAAAATGTTGAATATAGCTAACTTCAGGCGACTTCAGCAGGGTGTCGGTTATTTGCGACGGTGTGCGCGAGCATTGTTATTTTAACTTTTAGCAGGCTAATTACCACATACCCGAAATTGAAGATTGCTAAAAAATTACACATAAGACTCGTATTGTGTGTGTATCCGAACGAGATATTGAAATTTTCTATCTGTGTTCCGGTTTGAGCAAAGACAACAGAAACTACTTGTTTAAATAAAGCTACTTATACACTGATTAACTATATCTCCAAAACAGATTGTCCCAAGCCAATAAATTTTATAAATAATATATGCTACCATTTCATAAATGTTGAAAAATGTTGTAATTTCATAATTTTGAACTTTAATCATAAGAAACAAAACTGAAGCCTGTTTGCTTAAGTAATTGAAGAATTGAAGCAAACTTTCCATAGACTGATTATAAGTGGTAACTAAGCAACATTTTCAGTCAGTGTTGTTGATATGAATTACGAGTATTCATATTCACGTCTTCGTCATAAATATCTCAGGAATACATCAGTACTTCAAGTCTTTCTACTCGTATTAATTACTTTCGTTACTTTATTACCTACGTTACTAAATATAAACGCTATAGTTATGCCTGATCTACAAAGTCTTTTTAAAGAACATTGTATCGTGCCCGATGTGATCAATGTAGCACCTTCAGAGTTGGTGACCGTCAATTACCCCAGTGGTTTAGTGGTCGAAGCTGGTAAAGAACTAACGCCTACTCAAGTGAAAGATCAGCCTGTCGTAAGTTGGGCCGCTAAAGATGATAGCTTTTATACACTGGCTATGGTAGACCCTGATGCACCTAGCCGTGAAAACCCAAAGTTTCGTGAATGGCATCATTGGTTGGTTGGAAATATCTTTGGTGGAGACCTAGCTAAGGGTGAAGTTTTATCGGAGTATATCGGTTCTGGTCCACCTCAAGGAACAGGACTGCATCGTTACGTATTTTTGGTGTTCAAGCAAAACCAAAAATGTGATTTTTCTAAGATTTCTAAGCTGCCAAATAATTCAGGTGAAAAAAGAGGAAAGTTTTCGATTTCTAAATTCGCGAATCAATTTAAACTTGGAACTCCAGTAGCTGGAAACTTCTACGTTGCTAAATATGATAACTATGTACCAAAATTGTATGCAAAATTGAAGGGATAATTTATAATTTCAAAGATAAAAATAAATATCTCGACTCGAAATAAAGTACAAGTGTGTAAAGTGCTTTATATGTAAGAAGCATCTGTTTGTCTATGGTAACGATCGATAATTTCCGCCTCCGCGTGACATTTCCATTTTTCGGTCTTGTCCGCCATTACATTTTGGAGTTAGCGTAAATTGGTCGTTTCTCTGCGAGCACACATCACCGCGCGTTATCAGTGACAGTTAATTCGTGTACGTGCGTAGTATCGCAGTGTTTCGTGGAACAAAGAGCATCGACGTTCAATCGTATGTCCATCCAGAATCTGAACACATTCGACCCATTCGCCGATGCTATCAAAAGCTCGGAAGACGACGTTCAAGATGGTCTAGTCCACGTCCGAATCCAGCAGCGGAACGGGCGTAAGACGCTGACAACGGTGCAGGGCCTCTCGTCGGAATATGACCTGAAGAAGATTGTGCGGGCATGCAAGAAGGAGTTCGCGTGCAACGGAACCGTCGTGGAGCACCCGGAGTACGGCGAGGTGCTGCAGCTTCAGGGCGACCAGCGCGAGAATATTTGCCAGTGGCTGACTAAGTCCGGCCTTGTGAAACCCGAGCAGCTCAAGGTGCACGGCTTCTGAGTCTGCGCTCGCTCACACGTAACATGTACACCGTTCATAGTCTTTTTATATTATGAGAGCGTGCGCGTTATTGTAAAACCCTATCGAATATGTATTTAGAAAGCACAGACGTTTACAGAGAAGAGAATACGCGGCCGCATAGGCCTTCCGCGCCCTGTGCCTTGCGACTCCCATGTAAAAAGTTTAATATTATATATATATCAACGCCGTCTCACGTCCTTAGTTGCAATTAAACTCTGAACGAAATAGTAATAATCATTTTTTGTTTTATACGACATTGTATTTTTAAATTGCTGTAATGATTCAATTAATAATTAAACGATTACACATGTTTTTGTACGTGGTGTTTTTTATTGTGCTGGTGTGGCACAGCTAACCTAACTGTAACGGGACATGCTCTTGTGTACAGTAAGTGAAAGTCGGCGGTGGTTGCTGGCTAGCTTCATGCCGTGCCTTCTCAGGAATTCGTCATGCGGTAAAGTACTTACTAAAATGCAACGATCGGATCAAAAATAACTAGTTTGATATTCATACAAGCTTATGTGGTATGATCTTGGTTTTTCAACAATCATTCATAATCTAGTGCAATAATTATTAGTCGTTATGACGCACGTCGCACGTTTTATTTATTCGCGTCTCGATCTCAGGTCGATGATAGCTTTAGACGTGAACCTACACAAATTGATTTACATTTCCCGCTAAGTCGGAATGTTGTCAAACATGTTTGTTAGCAAAGGAGTCAATGTAATAAGCTTCTATATACCATAGGTACTGCAAACATAATAATATTGTTTAGGCAAACTAAGAAGGAATTAGGTACAAAATATTACACCGATAAAAAACGATGTTAATATGACTACTATAAAGATACAGGAAAAGTTTTAAATGTATGCGTCATGTCCTCGATATAGCGAGGCAACGCCGCGCGCCGTGAGGTCACCGCCGCCACAGCACTACCTAACTGTATTAAATCAAAACCAACTGAAAATTATTTTCAATTGTGCGATAATTTAATTACTGTCCTTATGTTACTGTCATTAGCTTCAATAATGTAGAAGATAGCACCAATGTACTGACCAATCATATTTAATTAGACCATTATAAATTAGCTACTCTAGTCTCTAACGGCTGCAAAATGGCAATAATACTCATAATAACACTAGAGACATCAGTTCATGCACCTATGTTTTGGTTACCAGTGGTAGTGTAGTTTATTATCGAAAACAAGGCAAGGTCAAGGCAATAGTTTGGCGGTCATTCGTACAAAAAATATAAGTTTTCCTATCTGTAAAATGTACCTACACGCAAAGCTGAAAGAATGACCACGTAGGTACCTATCTATATTTATTTGAAACGAAAGTTGGTACACATATAGGTACCTACCCTGCTTTCGTTTTTAATAACATTCAGGTAGGTACCTGCCTACCTACTTACTTATCTTTCAAATTAGCCGATACGTTTGATTTTTAGCTAGTGTTAACGTCAAAGTTGGTATGATTTGGGAATTTCAGAGTTAATTTCTGTTCGTGCACATAAAATTGATCAGTGTAAGTATAGAAAATAACATCAGATATGCAACGACAAGAAAAGCTGGTAAAAAGAGACACGAGTGATTCTAGTGGTGACATGAAGTTGTACAAGATGTAAGTCAGGACATTAATTAAAGCTGTCATATTGTATAGGCGAATGATATAATTACATGCTTTGTATTAAATTTAGTAAAATACGGGTGAACTGTGAAGCCTGATGTAATGAGAAAGAACCAAATCAACTTCAAAAGTTGCTTTACATCTAAATATAATCTAAATAACTTAAATGGTAGGTATGTAAGTAACATTTGCAGAGGAATCAATACTAAATTTAAATTACGTCAGCTGTATTTGCAAGAAAACAACTTTTGATTGAAACTCGCTGATGAATCATTCCAACTTAAGTCAACAATATGTTGTGCAACTATTTTTGTTTGATCAACACAAGCTGACGATATTATTAATCTTTTTTTGCGCAAGATGTGCAACTATTGTAAAACTGTAGGTAGGTACCATTGATTGCATATTTTTTTTATAAATATCATGCTTATTTACAAATAGGCCTTTATTAATTACACGTCCCAAATCTCAATAAAAATAGGCCTCCTCCCCTCTTCATAAATAGAAGGCGAAGAAAATTGATTACAATCTGTTTTATTTAATAAATTCATAGGTACTTGCGGTGGGATCTCGGCTTAGACTAGAGCCTCCCAATCTCTTTCTGTGGGTGTCGTAAGAGGCGACTAAGGGATATAAAAAACAAGGAGAATGGCCAACATCGTTCTCCCACCAACTCAGCGTGGTGACTAGGGCAAACACCTTAATGATGGTGCGCCACAACACACAGCCCTCAACTACTTGGGGCATTTGGGGATCGGATGTTGTGGCGCAGCATGGGAGAGGCTTCGGTCCAATAGTGGAGCGCAATGAGCTAAGGTGATTGATAGGCTTCAGTGTTAAACACACGTTGGTTTTTGCCAAGAAAAAGTTAGTGTAAGGTTTTGAAACATTTTGTATTCAGTATTTCATACGCTAATTTACAATTAGCATAGATTCTACTTAAGTATAGTTGATCTATGCTAATTGTAAATTTTCTGTACAAACTGTAAAGTTATATTTGTTCGAAAACTGTAAATGATATGAGTAACGTTTAATTTATTATGATATTTATTTTCATATGGAAGGAGCGGATCAGAGCAGACACAAAACGTCTATGACTAATCTTACCTCAGCAGACGTCAAACTTTGACACTTTGACAACACAAATTTTGGCGATTTTGCACTGCATTGATACTGCACTTCTGCAGTAATATTTTGCGTTTTGTGTCTAGGAATTAATAGAAACGATTGGTATTTAGTTATTTCTAATATGCAGTAAATAATTAAGTCAAACAGTCGACACCTTACAAATTAAAAGGTTGGAAAACAGAAGTCTTAAATTTTCGGTGCAACTACACTTTTTATGATTTTGATGAATTTACTTTCCTTTGTAGTATATGTAAAAAAGAGCAATAATGTCGGACAAGCTGCTAACGCTGGGCCAGCGTGTGACAGTGGTGGGCAAAGACGTAAAAGGATCAGTGGCTTATGTCGGGTATCCGACTTTTGCGTCTGGCAAATGGATTGGCGTGATTCTGGATGAACCGAAAGGAAAAAACAACGGTACTATCCGGGGACACGCTTATTTTACAGTAAGTATAATTACTAATAAAAAAATGGGGTTGATTACTCAATACTCAATATTTTATAATACTATTTCAATGTGGTTGAAAAACTGATTGGTATTCAATGAGCCTTATAATGGTATAGAGTGTTAGGGACATGGAATATAAAGAAAAAAGAACCTATAGTATTTATAAATTTATAATTTTTGCAGTGTGGGTATTATTTGTTAAATATGAGAACAATTAGTACTAATCATAATTTGTAGCAGATTTATTATAATAAGTCTACCATGTTGAACTAACATCAGGCTTACCATCAGCAGTAGAGACGTACAACCATCTCTTGTGAGGCTGAGGAGTACATAGTTCACACAGACATGTTAAAAAAAATATTGTAATGTAATATTCATGTTTTTAACACATATCTTTAAAACTAATAATGCACTAACATTATAAGTCTTATTTTTAAAAGAATAACCAGAGGTATTTTTTGACAGTGATCCATAGTATAGTAATGACCCTTGAAAGCCACATACCTAGAGTAATTTGATTATTATACTAATGTTTCATAAGAGCCTTATTATATTATTGAAGTTTAAAAGAAATTTTATATATTTTACTAGCTGTTTCTTGCTGCTCCACCTGCGGTCTCAATGTCACGTCCCACGGGAACAAGATAAAAAGTATCCTATGTCCTTCTCCTGGATCTTAGCTACCTCCCTACCAATTTTCAGCCAAATCGGTTCAGCCATTCTTGAGTTATAAATAGTGTAACTAACACAACTCTTTTATATATATAAAAGATAGAAGATTGTTCAGTTTGATATTTAAGAAGAAAGACTGCAAATATGTATACAACTATTAATCATATAATGCTTTCTGAAATAGATGAATTAATATCAATATAAACAGCAATAGAATCTGTAAAATGTTGTATGTCTAATGTTCGCGCAAACCTCAGAAAACAATATGACTCCGTATCTAAAAGAAAAGGCTCCAGCACCTGTAATACAATATTTTTATGAGTGCAGGTGCAACTTTACCTTTTTTGTAAAATAAACTAATTATTAGTATTACATAACCACCATTCTTAGGTGAACCATCCAGCTCTTTATAAAGACCTTTTTTTTATGGGGTGTAACGCTATTGCCTTCAACCCACGCTGAGGGCACAGTGTGGGGATATGTCGGGCTTGCACCAACTAAAAACACCCCGGTCCCGTCCTTGCCTTTGTTGGAGCCGCGGGATCACTTACGCAAGCTCTGTGCAACTCCAGCAGATCCTTATAAAGACCTAACTCCTACTACACCAAGACACGCTATTTAAAAATACACCACAATAATTTTGTATTGCACTAACCACAATTAACAGTTGTTTTAGAAATGCACAAAATATTAGCTATTAAACACATTTGGTAATACATCCTTCCGTTTTATCAAGGTCCTGTTGTAGTTCTCAAATCAATATTGAACTTAGGATTCAATCAAAACTCGTTACTGTATACTTCTGTGTTTAGAAATAATCAGTTTATTGACTTTAGAGTGATTTTATTTTTTATTTTATGTGAGTGGTTAATAAAGTGTAACATGGTAATTATAATATTTATTAATACTGGCTGTATTGGAAAAATCATTGCTTATTGAGTTCTTAATAGACAAAAGCCCTGTGGAATAGTCATTCAGTGATGGAAGGAACAAATAGAATTCATACTAGTGCTCATCATCATGAGGGGCTTGTGGCTAAGCCGTACGGTTTGACCTATAATAAATAATAATAATAATAATTTATTTCAGGCAACTAGGCCCATAGCAATAAAATACATAAATTAAATCAATAACTTATAAAATTTAAAATATTATTATACTAAAATTATACACGATAAATAAAATTACTACAGCGTCGGCGTCGTGTATAGCGCGGTGTCGGGTATCCGGCCACGGAATCGCCGGAAAATAACGCCTTTCGGCCAAAATTCCGGAGACGTGAATTTTGAAAGATGCTCAGTTGGCACTCTCACCACGAAGGAATTAAAGTTCACGTTGTGACGAGATTCCAACCTCACAACCCTCAAATTCCACTTCGTCTTGATCTGTACATACTCTACAATATCTTCGGCCTTTGTAGAGTAATGTAACCGAGACACGTAGAGCGGCGTCACTGGTACAGCTGGACGCAGCAAATGGTTCGGTCCAGTCGGTGCAGTGCCGCATTTATTTTGGGTCGGCTTCTTTTTTTTCCTCTGCACCGTGATGAAACCGTCCTTATCAACCTCCTTCGACTGTATCCTATTAACCTTATGGGTGGATATACAGCGCTTCTGCTTAACCCCTTTTTCAGTTAGTCGCTTTGACGGCACAGCAGCTGTTTTCTTGGCGACAATATCGGCGTAAGCACATGCAGGGGTCATCGTACCTACGTGTGACGTTACGTCGGCCGGTGTAGAAACGCGAGCGATGGCGGCGGCGAGCGACGCTTCGTCAGCGTTATCGGCAGCGGGTGTCGAACTCGTGTTCGCCGACTCAAAACTGCCGATTGAGGCGTTTTGCGCTCCGTGACGAGTATTCACTTTTGAGGCCTCAGGTGACCTAATTACTGAACCAACGTTGCGCAAAGAAGTAATTTCGGCACGCAGCTCAGCAATCATTTTATCTGAAGCCTCCATTCTGGACTGCATAGTGGTCATCTCGGCTTTCAACAATGTTATGTCTTTCAGCAGTCTCGTTACATCGACGTGATCGAACGTGACGGGGGGCAGTTTACACAACTCCTTCACCACAAAGTCGGGCACGTCGTCTGGATCGGTTCTCTTCAACATATCAATAATGTCTTGTATACTCTTCTCGGTGCCATCTCTGCGGCGAGACGGCATCTGGTCCAGTTTTCCAAGACACTGGAACAGTAGCAGCTTTGCACTGCTCACATCTTCCTCCTTGAAATTTGATCGGCATATTTGCAGTATGCTCACCTCATCCATGTAGTCAATTGCATGGACAAGGAACGCCAACAATTCGTTCACTATAAGTTTTTTCGAACTCATAGTGTCATAAAGGTTAAGCCGCGTCCGCCGCGGTTGGTCCGTGGATGGGTGACCATTTGATATCATACCAAGACTCCTCCGTGCCTCGGAAAACACGTTAAGCCGTTCGTCCCAACTATCATACAGTGACCTTTGACAGTCGTGAAGTCATTACGATTCTGACAACCAGTCTTACTATGAGATATTGTATTACCCAGCAATGTGTTGTGGAGGTCAGATAGGTAGTCGCTCTATGTAAAATACGGTATTCAGCTAAAGCTGGTCAGATTGGTAGCCGACCCCAACATAGCTTGGGAAAAGGCTAGGGAGAACAGAACAAGTGCTCATCAATTACAGACATCGCCAAACTTTATGGCCGCTCCGAACCTAGCCACATTACGATGTCACCGAACACAAAATCAGGTATCGGCGGGACGTAAGCTGGGTGGGGAGGCAGGGCACGCCCACGCGCGCTGTCTGCCACCCGCAAGCGTCCTCGCCTCCCACGTGTGAGTGTATGTAGTAGTACGAGTGTACCATGCGCGATTTCGTACCGACGGCTACATTCAGAGCGGCCATAAAGATTGGCGAGTGCTGTAGTTTGGCTACAGTAAAGCACAAAAGTGTGGAAAGATGATGCTATTCTTCTGCAGTTTGACAGTTTAAGCTTAAAATAGAATAACTCTATACTAAAATAATTAAGGGAGGTGTTTTGTTTGTTTTAATGTGCTTTTCCCTGGAATTGCCAGTCAGGTTGAACAAATCCATGCAAAACGTAACGACAAAGATGAGAGGTAGTAATACTAATATCAATACTAATATTACAAAGCTGAAGAATTTGTCTTTTGTTTGGTTGAATGCGCTACTCTCAGAAACTACTGGGCCGATTTAAAAAATTGTTTCACTTTTGGATAGCCCACTTATTGAGGAAGGCTATAAGCCTATAATGTGCCGCGACCATAGGCTAGTAAAGCATAAAAATTAATTAAACCTATAACTAAAGCAATGTTTTAAAAATATTCCAGTGTGATGAAAATTATGGAGTTTTCGTCCGTCAAACTCAGATCCAGTTGTTGGATTCTGAGGACAATCCTATGGAGACTTCTATGACGACGTCCACTGAGGAGCCGCGAGCTCCCGCCGCCAATAGGAGATTGAGCAGGTATGTTGTAGTGAGTGTGAGAGTAGAAGAGAGTGTTGCTAACTTAATGTTTATTGCACTACCATTCTGTCAAGTTTAGGTACTGGTAGATTTAAATAAGAAGAAGGAACGACATTAAACAAAAGAAGAAAAAAAAAATTGATTTTTTTTTATTCTATGTACAGTCAAACAACATAAGTGCAGCACCTCGACTTTTGAATTCGATCGCTCAATGCTTTTCGCGGGAATTTACCAAAATAAATTATACCCTTGGTAAAAATAAAATTCAAGACTGATTTAAGATCGAAATTTTTTCTTTTCTTAATAATAAGTAATGGTTAACAAGAATCTATGGTGAATGCGAGTGCAATAAACTTCTTATTCAGATCAGATTCAAGCTCCATGAAATATATTTAAGTCTTCTTAGCATAATTATTATTATAAAATATTTGGCCAACTCAAACATAGCCATCTGATCCGAAACTAGGCAGAGACTATATTATGGTAACCAGACAACTAATAAACATAGATTTATAGGTAAATTACCCCCAGACACAGAATAATGATCATACTCAACTCAATACAAAGATTTGACCTGGGTGAGAATCGAACCCGTGACCTCCTATTTAGCAGTCAGAGTCTCTAACAACTAGACCAACAGGCCAGCCTAATTTAATTTATGTTCTATAAATACTGTTTATAGAACCCAAATGAGAATAGCTATCATTGTTATTTGAAATAAAGATATTAACTAAAAATAATGAAGTCCAGTTGTACCTAAATAGTGAAAAAAATAATCACGTGTATATTTCCTTTCGTCTATTAACAAAAAAGTCAAAGATACAGTGAACGGAACGTTCGCGTGACGTCACTCTATCCTTTTATTTTTGCTTACGTTGTGACTTGTTGTGACGCTACAAGACCCCACTCCTGTGCCTATACCATGAGCTTATTAAGCAAGGTTGTTGCCGCTGTGGAAGCGAGACAGCGCTATACAATGCATGTAGCAGCGTCTCGCTTCCACAGCGGCAACAACCTTGCTTAATAAGCTCATGGTATGGCACCTGAGCTACATCTCTGTAAAACAATTAATAAAGAAAAAGGTACTTATTTAGTAGGTATTTTCTGTTTTAGTATTTTTAAAACAAAATCAGGCCACTCTATTTCAAGCAAATAAATTCTAATCTATTCTATTCATTAAATAATAATCAAAAACTTTTTTACATATTTCATGGAGCAAATTCTGTTCAATATTTGAAAAACTGTTTTATTAGTTAAAAAGTAAAAATAACCAAATATTTTATTTTCAAGATGTCTAGAACTAGAATCTTTTTTTAATCTAGTATTTAAGATAGAAATGTTATGTATAATAATTAAAATTATATTTCAAATGAACCACCGGCTATTAAAAAGCTGATCAATACAAAATAAACGTATGTTTTTTAATTTCAACCGATACTTCCACGCGTTCCCGAGACAAAATTGTTGATAGACAGACGGACGGACAACAAAGAGATCCGTTATAATAGTTCCGTTTTTTCCTTTTGAGGTACGAAATCACACCCCATGTTAATCACTGTGATTCCTTGTTAAGCCAATCAAGTTCATGATCAGTATATTTGAAAGTATAATAAATTGATCAGTTTTTCTGGTACCGGGGGTAATTGTTATGTTTTATTGGCTGTTGGTGTGTAGGGATTGTTCTATACATCTTGTAGTAGGTTTAAATATTATTTAATTTATTATAGATTTTAGTGAGGTGTGTGAAGTAATTGGACAAAGCATGCAGACAAAAATTATCTTTAGATTATAACTAATAACGCAACATTCTTAATTTTGAATTGTTTGATGTTGTTTTTAGAATTAACAAGGTTTTAAATTTATTGGACTTTTTGTTGTTTTTGAATTATTACCATCACTAATTTTTAAGTCCTACGCTGGCAACACCGACTACTAGTCCAGACGGCGCCCGAAAACAAATTAAAGGGTATATCTATATGGTATACATGATGTGCTATAGTACAAGTAATCATATTTTATAATAATGTTGCTAGACACACATGTTGCCATAAATGCTGTCTTGATTGCTAGTATACAATGAATAATTACCATTTGAAATGTTTTATAAATAAAAAAAAAATTACTAGTTATTGTCAATTGTTTATAGAAATGTTGCTAGATAAAAAAATAGTATTTGGTAAAGGTTCACTGCACTTGTGGAATGAAATTGTAAAGACAATAAAATAGGCATGATGGGGTTTGTTATAAGGGGATAACGTGGTAGTTTTATTGTGGTAGAAAACAGTATTAATTTATTTATAAAGGTTTGTAACACAAGTCGTTATTATTCAGTGAATGTGAAAATTAGTATCATGTACTACTAATGATCATCACATTTGCTTTTTTACTTAGAAATGATAAATGACAGTATTTGTTAAAATATAAATATAAGTAATAACTTAATAAGTAATGAAAACACCCGCCTTTTGCTGGAAAGAGGTTCAATACTAAGGCCAAGATTACACCATAAGCGAATTTGTTTATGAGTTTGGTCACAAATATTTTTCTTCACTAATCATTTTTATTCATATCACAGGAGATTTGGACAAGTTCATTCTATCTAGTCCATTAATTAAAATATTAATATTCAATATCAAATATAGGAATGTAAAGCAATAATATATCGTTAATGGCGTGTTCAGATGTTATGTAGTTGTAGAGAACATTTGTTTGTATGTATGTACGTTTGTTACCTCTTTCCGCTCAAACAACTGGACCAATTTTGATAAAATGTGGTATGCAGATAGCTGACACTCAATTAACAAATACTTTTTATCCTAACGAATTAAGTTCTCTGGTAAATCGCGGGTAGCTCCGCGGGGCGCAGATAGTTGAGGATATAATCGAAAATGTATTATTGTGTCAGTCTTAAAGGGTAACTACTAAAACAATAATCACCTCATAGTCTAAATCACTAATATCATAAATATTCTGTTTGTACTAATATATCTCCAATTACGGGAATAATGCTACTTACATATGCACAGGTAGTTTTATGTAAGCCCCTTGAGTTTAGAACCAGGGATTCCCAAAGTTTCTTAGCTCCGCATAAATGAAAACTGATTTGGGGGTCAACGGGTTTAAAAATCGACCCCTATTATTAACACAAGGTTTCATTGGAAACTTTCAAGATACCTACTAGCTCTGTTGTATTTCGTGTACTAACTTGTTATAAGAATGTCTAATATTTTAGTAGGAAGTATCATTGTTGTACTTTTGGTAGTTGGTACAGATAGAAAAGAAGTAATTTGGCTATGGGGTCTGAGGTATCAGTTCATCTTGGTGAAGGGGTCTCTTGCCCAAAATAGTTTGGGAATCCCTGCTCTAATGGTAATGATAAAAATATTGTCCCAGTATGCCTTTTAATCTATATATACGTCGATATTTAGATGGACCAGCTATCATCAACCAACCGGTCTGTAGTGTTTAATGTTAACAAAAATACTAGTAAAAATGTCGACAAAATTTGGTATGGAGATAGCTGACACCCTGGATTAGCATATAGGCTGGCACGTTTTACCGAAGACATTAAGTTGTCTGATAGACCGAGGGTAACACCGCGGTGCGCAGCTAGTTTATCATTGTTTAAGACATCTTTTTAGTTATTAATCGTCATAATTATGTAGTCCCTTGTCTGTGCAGAGCATTAGCTGTAGTTACAGTTCAGTAGATTCTAGTTAGATATCAATTAAGTCCATAATACATATGTATTCAAATAGTTTTTTCGTCATCTGAACACGTTATAGTAACAGCGTTCCTAACTGATAGTATGTTTCTCTCCTCGCTAGTATAACAGTGGCGCAGAGGTCTAGGCCTACCACGTGAGTATAGCAGTAGCACAACGTAGCACTATGTAGCACGATGTAGCACAATGTAGCACAATGTAGCACAATGTAGTAAAATGTAGTCCAATGTAGCACAATGTAGCACGACGTAGCACTATGTAGTACAATGTAGCACAATGTAGCACGACGTAGCACTATGTAGCACTATGTAGCACAACTTAGGGCTGATATTTTCATCGTCAGGAAACTTTTATTCGAGCAATAAAATTGACGTTTGATAGTTTTTGTATGGAACAAGTTTAAAAAAATCAAAATTTTTCTTAGAATAAAGGTATTTGACTATGGAAATATCAACCCCTAGTGGTAATGTAAAACAATATATCACCATGCTTTGTAGATGCTTTTGCACAGATTTATTTTAGCGCAAAATGGTTCATGTTACTACTATATATTATTTTCAGATAATGTTTCTGAATGAATAAGTTCTACATATTACAATATTATAATATTATGTGTCCTTTTAAATTCTTATTCATGCTACTTTTTTATTTGTCAGTATTGTAAGAGATTGCTTGGCCTATAGCGATTGAATTTAATGTGATTTTGTCTTTTTTTCCCTTTGAAAAGATTTCTTATATTTTTAATAAGCAAATATAATATCTTAGTGTTGTGTCATGCTGGAAAGAATAGGTGTCTATTGTTTCGCATAAACGTAAAAAAACTAAGCAATAAAACTAATGCTATAAACAATAATATTATCTGATATTATGAACACCTATTCTTATATGTCTTGACCATATGTCAATGCCATGCCATGCCATGTCGTGGTGGCCTAGCGGTTCAATGACCGGATTCGCATGCGCATGGTTGCAGGTTCGAACCCAGGCAAGTAGCAATATGATTTTTCAAAATTATATGTACTTTCATGTGAAGGAAAACATCGTGAGAAAACCTGGATTCCAAAATATTGGAATTTGAAATCGCCAACCCGCAATGAGTAAGCTTGGTGGTTAATCCATCTCACTATGGGAAGAGGCCTGTGCCCAGCAGCCCAGCAGTAGGACGTTTATAGGCTGGTATTATGTCTTGACCATATAAATTTTTTGTTAAGTATTTTTCTTTCTATTTGTAATTAATTTACAAGTAACTCTTTCGGACGAGTGCATTCTTTAATTACTTATTTAGAGCCTGATATGTCCCACTGCATGACAAAGGCCTCCCTTTCTTCCTTCCATTTTCCTCTCTTAAGGGCCAATAGAGGCCACTCCTTGTTAAAGGCGTCCAGTTCGTCCGTCCATGTCCGCTTGGGTCTTCCACGTGGACTTTGTCTGTTCGGGAACCAAACTGTTGTGGCTTTCGCCCTCATTTCCACTGGCATTCGGCACACATGTCCGAATGCGCTATAAATAAATAAAAATAATAGTTTGGGCAGCGCGCAGCGCCACCTATCAGACTTTAAATTTACTTGTTAAAGCCTTGAACCAGTAGTCGTGGGTTCAAGTCCTTTCGTAGGTTGAAATGTTTAATTTACAAATTATATTACAAATTCTGACTTAATAATGTTACCCCTCCTTTATTGTGATTTTTTTTTTGTGGACAAATCATCCATACCTCTTATTACTACTCCCGTAAGTTAATCTTGGTGTGTCCAGAAACAATTAACTTCTTGGAAAAAAAATATTAAATAGAAATAGTAGGTATTAAGCGAGGGGCTCGTGACTTAGGTAAGACTTAGTAAGATAATAAAGGTTTAGCCGTGCTTGCCGCTGTTGGTCTCTGGATGGGTGACTATTTGTAACATACCGAGTACCTTCCTTGTTTCTAAAAGCACGATAAACCGTTGGTCCCGACTGCCATACAGTGATCTTTGACAGTCGTTAATTCATTCAATTCTGACTACCGGTCTTATTATAGGATACTGTTTTAGTTAGTAAAATAGGTTGTGGAGGTCAGATAGGCAGTCGCTCCATGTAAAATACGGTGTTCAGTTAAATTCGGTAAGATTTCAAGCCGACACCAACATAGCTTGGAAAAGGCTAGGGACATATTTATTATTAAGGAATAGTAGGAAAAATAGTTTTTAGTTTTATTGTGCTTGCCATTACTGTGTGCTGTTATAATGAGATGCTTGAATTAAAGATGCTGTCGCTTGCTTTTGTACCCCAAGTATCTTACTCCAATGTCTCTACTCTTTGGAAATTATGCCACTGAGCAAAAACCCCATGCTCTCCCCTATAGTAACATGGACCATACTAACTACACTACGGTTTCATTATTACTAAAAAGTCATTAAACTCATGTCATAATAAATGAACAGTCATAAAATCGTAGAAATCTCATCACTTAAGACAATTCTAGATGAAAACGGCACTGAATTATTATACTTTAGTCATTAATTTCTTGTCTTTGATTAATTTATAAAATTAATAGTGTGATAAAATGTCAGGAAATGACGATCGTTTAATATAAGTTTAAGAAAATGTGTGCCTATACAAGAGGCAACATATTCTGACTATAAAATTTAAAATGACAACTTTTAATAGTAATAATCGTAGTGTAGTACGAAATATTATGTAAAGGACATAGGTTCGGAATTTGATCAACATAATAGATTGTTATAAAAAATACACCCTGTACCTAAATATATTTTATTTTACTAAAATTGTACACTCGGCCTAATATATTTTGGCCTCGAGTTAAGTAACTTTTGTATGGAATGTAGATTGCATGGGATTATGAATATTATATGTGATATAATTTATTATTAAACGAATTTCACGAGTACTGAAGTCTAATCGAATATTAACACTTATAATATTTAAAATAAATTTTGGAAAGCCTTCAGTTCTCCTTGTAAATATGATATTTGTGTAAATATTGAATTGTAATATTAATCCTTTTTAACATGTTATTAAATGTTAGGATTAGTGATGTATTACTCCTTTGGGGGAAAAATCATACAATGTGTATTTGTTCCCTTTTACATCGACTCTGAAGTCATTTGGACGTTAAAATCCGTAATAAAAAGCCGAAAGATGGCGCCCGTTTTATTCAGTAAAAACTAATGTTCTTTAAATATTATCACATTTTGTTAACCGACTTCAAAAAGGAGGTTATTAATTATGCTATAGTTTTTAGTATAAAAATGAATTATGAAAACAATAAAAAAAAGTGCATGTTTTTACTGATAAAATTACTTAAACAAATTGAATGATTTTATTAATCGTATAATAATATATTCTTCATACGTTAGTAGAGAATGTGTTGAATCACTAATCCTAGCATGTTTTATTAATGTTTATAATACCTAACTATGTGGTGGTTACAAAGGGTACGTCGGAAGGCGTCCCCCGCGCAGACTAAAGCCGGCACCCTGTCCATGTCGAGGTAACGATACATGTAACATAGTACGCGCCCATCATTACCCTTTTGAGTGGTTTGACATCGTGTATGTTCGGCTGTCATCGGCTAAGTTCGTTTATCTTCGACTATCTCCTGCTATCGCGCCTAAATTAAGTTCGGCTTTGTTCGACTTTATTCGGTTAAGATCGACTACTTTCCGTCATGTTCAGAGTACAGTCGAATCGTGACTGAATCTATTTCGACCGTTTTTTTTTAACAAACAGTTCTAAATTGGAGATATATATGTAGTAATGTCAAAAAAGACAAATAATAATTATGTATCAGATTTCCCTTTATGTATACGCCATTAAATCCGAATTTAGCCGATTACAACCGAATACACACGAAGTTGTATCACTTGAGAACATGTCATTCACATGATGGAAGATGGACATTTAGTTTTATTTGCTTTTTTTGTATGGATATTCGAATATTATACTCATATAGGAGGTTGTTCGTTATCGATCACAGATACTAAAATATAATCAAACAACCTCTTATCACACCACGAATGTATGTACTCTCAATAGTTAAATAAAAACCATGATCATGACAACAGTAGAATATTTGTGATGTTTATGGATACATAATATATTTATCAACGTAGTGATTTTTATTATATTCAGCTGCAAGTCTATGCAGCTGAATATAATAAAAATCACTACAGTCAAAGATGCAGACTGATCACTTTGTGTAGAGGCAGATGCTTAATAAATATAAAAATATAAATAGATCATCTACAGGGTGTTAAAAAATGAGATTATAATATTATAAAGCTGAAGAGTTTGTTTGTTTATTTGAACGTGCTAATCTCAGGAACTACTGGTCCGATTTGGAAAATACTTTCACTGCAGAAATCAATTCAAATAAAAATGAAAAATACTCTAATACAGCGAATTTAAGTTAAGGAGTGAAATCGCCACGCTAGTTATGGCTACTATTTTCGCCTACTTATGACGTCACAAATCCTCGCTCCGGAACTTTGACGTGCCTTATTTTTGTGAAATTTTGTTGGTTTGAAAAAAGAAAAATTATGTACCTAAGTATCTAATATTTTTTTATCATCTAACTTATGGACTCAATAGATTTTTAACCTTCATACTTAGTCCGCCCCCTATTAGGCATGACAGTACAAAAAAGTCAACTGTAACTTCTGTCAAACTGTATCTACACAAAAAGTATCAGCTTGCATAAACACACAAATTCTACAATTATTTTTATTATTAGTCTTAAGTTGCACTTTATTTTAAGTTTGAATATTATTTTTTAATTAACAGCATGTTGTATTTAGTGGAAATACTAAAGTTTACAATATCATATTATTATGGTAGAGTTTGTGTTGATTTTTATTGTTATACAGGTTGTTGCGATTTTCCATTATACATGTTGTTTTAAAAATACATGTTTTATAATTGGATTTTTCTCGCGATGGCTTGTATATTTTTTAATTTATTCTTGTGTATAGATATAAGTTACACAGCTTAGTTTCATGCAGCACTAAATGTTATTATATGTATCATTTTTTTTTGTTCTGTGACTAAATGTTGTATCTTAAACCATGTTTAGCGATGTTACTGGCTGAATATCGACTGAATAGATTTTTTATTTATTGTCTATGACATTTTGTAATAAATAAATAGGTGAATAATTTAATTTGAGTTCAGTTATGTGTAAGCGAGATTCAAGCGAAGAGCCTTAGATCAGAAAACTTTGTAGTGAAATGAGAAATCCTTTTCCTCGTAGGCAAAGGTATAATAGGTTAAATAAATAAATATTCTGTAATTTATATCGATTGTTAGGATATCTACAATCTACGTGGATTGTTCAAGGTTTAATTGTTAAAATCAACTATCTTTATCTATTTCAAATTAGTAGTAATGTGTTATCTAATATTATTACTGTTTACGTATCGCAATACGTGGTAATAAAGTGAGGTCGGTGTTTATCTGTAGATTACGATTACTCGTGTTGATCAATAGTAAAATAAAATAGGACAAAACGGCTTGGCACGAAACTTAAAATAACAACGACTCCTGCGCTAGGATTAAGTCAATTTTGTGTTTTCACAATCATTTAAATCAATACAAAAATGATATATACCTAACATAATAAGACATGGATTGCTACAAAAAACAAAAACAATATATATATATTAAATCCGTCTTACAAAAAAAAAAAAACAATAGCAAGAGGGCTGAGCTAATGTTGTACCGGGACGATCCGTCACAGCGCTGATTTTCAGACATTTTTAATGTAGAAATGCGGGAGTTATAGAACGAGTTCACTGGCTACTCCAGTCTATTGAAATTATAATTAAATTTACTTTTCTTTTTGTCAAAGATTGTTTATTTTACTGAATGTCATAGACACAAAAGTAAACAAAGTTCTTATTCGGTCAACAAGCTATCTATGTTAGAATGGTGTATGAATAGATGGTGATAAGTCTTTCCAAGTCTTGTTTTACCGAAAAAACTATTCTAACTTCCCTTATGTATATTTAAACAGGATTATTTTTTATAGAGTGCGTATATTCAACGAGATAATTAGGTGCATAAAACTGAACAAATTTCTCCGAGGAACATTGGTCGAAATCTTAAAATAGAAAATGAATTGTTCATACAAAGTGAAAGGTCACGTGACTTATGTTTGTATGAAAAGATAATTTTCAATTTTAAGATTTCGACCCATGTTTCTTGGGGAAAGTTGTTCAGTTTTATGCACCTGATTACCTCGTTGAATATACGCACTCCTTTTTAATTAATCCTGTATATTAAAATTGGACCTGGCGCTTGTCTCTTTGAAGGGAGGTTTTTATAAAACGTGGTTCTTCTGTCGATTGCAATTGCCGGTAACGCATATCTTTATTTTAATCCTCGCATCTCCAATCTCTGTCACAATATCGTCTGATATTTTTTATATAATTTCGGTATAAACAAGACTTGTAATAATTCTAGAAGGTTCTAACTTCCTGTATGTGTTACTTATGTTATCTTCCAGATCAGTGGTAACACCAACCCGCATTTTCTGAAATTAATTATCAGTAACTTATATTTATTAATGGAAAAGCACCATTTAAAGGATTGAAAGTGTGACAGTTGAGTACCTAAGGCTCGATTTAAACTATGCAATAAGTATCGGTTTGCAGTACATCACTCGGCCGCATAGCCATGGTATCTTATATGATCTATCATCGACGGCAATGTACTACAACTTGAACGATTTTTTTGTATCGTCTAAATAAGCTCTATCTTTTCTCGTTGATTGGCCTTTCTGAAAACTGGTTGTATTTAAACTTAAAAGCAACTTTATATCGTCGCATTAAGGTTGATAGTTGATTGTTACTGCTGATGTGTGAGTGTACCTTCGTGTTAACTGTCCGCTTGTCGACCTGTCTTGCTTACAGCATCAGCTTTGTACAATATGGCTGGTTTTAACACGTTAAAACGTACTAAACTGTTGATATTAATATTATGTTTGTCAATACTGATTGTTGAGAAATAACTTGCAATAATTATATTTAATTGCTTCTGATATTTGCCTCAAATAATAGGTTAACTTAACCGTTTTTTAACTTATAAGAAAACTACTAATAGGTCATATGAATATATATTTTTTTGTTTTTAGTATACCTACTCAATGTATATTCTTGGGTCAGCTCACACCAAGACGCGACGCGACGCAACTCTGCGCGCACTCTTTTAAAGAGCGATTCAAAATATAACTTTATTTTTTACACGAAAAGATGTACAATGCGAGGCGTCACGCGGCGCAGCGCTGCATGACGCAACACATTCTGAATTCCCACAACGAATTGTGTATATTTTCTTGTAGAAAATAAAGTTATATTTTGAATCGCTCTTTAAAAGTGTGCGCGCATTATCGCGTCGCGTCGCGTCTCAGTGTGAGCTGACCCAAAATCGTCCTAATACCTAACTGTATTTTTTTATTGTTAGTTATTATTATTAATGAAGTTACAAAGAAATTACAGGTATTAAATAATTTACTAAACAAAAAAAACTATGAATCTAAATAAATGACAAATACAAAATCAATGTTATATCAAATTCTTACTTTTTATAGTTAAAGCCGTAATACATATACTTAAAAACGACGAATGACAAAAGCAAACCATTGCGCGATACGCTCTATGCACGTTTACCGTTTGATACTAAAACAGTAATGTACGTTGTGGCGTGTGATCCCGGCCATTTTGTATAAGCTTGGCTTTGTACATCGCGTGGACGCCGCTGAGTTGGACCGAGCCGGGAATGGATGACAGGGTACGTCTAGATCTATTGGAAGCGATATTGTGACCATGAAAGGCAATTTAAGTGTCCATTTTAATGAAGAAAGAAGATTTTTTTATTTTAAGGCCATTTTTGCTGATTGAATTTTCCAGTCACAAAACTAACATAGGTAGACGACTAAATCAGTTAAAATGTGATGTGGAAAAAGAAGGTATATTTTGTACTCGACTTTCGTTTTTAATATACTTTTAAAAGAAGAGTTTGTTATGTTTCTTTTAGAGCACATGTTTTTAAAAGTAATGTCTCTAAAAATACATTCATTAATATACAACCTGCAAGATTTAATTTTTAGATTTCGCTCTGATGACGTAAGCACAGGTCTTCAGTTAACTATTACAGGCTGCATATCCAGTAGATATGGTCCAATAGTTCCATAGAGAAGTTCCATGTAATGAATTGTGATAAGCAAAGGTGCTTTCTAGCTGTATAAATAAAGCTTCAAATATCTCACCCGAATACCAGACCGTCACAATATTGCTTCAATAGATCCGACATTGTAAAGAGAGCTCAAAAACAACTGTCATAAAGCTCATAATCGTATTTTCCTGCATCAGTTCAAAGCCTGTCAGACATTTATCGGGTCGGTTCAACTCGGTGGGTGCTCGGCTCGCGCCTGTACGCCTTGCGAACGGTTCCAGCTCGCGAACGTCGCTCGCGAGCAGTCGTCAGTCGCTCACGTCGTATGCCTCGCCGACGACCGAGCGGGCATCATCGCCCGAGACGACTGGCAAGAGAGCATCGTTTGTTGAGGTATGTGTGGATAACGCCTATTAAATAAATTTTTTTAAGGTGATTTAGCTTGTGTCGTGGCTATTACAAATATTCAAAGAAAAAAGATCACTCAAACTTGGAACAATTATCTGTGGTTCACACCAATGCTCGGGATCGAGTCGGCAGTAAACGCGTTCTGTGGTAATTGGCGTTGTTCCTAAGCTTATGTTGTAAGCTCTTCTGATATTAACCATCAGGATATAAAAATATAATGTACTTTTTCAGGTTGTGACGTTGGTAGATTAATAAATCATTACCATCAGGTACATTAGTATAATTTAATCGTTTTATCAGTTTATTCAGTGACTGACCTCCCTTGTGGGCAAAATTATATACCTATTGTAGGCATCTCACTGTAGACCACGGTTTCTAGAGATATACCACAATCGAATCATGCTATTTCCATATGAACTCATATAATCAAAGTGGTCGAGTGGCGTTCACGCCGGTTTTCAAGGTGTCGCCAGCTCTGAGGTCCCGGGTTCGATCCCCGGAAGGGTCAAGGTAGAAAAACAGTTTTCTACATTGTCTCGGGTCTGGGTTGTGGTACCTTCGTTGTCTCTGATTCCATAACACAAGTGCTTTACTTACTTTTGATTCGGAGCAATGTATGTGATGTTGCCCACATTTATTCATGTATTATTCATTTATTCAATGTCCATGTACAGACGGGATTCGTGGAGACCCTGACTCCTCAGTACACGCCGGGCCAGAGCATCACGTCGCCGCAGCCTGCCGGCTCCAGCATGGAGGATAAGATCGCCAACATACAGGCGCAGCAAGAGGTATGGTCTGAAAAGAGCTAAAAATAGTTAGCAAAATGCAAGTACACGTGAATGGTGTGTGAGACAGAGATACCTTGTGGCTACTTTTAATATAATATTTATCTATATATATAAAACTCTTCCGTTACTGACTGACTGACTGACAACGCACAGCCGAAACTACTGACAGTGTGTTTGTTGGGAGGAGTAGGCTCCCACTAAGAGAGAATTTTTGGAAATTCCCTCCCAAAGGGGAGAAAAGGGTGGTAATTTAATAAACAGTGGTACACGTACTCGCGGACGAAGTCGCGAGCAAAAGCTAGTTTAAATATAATACCAGGCTATAATCGGCCCACTACTGGGCACAGGCCTCTTCCCATATAGAGAAGGAATGAGCATTGATCACCACGCTTGCTCACTGCGGGTTGGCGGTTACAGATTCCAATTTTTGGAATCCAGGTTTCCCCACGATGTTTTCCTTCACCGTTTGTCAATGATGTCTTAGGATGATTAAGAAAGTACTTATAACTGAAAAAGACACATTGGTACTTGCCTGGATTCGAACCTGCAACCATGTGCATGCGAATCCGGTAATTGAACCGCTAGCCCACCACGACATATACTTACTTTTTTTTTAAGCTTACTTGCAATGCGGGTCGCACATTACTAGTCTTATACTTCTAGATAACGACCCTCAAATCTGAGGTGGAAGATCTGAAAGAGAAGTTGGAGACGCTGAAGGTCCGGCGTGCTGAAGACCGGGAGAAGTTGCGGGAGCTGGAGCGCGTGCGGCTGCAGCTGGACCAGGCCAACGAGTTCAAAGCCAAGATCATGGAGTCGCAGGCACAGCTGCAGCGAGACCTGCAAAGGGCGAAGCAAGAGGTGAGATAGGAAAATAAAATGAATACTTATCATTTTAAAATATCTTTATCTATCTAATAAGTATAATTCTATATACAGGATTATTTTTTATGGAGTGCGTATATTCAACGAGGTAATCATGTGCATCAAACTAAAGAACTTTTCCCAAGAAACAGGTCGAAATCTTAACCCTTTCACTGTCCCGTGAGTCACATATGAACATTTCCATTGTATTTTCACGTATGTCCTCCGCTCTGTGGTAGATTGAGGTGGTGTCGGTTATATAGATACTTATATTATGAAACTGAAGAGTTTATTTATTTGAACGCGCTAATCTCAGGAAATACTGGGCCTATTTAAAATGATTTCACTGTTAGATAGTCCACTTATTGAGGGAGGCTCAATATAGACTATAATTTTGCGGTAACCGAAACCCACGCGGGTGGAACCGCGAGTAAAAGTTAGTACCGAATAAAATGACAGAATAGCTTACCTTCTCGTTGAAAACAAAATTAAATAATATGAAACTGACGAACTCCGTGGTCGAATGGCGTACACACAGGTTTTCAAGGTGTCGCCGGCTCTGAGGTCCCGGGTTCGATCCCCGGACGGGTCAATGTTGAAAAACGCATTTCTACATTGTCTCAGGTCTGGATGTTTGTGGTACCTTCGTTGTCTCTGATTCAATAACACAAGTGCTTTAGCTACTTAAATTGGATTCGAAGCAATTTATGCGATGTTGTCCATATTTATTTATTATTAGTATTTTTTTTTTACTTTTTCGAAATTTAGAAGCATTATTTTTTCAAGTATTACTTTGCTGGTAATTATCTATAACCACTATATTCCCAGGTCCGTGAAGCGCAAGAGGCGCTCGAAGTGCACAACGATGAGACTGCGGAGCTTCAAGAGGCGACGGAGATGGCGGCCCTCGATAAGGAGATGGCTGAAGAGAGAGCAGAGGCTCTACAGATGGAGCTGGAACAGTGCCGGGAGAAGCTGGAGGAGGCCACACTCGACCTGCAACTCATGAAGGCTGAGATGGAGGCGGGCGGAAACATACGTATGTATTTTTTTAGACCCCTCGTGCTAAGCTAAATGCTTGTGTTACGAATGGGTTCACGTCGGTAGTGCAATGGGTGGGTTTGGAATTATCAGGCTACCGACGCTTCAATTGTCGTTTGATATAACTTATGGCGAATACCGAAATGTTGATCAATTTTAAGTCACTAAAGTCTCAAGCTGTCTTCGTCCCTTTTAGGTGTAAAGTAGCAACAGAGTGACATTTTAGTGTCTTGTTAAGTTGCGGTTTTGGGACTAAATACTTTTCTGAGGTTTACGCGAATATTTGACATTGAAATAAAACGGTGTCATGGTCGTCAGTCGGCCCGTGACCATGACACCTGCAAAGGCGTCGAAACGTCGGGAACTAAAATCAAAATGAACCGCGATAGAATCCGTTTAAAAGTAGTTTTATTTAAATACTTTTTTTCGAGTTGCATGCTTGTGATTTCAACCCTCACCGAGGGCACGGCGCTGGGATGTGTCGGATTTTTACGATCATTGGCCCTTTCAGAATCTGGGGATTGATATTACGAATTCGTTATTTAAAAGTATATTTAAACAACATAATGCTGGATATCTCGTCGTGAATGGACTATTTGCGACTATTTTATAGCCGAATATTTTATCAAAATATTTTTCTGTCTTGTCGGTTAAGTGTGAAGTTTGTTGTGAGCCGAATACTCGGTTTCCCTTTCATAGATATACGGGGTTTTGCTATGGCCATTGCTTGGCAAAATTATATATATAAAGATAAATATTAGTACAGTGAAACTTGGTTAAGTGGGACCTGGATAAGTGAGAAACCTCCATAACTGGAACTCATGCTGAGGTCCCAACACTTTGGCACTGAATTACCTCTGTTAGTGGGACGAGGTAAGCCTCTATATCTGGGATTTGTTCTTTCGATTTATCATCATAGTTACCTCTATAACTGAGACAGCGAGTAAATTTTATATGCATAAACCTCTGTAACTGAGATAACATTGTTTGTTTACTCATTCTTATTCTACCCACAAATTCCACACGTAATTCCAAGTACATAACCCTCTGTAAATGAGACAGATATTTATTTATACCTGTATATCTGAGACACTGGGTAAGTGGAATACCTCTATAAGTGAAATGACATTGCAGGTCCCTTGATGTCTCACTTAACCAGGTTTCACTGTATAAACAATGTTTTCTATGAATAATCTTTACTTTCATCCTATATATTTTCAATTCGGTCTTTTGAAATTTGAAATGTGATATCTTAAAAAAAAATTCAATTTATTTATTTTAATAGTATATTTTAATTCGTCTCTATTGCAGCTGCATTAAACTTCCTTCCTAACGGTTAGTACGTGTAATAGCCGATCAATACGCATAAAAATGTTATGTAACTGCTATTTTGCTAAATCCATTATTGTTACTTAAAATAATCAATAAAAATCTACATCTTTTGACGCAATCAATTTTTTTTACAGCATTTCAAACTTACAGAAGTCCAAAATTGTCTTTTCGATTAAACAAATAATTGATTATTTTAAGTAACTTACCCGACTACAAAATGTAATAATAACCCTGTCCGATCCCTAAGACTATTATTCGGTATCGTACTGCGAACACATATACGTAGCCATTAAATGGATTGGAGATTTTTTCCCAATTGAAAATAATTAAATCAAAATAAAAACTGATCCAAGGCAACAGCAACACTGACCGCTCCTCAAAGTTCACGTACTTACTGCCTGCAGCTTTGTGTTAAAGAAGCCGCCTATGCGAGACGGTTCATGAGCTGTACCACGAATACGCCTTTATCGGACAGGGGTTTTGTTACACGTTGTATATTTTATTTTCTAGTATTACCCGGCAGTTATATGTAATACCCGGCTAAAATGCAAAGACCTAACATTTTTACGAACAGAGCACAGGCACACACAAGTCTACTCAATCGGTTCTATGTTGTCTATAGCACATATTTATATTTATTTATATTTTATTATATTCTGCAATTAATATTTTATATTTCTATATTATAGAGTTGCATACACGACTAATGCGTGTACGTATAATATATTTATATTTTATTTTTCATGCTTTGGATCAATAGTACATTTATGTATATTTACTTTTCGCATATAGTTTCATTATGTTTTTTTAAGCATGTACTTGGCACATTCACTGCTTGGGATATGGAGCTTTTTGGGTGTTGTACAGAATAACCGGCGATTATTTAAATGTTGTATAGGAACAGCCCGTATTAAGCTTTGAAACACGAAATTATGCTTTATATTAAAAAAAAAAACCTAAATTATATATTACAAATTTACCAAAATCGCTGGAAAGAATGGGTTTTGCCCAGCCGTAAGCCATAAATGATTCATAAAAATATTATAAAATAACTTTAATATTTATAGGTTATCCATCCTTTGGCAAACCTCAGGGGACGTTGCTTTACTTTGAGCTTTGGGTCCGGTTGTTTTTAATTTATATTCACACAAGGCCACACGTAGGAAAATACATGAAATAAGTGAATGTGTTAAGTCTTTGTATGTTTTAAGTGTTGCATGTATTTTGTTTTTTTTTTTGTGTTGTGTATTATTTGTGTACCTTAATGACTATGACGAATACCTTTTCCCATCCATGTTGAGTCCAGTTTTGAAATCTCTTTCCTTCTCGTTCTTTCTGTGTTTAAAGCAGTCAACCTTTTATTGTAATAGAAGTCTCCCATGGAATCAGAATCAGAACCATTCCACCATTCATTCTTTAAAACTTAATCCTCTCTTCAAATCTTCTGTCTGTCAAAAAGACACTCAATTCTACCCCTTTACGTCGTCGATAATTTATTTATATAATCTTTAGTTTTCAAAATCACAACACACTTGTGTTATGGAATCAGAGACAACGAAGGTACCACAATCACCCAGACTCGAGACAGTCCGGTGTCGAAACCGGTACTTAAGAGCTAGCGACACCTTGAAAACCGGTGTGTATGCCACTCGACCACAGAGGTCGCTATAGTGTTCAATTCGTCTCGACAATCCGCCTCTTTATACTTCTCTCAGTATAGTGCTTCTTTATAAATATGTCTCAAAATAATAAAAAACTTACATCTCGGGCTTATGCCTTATTAAGATTGTTAGCAACGCACTGTCCCCCGGCTTAAAATCTCCTCACCCCACAAGAGTGACCTTGGTATAGGTTGCTTTAGTAATTTTTACTATTGCTCTGACTGGAGTGCGTTATAGTTTCACCAAGAAGTCCGGTGAAGGAGCCAAAGCCTGCTTCAGGTAAACTGCTGAAAGCCTCCAAAAGAAAAAACGGCTCTCTTTTCTAAATTTCCTAATTTCCCGTCTAAAAATGTACCACCGGTCTTCTCTAAATTAAAGACTGTTACTTCTTACTTACTTCGATATTCCCACTGGTCGTCCTGAAACTTCCTGTCTTCTCCATCTTTCCCAATCTTCCAAGTCATACTCTTCGAACGATCCTTCCAGAAGACGTACCCCAGACTCCCATTCCTTGCGACTTGACTGTACACAGAGCTTGTGCTCTCCTGGTTAGTACCGGTTGGTTGTAACGGTTTGTGTGTGCGGCGCTCTGACAGAGCACCCGTACGCAGAGAGCGGCGCCACCGGCTACGAGATGCGCCAGCTCCAGCAGCAGAACGTGCGTCTGCGGGACACGCTCGTGCGACTGAGGGACCTCTCCGCGCACGACAAGCACGAGATGCAGAAGATGCATAAGGTGAATACTACCTTCATGTTCAAGGAATAAAGTACTTTTTAGGAATGGAGTTGCAGTTTTGCGGTATTTATAATAAGTTTTTACCAGAATGACTAAGGAGAGTTATTTATGTTTTTCAAGGTTTGTATGTATGTCTAATTTTTCGACATTTCCATAGCCTAACAGTTTGACGGATTTAAAAAATGATAATTTCGGATATTTCACTAAATGGGATTTAGATTACAGTCTCAAAAAAAGCCCCTACTAAAATTTTCTTCAAATACACAGCAGGTGGTAACAGTTTTGAAACGAAAAACACGCAAATTCAACGTTACAAGCATGACATAAAGTTGTTTTTGAACTGACCGAATTCTTAAGTTATATTTTGAGGACGGAATTTAGACATTACTGTGCATCTTGTTTTTCTATATCAATGCGTGGAAATGAACTTTAACATTAGGGATGATAAATTCTTCCATGTTGGATTTAAATTTTTTGGCTGAACAAAAACACCAGACACTTTGACAGTTAGATTATTTTTAGACAAATATTTTTTCGTTATACTCTTGACTGTTGACTTTATTTTAAGAACGATGTTCAAAAAAGCCATCAACTAGTACTAGACGACCTCCGTGGTCGAGTGGCGTACACACCGGTTTTCAAGGTGTCGTCAGCTCTGAGGTCCCGGGTTCGATCCCCGGACGGGTCAATGTAGAAAAACACTTTTCTACATTGCCTCGGGTCTGGGTGTTTGTGGTACCTTCGTTGTCTCTGGATTCCATGACACAAGTGCTTTAGCTACTTACTTTGGATTCGGAGCAATGTATGTGATGTTGTCCACATTTATTTTATTTTAGATTGGAACGGAATATGACTTTTTGTGAAGTAGACAGTCTTCATACATACTTAACCGAGTTTTATTCATGTCTCTCTCAGGGTAACCAGGAAATGTTGAGTCCATCGAACTCGAATACGAAATGTAAAATTGATAATATATGCTACTTTAGGAATAAAAAACTTAGATTTCTAGTGGCATGTTAACAGGACCTAGAACAATACAAGTCTGAGATAGCGGAGCTGAGCCGCACCAAGGAGAAGCTGTCCCTCCGCGTGGACGAGCTGGAGGCGCAGGTGGCGGACCTGCGCGAGCAGGTGGACGCCGCGCTCGGCGCCGAGGAGATGGTGGAGCAGCTCGCCGAGAAGAAGATGGCGCTCGAGGACCAGGTATAGTGGCCATCTTTAGTCCACTACCTACTAGCTTTTTTTTTTTACAAACTAGCTTGATCGCGGCTCCGCCCGCGTGGACGTCGGTCATCGGGGCAAATTATAGCCTATAGCATTCCTCAATAAGTGGGTTATCTAACAGTGAAAAAATTATTCAAATCGGACCAGTAGTTCCTGAGATTAGCGCGTTCAAACAAACTCTTTAGCTTTATAATATTTTATTACAAACTAACTGTTCTCTGCGACTCCGCCCGCGGTACCAAATTTTTAGTAAAAAATATAGCCTGTTTTACTCAGGGTGAATGTATTAATAGTAAAGAATTTTTGAAATCAAACTGTCAAGTTTTTTTTAAAGCATTTGACAAATAAAATATACAACGGTTTAACTCGTCCTAAACTAAATGCTTGTTCGTGTAACGAGTAGCAACCACATGATTGCAATACCGAAGTCCTAGCCATTAGGTTACCGCTGCTCCAATTACCACACAATTTAAATTAAAACGCGCAATCCTACTTATATTATAAATGTGAAAGTGTGGATGTTTGGATGATTGTTACTCAATCACGCAAAAACGGCTGAACGGATTTGGATGACATTTGGTATGCATGTATCCTTTGACATAGAAAGTACATAGGCTTACTTTTATCCCGATTCCTTAATTTATTCCCGAGGGACGACCCAATTCTGAAGTCCAGGCAGACGAAGTCGCGGGCAGAAGCTAGTGATAAAATAAATGCTATTGACATTTTCTGGGTGACTCTAAAGAAAATGCTCCGAAGTGTGCAATCATGGCTGCGAATTCTATTTCGTCTCATAATCCTGTTGAATTTGACCCGTATAGCAGAAAATTCTTAAAGATTTTTTTTGTTCAGGTGGATCAACTGAAACAAGATGTGTCTGAGCTGGAGGCGTTGCAAGAGGTGCACGAGCAGCTGGTGGAGTCCAACCGCGAGCTGGAGATGGACCTGCGTGAGGAACTGGAGATGGCACACGCTAACACCAGAGAGGTATCTGTTATATTGTTTTCTGAGGTTTACGCGAATGTTGGACATTGAAACAAAACTATTTTTAAACGGATTTTATCGCAGTTTATTTTGATTGCAAAGCTGTTGGAACGTCGAGAACTAAAATCAAAACAAATCGCGATAGCTTCCGTTTAAAAGTAGTTTTATTTCACATTTAATTTGTTTGAGAATATACTAGAAACGTAATACTTGTCCAATAGATTTATGATTATACTTTATATTTCGTCTTAAATAAAAAGAAATAAATAAAAAGTAAAGGGCGCAATAGTTTTTTTTCGCGCCACATAATATAAAATATAAATAATATATTCACGAAGTCCAAGCAAACAAGGGTTTACTTTAAGCAAAAAAAAAACTGATAAATGGCCTAAAATCACTACCCAGTGACTCAGAACACAAAAATGATTTGGCGACGCGGGATTTTTTTAACTACAGGATTATTTTAAAAGGAGTGCGTAATATATCCTACGAGGTAATCACGTGCATAAAACTGAACAACTTTCCCCAAGGAACATAGGTCAATTTTTTAAATTGGAAAATGAAATTTTCATACAAAGTGACAGGTCATGTGACTTATGTTTGTATAAAAAGTTGATTTTATTTTTAAGATTTCGACCTATGTTCCTTGGGGAAAGTTGTTCAGTTTTATGCACCTGATTACCTCGTAGGATACCCGCACTCCTTTTAAACTAATCCTGTATAATCTGTGTTAAGCCACGTTATGTTTTGTTTGGACTTAGGGAATCACCCCCCTGGTTTTCAGCGATGGTCGGTGGTTGATGACTTCGACGGGTGGGAACATAGAGGCGTGTTTCGGTTATCTTAATACTTACTTAATTTATCTGACTATATCTTGTCTCTTAGGCCATAAGAGAGCGGGAGGCAGCCCACGAGACTATCATGGACCGAGACTCTACTATACTCAAGTTCAGAGAGCTGGTCCAGAAGATGACTGAGCAGTACAACGAGACGAGAGCTCAGCTGGAGTCCAAGCAAGGTCGGTTGGTTACTGTATCGATGTATATTATGTACTAGCCTAGCCGTTCGCCGTGGTTTTACTCGCGTAGATCTCGTTCCCGCGGACTTATTGGGGTAAGAATCACCCAAAAAAGTAACCTTTTAGCAACGCTTTCATTGTAAAATGTTCGTTACAGGCTCGCCGGCGCCGTCGGAGCAGGAGTCGACGCCCGAGCCGGTGGTCCGCAGCTCGCCGCCCGTGGAGCTCGGCTCGCTCGTGCACGCGTCGCGCGCCTCCACCCGCTCCATAGACCTGCAGCTGCGGGCGCTGGAGCTCACGCAGGCGAGGGCGCGCGCCGACATGCTGGCCGCCTGCCTGCCCGACCACTTCATGGCCACCGCGGGTAAGAGGACCAGGCCCGAGCTCACTACACCTGCAGCTGCGGGCGCTGGAGCTCACGCAGGCGAGGGCGCGCGCCGACATGCTGGCCGCCTGCCTGCCCGACCACTTCATGGCCACCGCGGGTAAGAGGACCAGGCCCGAGCTCACTACACCTGCAGCTACTACTACTCGACTAGAGCCTTGACCCAGGCAAGAATCTGCAGCTGCGGGACCCGGAGCTGAAGATCATTAAACCTCTGCAGGAAATATACAAGCTCATTTTCAGTGACCAGCAGCACCGGTAGTAAAATGAAAGTAATAATATTTCTTAAATCGTGTGTTACATTTTCAATCCACTTCAAAATCCCCTTGTGATTTATTTCAAACCACAAGGGGATCTCTGTCAAACTCATTAACATATGATGGGTATGAGTAACTTTCTACATTGCTTAAGTCACTGTTTTAAATTATAACGGTTACTTCTCAGGTGATCACGACGCTATCCTGCTCATTCTACTTCTGCAGAGACTGAACACGAAGGCCGACATCATTCTCGGACAGATCAGAGAGAGGTCAGTATAATAATATTTGCCGACTACGCACTGTTTGCATGTGTTTTTGTCTAAAGTATTTTTAAAGGCTCGTGGTTAAGTGCCGCGCTCGCAGCGGCTGGTCCGCGGATGGGTGACCGTTTGAAAACTAACTGAGACCTCTCCGTACCGAAGCACGGTACAATTGGGGATAACTAGTCGCGATTGTCATACATCGAACTTCGATTGTCAATTCTGACGACCTGTCTCACTATGAGATACTGTATTATTTGAGATATAGTATGTATATTTTACTTTGGTAATCAGCGGAATTAAAGCTGACCCCAACATAGCTCGGGAAAAGGCTACGCTGAAGAATTAATTTTAAAGGTATCAGCTTGTTACCTTGAGCTCCGGCGGCGCGTGGCGTGGGCCATTTACTGGCACAGGAATTTAGAATTTGTGACAACTCATAAGATCATTATCTGCTTAGTCCTTTCCCAAGCTATTTTGCGGTCAGCTTCCAGTCGCATTCAGCTGCACACCGTATTTTACATGAAGTGACTGCCTATCTGACCTCCACACCGAAAAAAAAAACCAAAAACATTATGAATTGTTAAATTACAGGTTTATAATAGTGTAAGATATATTATGTTTATTTTGTTGATTTCTTTTAGTTAATTGTACAATATTTGTTTTGCATGCAGAGTTTACCTTTAAGTAATTGTTACACTATTGTCTTTAATTTGTGCTCTTTGAGTTTGTCACGATACCAGTGTAAACAATTGTTGGTGAACCAAAAAAAAATTAAAAATTCTGGGTAGGACAATACCCCTTGGGAAGACGCAGACAACATTCATGGTTAGACGGGCCTGTTGGTCTAGTGGTTAGTGACCCTGACTGCTAAGCCGGAGGTTGTGGGTTCGATTCCCATTCAGGACAAATCTTTGTGTGATGAGCAGGATAATTTGTTCTGTGTCTGGGTGTAATTTATCTATAATATCTATGTATTTAGAAATATATAAGTATGTTTATCAGTTGTACACACCGGTTTTCAAGGTGTCGCCAGCTCTGAGGTCCCGGGTTCGATCCCCGGACGGGTCAATATAGAAAACCACTTTTCTACATTGTCTCGGGTCTGGGTGTTTGTGGTACCTTCGTTGTCTCTGATTCCATAACACAATTGCTTTAGCTCCTTACTTTGGATTCGGTAAAAAAAAATAATTGTACAGGCTCTGCCTAGTTTGGGATCAGATATCCGTGTGTGAGTTTGTCCCAAGATATTATAGTTATAGTTTTTTTAAGCCGTTTGTTGCCTTAACATTTCGACGCTAGTAAAATGAGTGTGTTGAAAGGTTCCCGCCGGTGAATGTGTGGGACCGGGAGGTGGTGACGAAGACGCACACCGCCGTGCAGTACAGCTTCCGCTGCCAACTAGAGTACCAGCTGCATATGATACAGGTATGTATTAGCTGTGATATACAGGAATAATTTAAAAGGAGTGCGGATATTCAACGAGGTCATCAGGTGCATAAAACTGAACAACTTTCCCCAAGGAACATAGTTCGAAATCTTAAATTGGAAAATGAAATTTTCATACAAAGTGACAGGTCACGTGACTTATGTTTGTATGAAAAGATTTATGCACCTGATTACCTCGTAGAATATACGGACTCCACAAAAATTAATCCTGTACATGTCGCCGTGAATTATGAAATACTGTTAGTGCATAATTTCACTGAATCTGAATTTTATTTTACAATTTGACGGTTTTACTTCGATGCATTATAATCTATCGAAAAATAAGTCGTCAAATTGTAATCTAACGGTAATTACAATTAATAAGCGGATCCGCCCAGTTTCGCGAGGGCAGCACCACTGTCGTAAAGATTAAAAAGGGACCGCGCTAATGAAAGAAAAGTTTGAGGTCGATAGGTAGAACTGACTTCGCATTGTCAATATCTAACTATCCAATAGTGATTACAAAATTATTTTTCTCATTATAGCCACAGAAATTAACTGAACTCTAATTAACTTCTAGTTTCAATAAAGAATATTTTTGAAATTAAACTACGTTTAAACGGATTCTATCGCGGTTTATTATGATTTTAGTTCCCGACGTTTCAACACCTTTGCAGGTGTCATGGTCACGGGTAGACTGAGATGGTATTCCTCTTGACAAGATTTGTTCTTCGTCTCGTCAAGACAAATACCATCTCATTCGCGTAAACCTCAGAAAATAGTATTTTCTTTTTTTTTCGAAGACGCAATGAGAAAAAAATTGTGGTCCACAGTCAAGATTTTTAATTGTCCACAGATAAAAAACTATCTGTGGTACAGTCACGAGCATAAATATGTATACACATGAAATTGTAAAACTTATTTAGCGAGAAGTTTTTGTTGAAACTCAAAAATATACAACATGTAACAAAACCTCTGTCCGATCCAATAAACGCGTATACGTGATAGTTAATGAACCGTTTCGCATAGGCGGCTCCTTTGACACAAAACTGTAGGTATTCAGTGCGTGAACTTTGAGGAGCGGTCAGTTGTTCAGCTGTTGCCTTGGATCAGTTTTTATTTGTATTTAATTATTTTGATTGGGGAAAAATTATAATCTCCAATCCATTTAATAATTACGTATAATTATGTGTTCGGAATAAGATACCGAATAATACCCTCAGGGATCGGACAGGGTTTTTGTTACATACTGTATACATGATTTGAGAACTGTTATAATTTTATGTTGTTAAATGATTAAAAGTTGAATTGATAATGAGTTCCTGTTAAATTATTTTGTTTAAAATTTCGCTATGTATATACATATTTATGCTCGTGACTGTACCTCCAATAAGGCTGATTTGTTGTATTTTTTTTCTTTATTGTTTTTTTAATGTGCGTCGGGTTCTTTCGTCTTTCAATATAAGTGTGTTGTCGCCAGTGCATCGTGTGCATGTGGACGGCGGCGCTGGACAGCTGCACGCCGGAGCTGCTGCTGCGAGCGGCCAGCGCTCTGCCCGACGCCGCCCAGCAGGAGCGAGCGCTCGACGGCCTCACTCAGCTGCTGAAGACCAACGAGCTCGACGAGAACTGCTCGCTCGACGGTAAGTCCCACTGCTGGACAATAGCCTCTTATTTTCTTTTATCTAGCCTATGCTGTCCCATTTCTGGGCAAAGGCCTCCCCCAAGTCTTTCCATTTAACCGTATCCCGCGCCACCTCGAATCAGCCCTCACAGTATGCGTCTAGGTCATCGCGCCACCTCTCCCTGCCTCTCATATACAGGATTAATTCTTATGGAGTGCGTATATTCTACGAGGTAATCAGGTGTATAAAACTGAACACCTTCCCCTAAGGTACATAGATCGAAATCTTTAAATTGAAAATGAAATATTCATACAAAGTGACAGGTCACATGTTAATTTTTTTTAAAGATTAATAGCAATGTGGGTCGCACATTACTAGTAATCTCGTTAACCCCTCGTGCCTAAGCTAAGACGGCTTGTGTTACGAGTGGGTTCACGTCGGTAGTGTAATGGGTGGGATCCGAACCCGCAACCATACAATCGCAGTCCGACGCCCTAGCCATCGTTAACCCCTCGTGCTAAGCTAAGACGATTGTGTTACGAGTGAGTTCACGTTGGTAGTGTAATGGGTGGGATTCGAACCCGCAACCATACAATCGCAGTCCAACGCCCTAGCCATCGTTAACCCCTCGTGCTAAGCTAAGAAGCTTGTGTTATGTGAACTCACGTCAGTAGTGAAATGGGTGGGATTCGAACCCGCAACCATACAATCGCAGTCCGACGCCCTAGCCATTAGGCTACCGCCGCTTCAAATAATCTCTACTGTGTCATGTGTGTGCAGGCATAGAGCGTTGTTGGACGTACTTATGCGCGATGTGGTCGGCCTTCAACCTGAGCGCGCTGGAGGGGGCGGGCGTGGCGCGTGAGCCGCTGCTGCACGCCTGCAGCGCGCTCGACGCGCTCGCACGCGCGTTGCACGCCGACGCCTCCGCGCTAACGCATATACTGCAGGTATGTATGTAGAGACAGTGGACTACAGATCACGGTCACGGTGCCTAGTGTGAGATTTTTTAAGTTTAACTCGATCGAGGCGTTTACCGCGTTTGGCTCTCTGATTGGTTATGAGTTTGGAGCAGGGCCAATCGGAGCGCCGAACGTCATAAACGTGTCGATCGCGTTGACGTAAAATAAACTCGCACTCGGCACCAGATCACAGAGTGTGCGGTCCTGAACGTGAGCCATATCTAGTTAGTTTAACACTTATACTACCGACCCGGTTCGGTCACCGGTGACCGACGCGCCGTACAAAGAATTTACGACTTTTTGTTATTGATTCTCGGACGAAATTAGCTGGACGTAATGCTTCTGTTGTTATAATATTACGTTTTATGTGACAGCCATCGGAGCGGACTCAAGAGCTAGGCTTGCTGCACGAAGCTGTGTGTACGTCGAGCGCGGCGCTACAGCAGCAGCTGAAGGCGGTGCGACGTCGCCTGCCCCCCGGCGTGCTGCTGCATGCCGTGCCCATAGACCCGCAGGTAAAGACAGGAACACTGTCACATATACTACACAGTCATACACACACAGAGACACACGCACACAGAGACACACACACACAGAGACACACACACACAGAGACATACACACAGAGAGACACACGCACAGAGACACATACACAGACACACACATACACACTATAAAACACAGGAACACACATTGTCACACGTATTGACATAAACTATTTCACACACACATAAATGTCGAACACAAACACCACCTGAAGGCGGTGCGACTGCTGACCTGTCATCATCATTAGCCTGGAGACGTCCACTGCTGAACATAGGTCTCCCCATTAGACCTCCATTTTGACCGACAATTCGCCAATTGCATCCGCCGGTTGCCTGCAACTCTCACGATGTCGTCGGTCCACCTAGTGGGAGGCCTACCAACACTGCGTCTTCCAGTCTACTTGTATGCCTTCACAAATGGTCATACGATAAACACCATGGCAGTCACTGATATCGTCGGCGTTCTGGTGCGACATGGTGCGTCGTTACGTCATCAGGGTGGTGGCGCGGCGGGTGATTTTCTCATTGGCGCCTGATCTTGCTACTTAGCTATCTATACTCCATTTATTATAGCATTAGAAAAAAGAGGCTCGCAGAAGCAGGGATTGAAAACATTTTATTTCAAAGAAATTGTTTTAAGTACTTAAATAAACAAAATAAAACTTTTTTTTTTTAAATTACGCTTTGTTTATAACAATATTTTCATCACACACAATGATATTATAAGTAAAAAGGTGTAGATAGGTTATAGGCGCTCAGCAAGCGACACGTTAAAATGTGGCTATCTAGCCACATTTTAACGTAAGGTAAAATGTCATTTCTGATTTATTTATGTCGCCAATTACATTTGTCTCTTTTTTGCTTGCGATAATCGAATCATGCCATCCTACCTTGACGTCTAATCGTAATGTAGTGTGCTTTGCAATATTCAGTTATTTATGTGTGAGTTAGTGTGCCGTTTTTGAAGATCGAATTTTGTGTAGGTAACCTATCTACACCTTTTTACTTATAATATCATTGATCACACATTACAAACTTACACCAAAACAATGAATGAGACAACCAATCATGTCATGATGACTTAGATTTAATTAAGACTAGCTGTTGCCCGCGGCTTCGCTCGCGCGTTAAGTAAATATATATATATAATAGTAGTATTAAAGGTGATGGATGGATGTATTCTGTGATTTTCAAAGTAAGGAGTATGAATAAAATATTTCACAAACTATTATGGCGTTAAAATAATAATTAAAGAAAAGTAAGTAGCAAATGCATTTGTGTTCTGGAATCGGAGACAACGAAGGTACCATAAACGCAAAGACTCAAGACAATGTAGAAAACTGATTTTCTACTTAGATCCCATCCGGGAATCGAACCTGGGACTTTAGAGCTGGCGACACCTTACAAACCGGAGTGAACGCCACTCGACCACAAAGCTATGTCTTGGATGGTCATTATCTTATCTAAGTACTTATCTTTTTTATCTGTCTATCATTGAGAATACCGAACTTCACATACCAACTATTTCAGCCCCTATTTCAGCCCCTATTTCACTCCCTTAGAGGGTAGATTCCTCAAATCACCTTCTTTTCCTTCTTTTTCTAACCAGAAACCCGTATACAAAATTTCATGTGTCTATCATTGAAAATACTGAACTTCCTAAACAAACTTTCAACCCCTATTGCAGCCCCTTAGAGGGTAGATTTCTAAAATCTTGGAAATACATCTCATTTATTTCTAACTAATAACCCTTGTATGAAATCGAATGTGTATATCTTTGAAAACGACACAATTCAAATGCCTACAAACTTCCAACCCCTTTTTTACCCTCTTAAGGGGTAGATTTTTAAAATCGCTGAAATACGTCTTTATTCATTTCTAACCAGAAACCCGTATACAAAATTTCATGTGTCTATCATTGAAAATACCGAACTTCCTAAACAAACTTTCAACCCCTATTGCACCCCCTTAGAGGGTAGATTTCTAAAATCTCGGAAATACATCTCATTTATTGCTAACTAATAACCCTTGTATGAAATCGAATGTGTATATCTTTGAAAACGACACAATTCAAATGCCTACAAACTTCCAACCCCCTTTTCACCCTCTTAAGGGGTAGATTTTTAAAATCGCTGAAATATGTATTTATTTATTTCTATCCAGAAACCCGTATACAAAAATTCATGTGTCTATCATTGAAAATACCGAACTTCTCATACAAACTTTCAACCCCTATTGCACCCCCTTAGAGGGTAGATTTCTAAAATCTCGGAATTACATCGCATTTATTTCTAACGAATAACCTTTGCATGAAAATAAATGTGTATAATAGTGTATATCTTTGAAAACAACACAATTCATATGCCCACAAACTTCCAACCCCTTTTTTACCCTCTTAGGGGGATGATTTTTAAAATCGCTGAAATACGTCTTTATTCATTTCTATCCAGAAACCCGTATACGAAATTTCATGTGTCTGTCATTGAAAATACCGAACTTCCCATAAAAACTTTCAACCCCTATTTCACCCCCTTAGGGGAATTATTTCCAAAAGAAAAGTAGCCTATAGCCTTCCCCAATAAGTAGGCTATCTAACAGTGAAAGAATTTTACTTCAAATCGGACCAGTACTTCCTGAGATTAGCGCGTTCAAACAAACAAACAAACAAACTCTTCAGCTTTATAATATTAGTATAGATAATATAGGTATAATATACATATATAAAGTATAGATAAATAATTATAGTATCTTAGCCGTGTCACAGATTAATAAATAGTTACTTGGCCGTGTGCAGCGCCCCTTATTGAACTCCACTGCGGGTGACGTAACCTACGACAAACTTATTATTTGCGGTTGGTACAGTATTCGGGTCTAGGGATCGAACCGCAAAATTAAGTTTGTTTTTTTTTGTATATACTTTTCCGGGATAAAAACTATTGCACCCAGTGTGGTGCCCAGGATATTAAAGAACAATTATACCAAGTTTCATCGAAATCGAACCGGTAGTTTTTGCGTGATGCCTGAACAAACAGACAGACAGACAGACAGATAGACAAAAAAATTTTTAATCACATTTTTGGGTTCGGTGTCGGTCTAGTAACACACCCCGCCATTAATTTTTTTGATATTTTCAATGTACAGAATTTTCACTTCTACAGATTTATTATAAGTATAGATTAAAATAAAAGTAATTTTTAGAACAATATTTTAATTAAAATAACAACTTACAACACACACACTTCAGTCTTTATCATAGGATTTAGTCATAATAAAATAATAAATAAACAAATAATGGTAGGATAATAGTAAAACGAAAAACGTTCCAGTATTGTTCATCACTGCTTCTTTTAGCTTTTTAGCATTGACACTGTCATTTTAGATTGGAATGAAATATTATAAATAAATGAAAGCCACATAATTTGTTATGAAAAATGGTTAACATGATTACAAATAAGTGTGACAGCTGGTATGTAAATAGATTTTAATTTATAGGCGTCAATCGTAACTGTAACAAGTTTATTGTACTTTTGCAACAAAGTGTACATTATAAATAACCTTTTTTAACTTCTGTCTAATGCTATTTTAAATGGAGTATAGGTTGGCTTTAGTTGTCGTTGTGTGTTGCAGTTGGTGGAGCGGCTCCGCGGCGAGTGCGCGTCTGCGCTGTGGCGGTGTGCACGTGCGACGTCACTCGCAGCGCGCGCGGCCTGCGCATGCGCGGCCACGGCGGGCGAGCGCGGCGACGGTGCCCCGCTGCCGCACGCCTCGCTGCTCACGCTGTGGGCCGCCGCCGTCGACAAGCTCTACCAGCAGGTATGCACGCACTACTGCAGCCCTGGTATCTGCCGCACGCCTCGCTGCTCACGCTGTGGGCCGCCGCCGTCGACAAGCTCTACCAGCAGGTATGCACGCACTACTGCAGCCCTGGTATCTGCCGCACGCCTCGCTGCTCACGCTGTGGGCCGCCGCCGTCGACAAGCTCTACCAGCAGGTATGCACGCACTACTGCAGCCCTGGTATCTGCCGCACGCCTCGCTGCTCACGCTGTGGGCCGCCGCCGTCGACAAGCTCTACCAGCAGGTATGCACGCACTACTGCAGCCCTGGTATCTGCCGCACGCCTCGCTGCTCACGCTGTGGGCCGCCGCCGTCGACAAGCTCTACCAGCAGGTATGCACGCACTACTGCAGCCCTGGTATCTGCCGCACGCCTCGCTGCTCACGCTGTGGGCCGCCGCCGTCGACAAGCTCTACCAGCAGGTATGCACGCACTACTGCAGCCCTGGTATCTGCCGCACGCCTCGCTGCTCACGCTGTGGGCCGCCGCCGTCGACAAGCTCTACCAGCAGGTATGCACGCACTACTGCAGCCCTGGTATCTGCCGCACGCCTCGCTGCTCACGCTGTGGGCCGCCGCCGTCGACAAGCTCTACCAGCAGGTATGCACGCACTACTGCAGCCCTGGTATCTGCCGCACGCCTCGCTGCTCACGCTGTGGGCCGCCGCCGTCGACAAGCTCTACCAGCAGGTATGCACGCACTACTGCAGCCCCCCCCCCTAGCCAAGTGACATTTCTACAAGCGATAACGATGACAGAAATTTGGATTGGAAGGATTTTAGGATGTTTGTTACTCAATGACGCAAAAACGGCTGAACGGATTTTCATGAAATTTGGCATGCATGTAGCCTTTGACATGAAAAATAACATAGACTATCTTTTATCCCGATTCCTTAAGTAATTCTCGAGGGAAAATTGAGAATTTTAACGCTGTTTGAAATTTGGTAATTTTCTCTATTACAGCGCAAGCTATAACACGGGTGAAAATTTTATTCCATTTACAAAAAACACACAAAACAACATTTACAAATTTCATTGTTTTCACATTTTTTATTCCTTTTAGGACCCAATTCTGAAGTCCACGCAGACAAAGTCG
Organism: Plusia festucae; assembly: GCA_950381575.1. Classification (NCBI taxonomy): domain Eukaryota; kingdom Metazoa; phylum Arthropoda; class Insecta; order Lepidoptera; family Noctuidae; genus Plusia; species Plusia festucae. The sequence continues at coordinate 3,740,530 of OX494457.1, forward strand.
CGGGTAGAAGCTAGTAGTTAATACATATAATAGGTGTGTTATAATCATTTCAGGACGACCACGGTCCGGTCCGCACGATCAAGCACTGCTTAGCAACCGTGTCAGCCGACGTCAACAAGCTCGCCACCTTCGCACAAGACAAGGAATACGATATGATGTCGCTCACAAACGTACAGTCTGATAAGGTAAAACATATAAACTTATATCTTGTGATCACGGTAATAAGGTCTAATTTTGGATAGCACGTTTAACAAGCTCGACACATGTATTGTCAAGTAGTCTGATAATGTAATCTCTTAAACAAGCAAGCTTAGTTTTAATAGCCTTAAGATTATGTTGCGGTGTTATCCTCAACCGACTCTAAATTATGACTTATAATAATTCAAGAAAGTAAGTACCTTAACGCGTTCTTACGCGCTAGCGGTTCCACGCTCCCTTTTTTTTCTTTCGACTTTTATTCCGATTTCTGATTCTTATTTTATCGAAATATCTACGATTTTCCGCAGCCAATCCCACCGGTAGTGATCCGTGCCCAGCTGGTGAAGAAGCAGCTCGAAGAGACAAAGAGCCTCACCATCAAGCTGGAGAACAAGGAGGCCGACATCCGGGAGCTCAGGAAGGCGCTCAAGGTATGTAGACACGAACGCACACGATTACTCACGAAAATATACGAGTAGACACGATGAGGCACGGGTACAAACGAACGTTTACAAGTAAATACGATGTCATACGAAGGTGTACAAGAACTTAAAAATAAAGAAACCGCAGTGGTTCTAATTTGCAGTTCAAGCGATAGGATTTGAAAAAAAAAATACATTTATATTTGATACTAGCTTCTGCCCGCGACTTCGTACGCGGATCCTGTTGCTTATGCCAGCGAAAAGATCTGAAACGTCTGATGTCAAATTCTAAGAGCCCGGGGACGGGAAAAAAACGGGTTGCTCAAGACGATTCGAGACCCTCCAGATCTTTCATTTTTGTAAGACAGCAGGAAATGCCCATTAGAACTGCAGTCAGTCGCACATCATATTCTTCACTGGTCTCTAGAGATCTGGATGTAGATGCGTAAATACGATGAGAATGCAGGCGTGCTTCGCGATCCGAAGAGGTTTCCACGGAGCGAGTTGCAGCCTGATCTTCTCCAACAACATCAAGTCTCTCCTGACGCTCTTCGGTAGATTCTTGGGATCTTATGATCCTCAATCTTTTAGCTCCTTTAAAACATTGGGAAAGATTTGACCTCTTTCATCATGGTTATAGTTTAATTGTGAAGATACCTGATCAATTAAAATCTAAGTGACTGCTTCCCTGCCTTATGGGTAGGCTACCGTGTCACGAAGATAAATGGAAAAGTAAATTAAACGCTCAAATAACATAAGCCCGAAGGCATATTCGATAAAATAAAAAATAAAAATTGAGAGTTTTGGCCAGTAGTGTCGAATTATAAATGATATACCATCGTCATCGAAAATCAGTCCTAAACTGTTACCGCCTTCACCGCGTGAAGGTTATGTTATTTTATAATTATACTGTGAAATTAGTGATAGCTTTGATTTCCAGGTCAGATGTTTTAAATCTTCGATTTTTATAAGTCAACAGGGAATTCCCATCAGACCGAACAACTTTTGCTAAGACTTCATTCACATATGTGTTATGGTGTAGCCGGGCTCTTGGAGTTCGACAACAGGTGTTCCAGATCTTCAATTTTTATACGTCAAAATAGAGTGCTTATCAGGCTGAACAACTCTTGCTAAGACGTCATGCCTATATGTGTTATGGTGTAGCCGGACTCTTGGAGTTCCACAACAGGTGTTCCAGATCTTCAATTTTTATACATCAACAGAGAGTGTTCATCAGGCTGAAAAACTCTTGCTAAGACGTCATTCCTATATGTGTTATGGTGTAGCCGGGCTATTGGAGTTCGACAACAGGTGTTCCAGATCTTCAATTTTTATACGTCAACGGAGAGTGCTCATCAGGTTGAACAACTCTTGCTAAGACGTCATTCCTACATGTGTTATGGTGTAGCCGGGCTCTTGGAGTTCCACAACAGGTGTTCCAGATCTTCAATTTTTATACGTCAACAGAGAGTGCTCATCAGGTTGAACAACTCTTGCTAAGACGTCATTCCTCTATGTGTTATACTGTAGCTGGGCTCTTGGAGTTCCACATCAGGTGTTCCAGATCTTCAAATTTATTCTCTCAGCAGAAAATGCTCATTACGTGGAACAATTTTTGCTATGGTTCCATTTTTGTATCTCTTATAGTTTAGCTGGTCTGTTGCGGTTTTGCATCAGGTGTTCAAGTTTCCAAGATAAATTATAGCCTATATGTTGCCCAGACTTAATACCTATACAACAAAAAAAAAATCATTCAAATCCGTCCAGTAGTTCCGAAGATTAGCGTGTACAAACAAACAGACAAACAGACATACAGACAAACAGACAGAATTTTTTTTTTGGATTCGTGCTCTATTACTGTTTCTAAACCCCCCTCAATTATTTTTTTTTTAATATATTCAATGTACAGACACAGTTTTTTTACTGTTTTATTATATGTATAGATTATCTAAATGACTGCCTCGTAACTCTAGTGGTCGCAAGCGCGACTGCACGAGTGCACAAGGTCTTGGGTTCGATTCCCAGGTGGGGCGAAAAATATTTTTTAATAATAATAATAATAATAAATGTGGACAACATCACATACATTGCTCCGAATCCAAAGTAAGTAGCTTAAGCACTTGTGTCATGGAATCCAGAGACAACGAAGGTACCACAAACACCCAGACCCGAGGCAATGTAGAAAAGTGTTTTTCTACATTGACCCGTCCGGGGATCGAAGCCGGGACCTCAGAGCTGACGACACCTTGAAAACCGGTGTGTACGCCACTCGACCACGGAGTTTTGAGTTTATAAATTCTCAGTACCGCTCGGTGTGGCGGTTTTTACACCCCCGTGCCTCGGAAAGCACGTAAAGCCGTTGGTCCTGCGCCTGATCCCTCTCCGGTCGTGTCGGTCAACCGTCCCATCGGACTATGAGAGTGAAGGAACAGAGAGTGCACCTGTGTTTGCGCACACACTTGTGCACTATAATATCTCCTGCTTACATGGCTGATCTCACTTGAGATTGGCCGCCGATGCCAAAATTCGGTCTGGAGAATATTTTTTTATTTATTTATATGGAATGATTAAAATTCAGAAGAAATAAATGCTTTTAATTTTTAAGTCAGATTCTGCAAATGTCAGTTAGCAAAAAAAAAACGTTGTCTGGTAGACATTGCTATTAGCGATAAGACCACCGTTGTACCCTTTAATGAGATTTGTTTATTACTTTGTGTAATTAATTTGTCTAAAATGTTGGTGTACAACAAAGTATATTGTATCTATCTTAATATCCTTATAAATTAATCCTGTATAGATGTAGCAGTATCCTTAAATTTTATCCTATGCTGTAATGTAATTAATTTATAATGGTCTTCTTAATATGCAATTTAGTTTACAATGTTATTTTTACATGTTATTTGAATAATTGCTCATTTAATTAATTTTAAATCTTAGCAATAAGCAATGAAACAAATTGTACATGTGGTGTTAACCTATAATTAATTGTTACACTTATAAATGAACTAGCTGTTCCCCGCGACTCCGCCCGCGGTATCTAATTTTTTAGTAAAACATAATATAGCCTTTGTTACACAGAGTGAATGTAGCTTTCTAATAGAGAAATATTTTTTAGAAAATCGGCACAGTAGTTTTTGAGTTTATTCATTATAGTTGTTCCCGCGATTCCGCCCGTACATAATTTTTTTTGTAGAAAAATATAGCCTATGTTACTATTTGTCCTTGTATCTGTGTCTGTGATGGCAAATAATAAAAAAAGTATGTCTAACAACAACTACTGCCAGTGTGATAGTAGTGAGACATGAAAGGGGCATGCCAAGTCGCCATAGTAACTTAGGTCCAGTGTGCACACATATAACAATTCATGATTATAATAGGGGGCAATTCAAATAACTAATTAGTAAACGAATTGATTACAAAAAAACTTGGCATTTTAAAGTTATTTAAGATTCTTATATTTCATTAGTACCGGTTATGTTAAATATCACTTATTACATTATTTTAATATATTAATGAGCATAATTAACTGGGAATCAAATAATATAACACACATTGTAGTTTTAATCTTCATACACCACTAAAACATCATCCAAATCATCATCCGGGTTCGTCGGTCGAAGCATCTAATATCAAATCCAAGTTGTCGCCAATGTCGTCATGAGTAGCTGGAGCAGAATCCATAATCAGGCCGATGTCGTCAGGTATAGGAGAATCGTCGGAGTCAGTAGTATTCATGAGCAAAAGTAGTCAATTAAATCCGCAAAAAATAAACACACACAAGTCGCCGCAATCTAACAAACAAGCAATGATTTTGACAATTACGTTTTTCGGCAGCTGACAAGTTAGTCTTGGTGTTGCCATAAAAAGAAAAAAAAAACGATAATCAATCAAATCAAAAAAGTTTTTTTTATTTATCGTTAGTAATCTTAAAAAATATAAATAATAATAATTACAAAATGGGATTTCTATGATTTATAATGTTTATTTTATGTTTGCTTGGATGAAAATGAACGGTGAAGAAAATGATCACTTATTATTCCAATTACCTGCCAACATTTTTTTGCAAAGGCAACCTTTTTATTCAAGTTATATTAGTTTAGTCGTTTTAAGTTTTTATATTTTCAAAAAAATTTTGCGGTCTTGCACAGACTTATGAATATGTGGATGACGTGGGAAAAATAAAACATATTTTTTTAGGGAAACCAATACCATGTGCATCTCTGGGCCTAAAATTGGCATTCCCCTTTACTGAGCAGAGTAGGTACAATGAGCATAGTAAATCTCACATGTTTTTTTTTTCTTTCCTTTATTTTTTCCTAAATTTTCTTTACTATAAACCTCACGCAGCCCGAGACCTTTCCAACGAATGCAAAACCGTGGAAATCGGTTCGTGCGTTCTGGAGTTATAGCGTGAGGCAGGAAGGAAAAGCCGACTTATTTTTATATAGTAGATTATTAAATGCAACTATTGATGTACTTTGTAAGCAATTGTTGGTTAACCAAATAAATAAATATATACTGTCATTCTGTATTCTGTAGGCGAAACAAGAGGAGCTGTCGGAGATGCAGATCCGGCGCGAGCTGGGCGAGCGCAAGCTGTCGACGGCGGCGCGCGACTCCGAGCTGCGCGCCGAGCAGCTGCAGCGACGCCTCGAAGACGCCCTCAACCAGCTCAAGCGGTACCCACACACACTACTTTTTTTTGAAGTTATACTTCTTTAGGCGCGTTATGAAAAAATGATGAAAGTGAAATTATAAGATGCGCGCGCAACTATTAACAGTATGAAGTTAGGCGCGTTATGAAAAAATGACAAAGTTCACAGATTTGTTTATGCGGTAACCATGGCAAAATTGGTAAGTAGCTAGTGGCCATGACGACCAAATTTCGTTATTTTGAAGTACGATTTACTAGCCTCCTCCATAAAGGGAATTTATCAATTAAATTAACAATGTTGTAATAACTATTTGCAATGTTTTTTTTTCTTTTTTTAATATCAGCCTCACAGATATTAATCTTTTTGAAGTTAGGTACACTTCTTTAGGCACGTTATGAAAAAAATATGAGAGTGAAATTTTATGATGCGCGCGCACACCGTCACGAAAAACCCTGAAGTTACCTATAGTCAACATTTTAGTTTTTCAAATTTTACATATTATTTTGGGTACGTTTTGTAGAATTTGGGGTAAGTTGGCGGTATGTATTATTTCTATTGTTATTGTTGTTTTTTCTACAAACGTAGGATAAGGCGAAAGATAAAATGCTTAAAATTATTTTTATCTTGTTACGCCAATGAAGTATAACTTCTGACGCGTGTACATAAGTACACACACAGTTTTTTTTGTCGCTGTGAAAAAATGCTATTACGCATGCCCTTCCTGTCGGGGGACGGGAGAAGGGTGTGGGACTCCCCGGTAAAGTCGTTCCCGGTATACCCACAAAAAATACCCAGCGGCAATCCGACCTCGCCTGAGTGGAGGGGCTTGGGAGTCTATGTCGTCCAACCTACCGCGGCCCACTGCTGGTCATAGCAGAATTTTAGAAGCGGCGGCAGCCTAATGGCTAGAGGGTCAGACTTGCGATCATATGGGTTCGAATCCCACCCATTACACTACAGACGTGAACCCACTCGTAATACAAGCATCTTAGCTTAACACGAGGGGTTAACGAGATTACTAGTAATAGTAACCCACATTGCTAGTAATCTTTTTAAAAAACAAAAGAAAGTAGCCCTACCCCGGCCCTCCGTCTTCCGTAGTAGGACTACTGGGAACTGGGAGCCGTGTGTTGTGGTGTGCAATCATGTTGCCACCACGCTGGGCAGGCGGGTATAACATATTCCACTCCTGGTGGGACATAATTGCCACTTTAGTTGAAGCGGTGGTAGAGGATTGGACATCGGATTTGCAATCATGTGGTGGCGGGTTCGAATCCCACCCATTGCACTAGTGGCGTGAACCCACTCGTAACTCAAGCTACTTTGCTTACGAGGGTTTAACAAGAATACTAGTAATGTGACACTGACATTCCTGGTAAGGATTTCTTTAAAAAAATATATTAATAATTTGCAGCCCTGCCCGGGATTCGAACGGGTTTACATATACTTTTTCTTGGATCACCCTATACATGGTCCCGGATTCGCTGATCAGCCGTGGCGACCTTGGTTTCACCTTTTTAACTATCTCTACCAACGACACGTAGGAATTAAGAGAGTACAGTGTATAACTTTTAAAAAGTTACATCGTACTGGGTTTGAACCTGCATCCTCTTGCACATAAATCCGGTCATATACCGCTAGGAAACCACGACCACAATTTTACTATACATCTTTTATACATTTTGTATTTAATTACACAACAAAAATTTAATTTTCGCTTCGCGTGCGTTATTCCGTAAAATAAATGTGTCGTTCTTTTATACAGGAAGGAGAAAGAGTTCGAGGAGACGATGGACCATCTTCAACAAGACATCGACTCGCTGGAGAGCGAACGCGGCGCTCTGCGGGAGAAACTCAAACTCTACGCCAAGCGCGGCGGATCTCATCACGGTATGTGCGACATACTACACATTATATACACTGGTATAAGCAATAGTTATAAAAAAAAAACAACTTTAGCTTGGCAAATTGGTACATGACACTCCCGTGCTCTGCGGGTTGCGGGGGACGAAAGGCAGCGGGGTGGTAACACGTTCGCGAGGAAGGGGGCTAGCGTCATTTGATTTATTCGGTCGCAGTAACTCCCCCTGCCATGACGAACATGGAAGTGTCACGAACAAAATTGTCAGGCATAGTAAGCATTGGATATCTATATATATTTCAAGATATAGCCAGCCAGATTACAAAATGTCCGGACACATTATGAAGTGAACGATTCTACAATTTGGGCCGTAACACATGTAACATAAGACAGAGACAAAAAAATGAATTACAGTACCCGGCACGTAACTTGGCAAGAGTCGTTACGAGTTCATCTCATATTTTAACGTTCTAATGTACATAAATGTTAAAAAAAAACTGTGTGTGTTATACTTATGTACACGCGTCTGAAGTTATACTTCATTGGCGTAACAAGATAAAAATAATTTTAAGCATTTTATCTTTCGCCTTATCCTACGTTTGTAGAAAAAACAACAATAACAATAGAAATAATACATACCGCCAACTTACCCCAAATTCTACAAAATGTACCCAAAATAATTGAAAAACTAAAATGTTGACTATAGGTAACTTCAGGGTTTTTCGTGACGGTGTGCGCGCGCATCATAAAATTTCACTCTCATATTTTTTTCATAACGTGCCTAACTTCACGCATAAACAAATCTGTGAACTTTGTCATTTTTTCATAACGCGCCTAACTTCATATTGTTAATAGTTGCGCGCGCATCTTAAAATTTCACTCTTATCATTTTTTCATAACGCGCCTAAAGAAGTATAACTTCAAAAAAATTTCTTTTAAAGATTACTAGCAGTGATACAGTCGAGCAGAAAAACTGTGCTTTTGTTGCACATAGAATATGAAAATACGCTCTCACTACACCAAAACGTTGCCAAGTTACTTGCCGGCAACTATACAATATTATTGTCATAGATCAGAAAATAAATGTAGACAGAGCGTACGTCAAATCGTATTTTACAAAAGATTTTCTATTGTGTAGATTTTTATTTGTTCAACTAATTCAGCTTGATAATATTATAGAATGCAATTATTGTACTCACGTTGATTTCTTATATCAGTGCTCCATCTATCTTAATTTTTTGGTCTTTGACTACGAAATATAACAAATATAGTTTTTGTATTACCATTTATGTACTTATGTATAAAATGTTTTCTTTTAGAATTGGCGTTTTTAAGTAAGTTTGGATGATGTTAAAATATTGAATAACTTCAGCGATATTTTAAATGGAATTTGAATGTCTTTGGTACAGCTGTCATTTGTGATTCTAGAGAAGTTTACTGTAGTTGACCTCATAAAAAACAAATGAGATTCATTATATTTCAATAGCGAAACGTATAATATAAATGAGAACTTTAATAACGTCAGTCTCAATTAATTATTATTGTAAAATAACGTACTGTTTTTATCTATATGGTTAATTTAAATGAGGAATATTTTCTTATTAACAACTAGTACATTATTTTATTACGACCAAGTCCTATTAAGAGGTACCGATTTTAAGGGGAATATTGCTACTATTTCGTAAATATATGATTCTATTTTTTAAATGGTTTTCGTCGCTGTGGAATGAAAACCTCGTATGTCAAAAATGCTTTTTTTTTTAAATCGTATGGGATCAATCCACGTGGTTTTCATACGAATTTTACAGAAAAATTATAATTTATATTACGTATAATTGTAAATAAAAATAATAGTTTATTTCGACATACGAGGTTTTTATTCTACAGCGACGTTTTGTTATTTGTATAACTATTTAAACTCCTGCTGTAAATAATATTTACAGCATTATTTATTAAAGTATATTTATATATACAATGAAGAGAACAAAATCAACTGTATTGATTTATGGTTCAGAATGCTGGGCAGTGAAAGGGACTGATGAAAGACGATTGCATGCAGCGGAAATGAGAATGCTTCGATGGATGACTGGAGTGACGAGATTAGATAGGATAAGGAATGAATATATTAGAGGAAGCTTGAAAGTAGCGCCTGTGAATGAAAAGATAAGAGGTAAGCGTTTGTCGTGGTATGGACATGTTATGAGGAGGGATGAAAGTCACATAACTAAACAAGTTATAAGTATGACTGTGGATGGGTATATAAGCAGAGGGAGACCGAAAAAGAGATGGATGGATTGTGTGAAAGATGATATGAGAAAGAAAGGAGTGGATGCCGCGATGACGAGTAATAGAGAGGAATGGAAGGAAAATACGCATTACGCCGACCCCATATGAATGGGATAAGGGCAGGAAGAAGGAAATCAATTCAGAGGTCGTTTTTAACCGACTTCAAAAAGGAGAAGGTTGTATGTTCGACGTGTCACTATTTTTTTTAAATAAGAATGTTTTTAAAAAATACCAAAGAGCTCTAATCAAAATAGCGTATAAAATTAAAGTAGTTATTTATATTTATGTCTATTGATTTATTATTTATCAAAAACAAGGCCATTTATAATATAATAAAAACATCGCCAAAATTATTTCAGATTGTTATGTGTTTAATCAATTATTCAAATTCCATTTACGATAATAATAATAAACCGCTTTATTTTCAGTGTTTTATTAAAAAATTACTTAATCAGAATGCGTCGAACTTTAACATGAATGTTGATGTCACATCGTCATATTTTAATGGTACTTACATTATCGACAAGATATACACTCTGGGGTAACAATTTAAGCGTTTTTATAAGAAATTGTCACTCACAGTACTCTGAATTTGCTAATGTAAGCTCTTTACACGAATATGGACATATTTTCCTACTATGTTGGGGTTACTTGGAGCGGACTGCTTATGTACCCCCACTACCAATTTACTAACTAAAACGGCTTTTGATTAAGCTGGTCACATTATCGCTTTCAGAACGTAAGATGTTCTAGAACACCGATTTAAAAGCATATAATAATATTTTTATGTATTATAACTATATATTTATTTATAATAAGGAAAACCAACAGCTACACGAAATGTGAAAAATCAATAAGTTTTTTTAATAATTAGTTTCAAAACTATTTCAAAAGGTTTCTTTCAACATTTTATATACAGGATTTTTTTTTTTGGAGTGCCTGTTTTCAACGAGTTGTATGAAGCTGAACAACTTTCCCCAAGAAACATTTAACAATTGAAATCAACTTTTCATACAAACATGAGTCACGTGACCTGTCACCTTGTATGAAAATTTCATATTCAATTTTAAAATTTCGACCCATGTTCCTAGAGGAAAGTGATTCAGTTTTATGCACCTTATTACCTCGTTGAATATACGCACTCCATAAAAAATAATCCTGTATATAATGTTCATATTCGTTTGAAGAAGTTTCAAGTACTGACTGGGAATACCGTACTCAGTTTCCGCACGTGTCTCTTGGTCAGCTCACGTCAGTGGCAATACGTATTGCAAAATTCAACCTTACTGCTTGTATGTTAAAACACTGTCAAAGTAGTTTTCTGAAGCAGTAAAACCTATCTGGACACAGAAGGTTAACAATGTTTATGATTTTCAACCTTACTGCCTTAACATTAAGGCACTGACAATGGTATTGTTACCACTGACGTGTGCGTTTTTTAAGTATTATAAGCTAAAGTACAGAGTACTAAGGTGTGTTTGTGTGCGTGCAGCGGTGGCGCCGCCGGCGGTCCGAGAGTACACTAGTAAGACATGTCGCTACGTAACCCGCATGCGTTCCCTTTGCAAACATACTCCAATACATTACGTTGTATAGTAGGCACTGTATATTGTGTAGGACGTGTTCGATGTTGACAAGCTGAGTTAAACTGCAAGCAGAGTCCTTAGGATTAATTTTAAGTCTTGTTCGTCAGTCACTGGTGACCTACGCGGTGCTCAAGGGGGTAAAATATAGAAGTTTGGACAGAGAGATAGATCAGATAGTTTTTCGAGTCTAAATTATAGTATCTAATACTACTCTACTGCCGAGCAAAAACTCCCCAATCTTTACATTTAAATTTTAACTTATACAAGTGTTGCTAACAAGATAAACGAATCCAAAAGAAGTGAATTGACTCTCTACCAGATGTACTGCAAATATCGTAGAGTCAATTCACAAAAAAAAATTCTTAAAATGAATTAATAAAAAAAAAAATCGACACAAAAATATTAACTACATAAAAACTTTTGGTTGCGACTCCTCCCGCGTGGTATCTGTTATCGCTACAACCTCCCTTCCTTCCTCGCCTTCCTCAATAAATGGGCTTATCTAATACTAAAATATTTTTTCAATGCGGACCCGTATTTTCTAAGATTATCGCGTTCAAACAAACTTTATAATATTAGCATAGATTTTAAGCAGAAAATTTGTTAATTGACTATACCACATGTACTGTTCACCCCCTTTTGATGGATTGATATACCCTTTAGGCAACACTCTGTATGTAATAAATAACGTTTTAATTGATGATGAAGCTTCAAGTTACATCATTCAGTTGTATTGTACCTATCTAACAAAAAGATTGGTATCGTTAAATATTAAGCTACAAAAAAGGTTACCTACCTTAAATTGTTAGGGATACCAAAAAAACATTAAATAAATACCTACTCCGTCTTGACGATTAAAAAGTTGGTGATATAAATAGTTTGTTAAACAGTTAAACTCATGCTTGTTGATATCCGAACATAAAAAAAATCTTCATAGATTTCCCCTAAAAGTGTCTTCATAGATTTTTATCGCGAGCAGATCTTTAAAGCTTGATTCACACTACGAATATTTAGCTACAGTTATAATTTTAATGTAGGTAACCAAGCTTTTCGTGGTGTGACTTATTTTTACGAGATCACGATATAAACTATTTTTTAAACGGTTTTATTTAGCTCATTTCTGTAAAGAAATATAGTTTACATTCAAAATTATTATTTTGCTGAATATTTTGCAATGAAATAAATATGTATATAATTCAATGAAATATCTAACAGAAAGCCAAAACTGTTTTGAAGTTTATTTCTGAATGACTTCAAGTTACTGAAAAGTTATGCTTGGATATATTATAGCTTAGAGATCTGCTCACACCACAGTCCGGAATAAATAACTATGAAGATATATAATAACGTACCCAATTGGCTGATTATTTTACAAAAATATTGAAAATTAAATAAAATTTTAGCGGTGCCGACGCCCGTGGCCGCTCCCAAAGAAGCTATGCGTAAGATATACTGAGATATAATTTATATCATTCGGTGTCGCATGAGCTTTATTATTTTGATTGTAGAATTCTTATTTTCTTTTTATTTTGTAGTGTGTAGTCGTTATTACGTATCGTGATAGGTGTAGATTATTTTGAGTTTAAATCATGAATTAATTAATGTTTATTAACTTTTAAATCTTAAAATATTGGTTAAGGGCAAACTATTAACTTTCCTTAAAAACAAATGATGTTCGACCAAAATGGTGTCTAATTTTTGACTAAATTTAAAACGGTTGCGCTGTGACTTAGTAGTCTCAGTAAAATAAAGTATTACACAAACATGTAATTTACAAACTTAAAATAAATAATAGATTATTTGAATTCCTTTCTTCACCACTTCATAGACTGATCAAGCCAGGTAGCCATTTTGGTAAAAAAAAAATATATTGAGAAGAAGAAGACCACTCCACCAATAATGCTGTTATGTTTAAGACACCGTCTTGTGAGAACCGATATATTTATCTTCAAAAATAATTATAACTAACCAGTGATTTAAACTCAAAAAAGTTCCAAAAAACATTGCGAAAAGGGAACGCGTCTGTTACTCGATAAGCTTCGATCAGTTGTGACTAATTTTTAATTTATTTTGTTAATTTATGTGAGTAATGTGTATGCGCATGATATGAATGTCGTCTAACGTCACGCTCAGGTAAAAGTTGCGCAACTGTGGGCCGATAGTTGCGCGATAGTTATTGGTATGTTGGTTCAAGCATTTAAATTTGTTTAGATATAAAAAATAATTAGAATAATAATGTTTTTAACTATTGGTAAGTATGTAACTTTACTGTTATACATATATTTTTTTAAGATTTTCAAGATACCTAACTTGAAATCTTGTAGATTCGGCCGTAATATATTTTTCAGAGGTATTTGTAAATGGACTGGTTTTAAGCCATTATGTAGAACCAATTCTTGAGCGGTTCTTTGGATTACTAGTTACTATTTCCGTTTATACTTAACTGTTATTGGAAGCAATGCAGACTGTGTCGCAACTATCGCACAACAGTGGCGGAACTTTTCAACTTTGAGCCTTAGCTTTAACATTTTTTTTAATATTATTAAATACCCTTGCTTATCATATAAACTCCATGAATGCTCATTGTAATAATAACGTAACGACGCTCAATGATCGATTGTTGAATATTTTGATTGAAAAATATTTTTTATAGGAATTAAATATTTTTATATTGAATAGTTGCTAAAATCCATATTATTATTGAATACCACAGTTTTCATTATATAAATTTCGAAGTATTAAGCATTTAGTAGTCACAGCTTAAAAATCTAACGAAGAATATTTACCAGACGTTCAGTTAGTAGACAATTTGATGAAAAATTTCATATATTATGTTATTTGTAAAACACAATTTACTTAGTTCTACTTTTGATATTTTTTTTGTTTTTTTTTTTTCATACTTTTGTATAAATATCAAATTTAGCGCTGTAACGCTAGAGTATGAAAAAAAACTAACAAATTACCAAAAGTCGTAGAACAAATGTCGTTGACATGATTTTAGTTATCTACTCCTGCGACGTTGATGGTGTATTACAAATAACCCTGTATGTTATAAATTATAATATTTAATATAATATTTTATAAAAAACCAAACTCATCGCGCAGTGCGGTCGTATTTTTCAATTAAACTGTATCAAATAGTCAGAGAGTTACAATCGATCGTTGAGGCTCGCATGTGCCTGACTCCTAAACTATACTATACACGATGACGTACAGAGGAGACGCCGGTGAAGGTGACGGCGGGCGTCGCCGCGGGAGAGGTCAACGAGGCGTTACAACACCAGATCAAGGTGCTGAGCTGGTGAGTGTTAATAATTCAATTGTTTTAGAAGTAGCCTTATGGCTACGGAGTCGGACCAGCGACCTCGATGGGATGTGTCAAGCGATAGAGTTCAATCTACGTCGTTATTTGTTTACTAGAAGATAAAAAAACCTGTGTAATACCTACTTTTTAATTACCTAAGAACCGTTTTTTTTAAATAGTTAACCCTATTGAACTCGATGTGTGTAACAGTTATGTGTGATCGATGATGGTACGGTCTATCAGGACGGTGGAGCGGGAGCGTGCGGCTCGTATGTCGGCATCTCGCAAGGCGGAGCGCGCCACGCTGCGGGCGCTGCGGCCGCTGGAGCACCCCGCCGGCGCCGCCGCGCTCGCCCGCCGCCGCGCCGCCGCGCAGCTGGAGCGGGACCTCGCCAAGCTGCAGGCGGTACGTACACCCCACTATACAGCAGACACTCCACGCTGCGGGCGCTGCGGCCGCTGGAGCACCCCGCCGGCGCCGCCGCGCTCGCCCGCCGCCGCGCCGCCGCGCAGCTGGAGCGGGACCTCGCCAAGCTGCAGGCGGTACGTACACCCCACTATACAGCAGACACTCCACGCTGCGGGCGCTGCGGCCGCTGGAGCACCCCGCCGGCGCCGCCGCGCTCGCCCGCCGCCGCGCCGCCGCGCAGCTGGAGCGGGACCTCGCCAAGCTGCAGGCGGTACGTACACCCCACTATACAGCAGACACTCCACGCTGCGGGCGCTGCGGCCGCTGGAGCACCCCGCCGGCGCCGCCGCGCTCGCCCGCCGCCGCGCCGCCGCGCAGCTGGAGCGGGACCTCGCCAAGCTGCAGGCGGTACGTACACCCCACTATACAGCAGACACTCCACGATGTCCGCCATCTTCCAGGACGAGAATTGAAGGAGAGGAAGAAGAGTCAAGAATCCCTGTTGACCAAAAAAAGAATAGCCAAGAGGCCTTAAAAGTTAAAATCCACAGCCGTCTTAAGATTCGGCCCATACGACGTTAAGTCGATGGGACCATAGTAAGATTGGAGGGAATGTCCACTACCAATAACTTTTGCGCTAGTTGACTTGCGCAAGCGACTAATAATAAATAAAACCAGCCTTTGAATGTCCCACTGCACGCAAATTTCCTTATAATAATTATTAAATGTTGTTACCCAGGAGTGGACGATGTTCGTGGCGCGCTCGGGGCTGGTGAAGTTCCCGTCGGAGCCGGGACAGTACGCGCACGCGCTGCAGCTGCATAAGGACAAGCAGAGGGAGCTCAGGAGACAGCTCGAGGTACGCTAGTAATAAAGAGAGAAAAACAGCATTTATAAGCGCCACATGCTACACATAATATAAATAATAACAATTTCGGAGAAATATGCGTCACATATACAGGATTATCTTTTATGGAGTGCGTTTATTCAACGAGCTAATCGGGTGCATAAAACTAAACAACTTTTCCCAAGGAACATAGGTCGAAATCTTAAAATTGAAAATCTATTTTTCTTACAAACATAAGTCATGGTGACCTGTCACTTTGTATGAATATTACATTTTCATTTTTTTTTTATATTAATATGTGATCACACGTGTGGTCTCCAGATGCGGCTGTCGTCCCTGCAGGCGGAGGTGCGGCAGCAGCTGTTGCTGCACCGGCCGTGGCGCTGCGTCGAGGCCGACTTCGCAGAGTTCCCCGCGCCAGAGCTCGCCGCTGTGAGATACACTACATTTACTCACGTTTTTAACCATCGCGTTGCATGATTATTTATATAAGCAGGAAAAAAATGGAGGCTATCGCGTGTCGAAAATCCGCTAGGGTCGCTACTGTCGCTTAAGGTCTATCTGGCAATTTCGACCAATTACCGGCCAGTAGCTTGTCTCTCATTGGTGGATAATGACGGATAAACCTTATGCGACACTAGCGACCCTAGCGGATTTTAGATACGCGATAGCCCCCATTGTGTTTTAAAACGTTCATCCAAGCGCCATAAGTGCAGTAGTACCTCAAATTGTTTGTTTTCAACAATCACAACTCTGCGCGGACATTTCTACTAGACATCATCCTCCTGCCCTTATCCCAATTTTATTTGGGGTCGGCGCAGCATGTTTTCTTTCTTCTTCCATACTCTTCTATTTGCCGTCATCTCACAAGTAACATTCTTTCTTGCCATATCGACTTTCACACAATCCATCCATCGTTTCTTTGGTCGTCCCCTTCCCCTATACCCATCCATATTCATGCTCAAAACCTTCCTTACAACATGATCCTCATTCCTCCGCATCACATGCCCATACCACGACAGCCGGTTTCCGCATAGTTTTTCAGTTACCGGTGCCACTTTCAAACTTCCTCTTATACCTATAATCATTCCTTACTCTATCCATTCGCGTAACACCACACATTCCTCTCAACATTCTCATCTCTGCTGCATGCAATTGTCTTTCGTTTACATTTCTACTAGACATTAAAAATGATTACCAATCAACCGGTCCTCAAATAATGGATAATTAATTTAGCATTATGAAGGAAGTTAATCTTGGTTACACTTTCACACTAATATTATACTTAAGGCGAAAGTGAGTGTTTGTGTATGTTTGTAACCTCACGCTCAAACGGCTCGACCAATTTCAATGCAATTTGGTATAGAGGTAGCAGATATCCTGGAAAACAAATAAGCTAATTATCATTCCGGAAAAACTAGTTATCTGATAAACCGCGCGTAGCACCACGGGGCGCAGTTAGATTAAAAAAATGCTTAGTAATAGGGGAAGAATTAACAAAAATTTTTACGTTTTGTAAAACTGACAGATAATTTTTATTTATCTATTGTATGTGACAGGTGCTGTCATCGAAGTCAGTGGACGTGGGCACGATCCGCTACCCGGCGCCTGCTAACGGACAGATGGACGACACCATCTTCGTGACGCCCGCACAACTCGCCAAGTTAGTGACATGCTTTGTATAACACAAACTGCACGATGTAACAAGTGGTCAAAGTAAATATTGAGGCGCTGCTTACAAAAAGACCGCCAATATAGAAAAAAAAATGTTTTCCATACTGTAACAGAACCATTTGACGGACCTGTTGGTCTAATGGGTAGTGACCCTGACTGCTAAGACGGAGGTCGTGGATTCGATTCCCACTCAGGATAAATCTTTGTGTGATGAGCACGATCATTTGTTCTGTATCTGGGTGTAATTTATCTATAATGTGCATTTATTTATAATTTATATATAAGTATGTTTATTAGTTGTCTCAGACATCTGATAAACATACATATATATTTCTAAATACATGCATATTATAGATAAATAACACCAAAACACAGAACCAATGATCGTGCTCAACACACAAAGATTTGTCCTGGGTGCACAGTCCACGACCTCCGACTTAGCAGTCAGGTTACTAACCACTAGACCAACTGGCCAGTCAAATAATTTTAAAAAGACTCACGCACGCAATTCCTCTTAAATACTATTGGTTTGTCCCCAACACATACAATAACAACATTGCTTTGTCCCCAGATTACGTGAGTTGGTAACAGAGCTACAATCGGACGACGTGAAACTCGAGTTGCGGCCGCTAGATGTCACCGTGTGCGCCGCTTAGACGACCGAGAAGGACGGACGGATATAGGATCAGCTAGGACCCTATAGGACTGGCTAGGACCAACTTGTACCCTATAGGACCCTAGGACCCTACTATAAGGCGTTTGTCCTAGGTAGTTGATATTATTATTAGCTTGAGAACTTTGTAAACATAAGCAACCTTATACAGGATTAATTTAAAAGGAGTGTGAATATTCAGCGAAGTAATCAGGTGCATACAACTGAACAACTTTCCCCAAGGAACATAGGTTGGAATTATCTTTTCATACTAAAATAAGTCACGTGACCTGTTACTTTGTAAGAAAAGTTCATTTTCCATTTTAAGATTTCGACGTATGTTCCCTGGGGAAAGTTGTTCAGTTTTATGAACCTGATTACCTCGTTGAATATTCACACTCCTTTTAAATTAATCCTGTATGTTAAATTATTAGTCTTCATGAGATTCAGCTTTATGTTTTACTTAGGTAATGTTATTATCTTAAGTTCTTAATGTATGTCGAAGAACAAATCTCAATGAATTAGTTTTTTTATCGTTATATTTTTTACCGTATGTAGCAAACTGCTGGAACTTAATATCGGAGCAATAACAATTTGGCTATTAATATCCTATAGGCCTGTTCTCTATTATTAGTTGTAAAGTAGTTCAAGACATTAGCAATGTATCGAATGTACAGTGAATCGATTGGATAACTCAGTGGTAAATACGAAAAAATAACTTTTTATGGTTAAATAATATCTAAATACAAATCTAAGAATTAATTAAAAAGAACGTATAGAAAGACACGTTCAATGCAATGGAAAACATTTGAAAAGTACGGCTTTATTTTGTACCAGTTTAATAAATGCCCTCTGCAATAGGTATTCGTTAGTACAATAAAGCGAAGCCTAACGCTATCTAATACAGACCCTTATTAGCTTTGTGTTAAGATTTGAAATACAGGAATAGCAAATACTTGCACAAAATGCAAGCAAAAATACGATCGGTTCGCGCCTGTCAAAAATACGACATCTGGGCAGTTCCCCTATCCAAGTGACATTTCTACAAGCGTGAAATCTGATTGAATTGCTCAAATGTATGGACGTGACAAGTCTATGTCACGTGACTTATCTAAAAAGAAATGTAATTTCCATACATTTAATGTCATTTATGAAATTACGATAATCGTTAACGCTTGTAGAGAAATCAGTAATTGTATATTAGGGGCACGTACATCGTTGTAATTTATAAATGAGGTACTAGTGTTTCTTCATTTATCTGTTCTTGAAGAGCTACGTTATATCTCAGTAAAAATTAGGTTTAAATATTAAAATTCTTATCAATAAAAGTAAGGTAGTCTGAACACGTCTGAGTGCATTTAGATTTTTGTTATATGAAATTATTATTTGTTTAAAAATTAGTTTTTAATCATAAAATATGTTATAGCAGTGCCTTCGTGATCTTTCTGAAGAAAGTTTCCATTGAGATTCATCATTTTAGAGTGCCTATTACAAACATCTAGCTGCTAGGCTGGGTCGCTAGTGTCGCATCAGGTGTATCTGTCATTCTCCACCAATGAGAAACAACCTAGCCTGTGATTGGTGGAAATTGACAAATTGAATTTTTAAGGTGATACCTCCGATGTGGCCCGCGAAATTCAAATTTTCATGTGTTTTTTGCAATTTGCTTATCAGTGACAAGTTGTTATTTGATCAAAATATGATTCGCGACAATAACAAATATAACTTCAAATATAAGAATGATTAAAACGGTCGCTCCATTCGCTCGCACAAAGAATAATTGAAAAAGAGTTAGATTTCGGAAATTATACTAACTTTAGACTAATCTTTGTGTGAATGAATGGAGCTCATGTTATGATCATTTTTATATTTAAAATTATACTTGTTATTGTCGCGAATCGAATTTTGATCAAGTTACAACTTGTCACTGATAAGCAAATTGCAAAAAACACATGAAAATTTGAATTTCGCGGGCCACATCGGAGGTATCACCTTAAGCCGCTGTTTCACTGCGGCGCTCCCGGTATACGATGTTGACGCCACGTCAGCTGTAAATGTCTTGTTAAGTTTGACATGCTTCAAACGAAGCGTGTCAAACTGCGTGGGCTCAGTGGATGTTATCACTACCATTATCGTACAGAGCGAAGGTTGACACGTGTGTAGCATTCCGTGCGCCACTGAGCTCTTACGCTCACGTTTTCGAGTCGATGGAACTGTGAACATACGCTAGTGTCGCATTAGGACTATCTGTCTCCACCAATGAGAGACAAGCTACGGGCCTGCGATTGGTTAATTCCATACATGGAATATATTTATGTGTATGTAAATATTATTCGGTGGCGTATCTCTGTTGGCCCCGCGAGGGATCGAACTTGACGGTACGATCTAAATTAATTACGAATTATAATTAAACAAGTAATTACTTAGAGGTGTAACGGATAGGGTATAGCAAATATGTTCATAACTTCTTGCTGCCCGCGATTTCGTCTGCGTTTAAACGAAATCTAAAAATTAATCGAACAGCCCCCTTAGACAAGGTAGGTACATTTCTACAAACGTTATTGCTGATCGAATCGCTCAAATGTATGAAAGTGACAAGCCTAAGTCACTTGACTTGTCAAAGAGAAATGTCATTTCCATACATTAAATGTCATTTAAACGATTTTTATCATCGTTAACGCTTGTCGAAATGTACCTTGTGTAAGGGGCAGATATGAACGGCCCAAAGTACATGCAGGTCTATTGCAATTATTCTTACTACAAGAAATCGGCCTACAGGTGTATTGGTCGGTGGATTGGTGATAGAAAAAGTTGACCGGAACTATGTAACCTGCCTTTTTACACATGAAAATGTAAATGAATAGGAAGTGACTCTTCACTCACTAGATGTGTTCATTCATTATTAACATTATAACTACAAGGAGGTCGTGATAAATTAATCCGAAATGTATAAAACTTTTTGCTTGCAACCTTCTTTAAAAATACCTGTCTGTTACACTTTACGTAATGTATTATTATTCGCATGATAAAACGTGTAGATTATGGCAACTCAATATGTTCGCACACTAATAAACACATTTATATCGTCAGCAAATATATAGAGCAGTAAAATTATGTATTTCGTTGTGATCTGAGCAATTTCCTATATTTTGCGGTTTCTTATAACGTTTATTGCTTCAAGACTATAACAATTTAAAGTCTTGTAGCAATAATTTAAAAAAAAACAAGAATTAAAGTAAAATTATGTATTTCGTTGTCATCTGAGCAATTTCCTTATTTTGCGGTTTCTCAGAACGTTTATTGCTTCAAGACTATAACAATTTAAAGTCTTGTAGCAATAATTTAAAAAAAACAAGAATTAAATTTTGGGATATACATAACAAGTTACCGGGATTTGTAACCGATTTGTACCGGTGTTTGTTGTAAAATCATTATTGTTGTTATTATTTATATTTTCAATTGCTTATTAGAAACTTATAATAAAAAATATTTCAAATGCGTGAATTTTCCGTTTCCGTAAAAAAATATACATTTTCCATTATTTAAAAAAAAAATTGCTATTCGGGACGAAGACGTATCCAACTAATCCAAGATCAAGAAAGTCGGTCCACCCATTCTCTAGTTATAGGTGTTATAACAAACACGACTTAGTTTTATTTACATTAGATTTCGTCAACACCGCTGAGAATTTTTTTTATATTTGTTTATTTTGGAAACGAAGTTTGACCAAAAGTTAGTAAACTCCTGTATTTGCTGCGATATAATTAAATGTGGTCTCTAATATTAACTAACAAGCTTGTTATCTGTATATAAGGATATTATTGTACTTATTAATTAATAAAGTATTATTTATTGAAATTACTGAGTTTTCCTTTTTTAAATTTGGCAGAAAAACTATAATCTTCAAAACGAATTTGGGCGTCGACGGCGAATCTTAAGTAAAATACTACTCTTATAATTTGTTATTGTTATAATTTTTATAAGTCAAACATATCATTTATTCTTTTTTAACCCGCCGGAATCAAACTTTCCCAACTTTACCCTGAGAAGAAATGTAGGAAAAAAATCCGAGGTCATAGCCTCTTTGAAGGTCCAGACAGTAGTTGAAAGGAGGACCGGCATAACGAACACTAGAGTAACGCGATCTGTCGTTGGAAAGTTTTTTATAGCGCCATGTATGGAATACCTGAGGAGAAAAAGTTATGGTCGTGGAAGTTAATTTTGAAGCTTTTGTCTTTGGAGACGAGTAGCATAAACAGTTTTGTTTGTTCCTAGTAATAAAAGAATGAACATCAGACATTGAAATGTCATTCGTTGGATGTTTATCTCTTTGAATATCTCTAAATAAATAGCCTTGTTTTGTAACACGAAAATTGTATTAATAACAGTTCAAACTCCCCACAAGCGAATGCTGTACATTTATCAGCTATAAAGCACCGAAAATATTTTTTTATGACTATACACATTATTTATCTTTACAGCATAATCGGCTAAACTAAGTCTTCCAGATACTGCAGCTGCCGCCTCCAAGCAGTCAAACCACAAACCACAGAGTACATTTTATTTATAGAAAACCACAAACTGAAAATGTTATTTTCCTACCCATGACAACGGCGTAACTGGCGTCACCTATTGGCCAATATGAAAACGAAAGTTTGCTATTCCTGTACCCATAGCAACGGCGTAGCTAGCGTTATCTAGCGACTTCTACTCGAACGTAACTTGTTATTTATGTAACCTTGGCAACGTCGTAGCTTACGCCACCTGGTGGTCAAAACAAGAACTAAACATGTTATTTTCGTTACCGTGGCAACGGCGCAACTACCGCCACCTAGCGGCCAACACGAAAACTAAAGTTTGTTATTTCTGTATCCATGGAAACAGCTCAGCTGCCGCCATCTAGTGGTCATAACACAAACCAAACTTGTTATTTATGTAACTATGACAACGGCGCAGCTACCGCCACCTGGTGGTCAAACCAAGAACTAAACTTGTTATTTTCGTTACCGAGGCAACGGCGCACAGCGCAACTAGCGTCACCTAGCGGCCAACTTGAAAACTAAAGTTTGTTATTTCTGTATCCATGGAAACAGCGCAGCTGCCGCCATCTAGTGGTCATAACACAAACTAAACTTGTTATTTATGTAACTATGACAACGGCGCAGCTACCGCCACCTAGCGGTCAAACCAAGAATTAAACGTATTATTTTCGTAACCATGGCAACGGCGCGAAACGCAACTAGCGTCACCTTGCGGCCAAAATGGAAACTATAGCTTGATATTTCCATGGATATCTGTATCAGCAACGGTGCAGCTGGCGTCACCTAGCGGCCAAAACATCAACTAAACTTCTAACGTACGGCGAACTAGCTGTTGGATTTGTTAACTTTACTTGTTTTTTCAATAATGAAGACAGGGCCTAGGGACAGAGGTAGGTACTATCCCGAAAATAAAATATGAAGTTTTACAACATCTTCAGTACATAATTAGCTACCTCTTAGCAGTTATTTGTCAAGGATGCAGATTTAATATTTTTATGCAAGAATGAGTTAAAAATTTAAAATATTCGAAAGGTTCATATTTACATTTTACATGCGATGTTAATTAAATTAACGAAGCGTGCCTATAGTTAACTAAACTAACATCAAACAGCCGTGTTGCTTGGCTACTATCTACATCGCTCGGACATGGGACCTCACTCTAATGATCAACTGTCCACTGTCCAGTGTAAGTAACGCTGAGAGGATTATGGGATTAATACCTTCTGCATTAAGACCCCTTGCAGTAAATGTTACTTAAATAATTATTTTGTTTTTATTTAAAGGTGTGTGCAAAAAATGATCGCTCAGTATGAATTAAAATTATCAATGAAAGGTAATGTTTTATTTGTTATTAGGGTTTTCCGAATTACGACACAATTCCACAGGACAAGCGCGGTATCATAATAATTTTTCGTGAGCTTTATCACTCAGTGGTTGAAATAAAGGTGTCAAGCCAACGAACAGAATTTTGTACTAATTTTTGAGCCGTTTTCGATTGACTTATTTCTGTTAAACACGTATTAAACTAATCTAAGTCCATCGGTATTTTTTTCACTTGTACGTATTTAGAAAAGGACAGACGAAAATCAGAAGTGTCAAATTTAGATCCGCCTAAAATTTTCATACAAATTTGGCGACAAGTAAAAACTTGTGCTCTCAAAACACTGATGTTCAAGGCGAAAACTAATACATTACATTTCTAAGTTACTTGTTATCTGTTGCCGTACTTTTCTCACGCTTTAATATGTTAATAAAAGATAGCAATAGTTTAAATTTAGTTTAGCATGCGTACAGAGGAATCAGCACCAATGCTCTATCTAGACATAAATTTACTTAGAAAATCAAATCATAGTTCATAACGGTATTTGTAAGTCAGGGCGTATAGCAAAGAGAGATATTTTTTTTGTAAAATAAAAAAAAAAAATAAAAAAAAAAATATTAAGGGATGCTTATAGCATAAATCTAAGTACCTGGATCACCGAGCTTTGCTCGTTTTTTTTGGTTAGTGTGTTTTTAGCAATTATATTTACATACGAATTATTTATGTTAAAAAAAACATTATAGAAAACACACATAATAGAAAACATTTTATCCATGTTTTCAGTAATCAACTTAAACATAACCTGAAAAAATGAATCTTCCTGACATGTTGGCGAGTAGGTAACAATTTTTTTTTTAATTTTAATCTTATAAATTTGTGATTCATTGATAATCTGTAAAAAACAAGTATTTGTTCATATAATGAACAAATACTTGTTTTTTACAGATTATCAAAAACATGGATAAAATGTTTTCTATCGCAAATAACATTTATTACTTTTATAGTGTGTTAGTTTAATACATAAATATAAAACAATTTAAAATATAAAAAGCTTATTGGAAGTCCTGTAATACAGTCCTTTGAACGTTGAGGCCAGTTATCAATAACAGCACGCACTCTTTCCATGGGAAAATTCTTCACTAACAATCGTATGGATTGTTTTAGATACTTTAAATTATCATGGCGTTTAGAGCAAGCCGTACCTACTTTCTAAAACTGACAGTAAATCATAATCCAGCGGATTAAAATTGGGACTGGACGACGGCCAGTCTTCAGTTCTGATGAAGTCCAAAACGTTCGTTTCCAACCAAGACTGTGTAGACCGAGCTTTATGACCCGGCGCCGAGTCTTGCTGGAAGGACCATTCTTGGTTATTGAATACATGGTGTTTGGTAAGAGGCTTCACGACCTTCTCAAGAATGGTATCTTAATACACTTGTGCCGTTGTTTTGATACCTTTTTCACAAAAGTATGGCTCAGTCACTCCTTCATAGCTCATACCCCACCAAACCATCACTGAAGTCGGATAATGCCCACGTTGCACTTTGTCGACTAATGTGGAAGCTTTTTTAGAGCTGTGAGCATAAATACGGTAATTTTGTTTGTTAAAATGTTGCCCAATTGTAAAAAAAATCTCTTCCGTAAACAAAAATTTTTTGTGACCTCTTTTTGCGTACCGCGTTAGTAATTGTTTCGATTTTACCACCCTATTCTTTTTTTTATAGGCTGCAAGTCCTAAATCATCTTTTATAAATAAACTTTTGAAAAAAAAATTAAACCGACTTCAAAAACCAAAACAAAACCTAAAAGGCACAAAATAGTGTAAAATAAACTTAGAACTATCTAAAATATTAATACAAAACTATAAGTGATCTGTTTGAAGTTGGTGCCAATCTATAATTATATGTATACTCGTATTTGTACTTGTATTTGTAGGTATTTATTTTTTGTTGGTATATTGTTGTTTGGCACCGACTTCAAACAGATCACTTCTAGTTTTGTATTAATATTTTAGATAGTTCTAAGTTTATTTTACACTATTTTGTGCCTTTTAGGTTTTGTTTTGGTTTTTGAAGTCGGTTTAATTTTTTTTTCAAAAGTTTATTTATTTTTTCATTTTTTGTGTTCATAATATTTATTATAATAATACAATACAGCTCACCTTAGAAACGTTAAAAAATGTAAATGAGGGTCAATACATATTTATTATATAAAAAAATCAACCCTTAACTCCTAAAACTCAAGGTTTCTTCCATCATCAGCTCAGTATTTACCAAAAGCCTTGAGGTGATGACTATTGGACGTAAATACCTAAATAGGCTCAGTAGAATAATGAAACACGTTCGACATTTCTTTAAAATTTAAGGGTTTCCTTCGATTTAACTGGGATCCCATCATCAGATCCTGACTTGGTGACAATGGGACCACCTCGGGAGAATACTCTTTCGAATACAATAAGAATTATAAAAATCGGTTCACAATTGACGGAGTAATCGGTGAACATACATAAAAAAAAAAAAATAGTGACACGCCGAACATATAACCTCCTCCTTTTCGAAGTCGGTTAAAAATACGCGACATGGTTCTAGGTGCTATCATCGTCATCTCCCAAGATAAAATATTTTGCTTTCTTTCTTCGAATTCTTTCCCACCTTCGAATTCTTTGACCACCATTTTCGTACGAATACTACGTGGACGGCCTGATCTTTTTCTGTCACAAATTTCTCGGAACACAAACATTTTACTAATAGTCTAATACCAAGCGTATGGAGAGTTTTAAAAATTGCATTTGGGGCCAAACCTACTTTGTGTAATGCAATCACAGCGATTCGGTCCCCTTTATCACCCCACTCCATTTTAATATCGCAAAATAGGTATTGTACAATGTATTGGCGCCATAATGAGAAAACACAATGAACAATCATATAAATGACAGATTCCAAATTCAAATGTAATATTTTGTTTATTTTGAATTGTCAGTATTGATGGCCGTATATACAAGAATTGCACGTTTAAAGATTTAAGATTACTGAAAACGCGGATAAAACGACATTTTCTGAAAATGAATCCTAGCTAGATCGATTTAACGCCCCCAAAACTCCCTGCATACAAAATTTTATGAAAATCGTTGGAGCCGTTTCCGAGATCCGGATTATATATATACAAGAATTGCTCGTTTAAAGATATAAGATATAGATCCGTATCTTTTTAGGTTAAACTGTATCTTACAAACTTAAATTTAAATATGAATTTTAACGTATTTAAAAGAGATAAATATACATCAATGTAGATACTTAATAAAAATGATAACCTAGTAGTAAAGAAATAAACAGTGCTTTTGAAAGTTTGTTTTAATTAATATGCCGAGTCACGTAATTACATACATAATTAAGTAAATTAAAAAGAAAACGAATCATGTAAATCATATTCAGGTTAAATTTAGTTTTTATTAAAACCAGTGACCCTTCTAACGTTTATGAATACGGTCATAAGTTTCCTTTGTAAGTATAATTAGCAGTTATCTAGTTAACTGGATGTTATAATGCTAGTTAATAGTTTCTCTCTCCGATAACATTGTCTATTTGCCGGGTAATCGGGCGGAGAGCAATCCCGAGAGCGCCCCCAGCGTTACTGATGTTATAAATTTCTGTCTCCTCTGAGAAGGGACCGGATTTAGGCAGCTTTAATACTGAATTAATCAAGTTTACAAGCTCTTTTTAGAAAAGTACTATAACATCACATTTAATAAATCATATCATCATACTTAGTATTATAAATGTGAATATTTATAAGTTTTTTTGTTACACTTTCACGCGAAAACTACTTAACCGATCATCATGATACTTTGTACACAATATATTCTTGGAGGTATTAATGCATTGATTTACCAATATCCACGCGTTCCAAGACGCGGGCATCAGTGAGCACTGAAATAAAAACAGTTCAATTACCTACTTACTATGTTTTTCACATTATTCAGGAAAGTAGGTACCATTTACCAAAATTTGTAAAGAAACCTTCGGAATAAGCTGGATCCTGAGAGGATACGATAGAGGATAGAGAGAAGGCTACCGACATTCTCGAGGACGCGGCGCGTCTTATTCATGACTCGCATGAATTCACATCCCTAGTACCTATTTGTACTTCGGAAGTGCCTCGGAAAGCATGTTAAGCAGTTGCCATTGTCCCGACAGACGTACGATGATAGTCGTTAAGTCATTACAATTATGCCGAAGATGTAATTTTTATGTTTTCCATTACCGCAGACTATACCTTGCGCTATTGACGCATAACAGTGTATAATATT
Organism: Plusia festucae; assembly: GCA_950381575.1. Classification (NCBI taxonomy): domain Eukaryota; kingdom Metazoa; phylum Arthropoda; class Insecta; order Lepidoptera; family Noctuidae; genus Plusia; species Plusia festucae. Next base: position 3,768,592 of record OX494457.1, read on the forward strand.
GTACCAATACCATTTTTAAAAAGAGTAACCTAGGTATAAAGTTTCTTGCCGGTTCTTCTCCATGGGAAGGACACTTTGGAACCGTGCACCTAGAATCATTAGATTAGTATATAACGTTTCTTGAGCGCCTTCTTGAGGTTTATCTTACTATTCTTACTATAATATTATAAATGTGAAAGTGTGGATGTTTGGATGTTTGTTACTCATTCATGCAAAAAAGGCTGAACGGATTTGGATGAAATTTGGCATGCATTTAGCCTTTGACATGGAAAAGAACATAGGGTACCTTTTATCGCGATTCCTTGTAGTTCCCGAGGGAAGATAAAAAATTGTTTACGAGCTAAGCCGTGGGCAGAGCTAGACATGTGCGCCGTTGCTCATTTTATCGGCGGCGGCGTCTTGCATCTTATTTGTCGGCGGCGGCGGCGTCATCAGCGTAATCGGCGTGGATGGTTAAAATAAGTAAATGACGCCTAAATACCACTTAGTTTTTATTTATTCACTTTTAATCCACATTATATGGCACGCTTATTAGAGATCAAATGAATCATATTTTAAATTATGACGAGACATATTTTGTCAATAGTAAATACAATTATAAAATCAAAATTTTAATAACAACAAAAACCTCTATGGCCACATTCAAACTAGTACAAAAAAGGGAAGAAAATAAAAAAAATTAAGAGCAAGATGCAAGTTATTTTAGCTTTTGTACTTGCTTCTTACACAAGTCATAATTATCATGTATAAATATAATTTTGTCTACTGAAGTAGGACTTAACCGTGACCTTTTTGCGGTAATGGTTAGTCCCGCGACTGGAAAAACTCGCTCGCTGGGCGTGCTTGTGGTGGGAACGCTCATTATTGCCCTAACACAGTTGAATAGCCAAGGATAACTATTCTTCTTTTCCTTCCAATATCGAAGAATGTTTCCGTCGAGCACATCCTTAAGGTCGCATCCACTAAAGTATTTCCAACATTCGACCACCACAGGATCATCAGTCACGTCACGTTACCAGGAGTTGTATACTTCTGGGATATAGCCAAAAGAAAGTTTGATGAAGATGATGTGGACGGTTGAGTGATTAGAGCGGAAGAGACTGACTCACTATGCTCATTCACGGGTTCTTGTAAAATGTCAGATTCTCTGACGTATTCTCTCACAAATGCAGACATAAAGGAAACTCTCGTTTCTCCTCTTTCCTCAAGGTATTTGTCAATTACTGTCATTCCTTGGAAACGGCAATCGAGAAGAGCAGCCGCGACGATCAATTTATTAATGGGAAAGCGGTGACTGAATTTCGCCAGCATGTTCTTTTTCATGCGGCTCATTATAAGCACCTCGTCGTCCCCAGTTTGTTTTAGTGATTGTTCTATTTCACACCTAAAAACCAGTGCAACATTGATTGTGACCGAGTTTGATGCACTCAGTATTCAACCCTCTAAAATACACTGGGAACAGAAAACATTGTCTGGTAAGATGGTCTTCTTCTTGCCATCTTTTTCAGTAGTCAATGCGCCAAAATATTTCCAACTGTGACTGTTTTTCGATGACGAATGGAGGGTTTTGACAGAAAAATGTTTTATTTCGATCTTTTGTATCGAAGTCCTATCTAAGTCTGACATGGTTGGTGTGCAGTTTGTCATTTAAAACCAGAAAACCTCCAAAACAATTCTGAGTAGTTTTGTGCCAGACTGACAAGTGACAAAGAAATGCAAATGGTGCCGATGAAAATAACGTCATCCAGTGTTGCCACATAACTAAATAAAGAAAAACTAATTAAGCAAAAAATACAAACCACTTTTGATAAATAAAGTGCATTATTTAATCTAGAATGTTATTTGAATTTTGGCGCCGATGACGCCGATGAAAACTCCGGCGGCGTCGGCGTGGGTAAAATGACCGGCGGCGTGCGCCACGCCGATCGGCGCACATGTCTAGGCAGAGCTTTGAAATTTGGTATTTTTCTCTATTACAGCGTAAAAACACGGGTGAAAATTTTATTCCATTTTCCATTACTTTCACATTTTTAATTTTGGACCCAATTCTGAAGTCCACGCAGACGAAGTCGCGGGCATCGAAGCTAATAGCAAATAAAAACATTTTGATTTTATCCTGTCTTCCAAGTCCGGGCCATGTCGGAATGCTTGTTATTTAAATTAATCGGGGCGAGGGCTGCGCTGCGACTGTCTTTATGCCTTACCTTCGATGCCCACCACTACAGACGCACTTTTATTATGCTTTTTGATGTTTATTTCCTCATCTTTAGAAATATTCTTTAGCAAATAGAATGGAGATTTCAACAGTCGTATCCGTTTTCACGGATTGAATATTAAAAAAAACGCTTCTTTTGTGGTATTGTAAGAAATTTGTATCTAAATACACCTTAATTTGTATATGTGTCTTAAGAAGAGGCCTGTGCCCAGCAGTGGGACATATTTAATACGATATTATTACCTTTATAGAGCGATGAGATGATAACGCTGCATAAACATATATTTTTTTACAAATAAAGAAATAGGAAAACAACCATGCCTTGTTTTCAAAGTACAATGTGTACGCGAAATGTCATGTTTATTGGAAAACTGGGAAATTTTCAATATTTTCTATTTACTAACTGACGGGCGGACGAATCAGATTTTGTCTTTTCATACCAAATCTGCCTTTATTTACTTATCACAAAATACACTCAGACCTGTAAAACTTTTCATAGAGAACTGACACGGTAATGTCTGCTCCTTTGCGTTTATTTCCCTGGATAACAAATACTAAATACCTAAATCATATTTCGGGACACCTCACACAAGGTCATCTGATCCCAAACTAGGCAGAACCTGTACTAATGAATCTTAATGAATGTCCCTTCTAGGGTATTTCATAGTTCAATGAAAGTCAATATGGTTTTCATAACAAGTGTCATGGTAAGGGTGACGCGAAATTGTTTAAATATAGGGATAATTATGAGGGGAAGAGACAAATGATGCGGTCTATCTTATTGTTAAATGACAAATTGAATTTTTAAATAACACGGTGCAGTTGAAATAAATGAAATTTAAGAAATCACTACATCATTGTGTAGGTACTGGAAGGTTTCGTTAACAGCATCCGATTCCGTGCCGTTCGTGCTCTATATTTTTCCAGTAAAGTAGTTTTTGCTAGCTTTTCTTAAGAAATTTTAATTTAAAAAACTTTCTACAGGTTTTACAACTATGAGGATGGATTTCGCAATGGTTATTGTTTTAATAAACTAATAGGTACACATATGCATGATAAATTTTAAAGGAGTGCGTATATTCAACGAGGTAATCAGGTGCATAAAACTGATCAACTTTACCCAAGGAACATAGGTCCAAATCTGGAATATGGAAAATGAATTTTTCATACTAAGTGACAGGTCATGTGACTTATGTTTGTGTGAAAAGTTGTTGCGTTTCATGCACCTGATTACCTACCTCGTTGAATATACGCACTCCTTTTATTAGTATATCTTTACTCTCGAATTAGTAAATTAAAATAGTTCCTCGTGATTCGGAATATATTATTGAAAAAAAAATGAGGTTTGTCAATTTTGAGCGGTATCATTAACAAAGAATTTGGCCTAGAGTTAGGTTTAAGAGAACGAAACGTCACAATACCAATAACAATTTGTCGGAATTAAAATCGAGAGTAGACCCACTGGTCTGTGAAAAATATTCATACCATTATAGTAGGTACCTACCTATATTGTTATTCCCCCGAATCCGCTCCATAGGTATCCTTAAATAAATGTACAAACAACGTGGGCTGTTTAATTTGGGCATAGTTATTGTGAAGTTCACATCAAAGCGTCGCCCGATATGAAATTATTTCATAAACTGATTCCCTTTGATCTCTGCGGGGGGTCAGGCGCGAGCGAGAGATATGCGCGGGTTCCCGATATGGAATTATTACGTATTTTTACGAAAGTTCGTGAACCCACGTGTAACTAGCATTTATTTTGATTTGTTTATTTATTTGCTTCAGCTTACCTCTAGGTTTAACAAGAATACTAGTAGTAATGTGCGACCAGTATTGCTAGTAATACTTTATTTTTTAGTGACAATTATATAATTTTCATTTTAGTATATAAACGTATCAAGTCTCTTCTTGGTTTTCTTGATAAGAGTAGAGCATACATCTTATTACGATAGTTATATAAATAAAGCTCATTTTTTTTTTACGATGAAAGACACTTCGCAAAAAGTTAGTTTTATTTTCAATGTACAGCCTACCTTACTTACTCTATTATTAATGTTACGTATCCTATTATTTTTATTTTATTGGGAAAACAAACAATTGTACAATGTGTCTTATATCTAATTACATATTTATTATTTATACCTTATTCAAAAGATACTGTACCAAGTTAAGATAATGTTATCATTATTTGCTTAGCCTTTTCCCACAAGCTATGTTGAGGGCTTCTAGTCTTACCGGTTTTAGCTGGACCTTACACTCTGTTTTTTAATCCTGGAGATTAAATTGACAAGTGCAAATGTCAAAACTGACGTAAAAGCTATTGGAATCATATCTTATGTCATTTTGGCATTTTCACTTGTCAATTTAGTCTCCAGGAATGAAAACAGGCTGTTGTTACTTTTATGAAATATATTAACGATCCCGAATATGATGGTGAAAGAAATATAAAATGGTCCTCGTGATGAGCAAGCTCACGGAACCCCAAATATATCCAATAACAGGGTGCGGCGCGGCAAAGCATACCGCGGCTCGGGGTTGCCGCACACAAATATTATTTAATTCTCTTATATTTCAATATTCTCGTATTTTTCTTTATTGACGATAAATTGTAAAACGTCGGGAACTAAAATAAAAAAAAAGCGATAGAATCATAAAATAACATATTAATTTAACGAAGAAATTAAGCTCATCCGAAATATACAGGATACTTTCTAAAAGGAGTGCGTGTATGCCGTGTATGCATAATATTAAGCTTGGCAGCAACATATCTAATTATTTTATTACATTCCGGGACTTACGCGATAAATATTCACAATTTCACACGCGTTATGAATTTAGCCAAGCGGCCATCTTTAAAATAATTTGTATCTATTATAATTGTTTAAAGCATTTTCGTTACAGGATAATGTGATAAAGTGATGCCATGTTCTCACAATATAATCTGGCTATTCTGAGAACGTGCGTAAGTAAACCGAATAACAAATAATAATAAATAAATAAATGTGGACAACATCACGTACATTGCTCCGAATCCAAAGTAAGTAGCTAAGGCACTTGTGTTATGGAATCAGAGACAACGAAGGTACCACAAACACCCAGACGCAAGACAATGTAGAAAAGTGTTTTTCTACATTGACCCGACCGGGGATCGAACCCGGGACCTCAGAGCCGGCGACACCTTGAAAACCGGTGTGTACGCCACTCAGCCACGGAGGTCGTGAAAAAATGTCGTCGAATAAAATAATATATGTAAAGGGTGTCCAGCGGAAAATTTTCAAGTTTAAATAGTCATTGCTCGTGAACTAGCGGGATGAGGTAAGTGGGGAGGGTACCGTTCGATGCGCGTGATTTGCGGATTTTTCAGTCAGGATAAATCACTGGTCGGGAGCGCACCTTGCGTTCGCGGTTGAGCAGTACTTAAAGTGCGGCGATTCACTGGTACATGCGGGTCGCGCTTTTTGTACGCACTTCAATAATCGACGAATAAGTGATGAGCCGAGTACGCAACTTATCTGCTCGTGGGTTCAAAAGTTCAGACCAGAAGGGAAGGGATTAGAGAGAAGGTAAGTTGCGTAATCGGCCCATCACTTATTCGTCGAATATTGAAGTGAGTACAAAAAGCGCGACGCGCATGTACCAGTGAATCGCCGCACTTTAAGTACTGCTCAACCGCGAACGCAAGGTGCGCTCCCGACCAGTGATTTATCCTGACTGAAAAATCCGCAAATCACGCGCATCGAACGGTACCCTCCCCACTTACCTCACCCCGCTAGGTTACGAGCAATGACTATTTAAACTTGAAAATTTTCCGCTGGACACCCTTTATTTCTATAATAATATCTAAATACCTAGATAATAGTACTTACTAATACACTTAACGTTATTTTTTCACACGTACCGCTTTGTGTTTCTCGCTTCTTGTATCATTCATTGTTATTGCATCTAATGTTTGTCAAATAGCCCCGATTCTGTTGAACACATACTAAACTAATTTTAGTCCAATGTTATCTTCAATGTTTTTCACTTGTACGTATTTAGAAAAACACAGAGGAAATTTAGAACTGTCAAATTTAGTTCCGTCTAAAATTCGCATACAAAGGGGAATGCCAATTTTAGGCCCAGAGATGCACATGGTATTGGTTTCCCTAAAAAAATATGTTTATATTTTTCCCACGTCATCCACATATTCATTAGTCTGTGCAAGACCGCAACATTTTTTTGAAAATATAAAAACTGAAAACGACTAAACTAATATACTTGAATAAAAATGTTGCCTTTGCAAAAAAATGTTGGCAGGTAATTGGAATAATCAGTGATCATTTTCTTCACCGTTCATTTTCTTCCAAGCAAACATAAAATAAACATTATAAATCATAGAAATCCCCTTTTGTAATTATTATTCTTTATATTTTTTAAGATTACTAACGATAAATTAAAAACTACTTTTTTGATTTGATTGATCCATATATCGTTTTTTTTTTCTTTTTATGGCAACACCAAGTCTAACTTGTCAGCTGCCGGAAAATGTAATTGTCAAAAGCATTGCTTGTTTGTTAGATTGCGGCGACTTGTGTGTGTTTATTTTTTGGGGATTTAATTGACTACTTTTGCTCATGATTACTACTGACTCCGACGATTCTCCTATACCTGACGACATCGGCTTGATTATGGATTCTGCTCCAGCTACTCATGACGACATTGGCGACAACTTGGATTTGATATTAGATGCTTCGACCGACGAACCCGGATGATGATTTGGATGATGTTTTAGTGGTGTATGAAGATTAAAACTACAATGTGTGTTATATTATTTGATTCCCAGTTAATTATGCTCATTAATAAATTAAAATAATGTAATAAGTGATATTTAACTTAACCGGTGCTAATGAAATATAAGAATCTTATAACTTTAAAATACCAAGTTTTTTTGTAATCAATTCGTTTACTAATTAGTTATTTGAATTGCCCCCTATTATAATCATGAATTGTTATATGTGTGCACACTGGGCCTAAGTTACTATGGCGACTTGGCATGCCCCTTTGCCGACAAGTAAAAACGTGTGCTCTACAAACACTGTGATGTTCACGGCGAATACTAGTTTGACATTTCTAAGTTAGTTGTCATCTGTTGCTGTCCTTTTCTCACGTTTTATGTTAGTAAAAGATAGGAATGGTTTAAATTTAGTTTAGTGTGCGTACAGAGGAATCAGCACCAATATTGTATTATGTTTGAGAAATGAATGTATTTAACCATATTTATAGATGCCGCGTCCACAGCTGTATGCTCCTGTGCCTCATTCACTGGCTCTCGTCGGTTCATGCCTCGTTATTAATTACAACGTTATTAATTAGTAGTTAGTAATTGTTGTGTTTGTGTATTGCGCGAAACTTGTATTCAATTTTATTGTTTAGTTTTAGAATTATTATATTATTATTTATTTGTTTGACAATCATTAATCGTTCACATTTATTATACTTTGAACATTGTATTTACCATAACTATTTCATTTGAATAAAGAAGAAATAACACTATTTATCTATAAAAACTATGAATAAGCAAAACCTATCTACTTACAAGAAAATAGAGTTTTACTTTTATAATTAAATACACAATTTTCGAATTTAAACAGTAAGTATAAATATATCTTCAAATATTGTAATTTTAAATATCCATTAAACAAAATTAGTTTGTAAAAAAAGAACAAATAAAAATTAAATCACCCGCCATGACACTTGACCAAAAACAATTTTAATTGTTTTCACGGCACGTGTTGCCACTCTAGCAACATGTTTTCGCCTATAATCGGGGTAATTTGAGCGCGGGGAGGGGTCGGGGGGCGTCCCACAATGGATGACAAATTGCCTGACGACAAAGGACCACGGTTTATTGGGCTCCGTTATGAGGGTACCGGCGTGTTTCACGAACAAGGGTGGCGAGGAGTCGCCTTACTACTAAATATCTAGAAAAGGTATCAAAAGTACAACGCGCGGCCACATGATCGCAAGTCCTATAACAAGCGTTAAAAGTACATAATAATATACAAGTGGTTACTTTAACTTCTAGATTTTTTATTTAATCTTACAGCCCTTACAGGTTAGTCTGTTGCCTGACTCCCTTATGAGGTATATGAGTTAACCTTATAGATATAATTACAATATCTCCAGTGTTAATCCAAGTTTCCAAATTTTTATCATTTGCAAATGAAACATCTGTTTTAAGAGCAGCTTCATAGTTCAAGAATTTTACCAGTGCTGCCATCTCCATGTCTTTCCTTACTCTCCATGATACAGTAGGTGGCGCGCTCCACATTATGAGATAGTGAGCTGCGTCGGTTATTGCCGCCAGCAATATGCCAGTTATTTTACCGATCTACGTATTTACATCGCAAATTACCCGCGAGTGACATAAATTCAAGAATTGAATGACGGGCCTGTTGGTCTAGTGGTTAGTGACCCTGACTGCTAAGCCGGAGGTCGTTTCGATTCCCACCCAGGACAAATCTTTGTGTGATGAGCACGATCATTTGTTCTGTGTCTGGGTGTAATTTATCTATAATATGCATGTATTTAGAAATATATAAGTATGTTTATCAGTAGTCTGGTTGCCGTAGTACAGGCTCTGCCTAATATGTATGTGTTTAAAAATATATAAGTATGTTTATCAGTTGTCTGGTCACCATAGGCTCTGCCTAGTTTGAGATCAGATGGCCATGTGTGAGTTGTCCTAAGATATTATTATTATATTAATATTAATTATGGCGCTGAATGAACAGATATCACTTACACCATATTCTGAAACGATGTTTCGCTCTGATTGGTGACTAAACAATTCCCTGATTCTGATAAACACGCACTAAACATATTTTAGTCCATCGGTATCTTTTTCACTTGTAAGTATATAATTAGAAAAGGACAGACGATAATTAGAGCAGTCAAATTTAGCTTCAACTAAAATTTTCATACAAACCCGAAAGCTAAAACGTATGCACTGAAAACAGTGATGTCCAAGGCCAAAAATTAAATGGACATTTCCCATCTTAAATGTTATCTGTTTCCGTCCTTTTCTCACAGTTTATGTTAGTATAAGATAGCAATGGTTTAATTAACGTACAAAAGAATCAGCAACACTACCTAGCAAAATATTACAGCATTCAATAAAAGGTTCTTGCCTTGCAAACCGGGGTCGAGCTCATTAAATCGTAAATATTTGTGAATTCTTGAAAAATTATCCAAGATTAATTTACTTAAATACTCGTTGAATGTACGCACTTTTTTTAAATTTATCCTGTGTGTATAATATAACGGCCTTATATCCCATTGCTGGGTACAGACACCACTTCACTTATAGAGAAGGAATGAGCATTGATCACCGCACTTGATTGCGGGTTGGCGATTACAGATTCAAATTTTAAGAATCCATTGGATAAAAATTCACTACAACTACCGTATTTATAATATAAAATTAAATGCAATAATGGAGCACTTATAACAAAAAAAGATCAATTGCATATGTCCTGCACATTCCGAACTTAAAAAGCGTAAAGATAAAATAAATAACAGATAAAATCAAATATTCACTATAAAAAAGCAATATAGTAGGGCTGTCAGTTACGGCGATTACGCCACTTAATATATGATCACAGATATTAGCAAGTGGAATTTTAATCACCGCGCAGTACAACCCTAAGTGTGCCGGTTGACAAGAATTGTAAGCTAGGGGTGCCAGTCACATCAAAATAAACCAAGTATTATCTGGATTGTTCAGTTTCAACTTTAAACTGCCATATTAAACAATTACAATAAGTACTAACTTTGTATCTCTGTATAAAACGAGTGCAAAAAACTAGTAAAAATAAAATTAATACTCCAATGTGATGGAGTGCTCAAGGGCCTCAAGCCTTAACTAAATGCGAGGTGGACATGATTTTGGTAATTTTAAAACTAGCATATTTTACATTCCCACGAATAAATAAAAGAAATGGTGCCAGCCCTAACAAACGCAGGGGTGCCACAATCGAAAAGCACATCATCCGATTGCGGACGATACTTTTTGTGTGCCCTACGAGTGTAGAACCCCTGCACTCACAGATTCATTATATCAAACAGAGGGTACCATTTTAATATTGTTGGCCTCTTCCAAACAGGGTGAGGACCATCAGGGATGTTAGGCAAGACCGTAACCGAAACTTTCTGATATCCGTTTAATAAGGTATCCGAAGCCGTAACGACGTAATGGACGGTAAAATCTATTCTACATGCTACGAATATCTCGTCATCCTATCTGGCTTAGACATTTGCAGATAAGTAGTACATATTTTCTACTATTCGTATAAAATCTTAAACCGTCTGAAAGTATTGGATATAAGAATAAATATTCCACTAACATTATTCGTATACTTGAGAGAAGTTGACTTCTGTCATTTTCTCTCAAGTATAGGAAAACAAGGCATCAGATTTTGCCGAAACTTTGTACTTAAAGATAAAATCATACCTCTCCCTTTATCCTGATGTTTCCTGAAGCCGGTATTAGCACTAAAATTAACGATAACGCTGCGGATCCCAGTTAGTCATGAAAGTATCCGAATTCATATCCGAAATATACGCATTACATCCCTAGTAAAGACACCAGTCATTGACTTTGACAATTGTTACATTTCATCGTTGGGGTGGATCAACAATTGACAAACATTGTATTATTAGTATTTGAAGTTATGATTTTAATAAAATAAGAGCAAGGGTTACAAGTGGCTTGTTTATGTAATTATTTGTGCTTTTATGTCATTAAGTAACAATGAGAGATTTTACGTCATAATTATTTTATTGCTACCTTCCAATCTCCATGCATACTTTTGATGTACCTGCAACGAAGTGCAATTAACATGGAGTACCTACTATCATCCATCTGACCTTCAGGCCCAATTTAAAATATCTTTGACTGGTAACTTTAAAAAATCTAAGTAATTAATTAAATAAATATATATTACAGGCCTTTACAACGTGCTACAAAATATTGTTTTCTGAGGTTTACGCGAATATTAGACATTGAAATAAAACTACTTTAAACGGATTCTATCGCGGTTTATTTTGACTAAAATCAAAATAAACCGCGACAGAGTCCGTTTAAAGTAGTTATTTCAGTGTTACAAAATACCCCGTAAAAATATAAATAATTATCAAAGCCAAAAATGTTGTCAACCCTTATAAGCTGTCATGTCAGGGAACCAGATTATTTAAAACAGAAATGCCTACGTACCTATTTTACCTAATAATTGTCTTTGATAGTTGACTTTAATAGTTTTTCTCTTTTGCATTTAATAAGGGGATATGCAAGTGATTACTGGTGATATTAAATGTAACTTCTTTAAAAACGAAGTGTATTAAGGGTACCTACTAACTGCTGAACGGCATCTTATATCCGTTGCAATGTACCCAACACGCGCACGCTGCACGGCTTACAACTATAGCAAAAAGTGTCGTTACAACTTTTGGTCTTAATTTTTTCCGTCTAGCCCCCTTTCGCAAAGCAGCGATAAGGAACTTCGTTCCAAATAAAAACAAATTACCTATATCTATAACTTAAATTTTTCTATTGAATCAATAAAGCAATGTTTCTGGTGTTATTTTGAAAGACTCGTAAATCCGTTGACATTAAAATTGCGCGGATTTAGAATTTATTTGCACCGCTATGCCAGATATGAGTTCGCAGATATTGGAATTATGACAGATGGGCTATGTATGGTCACCATAAACTATGGTGAGAAACGGGTGATGCTATTGGTTTAGAGGGTTAAACCATAAATAAGGTACCTATTTTATGTATGGAAAATTATGTCTTCCAACGCCGAAGATGTCATTTTTATATTTTCCATAACCGCCTTGCGGTTTTGACGCATATTGAATCTGTGTAATTCTATATTTATAATACAATTTTTAAAGGAGTAACCTATGGAGTTTCTTGCCGGTTCTTCTCCATAGGAAGGACACTTTGCAACCGTGCAACTAGTGTAATTAGATTAGTTTTAAAACTTTGCTTGAGGCGCTTTGTGGAGGTTAATAAGAAAAAAAAACATGTTGATTTTGTATTTCTTTATTATTTATTTGTCAAATAACTCTAAAACAATCGGGAAAACAAACGGATTTAAAACTAAATTAGTTGGGTACGTAGTAATGTACCTACCGAAGTAAGATTTGATAATTTGATATATTTTTTTTTAATTTTGATAATTAATTCCGGCCTATAAATGTCCCACTGCTGGGCACAGGCCTACCTGTACCTTCGGTTACCTTTTTAGGGTTCCGTACCTCAAAAGGTAAAAACGGAACCCTTATAGGATCACTTTGTTGTCCGTCTGTCTGTCTGTCTGTCTGTCTGTCTGTCAAGACCTTTTTTCTCAGGAACGCGTGGAGGTATCAAGCTGAAATTCATATCAAATACTCAAGTCTATGGTCTCTTGGAGCTGTGAAAAAATCAAACTTCTAAGTCAACGCGATCAAAAGATACTCCCGTTTATGCCGCAAATTTTCGACACTCGCAAGGGAATCAAAACCTACAGGGTACTTCCCGTGAACTCAGAATCTTGAAATTTGGTATGAAGCAACGTCTTATAGCAGAGATATAGGAAAAATTGCGAAAAGTATAAATTTTTAGTTATATCATATAATAAAAATATTTTATAATTTTAAACTTATTACCCCTTTACTCATGAACGCGTAGTGGTATTATATTGAAATTCTTAACAAATACTCAAGTCTATAATATCTTTAAGCTGTAACAAAATCAAACTTCTACGTCAACGCAATCAAAAGATACAGCAATTAAAGCCGCATATTTTGAAACTCGCAACTACTCGCAAGGGAATCAAAACCTAAAGGATACTTCCAGACGACCTGGAATCTTGAAATTTGGCATGAAGCAACGTTATAAAGTACACATATAGGAAAAATTCCGAAAATCTTAAATTTTTAGTTACATCACATAGTATATTTTTTTTAATAATCATAAACTTACTAGCTGACCCAGCAAACGTTGTTCAGCGATTAAAAAAAAAAACAGATGTTGGCCGATTCTCAGACCTACCCGATATGCACACAAAATTTCATGCAAATCGGTTCAGCCGTTTCGGAGGAGTTTGGAAACAAACACCGCAACACGAGAATTTTATATATTAGACTTGCTGACCCAGCAAACGTTGTTATGCGATTAACAAAAAGTTTATTGGTATTTTATTATAAAATTTTACACAATTCCCCATAAAAGAATTTCGTACCTTAGCCAATCTAAACCGAGATTGATCCAAATTGTGCCTATTTCTACACTCGCGAGCAAAAGTATGGAATCACTTACTTGAAATTTGCTTCGCGCAATCTGAGTACTAAATTATTCTGCTAATATTAATAAAAATGGTACCATTTTAAAGATTAAACTGTTACCTTTAAATTGATACCAAATTCATTAAAATCACACCAGTATTTAAGGAGCTATCCTGGATTAAGTGAAGGAGTTAAGGAAAACCTAAGGATAATGAAAAAATAATGAATGAAGAAAACAACAAAAATTGTGTAACAAAAACTTTAATTGGCTTTAAAATTAATTTTCAATATTTTGTGTTCCCTCCCCTCGCCCTTATAACTGCTCGAAGACGGTTCTTCATTGATCGAATCAGCTTCCGAATTGATTCTTGCGGGATACCTTCCCACTCCTCTATCAAAGCCGATTTCAGCTCATCTACACTTGAAGGAGCAGGATTTCTTGATCGGACCCTCCTCTTCAATTCATCCCACATGTGCTCAATGGGATTTAAGTCCGGGCTGAGCGCTGGCCAGTCCATTGTGGCGATACCGACTTCTTCGAGGTATTCAGTTGTGGCACGGGCAGTGTGACAACGAGCGTTATCGTGCATAAGGAGGAAGTCATCACCGATATATCCCGCGTAAGAAAGGACATGGTCCTGCAGAATATCGGTAATGTAGCGGTCTGAAGTTAGACCGCCTCCTCTTCCCCCGCCAGGCACGAAAACCAGCTCCGTTTTACCGTCGAAGGAAATGCCGGCCCACATCATACAAGAACCACCGCCATACGCCACTGTCTCAGCAAAACAACACTGTGCATATCGTTCCCCAGGCCGCCTGTAGACCCGACCTCTTCGGTCGCTGCCATGCAAACACATTCTGCTCTCGTCGGAGAACAGGACACGCTTCCATTGCTCAACCTCCCAATCAAGATGAGAGCGAGCAAATTGAAGACGTGCTTGTCGGTGGCTTGCCGTCAGTTTCGGGCCTGTGGCTGGCCTTTTTGGAGTTAAATCAGCTTGCTTAAGTCTTCGACGAACTGTCCACTCGCTGGCAGCTACTCCACGAACATTTCGGAGCTCCTGTTGGACGTCGACACCAGTCAAATGTCGATTTCGAAGAGAGGTTGACACGATAAAACGATCATCCCTCTCCGATGTGCACCGGCGCCGTCCAGATCTTGGTCTCGAGATAAAGCCACCAGTCTCCCGAAAGCGTTTATAAACTTTTGAGACACAGGACTGGCTTATGTGGAGCTGTCGTGCGACAGCCCTCTGGCTGAGCCCTTCTCGCAATAGGGCGACGATTTGGGCGGCTTCTGTAGGTGTAGTATCCATTGTCGTCCAAATTCAAGGGTCAAAATTAGCGGAGATGTGTACCGGTCAACGTTTGAAAGCAGACTGATAAAGAAAATCCGATAACACGTGCTTTTATAGGGGGTCAATAGGGCGCAAGTTGTGACCTATCAAACATATCTTTTTCCTTACTTCTTGACATAATCCAGGATAGCTCCTTAAATACTGGTGTGATTTTAATGAATTTGGTATCAATTTAAAGGTGACAGTATAAACTTTAAAATGGTACCATTTTTATTAATATTAGCAGAATAATTTAGTACTCAGATTGCGCGACGCAAATTTCAAGTAAGTGATTCCATACTTTTGCTCGCGAGTGTAGTATTAAAATTATGTCTATCACTTCTCTTCTTAAAGAGATGAAGATTTTTCCGAACATACATAATGTTTTCATATATGTATTGACAAGGTACCGTCAGCTTTCCACATTGTTATGTTATGGATTTCATTTAGCAATAAAAATACCATAACTTTTACTTATATACCTACAGGTTTGTACGGAACCCTCGGTGCGCGAGTCTGACTCGCACTTGGCCGGTTTTTTACTATGGGTATTAAAGGATCACAAATTATGTTTAGTATGCTGACTTCATCGATAGAAAAACGATTGAAAAAAGTTCATGCAGTAATATAAAATTTAATAAAATAAATAATTCGACCTTATTCAATGTGTTTATATTAAAATAATAAAATTTGTGGATAACATACGTCTAATCGGATTTCCGAATAACCAGAACTCGGTCTACCCATGTTTATGTAATCACTGCGTAGAGATCCAAATAAAATTGTTTACGAGCTAAATTGTGGACAGACAGCTTTGAAATTTGTTATTTTTCTCTATTACAGCGCAAGCTGTAGCACGGGTGAAAATTTTATTCCATTTTTCATTACTTTCACATTTTTCATTTCTTTTTGCACCCAATTCTGAAGTCCACGCAGACGAAGTCGTGGGCAGAGACTAGTAATACATATATAACGCTGATTATACATTAGTTCTTAGATATAAATTACATTATTTTATTTATCTACATGTGTACAGCTCAGTTTGGTACATCAAAACTAGAACGTTATTTAAGGTACGAAACATTTTTTGAAAGTTGGAGATCCTCCTCCTTGGAAATCAAATCTGTTAGAAATTGTATTTTAACCTAGAATACATATAATCTAGAAGTTAGAATCATATTTTGCCTAGAATTTCAAAGCAAACCATGATTATAATTCCTAAAGGTTCCTACCTCACATCTGCTTTTACTTATTCCATCTGTGGATGCTCTCTCTGAGATTTAACGAGTCTCTAAGCCAGGTTGATAGTTTTAAAGCTAGCAGTGGACTTTACGTAGAATACCACACCAGCCTATTATTATTACTGACCAAAATTATATCGTTTGTTTATTTCTCCATACTAATTTGCTGCTGCCGCGTACAATTCGTCGTTTTGCGAGAAAGAGATGAAGCAGGCGACGTCAACCAACTTTGAAAGCTTATATACTTTTATAATACATAGTGTATTCTTGTATTCTTTATTGTACACATGATAATATTTACAAAAATCAATAAAAAACAAATTTGATGTACAGAGGCGAGCTTAACTCAAATTGAGTTTTCTACCAGCAAACCTTGGAGTGATAGAGTGATTTGATTAATGTTGGGGGCGAAAGAAGTGTACAACTAGATTATACAATAAACATAAATAAAAATAGTACATATAATACACATAATAATATCAAATGTGCTAATATTCTTTTGCTCAAGTTTGTGTGTGTGTGTGTGTGTGTTGTCATAAATAATATTTCGATAGTACTCAATCAACTTCAATCATTATCGCTGTCCACTGATCGAATCGCTCAAATGTTTGAAAGTGACAATTCTAAGTCACGTGACTTATTGAAGAGAAATGTCATTTCCATACATATAATGTCTTTTAAGCGATTTCTATCATCGTTATCGCTTGTAGAAATGTACCTTGTCTTACGGGGGCTGAAGACACATTAGACATAAAATATCACCTTATTATTTAGTTACCACCTCCATTGACCGGTAGCTCTGTGGTACACAAGTATTGGACACAGATTATGATATTAAATTGTTTCATGAGAGACGTCGGCGGGGGGTAGGGGGGCGGAGGCGAGAGGGGGGAGAGTACGGCGCGGGACGGACTTGGAGCGGTAAAGGTGAGAGGTATTACAAATTTCATGTAAACAGAAAAATCCTACTAATATTATAAATGTGAAAGTGTGGATGTTTGGATGTTAATATGTTTGGATGTTTGTTAATCAATCACACAAAAACGGCTGAATGGATTTGGATGTTTAGCATGCATGTAGATGCCAAATTTAATCCAAATCCAAATTGAATAACAAACATCCAAACATCCCCCCTTTCACATTTATAATATTAGTACGATAAGTTCTGTTAATGGATATACGAGAGATGGTATAGTCTTCCAGGGATCTGAACAAATTGCAAGACTGCTTAAAGGACATAAAATTATTCGAGAAATAAGATCGGAAGCAGTAAAAAGCAAAACATATAAAAATCGTTCGTAAAGCAGGTTAAAAAATATTCGCCAAATACACAATGAAGACGGCATTGCTAATTATTTTTCTCATCACGCTCGACAGCTCCAAAGCCGTGTCTGCCTCAATCAAAGGCTTTCGCCGACCGCAAATCACTGCTAAACCACACCCCTCCAATCTGAGCGAGCCCTCAACACGCATGCGCAACACCAGCCAATCACAGCCCGCGTCACTCACCCCCAGCCGCCATACTACCAGCCACCCCAATTGACCGCTTACAATGTCATTTTTTGCGCGCCAAACCGATAGCTGCTGCCACGCCCTTACAAATTTAAAATGTGCCCCTTTTTAAATCAAAACCACAAGCCAATATCGCTTTGCAACTCGCGCCGAACAGACGCATCATACGGATATTAACTAACTAATTAACCATTAAACAAATTAACCTAATAAAATTAACTGATAATTAACAGTGAAATGTGGAATAAATTAGTGTTTAAAAACAAATAAAAATAATGATATTTAAATATTTTAATGTCAATTAAATATTACAATGATGGAACAAAGGCCAAATCCGAATCTATATCCGGCGAATTTAACGGATCTGCTGGCGGTGTCGGCGTACCAGCAGAACGTGGACCGTCTTTCGGCGATATCCGACGGCGAGGATCGGTACAATGCCGACGGTTTCACCGACAACGTCGACAGGTTCGCCGACAACGCCGACAGGTCGTCATCACCGGTGTCAACGTTGGATGACGGTGATAGCAGTCAGTCGGCATTCGGTGTGGATTTGACGGGGAAAGGGACGAATTTGGCGGGGAAGTCGTTTACAATTGCTGCAATTTTGGGACTGACGAACGCTGACGAGGATGTGATGAACCTGAGCGTGCAGGAGCGGCTGCAGCAGAACCAGCGCCAGTTGCAGAGCTACCTGTACGCGGGGCACGATGTGCAGCGCCTCAACGACGGCTTCTGCCGGAGTATGGCCGTCGCGCCGCCCGGTCACAGGCAAGGTAGGTCTCATGAGTGACGAAATGGTTGCGGTGACAGGTTGGTTTTTTGAACTTTGTTTCCGTAGTTTATACTGTTAATGGCATTGTAATAGGTACCTATCGTCCTCGAACACTTGTTTATTTGGCGTTGCCCCTAAATTATGTTGCCAACGAAAAGACAGTGTTGCTGCTGGGGATTTTGTCGCCGTATCTTCTCCACAGCTGGAGCACTTACGAAGCGGTGAAGGGTGGACGAATCAAAGTGCTGTCCTGTGCTATTTATCTTTTGACCTCTTAATAGAGCTGTGAAAAGTAGCTGTAATAATTGTTATTGGAATAGCGTATTGTACACAAATTTATGGTCGCGTTTTGCCATAATCATGGAAGAGATACCTCCTGTAACAATATGAACATCAGATGGTCATTTTTTAATTTGCTCCTATGGCTATGGTCCTAATAATCCTAAAAATCCTAAATGTGAAAGTGTGGATGTTTGGATATTTCACGCAAAAACGGCTGAACGGATTTGAATGAAATTTGGCATGCTTGTAGCCTTTGACATAGAAAAGAACATAGGCTACCTTTTATCCCGATTCCTTAAGTAGTTCCCGAGGATAAATTGAAAATTGTGTACAGGCTAAGCCATGGGCAGACAGCTTTGAAATTTGGTAATTTCTCTATTTCAGCGCAAGCTATGGCACGGGTCAAAATGTTATTACATTTTTCATTACTTTCACATTTTTCATTTGTCTTTGCACCCAATTTGGAAGTCCACGCAGAAGAAGTCGCGGGCAGAAGCTAGTAATAGAATAATAAAATAACCATTCTACCTTCTCCCTAAATTCACAAACAATTCGATACGAAAGTACATCGAAAAATTCGGTCACTTATATCATTTAAAATATACCTGTAGGTGATCTAATAAATAATCCCGAATAACAATTAAATTACAAGTTACTTCAGTCTCCTTATTTCATTATTTATCTTTGAAACTACACATTTTTTAAATATGTTTTAAAGCCGGCTCCTACTGATTTGACCAAAGTCGAATAAAAATGGCGTCTGACAATTCATACTTTCAAATAATTTTGTCAGAAATTCAATATTTATCCGAAGCAATCCGTGTTGTCATTTTACCAGACTTTTATTCCCCTTGTATGCCCTATACGAGGAATAAAAGTCTGGTAAAACGACTCTCCGCCAAACATCATGGAATAAAAATAGCGTCTTGAGAGTTTTTGTTTTCGAATACATGCATTCGACATAGGGGTAATAGTTTGTTAAAATCCTTCCTAAATCGAGTAAAATTATTATTAAGGAACGAGAATTGATCACCAGGCTCGCTCATTGCGAGGCAATTACTGGAATTCAGGATTCCTCTAGACGTTTTCACCGAGGTGCTAAGACATTCACCGGAATAATTACATATGTCTTAGGATATTTTTTAAAGTATTTAATACATAGGTAAAAATTTTAAAACCATTTTTTTTGTGAGGTCTACCGCGTAGCCTGGACGAAGGCTTTGACTGCTTTACGGGACTTTAAAAAGTCACTTTGTTTGCCTGGAATGGGTTTGAATCTGCAACCTTGGGCACACATATCCGTTCGTTAAACCTGCATTAATACTGAAAAAATCCTACTTAAATATACGCAGTATGAAAAAATATATCTAAGTGGCCTTGCAGTGAAACTTGCTAATCCTATTCCAACTTCATGTTATAGCTTAAATCATATTTTTTTTTTGCTCGCTAGACTTTTCCCAAGGTATGTTGATGTCGGCGAAGAAAATTTCTGTATTGGTAATGCGATTTAATACCACAGTCATAATGTGGTCCCACCTAAATCCTTTTCTTCCTTATAAAGACAGAGAGACATCATTAATGGATATTTCACTACGAGTACTTAACCTATTCACTACTATCTTAATTTGCTGAAATCTACTATTAATTTATGTAGGTATACCTATCAATATAATATTTATTTCTTATATTTCTGATAGCAACACTATCACTTACTTATACTGGCCTACTAATATACAAATAAACAAAGAGATCCCACAATAATCACAATTATAACACAGGACACCTCACACACGTCATCTGATCCTAAACTAGGCAGAGCCTGTACTATGGTGGCCAGACGACTGATAAACATACTTAAATATTTCCAAATACATACATAATATAGATAAATTACACCCAGACACAGATCAAATGATTATGCTCATCACACAAAGACTTGTTCTGGGTGGGAATCGAACGCACGACCTCCGGCCCAGCAGTCAGGGTCACTTACCACTAGACCAACAGGCCAGTCATGTAGAAGCACTTCGACACATCACAATTTATATAATTACAAAGGTACAAGACCTATTATGACAACCTCCGTGGTCGAGTGGCGAGCAGTGGTTTGGTTTCCCGGACGGGTCAATGTAGAAAAAAAACACTTTACTATATATCGCGGGTCTGGTTTCTTATGGCACTTTCGGCTTCGTTGTCTATGATACCATAACAGAAGTGCTTTAGCTACTTACTTTGGATTTGGAGCAAACGAATTAACGTGCTGTTACGGCTAAGAGAGGCGTTAACAGTTTCGAATTACTGCAATTTGAGGTAAAAAATGGTTTGGCCTGTTAAATGGCCTAAACTTTATACACACTAACACTATCCGGTGGCTCTCAAAACAAAAAAAAGATTTAGCAACCCAGGGTTCTTCAACTATAATCTACGTTTTGTTTGGTCAAATGGGGTATTCTTTACCCAACCCAATCGCAGTGCCACTGTGGAGCTACGTACAGGACATACAACACCTCCTTAATTGCGCGTCGTACACAACCACCTGTACTTACCAAGACCTAAACGAGGCCAATGCTAGAGCTGTACAGGTTACGCAATTATATACTCGTCGGATACTATTTAAATCGTGTCCATAGACGCGAAAAGAAGAAGGAGGAAGAAGATGATGAAGACTGGTATGACTCAATAGGAAGGTAGTTGCGTATTTATAAAACTCGTACGAAGTCGGATCTGCCCCCCAGCCAAGTTACATTTCTACAAGCGTTAACTATGATAGAAAAAAATATTAACTATGATAACCACAAATTAAGATCATCTTAAAGTTAATTTGCTTATCAGTATTGGGGATTAGTCTTAAACCAATCAGATTACAAGAAACATCTCTTCTTCTGCCTAGCCTTTTCCCAAGCTATGTTGGGGTCGGCTTCCAATTTTACCGGATTTAGCTGAATACCGTATTTTACATAGAGCGACTGCCTATCTGACCTCCACAACCTATTACTAGATAATATAGTATTCCATAGTAAGACTGGTGGTCAGAATTGTAATGACTTAATGACTGTCAAAGATCACTGTATGACAGTCGGGACTGGCTTAACGTGCTTTCCGAGGCACGGAGGGGTCTCGGTATGTTTACAATAATGGTTACCCATCCAAGGACCAACCGCGTCGAGCGCGGCTTAACCTTTATTATCGATCAAACCGTACGGCTTACACTTAGCCACGAGCCCCTCAGATTACAAGAAACATGTCTAATTAAATTAAAATTGTGAACATTTAAACAATACTACAATATTTGCATCTCGAGCGTAAAAAGGCACCGTTTTAAAGATGTCATCATGCCGGTCCATTTAATAGGGTTAATAAGCGAGGTTTAATTAAAATGGCGTCACCGGGTCACCCCTGCGCAGCCGGATTATTTGCCACCCTCTTTTATACGATTGATGCAGGTGGATATTGTCACAGAGATCCTGACATCCGTAATAAATAAATGTTTGTTTTGCTTAACTAAATAGATTTAAAATAATCTCTTGATTATCAATACTTACTCAAAGTATGCATTGATATACTAGTATAGTTGAAAGCGTATTTACATATTCTATGTACAACAAAAGCACAGTTTTATTACTCGCCTGTATCATTGCTAGCAATCTTTAAAAATAAATCATTTTTTTAACACATTTATCTTGCCAAGTTACGTACTGGGTACTGTACATTAATTTGTTCCTTTTTATTGTAATCTTTTTTGGAACTTTTTTTATCTCGCTTCACTTGGGGAGCAAGCTGGTGATTGCATTATGAGAGCGTAACGAAAAGTGTGAAAGGACGAGATATTTACAAAAAGTGTGACGAGAACGAAGGCCGTACGAAAAGTGTGATCGGGCGAGGCGAACGGAAGCTAAGGGGGAGATAAAGTTAGTTAAGGTAGAAAGAGAGAGAGTTATGTTTCCTATATTACTGCAGAAGCAAGAGAGAGCACACATTTTCTTTCTTTCTTTCTCTCATAACCAGTTAAGTTTCATATATCTAGGACCGTCTCGTGAACTTATCAGCATGTTTTTTTTTATATCTTCGTAAGTTTTTGATTACCTACATGGAGAAACGTTATAATACGTATTTCCATAATTCATCACTGTCGGGCGAAGACATTGTAAACACTAAAAATAATTAAGAATAGTCAATCCCATTTTACGGAGACAATTGTCAAGCATCCTATGAACTCAAGTAGTATTCGAGCTAATAAAATTGTCATTTGTATGCTATAATTTTCAGGGCTATTTTTCTTCTTCTTTCTGCCCTTATTCCATTCATATGGGGTCGGCGCAATGCGTATTTTCCTTCCATTTCTCTCTATTACTAATCATCGCGGCATCCACTCCTTTCTTTCTCATATTATGTGGTTAGCAAACTGAATAATAAAGAAAAAGTGGCAGGACTATTCCTAGATCTCAGCTCTGCCTTTGATACTGTTGAACATAAAATCCTTTTAGACAAATTAGAGCATTATGGGATAAGAGTTAATGTCTTAAAGCTTTTCAGTTCTTATTTACAGAATAGATCACAGTACGTCGAAATTAATTCAATTGAAAGCGGACATGAAATAATTAACAAATCTAAGCTTGTTAAAGTACAAAAGGGGGTTCCACAGGGCTCAGTCTTGGGTCCAATATTTTTTATTATATTTCTTAATGACTTAGCAAACTATATGTATAAGATAGTACCAGACATCAAAATGGTTATTTTTGCTGACGACACAAGTGCTGTTATAAATGATACCTCCGTAACGGACTTAGAAAATAAAGTGAATCATGCACTGTCTGCTTTTGAACATTGGTTTTCCACTAATAATTTAAAACTCAATGTGGAGAAAACCAAATGTATGCTATTCAAATCAACAGTGAGGAATAATGATAGTATTACAATAACTTCAGTGGGAAATAAAGTGGAAATTGTACAAAGCTTAAGATTTTTAGGGATACAAATTGATGCGCTCTTAAGCTGGAAACAGGAACTGGAAGCAATTACTAATGCTCTCAGCAGTGCATGCTATGCCTTGAGAAGTTTAAGAGACGAACTAACCATTGATCAGTTAAGAAATGTTTACTTTGCCCTAGTTGAGTCCAAGTTGAGGTACAGTATTAAACTATGGGGGAACAGTTATAAATACAATATGGATGCAGCCTTTGTTATGCAAAAAAGAGCCCTTAGAACTATTCTTCGCATGGACCAGACTGAATCTTGTAGAGAGCATTTCGTGAAATTAAAAATTCTACCTGTACCTTGTCTTTATATTTTGGTTCTACTAAGTAGTTTTATAAAAACCCTAGAGAAATACGAGACAAAGGAAGAAAGGGAAATTAGGGTGGAAACGCGCAGGAAAGATCTGCCAAATTATTTGCAGCCAAAATTAAATGTTGTCAAACATAGCTCTAAAGTACAGTCTGTAAAGATTTTCAATAAATTACCATTAGAACTAAAAAGTATTAATAGCCCAAGAATATTCACAATAAAATTAAAAACATTCCTATTGACGAAGTGCTACTATAGTATAGAAGAGTTTTTAAGGGACAAATATAATGCCACCGTGTAACTTGTTTATTTGTATAAAAGGCTATTTCTTGACATGTTATTCTTATTAATTATATAATTGTGTTTTATCTTCTCAGTTCTTCATATTTCTTATATTATTATTGACTTGTAACTTATATTGATAATTATTATTATGTATTCCTATATTTATTTAAGGATTCAACGGTTTACTCACGCGCATTCTCGGGAACGCCCCCGAGAATGCGTTCCCGAGAATGCGCGTGAGTAAACCGTTGAATCCTTAAATAATTATGAATTCGTCTCACGGAAGTTATTATAATAATATTCCTATATTATTGTAATTCTGTATTCGACACAAATTTATTTTTGTTCAGAATAAATAAATAAAATAAATAAAATATAATCATCTTTCACACAATCCATCCATATCTTTTTCGGTCTCCCTCTGCTTGTATACCCGTCTATATATATTACTTACTAGCTTCTGCCCGCGACTTCGTACGCGGATCCTGTTGCTTATGCCAGCGACAACAGGGTCGTCAAAATAAAAGATCTGAAACGTCTGATGTCAAATTCTAAGAGCCCGGGGACGGGAAAACAACGTGATGCGCGAGACGATTCGAGACCCTCCAGATCTTTCATTTTTGTAAGATAGCAGGAAATGCCCATCAGAACTTTTGCTCACGATCAGCTGTCAGTCGCGCATCATATTCTTCACTGGTCTCTAGAGACCTGGATGTAGATGCGTAAATGCGATGAGAATGCAGGCGTGCTTCGCGATCCGAAGAGATTTCCAGGGAGCGATTTGCAGCCTGATCTTCTCGAACAGCATCAAGTCTCTCTCGACGCTCTTCGTTAGATTCTTGGGATCTTATGATCCTCAATCTTTTAGCTGCTTTGGAACATTGGGAAAGATATGACCTCTTTCATCATGGTTATAGTTTTATTGTGAAGATACCTGATCAATTAAAATCTAAGTGACTGCAAAGTAAATTAAACGCTCAAATAACATAAGCCCGAAGGCATATAATTATATTCGATAAAAAAAAAAAAATTGGGAGTTTTGGCCAGTTGAGTCGAATTATAAATGATATACCATCGTCATCGAAAATCAGTCCTAAAGGTTATGTTATTTTATAATTATACAGTGAAATTAATGATAGCTTTGATTTCCAAGTCAGATTTTTCAAATCTTCGATTTTTATAAGTCAACAGGGAATGTCCATCAGACCGAACCACTTTTGCTAAGACGTCATTTCTATATGTGTTATGGTGTAGCCGGGCTCGTGGAGTTCGACAACAGGTGTTCCAGATCTTCAATTTTTATTCGTCAACAGAGAGTGCTCATCAGGCTGAACAACTCTTGCTAAGACGTCATTCCTATATGTGTTATGGTGTAGCCGGGCTCGTGGAGTTCCACAACAGGTGTTCCAGATATTCAATTTTTATACGTCAACAGAGAGTGCTCATCAGGATGAACAACTCTTGCTAAGACGTCATTCCTATATGTGCTATGGTGTAGCCGGGCTCTTGATTTCCACAACAGGTGTTCCAGATCTTCAATTTTTATACGTCAACAGAGAGTGCTCATCAAGCTGAACAACTCTTGCTAAGACGTCATTCCTAAATGTGTTATGGTGTAGCCGGGCTCTTGGAGTTCCACAACAGGTGTTCCAGATCTTCAATTTTTATACGTCAACAGAGAGTGCTCATCAGGCTGAACAACTTTTGCTAAGACGTCATTCCTATATGTGTTATGGTGTAGCCGGGCTCTTGGAGTTCCACAACAGGTGTTCCAGATCTTCAATTTTTATACGTCAACTGAGAGTCCTCATCAGGCTGAACAACTCTGCTGAGACGTCATTCCTATATGTGTTATGGTGTAGCTGGGCTCTTGGAGTTCCACATTAGGTGTTCCAGATCTTCAAATTTATTCTCTCAGCAGAAAATGCTCATCACGTGGAACAATTTTTGCTATGGTACCATTTTTGTATCTCTTATAGTTTAGCTGGTCTGTTGCGGTTCTGCATCAGGTGTTCAAATTTTCAAGATAAATTATAGCCTATATGTTGCCCAGACTTAATACCAATACAACAAAAAAAAAACATTCAAATCCGTCCAGTAGTTCCGAAGATTAGCGTGTACAAACAAACAGACAAACAGACATACAGACAAACAGACAAACAGACAGATTTTTTTTTTTGGATTCGTGCTCCATAACTGTTTGTAAACCCCCCTCAATTATTATTTTTTTAATATATTCAATGTACAGACACAGTTTTTTTACTGTTTTATTATATGTATAGATATATTTTCAGGGCTATTCAACGGTTAAAACCAATGAAAACCGTTGAAAAAACAATTGAAAGTATAAGAAAAATTTTAAAAGCTTTCTTATACTTTCAATTGTTTTGATAAATTTAATAACATCACAATAACATCATCATTAGTTAATTTCGTTTTCATCTGTGGCTGGGTATATAGGATAAGCATTATGGACTTTTTATCAATTAAAGCTTTCTAGCTGTTAGGGTCGCACATTACTAGTATTCTTGTTAACCCCTCGTGCTAAGCTAATGCGTGTGTTACAAATGGGTTCACGTCGGTAGTGCAATGGGTTGGTTTCAAGTCGACAGTTAAAATGATCGTAAGTCCAACGCCCTGTCCATACTAGGCTACTGGCTAGCTACCCTTATTTTTTCTACTTATGATAATAAAAGTTTTATATTACAGACAGCCCCAGGCCGGAGGTGAGGCCGCAGGTGGGCCAGCTGAAGAGCTCCAGGAGTCACTCCATGACGTGTTCCAACAGGTAAGTTCTACTTATAGAAATACGTAGTTGTGTAAACAGTTTTTACCATTCAAAGGAATGCAAATTTTTATATAAAGGCTGGAATGAACTGCCAGCTGACTTTGACATGCTTTTCTCCTTACATGATTTCGGCTATGAATAGTTGAGGCTATATTATACTTCCAATACGATACTTCCTTAATTTATATTTTTAAGATAAGTGTTGACAGCCTCTATGGTCTAATGGTCGCGACTGCCGTAAACGAGGTCTCGTTTTCGAATCCCGGGACGAGCCAAAGCCAAAAAACTGGGTATTATAATAATGAATAAATTCTTTATTTGCTCAAAATATGGTGCAATAAGGTGTTACAGAGTATTATTAGATCACAACACATTTTCACTTTGAACCCACCATTCAGTGTTCTGATCCTTTCTTATATTAATTTATTGTACCGTCCTTCTAGCTCTTGTTATGAATCTAGTAAGCAATATAAGAGTCTGTATCTATATAAAAAAAACTCAAGCTCTAAATTTCGTCTGTCCTTTTCTAATTATGTAAAAGAGAGAAAGATACCGATGGACTATAATAAGTTAAGTGCATGTGAAGCAGAATCGGGGCCATAGTCCCATCATAATCGTTTTATCGCATTCAGCTCAAACACCTGTTTTGTTGAGACCATTCTTTAATAACATGCTTGTTCCACAGTTCTGGCAGAAGTAAGAGGATACGGACGATTTTCACCCCTGAGCAGCTGGAGAGGCTTGAGGCGGAGTTTGAACGCCAGCAGTACATGGTGGGGCCCGAGAGGCTGTACCTCGCGCATGCGCTGCAACTCACAGAGGCACAGGTGACACAACAGATAAATATTCTATTCTAGAAGTGTTTCTCATAACAATATTACTGCGCAACGAGGGGTAAATAGGGGGAGGGGGGGGGCTTTAATTATATTATGTATGGAATCCAAGTGTGGAACGTCTATGTATATTTCTTCTTATACGCCTTGTGAGATCTCGTGAGTTCGTGTCAATTGTGAGAGTGCTACAGGATATATTTAACAAAATATTTTTATTCCATCGAGTTTGGTAACTAAATAAGATGTTAATCGGATTATTAGGGGATATTTTTACGGCCATTTCAAAAAACAGAAGTTATTTCTCAAAACCTTTTTTTATCCCTCTCCCTAAAGTATATTTTCTAAACAACATTTCCTTCGATCCAGGTGAAGGTGTGGTTCCAGAACCGGCGCATAAAATGGCGGAAGCACCACTTGGAGGTGACGCAGCAGAGGCTCGCGGTGCTACAAAGACACCAGCCCCACGACCGAGATGACGACATCTAAGATACCAGATTACACATAACCTTCTAAAAATAACCTACTAAAAGAGTAGGAATGTGGACACTACTAGAATTAACCAAAAAAGTGAAAAAGAAAAAAGGGGACTATAAATTGTGAAGTTAAAAGACAGTGTAAAAATGTGTTTTTCGTAATCGAAGTGAATTTTAGTGGTTTATTTTGTGTATCGAGACGGTTAAAAGTAGTTCGGATGGAAATGTGGTCGATTTGGGATTGAACTTAGAAGTGAAATGATCAAAAACTCGTAATTCGAGTCGTGAGTCGTGATTTAAGATATTACAAACAAGGATATGAAAATATAGAAAGAGGATACTATATGTTCAAAAAGAGATCGAAATTAATCAAAAACGGATGAACTAAGAGTCTTGAGGCAGGAGAAAACTTTTACTTTGAAGTGAAATTTAAGAAGGTACCTTCTTGCTTATTTCTACTATGACCTTTGCAAATTTTGCGATACTCGTATCTTTCAAGCGATGTTGCATATCGAGTTTGCAACAACTGGGGGGTTATTCTCTGAATCGAAATAAAAGTAACGTGGCATAACGACGATTAAAGTTCAAAAATCCCTGGTCGCCAAACCTTTTAAGTATTCTGAGAGTCATCGGGTAGTGTTAGTCACTTAACGAATTTTTTACTTAAAACTATAGTAAGTTGAAAGAGATATCGCCTCTCTTAGCCCAACACGCAACAGCACCTGATTGGACTTCGTGAATAAGACCCCAGACGCTCGAAACAAATGAATTTTGATAAAGTCGCCGGGAATAACAAAACTTAAGAAATTATTGTCTATAAAATAGACTGGATGAAGATGGTTGATAGGAAATCGTTCAATGATTGGTAACATTCCTAGGTACCGGATAGTCATGGGTACACAAAGAACTAACAAATAATTTAAAACTAAGTGATCTATTAAAGTGGAATTCTAATCAAAACTATAGCTCTACGTTTTTGTACAAACTTTTATTTATAAGTGACACAGTCTGAGTGCAAATACTTATACATATTAAAAATATTTTCTTCCATTCAATAATTGATTAAATTTTTACATGGAATTTTAATAATGTTAAACTAGCTGACAAACGCCTGCTCCTATTTTGTAATCTATACTCATTCGGTTGTTCGATTTTTTTTTGTTCTTAAATCTACAGAATAGGATATATTATTTTCCATTGCCTCTGTTTTTTCATGCCTGTTTTCACTCAGACTGTGTATGGACTTTGTGTAGAATCACAGACGTATTTAACAAGTAAGTGTGTATTTTAAATATATGGGGTATCTCTAAGTGTACATTGTCTAGTCCCTAAATAATAAATTCAGTTTTAAATATTTGTGTTTTTATTTATTTAACAATTCGAGAGAATTTTCAGTCTGTCTATGGCCTAATGTCTAATCGAATAGTCCAAAATGTATCGCAATCCCATATAAACTGTTAGTTTTCCTGTATGTTCCCCGGTAATATTAGATTAACACACATTGGAATTGATTTGTCTGCGTGTTATGAAAGTATTCTTCTGCCTAGCCTTATCCCAAGCTGTGTTTTCAAAAAGGGTCACTATTGATTATCTTATAATGCAATATTTAATATTGCATTATAAGCAAAAAAATAATATATATATGTATATTCTTATCCAAATAAATGCGTGACTTCATTTGATTTGAATGAATATCAGACATAGTATAGTTTTAAAATAACTCCCATAAAAAATGATGGAAGTAAAACGCGTACATTTATAATATGCAAGAAGATCATGAATGGGGAATTGAAAGGACGTAAAAATGTATAGGATGAAGTATAACTTCTACCCACATAAATCTCAAAACAACTAATAATAATACCGGCCTATAAACGTCCCACTGCTGGGCACAGGCCTCTTCCCGTATAGAGAAGGGATGAGCATTGATCACCACGCTTGCTCATTGCGGGTTAGTGATTTCAGGTTCCAATACTTTGAAATCCAGGTTTCCTCACGATGTTTTCCTTCACCGTTTGTCAATATGTCTTAGAATGGTTAAGAAAGTACATACAACTTTGAAAAAGTCACATTGGTACTTGCCTGGGTTCGAACCTGCAACTAGTGCATGCGAATCTGGTCATTGAACCGATGGCCACCACGACATTTTTCACGGGACAACTAGTTCGAATTATAGGTGTATTACGTCATAGAGTCACCCTTAAAAAGTGTTGTTGACATTTCTTGTCTCATGGTTGCATTGCAAAACTGGTTGACCTCTGAGAGATTGCATTGCGACAAGCGTGTTTAAGTAAATGCACTTCCGCATAAAGTGTTTAACTACTCTTAAAATATATAAAAATAATATCCTTAGTGTGGGTTGCACGTTCTTACTTTATCAATAACTGTCTGTCAATGTATTATTTAGGTAAAAAATTGGGTTGCACCATTTCAACGATTTTTTTTTGTTTTTTTTTTTTCAAACTATTACTAGCAATGTGGGTCGCACATAGACTAGTAATCTCGTTAACCCCTCGTGCTAAGCTAAGATACTTGTGTTACGAGTGGGGTCACGTCGGTAGTGTAATGGGTGGGATTCGAACCCGCAACCACATGGTAATAGATCCGACTGACCGCCGCTTGTATGATGATATCTAGCAGTCGCTACTTCACATGTTGATGTGACAGAGAGAGCGTGAGACTTAAAAGTGGCTTCAAACTAATTTAAAGCTTTTAAGTATTCGACCATCATAGACTTATATTAATTCTATTATTATTATAATAACTTCCGTGAGACGAAAACATAATTATTTAAGGATTCAATTCAACGATTTACTCACGCGCATTCTCGGGATCGCCCGACTAGTTCGACTCGCGTCACCGCCGCCGCCGCTTCAGCTCTTGATTAAGGACTCCTATTGAGTCTGAAAATAGTCGGGCGATCCCGAGAATGCGCGTGAGTAAACCGTTGAATCCTATAATCATATTAATTCTTCTGCGAATACCTATTCCGTAAAATGCACGTGAATTAACTCAAACAATTGAATCCAGTTTTTTACGATGTTTTGTTTTACCAGACAATTTTATTATCTCTTAGAATTAATTATTTTGAATAGTTCATAATTACACATTACGAAGTAGGTACTACGTTAACAAACAGGATATTTTTTTATGGAATGTGAATTGGTTGATTTTTCAATTTTAAGATTTCGACCTTTGTTTCTTGGGAAAAGTTGGTCAGTTTTATGCACCTGATTACCTCGTTGAATATACGCACTCCATAAAAAATTATCCTGAAGTAGAGGTGCGGACTACGTATGAAAAGTAAGTAAAAATCTATTAATTCCGTAAGTTACATATTATAAAAGGTTAGATACTTACGCTTTTTTTTCAAAACAATTCAATTTATTTGACGGTGGGTTAAAGTTCAGCCCGCTTAGACAAGGAACATTTCTACAAACCTTATCGCTCAAATGTAAGTGACAAGTCTAAGTCACGTGACTTATCGAAGAGAAATGTCATTTCCATACATCAAATGTCATAAAAGCGATTTCTATCATCGTTAACGCTTGTAGAAATGTACCTTGTCTAAGGGGGCAGGATTGGTATCCATTTTGGAAGTGTCGACTCCAAGGAACACAAAAAATTTAAGTGTAAAAATCCTCATTGCTTAATAATTTTAATTCAAAAAGTAACTCTTTCACGTTTCGCTCCTAAACTGCTGGACGGATTTTGATGAAACTTGAAATTGAGAACTTGGATCCCAACGTGGGACAGCATACTTTTATCGCTATAACCGACATCAACGGGAGAAAAATAAGTCAACAGACGAACAGTTCAGCATGTAGAAGTTTCAACTAAGTTTCTTTAAGACACCCAAAATCATGCCCTAAGTTGGTTAAATAAGGTTGATTTCACAATACGCCAGTCCAGTGAGATGCATACTTAATCTGACCTCTTACCAAATTGAGTAGTCTCGATTAGAAATATGTACATTAAAGGCATTCTAATATTCTGTAGTGAGGAAACTGTTACAAAACGTTAGACTATGACGTAAACCTGCGTGGCGGCAGTGTAAAGTCTTAGCTAACAGAGAAACTGGCCACTGGTTGCAGAATACGAACATGTGACGTCATAACTAAGGTTGGGAAACACTGTTTGTCGATATATCGATAATTTTGTTTTTAATATAACATTTATTTTGTACTTTTATTGGGGTATATCGGTAGGTCGATTACATGTCATTAAAACATTTAGATAAGTATTGTAATAAACTCAAAATAATCAGCTTAGTGAAAAAGTTCTTGGTCCTTGGTTTAAATATATGTGGTCGAAAATGAGACATTTATTATCAATATACTTATGCATTAAGACCATTTTTTACTCCATAAGGTGTAAAATACGTCCACTATAGACTTCACAGCTACTTAAATGTTAAAAGAAAATGTTCTTTGAATAATCTTTGAGTATGCAAAATTACAGCCAAAGTGCAGCAAAACATGGTCATTATATTACTGATAGCCTTGTTTCAATATGGTTCTAAGTAGTGTTGTCTTGTATTTAGTGATACGTTCAACCAATCGTTCATACTACTAACTATAGCACTGCAAATCAAAATTATAATTAAAATTAAAATACCGACTATCATAAAGTTAAAATAAACACTGAATTGACATAGGATTGCTTTATCTTTTCGAGTACAATGATCCCTACTCGTAGCGAAGATAACAATAAACTTATCTTGATGTTTTTCTCAAAAACATCCGTGAAATTGAGCAATCTGCCACTATCTTCCGATATAATCAATCTTGGCACGTAATTATCGATATCGTGCGTTTACATCACTAGTTCTCAACCGTTGCCGCTTTGTCCTCTCGCTATCGGTGCGCGCGCACGCAGCCCAACACTATTTGTTTACACTCCGTATCAACAAAAACATATTATTGTTTTATTATTCTGTTTTAAATGATAGTGTTAAATACGAAGTGATGTGATAAAGTTGTCAATATGGATTCCCAATATAACGGTAAGTGATTTTTATGTAGTATCCATTTTTATTTAAATATTATTTATATTGCGTTTTTATATGGACCGCAATAAAAATGTTTATGCCGGATACATAATATGTATAAAAAGTAGCGTTGTTAATGTGTTATATATTTTTTTTTATAAAAAAATTTTGACACACTCATACTTGTCAGCACTTTAAATACGTGTTTATGTTCTAAGGGCGAAACAAAGCGAATCTTCATTTCGTTTCTTGGTGAACTCGTTGTATAGCTACTGCCTAATATCTTCTGCTAATTTTATTCCCAAGCTATGTTTGGGTCGGCTTCCAGTCTTATCGGATTTAGCTGAATACCGCAACTTCCCTGGAGCGGGTTGTTGTACATTCGTCACAAAGTAAATTCGTCACGATAAAAAGTATGTGTAAACTCGTCACAAATCTATTTTAATGAAAGAAAATCCGCCATATTGTTTATTTCCGTACCGACAGCAGAAAAATCAAACAATAAAAAATAAAACGTCATTTCTTTATTTTTCATAATAACAGAAATTCACTTAAAAATCACTGTTCTGGTTTTGTGCGTGTTTGCGTGTGCGCAGCGTGACCTGCGTGACACACCTAATCTTAAATAAACATGTATTGCAAGTGGCTGATTTGCTTACAACATTACAATTATATGTAAAAGAATAATAAAAAGAAAATTAAATCACAGTAATAATCATATTATTTTTTGGTAATTTGCATCTACATAAAAAAAATCACAGTTTTACTTACAACTATATATATATATTTATCTATTGCAAGTGGCTGATTTGCCTGCAACATTACACTTTCCTATAACAAAAACAATAAAAAGATAATTAAATCACAGTATAAATCACATTTTTTTGTAATTTACGTGTGTTACAATTCTTTAAAATGCTGCATACAAGAAAGTTTTTTCAGAACTTCAGCCAGGGACATGTTATCGTAATTGTCCAAAAATGTTTTTTTTATTGTCCTATGGCGAGCCCCATGTATATTCCAAATAAACTCTATACTAGTGCTTTCTAACCACTGGGCTACAAAATAGTCGTTGAATTTTGTGACTTATCGTTCTGTGGAGCATTTTCCATGATGTGCACGCAAGCGTCTTCAATGTCCTGTTACTTTATATGGGCCAATGCAGAACATATGGCTAAGTGTCTCTTCTCACAATTTTTTTTAATTCATTTTCATTTCGAGCGCTAAATATCAATAACTTTGTTTTCTAACAGTACTTTATGCAAAAAATATGTACCTATGCAGACTTGTGACGAATTTACACATATTTTTTATGCATGTGACGAAAAAACTTTCAATGTATGGAGATTTCAAAATGTGACGAATTTACTTTGTGACGAATGTACAACAACCCCCTGGAGCGACTACCTATCTGACCTCCGCGCCCTTTGTGTTTTGGTGAATTTGTCAATATTTGAAAATAGGTAACAACAAGTTCAATGCACTTATTAAGTTGATGACTTTAGGAGTATTAAAAAAGACAAGTTTGAATATCCTTTGTCAATATCGATATTCCTATTAGCGTCGCATCTTAAATTACCTACCTTAAAAAAGAAATCATAGTTTGCACTAAAGGATTATAAAGAAGAATTAGAATAAATAAGTTTTATATTGTTTCCCAGGTTTATGCGAATGTGAGACATTAAAATAAAACTACTTTTACGGACACAGTGAGCTCGTATTGCGTAGTAGGTATATCGGAACACAAATCTATACATATAGGATTATTTTAAAAGGAGCCATCAACGAGGTAATCAGGCGCATAAAACTGAACCAATTCCCCAAGGATCATTGGTCGAAATCTTAAAATGGAAAATGAACTTTTCATACAAAGTGACAGGTCACGTGACTATGTTTGTATGAAAAGCTAATTTCAATTTTAAGATTTCAACCTATGTTTCGTGGGAAAAGTTATTTAGTTTTATGCACCTGATTACCTCGTTGAATATACGTACTAGTTTGTGTTTGTAACTTACTGCATGTAGTATTATAAAAAAACTTACTTACCTAATCATTTGAGTTATAAAATAGTGTTTTTTTTATTGATTATCTGTTACACTGTGTGAAATCGACGCTTTTCAATGTTGAAGGATTCAAATTCAATGAGCTATTGACTAATTTTCTGAATTTGTCCTAAGCAATGCCCCGATTTTGTATGTGTATTTTTTTATATCGAAATCAAAGATTATTTCGAATCCATTATGTTTATAAGAGCAAGTGAATATTAATAAGATTCTTACAATATGAACCCTGCCGGAGCATACGAAACTTACCTATTTCTGTCCGACTATTAAATCAGAGGAAAATGAGGATTAAATTCCCATTTCCCCCGTTCGGGACCAAGCATTCAGGGAAGATAGGAAACTAGCAAACTTTAGTCTAATAATTAAAACTAAAAAGTTATCTCCGTTTTTATAATCTCCAGACCGAATTACGGCCTCGACGGCCAATCTCAAGTGAGATCAGCCATGTACGCAGGAGATAATTATTATAGTGCACAAGTGTGTGCGCATACACAGGTGCATTCTCTGTTCCTACACTCTCAGTCCGATGGGATTGAAGATGGGACGGTTAACCGACTCTGTTTGACACAAGAACGAAACCAGTTATAATTTACTTGTCAAGTACGATCGTCATCAGAAACAATAAACGAAGATAAAAACAAGATTGACCTTCAAAGGCAAAGTAATTTGAATGTCGTGTTTCAACCTATTAATTTATAAAGACATTAAATATTAATTACGATAGAGATAGACCAAACATACAAGAAAGTTGAATACAAGAAACATACGAGCATTTGCTTTTGCAGGTCTGCTGGGAGAAATAAGTAGGTACTAGGTACTTACATCTATTTACCTTCGTTCTCTTTTGTTATTATTTTGTGTCCTTTGAAAATTTTTTTTTACATAAATTCATCATCTCCTCTCTACAGTCATCTTGTAAATCGCGGGTAGCACCGCGGGGCGAAGCTAGTATAATATTTTAAAAGATATCTAAACATGAAAATATCTAATAGTGCTGTCGGTATTTTTTCAGAGCCAGCTGAAACGAGCACCACCAGCCTGCACGCGTTATACACAGATTTCGACGGATGGGTGACCAGATTTACCGCACAACATTATAAAAGGTAGAACTATATTCAATCATTCATTCAATCATAGATTTTCGGAGATTAGATAGATACTGTGATAGGAATAACTATTTCCAATCCCTGTAAGAAAACCCTAATCGACTGCTCTTGTTTTTCTATTTCGATTTGTTTGAGTACCATATTAACAACAGTACCTACAATATTTTATTGATATTACTTAGAAATAGATTCTTTTAGATTTCAATTGAATTTCCGGCGGTGTTATGGCTAGTGCGTCGGACTTGCGATCATGGGGTTGTTGGTTTAAAACCCACCCATTGCACTACCGACCGATACCGAACTACCGACGTAACATTTAAGCATTTTACTTAGCATGAGGGGTTAACAAGAACTAGTGAAGTGCGACCAAAAGGTATCGCGGCTTGTGTCAGGTCCTCAGCGATTCTAGCAATCATATTTTACGAGTACCAATGAGATTTGCTGTAAAAACATGTGCGTGTGAACTGAGGGACCACACTGGGAATTCGCGAAATGAAAATCCTAGGATTTAGTAGTAGACTTAAAACAATTGTAGAACGAATCTGGGAATTTGTAAGCAAATATACTAAAAACTACGACCCATAAAGTGTGGTCCCTCAGTTCTCACAGACGATCAGCCAGATCTCGGAAAGTATCTTATAAAATAAGGTTTTGTGAATACAGACATTTAGTAAAGAATTTGTAAAGATATTTACTAAATAACAGACCACAAAGCATTAAAGATAAAAAAAGTATAACGACAGAACTGTGGTCCCTCAGTCCACATAACAAAGATAAATATTTTAGTGAATATTACTGAATAAAATTAATAATACCGTTATTTTTCTACATAAAGTTCTAGTAAAAGTCTTAAAACATTATGTAAAAAGAAATGGAGCTTAAATATCGAAGCATTTTGAATATAGCGATGATTAAAACTGGTCCCTCAATCCTCTCCTCCGCTGACGTATGTGCGTGTGCTAGCTTCTAGACGAGAGGAATATCAGAATATCTAGTGTACTTAACTTTTAGTAATAATTTTCTACTAAATAATAGGTATATAAAGTTTTGTATTTCTTACCTCTAAGCTGAGATAATATTATTGTTTTAATTCTATGAATATAGAAAGAGCAGTGTGACCACACAATCAAACAAAGTATAGACAGTACTATTATACTTTATTTAATATATCGTTATTTAGACGAAACGAAAACAAGGTTGTACGGTTAATTTAATTCTATATTACATGGATTATGTGTAATTAATAAAAAGTAGCTTACAAAATTAACTAATCACTTATTATAATACTTTTATTTAAGTAAGTGACTTAGACGTAGCTTAATGAATATAAGTATATTTGTTGGTCAGTACATTCAATTTTGAATTTTGACTGGCACTGATAAAAATTCTCTTAGTAATGTTCCTGTTACCGTTACCATAACAGTAAAGAACAAAACCTACAAAATCATGGGCGCATCTGAATTTCAGCATTTATTCCAGGCGGTCTTGGCCATTTACCGATGTCACTATTTTATGAATGAGCGTTTCTTTTGCTATGATGATCAACATCTCAAACTTATTGAATGTACTGACCAACAAATATACTTAAATTCATTAAGCTACGTCTAAAAGTCACTTACTTAAATAAAAGTATTATAATAAGTGATTAGTTAATTTTGTAAGCTACTTTTTATTAATTACACATAAGCCATGTAATATAGAATTAAATTAACCGTACAACCTTGTTTTCGTTTCGTCTAAATAACGATATATTAAATAAAGTATAATAGTACTGTCTATACTTTGTTTGATTGTGTGGTCACACTGCTCTTTCTATATTCATAGAATTAAAACAATAATATTATCTCAGCTTAGAGGTAAGAAATACAAAACTTTATATACCTATTATTTAGTAGAAAATTATTACTAAAAGTTAAGTACACTAGATATTCTGATATTCCTCTCGTCTAGAAGCTAGCACACGCACATACGTCAGCGGAGGAGAGGATTGAGGGACCAGTTTTAATCATCGCTATATTCAAAATGCTTCGATATTTAAGCTCCATTTCTTTTTACATAATGTTTTAAGACTTTTACTAGAACTTTATGTAGAAAAATAACGGTATTATTAATTTTATTCAGTAATATTCACTAAAATATTTATCTTTGTTATGTGGACTGAGGGACCACAGTTCTGTCGTTATACTTTTTTTATCTTTAATGCTTTGTGGTCTGTTATTTAGTAAATATCTTTACAAATTCTTTACTAAATGTCTGTATTCACAAAACCTTATTTTATAAGATACTTTCCGAGATCTGGCTGATCGTCTGTGAGAACTGAGGGACCACACTTTATGGGTCGTAGTTTTTAGTATATTTGCTTACAAATTCCCAGATTCGTTCTACAATTGTTTTAAGTCTACTACTAAATCCTAGGATTTTCATTTCGCGAATT
This sequence comes from Plusia festucae, assembly GCA_950381575.1. NCBI lineage: Eukaryota > Metazoa > Arthropoda > Insecta > Lepidoptera > Noctuidae > Plusia > Plusia festucae. The sequence continues at coordinate 3,807,522 of OX494457.1, forward strand.
CCCAGTGTGGTCCCTCAGTTCACACGCACATGTAAAAACTAGTCACAAATTGCTTATTAAAATTCTTTTATTTTTCAGATCGACATGTTTCTCACAAGAAATAAGTACGATGGATCAAAGAAATAACGGTCATCATAATGACGCCATCATTGAAAAAGATTACTTCTTCAGAAATATACTGGCGAGGCAAAGGCATTCTGCCAAAAGGCCACGTTTTAGTCTAAATAAAGACAATGAAATTTTTACTTTTTATGACCATGTATTATATGGACTTGTGAACAAGAATGGAGATAGGAGAATATATTATCAATTAATACGTTCAAAATTATAACATTAGTGGAAGATTGATGCTAATGTTGCTATTGTTAATTGTTTTAAGGCACGACAACACGCGAGCCAAGCTCAACAGAATGTACCTAGGAACTTAAATAACCATTTCTACAAGTTAAGTTTTTTAGCTTTTTTCCGCGGCCCTGCTATGCCAATTATTTTTCCGGTAATAAATATAGCCTATCCTGGATATTGTAGCATTTTAATGGTGAAAGCAATTTCGAAATCGGCCAGAAGTTTTTAAGTTTATTCGTTACAAATATACAAATCTTTCCTTATATTATGTATGTTTTTTATATTTGTACTGATTTAATGTTGTGTACGCAAATCAATTTCTTTCTTATTATTATTAGTCTAAATAATATTTTAAGGTATGTCAAATACCACAGAAGTTTTCTTGCCAAGATGAATTAAAAAATGACAATATTTTAAAATAAGTAGACTTGATTGTGTTTAGAACATGATGACAACTCTGTATGATTCGGATGTTGAAATTCCAATGTAAGCAATTGATTTCTTATCTGTGGAGCTCAACCATTCAAGAAGTTATTCCCGGAATACTGAAACACTAATTTACTTTAACACGATCTTAAATGTGTACCTGTCGCTACTTTTCATCTTGTGACAAAGTGACAGAGACAGAATGAGTCAGAGGTCTCTTCAAACTGATTATCGTTTCAGTAATTGTTCTTATGTATCTCATGCTAAGTGCTCACAATGGAGTGAGCACTTAGGATGAGATAGCTAAAAAATATAACTCAGCTATGGCGTCGCGACGCCACTCATTGGTGTCGAGAGCCTATAAATGTCCCACTAATGGGCAAAGACCTCTACCCATATAAAAACGAAACGAGCATTGATCACCATGCAGGCTCATTGTGGGCTGGCGATTTCAGATTCTAATTTTTGGAAACCATTTTTCCTGACTATGTTTATCTTTTCCGTTTGTCAATGAAAAGTCGCATTGGTACTTGCCCGGGTTTGAACCAGCGACCCTGTTCATACGAATCCGGTCATTGAACCGCTAGGGGACCACCACGACATTTTACTTTTAGTTATTGACGGCAATTAATACACTGAACAACGCGTACCTACAACGTCGCGAGTACAGCTAGTACCTATATAATATAATAAATCGTTTATTTGTACACAAAAACCAAATAGTACTAGGCAAGGACTTATGATTAAGTTGTACAACATTGTCATAGTTGAAAGTCGAAACATCTGACTCCTAAGCTAGATAAGAAGAATGTATCTTAAAAATGACATCCTGACTGTTGATGTATGAAGGTAAACATATTTTATTTTACCCTTGAAAAGACTTTCATTAAATACAAATTGTATTTAATTAAACGCTCAATAATTATAACAATACCAAGCTCAATTTACAAAGAATTTATTATGGGAATATCCTACCGGATTTATTGTATGTAAATAGTACACTAATTATAAATATTGTTAAGAAATATTATTACAGTTAAGTGAATTTATGGTGCTAATAAATGTATTTTTTTATTAAATGCCTTCGTTTATTTCATTCGTATCATAAAGGTACCTATTTAATTTTATACCTCATCTAGTAGGTATTTCCATTTTCAAGTGAGATCAGCCATGTACGCAGGAGTTATTATATAGTGCACAAGTGTGTGCGTAAACACAGGTGCACTCTCTGTTCCTTCACTCAGACGGGCCTGTTGGTCTAGTGGTCAATCAAAAAATCAATAGATCGAATATTATTATATGACGCAAGTGTGCATTCTTGGAGACTAAATAAACAATTGAGTACCTACATAAATAATTAAATATTCTTATCACAGATTTTAGGATTGAAGGATTATCACAATATAAATTTAATCTTTGTAGGTAATATGTTGTTTTTTGGCGATGGCTGTCCTTTGGAACGACCTAAAGGTCATTGTACTGATTGATACAAAACAAATGACGTAGTTACCTACTCGTTTTGTGTAGTAACGAAATATGTTTATTTTCAAACAAAAACCAATAACAGGAGAAAAAAACGAGTATGCTTTATAGTCTAAAGCATAGGTACCTACTTTTTTGTGTAGTAGTAGTAGTGTGTAGTTCTCTGAAGTATTTACTTCAATCGTAAAATCGTATGGTCTAAAGTTTAGACCATACGATTGAAGTAAATACTTTTTTACACGCTTTATATTAGCTTCACCTGTATGTTTGTATGTTTGTTTGTAACCGACTTCTTTGGGCGCGATTTTGACCCACTTTAAACGGCCAGATTTCGTTCAAACTTTGTAGATTTATCGAGGACCGATGACAATACACTATTTTAATAAAAGATTTTTTTTTAGTTTAAAAAAAACTGAAAAATCACGCTTTTATAAATAAACTAAAATAAATAATAGTTTAAAAAAACTAAAAACACGCTTTTTAAAAAAAGTGTGGGGTGCATGGTGTCAATAGTTGTAAATATCTTAAAAAGCACCCCACGCTTTTTTTTAAATAAAATATTTTTTTATTTTCTATTTTTTAGTTTGGTTTTCAATAAAAAGCGTGTTTTTAGTTTTTTTTAAGCTATTATTTATTGGTTCATAGGCCTGCACGGTGTACTTAATATACACAACGTAACTGGCTTGAGAGAATGAAAACGTGTGCTCCCACCTCTCTCTTGCCCCTACAGTAATATACAAAACGTAACTCTCTCTCGGTCTATCTTCACTTACTTATATCTCCCTCTCAACCTCCATTCGCCTCGCCTGATCACACTTTTCGTAACGCTCTCGTCACGCATTCACCAGCTTACGAACAGTCAAGAAAGTGTCCGACATTATTTTGTATCGCAGTTATTAAACTAACATTTTACAGATGTAGCAAAAAGAATTGTAGCTATAGGCCTTTTTCATTCCCTCAATTTGAATTTCGTCACCCTTATTTTAGAGCTCTGTGCTCCAAACCATTGTTTTACTTTTAATCTCTCTGTGATGTGAGAGATACCTAGATTGTGATAAGTTAAAGTTACCACCTCATTAACATTTATTGTGCGTGTTAACTACTTCGTGCATTGTAAGTTCTATGTTTTTTTTGCTTGGTAGGAATTGGTTGCTTGGTAGATTTGAATAATCCACCTAGCTAATATTATAAATGCAAAAGTAACTCGATTTGTCTGTGTGTTACGCAATCACGTCTAATCTACTGAACCGATTTAAATCAAATTTGGTACCACAGAGTACTTTTTTTTGGTACAGAGATAGTCTAGAGAGGCTCAGCTACTTTTTATCGCGAGAACCGATACTCACGCGGGCGGAGTAGCTAGTAAATACCTATATAGTTGGAGAAATATGTCGAATACAACATTTTGAAATGAAGTGTAGTGCTGACATCTATTATTGGTTTTAAGAAACACATTCCTGATACTTACCTATAATCAACCTAAGATGGCGCTGTCGCTTCCATCTAGAGAAAATTAATAATCATACCGCCTGCAGGAAAAATAGCAATGAAAGGGATTTTTGATAGCAAACATAAACTACAGTAACAAATATGAAGCGCATAAAAACAATTAGGTACAAGACCACAAGAAAAGTTAAAAAAGTCATAACAACTCTTGTAATCAATGACAATAAATAATCACAAAATAATATCGCAATTAAAGTTTAAAGTCCATTGTAAGTATATTATGCACGTGCTGAGAGCAAAATAACATTAAACATGAACAACACCAATTATTATGATGTATCAAGTTAGACTGGGCAACGTTCAAGGTGAAAATATTTAGGTACCTACACCTATAGATGGAATATAATATAAGAAATTTTGTGTACATATTTAATTTATTACAACTTATATCGTATTTATAGCTATTGTAAGTAGGCTAAAAATGGCTAAAAAGTAGGTAGGTAGTACAACAGTAGATTTATTGGTTCTTCGATATTAAATAATGTACCTATTTGTGCTTGGTAATGGTAGCAAAGTCCTATTGTTTACCTAGCACCTTAGACATAGAGCAGCTATGTATCGAAAAGCAGGGATTGGAATTAAAAAAAGAAATTAGTAGGTATCTAATCAAAATTGATAGATAGATAGACATAGGTAGGTACCTATGTCTATCTATCTATCAATAACAAACCTACCTAACACTCGTTTGGTATTGGTAGCTATAATTATTAATTAGGCACCGTAGGCTCTACCAAAAGAGTGAATCGATTTTAATTTTATTTTACAAACAAACACGCAACCTTTACATACATATTATACCGGTCTCCTTTTTGTGTTGAAAGTAAAAAAAAACATCGATGAAACAATATTTTAAAGTTTTTTTATTCCTACCTCATATTATTATATCTATTGACTTCATTTGTATGTACCTACTGCTAAATTATGCCACAAATGATGAGTGGCTCGCTAAGTTATTAAGTACAAGATTGTCAGTGGTAACATAAACACAGTGGCGCGCGGCGCGGCAGCCGCTACATGCTATAATCGAACTTGTTTTGTTAAAAACCTTTTTTTTTTGTTTTTGTTTAGAAGCGCGAATTTACATAACTGGAAAATATTGTAAGTTCAGGATTAGGTTTTACGTTAATTGGTGTAGTCAGATAGGTACTGATAAAGATAAAATAAGTACCTAATTATTGTGTTTGATAACAACTGCCGTACCTACCTATCTGCCGTAAGATTAGGACATTATTTGGAAGCAGTGTAAGTTTTTTGAAAATGAAGAATAAAAAAGAATGGAATGTGAAATCTCCGTGGGGGAATATATCTTGTAAGTAATATTGTGTTTATTCAATATTTATTACATTTTTTTTTGTGTGAATAGAAGCAGAAACATTTTTAGGTTGTTGTCAGTTGTCACAAAAATAACTTATTTGAGAGATGTCGCTAGGAAAGGCCAATATAACAATTTAATGAGTTTATTATAAGGAATATATATAGGATTATGAAACTAAATTCTTTGCATTTCATAGTATTTTACATCAAATCAGTCAACAAAAATGTAGAAATCTGTAACATTTTGATAGAATTAGAAAGTTTCAGAAACATGTGACAGTGACTACTGCTGTCAAACTAGTCCTAGTGATGGACATTCCAAGTATTAGTTACTCTGTTATAATATTTAGTGGTAAAATAATATTGTTTTATAACAGATATATAAATATTATATATATAATTCAATAAAATAATTATAAACAGTTAGAAATAAACAACTTTATGTTAAATATTTATATACATTCTAATAAGATGAATGATAATTGATTAAAATTTTAAGTATATATATAATAATTTTGTTTCAGTGGTTTCATGGGGTGATCCAAAGAATAAACCTGTACTGCTAGTTCACGGATATATGGACAGTGCTGCTACGTTTACACTACTTGTAGACCAACTACCAGATATTTATTATTATGTGGCTTTTGACATTCCCGGTGAGATTAAAAGGAAAAATATTTCTATAACAGAGAAACAGGTTAAATGTTTCTCTGTTATAGAAATAATTTCTCTATTCTCTATTAAAAAATATCACTGTGTCAACGTGTAGATGTAAAAATGATTTTCAGGTCACGGTAAATCGGATCCCTTCCCAGCTGGTCTAATAGTATCTCAGATAACTGTGGTAGAGGTGATTCGTTTGATTGTGGATTATATGAAGTGGGACTACTTTATGTGTATGGCACATTCGATGGGATTTACTATTAGTAAGTACAATTATGTTTTTTTTAATGTCTATTTTTCATTATTGCTTGATATAAAATATATTTATAAATATACGTTGGCAAAATTTATTTAAAAAAGCAAGCAATTCGAATGAACTTTTTTGCTTTTAGATGAAAATATTTTAGTTTTATTTACATAAGCCCTTGGAAAGTAAATTATTATTATTTCAGGTGTATTCTACAACCACTTATTTCCTGGCAAAATTACGAGAATGGTGCATTTAGACCCAGGCCCGCCAATAGCTACGTACTACTATGCTCACCACAAAGTTAATTATTGGTACCAGTACTTTTATGACTCTTATTACAGTGGATTCAACAGGTAAGTAAACTGTTATCATATTTGAATAATTGATAAAATAACAATGCCAATGTAAAATTCGTAACTTAAAAACAAATGAAAATACATTTCTTGACAGCGACCTATATTATTCTTTAATCTTTAGAAATATTTAATAATGTTTAAGGTGGAACGCAGGCAGTTCAAAGCGTTTAACGCTCGACGAAGCAGTGAACTTATTAGTAAGAAATAGAAGTCTTACAGAAGATCAAGCAGAAGTTGTGTTATCGAGGTCACTGGTGCCTGTAGAAGATGGGAAGTTTAAGTAAGAGTTTTATTTCGTTATCATAAGGCAAACCTACAGCTATAAAAAATGTGAAATCACAATTTATTCTATTGTTAAAGCATTTCCTTGGTTTATTTATGTATAAACCATGCATAGCTCACTACTCACGCACAGGACAAAGGTCTAATTTTAGTACTGAATATCATTAGAAATGATATGGTTTTTTGTATAAATGTATGTAAAAAAACTATGGAAAAGCTATAATTGAATTAAAAACTAAATTTATTAAATTTGATAGCAATGTTGAATAAACCTTTGATGAATGTCTTATACAATCTAGTTCTACGAAAGTCGACTCATAATGATACCGTAAATTACAGATTGTCATGGGACACAAGAATGAAGAAATTAGCTACAATACCAATCTCAGAAGAACTACTGTACACTGTTCTAACACAGCATGCACCTCCATCGCTCATAGTCGAGTCCTCGGAGAATAATTCCTCTCATGAGGGCAAAAAGTTTGCTAGAAACGTATTAGAAAAATGTAACCTAATCGTCCCAAACTTCTATTCGGTGACAGTAACAGGCGGCCATGATGTTCATATCACAAACCCTGAAATTGTAGCTCCTCATGTTGAGAAGTTCTTGAAATCGGATATAAAAATTATACAAACCTGGAAATCAAAGCTTTGAAATAAATATTGTAACGGATGTGATATTTTATTTTCACCACTTTTGAAAATAATAATTATTTTAACAAACTATAAAAAAAAGAAGTATTTTGCATTACAATAATATTCTCTTATTTTGGGATACTTTTAAAATAAGTAAAAATATTAGTTATATTTAACTGTTACTTTTGCTTGTATTCGTACACCTTACACTAGCCCGTGTAACATCACTAACATCTGATTTTGACATTGACAGTAGAATTTGTCACGGAAGAAGAGCGCAATCTGCCTGCCTATCAAGAAATTGAACTTTGATGGAACTGGAAGTTGTTTGGCTTATTGCTTATTATGCGTCTCTTTCACCCTTATACGAATGCAGCAAGTAATAATTTTCATCCAGACTGATAATGTTTAAAAATACATGCATCGGAATAAACAAACATGACAATTATTACAGGATATGAACCTGAGATATGAACGTACTGTGAATTTGTGAAATGTTGTATTTAGTGTCCTGATAACTAAATCTTTATTTACATAATTCCAAAGGTGACTAATAAGGCTGGATTAATTGAAATAGATTTATGCAAGCATTTTTAAGTTACTGTGTGGACTGTATGAAAAAGTTGATTGGTTTTGGACATCGTACTTAAATTAAAATCAATAGAGTATTCCCAGTGTTCCTAAATAATCTAGGTCAATAAAGGACTGCATACTACGTCCAGAAGGAGGTGTAAAAAATAATTTTGTGATTGTAATGGCTACCAAAATGAAATTTGAAACTGAATGGAAGATTCCTGTGCCTTGGGGAGAGTTAGTTTGTAAGTCTATTAAACTTTAGTTTTTTATTTCGTATTTTCGCAGTTTATGTGCACTGTTTGGTAAATATTTTTAGATAATCCAATTATTTTGAATTTTTTTTATAATAATAAGTGACTTAAATGATGGTATTGTTATTTTCTTTCCAGTGCGCCGCTGCGGCAAGCCGGATGGTGAGCCTGTACTCCTCATCCATGGTCGTCAGGACAGTTCCACTGCTTTTGCACCAATTTTGGAGTACATGCCCGATAACTACAACTATGTGGCTCTGGATATGCCTGGGAATGGCCTGTCCACTCCGTTGCCTGCTGGTAAGTCTGAGACATAATACTGCCTACTATAGAAATAATACTGGCCTAAATATATCCCACTGTTGGGCACTGACCTCTTTCCATGAAGGACACAGCCGATTAGTGTGGACATAGTATCGAATAAGAATATCATGTAAGTAATCTCTGATCATTCTAAGAAGAGGTTGACAGTCACTGGCAAGTAACCTTACTATTATATTCTCAATTCTTTATTGCGTACCCTAATGTATATACAGGTTGTAGGGTTATAGCTAGTTAGTCACAATTATGGACCCTGTCGGGCACAGCATATAAATATAGTAGGAGAGAGGAGGAAGAGCACTGAGTGTTTAATGTGATAATATATTCTATGTATTATTGTTATTATTAGTTAAGTTTTGTAGAGTTGTAGTACCTAATTTATTTCATGCTTTGAAAGATCACAAAGTTTCTTTATGGAATATTTCAATACAACTTCCAAATCTTTAACTATTGGACTTCCAAAATTATGTTTGTGTGGTATGAAAATTTAACCCCTATTTTACAAAATTCCTATAAAAGTATTAATGTTAATGTATTTTATAAAAGTATATTTATATGTGTTAGTTTAGATTCGCCTGCATTATCGCGTAACTAATGAACAAATTTTTCAAATCACACTATTGTTCGTGCGTTCAAACAAACTAATTCTTTATAATATTAGTATTATCTAGCTATCTTTATTAGCATTACAATGTATTATTTATCAATCTATTATCAGCTTCACAATTGATTACATGAAAAAAAGTTATGTTCACAAAAATTATCATTTATTTCTATAAAAGAAATGCTCTTTGTACGACAGTTTAATAGGGTTCAAATTACTTCCTCCATTGCACACCTATTGTATGGAGTTCCTCTTTCCTGTCTTTATCCCATTCATATGGGGTCAGCGCAATGCGTATTTTCCTTCCATTCCTCTCTATTACTCGTCATGGTGGCATCCACTCGTTTCTTTCTCATATCATCTTCACACAATCCATCCATCTCTTATTCAGTCTTTCCGCTTGTATACCAATCCACAGTCATACTCATAACTTGTTTAGTTATGTGACTATCATCCCTACTCATAACATGTCCATACCACGACAAACACTTACCTCTAACCTTTTCATTCATACCTATAGTATAGAGTTGTAGGATGATAATAGATTACCCTAAATAAAATTGCAGGAGATAATTTCTACCAGTATGATGAGTATGGCAACACGACAGTGTTGGAACAAGCCCCTGTGGCTCAGTTGCCGTACCTAGAGTTTACTAGGCAGCGGGTATTATACCATCGCATTGACGTGGATGGTTGTGAGTATATAAGAAATGGAATAAAAGCATGATGACGTCTTTTGTACTGGCAACATTTTTATGCTCTGGCAATATTCTTTTGTTTTTGCTACATTATTTTTTTGATTTTTTCATGTTGTTGTTGTCCTTTGATAAAGTATGTATTTATTTTAATTTAAAATGTTTGCTTCGTTTTGATTTATTGTGCAATTTAATCATTAACAATAACAAACTTACAAAATTTTTAATTACTGCTAGTAAGTAGAGCTCTAATTAAGCTTGTGTTTAATATTCTGGCAACATTTTTTACGATTGGTCTTGCCTGCTATGCCATGTTTTTTTCTGTTAAGAATTTTGACTACTACTAAATTACTAATATTGAAAACAGAATAATATAAAGTTGTACCTACACGGAGAGAGTTCACCACGCAAAACAAGTTATATAAATATGGACTCTAGCTGCTAAGCAAATAAGTGCAATTCAGGTCGCATAAGCGTCTAATTGCCTATCGCTATATTCACCTAAACACTGCCTGCTCTCTTTTAACATAATATAATTCTGTCGCTGTCTAGAGTTAGGGTTGTAGAGTTTTAGATATTATGTTATTATTTTGATTTGCATTTGTTATTGTTAGTTTGACATGCCAAAACCATTAGATATTTTTATGTTATACAGATTTTAGGTGTTTAACCTTAGGTTTAATTTCACATACATAATAATATGTATAATACTACCAACGTCCCGTAATTTTCAACGGTCTTTATTTTATACCCGCCCCTATTAACAAAAACAAAACTTGTTTCCGTATCTTCATTTTTGTTTTGCTTCCTTAGTAGTTTTTTAAATAAATCTGTAAAAAAAGTCCCTTAAATAATAAATCATTGAATCGATTTTAAAAGGATTAAGAGGCACATAGAATAAAAAAATCTTAGAAAGCCTAGCTCAATTCACTTGTATATGTTCTAGGTCCGAAAATCACTCGCCTTCACTTCCTGGGCGCGATGGAACTAGCAGTGAACCACCTGGGATGGAAGAAATTCATATTCATGGGACATTCCATGGGATGCGAGCAAGGTAAAGAATTATTTTTATACTCGCTGCGCCCCTATTAGATAACATTTTTTTTCGGTATAAGCCTATGAGATATAAGTATTGATGATGACAATAACAAAATTGATGTCTTGGTGGCCTAGCGGTTCAATGAATGGATTTTCGTACACAAGGTTGCTAGTTCGAACCCGCTATAGGCAAGTACCAATGTGACATTTTCAAATTTATATAGTATGACCGCACCCCGTAACAAGGTTATATCGCTCGTACGAGTACGACGCGACGTCGCTACAAGGTTTAAGCGTCTCCTCCGCGACTTACATTGGATTCGGTGCAATGTATGTGATGTTGTCCACATTTATTAATTATAGCTGTTGCTCGCGGCTCCGCTCGCGTGATCATCGGTTACTGCAAATTATAGCCTAAAGCCTTCCTCAATAAGTAGGCTATCTAACAGTGAAATAATTTTTCAAATCGGACCAGTACTTCCTGAGATTAGCGCGTTCAAACAAACAAACAAACAAACTCTTCAGCTTTATAATATTAGTATAGACTAGCTCTTTCCCGCTCTCCGCCCGCGGTCTAATTTTTTTTTTATATTTGTGATGTAAGCTATCCTATCTTTCAAGTTGAATCAAACTGCTTACGGTGTGCAAATTTGATTAAAATCGGTTCAGTAGTTTCGGAGTTCATCCCGGACAAACATCATGACACTAGAATTATACACATAATAGATTTATCGAAATATTTGTTATTCTAGGTCTATTCTACAACACGGTGTACCCCGGCCGCATCACCAGGATGATCCTCCTGGACGGGATCCCGACGCTCATGCGGATGCAGATCGAGGACCCTGAGGAGTTCCAGCGTACCTACTACGACGACTACTACAAGAATTACGCCAGGGAGAACTTCTCAAGGAAGGTCACTTACCAATCATATCCCAATATTAAGCGGCGTTAGCGTAATGGCTATAGTTGACGGGTTAGTGACCTTGACTGCTAATCCAGAGGTCGTAGGTTCGATTCCCACTCAGGACTTCTTTGTGTGACGAGCACGATCATTTGTTCTGTGTCTGGGTGTAATTTATCTATAATATGTATGCATTTAGAAATATATAAGTATGTTTATCAGTTATCTGGTTGCCATTGTACAGGCTCTGCCTAGTTTGGGATCAGATGGCCGTGAGTGAGGTTGTCCCAAGATATTATTATTATAATTAATTTACAATAATTCAATACAATTCTAGAACTAGAGACGTTCACTGCCATGTCTCTCTCTGCCCGAGTATTGTTTTTCATTCCTCCAGTTATAGTGACGCGACATAACCATCGATACTTACTGTCTGTCGTTTTATTCTCCGACGTCCTGAAGTAGTCACGAAATATAGCGTGCGTTTTGTAGACTACCGACGTGGTGTAAGAGTTTTTTTTAGGTTGATTTAATAATTTTTCTATGTCTGCAGTGCCGCACACGTTCGTCTGCTCTGCGAGCGATGCGGCGACTGCGGGACCTGAGCGAGGCGCAGGCGGAACAGCTCCTCGAGAGGAACTTCCATCCGCTGCCACAGGAGAACCAGAGGTATATAAACCAATAAGACATATACCTACTATACTACTATTATTATAAAGTATCCCACTGTTTCACGTTTTTCTTTTTTTTAAAACGACACCCGCACTAAGGAATTTAATCCTTGTGTCGCGGGGGTTTCACAAACATTCAAATCACATGCACAAACAACACCCAGACTTGGAACAGGCATTTGTGGATGACACAAATACTTGTCCCATGCGGGGATCGAACCTGCAGCACGTCGCGCGCAGTGGTAATTAGCGTGGTGACCTATACCACTCGGCTATCCGTGCAGTCATCTATCAGGCTTTCAGTGATAGTCCCCATTCTCGTTAAAAAACAACAAATTGTCTATTTTCCTTTGTTTTTTTTTTTTATTCTGCTATTCAGGACGGCAACGAATCTAACAAATCAATGATCATGATAATCGGTGCACCCGTTCACAATTTGTTTTTTAAATTATATAGATAATAATAGTTTTTTAAATACCTTGTATTTAAAAATGTAATTTATAATTGTAAGGAAATAATAATAGAAAAAACTTTATTTACACAAAACACAATTTACACTTAGTTTGTAGATACAAGGTAAGTATAGATGAGATACAAGATTTAGTTCAAAGACACACGTAATTATTTATTTTATTTAAACACAAATATATATTTTTCAGGGAGCAGGCACAACAACAGCCATCTAGCGGCAATACTTTTGAAAGAATTTTCGAGAGAGTTGATCACCTGCGTCAAACCGACCCCGAAGGGTGAGTCCAACTCGTACTTAAGTACAGCTCTCGCCAATCTTTATGGCCGCTCTGAATGTAGCCGTCGGTACGAACTCGCGCATGGTACACGCATACTACTACATACTCTCATACACTGGCACTAACGCGCGGGAGGCGAGGACGCTTGCGGGTGGAACACGTGGTGGAGCCCCGCGTACGTCCCGCTGATACCTGATGTTGTGTTCTGCGCAGCGTCATGCGGCTAGGTTCGGAGCGGCCATTAAGTTTGGCGTACCTAACTACTTTCTCATTTAATTTACTATCAATCTTGACTAGACAATATGAAAAATAAAAATCTACATTTCGTAACATAGATAATAAAAAAATATACGTTTTTTTCCTTTTGTCAAAACAATTAAATATGGCAAAGCTTACGCGCTTTGAATTTCAGGATAGTGACGTCACTCCCCAGTAAATATTGTAGGAGTCCAATGTGTACAATATTCGCCCTAGTCACGTAGTGACGTCAGGAGTCACGTGAATTTTCACTGTATCATCATAATTTTTTGCTTGAAAGACAAAAGAAAAATACGATTCAATTTTTTTTATAAATTATCACTAAAAATCGGACATTAAAAATTTCTGAATCATTCCTTTTCTCGTGGCTTTCCGTAGGAAAAGCCTGCGTCAGTCAGCAATGGACTGATATGGGCATGATAATGATTTTGTAATAAAATTCTTAATCCTGAATACTCAAATCTAAGTCGCCGTTAAGACTAATGCTTTTATTTAATTTTGCTTTCTTTGTAGCGAAAAACTAGATATTAGCGTAAAAACATAAAATTTGTTTTGCTTTGTTCCATTTTTTCTGTTACTTAATCATTTATTTATATTTACCTATGTTCCAATAAAAGCGTATTCTTAGTATGGTCCCTGCTAAAAAAGGGACGGAGACCCCAGACTCAACCACCCTTATTACAAAATTTCATTTCTTCCAATATTAAGTCTAAATTCCAGTAAAATAAAATTTGGAGACGCCAGGTGTTTCAAATTTACTGAAACTCCTTTTACAGGTACCTATCCTGGGATAACCGTCTTAAAAACCTCGCCCCTACAAATTACGGCAACGATTACTACTTCCAACTCTTCAAAACCGTTCCCCCCACATTACTGATCACAGCTAGTGATGGGGCGAAAAATGTACCAAAGAAATGGCATAAAGGGGCGTATGAGTTAGTCGATCGATTGCTAAATAACGTCGAGAACTTCCGACAAGTCAATGTGATTGGCAGTCATGATGTACATTTTACTCATCCGGAACGAGTCGCACCCCATGTCTTGAAGTTTTTGGACGAAAATAATAATAAAGTTTGCTGTAAATTGTGAATGTAAGTTTTTTTTTGGTGGTTGGGTATTTGGGTTTTGATAACTTTTAAAGTTTTTTGAATCAGAATCAGTATCAGAATGCTTTATTTGTAGTTCTGATTCTGATAAAGTTTTATGGATTACGGTCTGTTGTTTTTCGCTGTATTTCTCTAAAATTCGTAAGAATTATTTAAAATTTAATATTTCTGGCATCTAGTAAAAGATGGTAATAAAAAAGAAGATTAGTTTTTGTCTCCAATAATTTATTTGGTTAATTTGCAATTCAATTGTAGTTTTTTTTAAACGGCGCCCGCTCTATGTATTTTAATCCTTGTGTCGCGGGAGTTTCACAAACATTCAAAGCACATGCACAAAGAACACCCAGACTTGGAACAAGCATCTGTGGATCACACAAATGCTTGTCCCATGCGGGGATCGAACCAGCACGTCGCGCACAGTAGTAATTAGCGTGGTGACCTATACCACTCGGCTATATGAGATACAATAGTCTTAGTGGGTTCGGTTTCGGTCACTATGGTTCTTTAAATAATGCGAATGTAGTACGAAAGAGGATTTATGCACGTAATTTTTGCCCTAGGTCTCTGGGAGAACGCATGTGTCTTCTTCTCGGCGAGCCTGGTTTATATGAACGAGACCTTTTTACCGGCAACTTTTAAACTGTTTTATCGACACAGTTATTGATTCAACAAGAATTAACATTGATTAAACTGTCTTACCGACATAGCTATTGAGTGTACAATAGACACAAGGATAAGAATAAGAAATTATATTTGCTCAAACATTGTGTATACATACCTACATAATACAAAATGACATGCATGCAAGATCTTAAAATCCGATCGGATCACGACATGTTTTAACTGTTTTACCGACATAGTTATTGAGTTTACAATAGAACCAACATTGTATGAACTGTTTTACTGTCATAGCTAGTGTACAGTCACGAGCATAAATATGTATACACATAAATGTGTATATACAGAAGATTTTGTTGAAACTCAAAAATATATACATGATTTGAGAACTGTTATAATTTTATGTTGTTAAATGATTAAAAAACGTTGAATAAATGGTGAGTTCCTGTTAAATTATTGTTATACAATTTCGCTATGTGTATACATATTTAGGCTCGTGACTGTACAAGGACCAACATCGTTAAATGGATAATTTGATATGGATCTCTAATCCTATTTGTATCTGTGTGTCTATGTATTAAAATATTGAATTTACATTTACAGTGGAAGTAATTAAAGTTTTGAAATACTAACCGAATTGATATAGTTGTATATTATTATTTGTAACGAACTTCATTATTTATGTACATTTTGTTGAGGTAGGTATCTGTCAAATTAATTATTTGTGTAATCTATCTATATATATAAAACTCTTCCGTTACTGACTGACTGACTGACTGACAGACAACGCACAGCCGAAACTACTGATCGTAAAGAGCTGAAATTTGGCAAGTGTGTTTGTTGGGAGGAGTAGGCTACCACTAAGAGAGGATTTTTGGAAATTCCCCCCCAAAGGGGAGAAAAGGGTGGTAAATTGAAAATGTTTATTTCTCAATGGATTCACTTAAAACTTTGTATGTAGGTTCCACCAGTGAAGCAAGTGAGCATTAAGAAAGACTCCACGCGGACGAAGTCGCGAGCAAAAGCTAGTCGTTTATAAAACTTTAATTTCGGGATGTTGTTAGTTTTTTAAGCTTAGGTTTTATATGTTTGTTATTTATTTAGATACTTAGAATTTAATAAAGGCGCAATGGTAATGGAACATTGCAAAACACCTACTGTTTTTTTTTTGCCGTTGAATGTGTTTTGTAATTTAGTTATAGTATTTAAACTTAAAGACTACCGTGAATTGTTAAAACGACAGCGTAAAACCATATTTTATATAACTACTAGCTGTTTCCCGCAGCTCCGCCCGCGGTTTCGATTTTTTTTTTTAAATTGTGATTTAAACTATCCTATCTCTCAAGTTGGATCGAACTGCACATGGTGTGCGAATTTTATTATAATCGGTTAAGTGGTTTAGGAGTCCATTGAGGACAAACATTGTGACACGAGATTTATATATATTACTAGCTGTTGCCCGCGGCTCCGCTCGCGCGTCAAGTAAAGAGTAGTATTAAAGGATAGATGGATGTATTATGTGATTATCAAAGTAAGGAGTTAAAATAATAATTATAGTAAAGTAAGTAGCAAAGCACTTGTATTATGGAATCGGAAACAACGAAGGTACCATAAACACCCAGATTCGAGACAATATAGAAAAGTGATTTTCTACTTGGACCCCGTCCGGGGATCGAACCCGGGACCTTAGTGCTGGCGATACCTTAAAAAACCGGAGTGAACGCCACTCGACCACGGGGTCCCTCGTTACAGATATGTCTTAAATGGTCATTATCTTATCTACTTATCTTTTCATCTGTCTATCTTTGAGAATACCGAACTTCACATACCAACAATTTCAGCCCCTATTTCACCCCCACAGGGGGTAGATTTTCCTAAGAAAAGTAACGTATAGCCTTCCTCAATAAGTGGGCTATCTAACAATGAAATAATTTTTCAAATCGGCCCTGTAGTTCCTGAGATTAGCGCATTCAAACAAACAAACAAACTCTTCAGCTTTGTAATATTAGTATAGATAATGTGTCTATCTTTGAAAATGACACATTTCATATAAAAACTTCCAACCCTCTTAAGGATATAGATTATCAAAATTGCTGAAATATGTGTTAATTTGTATCGAACCAGAAGCACGCATAAGAAAAGGCATGTCCCTATCTTTAAAAATTAAGTTTTTAATTATAATACCTTGCAACCCCTATTTTACTCGGGAGAGGTTTCCAAAATTGCTAAAATACGTGTTCATTTAGGTATTGTACTTATTTTCGTGGGGATACTCACACACCACGTACTGGCGCCGTTGTAGTACATGCTATGTATCAGAGATGGCGCTGTATGTGAAAATGTTTTTTTTCCCTTCTTGCTTTTCTCTTGAAATTTTTCCTGAATTTTCTTTACTATAAACCTCACGGAGCCCGAGACCTTTCGAACGAATGCAAATCCGTGGAAATCGGTTCGTGCGTTCTGGAGTTATAGCGTCAGGAAGGAAAACCCGACTTATTTTTATATAGTAGAAGATGGTTTTACGCTGTGGTTTTAACACTTGGGACAACTCACACACGGCCGTCTTTTGCCAAATTAGGCAGAGCCTGTGCTATGGCAACTAGACAATTAATCCTGTATATTTATAAATACATACATATAGCCGTGGCAAGCGGGGCGAGGGCGTCGCGCATTGGCCAAACAGAGCGCTCGTTCGCAGTCCATTCTTGGTGTGCGTCAGAATGGCTGGTTGTCTGTCGCGTTGGTCTATGAGAGTTGATTCGAAAATTGCTACATAATTGCTTATATTTGCTACATATAATAAATAATTGCTACATATGATATATATTTAGAACTAAAATATTTTTTTTGACCAGCCATCCTGACGTTTGGTTGGCTGGTCACCTCCTAGTTTAAAGTCAAGCATGCAGAGTTTACCGAAATGTATTGCGTCAATAATTGCTACATATTTACTTCATTTATCTAATTCAGTTGTAACTTCAAACATATGTAAAATAAAGGATGTAGCAATCATTTAAATTATCCCAAGGAAAAGTGCCTGATAAAATAATAAACCGACACCTACATAACTAAGTATTTGCCTATATTATTTTATCAGGCACTTTTCCATGGGATAATTTAAATGATTGCTACATCCTTTATTTTACATATGTTTGAAGTTACAACTGAATTAGATAAATGAAGTAAATATGTAGCAATTATTGACGCAATACATTTCGGCAAACTCTGCATGCTTGACTTTAAACTAGGAGGTGACCAGCCATGTCCGTTTCAACCGCGCGGCCACCTCTTCAAATTTTGATGAAACTTTGCCAGGAATTAGTTGCTATTTGTTACTATACACCCCTCTCTTCCTGAATTTGTTACAATAAAAACTCAGCTGCTATGGCCAAAAATAGTTGGCCGCTAGAACCGCCACTTGCCGTAGTCATAATCTTTGATAACACAGAAACTAAATAATACGCATTGGTAAATGATGTATCGAAAGAAAGGTATTAATTTGTTGTAATTGTTACAAAAATAATAATCGTAAAAACGTAAATAAATAAAAAGTTACGCAATATTTATTTTCCAGGTTATGTGTAGTTCTGTATCTCACGATAAATATCAAATTAATAGGAGCTTTGTTTATGGACAATTAGTTGCTAATTAGTTACAGCGAATACACAAGAAAAATACTAGAAAATTGTTTTTATAAATTTGATAAAGTTGCTTTTAGTTGGCCGCTCGGATGGCAATATGCCTAAAATACAATGGCGTATATTTCGTTATTAAACGCAAGTTCAAGCTTAGTCATGGTACTTAATGAAAGGCAATATAACCCAGTTAGGATAAATGTTGCGAAAATAACGGTAAAATTAATATTTTAGGAGATATTCACTAAAATATAGTAGAAGAAACTGTATGAGAGTAGGGTGACCTGGATTACATTAGTACATAGGCAGGATTTTTGAATATAAGAGGTAAAAAGAGGTAGGTATCTCATTCCGCAGGTGTTTTATGGTAGGCGTGTTTTATTAGCGGTTCCAGAAAAAGGATCTCTGTTCGCGAAGAGCTACAAAGTGCCCTTATAGTGCATAAACAGTTTATTCGCAACGATTGATAATGTGTTCATACAGGGTTAATAGATAAAGACTATAGGTTAAAACTCGTGCGTGATGCCAGCGGGACGATAGAAAACGTTCGTATCAGCCCTCAAAGGGCCCATATAGTAAGTAAACCAAATAGATAGTATATTATAGTTAAAGTCGTGTGTAATAATATAGTTCTGGAGTTATAGCGTCAGGAAGGAAAACCCGACTTATTTAGTAGAGTAGATCAAATATATCACAGTTTCGGTGGGTAGTTTTGTATTCACGCGATGTACAACAATTTTGTACAATCTCCTTCGTTTTCAAACTAGGTATTGGTAAAAATATTTGTATATTATTTTGTTTACTTGGACAGCAAGTGATGCCAACCTGTGCCAAACTGTCTTTGACAGTTAAAGTCAGAGGTAAAACAAGCGTGTAAACGGTCTCTAGCTAGAAACCTTAGTAAATTAAAGTCGACGCTTCTTGCCAATTGCTAGTCTGTACACTACTTACATACGCTACTATAATTTGTATTAAATTAAGTTTTAGTGTGATGCAGTCAACGGATGTTTGACTTTTGTATACATTGTAGCGAAAATGGGTAAAGCTAGACGAAAACCTATTATAGAAAAATCAAAACAGAGAAGTTTTTATGAAGTATGCAGACAAATTAAAGGATATTAAATATAGAGACCCCATATTTAACACGATTGCAAATGAGTTGGATAATCGTATGACACCTGTAGCTCTTTACATGACGCTGAAAAGAAATTTCAGAGAGTTTCTAAACACTGAATGTAAGGAGCAAATGGTATGTCCATCTTCATCTTCATCATCATCCTGTAGCAATAGTCCAAAACCCTTTTCCGAAATATCACATCCTCATATCGAAAACGTCACGAAAACCTTTAAATTTGAATTAGATATTTATGACTGGAAATAAATAAACTTTTGAAAAAAAAATTAAACCGACTTCAAAAACCAAAACAAAACGTAAAAGGCACAAAATAGTGTAAAATAAACTTAGAACTATCTAAAATATTAATACAAAACTAGAAGTGATCTGTTTGAAGTCGGTGCCAAACAACAAACAACAAAAAATAAATACCTACAAATTAATACCAGTACAAATACGAGTATATATAGTCGTATTTGTTTGGCACCAACTTCAAACAGATCACTTCTAGTTTTGTATTAATATTTTAGATAGTTCTAAGTTTATTTTACACTATTTTTTGCCTTTTAGGTTTTGTTTTGGTTTTTGAAGTCGGTTTAATTTTTTTTTCAAAAGTTTATTTATTATACCTACGAACTATTGTACTTTGTAACTTTTTTTTTCTTTGTATCTCTGATGATTGTGTAAGTGTTCTCAGTACAGGAAGTTAATTATCCTAAATAAAAAAGAATAAAAAGATTTTGTTTAATTTATTTGATGTTTTAATTGTGGATTTTTTTCCATTAAACTGGTTGGCTCTAAATATCTTTTTTTCGGCATAATTTGGGTGTTATTTTACTGTTTGTGGTGTCTAGTGTGTGTCTAAGTGATTTGAAAAGGTAAGTCCACCGCCCCAGCACTCGAATAAGATTCGGACACTGGACGACTATGGAGGTGGATGACCGGCCTCCGGGCCGCCCCCCAGACCCTAATGATTTACCCCAACCCGACCCCAATTCCCAACCCAACCCCAAGATTTGTTTACTCACACTCCCGGTTTAACCGTTCCCTCGTTCTCCTTCGAGGCTATAGAATCGCAACTGCTACAAAAGCGTAAACGCGGTATTCAGGACATCAATACGGAAGGAAATACCAACGATGAGGATGCTTCTTCTGGCAAGCGTGGCAGGACGACTGCCCCGTCACTTATTGCTAGATCCAGGTATTCAAATACGGATGTGTCTCCCTTTATTGTACATGTATCGATGGTAGAGGTGGACCCTAAGGTAGGTTCGTCAATCCACCCTGTGAAGTTTGGACACTTGATGGTTAAACTTAAGATTAAAAACATTAAACAGGATGGCATTAAAAAAATTGGTAGGAACCGAATCTCGGTTGAATTTAAGGGACCTGAGGATGCCAATGCATTTTTAAGTAACACAGTTTTGCAAGAAAAGGGTTACACAACAACCATTCCAACTTTCAACATAACCCGAATGGGTGTTGTCAAGGGTGTCCTAGCTGATTGGTCTGACTTGGAATGCTCAGACAATTTATGTTCACCTTCTGGTTTTGGGAAGATTCTCAAGATTAGAAGAATGAATAGAAAGGTAGTCAATGAAGGTAAAACAGAATGGGTTCCAACTTCCACAGTAGTTTTAACCTTTGATGGTCGGACACTTCCTGAGCGTGTTTTCTGCTGCTTCAACTCCCTTCCGGTAGAGTTATATCATTTCTCAACTGTACAGTGTTTCGGGTGCTGTAAATATGGTCACACCAAAACCCAATGCCGGTCTAAACCACGGTGTTATCGCTGTGGAGGAGATCACTTTGGGGATAGTTGCACAGTAGAGGAACCGAATTGTTTGTACTGTGACGGTAGTCATAATGCAAACAGTCAACAGTGCCCCGAATACATTAGACAGAGGAATATTAAAGTCTATATGTCAGAGAAAAGCGTCTCCTATTCTGAAGCAGCAAAACAATTCCCACCTGCTAAAAAATCCTTTGCTGATGTTGTTGCATCAGCTCCCTCTACAACCCACCCAATTCAACTATCACAACACCCACGCACCATGCACCACCACCAGGCGCCCACTTCCACGTCATACAAGAAATCTGTTTTCCTCCGCCCTAAAACTCATGCTCCTCTTGCCCCAGGCTATGATCAAAGAGCTCACCAGGACATTGTTAATAGCTTCTCCTTCACATCATCTCCTAACGGCTGTGCCCTCAACAACAATCCTTCTCCCCCAAGTGAGAACACATCTACAATCGAACAGATTGTGATGCTTCTTTCTTCCCTTCTGTCCCACTATTAATTACCAGACCACGTTGCCAAAAACTTAATGAATTCCATCCAAGTCCGTCACATTCCACCTCCTACAGTGGAACGCCAGGAGTGCCCTCCCCAAAAAACATGAGATCACTCACCTAATTAACTTCCACAATCCAGCAATATTTGCTATTTCAGAGACGTGGTTAACTCCACGACTCCATTTTAGAATTCCCGGTTATAGCATGTTCCGTGATGACCGCCCAGACGGTTATGGCGGAGCTGCTATACTTGTAAATAGTTGTCTCCCCTCTTCCCCTCTCTCCCTTCCTCCCCATGGAGATGAGATTAATGCTGTGGGTATTAACCTTCTTGGCATTAACATTATCTATATTTATATTCCCACCCCTAACCCCTCTTGCCTACAATTTATTAGAAATATTTGTGCTGTCCATAAACCTGTCATATTTTTGGGTGATTTTAATTGCCACCATGCTCTTTGGGGATCCGACCATTGCGATAGCCCAGGATTAGATTTGGTGGATATATTGGACGAAGAGGGACTATGTGTCCTTAATAACGGACAAGAAAGTCGTCTACCTAGACCGGGCCAGTGTAAAAGCTGTGTTGATCTTACCCTTTGCTCTGCTAGTTTAACAGGCCAATTGGAGTGGAGGAGATTGGATCTTACATATGGAAGCGACCATTACCCAATCTGCTCTACACTCATTAACAGAACTCTTCCGCAAAGGGACAAACCACCGGTTTTGAAATACAGGATCCCAGCAGCAAACTGGGACTTGTATTCACGAACCCTGGATAACATGGTTTCGGCTTTGCCTAATGTATCCCCTGACAATCTGGATGCCTGTATGGAGCGATTTTTTGGTTCTATTCGATCGGCAGCTGATATCTCTATCCCGCTCTAGAATTCGGCCTCAGGGAAGATCTCGTCTCCTCCCTGGTGGGACCGTGAGTGTACGGAAATTGTGAAATCCCGGAAAGAGGCAGAAAAGAGATATGCTAGGAGTATGACTGTGGCGAACTTGATCGAGTATAACCGGATAGCTGCTATATCCAGGCGTCTTTTCCGAAAAAAGAAGTATGAAGGTTGGAAGAAATTCTGTTTATCCCTCTCTCCCTTAACCCTGTCTACCTTGATCTGGAAAAAATTTAAAGGTTATAGTAGCGGCTGCTCAGATGTAAATTCTCATCCAATCCCCCATGATTTAGCACTCTCATTTTTAACCAAAATAGCCCTTCCTTTTGTTCCTCTCTTGAGGGAATGTCCTTTGTCAACCGTCCCAGTATCCTCGAATGACCCCTTGGACGCGCCATTTACAATACGTGAATTAGAAGCAGTGCTCAGTCACGTCCAGGACTCGGCGCCTGGCTTAGATGGCGTTCCTTATTCTTTTTTCAAAAAGTCTGGAGTGCATAGTCGACGATATCTTTTATCCCTATCCTGAAACCTGGTAAATCCCCCGATAATGCGGACCACTACTGACCGATCGCCCTGTCTCCGGTGATCGGAAAAGTCCTGGAGCATCTAATTAAAAACCGTTTAGAGTGGTTCATAGAAAGTCGCGACCTTTTAGCTGGGTCCCAGTATGGTTTCCGCAAAGGAGCCAGTACTATGGACAGCATTGGCATCCTAGTCTCGGATACCCGGATCGCGCTTTCTAAAAATGAGTTTGTCCTGGCAGTATTTCTGGACATTTCAGCAGCTTATGATAACGTCCTCCTTTCCGTGCTCTGTAGTAAATTACGTCAGCTGAGCATCCCGGCTAAGTTGTCTCAGTGCATAAGCAATCTGCTTTCTGGACGTAATGTCAAACTCCACATCCCCGGTATGAACGTTGACTCTAGAACGGTTTGGCGCGGACTTCCACAGGGTTCGAGCCCAATTTTATATAACATTTATACTTATGACCTCCATAAGTGTCTCAACATTGACTGTCAGATTTTGCAGTATGCGGATGACCTGTGCTTATATTTGTTTGGCTCATCCATTGAACAGGTTTCGGAATCGATGCAAGTATCCCTCAACTCTTTAAACCACTGGCTCATTTCCCATGGACTTAGTTTATCAGCCCCTAAAAGTACCAGCGTAGTTTTCACTCGTAAACGAGTTATTCCAGATGTCCACCTGGAAATTGAAGGATCTCCCATCAGGGTTAAAGATCGGGTGAAATTTCTCGGGGTCATCTTGGATTCGATATTATAAAAATGAAAGACTCCAGTCTTTCATTTAAATTACGTCGCCAATAAATGTGAGAAGAAGCTAAACTTGTTGCGGGCTCTGGCGGGTGTTTGGTGGGGTGCTCACCCTTTTACTCTGAAGCTTATATACAATGCCACAATCAGGAGTATATTAGATTATGGTAGTTTCTGGCTAGAACCATGCAATAAAGTTGCAATGGCTAAGCTAGACACTATCCAATCAAAGTCCCTACGCACTGTATTAGGTTGTATGAGGTCTACCCCAACTAACGCTCTGCAAGTCGAGAGTGGCGACCCTCCTCTTCTTCTCCGTAGGCAATATCTTGCGGATAAATTTATCTTTAAGTCCTATTTTCAGTCTAACCATAAGATATTGTCAAAACTTTCCACTTTGGAGCTATTATGCAGACAGAGTGATTATTGGAGACATAAAGACCCCCCTCTGTTCATAAGTTAATTTCGTAAAATAAGTATGGTTAAAGAAAACGCCCCTATTCGCCAGTGTTCTAAATTTCCAATATTTTCCTACCCATACGAAGTGCTTAATTTTGTCCCCAATTTCCTTCCTAGCATTGGCCTAACTAAAGCAACGTGTCAGGTTAATGATAGATTTTTACACTTTGTCACTGATAAGTGGCCTGACCACTGCATATTCTACACCGATGCTTCCAAATTATCCCTAGATGGCAATACTGGTATTGCTGTCTATATACCCAATTCCCACACCTTTCTTCAGTTCCAATGCCCTGCTGAGACGTCAGTTTTCACTTGAAAGTGCATTGGAATTTTTGAAGCATGTTCATATATAGTATCACACAGCAATATTTCAAAGGCTGTTATTTTTTCCGACTCCAGTAGTGCCCTGCAGGCTATTGTCAAAAATTAATTTAAAGATAATCTCCGCAGCCCTATTATCCTGGCTATCAAAAACCTTTTGTGTTCTTGCTCCGGTAAGGGCGTAGAGGTCATATTAGCATGGATTCCGGGCATAAAGGGCAACGAATGTGCAGATGTAGCAGCAAAAACCGCGGTTTCTAGCAGAATTGCAGACAATAAATAAACTTTTGAAAAAAAAATTAAACCGACTTCAAAAACCAAAACAAAACCTAAAAGGCACAAAATAGTGTAAAATAAACTTAGAACTATCTAAAATATTATACAAAACTAGAAGTGATCTGTTTGAAGTTGGTGCCAAACTATATTACTCGTATTTGTACTAGTATTTGTAGGTATTTATTTTTTGTTGGTATATTGTTGTTTGGCACCGACTTCAAACAGATCACTTCTAGTTTTGTATTAATATTTTAGATAGTTCTAAGTTTATTTTACACTATTTTGTGCCTTTTAGGTTTTGTTTTGGTTTTTGAAGTCGGTTTAATTTTTTTTTCAAAAGTTTATTTATTTTTTCATTTTTTGTGTTCATAATATTTATTATAATAATACAATACAGCTCACCTTAGAAACGTTAAAAAATGTAAATGAGGGTCAATACATATTTATTATATAAAAAAAATCAACCCTTAACTCCTAAAACTCAAGGTTTCTTCCATCATCAGCTCAGTATTTACCAAAAGCCTTGAGGTGATGACTATTGGACGTAAATACCTAAATAGGCTCAGTAGACTAATTAAACACGTTCGACATTTCTTTAAAATTTAAGGGTTTCCTTCGATTTAACTGGGATCCCATCATCAGATCCTGACTTGGTGACAATGGGACCACCTCGGGAGAATACTCTTTCGAATACAAAAAGAATTATAAAAATCGGTTCACAATTGACGGAGTAATCGGTGAACATACATAAAAAAAAAAAAATAGTGACACGCCGAACATATAACCTCCTCCTTTTCGAAGTCGGTTAAAAACTGCAACCATTAAGTGTCTTGTATAAAAGAAAGGATTTGATTAATTCCCGTGACGTAATTTTATTGAAATTATTTGAAATCATGCAACGCGATAGTTTTAAAGTTAATAAAGTAATACATTTACTGAAATGTTAATTGACCAAATTATCTATTTTGTTACTTAAATGGTTTTGTGAAGTCTAATTTTTTTTAAGTTTGTTGTTATTTTTGTTAAATAAAGTTATCTCATAAACCGCGAGTAGAACTGCAGAGCGCAGCTAGATAGTTAATAAATAATTAATATTTACTTTGTTGACTTTTATTACGACTCCATTTGTGTCTTTTCAAATTCAAAAATGCTTTGGTTGTTTATCTATTTATTAGTTATATAATTATGCTTACTGGAAAACAGAATAATTTGATTATTAATTTTTATATATCAGTATTATAGGATCTACGCAATTACTACGCAATTTCCCTAAACATTTAAGATCATGAATTTCGAAAAATCCATTAACCACGGTACAGTCACCCTCCATGAAAATTCACGGTCACCCTACTCTCATACAGTTTCTTCTACTTTATTTTAGTGAATATCTCCTAAAATATTAATTTTACCGTTATTTTCGCAACATTTATCCTAACTGGGTTATATTGCCTTTCATTAAGTACCATGACTAAGCTTGAACTTGCGTTTAATAACGAAATATACGCCATTATATTTTAGGCATATTGCCATCCGAGCGGCCAACTAAAAGCAACTTTATCAAATTTATAAACACAATTTTCTAGTATTTTTCTTGTGTATTCGCTGTAACTAATTAGCAACTAATTGTCCATAAACAAAGCTCCTATTAATTTGGTATTTATCGTGAGATACAGAACTACACAAAACCTGGAAAATAAATATTGCGTAACTTTTTATTTATTTACGTTTTTACGATTATTATTTTTGTAACAATTACAACAAATTAATACCTTTCTTTCGATACATCATTTACCAATGCGTATTATTTAGTTTCTGTGTTATCAAAGATTATGACTACGGCAAGTGGCGGTTCTAGCGGCCAACTATTTTTGGCCATAGCAGCTGAGTTTTTATTGTAACAAATTCAGGAAGAGAGGTGTGTATAGTAACAAATAGCAACTAATTCCTGGCAAAGTTTCATCAAAATTTGAAGAAGTGGCCGCGCGGTTGAAACGGACATGACCAGCCAACCAAACGTCAGGATGGCTGGTCAAAAAAAATATTTTAGTTCTAAATATATATCATATGTAGCAATTATTTATTATATGTAGCAAATATAAGCAATTATGTAGCAATTTTCGAATCAACTCTCATAGACCAACGCGACAGACAACCAGCCATTCTGACGCACATCATTCTTGGCGGTCTTTATTTATTAAATTTAAAATTATACAACCATAGAAGCCACACATAGGTACATTCTTATTTTAGAATTTAGTTCTGAAATCATTTGACATTAGACGGGCGGACCATGACACCGTCGCTCGTCGTAAACATAACATACACCTAATAAATAAATATCATCTGTACCGAGAGCATTACAAGTTACATTTTTATAATATCAAATTCGGGGCTCGTGGCTAAGTGTAGCCGTACGGTTTGACCTATAATAAAGGTTAAGCCGCGCTCGCCGCGGTTGGTCCGTGGATGGGTGACCATTTGTAAACATACCGAGACCCCTCCGTGCCTCGGAAAGCACGTTAAGCCGTTGGTCCCGACTGTCATACAGTGATCTTTGACAGTCGTTAAGTCATTACTATTCTGACAACCAGTCTTACTATGGAATACTATATTGCCCAGTAAAGTCCATGCAAAATACGGTATTCAGCTAAATCCGGTAAGATTGGAAGCCGACCCCAACATAGCTTGGGAAAAGGCTACGCATAAGAAGAATATCAAATTAATATATTTTGTATCTTGTTCATATTTCGTTCGTCATGTAAATTATAGTTTGAAATAGGTACTTGTGTGTATTATTTATTGGGTGCTTAGTTTTTATATTTTGAATCTCTTGACTTCTGGACTTCTTGAAATATGTACGATTTAGCTGTAAATATATTCGTGTAAGCTTATACAACATGTAACAAAACCCCTGTCCGATCCAATATATTATTTAATTAATTAATTTCACTTACTCTTACACGCACACTCTTAGAGCGCTTGTAGACGTCCGTTTTTTTCACCGGGTAACGGACCGTGTTTTTTGCCGGATTCGCGGTGGTGTATGATTTATAATGAGTATGTGTACATGCACCGGAAATCGGTCCGGCGAACAATTTACGCCGGATGCACCACCGCTTCCCCTCGGCGCGACGGACACCGGACCGGTGTAAGAAAGAGCGGTCATCCACGCCAGTGTATTGGTGCGTGTTGACGCTGCCGGACGTATTGCCTGTTTTCTGTAAATTATGTGCCGTCTACCTGCATTCGTTTAAAGGTCCAAGGTAACATTCATCCGGTAAAAAAAATATATGTATACAAGGATAGCCGTTTATTGACGGTCCGTTTTCCGGTGAAAAAAACGGGCGTCTACAAGCGCCCTTACTCACACACTCTTCTCTCACACTCCTACTCACACACTCTTACTCACACACTCTTACTCACACACTCTTACTCCCACACTCTTACTCACACACTCATTCTTACTTAAAATTTTCACTTCAAAGCTGTACCTTATCTAGTTTAGTTTTTTACCAAGTTTTTTTCTATTCATCATAATTGTTGTAGATTTTTAAGTAAGCACCTGTGATACAATGATATTTTTCATTAGTACAGGTGCCGTTTGACTTTTTCTGTAATATTCAATTTATGTGAATAAACGTATTATTATTATCTCCTTTATTTTAAAATACACATATAATTTACATTTTTAAATATATACAAAAAAAAAACAATATACATTTAAAAATATAAAAAACAGTTCCCAACCGGCATCGGGAACAAGGTCCAGGCTGCCGGTGGTTAGGGCTCCAGAGAGAGGAACCTCCTCACGATACGCGCCGTGTCGAGAAGTACCGCTTTCTGAATCAAACCCTTGACCCAGACGCCTAACGAGAGCCTCCTAAGGTGTTGGTCGAGGCTCTTGGCTATTAAGCCGTTGGCTGTCACGACTATCGGAACAATGATTGCTGAGTCCACCTCCCACATGTCGACAACCTCGTGCGCTAAGTCCAAATATTTAATCTGCTTTTCTTTTTCGGCTTTCACGAGGTTCTCGTCATGAGGGATAGTGATATCAACAATCACTGCTCGGCGCTCTGATCGATCCATCACCACTATATCAGGCTTATTGGCTACAATAGTCCTGTCAGTGATGATAGATCGATCCCAGTACAATGTGACACGACCATTTTCGAGAACTGGGTCGGGCACATACCTGTAGTACGGCACCTCAGATTCTACAAGCTTATATTTCAAAGCAAGCTGCTGGTGGATAATCCTGGCCACTTGGTTGTGCCTGTGCAAGTATTCACCGTTAGCAAGACGAGAACAACCCGAAACTATATGTCTTAAGGATCGTAGACATTCGATCGCAGCGCGCATCGGATACGGACGTGTCTTGTTACAAAGTGCACCGTACGGATTTTTTATTCGCGAACAGCGCGGCTATATGCCGCTGCCCGCCGCTGTCGCTATGAGCTCGACACTCATAGCCAACGAGTTGCTGGCGTTTGTACAAAACGCCATCGATACAATGGACGAGGTTAGCATCTTGCAAATCTGCAAGACTAACTTCAAGGAGGAAGAAATTAGCAGTGGCAAGAGACTGCTGTACCAGTCGCTGGACAAACTCGACCAGATGCCGTCTCGACGGAGGGACGGAACTGAGAAGAGCGTCCAGGATATTATCACCTTATTAAAGGTGACCGACCCGGACGACGTGCCGACTTTCGTAGCGAAGGAGCTGCACAAGCTGCCCCCCGTTACTTTCGACCACGTCGACGTCACCAGGCTCCTGAAGGACATCATCTTCCTGAAGTCGAGCCTGACAGAAGTGCAGTCCAAATTGGAGGTCTCTGGCAGGACAATACAAGACTTGCGTGCTGAGGTATTGTTACTTCGTAACAGTATTTCCGTAAGTAGGTCACCTGAGGAGGCCTCTAAAGTAAACACGCGTCGCGGGGCGCAAAACGTGTCCGT
The DNA here is from genome assembly GCA_950381575.1 of Plusia festucae. NCBI lineage: Eukaryota > Metazoa > Arthropoda > Insecta > Lepidoptera > Noctuidae > Plusia > Plusia festucae. The sequence continues at coordinate 3,837,811 of OX494457.1, forward strand.
CAGCAGTTTTGCATCGGCGGATTCCGATGCGTCACCGGCTGTCATCGAGTGCAATGCCCCAGCGACCTCGACACGCGTACCCGCGTCGACACCTCGACGTGTTTATGCTGACGCTGTCGCTAGCCGGGCCGCAGCTCGCACACCTAGCTGCGCCGCACCCGTCCCCGCGCCCGCCCCGGCGCCCCCCCGCGCGGCTCCTCCACGTGCCGCGCGCGCTCCGTGCCCCGCTCCGCTTCCCGCGCCTGCTGCGCAGGTGCCACGACGGGATGAAGACGGGTTTGAGATGGTGCAGAAGAAGAAGCGCCGTTCCAGACCCGTCCCGAACCGCTGCGGCAAAGCCCCGCCCGGGGCCAACGTGATAGTGCGTGCTGCTCAGCCGAACACACCGGTGTACATCTCCCGCCTTCACTACGGTGTTAAGGCGGAGAACATCGCGGAGTACGTGCGCCAGAAGTTAAAGTACTTGCTGAGGGTGCAGGAGCTGGAGTCGCGCCGAAACGTCAACTTCAAGGCGTTTGTGGTGCGAGTACCGAACTGCTTCCTGCATCTCGTCTTGTGTGAAGACTTCTGGCCTCAGGGTGTGGTGTTCCGTCGCTTCCGCGGACAAATACCGCCTGAACGTGCAAATACGTAGTGCAAGGAAGTTTTTTACTAACATACACTCGGCGTCACAAAAATCGCACCTCTTCGAAAATAAGTTTAAAATATCTCCCGCCAGTAACGAATACATTAAACCCAATTAATATTGGTATCAATTGAAAGTATGTTTATCGACCTTTAAATTAACAACAGTTAGAATTCCTAAACACAGCAGATCTCATTAGCACGTAACGTTAAAAAAAATGTTGTCAAAATACGCATTGCAACGGCCACTAATTGCACCTCCCTACAAGGGTGTAAAACGAGTGACCCGGGTTAAATGTGGGTCATTCGCTATTCAACCTTTTAAGTGAACACACGTGAACAGCTACAGCAAGAAAAATACCCCAGAAGATGGATACCACTGCAGATGAAGCCGCTCAAGTCATTGCACTACTACAATCAGGAATGCGGCAATGTGATGTTGCTCGGCAACTGAACTTGAGTCGTTTTGCCGTTCGACGAGTGTTCCAACGCTTCCAAGAGACTGGTGGCTATATCCGAAGACGTGGATCTGGAAGACAACGGTGCACATTCGAAAGAGACGATCGCTTCATTGTTTCGACGTCTTTACGTAATCGGTTCTCCAATGCTGTTGAGCTGCAACAACAACTGCGATCAGCTCGCAGAACTTCTGTAAGCGTCTCCACGATTAGAAGAAGAATGCGGGAGAAGAAAATTGCAGCTCATAGGGCTGCTACAGGGCCAAAATTGACTGCACAGCATAGGAGAGACCGGTTGCAATTTGCCCGTGACCATGTGGATTGGACAATAGACCAATGGAGGGCTGTGCTCTTCTCGGATGAGACGAGGGTGTGTCTTTTCTGCAACGACAGGCGTCGAAGAGTGTATAGGAGGCATGGGGAACGATTCGCACAAGCCTGTATTCAAGAGACAGTGGAATACGGGGGTGGCTCGTGCATGTTCTGGGGCGGCATGTCAATCGACGGTAAAACGAACCTTGTGTGTGTTTCTCGGACTGGAAGTTCTCGCGGGCAAGGGTCGCTGACTGCTGCTCGGTACATAACAGAGATCTTAGAGGAGCAGGTTGTCCCTTATGAGGGTTTTGTTGGCAGTGGGTTCACGTTAATGAACGATAACGCCCGCTGTCACACCGCTTTAATTGTAAGAGACTACCTGCAAGAAGTTGGAATCCCTGTTATGCGCTGGCTGGCGCGAAGTCCAGACCTGAACCCTATTGACCTCCTTTGGGATGAACTGAAACGGTGAGTACGGGCACGTGATCCTGCCCCTACCACTCTCCAAGACCTCCAAGATGCCGTCGTTGCAGAATGGGACAACATTCCTCAAGAGACTGTTGTCACATTAATTAGGTCCATGAGAGAACGCATGGAAGCAGTCATCAGGGCTAGGGGGGGTAACACTAGGTTTTAAGTTGTTTTTAAGGACTTTTTTGTAATTTTATCTGATAAAATAAAATTATACTTTTCAATCATTTGCATTAGCTTGCTTTTTTTATTCCCTGGTAAACAAAAAACCAAATCCAATGATTTATTCTGAAATTTAAATAAATTGCCTTTCCAATGATACCTTATAGTCATATGTCTACCATTGATTAATAGGGTTAAAATGACTTTGAAGGGAATTCTTAAAGAGGTGCGATTTTTGTGACGCCGAGTGTAGTTTTTAAGGTTTATGTACTAACACAACTTGTAATATAATATATATGTTAGTTTGTAAGGTATGTATCTATGGGCCTTAGTTGCCTGACAATAAATGATTTATTATTATTATTAAGGACTCACCCGGACAGTGACATGCCCGACATATGTCAACTGTACCATCCTTCACGATATATTTTCGGTAGTTATTCGTCATGATAACTTCGTCCATAATTGCACATACAAACCCTTCGGTTTCTCCAAAGAGATCACCAAATCGTAGCCAAGCCACGGACGCTAGGAGATCTACATCGGGCCCATGAAGGGTCCGATAGTACCGTCCGTGTAGCTCCTTGCTTTGCCATACATCCTTGCGATCCTGGATGCTTAGTACGACAGGTTTGTGCCAGTTCTCCATGCCAAGAGAGAGCGGAGTGAGACCCTTATCCACTACCACCACATCTCGATGCATCACCTCGTCAACTTGGAGGAAATACTCCCTGAGGTTACATACCTCGCGATTATGGAGGGTCTTAGCATTCAAAAAGCCGCGACCCCCACATTTTCGCGGGATATATAACCTCATCACCGATGACCGTGGGTGATGCATTCGATTTGCGGTTAATAGTGTTCGGACTCTTCTATCCAAGGCATCTAATTCAGTCTGAGTCCACTTGAGTATACCAAAGGAGTACATCAACAGTGGCATGACCCAACCATTAAAGGCACGTACCTTGTTGCCGCCCGACAAAACACTTTTCAGTACTTTGTTTAGGCGACCAAAGAAACGCGCCTGCAATGATTGTTTCATGCCGGAAACATTGATGCCTAACGCCTCTGACATACCCAAGTATTTGTAAGTCTCCGTTGCAGAGAGTGACCTAAGGTTTATAGAATCCGAGAGCTGTATGCCCTGGGATTCCATAATCCCACCTCGTTTTACATGCATGACTGCACATTTGTCAACACCAAATTCCATTCTGATGGAATTACTAAAGCTTTCAGTGATCTTTAGTAACTTCATCAGTTGCAGTTTGTTGGAAGCAAACAGTTTAAGATCATCCATGTACAACAAGTGGGAGATTACCTGGCTTCCTCTCCGCAAAGAATAGCCTAGTCTTGAATTCTCTAGCAGCGTGCTAAGAGGATTCAAGGCTAAACAGAACCACAAGGGACTCAAACTGTCGCCTTGAAATATTCCCCGCTCTACCTTAATTGGTTCACCACTCTGTTGGATATCTCGACATCCTGGATAGTGAAGTACCGTGTTCCATTGCCGCATACATGCCAACAAGAAAGTGCGTAGAGTTGTATCAATTTTATACAACTCCAGCACCCTCATGAGCCATGTATGCGGTACCGAATCGTAGGCCTTCTTATAATCTATCCAACATGTCGACAGATCTTTTTTAGAACGGCGAACCTGTTGGCATATGGTCGTGTCAATAAGGAGTAGCTCCTTAGTACCACGAGATCCATTCCTACATCCATTCTGAGAAGCAGACATAATAGAAAAGTTATCAATATGATCGTTTATTTTTGCTCTCAAAATGGATGTAAGAAGTTTATAGACCGTTGGTAAACATGTTATCGGTCTATAATTCTTTGGGTCCGTGGTACTCCCTGTCTTATGGAGCAGATGGGTTGACCCTGTAGTTAAAAACTGTGGGAGTGACGCCGATTCTATGGCAGATTGGAATTGAGAAGCCAAGCAACTATGCGAACTCCGCAACCACTTCAGCCAAAAGTTATGCAGTCCGTCCGGCCCTGGTGCTTTCCAATTTGCCATCGGACGGACTGCATTGGCTACGTCTTGGGGGCAGATGGTAATGGCCCCCATTTCTTGTATGGGTTCGCACAATTGCTCAACCACTCGTATCCAATCACCTTCGGAATGGCTAACAGGCACCGACCAGATGTTGCGCCAAAAAGAAATGGTGGCATCATCATCCGGTCGGCGCCCATCATCCACACCTAGAACCGGTCGTTCCCAAGTCCTATATACCCATCTTTGGTCACTTTGGAAGATGCGATTCTGGTGGAACCTTTCTACCCGACACTTATACCGACGAATACGGCTTGCCCATGCACAGACCTTTTGTTTGAAGAAGTCAATGCGCTCTGTAATGCGGGCGGTATATTCACTAGGGCTAATATTAGTCCCAGCAAACGCCCGCCTTACAAAGCGCATTACTCTAGGTCGATAGTTTCCTTCTTTAAATGCTATTAATTTATCAATGAGTGCCCTAGCCTCAGCAACACGACGCTCGATCCTGCACTGCCAAGCTGGCACGGCTGGCTTTGGTCGTGCAGCTATGTTACTGTTTTTTATTTTAACATTAGCTACACGACATGCCGTAACAGCAGCACAGTACAAAATCGAGTGTGTGTCACTGAGGTCTTCACTGCTTTCAAAATAATCGGAAAGCAATGAATCTAGGGCACCCATTATAGCCTTATTGCGGTTGTGCATTGGCAAGCGAGGTAATCGGGGTCTAAGTTCGATAGGTGTCGTTCGATACTCCCGAATCACATCCTCCAAAGTACTCCTTATAATGTCACTGCACTGGGTACTTACAGATATAGCCCCATGGTCGTATTCCCCGTCGACAGGGTTGGTCGGCGGTGTATTAGCAGCTGGTACTACCGCTTGTGACGGGGTGATGACAGCGGGGCTACGCTGTACTTCAGAGCGCAAACGATCAAGTGTAGCGTCATCCAACCTATGATTACGTTGGATGTGCACCTGATCCGATAATCGTTGAGCAGACACGTTGACACCCGGTTCAAGAACCTGAAACAGAGTTAGCATTCTCGCACGGTACGCAGTGAGGTTAGTTCCCCCCTCTGTAGCCCCGAAATATGCGCGCATGACGTTCTCGTTAATACGTTGAGTCCATTTCATGCGCCGCACATCACCACCGGGAGCGGGAGCCCTGTTCGAGGCCGGTTGGCCCGCGGGCGCCAAGCTGCACGGTGGCCGGCGTCTCCCCTGCCGACGCACAGGTGTTGGCGACGTCGGCGGGGAGTAGTACTCGTCGCTGGAGCTCGACGCGACTGCAGGTGCCGGTGCTGGAACTTGGTCCGGCAGCTGCGAGGCGGAGCTCGGCGACGAGTCCGGGGGTGGTAGGCGTGCTTTATGTCTGCTTCTTGTCAACATCTCATCCGTTTTTTCATTAATATTATTATATTAGCTTGTTATTTTCAGGATGACATGTGTCATCGTAGAAATAGAAAGAAATCTTTAATTGTGATTCACTGGAAAAGTTTTTATAGGTAATCATTATTTTAAATGATAATGACCTGTTGAACTGAATTGTATTGAATAATAATTGATAAAAAATTGGTAAATTTATATATATTTAAAAAGAACGGAGTTAAAAAAGTAGGTTGACGTTGACGTTTTATATTTATATTTATTATTATCTCCTTTATTTTAAAATTCACATACAAATTACATTTTTAAATATATTATACGATTAAAAAGAAAAAATTAATACATTTAAAAATATAAAAAGCAGCCCCCAACCGGCAACGGGAACAAGGTCCAGGCTGCCGGTGGTTAGGGCTCCAGAGAGAGGAACCTCCTCACGATACGCGCCGTGTCGAGAAGTACCGCTTTCTGAATCAAACCCTTGACCCAGGTGCCTAACGAGAGCCTCTTTAGGTGTTGGTCGAGGCTCTTGGCTATTATGCCGTTAGCTGTGACGACTATCGGGACAATAATTGCTGAGTCCACCTCCCACATGTCGACAACCTCGTGTGCCAAGTCTAAATATTTCATCTGTTTTTCTTTTTCGGCTTTCACGAGGTTCTCGTCATGAGGGATAGTGATATCAACAATCATTGCCCGGCGCTCCGACCGATCTATCACCACTATATCAGGCTTATTGGCTACAATAGTCCTGTCAGTGATGATAGATCGATCCCAGTACAATGTGACACGACCATTTTCGAGAACTGGGTCGGGCACATACCTGTAGTACGGCACCTCAGATTCTACAAGCCTATATTTCAAAGCAAGCTGCTGGTGGATAATCCTGGCCACTTGGTTGTGCCTATGCAAGTATTCACCGTTAGCAAGACGAGAACAACCCGAAACTATATGTCTTAAGGACTCACCCGGACAGTGACATGCCCGACATATGTCAACTGTACCATCCTTCACGATATATTTTCATCTAATTCAGTCTGAGTCCACTTGAGTATACCAAAGGAGTACATCAACAGTGGCATGACCCAACCATTAAAGGCACGCACCTTGTTGCCGCCCGACAAAACACTCTTCAGTACTTTGTTTAGGCGACCAAAGAAACGCGCCTGTAATGATTTGTAATTATTATTATTAATATAGGCGTATTCGTGGTAGTTCATGAACCGTCTCGCATAGGCGGCTTTTTTGACACAAAACTGTAGGTAGTAAGTGCGTGAACTTTGAGGAGCGGTCAGTGTTGCTGTTGCTTTGGATCAGTTTTTATTTGTATTTAATTATTTTGACTGGAGAAAAATTATAATCTCCAATTATTATTCATTTAATGGCTACGTATATGTGTTCGCAGTACGATACCGAATAATACTCTCAGGGATCGGACAGGGTTTTTGTTACACGCTGTATGTCTATATTGTATTTATTAATAACTTTGTATATGTTACCGGCCAAACCCGATTTCAGGACAAACTAGTTTTGCCTAGGCTAAACTAGTTCTTCCTATAGGTACGCGATAGGATTAACTAGTATAGCCTAGTCCAAACTAATTTGTCCTAAGCCCGATAGGATATACCAGTTTAGCTTAGGCCAAACTAGTTGATCCTGATATAATTACGCACACTCTAGGAGAAACTAGTTCGGCCTAGTCTAAACGTTATAGAATAGATCTAGACAGTCAAAATATATAGATAAACTGAATAAAATACTCCGTAATGGAAAAAAATAATTTATTAATACTATGTATAATGATTCGTCGTTAAAAGTTATGGATTAATAGGTAATACAAACTACAATCATACTATAACAATTAATAAGTGTTTTTGAATAAAAGCAATGATCCTATCTCAATTATTAAAATTGTTATTTATTTTTACATGGTATGCTTTGGTGTCAATTGCAGAGTATATCATTGCCTTCTTGCACTGGCATCTGTTTGTGGAATAGTTGTTGCAGCTGCATCCCGCAAAACCTTGGCTTGATCCGACTGAATGTTTCGTAGCAGCAGTCCTTAAAGATATTTTGGTTACCTATACTTATTACCTGTATCCTTTGATATTATTACCCATATTAATTATATACTAGTGGTCGCCCAATGGTCGAAATTCGACCTTATAATAAATTTAAATTGTGAGTGACTTAATATACATTATTAAAATATAATATTCAAACATTATTAAGGTTCTACTGTAGAAAACTAAACTACTATAACCACAGATTTGACCAAGACTGTTATTTGCCAATTTCTTTTTTGAACAAATTATATGAAATTAAAAGGAAGTAAAATAAAGAATATCTATTCAAAAAATGTTTATTAAAAGAAAACATAGAGGAAAATAAAGGGTGTCCAGCGGAAAATTATCAAGTTTAAATAGTCATTGCTCGTAAACTAGCGGGGTGAGGTAAGTGGTGAAGAAAAGTATTATACGTTTGTAGTTTTATCATCGTTTTTACAATACAATTCTTCATAATTTTTATAATACTTTTCTTCAAATATAATGCGAAAACGATTGCAGAAGACTGTAGCGAAATATATCTGTATAATAATAATGTATTTATATTATTAAATGATGTAGATAAATTGAAGCAACTGTTATACGTTTGTGCTATGTAATGGTGATTCAAAACCAATCCTAACAGTTATTGTCAAGATTATTTCATCATCATCCTCCTGCCCTTATCCCAATTTTATTTGGGGTCGGCGCAGCATGTTTTCTTCTTCCATACTCTTCTATCTGCCGTCATCTCACAAGTAACATTCTTTCTTGCCATATCGACTTTCACACAATCCATCCATCGTTTCTTTGGTCGTCCCCTTCCCCTATACCCATCCACATTCATGCTCAAAACCTTCCTTACAACATGATCCTCATTCCTCCGCATCACATGCCCATACCACGACAGCCGGTTTCCACATAGTTTTTCGGTTACCGGTGCCACTTTCAAACTTTCTCTTATATAATCATTCCTCACTCTATCCATTCGCGTAACACCACACATTCCTCTCAACATTCTCATCTCTGCTGCATGCAATTGTCTTTCATTTATTTAAATTGTCAAGATTATTTATAAGTTGTAATAAAACGTATTATGTACTTTTTAAATAAATTTATTGTATTGATAACAATTTATCATAATTAATACAAATTTACAGCCACCAATTTGTAATTACATCAGTAAAATACTTTATGAAATGCATACATATTTCACACTGCGATAAACAATATTTAAGTACAAATGCATAGATGTGAAAAAAAATACGCAACCTCCAACACGAGAAGAAATGCAAGCTAAAATAAATAATAACAAAACTCATCTTCAGGACTCTTTAAGTACCAGTAAAATTTATAATATAATAATATCTTGAGACAACTCACTCAGGGCCATCTGATCTCAAACTAGACAGAGCCTGTATTATGGCTACCAGACTACTGATAAACATACTTATATATTTATAAATACATACAAATTATAGATAAATAACACTCAGATACAGAACAAATGATCGTTCTCGTCACACAAAAAATTGTCATGGTGGGAATCGAACCACCGGCTTAGCAGTCAAGGTCACCTAGATAAAAATCCCAACCAATAAATATATTTTTTGTATGTAACTTACTTCTATAACCTTTTACCATAAAATGTAAAAATATAAACAATTATTTATTTGCTTAAACTACACAATTCCTTAGAAAATTCTTTACAAAAAGAAGTTGGTTTTAAATGTAATATAATTGACTTCCTATATTTTTAAAGTTAATAATATTTCTACACTTTTGTTTTTATTAACAAAGTATACTATATTCACATGATATGTAATACAACCAACATGAAACCAACACAATACACAGAGGTATGAGAGAAACGTATTTGTAAAACTTTAGTAACCTCACAGGAATAATTTTTATTACTAACATAAAATAATTGTTCTACGACACTTAATCAAAAATACTTCAAAGTATTTTTTAAAGAGCTTTCAACAGCCTAATATCTTTGTCTTTCACATGGTATCAATATAGTACATTTGACAAACTATAAACAAATAAAGACTTTTTGCTTGTAATTCGTCCTAATCTGTCAAATACGACAAGTTTATTTTCATTACCAGCCAGTGCCATGCTATTTATCAGAAATCATTCTCAAATGTGAGCTATCGCGTATCAAAAATCCGCTAGGGTCGCTAGTGTCGCATAAGGTTTATCTGTCATTCTCCACCAATGAGAGACAAGCTACTGGCCGGCAATTGGTCGAAATTGCCAGATACACCTTAAGCGACAGTAGCGACCCTAGCGGGTTTTCGACACGCGATAGCCCTCATTGTCAAAATATCAAATTCAATCTCTTTGTTCGTCTATCCGTCAAATCTAATTCGATAATAAACCTCCTTAATCATAACTTGGCTTTATTATCAAGTCCTTCCAAACCGAAGAGTAGGAATTGTCCAACAAACGTCGCTATTCTCTCAGGGCTACAAACGTGAACATCATGGCCACCTTCCACCTCCCTATACCTGAGGTTTTTCGCCGGATATTGGGTCTTATCCTGAAAGAAAGCTGTGTTTCTAAATAATTCGGCGTCTAAAGACTCCTTGGTGGCTATAGCTAGCATGGGAGTCTTGACGTTCGTGTGCAGTCTGCGGACGTGTTCGGGAGAGTACGCTGGCCCGTTCAAACGCTTCATGCGGAGGTCGTGGGTGTATCTGTAATTATAAACAAAATCATTTGAACATCTAGTACATATCGTGGAACAACACACACGGCCTTATGATCCCAAACTAGGCCGAGCCTGTATCATGGCAACTACACAGATGGCCGCGTGAGATGTCCCAAGATATTATAATAATTATTAGTTACCTGATGAATCCCTCCCCAGCGGGCTCAGACAGTCGCTCCAGTACAGCTGCCGCTTGCTCCGGGTTCAGGGTTGGACGGTTTTCACGCAACGATTGCAGAGCCTGAGAGTGACATTATTTATTAGGGGCCAGCCATAAATTACGTCACACGTTAAAAGGGTGGGAGGGGCCCGACGTCGTGTGACATTGTGTGACAAAGGGGTTGGAGAGGTCCTACATTTCGTGACGTCACATTTCAAAATCTATTGTACATTGAAACTTTTAACGAAAACCTTACATACACACATATCGATTGCATTGCACGTATCGATTTGATAAATCGACTAAAGTATCCAAAACACAAATAGATGACGCCACTAGTAGGTACGTGAACAAGCTGTTTAATTCAGAGGAGCGCCTCTGACAATATATAATTAATGACAATGTTTATAGAAGATAGATGAATCTTAAGAAGGCGCTCAAGAAAGTTGAAATCTTAATCTAAATAACTACTAACTTTTAAACCATCGCGTTGCCTGATTACGTCACGGGAATTAACGCGAACTTATGCATTTACCTTTTAAGGCGTGACGTTTCGGCCGGGTTACACTGGCCGTGGTTGCAAGCAGACTGACTACGGCCAGTGTAATCCGGACGAAACGTCAAACATCGTTGAGTTAACTAGGGATAAAACAACTGGGCCTAAGTGTTTTGCGAAGAAGTGATGTCTTCTAAAGAGGCGGCGGAGAGGGAGAGGGAACTAGTTAACCCTCCCCCAACCGCAGAACCGGGCGTCGGAGGCCACGTGATGACCTCCAGCCACCATAGTGGGTTTCCTGCGGGCGATGGGTGCCCGATCAATGCAGGTCCGAGAGGCGGCGGCCGTGCTCCGCGGCACCTCTCGCGAAGGTAGGGTTTAAATATATAAAAATTTAATGTCTTCTGCGTCGGTTAGGGCTTAGTTAGTTTCTAGTGTTTAGTTTCCGAGACCTGTTGACGGGGCCGCGACTAAGTATGTGAAAAACGATCGCGCGGCCCCGTCGTGTTAGGGTAGCTTCGAGGAGCACCGTGGGGGTTTAGTGGGTAGTCCCGCCCTCCTTCCATCTTTGGGCGGGGAGTCCCACATAACCGCCAAGCCATGGCCCCATAGCGAGGCGGCAGACGTAAACAGTCTTAGTAAAAAAAAAAAACGGCCTAAGTGTGATCACACGAAGCTCTTCGTGCGGTTTTGTTAAAACGTGTTACACATCACCTCGGTCCATTTGAATCTGGGTCTCTTTTCCTTAGGCGCGTTGTATTTTTCATAGTTCTCATAGAAATCCGTGAAGAACATACTGTACCTGAAAAAAAAATATATACGAATTTACATCATTAAAATGGATGAGCTTTTTTAAAAGAGCTATGTACATTTTTGTGTCTTAAAACTCGCTAAGCTCTGGAACTAACAATCCGATTTTAGTGAGACTTTTACTGGCAGATAGCAAGGGTATAACAGACTGTACTAATATTATAAAGCTGAAGAGTTTGTTCGATTGTGTATTTGTTTGGTAGCACGCAATAATATCAGGATTTACTGGACCGATTTTAAAATTTATTTTACTGTTTGATAGCCCACATATTGAGGAAGGCTATAAGGCTATAATTTGCGGAGGTCCCCGACGCCCATGCGAGCTAAGCCGCGAGCCAAGGCTAGTGGCATTATACAGCGTGTAACAAAAACCCTGTCCGATCCCTGAGAGTAATATTCGGTATCGTACTGCGAACACATATACGTAGCCATTTAATGGATTGGAGATTATAATTTTTCTCCAGTCAAAATATTTAAATTCAAATGAAAACTGATACCAAGGCAACAGCTAAACAACTGACCGCTCCTCAAAGGTCACGTACTTACTACCTACAGTTTGGTGTCAAAGAAGCCGCCTATGCGAGACGGTTCATGAACTACCACGAATACGCCTTTATTGGATCTGACAGGGGTTTTGTTACATGTTGTATAGGCTACGTGAAATTTCATCATCTCTGCCGTAAGAAGTCCACTGCTGAAGATTAGGGTTAGAATTTCACATAGGTATATTGAAACTTATGAAGCTAGAAACGCGGTCGAAGTCGCGTGGGCCAGCTAGTTAAGTAATGTAATGCTTACCAGAAGGGGAAGTCTTCAGGCTCAACGGCAACAAAGTTGATGGGATCGATGTCCACCAGCCGCTCTATCTCGTCCGGGTAACATAAATTGTATAATTTTCCTGAAACATTATGAAGTACTGTAAGGCTTATTGCATAACAATATAATTGCTAGTTTCTCCGCTCGTGTGGACGTCGTATGTAGCCGTCCTTGAGAAATTAGATCTTTTTTTTAATTACGACTCACGCCCTAAGGAATTTAATCCTTGTGTCGCGGGGGTTTCACAAACATTCAAATGACATGCACAAAGGACACCCAGACTTGGAACAAGCATTTGTGGATCACACAAATACTTGTCCCAAGCGGGGATCGAACCCGCAGCACATCGCGCACGGTGGTAATTAGCATGGTGACCTATACCACTCGGCTATTCGTACAGTCTAACACTGAAATATTTTCCAAATCGGACCAGTAGTTCCTGAGATTAGCGCGTTCAACCAAACAAACAAAAGCTTTATTATATAAGTATAGATTAATTACCTAAGCAAGCTCCGAACGAGTGTCCTATAAAAATGAACTTCGTCCACCGGAAGTGAGTGACAACTGCGTGCAGAGCGTACGCCATGTCGTACACGCTGATCATGAGGCCCGGCAGGAAGCGATCCGACTTGCCGTTACCCGGGAGGTCGATACCTAAAGAAGAAATTGAAAAAAGATTATAACGTATTGTAAAATAAAAATAAAACACTTTGTTCAACGTCCATAATTTAAACACTATTTTTACACGAATTTTACAAATATACACGTTCGAGCCATCAGCAGTCACCATCCGTCGATGCGCGTACACACGCACACTCGCGCAAGCGTCCTGCGCAGCTTTTTACCCATCCCAAAAAGTGCATAACACCGCTAAATAAATTTTCACGAAAATTTTACTTCAAAAAATCCAATGACACCCATTGAAATTCTTTTCTATGCTGACACTGGATGAAATCTCACACTCGCGCAAGCGGCCTGCGCCGCGTCTTAGACATTTTCGATCAGTCACGTGACCCCTGACTAGAGGTTAACATTTTATACCTCTCCCAAAAAGTGCACAGCGCCGCTGAAGTAGCTTTCACTTTTAAAAAAAGGCATATATTTACCAATGTAATAAAAGTTCTTTGGCAGTAAACTGATTAGCGGCCTGAAGCTCACCGCTGAGTCTATGATGCCGTGACATAGCAAGACTGGAGGGTCGGAGCAGTTGCCCCATGCTATTACTGGAAATAACATAATAATATTCATTAAATAATAAATAAATATTGACAACATCACATACATTGCTCCGAATCTAAAGTAAGTAGCTAAAGCACTTGTGTTATGGAATCAGAGACAAAAAAGGCACCACAAACACCCAGAGTTAGGGTTCCGTACCTCAACAGAAAAAACGGAATCCTTATAGGATCACTTTGTTGTCAGTCCGTCTGTCCGCTTGTCAACTCTTTTTCTCAGGAATGCAAATTTTCTACATTCGCGAGGGAATCGAAACCTACAGGGTACTTCGCGAAGCAACGTGTTACAGCACAGGTAAAGGAAAAATTGCTAAATTCGTAAATTTTAAATTATATCATATTAATACAAGGTGCAGATCCGCATTTTGGCGACCTTCAAGGAGGTATATATGTTACAGTCAAAACTCTTAACCAGTCAAAAGTACTATTGACTAGCAAAATCAGTCAAAAGTACTTTTGACCGTATGCTTTAGTCAATAATACTTTTGACTAAAAATTATTGGTTATTAGTACTTTTGACTGCAAATTTGCGGTTAAAAGTACTTTTTACTGTCGCTCTTCATGAAAAGTAGTTTTAACTGTAATAAAGCATCAGTCAAAAGTACTTTTAACTCGTTAGATGTGAATAAAAAATAATATAATTATTAATGAAATGTCGTAGATTTCCTCAGCCGGCAAAAAATATTTGACAGGTTCTGTGTTTGTAACTAATTTTTTTATACCACTAACTTCAATGATGTTAAAGCGTTTTAGTCTACTGTAATGGTGTTTGCTTTTCATTAAATTTCGCGTCTTCCACATCCATTGCAAACTTTTCAATTTTTTTTTTGTCATCACATTCTAATGACTATCTTTCATATTATCTTATATCGCTAAAATTCTTTACAAAAAGCGTTCTTTCTTTTCGTAGTCACTCATTTTTGTAATTATATCAGCACGTTCTCCACTAATAATGAGTAATATAAAAATGTTATTGTGCGTTTGTCGTTATTTTTATCGACCACCTTAACATTTTAAGAGTTTTGACTGATACAACCAGTCAAAACTACTTTTGACTGGAATCACTTAATCAAAAGTACTTTTAACCAGCTCCATTGGGCAAAAGTACTTTTAACTGTTATTTCAGTCAAAAGTATTATTGACTAAAGCATACGGTCAAAAGTACTTTTGACTGATTTTGCTAGTTAATAGTACTTTTGACTGGTTAAGAGTATTGACTGCAACATATATTCTAATGATTCTCGACCCGAATCTTTAATAAAATTGATAGGTATGCTTTTCTTATTTCTCCCTCTCAGGCCTCCCGCGCCTGCTACGCAGGTGCCACGACGGGATGAAGACGGTTTCGAGATGGTGCAGAGGAAGAAGCGCCGTCCCAGAACCGTTCAGAACCGCTGCGGTTACCGCAGCGGTTCTGCAAGCCCCGCTGGAGCCCAACGTGCTCGTGCGCGCCGCCATGCCGAACACACCAGTATATGTCTCCCGCCTACACTTCTCAGTTAAGGCGGAGAACATTGCAGAGTACGTGCGCCAGAAGCTGAAGTATTCGCCGAGGGTGCAGGAGCTGGAGTCGCGCCGCAACGTCAACTTCAAGGCGTTTGTGGTGCGAGTACCAAACTGCTACCTGCAGCACGTCATTACTGAAGACTTCTGGCCGCAGGGCGTGGTGTTCCGCCGCTTCCGCGGACAAGTACCACCGGAACGCACTAACGCGGTGTCCTGCGTGAGCGACGAATACTACGCGACGCGACGCAACACGACGCGACGTAATGCGACGCGATGCTACAGGCGACAAATGTCCTACGTGATTTTGGTTATTACTTCTCGAATCATGGAGAAATACAGTACAATTTTGCTTGAAAGTTCACATTTAAAGTGGTGTCGCATCTGGTCGCCATCAAAACAAGTCCGCGTTACGTCGCGTCCCGCCGCAGACTGTCATATAGGCCGCATGTAGGGTAGGCCGTTGAGTTGATCGCATTCGTCGCGTTCGCAGCGTCGCGTCGCGTCGCGTTCGTCGCTCACGCAGGACAACGCGTAAGACGTAGTGCATGGAAGTTTTTACTAACATAATTTTAAGCTATATACTAACAACTTTTATAATATATTGTATATATGCTAGTTTGTAAGGTATATATCTATGGGCCTTAGTTGCCTGAGAATAAATGAGTTTATTTATTATTATTATTTATTATTTTCTTATTTACGGAAATCGGTAAGTGTAAACCACCCGTATTAAATCGCAGCCTGTATGTTCCTAGCCTTAAAACCGCACCGCCACACACACAAACGCAATCCTTTGTTCGCTATCGGCCGTAGATAGAGAATGGTTCATTCTCTATCTACGCTATCGGCCTATCACTATTGTATTCAAAATTCCAAGATGGCCGGCTCACGCGTCACCACGGCGACCGGGCGTCGCAGCGCAGACCGCAGTCAGGACGTCAGTTACTCACTCAGGTCAGTGTATTACTAGTCTCTAATCTGTGGGTCAGTGTGTGTGTATGATGCCGCCGCCGCGTGTAGGCGTGCAAATTCCGGTCTTCCCGCGCTCGGTACCTATCAAGTATCAGTATTAAAAGATGATAGACAATTTATTACTCTAATAAAGTGATGGTCTGCAAGTGTGCCGTCAGTGCAGATTATTTGTGCGGGATAGGTACGTTAAAATGTTAGTGTACACGGAAAAAATCACAAGTGTGCGTGCAACAATTATTAGGTACCTAAATGCAAATGTGATTAGTGCTTTCGACCCTGGAGGCCTGAATAAACGAATCTTTTAGTGTTGTGTAAATCAGCGACGTCGTGCTAGACTATGGTGTTGGAACCTTCGAATACCTCCAGGTAACAAATACCTCGGTAATTAATTTATTTGTACGTAACTAGGTACTACGTAAACATTTGATCATTTGTAAATTTTATACGTTGATATTATTTTAAATACGCCAATACTAATCAGGCAGTTTTGGTAAGTCGGTAGGTACCTAGACCTACTACATGAACTAAGTTATTTTTGCCGGACCTAAGGTCGTTAAGTAGGTAGGTACGAAGGAAATTAACTCGACCCATAACATCCACAAATAAGATAAATCCATATGTAAGACATAAGGATTTTATTCTTATTTGTAAACCTATGTTTTTATTTGTAAACCTACAATGCGCCGAGATATCATTACCTACGCACTACATACCTACAACAGCTGAGCGCGTGCGTCAGCTCCTCAACTTAGATCCTATCTTCCTACGTTATTATTATTCAGATCTAAGCTACATTATCGGTTAATACAGACGATTAAGTGCGAGTACGATCGTGTTAATGACGTGAATGTAGTCATAGGGTAATAAAACAATTAAGCAAAACTCACATTTTACGATCGTACTTATTCAGCTAAATCCGGTAAGAATGGAAGCCGACCCCAACGCAGCTTGGGAAAAGGCTAGGCAGAAGAAGAAGAAGAACGACCGTACTTACAGTAGCTAGTGTAGCTACATGGGAGAGAATCGTAGCTTAGGTAGTGTTAAGTTAGCCGTATGTATGATGACGAACCGACAGTTCGTCGACACTCACGCACGCAGCGACATGCCGCTGTGTGCATGATGGATGATTCTGAAATAGCTTTTGTATGATTCTAAAATACTATTAAATTTAAACAATTTATAATAGTAGCTGTATTCATTATTGACCAGGTACCGTGATTTATATTGATTATTTATGTCTTACATTAAAAGCTCCCGAATGTTGGAAAAAATGCGAAACTGCACCCTGTATAAATAATTTTAAACTTAGGTTTGCAGGCAACCCTTGGTGCGCGAGTCCGAATCGCACTTGGTCTGGTTTTTTTAATTTCTACACTACCCGTCCAGGATTCGAACCCGGGACCTTAGCGCTGCCAACACCATAAAAATTGGTATGTATGCTACTGGAGGTCACCACTGGTGATAGGTCGTCAATTAACTTAGATAAGATATTAAGTTGTGGTGGACTAGCTGGTGTAATGACTGAATTTGTATGCACACGGTTGCAGGTTCGAACCCAGACAAGTACTGTGACTTTTCAAGAGTGTTATTTAGTTTCTTATTCAAAGACTGCAGGAAGAGCCGAGTGGTATAGGTCACCACGCTGATTACCACTGTGCCCGACGTGTTGCGGGTTCGATCCCCGCATGAGACAAGCATTTGTGTGATCCACAAATGCTTGTTCCAAGTCTGGGTGTTCTTTGTGCATGTGATTTGAATGTTTGTGAAACACCCGCGACACAAGGATTAAATTCCTTAGTGCGGGCGTTGTTAAAAAAAAAGATACTATTGACAAAAAATTTTGAATTTAAATGTGAAATTGCCAACCCGCAGTGAGCCAGCGTGGTGATCAATGCTATTTCCTTTTATGGGAAGAGAGAGGCCTGTGCCCAGCAAAATAATTCTGTTATATAAACTAATGCATAATATCACACAAGAATTGTTTAACCAAAATCAGCGTTAAATTTGAACATATATATTTTTTTTAATTAGAGATAATTCAAATAAAAAAAAACTAAAATATGTTACCATTTAACAAATTTATAAATAAATATTATTACTTGAAAAGATACAATGGAATAGAAAACAATAAAAAAAATACTATTAAACTTATAATAACTTCATTAAAAAATATTGCTAATGGCTTTAACCTTTGGTATTATTTTATACATTCCTAAGATAATTACCTATTTGGACTTTGGACTTAAATTAAATAATTACAGTTTCTATGAATTGAATTGTATTATTAACACATTAGGAATGCCAAAATTTCATTTTTGTCTTGACTCCTTAATTGTATTAAACTCCTATAGCCAAAAACAAATGTAACTTTCTTAAAAGGTTATGGATTGAAAAAGTTGCAATTACTTATCTCTGACAATCCCAGAAATTACAAGTCACAATCGTTATTATATTAATAGATAAGATTTATCCGCATTTTATCTTCCGCCACATAATTATGTAGATAGTAGAGTACCTAAGTTGTAAATATGTCGAATACATTCAGTTCATAGTTCAGTGTGCATATTTGATATGTTTATGTACATTTATTGTATAGTTTATGTGTTATTATTATAAACAACAGTTTACTTACTCGCTATTCTGCCCCAGGGAGCTTCTATGTACCATTCCTTTTCTAATAAACTCATTATATGAAAGTTTTTAAAACTTGGTCTAACGGAAAATTCAAGGTTGGGAGTTTTGTACTGGTTTAAATCAGTGTTTAGTGATTATACTTATTATAATAAAATTTAGAAGTGTATGTTTTTTTTCGTAACCTATGTTCTGTAACTTTTTAATTAATTTACGAAAACAAACGAAACTACAAAGTACAAAGTTGTTGACTTGACAGTCAGAATAACTAAATATGACTGACCACTTGTCTTGAACTCTTGACCAGACTGACTGACCTGACACACACAGACAGACAGTGAAGTGACACTGACACATGTATGTAGTGACGTTAGATGTCATTTAACATTTTGATAACACAAAAATAGTGACGCGAAAGATATCAGAAAAAAATATAATAAATAGGTACTACATTATGTGTACTACTCAACTTGTATGTTAAAACATCAAATAAATTAAACAAAATCTTTTTATTCTTTTTTATTTAGAATAATTAAGAAAGAAAGAAAGAAAAAGCATTTACGACAAAATAACGAATTATACTTATTAACTAAAAAAACAACAACATAAAGAAATATACGACTAAAAACATAACAATTAATAAAGAAAAACGAAACGATTTTTTTTTATGGCAGCACTCCGAGCCATTACCAACTTAGAAACAAACCCGACGCCGCCACCAGAGCTGCCAACATCAAAATATGAATTTGAAAAGTTCAAGCAAGTTGCTGGTCGCGATGCCGGGTTTCACAAGAATGTGCAGGAACATTTAAATGGTGACCAAGAGTGTTAACTAATGGGAGATGTGCGCCTCATCTACGCGACAAACGGACGCCACTCAGCTTAATGCTGTTGGTGTCACAAGAAGTAGCACCAACAACGCTGATTTTCAGCGATGCCCTCTGTGACGCAATGGTGTCCTCCGGCGGTGCTCGAATGGTACCCAAGTTGAAATTTAAATATACGATGGAAGATGACAATAATTAAATAAATAATAATGGTATGTAATGTACAAAAAAAAAGTAAAAAGACTAAGTACCACACCATATTTATTATTCTATCATATTACAAAAATTACATAATGAAAATAATTTAACTGTGTAACGTTTTCATTAGTGATATACATGGTTAGCACAATTAAATAAAATATTCATTTAACTTTGTTTATCATAATTATTGATTCAAAAAGAGCAAGTTAGCACAAATTATCTCAGAAATAACTATGGCGAAATGCGATCCAAATATACCTAGCGATTTTTATCTATACTTATAATAAATCTGTAGAAGTGAAAATTCTGTACATTGAAAATATCAAAAAAATTAATGGCGGGGTGTGTTACTAGACCGACACCGAACCCAAAAATGTGATTAAAAAAATTTTTGTCTGTCTGTCTGTCTGTCTGTCTGTTTGTTCAGGCATCACGCAAAAACTACCGGTTCGATTTCGATGAAACTTGGTATAATTATTCTTTAATATCCTGGGCACCACACTGGGTAGTTTTTGTCCCGGAAAAGTATATACAATAAAAAACAAACTTAATTTTGCGGTTCGATCCCTAGACCCGAATACTGTACCAACCGCAAATAATAAGTTTGTCGTAGGTTACGTCACCCGCAGTGGAGTTCACTAAGGGGCGCTGCACACGGCTAAGATACTTTAATCATTTATCTATACTAAATTACTAATATTATGAAGCTGATGAGTATGTTTGTTTGAACGCGCTAATCTCAAAAGTATATAAAGTATATAAAGTATATATAAAGTACTGGTCCGATTTGAAAAATTCTTTCACTGTTAGATAGCCCACTTATTGAGGAAGGCTATAGGCTACTATACTATACTTTTCTTTTGGAAATCTATCCCCTAAGGGGGTGAAATAGGGGTTGAAAGTTTTTATGGGAAGTTCGGTATTTTCAATGATAGACTCATGAAATTTCGTATACGGGTTTCTGAATAGAAATAAATAATGACGATTTCAGCGATTTTAAAAATCATCCCCCTAAGAGGGTGAAAAAGGGGTTGGAAGTTTGTAGGCACATGAATTGTGTCGTTTTCAAAGATAGACAGACACATTCAATTTCATACAAGGGTTATTAGTTAGAAATAAATAAGATGTATTTCTTATATTTATAGAAATACAATATATATGTATTTATGAGGGTAGATTTTAGAAATCTACCCTCTAAGGGGGTGAAATAAGGGCTGAAATAGTTGGTATGTGAAGTTCAGTATTCTCAAAGATAGACAGATGAAAAGATGAATAGATAAGATAATGACCATCTAAGACATATCTATAATGACGACTCCCGTGGTCGAGTGGCGTTCACTCCGGTTTTTAAGGTGTCGCCAGCTCTAAGGTTCCAGGTTCGATCCCCGGACGGGTCCATGTAGAAAATCACTTTTATACATTGTCTTGAGTCTGTGTGTTTATGGTACCTTTTTTGTCTCCGATTCCATAACACAAATGCTTTTGCTACTTACTTTACTTTTATTATTATTTTAACGCCATAATATTAGATGAAAAATTTTATACATTCTCCTTACTTTGAAAATCCCAGAATATATCTACCTTTAATACTACTTACTCTTTACTTTACGCGCGAGCGAAGCCGCGGGCAACAGCTAGTCGATAATAAAATATGATGAATAATGAAATATGTACTATATTTTAACCACATGAAATTGATAATAATTTGTAGGTACTGTTAGGCCAAATTATAAGTACATACCACACTTAAGTGTTTTACGTCATAATTACGTGTTTATCTAAGCACTTACGGTAATAAAGTATTTATGAAGATGTAAAATGTACAGCATGTTTGATAAAACACAATTCTTTTATTTTTATTTTTTTTATTTAAAAAAAAACATTTAAAAAAATCCTTGTGTCGCGGGGGTTTCACAAACATTCAAATCACATGCACAAAGAACACCCAGACTTGAAACAAGCATTTGTGGTCGTCCTCTCCCATTCAGGGATCGAACCCGCAGCACGTCGCGCACAGTGGTAATTAGCGTGGTGAACTATAATACCACTCGGCTATCCGTGCAGTCATTACAATACACAAAAAACAAATAAATTTGTACTTTGTAACTGTAACATTTTAATCACAGGACCCTAAACCAAATACTATCTATGATATATTACATTCAATTTCTGGTCGTGATTACTAGCTCGTAACTCCTCGGAAAATAGCCGTGATGATAAACATGTTATCTAAATATTAAACACAAATAGTATGTCAGAAGATAACAATTATTTAATGTTTTATACATTGTATTCTATATTAGTTGGTTGCAAATACACACATACACACACGGTAGCAAGAGAGGTGTTAAAAATATTTTCCATAAAATTTAAACATACTGTATTTCCCGCCAATTTGAAGGTTACACCTTTATCAAGCTGATAACAGGTTTTGGCAATGAAATTGACGAGACAGCTCTGGCGGTTCGGCGCGTGAGTTACCGTTTTTATTTATTGATAAAAAATAATGTATTTACTACTTAATTAATATCAGAATGTTTTTTTTAAACAAACACATCTCATTATCATAGTTTTAACCTCTAAGATGTTTATTTGTTTGCTTAGATACTATTAGTTTTTATACTTATTGTTTATATTGATTATGTAGTGATAATAATATTAGTTTGTTTTGCTTACCTCAATAGTTTGCAGTTGTTCTAGTGACGTCACAACATTATCAAATTTTAATAATATAATATATCGATAATGTATGTAGGTACCTGTATCATCTTTAAGTATTGGCTTGGAGTGTAATACAGATAAAATACATATGTCTAAACTAGTATACCTAAGCTTTATTCTATTTTATGCAACTGAGAAATAAAAAAAAATGAGAATAATCTTTTTAGTCTGGTTTTGGCGCGCTTTTTCCATTCAAAAATCAAAGTATCTTGTAATTGCTGTACACTTGTAATAAGATTTTTTAAGCGTGCCTGCGTACCTATTACTAAAAACATTATTAATTATTTTAGTGCCATGAAATCTGTGATGCAGCTACCAGAAAAGGAACTCACAATAAAGGCGCCATGGGGAAACTTAGCTGGTAACTATATTATTAAAAGTTTTTTTTCTCAATTCCAATTCGCTGCGTGCGCATTGATTCAAGTAAGATTCGGGCCTGTTGACAAAAGAAATACTTGTAATGAAGGAGAAACTAAATGGCAAGATCTAGCTTTACATTAATTAGTGGACCTTTCGCACGAAAAAATACGTAAATAATCATACCTAAATCCGAATCCCTAATAACGAAAAAAAATAATTAGTCTTATTCACTCTACAAGTTTGGGGAAACATCCATTTTTTTAACAGGTCCTTGTATGCTTTATACCTACTAATTTCTCCACAAGCACCACCTATAAAAAAATCCTGGCGTCAGACGGCGGTATTACGTACCTACCTCAACGATACAACTTTGAAATTTGACAGCAGTAATCGCACAAATCATGCTGTCAATTGCTGTTTGTCTGCTTTTGGAAGATACGTAACAAATTCACCGATTTTTAATCCTAATTTATTTCTCATTAATTAAATCTTATATTCTAGCCATTTCCTGGGGAGATCCAAAGAATCCGCCAGTTATCCTCTGTCATGGCAAACTGGACGTCTGTACTGGCTTCAGGCCGCTAGTTACTCGCCTTCCACCCAATTTCTACTACCTTAGCGTGGACCTCCCCGGCAATGGGCGGTCCGACCACTTCGCTAAAGGATTAAGGTTCACTGTCATGGACTTTGTACCCACAATAGTGACGGTAATGAAGCATTTTAAATGGGACAAGTTTATATATATCGGACATTCACTGGGAGTGCCTATTGGTGAGTAGAAAATATTTAACTATTGAAGGAATGTCAAATAACTTGAATTTAAAAAATTAAGTTTGCCATGATAGTGATCTACATGACAAAGAGAAACGTCCGAAAAGCAGAAAAAAGTCAAATGTTATTTATATCTTAATAAAAGTATTCACTAAAAAATCTTCTAATCAAATCAAAAGCAGAATGTCCACTAGAAATAAAATATTAATATTTTACAACCAGGTAAGTTCTTCAACATGGCGTACCCGGGCCACATAACCCGCGTGGTAGAAATAGACCCGGTACCAGCCCATCACACGTGGCCCTGCACTCGCGAGGGCATGCACGACTGGTACCACAGCTACTATCGCATGTACGACGAGGAAAAATTCATAAAATTCAACAGCGGGATGGAGACAGCACCCAAATATACTTACGAGAAGGTAGATATCAGACGTTTGTTAGTTAAAGCCGCGATTCCACTAGGCAACAATTGACGCGCAACATGTTGCACAACAAGTTGCCCAACATGTTGAAAGTCAGCGCGGAACTTTTGTTGAAGAACGTTGTCTGTCTGTCTACGCATAGCTACTACTTTACGTCAGTCGTCGACAACATGTCACCAGAGGAACTTGTGTTGATATCAGCGGCAGTGGTTATAATTTTATCGAAAAATGCAACGTCGCGCGCTGTTGTGCAGCGTTGCCGTACATGTTGAGCGTCACGTGTCGAGCGCCAAATGTTGCCTAGTGGAAACACGGCTTTATAATCATTCAAAACAAAATTATATCCTGGGAATCATTCCATCCTGGTATACGCGAATGTTAGACATAGAAAAATAATCCTTTTTTATTATTAGTTCCCGACATTTCCTAGCCTGTCCGTAACCATGACACCTGCAAAGGTGGTGAAACGTAAGAAACTAAAATGAAAATAAATCGCGATAGAATCCACTTAAAAAGTAGTTGTATTTTTCAAAATAAAATGTATGTACCCTCAGTTTCCGAAAAGCTGTTTAATTTAATTTATAAACGACTGATGTGAATGGTCGACAAAAACACGATCCACCAACAATAGCACTGAAAAAGTTAACCAAAAATAAAACGGTGAAAGGACGTCGAGAGGAAACCGATTCCAAATTTCTAAGTTCCCGCAATGAGCAAGTGTGGTGATCAATGCTCCTTCTTTATATGAGAAGAAGCCTGAGCCTAGCGGTGAGACAATAATAGGACCGGTATTATAAACAAAAAACTTACTGTAGTTCGTTGATCTGGAAACCAGGAAATTAGGCTACTGCAGATCATCTTCAAGCGCATGATACATTTTTATAGGCTCAGCACCTGATGATGCAGACGCGGGGTTTATCTAAGGAGGCGACGGTGCACGTCTTGGAGAGATGTTTGGAGCCTACCGGAGATGGACTTTACAGGTGATTGTATTTCACCTACCTACGCTCCCTCCATAATTCGACGACCTCCGTGTTCGAGTGGCGAAAACACCGGTTTTCAAGGTGTCGCCAGCTTTGAGGTCCCGGGTTCGATTTCCGGACGGGTCAATGTAGAAAAACACTTTTCTACATTGTCTCGGGTCTGGGTGTTTGTGGTACCTTCGTTGTCTCTGATTCCATAACACAAGTGCTTTAGCTACTTACTTTGGATTCGGAGCAATGTATGTGATGTTTTCCACATTTATTTATTATTATTATTATTTATAATTTCCAACAACATTCATAATTCCCTATACGGAGACACCATAAAAAAAAATCACATTTAACCCGTATACTTGAAACGCAATTTAATTTTAGGACGATTTTATATGCCTTACACCTTAAAGTATAAGAGGGCGTTCCACTATGCAGCCAATTAACTACAAACAATGTTGTATCACAAAGAGCCAAGTCACTCCGAGATCCTCTTTTTTTTACTAGCATATTTTCTTCCACTGTCAGGGAAAGGCCTTCCCAAATCACCTCCTTACATCCCCATCTCGAACTAAGTCGAATCTTCTTACTTATTATACCTACTATTTATATAAATAATTGGCGAGTAACTCGTGGTCCAAAATACCACCAAAGGATTCCATCTTGTGGCGACGAGAAAGACCCCAAATGAGATGGTGGGATGAATTGGATTCCGTTAAGAAAACTTGGCACGCAAAAGTACACCGAAGACAGTGGAAGAATGGAACGGAGGGCTTTGGTCTGCAGTTAGATAAAAACCGGCCAAGTGCGAGTCAGACTCGCGCACCGAGGGTTCCGTACAAACCTGTAGGTATATAAGTAAAAGTTATGGTATTTTTATTGCTAAATGAAATGTAGTAAGTTTAAAATTATTAAAAATATTTTTATTATATGATATAACTAAAAATGTATACTTTTCGCAATTTTTCCTATATCTCTGCTATAAGACGTTGCTTCATACCAAATTTCAAGATTCTGAGTTCACGGGAAGTACCCTGTAGGTTTTGATTCCCTTGCGAGTGTCGAAAATTTGCGGCATAAACGGGAGTATCTTTTGATCGCGTTGACTTAGAAGTTTGATTTTTTCACAGCTCCAAGAGACCATAGACTTGAGTATTTGATATGAATTTCAGCTTGATACCTCCACGCGTTCCTGAGAAAAAAGGTCTTGACAGACAGACAGACAGACGGACAACAAAGTGATCCTATAAGGGTTCCGTTTTTACCTTTTGAGGTACGGAACCCTAAAAATGGCTAAACCAAAAAAAAAAGACGAGCATGCTCTAGACCACACGACTGCGGTAAAACTTCTTTAGCTCACAAGCCCAGCACTATGTCTTAGATATACGAAACGTAACAGACTATGAGAAAAAGAGAGAAAAAATATCTCTCTTGTCCCTTCAGTAACATACGAAACGTATCTCTCTTGCTAAATTCACTTACTTACTTATATCTCCCTCTCAACTTTCTTTCGCTACGCCCGATCACACTTTTCGTAACGCTCTTGTCACGCATTAACCAGCTTACTCCCCAAGCGTGCGTTAAATATTTACTTCAAAGACTCTTCTTTTACAGATTCACCTTCGACCAGCGCATGAAAGAAATGCCAGTGTTGCCATTCTCCGGCGAGAGTTTAGGTAAAATATACACTACCACCACAACGCCGACATTCTGTGTTGTCGCACAGAAAATGATCGATATTGGCATGTCAACTGTGCCATTTGTGATGGACGAGACCGCCTGGCCTAATGGAAACTATAGGTATAAGATAGTGGAAGGGGGCCACGATATACATATAGATAATCCTGATTGTATGGCTGCAGATATTGCTAAGTTCCTTCTAGAAGATGTTAAGGCTAAGCTGTAATGCTTTCAAATTGATACCAGCTACAGTCCAAGCGCCACAGGAGTAGTAGTACCTCATTGTTTGTTGGCAGTCACAGACTTCTTCGTAAGGCTAGAATGCTGTGTCGCCTATTGCTAACTAACATACTAGAATGAATAAGTAAGTCGTAAGTTACCCTCGGTTCATTGATTTCAAAATATTGTCTGTATTTACCATATTTGTAGACTTAAGTTAAGAATTGTGTTTCGATGGGGGTGACATTATCACCAAGTGATAAAACCCCTTCTAATAAATAAAGATAAAAAAAAAAAAGACTTCTTCGTCTGCCTAGCCTTTTCCCATGCTATGTTGGGGTCGGCTTCCAGTCTTACCGGATTTAGCTGAATGCCGTATTTTACATGGAGCGACTGCCTATCTGACCTCCCCAACCCATTTTACTGGATAAAACAGTATGCCATAGATAGTGGTTTAAAAAACCTGTATTGCCAGCTTTCAGAATCGTTTGGTATAGCTATAGTAATTACGTAAGTTATCTAAATAATCTTCAATATAAGTAAAAACTAAATAAATATCTCACTTATAGGTTTATCAATAATTTACGACACTTGATCTTATGGCCACGGCCACGGTATGTAAAAAAAAACATTTGGTTCCAAATTCCAAATTTAAGTTAGGTATCTATTTGTCTATGTGGCCATTTATCGCACACTACTTTTTTTAAAGAAATGTCATGGGTAACAAGAAAGGTGGTAAAATCATTTAAATATCATTAAGGAATAACAGGTTGTAGATATGGTTCAGATATTATAATACGTTTGAAATGTTAATACCTAAATATGCCGATTTGTACTCATGTACTGTAACAGACTGCGACCCTCAGCGTCAAGTCTTGTATAAAGAGCAATTAAAATCATGTCAATTTGGTCAGTAAATCAGCCATTGTTATTAAAACAGTAAATAATTATTTATTTTTATTGTGTTTTATTTCAAAAATATGTGATACAATGTATAAGCTCCTGAGTCCGCCATATTTTTTTCTCACTTTGTCTAATAGGCCAACTGTCCTATATAAAGAACAAAATGGAAGAGTGCAGTAAGTAAGTCCTGAGACTTTATTTTGTAATTACAGTGTTACCATGGTATGTAATACATATAATATTTTAATTTACCTCGAAATGGTATTAACGTGAGTGGCAACTAAAAATGTGAATTAGGAGGTAGCATTAAACTATTACTATAAAAGCCGAAAGTACTTTAAGTATAGTATGTATAATTTGGCCTAACGGTACCTACAAATTATTATCAATTTCATGTGGTTAAAATATAGTACATATTTCATTATTCATCATATTTTATTATCGATAAAAATCGCTAGGTATATTTGGATCGCATTTCGCCATAGTTATTTCTAAAATAATTTGTGCTAACTTGCTCTTTTTGAATCAATAATTATGATAAACAAAGTTAAATGAATATTTTATTTAATTGTACTAACCATGTATAATTATCAACTAATGAAAACGTTACGCAGATATATTATTTTCATTACTTATGTAATTTTTGTAATATGATAGAATAATAAATATGGTGTGGTCTTTCAGTAAAATTAGATAAAATCTTGACAAAAGTTTTTTTTTATGGTTGTTAAAAGATAAAGCGTTCATCTATCAAAGTACACGGATATTCTTTTTTAACCGACTTCGAAAAGGAGGAGGTTATATGTTCGGCGTGTCACTATTTTTTTTTTTTATGTATGTTCACCGATTACTCCGTCAATTGTGAACCGATTTTTATCATTCTTTTTGTATTCGAAAGAGTATTCTGCCGAGGTGGTCCCATTGTCACCAAGTCAGGATCTGATGATGGGATCCCAGTTAAATCGAAGGAAACCCTTAAATTTTAAAGAAATGTCGAACGTGTTTCATTATTCTACTGAGCCTATTTAGGTATTTACGTCCAATAGTCATCACCTCAAGGCTTTTGGTAAATACTGAGCTGATGATGGAAGAAACCTTGAGTTTTAGGAGTTAAGGGTTGATTTTTTTTATATAATAAATATGTATTGACCCTCATTTACATTTTTTAACGTTTCTAAGGTGAGCTGTATTGTATTATTATCTATACTAATATTATAAAGAGGAAACCTTTGTATTTTTGTATGTTTGTATTGAATAGGCTCAAAAACTACTGGACAGATTTCAAAATTTCTTTTACCATTACTTAGAGGGATTCTTCCTAATCCGTATAGGGTATATTTTATCCCGGAAAATAGATAGGATTTTTCGTGGTAGTGAAAATTGTGGAGTAAGTCGACGAAAAAACTGCCGTACGTTAACGATCACAGACCACTTAGAGATGCTACGCATCAGACAGGGCACTCCCATAGATGAAAAATTGCTTTGACGAACCTCAACTATAGAAATTGACAGATGTTTTTTTTTTAATTTTCACCTATAATGAGTTTGGATTCAGGGTTTTTAGACAGTGTTCTTATTTCAGATTTGGCTTCCAGTCTTTTAAGCTATGCAATTCATTTTAAAATATATTCAATGCTAATTAATTGTCCAACTACTGTTGGATTATTTTGGGTAAGGTACAGTAGAAAAATTAAACAAATGTTTTTTTTAAAGAAGCTTTTATTATGTCTTACATATATTTAGAATAGGTACCGCTAAACATCGAAATCCGTACAAACACTTGGAAAATATTATACATCGATACGAGGACGATCTCGAGTCTTTTACTCAGAAAGAAACCTTGATACGCTTTTGGTACTGGCGACCTACGCGATTTCTCACTGATTAAACTTATATCACTGTACTGCTTGTTTACAAGGCACTATTCCTTTGAAAACTTTTATTTTGACGTCTTCCTTCGCTTTTATCACAAAAAACAACACTGCACCTTTTGCAAATGCATTGCAAATCATTATTTCGATATCTGAAGCTGGTTAATTACGGAAATTAATTAATATAAAACTTCACACGACAAACTTCGAAGTTCGAAGCTGTAAATAAATAATAATGATGGCGGACATATTTTTACAAGTTGACAACTTGACCAATAACGGGCCAATCAGGAACAAGAACTGACGAGAAGAACTGTCAGCTTCTATAGTTGAGCCGTAGACAATACCATAGACGTATGGCGAGGAATTATTGTATGAAGATTACCACCCGTGTTAACGATTCTCGCGAACGCTGCCTAAATGGTTAGAGATGTATGGTTGACTTCTATAGAAAAGTTGTAGAACTCAATAATGCCTACAAAAAAGTCCGCGATAGTATAAACCAAACATTTATATTTTTGCCATTATAACCACTTTTCCATAGAATAAAAGTAATTAAAATTATTAGCCTATGTTTATTGATCATATTATCGTCAAATACTAATCCTTATCCAAATAAACTATTTATTGAGCAAGATTGTTTCAATAGCTATAAATTACTTTTTATTTTATTCCAATCGGACAATTCATTCAAAAGATATTACGAATTTAAAATTGTAATTGGTATTAAAATGAATGATGGCCGCCGGCCGATATATTTGTCGCACGACTCGCACGGCGAAACCGCAGGGGAGCGCATCTATGAAGAAATAAATGTCCACCCGTGCGAAGCCGGGGCGGGTCGCTAGTAATAAATATTATGAACACAAAAAATGAAAAAATAAATAAACTTTTGAAAAAAAAATTAAACCGACTTCAAAAACCAAAACAAAACGTAAAAGGCACAAAATAGTGTAAAATAAACTTAGAACTATCTAAAATATTAATACAAAACTAGAAGTGATCTGTTTGAAGTCGGTGCCAAACAACAAACAACAAAAAATAAATACCTACAAATTAATACCAGTACAAATACGAGTATATATAGTCGTATTTGTTTGGCACCAACTTCAAACAGATCACTTCTAGTTTTGTATTAATATTTTAGATAGTTCTAAGTTTATTTTACACTATTTTTTGCCTTTTAGGTTTTGTTTTGGTTTTTGAAGTCGGTTTAATTTTTTTTTCAAAAGTTTATTTATTATACCTACGAACTATTGTACTTTGTAACTTTTTTTTTCTTTGTATCTCTGATGATTGTGTAAGTGTTCTCAGTACAGGAAGTTAATTATCCTAAATAAAAAAGAATAAAAAGATTTTGTTTAATTTATTTGATGTTTTAATTGTGGATTTTTTTCCATTAAACTGGTTGGCTCTAAATATCTTTTTTTCGGCATAATTTGGGTGTTATTTTACTGTTTGTGGTGTCTAGTGTGTGTCTAAGTGATTTGAAAAGGTAAGTCCACCGCCCCAGCACTCGAATAAGATTCGGACACTGGACGACTATGGAGGTGGATGACCGGCCTCCGGGCCGCCCCCCAGACCCTAATGATTTACCCCAACCCGACCCCAATTCCCAACCCAACCCCAAGATTTGTTTACTCACACTCCCGGTTTAACCGTTCCCTCGTTCTCCTTCGAGGCTATAGAATCGCAACTGCTACAAAAGCGTAAACGCGGTATTCAGGACATCAATACGGAAGGAAATACCAACGATGAGGATGCTTCTTCTGGCAAGCGTGGCAGGACGACTGCCCCGTCACTTATTGCTAGATCCAGGTATTCAAATACGGATGTGTCTCCCTTTATTGTACATGTATCGATGGTAGAGGTGGACCCTAAGGTAGGTTCGTCAATCCACCCTGTGAAGTTTGGACACTTGATGGTTAAACTTAAGATTAAAAACATTAAACAGGATGGCATTAAAAAAATTGGTAGGAACCGAATCTCGGTTGAATTTAAGGGACCTGAGGATGCCAATGCATTTTTAAGTAACACAGTTTTGCAAGAAAAGGGTTACACAACAACCATTCCAACTTTCAACATAACCCGAATGGGTGTTGTCAAGGGTGTCCTAGCTGATTGGTCTGACTTGGAATGCTCAGACAATTTATGTTCACCTTCTGGTTTTGGGAAGATTCTCAAGATTAGAAGAATGAATAGAAAGGTAGTCAATGAAGGTAAAACAGAATGGGTTCCAACTTCCACAGTAGTTTTAACCTTTGATGGTCGGACACTTCCTGAGCGTGTTTTCTGCTGCTTCAACTCCCTTCCGGTAGAGTTATATCATTTCTCAACTGTACAGTGTTTCGGGTGCTGTAAATATGGTCACACCAAAACCCAATGCCGGTCTAAACCACGGTGTTATCGCTGTGGAGGAGATCACTTTGGGGATAGTTGCACAGTAGAGGAACCGAATTGTTTGTACTGTGACGGTAGTCATAATGCAAACAGTCAACAGTGCCCCGAATACATTAGACAGAGGAATATTAAAGTCTATATGTCAGAGAAAAGCGTCTCCTATTCTGAAGCAGCAAAACAATTCCCACCTGCTAAAAAATCCTTTGCTGATGTTGTTGCATCAGCTCCCTCTACAACCCACCCAATTCAACTATCACAACACCCACGCACCATGCACCACCACCAGGCGCCCACTTCCACGTCATACAAGAAATCTGTTTTCCTCCGCCCTAAAACTCATGCTCCTCTTGCCCCAGGCTATGATCAAAGAGCTCACCAGGACATTGTTAATAGCTTCTCCTTCACATCATCTCCTAACGGCTGTGCCCTCAACAACAATCCTTCTCCCCCAAGTGAGAACACATCTACAATCGAACAGATTGTGATGCTTCTTTCTTCCCTTCTGTCCCACTATTAATTACCAGACCACGTTGCCAAAAACTTAATGAATTCCATCCAAGTCCGTCACATTCCACCTCCTACAGTGGAACGCCAGGAGTGCCCTCCCCAAAAAACATGAGATCACTCACCTAATTAACTTCCACAATCCAGCAATATTTGCTATTTCAGAGACGTGGTTAACTCCACGACTCCATTTTAGAATTCCCGGTTATAGCATGTTCCGTGATGACCGCCCAGACGGTTATGGCGGAGCTGCTATACTTGTAAATAGTTGTCTCCCCTCTTCCCCTCTCTCCCTTCCTCCCCATGGAGATGAGATTAATGCTGTGGGTATTAACCTTCTTGGCATTAACATTATCTATATTTATATTCCCACCCCTAACCCCTCTTGCCTACAATTTATTAGAAATATTTGTGCTGTCCATAAACCTGTCATATTTTTGGGTGATTTTAATTGCCACCATGCTCTTTGGGGATCCGACCATTGCGATAGCCCAGGATTAGATTTGGTGGATATATTGGACGAAGAGGGACTATGTGTCCTTAATAACGGACAAGAAAGTCGTCTACCTAGACCGGGCCAGTGTAAAAGCTGTGTTGATCTTACCCTTTGCTCTGCTAGTTTAACAGGCCAATTGGAGTGGAGGAGATTGGATCTTACATATGGAAGCGACCATTACCCAATCTGCTCTACACTCATTAACAGAACTCTTCCGCAAAGGGACAAACCACCGGTTTTGAAATACAGGATCCCAGCAGCAAACTGGGACTTGTATTCACGAACCCTGGATAACATGGTTTCGGCTTTGCCTAATGTATCCCCTGACAATCTGGATGCCTGTATGGAGCGATTTTTTGGTTCTATTCGATCGGCAGCTGATATCTCTATCCCGCTCTAGAATTCGGCCTCAGGGAAGATCTCGTCTCCTCCCTGGTGGGACCGTGAGTGTACGGAAATTGTGAAATCCCGGAAAGAGGCAGAAAAGAGATATGCTAGGAGTATGACTGTGGCGAACTTGATCGAGTATAACCGGATAGCTGCTATATCCAGGCGTCTTTTCCGAAAAAAGAAGTATGAAGGTTGGAAGAAATTCTGTTTATCCCTCTCTCCCTTAACCCTGTCTACCTTGATCTGGAAAAAATTTAAAGGTTATAGTAGCGGCTGCTCAGATGTAAATTCTCATCCAATCCCCCATGATTTAGCACTCTCATTTTTAACCAAAATAGCCCTTCCTTTTGTTCCTCTCTTGAGGGAATGTCCTTTGTCAACCGTCCCAGTATCCTCGAATGACCCCTTGGACGCGCCATTTACAATACGTGAATTAGAAGCAGTGCTCAGTCACGTCCAGGACTCGGCGCCTGGCTTAGATGGCGTTCCTTATTCTTTTTTCAAAAAGTCTGGAGTGCATAGTCGACGATATCTTTTATCCCTATCCTGAAACCTGGTAAATCCCCCGATAATGCGGACCACTACTGACCGATCGCCCTGTCTCCGGTGATCGGAAAAGTCCTGGAGCATCTAATTAAAAACCGTTTAGAGTGGTTCATAGAAAGTCGCGACCTTTTAGCTGGGTCCCAGTATGGTTTCCGCAAAGGAGCCAGTACTATGGACAGCATTGGCATCCTAGTCTCGGATACCCGGATCGCGCTTTCTAAAAATGAGTTTGTCCTGGCAGTATTTCTGGACATTTCAGCAGCTTATGATAACGTCCTCCTTTCCGTGCTCTGTAGTAAATTACGTCAGCTGAGCATCCCGGCTAAGTTGTCTCAGTGCATAAGCAATCTGCTTTCTGGACGTAATGTCAAACTCCACATCCCCGGTATGAACGTTGACTCTAGAACGGTTTGGCGCGGACTTCCACAGGGTTCGAGCCCAATTTTATATAACATTTATACTTATGACCTCCATAAGTGTCTCAACATTGACTGTCAGATTTTGCAGTATGCGGATGACCTGTGCTTATATTTGTTTGGCTCATCCATTGAACAGGTTTCGGAATCGATGCAAGTATCCCTCAACTCTTTAAACCACTGGCTCATTTCCCATGGACTTAGTTTATCAGCCCCTAAAAGTACCAGCGTAGTTTTCACTCGTAAACGAGTTATTCCAGATGTCCACCTGGAAATTGAAGGATCTCCCATCAGGGTTAAAGATCGGGTGAAATTTCTCGGGGTCATCTTGGATTCGATATTATAAAAATGAAAGACTCCAGTCTTTCATTTAAATTACGTCGCCAATAAATGTGAGAAGAAGCTAAACTTGTTGCGGGCTCTGGCGGGTGTTTGGTGGGGTGCTCACCCTTTTACTCTGAAGCTTATATACAATGCCACAATCAGGAGTATATTAGATTATGGTAGTTTCTGGCTAGAACCATGCAATAAAGTTGCAATGGCTAAGCTAGACACTATCCAATCAAAGTCCCTACGCACTGTATTAGGTTGTATGAGGTCTACCCCAACTAACGCTCTGCAAGTCGAGAGTGGCGACCCTCCTCTTCTTCTCCGTAGGCAATATCTTGCGGATAAATTTATCTTTAAGTCCTATTTTCAGTCTAACCATAAGATATTGTCAAAACTTTCCACTTTGGAGCTATTATGCAGACAGAGTGATTATTGGAGACATAAAGACCCCCCTCTGTTCATAAGTTAATTTCGTAAAATAAGTATGGTTAAAGAAAACGCCCCTATTCGCCAGTGTTCTAAATTTCCAATATTTTCCTACCCATACGAAGTGCTTAATTTTGTCCCCAATTTCCTTCCTAGCATTGGCCTAACTAAAGCAACGTGTCAGGTTAATGATAGATTTTTACACTTTGTCACTGATAAGTGGCCTGACCACTGCATATTCTACACCGATGCTTCCAAATTATCCCTAGATGGCAATACTGGTATTGCTGTCTATATACCCAATTCCCACACCTTTCTTCAGTTCCAATGCCCTGCTGAGACGTCAGTTTTCACTTGAAAGTGCATTGGAATTTTTGAAGCATGTTCATATATAGTATCACACAGCAATATTTCAAAGGCTGTTATTTTTTCCGACTCCAGTAGTGCCCTGCAGGCTATTGTCAAAAATTAATTTAAAGATAATCTCCGCAGCCCTATTATCCTGGCTATCAAAAACCTTTTGTGTTCTTGCTCCGGTAAGGGCGTAGAGGTCATATTAGCATGGATTCCGGGCATAAAGGGCAACGAATGTGCAGATGTAGCAGCAAAAACCGCGGTTTCTAGCAGAATTGCAGACAATAAATAAACTTTTGAAAAAAAAATTAAACCGACTTCAAAAACCAAAACAAAACCTAAAAGGCACAAAATAGTGTAAAATAAACTTAGAACTATCTAAAATATTATACAAAACTAGAAGTGATCTGTTTGAAGTTGGTGCCAAACTATATTACTCGTATTTGTACTAGTATTTGTAGGTATTTATTTTTTGTTGGTATATTGTTGTTTGGCACCGACTTCAAACAGATCACTTCTAGTTTTGTATTAATATTTTAGATAGTTCTAAGTTTATTTTACACTATTTTGTGCCTTTTAGGTTTTGTTTTGGTTTTTGAAGTCGGTTTAATTTTTTTTTCAAAAGTTTATTTATTTTTTCATTTTTTGTGTTCATAATATTTATTATAATAATACAATACAGCTCACCTTAGAAACGTTAAAAAATGTAAATGAGGGTCAATACATATTTATTATATAAAAAAAATCAACCCTTAACTCCTAAAACTCAAGGTTTCTTCCATCATCAGCTCAGTATTTACCAAAAGCCTTGAGGTGATGACTATTGGACGTAAATACCTAAATAGGCTCAGTAGACTAATTAAACACGTTCGACATTTCTTTAAAATTTAAGGGTTTCCTTCGATTTAACTGGGATCCCATCATCAGATCCTGACTTGGTGACAATGGGACCACCTCGGGAGAATACTCTTTCGAATACAAAAAGAATTATAAAAATCGGTTCACAATTGACGGAGTAATCGGTGAACATACATAAAAAAAAAAAAATAGTGACACGCCGAACATATAACCTCCTCCTTTTCGAAGTCGGTTAAAAAACACTTTGCAATAGATGTTTACGACTTGATACATAGTGCAAGAATTTATCTTTTCAAGTCCTGGCAGACTTATTGGTCAGAGACCAGTAACTCTAAAGGCGGAGCGTATGCAGCAATCCAACCTTCTATTCCCCCTAAACCCTGGTTTTATAAATTTAAAAAGGTTCCAAAAACGGTTACGTCAGTTATATGTCGTATCCGTATTGGTCACTGCTGCACTCCAGTTTTCCTCCATAAAATTAGAGTACGGGACAATTCCTTATGTGAATGCGGTCTGGACGAAGGTTCAATGGACCACATTTTTTTAAATTGTCCTCTACACGATTCTAGTACTTTGGATCGAGTTATGAACAAGTTAAAAATTCATAGACCAGTAAATGTCCGCCACCTTCTCTCCTTCTTTCCCAATCCCGAAATTATATGTGCGTTTATTAAATTTATAAAACTAACAATATCAAATTGTAATTATATTAATCTATAATCTGTTTTTGTAAATAATATCTAGTATATGTATTAGAATTTACTAACAGTTATATTTGTGTTGTTCCATGCATTCAAATTTTTGTCGAAAAATATAGATTTATTCAAACCACTCATTCTGATCAGTACCCATGAGTGGTCATTACATGACACTGGAAGTAAACAGGACACTGGCAGAAGTTGCTGATAATCTCAGCCGGCTGCCATAATCAATAAAAAAAAAATGTTAAATGACATCTAACGTCACTACATACATGTGTCAGTGTCACTTCACTGTCTGTGTGTGTCAGGGGACTGTCATCAGGTCAGTCAGTCACACAGAACATTTATACTCTAGGGAGAAGAATGTCAAGTACGTACAAATAAAATGGCACGGTTTTGGCGCCTCCTGGTGGATGCCCCCGAAAACTCCCGAAAGCGGGAGATTCAAATTTCTTTGAAATACTTATTTAAAGGTCTGCCCACAAAAGCAGAACTGGGAAACTGTAACCAATTTTAGTGTGCAATTTCACTGATCACAATTTTCCAGCTCCGCTTTGGTGGTCAAGCATCCTTATTTAAATTTACCTAAAAGGTGAATAGGAATCAATTTTTGCTCGTAGAAAACTTTGAATTTTGACAAAAATCACAAGTTTGTGGTTTATTTCAAAAGTCAAAGCTTCTTACTTGTATTTTTATAATGAAAACAGTAGTTTGTCTTATAAGTCACAAGTACTTTATTATAAATTACACATTATTTTGTAATAATAAATAGTATTTTTAAACAAAGCTGCATGGTATGGCTCCTACCAACCATGCTACTAGACATGTTTTAACAAATTAATTTTTTTCTTAAGTGCTATTGCGGCGGATTCTTGAGAAAATGATCTATTTTTTTTTGTACAAAATCTTTTGATTGTAATGTGAAAGACACTTGTGATTATATAATTTATATTATATTCTTTGTGCTCCGTGCAATCATTTAAAAAATTAAAATTAATGGATACTTTTAAATTTTTTAATGTTTCACGCATTAATGCTTTTTTATGTGCATTACTTAACAAATAATCATTTATGTAGGTGGCACAAAATTCCACACAGAGAACAAAGTTTTTACTTGCGTAATTTAAGGATTCTTTAAAATCATTATATTCTTTAAATTGATTAAAGCTATGCACAACTGTTCGTTCTGATGTTGTAAATATTGTTTTACATTTCTTACAGTCATTATTTAAATTTTTAATCAAGAATCCACACACATAAGCACATGCTTGTGATTCACCATTCTCCTCAAATACTTCCTGGTGAATGTTGTCATTATTTAATATCCATACCGAAGATGAGGCTGAAGTCTCTTCGGTATGGATTTCAGGCCGATTATTATTTTCAAAAAACAGTTTAAAATTGTCGATGATAACTTCATTGCTGTCAAGTTCGCAGTTTCCACCACCAATATGAGACAGGTTACTTAAAATAGCTGTCTTTAAGCCTGCGACAAACTGGCCAGTGGTAGGACTGCAGTTAGAACCACAATTTCCTCTAATGCAGCCAAATAAATTCTCTAATGGATCTTGTTGTAGCCTTCGAGTTGCTAAACTTTTTATGGCTTTATGTTTTTGGCGCAATCTCTCCCACAACATTTCAACACCATTAAGTGTCCACAGCCAACCTATTTGCGATGGTGGTGTGCATTTGGAGCCTATAAATTTTAATGATTGTAAAAACAATTTCATTTCACTTATAAATTTAAAATGAGGTGAAGAAATTTTTAAATTGGTCGCGAAAGGTTTTCCTCTCCGCAGATCCACCGTGTCGCTATTTAAAGTGTCGAACAGCTTATCCATTCTGGATATAATATCCGCCGTAACAGCCGCGTCCGCAGTTAATTGACCTGTAATAGAACATAACATTTAATTTTACTATGATGATTTAAAATATAAGAATATATTAATTTTACCGCGTTGTCAGGATGTATACTATGTCATTCCCCAGGGTTCAATCTATCTCCATACCAAAAACTTAAAATCGGTACAGTAGTTTTTTAGCCATACATAGAAATGTAACAGTCAGACAGATAGACTGAGCTACTTTCACATTTGTTATATTATAATGTAGTATGGATTTTTCGAATAAATAGCTTTTCAAATCATATAGTGCCAATAGTCTCAAAGTAAAATGGCTGTGACTTATGGTCAGATGGACAGAACGAAATAATAAGGTTCCATTTATGCCATTTCGAGCGATGGAATCCTAAAATATCTAGGAATCCTTTACATACATAAATTGCAATAAATCAGGTTACCTTGTGATATTTTAGCAAACATGCCAGCAGCAACTGTGTGGCTCAGCACTTGAACGGCTAGTTTTACCCTCATCTTTTGTTTCGTATTGGGATTCAGGTGCTCTTGTCTGAGACTGGGTGCAAACACAAAGTTTGGATTTGAGTTGTCCAGTTCATAGAATTTGACAATGTGACTCCATTTGGCTACACCTGAAACAATATAATTATAATTATCATGACCAGTTTTAATACATAGTCACATTGAATAGATTTCTGCTTGAATCAAGAACTGCCAGTTATCTATAAAATGTTATGTTTACCTGTTCCCTGGTTCCCATCAGCTGATGTTATATTTGTTGAGCATTGTATGTCATACTTTAAAAATAAATTTCTGAAGCACTTTATTAAATGAGGTGGATCAAAAAGTGCAACAATTTTTTTATTTTTTATTTCAAAATGTGGACAGGTAGCAGTTGCTCCTAAAATGCTTAAGGCCCTTCTATTGACTCCATCCATGTCACACACACTGGCTGCTATATTAATGCCATGTTCATGACATTGTTCAAGCACCTGAAAAATAAACATAATTTGAACTTAATATTTTGCTATATTTGTAAAGTTTATGCAAGGCAATTGCACCCAGTGTTGGGCATTAATCAATTAATTTGTCAATTATCTTTTTAATTGACTAAAAAAGTAATTGAAATTAAATCAATTACAATTAAATTAATCGCAATTAAACTTTTAATTGCACCTTGCAATTAAATTAAAATTAAATTCATTTGACGAACCTATGTCAATTTATTGTAACTCACAATTAAAATTGTTGCAATTAACTTTTTTAGTTGTTTTATGAAACAATTAAAACTAACAATTAACTTTATACGAAATTAGTAAAAGATTTAGGAAAATTAAGCTGTACCTAAGTCCCAGACAAATAAAAAGTGGTCAAAGGCTGTAGTATAGCTTAATTTTTATAAACCTTTATTTCTTTAAGTATCTTTATCTTTAGTTTGTTAATTTAAATTCACAAAACAATTGAAAATTAATCAATTGTTAATTGGAGTAAATCACAATTAATAATTAATTAATTGTTAATTGTTACTAATAATAATAATAATAATAATACTAGCCTATAAACGTCCCACTGCTGGGCACAGGCCTCTTCCCATATAGAGAAGGGATGAGCTTTGATCACCACGCTTGCTCATTGCGGGTTGGCGATTTTGTTAATTGTTACTACTACAGTTAAAAATTAAATAATTGTTAATTGCAATTTTACACAATTACAATTGATTAACTGTTAGTTGTTGCGGTTACATTTATTAATTAATCAATTGTTAATCTTTAATTGTTCTTGCAATTAAAATTTGCCCAACACTGATTGCACCATAGAGACAGTATATTATTAACATTATACATTTATCCAGTGACTATAAATTAATTATGCTTACCTCCTTTATTAGGACTGCCAATCTATCAGCAGTGACTGCAGATCCTGATAAATAATAGGCTATGGGCTGCTTAATTTTTTTTCGAATCCCGGCAACCATGAATACTAGTGCATAAGACACTAGTTGTGCTGTTCTACCCTGCACACCGTGGTCTTGGAAGCCTTCAATAATGTCTGCTTTCACATTATATTGTAAATTCTTTTTTAATGCCATTTCATCAAACATTAATATATATTCATTATTAACAGCTTCTTGTGCTGAAGAAAACTTCCCAACAATTTCAAACAGCTGTTTGTTGATCCCAACATTAAGTTTGCATTTTTGCAATAGCACTTTTAAAGTTGTTGGAGCTGGAAGGCAAAACATTCGCCTTAGTAATCTGTAGCAAGTAGGAGATCTTTTATAAAGTCTTAATGCAGTAATTTTATCTTCAGCAGTCCATCTACGTCCCTTGGCAGTCTTCTTAAAATTTCTAATTTGTGCTTGCAATAATAAAGCAAAATTTGGGCTTATTTTATTCGTGAGTTTCGTGACAGCATCACTGGTGCTTAATTTTTGCAGATATTTTTTGGTTTTCATGTGCTTCAATTGCTTTTTCAAAAGACAAACTTTTCGCAAATATTTCTTGCATTTTATAAAATTTCTATTTTCAACTGGAATTTTGTTACCAATTCCAGAGGTTCCAGAGAGATTAACTGTTGAGCTGTAATATGTATTGGATATATCCACAAGAGGCTGTGAAGGACCCGCTACAGGTTCTCTAATATTATCAACTTGTAGAAATGGCATAGTTATATTCTGCAAAGAAAGTACACCATTAGTTATTTATGAAATGGTAAAGGCGGGTCTACGCTAGACGAACCGAGCACGAGCGAAGCATTAGCGGAGCCGTTCTCGGCTTCGTCGTTCGCGGCGTCAAGTGTGGACGTACAACGAACCTACAACGATCACTGTTCTCGAACGTAGTTTTCCGCAGTGAGTTTGCTGCTCTTTGCGAATATGGACGATATTAATAATATGGACGATTATTATAGCGGTGGTCAGCAAAAATAGAAAAAGGCCAAGACGATGGGGATCTACAAATCTATATAAAATGATATACAACCAAAATTTAGAAAAAAAAGTATCTTCGGTCCACGTTTCCATGATGCTCGGCTCGAGCGACCGACGTCTGTCACTAAACACGTCCACGAGCGCACTGCGAGCGCGAAGCAAATCCCTTTGTGTTCGTCAAAAAACCGACAACAGGCGGAACGCAGCCGAGCACGAAAGAAATGCTCGCAGCGCGCTCGTTCGAGGCTTGTAAGTTGGTCCATACTAGACGAATTGTGTTCGGCTCGTGCTCCGCTCATGCTCGGCTCTCCTAGCGTAGACGCAGCTTAAGGTATTAGAAAAGATTTTTATCTTGCACTTTGTTGGTTTGGCTGCACACTCAAGTGGAATGAGCAAGACAGAGTTCAAAAGAGTGTAAGTGAGACAGGGTTTTCAATTACTTATTTTTATTACATAAGCTCTACTTCTGTAGGGTGTCTCACGACACCTCAAGCCATTTTTACTTTAAATTTGGTTCTCTCTATTTAGCTTACCTCCACATCTGGTGAAGCAAAACGTCTCAATTTCTTCTTGGATGGGAAGTCCACAAATGCTGTTTCCTTAAAATGCAGATGACATAGCATTCTGTGTTCAGTATGCAGTTTCATCTGAAAGTCCTTGTTTGACCATGATTTGTCTGGACAGCAATACTTTGCCCATAATTCACAACTGAAAGAAATAGATTAAGTAAATTAAGTACCTATGTAAAAGTTAATATGATATTACGGATGACCAATCCAATCACAAATCTGGTTTAGGGGGCATAATAATTAACAAGATAAACATAATAGTTAAAGATTGTCTAAATAATATATATATTATAATTGAATATTTGAGGAGCACTTACCGGAGAATATTTGTGGAACCAGGTTTTGGAAACCTAAATAATGTGGTTTCGGGGTCATCGACAGGCGAAGAACCACACTTAAAACATTTCCTTTTATTCTCCTTCATGTTTGAAAACAAACACTAGAGTCACTATCTCGTACACAACACTCAGGTGTTTCGCACAACAGACGGAGGAACCTAGGCTCTACTCTACGTCGTTAATGGCGAGGATAACACTTAACGTTGCAAAAAGAGAAGATGACGACAAGAGAATTCACAAGAAATAACATCAACTTGCGCTTACGCCGGTAGACATTTTTCTTGTGAAGTAGAGAGTATAATTTTGTTGTGTGAATGTGAAGTAGTGTCAGTGTGGGGCTGCCAGGTAAATTAAACAAAAACCTACCAATCTAATTTCGTGAAATTAATAAATTTTGAAAATAAATAGCCTCTGCCCGATCTATTGCAGTAAATTAAATTAATTATTTATTTATTGGCTTGATTGGTAAGCCTTTTGTTTATTTATATTTACAACTTACGCTATACAAGCGTTTTTCCATTATATTCTGCATTAATTATATTTATTTTTATTGAATTTTAATAATATTAACATTGATTAAATTAGCCGAAATATTAGATCGGCTAATTTGTTGATTAACAAGAATGTCGATAAAACTACCATATAGTAGCTTTCTAACATTTAAGCAACTATTTCAGTTTTGCTTATGTTGCCATCATTGAAAACGTCATTATTAGAGACCGAAGTTTTTAGGTCTCTCATAATAGAGGAGAACTTGGCAACATTGGTCTAGCCCCCGTAGGTATTCCAAGGTTTACCCAATGAGACGACCCCGCCTGGTCAGTCATTTTTAGTTATTCTGACTGTCAACTACTTCGTACTTTGTAGTTTCGTTTGTTTTCGTAAGTTAATTAAAAGGTTACAGAACATAGGTTACGAAAAAAAACATATACTTCTTAATTTTATTATAATAAGTATAATCACTAAACACTGATTTAAACCAGTCAAATTAAACTCCCAACCTTAAATTTTCAGTAAGACCAAGTTTTAAAAACTTTCATATAATGAGTTTATTAGAAAAGGAATGGTACATAGAAGCTCCCTGGGGCAGAATAGCGAGTAAG
This sequence comes from Plusia festucae, assembly GCA_950381575.1. Lineage (NCBI taxonomy): Eukaryota > Metazoa > Arthropoda > Insecta > Lepidoptera > Noctuidae > Plusia > Plusia festucae. The sequence continues at coordinate 3,881,784 of OX494457.1, forward strand.
TAAACTGTTGTTTATAATAATAACACATAAACTATACAATAACAGTTATTGTGTGTTATTGTAAAGTTCAGTGTGCATATTTGATATGTTTATGTACAGTTACTGTACATAAACATATCAAATATGCACACTGAACTTTGAACTGAATTTATTGTATTCGACAATATTATTTACAACTTACTCCACTATCTACATAATTATGTGGCGGAAGATAAAATGCGGATAAATCTTATCTATTAATATAATAACGACTTGTAATTTCTGGGATTGTCAGAGATAAGTAATTGAAACTTTTTCATTCCATAACTTTTTAAGAAAATTACATTTGTTTTTGGCTATAGATTTAAGGAGTCAAGACAGAAATGAAATTTTGGCATTCATAATGTATTAATATTACAATTTAAAAGTTACAATTCAATTCATAGAAACTGTAATTATTTAATTTAAGTCCAAAGTCTAAATAATTATCTTAGGAATGTATAAAATAATACCAAAGGTTAAAGCCATTATACTGTTTCCATTCGTTTATTTTATTTTTGACAGCTCGAGTTCTGAGTCAAATAGTGATGGCCAAATGCGTTATCGAATCGATTTTTTTTAACAAACGATTTTATTTGTGAACAAGTTTTAATCGATTTAATACATATTTTATTTTATTTTGTTTATTACAAGTAGGTACCAAACGTTTATTTTCGTTGTAAAAATTGCAATTATTTTAAATTAAAGTCTTATTTAAAAGTCACTACAATACGTATACCTTTACTCATATTCATTAATTTGCAGCAAATACATTCGATCCTAATAATAGGTACTATATAACGACTGTTTTTGTTAGCATTTAAATGTATTTTTATTTCAAAAATGATTCCGATTAAAAATATCATCACGATTATTACATAAAATTAATTCGATTCAAAACCGTTTTTGTTATCTGTGGCCATTCGTTACGAATGGCACAACTCTAAGTGGGCGTTACCCGTCAAGAAATTATCTATTTTTATTTCAAAATATTGTTCTACAGTTATGTCGTACTTTATAGGCGTGAACTGTCAAAAATAAAATAAACGAATGGAAACAGTATAGCAATATTTTTTAATGAAGTTATTATAAGTTTAATAGTATTTTTTTTATTGTTTTCTATTCCATTGAATCTTTTCAAGTAATAATATTTATTTATAAATTTGTTAAATGGTAACATATTTTAGTTTTTTTTTTATTAGAATAATATAATTAAAAAAATATATGTTCAAAGTTTGAACACTGTTTGTGGTTAAACAATTCTTGTGTGATATTATGCATTAGTTTATATAACAGAATTATTTTGCTGGGCACATGCCCCTCTCTTCCCATTGATCACCACACTGACTGGCTCTACTGCGGGTTGGCGATTTCAGATTAAAATTCAACATTTGTCAATAGTATCTTTGAATAATTAAGAAACTAAATATAACTCTTGAACAGTCACAGTGGTACTTGCCTGGGTTCAAATCTGCAACCATGTCCATACAAATTTGGTCATTGAACAGCCAGTCCACCACAACTTAATATCTTATTTAAGTTAATTGATGATCTCGGGCGGTGTCGCCAGCTCTAAAGTCCCGGGTTCGATCCCCGGAAGGGTTTATGTAGAAATTAAAAAAAACCGGCCAAGTGCGTGTCGGACTCGCGCACCGAGGTTCGTAAAAACCTAAGATTAAAATTATTAAATATATTATAAGATTTCATTTAAAATTTAAGGTTTTAGCAATTTTTCCTTTATCTGTGCTATAACACGTTGCTTCGTACAAAATTTCTACGATTCTAAGTTCATGGGAAGAACCCTGTAGTTTTTGATTCCTTCGTGAGTGTCAAAAATTGGCGTTCCTGAGAAAAAGAGTTGACAAACGGACGGACGGACAAGTGATTCTATAAGGGTTCCGTTTTTTTTCTCTTGAGGTACACAACCCTTGAGTCTGGATGTTAGTGGTGCCTTCGTTGTCTCTGATTCCATAACACAAGTGCTTTAGCTACTTACTTTAGATTCGGAGCAATGTATGTGATGTTGTCAATATTTATTTATTACTAGCTTCTGCCCGCAACTTCGTACGCGGATCTTGTTGCTTATGCCAGCGACAACAGGGTCGTCAAAATAAAAGATCTGAAACGTCTGATGTCAAATTCTCAGAGCCCGGGGACGGGAAAACAACGTGATGCGCGAGACGATTCGAGACCCTCCAGATCTGTCATTTTTGTAAGATAGCAGGAAATGCCCATCAGAACTGCTGCTCACGATCAGCGGTCAGTCGCACATCATATTCTTCACTGGTCTCTAGAGACCTGGATGTAGATACGTAAATAAGATGAGAATGCAGGCGTGCTTCGCGATCCGAAGAGGTTTCCACGGAGCGAGTTGCAGCCTGATCTTCTCGAACAGCATCAAGTCTCTCTTGACGTTCTTCGGTAGATTCTTGGGATCTTATGATCCTCAATCCTTTTTATTATTTAGCCCATTTAGCTCCTTTGGAACATTGGGAAAGATTTGACCTCTTTCATCATGGTTATAGTTTTATTGTGAAGATACCTGATCAATTAAAATCTAAGTGACTGCAAAGTAAATTAAACGCTCAAATAACATAAGCCCGAAGGCTTATATATTCGATAAAAAAATAAAAAAAATTGGGAGTTTTGGCCAGTAGAGTCGAATTATAAATGATATACCATCGTCATCGAAAATCAGTCCGAAAGGTTATGTTATTTTATAATTATACAGTGAAATTAGTGATAGCTTTGATTTCCAAGTCAGATGTTTCAAATCTTCGATTTTTATAAATCAACAGGGAATGCCCATCAGACCGAACCACTTTTGCTAAGACGTCATTCCTATATGTGTTATGGTGTAGCCGGGCTCTTGGAGTTGGACAACAGGTGTTCCAGATCTTCAATTTTTATACGTCAACAGTGAGTGCTCATCAGGCTGAACAACTCTGCTGAGACGTCATTCCTATATGTGTTATGGTGTAGCTGGGCCCTTGGAGTTCCACATCAGGTGTTCCAGATCTTCAAATTTATTCTCTCAGCAGAAAATGCTCATCACGTGAAACAATTTTTGCTATGGTACCATTTTTGTATCTCTTATAGTTTAGCTGGTCTGTTGCGGTTCTGCATCAGGTGTTCAAATTTCCAAGATAAATTATAGCCTATATGTTGCCCAGACTTAATACCTATACAACAAAAAAAAAATCATTTAAATCCGTCCAGTAGTTCCGAAGATTAGCGTGTACAAACAAACAGACATACAGACAAACAGACAGAATTTTTTTTTTGGATTCGTGCTCCATAACTGTTTGTAATACCCCCTCAATTATTATTTCTTTAATATATTCAATGTACAGACACAGTTTTTTTACTGTTTTATTATATGTATAGATTTAATGAATATTATTATGTTATGATTTCCAGTAATAGCATGGGGCAACTGCTCCGACCCTCCAGTCTTGCTATGTCACGGCAGCATAGACTCAGCGGTGAGCTTCAGGCCGCTAATCAGATTGCTGCCAAAGAACTTTTATTACATTGGTAAATATATGCCTTTTTTGAAGTGAAAACTTCTTTAGCGGAGTTGTGCACTTTGTGGGAGGGGTATAAAAACTCAGGGGTACGTGACTGATCAAAAATACCTAAGACGCGGCGCAGGTCGCTTGCGCGAGTGAGATTTCATCCAGTGTCAGCATTGAGGTCAGCATAGAAAAAATCTCAATGGGTGTCAGTGTAATTTTTGAAGTAAAAACTTACGTGAAAACTTATTTAGCGGCGTTGTGCACTTTTTGGGATGGGTAAAAAAGCTGCGCAGGACGCTTGCGTGAGTGTGCGTGTGTACGCGCATTGACGGATGGTGACTGCTGATGGCTCGAACGTGTATATTTGTAAAATTCGTGTAAAAAAGTGTTTAAATTATGGACGTTGAACAAAGTTTTTTATTTTTATTTTTCATAGTTTATAATCTTTTTTCAATTTCTTCTTTAGGTATCGACCTCCCGGGTAACGGCAAGTCGGATCGCTTCCTGCCGGGCCTCATGATCAGCGTGTACGACATGGCGTACGCTCTGCACGCAGTTGTCACTCACTTCCGGTGGACGAAGTTCATTTTTATAGGACACTCGTTCGGAGCTTGCTTAGGTAATTAATCTATACTTATATAATAAAGCTGAAGCTTTTGTTTGTTTGGTTGAACGCGCTAATCTTAGGAACTACTGGTCCGATTTGGAAAATTATTTCAGTGTTAGACTGTACGAATAGCCGAGTGGTATAGGTCACCATGCTAATTACCACTGTGCGCGACGTGCTGCGGGTTCGATCCCCGCTTGGGACAAGTATTTGTGTGATCCACAAATGCTTGTTCCAAGTCTGGGTGTTCGTTGTGCATTTGATTTGAATGTTTATGAACCCCCGCGACACAAGGATTAAAATCCTTAGGGCGTGAGTCGTAATTAAAAAAAAAAGATCTCATTTCTCAAGGATGGCTACATACGACGTCCACACGAGCGGAGAAACTAGCAATTATATTGTTATGCAATAAGCCTTATTCTTTTCTTTTTCTATTTTTCAGGAAAATTATACAATTTATGTTACCCGGACGAGATAGAGCGGCTGGTGGACCTCGATCCCATCAACTTTATTGCCGTTGAGCCTGAAGACTTCCCCTTCTGGTAAGCATTACATTACTTAACTAGCTGGCCCACGCGACTTCGACCGCGTTTCTAGCTTCTTAAGTTTCAATATATAACCCTAATCTTCAGCAGTGGACTTCTTACGGCAGAGATGATGAAATTTCACGTAGCCTATATAATACCACTCGGTCGGGGACCTCCGCAAATTATAGCCTTATAGCCTTCCTCAATATGTGGGCTATCAAACAGTAAAATAAATTTTAAAATCGGTCCAGTAAATCCTGATATTAGTGCGTGCTACCAAACAAATACACAATCGAACAAACTCTTCAGCTTTTTAATATTAGTACAGTTATACCCCTGCTATCTGCCAGTAAAGTCTCACTAAAATCGGATTGTTAGTTCCAGAGCTTAGCGGTTTTAAGACACAAAAATGTACGCAGCTCTTTAAAAAAAGCTCATCCATTTTGTTATGTAAATTCGTATATATTTTTTTTTCAGGTACAGAATGTTCTTCACGGATTTCTATGAGAACTATGAAAAATACAACGCGCCTAAGGAAAAGAGACCCAGACTCAAATGGACCGAGGTTAGTTGTAATGTAACACGTTTTAACAAAACCGCACGAAGAGCTTCGTGTGATCACACTAAGGGTTGGACCTCATCTGGCAGCACGGAATCGCCTTTTTCCGTTTTCCTTTCTCTTTCTGTCGCTTAGAACTGCCATTTACTAGACCGAGACAGAAAGCATAATGCGATAGCACGCGGCGGAATCCTCGAGGCGATCGGCATTATGCTTTCTGTGTTCAGAAAGAGAAAAGGCGACGGAAAAAGGCGATTCCGTGCTGCCAGATGAGGTCCAACCCTTAGGCCCAGTTGTTTTATCCCTAGTTAACTCAACGATGTTTGACGTTTCGTCCGGATTACGCTGGCCGTAGTCAGTCTGCTTGCAACCACGGCCAGTGTAACCCGGCCGAAACGTCAGGCTTTAAAAGGTAAATGCATAAGTTCGCGTTAATTCCCGTGACGAAATCAGGCAACGCGATAGTTTAAAAGTTAGTAGTTATTTAGATTAAGATTTCAACTTTATTGAGCGCCTTCTTTAGATTCATCTATCTATATATATAAAACTCTTCCGTTACTGACTGACTGACTGACTGACTGACAGACAACGCACAGCCGAAACTACTGATCGTAAAGAGCTGAAATTTGGCATGTGTGTTTGTTGGGAGGAGTAGGCTACCACTAAGAGAGGATTTTTGGAAATTCCCCCCCAAAGGGGAGAAAAAGGTGTTAAATGAGAGACAACGCACAGCCGAAACTACTGATCGTAAAGAGCTGAAATTTGGCATGTGTGTTTGTTGGGAGGAGTAGGCTACCACTAACAGAGGATTTTTGGAAATTCCCCCCCAAAGGGGAGAAAAGGGTGGTAAATGACAGACAACGCACAGCCGAACTTACTGATCGTAAAGAGCTGAAATTTGGCATGTATGTTTGTTGGGAGGAGTAGGCTACCACTAAGAGAGGATTTTTGGAAATTCCCCCCCAAAGGGGAGAAAAGGGTGGTAAATTGAAAATACTACTCCACGCGGACGAAGTCGCGAGCAAAAGCTAGTCTTCTATAAACACTGTCATCTACTATATAAAAATATGTCGGGTTTTCCTTCCTGACGCTATAACTCCAGAACGCACGAACCGATTTCCACGGTTTTGCATTCGTTAGTAAAGAAAATTTTCAATTACATAAAAAACTCCTCCTAAAAAAGCACTCCTCTGAATTAAACAGCTTGTGCACGTACTAGTGGCGTCATCTATTTGTGTTTTGGATACTTTAGTCGATTTATCAAATCGATACGTGCAATGCAATCGATATGTGTGTATGTAAGGTTTTCGTTAAAAGTTTCAATGTACAAAATAGATTTTGAAATGTGACGTCACGAAATGTAGGACCTCTCCAACCCCTTTGTCACACAATGTCACACGACGTCGGGCCCCTCCCACCCTTTTAACGTGTGACGTAATTTATGGCTGGCCCCTAATAAATAATGTCACTCTCAGGCTCTGCAATCGTTGCGTGAAAACCGTCCAACCCTGAACCCGGAGCAAGCGGCAGCTGTACTGGAGCGACTGTCCGAGCCCGCTGGGGAGGGATTCATCAGGTAACTAATAATTATTATAATATCTTGGGACATGTCACGCGGCCATCTGTGTAGTTGCCATGATACAGGCTCGGCCTAGTTTGGGATCATAAGGCCGTGTGTGTTGTTCCACGATATGTACTAGATGTTCAAATGATTTTGTTTATAATTACAGATACACCCACGACCTCCGCATGAAGCGTTTGAACGGGCCAGCGTACTCTCCCGAACACGTCCGCAGACTGCACACGAACGTCAAGACTCCCATGCTAGCTATAGCCACCAAGGAGTCTTTAGACGCCGAATTATTTAGAAACACGGCCTTCTTGCTGGATGAGACGCAATATCCGGCGAAAAACCTCAGGTATAGGGAGGTGGAAGGTGGCCATGATGTTCACGTTAGTAGCCCTGAGAGAATAGCGACGTTTGTTGGACAATTCCTACTCTTCGGTTTGGAAGGACTTGATAATAAAGCCAAGTTATGATTAAGGAGGTTTATTATCGAATTAGATTTGACGGATAGACGAACAAAGAGATTGAATTTGATATTTTGACAATGAGGGCTATCGCGTGTCGAAAATCCGCTAGGGTCGCTACTGTCGCTTAAGGTCTATCTGGCAATTTCGACCAATTGCCGGCCAGTAGCTTGTCTCTCATTGGTGGTGAATGACAGATAAACCTTATGCGACACTAGCGACCCTAGCGGATTTTTGATACGCGATAGCTCACATTTGAGAATGATTTTTGATAAATAGCATGGCACTGGCTGGTAATGAAAATAAACTTGTCGTATGACAGATTAGGATGAATTACAAGCAAAAAGTCTTTATTTGTTTATAGTTTGCCAAGTTTACTATATTGATACCATAGACAAAGATAGTAGGCAGTTGAAAGCTCTATAAAAAATACTTTGAAGTATTTTTGATTAAGTGTCGTAGAACAATTATTTTATGTTAGTAATAAAAATTATTCCTGTGAGGTTACTAAAGTTTCACAAATACGTTTCTCTCATACCTCTGTGTATTGTGTTGGTTTCATGTTGGTTGTATTACGTATCATGTGAATATGGTATACTTTGTTAATAAAAACAATAGTGTAGAAATATTATTAACTTTAAAAGTATAGGAAGTCAATTATATTATATTTTAAGACCAACTTCTTTTTGTAAAGAAATTTCGAAGGAATTGTGTAGTTTAAGCAAATAAATAATTGTTTATATTTTTACATTTTATGGTAAAAGGTTATAGAAGTAAGTTGCATACAAAAAATATATTTATTGGTTGGGATTTTTATCTAGGTGACCTTGACTGCTAAGCCGGTGGTTCGATTCCCACCATGACAATTTTTTGTGTGACGAGAACGATCATTTGTTCTGTATCTGGGTGTTATTTATCTATAATTTGTATGTATTTATAAATATATAAGTATGTTTATCAGTCTGGTAGCCATAATATAGGCTCTGTCTAGTTTGAGATCAGATGGCCCTGAGTGAGTTGTCTCAAGATATTATTATATTATAAATTTTACTGGTAGGTACTTAAAGAGTCGTGAAGATGAGTTTTGTTATTATTTATTTTAGCTTGATTTCCTTCTCGTGTTGATGGTTCCGTATTTTTTTCACATCTATGCATTTGTACTTAAATATTGTTTATCGCAGTGTGAAATATGTATGCATTTCATAAAGTATTTTACTGATGTAATTACAAATTGGTGGCTGTAAATTTGTATTAATTATGATAAATTGTTATCAATACAATAAATTTATTTAAAAGTACATAATACGTTTTATTGCAATTTATTAATAATCTTGCCCATCCCTGTTGTTAAAAAAATTATATGTCCGTCTCTTTTTAATGACACTTTTTCATCGACTTTCAAATCTCAATGATGCTAAAGAAGTTTTCACTTCAAAAATAAAAGTTTTTAATTAACTGATAAATAAGTACTTTATTTTTAAAACAATATAACTTGTTCTATTCTTTATTCTTAGTAATTAGTGTTGACAGTTGTCCCACAACCTCGACGACTTTGTTCATGACTTCGGTTTGTCTGAGTGCTGCGTCAGCGATCTTATTCGCGGCATTGACCATCAACAATGCTGCGTCGGCCATCTTGTTTTCAGCATGTACCCTGTTCCTCTCTAACTCTATCACCCATTTAGGGACAACATCTGATTGTGATCCTAAAATTAAAAGTTACTTATTTTAGATACATTATTCCCCCTGAGTTATTATTATTAGTAGTTATTTTCTTTTAGTCAAAGCACGGAATAAGTTATAGAGACATCTATATCTCTTCCACTTCGTCGGCCGATGCGTCCGTATAGAAAGTCAGTATGCAATTTTTCATTAATGTTTTCATTAGATGTAAAATTAATTAGGTTTAAAATTATCATCCGTGAACCGAGTTTATAGATTACCATTATTTTTACTATATCCTGGCAAAACAGTTCGTATCACTCCACTGGTCCGCGTGGGTGGAGGGTGAAGTTACCAGCCAATGACAGCGCCCGAATAAGTCGAATCGACTCTTCCTTCAGTTCCGTCAGTCCCTCCCCCTATCTAGACAATGGGAGAGTCACGTACGATTTCGCCAGACATTAATTAAATTATAGCATCAGTAACAAATGATGCGATGCGACAGAAAACAAAGAACTTATAAAAATAAATAAATAAAATATAACTTAAGATGTTGCTAAATGTTCTTATGTCTTTGTCTCTATTTCACACCATAAAGTGACAGAGATAGCATGAGACTTCAAACTAAACGTTTTAGTATTCGGCCATTATTCTATACGTTCTTATGATTCTTATTTTATGCAAGTGTGAAAGAAACTGATAAATTCAGTTCGTGCTGAATAGAATCAGTGCTAATATACCTGTACTCACTGGTATTTGATGGTCTGCATCTTTTGAGTCTGAGCCGAGGTCGTCTGGTTGGCCGCTTTACTGGTCCTTCATCTGAAAATATAATATACATATACACATACTATCGGCAACAAACTGTACTACTTTTTGATGTATTTTTAAATTGTATCTCCAATTTTTTGAAAAATCAATACATAAATAAATTGAAAATTTCTGACTTCGTCAAGCTCCTAGGGAGCAAGCGTGGTGATCAATGCTAGTTTTAAATCTATTATATATAATTCCAGTGTCACGATGTTTGTCCGGGATGAAATCCGACACTACTGAACCGATTTTAATCAAATTTGCACACCGTGTGCAGTTTGATCCAACTTGAAAGATAGGATAGCTTATATAACAAATATTTAAAAAATTTAGACCGCGATCGGGGCAACGAGAAACAGCTAGTAGCTTTATATAGCTGTAAGTAGATATATGCAAAGAATAGCCCAGCTGTGGGACAGTTATGCAGGAATAATTTAAAAGGAGTGCGGACATTCAGCGACGTAATTTTCCCAAAGCACATAGCACATAGGTCTAAATCTTAAAATGGAAAATGAAGCTTTCAAACAAAGTAACAGTCACGTGACTATGTTTGTATGAAAAGTTGATTTTCAATTTTAATATATCGACCTATGTGCTTTGGGAAAATTGTTCAGTTTTAAGCATCTGATTACCTCGTTGAATGTCCGCACTCCTTTTAAATTGGGTATTTGACAATTTTTTTTATTTCATAAATTAAAAAACTTGGTTCTAACTATAACGAATTCTAAAAACGACACACTGATTAATTTTATATTGAGCTAGTTAAAAGCATTCCAATATTGCTAATTTGACAGAGATAGCGATAATGTCTTGTGACGTCAATATTCAGTTCTCCATACTAGTCTGGGGCTGACCCAAACAAGTCGTCGTTTTGCGAAAAAGAGATAGAGCATGCGACATCAACTTACTTTAAAAGCTTATCTACTATATCAAAATAAGTCGGGTTTTCCTTCCTGACGCTATAACTCGAGAACGCACGAACAGATTTCCACGGATTTGCATTCGTTGGAAAGATCTCGGGCTCCGTGAGGTTTATAGTAAAGAAAATTCTCAATTATATAAAAAAAAATGAGACCGCGGGCGGAGCTGCGGGAACCAGCTAGTAACTTATATAATTGTGTATATTTTTTTTTTCGCCATTTTGCTTCAATTTACGAATATATTTAGAAACATTTGCCAGAAAACCATTTTTCGATAGTAGTCAAATATCCAATTAATCCTGTATAATAAATAATATTACCTGCAGGAAGTGGGTCGGGCGCCTCTATAGATTGATTTGATTCCGAACTAGCGGCAGACGAATGTAATTCAGACTTCTCTGGAAAAGATTATTAATAAAAAGGTTATTATTTAATCTGACATACACAAAACTGATAGATGTAATAATAATAATAATATAAGTATTCTTTATGCACACCGTAAAATTGAAAACATAAAAAAAGAAGTGGTACAAAGGGCGGCCTTATTGCACACGGCAATTTCTTGCAGGCAACCATTGGACGGAATTTTACGTGAAAACTAAAAACAGTTTACAGGTAATTATATCTAAACCCTTATGACCTACATAAATTAAGAAAACAACAAATAAAAATAAATTAAGAAAGAAAACAAAATTTTATGTATTGATTTTTACACACCTATTACAATGTCTGAAGATATTATATTCTCTGAAGAAGCGTAGACAACTGGCTTTGTTTCCTAAACATGAAAAATAAAATTTATCAAAAAAGTTTCAACATTTGTATCTATATTATAGAGGAAAGATTTGATTGTTTGGTTCCATTGCATAAGCTCCGAAACTACCGAACCGATTTGAAAAATTCTTTCACTGTTGAGAAGCTATACTATCTTCCTGAAAATAGTATATAGGTAGCCTATGTCTGTAATGTAATATATTATATTATCAAAAAAAAACCGCGGGCTGAACTGCGGGAAACAGCTAGTGTATATACCTAGGTAAGTATAATAGGAACAAATAGTAGCATTAAAAATTGTACTCTGTATATTAAAATTTGTTAAGAAGTGTCACAAATATTATACAAGATTATCTTTTTTTTTTGTTGAACTTTAGTAAAATTCGTAAACAATTTAAAAAAAATATTAGTTTGACTTACAAATACAGGGGGACCTCGTTCTCCTATTATGGCTAAGACCTTTTTATCTACATCCGAAATATCTTGACTACTTGAGCCGCCTTGAGAATTATTGTTCTTCCATCTTGCCAGTCTTGTTCTACTTTTATGTTTCAAATCTGCCCAGTACTGTAAAAATAATCTATGGTATGTTTGCGATAATCTCGATAAGAACTTAGTTGTAATTTTATTATAAACATGCAGAGCAACGAGATAATTAAAAAGTATGTTTCTTTTAATTTAAATGATACGGGCTGTTTATTTTGACAACTTTATTCCCTTTATAACATCTTTGATGACCTCCGTGGTCGAGTGGCGTACACACCGGTTTTCAAGGTGTCGCCCGCTCTGAGGTCCCGGGTTCGATTCCCGGACGAGTCAATGTAGAAAAACACTTTTCTATATTGTCTCGGGTCTGGGTGTTTGTGGTACCTTCGCTGTTTCTGATTCCAAAAATACAAGTGCTTTAACTACTTACTTTGGAATCGGAGCAATGTATGTGATGTTGTCCACAAAAAAAAAGAAATCGTACCTTTTTCCAACGTTCACCCGATTTTGACGACCCTGAACTGTAAGAATTGAGTTTGAGGGCCAAATTATTCCATAGTTTTTCGACAGATTCTTTTGATCTTAATCCTCGGCAGTCTCCGGTGGCCAACGATGTATTTTCAGATAAAAACTCAAGTAATTCCTCCAACTGCTCATTTGATACTCTATTTTCCATTATAATCTGAAACAGGTAACATTTTATTAGATCTATCTAATTATCTCCTGACCGAATTTCGGCCTCGGCGACTAATCTCAAGTAAGATCAGCCATGTTAAGACGGTTGACCGACACGACCGGAGAGGGATCAGGCGGAAGACCAACGAGTTTACGTGCTTTCCGAGGCACGGGGGTGTAAACACCGCCACACATCCTGACACCAAGCGGTACTGAGAATTTCTAAACTCAGTAATTTTTTTTCGCCCGACCCGGGAATCGAATCCGAGACCTCGTGCACAGCACTCGCGCTTGCGACCACTAGACCAACGAGGTAGTCGGTGTCGTTGTCCAACTCGCTGCTCCTAAACTGTGCACGCAGACGTAGTCTCCAACTCTCCATTGACACATTCGCTTTGTATGAAAATGGTAGTGATACTATCTGTTGCAGCCACGGACACGCTACGCACAAAACTCGTCATTTAGTGTACCACGTACGGCGAAGTCCGGTACAGCGAAAAGTGAAGCAAAGCGGACGCGATCAGTTGGTTTGAAATTTTCGCGAACTGTTGCGGCAACGCGATGTGGCGGCAGCTGGGGCCATAACCACTAAGGCTCAGTTTTTTTATCCCTAGTTAACTTAACCAATAGTTAAATATCCTAACTAATGGTTTCAAACAAGGTTAATTCATTAATTTTTATTTAAAAAAAATGTTAAATAATTAACTCTCCGACTTATTTGAACCTTTGATAGACAATCAAAACGCGTTTTACTGAAATTTAATTTAGCATAATATTTGAAGCGACGGTAGCCTAATGGCTAGGGCGTCGGACTTGCGATCATGTGGTTGCGCGTTCGAATCCCACCCATTACACTACCGACGTGAATCCACTCGTAACACAAGCATCTTAGCTTAGCACGAGGGGTTAGCGAGATTACTAGTAATGTGCGACCCACATTGCTAATAACCTTAAAAAAATATATTAACCAGTGGTTGAGTTAACTAGGGATAAAAAAACTGGGCTTTAATGAGACGTCTCTAATTCTAAACAAAACATAACGCAGCTTGTAGGTTGACAAACGGTGATGAAAAACATCGTGAGGAAACCTGGATTCCATATGTATAATTAGGTATAATCTGAAATCGCCAACCCGCAATGAACAAGCATGGTGATCAATTCTCTAAATGGAAAGGGCTCTGTGCCCAGCAGTGGGACGTTTATAGAAGACTAGCTCTTCCCCGCGACTCCGTCCGCGGTAGGCACCTATATAGCCTATGTTACTCAGGGTGAATGTAGCTTTCTAATGGTGAAAGATATTTGAAATCGGCACGGTAGTTTGCAAGTTTATTCATTACAAACATACAAACAAAAATACAAATCTTTCCTCTTTATAATATTAGCGTATTAAATATTGTAGATAAATTCAGCGCTTCAAAAAATGTTGTCGCGCTTTGTTTGTCCTCTGCCCGCGCTTAGAGGCGAACAGGCGCGAAAAACGAACGAATGCAAGAATAACAGAGGGCGTCAATTCGTATTATTAATCATTATTATAATAACAATGTCGTATTATCTCTTGTACGTAAATAATCTGAGTTTTATACAAACACTAGTAGGAAACCAACAGAAAAGGGAGTATCCAGAACTAAAAATAAAAAGATTAGCCATAGTTAACCATATTTTAAACAAACACTGCTAGAATATAAAATATAAATGAAATAAAAGTAAGTTTTTGTAAAATAAATCTTCAATTATAATTTTATTTTCTTCAGACAGTCTCCAACATAGATTCTGCAAATTACACCAATTTTTTTGTTTCGGTAGGTATAAAAAAGTAGCTACCTACTCTGTGATTTGGATAAATGTACCTAAGGTTTTACAAGTAAACAAACCTTCTTCCAGCAGAGAGTTCCAGTAATTGCTTTTTGCTGCTATATTGTTTCCGGCTCTAGTATCGCAGCGATAAGTGCATAGTGGCAATCAGCAAACGATTTTTCGATAAAATTAAGCAATTGATCTTGCGATGATTGCGCAATAACTGCGCAAGTTTTGCCGATTGAGTTCACACTTATTTAAAACGGGTTGAATGAAACATTTCAGGAGAATATGCGAGGAATCTAATTAAATGTGTTAAAACAGAATATTAACAGATGCTAACGCAATACACTGAAAGTGAAATTAAATTGCTAGTTGTCATTGTTGTCATGTCGGTTATGTGCAAAGCATGTTATACTTAAAACATAGTGCTAGAAATTATGATAATTTAAATTGAAGTAATTGTTTCTAAATATATATATTTTAAATGCGACTTTACACTGGGTTATACAAATTGATAGGTATATTATTATGATTTTATCCCGCTTCGATCTGATCGTTCCTTGTATAAAACGAACTTCGTAAACTCGACGAATACGTCACTCATGTCATAACATCAAGTGAAATAATTCCGTGATGGAAATATTGAAATTGTAATAATAATAAATACAATAAAATTGTTTATACCTGTTAATCAGTGGAAAAATAAGAAATACCAATATATTTATTATGATAGTGTTCCTTTTCACAACTTGAAATAGTTCTCCTACAAGGTAACCTTTGCCGGCGAATGTTTTACTGTACCTATCAAAATTTCTTGATTCTCTGTAACATAGTTTTAGTTTTATTCCTAACGATTATTGCAAACCACACTTATTATTAACAGTAGTCTCACTTTTGTTTGTACACGTAATTTCGTACAGGTTTCCCATGTATATTGATGGTTTAAGTATCTATTTATAGCATCCTGTTATATTAATAACTTGATGATAATCATGACTTGTTTACTGGTTTTCAGATGGCTTTGTTTATGAAGCAAGATTTTTCACCGCCCTTGCTGTCTAGAAGATGGATCGCCATTAAATTCAGGCCTAATATGGTTGGTTCAATAATTGATTATTACTGTGTTATAGTTATTGTAGATGACTAGATTAGCTGTATTATCTTATTTAGACGTGAATATAGTAATAATACTATATTCACGTCTGGTCAATAAACAAGTTATTAGTATGACTGTGAATGGGTATACAAGCAGAGGGAGACCAAAAAGGAGATGGATTGTGTGAAAGATGATATGAGAACGAAATGAGTGGATGCTTAATGCTGTTAATATTTTGACTAATATTTAGATTTAAACTGTTAGTATTTAGAACGCATTCCAAACTTACTTTTTGTGTTGCCACCCTAGGCACATCCTCTTTCTTTCGACGCCTAATGGCCAACATTGTACTTTTATTTTCCGTGTGCTTGGTTATGAAATTAATATTTAGTAAATAATCCTAAATTCCTATCTACTATACATATAAAAAAGTGGTGTTTGGTATAACAGTTATAACTCGAGAACAGCTGGACTTATTTTCATGATCCTTGATTTGTTAGATTCCTGTTCATCCCGAATAGCTGAAAAAATAATAAAAATCGTTTTTTTCATCCTTCCTCACCTTTCAATCCTTCCTGACCTTTAAATCCTTTAATGTTTCACCAATTTTTTACAAACTTTTCTGTTGGCCCCATCCCTTTTCTGAGTCATTACCTACCTATACACCTACGGTCGAAATATTGTTATATCTCTTTTGTTGATAGTACCTATATGTATAATACCATACTCATAAGTGAACTGTAATGTTCTTGAGATAAATAAAGTTCTTTAAACCTAAATAGTAGAAAATTTACATGGCAAAAACCGCAAGGCAAAGCAAGTTTCTAATAAAAGTTCTGCTTGCAAACCTGTAAGAAAATTTAGAAAATTATCGTTACTTTCAGCTCTTATACAGCCGTGAGAACATTGTAGCAATCTTAGAGAGTGGACTATTGTTCCGGGAAGACAGTATAGACGTGGAGCAGGAGTCCCCGGCACCAGAGGAGGTGTGGCTCGCGGCGGGGGGCGGGAAGACTGGCTGGCTAACTCGCGGGGAGCGGATAGCCACCGTCGCTGGACTCACGGCCTGCCTTCTTGCGTTCCCACCAAGGAGGTATGGGCATTATTGTTTTTATTTTTTTCCATACCTTGCCTGCCAAATCCGTTCGTGATACACCCACGCCCGCGTTTAGAATATAAGAATATAAACTAACTTTGAAGGACTCTTAACTTTATGATTCGTCAAAAGAATCCAAATCAATTTGAGTAGATACTTACATAAAGTTTTTATTAAGCCAGTTAATTTATTAACAAGCCAGTTATTTTCGTTTCGTTTTTCTATTTTGCATTGAACAGTGTGGTGTCGCGACGATTATTTTTTTGAGTGTATACCTACAGCACATTAAATTAATCGAAAGGAACTTCGTTCCATCCGGGTGTCCCTTGACACCTCTCAAGTTTTTAATCCTATGTAACTACATTTAATCAGTATTTTTTATTCTTACGGCACATAGGTAGGTATATGTGAGGTGTTTAAAATTTTAAATACTAAGTTTCTTTATTTTTATACAAATTCAAATATTATTTATTGTCACACACACATTGGCACTCACTTAAGACAAAAAAACATATTTCAGCTGCTAAAAACATTAAAATAGTGTCTGTGCAACAACGAGGTGCCCACTCAGCATCGTGCTGGTTGTGCCGTGAGACATGAGCCTGGTGACGCGCTGGTTTTCAGCGGACACCCCAAGTGACGTAAAAAAACAAAAACAAAATAAAAATATATAACACAAGAACACACTATGCGTATGCATGCTTCCATCTCGCTCCCACTCAGTCGAGGCGATCGGTTGCGACTGCAAGTACTCATGCGCATATAGGTACTTGACGGTTCATATCGTCCACAGATTACATTACTATAATGAATATGGTCAGTGCACGAGCTGTGCGAGGTCGCGTGATGAAATCATAACAAACAAGCCTGCGCATTATTAAGTCTTGTACATTATATCATCTTTTGGATTAAAATTAGATTGCAAACATAATAAATTAAACACTGAAATTTAAAACACGCCATTTAATACCGACATTAAAAATTAAAAAAAAACCGGCCAAGTGCGAGTCAGACTCGCGCACCGAGGGTTCCGTACAAACCTGATGCTTTTCGCAATTTTTCCTTTATCTGTGTTATAAGACGTTGCTTCGTACCAAATTTCAAGATTCTGAGTTCACGGGAAGTACCCTGTAGGTTTTGATTCCCTTGCGAGTAGTGGCGAGTTTCAAAATATGCGGTTTTAATTCCTGTTTTCTTGATTGCGTTGACATAGAAGTTTGGTTTTGTTACAGCTTAAAGGTATTATAGATTTGAGTATTTGATATGAATTTCAATATAATACCACTACGCGTTCATGAGGAAAGGGGTAGTAAGTTTAAAATTATTAAAAATATTTTTATTATATGATATAACTAAAAATGTATACTTTTCGCAATTTTTCCTATATCTCTGCTATAAGACGTTGCTTCATACCAAATTTCAAGATTCTGAGTTCACGGGAAGTACCCTGTAGGTTTTGATTCCCTTGCGAGTGTCGAAAATTTGCGGCATAAACGGGAGTATCTTTTGATCGCGTTGACTTAGAAGTTTGATTTTTTCACAGCTCCAAGAGACCATAGACTTGAGTATTTGATATGAATTTCAGCTTGATACCTCCACGCGTTCCTGAGAAAAAAGGTCTTGACAGACAGACAGACAGACAGACGGACAACAAAGTGATCCTATAAGGGTTCCGTTTTTACCTTTTGAGGTACTGAACCCTAAAAATATGTTTGCTAATGTAATATATTTCAAAACTTAAACATTTTTATAAATTACTACATACAAAACATATTTTTATTAACAATATTGGAATATTCATATCTGTACCCTTTCGAATCGCGCCGATGCGATAGACTTGTACGGTCGCACTATATAGAGCGGCTATCAACGCTCACACGCGGCGTGATGACGCAAAGTGCAGACGGTGCGTCATCAGGCCTGACGCCATACGCACACACACGCCTCGTGTCCTTGAAGTGTATCTAAAATTCTAAATCGAGTTTTATGCATGCTTTCAGGTTTTTAATATGTTAATATTATGTTAATATTGTATGCCATTTCTAGTACAAATACGAATGGCAAACAATACCTTATTAAAAAGCAAATTAATTAATTCATGAAGAATAGTTGCAGTCTTTTAGAGTATGTTATTAAATGAGGCATGGGTGGCAATGTATGTATACCCCAGATGATGAATAATATTAAGATATTATACAAACATCAATGGAAGACTGATGCCACTGCGAACATTATATTCTAATTTTTTAAGGTACGCAAAGCATGCCTAAAACAGAACTTATTACCGGACCAAAGGCAACGTATTATTCAAACTATGATCTAGCCGACCGCAAGTAAATTTAAGGCACTATTGCCTGTTGTCGAAAGCTGACTCCAACCGAGATGCAAGGAAATATGAACAATTTGCATCCTTTTGAATCGCGCCGATGCGATAGATTTGTACGGTGGAGATTTGTACGGTGGCACTGTTAGGAGCAGCTATCAGCGCTCACACGCGGCGAGTGGGTGACGTAAGACGTAACCCAGATAGAGCGTCATCACGCCTGACGTCATGCTCACACCGCGAGTCCTGAACTATAATCTGAATCGGGATTTAAAAATACATTTAGAGGGTTATTTGTATAAGGAATGACATGTTAAATATGAATACTCTAATGATGTTGAAATGCAAATCAATTAAATCATGAACGATAGATAAACATTTTTGGAGCATGTTGATTTAAGATAAAAAGAGTCCAAAGTAAACTGTAAATTACATAATGACCGACCCAAGAGCAATGGATTATCGTAACTAATAAATAAACGTTTTGGTATGAAAATCTAGGATGAGCCCTGGCCGCTATTAAATCTGAGGCACTATTGCCTGTTCTCTCAATGATTTTAAGAAAAGTTGACTCCAACCGAGATGCAAGGAAATGTGTCCTCTGATCTAGCGTGTAGTAGTCGCCAAGTACACTTGAACCATATTTTTTATCGCGATGCGGTATATAGTAAGGGAAAAACGAAATCATGAATTCAAACGCGCATACATAATATACCGTCGCCGTCAACCGATTACAGCAGGTCGTGAGCCTGGTGGCACAAGCCGACTAGGAGCATCGCTGATACATAACCCGTAAATGAACTTACTCTGGTACATGATTTGATGTTATGAATGATTTAAGAGCTGACGTCCTAAGAAAATAAAAAAAAAATTGTCTTTAACTTGGCTTCGGCCACGTTAAAGACAATTTTTTTTTCCTTCATTAACAGTTCTCAACTACTTCATAACAATAATTAGTGCATCAGACATTTGTATCGCACCGCATGCTCGCGCCAGGCGGGCAGCGATCAGTTATTTACTGGTCGTGTGTAGGTGACGCTCCCTCTCGGATTGTACCACCAGGCTCGCGGCCTGCCGTAGTCATCACGACGTTCGGGTACAGAGACAAGTACCGCTCTATGTAGGCGCGCCGTACTCGCGGAGCAGTCCTCGCATGGAGCTCTGACTCCACTGATGGATCGCGCTCGGACAAGCCGTACGGCAAGCGTTGTCGTTTGATCGAGGCCACGGTATTCGTATTGGAGTTCGAATTCATCATTTTGTTTTTCCCTTATTAAATATTCCATCGCGCTAAAGCACATATATTATTGCTCCTAACAAACATTGTTTATAACGTTTATTGTAAGGTAAGTGAACGGAAAAATACGCCTGGCGAGATGCACTTTGCTAGCTTTTTTCATAGTTTTGAAAAGTGGTATAAATATAACACACTTACATACATATAAAAATTTGCAACTTGAATAATAGCTGGCAATAAAAAAGACATGATTATGAAAATGCATTTTTAAAAATGATTAACAAAAACTGTTCTTAGATATATAAATAACGGATTTAACTTATAACAATATATGAACAAATTCTGCATCCTTTTGGATCGCGCCGCGCGCCGCGCCGATGCGATAGATTTGTACGCTGGCATTGTTAGGAGCAGCTATCAGCGCTCACACGCGGTGGGTGGGTGACGTAACCCAGGCAGCGCGTCATCACGTCTAACGTCATGCTCACACCACGTGTCCTGAACTATAATCTGAATCGGGATTTAAAAATACATTAGAGGGTTATTTGTATTAGGAATGACATGTTAAATATGAATACTCTAATGATGTTGAAATGCAAATCAATTAATTCATGAACGATAGATAAAGATTTTTGGAGCATGTTGATTTAAGAGAAAAAGAGTCCAAAGTAAACTGTAAATTTCATAATGACCGACTCAAGAGCAATGGATTATTGTAACTAATAAATATACGTTTTGGTATGAAAATCTAGGATGAGCCCTGGCCTCTATTAAATCTGAGGCACTATTGCCTGTTCTCTCAATGATTTTAAGAAAAGTTGACTCCAACCGAGATGCAAGGAAATGTGTCCTCTGATCTAGCGTGTAGTAGTCGCCAAGTACACTTGAACCATTTTTTTTTTATCGCGATGCGGTATATAGTAAGGGAAAAACGAAATCATGAATTCAAACGCGCATACAAATACCGTCGCCGCTTTCAAACGACGACGCTTGCCGTACGGCTTGTCCGAGCGCGATCCAACAGTGGAGTCAGAGCTCCACGCGAGGACTGCTCCGCGAGTAAGGCGCGCCTACATAGAGCGGTACTTGTCTCTGTACCCGAACGTCGTGATGCAACCGATTACAGCAGGGCCCTGTTTAATAAAGCTGACAATTCGACAAGTCTGACATTTGTCAAAAAGTGACAATTCGACAATTTTTTCTGTTTAATAAAACTTACAGGCAACAAAATTGTCATGGTGGAAAATTCACAAATATGTCAGATTGTCGCGACAATCCGACATTTTTCTGTTTAATAAAACTTTTTGAGCGACAGGTGACAGGTGACAATTTGTCGTGGAAAACTTGTCAAATCTGTTTTATTAAACAGCAAATTGTCATGACATAATGACATATTTGTAGAATTGTCCGACAATTCTGACAGGAGCTTTATCCTCTGTCGCGAAATCATATTTTGAATTTGCAAATTAAAATCTAAACCTTACCATGGTCCTTTTGCGCCAATTTTGCCATGTAATGTCACGAAGGTATTTCCAGTCTTTATTGAAAATACCTAATGCTGTTAATTGTTCGGCTATTTCCTTCCATTTTTTATTTTTATTTCATGGGTCAATTGGTCACTAAACTTCCCAAAGAGTATACTTCTTTTTTCATAAATAAGCCCCAAAATTATAAGTTTTTTGTGCATTTCCATTTTACACGCGATTAGAACAAAAAAACAAAGTTGCACTAGTGATTGATTCAATCTTGTACTTTGTTAATATTTTTTTTCTATTTTACTCTCATTTAACTTCATAGAACAAAATTATTTGCAAATATGTCAAAAGTCGACATAATTGTCACAACAATCCGACCATTGTCATTGACAATTGTCAGAAATATTTTGACTGTGGTTTTTTGACATATGTCGAATTTTTTAAACGCGTTTAAAAATGACAAATATGTCAAGATTTCACCTGTCGATTTTCGACATATTTGTCATTTTTATTAAACAGCCTAAGCCCGACATTTCTACAATTTTGTCATTTTTTGACATATATGTCGAATTGTCAGCTTTATTAAACAGGGCCCAGGTCGTGAGCCTGGTGGCACAAGCCGACTAGGAGCATCGCCGATACATAACCCGTAAATGAACTTACTCTGGTACATGATTTGATGTTATGAATGATTTAAGAGCTGGCGTCCAAAGAAAATAAAAAAAATTGTCTTTAACTTGGCTTCGGCCACTTAAAACAATATGTGAACAAATTCTGCATCCTTTTGAATCGCGCCGATGCGATAGATTTGTACGGTGGCACTGTCAGGAGCAGCTATCAGCGCTCACACGCGGCGAGTGGGTGACGTAACCCAGATAGAGCGTCATCACGCCTGACGTCATGCTCACACCGCGTGTCCTGAACTATAATCTGAATCGGGATTTAAAAATACATTTAGAGGGTTATTTGTATTAGGAATGACATGTTAAATATAATACTCTAATGATGTTGAAATGCAAATCAATTAATTCATGAACGATAGATAAACATTTTTGGAGCAAGTTGTTTTAAGAGAAAAAGAGTCCAAAGTAAACTGTAAATTACATAATGACCGACCCAAGAGCAATGGATTATTGTAACTAATAAATATACGTTTTGGTATGAAAATCTAGGATGAGCCCTGGCCGCTATTAAATCTGAGGCACTAAGTATTGCCTGTTGTCTCAATGATTTTAAGAAAAGTTGACTCCAACCGAGATGCAAGGTAATGTGTCCTCCGATCTAGCGTGTACTTGTCGCCAAGTACACTGTCGCCAAGTACACTTGAACCATTTTTTTTTTTGCGATGCGGTAGGGAAAAACGAAATCATGAATTCAAACGCGCATACAAATACCGTCGCCGCTTTGAAACAACAACGCTTGCCGTACGGCTTGTCCGAGCGCGATCCAACAGTGGAGTCAGAGCTCCACGCGAGGACTGCTCCGCGAGTAAGGCGCGCCTACATAGAGCGGTACTTGTCTCTGTACCCGAACGTCGTGATGCAACCGATTACAGCAGGTCGTGAGCCTGGTGGCACAAGCCGAGTAGGAGCATCGCTGATACATAACCCGTAAATGAACTTACTCTGGTACATGATTTGATGTTATGAATGATTTAAGAGCTGACGTCCAAAGAAAATAAAAAAAAAATTGTCTTTAACTTGGCTTCGGCCACGTTAAAGACAATTTTTTTTTCCTTCATTAACAGTTCTCAACTACTTCATAACAATAATTAGCGCATCAGACATTTGTATCGCACCGCATGCTCGCGCCAGGCGGGCAGCGATCAGTTATTTACTGGTCGTGTGTAGGTGACGCTCCCTCTCGGATTGTACCACCAGGCTCGCGGCCTGCCGTAGTCATCACGACGTTCGGGTACAGAGACAAGTACCGCTCTATGTAGGCGCGCCTTACTCGCGGAGCAGTCCTCGCATGGAGCTCTGACTCCACTGATGGATCGCGCTCGGACAAGCCGTACGGCAAGCGTTGTCGTTTGATCGAGGCCACGGTATTCGTATTGGAGTTCGAATTCATCATTTTGTTTTTCCCTTATTAAATATTCCATCGCGCTAAAGCACATATATTATTGCTCCTAACAAACATTGTTTATAACGTTTATTGTAAGGTAAGTGAACGGAAAAATACGCCTGGCGAGATGCACTTTGCTAGCTTTTTTCATAGTTTTGAAAAGTGGTATAAATATAACACACTTACATACATATAAAAATTTGCAACTTGAATAATAGCTGGCAATAAAAAAGACATGATTATGAAAATGCATTTTTAAAAATGATTAACAAAAACTGTTCTTAGATATATAAATAACGGATTTAACTTATAACAATATATGAACAAATTCTGCATCCTTTTGGATCGCGCCGCGCGCCGATGCGATAGATTTGTACGCTGGCATTGTTAGGAGCAGCTATCAGCGCTAACACGCGGTGGGTGGGTGACGTAACCCAGGCAGCGCGTCATCACGTCTGACGTCATGCTCACACCACGTGTCCTGAACTATAATCTGAATCGGGATTTAAAAATACATTAGAGGGTTATTCGTATTACAAATGACATGTTAAATATGAATACTCTTATGATGTTGAAATGCAAATCAATTAAATCATGAACGATAGATAAACATTTTTGGAGCATGTTGATTTAAGAGAAAAAGAGTCCAAAGTAAACTGTAAATTTCATAATGACCGACCCAAGAGCAATGGATTATCGTAACTAATAAATAAACGTTTTGGTATGAAAATCTAGGATGAGCCCTGGCCGCTATTAAATCTGAGGCACTATTGCCTGTTCTCTCAATGATTTTAAGAAAAGTTGACTCCAACCGAGATGCAAGGAAATGTGTCCTCTGATCTAGCGTGTAGTAGTCGCCAAGTACACTTGAACCATATTTTTTTATCGCGATGCGGTATATAGTAAGGGAAAAACGAAATCATGAATTCAAACGCGCATACAAATACCGTCGCCGCTTTCAAACGACGACGCTTGCCGTACGGCTTGTCCGAGCGCGATCCAACAGTGGCCAACAGTGGAGTCAGAGCTCCACGCGAGGACTGCTCCGCGAGTAAGGCGCGCCTACATAGAGCGGTACTTGTCTCTGTACCCGAACGTCGTGATGCAACCGATTACAGCAGGTCGTGAGCCTGGTGGCACAAGCCGACTAGGAGCATCGCCGATACATAACCCGTAAATAAACTTACTCTGGCATGATTTGATGTTATGAATGATTGAAGAGTTGACCTAAGAAAATAAAAAAAAAATTGTCTTTAACTTGGCTTCGGCCACGTTAAAGACATTTTTTTTTCCTTCATTAACAGTTCTCAACTACTTCATAACAATAATTAGTGCATCAGACATTTGTGTCGCACCGCATGCTCGCGCCAGGCGGGCAGCGATCAGTTATTTACTGGTCGTGTGTAGGTGACGCTCCCTCTCGGCTTGTGCCACCAGGCTCACGACCTGCTGTAATCGGTTGCATCACGACGTTCGGGTACAGAGACAAGTACCGCTCTATGAAGACTCGCCTTACTCGCGGAGCAGTCCTCGCTGACTCCACTGTTGGATCGCGCTCGGACAAGCTGTACGGCAAGCGATGTCGTTTGATCGAGGCCTCGGTATTCGTATTGGTGTTCGAATTCATCATTTTCTTTTTCCCTTATTAACATTAACATTAACATTAATAAGGGAAAAAGAAAATGATGAATTCGAACACCAATACGAATACCGAGGCCTCGATCAAACGACATCGCTTGCCGTACAGCTTGTCCGAGCGCGATCCAACAGTGGAGTCAGCGAGGACTGCTCCGCGAGTAAGGCGAGTCTTCATAGAGCGGTACTTGTCTCTGTACCCGAACGTCGTGATGCAACCGATTACAGCAGGTCGTGAGCCTGGTGGCACAAGCCGAGAGGGAGCGTCACCTACACACGACCAGTAAATAACTGATCGCTGCCCGCCTGGCGCGAGCATGCGGTGCGACACAAATGTCTGATGCACTAATTATTGTTATGAAGTAGTTGAGAACTGTTAATGAAGGAAAAAAAAATGTCTTTAACGTGGCCGAAGCCAAGTTAAAGACAATTTTTTTTTTATTTTCTTAGGTCAACTCTTCAATCATTCATAACATCAAATCATGCCAGAGTAAGTTTATTTACGGGTTATGTATCGGCGATGCTCCTAGTCGGCTTGTGCCACCAGGCTCACGACCTGCTGTAATCGGTTGCATCACGACGTTCGGGTACAGAGACAAGTACCGCTCTATGTAGGCGCGCCTTACTCGCGGAGCAGTCCTCGCGTGGAGCTCTGACTCCACTGTTGGCCACTGTTGGATCGCGCTCGGACAAGCCGTACGGCAAGCGTCGTCGTTTGAAAGCGGCGACGGTATTTGTATGCGCGTTTGAATTCATGATTTCGTTTTTCCCTTACTATATACCGCATCGCGATAAAAAAATATGGTTCAAGTGTACTTGGCGACTACTACACGCTAGATCAGAGGACACATTTCCTTGCATCTCGGTTGGAGTCAACTTTTCTTAAAATCATTGAGAGAACAGGCAATAGTGCCTCAGATTTAATAGCGGCCAGGGCTCATCCTAGATTTTCATACCAAAACGTTTATTTATTAGTTACGATAATCCATTGCTCTTGGGTCGGTCATTATGAAATTACTCTTATGATGTTGAAATGCAAATCAATTAAATCATGAACGATAGATAAACATTTTTGGAGCATGTTGATTTAAGAGAAAAAGAGTCCAAAGTAAACTGTAAATTTCATAATGACCGACCCAAGAGCAATGGATTATCGTAACTAATAAATAAACGTTTTGGTATGAAAATCTAGGATGAGCCCTGGCCGCTATTAAATCTGAGGCACTATTGCCTGTTCTCTCAATGATTTTAAGAAAAGTTGACTCCAACCGAGATGCAAGGAAATGTGTCCTCTGATCTAGCGTGTAGTAGTCGCCAAGTACACTTGAACCATTTTTTTTTATCGCGATGCGGTATATAGTAAGGGAAAAACGAAATCATGAATTCAAACGCGCATACAAATACCGTCGCCGCTTTCAAACGACGACGCTTGCCGTACGGCTTGTCCGAGCGCGATCCAACAGTGGAGTCAGAGCTCCACGCGAGGACTGCTCCGCGACGCGAGTAAGGCGCGCCTACATAGAGCGGTACTTGTCTCTGTACCCGAACGTCGTGATGCAACCGATTACAGCAGGTCGTGAGCCTGGTGGCACAAGCCGACTAGGAGCATCGCCGATACATAACCCGTAAATGAACTTACTCTGGTACATGATTTGATGTTATGAATGATTTAAGAGCTGGCGTCCAAAGAAAATAAAAAAAAATTGTCTTTAACTTGGCTTCGGCCACTTAAAACAATATGTGAACAAATTCTGCATCCTTTTGAATCGCGCCGATGCGATAGATTTGTAATTTTGTACGGTGGCACTGTCAGGAGCAGCTATCAGCGCTCACACGCGGCGAGTGGGTGACGTAACCCAGATAGAGCGTCATCACGCCTGACGTCATGCTCACACCCCGTGTCCTGAACTATAATCTGAATCGGGATTTAAAAATACATTTAGAGGGTTATTTGTATTAGGAATGACATGTTAAATATGAATACTCTAATGATGTTGAAATGCAAATCAATTAATTCATGAACGATAGATAAACATTTTTGGAGCAAGTTGTTTTTAAGAGAAAAAGAGTCCAAAGTAAACTGTAAATTACATAATGACTGACCCAAGAGCAATGGATTATTGTAACTAATAAATATACGTTTTGGTATGAAAATCTAGGATGAGCCCTGGCCGCTATTAAATCTGAGGCACTATTGCCTGTTGTCTCAATGATTTTAAGAAAAGTTGACTCCAACCGAGATGCAAGGAAATGTGTCCTCCAATCTAGCGTGTAGTAGTCGCCAAGTGCACTTGAACCATTTTTGAAGTGAAACTTCTTTAGGCGCATGAGGGTAAAATTTTTACAGATGAAACGTCACGCCGGTATGCAACGGAAGTGTCAGAAAAGAGAGAGAGAGTGATCGAGACCGATTGAGAGAGAGTAAGACAGGGCGAACGTAGCATGAGCAACTAGCCGTGGAGTGAGAGTAGGGAGCAAGCGAGTGAGAAAGATTGAGAGAAAAAGTGAGACAGAGCGAACGTCGTATCACGCATAGTGCTATCACAGTCTTAACATCATACAGTCGTTCGACGAAGACGTCTAGACAGGGCAATCGTGCGGGATGCGAGGGGCGAGACGGGGGAAGGGCGCTCCCGAGCTGCATACATTACCATGTTAGTAGTTCGGGAGCTAACTTTCAGGGCTATCTGGTGTTAGTTTAGTTCTATTAGTTTTAATAAATATAATAATTTTATTAAAATGGGTGCCAAGAAACCAAGATGGCGTCGACGACAATTTGCAAATTTTTCGTCATGGGTGTCATTTTCATGATTCCCGAGGTCGCTTAAACGATTATGGGGTCGAAATTAAAACCTGTTCGCGACGGGCCCTTACAGTGAATAAACAGTGTAGTTGTGACAATCGTTAAAGTGTTCATATAGTGTTAATAGATAAAGACTATAGTTTAAAACTCGTGTGTGATGCCAGCGGGACAATAGAAAACGCAAATAACGGCCCTTAAAGGGTCTATATAGTAAGTAAATCATGTTTAAATTGATGTTGTTTAATAGTTAAAGTCGTGTTTAGTGCCGGTAGTTTGATTTATAAAATGTTAAAATTATCACAGTTTCGGTGGGTAGTTTTATATTCACACAATGTACAACAATTTCGATTTTTGGTGTTTATAATGCTTAAATTATATTAAGGTTGGCCGAAATATACTTAGAAATGTATTTAAACATATAGTAAACTCATATATAGTTATTTCTTTAATATTTGTAATTAGTAAACAAAGCAACATTGTAAGTTTTTTGTGTTTACATTTTTGTAACATAGTGTATCTCATTTGTTTTTAATAAAATTTAAATAACTTGGGTTTTATTGTATAGCCAAAACTGTAGCCTATCAGTTCCCAAAATAGTTATAGACCTAGGTCTTATAGTCTAATAGTTATTCAGTGTCAAAGTGGAGGGAACCGACTGGGGCGACAGTTTTGGTCTAGATTTCGTATAGGTGCCTAACGGCGATGGGTAGGTTGTTGAGACGTATATCAATGGATAGGTAATTTAATTGCCTATCCGGAGATGTATGTCTCATCAACCTTAACCCTATAGGTTAATAGAAAAACACAGTTTTATATAAAATTTCTAGTTCCTAGGTCTTAGTCATAGTTTAGGTACACTGTAAATAATAAAATATAGTTCCTTTGTGTTTTATTTATAGCCAACACAGTCACCTATCGACCCCCACAATAGTCGTAGACCTAGGTCTTATAGTTTAGAAAATATTAGATATGAAAGTGGCGGGAACAGGAAAAAGTGACTGTGTTGGCCCAGTTTTTTATATAAAGGTGCCCTAAGGGCGGGGGTAAGGTTGATGAGGCATATAGCAATGGATAGGTGATCTAATTACCTATCCTGCGAGGTATGTCCCATCAACCTAACCCTAATAGTTTTACCTCCTGGCCACAGCTAACCGCGGCGCGAATTGCGGCGCGGTGTGAGGCGCGGCAAGCGGTGAGCGGCGAAAACAAATGGTAGAAAACCTATGAAGTATGCCACAGCTACCGGCGTAGCGAATTGCGGTGCGAATTGCGGCGCGGTGAGACACGCGCGGAGCGCGGCGGCTCGGGCGGCGCGTTGTGCGAGTGAAACAAATGCACTAGCGAGTATCGAGGTGGCCACAGCTCAGAGCGGCGCGCGCGGTGGCATCGGTGGACGCATTCGGTCATCGCGCGACCGAAACAAATAATTTTGTTTTTTACGCGCGTTCTAGGTAATTGAATATGGATACAGAAGAATTCATTGCTGAAATACTATGTAGACTGTAGTACTATGTATGTGTATAAGTATAGGCACATAATAAAAAAAATGTGGGAAGAAATAAAACATAAATTTCCTGGTAATAGTGGTAAGTATTTATTACCTATTTTTTACAAGTAGGCAATTTAATTAGATAAGTATGGCAATTTAACACAATGAATTTAATTTCGTAGATATTTACGGTTTCATTGATAGTTCCCTACCTATTCATTGATTGATACCTACGAGTTATTTGTGTATTCATGTATGAGTATTAGGTATGTAGGTACCTTAGCTATAGTCTACAGATTATTGAAATAGTTCTCTAAATACGTCCACCGCTGACGCCGCGCGCCGCCGCGGTCGCAACTAGTCGAGCTGTGACATACCACCGCAAGTCGCGCCGCCCGCCGCGCCTCCCGCCGCGCCGCGCGCCGCACCGCCTGAAGCTGTGCCCAGGCCGTTAAAGTTACAGACAAAAATGTATGTAATTTATAGTGAAAAATAAACACGAAAAGTGCGAGGTTTCTGCGGCTCTCGTTTCGGTAAAGTTTGGAGGTACCTGACCGAGGCCGAAACAAGGCACAGTCGTAGCTAGCAGATAGCGGTCTACCAGCCTCTTCAAGCCTAGGGAACAATGGAGTGAGCAGAAACCTCAAGCCTTCGGGTACCGGAAGTAGTGTGTTTTATTTAATCTCCCGATGCGAGGAATCGGCCCCACGGTCGCCATATAAGAAGTGGCCCTGCCGTCGTCGTGCGCAGTATGATAGGGTACCTGTAACGGACCACACGCATAGCAAGTATGCACGCCGCATAACTCTTCGGGATCCACCGTCGTCATCATCATCACCTACCCACATAGAAGAATTCTTCAGCAACCTACGTGTACGCGAACCTACAGGTGCAGGGGCGTGAACGGCTCGTCGACGCCTATAGTATAGTGCTGTCTCTCTCTCGGAACATGGTAGTCGACGATAGACCGTCCGTCCGGTACAAAACCCAAGATGGCGCCGACGACAATTTGTAAATTTTTCATCATGTGTGTCATATTCATGGTACCCGAAGTCGCTAAAAACGATTATGGGGTCGAAATTAGAATCCAAGATGGCGCCGAGAAAAATATGCATTTTTTTCATCATGGGTGTCATTTTCATGGTACCCGAGGTCGCTAAAAACGATTATGGGGTCGAAATTAGAATCCAAGATGGCGCCGAGAAAAATATGCATTTTTTTCATCATGGGTGTCATTTTCATGGTAACCGAGGTCGCTAAAAACGATTATGGGGTCGAAATTAGAATCCAAGATGGCGCCGAGAAAAATATGCATTTTTTTCATCATGGGTGTCATTTTCATGGTACCCGAGGTCGCTAAAAACGATTATGGGGTCGAAATTAGAATCCAAGATGGCGCCGAGAAAAATATGCATTTTTTTCATCATGGGTGTCATTGTCATGGTACCCGAGGTCGCTAAAAACGATTATGGGGTCGAAATTAGAATCCAAGATGGCACCGAGAAAAATATGCATTTTTTTGTGATTTGTGATAATTTTTGCATGTGAGACCATAGACGAAGCGCATTTGCATAATAGTTACTGTTTTACAAATTGTGTATCTCGCTATTGTTAATTATTGTAACAATAAATAAAAAAACACAAAATAAATAAAAATAAGTATTTTTATTTATCTAAAATAAATAAAAATACTTATTTTTATTTATTTTAGATAAACGTTATGTCAAACAATGTAAATATTGAAGAAATAAATTGAAAAAATTAAATTTATAATTTACATTAATTTTCAACACTTTTTTTATTTTAATGACAATTAAATTCCTAACCTATCTTCCTTTTTCCCTTCCTCTTAATCTTGGAAATTTAAAGTTTTAGATTTGTATAAATATAAATAAGATTTATAAATTAGTTCGCCAAAGAAGTTTCACTTCTGACATGTGTACTTTGTACGCACGCATGTTT
Source organism: Plusia festucae (assembly GCA_950381575.1). Lineage (NCBI taxonomy): Eukaryota > Metazoa > Arthropoda > Insecta > Lepidoptera > Noctuidae > Plusia > Plusia festucae. The sequence goes on from OX494457.1 coordinate 3,913,354, forward strand.
TTTTTTTTATAGCGATGCGGTATATAGTAAGGGAAAAACGAAATCATGAATTCAAACGCGCATACAAATACCGTCGCCGCTTTCAAACGACGACGCTTGCCGTACGGCTTGTCCGAGCGCGATCCAACAGTGGAGTCAGAGCTCCACGCGAGGACTGCTCCGCGAGTAAGGCGCGCCTACATAGAGCGGTACTTGTCTCTGTACCCGAACGTCGTGATGCAACCGATTACAGCAGGTCGTGAGCCTGGTGGCACAAGCCGACTAGGAGCATCGCCGATACATAACCCGTAAATGAACTTACTCTGGTACATGATTTGATGTTATGAATGATTTAAGAGCTGACGTCCAAAGAAAATAAAAAAAAAATTGTCTTTAACTTGGCTTCGGCCACGTTAAAGACAATTTTTTTTCCCTTCATTAACAGCTCACAACTACTTCATAACAATAATTAGTGCATCAGACATTTGTATCGCACCGCATGCTCGCGCCAGGCGGGCAGCGATCAGTTATTTATGTGTCGTGTGTAGGTGACGCTCCCTCTCGGATTGTACCACCAGGCTCGCGGCCTGCCGTAGTCATCACGACGTTCGGGTACAGAGACAAGTACCGCTCTATGAAGACTCGCCTTACTCGCGGAGCAGTCCTCGCTGACTCCACTGATGGATCGCGCTCGGACAAGCCGTACGGCAAGCGTTGTCGTTTGATCGAGGCCACGGTATTCGTATTGGTGTTCGAATTCATCATTTTGTTTTTCCCTTATTAAATATTCCATTGCGCTAAAGCACATATATTATTGCATCTAACAAACATTGTTTATAACGTTTATTGTTAGGTAAGTGAACGGAAAAATACGCCTGGCGAGATGCACTTTGCTAGCTTTTGTCATAGTTTTGAAAAGTGGTATAAATATAACACACTTACATACATATAAAATTTGCAACTTGAATAATAGCTGGCAATAAAAAAGACATGACAGAAAATTTTAATGCATTTTTGTATGGCTAAAAAAAAAGGTTCTTAGATACATAAATGTTGGATTTATGACAATATATGAACAATATCTGCATCCTTTTAAATCGCGCCGATGCGATAGATTTGTACGTGTTTTGTTATTAAATATTCCGTCGCGCAAAAAATAATATGATTTATTGCACTACAGTGTTACAATAAATTTTATCTGATTGCCCATTTCCCTAAACGTACCTTTTTCTTGGTATAATGGCAGGCAATGTTGACCACGTTTTACCTGTTACCCATTAGTCTTCTGACTACTTTAATTGCTGATCTATGATAAAAGTATAATGGAACGCTTTTTGTGAGGCTAGCCATTGCTCCATTGCGTCGCGTACGCTATGCACGATGACAACGCCCACGTTGTTGGTCTCTGTGCCCGCTTGTAAGCATTTGTTGTTTTTCATGTGTATGTGTATGTCGTTTGAAATAGATATTATACTATCATTTTTATACGAAGTGAAGCTTATGAGCGTAGACGTCACCCCTTAGTGCGGGACATCAAGTTTGGATTTCACTCACACGGTCGCGAGCGCATCTGTGTGCGTGGAGTTGGTTCGTTTTTTTTATACACAGTGAACAACTATGGTACATTTGATTTTGAGTAGTCCGTAAGGCGTTTGGTATTTTGTTATTATGACGATCCAAAAGTGCAGTGTTTGAGGCAAATAGGGCGCGGAACTGATAAATGCTCTTAAGTCTCGTGCGTAACTTCGCCGTGAAACGCAGAGGATGTTATGTCTTGGATAGTTGACATTTCATTTTTTTTTTTCAAATACACACATCAAAAGTGTCTAGGGATCAACATATATTTTTGCAATAACTTTTCTCCTGATTGATATTAATTAAAATTTTCTTTAAGGATTCATCGAATAAAGTGTTTTCGTTTGTCACAGTAACGATAAACCAAGTCACCTTTGCATTAATAAAGAAATTTGCCATTTTCCTAATAAAGGGATTTTTGACATTTGAACCACTAACACAAAAGTTCGAAAAAAAGACTGAAATAACAGTTTTCTTTAAAATTTTATTGGGTAACTTAAACAATTAATAATCCGTGTTTCTACCGCGAACACTAACAACACAAGAACATCGGTTTGGCATACTCAAAATGAGTTCATCCAAATCACGCTGTGGAATGGCCGCCCATGTTCGTTGCAACAACAAAAAAAGGTCTTCTTGCGACTGGATACCCTCCATATTCGGCAGAGCTCTTCTCTGTAGCATATCCCATGCATGCTCAATCGGGTTCAAGTCTGGCGACTGAGCAGGCCAGGGCAGGACATTGATGTTAGCTGCGGCGAGAGTCTGTCTTACAACTCTTGCGGTGTGCGGTCGTGCATTATCATGCATTAACTGAAATAAGGGACCGATTTGCACTTGTAGAGGAACGATGACGTCTGATACAATCGTCTCAGCATAAATTTGAGCGTTGAGGTTGCTTCTGATCCAAATCAACTCAGTTCTTCCGCCGATCCAAATACCCGCCCATACCATGATGGTTCCACCACTATAAGGATGGACTTCCTGGCAGGATTTTAATCGCTGTTGGCGTCCAGGGGTTCTCCAGTGTCGTATACGTCTTGTATCCGGTCTCATACCAAAACGAGACTCATCAGAAAAGCACACGAAACGCCATTGTTCTTCTGCCCAATTTCTGTGTTCAAGAGCCCATTGATATCGAATCCTACGATTGTGCATTGCTATAGGTGGTACCCGTAGCGGTCTTCGGGAATGAAGGTTCACTTCATGCAAGCGGTTTCTGACTGTTTGGTCGCTAATTAAGTTCCCTGAAGAGTGATGAAGCCTCACGGCTAACATCATGGCGGTTACTGTTGGAGCTCTTCGAGTTAAGATTTGAATGTATCGGTCTTGTCTCCGTGTGGTGCAGCGATACCGTCCTCCATGGCGCTCAGCCACGGTACCAGTGCTTCGGTAACGTGTCCAAAGTCGACTGATAACACTGACTTGTATTCAGAGCTAAAGCCACAGTACGTTGCCGGGAACCAGCTTCTATCATTCCCACGGCTCTGAGCATTTCTTCCCTGCTTAAATGACGTCGCCGCTCCATAATAACGTTGGTTTTAATCAGTAGTAGGGAAACAGTAGCACTAATAATGTCTTCAATGCGTTGTATGTTTTTATAGGGAAAATATTGACAGCTGATTTTCATCTTTTACTCGAATTTGATTCACAGTTCCTGATTCGAATTATGAAATGCACCAAAAAGGATCCATATAAATTTATAAAATCATAAATTTATTACAAAGCCACATCTCAATCTCAAGAAATCCGCATAAAAATGCTTGATCCCTAGACACTTTTGATGTGTGTATTAAGAAACTTTATCGAATAACATACATACTTTTATATTGAGCGAGTTACAAGCATTTTAATATAATTATGTAATTATACAGAGAGAGATAATAATATATCAAAAAGTGAAAAGTGACGTCATATTACAAATCTTAAAACTGAACTGGGGCTGCCCCGGCCGTTCAAGTCAAAAACGAGATAAAACATGCGTCATCAACAACTTTTAAAGCGTGCTATCCTTTTATTCTTGTGTATTTGTTATAGACCAAGTGATAAATTGAGCAGTATACATAATGCCCGGTCATTATGAAAAATGCCCAATATGAGAGTGCAATTTGACAATAATTATTCAAATAATCTAATTGACCGGGCACTATACATATTGCCCATCACCTTTTGGGCAGAGTAATACAAACATGTTTAATTACTATTTTTTTATTGTTATTGTCATTTAACTTAAAATAAACTAAATATTAAAGGGGAATTATAAAACGAGCGATTAAAAAAAGCTTTGCGACTGATGATGACATACTGTATTAATAACTTGAGCGGTATGAATTTGAGTAAGCGAAAAATTAACTAAACTAACGACGAATATTGATAAATAATAAAATCCAGAACGAGCTTACAAAAAGTGGATTGTGATTAATCCATTTCATATGTTAAAATTTTATCCGAGCGACAATATGGAAATACAGATAGGGCAACGATCGTTGATGTATAGTCATCTCTGTCTTTCAGGCTTAGACTTAACCTAAACTTAATTAATTTCCATTACTCAACCTAGACTTTGTGTTGAAAACTTTTTGCCCAACGTCCGGTAGGTTTAGGTTAGGTTAATATGGTGACGTGCACGAGGGCGGCGAGCGGAGTCGCGGCAGCGACAGCCCCGAGCTGGAAAACCTTTCAAGCGATTCACGACTTTATGTTTATCAAATTGCCCAACTATCATGTAGCAACATAATAATGACCGTGCAATGTGATAAATAATGAAGTTAAGATAGTAATTAATCACTTAGCAGGATAAAGCTAGACATTATTCATAATGCTCGTGCATTATAAATAATGCCCGCATTAATCACCTGGTCCACAACATATATTTATAATGTTTTTTCGCAGTTTTGATTAAATTTAATACTATTTTAAGAAAAAAACGTCAAATATTTCTATAAAGTCAAATACCCTAAAAAGCGTCATGTTAGGTTTAGATTTAAGAATTTTTATTCTCAAAAAAAGACACTAAAATCAATCAAAAAAAAAAATGCATTCAATGTTGAAGAACGGTACTATTTTTTTATCAAGCTGAGTCAATGTAAATGCATATTAAATGAATGAAGTTTCTTATACAAGAGGGTATTTTGTTATATAACTGTGCTCCTTCATATGTTACATTTGTTTTACCTAGCTTTGTTCTTATTTTGGGCAAAATCAAAAAACTAGCCCGCCGAGTGCTACGCTGTTACTTGTTTTTTTTTTATAAATGGTAGGTTAGTCTTGATAGCTTTGTTGAGAACTTTACTTATATTATGTACTAGCTTTTGCTCGCGACTTCGTCCGCGTGGAGTAATGACTTCCGTCAGAATTTGGGTTTTTCACTTAGTTATCGCCTGTTCCATGGTCTATCGATTACATGTGTAAACAAACATTAAAAAAATCAAATTTTTATTATATTAGAAATATGTCTCCATGAAATCATGGTCTAAAAAATGCTATGTTCACTTATACATATGCTATGCTCACTTGCTTCACTGGTGGAACCTACATACAAAGATTTAAGTGAATCCATTGAGAAATAAACATTTTCTATTTACCACCCTTGTCTCCCCTTTGGGGGGGAATTTCCAAAAATCCTCTCTTAGTGGTAGCCTACTCCTTCCAACAAACACACATGCCAAATTTCAGCTCTTTACGATCAGTTGTTTCGGCTGTGCGTTGTCTGTCATTTACCACCCTTTTCTCCCCTTTGGGGGGGAATTTCCAAAAATCCTCTCTTAGTGGTAGCCTACTCCTCCCAACAAACACACATGCCAAGTTTCAGCTCTTTACGATCAGTAGTTTCGGCTGTGCGTTGTCTGTCATTTACCACCCTTTTCTCCCCTTTGGGGGGGAATCTCCAATTATCCTCTCTTAGTGGTAGCCTACTCCTTCCAACAAACACACATGCCAAATTTCAGCTCTTTACGATCAGTAGTTTCGGCTGTGCGTTGTCTGTCATTTACCACCCTTTTCTCCCCTTTGGGGGGGAATTTCCAAAAATCCTCTCTTAGTGGTAGCCTACTCCTTCCAACAAACACACATGCCAAATTTCAGCTCTTTACGATCAGTAGTTTCGGCTGTGCGTTGTCTGTCATTTACCACCCTTTTCTCCCCTTTGGGGGGGAATTTCCAAAAATCCTCTCTTAGTGGTAGCCTACTCCTCCCAACAAACACACATGCCAAATTTCAGCTCTTTACGATCAGTAGTTTCGGCTGTGCGTTGTCTGTCAGTCAGTCAGTCAGTCAGTCAGTAACGGAAGAGTTTTATATATATAGATTACGTATGTTTCCAGCATGAGCCGCTGTGGGCTGTTGAAGCTGGCGGCGTACGTGTCGCTGCCGGGCGTGTTCCGCTGGTGCCACCGCTCCCGGTGCCGCGGCTCGCTGGCGCCGCTGCTGGCCGTCATGCGGGAGTACCTCGCGCTCGCCAGGAGAACCGCCGCCTGTCTGAAGGAGTACGCAGCTCTTCATGCTCAGATGTAAGTTTCTTCAGGGTTTTTTATGCAACTTCTGGTCCTTTTCCCTTTTTTTTTGTTAGCTGAGTGTTTCGCAAATTACTGCACGTCCATTCTGTAAAATTCAATCAACAACTCGCATCTCACATCGCTATTCACTCTCACTTCGCATAGGTTTCAAATTTCGAGTGCGAAGTTAGCGTCGAAGTGACCAGTGATTACCTTACTGAATGCCACTTCATACGTCATCTCATACTTTATCTGTCTAAATCTCACGGTTAATTTAGTTCAACTCGCTGACACGCTCGCAAGGGTAGCGCTAGTGTAACAACCGAGTATTTAGAATACCAATCAAGAAACTCACAGCGGATTCAGATTCGAAGTTTAGAACGAGGTCTTACAGAATCAACAGGCTGGTATACTTAGGCCCATATTCGTTCAGCAAGTTTTTTAGTGTTTTTCACGGTTTTCCCGGTTTTTTTTCCCGGAGACCAATAGTTTTTCACATCGTGGGACACACAAGTGGACGTCAACCCGATCTAATGACATCTATCACGTGGCGCTCCGACCACCAGGACCCGAGAAAATTGCGAATTCCTCGCCGGCCCACCGAGCCTTAGGTGGCCGAATGTGGAACTAGTATTATTAACTAATTTTATGAAGCTTATTAAAAAATAATCGGATTTAGTTTACTCCTTGTACACTTGAGCACGGCCTAGCGATTCAATGAATGTATTTTATGTATTTTCGTGCACAAGGTTGCAAGTTCGAACCCACTACAGGCAAGTACTTATCTGTGTATTTTTCAAAGGGACATTGGTACTTAAAAAAAAGTGTGCGTCTCGGGATGTTCGACGACGTGGTCGAGTGGCATACTAATCGGTTTTCAAGGTGACGCTGGCTCTGAGCTCCTGGGTTCGATCCCCGGACGGGTCAATGTAGAAAAAAACACTTCTATATTGTCTCGGGTCTGGGTGCTCGTGGTACCTTCGTTGTCTCTTATTCCATAACACAGTGCTTTAGCTACTAGCACTGTTTGTGATGTTGTCCACTTTTATTTATTTACTTGTTTCAGGAAACCAGATAAGATAAGATATCATTTATTTGCTTGAAATATGGTACACAAGTTGTTAAATAATGGTTATACAGAACATGACATATTTCACCCTAGTACGGGTATGCAAACATAATTGAATTGAATTTTGCTAGCACTAATAACTACATACTAAATTTTATATTGAACATTTATGGAGAAATTATTGACTTAATTAATACAATGATACAAAGTTTTAATAAGCTCCATATCCTGGATTCCAAAGATTAGAATCTGGAGTCGCCGCAGCAGTAGACAGGCTCTTTACCTGCTTACTGCTCCGGCGACTCCCTGCTGCCGTATAATAGTACAACTTAGATTAGTTTAAGTTAACACTTCTGTCGAGTGTCCCCAGACGCACACTTTTTTAACACGCTTTTATTAGGTCGACCTGTATGTATGTAACTATGTAGTCAAATCTAAGAAAACTAATTTAACCACCTTTTAAAGATCGTAGCGTTATGAAAATTGGCAGTTGTATGTGATTTTGATGACAATACAATAATATGGTACTGTCGAGCTGATCTGATGATGGAGCCGGAAGATATGAACTGGAACTTCATGAAGGATGATCGTGTCATAGCCGTGTTTGGACTTGTTAGAAAGGTCTTGTAATGAACATTGACCATGATTAGGTTTCAAGGTGTGATGATGAAGCCGGAAGATAGGCACTAGCATTCTATGATGAAATATCGTATCATAGCCGTGTTTGGACTTGTTAGAAAGGTCTTGTAATGAACATTGACCATGATTAGGTTTCAAGGTGTGATGATGAAGCCGGAAGATAGGCACTAGCATTCTATGATGAAATATCGTATCATAGCCGTGTTTGGACTTGTTAGAAAGGTCTTGTAATGAACATTGACCATGATTAGGTTTCAAGGTCTGATGATGAAGCCGGAAGATAGGCACTAGCATTCTATGATGAAATATCGTATCATAGCCGTGTTTGGACTTGTTAGAAAGGTCTTGTAATGAACATTGACCATGATTAGGTTTCAAGGTGTGATGATGAAGCCGGAAGATAGGCACTAGCATTCTATGATGAAATATCGTATCATAGCCGTGTTTGGACTTGTTAGAAAGTTCTTGTAATGAACATTGACCATGATTAGGTTTCAAGGTGTGATGATGAAGCCGGAAGATAGGCACTAGCATTCTATGATGAAATATCGTATCATAGCCGTGTTTGGACTTGTTAGAAAGGTCTTGTAATGAACTTTGACCACGATTAAGTAAAGCGTGTTTTTTAGTGTTTTTTAAACTATTATTTTTTTCTAACGTATCCAATTGTGTGTTTCGCAGTGGGTCCCTGAGCTCAGTGATAGAGTCAACCCGCGTGCTGCTCTGTCGGCAACAGAGCGAGCTGTCAGTGCTGCTCTCGAGAGCGTCGTCCGCGCTACTCGGCAACGCGCCCTGGCTGAGGGCGGACGTGGCCTGGGAGGCGGTGCAGTCGCAGAACACCGACGATCTCATGGTGAGTAATACCACAAGGAAGATAGGTCGAAAACTTAAAATTAAAAAAGAAATATACATACTTCCATACATTTATTCAGTTTTATGCACCTGATTACCTCGTTGAATATACGCACTCCATAAAAAAATATCCTTTATTCTGTATATCTGTACTTGGGTACAGATTTGTTTAAAAGAATCACAGCATCCGATTTAAAAGCGATATAAAAACTCATTTCATTTTAAATTAAACAATTACATTTTTTTTTTTTTTTTTTCAGAAAATCCATCACGCGTTCCTAGTTGTACAATCAACGATACTAAAGCACATAGCAATGGCACACTATGTCCCATCCCTACAAGCTCAGAATGTTTACAAGAACCACAACGAACGGGTCTTCTGGCTCCACACAGTAGTCATACCGCACTTGACACAAGAATTTCAACATAACTACGAGTCTTTGGAACGAATGTATCGCTTACTGAAAAACTCTGGCACCAAAGACACAGACAACAAAAAATTAGGTACAGTCTTCAACGATAATTGGATTTATTCTGAGATTCATACAGGCATCGCGAAATCGTGTCTAGAATTGAAATTGGCACTCAATAAATCGAATAGTCTAGACGTTTTTCTCGATTCCTGCGCTATGAATAAGCAGGAAATTGATTTGGATATCTTAAATCGAGATATCGATGATATTATTGATAGTCTCACTGAGTGCTTGAAAACTGTACAGAATTCGCAATTGAGGTTGAAGAAAATTCAAAATAAGAACGTGACTCATAGAGAGTTCGAAGACAAAGAGGTTATGGTTGAAAGTGCGGGAATTTTGAAAATAGAAGACCGGGAACCAGAGAGTAAGGATGAAGTTTATTATTTTATGAGAACTGATGACGATGATGAACGTATTCAGCCAGCGGATGTAACAACAGCGCCGGGTAAAAAAGAAAAAGATGCAACGAAGGTAGTCTTGTGTGAGTTAAAAAGGAAATTGGGGAAAAGAGAGGATGTTATGAGAGAAAGAGAGAGACAAGCTTTAGCTAAAACTATGCCAGAGTTGAAAGACATACCAGAATTCCCCAGACAGATTAATCTTGAAGAGTTCATGGAGAAGAAAGGTTTTATATGTAAACTAAGAAAAAATGTTCCTAAGAAACGTAACTTAAATCATAAAACTAAAAAAATAAAATCTAAAAATAAGAAATTTACGTTCAAAATAGCTAAATATTGTCACGAAAATGACATTAGTGGTGACGTCTTAGAAGCTAACGCAAAGCTTAACGTGAAAAGCAAACTTTTAACTGTTATACCTCACAATAAATACTGCATCACAAAATGGTGTAAGCATGTAAACATACAGACAGTAAAAAACGATATAGACTCCAGCGGCTTATCAGAAGGACTAAGCGATGTCGAAGCCGGCACAGCCAACAAAACAGTCAACGAAACTTCGAACAACGAAATACGGTTCACACAAAAAGATCTCGAATTAACGCCTTCAACATCGGAGAGCGATCTAGAATTTTTAAAAGAAAAACAAATGGCATTATTAAAGGATGCCCGTCGTCATCGCGCGGTCAGAAAAAAGAATCATCCGAACCATAGACCGGCCAAAGCGGCCATAGACAATGTAGACGAGAGTTTGAAGCCCATAGAGTATTCTTTCGGTACGGGATTAGCTATGGCTTCGGTTCTGCAGATTAATAGGAAGATTCCTAATTATATAGCTGATGAAGAAGTTTTTATTGGCGATGGAGAAGTTTCTTCTGATAGTGGGAATGACGAAGACGCATAATATAGCTATTAAAATAAATTTTATTTATCTACCTTTACGTATAGGTACAGGACCATAGGCAAAAGACCATCGCCGAGAAAATAGAGGTAGACGCGAGATTGCACAAAATGAATAAAAATAATACATATGTATAATTTTCAATAGAAAAAGCATAATGAATATGTAATGCAATAGTTTAGATTTTAGTATTGGTGCTGCTAATCCTTATAAAGCAATCGATTTAGTATTCGGCAAATGAATTGAAATACATCATAGAATTACCTTTAGGTGTATAAGGTATAAGGAATAAAACGGGCGCAGAAAAGGGTACATGACTGGGTAAATAAAAGTAAAACAATTTAATCCTACTGATATTATAAATGTCAAAGTGTGGATGTTTGGATGTTTGTTACTCAATCACGCAAAGATGGCAGAACGGATTTGAATGAAATTTGGCATGCATGTAGCCTTTGACATGGAAAAGAACATAGGCTGCCTTTTATTCCGATTCCTTAAGTAGTTCCCGAGGGAAAATTGAAAATTGTTCCCGAGCTAAGCCGTGGGCAGACAGCTTTGAAATTTGGTATTTTTCTCTATTACAGCGCAAACTATAACACGGGTAAAAATTTTATTCCATTATTCATTACTTTCACATTTTTCTTTTCATTATGTACCCAATTCTGAAGTCCACGCAAATGAAGTCGCGGGCAGAAACTAGTAACAAATAAATATTTGTCACGTTTTTTTTATTTTTTGCAGCAACTTGCTGCTAAGCATTGTGTTCGAGTTATTTGCCGCGTATTTTATGTTGTATCAGTTATTTATGTAAATGTTTATTACATTTAATTAAGAAAAGTATTATTTAAGATTCAACGGCTTACTCAGGCGCATTCTCAGGATCGCCCGACTAGTTTCAGACTCAATAGGAGTCCTTAATCATGAGCTGACGCGCGGCGGTGTCGCGAGTCGAACAGTTTGATCCAGAGAATCCGCGTGAGTAAGCCGTTGAATCTTTAAATAATTATTAATTCGTCTCACGGAAGTTATTATAAGAAAAGTATTTAATTGTATTGTTGCATTTCTATAGATCAAACTATGATAAGTCTTTTTAAATCTGTGATCAAGTCATTTCAATTAATAATGTATAATGTGTATTAATAAATAATTATAATTTGTTCATTTCCACTGTTATTTTAGTTATCCCCTTTTTTAACAAACAATAATGATTAAAAGATGTTTCTCAAGTCGATTTGTACTTTTTTTTTATCACAACACACAAGGTCCGCCATAAATTACGTCATACGAAAATCGAGGTATTTTTTTACTTTATAATAGTATTTTAGTACATGTTATCCAATATGTGTTTGTGGCGACTATATAATTGTGGTCGTGGTGGCCTAGCGGTTCAATGACCGGATTTGTATCCACATGGTTGCAGGTTCAAACCCAGGCACCTACGTGATTTTTTCCAAGTTATAATATGTACTTTCACAAACGGTAAAGGAAAACATCGTGAGGAAACCTGGATTCCAAAAATTTTACTCTGACATCGCCAACCCTCAGTGATCACCACGTTGACCCACTGCTGGGCACCACAAGCCTCTTCTTATATACCTAGATTGAAAATGGGACATTTATAGGCCGGTATAGGCCCCGATTCTGTTGAACACGTACTAAACTAATTTTAGTCCATCGGTATCCTTTTCACTTGTACATATTTAGAAAAGGACATATGAAAATAAAAAACTGTTAAATTAAGTTCCGACTAAAATTGTCAAACAAATTTGCCGACTAGTAAAAACGTGTGCTCTAAATATACTGTGATGTTCAAGGCGAAAACTAGTTTGACATTTCTAAGTTATAGTCTGTTCATCTATACTTGTCCAAACATGTAAACAAATATGCCGTATGTAAGAAATGTCAATAAAATTAGTGATGGGAAACTTTGTGTGATCTATTCAGAATTGTAAACTAATTGTGGTAACATACATTTTGTGATTTTTGAGAAAAATCGTGATTTGTAATTGACGTCGGTTTGTTTAATATTTGTGACAAGTATAGATGAACAGACCTTAGTTGTTATCTTTTGCCGTCCTTTTCTGACGCATTAAGTTAGTAAAAGACAGCAATAGTTTAAATTTAATTTAGGTTGCGTACAAAGGAATCGGCACCATTATGTACACATAAGCGAGGGCATTTTACCCTGAAGACTACGAATACTTATTTTATTGAGACGAAACACCAAATTGAATAACCGCAGTTAGTGACATAATTACTATTTTTTCAATGATATGTAGATATCGACGACCTCCGTGGTCGAGTGGCGTACACACCGGTTTTCAAGGTGTCGCCAGCTCTGAGGTCCCGGGTTCGATCCCCGGACGGGTCAATGTAGAAAAAACACTTTTCTACATTGTCTCGGGTTTTCGGGTGGTTCATTGTTTGTGGTAGCTTCGTTGTCTCCGATTCCATAACACAAGTGCTTTAGCTACTTACTTTGGATTCGGAGAAATGTATGTGATGTTGTCCACATTTATCATTATTTATTAGATATTCTTTGAATGAAATTTAATATCGTCCCTAAAGAGATAGAGTCCCTAAAGAGCTCATTATAATTACGCATGTAATTATTGTAGTACTATGTAGCGATATTGTTTGTGTCCTCAGAGAAAACGATAATTATATGAGGTCATAAGCGAATACTTACTCTTGGCGCAAAACTGTGTAAGTGAATTCTGTACTAAGATTGTATGTACAGCAATAATTAAAAGAGTAACTTGAGGAGTTGCTTGCCGTTCTTCTTCATGGGAATGGCACTTGGAATCACATACTTAACTCATTAGATTAGTTAATTAACGTTTCTTTCTTGAACTCCTTCTTGAGGTTTATAAGAAATAGCTTATGATCGCGGCTCCGCCCGCGTAGATGTCGGTTATTGCGGCAAATTATAGCCTATAGCCTTCTTCAATAAGTGGGTTATCTAACAGTGATAGAATTATTCAAATTGGCCTAGTAGTTCCTGAGATTAACGCGTTCAAAAGAACAAACAAACTCTTCAGCTTTATAATTTATTTAAGTATAGATAAAACCTGTTATTCTTTGATATTATGCGCATCAAAGACAATGCTTGAACTCCATAAATATAGATAAAGATTGGGTTAATCATAATGGTCACACAATAATCGGACTAGTAGTTCCTGAGATTGGCGCGTTCAACCAAACACTCTCTTTACATTAATTAGTATAGATTAAGGTAACTAACTACTAATTGACGTGACTACATAATTATTCATGCTCGTTAATTGAAAATGAACCTATTTAAGTAGGTAGACAAAAATTTTTCTTATCAAATGTTGAACACAGTTTAGCCATTGTGTATTTATAACGTAAGATTATTAATTAATTGTATTTTAATGAAGATAGTTATTTCATATCTACATCAGAGTGTTGTGTTTTTCCTGACAACATGGACAGTACAAAATATATCACGTAAGTAGTTTAATATCTTACTCATCTTTTTGATAACTAAATTTAAAATAATGTAATTAGGAGGTGGTACATACTTGTATTTAATTTAAAATAAGTGTACCTAACTTACTTACTACAAAATGTTTAGTTAATTTTTGGTTGCCTAATAGTCAAGCAAAACACAGTAGGCGTCGGATTTGCGATCATGTGGTTGCGGGTTCGAATCCCATCCATTACACTACCGACGTGAACCCACAAGCACGTAACACAAGCATCTTAGCTTAGCACGAGGGGTTAACGAGATTACTAGTAATGTGCGACCCACATTCCTAGTAATCTTAAAAAAAACAAAAGTAAGAAGATTTTGTATCTTCTTACTTTTTTTTTACGTGGGTGCATAGATTGAATATAGTTACGTACTTACCTCCATTATATTCGGAATTATTCCTGGTAGATAAAGTTACACGTATGTCGTAAGCCTTCGCCTTTTGAAAAAATCTCGGTTTATCCCTGGTAGGTAGGTAGATAATGTACCTAGGTACAATTTCTTGAAGTAGGTGGGTACCTACAGCAAAACAACTTTAACTTATTATTTACGGTTTGAATTCATTTATTTCTTAAGATTACAAAACACTTGTACAGAAATAAACACTAAACATATTATTTAAACATTATGAGTAGCAAGAACTTATGATAGTTATGATGTTAACAATAATAATTATGACAAATAAAGAAGGTACTTTTTAATAGTTTTATCACAGACTAGCTGTTGCCCGCGGCTTCGCTCGCGCGTAAAGTAAAGAGTAGTATTAAAGGTAGATATTCTGTGATTTTCAAAGTAAGGAGAATGTATAAAATTTTTCATCTAATATTAAGGCGTTAAAATAATAATAAAAGTAAAGTAAGTAGCAAAAGCATTTGTGTTATGGAATCGGAGACAAAAAAGGTACCATAAACACCCAGACTCCAGACTATGTATAAAAGTGATTTTCTACATGGACCCGTCCGGGGATCGAACCTGGAACCTTAGAGCTGGCGACACCTTAAAAACCGGAGTGAACGCCACTCGACCACGGGAGTCGTCATTATAGATATGTCTTAGATGGTCTTTATCTTATCTATTTATCTTTTCATCTGTCTATCTTTAAGAATACTGAACTTCACATACCAACTATTTCAGCCCTTATTTCACCCCCTTAGAGGGTAGATTTCTAAAATCTCGGAGATACATCTTATTTATTTCTAACTAATAACCCTTGTATGAAATTGAATGTGTCTATCTTTGAAAACGACACAATTCATATGCCTACAAACTTCCAACCCCTTTTTCACCCTCTTAGGGGGATGATTTTTAAAATCGCTGAAATTGTGTTCATTTATTTCTATCCAGAAACCCGTATACGAAATTTCATGTGTCTATCATTAAAAATACCGAACTTCCCATAAAAACTTTCAACCCCTATTTCACCCCCTTAGGGGGTAGATTTCGAAAATCTCGGAAATACATCTTATTTATTTCTAACTAATAACCCTTGTATGAAATTGAATGTGTCTATCTTTGAAAACGACACAATTCATACGCCTACAAACTTCCAACCCCTTTTTCATCCTCTTAGGGGGATGATTTTTAAAATCGCTGAAATACATCTTTATTTATTTCTATTCAGAAACCCGTATACGATATTTCATGTGTCTATCATTGAAAATACCGAACTTCCCATACAAACTTTCAACCCCTATTTCACTCCCTTAGGGGATAGATTTCCAAAAGAAAAGTAGCCTATAGCCTTCCTCAATAAGTGGACTATCTAACAGTGAAAGAATTTTTCAAATCGGACCCGTACTTCCTGAGTTTAGCGCATTCAAACAAACAAACTCTTCAGCTTTATAATATATAATAATATATATAAAGTATAGATAAATAATTATAGTATCTTAGCCGTGTCACAGATTAATAAATAGTTACTTGGCCGTGTGCAGCGCCCCTTATTGAACTCCACTGCGGGTGACGTAACCGACGACAAACTTATTATTTGCGGTTGGTACAGTATTCGGGTCTAGGGATCGAACCGCAAAATTAAGTTTGTTTTTTTTTGTATATACTTTTCCGGGATAAAAACTACCCAGTGTGGTGCCCAGGATATTAAAGAACAATTATACCAAGTTTCATCGAAATCGAACCGGTAGTTTTTGCGTGATGCCTGAACAAACAGACAGACAGACAGACAGACAGACAGACAAAAATTTTTTTAATCACATTTTTGGGTTCAGTGTCGGTCTAGTAACACACCCCGCCATTATTTTTTTTGATATTTTCAATGTACAGAATTTTCACTTCTACAGATTTATTATAAGTATAGATCACAGATTACTAAATAGTTTCTTCGTAAGTTAGGTATATGTTGTCCACAGCCGTGCTGCGCGTTGACGCGGTCGACGTGCGGTAACTCGTTATCTTTGAAATCTTAAGATATCTTAAGATTCCTTTACACTAGAGGCAAATAAATCTAGTTTTTTTTTTTGAATCATGTTGTATTTTTTTTTAATCAAGAGGGCCACTCCATTAGAAGAGTAGATCTCAAGCGTAGACATATTGTGTTAAAAAACGTCAAAACAATAATTTATATTATATATTTTTAAAGGTAAAAAAAGGTAAGGTTTCTACCGTTAGGAAAACCGTGATTTTTCAAAAGTGTAAAAATCTACAAGGAATTGTTCCTCTGCGGTAAGTACAGTCAACAGCAAAAGTAGATTATCAAAATCAGAAATTCAATACTAATGAACGGAGTTCGCGTCAGAACTGTGTGGCGTCGAAGCGATTCAAAAGTATGTGATTGTAAATTATACCAATCATTTACTACTAGTACCGTTGCCATAATATTATATTCGTAATCAGTTTTGAGTTTTTGACTTCAAAAATTATAAACTCAATTCATCATCTAATTTTGCCGTCGACTGTACCTACAACCCCAATGTTTTTAACAATTATGTGCCTACTTACGCTATGGTACCTAACTTTAAAATAAATTTTAAATGTTTACCATTTAGTATGAAAACTTTTCCTTATGGCCTATTTGCATTCAGAGACAATTATTTTAACTTTCAGTGAATATGTTATCCTCTTGCTGTCCTGCGTGTTATTGTCCAATCAAATGCTGGCAAATGAGGTCACCGAGTGTCCACTAGTCAATATTACCAACGCTACAAATGTCGACACTGGTACGTATCTATATTAGGGTATTATTACCTACTAGCTGCCCGGACAGACTTCGTTCTGTCAAAAGTAATTTTTTTTTGCTTATTATTTATGTTTTACACCTTTTAAACCTTCCCTGGACTTCCACAAACATTTCAAGATCAAAATCAGCTAAATCGGTTCAGCCGTTCTCGAGTTTTAGCGAGACTCACGAACAGCAATTTATTTTTATATATATAGATTATAGTTAGGTACGAAAGATCTTAACTCTGTCTGTCTTTTACATATTAATAACATAAGTACCTGGATGACCGATCTTAGTTCGTCTTGTGGGACATTGTCTGAAAATGAATCTTAGCTAGATCAATTAAACGCCCTCAAAACCCCCTGCATACTAAATTTCATGAAAATCGTTGGAGCCGTTTCAGAGATTCAGATTAAATATACCTACTTATATAATTATACACACAAGAATTGCTCGTTTACAGATGTACTTATTTAAAATCTTGGGAAAACTCACACACCGCTATCTGATCCCAAACTAGGTAAAGCCTACTAGATATGGTAACCAGTCAACTGAAGAACATCTATACATGGATTTCTAAATACATACAAATTACTTAGGTACTTATAGAAAATTACACACTGACGCAAAATAATGATCTTGCTCATCCCGCAAAGATTTGTCCTGGTCGGTAATCAAACCCGAAACGACCTCCGGTTTAGTAGTGCACGGATAGCCGAGTGGCATAGGTCACCACGCTAATTACCACTGAGCACGACGTTTGTGGGTTCGATCCCCGCATGAGACAAGCATTTGTGTGATCCACAGATGCTTGTTCCAAGTCTGGGTGTTCTTTGTGCATGTGATTTTAATGTTTGTGAAATCCCCGCGACACAAGGATTAAATTCTTTAGTGTACTAGTAGTAAATGTTTGGTATAATTTACAATCACATACTTTTAAATCACGACGCCACACAGTTCTGTCGCGAACTCCTTTCGTTAGTATTGAATTTCTGATTTTGATCATCTACTTTTGCTGTTGACTGTAAGTCCTTATAAATATGAAATCAGTACATGTGCAAATTTCGTTGCGTGAATTTCCTTAAACTTCTCACGTGCATATTTTAGGCTAGCTCCACTTTATCAAGGTTATCTTCTAAGCAATATTCATATTTGCAGTTTCAAACGTAACGCAGTCAGTGTCGTGTAAGAATGGCAAAGGATTGGCCGGCTGTTGCGTGGAGAGGACGTATTGTGATTACAACACTTCAAGCATTGATCTCACCCTATTTGGCCCGCCGGGGTTCCGCACGTAAGTATCAGGGTATGGATAACATGACTTAAAGAAAAACGAAGAATAATAATAATATCTTAGGACAACCCACACACGGCCATCTGATCCCAAACTAGGCAGAGCCTGTACTATGGTAACCAGACCACTGATAAACATACTTATATATTTCTAATCTCTCTCATCACACAAAGATTTGTCCTGGGTGGGAATCGAACCCACGATCTCCGGCTTAGCAGTCAGGATCACTAACCACTAGACCAACAGGCAAGTCAAAATAAAGAATGGAATAAAAATTGAGAGATGACGCTTCGAGGCGTAGCCAACCAAAAACACAAGCAATTTCCTAAGCTTTTTTTGTTTTTATTATAAGGCGCCGAGTTACAATATATTAATAAGTTAACAATCAGTGCCCTAAAAAATATTTCATGAGTTTTACGGAAGTGTATTTATTGACATGTATATTATTTCGTGCTAATACTTCACTAGCCAGTTCTGCAATGTTTGACTAGGTCAGGCAGCAGTTGTCTGTTATACAGACACCTTCGCGTCTCGGAAAGAAGGAAAGAAATGTAGGGTAGTGTAATAAAAACAAGTTCTTATACACTTAAATTATATTCTTATACTTAAATAGTTGTACCTGTATTCTTCTTTTCTCACTAAGTTGTACCTACACGAGCCGACGCAAGTCGCCGATATCAAACGATTTTAGTTTGGAACAACGCTGCGCGTGTATACCTACGTATACACCTGCATGTTTGTGAGGCGCGGTAGTAAAAAATTGACAGGTAGCGGAGATTTTAGTCGCATCGTGTACGAAAGAGCTAACACTTACATAATATTTCAGTCCTGCTTACAAATATTTCAACGTCACAGAATTTAAGGTGCCCATAAATCTCATGATGATTGTCCAAAAACATTTTGGACGGTCACCCATATCACCTATGCTAGGGGTATAAAGTATAAGACCTCGGACCACAATGAGGTTGGGCCTGCGGGTGACTGGGAGGGCACCCCGTCACCCGACCAGCTGACAGGCCACGGAGGATACAGGCGCGAGGTCCCACACGTCTATTCTCGTATGAAGTGAGGGGCCCACCCCTCACTCCGTCACCCCTTCCAGAGGGGTGGGTGTATAGTGCCCACACTATACACCCACCCCTCTGGAAGGGGTCCAGTAGAGATCGAAGCCTGCTCGAGTTGCGTAAGTGATCCCGCGGCTCCAGCAAAGGCAAGGACGGGACCGGGGTGTTTTTAGTCGGTGCAAGTCCGACATATCCCCACGCTGTGCTCAGCGTGGGTTGAAGGCAATAAAAGGCAAGGCGTTTCACCCCGCCAAAATAAAAAAAGCAAAAAAAATTATAGCCTACTACCTATTCTCATAGCTATACTGTTTCCATTCGTTTATTTTATTTTTGACAGCTCGAGTTCTGAGTCAAATAGTGATGGCCTGATGCGTTATCGAATCGATTTTTTTTAACAAACGATTTTATTTGTGAACAAGTTTTAATCGATTTAAAAACAAAGAAGCAGCCTAAACGATACATTATAGTTGAAATATCGATCCTAATAATAGGTACTATATAACGACTGTTTTCGTTAGCATTTTAATGTATTTTTATTTCAAAAATGATTCCGGTTAAAAAATATCATCACGATTATTACATAAAATTAATTCGATTCAAAACCGTTTTTGTTATCTGTGGTCATTCGTTACGAATGGCACAACTCTAAGTGGGCGTTACCCGTCAAGAAATTATCTATTTTTATTTCAAGATATTGTTCTACAGTAATGTCGTACTTTATAGGCGTGAACTGTCAAAAAGAAAATAAACGAATGGAAACAGTATAAGAAATAAACAAATATTTATGAAAATCGGTGACCCGTTTTTAACAAGCAGCGTGTCACGTGATTCTTTTTATTAAGATAAATATTTACATAAATATTCATTCTATCACTCTAGCAAGCAAGATCAACTAAGTATTTTATATGCATTTTATCTTAACTTTTCATACAAAAATATGTTTTCTTTAATTATAATGTAGAATTTTGTGAGTATTTAAAGAATCACATTAAGTTGCACATAAGACTTCTAACAAGTATGTGAAAATCTATTCCGAGCTAAATAGTCAGGTGAGCACTTTTTTCCACAATTCATGCACTGCCACTCCGGTTCATTCTGATGACAACTATTATAATGATATTGTATGACTTCATGTATTTTCATATTTGCATCACTAAACTTCACTAAGCACACAGCACACTCAATCTTAAACCATGACACAAGCGGTTTTTCAACACAAACTTGAGGTAATTTTTTTAAACATATTTGGTACATTGGTGATAATGTTTCCTCCAATTGTAAATCATATTTCTCATCGTTACTATTTTTGTTTTCTACAAACAAATGTCTTACATACTTATATTGGGACATGTATTTCCTATACATATTCTGTAACCGTATTCCTTTGGGAAAGTCTTCCAAATCCCGAATTATAATATCAAACACAGCAACTGCAAGTCCATATAATGAATCGTTTTCAGCTTTGCATTGATCTAAAATGTTTGAGATAATCCTTAAAAGGAAATTCTTGTTGCAATGTGTAGGTTTGGGTTTGGGCCGTACTTGTAGGCATGTGTTCATAGCTATAATTTGTGGCGTGTTCTCATTGCGGGCTTTATTAACTAAAACATGCTTCAGGTTATAGAGAATTTCTCGCGTCATTGAAAGGCATGGTGCATTGATAGTAATTTTGATTGGTAGATAACCAAGAATTAAATCAAACGGTAATGTTTTTAGCAAAATTTGCGTGGGAGGCTCTGGGTTCATATTGAAAACTGTGTTGTTGAGGTCTAGTCGGGGCTTCCTAAAGAATAACTGGTTCAGTTGTTGTCGCGTGCACTGTATCTCCATTACAACATCAGAGTCTATATTATCATCAGCTTTCTTCTCAGATGGTAGATTTTTTAATGCTTCCTTCGCTAACGGTTTTGCAGCTTCTAACATGACACCGAGATATTGTTTTAGATTCTTGTATTTATGGTCCAGAACTTTAGATACAGCCTCGAAATCATTTATATTATTCAGTTTGGTTGACATTCGTTCCAGCTCCTCCCATTGCGGCCAGTCTTTTAAATATTTCTTTATAATTTTAATGTATATGTCCACTTCTAATTCATGAATTGAGTTTACGTCAATATTTAATTCCCTCTGAAGTATGTCTATAATCTGTGCATTAGACATGACTGTGTTTTGTTTATTGCGGATAAGACTTCGCAGTAAAAGCATGATGGGGCGTTCTGAAATTTAAAAATATACAATTGAAAAGTGTACAACTTAATATTTAGTAATGGTGGAATGTTAAAAATTTTAGACAAGTAGGAGTATAAATATCAAATCAATTTAATATGCATGCAAATTTTAAACTAACTGCAAACTTGCAACATAATTTCTTATTTGACTATCATGCTTAGTTGACAAATTCAATTTAAAAGAAAGTAAGTACATGGTCTACATAAACCACTATATGTAACCAATTAATACTTAAAATTAATAAATAACTTTAAGCTTTGTTTAAAACAATTTTTTTTTAAATTAAGTCTATCAAATCTAATAGGTACAATATTTTTTTAAAAGTAAATAATAATAATTATAAAAAATCTAAGAAAAACTATCCTTATTTGTTTTACTAGATTAACAAAATATAGCTTAATAATTGAAGTTAAATTACATTGTTAAAAAACGTAGGTATTTGTACATATTACATTAAAAACAAAATGTTCTTTTAAAAGTTAAATATGTGTAGGTATAACTATAATATTAAGAGATTATTAACTCATACTCAATAACAATCAGATATCAATAGAATAAAATTGATTATTAAAAAAAAAAGAAGGTCAATAACCTATCATAGTTATATCTACTTTTTATGGTAAACACTGAACATATTTAAATTAAAGGTATATGATATGGAATTAAGCAAGCTAACTAAAAAGGTTTTAATTACACCACCACACAAAATAAGTTTCAAACAGGAATTCCGTAAAATATCTTATCAGTTACAATATAATATTGAGTTTTTTGCTATTTGAATACCTATTAATAACCACGAATATTAACGAAATACTAAGTTATTATATAATTTCGACTACAATGTATTGAATATGAACAATGTATATTGACATAAAAAACATATTAACCTATTGAGCTCACAGAATTAGACGTATAGAAGGAAAAAAAGTTTGTAAATAGCCATTGATATTGAAACTTACTTTCCCCGCCGTCTGAATCATTTTCATCGACGCTGTCAACAGTGTCAATATACCCAATAAACTCCACGACGTCCGTATCGTTAGACATTATATTATTATGTTAAATCCAAATATTCAATCTGGAATTACAAATATATAGTCACACTAGTGCAGCATATCTCGTTACTGAGACAGACTGACGTCTGACAATGACAAAGTGAAAAGTGACAACTGACAAGAGTCAGACTGTCAGAGTGACAAGACCAGGGTTTAGTGTTGCCAATTTAGAACTTTCGGTGCCAGATCTAGCACTATTTTCGTGAGTCTAGCACGGAAATCTGAATTTTAGCCCTAGCTCTATTTGAATCAAACGGTTTGACTATATTATTTGCAACAATTTGTCTAACAAAGTGTGTATTCCCCTTAGAATAATAGTTTTGTATTGGCTATCACGACATAAAATGCGTAATAAATATAAACATTATTTATATTTGTAGTGCTGAATGAAAACGAAAATGGATCAATTTTTGAATATATTCGAGAAATTTAGCACTTTTTGAAGCGAGTTATGAAGTTACCTTTCTTAACTTACTTTAAGGTTAATCTATTTTTTAACGGACTTTATCTTACACTGAGTTGTTCAGAAACCCATTTTGAAAGTTATCGAACCAATAGCGCTAATGCTAATAAATACATAAACTGTCAACAAAATGTACTCAGAACGACTCAGAACCATCTCAGAACTCAGAAACCGGCCAAGACTTGAACTAGAAAAGACGAAACTTGAACCATAGAATAAAAATAAAAATTCTGACTGACTCATAAAGGAGGGTAGAGGTCACTAGACGTAAGGCGATTAAAGCTTCAAGTACACGATGTTAAACGGCGCGCAGCGGTTTCAAACAGTGTAGTAGTTGTTTTATGCCAAATTTCGTTTGACCTATAAACGCCCTTGGCAGCATGGCTTGCGTTGGAATCCACTAAAGTAACCGTCATGAGAAGCTATAAATTTTGTAAACAAGTGTTCAGGAGTTCACAACATTTGGACCAACAAAAAAAATGAACTCATTAACCGTAAAGCTCGTCACCTGTAAAAATCACCGGTAGTCACTTGTCACACGAAGCTCAAGCTATATCTCCAGGTATACCAATTAACCTAACCAATTACTTCACAATTTAAAACCTACTTCTAATATTAACCTTAAGTTTCCAAAGATTAGCGCGTTTGAACAAACAACTCTTTCTTTTTACTTATTATATATTTTAGATAAATTGTATTACGCACCTTTTGACGTTTTTTTCGTGGCGAATTTATTTCCTTAGATGTACTGGCTACTGGCTCCATTATACGTAATAACAAATAAAATTAACGCAACAATTAAAGTAACAACAATAAAAAAGTGATAACGAAACAATAACAAAATTAACAATAACAACCAGATCCGCGATATATGCAAAGCAATGAAACAAACTCGTACGCATTCGAAACTCGAATGATGCGTTTATTTCAAAATGGCGTCCCGATAGTTCACAATCCCTGCGACGGACGCGTTCCGGTACCAAGAAACACAAACGATAGCGCTTTGCGTCGTTAAAATATGATCCGACTAAATTAAATAGGTTGTTACTTTCATATAACCCGTCTATATTTCATGTCGATTGAATATGGTCAATTTATTATTATCTCGCAGTATAAAATGTTTACTTAGTAAAAGATGTTTGTTTACATAATTTATAGCTTCTCGTGACGGGTACTTTAGCAGACGCGTTGGTTTAAAACTCCTTTGAAACCGTCTAATAAATTGTTTGAAACCACGCGAATCATGCTGCAGCGGCGAGCGCAGACGTTCTGCACACAAAACGGCACGAGAACCAAAAGAAGGCGAAATCATTACAGACCTTCTCGATTTATACAGACTTGCCATGCTTTTGGGGCTTAATGTGAGTCATACAAAGACTCGCTCAAAAGAAAACTGCGTGTGATATTTAAATACCTACGTGATACGAATATTTATGTGTTACGCGAGCGGCGGTGACGTCCGCTCAGCGTGCTTTGAACACTGTTGGTTTTTTCAAGGGAAAAGGCATGTGCCCTACCCACTAGGGGTCACCCATAAATTACGTCACACGAATTTCAAGCTTTTTGACACAGTCCTTGTCGCAGCTGGTCACATTTGTGAGACCCCCCCTTGCTCCCTATTGTGACGCCATCACGCCACATATTTTTTACAGTTCATCTAGACATAATATGAAACAGCAGATCCAATTTTTATATAATTCCATCTAAAAGATTTTTTAATAAAATTGTCATAACAACACAATATGTTTTAAATTCTTCGTTAATAGTTCCAAATTCGTGTTTTACTTACCACTTTTAAATCAGGATCAATGAAATTTATTTTGTATTATAAATAAATTACCTTCTAATCTAGCCGTCTTGGAGTTAACCCTTGCCACGCGAAAGACACGATTTGTGTGACCTTTTGACGGCAAGCTCGCACTGCAACCCCACGATTACTCTTAATTAAACAAGGTTTTTTGTCCACAAAACATCAAATCGATATTGCGATTCATTATAGGGCCATACCACAGTCGGTATTACAAACCTAGGGGTTTTCCTCCTTAATTTAGGAAAAAGGAGACATTTTAAATAATAAATCTTTCTGGTTTTTTTCATTAGCTTTAACTAGTGACCGACCGAAACATGTTTTTTTGCCGAAACCGAAACCGAAACCGAAGGTTCGGTTTCATTGTAGTTTCGGCCGAAACCGAAACCGAAACCGAACCTTAAAAAAAAGTCCTTAAAATGTCGAAAAAATGTTAGTAAGCCCGTTTTTTTCTAAAATTAATATCTCGCCAACCTATAATTACAAGTTTCTACTTTCAAAGATTTATCACAATGAAATTTCAGCACAGTTACAGAGGTTCTGTTTGAAAATTTAACTACCCTATAAAGAAAAAAAAATACACTATTTGTAACACAAAGTTAGCGATTTTTTAATGGTCGTATAAAATAAAACAAATTTATTATTAAAATATGATGCTCATATACTATGTATATTTATTTTCAGTTACTTACATTTTAACTGCACGGATAGCCGAGTGGTATAGGGCACCACGCTAATTACCACTGTGCGCGACGTGCTGCGGGTTAGATTCCCGCATGGGACAAGCATTTGTCTTCTTCTTAGCGTGTCGATCAATGGCAATATGATGATTATATTTTGTCAGACCAGTACTCGGCCACGCAGACAGCATTGTCGGTGGCGTTGTAAAGATCTTCGCGTGTGCAGGTGTTGGGACACGCTGGGCAGTTCAATAAGTGGGCCATGGTTTGAGGGAAAATGCCGCACTCACATTCTATCAAGCATTTGTGTGATCCACAGATACTTGTTCCAAGTCTGGGTGTTCTTTGTGCATGTGATTTGAATGTTTGTGAATCCCCCGCGACACAAGGATTAAATTCCTTAGTGCGGGCGTCGTTTTTATTAAAAATATATATATATATATATATATACTCACAAATATCACAATCAGTTAGCCTCGAATGGCTAATTCAAATATAATTAGATAATCAAAATAATCAAATTGTTAATCATATAACCAAATCGTTAGCCGAGCGCGACCCGAAGGGGCGATGTTGTAAGTTTCGGCGTGGCCGAAAGGTTCGGCCGTTTTTGGCCGAAACCGAAACTCGGGCCGAAACTTGAATTTTTGGCCGAAACTGGCCGAAACCGAAACCGAAACCGAAATTTCGGTCGGACACTAGCTTTAACCAAAACCTGCTTTTTACCAGTTTGTACACGAGCCGACACAAGTCTCCTATATCACAGGATTTTAGTTTGCAACAACGCTGCGCGTGCATGGATATACATCCATGTTTGTGAGGCGCGGTAGTAGCTCTAAAATTGTCAGGTAGCGGAGATTTTAGTCGCATCGTGTACGAAAGGGCTAACACTTACATAATATTTCAGTTGCTTACAAATGAACATTATTTCAACGTAACAGAATTTAAGTCGTCGGCCGTCCAAAAAAATTTTGGACGGCCACTCATTTTTCCTAGGCTAGGGGTATAAAATATAGCCTGCGACCTATTCTCATACCTAACAAAAAATACAAAAATTTATAAAAATCGGTGAGGCCGATTCGGAAGAGACAAGTTCAAGCAATACGTATATTAATTCTAGTCTAGTCTATCAAGCAAGATCAACAATTTTATTAACTTTTAATCTTGATTTTACATGCAAAAATACATTTTCATGCAAAAATATTTTATCCTTTTTAAATGTAAAATTACGAGAGTATTTAAAGAATCATAATAAAAGATAGTTTAGTTTTCTAACAAGTATGGGCAAATCTATTCTGGGCTAAATAGTCAGGTGAGCACTTTTTTCCACAATTCATGCACTGCCACTCCGGTTCATTCTGATGACAACTATTATAATGATATTGTATAACTTCATGCATTTTCATATTTGCATCACTAAACTTCACTAAGCACACTGCACACTCAATCTTAAACCATGACACAAGCGGCTTTTCAACACAAACTTGAGGCATTTTTTTTAAACACATTTGGTACATTGGTGATAATGTTTCCTCCAATTGTAAATCATATTTCTCATCGTTACTATTTTTGTTTTCTACAAACAAATGTCTTACATACTTATATTGGGACATGTATTTCCTATACATATTCTGTAACCGTATTCTTTTGGGAAAGTCTTCCAAATCCCGAATTATAATATCAAACACAGCAACTGCAAGTCCATATAATGAATCGTTTTCAGCTTTGCATTGATCTAAAATGTTTGAGATAATCCTTAAAAGGAAATTCTTGTTGCAATGTGTAGGTTTGGGTTTGGGCCGTACTTGTAGGCATGTGTTCATAGCTATAATTTGTGGCGTGTTCTCATTGCGGGCTTTATTAACTAAAACATGCTTCAGGTTATAGAGAATTTCTCGCGTCATTGAAAGGCACGGTGCATTGATAGTAATTTTGATTGGTAGATAACCAAGAATTAAATCAAATGGTAATGTTTTTAGCAAAATTTGCGTGGGAGGCTCTGGGTTCATATTGAAAACTGTGTTGTTGAGGTCTAGTCGGGGCTTCCTAAAGAATAACTGGTTCAGTTGTTGTCGCGTGCACTGTATCTCCATTACGACATCAGAGTCTATATTATCATCAGCTTTCTTCTCAGATGCTAGATTTTTTAATGCTTCCTTCGCTAACGGTTTTGCAGCTTCTAACATGACACCGAGATATTCTTTTAGATTCTTGTATTTATGGTCCAGAACTTTAGATACAGCCTCGAAATCATTTATATTATTCAGTTTGGTTGACATTCGTTCCAACTCCTCCCATTGCGGCCAGTCTTTTAAATATTTCTTTATAATTTTAATGTATATGTCCACTTCTAATTCATGAATTGAGTTTACGTCAACATTGAATTCTCTCTGAAGTATGTCTATAATCTGTGCATTGGTCATGACCGTGTTTTGCTTGTTGCGGATAAGACACCGCAGTAAAAGCATGATGGGGCGTTCTGAAATTTTAAAATATGTAATACATTTTAATATTTAGTAATGGTGTGCAAAATATGAGATTAGTACGATAACATTATTCAGGGAGTCATAAATTATCATCAATCAGATATCAATTAAAGAATCAATAGATTGAAAGTAACCTATCATAGTTTTATCTTTTTTACTCAAGAAAATGTTTAAACTAAAGCACTCTATGAAAATGTGCAAGATAACAGTGGACAAGTTTTCAATAAGTACATAAATCCAGGTCACTTTGTCTGTATGTTCACCCAGGTCCTCATACAACACAATCCTTAACACTACGCTTCCTGACGACTGAAAGTATTCATTTATAATAACATAAAACAAATCGCACGAAAATAAGTGACAAAAAGTAATTAGATTTTTTATCAGTTACGTTTATTGTGTTTGTAGCTATATAAGGTATAATTTTTATTGGTCCTGGATTGAATTATTCAACCTACATCTCTTTTTACTACAAGTTTAATAACCACGTAAAGTTACGGCAACTTAAATTGAAAAACCTGAATTTTCACGAAATACAAGTAGTTATCTAATTTTAACTACAATGTATGGAACATAAACAATGTTTAGTAAAAGGGGGCACAAGGAACACACAAATTCAGACGAACAGAATAAAAAAAGTTTGTAAATAGCCATTGAAACTTACTTTCCCCGCCGTCTGAATCATTTTCATCGACGCTATCAATATACTCCACGACGTCCGTATCGTTAGACATATTATCTTCATCCAATATTAAATCTAGAATTACAAATTTAATTAAAAATTAAATTACAAGCACGCTAGTAGCACAGCTTCTCAACTCATTCATGAATTATTTGAAAGTTGAACTTGTCAACTGGTTCATTTCATTCATGGTTGAACTCGAACTCGAACGAATTGACATTTGACTCAAAATGATCCATAGAGTAAAAATAAAAATCAAAATGTCATGCAATACGTTTCTGTCTCCTGCTTTACTAATTATTCTGAATTAATGTAAAAACTACAGTCTACTCAGCTTGCAATATAATTGGTTCATATATTTTTATTACATTAACAATCTGCCGACGAGAAAAAAAGCAATAATAGTATCTATCATCAGGTTAATTAATAGTCATAATTAAGATTGTACTCTGAAGGTGATGCGCTATTCTGCCGTCAGCATGCGCGTCACTCACGTGTTTCACTAAGTATAGTTTTCAGCTTAACCCTAGTTTCTAATCTCAACAACTAACTTAATTAATAAATCACATTTTCAGGCCTTGCGGACAGAAGGAAGTTTGCTGCCCCCTACGGTATATACTGCCGATCCCACTCTACAATAGTACGCAGATCAGTGACGACAATGATATAAACATGGATGAAGGCTTTTAGAAAATGTTCACAAAATTGATTTTTGTCGACCCTCGTACTTCACAATATAACAATCAGAGATCGAACCCAAATAATAGAAATAACGTAAAAATTTAAAGCGGTTATATTCATGTCATTCAAAAGATTATAATATTTAATAATAATAAAAATAAATATAATATTAAAAAAAAATCATTTCCTTGACAAGCGCGCGCTGCTTGCATTGACACCCGAGTCAGCGAGTGATGTATACGTACCTACTTATAAGTTTTTGATATAATATCTATCAAAATATGAAATCTACATCAAGTAAAACACGCTGATGAATAAATTGATGAAAGTATGGTAAAATATGACTAAAACTTTTGGATTATTTTATAAGTTCCCTATATCAAGAAATGCAACAAAAAATATCAACATGTCAAAAGAAATAGGTATGCGTTGCATTCGAACACTAATTATTTAAATGGCAGTTGTTGTGTGTCAATCAATAACTAGGTATTTATATTGTGTCATAAAAGCAAATCATCTTGTATTACGCAAATTGAATTTCTTTTTAGTTGAACGCTCAGTACCGGTATCAATGTTTATTTATTTACCTTTTGTAGTCATCTTGGAGTTAACCCGTGTAACGCGAAAGACACGACCTATGACCTTTTGACAGCAATCTCGTTCAAAGTACAACCCCACGATTGGTCTTAATCATAAACTAAACAAGGTTTATGTCCACAAAACACATCAGATCGATATTGCGATTGCGATTCAGCAGGCGTTCCACAGTTGGTATTACCAACCTAGGAATTTTCCTCTTAAATTTAGGAAGAAGTGTAAACAGGGTCATTTTGGACATAAATCTTTTGCGGTTTTTTATTAGGTTTGAACAAAATCCGCCTTTTCAATGGAACAACAGTTGGAATTGAATGGCTTCATAATGCTCTGTTTACTATTTCACTGACATTTCGTTTCATCCTCGTTCGTCCATTTCGTTCGGGCGAGAAGTTTGATGAGTAAGGGCTTTCGCACACATATACGGTTCCATTTCGTATTCAGTTCAGTTTTGATACGTGAAAACCAAGGACGGGAAATTGCTCTCCTAGCGGTCGCTCATTAACACGGTTCCAAGCCAGAAATACGAGCGATGAGAGGGGGGGGGGGGGGGGGGGGGGGCGACAGCGTCTCAATGTGAGAATTACGGCAGCAAAACGAATACTTAGAGTTTACTTGAGTGGGCAAACGTTCACACATAAAAAATAAACCGGTCTGAACCGAAATCAAACCAAATATGGAACGAAACCGTATAAGCGCGCGAACGCCTTAAATCGATCTAAAAGTGACGGTTATGTTTTCGTTTGTCATCGTGGACGTATTTCATTTAGTCATTAAGGTACAAGAGAGTTATCATTATAGAAAAAAAAACACATTTGTAATCATTTATTTGCAAAAAATATGGTACCTTGATATAGATAATATAAGAAAGATGAACATGCAAGATTGAAGATAGTTTAATTTTAATTTGAGTATAATTTTTAAAAGAGTAGAGTTCTTAAAATCAAAATTGAGTCGAGAGAGAGAATCGAGTTGGCACATCAAAGGAATTTGAAAAAAAATCGAGGGGTTTTATGGGGAACTTATTGGTAGGTGTTGGCAACACTGCGTATAATTGTCAGTTGGGAGGGGTCTTCCGGTCTTCCATTGACTGACACTGACTTGAAGTTTGACAATGACAAGTAATCACAGACAGAGTACATTTTACAATTTTACATGAAATACCAACATGACTAATAATATTTATATTATTCTTGCAGTGATTGGACGCTTTTACAGGGCCGTCTTTAAACTATTTGAGGCCCTGGGCACATTAGGATCATGGGGCCCCTAGGACCTTGAGAAAACACTATTTATATTAAATACTTCTTTCTGATGTAGAGCTTTTTTCCTTTTTTCAGATCCACTAGGATATGACCGTTTCGACATTTTATATTATAATTCAGTATTTAATTAATTTTATAACGAAAATATTCGCTAACACAAAACAGACAAACGACGATTTAATCAAACAATACTATTTTTTTGTCAGAGCTCAAGCAGTCAGTAACAAACTAACAACTACAAACAAAACAAACGCCACAACATCGCAGACAAATACTTGAAGGGAATTCCCGTTCGTCAAGTCAAACGACGATCGGGAGTCGGGAATTCCCCTTTTTTGTCTTTGGTATTACGAATGACGTTCGAATAGGTTTCTTAAAGACATAAACCACACCGCATCAAATAATTCTTCTTTTTTTAATTTAATAATTTTTCTTTTAATTGTATTCTTATACTTACATATAGGTATTTAAATTAACCTAAATATACTAATATCGGAAAAACTCATTTTTGAGAGAGAGTGGAGTACCCTGTTTATTTATTAGTTTGATCTTTCTTTTTGACGGATGTCAAATCTGAAATCGATATAACTTTGCAACGACGAACAATATTTTCTTATTTTAATAATATTAAAAATTGATAATAATCATAAGAATAGACACACAACATAAGAGTACCTGTTAAGGACTCAAGCATTTTCCGAAAGTCTTAAGTGGTTTTTATTGCTTCGAAGTAAAATTTAAATAGAAAAACTGAAAACAAATGGTACCTACCCAATGTTTTTATGTCTAGTGCATAAAATTGATTGACGAATGAATTTATTTATTTTGAATAGTTTAAAATATACATACAGCCACATATTTAGCCAACACATTTTTTACACCAATAGATATTTTCTGTTTCCCATCACTGACCCATCTGTCAAAAAGTTCAAGCTATGTTGTACAAGGTATAGCTATCCGCATGCGGCAAACTAAAGCTAATATAATAAGCGTAGGTATTGTAGTAAGTCATTATCATCAGATTTTTCAAAATTAATGTTTTTCGGTAATACCTAAATATCGGTTATCATTTGGTAATCTGGCAGGAACTAGGGGGCCCCATTCTATCGCGGGGCCCTGGGCACGTGCCCATAGTGCCCAGTGGGGAAGAGGGGCCTGCGCTTTTATAATTTGCCGTAGCACGGCACCGTGGACGGCACAGGTAATTTTGTAGCCTTCGACGACAAGCCGTGCCGTATGTCGGTTTTATAATTTGCCGTAAAATCATTTACGCTTTGCGTCTTCAAAGTGCGGACGCCTTATTCTTTATCTGATAAATTTACGACGAAGAAAAAGACATGTTACTACAAAAACATGCAGCATTTTATTCAGTCAATAAATAAAAAAAATTCTTCGTCCAAGAAATGAAATATTTCGTTGCATGCCACACTGCTGTGTGCAAGCACACCGAGGCGCACGCACACAACTACAAAAATCCTTGTGCGTACACAATACTCCTTTAGTCCTTAAAACTGCCGTGACGATTTAATGGGGAGCGGCCGGGAGCGCAGTGTGCTACCTGCTACGGCGACGACGGCACGGTAGACATTTGCCGTTCACGGCTTGCCGTGGCCGTGGCCGTTTAATTAAAAGCGTCTGCATACGATTCCATACATTTTGCTTTCCTATTTTACTGTGACGGTAAAAACGTGCCGTGCCGTGCCGTGCCACGGCAAATTATAAAAGCGGCCATTCTGGGCGGTTGCTAAACATGTTCATAAATCCTAATATTCTTAACAAAATGTTTTCTACCTACCTACCTACTACTTATTTTGTGATAATTTGAACTAAAATAATAGTTAGGTATATGTGTGAAAAAAGGCAATCGTGTGAGTGGGATCCTAAAATAATTAAACTAAAGTTTCAAAAATAATAATAATTAAAGTTGCAAAAGACTCCGCCCGCCTTTCCTCTTAAGTGTACCTACAGCATACCCATAGCAAAATTATTGTTATAGACAAAAGCATTATTTTTCATAGGTGTAAAATGTGTAAACTCACTTTTATATATTATCTTTCCTTATAATAAAAATCGAAATTTGTTATAATTATATTGTGAAACGAGAACAACTGCCGACAAACTGTTTTGCAGTTTGGCAGACTTATTAAATGTATTGTTATACAGATTTTGAATAAATAAATAAAAAATAAATAAAGCAGTTCGTGGGCAGATATTTAAGGCCACACTACACTCTCTATCCAGGATATAAAGAATGACACCCTGGCGTAGACTTCAGGTTTCAGGTCTATTTCTGGGCCGCACGCGATAGCGCCAAACGATGTCACTCCGATGATCGTGTAGAGACATGAAGAGAATTGAGTGTTTACCAATAATGGTTCGCCAGATAAACCCTGAAAACAATTCTGTTTTTAATATGTTCCTACGTATCACCACAGATTACATAGGTACAGGATTAATTTAAAAGGAGTGCAGATATTCAATGAGGTAATCAGCTGCATAAAACTAAACAACTTTCCCCAAGGAACAGGACGAAATCTTAAAATGGAAAAGGAACTTTTCATACAAAGTGACAGGTCACGTGACGTATGTTTGTATGAGAAGATGATTATCAATTTTAAGATTTCGACCTGTTTTGTTGGGAAAAGTGAGTATTAGTGTTCTGTGGGAAAAGTTGTTCAGATTTATACAGCTGATTACCTCTTTAAATATCCGAACTCCTTTTAAATTAAACCTGTATATTTAATATTCTGGAATATAATAATATAACATGTGTACGACAAATATTACAATCTTAAACACGATGCGATTTTGTCTTTTTGTTAAAGACCCCCCCAGTGAGGAGACTTTACATGCGTAAACGACTATGGAATTATCGCAGACATTAAATGTATGGAAATGACATTTGTTTTCGATAAGTCACGTGACTCAGACTTGTCATTTCCATACATTTGAAAGATTCGTTGCGATAACGTTTGTAGAAATGTCACTTTTTTAGGGGAGCTCGTCAACTTATGGCTCTACCATGACACCAGAATAATAGGATAGGTAAGGTAATATTTCAATAGGACGCGTTGAAACTAACTCGTCCGCTTTTTTCTATAAGGATAGTTTACTCACCCGGCATGAATCGGCAGGGTGCTTTGGGCTGCCGAAACACATCTGAACCTTTTTGTGAAAACCTGTGAATATGCGTACAGGATTTATGTAAGTGTCGTTACATATTTCTTCAGGAAACGCTTCGACATTTTTTATCTGGGAACAAAAAAAAATATTCAAAGGCCCAGTCAAGGCAAGTAAGAGCTGGGACTGGGAGCCTTCCTAGGGAGTGACTCCCTGTGGCACTCAGGTCCGTTGTGTCGCTACTCACAAACAGCTCGCCACAAGCTGCCCTGCGGAATGCACCTTGGGATACATTTTTTTCAATTGTACATAAGTATATCTCAAGGTTTGAAAAAGCAAGAGGACTATATCCTCCTAATTCTCATGATGAGGTAACGACCAGGGTTTATTATTATTACTAATACACGGGAGTTTTTAGTTTTCGTGTAGGTGTTGGTTACGTGCATGTGTTATCGTAGTAAAGCTAGCATCTCACGGATATCACAAGTTGCGCCGTGAGACGCTAGCTTTACTTGTTTCTACTAGGTACCTACTCACACTTGCGTTTAGTACTTAATATCACGTTCACATGCATTTGTTATCAACGGCTTTAATGTTGTGACCTGTTTAAAAATTTATTGCTGCTTATTAATTTATTAATCTTTGACGAGCTTTTTTAAGCGGCGGTAGCCTAATGGCTAGGTCGACGGATTTGCAATCATGTGGTTGCGGGTTCGAATCCCACCCATTACACTACCGACGTGAACCCACTCGTAATACAAGCATCTTAGGGAGCGTTCATAAAATACGTGAGATGTTTTAGGGGGGGAGGGGGTCGAGTCAAATCTCATCTAATCTTACGTTGGAGAGAGGTCTCAGCAAATATCACGCAATTTTTTTTCTGATAGAACCAAAAAAAAATATATACTATTTTGGTCCATTTAATCCAGATTGCATGCTTAAGTTAAATTTTTATTACACTTATATTAAACTCTCAGCAATATTGATTACTAGTCTTAACTAGTCGTAAATAAAAGCACGAAGCATTTTTTTTTTGTTACAATAACAATCCAAGCGTTTACGTAAGAAACCCACATTTTGAAAAATCTCGTGTGATTTTTCATATTGAATCAGGTTGAATAAAATCTCACGACATCTCACCAGGGGGGGAGGGAGGGAAAGAAATAAAAAAAAAACACCTCCACGTAATTTATGGACGCACCCTTAGCTGTGCGACCCACATTGCAAAAAAAAATGGTATGTATAAAAACATATTAAACTCAACATGTACAAGTGAAAAGTGTCGCATAGTGAAAGAAGGAAGTTCCTTACAGTTTGGATGGTGTCTGCGAATACTCTGCCCTCTTCTTTGAGATCCCACCAGGTTGTCGCCACTGCTTGCGTCACATTCATCTTTTCTACAGGCAAGCATGCTGGGAGTACGTTTTCGTTAAATGTAATTCTGTAATGAGACATTGGTGCTAATTCCCTTGTTGTACGCAAACTAAGCGAAAAAACCACTGCTACCTTTTTACACGCTTTATATTAGCTTCACCTGTATATATTTGTTTGTAACCGACTTCTTTGGGCGCGATTTTGACCCACTTTAAACGGCCAGATTTCGTTCAAACTTTGTAGATTTATCGAGGACCGATGACAATACACTATTTTAATAAAAGATTTTTTTTTTAGTTTAAAAAAAACTAAAAAATCACGCTTTTATAAATAAACTAAACTAAAAAGTAGAAAATAAATAATAAGTAGTTTAAAAAAACTAAAAAATCGCTTTTTATTGAAAACCAAACTAAAAAATAGAAAATAAAAAAATATTTTATTAAAAAAAAAGCGTGGGTTGCTTTTTAAGATATTTACAACTATTGACACCATGCACCCCACACTTTTTTTTTTAATAAAATATTCTAATATACGACATATGAAAAAGACTGCAATAGATAACAACTAATTTGGAAATTAAACTAGTTTTCGCCCTGACCATCACTGTTTTTATTTATTCTTCATGGAACAGAAATGTATAATGGCAGACATGCCTGAGGTATCTTTACCAGTGAACCATAGGGCGATACAGAGACCACAAGAAGTAGGTGCAGTAGAAAATGAAAAAATAATTATGTACTATACAAAAATATAAAGGGGTGGTACATGGTAGTAGGTATTCACTTACACAATATTTAAGCATCGTGTACAAAGATATATGAAATATTAATAACTAGCTTTTGCTCGCGACTTCGTCCGCGTGTACCACCGTTTATTAAACCCTTTTCTCTCTTTTGGGCGGGAATTTCCAAAAATCCTCTCTTAGTGGTAGCCTACTCCTCCCAACAAACACACATGCCAAATTTCAGCTCTTTACGATCAGTAGTTGCGGCTGTGCGTTGTCAGTCAGTCAGTCAGTCAGTAACGGAAGAGTTTTATATATAGAG
This sequence comes from Plusia festucae, assembly GCA_950381575.1. Lineage (NCBI taxonomy): Eukaryota > Metazoa > Arthropoda > Insecta > Lepidoptera > Noctuidae > Plusia > Plusia festucae. The sequence continues at coordinate 3,950,244 of OX494457.1, forward strand.
ATGACATACATCCTACTAATATTATTAATGTGAAAGTGTGGATGTTTGGATGTTTGTTGCTCAATCACGCAAAAACGGCTGAACGGATTTGGCATGCATGTAGGCTTTGACATGGAAAAGAACATAGGCTACCTTTTTTCCCGATTTCTTAAGTAGTTCCCTAGGGAAAATTTAAAATTGTGTCCGTGCTAAGCCGTGGGCAGACAGCTTAGAAATTTAGTATTTTTCTCTATTACAGTGCAAGCTATAACTAAGGTTAAAATTTTATTCCAATTTTTATTACTTTCACATTTTTAATTTCTTTTTGGATCCAATTCTAAAGTCCACGCAGACGAAGTCGCTGGCAGAAGCTAGTCTTTTAGATAAATAAAAATTAATGTTAATAGCGCATAATTCAAGAATGGCGGGAAAATTTGACTATTTTTTTTGTATTTTCCAGGTCCAGGGAAGGATCTACTATAAAAAAATTGCTTGGACAATATTATATTAGTAAAAACAATACTTTTCTTCTTCACATGTTTAGATTCAGATCAGATCAGGTATAATAATTATGCTATTCATTATTTTAGATCTAACTCGCTAGTATTATACAAATGTAACAAAACCCCTGTTCGATCCCTAAGACTATTATTTGGTATCGTGTTACGAACACATATACGTAGCCATTAATAGGATTGAAGATTTTTTTTCCCCAATTGAAAATAATTAAATCAAAATAAAAACTGATCCAACCAGAGCAACAGCAACACTGACAGCTCTTTAAAGTTCACGTACTTACTACCTACAGCTTTGTGTCAAAGAAGCCGCCTATGCGAGACGGTTCATGAGCTGTACCACGAATACGCCTTCATTGAATCGGACAGGGGTTTTGTTACATGTTGTATAATTTTTTAAGTTTTTGTATTCTTTTTGTAGCCGCGGGCATCAGCTAGTTATGAATAAATAAAAGATTAACAACATAACAACACTAATTATTTAAGGATTCAACGGTTTACTTACGCGCATTCTCGGGATCGCCCGACTAGTTTCAGACTCAATAGGAGTCCTTAATTCTGAGCTACGCGGCGGAGGCGGTGTCGCCAGTCTGGCGACACCGCCGCCGCCGCGTCAGCTCGCCGCGTCCGTCAGCTGAGACTAGTCGGGCGATCCCGAGAATGCGCGTGAGTAAACCGTTGAATCCTTAAATAATTATGAATTCGTCTCACGGAAGGTATTATAATAATAACAACACTATATTATAGTACGATAGTTTTTAGTTACACACGCTTCTGTGTAAGTAATTTTTATTAGTTTATTACCTGTGCCTAGGGCAGTCATTTACCTACAGCATAGGTACTTACTGTGTTTCGGTTTCTACGAGCGCAATATCGTAGTAATTGGAATATGAGCGGTAATCGGGATTATCAATGAATCTCTTCACTTTGTGAATCTGCCAAGTCGAATTGTTTGAGAGGCTCAACACTCCAAGAGCAACGAATTTCAGCTCATTGTTACTGCAAAATAATAATGATAAATAAATAAATGTGGACAACATCACATACATTGCTCCGAATCCAGTAGCTAAAGCACTTGTGTTATGGAATCAGAGACAACGAAGGTACCACACACACCCAGACCCGAGACAATGTAGAAACGAGGGTTCTTCTACATTGACCCGTCCGGGGATCGAACCCGGGACCTCAGAGCTGGCGACACCTTGAAAACCGGTGTGTACGCCGCTCGACCACAGAGGTCGTCAAGTTCTTATATGAATTCTAAATAAACAAAAGGGTGCGTGTACTTACGTAAACTTAAAAATTGTTTTTAATTGCATGCAAATAATTAATTACAATAAAATAATAATAATATTAAAATTTACGTCATTTGAATAGAGTTCGGATACCCGATCCTCAAATGAAATACCAAATCACTAATAAAGATGTTTAATAAACATACAGTAATAGGATAAATTGATAAAAGTATGTAACATACAAAATGTCCTGCAGTATTTATTACTTCTCGTGTAACCAAACCATAGCGCGATTCAGAAACAGCCCAAAACTCACTAACGCCATCTATCGAGGCGCCATGTGAACTTTACCTAAATACAATTTGGACATCATTTGAAGGAGTTATCACAGCCTTGTTTATTTAATTGATAACTTACCTATATACAAAAGGATAGTACATACTTCAAAATAAAGATGTGTGATGCGCACGGATCTTAATTTAATGTCTTTTTATAAAAAGAATTTTTACTACAATAAAAACAATATTTGGGTACAGTCAACAACAAAAGTAGATAATCAAAATTCAATTCTAATGAACGGAGTTCGCATCAGAACTGTGTGGCTTCGAAGTGATTCAAAAGAATTAAATTATACCAAACATTTACTACTAGTACAGTTAGTTGCCATAATATATTCGTGGTCAGTTTTGACTCCAAAAGTTATTTAACTCAATTCACCATCTACTTTTGCTGTTGACTCAGTTGACTGAACCTCCTCATTCCTGCAAAACTTCTAAATACTATTCAAGATCAAAACAGATGGATTGAAGAAATAATCAACCAACTCAGCCTATCGCTTACGAAGTAACTATTTTTTATTTATTTATTTATTTATTTAATACTTCATGCACTGTTAGGTACATAGGCGGACTTAATGCCAAAAGGCATTCTCTACCAGTCGACCTTAAGGTGATGCAGAGACAGGAAAGTGGTAGGTGCACTGAGTATAAAATATATTAGAAACATGTCTTTTTTTAACTACATTAAACTATGTGGGTAGCAATATGAAAATACTAGACATAAATAATTCATATAAGTAGGATACATACATAATATATTATTACAAATACACATTATATGCTAATAATATATATACATAGGTACATGAATATATACATTTATATACCTCATATAGAAAAAGGGGTAAGTCGTGGTAAAACATGATTTGTTTAAGTTTAAGTTGTGTTAACCAATGACAGCTGACAAAAATGTTCTCTGACTTTAGTTTTAAAAGATAACCGTGATGTAACCATCCTGATTTCATTGGGAAGCGCATTCCAAAGAAGAATTGATTGGACAAAGAAAGTAGAATGAAGAAAGTCAGAACGGTGGGAAGGACATAACAGTAATCGGTTATTCGATGATCGAAGAGTTTTGTTGTGGTTGCAACATAAGAATTTAAAATGGGAAGTTAAGTAAGAAGGGGAGTTGGGACAGTCAAGTATAGAAAACAGAGTGGTTAAAGCGCGTACACATCGGTGCTTTCGAATAGGCAACCATCTTAAGAGAGATCTGTGCGGAGATACGTGGTCATATTTTCTGGTGTTGAAGACGAAACGAATGCAGTTATTCAGAAGGCGGTCAAGTTTATTGAGGAGATCTGCATTCAGGTCGTAGTAGCACACATCACCATAGTCAACTAAAGGGAAAATTAAGGACTTTACAAGCGCTGCTTTGGTATCTGAAGGCAGAAAGTTTCTAAGGCGATAAAGGGACCGTAAGATTCCCGTCACTTTATTGCATACACTGCCGACTTGCGTATGCCAGGACAGTGTGGTGTCGATGTGTAAGCCAAGATCCTTGACACTCGTGCTAAAAGGAATAAAAGTGCCGTTAAAAACTAAAGGTGGAACAACTATTTCACCCACCTTTTTCATGGTACGATGACTCCCAACGATGATAGCCTGACATTTGTCAGGATTAACCGATACGCCAAACTTTTCAGACCAGATCTTGATGGCACTAAGGTCGTGATTTATTTTAACGATTGCATCGGTAACACGGTCCACACTGACCTGACAGTATAACTGCAAATCGTCGGCATACAGGTGATACGAACACTGAAGTTTATAAGTTATGAAATTAATAAAAATAGAAAACAGAAGAGGAGAAAGAATACCGCCTTGAGGGACGCCAGATCCCAGTTTGCTCCACGCTGATGACGACTCACCAACATGAACCGATTGCTGACGCTCCTGAAGATAGGATTTAAACCATTCCAAAGCTTGTGGAGAGATCATTAGATGGGAAAGGATAGAGGCAAGGATGGCGTGATCGACGGCATTAAAGGCGTTGGAGAAGTCAATCAGAACTAGAACAGTGAGTTTGGTCTCCTCCATGCCTGCTCTCATATCGCCAATAATTTTGAGAAGCGCAGTGATGGTGCTGTGCCCAGGCCTAAATCCAGATTGGAACTGGTTCAGAAGATCATTGCCAAGTATAAAAGAAGATAATTGCTTCTGAACGCAGGCCTCCAAGACTTTGGAAAGGAACGGAAGGATGGAGATAGGTCGGAAATGGCTGGGTAGTGAGGGATTAGGGATTTTGGGTAAAGGAATAACAAAGGCTTTTTGCCACAAGGTAGGAAAAATCCCGGAATGAAGAGAAAAGTTTACGATGTGTGTGATTGCCGGGAGGAGATAGTCTAAAATGTTAACAATCATTCGGCGACTGATGCCATCACAGCCCACCGCCTTAGACTTTATGGAGAGTATGATTTTTTTGATCTCTCCGTCAGCAATTGGAGAAAAAGAGAAGGGAGATATGTTAGGACGCGAAAGACCAGAGATATAATCAATGGTGTTACTTTGGGTTAGACGATCAAGAGTAGACGAGGAGGTGAAATGTTTATTGAAGTCATCTAACCCAATATTTTTTGGAAAGTCCAAATTACGCTGCCTGCCGATACCCAGAGTCCTAAGGAACTGCCAAATATCGGAAGGTGAAGAAGAGGAAATATTATCTAGGATATAACGGCGTTTGGCGTTTCGTATCATCTGGTTACACCGATTTCTTGCAATCTTAAATGCAGTCCAATTTTCATCCGAACGGTCCCTTTTAAATCTCCGAAAAGCACGATTTCTTCGTCTCATGGCCATATTTATGCCCTTAGACATCCACGGCGCTGGCAAACGTTTTAATTTTATCCTTTTGAGAGGCGCGTGAATATCATAAAGGTTTGTAACTACGTGATTGAAGAAACCGACTTTATCGTTAAGCGAGGAAGCTTCTACCATAGGTTCCCAATTGATGTTAGCGGCATCTTTATGCAGTTTCTCTACATCCAGACGAGCAAAGCAGCGCATTGTGATAACTTTGGGCTTGAGTTTCGGAGGTTTGAGGATATAGGAAAGGAATATAAGGTCATGATGGGAGAAACCGGGAGCATCAAATTGACCATGGGAGGAAACAAGGGAAAGATTGGAAACAAGGATTAAATCGAGCCATGTATCCTCACCAGCTACGTTATGATGAGTGGGTTGCAAAGGCAAGCTATGAAGGTTACACGACTCAACAAGGTTCTTCAGCTTAAGGGATCGGGTGGAATTATGGAGGACATTCGTGTTGAAATCACCCATGATAATGAGATGTGCATACTCCGAACCCAAAGTTTCAAGAACCGGCTCGAATTCGGTGAAATAGTCAACCATGGGCGGACAGTAAACTACGCCTAGGGCTATTTTAGCCCCTCTGACAGAAACCTCTAGGAAAAGAAACTCAGCTGAAGTGGCACAGTTAGAAGAATTAGCAATGATTTTGTACGGGAAATCGCTGCGAAGGTAGATGGCAACTCCACCACCTCGCCTATTCACACGGTCATTTCGAATAAGTACAAAACCAGGTAGGGAGTAAGAAGTTGAAAGAAGGTTAGGTTTGAGCCAACTTTCAGAAATCAGGATGGCATGAATATTGCTGTCATAGAAAGCATCATAGAGCTCATTAAAGTGGCTAGGAATACTTTGAGCATTGATGTGGCAGACATGAAACAACTTGTTATTAGTCTGGGTAAATTGTCTACGCAGACCATCGCCAAGGCTTTCTTCAATAGAACAAAAACTATCATTAGAGGTGTTTAAATCATTGGTAGAATAAAAAGAATCATCACCGGAGGACATACGATCAAAAAGAGGTTAAATTAAAATATAATATATATAATATAAATATATCTAGTTATCTGTATTAAAAATAAAAAAAAGTGCAAATGTTGGTGCAACGTCAGCTACTCTGCACCACCCGCCAGCTAACTTTACAATTATAATATAACAAACAAAAATAAAATATTGTAGGGGAGAAAGAAAAAAAAAAAAACTAATATTTTCTATGAAATATAAAATAACAATAGAAAAAAAAGAAACAAAGTAAACTTCAACAAAACGTTGACATTACGACGAACGAAACGCAACTGGGAATTGACATTGACATTGTCAAGTCAGTCTAATGACGTAAATGACAGATGACATATTACAATTGTTTTGATTTTCGTTTCGGCTTTCGCAGTTTCGTAAACTTGAAGTTAACTGTTTATTATATAAATAGAGGGTAAATTTAAATATGAAAATATAGAACAAGACAGATTGAAAGGGTAAAAGTGAATATACTGAGATATTACGTAACTGCGTAGTACTGACAAAGAAATAACAACTGGACCAATGATGTTGTAAAATGTAAATCTTTGAACAGAGCATCTTAAATGTACTTAGCTATGGTGAGTACTACACATTATAATGTATAGTATATACATGATGAAATAAGCTAAATAGTACAAAGTAATAAAACTCAACATTGTCTATTTACGACCTCTCTCTCCCGTAGGTCCGCCGGCGCCTCCACTCGATGACGAAGATGCAGTGTGCGTCTTTGGGTACTTCGCAACCAATAAACCCAGCTCCTCAGCCGTTGTGACCTTATGGCGGCTACCATCTGGAGACTTAATTACGATGATACCATCCTGGGTCCAGCATGCACGCATTCCGAAGTGCAGGCGCGCTTTGCCAAATATGGACTGCCTAGTTTTCGTCAAGAACTCTTTCACTGATACAGAGGACCCCTTTAAACAAGTCTTAGCCCGCCAGACATCATTCCTGTCATCGGCACTGGAAAATCTTACCAAAATTGGTCTATGGTGATCTTTATTGAGAGTCCCTAGACGATGGCAGGCAGTTATAGAAGACCCGGAGATTGACCTAAGTAGCATTTGGTTGTTCAACACCTGAAGAGCGACAGCTTTGCATTCTTCTTTGTCGCTCTCTGGAATACCAAGGAAGAGCAGAGCTTTCCGCCGATGCCTCATCTCTAATGCATCCAGATGCTTGACACACTCTGCAATTTGCTGCCGAAGAAGACTGAGCATGGAAAACATGAGCTCCCTAAAGGTCCGGAACTCCTCGGCGACCTTGGCTACAGTGTCCTTAGCAGGTCCAGCACTCTGTATTTGTGCCTCCAGGTCACCCATCTTCTGAGTAAAGCTATCTTCAAGACTTTTTTGGACCTTTAAAATCTCAGCTAGTTGTGTCATAGTTATTCTATTTATTGTCTGTGGTAGTGTAAATATTGAGCTGGCAGGTGGTGTTCAATCTAAGCCTTTATTGCATTAAAGACGTCACCAACGTAAGTCGAACTTTTATTTGTCAATTGAAATAAGAATTTATTGAATATATGGTTATAATCCGTTAAATAACAATTTAATTAAAAATTTCACTTAGAAGACACGTCTATTCTTTATTAACAACTACCGCCGAAAAAACGGTTTTTTATTTTTTTTATTTTTTTTAAGTTCTTCATGCGTTACATAATATAATTATAATCTAAGCCCCACAAAACCGTACTATTGGTTTGACTGTGGGGGTATTAATCTGTGCTATCGCGACCTCCTACAGGACATAGGCCTTACTTATGAGAAAACGCGTCGCGGGTTCGAGTCCTGTCTGAGGTTCACTTTTTTCACTCTACTATTATATAAACATATGAAGGTCCCACTGTTGGGCATAGGCTTTTTCTCATATAGAGAAGGAATTCATGGGTTGACGATTTCAGATTCCAATTTTGGTATCTGGTAGGTTTCCGAACTATTGTCAATGATGCCTTAAAATGATTAAGAAAGTACACATAGCAAACTAAATAGTTATGAAAGGCATGTGGGGCGTTTAAACAAATTAAAACCGGCCAAGTGCGAGTCGGACTCGCGCTTGAAGGGTTCCGTACCATTATCTATAAAAACGAGCAAAAACAATCACGTTTGTAGTACCTTTATAATTTATTTTATTCTGTGTTTTATAAATAAAAATGATATAGCATCGTCTGTGAACATTTCTACCGTCTAACTGTTTCGGTTCATGAGATTGCCTGATGACAGACGGACGAATGGACAGCGGTTAGTAATAGGGTCCTAGTAATAAGACCTCCGTATTCCGTACCCGTAGCCGTACCTACCCGTAGCCGTACCTACCCGTAGCCTTACCTATCCGTAGCCGTACCTACCCGTAGCCGTACCTACCCGTAGCCGTACCTACCCGTAGTCGTACCTACCCGTAGCTTTACCTATCCGTAGCCGTACCTACCCGTAGCCGTACCTACCCGTAGCCGAACCTACGGGTACGGAGCCCCTAAAATACAACGAGGGCATTATAATTATTAAGTTTACATGCACGTGTTAACGTAGAAACTAATTTTTACCACTTGTCCACTTGCTTTCGGGTAATAAATTTTAATAATGCATGTTTTACTGACGGCTTGGTTGGTGAGCCTTGTATATCTATCTACTTTGCTGTGTGTGTAGTACAGTCACGAGCATAAATATGCATACACATAGCAAAATTGAAAAACTATAATTTAACAGGAACTCACCATCAATTCAACTTTTAATCATTTAAAAACATAAAATTATAACAGTTCTCAAATCATGTATAATTTTTTGAGTTTCAATAAAAACTTCTCGCTAAATAAGTTTTACAATTTCGCTATGTGTAAACATATTTACGCTCGCTAGGAATTGTACACTATCACCAGATGTTGAAATATAGTAAAAATACTCGCCTTCCCTGGCGACCGCCGACATGACCCGCAGTTAAAATGAAACGGTCGCTGATGACAGAGCCGCCAGCTAGCCACTCCACTGTCTCTAGAGAGGCGCCGTACCCAAGTAACGCCTGAGGAAACAAACATTGTTCTTTATATCATGTCGATAGCTCTCAGTGACTTTCACTAAATAATAAATAATAATAAAAATTCGTTTATTTTCTCTTCACAATAGGTATAATAAGTAACTATAACATTCTCTTAAAGTACCTTAAATCGTCGAACGTGTAGGAGTAAGGGCACGAAAGTAAGGAATTTAATCCTTGTATCGCGGGGGTTTCACAAACATTACACAATGAACACCCAGACTTGGAACAAGCATTTGTGGATCTCACAAATACTTGTCCCATGCGGTTATCGAAACCGCAGCACGTCGCGCACAGTGGTAATTAGCATGGTGACCTATACCACTCTGCTATTCGTGCAGTCCTTTGATTGGGGATTGTTGGAGAGAGGTTCGTGGCTAAGTAAGTCGCAAGTTTTGACCCATAATATAGCCGCTCCGCAAAGCCGCGCTCACCGCTGTAGGTCCGACAATAGGTGACCAACAGACCGAGACCCCTCCTGCCTCGGAAAGCACGTGAAGCCGTTGATTCCGACTGTCATGCAGTGATCTTGACATTGGTTAAGTCATTACAATTCTGACAACCGGAATACTGTCTTTTGCCTAGCCTTTTCCCAAGCTATGTTGGGGTCGGCTTCCAGTCTTACCGGATTTAGCTGAATACCGTATTTTACATAGAGCGACTGCCTATCTGACCTCCACAACCTATTGCTAGGTAATACAGTAGTCCATAGTAAGACTGGACAACCGGGATACTGTATTACCCAGCAATGTTTTGTGAAGGTCAGATAGGCAATCGCTCCATATAAAATACGGTATTTTAGCTAAATCCGGTAAGACTCGCAGCAGACCCCAACATAGCTTGGGAGAAGGCTACGCAGATGATGATATTTGGGGAGTACACCACGTCTACACCTAAGCTTAGATATGTCTTTGTATCCCCACCTAGACAGATCTATGCTGCCAACCTGAGTCCGAAGTTGGTTTAGAGATATCCACTTTCAGATTATCGATTGCATCGTTTAGATTGGATGACAATGTATCCTAGTACGGGACCAAAGTGCGTGGCAAATGGCCTTTGTCTTGCAAAGGGACAATACTGGCTTCAATAGCATCATATATCTGTTCAGCAGTCCCCCAATAATATCCAGATCAGCCAGTTGGAAGCGACCTGTATCCAGCGACTCTATCAATTTAAAAAATAACAATTTTACCGTTGTGCGCATGACCGGCTGGTAATAACAAACACGCCAAAAAAAGAATTAGTGAAATTGGTCGCACATTTCCGATTTTTTTAATGTGACCTATCTATTGTCCCACTGCTGAGTAATGGTCTCCCTAGGACCTTGTAGGTCCCCCGTTTGACGACATACTCAGTAGTAATTATCACCAAAGTACGCGACGTCTTCTTTCTTTTACTGGTGACTGGTTACATTACTTTGACTGTACGCATAGCCGAGTGGTATAGGTCACCACGCTAATTACCACTGTGCGCGACGTGTTGCAGGTTCGATCCCCGCATGGGACAAGCATTAGTGTGATCCACAAATGCTTGTTCCAAGTCTGGGTGTTCTTTGTGCATGTGATTTGAATGTTTGTGAAGCCCCCGCGACACAAGGATTAAATTCCTCAGTGCGAGCTTCGTTTTAAAAAAAAAAGAATTACCTGGTGAGGATATTCGGCTCTGTGGCTCGTCTCATTCTTTTGTAAGTCTATGGTCTGATAGCCTATGGCCCAGTTATTAGCTTTATGACACTTGTTCTCCTCGTCCAATATTCTCTTGATTCCTCCAACATAGGTTTCCCGACACTTGTATGGTAAGTCCTTTAGATATTGAAGACAACCTAAAAATTTTAGGACATAATCAAATTTTTCATTAAATCAATCCCATTTATTTTATTGGGAATTAAATAAACCATTGGATACGGAATCCCAATCAAAGACTCACTGTCTCTCGCTTTGTTGCCAGTCTTCCAGTAAAGCCCCGCAGTTGGACTTATTACAACTTTACTGAAATAAAAAAATATATTATCTACTAAAAATATAATAATATCTTGGGACAGCTAACACACGGCCATCTGATACAAAAATAGGCAGAGCCTTTACTATAGCAACCAGACAACCTATAAAATACTTAAGTATATATTTCTAAACACACACATAATTATTACAGATATTAAAGAACACAAATGATCCTGCTCATCACATAAAGATTTTCCTGGGTGGGTTGAACCCACGACCTCCGGCTTAGCAGTCAGGGTCACTAACCACTAAACTAATAGGCCAGTCAGAATATCTAGAATACGTTTTCCAACCGTGCATAGGAATTGTATAAAATGATAAAAGGGCTATCACAGTTAGCCCGAGCACGGGTGTTCACTGCTTCACCGGATGGCGAAACCATAAGTCAGCCAAAACCATAGAGAAACTACGTTTACTAAGGCCCATTTTTTTGATCCCGAGTTAACTCAACCAATGGTTAAATATGCTAACTCTTTTCTTTCTCGCATACGCTTTGTTAATAATTTAACAAAGAAAAGAGTGGATGCGGCGATGATGAATAATTGAGATGAATGGAAGGAAAATACGTATTGTGCTGACCCCATGTTAATGGGATAGGGGCAGGAGAAGAAGAACCACAGATTTAACAAGCTACTAAGGGGGCGTCCATAAATTACGTGAGGTGTTTTTTTTTTATTTTCTGTCGTTCCCTCCCCCCCTGGTGAGATGTCGTGAGATTTTATTCAACCCCCTTCCCCATACCCCAATCTCACGTGAGATTTTTCAAAATGTGGGTTTCTTACTTAAACGCGTTGAATTGTTATTGTAGGTAACAAATAAAAAATTGCTTCGTGCTTTTATTTACGACTAGTTAAGACTAGTAATCAATATTGCTGAGAGATTAATTATAAGTGTAATAAAAATTTAACTTAAGCATGTACAATCTGGATTAAATGGACCAAAATGGTATATTTTTTTCTATCAGAAAAAAATTGCGTGATATTTGCCGAAACCCCCCTATATCCAACGTAAGATTAGATGAGATTTGACTCGACCCCCTCCCCCCCTTAAATATCTCACGTATTTTATGAACGCCCCCTAAGTACCTACGTATAAGTTTACGTATGTACGACACGTTGTGTGAGATTTTAAATCTGATCATTAGATTCCTCAATAAGACCATTAATCCAAGCCTAAGCGAACAAAAGAAATTAGGTAGTTAGTTCCTCAATCTTTCACACTAACATTCTGGTAATTAACTTTATCCTACTAATATTGTAAATGTGAAAGTGTGGATGTCTAGATGTTTGGTTGTTTGGATGTTTGTTACTCAATCACGCAAAAACGGCTGAACGGATTTGGATGAAATTTGGCATGCATGTAGCCTTTGACATGGAAAAGAACATAGGCTACCTTTTATCTCGATTCCTTTAGTGGTTCCCGAGGGACGTCCACGCAGACGAAGTCGCGGGCAGAAGCTAGTAAGTAGATAATTTCTTACCTGGTGTCATCAACTAGTTCACAATCAGTACAGCAGACCACAGACTTCCCCTCCTCGACATCAAGGCATCTCTGAAAACAATATTTAGTCTATACTAATATGATAAAGAGGAAATATTTGTCGAACCGATTTCAAAATTTTGTTCTTTCGAACGACTGCACCAAATTGGATGATTTTTTTTATTTCGATCTTTATTGTCAGGACAAGGTTTTTATAAAAGTTACACTACATTTTTTTTCAATATTTATTGAAAAAAATATGTTTAATTATCATAGTTTGAAAATTTCGTGAATGAATGGAAATCAAGAACTCCTTTACGCAGGTGAAAGCGCGGGTCACAGCTAGTCGTATAAAAAAAATTGAGACCGCGGGCGGATTTGCGGGAAACTTCGACGGTTCTATATTCGACTATGTGTATTTTTTTTTGTTGTTTAATGTACTCACTGGTGGCTTTTCGCTCTGGGTGTCCAGCGTAGATAAACATCTTTTTTCATTCACACACATACCGTCGATGCCGTCAACCCCTCTGCAGCTCGCTCCTACAATATTTTTCACGTAAATCTCAAGAAAGGTTTATAAAAGAAAGATTATTAACTAATAGCTATTGTTCTTATTTCTAGAGAGGGTTCCCCTACCACCCGGGGTATAAAAAAACATTTACGACCTACCAAATAGACCTACTTACATATAAATTTTCATAAAAATCGGTCAAGCCGTTTCCGAGCTACCTACCACAGCTATGACAGCTATCACTGTGACACGAGATCTTATCTAAGTTTAAAGATGGCAGCACAGAATAAAAAATCTTTACGTCTAATTAACTTTTTCTCAACTATGTGGGGCTCGGCTGCCAGTCTCAGCAGACTCGGTTTAACACCAGTATGTTAAGGAACGACTCAACTGCCTACTAGGCGCCCTAAGTCCCTGCCGGCGCTGCCTAAGCGATCCCGCAGGTCCGGCAAAGGCGAGGACGGGACCGAGGTGTTCTTGGTCGGTGCAAGTCCGACATATCCCCACGCTATGCCCTCAGCGTGGGTTGAAGTCATTAGAGATTCACACAGACAAAAAAAAAGTACCCTAAGTCTAAGTAAACTTTGTTTTTATCCAAGCATCCAGCTTGACGTTTACCAATGTGCCAGTATTAAAACAGATCTTGTATCCAAAGAGGTTTAACAACAAATTTTATTACAAAAAGTTTATATTCTCCAACATCAACAGCATATATTTTATGGTCTCAAATGCTTAGACTAACTGAAAGCGGTGACTCTCAGAACACAAAAAGGATATTATTATGGAGACCCGGGGTAGATAACTATACAACATGTAACAAAACCCCTGTCCGATCCAATAAAGGCGTATTCGTGGTACAGATCATGAACCGTCTCGCATAGGCGGCTTCCTTTGACACAAAGCTGTTGGTAGTAAGTACGTGACCTTTGAGGAGCCGTCAGTGTTGCTGTTGCCTTGGATCAGTTTTTATTTTGATTTAATTATTTTCAATTGGAAAAAAAATCTCCAATCCATTTTATGGTTACGTAATGTGTTCGCAGTACGATACCAGATAATAATCTTAGGGATCGGGTTTTGTTACATATTGTATCTATAGATGCCACGTTATTTTTTGTTTGGACTTATAGAATCACCCCCTGACCTCCACAATACCTCCATGAACCGACTACTTAAGAGATTCAGCAAAACTGGTTGTAGAAAATGCAAATCATATTACGTACCTATATCGTAATGATATTTCATACATTTTTCCTTATCGAATGGGAATACACAATATTATTATGCGACATTTAAAACCAGATTAAAATTGAGGCAAGATGTTGAATAAAATTTCTTTATTATTAATAAATTACCACGAAAATTCTATTGAGTTGAAACACTAAATTCAACAGCAAAGTATAACGTTCGATAGATTTATAAAAATAACGACTATATAAATATGAACAACATCACATACATTGCTCCGAATCCAAAGTAAGTAGCTATGGCACTTGTGTTATGGAATCAGAGACAACGAAGGTACCACAAGCACCTAGACCCGAGACTATGTAAAGAACATATTTTTTTTAATGAAAACCGGTGTGTCCGCTACTCGACCACGGAGAACACAAAGAAATAATTAAAATTGAAAGAAATCAAACTTCGGAACAGCTGCTTTAATTAAATAATTACCAATTTCTGGATGTATAATTGAATTATTACACTGGTTCACACAAATGTGACCAGCTGTGACAAGGAAGGAGGGGTATTCAAAAACATGAAATAAATTAAATTTATGGGTGGCCATAACACACACTCATAACACCACTTGACACACAAAAAGAATTAATCTATACTTATATTATAAAGTTGAACAGTTTGTTTCTTTGAACGCGCTTATCTCAGGAACTACTGGGCCGATTTGAAAAAATATTACACTGTTAGATAGCCCACTTATTGAGGAAGTCTATAATTTGCCGTGGTAGCCGATACCCACGCACAGCAAAAGCTAGTAATTATATAGATAGCTTATTTTTTATATTGCGGTAAAAACTAACCTTCTTTTAAATAATAATATGAATCGCATGAACATGGCGCACACAAACTTAGAAAGCAACACAGTAACACATATTTTAACATAATTACGAATGTTGTTTCACGTGCAAAGGTGAGCGACTACTAAAGTCTTGCGCAGATTTCTTGTTATAAGGAAAATATTAACATATTGTATTAATAATAATGACGTCATTTGCCACTATATCTGTCTGTTATAGTCTGTTTATCTGTTTGTTTGTTACGTTGTACTGCAGAAACGGCGCAACAAACTCCACAGCAGCACGCGGTCTTTCATTTTACAAAAGTATGATAATAAAGATTACTTAGGGACCGCGTTAAATACAGAAGTATTTAAGTCCGATAGGTACAACTATAAATTTACAATTATACCCACTAAAATAACCCAGCGGCACACCCGCATCGTCTGAGTGGTAGGGGACTGGGAAACCGGCGCAGCCTTTAAGTCCAGTCCGAAGGGCCTAATAGACCTACTACAACCCCAGGTGGGACTAACCCGGGGGTGTGTGAAATGTAGTCTCTCTGCCGGGTGTAGGCAGAGAGGTGAGGCCTATCGGTGTGCCCTAAGCTTGTAAGACTCGCTGCCAGTCTTATTGTGCAGCGAGTTCCCTAACTGCGTGGCTACAGAGAGTGACAAGCCGAGGCTGCCACCCAAACAGTGCCCAGTGCCCACGAATAGGAATGAAAGGATAGGGTAGGGTGGGTGGGAAGGAGGCGATACTCGGGGTCGACTAGGAGATCCCCCAAGGCCGACTGATCCGTTGTACCGTAATTAATCGAGCGGGCATCAAATCTAATAAGCTATCTCGTGTAGTCAAACCATAGCGCGATTCAGAATCGAGTGCTCACTGCACACCGCCATCTAGTGAAGATACATGTGTACTAAAGCTAATTATAGCAGTAATGAGCTGCTGTTACAGACACAGCTGTTCCTAATTTATAGTTTATAAATGATGTTTTTATAGCACTAAGTAAGGAATTAAAATAATTAACCGACTTCGAAAAGGAGGAGGTTATATGTTCGGCGTGTCACTATTTTTTTTTTTTTTATGTATGTTCACCGATTACTCCGTCAATTGTGAACCGATTTTTATAATTCTTTTTGTATTCGAAAGAGTATTCACCCGAGGTGGTCCCATTGTCACCAAGTCAGGATCTGATGATGGGATCCCAGTTAAATCGAAGGAAACCCTTAAATTTTAAAGAAATGTCGAACGTGTTTCATTATTCTACTGAGCCTATTTAGGTATTTACGTCCAATAGTCATCACCTCAAGGCTTTTGGTAAATACTGAGCTGATGATGGAAGAAACCTTGAGTTTTAGGAGTTAAGGGTTGATTTTTTTTATATAATAAATATGTATTGACCCTCATTTACATTTTTTAACGTTTCTAAGGTGAGCTGTATTGTATTATTATAATAAATATTGTGAACACAAAAAATGAAAAAATAAATAAACTTTTGAAAAAAAAATTAAACCAACTTCAAAAACCAAAACGAAACCTAAAAGGCACAAAATAGTGTAAAATAAACTTAGAACTATCTAAAATATAAATACAAAACTAGAAGTGATCTGTTTGAAGTCGGTGCCAAACAACAATATAGGTACCTACCTACCAACAAAAAATAAATACCTACAAATACTAGTACAAATACGAGTATAGGTATATAGTTTGGCACCAACTTCAAACAGATCACTTCTAGTTTTGTATTAATATTTTAGATAGTTCTAAGTTTATTTTACACTATTTTGTGCCTTTTAGGTTTTGTTTTGGTTTTTGAAGTCGGTTTAATTTTTTTTTCAAAAGTTTATTTATATTAGTCACAGTCATCTTATTATTTATTAATTACCACATAATGAGATCAGCAAAAAAATATAAAATTAGATACAAAATTGTAATTTATTGAATTATTAAAGCGGGTTTTGCTTTCGCAGCAAATACATTCGATCCTAATAATAGGTAGGTACTATATAACGACTGTTTTCGTTAGCCTTTTAATGTATTTTTATTTCAAAAATGATTCCGAATTTCCGATGAAAAATATCATCACGATTATTACATAAAATTAATGGGTTTGCTCCGCCAAAAAATTTTATCTTTACTTGCCTACTATTAATTCATAAATTACCTTTCACATTTAATAGACTGTGGTGCTAATTTAACTACAACGTTATAATGAAAATACTATTCAGAGTGGTTATAATACAGAAACTAATAAAAAATATAAAAATGTACTTGTAATAATACCTTTTCATGGTATAAATCCAAATAGCTGAGGTAAAAATGAATGATTGTAAACCCCCTAACCTATCTGTAATGGACAAGTAAAAACAAAGCAAGTCGCTTCTGGCACTCGCCGGCCGCTGCCGCGGCACGCTCGCTTCGCTCGCTCGGCTCGTGCGTGGGGGGTCGCAGTTCTAACCTAACCTAACCTACTGAGTCGAATTTGGCACCTTAACCTATCTGCAATGGGCAAGTAGGACAATAATATATCGACCCGAAAACCCCTGTGGGTATACCAAATTTCATAAAAATCGTTTCAATCGTTTCCGAGATTCCAATTAAAAAAAATCCGACACCCGACAACACGACCTAGCGCTATCTATATCTTACTCGTTTGCTCTGCACTCCAGTGACGATAAAGCGCGCGAAGTTTTTCAGTTAAGTTGTTCTGCTTTTAGAAATAATGCAATGTAAAAGGATTTTTTTGTTATAATAATCATTAAATTTGCCGAGCATGGCTTTTTGAAAATTAAGACAAATATGATGACCAGGTTTTGTTGTACTTACTGGTTAATATGCGACTGGGATAGTTATTTTGCTATGAAATATGGAACATTTGCTGTGCAGTCAGTATTTATGCTATGTATGTAGTATTTTTGTACAAACATAAATTTAACTGTATTGCATTATGAGGAAAAAAGTAATGTCATATTGATGTATAATTTCGAATTATCTGCAGTTTGAGTTTTGTTAAACATTTAGTTTATCTGTAGTGAAGTAAGTTATTTGCTGTAAAAAAGAATATAAATGATGAGTATGTATTGATAGGCGATTATTTATTTGATATGCAATTTATAATATCCCATAACAAACACGGCAAAAAAAGAATTAGTGAAATTGGTCGCAAATTTCCGATTTTTTAAATGTGACCTATCTATAATTATTGTCCCACTGCCGAGTAATGGTCTCGACGTCTTCTTTCTTTTACTGGTGACTGGTTACATTACTTTGACTGTACGCATAGCCGAGTGGTATAGGTCACCACTCACCACGCTAATTACCACTGTGCGCGACGTGTTGCAGGTTCGATCCCCGCATGAGACAAGCATTAGTGTGATCCACAAATGCTTGTTCCAAGTCTGGGTGTTCTTTGTGCATGTGATTTGAATGTTTGTGAAGCCCCCGCGACACAAGGAATAAATTCCTTAGTGCGAGCTTCGTTTAAAAAAGAAAAGAATTACCTGGTGAGGATATTCGGCTCTGTGGCTCGTCTCATTCTTTTGTAAGTCTATGGTCTGATAGCCTATGGCCCAGTTGTTAGCTTTATGACACTTGTTCTCGTCGTCCAATATTCTCTCGATTCCTCCAACGAAGGTTTCCCGACACTTGTATGGTAGGTCCTTTAGATATTGAAGACAACCTAAAAATTTTAGGACATAATCAAATTTTTCATTAAATCAATCCCATTTATTTTATTGGGAATTAAAAAAACCATTGGATACGGAATCCCAATCAAAGACTCACTGTCTCTCGCTTTGTTGCCAGTCTTCCAGTAAAGCCCCGCAGTTGGACTTATTACAACTTTACTGAAATAAAAAAATATATTATCTACTAAAAATATAATAATATCTTGGGACAGCTAACACACGGCCATCTGATACAAAAATAGGCAGAGCCTTTACTATAGCAACCAGACAACTTATAAAATACTTATATATTTCTAAATACACACATAATTATTACAGATATTAAAGAACACAAATGATCCTGCTCATCACATAAAGATTTTCCTGGGTGGGTTGAACCCACGACCTCCGGCTTAGCAGTCAGGGTCACTAACCACTAAACTAATAGGCCAGTCAGAATATCTAGAATACGTTTTCCAACCGTGCATAGGAATTGTATAAAATGATAAAAGGGCTATCACAGTTAGCCCGAGCACGGGTGTTCACTGCTTCACCGGATGGCGAAACCATAAGTCAGCCAAAACCATAGAGAAACTACGTTTACTAAGGCTCATTTTTTTGATCCCGAGTTAACTCAACCAATGGTTAAATATGCTAACTCTTATCTTTCTCGCATACGCTTTGTTAATAATTTAACAAAGAAAAGAGTGGATGTCGCGGTGATGAATAATTGAGATGAATGGAAGGAAAATACGCATTGTGCTAGAACCACAGATTATTAACAAGTTACTTAGTATGTATACCTAACCCATATAGCGCTTTTTGGTAGCCGTTACGAAATAATTCGACACTATGTGTCCACACTTATTCATTCTAGTAACACTTTTTGGTCGCTGAGTGTACTTAGTTCCGTCGCTACGACTAAAAATGGGGAACAGTCGACACAGTAACATTTGGTTTTAAAGTTACGTTGATGTGTGGTAACATTGTTCTTAGTCTGCAACCACTTCTCAGAAATCATTCGTTCGTTCATTCGTTTTCGTTCTCTTTTTGTTCTGTGACTGACAAGTTAAAAAATAATAAGAAGAAAACATCAGCCATCACTGTTTATCAAGGTAAATTTTTATTCATATTTTAATTTGTTTATATTGTTAAAATCTATATGGGAAATGAATTTCATTGTGTAATTTGTTCATATAGTTTGAAATTTTCAATGCGCCACCATAAAATTGTGATTTAACCTGTGTAGTATAATTTAAACAATAGTTTGTAAAAAACAATTAATAGTTTTATTAACAAGTTTTTACATTCCCAGAGCTTGGAAGCTTTTGCTGTAATATATTTAATAGTAACTATATGTTATGGAACCAAAAATGAACCACAAAATTGTTAAATAATTAAAAAACGTAATTTTATTTAGAGAAAATATTCTAGTCACAACTGGTCAGGAAGTTACTAGATTATGTCGACATATGTCGACGTGAAACCAGAAGTAGTTACAAAGTTACCGAATAAACAAAATGGTTTATTGCTTCCAGCGATTCTCAAACGTTTGGACAGGCCTGCATATTATCAAATTATGTTTAGTATAGTACTAACTAAAGAGGGCTCGTCCAACCTTATATCGGTTGTGCCTAGTACATGGGTCAACAACAAAGACTCTGTCCTGTTTTGGCCAAGGACGAGAAAAAACAGCGACCTTGAACTATTAAGGAGAGATGAAAAAAGTGTGCCTTCGGAGAACTGGAGAAAATTAAAATGTGTCGTGAAACTACAAGGCATAGCTACTTTTGCTGAAGGAATTAGATTAGAGGAACTGTATTCAAATTTTGAGGATACTGAAGATGAGGAGAGGTAAGTTTTACGACGTGTTTTATTCGATAATAATTCAACGAAGTGACGCGCCCCACTACCGCATTTTAAAATCTGCGGCCCTGTGTACGTAAATGCAGTAGTGGGGCGCGTCACTTCAGAAGTTTAAGAGCGCTATTACAAAATAAAAGAACTCAGTGTAGGTAAATTAGACTGCGTGCGGCAGCGGTTGCGTAAGTGTGCGTCTAGTGAAGTACGCTACGTACACATGCAAACAGCTATGCCTCGGATACTAGGAACAAACCAACATGAGCCATTGCCACTTTTGCCTCCCGTTCCGAGATTTATATTGATTTTTATCATTGCATAAAACAATTGTTTAAAAATATTATCTTACTTTTAAATGGACTAATTATTTTTTTCAAGCAAGGTAACACAGAAACCTTAGTTATTAAATACTTTTTGTTTGAATTTTGATTATATATTCATAGATAAAAAATATAATTTCGGACGAAAAATTGTCAGTATCTCTCTGTTTTACGGAATTATTTTTGGTGTATTACTGTATGAAACATAATAAAGTGCGTTGAGCATTCCAAAGTACAACATTCAATTGTACCATGGACATTTTTATATATTATTATATTATTATATCTTCGATCTAACAAAGCATCAAAAGATGCCCAAATGCAGAATTCTATGAAACATCCTTTGCAGAGACAAGGTTTTTGCTCATGTATGTAAACAAATTTAAATATTTATTTAGAACACTCCCGAGAAAAATAATCAAACTTTCTCGGGCATATTTTTTTTTTAATTTTGGTGCCATACCCAAACCATAATCACACATCAAAACTCAAGTCAAACACTCAAATACAAGAAAAATTGTGATAGCCCTCTTAAAGCTGGACTGGAAGAGCTCATGGACAATGTGGAATACGACTGAGTGCGCGAAGAGTGAGAAAGAGAGGTACGACCACTAGTCGGTTGGTCGAGTCTGCCTAAGGTCAGTTGAGCTGCGCGCTTCCGAAGGAACGCACGCACGTCATAAGACTGTGGTACCGATAAAGCTGTGTAATTTATTACGTTTACTAGACTGAGTGTAGATCAGTGCTTAACTATTGGATTCTATTAATTTCAGGTTATTATGGCGTAAGTACTTTTACACGTTACAAAGAGCATGTAAAACACCACATGTTTGTTATAAATAGGTATTTTAACAGTTTTTTTACGGACTTAGTGATTTCGAGTTTTCTATAATAATTTAAAAATACTTACGCTTTTTTTTCACTAACTTAACTATTATTAATGAAGTATTTCATGTCTCATAAGATTGCATTAGAATCAGTCTTCTCATTTTAGACGTTGTTAAATTTAAATTTTGTATGGAGACGTAGGTATACAACATTATGTTTGACATCAGGTAGGTAAGGTAGGAAGGAGCGCCGCGCGGCGCGTCTTTACCTTTACCCGGCCGCCCTGCATTTACCTTATCAATCCGGTACCTTTACTACGTCTGTACTTACGACGCTCAGTCACACATTACCAGAATATACATAAGCTATGTATATATTCAATTGAATTCATTTATTACAACGAAAACTTAGGGCCCAGTATATTTTCTTAGTAAAGAAAAATAAAAACTACTTACAGACTAGTAAAGTGATAAATAATAATACTATAGCGTACGTAGAGATAGGTATTGCCAGTAATTTTTCCGCCAAATTTCGCTCGGCCACCTTAAACATCCATATCTGTTTTTACCACCTTTTAAATAATTATTTTTTTTACAGATACCACAAAAATCGTGAAAATAAAAGAAAACATCCGGCTGAAAAGTCAATTATGGAAGATTTACAAAATTTTAATACTGATTTTGAAATGATGGAAGTTATAGAAACTAAAAAAGATAACGATAATGTTACGAACAAAACAACAATGAATGAATACGACTCAAATATATATTTTAATCACGCCAGTACCAGTTATAACACTATTGATGATACCGAAGCGATTGAAACTGATGCTTCAAAAGTAATAGCAACGAATGAGAATTTAACAACAATACCCGAAACTGAGAGTCAAACTGGTGAAAATTTAATCAGTTTGAGCTTGATTGAATTCAATCAAATCATAACAGAGAACAGTGGGTTACAAGCCGAAAACAAAATTCTCAAAGAATCTAATCTAAAGTTCCAAAATCGTAAGTGATTCCATTTGACGTACTTTGCCGGTATTTTTTGCTTGTAGGTGCGTTTTGCAAATAATATGACTAGACTAGAAAAAAACAACAATGAATGAATACGACTCAAATATATATTTTAATCACGCCAGTACCAGTTATAACACTATTGATGATACCGAAGCGATTGAAACTGATGCTTCAAAAGTAATAGCAACGAATGAGAATTTAACAACAATACCCGAAACTGAGAGTCAAACTGGTGAAAATTTAATCAGTTTGAGCTTGATTGAATTCAATCAAATCATAACAGAGAACAGTGGGTTACAAGCCGAAAACAAAATTCTCAAAGAATCTAATCTAAAGTTCCAAAATCGTAAGTGATTCCATTTGACGTACTTTGCCGGTATTTTTTGCTTGTAGGTGCGTTTTGCAAATAATATGACTAGACTAGAAAAAAATAATAAATATTAATATTTTTTCTAGTTAAAGAAGAAACTGACAGAGGCTTTAAAGCAATACAAGTACAACTGGACAAATTATATGATATTCTGAAACATAAACAATCTAATATTGAGACTGTTAGTGCTGCTGGCACTTCCGTATCAACAAAGTTTGATGAGGAACTAGCTCAGAGGAATATTAGTTTTCCAATTAATTCTATAAAAAACTTAGAATTACTAGAAGATCAACTCATTGACAAGGATTTCGAAAAAGTTTTGGTATGGATATTGTTATTTTAATACTATAAAATATTTATCATGGTTGATCTATACCTAAGGTATAATATTTTTGTTTTTATTAATATTTCAGGTCAAAAAATTTTCTACAATATGCGGTACGAGTGGAATGTTAAAAATATCAAAGATTGGATTACAGTTAACGAGATGTTTATTCACGGACGAACTCCTTAACCAGTTTACCTGGAAAGGAATTAAAGGCTGTACTAAAGTACCCTTTATGAACTACATCAAAACAAGAAATATGTTTTTTAAAATTATACATTTGGCTGACAACTGTTGCTCTGCAAAGGATTCTGACGCATTTTTGCAAAACAGTGCGATAAAACATAGTGGCCAGCGCATGAAACGAAATTCGTAAGTGCGAACAACTACTTATTTTCTTTTTATTTACATCTGCATTATGTTACTCCAACAAAGGAGTGTTTAAGTGGTGGGTACCTAGACCTACCTACTGTAAAATTTGTTATTTTGCTGAAAACACTTCCATACGTTCTCTCGTGCTCTTGATTGTGTACCGCCCAATTGAGCACTTGGTGCGAGAAATAGATATGTTTAATTTAGACATTATAATACACTGTATTTATTAATTTACACTGTATTTGTACTGTTTTATACTGTATTTACAGTTTACACTGTATTTATTAATTTTGCGGCTATTTATACTAAATTTAAGTTCTGTTTTACGTTTTACACACTGTATATTGATATCTTTATAAATTACCTGCCTTTAACTACAGTGCGTGGCATAAAATAATGTTTTAAAACATCCTGTTTTGCTTTTAGCTCTGCAGTGAAAATAATCAACCCAAAAAAAAAGAAAATTGAAACTGAAAACAAGACTACTACTGAGAATGAGGATCCTTCTTCAAACAATTTAGAAACTATAATAATACATACTTCAGATAAAGAAATTCATGAAGAAGAGACAAATGAAGGATTGCGGGATGGGTTTCGTGGGTTAGATGACAAGGAAAACAAAATCGGTATGTTACTTAGAGAATAACGCCATTCACTTTATCTAATTATCTTTAATGAAAACAAATTAACTCTAGTCATTGTACATTTTAACAGATGATACGCCAGACACAAAAAATCGTTCCATTAAAGCATCGAAAACAGTGACAGTACTCTCTGATGTAAAAATAAACAACAAGACGACCGATTCAAAACATAAGACTAAAATGATGAATGTAAGTTCTGACGATCTACTTCTATGTCAAGTTTTCGAACAAAATGCGGAGTGCAACAAAATTACAAACAGCGATTAGACTAATCATTTATTTAAGATGTTATTGATATAATTTAAAGTTAGTTAAAGTTAAAAATGGTGAAAGGTATAATTTCATCGCATGCAGAAGACAGTCAGCTGCAGCAAACGCTGACGCCATCACAAATTTTACCGAAAAATTTAGTTATTTTTTTCTCTTTGCCAGATGAAAGTACCCATGAATATAAACAGCTTTTTGTATTGGACCAACTTCCAACACGAAAAAAATCAGCTGTCCCATACATTTTGGTGTAATACCTAGGTGTTAGAATTATGTATGGAACAGCAGATTTTTTTCAAGTAGAATAGTGGGTTCTTTACGAAAAGTTGTTTATATTCATAGGTACTTTCATCTGGTAAAGGGAAAAAACAACAAAAAAAATCGGTGAAATTTATGATGGCGTCAGCGTCTCCTGCAGCTGACTGTCTTCTGCACGCGATAGAATTATACCTATGTAACTGATTTTTTTTATATTTTTGATAATTTGTGTTAATTTTTTAAAAAGATTTATCTGATTGTTTGAGAATCAAATTATTATGATTGGTTTTATTGTTTTTATTTGTTTATTTTCTTTCCTAATGTTGTCAATACTGGAATAAACACCATTTGAGAGTTGGAAACCATAGATGTAAGTTTACATTTGACATCATTTAGATTGTATTTCTTTAATTCTTCAAGTTCGTAAGGTAGTAATGTTGCATAAATATTTATATGGGAAGAATTAAATGGTCGCTCAAAAAAATTACATTTGTTTTTTATATTCCTTCCAACGATTTGTATGTTTCCTTGATCAAAAGTTGCGAATTTCATTTCTACGATATTATTATCGATAGTTAAAAACCATTTATCTTTATTGTATTTTGAAAGCTGGTAATTCTCACTCATTTTTACAGTAGTAAATACTTTTTCACCCGTATCCAACAAACTTTCATATTTGACAAGAGAATACATCCGTTTGGATTTGTGGCCCTTGATGTTTAGCTTTGACAATTCCTGTATGCGATTCGCTACTTGCGCTAAGGGTTGGTCGCCTTTTCGTAAAAGGTTTTTAATTCGAAACAACATACTTTCAAATGGATATGCACTTAAAGAAGGTAGAGAGCCGAACCTTGAGACATCATTTACAATATGACAAAGATTATGAATATTACTGCTCACAGAATCATGACCGTAAATTTCTGCGAATTTTTCGATGTAATCAACAAAAAGTTTTTCAGCTATGTGCCGGTAAGATACATAAACATCAGAATAACAAATAGTGGTGGCACAGAACAATGTTAAAAAATGTTGATAGACTTCACATGATAAGTGTTCTTTTAGAACTACTGGACCAAAGTATAACAAAAAGTTTTTAAATTCAGCACCTTTCCAAAAGTGAAGGGTATCTAATTCTCTCAGTCTTCCTTGATGTATTTCAGATGGAGTAGTTGATTTTATTTCCATTAGTTTTCTTGAAACATTCTGAATTTCCCTTGCCGACCACTTTGTTCGGAAATTAAAACTGCCATTAGTCCATCCCAGTAAACATCTCTTCATTACACCCAAATCTAACAAATGAAGAGCATCTGCAATCGTAAAATCGTTAACAAGATCTATGGGTAAATCTTCGATTGGACTTTTTTCTTTATGGTGATCAGGATCTAATCGATTTCTAAATGAATGGTCAGTACGCAAAGCCATGTCCGTTCTGGGAAAACTCATATGCCGACCTTTTCTATCGTATTCTCCGATTACTGTACATTTCATGCATCCGTGGTAACTATTAAACCCCACAGTACCTAAAATGAAAAATATCACGAAATAAGATACATTATACCTATTTGAAATGCACGGGGGTACGGTAAACTACTTGCATTACCAAAATCCATAGTAATAGTATATCAATGCGAAAGTAGCTCTGTCTGTCTTTCTCAGTTACCTTTTCACGCCTAAACTGTTGAACAAATTTCGATAAAATTTGGCAAGAAGATAGATTGCATTCTGAAGAAGGACATAGGTACTCTACATTTTACCACGCGAAACAATAGCCGCCGGCGGACTGCTGGTTATGAGTATATGAAACGACATGCTCAAATTTGTGACATGCTGAGAATACCCGTGGGTGTAGCTACAGCAGTTATTTGGCATTATTGTGTACAGCAGAAGAAAATCATGTAGGTAGGTATAGGTAGTTTTATTAAATAGAAGATATTATTTATATATGTATTCTATATTTAATTTTGCACTCACCTTTTATAAAGCACCTCGCAGGTGTATCACATATGAAGCAACGAATTTTGATAGGAACGATTTGCCTTTGAATGAGTAATCCACCTTGAAGTAACTTGATGAGCTCGTTTACAAATGGACGCAAAAATAATTCCAAACACGGTTTTGTGCTTCCGAAAAATATTGCTATAACTAATGGAGCAACATCCATGCCGTCTATTTTACACAAAATTGGCCAAAATTCATTTTTTGTGCTGTTGGCTACTGGCAAGCCGTCTATGTTAAAAGACAAAAATATGCATGTCGGCAACTCTGAGATCATTTGAGACAAAACTTCTTTTAAACAATTCTCTATGCCATTATACCAATATTTTCCATTTCCCATTGGTACTATGTTATTAAATTTTGGCGTTTTTAATAGACTTCTACTGTCTTTTGGTAAGAATTTTTTGAAATCCGTGTTTGAATTGTCTCTCAATATAGTAAGTAATTCCTTTAAGGCATTTTGAGGAATCTGGTACTTTAATGCCCATTGCTGAATTTGGTCTTTTATATTTCTTGAATGTATTTCGCTGTCAGAATCAGACGATTCATAGCCAAGTGTATCTGCGTCACATTCTTCAGCTTCTGCTGCGGAACTGCTCGTATCCAGCCCCTCACTGACATCACATATATTATGAGAGGTCACATCTGCATCTAATTGAACGTTTGACACTTCGGAAGTTGGTCCACCGGCACTAGGCAGTTTGGAACTAAACTGTACGGCATCAGGCATTACAGAACTATTTTCTTGAATTTTAAATGATGAAGATGATGCATTTGGTATGTGGTCTGGAAAATATTAATTCTGAATTTTATTTCCATATTATGCTGACCTAAACTTAAGTTATTAATTAAAATACCCACCAAAATTTAATTTCAAACAATTTAATTTTAAAACAAATTATAAAATGCTTGTGCACGTGCGATCTATTAATTGGCTTCTATTATTTTTGTCCAATGATTATAATATTATGATCATTAGACAAACAACAAAGACCTATTTAATCTTATAGGCTGCGATTAAAAAAATATTTCAGGTGGATAACCACTCAGTAACACTTTCTTACATGAAAAAACTATGGAAATAAGTAGTTAATTTTGATAAAATTTCAAGTAAATAATATAAGATTTCGTATAAGAAACAGAATGTATACCGAATAAATTTACTGTCTGAAAAATTATGTACTTACTTGGAGATAGATTTTGTGGAACCAATAATTTGTTAACTTTTCTGTAGAAAGTCGATGTGAGACGGAATCTTTTCGGTTCTTTACTCATTTTCAACTGCAATCATTTGATCACTTCTCGAAACAGTTTGGGAAACAGTGTCTTATCGTGACTTTTTTATTCACATTTCAGTAATATATTGTTCAGTAATAATGACGTTACATTACGACACCTCGTGTAAATATAAATTTTAATTTATTATTCTAGTAACATGGTGACCACACCGCTACCACACATTTTTACTCGATTGTACACATGTTACAAACTAAACACCAAATGTTTAAAAATAAGTCTACACAAATGTTTACGTTACGTGTGAACACAAAGACTACTTAAAGTTACTGAAAAGTTTTCCGGTCAAATTGTGTACGAACTATTACCACACATAGAGACCAAACCCCACACAGTCACCATGTTTCGTAACAGTTACGAAACTGTTGCAACTTGTTACATCTTTGACATATCTGCGACCAAAAAGCGCTATATGGGAAGTTTACGTATGTACGACACGTTGTGTGAAATCTATAAATCTGATCATTGGACTCCTCAATAAGACCACTAATCCAAGCCTAAGCGAACAAAAGAAATTAGGTAGTTAGTTCCTCAATCTTTCACACTAACATTCTGGTAATTAACTTTATCCTACTAATATTGTAAATGTGAAAGTGTGGATGTCTAGATGTTTGGTTGTTTGGATGTTTGTTACTCAAACACGCAAAAACGGCTGAACGGATTTGGATGAAATTTGGCATGCATGTAGCCTTTGACATGGAAAAGAACATAGGCTACCTTTTATCTCGATTCCTTTAGTGGTTCCCGAGGGACGTCCACGCAGACGAAGTCGCGGGCAGAAGCTAGTAAGTAGATAATTTCTTACCTGGTGTCATCAACTAGTTCACAATCGGTACAGCAGACCACAGACTTCCCCTCCTCATCATCAAGGCATCTCTGAAAACAATATTTAGTCTATACTAATATGATAAAGAGGAAATATTTGTCGAACCGATTTCAAAATTTTGTTCTTTCGAACGACTGCAACAAATTGGATGTTTTTTTTTATTTCGTTCTTTATTGTCAGGACAAGGTTTTTATAAAAGTTACACTACATATTTTTTTTCAATATTTATTGAAAAAAATATGTTTAATTATCATAGTTTGAAAATTTCGTGAATGAATGGAAATCAAGAACGGGCGATCCTTACGCAGGTAAAAGCGCGGGTCACAGCTAGTCGTATAAAAAAAATTGAGACCGCGGGCGGATTTGCGGGAAACTTCGACAGTTCTATATTCGACTGCGTGTATTTTTTTTTTGTTTAATGTACTCAACTACTCACTGGTGGCTTTTCGCTCTGGGTGTCCAGCGTAGATAAACATCTTTTTTCATTCACACACATGCCGTCGATGCCGTCAACCCCTCTGCAGCTCGCTCCTACAATATTTTACACGTAAATCTCAAGAAAGGTTTATAAAAGAAAGATTATTAACTAATAGCTATTGTTCTTATTTCTAGAGAGGGTCCCCTACCACCCGGGGTATAAAAAAATATTTACGACCTATTCTCAGACCTACCAAATATACTACTTACATATAAATTTTCATAAAAATCGGTCAAGCCGTTTCCGAGCTACCTACCACAGCTATGACAGCTATGACAGCTATCACTGTGACACGAGATCTTATCTAAGTTTAAAGATGGCAGCACAGAATAAAAAATCTTTACGTCTAATTAACTTTTTCTCAACTATGTGGGGCTCGGCTGCCAGTCTCAGCAGACTCGGTTTAACATCAGTATGTTAAAGAACGACTGCCTACTAGGCGCCCTAAGTCCCTGCCGGCGCTGCCTAAGCGAACCCGCAGGACCGACAAAGGCGAGGACGGGACCGAGGTGTTCTTGGTCGGTGCAAGTCCGACATATCCCCACGCTATGCCCTCAGCGTGGCTTGAAGTCATTAGAGATTCACACAGACAAAAAAAAGTACCCTAAGTCTAAGTAAACTTTGTTTTTATCCAAGCATCCAGCTTGACGTTTACCAATGTGCCAGTATTAAAACAGATCTTGTATCCAAAGAGGTTTAACAACAAGGTTGAAACCTATTTTATTACAAAAAGTTTATATTCTCCAACATCAACAGCATATATTTTATGGTCTCAAATGCTTAGACTAACTCAAAGCGGTGACTCTCAGAACACAAAAAGGATATTATTATGGAGACCCGGGGTAGATAACTATACAACATTTACAAAACCCCTGTCCGATCGAATAAAGGCGTACTCGTGGTACAGCTCATGAACCGTCTCGCATAGGCGGCTTCTTTGACACAACGATGCAAGTAATAAGTACGTGACCTTTGAGGAGCGGTCAGTGTTGCTGTTGCCTTGGATCAGTTTTTATTTTGATTTAATTATTTTCAATTGGAAAAAAAAATCTCCAATCCATTTTATGGTTACGTATATGTGTTCGCAGTACGATACCGAATAATAATCTTAGGGATCGGGTTTTGTTACATATTGTATCTATAGATGCCACGTTATTTTTTGTTTGGACTTATAGAATCACCCCCTGACCTCCACAATACGTCCATGAACCGACTACTTAAGAGATTCAGCAAAACTGGTTGTAGAAAATGCTAATCATATTACGTATATCGTAATGATATTTCATACATTTTTCCTTATCGAATGGGAATACACAATATTATTATGCGACATTTAAAACCAGTTTAAAATTGAGGCAAGATGTTGAATAAAATTTCTTTATTATTAATAAATTACCACGAAAGTTCTATTGAGTTGAAACACTAAATTCAACAAACAGCGACACGGTCTCTGGGTCAAACAAGATGGTGGCACTATACGAAAACGAAAACAAAATAGAGTCATTGCTATCTTTTACTCACTTAGAGGCATGCGCAGTCGTGAGAAATGGATAACGTTCGATAGATTTATAAAAATAACGACTAAATAAATAGATAAATATGAACAACATCACATACATTGCTCCGAATCCAAAGTAGGTAAGTCAAGTAAGTAGTTAAGGCACTTGTGTTATGGAATCAGAGACAACGAAGGTACCACAAACACCCAGACCCGAGACTATGTAAAAAACATATTTTTTTAATGAAAACCGGTGTGTCCGCTACTCGACCACGGAGAACACGAAGAAATTATTAAAATTGAAAGAAATCCAATTTCGGAACAGCTGATTTAATTAAGTAATTTCCAATTTCTGGATGTATAATTGAATTATTACACTGGTTCACACAAATGTGACCAGCTGTGACAAAGAAGGACGGGTATTTAAAATCATGAAATAAATTAAATTTATGGATGACCATAACACACACACTTTTAACACCACTTGACACACAAAAAAAATTAAATCTATACTTAAAACTGAAGAGTTTGTTTGTTTGAGCGCGCTAATCTCAGGAACTACTGGGCCGATTTGAAAAAATATTACACTGTTAGATAGCCCACTTATTGAGGAAGGCTATAATTTGCCGTGGTAGCCGATACCCACGCACAACAAAAGCTAGTAAATTATAATAGACATAACCTATTTTTTATTTGCGGGTAAAAACTAACCTTCTTTTAAATAATAATATGAATCGCATGAACATGGCGCACACAAACTTAGAAAGCAACACAGTAACACATATTTTAACATAATTACGAATGTTGTTTCACGTGCAAAGGTGAGCGACTACTAAAGTCTTGCGCAGATTTCTTGTTAGGTATAAGGAAAATATTAACATATTGTATTAATAATAATGACGTCATTTGCCACTATATCTGTCTGTTATAGTCTGTTTGTCTGTTTGGTGTTACGTTGTACTGCAGAAATGGCGCAACAAACTCCACAGCAGCACGCGGTCTTTCATTTTACAAAAGTATGATAATAAAGATTACTTTGAGACCGCGTAAAATAAACAACAGTTTAAGTTCGATAGGTACAACTATAAATTTACAATTATACCCACTAAAATAACCCAGCGGCACACCCGCATCGTCTGAGTGGAAGGGGACTGGGAAACCGGCGCAGCCTTTAAGTCCAGTCCTAACGGGCCTAATAGACCTACTACAACCCCAGGTGGGACAAACCCGGGGGTGTGTTAAATGTATTCTCTCTGCCGGGTGTAGGCAGAGAGTTGAGGCCTATCGGTGTGCCCTAAGCTTGTAAGACTCGCTGCCAGTCTTATTGTGCAAGCGAGTTCCCTAACTGCGTGGCTACAGAGAGTGACAAGCCGAGGCTGCCACCCAAACAGTGACCAGTGCCCACGAATAGGAATGAAAGGATAGGGTAGGGTAGGGTGGGTGGGTGGGAAGGAGGCGATACTCGGGGTCGACTAGGAGGGGTGTGTAACGGTTGATATAATAACAAAAAATCTAACGTTCACTTGACCTAATTTCAGTTAATATACTTTTGTTTAATATAACGATCAATTGAGATAATAAATTGTTGATATAATTTCAATTTACCTAATTTTTTATGATATAATGAACATTTCCTATAATGCACATTTCACTTAATTCTCGTTTAGTATAATATTCATTTACTATAATACTTATAATCTCTAATACGTAGTATAATAATTCATTTTATTAGGCTTATTGCTATTTCTATAAAACAGCATTTTTAACCTTTAATTAAAATTTAAACTTTCTCCTAAAAAGTCAATATGGACAGGTACAAAAGTTAGTGACAGAAACGAATCGTTGCAAAACCGACTCCACGCAGTCTTGTCTGTCCTGCCTCTAGAGTGTTATTTAATTTCGCGTAGGCGTGGAGGGGCGAGGCGGCCCGCGAGCTGAGGAGCAGGTGATGTTAACGGGCGCCGCCGTGACTGAGGCTGGCCGGCGAAGCCGGCCAGCAAGCCGAAGTCGCGGTGGTGACCGTTATCACCATCTGCGACGATTAGCTCGCGTGGTACCGCCGGAGCCCCGCAACGCCGGAGCCGTGACAGAAACCATGCCTGCTGCATGCTTGCATGCCTGCTCCAAGCTTGTTTGCATGCCTGCTGCATGCCTGCTTGCATGCTTGCTGCATGCTTGCTTGCTTGCCTGCATGCCTGCTGCATGCTTGCTTGCATGCTTGCTGCATGCTTGCTTGCATGCCTGCTGCATGCTTGCTTGCATGCCTGCTGCATGCTTGCTTGCCTGCCTGCTACATGCTTGCTTCCAAGCTTGATGCATGCATGATGCATGCTTGCTGCACGTAAGTTTAGAGATGAGTATTTTAATTATTATGATAAATAAATGGAGATTGTCTGCTAAGTGAAATTAATGCTACCCGTTGTTCTAAAAGTTCTGCTATGAAAGGTAGACCCGTAATATTTAGTCACTATATTATTATGATTAAATATAGGTATATCGTATTAAGTTTTTTTTCTTCGCTTTATATCCTATACACCTGCCAGCCAACTATTGTTACCAGAAGAAACTGGATGCAATCTGGACTTTAGGGCACTCCGACTCGGATAGGTTAGGTAAGAACTGTGACCATTAAACATGAAAAATAGGGCAAAAGAACATTAGGTTAAATGAACGTTATATAAAAAGAATATTATACTTATTGAAGATTATATAAAACAAATGTTATACTGTATGTTATTATATTAAAGGAAGATTATACGATATAAAACATTAGGTCATATGAATTTAGGTCTTTTGATATTATAGCAATTGAAAATTATATCATATGAACGTTATTCGAATTGAAATTAGAGCATTTGTCATTATACCAAACATTACACACCCGACTAGGAGATCCCCCAAGGCCGACTGATCCGTTGTACCGTAATTAATCGAGCGGGCATCAAATCTAATAAGCTATCTCGTGTAGTCAAACCATAGCGCGATTCAGAATCGAGTGCTCACTGCACACCGCCATCTAGTGAAGATACATGTGTACTAAAGCTAATTATAGCAGTAATGAGCAGCTGTTACAGACACAGCTGTTCCTAATTTATAGTTTATAAATGATGTTTTTATAGCACTAAGTAAGGAATTAAAAAAATTAAATCATACTTGTTGTAGTCCCCACGCTTAAACGACGCGGGATATAATTATGTAGAATGTAGATTGTCGCGTGTGTCTGTAATTCTGCCTCACTGTTATCTACGTGAGTACGTAGCTCTCGAACTTTGTTTTTACTTGAAAGTTTTTCTAGTATGGTACATTATACCCATATTTGTGAAACAACAAAAATATATTCTTTATTTAAACAATAATTATCATAGCTATTCCCAGTTAGCTTGTAATTCATCTTAAGTTTTGTTTTTATTATGGCAGTAGGTACCCATATATAAATAATAAAATACCAAAACAAAATAAAAAACGACATGATTTTCTGTATGATCATCATTTAAAAAATTATAAACTGTTTTTAAATATTAATAAATTAAATTACTGTTACTATAAAATTATATTTTTTGAATGTAAACATATAAACAACTTGGCCGCCTTCAGGCATCCGCAATAGTTCGCATGGTACCCTTGTTCGCCGCCCAGCACACAGCTTGGGGGCAGTCGGGGGACCGAGGTACGGACGGGTACAGTCTGCTGTCGCGTGGCAGCCTTGGCACTTGACGTCTTTGGCCGTGCGTAGCATTTGCGCTAACAGTGCCCGTATAGCTGGCAGCGCCGGCATTGCGAGTGCACCTTCCTTGTGTGGTGGTATCACTTAGATACCGGACAGTTGGAACATAGTGAGGAGGTTGAAAGGCCTCCTTGTGGTGGCAACGGATTTCTCCGCGTCCATCAACACTTTACACCATGTTGTAGGGGTGTCATCCCGTCGCAGGGCGCAGACTGTGCATCTCGAGTGCACGGGTATTCTGCGCGCGGAAGTTACCAAGGATATCACTGCCCGTAGGACCGTCTTCTCGGGCAGGGTGAAGGTATGATACTGCAGGGCTCTCTCCTGCAGCATCTTTGATAGTGACCCACGGTCAGGACCGAAATACGAATGCCGTCCATGACCAATAATTAACCTTCTCTTGAAGGATGATGGGGGCGGAGTGATCAACTTCGAGCTTTTTTTGCACTGAGTTTCTAGATATCGTCCCGCAATGAGTTATGGTGGTAACAATTTTCATTCAATTATATTATATTACATCGTGTAGTCAAACCATAGCGCGATTCAGGATCCAGCGCTCGCTGTACACCGCCATCTAGTGAGGATACATAATTATGTACTGTGCAAAAGCTAGCTTTGATGTTTATACTATTTGATTATGTTAATTCTAGTAATGACTAAAATAAGGTTTTTTTTATATAACAATAAAGGGATATAATAATGATACATAATAAATTAAGTATAATCAGAAAAAGAGATGGATGGATTGTGTGAAAGATGATATGAGAAAGAAAGGAGTGGATGCCGCGATGACGAGTAAAAGAGAGGAATGGAAGGAAAATACGCATTACGCCGACCCCATACGAATGGGATAAGGGCAGGAAGACGAAGAAGAAGAAGAATAAAAAGTTTTGTATTGCTGATGTAACAAGTTGATGAAAATATCGATAAAGCGCCATCTGTACAAAGTTATACGAATCAGCGTGTAAAAGTTCTCCACTTTTGCACAGTAGATGACGCCTTAATGCGTTCGTTGATCAGCGCATTCTACAAACGATTTCATTTTCATTACAATGGCATGGAAGATGTCTAACTGCATAGCACTTACTCATTTACAGCTAACAACATGCGTAATCTACCTGGCTATCTATTATTTATTGTAAATAGATTTAAGAATAATTATTTTACCAACAGCTCCATC
The DNA here is from genome assembly GCA_950381575.1 of Plusia festucae. Classification (NCBI taxonomy): domain Eukaryota; kingdom Metazoa; phylum Arthropoda; class Insecta; order Lepidoptera; family Noctuidae; genus Plusia; species Plusia festucae. The sequence continues at coordinate 3,986,105 of OX494457.1, forward strand.
TATTTTATGAATTGCAGAACTTATTGAGGTCCTGGTCAGAAGACCAACATCAGATGATTTACATGTGTTTTTTAAAATGAGATTTGCAAAAAATATACTCACATTTTTTTCAACAAATTAAAATGACGAAAAGAAGATGTGCCAATCAAATAAAAAATTGAAATAATTGAAATTTTAGATCAGCGCCCTCTGTAGGAAAAATATATTGACTATTATAAACGCCAACACGTTCGAATTTTCTTCCCCTGACCAATAGATGGCGTCAAGATAATTAAATATCTTTCACAGAACAACTAATGAAACTCGCTCTACTAATCTTTAATTAATTATGTGCACGTCCATTAATTGTACTTACTTTAATAAAATAGCATAACAATATTTGTAAGGTAAAGGCACCTAATTCCGCGGTGATTTCGTAATAACTAGAAAGAACATTAAAAATTAAGTATCTATTATACCTTTGTGTAAAAATAGCTATTTTTATCAAAAGTATTGTTAATCTTATTTTTGAAATAAACTCACGGTTTGACATGAAAAGTTTCTTAAAAATGTTAAATTATGTAAAAATATAAAGAAGTCCGAAGCACCTTATTCCGATTTAAAAATCTTAATTCCGATGCATTTGGTTCCTAATACCGAGTGTACAAAGGAAAGGACGGGAGAATGATACATGGTGTTCAAAATCAAGTCTAACCAATATATTTGTTATTAAATCACGTTTATCTCTCAATGTCGTTTCCGGAATATTGTACTGTCGAGAAACTTTATAAAAACTACTGCCATTATTTATTGCTTCTAAAGCATTTTGGAGATCTTCTTCGGTGTACTTTTTTCTTGGCTTCATTATCCTACAATAAAACAATTATAATAATAAAACGATGTTAACAAAAGTACCAATATGTATATACCTACATCTGAGTATATATTATGAAAGTTATTTTTAAGGGCAAATATATCCTCACTGTTACTAAAACCATACAAAGTGCATAACAAGCCGCAAATCAAATCAAATCAAATCATTTATTTGTTTGATATGCCGCGTAAGATAATAAACACTCTGTATTTAACGTGTGCCAATACCACGGTATTAGGTACTCAAATAATCTAATTCCGACCTAAATACATCGGAATAGCGTTTTATAATACTAAATCAAGTTTTTAAATTCCGAGTAATAAAAAGTAAAAGATTTTTAAAAATTAAATGAATAAATCAATGTTGAATTGCGATATCTTTGAAAAAATATGCAAGGTACACTCAAGATTATATCAGAACATATTAATATCTTAATTTTCTGTACTTAGCTTTTCCATACAATTAATTATTAAAGTACCTTAACAGACAATCTTTGACCTGATGTAATTAGTAAATGCGACGCCGTAGTGTACCTCGGAAATAGATTTTTATATTTATGGATTATTCAACTAATGAGAACTAAAATATTAAGTTTATAATCATAAAGGTGAATTCAAAATTTATTAAAAAGTAAACATCTATGAAATTGCATTTCCGTGGTATACATCGGTATTTAGGAACCAACTAAAATATTTAGCACCAAATGCCGCGGTATTTTAAAAACTTATTTTCTCCTCTATTAGTGAAGAAAATACTCAAATATTAAGTGTTTTCGATAGAAAATATAACCTTTTCCAATATTTTAACCTAACTAAAACGCACATCGTCAAAACTGTCATCTAAAACACTATTTAGCAAATCGTATTAATCACGTGTATAACGTCCGAAATGTATGAAGCGCGCGTTCGAGTCAGCTGCTAGCGTCAAACTTACCAATTATTTTAAAACGTACTCACACTAAAACATTCCCTTCTTCATATAAATATAAACAGATAATTTATTAATGGAATAATGTATCTTGTAGACTAAAGTAACTTGTAAATAGCTTGAAAACGCCGTTATTCTAAATACATCGGAATATGGTGCCATTTTTAGAACCCCACGGAATTGAGTGCCTTTACCTTACATCAGAAATGATAGAAAATAATAAAATTTTGTATGACATGTATAATTTAAAATAAAATGTTTTTATCTTACTCACTATCGACACTAAGTTACACACATAATAAGAATAGCATACACAACTAATTAAATTTTATTTTATTAAAAACGAACTGCCATCTCGTGTACAGTAGCATAACCACTTACAAAAGGTGGTATTGATTTTAGTACCAATTTCTTATATCAGATGGCGCTCATACAATTTATTTAATTGCATAAACTGAAATTAGAATCTTCTTTGATGTCGTGCACCAAATTCGATGTAAGTTACATTTTCATTAATTTTACAGAGGCAAGCAACTAACTGCAGACCTGCCGTCCTGTATGGATCAGAGTGCTGGCCCACAAAAGGGATAAATGAAAGACAATTGCATGCAGCAGAGAATCAGATGAGAATGTTGAGAGGAATGTGTGGTGTTACGCGAATGGATAGAGTGAGGAATGATTATATAAGAGGAAGTTTGAAAGTGGCACCGGTAACCGAAAAACTATGTGGAAACCGGCTGTCGTGGTATGGGCATGTGATGCGGAGGAATGAGGATCATGTTGTAAGGAAGGTTTTGAGCATGAATGTGGATGGGTATAGGGGAAGGGGACGACCAAAGAAACGATGGATGGATTGTGTGAAAGTCGATATGGCAAGAAAGAATGTTACTTGTGAGATGACGGCAGATAGAAGAGTATGGAAGAAGAAAACATGCTGCGCCGACCCCAAATAAAATTGGGATAAGGGAGGAGGATGAGGATGATGAAGGAAGTAACTAGGTTGTCTGTAAACTTGTTTAACGGACGGTTATTTGTTTAATTTAAATTATATCAAGAATCACCTACCTATAAGCATACGGTACCTAAGAATCATCAAAATCGGTTCAGTATTTTTCTGTACCTAACTAAAACAAATAAAAAAAGAATTAAATATAAAAGTATATTTAATTTTTATCATAAAATATTAAATTGTCTTTTGTACGAAGCTTTCTGATTGGTTGACGTGTTGAAATTAGGCGTGTCAACCAAAATGCTCTGTAATGCTATTGGTCAGTGGGCGGGGTTTAAGGTGTAAACTGAAAAGCAATTAGGAAAATGTTATTTATTTATTTATACTATTATGTATTAGCATTATTTACAATATTATTAATAAAGTACCTATATAAGTTAATATTTAAGAAAGGTATGTATATAATATATACCTATTATGGTTAAGTTAACTATTTAGTCAGTTACATAGTTTAAGTTAACTATTTATCAGCTTCACATGTTAAAGTTAACTATTACTTAATAATTATTGTATTTAATTACATCTAATTATTATTATAGTTCCACATACCCCGGTCTGATCTACGAAGAGACCCGCGGTGTACTTAAAGTGTTCCTCGAGAACGTCATCCGTGACGCTGTAACTTACACAGAGCACGCCAAGAGGAAGACGGTCACCGCCATGGATGTCGTGTACGCTCTGAAGCGTCAGGGACGCACCCTGTACGGTTTCGGCGGTTAGACGACCAACGACAGCATCGGGTTGTTGCGTCGTGGCGAGTGTGTTGTGTGATCTCGGCGGCGGCAGCACAGCAACGCTACGGAATATATACGTGTCGTCGTGTGCGTTCATTTGTTTATGTGCTCATCGTTACATTACCTATCCGACACCGGTCCGCTGCATCGACAACTACTACTACTGCTGCTGCTGCTCTGCTGATGCCGCTGTATCTTCTTCACTACTAGCTACGACGAGAGTGCCGCTCTATACGTATAATATACGCCATTCATTCAATGAGTGTATACAACTACGATAGATGCTCACGCGCTCAAATAAAAAGGCCCTTTTCAGGGCCGCATATGATTCTATGATATTTTAAAAAGTTTCTTTTGAGGATTCGTCTCTATCTATATAATAATAATAATAATAGGTTATAATAGATACACCTACACACAAGTAGTATTTATACTTAAGGGTAGATAAATAAAAAAAAAATACCCAGTTAGGTATGTACATACATGGATTATCTTAGCTCTCGTACCTTTCTACGTGAACTATGAAAGTAGTAGTTAGTTTAGTATACTTGCACGCTTTTTCATTTTATTTATTTATTTATTTATTTATTTACTTACTTACTTACCTACCTACCTACCTACCTAGTTAGTTAACAAATTAATAATGTAGTAATTAATTTACAACCTCTTAAAATATTATATCTTTCGTACATAATATCGTATTAATATGACATAGGTAGATAGGGGTACATAATAATAAATTATAATGAGACTTCATAGTATGTTAGGTAGAAAATTACATGGTACCTAATAATTATTAACTAGATAGGTAAGGTACCTATGTAAGGTAGGAGGTACCTGACCTACCTATATTTTTATAAAACGAATTTACGTGCACCGTGCACGATTCGAATGCTCTACTGCATTATACCTACTTAAGATTCGTATTATTCCTGTTAGTTGTAGGCTGTACACTATACTTACTTATTATATCGTTGCGAGTGTGTTCGTGTGTACTTTCTGTTTTAGTAGCTGTATAATTATTAATTATTGTCGAAAAAATTAATTATTTTAAATTTATTACAAATAATAATTCATATTATAATGATACATTATAATTATTTCAATCACACGACACACCAAACGGCCGAAGCGCGAACCTTCGGTCGTCGGTGTCGTTCAGTTCACTCACTGTGGTCTAACGCAGGTCGTCGTAGCGTAGACTGTATCCAAAAGTCTTAGTTCTTTTTTATTTATCATACAAATTGGCTAAAATATTATTTTATGGTAGTGTACCCCTAAATTTATTTTTTTATTATGAAACGAACTGCACTTTACACACGCCTCTCTGTCCTGGACCGAGTCTTCCCTCGTTAGGCTCGCGACCGGTCGGGTGTTTTACGACGGTTCACTTTTAGGTCGATAATTATCCACTCCAACGATCGAATATCGACGAAATCCTGTCACCTTAAATCTTCGATATCTTCGTCGTTGACGCGTCGACCTCGACGCTCGATTACTTATATATTTATATTATAAAAACGAATTTTGAACGAGACCCGAGGTACTAGGAGTTAGCGGTCGCCGTTTTAAATCGACACACGCTCGAACGCGAATTTCCCGCACCTCCGCGAACGACGTATTATAATGGTCAACTTCATGACCCATCCGATCCCGTCCGAATATATAATCATTTTATATGTTTAACATAATAAAAAAATATTTTATTAGATACGTGTTAGTGAAAAGTTTCAAGTGTTCATACGAGAAATCGTCGCGCGAGACCGCGGCGCTCGTTACGGTAAAGTTTCGTCGTACCTGACCGACGCTATTCGATAAATGTAAAGTGGCGACATCTAAGTCTTTCTTAACTCGCTTACTTACTATCATCCTGTTTGTTTGTGTACGTACGTACTGTACTGTACTCTATTCGTTACGTTACTCTATATATTAAATTAAATTAAAATGGCAGACACAGCAGTAGCTACAGAATCCCCGGCTCCCGCTACACCGGCGAAGAAGCAGGCCAGACAAGCCGGCGGCGCGGCCGGTGCGAAGAAACCTAAAGCGAAGCCGACTCATCCTAAAACATCGGAGATGGTCAACAGCGCGATCAAGGAGATGAAGGAGCGCAGCGGTTCCTCGTTGCAGGCTATCAAGAAATATATAGCCGCCCAGTACAAGGTCGACGCCGAGAAACTCGCCCCGTTCATCAAGAAATACCTGAAGAGCGCCGTCGAATCCGGAGCCCTTATACAGACAAAGGGCAAGGGAGCATCGGGATCTTTCAAACTGGAGTCTAAATCTTCAGCCGCCAAGAAACCCGCCGGCACCGGAGCCGGAAAGGCCGGCGCCAAGGGAGCATCTACCGCGACCGCGGCGTCGAAGGCGAAGAAAGCTACCGCGTCCGCGGCCGGAGCCAAGACGAAGAAGGCCGCCGCCGCCGCGGCGGCCGCGTCTGCCGCTTCGGGTTCTCCGTCTAAGTCGAAGGCCTCCGCGGCCGCGTCCGCTAAGGACAAGAAGGCCGCCGCCGCCGCCAAGAAGAAGCCCGCCGCTAAGAAAGCCGCCGCGCCCGCTAAGGCAAAGGGAGGCGCCGCACCGAAGGCAAAGAAGACCGCCAAGCCGCCCACGAAGAAGCCAAAAGCGCCTAAACCTAAAAAGGCCGCCGCGACGCCGAAATCAAAACCCGCCGCGAAGAAAGCTTCCGCCGCTAAGAAGTAAATAAATTGACACGAGTGGTGAAAACAGCAGCGGAGCGAACACAAGCACAACATCAACAAGAACGTGACGTTGTCGGTGTGTGTGTGCGCGCGTGTGTTGTGATAATTATGCGTGCGCGCGCGCGTGCCTGCCTGCGCCTCCCTGTGCTTTGTGCGAAGTGTTGTTGTGAAGCAGAAAAATGAAATAATTATCTACTTTACATGGCACAGGCTACGTACAGCCAGGCAGCTAGCTAGCTAGCTAGCTATCTAAATCCACGAGTGTACGGTCGCTGGCGATGGGCGTTCGTTTGTGTTGCTTCGTTTCGCAACGCTCGCCTCGTCGTTCGTACGTGTACATACACTACATACCTGCCTACCTACGTAGTAGTTGGTTGGTTGGTTGGTGGTGGTTGTGTCCGTCGAACGCAAACCAAAAAGCCCTTTTCAGGGCTAACAAAAGTTCCATGTATAAGTTATTTAAATAACTATATAGTTTCTTATGTTCGAGAATGTCAAAGTCAATTATGGAACGAGTTCAAGTTGTAGGTGTTTATTGTAGACTGCAGCAAGCACAGTCATCATAACAGACGCGATAATAGGTAAGTATGTTACTAAAATAAATGAAAGTAAGTAAGTAAGTATAAATATTGAGATAGTTACTAGGTATCAAGTACGTAGGAGTAAGTAAGTAATATAGATAGACACACAATATCGATTACCTATGTACAATGATTGAGTAAAAATATTTAACTAACTAATCAAGTATGTACCTGTGTATGTAATGTACGTACGTACGTACAAGTAAGTATAGCTAGAAGGGTTATTTAGTTATACTATGATTGTAGCTGTTATCGTTATTGATCGAGACTATAGGTACCTACGTGCATGTTATGTATACAGTCTGTACGTACGTGTACGTAAGTGTAATGTAGGCCTGAACGTATGAGGAGTAAGATAAGTGTTAGTTGTTTGGTATGGTCTGTCTGTCTGTTTGTTTGTTGATCTGTTAGTTTAGTTGAGTAAGTTATAGCTGGTAGGTAGTATTTATAGTGAGAGGGAGAGGGTGTTATTAATTAAAAATAAGTAGCTGTGTAAATAAACTTAATTACGCGGGTACAATTGGTGTGACGGAAAGCGGCCTAGCTGGCGCTTTTTCGCCCGAAGGGCGAAAAACCGTCGCCCGCAAGGGCGACGGCTTATTTTTACCCCCCCCCCCCCCCCCATTTACCCTTACCTCACCCCCTCTGACGCCCTCACATAATAGGAAAATCAATAATAAAACAATAAAAAATTATCAATTACTCATTATCATTAATTCAAAAATATCTCCATAAATAATATTAATTATTTGATACAAAAAAAAAAAAAAAAAAAAAAAATACACAAACAGACAAAAGTTCTCGCGCATGCGTAACGTAACACGAGAGTTAGCGCATTACCCCTCCCGCTAACGTAACTTTACCGCATAACATATACAGTGTGTAACAAAAACCCTGTCCGGATACCACGTTGAGCTGTCGTTGCGTGCGGTCGCTTGTGCTTGCGCTCGTTGCCGCTCGTAATTGCACTTTGCGTATTTTTTCGATTTCTTCGTTTTGTTTTGCGCGGCGTGTCGTGTCTATTTATAGATACGCATACGCCGCGTAAACGGACGCGGATACTCTCTGCATACATCTTGTCCTTTTTAGGACATTGGTGTACGCCTCACCGAAGTCGGCAGCCGAACACGTCTTTTTTAAGACGGCGATCGGTGTTTGTCGCATTCTTCTGTTAAGAGACGTCATTGCAAATCCACAGTTGCATTAATTTGTTATTGTGGTACTCGGTGGATACCTTACGGTGCCAACGAAGCCGAGTGGGTGTTGCCCCACACACCCGCCCCGTCCCTTCAGGACAGGGCAGTCAGTTGGACGGGCTCGGATCAGTTGGCCTTGGGGGATCTCCTAGTCAACCCCGAGTATCGCCTCCTTCCCACCCTACCCTATCCCTATCACTCCCATTCGTGGTTACTGTTTGGGTGGCAGCCTCGGCTTGTCACTCTCTGTAGCCACGCAGTTAGGGAACTCGCTGCACAATAAGACTGGCAGCGAGTCTTACAAGCTTAGGGCACACCGATAGGCCTCACCTCTCTGCCTACACCCGGCAGAGAGACCACATTTCACACACCCCCGGGTTAGTCCCACCTGGGGTTGTAGTTAGGCCATTAGGCCCGTTAGGACACGATTGCCGGGAGTTTCTTGCGGATTCTTCTCCCGGTTTCGTGACGCGCAACGAATCCGCCAGGTAGGTTCAACATGTCTACTCCCGTAGCCATGCTAGAGCGTGCCTTGAGCCCCTTCTTCAAAGGAGGCTCGGTGAGTATGGAGGAGCTTTCGAGCTTCCTCATAGCCGCCGCCTCAGATCCCCTATTAGTGAGCAAGTATGCTCAACGCTTTCCAAGCGTTTTCGCGTCTTCCTCGCCCGCGCTTCTCGCCCCTCAGGCACCCGCGCCCGCATCGTCATCGTCTTCGTCACCCGCACCCCGCGCCCCTCAGGCAACCGCGCCTTCCGCGCCGCTGGCCCCTCAGGCACCCGCCCCCTCCGCACCCCGCGCCGCTAAGTCACCCGCCCCCTCCACCTTTCACGCCACTTTGGCGTCCGCGTCCCCCGCCCCTCAGGCTCCCGCCCCCTTCACCCCCGCGCCTACCTTTAAGGCCAAACTTGTGCACCCGGCACCCCCCGCCCCTAAGGCTCAGCGCGCGCCCCGCGCGTCCCCCTCTCGCCGCGTCTCGCCTTCTCGCCGCGTTCCGTCGTCGCGCTCCGACTCCCCCGCGCCTCCCCCTCGCGTCTCGCGATCGAAGTCGCGTAGCCCGGTGAGGCCGGCCTCACCGGGATCGGATTCGGATCGCGCGCTCGGTCCACCGCCGCCCGTAGTTCACCACCCCGCCGCTGTCGCTCACTTCGCTATGTACGAAGTAGACCCACCCGTCCCGGACAGTGAGATGTTGTCCTCCGCGTCGGAGGACGCTATTACTGAGTCCTCCTCCTCTTCGGAGTCTTCCTCCGCCGACGACTTTACGGTCGTTGGTAAGAAGAGGTCGAGGAAAGTTAAAGCCAAGGCCCCTCAGGCTAAGGCTGCCAAGACCGATGTCCCTTTAGCGTCTATCTCCACTTCCGCGCCCGCTTCCACGGACGCGTCCCACCCTCCCGCCCCTCAGGCATCCGAGGGATCTTCGCCCTCTTCGGCCCAGAAGGGTCCGAAAAAGACCACCCCGCCCCCTATCATCCTTCACGAGAAGGGTAAGTGGACAGAAGTGTCCGCGTGGTGCAACGAGCACCGCGTTACCTATTCCAACGCCCGCGCCGTCATGGACGGCATACGCATCTCAGTCCCGACTGTGGGTGACTTCAGGTCACTCACAAAGATGCTGCAGGAGAGAGCCCTGCAGTATCACACTTTCACCCTGCCCGAGGAGACGGTCCTTCGGGCAGTCATCAAGAACGTTCCTGCCGAAATCTCCGCTCAGGAGATCCTCGGCGACCTTCGCGCGCAGGATATACCTGCCCTCGAAGTGCACAGGATGCACCGCGCGACGGGACGTGTACCTTACAACATGGTGTTGGTGGTCGCGGAGAAATCCGTTGCCACCACGCGCAGGCTCTTCAACCTTCGTACTATCTGCCGACTTTCCGGTATCTCAGTGGAACCGCCCCACAAGAATAGTGCCCCCTCTCAGTGCCATCGGTGCCAACTGTACGGGCACTCTCAACGAAACTGTTTCGCGCGGCCCAGGTGCGTCAAGTGCCTCGGCGATCACGCGACAGCGGCCTGTTCTAGACCAAAAGACACCGCGCAGTGTTCGGAGCCCCCGAGCTGCGTGTTGTGCGGTGCTCAAGGGCATCCCGCGAACTATCGCGGGTGCCCGAAGGCACCGAAGTCCAAGCCTAAACCCAAGGCACCCACGTCCAAGGCGGCTAAGCGCACCCCGGCCCGTGCGCCCGCCCCTGTCGCCTCTCACTCTCACACTCCCGCCCCTGTCCCTGTTTCTGCCGAAACTCGGCTCAGCCCCCAGAGGCCTTCGTGCTGGAATCAGCTCCAGCATCAGAGAGCATTCCCTGCCCTCGCCCCTCAGGCAAGGCCCCCGCCTCCGTTGATGGACCTCCCCATCGCTCCACCCCCAGGCTTCCGCCCTCTGAGGCAGACTCCCCCGCATGAGGCCCTTTTGGCCCAGGCGGGCGCACTCCCCGCGTCCATCCGCGACGATCTCGCAGCCTCCATCCGTCTAGCGACCACCATCGACTTCGGTCGTATTCATCAAATGGCGGTCAAAATCCGAGCGTGCAGGGCCACGGACCCTGACACCATCCTCGATATCTACAGGGAGTTCGGCGATCAGATCGCCGCTCTCCGCGCTATCCACGCCGGTTATTAATGGCGGTCCCGAGCGCGAAATCCAAACCCCGACAAATCCGAGTAGGGTTCTTCAACGCTAGAGGCGTTAAACATCAACGAGATGAGATCGCGAGTTTTCTCCGAGACCATCAAGTAGACGTATTTCTTGTACAGGAGACTTTCCTTAAACCATCTGTTAGGAATCCCAACATCGCGAACTACGCCCTGGTCCGCAATGACCGCACTCGAGCTCCACTCGGTGGTACGCTCATTTACTACAAACGGTCCCTGTACTGCACTCCTACGGACCCGCCCCCTCTTTCGCACATGGAGGTTTCAATCTGTCGGCTAGGTATGTCTGGGCATAGGCCCTTATTCATAGTATCGGCATACGTGCCTCCGACCAACCAGACGGCCGACTTGCGGCCGGACCTGGAAGCCCTCTTCGCACTGGGTGACTCCGTCCTTCTGGCGGGCGATCTCAATGCGAAACACGAGGCATGGAACTGCCGCGTGCGTAATCCACGCGGTAGACGCCTAGAAGTCCTATCCTCTTCGTTAGTTTTTGACGTCATCGCTCCGATGACTCCGACTCACTTCCCCGATTTAGTTACGCAAAACCCGGACGTTCTCGACGTGGCCCTCTTGAAAGGCGTCAGCCTCGCGCTCCGCTCGATAGAGGTGGTACAAGAGCTCGATTCCGACCACAGACCAGTGATCATGTCCCTCGGCTCGCGGATAGGTTCCCCTGACGCTGGTCAGCCCACTCCCACCAAGGTGATCACGGATTGGTCTAAGCTTGGGGCCCGCCTCAAGTCGACCAAGTCGTCTCACCTCGATGGCATACCCGATCACCTAGCGTCTCCCGCTGACGCTCTAGGCGCGATCGACTCCCTCACTGAGCACGTGCAGTCTACGGTGAACGAGTGTTCTCGGTCGGTACCTGTGACCGATGACTCTCGCTTCCTACTTCCGGACGATGTACGCGACTTGCTGAGGGAGAAGAACGCTTCCATCCGCGCTTACGATTCCTTCCCATGTGAAGCCAACCGCGCTCGTATGCGTTCCTTGCAGCGTGCTGTAAAGAAACGCATACGAGAGGTTCGGGAGGCCAACTGGGACAGCTTCCTTAGTGATCTTAGACCGAACCATCAGGCTTTTTGGAAACTTCAACGCAAGCTCCGGAGCTGCAGCGAAGCCACGACTCCCCCGCTGAATCGTCCGAATCAGAGCGTCGCCTTTGATGACGACGAGAAGGCGGAATGCCTCGCCGACAGTCTTGAGGCCCAGTGCACTCCCAGCGCCCTTCCGGTCGACCAAGCCCACCTCGCGAGAGTTAACGCCGAAATCGAACGTAGGGCTTCTGTCCCTCCCGTCGAGGATCCGGAACATCCTCTCCCTCCCGTCACCGTTGACGAAGTACGATCCCTGATCAAGGATTTGAACCCTCGTAAAGCCCCCGGCTCAGACGGCATCACTTCCAGAGTGATCAAGCTCTTCCCTCCCCCCCTAGTTATCTTATTGACCTGCATCTTCAATGCGGCTCTAAGTAATAACCTCTTCCCGCAAAGGTGGAAAGAGGCGATAGTTATCGGCATTCCCAAACCGGGTAAACCCAAGTCTGAGCCGACTAGTTACCGCCCCATCAGTTTACTCAAGGTTCTTGGGAAACTGTACGAGCGCATAATTTATTCCCGTCTAATGGACTATGCCGAGTCCAGGAGTCTCATTCCTGACGAGCAGTTCGGTTTTCGAACCGAACACTCGTGTGTGCAGCAAGTCCACCGCATTGTCGAGCATGTCAGCGCTGGCTTTCAGCGCGGGCATCTCACAGGCATGCTGCTGTTCGATGTCGCGAAAGCCTTCGACAAGGTCTGGCACGATGGCTTGATCTTCAAGCTGTACCAGCTGGAGGTGCCGGACCGTCTCGTGCACATCATACGAGACTTTCTGTCGAACCGTACCTTTCGCTATCGCGTCGAGGGGACGTTATCGTCGCCTCACCCGATTCGCGCCGGTGTCCCGCAGGGCTCGGTGCTCTCTCCGCTCCTCTTCTCGCTGTACACTAGCGATATCCCCAAAGGTGGCACTTCCCAGATAGCTTTATATGCCGATGATACGGCCATTCTATACTCGGGCCGTCTGCCCGAGAGCATAGGACGTCACCTCCAGATCGCGGTCAACGCCCTCGGGCAATGGTTCGCGAAATGGAGGATCGAAGTCAACCCCTCTAAGAGCGCAGCCGTACTGTTTTGTAAGAAACGTATAGCACCCGCGCCTCCTCCCCCTATCACCCTTTTCGGCGAACCAATCCCTTGGGAGCGGCAAGCCAAATACCTGGGAATAATCCTTGATCGAAAACTCACGTTTATAGAGCACCTTCGGAAGGTCCGCTCTCGCGCCGCGTTCGCCCTATACCGTCTTCATAGTATTCTAAACGTGCATAGTAAACTATCACTTACTTGTAAGCTGAGAATTTACACAATGTGCGTGAGGCCTATTATGACCTATGGCAGTGTCGTGTTCGCACACCTGTCCGACAGTCGTCTCCGTAGGATGCAAACCCTTCAGAATCGCTTCTTACGCAGGGCCACGGGAGCCCCGTGGTTCGTGCGTAATTCGCAGCTTCACTGCGACCTCAAACTGCCGACCATCAAACAGTTTATGAAACGCGCGTCCGTTAGATTCTTCGATTCCGCCGAATCGCATAGGAACCCCCTCATCGTGGCCGCGTCCCGATACCGACCCTCCGCCATCTCGCGCACTAGGCGCCCAAGGCACGCTCTAACTTATCCCGATGATAGCATTACGCTCCTTCAGGAGGCCTTCAGCCTCACTCAAACTAGCACCACTGCACAAAACCGCCGCCGACACTATCGTGTCCGTCCTCGCCGTCCTCGGCGAGGCCCGTCGCGAGTAGATAATAATAATATAAGTAACGTAACGTAACGTTGCCCTCCCGTCCCTAGCGAATACCGGTCCGAGAGCCGGTCAAACTAGTTTATAAAAGTCCCTAAATAATCAAATCATTGATCCAGCTATCCCTTGCTTTTTGTTTATTTTTTCGATTGCTAGCAACGATCTAAGTCGAGGTCCGAGTCCCGCAGGGGGCGCCCTTAGCTGTCGTTGCTAGCGCAAATTCTTTAATTTGCTCCTGGCTGGAGGCGTTTTTATAGTCTCGCCAACTTAGTCCGGTGAAGCAGTGAAAGCCTCCCTCGAGGCTAACTGCGGCAGTCCTTTTCAAAAAAAAAAAAAAAAAAAAAAAAAAACCCTGTCCGATCCCTGAGAGTATTATTCGGTATCGTACTGCTAACACATATACGTAGCCATTAAATGGATTGGAGATTATTATTTTTCCCCAGTGAAAATAATTAAATAAAAATAAAAACTGATCCAAGGCAACAGCAACACTGACCGCTCCTCAAAGTTCACGTACCTACTACCTACAGTTTTAGGTCAAAGAAGCCGCCTGTGCGAGACGGTGCATGAACTTGCTTTGTCGCATGCCGCCAAACAAACTTACCTATAACGAAATAAACCTAAGCTACGTTATACCTTTACCTACGCGTACGGGTGGCGTACGGCGTAGGTATCAGCTGATATTGGTTTGTGTATATTAGGCGTAGTGATCCGGATTTTATAATTGACTCTCTTTATAAAGAAACAAATAATTGAATTAATTGTAGCCCTGAAAAGGGCTTTTTTATAAAAGCGATTTGCTTTTGGCAATTTACCTACCAACTGACTGCAGATATCATTATTCATCAAAACATTCACTTATTGTTGCTGCACATTTCGGCAATCGTGTTCCACAAGTCCACCAAAACACTAATGCACATTCGTCACCTTTTTACTAAATTTGCACGTACTTTTAACAGCGCACTTGTGTCCGATTTAAGACTTCGATTTCCGAATCACACACCTTTTTTTTTAATACGACACTTGTTCCTCGATTTCCTCGTTGTCTTCTTCTCTCGTGGTCTTCCAGCATCCATGGCATGACTCGTACCCAAGAACACTGCATGTGGTGAACGCGCGGTTATACAGGCGTTGAAAGGCTCACTCCGACGGAACTGTCACATCTGGCGCACCTCATAATTTCTTATTATGATCTTATATCACAATATTAAAATATTCGTGATTGGAATACGATATTGTTTGCGAAACAATAGCGGCACGCGTTACGTACGTCCGATCGAAAGCTATCTCCACGAAAGACTAATTATAGTCGGTAGGTAACCTGGCGGCGGCGGGCCGGCGCGGCGGCGGTATCATCAAAGAGTCGGCGGCTAGTTGAAAGAGTGCCTACAACTCGGCGGTGCCTTTTGTCGGCTTTTGTAATAAAAATAAATAAAAATAAAACGCATTTTGCCATTGGGTGGAGTGTTGTCAGCTTACGAAAATTTCCCATATTCAGTGTTAAATCTCGCAATGATTATAAAAATAAAAAAACAATAACTTTTGGATTTAACGAGTTACAATTTTATAACATTTTTTTTTATACGTATGTTGTACCACGGATACGCCTTTATTGGATCGGACAGGGTTTTTGTTACATACTGTATAGGGCTTTATAGACCACGAAGTGGGATCACTCGTCATTCGTACGTACAGCGACGCGCACGCGTTGTTGTATATTTCTTTTGTTGTGTGTGCTTGTAAGTTTTAATAAAACATGTCTGGTCGCGGTAAAGGCGGTAAGGTAAAGGGGAAGGCAAAGTCCCGCTCCAACCGCGCTGGTCTCCAGTTCCCCGTCGGACGTATACATAGACTGCTTCGCAACGGAAACTACGCCGAGCGTGTCGGTGCCGGAGCCCCTGTCTACTTAGCCGCCGTCATGGAGTACCTTGCTGCCGAGGTCCTCGAGTTGGCGGGTAACGCGGCGAGGGACAACAAGAAGACCAGGATCATTCCGCGTCATCTGCAGTTGGCCATCCGTAACGACGAGGAGTTGAACAAGCTGCTCTCGGGTGTGACCATCGCTCAAGGTGGTGTACTGCCTAACATTCAGGCCGTGCTACTGCCCAAGAAGACCGAAAAGAAAGCTTAAGCGCGCATCGTTACCGTTTCGCGCGCGCACAGAGCGCGTTCGGTGTGTGTGTGGTGAAGCGGTAGTGCAAGCGTATGTCGATATTATTCATGATGATACGTATGCATCGTTTTATGTGTGCGTTTATGTAAAATTGTGTTTTAAATGTCGATTAATGCGCTCTGCACTACTCTCTGCTCGTCGTTGTACCGACCAAACAAAAGGCCCTTTTCAGGGCCACAATATGTGTACCGGACGGACGGTCTATCGTCGACTACCATGTTCCGAGAGAGAGACAGCACTATACTATAGGCGTCGACGAGCCGTTCACGCCCCTGCACCTGTAGGTTCGCGTACACGTAGGTTGCTGAAGAATTCTTCTATGTGGGTAGGTGATGATGATGACGACGGTGGATCCCGAAGAGTTATGCGGCGTGCATACTTGCTATGCGTGTGGTCCGTTACAGGTACCCTATCATACTGCGCACGACGACGGCAG
The DNA here is from genome assembly GCA_950381575.1 of Plusia festucae. Lineage (NCBI taxonomy): Eukaryota > Metazoa > Arthropoda > Insecta > Lepidoptera > Noctuidae > Plusia > Plusia festucae. Next base: position 4,002,209 of record OX494457.1, read on the forward strand.
GGCCACTTCTTATATGGCGACCGTGGGGTCGATTCCTCACATCGGGAGATTAAATAAAACACACTACTTCCGGTACCCGAAGGCTTGAGGTTTCTGCTCACTCCATTGTTCCCTAGGCTTGAAGAGGCTGGTAGACCGCTATCTGCTTGCTACGACTATGCCTTGTTTCGGCCTCGGTCAGGTACCTCCAAACTTTACCGAAACGAGAGCCGCAGAAACCTCGCACTTTTCGTGTTTATTTTTCTCTATAAATTACATACATTTTTGTCTGTAACTTTAAAACTATTAGGGTTAGGTTGATGGGACATACCTCGCAGGATAGGTAATTAGATCACCTATCCATTGCTATATGCCTCATCAACCTTACCCTCGCCCTTAGGGCACCTTTATATAAAAAACTGGGCCAACACAGTCACTTTTTCCTGTTCCCGCCACTTTCATATCTAATATTTTCTAAACTATAAGACCTAGGTCTACAACTATTGTGGGGGTCGATAGGTGACTGTGTTGGCTATAAATAAAAAACAAAGGAACTATATTTTATTATTTACAGTGTACCTAAATTATGACTAAGACCTAGGAACTAGAAATTTTATATAAAACTGTGTTTTTCTATTAACCTATAGGGTTAAGGTTGATGAGACATACATCTCCGGATAGGCAATTAAATTACCTATCCATTGATATACGTCTCAACAACCTACCCATCGCCGTTAGGCACCTATACGAAATCTAGACCAAAACTGTCGCCTCAGTCGGTTCCCTCCACTTTGACACTGAATAACTATTAAACTATAAGACCTAGGTCTATAACTATTTTGGGAACTGATAGGCTACAGTTTTGGCTATACAATAAAACCCAAGTTATTTAAATTTTATTAAAAACAAATGAGATACATTATGTTACAAAAATGTAAACACAAAAAACTTACAATGTTGCTTTGTTTACTAATTACAAATATTAAAGAAATAACTATATATGAGTTTACTATATGTTTAAATACATTTCTAAGTATATTTCGGCCAACCTTAATATAATTTAAGCATTATAAACACCAAAAATCGAAATTGTTGTACATTGTGTGAATATAAAACTACCCACCGAAACTGTGATAATTTTAACATTTTATAAATCAAACTACCGGCACTAAACACGACTTTAACTATTAAACAACATCAATTTAAAACATGATTTACTTACTATATAGACCCTTTAAGGGCTGTTATTGGCGTTTTCTATTGTCCCGCTGGCATCACACACGAGTTTTAAACTATAGTCTTTATCTATTAACACTATATGAACACTTTAACGATTGTCACAACTACACTGTTTATTCACTGTAAGGGCCCGTCGCGAACATACTCCCGCCGTGCAGCAGCGCGTTGACGCGAAGCGGAGCGGTGCTGCAGAAAGATCGGTGAGCGACGCTATTTCGGCAGAGGAACCAGCTTCTTTGCAGGTCGTTTCAGGATGCCCGCTGTCGTCCGCACCTCGGCCGTCCTCACTTGTCCGTCGGCGCCTGGGTAGACGGCGACGATTCTTCCTCGCGGCCAAGTGTTACGTGGTAGTTGGCCGTCGGCGATGAGGACGGGGTCCCCGACTTCTAAATTGAGCCCCGTGCCATGGGGCTCCCGCCGGTACTGTAGCTCGGGGAGGTACTCGCGCACCCAGCGGCGCCAGAACTCGTCGGCTAATATTTGGGCGCGCCGCCAGTGCTTTCTGCTGTCGAGGTCGGACTCGTTGAAATCGCCGAGAGAGGGGAGTCTTGCGGAGCCTCCGAATAGGAGGTGATTCGGAGTGATGGCTTCGTCGTCTTCGGCGTCGACGGAGACGTGCGTGAGAGGCCGATTGTTTACGGTGTACTCAGCCTCACACAGCAACGTTGCTAGGACTTCTTCGTGTGGGTGTTTTTCGTGAAGTATGGTGTATAGAGTGTTCTTCACGCATCTGACGAGGCGCTCCCATGCGCCTCCCATGAAGGGTGCTGACGGGGTGATGAAGTGCCACACGATCCCGCGACTGTTTGCCTCACTTCTGACGGCCTCCCTCATCTCTTTATCGGCGCCGTGCATGTTGGTGCCGTTGTCTGAGTATATTTCAGTGGGGCACCCTCGGCGCGCGGCGAATCTCCTCAGCGCCAATATTGCGGAGTCAGCGCTGAGACTAGCGGCGATCTCCAGGTGTACTGCTCTGGAGGTGAGACACGTGAACAGAGCCACGTATCGCTTCTGGTGCTGTCTTCCTACGGTGACGGAGAGCGGGCCGAAGTAATCGAGACCCGTGAACGTGAACGGTCTATGATTATGCGCGAGACGCGCTTTCGGTAGGTCGCCAGTGGCTGGCTCTGGCGGCTGTGCTTTTCTTATTCTGCATGGCAGACATTGACTAATTACTATTTTCGTGTTCGGTCGCAGGCGGAGAACCCAGTAGTGTTGGCGTACTTCATTGATCACCAACTCTGTGCCACTGTGATGTAGGGCTCTATGTGTCCATTCTATATACAATCTTGTGATGCGATGATCGCCGTCTAATATTGGCGGTTTCTTAATCTTCTCGGATATGTCGTCTGTGGCGGCTATACGGCTTCGTAGAGTGATCGTGTCGTTGATCATCTCTATGGCCAACGAATGTAGGCGGCTGTCTTTGGCGACACCTCCCCCGCGCCGGAGCTCTCGGAGGTCGGCGCCTGAAGGAGTCCTCTTGTACCGCCTTCACAAGAAGGTCCTCAGCGCAGCGGATGTGTTTTGCGGGGAGAAGCACGAAGTTCCGAGAGTCGGCGGCAGGGCGAGGTGCGGCCCTTCCCGACATGGTGGACTTCTGCTTCTTTTTATGGCGACGCCAATCTGGAGCCTTCTCTGTATTCTTTGTTGTTCTGTTGTGTAGAACCTGACCCTTGGGTTGCCGGCACAAGGGTATAAACTGTTGGACTCTCGTTGTCGAACGTTGGAGTCGCTTCCTCTTTGAATTTCTATTCGGATCTGGGATGGCTTCTGACATCTTCTGTGTTTGACAAGTTACTATTTCTGTTACTGTTAAGATACGTTCTTCTTCTGTATCTCTTGCTTTAGTCTCTGGACTCCGATTGAGCTTCTTTTCTATTGACGCAAGTCTCTTTGTTGCGTTTTCATAACTATCAGGCATGACAAAATCTTCATTCTTCCAGAGGAGAGCCGTTTCTATATGACCATCTTCTAACTGTTTCGCACTCTTCTCCAGTATATCTGGTGCCTGTTTCTGTGGATCTGTGTTCGAACGACGTGGCTTGACTATACGGGATTTGAGAGCAGAGTGTTCTTTCAGCTGCGCTTCTATATTTTCTTCCTGTGGCGACTGCTGATTGACGAAATGTACACTTTGATCAAGTGTTTGCGAGTGCGCGCCATGTAACACCCATCCCAGTGGTGTCAGTGACGCGACGGGTTGATGACTGGGTCCTCTTCTTATGGCACTAGCGACGAGGAGATGCCAATTGTCCTGTCCTATGAGCACCTTTGGTACTCCGGTGTTGTAGGTGAGCTTCTTGCTTATGTCTCGGAGGTGTTCACATTCTTTGAGATCTTCCTCGCTCACTTTCTGTGGCGACAGGTGTAGCCCGGGAACAGTGCGTGCACACAAGGGTATCTGTTTACCCGCTGCGTTCTTCATGGTTATGTTAACGCGTCTTGAGTTGTGCACGTCTATCGCAGTGTCCCCGATAACTCGAATGGTGAAGGGGTCCAGCTTTCCTTCAACGCCGATCTTGTTCGCTATGTCTTCATCTATGAGGGAGATTGTTGACCCATCATCGAGCAATGCGAATGTGGAGGCTTCTCCCGCCGGTCCGACTATCTGTACAGGAACTATTTTCAAATACGCTTGAGTGTTCGTATTTAAACTTGAGCTTGCGACTGTTTCTTCTCTCGGTCCTTCTTTCTTCTTCTTGTCATGATGCAGAAGCTGGTGATGAGTGGCGGTACAACCTCGTATATCGCACTTCTTGGGCTTGCACGAGTGTTCGTAGCGGCGTATGCGTAGACATCGGAAGCATAGTCCGTGCTTCTTTGCCAGCTCCCATCTCTTGTCTGAGTTGGCTTCGCGGAATGTCTTGCAGTCTAATGTGAAGTGCCCTTCGTGGCCGCAGATTCTGCATCTTGAAGTGTATTTAGAGGCCGGAGTGTACGCAGAAGTGTGCCTCTCTGTTGCGGTGTTTGTCCATTGAAAGACACGACGAGTCGGTTGGCCTTCATTTATGTGTTCAGCTGGCGCGAAAGCACTGCAGAAGCGCGCGTACTCCGTGACGAATTCACTAAAACTGTTGAGGTCCGGTCTTGAATTGTACTTCTCTGTGTATGTCCGGTACCACTGTACGCGCAGGGAGTTCGGCAGCTTCTCTGTGAGTACTCGTAGCAGCTCCGCATTCATTAAGTAGTGATCTTTCTTCAATGCTTGAAGTGTAACTATGCTGCTTCTGATCTTGCTTGCGAAGTTGCATATGTCTTTCGGTGCTTCTGTGCAACGTTGCAAAGTTCGCAGCTTATCTGTTTCAGCTTGAGCGATGGAGTCGGGTCGGCCGAATTGAAGTTCCAGTTCCTTCATTATGTCGTCCGGTCTTGCGTGTGCGATGAGTTCTGAACTAACTATTTCTAATGCTCTTCCCTTGAGACTTTTTCTAAGTCTTGCTGTATTTTCCACGTCGTTGAAATATCTTCTTGTGGTGTCGTATATCGCACGGAACGACAGCCACTCTGTATGCGCCCCGCTGAATGTCGGCAGAGTCATGATGACTTTTGAAACCGCTGGATGAGGCGAAGTAAACGAAGTGTCCAGAGGCTTCCTGTCAGCGAGCGCAGCTATTGCGGAAGTGAGTTCGGTGATTAACGGCCTCAGCGAATCACTTCCCGGTTGATGAGCTTCCTTCTTCTTCGGATTGTCATCTTCTATGTTGACACGTTCTGTGTCCGGAAGGGTGACACGAAGTGTGTCCGAAAGGGTGACACGTTCTGTGTCCTGTAGGGTGACACGCTGGGTGTCCTGTTGGGTGACCCGATGTGTGTCCGAAAGGGTGACACGTTCTGTGTCCTGTAGGGTGACACGCTGGGTGTCCTGTCGGGTGACACGATGTGTGTCCGGAAGGGTGACACGTTCTGTGTCCTGTAGGGTGACACGCTGGGTGTCCGGAAGGGTGACACGTTCTGTGTCCTGTAGGGTGACACGCTGGGTGTCCGGAAGGGTGACACGTTCTGTGTCCTGTAGGGTGACACGCTGGGTGTCCGGAAGGGTGACACGTTCTGTGTCCTGTACCCCGATGGCCAAGTCGGTTCTTCTCCCGATGTTGGCTTCTATTTCAGGTTGCGGTTCCGGGGCTTCTTCCAACCACGAACGAACATATTCACTTCTTGACTGTCTATCTTCGTCGTAGTCGTCACTATAAGCCTCTTCTTCAGCCTTCTGTAATGCTAACTGTGCTAACTGTAATTTAATCTTCAATAAATCTTCCCGAGCTTTCAGTATTTTTCTATGTGACTGATTGGTTGCTACTGAGCGTCCTTCGCGTTCCTTCGTTGGCTTTTCTTTTCTATTAAAGTCTTCCATACTGCAGGGCTTGCGTGTTTCTGTCTTCTGTGTAGGGTGTGATTCCTGTTCAGGGTTGTTTTCAGGTTGACGGAGTCCCTTTGGTTCGCTTGGTGCGTCTTGTTGTACTGTTGAAGTCGAGGTCCCCTCCGCGGGTGGCGGGGGGGGTACTTGAATATTCGCACTACCCGCAGTTGTTGACGGTGAACGCGGCGGCAACTGGTGAACGATAGGTGTGCTTGATAGGTCCGCATCCAAGTCGACAATCCACCCCACCGGAGCCTTTCCTTTGGATCGCGTAATAGGCATCTTGAATTTTCTATATGTTGTTTTTCAGTCGTAAGCCTTCAGTTGTAAGTTTTCAGACGTTAATCTTCAGTAGCAATTCTTCAATCAAAACTCTTCAGTCATCAGTCATCAGTCCATAAGTCTTCAGTCTTCAGCTTCAGTCTTCAGTCTTCAGCTTCAGTCTTCAGTCTTCAGCTTCAGTCTTCAGCTTCAGTCTTCAGCTTCAGTCTTCAGCTTCAGTCTTCAGTCTTCAGTAGTTACGCTTCATACGTCAGTCTTCAATAATAACTCTTCAGAAGTCAGTCTTCAGGCGTAACTCTTCAGTCATCGGTTTTCAGGCTTCAGGCTTCAGACGACTTCAGGCGACTATAACTCTTCAGCAGTTCTCGCGATCCGGCTCGAAGGACCATAAAATGTACCGGACGGACGGTCTATCGTCGACTACCATGTTCCGAGAGAGAGACAGCACTATACTATAGGCGTCGACGAGCCGTTCACGCCCCTGCACCTGTAGGTTCGCGTACACGTAGGTTGCTGAAGAATTCTTCTATGTGGGTAGGTGATGATGATGACGACGGTGGATCCCGAAGAGTTATGCGGCGTGCATACTTGCTATGCGTGTGGTCCGTTACAGGTACCCTATCATACTGCGCACGACGACGGCAGGGCCACTTCTTATATGGCGACCGTGGGGTCGATTCCTCACATCGGGAGATTAAATAAAACACACTACTTCCGGTACCCGAAGGCTTGAGGTTTCTGCTCACTCCATTGTTCCCTAGGCTTGAAGAGGCTGGTAGACCGCTATCTGCTTGCTACGACTATGCCTTGTTTCGGCCTCGGTCAGGTACCTCCAAACTTTACCGAAACGAGAGCCGCAGAAACCTCGCACTTTTCGTGTTTATTTTTCTCTATAAATTACATACATTTTTGTCTGTAACTTTAAGTGCTAGTTCATATGGACGCGCGGAGCCGCGCGGAACTTTCGACCGCGCGGTACAAGATCGAAGTAAACAGCTAGTATTGTCTACATGACCGCGCGGTACCGCGCGGTACCGCGCGGCGCGCTCCGACCCGCGCGCTAGTTCTTGAACCGCGCGGCACGGCGCGTTTCAAGTTCTACAAACTTGTACCGACCTGTTCAGTTGATCCGCGCGTGTTGAGACGGATAGACACATAGATTCAAGAAAAAATGATCACCGAAGGAGACGACATTGTATCTATCGATTTGCTTATCGACGAGATTGAAAAAAGAGAAGCTATCTGGAATATTAACTCCAAGGAATATTCGAATAAAATAATAAAAAGAAGATCTTGGGAAGAATTAGTTTTAATTTTCTGCAGTAATAATGATTCTGAAGAAAAAAAGAAAAACTTAGGTAAGTTACAATCGTATGTATAATCGTAATCCTAACTATCCTAACTAATATTATAAATGCGAAAGTAACTCGGTATAAAATCCATAAGCAAATTGCCTCCTCCACGTCCATTCTTAAGCAATGTTGATGCCAGACTACCGCGCATACATTTGCCGTCATGTGAATGCTCTTACCGCGCGGCTCCGCGCGGGTCCGCGCGGTCATATGAACTTACACTAAAACTATTAGGGTTAGGTTGATGGGACATACCTCGCAGGATAGGTAATTAGATCACCTATCCATTGCTATATGCCTCATCAACCTTACCCTCGCCCTTAGGGCACCTTTATATAAAAAACTGGGCCAACACAGTCACTTTTTCCTGTTCCCGCCACTTTCATATCTAATATTTTCTAAACTATAAGACCTAGGTCTACAACTATTGTGGGGGTCGATAGGTGACTGTGTTGGCTATAAATAAAAAACAAAGGAACTATATTTTATTATTTACAGTGTACCTAAATTATGACTAAGACCTAGGAACTAGAAATTTTATATAAAACTGTGTTTTTCTATTAACCTATAGGGTTAAGGTTGATGAGACATACATCTCCGGATAGGCAATTAAATTACCTATCCATTGATATACGTCTCAACAACCTACCCATCGCCGTTAGGCACCTATACGAAATCTAGACCAAAACTGTCGCCTCAGTCGGTTCCCTCCACTTTGACACTGAATAACTATTAAACTATAAGACCTAGGTCTATAACTATTTTGGGAACTGATAGGCTACAGTTTTGGCTATACAATAAAACCCAAGTTATTTAAATTTTATTAAAAACAAATGAGATACATTATGTTACAAAAATGTAAACACAAAAAACTTACAATGTTGCTTTGTTTACTAATTACAAATATTAAAGAAATAACTATATATGAGTTTACTATATGTTTAAATACATTTCTAAGTATATTTCGGCCAACCTTAATATAATTTAAGCATTATAAACACCAAAAATCGAAATTGTTGTACATTGTGTGAATATAAAACTACCCACCGAAACTGTGATAATTTTAACATTTTATAAATCAAACTACCGGCACTAAACACGACTTTAACTATTAAACAACATCAATTTAAAACATGATTTACTTACTATATAGACCCTTTAAGGGCTGTTATTGGCGTTTTCTATTGTCCCGCTGGCATCACACACGAGTTTTAAACTATAGTCTTTATCTATTAACACTATATGAACACTTTAACGATTGTCACAACTACACTGTTTATTCACTGTAAGGGCCCGTCGCGAACATACTCCCGCCGTGCAGCAGCGCGTTGACGCGAAGCGGAGCGGTGCTGCAGAAAGATCGGTGAGCGACGCTATTTCGGCAGAGGAACCAGCTTCTTTGCAGGTCGTTTCAGGATGCCCGCTGTCGTCCGCACCTCGGCCGTCCTCACTTGTCCGTCGGCGCCTGGGTAGACGGCGACGATTCTTCCTCGCGGCCAAGTGTTACGTGGTAGTTGGCCGTCGGCGATGAGGACGGGGTCCCCGACTTCTAAATTGAGCCCCGTGCCATGGGGCTCCCGCCGGTACTGTAGCTCGGGGAGGTACTCGCGCACCCAGCGGCGCCAGAACTCGTCGGCTAATATTTGGGCGCGCCGCCAGTGCTTTCTGCTGTCGAGGTCGGACTCGTTGAAATCGCCGAGAGAGGGGAGTCTTGCGGAGCCTCCGAATAGGAGGTGATTCGGAGTGATGGCTTCGTCGTCTTCGGCGTCGACGGAGACGTGCGTGAGAGGCCGATTGTTTACGGTGTACTCAGCCTCACACAGCAACGTTGCTAGGACTTCTTCGTGTGGGTGTTTTTCGTGAAGTATGGTGTATAGAGTGTTCTTCACGCATCTGACGAGGCGCTCCCATGCGCCTCCCATGAAGGGTGCTGACGGGGTGATGAAGTGCCACACGATCCCGCGACTGTTTGCCTCACTTCTGACGGCCTCCCTCATCTCTTTATCGGCGCCGTGCATGTTGGTGCCGTTGTCTGAGTATATTTCAGTGGGGCACCCTCGGCGCGCGGCGAATCTCCTCAGCGCCAATATTGCGGAGTCAGCGCTGAGACTAGCGGCGATCTCCAGGTGTACTGCTCTGGAGGTGAGACACGTGAACAGAGCCACGTATCGCTTCTGGTGCTGTCTTCCTACGGTGACGGAGAGCGGGCCGAAGTAATCGAGACCCGTGAACGTGAACGGTCTATGATTATGCGCGAGACGCGCTTTCGGTAGGTCGCCAGTGGCTGGCTCTGGCGGCTGTGCTTTTCTTATTCTGCATGGCAGACATTGACTAATTACTATTTTCGTGTTCGGTCGCAGGCGGAGAACCCAGTAGTGTTGGCGTACTTCATTGATCACCAACTCTGTGCCACTGTGATGTAGGGCTCTATGTGTCCATTCTATATACAATCTTGTGATGCGATGATCGCCGTCTAATATTGGCGGTTTCTTAATCTTCTCGGATATGTCGTCTGTGGCGGCTATACGGCTTCGTAGAGTGATCGTGTCGTTGATCATCTCTATGGCCAACGAATGTAGGCGGCTGTCTTTGGCGACACCTCCCCCGCGCCGGAGCTCTCGGAGGTCGGCGCCTGAAGGAGTCCTCTTGTACCGCCTTCACAAGAAGGTCCTCAGCGCAGCGGATGTGTTTTGCGGGGAGAAGCACGAAGTTCCGAGAGTCGGCGGCAGGGCGAGGTGCGGCCCTTCCCGACATGGTGGACTTCTGCTTCTTTTTATGGCGACGCCAATCTGGAGCCTTCTCTGTATTCTTTGTTGTTCTGTTGTGTAGAACCTGACCCTTGGGTTGCCGGCACAAGGGTATAAACTGTTGGACTCTCGTTGTCGAACGTTGGAGTCGCTTCCTCTTTGAATTTCTATTCGGATCTGGGATGGCTTCTGACATCTTCTGTGTTTGACAAGTTACTATTTCTGTTACTGTTAAGATACGTTCTTCTTCTGTATCTCTTGCTTTAGTCTCTGGACTCCGATTGAGCTTCTTTTCTATTGACGCAAGTCTCTTTGTTGCGTTTTCATAACTATCAGGCATGACAAAATCTTCATTCTTCCAGAGGAGAGCCGTTTCTATATGACCATCTTCTAACTGTTTCGCACTCTTCTCCAGTATATCTGGTGCCTGTTTCTGTGGATCTGTGTTCGAACGACGTGGCTTGACTATACGGGATTTGAGAGCAGAGTGTTCTTTCAGCTGCGCTTCTATATTTTCTTCCTGTGGCGACTGCTGATTGACGAAATGTACACTTTGATCAAGTGTTTGCGAGTGCGCGCCATGTAACACCCATCCCAGTGGTGTCAGTGACGCGACGGGTTGATGACTGGGTCCTCTTCTTATGGCACTAGCGACGAGGAGATGCCAATTGTCCTGTCCTATGAGCACCTTTGGTACTCCGGTGTTGTAGGTGAGCTTCTTGCTTATGTCTCGGAGGTGTTCACATTCTTTGAGATCTTCCTCGCTCACTTTCTGTGGCGACAGGTGTAGCCCGGGAACAGTGCGTGCACACAAGGGTATCTGTTTACCCGCTGCGTTCTTCATGGTTATGTTAACGCGTCTTGAGTTGTGCACGTCTATCGCAGTGTCCCCGATAACTCGAATGGTGAAGGGGTCCAGCTTTCCTTCAACGCCGATCTTGTTCGCTATGTCTTCATCTATGAGGGAGATTGTTGACCCATCATCGAGCAATGCGAATGTGGAGGCTTCTCCCGCCGGTCCGACTATCTGTACAGGAACTATTTTCAAATACGCTTGAGTGTTCGTATTTAAACTTGAGCTTGCGACTGTTTCTTCTCTCGGTCCTTCTTTCTTCTTCTTGTCATGATGCAGAAGCTGGTGATGAGTGGCGGTACAACCTCGTATATCGCACTTCTTGGGCTTGCACGAGTGTTCGTAGCGGCGTATGCGTAGACATCGGAAGCATAGTCCGTGCTTCTTTGCCAGCTCCCATCTCTTGTCTGAGTTGGCTTCGCGGAATGTCTTGCAGTCTAATGTGAAGTGCCCTTCGTGGCCGCAGATTCTGCATCTTGAAGTGTATTTAGAGGCCGGAGTGTACGCAGAAGTGTGCCTCTCTGTTGCGGTGTTTGTCCATTGAAAGACACGACGAGTCGGTTGGCCTTCATTTATGTGTTCAGCTGGCGCGAAAGCACTGCAGAAGCGCGCGTACTCCGTGACGAATTCACTAAAACTGTTGAGGTCCGGTCTTGAATTGTACTTCTCTGTGTATGTCCGGTACCACTGTACGCGCAGGGAGTTCGGCAGCTTCTCTGTGAGTACTCGTAGCAGCTCCGCATTCATTAAGTAGTGATCTTTCTTCAATGCTTGAAGTGTAACTATGCTGCTTCTGATCTTGCTTGCGAAGTTGCATATGTCTTTCGGTGCTTCTGTGCAACGTTGCAAAGTTCGCAGCTTATCTGTTTCAGCTTGAGCGATGGAGTCGGGTCGGCCGAATTGAAGTTCCAGTTCCTTCATTATGTCGTCCGGTCTTGCGTGTGCGATGAGTTCTGAACTAACTATTTCTAATGCTCTTCCCTTGAGACTTTTTCTAAGTCTTGCTGTATTTTCCACGTCGTTGAAATATCTTCTTGTGGTGTCGTATATCGCACGGAACGACAGCCACTCTGTATGCGCCCCGCTGAATGTCGGCAGAGTCATGATGACTTTTGAAACCGCTGGATGAGGCGAAGTAAACGAAGTGTCCAGAGGCTTCCTGTCAGCGAGCGCAGCTATTGCGGAAGTGAGTTCGGTGATTAACGGCCTCAGCGAATCACTTCCCGGTTGATGAGCTTCCTTCTTCTTCGGATTGTCATCTTCTATGTTGACACGTTCTGTGTCCGGAAGGGTGACACGAAGTGTGTCCGAAAGGGTGACACGTTCTGTGTCCTGTAGGGTGACACGCTGGGTGTCCTGTTGGGTGACCCGATGTGTGTCCGAAAGGGTGACACGTTCTGTGTCCTGTAGGGTGACACGCTGGGTGTCCTGTCGGGTGACACGATGTGTGTCCGGAAGGGTGACACGTTCTGTGTCCTGTAGGGTGACACGCTGGGTGTCCGGAAGGGTGACACGTTCTGTGTCCTGTAGGGTGACACGCTGGGTGTCCGGAAGGGTGACACGTTCTGTGTCCTGTAGGGTGACACGCTGGGTGTCCGGAAGGGTGACACGTTCTGTGTCCTGTACCCCGATGGCCAAGTCGGTTCTTCTCCCGATGTTGGCTTCTATTTCAGGTTGCGGTTCCGGGGCTTCTTCCAACCACGAACGAACATATTCACTTCTTGACTGTCTATCTTCGTCGTAGTCGTCACTATAAGCCTCTTCTTCAGCCTTCTGTAATGCTAACTGTGCTAACTGTAATTTAATCTTCAATAAATCTTCCCGAGCTTTCAGTATTTTTCTATGTGACTGATTGGTTGCTACTGAGCGTCCTTCGCGTTCCTTCGTTGGCTTTTCTTTTCTATTAAAGTCTTCCATACTGCAGGGCTTGCGTGTTTCTGTCTTCTGTGTAGGGTGTGATTCCTGTTCAGGGTTGTTTTCAGGTTGACGGAGTCCCTTTGGTTCGCTTGGTGCGTCTTGTTGTACTGTTGAAGTCGAGGTCCCCTCCGCGGGTGGCGGGGGGGGTACTTGAATATTCGCACTACCCGCAGTTGTTGACGGTGAACGCGGCGGCAACTGGTGAACGATAGGTGTGCTTGATAGGTCCGCATCCAAGTCGACAATCCACCCCACCGGAGCCTTTCCTTTGGATCGCGTAATAGGCATCTTGAATTTTCTATATGTTGTTTTTCAGTCGTAAGCCTTCAGTTGTAAGTTTTCAGACGTTAATCTTCAGTAGCAATTCTTCAATCAAAACTCTTCAGTCATCAGTCATCAGTCCATAAGTCTTCAGTCTTCAGCTTCAGTCTTCAGTCTTCAGCTTCAGTCTTCAGTCTTCAGCTTCAGTCTTCAGCTTCAGTCTTCAGCTTCAGTCTTCAGCTTCAGTCTTCAGTCTTCAGTAGTTACGCTTCATACGTCAGTCTTCAATAATAACTCTTCAGAAGTCAGTCTTCAGGCGTAACTCTTCAGTCATCGGTTTTCAGGCTTCAGGCTTCAGACGACTTCAGGCGACTATAACTCTTCAGCAGTTCTCGCGATCCGGCTCGAAGGACCATAAAATGTACCGGACGGACGGTCTATCGTCGACTACCATGTTCCGAGAGAGAGACAGCACTATACTATAGGCGTCGACGAGCCGTTCACGCCCCTGCACCTGTAGGTTCGCGTACACGTAGGTTGCTGAAGAATTCTTCTATGTGGGTAGGTGATGATGATGACGACGGTGGATCCCGAAGAGTTATGCGGCGTGCATACTTGCTATGCGTGTGGTCCGTTACAGGTACCCTATCATACTGCGCACGACGACGGCAGGGCCACTTCTTATATGGCGACCGTGGGGTCGATTCCTCACATCGGGAGATTAAATAAAACACACTACTTCCGGTACCCGAAGGCTTGAGGTTTCTGCTCACTCCATTGTTCCCTAGGCTTGAAGAGGCTGGTAGACCGCTATCTGCTTGCTACGACTATGCCTTGTTTCGGCCTCGGTCAGGTACCTCCAAACTTTACCGAAACGAGAGCCGCAGAAACCTCGCACTTTTCGTGTTTATTTTTCTCTATAAATTACATACATTTTTGTCTGTAACTTTAAAACTATTAGGGTTAGGTTGATGGGACATACCTCGCAGGATAGGTAATTAGATCACCTATCCATTGCTATATGCCTCATCAACCTTACCCTCGCCCTTAGGGCACCTTTATATAAAAAACTGGGCCAACACAGTCACTTTTTCCTGTTCCCGCCACTTTCATATCTAATATTTTCTAAACTATAAGACCTAGGTCTACAACTATTGTGGGGGTCGATAGGTGACTGTGTTGGCTATAAATAAAAAACAAAGGAACTATATTTTATTATTTACAGTGTACCTAAATTATGACTAAGACCTAGGAACTAGAAATTTTATATAAAACTGTGTTTTTCTATTAACCTATAGGGTTAAGGTTGATGAGACATACATCTCCGGATAGGCAATTAAATTACCTATCCATTGATATACGTCTCAACAACCTACCCATCGCCGTTAGGCACCTATACGAAATCTAGACCAAAACTGTCGCCTCAGTCGGTTCCCTCCACTTTGACACTGAATAACTATTAAACTATAAGACCTAGGTCTATAACTATTTTGGGAACTGATAGGCTACAGTTTTGGCTATACAATAAAACCCAAGTTATTTAAATTTTATTAAAAACAAATGAGATACATTATGTTACAAAAATGTAAACACAAAAAACTTACAATGTTGCTTTGTTTACTAATTACAAATATTAAAGAAATAACTATATATGAGTTTACTATATGTTTAAATACATTTCTAAGTATATTTCGGCCAACCTTAATATAATTTAAGCATTATAAACACCAAAAATCGAAATTGTTGTACATTGTGTGAATATAAAACTACCCACCGAAACTGTGATAATTTTAACATTTTATAAATCAAACTACCGGCACTAAACACGACTTTAACTATTAAACAACATCAATTTAAAACATGATTTACTTACTATATAGACCCTTTAAGGGCTGTTATTGGCGTTTTCTATTGTCCCGCTGGCATCACACACGAGTTTTAAACTATAGTCTTTATCTATTAACACTATATGAACACTTTAACGATTGTCACAACTACACTGTTTATTCACTGTAAGGGCCCGTCGCGAACAATATGATTCGTGTCGAAAATTATACAAGACCGTTTCTTAAGTGAGAGTCTCGTCTTTCACCATTCGTCCCGTCCCGTCACCGATGTTCGATGTCAACCTAATATAAAAGATATAATAATAATAATAATGGAGGTTCTAAAAAATGGTAAATTCGTTACGTTCTATAAACGTACGGTCTCTACCACCTATAAAAATGCGCTGTTCTTATTTGCATTCTTCTTATTTTCATAAATACATTATTAGGTAAGTTGTAGCCTAAAATAATAATTATGATACTAGTACATACCGTAGTAGTATATTATTCTACTAGGTACCTACTCCTCTACACAGATCATCATAATAATAATTGTCATACATTTATAATACAGGTACACAACACGTCATGTACTTACATAGTAAATAGGAAAATATAATTATAATGAACTCGCTCGTTTTAACTGGGTAAATAATTACGATGGAGGAGACAGATTAATTATGTAAGTAGGTACCTACCTACCTACCTACCTAGTTAGTTAGTTATTTAAATTAATCTAACATAATTTTTGTATTCACTAATAAATAATATAATTATTACATATTAAATACCTAACGTTATTAAGTAAGTACCACAGAGGTCCGTCCGAACATAATCACCCCCCCCTCTCTACCCTCCCCTCCCCTCTCTATCCTCCTCTCCCCCCTCCCCCCCTTCGCCCCGTCTCCCACCTCTCCCCGCGAACTCGATAAACTTCGCCACGATTGGTCCGACGCGGCGGTCGAGCAGGGTACGTCTGCCGCTAAGCTAAACAGTCGGCGTCGATAAATACGCGTTCACGAACTACCAATTTTTTATTCATACCACAGCCACGGCCGGACGTGTACGTACGCTCTGATTATTAATTCGTTTAACAACTTTTGTGTGTAAGCTACTCTTTTCGATATGCCGCCCAAGACTAGCGGAAAGGCCGCCAAGAAATCTGGCAAAGCCCAGAAGAATATATCGAAGACTGACAAGAAGAAGAAGAAGCACAAGAGGAAGGAGAGTTACGCCATCTACATCTACAAGGTCCTCAAGCAGGTGCACCCCGACACCGGTATCTCCAGTAAAGCCATGTCCATCATGAACTCCTTCGTGAACGACATCTTCGAGCGTATCGCCGCCGAGGCGTCGCGTCTCGCCCACTACAACAAGAGATCGACCATCACGTCCAGGGAGGTCCAGACATCGGTGAGACTCCTACTACCCGGGGAGCTCGCCAAGCACGCTGTCAGTGAAGGAACCAAGGCCGTCACCAAGTACACCAGCTCGAAGTGAGCGGTCGATTCGGTCGCCCGGTAGTCTCTCATACTACTACACTACGTGTGAAAGATCCGCCGGCGGGCGACTCATCCTCCTCATCAACGTCCATCCGAAGTCGTCTCGCCTGATGTTGGGGCGCGTTTGTGCTCTAGTGTGTTGTGTATATATACATGATATGTTTGTGTGTGCGACGTGTGCGTGTAATTGCTATAACACTGCTCGTGTATAGTTTTATGCGGATGACACGACACTACACCGCCTACATATATGTATATATTTATACTATTACCTAGACGCTCTCGCAGTACCTACACTCAGATCGTACGCGGCAAGCGGGTGGACGCTAAGAACAAAAGGCCCTTTTCAGGGCCACAAATTTATTCATGTGAAATATATAATATATATGTTCACGTTTCTTTGGGGTTGACGTCTTTATATTACGAAATCGATCAATGATCTAAGTAGTAATTATATTACACTTTACCGTCTGTATTCAATGTACCTACCTACTAACAGTAATAACTAACGTAACTCATCTATGAGTAAACTTGCGATATTAATAATGACATAGTAGGTGATAGATACACCACACCTAGTAGGTACATACATAGTTTTAACTTATATTTATTGGGTACACAACTTTTTCATTACTTATTGAATTAATGCGAAAATAATGATAGATACTGAACTAATAAAATTAAATATATATATATATATCTACATACCTAACTATAATACTGTGCAGAACTATACACATTTAGTTGCGCTGATTTATTGAAGAAGAAATAAAACGCCCATTGAATATATTCGAAGAGAGTAATGTTGCTGGTCTTCATTTATTTTCTTCTATTTCCTAGGAGTGCTGGCCGCCGACTGTGCTCGGACCGGTCGCAGACCCCTATTATATACAATTTTCACTAAATTAAAGTAGGCCCTGTGATTGGTCAGCCAATCAGAGCGCTCGAATTTTTACAAGGTACAATGTGCTTAAGTACGACGAAACTTTACCGGGCCGACAAGCGGTCTTACAATTATTAGCTTAAGTACAACGAAACTTTACCGGGCCGATAAGCGGTCTTATATTTAAAATATAAAATCTATATAAATCTGTTTAAATCTGTTTTAAATAATTAACGAAATAATATAAAATCAAATAAGAAAAACACAACTTTAAGTTGGTAAACTATACAAAACAAAAACACTATCAACTATAAAACTATAAAATTAAAATGAATAAAATGTCTTATAGCTATCTTATTAGAACTATCACTATTCTCTATTATTATACACTATTATTTATTATTAACTATAAACTATTATCACTGTTATTGAACAGTCACTATAAACTATCACTGTCCCGCACATCACTCCCGCCGTGCGACCGCGTCGCATCACGTTCCGGTGCGGGCTCGACGTCTGCAGGCAGGGGCAGGATCACCAGCTTCCTCACAGGCCGGCGCAGGATTCCCCCTCTCGTCAGGATGTCCACTGTTCGTACGATGCCGTCTGGACCAGGATACGTAGCGACGACTCTTCCTCGTGCCCACACGTTGCGAGGCAGGTTCGGGTCAACGACCTGCACGAGGTCATCGACTTGTACCGCCTGGCCGCGACCATGGGGCTCCCGCCGGTGTTGAAGCTCGGGAAGGTACTCCTTCACCCAGCGTTGCCAGAAGACATCAGCCAGTCTCTGTGCGGCTCGCCAGCTGGATCTGGAGACTGTATCGCGTTCGGTGAAGGTGCCTGGCTGCGGCACTCGCCCTGGGCCTCCTAAAAGAAAGTGGTTAGGAGTGAGGGCTTCTGGATCTTCTGGGCTGACTGACACGTGGGTTAACGGACGACTGTTGACTGTGTATTCGACTTCTGTGAGCAGCGTTGTGAGGACCTCCTCCGTCGGATGGCGTTCATGTAGCGTCGCTGTCAGCGCTGTCTTAACAGAGCGGACCATCCGCTCCCATGCTCCGCCCATGAACGGAGCCCCAGGTGGTATGTAGCGCCAGGAGATGGTTCTCTTCGTTGCTTCTTCTGCAGTCGCCTCGTCGATCGATTTTCTGAGCTCCTTGTCAGCAGCCTTCAGATTGGTGCCGTTGTCAGACCATATCTCTGTAGGGCATCCCCTTCTCGCGAACATTCTTCGTAATGCCATTACCGCGGAGTCGGTGCTGAGCGAGCCGGCGACTTCGAGGTGTATTGCTCGCGTCGTGAGACATGTGAAGATGGCCACATATCTCTTCTGTCTGTTACGTCCGACGGTCACTGAGAGAGGTCCGAAGTAATCGATCCCGGTGAATGTGAAAGGTCGCTTGTGGTGTGCTAAGCGACACGCTGGCAGATCACCGGTTCTTGGATGCGGCGGCATCTGTGTCTTCATTCTGCAGAATAGGCACCTCTTGACTATTGTGCGTGTGACTGGGCGCAATCGCAATACCCAGTATTGCTGTCTGCACTCGTTGACTGTGGCTTCTACACCGGCGTGATGTAGCTGTCGATGAACCGCCTGTACCCAGAGTTTGACTGTGGGATGATCGCCGTCGATTACCATCGGGTGCTTGAACTGTTCCGTCATGTCTTGGACTGCTCGGATGCGGCTCCTCAATCTCAGCGTGCCGTTCACCGATTCAACACTGAGTTGGTGAAGTCTGTTTTCTTTGTTGATCGGCTTTCCGCTGTTCAAGTTCTCTATATCTTCAGCGAAGGAATCTTCTTGCGATGACTTCATCAGGAGCTCTTCTGCTGACCTGAGCAGTTCGGCTGTGACTGGAAGCAACTTCTTGTCTTCTAACAGCGATTTTTGCTGTGCTTTGGGTGCCTGTCGTTTCACTGTCTTGTCTGTGTTCTTCTTCCATGCTGGATCCGTTTCTTTGTTTTTCTTTGTTCTTCTGTAATTGACCTTCTGTCTGTTGGCTCTGCAGAGTTGAATAAACTGCAGGACACGTGCTGTTGTATATCTGAGTCGATTCCAGCTGGAGAATTCGGTCGGATCAGGCAGGCCCTCTGCTAGCTTCAGTCTTCTAATGTTGCTCACGTGATGAGTTCTTTCTTCGCCTGAAGATTCTTCTGTTACTGTCCTTGCTGTTTCTATTGGCCAGGAGTCTTCTGGTTGATGTAAGAAGTCAGGCCCTTTGTACCAACGATGATCCTTGTTGAAAGCTGCTGGTACATCTCGTGTGGCGTCGTCTGCCACGTTCAGCTTCGTCGGGACCCAGCGCCAGTCGTTGACTTTGGAACTTTCTTCAATTGTAGCAAGACGATGAGCCACGTAGGGTTTGTACGATCGTGACCCTGTCCTTATCCAGGTGAGTACTGTCTTGCTGTCTGTCCAGAATACTTTGCGGTCAGGCTTCCTCTCGTGCTCCTCGACCACAGCTTCTGCGAGTCTGGTTCCCATGACTGCTGCCTGTAGCTCTAACCTCGGTATTGACGTCAACTTAAGTGGTGCCACCTTCGCTTTGGCTATGATGAGAGATAGCCCGACTTCGCCGCTCGGTGTCACTGCTCTCCAGAATAGGACCGCAGAGTAGGCTGACTCGCTGGCATCGCTGAAGACGTGGAGTTCTAATGAGGCGGCGTCGCTGTAGTGTAGATATTGCCGCGGGATTGCCACGTTGCGGAGACTCTTCAGGTGAGTGATCCACGCCTCCCATTGTTCCGCCAGGTCTTCATCTATCTTGTCATCCCAAGCTGTTCCTCTGCGCCACACTTCCTGCAGTAATTGCTTCGCCCTGATGGTGACTGGCGATGCGAATCCGAGCGGGTCGAAGAGTGACATTACTATTCTCAACGCTTCCCTCTTCGTTGGCTGTTTCCCGTCTACGAGCGCTGAAGGTATTCTGGCTAAGTTGAGGTTGAAGGTGAGTTCATCTGAGTTCATCTTCCAGATGACGCCCAAGACTCGTTCAGTCTTTTCTTCTGTTCCGTAGAGCTCCATGTCTCCGGTCTGGTTGTCTCGTTCTCCGAGTGCTTCTAGGAGTGACGCTGAGTTCGACTTCCACTGTTTCAACTCGAAGCTGGCCTTCATGTGCACTTCTTGCACACTCTTCGTGATGCGCTTGGCGTCTTCGAGGCTTCTGAAGCTGTCTAAGTAATCGTCGACGTAATGCTTCTGTACGATGGCTGCTGCGGCTTCTGGGTGAGTATCTTCATGTTGTTTGGCGTTCAAGTTCTTTATGTATATCGCTGTTGAAGGTGAACTTGATGCTCCGAAGATCAACGACGTCATTCTGTATTCTTCTGGAGGTTGGTCGTCTCGTCGATCTCCACGCCATAGGTACCGCAGCGCATCTCGGTCTTCGGTTCTTAGCTTCACCTGCATAAACATTTCCTTTATATCTGCAGTCACAGCTATGATGTGTTGTCTGAATCGCATGACGACGCCTGGTAGTGATTGTAGAAGATCGGGCCCCTTGAGTAGCACATCGTTGAGCGCTACTCCCTTTGTCTTGGCTGCGGCGTCATGCACCACTCGCAGTTTGTCCGGCTTCATTGGGTTGACAACCGCGAAGTGTGGCAAGTACCATGTCTTGTCAACTGTCTTCTGTTTCGGAGCGACTTCAGCATATCCCTTAGTGACGAGTGCATCCATCTGTTCGACGTACTTCTTCTTCAGTGCAGGATCCCGGTCAATTTTCTTCTCAATGTTGAAGAGTCTCTTGAGTGAGTTGTCATAGTTATTTGGAAACTTGACATCTTCTTTGCGCCACAGAAGTCCGGTTTCGAATCTTCCTCCTTCTAGCTTAGATGTTGTCTTTTCTAGAATTCTAAGAGCCTTTTCTTCTGGGTCAGTCTTCGGTCGCTTTGGGTTGATGCACAGTGAGTCCATCTCAAAGTACTGTTTCACGAGATCTTCCAGATTGTCTTCTGGCTCTTCTGTTATGTGTGACACGAAGTCGATCTTCCGCCCGATGATTCTAGTTTGGCTTCCATGAAGAACCCACCCCAGCGGCGTGAGAGAGGCGACCGGATGGTTGTTGTCTCCTCTTCTGATGTGTGTCGTTAACAGAAGATGCCAGTTGTCTTGACCAATTAATATGCGTGGCTTCGCATTCGCGTATGTGACATAACTTCTGATGTCTTCTAAATGTTGACAATCTTTCACGATTTCGTGTGGTACCCGTTGCGATGAGACTTGAAGATTCTTGACTGTGCGCGCTTGAATCTCTTCTTCATGACCATTGAGCCCTCTTAGGTTGATGGTCACTCTTCGGGAAGCCTTTTCTGAAGTTTTCATGTCGTTGATTGCTTCTATCTTCAGCGGTTCGACAGGTCCTGTTGCTCCGATGCTCGTTACTATATCTTCGTCGACAAGCGTTACTGTTGAGCCGTCGTCCATCAATGCGAATGTGTCGACTGCCCCTCTTGGACCCTTGACTTGAATTGGCAGTATCTTCAAGTATGACTGTTTGTTGATGGTCCAAGTCGAATTAATTACTTCTACTTCTTTTTCTGTATCTTGTTTCTTCTCGTAGTGAAGCATTCTATGGTGCGAATTCTTGCAGCCGTTGACGCCGCATGTTCTTGGCTTGCAGGTGTGAGTCTTGTTACGATATCGAAGACATCTGAAACAGAGATGTTTGGTCTTCGCTACCTCCCATCTTCCGTTCTCATCTAACTTCTTAAACTTTTCACACTCTGCAGCGTTGATGTGTCCCGGGTCTTCGCATATGAAACACTTGTAATTCTTCTCAGTGACGTTGTTGATTCGTTGCATCCTCTTCTGTGGTGCGGGCGCGCTGTATGCTGACACGTGTTCTGGCAGCGCGTAAGGTCCGCACAACTCGGCTTCTCTCTTGAAGAACTTTTCTATCTTGATGAGGCACGGATCTTCACTCGGCTGTGTCGCTGAGAAGTCATAATATCTGTAGCGAAGAGTCGTCGGTAACTTGTCTATCACTGTCTTCACGAGTTCTGGATTGAACATGTAGTTGTAGCAGCCCAATGTCTTCAACGTTGCAACTATGTTTGAAACCTTTGTTGCGAATATGCAGATCTCTCTTGGCGTTTCTGTAAGGCGCGGCAGACTTCGAAGAGTTTCCATTTCCAACATTGCAATTGATTCTGGTCTTCCAAACCTCGATTCCAATGTCTTCATAATCTCTGTAGGATGCGCGTTGGTAATCAGTAGCCCATCAACTGCTTCCTTAGCTCTTCCTTTTAAATTTCTTCGAAGTCGATTCGTGTTTTCAACTGTGCTGAACATCTTCTCTGTTTCGTAGTAGGCCGCGCGGAAGGGTAACCATTCTTGATGTGAACCGTTGAAGCACGGTAACTCTATAAACTTCGGTCGCTGTGCAGCTTTGACAGCTCTCGTGATCGCTTCTGTAAGTAAGGCGAGGTCGCTCTGACCTCCCGCCGGTGCTTGACTCTGTTGTGGCGGTAGACGTTCCTCGGTGTGAACCACTGGCGGCTCTTCTATAGGTCGGTGAGGCTCGTTGGCGATCGCAAGCACGGGGCGCTCCACCTGACTATCGAGCCAGGTGTCCACTCTGGCGTTCGTTTCGGTATTCGAACACAGGGAGACTTCATCTTCATTATCCTCTTCGAGGTCTGTATCTTCCTGTTCTAATGTGGCTAGGTGTGCGGCGGCTAATTCCACTTGAAGCCGTAGCAAATCTTCCTTAGCCTTCGCTATCTTGTACTGTTTCAACTTGCTGAGTTGACGATCCCCCCCCGCACCCCTTCTTGCTCGGGGGGGCGGGGTTCTGTAGTCCGGTCGCTCGACCGGCGGTGCTCTTCTTTACAGCTCTCTTCACTGTTGAAGTTTCTGTATTCGTAGCTTCTCTGGCGGTGACAGCGGCAGGCGGCTTCATCTGTTTTGCCCGTGCGCCCGCGGCCAACGTCATCGCGGCTGAAGGAGTCGCGGAGGGTGCGGCGACGCTAGCGGAGTGCGGGGCGGGGGCGGTGCTCGTGCCCGAGGCGGCGGCGTCGGTAGTTGCTGCGGTTGCGGAGGTTGACACGGTGGTTGGACGACTCGTCGTGGAGGTTTCTGTGGTTTCTGTGGCGGTCGTCCCTGTCACTGTCGATTCCGTGCTCGCCTCCGCACTGGTGTCGGTCCCCGAGGTAGCCGGCGTGCTATCCTCAGAGGCCTTCTTCTGTTCTACCGGCGGTTTGCGCCCTTTCCCCTCGGAGCGTGTGACCGGCATACTGGCTCTTCAAATAATTCTTCAAAATCTTCACTATTGACGAATTAATTCTTCATACACTATCTTCTATCCGGCTCGAAGGACCATTTAAATGTGCAGAACTATACACATTTAGTTGCGCTGATTTATTGAAGAAGAAATAAAACGCCCATTGAATATATTCGAAGAGAGTAATGTTGCTGGTCTTCATTTATTTTCTTCTATTTCCTAGGAGTGCTGGCCGCCGACTGTGCTCGGACCGGTCGCAGACCCCTATTATATACAATTTTCACTAAATTAAAGTAGGCCCTGTGATTGGTCAGCCAATCAGAGCGCTCGAATTTTTACAAGGTACAATGTGCTTAAGTACGACGAAACTTTACCGGGCCGACAAGCGGTCTTACAATTATTAGCTTAAGTACAACGAAACTTTACCGGGCCGATAAGCGGTCTTATATTTAAAATATAAAATCTATATAAATCTGTTTAAATCTGTTTTAAATAATTAACGAAATAATATAAAATCAAATAAGAAAAACACAACTTTAAGTTGGTAAACTATACAAAACAAAAACACTATCAACTATAAAACTATAAAATTAAAATGAATAAAATGTCTTATAGCTATCTTATTAGAACTATCACTATTCTCTATTATTATACACTATTATTTATTATTAACTATAAACTATTATCACTGTTATTGAACAGTCACTATAAACTATCACTGTCCCGCACAAATACATAATCAATCAAATATGTAGTTAAATATTATAAGAAGTAGAAGTGTATGTTCGGCAAGTTAGACATCTTCGCGTTTATAATTATTTTCAATAATAATAATAAGTAGGTATATATTTTATCAGGTGTGTACATGTACCTACCTAAATTTATTATTAAACTAATATATATATATAGATAGATATATAAATATATTATAATTATACCTAGGTATATTTTGTTTTTTTCGACCCACACACACGCCATACAGCCAGCCGGCGTTCTCCGCAGAAAAGTTTATTCACGGTTAGGTTAGACGGCAAGAGGGCGCTTGCGAGCGCTCTCTGCTCCGTATTATTGGGTATAAAACGGAGCGAAATCGTCCCAGAGTTTTTATTCTCAATCGTTCGTTCGTACCGCGCGGACGTGTGATACGGAATATCTCTCTCTTGTTGTTTGTTTATTTTGTTTATATATTGCGTGCGTGCGTGCGTGCGTGACGTGATATAATAATGGCTCGTACAAAGCAGACCGCTCGTAAATCCACCGGTGGTAAGGCACCTAGGAAACAGCTCGCCACCAAGGCGGCGCGGAAGAGCGCACCGGCCACCGGCGGTGTCAAGAAGCCTCATCGTTACAGGCCCGGTACCGTAGCCCTTCGTGAGATTCGTCGTTACCAGAAGAGTACAGAACTGTTGATCCGCAAGTTGCCTTTCCAACGTTTAGTGCGTGAGATCGCTCAAGACTTCAAGACCGATCTTAGATTCCAGAGCTCCGCTGTTATGGCGCTGCAGGAAGCCAGCGAGGCGTATCTCGTCGGTCTCTTCGAAGACACCAACCTGTGCGCCATTCACGCCAAGCGCGTCACCATTATGCCTAAGGATATACAGTTGGCGCGCAGAATTAGAGGCGAACGCGCCTAAAAATGCATGCACATAGATTGTCTGTGTGCATGTGCTTCGTGTGTGTACCGACGTTGGCACCGCAACATAATATACAAGTTGCACGCTTACGTTCGGGATAACAAGAGGTTTCTCGACGACAACAACAAAAAGGCCCTTTTCAGGGCCACACATGTTTCATATATTATAATAGTATAATATGTTTCTTTTGTCGAGATGTCATACCCGCTACTACTACTATTACTATGATAATAAATTAAATTATACTTGAATATATCATAATCAACCTTAACGATGATATAATATAACGTGCCTATACAATTTAATACTATAATTATAAAGAATTACCTTACACTTACATAGATAGGTCTCTAATTATAATTATTATAAGTACATAAGTAACCATAGCTGCATTAGAGATTCCACTGCATTTAAAATATTTATTTACTATACAGACAGACCTACATTTACAATAATTATAATAAAATGTGTACATATGTACATACATAAACATTTCATAAAAATAAATCTAGTCTAGTAAATTAATAAATTGTAGTAAAATCGAGGAAAAGATGGCGCTGTAATCGCGTTTCCCCCCGTCCCCGCGCACCCACCTCGCTTCGGTCTCGGTGCGAACCCGTGCGCAGTGTATAAATAGGCTGCAAACCACTGTTTTTTAAACAGTCCGCCGTCAGCGCTGGAGCTGAGTTGAACGTGTGTTTCGTGTC
Organism: Plusia festucae; assembly: GCA_950381575.1. NCBI lineage: Eukaryota > Metazoa > Arthropoda > Insecta > Lepidoptera > Noctuidae > Plusia > Plusia festucae. The sequence goes on from OX494457.1 coordinate 4,027,978, forward strand.
AATTTTAAGAGAAACCAACCAAGAAGATGACCGGTCGCGGTAAGGGAGGAAAGGGATTGGGGAAAGGAGGAGCGAAGCGTCACAGGAAAGTACTTCGTGATAACATCCAGGGTATCACGAAGCCTGCAATTCGTCGTCTGGCGCGCAGAGGCGGCGTGAAACGTATCTCCGGTCTGATCTACGAAGAGACCCGCGGTGTACTTAAAGTGTTCCTCGAGAACGTCATCCGTGACGCTGTAACTTACACAGAGCACGCCAAGAGGAAGACGGTCACCGCCATGGATGTCGTGTACGCTCTGAAGCGTCAGGGACGCACCCTGTACGGTTTCGGCGGTTAGACGACCAACGACAGCATCGGGTTGTTGCGTCGTGGCGAGTGTGTTGTGTGATCTCGGCGGCGGCAGCACAGCAACGCTACGGAATATATACGTGTCGTCGTGTGCGTTCATTTGTTTATGTGCTCATCGTTACATTACCTATCCGACACCGGTCCGCTGCATCGACAACTACTACTACTGCTGCTGCTGCTCTGCTGATGCCGCTGTATCTTCTTCACTACTAGCTACGACGAGAGTGCCGCTCTATACGTATAATATACGCCATTCATTCAATGAGTGTATACAACTACGATAGATGCTCACGCGCTCAAATAAAAAGGCCCTTTTCAGGGCCGCATATGATTCTATGATATTTTAAAAAGTTTCTTTTGAGGATTCGTCTCTATCTATATAATAATAATAATAATAGGTTATAATAGATACACCTACACACAAGTAGTATTTATACTTAAGGGTAGATAAATAAAAAAAAAATACCCAGTTAGGTATGTACATACATGGATTATCTTAGCTCTCGTACCTTTCTACGTGAACTATGAAAGTAGTAGTTAGTTTAGTATACTTGCACGCTTTTTCATTTTATTTATTTATTTATTTATTTATTTACTTACTTACTTACCTACCTACCTACCTACCTAGTTAGTTAACAAATTAATAATGTAGTAATTAATTTACAACCTCTTAAAATATTATATCTTTCGTACATAATATCGTATTAATATGACATAGGTAGATAGGGGTACATAATAATAAATTATAATGAGACTTCATAGTATGTTAGGTAGAAAATTACATGGTACCTAATAATTATTAACTAGATAGGTAAGGTACCTATGTAAGGTAGGAGGTACCTGACCTACCTATATTTTTATAAAACGAATTTACGTGCACCGTGCACGATTCGAATGCTCTACTGCATTATACCTACTTAAGATTCGTATTATTCCTGTTAGTTGTAGGCTGTACACTATACTTACTTATTATATCGTTGCGAGTGTGTTCGTGTGTACTTTCTGTTTTAGTAGCTGTATAATTATTAATTATTGTCGAAAAAATTAATTATTTTAAATTTATTACAAATAATAATTCATATTATAATGATACATTATAATTATTTCAATCACACGACACACCAAACGGCCGAAGCGCGAACCTTCGGTCGTCGGTGTCGTTCAGTTCACTCACTGTGGTCTAACGCAGGTCGTCGTAGCGTAGACTGTATCCAAAAGTCTTAGTTCTTTTTTATTTATCATACAAATTGGCTAAAATATTATTTTATGGTAGTGTACCCCTAAATTTATTTTTTTATTATGAAACGAACTGCACTTTACACACGCCTCTCTGTCCTGGACCGAGTCTTCCCTCGTTAGGCTCGCGACCGGTCGGGTGTTTTACGACGGTTCACTTTTAGGTCGATAATTATCCACTCCAACGATCGAATATCGACGAAATCCTGTCACCTTAAATCTTCGATATCTTCGTCGTTGACGCGTCGACCTCGACGCTCGATTACTTATATATTTATATTATAAAAACGAATTTTGAACGAGACCCGAGGTACTAGGAGTTAGCGGTCGCCGTTTTAAATCGACACACGCTCGAACGCGAATTTCCCGCACCTCCGCGAACGACGTATTATAATGGTCAACTTCATGACCCATCCGATCCCGTCCGAATATATAATCATTTTATATGTTTAACATAATAAAAAAATATTTTATTAGATACGTGTTAGTGAAAAGTTTCAAGTGTTCATACGAGAAATCGTCGCGCGAGACCGCGGCGCTCGTTACGGTAAAGTTTCGTCGTACCTGACCGACGCTATTCGATAAATGTAAAGTGGCGACATCTAAGTCTTTCTTAACTCGCTTACTTACTATCATCCTGTTTGTTTGTGTACGTACGTACTGTACTGTACTCTATTCGTTACGTTACTCTATATATTAAATTAAATTAAAATGGCAGACACAGCAGTAGCTACAGAATCCCCGGCTCCCGCTACACCGGCGAAGAAGCAGGCCAGACAAGCCGGCGGCGCGGCCGGTGCGAAGAAACCTAAAGCGAAGCCGACTCATCCTAAAACATCGGAGATGGTCAACAGCGCGATCAAGGAGATGAAGGAGCGCAGCGGTTCCTCGTTGCAGGCTATCAAGAAATATATAGCCGCCCAGTACAAGGTCGACGCCGAGAAACTCGCCCCGTTCATCAAGAAATACCTGAAGAGCGCCGTCGAATCCGGAGCCCTTATACAGACAAAGGGCAAGGGAGCATCGGGATCTTTCAAACTGGAGTCTAAATCTTCAGCCGCCAAGAAACCCGCCGGCACCGGAGCCGGAAAGGCCGGCGCCAAGGGAGCATCTACCGCGACCGCGGCGTCGAAGGCGAAGAAAGCTACCGCGTCCGCGGCCGGAGCCAAGACGAAGAAGGCCGCCGCCGCCGCGGCGGCCGCGTCTGCCGCTTCGGGTTCTCCGTCTAAGTCGAAGGCCTCCGCGGCCGCGTCCGCTAAGGACAAGAAGGCCGCCGCCGCCGCCAAGAAGAAGCCCGCCGCTAAGAAAGCCGCCGCGCCCGCTAAGGCAAAGGGAGGCGCCGCACCGAAGGCAAAGAAGACCGCCAAGCCGCCCACGAAGAAGCCAAAAGCGCCTAAACCTAAAAAGGCCGCCGCGACGCCGAAATCAAAACCCGCCGCGAAGAAAGCTTCCGCCGCTAAGAAGTAAATAAATTGACACGAGTGGTGAAAACAGCAGCGGAGCGAACACAAGCACAACATCAACAAGAACGTGACGTTGTCGGTGTGTGTGTGCGCGCGTGTGTTGTGATAATTATGCGTGCGCGCGCGCGTGCCTGCCTGCGCCTCCCTGTGCTTTGTGCGAAGTGTTGTTGTGAAGCAGAAAAATGAAATAATTATCTACTTTACATGGCACAGGCTACGTACAGCCAGGCAGCTAGCTAGCTAGCTAGCTATCTAAATCCACGAGTGTACGGTCGCTGGCGATGGGCGTTCGTTTGTGTTGCTTCGTTTCGCAACGCTCGCCTCGTCGTTCGTACGTGTACATACACTACATACCTGCCTACCTACGTAGTAGTTGGTTGGTTGGTTGGTGGTGGTTGTGTCCGTCGAACGCAAACCAAAAAGCCCTTTTCAGGGCTAACAAAAGTTCCATGTATAAGTTATTTAAATAACTATATAGTTTCTTATGTTCGAGAATGTCAAAGTCAATTATGGAACGAGTTCAAGTTGTAGGTGTTTATTGTAGACTGCAGCAAGCACAGTCATCATAACAGACGCGATAATAGGTAAGTATGTTACTAAAATAAATGAAAGTAAGTAAGTAAGTATAAATATTGAGATAGTTACTAGGTATCAAGTACGTAGGAGTAAGTAAGTAATATAGATAGACACACAATATCGATTACCTATGTACAATGATTGAGTAAAAATATTTAACTAACTAATCAAGTATGTACCTGTGTATGTAATGTACGTACGTACGTACAAGTAAGTATAGCTAGAAGGGTTATTTAGTTATACTATGATTGTAGCTGTTATCGTTATTGATCGAGACTATAGGTACCTACGTGCATGTTATGTATACAGTCTGTACGTACGTGTACGTAAGTGTAATGTAGGCCTGAACGTATGAGGAGTAAGATAAGTGTTAGTTGTTTGGTATGGTCTGTCTGTCTGTTTGTTTGTTGATCTGTTAGTTTAGTTGAGTAAGTTATAGCTGGTAGGTAGTATTTATAGTGAGAGGGAGAGGGTGTTATTAATTAAAAATAAGTAGCTGTGTAAATAAACTTAATTACGCGGGTACAATTGGTGTGACGGAAAGCGGCCTAGCTGGCGCTTTTTCGCCCGAAGGGCGAAAAACCGTCGCCCGCAAGGGCGACGGCTTATTTTTACCCCCCCCCCCCCCCCCATTTACCCTTACCTCACCCCCTCTGACGCCCTCACATAATAGGAAAATCAATAATAAAACAATAAAAAATTATCAATTACTCATTATCATTAATTCAAAAATATCTCCATAAATAATATTAATTATTTGATACAAAAAAAAAAAAAAAAAAAATACACAAACAGACAAAAGTTCTCGCGCATGCGTAACGTAACACGAGAGTTAGCGCATTACCCCTCCCGCTAACGTAACTTTACCGCATAACATATATAGGGCTTTATAGACCACGAAGTGGGATCACTCGTCATTCGTACGTACAGCGACGCGCACGCGTTGTTGTATATTTCTTTTGTTGTGTGTGCTTGTAAGTTTTAATAAAACATGTCTGGTCGCGGTAAAGGCGGTAAGGTAAAGGGGAAGGCAAAGTCCCGCTCCAACCGCGCTGGTCTCCAGTTCCCCGTCGGACGTATACATAGACTGCTTCGCAACGGAAACTACGCCGAGCGTGTCGGTGCCGGAGCCCCTGTCTACTTAGCCGCCGTCATGGAGTACCTTGCTGCCGAGGTCCTCGAGTTGGCGGGTAACGCGGCGAGGGACAACAAGAAGACCAGGATCATTCCGCGTCATCTGCAGTTGGCCATCCGTAACGACGAGGAGTTGAACAAGCTGCTCTCGGGTGTGACCATCGCTCAAGGTGGTGTACTGCCTAACATTCAGGCCGTGCTACTGCCCAAGAAGACCGAAAAGAAAGCTTAAGCGCGCATCGTTACCGTTTCGCGCGCGCACAGAGCGCGTTCGGTGTGTGTGTGGTGAAGCGGTAGTGCAAGCGTATGTCGATATTATTCATGATGATACGTATGCATCGTTTTATGTGTGCGTGTATGTAAAATTGTGTTTTAAATGTCGATTAATGCGCTCTGCACTACTCTCTGCTCGTCGTTGTACCGACCAAACAAAAGGCCCTTTTCAGGGCCACAATATGATTCGTGTCGAAAATTATACAAGACCGTTTCTTAAGTGAGAGTCTCGTCTTTCACCATTCGTCCCGTCCCGTCACCGATGTTCGATGTCAACCTAATATAAAAGATATAATAATAATAATAATGGAGGTTCTAAAAAATGGTAAATTCGTTACGTTCTATAAACGTACGGTCTCTACCACCTATAAAAATGCGCTGTTCTTATTTGCATTCTTCTTATTTTCATAAATACATTATTAGGTAAGTTGTAGCCTAAAATAATAATTATGATACTAGTACATACCGTAGTAGTATATTATTCTACTAGGTACCTACTCCTCTACACAGATCATCATAATAATAATTGTCATACATTTATAATACAGGTACACAACACGTCATGTACTTACATAGTAAATAGGAAAATATAATTATAATGAACTCGCTCGTTTTAACTGGGTAAATAATTACGATGGAGGAGACAGATTAATTATGTAAGTAGGTACCTACCTACCTACCTACCTAGTTAGTTAGTTATTTAAATTAATCTAACATAATTTTTGTATTCACTAATAAATAATATAATTATTACATATTAAATACCTAACGTTATTAAGTAAGTACCACAGAGGTCCGTCCGAACATAATCACCCCCCCCTCTCTACCCTCCCCTCCCCTCTCTATCCTCCTCTCCCCCCTCCCCCCCTTCGCCCCGTCTCCCACCTCTCCCCGCGAACTCGATAAACTTCGCCACGATTGGTCCGACGCGGCGGTCGAGCAGGGTACGTCTGCCGCTAAGCTAAACAGTCGGCGTCGATAAATACGCGTTCACGAACTACCAATTTTTTATTCATACCACAGCCACGGCCGGACGTGTACGTACGCTCTGATTATTAATTCGTTTAACAACTTTTGTGTGTAAGCTACTCTTTTCGATATGCCGCCCAAGACTAGCGGAAAGGCCGCCAAGAAATCTGGCAAAGCCCAGAAGAATATATCGAAGACTGACAAGAAGAAGAAGAAGCACAAGAGGAAGGAGAGTTACGCCATCTACATCTACAAGGTCCTCAAGCAGGTGCACCCCGACACCGGTATCTCCAGTAAAGCCATGTCCATCATGAACTCCTTCGTGAACGACATCTTCGAGCGTATCGCCGCCGAGGCGTCGCGTCTCGCCCACTACAACAAGAGATCGACCATCACGTCCAGGGAGGTCCAGACATCGGTGAGACTCCTACTACCCGGGGAGCTCGCCAAGCACGCTGTCAGTGAAGGAACCAAGGCCGTCACCAAGTACACCAGCTCGAAGTGAGCGGTCGATTCGGTCGCCCGGTAGTCTCTCATACTACTACACTACGTGTGAAAGATCCGCCGGCGGGCGACTCATCCTCCTCATCAACGTCCATCCGAAGTCGTCTCGCCTGATGTTGGGGCGCGTTTGTGCTCTAGTGTGTTGTGTATATATACATGATATGTTTGTGTGTGCGACGTGTGCGTGTAATTGCTATAACACTGCTCGTGTATAGTTTTATGCGGATGACACGACACTACACCGCCTACATATATGTATATATTTATACTATTACCTAGACGCTCTCGCAGTACCTACACTCAGATCGTACGCGGCAAGCGGGTGGACGCTAAGAACAAAAGGCCCTTTTCAGGGCCACAAATTTATTCATGTGAAATATATAATATATATGTTCACGTTTCTTTGGGGTTGACGTCTTTATATTACGAAATCGATCAATGATCTAAGTAGTAATTATATTACACTTTACCGTCTGTATTCAATGTACCTACCTACTAACAGTAATAACTAACGTAACTCATCTATGAGTAAACTTGCGATATTAATAATGACATAGTAGGTGATAGATACACCACACCTAGTAGGTACATACATAGTTTTAACTTATATTTATTGGGTACACAACTTTTTCATTACTTATTGAATTAATGCGAAAATAATGATAGATACTGAACTAATAAAATTAAATATATATATATATATCTACATACCTAACTATAATACATAATCAATCAAATATGTAGTTAAATATTATAAGAAGTAGAAGTGTATGTTCGGCAAGTTAGACATCTTCGCGTTTATAATTATTTTCAATAATAATAATAAGTAGGTATATATTTTATCAGGTGTGTACATGTACCTACCTAAATTTATTATTAAACTAATATATATATATAGATAGATATATAAATATATTATAATTATACCTAGGTATATTTTGTTTTTTTCGACCCACACACACGCCATACAGCCAGCCGGCGTTCTCCGCAGAAAAGTTTATTCACGGTTAGGTTAGACGGCAAGAGGGCGCTTGCGAGCGCTCTCTGCTCCGTATTATTGGGTATAAAACGGAGCGAAATCGTCCCAGAGTTTTTATTAGTCTTGTGCCTGCTCGGTCATTTTTAAGATCGCTCCGTACTAGTTCATTTCGGACAGTGAACTAGTTCATTCTATTAGTTCTAATAGCTCTATTCGGTCTTCACATTCGGCGAACACAGCTCGTCGGGCGTGTTCGGGCGATAAGCTAAAATAGTCATTATTCCATTGAAATAAGGCGCATCTCATTTCATTCTTTCGTATTCGGTCGGTCGGGTTCGGTTAGCATCGTCATTCGTCGGCTATTCTCTCTCGTTTTCAAATTCAAATCGTTTATTGTTTCGTTCGTTCGTATTCATTCAGAGACATCGTATCAATTCTGTATCTGGCAAACAATCAGTGACATGGTTCGAAAAGAACTATTTGACTGACCTATTAGACCGATTACATGTCAGCGTTCGGAAACGTTTCTTTTAGTACAGTGCGAAGATACGGCTCCTATTCGTTCATCGTTCACGAACTACACAAGACTAGTTTTTATTCTCAATCGTTCGTTCGTACCGCGCGGACGTGTGATACGGAATATCTCTCTCTTGTTGTTTGTTTATTTTGTTTATATATTGCGTGCGTGCGTGCGTGCGTGACGTGATATAATAATGGCTCGTACAAAGCAGACCGCTCGTAAATCCACCGGTGGTAAGGCACCTAGGAAACAGCTCGCCACCAAGGCGGCGCGGAAGAGCGCACCGGCCACCGGCGGTGTCAAGAAGCCTCATCGTTACAGGCCCGGTACCGTAGCCCTTCGTGAGATTCGTCGTTACCAGAAGAGTACAGAACTGTTGATCCGCAAGTTGCCTTTCCAACGTTTAGTGCGTGAGATCGCTCAAGACTTCAAGACCGATCTTAGATTCCAGAGCTCCGCTGTTATGGCGCTGCAGGAAGCCAGCGAGGCGTATCTCGTCGGTCTCTTCGAAGACACCAACCTGTGCGCCATTCACGCCAAGCGCGTCACCATTATGCCTAAGGATATACAGTTGGCGCGCAGAATTAGAGGCGAACGCGCCTAAAAATGCATGCACATAGATTGTCTGTGTGCATGTGCTTCGTGTGTGTACCGACGTTGGCACCGCAACATAATATACAAGTTGCACGCTTACGTTCGGGATAACAAGAGGTTTCTCGACGACAACAACAAAAAGGCCCTTTTCAGGGCCACACATGTTTCATATATTATAATAGTATAATATGTTTCTTTTGTCGAGATGTCATACCCGCTACTACTACTATTACTATGATAATAAATTAAATTATACTTGAATATATCATAATCAACCTTAACGATGATATAATATAACGTGCCTATACAATTTAATACTATAATTATAAAGAATTACCTTACACTTACATAGATAGGTCTCTAATTATAATTATTATAAGTACATAAGTAACCATAGCTGCATTAGAGATTCCACTGCATTTAAAATATTTATTTACTATACAGACAGACCTACATTTACAATAATTATAATAAAATGTGTACATATGTACATACATAAACATTTCATAAAAATAAATCTAGTCTAGTAAATTAATAAATTGTAGTAAAATCGAGGAAAAGATGGCGCTGTAATCGCGTTTCCCCCCGTCCCCGCGCACCCACCTCGCTTCGGTCTCGGTGCGAACCCGTGCGCAGTGTATAAATAGGCTGCAAACCACTGTTTTTTAAACCCTCGGCGACCTTCGCGCGCAGGATATACCTGCCCTCGAAGTGCACAGGATGCACCGCGCGACGGGACGTGTACCTTACAACATGGTGTTGGTGGTCGCGGAGAAATCCGTTGCCACCACGCGTAGGCTCTTCAACCTTCGTACTATCTGCCGACTTTCCGGTATCTCAGTGGAACCGCCCCACAAGAATAGTGCCCCCTCTCAGTGCCATCGGTGCCAACTGTACGGGCACTCTCAACGAAACTGTTTCGCGCGGCCCAGGTGCGTCAAGTGCCTCGGCGATCACGCGACAGCGGCCTGTTCTAGACCAAAAGACACCGCGCAGTGTTCGGAGCCCCCGAGCTGCGTGTTGTGCGGTGCTCAAGGGCATCCCGCGAACTATCGCGGGTGCCCGAAGGCACCGAAGTCCAAGCCAAAACCCAAGGCACCCACGTCCAAGGCGGCTAAGCGCACCCCGGCCCGTGCGCCCGCCCCTGTCGCCTCTCACTCTCACACTCCCGCCCCTGTCCCTGTTTCTGCCGAAACTCGGCTCAGCCCCCAGAGGCCTTCGTGCTGGAATCAGCTCCAGCATCAGAGAGCATTCCCTGCCCTCGCCCCTCAGGCAAGGCCCCCGCCTCCGTTGATGGACCTCCCCATCGCTCCACCCCCAGGCTTCCGCCCTCTGAGGCAGACTCCCCCGCATGAGGCCCTTATGGCCCAGGCGGGCGCACTCCCCGCGTCCATCCGCGACGATCTCGCAGCCTCCATCCGTCTAGCGACCACCATCGACTTCGGTCGTATTCATCTAATGGCGGTCAAAATCCGAGCGTGCAGGGCCACGGACCCTGACACCATCCTCGATATCTACAGGGAGTTCGGCGATCAGATCGCCGCTCTCCGCGCTATCCACGCCGGTTATTAATGGCGGTCCCGAGCGCGAAATCCAAACCCCGACAAATCCGAGTAGGGTTCTTCAACGCTAGAGGCGTTAAACATCAACGAGATGAGATCGCGAGTTTTCTCCGAGACCATCAAGTAGACGTATTTCTTGTACAGGAGACTTTCCTTAAACCATCTGTTAGGAATCCCAACATCGCGAACTACGCCCTAGTCCGCAATGACCGCACTCGAGCTCCACTCGGTGGTACGCTCATTTATTACAAACGGTCCCTGTACTGCACTCCTACGGACCCGCCCCCTCTTTCGCACATGGAGGTTTCAATCTGTCGGCTAGGTATGTCTGGGCATAGGCCCTTATTCATAGTATCGGCATACGTGCCTCCGACCAACCAGACGGCCGACTTGCGGCCGGACCTGGAAGCCCTCTTCGCACTGGGTGACTCCGTCCTTCTGGCGGGCGATCTCAATGCGAAACACGAGGCATGGAACTGCCGCGTGCGTAATCCACGCGGTAGACGCCTAGAAGTCCTATCCTCTTCGTTAGTTTTTGACGTCATCGCTCCGATGACTCCGACTCACTTCCCCGATTTAGTTACGCAAAACCCGGACGTTCTCGACGTGGCCCTCTTGAAAGGCGTCAGCCTCGCGCTCCGCTCGATAGAGGTGGTACAAGAGCTCGATTCCGACCACAGACCAGTGATCATGTCCCTCGGCTCGCGGATAGGTTCCCCTGACGCTGGTCAGCCCACTCCCACCAAGGTGATCACGGATTGGTCTAAGCTTGGGGCTCGCCTCAAGTCGACCAAGTCGTCTCACCTCGATGGCATACCCGATCACCTAGCGTCTCCCGCTGACGCTCTAGGCGCGATCGACTCCCTCACTGAGCACGTGCAGTCTACGGTGAACGAGTGTTCTCGGTCGGTACCTGTGACCGATGACTCTCGCTTCCTACTTCCGGACGATGTACGCGACTTGCTGAGGGAGAAGAACGCTTCCATCCGCGCTTACGATTCCTTCCCATGTGAAGCCAACCGCGCTCGTATGCGTTCCTTGCAGCGTGCTGTAAAGAAACGCATACGAGAGGTTCGGGAGGCCAACTGGGACAGCTTCCTTAGTGATCTTAGACCGAACCATCAGGCTTTTTGGAAACTTCAACGCAAGCTCCGGAGCTGCAGCGAAGCCACGACTCCCCCGCTGAATCGTCCGAATCAGAGCGTCGCCTTTGATGACGACGAGAAGGCGGAATGCCTCGCCGACAGTCTTGAGGCCCAGTGCACTCCCAGCGCCCTTCCGGTCGACCAAGCCCACCTCGCGAGAGTTAACGCCGAAATCGAACGTAGGGCTTCTGTCCCTCCCGTCGAGGATCCGGAACATCCTCTCCCTCCCGTCACCGTTGACGAAGTACGATCCCTGATCAAGGATTTGAACCCTCGTAAAGCCCCCGGCTCAGACGGCATCACTTCCAGAGTGATCAAGCTCTTCCCTCCCCCCCTAGTTATCTTATTGACCTGCATCTTCAATGCGGCTCTAAGTAATAACCTCTTCCCGCAAAGGTGGAAAGAGGCGATAGTTATCGGCATTCCCAAACCGGGTAAACCCAAGTCTGAGCCGACTAGTTACCGCCCCATCAGTTTACTCAAGGTTCTTGGGAAACTGTACGAGCGCATAATTTATTCCCGTCTAATGGACTATGCCGAGTCCAGGAGTCTCATTCCTGACGAGCAGTTCGGTTTTCGAACCGAACACTCGTGTGTGCAGCAAGTCCACCGCATTGTCGAGCATGTCAGCGCTGGCTTTCAGCGCGGGCATCTCACAGGCATGCTGCTGTTCGATGTCGCGAAAGCCTTCGACAAGGTCTGGCACGATGGCTTGATCTTCAAGCTGTACCAGCTGGAGGTGCCGGACCGTCTCGTGCACATCATACGAGACTTTCTGTCGAACCGTACCTTTCGCTATCGCGTCGAGGGGACGTTATCGTCGCCTCACCCGATTCGCGCCGGTGTCCCGCAGGGCTCGGTGCTCTCTCCGCTCCTCTTCTCGCTGTACACTAGCGATATCCCCAAAGGTGGCACTTCCCAGATAGCTTTATATGCCGATGATACGGCCATTCTATACTCGGGCCGTCTGCCCGAGAGCATAGGACGTCACCTCCAGATCGCGGTCAACGCCCTCGGGCAATGGTTCGCGAAATGGAGGATCGAAGTCAACCCCTCTAAGAGCGCAGCCGTACTGTTTTGTAAGAAACGTATAGCACCCGCGCCTCCTCCCCCTATCACCCTTTTCGGCGAACCAATCCCTTGGGAGCGGCAAGCCAAATACCTGGGAATAATCCTTGATCGAAAACTCACGTTTATAGAGCACCTTCGGAAGGTCCGCTCTCGCGCCGCGTTCGCCCTATACCGTCTTCATAGTATTCTAAACGTGCATAGTAAACTATCACTTACTTGTAAGCTGAGAATTTACACAATGTGCGTGAGGCCTATTATGACCTATGGCAGTGTCGTGTTCGCACACCTGTCCGACAGTCGTCTCCGTAGGATGCAAACCCTTCAGAATCGCTTCTTACGCAGGGCCACGGGAGCCCCGTGGTTCGTGCGTAATTCGCAGCTTCACTGCGACCTCAAACTGCCGACCATCAAACAGTTTATGAAACGCGCGTCCGTTAGATTCTTCGATTCCGCCGAATCGCATAGGAACCCCCTCATCGTGGCCGCGTCCCGATACCGACCCTCCGCCATCTCGCGCACTAGGCGCCCAAGGCACGCTCTAACTTATCCCGATGATAGCATTACGCTCCTTCAGGAGGCCTTCAGCCTCACTCAAACTAGCACCACTGCACAAAACCGCCGCCGACACTATCGTGTCCGTCCTCGCCGTCCTCGGCGAGGCCCGTCGCGAGTAGATAATAATAATATAAGTAACGTAACGTAACGTTGCCCTCCCGTCCCTAGCGAATACCGGTCCGAGAGCCGGTCAAACTAGTTTATAAAAGTCCCTAAATAATCAAATCATTGATCCAGCTATCCCTTGCTTTTTGTTTATTTTTTCGATTGCTAGCAACGATCTAAGTCGAGGTCCGAGTCCCGCAGGGGGCGCCCTTAGCTGTCGTTGCTAGCGCAAATTCTTTAATTTGCTCCTGGCTGGAGGCGTTTTTATAGTCTCGCCAACTTAGTCCGGTGAAGCAGTGAAAGCCTCCCTCGAGGCTAACTGCGGCAGTCCTCAACAAAAAAAAACAAAAAAAAAAAAAAAAAAAAAAAAAAAAAAAAAAAAAAAAAAAAAAAAAACTGTTTTTTAAACAGTCCGCCGTCAGCGCTGGAGCTGAGTTGAACGTGTGTTTCGTGTCAATTTTAAGAGAAACCAACCAAGAAGATGACCGGTCGCGGTAAGGGAGGAAAGGGATTGGGGAAAGGAGGAGCGAAGCGTCACAGGAAAGTACTTCGTGATAACATCCAGGGTATCACGAAGCCTGCAATTCGTCGTCTGGCGCGCAGAGGCGGCGTGAAACGTATCTCCGGTCTGATCTACGAAGAGACCCGCGGTGTACTTAAAGTGTTCCTCGAGAACGTCATCCGTGACGCTGTAACTTACACAGAGCACGCCAAGAGGAAGACGGTCACCGCCATGGATGTCGTGTACGCTCTGAAGCGTCAGGGACGCACCCTGTACGGTTTCGGCGGTTAGACGACCAACGACAGCATCGGGTTGTTGCGTCGTGGCGAGTGTGTTGTGTGATCTCGGCGGCGGCAGCACAGCAACGCTACGGAATATATACGTGTCGTCGTGTGCGTTCATTTGTTTATGTGCTCATCGTTACATTACCTATCCGACACCGGTCCGCTGCATCGACAACTACTACTACTGCTGCTGCTGCTCTGCTGATGCCGCTGTATCTTCTTCACTACTAGCTACGACGAGAGTGCCGCTCTATACGTATAATATACGCCATTCATTCAATGAGTGTATACAACTACGATAGATGCTCACGCGCTCAAATAAAAAGGCCCTTTTCAGGGCCGCATATGATTCTATGATATTTTAAAAAGTTTCTTTTGAGGATTCGTCTCTATCTATATAATAATAATAATAATAGGTTATAATAGATACACCTACACACAAGTAGTATTTATACTTAAGGGTAGATAAATAAAAAAAAAATACCCAGTTAGGTATGTACATACATGGATTATCTTAGCTCTCGTACCTTTCTACGTGAACTATGAAAGTAGTAGTTAGTTTAGTATACTTGCACGCTTTTTCATTTTATTTATTTATTTATTTATTTATTTACTTACTTACTTACCTACCTACCTACCTACCTACCTACCTACCTAGTTAGTTAGTTAACAAATTAATAATGTAGTAATTAATTTACAACCTCTTAAAATATTATATCTTTCGTACATAATATCGTATTAATATGACATAGGTAGATAGGGGTACATAATAATAAATTATAATGAGACTTCATAGTATGTTAGGTAGAAAATTACATGGTACCTAATAATTATTAACTAGATAGGTAAGGTACCTATGTAAGGTAGGAGGTACCTGACCTACCTATATTTTTATAAAACGAATTTACGTGCACCGTGCACGATTCGAATGCTCTACTGCATTATACCTACTTAAGATTCGTATTATTCCTGTTAGTTGTAGGCTGTACACTATACTTACTTATTATATCGTTGCGAGTGTGTTCGTGTGTACTTTCTGTTTTAGTAGCTGTATAATTATTAATTATTGTCGAAAAAATTAATTATTTTAAATTTATTACAAATAATAATTCATATTATAATGATACATTATAATTATTTCAATCACACGACACACCAAACGGCCGAAGCGCGAACCTTCGGTCGTCGGTGTCGTTCAGTTCACTCACTGTGGTCTAACGCAGGTCGTCGTAGCGTAGACTGTATCCAAAAGTCTTAGTTCTTTTTTATTTATCATACAAATTGGCTAAAATATTATTTTATGGTAGTGTACCCCTAAATTTATTTTTTTATTATGAAACGAACTGCACTTTACACACGCCTCTCTGTCCTGGACCGAGTCTTCCCTCGTTAGGCTCGCGACCGGTCGGGTGTTTTACGACGGTTCACTTTTAGGTCGATAATTATCCACTCCAACGATCGAATATCGACGAAATCCTGTCACCTTAAATCTTCGATATCTTCGTCGTTGACGCGTCGACCTCGACGCTCGATTACTTATATATTTATATTATAAAAACGAATTTTGAACGAGACCCGAGGTACTAGGAGTTAGCGCTCGCCGTTTTAAATCGACACACGCTCGAACGCGAATTTCCCGCACCTCCGCGAACGACGTATTATAATGGTCAACTTCATGACCCATCCGATCCCGTCCGAATATATAATCATTTTATATGTTTAACATAATAAAAAAATATTTTATTAGATACGTGTTAGTGAAAAGTTTCAAGTGTTCATACGAGAAATCGTCGCGCGAGACCGCGGCGCTCGTTACGGTAAAGTTTCGTCGTACCTGACCGACGCTATTCGATAAATGTAAAGTGGCGACATCTAAGTCTTTCTTAACTCGCTTACTTACTATCATCCTGTTTGTTTGTGTACGTACGTACTGTACTGTACTCTATTCGTTACGTTACTCTATATATTAAATTAAATTAAAATGGCAGACACAGCAGTAGCTACAGAATCCCCGGCTCCCGCTACACCGGCGAAGAAGCAGGCCAGACAAGCCGGCGGCGCGGCCGGTGCGAAGAAACCTAAAGCGAAGCCGACTCATCCTAAAACATCGGAGATGGTCAACAGCGCGATCAAGGAGATGAAGGAGCGCAGCGGTTCCTCGTTGCAGGCTATCAAGAAATATATAGCCGCCCAGTACAAGGTCGACGCCGAGAAACTCGCCCCGTTCATCAAGAAATACCTGAAGAGCGCCGTCGAATCCGGAGCCCTTATACAGACAAAGGGCAAGGGAGCATCGGGATCTTTCAAACTGGAGTCTAAATCTTCAGCCGCCAAGAAACCCGCCGGCACCGGAGCCGGAAAGGCCGGCGCCAAGGGAGCATCTACCGCGACCGCGGCGTCGAAGGCGAAGAAAGCTACCGCGTCCGCGGCCGGAGCCAAGACGAAGAAGGCCGCCGCCGCCGCGGCGGCCGCGTCTGCCGCTTCGGGTTCTCCGTCTAAGTCGAAGGCCTCCGCGGCCGCGTCCGCTAAGGACAAGAAGGCCGCCGCCGCCGCCAAGAAGAAGCCCGCCGCTAAGAAAGCCGCCGCGCCCGCTAAGGCAAAGGGAGGCGCCGCACCGAAGGCAAAGAAGACCGCCAAGCCGCCCACGAAGAAGCCAAAAGCGCCTAAACCTAAAAAGGCCGCCGCGACGCCGAAATCAAAACCCGCCGCGAAGAAAGCTTCCGCCGCTAAGAAGTAAATAAATTGACACGAGTGGTGAAAACAGCAGCGGAGCGAACACAAGCACAACATCAACAAGAACGTGACGTTGTCGGTGTGTGTGTGCGCGCGTGTGTTGTGATAATTATGCGTGCGCGCGCGCGTGCCTGCCTGCGCCTCCCTGTGCTTTGTGCGAAGTGTTGTTGTGAAGCAGAAAAATGAAATAATTATCTACTTTACATGGCACAGGCTACGTACAGCCAGGCAGCTAGCTAGCTAGCTAGCTATCTAAATCCACGAGTGTACGGTCGCTGGCGATGGGCGTTCGTTTGTGTTGCTTCGTTTCGCAACGCTCGCCTCGTCGTTCGTACGTGTACATACACTACATACCTGCCTACCTACGTAGTAGTTGGTTGGTTGGTTGGTGGTGGTTGTGTCCGTCGAACGCAAACCAAAAAGCCCTTTTCAGGGCTAACAAAAGTTCCATGTATAAGTTATTTAAATAACTATATAGTTTCTTATGTTCGAGAATGTCAAAGTCAATTATGGAACGAGTTCAAGTTGTAGGTGTTTATTGTAGACTGCAGCAAGCACAGTCATCATAACAGACGCGATAATAGGTAAGTATGTTACTAAAATAAATGAAAGTAAGTAAGTAAGTATAAATATTGAGATAGTTACTAGGTATCAAGTACGTAGGAGTAAGTAAGTAATATAGATAGACTAGACACACAATATCGATTACCTATGTACAATGATTGAGTAAAAATATTTAACTAACTAATCAAGTATGTACCTGTGTATGTAATGTACGTACGTACGTACAAGTAAGTATAGCTAGAAGGGTTATTTAGTTATACTATGATTGTAGCTGTTATCGTTATTGATCGAGACTATAGGTACCTACGTGCATGTTATGTATACAGTCTGTACGTACGTGTACGTAAGTGTAATGTAGGCCTGAACGTATGAGGAGTAAGATAAGTGTTAGTTGTTTGGTATGGTCTGTCTGTCTGTTTGTTTGTTGATCTGTTAGTTTAGTTGAGTAAGTTATAGCTGGTAGGTAGTATTTATAGTGAGAGGGAGAGGGTGTTATTAATTAAAAATAAGTAGCTGTGTAAATAAACTTAATTACGCGGGTACAATTGGTGTGACGGAAAGCGGCCTAGCTGGCGCTTTTTCGCCCGAAGGGCGAAAAACCGTCGCCCGCAAGGGCGACGGCTTATTTTTACCCCCCCCCCCCCATTTACCCTTACCTCACCCCCTCTGACGCCCTCACATAATAGGAAAATCAATAATAAAACAATAAAAAATTATCAATTACTCATTATCATTAATTCAAAAATATCTCCATAAATAATATTAATTATTTGATACAAAAAAAAAAAAAAAAAAAATACACAAACAGACAAAAGTTCTCGCGCATGCGTAACGTAACACGAGAGTTAGCGCATTACCCCTCCCGCTAACGTAACTTTACCGCATAACATATATAGGGCTTTATAGACCACGAAGTGGGGGAGGGTCAAAAAACGATACCACGTTGAGCTGTCGTTGCGTGCGGTCGCTTGTGCTTGCGCTCGTTGCCGCTCGTAATCGCACTTTACGTATTTTTTCGATTTCTTCGTTTTGTTTTGCGCGGCGTGTCGTGTCTATTTATAGATACGCATACGCCGCGTAAACGGACGCGGATACTCTCTGCATACATCTTGTCCTTTTTAGGACATTGGTGTACGCCTCACCGAAGTCGGCAGCCGAACACGTCTTTTTTAAGACGTCGATCGGTGTTTGTCGCATTCTTCTGTTAAGAGACGTCATTGCAAATCCACAGTTGCATTAATTTGTTATTGTGGTACTCGGTGGATACCTTACGGTGCCAACGAAGCCGAGTGGGTGTTGCCCCACACACCCGCCCCATCCCTTCAGGACAGGGCAGTCAGTTGGACGGGCTCGGATCAGTTGGCCTTGGGGGATCTCCTAGTCAACCCCGAGTATCGCCTCCTTCCCACCCTACCCTATCCCTATCACTCCCATTCGTGGTTACTGTTTGGGTGGCAGCCTCGGCTTGTCACTCTCTGTAGCCACGCAGTTAGGGAACTCGCTGCACAATAAGACTGGCAGCGAGTCTTACAAGCTTAGGGCACACCAATAGGCCTCACCTCTCTGCCTACACCCGGCAGAGAGACTACATTTCACACACCCCCGGGTTAGTCCCACCTGGGGTTGTAGTTAGGCCATTAGGCCCGTTAGGACACGATTGCCGGGAGTTTCTTGCGGATTCTTCTCCCGGTTTCGTGACGCGCAACGAATCCGCCAGGTAGGTTCAACATGTCTACTCCCGTAGCCATGCTAGAGCGTGCCTTGAGCCCCTTCTTCAAAGGAGGCTCGGTGAGTATGGAGGAGCTTTCGAGCTTCCTCATAGCCGCCGCCTCAGATCCCCTGTTAGTGAGCAAGTATGCTCAACGCTTTCCAAGCGTTTTCGCGTCTTCCTCGCCCGCGCTTCTCGCCCCTCAGGCACCCGCGCCCGCTTCGTCATCGTCTTCGTCACCCGCACCCCGCGCCCCTCAGGCAACCGCACCTTCCGCGCCGCTGGCCCCTCAGGCACCCGCCCCCTCCGCACCCCGCGCCGCTAAGTCACCCGCCCCCTCCACCTTTCACGCCACTTTGGCGTCCGCGTCCCCCGCCCCTCAGGCTCCCGCCCCCTTCACCCCCGCGCCTACCTTTAAGGCCAAACTTGTGCACCCGGCACCCCCCGCCCCTAAGGCTCAGCGCGCGCCCCGCGCGTCCCCCTCTCGCCGCGTCTCGCCTTCTCGCCGCGTTCCGTCGTCGCGCTCCGACTCCCCCGCGCCTCCCCCTCGCGTCTCGCGATCGAAGTCGCGTAGCCCGGTGAGGCCGGCCTCACCGGGATCGGATTCGGATCGCGCGCTCGGTCCACCGCCGCCCGTAGTTCACCACCCCGCCGCTGTCGCTCACTTCGCTATGTACGAAGTAGACCCACCCGTCCCGGACAGTGAGATGTTGTCCTCCGCGTCGGAGGACGCTATCACTGAGTCCTCCTCCTCTTCGGAGTCTTCCTCCGCCGACGACTTTACGGTCGTTGGTAAGAAGAGGTCGAGGAAAGTTAAAGCCAAGGCCCCTCAGGCTAAGGCTGCCAAGACCGATGTCCCTTTAGCGTCTATCTCCACTTCCGCGCCCGCTTCCACGGACGCGTCCCACCCTCCCGCCCCTCAGGCATCCGAGGGATCTTCGCCCTCTTCGGCCCAGAAGGGTCCGAAAAAGACCACCCCGCCCCCTATCATCCTTCACGAGAAGGGTAAGTGGACAGAAGTGTCCGCGTGGTGCAACGAGCACCGCGTTACCTATTCCAACGCCCGCGCCGTCATGGACGGCATACGCATCTCAGTCCCGACTGTGGGTGACTTCAGGTCACTCACAAAGATGCTGCAGGAGAGAGCCCTGCAGTATCACACTTTCACCCTGCCCGAGGAGACGGTCCTTCGGGCAGTCATCAAGAACGTTCCTGCCGAAATCTCCGCTCAGGAGATCCTCGGCGACCTTCGCGCGCAGGATATACCTGCCCTCGAAGTGCACAGGATGCACCGCGCGACGGGACGTGTACCTTACAACATGGTGTTGGTGGTCGCGGAGAAATCCGTTGCCACCACGCGTAGGCTCTTCAACCTTCGTACTATCTGCCGACTTTCCGGTATCTCAGTGGAACCGCCCCACAAGAATAGTGCCCCCTCTCAGTGCCATCGGTGCCAACTGTACGGGCACTCTCAACGAAACTGTTTCGCGCGGCCCAGGTGCGTCAAGTGCCTCGGCGATCACGCGACAGCGGCCTGTTCTAGACCAAAAGACACCGCGCAGTGTTCGGAGCCCCCGAGCTGCGTGTTGTGCGGTGCTCAAGGGCATCCCGCGAACTATCGCGGGTGCCCGAAGGCACCGAAGTCCAAGCCTAAACCCAAGGCACCCACGTCCAAGGCGGCTAAGCGCACCCCGGCCCGTGCGCCCGCCCCTGTCGCCTCTCACTCTCACACTCCCGCCCCTGTCCCTGTTTCTGCCGAAACTCGGCTCAGCCCCCAGAGGCCTTCGTGCTGGAATCAGCTCCAGCATCAGAGAGCATTCCCTGCCCTCGCCCCTCAGGCAAGGCCCCCGCCTCCGTTGATGGACCTCCCCATCGCTCCACCCCCAGGCTTCCGCCCTCTGAGGCAGACTCCCCCGCATGAGGCCCTTATGGCCCAGGCGGGTGCACTCCCCGCGTCCATCCGCGACGATCTCGCAGCCTCCATCCGTCTAGCGACCACCATCGACTTCGGTCGTATTCATCAAATGGCGGTCAAAATCCGAGCGTGCAGGGCCACGGACCCTGACACCATCCTCGATATCTACAGGGAGTTCGGCGATCAGATCGCCGCTCTCCGCGCTATCCACGCCGGTTATTAATGGCGGTCCCGAGCGCGAAATCCAAACCCCGACAAATCCGAGTAGGGTTCTTCAACGCTAGAGGCGTTAAACATCAACGAGATGAGATCGCGAGTTTTCTCCGAGACCATCAAGTAGACGTATTTCTTGTACAGGAGACTTTCCTTAAACCATCTGTTAGGAATCCCAACATCGCGAACTACGCCCTGGTCCGCAATGACCGCACTCGAGCTCCACTCGGTGGTACGCTCATTTACTACAAACGGTCCCTGTACTGCACTCCTACGGACCCGCCCCCTCTTTCGCACATGGAGGTTTCAATCTGTCGGCTAGGTATGTCTGGGCATAGGCCCTTATTCATAGTATCGGCATACGTGCCTCCGACCAACCAGACGGCCGACTTGCGGCCGGACCTGGAAGCCCTCTTCGCACTGGGTGACTCCGTCCTTCTGGCGGGCGATCTCAATGCGAAACACGAGGCATGGAACTGCCGCGTGCGTAATCCACGCGGTAGACGCCTAGAAGTCCTATCCTCTTCGTTAGTTTTTGACGTCATCGCTCCGATGACTCCGACTCACTTCCCCGATTTAGTTACGCAAAACCCGGACGTTCTCGACGTGGCCCTCTTGAAAGGCGTCAGCCTCGCGCTCCGCTCGATAGAGGTGGTACAAGAGCTCGATTCCGACCACAGACCAGTGATCATGTCCCTCGGCTCGCGGATAGGTTCCCCTGACGCTGGTCAGCCCACTCCCACCAAGGTGATCACGGATTGGTCTAAGCTTGGGGCTCGCCTCAAGTCGACCAAGTCGTCTCACCTCGATGGCATACCCGATCACCTAGCGTCTCCCGCTGACGCTCTAGGCGCGATCGACTCCCTCACTGAGCACGTGCAGTCTACGGTGAACGAGTGTTCTCGGTCGGTACCTGTGACCGATGACTCTCGCTTCCTACTTCCGGACGATGTACGCGACTTGCTGAGGGAGAAGAACGCTTCCATCCGCGCTTACGATTCCTTCCCATGTGAAGCCAACCGCGCTCGTATGCGTTCCCTGCAGCGTGCTGTAAAGAAACGCATACGAGAGGTTCGGGAGGCCAACTGGGACAGCTTCCTTAGTGATCTTAGACCGAACCATCAGGCTTTTTGGAAACTTCAACGCAAGCTCCGGAGCTGCAGCGAAGCCACGACTCCCCCGCTGAATCGTCCGAATCAGAGCGTCGCCTTTGATGACGACGAGAAGGCGGAATGCCTCGCCGACAGTCTTGAGGCCCAGTGCACTCCCAGCGCCCTTCCGGTCGACCAAGCCCACCTCGCGAGAGTTAACGCCGAAATCGAACGTAGGGCTTCTGTCCCTCCCGTCGAGGATCCGGAACATCCTCTCCCTCCCGTCACCGTTGACGAAGTACGATCCCTGATCAAGGATTTGAACCCTCGTAAAGCCCCCGGCTCAGACGGCATCACTTCCAGAGTGATCAAGCTCTTCCCTCCCCCCCTAGTTATCTTATTGACCTGCATCTTCAATGCGGCTCTAAGTAATAACCTCTTCCCGCAAAGGTGGAAAGAGGCGATAGTTATCGGCATTCCCAAACCGGGTAAACCCAAGTCTGAGCCGACTAGTTACCGCCCCATCAGTTTACTCAAGGTTCTTGGGAAACTGTACGAGCGCATAATTTATTCCCGTCTAATGGACTATGCCGAGTCCAGGAGTCTCATTCCTGACGAGCAGTTCGGTTTTCGAACCGAACACTCGTGTGTGCAGCAAGTCCACCGCATTGTCGAGCATGTCAGCGCTGGCTTTCAGCGCGGGCATCTCACAGGCATGCTGCTGTTCGATGTCGCGAAAGCCTTCGACAAGGTCTGGCACGATGGCTTGATCTTCAAGCTGTACCAGCTGGAGGTGCCGGACCGTCTCGTGCACATCATACGAGACTTTCTGTCGAACCGTACCTTTCGCTATCGCGTCGAGGGGACGTTATCGTCGCCTCACCCGATTCGCGCCGGTGTCCCGCAGGGCTCGGTGCTCTCTCCGCTCCTCTTCTCGCTGTACACTAGCGATATCCCCAAAGGTGGCACTTCCCAGATAGCTTTATATGCCGATGATACGGCCATTCTATACTCGGGCCGTCTGCCCGAGAGCATAGGACGTCACCTCCAGATCGCGGTCAACGCCCTCGGGCAATGGTTCGCGAAATGGAGGATCGAAGTCAACCCCTCTAAGAGCGCAGCCGTACTGTTTTGTAAGAAACGTATAGCACCCGCGCCTCCTCCCCCTATCACCCTTTTCGGCGAACCAATCCCTTGGGAGCGGCAAGCCAAATACCTGGGAATAATCCTTGATCGAAAACTCACGTTTATAGAGCACCTTCGGAAGGTCCGCTCTCGCGCCGCGTTCGCCCTATACCGTCTTCATAGTATTCTAAACGTGCATAGTAAACTATCACTTACTTGTAAGCTGAGAATTTACACAATGTGCGTGAGGCCTATTATGACCTATGGCAGTGTCGTGTTCGCACACCTGTCCGACAGTCGTCTCCGTAGGATGCAAACCCTTCAGAATCGCTTCTTACGCAGGGCCACGGGAGCCCCGTGGTTCGTGCGTAATTCGCAGCTTCACTGCGACCTCAAACTGCCGACCATCAAACAGTTTATGAAACGCGCGTCCGTTAGATTCTTCGATTCCGCCGAATCGCATAGGAACCCCCTCATCGTGGCCGCGTCCCGATACCGACCCTCCGCCATCTCGCGCACTAGGCGCCCAAGGCACGCTCTAACTTATCCCGATGATAGCATTACGCTCCTTCAGGAGGCCTTCAGCCTCACTCAAACTAGCACCACTGCACAAAACCGCCGCCGACACTATCGTGTCCGTCCTCGCCGTCCTCGGCGAGGCCCGTCGCGAGTAGATAATAATATAATATAAGTAACGTAACGTAACGTTGCCCTCCCGTCCCTAGCGAATACCGGTCCGAGAGCCGGTCAAACTAGTTTATAAAAGTCCCTAAATAATCAAATCATTGATCCAGCTATCCCTTGCTTTTTGTTTATTTTTTCGATTGCTAGCAACGATCTAAGTCGAGGTCCGAGTCCCGCAGGGGGCGCCCTTAGCTGTCGTTGCTAGCGCAAATTCTTTAATTTGCTCCTGGCTGGAGGCGTTTTTATAGTCTCGCCAACTTAGTCCGGTGAAGCAGTGAAAGCCTCCCTCGAGGCTAACTGCGGCAGTCCTCAACAAAAAAAAAAAAAAAAAAAAAAAAAAAAAAAAAAAAAAACCACGAAGTGGGATCACTCGTCATTCGTACGTACAGCGACGCGCACGCGTTGTTGTATATTTCTTTTGTTGTGTGTGCTTGTAAGTTTTAATAAAACATGTCTGGTCGCGGTAAAGGCGGTAAGGTAAAGGGGAAGGCAAAGTCCCGCTCCAACCGCGCTGGTCTCCAGTTCCCCGTCGGACGTATACATAGACTGCTTCGCAACGGAAACTACGCCGAGCGTGTCGGTGCCGGAGCCCCTGTCTACTTAGCCGCCGTCATGGAGTACCTTGCTGCCGAGGTCCTCGAGTTGGCGGGTAACGCGGCGAGGGACAACAAGAAGACCAGGATCATTCCGCGTCATCTGCAGTTGGCCATCCGTAACGACGAGGAGTTGAACAAGCTGCTCTCGGGTGTGACCATCGCTCAAGGTGGTGTACTGCCTAACATTCAGGCCGTGCTACTGCCCAAGAAGACCGAAAAGAAAGCTTAAGCGCGCATCGTTACCGTTTCGCGCGCGCACAGAGCGCGTTCGGTGTGTGTGTGGTGAAGCGGTAGTGCAAGCGTATGTCGATATTATTCATGATGATACGTATGCATCGTTTTATGTGTGCGTGTATGTAAAATTGTGTTTTAAATGTCGATTAATGCGCTCTGCACTACTCTCTGCTCGTCGTTGTACCGACCAAACAAAAGGCCCTTTTCAGGGCCACAATATGATTCGTGTCGAAAATTATACAAGACCGTTTCTTAAGTGAGAGTCTCGTCTTTCACCATTCGTCCCGTCCCGTCACCGATGTTCGATGTCAACCTAATATAAAAGATATAATAATAATAATAATGGAGGTTCTAAAAAATGGTAAATTCGTTACGTTCTATAAACGTACGGTCTCTACCACCTATAAAAATGCGCTGTTCTTATTTGCATTCTTCTTATTTTCATAAATACATTATTAGGTAAGTTGTAGCCTAAAATAATAATTATGATACTAGTACATACCGTAGTAGTATATTATTCTACTAGGTACCTACTCCTCTACACAGATCATCATAATAATAATTGTCATACATTTATAATACAGGTACACAACACGTCATGTACTTACATAGTAAATAGGAAAATATAATTATAATGAACTCGCTCGTTTTAACTGGGTAAATAATTACGATGGAGGAGACAGATTAATTATGTAAGTAGGTACCTACCTACCTACCTACCTAGTTAGTTAGTTATTTAAATTAATCTAACATAATTTTTGTATTCACTAATAAATAATATAATTATTACATATTAAATACCTAACGTTATTAAGTAAGTACCACAGAGGTCCGTCCGAACATAATCACCCCCCCCTCTCTACCCTCCCCTCCCCTCTCTATCCTCCTCTCCCCCCTCCCCCCCTTCGCCCCGTCTCCCACCTCTCCCCGCGAACTCGATAAACTTCGCCACGATTGGTCCGACGCGGCGGTCGAGCAGGGTACGTCTGCCGCTAAGCTAAACAGTCGGCGTCGATAAATACGCGTTCACGAACTACCAATTTTTTATTCATACCACAGCCACGGCCGGACGTGTACGTACGCTCTGATTATTAATTCGTTTAACAACTTTTGTGTGTAAGCTACTCTTTTCGATATGCCGCCCAAGACTAGCGGAAAGGCCGCCAAGAAATCTGGCAAAGCCCAGAAGAATATATCGAAGACTGACAAGAAGAAGAAGAAGCACAAGAGGAAGGAGAGTTACGCCATCTACATCTACAAGGTCCTCAAGCAGGTGCACCCCGACACCGGTATCTCCAGTAAAGCCATGTCCATCATGAACTCCTTCGTGAACGACATCTTCGAGCGTATCGCCGCCGAGGCGTCGCGTCTCGCCCACTACAACAAGAGATCGACCATCACGTCCAGGGAGGTCCAGACATCGGTGAGACTCCTACTACCCGGGGAGCTCGCCAAGCACGCTGTCAGTGAAGGAACCAAGGCCGTCACCAAGTACACCAGCTCGAAGTGAGCGGTCGATTCGGTCGCCCGGTAGTCTCTCATACTACTACACTACGTGTGAAAGATCCGCCGGCGGGCGACTCATCCTCCTCATCAACGTCCATCCGAAGTCGTCTCGCCTGATGTTGGGGCGCGTTTGTGCTCTAGTGTGTTGTGTATATATACATGATATGTTTGTGTGTGCGACGTGTGCGTGTAATTGCTATAACACTGCTCGTGTATAGTTTTATGCGGATGACACGACACTACACCGCCTACATATATGTATATATTTATACTATTACCTAGACGCTCTCGCAGTACCTACACTCAGATCGTACGCGGCAAGCGGGTGGACGCTAAGAACAAAAGGCCCTTTTCAGGGCCACAAATTTATTCATGTGAAATATATAATATATATGTTCACGTTTCTTTGGGGTTGACGTCTTTATATTACGAAATCGATCAATGATCTAAGTAGTAATTATATTACACTTTACCGTCTGTATTCAATGTACCTACCTACTAACAGTAATAACTAACGTAACTCATCTATGAGTAAACTTGCGATATTAATAATGACATAGTAGGTGATAGATACACCACACCTAGTAGGTACATACATAGTTTTAACTTATATTTATTGGGTACACAACTTTTTCATTACTTATTGAATTAATGCGAAAATAATGATAGATACTGAACTAATAAAATTAAATATATATATATATATCTACATACCTAACTATAATACATAATCAATCAAATATGTAGTTAAATATTATAAGAAGTAGAAGTGTATGTTCGGCAAGTTAGACATCTTCGCGTTTATAATTATTTTCAATAATAATAATAAGTAGGTATATATTTTATCAGGTGTGTACATGTACCTACCTAAATTTATTATTAAACTAATATATATATATAGATAGATATATAAATATATTATAATTATACCTAGGTATATTTTGTTTTTTTCGACCCACACACACGCCATACAGCCAGCCGGCGTTCTCCGCAGAAA
Organism: Plusia festucae; assembly: GCA_950381575.1. Classification (NCBI taxonomy): domain Eukaryota; kingdom Metazoa; phylum Arthropoda; class Insecta; order Lepidoptera; family Noctuidae; genus Plusia; species Plusia festucae. The sequence goes on from OX494457.1 coordinate 4,055,165, forward strand.
AGTTTATTCACGGTTAGGTTAGACGGCAAGAGGGCGCTTGCGAGCGCTCTCTGCTCCGTATTATTGGGTATAAAACGGAGCGAAATCGTCCCAGAGTTTTTATTAGTCTTGTGCCTGCTCGGTCATTTTTAAGATCGCTCCGTACTAGTTCATTTCGGACAGTGAACTAGTTCATTCTATTAGTTCTAATAGCTCTATTCGGTCTTCACATTCGGCGAACACAGCTCGTCGGGCGTGTTCGGGCGATAAGCTAAAATAGTCATTATTCCATTGAAATAAGGCGCATCTCATTTCATTCTTTCGTATTCGGTCGGTCGGGTTCGGTTAGCATCGTCATTCGTCGGCTATTCTCTCTCGTTTTCAAATTCAAATCGTTTATTGTTTCGTTCGTTCGTATTCATTCAGAGACATCGTATCAATTCTGTATCTGGCAAACAATCAGTGACATGGTTCGAAAAGAACTATTTGACTGACCTATTAGACCGATTACATGTCAGCGTTCGGAAACGTTTCTTTTAGTACAGTGCGAAGATACGGCTCCTATTCGTTCATCGTTCACGAACTACACAAGACTAGTTTTTATTCTCAATCGTTCGTTCGTACCGCGCGGACGTGTGATACGGAATATCTCTCTCTTGTTGTTTGTTTATTTTGTTTATATATTGCGTGCGTGCGTGCGTGCGTGACGTGATATAATAATGGCTCGTACAAAGCAGACCGCTCGTAAATCCACCGGTGGTAAGGCACCTAGGAAACAGCTCGCCACCAAGGCGGCGCGGAAGAGCGCACCGGCCACCGGCGGTGTCAAGAAGCCTCATCGTTACAGGCCCGGTACCGTAGCCCTTCGTGAGATTCGTCGTTACCAGAAGAGTACAGAACTGTTGATCCGCAAGTTGCCTTTCCAACGTTTAGTGCGTGAGATCGCTCAAGACTTCAAGACCGATCTTAGATTCCAGAGCTCCGCTGTTATGGCGCTGCAGGAAGCCAGCGAGGCGTATCTCGTCGGTCTCTTCGAAGACACCAACCTGTGCGCCATTCACGCCAAGCGCGTCACCATTATGCCTAAGGATATACAGTTGGCGCGCAGAATTAGAGGCGAACGCGCCTAAAAATGCATGCACATAGATTGTCTGTGTGCATGTGCTTCGTGTGTGTACCGACGTTGGCACCGCAACATAATATACAAGTTGCACGCTTACGTTCGGGATAACAAGAGGTTTCTCGACGACAACAACAAAAAGGCCCTTTTCAGGGCCACACATGTTTCATATATTATAATAGTATAATATGTTTCTTTTGTCGAGATGTCATACCCGCTACTACTACTATTACTATGATAATAAATTAAATTATACTTGAATATATCATAATCAACCTTAACGATGATATAATATAACGTGCCTATACAATTTAATACTATAATTATAAAGAATTACCTTACACTTACATAGATAGGTCTCTAATTATAATTATTATAAGTACATAAGTAACCATAGCTGCATTAGAGATTCCACTGCATTTAAAATATTTATTTACTATACAGACAGACCTACATTTACAATAATTATAATAAAATGTGTACATATGTACATACATAAACATTTCATAAAAATAAATCTAGTCTAGTAAATTAATAAATTGTAGTAAAATCGAGGAAAAGATGGCGCTGTAATCGCGTTTCCCCCCGTCCCCGCGCACCCACCTCGCTTCGGTCTCGGTGCGAACCCGTGCGCAGTGTATAAATAGGCTGCAAACCACTGTTTTTTAAACAGTCCGCCGTCAGCGCTGGAGCTGAGTTGAACGTGTGTTTCGTGTCAATTTTAAGAGAAACCAACCAAGAAGATGACCGGTCGCGGTAAGGGAGGAAAGGGATTGGGGAAAGGAGGAGCGAAGCGTCACAGGAAAGTACTTCGTGATAACATCCAGGGTATCACGAAGCCTGCAATTCGTCGTCTGGCGCGCAGAGGCGGCGTGAAACGTATCTCCGGTCTGATCTACGAAGAGACCCGCGGTGTACTTAAAGTGTTCCTCGAGAACGTCATCCGTGACGCTGTAACTTACACAGAGCACGCCAAGAGGAAGACGGTCACCGCCATGGATGTCGTGTACGCTCTGAAGCGTCAGGGACGCACCCTGTACGGTTTCGGCGGTTAGACGACCAACGACAGCATCGGGTTGTTGCGTCGTGGCGAGTGTGTTGTGTGATCTCGGCGGCGGCAGCACAGCAACGCTACGGAATATATACGTGTCGTCGTGTGCGTTCATTTGTTTATGTGCTCATCGTTACATTACCTATCCGACACCGGTCCGCTGCATCGACAACTACTACTACTGCTGCTGCTGCTCTGCTGATGCCGCTGTATCTTCTTCACTACTAGCTACGACGAGAGTGCCGCTCTATACGTATAATATACGCCATTCATTCAATGAGTGTATACAACTACGATAGATGCTCACGCGCTCAAATAAAAAGGCCCTTTTCAGGGCCGCATATGATTCTATGATATTTTAAAAAGTTTCTTTTGAGGATTCGTCTCTATCTATATAATAATAATAATAATAGGTTATAATAGATACACCTACACACAAGTAGTATTTATACTTAAGGGTAGATAAATAAAAAAAAAATACCCAGTTAGGTATGTACATACATGGATTATCTTAGCTCTCGTACCTTTCTACGTGAACTATGAAAGTAGTAGTTAGTTTAGTATACTTGCACGCTTTTTCATTTTATTTATTTATTTATTTATTTATTTACTTACTTACTTACCTACCTACCTACCTACCTAGTTAGTTAACAAATTAATAATGTAGTAATTAATTTACAACCTCTTAAAATATTATATCTTTCGTACATAATATCGTATTAATATGACATAGGTAGATAGGGGTACATAATAATAAATTATAATGAGACTTCATAGTATGTTAGGTAGAAAATTACATGGTACCTAATAATTATTAACTAGATAGGTAAGGTACCTATGTAAGGTAGGAGGTACCTGACCTACCTATATTTTTATAAAACGAATTTACGTGCACCGTGCACGATTCGAATGCTCTACTGCATTATACCTACTTAAGATTCGTATTATTCCTGTTAGTTGTAGGCTGTACACTATACTTACTTATTATATCGTTGCGAGTGTGTTCGTGTGTACTTTCTGTTTTAGTAGCTGTATAATTATTAATTATTGTCGAAAAAATTAATTATTTTAAATTTATTACAAATAATAATTCATATTATAATGATACATTATAATTATTTCAATCACACGACACACCAAACGGCCGAAGCGCGAACCTTCGGTCGTCGGTGTCGTTCAGTTCACTCACTGTGGTCTAACGCAGGTCGTCGTAGCGTAGACTGTATCCAAAAGTCTTAGTTCTTTTTTATTTATCATACAAATTGGCTAAAATATTATTTTATGGTAGTGTACCCCTAAATTTATTTTTTTATTATGAAACGAACTGCACTTTACACACGCCTCTCTGTCCTGGACCGAGTCTTCCCTCGTTAGGCTCGCGACCGGTCGGGTGTTTTACGACGGTTCACTTTTAGGTCGATAATTATCCACTCCAACGATCGAATATCGACGAAATCCTGTCACCTTAAATCTTCGATATCTTCGTCGTTGACGCGTCGACCTCGACGCTCGATTACTTATATATTTATATTATAAAAACGAATTTTGAACGAGACCCGAGGTACTAGGAGTTAGCGGTCGCCGTTTTAAATCGACACACGCTCGAACGCGAATTTCCCGCACCTCCGCGAACGACGTATTATAATGGTCAACTTCATGACCCATCCGATCCCGTCCGAATATATAATCATTTTATATGTTTAACATAATAAAAAAATATTTTATTAGATACGTGTTAGTGAAAAGTTTCAAGTGTTCATACGAGAAATCGTCGCGCGAGACCGCGGCGCTCGTTACGGTAAAGTTTCGTCGTACCTGACCGACGCTATTCGATAAATGTAAAGTGGCGACATCTAAGTCTTTCTTAACTCGCTTACTTACTATCATCCTGTTTGTTTGTGTACGTACGTACTGTACTGTACTCTATTCGTTACGTTACTCTATATATTAAATTAAATTAAAATGGCAGACACAGCAGTAGCTACAGAATCCCCGGCTCCCGCTACACCGGCGAAGAAGCAGGCCAGACAAGCCGGCGGCGCGGCCGGTGCGAAGAAACCTAAAGCGAAGCCGACTCATCCTAAAACATCGGAGATGGTCAACAGCGCGATCAAGGAGATGAAGGAGCGCAGCGGTTCCTCGTTGCAGGCTATCAAGAAATATATAGCCGCCCAGTACAAGGTCGACGCCGAGAAACTCGCCCCGTTCATCAAGAAATACCTGAAGAGCGCCGTCGAATCCGGAGCCCTTATACAGACAAAGGGCAAGGGAGCATCGGGATCTTTCAAACTGGAGTCTAAATCTTCAGCCGCCAAGAAACCCGCCGGCACCGGAGCCGGAAAGGCCGGCGCCAAGGGAGCATCTACCGCGACCGCGGCGTCGAAGGCGAAGAAAGCTACCGCGTCCGCGGCCGGAGCCAAGACGAAGAAGGCCGCCGCCGCCGCGGCGGCCGCGTCTGCCGCTTCGGGTTCTCCGTCTAAGTCGAAGGCCTCCGCGGCCGCGTCCGCTAAGGACAAGAAGGCCGCCGCCGCCGCCAAGAAGAAGCCCGCCGCTAAGAAAGCCGCCGCGCCCGCTAAGGCAAAGGGAGGCGCCGCACCGAAGGCAAAGAAGACCGCCAAGCCGCCCACGAAGAAGCCAAAAGCGCCTAAACCTAAAAAGGCCGCCGCGACGCCGAAATCAAAACCCGCCGCGAAGAAAGCTTCCGCCGCTAAGAAGTAAATAAATTGACACGAGTGGTGAAAACAGCAGCGGAGCGAACACAAGCACAACATCAACAAGAACGTGACGTTGTCGGTGTGTGTGTGCGCGCGTGTGTTGTGATAATTATGCGTGCGCGCGCGCGTGCCTGCCTGCGCCTCCCTGTGCTTTGTGCGAAGTGTTGTTGTGAAGCAGAAAAATGAAATAATTATCTACTTTACATGGCACAGGCTACGTACAGCCAGGCAGCTAGCTAGCTAGCTAGCTATCTAAATCCACGAGTGTACGGTCGCTGGCGATGGGCGTTCGTTTGTGTTGCTTCGTTTCGCAACGCTCGCCTCGTCGTTCGTACGTGTACATACACTACATACCTGCCTACCTACGTAGTAGTTGGTTGGTTGGTTGGTGGTGGTTGTGTCCGTCGAACGCAAACCAAAAAGCCCTTTTCAGGGCTAACAAAAGTTCCATGTATAAGTTATTTAAATAACTATATAGTTTCTTATGTTCGAGAATGTCAAAGTCAATTATGGAACGAGTTCAAGTTGTAGGTGTTTATTGTAGACTGCAGCAAGCACAGTCATCATAACAGACGCGATAATAGGTAAGTATGTTACTAAAATAAATGAAAGTAAGTAAGTAAGTATAAATATTGAGATAGTTACTAGGTATCAAGTACGTAGGAGTAAGTAAGTAATATAGATAGACACACAATATCGATTACCTATGTACAATGATTGAGTAAAAATATTTAACTAACTAATCAAGTATGTACCTGTGTATGTAATGTACGTACGTACGTACAAGTAAGTATAGCTAGAAGGGTTATTTAGTTATACTATGATTGTAGCTGTTATCGTTATTGATCGAGACTATAGGTACCTACGTGCATGTTATGTATACAGTCTGTACGTACGTGTACGTAAGTGTAATGTAGGCCTGAACGTATGAGGAGTAAGATAAGTGTTAGTTGTTTGGTATGGTCTGTCTGTCTGTTTGTTTGTTGATCTGTTAGTTTAGTTGAGTAAGTTATAGCTGGTAGGTAGTATTTATAGTGAGAGGGAGAGGGTGTTATTAATTAAAAATAAGTAGCTGTGTAAATAAACTTAATTACGCGGGTACAATTGGTGTGACGGAAAGCGGCCTAGCTGGCGCTTTTTCGCCCGAAGGGCGAAAAACCGTCGCCCGCAAGGGCGACGGCTTATTTTTACCCCCCCCCCCCCCCCCATTTACCCTTACCTCACCCCCTCTGACGCCCTCACATAATAGGAAAATCAATAATAAAACAATAAAAAATTATCAATTACTCATTATCATTAATTCAAAAATATCTCCATAAATAATATTAATTATTTGATACAAAAAAAAAAAAAAAAAAAATACACAAACAGACAAAAGTTCTCGCGCATGCGTAACGTAACACGAGAGTTAGCGCATTACCCCTCCCGCTAACGTAACTTTACCGCATAACATATATAGGGCTTTATAGACCACGAAGTGGGATCACTCGTCATTCGTACGTACAGCGACGCGCACGCGTTGTTGTATATTTCTTTTGTTGTGTGTGCTTGTAAGTTTTAATAAAACATGTCTGGTCGCGGTAAAGGCGGTAAGGTAAAGGGGAAGGCAAAGTCCCGCTCCAACCGCGCTGGTCTCCAGTTCCCCGTCGGACGTATACATAGACTGCTTCGCAACGGAAACTACGCCGAGCGTGTCGGTGCCGGAGCCCCTGTCTACTTAGCCGCCGTCATGGAGTACCTTGCTGCCGAGGTCCTCGAGTTGGCGGGTAACGCGGCGAGGGACAACAAGAAGACCAGGATCATTCCGCGTCATCTGCAGTTGGCCATCCGTAACGACGAGGAGTTGAACAAGCTGCTCTCGGGTGTGACCATCGCTCAAGGTGGTGTACTGCCTAACATTCAGGCCGTGCTACTGCCCAAGAAGACCGAAAAGAAAGCTTAAGCGCGCATCGTTACCGTTTCGCGCGCGCACAGAGCGCGTTCGGTGTGTGTGTGGTGAAGCGGTAGTGCAAGCGTATGTCGATATTATTCATGATGATACGTATGCATCGTTTTATGTGTGCGTGTATGTAAAATTGTGTTTTAAATGTCGATTAATGCGCTCTGCACTACTCTCTGCTCGTCGTTGTACCGACCAAACAAAAGGCCCTTTTCAGGGCCACAATATGATTCGTGTCGAAAATTATACAAGACCGTTTCTTAAGTGAGAGTCTCGTCTTTCACCATTCGTCCCGTCCCGTCACCGATGTTCGATGTCAACCTAATATAAAAGATATAATAATAATAATAATGGAGGTTCTAAAAAATGGTAAATTCGTTACGTTCTATAAACGTACGGTCTCTACCACCTATAAAAATGCGCTGTTCTTATTTGCATTCTTCTTATTTTCATAAATACATTATTAGGTAAGTTGTAGCCTAAAATAATAATTATGATACTAGTACATACCGTAGTAGTATATTATTCTACTAGGTACCTACTCCTCTACACAGATCATCATAATAATAATTGTCATACATTTATAATACAGGTACACAACACGTCATGTACTTACATAGTAAATAGGAAAATATAATTATAATGAACTCGCTCGTTTTAACTGGGTAAATAATTACGATGGAGGAGACAGATTAATTATGTAAGTAGGTACCTACCTACCTACCTACCTAGTTAGTTAGTTATTTAAATTAATCTAACATAATTTTTGTATTCACTAATAAATAATATAATTATTACATATTAAATACCTAACGTTATTAAGTAAGTACCACAGAGGTCCGTCCGAACATAATCACCCCCCCCTCTCTACCCTCCCCTCCCCTCTCTATCCTCCTCTCCCCCCTCCCCCCCTTCGCCCCGTCTCCCACCTCTCCCCGCGAACTCGATAAACTTCGCCACGATTGGTCCGACGCGGCGGTCGAGCAGGGTACGTCTGCCGCTAAGCTAAACAGTCGGCGTCGATAAATACGCGTTCACGAACTACCAATTTTTTATTCATACCACAGCCACGGCCGGACGTGTACGTACGCTCTGATTATTAATTCGTTTAACAACTTTTGTGTGTAAGCTACTCTTTTCGATATGCCGCCCAAGACTAGCGGAAAGGCCGCCAAGAAATCTGGCAAAGCCCAGAAGAATATATCGAAGACTGACAAGAAGAAGAAGAAGCACAAGAGGAAGGAGAGTTACGCCATCTACATCTACAAGGTCCTCAAGCAGGTGCACCCCGACACCGGTATCTCCAGTAAAGCCATGTCCATCATGAACTCCTTCGTGAACGACATCTTCGAGCGTATCGCCGCCGAGGCGTCGCGTCTCGCCCACTACAACAAGAGATCGACCATCACGTCCAGGGAGGTCCAGACATCGGTGAGACTCCTACTACCCGGGGAGCTCGCCAAGCACGCTGTCAGTGAAGGAACCAAGGCCGTCACCAAGTACACCAGCTCGAAGTGAGCGGTCGATTCGGTCGCCCGGTAGTCTCTCATACTACTACACTACGTGTGAAAGATCCGCCGGCGGGCGACTCATCCTCCTCATCAACGTCCATCCGAAGTCGTCTCGCCTGATGTTGGGGCGCGTTTGTGCTCTAGTGTGTTGTGTATATATACATGATATGTTTGTGTGTGCGACGTGTGCGTGTAATTGCTATAACACTGCTCGTGTATAGTTTTATGCGGATGACACGACACTACACCGCCTACATATATGTATATATTTATACTATTACCTAGACGCTCTCGCAGTACCTACACTCAGATCGTACGCGGCAAGCGGGTGGACGCTAAGAACAAAAGGCCCTTTTCAGGGCCACAAATTTATTCATGTGAAATATATAATATATATGTTCACGTTTCTTTGGGGTTGACGTCTTTATATTACGAAATCGATCAATGATCTAAGTAGTAATTATATTACACTTTACCGTCTGTATTCAATGTACCTACCTACTAACAGTAATAACTAACGTAACTCATCTATGAGTAAACTTGCGATATTAATAATGACATAGTAGGTGATAGATACACCACACCTAGTAGGTACATACATAGTTTTAACTTATATTTATTGGGTACACAACTTTTTCATTACTTATTGAATTAATGCGAAAATAATGATAGATACTGAACTAATAAAATTAAATATATATATATATATCTACATACCTAACTATAATACATAATCAATCAAATATGTAGTTAAATATTATAAGAAGTAGAAGTGTATGTTCGGCAAGTTAGACATCTTCGCGTTTATAATTATTTTCAATAATAATAATAAGTAGGTATATATTTTATCAGGTGTGTACATGTACCTACCTAAATTTATTATTAAACTAATATATATATATAGATAGATATATAAATATATTATAATTATACCTAGGTATATTTTGTTTTTTTCGACCCACACACACGCCATACAGCCAGCCGGCGTTCTCCGCAGAAAAGTTTATTCACGGTTAGGTTAGACGGCAAGAGGGCGCTTGCGAGCGCTCTCTGCTCCGTATTATTGGGTATAAAACGGAGCGAAATCGTCCCAGAGTTTTTATTCTCAATCGTTCGTTCGTACCGCGCGGACGTGTGATACGGAATATCTCTCTCTTGTTGTTTGTTTATTTTGTTTATATATTGCGTGCGTGCGTGCGTGCGTGACGTGATATAATAATGGCTCGTACAAAGCAGACCGCTCGTAAATCCACCGGTGGTAAGGCACCTAGGAAACAGCTCGCCACCAAGGCGGCGCGGAAGAGCGCACCGGCCACCGGCGGTGTCAAGAAGCCTCATCGTTACAGGCCCGGTACCGTAGCCCTTCGTGAGATTCGTCGTTACCAGAAGAGTACAGAACTGTTGATCCGCAAGTTGCCTTTCCAACGTTTAGTGCGTGAGATCGCTCAAGACTTCAAGACCGATCTTAGATTCCAGAGCTCCGCTGTTATGGCGCTGCAGGAAGCCAGCGAGGCGTATCTCGTCGGTCTCTTCGAAGACACCAACCTGTGCGCCATTCACGCCAAGCGCGTCACCATTATGCCTAAGGATATACAGTTGGCGCGCAGAATTAGAGGCGAACGCGCCTAAAAATGCATGCACATAGATTGTCTGTGTGCATGTGCTTCGTGTGTGTACCGACGTTGGCACCGCAACATAATATACAAGTTGCACGCTTACGTTCGGGATAACAAGAGGTTTCTCGACGACAACAACAAAAAGGCCCTTTTCAGGGCCACACATGTTTCATATATTATAATAGTATAATATGTTTCTTTTGTCGAGATGTCATACCCGCTACTACTACTATTACTATGATAATAAATTAAATTATACTTGAATATATCATAATCAACCTTAACGATGATATAATATAACGTGCCTATACAATTTAATACTATAATTATAAAGAATTACCTTACACTTACATAGATAGGTCTCTAATTATAATTATTATAAGTACATAAGTAACCATAGCTGCATTAGAGATTCCACTGCATTTAAAATATTTATTTACTATACAGACAGACCTACATTTACAATAATTATAATAAAATGTGTACATATGTACATACATAAACATTTCATAAAAATAAATCTAGTCTAGTAAATTAATAAATTGTAGTAAAATCGAGGAAAAGATGGCGCTGTAATCGCGTTTCCCCCCGTCCCCGCGCACCCACCTCGCTTCGGTCTCGGTGCGAACCCGTGCGCAGTGTATAAATAGGCTGCAAACCACTGTTTTTTAAACCCTCGGCGACCTTCGCGCGCAGGATATACCTGCCCTCGAAGTGCACAGGATGCACCGCGCGACGGGACGTGTACCTTACAACATGGTGTTGGTGGTCGCGGAGAAATCCGTTGCCACCACGCGTAGGCTCTTCAACCTTCGTACTATCTGCCGACTTTCCGGTATCTCAGTGGAACCGCCCCACAAGAATAGTGCCCCCTCTCAGTGCCATCGGTGCCAACTGTACGGGCACTCTCAACGAAACTGTTTCGCGCGGCCCAGGTGCGTCAAGTGCCTCGGCGATCACGCGACAGCGGCCTGTTCTAGACCAAAAGACACCGCGCAGTGTTCGGAGCCCCCGAGCTGCGTGTTGTGCGGTGCTCAAGGGCATCCCGCGAACTATCGCGGGTGCCCGAAGGCACCGAAGTCCAAGCCAAAACCCAAGGCACCCACGTCCAAGGCGGCTAAGCGCACCCCGGCCCGTGCGCCCGCCCCTGTCGCCTCTCACTCTCACACTCCCGCCCCTGTCCCTGTTTCTGCCGAAACTCGGCTCAGCCCCCAGAGGCCTTCGTGCTGGAATCAGCTCCAGCATCAGAGAGCATTCCCTGCCCTCGCCCCTCAGGCAAGGCCCCCGCCTCCGTTGATGGACCTCCCCATCGCTCCACCCCCAGGCTTCCGCCCTCTGAGGCAGACTCCCCCGCATGAGGCCCTTATGGCCCAGGCGGGCGCACTCCCCGCGTCCATCCGCGACGATCTCGCAGCCTCCATCCGTCTAGCGACCACCATCGACTTCGGTCGTATTCATCTAATGGCGGTCAAAATCCGAGCGTGCAGGGCCACGGACCCTGACACCATCCTCGATATCTACAGGGAGTTCGGCGATCAGATCGCCGCTCTCCGCGCTATCCACGCCGGTTATTAATGGCGGTCCCGAGCGCGAAATCCAAACCCCGACAAATCCGAGTAGGGTTCTTCAACGCTAGAGGCGTTAAACATCAACGAGATGAGATCGCGAGTTTTCTCCGAGACCATCAAGTAGACGTATTTCTTGTACAGGAGACTTTCCTTAAACCATCTGTTAGGAATCCCAACATCGCGAACTACGCCCTAGTCCGCAATGACCGCACTCGAGCTCCACTCGGTGGTACGCTCATTTATTACAAACGGTCCCTGTACTGCACTCCTACGGACCCGCCCCCTCTTTCGCACATGGAGGTTTCAATCTGTCGGCTAGGTATGTCTGGGCATAGGCCCTTATTCATAGTATCGGCATACGTGCCTCCGACCAACCAGACGGCCGACTTGCGGCCGGACCTGGAAGCCCTCTTCGCACTGGGTGACTCCGTCCTTCTGGCGGGCGATCTCAATGCGAAACACGAGGCATGGAACTGCCGCGTGCGTAATCCACGCGGTAGACGCCTAGAAGTCCTATCCTCTTCGTTAGTTTTTGACGTCATCGCTCCGATGACTCCGACTCACTTCCCCGATTTAGTTACGCAAAACCCGGACGTTCTCGACGTGGCCCTCTTGAAAGGCGTCAGCCTCGCGCTCCGCTCGATAGAGGTGGTACAAGAGCTCGATTCCGACCACAGACCAGTGATCATGTCCCTCGGCTCGCGGATAGGTTCCCCTGACGCTGGTCAGCCCACTCCCACCAAGGTGATCACGGATTGGTCTAAGCTTGGGGCTCGCCTCAAGTCGACCAAGTCGTCTCACCTCGATGGCATACCCGATCACCTAGCGTCTCCCGCTGACGCTCTAGGCGCGATCGACTCCCTCACTGAGCACGTGCAGTCTACGGTGAACGAGTGTTCTCGGTCGGTACCTGTGACCGATGACTCTCGCTTCCTACTTCCGGACGATGTACGCGACTTGCTGAGGGAGAAGAACGCTTCCATCCGCGCTTACGATTCCTTCCCATGTGAAGCCAACCGCGCTCGTATGCGTTCCTTGCAGCGTGCTGTAAAGAAACGCATACGAGAGGTTCGGGAGGCCAACTGGGACAGCTTCCTTAGTGATCTTAGACCGAACCATCAGGCTTTTTGGAAACTTCAACGCAAGCTCCGGAGCTGCAGCGAAGCCACGACTCCCCCGCTGAATCGTCCGAATCAGAGCGTCGCCTTTGATGACGACGAGAAGGCGGAATGCCTCGCCGACAGTCTTGAGGCCCAGTGCACTCCCAGCGCCCTTCCGGTCGACCAAGCCCACCTCGCGAGAGTTAACGCCGAAATCGAACGTAGGGCTTCTGTCCCTCCCGTCGAGGATCCGGAACATCCTCTCCCTCCCGTCACCGTTGACGAAGTACGATCCCTGATCAAGGATTTGAACCCTCGTAAAGCCCCCGGCTCAGACGGCATCACTTCCAGAGTGATCAAGCTCTTCCCTCCCCCCCTAGTTATCTTATTGACCTGCATCTTCAATGCGGCTCTAAGTAATAACCTCTTCCCGCAAAGGTGGAAAGAGGCGATAGTTATCGGCATTCCCAAACCGGGTAAACCCAAGTCTGAGCCGACTAGTTACCGCCCCATCAGTTTACTCAAGGTTCTTGGGAAACTGTACGAGCGCATAATTTATTCCCGTCTAATGGACTATGCCGAGTCCAGGAGTCTCATTCCTGACGAGCAGTTCGGTTTTCGAACCGAACACTCGTGTGTGCAGCAAGTCCACCGCATTGTCGAGCATGTCAGCGCTGGCTTTCAGCGCGGGCATCTCACAGGCATGCTGCTGTTCGATGTCGCGAAAGCCTTCGACAAGGTCTGGCACGATGGCTTGATCTTCAAGCTGTACCAGCTGGAGGTGCCGGACCGTCTCGTGCACATCATACGAGACTTTCTGTCGAACCGTACCTTTCGCTATCGCGTCGAGGGGACGTTATCGTCGCCTCACCCGATTCGCGCCGGTGTCCCGCAGGGCTCGGTGCTCTCTCCGCTCCTCTTCTCGCTGTACACTAGCGATATCCCCAAAGGTGGCACTTCCCAGATAGCTTTATATGCCGATGATACGGCCATTCTATACTCGGGCCGTCTGCCCGAGAGCATAGGACGTCACCTCCAGATCGCGGTCAACGCCCTCGGGCAATGGTTCGCGAAATGGAGGATCGAAGTCAACCCCTCTAAGAGCGCAGCCGTACTGTTTTGTAAGAAACGTATAGCACCCGCGCCTCCTCCCCCTATCACCCTTTTCGGCGAACCAATCCCTTGGGAGCGGCAAGCCAAATACCTGGGAATAATCCTTGATCGAAAACTCACGTTTATAGAGCACCTTCGGAAGGTCCGCTCTCGCGCCGCGTTCGCCCTATACCGTCTTCATAGTATTCTAAACGTGCATAGTAAACTATCACTTACTTGTAAGCTGAGAATTTACACAATGTGCGTGAGGCCTATTATGACCTATGGCAGTGTCGTGTTCGCACACCTGTCCGACAGTCGTCTCCGTAGGATGCAAACCCTTCAGAATCGCTTCTTACGCAGGGCCACGGGAGCCCCGTGGTTCGTGCGTAATTCGCAGCTTCACTGCGACCTCAAACTGCCGACCATCAAACAGTTTATGAAACGCGCGTCCGTTAGATTCTTCGATTCCGCCGAATCGCATAGGAACCCCCTCATCGTGGCCGCGTCCCGATACCGACCCTCCGCCATCTCGCGCACTAGGCGCCCAAGGCACGCTCTAACTTATCCCGATGATAGCATTACGCTCCTTCAGGAGGCCTTCAGCCTCACTCAAACTAGCACCACTGCACAAAACCGCCGCCGACACTATCGTGTCCGTCCTCGCCGTCCTCGGCGAGGCCCGTCGCGAGTAGATAATAATAATATAAGTAACGTAACGTAACGTTGCCCTCCCGTCCCTAGCGAATACCGGTCCGAGAGCCGGTCAAACTAGTTTATAAAAGTCCCTAAATAATCAAATCATTGATCCAGCTATCCCTTGCTTTTTGTTTATTTTTTCGATTGCTAGCAACGATCTAAGTCGAGGTCCGAGTCCCGCAGGGGGCGCCCTTAGCTGTCGTTGCTAGCGCAAATTCTTTAATTTGCTCCTGGCTGGAGGCGTTTTTATAGTCTCGCCAACTTAGTCCGGTGAAGCAGTGAAAGCCTCCCTCGAGGCTAACTGCGGCAGTCCTCAACAAAAAAAAACAAAAAAAAAAAAAAAAAAAAAAAAAAAAAAAAAAAAAAAAAAAAAAAAAAAACTGTTTTTTAAACAGTCCGCCGTCAGCGCTGGAGCTGAGTTGAACGTGTGTTTCGTGTCAATTTTAAGAGAAACCAACCAAGAAGATGACCGGTCGCGGTAAGGGAGGAAAGGGATTGGGGAAAGGAGGAGCGAAGCGTCACAGGAAAGTACTTCGTGATAACATCCAGGGTATCACGAAGCCTGCAATTCGTCGTCTGGCGCGCAGAGGCGGCGTGAAACGTATCTCCGGTCTGATCTACGAAGAGACCCGCGGTGTACTTAAAGTGTTCCTCGAGAACGTCATCCGTGACGCTGTAACTTACACAGAGCACGCCAAGAGGAAGACGGTCACCGCCATGGATGTCGTGTACGCTCTGAAGCGTCAGGGACGCACCCTGTACGGTTTCGGCGGTTAGACGACCAACGACAGCATCGGGTTGTTGCGTCGTGGCGAGTGTGTTGTGTGATCTCGGCGGCGGCAGCACAGCAACGCTACGGAATATATACGTGTCGTCGTGTGCGTTCATTTGTTTATGTGCTCATCGTTACATTACCTATCCGACACCGGTCCGCTGCATCGACAACTACTACTACTGCTGCTGCTGCTCTGCTGATGCCGCTGTATCTTCTTCACTACTAGCTACGACGAGAGTGCCGCTCTATACGTATAATATACGCCATTCATTCAATGAGTGTATACAACTACGATAGATGCTCACGCGCTCAAATAAAAAGGCCCTTTTCAGGGCCGCATATGATTCTATGATATTTTAAAAAGTTTCTTTTGAGGATTCGTCTCTATCTATATAATAATAATAATAATAGGTTATAATAGATACACCTACACACAAGTAGTATTTATACTTAAGGGTAGATAAATAAAAAAAAAATACCCAGTTAGGTATGTACATACATGGATTATCTTAGCTCTCGTACCTTTCTACGTGAACTATGAAAGTAGTAGTTAGTTTAGTATACTTGCACGCTTTTTCATTTTATTTATTTATTTATTTATTTATTTACTTACTTACTTACCTACCTACCTACCTACCTACCTACCTACCTAGTTAGTTAGTTAACAAATTAATAATGTAGTAATTAATTTACAACCTCTTAAAATATTATATCTTTCGTACATAATATCGTATTAATATGACATAGGTAGATAGGGGTACATAATAATAAATTATAATGAGACTTCATAGTATGTTAGGTAGAAAATTACATGGTACCTAATAATTATTAACTAGATAGGTAAGGTACCTATGTAAGGTAGGAGGTACCTGACCTACCTATATTTTTATAAAACGAATTTACGTGCACCGTGCACGATTCGAATGCTCTACTGCATTATACCTACTTAAGATTCGTATTATTCCTGTTAGTTGTAGGCTGTACACTATACTTACTTATTATATCGTTGCGAGTGTGTTCGTGTGTACTTTCTGTTTTAGTAGCTGTATAATTATTAATTATTGTCGAAAAAATTAATTATTTTAAATTTATTACAAATAATAATTCATATTATAATGATACATTATAATTATTTCAATCACACGACACACCAAACGGCCGAAGCGCGAACCTTCGGTCGTCGGTGTCGTTCAGTTCACTCACTGTGGTCTAACGCAGGTCGTCGTAGCGTAGACTGTATCCAAAAGTCTTAGTTCTTTTTTATTTATCATACAAATTGGCTAAAATATTATTTTATGGTAGTGTACCCCTAAATTTATTTTTTTATTATGAAACGAACTGCACTTTACACACGCCTCTCTGTCCTGGACCGAGTCTTCCCTCGTTAGGCTCGCGACCGGTCGGGTGTTTTACGACGGTTCACTTTTAGGTCGATAATTATCCACTCCAACGATCGAATATCGACGAAATCCTGTCACCTTAAATCTTCGATATCTTCGTCGTTGACGCGTCGACCTCGACGCTCGATTACTTATATATTTATATTATAAAAACGAATTTTGAACGAGACCCGAGGTACTAGGAGTTAGCGCTCGCCGTTTTAAATCGACACACGCTCGAACGCGAATTTCCCGCACCTCCGCGAACGACGTATTATAATGGTCAACTTCATGACCCATCCGATCCCGTCCGAATATATAATCATTTTATATGTTTAACATAATAAAAAAATATTTTATTAGATACGTGTTAGTGAAAAGTTTCAAGTGTTCATACGAGAAATCGTCGCGCGAGACCGCGGCGCTCGTTACGGTAAAGTTTCGTCGTACCTGACCGACGCTATTCGATAAATGTAAAGTGGCGACATCTAAGTCTTTCTTAACTCGCTTACTTACTATCATCCTGTTTGTTTGTGTACGTACGTACTGTACTGTACTCTATTCGTTACGTTACTCTATATATTAAATTAAATTAAAATGGCAGACACAGCAGTAGCTACAGAATCCCCGGCTCCCGCTACACCGGCGAAGAAGCAGGCCAGACAAGCCGGCGGCGCGGCCGGTGCGAAGAAACCTAAAGCGAAGCCGACTCATCCTAAAACATCGGAGATGGTCAACAGCGCGATCAAGGAGATGAAGGAGCGCAGCGGTTCCTCGTTGCAGGCTATCAAGAAATATATAGCCGCCCAGTACAAGGTCGACGCCGAGAAACTCGCCCCGTTCATCAAGAAATACCTGAAGAGCGCCGTCGAATCCGGAGCCCTTATACAGACAAAGGGCAAGGGAGCATCGGGATCTTTCAAACTGGAGTCTAAATCTTCAGCCGCCAAGAAACCCGCCGGCACCGGAGCCGGAAAGGCCGGCGCCAAGGGAGCATCTACCGCGACCGCGGCGTCGAAGGCGAAGAAAGCTACCGCGTCCGCGGCCGGAGCCAAGACGAAGAAGGCCGCCGCCGCCGCGGCGGCCGCGTCTGCCGCTTCGGGTTCTCCGTCTAAGTCGAAGGCCTCCGCGGCCGCGTCCGCTAAGGACAAGAAGGCCGCCGCCGCCGCCAAGAAGAAGCCCGCCGCTAAGAAAGCCGCCGCGCCCGCTAAGGCAAAGGGAGGCGCCGCACCGAAGGCAAAGAAGACCGCCAAGCCGCCCACGAAGAAGCCAAAAGCGCCTAAACCTAAAAAGGCCGCCGCGACGCCGAAATCAAAACCCGCCGCGAAGAAAGCTTCCGCCGCTAAGAAGTAAATAAATTGACACGAGTGGTGAAAACAGCAGCGGAGCGAACACAAGCACAACATCAACAAGAACGTGACGTTGTCGGTGTGTGTGTGCGCGCGTGTGTTGTGATAATTATGCGTGCGCGCGCGCGTGCCTGCCTGCGCCTCCCTGTGCTTTGTGCGAAGTGTTGTTGTGAAGCAGAAAAATGAAATAATTATCTACTTTACATGGCACAGGCTACGTACAGCCAGGCAGCTAGCTAGCTAGCTAGCTATCTAAATCCACGAGTGTACGGTCGCTGGCGATGGGCGTTCGTTTGTGTTGCTTCGTTTCGCAACGCTCGCCTCGTCGTTCGTACGTGTACATACACTACATACCTGCCTACCTACGTAGTAGTTGGTTGGTTGGTTGGTGGTGGTTGTGTCCGTCGAACGCAAACCAAAAAGCCCTTTTCAGGGCTAACAAAAGTTCCATGTATAAGTTATTTAAATAACTATATAGTTTCTTATGTTCGAGAATGTCAAAGTCAATTATGGAACGAGTTCAAGTTGTAGGTGTTTATTGTAGACTGCAGCAAGCACAGTCATCATAACAGACGCGATAATAGGTAAGTATGTTACTAAAATAAATGAAAGTAAGTAAGTAAGTATAAATATTGAGATAGTTACTGTACCGGACGGACGGTCTATCGTCGACTACCATGTTCCGAGAGAGAGACAGCACTATACTATAGGCGTCGACGAGCCGTTCACGCCCCTGCACCTGTAGGTTCGCGTACACGTAGGTTGCTGAAGAATTCTTCTATGTGGGTAGGTGATGATGATGACGACGGTGGATCCCGAAGAGTTATGCGGCGTGCATACTTGCTATGCGTGTGGTCCGTTACAGGTACCCTATCATACTGCGCACGACGACGGCAGGGCCACTTCTTATAAGGCGACCGTGGGGCCGATTCCTCACATCGGGAGATTAAATAAAACACACTACTTCCGGTATCCGAAGGCTTGAGGTTTCTGCTCACTCCATTGTTCCCTAGGCTTGAAGAGGCTGGTAGACCGCTATCTGCTAGCTACGACTATGCCTTGTTTCGGCCTCGGTCAGGTACCTCCAAACTTTACCGAAACGAGAGCCGCAGAAACCTCGCACTTTTCGTGTTTATTTTTCACTATAAATTTCATACATTTTTGTGTGTAACTATTAAACTATTAGGGTTAGGTTGATGGGACATACCTCGCAGGATAGGTAATTAGATCACCTATCCATTGCCATATGCCTCATCAACCTTACCCTCGCCCTTAGGGCACCTTTATATAAAAAACTGGGCCAACACAGTCACTTTTTCCTGTTCCCGCCACTTTCATATCTAATATTTTCTAAACTATAAGACCTAGGTCTACGACTATTATGGGGGTCGATAGGTGACTGTGTTGGCTATAAATAAAACACAAAGGAACTATATTTTATTACTTACAGTGTACCTAAATTATGACTAAAACCTAGGAACTAGAAATTTTATATAAAACTGTGTTTTTCTATTAACCTATAGGGTTAAGGTTGATGAGACATACATCTCCGGATAGGCAATTAAATTACCTATCCATTGATATACGTCTCAACAACCTACCCATCGCCGTTAGGCACCTATACGAAATCTAGACCAAAACTGTCGCCTCAGTCGGTTCCCTCCACTTTGACACTGAAAAACTATTAAACTATAAGACCTAGGTCTATAACTATTTTGGGAACTGATAGGCTACAGTCTTGGCTATACAATAAAACCCAAGTTATTTAAATTTTATTAAAAACAAATGAGATACACTATGTTACAAAAATGTAAACACAAAAAACTAACAATGTTGCTTTGTTTACTAATTACAAATATTAAAGAAATAACTATATATGAGTTTACTATATGTTTAAATACTTTTCTAAGTATATTTCAGCCCACCTTAATATAATTTAAGCGTTATAAACACCAAAAATCGAAATTGTTGTACATTGTGTGAATATAAAACTACCCACCGAAACTGTGATAATTTTAACATTTTATAAATCAAACTACCGGCACTAAACACGACTTTAACTATTAAACAACATCAATTTAAAACATGATTTACTTACTATATAGACCCTTTAAGGGCTGTTATTGGCGTTTTCTATTGTCCCGCTGGCATCACACACGATTTTTAAACTATAGTCTTTATCTATTAACACTATATGAACACTTTAACGATTGTCACAACTACACTGTTTATTCACTGTAAGGGCCCGTCGCGAACATACTCCCGCCGTGCAGCAGCGCGTTGACGCGAAGCGGAGCGGTGCTGCAGAAAGATCGGTGAGCGACGCTATTTCGGCAGAGGAACCAGCTTCTTTGCAGGTCGTTTCAGGATGCCCGCTGTCGTCCGCACCTCGGCCGTCCTCACTTGTCCGTCGGCGCCTGGGTAGACGGCGACGATTCTTCCTCGCGGCCAAGTGTTACGTGGTAGTTGGCCGTCGGCGATGAGGACGGGGTCCCCGACTTCTAAATTGAGCCCCGTGCCATGGGGCTCCCGCCGGTACTGTAGCTCGGGGAGGTACTCGCGCACCCAGCGGCGCCAGAACTCGTCGGCTAATATTTGGGCGCGCCGCCAGTGCTTTCTGCTGTCGAGGTCGGACTCGTTGAAATCGCCGAGAGATGGGAGTCTTGCGGAGCCTCCGAATAGGAGGTGATTCGGAGTGATGGCTTCGTCGTCCTCAGCGTCGACGGAGACGTGCGTGAGAGGCCGACTGTTTACGGTGTACTCAGCCTCACACAGCAACGTTGCTAGGACTTCTTCGTGTGGGTGTTTTTCGTGAAGTATGGTGTATAGAGTGTTCTTCACGCATCTGACGAGGCGCTCCCATGCGCCTCCCATGAAGGGTGCTGACGGGGTGATGAAGTGCCACACGATCCCGCGACTGTTTGCCTCACTTCTGACGGCCTCCCTCATCTCTTTATCGGCGCCGTGCATGTTGGTGCCGTTGTCTGAGTATATTTCAGTGGGGCACCCTCGGCGCGCGGCGAATCTCCTCAGCGCCAATATTGCGGAGTCAGCGCTGAGACTAGCGGCGATCTCCAGGTGTACTGCTCTGGAGGTGAGACACGTGAACAGAGCCACGTATCGCTTCTGGTGCTGTCTTCCTACGGTGACGGAGAGCGGGCCGAAGTAATCGAGACCCGTGTACGTGAACGGTCTATGATTATGCGCGAGACGCGCTTTCGGTAGGTCGCCAGTGGCTGGCTCTGGCGGCTGTGCTTTTCTTATTCTGCATGGCAGACATTGACTAATTACTATTTTCGTGTTCGGTCGAAGGCGGAGAACCCAGTAGTGTTGGCGTACTTCATTGATCACCAACTCTGTGCCACTGTGATGTAGGGCTCTATGTGTCCATTCTATATATAATCTTGTGATGCGATGATCGCCGTCTAATATTGGCGGTTTCTTAATCTTCTCGGATATGTCTTCTGTGGCGGCTATACGGCTTCGTAGAGTGATCGTGTCGTTGATCATCTCTATGGCCAACGAATGTAGGCGGCTGTCTTTGGCGACACCTCCCCCGCGCCGGAGCTCTCGGAGGTCGGCGCTGAAGGAGTCCTCTTGTACCGCCTTCACAAGAAGGTCCTCAGCGCAGCGGATGTGTTCTGCGGGGAGAAGCACGAAGTTCCGAGAGTCGGCGGCAGGGCGAGGTGCAGCCCTTCCCGACATGGTGGACTTCTGCTTCTTTTTGGTGTGGCGCCAATCTGGATCCTTCTCTGGATTTTTGGTTGTTCTGCTGTGTAGAACCTGATCCTTGGGTTTCCGGCACAAGGATATAAACTGTTGGACTCGCGCTGTAGCACGTAGGAGTCGTTCCCACTTTGAAAATCTATTCGGATCTGGGATGGCTTCTGATATCTTCTGTGTTTGACAAGTTACTGTTTCTGTTACTGTTAAGATGCGTTCTTCTTCTGTTGACTCGACGACGATATTTCTCTCCAAGGGCCAGCACGTAGGGTCCTCGTAGAGAAACGACGGTCCGCAATACCACTCGTGACCGGAGTTAAAGTTATCGGGAACGTCACGAGTAGCTACGTCTGCGATGTTCATTTTTGTGGGTACCCAACGCCAGTCTTCGACTTTACTATGATCTTCTATGGCGGCCAGACGATGTGCCACAAATGGTTTGTATGCTCTAGATCCTTTTCTTATCCACGTCAACACGGTTTTACTGTCGGTCCAATATACTGTGGTCTCTGGTTTGACGCGGTGTTCTTCGACGACGGCTGTTGCGAGGCGAGTGCCCAATACGGCGGCTTGTAGTTCTAGGCGAGGAATGGAAGTGATCTTCAGAGGAGCCACTCTCGCCTTGGCCGTGACAAGCGACACGTGCACTTGCCCGTCTGGTGTCGTTGTGCGCCAGTACACTGCCGCAGCGTAGGCTGTCTCGCTGGCGTCCGTGAAGACGTGTACTTGAAGCGAATGCGCGTTGCTGAATCCGGGGTAACATCTTGCTATATCGACTGTCTTTAGTTCTTCTAAATGTCGAATCCATGACGTCCATTTTTTCGATAGACTTTCATCGAGTCTTTGATCCCAGTCAGTTCCGAGTCGCCAAGCTTCTTGGAGTATCTTCTTGGCTTGAACTGTCACAGGCGATGCGAGGCCAAGAGGGTCATATAACGACATGACTATTTTCAAGGCTTCCCTCTTGGTTGGTGTCTCTCTACTGACGAGGTTTTCAGGGAGTCGAGCGAAATTTAAGTTGAAGCTTAACTTGTCTGTCTTCGGGTTCCACATCAAGCCAAGGATCTTCTCTTGACATCCTTTGTCTACTAGATTGACTGTTTCTGTCCGGTGTTGACTTGGTTCTATGTTTTCGATAACCTTCGATGAATTGGAGATCCATTTTCTAAGTTCGAAGCGCGCCTCTCTATGTATCGCGCGGACTTTTGTTGCTATGCGCGTCGCTTCTTCTTCGTCTCGGAAGCTGTCGAGGTAGTCGTCCATGTAATGGTTATCTATAATAGCTTCTACTGCCTCTGGTTCTTCGTTGATGTGTCTACGCGCGTTCCAGTTCTTCGCGAAGATGGCTGTGCAGGGCGAGCTCGCAGCGCCGAAGATGATGGACTTCATGCGGAACTCTCGAGGGGGTCCCTCCCGCCGGTCTCCTCTCCACAGATAGCGTAGGGCGTCTCTGTCTTCTGGTCTGACTCGGACTTGCATAAACATCTCAGAGATGTCTGCTGATAGGGCTATGCGGTGACGACGAAATCTCATCATCACTCCTGGCAACGATTGCAGCAGGTCTGGTCCCGTGAGGAGAAAGTCATTGAGAGACATCCCTCTCGTCTTCGCGGCAGCGTCATGGACTATGCGGAGCTTCTCGGGCTTCATTGGATTATGTACATCGAAGTGGGGCAGGTACCAGGTCTTCGCCGGTGTACTATTGTTGGGTGCTACTTCGGCGTAGTCCTTTTCTATAAGTGAATCCATTTGTTCTATATATCTTGCTTTGAGTTCTGGATTCCGATCGAGCTTTTTTTCTATTGACGCAAGTCTCTTTGTTGCGTTTTCATAACTATCAGGCATGACGAAATCTTCATTCTTCCAGAGAAGAGCCGTTTCTATATGACCATCTTCTAACTGTTTCGTACTCTTCTCTAGTATATCTTGTGCCTGTTTCTGTGGATCTGTGTTCGGACGACGTGGGTTGACTATAAGGGACTCGAGCGCAAAGTATTCCTTTAACTGTGTTTCTATATTCTCTTCCTGTGGCGACAGCTGATTGACGAAGTGAACACTGTGACCAAGTGTTCGCGAGTGCGCGCCATGTAACACCCATCCCAGTGGTGTCAGTGACGCGACGGGTTGATGACTGGGTCCTCTTCTTATGGCACTAGCGACGAGGAGGTGCCAATTGTCCTGTCCTATGAGCACCTTTGGTACTCCGGTGTTGTAGGTGAGCTTCTTGCTTATGTCTCGGAGGTGTCTACATTCTTTGAGATCTTCCTCGCTCACTTTCTGTGGCGACAGGTGTAGCCCGGGAACAGTGCGCGCACACAAGGGTATCTGTTTACCCGCTGCGTTCTTCATGGTTATGTTAACGCGTCTTGAGTTGTGCACGTCTATCGCAGTGTCCCCGATAACTCGAATGGTGAAGGGGTCCAGCTTTCCTTCAACGCCGATCTTGTTCGCTATGTCTTCATCTATGAGGGAGATTGTTGACCCATCATCGAGCAATGCGAATGTGGAGGCTTCTCCCGCCGGTCCGACTATCTGTACAGGAACTATTTTCAAATACGCTTGAGTGTTCGTATTTAAACTTGAGCTTGCGACTGTTTCTTCTCTCGGGCCTTCGCTTTTCTTCTTATCATGATGCAGAAGCTGGTGATGAGTGGCGGTACAACCTCGTATGTCGCACTTCTTGGGCTTGCACGAGTGTTCGTAGCGGCGTATGCGTAGACATCGGAAGCATAGTCCGTGCTTCTTTGCCAGCTCCCATCTCTTGTCTGAGTTGGCTTCGCGGAATGTCTTGCAGTCTAATGTGAAGTGCCCTTCGTGGCCGCAGATTCTGCATCTTGAAGTGTATTTTGAGGCCGGAGTGTACGCAGAAGTGTGCCTCTCTGTTGCGGTGTTTGTCCTTTGAAAGACACGACGAGTCGGTTGGCCTTCACTTATGTGTTCAGCTGGCGCGAAAGCACTGCAGAAGCGCGCGTACTCCGTGACGAATTCACTAAAACTGTTGAGGTCCGGTCTTGAATTGTACTTCTCTGTGTATGTCCGGTACCACTGTACGCGCAGGGAGTTCGGCAGCTTCTCTGTGAGCACTCGTAGCAGCTCCGCATTCATTAAGTAGTGATCTTTCTTCAATGCTTGAAGTGTAACTATGCTGCTTCTGATCTTGCTTGCGAAGTTGCATATGTCTTTCGGTGCTTCTGTGCAACGTTGCAAAGTTCGCAGCTTATCTGTTTCGGCTTGAGCGATGGAGTCCGGTCGGCCGAATTGAAGTTCCAGTTCCTTCATTATGTCGTCCGGTCTTGCGTGCGCGATGAGTTCTGAACTAACTATTTCTAATGCTCTTCCCTTGAGACTTTTTCTAAGTCTTGCTGTATTTTCCACGTCGTTGAAATATCTTCTTGTGGTGTCGTATATCGCACGGAACGACAGCCACTCTGTATGCGCCCCGCTGAATGTCGGCAGAGTCATGATGACTTTCGAAACCGCTGGATGAGGCGAAGTAAACGAAGTGTCCAGAGGCTTCCTGTCAGCGAGCGCAGCTATTGCGGAAGTGAGTTCGGTGATTAACGGCCTCAGCGAATCACTTCCCGGTTGATGAGCTTCCTTCTTCTTCGGATTGTCATCTTCTATGTTGACACGTTCTGTGTCCGGAAGGGTGACACGATGTGTGTCCGAAAGGGTGACACGTTCTGTGTCCTGTAGGGTGACACGCTGGGTGTCCTGTTGGGTGACACGATGTGTGTCCGAAAGGGTGACACGTTCTGTGTCCTGTAGGGTGACACGCTGGGTGTCCGGAAGGGTGACACGTTCTGTGTCCTGTAGGGTGACACGCTGGGTGTCCGGAAGGGTGACACGTTCTGTGTCCTGTAGGGTGACACGCTGGGTGTCCGGAAGGGTGACACGTTCTGTGTCCTGTAGGGTGACACGCTGGGTGTCCGGAAGGGTGACACGATGTGTGTCCTGTACCCCGATGGCCAAGTCGGTTCTTCTCCCGATGTTGGCTTCTATTTCAGGTTGCGGTTCCGGGGCTTCTTCCAACCACGAACGAACATATTCACTTCTTGACTGTCTATCTTCGTCGTAGTCGTCACTATAAGCCTCTTCTTCAGCCTTCTGTAATGCTAACTGTGCTAACTGTAATTTAATCTTCAATAAATCTTCCCGAGCTTTCAGTATTTTTCTATGTGACTGATTGGTTGCTACTGAGCGTCCTTCACGTTCCTTCGTTGGCTTTTCTTTTCTATTAAAGTCTTCCATACTGCAGGGCTTGCGTGTTTCTGTCTTCTGTGTAGGGTGTGATTCCTGTTCAGGGTTGTATTCAGGTTGACGGAGTCCCATTGGTTCGCTTGGTGCGTCTTGTTGTACTGTTGAAGTCGAGGTCCCCTCCGCGGGTGGCGGGGGGGGTACTTGAATATTCGCACTACCCGCAGTTGTTGACGGTGAACGCAGCGGCAACTGGTGAACGATAGGTGTGCTTGATAAGTCCGCATCCAAGTCGACAATCCACCCCACTGGAGCCTTTCCTTTGGATCGCGTAATAGGCATCTTGAATTTTCTATATGTTGTTTTTCAGTCGTAAGCCTTCAGTTGTAAGTTTTCAGACGTTAATCTTCAGTAGCAATTCTTCAATCAAAACTCTTCAGTCATCAGTCATCAGTCCATAAGTCTTCAGTCTTCAGTCTTCAGGCTTCAGCTTCAGTCTTCAGCTTCAGTCTTCAGTCTTCAGTAGTTACGCTTCATACGTCAGTCTTCAATAATAATTCTTCAGAAATCAGTCTTCAGGCGTAACTCTTCAGTCATCGGTTTTCAGGCTTCAGGCTTCAGACGACTTCAGGCGACTATAACTCTTCAGCAGTTCTCGCTATCCGGCTCGAAGGACCATAAAATGTACCGGACGGACGGTCTATCGTCGACTACCATGTTCCGAGAGAGAGACAGCACTATACTATAGGCGTCGACGAGCCGTTCACGCCCCTGCACCTGTAGGTTCGCGTACACGTAGGTTGCTGAAGAATTCTTCTATGTGGGTAGGTGATGATGATGACGACGGTGGATCCCGAAGAGTTATGCGGCGTGCATACTTGCTATGCGTGTGGTCCGTTACAGGTACCCTATCATACTGCGCACGACGACGGCAGGGCCACTTCTTATAAGGCGACCGTGGGGCCGATTCCTCACATCGGGAGATTAAATAAAACACACTACTTCCGGTATCCGAAGGCTTGAGGTTTCTGCTCACTCCATTGTTCCCTAGGCTTGAAGAGGCTGGTAGACCGCTATCTGCTAGCTACGACTATGCCTTGTTTCGGCCTCGGTCAGGTACCTCCAAACTTTACCGAAACGAGAGCCGCAGAAACCTCGCACTTTTCGTGTTTATTTTTCACTATAAATTTCATACATTTTTGTGTGTAACTATTAAACTATTAGGGTTAGGTTGATGGGACATACCTCGCAGGATAGGTAATTAGATCACCTATCCATTGCCATATGCCTCATCAACCTTACCCTCGCCCTTAGGGCACCTTTATATAAAAAACTGGGCCAACACAGTCACTTTTTCCTGTTCCCGCCACTTTCATATCTAATATTTTCTAAACTATAAGACCTAGGTCTACGACTATTATGGGGGTCGATAGGTGACTGTGTTGGCTATAAATAAAACACAAAGGAACTATATTTTATTACTTACAGTGTACCTAAATTATGACTAAAACCTAGGAACTAGAAATTTTATATAAAACTGTGTTTTTCTATTAACCTATAGGGTTAAGGTTGATGAGACATACATCTCCGGATAGGCAATTAAATTACCTATCCATTGATATACGTCTCAACAACCTACCCATCGCCGTTAGGCACCTATACGAAATCTAGACCAAAACTGTCGCCTCAGTCGGTTCCCTCCACTTTGACACTGAAAAACTATTAAACTATAAGACCTAGGTCTATAACTATTTTGGGAACTGATAGGCTACAGTCTTGGCTATACAATAAAACCCAAGTTATTTAAATTTTATTAAAAACAAATGAGATACACTATGTTACAAAAATGTAAACACAAAAAACTAACAATGTTGCTTTGTTTACTAATTACAAATATTAAAGAAATAACTATATATGAGTTTACTATATGTTTAAATACTTTTCTAAGTATATTTCAGCCCACCTTAATATAATTTAAGCGTTATAAACACCAAAAATCGAAATTGTTGTACATTGTGTGAATATAAAACTACCCACCGAAACTGTGATAATTTTAACATTTTATAAATCAAACTACCGGCACTAAACACGACTTTAACTATTAAACAACATCAATTTAAAACATGATTTACTTACTATATAGACCCTTTAAGGGCTGTTATTGGCGTTTTCTATTGTCCCGCTGGCATCACACACGATTTTTAAACTATAGTCTTTATCTATTAACACTATATGAACACTTTAACGATTGTCACAACTACACTGTTTATTCACTGTAAGGGCCCGTCGCGAACAGTTACTAGGTATCAAGTACGTAGGAGTAAGTAAGTAATATAGATAGACACACAATATCGATTACCTATGTACAATGATTGAGTAAAAATATTTAACTAACTAATCAAGTATGTACCTGTGTATGTAATGTACGTACGTACGTACAAGTAAGTATAGCTAGAAGGGTTATTTAGTTATACTATGATTGTAGCTGTTATCGTTATTGATCGAGACTATAGGTACCTACGTGCATGTTATGTATACAGTCTGTACGTACGTGTACGTAAGTGTAATGTAGGCCTGAACGTATGAGGAGTAAGATAAGTGTTAGTTGTTTGGTATGGTCTGTCTGTCTGTTTGTTTGTTGATCTGTTAGTTTAGTTGAGTAAGTTATAGCTGGTAGGTAGTATTTATAGTGAGAGGGAGAGGGTGTTATTAATTAAAAATAAGTAGCTGTGTAAATAAACTTAATTACGCGGGTACAATTGGTGTGACGGAAAGCGGCCTAGCTGGCGCTTTTTCGCCCGAAGGGCGAAAAACCGTCGCCCGCAAGGGCGACGGCTTATTTTTACCCCCCCCCCCCCCCATTTACCCTTACCTCACCCCCTCTGACGCCCTCACATAATAGGAAAATCAATAATAAAACAATAAAAAATTATCAATTACTCATTATCATTAATTCAAAAATATCTCCATAAATAATATTAATTATTTGATACAAAAAAAAAAAAAAAAAAAATACACAAACAGACAAAAGTTCTCGCGCATGCGTAACGTAACACGAGAGTTAGCGCATTACCCCTCCCGCTAACGTAACTTTACCGCATAACATATATAGGGCTTTATAGACCACGAAGTGGGATCACTCGTCATTCGTACGTACAGCGACGCGCACGCGTTGTTGTATATTTCTTTTGTTGTGTGTGCTTGTAAGTTTTAATAAAACATGTCTGGTCGCGGTAAAGGCGGTAAGGTAAAGG
Organism: Plusia festucae; assembly: GCA_950381575.1. NCBI lineage: Eukaryota > Metazoa > Arthropoda > Insecta > Lepidoptera > Noctuidae > Plusia > Plusia festucae. The sequence goes on from OX494457.1 coordinate 4,084,231, forward strand.
GGAAGGCAAAGTCCCGCTCCAACCGCGCTGGTCTCCAGTTCCCCGTCGGACGTATACATAGACTGCTTCGCAACGGAAACTACGCCGAGCGTGTCGGTGCCGGAGCCCCTGTCTACTTAGCCGCCGTCATGGAGTACCTTGCTGCCGAGGTCCTCGAGTTGGCGGGTAACGCGGCGAGGGACAACAAGAAGACCAGGATCATTCCGCGTCATCTGCAGTTGGCCATCCGTAACGACGAGGAGTTGAACAAGCTGCTCTCGGGTGTGACCATCGCTCAAGGTGGTGTACTGCCTAACATTCAGGCCGTGCTACTGCCCAAGAAGACCGAAAAGAAAGCTTAAGCGCGCATCGTTACCGTTTCGCGCGCGCACAGAGCGCGTTCGGTGTGTGTGTGGTGAAGCGGTAGTGCAAGCGTATGTCGATATTATTCATGATGATACGTATGCATCGTTTTATGTGTGCGTGTATGTAAAATTGTGTTTTAAATGTCGATTAATGCGCTCTGCACTACTCTCTGCTCGTCGTTGTACCGACCAAACAAAAGGCCCTTTTCAGGGCCACAATATGATTCGTGTCGAAAATTATACAAGACCGTTTCTTAAGTGAGAGTCTCGTCTTTCACCATTCGTCCCGTCCCGTCACCGATGTTCGATGTCAACCTAATATAAAAGATATAATAATAATAATAATGGAGGTTCTAAAAAATGGTAAATTCGTTACGTTCTATAAACGTACGGTCTCTACCACCTATAAAAATGCGCTGTTCTTATTTGCATTCTTCTTATTTTCATAAATACATTATTAGGTAAGTTGTAGCCTAAAATAATAATTATGATACTAGTACATACCGTAGTAGTATATTATTCTACTAGGTACCTACTCCTCTACACAGATCATCATAATAATAATTGTCATACATTTATAATACAGGTACACAACACGTCATGTACTTACATAGTAAATAGGAAAATATAATTATAATGAACTCGCTCGTTTTAACTGGGTAAATAATTACGATGGAGGAGACAGATTAATTATGTAAGTAGGTACCTACCTACCTACCTACCTAGTTAGTTAGTTATTTAAATTAATCTAACATAATTTTTGTATTCACTAATAAATAATATAATTATTACATATTAAATACCTAACGTTATTAAGTAAGTACCACAGAGGTCCGTCCGAACATAATCACCCCCCCCTCTCTACCCTCCCCTCCCCTCTCTATCCTCCTCTCCCCCCTCCCCCCCTTCGCCCCGTCTCCCACCTCTCCCCGCGAACTCGATAAACTTCGCCACGATTGGTCCGACGCGGCGGTCGAGCAGGGTACGTCTGCCGCTAAGCTAAACAGTCGGCGTCGATAAATACGCGTTCACGAACTACCAATTTTTTATTCATACCACAGCCACGGCCGGACGTGTACGTACGCTCTGATTATTAATTCGTTTAACAACTTTTGTGTGTAAGCTACTCTTTTCGATATGCCGCCCAAGACTAGCGGAAAGGCCGCCAAGAAATCTGGCAAAGCCCAGAAGAATATATCGAAGACTGACAAGAAGAAGAAGAAGCACAAGAGGAAGGAGAGTTACGCCATCTACATCTACAAGGTCCTCAAGCAGGTGCACCCCGACACCGGTATCTCCAGTAAAGCCATGTCCATCATGAACTCCTTCGTGAACGACATCTTCGAGCGTATCGCCGCCGAGGCGTCGCGTCTCGCCCACTACAACAAGAGATCGACCATCACGTCCAGGGAGGTCCAGACATCGGTGAGACTCCTACTACCCGGGGAGCTCGCCAAGCACGCTGTCAGTGAAGGAACCAAGGCCGTCACCAAGTACACCAGCTCGAAGTGAGCGGTCGATTCGGTCGCCCGGTAGTCTCTCATACTACTACACTACGTGTGAAAGATCCGCCGGCGGGCGACTCATCCTCCTCATCAACGTCCATCCGAAGTCGTCTCGCCTGATGTTGGGGCGCGTTTGTGCTCTAGTGTGTTGTGTATATATACATGATATGTTTGTGTGTGCGACGTGTGCGTGTAATTGCTATAACACTGCTCGTGTATAGTTTTATGCGGATGACACGACACTACACCGCCTACATATATGTATATATTTATACTATTACCTAGACGCTCTCGCAGTACCTACACTCAGATCGTACGCGGCAAGCGGGTGGACGCTAAGAACAAAAGGCCCTTTTCAGGGCCACAAATTTATTCATGTGAAATATATAATATATATGTTCACGTTTCTTTGGGGTTGACGTCTTTATATTACGAAATCGATCAATGATCTAAGTAGTAATTATATTACACTTTACCGTCTGTATTCAATGTACCTACCTACTAACAGTAATAACTAACGTAACTCATCTATGAGTAAACTTGCGATATTAATAATGACATAGTAGGTGATAGATACACCACACCTAGTAGGTACATACATAGTTTTAACTTATATTTATTGGGTACACAACTTTTTCATTACTTATTGAATTAATGCGAAAATAATGATAGATACTGAACTAATAAAATTAAATATATATATATATATCTACATACCTAACTATAATACATAATCAATCAAATATGTAGTTAAATATTATAAGAAGTAGAAGTGTATGTTCGGCAAGTTAGACATCTTCGCGTTTATAATTATTTTCAATAATAATAATAAGTAGGTATATATTTTATCAGGTGTGTACATGTACCTACCTAAATTTATTATTAAACTAATATATATATATAGATAGATATATAAATATATTATAATTATACCTAGGTATATTTTGTTTTTTTCGACCCACACACACGCCATACAGCCAGCCGGCGTTCTCCGCAGAAAAGTTTATTCACGGTTAGGTTAGACGGCAAGAGGGCGCTTGCGAGCGCTCTCTGCTCCGTATTATTGGGTATAAAACGGAGCGAAATCGTCCCAGAGTTTTTATTCTCAATCGTTCGTTCGTACCGCGCGGACGTGTGATACGGAATATCTCTCTCTTGTTGTTTGTTTATTTTGTTTATATATTGCGTGCGTGCGTGCGTGCGTGACGTGATATAATAATGGCTCGTACAAAGCAGACCGCTCGTAAATCCACCGGTGGTAAGGCACCTAGGAAACAGCTCGCCACCAAGGCGGCGCGGAAGAGCGCACCGGCCACCGGCGGTGTCAAGAAGCCTCATCGTTACAGGCCCGGTACCGTAGCCCTTCGTGAGATTCGTCGTTACCAGAAGAGTACAGAACTGTTGATCCGCAAGTTGCCTTTCCAACGTTTAGTGCGTGAGATCGCTCAAGACTTCAAGACCGATCTTAGATTCCAGAGCTCCGCTGTTATGGCGCTGCAGGAAGCCAGCGAGGCGTATCTCGTCGGTCTCTTCGAAGACACCAACCTGTGCGCCATTCACGCCAAGCGCGTCACCATTATGCCTAAGGATATACAGTTGGCGCGCAGAATTAGAGGCGAACGCGCCTAAAAATGCATGCACATAGATTGTCTGTGTGCATGTGCTTCGTGTGTGTACCGACGTTGGCACCGCAACATAATATACAAGTTGCACGCTTACGTTCGGGATAACAAGAGGTTTCTCGACGACAACAACAAAAAGGCCCTTTTCAGGGCCACACATGTTTCATATATTATAATAGTATAATATGTTTCTTTTGTCGAGATGTCATACCCGCTACTACTACTATTACTATGATAATAAATTAAATTATACTTGAATATATCATAATCAACCTTAACGATGATATAATATAACGTGCCTATACAATTTAATACTATAATTATAAAGAATTACCTTACACTTACATAGATAGGTCTCTAATTATAATTATTATAAGTACATAAGTAACCATAGCTGCATTAGAGATTCCACTGCATTTAAAATATTTATTTACTATACAGACAGACCTACATTTACAATAATTATAATAAAATGTGTACATATGTACATACATAAACATTTCATAAAAATAAATCTAGTCTAGTAAATTAATAAATTGTAGTAAAATCGAGGAAAAGATGGCGCTGTAATCGCGTTTCCCCCCGTCCCCGCGCACCCACCTCGCTTCGGTCTCGGTGCGAACCCGTGCGCAGTGTATAAATAGGCTGCAAACCACTGTTTTTTAAACAGTCCGCCGTCAGCGCTGGAGCTGAGTTGAACGTGTGTTTCGTGTCAATTTTAAGAGAAACCAACCAAGAAGATGACCGGTCGCGGTAAGGGAGGAAAGGGATTGGGGAAAGGAGGAGCGAAGCGTCACAGGAAAGTACTTCGTGATAACATCCAGGGTATCACGAAGCCTGCAATTCGTCGTCTGGCGCGCAGAGGCGGCGTGAAACGTATCTCCGGTCTGATCTACGAAGAGACCCGCGGTGTACTTAAAGTGTTCCTCGAGAACGTCATCCGTGACGCTGTAACTTACACAGAGCACGCCAAGAGGAAGACGGTCACCGCCATGGATGTCGTGTACGCTCTGAAGCGTCAGGGACGCACCCTGTACGGTTTCGGCGGTTAGACGACCAACGACAGCATCGGGTTGTTGCGTCGTGGCGAGTGTGTTGTGTGATCTCGGCGGCGGCAGCACAGCAACGCTACGGAATATATACGTGTCGTCGTGTGCGTTCATTTGTTTATGTGCTCATCGTTACATTACCTATCCGACACCGGTCCGCTGCATCGACAACTACTACTACTGCTGCTGCTGCTCTGCTGATGCCGCTGTATCTTCTTCACTACTAGCTACGACGAGAGTGCCGCTCTATACGTATAATATACGCCATTCATTCAATGAGTGTATACAACTACGATAGATGCTCACGCGCTCAAATAAAAAGGCCCTTTTCAGGGCCGCATATGATTCTATGATATTTTAAAAAGTTTCTTTTGAGGATTCGTCTCTATCTATATAATAATAATAATAATAGGTTATAATAGATACACCTACACACAAGTAGTATTTATACTTAAGGGTAGATAAATAAAAAAAAAATACCCAGTTAGGTATGTACATACATGGATTATCTTAGCTCTCGTACCTTTCTACGTGAACTATGAAAGTAGTAGTTAGTTTAGTATACTTGCACGCTTTTTCATTTTATTTATTTATTTATTTATTTATTTACTTACTTACTTACCTACCTACCTACCTACCTAGTTAGTTAACAAATTAATAATGTAGTAATTAATTTACAACCTCTTAAAATATTATATCTTTCGTACATAATATCGTATTAATATGACATAGGTAGATAGGGGTACATAATAATAAATTATAATGAGACTTCATAGTATGTTAGGTAGAAAATTACATGGTACCTAATAATTATTAACTAGATAGGTAAGGTACCTATGTAAGGTAGGAGGTACCTGACCTACCTATATTTTTATAAAACGAATTTACGTGCACCGTGCACGATTCGAATGCTCTACTGCATTATACCTACTTAAGATTCGTATTATTCCTGTTAGTTGTAGGCTGTACACTATACTTACTTATTATATCGTTGCGAGTGTGTTCGTGTGTACTTTCTGTTTTAGTAGCTGTATAATTATTAATTATTGTCGAAAAAATTAATTATTTTAAATTTATTACAAATAATAATTCATATTATAATGATACATTATAATTATTTCAATCACACGACACACCAAACGGCCGAAGCGCGAACCTTCGGTCGTCGGTGTCGTTCAGTTCACTCACTGTGGTCTAACGCAGGTCGTCGTAGCGTAGACTGTATCCAAAAGTCTTAGTTCTTTTTTATTTATCATACAAATTGGCTAAAATATTATTTTATGGTAGTGTACCCCTAAATTTATTTTTTTATTATGAAACGAACTGCACTTTACACACGCCTCTCTGTCCTGGACCGAGTCTTCCCTCGTTAGGCTCGCGACCGGTCGGGTGTTTTACGACGGTTCACTTTTAGGTCGATAATTATCCACTCCAACGATCGAATATCGACGAAATCCTGTCACCTTAAATCTTCGATATCTTCGTCGTTGACGCGTCGACCTCGACGCTCGATTACTTATATATTTATATTATAAAAACGAATTTTGAACGAGACCCGAGGTACTAGGAGTTAGCGCTCGCCGTTTTAAATCGACACACGCTCGAACGCGAATTTCCCGCACCTCCGCGAACGACGTATTATAATGGTCAACTTCATGACCCATCCGATCCCGTCCGAATATATAATCATTTTATATGTTTAACATAATAAAAAAATATTTTATTAGATACGTGTTAGTGAAAAGTTTCAAGTGTTCATACGAGAAATCGTCGCGCGAGACCGCGGCGCTCGTTACGGTAAAGTTTCGTCGTAGCTGACCGACGCTATTCGATAAATGTAAAGTGGCGACATCTAAGTCTTTCTTAACTCGCTTACTTACTATCATCCTGTTTGTTTGTGTACGTACGTACTGTACTGTACTCTATTCGTTACGTTACTCTATATATTAAATTAAATTAAAATGGCAGACACAGCAGTAGCTACAGAATCCCCGGCTCCCGCTACACCGGCGAAGAAGCAGGCCAGACAAGCCGGCGGCGCGGCCGGTGCGAAGAAACCTAAAGCGAAGCCGACTCATCCTAAAACATCGGAGATGGTCAACAGCGCGATCAAGGAGATGAAGGAGCGCAGCGGTTCCTCGTTGCAGGCTATCAAGAAATATATAGCCGCCCAGTACAAGGTCGACGCCGAGAAACTCGCCCCGTTCATCAAGAAATACCTGAAGAGCGCCGTCGAATCCGGAGCCCTTATACAGACAAAGGGCAAGGGAGCATCGGGATCTTTCAAACTGGAGTCTAAATCTTCAGCCGCCAAGAAACCCGCCGGCACCGGAGCCGGAAAGGCCGGCGCCAAGGGAGCATCTACCGCGACCGCGGCGTCGAAGGCGAAGAAAGCTACCGCGTCCGCGGCCGGAGCCAAGACGAAGAAGGCCGCCGCCGCCGCGGCGGCCGCGTCTGCCGCTTCGGGTTCTCCGTCTAAGTCGAAGGCCTCCGCGGCCGCGTCCGCTAAGGACAAGAAGGCCGCCGCCGCCGCCAAGAAGAAGCCCGCCGCTAAGAAAGCCGCCGCGCCCGCTAAGGCAAAGGGAGGCGCCGCACCGAAGGCAAAGAAGACCGCCAAGCCGCCCACGAAGAAGCCAAAAGCGCCTAAACCTAAAAAGGCCGCCGCGACGCCGAAATCAAAACCCGCCGCGAAGAAAGCTTCCGCCGCTAAGAAGTAAATAAATTGACACGAGTGGTGAAAACAGCAGCGGAGCGAACACAAGCACAACATCAACAAGAACGTGACGTTGTCGGTGTGTGTGTGCGCGCGTGTGTTGTGATAATTATGCGTGCGCGCGCGCGTGCCTGCCTGCGCCTCCCTGTGCTTTGTGCGAAGTGTTGTTGTGAAGCAGAAAAATGAAATAATTATCTACTTTACATGGCACAGGCTACGTACAGCCAGGCAGCTAGCTAGCTAGCTAGCTATCTAAATCCACGAGTGTACGGTCGCTGGCGATGGGCGTTCGTTTGTGTTGCTTCGTTTCGCAACGCTCGCCTCGTCGTTCGTACGTGTACATACACTACATACCTGCCTACCTACGTAGTAGTTGGTTGGTTGGTTGGTGGTGGTTGTGTCCGTCGAACGCAAACCAAAAAGCCCTTTTCAGGGCTAACAAAAGTTCCATGTATAAGTTATTTAAATAACTATATAGTTTCTTATGTTCGAGAATGTCAAAGTCAATTATGGAACGAGTTCAAGTTGTAGGTGTTTATTGTAGACTGCAGCAAGCACAGTCATCATAACAGACGCGATAATAGGTAAGTATGTTACTAAAATAAATGAAAGTAAGTAAGTAAGTATAAATATTGAGATAGTTACTAGGTATCAAGTACGTAGGAGTAAGTAAGTAATATAGATAGACACACAATATCGATTACCTATGTACAATGATTGAGTAAAAATATTTAACTAACTAATCAAGTATGTACCTGTGTATGTAATGTACGTACGTACGTACAAGTAAGTATAGCTAGAAGGGTTATTTAGTTATACTATGATTGTAGCTGTTATCGTTATTGATCGAGACTATAGGTACCTACGTGCATGTTATGTATACAGTCTGTACGTACGTGTACGTAAGTGTAATGTAGGCCTGAACGTATGAGGAGTAAGATAAGTGTTAGTTGTTTGGTATGGTCTGTCTGTCTGTTTGTTTGTTGATCTGTTAGTTTAGTTGAGTAAGTTATAGCTGGTAGGTAGTATTTATAGTGAGAGGGAGAGGGTGTTATTAATTAAAAATAAGTAGCTGTGTAAATAAACTTAATTACGCGGGTACAATTGGTGTGACGGAAAGCGGCCTAGCTGGCGCTTTTTCGCCCGAAGGGCGAAAAACCGTCGCCCGCAAGGGCGACGGCTTATTTTTACCCCCCCCCCCCCCCCATTTACCCTTACCTCACCCCCTCTGACGCCCTCACATAATAGGAAAATCAATAATAAAACAATAAAAAATTATCAATTACTCATTATCATTAATTCAAAAATATCTCCATAAATAATATTAATTATTTGATACAAAAAAAAAAAAAAAAAAAATACACAAACAGACAAAAGTTCTCGCGCATGCGTAACGTAACACGAGAGTTAGCGCATTACCCCTCCCGCTAACGTAACTTTACCGCATAACATATATAGGGCTTTATAGACCACGAAGTGGGATCACTCGTCATTCGTACGTACAGCGACGCGCACGCGTTGTTGTATATTTCTTTTGTTGTGTGTGCTTGTAAGTTTTAATAAAACATGTCTGGTCGCGGTAAAGGCGGTAAGGTAAAGGGGAAGGCAAAGTCCCGCTCCAACCGCGCTGGTCTCCAGTTCCCCGTCGGACGTATACATAGACTGCTTCGCAACGGAAACTACGCCGAGCGTGTCGGTGCCGGAGCCCCTGTCTACTTAGCCGCCGTCATGGAGTACCTTGCTGCCGAGGTCCTCGAGTTGGCGGGTAACGCGGCGAGGGACAACAAGAAGACCAGGATCATTCCGCGTCATCTGCAGTTGGCCATCCGTAACGACGAGGAGTTGAACAAGCTGCTCTCGGGTGTGACCATCGCTCAAGGTGGTGTACTGCCTAACATTCAGGCCGTGCTACTGCCCAAGAAGACCGAAAAGAAAGCTTAAGCGCGCATCGTTACCGTTTCGCGCGCGCACAGAGCGCGTTCGGTGTGTGTGTGGTGAAGCGGTAGTGCAAGCGTATGTCGATATTATTCATGATGATACGTATGCATCGTTTTATGTGTGCGTGTATGTAAAATTGTGTTTTAAATGTCGATTAATGCGCTCTGCACTACTCTCTGCTCGTCGTTGTACCGACCAAACAAAAGGCCCTTTTCAGGGCCACAATATGATTCGTGTCGAAAATTATACAAGACCGTTTCTTAAGTGAGAGTCTCGTCTTTCACCATTCGTCCCGTCCCGTCACCGATGTTCGATGTCAACCTAATATAAAAGATATAATAATAATAATAATGGAGGTTCTAAAAAATGGTAAATTCGTTACGTTCTATAAACGTACGGTCTCTACCACCTATAAAAATGCGCTGTTCTTATTTGCATTCTTCTTATTTTCATAAATACATTATTAGGTAAGTTGTAGCCTAAAATAATAATTATGATACTAGTACATACCGTAGTAGTATATTATTCTACTAGGTACCTACTCCTCTACACAGATCATCATAATAATAATTGTCATACATTTATAATACAGGTACACAACACGTCATGTACTTACATAGTAAATAGGAAAATATAATTATAATGAACTCGCTCGTTTTAACTGGGTAAATAATTACGATGGAGGAGACAGATTAATTATGTAAGTAGGTACCTACCTACCTACCTACCTAGTTAGTTAGTTATTTAAATTAATCTAACATAATTTTTGTATTCACTAATAAATAATATAATTATTACATATTAAATACCTAACGTTATTAAGTAAGTACCACAGAGGTCCGTCCGAACATAATCACCCCCCCCTCTCTACCCTCCCCTCCCCTCTCTATCCTCCTCTCCCCCCTCCCCCCCTTCGCCCCGTCTCCCACCTCTCCCCGCGAACTCGATAAACTTCGCCACGATTGGTCCGACGCGGCGGTCGAGCAGGGTACGTCTGCCGCTAAGCTAAACAGTCGGCGTCGATAAATACGCGTTCACGAACTACCAATTTTTTATTCATACCACAGCCACGGCCGGACGTGTACGTACGCTCTGATTATTAATTCGTTTAACAACTTTTGTGTGTAAGCTACTCTTTTCGATATGCCGCCCAAGACTAGCGGAAAGGCCGCCAAGAAATCTGGCAAAGCCCAGAAGAATATATCGAAGACTGACAAGAAGAAGAAGAAGCACAAGAGGAAGGAGAGTTACGCCATCTACATCTACAAGGTCCTCAAGCAGGTGCACCCCGACACCGGTATCTCCAGTAAAGCCATGTCCATCATGAACTCCTTCGTGAACGACATCTTCGAGCGTATCGCCGCCGAGGCGTCGCGTCTCGCCCACTACAACAAGAGATCGACCATCACGTCCAGGGAGGTCCAGACATCGGTGAGACTCCTACTACCCGGGGAGCTCGCCAAGCACGCTGTCAGTGAAGGAACCAAGGCCGTCACCAAGTACACCAGCTCGAAGTGAGCGGTCGATTCGGTCGCCCGGTAGTCTCTCATACTACTACACTACGTGTGAAAGATCCGCCGGCGGGCGACTCATCCTCCTCATCAACGTCCATCCGAAGTCGTCTCGCCTGATGTTGGGGCGCGTTTGTGCTCTAGTGTGTTGTGTATATATACATGATATGTTTGTGTGTGCGACGTGTGCGTGTAATTGCTATAACACTGCTCGTGTATAGTTTTATGCGGATGACACGACACTACACCGCCTACATATATGTATATATTTATACTATTACCTAGACGCTCTCGCAGTACCTACACTCAGATCGTACGCGGCAAGCGGGTGGACGCTAAGAACAAAAGGCCCTTTTCAGGGCCACAAATTTATTCATGTGAAATATATAATATATATGTTCACGTTTCTTTGGGGTTGACGTCTTTATATTACGAAATCGATCAATGATCTAAGTAGTAATTATATTACACTTTACCGTCTGTATTCAATGTACCTACCTACTAACAGTAATAACTAACGTAACTCATCTATGAGTAAACTTGCGATATTAATAATGACATAGTAGGTGATAGATACACCACACCTAGTAGGTACATACATAGTTTTAACTTATATTTATTGGGTACACAACTTTTTCATTACTTATTGAATTAATGCGAAAATAATGATAGATACTGAACTAATAAAATTAAATATATATATATATATCTACATACCTAACTATAATACATAATCAATCAAATATGTAGTTAAATATTATAAGAAGTAGAAGTGTATGTTCGGCAAGTTAGACATCTTCGCGTTTATAATTATTTTCAATAATAATAATAAGTAGGTATATATTTTATCAGGTGTGTACATGTACCTACCTAAATTTATTATTAAACTAATATATATATATAGATAGATATATAAATATATTATAATTATACCTAGGTATATTTTGTTTTTTTCGACCCACACACACGCCATACAGCCAGCCGGCGTTCTCCGCAGAAAAGTTTATTCACGGTTAGGTTAGACGGCAAGAGGGCGCTTGCGAGCGCTCTCTGCTCCGTATTATTGGGTATAAAACGGAGCGAAATCGTCCCAGAGTTTTTATTCTCAATCGTTCGTTCGTACCGCGCGGACGTGTGATACGGAATATCTCTCTCTTGTTGTTTGTTTATTTTGTTTATATATTGCGTGCGTGCGTGCGTGCGTGACGTGATATAATAATGGCTCGTACAAAGCAGACCGCTCGTAAATCCACCGGTGGTAAGGCACCTAGGAAACAGCTCGCCACCAAGGCGGCGCGGAAGAGCGCACCGGCCACCGGCGGTGTCAAGAAGCCTCATCGTTACAGGCCCGGTACCGTAGCCCTTCGTGAGATTCGTCGTTACCAGAAGAGTACAGAACTGTTGATCCGCAAGTTGCCTTTCCAACGTTTAGTGCGTGAGATCGCTCAAGACTTCAAGACCGATCTTAGATTCCAGAGCTCCGCTGTTATGGCGCTGCAGGAAGCCAGCGAGGCGTATCTCGTCGGTCTCTTCGAAGACACCAACCTGTGCGCCATTCACGCCAAGCGCGTCACCATTATGCCTAAGGATATACAGTTGGCGCGCAGAATTAGAGGCGAACGCGCCTAAAAATGCATGCACATAGATTGTCTGTGTGCATGTGCTTCGTGTGTGTACCGACGTTGGCACCGCAACATAATATACAAGTTGCACGCTTACGTTCGGGATAACAAGAGGTTTCTCGACGACAACAACAAAAAGGCCCTTTTCAGGGCCACACATGTTTCATATATTATAATAGTATAATATGTTTCTTTTGTCGAGATGTCATACCCGCTACTACTACTATTACTATGATAATAAATTAAATTATACTTGAATATATCATAATCAACCTTAACGATGATATAATATAACGTGCCTATACAATTTAATACTATAATTATAAAGAATTACCTTACACTTACATAGATAGGTCTCTAATTATAATTATTATAAGTACATAAGTAACCATAGCTGCATTAGAGATTCCACTGCATTTAAAATATTTATTTACTATACAGACAGACCTACATTTACAATAATTATAATAAAATGTGTACATATGTACATACATAAACATTTCATAAAAATAAATCTAGTCTAGTAAATTAATAAATTGTAGTAAAATCGAGGAAAAGATGGCGCTGTAATCGCGTTTCCCCCCGTCCCCGCGCACCCACCTCGCTTCGGTCTCGGTGCGAACCCGTGCGCAGTGTATAAATAGGCTGCAAACCACTGTTTTTTAAACAGTCCGCCGTCAGCGCTGGAGCTGAGTTGAACGTGTGTTTCGTGTCAATTTTAAGAGAAACCAACCAAGAAGATGACCGGTCGCGGTAAGGGAGGAAAGGGATTGGGGAAAGGAGGAGCGAAGCGTCACAGGAAAGTACTTCGTGATAACATCCAGGGTATCACGAAGCCTGCAATTCGTCGTCTGGCGCGCAGAGGCGGCGTGAAACGTATCTCCGGTCTGATCTACGAAGAGACCCGCGGTGTACTTAAAGTGTTCCTCGAGAACGTCATCCGTGACGCTGTAACTTACACAGAGCACGCCAAGAGGAAGACGGTCACCGCCATGGATGTCGTGTACGCTCTGAAGCGTCAGGGACGCACCCTGTACGGTTTCGGCGGTTAGACGACCAACGACAGCATCGGGTTGTTGCGTCGTGGCGAGTGTGTTGTGTGATCTCGGCGGCGGCAGCACAGCAACGCTACGGAATATATACGTGTCGTCGTGTGCGTTCATTTGTTTATGTGCTCATCGTTACATTACCTATCCGACACCGGTCCGCTGCATCGACAACTACTACTACTGCTGCTGCTGCTCTGCTGATGCCGCTGTATCTTCTTCACTACTAGCTACGACGAGAGTGCCGCTCTATACGTATAATATACGCCATTCATTCAATGAGTGTATACAACTACGATAGATGCTCACGCGCTCAAATAAAAAGGCCCTTTTCAGGGCCGCATATGATTCTATGATATTTTAAAAAGTTTCTTTTGAGGATTCGTCTCTATCTATATAATAATAATAATAATAGGTTATAATAGATACACCTACACACAAGTAGTATTTATACTTAAGGGTAGATAAATAAAAAAAAAATACCCAGTTAGGTATGTACATACATGGATTATCTTAGCTCTCGTACCTTTCTACGTGAACTATGAAAGTAGTAGTTAGTTTAGTATACTTGCACGCTTTTTCATTTTATTTATTTATTTATTTATTTATTTACTTACTTACTTACCTACCTACCTACCTACCTAGTTAGTTAACAAATTAATAATGTAGTAATTAATTTACAACCTCTTAAAATATTATATCTTTCGTACATAATATCGTATTAATATGACATAGGTAGATAGGGGTACATAATAATAAATTATAATGAGACTTCATAGTATGTTAGGTAGAAAATTACATGGTACCTAATAATTATTAACTAGATAGGTAAGGTACCTATGTAAGGTAGGAGGTACCTGACCTACCTATATTTTTATAAAACGAATTTACGTGCACCGTGCACGATTCGAATGCTCTACTGCATTATACCTACTTAAGATTCGTATTATTCCTGTTAGTTGTAGGCTGTACACTATACTTACTTATTATATCGTTGCGAGTGTGTTCGTGTGTACTTTCTGTTTTAGTAGCTGTATAATTATTAATTATTGTCGAAAAAATTAATTATTTTAAATTTATTACAAATAATAATTCATATTATAATGATACATTATAATTATTTCAATCACACGACACACCAAACGGCCGAAGCGCGAACCTTCGGTCGTCGGTGTCGTTCAGTTCACTCACTGTGGTCTAACGCAGGTCGTCGTAGCGTAGACTGTATCCAAAAGTCTTAGTTCTTTTTTATTTATCATACAAATTGGCTAAAATATTATTTTATGGTAGTGTACCCCTAAATTTATTTTTTTATTATGAAACGAACTGCACTTTACACACGCCTCTCTGTCCTGGACCGAGTCTTCCCTCGTTAGGCTCGCGACCGGTCGGGTGTTTTACGACGGTTCACTTTTAGGTCGATAATTATCCACTCCAACGATCGAATATCGACGAAATCCTGTCACCTTAAATCTTCGATATCTTCGTCGTTGACGCGTCGACCTCGACGCTCGATTACTTATATATTTATATTATAAAAACGAATTTTGAACGAGACCTGTGAAGTGTGTGTGTGTAGATACACGGCGCTGCACTTGCGTGGAAACGGGTTCGCTGGCGGGAGAGGATCTTGCACAATATAAAACAGTTGTTTTTTCTTTGGAGTAATTATTTATTCTTCCTTAAATCACAATAATTTGCCGGGCGAGGAATCTTGTTCGCGCTGTAGCCACTTAGAGAGAGATGTCACTTTGATGATGGTCGAGAACGAACTGTGCGAGCAAAGGAACATCCCCCTCTTTTATACAGTCGCTTAGTGGCTGGCCAGCGGACCATTTCCTCACCCCGCGGTACATTTATTGACTATAGCCCAGCTCACCGAGGCCGTGAGCTGGCGCGTCTTATCTTAACTATTAGTTTACATTTTGATCTAACTAAATCCGTTTACTCCATATCGCTGCGACGCCCCGTCACGCAACGGCGAGGGAACAAACATTCCCCGTATATAAGGGGCCCTACCCCCCCGCTTCATTAGTATAAATACTGGGGGCGGCCCCGCCCCCTCGCTCAGTCGCGTCCGAAACGTCGCAGCGATAAGGAGTTCACGTGTTAATGCCTTAAACTTACAACAAATGCCCTTAAACTTAAACTTACAAAATTAATTATACCTTAATTATACCTTAACAACTTTACTTTACTTTACTTTACTTTACTTTACTTTACAACTTAATTATACCTTAAATAACAATAACACATAACAACAAACAGTCTATCTCTCAAACAAATCTAGTATTATTATACTAAAACCTTAACACTTATTTATATATAAACTTTCATCGCTAACAATACTAAAACCTTAACACTTATTTATATATAAACTTTCATCGCTAACAATACTAAAACCTTAACACTTATTTATATATAAACTTTCGTTGCTAACAATATTAAAACCTTAATACTTATTTATATATAAACTTTCGTTGCTAACAATATTAAAACCTTAACACTTACTTATATATAGACTTTCGTCGCTAACATTCTCCCCCACGGTGCGTCGCACTCCATCTCCTTGAAGCGACGATGGCGCAGGAACCAGCACAACGATCCGTCGAGTTGGGCGGCGAAGTATCCCTCCCGATGTCCGCACGTCCAGCACTCTCGTTCTTCCGTCTGGTCCTGGGTATGTCTTAATGACTTCTCCGCGGGGCCATGAGTTTCGTGGTAGCGTAGCATCTACTATTAGCACGATGTCTCCTTCCTTTGGGTCATTGGTTTCTCTCCCTTCAATTTTCCTCGGCATTAGGAGTGGTAAGTATTCCTTGACCCACCTCCTCCAGAAGTGGTCGGCAAGCCTTTGGGTGGTTCTCCAGTTAGCTTTCCCTATAAGTTCTCGGTCGCCAAACTCTCCAGGTGCCATTGCTCCGCACGATCTCCCCAGCAAGAAGTGGTTTGGCGTCAGACTTTCTTCGTCTTCTGGGTCCATACTCACTGGAGTGAGAGGCCTGGAGTTGACTATATGTTCGACTTCGGTCATCAGTGTATGGAGCACTTCTTCGGGTGGTTTTCTTTCATTGAGAACCACTGCTAACGATGTCTTTACTGACCTCACTAGTCTTTCCCAGGCGCCTCCCATGTTCGGACTTCCTGGAGGGATGAACTTCCACTTAATACCCTTCTCTTGAGCGGCTTCTTCTAGTTCTTTCTTGGCTCCGACGAAGTTGGTTCCGTTATCACTGAATATGGTTTTTGGCGTTCCTCTTCTGGCCGCCATTCGACGAAGCGCCATTATCATTGAGCTGGTGTCGAGAGAGGGTGCCAGCTCCAGATGTACGGCTCTTGTGGTGAGGCAAGTGAACAATGCCCCCCAGCGCTTCTCGACTCTTCTTCCAACAGTGACGTGCATCGGACCGAAGTAATCTACAGCTGCGTAGGAGAATGGGAACTGGTTGTGTTGCAGCCTCTCTCTTGGTAGATCTCCCATCGGGGGTATCTCTGGCATACCTTTTTTGGTCTTACACCATTGGCAGCTGTGCGCGACTGCTTTTATGGCTGCTCTCAAGCCTAGGATCCAGTATGTCTGACGAATTTCATTCATCACTGTAGCTGTGTTTCCGTGAAGAAACTTCTTATGGTGGTGCTGTATGATGAGGCGCGTAACCTTCTGTTTCCCATCTAGTATGATAGGGTTCATTGTTCTTCTGCAGTCGTCGTGAAACTTCATCGTTCTACTTCTTAGCTTGACGATGCCTTCGTCTCCTATGTAGACATCGATCTTCTTAAGACGACTGGTGTTTTCTAAAGATTTCCCTGTCTTCAGATTCTTTATTTCCGATGCGAAGCTGTCATTCTGACTCATCTTCATTAGAATTTCTTCGGCCTTCTTCAAGTGTTCCTCTTCCAGGGGTAGATACAACCGCTTCTTATCCCCTTTGTCGACGTATCTGTTTGGGACACTTGTCTTTTCCTTCTGGCGTAAGTTTCGAGGCTTCCAGGCGTCGTCCTTCTGGCATACGGCGGTCGTGGCTGCTTTGCGGGTTTTCTTCTGTAGCAGGCGTGCGAATGCCACCACTCTAGCCACAGTGCGTAGTAGTCGCTCCCAGCTTGAGAATCTGTCTAGGTCGAGGAGAACTTCTTCCGCGGCCTTAGTTGACATCACCTTTTGCGTGTTTTTCTCTTCCGGCATGACGCTCTCTGGTTTGAAGTCTCGAAACGGCCACTCCTCTTCTGGTTCGCGAAGAAATGCTGGACCTTTGAACCATCTAGCGTGGTGATCAAACTCGATTGGGACGCCCCTCGTGGCGTCGTCTGCTGGGTTTTCCTTGGTTGGTACCCATCTCCAGTTTTCTGGTTTGGATTTTTCTTCTATCTCAGCCAATCGATTTGCCACAAAGGTTTTGAATTTTCTCGGTTCTGCCTTTATCCACTGTAGTACGGTGCTAGAGTCTGTCCAGTAAGTCTTCTTTGATATTTCTAGTTCCATTTCTTCTTCAATCGTGGCTGCTAGCCTGCTGCCAAGCAGGGCTGCTTGCAGTTCCAGCCTTGGGATTGAGACTGGTTTAGTTGGCGTTACTCTCGCCTTGCCGGCGATCATGGCGATGTGAATCTTCCCTCCTGGCTCTACTGTCCTCCAATAGACCACCGCTGCGTATGCTTCTTCACTTGCGTCGGTGAACGTATGCAGTTGCCCCTGTCTACCACGAGGGGAGACACATCTTGGGATTCTTAGCTTTATTAATGCTGACACGTCTTCCAGGTATTTCATCCAGGCTTCTCTTTGCTGTCCGCTAATGGCTTCATCCCAGTCTATTTTCGTTCGCCAAATGTTTTGAATTAGTTTCTTGCCTTGTATCAAGACTGGTGTCGCAAAGCCCATTGGATCAAAGGTGGACATCACGGCGCTCGTAACTTCCCTCTTTGTCGGGAGTCTTCTACCTTCGAGAAGGTCTTTTGACGTGTTGCGCAGCCCGACGTTGAAGGCTAACACATCTTCTTTCACAAGCCATCGCAGGCCCAGAGTCTTCTCTTCTTTCGTCAATTGCATGGAGTTTTCATTATTAGTGTCTTCTACTTCTGTCAGTACACTAGAGTTGTTACTCGCCCAACCCTTCAAGTGGAAGTTTGCTCTTGCGTGAATATCTCTTACTTCTTTCGATACCTTCTTAGCTTCGGTTACAGACTTAAAGCTCTGAAGGTAATCATCCATGTAATGATTCTTGTTTATTGCTTTCACCGCTTCTGGGTGAGTCTTCTTAAAATCTTCTGCGTTTTTATTCATCACGTATATTGCTGTTGCTGGTGACGACGCTGCCCCAAAGATGATGGACGACATTCTATATTCTTCGGGTTTGCCTGTTCTTTTACTTCCGCGCCACAGGAATCTGAGACTGTCACGGTCATCTTCTCGGACCTTGACGCGAAGGAACATGTCTTGGATGTCGGCCATGACAGCTACGGGTCCTTCTCTGAAGCGAAGGAGTACGCCGAATAGCGATTGGAGCAGGTCTGGGCCCGACAGCAAGGCATCGTTGAGGCTCTTCCCTTCGTACTTGGCAGCCGCGTCGAACACTATTCTCAGCTTCTTCTTAACTGGATGCACAACGGCGAAGTGAGGTAAGTAGAATGTTCTTCCATTGCTTGCGGTTTTAGGGGCCTTTTCTGCGTATCCCTTTTCAATTAGACTTTGTATCTGCTTTTCGTAGTGCTCTTTGGCTTCTTTTTCCCGGTCTAACTTCTTTTCAATGTTGAGCAAGCGTCGCATTGCTTGCTTGTAGTTGTTAGGTAGGGTCTCGTCTTCCTTTCTCCACAGGAGTCCTGTTTCGAATTGACCGCTTGGCAGTTTCTTCGTAGTCTTCTCAAGGGTGTCTAATGCTCTTCTGTCACTGTCGTTTGTTGGTGAGCGATTTAGGATGCCCAGTGACTCCAACTCGAAATGTTCTCGAACTATTTCTTCTATACTTTCTTCCTTAGTAGTAAGTTTTTCGTAATGAACGAAGTTCACAAGGGCATTTGTTCCCGTCTCGCAACCGTGTAGCACCCACCCTAAGTTAGTGAGAGAGGCTACAGGTTCCGATGAACTGCCTTTCTTCAGTCTTCTTGTCACTATAAGTCCCCAGTTGTCTTGACCTATCAGCAGTTTAGGTCTCTCAGTGACGTAGAGGAGTTGCCCTTCAATTGCCTTTAAATGTTGGCAATTCTTCACGGTGTTCTTGCTCACGCTTTGTTCGGATAGCTTCAGATCGTCGATAGTTCTTGCTGTGATAGACCTCTTTTCCCTTCTATAGGCCCCTTTTATTTTGAGCTCTATCTTCTGAGATCCATCTTTTCTTATAACCTTCCCACCGACTGTCTCGATTGTTAGCTTCTCCTGGTCGCCTTCGGCCCCAATCTTCTCAGCCACTGACGCGTCCAAGAGGGTGATCGTCGACCCTTCGTCGAGCAGGGCTAACACGCGAACTTGGCCCTTAGGTCCGTAGAGATCCACTGGGATAATCTTTAGATAGGCCTTGTCTTCCCCTCTTGCATTGTGGATCGATGCAACCTTTTCTTCTAATGCGCTTTCTTCTATCGCCTCCTTTCTTACTGGTCTTGGCGGTTTGTCTGAGTGTAGGATGGTATGATGCCACCTTTTGCACTGCTTGCAGACGGGAGCTTTGCAATTGATTCTTGAGTGCTTGAATCGTAAGCACTTGAAGCATATCTTCGCCCTTTTTATCATGTCCCATTTTTCATCAAGGTTGGCTTCCTTAAACTTCTTACACTCTATTGCAAAGTGTTCACCTTCACAAATAGGACATATTTTCTTGTATCTTTCTATCGGCGCTTCTTGGACCACATGTACTGGTTTTCTTATTGTCTTCTTATGCTCCGAAGGCACTTCGGGTGGAGCAAAGTCTCCGCACATGTCGGCCTCTATTGCCAAGAATGCTTCTATGAGTAATAATTCTTGGACTTCTTGATCTCTTCTGTCCCGATGGTAGGCGTACCAACGGAACTTCATAGACGTCGGCATCTTCTCTATTATGATTTTCAACGTCTCTGGAGAACTGAGGTATTGTGGTTTATTCAAAGCTTTGATTGTTTCAACGGCGTTCTTCACTTTACTTGCGAATATGCATATGTCGCTCGGGTTTTCACCAACCTTTGGTAAGTTCTTAAGTCTTTCCAGTTCCGACAACGCCAGTGCACCGGGTCTTCCAAATCTTGCTTCTAAGCCTTTAATCACTTCACGTGGATCCTTGGCGATGAACAACAGACTTTGGACGGCTTCTCTCGCTTTTCCTTGTACTGCTCTTCTTAGGCGCGCTAGGTTTTGCACGTTGCTGAAAGAGGCGGCCATGTCTTCATATGATCTCTTAAAGGCCAACCATTCTTCGCAGGCTCCGTTGAAGTTAGGAAGATCGAGGTGCTTTGATGAAATTGTGTCGCGTGTCTTCTCAGATAGTTTGAGTATAACTGAAGCTAATTCTTGGATGTCGCTCTTCTTTTCTTCCATCATGATTGGCTTTTTCACTTTACTAGGCTTGTCCCCGGCTTCAATAAACCACTTCTCGACCTCTTGAGTTCGTTCAAATATCTCTTCTTCGACGCCATCTTCATCTTCTGACTCTGCGGCTAAGAGTTCTAACTCCGCTTGAGCCACTCTCGATCGCGCTTCGGCCAACTCTAATTCCCTTAATGCCAATGTCATTCTTGCTTGCGCCTCGGCCTTCTTCTTATGTGACGACCGAACAGAGCGCGTGTCTGTGTCGCGGGTCGGCTTCTTAGGCTGAGACGGTTGCACACTTTCTTCTCTCGACGCAGTCACACTTCCATGGGTAGTGTTGGTTCTTATTACAACACTCTTGTCCAAGTTCTGCGGCGTTAGTTGACTTTCTTCTTGGCGCGTGGCATACGAAGCTTCGATCTCTTCGGTGGCGCGGTTCGAGGGAGAGGTGCGCGCTGCTTCTCCCTGTGATGATTCCTCTTCAACAGCATCCGTAGACTGGCGAGCGGGGCGCTGGCGACCTTGTATGCTGGGCGGCGGCGACCGTTTGGTAAGCGTCGAACGACTTGAAATCGACGTGTTCGTAGTCGCCGCGCTTGTAGTATCACTCGGCGTATTCATACTCCAGTCTGTAGTACTTTCACTCGCTGTTTTAGACTGCGCTGATCCCGATCTTGTCAATGGCATCTTCTTGTATCCTTTAAACCCGATCCGGCTCGAAGGACCAACTGTGAAGTGTGTGTGTGTAGATACACGGCGCTGCACTTGCGTGGAAACGGGTTCGCTGGCGGGAGAGGATCTTGCACAATATAAAACAGTTGTTTTTTCTTTGGAGTAATTATTTATTCTTCCTTAAATCACAATAATTTGCCGGGCGAGGAATCTTGTTCGCGCTGTAGCCACTTAGAGAGAGATGTCACTTTGATGATGGTCGAGAACGAACTGTGCGAGCAAAGGAACATCCCCCTCTTTTATACAGTCGCTTAGTGGCTGGCCAGCGGACCATTTCCTCACCCCGCGGTACATTTATTGACTATAGCCCAGCTCACCGAGGCCGTGAGCTGGCGCGTCTTATCTTAACTATTAGTTTACATTTTGATCTAACTAAATCCGTTTACTCCATATCGCTGCGACGCCCCGTCACGCAACGGCGAGGGAACAAACATTCCCCGTATATAAGGGGCCCTACCCCCCCGCTTCATTAGTATAAATACTGGGGGCGGCCCCGCCCCCTCGCTCAGTCGCGTCCGAAACGTCGCAGCGATAAGGAGTTCACGTGTTAATGCCTTAAACTTACAACAAATGCCCTTAAACTTAAACTTACAAAATTAATTATACCTTAATTATACCTTAACAACTTTACTTTACTTTACTTTACTTTACTTTACTTTACAACTTAATTATACCTTAAATAACAATAACACATAACAACAAACAGTCTATCTCTCAAACAAATCTAGTATTATTATACTAAAACCTTAACACTTATTTATATATAAACTTTCATCGCTAACAATACTAAAACCTTAACACTTATTTATATATAAACTTTCATCGCTAACAATACTAAAACCTTAACACTTATTTATATATAAACTTTCGTTGCTAACAATATTAAAACCTTAATACTTATTTATATATAAACTTTCGTTGCTAACAATATTAAAACCTTAACACTTACTTATATATAGACTTTCGTCGCTAACAAGACCCGAGGTACTAGGAGTTAGCGGTCGCCGTTTTAAATCGACACACGCTCGAACGCGAATTTCCCGCACCTCCGCGAACGACGTATTATAATGGTCAACTTCATGACCCATCCGATCCCGTCCGAATATATAATCATTTTATATGTTTAACATAATAAAAAAATATTTTATTAGATACGTGTTAGTGAAAAGTTTCAAGTGTTCATACGAGAAATCGTCGCGCGAGACCGCGGCGCTCGTTACGGTAAAGTTTCGTCGTACCTGACCGACGCTATTCGATAAATGTAAAGTGGCGACATCTAAGTCTTTCTTAACTCGCTTACTTACTATCATCCTGTTTGTTTGTGTACGTACGTACTGTACTGTACTCTATTCGTTACGTTACTCTATATATTAAATTAAATTAAAATGGCAGACACAGCAGTAGCTACAGAATCCCCGGCTCCCGCTACACCGGCGAAGAAGCAGGCCAGACAAGCCGGCGGCGCGGCCGGTGCGAAGAAACCTAAAGCGAAGCCGACTCATCCTAAAACATCGGAGATGGTCAACAGCGCGATCAAGGAGATGAAGGAGCGCAGCGGTTCCTCGTTGCAGGCTATCAAGAAATATATAGCCGCCCAGTACAAGGTCGACGCCGAGAAACTCGCCCCGTTCATCAAGAAATACCTGAAGAGCGCCGTCGAATCCGGAGCCCTTATACAGACAAAGGGCAAGGGAGCATCGGGATCTTTCAAACTGGAGTCTAAATCTTCAGCCGCCAAGAAACCCGCCGGCACCGGAGCCGGAAAGGCCGGCGCCAAGGGAGCATCTACCGCGACCGCGGCGTCGAAGGCGAAGAAAGCTACCGCGTCCGCGGCCGGAGCCAAGACGAAGAAGGCCGCCGCCGCCGCGGCGGCCGCGTCTGCCGCTTCGGGTTCTCCGTCTAAGTCGAAGGCCTCCGCGGCCGCGTCCGCTAAGGACAAGAAGGCCGCCGCCGCCGCCAAGAAGAAGCCCGCCGCTAAGAAAGCCGCCGCGCCCGCTAAGGCAAAGGGAGGCGCCGCACCGAAGGCAAAGAAGACCGCCAAGCCGCCCACGAAGAAGCCAAAAGCGCCTAAACCTAAAAAGGCCGCCGCGACGCCGAAATCAAAACCCGCCGCGAAGAAAGCTTCCGCCGCTAAGAAGTAAATAAATTGACACGAGTGGTGAAAACAGCAGCGGAGCGAACACAAGCACAACATCAACAAGAACGTGACGTTGTCGGTGTGTGTGTGCGCGCGTGTGTTGTGATAATTATGCGTGCGCGCGCGCGTGCCTGCCTGCGCCTCCCTGTGCTTTGTGCGAAGTGTTGTTGTGAAGCAGAAAAATGAAATAATTATCTACTTTACATGGCACAGGCTACGTACAGCCAGGCAGCTAGCTAGCTAGCTAGCTATCTAAATCCACGAGTGTACGGTCGCTGGCGATGGGCGTTCGTTTGTGTTGCTTCGTTTCGCAACGCTCGCCTCGTCGTTCGTACGTGTACATACATACACTACATACCTGCCTACCTACGTAGTAGTTGGTTGGTTGGTTGGTGGTGGTTGTGTCCGTCGAACGCAAACCAAAAAGCCCTTTTCAGGGCTAACAAAAGTTCCATGTATAAGTTATTTAAATAACTATATAGTTTCTTATGTTCGAGAATGTCAAAGTCAATTATGGAACGAGTTCAAGTTGTAGGTGTTTATTGTAGACTGCAGCAAGCACAGTCATCATAACAGACGCGATAATAGGTAAGTATGTTACTAAAATAAATGAAAGTAAGTAAGTAAGTATAAATATTGAGATAGTTACTAGGTATCAAGTACGTAGGAGTAAGTAAGTAATATAGATAGACTAGACACACAATATCGATTACCTATGTACAATGATTGAGTAAAAATATTTAACTAACTAATCAAGTATGTACCTGTGTATGTAATGTACGTACGTACGTACAAGTAAGTATAGCTAGAAGGGTTATTTAGTTATACTATGATTGTAGCTGTTATCGTTATTGATCGAGACTATAGGTACCTACGTGCATGTTATGTATACAGTCTGTACGTACGTGTACGTAAGTGTAATGTAGGCCTGAACGTATGAGGAGTAAGATAAGTGTTAGTTGTTTGGTATGGTCTGTCTGTCTGTTTGTTTGTTGATCTGTTAGTTTAGTTGAGTAAGTTATAGCTGGTAGGTAGTATTTATAGTGAGAGGGAGAGGGTGTTATTAATTAAAAATAAGTAGCTGTGTAAATAAACTTAATTACGCGGGTACAATTGGTGTGACGGAAAGCGGCCTAGCTGGCGCTTTTTCGCCCGAAGGGCGAAAAACCGTCGCCCGCAAGGGCGACGGCTTATTTTTACCCCCCCCCCCCCCCCCATTTACCCTTACCTCACCCCCTCTGACGCCCTCACATAATAGGAAAATCAATAATAAAACAATAAAAAATTATCAATTACTCATTATCATTAATTCAAAAATATCTCCATAAATAATATTAATTATTTGATACAAAAAAAAAAAAAAAAAAAATACACAAACAGACAAAAGTTCTCGCGCATGCGTAACGTAACACGAGAGTTAGCGCATTACCCCTCCCGCTAACGTAACTTTACCGCATAACATATATAGGGCTTTATAGACCACGAAGTGGGATCACTCGTCATTCGTACGTACAGCGACGCGCACGCGTTGTTGTATATTTCTTTTGTTGTGTGTGCTTGTAAGTTTTAATAAAACATGTCTGGTCGCGGTAAAGGCGGTAAGGTAAAGGGGAAGGCAAAGTCCCGCTCCAACCGCGCTGGTCTCCAGTTCCCCGTCGGACGTATACATAGACTGCTTCGCAACGGAAACTACGCCGAGCGTGTCGGTGCCGGAGCCCCTGTCTACTTAGCCGCCGTCATGGAGTACCTTGCTGCCGAGGTCCTCGAGTTGGCGGGTAACGCGGCGAGGGACAACAAGAAGACCAGGATCATTCCGCGTCATCTGCAGTTGGCCATCCGTAACGACGAGGAGTTGAACAAGCTGCTCTCGGGTGTGACCATCGCTCAAGGTGGTGTACTGCCTAACATTCAGGCCGTGCTACTGCCCAAGAAGACCGAAAAGAAAGCTTAAGCGCGCATCGTTACCGTTTCGCGCGCGCACAGAGCGCGTTCGGTGTGTGTGTGGTGAAGCGGTAGTGCAAGCGTATGTCGATATTATTCATGATGATACGTATGCATCGTTTTATGTGTGCGTGTATGTAAAATTGTGTTTTAAATGTCGATTAATGCGCTCTGCACTACTCTCTGCTCGTCGTTGTACCGACCAAACAAAAGGCCCTTTTCAGGGCCACAATATGATTCGTGTCGAAAATTATACAAGACCGTTTCTTAAGTGAGAGTCTCGTCTTTCACCATTCGTCCCGTCCCGTCACCGATGTTCGATGTCAACCTAATATAAAAGATATAATAATAATAATAATGGAGGTTCTAAAAAATGGTAAATTCGTTACGTTCTATAAACGTACGGTCTCTACCACCTATAAAAATGCGCTGTTCTTATTTGCATTCTTCTTATTTTCATAAATACATTATTAGGTAAGTTGTAGCCTAAAATAATAATTATGATACTAGTACATACCGTAGTAGTATATTATTCTACTAGGTACCTACTCCTCTACACAGATCATCATAATAATAATTGTTAGCGACGAAAGTCTATATATAAGTAAGTGTTAAGGTTTTAATATTGTTAGCAACGAAAGTTTATATATAAATAAGTATTAAGGTTTTAATATTGTTAGCAACGAAAGTTTATATATAAATAAGTGTTAAGGTTTTAGTATTGTTAGCGATGAAAGTTTATATATAAATAAGTGTTAAGGTTTTAGTATTGTTAGCGATGAAAGTTTATATATAAATAAGTGTTAAGGTTTTAGTATAATAATACTAGATTTGTTTGAGAGATAGACTGTTTGTTGTTATGTGTTATTGTTATTTAAGGTATAATTAAGTTGTAAAGTAAAGTAAAGTAAAGTAAAGTAAAGTAAAGTTGTTAAGGTATAATTAAGGTATAATTAATTTTGTAAGTTTAAGTTTAAGGGCATTTGTTGTAAGTTTAAGGCATTAACACGTGAACTCCTTATCGCTGCGACGTTTCGGACGCGACTGAGCGAGGGGGCGGGGCCGCCCCCAGTATTTATACTAATGAAGCGGGGGGGTAGGGCCCCTTATATACGGGGAATGTTTGTTCCCTCGCCGTTGCGTGACGGGGCGTCGCAGCGATATGGAGTAAACGGATTTAGTTAGATCAAAATGTAAACTAATAGTTAAGATAAGACGCGCCAGCTCACGGCCTCGGTGAGCTGGGCTATAGTCAATAAATGTACCGCGGGGTGAGGAAATGGTCCGCTGGCCAGCCACTAAGCGACTGTATAAAAGAGGGGGATGTTCCTTTGCTCGCACAGTTCGTTCTCGACCATCATCAAAGTGACATCTCTCTCTAAGTGGCTACAGCGCGAACAAGATTCCTCGCCCGGCAAATTATTGTGATTTAAGGAAGAATAAATAATTACTCCAAAGAAAAAACAACTGTTTTATATTGTGCAAGATCCTCTCCCGCCAGCGAACCCGTTTCCACGCAAGTGCAGCGCCGTGTATCTACACACACACACTTCACAGTTGGTCCTTCGAGCCGGATCGGGTTTAAAGGATACAAGAAGATGCCATTGACAAGATCGGGATCAGCGCAGTCTAAAACAGCGAGTGAAAGTACTACAGACTGGAGTATGAATACGCCGAGTGATACTACAAGCGCGGCGACTACGAACACGTCGATTTCAAGTCGTTCGACGCTTACCAAACGGTCGCCGCCGCCCAGCATACAAGGTCGCCAGCGCCCCGCTCGCCAGTCTACGGATGCTGTTGAAGAGGAATCATCACAGGGAGAAGCAGCGCGCACCTCTCCCTCGAACCGCGCCACCGAAGAGATCGAAGCTTCGTATGCCACGCGCCAAGAAGAAAGTCAACTAACGCCGCAGAACTTGGACAAGAGTGTTGTAATAAGAACCAACACTACCCATGGAAGTGTGACTGCGTCGAGAGAAGAAAGTGTGCAACCGTCTCAGCCTAAGAAGCCGACCCGCGACACAGACACGCGCTCTGTTCGGTCGTCACATAAGAAGAAGGCCGAGGCGCAAGCAAGAATGACATTGGCATTAAGGGAATTAGAGTTGGCCGAAGCGCGATCGAGAGTGGCTCAAGCGGAGTTAGAACTCTTAGCCGCAGAGTCAGAAGATGAAGATGGCGTCGAAGAAGAGATATTTGAACGAACTCAAGAGGTCGAGAAGTGGTTTATTGAAGCCGGGGACAAGCCTAGTAAAGTGAAAAAGCCAATCATGATGGAAGAAAAGAAGAGCGACATCCAAGAATTAGCTTCAGTTATACTCAAACTATCTGAGAAGACACGCGACACAATTTCATCAAAGCACCTCGATCTTCCTAACTTCAACGGAGCCTGCGAAGAATGGTTGGCCTTTAAGAGATCATATGAAGACATGGCCGCCTCTTTCAGCAACGTGCAAAACCTAGCGCGCCTAAGAAGAGCAGTACAAGGAAAAGCGAGAGAAGCCGTCCAAAGTCTGTTGTTCATCGCCAAGGATCCACGTGAAGTGATTAAAGGCTTAGAAGCAAGATTTGGAAGACCCGGTGCACTGGCGTTGTCGGAACTGGAAAGACTTAAGAACTTACCAAAGGTTGGTGAAAACCCGAGCGACATATGCATATTCGCAAGTAAAGTGAAGAACGCCGTTGAAACAATCAAAGCTTTGAATAAACCACAATACCTCAGTTCTCCAGAGACGTTGAAAATCATAATAGAGAAGATGCCGACGTCTATGAAGTTCCGTTGGTACGCCTACCATCGGGACAGAAGAGATCAAGAAGTCCAAGAATTATTACTCATAGAAGCATTCTTGGCAATAGAGGCCGACATGTGCGGAGACTTTGCTCCACCCGAAGTGCCTTCGGAGCATAAGAAGACAATAAGAAAACCAGTACATGTGGTCCAAGAAGCGCCGATAGAAAGATACAAGAAAATATGTCCTATTTGTGAAGGTGAACACTTTGCAATAGAGTGTAAGAAGTTTAAGGAAGCCAACCTTGATGAAAAATGGGACATGATAAAAAGGGCGAAGATATGCTTCAAGTGCTTACGATTCAAGCACTCAAGAATCAATTGCAAAGCTCCCGTCTGCAAGCAGTGCAAAAGGTGGCATCATACCATCCTACACTCAGACAAACCGCCAAGACCAGTAAGAAAGGAGGCGATAGAAGAAAGCGCATTAGAAGAAAAGGTTGCATCGATCCACAATGCAAGAGGGGAAGACAAGGCCTATCTAAAGATTATCCCAGTGGATCTCTACGGACCTAAGGGCCAAGTTCGCGTGTTAGCCCTGCTCGACGAAGGGTCGACGATCACCCTCTTGGACGCGTCAGTGGCTGAGAAGATTGGGGCCGAAGGCGACCAGGAGAAGCTAACAATCGAGACAGTCGGTGGGAAGGTTATAAGAAAAGATGGATCTCAGAAGATAGAGCTCAAAATAAAAGGGGCCTATAGAAGGGAAAAGAGGTCTATCACAGCAAGAACTATCGACGATCTGAAGCTATCCGAACAAAGCGTGAGCAAGAACACCGTGAAGAATTGCCAACATTTAAAGGCAATTGAAGGGCAACTCCTCTACGTCACTGAGAGACCTAAACTGCTGATAGGTCAAGACAACTGGGGACTTATAGTGACAAGAAGACTGAAGAAAGGCAGTTCATCGGAACCTGTAGCCTCTCTCACTAACTTAGGGTGGGTGCTACACGGTTGCGAGACGGGAACAAATGCCCTTGTGAACTTCGTTCATTACGAAAAACTTACTACTAAGGAAGAAAGTATAGAAGAAATAGTTCGAGAACATTTCGAGTTGGAGTCACTGGGCATCCTAAATCGCTCACCAACAAACGACAGTGACAGAAGAGCATTAGACACCCTTGAGAAGACTACGAAGAAACTGCCAAGCGGTCAATTCGAAACAGGACTCCTGTGGAGAAAGGAAGACGAGACCCTACCTAACAACTACAAGCAAGCAATGCGACGCTTGCTCAACATTGAAAAGAAGTTAGACCGGGAAAAAGAAGCCAAAGAGCACTACGAAAAGCAGATACAAAGTCTAATTGAAAAGGGATACGCAGAAAAGGCCCCTAAAACCGCAAGCAATGGAAGAACATTCTACTTACCTCACTTCGCCGTTGTGCATCCAGTTAAGAAGAAGCTGAGAATAGTGTTCGACGCGGCTGCCAAGTACGAAGGGAAGAGCCTCAACGATGCCTTGCTGTCGGGCCCAGACCTGCTCCAATCGCTATTCGGCGTACTCCTTCGCTTCAGAGAAGGACCCGTAGCTGTCATGGCCGACATCCAAGACATGTTCCTTCGCGTCAAGGTCCGAGAAGATGACCGTGACAGTCTCAGATTCCTGTGGCGCGGAAGTAAAAGAACAGGCAAACCCGAAGAATATAGAATGTCGTCCATCATCTTTGGGGCAGCGTCGTCACCAGCAACAGCAATATACGTGATGAATAAAAACGCAGAAGATTTTAAGAAGACTCACCCAGAAGCGGTGAAAGCAATAAACAAGAATCATTACATGGATGATTACCTTCAGAGCTTTAAGTCTGTAACCGAAGCTAAGAAGGTATCGAAAGAAGTAAGAGATATTCACGCAAGAGCAAACTTCCACTTGAAGGGTTGGGCGAGTAACAACTCTAGTGTACTGACAGAAGTAGAAGACACTAATAATGAAAACTCCATGCAATTGACGAAAGAAGAGAAGACTCTGGGCCTGCGATGGCTTGTGAAAGAAGATGTGTTAGCCTTCAACGTCGGGCTGCGCAACACGTCAAAAGACCTTCTCGAAGGTAGAAGACTCCCGACAAAGAGGGAAGTTACGAGCGCCGTGATGTCCACCTTTGATCCAATGGGCTTTGCGACACCAGTCTTGATACAAGGCAAGAAACTAATTCAAAACATTTGGCGAACGAAAATAGACTGGGATGAAGCCATTAGCGGACAGCAAAGAGAAGCCTGGATGAAATACCTGGAAGACGTGTCAGCATTAATAAAGCTAAGAATCCCAAGATGTGTCTCCCCTCGTGGTAGACAGGGGCAACTGCATACGTTCACCGACGCAAGTGAAGAAGCATACGCAGCGGTGGTCTATTGGAGGACAGTAGAGCCAGGAGGGAAGATTCACATCGCCATGATCGCCGGCAAGGCGAGAGTAACGCCAACTAAACCAGTCTCAATCCCAAGGCTGGAACTGCAAGCAGCCCTGCTTGGCAGCAGGCTAGCAGCCACGATTGAAGAAGAAATGGAACTAGAAATATCAAAGAAGACTTACTGGACAGACTCTAGCACCGTACTACAGTGGATAAAGGCAGAACCGAGAAAATTCAAAACCTTTGTGGCAAATCGATTGGCTGAGATAGAAGAAAAATCCAAACCAGAAAACTGGAGATGGGTACCAACCAAGGAAAACCCAGCAGACGACGCCACGAGGGGCGTCCCAATCGAGTTTGATCACCACGCTAGATGGTTCAAAGGTCCAGCATTTCTTCGCGAACCAGAAGAGGAGTGGCCGTTTCGAGACTTCAAACCAGAGAGCGTCATGCCGGAAGAGAAAAACACGCAAAAGGTGATGTCAACTAAGGCCGCGGAAGAAGTTCTCCTCGACCTAGACAGATTCTCAAGCTGGGAGCGACTACTACGCACTGTGGCTAGAGTGGTGGCATTCGCACGCCTGCTACAGAAGAAAACCCGCAAAGCAGCCACGACCGCCGTATGCCAGAAGGACGACGCCTGGAAGCCTCGAAACTTACGCCAGAAGGAAAAGACAAGTGTCCCAAACAGATACGTCGACAAAGGGGATAAGAAGCGGTTGTATCTACCCCTGGAAGAGGAACACTTGAAGAAGGCCGAAGAAATTCTAATGAAGATGAGTCAGAATGACAGCTTCGCATCGGAAATAAAGAATCTGAAGACAGGGAAATCTTTAGAAAACACCAGTCGTCTTAAGAAGATCGATGTCTACATAGGAGACGAAGGCATCGTCAAGCTAAGAAGTAGAACGATGAAGTTTCACGACGACTGCAGAAGAACAATGAACCCTATCATACTAGATGGGAAACAGAAGGTTACGCGCCTCATCATACAGCACCACCATAAGAAGTTTCTTCACGGAAACACAGCTACAGTGATGAATGAAATTCGTCAGACATACTGGATCCTAGGCTTGAGAGCAGCCATAAAAGCAGTCGCGCACAGCTGCCAATGGTGTAAGACCAAAAAAGGTATGCCAGAGATACCCCCGATGGGAGATCTACCAAGAGAGAGGCTGCAACACAACCAGTTCCCATTCTCCTACGCAGCTGTAGATTACTTCGGTCCGATGCACGTCACTGTTGGAAGAAGAGTCGAGAAGCGCTGGGGGGCATTGTTCACTTGCCTCACCACAAGAGCCGTACATCTGGAGCTGGCACCCTCTCTCGACACCAGCTCAATGATAATGGCGCTTCGTCGAATGGCGGCCAGAAGAGGAACGCCAAAAACCATATTCAGTGATAACGGAACCAACTTCGTCGGAGCCAAGAAAGAACTAGAAGAAGCCGCTCAAGAGAAGGGTATTAAGTGGAAGTTCATCCCTCCAGGAAGTCCGAACATGGGAGGCGCCTGGGAAAGACTAGTGAGGTCAGTAAAGACATCGTTAGCAGTGGTTCTCAATGAAAGAAAACCACCCGAAGAAGTGCTCCATACACTGATGACCGAAGTCGAACATATAGTCAACTCCAGGCCTCTCACTCCAGTGAGTATGGACCCAGAAGACGAAGAAAGTCTGACGCCAAACCACTTCTTGCTGGGGAGATCGTGCGGAGCAATGGCACCTGGAGAGTTTGGCGACCGAGAACTTATAGGGAAAGCTAACTGGAGAACCACCCAAAGGCTTGCCGACCACTTCTGGAGGAGGTGGGTCAAGGAATACTTACCACTCCTAATGCCGAGGAAAATTGAAGGGAGAGAAACCAATGACCCAAAGGAAGGAGACATCGTGCTAATAGTAGATGCTACGCTACCACGAAACTCATGGCCCCGCGGAGAAGTCATTAAGACATACCCAGGACCAGACGGAAGAACGAGAGTGCTGGACGTGCGGACATCGGGAGGGATACTTCGCCGCCCAACTCGACGGATCGTTGTGCTGGTTCCTGCGCCATCGTCGCTTCAAGGAGATGGAGTGCGACGCACCGTGGGGGAGAATGTTAGCGACGAAAGTCTATATATAAGTAAGTGTTAAGGTTTTAATATTGTTAGCAACGAAAGTTTATATATAAATAAGTGTTAAGGTTTTAGTATTGTTAGCGATGAAAGTTTATATATAAATAAGTGTTAAGGTTTTAGTATTGTTAGCGATGAAAGTTTATATATAAATAAGTGTTAAGGTTTTAGTATAATAATACTAGATTTGTTTGAGAGATAGACTGTTTGTTGTTATGTGTTATTGTTATTTAAGGTATAATTAAGTTGTAAAGTAAAGTAAAGTAAAGTAAAGTAAAGTAAAGTTGTTAAGGTATAATTAAGGTATAATTAATTTTGTAAGTTTAAGTTTAAGGGCATTTGTTGTAAGTTTAAGGCATTAACACGTGAACTCCTTATCGCTGCGACGTTTCGGACGCGACTGAGCGAGGGGGCGGGGCCGCCCCCAGTATTTATACTAATGAAGCGGGGGGGTAGGGCCCCTTATATACGGGGAATGTTTGTTCCCTCGCCGTTGCGTGACGGGGCGTCGCAGCGATATGGAGTAAACGGATTTAGTTAGATCAAAATGTAAACTAATAGTTAAGATAAGACGCGCCAGCTCACGGCCTCGGTGAGCTGGGCTATAGTCAATAAATGTACCGCGGGGTGAGGAAATGGTCCGCTGGCCAGCCACTAAGCGACTGTATAAAAGAGGGGGATGTTCCTTTGCTCGCACAGTTCGTTCTCGACCATCATCAAAGTGACATCTCTCTCTAAGTGGCTACAGCGCGAACAAGATTCCTCGCCCGGCAAATTATTGTGATTTAAGGAAGAATAAATAATTACTCCAAAGAAAAAACAACTGTTTTATATTGTGCAAGATCCTCTCCCGCCAGCGAACCCGTTTCCACGCAAGTGCAGCGCCGTGTATCTACACACACACACTTCACAATAATTGTCATACATTTATAATACAGGTACACAACACGTCATGTACTTACATAGTAAATAGGAAAATATAATTATAATGAACTCGCTCGTTTTAACTGGGTAAATAATTACGATGGAGGAGACAGATTAATTATGTAAGTAGGTACCTACCTACCTACCTACCTAGTTAGTTAGTTATTTAAATTAATCTAACATAATTTTTGTATTCACTAATAAATAATATAATTATTACATATTAAATACCTAACGTTATTAAGTAAGTACCACAGAGGTCCGTCCGAACATAATCACCCCCCCCTCTCTACCCTCCCCTCCCCTCTCTATCCTCCTCTCCCCCCTCCCCCCCTTCGCCCCGTCTCCCACCTCTCCCCGCGAACTCGATAAACTTCGCCACGATTGGTCCGACGCGGCGGTCGAGCAGGGTACGTCTGCCGCTAAGCTAAACAGTCGGCGTCGATAAATACGCGTTCACGAACTACCAATTTTTTATTCATACCACAGCCACGGCCGGACGTGTACGTACGCTCTGATTATTAATTCGTTTAACAACTTTTGTGTGTAAGCTACTCTTTTCGATATGCCGCCCAAGACTAGCGGAAAGGCCGCCAAGAAATCTGGCAAAGCCCAGAAGAATATATCGAAGACTGACAAGAAGAAGAAGAAGCACAAGAGGAAGGAGAGTTACGCCATCTACATCTACAAGGTCCTCAAGCAGGTGCACCCCGACACCGGTATCTCCAGTAAAGCCATGTCCATCATGAACTCCTTCGTGAACGACATCTTCGAGCGTATCGCCGCCGAGGCGTCGCGTCTCGCCCACTACAACAAGAGATCGACCATCACGTCCAGGGAGGTCCAGACATCGGTGAGACTCCTACTACCCGGGGAGCTCGCCAAGCACGCTGTCAGTGAAGGAACCAAGGCCGTCACCAAGTACACCAGCTCGAAGTGAGCGGTCGATTCGGTCGCCCGGTAGTCTCTCATACTACTACACTACGTGTGAAAGATCCGCCGGCGGGCGACTCATCCTCCTCATCAACGTCCATCCGAAGTCGTCTCGCCTGATGTTGGGGCGCGTTTGTGCTCTAGTGTGTTGTGTATATATACATGATATGTTTGTGTGTGCGACGTGTGCGTGTAATTGCTATAACACTGCTCGTGTATAGTTTTATGCGGATGACACGACACTACACCGCCTACATATATGTATATATTTATACTATTACCTAGACGCTCTCGCAGTACCTACACTCAGATCGTACGCGGCAAGCGGGTGGACGCTAAGAACAAAAGGCCCTTTTCAGGGCCACAAATTTATTCATGTGAAATATATAATATATATGTTCACGTTTCTTTGGGGTTGACGTCTTTATATTACGAAATCGATCAATGATCTAAGTAGTAATTATATTACACTTTACCGTCTGTATTCAATGTACCTACCTACTAACAGTAATAACTAACGTAACTCATCTATGAGTAAACTTGCGATATTAATAATGACATAGTAGGTGATAGATACACCACACCTAGTAGGTACATACATAGTTTTAACTTATATTTATTGGGTACACAACTTTTTCATTACTTATTGAATTAATGCGAAAATAATGATAGATACTGAACTAATAAAATTAAATATATATATATATATCTACATACCTAACTATAATACATAATCAATCAAATATGTAGTTAAATATTATAAGAAGTAGAAGTGTATGTTCGGCAAGTTAGACATCTTCGCGTTTATAATTATTTTCAATAATAATAATAAGTAGGTATATATTTTATCAGGTGTGTACATGTACCTACCTAAATTTATTATTAAACTAATATATATATATAGATAGATATATAAATATATTATAATTATACCTAGGTATATTTTGTTTTTTTCGACCCACACACACGCCATACAGCCAGCCGGCGTTCTCCGCAGAAAAGTTTATTCACGGTTAGGTTAGACGGCAAGAGGGCGCTTGCGAGCGCTCTCTGCTCCGTATTATTGGGTATAAAACGGAGCGAAATCGTCCCAGAGTTTTTATTCTCAATCGTTCGTTCGTACCGCGCGGACGTGTGATACGGAATATCTCTCTCTTGTTGTTTGTTTATTTTGTTTATATATTGCGTGCGTGCGTGCGTGCGTGACGTGATATAATAATGGCTCGTACAAAGCAGACCGCTCGTAAATCCACCGGTGGTAAGGCACCTAGGAAACAGCTCGCCACCAAGGCGGCGCGGAAGAGCGCACCGGCCACCGGCGGTGTCAAGAAGCCTCATCGTTACAGGCCCGGTACCGTAGCCCTTCGTGAGATTCGTCGTTACCAGAAGAGTACAGAACTGTTGATCCGCAAGTTGCCTTTCCAACGTTTAGTGCGTGAGATCGCTCAAGACTTCAAGACCGATCTTAGATTCCAGAGCTCCGCTGTTATGGCGCTGCAGGAAGCCAGCGAGGCGTATCTCGTCGGTCTCTTCGAAGACACCAACCTGTGCGCCATTCACGCCAAGCGCGTCACCATTATGCCTAAGGATATACAGTTGGCGCGCAGAATTAGAGGCGAACGCGCCTAAAAATGCATGCACATAGATTGTCTGTGTGCATGTGCTTCGTGTGTGTACCGACGTTGGCACCGCAACATAATATACAAGTTGCACGCTTACGTTCGGGATAACAAGAGGTTTCTCGACGACAACAACAAAAAGGCCCTTTTCAGGGCCACACATGTTTCATATATTATAATAGTATAATATGTTTCTTTTGTCGAGATGTCATACCCGCTACTACTACTATTACTATGATAATAAATTAAATTATACTTGAATATATCATAATCAACCTTAACGATGATATAATATAACGTGCCTATACAATTTAATACTATAATTATAAAGAATTACCTTACACTTACATAGATAGGTCTCTAATTATAATTATTATAAGTACATAAGTAACCATAGCTGCATTAGAGATTCCACTGCATTTAAAATATTTATTTACTATACAGACAGACCTACATTTACAATAATTATAATAAAATGTGTACATATGTACATACATAAACATTTCATAAAAATAAATCTAGTCTAGTAAATTAATAAATTGTAGTAAAATCGAGGAAAAGATGGCGCTGTAATCGCGTTTCCCCCCGTCCCCGCGCACCCACCTCGCTTCGGTCTCGGTGCGAACCCGTGCGCAGTGTATAAATAGGCTGCAAACCACTGTTTTTTAAACAGTCCGCCGTCAGCGCTGGAGCTGAGTTGAACGTGTGTTTCGTGTCAATTTTAAGAGAAACCAACCAAGAAGATGACCGGTCGCGGTAAGGGAGGAAAGGGATTGGGGAAAGGAGGAGCGAAGCGTCACAGGAAAGTACTTCGTGATAACATCCAGGGTATCACGAAGCCTGCAATTCGTCGTCTGGCGCGCAGAGGCGGCGTGAAACGTATCTCCGGTCTGATCTACGAAGAGACCCGCGGTGTACTTAAAGTGTTCCTCGAGAACGTCATCCGTGACGCTGTAACTTACACAGAGCACGCCAAGAGGAAGACGGTCACCGCCATGGATGTCGTGTACGCTCTGAAGCGTCAGGGACGCACCCTGTACGGTTTCGGCGGTTAGACGACCAACGACAGCATCGGGTTGTTGCGTCGTGGCGAGTGTGTTGTGTGATCTCGGCGGCGGCAGCACAGCAACGCTACGGAATATATACGTGTCGTCGTGTGCGTTCATTTGTTTATGTGCTCATCGTTACATTACCTATCCGACACCGGTCCGCTGCATCGACAACTACTACTACTGCTGCTGCTGCTCTGCTGATGCCGCTGTATCTTCTTCACTACTAGCTACGACGAGAGTGCCGCTCTATACGTATAATATACGCCATTCATTCAATGAGTGTATACAACTACGATAGATGCTCACGCGCTCAAATAAAAAGGCCCTTTTCAGGGCCGCATATGATTCTATGATATTTTAAAAAGTTTCTTTTGAGGATTCGTCTCTATCTATATAATAATAATAATAATAGGTTATAATAGATACACCTACACACAAGTAGTATTTATACTTAAGGGTAGATAAATAAAAAAAAAATACCCAGTTAGGTATGTACATACATGGATTATCTTAGCTCTCGTACCTTTCTACGTGAACTATGAAAGTAGTAGTTAGTTTAGTATACTTGCACGCTTTTTCATTTTATTTATTTATTTATTTATTTATTTACTTACTTACTTACCTACCTACCTACCTACCTAGTTAGTTAACAAATTAATAATGTAGTAATTAATTTACAACCTCTTAAAATATTATATCTTTCGTACATAATATCGTATTAATATGACATAGGTAGATAGGGGTACATAATAATAAATTATAATGAGACTTCATAGTATGTTAGGTAGAAAATTACATGGTACCTAATAATTATTAACTAGATAGGTAAGGTACCTATGTAAGGTAGGAGGTACCTGACCTACCTATATTTTTATAAAACGAATTTACGTGCACCGTGCACGATTCGAATGCTCTACTGCATTATACCTACTTAAGATTCGTATTATTCCTGTTAGTTGTAGGCTGTACACTATACTTACTTATTATATCGTTGCGAGTGTGTTCGTGTGTACTTTCTGTTTTAGTAGCTGTATAATTATTAATTATTGTCGAAAAAATTAATTATTTTAAATTTATTACAAATAATAATTCATATTATAATGATACATTATAATTATTTCAATCACACGACACACCAAACGGCCGAAGCGCGAACCTTCGGTCGTCGGTGTCGTTCAGTTCACTCACTGTGGTCTAACGCAGGTCGTCGTAGCGTAGACTGTATCCAAAAGTCTTAGTTCTTTTTTATTTATCATACAAATTGGCTAAAATATTATTTTATGGTAGTGTACCCCTAAATTTATTTTTTTATTATGAAACGAACTGCACTTTACACACGCCTCTCTGTCCTGGACCGAGTCTTCCCTCGTTAGGCTCGCGACCGGTCGGGTGTTTTACGACGGTTCACTTTTAGGTCGATAATTATCCACTCCAACGATCGAATATCGACGAAATCCTGTCACCTTAAATCTTCGATATCTTCGTCGTTGACGCGTCGACCTCGACGCTCGATTACTTATATATTTATATTATAAAAACGAATTTTGAACGAGACCCGAGGTACTAGGAGTTAGCGGTCGCCGTTTTAAATCGACACACGCTCGAACGCGAATTTCCCGCACCTCCGCGAACGACGTATTATAATGGTCAACTTCATGACCCATCCGATCCCGTCCGAATATATAATCATTTTATATGTTTAACATAATAAAAAAATATTTTATTAGATACGTGTTAGTGAAAAGTTTCAAGTGTTCATACGAGAAATCGTCGCGCGAGACCGCGGCGCTCGTTACGGTAAAGTTTCGTCGTACCTGACCGACGCTATTCGATAAATGTAAAGTGGCGACATCTAAGTCTTTCTTAACTCGCTTACTTACTATCATCCTGTTTGTTTGTGTACGTACGTACTGTACTGTACTCTATTCGTTACGTTACTCTATATATTAAATTAAATTAAAATGGCAGACACAGCAGTAGCTACAGAATCCCCGGCTCCCGCTACACCGGCGAAGAAGCAGGCCAGACAAGCCGGCGGCGCGGCCGGTGCGAAGAAACCTAAAGCGAAGCCGACTCATCCTAAAACATCGGAGATGGTCAACAGCGCGATCAAGGAGATGAAGGAGCGCAGCGGTTCCTCGTTGCAGGCTATCAAGAAATATATAGCCGCCCAGTACAAGGTCGACGCCGAGAAACTCGCCCCGTTCATCAAGAAATACCTGAAGAGCGCCGTCGAATCCGGAGCCCTTATACAGACAAAGGGCAAGGGAGCATCGGGATCTTTCAAACTGGAGTCTAAATCTTCAGCCGCCAAGAAACCCGCCGGCACCGGAGCCGGAAAGGCCGGCGCCAAGGGAGCATCTACCGCGACCGCGGCGTCGAAGGCGAAGAAAGCTACCGCGTCCGCGGCCGGAGCCAAGACGAAGAAGGCCGCCGCCGCCGCGGCGGCCGCGTCTGCCGCTTCGGGTTCTCCGTCTAAGTCGAAGGCCTCCGCGGCCGCGTCCGCTAAGGACAAGAAGGCCGCCGCCGCCGCCAAGAAGAAGCCCGCCGCTAAGAAAGCCGCCGCGCCCGCTAAGGCAAAGGGAGGCGCCGCACCGAAGGCAAAGAAGACCGCCAAGCCGCCCACGAAGAAGCCAAAAGCGCCTAAACCTAAAAAGGCCGCCGCGACGCCGAAATCAAAACCCGCCGCGAAGAAAGCTTCCGCCGCTAAGAAGTAAATAAATTGACACGAGTGGTGAAAACAGCAGCGGAGCGAACACAAGCACAACATCAACAAGAACGTGACGTTGTCGGTGTGTGTGTGCGCGCGTGTGTTGTGATAATTATGCGTGCGCGCGCGCGTGCCTGCCTGCGCCTCCCTGTGCTTTGTGCGAAGTGTTGTTGTGAAGCAGAAAAATGAAATAATTATCTACTTTACATGGCACAGGCTACGTACAGCCAGGCAGCTAGCTAGCTAGCTAGCTATCTAAATCCACGAGTGTACGGTCGCTGGCGATGGGCGTTCGTTTGTGTTGCTTCGTTTCGCAACGCTCGCCTCGTCGTTCGTACGTGTACATACACTACATACCTGCCTACCTACGTAGTAGTTGGTTGGTTGGTTGGTGGTGGTTGTGTCCGTCGAACGCAAACCAAAAAGCCCTTTTCAGGGCTAACAAAAGTTCCATGTATAAGTTATTTAAATAACTATATAGTTTCTTATGTTCGAGAATGTCAAAGTCAATTATGGAACGAGTTCAAGTTGTAGGTGTTTATTGTAGACTGCAGCAAGCACAGTCATCATAACAGACGCGATAATAGGTAAGTATGTTACTAAAATAAATGAAAGTAAGTAAGTAAGTATAAATATTGAGATAGTTACTAGGTATCAAGTACGTAGGAGTAAGTAAGTAATATAGATAGACACACAATATCGATTACCTATGTACAATGATTGAGTAAAAATATTTAACTAACTAATCAAGTATGTACCTGTGTATGTAATGTACGTACGTACGTACAAGTAAGTATAGCTAGAAGGGTTATTTAGTTATACTATGATTGTAGCTGTTATCGTTATTGATCGAGACTATAGGTACCTACGTGCATGTTATGTATACAGTCTGTACGTACGTGTACGTAAGTGTAATGTAGGCCTGAACGTATGAGGAGTAAGATAAGTGTTAGTTGTTTGGTATGGTCTGTCTGTCTGTTTGTTTGTTGATCTGTTAGTTTAGTTGAGTAAGTTATAGCTGGTAGGTAGTATTTATAGTGAGAGGGAGAGGGTGTTATTAATTAAAAATAAGTAGCTGTGTAAATAAACTTAATTACGCGGGTACAATTGGTGTGACGGAAAGCGGCCTAGCTGGCGCTTTTTCGCCCGAAGGGCGAAAAACCGTCGCCCGCAAGGGCGACGGCTTATTTTTACCCCCCCCCCCCCCCCCATTTACCCTTACCTCACCCCCTCTGACGCCCTCACATAATAGGAAAATCAATAATAAAACAATAAAAAATTATCAATTACTCATTATCATTAATTCAAAAATATCTCCATAAATAATATTAATTATTTGATACAAAAAAAAAAAAAAAAAAAATACACAAACAGACAAAAGTTCTCGCGCATGCGTAACGTAACACGAGAGTTAGCGCATTACCCCTCCCGCTAACGTAACTTTACCGCATAACATATATAGGGCTTTATAGACCACGAAGTGGGATCACTCGTCATTCGTACGTACAGCGACGCGCACGCGTTGTTGTATATTTCTTTTGTTGTGTGTGCTTGTAAGTTTTAATAAAACATGTCTGGTCGCGGTAAAGGCGGTAAGGTAAAGGGGAAGGCAAAGTCCCGCTCCAACCGCGCTGGTCTCCAGTTCCCCGTCGGACGTATACATAGACTGCTTCGCAACGGAAACTACGCCGAGCGTGTCGGTGCCGGAGCCCCTGTCTACTTAGCCGCCGTCATGGAGTACCTTGCTGCCGAGGTCCTCGAGTTGGCGGGTAACGCGGCGAGGGACAACAAGAAGACCAGGATCATTCCGCGTCATCTGCAGTTGGCCATCCGTAACGACGAGGAGTTGAACAAGCTGCTCTCGGGTGTGACCATCGCTCAAGGTGGTGTACTGCCTAACATTCAGGCCGTGCTACTGCCCAAGAAGACCGAAAAGAAAGCTTAAGCGCGCATCGTTACCGTTTCGCGCGCGCACAGAGCGCGTTCGGTGTGTGTGTGGTGAAGCGGTAGTGCAAGCGTATGTCGATATTATTCATGATGATACGTATGCATCGTTTTATGTGTGCGTGTATGTAAAATTGTGTTTTAAATGTCGATTAATGCGCTCTGCACTACTCTCTGCTCGTCGTTGTACCGACCAAACAAAAGGCCCTTTTCAGGGCCACAATATGATTCGTGTCGAAAATTATACAAGACCGTTTCTTAAGTGAGAGTCTCGTCTTTCACCATTCGTCCCGTCCCGTCACCGATGTTCGATGTCAACCTAATATAAAAGATATAATAATAATAATAATGGAGGTTCTAAAAAATGGTAAATTCGTTACGTTCTATAAACGTACGGTCTCTACCACCTATAAAAATGCGCTGTTCTTATTTGCATTCTTCTTATTTTCATAAATACATTATTAGGTAAGTTGTAGCCTAAAATAATAATTATGATACTAGTACATACCGTAGTAGTATATTATTCTACTAGGTACCTACTCCTCTACACAGATCATCATAATAATAATTGTCATACATTTATAATACAGGTACACAACACGTCATGTACTTACATAGTAAATAGGAAAATATAATTATAATGAACTCGCTCGTTTTAACTGGGTAAATAATTACGATGGAGGAGACAGATTAATTATGTAAGTAGGTACCTACCTACCTACCTACCTAGTTAGTTAGTTATTTAAATTAATCTAACATAATTTTTGTATTCACTAATAAATAATATAATTATTACATATTAAATACCTAACGTTATTAAGTAAGTACCACAGAGGTCCGTCCGAACATAATCACCCCCCCCTCTCTACCCTCCCCTCCCCTCTCTATCCTCCTCTCCCCCCTCCCCCCCTTCGCCCCGTCTCCCACCTCTCCCCGCGAACTCGATAAACTTCGCCACGATTGGTCCGACGCGGCGGTCGAGCAGGGTACGTCTGCCGCTAAGCTAAACAGTCGGCGTCGATAAATACGCGTTCACGAACTACCAATTTTTTATTCATACCACAGCCACGGCCGGACGTGTACGTACGCTCTGATTATTAATTCGTTTAACAACTTTTGTGTGTAAGCTACTCTTTTCGATATGCCGCCCAAGACTAGCGGAAAGGCCGCCAAGAAATCTGGCAAAGCCCAGAAGAATATATCGAAGACTGACAAGAAGAAGAAGAAGCACAAGAGGAAGGAGAGTTACGCCATCTACATCTACAAGGTCCTCAAGCAGGTGCACCCCGACACCGGTATCTCCAGTAAAGCCATGTCCATCATGAACTCCTTCGTGAACGACATCTTCGAGCGTATCGCCGCCGAGGCGTCGCGTCTCGCCCACTACAACAAGAGATCGACCATCACGTCCAGGGAGGTCCAGACATCGGTGAGACTCCTACTACCCGGGGAGCTCGCCAAGCACGCTGTCAGTGAAGGAACCAAGGCCGTCACCAAGTACACCAGCTCGAAGTGAGCGGTCGATTCGGTCGCCCGGTAGTCTCTCATACTACTACACTACGTGTGAAAGATCCGCCGGCGGGCGACTCATCCTCCTCATCAACGTCCATCCGAAGTCGTCTCGCCTGATGTTGGGGCGCGTTTGTGCTCTAGTGTGTTGTGTATATATACATGATATGTTTGTGTGTGCGACGTGTGCGTGTAATTGCTATAACACTGCTCGTGTATAGTTTTATGCGGATGACACGACACTACACCGCCTACATATATGTATATATTTATACTATTACCTAGACGCTCTCGCAGTACCTACACTCAGATCGTACGCGGCAAGCGGGTGGACGCTAAGAACAAAAGGCCCTTTTCAGGGCCACAAATTTATTCATGTGAAATATATAATATATATGTTCACGTTTCTTTGGGGTTGACGTCTTTATATTACGAAATCGATCAATGATCTAAGTAGTAATTATATTACACTTTACCGTCTGTATTCAATGTACCTACCTACTAACAGTAATAACTAACGTAACTCATCTATGAGTAAACTTGCGATATTAATAATGACATAGTAGGTGATAGATACACCACACCTAGTAGGTACATACATAGTTTTAACTTATATTTATTGGGTACACAACTTTTTCATTACTTATTGAATTAATGCGAAAATAATGATAGATACTGAACTAATAAAATTAAATATATATATATATATCTACATACCTAACTATAATACATAATCAATCAAATATGTAGTTAAATATTATAAGAAGTAGAAGTGTATGTTCGGCAAGTTAGACATCTTCGCGTTTATAATTATTTTCAATAATAATAATAAGTAGGTATATATTTTATCAGGTGTGTACATGTACCTACCTAAATTTATTATTAAACTAATATATATATATAGATAGATATATAAATATATTATAATTATACCTAGGTATATTTTGTTTTTTTCGACCCACACACACGCCATACAGCCAGCCGGCGTTCTCCGCAGAAAAGTTTATTCACGGTTAGGTTAGACGGCAAGAGGGCGCTTGCGAGCGCTCTCTGCTCCGTATTATTGGGTATAAAACGGAGCGAAATCGTCCCAGAGTTTTTATTCTCAATCGTTCGTTCGT
The DNA here is from genome assembly GCA_950381575.1 of Plusia festucae. Classification (NCBI taxonomy): domain Eukaryota; kingdom Metazoa; phylum Arthropoda; class Insecta; order Lepidoptera; family Noctuidae; genus Plusia; species Plusia festucae. Next base: position 4,128,935 of record OX494457.1, read on the forward strand.
ACCGCGCGGACGTGTGATACGGAATATCTCTCTCTTGTTGTTTGTTTATTTTGTTTATATATTGCGTGCGTGCGTGCGTGCGTGACGTGATATAATAATGGCTCGTACAAAGCAGACCGCTCGTAAATCCACCGGTGGTAAGGCACCTAGGAAACAGCTCGCCACCAAGGCGGCGCGGAAGAGCGCACCGGCCACCGGCGGTGTCAAGAAGCCTCATCGTTACAGGCCCGGTACCGTAGCCCTTCGTGAGATTCGTCGTTACCAGAAGAGTACAGAACTGTTGATCCGCAAGTTGCCTTTCCAACGTTTAGTGCGTGAGATCGCTCAAGACTTCAAGACCGATCTTAGATTCCAGAGCTCCGCTGTTATGGCGCTGCAGGAAGCCAGCGAGGCGTATCTCGTCGGTCTCTTCGAAGACACCAACCTGTGCGCCATTCACGCCAAGCGCGTCACCATTATGCCTAAGGATATACAGTTGGCGCGCAGAATTAGAGGCGAACGCGCCTAAAAATGCATGCACATAGATTGTCTGTGTGCATGTGCTTCGTGTGTGTACCGACGTTGGCACCGCAACATAATATACAAGTTGCACGCTTACGTTCGGGATAACAAGAGGTTTCTCGACGACAACAACAAAAAGGCCCTTTTCAGGGCCACACATGTTTCATATATTATAATAGTATAATATGTTTCTTTTGTCGAGATGTCATACCCGCTACTACTACTATTACTATGATAATAAATTAAATTATACTTGAATATATCATAATCAACCTTAACGATGATATAATATAACGTGCCTATACAATTTAATACTATAATTATAAAGAATTACCTTACACTTACATAGATAGGTCTCTAATTATAATTATTATAAGTACATAAGTAACCATAGCTGCATTAGAGATTCCACTGCATTTAAAATATTTATTTACTATACAGACAGACCTACATTTACAATAATTATAATAAAATGTGTACATATGTACATACATAAACATTTCATAAAAATAAATCTAGTCTAGTAAATTAATAAATTGTAGTAAAATCGAGGAAAAGATGGCGCTGTAATCGCGTTTCCCCCCGTCCCCGCGCACCCACCTCGCTTCGGTCTCGGTGCGAACCCGTGCGCAGTGTATAAATAGGCTGCAAACCACTGTTTTTTAAAGGGATACCACGTTGAGCTGTCGTTGCGTGCGGTCGCTTGTGCTTGCGCTCGTTGCCGCTCGTAATCGCACTTTACGTATTTTTTCGATTTCTTCGTTTTGTTTTGCGCGGCGTGTCGTGTCTATTTATAGATACGCATACGCCGCGTAAACGGACGCGGATACTCTCTGCATACATCTTGTCCTTTTTAGGACATTGGTGTACGCCTCACCGAAGTCGGCAGCCGAACACGTCTTTTTTAAGACTTCGATCGGTGTTTGTCGCATTCTTCTGTTAAGAGACGTCATTGCAAATCCACAGTTGCATTAATTTGTTATTGTGGTACTCGGTGGATACCTTACGGTGCCAACGAAGCCGAGTGGGTGTTGCCCCACACACCCGCCCCATCCCTTCAGGACAGGGCAGTCAGTTGGACGGGCTCGGATCAGTTGGCCTTGGGGGATCTCCTAGTCAACCCCGAGTATCGCCTCCTTCCCACCCTACCCTATCCCTATCACTCCCATTCGTGGTTACTGTTTGGGTGGCAGCCTCGGCTTGTCACTCTCTGTAGCCACGCAGTTAGGGAACTCGCTGCACAATAAGACTGGCAGCGAGTCTTACAAGCTTAGGGCACACCAATAGGCCTCACCTCTCTGCCTACACCCGGCAGAGAGACTACATTTCACACACCCCCGGGTTAGTCCCACCTGGGGTTGTAGTTAGGCCATTAGGCCCGTTAGGACACGATTGCCGGGAGTTTCTTGCGGATTCTTCTCCCGGTTTCGTGACGCGCAACGAATCCGCCAGGTAGGTTCAACATGTCTACTCCCGTAGCCATGCTAGAGCGTGCCTTGAGCCCCTTCTTCAAAGGAGGCTCGGTGAGTATGGAGGAGCTTTCGAGCTTCCTCATAGCCGCCGCCTCAGATCCCCTATTAGTGAGCAAGTATGCTCAACGCTTTCCAAGCGTTTTCGCGTCTTCCTCGCCCGCGCTTCTCGCCCCTCAGGCACCCGCGCCCGCATCGTCATCGTCTTCGTCACCCGCACCCCGCGCCCCTCAGGCAACCGCGCCTTCCGCGCCGCTGGCCCCTCAGGCACCCGCCCCCTCCGCACCCCGCGCCGCTAAGTCACCCGCCCCCTCCACCTTTCACGCCACTTTGGCGTCCGCGTCCCCCGCCCATCAGGCTCCCGCCCCCTTCACCCCCGCGCCTACCTTTAAGGCCAAACTTGTGCACCCGGCACCCCCCGCCCCTAAGGCTCAGCGCGCGCCCCGCGCGTCCCCCTCTCGCCGCGTCTCGCCTTCTCGCCGCGTTCCGTCGTCGCGCTCCGACTCCCCCGCGCCTCCCCCTCGCGTCTCGCGATCGAAGTCGCGTAGCCCGGTGAGGCCGGCCTCACCGGGATCGGGATCGGATTCGGATCGCGCGCTCGGTCCACCGCCGCCCGTAGTTCACCACCCCGCCGCTGTCGCTCACTTCGCTATGTACGAAGTAGACCCACCCGTCCCGGACAGTGAGATGTTGTCCTCCGCGTCGGAGGACGCTATCACTGAGTCCTCCTCCTCTTCGGAGTCTTCCTCCGCCGACGACTTTACGGTCGTTGGTAAGAAGAGGTCGAGGAAAGTTAAAGCCAAGGCCCCTCAGGCTAAGGCTGCCAAGACCGATGTCCCTTTAGCGTCTATCTCCACTTCCGCGCCCGCTTCCACGGACGCGTCCCACCCTCCCGCCCCTCAGGCATCCGAGGGATCTTCGCCCTCTTCGGCCCAGAAGGGTCCGAAAAAGACCACCCCGCCCCCTATCATCCTTCACGAGAAGGGTAAGTGGACAGAAGTGTCCGCGTGGTGCAACGAGCACCGCGTTACCTATTCCAACGCCCGCGCCGTCATGGACGGCATACGCATCTCAGTCCCGACTGTGGGTGACTTCAGGTCACTCACAAAGATGCTGCAGGAGAGAGCCCTGCAGTATCACACTTTCACCCTGCCCGAGGAGACGGTCCTTCGGGCAGTCATCAAGAACGTTCCTACCGAAATCTCCGCTCAGGAGATCCTCGGCGACCTTCGCGCGCAGGATATACCTGCCCTCGAAGTGCACAGGATGCACCGCGCGACGGGACGTGTACCTTACAACATGGTGTTGGTGGTCGCGGAGAAATCCGTTGCCACCACGCGCAGGCTCTTCAACCTTCGTACTATCTGCCGACTTTCCGGTATCTCAGTGGAACCGCCCCACAAGAATAGTGCCCCCTCTCAGTGCCATCGGTGCCAACTGTACGGGCACTCTCAACGAAACTGTTTCGCGCGGCCCAGGTGCGTCAAGTGCCTCGGCGATCACGCGACAGCGGCCTGTTCTAGACCAAAAGACACCGCGCAGTGTTCGGAGCCCCCGAGCTGCGTGTTGTGCGGTGCTCAAGGGCATCCCGCGAACTATCGCGGGTGCCCGAAGGCACCGAAGTCCAAGCCTAAACCCAAGGCACCCACGTCCAAGGCGGCTAAGCGCACCCCGGCCCGTGCGCCCGCCCCTGTCGCCTCTCACTCTCACACTCCCGCCCCTGTCCCTGTTTCTGCCGAAACTCGGCTCAGCCCCCAGAGGCCTTCGTGCTGGAATCAGCTCCAGCATCAGAGAGCATTCCCTGCCCTCGCCCCTCAGGCAAGGCCCCCGCCTCCGTTGATGGACCTCCCCATCGCTCCACCCCCAGGCTTCCGCCCTCTGAGGCAGACTCCCCCGCATGAGGCCCTTATGGCCCAGGCGGGCGCACTCCCCGCGTCCATCCGCGACGATCTCGCAGCCTCCATCCGTCTAGCGACCACCATCGACTTCGGTCGTATTCATCAAATGGCGGTCAAAATCCGAGCGTGCAGGGCCACGGACCCTGACACCATCCTCGATATCTACAGGGAGTTCGGCGATCAGATCGCCGCTCTCCGCGCTATCCACGCCGGTTATTAATGGCGGTCCCGAGCGCGAAATCCAAACCCCGACAAATCCGAGTAGGGTTCTTCAACGCTAGAGGCGTTAAACATCAACGAGATGAGATCGCGAGTTTTCTCCGAGACCATCAAGTAGACGTATTTCTTGTACAGGAGACTTTCCTTAAACCATCTGTTAGGAATCCCAACATCGCGAACTACGCCCTGGTCCGCAATGACCGCACTCGAGCTCCACTCGGTGGTACGCTCATTTACTACAAACGGTCCCTGTACTGCACTCCTACGGACCCGCCCCCTCTTTCGCACATGGAGGTTTCAATCTGTCGGCTAGGTATGTCTGGGCATAGGCCCTTATTCATAGTATCGGCATACGTGCCTCCGACCAACCAGACGGCCGACTTGCGGCCGGACCTGGAAGCCCTCTTCGCACTGGGTGACTCCGTCCTTCTGGCGGGCGATCTCAATGCGAAACACGAGGCATGGAACTGCCGCGTGCGTAATCCACGCGGTAGACGCCTAGAAGTCCTATCCTCTTCGTTAGTTTTTGACGTCATCGCTCCGATGACTCCGACTCACTTCCCCGATTTAGTTACGCAAAACCCGGACGTTCTCGACGTGGCCCTCTTGAAAGGCGTCAGCCTCGCGCTCCGCTCGATAGAGGTGGTACAAGAGCTCGATTCCGACCACAGACCAGTGATCATGTCCCTCGGCTCGCGGATAGGTTCCCCTGACGCTGGTCAGCCCACTCCCACCAAGGTGATCACGGATTGGTCTAAGCTTGGGGCCCGCCTCAAGTCGACCAAGTCGTCTCACCTCGATGGCATACCCGATCACCTAGCGTCTCCCGCTGACGCTCTAGGCGCGATCGACTCCCTCACTGAGCACGTGCAGTCTACGGTGAACGAGTGTTCTCGGTCGGTACCTGTGACCGATGACTCTCGCTTCCTACTTCCGGACGATGTACGCGACTTGCTGAGGGAGAAGAACGCTTCCATCCGCGCTTACGATTCCTTCCCATGTGAAGCCAACCGCGCTCGTATGCGTTCCTTGCAGCGTGCTGTAAAGAAACGCATACGAGAGGTTCGGGAGGCCAACTGGGACAGCTTCCTTAGTGATCTTAGACCGAACCATCAGGCTTTTTGGAAACTTCAACGCAAGCTCCGGAGCTGCAGCGAAGCCACGACTCCCCCGCTGAATCGTCCGAATCAGAGCGTCGCCTTTGATGACGACGAGAAGGCGGAATGCCTCGCCGACAGTCTTGAGGCCCAGTGCACTCCCAGCGCCCTTCCGGTCGACCAAGCCCACCTCGCGAGAGTTAACGCCGAAATCGAACGTAGGGCTTCTGTCCCTCCCGTCGAGGATCCGGAACATCCTCTCCCTCCCGTCACCGTTGACGAAGTACGATCCCTGATCAAGGATTTGAACCCTCGTAAAGCCCCCGGCTCAGACGGCATCACTTCCAGAGTGATCAAGCTCTTCCCTCCCCCCCTAGTTATCTTATTGACCTGCATCTTCAATGCGGCTCTAAGTAATAACCTCTTCCCGCAAAGGTGGAAAGAGGCGATAGTTATCGGCATTCCCAAACCGGGTAAACCTAAGTCTGAGCCGACTAGTTACCGCCCCATCAGTTTACTCAAGGTTCTTGGGAAACTGTACGAGCGCATAATTTATTCCCGTCTAATGGACTATGCCGAGTCCAGGAGTCTCATTCCTGACGAGCAGTTCGGTTTTCGAACCGAACACTCGTGTGTGCAGCAAGTCCACCGCATTGTCGAGCATGTCAGCGCTGGCTTTCAGCGCGGGCATCTCACAGGCATGCTGCTGTTCGATGTCGCGAAAGCCTTCGACAAGGTCTGGCACGATGGCTTGATCTTCAAGCTGTACCAGCTGGAGGTGCCGGACCGTCTCGTGCACATCATACGAGACTTTCTGTCGAACCGTACCTTTCGCTATCGCGTCGAGGGGACGTTATCGTCGCCTCACCCGATTCGCGCCGGTGTCCCGCAGGGCTCGGTGCTCTCTCCGCTCCTCTTCTCGCTGTACACTAGCGATATCCCCAAAGGTGGCACTTCCCAGATAGCTTTATATGCCGATGATACGGCCATTCTATACTCGGGCCGTCTGCCCGAGAGCATAGGACGTCACCTCCAGATCGCGGTCAACGCCCTCGGGCAATGGTTCGCGAAATGGAGGATCGAAGTCAACCCCTCTAAGAGCGCAGCCGTACTGTTTTGTAAGAAACGTATAGCACCCGCGCCTCCTCCCCCTATCACCCTTTTCGGCGAACCAATCCCTTGGGAGCGGCAAGCCAAATACCTGGGAATAATCCTTGATCGAAAACTCACGTTTATAGAGCACCTTCGGAAGGTCCGCTCTCGCGCCGCGTTCGCCCTATACCGTCTTCATAGTATTCTAAACGTGCATAGTAAACTATCACTTACTTGTAAGCTGAGAATTTACACAATGTGCGTGAGGCCTATTATGACCTATGGCAGTGTCGTGTTCGCACACCTGTCCGACAGTCGTCTCCGTAGGATGCAAACCCTTCAGAATCGCTTCTTACGCAGGGCCACGGGAGCCCCGTGGTTCGTGCGTAATTCGCAGCTTCACTGCGACCTCAAACTGCCGACCATCAAACAGTTTATGAAACGCGCGTCCGTTAGATTCTTCGATTCCGCCGAATCGCATAGGAACCCCCTCATCGTGGCCGCGTCCCGATACCGACCCTCCGCCATCTCGCGCACTAGGCGCCCAAGGCACGCTCTAACTTATCCCGATGATAGCATTACGCTCCTTCAGGAGGCCTTCAGCCTCACTCAAACTAGCACCACTGCACAAAACCGCCGCCGACACTATCGTGTCCGTCCTCGCCGTCCTCGGCGAGGCCCGTCGCGAGTAGATAATAATAATATAAGTAACGTAACGTAACGTTGCCCTCCCGTCCCTAGCGAATACCGGTCCGAGAGCCGGTCAAACTAGTTTATAAAAGTCCCTAAATAATCAAATCATTGATCCAGCTATCCCTTGCTTTTTGTTTATTTTTTCGATTGCTAGCAACGATCTAAGTCGAGGTCCGAGTCCCGCAGGGGGCGCCCTTAGTTGTCGTTGCTAGCGCAAATTCTTTAATTTGCTCCTGGCTGGAGGCGTTTTTATAGTCTCGCCAACTTAGTCCGGTGAAGCAGTGAAAGCCTCCCTCGAGGCTAACTGCGGCAGTCCTTTTCATAAAAAAAAAAAAAAAAAAAAAAAAAAAAAACTGTTTTTTAAACAGTCCGCCGTCAGCGCTGGAGCTGAGTTGAACGTGTGTTTCGTGTCAATTTTAAGAGAAACCAACCAAGAAGATGACCGGTCGCGGTAAGGGAGGAAAGGGATTGGGGAAAGGAGGAGCGAAGCGTCACAGGAAAGTACTTCGTGATAACATCCAGGGTATCACGAAGCCTGCAATTCGTCGTCTGGCGCGCAGAGGCGGCGTGAAACGTATCTCCGGTCTGATCTACGAAGAGACCCGCGGTGTACTTAAAGTGTTCCTCGAGAACGTCATCCGTGACGCTGTAACTTACACAGAGCACGCCAAGAGGAAGACGGTCACCGCCATGGATGTCGTGTACGCTCTGAAGCGTCAGGGACGCACCCTGTACGGTTTCGGCGGTTAGACGACCAACGACAGCATCGGGTTGTTGCGTCGTGGCGAGTGTGTTGTGTGATCTCGGCGGCGGCAGCACAGCAACGCTACGGAATATATACGTGTCGTCGTGTGCGTTCATTTGTTTATGTGCTCATCGTTACATTACCTATCCGACACCGGTCCGCTGCATCGACAACTACTACTACTGCTGCTGCTGCTCTGCTGATGCCGCTGTATCTTCTTCACTACTAGCTACGACGAGAGTGCCGCTCTATACGTATAATATACGCCATTCATTCAATGAGTGTATACAACTACGATAGATGCTCACGCGCTCAAATAAAAAGGCCCTTTTCAGGGCCGCATATGATTCTATGATATTTTAAAAAGTTTCTTTTGAGGATTCGTCTCTATCTATATAATAATAATAATAATAGGTTATAATAGATACACCTACACACAAGTAGTATTTATACTTAAGGGTAGATAAATAAAAAAAAAATACCCAGTTAGGTATGTACATACATGGATTATCTTAGCTCTCGTACCTTTCTACGTGAACTATGAAAGTAGTAGTTAGTTTAGTATACTTGCACGCTTTTTCATTTTATTTATTTATTTATTTATTTATTTACTTACTTACTTACCTACCTACCTACCTACCTAGTTAGTTAACAAATTAATAATGTAGTAATTAATTTACAACCTCTTAAAATATTATATCTTTCGTACATAATATCGTATTAATATGACATAGGTAGATAGGGGTACATAATAATAAATTATAATGAGACTTCATAGTATGTTAGGTAGAAAATTACATGGTACCTAATAATTATTAACTAGATAGGTAAGGTACCTATGTAAGGTAGGAGGTACCTGACCTACCTATATTTTTATAAAACGAATTTACGTGCACCGTGCACGATTCGAATGCTCTACTGCATTATACCTACTTAAGATTCGTATTATTCCTGTTAGTTGTAGGCTGTACACTATACTTACTTATTATATCGTTGCGAGTGTGTTCGTGTGTACTTTCTGTTTTAGTAGCTGTATAATTATTAATTATTGTCGAAAAAATTAATTATTTTAAATTTATTACAAATAATAATTCATATTATAATGATACATTATAATTATTTCAATCACACGACACACCAAACGGCCGAAGCGCGAACCTTCGGTCGTCGGTGTCGTTCAGTTCACTCACTGTGGTCTAACGCAGGTCGTCGTAGCGTAGACTGTATCCAAAAGTCTTAGTTCTTTTTTATTTATCATACAAATTGGCTAAAATATTATTTTATGGTAGTGTACCCCTAAATTTATTTTTTTATTATGAAACGAACTGCACTTTACACACGCCTCTCTGTCCTGGACCGAGTCTTCCCTCGTTAGGCTCGCGACCGGTCGGGTGTTTTACGACGGTTCACTTTTAGGTCGATAATTATCCACTCCAACGATCGAATATCGACGAAATCCTGTCACCTTAAATCTTCGATATCTTCGTCGTTGACGCGTCGACCTCGACGCTCGATTACTTATATATTTATATTATAAAAACGAATTTTGAACGAGACCCGAGGTACTAGGAGTTAGCGGTCGCCGTTTTAAATCGACACACGCTCGAACGCGAATTTCCCGCACCTCCGCGAACGACGTATTATAATGGTCAACTTCATGACCCATCCGATCCCGTCCGAATATATAATCATTTTATATGTTTAACATAATAAAAAAATATTTTATTAGATACGTGTTAGTGAAAAGTTTCAAGTGTTCATACGAGAAATCGTCGCGCGAGACCGCGGCGCTCGTTACGGTAAAGTTTCGTCGTACCTGACCGACGCTATTCGATAAATGTAAAGTGGCGACATCTAAGTCTTTCTTAACTCGCTTACTTACTATCATCCTGTTTGTTTGTGTACGTACGTACTGTACTGTACTCTATTCGTTACGTTACTCTATATATTAAATTAAATTAAAATGGCAGACACAGCAGTAGCTACAGAATCCCCGGCTCCCGCTACACCGGCGAAGAAGCAGGCCAGACAAGCCGGCGGCGCGGCCGGTGCGAAGAAACCTAAAGCGAAGCCGACTCATCCTAAAACATCGGAGATGGTCAACAGCGCGATCAAGGAGATGAAGGAGCGCAGCGGTTCCTCGTTGCAGGCTATCAAGAAATATATAGCCGCCCAGTACAAGGTCGACGCCGAGAAACTCGCCCCGTTCATCAAGAAATACCTGAAGAGCGCCGTCGAATCCGGAGCCCTTATACAGACAAAGGGCAAGGGAGCATCGGGATCTTTCAAACTGGAGTCTAAATCTTCAGCCGCCAAGAAACCCGCCGGCACCGGAGCCGGAAAGGCCGGCGCCAAGGGAGCATCTACCGCGACCGCGGCGTCGAAGGCGAAGAAAGCTACCGCGTCCGCGGCCGGAGCCAAGACGAAGAAGGCCGCCGCCGCCGCGGCGGCCGCGTCTGCCGCTTCGGGTTCTCCGTCTAAGTCGAAGGCCTCCGCGGCCGCGTCCGCTAAGGACAAGAAGGCCGCCGCCGCCGCCAAGAAGAAGCCCGCCGCTAAGAAAGCCGCCGCGCCCGCTAAGGCAAAGGGAGGCGCCGCACCGAAGGCAAAGAAGACCGCCAAGCCGCCCACGAAGAAGCCAAAAGCGCCTAAACCTAAAAAGGCCGCCGCGACGCCGAAATCAAAACCCGCCGCGAAGAAAGCTTCCGCCGCTAAGAAGTAAATAAATTGACACGAGTGGTGAAAACAGCAGCGGAGCGAACACAAGCACAACATCAACAAGAACGTGACGTTGTCGGTGTGTGTGTGCGCGCGTGTGTTGTGATAATTATGCGTGCGCGCGCGCGTGCCTGCCTGCGCCTCCCTGTGCTTTGTGCGAAGTGTTGTTGTGAAGCAGAAAAATGAAATAATTATCTACTTTACATGGCACAGGCTACGTACAGCCAGGCAGCTAGCTAGCTAGCTAGCTATCTAAATCCACGAGTGTACGGTCGCTGGCGATGGGCGTTCGTTTGTGTTGCTTCGTTTCGCAACGCTCGCCTCGTCGTTCGTACGTGTACATACACTACATACCTGCCTACCTACGTAGTAGTTGGTTGGTTGGTTGGTGGTGGTTGTGTCCGTCGAACGCAAACCAAAAAGCCCTTTTCAGGGCTAACAAAAGTTCCATGTATAAGTTATTTAAATAACTATATAGTTTCTTATGTTCGAGAATGTCAAAGTCAATTATGGAACGAGTTCAAGTTGTAGGTGTTTATTGTAGACTGCAGCAAGCACAGTCATCATAACAGACGCGATAATAGGTAAGTATGTTACTAAAATAAATGAAAGTAAGTAAGTAAGTATAAATATTGAGATAGTTACTAGGTATCAAGTACGTAGGAGTAAGTAAGTAATATAGATAGACACACAATATCGATTACCTATGTACAATGATTGAGTAAAAATATTTAACTAACTAATCAAGTATGTACCTGTGTATGTAATGTACGTACGTACGTACAAGTAAGTATAGCTAGAAGGGTTATTTAGTTATACTATGATTGTAGCTGTTATCGTTATTGATCGAGACTATAGGTACCTACGTGCATGTTATGTATACAGTCTGTACGTACGTGTACGTAAGTGTAATGTAGGCCTGAACGTATGAGGAGTAAGATAAGTGTTAGTTGTTTGGTATGGTCTGTCTGTCTGTTTGTTTGTTGATCTGTTAGTTTAGTTGAGTAAGTTATAGCTGGTAGGTAGTATTTATAGTGAGAGGGAGAGGGTGTTATTAATTAAAAATAAGTAGCTGTGTAAATAAACTTAATTACGCGGGTACAATTGGTGTGACGGAAAGCGGCCTAGCTGGCGCTTTTTCGCCCGAAGGGCGAAAAACCGTCGCCCGCAAGGGCGACGGCTTATTTTTACCCCCCCCCCCCCCCCCATTTACCCTTACCTCACCCCCTCTGACGCCCTCACATAATAGGAAAATCAATAATAAAACAATAAAAAATTATCAATTACTCATTATCATTAATTCAAAAATATCTCCATAAATAATATTAATTATTTGATACAAAAAAAAAAAAAAAAAAAATACACAAACAGACAAAAGTTCTCGCGCATGCGTAACGTAACACGAGAGTTAGCGCATTACCCCTCCCGCTAACGTAACTTTACCGCATAACATATATAGGGCTTTATAGACCACGAAGTGGGATCACTCGTCATTCGTACGTACAGCGACGCGCACGCGTTGTTGTATATTTCTTTTGTTGTGTGTGCTTGTAAGTTTTAATAAAACATGTCTGGTCGCGGTAAAGGCGGTAAGGTAAAGGGGAAGGCAAAGTCCCGCTCCAACCGCGCTGGTCTCCAGTTCCCCGTCGGACGTATACATAGACTGCTTCGCAACGGAAACTACGCCGAGCGTGTCGGTGCCGGAGCCCCTGTCTACTTAGCCGCCGTCATGGAGTACCTTGCTGCCGAGGTCCTCGAGTTGGCGGGTAACGCGGCGAGGGACAACAAGAAGACCAGGATCATTCCGCGTCATCTGCAGTTGGCCATCCGTAACGACGAGGAGTTGAACAAGCTGCTCTCGGGTGTGACCATCGCTCAAGGTGGTGTACTGCCTAACATTCAGGCCGTGCTACTGCCCAAGAAGACCGAAAAGAAAGCTTAAGCGCGCATCGTTACCGTTTCGCGCGCGCACAGAGCGCGTTCGGTGTGTGTGTGGTGAAGCGGTAGTGCAAGCGTATGTCGATATTATTCATGATGATACGTATGCATCGTTTTATGTGTGCGTGTATGTAAAATTGTGTTTTAAATGTCGATTAATGCGCTCTGCACTACTCTCTGCTCGTCGTTGTACCGACCAAACAAAAGGCCCTTTTCAGGGCCACAATATGATTCGTGTCGAAAATTATACAAGACCGTTTCTTAAGTGAGAGTCTCGTCTTTCACCATTCGTCCCGTCCCGTCACCGATGTTCGATGTCAACCTAATATAAAAGATATAATAATAATAATAATGGAGGTTCTAAAAAATGGTAAATTCGTTACGTTCTATAAACGTACGGTCTCTACCACCTATAAAAATGCGCTGTTCTTATTTGCATTCTTCTTATTTTCATAAATACATTATTAGGTAAGTTGTAGCCTAAAATAATAATTATGATACTAGTACATACCGTAGTAGTATATTATTCTACTAGGTACCTACTCCTCTACACAGATCATCATAATAATAATTGTCATACATTTATAATACAGGTACACAACACGTCATGTACTTACATAGTAAATAGGAAAATATAATTATAATGAACTCGCTCGTTTTAACTGGGTAAATAATTACGATGGAGGAGACAGATTAATTATGTAAGTAGGTACCTACCTACCTACCTACCTAGTTAGTTAGTTATTTAAATTAATCTAACATAATTTTTGTATTCACTAATAAATAATATAATTATTACATATTAAATACCTAACGTTATTAAGTAAGTACCACAGAGGTCCGTCCGAACATAATCACCCCCCCCTCTCTACCCTCCCCTCCCCTCTCTATCCTCCTCTCCCCCCTCCCCCCCTTCGCCCCGTCTCCCACCTCTCCCCGCGAACTCGATAAACTTCGCCACGATTGGTCCGACGCGGCGGTCGAGCAGGGTACGTCTGCCGCTAAGCTAAACAGTCGGCGTCGATAAATACGCGTTCACGAACTACCAATTTTTTATTCATACCACAGCCACGGCCGGACGTGTACGTACGCTCTGATTATTAATTCGTTTAACAACTTTTGTGTGTAAGCTACTCTTTTCGATATGCCGCCCAAGACTAGCGGAAAGGCCGCCAAGAAATCTGGCAAAGCCCAGAAGAATATATCGAAGACTGACAAGAAGAAGAAGAAGCACAAGAGGAAGGAGAGTTACGCCATCTACATCTACAAGGTCCTCAAGCAGGTGCACCCCGACACCGGTATCTCCAGTAAAGCCATGTCCATCATGAACTCCTTCGTGAACGACATCTTCGAGCGTATCGCCGCCGAGGCGTCGCGTCTCGCCCACTACAACAAGAGATCGACCATCACGTCCAGGGAGGTCCAGACATCGGTGAGACTCCTACTACCCGGGGAGCTCGCCAAGCACGCTGTCAGTGAAGGAACCAAGGCCGTCACCAAGTACACCAGCTCGAAGTGAGCGGTCGATTCGGTCGCCCGGTAGTCTCTCATACTACTACACTACGTGTGAAAGATCCGCCGGCGGGCGACTCATCCTCCTCATCAACGTCCATCCGAAGTCGTCTCGCCTGATGTTGGGGCGCGTTTGTGCTCTAGTGTGTTGTGTATATATACATGATATGTTTGTGTGTGCGACGTGTGCGTGTAATTGCTATAACACTGCTCGTGTATAGTTTTATGCGGATGACACGACACTACACCGCCTACATATATGTATATATTTATACTATTACCTAGACGCTCTCGCAGTACCTACACTCAGATCGTACGCGGCAAGCGGGTGGACGCTAAGAACAAAAGGCCCTTTTCAGGGCCACAAATTTATTCATGTGAAATATATAATATATATGTTCACGTTTCTTTGGGGTTGACGTCTTTATATTACGAAATCGATCAATGATCTAAGTAGTAATTATATTACACTTTACCGTCTGTATTCAATGTACCTACCTACTAACAGTAATAACTAACGTAACTCATCTATGAGTAAACTTGCGATATTAATAATGACATAGTAGGTGATAGATACACCACACCTAGTAGGTACATACATAGTTTTAACTTATATTTATTGGGTACACAACTTTTTCATTACTTATTGAATTAATGCGAAAATAATGATAGATACTGAACTAATAAAATTAAATATATATATATATATCTACATACCTAACTATAATACATAATCAATCAAATATGTAGTTAAATATTATAAGAAGTAGAAGTGTATGTTCGGCAAGTTAGACATCTTCGCGTTTATAATTATTTTCAATAATAATAATAAGTAGGTATATATTTTATCAGGTGTGTACATGTACCTACCTAAATTTATTATTAAACTAATATATATATATAGATAGATATATAAATATATTATAATTATACCTAGGTATATTTTGTTTTTTTCGACCCACACACACGCCATACAGCCAGCCGGCGTTCTCCGCAGAAAAGTTTATTCACGGTTAGGTTAGACGGCAAGAGGGCGCTTGCGAGCGCTCTCTGCTCCGTATTATTGGGTATAAAACGGAGCGAAATCGTCCCAGAGTTTTTATTCTCAATCGTTCGTTCGTACCGCGCGGACGTGTGATACGGAATATCTCTCTCTTGTTGTTTGTTTATTTTGTTTATATATTGCGTGCGTGCGTGCGTGCGTGACGTGATATAATAATGGCTCGTACAAAGCAGACCGCTCGTAAATCCACCGGTGGTAAGGCACCTAGGAAACAGCTCGCCACCAAGGCGGCGCGGAAGAGCGCACCGGCCACCGGCGGTGTCAAGAAGCCTCATCGTTACAGGCCCGGTACCGTAGCCCTTCGTGAGATTCGTCGTTACCAGAAGAGTACAGAACTGTTGATCCGCAAGTTGCCTTTCCAACGTTTAGTGCGTGAGATCGCTCAAGACTTCAAGACCGATCTTAGATTCCAGAGCTCCGCTGTTATGGCGCTGCAGGAAGCCAGCGAGGCGTATCTCGTCGGTCTCTTCGAAGACACCAACCTGTGCGCCATTCACGCCAAGCGCGTCACCATTATGCCTAAGGATATACAGTTGGCGCGCAGAATTAGAGGCGAACGCGCCTAAAAATGCATGCACATAGATTGTCTGTGTGCATGTGCTTCGTGTGTGTACCGACGTTGGCACCGCAACATAATATACAAGTTGCACGCTTACGTTCGGGATAACAAGAGGTTTCTCGACGACAACAACAAAAAGGCCCTTTTCAGGGCCACACATGTTTCATATATTATAATAGTATAATATGTTTCTTTTGTCGAGATGTCATACCCGCTACTACTACTATTACTATGATAATAAATTAAATTATACTTGAATATATCATAATCAACCTTAACGATGATATAATATAACGTGCCTATACAATTTAATACTATAATTATAAAGAATTACCTTACACTTACATAGATAGGTCTCTAATTATAATTATTATAAGTACATAAGTAACCATAGCTGCATTAGAGATTCCACTGCATTTAAAATATTTATTTACTATACAGACAGACCTACATTTACAATAATTATAATAAAATGTGTACATATGTACATACATAAACATTTCATAAAAATAAATCTAGTCTAGTAAATTAATAAATTGTAGTAAAATCGAGGAAAAGATGGCGCTGTAATCGCGTTTCCCCCCGTCCCCGCGCACCCACCTCGCTTCGGTCTCGGTGCGAACCCGTGCGCAGTGTATAAATAGGCTGCAAACCACTGTTTTTTAAACAGTCCGCCGTCAGCGCTGGAGCTGAGTTGAACGTGTGTTTCGTGTCAATTTTAAGAGAAACCAACCAAGAAGATGACCGGTCGCGGTAAGGGAGGAAAGGGATTGGGGAAAGGAGGAGCGAAGCGTCACAGGAAAGTACTTCGTGATAACATCCAGGGTATCACGAAGCCTGCAATTCGTCGTCTGGCGCGCAGAGGCGGCGTGAAACGTATCTCCGGTCTGATCTACGAAGAGACCCGCGGTGTACTTAAAGTGTTCCTCGAGAACGTCATCCGTGACGCTGTAACTTACACAGAGCACGCCAAGAGGAAGACGGTCACCGCCATGGATGTCGTGTACGCTCTGAAGCGTCAGGGACGCACCCTGTACGGTTTCGGCGGTTAGACGACCAACGACAGCATCGGGTTGTTGCGTCGTGGCGAGTGTGTTGTGTGATCTCGGCGGCGGCAGCACAGCAACGCTACGGAATATATACGTGTCGTCGTGTGCGTTCATTTGTTTATGTGCTCATCGTTACATTACCTATCCGACACCGGTCCGCTGCATCGACAACTACTACTACTGCTGCTGCTGCTCTGCTGATGCCGCTGTATCTTCTTCACTACTAGCTACGACGAGAGTGCCGCTCTATACGTATAATATACGCCATTCATTCAATGAGTGTATACAACTACGATAGATGCTCACGCGCTCAAATAAAAAGGCCCTTTTCAGGGCCGCATATGATTCTATGATATTTTAAAAAGTTTCTTTTGAGGATTCGTCTCTATCTATATAATAATAATAATAATAGGTTATAATAGATACACCTACACACAAGTAGTATTTATACTTAAGGGTAGATAAATAAAAAAAAAATACCCAGTTAGGTATGTACATACATGGATTATCTTAGCTCTCGTACCTTTCTACGTGAACTATGAAAGTAGTAGTTAGTTTAGTATACTTGCACGCTTTTTCATTTTATTTATTTATTTATTTATTTATTTACTTACTTACTTACCTACCTACCTACCTACCTAGTTAGTTAACAAATTAATAATGTAGTAATTAATTTACAACCTCTTAAAATATTATATCTTTCGTACATAATATCGTATTAATATGACATAGGTAGATAGGGGTACATAATAATAAATTATAATGAGACTTCATAGTATGTTAGGTAGAAAATTACATGGTACCTAATAATTATTAACTAGATAGGTAAGGTACCTATGTAAGGTAGGAGGTACCTGACCTACCTATATTTTTATAAAACGAATTTACGTGCACCGTGCACGATTCGAATGCTCTACTGCATTATACCTACTTAAGATTCGTATTATTCCTGTTAGTTGTAGGCTGTACACTATACTTACTTATTATATCGTTGCGAGTGTGTTCGTGTGTACTTTCTGTTTTAGTAGCTGTATAATTATTAATTATTGTCGAAAAAATTAATTATTTTAAATTTATTACAAATAATAATTCATATTATAATGATACATTATAATTATTTCAATCACACGACACACCAAACGGCCGAAGCGCGAACCTTCGGTCGTCGGTGTCGTTCAGTTCACTCACTGTGGTCTAACGCAGGTCGTCGTAGCGTAGACTGTATCCAAAAGTCTTAGTTCTTTTTTATTTATCATACAAATTGGCTAAAATATTATTTTATGGTAGTGTACCCCTAAATTTATTTTTTTATTATGAAACGAACTGCACTTTACACACGCCTCTCTGTCCTGGACCGAGTCTTCCCTCGTTAGGCTCGCGACCGGTCGGGTGTTTTACGACGGTTCACTTTTAGGTCGATAATTATCCACTCCAACGATCGAATATCGACGAAATCCTGTCACCTTAAATCTTCGATATCTTCGTCGTTGACGCGTCGACCTCGACGCTCGATTACTTATATATTTATATTATAAAAACGAATTTTGAACGAGACCCGAGGTACTAGGAGTTAGCGGTCGCCGTTTTAAATCGACACACGCTCGAACGCGAATTTCCCGCACCTCCGCGAACGACGTATTATAATGGTCAACTTCATGACCCATCCGATCCCGTCCGAATATATAATCATTTTATATGTTTAACATAATAAAAAAATATTTTATTAGTGTTCGCGACGGGCCCTTACAGTGAATAAACAGTGTAGTTGTGACAATCGTTAAAGTGTTCATATAGTGTTAATAGATAAAGACTATAGTTTAAAAATCGTGTGTGATGCCAGCGGGACAATAGAAAACGCCAATAACAGCCCTTAAAGGGTCTATATAGTAAGTAAATCATGTTTTAAATTGATGTTGTTTAATAGTTAAAGTCGTGTTTAGTGCCGGTAGTTTGATTTATAAAATGTTAAAATTATCACAGTTTCGGTGGGTAGTTTTATATTCACACAATGTACAACAATTTCGATTTTTGGTGTTTATAACGCTTAAATTATATTAAGGTGGGCTGAAATATACTTAGAAAAGTATTTAAACATATAGTAAACTCATATATAGTTA
Source organism: Plusia festucae (assembly GCA_950381575.1). Lineage (NCBI taxonomy): Eukaryota > Metazoa > Arthropoda > Insecta > Lepidoptera > Noctuidae > Plusia > Plusia festucae. Next base: position 4,147,602 of record OX494457.1, read on the forward strand.
TTTCTTTAATATTTGTAATTAGTAAACAAAGCAACATTGTTAGTTTTTTGTGTTTACATTTTTGTAACATAGTGTATCTCATTTGTTTTTAATAAAATTTAAATAACTTGGGTTTTATTGTATAGCCAAGACTGTAGCCTATCAGTTCCCAAAATAGTTATAGACCTAGGTCTTATAGTTTAATAGTTTTTCAGTGTCAAAGTGGAGGGAACCGACTGAGGCGACAGTTTTGGTCTAGATTTCGTATAGGTGCCTAACGGCGATGGGTAGGTTGTTGAGACGTATATCAATGGATAGGTAATTTAATTGCCTATCCGGAGATGTATGTCTCATCAACCTTAACCCTATAGGTTAATAGAAAAACACAGTTTTATATAAAATTTCTAGTTCCTAGGTTTTAGTCATAATTTAGGTACACTGTAAGTAATAAAATATAGTTCCTTTGTGTTTTATTTATAGCCAACACAGTCACCTATCGACCCCCATAATAGTCGTAGACCTAGGTCTTATAGTTTAGAAAATATTAGATATGAAAGTGGCGGGAACAGGAAAAAGTGACTGTGTTGGCCCAGTTTTTTATATAAAGGTGCCCTAAGGGCGAGGGTAAGGTTGATGAGGCATATGGCAATGGATAGGTGATCTAATTACCTATCCTGCGAGGTATGTCCCATCAACCTAACCCTAATAGTTTAATAGTTACACACAAAAATGTATGAAATTTATAGTGAAAAATAAACACGAAAAGTGCGAGGTTTCTGCGGCTCTCGTTTCGGTAAAGTTTGGAGGTACCTGACCGAGGCCGAAACAAGGCATAGTCGTAGCTAGCAGATAGCGGTCTACCAGCCTCTTCAAGCCTAGGGAACAATGGAGTGAGCAGAAACCTCAAGCCTACGGGTACCGGAAGTAGTGTGTTTTATTTAATCTCCCGATGTGAGGAATCGGCCCCACGGTCGCCATATAAGAAGTGGCCCTGCCGTCGCCGTGCGCAGTATGATAGAGTACCTGTAACGGACCACACGCATAGCAAGTATGCACGCCGCATAACTCTTCAGGATCCACCGACGTCATCATCATCACCTACCCACATAGAAGAATTCTTCAGCAACCTACGTGTACGCGAACCTACAGGTGCAGGGGCGTGAACGGCTCGTCGACGCCTATAGTATAGTGCTGTCTCTCTCTCGGAACATGGTAGTCGACGATAGACCGTCCGTCCGGTACATTTTATGGTCCTTCGAGCCGGATAGCGAGAACTGCTGAAGAGTTATAGTCGCCTGAAGTCGTCTGAAGCCTGAAGCCTGAAAACCGATGACTGAAGAGTTACGCCTGAAGACTGATTTCTGAAGAATTATTATTGAAGACTGACGTATGAAGCGTAACTACTGAAGACTGAAGACTGAAGCTGAAGACTGAAGCTGAAGCCTGAAGACTGAAGACTGAAGACTTATGGACTGATGACTGATGACTGAAGAGTTTTGATTGAAGAATTGCTACTGAAGATTAACGTCTGAAAACTTACAACTGAAGGCTTACGACTGAAAAACAACATATAGAAAATTCAAGATGCCTATTACGCGATCCAAAGGAAAGGCTCCAGTGGGGTGGATTGTCGACTTGGATGCGGACTTATCAAGCACACCTATCGTTCACCAGTTGCCGCTGCGTTCACCGTCAACAACTGCGGGTAGTGCGAATATTCAAGTACCCCCCCCGCCACCCGCGGAGGGGACCTCGACTTCAACAGTACAACAAGACGCACCAAGCGAACCAATGGGACTCCGTCAACCTGAATACAACCCTGAACAGGAATCACACCCTACACAGAAGACAGAAACACGCAAGCCCTGCAGTATGGAAGACTTTAATAGAAAAGAAAAGCCAACGAAGGAACGTGAAGGACGCTCAGTAGCAACCAATCAGTCACATAGAAAAATACTGAAAGCTCGGGAAGATTTATTGAAGATTAAATTACAGTTAGCACAGTTAGCATTACAGAAGGCTGAAGAAGAGGCTTATAGTGACGACTACGACGAAGATAGACAGTCAAGAAGTGAATATGTTCGTTCGTGGTTGGAAGAAGCCCCGGAACCGCAACCTGAAATAGAAGCCAACATCGGGAGAAGAACCGACTTGGCCATCGGGGTACAGGACACACATCGTGTCACCCTTCCGGACACCCAGCGTGTCACCCTACAGGACACAGAACGTGTCACCCTTCCGGACACCCAGCGTGTCACCCTACAGGACACAGAACGTGTCACCCTTCCGGACACCCAGCGTGTCACCCTACAGGACACAGAACGTGTCACCCTTCCGGACACCCAGCGTGTCACCCTACAGGACACAGAACGTGTCACCCTTTCGGACACACATCGTGTCACCCAACAGGACACCCAGCGTGTCACCCTACAGGACACAGAACGTGTCACCCTTTCGGACACACATCGTGTCACCCTTCCGGACACAGAACGTGTCAACATAGAAGATGACAATCCGAAGAAGAAGGAAGCTCATCAACCGGGAAGTGATTCGCTGAGGCCGTTAATCACCGAACTCACTTCCGCAATAGCTGCGCTCGCTGACAGGAAGCCTCTGGACACTTCGTTTACTTCGCCTCATCCAGCGGTTTCGAAAGTCATCATGACTCTGCCGACATTCAGCGGGGCGCATACAGAGTGGCTGTCGTTCCGTGCGATATACGACACCACAAGAAGATATTTCAACGACGTGGAAAATACAGCAAGACTTAGAAAAAGTCTCAAGGGAAGAGCATTAGAAATAGTTAGTTCAGAACTCATCGCGCACGCAAGACCGGACGACATAATGAAGGAACTGGAACTTCAATTCGGCCGACCGGACTCCATCGCTCAAGCCGAAACAGATAAGCTGCGAACTTTGCAACGTTGCACAGAAGCACCGAAAGACATATGCAACTTCGCAAGCAAGATCAGAAGCAGCATAGTTACACTTCAAGCATTGAAGAAAGATCACTACTTAATGAATGCGGAGCTGCTACGAGTGCTCACAGAGAAGCTGCCGAACTCCCTGCGCGTACAGTGGTACCGGACATACACAGAGAAGTACAATTCAAGACCGGACCTCAACAGTTTTAGTGAATTCGTCACGGAGTACGCGCGCTTCTGCAGTGCTTTCGCGCCAGCTGAACACATAAGTGAAGGCCAACCGACTCGTCGTGTCTTTCAAAGGACAAACACCGCAACAGAGAGGCACACTTCTGCGTACACTCCGGCCTCAAAATACACTTCAAGATGCAGAATCTGCGGCCACGAAGGGCACTTCACATTAGACTGCAAGACATTCCGCGAAGCCAACTCAGACAAGAGATGGGAGCTGGCAAAGAAGCACGGACTATGCTTCCGATGTCTACGCATACGCCGCTACGAACACTCGTGCAAGCCCAAGAAGTGCGACATACGAGGTTGTACCGCCACTCATCACCAGCTTCTGCATCATGATAAGAAGAAAAGCGAAGGCCCGAGAGAAGAAACAGTCGCAAGCTCAAGTTTAAATACGAACACTCAAGCGTATTTGAAAATAGTTCCTGTACAGATAGTCGGACCGGCGGGAGAAGCCTCCACATTCGCATTGCTCGATGATGGGTCAACAATCTCCCTCATAGATGAAGACATAGCGAACAAGATCGGCGTTGAAGGAAAGCTGGACCCCTTCACCATTCGAGTTATCGGGGACACTGCGATAGACGTGCACAACTCAAGACGCGTTAACATAACCATGAAGAACGCAGCGGGTAAACAGATACCCTTGTGTGCGCGCACTGTTCCCGGGCTACACCTGTCGCCACAGAAAGTGAGCGAGGAAGATCTCAAAGAATGTAGACACCTCCGAGACATAAGCAAGAAGCTCACCTACAACACCGGAGTACCAAAGGTGCTCATAGGACAGGACAATTGGCACCTCCTCGTCGCTAGTGCCATAAGAAGAGGACCCAGTCATCAACCCGTCGCGTCACTGACACCACTGGGATGGGTGTTACATGGCGCGCACTCGCGAACACTTGGTCACAGTGTTCACTTCGTCAATCAGCTGTCGCCACAGGAAGAGAATATAGAAACACAGTTAAAGGAATACTTTGCGCTCGAGTCCCTTATAGTCAACCCACGTCGTCCGAACACAGATCCACAGAAACAGGCACAAGATATACTAGAGAAGAGTACGAAACAGTTAGAAGATGGTCATATAGAAACGGCTCTTCTCTGGAAGAATGAAGATTTCGTCATGCCTGATAGTTATGAAAACGCAACAAAGAGACTTGCGTCAATAGAAAAAAAGCTCGATCGGAATCCAGAACTCAAAGCAAGATATATAGAACAAATGGATTCACTTATAGAAAAGGACTACGCCGAAGTAGCACCCAACAATAGTACACCGGCGAAGACCTGGTACCTGCCCCACTTCGATGTACATAATCCAATGAAGCCCGAGAAGCTCCGCATAGTCCATGACGCTGCCGCGAAGACGAGAGGGATGTCTCTCAATGACTTTCTCCTCACGGGACCAGACCTGCTGCAATCGTTGCCAGGAGTGATGATGAGATTTCGTCGTCACCGCATAGCCCTATCAGCAGACATCTCTGAGATGTTTATGCAAGTCCGAGTCAGACCAGAAGACAGAGACGCCCTACGCTATCTGTGGAGAGGAGACCGGCGGGAGGGACCCCCTCGAGAGTTCCGCATGAAGTCCATCATCTTCGGCGCTGCGAGCTCGCCCTGCACAGCCATCTTCGCGAAGAACTGGAACGCGCGTAGACACATCAACGAAGAACCAGAGGCAGTAGAAGCTATTATAGATAACCATTACATGGACGACTACCTCGACAGCTTCCGAGACGAAGAAGAAGCGACGCGCATAGCAACAAAAGTCCGCGCGATACATAGAGAGGCGCGCTTCGAACTTAGAAAATGGATCTCCAATTCATCGAAGGTTATCGAAAACATAGAACCAAGTCAACACCGGACAGAAACAGTCAATCTAGTAGACAAAGGATGTCAAGAGAAGATCCTTGGCTTGATGTGGAACCCGAAGACAGACAAGTTAAGCTTCAACTTAAATTTCGCTCGACTCCCTGAAAACCTCGTCAGTAGAGAGACACCAACCAAGAGGGAAGCCTTGAAAATAGTCATGTCGTTATATGACCCTCTTGGCCTCGCATCGCCTGTGACAGTTCAAGCCAAGAAGATACTCCAAGAAGCTTGGCGACTCGGAACTGACTGGGATCAAAGACTCGATGAAAGTCTATCGAAAAAATGGACGTCATGGATTCGACATTTAGAAGAACTAAAGACAGTCGATATAGCAAGATGTTACCCCGGATTCAGCAACGCGCATTCGCTTCAAGTACACGTCTTCACGGACGCCAGCGAGACAGCCTACGCTGCGGCAGTGTACTGGCGCACAACGACACCAGACGGGCAAGTGCACGTGTCGCTTGTCACGGCCAAGGCGAGAGTGGCTCCTCTGAAGATCACTTCCATTCCTCGCCTAGAACTACAAGCCGCCGTATTGGGCACTCGCCTCGCAACAGCCGTCGTCGAAGAACACCGCGTCAAACCAGAGACCACAGTATATTGGACCGACAGTAAAACCGTGTTGACGTGGATAAGAAAAGGATCTAGAGCATACAAACCATTTGTGGCACATCGTCTGGCCGCCATAGAAGATCATAGTAAAGTCGAAGACTGGCGTTGGGTACCCACAAAAATGAACATCGCAGACGTAGCTACTCGTGACGTTCCCGATAACTTTAACTCCGGTCACGAGTGGTATTGCGGACCGTCGTTTCTCTACGAGGACCCTACGTGCTGGCCCTTGGAGAGAAATATCGTCGTCGAGTCAACAGAAGAAGAACGCATCTTAACAGTAACAGAAACAGTAACTTGTCAAACACAGAAGATATCAGAAGCCATCCCAGATCCGAATAGATTTTCAAAGTGGGAACGACTCCTACGTGCTACAGCGCGAGTCCAACAGTTTATATCCTTGTGCCGGAAACCCAAGGATCAGGTTCTACACAGCAGAACAACCAAAAATCCAGAGAAGGATCCAGATTGGCGCCACACCAAAAAGAAGCAGAAGTCCACCATGTCGGGAAGGGCTGCACCTCGCCCTGCCGCCGACTCTCGGAACTTCGTGCTTCTCCCCGCAGAACACATCCGCTGCGCTGAGGACCTTCTTGTGAAGGCGGTACAAGAGGACTCCTTCAGCGCCGACCTCCGAGAGCTCCGGCGCGGGGGAGGTGTCGCCAAAGACAGCCGCCTACATTCGTTGGCCATAGAGATGATCAACGACACGATCACTCTACGAAGCCGTATAGCCGCCACAGAAGACATATCCGAGAAGATTAAGAAACCGCCAATATTAGACGGCGATCATCGCATCACAAGATTATATATAGAATGGACACATAGAGCCCTACATCACAGTGGCACAGAGTTGGTGATCAATGAAGTACGCCAACACTACTGGGTTCTCCGCCTTCGACCGAACACGAAAATAGTAATTAGTCAATGTCTGCCATGCAGAATAAGAAAAGCACAGCCGCCAGAGCCAGCCACTGGCGACCTACCGAAAGCGCGTCTCGCGCATAATCATAGACCGTTCACGTACACGGGTCTCGATTACTTCGGCCCGCTCTCCGTCACCGTAGGAAGACAGCACCAGAAGCGATACGTGGCTCTGTTCACGTGTCTCACCTCCAGAGCAGTACACCTGGAGATCGCCGCTAGTCTCAGCGCTGACTCCGCAATATTGGCGCTGAGGAGATTCGCCGCGCGCCGAGGGTGCCCCACTGAAATATACTCAGACAACGGCACCAACATGCACGGCGCCGATAAAGAGATGAGGGAGGCCGTCAGAAGTGAGGCAAACAGTCGCGGGATCGTGTGGCACTTCATCACCCCGTCAGCACCCTTCATGGGAGGCGCATGGGAGCGCCTCGTCAGATGCGTGAAGAACACTCTATACACCATACTTCACGAAAAACACCCACACGAAGAAGTCCTAGCAACGTTGCTGTGTGAGGCTGAGTACACCGTAAACAGTCGGCCTCGCACGCACGTCTCCGTCGACGCTGAGGACGACGAAGCCATCACTCCGAATCACCTCCTATTCGGAGGCTCCGCAAGACTCCCATCTCTCGGCGATTTCAACGAGTCCGACCTCGACAGCAGAAAGCACTGGCGGCGCGCCCAAATATTAGCCGACGAGTTCTGGCGCCGCTGGGTGCGCGAGTACCTCCCCGAGCTACAGTACCGGCGGGAGCCCCATGGCACGGGGCTCAATTTAGAAGTCGGGGACCCCGTCCTCATCGCCGACGGCCAACTACCACGTAACACTTGGCCGCGAGGAAGAATCGTCGCCGTCTACCCAGGCGCCGACGGACAAGTGAGGACGGCCGAGGTGCGGACGACAGCGGGCATCCTGAAACGACCTGCAAAGAAGCTGGTTCCTCTGCCGAAATAGCGTCGCTCACCGATCTTTCTGCAGCACCGCTCCGCTTCGCGTCAACGCGCTGCTGCACGGCGGGAGTATGTTCGCGACGGGCCCTTACAGTGAATAAACAGTGTAGTTGTGACAATCGTTAAAGTGTTCATATAGTGTTAATAGATAAAGACTATAGTTTAAAAATCGTGTGTGATGCCAGCGGGACAATAGAAAACGCCAATAACAGCCCTTAAAGGGTCTATATAGTAAGTAAATCATGTTTTAAATTGATGTTGTTTAATAGTTAAAGTCGTGTTTAGTGCCGGTAGTTTGATTTATAAAATGTTAAAATTATCACAGTTTCGGTGGGTAGTTTTATATTCACACAATGTACAACAATTTCGATTTTTGGTGTTTATAACGCTTAAATTATATTAAGGTGGGCTGAAATATACTTAGAAAAGTATTTAAACATATAGTAAACTCATATATAGTTATTTCTTTAATATTTGTAATTAGTAAACAAAGCAACATTGTTAGTTTTTTGTGTTTACATTTTTGTAACATAGTGTATCTCATTTGTTTTTAATAAAATTTAAATAACTTGGGTTTTATTGTATAGCCAAGACTGTAGCCTATCAGTTCCCAAAATAGTTATAGACCTAGGTCTTATAGTTTAATAGTTTTTCAGTGTCAAAGTGGAGGGAACCGACTGAGGCGACAGTTTTGGTCTAGATTTCGTATAGGTGCCTAACGGCGATGGGTAGGTTGTTGAGACGTATATCAATGGATAGGTAATTTAATTGCCTATCCGGAGATGTATGTCTCATCAACCTTAACCCTATAGGTTAATAGAAAAACACAGTTTTATATAAAATTTCTAGTTCCTAGGTTTTAGTCATAATTTAGGTACACTGTAAGTAATAAAATATAGTTCCTTTGTGTTTTATTTATAGCCAACACAGTCACCTATCGACCCCCATAATAGTCGTAGACCTAGGTCTTATAGTTTAGAAAATATTAGATATGAAAGTGGCGGGAACAGGAAAAAGTGACTGTGTTGGCCCAGTTTTTTATATAAAGGTGCCCTAAGGGCGAGGGTAAGGTTGATGAGGCATATGGCAATGGATAGGTGATCTAATTACCTATCCTGCGAGGTATGTCCCATCAACCTAACCCTAATAGTTTAATAGTTACACACAAAAATGTATGAAATTTATAGTGAAAAATAAACACGAAAAGTGCGAGGTTTCTGCGGCTCTCGTTTCGGTAAAGTTTGGAGGTACCTGACCGAGGCCGAAACAAGGCATAGTCGTAGCTAGCAGATAGCGGTCTACCAGCCTCTTCAAGCCTAGGGAACAATGGAGTGAGCAGAAACCTCAAGCCTACGGGTACCGGAAGTAGTGTGTTTTATTTAATCTCCCGATGTGAGGAATCGGCCCCACGGTCGCCATATAAGAAGTGGCCCTGCCGTCGCCGTGCGCAGTATGATAGAGTACCTGTAACGGACCACACGCATAGCAAGTATGCACGCCGCATAACTCTTCAGGATCCACCGACGTCATCATCATCACCTACCCACATAGAAGAATTCTTCAGCAACCTACGTGTACGCGAACCTACAGGTGCAGGGGCGTGAACGGCTCGTCGACGCCTATAGTATAGTGCTGTCTCTCTCTCGGAACATGGTAGTCGACGATAGACCGTCCGTCCGGTACAATTAGATACGTGTTAGTGAAAAGTTTCAAGTGTTCATACGAGAAATCGTCGCGCGAGACCGCGGCGCTCGTTACGGTAAAGTTTCGTCGTACCTGACCGACGCTATTCGATAAATGTAAAGTGGCGACATCTAAGTCTTTCTTAACTCGCTTACTTACTATCATCCTGTTTGTTTGTGTACGTACGTACTGTACTGTACTCTATTCGTTACGTTACTCTATATATTAAATTAAATTAAAATGGCAGACACAGCAGTAGCTACAGAATCCCCGGCTCCCGCTACACCGGCGAAGAAGCAGGCCAGACAAGCCGGCGGCGCGGCCGGTGCGAAGAAACCTAAAGCGAAGCCGACTCATCCTAAAACATCGGAGATGGTCAACAGCGCGATCAAGGAGATGAAGGAGCGCAGCGGTTCCTCGTTGCAGGCTATCAAGAAATATATAGCCGCCCAGTACAAGGTCGACGCCGAGAAACTCGCCCCGTTCATCAAGAAATACCTGAAGAGCGCCGTCGAATCCGGAGCCCTTATACAGACAAAGGGCAAGGGAGCATCGGGATCTTTCAAACTGGAGTCTAAATCTTCAGCCGCCAAGAAACCCGCCGGCACCGGAGCCGGAAAGGCCGGCGCCAAGGGAGCATCTACCGCGACCGCGGCGTCGAAGGCGAAGAAAGCTACCGCGTCCGCGGCCGGAGCCAAGACGAAGAAGGCCGCCGCCGCCGCGGCGGCCGCGTCTGCCGCTTCGGGTTCTCCGTCTAAGTCGAAGGCCTCCGCGGCCGCGTCCGCTAAGGACAAGAAGGCCGCCGCCGCCGCCAAGAAGAAGCCCGCCGCTAAGAAAGCCGCCGCGCCCGCTAAGGCAAAGGGAGGCGCCGCACCGAAGGCAAAGAAGACCGCCAAGCCGCCCACGAAGAAGCCAAAAGCGCCTAAACCTAAAAAGGCCGCCGCGACGCCGAAATCAAAACCCGCCGCGAAGAAAGCTTCCGCCGCTAAGAAGTAAATAAATTGACACGAGTGGTGAAAACAGCAGCGGAGCGAACACAAGCACAACATCAACAAGAACGTGACGTTGTCGGTGTGTGTGTGCGCGCGTGTGTTGTGATAATTATGCGTGCGCGCGCGCGTGCCTGCCTGCGCCTCCCTGTGCTTTGTGCGAAGTGTTGTTGTGAAGCAGAAAAATGAAATAATTATCTACTTTACATGGCACAGGCTACGTACAGCCAGGCAGCTAGCTAGCTAGCTAGCTATCTAAATCCACGAGTGTACGGTCGCTGGCGATGGGCGTTCGTTTGTGTTGCTTCGTTTCGCAACGCTCGCCTCGTCGTTCGTACGTGTACATACACTACATACCTGCCTACCTACGTAGTAGTTGGTTGGTTGGTTGGTGGTGGTTGTGTCCGTCGAACGCAAACCAAAAAGCCCTTTTCAGGGCTAACAAAAGTTCCATGTATAAGTTATTTAAATAACTATATAGTTTCTTATGTTCGAGAATGTCAAAGTCAATTATGGAACGAGTTCAAGTTGTAGGTGTTTATTGTAGACTGCAGCAAGCACAGTCATCATAACAGACGCGATAATAGGTAAGTATGTTACTAAAATAAATGAAAGTAAGTAAGTAAGTATAAATATTGAGATAGTTACTAGGTATCAAGTACGTAGGAGTAAGTAAGTAATATAGATAGACACACAATATCGATTACCTATGTACAATGATTGAGTAAAAATATTTAACTAACTAATCAAGTATGTACCTGTGTATGTAATGTACGTACGTACGTACAAGTAAGTATAGCTAGAAGGGTTATTTAGTTATACTATGATTGTAGCTGTTATCGTTATTGATCGAGACTATAGGTACCTACGTGCATGTTATGTATACAGTCTGTACGTACGTGTACGTAAGTGTAATGTAGGCCTGAACGTATGAGGAGTAAGATAAGTGTTAGTTGTTTGGTATGGTCTGTCTGTCTGTTTGTTTGTTGATCTGTTAGTTTAGTTGAGTAAGTTATAGCTGGTAGGTAGTATTTATAGTGAGAGGGAGAGGGTGTTATTAATTAAAAATAAGTAGCTGTGTAAATAAACTTAATTACGCGGGTACAATTGGTGTGACGGAAAGCGGCCTAGCTGGCGCTTTTTCGCCCGAAGGGCGAAAAACCGTCGCCCGCAAGGGCGACGGCTTATTTTTACCCCCCCCCCCCCCCCATTTACCCTTACCTCACCCCCTCTGACGCCCTCACATAATAGGAAAATCAATAATAAAACAATAAAAAATTATCAATTACTCATTATCATTAATTCAAAAATATCTCCATAAATAATATTAATTATTTGATACAAAAAAAAAAAAAAAAAAAATACACAAACAGACAAAAGTTCTCGCGCATGCGTAACGTAACACGAGAGTTAGCGCATTACCCCTCCCGCTAACGTAACTTTACCGCATAACATATATAGGGCTTTATAGACCACGAAGTGGGATCACTCGTCATTCGTACGTACAGCGACGCGCACGCGTTGTTGTATATTTCTTTTGTTGTGTGTGCTTGTAAGTTTTAATAAAACATGTCTGGTCGCGGTAAAGGCGGTAAGGTAAAGGGGAAGGCAAAGTCCCGCTCCAACCGCGCTGGTCTCCAGTTCCCCGTCGGACGTATACATAGACTGCTTCGCAACGGAAACTACGCCGAGCGTGTCGGTGCCGGAGCCCCTGTCTACTTAGCCGCCGTCATGGAGTACCTTGCTGCCGAGGTCCTCGAGTTGGCGGGTAACGCGGCGAGGGACAACAAGAAGACCAGGATCATTCCGCGTCATCTGCAGTTGGCCATCCGTAACGACGAGGAGTTGAACAAGCTGCTCTCGGGTGTGACCATCGCTCAAGGTGGTGTACTGCCTAACATTCAGGCCGTGCTACTGCCCAAGAAGACCGAAAAGAAAGCTTAAGCGCGCATCGTTACCGTTTCGCGCGCGCACAGAGCGCGTTCGGTGTGTGTGTGGTGAAGCGGTAGTGCAAGCGTATGTCGATATTATTCATGATGATACGTATGCATCGTTTTATGTGTGCGTGTATGTAAAATTGTGTTTTAAATGTCGATTAATGCGCTCTGCACTACTCTCTGCTCGTCGTTGTACCGACCAAACAAAAGGCCCTTTTCAGGGCCACAATATGATTCGTGTCGAAAATTATACAAGACCGTTTCTTAAGTGAGAGTCTCGTCTTTCACCATTCGTCCCGTCCCGTCACCGATGTTCGATGTCAACCTAATATAAAAGATATAATAATAATAATAATGGAGGTTCTAAAAAATGGTAAATTCGTTACGTTCTATAAACGTACGGTCTCTACCACCTATAAAAATGCGCTGTTCTTATTTGCATTCTTCTTATTTTCATAAATACATTATTAGGTAAGTTGTAGCCTAAAATAATAATTATGATACTAGTACATACCGTAGTAGTATATTATTCTACTAGGTACCTACTCCTCTACACAGATCATCATAATAATAATTGTCATACATTTATAATACAGGTACACAACACGTCATGTACTTACATAGTAAATAGGAAAATATAATTATAATGAACTCGCTCGTTTTAACTGGGTAAATAATTACGATGGAGGAGACAGATTAATTATGTAAGTAGGTACCTACCTACCTACCTACCTAGTTAGTTAGTTATTTAAATTAATCTAACATAATTTTTGTATTCACTAATAAATAATATAATTATTACATATTAAATACCTAACGTTATTAAGTAAGTACCACAGAGGTCCGTCCGAACATAATCACCCCCCCCTCTCTACCCTCCCCTCCCCTCTCTATCCTCCTCTCCCCCCTCCCCCCCTTCGCCCCGTCTCCCACCTCTCCCCGCGAACTCGATAAACTTCGCCACGATTGGTCCGACGCGGCGGTCGAGCAGGGTACGTCTGCCGCTAAGCTAAACAGTCGGCGTCGATAAATACGCGTTCACGAACTACCAATTTTTTATTCATACCACAGCCACGGCCGGACGTGTACGTACGCTCTGATTATTAATTCGTTTAACAACTTTTGTGTGTAAGCTACTCTTTTCGATATGCCGCCCAAGACTAGCGGAAAGGCCGCCAAGAAATCTGGCAAAGCCCAGAAGAATATATCGAAGACTGACAAGAAGAAGAAGAAGCACAAGAGGAAGGAGAGTTACGCCATCTACATCTACAAGGTCCTCAAGCAGGTGCACCCCGACACCGGTATCTCCAGTAAAGCCATGTCCATCATGAACTCCTTCGTGAACGACATCTTCGAGCGTATCGCCGCCGAGGCGTCGCGTCTCGCCCACTACAACAAGAGATCGACCATCACGTCCAGGGAGGTCCAGACATCGGTGAGACTCCTACTACCCGGGGAGCTCGCCAAGCACGCTGTCAGTGAAGGAACCAAGGCCGTCACCAAGTACACCAGCTCGAAGTGAGCGGTCGATTCGGTCGCCCGGTAGTCTCTCATACTACTACACTACGTGTGAAAGATCCGCCGGCGGGCGACTCATCCTCCTCATCAACGTCCATCCGAAGTCGTCTCGCCTGATGTTGGGGCGCGTTTGTGCTCTAGTGTGTTGTGTATATATACATGATATGTTTGTGTGTGCGACGTGTGCGTGTAATTGCTATAACACTGCTCGTGTATAGTTTTATGCGGATGACACGACACTACACCGCCTACATATATGTATATATTTATACTATTACCTAGACGCTCTCGCAGTACCTACACTCAGATCGTACGCGGCAAGCGGGTGGACGCTAAGAACAAAAGGCCCTTTTCAGGGCCACAAATTTATTCATGTGAAATATATAATATATATGTTCACGTTTCTTTGGGGTTGACGTCTTTATATTACGAAATCGATCAATGATCTAAGTAGTAATTATATTACACTTTACCGTCTGTATTCAATGTACCTACCTACTAACAGTAATAACTAACGTAACTCATCTATGAGTAAACTTGCGATATTAATAATGACATAGTAGGTGATAGATACACCACACCTAGTAGGTACATACATAGTTTTAACTTATATTTATTGGGTACACAACTTTTTCATTACTTATTGAATTAATGCGAAAATAATGATAGATACTGAACTAATAAAATTAAATATATATATATATATCTACATACCTAACTATAATACATAATCAATCAAATATGTAGTTAAATATTATAAGAAGTAGAAGTGTATGTTCGGCAAGTTAGACATCTTCGCGTTTATAATTATTTTCAATAATAATAATAAGTAGGTATATATTTTATCAGGTGTGTACATGTACCTACCTAAATTTATTATTAAACTAATATATATATATAGATAGATATATAAATATATTATAATTATACCTAGGTATATTTTGTTTTTTTCGACCCACACACACGCCATACAGCCAGCCGGCGTTCTCCGCAGAAAAGTTTATTCACGGTTAGGTTAGACGGCAAGAGGGCGCTTGCGAGCGCTCTCTGCTCCGTATTATTGGGTATAAAACGGAGCGAAATCGTCCCAGAGTTTTTATTCTCAATCGTTCGTTCGTACCGCGCGGACGTGTGATACGGAATATCTCTCTCTTGTTGTTTGTTTATTTTGTTTATATATTGCGTGCGTGCGTGCGTGCGTGACGTGATATAATAATGGCTCGTACAAAGCAGACCGCTCGTAAATCCACCGGTGGTAAGGCACCTAGGAAACAGCTCGCCACCAAGGCGGCGCGGAAGAGCGCACCGGCCACCGGCGGTGTCAAGAAGCCTCATCGTTACAGGCCCGGTACCGTAGCCCTTCGTGAGATTCGTCGTTACCAGAAGAGTACAGAACTGTTGATCCGCAAGTTGCCTTTCCAACGTTTAGTGCGTGAGATCGCTCAAGACTTCAAGACCGATCTTAGATTCCAGAGCTCCGCTGTTATGGCGCTGCAGGAAGCCAGCGAGGCGTATCTCGTCGGTCTCTTCGAAGACACCAACCTGTGCGCCATTCACGCCAAGCGCGTCACCATTATGCCTAAGGATATACAGTTGGCGCGCAGAATTAGAGGCGAACGCGCCTAAAAATGCATGCACATAGATTGTCTGTGTGCATGTGCTTCGTGTGTGTACCGACGTTGGCACCGCAACATAATATACAAGTTGCACGCTTACGTTCGGGATAACAAGAGGTTTCTCGACGACAACAACAAAAAGGCCCTTTTCAGGGCCACACATGTTTCATATATTATAATAGTATAATATGTTTCTTTTGTCGAGATGTCATACCCGCTACTACTACTATTACTATGATAATAAATTAAATTATACTTGAATATATCATAATCAACCTTAACGATGATATAATATAACGTGCCTATACAATTTAATACTATAATTATAAAGAATTACCTTACACTTACATAGATAGGTCTCTAATTATAATTATTATAAGTACATAAGTAACCATAGCTGCATTAGAGATTCCACTGCATTTAAAATATTTATTTACTATACAGACAGACCTACATTTACAATAATTATAATAAAATGTGTACATATGTACATACATAAACATTTCATAAAAATAAATCTAGTCTAGTAAATTAATAAATTGTAGTAAAATCGAGGAAAAGATGGCGCTGTAATCGCGTTTCCCCCCGTCCCCGCGCACCCACCTCGCTTCGGTCTCGGTGCGAACCCGTGCGCAGTGTATAAATAGGCTGCAAACCACTGTTTTTTAAACGATACCACGTTGAGCTGTCGTTGCGTGCGGTCGCTTGTGCTTGCGCTCGTTGCCGCTCGTAATTGCACTTTGCGTATTTTTTCGATTTCTTCGTTTTGTTTTGCGCGGCGTGTCGTGTCTATTTATAGATACGCATACGCCGCGTAAACGGACGCGGATACTCTCTGCATACATCTTGTCCTTTTTAGGACATTGGTGTACGCCTCACCGAAGTCGGCAGCCGAACACGTCTTTTTTAAGACGGCGATCGGTGTTTGTCGCATTCTTCTGTTAAGAGACGTCATTGCAAATCCACAGTTGCATTAATTTGTTATTGTGGTACTCGGTGGATACCTTACGGTGCCAACGAAGCCGAGTGGGTGTTGCCCCACACACCCGCCCCGTCCCTTCAGGACAGGGCAGTCAGTTGGACGGGCTCGGATCAGTTGGCCTTGGGGGATCTCCTAGTCAACCCCGAGTATCGCCTCCTTCCCACCCTACCCTATCCCTATCACTCCCATTCGTGGTTACTGTTTGGGTGGCAGCCTCGGCTTGTCACTCTCTGTAGCCACGCAGTTAGGGAACTCGCTGCACAATAAGACTGGCAGCGAGTCTTACAAGCTTAGGGCACACCGATAGGCCTCACCTCTCTGCCTACACCCGGCAGAGAGACCACATTTCACACACCCCCGGGTTAGTCCCACCTGGGGTTGTAGTTAGGCCATTAGGCCCGTTAGGACACGATTGCCGGGAGTTTCTTGCGGATTCTTCTCCCGGTTTCGTGACGCGCAACGAATCCGCCAGGTAGGTTCAACATGTCTACTCCCGTAGCCATGCTAGAGCGTGCCTTGAGCCCCTTCTTCAAAGGAGGCTCGGTGAGTATGGAGGAGCTTTCGAGCTTCCTCATAGCCGCCGCCTCAGATCCCCTATTAGTGAGCAAGTATGCTCAACGCTTTCCAAGCGTTTTCGCGTCTTCCTCGCCCGCGCTTCTCGCCCCTCAGGCACCCGCGCCCGCATCGTCATCGTCTTCGTCACCCGCACCCCGCGCCCCTCAGGCAACCGCGCCTTCCGCGCCGCTGGCCCCTCAGGCACCCGCCCCCTCCGCACCCCGCGCCGCTAAGTCACCCGCCCCCTCCACCTTTCACGCCACTTTGGCGTCCGCGTCCCCCGCCCCTCAGGCTCCCGCCCCCTTCACCCCCGCGCCTACCTTTAAGGCCAAACTTGTGCACCCGGCACCCCCCGCCCCTAAGGCTCAGCGCGCGCCCCGCGCGTCCCCCTCTCGCCGCGTCTCGCCTTCTCGCCGCGTTCCGTCGTCGCGCTCCGACTCCCCCGCGCCTCCCCCTCGCGTCTCGCGATCGAAGTCGCGTAGCCCGGTGAGGCCGGCCTCACCGGGATCGGATTCGGATCGCGCGCTCGGTCCACCGCCGCCCGTAGTTCACCACCCCGCCGCTGTCGCTCACTTCGCTATGTACGAAGTAGACCCACCCGTCCCGGACAGTGAGATGTTGTCCTCCGCGTCGGAGGACGCTATTACTGAGTCCTCCTCCTCTTCGGAGTCTTCCTCCGCCGACGACTTTACGGTCGTTGGTAAGAAGAGGTCGAGGAAAGTTAAAGCCAAGGCCCCTCAGGCTAAGGCTGCCAAGACCGATGTCCCTTTAGCGTCTATCTCCACTTCCGCGCCCGCTTCCACGGACGCGTCCCACCCTCCCGCCCCTCAGGCATCCGAGGGATCTTCGCCCTCTTCGGCCCAGAAGGGTCCGAAAAAGACCACCCCGCCCCCTATCATCCTTCACGAGAAGGGTAAGTGGACAGAAGTGTCCGCGTGGTGCAACGAGCACCGCGTTACCTATTCCAACGCCCGCGCCGTCATGGACGGCATACGCATCTCAGTCCCGACTGTGGGTGACTTCAGGTCACTCACAAAGATGCTGCAGGAGAGAGCCCTGCAGTATCACACTTTCACCCTGCCCGAGGAGACGGTCCTTCGGGCAGTCATCAAGAACGTTCCTGCCGAAATCTCCGCTCAGGAGATCCTCGGCGACCTTCGCGCGCAGGATATACCTGCCCTCGAAGTGCACAGGATGCACCGCGCGACGGGACGTGTACCTTACAACATGGTGTTGGTGGTCGCGGAGAAATCCGTTGCCACCACGCGCAGGCTCTTCAACCTTCGTACTATCTGCCGACTTTCCGGTATCTCAGTGGAACCGCCCCACAAGAATAGTGCCCCCTCTCAGTGCCATCGGTGCCAACTGTACGGGCACTCTCAACGAAACTGTTTCGCGCGGCCCAGGTGCGTCAAGTGCCTCGGCGATCACGCGACAGCGGCCTGTTCTAGACCAAAAGACACCGCGCAGTGTTCGGAGCCCCCGAGCTGCGTGTTGTGCGGTGCTCAAGGGCATCCCGCGAACTATCGCGGGTGCCCGAAGGCACCGAAGTCCAAGCCTAAACCCAAGGCACCCACGTCCAAGGCGGCTAAGCGCACCCCGGCCCGTGCGCCCGCCCCTGTCGCCTCTCACTCTCACACTCCCGCCCCTGTCCCTGTTTCTGCCGAAACTCGGCTCAGCCCCCAGAGGCCTTCGTGCTGGAATCAGCTCCAGCATCAGAGAGCATTCCCTGCCCTCGCCCCTCAGGCAAGGCCCCCGCCTCCGTTGATGGACCTCCCCATCGCTCCACCCCCAGGCTTCCGCCCTCTGAGGCAGACTCCCCCGCATGAGGCCCTTTTGGCCCAGGCGGGCGCACTCCCCGCGTCCATCCGCGACGATCTCGCAGCCTCCATCCGTCTAGCGACCACCATCGACTTCGGTCGTATTCATCAAATGGCGGTCAAAATCCGAGCGTGCAGGGCCACGGACCCTGACACCATCCTCGATATCTACAGGGAGTTCGGCGATCAGATCGCCGCTCTCCGCGCTATCCACGCCGGTTATTAATGGCGGTCCCGAGCGCGAAATCCAAACCCCGACAAATCCGAGTAGGGTTCTTCAACGCTAGAGGCGTTAAACATCAACGAGATGAGATCGCGAGTTTTCTCCGAGACCATCAAGTAGACGTATTTCTTGTACAGGAGACTTTCCTTAAACCATCTGTTAGGAATCCCAACATCGCGAACTACGCCCTGGTCCGCAATGACCGCACTCGAGCTCCACTCGGTGGTACGCTCATTTACTACAAACGGTCCCTGTACTGCACTCCTACGGACCCGCCCCCTCTTTCGCACATGGAGGTTTCAATCTGTCGGCTAGGTATGTCTGGGCATAGGCCCTTATTCATAGTATCGGCATACGTGCCTCCGACCAACCAGACGGCCGACTTGCGGCCGGACCTGGAAGCCCTCTTCGCACTGGGTGACTCCGTCCTTCTGGCGGGCGATCTCAATGCGAAACACGAGGCATGGAACTGCCGCGTGCGTAATCCACGCGGTAGACGCCTAGAAGTCCTATCCTCTTCGTTAGTTTTTGACGTCATCGCTCCGATGACTCCGACTCACTTCCCCGATTTAGTTACGCAAAACCCGGACGTTCTCGACGTGGCCCTCTTGAAAGGCGTCAGCCTCGCGCTCCGCTCGATAGAGGTGGTACAAGAGCTCGATTCCGACCACAGACCAGTGATCATGTCCCTCGGCTCGCGGATAGGTTCCCCTGACGCTGGTCAGCCCACTCCCACCAAGGTGATCACGGATTGGTCTAAGCTTGGGGCCCGCCTCAAGTCGACCAAGTCGTCTCACCTCGATGGCATACCCGATCACCTAGCGTCTCCCGCTGACGCTCTAGGCGCGATCGACTCCCTCACTGAGCACGTGCAGTCTACGGTGAACGAGTGTTCTCGGTCGGTACCTGTGACCGATGACTCTCGCTTCCTACTTCCGGACGATGTACGCGACTTGCTGAGGGAGAAGAACGCTTCCATCCGCGCTTACGATTCCTTCCCATGTGAAGCCAACCGCGCTCGTATGCGTTCCTTGCAGCGTGCTGTAAAGAAACGCATACGAGAGGTTCGGGAGGCCAACTGGGACAGCTTCCTTAGTGATCTTAGACCGAACCATCAGGCTTTTTGGAAACTTCAACGCAAGCTCCGGAGCTGCAGCGAAGCCACGACTCCCCCGCTGAATCGTCCGAATCAGAGCGTCGCCTTTGATGACGACGAGAAGGCGGAATGCCTCGCCGACAGTCTTGAGGCCCAGTGCACTCCCAGCGCCCTTCCGGTCGACCAAGCCCACCTCGCGAGAGTTAACGCCGAAATCGAACGTAGGGCTTCTGTCCCTCCCGTCGAGGATCCGGAACATCCTCTCCCTCCCGTCACCGTTGACGAAGTACGATCCCTGATCAAGGATTTGAACCCTCGTAAAGCCCCCGGCTCAGACGGCATCACTTCCAGAGTGATCAAGCTCTTCCCTCCCCCCCTAGTTATCTTATTGACCTGCATCTTCAATGCGGCTCTAAGTAATAACCTCTTCCCGCAAAGGTGGAAAGAGGCGATAGTTATCGGCATTCCCAAACCGGGTAAACCCAAGTCTGAGCCGACTAGTTACCGCCCCATCAGTTTACTCAAGGTTCTTGGGAAACTGTACGAGCGCATAATTTATTCCCGTCTAATGGACTATGCCGAGTCCAGGAGTCTCATTCCTGACGAGCAGTTCGGTTTTCGAACCGAACACTCGTGTGTGCAGCAAGTCCACCGCATTGTCGAGCATGTCAGCGCTGGCTTTCAGCGCGGGCATCTCACAGGCATGCTGCTGTTCGATGTCGCGAAAGCCTTCGACAAGGTCTGGCACGATGGCTTGATCTTCAAGCTGTACCAGCTGGAGGTGCCGGACCGTCTCGTGCACATCATACGAGACTTTCTGTCGAACCGTACCTTTCGCTATCGCGTCGAGGGGACGTTATCGTCGCCTCACCCGATTCGCGCCGGTGTCCCGCAGGGCTCGGTGCTCTCTCCGCTCCTCTTCTCGCTGTACACTAGCGATATCCCCAAAGGTGGCACTTCCCAGATAGCTTTATATGCCGATGATACGGCCATTCTATACTCGGGCCGTCTGCCCGAGAGCATAGGACGTCACCTCCAGATCGCGGTCAACGCCCTCGGGCAATGGTTCGCGAAATGGAGGATCGAAGTCAACCCCTCTAAGAGCGCAGCCGTACTGTTTTGTAAGAAACGTATAGCACCCGCGCCTCCTCCCCCTATCACCCTTTTCGGCGAACCAATCCCTTGGGAGCGGCAAGCCAAATACCTGGGAATAATCCTTGATCGAAAACTCACGTTTATAGAGCACCTTCGGAAGGTCCGCTCTCGCGCCGCGTTCGCCCTATACCGTCTTCATAGTATTCTAAACGTGCATAGTAAACTATCACTTACTTGTAAGCTGAGAATTTACACAATGTGCGTGAGGCCTATTATGACCTATGGCAGTGTCGTGTTCGCACACCTGTCCGACAGTCGTCTCCGTAGGATGCAAACCCTTCAGAATCGCTTCTTACGCAGGGCCACGGGAGCCCCGTGGTTCGTGCGTAATTCGCAGCTTCACTGCGACCTCAAACTGCCGACCATCAAACAGTTTATGAAACGCGCGTCCGTTAGATTCTTCGATTCCGCCGAATCGCATAGGAACCCCCTCATCGTGGCCGCGTCCCGATACCGACCCTCCGCCATCTCGCGCACTAGGCGCCCAAGGCACGCTCTAACTTATCCCGATGATAGCATTACGCTCCTTCAGGAGGCCTTCAGCCTCACTCAAACTAGCACCACTGCACAAAACCGCCGCCGACACTATCGTGTCCGTCCTCGCCGTCCTCGGCGAGGCCCGTCGCGAGTAGATAATAATAATATAAGTAACGTAACGTAACGTTGCCCTCCCGTCCCTAGCGAATACCGGTCCGAGAGCCGGTCAAACTAGTTTATAAAAGTCCCTAAATAATCAAATCATTGATCCAGCTATCCCTTGCTTTTTGTTTATTTTTTCGATTGCTAGCAACGATCTAAGTCGAGGTCCGAGTCCCGCAGGGGGCGCCCTTAGCTGTCGTTGCTAGCGCAAATTCTTTAATTTGCTCCTGGCTGGAGGCGTTTTTATAGTCTCGCCAACTTAGTCCGGTGAAGCAGTGAAAGCCTCCCTCGAGGCTAACTGCGGCAGTCCTTTTCAAAAAAAAAAAAAAAAAAAAAAAAAACTGTTTTTTAAACAGTCCGCCGTCAGCGCTGGAGCTGAGTTGAACGTGTGTTTCGTGTCAATTTTAAGAGAAACCAACCAAGAAGATGACCGGTCGCGGTAAGGGAGGAAAGGGATTGGGGAAAGGAGGAGCGAAGCGTCACAGGAAAGTACTTCGTGATAACATCCAGGGTATCACGAAGCCTGCAATTCGTCGTCTGGCGCGCAGAGGCGGCGTGAAACGTATCTCCGGTCTGATCTACGAAGAGACCCGCGGTGTACTTAAAGTGTTCCTCGAGAACGTCATCCGTGACGCTGTAACTTACACAGAGCACGCCAAGAGGAAGACGGTCACCGCCATGGATGTCGTGTACGCTCTGAAGCGTCAGGGACGCACCCTGTACGGTTTCGGCGGTTAGACGACCAACGACAGCATCGGGTTGTTGCGTCGTGGCGAGTGTGTTGTGTGATCTCGGCGGCGGCAGCACAGCAACGCTACGGAATATATACGTGTCGTCGTGTGCGTTCATTTGTTTATGTGCTCATCGTTACATTACCTATCCGACACCGGTCCGCTGCATCGACAACTACTACTACTGCTGCTGCTGCTCTGCTGATGCCGCTGTATCTTCTTCACTACTAGCTACGACGAGAGTGCCGCTCTATACGTATAATATACGCCATTCATTCAATGAGTGTATACAACTACGATAGATGCTCACGCGCTCAAATAAAAAGGCCCTTTTCAGGGCCGCATATGATTCTATGATATTTTAAAAAGTTTCTTTTGAGGATTCGTCTCTATCTATATAATAATAATAATAATAGGTTATAATAGATACACCTACACACAAGTAGTATTTATACTTAAGGGTAGATAAATAAAAAAAAAATACCCAGTTAGGTATGTACATACATGGATTATCTTAGCTCTCGTACCTTTCTACGTGAACTATGAAAGTAGTAGTTAGTTTAGTATACTTGCACGCTTTTTCATTTTATTTATTTATTTATTTATTTATTTACTTACTTACTTACCTACCTACCTACCTACCTAGTTAGTTAACAAATTAATAATGTAGTAATTAATTTACAACCTCTTAAAATATTATATCTTTCGTACATAATATCGTATTAATATGACATAGGTAGATAGGGGTACATAATAATAAATTATAATGAGACTTCATAGTATGTTAGGTAGAAAATTACATGGTACCTAATAATTATTAACTAGATAGGTAAGGTACCTATGTAAGGTAGGAGGTACCTGACCTACCTATATTTTTATAAAACGAATTTACGTGCACCGTGCACGATTCGAATGCTCTACTGCATTATACCTACTTAAGATTCGTATTATTCCTGTTAGTTGTAGGCTGTACACTATACTTACTTATTATATCGTTGCGAGTGTGTTCGTGTGTACTTTCTGTTTTAGTAGCTGTATAATTATTAATTATTGTCGAAAAAATTAATTATTTTAAATTTATTACAAATAATAATTCATATTATAATGATACATTATAATTATTTCAATCACACGACACACCAAACGGCCGAAGCGCGAACCTTCGGTCGTCGGTGTCGTTCAGTTCACTCACTGTGGTCTAACGCAGGTCGTCGTAGCGTAGACTGTATCCAAAAGTCTTAGTTCTTTTTTATTTATCATACAAATTGGCTAAAATATTATTTTATGGTAGTGTACCCCTAAATTTATTTTTTTATTATGAAACGAACTGCACTTTACACACGCCTCTCTGTCCTGGACCGAGTCTTCCCTCGTTAGGCTCGCGACCGGTCGGGTGTTTTACGACGGTTCACTTTTAGGTCGATAATTATCCACTCCAACGATCGAATATCGACGAAATCCTGTCACCTTAAATCTTCGATATCTTCGTCGTTGACGCGTCGACCTCGACGCTCGATTACTTATATATTTATATTATAAAAACGAATTTTGAACGAGACCCGAGGTACTAGGAGTTAGCGGTCGCCGTTTTAAATCGACACACGCTCGAACGCGAATTTCCCGCACCTCCGCGAACGACGTATTATAATGGTCAACTTCATGACCCATCCGATCCCGTCCGAATATATAATCATTTTATATGTTTAACATAATAAAAAAATATTTTATTAGATACGTGTTAGTGAAAAGTTTCAAGTGTTCATACGAGAAATCGTCGCGCGAGACCGCGGCGCTCGTTACGGTAAAGTTTCGTCGTACCTGACCGACGCTATTCGATAAATGTAAAGTGGCGACATCTAAGTCTTTCTTAACTCGCTTACTTACTATCATCCTGTTTGTTTGTGTACGTACGTACTGTACTGTACTCTATTCGTTACGTTACTCTATATATTAAATTAAATTAAAATGGCAGACACAGCAGTAGCTACAGAATCCCCGGCTCCCGCTACACCGGCGAAGAAGCAGGCCAGACAAGCCGGCGGCGCGGCCGGTGCGAAGAAACCTAAAGCGAAGCCGACTCATCCTAAAACATCGGAGATGGTCAACAGCGCGATCAAGGAGATGAAGGAGCGCAGCGGTTCCTCGTTGCAGGCTATCAAGAAATATATAGCCGCCCAGTACAAGGTCGACGCCGAGAAACTCGCCCCGTTCATCAAGAAATACCTGAAGAGCGCCGTCGAATCCGGAGCCCTTATACAGACAAAGGGCAAGGGAGCATCGGGATCTTTCAAACTGGAGTCTAAATCTTCAGCCGCCAAGAAACCCGCCGGCACCGGAGCCGGAAAGGCCGGCGCCAAGGGAGCATCTACCGCGACCGCGGCGTCGAAGGCGAAGAAAGCTACCGCGTCCGCGGCCGGAGCCAAGACGAAGAAGGCCGCCGCCGCCGCGGCGGCCGCGTCTGCCGCTTCGGGTTCTCCGTCTAAGTCGAAGGCCTCCGCGGCCGCGTCCGCTAAGGACAAGAAGGCCGCCGCCGCCGCCAAGAAGAAGCCCGCCGCTAAGAAAGCCGCCGCGCCCGCTAAGGCAAAGGGAGGCGCCGCACCGAAGGCAAAGAAGACCGCCAAGCCGCCCACGAAGAAGCCAAAAGCGCCTAAACCTAAAAAGGCCGCCGCGACGCCGAAATCAAAACCCGCCGCGAAGAAAGCTTCCGCCGCTAAGAAGTAAATAAATTGACACGAGTGGTGAAAACAGCAGCGGAGCGAACACAAGCACAACATCAACAAGAACGTGACGTTGTCGGTGTGTGTGTGCGCGCGTGTGTTGTGATAATTATGCGTGCGCGCGCGCGTGCCTGCCTGCGCCTCCCTGTGCTTTGTGCGAAGTGTTGTTGTGAAGCAGAAAAATGAAATAATTATCTACTTTACATGGCACAGGCTACGTACAGCCAGGCAGCTAGCTAGCTAGCTAGCTATCTAAATCCACGAGTGTACGGTCGCTGGCGATGGGCGTTCGTTTGTGTTGCTTCGTTTCGCAACGCTCGCCTCGTCGTTCGTACGTGTACATACACTACATACCTGCCTACCTACGTAGTAGTTGGTTGGTTGGTTGGTGGTGGTTGTGTCCGTCGAACGCAAACCAAAAAGCCCTTTTCAGGGCTAACAAAAGTTCCATGTATAAGTTATTTAAATAACTATATAGTTTCTTATGTTCGAGAATGTCAAAGTCAATTATGGAACGAGTTCAAGTTGTAGGTGTTTATTGTAGACTGCAGCAAGCACAGTCATCATAACAGACGCGATAATAGGTAAGTATGTTACTAAAATAAATGAAAGTAAGTAAGTAAGTATAAATATTGAGATAGTTACTAGGTATCAAGTACGTAGGAGTAAGTAAGTAATATAGATAGACACACAATATCGATTACCTATGTACAATGATTGAGTAAAAATATTTAACTAACTAATCAAGTATGTACCTGTGTATGTAATGTACGTACGTACGTACAAGTAAGTATAGCTAGAAGGGTTATTTAGTTATACTATGATTGTAGCTGTTATCGTTATTGATCGAGACTATAGGTACCTACGTGCATGTTATGTATACAGTCTGTACGTACGTGTACGTAAGTGTAATGTAGGCCTGAACGTATGAGGAGTAAGATAAGTGTTAGTTGTTTGGTATGGTCTGTCTGTCTGTTTGTTTGTTGATCTGTTAGTTTAGTTGAGTAAGTTATAGCTGGTAGGTAGTATTTATAGTGAGAGGGAGAGGGTGTTATTAATTAAAAATAAGTAGCTGTGTAAATAAACTTAATTACGCGGGTACAATTGGTGTGACGGAAAGCGGCCTAGCTGGCGCTTTTTCGCCCGAAGGGCGAAAAACCGTCGCCCGCAAGGGCGACGGCTTATTTTTACCCCCCCCCCCCCCCCCATTTACCCTTACCTCACCCCCTCTGACGCCCTCACATAATAGGAAAATCAATAATAAAACAATAAAAAATTATCAATTACTCATTATCATTAATTCAAAAATATCTCCATAAATAATATTAATTATTTGATACAAAAAAAAAAAAAAAAAAAATACACAAACAGACAAAAGTTCTCGCGCATGCGTAACGTAACACGAGAGTTAGCGCATTACCCCTCCCGCTAACGTAACTTTACCGCATAACATATATAGGGCTTTATAGACCACGAAGTGGGATCACTCGTCATTCGTACGTACAGCGACGCGCACGCGTTGTTGTATATTTCTTTTGTTGTGTGTGCTTGTAAGTTTTAATAAAACATGTCTGGTCGCGGTAAAGGCGGTAAGGTAAAGGGGAAGGCAAAGTCCCGCTCCAACCGCGCTGGTCTCCAGTTCCCCGTCGGACGTATACATAGACTGCTTCGCAACGGAAACTACGCCGAGCGTGTCGGTGCCGGAGCCCCTGTCTACTTAGCCGCCGTCATGGAGTACCTTGCTGCCGAGGTCCTCGAGTTGGCGGGTAACGCGGCGAGGGACAACAAGAAGACCAGGATCATTCCGCGTCATCTGCAGTTGGCCATCCGTAACGACGAGGAGTTGAACAAGCTGCTCTCGGGTGTGACCATCGCTCAAGGTGGTGTACTGCCTAACATTCAGGCCGTGCTACTGCCCAAGAAGACCGAAAAGAAAGCTTAAGCGCGCATCGTTACCGTTTCGCGCGCGCACAGAGCGCGTTCGGTGTGTGTGTGGTGAAGCGGTAGTGCAAGCGTATGTCGATATTATTCATGATGATACGTATGCATCGTTTTATGTGTGCGTGTATGTAAAATTGTGTTTTAAATGTCGATTAATGCGCTCTGCACTACTCTCTGCTCGTCGTTGTACCGACCAAACAAAAGGCCCTTTTCAGGGCCACAATATGATTCGTGTCGAAAATTATACAAGACCGTTTCTTAAGTGAGAGTCTCGTCTTTCACCATTCGTCCCGTCCCGTCACCGATGTTCGATGTCAACCTAATATAAAAGATATAATAATAATAATAATGGAGGTTCTAAAAAATGGTAAATTCGTTACGTTCTATAAACGTACGGTCTCTACCACCTATAAAAATGCGCTGTTCTTATTTGCATTCTTCTTATTTTCATAAATACATTATTAGGTAAGTTGTAGCCTAAAATAATAATTATGATACTAGTACATACCGTAGTAGTATATTATTCTACTAGGTACCTACTCCTCTACACAGATCATCATAATAATAATTGTCATACATTTATAATACAGGTACACAACACGTCATGTACTTACATAGTAAATAGGAAAATATAATTATAATGAACTCGCTCGTTTTAACTGGGTAAATAATTACGATGGAGGAGACAGATTAATTATGTAAGTAGGTACCTACCTACCTACCTACCTAGTTAGTTAGTTATTTAAATTAATCTAACATAATTTTTGTATTCACTAATAAATAATATAATTATTACATATTAAATACCTAACGTTATTAAGTAAGTACCACAGAGGTCCGTCCGAACATAATCACCCCCCCCTCTCTACCCTCCCCTCCCCTCTCTATCCTCCTCTCCCCCCTCCCCCCCTTCGCCCCGTCTCCCACCTCTCCCCGCGAACTCGATAAACTTCGCCACGATTGGTCCGACGCGGCGGTCGAGCAGGGTACGTCTGCCGCTAAGCTAAACAGTCGGCGTCGATAAATACGCGTTCACGAACTACCAATTTTTTATTCATACCACAGCCACGGCCGGACGTGTACGTACGCTCTGATTATTAATTCGTTTAACAACTTTTGTGTGTAAGCTACTCTTTTCGATATGCCGCCCAAGACTAGCGGAAAGGCCGCCAAGAAATCTGGCAAAGCCCAGAAGAATATATCGAAGACTGACAAGAAGAAGAAGAAGCACAAGAGGAAGGAGAGTTACGCCATCTACATCTACAAGGTCCTCAAGCAGGTGCACCCCGACACCGGTATCTCCAGTAAAGCCATGTCCATCATGAACTCCTTCGTGAACGACATCTTCGAGCGTATCGCCGCCGAGGCGTCGCGTCTCGCCCACTACAACAAGAGATCGACCATCACGTCCAGGGAGGTCCAGACATCGGTGAGACTCCTACTACCCGGGGAGCTCGCCAAGCACGCTGTCAGTGAAGGAACCAAGGCCGTCACCAAGTACACCAGCTCGAAGTGAGCGGTCGATTCGGTCGCCCGGTAGTCTCTCATACTACTACACTACGTGTGAAAGATCCGCCGGCGGGCGACTCATCCTCCTCATCAACGTCCATCCGAAGTCGTCTCGCCTGATGTTGGGGCGCGTTTGTGCTCTAGTGTGTTGTGTATATATACATGATATGTTTGTGTGTGCGACGTGTGCGTGTAATTGCTATAACACTGCTCGTGTATAGTTTTATGCGGATGACACGACACTACACCGCCTACATATATGTATATATTTATACTATTACCTAGACGCTCTCGCAGTACCTACACTCAGATCGTACGCGGCAAGCGGGTGGACGCTAAGAACAAAAGGCCCTTTTCAGGGCCACAAATTTATTCATGTGAAATATATAATATATATGTTCACGTTTCTTTGGGGTTGACGTCTTTATATTACGAAATCGATCAATGATCTAAGTAGTAATTATATTACACTTTACCGTCTGTATTCAATGTACCTACCTACTAACAGTAATAACTAACGTAACTCATCTATGAGTAAACTTGCGATATTAATAATGACATAGTAGGTGATAGATACACCACACCTAGTAGGTACATACATAGTTTTAACTTATATTTATTGGGTACACAACTTTTTCATTACTTATTGAATTAATGCGAAAATAATGATAGATACTGAACTAATAAAATTAAATATATATATATATATCTACATACCTAACTATAATACATAATCAATCAAATATGTAGTTAAATATTATAAGAAGTAGAAGTGTATGTTCGGCAAGTTAGACATCTTCGCGTTTATAATTATTTTCAATAATAATAATAAGTAGGTATATATTTTATCAGGTGTGTACATGTACCTACCTAAATTTATTATTAAACTAATATATATATATAGATAGATATATAAATATATTATAATTATACCTAGGTATATTTTGTTTTTTTCGACCCACACACACGCCATACAGCCAGCCGGCGTTCTCCGCAGAAAAGTTTATTCACGGTTAGGTTAGACGGCAAGAGGGCGCTTGCGAGCGCTCTCTGCTCCGTATTATTGGGTATAAAACGGAGCGAAATCGTCCCAGAGTTTTTATTCTCAATCGTTCGTTCGTACCGCGCGGACGTGTGATACGGAATATCTCTCTCTTGTTGTTTGTTTATTTTGTTTATATATTGCGTGCGTGCGTGCGTGCGTGACGTGATATAATAATGGCTCGTACAAAGCAGACCGCTCGTAAATCCACCGGTGGTAAGGCACCTAGGAAACAGCTCGCCACCAAGGCGGCGCGGAAGAGCGCACCGGCCACCGGCGGTGTCAAGAAGCCTCATCGTTACAGGCCCGGTACCGTAGCCCTTCGTGAGATTCGTCGTTACCAGAAGAGTACAGAACTGTTGATCCGCAAGTTGCCTTTCCAACGTTTAGTGCGTGAGATCGCTCAAGACTTCAAGACCGATCTTAGATTCCAGAGCTCCGCTGTTATGGCGCTGCAGGAAGCCAGCGAGGCGTATCTCGTCGGTCTCTTCGAAGACACCAACCTGTGCGCCATTCACGCCAAGCGCGTCACCATTATGCCTAAGGATATACAGTTGGCGCGCAGAATTAGAGGCGAACGCGCCTAAAAATGCATGCACATAGATTGTCTGTGTGCATGTGCTTCGTGTGTGTACCGACGTTGGCACCGCAACATAATATACAAGTTGCACGCTTACGTTCGGGATAACAAGAGGTTTCTCGACGACAACAACAAAAAGGCCCTTTTCAGGGCCACACATGTTTCATATATTATAATAGTATAATATGTTTCTTTTGTCGAGATGTCATACCCGCTACTACTACTATTACTATGATAATAAATTAAATTATACTTGAATATATCATAATCAACCTTAACGATGATATAATATAACGTGCCTATACAATTTAATACTATAATTATAAAGAATTACCTTACACTTACATAGATAGGTCTCTAATTATAATTATTATAAGTACATAAGTAACCATAGCTGCATTAGAGATTCCACTGCATTTAAAATATTTATTTACTATACAGACAGACCTACATTTACAATAATTATAATAAAATGTGTACATATGTACATACATAAACATTTCATAAAAATAAATCTAGTCTAGTAAATTAATAAATTGTAGTAAAATCGAGGAAAAGATGGCGCTGTAATCGCGTTTCCCCCCGTCCCCGCGCACCCACCTCGCTTCGGTCTCGGTGCGAACCCGTGCGCAGTGTATAAATAGGCTGCAAACCACTGTTTTTTAAACAGTCCGCCGTCAGCGCTGGAGCTGAGTTGAACGTGTGTTTCGTGTCAATTTTAAGAGAAACCAACCAAGAAGATGACCGGTCGCGGTAAGGGAGGAAAGGGATTGGGGAAAGGAGGAGCGAAGCGTCACAGGAAAGTACTTCGTGATAACATCCAGGGTATCACGAAGCCTGCAATTCGTCGTCTGGCGCGCAGAGGCGGCGTGAAACGTATCTCCGGTCTGATCTACGAAGAGACCCGCGGTGTACTTAAAGTGTTCCTCGAGAACGTCATCCGTGACGCTGTAACTTACACAGAGCACGCCAAGAGGAAGACGGTCACCGCCATGGATGTCGTGTACGCTCTGAAGCGTCAGGGACGCACCCTGTACGGTTTCGGCGGTTAGACGACCAACGACAGCATCGGGTTGTTGCGTCGTGGCGAGTGTGTTGTGTGATCTCGGCGGCGGCAGCACAGCAACGCTACGGAATATATACGTGTCGTCGTGTGCGTTCATTTGTTTATGTGCTCATCGTTACATTACCTATCCGACACCGGTCCGCTGCATCGACAACTACTACTACTGCTGCTGCTGCTCTGCTGATGCCGCTGTATCTTCTTCACTACTAGCTACGACGAGAGTGCCGCTCTATACGTATAATATACGCCATTCATTCAATGAGTGTATACAACTACGATAGATGCTCACGCGCTCAAATAAAAAGGCCCTTTTCAGGGCCGCATATGATTCTATGATATTTTAAAAAGTTTCTTTTGAGGATTCGTCTCTATCTATATAATAATAATAATAATAGGTTATAATAGATACACCTACACACAAGTAGTATTTATACTTAAGGGTAGATAAATAAAAAAAAAATACCCAGTTAGGTATGTACATACATGGATTATCTTAGCTCTCGTACCTTTCTACGTGAACTATGAAAGTAGTAGTTAGTTTAGTATACTTGCACGCTTTTTCATTTTATTTATTTATTTATTTATTTATTTACTTACTTACTTACCTACCTACCTACCTACCTAGTTAGTTAACAAATTAATAATGTAGTAATTAATTTACAACCTCTTAAAATATTATATCTTTCGTACATAATATCGTATTAATATGACATAGGTAGATAGGGGTACATAATAATAAATTATAATGAGACTTCATAGTATGTTAGGTAGAAAATTACATGGTACCTAATAATTATTAACTAGATAGGTAAGGTACCTATGTAAGGTAGGAGGTACCTGACCTACCTATATTTTTATAAAACGAATTTACGTGCACCGTGCACGATTCGAATGCTCTACTGCATTATACCTACTTAAGATTCGTATTATTCCTGTTAGTTGTAGGCTGTACACTATACTTACTTATTATATCGTTGCGAGTGTGTTCGTGTGTACTTTCTGTTTTAGTAGCTGTATAATTATTAATTATTGTCGAAAAAATTAATTATTTTAAATTTATTACAAATAATAATTCATATTATAATGATACATTATAATTATTTCAATCACACGACACACCAAACGGCCGAAGCGCGAACCTTCGGTCGTCGGTGTCGTTCAGTTCACTCACTGTGGTCTAACGCAGGTCGTCGTAGCGTAGACTGTATCCAAAAGTCTTAGTTCTTTTTTATTTATCATACAAATTGGCTAAAATATTATTTTATGGTAGTGTACCCCTAAATTTATTTTTTTATTATGAAACGAACTGCACTTTACACACGCCTCTCTGTCCTGGACCGAGTCTTCCCTCGTTAGGCTCGCGACCGGTCGGGTGTTTTACGACGGTTCACTTTTAGGTCGATAATTATCCACTCCAACGATCGAATATCGACGAAATCCTGTCACCTTAAATCTTCGATATCTTCGTCGTTGACGCGTCGACCTCGACGCTCGATTACTTATATATTTATATTATAAAAACGAATTTTGAACGAGACCCGAGGTACTAGGAGTTAGCGGTCGCCGTTTTAAATCGACACACGCTCGAACGCGAATTTCCCGCACCTCCGCGAACGACGTATTATAATGGTCAACTTCATGACCCATCCGATCCCGTCCGAATATATAATCATTTTATATGTTTAACATAATAAAAAAATATTTTATTAGATACGTGTTAGTGAAAAGTTTCAAGTGTTCATACGAGAAATCGTCGCGCGAGACCGCGGCGCTCGTTACGGTAAAGTTTCGTCGTACCTGACCGACGCTATTCGATAAATGTAAAGTGGCGACATCTAAGTCTTTCTTAACTCGCTTACTTACTATCATCCTGTTTGTTTGTGTACGTACGTACTGTACTGTACTCTATTCGTTACGTTACTCTATATATTAAATTAAATTAAAATGGCAGACACAGCAGTAGCTACAGAATCCCCGGCTCCCGCTACACCGGCGAAGAAGCAGGCCAGACAAGCCGGCGGCGCGGCCGGTGCGAAGAAACCTAAAGCGAAGCCGACTCATCCTAAAACATCGGAGATGGTCAACAGCGCGATCAAGGAGATGAAGGAGCGCAGCGGTTCCTCGTTGCAGGCTATCAAGAAATATATAGCCGCCCAGTACAAGGTCGACGCCGAGAAACTCGCCCCGTTCATCAAGAAATACCTGAAGAGCGCCGTCGAATCCGGAGCCCTTATACAGACAAAGGGCAAGGGAGCATCGGGATCTTTCAAACTGGAGTCTAAATCTTCAGCCGCCAAGAAACCCGCCGGCACCGGAGCCGGAAAGGCCGGCGCCAAGGGAGCATCTACCGCGACCGCGGCGTCGAAGGCGAAGAAAGCTACCGCGTCCGCGGCCGGAGCCAAGACGAAGAAGGCCGCCGCCGCCGCGGCGGCCGCGTCTGCCGCTTCGGGTTCTCCGTCTAAGTCGAAGGCCTCCGCGGCCGCGTCCGCTAAGGACAAGAAGGCCGCCGCCGCCGCCAAGAAGAAGCCCGCCGCTAAGAAAGCCGCCGCGCCCGCTAAGGCAAAGGGAGGCGCCGCACCGAAGGCAAAGAAGACCGCCAAGCCGCCCACGAAGAAGCCAAAAGCGCCTAAACCTAAAAAGGCCGCCGCGACGCCGAAATCAAAACCCGCCGCGAAGAAAGCTTCCGCCGCTAAGAAGTAAATAAATTGACACGAGTGGTGAAAACAGCAGCGGAGCGAACACAAGCACAACATCAACAAGAACGTGACGTTGTCGGTGTGTGTGTGCGCGCGTGTGTTGTGATAATTATGCGTGCGCGCGCGCGTGCCTGCCTGCGCCTCCCTGTGCTTTGTGCGAAGTGTTGTTGTGAAGCAGAAAAATGAAATAATTATCTACTTTACATGGCACAGGCTACGTACAGCCAGGCAGCTAGCTAGCTAGCTAGCTATCTAAATCCACGAGTGTACGGTCGCTGGCGATGGGCGTTCGTTTGTGTTGCTTCGTTTCGCAACGCTCGCCTCGTCGTTCGTACGTGTACATACACTACATACCTGCCTACCTACGTAGTAGTTGGTTGGTTGGTTGGTGGTGGTTGTGTCCGTCGAACGCAAACCAAAAAGCCCTTTTCAGGGCTAACAAAAGTTCCATGTATAAGTTATTTAAATAACTATATAGTTTCTTATGTTCGAGAATGTCAAAGTCAATTATGGAACGAGTTCAAGTTGTAGGTGTTTATTGTAGACTGCAGCAAGCACAGTCATCATAACAGACGCGATAATAGGTAAGTATGTTACTAAAATAAATGAAAGTAAGTAAGTAAGTATAAATATTGAGATAGTTACTAGGTATCAAGTACGTAGGAGTAAGTAAGTAATATAGATAGACACACAATATCGATTACCTATGTACAATGATTGAGTAAAAATATTTAACTAACTAATCAAGTATGTACCTGTGTATGTAATGTACGTACGTACGTACAAGTAAGTATAGCTAGAAGGGTTATTTAGTTATACTATGATTGTAGCTGTTATCGTTATTGATCGAGACTATAGGTACCTACGTGCATGTTATGTATACAGTCTGTACGTACGTGTACGTAAGTGTAATGTAGGCCTGAACGTATGAGGAGTAAGATAAGTGTTAGTTGTTTGGTATGGTCTGTCTGTCTGTTTGTTTGTTGATCTGTTAGTTTAGTTGAGTAAGTTATAGCTGGTAGGTAGTATTTATAGTGAGAGGGAGAGGGTGTTATTAATTAAAAATAAGTAGCTGTGTAAATAAACTTAATTACGCGGGTACAATTGGTGTGACGGAAAGCGGCCTAGCTGGCGCTTTTTCGCCCGAAGGGCGAAAAACCGTCGCCCGCAAGGGCGACGGCTTATTTTTACCCCCCCCCCCCCCCCCATTTACCCTTACCTCACCCCCTCTGACGCCCTCACATAATAGGAAAATCAATAATAAAACAATAAAAAATTATCAATTACTCATTATCATTAATTCAAAAATATCTCCATAAATAATATTAATTATTTGATACAAAAAAAAAAAAAAAAAAAATACACAAACAGACAAAAGTTCTCGCGCATGCGTAACGTAACACGAGAGTTAGCGCATTACCCCTCCCGCTAACGTAACTTTACCGCATAACATATATAGGGCTTTATAGACCACGAAGTGGGATCACTCGTCATTCGTACGTACAGCGACGCGCACGCGTTGTTGTATATTTCTTTTGTTGTGTGTGCTTGTAAGTTTTAATAAAACATGTCTGGTCGCGGTAAAGGCGGTAAGGTAAAGGGGAAGGCAAAGTCCCGCTCCAACCGCGCTGGTCTCCAGTTCCCCGTCGGACGTATACATAGACTGCTTCGCAACGGAAACTACGCCGAGCGTGTCGGTGCCGGAGCCCCTGTCTACTTAGCCGCCGTCATGGAGTACCTTGCTGCCGAGGTCCTCGAGTTGGCGGGTAACGCGGCGAGGGACAACAAGAAGACCAGGATCATTCCGCGTCATCTGCAGTTGGCCATCCGTAACGACGAGGAGTTGAACAAGCTGCTCTCGGGTGTGACCATCGCTCAAGGTGGTGTACTGCCTAACATTCAGGCCGTGCTACTGCCCAAGAAGACCGAAAAGAAAGCTTAAGCGCGCATCGTTACCGTTTCGCGCGCGCACAGAGCGCGTTCGGTGTGTGTGTGGTGAAGCGGTAGTGCAAGCGTATGTCGATATTATTCATGATGATACGTATGCATCGTTTTATGTGTGCGTGTATGTAAAATTGTGTTTTAAATGTCGATTAATGCGCTCTGCACTACTCTCTGCTCGTCGTTGTACCGACCAAACAAAAGGCCCTTTTCAGGGCCACAATATGATTCGTGTCGAAAATTATACAAGACCGTTTCTTAAGTGAGAGTCTCGTCTTTCACCATTCGTCCCGTCCCGTCACCGATGTTCGATGTCAACCTAATATAAAAGATATAATAATAATAATAATGGAGGTTCTAAAAAATGGTAAATTCGTTACGTTCTATAAACGTACGGTCTCTACCACCTATAAAAATGCGCTGTTCTTATTTGCATTCTTCTTATTTTCATAAATACATTATTAGGTAAGTTGTAGCCTAAAATAATAATTATGATACTAGTACATACCGTAGTAGTATATTATTCTACTAGGTACCTACTCCTCTACACAGATCATCATAATAATAATTGTCATACATTTATAATACAGGTACACAACACGTCATGTACTTACATAGTAAATAGGAAAATATAATTATAATGAACTCGCTCGTTTTAACTGGGTAAATAATTACGATGGAGGAGACAGATTAATTATGTAAGTAGGTACCTACCTACCTACCTACCTAGTTAGTTAGTTATTTAAATTAATCTAACATAATTTTTGTATTCACTAATAAATAATATAATTATTACATATTAAATACCTAACGTTATTAAGTAAGTACCACAGAGGTCCGTCCGAACATAATCACCCCCCCCTCTCTACCCTCCCCTCCCCTCTCTATCCTCCTCTCCCCCCTCCCCCCCTTCGCCCCGTCTCCCACCTCTCCCCGCGAACTCGATAAACTTCGCCACGATTGGTCCGACGCGGCGGTCGAGCAGGGTACGTCTGCCGCTAAGCTAAACAGTCGGCGTCGATAAATACGCGTTCACGAACTACCAATTTTTCCCCGGCCCGTGCGCCCGCCCCTGTCGCCTCTCACTCTCACACTCCCGCCCCTGTCCCTGTTTCTGCCGAAACTCGGCTCAGCCCCCAGAGGCCTTCGTGCTGGAATCAGCTCCAGCATCAGAGAGCATTCCCTGCCCTCGCCCCTCAGGCAAGGCCCCCGCCTCCGTTGATGGACCTCCCCATCGCTCCACCCCCAGGCTTCCGCCCTCTGAGGCAGACTCCCCCGCATGAGGCCCTTTTGGCCCAGGCGGGCGCACTCCCCGCGTCCATCCGCGACGATCTCGCAGCCTCCATCCGTCTAGCGACCACCATCGACTTCGGTCGTATTCATCAAATGGCGGTCAAAATCCGAGCGTGCAGGGCCACGGACCCTGACACCATCCTCGATATCTACAGGGAGTTCGGCGATCAGATCGCCGCTCTCCGCGCTATCCACGCCGGTTATTAATGGCGGTCCCGAGCGCGAAATCCAAACCCCGACAAATCCGAGTAGGGTTCTTCAACGCTAGAGGCGTTAAACATCAACGAGATGAGATCGCGAGTTTTCTCCGAGACCATCAAGTAGACGTATTTCTTGTACAGGAGACTTTCCTTAAACCATCTGTTAGGAATCCCAACATCGCGAACTACGCCCTGGTCCGCAATGACCGCACTCGAGCTCCACTCGGTGGTACGCTCATTTACTACAAACGGTCCCTGTACTGCACTCCTACGGACCCGCCCCCTCTTTCGCACATGGAGGTTTCAATCTGTCGGCTAGGTATGTCTGGGCATAGGCCCTTATTCATAGTATCGGCATACGTGCCTCCGACCAACCAGACGGCCGACTTGCGGCCGGACCTGGAAGCCCTCTTCGCACTGGGTGACTCCGTCCTTCTGGCGGGCGATCTCAATGCGAAACACGAGGCATGGAACTGCCGCGTGCGTAATCCACGCGGTAGACGCCTAGAAGTCCTATCCTCTTCGTTAGTTTTTGACGTCATCGCTCCGATGACTCCGACTCACTTCCCCGATTTAGTTACGCAAAACCCGGACGTTCTCGACGTGGCCCTCTTGAAAGGCGTCAGCCTCGCGCTCCGCTCGATAGAGGTGGTACAAGAGCTCGATTCCGACCACAGACCAGTGATCATGTCCCTCGGCTCGCGGATAGGTTCCCCTGACGCTGGTCAGCCCACTCCCACCAAGGTGATCACGGATTGGTCTAAGCTTGGGGCCCGCCTCAAGTCGACCAAGTCGTCTCACCTCGATGGCATACCCGATCACCTAGCGTCTCCCGCTGACGCTCTAGGCGCGATCGACTCCCTCACTGAGCACGTGCAGTCTACGGTGAACGAGTGTTCTCGGTCGGTACCTGTGACCGATGACTCTCGCTTCCTACTTCCGGACGATGTACGCGACTTGCTGAGGGAGAAGAACGCTTCCATCCGCGCTTACGATTCCTTCCCATGTGAAGCCAACCGCGCTCGTATGCGTTCCTTGCAGCGTGCTGTAAAGAAACGCATACGAGAGGTTCGGGAGGCCAACTGGGACAGCTTCCTTAGTGATCTTAGACCGAACCATCAGGCTTTTTGGAAACTTCAACGCAAGCTCCGGAGCTGCAGCGAAGCCACGACTCCCCCGCTGAATCGTCCGAATCAGAGCGTCGCCTTTGATGACGACGAGAAGGCGGAATGCCTCGCCGACAGTCTTGAGGCCCAGTGCACTCCCAGCGCCCTTCCGGTCGACCAAGCCCACCTCGCGAGAGTTAACGCCGAAATCGAACGTAGGGCTTCTGTCCCTCCCGTCGAGGATCCGGAACATCCTCTCCCTCCCGTCACCGTTGACGAAGTACGATCCCTGATCAAGGATTTGAACCCTCGTAAAGCCCCCGGCTCAGACGGCATCACTTCCAGAGTGATCAAGCTCTTCCCTCCCCCCCTAGTTATCTTATTGACCTGCATCTTCAATGCGGCTCTAAGTAATAACCTCTTCCCGCAAAGGTGGAAAGAGGCGATAGTTATCGGCATTCCCAAACCGGGTAAACCCAAGTCTGAGCCGACTAGTTACCGCCCCATCAGTTTACTCAAGGTTCTTGGGAAACTGTACGAGCGCATAATTTATTCCCGTCTAATGGACTATGCCGAGTCCAGGAGTCTCATTCCTGACGAGCAGTTCGGTTTTCGAACCGAACACTCGTGTGTGCAGCAAGTCCACCGCATTGTCGAGCATGTCAGCGCTGGCTTTCAGCGCGGGCATCTCACAGGCATGCTGCTGTTCGATGTCGCGAAAGCCTTCGACAAGGTCTGGCACGATGGCTTGATCTTCAAGCTG
The DNA here is from genome assembly GCA_950381575.1 of Plusia festucae. NCBI lineage: Eukaryota > Metazoa > Arthropoda > Insecta > Lepidoptera > Noctuidae > Plusia > Plusia festucae. Next base: position 4,186,896 of record OX494457.1, read on the forward strand.
TACCAGCTGGAGGTGCCGGACCGTCTCGTGCACATCATACGAGACTTTCTGTCGAACCGTACCTTTCGCTATCGCGTCGAGGGGACGTTATCGTCGCCTCACCCGATTCGCGCCGGTGTCCCGCAGGGCTCGGTGCTCTCTCCGCTCCTCTTCTCGCTGTACACTAGCGATATCCCCAAAGGTGGCACTTCCCAGATAGCTTTATATGCCGATGATACGGCCATTCTATACTCGGGCCGTCTGCCCGAGAGCATAGGACGTCACCTCCAGATCGCGGTCAACGCCCTCGGGCAATGGTTCGCGAAATGGAGGATCGAAGTCAACCCCTCTAAGAGCGCAGCCGTACTGTTTTGTAAGAAACGTATAGCACCCGCGCCTCCTCCCCCTATCACCCTTTTCGGCGAACCAATCCCTTGGGAGCGGCAAGCCAAATACCTGGGAATAATCCTTGATCGAAAACTCACGTTTATAGAGCACCTTCGGAAGGTCCGCTCTCGCGCCGCGTTCGCCCTATACCGTCTTCATAGTATTCTAAACGTGCATAGTAAACTATCACTTACTTGTAAGCTGAGAATTTACACAATGTGCGTGAGGCCTATTATGACCTATGGCAGTGTCGTGTTCGCACACCTGTCCGACAGTCGTCTCCGTAGGATGCAAACCCTTCAGAATCGCTTCTTACGCAGGGCCACGGGAGCCCCGTGGTTCGTGCGTAATTCGCAGCTTCACTGCGACCTCAAACTGCCGACCATCAAACAGTTTATGAAACGCGCGTCCGTTAGATTCTTCGATTCCGCCGAATCGCATAGGAACCCCCTCATCGTGGCCGCGTCCCGATACCGACCCTCCGCCATCTCGCGCACTAGGCGCCCAAGGCACGCTCTAACTTATCCCGATGATAGCATTACGCTCCTTCAGGAGGCCTTCAGCCTCACTCAAACTAGCACCACTGCACAAAACCGCCGCCGACACTATCGTGTCCGTCCTCGCCGTCCTCGGCGAGGCCCGTCGCGAGTAGATAATAATAATATAAGTAACGTAACGTAACGTTGCCCTCCCGTCCCTAGCGAATACCGGTCCGAGAGCCGGTCAAACTAGTTTATAAAAGTCCCTAAATAATCAAATCATTGATCCAGCTATCCCTTGCTTTTTGTTTATTTTTTCGATTGCTAGCAACGATCTAAGTCGAGGTCCGAGTCCCGCAGGGGGCGCCCTTAGCTGTCGTTGCTAGCGCAAATTCTTTAATTTGCTCCTGGCTGGAGGCGTTTTTATAGTCTCGCCAACTTAGTCCGGTGAAGCAGTGAAAGCCTCCCTCGAGGCTAACTGCGGCAGTCCTTTTCAAAAAAAAAAAAAAAAAAAAAAAACTACCAATTTTTTATTCATACCACAGCCACGGCCGGACGTGTACGTACGCTCTGATTATTAATTCGTTTAACAACTTTTGTGTGTAAGCTACTCTTTTCGATATGCCGCCCAAGACTAGCGGAAAGGCCGCCAAGAAATCTGGCAAAGCCCAGAAGAATATATCGAAGACTGACAAGAAGAAGAAGAAGCACAAGAGGAAGGAGAGTTACGCCATCTACATCTACAAGGTCCTCAAGCAGGTGCACCCCGACACCGGTATCTCCAGTAAAGCCATGTCCATCATGAACTCCTTCGTGAACGACATCTTCGAGCGTATCGCCGCCGAGGCGTCGCGTCTCGCCCACTACAACAAGAGATCGACCATCACGTCCAGGGAGGTCCAGACATCGGTGAGACTCCTACTACCCGGGGAGCTCGCCAAGCACGCTGTCAGTGAAGGAACCAAGGCCGTCACCAAGTACACCAGCTCGAAGTGAGCGGTCGATTCGGTCGCCCGGTAGTCTCTCATACTACTACACTACGTGTGAAAGATCCGCCGGCGGGCGACTCATCCTCCTCATCAACGTCCATCCGAAGTCGTCTCGCCTGATGTTGGGGCGCGTTTGTGCTCTAGTGTGTTGTGTATATATACATGATATGTTTGTGTGTGCGACGTGTGCGTGTAATTGCTATAACACTGCTCGTGTATAGTTTTATGCGGATGACACGACACTACACCGCCTACATATATGTATATATTTATACTATTACCTAGACGCTCTCGCAGTACCTACACTCAGATCGTACGCGGCAAGCGGGTGGACGCTAAGAACAAAAGGCCCTTTTCAGGGCCACAAATTTATTCATGTGAAATATATAATATATATGTTCACGTTTCTTTGGGGTTGACGTCTTTATATTACGAAATCGATCAATGATCTAAGTAGTAATTATATTACACTTTACCGTCTGTATTCAATGTACCTACCTACTAACAGTAATAACTAACGTAACTCATCTATGAGTAAACTTGCGATATTAATAATGACATAGTAGGTGATAGATACACCACACCTAGTAGGTACATACATAGTTTTAACTTATATTTATTGGGTACACAACTTTTTCATTACTTATTGAATTAATGCGAAAATAATGATAGATACTGAACTAATAAAATTAAATATATATATATATATCTACATACCTAACTATAATACATAATCAATCAAATATGTAGTTAAATATTATAAGAAGTAGAAGTGTATGTTCGGCAAGTTAGACATCTTCGCGTTTATAATTATTTTCAATAATAATAATAAGTAGGTATATATTTTATCAGGTGTGTACATGTACCTACCTAAATTTATTATTAAACTAATATATATATATAGATAGATATATAAATATATTATAATTATACCTAGGTATATTTTGTTTTTTTCGACCCACACACACGCCATACAGCCAGCCGGCGTTCTCCGCAGAAAAGTTTATTCACGGTTAGGTTAGACGGCAAGAGGGCGCTTGCGAGCGCTCTCTGCTCCGTATTATTGGGTATAAAACGGAGCGAAATCGTCCCAGAGTTTTTATTCTCAATCGTTCGTTCGTACCGCGCGGACGTGTGATACGGAATATCTCTCTCTTGTTGTTTGTTTATTTTGTTTATATATTGCGTGCGTGCGTGCGTGCGTGACGTGATATAATAATGGCTCGTACAAAGCAGACCGCTCGTAAATCCACCGGTGGTAAGGCACCTAGGAAACAGCTCGCCACCAAGGCGGCGCGGAAGAGCGCACCGGCCACCGGCGGTGTCAAGAAGCCTCATCGTTACAGGCCCGGTACCGTAGCCCTTCGTGAGATTCGTCGTTACCAGAAGAGTACAGAACTGTTGATCCGCAAGTTGCCTTTCCAACGTTTAGTGCGTGAGATCGCTCAAGACTTCAAGACCGATCTTAGATTCCAGAGCTCCGCTGTTATGGCGCTGCAGGAAGCCAGCGAGGCGTATCTCGTCGGTCTCTTCGAAGACACCAACCTGTGCGCCATTCACGCCAAGCGCGTCACCATTATGCCTAAGGATATACAGTTGGCGCGCAGAATTAGAGGCGAACGCGCCTAAAAATGCATGCACATAGATTGTCTGTGTGCATGTGCTTCGTGTGTGTACCGACGTTGGCACCGCAACATAATATACAAGTTGCACGCTTACGTTCGGGATAACAAGAGGTTTCTCGACGACAACAACAAAAAGGCCCTTTTCAGGGCCACACATGTTTCATATATTATAATAGTATAATATGTTTCTTTTGTCGAGATGTCATACCCGCTACTACTACTATTACTATGATAATAAATTAAATTATACTTGAATATATCATAATCAACCTTAACGATGATATAATATAACGTGCCTATACAATTTAATACTATAATTATAAAGAATTACCTTACACTTACATAGATAGGTCTCTAATTATAATTATTATAAGTACATAAGTAACCATAGCTGCATTAGAGATTCCACTGCATTTAAAATATTTATTTACTATACAGACAGACCTACATTTACAATAATTATAATAAAATGTGTACATATGTACATACATAAACATTTCATAAAAATAAATCTAGTCTAGTAAATTAATAAATTGTAGTAAAATCGAGGAAAAGATGGCGCTGTAATCGCGTTTCCCCCCGTCCCCGCGCACCCACCTCGCTTCGGTCTCGGTGCGAACCCGTGCGCAGTGTATAAATAGGCTGCAAACCACTGTTTTTTAAACAGTCCGCCGTCAGCGCTGGAGCTGAGTTGAACGTGTGTTTCGTGTCAATTTTAAGAGAAACCAACCAAGAAGATGACCGGTCGCGGTAAGGGAGGAAAGGGATTGGGGAAAGGAGGAGCGAAGCGTCACAGGAAAGTACTTCGTGATAACATCCAGGGTATCACGAAGCCTGCAATTCGTCGTCTGGCGCGCAGAGGCGGCGTGAAACGTATCTCCGGTCTGATCTACGAAGAGACCCGCGGTGTACTTAAAGTGTTCCTCGAGAACGTCATCCGTGACGCTGTAACTTACACAGAGCACGCCAAGAGGAAGACGGTCACCGCCATGGATGTCGTGTACGCTCTGAAGCGTCAGGGACGCACCCTGTACGGTTTCGGCGGTTAGACGACCAACGACAGCATCGGGTTGTTGCGTCGTGGCGAGTGTGTTGTGTGATCTCGGCGGCGGCAGCACAGCAACGCTACGGAATATATACGTGTCGTCGTGTGCGTTCATTTGTTTATGTGCTCATCGTTACATTACCTATCCGACACCGGTCCGCTGCATCGACAACTACTACTACTGCTGCTGCTGCTCTGCTGATGCCGCTGTATCTTCTTCACTACTAGCTACGACGAGAGTGCCGCTCTATACGTATAATATACGCCATTCATTCAATGAGTGTATACAACTACGATAGATGCTCACGCGCTCAAATAAAAAGGCCCTTTTCAGGGCCGCATATGATTCTATGATATTTTAAAAAGTTTCTTTTGAGGATTCGTCTCTATCTATATAATAATAATAATAATAGGTTATAATAGATACACCTACACACAAGTAGTATTTATACTTAAGGGTAGATAAATAAAAAAAAAATACCCAGTTAGGTATGTACATACATGGATTATCTTAGCTCTCGTACCTTTCTACGTGAACTATGAAAGTAGTAGTTAGTTTAGTATACTTGCACGCTTTTTCATTTTATTTATTTATTTATTTATTTATTTACTTACTTACTTACCTACCTACCTACCTACCTAGTTAGTTAACAAATTAATAATGTAGTAATTAATTTACAACCTCTTAAAATATTATATCTTTCGTACATAATATCGTATTAATATGACATAGGTAGATAGGGGTACATAATAATAAATTATAATGAGACTTCATAGTATGTTAGGTAGAAAATTACATGGTACCTAATAATTATTAACTAGATAGGTAAGGTACCTATGTAAGGTAGGAGGTACCTGACCTACCTATATTTTTATAAAACGAATTTACGTGCACCGTGCACGATTCGAATGCTCTACTGCATTATACCTACTTAAGATTCGTATTATTCCTGTTAGTTGTAGGCTGTACACTATACTTACTTATTATATCGTTGCGAGTGTGTTCGTGTGTACTTTCTGTTTTAGTAGCTGTATAATTATTAATTATTGTCGAAAAAATTAATTATTTTAAATTTATTACAAATAATAATTCATATTATAATGATACATTATAATTATTTCAATCACACGACACACCAAACGGCCGAAGCGCGAACCTTCGGTCGTCGGTGTCGTTCAGTTCACTCACTGTGGTCTAACGCAGGTCGTCGTAGCGTAGACTGTATCCAAAAGTCTTAGTTCTTTTTTATTTATCATACAAATTGGCTAAAATATTATTTTATGGTAGTGTACCCCTAAATTTATTTTTTTATTATGAAACGAACTGCACTTTACACACGCCTCTCTGTCCTGGACCGAGTCTTCCCTCGTTAGGCTCGCGACCGGTCGGGTGTTTTACGACGGTTCACTTTTAGGTCGATAATTATCCACTCCAACGATCGAATATCGACGAAATCCTGTCACCTTAAATCTTCGATATCTTCGTCGTTGACGCGTCGACCTCGACGCTCGATTACTTATATATTTATATTATAAAAACGAATTTTGAACGAGACCCGAGGTACTAGGAGTTAGCGGTCGCCGTTTTAAATCGACACACGCTCGAACGCGAATTTCCCGCACCTCCGCGAACGACGTATTATAATGGTCAACTTCATGACCCATCCGATCCCGTCCGAATATATAATCATTTTATATGTTTAACATAATAAAAAAATATTTTATTAGATACGTGTTAGTGAAAAGTTTCAAGTGTTCATACGAGAAATCGTCGCGCGAGACCGCGGCGCTCGTTACGGTAAAGTTTCGTCGTACCTGACCGACGCTATTCGATAAATGTAAAGTGGCGACATCTAAGTCTTTCTTAACTCGCTTACTTACTATCATCCTGTTTGTTTGTGTACGTACGTACTGTACTGTACTCTATTCGTTACGTTACTCTATATATTAAATTAAATTAAAATGGCAGACACAGCAGTAGCTACAGAATCCCCGGCTCCCGCTACACCGGCGAAGAAGCAGGCCAGACAAGCCGGCGGCGCGGCCGGTGCGAAGAAACCTAAAGCGAAGCCGACTCATCCTAAAACATCGGAGATGGTCAACAGCGCGATCAAGGAGATGAAGGAGCGCAGCGGTTCCTCGTTGCAGGCTATCAAGAAATATATAGCCGCCCAGTACAAGGTCGACGCCGAGAAACTCGCCCCGTTCATCAAGAAATACCTGAAGAGCGCCGTCGAATCCGGAGCCCTTATACAGACAAAGGGCAAGGGAGCATCGGGATCTTTCAAACTGGAGTCTAAATCTTCAGCCGCCAAGAAACCCGCCGGCACCGGAGCCGGAAAGGCCGGCGCCAAGGGAGCATCTACCGCGACCGCGGCGTCGAAGGCGAAGAAAGCTACCGCGTCCGCGGCCGGAGCCAAGACGAAGAAGGCCGCCGCCGCCGCGGCGGCCGCGTCTGCCGCTTCGGGTTCTCCGTCTAAGTCGAAGGCCTCCGCGGCCGCGTCCGCTAAGGACAAGAAGGCCGCCGCCGCCGCCAAGAAGAAGCCCGCCGCTAAGAAAGCCGCCGCGCCCGCTAAGGCAAAGGGAGGCGCCGCACCGAAGGCAAAGAAGACCGCCAAGCCGCCCACGAAGAAGCCAAAAGCGCCTAAACCTAAAAAGGCCGCCGCGACGCCGAAATCAAAACCCGCCGCGAAGAAAGCTTCCGCCGCTAAGAAGTAAATAAATTGACACGAGTGGTGAAAACAGCAGCGGAGCGAACACAAGCACAACATCAACAAGAACGTGACGTTGTCGGTGTGTGTGTGCGCGCGTGTGTTGTGATAATTATGCGTGCGCGCGCGCGTGCCTGCCTGCGCCTCCCTGTGCTTTGTGCGAAGTGTTGTTGTGAAGCAGAAAAATGAAATAATTATCTACTTTACATGGCACAGGCTACGTACAGCCAGGCAGCTAGCTAGCTAGCTAGCTATCTAAATCCACGAGTGTACGGTCGCTGGCGATGGGCGTTCGTTTGTGTTGCTTCGTTTCGCAACGCTCGCCTCGTCGTTCGTACGTGTACATACACTACATACCTGCCTACCTACGTAGTAGTTGGTTGGTTGGTTGGTGGTGGTTGTGTCCGTCGAACGCAAACCAAAAAGCCCTTTTCAGGGCTAACAAAAGTTCCATGTATAAGTTATTTAAATAACTATATAGTTTCTTATGTTCGAGAATGTCAAAGTCAATTATGGAACGAGTTCAAGTTGTAGGTGTTTATTGTAGACTGCAGCAAGCACAGTCATCATAACAGACGCGATAATAGGTAAGTATGTTACTAAAATAAATGAAAGTAAGTAAGTAAGTATAAATATTGAGATAGTTACTAGGTATCAAGTACGTAGGAGTAAGTAAGTAATATAGATAGACACACAATATCGATTACCTATGTACAATGATTGAGTAAAAATATTTAACTAACTAATCAAGTATGTACCTGTGTATGTAATGTACGTACGTACGTACAAGTAAGTATAGCTAGAAGGGTTATTTAGTTATACTATGATTGTAGCTGTTATCGTTATTGATCGAGACTATAGGTACCTACGTGCATGTTATGTATACAGTCTGTACGTACGTGTACGTAAGTGTAATGTAGGCCTGAACGTATGAGGAGTAAGATAAGTGTTAGTTGTTTGGTATGGTCTGTCTGTCTGTTTGTTTGTTGATCTGTTAGTTTAGTTGAGTAAGTTATAGCTGGTAGGTAGTATTTATAGTGAGAGGGAGAGGGTGTTATTAATTAAAAATAAGTAGCTGTGTAAATAAACTTAATTACGCGGGTACAATTGGTGTGACGGAAAGCGGCCTAGCTGGCGCTTTTTCGCCCGAAGGGCGAAAAACCGTCGCCCGCAAGGGCGACGGCTTATTTTTACCCCCCCCCCCCCCCCCATTTACCCTTACCTCACCCCCTCTGACGCCCTCACATAATAGGAAAATCAATAATAAAACAATAAAAAATTATCAATTACTCATTATCATTAATTCAAAAATATCTCCATAAATAATATTAATTATTTGATACAAAAAAAAAAAAAAAAAAAATACACAAACAGACAAAAGTTCTCGCGCATGCGTAACGTAACACGAGAGTTAGCGCATTACCCCTCCCGCTAACGTAACTTTACCGCATAACATATATAGGGCTTTATAGACCACGAAGTGGGATCACTCGTCATTCGTACGTACAGCGACGCGCACGCGTTGTTGTATATTTCTTTTGTTGTGTGTGCTTGTAAGTTTTAATAAAACATGTCTGGTCGCGGTAAAGGCGGTAAGGTAAAGGGGAAGGCAAAGTCCCGCTCCAACCGCGCTGGTCTCCAGTTCCCCGTCGGACGTATACATAGACTGCTTCGCAACGGAAACTACGCCGAGCGTGTCGGTGCCGGAGCCCCTGTCTACTTAGCCGCCGTCATGGAGTACCTTGCTGCCGAGGTCCTCGAGTTGGCGGGTAACGCGGCGAGGGACAACAAGAAGACCAGGATCATTCCGCGTCATCTGCAGTTGGCCATCCGTAACGACGAGGAGTTGAACAAGCTGCTCTCGGGTGTGACCATCGCTCAAGGTGGTGTACTGCCTAACATTCAGGCCGTGCTACTGCCCAAGAAGACCGAAAAGAAAGCTTAAGCGCGCATCGTTACCGTTTCGCGCGCGCACAGAGCGCGTTCGGTGTGTGTGTGGTGAAGCGGTAGTGCAAGCGTATGTCGATATTATTCATGATGATACGTATGCATCGTTTTATGTGTGCGTGTATGTAAAATTGTGTTTTAAATGTCGATTAATGCGCTCTGCACTACTCTCTGCTCGTCGTTGTACCGACCAAACAAAAGGCCCTTTTCAGGGCCACAATATGATTCGTGTCGAAAATTATACAAGACCGTTTCTTAAGTGAGAGTCTCGTCTTTCACCATTCGTCCCGTCCCGTCACCGATGTTCGATGTCAACCTAATATAAAAGATATAATAATAATAATAATGGAGGTTCTAAAAAATGGTAAATTCGTTACGTTCTATAAACGTACGGTCTCTACCACCTATAAAAATGCGCTGTTCTTATTTGCATTCTTCTTATTTTCATAAATACATTATTAGGTAAGTTGTAGCCTAAAATAATAATTATGATACTAGTACATACCGTAGTAGTATATTATTCTACTAGGTACCTACTCCTCTACACAGATCATCATAATAATAATTGTCATACATTTATAATACAGGTACACAACACGTCATGTACTTACATAGTAAATAGGAAAATATAATTATAATGAACTCGCTCGTTTTAACTGGGTAAATAATTACGATGGAGGAGACAGATTAATTATGTAAGTAGGTACCTACCTACCTACCTACCTAGTTAGTTAGTTATTTAAATTAATCTAACATAATTTTTGTATTCACTAATAAATAATATAATTATTACATATTAAATACCTAACGTTATTAAGTAAGTACCACAGAGGTCCGTCCGAACATAATCACCCCCCCCTCTCTACCCTCCCCTCCCCTCTCTATCCTCCTCTCCCCCCTCCCCCCCTTCGCCCCGTCTCCCACCTCTCCCCGCGAACTCGATAAACTTCGCCACGATTGGTCCGACGCGGCGGTCGAGCAGGGTACGTCTGCCGCTAAGCTAAACAGTCGGCGTCGATAAATACGCGTTCACGAACTACCAATTTTTTATTCATACCACAGCCACGGCCGGACGTGTACGTACGCTCTGATTATTAATTCGTTTAACAACTTTTGTGTGTAAGCTACTCTTTTCGATATGCCGCCCAAGACTAGCGGAAAGGCCGCCAAGAAATCTGGCAAAGCCCAGAAGAATATATCGAAGACTGACAAGAAGAAGAAGAAGCACAAGAGGAAGGAGAGTTACGCCATCTACATCTACAAGGTCCTCAAGCAGGTGCACCCCGACACCGGTATCTCCAGTAAAGCCATGTCCATCATGAACTCCTTCGTGAACGACATCTTCGAGCGTATCGCCGCCGAGGCGTCGCGTCTCGCCCACTACAACAAGAGATCGACCATCACGTCCAGGGAGGTCCAGACATCGGTGAGACTCCTACTACCCGGGGAGCTCGCCAAGCACGCTGTCAGTGAAGGAACCAAGGCCGTCACCAAGTACACCAGCTCGAAGTGAGCGGTCGATTCGGTCGCCCGGTAGTCTCTCATACTACTACACTACGTGTGAAAGATCCGCCGGCGGGCGACTCATCCTCCTCATCAACGTCCATCCGAAGTCGTCTCGCCTGATGTTGGGGCGCGTTTGTGCTCTAGTGTGTTGTGTATATATACATGATATGTTTGTGTGTGCGACGTGTGCGTGTAATTGCTATAACACTGCTCGTGTATAGTTTTATGCGGATGACACGACACTACACCGCCTACATATATGTATATATTTATACTATTACCTAGACGCTCTCGCAGTACCTACACTCAGATCGTACGCGGCAAGCGGGTGGACGCTAAGAACAAAAGGCCCTTTTCAGGGCCACAAATTTATTCATGTGAAATATATAATATATATGTTCACGTTTCTTTGGGGTTGACGTCTTTATATTACGAAATCGATCAATGATCTAAGTAGTAATTATATTACACTTTACCGTCTGTATTCAATGTACCTACCTACTAACAGTAATAACTAACGTAACTCATCTATGAGTAAACTTGCGATATTAATAATGACATAGTAGGTGATAGATACACCACACCTAGTAGGTACATACATAGTTTTAACTTATATTTATTGGGTACACAACTTTTTCATTACTTATTGAATTAATGCGAAAATAATGATAGATACTGAACTAATAAAATTAAATATATATATATATATCTACATACCTAACTATAATACATAATCAATCAAATATGTAGTTAAATATTATAAGAAGTAGAAGTGTATGTTCGGCAAGTTAGACATCTTCGCGTTTATAATTATTTTCAATAATAATAATAAGTAGGTATATATTTTATCAGGTGTGTACATGTACCTACCTAAATTTATTATTAAACTAATATATATATATAGATAGATATATAAATATATTATAATTATACCTAGGTATATTTTGTTTTTTTCGACCCACACACACGCCATACAGCCAGCCGGCGTTCTCCGCAGAAAAGTTTATTCACGGTTAGGTTAGACGGCAAGAGGGCGCTTGCGAGCGCTCTCTGCTCCGTATTATTGGGTATAAAACGGAGCGAAATCGTCCCAGAGTTTTTATTCTCAATCGTTCGTTCGTACCGCGCGGACGTGTGATACGGAATATCTCTCTCTTGTTGTTTGTTTATTTTGTTTATATATTGCGTGCGTGCGTGCGTGCGTGACGTGATATAATAATGGCTCGTACAAAGCAGACCGCTCGTAAATCCACCGGTGGTAAGGCACCTAGGAAACAGCTCGCCACCAAGGCGGCGCGGAAGAGCGCACCGGCCACCGGCGGTGTCAAGAAGCCTCATCGTTACAGGCCCGGTACCGTAGCCCTTCGTGAGATTCGTCGTTACCAGAAGAGTACAGAACTGTTGATCCGCAAGTTGCCTTTCCAACGTTTAGTGCGTGAGATCGCTCAAGACTTCAAGACCGATCTTAGATTCCAGAGCTCCGCTGTTATGGCGCTGCAGGAAGCCAGCGAGGCGTATCTCGTCGGTCTCTTCGAAGACACCAACCTGTGCGCCATTCACGCCAAGCGCGTCACCATTATGCCTAAGGATATACAGTTGGCGCGCAGAATTAGAGGCGAACGCGCCTAAAAATGCATGCACATAGATTGTCTGTGTGCATGTGCTTCGTGTGTGTACCGACGTTGGCACCGCAACATAATATACAAGTTGCACGCTTACGTTCGGGATAACAAGAGGTTTCTCGACGACAACAACAAAAAGGCCCTTTTCAGGGCCACACATGTTTCATATATTATAATAGTATAATATGTTTCTTTTGTCGAGATGTCATACCCGCTACTACTACTATTACTATGATAATAAATTAAATTATACTTGAATATATCATAATCAACCTTAACGATGATATAATATAACGTGCCTATACAATTTAATACTATAATTATAAAGAATTACCTTACACTTACATAGATAGGTCTCTAATTATAATTATTATAAGTACATAAGTAACCATAGCTGCATTAGAGATTCCACTGCATTTAAAATATTTATTTACTATACAGACAGACCTACATTTACAATAATTATAATAAAATGTGTACATATGTACATACATAAACATTTCATAAAAATAAATCTAGTCTAGTAAATTAATAAATTGTAGTAAAATCGAGGAAAAGATGGCGCTGTAATCGCGTTTCCCCCCGTCCCCGCGCACCCACCTCGCTTCGGTCTCGGTGCGAACCCGTGCGCAGTGTATAAATAGGCTGCAAACCACTGTTTTTTAAACAGTCCGCCGTCAGCGCTGGAGCTGAGTTGAACGTGTGTTTCGTGTCAATTTTAAGAGAAACCAACCAAGAAGATGACCGGTCGCGGTAAGGGAGGAAAGGGATTGGGGAAAGGAGGAGCGAAGCGTCACAGGAAAGTACTTCGTGATAACATCCAGGGTATCACGAAGCCTGCAATTCGTCGTCTGGCGCGCAGAGGCGGCGTGAAACGTATCTCCGGTCTGATCTACGAAGAGACCCGCGGTGTACTTAAAGTGTTCCTCGAGAACGTCATCCGTGACGCTGTAACTTACACAGAGCACGCCAAGAGGAAGACGGTCACCGCCATGGATGTCGTGTACGCTCTGAAGCGTCAGGGACGCACCCTGTACGGTTTCGGCGGTTAGACGACCAACGACAGCATCGGGTTGTTGCGTCGTGGCGAGTGTGTTGTGTGATCTCGGCGGCGGCAGCACAGCAACGCTACGGAATATATACGTGTCGTCGTGTGCGTTCATTTGTTTATGTGCTCATCGTTACATTACCTATCCGACACCGGTCCGCTGCATCGACAACTACTACTACTGCTGCTGCTGCTCTGCTGATGCCGCTGTATCTTCTTCACTACTAGCTACGACGAGAGTGCCGCTCTATACGTATAATATACGCCATTCATTCAATGAGTGTATACAACTACGATAGATGCTCACGCGCTCAAATAAAAAGGCCCTTTTCAGGGCCGCATATGATTCTATGATATTTTAAAAAGTTTCTTTTGAGGATTCGTCTCTATCTATATAATAATAATAATAATAGGTTATAATAGATACACCTACACACAAGTAGTATTTATACTTAAGGGTAGATAAATAAAAAAAAAATACCCAGTTAGGTATGTACATACATGGATTATCTTAGCTCTCGTACCTTTCTACGTGAACTATGAAAGTAGTAGTTAGTTTAGTATACTTGCACGCTTTTTCATTTTATTTATTTATTTATTTATTTATTTACTTACTTACTTACCTACCTACCTACCTACCTAGTTAGTTAACAAATTAATAATGTAGTAATTAATTTACAACCTCTTAAAATATTATATCTTTCGTACATAATATCGTATTAATATGACATAGGTAGATAGGGGTACATAATAATAAATTATAATGAGACTTCATAGTATGTTAGGTAGAAAATTACATGGTACCTAATAATTATTAACTAGATAGGTAAGGTACCTATGTAAGGTAGGAGGTACCTGACCTACCTATATTTTTATAAAACGAATTTACGTGCACCGTGCACGATTCGAATGCTCTACTGCATTATACCTACTTAAGATTCGTATTATTCCTGTTAGTTGTAGGCTGTACACTATACTTACTTATTATATCGTTGCGAGTGTGTTCGTGTGTACTTTCTGTTTTAGTAGCTGTATAATTATTAATTATTGTCGAAAAAATTAATTATTTTAAATTTATTACAAATAATAATTCATATTATAATGATACATTATAATTATTTCAATCACACGACACACCAAACGGCCGAAGCGCGAACCTTCGGTCGTCGGTGTCGTTCAGTTCACTCACTGTGGTCTAACGCAGGTCGTCGTAGCGTAGACTGTATCCAAAAGTCTTAGTTCTTTTTTATTTATCATACAAATTGGCTAAAATATTATTTTATGGTAGTGTACCCCTAAATTTATTTTTTTATTATGAAACGAACTGCACTTTACACACGCCTCTCTGTCCTGGACCGAGTCTTCCCTCGTTAGGCTCGCGACCGGTCGGGTGTTTTACGACGGTTCACTTTTAGGTCGATAATTATCCACTCCAACGATCGAATATCGACGAAATCCTGTCACCTTAAATCTTCGATATCTTCGTCGTTGACGCGTCGACCTCGACGCTCGATTACTTATATATTTATATTATAAAAACGAATTTTGAACGAGACCCGAGGTACTAGGAGTTAGCGCTCGCCGTTTTAAATCGACACACGCTCGAACGCGAATTTCCCGCACCTCCGCGAACGACGTATTATAATGGTCAACTTCATGACCCATCCGATCCCGTCCGACTGCCCGACTCCCGACTCCGACTCCGACGATTATAATAATATAAGAGTATTAATGGTACCTTTATTTATATCATCGTCATCCAGTGGGCGGATCGTCGCCGCTCTCCCGACCAATAAGATTATAGGGCGCTTCTGATTGGCCGGATTACGACGATTGTCCAAAATAAATATATCGTATCCAAATTTTCATTCCTTCACCTAAATTAATTAATTTGATAATTTTTTTAATGTTTTATGTATATTTTTTCT
Source organism: Plusia festucae (assembly GCA_950381575.1). Classification (NCBI taxonomy): domain Eukaryota; kingdom Metazoa; phylum Arthropoda; class Insecta; order Lepidoptera; family Noctuidae; genus Plusia; species Plusia festucae. Next base: position 4,202,162 of record OX494457.1, read on the forward strand.
GCATTAATGGAGTTATTCAAATTTGGATACAATATTATTATTGATGCTCTTCATCTAAAGTAAAAAAAATATATCTTTAAGACAAGGCTTATTTGATTATTCAATTATGCAAATAAATTAAATAATGTTACTAATATAATTATCAACTCCGGAGGAGAAATGATATATAATTATTTAAGGGGTAACTAAAAAAGAACAGCGCAAGTAGTGGGGAGGCTACCCCGCTAACAATTGACAGCCGGCCAATGAGCGTTCAGTATCTCCTAAGTTTATTTTTAGCTTGATAAGTTACTCTTCTGTTTTGTAATAATACAAGTCATAATCGATTCAAATTCTTTATCATGTTATAAGGAAACGTACAATCTCTTTTGAAGGATGTTTTTAGCTAGTTAGATTTAACATTTCCAAAGAAGAAATGCTGAAACAAACGCAGTCTCTTTAAAAGTCAGAAAATATGTAATACTGTGTTTATATTCAGAGTATTAACTGGACTGTTCTTTCTTCTTATGAAAGAACCAGAGCCTGAAACCTGAGCAAGCCTATGACAGTAGGCGGAAAGCAAGCCTTGAATCGTGAAATTGCAACTGCACAACCCAGCACGCAACAGTAACGCCAGTAGCATCAAAAGAAAACAGGATGCACAATTTGACTCAAGTTAAAGCGACGCGCGTATAAATTCAAACGATACCGAAGCCGAGTTGACCACCAACGCTGCAGACACCACGGAGGGTTGTACATTAGTTTCCACCTCCCAGTTAACGGCAAGATGACCGATGACATGAAATAAATGAGCTAGTTAGTCGATAAGATTTTTTAAAAGAAAAAACGACGCCTGACCTGCACAAGGAATTTAATCTTTGTGTCCCGGGGGTTTCACAAACATTCAAATCACATGCCCAAAGAACACCCAGACTTGGAACAAGTATTTGTGGATTACACAAAGGCTCGTCTCTTCTTGTCAAATTCTTGTCAAGTCAGTGGTGATAGGTACCTGATGAAAATCTCATCTGTAATCATCATCAAATAAAAATATACCTGGTTTACTTTTAGCAGAACTAAACGTAACTTAGCATAAATCTAGAAATGTAATACCAATATTTGACACCAGGAGGCAGTGCCTTAGCGGTTCTATAATCGAAATGGTATGTAGAAGGTGGCAGGTTCCAATATTCGAATCCTTGCAAAAAAATCTTTTCAAAGCTATACGTCATTGCTCATTTATTCAATTCGGAGAGTTGCCTTGGCAATAAAACCTTAGTTTTGGTTGATGGAAATTCGAAAAAAATGCCCATATTAAAAGGTAAAGTCTCGAATACTATAATATAAACTTTGACATCGGGTTTTGAATTTTGAATATAAAGTTTTGACAACCTCCGTGGTGGAGATGCGTACACACCGGTTTTCAAGGTGTCGCCAGCTCTGGGGTCCTGGGTTCAATCGGTCGGGTCAATGTAGAAAAATAAAACAATTTTCAACATTGTCTTGGGTCTGGTGTATGTGGTACCTTCATTGCTTCTGATTCCGTAACACAAGTGCTTTAGCTACTTACTTTGGATTCGGAGCAATGTTTGTGATGTTGTCCACATATATCATATTCATTTCTTATTTTTCACAGTTTATCCTAATGAGAATACATGGGGACACAGGTCGAACACGCAGCGGCTTTAAGTTTGTTAAGAATTTTACTCAAATATGGGATGGGCATCTAGCAGGGACCATCCACCCCTGCTCTATGGAACAGGATGAAGAACAGACATGAACAACCCAAGGTAACTACAGAATTGTGGTGCTAAAACTGATTTGTGCTATAGGTAGGTTTATGTTAAGTGGATTGGTTCTTTGACTAAAATCGGAAAACACCTTTTTATTTTCATTTTTTTGGTGAAAAGCTTAATATGTCTTTCATATTTCGGAATTTAACCGACTAAAAACACCCCGGTCCCATCATTGCCTTAGCCAGAGCCGCGGGATCACTTGTGCATTCTCAACGCAGCTCCGGCAGGCCTTGATCTTCGAATGACCCCTTTCAGAGAAGCGGGTGTAATATGTCCACCCTTCGCTTCTTCCGAGGACGACCGCGTAGGACTTCGCGTGTGATCCTCTTTGTAACCGTAGGCCCGACCTCGATTTAAAGACTATGACGCCAGCCTTCCAACCAAAACGAATGCAATCAAATAGGCAGTGGTGACTGGTGACTCGCCACAGTCGCCACTCACTAGACAATAATTATTATTAATATTTAAAGTAGAAAGAAGATGTAAAGAAAGAAGGAAGTAGGAAGTGAGTCAAACGAAGACATAGCTACGCTAAGACCGCTGTCGGTAGCTCCAAAACATTGCTGTTTAGATAAATCAAATATCAATAGAACTCTACTCGGTGAAAGCAGGGCAGCTTGTGGCGACTGGCGAGCTGTTTGTGAGTAGCGACACAACGGACCTGAGTGCTCCAGGGAGTCACTCTTTAGGGAGGGCTCCCAGTTCTTTCTTGCCTTAACTGGCTGGCTGGAGAGGAGTCGCTAGAGCTATATGCTCGGGGGTGGAAGTGTCTAATGGCGTAATAGCGAGGAAACCCGCTCTGGGTCCGCTACTGTGAACCACGATGGCGAAATCGGGGCCGCACCGCTCGACACCCCTAGCCGCTCCCTGCTGCCTGCAGTGGCGGATGTTTCGGGGGCCCATCTAGTAAGTGGCGAGTCACAACCTGCCTATTTAATTGCATATGTTTGTATTGAAAGGCAGGTGACATACCACAATCACAATAGTTCTGAAGCTACCTTGGATCGTTCATGTCTGTTCTACCATAGAGCAGGGATGGATGGTCTCTGGTAGATACCCCATCCCATATTAGAGTAAAATTCTCAACAAGGCCGCTGCGTGTTGGACCTGTGTCCCCATGTAAGCCTTTCAAAGGACCGGGTATTCTCATTACTGAGGATAGCCCGTGAAAAATAAGAGATACAAGATAATAATAATTTATTCTGCATTGTTTGTACAAACTGCAAGAATACATATCAGCGTCACAACAACAATGAGTGATTATACCGATAAACTCTGGTACCATCACTGTTACAAATAGCTCAAATTGATAGAAGAGTGCAATATAAAATTTTATTGTGTTGAGTTACAAGCTAGCAAAGTACAATGATTGAAATTATCGAAAGGTTTCACAAAATTTAATCATAAAAAGAAAGAAAAGAAACATTTTAATGAAAAGGATAACACACATCGGTGTCTAGAGGTTCAATACGTGACATCCAACGACGGAGATGAAGGAATAAGATAGTAAATTCGTAACAGGGAAAACACGAATCACTGATTGCGAAAATTGAATAAAAACATATTTCGATGTTGTCTTGCAGAAGGTTACTGGATTGGACTATATGTGAAAGACCAAGTTTTATTTATTTATTAAAATTACAACGGTCGTGTGAAAAACCAATTACAGTAATTAGAAAAGAAACACAATTAAACTTAGAAAAAGACAAATTACAACGCATTATAAAAACATATACAAAATACAAACAAAAAACAGGTTAATAAAAATTACACTTTCATAAATTTCCCTCACAGTACCTCTGACATACCAATAAAATCTTCGTCCATCCATCCACAAACAGATCGTCTGTTGGATTACAATTCGAGAGATCATTTAGCGCGGCCAGAGTGCGAGGAATTGGCGACATAGCACGTGCAACAGTACGACATCGAGGCACGTCAAACAGCCTGTGCTTTCTGCCCCGGCAGTAATTATCCGGGACATAAAAGCGCGCCAGCACCTCGAGCAGATCAGGAGCGTCAATAGCACCCCGGAGCGTCTTACATGTTATTGTGAGCTGATCTCGTGCTCTCCTTACCTCTAGTGAGTTGTATCCGAGGCAACCCAGTAAGAATTTTGTCGGATAGAGGTAAGGATAGTAGCCATGTTTCTGCTTGTATAAGTACCTAAGGAACGCTTTTTGTACTTTTTCTAACAAAAGTGCGTAGGTACTTTCGTGCGGGTTCCATACGCAAGAGCTGTTTTCTAGCTTGCTACGTACAAGCGCATTAAATATTATTTTGATAGCATGATCGTTGTGAAAATCACGGCAATTGCGTAAGACAAAACCTAACCTTTGGTAAGATTGTTTTGCTACTGTGATCATATGGTCGTGAAAGGTGAGCTTTCCATCGAATGTGACTCCCAGGTCTTTAATGGCTGTTGATTTCGTGATGGTGTTATTATTCAAGCTATATTCAAAATTTACTGGGTGCCGCATGCGACCGAATGTCATAGCGAAACATTTGGACAAATTAAACTCCATCTTGTTGTCAACGCTCCACTTGTATATCGCATCAATGTCTTGCTGTAATGCGATACTGTCACGCTCGGAGTTTATTTCGAGGTAAAGTTTCAAGTCGTCAGCATACAGGAGACATCTTGCATGAAGCAGAACTTGAGGAAGATCGTTGACCATGATGAGAAATAATAAAGGCCCTAAAATAGAACCTTGACTCACGCCGGAACGCGTGTGATAGGTACCCGACACGTACATACCAAGCCTAACAAACTGTTGTCGATCACGTAGATAATCTGCAAAGAAGCGGAGGAGTGATGGTGAAAACCCTATTTTGCTTAGCTTCAATAGCAGCTTGTCATTGTTAACCCTATCAAATGCTTTTCGGAAGTCGAAGTAAAGTAAGTTTCAGACAAAAGAATTACTGGTCAATACTAAGTTAATGGTTTATAATTTTATTATAGTCACAATAAAAAAAAAAATTAAGGAGTCCGTCCGGTGGAGGCAAGGTAGGATGTGTGTAGGACCGGTCGTCATTTTGGGGGCAACTAAAGTTGTCACGAAATTAAAGGCCCGTTTTACATTGCGACATTTTTCATTGCGTCGTAAATAGTGACGTAACCATACGATTCGGTACTCGATACTCACGTTAAATCGATTCAAGTTTCGACTAGCAACTTATCGATTCGATTATGTATTGTGATGTCATTGGATTAAAGTTCTGACTTGAAAATTTTACTTGTAATTTTAATATTGTTGGTATGTATTATAAAATGATACAAAATAACGAATTGACAATTTATCTTCGATTTAATATTTTTAGTTCCAGTAACATACATCCTACAAAATAAAACACCGAACAAGAGCGAGTCGGACTCGCACGCTAAGGGTTCAATACAAAATTAAATACAATTTTAATTTTATAATTATGATTTAATTGTAAATGTAGAGATCACTGCATAATTATGTATTTAATTACTAATCGAAGGAAGCTAATGAAATTCAGTAATTAATTGATTACAACCATAGGATTTTAAGAAAAACATATGCCCACAATAAAATATTTTGAATTTGAATTTGAAAAAACTACTAATCGTGTGTTGTGATTTTTTGTAATAATTAGATATTGCATATATACAGTAAGAGCGGAAATAATACTCGCAATACATTCTAACGTATTAAATAAGGCGCCAAAACAAAGTATAAAGGTAGTTCGGTTCCGTGCTCTAAATCTACTATGAAAAATATTCTCAAGGTTAAAATTATACATACTGTTGTCTACTGATAATTATAATTATGTTATCCTTGTCAAAACGTCATAAATGATCATTTTCTGTATATCAAAATCCCTTGCGAGTAACTTGCAAGTTATACTATTCCTTACTAGATGGCGCAGTTACCAAACAATTTAAATAAAGTTCTCTATAAAAGTTTTGTAGTTCATAATAAATATGTATAAATATACAGTATGAAGTATGTCAGTACAATTTTGAATCATTATGAATAATTTTTTATACATAATGACAAAATAATTTGCAAGGATTTTGGGGTGAGTAATATATATAACATTTATTATTAAATAATAATAATATATCCCTTGGGATTTGGTTGCCTCTATTCCCTACTAGATGGCGCTTACAAAACCAATGATCTATAACAAAATGTCTATACTAATTACATAACTGAGCTGAAGTGTTTGTTTAAACGCGCTAATATCAGGAGCTACTGGGCTGTTTTGAAAAATTCCTCCACTTTTAGATAGCCCACCTAATGAGTAAGGCTAATTTAGCGCGGTAACCGACACCAACGCGGGCGGACCCGTGAGCAGAAGCTAGTATGTATTTAATAATGATTATTAACTTGAACCTCGAGCCAGGTAGCTTTGGTTTCGGAATATTAAAAACATACGTTTATTCATATTGACAAAGTATGTAAATGCATAATTGCATAATGCAACTGTAATTAATTCGTGAACCATGAAAAACTTAATTTTAATTAGGGAGGAAAATTGATGACATAATTGTGTAATTTTCACATTAAAATTTTTCAGCAAAAACTCAAATGCATAATAAATGAAGCTGAAGATATACAAAGATTGTACCGAGTTACATAAATATACGCTGCTCACAGCGCCCCTGGCGGATGTGTTAATTACAAAATATAATATACTTTATATCGAACTTAAACTGGTTTAAAATAATTCAATATAGTTAACTCTAGAATATATTCAGAATAAAGTAGATGCTGTCAATCCTCATAACAATATGGTTTACTGAAAAACATATTATAGCAGATCTCTACAAATCTCTAGTCATTTAGTTTAGCGATTGCCAACTAGATGGTGCTACTAGTGGTACTAATAAATCTTTTGCAGTCCCAGCTAAAATTTTTTGCTGTGCATATATCTATAAATATGCACCTTATCCTAATCATTCAATCATCAGATCAATATTTTGTTATAAAATAATAATAATGATATTACATAATTTATTATCATTTTGGTCTGTAGATATAATAAATTAATATAGGTAATGTAAAGTCCTAACTTTACTGTTCTTATTGCATCGCAAAAAAAGCAGAAATCCAATACTAATGAACGTCAGAACTAGGTATGTGGCGTCGAAGTGATTCAAAAGTATATAATTATGATTGTAAATTATATCAATCATTTACTAGTAGTAGTAGTACAGGTGCCATACCTATATTCGTGATCCGTTTTGACTCCAAAAGTTATAAACTCAATTCATTATCTATTTTTGCTGTTGACTGTACCCACACACTTTATAATAATTTATTGTACCTACCTACTTCACTTTGTTCTAGAAATAAATTACTTGTAAGACGATTAAACACGTCTAAAAAGTTAACACTGCTAACACAAGATGGCGTTGTTAGTTCACAAAAATATAAAAGTTATTACGTAACTAGATAATTTAAAATAACAGTTCAGTTTAAAATGGCTTGATAACGTATACCTAATTATCTTGTATAATAGTATGTTATCATAAAGGGATTGAGGAGAATACCTGCATAATATTGACGGTCAGGCCAATCATGTTATAGGTATAACAACTTAAGAGCACGAGCTTAACTGGCGGTTAGCTTACTCGATACTTCACTCGAAGGTGATGAGGCCTAATTAATGTCCATGCGTCGAAATAAAACTATGGAAAGGCTACGCACGTGTGTTAAGCTCTGCTCTGTTTAAAATAATACAGACAGTCGAACATAAAACCTGTATTTTAGAATAATTATACGCAACGCATGATACATAACCGACTAGAACTAGCGGCAGGCATATGCAAGTACATAATGCATAATGCAGCTTTATTAATGTCCATTGTCAAATAGAAGAAAGAACCCGCGCGGGCCGTCTTTAAACGTACAAATACACATTAAAAATTTAAAACAATGGCGCGTATCGTATCGACATGTTTCTAAACGTTGGCACAGGTGGCCACAACTATTCTATAAATATTATAGAGCATGGCGTCTATCTAAACGCTAAAAAAGCTATAAATTAGTAGGTTTAAACTGGGTTTTAGAATTCAAGTTTGTTCAATTCATTAAAATACAAACATTTTTGGAAACAATACGTTTAAGTTTGCCTTTAGTTTTGGCAACCATTCTTGGCAGAAGCAAGTCAGCCGTTTTATGGAAATGTGCAAAACGCTTCAATAACTTCTATCAACTGTATCTAATATCTAATAATAAGTAGGTAGGTAGGTACACTATCTCCAAACAGCAAAAAAAAATATGCTAAACGCTAAAATATAAAATAAACAATGGCCGCAAAGTATTTTAAACTTATTGCCGAAAAGTCACGGTCATTTATTTAACTTAATTAAATTGTAACTGCGTTCGTATTGATCATAACGAAGCTTTACACTGAAAATTTTAACACACATACACAGTATTTATTAATTATAGTAATAATTACTGTACTAGATTACCTCTTATCTAATAAATGAGTCTTGAAATAATTTAAAGGGTGAAATAATGCATGCATTTGGTCCGCCATTTTGTAAACTTAAACTCTTTTGGCACGGAATAATAAATATGTACTACATACCTAGTTGTTCATGAAATAAATTTTTAGAATAACAACGTAATTAAATTAGGTAGTCATTTGTATAAATTAACTCCTTATTAACTCATACATTCAATGAGCTACATTCAGTAGACAAGTACATGTACAGCCCCTTAATATTGGTAAGTAGGTAGGTACATATTGAATTTCACAATAATTTAACATGGCAGAGAATTGAGAAAAACGAAACAGGTCGCCTAAATGACGATCTACTTGAAAATAAACTAAGTAAATCAGATTATACCGACATAGTGCAATAAGAGACACCAAACAATTAATGACTGTAACTTTTCACTTACCTCGTAATCCGCACAACTTTTCACTTACCTCGTAATCCGCACAACTTTTCACTTTATTCATAAAAAAAATCAAAATTACGATTCGATTTTCAATTAGGTATTAACTTAAAAACTAAGGATGCAATAAAACTCCACTTATGAAATTAATTGTATTATTTATTACACTTTAACAATTTTAACGAATCGAAACTACACCACAAGATTGCGATATTCTTCACGGCTCACGCAAATTATTTAAATCCCGGCAATTGGCACTATGATTCGCACTAAACTGTTCGGTTCGACAAATCGACACTCCGGCGCAAGTCGGCGGCGCCGCTCTCTCGCTCATACTCTGATGTCTGTCTCGCTCGCTCACTCCGCCCACAAGACAACATGACGCCGCCGGCCGCACGGCGCGCGCGCAGCTAGCTCGGACGGCTGTGAGCGCTGGTAACAGGTGGCGCACGTTTTGCAACTGAACGCACTAATCACCACTAAACTTATAATTAAATAAATGTAATAAGGTACAAAAAAACACTGTCTCATTAAAATTACGCCCGACTTAGCGCAAGAGATTGTTTTATGTACCGTATTGTATCGGCGTTTCGGCTAGCCGCGCGCCGGAGATACGAAGACAGCCGAAGCGAGCACGAATCTAAACGAGCGCTACACTGTAATGACAACCGAGTAAAGTCAATTGCAATACTCGCAAATCTTGGAATCAATTAAGTAGGTATATTAATTAAACATTTTCTAATCCACCTACTTACCATTTATTTGTTTACATTATAAGTTAAAAGGAAGACCTTAGTTCATTTTATAATGGTCGATTATAATAAATTGTGTCATACCTACCTACCTAATAAATAACGAAATAAATATATCCAGAGAATAAAGGTTTATTTATAAGAAATAGTATAATATAGTCCGTTATGGATTATAAACTTTATCTTCTACACTGTAAGGTTCAAAACAATAACGATAAGGTCGTTCGTTAAATAAATGTATGTACTTACAGCAGATTTGTAACGAAGCTATTTGTTTTTATTTAAAATTGTGCCTACTACAAAAAAATAGTATATACCTACTAATTAATGCAAATTATACCTACCTAGTATATAAGGTAGGTATAATTCGCATTAGCTAGCACTTATAGAACGTAATAAGCATGCATGTACTTTTAAAACGGATTCTTTCGAGGTTTATTTAGATGTTAGTTCCCGACGAAGTTGAGGTACGTTTTATATAAAAATAAATATAAATAATTTTTATTATTATTTATATAGCTAGAAAACTTATTAAAAAAAATAAGTTTGAGTGCATATAGCATGCATAAGCATATATTGATTATTATGTTCTCAGTTCTACCCGTACACAAACTACGGGTAAACAAATAATAATTATGTTTGTTAGAATATCGACAAATTGTGTGTGAACATATACCTACCTACCTACAAACAGTGTGTGCAATTCATTCAAGATGGGATGTGGAACGAGTACAATTATTTTAGAGAGGAGAAACGAGTCGACTTATCATTATAATATTTGTAATAGACCGAAATCATGCTCTGTCCATTGGCAATGTCTGTCTGTGTAAATACCTACTGGTTTACTTATAGAAACTAAGTCTATAAGGCAATAGTAAGCACTAAACAGTAAATGCAATTAATAGTAATTATCTACTTACCCCGAAAGTCGCTATAATAAACACATTTCACATACCTAAATTCTGTAAAAATAAAATTGCAACTTATTTTCAATTAATAACTTTTAGGATGATTTAATAAAAACTCACTTATAATGACATCAAAATATGTATTAAACTAAGGCAAGTCTTTAATGATCTAAAACAACACCACAACGAGACAGCAATATTCTTTAGATAAATGACTAGGTACCTACATAATGTAAAACACCTAGTATCAACTTCACACAGTGTGTGACTTTCGTGTTAAATTGTGATCGTCAAATCGGCACTCCGGCGCATCAGCCAGTACCGCTCTCTCGCTCTTCCTCTATATGTCTCACTCACACTCACCCCGCCCACGACTGCCCACGAGAGAGCACGACGGCGACGCCGAAGCGGCGGCGCCCCGCAGTCCACTCGTACGCAAGAAACTTCTTATAAATAATGTTTAACTTTCAATTCTTTGGCGCATGAAATTGTTGTGTGTAAGTTGTGCAAGCAGTCTTTCGGCCAGACAGGTCTGATTACGACCGGATCGAAACGAAGAGAGCCGAAGGGAATACGAGTATTAACGAGCGCTAACTGTAACGCCCACCGAGTCAGTTGCAAACTTCCAGAAATATTTTCTTTGTAGTTATTTAGTGAGATTATGAATCCCACCAAAAACATTTTCTTGTAAAATGTTGCCAAGACCTTATGCCTCGCACTGTCAAAAAGTTATCAGATATCATGTAGAGCCAATCCTTCTAACTCTACACGCCCTAACTCTACAAGGCCTAACCTCACAAACTCTACACTTTAGTCAAAAATACGTGGTTTGGCCGTTTTGTGCCCCCAGATCATATTATTGAATCAATCAACTCAGCCTAGCACGGTCCACTGCTGGAGGCCTATTAGGCTTAGTTATCGTAGTTAGCGCAATTTTTTAGTCTCGCAGCTTAGTTCGGTGAAGCAGTGGAAGCCGTGTGGAGTGGAGAGAGTCGAGGCTAACTGCGGCAGGCCTCGTTAAAAAAAACAACGGGTTGCGGGCAGAAGTGAAAAGTAGCAAATAAAAATCGCATTATTAAATGCACTTTATTCAATTTCCATATTTTAAACACTTTAAATACACGAAGTATACAGACAAATGCACACGCACAAGCGCCCTGTGCCGCTTTTTTACCGAACCCAAAAAGTGCACAACGCTGTTAAAGAAGTTTTCACTTCCAAAAATATTCGTCCTTCTAGTGCAGTCGGATAAAAAGCTCAGTTCCACGTAGTACTTAGCTTTATGCTAGCTTCTCACGGCGCGCGGCGCGAGATATCACGAGTCGCGCCGCGCCAGCTCGCGCCTACTCGCCATGTGAAGGTAATGGCTCGAGGTGACGCGGGCTAGCGCCAGCATGCGATCCGATCGTAGTCTGTAAGGTTAAGGCTGCGGTTCCACTGAGGCGGAGCAGAGCGGAGACGAGCAGTGCTGCGATTCCCCAATGAATGGAGAAGAGATAAAGATTTCAAGCCATGTGATTGGTGAATCGCGGCGCAGCTCGCTCTGCTCCGCCTCAGTGGAACCGCAGCTTAAAGGCGCGAGCACGCTCGTGGCGACTCGCGCGCGCTCGGGGTGGCCACAGAGAAGGTAATCACTACGTTAGAGGTGGCGCGTGTGGCTGAGTGAAGCATCGGTCAAACATTTCGTAAATTCGTATTACTCTACGACTCGTGATATCTCGCGCCTAGCATTAGATGTTAGTCTGTAAGGTATATATCTATGGGCCTAAGTAGCCTGAAAATAAATGGTTTTATTATTATTTATATTATTATTAGAATAACGACAAAATAAAAGAAAAAGAGAAAAATAAAAGAGTTTTTTTAATTGCTGTTAAGGTGGCCATGTATACTTTTAGAATTACACTAGCTTTTGCTCGCAGCTCTACCCGCGTGGGCGTCGGTTATCGCGGCAAATTGTAGCCTATAGCCATCCTCGATAAGTGGGCATCTAACAGTGAAAGAATTTTTCAAATCGGCCTAGTAGTTCCTGAGAGTAGTTCAAACAAACAAACTCTTCAGCTTTTTATATGTATATATAAAGTATAGATCACACATCATTTAAAAACAAAATAAGAGTCATTTGTTAAAAAATATATTTTATTAAGAACCTACATACGCAACTTACCATCCATCTCCTTGTTTAAGAGAAGAGTAAAAGAGCATTACCTATCTTCATAACTTTATTGTATATATTCATAATTATGTATTTTTATATTTATTCATAGTATTTATGTATAGTATCACCTTCTATCAATATTATATTATATATAGCTGTTGCCCGCGGCTTCGCTCGCGCGTAAAGTAAAGAGTAGTATTAAAGGTAGATGTATTCTGTGATTTTCAATGTAAGGAGAATGTATAAAATTTTTCATCTAATATTATGGCATTAAAATAATAATAAAAGTAAAGTAAGTAGCAAAAGCATTTGTGTTATGGAATCGGAGACAAAAAAGGGAACCATAAACACTCAGACTCCAGACTATGTATAAAAGTGATTTTCTACATGGACCCGTCCGGGGATCGAACCTGGAACCTTAGAGCTGGCGACACCTTAAAAATCGGAGTGAACGCCACTCGACCACGGAGTCGTCATTATAGATATGTCTTAGATGGTCATTATCTTATCTATTTATCTTTTCATCTGTCTGTCTTTGAGAATACTGAACTTCACATACCAACTATTTCAGCCCTTATTTAACCCCCTTAGAGGGTAGATTTCTAAAATCTCGGAAATACATCTTATTTATTTCTAACTAATAACCCTTGTATGAAATTGAATGTGTCTATCTTTGAAAACGACACAATTCATATGCCTACAAACTTCCAACCCCTTTTTCACCCTCTTAGGGGGATGATTTTTAAAATCGCTGAAATACATCTTTATTTATTTCTATTCAGAAACCCGTATACGATATTTCATGTGTCTATCATTGAAAATACCGAACTTCCCATACAAACTTTCAACCCCTATTTCACCCCCTTAGGGGATAGATTTCCAAAAGAAAAGTAGCCTATAGCCTTCCTCGATAGTGGACTATCTAACAGTGAAAGAATTTTTCAAATCGGACCCGTACTTCCTGAGTTTAGCGCGTTCAAACAAACAAACTCTTCAGCTTTATAATATAATAATATATAATATACATAAAGTATAGATAAATAATTATAGTATCTTAGCCGTGTCACAGATTAATAAATAGTTACTTGGCCGTGTGTAGCGCCCCTTATTGAACTCCACTGCGGGTGACGTAACCTACGACAAACTTATTATTTGCGGTTGGTACAGTATTCGGGTCTAGGGATTGAACCGCAAAATGAAGTTTGTTTTTTTTTTGTATATACTTTTCCAGGATAAAAACTACCCAGTGTGGTGCCCAGGATATTAAAGAACAATTATACCATTATACTTTGACGCCATTTTTTAAACTTTTATTAATATATATTAGTTTTTTATTTATTTTTTCGTGTGAATATATCATTTATTATTTTAGTTATGTTAAGATTGTATATATTTAAAGTTCTTCATTAAATTAAAAAGTACCTATTATACCAAGTTTCATCGAAATCGAACCGGTAGTTTTTGCGTGATGCCTGAACAAACAGACAGACAGACAGACAGACAGACAGACAACATTTTTTTTAATCACATTTTTGGGTTCGGTGTCGGTCTAGTAACACACCCCGCCATTAATTTTTTTGATATTTTCAATGTACAGAATTTTCACTTCTACAGATTTATTATAAGTATAGAAGATCACAATAAGTAAAGTACTTATTTTAAATTCACAAGTTTTGTCATATATAGTAAGTACATATCTATTCTTTCCTCTTCTTATTTCTGTACACTTTTGTCTATAATTTGTCATTAATTTCTCTTTTCTCAGGTCTGCTGGAAGAGATTTCTATAAGAAATAAGCAGTGCCTTTGTACATCTCTGTCCGAATGTTGCGTGCCATTATTGTTTGTGTACAAAAATTGTTAAATAAATAAATACATATTACTAAAAGAAAAAATGCTTTTTTATTTTTATTTAAGCAACAATATAATAGTAATAACGGCCTAGAAATGTCCCAGTGGGCCTATAAAGAGTATAGTTTCCTATAAAGAGAAAGAATTAGCATTCACCACCAAGATCACCACGCTTGCTCGCTGCGGGTTGGCGGTTTTTTAAGTATTCATCAACTATACACACTGAATACCTACATGCAAATTAGTAAGAAAAATCATTACATAAGAAATTCACACGCAATTGGAACTAACAAAAAAACACAAACTCTTAACACAAGACAACGAAACAAAATCCAACTTACTAAGCCCAGAACTAACTACGGAAAAAGAAATATACTGTACGAGGGCGCACAGTTATATAACAGATTATCAGATAATATTGTGAATAGCAAGTCTTGTCACTTTCAAAAAACAATTAGAAGAATATGTAAAGACAAACATTGGCGTCGAATAACATTTATATTGGATATAAATGTAGTTGCTAAGTTTAAGTTATTTTTTAACCTTGTTTTACTCGTATGCTCGTTCAGACTTATAAATGAAATTGTTTAAATAACCATGCTCAATGTGAGTGAACTGTATTTGTTCTTTTTAACCGACTTCGAAAAGGAGGAGGTTATATGTTCGGCGTGTCACTATTTTTTTTTTTTTATGTATGTTCACCGATTACTCCGTCAATTGTGAACCGATTTTTATAATTCTTTTTGTATTCGAAAGAGTATTCTCCCGAGGTGGTCCCATTGTCACCAAGTCAGGATCTGATGATGGGATCCCAGTTAAATCGAAGGAAACCCTTAAATTTTATAGAAATGTCGAACGTGTTTCATGATTCTACTGAGCCTATTTAGGTATTTACGTCCAATAGTCATCACCTCAAGGCTTTTGGTAAATACTGAGCTGATGATGGAAGAAACCTTGACTTTTAGGAGTTAAGGGTTGATTTTTTTTTTATAATAAATATGTATTGACCCTCATTTACATTTTTTAACGTTTCTAAGGTGAGCTGTATTGTATTATTATAATAAATATTATGAACACAAAAAATGAAAAAATAAATAAACTTTTGAAAAAAAAATTAAACCGACTTCAAAAACCAAAACAAAACCTAAAAGGCACAAAATAGTGTAAAATAAACTTAGAACTATCTAAAATATTAATACAAATCTAGAAGTGATCTGTTTGAAGTCGGTGCCAAACAATACCTATACCAACAAAAAATAAATACCTACAAATACTAGTACAAATACGAGTAAGTATAGGTATATAGTTTGGCACCAACTTCAAACAGATCACTTCTAGTTTTGTATTAATATTTTAGATAGTTCTAAGTTTATTTTACACTATTTTGTGCCTTTTAGGTTTTGTTTTGGTTTTTGAAGTCGGTTTAATTTTTTTTTCAAAAGTTTATTTATTGAGTAAATAAATGTCTTTAAACCGAGATTGCCGCATGGGCGTCGGTTATCGCGACACGAAGTAGCCTTACATAAATGACTTATCTAACACAAAAATAATTTTTCAAATCGGACCCGTAGTTCCTGAGACTATTGCGTTCAATTTTATTCAACCATTCAAATAAAAAAGCAAACTTAACACCTTTATATTTGTATAGATTATCCCTAAAAGAATAATTAAAAACCTTATTTTAAATTCGTATATAAATATATCGTCAGCGTTTCAAAAGAAACAATGGATCGACATTGGCAGTGACTCGCTATAGCTTGGAAAATAGGTTCGTGACGCTCCCATGGCTCGCGGGAGTGGGGGACGTTACTAAGTTACTAACCAATAACAGCGCCTGAATATAACAATTGAATGACGCTTCTGTAAGTTGACCCCCGTCATGCGCTCACGTGTTACGTCCCCGCTCCCTTACCTCCCCCTTCGCCCGCAGGCCACGTGAGAATTTAGCTATAGCATAAATTGACTATTTAATCAATCTAGTCGGCTATAGCTAAATTCATACGTAGCTATCACAGATACATCTTGATGTAGTATTCATGTTTGATAATGTGCGTGAATGTGGTAAGCGTGTTGAGATTGCAGCGGTCTTCGTTCTTGGGCACGGTGGACACGACGCCCCGCAGGTAGTAGCGGTCGGCGTCGCGCTCCGACTCCGGGAACGCGAGCCCGCCGCCGCTGTCGCCTTTACATAGTGCTGTACCTAGAAAAAAAAAACAATATATATTAGTAAACATATTTTCACCAAGCAGAATGGGCAGCAGCGTTCTCCTTAAGAACTGTTGTAGACTGCGGTCACCAACCCTTAATGATGGCGCACCACAACACACAGCCGTATTACAGACCGGGTGTTGTGTGTGGTGCAACATGGGAGAGGCCTAGGTCCAGCAGTGGAGCGCGATAGGCTGAATTTAAATGAACATTTTCACACTCCGACACACTCAGGGTGAGTGTGACCTAGGTGTTCACCTGACTTACGTTGAAAAGTTTCCGACCTCGCCGGCGAGGCCCGTCGCGTGTAATTTATGGAAAAGTTATCGTCGCCCCCCGTCCCTAGCTCATACCGGCCCTAGAGCCAGTCAAACTAATAATTTAAAAGTCCCTAAATAATCATAACATTGATTCCGCCATGTCTTGCCTGTTGATTATGTAGATTTTTTTGTTACTTCTATTTGTAAACTTTGCAACAAATGTATTACTTGTGTTGACTACAATCCCCTTCCCCCCGGACCGCGAAAGCGAATAGACGCGTGCACATATTACCAGTTTTTATTTTTAAATTAATTCATTTTTACTAAAAATACTAAGAAAAATATGACATTGAGTACTAGGCGCGCATAAAACTGTTAGCAATCGCAGAGTAGTGGTGTGAGGAAGATAGCAACAGTTGAGACGAAGCTATCACTGTGGTGTCAACTTTTCATCTGTCGGTGTCAACGTGTTACCTGTCAGCTGTCACCTGTCATCTGTCGTTCGATTATCTGTCATCGGACCGGAAACTGTCATCACGTCAGTGTCATAAACAAGAAACGTTCCTTTCGACGCAGAGTTGGAGCTACTGGCACAAATCAATCCGGAACCACCACCATTGCACAGCAGCGCGTGAGTTATTAGTCTCTTTAAACTGGACGATATCGACTAAGCGAAGCGTCACTCGGTAACAGAAATCATAACTTGGCCCCTGTAAATTAGCTCATACTTTTACTGTGAAAAATCAACCGGTGACACTTCTACTGTCTTGGTACCTGTACACCGCACTCAGATCACGCCGCTATGCCATTGAAGAGAACGCCCCCCGCCTCACCTGCCCCGCCAACGCCGTCAGCGTTGCCTGTGAGCGTTCCTATTGCAGCACTTACGTTTTCTACGGCTCTGAATGACTCACCGCTCCAGCATTGCGAGTCGGAGCCTAATCTACATGCACTCGCAGTCAATGTCACTGAGCGAAAGAAGAGAAAGTATGATGATGAGCATCTAGATGTTACAGCCCTGATTAAGGAAATGTTTTCGAGTTTCTCAAAAGAACAGGAACAGCGTTTTCAAGATTTAAAAACAAGTTTAGAAGTCATTTCGAATAAACATGACGAGTTCCTGCAAAAAATATCCACTCTAGAGAAAGAAAAAAAGGAGCAGAAAATCCTAATTAAAGAATTAGAGGAAAAATTGGAAGCGTCTGAGCGAAAGTCCCGTGGAGCAGGCATTGAAATTCGGAACATACCAAAGCAAAACGGCGAAACAAAAGAAAATCTATGTAATGAAATTATGCAATTAGGAAAGACCTTGAGTGTCAACATTGATAGTTCTAATATTCGGGATGTCTATAGACTGAAATCGAAAGATGCATCAAATCCTGTTGTCGTGGACTTAACTTCCGTATTGCTAAAAGACAAAATTCTCAAGGCTGTCAAGATCTTTAATAAAACACGAGCAAAGGGAGAAAAGTTAAATACTACTCACCTAAACCACTCATACCAATCAAAACCACTTTACATAACTGAAACGTTAACTCACAAGACTCAGAGATTGTATTTTCTGGCCAGGCAGTTTAAAAAAAGCCACGGATATGACTTTTGCTGGACGACCAACGGTTTTGTATATCTTAAAAAAACCGAAGACTCATCTCACATACGCATAAATCATGACTCGGATCTGGACAAGCTAAGAAATTCAATATGACTATTACACGTTGTAACTTACAGTGATGGTGGCTTGTTGTTTTGCTTTATATTGCATGTTTTCTTCTCATGTCAAATTGTAAGTAATTTTTGTCTACACTCTTACACACTATACAGAAACTATACTTTACACTTCAAAGATAAAACATTCTTTCTTAAAATTAATCAATACTATATTCACAATAAATCAACACACATACACAATAATATCAATGTCACATTACACGGTTATTTAGCCACATTCAAAACTCTGTCTAAAACAATAAAATATGACTCGCTCTCAAGAACATCACGATTGTTTTATACATTTTCATACATTACTAATATAGTGCACGCATTCCATTTTAAATCTTTTTGCTACCATATTGCTTTTCAAATACTATTCTTCTACTGTGACTGCCTTTTCTTACAACACTTTTTACTGGCTTCAAATTCAATAATATAATTAACTTAACATCAAATATCGATCATCTGACTGTATCGGAATCGCACGAAACAAGCATTGAAAACTGACATAAATTAATGCCATTGCACCCCAATCACTTGCTTATCTTTACGCTAAACATACGCAGCATAAGCTGTAACATGCCAGGGCTTGAAGTTTTATTATCAAGAATAAAGTTAAAATGTAATGTAATTGTATTGACCGAATGCTGGCTTTCCAGTTCTTCTGTAATACCGAGTCTTGCAGGTTATTCTCATGTCGGGACTAAAACAAACCACAAGCAAAATGATGGTGTAGTGATTTACTATGAGGAAAAACTTAGCTTAACGATAGAGGAACCTCGCATGCAAGAATGTAACTGTCTGGTCGCAAAAATAGAAAATCGCATTGCAATACTAGCTTTCTATCGGTCCCCTTCTTACAAAAACATTGACCAATTTCTTTTATCCCTAGACACATTACTAAACACAGTGTCAGCTTATAAACAGATTTTTATAATAGGCGACATTAACATAGATATTAATCCTACAAAAATTAATCTAAACGGGGAACGCTACTTGACTTTAGCGGCTTCTCATGGCCTCTTACCAGCTCACACTCTGATAACTCGCTATGAAAGCAATTCTTGTTTAGACCATGCGTTAGTAAAGACCAATTACCCAGTTACTACTGTAGTTCCACAAACTACCCTTACGGATCACTACCCTGTTTTATTGTGTGTGACTGCAAAGAAATTGCGTCAATATGCAGCTACAACAATAACTAATATTGATTTCACAAACCTAGAGCAAGATCTCAAAAATATTAACTTTGACCCAATTTATCAGCTATCAAACCCAAATCTTTCTTTTAATTACTTTACTAATTGTCTTCAAAATGCCATTTTAAACAATACTAAACATATTACTCTATCTAAACGTTTCAAAATAATAAAACCATGGATGACACAGGGGTTGCTACGATGCACAAGAAATAGAGATAAGCTACATTTGAAATCAAAGCTTGCTCCGGAAAACTTTATTTTAAAAGTAACATACACCCGATACAGAAATTTTTGCAATGCGTTGCTAAGAAAAGTAAAAATTGAGTATGAAAAAAATCGACTTCAGATTGCTAAACAAGATAATAAAAAACTGTGGAAGGCAATAAAAGAGATCTCAAATACATCAAAAGTAATAAATCATCCAAAAGAACTACTAACGCTATCAACCTCTCCAGAAAATTCTTTGAACGAAGTAAATAGTTGCTTCATAAACGTAGGAAGTTCACTAGCAAACAAAATTCACCAGAACAATAAGCATACTATGAACAACAGACAAATCAACAATGTCAGACCTATCAGTAGTTTGAATTCATTAGTTCTCATAGACACAACTGAAGGGGAAGTAGAACGTCTGATCCTCGACTTAAAATCGGACTGTGCCAGTGGTGGTGATAATATCAGTAATAAATTTCTGAAAACTTATAAAAAAATGATTGTACCACCTCTTACGAAGATCATAAATGATTGTCTACAAAATGGAGTGTTCCCTGACGTCCTTAAAAAAGCAGAAGTTTGTCCAATCTATAAGAGTGGGGACAGAAATCGTATAAATAGCTATCGACCTATATCTATTCTACCAGCGATATCAAAAATACTAGAAAAAATTATAAATATACAACTAGTTAAATATTTAGAGAAAAATAAACTTCTTTCGGCTAACCAGTATGGTTTTCGACAGGGGAAATCAACTGAGCAAGCCGTAAATAAACTTATAAATTCCGTTTCATCCAATTTAGATAAAAATAAAAAATGTCTCGCTATCTTTTTAGATCTCGCGAAGGCATTTGATACGATTTCTGTTTCCCTCTTACTGGACAAGCTGCAAAGTCTGGGAGTTCGAGGCACACAGCTGAAACTTTTTACTAGTTACTTGTCAGGCCGGTCTCAGTGTGTTCGTGTAGGTGACTGCAAAAGCTCTCACCTTCAAGTTACACACGGCGTACCACAAGGAAGTATATTGGGACCTACTTTATTCCTTGTATATATAGATGGTCTCACGAGTCTTGAACTCACCCATGGTGAAATCATATCTTTTGCAGACGACACTGCCCTTTCTTTTGCTGCCAATACATGGGAAGAGGCTTTCGGTGCTGCGCAGAGGGGCTTCGATGTCGTGGGAAGGTGGCTTCAAAATAATATACTTACATTAAATGTAGACAAAACCAAGTACATCTGCTTTCGCATAAAAAATGCAACTGAAGATGTCAGCGTCCATAATATTATATCGCATGAGAGTCACTCTGAAAAATATTCGCAATGTCTTCCGCTGGAACGTGTGCACTCAATAAAATATCTAGGAGTTAACATAGATAGCAATCTTAACTTTAAGGAACATGTCAGGATACTTTGCTGTAGAATACGAAAGCTCATTTATGTTTTTAAAAACCTGAGGCACATTGCTGATTTTAAGTTGCTTAAGCAGATATACTATGCTCTCTGTCAATCGCTCCTAACATATTGTCTTTCATCTTGGGGAGGGACGTCAAAAACAACTTTGAAGTCTATCGAGGTCGCCCAGCGAGCAATACTGAAGGTTGCGACGTTCAGGGCTATCCGATTCTCTACATCAACACTATACGAGAGTTGGGAAGTCTTAACCGTGAGACAGTTATATATTTTAAGCGTTGTACTACTTCAACACAGTAAACAGAGCTATAACCCGCGTCTCCTCCGAAAACGCAGAAAAGATATAGTATGCGAAAGAACTCAGCTGTTTAAAACAAAATTTAGTTCACGCTTTGCCCACTGTATTGGTCCATTAATTTATAATAGGTTAAACAGAATACTTAATATATACCCATTAACAAAAGTGCAATGCAAGAAGAAAGTCACTGAATACCTGAAAAGTCTTACCTACGAACAGACTGAACTTCTGCTGCACATAGCATCCTAAAATAAACTTATGCTAAGTAACGTACAATTGTTATACCAAACACACACACGCGCGCACACTCACCCACAACACTAGTACAACACCACACACCCTCTTACACATCAGACACGTACATTCCCATCCTACACAAATAAGAGGACCTACACCTACACCTGCACTAATTTTTGCTTTATATACCTACCTTTTTTATGTAAAGAAATTGTACTATATAAATAAACTTTTGAAAAAAAAATTAAACCGACTTCAAAAACCAAAACAAAACCTAAAAGGCACAAAATAGTGTAAAATAAACTTAGAACTATCGGAAGTGAACTGTTTGAAGTTGGTGCCAAACTATATATACTCGTATTTGTACTAGTATTTGTAGTAGGTACCTATTTATTTTTTGTTGGTATATTGTTGTTTGGCACCGACTTCAAACAGATCACTTCCGATAGTTCTAAGTTTATTTTACACTATTTTGTGCCTTTTAGGTTTTGTTTTGGTTTTTGAAGTCGGTTTAATTTTTTTTTCAAAAGTTTATTTATTTTTTCATTTTTTGTGTTCATAATATTTATTATAATAATACAATACAGCTCACCTTAGAAACGTTAAGAAATGTAAATGAGGGTCAATACATATTTATTACATAAAAAAAATCAACCCTTAACTCCTAAAACTCAAGGTTTCTTCCATCATCAGCTCAGTATTTACCAAAATCCTTGAGGTGATGACTATTGGACGTAAATACCTAAATAGGCTCAGTAGAATAATGAAACACGTTCGACATTTGTTTAAAATTTAAGGGTTTCCTTCGATTTAACTGGGATCCCATCATCAGATCCTGACTTGGTGACAATGGGACCACCTCGGGAGAATACTCTTTCGAATACAAAAAGAATTATAAAAATCGGTTCACAATTGACGGAGTAATCGGTGAACATACATAAAAAAAAAAAAATAGTGACACGCCGAACATATAACCTCCTCCTTTTCGAAGTCGGTTAAAAATGATTTTTATTATGTACATGGAAATCACGTTAATGGCTAATATATATGTATAACGATCGAGGGGTTTGGCGCTGATAGCCGAAATACAGGCTCTGCCTAGTTCGGCTACAGATGACTACACCGCTTAAAAGGACCTAATTTAGCCTGTTAAAATATTTTGCAATTTATGTCTAAGTTTCTTTAAATAAACAATATTATTATTATTATTATTTCTTTTCTTAAATAAAGTTATAAAGTTATTATTATGATTGCTAGCCACGAACTAAGTTGAGGTCGGAACCCCGCCGGGGGTACATAGCTGTCATTGCTAGCGCTAGTTTTAAGTTTTTAACATGCTCCTGGCGGGAGGCTTACACAGTGCCACCAATCTATCCGGCAGTAGAGTTCTTCAAAATAAATAGTCGCGTGATGTCTGTAGCGTGGCGTCTCAAGCAGGGCAAGGTCTCAAAGTTATGTACGATGTTGTTCATAAAGATGCGAGACCGGAGACGTGAAGAGTGGCGGAGCACGCTGGATCCTCTAGCTAGCTTGTTGGTAGTTCTCGGCGGCCATCGCTGCGTCCTTTGCGCCCGTTGATTTCCATACAACACTGGCAAATAGAAGGCTTGTAATAAATGCACTCGTACAACATGGCGTTGTAGGCGGTAGGAATTCAGTTAGTGTGGGCATTGTGGGCCACAGTACACTTATTCTATCTAGACGCTTTGGGTCGCACCACCCAGCGTAACGCGCGCCTCCCCGCATCTCCTCATAGATGAGCCTGCCATAGTTTTTCTTGGTGCTGATTTGAAGAGCTAATAGTGAGTGTACAGGGAACTAATTAGTTAGTTAATTAATTTCAAGTATGCTCACTTCTGTTCTTTGACTGCGGTGCTCTTAGGAAGCGGTGGGGTGGGCGAATCAGGGTGCTGTCTGTGTTGATGACGTTCAAAAAGTGCTCGTAGCCTAATTTGAATAAATGATTTTGAATTTGCGCTCAGCGGCAATATGGCGATGTTCGAATAATAATGTAACAATCGCCAGCAGTCCAGCGTATTCAGCGTCAGTGATTACATTTAACCTCAGTTTCTAAAAAGCTGATCAATTTAATCTGTACTCAAATTTTCAAAACAATTCACATTTGACATGAGATCAGAATCCGCGTATACGTCGCCGGATAATAGTTTCGAGCTCTCCATGGATGTTCTCATAACTTTTTTGTATACAAGATCTGTGTCTTTTATGTATCGCATATTTTATTGTACTAAGTACTAATTAAATTACTGATATTAGTTTATTCCGGCGTATCTTAAAGAAATTAATGAAAGATCTCTAGCTACGACTGGCCATATCGATATGTTAGTGATTGATATATATGAAGCAATTTTACAAAAGTTGGATTGTTTGAGTTAACCGATCAATATAAGGAATGTTTGGCCAAATCATTAGGAATTATGAGATCAAAGCAATCAAAGGTAAGGTTTTATAATAATAGAATTGAAGGTGACGTAAGGCTGATGAGGACAGTGAGTATGATGGACCAAGCTATTATTTAGGCTTATAAGCCTGAATAATAGCTGACAAAGGTTTCATATATGAACAACTACTTACAGGTTGTTCATATATGAAGCCTTTGTACACACGTAGTAGGACTAAGAAATCAATCTTGGTGTTATTTAATTTTAAACGGGTATATTTAAAAATGTCCACCCGTAACTTATTTCACTTTATTAGTATGAAAAGTACATATTTTAATGAATAACTAAACCCCCATGGTCCCTCAAAAATTTCCGGGCCTAAGCGGATAACCGCTAAGGCCCGGCTGGGACCAATTGGTGACAGCGGAAAATGGCTATAATTAAAATAAAATTATTCAATGTTTAAAGGTTTTCAACCAATTTATTTCATAAAATGGTCGGTCACAGTATGAAAACACAATTAAGACCTCTATGTTTTGGTAATTCTTAATATGTGTTATTCAAATGAAATAAGAAAAGAAAAAACTTAAAATAGCGACATCTAGCGGTGAGTAGTTGAACTAAATTCATAAACCTACTTGATAAAAAATATCAAACTACATATTTCCGTAAGTGTGAGTCGTAGCGTAACTATCGCTAGCTTTTTAACACACCACTTAATTAAATTTGGTGTGGAAGTAACTGGTATCCAGTGTTAACACAGGATTTTTTGTCCCTAAAAAATGTATCGTTCCTACTTTGATACTTAATTGACGAAAGTTTTATTTTTAATATAGATGCCATTTTCCAAGCACTGAATGCATTTTTCTACTTATGCCAGGCAAAAATGAGAATACAAGATTTTTTACATAGAATCTAATAGATGGCGCTGCTAAGTCTTAAAATACGTTCACGTGGGTATCGGTTATTGCGGTAAGAAGTATCAGTCTGTCCTTTCTCAGTCTCTAGACTATATCTGTAACAAATTTCATTTTAATCGGTTCAGTAGTTTAGGCGTGATGGCGTAACACGCAGACAGAAAGAGTTACTTTTGTATTTTAAATATTAGCAAGGATGATAGCCCTTGGTGCGCTAGTCCGTCTCGCACTTGGTCGGTTTATTGATAAAACGTGTAATGCTTTGTTCTGTTACCATTGAAGTCTCCAGCGCATATCTTGTCACTGGTGATGTACTCGCGAAAGGAGGTCGGTAGGGACGCTATGCAGGCCTCCACGCTCACGTAGGGCAGTTCTCCTACATTCAGGATTGGAGACTCGATGCCGTTAGCTGTTGTCAGACCCCAGCCGGCCACCTGACGTCACGGAATAACACCTTCAAGTTATTATAATAAATCTATTTTTAAACGGATTCTATCGCGGTCAGATTTAGATTAGAGTTCACAACATAAAATCCGTTATGTATCCGTATGAACAACATTGGAACGAATAAATCTCAGTAACCTAAGTGTAATATCACCGTTGCTTAAAACATTGTTAATTTGTAACTTTTAATTCCTGGCCTGTTGTATAGTGTCATTTCACTTTTTTTTTACAGTAAGTATACAAAAATAAAGTTTAATTGATTTGATGATTTACTAATAATTGCAAACCTGACTACGTCACATTGCTTTCGTGATATTTCTATTTAAAATCGTGAGCTTACAATAAACATAACTCAAGCAACGTTCGCTTAAACAGGAATCGTTTTAAAACTCCTGAGCAATTCTTCGTATTACCTTTCCCTTATTACCGATCTGCAGTTGTCTCCTATCGAAGTTGATGTCGAAGTCAATGCACACGGGCCGCACGTAGGTCCGGTACACGAAGGGTGTTTGCAGAATCACCACAGCGATGTCATCCTGGAAGTTTGCAGCTCTGCCTTGAAAGTGCGGCGGTATCTCTATAGATAGCACCTGGTAAAGAATGCAAAACATATATTGATGACAAATGTAAATGACAGGTCACTCAGAGTAACTCGGAAATACGTATAGTGATACAAACATATCCGGCCCGGTGACCGCGATGTTGTTGAATTTAATATTTTTTGTATAATGCCATCGAAACAGATGAGCATGAGAAAGTTCCCTACGGAGAGAGTTCCCGAGTGAGAGAAATCCCGAGGGAGCATCTTCCCGAGGAGAGGGATCCCGAGGTGGGCAGTTATCGAGGGAGTATTTCCCTAAGGGAGAGAGTGTCTGTGGGATTCTGTTCCCGAGAGAGCATGTTCCCGAAAAAGAGAATTTCCGAGGGAGAGTTCCTGACAGAGCATGTTCTCGAGGGGGAGAGTTCCTGACGGAGCATTTTCCCGAGGATGAGTGATAAAATTCCCATAAGAGCATGTTTCCGTAGGAGACAGTTCCCGTGGGAGAGGGTTCCTGAGCGAGAGTGTTCCCGAGTGAAAGGGTTCCCGAGTGAAAGGGTTCCCGAGGGAGAGGGTCCCGAGGGTGTGAGTTCCCGAGTTCCAATGGGAGCATGTTCCCAAGGGTGAGAGTAGTTCCTGAGCGAGAGAGTTCCCGACTGAAAGGGTTCCTGAGGGAGAGGGTCCCGATGGAGAGAGTTCCCATGGGAGCATGAACCCAAAGGGTGAGAGTTCCCGAGGGAGAGAGTTCCCATGAGAGCATGTTCCCAAGGGTGAGAGTTCCCGAGGGAGAGGGTTCCTGAGCGAGAGGGTTCTCGAGTGAAAGGGTTCCCGAGGGAGAGGGGCCCGAGGGACAGAGTTCCCTTGGGAGCATGATCCCAAGGGTGAGAGTTCCCGAGGGAGAGAGTTCTTGAGGGAGCATGTTCCCGAGGTTGCATGTTCCCGGGGGAGAGAATTCCCCTGGGAGCATATTACCAGAGGAGCATGTTCCAGAGCGAGAGATTCCTGAGGGATAATATTTCCGAGGGAGCCTGTTCCCGAGGGAGAGAATTCCCGTCTGGGAATTTCTGCTGGATTTCTTGGGTTTCGTACCTCAAAAGGGAAAATTGTTGTCCGTCTTTTAGCCTAGGTATTCTTTACCAGAGTACTAAAAAGTGGAGTAAACTCACATCAGATGTCTGCGCGTCCGTGTCGTTTATGTGGGTCCACCGTCGGTGCAGCTTGCCGATGGCGACTGCATAGTTCTCCGCTGGCTGCTTCTTGCTTACATCACTCCAAAAACAGTGGGCAGCTGGAAAAAAGAAATTAATACAATTCAAGACTGGTTTTAGTCAGCCCAAGTACGACATAAGAAATACTTAGCTTAAACTAAAGTCATAACTTTAGTTTACACGTTGAGGAAATGACGTGGGTTGAAGTCATTCGCTTGTCGCCTCGGCAAAGTAAAAATACCGGCCAATTGCGAGTCGGACTCGCGAATAAAAGTCTGTTGTATGGGTAATATTTATTTATTAACAATTTATGATACAAGTAATATAGGTAAAACAGCACAAATGTACTGCTTTATTCTTAAAGATTATTTTCCAACAGATCTGCGGAAGGAGAAATAAGAAGGATGGACAGCGGAGTCTTAGTAATAGGGTCCAGTTTCCCATTTGCGTACGGAAAGGTCTTTTTCTGCCTAGCCTTTTCCGAAGCTATGTTGGGGTCGGCTGCCAGTCTTACCGGATTTAGCTGAATACCGTATTTTACATGGAGCGAATGCCTATCAGACTTCCCCAACCCATTGCTGGGTAATTACAGTATCCCATAGTAAGACTGGTTGTCAGAATTCTAATGACTTAACGACTGTCAAAGATTACTGTATGACAGTCGGGACCAATTTAACGGCTTAACGTGCTTTCCGAGTCACGGAGGGGTCTCAGTATGTTTACAAATGCTCACCCATCCACGGACCGAGCGCGGCTTAACCTTTATTATCAGTAAATAATAATAATAATAATATCAATTTATTTCGGACAACTATGAGATCCATATAATTGTTAGTAAAACAGATTTGCACTTAAACACTATTGTTAGTAACTTAACTAGAGACAACACAAATTCAACAAATTAATGAGAAGACCCCCCATCTCCTATGACAATGAAGTAGATACTAGGGTATAAGTCTTCCCACGAATTGTCTTATTATATACTAGCTGTTGCCCGCGGCTTCGCACGCGCGTAAAGTTAAGAGTAGTAAGTAGTAAAGGATAGATGGATATATTCTGGGATTTTCAAAGTAAGGAGCATAAATTATATTTTTTATATACTAACTATTATGGCGTTAAGATAAAAATAAGATAATGTGGAAACATCACGTATACATTGAGTTTGGATAAACTTTGAAAACACAGACAAAACTTGAAAATCATTGACACGAAAAGATGAAGAAGAATCACATACATTGCTCCGAATTCAAAGTAAGTAGCTAAAGCTCTTGTGCTATGGAATCGGAAACAACGAAGGTACCACTAACACCCAGACTCGACATAATGTAGAAAAGTGATTTTCTACATCGACCCGTCCGGGGATCGAACCCGGGACCTCAGAGCTGGCGACACCTTGAAAACCGTTGTGGACGCCACTCCAACACGGATGTCATCGTAAACATATGTTTTAGATGGTCATTTATTTGTATCGAACCAGAAACCCGTATATGAAAGGCATGGCCTTATCTTTAATATAAAGTCCACAATATAATACCTTGCAACCCCTATTTAACCATCTTAAGGCGTAAAATTCAAAAATCGCTAAAAATATGTTTTCATTTATTTCTAACCAAAAACCCGTATACCAAATCTCATCTCTCTCTTTGAAAATGACAAACTTCCTAAAAAAACCTTTCAATCTTCCAAACTATTGCACCCCCTTAGAGGGTAGATTTCTAAAATCTCGGAAATACGTCTTATTTATTTCTAACTCATAATCCTATGAAATTTAATGTGCCTATCTATGAAAACTACACAATTCATATACCTACAAACTTCCATCCCCTATTTTACCCTCTTAGGGGGTAGATTTTCAAAATCGCTGTTATACGTCTTTATTTATTTCTATCGAGAAACCCGTATACGAAATTTCATGTGTCTGTCTTTAAAAATACTGGACTTCCCCTACAAACTTTCACCCCATATTTAACTCCCTTAGGGGTTGAATTTCGAAAAATACTGAAACACGTGGTTTTTAATTTTTTACCAGAATGGTAACCACAAATTTTTATGGTGTAAACTACAAAAATAACGTTTTTCCATACAAACTTTCATCCCCTATTAAATACCCTTGGGAGTTGAATTTCGAAAAATCCTTCCTTATTCCTTGCCTACATTATAAAGGAAACCTCTGTGCGAAATTTCAGCTTTCTAGGTCCAAGGGTTTGGGCTGGGCGTTGATGAGTCAGTCAGTCAGTCAG
Source organism: Plusia festucae (assembly GCA_950381575.1). Lineage (NCBI taxonomy): Eukaryota > Metazoa > Arthropoda > Insecta > Lepidoptera > Noctuidae > Plusia > Plusia festucae. Next base: position 4,231,773 of record OX494457.1, read on the forward strand.
TCAGGTCTTCTCTTTTTATTTATATAGATAATATTATAATAATATATAATATATATAAAGTATGTATAGATAAATAATTATAGTATCTTAGCCGTGTCACAGATTAATAAATAGTTACTTGGCCGTGTGCAGCGCCCCTTATTAAACTCCACTGCGGGTGACGGTCGACAAACTTATTATTTGCGGTTGGTACAGTATTCGGGTCTAGGGATCGAACCGCAAAATTAAGTTTGTTTTTTTTTGTATATACTTTTCCGGGATAAAAACTACCCAGTGTGGTGCCCAGGATATTAAAGAACAATTATACCAAGTTTCATCGAAATCGAACCGGTAGTTTTTGCGTGATGCCTGAACAAACAGACAGACAGACAGACAGACAGACAGACAGACAAAATTTTTTTTAATCACATTTTTGGGTTCGGTGTCGGTCTAGTAACACACCCCGCCATTAATTTTTTTGATATTTTCAATGTACAGAATTTTCACTTCTACAGATTTATTATAAGTATAGATGAAGACGTGTCAGCTGCCACAGACTTCAAAATTCTATTCTAGTAAAACCGTACGTCTTACACTTAGCCACGAGCCCCTCTTGGTTTACAAGGCGAAGTTACAAAAGTGAGCAAAAATAAGAGATACGTTTGTAGTTCTGACCTGAGATTACGACAGTGTTGGAGACAAGGGATCCGCCGCAAATTTGCATGTACGGCCTGAACTTCTTGTGATAGATGCCGACGTGCCAAGGCAACTCGCCGCGCTGGGCTGGCTCCCCGTTGCCCATCAAGTCTACGCCATCCGGGGTCACGCGCCCACACTCTGTAAAGGCCAAAGGTAGTCTGAAGTCTAAAAAGTTTTTTCTTCATTCTGATAATATGAAAAGTGCGTGAGTGGATGACACAGAAGACTGTGATAGACCCCTTTTTTAACGGGAATGGGTCCTTATTGATCTGCCTGGTCTATATGATCTCTCTAGTATCTGGTATATATAACCTTTGACCGTGGGACACTGCTAATTAGTAATTCTAATAAAATTTTGGGACATTTCACATACGGCCATCTAATCCCAAACTAGGCAGACCCGATAACCAGACAACAGATTAAGATACGTACATTTCTAAATACATACAAGCAAGTACCTAAGTATTGTAATCTATGTATCACAAGATATCCCTAAAAGCGACTTTAATAGGTGGTTATTCTGTATAGCCTAGTTTTAGTTATAAAAGAGATTTGTTTAATGACAATGTTTTGCATGCCAACGTATATGTGGCAGAATGTACACGGAACCTATACTACCATATAACCACCACATTGTTAACCTACATTCAAGTAAATAAATTAATATTTGTATCTCTCTTTTATCACGGGATAACTTCAGAAGAAGAGACCCGGTCCTTTGAAAGGCTTTCGTGGGGACACAGTTCCAACACGCAGTGGCCTTGTTGAGAACTTTACTCTAATATGGGATGGGGCACCTACCAGGGGCCATTCACCCCTGCTCTATTTAAGAACAGACATGAACGGCCCAAGGTAGCTACAGAACTATTGTGAAATAAGGTATTATAAACTAAATTGGGCTATTGATGTGTATGTGTTACGTGGATTGGTTACTATTATAAAATCGCCTGCCTTCCTACGCATGAAAATGTAAATGAATAGGCAGGTGGTGACTTGCCACTCACTAGATGGGCCCCCCAAACAACCGCAAAAATTAATATTATTATCATAAATTTATAATATTTTGTAATTTCGGTATACTTACGTCAGTTTGGATTTACCAAGGAAAGGTCATTGAAATATTTTTTTTATATGATTTTTTTTTAAATTTGAATAAAATTGTGTCTGTGGGCTCGCAGGAATCAGGATGCCATTGATTATATGTATCTGTACGCGACTTTACTTCCACATGACTGATAAATAAGACAATTCTCTTCTTCTTCAGGATTTGTAAGTCAGTTTTCGCTTCTGTTATTATTTCTTGGCAGGAGTAAGTAAGGCAAAAGGTACTGTTAGTAGGATGGAGGAAATGGTTAAAATTAAAATACACTTACATTATATGATCATTTATTAACATATTATAATAGTTAAAACAATTATTAGCGGTCCATCCTGCTAGCATTACCTCGTGAATGAAGATTGATCCTATTTAGCAGTGAAACAATATATGAATAATATCTATGTTAATGGAACTCCTAAACAACTAAAATATGATTTAATATGTAAGAATAAAACAACGTTGTAAAATTATAACGCCTTCCCCCTTCACATATAATTAAACCAAAAAGAAGTGATCAATAGTCGTCAAAGTATATGATTTCATCTAAAAAAGTAATAAATTTACTTTTGTTTACAGTTTTTGGTTTGCTGACCGGGCCCATTCGCCAGTCACCTACATCTATATAATAATCAGGCGCAACTGTTGTGGTTTTGCGCTTACGAGGCGCAGGTCTACGTACTCTTTCCGTCGAAGAGTTCTCATTAAGCAAACCTGGAGTGCAGGTCGCGACGTGATCCCAATTGCCGTCGATGCAGTGCATCAAATGGAGAGTGCTTGGCGAGTAGTAGTTGGGAGTGTTGCATTCGGGTCGCACGACTGTGCCGGACGGCTCGTACGAGTCGCACGCGCGCAGGCCCTGGATGGAGCCCGACACCACGCACTGGTAGTGCACCGACGGGTGCGGCTTCAATTTGCAGAAACCTGGAACATAAAATTATTAGTTCAAGTTATTACAATACATGTAGCGATTGATCCCCCCCTGTTGGAATGCTGTATCCACTAGCCGGCATTGCACCACCCGACGTCCGTAGGCACGTGGCTAGTGCTATCGAGAGGAAGAAATTGGAGAATGATTTGCATCACCCAATGTACCAACCAGTACGTTCCGGTACCGCAGAGACTTAAGAGCCGGCTGTTTTATAAAAGACGTACTACCTCTGCGTGGTGAAGCCCTAAAGACCAGGCTCCAAACATGGAAAGAGGGCTATCCTTTCACTTTCCCCTCTACGTTAAGCGAAAAACTCCCTCCCGGCAATAGCTTACCATGGCCAACGTGGAATTGGCCGGAACAAAGAAAATATGTGCCCGTGGGGTTACAGTACACCTGAGCCATGTGAGTGCGGCATTTTCCCTCAAACCATGGCCCACTTAATAAACTGCCCAGCGGTGTCCCAACACCTGCACACGCGAAGATCTTTACAACGCCACCGACAATGCTGTCTGCGTGGCCGAGTACTGGTCTGACAATATATAAAACTCACATTGCCATTGATCGACACGCTAAGAAGAAGATGTAGCGATTACCTTTCCTACCTTCAAAGTTCACAAAACTGGGTAGATAATACAAAAAATTTACACCGGTTGTCAAAATTTCCAAGCTGTCTAAAGCTAGCTGAAAAAAATATGGACCTCAAGAATAGACTCAATTTTAAGTTTTTGGATACTCACGGACACATGTAGGCAAGGTGTTAGACCAGGTGCCTCCCTGGCAGAAGACTACACTGGAGTCGTTGACGCCGTAGCCGGTGGAGCAGGAGACGTTGAGCTGCAGCGCGCGGAAGGTCTGGCCAGGGCGGGCGAGCGGCGCGCCCGACACCGCGTACGACCCGTGCTCAGGGTACGGCGGGAGCACGCACATGCTGGGCAATGAAACTGGTCTGAAACAGAAAATATGAGGCTAAGATTAAAAAAATCTTACTAAGTAGTAATGTGTTTCGCGCATTACCAGTATTATTGTTAACCCCCCGTTGAGAGCTAAATGCTTGTATTACGAGTATCTTCACGTTGGTAGTTCAATGGGTGGGATTCGAACCCACATTATGGCAAGTCCGATGCTAAGCCATTAGGCTACCGCTGCTTGATATTAAAGTTAGATTAAGGGAGTTGGGAGAGAAAGCCTTAGCTTAGAAGTGTGCCAATATTGACTACAAAACAGAATATTGATTAAAAGTTAATGAAGACGGGCCAACAGCGCAACGTTCAAGGAAACTTATTCGCTCTATCGCTTGGGTTTTACTTACATTCAAATAATATACAAAATGTTTATTTAAAGTTTGTGTGTTGTTGTTAATTTCAAGAAGGGGTCGAATCCGTTTAGTAGCTCGTCGCGTAGTAGTCATTAGCGAGAAATTTTAAACTTTCAGAGCAAAGGTTAAAGGAGCCAGAAATTTCGACAGCCCATACTTAAAATATGCGACTCGAGAAGCAAATAATGGCATTGAGATACACATGCCTATATAGTGTAATAAAATATTTTCCATGTTATTGTAATAGCGTGCTATGTACCTGTCAGTGACAGCCGGCTTCGGTTGTGACACTCTGTTGCACAACTCGTCTGATTCGTCCGAACCGTCAGCGCATTCGCTTGGCTTTGAACAATAAAAAAATATTAATAACCTAAGCTGAAATCATGAGTTCTTGAACTGAGAAACTATGTCTATCGCGTTCCACAGCTTAGACAAAGGTCTCTCTAAAGTTCCGTCATACAACAAGGTCCTCTTTTGCATCCAGTCAGCTTTAGCTACTTTTTTCAGGTCATCGTTCCATCGAGCAAAACATACTTCCATCCATACACGTAGCCCTTTTCCAAGCTATGTCGGGGGCATTATATCTCGACTACCTATTCGAATTGATAGTCGCGAGTTCGACTTAATATTTAAATATCATCATTTTCCTCCTGCCCTTATTCTTTTGGGATCTGCACAGCATGCCTTCTTCCGCATACTTCTCTATCTGATCATCATCACACAACAAACATGCTTTCTAGCCATATCATCTTTCACACAATCTATCCATCATTTCTTCAGTATGGGACTACTGAAAAAATGATGGATAGATTGTCCTCCAAATGTAGTTTTTTGTAAATACTTACTCCATTACACTCGGAGCCACTGTCGACGCAAGCGCCGTACGAGCACTGGAACAGGTACGAGTGGCAGGTCTTGGTGGCGCATGCGCGGACCGTCTCGTCGGAACCGTCCGGGCAGTTGGGCACGCCATCGCAGTGGTCCACCACCGAGATAGCGCTGCCATCCAGGCATTTGAACTGCCCACTAGAAATTGACGGTAACCCATACTTAAACAAGCTTATCTATTATTATATACCTACTAAAACTGATATTATGTACGTGGCAAATATTTTCATGTAAGTAGATATAGAAAATTTAGAAAGCTTACACAACATTTTGGTTTATATAATGAAAACTCACAAAGTTACAAGCTTGTTTTCTAGTGTTCGCAACAAAAAATCTCGTTCGTGTGGTACACATTTCGTCATAAACAAGGTGTAAAAATCATTTCAATCAATATTTTGTTTCAGTTACTGAGACAAAACATATGATTTCGTAAAATATAACAGTTGCACTGTATGCTTTCATTGTTAAACTAAACTACACCACCAATATTGATATGATTTTTTTACCTCCAAGCTAGGACTCAGGCTTATTCTGTCAGGAGATTTGATATCGGGAGAGGAGCTGCAGGCTAAGACTCGATAAGTATAGTTTTATTCGTTTGACCTCAATTGCACTGACCGTAGAGCAAAAATTTCAACCAGCTTTACCTCGATATTTCCCATTTCAAATTCAAGTAATGTATGCATTACTAACTTCTCGACATCGGACTCGTTTCTGCAGGCGGGCATTAGCTCGTCAGAGTTGTCGGCGCACTCCATGATACCGTTGCAGGGCGCCGTCCCGTCCACGCAGGCGCCGTACGTGCAGCGGAACCAGTTCGGCTGACACCTGACAAGATACTGAAGCTTATGCTGTATGCCGTGTATCCTCGTAGGTCCAAATATTAACTTAGGTATAAATTGGTGTAATGGGACAATCCCGCCACACATCCTGCCACAATTAAGGAATTGCAACTCCAGTGTGCTAGGGTATATGATAACCAATGAATACGACTGAGACACTTAAGTTTGATGTATCCCTGGGAAATGATGGACTGTCCGCAACGAAATTAATCGGAAGAAGTAAATAGGAAACTAAGAAAACTAGGAAAATATTTATTAAAATTCAATTTTGATTAATATTGAGAAAACTAAAAGAACCTAACGCCTATTTGTTTGCTTATCATAGGCAAATAAGTAGGCGTTAGTCATATAAATGCACCTGCCCCCCTAGCCAAGTGACATTTCTACAAGCGTTAACGATGATAGAATCGCTCAAATGTATGGAAGTGACAAGTCTGAGTGTTACGTGACTTATCGAAATCAAATTAATGTCATTTCTATACATTTAATGCCATATAAGCGTTTTCTATCTTCGTTAACGGTATAGAAAAGTCACTTGGCTAGGGGGCAGATAACCTCGTAGAATATACGCACTCCTTTTAAATTAATCCTGTATATACTCTTTCGGTAACAACCCGTATGACTGTCGAACATTGTGAACTTACACAGAGTTCCTGCACAGAGGGAACGTTTCATCACTCTTGTCGGGACAGTTCTCGACGCCGTCACATTTCCCGTCAAACGGGATGCAACTACCGTCCCGGCACTGCCATTGGTCGATCCTAGAACATCACATAGAATTTGTTTTATAATCTATATATATAAAAATGAAACCCGTTTTCCGTTGTCATGGCATCACGCGTGAACGGCTGGACCAATTTCGTTCATTCTTTTTTTTGTCGTGTTGTTTATTATCAGGAGAAGGTTCTTATGGAGAAAAAAAATGAAAAAATTTGCGCGAAAATTTAAAAAAAATTAAAGAAAAGTTGATGATAATATTAACTTTTCTAATTTAACCTTTATAGCCTTTGACATATCTGTTAGTTATTTGACATGACAACGTCTGTCAGGTCAGCTAGTCTATAATATAAAAATGAATCGCCAAATGTGTTGCTAAGCACATACATTTCGAACAACTGCACCAAATTGGATGATTCTTCTTTTATTGTGTTCATTATAGACAGGACAAGGTTTTTATAAAAAAAGTATGTTGTTTTTATTTTCATAGTTTGAAAATTGGAACAGGAACGGGCACTCCTTACGCGGGTGAAAGCGCGTGTAACAGCTAGTATATAATATTATAATATATACGTGGGACAACCCACACACGGCGATCCCAAACTACTCAGAGCCTGTACCATAGCAACCAGACAACTGATAAACATAATATTTATATATTTCTAAATACATACATACTACACACACAGAACAAATGTCAAATGTCGAATTTGACGACCTCCGTGGTCGAGTGGCGTACACACCGGTTTTCAAGGTGTCGCCAGCTCTGAGGTCCCGGGTTCGATCCCCGGACGGGTCAATGTAGAAAAACACTTTTCTACATTGTGTCGGGTCTGGGTGTTTGTGGTACCTTCGTTGTCCCTGATTCCATAACACAAGTGCTTTTTAGCTACTTACTTTGGAAACAGAGCAATGTATGTGATGTTGTCCACATTTATTTTTTATTTATTTAAATGTTCGAACCCAACCAGGACAAATCTTGGTGTGATACCAAGATTTGTCCTGGTTGGGTATCGTATCCACGATCTCCGGTTTAGCATCAGGGTCATTAACCACTAGCTAGACAAACCAGTCTCGTTTTGTTATATTTAACTCTATTAGGTCATTAAATACTAAAAATATGCAAATGATAGCTAGCAGATGATTATGATAAATCTATATATATAAAACTCTTCCGTTACTGACTGACTGACTGACTGACTGACTGACTGACTGACTGACTGACTGACTGACAGACAACGCACAGCCGAAACTACTGATCGTAAAGAGCTGAAATTTGGCATGTGTGTTTGTTGGAAGGAGTAGGCTACCACTAAGAGAGGATTTTTGGAAATTCCCCCCCAAAGGGGAGAAAAGGGTGGTAAATGACAGACAACGCACAGCCGAAACTACTGATCGTAAAGAGCTGAAATTTGGCATGTGTGTTTGTTGGGAGGAGTAGGCTACCACTAAGAGAGGATTTTTGGAAATTCCCCCCCAAAGGGGAGAAAAGGGTGGTAAATGACAGACAACGCACAGCCGAAACAACTGATCGTAAAGAGCTGAAATTTGGCATGTGTGTTTGTTGGGAGGAGTAGGCTACCACTAAGAGAGGATTTTTGGAAATTCCCCCCCAAAGGGGAGAAAAGGGTGGTAAATGACAGACAACGCACAGCCGAAACAACTGATCGTAAAGAGCTGAAATTTGGCATGTGTGTTTGTTGGGAGGAGTAGGCTACCACTAAGAGAGGATTTTTGGAAATTCCCCCCCAAAGGGGAGAAAAGGGTGGTAAATTGAAAATGTTTATTTCTCAATGGATTCACTTAAATCTTTGTATGTAGGTTCCACCAGTGAAGCAAGTGAGCATAGCATATGTATAAGTGAACATAGCATTTTTTAGACCATGATTTCATGGAGACATATTTCTAATATAATAAAAATTTGATTTTTTTAATGTTTGTTTACACATGTAATCGATAGACCATGGAACAGGCGATAACTAAGTGAAAAACCCAAATTCTGACGGAAGTCATTACTCCACGCGGACGAAGTCGCGAGCAAAAGCTAGTAAATAATAATAAGAGATTAGGTTTAAAACTTAATCACTAAATACTTATATAAAAAAATAACTTACCGACATCCTGTTGTTTCTCTTTTAGATCTAAGTACTGGTTCTGGGAAACCGAATCTGAAAGAAAAAGGTATAAGATATTTAAACATGAAACTCCATTTTTGAAGTCGATAAAAAAGTTGTGCGTCTCGTCGCGCTGATACAGGGCAAGGCGACCACATCACTTCACTTCACTCAACTTTGTACTATAAGAGAACTCACTGGCTGGCTCCGGTAAAGCAGACGGCCTCATCAGCGCCGTCCAGGCAGTCTCGGCGGCCGTCACACACCCCGCTCAGCGCCACGCATGCGCCGTCCGAGCACGAGAACTCACCGACACTAAGAAATGACAATACTTTGAAGTGAAAACTTCTTTAGCTGCACTGTTTGGGATGGGTAAAAATGATAAACTCGCGTCAGGGATCACGTGACTGATCCTAAGATGCGGCGCAGGGCGCTTGCGCGAGTGGGAGATGTCATCTGGTGTCAGTGTAATTTTTTGAAGTGAAAACTTCTTTAGCGGCGTTGACAAGAATATATGTAAAATTCGTGTATTTAAAGTGTAAAAAAAAATATAAAAAAAGAAGAATGGGATCTAATTTAGCTTACTAGGAAAAAAGAAAATACCTGCAAGAGTTGTTCCACTCCTCGACCACAGAACCGAAGACAGGAGATGTTACTGCAATTATGGAAATTAACTTAAGTTTTAATTTAAGTAATACGTCACTGAATTATTAGCAGGTTAGGTTTAAAATCGTTGTCGGGATACAAGAATTGAGAAACGGTTTCCTAATGTAAATCATATACTTACATACTTTTATTTAATTTTTCGACTTTTTCTGTATTATTGTGAGTGTGGACATCGGTCAGTTAATTTTAGTCCCTAAGTATAGAAAGCCTCAAGCGAAGTCATGTTTCTGTGGTCCAGTTTTTTTTATTCCGAGTTAACCCAACCAATAGTTAAATATGCTAACTAATGGTTTCAAACTTTGGTAGAACGCGTTTATTCATCAATTTTTATATTTATCTTAATCTTAATATCTTGGGACATCTCACACTTGGCCATCTGGTCAAAAATTTTAAGTTAGATCCAACCCTCTCTTGCTGTTTGCCTCATTAACACCTTCCCTGTCCCGTCAAAAGACACAATAGTTAAACAATCGAAATGTTCATATTATGTGATTCACGGGACAGTGAAAGGGTTAAGATTGTGAGCAACGTACTAAAGTCGAGGTTCGAACCCGGCAGTTATTTATATTTTTCATTTTTTTATTAAAAAAAAAACGACTCCCCCACTCAGTAATTTAATCCTTGTGTCGCGGGGGTTTCACAAACATTCAAATCACATGCACTAAGAACACCCAGACTTGGAACAAGCATTTGTGGATCACACAAACGCTTGTCTCATGCGGGGATCGAATCCGCAGCACGCGCAAAGTGGTCATTAGCGTGGTGACCTATACCACTCGGCTATCTGTGCAGAAACACAAACTACGTTGCTAATGTAGTTAGTTTTTCAATAGGCTGGAGGCCTTTAAAGTTTCGCCTGCGTTCGGGCTAACTGCGGAGATCTCATCAAATTAGTTTGACATTGATATGTTTTTAATGATATTAATATTCGTTTTATTATTGGATTGTTTAAGAGTGTAATCATATTGCGCGATAACTACTTCGTATTTATTATTATTTTATATTCTGTATGATGCCGCTGGGGAGCTAGGTGTGTTATTTCTTGTCGACAGCCAGAAAACTTAAGAAGTGCTGAAAAATGGGCGAAATCTATGTCTGTGGCTGATAATATATGTCGATACGACGAAATGAATATTTTTTTATTTTAAAATGATAATTATATTGTTTTTATTTTATTTTAATATGATAATATGATTTATTTATAATGATATATGATAGCAAGGTAATCTAAAAACTTAGTTCGGTGGTTGTCCAAACACTATAACCGAAATAAAAATCATTATGAAGTTTTTGCAAAACATCGGAACCAACTTACCGATACAAAACAAAATTATTTTCACATACATTTTAACACGAAAATCAAAATTATAGATATTATCAAATGTTTATAACTTTAATTACTTAAATTATTTCGCATATCACAGGACATAATAATATAGATCTGATCAATGCGGCGCGACCACTCGACTGTTGTTAATACATTGACAGTGTCAGTTACCATTAAATACTGATAAACTCACTATCAGTGGACGGTCGAACACCAGACACAAAAACATTACTAGGATAAACCCAATTGTTATTTATTAGCGGACCCGTCTAGCCTGGGCCATGATAAAATTGTCTTAGTATTTTATCGAGTATTACTCGTCAAAATTTCGTTTTGTCTTCGGCCCTAACATGGCTAGCTCGCGCGTCGTTAAAACCAGCTATTGCCATAGGCAGTCAAGTTGGATATTAAGATATTTTGACGTGTAGATTCGATAAAATGCCACGACAAAATTTTATACTGGCGCGCATGCTCTGCAGGTTTCGCACGTGTAGCGCTGTAGTAATGCCCATAATTACAGATAGAAACGTTCCTCTTGAATCACTATCTGTTACTGAAAACTGCATTAAAATCAGCATAGTTTAAAAGATCAAAGCATACGAAGTGACGGACAGCGGGAATTACATTTTTTTAACTAAGTAAAATGCAGAATAATAACAAAATTCTTGAGTAGAGTAGAAACCCCGTATTATGGCTCGACAGTTCCGGTACCTAATGGTGGATCAACTTCTGAAATTATTTTTGTTATCGATATCGTAAATCTCAGAGGATATAAACTTCATCACAATCGATTCTGTATTATGGTTTTAAAATGAAAATTATTGGAAAAATTACCAAGAATGTCAACAAATCACTTTCTTGCAATCTAACAGTTGTAATTTCCACAAATGATGTATTTCTGTTGCCGCTCTGTCAACATATACTAAAAACAGAATAAAATTAATATTTACGGACCCCGAGCCACCTATACAACAAACGTCTTTTTTTCCGTATTTATACATAATAGTACGGAACTCTTCGTGCGCGAGTCCGACTCGCACTTAGCTGTTTTTTTTACAATGTGTTATTCGATATCTATACATCATTATTTGCTTGACACTCAAGGCTTTCTATATAATGTATATCCTGCGTTTCATATATAAGTACTCTAAAGTTCACGAATTTTAAAATAAAGAGTATGATATTATCTCGCAGTTGTTATATCTTGTAACCTCGATAACCTGTTTGGATGTCATTAACTTTATTGCCATCGTATAAGAACTGCCAGATTTGTGGGAAAAATATTCAAACAAAATACATTGTATACAACGGCAGTGGGTTTTCTTGTTCGGCTTGATAATTTGCGGCAACTCATTTTGAGCTGTATTTTTATAAAAACTACTTTTGGACTCTGTTTACACACTATAAACAAACAAAACTATACTAAAACAAATAAAAACAAAAAACGGTGTCGAAAAATTCACACCGCTGTCATATTATAACGGGGGAAAAACCTTCAATGTAAATAAGGAAAAATGTTCTAGTTAATTGGTATCACTGCGTCGTATGCAAGATGACCGCGGCCGTAAGCAAGCGAACCGGTAGTTTTACAACTGTTATCATAGAAAAATGACGTGTATCGTGAACAATTAGTGGCATGCCATTATCCTAGTCAATTTTATTAGTCAATCGAATAGTTACTCAGTGTGGTGTCAAAATGTTTGTGCTGAACGTATTTTTAATTAGTATCGGTAAGTTATGTGCTCTTATGTGTTACATTATTGTGTTTCGGTTGTGTTGTCAGCTGTCATTGTCAATTATTGTGTGTGTTTGTAAAGTACCAGTGCGACGCCGACGTAGACGTGAAATATAATGGGGTAGAGGAAAACTTTTGTTAATTCAACTGACTACAAATAGAGGAGGAGAGAGATTCTCTATTCAACTGTGCTTTAATATTTTAAGTAACTCACACGTTAAAATCCTTTCATAAATGAATAGGGTCACAGAAATATAAATAACACCGTGAATAACACACACACTTCTATCTTTTGTCAATGGATAGATAGAGATTAAAATCGATTCAATAGTTATTTTTTAAATGAAAAATATTGGAAAATACTCACACGAATAACCTTTTTTTTATCCCGGGGAATCCTCAAATCAAAAAAATCTTTAGACTTTATAAGATTAAAATTACAGTGATCAATATTTTAAACACTCTTATATTCATGTAACTGTATTGTGTTATAATCTCGTGCCCGTGTCGTGCCGTGAGTTGTAGAAAAAAAATATTAATAAAAAATATATACACGTCAAGAAGTGGTTCTAATTTAGCTAGCAAGCAACATAATTATTATTGATCTAAACAATCAGGTACAGTCATTAACAAAAGTTGATAAAAACAATCAGTTTTTCAAATAGCTAAAGCTTGATTTGCTTTGGAAAAATTGATTTGCTACTAGGAATAAAATCGCCATATCAAGAAATTTGTGCTGGTGGCCTAGTGGTTTTGTGTTCACAAAGTTGCAGGTTCGCACCCAGTACAGGCAAGTGCGAATGTGACTTTATCATTAAGACATCATTGGATCCAAAATTTTGGAAATTGAAATCTCCTTCCCGTAATAATAATAATATATAATAGTAGTATATTTCATTTATTGAAGTAACTATGACTCATAATAATATTTGTAATAAGCAAGCCTTGTGATCAATACTCATTCCTTCTTTATATGAGTATTAGGCCTGTGCCCAGCAGAGCGACATTTATAGACTGGTATTATTATTATACAAGAAAGCTAACGCCATGATATACTTATGAGGTAATTTAGGGTTTTATTTTTTTGTAAAACTGGTTGTGTTCATCGATTTTGTTGCTAACTGTACATAAATGGTAAAATAATAAAACCCATTCGTTATTTATTTTTAAAGAAAAAAGTCATATTGCTAATCTTAGACCAATTAAACTATAATCGTTTGGGTGGGTAATACCTACTACGTACGTAAACAAAACAGGAAAACGTTAAGTAAAAAATGTTAAAATATATGAATAGACACACAATATATCATAATATACAGCGTGTAACAAAAGCCCTGTCCGATCCCTGAGAGTATTATTCGGTATCGTACTGCGAACACATATAAGTAGCCGTAAATGGATTGGAGATTATTATTTTTCCCCAGTGAAAATAATTAAATCAAAATAAAAACTGATCCAAGGCAACAGCAACACTGACCGCTCCTCAAAGTTCACGTACTTACTACTTACAGCTTTGTGTCAAAGAAGCCGCCTATGCGAGATGGTTCATGAACTGTACCACGAATACGCTTTTATTGGATCCGTCAGGGGTTTTGTTACATGTTGTATGTTACATAGATAAGTTACATTTGGCCCTAGTTGCGATACAATAGGCATGCAAACTATTTTTAGGGTTCCGTACCCAAAGGGTAGAACGGGACCCTATGACTAAGTCTCCGATGCCCGTCTGTCACCAACCTGTAAGTATGTCATAAACCGTGATTAGATAGACACTTGAAATTTAAGTAACTTGTCTGTAATAATAGACTTAAGTGGATGCAAATAAATAAAAATAAAAAAAAAGTTTTATAAAAAATATAATAATTATTATTATTTTGTACCTCTCTTTTATCACGGGATAACTTCAGAAGAAGAGACCCGGTCCTTTGAAAGGCTGACGTGGGGACACAGGTCCAACACGCAGTGGCCTTGTTGAGAACTTTACTCTAATAACTATGGGATGGGGCACCTACCATTATTATTTTTATTATTACAGAATCTTACCCTCACTTACCTAATTAATAGTAATTATGAGAATAGTAGTAGTTTTCTGTGTTATCCAATTTCCAACAGAAGTTGTAGGCAGTAATCATTAATTTTATTATAGACACCAAAATTAGAGAAGGTTTAAAGAAAAGGTAACTACGATTTTCTGTTTCTGCCTTTACCTTCTCCTATACCAATTTACCATGTTCAATTCGTTTAATACATAATAACTATCGCGTTGCATGATTTTAATATAAATACGTCACGGGAATTAACGCGATCTCATGCATTTACCTTTTAAGGCTTGACTTTTCAGCCGGGTTACACTGGCCGTGGTCGCAAGCAGACTGAAAAGCCTACTAAAATGCCTTCTCGAAAACGTTGCTAGCTCTCGTACCATAATAATTATTTACTATTTTAAAGAATATTGTACCCATTAGTTTTGATAGACTATAATAATTATTATTACAAAATAGTTTAAATAAAACTTTAGGTTATCTATAAATATTAATTGGTTTATATATACAGTGATTTAGGTAGACCAACTACAAATTTAATTTATCAACTAAGTTCGCCCTTAGTTATAAAATCTGCATGCAAATTAAACTTTGCAAAATGTGTGATTCGCGTTAACTACTATTCCATCTATTGTACCACATTTTCTGGCAAATAAAGATATTTGATTTGATTTGAGATCCTCGACCTTTTGAAGACATTACTTTACGCTTATAGACAGGATTTTCGGAATACCGGTTTGCATGTTTGATTGTTTCTATTTATTTGATTTTCCTTATCACTGTTTGTCGAGACTTTAATAAAGGTTACGTCAGGTATCAAACTTAATCGTACCCATTATTAAAACCTATCAATAGAATACATGTTTTTTTGCCGACATCTCACTGTGCATAAAAAAGCATATTAATTTTTTTGTCCAGCGCCTGATATCCTTCGGCCATATTGGATTTTCAGAGGGGCTCGTGGCTAAGTGTAAGCCGTACGGTTTGACCGATAATAAAGGTTAAGCCGCGCTCGCCGCGGTTGGTCCGTGGATGGGTGACCATTTGTAAACATATCGAGACCTCTCCGTGCCTCGGAAAGCACGTTAAGCCGTTGGTTCCGACTGTCATACAGTGATCTTTGACAGTCGTTAAGTCATTACAATTCTGACAACCAGTCTTACTGTGGAATACAGTATTACCTAGCAATAGGTTGTGGAGGTCAGATAGGCAGTCGCTCCATGTAAAATACAGTATTCAGCTAAATCTGGTAAGACTGGAAGCCGACCCCATCATAGCTTGGGAAAAGGCTAGGCAGAACCATATTGGATTTTCCATCGGTCTTCGAGATTTAAGATAATTTATAGTGGAATTCGGCCTAATTGTTCCGATCTGTCAATTACATGGATATCATCTAATTAAAAAAAAACCGTAATTAGTTCATAACTACATGTGGAGGCCTCGTCCCTCATGAATTAACAATACCCCAATGGCATCTGTTGTTGGTAAAAGGAGATATAAAAACAAAAAGAAGAAGAAAAATAAAGTTTTGTTTTTTTATTAGGACGCAAAGTCATGGCAATGACAAATTTTGTCACAGCAAAATAAAAAAATAATGAAAAAAAACTGAGAGAGTTTTCCAAATGCTTTACCTACATATTATCATTACTTGTTGTCATGAATTCATATTTATTACTTACTGGTTGTACTATTTCTAAAATTAAATCTTTTGAATAAAATCCTGCTAAAAAAGGAATCCCACATAGGGCCATATAAGCAATATTCATACATAAAAAAGTTATTGGAATATAAAATCTTATTCCTCCTATATAACCCACGACGTTGTTCGGCAATTGACGGCAATGACTATTACAATCTCTAGGATTAAAAAACAGACTACTATTCTTTAACGAATAAAGTACCTAGTTTGTTATTAAATCAAATAAAAATAACTTGAAAAAGTCTCCATAAATGTCGATTAACGAAATTGATCATGAATGACAAAGAAGACGCATGATCTGCGGGTGACGGGGGATGTAAGGCAGCGGGATAGAGAATCTTGAAACGCGACGCCATAACTAGAAGCATCGCGACACCAGAGCTACGAAGCTTTGCGACGCCATAGCCGAGAAGCGTCGCGACGTATAGTTTGGACGCGTCGCGACGCCATAGCTAATTAATAATCAATCGGTTCAGTAGTTTAGGCGTGATTGCGTAACACGGAGACAGACCGAGTTTCTTTCGCATCTATAATAATGAGTAAGGATATAATCCCTGTCAGATTCAATAAAAGCGTATTCATGGTACAGTTCATGAAACGTCTTGCATAGACGGCATCTTTGACACAAAGCTGTAGGTAGTGAGTACATGAACTTTGAGGAGCTGTCAGTGTTGCTGTTGCCTTGGATCAGTTTTTATTTTGATTTAATTATTTTCACTGGGGAAAAATAATCATCGCCAATCCATTTAATGGCTATGTATATATGTGTTCGCAGTATGATACCGAATAATACTCTCAGCGATCAGACAGGGTTTTTGTTACATGTTGTATACAGGATTATGTTTTATGGAGTGCGATCACTTTTCATACAAACATCAGTCACGTGATCTGCCACTTTGTATGAATATCTCATTTTCAATATTAAGATTTCGACCATGTTCCTTGAGGAAAGTAGTTCAGTTTTTTGCACCTGATTACCTCGTTGCATATACGCACTCCATAAAAAATAATCCTGTATATGAAAAATGAATTTATAATATCTATCTTTATAGTTACGATAACAAAGGTGTCCAGTTCAATATTATTTTGTTTCTCGCATATTTCTCGCTCTATATTGTGAGGGACCCACGAAACAAATTATTTCCATGGACGGACCCCAACACAGAAGTATATTGATAGTTCACGAAATAAGACTAAAAAACATAAAACCACTTATTAAATAATAGTAAATACTAACTTAATACTTGTTCTATAAATCAAACATATTATAATACTATATTATTTTTGACGTTTTGCAATGGAAAACCCAATCGGTCAAAATCCCCGTGTCCACTAATGCGTTACCGAGAATACTCAGTGCGAACTTGTGAAGTATGTACAAAGTCAGTACTTATTTATAAGTTTGTGATTGCGGCAGGGTCATTCGGAAATTACAAATAGGTAAAATATATGTCACTAGCTTTTTCCCGTGGCTTCGCTCGCGTAGATGTAAAAATTAGTTTGCCCTTGCTGTAGGAGCTGAAGTACCAAGTAATAATAACATGATTCATGAAAATCTATTCAACGGTTTAGGCGTGAAAGCGTAACAAACATTATATTTGACTGCACGGATAGCCGAGTGGTATAAGTCGCCACGCTAATTACCACTGTGCGCGACGTGCTGTGGGTTCGATCCCCGCGTGAGACAAGCATTTGTGTGATCCACAGATACTTGTTCCAAGTCTGGGTGTTCTTTGTGCATGTGATTTGAATGTTTGTGAAACCCCCGCGACACAAGTACTAAATTCATTAGTGCGGGCGTCGTTTACAAAAAAAAAAAACAAGTTTCAAATTTCAACCTTTACAGTTTAAAAACCTTCAGAATTCTAATTTTGTTGTGTAAATTTATCAATAGCGCATCATAAATTTGTTTTGGGCTGGAGTAACTATCGCATCTATAAGATTAGTATGGATAGGTACCATAGAAT
This sequence comes from Plusia festucae, assembly GCA_950381575.1. Taxonomy (NCBI): domain Eukaryota; kingdom Metazoa; phylum Arthropoda; class Insecta; order Lepidoptera; family Noctuidae; genus Plusia; species Plusia festucae. The sequence continues at coordinate 4,249,793 of OX494457.1, forward strand.
ATTACTTAGTGTTCAGGAACGGGGGCTTCGGGGTTACTCCAATGATTTAGTTTATTCGTTTGGTTTATATAATACGTTTACTGGGATAATTTACAAGTACAATGTTGAATATAAATGACGAATATTACAATAATTTGGTACATGTGAACAGTGTGACGACGAGTACAAGAAGAAGGAGACCGGGAAGCTCATTCGAGCCGCGACGCGAGCCGAAGGGTTCCCTTTCCTGCCGTTGTAGCCGCCCGCGGCAGCACCGTGCTTCCTTCGTCGATCTGCTGGCTGTTGATTTGATGTTCTCGTGTTGTGTCGCTCGTTCATCAATAGATGGCGTTAGTAGTCGCGTCGACATGGCCCCGCCTTTGGAAGCCTTCGCTTCCAAGATGCTGTGCATAATTCTAATGTACTGGCAGTGGGCATATTCGAGAAAATGATCTTCTAATGGTACCTGATGCGGTGCGTATATCAGCCACGCGTGCAACACCATCTGATCCTGGATATAATTTTGTTATTCGCCCCAATTGCCACTTCAATGGAGGTAGATTGTCTTCCTTGACAATAACTAGACTATCTAGCTGGATATCATCATGATGTGACTTCCACTTAGTGCGTACTTGCAATTCAGAGACATACTCCTTCGCCCAGCGCTGCCAAAAATGTTGTCGTAGCTGTTCAACACGCTGGTACCGGTTTAATCTTGACATCTGTTCATCTGCCAGGTTATCAGAGGCTGGAGCAGTCAACGGCCTTCCAACGAGAAAATGACCAGGAGTAAGTGGTGTTAAGTCTGATGGATCTGTGGACATAGGTGATAAGGGACGGGAATTTAGGACGGCTTCGATCTGTGTCAGAACCGTGCTACATTCCTCGTACGTTAGATTTGCATTACCTACGAGTCGTTTAAGGTGGTGTTTACTGGACCTTATTCCACTCTCCCAAAGGCCACCAAAATGGGGTGAATATGGTGGAATAAAATAAAATTTGATATTTTCCTTAGCGGCAAAGTCAACTATGTGTTTTGAATTATTTGTGTTAAGTAAAAATGTTGAAAGTTCTCTCTCTGCCCCTACAAAATTCTTGCCATTATCTGAGTAAATAATGTCAGGCTTACCCCTTCTACTTATGAAACGTTTTAGTGCTAAAATATAATCGTTAGTGGACAAACTGGTAACGAGCTCCAAATGTACAGCTCGGGTGAGGAAACAAATAAATAGGCAAAGATAGGCCTTTACTAACTTGGCTCCTCTGCCCTTCCTATTTAATATATGCATGGGCCCAGCATAATCCACGCCTGTTCGAAGAAAGGGTGAACCAGGGTCCAAGCGATCTGAGGGTAAGTTACCCATTAAAGGCGTCAACGTTTTACCTCTCACTCGCGAACATATGATACACTCCCTCACTATTTTACGCGTAATGTTTCGTGCACTTAACGGCCACCAGCGATCACGCAAGCTAGACAGCAAGTGTTGAGGGCCGGCATGACATAATTGCCTATGCTCATGTCTAATTAATATTAGCGTGAAATGGTGTTTACCACATAACAAAATTGGATGTTTCTTGTTATAATCAAAGCTAGATGAATTCGACAGTCTGCCACCTACTCTAATAATATTATATTCATCTATAAATACGTTAAGACCAGAAATGCGATTTAATTCTCTATTATTAGCCTTAAGGGGCAACTTATTAACTAACTTTGCATAAATATTGGGAAATGATTGTCTTTGAGCGAGCGTAACTAACATGCGTTCGGAAGCGTTCAACTCATCGACCGATAACGAACCGGTTTCTCGGTTACTACGCTCGCGGCGACTACGTATAACGGCAATAAAACGCAATACATATGCACCTATACGCTTCAATTTATAAAACGACGAATAATTTTCAAATGTAAATAAATCATATGACTGATTAGTGCAAGTTAAATTTATTACTTGAGGTCTTAACTCGGGTAACTTATTCATATCGACGATAAGTTCGCTATTCATTTGACTAGAAAAATCAATATTATTGTTACATTGTAGGTACGACGGACCATTCCACCACAAACTATTGTTAATTAATGAATCGAGATTTAGTCCCCTAGACAGCAAATCAGCTGGATTATTTTTACTGATAACGTGTAACCAACTGGAGTCCCCGGTCAATTCGTTAATTTCTGTAACGCGATTATGAACGAAGGTTTTTAATAAATGCGGTGACATACGTAACCAACCTATAACAATAGTCGAGTCTGTCCAGAAGTATGCCTTTGTAAAAGTCAACCTTAGTGATCCGACAATTTGTTTATACAATCTCGCACCTACGAGCGCACCACAAAGCTCTAATCTAGGTATTGTAATAGACTTCAAAGGTGCTACTTTGCTTTTTGCACATAATAATCTACAATATACCTCCGAGTCTCTATTAAACGTACGTACATATGCGCAAGCTCCGTATGCACTTTGAGATGCGTCACTAAAAATATGAATTTCTTTATGTTGTACGTAATCACTCATCACGTGACGTGGGATTTTTAATTCGCCCAAACACTTTAATGACTGAAGAAAACTATGCCAAGTTACGAAAATGTCATGTGAGACCGGGCTATCCCAATCAATTTTACTCAGCCACAATGATTGTAATAACATTTTTGCGATAATTACAACGGGAGATAGCAAACCTAACGGGTCATAGATTTGCGAGATTGTTGAAAGAATTACTCTTTTAGTTATAGACCTGTTACTGAAATCACCTATTTTTGTAGTGTAATATAAATGATCAGTGTCATTGTGCCAACCTATACCGAGTGTTTTGTTTTGTGTATGTTCATCTGTAAACATAGTGGACGAGTGTGCGGTCCCAGAATTGAACTTCCACTTTCGAAGTTTAAAACAACCGGATTGCAGGACTTGAGCGATTTGTTCACAGATGGTGATTAATGTCTTGTGATTATCGTGACCGGTAATTAAATCATCAACAAACATATCTTCAGTAATGACACGAGCGATGACCTCGTCATCTGTTTCTAGGGCTAACTGACGAATACATCGCATACTCAAGTACGGTGCGGACGCCGTTCCGTATGTTACAGTATTTAACCGGTAAACTCTTAAAGGGTCAGTGACCTTATAACGCCACAGGATAAGTTGCAGAAATCTTTGATCTGATTGTATATTTACCATTCTAAACATCTTTTCTATATCTGCGCAAGCTACGTATTTATATTGGCGAAAACGTATAAGAATAGAAAATATGTCATTTTGAAGTGCCGGACCTGCGTACTGAATATCATTTAAGGATTTATTTGATGTGGTCACGGCGCTAGCATCAAAAACGACTCGTAGTTTTGTTGTTGTACTATCTTCCTTTAATACACCATGATGGCATAAAAAATAATTAGGTCTATCAAATTTATCTAAACGCGTCATATGGCCTAGGTCTTCGTACTCGCGCATAAAATCACAATACATACGTTTATAGCTAGCTGAACGCTCGAGTTTACGTTCTAACGATAAATACCTATTCTTTGCCATATGAAATGAGTCACCTAACTCCTCCGGTGATTTATTTAATGGGATGCGAACAGAAAACCTACCATCAGCCTCGCGTATGGTAGTTTTTGTAAAGTAGTCTTCGCACCATCGCTCGTCGCGGGTGAAGACGTCGCGAGACTGTGCTACAGCTTCTAACTCCCAAAATCGTGTGAGTTGCTTGTCAATTGATTGAACAAAGTTACATTGAACCTTATACGGTTTGCCTCCACGTAGGCTCTTAATATTTAAAGGCCCTGATAACAGCCAACCTAATTTAGAATTATGTAGGTACGGTCCGCTAATTAATCTCATTTTGTTATCTTCTAATATATCCCAGAAAAGATCTGCTCCTATTAACATATCGATTTCTGAAGGTATATGAAAGGTGGGGTCCGCTAATTGGATATTATTCGGTATACGTATAAACTCGGTGTCGATGCTCGTCGTGGGTAAACTGGATGTTATACGCTGCAGGACAAGACATCTAACCTTTGCACTATAGTCGCTTACTTTAGAACGTATAGTCAAATCGCATGAAATATTTGATTGTGTGACAGATTGTGAAACGCCACAAATCTGTACCGTGGACTGTATAGAAGGCGCATTTAATAATAGTCTTAATCTATCCGTAATAAAACAGTGTTGGCTGCCACTGTCCAACAAGGCTTTAACTGTATGTATTCGATTATTTACGTCTACTATCTCCACCAACGCGGTACACAATAACACCGTTTGAAATGAGGTTTGTTGCACGGAATAGCTACCTATGCGCGTATGATACGTATCTATAGACATGGAGTGCAGCGCGGTCAACGAGTTCACGCCGGCGCCGGTCGCGTCCGCGCTGTGATCAGCTGATCGCTCGCTACGCACCCATGTATCGGTGTTATTACTATCGGTTAAATGAAGTAGTGAATTATGCTTCTGACTACACTGTTTGCATGGACCAAAGGTACAATCGGATATGCTATGTCCCGATCGTAAACAATTACGACATAGCTGTTTATCATCTACGAATTTTATTCGATCTTTAACCGACAAATTTAAAAATCTAAAACACGAATAAATACTATGATTACCACCACAAGAAAAACACGAACGATTCATCTGTTTGTTATTGTTAAATGATCTACTTTTCGAACTTGTATTATTATTAGCTACGTAACTATGAACAGGTGACTTATGCGGCCTATTAATCGTAGGTTCGACGTTCGACTTGTTCTGAGATTTATTATTCGCGCTTATCATATCTAACGTGTCAGACTTATTTTTGAGAAACGTGAGTAGATCATCTAACTTTAACTTCTTACTGGAATCGGAATAAATAGTACCTAAATGATTTTCCCAGTCGCGCTCAGTGGACGAGTCGAGTCTCGAAACAGTTAGGTAAATAATCAACGTGTCCCACGAATCAGTGGGTTCACCCAACGATTTAAGAGCACGAAGATTTCTCATGACGGTGTCTATCAATTTCCTAATATGTGACGCGGATTCTTGTTTATTAGTAGGTATAGAAAATAATGCTTTAATGTGGTTATGCACTAGAAGCCTAGCATTATGAAACCTAGTCTCAAGTAATTCCCATGCATGTTTGTAATTTGAATCTGTGAAATCTAACGCACTTATCACTTGTATTGCCGTGCCGCTAAGTGAACTACGTAAATAATGAAATTTTTGAATTGGGTCTAAATCCGTGCGGTTATGTATCATAGTTACATACGAGTTACGAAATTCTAACCAATTGTCGTAAGAACCATTGAAAGCCGGTAGTTTAATTTGAGGGAGTTTAACCGTTTTATGATGCGAGCTATCACCTTTAAAATCCGCTTCAGTCGTTCCACTATCGACTAAACTTTCAGCGAGAGCTAACGTACCAAAATATAACGACTCAAAAGATTCGACATAATCCATGTTTGATAGACTGTCCGAGTCTAAAGAAAATAAATCAATCTGGCTTTGTAAACTATTGAAACTAGTAAAATGTTCTTTAGCTGCACTAATTCTGAATTTTATTTCTTTAATCTGTAAATTAGAAGGAGAACTATCGCTGAAGGCGTCTAAATATTTTCTAAACTGCGTTATTCTACCCCTCAAGGTACCACGTTGCCGTTTAAGGTCCACGAGGTCACTCGAGTGTAATTTCTCATCATCAACACCCATTATAATGGCCTCCAAAGACAATAGAATAAGGTACTTACGATTTCAACCGGCACGTGGTCGCGGCACCCGGTGGCTCAACACGGGCATCAACGTACGGGAATCTGATGCACGGGACTATAACAATCGCTCGATAAACTGAAATTTAGACAAGCGACACGGTTTTAACACAGATCACAAGGGATGGGAGTAGATGGGATCGAAGGCCTGACCGTTATACTGCTGTGACGCTGGCGTCTTCTTGGCGATCCGGCTCGTTGGACCAATGTTCAGGAACGGGGGCTTCGGGGTTACTCCAATGATTTAGTTTATTCGTTTGGTTTATATAATACGTTTACTGGGATAATTTACAAGTACAATGTTGAATATAAATGACGAATATTACAATAATTTGGTACATGTGAACAGTGTGACGACGAGTACAAGAAGAAGGAGACCGGGAAGCTCATTCGAGCCGCGACGCGAGCCGAAGGGTTCCCTTTCCTGCCGTTGTAGCCGCCCGCGGCAGCACCGTGCTTCCTTCGTCGATCTGCTGGCTGTTGATTTGATGTTCTCGTGTTGTGTCGCTCGTTCATCAATAGATGGCGTTAGTAGTCGCGTCGACACTTAGTGTTGGACGGTCAAGTAAAGACGCTTTGATAGGGTTTTTTTACTGGTCAGGTTAGTTAATAAAAAAATATTTGACACTGGTTTTTTCGTTTATTGAAACAATAAAAATTGACAAAGCTGAAGTGTTTTGAAGTTTAGGAGTGGGGTTTGTAACGTCATCACGTTAGCTAAGCTTGTAGGACAGAGTGACGTCACTCGAAATTTCCATTTTATCTGCTTACGAGGCGAATAAAAACATACGTGTCTTATTGAAATAAAACTATTTTTAAACGGGTTCTATCGCAGTTTATATAGGCGGTCAGACAATTGCCTGTCTGTGATCATGGCACCTGCAAATGCGTCGAATCGCCGGGAACTTAAATCAAAATAAACCGCGATAGAATCCGTTTAAAAATAGTTTTACTTCAATGTCCATTCGCGTAAAACTCAGAAAACATTTTTTTTATAGGGACAATCACACACACGGCCATTTGATCCCAAACTAGGCAGAGCCTGTACTATGGCAACCAGACAACTGATAAACATACTTATATATTTCTAAATACATTCATATTATACATAAATTACACCCGGACACAGAATAAATGATCATGCTCATCCAGCTCATCACACAAAGATTTGTCCTGAGTGGGCATTGATCCCACGATCTCCGTCTTAGCAGCTACGGTCACTAACCACTAGACCAACAGGCCCGTCAATTCCGTCAAAACACGAAATATACGTGTCTCATATTTTTTCTTTACTTATTTAAACCAGACATAAAAAAGAAAAACGTAGTTTAATACCCTATTCATATGGAATGTTTTACAGTTTAGAGAAACAAACTTTTTAGAGAGAGAAACCATAAGGATAATAAGGATCTCCAGCCGGAGCAAAAGAGACACAAACTACGTGAGCAACGTCCACTAAGGGCACCGTCTGCTGGTTAAGGACCTCGACTTAATGCGTTGCTAACAATCTTAATAAGACAAACAGAAGAGAGGGTTGGATCTACATATTTATTATTTACTCAATACTCAACTCTTTATAGTCTTTCCATAATGTACAGAGGTGGTATGCTTAAAGCTAACGTTAGGAACAATTATGGATGGACCCTGTTGGGGACAACAATATAAATTATGTTATAAAAGGTACTTATATACCATTGAACATTAATACAAACTGTATAATAAACAATCGTAACATAAATCTATTACAATTTGTAATCATTCAAAATTATTTTATCTGTAAGAAATTCGCTAGTGTTGTATTTTTTATTTTGAAGGAATAGTTTTATAGACCATATATTAATAATAAGGGACATATTTTTATTACTAGTTAGGCTTGCTCGGGCCAGCTTGATCTAGGGACGGAAGGGATCTACAATGCTCATGTGGTGGGTATTTACCAGACTGTGGTAGGGTTTGGCTTTCGAGTTAGTGTGGTTTAGAGATTAATTGAAACCGCGATTAGGAAATATATTAATCGATTTATGATTGGTTACCCTTTAGTAGTAATTAATTTTTAATTAGCGCGACTAGAATTTGTAACCTTCTGATGAATGTTCGGAAAATATTAAGTATTTTAGAGGCAGACGATTTGTGGATTTGCTCGAGGGAAATCGGAAGGCAAAAACGTTATTCTAATATTTTTTCTAGGTAGAAAAGGTATCTAGAGACCTACTTGAGGACCTTATTAGTTAAGTATTATAATAAAACTAGCTGACCCAGCAAACGTTGTTCTGCCATATTAATAAAATCTGCAGAGGGCCACCCCTTACACTTAGGGGTTTGAGAAATAGATTTTGTCCGATTCTCAGTCCTTATATACAGCGTGTAACAAAAACCCTGTCCGATCCCTGAGAGTATTATTCGGTATCGTACTGCTAACACATACGTAGCCATTAAATGGATTGGAGATTATTATTTTTCCCCAGTGAAAATAATTAAATAAAAATAAAAACTGATCCAAGGCAACAGCAACACTGACCGCTCCTCAAAGTTCACGTACTTACTACCTACAGCTTTGTGTCAAAGATGCCGCATATGCGAGATGGTTCATGAACTGTACCACGAATACGCTTTTATTGGATCTGACAGGGGTTTTGTTACATGTTGTATAAGTCCCAAAGAACATATTCAAATGTCAAATATGTAAGTATGTCGTAGAATTAAATTGCATTTTTCTTAATTTCAGTCACATCTTCAGCGTTTGGTTCCGTGGCGAAGCAGCGGTTTAGCTCGTGCGGGTAAGATAATCTTACGAATAATCTCCAACTGAAAGAGAACATCTCCAAATGAAAGTTAACATTCTAGAGAGCGATATGGCTTACCTCAGTACAACTTCCGACACCTATACATAAGTCACGCTACCATATACCCCTTATTTTTTGTATCGGACTAATAAGTTATTTAAAGAGATTAACGCGTTGAAATCAACAAAATTAATCTTCTGCGTTATTAAATTAAGTAGTTTCTGAAATTCAATCAGGTTCATTTATTCATTCCTATTCCTAGATACGTTGTGTTTTCATACGATTGCCAAGTCAATTTATTTATTTAAATCACTAGCTGTTTCCCGCAGCTCTGCCCGCAGTCTTTATATTTTTTGTCAATATAGGTAACACGTATAGCCTATGGCACTCGGGATAGTGTTGAAGGGATAGGATGACCAAGGGAAATAGGGATTCATTTTTATATATACAGATTATTATTAAATGATTATTATAATTATTTATCCTTATCTACATGAGAAGAGGCCTGTTCCCAACAGTGGGACATTGATAATTTAAATTAAATAAATTACATTTGTTTTTTGGGACGCCATCAAACGCTGATATTTAGCAGGACCAGTCCTTGCTTTGTTAAATGCTAATAAAATTATTATTTTTCTTTAGTGTTGGAGAGTTCTCGTGCTCGGACGGCGCATGCGTGGCGCTGAGCGGGGTGTGTGACGGCCGCCGAGACTGCCTGGACGGCGCTGATGAGGCCGTCTGCTTCACCGGAGCCAGCCAGTGAGTTCTTTTGAAGAACAAGTCTTCGTAAAATAAAACTATTCTTAACTTTAATAGTAAGAGTCTGCCAGTTTGCACTTAACTCACCAAAGCATATACAGCGTGTAACAAAAACCCTGTCCGATCCCTGAGAGTATTATTCGGTATCGTACTGCGAACACATATACGTAGCCATTTAATGGATTGGAGAATAAAAATTTTCCCCAGTCAAAATATTTAAATACAAATAAAAACTGAACCAAGGCAACAGCTGAACAACTGACCGCAAAGAATAAGCCGCCTATGCGAGACGGTTCATGAACTACCACGAATACGCCTTTATTGGATCTGACAGGGGTTTTGTTACATGTTGTATAGAGGCATCTTATACCGAGTAAATACTTTGTTGAAGTAACAGAGATCATGAGACTTAGCGGCAATTACACACAATTACAGTACACAGTCAACCTAGATCGCAATCCGAAATCAAATTAATGATTGTGATCTACGTTGATTATAATGTACGATGTGGATTGATGCATCTGATTCAAAATGTTTTGAAAAACAGATGGTTCGCGGGTCATAAAATTTTATTAATAATCAAACTGCAGTGTGCTGTAGTAATATAAATGTGTTTACTTTCAGAGGCGGTTTGGTAGAAGACACAATTTTACACAGATCTAAACGACAAAGTAGCCAATGTAGGTGAGTAGAAACATTAGAATAAATAAAACATGTAAAATTGCATATATAGGTAGGTATCAAATAATTATACAAGTTTACTTTAAAATAACGGCTTAAGAACGTCCCTCTGCTGGGCACAGGCCTCTTCTCATACATAGAGCAGGAATGAGCATTGATCACCACGCTTGCTCATTGCGGATTGGCGATTTCGGATTCCAAATTTTTGGAATCCAGTTTTCCTCACGATGTTTTCCTTCATTGTTTATCAATAATGTTTTAGACTGATTAATAAAGTACTGACACACCTCTTTGAAAAAGTTACATTGGTACATACTTGCCTGGGTTCGAACCTGCAACCATATGCTTGCGAATCCGGGGATTGAAACGCTAGGCGACCACTACGATTTTAATTTATTGATTTAAAGTTCTTGATTATTTTTATCTCAATTTAAGAATTATTAGACGGTTTTTATCAGTTTTTATGTTCGCCGGTAATTTAAGATCGATTTTGAAATTGATATGTATAGACATAATAATACATTACAAACTTAGATTAAAGTTTTTTTCAACATTTATGTTTAAACTATTATTAAGTATGTAATAATTACATTCGTTTCCTAGACGTGACCAATGGCAGTGCCGGGACGGTACTTGCATCTCCTTCGACGGTAAATGTGACGGCGTGGTCGACTGCCCCGACAAAAGCGACGAAACTTTTCCACTTTGCAGGAAGACTAGGTGAGACGTGTGTTTTTATTAAATAATAGGATATAATGTAATACCTATAATAAAATATAATATCCACCTCTTTTTCCCGGAGAAATCCTAGCACCGTGGAATACCTCCGCCCAGCGAAAGTCGGGATGATGTGGGACAGACTTACCATTTCTATTTATGACTTATGTGCATATTTCCCAACTAAGCTACAGAGTTCACTGCCCGAGCGTTCCAATTTCTCCTTCCCTATTCTATTCCACTTCTTGGGGCGACGTGTACGGCAACTGAGCAATCCAATATTTACGTTATATAGTTACGTTACAACCTTCTAGCGAAGGTTCAAATTTTTCCTTTTTAAGCTATTGCATAGCTTTTGTCGCGGGCTTTGAGCGCGGCGACCGAATCAAGAAATTTCGTAACGAAAAAAACTCCCTAACACCCCCCACTCCGTCTACCATGTAGCTCGGCCGAGCGTTCACTTAACGTGTATGTATATGGTACGACTGTACGAAGCTCGCACGGATCGAGACGAGCTGCTAAATCGAACGTATACTTAAGCAGCTGTTTGTGAGAAAGTGTATCTATCATATCTATAAAATTCCACACACATGCAATAGCTTTAAAATACCGCGGCAGTCCCTGAGTACCACGCGTTATTTTTCTATTTGTATTTAATTTACAAGACCACTTCCAAAAAATATTGAGCCAGTTGCTAAGATTCATCTTGTCTTGTCAGGTGTCAGCCGAACTGGTTCCGCTGCACGTACGGCGCCTGCGTGGACGGGACGGCGCCCTGCAACGGTATCATGGAGTGCGCCGACAACTCTGACGAGCTGAGGCCAGCCTGTAGAAACGAGACAGACGAGGCACTGTAAGTATCGTCATGAATATCTTTCATATAACTCTTGCCATTATTTAGTAAATAATTTGAAGCCGCGATTGCAAGATTTAAGAACGATTGCAAGTCCAACGGCATAGCCATTAGGCAACCGTAATGGCTAGGCCGTTGGACTTGTAATAATGTGGTTAGAATCCCAACCATTGCACTACCGACGTGAACCCACTCATAACACAAGCTTAGCATGAGGGGTTATCAACAACACTAGAAACGGCGACCCACATGGCTAGTAAGCTTTGTTAGGAGCTCGTGACAATTTTTACGGTTCGACTGATAATATAGGCTGGGGATGAGCGACGATTTGTAATTTTGTAAGCATACCGCATACCGTGACCCCTCTTTGCCTCGGAAACTACGTTAAGTCGTTGGTCCCAACTGTGACACGTTGATCTTTGACAGTTGTTAAGTCATTATACATTTTGACAACCAGTCTTTCTATGGAATACTGTGTTACCCATTAGTAGTTTGGTTGTGTAGGTCCTGTCCGATAGGCAGTCGCTCCAAGTAAAATTCGGTATACATTCGGTATTACTCCGGTAAGGCTGGAAGCCGACCTCAACATAGAATGGGAAAATACTAATTAGCAGAAGATACAATAATTAGGTCAGGCGCTCTACTGGTATATCGATGTAGACGTAAGGGTTTTGATCCGAGAGAAAATCCTCCGGGGCATTCTCCACCCGCGCTCTGGAGAAGACAAAGAAGCATTTGATGCTTTCATTTTCCCCATAACTAAGGAATCCATAACAGCCGGGACCAAGAAAAATGTTTTGAGATGCAGTTTTGAAATTGCATGCCTCGTATCCATGAACATATTTTGGTCGACGTTGTTTAACTTTGAAAAATTACAATTAGGTACCTGTGTACTCGACATAAGAGAGACTCTCTACACTATAAATATTAAGAGTTGGTCTATTATTGGTATAATACACAAGACGTGATACTAGTATGTTGCCTGTTTTAGTGGACAGTTCCGGTGCTTGGACGGCAGTTCCATCCCCGCTTCGGACCACTGCGACGGCACGCCGAACTGCCTGGACGGGTCGGACGAGACGATCCGCGCATGCGCAGCCAAGACCTGCCCCTCCTACTTATTCCAGTGCGCGTACGGTGCCTGCGTCGACCAGGGCGCTGACTGCAATGGGGTTAGTATTCAAATCTTAGTTTTTACTAGCTTTTGCTCGCGACTTCGTCCGCGTGGAGTAGTATTTTCAATTTACCACCCTTTTCTCCCCTTTGGGGGGGAATTTCCAAAAATCCTCTCTTAGTGGTAGCCTACTCCTCCCAACACATAAAAAATTTCAGCTCTGTACGATCAGTAGTTTCGGCTGTGCGTTGTCTGTCAGTCAGTCAGTAACGGAAGAGTTTTATATATATAGAAGATAGACCTATACATGTACCTATATATAATTATAGATATATAGCACTCACGCACTAGCGGTGAGCAGTTTATGCCTGGCTGGCTTTTTTAGAGATTTGTATGCAACCGCTTCTGTACGATCACAAGCGGTCAACAAGCGGTTGCATACCTAAATACCTCAAGTGCGTAAAAGATCTATGGCATAGTTTTTAATTATATAAATTCCTACTTTCGTTCAGGGTGTAATTTTGGAATAGGATATAAATAATTATCATTTTTTATTAGTTTTATTTTGTTTGCAGCAAAGGGATTGCGCAGATGGATCGGACGAGTCGGACGAGCTGTGCGACAAGATGCTAACGCCGGCACAAGGCACCACAAGGTAACAATCACACACCTATTATTTAGCCTTGTATAAAATATATAAGTTCTTGTCAATGGGTTCACGACATTTAACCGAAGCGGCGGTAGCCTAATGGCTAGGGCATCGGACTTGCGATCATGTGGTTGCGGGTTCATATCCCACCCTTTAGGTACTCTACCGACGTAAACCCACTCGTAACACAAGCATCTTAGCTTAGCACGAGGGGTTAACAAGATTACTAGTAATGTGCGACCCACATTGGTAGTAAACTTTAAAAAAAAAAATCATAAAAAAAAACTTACTGGCTGCACCGATACGTAACGATACCGCGTTAAGTAAGTTTTTGGTAGCATCGTGTGTACTTTTTTTTTAGACGAACCTGTCCTCGTTACTAATTTGGTCTTTCTGGATGTGCAATTTTACAGTCTCCGGTAAAGCAGTAGCAACCTTCTTGAGTCTAAATGTGTAAATTCTCAACAAAAACAAAATTTGTCCATAAAAAACTATAGAGGACACTATGAATAAATACATTTTTATGTAGTAAATATGTTTGTTTAAAAACTTTTGTAGGAAATATTAATTAGAATGGCGGTGTCGCGAGACGCCTTGAATCGTGATCGCCGCACGATCCACCGCCGCGTCATAATAATGGTCCCGATCGGGCCTGAAACTATCACTTCTCCGATAAGTAATACATGGGTACAGCCGTTACAACCTTATTATACTAGCAGAAAATATATTGTTATAAACAATATCTCGTGGTAAGATATAATAACCCCAATATGTTTCCAGCCCGGTATCTTCTACAACATGCGTGCTCCCGCCGTACCCGGATCATGGATCGTACGCGGTGTCGGGCGCGCCACTGGCCCGCCCCGGACAGGCCTTCCGCGCGCTGCAGCTCACCGTCTCCTGTCGCCCCGGCTACGGCGTCTCACACGATGAGCTGGTCTTTTGCCAGGAAGGGACCTGGTCCACAAAGCCCTTCCCCACATGTATTCGTAAGTATCGTACTTAAGAACCTCCGTTTCGTTAAGACGGTTAAGTAAAATAAATTAATTGGTAGAACTGAAGACATGTTTAATAGATTATCTTATATTAATTTGTCAAATATAAATATCTATCTAATTTTTAATCAGTATACAGGATTGATTTAAAAGGAGTGCGTGTATTCAACGCGATCACGTGTCCTATCACTTTGTATGTAAAGTTAATTTTCCATTTTAAGATTTCGACTTTTGGGAAAGTTGTTCAGTATTATGAACCTGATGATCTGGTTGAATATACGCACTCCTTTTAAATTAATCCTGTATGTGTCTAATATTTTTTTATTATTTAATTTTGGATCCGATAAATTTTTCTTTTCATGTCCACTCTCCTATTGCCGAAGATTTTTGTTACAGTTCAGGGGTTACCGGAATTTCTTAGTGTCAGATTTTTTTTATCCGATACAGTTTTGATGAATCTTTCTCACCTCCAGGCTTGTGCAAGTTGGACCCGAACCCGTCGGTGCACTACCACTGCAAGGTGTCGGGCTCAATCCAGGGCCAGCGCGCGTGCGGCTCGTACGAACCGGCCGGCACAGTCGTGATCCCCGAGTGCAACACTCCCAACTACTACTCCGCCGTGACTCTCTCCGCTATGCGGTGCATCGACGGCAGCTGGGACTACGTCGCCGTCTGCACACCAGGTTTGCCCAAAAAAGGACTAAACATCACCATTATAATCAAAGATAAAGTTGAAGTTTACATCAATGAGGTGCCATACGGTAGTAACGGGAAAACATCAGATAATATTACTATTAATTATAACACTGAAGCGGGATTCGGTAAAATTAATACAACTTTATCGGAAACCACAGTAAATCCGTTAGATTATGACATAAGTGAGGACGACTGGCGCATGGGGCCTGTCAGTCCTCCAAAACCCGTAACAACAGCTGACAATCATACTAATAATGACGCTGGTGTTAATGTCCACATTTATAATAGCAGTGTAGTAGTCAACTCCAATGATAAGATACATTTTCTAGATTAATTACAATCTGTCGCATAAAACCTACTAAGATTTATTTACTCACACCACGTCATGTAAAAGGAAGCAATTTCAACACGAAATAAAATCGACTAACTTTAAGACACATACAGTCACGAACATAAATATGTATACACATAGCGAAATTGTAAACAATAATTTAACAGGAACTCACCATCAATTTAACTTTTAATCATTTAACAACATAAAATTATAACAGTTCTCAAATCATGT
This sequence comes from Plusia festucae, assembly GCA_950381575.1. Lineage (NCBI taxonomy): Eukaryota > Metazoa > Arthropoda > Insecta > Lepidoptera > Noctuidae > Plusia > Plusia festucae. Next base: position 4,265,333 of record OX494457.1, read on the forward strand.
ATATATTTTTGAGTTTCATCATAAACTTCTCGCTAAATAAGTTTTACAATTTCGCTATGTGTATACATATTTATGCTCGTGATTGTAAAAATTATTGCACATTTCCCTCAAAACGATTGCCAATCACTGTAAGTTCATTGCCAAGATTGTTAATATTGAAGAAAAGAAAGATGACTGTTCTTGAAAGAAATATAAAATGATGAATGTACAATAAAGAGTAAATAAATAAATTTAGTTTATCAGTATGTAGGGTAGAACCCTCGTAAGACACGTATAAAGTGTATCAAGGGATAATGACGCATGCTTGTGCACAAAATAGACGAAATCAATTTATTACATCGTCGGGATTATAGTTTGGTTACGTAAGGCCCGAGTCACACCGAAATGGCAGCCCAGACCGTATCGTATAGGAGCGCGCAGCCGCCCGCGGTGCCGCCATGCCGCTCGCGGCCTCGCGTCGCCGCTGCCAGCCGCGGGCGGTGACCTTTTCAAGCTTTTCAAGCGATACTGGTATTTTTTTTAAATTATTTCACACTGAAAGTGCTCGCCGCGCGCCGCGTCGCTGCCGGCCGCTGCCATTCCGGTGTGACTCGGCCCTAAGTGCTCATTCATGATTCACACTAATCCGTCAAAGACGATTCGTGTTTTTTGACCAAACGTCTTTTTTCACGAATCCTTATTTAGATTTATATTGGCAGCTATACATTTTAATTGCCTGTGTTCACACTATTACGGAATCGTGAAAAATGACGCATAGGTCATTTATGAAGTTTCATATTTTTTTTAAAACTATCAGTTTTATTTAAGTCATGAATCATTATGACGGATCGGTCGGGACGACTATTCCTTGCACTGCACCCACACCCGACCGTTCGTTGACTTGTAAAGTCATTTCGAATAATGAAACACGAATTCAGTGTGAACATCTATTCGGATATTTTGATGAATCGTGAAAAAACTCGATTCCGTATGCAATGTTAACGTTCATTTGTCATTACCTACGTAACTATCATAGATTATACTGGTAGTAACTATCGTCTTTTTTGACGGACCCAGTGTGAATGAGCCCTAACATTAGAAAAAAATACGTGTCTTATCATCCTATTCAGAAGTTCCTGAATTTAGGAAGGAGAATCGCATTCTGGCTTCCTAAATGCGTTAAATATGTTCAAATAACTAGTTTCTATGCAAGTTGATAGGTAGGTAATTATTACTTTATTACCATTTTACGTAAGTACCTACATAATCGACTTAAAGTTTTAGTATAATTATCACAACCTGGGCTACATTATCGCATAAATTATATATTTTAATTATTTGGTATATTATTATTTTTGTATTGGAAATAAATACTCTTCGAGTTTGACGATTCTAGTGTCAGTGCCATCTCTTGGCCATAAAGTGTATCTGAATATGACCAACAGATGTCACTGCTAACGAATAAAGAGAATAACTGAAACAGCCAAAGAATTCGTCAGTAATCAGCTAAAAAAATATAATAATTACAAATAAAGCTACTATATCAAATATCAGGCGCTAGTGGATTGTTTTTCAGCACTATTACTTAGTATTATACTTAGATTAAATGTTTATACGAGTCTAGAATGTTTGGCGGTAGGTACCTACTAAACAAAAATAATTAAATTTAATTATAATGGTACCTTTATGCTGGACTATAGTACAAATTAATTACCTAGTTAAATTAATTATGTACATACTATAATTTTTATTATTATTTTTATTCAACAGTACATGTAATCCTAATTCATTGGTTTTTAAGTAATGTCAACAGGATGGACATTTGTAAATTAATTTCCTAGTAAAAATATACTTATACTCCATATTAACAAATTCACTTTAATATTCATTTTCAATAAATTATCTAATTTATTTATATGTTGTTTAATTTTAACCTCTTCCACCATCCTATTAACATTACCTTATCTGTGCATTATTTTTTACAAATGGTAACAAGGTGGATTCACACCGTGAAGTTACGACGATTACAGACTAGCGTTTTAAACGCGCGTATAAGCTCGTTTTGGAAATCGCACATATGCGCGTATTGATGGTGCAGTTTTGTTTTCTTCGAGAATTGACGCGAGTATCTCATATGTGCAAGAAATGTGGCTTTGTTTAACGTTGCGCGCGTATAAGCGCGTAAAAACGACAATATACGTGCAGCAAATAACGCTATTCTATAACCACCCTTATCGGTAAAAGTGGAGGAGATACTCCATCTTCATAATAATTTATTGTAACACACAATTTACTAACTCTTTCGAAGTCAGTCTTTAGAAGAGAAGGGTTGGCCTACCGTTTGGTTTCTCTTAGGTATTTTGTAGTGTGTCCTCCACTTTTATCTGTAACTGCATGATATACACTATTTATATATTTTTTAAGAACTAAGGGTATGTTTCTAATATAAAATATAAAATAGAATATAAATATAATTGCGATACAACAAGCATTATACCTAAACAAAAAACAGTAGGTAGTTGATGTAAGATAAAATAAAAAAATATATGGTTGAGCTACATGAGCTATTCGAGTAAAGCTGATTTCAGACTACGCTATACTATTGTGCTATAAAGTATAGCAAAGAAGGACCTAATGCTATACTATATAGCATGACGTTCACATACGCGATATTATCACAAGCTATATTATCGTTTCGCTTGCGGGACGGCCGGTGGTGAGGGAGGAGGAAGAGGGCGGCGCGCGATAAATCATAGCATGAACTCTGCGCATCGCACCAATTTATTGCGTATAGCAAGCCACTAATATATAGTACAGTACAATGTGAACGTGTCCACAACAATGTATGGAGCGCGATATTGTTGTGCTATGAGCTATATACTATGTGCTATTATATTATAGCGTAGTCTGAAATCAGCTTCATGCTTGCCGCCAGCGGGCTCAGGTCGCTTTGGTTCATTTGTTAAAACAATAACATGTTGTCTGGACTATAAAAGTGACCCCTGAGTTTCTCAGCTAAAAGTTTGAAATAAAACTACTTTAAAACGGATTCTATCGCGGTTTATTTTTTATTTTAGTTCCCGACGTTTCGACGCCTTTGCAGGTGTCATGGTCACGGGCCGACTGAGGTGGTATTACTAAAAGTTTACTTAAAACTTAAATGTTACAAACAGACCTACAATCTAATAATTATAAACAAAACATTAAATCAACTAACCCAAATTAAATCTAATTTATTTCATAATGTGCAAACTTATTATGTAGGTACTATAAATATATTTACGTATACCGGCTTCTTCCCATAGAGAGAAGGAATGATTATTAAATTGAAATTTTTCAATGAACATTGCAAATCATAATTCAAATTATTGGAATCCAGGTTTCCTTACGAAGTTTCCTTTCACCGCAATAACTTTGAAAAAGTAACGTTGGTACTTTCGTGGGTTCAAACCTGCAACCTGGTGCATACAAATCCGATCAGCGAACAACTAGGCCATAATAAACCTCCTGAATGATATGGTATTGAATTCCTCAGAGTGCGGCCGCGTGACGCCAGAGGGCGTTGACCTTATCATCGATGGGCGGCCAGCCAAGCGCGGCGAGTTGCCGTGGCACGTCGGCATCTACCGCAAGAACACCAACCCCTACATGCAGATTTGCGGCGGCTCCCTCGTCTCCACAACCCTCGTTATATCAGGTCACCGTCTTCTTTATTTTGACATGCATGTCACATCTGGATTTCTGTCATTCTCCACCAATAAGTTGCAAACTTCTGATTTTATTAGATTGGTGGAAATTGACAGATACACCTGATGTGAGACTATTTTTGAGCTCATCTCCTTACTCTTTACTGACTGACAAAACGCTTTCAGCCACAACAAAGTGAAAGTCTCAAACGAAGCCATTTGCAGTTGCTTCATGTAGGAATTAAGTTTTAACAAATAGTTAAATCTATTTTACTTCATTAACGCTCCCAGAGTTCTTAATTTTGACTTCTCTCAATTTCTGGTAGTTTTCTAAACCAAGTCGTAAGATATCGAAAATTTTATTATTTACTTTCGAAATTTTCCAGTAAATGACTACAGTTATTACAGAAAAATGTGAATAATCATAAACATATGTTTTCAGCCGCTCATTGCTTCTGGAATGACTTGACCAAGAAGCAACTGGCGTCTAACTACGCGGTGGCTATCGGCAAGTTATACCGACCTTGGAACAACCCGATGGATGTTGACGCGCAGAAGTCTGATGTAAGCATGTCTTAACACACAACCAAGTGAATAAAATCACGTCCTAATTATAGTAGGAACCTAAGGCTGCCCATGCTTAGCCTATTCAATCAGTTGACCTCTCTCGCATGTCACGAGCGCCTCCCGCAAAAAATATTCCTATCTGAATTTATTTCTGGCGTCACTCAGAGTTATTACGAATCTAATGGCTACAGAGCGTGCCAAATAAGTTTACATACACACACTCGAAAACCATAACTCTCTTTGGCATGGGCAGCCGTATAAACAAGATCTAGTGCAGGCGTTTGGGTCACTGACACCCCAGGCAAGAATATTGTTGTGCCAAGCCCTAACAGTATTTAGGAATCACTAGACCCCAGATATCGACTCCGCAAGTCTGGCAGAGAAAAAGTCATCATGAAATATTTTGATATTGTTTTAATTAACAGGTGAAAGAACTGCAGATTCCCGCTCGATTCCAAGGCAGCGCAGCTAACTTCCAGGACGACATCGCTGTAGTGATCTTGCAAACTGCCTTCGTGTATCAGACCTACGTGCGGCCCGTGTGCCTCGACTTCAGCGTTAACTTCGACAGGAGACAACTGCAGCCTAACAAGATGGGCAAGGTAATGATGTAGTTGACGGCAGACGACAATATGTCTTTCAGAAAAGTAGAATTTGGCTCGGAATTTCCATGATATTTGATGATTTATCACAAAGATTGAACTCAGGTTTATAAAATTAACTACTCATAGGTAAATTTATTTGGTAGATGATAAACAGAAAGATGGACAAAAAAGTGATCGTATAAGGGTCCGTTTTCCTTTTGAGGTACGGAACCCTAAAAAGTTACAATAATAAAACCAATTTATAACCTTATTTTTACTGCAAACGAAATCAAAAAATAGATTATTTAGGTAAACCAAGTTGATACGCGCCATCAGGCAAAAAAAACAATAATTTAACTTTGTGTGTCATAATTTCGTTGGCTTATACACTTCCTGTATTATCAAATTATGTCCCTAAATACCTTCGATCAATAATAGTACTATTATTAGTACTAATAATAGTACTAATAATAGTACTATTAATAGTACTATTATTGATCGAAGCTAAATACTAAAAATTGAGATTCAGCCCTCTCCTCAAATTTAAATGCTTTTTGAAAAGTGTAGATACCATCGTCTCGAAAAGAAGAAGAAGCCCTCTCCTGCTGTTTCCCTTATTAAGAATATAGCAACTCTTATTGAACGTTGCTTACGTAGTTAGTTTCCTATTGCTCTCACTGAAGGCTCTTATGATTTCGCCAAAAAGAACGGGCTGAAGTAGACCTCTTAAAAAAACTACAATTAGAATACATAAATCTCCTTGTTATTTAGGTGGCCGGCTGGGGCCTGACGGCAGAGAACGGTGCCGCCTCGCAAGTTCTGAAGGTTGTAGAGCTGCCGTACGTGAACATCGAGGACTGCATCAATACCTCGCCCCCGGGATTCCGGGAGTACATCACCAGTGACAAGATCTGCGCTGGATATACTAACGGTAACAATAAATAAATAAATAAATGTGGACAACATCACATACATTGCTCCTAATCCAAAGTAAGTAGCTAAAGCACTTGTGTTATGGAATCTGAGACAACGAAGGTACCACAAATACCCAGACCCGAGACAATGTTGAAAATTGATTTTCTACACTGACTCGTCCGGGGATCGAACCCGGGACCTCAGAGCTGGCGACACCTTGAAAACCGGTGTGTACACCACTCGACCACGGAGGTCGTCAATAAACAATACCTATTTATTTTGGGACATGCTTTTTCTCTAGCCTATTCTAAAGTAAAAGACCAATGTGGTCCACGATCATGCAATTCTGCTAGACGGAAATGTTTAACGTTGTACAAATTATAAATATCACAGAAATACTTGTACTACAATTTACATTGTCAACTGTCATTATCGTTATTTCGTTCAAAGCAGTCACAGCGTGAAATACTCGATATCGACTGATTCACGGACGGCCTATGTTGTTCATTTGCTTACTTGAGCAGTCCGTGTAAAGACAGCCTTACACATAATTTTCTTTAAAGGTACCATACCAAAATAATTACCCGTATGCCCAGGTACTGCGCTGTGTAAGGGCGACAGCGGCGGCGGGCTCGCATTCCCGGAGTCCGAGCGCGGTCTTGACCGCTACTACCTCCGAGGCATCGTGTCCACAGCCCCCAACAACGAGAACCTCTGCAATGCTCACACGCTCACCACCTTCACACAGATCACCAAACACGAACACTTTATCAAGGAATATCTGTAGATTTAACACAATACAGACATACACCTCTAATTAAAACGTGACATTGTCATATTCTCTCAAAACCGGTAAACGGAGCTTACGTAGTCCAAAGTATTTAATGAAAATTCTCTAATATATCAATACTTATAAAACAAGACCGCCTATTCTGCATTTGTCTGTTTTTTCGATAACTCCTAAAACCTCTCAATGGATTTTGATACGGTTTCACAGACAGAATTAAATGGGAAAGGTTTATGTCTTTATATAATTAAAATATATAAGAAAAAGCACTGCTTCGTTTACATACCATATAATCTGGTCTGATTATTTGTAATTTTTATGCGTCATCATCTCATCAAGATAATTTAAGTAACAATAAGAAATGGTTGTGAAAATAATTATAATATATTTGATAAATGTGATTTTATTTTTGAGATTGCTTTTATTTGGTACCTAATAAATGTATATTTTCAAATGCATCGTCAATAAATAATGCCAGTTTATGTATGTTTTATTACCCGTATATTCCTAAGATATTTCTTGCTACCAGGTGTATAACTACGGCTTCCAGTGTCTCTTGAAGCAGCTGAATACCAATATCTCCAAGCCATGACAATTTGATAGACGACACAAAAAACAACGCAAAAGAAACGCGATTATTTAATGCTGACAGAGTAAAAATTTAAAAATATAGTATAACTCTTCAACACATAACTTTAAAGGTTTAAAAGTCAGCATAGTCTTGTTAAGACGTACCAGCCTCTGCGCGGCGATGGTCCAAAGACCAGGCTTCAACTCTGGAAGGAGAGATATCCAACCATACCCCCTATCACACTATCCGAAAAACTTCCTCCCGGTAACAGATTACCATGGCCGACGTGGAAATCTTGACTCCGGACCCAAGTCGGCCGGTATGTACCGACGGGGTTACAGCACACACGAGTTTTGTGTGTGTGGTTTCTCTCTGCAAACCATGGCTCACTTGATGAGCTGCCCAGCGTGTCCTACCACCTGTACACGACTGTACGCGGGGTCCTTTATAACGCCAATGAGAATGCTGTCCGCGTGGCTTAGAAATGATCCGTAAAAAATTGACTTTGCCATTGATTGACACGCTAAGAAGAAGAAGAACTTCAAACTTAGTCCACAAGAGAAGATTCTGTTAAAAATATAGTGTCCCATAACCATAATTGTATCGGTAACCTTATACGGTTCAATACTTCAGCGCTATATCTTATTATGCTGATGTTTAAAATTTCCGCGCAAACAAATATTAACCACCATTCAGTGTGATGATAAATTAAAGACACAGATATAGATTAATGCAAACACAAGAAAAAACAAAGAAAATCTAACAAAAATACTCAACTCTTTAGCGGTTAATACCCATTTCTTTTATTCACTTTTTTTAAAACTGTCAGTTTATATTTTAGTAGTGTGTTCGAAGCTGGCCTCACTGAAAAGCGTAGTTGGTATGCTACTTTTAGGTTCTGGTAACAACGAAATGTCAGTTGTCAGTCATTTGTCAAACGGCCTTGTCTTGTCTGTCAGCCTGCCTGCTGCCTGTCATTATTTTGTGGGAGATTTTATCAGCAGATTGTGTCAATCAACAAAAAGTTATAGTTCCTGATTAGTTATCCTGATTAGTTATTCAATCAAGATATGTACGAAAAATGGAGGAAAATAAAATAGAAACAAACGTTGGAAATAAAAAAAAGTTTGCCACGAGAAAGATCTTCAAATTCTGCTTCATTGTTGTTGTTGGTAATGTTTTTTTTAATTGTTCTTGGACCACACTATTTAAAAGACTAATTCGAAAAGAAAATGTTTATACATGTTCAAGGGTATAAATATAAATATTTTATTAGTTATTAACAATATCAATTGGCGTATATTCCAGTTTAAAACGGATATTATCAAGTCATTTTTCTATGATTGATAGTCAATCTCTTTGATATAAATGCTTAATTTTATCAATTACTTCATCAAGATGCTAGCATTTGCTACGCTTATTTATGTTTTACATGTAACTTTTAACTGCTTAGTGATAAAACAACTCTTTATAACTAGCTGTTGCCCGCGGCTTCGCTCGCGCGTAAAGTATTATAGAAACGTCTTGCCGGAAACATTGATTGAATCATAACAAAACTTAATACTTTTCTTCAGTCATTGACGTTTCGCGAAAATATTGTTTTTGAAACTTTTTTATGATAAACTCTTTGTTATGTGTTCTTTCTTTAAAAATTATCATAGTGTGCGAGCGTTCCAGAATCAGTGAGTCAGTGAGTCAGTGAGTCAGTGAGTGACGTGGGCTTTTATATTATTGATTGAATTGCATTGTTTTGCAGTTAACTTTTTAAATCAATTTTATGATCATGACTATGTGGTTAACGATTATGCCGCTGATGCTGAATACGAGACTGATATAAACTTTTTGGTTTCTAACAACTTACTGTTAATGTAAAGGCAAAAAAATGGCTTAACTTTTTTTAATCTCAATACATTTTTACATAACTCTTAATTTCATTCAGTAACTAACATATACTAACATTCGTTTTACCACACATATAAGTTAAAGGTTTATTAATAATATTACACAGAAACAACTGATAAACTTTAACAAATTACAAAGAAAGTTAAACAATTACAAATTACTAGCATTTGGTCATGTGTAGGGGTTGATTATCCCAGCAAATAGTAGCCTATATAGCCTTTCTTGATAAATGAGCTATCTAAACCGGTTTTATTTTTCTAATCAGACCAGTAATTCCTGAGATTAGCTCATTTAACTTATTAAACTCAACAACAAAAATAAACAAACATCATTTTTGTTTTCAGCAACTGGCCTTGGCTATCTCCACTACCGATACGTATCCAACTTGTTTGAGAATGACCGAAACTTCTCGTACCTCTCAGAAATGGAGAGAGAGATGTCTTTACGCACAGAAATGGGCTTCTACTACTCGTACTATAAGACTATTGTTGAAGAGAGACCGTTTATAGCTGGGATATCTAAACTAATGTACGACAGACTGGTGGAATATCCGAAGGATGTGAACGCATTTAATAGATTCAATATACATCCAGAAGTAAGTGCTCCCTCTTTTATTCAGTAAAAACCTTTTAATATGCAGACAATACAATAGTTGTTAATAAAGATGAAATACGGAAAAATGAAAAAATATCTTGATTTGGTCATCACAAATCTCACTAATTACAGTGGCATTCGTCAGTTGTGTCACTAATCCCACTAATATTTTAAATGTGAAAGTGTGGTTGTTTGGATGTTTGTTACCCAATCACGCAAAAACGGCTGAACGGATTTGGATGAAATTTGGCATGCATGTAGCCTTTGAACATAGGCTACCTTTTATACCGATTCCTTGGGAAAATTCAATATTGTTTCTGAGCTAGGCCGTGGGCAGACAGCTTTTAAATTTGTAGTTTTTCTCCATTACAGCGCAAGCTGTAACACAGGTGAAATTCCATATTTCATTACTTTCACATTTATCATTTCTTTTTGGACCCAATTCTGAAGTCTACGCAGACGAAGTCGCGGGCAGAAGCTAGTGTATAATATATTCTTGTTAGTCTTATGAATTCTGTAAACATAATTTTGTTTGAATTAGCCTCTAGAACAGGTTATGCTAATTGACAGCAGTAAACATATCACAGTAAATAATATAATGGTACTATATAATATACTAGATAGACTATAATAATTATACTAGATGATCCTTCTCTATATGACAAAAAGTCTTTGCCCAGCTGTGGAACAAATATATGACGACAGCGCAATTTCATAGACATAGATATACCTAATCTATTAACATCTAACACTTTTTTTTGCTGCGGTCTGGGTATCTGCATGTTGCTGCCTGTCATGGTGCCACTGGCGGTATTGTTGGTGTCACATGCTAGCTCAGATCGATCTGGTTCTGGTACCAGTCGTAGTCCAGTAAATACTCTGCATTTATTTACACAAAGTTATTCAAGAATTACAAATTGTCTGGACTTTACCCCGAAGTTTGTTTCGACTTGCGATGATGTGGTTGCGGGTTCGAATCCCACCCATAGCACGAAGGGTTAACAAGTTTACTAGTAATGTGTGACCCACATTGCTAGTAATCTTTTTTTTTTTAAAGAAAAGAATTGAACTAATAATTATTGTTTTGTGAATTGAGACAGTTTGCTGCTAGGGAGTTTGTTGCACCGTTTCTTCTTCACAGCCAACACAGAAATCGGTGAAAATTACACGAGTGTTCTCTTATATTGACACTCAAAAATTGTCATATAGTAGCCTAGTTTAATCAATATTTTTTTCGTGACGCGTTTCAGGTGATCATAGGAGCTTTATACCGCTACTTCGAGCCGCACCTTAACACTACGACGCATCGACAATGCCACATGGTTGACCGCGGGGAAGGTCTAGCTCCGGTGGAGAGCTGCGTGGGACTCGGACAACCCATATTCTTCTATCTTGAGGCTATATGGTGGCTCGCCGGCCTTACTGTGGCCGCTCTCTTCCTGCATGCCGCGGCTTTGAGGTTAGTTGGTTTTTTTTTTAATAAATGTGGACAACATCACATACATTGCTCCCAATCCAAAGTAAGTAGCTAAAGCACTTGTGTTATGGAATCAGAGACAACGAAGGTACCACAAACACCCAGACCCGAGACAATGTAGAAAAGTATTTTAACTACATTGACCCGTCCGGGGATCGAACCCGGGACCTCAGAGCTAGCGACACCTTGAAAACCGGTGTGTACACCACTCGACCACGGAGGTCGTCAAAATTAAGATGTATAATTTATTTATTACGAATCCTGTGGTAATGTCTGCCTATGAATATGAGAATTGCGGGCAATTTTTTATTTACAATGCGTAGTAGCAATGTGGGTGGAACTTCACTAGTTTTCCCATCTTAAATCCGACTCACTCGATATTTTTTTTTAAACGACGCCCGCACTAAGGCATCATTCCATCGTTCCTTGTGTCGCGGGGGTTTCACAAACATTCAAATCACATGCACAAAGAACACCCAGACTTGGAACAAGCATTAGTGGATCACACAAATGCTTGTCTCATGCGGGGATCGAACCCGCAGCACGTCGCGCACAGTGGTAATTAGCGTGGTGACCTATACCACTCTGCTATCCGTGCAGTCAAAATATTGCTTCACCAGTTCTTATTAAAATAATCAAATTAAAATCATAAAGTCTTTTAATGTGCTGTCATTTAGTCAATCAGACAGACGGTCTATAGATTAAAAAGAGGTTTTACACTTTGGTTTTTACATTTGGTTCTGGTTTCCTATTCCAGGATAAATCTTCGTGTGATGAGCACGATCATTTGTTCTGTATCTGGGTGTTATTTATCTATAACTAGCTGTGCCCCGCGGTTTCACCCACGTAAGTTTTCCCCGTTCCCGTGAATTATAAAGTATATTTTCCATGGTTATTAATGTTTATTCTTCTATTCGGGACAGAGACAATTCCAATAAATCAAAAATCATGAAAATCGGTCCACCCATTCTCGAGTTATAAGTGTTGTAACAAACCCGACTTTGTTTTATAAATATATAAAGATATGTATGTATTTATAAATATATAAGTATGTTTATCAGTTGTCTGGTCACCATAGCACAGGCTCTGCCTAGTTTGGGATCAGATGGCCGTGTTTAACTTGTCCCAAGATATTTATTATACTTATTTATTGTTGAATTTAATTATTTGTTATTGTAATTCCAATGCAATGATGCCCCATCATTTTACCAAGCATAATTTTACTCCGGAAACGGCAGAATAATTGTCGTTCTTAATGTTTATATCAGCTTTGTACAATATTCTCCCAAATAAATAAATATCTTGGGACAATCTCACACACGGTCATCTGATCCCAAACTAGGCAGAGCCTGTACTATGGTAACCAGACAACTGATAAACATACTTATATATTTCTAAATATATACATATTATAGATAAATAACACCCAGACACAGAACAAATGATCGTGCTCATCACACAAAGATTTGTCCTGGGTGGGAATCGAACCCACGACCTCCGGCTTAGCAGTCAGGGTCACTAACCACTAGACCAACAGGCCCGTCAAAATAAACGCTTTCTATTCTATTGTTGTCAGTGAGAGCACGTTAGGCGGTCTGGTTGCTGTGGCCCAGTACTTCGGCAACCACGCGGAGGTGACGCGCGTGCAGTGGGCGCCCAACGAGCGGGAGAACCTCGCGGCGCCGCTGCTGCTGCTGCAGGCGTGGCTCGTGTCGCGCCAGCTGAGAGACAACCGAGCCAGGACAACCTTCCAACTACAGGTACAACACGCCCTACTAAACACAGTCTAAAAAGAGCTACAAGACAGTTTGAGTGAAATAATAAACTGTATAGTGTTTAACCAATAATAATAATTATAGAATAAGTGTACACAATTTTTTTATTTTTGAGAGCGCTACTATCGCCAACAAACTGTACTACAGTTTGGCGATTTTTGATGTATTTTTAAATTGTATGTCCATTTTTTGATAAATAATTAAATAATAATAATAATATCTTGGGACAACTCACGCACGGATATCTGATCCCGAACTAGACAGAGCCTGTACTATGACAACCAGAAAACTGATAAACGTACTTATATATTTCTAAATACATACAATTAAATCTACACTAATAGTATAAAGAGGAAAGATTTGTATTTTTGTGTGTATGTTTGTAATGAATAAACTCAAAAACTACTGAGCCGATTCCAAAAATATTATTGACCACCCGAAAATCGAACGGACTGAGATCCTAAAAATTATAATTCTGTAGTATGAGGCATCGATCAATAGAATCAATTGTTAGGATCAAATATCTAAAACAAACATGGTAATTGAAATGAAAAAAAAATCTTGTAATCTTAAGTTTTATATTGAATACGCCAGAAAAAGCGCAAAAAATTACGTATTGCTAAATATTTTGTTGTTATTACGATTGTGCACTGTATTTACTATCTAGAAATTTAAAAAAAAGTTGTAACTTGACTTGCCAGCCCGCGCGTGTTGAACGCTTTTAAAGACAGCTTTTAAATCAACATTTTGGAAAGAAATTGACAGTTAACCAATTTGGTTTTTTTTTTTTTTCAAATATCAAAAATGTAATAAAAACTTGCAGTCAATTTTTGCGAAGAACAGCTAGAAAATGCGTCGTCAACTAACTTTATAATGTTTTTTCGTAACCATTTATCTATATATATAAAAATGAAACCCGTTTTCCGTTGTCACGACATAGCATGAAAACGGCTTGACCGATTTGTCTGATTTTGATCTTGAAATGTTTGTGGTAGTCCAGGGAAGGTTTAAAAGGTGTAAAACATAAATAATAAGTAAAAAAAAAACTGTTCCTAAGCTCGGGAATTACCTTAATTAATTTACTTTTGACAGAACGAAGTCTGTCCGGGCAGCTAGTAGAAAATAAAAGTCATAAATCAGTATTTTGATAGTAGTCAAGTACCCAATCCTTATACCGTGTTTCTCTTGTTCCAGGTGTCCATCTTCATCCTGAACTGCCTCTGCCTGCTTTTCTGGCAGTTCTCTCAGTTCATATTCCTCACACAGACCGCCATCTTCTTCGTCATGGAGCAGTTCCGGGTCATCGACATCAAAGCTCTGTGCATCTTCCTCCACTCCCACTTCTGCGGCTTACATATGGCCGTCTTACTACTACAAGGAAACGACATGCTAAAATCGTCCTTATACGCGTCCTTCTTCCTCGTAGTGTCGATATACTGTTTGTTCTTCAGTTCTCTGCGCATTAAGGTTCAGAATCGCGTGGATTTGTTCGTTGAAGCTTGGTTGGTTGTACTAAGAATAGCTATAGTAGTAGTAGCTTCGGTCTACATAAAGAAGTTGATCAGTAACTTTTTGGAAGTCGAAGAAGATTCCCATGTGTGGGACATTTTGTACTCGAAGTTCACGAATTATAAATCATTCCACACAATGATTTATACCTGTTCGGACGTGTTCGATTTCCTACCGTGGAGTACAGTTAAAAATCTTTTTAAATCGTTCCTCATACCGTTCGTCGTTTTAAGTGTTATAAACGTTTGTAATCGCTGGACATCCGACGCGGTCGAGGAATGTAAGAAAGAGATAAGAGATCAAACGCCTGCAGTAGAGAAGGATGGCAACATTACTGACGAATCCGACTCCGGTATCGAGAATTCTGACACGAAGTTACGTAAGCGGGTAACGGATTTGGACGTTATTGACAAGAATGTAAAGTCTAAATTGAAGTGTGAGGGTGAGAGAGACTTGTTGCTGATGTACCTGCGTCACTTGAGGGCGGAGCCTGCGATCTTCTACAATATATCGCAGATGGCAGTGTTCGGTGTCATGGCGGCTCTTGTCATGAGACTGAAGATGTTGTTCGTGACGCAGTTGTGTGTCGTCTCGTCGCTCATGATGAACACGTCTTATTATGTGTGAGTGATGTTTTTATTTCAAATTATTTTGTGTTATATTATCTACTAGCTTTTGCCCGCGACTTCGTTTGCGTGAACTTCAGAATTGGGTCCAAAAGAAATGAAAAATGTGAAAGTAATGAAGAATTGAATAAAATTTTCATTCGTGTTATATTTATACAGAAAAGTATCAAATTTATAAGCTGTCTGCCCACGGCTTACTCGTAAACAATTTTCAATTTTCCCCCGGGAACTACTTAAGGAATCGGGATAAATGGTAGCCGATGTTTTTTCCATGTTAAAGGCTACATGCATGCCAAATTTCATCCAAATCCGTTCAGCCGTTTTTGCGTGATTGAGTAACAAACATCTAAACATCCACACTTTCACATTTATAATATTAGTAGGACTAGCGGTGCCCTGCAGTTTCGCTCGCTTAAATTGTCCCCGTAAACTTTAAATATTTAGTACATTTACCATTATTTTGTTTAAGTTTTTAGTTAACTATTTTTCACGCCTTCTGGTTTAATTGTTGTAGCGTGCCGAAGCCGTACCTCCGGTACCTGCCGTTCCTGTGGGTTGTGTGCATGTCGCCGCTCGTACAGCATCTGTTCCACAGCGTCTCCTACGAGATGTCGCACATCGGTGAGTGACGCAATAGGACACACAGAAAACTCACTCACATAATTCACACACCCACGTGTACATAAACTATACACACATGCTCAAGAACTGACACACACGTATATCATAGACTGACACAAGCGCGCATGTCCATAAACTGATACATAAAAACTGAGACGTACATAAAATTAACACACACACAGGTACACTCAAACGCACACATTTGTCGCCAACTTCATAAGAATACTGCATAATAATGCAATAAAGCATGATATCAACACAATTACACACAAAAATGAACACACATAAAATTAACACACATGCGTATAAAAAAACACACAAACTTAAAAGCTCTTACCTATCGCCAATGTTGTAAAAAAATTACGGTACTCACAGTAAAATTTTCACTGATAAATTTTATCTTTGCCCAGCAGTGGGACAATAAGAGATATAGGAGTAATGTATGGCGCTGCACACTACACACAGATACTCCCACGTTTCATTTTACTAATTACTTGTACGTGTAAGATTTTTTGTGCTTCTCCGCTTCATATTCTGACGGAATGTGGACCTTTGATGCGCAAGCGCTACACCTGGGCAAACATATCCTTGGCCCACAGGATGTAAAACATATCGCCCCCCAAAGGCTACTGCGATACCTAGTGGATGTAGGACTTGGTGGCGAACTGTAAAGATAACAGCGGCGATCACAATAGATCGATGACGGTCGCAGTGATACTGGGGCTGCACAGTCCCAGAATAGCCGCTAAACAAAATAAAAATAAAAAAAACTTGAGGTGTCAAGGGACACCCGGATGGAACGAAGTTCCTTTTTAGTGAAGGAATTGTAATAAAATTAATGTAATAATTATGTACAAAAAACCTGTATACACTCAACAAAAATAATCGTCGCGACACCACACTGTTCAATGCGAAATAGAAAGACGAAACGAAAATAATTGACTTGCTTTCTATGAGAGATAGAGAGAGAGAGAAAGAGAGAGAGAGAGAGAGCAAAAAGTGTCGTTACAACTTTTCGTGTTAATTTTTTCCGTCTAGCCCCCTTTCGCAACGCGCGATAAGGAACTTCGTTCCAAAAAGTGTCGTGACAACTTTTCGTAAGAATTTTTTCCGTCTAGCCCCCTTTCACAACGCGCGATAAGGAACTTCGTTCCAAAAAAAAAAGATTTTTTGGAACATAACCTGTTATTTTGGTTAGTGTTTCGATAGTGGCCTATAATATTATTGATGTATGTATCCAGGTGAGTTCAGCGACGTGCAGCAGGAGCAGCTGCTGCAGTGGATAGCGTCGGAGACGGCGGCGAGTGCTGCCTTCGCTGGCTCCATGCCGCTGCTGGCCGCCGTCATGCTCGTCACCCGCCGGCCCATCGTGGCACACCCGCACTACGAGCACAGCGAGGCCAGGTACACAGCACCTACATGTAATAGAACTAACGCTATAGGCGCGGACTGGGTATGTAACGAACAATCTTTTTAATTAATAAAACCGACCAAGGGGCCAAGCGGCAAATCATCAATTATTATTATTTATCTATAATCCTACTAATATTATAAATGTACTAGATGAAAACCCGGCTCCGCTCGGTTGAAATGTGACTCATGATACACAATGTAGGTAAATATTTCTGTAGTAATCGGTTTTCAAGGAATATTAAATGCAAGCAAGCCATAGATTCGTATAGCTTTGTTCATTGTGTTTAATAAATATAGTAAATAAAAACTGCAATAGTTTTCACACACATAATTTTTATTTTTTACACACAAATAATATTAATATTTTCGCGAAACGACAACGACTGAAGAAAAGTTTTAAGTTTTGTTAAGATTCACTCAATGTTTCCGGCAAGACGTTTCGTTTTACACAGTCAAATGAGCCACAGTTCTTTGTGATGGATGCTTCTTTGGCGCGACGCACGCGACGTGTTGATTGGCGAGGTGTATAATGCAACGGAACGTGAAAAAAGCGAAATAAATATTCTTGAACTATTATTTCAAACGCGTTCCGAAACGATTCTGGACCCAATTGTTAAGTAATCGTGAGGCCTAGCTTTTTATGTGAAATAACACCATCTTGTACCAATTATTAAAAATATTTTTATTCTATGATGTAACTAAAAATTTATGCTTTTCGCAATTTTTCCTTTATCTGTGTTATAAGACGTTGCTTCGTACCAAATTTCAAGATTCTGAGTTCACGGGAAGTACCCTGTAGGTTTTGATTCCCTTGCGAGTGTCGAAAATTTGCGGCATAAACGGGAGTATCTTTTGATCGCGTTGACTTAGAAGTTTGATTTTTTCACAGCTCCAAGAGACCATAGACTTGAGTATTTGATATGAATTTCAGCTTGATACCTCCACGCGTTCCTGAGAAAAAAGGTCTTGACAGACAGACAGACAGACAGACGGACAACAAAGTGATCCTATAAGGGTTCCGTTTTTACCTTTTGAGGTACGGAACCCTAACAATTAAATTTTAAAATTAGAGAACAAATTAACTTAGCAGTAAAGGAGGTTTTTATACGAAACTCATACCTCTTTCATTTAACACCAACTATCATGCAACTGTCATACGCCTTGTCAGCACTGTAATCACTACCCAAGATGGCGACTGCGGTTTGTTTGTCAGTGCCATTAGAATTTAACAAAATTCTCCATAATCCGAATTTTGCGGATATATGTTGTCGACTCGAAATCAATATTTTTTTATGTTTTGTTATTCATATAAGGTTTCGATCGAGTCTACCGTAGCCCTGAACGAAATTATTAATATAGAAAAGTGTGTATGTTTGGATGTTTAGATTTTTGGATGTTTGTCACTCACTCAAAAACGGCTGAACGGATTTGGATGAAATCTGGCATGCATTTAGCCTTTGACATGGAAAAGAACATAGGCTACCTTTTATCCCGATTCCTTAAGTAGTTCCCGAGGGAAAATTGAAAATTGTTTACGAGCTAAAACCGTGGGCACCCAGCTTATAAATTTGGTATTTTTCTCTATTACAGCGCAAGCTATAACACAGGTGAAAATTTTATTCCATTTTTCATTACTTTTTGGACCCAATTCTGCAGACGAAGTCGCGGGCAGAAGCTAGTTAATAATATTTTTTTAATTATGTAAAAACCGGACATTGATAAAATCAACACATAGCTAATAAAAACGTGATTAGACCTTATCATGTTTGTTGCAGGGAGCGGGCGTACGCGGTGCACAAGATGTACGGGCGGTTCTCTCCGCACGAGCTGTACCAGGAGCTGAGCAAGCTGCGGGCCACCTACCTCGTGGTCGAGACTCGATACTGCTACGGCAGGAGCAGGTAGAACGTACAATTTGACTGAAATCCCTCCTCGAAAATGTAATTTCACCTTTAAGGTTCACGATCCTAAAAAGCGTATGAAAAAATCTAAGATATTTTTATTATTTTTTTATTTCCTTTGCTGTCTCAAGTATTTATAGTACTTCTCTAGGTAGCATTAAAATTCCACTAATATAAACCTTGTCATGGTGGCCTAGGGGTTCAATGACTGGATTCGTATGCACATAGTTGCAGGTTCGAACCTAGGCAAGTATCAATGTGTCTTTTTCAAAGTTATATGTGCTTTCTTAATTATTCTAACGCATCATTGACAAACGGTGAATGAAAACATCGTGAGGAAACCAGGATTTTAAAAATTGGAGTCTTAAATCGCCATCCTGCAGAGCCGCGGAGTTTCGATAGAGTATTTGACTGGCCTGTTGGTCTAGTGGTTAGCGACCCTGACTGCTAAGCCGGAGGTCGTGGGTTCGATTCCCACCCAGGACAAATCTTTGTGTGATGAGGATGACCATTTGTTCTGTGTCTGGGTGTAATTTATCTATACTAAGTATGTATTAAGAAATATATAAGTATGTTTATCAGTTGTCTGGTCACCAAAGTACAGGCTCTGCCTAGTTTGTGATCAGATGACCGTGTGTGAGGTGTCCCGAAATATTATCCTACTAATATTATAAACTAGCTGTTGCCCGCGGCTTCGCTCGCGCGTAAAGTAAAGAGTAGTATTAAAGGTGGATGTATTCTGTGATTTTCAAAGTAAGGAGAATGTATAAAATTTTTCATCTAATATTATGGCGTTACAATAATAATAAAAGTAAAGTAAGTAGCAAAAGCATTTGTGTTATGGAATCGGAGACAAAAAAGGTACCATAAACACCCAGACTCCAGACTATGTATAAAAGTGATTTTCTACATGGACCCGTCCGGGGATCGAACCTGGAACCTTAGAGCTGGCGACACCTTAAAAACCGGAGTGATCGCCACTCGACCACGGGAGTCGTCATTATAGATATGTCTTAGATGGTCATTATCTTATCTATTTATCTTTTCATCTGTCTATCTTTGAGAATACTGAACTTCACATACCAACTATTTCAGCCCTTATTTCACCCCCTTAGAGGGTAGATTTCTAAAATCTCGGAAATACATCTTATTTATTTCTAAGTAATAACCCTTGTATGAAATTGAATGTGTCTATCTTTGAAAACGACATAATTCATATGCCTACAAACTTCCAACCCCTTTTTCACCCTCTTAGGGGGATGATTTTTAAAATCGCTGAAATCGTGTTTATTTATTTCTATCCAGAAACCCGTATACGAAATTTCTTGTGTCTATCATTGAAAATACCGAACTTCCCATAAAAACTTTCAACCCCTATTTCACCCCCTTAGGGGGTAGATTTCTAAAATCTCGGAAATACATCTTATTTATTTCTAACTAATAACCCTTGTATGAAATTGAATGTGTCTATCTTTGAAAACGACACAATTCATATGCCTACAAACTTCCAACCCGTTTTTCACCCTCTTAGGGGATAGATTTCCAAAAGAAAAGTAGCCTATAGCCTTCCTCAATAAGTGGACTATCTAACAGTGAAAGAATTTTTCAAATCGGACCAGTACTTCCTGAGTTTAGCGCGTTCAAACAAACAAACTCTTCAGCTTTATAATATATAAGATATAATATATATAAAGTATAGATAAATAATTATTAATATAGTATCTTAGCCGTGTGCAGCGCCCCTTATTGAACTCCACTGCGGGTGACGTAACCTACGACAAACTTATTATTTGCGGTTGGTACAGTATTCGGGTCTAGGGATCGAACCGCAAAATTAAGTTTGTTTTTTTTGTATATACTTTTCCGGGATAAAAACTACCCAGTGTGGTGCCCAGGATATTAAAGAACAATTATACCAAGTTTCATCGAAATCGAACCGGTAGTTTTTGCGTGATGCCTGAACAAACAGACAGACAGACAGACAGACAGACAAAAAATTTTTTAATCACATTTTTGGGTTCGGTGTCGGTCTAGTAACACACCCCGCCATTAATTTTTTTGATATTTTCATTGTACAGAATTTTCACTTCTACAGATTTATTATAAGTATAGATGTGAAAGTGTGGATGTTTGTCACGCAAAAACGGCTGAACGGATTTGGATGAAATTTGGCATGCATGTAGCCTTTGACATAGAAAAGAACATAGACCACCTTTTATCCCGATTCCTTAAGTAGTTCCCGAGGGAAAATTTAAAATTGCTTGCCGTGGTATTT
Organism: Plusia festucae; assembly: GCA_950381575.1. Classification (NCBI taxonomy): domain Eukaryota; kingdom Metazoa; phylum Arthropoda; class Insecta; order Lepidoptera; family Noctuidae; genus Plusia; species Plusia festucae. The sequence continues at coordinate 4,286,515 of OX494457.1, forward strand.
ATTGCCGTGGGCAGACATCTTTGAAATTTGGTATTTTTCTCTATTAAAGGAAAATTTTATTCAATTTTTCATTACTTTCACATTTTTAATTTCTTTTCGGACCCAATTCTGAAGTCCACGCAGACGAAGTCGCGGGCAGAAGCTAGTTATTATATAATACCTTATCGGTGTATAGTACGGGGTGTTCGTGGCTGGACATCTGGGACGCAGAAGCTCCGCAGCGCGCGGGCCGAGCGGTCGCGTGTCGCACGCTGCTCTCGCGACCAGTCGAACACTTCTACCCCGTGTTCCGCAACGAACACTACGCCGTATTCAACATACACGACTACAGCGTTCGGTGAGAACTATTTATTTAATACTTTTAATAGCTAAGTGGAAGGCTGGCTAAGTGCATTTATTAACTTATTAAGGATATCCTAATAATAGAGACATAATACTATCGCACTTAGCATTTGTTCATACATGCACAAACACAAACACACACAAACACGTGAACACACGCACGCACAGACGCACACACACACACACACTCAGTTTTGCACACACGCTGCGTGCGTGTTGTTTATTTCTTTCATTTATTATTCTCATAAGTAATTTTCATATCTTATTATATATTGTCTAAAAAAAATATACACTGTCTACTTAATTTCACTCACGCACAGACCGACATATGCATATATTTTCTGTTATATAATTTTCAGAACCTATTCTCAAATCCAGTGTATTGAATATTATTTTTTTATCATTGGAATAAAACGACTTCGAACAGATTCTATCGTGGTTTATTTTCATTTAGTTCCTGACATATTAACGAATTGCAGGTGTGCCTGCGTATGCTTCGATAGAATCCGTTTAAAAATAAGTTTTATTTCAATGTCTAACACGCAAAAACCACAGAAAACATAAAATTTATAAGTTAAACCGTTTGAACGTGATGTATACGTAAGACGAACTTGTATTATTCCTTCTGCTTATACCCAAAGAAATTAATAGCTTTCCTCAAGGGGACCATGTATAGTCAATTCCCATAAGAAAAAAGGCCAATTAGGCACTTAACCCATTCTTATAGAAAAAAAAACCGTAGATGCAATTTAAAGTATAATAAGCGGCTATAGCCTAATGGCTTGGGCTTCGGACTTTCGATTATGAGGTTGCAGGTTGCTGTGCATATTGGGTATTTTATATATCAATGGCTTTACCATAGTTGATTATAATCATCTGATATAGGAATAGACAATTTCTATCATAAAGAATTCTATTCATTTCTAGGGGCAGAAAGAAGATATTAAAAAACAAATCTCATTACCGTAACGTCCTGTATATCAAATATACGTATTTAAAAGTATATCGTGATTTTCGAAACTCAACGTTACGTTTATGAATATACGACAGAATTCACATTGTACCGTATTTTCTTTCTTTATATTTATGTAACCTTTTCTCTTACAGATACATGCCGCGTAGTTTCGACACTTGACATCAGGAGAACACACACACAGACAAAGACTGACGTAACTCTAGTATAGTGAGGTGAACGACGTCCACCGACATCTTGTTTACGTATTTAACTAAATGTAAATAGTTTACACTTGTCTTTATTTACAGTGGGACACCACTGAGTTCCTACTGCGAGTTTATAAGCTAACACGACCGGTACGTTTAATGCGTGTAACTCTTAAGTCTTAGGTCATTCTCTAAGTCCAAAAACATCACGTGTCGTGGGATAACCATATTTTTTTTGTTCTCTTTGTGTGAGAGTCACCTATACAACATGTAACAAAACCCCTGTCGGATCCAATAAAGGCGTATTCGAGGTGCAGTTCATGAACCGTCTCGCATAGGCGGCTTCTTTGACACAAAGCTGTAGGTAGTAAGTACGTGAACTTTGAGGAGCGGTTAGTGTTGCTGTTGCCTTGGATCAGTTTTTATTTTGATTTAATTATTTTCATTGAAAATAAATAATCTCCAATCCATTTAATGGCTACGTATATGTGTTCGCAGTACGATACCGAATAATAGTCTTAAGGATCGGACAGGGGTTTTGTTACATATTGTATAATAATTATAGTAAGTCGAAAGAGAAAACGCCTTTCTTAACCCTACGCGTAACAGCAGCTAAACAACTTAGTCTTAATAAGGCCCCTGATTGGTTAACGCCAAGCTCTGATCGTTAGACACTTGTCGATTGCTTAATCGTAAAACAACTCACACGGTAGGAAGTTCCATCGCTGGACGTATTTGGGTACTTAGCAATTTATTTTATACTAAATTATATATTAATATATACAGGATTAATTTAAAAGGAGTGCGTATATTCAACAAGGTAATCAGGTGCATACAACTGAACCTGATTACCTCGTTGAATATACTCCTTTAAAATTAATCCTCTATCATTCATCCATACTCATTAGTATAATATTGAGCTAGTTATAAGCATTCCAATAATGCTAATTAGAGAGACCTATAGTGATGTGACTTCAATATTCAAATCTCCATTCTATTCGCGGCTGCCTTCAAATTCATCGTTTTGCGAAAAATATAGAACATGACATGCGTTGTCAACAAAATTTAAAAGCTTAAACTTTTATATGTCTTGTGTATAGTTTTTACTTATATTTTATCTAAATAAATTGCTTCAAATTGCTCCGGAAAATTTTAAATTTTCTGGCTAAATTGGTAAGCGGTTACAATTGTTTTTTATGAGATATGCAGTAGGTAGATAGCCCTAACGCATGTTGTGAATGCTTCACCGGACTATTCGGCGGACCCTAAGGGCCTCCAGCCAGACCTATAGAAAAACTAACTACGTTAGCAACGTCCACTAAGGGCACCTGCGGGGTTCGGACCTCGACTTAGTGCGTTGCAAACAATCTTAATAAGGCAAAAAGAAAAATACATTTATTTTGCAAATATAGGTATACATTTACAAGATGACAAAGAAATATACATCGTTCAGCTATATTCTACCTTCGATATATGCAAAACTAATGTACAACATTTAACATAATTAATTTTTTACATCAAATAAATATTCTATTCTACTAAAACAATGGCAAATACAAACTACAAAAATAAAAATAGACAAACTAACATGGAAAATCTTTTTCATTTAAGATATCACAAATACTATAATAAGTTTTAACCACTAAAAAGCAAGATGGCGGGTTCTAAAATATTAATTATTATATACGGTCATATTTTATTGCCAGTTTGGCCGACTCAAGCTAGCTTGTTCTAGGGACGGCCGAACAAACAACTACACATCTTAAATGTTCGTTGGAAACGGTGATAGGAATTGATCGTAATTATGTTCCTAATAGCAACTTCCTATGTAACGTAAAAAAAAAATAAGTACGAATTTATTACGGAAAGAAAGTAGATTTATTTTCATATTTTTTTAGATTTTATCGTTTTTTTTTCTACACTATGGTGGGCAAATAGCCGGTTTATGAATACAAAGAATTTCAACGAAGAACGTCGCACTGTCTCATTGAACAACCATTCGACTATCACGTGACCTAAGAACAGTTTGAGACGTTGTCAAGATAAGATTCTCACCCCCGCATACTGAAACGTCAGTTAACTTTTACATTCTCAAATGTCTGTCTGTCGCCGAGTCCCTTTTTAAAAGGATGTCAGGTGAGTATGGAGGAGCTTTCGAGCTTCCTCATAGCCGCCGCCTCTGACCCCGCGTTAGTGAGCAAGTACGCTTAACGTTTTCCGAGCGCTTTCGCGTCCTCCTCGCCCGCCCCTCTCGCCCCTCAGGCACCCGCGCCCTCATCGTCTTCGGCACCCGCACCCCGCGCCCCTCAGGCAACCGCGCCCTCCGCGCCGCCGGCCCCTCAGGCACCCGCCTCCTCCGCACCCCGCGCCGCTAAGACACCCGCCCCCTCCACCTTTCACGCCACTATGGCGTCCGCGTCCCCCGTCCCTCAGGCTCCCGCCCCCCGCAACCCCGCCCCTTCTACCTTTAAAGCCACGCTAGTGCACCCGGCACCCCGCGCCCCTAAGGCTCCGCGCGCGCCCCGCGCCTCCCCCTCGCGTCTCGCGATCGAAGTCGCGTAGCCCGGTGAGGATTCGGATCGCGCGCTCGGTCCACCGCCGCCAGTAGTTTACCACCCCGCCGCTGTCGCTCACTTCGCAATGTACGAAGTAGACCCACCCGTCCCGGACAGTGAGATGTTGTCCTCCGAGTCGGAGGACGCTATCACAGAGTCCTCTTCCTCTTCGGAGTCATCATCATCATCATCATCAAAGCCAAGGCCTCTCAGGCTAAGGCTGCCAAGACCGAGGTCCCTGTAGCCCCCACTTCTGCGACCGCTTCCACGGACGCGTCCCACCCTCCCGCCCCTCAGGCGTCCGAGGGATCTTCGCCCTCTTCGGCCCAGAAGGGACCGAAAAAGACCACCCCGCCCCCAATCATCCTTCACGAGAAGGGTAAGTGGACAGAGGTGTCCGCGTGGTGCAACGAGCACCGCGTCTCCTACTCGAACGCCCGCGCCGTCATGGACGGCATTCGTATTTCGGTCCCGACTGTGGGTGACTTTAGGTCACTCACAAAGATGCTGCAGGAGAGAGCCCTGCAGTATCATACGTTCACCCTGCCCGAGGAGACAGTCCTACGGGCAGTCATCAAAAACCTGACCGAAAGACATCGCGCAGTGTTCGGAGCCCCCTGCGCGTTGTGCGGTGCTCAAGGGCATCCCGCGAATTATCGCAGGTGCCCGAAGGCACCGAAGTCTAAGTCCAAGCCTTAACCCAAGGCACCCACTTCCAAGGCGGCTAAGCGCACCCCTGCCCCTGTCCCCGCTCACACTCCTGCCCCTGTCCCTGTTTCTGCCGAAACGCGGCTCAGCCCCTAGAGGCCTTCTTGCTGGAACAAGCTCCAGCATCAGAGAGCGTTCCCTGCCCTGGCCCCTCAGGCAAAGCCCCCCCTCCCGTTGATGGACCTCACCATCGCTCCCCACCCAGGCTTCCGCCCTCTGAGGCAGACTCCCCCGCATGAAGCCCTTATGGCCCAGGCGGACGCACTCCCCGCTTACATCCGAGACGATCTCGCAGCCTCCATCCGTCTGGAGACCACCATCGACTTCGGTCGAATTCACCAAATGGCGGTCAAAATCCGAGCGTGCAGGGCCACGGACCCTGACTCCATCCTCGACGTATACAGGGAGTTCGGCGATCAGATCGCCGAACTCCGCGCTATCCACGCCGGTTATTAATGGCGGTCCCGAGCGCGAAATCCAAACTCCGATAAATCCGTGTAGGGTTCTTCAACGCTAGAGGCGTTAAACGTCAGCGAGATGAGATCGCGAGTTTTCTCCGTGACCAGCAAGTTGACGTACTTCTTGTACAGGAGACTTTCCTCAAAGCATCCGATAAGAATCCCAACATCGCGAACTACGCCCTAGTCCGCAATGACCGCACAAAAGCGAGCTCCACTCGGTGGTACGCTCATTTACTACAAACGGTCCCTGTACTGCACTCCTACGGACCCGCCTCCTCATTCGCACAAGGAGATTTCAATCTGTCGGCTAGGTATGTCTGGGCTATGTGTGTGAGATGTCCCAAGATATTATTATTATGATTATATTATTATTATTAATTGTAAAAATTCAAATATTCGAAAAAAGTATTCGTAGAACAATATGACCGCCAAAAAACAAATTCAGGTGATAATGTACTTACGACTTGACTGTACAAACATTTATAACATTTTTTAGCGATAGTCGACTGTACACTAAGGCCTTAGTAATATTTTTTTATGTTTACCAATATATAAAATTAACTTTGATGTTTATTTAACAGGATTCAACAATCTACATAGAAAGCTGGTATGTTAACCTTTGGGGTTAGGTACTACGGTTATAATATATGAATGTAATTTATCTGTTTCCTCTGATAATAAATCTACTCATCCTATCGCGGCCCACTGCTGAACCTAGGCCTCTCCCATGTTGCGCAACAACACCCAATCCTCCATTTGTTAGAAATTAGAAAAGATACAAATTTCGTTGTGAGACTTCAGAATACTCGTACGTCGCGCCATGCAGCACTGCGCCGCGTCAACGAAATGTGTATCTTTTTGTGTAGAAAATAAAGTTATATATTGATCACTCTTTAAAAACGTGCGCGCAGCGTCGCGTATCGGTGTGAAGTGTGAACTGAACTGAGCCTTAGTCGCCTCTTACGATACCCACGGGAAGAGGGGAAGGTTCTATTCTCCGCTGAAACCCAGCGGCAGTCGTCATCTCTTAAAATACATAAGCATTCTCAATTTCAATGTTGTCTTTAGGTCGCTAGGTAAATAAATTAAAGTATTAAATATTGTGATTTCTTACTGTATATAGAAATGTCGTCATTATTTTAAATAATAAATTCTATTCTGTTATAGCAATGTTGTTTTATTACCAAACCAAAGAAATTAGTATACAGCACTCATCAATCTTTATGGCCGCTCTGAATGTAGCCGTCGCTACGAACTCACGCATGGTACACTCATCTACTACATACTCTCATACACACTACTCATACATTCGCACTAACGCGCGGGAGGCGAGGACTCTTGCGGGTGGAAGACAGCGCGCGTGCCCTGCCTCCCCGCCCCGCGTGCCCTACCTCCCCGCCCCGCGTGCCCTACCTCCCCGCCCCGCGTACGTCCCGCTGATACCTGATTTTGTGTTCTGCGCAGCGTAATGCGGCTAGGTTCAGAGCGGCCATCAAGTTTGGCGATGCACGCTGACCCGCCCTGGCCTCGCAATGGTAGTACAGTAAAACATATTATGTCTACAAATAAATGTGAATGTAAGTTTGTTTGTTACGCTTTCACCCGAAAACTACTTAACCGATCATCAAGAAACTGTACCTACACATGTTCTTGGAGGTATTAGAAGTAACGACTCTTTTTATTAAAAAAAAATCGCTTCAAAGGTTGCTTAAGATCCTTCTCAAGTTTTTTTTAATATGGCAGAAAAAAAAACGTTTCAGGTAAAAACCTATCCCCATAACCCACACCCATCTATGGCTGGAAAATGCATTAAATTCCGGTACCACATTAGTTGATGTGAGCATATTAACTAAATTGGTTCGTTGTTATCTCTGATCTTTATCAGGCGTTCAGTCATAATTACAATTCTGACAACCAGTCATACTATGGGATACTGTATTACCTAGCAATGGGTTGTGAAGGTCAGATCCTACTAATATTATAAATGTGAAAGTTTGGATGTTTGTTACTCAATCACGCAAAAACGGCTTGGATGAAATTTGGCATGCATGTAGCCTTTGACATGGAAAAGAACATAGGCATACGTTTTATCCCGATTCCTTTTAAGTAGTTCCGGAGGGAAAATTGAAAATTGTTTCCGAGCTAAGCCGTGGGCAGACAGCTTTGAAATTTGGTATTTTTCTCTATTACAGCGCAAGCTATCACGGGTGAAAATTTTATGCCATTTTTCAATATTTTCACACTTTTCATTTCTTTTTGGACCCAATTCTGAAGTCCACGCAGACGAAGTCGCGGCCAGAAACTAGTGTAAAATACAGTATTCAGCTAAATCCGGTAAGACTAGAAGCCGACCCCAACATAGCTTCGGAGAAGGCATACGATGGACAGTTAGACTATTTCCGGTAACATAATATAATCCGGTTCGATCCAGGACTAATGATATATAAGATACTAGCTGTTTCCCGCTGCTCCGCCCGCGGTCTCAATTTTTTTTATATTTGTGATGTAAGCTATCCTATATTTCAAGTTGGATCAATCTGCACACGGTGTGCAAATTTGATTAAAATCGGTTCAATAGTTTCGGAGTTCATCCCCGACAAACATCATGACACTGGAATTATATATAATATCGATTGATGTCAAAAAGTACCTACACGGTGCTAGTTTTTCGCATTTTAGCCCATTCGATTCCCGGTCCGCAAAGCGTATTTTCAAACATCAATTTAATGTAGATTTATTTCTTTTAAAAAATAAAAGAATGTTTTCTTTGAGTCTAATTTGCTATTCTTCAGTATTGAGAGTACTTTCTCTCTTTCTTTCTGGTGGCAATAAAAAATCCATCCTGTTTATCATAATATAACCTACGACCTACTCTCAGACCTACCAAATAGACAAACGAAAAAAAAAAACATAAAAGTCTGCGAGCCTGATATTTAAAGAAGAAAACAGTTTTAATATCATTGCAAGGAGTTTTGACAACCTTGTTTATTTAATTGTTAAATAACCTCTATGGAGGAGGATCTGGAGGATAGTAAATCGTACTAAAACAACAAAATTTGGTCGTCATGGCAACTACCTACTTACCAATTTTACCAAGGTTACCGCCGATGTTAATATGATAAAAATTAAACAAAAAAAACATTTCAAATTGGACCAAATTGTGAATCTAAACCATCCTCGAATCCACCTGAAGACACACAGCAAATTTCATTATAATCGGTCCAGCCGTCTAGGAGGAGTTCAGTCACATACACACTCACAGAAGAATTATATATATAAAGATATAATGTCCAGGTTGGTAAACTGCAATTCTACGGTGAATAAATTGTAATGGGCTTTGTCACAGTGACGACTGAGAAACAATTTTTAAAAACCCGATGCATCCAATTGAATAAGTGCACGTTGCTAATAAGTTTTAAGTAGGCACTTTGCGAACAGTGGGCACTGTCGAGTAGGCGTGAGTGTGTGTGTTTCATGCTTAAATTCATAAAGACAAACAAATTATATGATGCAACATTCAAAAAGTTGATGAAATTGATAAGCTTTGTTGGCCGTCTAAACTTCTAAGCCAACGCAATCAAAATATACAGCCGTTTATACCGCAAATTCCAAACTCGCAAGGGAATCAAAACCTACAGAGTACTTCCAGTTTTCAGTCACTTTTAAAAAGATTCTAGATCTTAAAATCTGGCATGAAGCAAAGTTTTATAGCAGATATAAAAAGAAAAATTCCGAAAAAGGTTTTACGGAAGCCTCGGTGTGCGAGTCCGACTCGCATTTCGAGGGTTCGAGGGTATAAATGCGTGATATATCGGATTCATTAAAATTTTATTTTGAAAACACAAAATTATTCAATGTTCATAAACTTGCATTGCGTATCAAAGTATTACCACTAACGCCATTCAAGCCACTAGTGGCAAATAGACGCACTAAAAGTTACGCTTTTAGGCACGAGATGGCAAAGGGTATATAAAATATAATATAAAATTTTCTTTCAAACCTCAAAATCGCTCTGCCAAATAATATTGACAGAAACTTAAATGTTATTAATTTAATAAATTAGGTGTTTTTGTAGGTATGGTGTTCTATAAAAGACAACAAATATGTAATTGTATTTGTGGCATCGTTAGTAAAATAGGCCCTCTAGTGGCTAATAGTATAATACTGTAGTGTGTCTATTCGCCACTTGACTACTAATTGGCGCTAGTGGGTATAGATTAAATAAATAAATAAAAACCTCAAACGACATCTATTAGATTAGTTATTTTCCCATATTTAATAATGCAGAACGCCAGGGACTACCTCCCTTTAATGTATATTGTCTTTCTGTCCATCCTGAGATTGTCTGGTAGACATCGCCGATGATGCCATGCGTGCGGTGCGTCCAGCGCGGGCCAATGGACGCGTACTAGCTACTACTTTGTCCTTTAAGAATTGTTCAAATTGTTGTAATGAAACTGTGTAAAATGTTGGTGTTCAATAAAGTATATTCTATTCTTATTTGTCTTCGTTTCAATGTTTGACTCATAGCACACTATGTAGCCAAGTATATTTTTTTTATTGTATAATTAAATGCTAGCCGATCATACATACTAAAATAAAATTTATCTCTCTACCTATGTCATAGTTAAGAGTCGAAGTCATTTGGCAACATTATTTTGGACATGATGTCACCGTCGTCGTCGGGATACCATTAGTACGTGATAATCACAATCAAAGATCACATGCTACCCTATTATCCATTTGATTAGATGTTCAATACCAAATTCTTGATTTAAAACGTAGAAAAACAAAACAAGCTAAAATGGAACGGCCGACATGTGCATAAGTCTCAATTATAAACAACAGGTACACAGATCCTTGTTGATCTTGTTAAGTTGTTAAATATATTTATTTCAAGTGAGCTATATTTTACTTTTACCGTTTATATTTCGAACATTCACAAAATTAAATCTGCAAACGCGAGCTTTAATATTTTTCACCTTATGGATGAATAAATTATATACCTTCTTGTACCTTCTTGGAAGAATAAATTTATTATGCCAAAAGATAGGGTCGCGATAACTGACGGAGTTGTGTCGTTCGGGAACTTCGAAGTTGATATCCCGTCACCTGTTAACAGGTGAGGAAGTTCTAATGGGTGATCTATGTCTTAAAAGACACAGTAATCTTGACATTGAGTGGGGGAGACAGACGGGATGACCACTTCATTTCGATAATGGTTCACATCTGAGCGACCGCTAATTAAGACTAGCTTAGCGAGTACTAGTTTCCTTCGAAGCGACTGACCCTTCTTGGTTTGGCTTGTGTATAAGCGGAGTGTCGTGAAAACTCTGCTTGCGCGATTCAGGATCTGTATTTTATATCCCAGAGTTTCTGGTACGTAAAATTGAGACGTATGCACGTCTCTAAAAATCGTAGTCTCTAAAAATGATCATAATATGTGCTCCATTCATTCTCAAAAAGATTATTCAAAAGTAAGTAAAATTTCCGAAATCTAACTCATTTTCGATTATTCTTTGTGCGAGCGAATGGAGCGAACGTTTTAATCATTCTTATATTTGAAGTTATATTTGTTATTGTCGCGAATCATATTTTGATCAAATTACAACTAGTCACTGATAAGCAAATTGCAAAAAACACATGAAAATTTGAATTTCGCGGGCCACATCGGAGGTATCACCGGACTCCTATTGAGTCTGAAACTAGTCGGGCGATCCCGAGAATGCGCGTGAGTAAACCGTTGAATCCTTAAATAACTATGAATTCGTCTCACGGAAGTTATTATAATGATTTATATTTGTTCTCAGACCGTGTTTGTGTAGGTTAGGTACTGACAACAGTGTCAACAGACTGTGATCATTCAAATCCGGAAAAAAAAAATTAACCTGTTGTGTTGAATGTTCCTGCATTTTCGATTATTTTCATATTCATATTTCATATTCATATTTCAATTGTTTTTAAAATGAGACGGAAGCACGTCATAACAAAATTATTAAGAGCCATTTCACGTTTTCGCGCGAATATCTAAGATTTTAGTCGCCTAATTTACCATCTTAGTTAATACTCTGGCATTGGTGAATACATGTAAAAAATAGACCAATCTTTCGTATTGACACTTCATGTAAAACATTTACAGAAACTTATTTCTTTACTTTGTAGTGATTAATCTCCCACAACTAGTTTACTGAAGAATCATCGCAGAGTCAACTTCAGACTCCTATATCTATCATTAACAGTTATAATTTTGACGAAAAAAAATACACAATGCATCAGGCATATAGTTTTGTCGACACATAATGTACCGGACGGACGGTCTATCGTCGACTACCATGTTCCGAGAGAGAGACAGCACTATACTATAGGCGTCGACGAGCCGTTCACGCCCCTGCACCTGTAGGTTCGCGTACACGTAGGTTGCTGAAGAATTCTTCTATGTGGGTAGGTGATGATGATGACGACGGTGGATCCTGAAGAGTTATGCGGCGTGCATACTTGCTATGCGTGTGGTCCGTTACAGGTACCCTATCATACTGCGCACGACGACGGCAGGGCCACTTCTTACGGTACGTTCACACGGAGCCACGTTTTCCCGAATCTTATTTTCATCGGATCTGGAAAAACCGAATGTGGTATTCACACGGCAAAAGGCAACAGCTAAGAGATTCAGAAAATAACCGAATCTACCCTGCGTGTATCGTATGAACGCATGTATTGAATGCGCTATACCACTGAACCGGATCTTAAATTTTGCAGTACGACCGGATCGGTTTGTAGTCGCAAAATCGGATGTCAACTTCAGCCAGATTCGATTTTTTGCCGTATCTTAAAACCGAATGCATGTGTGAACTCATTCATTGAAATACTGTTGCCACTAAACCGAATCCTGCAAAAAACCGATTCGGTAGAGAAACACTCGACGCCGTGTGAACGTACCGTTATATGGCGACCGTGGGGCCGATTCCTCACATCGGGAGATTAAATAAAACACACTACTTCCGGTACCCGAAGGCTTGAGGTTTCTGCTCACTCCATTGTTCCCTAGGCTTGAAGAGGCTGGTAGACCGCTATCTGCTAGCTACGACTATGCCTTGTTTCGGCCTCGGTCAGGTACCTCCAAACTTTACCGAAACGAGAGCCGCAGAAACCTCGCACTTTTCGTGTTTATTTTTCACTATAAATTACATACATTTTTGTCTGTAACTTTAAAACTATTAGGGTTAGGTTGATGGGACATACCTCGCAGGATAGGTAATTAGATCACCTATCCATTGCTATATGCCTCATCAACCTTACCCTCGCCCTTAGGGCACCTTTATATAAAAAACTGGGCCAACACAGTCACTTTTTCCTGTTCCCGCCACTTTCATATCTAATATTTTCTAAACTATAAGACCTAGGTCTACAACTATTGTGGGGGTCGATAGGTGACTGTGTTGGCTATAAATAAAAAACAAAGGAACTATATTTTATTATTTACAGTGTACCTAAATTATGACTAAGACCTAGGAACTAGAAATTTTATATAAAACTGTGTTTTTCTATTAACCTATAGGGTTAAGGTTGATGAGACATACATCTCCGGATAGGCAATTAAATTACCTATCCATTGATATACGTCTCAACAACCTACCCATCGCCGTTAGGCACCTATACGAAATCTAGACCAAAACTGTCGCCTCAGTCGGTTCCCTCCACTTTGACACTGAATAACTATTAAACTATAAGACCTAGGTCTATAACTATTTTGGGAACTGATAGGCTACAGTCTTGGCTATACAATAAAACCCAAGTTATTTAAATTTTATTAAAAACAAATGAGATACACTATGTTACAAAAATGTAAACACAAAAAACTTACAATGTTGCTTTGTTTACTAATTACAAATATTAAAGAAATAACTATATATGAGTTTACTATATGTTTAAATACATTTCTAAGTATATTTCGGCCAACCTTAATATAATTTAAGCACTATAAACACCAAAAATCGAAATTGTTGTACATTGTGTGAATATAAAACTACCCACCGAAACTGTGATAATTTTAACATTTTATAAATCAAACTACCGGCACTAAACACGACTTTAACTATTAAACAACATCAATTTAAAACATGATTTACTTACTATATAGACCCTTTAAGGGCCGTTATTTGCGTTTTCTATTGTCCCGCTGGCATCACACACGAGTTTTTAAACTATAGTCTTTATCTATTAACACTATATGAACACTTTAACGATTGTCACAATTACACTGTTTATGCACTGTAAGGGCCCGTCGCGAACATACTCCCGCCGTGCAGCAGCGCGTTGACGCGAAGCGGAGCGGTGCTGCAGAAAGATCGGTGAGCGACGCTATTTCGGCAGAGGAACCAGCTTCTTTGCAGGTCGTTTCAGGATGCCCGCTGTCGTCCGCACCTCGGCCGTCCTCACTTGTCCGTCGGCGCCTGGGTAGACGGCGACGATTCTTCCTCGCGGCCAAGTGTTACGTGGTAGTTGGCCGTCGGCGATGAGGACGGGGTCCCCGACTTCTAAATTGAGCCCCGTGCCATGGGGCTCCCGCCGGTACTGTAGCTCGGGGAGGTACTCGCGCACCCAGCGGCGCCAGAACTCGTCGGCTAATATTTGGGCGCGCCGCCAGTGCTTTCTGCTGTCGAGGTCGGACTCGTTGAAATCGCCGAGAGAGGGGAGTCTTGCGGAGCCTCCGAATAGGAGGTGATTCGGAGTGATGGCTTCGTCGTCTTCGGCGTCGACGGAGACGTGCGTGAGAGGCCGACTGTTTACGGTGTACTCAGCCTCACACAGCAACGTTGCTAGGACTTCTTCGTGTGGGTGTTTTTCGTGAAGTATGGTGTATAGAGTGTTCTTCACGCATCTGACGAGGCGCTCCCATGCGCCTCCCATGAAGGGTGCTGACGGGGTGATGAAGTGCCACACGATCCCGCGACTGTTTGCCTCACTTCTGACGGCCTCCCTCATCTCTTTATCGGCGCCGTGCATGTTGGTGCCGTTGTCTGAGTATATTTCGGTGGGGCACCCTCGGCGCGCGGCGAATCTCCTCAGCGCCAATATTGCGGAGTCAGCGCTGAGACTAGCGGCGATCTCCAGGTGTACTGCTCTGGAGGTGAGACACGTGAACAGAGCCACGTATCGCTTCTGGTGCTGTCTTCCTACGGTGACGGAGAGCGGGCCGAAGTAATCGAGACCCGTGTACGTGAACGGTCTATGATTATGCGCGAGACGCGCTTTCGGTAGGTCGCCAGTGGCTGGCTCTGGCGGCTGTGCTTTTCTTATTCTGCATGGCAGACATTGACTAATTACTATTTTCGTGTTCGGTCGCAGGCGGAGAACCCAGTAGTGTTGGCGTACTTCATTGATCACCAACTCTGTGCCACTGTGATGTAGGGCTCTATGTGTCCATTCTATATACAATCTTGTGATGCGATGATCGCCGTCTAATATTGGCGGTTTCTTAATCTTCTCGGATATGTCTTCTGTGGCGGCTATACGGCTTCGTAGAGTGATCGTGTCGTTGATCATCTCTATGGCCAACGAATGTAGGCGGCTGTCTTTGGCGACACCTCCCCCGCGCCGGAGCTCTCGGAGGTCGGCGCCTGAAGGAGTCCTCTTGTCCCGCCTTCACAAGGAGGTCCTCAGCGCCGCGGGTGTGTTCTGCGGGGAGAAGCACGAAGTCCCGAGAGCCGGCGGCAGGGCGAGGTGCGGCCCTTCCCGACATGGTGGACTTCTGCTTCTTTTTATGGCGACGCCAATCTGGAGCCTTCTCTGTATTCTTTGTTGTTCTGTTGTGTAGAACCTGACCCTTGGGTTTCCGGCACAAGGGTATAAACTGTTGGACTCTCGTTGTCGAACGTTGGAGTCGCTTCCTCTTTGAGTTTCTATTTGGATCTGGGATGGCTTCTGACATCTTCTGTGTTTGACAAGTTACTATTTCTGTTACTGTTAAGATACGTTCTTCTTCTGTATCTCTTGCTTTAGTCTCTGGACTCCAATTGAGCTTCTTTTTTATTGACGCAAGTCTCTTTGTTGCGTTTTCATAACTATCAGGCCTGACGAAATCTTCATTCTTCCAGAGAAGAGCCGTTTCTATATGACCATCTTCTAACTGTTTCGTACTCTTCTCCAGTATATCTGGTGCCTGTTTCTGTGGATCTGTGTTCGGACGACGTGGCTTGACTATACGGGATTTGAGAGCGGAGTGTTCTTTCAGCTGCGCTTCTATATTTTCTTCCTGTGGCGACTGCTGATTGACGAAATGTACACTTTGATCAAGTGTTTGCGAGTGCGCGCCATGTAACACCCATCCCAGTGGTGTCAGTGACGCGACGGGTTGATGACTGGGTCCTCTTCTTATGGCACTAGCGACGAGGAGGTGCCAATTGTCCTGTCCTATGAGCACCTTTGGTACTCCGGTGTTGTAGGTGAGCTTCTTACTGATGTCTTGGAGGTGTCTACATTCTTTGAGATCTTCCTCGCTCACTTTCTGTGGCGACAGGTGTAGCCCGGGAACAGTGCGTGCACACAAGGGTATCTGTTTACCCGCTGCGTTCTTCATGGTTATGTTAACGCGTCTTGAGTTGTGCACGTCTATCGCAGTGTCCCCGATAACTCGAATGGTGAAGGGGTCCAGCTTTCCTTCAACGCCGATCTTGTTCGCTATGTCTTCATCTATGAGGGAGATTGTTGACCCATCATCGAGCAATGCGAATGTGGAGGCTTCTCCCGCCGGTCCGACTATCTGTACAGGAACTATTTTCAAATACGCTTGAGTGTTCGTATTTAAACTTGAGCTCGCGACTGTTTCTTCTCTCGGGCCTTCGCTTTTCTTCTTATCATGATGCAGAAGCTGGTGATGAGTGGCGGTACAACCTCGTATGTCGCACTTCTTGGGCTTGCACGAGTGTTCGTAGCGGCGTATGCGTAGACATCGGAAGCATAGTCCGTGCTTCTTTGCCAGCTCCCATCTCTTGTCTGAGTTGGCTTCGCGGAATGTCTTGCAGTCTAGTGTGAAGTGCCCTTCGTGGCCGCAGATTCTGCATCTTGAAGTGTATTTAGAGGCCGGAGTGTACGCAGAAGTGTGCCTCTCTGTTGCGGTGTTTGTCCTTTGAAAGACACGACGAGTCGGTTGGCCTTCACTTATGTGTTCAGCTGGCGCGAAAGCACTGCAGAAGCGCGCGTACTCCGTGACGAATTCACTAAAACTGTTGAGGTCCGGTCTTGAATTGTACTTCTCTGTGTATGTCCGGTACCACTGTACGCGCAGGGAGTTCGGCAGCTTCTCTGTGAGCACTCGTAGCAGCTCCGCATTCATTAAGTAGTGATCTTTCTTCAATGCTTGAAGTGTAACTATGCTGCTTCTGATCTTGCTTGCGAAGTTGCATATGTCTTTCGGTGCTTCTGTGCAACGTTGCAAAGTTCGCAGCTTATCTGTTTCGGCTTGAGCGATGGAGTCAGGTCGGCCGAATTGAAGTTCCAGTTCCTTCATTATGTCGTCCGGTCTTGCGTGTGCGATGAGTTCTGAACTAACTATTTCTAATGCTCTTCCCTTGAGACTTTTTCTAAGTCTTGCTGTATTTTCCACGTCGTTGAAATATCTTCTTGTGGTGTCGTATATCGCACGGAACGACAGCCACTCTGTATGCGCCCCGCTGAATGTCGGCAGAGTCATGATGACTTTTGAAACCGCTGGATGAGGCGAAGTAAACGAAGTGTCCAGAGGCTTCCTGTCAGCGAGCGCAGCTATTGCGGAAGTGAGTTCGGTGATTAACGGCCTCAGCGAATCACTTCCCGGTTGATGAGCTTCCTTCTTCTTCGGATTGTCATCTTCTATGTTGACACGTTCTGTGTCCGGAAGGGTGACACGATGTGTGTCCGAAAGGGTGACACGTTCTGTGTCCTGTAGGGTGACACGCTGGGTGTCCTGTTGGGTGACACGATGTGTGTCCGAAAGGGTGACACGTTCTGTGTCCTGTAGGGTGACACGCTGGGTGTCCGGAAGGGTGACACGTTCTGTGTCCTGTAGGGTGACACGCTGGGTGTCCGGAAGGGTGACACGATGTGTGTCCTGTACCCCGATGGCCAAGTCGGTCTTCTCCCGATGTTGGCTTCTATTTCAGGTTGCGGTTCCGGGGCTTCTTCCAACCACGAACGAACATATTCACTTCTTGACTGTCTATCTTCGTCGTAGTCGTCACTATAAGCCTCTTCTTCAGCCTTCTGTAATGTTAACTGTGCTAACTGTAATTTAATCTTCAATAAATCTTCCCGAGCTTTCAGTATTTTTCTATGTGACTGATTGGTTGCTACTGAGCGTCCTTCACGTTCCTTCGTTGGCTTTTCTTTTCTATTAAAGTCTTCCATACTGCAGGGCTTGCGTGTTTCTGTCTTCTGTGTAGGGTGTGATTCCTGTTCAGGGTTGTATTCAGGTTGACGGAGTCCCATTGGTTCGCTTGGTGCGTCTTGTTGTACTGTTGAAGTCGAGGTCCCCTCCGCGGGTGGCGGGGGGGGTACTTGAATATTCGCACTACCCGCAGTTGTTGACGGTGAACGCGGCGGCAACTGGTGAACGATAGGTGTGCTTGATAAGTCCGCATCCAAGTCGACAATCCACCCCACTGGAGCCTTTCCTTTGGATCGCGTAATAGGCATCTTGAATTTTCTATATGTTGTTTTTCAGTCGTAAGCCTTCAGTTGTAAGTTTTCAGACGTTAATCTTCAGTAGCAATTCTTCAATCAAAACTCTTCAGTCATCAGTCATCAGTCCATAAGTCTTCAGTCTTCAGTCTTCAGCTTCAGTCTTCAGCTTCAGTCTTCAGCTTCAGTCTTCAGTCTTCAGTAGTTACGCTTCATACGTCAGTCTTCAATAATAACTCTTCAGAAGTCAGTCTTCAGGCGTAACTCTTCAGTCATCGGTTTTCAGGCTTCAGGCTTCAGACGACTTCAGGCGACTATAACTCTTCAGCAGTTCTCGCTATCCGGCTCGAAGGACCATAAAATGTACCGGACGGACGGTCTATCGTCGACTACCATGTTCCGAGAGAGAGACAGCACTATACTATAGGCGTCGACGAGCCGTTCACGCCCCTGCACCTGTAGGTTCGCGTACACGTAGGTTGCTGAAGAATTCTTCTATGTGGGTAGGTGATGATGATGACGACGGTGGATCCTGAAGAGTTATGCGGCGTGCATACTTGCTATGCGTGTGGTCCGTTACAGGTACCCTATCATACTGCGCACGACGACGGCAGGGCCACTTCTTATATGGCGACCGTGGGGCCGATTCCTCACATCGGGAGATTAAATAAAACACACTACTTCCGGTACCCGAAGGCTTGAGGTTTCTGCTCACTCCATTGTTCCCTAGGCTTGAAGAGGCTGGTAGACCGCTATCTGCTAGCTACGACTATGCCTTGTTTCGGCCTCGGTCAGGTACCTCCAAACTTTACCGAAACGAGAGCCGCAGAAACCTCGCACTTTTCGTGTTTATTTTTCACTATAAATTACATACATTTTTGTCTGTAACTTTAAAACTATTAGGGTTAGGTTGATGGGACATACCTCGCAGGATAGGTAATTAGATCACCTATCCATTGCTATATGCCTCATCAACCTTACCCTCGCCCTTAGGGCACCTTTATATAAAAAACTGGGCCAACACAGTCACTTTTTCCTGTTCCCGCCACTTTCATATCTAATATTTTCTAAACTATAAGACCTAGGTCTACAACTATTGTGGGGGTCGATAGGTGACTGTGTTGGCTATAAATAAAAAACAAAGGAACTATATTTTATTATTTACAGTGTACCTAAATTATGACTAAGACCTAGGAACTAGAAATTTTATATAAAACTGTGTTTTTCTATTAACCTATAGGGTTAAGGTTGATGAGACATACATCTCCGGATAGGCAATTAAATTACCTATCCATTGATATACGTCTCAACAACCTACCCATCGCCGTTAGGCACCTATACGAAATCTAGACCAAAACTGTCGCCTCAGTCGGTTCCCTCCACTTTGATACTGAATAACTATTAAACTATAAGACCTAGGTCTATAACTATTTTGGGAACTGATAGGCTACAGTCTTGGCTATACAATAAAACCCAAGTTATTTAAATTTTATTAAAAACAAATGAGATACACTATGTTACAAAAATGTAAACACAAAAAACTTACAATGTTGCTTTGTTTACTAATTACAAATATTAAAGAAATAACTATATATGAGTTTACTATATGTTTAAATACATTTCTAAGTATATTTCGGCCAACCTTAATATAATTTAAGCACTATAAACACTAAAAATCGAAATTGTTGTACATTGTGTGAATATAAAACTACCCACCGAAACTGTGATAATTTTAACATTTTATAAATCAAACTACCGGCACTAAACACGACTTTAACTATTAAACAACATCAATTTAAAACATGATTTACTTACTATATAGACCCTTTAAGGGCCGTTATTTGCGTTTTCTATTGTCCCGCTGGCATCACACACGAGTTTTTAAACTATAGTCTTTATCTATTAACACTATATGAACACTTTAACGATTGTCACAATTACACTGTTTATGCACTGTAAGGGCCCGTCGCGAACACATAATGTACTAGAATATCGATTATTATAAACATTAATTAGTAAAAAAATAAAGTCTTGGGTCAATTTTTACGATTTATTCGCAATTATATCGCAATTTTTTGGGTTTACTAAGGCGTAATTACATTAAAAAAAAATGTCAAAATAAACTATGTTCTTTAACAAATCGAATTCTAAAGTTTGATTAAAATCCCTTCATTTAATTAGACATAATATCGATATTAAAATCACTCTAAATTAGAATAAAGTACGATGCATAAGCCGGTACTGTTTAGTCCGGTGCGAGCGCCCATCGAGGAAGGACCTATGCCACTTTTTCCCGCGTCTCAATCTGCGCGTGCTCATGTCGTGAACGCATTATTATACTACGACTACAACATTTTGATTTTTTTCGTTTTTTTTTTTACAAGAGGAAAGAGTTTATTTTATTATAAAGTGTTATTTTAGTAGATTAAAGATTAATTATATATTATTGTTTAATATTGTTTAGCAATGGGGCGTAACGACGCGACCGTTACGCCCCATTTTGTACCATTGTATCAAAAACAGGAAAAATAAAATTTATGCAGCCATATTATTATAACTTATGTGATAGTCTATATTATTATTTATTTTCCTGATAATTTTTATTACATACTTTACATAACATATACTTGTGTTTTTTTTTATTATCTAGAAACCTTTATTAGACTGAATTTAATTTTGACAAGTCAGGATGGTTTACATATAACTAATTTAGACGTGAAACAGATAAATAAAATAACTTTTTTCATAAATCTCTAAATTCCGCATTATGATTACAACGGCTCAAGATTATTTAGTCCGTCTCGACACTCGCGTTACACTGCTTGTATTGTGTATGTGTGATAAGCTTTGCACACATACACAGTGCTGCCGTCTTTTACCTAAACTCGAGCGCTTTAATTTTGTGAAATGGCTCTTAATTTAGCCTACGACTTCCCTATAATTATGTAAAATGTACTCTGTGCGTACGACCGCGAAATTGGTCCAGCCGTTCACGCGTGATGCCGTGACCAAGAGAAATAGGGATTCATTTTTATATATATAAAGATGACTTTTGGTTCTATTGTTCTAAATTTAGCATGCGATCATCAAGGAATTTTGAGTTCAGCGCCATCTGTACGAAATAAAATGAACGTAAGAAAGTGCTGTAGTGCTACGTCGCTTTAATATTCTGTTACATAACAATAGATAGCGCTCATTTGAAAATAAAATTTTACTCGTTAAGAAAGGAAAAAATTTAAGTCTTATTCGATATTATAATAAGTATTATATATATTATAATCATTATATTCGAATAGCATTCTCGTCTGCTATGATTTTTATTATAGCTAGATAATTTATGATCAAGGTATTTTTTTAGGTTTAGTTGTCTTTGATAGTAAATTTATAATAATAATAATATTCGTTTATTTCAGGCAATTAACCCATATTAGTGTAGATACATATAACATATAACTTATCAGACAAACAAACTTAAATCTTAAATTTTCATTTATTATTATTACGTACGTATCTACTAAACTATTACAATAAAGAACAATAGTAATTATAGGTATAACAATAGACGATATGTACTTCATAAAAGTTAATTTATATCTACCATTTCTAGAAGCCAACAGTCAGAAATTGAACTATAATAAGTCTGTATAGCAGTGAAATTAGTCCGATCCCTCAACTTGAATTTTACACTCATTTCTCATCTAGGACAAAATTGTAGACGGTAAATGTAGTTAGTCTATTCAACAAGAGACGGCGCACCTTTATCGAATTTAAAAAGGGTTACTACTTCATAATTCCAGTAAAACATAAAACAGGTTAACCATAGTAGAATTAATTTATTAATTATCAATACAATTAATTATTGTCTATAGAAAAGACAATAATCAAATATTTTTTTCTTCAGGTTAAATCGGTCAGCTGTTTAAGTTAAGCAATCAAGCAGCAGTATATCATCATAAAATTAAAAAGCCTTTTCTCAAGCTATGTTGGGGTCGGCTTCCAGTCTTACTGGATTTGCATGCAGTAATTTATGAACACAAAAATACTCAGTTTTCATTATAGTGACATGATTTTACCTAGACACCAGAGGCGAAAAGCTTTATATTAGAAATAAATTATATATACCAAACAAATTGTTATACTTTTACGTGTTTCAAATCAATTGTATCATTCATTAACGCCATTCAAACCACTAGCGGCTAATAGATGCACTAAAGATTATACTACTAAGCACCAGATGGCGTAAAATTAATGTTGCCATTGATAAAAATACAATCTAAAAGAAAAACCAGTCTTCTTTCGAAATTTATAATCAGGATGCCGAATGTTATTCTCATCTCGGCAATTAAGAATTGTTGTTGTCATCTAGATAATTAAGACAAGATTTTTTTGTAGGTTTGGGACTCATTGGTATTTATGAAAACAGAATAGACCGAATGACATTTTTCAATCCTATAAATCAATATGTCCAGTAGCGCCAATTTGTAACCAAGCGGCGAATAGGTAGATACTCTACAATATAAGAGTACAGATACACAATAAGGGCAATATCATTATTTTTTTTTGTTTTTTAGATACGTTTGTATCCTATATACATGCTTCTCATTGATTATTAGCATGCTTCCTTGCTAGTTTCGAGCATTTTTTTTTTTTCCTTTATTTTGGCATCAATCAGTCATGTACAAGAATTTTACTTAAGATAGTGGTTCATTACAATAGACCTTACGAAAATCTATTACAGTAATAACAAAACAAATTAAGTTCTTATTTTGAAAGGACGCGCTTTAAAAATTCAAAGTTACAATTTATCTAAAGCTAGGTGACATGCATTCAAAATTACAGCTTAGAGTGTTCATTAAATCTAAGTGTACAGGTTAAATCAAACTAAGCTACAGAACACAAAAATATCAATTGGTGTTATTATTTCTATGCTTCAGCTGCAATTTTAAGACTACTGAGAGTATTATTAATTTTGTATCTACCGTAATAATTGTACTACAAATGATGCTTGAAATTTAATAATAAATGATATTTCCAATCAGCATGCTTGTTTACTAGCATGTGTATCTATACTCTTATATTGTATTGAATCTAGCTATTCGCCACTTGGTTATAAATTGGCGCTACTGGACATATTGATTGAATGAATTGAAAAATATCATTCGGTCTATTCAGTTATGCGCATTTTCAATTTAAATATTTTAACCACAACGGACATATCCACTTCCACTTGCCAGTTGCCTGCCTCCGACGCATACGTGGATCCGGCTGCTTTTACTTAAATTATCAGAACTAGTAAAAAAATCATGTACTCGACGTGGCGAAGTGAGATAAAAGGAAAAGCAGATCTAGTTGCAAGGTAAAAAACCTCCGGTCTTTTTCTTCTTCAATAAATTAATTTTGGTGAAAATTTATAAGTCTTGTACGAATTTAGATTGTGATTTTTGGTGACTACCTAAGTTTTAATTTCACGTTTCTTTAGAATGTCAGTACCTATGGCTCTGCAAAATAATGCTCGTATTACCTTTAGAGAAAATTTAGTAGGTACCTACTTAATTTATCTTGGGTGCCAAATGTCTACGATAGTTTTTCTAATTAAAATTCTGATGATGATTAGGTCCTAGTCGTACCTACAGAAACATGAGGTTTTAAATATTTTTTCTATAAGTTCTCAATTGCTTTAGTGAATTATCATAATAGAAAAAAATGTGCTATGTTGTAGACTTATCTGAAATAAATAATTATGTATGTGTCTCAGTGTATGTATGCTACACTACTGCAACCTCATCTATCGCTTTCCTGTCCATTGCATCCAAAATTGCATGGAAAACATTGCTAGAACTATAACATACCATACAATTTTATTCTGAAATTTTGTTACTACTTGAAGTGTAATGTTATATATTATACCTATTGTGTCTTAAATCTTTTAGGAATATGTACTTAAGGAAGATCTTTTTCTTATTTCAGATGTAAACGATGAATTACTTCTTGTGATTAAGGATGTGTTCGCAGTACTAACAAGCTAGAGTTATGTTTTTCAAATAACTTGAAAATTCAACAAAAATGTCTCTGGTTATGGTTTTATTCAGATGTCTTGATTGCTTTTAAAAGCTGTCTTTTTTCAAAAGAAAATGTTTTATATTATGGTCATCAACATTGCTTCGTTGCAGTCATATTTGAATATTATTGGATTGTAAAGTCACAAAAGTATGGTTTCATTCTAAAAAAATATTTACTTCGTATTGTTACTTGTTCTATTTGTTGGTTTTTTTCTGTTTGTCTGGGAGGTACCACTGTCTCTAGTAGAACCATAAACAATGGTGGAAAGATTATGTACTAGTGGTTTAAGCTAATATCTCGTGCCTGGTGGAGAAGAATTTTGAGGTTTCTTTGGTTAGATGTGTTGGTTGGTTGGTTTTAATGGGCTGTTTCTGCACTAAGCCCTTTGATTCAGCCATTGTGCAGTAAAAAGCTATTGTTCTGGTGTTGTTTGTTTATAAACATTGTTTCAAAAAAAAATTAGATACCTACAACAGTGTTTATAATTCTTGTTTTTTATTCATCATCTTTTCATTTTGGTGTTTGTTCAAAATTCACACAATGTTGAGAAATGCAAAATTATTATTTCATCATAATTATTACTAAGTGTGCAAGAACAGTTACCTATTTTAAATTTAAAACAAAGCTAAGTTTATCTACAAATCTGTATAACATGGTCTGTTAATTTATAGTAACTTTGCAATATTTTTTCAAAAGCTACAAAACAAAAATGCGTATTAAGACTGAAATTATAATAATAATAATATTTTGGGACAATCTCACATACGGTCATCTGATCCCAAACTAAGCAGAGCCTGTACTATGGTAACCAGACAACTGATAAACATACTTATATATTTCTAAAAATATGTACATAATATTAATAAATAACACCCAGACACAACAAATGATCGTGCTCATCACTCAAAGATTTGTCCTGGGTGGGAATCGAACCCACGACCTCCGGCTTAGCAGTCAGGGTCATTAACCACTAGACCAACAGGCCTGTCAAGTCTTAGTCTTTGTTTCAATTTGGCTACAATATCATGGGTAGGTCTCAAAAATATTCTTTGATGACCTATTAAATCAAACCTGCCACATCCACTTTCACTGGACAGTAGGTACCTACATAGTAGTACTGTTTTTTTTATTTGTTTATTTTGCATTTGAGGCATATAAAATCAAAGCTGGCAATCTTCATCTTGTCTAATTGTTAAAAAAATAGAAAAAAAAAGTTGTAAAAAAGGTTATTTGAGTTGCTAAATTTCAAACGTTTCTCCTTGATAAGTTATATTGCCTAAATGGATTAATTGCATTTATCAAAGACTAAAGTTAACCATATATATTTTGGTTTCCCATATAATATGTATTGCAATGTTAAACTTCTAATAAAATAATGCGCACAGTTATAAACTAAATAGTATTTTAAAATATTGGAATAACATTTGGATATGACCCAGTTAGATTTGTGTAAAGGATTTAGCTACTTTTATTTACGTCATGGTGGAGATGACTGAATTTGAATTGACATTGCAGCTATGAAGTATTTTAGGGTTGTCGCAAATTAAAGGCAGGAGTATTAACTAAAATAACTTGTAATTAAAAAGAAACAAAGAAGATAGTTTCAATTTTTACAAATTCAGACAAAATCTTAAACTTCTTCCATGTTACAGTCATAGATATCCTCATCCTGCATTATGTTTATTTGGTCTGTCATATTTAATATTCTTCAAACGAAGAATCGAAAATTTTTCTCGGCATACGGGACTATTCGACCAGTTTTGCACTGTAAGAAAGTAGTGTGTAATTTATTGTTTTCTGAGGTTTACGCGAATATTAGACATTGAAATAAAACTACTTTATAACGGATTCTATCGCGGTTTATTTTGATTTTAGTACCCGACGTTTCGACGCCTTTGCAGGTGTCATGGTCACGGGCAGACTGAGGGGCGGTATTTGTCTTGACAGGGGTGTTGCTCGTTCTACCTTCATTTATTTTTATTAATTATTTGTGTTCCGACCTACGCGTAGGTCGTATTGCGTAGGTCGGAACACACGTAGTGTGTAATTTTTATAAATAAAAGGCAAATATCTGTTGAAGAATAATCAATTTAATTAAGGTAAACAAATCTTATATAGTTATTCTTAAAATATCCTAGTGGTTTGTTAAACGCGCAAAATATCTCAGACAGCCAAAAGGAAACAACTTACAAAATTTGTGTTCAATATGTCTGTCACTGTCTAACAAACAATGCGCTCGCACACTATAAAAGCTACCGCGCCCGTGCACTAGTAGTGCACTAGTAGGACTATATTTTTTAAAACATCGGATTTTTGATATATCGAAAAAAATATCGATATTACGATATATCGGTTTAATTAAAAAAAAAACCCGTAAGTCAGCTCAAAAATGATTACACAGTTTATAGGCCAGTTTATAGGTTATAGTTGTAATTATTTTTACGTTATAGTTCTTAGTAATTATTTTTTAAATTTAAATAAGACAATTGAAGGGGTAAGTAGACAAAGATGTTAAGTAACAAAAAAATCAAATTGAGATATGAGCATAATAATCCTGTCCTTGGATTTTTATTTGCCATAGTTTTACCATTCCTTGTAACATATTCTTTGCCTTCCTGCCTTAAAATACTATTCCTATTTTGTTTCCACTCGGGTTCATTTCTTGTTCTTTTCTTAGATAAATTTTCTTTTAACTGAAAAATCTTCCTTTTCTTTGGTTGCAAAATATTGTTGGCCACTTGAGCTTCACCCTGGATTTCATTTTCCGAAATTGTATCAGTTGATGAGGATGAAGGTACATATTCATTATTAGAACTGGCAGGGCTGAATGGTTCTTCTGGTGCTAAAATGAAATGTATGTGTAAATATCTCCTACTCAGTAAATCATACATAAATCACAATAAAATAATTAATAATTATTAGTCATCAATAATTTCGTCGTCGGATTGTTCAGTAGAACTGCTGTAATTATTAAAAAATGTGCGCAAACATCTACAGCTTCTTCTACAAGAAGCTGTAGATGTAGATGCTGTATCTGTGCGTACAGGAGATTTTAAAAGGCGTTTTACTTTTTTACTCATTGGCATAACCCAAGATTCATCTGAATCAGTACCACTAAAATCAATTTCTGGGCTTGAACTACAATACGTTGTATCTGAATTTGGGTACGGTACTAAGACTGGTTGATTTTTGACGAATCTGTCTTCTTTGTTCATGGCGATATTCGTAATGCTGAAAAGAAAATTACTATATCATGCTAATGCGCAAAAGCAAAAATGAGTAAGTAATAACCAAATGAAAAACTTTTCAAGTTGCTAAAATCATGCTAGATTAGGATTTAAATAGAGCATAGAGCAGAGGATTGCAGACTGCACCTAACAAAATTATTTTGATCCCATTCTAAAGCAATATAAATAATAATAAATAATTATAACTGCAACCTTTACCACCTCTTTAATAAAACAAAATATTTATCGTAATAATAGTTCAGGATCGCCCAAACGCCGTCGTTAAATAAAACACGGAAGGTTATGATGAACGTATAAAACGGTGGTGAGGAAATCTTGTCGGAGCTTTTGCCACTTATTCTTGTGAGGGAGATGTTAGCTCGTCGGCTGCTGAGATCGAACTTGTTTGTCGAGATTTTTTTTTTTTGTTAAGTACTGCCGCAGTTAGACTTCACCGCACTAAGTTGGCGAGACTATAAAAACGCCTCCAGCCAGGAGCAAATTAAAGAATTTGCACTAGCAACGACAGCTAAGGGCGCCCCCTGCGGGACTCGGACCTCGACTTAGATCGTTGCTAGCAATCGAAAAAATAACAAAAAGCTAGGAATAGCTGGATCAATGATTTGATTATTTAGGTACTTTTATAAACTAGTTTGACCGGCTCTCGGACCGGTATTCGCTAGGGACGGGAGGGCAACGTTACGTTACTTATATTATTATCTACTCGCGACGGGCCTCGCCGAGGACGGCGAGGACGGACCCGATAGTGTCGGCGGTTGTGTGTAGTGGTGCTAGTTTGGGGGCTGAAGGCCTCCTGAAGGAGCGTAATGCTATCATCGGGATATGTTAGAGCGTGCCTTGGGCGCCTAGTGCGCGAAAGGACGGAGGGTCTGTATCGGGACGCGGCCACGATGAGGGGGTTCCTATGCGATTCGGCGGAATCGAAGAATCTAACGGACGCGCGTTTCATAAACTGCTTGATGGTCGGTTTGAGGTCGCAGTGAAGCTGCGAATTACGCACGAACCATGGGGCTCCCGTGGCCCTGCGTAAGAAGCGATTGTGGAGGGCTTGCATCCTACGGAGTCGACAGTCGGGCAGGTGTGCGAACACGACACTGCCATAAGTCATAATAGGCCTCACGCACATTGTGTAAATTCTTAGCTTACAAGTACAACACTGATGTTTACTGCTTCAAATGTATTAGAGTCTATTCTAGCAGCAGTTTCTATCACTGAATTTAAAGTATTAGTGATGATGTTATCTGAAACGCCTGAAGTCACATCTGGTGTGTTTATTGTAACTAAAGGGCGATCCGTAACATATGATGAGGCATAGTCGTCATCCGTAAAAACGTTGGGGTCAAAAGGCCAAATGACCGTTTTTCTAAAAGAACTCATTACGTTTACTGGAGTCACTGCTAAAGGTAGCGAGTATTTGACAATTTCTGGAATCTCATATATCGACATTGTCTTTCCAGGATTGTTGCGTAGCCAATTTTCTTGGGCCTTTGAACAATAGTTTTTAAAAGGCGCATTTACTCCAACGGAAAAGCGGAAAAGACAACATTAAAATGGAGTTAGATTCTGCTTTTTCCACAACATTGATATCAATATGAGACTGATGATTATCCAGCAATAGCAAAATCGGATCTGAAGGAGTTGGTTTGGTATGTTTGATAAAGTGGTCCATGTATGTGAGAAAATCCGTAGCCGTCATCCATCCTGAACTGTTTCCGGCGCCGATAGATTCTGGTGGGCCGCCTTTAATGAACAGATCTTTGTATTTAAGCCTTGGGAAAATAAACATGGGAGGAACTGCATGACCTAATGCATTAACTGCCAGTTCAACAGTAACTAATGTTCCTCGTTCAGCTGATACTATAGCTCCAACTTGCTTAATTCCTTTCTTGGCAATGATTTTTCTGGGCTTAAGTACGGTCGTAACGCCCGTTTCATCCAAGTTATATATTCGTGAAGGAGGAAATTTATATTTATCCAACACTCTGCTCAGCTTTGTAAAAAAATCACTTACATTGTGTTTGTTAAAAGATGTCGCTCTGCTAGCACTTGTAGCCTCCGGTGCTCTTATTGATAGATGAGGATTTCTTTTTAAAAACCCCGTCAGCCAGTCGGGACCAGCTTTTTTATTTTCGTGCCAAGATGGTGGAATATTGGGAGCATTGAATTTTATTGCACATTCGTATGCTAACTTTTTGACATCTTCAGCCAGAAGACCGAAGAAAATTTAAGAACTTTTAAGCAAATATTCTGCCAACTTATCTTCTTGTTCTTCAGTAAAGACTAATCTTACTTTTTTGTAACCAATCGTGATATTTTCTAATCCAGATCTTCGTTTTTTGACAAATCTGTATAGTGTCATATGGCATATTTCTAATTCTCTGGCAACAGTTTTAATTTTCCTACCATCTTTGATGACTGCATCTGCTGCTTTTTGCATCAACTCTTGTGACACAGAACCTCGTGTTGATTTTCGGGTGTAAGTCCGCATGCTGCAAAAGAAAAAAATAACAATATTTATATTCCTTGGTTGGTACAATTTAATTGGGGCAAGTTGTTCCGAGGTAACAACATGCCCCCGAAAAACGGAACATCTAGCCCCAATCACATGTGTTGAACAAAAAGTAAAATATTGGTTAGGTTTCGTAACTTACGTGATT
Source organism: Plusia festucae (assembly GCA_950381575.1). NCBI lineage: Eukaryota > Metazoa > Arthropoda > Insecta > Lepidoptera > Noctuidae > Plusia > Plusia festucae. The sequence continues at coordinate 4,316,361 of OX494457.1, forward strand.
TACACAAAGTTTACCGAAACAGTAGATAATTTTTTACATTAAAACATTAAACTACTAAAAGCTAATCGTTAATATTCGTAAGATTGACTAAAAATACAAAATACGAAAATATTAACTTACGTGATCCAGCGACGCACGTGCTACCGTTCCGTTGTTCCGGGCGTCACTGGCTTGTTCAAGATGGCTGCCGTCGGTGCGCTGTGGCTTTCCGTTTCATGGTATATTTATTCGATATTTTTATTTCTTCGCGTCGCGGAGTTATTTCAATTGGAACAACTTACCTCGGTAACTTTTAGCCCCGCTCTCCCCTACAACGTTCACAGCTTTTTTGTCATTAGAATATAAACATGTTTTCTTAGAGGTTACTCTGGAAAGAGCGACATATAATTGGCCATGTGAAAAACACTCTACGCTCAAATCTAAGCCTGCAACATTGAAAGTTTGGCCCTGCGATTTATTAATGGTCATTGCAAAAGATATCTTTACCGGAAATTGTAGGCGTTTAGGCGAGAGGAGGACGCGATAACGCTCAAAAAACGTTGAGCGTACTTGCTCACTAACGAGGGATCAGAGACGGCGGCTATGAGGAAGCTCGAAAGCTCCTCCATACTCACCTGACCTCCTTTTAAAAAGGGGCTCAAGGCACGCTCTAGCATGGCTACGGGAGTAGACATGTTGAAAAACTACCTAGCGGATTCGTTGCGCGTCACGAAACCGGGAGAAGAATCCGCAAGAAACTCCCGGCAATCGTATCCTAACGGGCCTAACGACCTAACTACAACCCCAGGTGGGACTAACCCGGGGGTGTGTAAAATGTAGTCTCCCTGCCGGGTGAAGGCAGAGAGGTGAGGCCTATTGGTGTGCTCTAAGCTTGTAAGACTCGCTGCCAGTCTTATTGTGCAAGCGAGTTCCCTAACTGCGTGGGTACCGAGAGTGACAAGCCGAGGCTGCCACCCAAACAGTAACCACGAATAGGAATGAAAGGGATAGGGTAGGGTGGGAAGGAGGCGATACTCGGGGTTGACTAGGAGATCCCCCAAGGCCAACTGATCCGAGCCCAACTGATCCGAGCCCAACTGATCCGAGCCCGTCCAACTGACTGCCCTGTCCTGAAGGGACGGGGCGGGTGTGTGGGGCAACACCCACTCGGCTTCGTTGGCACCGTAAGGTAGCCACCGAGTACCACAATTACAATTTAATGTAACCGTGGATTTGCAACGACGTCTCTGAACAGAAGAATGCGACAAAACACCGATCGCCGTCTTAAGAAAGACGTGTTCGGCTGCCGACTTCGGTGAGGCGTACACCAATGTCCTAAAAAGGACAAGATGTGTGCCGAGAGTGTATCCGCGTCCGTTTACGCGGCGTATGCGTATTTATAAATAGACACGACACGCCGCGCAAAACAAAACGTAGAAATCGAAAAATACGATAAGTGCAATTACGAGCGGCAACAAGCGCAAGCGACCGCACGCAACGACAGCTCAACGTGGTATCGTTTGTCGAGAAAACATCCCCCTCTTTTATAGAAGGGCTTAACGGCTGGCCAGCGGACCACTTCCTCATCCCCGCTTCACTTTATTTGTTAAATCATCCCATACAAAAGTCGTGAGCTGGCGCGTCTTATTTAGTATCAAAGTTTACATATTTACCTCATTAAAATCGTCTACCCCATGTCGCTGCGATGTCCCGTCACGCAATGGCGTGAGGACTACGGGTCAGCCCACCGCCCCCCAAGGGGTGTGGGGAGTCAGCGTCGGGGCATATACCCCCTGGCTGAGGCCGATCGGCTCAGTCCGCAACATGCGGACCGGTCATTGGGTTGGGGGCCAGGCCCCCTTTGCCGTACCGCGGTACGGGGTGTGTAGCGCGTGTGCGCGCAGAGCGTGCGGGGCGGGTGAACGCTAAGCCTACCCATATTGTGTTGGTGAGGTGTGCCGTTAGGAGCGCCCGAAGTGCTTCACGCCGCGTCTCTGTGGCCTACGTCTTCTTGACTGTAGGCGTCCCTAGCGCGGGAGGGTAGGCCCGTCGACTGTTGGGCCGTTTGTGCCGGTCGTGGCAATGTGTTGACAGCGGAACTATAACAATCTTTGTTTATATCCGCTGTCCGGCCCCTTCGCGCACGATGGTCGTGAACGTTGGCAGGCGCGCCAGCCTCTGTGGCGTACGCTCTGCGCGGTATCCCGAGAAGTTGTCGAATAAATGCCACCGGCGCGAGATTCGTCGGCCAGTGGGCGGGGCTTGACCATCTTGTTAGCCTTCTCGGCTAAGTTAGAATTAGAATTTTATTGTGTGGGTAGGTCTATTTTTTCTTCGGGTTCACCTACCCGCGCTTTTCTCGCGCCTCGTTTGCCCCGCCGGGAATGTTTACCACGTCCCCTGTTGGTTGCGGGAGCTGCATCGCGAACTGAGGGCCCGTTTGCCGCCGCCATCAGTGTCGCGGATGCTGGTTCCTCCGTTTGATCGGTGGGCTGCCTCTCGGTGACCGTGCGTGGTCGGCGTACTGTGCCCGTGATGGCGACGGTGCCCGCGTGTTTGTTGCGGGCTTCCTTCTTTAGCACCGGGCACTTGTAGCTGTTCGCGGGGTGGTCGCCCCCGCAGTTTGCGCACGTAGGGGGCTCTTCTATCGGCCTCGGGCACGCGTATGCCCGGTGGTTCTCGCCGCATGCAGCCGGGCGATGGCAGTGTACCGAAGAGTGTCTAAATTGTTGGCACTTGTGGCACTGCGCGGGCCCTCTCTTGCCGCGCCATGCGTCTATTTTCACGCCCGGCATACACAGGAGCTCCGTTTTTTGATAAATGCCGGGGGTGAGGTTGGGGGTCTTCTTGAGCGCGGCGTGGAAAATACAGCCGGGAGCGGGACGTCCCTGTCGTGCCTTAATGTGGCGTACGAATTCCGGTAGCGAACGCAGCTCCTCCTTTATGTCCTCCGGGGAAGTGTCCACAGGCAACCCCCTTATGGCTACCTTTAGGCTCTTCTCTGCCGGTAGGGAATAGCAAAACCATGCAATGGGTTCTTCTTTTTCGAGCGCGTACAAATAGCTCTGTACGGCTCGGTATTCATCGTCCGACTGAGGGGTGAATCGAACCCCCTGCCCGTACGGACGCGCGTTGGGCGTACGGCCTAATCGGTCGCGCAGCGCTTAATATCTGGTTGTGCGCGGGTTATTAACACTAACATTACTATTATTTACAATAATATTAGCGGGGGCTGCCTTACCTGCATTTGTGAAGTGGGTGGCGAAGTGCTCCTCGCGGCTTCCGCGAAGGTGGTGGGCAGGGGGGCAGGTGCGTCGTTGTCGCTCTGTACGCGGACACGACGTTGTGGACGGGGCGCAGAGATGCAGGGGCCCTTCGCCTCGGCATCATCCTCGTCGGGACTGCGTTGGCGTCTCTGCGCGGCTCTGCTGGACGTCAAGTCAAACTAAAGGACCTACCCCCCCCGCTTCATTACTATAAATACTGCGGGTGGCCCCGCCCCCTCGCTCAGTTGCGTTCGGACATCGCAACGATAAGGTTTTCACATGAGATTACACTTATTTAGTACAGACTATGCCCTATTCTTAATTATAAACAACAAAACAATATACATAATAATATAACAATTTACATAAAAACAATTAGAAATTTACGATAAAATTAACAATATACTAGAACAAATCACAAACCTATTTATACACGACAATATGTCTTCAAACTTAAACATTGTGCACAAAATAATGTAATATAATTACGCATAAACACTAACATTAAACTAATAATACACTAAAACATAAACTATTATACAAAAACATAGAAGTTAAATAGTAATTGTTAATCTTATCTAATATGAACATAATTTAAACAAGTTAATGTTGTTATTTACTTACTATTAGCTATATACTTCGTTACGCTTGTCTCGTACACAATCATTTTTCTTTATCGGTTGTTTCCTGAGTCGTGCACAATAATATTGATTATACCTACATGTACGTAATGCACTAAGTATTAATATCACACTGAAATGATAACTGTTTAGGTTAAAGAAAAGTTCGCATCGAGGCTCTGTGAATCGTAATTTCAAACAAGTTTAAACTTGCAACGACCACGAGTTGGCGTTTAGTTGTTAAACAAATTGCAAATGTGAAATGGTTAAATGTTAATATGGTATAAAAAATACCATAAAGAAATATAAAAAACGTACTTCATTCAAATATCAACAATATCATGCAAAAGTAAACTATAAAAACTAAGTATTTTCCACAAATTGCTAATTAGGAATTAGTGTAACTGCGATTATAACTAAACGCGTCACAGGTTCTGAACTAATAAACATATAACTATGTTGTATCGTAAGTGACAAACGTTACTTACGATAAGTCGGTTACGATAATTCAGATTGTTTGTTAATATGAAAGTTTTACTTTTGTCGTTTGCGATAGAAGTTATTTTTAGTTATAATGTTGAAGTTTAAGCAATTATGAATCTAAGAATTTTTGCATTAGAACCTAAATTACTTCAGCAATACGTTACAGTGAAAAAGTAAAATACCTACATTTTGTCGCTTACGATGTTCTTCCATATCAGGCTCGAATATGTAGGTACGTTCTGAACAAACTATTTATACAAAGTAACAAACTTAAAACTAAACCTAATAAAAATGTAAACCTATTCACTATAAAACTATAAACTTTAAAACATTCACTTATTTATACACAATTGTTTTACTTGTCTCGCACGATTTCTGTTTTGGCCCCCGCAGCAGTCGCTCCAAAGAACTAAATTCTGTACGCCATCCCTAAGATCGTTTTTAATAAAATTAATGAGGCACGAGCCAACTTCTTGGGCTCCTCGTCCGGTTTCCCCTTCAACCCTGATGTTACATCGTCCTTGATCGTTAGAGCCAACGTGGATCCCAGCGTTATAAACCCATAACTGACGTTTATAAAATACTATGTTAGTAGGTATTCGGGGCAAAGGTAGAGTTTTTTGTGAGATCATAGGTAAGACATTCAAATCTGGGATCTGTTTTAGCACGCGCCTTGTCTTGAGAAATATTTTAATTACGAAGATCTTCCGCTCTCATTTGATGAATATCTCTTTGTAGGATCAACAGTTCTTTTTCTTCTGGTACACCTCTGAATCTCAAGAGCTAATAAATCGCATTTCTTGCAAGTATCCTTCTTCAAGGATTTATAGCGGATATTCTTCTTCTTATCGTGTCGATGGCAATCATATTGTGTCAGCCCAGAATTTTGCTACGAGAACTGCATTATCAGTAGCCTTCATTAAATCGTCCAGCGTGCAGGTGTAATATATTGGATATTGAAATTCGTATAAAATACGCGCTTCAGGATAGCAAAAGAGGTGTATTTCTTCTCGTTGCCGTACATTTTTTTTTGTTTGATCCATTACTTAGGTTTGATGAGGATGAGTCTCTTCTATTAACCGCTATTTTCAGTGGTTCATTGTATGTTATATTGTCATCTGAATACTCGGGCACAGTAGACACTGATGGTGCACTGTTTTGGTCTAACCTCTTGTTGTTCAATAAATATACATTGTTCATCTATATTATTTGCCTCCATGGGTTCGTTTTCTATATTATAATTAGAGTCATTTCCGGTATTTGTAAATAATCGTTTTTTTTTACATTTCTTAGCCGTTCTTCACTACGACATTACTTACACGTCGCCTTAACTCCAAATTACTTAATCGCTTGTATTAAGTCTTATACTCCAATTGTTCAATCTGCGGAATATCTTGAGACCTTTGTTCATTGGTACTCTCGTTATAATTTTTACGAACGCTTCTAGCGGTATCTCGTAGCTTTTGAATTCGCTCAGAAGGTAGTGCCATCGTTTACTGAAAAAAGTTATTTTATTTGAATATTATCGATAATTATTATCACCCAAAACCGTAAAAATTAAACAAATAATTAAATCATAAATAAAAACAAAAATATTTTAAAATAAATTGCCAAGATTTATTCTTAAAAGTACTACATACTCGTAACGGGCTCAAGGACACAAACGAAATAGATCACAGATTGTGTTTAGTGCGTTTATAGCAAACTAGCTAATCCGGCGAACTTTGTTCCTCCTTAATGGCAATAAATAAGCAGACTTTTTTTTTAATTGGAAAAAATACAAAAAAAAATTAAATACCCTACATTAATAATTCATAATTATTTCTGTATTTTAGTACATAGGTTGCTCTTCATTTAAGTACCTATTGGTACACGACATTTTACGTTTTATTATCAACAACGCAGATGGTCTTCCGACCCGTGAACATGCCACGTATAATTGACCATGGGAAAAACATGAATGTTCTAGATTTAAACCACAAACTTTTAAGGATTGGCCTTGTGATTTGTTGATGGTCATGGCAAATGCAAGACGTATCGGCAATTGAAGTCTTTTAAATTCAAACGGCATATCGGTTGGGATCATCGGTATCCTCGGAATGAGAACTTCCTCACCTTTGAATTTTCCTATCATTATCGTAGCGTAAATTACATTGTTCATCAATTTTGTAACCACCAAACGCGTACCGTTGCACAGTTTTGGTTGGTTTATGTTACGAAGCATGATTACTACGGAGCCAACCTTTAGGCGTAAATTGTGCGGTGGTAAGCCAGGCACGTCCAAAGAGTTTAAAAATTCAATTGGATAGTTGGTGGCTTCATCTTCATTTGTGACGCAGTCAATAGATTTGAATGAATGCATTGATCCAATGATCTTATTTTATTATTTACTAGCGACCCGCCCCGGCTTCGCACGGGTGCAATGCTTATACTAAATATGTTCAGGATCGCCCAAACGCCGTCGTTAAATAAAAACACAGAAGAATATGGTAAACTTATCAAAACGGTGGTGAGGAACTTATTCTTGTCGGAGCTTATACTTGTGAGGGAGATGTTTCCTCGTCGACTGCTGAGATCGGACTTAGGCTTAGAAGAAACATCCCCTTCTTTTATAGAAAGCAAAAAGGCTGGCCAGCGGACCACTTCCTCACCCCCGATTCACTTTATTTGATATAATATGCCAATACAATAATCGTGAGCTGGCGCGTCTTATCTATTTACAAAGTTTACATAATTACCTAATAAATAAAGTTTACATAATTACCTAATAAATAAAGTTTACTCCATGTCGCTGCGATGTCCCGTCACGCAATGGCGCGAGAATATTTTTTTTTTTTGAAAAGGACTGCCGCAGTTAGCCTCGAGGGGGGAGGCTTTCACTGCTTCACCGGACTAAGTTGGCGAGACTATAAAAACACCTCCAGCCAGGAGCAAATTAAAGAATATGCGCTAGCAACGACAGCTAAGGGCGCCCCCTGCGGGACTCGGACCTCGACTTAGATCGTTGCTAGCAATCGAAAAAATAACAAAAAGCAAGGGATAGCTGGATCAATGATTTGATTATTTAGAGACTTTTATAAACTAGTTTGACCGGCTCTCGGACCGGTATTCGCTAGGGACGGGAGGGCAACGTTACGTTACTTATATTATTATCTACTCGCGACGGAACCTCACCGAGGACGGCGAGGACGGACACGATAGTGTCGGCGGTTTTGTGTAGTGGTGCTAGTTTGAGTGAGGCTGAAGGCCTCCTGAAGGAGCGTAATGCTATCGTCGGGATACGTTAGAGCGTGCCTTGGGCGCCTAGTGCGCGAGAGGACGGAGGGTCTGTATCGGGACGCGGCCACGATGAGGGGGTTCCTATGCGATTCGGCGGAATCGAAGAATTTAACGGACGCGCGTTTCATAAACTGCTTGATGGTCGGCAGTTTGAGGTCGCAGTGAAGCTGCGAATTACGCACGAACCACGGGGCTCCCGTGGCCCTGCGTAAGAATTATAATAATAAATTATGCGCTCGTACAGTTTCCCAAGAACCTTGAGTAAACTGATGGGGCGGTAACTAGTCGGCTCAGACTTGGGTTTACCCGGTTTGGGAATGCCGATAACTATCGCCTCTTTACGTTCGATTTCAGCGTTAACTCTCGCGAGGTGGGCTTGGTCGACCGGAAGGGCGCTGGGAGTGCACTGGGCCTCAAGGCTGTCGGCGAGGCATTCCGCCTTCTCGTCGTCATCAAAGGCGACGCTCTGATTCGGACGATTCAGCGGGGGAGTCGTGGCTTCGCTGCAGCTCCGGAGCTTGCGTTGAAGTTTCCAAAAAGCCTGATGGTTCGGTCTAAGATCACTAAGGAAGCTGTCCCAGTTGGCCTCCCGCAACTCTCGTATGCGCTTCTTTACAGCACGCTGCAAGGAACGCATGCGAGCGCGGTTGGCTTCACATGGGAAGGAATCGTAAGCGCGGATGGAAGCGTTCTTCTCCCTCAGCAAGTCGCGCACATCGTCCGGGAGTAGGAAGCGAGAGTCATCGGTCACAGGTACCGACCGTGAACACTCGTTCACCGTAGACTGCACGTGCTCAGTGAGGGAGTCGATCGCGCCTAGAGCGTCAGCGAGAGACGCTAGGTGATCGGGTATGCCATCGAGGTGAGACGACTTGGTCGACTTGAGGCGAGCCCCAAGCTTAGACCAATCCGTGATCACCTTGGTGGGAGTGGGCTGACCAGCGTCAGGGGAACCTATCCGCGAGCCGAGGGACATGATCACTGGTCTGTGGTCGGAATCGAGCTCTTGTACCACCTCTATCGAGCGGAGCGCGAGGCTGACGCCTTTCAAGAGGGCCACGTCGAGGACGTCCGGGTTTTGCGCAACTAAATCGGGGAAGTGAGTCGGAGTCATCGGAGCGATGACGTCAAAAACTAACGAAGAGGATAGGACTTCTAGGTGTCTACCGCGTGGATTACGCACGCGGCAGTTCCATGCCTCGTGTTTCGCATTGAGATCGCCCGCCAGAAGGACGGAGTCACCCAGTGCGAAGAGGGCTTCCAGGTCCGGCCGCAAGTCGGCCGTCTGGTTGGTCGGAGGCAAGTATGCCGATACTATGAATAAGGGCCTATGCCCAGACATACCTAGCCGACAGATTGAAACCTCCATGTGCGAAAGAGGGGGCGGGTCCGTAGGAGTGCAGTTCAGGGACCGTTTGTAGTAAATGAGCGTACCACCGAGTGGAGCTCGAGTGCGGTCATTGCGTACTAGGGCGTAGTTCGCGATGTTGGGATTCCTAACAGATGGTTTGAGGAAAGTCTCCTGTACAAGAAATACGTCAACTTGATGGTCTCGGAGAAAACTCGCGATCTCATCTCGTTGATGTTTAACGCCTCTAGCGTTGAAGAACCCTACTCGGATTTGTCGGGGTTTGGATTTCGCGCTCGGGACCGCCATTAATAACCGGCGTGGATAGCGCGGAGAGCGGCGATCTGATCGCCGAACTCCCTGTAGATATCGAGGATGGTGTCAGGGTCCGTGGCCCTGCACGCTCGGATTTTGACCGCCATTTGGTGAATACGACCGAAGTCGATGGTGGTCGCCAGACGGATGGAGGCTGCGAGATCGTCGCGGATAGACGCGGGGAGTGCGCCCGCCTGGGCCATAAGGGCCTCGTGCGGAGGAGTCTGCCTCAGAGGGCGGAAGCCTGGGGGTGGAGCGATGGAGAGGTCCATCAACGGAGGGGGGGGCCTTGCCTGAGGGGCGAGGGCAGGGAATGCTCTCTGATGCTGGAGCTTATTCCAGCACGAAGGCCTCTGGGGGCTGAGCCGAGTTTCGGCAGAAACAGGGACAGGTGCAGGAGTAGGAGCGGGGACAGGGGCAGACGCACGGGCAGGGGTGCGCTTGGCCGCCTTGGAAGTGGGTGCCTTGGGTTTAGGCTTGGATTTTGGTGCCTTCGGGCAACCGCGATAGTTCGCGGGATGCCCTTGAGCACCGCACAACACGCAGCTCGGGGGCTCCGAACACTGCGCAATGTCTTTCGGTCTGGGACAGGCCGCTGTCGCGTGATCGCCGAGGCACTTGACGCACCTGGGCCGCGCGAAACAGTTACGTTGGGAGTGCCCGTACAGTTGGCACCGATGGCACTGAGAGGGGGCACTATTTTTGTGGGGCGGTTCTACTGAGATACCGGAGAGTCGGCAGATGGTACGGAGGTTGAAGAGCCTCCGAGTGGTGGCAACGGATTTCTCCGCGACCACCAGCACCATGTTATATGGGACTCGTCCCGTCGCGCGGTGCATCCTGTGCACTTCGAGGGCAGGTATATCCTGCGCGCGAAGGTCGCCGAGGATCTCCTGAGCGGAGATTTCGGCTGGGACATTTTTGATAACTGCCCGTAGGACTGTCTCCTCGGGCAGGGTGAACGTGTGATACTGCAGGGCTCTCTCCTGCAGCATCTTTGTGAGTGACCTAAAGTCACCCACAGTCGGGACCGAAATGCGTATGCCGTCCATGACGGCGCGGGCGTTAGAATAGGTAACGCGGTGCTCGTTGCACCACGCGGACACTTCTGTCCACTTACCCTTCTCGTGAAGGATGATAGGGGGCGGGGTGGTCTTTTTCGGACCCTTCTGGGCCGAAGAGGGTGAAGGTGAGGGTGACGCGTCCGAGGAAGCGGGCGCTGAAGTGGAGGTAGAAGCTAAAGGGACCTCGGTCTTGGCAGCCTTAGCCTGAGAGGCCTTGGCTTTAACTTTCCTCGACCTCTTCTTACCAACGACCGTAAAGTCGTCGGCGGAGGAAGACTCCGAAGAGGAAGAGGACTCTGTGATAGCGTCCTTCGACGCGCAGGACAACATCTCACTGTCCGGGACGGGTGGGTCTACTCCGTACATAGCGAAGTGAGCGACAGCGGCGGGGTGGTAAACTACTGGGGGCGGAGGACCGAGCGCGCGATCCGAATCCGATCCCGGTGAGGCCGGCCTCACCGGGCTACGCGACTTCGATCGCGAGACGCGAGGGGGAGGCGCGGGGGAGTCGGAGCGCGATGTCGGAACGCGGCGAGAAGGCGAGACGCGGCGAGAGGGGGACGCGCGGGGCGCGCGCGGAGCCTTAGGGGCGGGGGGTGCCGGGTGCACTAGCTTGGCCTTAAAGGTAGGCGCGGGGGTGAGGGGGGCGGGAGCCTGAGGGGCGGGGGACTAAGCGGCGCGGGGTGCGGAGGGGGTGGGTGCCAGAGGGGCCAGCGACGCGGAAGGCGCGGTTGCCTGAGGGGCGCGGGGTGCGGGTGCCGAAGACGATGAGGGCGCGGGTGCCTGAGGGGCGAGAAGCGCGGGCGAGGAAGACGCGAAAACGCTCGGGAAACGCTGAGCGTACTTGCTCACTAATAAGGGATCAGAGGCGGCGGCTATGAGGAAGCTCGAAAGCTCCTCCATACTCACCGAGCCTCCTTTTAAGAAGGGGCTCAAGGCACGCTCTAGCATGGCTACGGGAGAAGACATGTTGAACCTACCTGGCGGATTCGTTGCGCGTCACGAAACCGGGAGAAGAATCCGCAAGAAACTCCCGGCAATCGTGTCCTAACGGGCCTAACGAAAAATACGATAAGTGCAATTACGAGCGGTAACAAGCGCAAGCACAAGCGACCGCACGCAACGACAGCTCAACGTGGTATGTATATCGATTCGCCAGCTAGCCTCCCTCTGTTTTAAATACTCCCAGCGCAGTGGGTAGAGGGCGACGTAAGGAGCAGACGCGTAGGCGTAAGCTAATCACGACGCGCCTATCTTTATCTCTCTCTCTCCTTACGTCGCCCTCTCGTTCTGTTGTCCCTACCACATTAAACTAGGGAATAATAAAACCACCTTAAATCGTACTTTGCTCATGCGTAACTAATGTGGAACTAATTTCATATGGCAAGCAAAATTTATGAGTCTTTGTTTATTTATGCAACTTTGTTGCAGAATATGAATCATTAACAATAGATGTCGAAGTAGGTGCCACATAACTAGATACTCCATTTCATTGATTGTTGTATTTTTTAACACAGGGTATCTATACAATATTAGATTTCGTCTGAAGATAATAAGTAAACTAAGAACCTAGTGTAAATACACATGGCGCGCCTCAGCCAAGCTCAAGCTCAAGTTGTGTGAAGCTTCACACAACTAATTTCACATTATTTGGTGACAGTCGCGTTAGACTGTTTGGCAAAGCTCCATTTAATAGTTCGGGAACATTTCTTACCCCTTTGAAAATCACAAAAGGGGGAATTAAAAACCCTGCTGCACTATTACCAAATCCAAGTTCTTGCATTTGTATTATAGGTATTTAGATAGTAAACTTAGTTCTAAAGTTTAGAAAAATCTGTTTTTCTTTTACCCGTTCAACATTGACCTTGTACTCCAAGGTACGTTCGATATTCCCTTAAAGCCCTGTACAAACTCATGTTTGAAAACACTTTCAATGGCTGATTTTAAGGTTGTTTTCTAAAAGTTTTAAGGAGAGTAGTTTGAAATTAACATGTACAATAAAAATGATATGACAAGAGATACGATTATAAAATTTGAAACGAGTGTTATGTGCCTAATTACTAATTAAACTAATGAAACAGATTAACTTAATTTATTGAAAAACTGGTAGAAATGACACATGACGCTATTTCGTACGGATATAATTTAGCACTATTGTCGGATGTGGTATATCCAACATTTTTGGTTGGAAGAAATTCTGTTCGCTATGGCGGATGTGAAAGATCCGACCTTTTTAATGGGAAAAATTTAATGAATTATGTTGGTTCTGGTACTTATGTTATTGTTGAATGCATAAATTATTTAAAATCAATTAGTTATAAGTTTAAAATTCACTGCAACATCTTGTTATGTGCATGTAATAATATATGTGTGTGTGTGTGTGTGATTATGATGGATTTCAAGATCCGGAAAATGGTAAGCAGTATATGAAATAATCAATGTAATTATAAGATAAATCAGCTTTATTTACTCATAGCAAACTTTTACTTTTCTAAACAGTCTTTAAAAATTCTTCAGTTCAAAATATTAAAAAAAAAATATATTATAAGTAGGTAACAATTCACAAAACAATCAGCATCAAATCACAAGGAATTAACATAAAATATAGTTTTATAAAACTTAAAGATTTAAACAAATAACAACGAGCAAACAACTTAAAAAAATAACTAAATTAAATCTCTGAAAAGAATACAAATAAAGGTACTTCCAATTAAATTGTAATTATCAGGTACACATTACCGACATATTTATTAATCAACGTTTACATGTAAAAACATAAAAAAAATAAAAACACTTACACAGGCCTATTAATAATATAATTATACGTATACAAATCAAATCAGTAATAATGCAATCAAAAAAGTATAGTCGTAATAAAAATAATAGTTATTCCGAATCACTGGAATCACTGGTATCACTTTGGAGATGTTCCTGGTTGAGCATATTGCCATGATGTAGGCTTTTAAAAAAGTTATGATGTCGCACTGGAATAATTCCAGAACGGCATAAATAATTTAAATCTTTATATATATCGTTCTGTATAGGAAGAGGGCCAGAATAAGCTGGCTTTAAGTCAAATTCCCTAAGGAGACGCTGTGTATTACGTGCACTTGCTCTAAGAACCACTATAGTTTCCGGTTCGGAATCAAGTTCATATTTAAATTCGATCCTGTCATAGCTATTAGCAACCACTTTAACTTCGCGGACTGCAGTCCATCTAACCTTTTCATTGGATACAGATTTCACCCAGTTTTTATTAGCCAATAGCATTTTAAAATCGAAAAATTCTGCAGTTTCCATTTCTTTTACTACGTAAGGATTGCCGGATGATTTAGCCCAACGTACTAAACAGTACCATTCGTCTGGCACATAAATTAGCTTGCGTTCACTAGCAAAACTTTTTGAATATAGCCAAACGCTGCTCCAATGAAAAAGCTTCAAAACATTTAATGCGACAACGACAAGGTTCCTTCATTTCTTTCTCTGGAAATAATTTTCCTCTCTGGTTAACATAGCTTTTGCCTTGATTTTTCAACATTTTACTTTTAACCACTATCCAGTCCTGCTTGTGCACAAGTCGTTTTTTACCTTTGTCCGTTTTAAATGTTTTTTTTCTTGTATTTTTGGTTGAGGTTGGTGTAGCACTGTTTGCTATAGATGACGCGGAGGGAGTTGGTAGATTTCCATACAGATCATCAGGTGTTATTAAAACAATGTCTTCTGCACATTGGACACAATAGGAGCTGTTTACAAGGTTCGTGAATTTGAGATGGCGATGGAAGAGGAGTTACAGCTTTAGTTATGGCTTCAACAGATAAATTACTATTAATATCTTGATTATTGCAGCGTATTATGTTGGGATTTAAATTTTCATCATTAATAGGACTGCTTGATAAGATTGTTATTCTAAAACTAGTATCTATTTGTTGCGGTACATTTAAGATTTGGTTGTCGTCCGGAATATTTATTGTCGTCTGAGTAATGTCGCTCAATTTTTCCATTTCTATGGATTCACACTCATCATCAAAAACGTCTTTTAACATAACTGACAGGTTTTCTAAATTATGTTCCGCTCCTTCAGGTACTGGTGAGTCTCGAATATTAAAAGCAGAAGTTATTTTATAATTACGATTAACTAAAACTATAATTGTCGGATCTTCTTCTAAAAAGTAAATTATCTGGTAGATAGGGACCACCTACTACATAAAATATTCCATCATTAAAGGCAGATGTGGTAGATCGAACAATATTACTTTTACGATGTACGATCATTAACGTCGGATATGGCAGATCCTACAATATACATTCAATGACGTACGATCATTAACGTCGGATATGGCAGATCCTACAATATACATTCCATGATGTACGATCATTAACGTAGGATATGGCAGATCCGACCATATCAATATCATCAACTACGCTCATAAACGTCAGATGTGACAGATCCGTAGTTTCTAATTGGACTACCAAATGTACTATCAAATAAAATGAAAACAGCTGTTAAAAAAATAACTCCTCACAAAATGTAATAGGTAATGATTTAAGTAGATACTAAATACAAATTAAAGTAAAACCTTACCTGTATCCGTGTTCGAGGGACTTGCTGTTGCACTTACATTAATATTATTTTCATCATCTATATTAATAATTTCGTTCAGGGGTACGGTAGACTCGATCGAAACCTTATATGAATAACAAAACATAAAAAAATATTGATTTCGAGTCGACAACATATATCCGCAAAATTCTGATTATGGAGAATTTCGTTAAATTATAATGGCACTGACAAACAAACCGCAGTCGCCATCTTGGGTAGTGATTACAGTGCTGACAAGGCGTATGACAGAACTGCATGATAGTTGATATGAAAGACGTATGAGTTTCGTATAAAAACCTCCTTTACTGCTAAGTTAATTTGTTCTCTAATTTTAAAATTTAATTGTTTTTCTTTGTTGTGTGTCTTTTTTCAAACGGGGAGGCGCCACTGTGCCAATGTTTACATAGTGTCCGTAATAAAAGTGATATTAAAATATTATTAAGAAGATTTAAGTGATGACAAGTTCATTAATGTGTGACTATTGAAGTGATGTTTTAGAACAATATAAAGTTTCCAGTAAATAGTAAATGTGTTAGCAGATCTTTTAAATACAAAAAAATAACGAACATCTGTGCAGTGATTGAAAAACCTAACTGTAAAAGCAACTAAAACTTAAAAGAAATACTAAATAAAACATGGAAAACCGTCTTCATTAACAGTGATATTTGAACAGCGCAAAAGAGTTAAGTTTAAAAAAGCAATTTTAACCTAAAAATTTGCTTATCATTCTATTCTTGACTCCAGCATAACACTCATAACAACGCCATCTATTATCACAATGCACTACTTCACTAAACAGTGACAGTTAATCGAACATCAATAATGTCGAACTTCACCTGAGTCAGCAGTGGTACATGCTGCTGTAACACGACCAATAGAGAGCGCTGTTACATACAATACGTTATCTAGCTGCGTACGCGTCGACCAAATTACTAGTTCGGTGGGATTTTGCACAGAGGGCACTAAAATGCATTCTAATGTGACCATGAGAAAAGTGTTACATAAAGCGAAATCGATGGAAGGATTAGATAATATGAGCATATCCCTGAGCTCATCGTACTCAGAGGAATTGTTAGGAAAAAGTCTGGATGTTACAACCCATGCTTTAGCTTTATGCAAAGAAGAGTTGAAAGAAGAAATGAATATTTTGAAGACCAATTTATTAAGTACACAAAACGAACTTGAAAATGTAATTATAGAAAATATGGATTTAAGAAACCTAATATCTAACATGTCTCAGGAAATAGCAATTTTAAAGCAAATTTGCAGAACTCCTGTGTCATCACTTCGCAAAAACCGACCTATTAGTACATCAAATACAAAGCGTCGGCTCACAAAATCTTTTATTACTCCTTCACCAACCTCTATGGATATATGTACCGAAACTCAGGTTAAAAACGATAACAAAATAATTAATGAAACGATCCGGGATGTAAACTTTATTTCACAAGAGGAGAACTGTGACGTACACAAACTAGATGGCGCTACTGGTATTTCGCCAAAAGAAACTGCAACTAAAACGCAGTTCAATGACTCAAAAGAAGACTGTCACACTCGCCAGAAATCGCAATCAAATGACGGGAAATTAGAAATCAGTCTGACTTTGACAACTCCTAGTATTGTTACGGTTGAAGGTCATCAAGTACAGGGTACAGGAACTTCAGAGCAACAGTTGACTACATGTCAAGAAGTTTTAAAGAAGAATGAGATTTCTAACGCGACCAACTTCGAGATGAGATCCAACAAACACAGAGTGGCAATATTCGCGGACCAAACAGGGTATGGGATACGCCAAAAATTACAGGATTTATTGGGGTATGATTACACCGTAACTTGTTATATAAAACCTAATGCCCAGATAGACCAAGTTGTAAATTCATGCGAGTCTTTTTGTAAAAAATTTACTACCACAGACTACATAATATTTCTGGGTGGTGCAAACGACAAAAATGTATTAAAATTTCAATCTCTATTTTATAATTTTCTTTACAAAATGCAACATACTAATATTTTGGTTGGTAAAGTCTATACAAATACATATTTAAATAAATTTAAACTGAATCAGTTGATACAACATATTTGTTCAAACTTTAAAAATACCACTATGTATGTCCCTTTAGATAATAACTACATTGGTAACACAATTTTTAATAGAATTATTGCTTGTAGGTTGTTGTGTAGAGCAATATTGAATGCCACATATAAAATAAATTATAATAAT
Organism: Plusia festucae; assembly: GCA_950381575.1. Taxonomy (NCBI): domain Eukaryota; kingdom Metazoa; phylum Arthropoda; class Insecta; order Lepidoptera; family Noctuidae; genus Plusia; species Plusia festucae. The sequence goes on from OX494457.1 coordinate 4,333,536, forward strand.
TATTACGTTACAACGAAACAAACACAATGTGATTTGCTTAAGATTATGGGAGGAACTACTGTAAGTACACAAACTGACAATATTTCTTGCCCTATTGACGACAGTACCTCTCCCACTATGGTAGCCAACCAGTGCTGTCCACCGCAACCTGATACCATCTGTTTTCGCCTCTCATCACAATAAAAATGAATCGATGTGTTTAACTAACCATAATATTAATCCAACTTTTGTACATTTAAATATCTTTCACCAAAATGTTTGCGGTCTAAACAATAAAAAAAATGAGTTAGAAATCTACATGGAATGCTTAAAAAATACAATGGATTACCTTTGCTTAAGTGAGCACTTTCTTAGTGACAAGTTAGTGAGTTTACTAAATTTTACTAACTACAAAGTAGTTTCTTATAATACTAGAAGGAACAAACAGAGAGGAGGTACAGTTATACTAGCGAGAAAAGATAGGGAATGTGAGGAACTACCAATTGCTAAGAAATTGTATACAATAGAAGCTTTTGAGATATGTGCTATTAAGGATAAAATAACAGGCGCTTGCGTGTGTTGCTGCTATCGTAATCCTTATGATACAAATTTGGTTGTATTTATGAATAAATTGGAAGCTTTGTTAGAACACCTTTACGGCAGAAGATGTTGCATATGTGGGGACTTTAACATCGACTTATTAACAGATAGCAAAAAATGCCGAGAATTCATTAGTTTATTGACATGTTATAATTTTAAACCGCTTATTGATACAATTACTTTTGTTCGCAATGACTCTTCATCCTGTATTGACAATATTTTGACTAATATACCGACACATTGTATTATGAAATTAGATGTAGACCATAATGGTCTAGCTGACGGACATGCCGGTTTGTTATGTAACTTAAAATTATTATGTAATAAATTAAATAGAAACAAAGTTTCCTATGTTATAAAAAGGAGGCTTAGTGTAACAAATAAAATCAGATATAGGCAACGACTTTTGGGTTATGACTGGAGTAACATGGGTCTCAATGCTTTTATAAAAACACTCCAAACTGTGTACAAACAGAGCTTTAAGAAACAAAAAAGGCAGATTCGGGTAAATTCAACTAATTTGAGCGGGTTTCAAAGGGAATCAAAACTTCGAGCCAAATGAAACGTTTTTTGATGGTCGGTAAACGGAACTATGATGACTCTAGTATTTCAAATTACAGACACAAATATATTGCAGTGTATAGACGAGTCATAAAAATGGCTAAGAGGTTGGCGATTCAAAGACAAATTGCTAGTTTTAAAAATCTGTCTAAGGATATTTGGAAGATTATTAATCGACATAGAAATAAAAAACAAACAGTAACTGATAGAATTATTCTAAAATCGGGTAACAAAGCGGTATCTAATCCATCCGAAATTGTTAATATTTTCGCAGATGAATTTGGGCGAAACTTCAATCAATCGCAAAGTTATTCGCAAATGGCAATTAGCATTTTAGAACAAAATACTAGTAGAGTAGAAAACCAGATTATATGGAATCCAGTCACATCTAGTGAAATATTTAAATTAGTTACATACATGGAAAATAAATCTTCTTGTGGCTACGATGAATTACCCATATTAGCAATCAAGGAAAATATTGATATACTAGCTCAGCCTCTAACGGATATGTTCAATGATTGCCTAGAGCAGGGTATTTTCCCAGATCAATTTAAAATAGCCAAAATAATACCCGTATATAAAAAGGGAGCTAAATCTGATCCTTCCATGTACAGGCCTATTTCGTTGTTACCAACAATGTCAAAAATCTTTGAGAAAGTGATAAAAGATAGGTTAGTTAAACATTTAAATTTTAACAAAGTACTACATCATCGACAATTTGGATATAAAACAGGAGTCGGCACACAAGATGCTATTGAGCTACTAGTCAGCGATGTTGTTAACAGAATGAATCAGAAAATGAAAGTGGCAGGGCTCTTTTTAGATCTAAGTGCCGCTTTTGATACTGTGAACCATGAACTACTTTTGAAAAAACTAGATCACTATGGCGTTAGGGGTAATGCGGGGAGGCTACTGCAATCATATCTCCAAAATAGAAAGATGTTTGTTGAAATACAGGCAGTGCCTGATAGCATTGATTCTGATGGCAAATATTGTTGTGAGGAAACATTTAAGTCAAAAATGACTCCAATTATAACAGGCGTTCCACAGGGTTCAATACTAGGCCCTATATTCTTTATTACGTTTATTAACGACTTAATACACTATGTTACAAACCTTTCAATGGGAGATATTCAACCGATTATGTTTGCGGACGATACTAATGCTATTATATCAGCGGAGAGCATAAACAGCTTGACATGGAAAGTTAACGAGGCATTAAGCACTTTCCATTATTGGTTTTCTCTAAATAGTCTCAAATTAAATACTGGTAAAACTAATATTATGCTGTTTCGTTCAACAGCCAAGAATAATGATCAACTAAAGTGTGTTTTAAACGGTGAATTAGTGGACTCTGTTAGAACTACTAAATTTCTTGGGGTTAATGTAGACGACTATCTAAATTGGAAAAATGAGCTCACCAGTTTGGAAAGTGCAATCAGTTCTGCTTGTTACGTGCTGAGAAGTCTGAGGGATGAAGTCGGTATTCAATATTTAAAAACAGTATATTATGCTTTGGTGGAATCGAAATTAAGGTATAGCATATTGTTCTGGGGAGGTAGTTACAATTATAACATTTCCAGAGCGTTTGTTTTGCAAAAGAGGGCGATCAGAACGATTGTAGGTATAAGACAAGACGTTTCTTGTAGACCGCATTTTGTCGAGCTAGAAATCTTAACAGTGCCAAGTCTCTACGTATTAGTTCTGTTAACCTACTTTGCAAAATATGTTCAAAAGTATGAAACGAAAGAAGAACGTCAACAAAGAGAAAATACGCGTAGAAAAAATTTTCCGTGCAAAAATATCCCTCATCTAAACATAGTAAAGCACAGCAGTTATTATAGCGCTATCAAAATCTTTAATAAGTTACCCACTGGTTTGAAGAGCTTGCTATATAAGAGTGATTTTAAAAATAAACTTATGACGTTTCTGCTGGAAGGGTGTTTATATTCCCTAGATGACATGCAAAAGTGTACTTATCCTGATGTAAAAGAACAATAAAATTATATAAATAATAAATTGCAATTGTTAAAATAATAATAATAGTTAATTAATTTAATTAAATAATTAATTGAATTGTTTTATTGATAATTGTTCGACTTATTGTGTATTGAAGTATATTTATTCTATTGACTTGTATGTTATTAATGGTGTGCTGCTTAATTCATTGTACCTATTCAACCGTGATGTAATGAGATTGGAATATTATTGAGTGTTCTTTCTATTATTATTATGTATTCAAACACAATGTAAAAATTGTTCATGAATAAAATTTGATTTGATTTGATTTGATTTGATGTAAGAAAACATTTGCTATGATGAAAATATATTTACTTATTATTGGTACAAGATGGTGTTATTTCACATAAAAAGCTAGGCCTCACGATTACTTAACAGTTGGGTCCAGAATCGTTTCGGAACGCGTTTGAAATAATAGTTCAAGAATATTTATTTCGCTTTTTTCACGTTCCGTTGCATACTAGCTCTTATATACGCCTCGCCAATCAACACGTCGATGTATGTGAAAACTATTGCAGTTTTTATTTACTATATTTATTAAACACAATGAACGAAGCTATACGAATCTATGGCTTGCTTACATTTAATATTCCTTGAAAACCGATGACTACAGAAATATTTACCTACATTGTGTATCATGAGTCACATTTCAACCGAGCGGAGCCGGGTTTTCATCTAGTTATTTAATATTTTTGGACTTTTACCAGGAACTAATCGCATAATCTTAGCAGATCGATAATGTTTATTAAGCGAGGACATGACTATTTACTTAAAATGTAATTACCATGCAACGAAAATAAAACGTGCCCCTCCCGGCAATAACTTGGCAACTGGCAGATCGGCCCGCTCGCTCGCTCGATTCGCGCGGTCGACATCGTCGCTAAGTACCTACCGACATTTTTGAGCGGATACAAGTGTTATTTCCAACGTTTTTAACGTAATTATTTCCGTAAATAATTAAAATAAATGCGTTTTTTAAGTGTGGGACTATTTAATACACTATTTGAAGTACATAAATGAAATAATAAAAAAAACAGCAAATTTCAGATCCTACGTTGTTGGTAGGGCGTGGCGATAAGATGAAATCAGAAATGTCATTTTTTTTATTTTTACATTCGAGTTTAGTTATTCGTTGAAGACATAAAATAAAAACTTATCAAAAGTAACTAATTTTGGATCAAGATGATTTTAAAGTCAACGTTGAGCCGGCTTGTCATTGCGAGCTAAAGGGTTAATGCAGTTACGTAACCTCGCTAGGTTCTCAGTTGCGGTAAACTTGTATATACTTGCAGAGTCGTCGAACGCCGCTTTAAACAGTAACCATTCTGTCGCGGCTCCCGTGAACACGGGTAACTCGAACACTTGTCGCGGCGGCGGGCGCATGCGTACCATTTTTTGTAACGTATCGGCCAATTGTTCAATTCCTCTACGGCGCTCCCCCCTGGCGGGAGATCGTGAGGTCGATCGTCGTCTTCTTTGTACATTTTAGGCGGGCGTCACGTCGTTAATATCCTCAATGGCCTTGACGTGTGCCGCGGCATTTGCGACGGGGTGCGGCGGCGGTCGTTCTTCCGGCGTTTGTCCTCGACGCGGGGGGGGGCGGATTCGGTCAACATTTTGAAGCCACTCATCTACCCTGTCCTCGCTCATGTGCACGGAGTCTTCTTCGCGGGCCTCGGACTCCGCCTCTATGACCGACACCTCATATTCCAGGCGTTTATTAACGAGCGTCTTCTCCAGTTCTAACTGCTCGTTGCGTATCGCGGCGATCCTCTTCTGAGCTTCGTACTCCGCCTTTTTCACTTGTGCTACTACAGTACGATCTTCTGGAACGTATCGTGCTTGACGTATCCCTCACAGAGTCTCGTGCGCAGCTATTACAGTCCTTGTTGAATCTAGTGTTCAGAGTACAGTCGGAGTCGATTGGTATCCCGATACAGATGACGCGGCGCGCGAGAGACTCTTTGTAACCGAACGCAGTCCCGGTAGCCCTACTTGATGCTATGGCGCGAGGAGCTGGCGTGGCGGGCGCGTCGGATATCGTAGTCGAAGACGCAACTCGCCCTGCCGCGCCGTTGACAGGGGTTGCTATAGAGTTAAAAGAAGTAAAGGATCCACTCCTCATTACAGAAGTTTTAGCAAGGGAATTTCGTAATAAGGACCAGCAGCACTAGATATTTTTCTGGAGGACCCAATATTAAAAAAAAAAAAGAAAACCATTCTTAAGAAACATTTTATTTTGCAATTCATTATAGATAGGGAGCTCTATACGAGTCCATTTACAATTATTTATAGGTCTTCCATCACTGTGGCTATTCTGAAGATGATACTCAATAGATAAGCACCACATCCAGAATGATCAAGGAGAAGGAAAAGACCTATAAATAGACCACCGGGAACATACCGAAATATGTCGATGGACCGCCGACTGCGACAGTTGTAAGGAAATGTGTTACTCCCTAACCGACAAAGCCCCGGGGGCGACGGGCCTTCCCCGCCGCAACTGCCGCACGCCACCGCGCCTGGAGCGCGAGGACTTCGGCCGCGCGTAATCGCCACCGCTCTTCGTAAGCCTCAGGTAGCTAAAGGCGCTGGTATAAGCGCATTTGCGCCGCCCGCAGCGCGCGCCTCTGCCGGCGCTCTTCAGCCACCGCTTCGGCTGGTGCTGGTGCTGTTGGGGTTGCGGAGGTATCGGGGATTGTCCCTCCCCCCTGATGCTGCTGTAAAATAATCATTTACTTCAAATTAACATTACACTAACGCCATCTGACAGATCATCTTGGACATAATCCAGTCTCAACATTTTCAGGAATAAATGTTTTATTTTTTTATTCCTGAAAATGTTCCTTTGCTAAACATAATTTAATCCACTATAAAAAACTTTTTAGTCTATATATATACAGGGTTACAGGAAAAGTCGACCTAGATCCGTTAAGGGCGTGTAGTACACATAATTTCTGAATGATTTCACTATGGAACCCCCATCCTAAACTTAACCGTTTTCGAGATATTCGAGTTTTAATTATTTTTTATGAAAATGCCCTATTTTTCGGCTATTGAATTGAATATTATGATTTTTTTGACTCTTATGCTTATTTTTTTTAGTTTTTTACATGAAGAATGATATGCTTAAGAAGCATAAGAGTAAAAAAAATTCAAAATATTCAATTCAATAGCTAAGCTAATAAATCCCAATCGGCACAATTTTATTTTTCTCGATTATGTCAGCCCCATGGATTAATAACTTATGAAGGGTTGACGACATATAGTACCAGTCGTATAATAATACGTACTTTTCTGCTGTTTTGCGAGAATAATCTCGAAATTTTATATATATCGACCTGCTCTCCAGATGTAATTGCTTGTAAAATTACAGCAAATCTTTTGATGAGGTCTTCATCCAAACCGGTTATAGCTGCAGTTTTATTAGGAAACTCAAAGAATTTTCTTGCAATATTACCGTCATTGGTGGTTCCCGAGCCTTGTTTTACTATATATCAACCAACAGATTGAGCTCATCTTTGAATTTATTTTGAATTATTTTCTTGTCTGTAGCATTTCTTAGTGTGATCATCACTTCTCGCTGCCCACCGTTGGAAGTCGAGCCTGTATGCAATGTGTAACAGACATTCCATACTGTTAAAATATTGATTAGTCTATAATAAACCCGCGCCTTTTTCTTTACTCAGTATAATCTGTGGTAAGCTCTCTCTCTTTTCTCTGTGATCATCACGAATTGTTGTGCTCCGTAATTAATTGTAAAATATAAAAATATATCTCAAGAACCCATCGTTTAATTGCTTGGTGTAATACATACAATTTATACGGGCGTGTAGGGATGACAAGCCAAACTCATACAGGTCCGAACACACAATTTTTGATGTTACAGCATCTAAGCGGTTTATTTCTGTAGGCTTTGCTAAGCACAGGTAGCACGATGCATTTGATCTAGCTTCAGAAAGGTAAGTGCAGACTTTAGCGTCGATCATCGTCATCATTACGACGGGTCCTACGTATACTAGTACAAGTGCTAAAACACAACTGTTCAGGAGAGCGGTTCAAAGGTTCTAAAGCTTGTAATTTTGTCATAAATCAATGGAAATACTTGAAATTTTGATATCTTATATTTGAATCTATACGGAAAAAGATTGCTGATGAGAGTGTATCTCGTGTGTAAATATGTGTGAACACGCTGCGCTGCACTTGCGTGGAACGGGTTCGCTGGCGGGATGAGGATCTTGCACAATAAAACAGTTCTTAAGTCTTCAGAGTAATTATTTATTCTTCCTTTTTCTTTATTACAATAGTTGCCGGGCGAGGAATCCTTGGTCGAGGTGCAGCCACTTGCGGAGAGGGATGTTACTTGCTGACGGTCGAGAACGAACAGAACTGCTCAAGGGAACATCCCTCTCTTTTATGCAAGCGCTTAGAGGCTGGCCAGCGGACCATTTCCTCACCCCCGGTACATTTATTAGCCATAGCCCACCACACAAAGGCCGTGAGCTGGCGCGTCTTATCTTAACTTAGAGTTAACAATTTTATCTAATTAAATCCGTTTACTCCATATCGCTGCGACGCCCCGTCACGCAACGGCGAGGGAACAAACATTCCCCGTATATAAGGGGCCCTACCCCCCCGCTTCATTAGTATAAATACTGGGGGCGGCCCCGCCCCCTCGCTCAGTCGCGCCCGAACGTCGCAGCGATAAGGAGTTCACGTGATAATGCCTTAAATGATGCACTTAATCTTAATTATACATTAATAACAATAACACAGTTACATAAAAACAATTAACAGCACTATTGGTACATTACGACTTATTTAGAATCTATAATACATAATTATTAACAAACAGTCTATCTTATAAACAATCTATTATTATTATATTAAAACGTTAACATTTATTTATATAAACTGTAAGGACTTAGAATGGCAAAGTTGTTATTGTTACTCTTATTCTCTATTGATGTTGTACCGGACGGACGGTCTATCGTCGACTACCATGTTCCGAAAGAGAGAGACAGCACTATACTATAGGCGTCGACGAGCCGTTCACGCCCCTGCACCTGTAGGTTCGCGTACACGTAGGTTGCTGAAGAATTCTTCTATGTGGGTAGGTGATGATGATGACGACGGTGAATCCTGAAGAGTTATGCGGCGTGCATACTTGCTATGCGTGTGGTCCGTTACAGGTACCCTATCATACTGCGGACGGCGACGGCAGGGCCACTTCTTATATGGCGACCGTGGGGCCGATTCTTCACATCGGGAGATGAAATAAAAAAAACTACTTCCGTGGTCCGAAGGCTTGAGGTTTCTGCTCACTCCATTGTTCCCTAGGCTTCAAGAGGCAGGTAGACCGCTATCTGCTAGCTACAATTTTGCCTTGTTTCGGCCTCGGTCAGGTACCTCCAAACTTTACCGAAACGAGAGCCGCAGAAACCTCGCACTTTTCGTCTTTATTTTTTACTATAAATTACATACTCTTTTGACTATATCTATTGAACTATTGTGGTTAGGTTGATGGGACATACCTCGCAGGATAGGTAATTAGATCACCTATCCATTGCTATATGCCTCATCAACCTTACCCTCGCCCTTAGGGCACCTTTATATAAAAAACTGGGCCAACACAGTCACTTTTTCCTGTTCCCGCCACTTTCATATCTAATATTTTCTAAACTATAAGACCTAGGTCTACAACTATTGTGGGGATCGATAGGTGACTGTGTTGGCTATAAATAAAACACAAAGGAACTATATTTTATTATTTACAGTGTACCTAAATTATGACTAAGACCTAGGAACTAGGAATTTTATATAAAACTATGTTTTTCTATTAACCTATAGGGTTAAGGTTGATGAGACATACATATCCGGATAGGCAATTAAATTACCTATCCATTGATATACGTCTCAACAACCTACCCATCACCGTTAGGCACCTATACGAAATCTAGACCAAAACTGTCGCCTCAGTCGGTTCCCTCCACTTTGACACTGAATAACTATTAAACTATAAGACCTAGGTCTATAACTATTTTGGGAACCGATAGGCTACAGTCTTGGCTATACAATAAAACCCAAGTTATTTAAATTTTATTAAAAACAAATGAGATAAACTATGTTACAAAAATGTAAACACAAAAAACTTACAATGTTGCTTTGTTTACTAATTACAAATATTAAAGAAATAACTATATATGAGTTTACTATATGTTTAAATACATTTCTAAGTATATTTCGGCAAACCTTAATATAATTTAAGCGTTATAAACACCAAAAATCGAAATTGTTGTACATTGTGTGAATATAAAACTACCCACCGAAACTGTGATAATTTTAACATTTTATAAATCAAACTACCGGCACTAAACACGACTTTAAACTATTATACAACATCAATTTAAAACATGAATTATTTACTATATAGACCCTTTAAGGGCTGTTATTTGCGTTTTCTATTGTCCCGCTGGCATCACACACGAGTTTTAAACTATAGTCTTTATCTATTAACACTATATGAACACTTTAACGATTGTCACAACTACACTGTTAATGCACTGTAAGGGCCCGTCGCGAACAGATGTAAACAAATTAATATTTGAATTTACTTGCATACTTTATTTACTAACACTTATTGCTTATGTACAATTATACTCTAAACAAGTTAGACAACAACTTAATATTTAACATTACTTAACTTTATACATACTTGTTTACACATATCTTTCGTCGCTAACAATTGCATTATTGTTTTTTCTTATTTTTTTATACTTTGGAAAATAGCATCACTTGCATTGATGTAGCTTGTTTTCTTTACTATGTTAAAACCTGTAAACTGATACAAGTGGCCACTTATACCAGTATATAGTGTACTTGCTTATACTTATAATAAAGGAAAATTTAAGGATAACATGCTATCTATATAATATAAAAATGAAACCCGTTTTCCGTTGTCACGACATAGCATGAAAACGGCTTGACCGATTTGACTGATTATGATCTTGAAATGTTTGTGGAAGTCCAGGGAAGGTTTAAAAGGTGTAATACATAAATAATAAGTAAAAAAAAAACTCGGGAATTACCTTAATTAATTTACTTTTGACAGAACGAAGTCTGTCCGGGCAGCTAGTTTCCAATAAATCTATCATTAATTGACCTCGTGAGCGCTTCATTGTTGTGACTTCTTACCACTACTTACTCAAGACAAACAAAATCTGGATCGTGCACACATACCAATAATACTCTTAGAATACAGGCTCAGACCGTCACGTTACACATAACATGTATTTACACTGTATTGTAAATTCAACCCAATATTAAAAAAACAGTAACAATGTGAACATGATGCCTGTACTCCCTGAAGGGGAAGGCGTACAAAAATACATGCAAAAAGGTTGATAAAACACAAAGGAAACAATGACATGCTTATTTGTGAGATTACATTTATGAATTTCGATAAAATTATTAAAAATAAAGCTTAGCATAATTCCAAAACTTATAACTGCCTGCAGAACTGCAAAAAGATATTACACAGAGGAATACATGAAAAAAGCTATACAAAATAGAACTTACTGTACTATTATTCACATGAGAAATTATACAAAATAATATGTTCACTACTAACAAATTTATAAAAAACTATATAAAAAAAGTGTTGTCAGAAGGCCAAGCTCCAGTTAGCTGCAGTTATTATTTAGATGTAGTGTTTTGATGACCCCCCGTGCTAGCAAACATCACACACACATACACGGCGCTTAGACAGAAAAGTTGGTATGACCGTGAAAAGAAGTTACTACTAATTGCGCGTCGACTTCGTGGCAAGGCTTTATATACTCTTCCACGAGACCTGGAAAGTGTGTTATAAATAAATAGATTTTGGGTATCTGTAATTGCAATATGGGAAGAAAAAGAGGCTCTAAATCGAGTCGAGTTACATTGTATGAAATGTCTCGAAACAGGAATCTACACAAAGAGGGATTTGCTCACAGGGAGTGTGCTCGCATTACAATGCGAGCACACGTACGGCGTATTTCGCCGTCGTTTGTGCTGGCTTGAACAATAAGAACATCGCCGCTGTTTAAAGCAGCGGCTATCGTTTGTCTGTTGGTCAGTCTTTCTGGAGAAATGGTAAGAATTTACAGGGTTAGCCGGTCTATGAGTAAGTCTAAGTTTAGGAACATTGCCTAGGTGGTGCTGCATAATTTGATCGACTAGCTTCAATCTAAACACTATGTGCAATTTTGTTGTAGCCGTCGAACTCTGCAGCAGCACACGAGCAATAAAAATTGAACAGTTAAGTAATCTTTTAAAGAATATACATTCTATTTAGCTCCTCTTTTTCTTTCCATACGGTATAGCTCCAGCATTTGATCTTAACGATCAACGCCTCCTATACCCATATTATAATCTAATACTACTTGTGGTTTGTACAGTGGTGGACGACCTGGTTTTGCCACCATCTGACCTTGTGAATGGCCGTGGCAGGTACTGATGGTGGCAATCTTACGCTTCTTGTCCTGGAAGGCCAAGACAGAAACATCGCCGGAATGTCGTGCTATAAACTGGCCATCTTTCAACTTAGACAGTGACATGAGTTGAGGCACATTAGTGCGGTCCTAACACAGTCGGTTTTTCGTGTCTTTAAAAATCTGGCCAGTAGAGGGCTGTTAAACCAGTTGCCCATAAAAATAGTGTAACGTAACCCTTGTTAAGGAGAGGACGGATGAGTTGGAAGACAGTAGCTGTGCTTTTCAGCACAGTGGATGGGAGACCGGTGTCATAGGAAGTGCCAGCACCGAGGTACACAAAGAACGACCAAAGGTAGCCCGTGGAGGACTAACAGAGCTCATAGGTCTTCACTCCATACTGGGCAGCCTTGGTATTAATGTACTGGCGAAAGGATAGTTTACCTTTCCACCAAGTCAAGGATTCGTCAATGCAAATATTTTAAGACGGAATGTAGGAAGTTTGGAACCGAGAATTTAAATGGTCGATGATCGGACCTAGTGCAAATAATGGGTCAGTCGGGTTTGTCGGTCTGCTACTATTGTCAACTAAATTAAAAGCGCGGCAAAGATTTTCGTAGCGAAGATGGGTAAACATCTTCCTGATGAAGATGTTAGTCTGTAAAATTGGATTAGTGATAAAGCATGATTTTACGGAGGGCATTCGAATGATGCCGAGCATCATCCTGAAAGAGAAAAGGACAAAAAGTTCATGTATGTTTGTCCTTTTCTCATGTTTTCGGGCACGACAACAGCCCCAGTTTGATGAGGAAGAAATTGTTCCCTCTCACCTTGGAAGCTACCCATGGGTGACCACTCAAAATGATTGGAAGTTCCTTCCGCATCAAAAAAGAACTCGAAGTCATCGTCACCCGCCTCTTCCTCATTCTCTTCTCTTGTTCTCCTTTCTCTACTGAACAGACGCTCTCTCGCAATATGCCTCGCATTCGCTACGTTCATTATTTGCTTACGTAACTCAGGCACATCATCATCATCATCTACAAAAATCTCAACTAATCTTTCTCCTCTTACCCACTGGGGGTCACCGACTGACGCGTGCCCCCCTCGTGAACCACGTCCTCTGGCCCGGACACGCCGTGCTGCACTGCCGCGCTACGCCACGCCGCCGCGCCGTGGTCGCCGGGGCTGCTCTGCCGCCACGTCCTCTACCATCTCTTCCACCTGCTGGAAGAGCTGATGCTCGTTGGCAAGGTGGAAGTTGTCGTCCTCCTCCATGGCGATGGACTCGGCGTCAATCCCCGGGGCAAGGAAGACGACATCGGACCTAAAAAAAATATTTATTACGTACTAGCTGTGACCCGCGCTTACAACCGCGTAAGGAGTCCCCGTTCCTGATTTCTAACTTGTCCTGACAATAACTAACACAATAAAATATAATCATCAAATTTGGTGCAGTCGTTCGAAAGTTATGCGCATTTTTATATTATACTATAGATAAATCACGAAAAATAGGCACAATACTAATGAGAACAAGTATAAAAACTTACGGTTCAAGAACGGGCGGTGAACCTGACCCAGCAGCAGCTGATGTCGAAGCCCGCGGCGGCGAAGATGATGATCTTGACCTATCAAATAAAAGGTTTTATAAATTTATAATTATACTTACAGGAAAGCATTGGTAAAAACATTTTTTTTAATTACTTACGTCATTGGTAGTGAGCGGAATTGGTCGTCGAACACGGAAGATATCGTACCCAGGGGTACTGCAGCCGGCGCCGTGTCGTTCCACTGGAAAATTAGTGAGTTAGGTTAAAATAACTACTTATATAAATATTAGATTCTTGACCACCAACACCCCGTCACGATGCATGCCTGCGGCGATCTGCACAAAATTATAAAATTAAAACATAAACCACAACAAAACTGAACCGTATCCAGACATGCAAACAAACATCCATAACATAACACATCTACATCTCACATACAGAGAGGGGGCCTGTGTCCCGGCAGGGCATAATGCTAAACAAGGAATATCGGTGAATGAAAGTATAGTAGTTTTCATAAGATTACTAGCTGTTGCCCGCGGCTTCGCTCGCGCGTCAAGTTAAGAGTAGTATTATTATAATACCTTGTAACCCCTATTTTACTCGGGAGAGGTTTCCAAAATCGCTAAAATACGTGTTCATTTATTGTACTTATTTTCGTGGGGGATACTTACACACCACGTACTGGCGCCGTTGTAGTACATGCTATGTATCAGAGATGGCGCTGTACGTGAAAATGATTTTCACTTCCTGTTTTTTTCTTGAATTTTTTTTCCTGAATTTTCTTTACTATAAACCTCACGGAGCCCGAGACCTTTCCAACGAATGCAAAACCGTGGAAATCGGTTCGTGCGTTCTGGAGTTATAGCGTCAGGAAGGTAAACCCGACTTATTTTTATATTGTGTACTTATAATATTATGAAAACTATCAAGCTATATTTTTCATGTATATGCAGATTTCGCATTGTGTAGAATTTCTATACAATGAGTGGTTTGCTTTTATACTGGAAATGTGTAGCTTGATTAGTAGCCGTGTGCATATATTTATTATACTACGATATATGGTTCGGCCTCAGAATCTACCTCAGCCTCGGGAGCGATTTCAGTGCACCTCCTCAATGCCACCCTCATCCTCGGAAAAACCCTTGCCCTCATCCAAGTACTCCTCCTCTTCGTAGTCGAGGTCGAATTCCTCGCACTCGTCGTCCTCCAGTAACTGCAAGAAGCGCTCAGGGGCCTCATCCTTTGAAACATTCCACGATGCCATCTAAAAATAACAAAAAAAAAACCTATTTTATGGCAGTGTACCGACGAGTGCCTAAACTGTTGGCACTTGTGGCACTGCGCGGGCCCTTTCTTGCCACGCCATGCGTCTATTTTCACGCCCGGCATACACAGGAGTTCTGTGATTTGGTAAATGCCGGGGGTGAGGTTGGGGGTTTTCTTAAGCGCGGCGTGATAAATACAGCCGGGACGTCCCTGTCGTGCCTTAATGTGGCGTACGAATTCCGGCTCGTATCCCAGCGATTATATCCTCCGGGGAAGTGTCCACAGGCAGCCCCCTTATGGCTACCTTTGGGCTCTTCTCTGCCAGTAGTGAATAGCAGAACCATGCTATTGACTCCTCTTTTTCGAGTGCGTACAGATAGCTCGGTACCTCATTCTCCTCTCTTGTTCTCCTTTCTCTTCTCAACAGACGCTCTCTCGCAACATGCCTCGTATTCGCTACGTTCATTATTTGCTTACGTAACTCCTCAGGCACATCATCATCTACAAAAATCTCAACTAATCTTTCTCCTCTTACCCAAAGTCAGGGATTCGTCAATGCAAATATTTTGGGACGGGATGTAGGAAGTTTGGAACCGAGAATTTAAATGGTCGATGATCGGACCTAGTGCAAATAATGGGTCAGTCGGGTTTGTCGGTCTGCTACTATTGTAACTAAATGAAAAGCGCGGCAAAGATTTTCGTAGCGAAGACTGGTAAACATCTTCCTGATGAAGATGTTGGTCTGTAAAATTGGATTAGTGGTAAAGCATGATTTTACGGAGGGCATTCGAATGATGCCGAGCATCATCCTGAAAGAGAAAAGGACAAAAAGTTCATGTATGTCGGTATCATACCAACTTTGGGCGAAATTCGCGGACGAACTAGCCAGCCATGCGGCATACCAGTTCGTTTCATTCACGATATGGGTCATGATGCCGTCGTCCCAATACTGCCTTAAAGCCCCACACGCGTTTTCGGGCACGACAACAGCCCCAGTTTGATGAGGAAGAAATTGTTCCCTCTCACCTTGGAAGCTACCCATGGGTGACCACTCAAAATGATTGGAAGTTCCTTCCGCATCAAAAATGAACTCGAAGTCATCGTCACCCGCCTCTTCCTCATTCTCCTCTCTTGTTCTCCTTTCTCTACTGAACAGACGCTCTCTCGCAACATGCCTCGCATTCGCTACGTTCATTATTTGCTTACGTAACTCCTCAGGCACATCATCATCATCTACAAAAATCTCAACTAATCTTTCTCCTCTTACCCGCTGGGGGTCACCGACTGACGCGTGGCCCCCTCGTGAGCCACGTCCTCTGGCCCGGACACGCCGTGCTGCACTGCCGCGCTGCGCCACGCCGCCGCGCCGTGGTCGCCGGGGCTGCTCTGCCGCCACGTCCTCTACCATCTCTTCCACCTGCTGGAAGAGCTGATGCTCGTTGGCAAGGTGGAAGTTGTCGTCCTCCTCCATGGCGATGGACTCGGCGTCAATCCCCGGGGCAAGGAAGACGACATCGGACCTAAAAAAAATATTTATTACGTACTAGCTGTGACCCGCGCTTACAACCGCGTAAGGAGTCCCCGTTCCTGATTTCTAACTTGTCCTGACAATAACTAACACAATAAAATATAATCATCAAATTTGGTGCAGTCGTTCGAAAGTTATGCGCATTTTTATATTATACTATAGATAAATCATGAAAAATAGGCACAATACTAATGAGAACAAGTATAAAAACTTACGGTTCAAGAACGGGCGGTGAACCTGACCCAGCAGCAGCTGATGTCGAAGCCCGCGGCGGCGAAGATGATGATCTTGACCTATCAAATAAAAGGTTTTATTTATAATAATACTTGCAGGAAAGCATTGGTAAAAACATTTTTTTAATTTTTACGTCATAGGTAGGGAGCGGAATAGGTCGCCGAACACGGAAGATATCGTACCCAGGGGTACTGCAGCCCGTCTCGTTCCACTGGAAAATTAGGAGTTAGGTTATAATAACTACTTATATAAATATTAGATTCTTGACAACCAACACCCCTTCACGATGCATGCCTGCGGCGATCTGCACAAAATTATAAAATTAAAACATAAACCACAACAAAACTGAACCGTGACCAGACATGCAAACCAATCAAGACATGTAAACAAACATCCATAACATAACACATCTACATCTCACATACAGAGAGGGGGCCTGTGTCCCGGCAGGGCATAATGCTAAAAAAGGAATATCGGTGAATGACAGTATAGTAGTTTTCATAAGATTATTACTACACCCGGTATAACCGTGTGTACTAATAATATTATGAAAACTATCAAGCTATACTTTTCATGTATATGCAGATTTCGCATTGTGTAGAATTTCTATACAATGAGTGGTTTGCTTTTATACTGGAAATGTGTAGCTTGATTAGTAGCCGTGTGCACATAATTATACCACGATATATGGTTCGGCCTCAGAATCTACCTCAGCCTCGGGAGCGATTTCAGTGCACCTCCTCAATGCCACCCTCATCCTCGGAAAAACCCTTGCCCTCATCCAAGTACTCCTCCTCTTCGTAGTCGAGGTCGAATTCCTCGCACTCGTCGTCCTCCAGTAACTGCAAGAAGCGCTCAGGGGCCTCATCCTTTGAAACATTCCACGATGCCATCTAAAAATAACAAAAAAAAACCTATTTTATGGCAGTGTACCGACGAGTGCCTAAACTGTTGGCACTTGTGGCACTGCGCGGGCCCTTTCTTGCCACGCCATGCGTCTTTTTTTACGCCCGGCATACACAGGAGTTCTGTAATTTGGTAAATGCCGGGGGTGAGGTTGGGGGTTTTCTTAAGCGCGGCGTGAAAAATACAGCCGGGACGTCCCTGTCGTGCCTTTATGTGGCGTACGAATTCCGGCTCGTATCCCAGCGATTATATCCTCCGGGGAAGTGTCCACAGGCAACCCCCTTATGGCTACCTTTAGGCTCTTCTCTGCCAGTAGGGAATAGCAGAACCATGCTATTGACTCCTCTTTTTCGAGTGCGTACAGATAGCTCGGTACCTCATTATCCTTTCTTGTTCTCCTTTCTCTACTCAACAGACGCTCTCTCGCAACATGCCTCGCATTCGCTACGTTCATTTTTTGCTTACGTAACTCCTCAGGTACATCATCATCTACAAAAATCTCAACTAATCTTTCTCCTCTCACCCACTGGGGGTCACCAACTGACGCGTGCCCCCCTCGTGAGCCACGTCCTCTGGCCCGGACACGCCGTGCTGCGCCACGCCGCCGCGCCGTGGTCGCCGGGGCTGCTCTGCCGCCACGTCCTCTTCCATCTCTTCCACCTGCTGGAAGAGCGTTTTCTTATTCCCGCCCCGCTCTGTGAACATCACAAGTGTAATAAAAGTTTTTGCTAAATATTAACAAAGTCGGTTTTTCGTGTCTTTAAAAATCTGGCCAGTAGGGGGCTGTTAAACCAGTTGTCCATAAAAAGAGTGTAACCCTTGTTAAGGAGAGGACGGATGAGTTGGAGGACAGTAGATGTGCTTTTCAGCACAGTGGATGGGAGACCGGTGTCATAGGAAGTGCCAGCACCGAGGTACACAAAGAAAGACCAAAGGTAGCCCGTGGAGGACTCACAGAGCTCATAGGTCTTCACTCCATTCTGGGCAGCCTTGGTATTAATGTACTGGCGAAAGGATAGTTTACCTTTCCACAAAGTCAGGGATTCGTCTATGCAAATATTTTGAGACGGAATGTAGAAAGTTTGGAACCGAGAATTTAAATGGTCGATGATCGGACCTAGTGCAAATAATGGGTCAGTCGGGTTTGTCGGTCTGCTACTATTGTCAACTAAATTAAAAGCGCGGCAAAGATTTTCGTAGCGAAGACGGGTAAACATCTTCCTGATTTATTTATTTATTTATTTAAGGTTAACCTACAATTGTTTACACATTACATTTCCTTGTAACTGTCTAAATATACATTTCAGGTGTAACAATTACTTACAGGCTAACACCGCGTGTACAATGAACGGTATTATGTTTATATAAATTTACAATACAAAACAATAATAATTAACATTACATTAGACAATTCAAATAACATGAAAAGCCTCACACAAAACAAAATAAAAAATAACACAACAATAGCGCAACAATGATCAAACAATTAATCTTAATTAAATTAAGGTTAATTAAATTCCTGATGAAGATGTTGGTCTGTAAAATTGGATTAGTGGTAAAGCATGATTTTACGGAGGGCATTCGAATGATCAAATGATGAGAGCATCATCCTGAAAGAGAAAAGGACAAAAAGTTCATGTATGTTGGTATCATACCAACTTTGGGCGAAATTCGCGGACGACCTAGCCAGCCATGCGGCATACCGGTTCGTTTCATTCACGATATGGGTCATGATGCCGTCGTCCCAATACTGCCTTAACGCCCAACACTCGTTTTCGGGCACGACAACAGCCCCAGTTTGATGAGGAAGAAATTGTTCCCTCTCACCTTGGAAGCTACCCATGGGTGACCACTCAAAATGATTGGAAGTTCCTTCCGCATCAAAAAAGAACTCGAAGTCATCGTCACCCGCCTCTTCCTCATTCTCCTCTCTTGTTCTCCTTTCTCTACTGAACAGACGCTCTCTCGCAACATGCCTCGCATTCGCTACGTTCATTATTTGCTTACGTAACTCAGGCACATCATCATCATCTACAAAAATCTCAACTAATCTTTCTCCTCTTACCCACTGGGGTCACCAACTGACGCGTGCCCCCCTCGTGAACCACGTCCTCTGGCCCGGACACGCCGTGCTGCACTGCCGCGCTGCGCCACGCCGCCGCGCCGTGGTCGCCGGGGCTGCTCTGCCGCCACGTCCTCTACCATCTCTTCCACCTGCTGGAAGAGCTGATGCTCGTTGGCAAGGTGGAAGTTGTCGTCCTCCTCCATGGCGATAGACTCGGCGTCAATCCCCGGGGCAAGGAAGACGACATTGAACCTAAAAAAAAATATTTATTACGTACTAGCTGTGACCCGCGCTTACAACCGCGTAAGGAGTCCCCGTTCCTGATTTCTAACTTGTCCTGACAATAACTAACACAATAAAATATAATCATCAAATTTGGTGCAGTCGTTCGAAAGTTATGCGCATTTTTATATTATACTATAGATAAATCACGAAAAATAGGCACAATACTAATGAGAACAAGTATAAAAACTTACGGTTCAAGAACGGGCGGTGAACCTGACCCAGCAGCAGCTGATGTCGAAGCCCGCGGCGGCGAAGATGATGATCTTGACCTATCAAATAAAAGGTTTTATAAATTTATAATTATACTTACAGGAAAGCATTGGTAAAAACTTTTTTAATTACTTACGTCATTGGTAGTGGGCGGAATTGGTCGTTGAACACGGAAGATATCGTACCCAGGGGTACTGCAGCCGGCGCCGTGTCGTTCCACTGGAAAATTAGTGAGTTAGGTTAAAATAACTACTAATGTAAATATTAGATTCTTGACCACCAACACCCCTTCACGATGCATGCCTGCGGCGATCTGCACAAAATTATAAAATTAAAACATAAACCACAACAAAACTGAACCGTATCCAGACATGCAAACAAACATCCATAACATAACACATCTACATCTCACATACAGAGAGGGGGCCTGTCTCCCGGCAGTGGCATAATGCTAAAAAAGGAATATCGGTGAATGACAGTATAGTAGTTTTCCATAAGATTATTACTACACCCGGTATAACCGTGTGTACTAATAATATTATGAAAACTATCAAGCTATACTTTTCATGTATATGCAGTGTTGCCAACCCCAGCATAGAGTAAAACTGCAGATAGGCTTGAAAAAAACTGTAGAAAACTGTAAACATCAAATCAAAAAACAGTAAATCTACATCTTTATCTTTTTATTATTTTGTATTATTTAATGATAGTAATAAATTGAAAACATTATAGGGAGAGAATTAAAAACAATGAAAATCATGTATTGAACCAAGTTTTATTCAAATTAAATGTCAAGTCTTAAAGATCAAATAAAATTAGTTAGGTATATATGTAGGTATATTTAAAAAATAGTGTTTAAGATAATTCAACACTTCAGAAAATGTGACTTGCAAAGGAATGTTGCCTTAAAAAGATTTAAAAATTATAGCTATCCGTAGTAGATAGTATAACTAGCTAGCTAGGTAGCTAAAGTTACAATCTCATTTTCAATTTGTAGATCTTCTTGATTTTCCTTTTCATCCTTATTTTGGTTGAAATCGTACATATTTTTATTGTATACGTAGAAATAGATGACGCTAGCATCTTAAATAAAAAAACTGTAGATTTCGAAGCCTAAACTAAAAACTGAGAGAATTTCTGAAAAACTGTAGATCTACAGTTAAAACTGTAGGGCTGGTAACACTGTGTATATGCAGATTTCGCATTGTGTAGAATTTCTATACAATGAGTGGTTTGCTTTTATACTGGAAATGTGTAGCTTGATTAGTAGCCGTGTGCACATATTATACCACGATATATGGTTCGGCCTCAGAATCTACCTCAGCCTCGGGAGCGATTTCAGTGCACCTCCTCAATGCCACCCTCATCCTCGGAAAAACCCTTGCCCTCATCCAAGTACTCCTCCTCTTCGTAGTCGAGGTCGAATTCCTCGCACTCGTCGTCCTCCAGTAACTGCAAGAAGCGCTCAGGGGCCTCATCCTTTGAAACATTCCACGATGCCATCTAAAAATAACAAAAAAAAAACCTATTTTATGGCAGTGTACCGACGAGTGCCTAAACTGTTGGCACTTGTGGCACTGCGCGGGCCCTTTCTTGCCACGCCATGCGTCTATTTTCACGCCCGGCATACACAGGAGTTCTGTGATTTGGTAAATGCCGGGGGTGAGGTTGGGGGTTTTCTTAAGCGCGGCGTGATAAATACAGCCGGGACGTCCCTGTCGTGCCTTAATGTGGCGTACGAATTCCGGCTCGTATCCCAGCGATTATATCCTCCGGGGAAGTGTCCACAGGCAGCCCCCTTATGGCTACCTTTGGGCTCTTCTCTGCCAGTAGTGAATAGCAGAACCATGCTATTGACTCCTCTTTTTCGAGTGCGTACAGATAGCTCGGTACCTCATTCTCCTCTCTTGTTCTCCTTTCTCTTCTCAACAGACGCTCTCTCGCAACATGCCTCGTATTCGCTACGTTCATTATTTGCTTACGTAACTCCTCAGGCACATCATCATCTACAAAAATCTCAACTAATCTTTCTCCTCTTACCCAAAGTCAGGGATTCGTCAATGCAAATATTTTGGGACGGGATGTAGGAAGTTTGGAACCGAGAATTTAAATGGTCGATGATCGGACCTAGTGCAAATAATGGGTCAGTCGGGTTTGTCGGTCTGCTACTATTGTAACTAAATGAAAAGCGCGGCAAAGATTTTCGTAGCGAAGACTGGTAAACATCTTCCTGATGAAGATGTTGGTCTGTAAAATTGGATTAGTGGTAAAGCATGATTTTACGGAGGGCATTCGAATGATGCCGAGCATCATCCTGAAAGAGAAAAGGACAAAAAGTTCATGTATGTCGGTATCATACCAACTTTGGGCGAAATTCGCGGACGAACTAGCCAGCCATGCGGCATACCAGTTCGTTTCATTCACGATATGGGTCATGATGCCGTCGTCCCAATACTGCCTTAAAGCCCCACACGCGTTTTCGGGCACGACAACAGCCCCAGTTTGATGAGGAAGAAATTGTTCCCTCTCACCTTGGAAGCTACCCATGGGTGACCACTCAAAATGATTGGAAGTTCCTTCCGCATCAAAAATGAACTCGAAGTCATCGTCACCCGCCTCTTCCTCATTCTCCTCTCTTGTTCTCCTTTCTCTACTGAACAGACGCTCTCTCGCAACATGCCTCGCATTCGCTACGTTCATTATTTGCTTACGTAACTCCTCAGGCACATCATCATCATCTACAAAAATCTCAACTAATCTTTCTCCTCTTACCCGCTGGGGGTCACCGACTGACGCGTGGCCCCCTCGTGAGCCACGTCCTCTGGCCCGGACACGCCGTGCTGCACTGCCGCGCTGCGCCACGCCGCCGCGCCGTGGTCGCCGGGGCTGCTCTGCCGCCACGTCCTCTACCATCTCTTCCACCTGCTGGAAGAGCTGATGCTCGTTGGCAAGGTGGAAGTTGTCGTCCTCCTCCATGGCGATGGACTCGGCGTCAATCCCCGGGGCAAGGAAGACGACATCGGACCTAAAAAAAATATTTATTACGTACTAGCTGTGACCCGCGCTTACAACCGCGTAAGGAGTCCCCGTTCCTGATTTCTAACTTGTCCTGACAATAACTACACGACGTCCCTGTCGTGCCTTAATGTGGCGTACGAATTTCGGCTCGTATCCCAGCGATTATATCTTCCGAGGAAGTGTCCACAGGCAACCCCCTTATGGCTACCTTTAGGCTCTTCTCTGCCAGTAGGGAATAGCAGAACCATGCTATTGACTCCTCTTTTTCGAGTGCGTACAGATAGCTCGGTACGGCTCGGTATTCATCGTCTGACTGAGGGGTGAATCGAATCCCCTGCCCGTACGGATGCGCGTTGGGTGCACGGCCTAACCGGTCGCGCAACGCTTTGAAGTGTCTTGCTCATTGTGCCAGTTTCTCTACTACAATGGGTGGAGACCGAGGCCACCTGACCTTCCCCGGGGCTTGCAGCATCACCAGAGGAGTTGGTTGTGCGCTGGTTATTTACATTTTACTACTAATAATATTAGCGGAGGCTGCCTTGTAGTGTGTGACGCATCGCCCTCACATATAAATGTATCCTAGTTATTAAGTTATTCATTATTATACGATAATCATTACGCTAAACACGTCTCTCAATTGAAACCCGAACCTCCCACATTGCATGGCGACCCTGCCAGTGCTGCCTTTGGCAGTACTGAGCTTGTGGTTTTAATAAATAAGAATAAAATAAAAGGAAGTTCGTTGATGAGCTATTCCTGAGCCAACGAAAGATAATTTTATCGGCGTGATGGTGATTATGGTGTGACGCGTGCTGTGTGGACGGCAATTTGTCGCAGCCGGGAGCCATGAGGAGCCAAGGAGCTGGTGCTTGTGCTGGTGCAGAGGCACATAAGACAAAGATGCTGCCAGAAAACTTAAGTGATTTTAGACGAGTGGTACGGTGACAGAAGTTATGTGAGGTGACGATTTTTTTTTTATTTTACATTGCCGCGGACAATTTTTTTTGTGCACGTTAGATATCTAGATAAATATAAAGTATAATAAGATAAAGTAGACATAATATATTGTAATATGAAGTTTTAATATCTACTTTCTCAAAAAAAAAAAAAAAAAACTATAGAATATAAATAATACTTGTCTTATGCTATATGCCTGTTGACAATGAACAAATAATAATTATTATTGTATAACTTTCAGGAAATATTTTTCTGAGAAAAAATTGTTTTGTTTTGTCAAATACATTAAATTTTAATGATAAGCAGTATGTTTCGCGGGTTCGCGGATTAATATTTTTCGTTGTATCTTAACGTTTGTAACTTAAATTCTTCGTTATGTATCGTTGTAAAGTTTAAAAAAAAAAAAAAACATTTTTGTTGGATTCGTTTTGGTATGTATTAAAAAAAAAAAAATCAAAACACACGTAGTCCTAATTGATTTATTGGAAAATATAAATTTTATACTGTATCTAAGTATCTATAATTAATTCACTCAAATACAATATGTGAATTAATTGACTGGTAATTTATTTCATTTAACACATTTTAGCATGCGTATTGTACTAAGTGTGTAAGTAGATTTATAAATCCTTTTAAATAAATTATCTCGAACAATTTTTTGGATTGTTTTTAAAACTGTATACTTACATTCCATTGTTATGTTGCAATAAGTGTCCTATGTACAGACAAGTAATCTGACCCGTAGCGCATACTATAGAAACACCCGGTTTCACTTCTACATTTTTATAGCAAACTATATAATTGTATTATTTAAGACCATTAGATTCAATTTGTAATCTTTTAATAAAAATATGGAAAATTATGGACAATACGACTAATACTTGGTCAATATACATAATTTTTATAATATACACAACTTATACTAAACTATATTAATTATACTAAACTAAACTAAAAACTTATAAGATAAATAATGGATTACAAAATAAAGGCTGGTAATTATTCTGACTTTTTCAGTAGTTTCTGCGTTGCAGTTTATATTAGTTTATTTATATAATAATTGTAATTTTTTTTTTTTTGCGTTATTAATTGATTGATAATTATATTGTTATTTGCTATACCTACATTTTAATGAACCTAGGTATTCTTCATTATATAAACAAGAAATGTAATTGATTTAACTACACACTGTATAAAAGGTATTGTTTTAAAATCAAACAACGGTTTCAAATTTATTAGAAAGGAATGCATGAGAACGTAATGCAATAGGAATGAGATACTTACGTCATCCTCATCAGCAACTTATGTGAACATTGAAAGTAATGAAATTATACACCTAATCATGTGAATATTGAATGTAATAAGGAGTTATAATTAAACTTTGTGGACCATATTGATTGGAATACTGTATTAAGATGATTTGAATTACGTTGTGATGGAGTATTGGATTGATTTAGCTATGAGTTATTCGAACGATATTAAAAATGTTTTGTTATCTTTAAGATGCAATTACGTATCGTTCGTTAATATGAAGGATATTGGACAGATGTAGATATATTATGTGATAATATGATAGGTAGTGAGATATAGGTATGAGTATTTTAGTTTGATTGATATGAATGTTAGAAATGTTAAAGGTAGATGGAAATAATTTAGGAAATATGTTTTTGACAGGAACTTGGCTTGATCACCCAAAGGCGATGTTTAATTCGTATGGACTAATTATTAGGTATTTGGATTTGTTGAAGTGATGTAAATATATGTTTTGATTTTGCATGACGTTTTGTTATGAGAAGAGAGTGAGAGTAGGTACACATAAATGATAATAAAAGGGTTCTGTTCCTTCAGTTTGATCATGGTGCAAACGAGATTTCTCTGTGAAAATTGTTGGAGGTCAAAGTAGCCTTAAATGAAAGACCCTAGTAAATAAAGTATGAAAGTCGACTATAAAATAATGATAAAAGAATGTCCGGCCGGACCAGTATGATATAAAATAAAATGTACCTACCTAAATACTATGAATTAAGAGAGAGTAATAGAAAGGTAATTTGAAAGAATATACCTACAGGGGTAAAGATGTATGTAAATGAAATGCCATAGATATGATTGATGTTTTAAGTGATAGTATATGAATAAACTGTAATAAATAACTATGTATTATAATCAGTTTACGTAGGTACCTACATAAACAAAAGTAAAAAACGTAAGGAAAGGAAAATATTGTGAAAGTGGAGTTCCTAAACTTAAGTAAAAGATATGTCATATCAATACTTTGCATTTGGTGAAAAGGATATCGTGAGATTGACATAATCAATTGTAAAAATAACATTCTATGACAAATTAGAGAATGAATGTCTTTGTTATTTCAGAATAATAATCTTTATGTCGACTTTGAATAATGTTGTTCAATTTGATGATAAATTTATTGTGTAATTAATATTTTGTGTGGAACTAATTTGGATTATATTAATAAAAAAAAACATTTTAATTCTAAAATAAACATTATTTTACGCATGTATTAAATTCTATTGTCAACAGGGCATTAAACTTATATTCTTTTTGGGAAATTTTAATTGTAGTGTAACCGAGAGGTACAATCTTAAAAAAAAAAAAAACTATTTTAATGTATCTTTTTTTTTTTCAATTAAAAGGGGGGAGGTGTAGTGTGTGACGCATCGCCCTCACATATAAATGTATCCTAGTTATTAAGTTATTCATTATTATACGATAATCATTACGCTAAACACGTCTCTCAATTGAAACCCGAACCTCCCACATTGCAGCCTTACCTGCAATATGTGGAATGGGTGGCGAGGTGCTCCTTGCGGCTTCCGCGAAGGTGGTGGGCAGGGGGGCAGGTAGGTGCGTCGTTGTCGCTTTGTACGCGGACTCGACGTTGTGGACGGGGCGCAGAGATGCAGGGGCGCTTCGCCTCCTCGGCATCATCCTCGTCGGGACTGCGTTGACGTCTCTGCGCAACTCTGCCGGACGTCAACGTCGTACGTGTCGGACTCGAATCCAAAGTCGACTTGCGTGAGGTCGAGAACGGGTAGGTCCGGCAGAGAGGCGGTCTTATTTGGAGGCGCTTGTGTCTTCTTCTTAATAATGTTAGGCCGCGGTACAGCGTCGCTTGTGATGCTGTTTATACTGGTCGCGGATGATGCCAGGGAAGAGTTAGAGCTCGCCGCCGATCCCACGAGCGATCGGGAGGCCGGCGAGCACGGCGCGGGAGAGGCGACGCTCGCAGCCTGCCTGAGCACAAATCAGGGTTGTCTCAAGTTAACAATATTTATTTAAATTAATTTTAATAATTTAATTAATTTTAATCTAAAATAAAAATAAAAAAGTATAATAAAAAAAATCGTATTTATTTTTGATCAACATTACTTATTAGTTATTATTTAATAATAATTTTTGTAATATTCATATTTAAATTTGAGTTATGGGCCCAGAGAGTCCGATTAGTTAAAGTCAGTGAATAAAAGTCAGTAAACATATACATATAACCTCAACCGCGAAACGTGCTCAGTCTCACGAAGAAACTTTGGTTTTCCGATATAAAGCTAAACATGTCATTGTCAAATAACTCACTCGCATTAATTGAAAAATTAACAGGCCGTGATAATTACGCGACGTGGCGTTTTGCAGTCAAAACATACTTGGAGCATGAAGAACTATGGGACTGCGTTGAACCAAATAATCCAAGTACACCAATTGACAAAAAGCGTGACACCAAAGCCAGATCTAAGATAATTCTTCTTGTGGATGCTGTGAATTATATCCATATTCAAGAATCAAGCACTGAAAAAGAGGTTTGGGATAACTTATCCCATGCGTTTGACGATTGAGGACTGACACGCCGGGTTGGCCTACTGCGTGACTTATGCAATAGGTACTACATTAGCAGGATGTTCAAATGTGGAGGAATACGTCAGCAAGATTATAACAACAGCACATAAACTGTGGAACATTGGCTTTCATGTAGACGACGAGTGGCTTGGTACTATTGTTATATTATAACCTACCATAAAGTTACCAAGCCAATGATTATAGCAATAGAAAGTTCAGGTATGAAGATTAGCTCTGACTCAATTAAAGCTAAAATTCTACAAGATGTGAAACAAACTGAAAGTGATTCAAGAGCCTTCGCTTCAAGTCAGAAGTTTCATAATAAAAACAAAAGTTTTATAAAGGGCCCTCGCTGTTATGTTTGCAATAAGTATGGTCATAAAAGTCCTGACTGCAAATCAAAACCTAATAAGAATCAGAATAATAAAGAAAGTAAACAGAATCAGTCATCGTATGCTGCTGTATTTATTGCTTCTTCTGGTTACTCTGATGACTGGTATATTGATTCTGGCGCCTCAGTACACATGACCAAAGACAAAAATTTATTTATACACTCGGCGTCACAAAAATCGCACCTCTTGGAAAATAAGTTTAAAATATGTCCCGCCAGTAACGAATACATTAAACCCAATTAATATTGGTATCAAATGAAAGTATGTTTAACGACCATTAAATTAACAACAGTTAGAATTCCTAAACACAACAGATCTCATTAGCACGTAACGTTAAAAAAAATGTGGTCAAAATACGCATTGCAACGGCCACTAATTGCACCTCCCTACAAGGGTATAAAACGGGCGACCCGGGTTAAATGTGGGTCCTACAGAACCGATCTTTCAGGGTGGCGGTCGAAGATAGCTTTTCTGACGCGCGCACCATTGCAGCGGGGGTACCCCAGGGGAGCTGTATCTCGCCTGTGCTCTACTCAACATACACCGACGATATTCCCGCCACGCACGACTCCAAGCTTGCGCTGTACGCCGACGACGCCGCGTACATCAGTACATCGCTCACGGCAACACACGCGGCCGTCAAGATGCAGCGCACGCTCGACGCACTCCCCGACTGGCTCCGCAAGTGGAGATTGTCGGTCAACGTGGGAAAGACACAGGCGATCGTCATAACCAAGCGCAAAACCGGATTCCCGCCACCCTTGACTCCACAAGGGGCCGCCATCGAGTGGACACGTACTGTTAAGTACCTCGGCGTTACGCTCGATCAGCGGCTCACCATGCGCGCGCACGTCCGCAACACACAACTCCACCCGCTGCTCTCATCGCATCTGCCGCTTCGGATCAAGCTGGGAATATACAAGTCATACATCCGGCCCGTGCTGACCTACGCCGCCCCAGCTTGGTTCGCCCTCACGTGCGAAACACACATTGCCAAGCTCCGCGCGCAGCAGAACCTAGTGCTGCGCACCATCACCGCTGCCCCCCGCTACCTGAGGAACTCCGTACTGCAGAGGGACCTGCGTATGGAGAGCATCGACGAGTTCGTCAAGCGCCTGGCGTCGAACATGTTCGAGCGCGCGGACGCGTTTAGCTGGGACCACGTCCGCGACATCGCGCCGTGGCACGCGCGCCCATCCGACGCCAGGCGTTACCCGCGCGACCTGCTTGCGGACATTGCCGCACCCTCGACCGGACGCCGAGTAGGTTGCAACCACACTACACGCGACCTACTCACCCAAATATCACTCTCCACACACCACACGCATCCGCCGCGCACGCTGTCACCTAGGTTTAGGCACAGCGCGCCCCGGCCTACACAAACATTACTACGCACTCGCCAAAACTCACACGTTAGCTATGTGTCGCGGGCGGGCGCACATAGCGACACGTACCCACAGGGTGACGTCACACACACCAAACAAGTCACCCCGACTCACACATGCGTCCCTGCCTCGCGTTGCGCAACGGGCTAGACCCGGAAACGTAGCGAGACAGGGACTATACTTACCTTAGGCGAGCGCCGAACAAAGCCGCCGTCCGGCCGCCGATCGACCTCCGCCGGGCCTCCCCCAGGTAACTGGGGGTCGCACCTGGCTGGGGCGTTGATCGCACGGTCGGCGTGAAGCACTTCGGGCGCTCCTAACGGCACACCTCACCAACACAATATGGGTAGGCTTAGCGTTCACCCGCCCCACATGCTCTGCGCGCACACGCGCATCACACCCCGTACCGCGGTACGGCAAAGGGGGCCTGGCCCCCAACCCAACGACCGGTCCGCATGTTGCGGACTGAGCCGATCGGCCTCAGCCAGGGGGTATACGCTCCGACGCTGACTCCTCACGCCCCTTGAGGGGCGGTGGGCTGACCCCGTAGCTAATGTGGGTCATTCGCTATTCAACCTTTGAAGTGAACACACGTGAACAGCTACAGCAAGAAAAATACCACAGAAGATGGATACCACTGCAGATGAAGCCGCTCAAGTCATTGCACTACTGCAATCAGGGATGCGGCAAAGTGATGTTGCTCGGCAACTGAACTTGAGTCGTTTTGCCGTCCGACGAGTGTTCCAACGCTTCCAAGAGACTGGTGGCCATATCCGAAGACGTGGATCTGGAAGACAACGGTGCACATCCGAAAGAGACGATCGCTTCATTGTTTCGACGTATTTACGTAATCGGTTCTCCAATGCTGTTGAGCTGCACCAACAACTGCGATCAGCTCGCAGAACTTCTGTAAGCGTCTCCACGATTAGAAGAAGAATGCGGGAGAAGAAAATTGCAGCTCATAGGGCTGCTACAGGGCCAAAATTGACTGCACAGCATAGGAGAGACCGGTTGCAATTTGCCCGTGACCATGTGGATTGGACAATAGACCAATGGAGGGCTGTGCTCTTCTCGGATGAGACGAGGGTGTGTCTTTTCTGCAACGACAGGCGCCGAAGAGTGGAATGGAGGCAAGGGGAACGATTCGCACAAGCCTGTATTCAAGATACAGTGGAATAAGGGGGTGGCTCGTGCATGTTCTGGGGCGGCATGTCAATCGACGGTAAAACGAACCTTGTGTGTGTTTCTCGGACTGGAAGTGCTCGCGGGCAAGGGTCGCTGACTGCTGCTCGGTACATAACAGAGATCTTAGAGGAGGTTGTCCCTTATGCGGGTTTTGTTGGCAGTGGGTTCACGTTAATGCACGATAACGCCCGCTGTCACACCGCTTTAATTGTAAGAGACTACCTGCAAGAAGTTGGAATCCCTGTTATGCGCTGGCCGGCGCGAAGTCCAGACCTGAACCCTAATGAGCACCTTTGGGATGAACTGAAACGGCGAGTACGGGGCACGTGATCCTGCCCCTACCACTCTCCAAGACCTCCAAGACGCCGTCGTTGCAGAATGGGACAACATTCCTCAAAAGACTCTTGTCACATTAATTAGATCCATGAGAGAACGCATGGAAGCAGTCATCAGGGCTGGGGGGGTAACACTAGGTTTTAATAGATGGCGTTGTTCATTCGTATACCGGTATTTGTCCAAGTAAGGTTAGTACACAACTGCTCATCACGTTCACGTAACTTAAGATTTAAAGTTTATCGTCGAACTCCTTGGTTATCTTGCATTGTTGCTTTGCTTAAACTGTTGCTCTGATTTAACTGATTTCTATGTAAATCATTATTAAGTATTCACATTAGTATCTATCTTTTTCTTTGTGTCTAAATTTTAGTTATTAAGTCTATGTTATATTTTAAAATACTTTTTGTTGTTTTCCGATTTAATTTAATATTTAGAAGTTGTAAGATTTATGTTTTATTTGTCTGCCCTTAGTCTGTAAATACACACATCAAAAGTGTCTAGGGATCAACATATATTTTTGCAATAACTTTTCTCCTGATTGATATTAATTAAAATTTTCTTTAAGGATTCATCGAATAAAGTGTTTTCGTTTGTCACAGTAACGATAAACCAAGTCACCTTTGCATTAATAAAGAAATTTGCCATTTTCCTAATAAAGGGATTTTTGACATTTGAACCACTAACACAAAAGTTCGAAAAAAAGACTGAAATAACAGTTTTCTTTAAAAATTTATTGGGTAACTTAAACAATTAATAATCCGTGTTTCTACCGCGAACACTAACAACACAAGAACATCGGTTTGGCATACTCAAAATGAGTTCATCCAAATCACGCTGTGGAATGGCCGCCCATGTTCGTTGCAACAACAAAAAAAGGTCTTCTTGCGACTGGATACCCTCCATATTCGGCAGAGCTCTTCTCTGTAGCATATCCCATGCATGCTCAATCGGGTTCAAGTCTGGCGACTGAGCAGGCCAGGGCAGGACATTGATGTTAGCTGCGGCGAGAGTCTATCTTACAACTCTTGCGGTGTGCGGTCGTGCATTATCATGCATTAACTGAAATAAGGGACCGATTTGCACTTGTAGAGGAACGATGACGTCTGATACAATCGTCTCAGCATAAATTTGAGCGTTGAGGTTGCTTCTGATCCAAATCAACTCAGTTCTTCCGCCGATCCAAATACCCGCCCATACCATGATGGTTCCACCACTATAAGGATGGACTTCCTGGCAGGATTTTTATCGCTGTTGGCGTCCAGGGGTTCTCCAGTGTCGTATACGTCTTGTATCCGGTCTCATACCAAAACGAGACTCATCAGAAAAGCACACGAAACGCCATTGTTCTTCTGCCCAATTTCTGTGTTCAAGAGCCCATTGATATCGAATCCTACGATTGTGCATTGCTATAGGTGGTACCCGTAGCGGTCTTCGGGAATGAAGGTTCACTTCATGCAAGCGGTTTCTGACTGTTTGGTCGCTAATTA
The DNA here is from genome assembly GCA_950381575.1 of Plusia festucae. Lineage (NCBI taxonomy): Eukaryota > Metazoa > Arthropoda > Insecta > Lepidoptera > Noctuidae > Plusia > Plusia festucae. Next base: position 4,365,816 of record OX494457.1, read on the forward strand.
AGTTCCCTGAAGAGTGATGAAGCCTCACGGCTAACATCATGGCGGTTATTGTTGGAGCTCTTCGAGTTAAGATTTGAATGTATCGGTCTTGTCTCCGTGTGGTGCAGCGATACCGTCCTCCATGGCGCTCAGCCACGGTACCAGTGCTTCGGTAACGTGTCCAAAGTCGACTGATAACACTCTGACTTGTATTCAGAGCTAAAGCCACAGTACGTTGCCGGGAACCAGCTTCTATCATTCCCACGGCTCTGAGCATTTCTTCCCTGCTTAAATGACGTCGCCGCTCCATAATAACGTTGGTTTTAATCAGTAGTAGGGAAACAGTAGCACTAATAATGTCTTCAATGCGTTGTATGTTTTTATAGGGAAAATATTGACAGCTGATTTTCATCTTTTACTCGAATTTGATTCACAGTTCCTGATTCGAATTATGAAATGCACCAAAAAGGATCCATATAAATTTATAAAATCATAAATTTATTACAAAGCCACATCTCAATCTCAAGAAATCCGCATAAAAATGCTTGATCCCTAGACACTTTTGATGTGTGTATATAGTTATTTAGGTATCGTAATTATATTGCTTGGCACCGACTCCAAAAATTTGTTAAATTTTATTATAGGTTAATCGTAGGTTGTGTTAGGTTTATTACTAGAGGTAGGTTACAGTATTATTTTTATCTTTTTAGTGCTTTTAAGGTTTTGTGAAGAGGGTTTTTTTTTTGCAAAAAAAAATTTTATTTGTTAGTTTTTAGTGCCATTTTTAATCCTGCACAAAATATGGGTAGGCCAGGTAAAGATGCTTCTCGTATGAGAAAGCGGCGTAAAAATAAAAAAATAAAAACGCTTAAAACAAATTAGGGACAGAAATTCTCAACGCATTTCGAATGAGAGCCCCGACCAGCGCGAAAACAGACTTTCAAAGCAGAGGACCTATACGTTACGTAGGTTGAATAAGGAAAGTCAAGAAGAAAAGAATCGTCGTCTTAGTTTGAATCGTACTCGATTGGCCACTGAAAGCCTAGAAGATTACGACCATCGTATATCTTTAATTCGCAATCGATTAACTAACGAGAGTCAAGAAGATTACGATCACCGTCTGTCTTAAATACATACTCGATTGGCTAATGAAAGTCAAGAAGATTACGACCATCGTCTTTCTTTAATACACGCTCGACTAGCCAATGAAACTGAAGAGGAACGGTCACAACCATTGAGTAGCCTACGTATTCGTTCTAGTCAGAGGCTGCTTAATGAAACGGCAGATTTTCGAAGGTTCCCCTCGACTTCTCTGGGATGCCATCATCAGATATTGATTTCCTTATCAAGGAATCATTTGTGAAGTAATTGCCCATAAGATTTTCGAAAGTTCCCCTCGACTCCTCTGGGATGCCATCATCAGATCCTGGTTTCCTTATCATGGGACTATTTAAAAATCATTTTCACTAGTTGCCCATACGATTTTCGAAAGTTCCCCTCGACTTCTCTGGGATGCCATCATCAGATCCTGGTTTCCTTATCATGGGACTATTTGGAAAGTATGCCCTTTCCAACAAAAAAATCATTTTCACTAGTTACCCATACGATTTTCGAAAGTTCCCCTCGACTTCTCTGGGATGCCATCATTAGATCCTGGTTTCCTTAACATGGGACCATTGGGAAGTATACCCTATCCAACAAAAAAATCATTTTCAAATCGGTTGGCAAGCGACGGAGTTATGCCCGAACAAACATAAAAAAAATTACAAACATCCGAATTGAGAACCTCCTCCTTTTTTTGAAGTCGGTTAAAAACAATTAAAGTTGCAAATAACAAATCATTACCTGTTGAAAGCTCTGGAAAAATAAGTTTATGTGTCCATAATGAGAGGTCAACAAAATGAAATATTGTTTACAAATGTACTCTATGTGCCTGAACTAGCTACAAACCTGCTGTCAGTTAGCCAAATAATTAGGAATGGTGGCCAAGTGAAGTTTAATAAGAATGGCTGTGTTATATTAAACCAAAACAATATCATAAGCTTGATAAATTATATGTATCGCATGAACATGCCTGCAGCACATGCATGCATATCAGATGTTATTGAGCAGGATACTAGAGGATGAGCCATCTAAATTTACAAAGCTTGAACAAATTGACTGAGAATACTGCTGATTTAAAGCTTGTTACACATGCAAGTAATGTGAAGTGTATAACGTGTCAGGAAGGGAAACAAACACGTTTACCATTTAAAAGTCAAGGATCTCAGAGTAAAGATCTACTTGAATTGATTCACTCTGACATTTGTGGACCGATGGAAACTCAGTCATTCGGCAAAGCAAGATATTTTGTGACATTTTTAGATGATCACTCAAAGAAGATATTTGTGTATGTGATGCATAACAAATCAGAAGCCCTAGAAAAATTTATTGAATTTAAAAGGTTGGTTGAGAATCAGTTTAACCGTACAATTAAAATTCTCAGAACTGACAATGGATTTGAATATGTCAACATAATTTTTTCAAACTTTCCCAAAGATGCTGGAATTATACATCAAACAACCACACCCTACATGGTAGCAGAGCGTGGTTCTTGTTCCGACTGTAACAATCCTTTCTGGTGAAGACTCTATGCTTTCATCTGGGATGTACTCACTGTCTGACTGTGAATTACTTTCAATTACACTGTTGAATGAGTCATCACTTGAAATTACTTCACAATCCTTGTTTTGAATACTGCATTCATTTGTAGTCAATTCAATGGGGACATAGTCTCTCTTGACTGTTGACTCTAGAAATATAGCATCTCTAATTTTAATAGATTTTCTTAAGTTAGGTAATAAAAATAGATACCCTTTTGTGTTCTCGCAGTATCCAACAAAAATCTTTTTTTTGTGATTTTGAATCCAATTTCTTTCTTTTCTCTTTTGGCAAGTGAACCATTGCCTCACATCCAAATATCTTCATATGGCTGACCTTGGGTTTGTGTCCAGTCCACATCTCTTCGGGTGTTTTATAAAACAGAGATTTTGTCGGAGAGCGGTTGATGATGTAAGCAGCTGTGAGAATGGCTTCAGCCCAATAGACTTTAGGAAGGTTGGCATCAACATCATACATTTTGCTCTTTCTATCAAGGTCCTGTTCATTCGTTCGGCGGTGCCGTTTTGTTCTGGAGTGTAGTGATGCAGACTTTGCTAATGACCCTAGCACGAGACGTTCGGTCACTGGATATATTTTTATTAAATATAAGCAGTAACATGGGCCTGTCGGAGACAACAGACAGTGGCTCTATCAACCACTGAAGCCGAATTTATGGCAGCCTGTGCTGCTACAAAAGAAGTTTTATGGATTAAACAGTTGCTATCTGATATTGGTGAATTTCATCAAAAATCTGTATGTTTAAATTTAGACAATCAAAGTGCCATCAGTGTAATTAAAAATACTAACTTTCATAAAAGATGCAAACATAATTATAGACATTAAATTTCATTTTATTAAAGAAAAATACTATGATAAGATTATTGAATTAAACTATGTGTGCAGTGATGAACAATATGCTGATATTTTTACTAAACCTCTGTGTAAAATTAAATTGTTATTTGAGAGATAAAATTGGAGTTAAATCTAGTGATGTATGTACTTGGTTATTACTAACAGTAAGTTATTGTTTCAGAGATGCCTTAATTTTTTTTATTTTTCAATGTTTAAAATTAATTATTTTTATGAAGGCTTAAATTTAGGAGGAGTGTTGTAATATTCATTGTTGGGTCAAGTAATTGTTTTATTAAAAACCCATCAATAATGTTAACGCATATAGTGCGGCCGACGCGCCTGCGCATTTTACGGACTTTTACCATGTGCTGGCGACGCATAGGCGCGTCCATACAATTTTAGTTAATTCACATACCTTTCCTCGAGTGCGGCGCGCCGCGCCTGTGCGTTCATTGGGTATTCTATTGTTTCGAAAAAATCGTAAAGAAGGGTCGGTAAGGGTCTCTACACACTAGTTATTTCGATTGTTACATACGATGTTCGGTTACAAGTAGGTAATATGTTGCGAGTGTCAAGGTGGAATAATACCTATATACGTTCTTGGTGTACCTACCTATCACAACTCGCGTATCAAGTCGTGTCTATACGTAGCTAATTATTGACATTGATTTGTGAGCGTGCAATAAAAAAAATAAACTAATTTAAAAATATAATTATTATTTTTTTGTTTTTTTACCCACGCCTTTCCCTTTCGGCGTGGGTAACTCCGGTCGGAGGCATGGCCGTTTGGCGGTCCGGTCTTCAAAAATGACGGTTCTCTTTGCCGCCCGCAGCAAAGCCGTCATTTTTGAAGGGCCGTCCTCGTCCACGGCACCGCCGCTGCTCCCGGCGCCGCTTCCCTCGGGGCCGCTACCCCCGGGACCGCCGCTCCTGTCGGTACCGCTGCCTCCGGGTCCGCCGCAGCCAGCGGCAGTCAGAGGCAGTGTCTCCGACGGGACCCAGTCACTGGGATTTGTATCCTCGTCTTGCCTAACAAAAAGTTATACCTAAATATAATTATATGCAATAGGACCTATTGGTTCGATAATTATCTATGACACTAATAACTTCAAAGTTCAAACTACACACTAAACATTACAGCTAAACCTTTGTAGTTATAAAAAATATGAATACTTACAGAAATTCTTCAAATTCCATAATTGAGAATAAAATTCAACGCGCCAACTTTTATAAACGCTTCTCTCTGGCCAACGGATAAATTGAAAACGACAACATACTTTCTTTTTAGTTTATGGCCATTCAATATTAGGCTATAGTCATCGAACGTACTGCCTTGTTTTACGTGAATTGATTTATTTGAAAATAATATTAATATCCTATGTAAAATATAAAAATAAAATAACAGCCGGAAGAACGGCCGACTTATCATAGCGGTCCTGAAGTAAACCGATTAGCTGCGCTGTAGACAATTTCGTTCCTAAAAGATCCATTGCGCAGCCAAACAGCTTCAGGATCGCCAAGATACGTCGCCTGTACTGTAGGCGTAAAACGTCAAGATCCAACAATTCTGTGATAGTTATGAATCGAACCAAATCTGTTTAAAAAATGTACGAAAAAAATTAGCACAGACCTCTGTAGCCATGCCAAAAATATATTATATTATTAAAAGGACAGTTACCTGTTGAAAGACTTCACTTCATGTTAATATGTGTGATGGAAATTAGGTACAAAGGGAAAATAAAAAAACTTGAGGAAAAGTTCATAGTTTATTGGGGGAGCCCTAATGAGTCGCTTGGACATGAACGATCACCAGGGCTCCCCATAATCAACACGCTCCTGGAGCCATTCTAGCAGGCAGACCGGTGGTGGAGGTTGTGGAGGTGGTGCTGCTGGTGACGGCAAGGGCCTATTCCTACAAAAAAGGAAATTATGATCTGTAGATTTAAAAAGGAACTTCCATAATGAATAAAAAATGTAACATATTTGTTACATTTTTTATTTTCTACTTTCTTTTATTTTGCTTGAATGTTCTAGGTCAAATAATCAGATCAAAATATTTTGTCAGGGAAGCCACATGTACATTAGGAATTATTGCCAAGCTTCCTTGTCTTCAATGTAGTCTTTTAATTAATCTTATAATATGCTTATTTGATATTGATGTGGGTTTTGAACTTTCCATTGCAAAGTTCTGTAACTGACTTTGACAACTTATTATAAAAGCTAATGATAGACTTATGAAGGATACAGTTTCTAAGAAATGACTTGCTTGTTTTAGTTAATCTAAATTTGGGTATCACAATAGCATGTCTTGCATGTATTTATGTTAGGATTGCTTCTAATTTTGAAAAGTCCTAAGTTTTAGCAAACATACAAAATACTTTTTAAGATACAAAAAGAAGACAGAGTAGTTGATCAAGTATGTACTCACAGCATGTCCATATAAATATTTTCCTGGCCGTTCACCAGCAGCGGGTGCAGGCTTAACTGCAGCTCCAATCGCCACATCCTGTAGGGGATGTCGGCGATTGTCGCCACAGCTTCGCGCAACTGTAGAAGAAATAATGAAATCTTCTGTAGTAATATGTACGTGCGCGTAGCGTTTCGTGAATGTGGATAGCCTTAAAATATTGAATTATTTCACAAGAGTGGCACCAAAACAACCAATAACGCTATAGGTATACCTCGTCCACCGTCTCCACCACCGACTGCAGCGCTCTCGCCGCTTCGTGGGCCTGGTGCACCTCCTCAATATTTTGGTAGATGGGTCTAAAATGAAAAAAAAAACAATTAAAATCATAATAAACATACCTAATAAATTCAATATTGCTTACATGAAAAATATAATTATAAATATGTAATACTTACTCATCATCACCAGGCCCACAACACAAGAAGCGCCGAAGAGCTTGGCCCCAGGAGCTCATTATAACAAATTTTGGTAGTGCCTATAAAACGGTAAGAATGGCGCGATGGCGTCTGAAAGGAAGCGTCTGCGATCTGGCGATACTCGATAGTGAAGTAGCACAAAAATAAAATTGACCGAGTGAATGATCAATGAATGACAACAAAATAATGTTACCATTCAATATTTTTTCTTAATAACTTTATATTCGTTTATTTTCGTAATAATATACTTTCTAATTACTTTATAAAATGTTATTTATGTTAATTCAATTATTGGTTGGTTTCAGTAATTAAATATTGAATCCTTTTGTTTAAAATGTTTTTTATATTGAACTATTTATCTATGCCGATTGTTTTAACTAATCTTTTGTAACCAAAACACCTGGAGCCCTTTTGTCTCTTATATATTTTTGGGCTATAAATCTATGCCAATTGTTTTACATAATCTTTTGTTACTAAAATACCCGGAGCCCTTTTGTTTTAAATTCCTTTTATATTTATTGGACTACTAATCTATGCCGATGCTTTTAAATAATCTTTTGTAACAATAACAGCCGGAGCCCTTTTGTTTAAAATTCCTTTTATATTTATTGGACTACTAATCGATGGTTTTAAATAATCTTTTGTAACAATAACAGCCGGAACCCTTTTGTTTAAATGTCTTTTATCTTTTTTGGACAAATTTTGTAACCAAAATTAAGTGTTATTAAGTCACTTCTGTTTTGCTTTCGTGGTGAACAAGACGTACCTTCCGTGCTCTCCGTTTCGCTTTCGATTGCTTCTTATATTTTGACCACTGCTTTCTTTCTGGACCTCCGATTTACCCCGTGATTACTTTGGCTTGTGATTTTGGACATTGGAATACCGTGTGAACATTTGGTGTATCGTACTGGACTTCGTGGTTGACGAGAACTTTGTGTTAAGTGTGGTGAATCTTCGTGATCTTGGAGGCAGTACATGGTAAGTACCAATAGTTATTATTATGAGCTATCATTTACTTGATCTATCGTTCAAAAATATAGTATCTCTATCCAATCCTTATTTATATGAATCTCGTGTCACAATGTTTGTCCTCAATGGACACCTAAACCACTTAACCGATTGTAATAAAATTCGCACACCATGTGCAGTTCGATCCAACTTGAGAGATAGGATAGTTTAAATCTCAATTTTAAAAAAAATCGAAACCGCGGGCGGAGCTGCGGGAAACAGCTAGTATATTTTATATGGATGATTCCAATTCCAATTCGTCGTACTACTTTGACATTGTCGACTGAGTGCATAGCAAGTATATCTATAGGTATCCACAATTCGATGTACCTATTGAATTTTATCATTCACCCACGAAAATGGGAGCAATCTCTATCTATCTCCTTTAACTTCTTCTATGTACATAAGTATCTTTTTCTTGATTAGCTCGTATTTCTTTGTCTATGGCTCAGGCAACTCTCATTTTGTGCCGCATAATCAATACAATAAGTAGCCAATACGAGCTGATCAAGAAAAAGATACTTATGTACATAGAAGAAGTTGAAGGAGATAAATAAAGCTGTTCTTTTATTTGGCTACTTGTCGTATTGATTATGCGGCACAAAATGTACGATGAAACATTGTTTTTAGATGGCACGTAGTTATGAGGATGTGAGACGTGGCCTGTCTGAAATGTTCAGAGAGGATTTTACCGACGAGTCCGACGGTTCTGACAGCGAATGCGTCAGCTCCGGGGCGTCAGACAGGTAAAGATCTCAAAAATTATTATCTAATTATATAATCGTATTCTTATTGTTATATATATATATCTTTATATATATAATTCTTCTGTGAGTGTGTATGTCACTGAACTCCTCCTAGACGGCTGGACCGATTATAATAAAATTTGCTGTGTGTCTTCAGGTGGATTCGAGGATGGTTTAGATTCACAATTTGGTCCAATTTGAAATGTTTTTTTGTTTAATTTTAATCATAATTATTAACATCGCGATTATTGACATTAAAAACGTAAGTAGGTAGTTGCCATGACGACCAAATTTCGTTGTTTTAGTACGATTTACTATCCTCCAGATCCTCCTCCATAGAGGTTATTAAACAATTGAATAAACAAGGTTGTCAAAACTCCTTGCAATGATATTAAAACTGTTTTCTTCTTTAAATATCAGGCTCGCAGACTTTTATGTTTTTTTTTCGTTTGTCTATTTGGTAGGTCTAAGAGTAGTAGGTCGTAGGTTATATTATGATAAACAGGATGGATTTTTATTGCCACCAGAAAGAAAGAGAAAAAGTACTCTCAATACTGAAGAATAGCAAATTAGACTCAAAGAAAACATACTTTTATTTTTTTAAAGAAACAAATTGCATTAACCCTTAAAGTCGCATGATGATTTTTGTTAATGAAAACAAGTAAAATTAATTTTAATGGTGTATTAGGCATATAAAAAAGTTACAAAAAATACAAAAAAAAATCTAAAGTTGATATTTTTTGGAAAAACCTATGTTTAGTATACTATACGGTGCCACTTTTGCTCGAAATCAGCTATGTATAGCATACTATACGTTGGGCTATTTTAGTGCTTCGTGTGGTAAGCCAAAAAACAGTTTCTGCTTTTGACATAACATAAATGTATTTTGCATTTAGTGCACATTGTACTTGCTTGACCTCCTTAACAATATTTACATCTCTGATACCCGGTTAACTGAGGTCAATGATCGTATTTGTCATACCTCACATCATCAAAAGGCCTCTCGGCCAATGGTTTCTTTATCTTTTGCTTCTCAGGTACAAATTCAACGTCCTTTACAGGCACGGTTCTAACACGCTTCAGGAGTCCAGCGTAGATTTCGTATCGAAAGTCTTTCAAACGATCTTGCTTCCTCTTCTTATTTATTTGTCTGTCATGTCTACGACGTAACAGCCAAGCATTATTTACGCATATGTCCAAAAGCTGGGAAAAACAACATAAAGCAAATATGCAAGTCAACCACCACCCAAATAAAAGCCAAGACGTTATTTATGAACTCAATAGAACTCGTATCATATCAAAATATCAAAAAAAATTAGTTTCATCACATAGTAGCAATTGTGGCGTTGTATAGCATACTATACAAATAAAAATAGTGGTAAATGTAGCATTGTATAGTATACTATACATGTACATAAACTAAACAAAATAATACAAACACCACATTTTTCAAGTTATTCATCTAGCAAAATTATTAGAATAACTGTTCACCTTTACATTTTATGCATTGGAAATCCATAATAATAGTAATAAAAACACTAAAATAACCAAATCTCACCTTGATAATACACACATCAAAAGTGTCTAGGGATCAACATATATTTTTGCAATAACTTTTCTCCTGATTGATATTAATTAAAATTTTCTTTAAGGATTCATCGAATAAAGTGTTTTCGTTTGTCACAGTAACGATAAACCAAGTCACCTTTGCATTAATAAAGAAATTTGCCATTTTCCTAATAAAGGGATTTTTGACATTTGAACCACTAACACAAAAGTTCGAAAAAAAGACTGAAATAACAGTTTTCTTTAAAATTTTATTGGGTAACTTAAACAATTAATAATCCGTGTTTCTACCGCGAACACTAACAACACAAGAACATCGGTTTGGCATACTCAAAATGAGTTCATCCAAATCACGCTGTGGAATGGCCGCCCATGTTCGTTGCAACAACAAAAAAAGGTCTTCTTGCGACTGGATACCCTCCATATTCGGCAGAGCTCTTCTCTGTAGCATATCCCATGCATGCTCAATCGGGTTCAAGTCTGGCGACTGAGCAGGCCAGGGCAGGACATTGATGTTAGCTGCGGCGAGAGTCTGTCTTACAACTCTTGCGGTGTGCGGTCGTGCATTATCATGCATTAACTGAAATAAGGGACCGATTTGCACTTGTAGAGGAACGATGACGTCTGATACAATCGTCTCAGCATAAATTTGAGCGTTGAGGTTGCTTCTGATCCAAATCAACTCAGTTCTTCCGCCGATCCAAATACCCGCCCATACCATGATGGTTCCACCACTATAAGGATGGACTTCCTGGCAGGATTTTAATCGCTGTTGGCGTCCAGGGGTTCTCCAGTGTCGTATACGTCTTGTATCCGGTCTCATACCAAAACGAGACTCATCAGAAAAGCACACGAAACGCCATTGTTCTTCTGCCCAATTTCTGTGTTCAAGAGCCCATTGATATCGAATAGGTGGTACCCGTAGCGGTCTTCGGGAATGAAGGTTCACTTCATGCACGCGGTTTCTGACTGTTTGGTCGCTAATTAAGTTCCCTGAAGAGTGATGAAGCCTCACGGCTAACATCATGGCGGTTATTGTTGGAGCTCTTCGAGTTAAGATTTGAATGTATCGGTCTTGTCTCCGTGTGGTGCAGCGATACCGTCCTCCATGGCGCTCAGCCACGGTACCAGTACTTCGGTAACGTGTCCAAAGTCGACTGATAACACTCTGACTTGTATTCAGAGCTAAAGCCACAGTACGTTGCCGGGAACCAGCTTCTATCATTCCCACGGCTCTGAGCATTTCTTCCCTGCTTAAATGACGTCGCCGCTCCATAATAAAGTTGGTTTTAATCAGTAGTAGGGAAACAGTAGCACTAATAATGTCTTCAATGCGTTGTATGTTTTTATAGGGAAAATATTGACAGCTGATTTTCATCTTTTACTCGAATTTGATTCACAGTTCCTGATTCGAATTATGAAATGCACCAAAAAGGATCCATATAAATTTATAAAATCATAAATTTATTACAAAGCCACATCTCAATCTCAAGAAATCCGCATAAAAATGCTTGATCCCTAGACACTTTTGATGTGTGTAATTTTGGCTGCGACTCGTTCGTTATTTTTGACAACTGATTTGAATTTACCATAGTTTAAAAAAAAATTGTCTTATTGACTTAGAAAAAAACGTTCAGAAATATGATTTATGATGAAATATTACAGATAAAATTAATTTAAATTGGACAATATTTTTTTTAAGTTAGACGTATACTATTCTATACATAGTTACTTTAAGGGTTAAATTGATGTTTGAAAATACGCTTTGCGGACCGGGAATCGAAAGGGCTAAAATGCGAAAAACTAGCACCGTGTACTTTTTGGCAAGTGTCAGTCTCATGATGTTTGTCGGGGATGAACTCCGAAACTACTTAACCGATTTTAATCAAATTTGCACACCGGGTGCAGTTTGATCCAACTTGAAATATAGGATAGCTTACATCACAAATATAAAAAAAATTGAGACCGCGGGCGGAGCAGCGGGAAACAGCTAGTAATTATATAATAGTCTTCAGTATTGAACGGTACTTTTTCCTCCTTTATAGCTCACGAGTTTCTTCCGTTGTCCTGTCTCCGGATGAAGAGTGGACTGAGGAGACAGCCATTCTCCATAATTTTCGTTTACTGGGACCCCCCAGATCCTGATCTCGGAAGCAGCATCGAAAGGTCCGATAGATTATTTTCAAGCTGTTTTTACCGTCAATTTTATGACCAATTTAGCGGCAATGACGAACATGCATGCCCAAATTTTGATGTCCAGGCCACTTAAGCCTAATAGCCGCCTAACCAAATGGAAACCTACAAATATAGCGGAGTTATGGACGTTTGTAGGCATCCTGTTCTTCATGGGTACCGCTAGGTTAAGCAAATATGCTGATTACTGGAAAAAAAGTAGTTGCGTAAAATTTTGCATAAATAAATATATGTCCCGGGACAGATTTCTGTTAATTTTAAGATGCCTCTTTTTTAACAATGTTTACGAATCTCGCACCAAGTATTCGAAAATTGATTACCTTTTAAAATATTTTAATGACATCATGAAAAATTTAATATATCCCGAAAGGGAATTAAGCATTGATGAATCCATGGTTGGATTTAGAGGACGAGTGATGTTCCGACAGTACATTAAAAATAAAAAACACGAGTACGGTATAAAATTATACGTTTTGGCCGACCCTAAAGGACTGGTGCACAGGATACACATGTACAAAGGTTCCTCCGACATCGAAGTTGGTGGTAAAGGCCACGTAGAAAACGTGGTTTTGACGCTTTTAAAAGACTATATGAATAGTGGCCATTCCATATATATGGACAATTTCTATAATAGTGTCCAGTTGGCCGAAACGCTAATTAAAAAAAAACTTACTGCTCTGGAACATTGCTCGTCAATAGAAAAAATAATCCAAAAACTGTTGTCATAAAAAAACTTTTGAAAGGTCGAAATATATTTCGATTCAATGTAAATGGTGTGTACGTATGCAAATGGAAAGACAAGAGAGATGTGCTCACTATTTCCACTGAACATTCGCCTCAATTGATGCCAGTGAAAAATAGGCGTGGTCGTGTGGTCAACAAACCCAATCTTGTAATTCAATATAACAAATATATGAAGGGTGTTGATCGACACGACCAAATGTTAGCGTATTATCCCAGTGAGCACAAATCAATGAGCAAAAATCAATCAGTGAGCAAAAATCGGCATTCACATCTTGCAAATGATGCTTTTAAATTCCTTTTTTTTTGTTTCAAAAAGGTACAAGCAGTACTCTTTCCTTAGAGTCATATAGGGAAAAAGTACTGCTTGAACTTCTTCCCCCTATACCTGACACATTAGCGCCTCAAAAGGCAAGACACATGCCCAAAGAATTGGATAGAAACGATAATGGGTGTCTTAAAAGGCGCAAATGTCAAGTTTCATTATCAATTTTAAGATTTCGACCCATGTTCCTTGGGGAAAGTGATTCAGTAATATGCACCTGATTACCTCGTATAAACTTTAATTTTTTTTTTTTAATATTTTAAAGTTTTTAATTATGTTCCTTTAATTCAATATTTACACAGGAATATTTAATTACAAAACACTTAATACTAAACTATATTAATTAGACAAAACTAAAACTAAAAAATAGCATCAAAAAACTCATCCACATCGCTGTCGACTGGAAGTGTGCCCATAAGGCTGGCAGCATTGCCACGTTGAATGGCAATGCTTAACCGCTGACCAAGGTAAAAACCAGCCCTTGGGTCACATGAGGTGTCAACAAGACGCTTGGATAAATCTTTGACAAGAATGTGAGCACTCGGACCCCACGGTCGCAATGTTTCAACCCCAAACGGCTCGAAAGTATAACTTCCAACTAGGTTGTTATACTTCCGCCGCTTGAGGTTCTCAGCAGCCGCAGCAGCAGCGCCAGCACAGCACGACGAACTAGGAAGATGGGATGGCGCAAGAGTATCGACACAAGTAGCGTCCCACACTAAAGGCCTACCCATCTTCCAAGGAAACAGAGACATGCCGTCCGGTCTCTTGCCATCGTCGCGTGCCAAGCCATTGGGTTCGAGTACGGCTGGAACGCCGACGGCAACAAGAGCACGGCGTATTATATCATTGATATTCGCGTGCCGCGCCATACGACCTGCGCTACGGCTGCATGACAGGCCGTGGTGTCCGAGGCTGTTGACAACCTCGCCACAGTGGCAGCGATGTGGAGAGCAGCAAGAAGCGCCTAAGCGAAGGGAAGCAGCGAGGCGGAAAGTAGTATCGTCGAGCAAGGTGCCTATGTTCGACGACGGCAGTGCGTGAAGCCAAAGACCTGACTCCCACTCACTCACAGCTAGCAGGCGCGCACGCTCCGCAGTAGTAGCAGATGAAGAAATAAGTTTTTGCTGAACTACTCTGCAGAGCGGCTCATCCCACTGTCTCTGCGATGATGGATGGTCAGGAAGATTTGAATTCGGGCAAGCAAGTCTCCAGGCATCTACTGCCTCGGTGAAGCACGGCACGTCAAAATCAACCAGTGTGGAGGCTAGGATATTCCTGGTTAATTTATCCGAGCTGTGGACCGAGGATATAAAAGCTGGTAAACTGAAACTGGTAATTTTGCGGACGCCGAGCCCACCCATACGGATAGGAAGAGTGGCTTGAGGGCTATTGCGTTGAATTTTGAAAGTGTCAGTAGTCTGTCTATACTGTCGGATAAATATAGTTCGCATTTAGAAAAATTTAGGTCAAGTCCAATAGAGTGAAATTTATCTTTTAAAAAAATGAGATCATTCAAAACAATGTCTACATCGCCTCCCAGGGTCCCATCATCAAGATACCATACGTTAAATTTAGAATTTAGTTGGCGAATAATTGGGTGAATAACTAAGCACTTCATAAAAAATAATCCTGCATGTACACATATTATGACTATGTGTTATTTGTGTTTTTATTAATGTGTAGCCGTTTAAATGTGATTGTCGGTGTAATTATTGATGTGTAGCCATGTAATAATGATTTTCTGTGAAATATATGTGTTTTTATTTCTTTAATAAATGTTTTGATTGTAAATATTAATTCGTTTTATTCTGCTACTTACCTGCTACCAAACTACTACATATAAAATCGTATACCACTAAATGGCAACATTCAGTCTATGTTCACTTTCATTCATTCATTCACTCACTTTTAGTTTACGTACAACCAACAAACGATGAGCAAAATTCAAAATAATTATATATCACTAATGAAATAAAATATTTCTAAATAAATGAACAATTTTAAACTTACGTTGCGATCTTCACCGTGTACAAAGTTATTTAAATTGAAAACTTTTTGACAGGCAAAACTTGATAGGTTAGCAGTGAGTACCAACAATCAGTAAAAATAAACCACTTTTAATATCCTGTTTTATTTTCAACTTATATAAATAAAATTAAATTATAAACTTATTACGAATCCCGATACCGATAACTAATATTTTACTTGGAACTCATTTATAACAATAAGTGTGTGTGACAAAATTATTAAAAAAAAGACATGAAAATAAATATTTTCGACGAAGAATGTAGATCCTATCACCTTACCACAAATTGAGTATAATATCATCATCACCATAATATCTTCATAAAATTAGTAGTAAGATAAATCTTAGTTCGCTTATATCTCAATAGATGGCGTGTGTAACAAATAACATTTTACTCTTTTTACGTTCTAGCCGGGACCTCGGCACCGAAAGTGCTTCATAAAAATTGTTACAAAAACCTCATGTGAAACAACCTTTACTTGAGCGTAATTAAGAAATATGAATATAGATAATTGTTTTATTGCTTTATGACTGTCATAAAACTCGAAAATTTTCAAACGCACAGAGGCGTCGTGCCGCACTTGGACAAAGTATTGAACGCCGTTCAAACGCACAGAAGCGTCGCGCCGCACTTGGACAAGGTATTGAACGCCGCACTAATGCGGCCAGCCGCACTAGGTAGACTTTCTTCGACCGCGCCTACGCGTTCATAGCACCATACGAAATATTTATTGAACGCGCATGAGCGTTTTCCGCACAGGGTCAAAAGCTATTTATTAGCAAACTAAAATATTTCGCGAATAAATACGCAGGCAATGTGTTTCTAAAATAAATTGTTACAATAATAACAATAGCGAGATACACAATTTGTAAAACAGTAACTATTATGCAAATGTGCTTCGTCTATGGTCTCACATGCAAAAATATACAATTCTGGATTGAGATTGAGACGAACACACGTAATTTCATTTAGAGAAATGTCCTCATCTTTTATCAGGAACACTTGCGCGATAGACATTTCCGCGAAAGCTTGACCTCATTTTTATTTTCAGCGACCTCGGAAATCTTAAAAATTACACTAATCACAAAAAAATGCATATTTTTCTCGACGCCATCTTGGATTCTAATTTCGACCCAATAATCGTTTTAAGCGACCCCATGAACCATGAAAATGACACCCATGACGAAAAATTTGCAAATTGTCGTCGACGCCATCTTGGTTTCTTGGCACCCATTTTAATAAAATTATTTTATATTTATTAAAACATAAACTTTTGAAAAAAAAATTGAACCGACTTCAAAAACCAAAACAAAATCTAAAAGGCACAAAATAGTAGGTTATTATAGGAAGTTTATAGAGGACTTTGCGAAATTAACCAAACCCTTAACTACATGACTGTCTAAATAAAAACGCAAAAGTAATTGCAACACCAGAATTCATAGATTCGTTCGAAAAATGCAAAGAAATTCTCACGAATGCACCCAAATTACAATATCCAGATTTCGAAAAACCATTCATATTAACTACAGACGCCTCCGACGTTGCCCTAGGTGCAGTTTTTTCCTAAGGCAAAGTAGGAGTAGACAAACCAATAGCTTACGCATCGCGAACACTGTCAGAAACTGAACAAAAATATTCTACGATAGAAAAAGAGTTACTAGGAATAGTGTGGGCCAATTAAATATTTCCGCCCATATCTATACGGTAAAAAGTTTACAATATGCACCGATCATCGCCCACTAACGTGGATTATGACTCTTAAGGACCCCAGTTCTAAATTAACAAGATGGCGATTAAAATTAGCAGAGTACGATTTCAATGTACAATATAAAAAGGGTAAAATAAATTAATTCAAATACGGACGCATTATCGCGAGTCAAAATAGTATACAATAACGAAGTATAGACAGTACCAATGACTGACGAACAGGTAGTTGACATGATATTAGATCAGGCAACCCGAAGCATGGATCCGCAACCAGGAACATCACAAGACCTATCCGACCTAGACGGAATATATCTAGTAACATTAATAGGCACGTCAACTATTTTCGTAAACGACCTAACTGACAATGCGGCCTCAACCCCATTAGAAACAGAAACTTCTTACAAGATCCCTGAAATACCCGACGCAATAGATAGACAGTTAAAACAATTCCATATTAGAAAATCACCAGGTTCAGAGTACAGAGTAGACAAAAGGAAAAATAGTGATAGACGTATTCATTTCAATCAACGATATAATACCCGATCGTATTTTCCATTGTTATTTTTATCACGAAGAATTATTACCTATATTTTGGAAAGAAGTTAAAACTATATTCAGCAATAGAGGACCCAAATTAGTGTGTTGTTTATCTAGAGTAACATTAGTTGAAAACCCGAGAGAGTAAGCAGAATTAATTAAAAAATACCATGCAAGAAAAACCATTCACCGTGGTATACAAGAAACATATAAACAATTACATGATATAGATTAATCAATGCGATAAGTGCTTGAAATCTAAATACGAACGTAATCCGATGAAATTACCCCTTTCACTCACAGTTACGCCATATAAGCCAATGGAACATTATGTTCATCGACTTATATAGTAGTGGTGGAGTAACATTCCTAACTATAATAGATAACTTCTCCAAGTATGCTCAAGCCAAACCTCTTACAGCAGCCACAAGTATACACATAGCTGAAGCATTATTAAAACTTTTCTTAGTTATCGGAGTCCCAAAAAAATAACCACTGACCCCCAGTTTGATAACGACGTAATATGTGAAATATGTTCCATGCACAAAACCCGTTAGAATTATAGTATCCACAAGAATTCTATCAAGAATATGTAAATAAACACAAACAGATCATGGAAAACGTACAGAAATTAGTTAATACTATCTTCAGATAAACAAGCTACTATAGAACGAAACAATCGTAACACAGAAACCGCGACGTTTAAGGTAGGCGATAAGGTTTATAAGCTGGTAGCGCCTGTAGTAATAAGTTAGACCCTAAGTACATAGGGCCATATACAATTGTGTATACACCCCGAGCCGATTGCTGAAATGGTAGGGAAACACATTAACTCCAAATCAATCAGAGTACATTTTAGAAAGTTGAAACGTCCTCCTGGAACTGTTTCAGGAACGCCCTCGCCCTCGGTGCAGTCCTCTGGTTCGCCGGAGTCACCGCCGTGATTGAGCCAATAGACAACCATAATGGAGTAATGGTACTCAAGGAAGCTACCGCCCGTCACCAAGTGGATACATTTCACCTAGTTGTTGTTATCTGCAACTCTATTATTCTGTATGGCCGGAGCCATTGCTTCTTGAATCAAATATGAGAGGATGGTCATATGAGAGGATGTACCTGAATCCACATACCATGCGTCGTTTTGAGTTGAGGTTGCTACAAACACAGCAGCATAAGATGAACTGCCTGAGTTTATAATGCCCTTTTTTATTTTGTTTCTAGGTCTCAGTGTGATGTTGCTGACTGGAGGAGATTCAGTACTGGTGTCAGGTAAGTAGTCACTATCGATAGATTTATTTTCACACACAGTATCATGAGCTCTCTGAAGAGTCATTATAATCTTCATTTTCTTCATTTGTTACAGGATTCATCGACAAATCTACAGGAACATAGTCTCTCTTCACGGTAGACTCCAGAAAGGTAGCATCTCTGCTTTTTATTGCTCTTCGTGAGCCGGGTATTATAAATCGGTAGCCCTTTGTGTGATCACAATATCCAATAAATGTCATCTTCTGTGCCTTTTGGTCCCATTTCTTGCGTTTCTCTTTAGGCAATGCACCATTGCTTCACAGCCAAATATGCGCATGTGATTCACATTGGGTTTCTCTCCTGAATATGTACGTAGTTTATTGGATCAACTAAGAGAATTATCTTTGTTTTTGCTTCGATGTCTCGTTTTGTATCCACTGGAAATGTCTGAGGCCGGTTTATCTCACAATCTCCTCCAGTCAGCAACATCACACTGAGACCTAGAAACAAAATTAAAAAGGGCATTATAAATATAGACAGTTCAGATGAAAACTCTTACCTGTATGAACTTGAAGAAATTCTCGCAGATGTTCCAGCAACATACAGTGAAGCTATAAAGTCTAATAATAAAGATAAATGGGAAGAATCCATTAATGAAGAACTAGATTCTCATCGAAGAAACAATACCTGGACATTGGTAGAGATACCCCCAAATAGTAAAATAACTGGATGTAAATGGGTGTTTCGAATAAAAAAGGAACCAACAGGTTCAAGATACAAGTCACGACTATGTGCCAAAAGATATTCACAAATTGCAGGTATAGATTATCAAGAAACCTATGCACCGACAGTAAGGTACGATTCAATTAGATTATTACTTTCCACAGCTGTACAACAATAATGGGTCCGATTGCGTTTCTACCTGAACCTATTTAGTGACGGACTAAAATTTTGTTAAATATGTCCATGTCTCTAAATAAAAGCTATTACGTTTCTGCCAAATTAAGTTCACGTCACTAAATATTAACTAATTGCTGTGTCTATGGAATTGGACATAATTAAGCTCGTTTGTCGCCGTATTTGGCAACACTGCTCTGGTAGTCTGTCAATGTCATGTGAAACGTCAATCGAAGTATATTGAAGTGAATTGAATTATGGTTACCGGGAAAAAACATCACGCTAAAAGAAATATATTTTATTTAGTCACAACATCGTTTACGTGTTCTTTCTTTCTTAGTTATGGATCCTAAAAAACCTCGTATGAAAAAAGAACAGCAGCAGCTTTTATTAAACTCTTTAATGACAAATCCAGAAATGATTAACGGTATGGACCTATTCAAAATGTTTGCTTGCTTTCCTAAGTTGTGTTTGTTTATCACCATGTTCATACACTAGTATCTTGTCTTTTTTATTTTTATTTTATTTCCTTGTACTTACTATAATCAATACGTTTTTACTTTTACTCTTGGATATCTTAATTTTGCAATATATATTTTAATAGATTCCTATATTATAATGTAACAAGATGTGTTCTTTTATTGTCAGTGCCATACTTTATTTTTAATTCATCAACAGGAAATTCCCAGATGCAACCAAACGATTGTGGGCTAACCTAACTGAAACCCTCAACGGAATGGGCGGTGTCCGTAAGACACAAAAAGATTGGTTAGAGGTTAGTTAGTGTGTTACATGTATACAGTAACAACTGCCATAATTTTTTACTGAAGCTCTAATTCAACTAGGTTTTGAATCAATGCCAAAATGTAGTGTCCGACCGAAATTTCGGTTTCGGTTTCGGTTTCGGCCAGTTTCGGCCAAAAAATCAAGTTTCGGCCCGAGTTTCGGTTTCGGCCAAAAACGGCCGAACCTTTCGGCCGCGCCGAAACTTACAACATCGTCCCTTCGGGTCGCGCTCGGCTAACGATTTGGTTATATGATTAACAATTTGATTATTTTGATTACCTATCTAATTATATTTGAATTAGCCATTCGAGGCTAACTGATTGTGATATTTGTGAGTATATATATTTTTTTTTTAATAAAAACGACGCCCGCACTAAGGAATTTAATCCTTGTGTCGCGGGGGATTCACAAACATTCAAATCACATGCACAAAGAACACCCAGACTTGAAACAAGTATCTGTGGATCACACAAATGCCCATGCGGGAATCGAACCCGCAGCACGTCGCGCACAGTGGTAATTAGCGTGGTGACCTTTACCACTCGGCTATCCGTGCAGTCAAAATGTAAGTAACTGAAAATAAATAAACATAATATATGAGCACCATTGAAAAATCGCTAACTTTGTGTTACAAATAATGTATTTTTTTCACTTTATAGGGTAGTTAAATTTTCAAACAGAACCTCTGTAACTGTGCTAAAATTTCATTGTGATAAATCTTTGAAAGTAGAAACTTGTAATTATAGGTTGGCGAGATATTAATTTTAGAAAAAAACGGGCTTACTAACATTTTTTCGACATTTTAAGGACTTTTTTTTTTATAAAAGGTTCGGTTTCGGTTTCGGCCGAAACTACAATGAAACCGAACCTTCGGTTTCGGTTTCGGCAAAATAACATGTTTCGGTCGGTCACTACCAAAATGGTTTTTTGCCACTTTGTTTTTTTGTAGTTATTAAATTTATCGTTATTTTCAGACATACAAGCTATTAGCGCGCAGAGCTAAGGCTAAGCTGCGCACACAGCGTGCTTCCATGAATAGGACTGGAGCCAGCCAAACCTCACTCCTAATGTCGAGCAAAATGTGATTATGGTATGTATCGACTGTTTGTGCTAGTCATATTAATTAACAAATAATGTTCCTATGTTAAGTTCATTGCATTTCAACTTCAGGTTTTGGATGAAATTGAAGAAGTACTAGAGGAAGTACCAGAGTCCAAACAGGAGGACACAGTGATAGTTGTGAGTATATTTGTATTTATTTTATTGTTGTTTGGGAGTCTTACACCAAAATACTATAAATAGTTAAGTTAATAAGTCTAGGCTAGGCTGAGTGCTTTGGGGGAGGCCTATATCTTGACGAGGACTAAGATGGGCTGATTATGATGATGATGAATAAGTCTATACTAATTACATGTCTTCACATACAGTGGTGGACACATAATTTAAGACACTTAAGGGATATTATTTTTACTAAGTTTACCCTGTATTTTTTTATTATAATGCAATAGTAGCTTCCAATATTAATTAAATTATTCTTACGGTTTAATTATTAATTATATGACTAGTGGCAAATGTATCAACAAAGTTTTTGTTACATCTGAAACAGGAATAAAGACGCTTTTGGTAATGTACCTTTTATGCTGTTCGCATTTTAAAAATACGATGTCAGTGTACGTAAAATAACAATTAATATGGAATTGTTACTTATCTTGGCTATCTAAAATTCTAAATAGCGTTTATTTTGTTGTATGTGGTCAATATGGGTGTCTTTAATTATGTGACCACCACTGTATAATTATGGCAGATACTCGTGACAAATCACAAGTTACAATCTGCCCACTAATTAATGCATGTTTTACGTGCCCGTAATTATAAAATTAAATAAATATGAATGTACTGTGGAGACACAGTCGTGATATTATTTTTTTTTATTTATTTCGTACTCCGCAGGAGAAACATTCAGACTTTGGAGAAGCGGTGAGTGCGAATGCGTCGCCAGCTACTGGGAGTCACGATTTGACGAGCGTCGTCCGTCGAGCAGCAACGACGCTGACGGGCGTGTCATAGGATCTGAATGAGACAACCGTCACAAACCCGGTATCGATGACGACAGCAACGCGTATCGGGCGAATAACGACGATAGATTCGCCAATGATGCCGACAGCAAGTTACGAAGGAGGACCGACGATGGTCAGCCAAGCATCGAGTGGTTGCAATGGTGGGGCGACGGCCTGCGAACGAACGGTGGTGTGCCGCACAGGACTCCGCGTCTCCGGCGTCGTTCCCGAACAGCGCCCCGCACACTGGTGCCGTCGGCCGACACAACCACTCCACAAGAAGACGCCATGATAGCAGCTCTGAGGGAGGGAGACCAAGCACAATTGGCACTAGCCAATGCTCAAATAGAGGCTGCTCAACATCTCGGCGCTTGCATTACTCGTGCCCGCTACAATGATTGTAGAAGCGATGGAAGTTTTTAAAAACAAATAATTAAAATAGATTTTTGTACAAATTAAGTTTTATTTATCTACCACATAACATACAATAAATTAAAAATTAAATGCACTAAATCAAGGTGACATCATGCAAAGTATTGACTTGTGATGCTGTTTCTAATATTACGTGCTGCATTTAATAAATTCATATCTCTGGGAGGATCATCCAACAGCTGCCGTCTAGTATCTTCAAGCTCAAATTCTTCTGGTAAAGGATCATGTCTCCTGACTGCCAGATTATGTAGAACAACTACAGCAGCTATAATTTTTGATGACTTCACGGGATCATAATGTAGAGTCCTGTATGCATCGAAATCTTGCCGTCATTATTCCAAAACATTTTTCAGTATGGGCCTTATTTTTGTATGGGCCAAATTATTTCTCGCTTCGGGTGTGTTTTCATCTGTATCAGGATATGGCGTCATCAGCCAAGGCAGTTGGGCATATCCAGAGTCTCCTCGAAGCCATTCACCAGTTGATACTCCATTTACATATTTAGTTTCCAATAACTGGCTCAAACAAGACCCTTGCCAGACTGCAGCATGTGTTGAGCATTTGCTAACAGATGGCTGACTTAGACCTAAATACTGTCCTTGCCCAATAGTTGTTTGGTAGCCTCCATGTCCAAAGAAATAGAGCGAAGCTAGCACTTTGTTATGGACAGGAATTCCGTGCTGTCTTTGCCGATGTAAATTTTGGTGAAGGCTCTCCACTAAAAAACGAGCAGTTTCTTTGGAGAGCCTGTATAATTTCGTAAACACCACTGTAGGCACGTCGAAAGGATCAGAGCGGTCCCGAATGTGGCGATGCGATAACCTTCTTGCAACACTAAAACGAAAAATTTTAGGTTAGGTTAGATTACCTACAACTAAAGCATAGTTTTCAGATGTAAAATTTATAAATTCGTACTCATACCGTTGCCTTTCTTCATTGTTTCTTCTTTGAATGATAGCCCAGGCATAAGGAAACATTTTTCACTGATAATTTAATTTAAGTACAGACAAAACAAGTGCGAACTTAAAGATTAACGCTTCCGAAAACTTTATGTTGATTTAACGCCGACCAACTGTCAAACTGTCAGAAACAGAATAGCAATAATGGTAAACATGCACTAAAAACACAAAAATAAGTTCATAATGATCATAAATAGTGATGTGAACTTATTTTACAACCAAATGCAATAGGGATGTGAACTAATAATTTCAGAACAAAATTTAGTCTAATTTGGACTAATTTAAGTCTAATAATTGTCATTAAATAAGTGCGTCGAAGAAACGCAATCGGACCCAATATAAGTCAGTAAGGAATATTTACGTAGAGATTAGTCGTGACTTTATCACATTAAATTTAGCTCAGACAAAATAATACGTCTTATTATAGAAATAGTTTAGTTTTTAGAAAACAAATAGAGTATTTAGTAGAGAAACTAGAAAGTAAACTTGTTTATTTAGGATCTAAAATGATTAGGGAGGACGTACTTACCTAGAATTAAAAGAAGTTTAATTAATAGATTAGGATCAGTAGTCGCCATTAAGCGAAATATGGATCAAGATGCTGTTAGAATAGAAAACAAAATTCAGGAAATGAAAAATTTAACCTTAAATAAACAAAGCGAAACGTTAGGTATAATGACAGATTTTATTACTGAATATAAGCATGGATTAGGAAGTACAATCAATTTGGGTAACTTTGATTCATTCGGGTTACTTTGACAGCGGGACCATGAACTAGTTTCGATCATGTTTATTTGAGATTTGCAATTTTAAACAAGCTTCGTAAACGCACCTTAAAAAAAGAAGCTGTCAAACTAAGAAAACGTCACTTTTTTCTGAATATAGCGCGCGAATTCAAGTTTGCTTTACGGTGAATAACTTTTTGAATATTTTGTGATTTTGGTTGCTGACAAGGTAAGTTAGATGTTATACAGAGCCATTTGTAATTGTACTATCGCATTATCATGAAAGACTTGCATATAATTACGTCTTATTTTCAAATTTCATGCATAAATGTATTTTGTAACGGCGGCGTAATAATTACGTACATATATATTTCTTCTTCTTCTTCTTCTGCCTAGCCTTTTCCCAAGCTATGTTGGGGTCGGCTTCCAGTCTTACCGGATAGTCTTACGTACATATATATTTATGGATTTTAATTTTTGTATATTTTTTTTAGCTACTAGTCGCCATGCCCAGAAAGAAGTTGACTTCGGAGCCTGGTACACGAAAGTACGGTGTAAGATCAAACTACACTCCAGAAAAGTTGGAAGAGTGCCTTGAAAAAGTCAAATCGGGTGAACTAAGTGCTTATAGTGCCAGTAAACATTTTCAAATACCAATAAATACAATAAAAACAAAATAAAAAATAAACACACTGAGAAGGTTGGCAAGCCCTCTGCTTTAACCAACGAGGAAGAAATAATTATCAAAGAGCATGTGAAGGCATTGGCGGATAGTGGCATTCCTGTAGCTAGCTCTTGACGATCTTAGTCTCATAAAACAGCGATATTTAAACTCCGTCAATAGAAAAATCAAAGTTTTTAGTAACAATCAACCTGGATGGGAGTGGGGCCAGTTATTTCTCAGTAGACACCTAGATCTGAAGCTTACGTTTGGCCGTAACATTAGTCGTGGTAGGGCTCAAGTTGATGAAGCAAAGATTAACCAATTTTTCGACAATTTAGAAGTGGAGTTGCAGGATATACCTCCTGAAAATATTTTCAATTTTGATGAAACTGGCTTTCATGATGACCCACAAAAGAAAAAAATGCTTTTCAGACGCAAATGTCGTAATCCGGAAGTTATTCGCAACTACAAAATCGTGCTATACAACTGTATTTTGTGGCAATGCTGCCGGAGAAATGATCCCTCCATACTTCATATTTAAAGCTAAAAACGTGGTCAGATTGGCTTATTGGAGCACCACCTGGATCACGAATGACAGTCACAAAAAGTGGTTGGATAGATATAGAAAGTTTCCAAGACTGGTTTAGCACACATTTTCTTCCCATAGCATTAAAAAAAGAAGGCAAAAAAGTTCTCCTCTGCGATGATATTTCAGTCAACACATTGAAGTTGTGCAAAAACAATGATGTTAAATTTATTTGTTAAGTTCCGAACTCCACACATATACCAGCCACTTGATGTGGGTTATTTCAGTGCTTTGAAATCTTCTTGGAGATCTGTTCTTTTGAATTGGCGTCAGACGACGAGGGGTAAAAAAGCTGTTGCGCTTCCCAAAAACTGCTTTGCCACGCTCGTGAAAAGAACTTAAGAACTGAATGCTCAGCATTCTTCCAGTAATATTATGGCAGGATTTAGAGCAGCGGGTATTTATCCCTTGAATCGTCAAGAGGCGCTGAATCGACTTGCTGAATATGCCAAAACTCCAATTAATTTGACTGATGTCAAAGAAGCTATATATGAGAAAGTTTTAAAAGCTACCTAAGTGAAATACGTACTGCTGACTTAAGCCTCCAGAACCAGAGAAAATTCCTAATACCAATTAGCGCTGGTAAGAGCGTTTCAGTCGAAGCATACTATAGGAATAAAAATGAAGCTAATGTGACAAAACCAAAGGTTTTTGCTAAAAGAGGCCGTCCACAAGGTTCAACCGTTCAAAGAACAAGAAGAAACTTAAGACTCAGCACAAGGAAAATAAGAATGAAGATGTAGTTGATATTACGTTGGCACCGTTGACATCAAACTTGTTAGATGAAATGCCGCCGGAAAGCGAAGAAATAGAAACTGAAATAGCGGAGGAAGAGGTGACCGAAGAGTTTGTTGTTATATGTAGATGGAGTTTTGCAACTTGAAGAAGAAAGTATGCTCTTATCTAAACCTTCCACTTCAAAATAATATGTTGAATTCTCACCTGGCTCTACAGTTATTTTTAAAACAGAAGGCTCACTGTTTCCAGGAAAAGTGATAAGTTCAACATTGCCGTATTATATGTTGACACTTGTTGTCATGAGTAAATCAACACAAGGTGGTTGGAAGTGGCCAGACAAAAGAGAAATTATTGAAATTAAATAGATGATGTTTTATCTACAGTAGATAACAGTAAAATCAGTATTAAACAGCCTGGGCTCTACACAATTGATGACGATTTGCTCTACATGGAGTGGGGGAATAGACAATTTATGCTCAAGAGTTTACAAAATTTTTGTTTGT
Source organism: Plusia festucae (assembly GCA_950381575.1). Classification (NCBI taxonomy): domain Eukaryota; kingdom Metazoa; phylum Arthropoda; class Insecta; order Lepidoptera; family Noctuidae; genus Plusia; species Plusia festucae. The sequence continues at coordinate 4,392,621 of OX494457.1, forward strand.
TTTAATTATTTTTGCTTGTTTTCTTTTTCATTTGTCTAAAAATGTTTAATTAAAGGAGCTTTTAAAGCGTTTTTGATGCTGTTCAAAAATGTGTGTAACAATGCCAAATGCTGTAGACCGATTCTTCATTATATTGTATTAGCAATAATCAACAAGAGTACGCTAAAACTATCAAGGAATTGATAAACAAAGCGAAACCTTAAAAAATCATATATTTATAAATAGCATATACAATCAAATAGAGATATCATTACAACAAATTTATGATTACTACTCACCTTTGAAAACGCGATAACGTTTTCCCATTTAGGACGTTTCCATCCGAGCGTGGTTGACCTCAGCTATCTTGTCACTGATTTGGCTAGAATAGAGAAGGATATTAGTTAACACAACCTGCAGTTACCATGCTTACCGACTTAACATACACTTCGTCGCCTCAGTGCTTTTTTGTTCTATCCACCAAATTTTTCGAAAATTAACTTTAAATGCAGTTCTTTTAAGATTTAAATTTCAGTGCGGCTGGTTAAGTAAAATTTTAAACTTTTTTCTCATAAAACAACAGACCTATCAATTAAATTTTATTTGTGACACGACACGATACTTAAAATTTGTGCTTGTTTGTACTATGTCGAGTTTTCGTTTTAAATCCGACATCGTAAGAGACGTTGAGTGCTTGAATGTTCTATGTCCACTCCATCGACCAATCACAGCCCGCGGTGCCATGTCCGACATTTTGTTTGATTTGTCACTTTGGCTGGAGACATCGGAAGAGTCACGTCGTTGATCTAGAAAATAACACAATAATTATAAAAATTGAATTGTTTTTAGTTCTTAAACTGTTCTACTAAGTATAACTATAATCGTTTTAAGCGACCCCATGAACCATAAAAATGACACCAATGACGAAAAATTTGCAAATTGTCGTCGGCGTCATCTTGGTTTCTTGGCGCCCATTTTAATAAAATTATTATATATTTAAATCACATTTTGTATGAAACTGTCATAAAATCAGCCTGTATATACAATCTGGAACATAGAACAAATAAGCACTCAAAAACCGAACAGTCCTTTGTCCTATCTCTAATGAGGTAATGTTCTAAGTCCACATTCATAATTATATTTGTGCATGTTTGTTCTATCTCCACACAAAAACCTGTTAAATTGGTTATAATTAATTACTATCTTATATGAAAGTTATACTATCAATTCAATGGGTAACTCGAGTATTAAGAAAAACCTTCAGATCAATAATCGTTAGTTTTCTAAAAGAAATAGAGCAAAAAACTCTTCACCTGTAAAATTTAACCAATGGTAGATAGGACAAACAAGCACTAGTGCGACGACTTATTAGAAAAATCAACAGTAGTAAAAGCATATAATAATAATAATAACTCTTTATTGTACACCGAAACAAGTTTATAGTACGAATGAATCGATGAACTTTATGTTGGAAGTTCCCCTAGTAACTAATCATCCCTATAATTTATTACATTTATATTCAATCCCCAATCAACACAATACTATCCTCATTCCTAAAAATCCATACCTAATATTGGGAAGCAATGAGTTCGCATACCCCCACGAGCCGTGCACGATCATTAGCGAAGATAACTCCATATGTCGACACATTGAATGGCACCACCTGAAAAATTCGCAAGATTGCATCGCACAACTACTTCAGCATGAAAACCCGAACAATTGCACTTACGCTGAAGTCCATTATGACACTAACATCATCAAGCAAATCAAAGAAAACAGCTGGATTGCCATCCTGAAACATGAAGAAGTAGTCAAGACCACCTGTGGAAATGATGTACAATATCAACGAAGTCACGGCATAGTATTGATCACCATTAATAACCAATGTTCAATAGAAATAGCTGGCAGAAAACTACAAAAACATCTTAAATTCATCAACATCAAGGAAAGCATACCGTTGCCACGAATAGATACAACATACGCCCAACGCTCTGCAATAAACCCTACATATATTTAGAAGAAATCCCCTAGACAATCTAAACGGGGTTTTTTGAATCCTCTATGTATGTTACTAGAGGATTCAAAAAACCCGGAAAACTGATGAAGACACAACTGTTACACCCAGTTGACCGACCATTTGCCTTTACATATGAATAGTCTCAATATCCGCAATTAGCTTTGCCATACGACGCATTTTACTTTGCCGTGGACAACCAGCGATGACAGAAAAGCACCAGCTGCAGTCACGAGAGCCCCTGCATCAGCAGCCTCCCTCTTCGTCGTGCTTCAAGACTTAAAGGGGGAGGAGTTACATTAGCGTAACGTCACATACTACGCTTAGTTTATACTACACTAGCTGTGCCCCGCGGTTTCACCCCCGTAAGTTTTCCCCGTTGCCGTGATTTATACCGTAAATTTTCCATGGTTATTAATGTTTATTCTGCTATTCGGGACAGAGACAAATCCAATAAATCAAAAATCATGAAAATCGGTCTAGCCGTTCTCGAGTTATAAGTGTTGTAACAAACCCGACTTTGTTTTGTATATACAGACTAGCGACCCGCCCCGGCTTCGCACGGGTGGACATTTATTTCTTAATAGATGTGCACCCCCCTCCCCTGCGGTTTCGCCGTGCGAGTCGTGCGACACATATCGGCCGGCGGCCATCATTCATTTTAATACCAATTACAATTTTAAATTCGTAATATCTTTTGAATGAATTGTCCGATTGGAATAAAATAAAAAGTAATTTATAGCTATTGAAACAATCTTGCTCAATAAATAGTTTATTTGGATAAGGATTAGTATTTGACGATAATATGATCAATAAACATAGGCTAATAATTTTAATTACTTTTATTCTATGGAAAAGTGGTTATAATGGCTAAAATATAAATGTTTGGTTTATACTATTGCGGACTTTTTTGTAGGCATTATTGAGTTCTACAACTTTTCTATAGAAGTCAACCATACATCTCTAACCATTTAGGCAGCGTTCGCGAGAATCGTTAACGTACGGCAGTTTTTTCGTCGACTTACTCCACAATTTTCACTACCACGAAAAATCCTATCTATTTTCCGGGATAAAATATAGCCTATACGGATTCGGAAGAATCCCTCTAAGTAATAGTAAAAGAAATTTTGAAATCGGTCCAGTAGTTTTTGAGCCTATTCAATACAAACATACAAAAATACAAAAAAACAAAGGTTTCCTCTTTATAATATTAGTATAGATTAGCAATAAGTCATTAAGATAAGCCCATATAATTCTTATTTGAATAAACGAAACCAGTTCTGTACCATAAGCGCGAGTGAAAGGTCCTCCGTTCGTGCCTTTTATTTCTTTTTAAAAAGCCCATTTCCCGGTCATGTAATCTAACTCAAGTTTAGTGTGCGTCAGAATGGCTGGTTGTCTGTGGCGTTGGTCTATGAGAGTTGATTCGAAAATTGCTACATAATTGCGTATATTTGCTACATATAATAAATAATTGCTCCATATGATATATTTTTAGAACTAAAATATTTTTTTTTACAACCAAATCAATACCTCAACTTCAGGAAGGTTCTTAAAGTTGAGGTATTGGTTGTCGAGGATAAAATCAGCAGTTTTTATTTAGTTACTTACGCATAGATTAACTGTTTATTATTCAAATTTTTTTTTAGATTACTACGAGTCGCCCTCCAGAACAAGAAATCCACATCGGACGACGAATTATAAATTTACGCATTTTTTTTTTAAACTTCTGAAGATTTCTTGCCACGGACCTTTGGGTTGAGTCATATTGATTTGGTGGGAGAAAACATAAAAGGATTATCGTCGAAATTCACTCTTGTGTAGGATGTGAAATTTAAAATTTATCATTTACTCTTGACGAAAATTACTTACTAGTCAATTCGCCTACCCCTATTAACATTGTCGTACGTGCATTTTTGCCATTTTCTTTTTATTTCATTAATCACTCTTAAAAAGTCCCTTCTTTTAGTAGCTGCCACAAAAGAAAATGTTTTACGAGTAATTTTTAAAATAATCAGCGTATCGTCACAAATTAATAAATAGTTACTTCGTAACAGATGCCTCACTCCCATACAAAAGCGTAAATAGCTATAATAGCCTACAAAAAGAAAAATACCTACAAAATCATAACCGGCTGTTCAGAAATGTACCATAAATACGCACGAAGAGAATTGAGATTGCTTTGCCCGCCGCGCGACCCACGTGCGAGTGCTCCTTCGAGCGAGTGTGCTGGGGTTGTACGTATGATGATAATGGTTATTTTTATTTGTTGATCAATTATGTTTTAGTTTCATAAAGTGATAGATACATTTTTTTCCTTCTCTGAATTCCCGATTATTTAATTTTATAGTCGAAAATATCCGAAACCGCGTAAATAATTTTAATAAATAATCAAAAGGGAAACAGGAGCAAAGCGGAGGTAAATCAATTACTTTTAAAATTTCCAAGAGGGTGCTGCCAGGCCGATCCGATTAAAAATAAGTTCAAGTACCTACATATTTAATAAGACGAGTAGGATTTATTGCGCTGTGTTGTGTTGACACGAGTAAAATAGGTAGTTATAGATTATATAGATATACAATTTCTATTCAATTCACAAAGTATTTTATTTGTTTATAGAAAAAAAGCATATATGCAATCACAAAACTAAATGGAAACACAAAGTAGGCAAGTAGTTAAGATAATCATAGTTCCTACCTACATAATGTTCTAAGTTTAAGGAATACATGGTGATACCTACATTGTGAAGGAACAAAAAAGGGAATTCAAAAACAAGAGATTTAAAATAATACCTAACGTAGGTACCTTTGTTCGTTTCTCGGCAATGAAAAAAAAGACAAATTTTCATTTGTTTTTTTACTTTGACACAATAATTACGTGATTTCGGCATTTTGATAATCAGTGCAGTAACCGTGACTTGCGAGCACTCGGGCAGGCGTGCGGCAGCCCACTGTCAGTAGTAGCGACGGCGATACACGAAGCGGTAGGCAAATAACGCGTGGCCTTGAGCGAGTGACGGACGCCTGGTATCGTGCAACAACCGCACGTAAATTCGAAAACATTATTCCCAGTACCATATCATTGAGACATTTGATGTAATAATACGTCTCTCCTTCGAATTCAAAATTGCCGATTCCGGCAATCAAATTAGCCATTGGTGAAAAAGTCACGACCATTGCGTTTATTATTGTGCAGGTTACACACTATTCTATAACGCCGGATTGGTGGGGAGAATAAATACATAAATTCTTGAGAGATCTTGCTTTATTTTCTTCATAACCTTTACACAAGTGCTGCCGAGATTGAACTGCCCCGGTTGAGGACACATCCCCCTCTTTTATACAAGACAAAAATGGCTGGCCAGCGGACCATTTCCTCACCCCGCTCTACTATAATTACTATATCTTATAATATACAAGTCGTGAGCTGGCGCGTCCTAAATATTATTAAAGTTTACATCTGTTACTAACTAAATTCGCTTATTTCATACCGCTGCGATGTCCCGTCACGCAACGGCGAGAGGGTAAATATCGATCGTATATAAAGGGCCCTATCCCCCCGCCTCAGTACTATAAATACGGCGGGTGGCCCCGCCCCCTCGCTAAGTTGCTCCCGGACATCGCAGCGATAAGACGTTCACTAAGTAATACAATTATTCATACTCTATGGGCTATTCTTAACTTTAAATTAGTAAATTACACAAACATCATTGTAACAATTCACATAAACTAAACAAAGAATCAATAATAAATATATCATAACAAACTATAAACACATTTACTAGCTACAACATGTATTTAAAATAGTCTAACTGTGTATAAACATTAGAAATAGTAAACACACAACATAAAAGGTAAAACTTAAATAGAAAGGTACTAACTTATAAACATAATCTAAACAAGTTGACGTTCGTACTTACTTATTATGAACTATACTTTCACTATTTACATTGTTACACTTGTCTCGCACATTACTTGTCCCGCACAATTATGTCGCGCTCTTCTATATCCAGTCGAGGGCGGTAGAACAATCCAGCGTCTATTCCGAGCGTATTGACTTGGCTCGATCTGCCACAGAGTAAACGGTATTCAATCTGGGCGAGTAAAACGCGGTAAAATGCATATGGTGAACATTCCGGTATGCGATCGGGTCGGCGGCCGTACAGCTCGTAGACCTTTTTAAATAACCACTGAGTGTAGAAACCCACGGCCCTAGTTGTAACGGGAACAACTGCTGCAGTCTTCTGAACTGAAAAATCCACTTGTTTTTCTTCAGTTAGGGCATCTCCGAAACCAAAATACAATGCTTTATTAATTTTATATTTAATATCCTGCAATGCCTGCTTCGACTTACGATGATTTTCGCGAAAGGCATCTTGTCGCGCTGAATCGCGTTTTCGCTGGCTGGGTGGTCTGCTCCTGCGTTTCATCTGCTGGGGTGCTACATCCTCAACTTCTCGAGGAGGCTCGCGCCACATCATTCGACTGGCTGATTGTCGTTGGAAGGGGGGGGGTGACGGCGATTATCGCGGTCAAAACTCCGTTGGTAGCTCATAATGACGGTTTTTCTGGAATCCAGAAAATAGATATAGCCACGTTAATATTGTCGGATGTTTTCACAACCGCCAGTTAACAATGACGGATGTCAACTTGCGACACCGTTTGCGGGGCGCGAGGGGCGGCAGTCCGTGCGGTTGTGCCAGTACGGACCATGTTACACGGGCGATCGCACGTTGTGTGATGCTAAAGATAATAAATTATAATTATTTATGATTTGTGGCTCTTAAGTAATAATTTTTAAGAATAATTTTTACAATGTCCGCCCGCTTAATAAAACTAGTCAATGAAAAACCAGAACAAAACTTCCTGGAACACGAGAGTGTTGATATAAATATTTCGACTGCAGACGAAGATGAAGAAACAGGTAAATATTAATTATTATTTTATTACTAAAATAGTTTTTCGAACACGATACTAATTATTTAAACATAAACTAATTACAATACCTACTTATGTGAGTAAGTATTGTAATTAGTTCGGTTAAAATCGTAGGAAGTGAAATAACCGACATTTTTAACTGTCTTTTAAGCAGTAAAATATGTCGGTAGTACCACATCCAACATTGTTAATCGTTTTTTGTGTAAATAATGTCGGTAGTACCAGTGCCCATACCATGAGCTTATTAAGCAAAGTTGTTGCCGCTGTGGAAGCGAGACAGCGCTATACAATGCACGTTGCAGCGTCTCGCTTCCACAACGGCAACAACCTGGTATGGCACCAGATCCGACTTTCTTGGTTGTTTTAATTTATGTTTAATTTGTCAGATGTGTTACTTCCAACTTTGTTAACGGTACTTATTTTAAAACTTTTTGTTGGAAGAGGTACATATTGCTTTGTACACCGATTAATTATATACTTTGTGTGTTGGTTGTGGCATTTAATTTTTGTTTTTATTATTGTTGTTATAAAAATGCATTTTGACGCTTTTATTTCATTTACACTGGTTCGGTTTTTGTCAAATAAAATTTTCGCACTACAAGATACACAAAAATGTATCATTTTTTTTATTGCTCATCTAACTTTTTTTTTCAGTTAATAGAGAATCTCCACTACCAAGTGGTTTTCAAGATCAGTTCAATAAGTTGAATGAAATGCTTAGTGACGTTTTCAATGAAGATGAAACTCCGGAAACAAAAAAATTAACCCACTGTTTCGACATCTAGTTATTTTGAAATTCCTACTGAACGTAGTGTTGCTGATGACCATGAAAAAATTTCAAAAACCCCATCTTTTCATGAAATTAACAATGACGCATACAGTGCCACTTATTCTCAACGTGAGTTCGCAGTTTCCTAAGACATGGCACCACCACCACCAATCTTGACCAACGGCGACTTATATGCAAACTTACACACTGTCTTCGCTTGACACAATGGAGCCAAATAAAACTCTTGAATTCGATTAAGGAATGTAATGGATTAGAATATACAAAGTTTAGGTACGTGGTGCGCGGTTGCGTGGTGAGAACGAATGACAATGACAATTGACATGAAAGTATGGAACGCTCTAGATTGGCAACATACGCCTGACGGTTAAAATAAAGCAATTATTTAATGTCGGACGAAACGCGCAGCATACATCATCAGGCTGCAAGCTTGAACACACACACATTCTGTGACTTCCTTTACAAGTGTTTATACTCCCACTTCTACTAAACAAAGTCGCCAGTCTACTTTTAAAACTGATAAAGGCAAGAAAAGACTCATACATAAAGAAAATTGGGTGGTAAATAAGAGAAAGACTAAAAAATCAGAGAAAGAGTTTTACAAATCACAGAGGAAAACAAGTACAAGAAAAGCAGTTAAAAGATCCATGTAAAGAAAAGTGTCAAATGAAATGTTCTACGAAATTCAGGGAGACAGTGAAAGACAATTTTCAAAAAAATTTGGAATCTCGGAGACCGTCAAAAGAAATGGCAATTCATTATTATGTATACGCAAAAAGTACCAAAAGGCCGTCAAACAACCGAAGTAACTAAACATGACCGTAAAAATACTTTCAACTATTTTCTTCCTACCGAGGATAAACAAAAAACAAAGGTATGTAAGACCATGTTCTTGAATACAATTTCTACGGGAGAGCGAATCGTGTCTACGTCGTGGAAGAAATATGATGGCGAAATAACGGTATCGGAGGATAAACGAGGAAAATATATACATAGAAATAGTGTAATAGATGAAGAGATGATCAGAAGCGTATGTGATCACGTCAAATCATTTTCTTTGGTGGAATCCCACTACATCAGGAAAAATTCAAAGAAATTATACTTGAAGGAGGTGAAAAGTGCATCTCGTATGTTTAATTTGTATTGTGAATGGTTTGACAGTGACAAATACACGAGTAGCAGCAAAGCATCAACAAAACGGCAATATCGTGATATTCTTTATACAAATTTCAACATAGGCTTTCATAAGCTTAAGAAAGATCTGGGTGATATCTGCCACGTCTATTTGAATAAAGAAATTCCCACAGAAGACGAAAAATCTGCATTTTTAAAACATCAATCTGCCAAAAAAGCCGCGCGTCGCTTAAAACAGCAAGACAAAAATGAAGCGATATTAAATGAAGAGGTTGTTGCAGCAACTTTCGACTTTATTACACCACACGGAGATGTAAGTGTTTTTTACTATCTACTCTTAACTTCACCTTATATACGAGTTCGCTACAAAAGAAGCTACTTGCTTTATGTGGCACGAGGCAATAGCAAAACGTGGCGCAAACGAAGTCTCTAGCTGTCTCTATCAGTTTATAAAACAAAAAGTTTTACAAAATGGAGTAAAAACATTCCGTTTCTGGTCAGATAATTGTGCGGGGCAAAACAGAAACCGCATTGTTTTTGCCCTTTACCTTATAGCTGCGAAAGAATTTGGAGTCACATTCACCCATCGTTTTATGGAGAAGGGTCACACTCAAAACGAGGGTGATAGTGTCCATGCTACTATTGAGCGCGCTAGTGATCGCAGGCTGATCTATGTTCCAGAAGAATGGTACTAATTTGTTCGCTGGGCTAAAGCTGAGGGTAACCCTTATGTCGTAAAAGAGATGACAACTTCTGACATATTTGACTTTAAATCTCTGTTAGCAAATAAAAATTGGTCGAAAAACAGTGACAATGAGAAAATCCAGTGGACTCGCTTAAGAGAGGTGACGGTACATGCACAGCATGATAGGATTGAATATAAGTATAATTTTCAAGATGAACCGAAAACTAAATATAATAGTATTGAGATCTGGTAACCGAAACACTGGAAGGCTGGCTCGTGAATTTCAAATCAAGCAGGCTTATAATGGGGATATTTCTATCAGTCGTGTAAATATTAAGATTTAATTAACATGTGTCAAAGTGGAGTAATTCCGGAGAAATATCACAACTTGTGACAATGTGATGATTAAGTGCCATTTTTAATTTGTTATTTTAATTGATACTTATTAAGACTGATTAGTTAATTTAGTTATAAGAGTAATTTTATAAACTTCTTTACTGAATGTAAGATTGATATTGTAAGTGAGGCCGATTTTGTTATTTATGCTCAAACAGTCACTTCATATTAATGTAGGGGGTTTTTTTTGTTAACCTAGCTTGTATATTTAAAAAAATATCAACAATTCAAACTTTGACGCGCTCTCTTGTAATGTTGCCGATTTTCAATGTTAATAGGGATAGGCGAATTATTGTGCTGTAGCAGGTATGTTATCAATTGGCGGTAGACATTCAAACTTGGAGGAGTTTTTTAGCGCTAAATTTACCTTATATGTCAAATAAAAATACCAAAGCATACACGATAATTTATCTAATAAGTGGGAACAGGTTGCACAAGAAACAATGGAAAAAGCTGCTGAAAAGGAAAGAAAATTTGCTATTGCGAAGGGCAAAGTTAGTAAAAATGCTATCCCAATTATTGACGTTATTGTAGACGGATGCTACTCCAAGAGATCATAAAGAACTAATTATTCCGCCTTATCAGGAGCTGGTACTATTATTGGAAGAAGATCCGGGCAAGTTTTGTACTATGGAGTTCGCAACAAATACTGATATACCTGTGATATGGCAGAAAAACAGAAAGTGCCAAAAAAAGAACACAAATGTTTTAAAAACTACACGGGTCCTTCGACTGGCATGGAGAGTGACATAATTGTTGAGGGATTTAAACAGTCTGAAAATTCACAATTTAATTTATGGACGTTTGATATCTGATGGTGTCTCCAGCACTCATAGTAAAATTCTGCAATCACGGCCTTATCAACAGGAAGGTATCACAGTGGACAAAATTGAATGTCGAAATCATTTACTGAGAAACTTTTGCCATAAACTGCAACAATTATAAACAGATACCAAATACCCAATCAGCCATCGAAAACTTATATGCAAAAAAAAAACAATAATGAGAAGATCTGTGATTAAAAAATCTATCGCTAAAAACAAAGGCGATGAATATCCAGAAATTCAACGTCTATTCGATGATATTATGCAGGCTCATTACCATGCCTTTGGAAGCCACACTAGATGTAAACCATACTTCAGCCAGAAACAGGGCGAACAAGAAAACACTTCAATCGACTTCTTCTCGGGTTCACTATTGCAACGAATTTGTTTATTGATTCAAAATATAGCAAGCCACGCTCGAAGTCTCATCTACCACAGCATAATATGTTGGAGGAAAAAGAATAAATTTCCATAAAGAGATCATATGCCACGAGATGTACTGCGGTAACCGTGTCATTCGACACAAATAAATCAATATCTCGACTGTATAAACACATCTTTAGAAGAAAGAAGAATGAAAAAGAGACTTAATTAGCAAGTACATGAAGAAAAAAAAAGACTTATTATATTCACAAAAACAGATGAAACATATGGAGAGCAGTGGAATAAACCAGATATGGCAGAAGATATTTAAAAAAAATTTAAAGACATTTCATCCTTTCGTTAAAAAAACTTACGAAGAACGAAGATTGATGGAAAGAAAAACGATTCTTCAAAAAGATATTAGTGAGTGGATGGAACTTCGGAAGTCGCTGCTGACAGCCTCCAATTTTGACCGTGTGATAAAGAAAGGACCAAATACTGGATGCGCCAATTTGGTAAAAGACATTTTATATAAAAAAATATGGATCACATTTCCTCAATCAAACAGGGCCAGCAAAACGAAAAATAGCCTTACTGCAATTGTCAAAACAAGAGAGTATTGAAATTGAGCCTTGTGGGTTGTTTATAGACGCAGAGTTGACTTACCTTGGAGCAACACCTAATAGTATCTGTGGCGAAGATGCCATAATTTAAATTAAACGCCCAATCACTGCATACAAGTTGGGCCTGAATGAGGCTATCAGCAAGAAAAAAGTAATTTTTTGGGTAAAAAACAGAAGGGTGCCTAAAAATAAACACCAATCACAACTGGTATTATCAAATCCAGGGCCAGCTCCGTATTACAAGACGGAAGAAATGCTTGTTTGCAGTATGGTCAGGAGAAACGATAAATTAAAGATAGAAGTAATAGAAAAAGATGACCTATTTCGGGAACAGAAAATGCAACACAAATTACAATCATTTTACCTAACTCACCTACTGCCTATAAGACACAACCTCAAGGTGCATGAAATACTACATACTTCAGACACCAATCGATCAGGATCAACCCACATATTCCAGATATTACTTGTAATTAATGCTAAATTTCATCATAAAATTGAAAACCGTCTCCCCGAGAAATACTGTCTTGTATTCGTTGTTCTACCGATTTGTCCTACCGATTTGTCCTACTGGTTCCGAACAGTAGGACAAATCGGTAAAACAAGTGAAGGACGGAAAACATTAGCCTAACTGCAGCAAGTTAAAAAACATGTTTAAGCGATTTTCGACCTTATTGACACTAAAATTTGTTTTTTTTTGTTCCACATTCTCGTTCGCTAACATTGCTCCTCTCCTTTATTAAAATCCGGTGTTTGCTTAAATTTCATTAAGTTTGAACCTGATTTTTTTAACTTTCCATCGTTAAGCAAATGTTTTCCGACCTTCACTTGTTTTGCCGATTTGTCCTACTGATTCCCACCAGTAGGACAAATCGGTAAAACATGTGCAGAACCACGGGTATAAGACGGTTTTTCTCGGAGAGACTGTACCTTCCAGGGTTAACGACGGAGACCACCATTTTAATTCGGCAGCATTATATTTCTCGAAAGGACCACGGAAAATACATGCCCAAATACGCCTGTAAGCTCGGCAGTTTGTATTTATTTTCCTTACATTTATATTGTTTTAAATTCAGTATCTTAAAGTATCCTAAAGTAAAGCCTTATCTAATTTATTTTTAGCTCTTCATACAGAACAAAAATATGCCCATCCCTATTTTTTACTATAAAATATTTAATTATAATTATTAAAACATATAAAAAAGTTCTTTCTTTGATTTGTCACATGTAAACAATCAAATTATAAAAGAAAAATAGTGTGGAATGAAACTTTAGTAATCATTTTCTGATGTTGGCATTACTGGATAGTTTCTTTGCCGATGTCAAAAAGTTTTAAAAGTTTTACGAGACAGCAGGTGTACGTTGTACCTACGTCGTACGTAATTTTATTGTAAGTACTATGAAAATATATCTTTGCAAACAATTTATTTAATGTGCTACATGTTATTGCAGTTTGTTACTATACCAATTGAAATAATGTTTCGTTTTATTTTATAGAAAAACTAAGACAAGGCTGAGAAATGGGCTTGGCGTTGAGCAGGTAAGAGCATTTGTACCTAATAAAAATGTTGGTGAGCCAGAAGACACCGAAATGTATGCCTCGATTCAACGGATTCAACGTTTATTGTATGGTACAAACAAATTCAAACGGCTATTGTGTTTCACAGACTGCTGATGTGATGATCAAGGAATTGTACGACTGTCTGGTATGACGATGATTGACGGCTTATATGGATTGTTATTGTTGTGGGGGAAGTGCCTTACTAACATGATGCACGCTACATGAATAGCATGCATATACACGCTAATTACTAACTTAAATGTTTTCTTGTGTTTACTGGTTTTTTTGTGTGTTAATCAGCTTGAACTAATGAATATTTGTGTTAATATTTTTTGTTTGTGTGGTTGTGAATGCAGTTTGCATGTTATTATTAAATTTCTTTTCCTTGTCTTATTTAAATTTTCAAATTATGTAGACTATCCAAGTGCTGGCGGTGCAGTCGGGCTGGGGCTGAAGAGGACAGCGGTGTTGATGAGGAGTGAGTTATTACTTGCCTTTGCTATAAATGTGGTTTTATAACTTGTTTTGACATTGTTTTTTTTAGGCGTCAACCACTGCTTGGCACACCCCCGCTGCCGAAAATAACATGTAAATTTAAATAAATGTCATCATAATTGAATGTTATATGTGAATTAGACAAATTTGATCTAGGCTTTCACTTTCCGTCATAGCATTAGTTTATCATAAATTTTTATAGTTTATTTGCAATAAGAAGTCAGTTATAAGCAAGATAACCCGGGAGTGGTGGAATATATAGAATTTTATATATTTCTTCTTAGCGAGTATGTGTAATGTAAATGTTGTGACCGGTTAATGTCTGGATGGTCTCTTCTTCTGCCTAGCCTTTTCCCTAGCTATTTTGGGGTCGGCTTCCAGTATTACCGGATTTAGCTGAATACCGTATTTTACATAGAGCGACTGCCTATCTGACCTCCACAACCTATTGCTAGGTAATACAGTATTCCATAGTAAGACTGGTTGTCAGAATTGTAATGACTTAACGACTGTCAAAGATCACCATATGACAGTCGGGACCAACGGCTTAACGTGCTTTCCGAGGCACGGAGGGGTCTCGGTATGTTTTACAAATGGTCACCCATCCACGGACCTACCGCGGCGAGCGCGGCTTGACCTTTATTATTGGTCAAACCGTACAGCTTACACTTAGCCACGAGCCCCTCCTGGTCTGTAAGATGGTCATTGTGATGTGAATATTAAATTATTATTATTTTACAGAAGTCCTGAGACAAACTCACAACCGGATGCAGCTGAAGAGCGCCGGCACAGGCGCGCCCTTCGGGTGGAGCAAATGCGCCTTTACCGGCGCCTTCAGCTGCCTGAAGTATTTGAAGAGCGGAGGCGGTTGACAGCGGCCGAGGTGCGGCAGCTGCAGGAGAGGTGGCGTGCCGCGGTGGCCGCCAGCGAAGCTCGCCGGCCTCGGGGCCTTAGGTTTGGATAGTGGAGCTCTATACGAGCTCCTATTTATTGGTCTTTTCATTCTCCTTGGCCATTCTGGAGGTGGTGCTTGTTGACGAGTTTCATCTCCAGAATGACCATGGAGACTGAAAAGACCTATAAATAAAAATATAAATTGGACTCGTATAGAGCTCCCCAACTTTAATGAACTTTGTATAATTAATTAAATGTATGATTTAAGAATAGGCGCTTTTTTTTAAACACTCAGAAGTAAAAATATTACCCTATTAGTAACATACCATCCCAATTCCGTATGTCTAAAATTGTGCAATAATAATCCCAGTTATCTCTAAAGAACCACTACTTTATAGAACTCCCAAAACAACCACTTAGCAGAAATAGAAACCACTACACTTTTATCTAAAATTCAGCTCAACAGGTTTTTAACAAAAAGTACAATAGAAGTAAAAAAACCATTCATTTATTTTTTGTTTTTTTACCGACCCCTTTGCCCTTGGGGGTGGGCTTTGGTTTTGGCCTTTTCTTCTCCGGCAAATCTGGCCGGACGGGTCTTTTCTCCGGCCTATCGCCCCGCGACGTATTGCTCTTTATGGAGCTGCTCGGACCTGGCCCGCAAGGCCCTGCAGGCAGGACCTCCGTACTGCCTTGGGCAAACTCTAAATGTAGCTCCTGCCTAGGCCCCGGGACCCAGAAGCTGGGGTGGTACGGGGGAATATCTTCGTCAGTCCTAACAATGAAATGACAGTTTTGTTACCTAACTATAACTCAGTAAATAAACACGTTGGTATAGATTGGTTTGTAAAAGTGATGTAAAATAATAATTGATATCAGTAGGCCAACACAAATCTTTTTTCAGTAGGCATAAACTTGGAATTCTATATCTAGTATCTGCAGATGGCTTTAATGAGTTGTTTGAAATATGTTATTATTATTTTTTCTTTTCTTTTTGGCAATCTGCCGTGAAAATATCAAACTTTCTTGGCGCGTAAATTCGTATGAAAACATTGACAACTATTTTTTATTGCTATTTAAAACAAAATAATTAAACTAAAATTATGGGGCGACACTTCAATTTATTAGGGGTGGTGGGTTTTATAAAATAAAATGGAATATTATACAAAAACATATTTATTATTCTTTTATTACATTTATTTAACCATACAAACAATTATTTGGTCACGATAAGTTGTACATTCAATATAAATAATGATTAAAATGTGCGAAAAATTCAAATATATTCAAGAAATTCAAAAAAATTGGAAAAAAAAAAAAAAAAAAAAAAAAAAATTGGAAAAAACTAACCTGCCAAAAGAACTCCTTAACATTTTTCAATATTGGTATGGAGGCCAGATTAACAATGTACGATGGAATGCAGAGCTGTCTGAACCATATAGGTTGGAGTGCGGGGTGAGGCAGCGGGGCTTAAGCTCACCTACGCTCTTCAACCTTTATGTTAACGAGCTGATTGAGGAGCTTAGCAGCATCAGAGTCGGTTGCCATGTAGATGGTGTCTGCGTCAATAATATTAGTTACGCAGACGATATGGTGCTGTTAAGTGCATCGGTCTGTGGGTTGAGAAAACTTGTGGCCCATTGTGAAGGATACGCAGAACAACATGGCCTGACGTATAATTGTAAAAAGTCGGAAATCATGGTTTTCGAGGCTGGGGGTAAAAACACTAGTGCTATACCACCTGTTGCACTCAATGGGATACCATTAAAGAGAGTGTATAAGTTTAAATACCTGGGCAACTTATTGACCCCCAGTCTCCACGACGATGACGACATTGAACGGGAGCGGAGAGCGTTGTCGATTAGAGCGAACATGCTGGCCCGTAGGTTTGCACGTTGTTCCCTTCAGGTAAAGATCACACTCTTCCGAGCTTACTGTACTTCTTTCTACACGTGCAGCCTTTGGGCCAGATATACTCAAAAGTCGTACAGCGCTCTCCGCGTTCAATACAATAACGCGTTTAGGATACTGGTGGGGCTGCCTCGCTTCTGTAGCGCATCGGGGATGTTTGCTGACGCACACATAGATTGCTTTTATGCGACTATGCGAAAGAGGTGTGCTTCTCTGGTGCGCAGGGTGCGGGCCAGCTCCAACAGTGTCCTGAGTATGATTGCTGGGCGTCTGGATTGCTCATACGTGAGGCATTGTTGTGCCGTCTCGCATGGACTGAAGCAGCGGTAAATTAAGTTATAAAATGTTACTAACATATTATTTTTTAATTATTTATACACATTATCGCATGTGTTAGCGAATATTTGTAATTAACTGTTACTAACATAGTTTTAAGTAATACTAACATTATTGAGTCTTGGATACTTGAATAAAGAATTTATTATTATAATAAATTTACTTCCCAAGTTTAACAAATACGCATTATTATAAAACCATTTTTACGGATTTTATTGCGGTTTATTGTTCAAATTTACGATTCCAACGTTTCGACACCCTTGCAAGTGGCATGGTCAAGGGTAGACTGAGGTAGTTTTCATCTTGACACTTCATTTTGCTAGTTCTATCCTCCTATTTTATCAATTATTGATGTTATGACCCACGCAATATGAGCTAACGGTGTCTTGAGATCTTGAAGCGCTGCTCTTTGGAAGAATGATAGGAAAAAAAATTTGGCATCCAGCCCTTTTCCTAATTTATTTAGAGATGGCCCTAAATCAATGCTACCGATTACAAAAATCCGCAAGGTTCACTAGTTTCAAGTGAACTCCATGCATCAGTTTCCACCAATGATAGACCTATCTTGGCTCTCATTGGTCGAAAATGATGGATAGACCTTTAGTTATACCAGCGACCCTAGCGGATTTTCGAAATCGGTAAACCTCATTGGAAAAAGTAGCAGGAAGAAAATGGGGTACCATTTAGGTGAGATCTTCCGTCCATGTTCTACATTCAAATCGAATTGACATGTTCTACATTTTAAATTTCAAAGGCAGTTATTTCATGTAGGAATTTAGGTTCTTCAGCAAAGATTTTGGTATGGCCTTTAGGCTGTTTGAGGATTGCTGAGTAGCGGTGTTTCACGTAACCTATGTGTTATTACCGCTAAAATGAACTTAGTATGTGATCTCTCCTATGTGTACGCTAAAATAACACATAGGTTACGTGAAACAACACCACTCACCGGTCAGAGATCGTCAAACATGCTGTAAGCTCTCAAGTCTCCCTATTTATTACATTTGATAAAATAAAAAAAATCCCCGAAAAACCTCAATTCTTATCAAGGATGATCCTCGAAGTAAAAAATTAATAAATTAAAAAAAATTTAGGGACAATGACTGAAAGATATCACCTACTTGGGACCCAATCTTCCTCTTGCTGACCTTATCATAAATATGCAAAAATGTATTTGGGGCAGACCCCAAATAATTTGGGGAAAGGAACAGATGCAAAATGTATTTTCCTTTCATGATTCCCTATTTACCTGTCTAACTAAACTACCATTCACAAATCTTTCTCCTCATTTCAAACTTTTCCTAATATACTCATTCCTTACTTTATTGTATCTTGTCACTCGAACATTCATCTCGACTCAATCGAAACTTTCAATACGTCTTCTTCCAAATCTACATAAACCAGAAAACAAATTAGAAAATAGGCAGATTTTAATTGCCATTACTCCCTATTACCAGTCATAGTATCAATCATACATTGCTCTTTCTTTCATATTTGGTAGCGCCATCTATTTTTTCTATGACTAACGTTTAGTCCATCACTCAATTAACTCAATAATATAGTTCCGCAATTGACCGCTGACGAGCGACACTACCCCCTCTTCCTTTCCATCCCTTCCGCACGCCTGGCGAATCACGCCATATTAGTATTAGTATTCAAAAACTCCGGAAATAAACATCACGCGCTGAGAGGACGTCGCCTCCCTCCAAAACCGCACCGCGCTGCACGTATAGCGCCCTTGCCCTTCCGTGCAGTCTCCACACCCTTTTACCGCCTGTGTCAGTGATTCTGGACAGTGTAACCGCCCGCGGGTGTGAACATTAATATTGGTGATGTGCTGTGAAGAACGCGTGCGGCCGCCATCTTAAGTCAAGCCCACGCGGAGGAGAAAGCCAGGTAAGGCGTGCATCCCTTATATCTTCCACCACCTCTTGGCGTGAACCCGCCATCCTCAAATACAGTCCACTAATATCATACCTAAAAGTTTATTTCCGCCGCACCAATATTATCATCTTCCAGGCAATCTCTTACTGTTCTTTGGCCATTCTCCCTCTTCATTCATCAACGATTTATCCCTTTTCATTACAAAAGCCCATACTATGTTACTTGCTTTCCTTTCAAAGTTTCTGCCACTAGTGCCACTTTCAATCATTCCTACATTCTAATTCCTTACATTATCCAATTTCATTACACACATCCATCTCTACATTCTCCATTTACATTCGTCTTCTTTCCAATAAAACGCTCTTAGTAAAACGAAAACTAAGGGTAGCGCTATAAGATCTAAAAACATAGTGAGCTCATATCACACAGGTAGGTACACCAATAATTAGCAAAAATAGGAAGGCAGAACGAGCAACATGAACTGTCAAGATGCATACCACCTACATCTCGTGACTATGACACCTGATAAGGTGTCGAAACTTTGGATACGTAAATTTGAAGAACCGCGATAAAATACGTAAAAATAGTTATATACGAACATACCACAAATATAATAAAGATTAATATTTGTGGTATGCCCGAAAACAATCTAGGCACAGCCCAGGTTGGGTTTCACATGTTGGACAATAATATAAGGTATTAACCCTTTTTTTTGAGGTTTCCCAGCAGTGTTTGCATCTTCTTCTTTTTGTGTTTCCTCTATCATCTTTTGGTAAGTGGACAGGTAAATGAATAATAGTACTATTTACCTGTCCACTTGCATTTTGAGGAGGGGGCAGCAACTTAGTAATTACAACTTCCCTAAATTTATAAAATTCTAATTTTTCAGAAAGCTTTATTTGGTACAAGTATTAGGCATTCAGCATCATCATTTGGAAGATGTGAATGCCTACTTTCTTGTACCAACGCATTGATTTGTGTTCGCAAGTGTAGTAGGCCAACATTTGGTCTTGCCTATCAACACCATTCATAAACTGATTATATTTTATTACGATTTCGGGTTTTAAAATCATTTGACCCCTTTTATTCGTTACAGGTTTTAGTTCTGGACTATGAGTAGTGCTGATAGTCAAGACGTCACGTTGGTCACGCCACTTGCAAACACATATCCCGCTGCTGTTGTACCTAAAGATGCTGCCACCTTTTTGTAATTTGTTCTTAATTATTGCTGGGTTTCCTTTGCGGTTAGTCCTCAGAGTTCCAGTTACATTGGTTCCATTGCGCAAAAGGAAC
The DNA here is from genome assembly GCA_950381575.1 of Plusia festucae. NCBI lineage: Eukaryota > Metazoa > Arthropoda > Insecta > Lepidoptera > Noctuidae > Plusia > Plusia festucae. The sequence goes on from OX494457.1 coordinate 4,412,734, forward strand.
TCTGAGAGCCCAACACTATTGTAAAAATTGTCCATGTATACATGACGCCCTGTGCCTAAATAGTTTTGTAGAAGTTTAGTCACTACTTTGTCCGTGTGGCCTTTCCCTCCTACCTCTTGATCTCGCTTTTCTTTATATACATGAATTTTGAGGGAGAGGCCACTCGGTGAGGCTAGCATATATAATTTGATGCCATACTTGTGGCGCTTGCCTTTTATATATTGGCGGATTCCGCTACGACCCCGGCTTAAAATAATAGATTCGTCTATAGACAATTCCTCTCCTCGCCGGGGTTATATAATCTCGCCATTTTATTATTGAAAAAGTCTATTAGGCTATCTAAATTATGCTGGCCAAACCGTAGACACCTAAATATTAATAAAAACTCATTAAGTGACATAAACTTACTCGGAAATAAATTAAAAAGATAATTCTTTCGCCAATATTCTGCGTATCGGTTAACCTTTATATGGCCGATATGAAAAAGAATTCCTAAAAATATATATAATTTTTCGACACATAATGGTTTCCATCTTCGGATTCGCGCTTGAGGTGAATTAGATGAATTAATAATATCATTTGCACAAGCGTTTGTGGAGTCTACAATTTGCTGTAATAATTCATTATTAAAAAGTAATTTAAAAAAGTCTAATGGCGTTGTTAAATTATTAGGCACTCGTACCTCCTCCTGGGAGGTGAAAACAGGTCGCCGAAATCCGCGTCTACGTAGCGTCCAATCGTCGTTCTCGCTCTCTGATTGTTGAGCCAATACCTCTTCGGTCTCCTCACTATCATCGTCGCTGCTACCAACGTCGCTCTGATCGTCAGAGTCGCTATGAATATAAATTATAAGTAAGATTTGTGTACAGTAAAAGTACAACGTACACCGACTGGGGCGGACTGGCAGTTTTGTTCACTCTTTTTTATCCCTATCTGTGTTACCGCTATTGAAAGGTTTGTTAACGGCTCAAAATGAAAGTACCTGTATTTGTTATAGTTTTAGTATATTAATATTTTTGTAATTTGAAATACTTAAAAAAACATAGTCAAATACCCAAAATTTTAGAGGCTACCTTTTTGAAGCGATTTAATTTTTATCTGCATATCTATTGATGTATTACTTTTTGAAATTAAAATACTACTTGACTATCGAATCAATATTAGTAGTAGGTACTTACTTGATATCAGCATCAAGAAATTCTTCGTCGGAATCAATTTCCGTTTCTGCTGCAACTGCTTCGTCAGCAGTTAAACGCTGGATTTGCTGGAGTTCAGCAACCGGATAACTGATTGACCTAGATGGACCGACACTCGTCGAAGGGCCAGGATTGGTCGCGAGACCAGCAGGCTCTTCGAAATCCTCTCCAAAGATCTCGATGTGATTCTTACGCACTTCGTCGCTATTATTTTCCATTGTGATTCACACACACAACACGTTCACAATCGTAGGCAGAGATCGAGTCCAGTAAACACAGCACAGGTCACGAATATGCAGATCACAACACGGTTCCAAACGTAAGACAATCGGAGTCCAGTAGGAAAGCCAGCAGTCTTCCATCGCACGAAAATTAGCACCGAGCACGGGAGGAGAGAAAATTATTCGATATAGGTCTGGCCGAAAGCGCAAACAAAATATACCGAATGAACTTCAAATATGCAGAAAGCTTAGCGATATAATAATAACCCGAAATCCTTATCTATTTTACGTGGGAAAAACCTATTTAGAAACAAAAGGAGGCGCAAACAATGGAAAGTAATGTCTTTATTAATTTGCCGACAACATTTCAAAAAGAAAAAACAAAGCGCACCGGCAAATGTTTTATTGCCGTTGTTCGTATTTAATATTTTGCGAATAACATTTGCGTAGCAGCAGATGTTTTATTACTATGGGTCGTTTTTTATCTTTCGCCGACAATGTTTTTAGCACATTAGCGGTCTTTTAAATGTAAGAATTTAATTTTAGTTTTTGACATTGAATTCAATAGAATACACCTCAGATAGTAATAGGCATTAAGTTATACTACTAACCTACATTGTACGACCACTAATATATCGGCGTAATATGAGTTCTTAAATAGCTAAAATATGTCATATTATGTTTCGTTGACAAAATAAATATGTTGACTCGTATATTAAATCAAAAGTAATGTTTATTCTGGTTAAAAACAATAATATTATAATATTAGGAAATAAATTTAATAATTGAGGCAGCCCTACGCTCTACTGGTTGCTTATCTATTAACCCGGCTCCCGGGTGCTTGGGCCTAGGAGTCCCGTTACATCGCCATCGCGCCGATGGACTCGGCTGTCGGGTTGTTATGCATTTTTGAGTAACATTTTGTGGCATGCGAATTGCATGATGCAAAATGGGTTTGGCAGTGAAAGTGTTAAATATACCGAAACAGCGCAGCTCTATTGCGGTTGTCAGCGTCTTAACCACTCACATTACATTATTTGAGATAGTTCTTTGTTGCTCCTCCTCTTCTAGCAATGACTGGTTAAATGCATTAAAATATTTTAGGAAAGAAAGAAACAGATGCAAATTTAAAGCCGCTTTTCCACTAGGCAACAATTGACGCGCAACATGTTGCACAACAAGTTGCCCAACAAGTTGCCCAACAATGTTGAAACGCGGCGTGTTCAGCGCGGAACTTTTGTTGAACAACGTTGTTTGTCTACGCATAGCTCTAACGATGCTCTAAAACAAACAACAAGCCGCGCGTCATTTTGCGCGCCAGCTGGCTAAGTCGCGCGCTGTTGTGCAGCGTAGCCGTGCATGTTGAGCGTCACGTGTCGCGCGCCAAATGTTGCCTAGTGGAAACGCGGCTTAAAGGTTTTTATGTGCGATGACAAAATAAATACCCATTTGAAAGTGAATATTAATGTGCTGTCAATATTTTACTACTTACATGGGATTGTGGCGGACTCCTGGAAGTTGTTCACCAACGTCTTTACCAAGAACCATGTAAAGGCGCTCTTGGTTAGGTGTTAGCACCCACTTTTTCGCATGACATGAGTATAATAAATTGTACTTGGTGAGAATCCTTCCGAATTACTTTTGTTACCGGTGGCTGTTAGCTCTCCTTTCATCAACTTGATTTTCTGAACTTGCTTTTGTATTCATTATAGTACTGAAAAAAACAAACAAAAACTTTAAAATATTAAATATTATTGATAATTGATCATTGTAAATATACCAATCTTTTAAATGCGCCAAAGAAAAGCAGAATGATAGTTTTTTTATTAGGTAAGTACCTACTTTCCTTTCCTTGCTAGTCCTAAGCCTGGAAAAAGCATGGTGGTAAGATTGGAATATTACTTGTTTGTTGGGGAGGTGCGTATTTACGCGACCATAAATAACTGATAATAATTTCACTAAGCCGTTCCGCGATCATTTCAGTCCTAGTCACAATTGAAGCGACGAGATCTAATAAATTGTTCCCGTCACCGATATTTTTTTGTCATTGTTGATGATTGATGATTTCTACTCACTAAAGCGATTATCTGAGGATATTGGATTTACCACTTCAAAGGCATTTAAAATTACAGAAGTCAAGGTTAAGTTCACGCAAGATGATCCTACCAAGCTATTATTTTAAACTTCTTATAAAGCTGACGAATTTTCCGAAACAATTTATCACTCGAAAAAAAATCCTTACTCGGATTACCCTCAAACTTGCTTATAGATCCAAACCAAAACTTAAGGAAAATAAATGATCCTAGAGCTGTCCTTTTACGTTATAATCATATTCCTCATTTTTACGAATCTTTTTGTGAATCTTTAAAATAATAAGATTATCCTAGGTTAGATTTCTTTCTTATTGTTTACAACCAAGTTTCATACGGCTATGGTTTATTCTTTATAATTTTGTTCTAGTTATTGTTTTAAACATATTTTGAGTTGGTTAAGTTAAGCGATTATACAAAGTTCCTGTTAGTTTCCAGGTAAGTATTTAATTTATTAGTACCAGTAGTATTTAGTCATTAATCTAACAAGCCAATTGTGATTTTAGGCAAAGATTTTTAAAGATAGTTTGTGATTTTGCTATAAAATAAAGTTGAATTTTAAAAACATTGTGTATTTTTTTTATAATACCAAAGATTTCCTCTGAAAAGTGTCATAACATATGACTAAGAATATCTAGCTTATCAATTAGAAAAAAATATGTAAATGCTGATTAATTTTATTTATTTTGAAATATATCGCCTGCTTACTAGTAAAACAAAATAAATGCATTTTTTTTACTAAATTGAGTTAAAAATGCAGTTAAATGTAATTTTTTACGCTCTATCTACTGGTAAAACCGAATAAATGCAATGTCCAATGGCTGCAGAGATAATGAATTTGTAAAAGTTATATCTTCTCACATTTAGAAAAAAATGTACCAGTACAACATAATAAATAATCTTATGCCTTAAATCCGTTTCAATTTATACAGTTAAACAAAAATAAATACTGTTAAAGCTTTTTACATTTTATTATTGAAATAGTAAAATGGTAAAAACTATTCCGAGAAAAGGTCATAAACGCATTTGGAACGAAGTTCCTTATCGCGCGTTGTTAAAGGGGGCTGGCTAGACGGATAAAAATCTTACGAAAAGTTGTCACGACACTTTTTGTTCTTACGAAAAGTTGTCACGAAACTTTTGGTTCTTACGAAAAGTTGTCACGACACTCTTTGCTCTCTCTCTCTCTCTCATAGAAAGCAAGCCAGTTATTTTCGTTTCGTCTTTCTATTTCGCATTGAACAGTGTGGCGTCGCGACGATTATTTTATTTCAGTGTATACATAATTATTACAATTCCTTCACTAATTAATCGAAAGGAACTTCGTTCCATCCGGGTGTCCCTTGACACCTCTCAAGTTTTTTTATTATTATAAACCTTATAGTTTAAACAACATAAACATATTAGTTACTTATTCCATTTTACTAGTTAAAATACTTTACTTGGTTTGCTTGTCTCTCTCTACAGAAAAAACGAAATAAATGTCATTTATGCTTTTTTACCAGTAAGAACGAGGGTGATCGGTCGCAGTTGTCACATTGCGCACATAAATACTTGAATATTCTAATATAAAGCTGTGTTTGGTTATAATTATGGAATCCAGAGCAAAAAGATTAGTGTCCATGATAAATAAACCTAAATTACTTGAAGTTAAGTGATTTTAACCCTTAATTCGACTCTGGGAAGTATACTGGACATCGACTTTGAAAAAATACGCAGCATTTTTTTTTAACAATATTAGTTTTTTTATATATGGAATAACTTGGTTATGTCCTACATTATAACATAAAAAATAACCGTCAATGAGTGCGTGCGCTCGACCGGTCAGTCGACGCCGCAACGTCAGGAAGGATGAACGCGTCACGACCGCTCTCGGTAAGTCTCGATTTATTTATTTTTGAAGTTATACTTCTTTAGGCGCGTTATGAAAAAATGATGAGAGTGAAATTTTAAGATGCGCGCGCATCTGTGACACAAAATTAACAGTATGAAGTTGTCTGCTTAACCGCTGATTAAGTCTCGAAAAAAAAGCTACCAACAAAATAGAAATTGAACCTCGATATTAGTCGCGCATGTTGGTACGCTCGTCACCTCTGATCACTGTTTTCATATTTATAATATTTATCAACATGTTTCTAGTTTATACATTCACAACACGTGTTTTAGTTTCATACAAGTGCGAATTATATATGTGCTAATAAATTATATTCTGTAGTGATTTAAATTGAATATTTTGATTGATATTACTTACTATTTGTGAATATTAGTGAAAAAAATTGTGCTTATATACTTTTTCAAGTGCTCCAATATAATTGAGGTTAACTATCCGTATGTATTATTTATTGATATAAATTAAAATACTTTTATTTAATATAATTAACACTAAATATTATTAAATTATTAATGTTAAATACTTATTTAATGATGCCAAAGAAGTATAACTTCTCACGCGCGTACAGTACACGCACCCATATTTTTTTTGTTCTAAAATAAAAAATTATTTCTTTTCTGTATATTCCGTAACGTATTTTTATATGTACGTGTATACTAAAATCATAATATTACTTATAGATTTTTCGTTATTCTCTGCGAAACTTGTGTGTCCAGTATACTTCCCATTGCCGGATTCTCGAGGGTTTAGTATGGTTTTGTGATGTCCAATATACTGGACATCGATATTTACAGTTACTGTATGGAGAACCTGGCAATATCCTGTACACTGGACATGCATTTTCTCAAAATCGAGATATACTAGATTTTTTTTTAATAATTTTTTCCGGTTTTAGGAACATCTAACGATGACAAAAATAAATAAAAAAAATAAAATTTCCAGTTTTTTCTCTTGCCAGATTAAGGATTAACTCCAATAATTGTAAATTTTGAGGTTATGTTGATAGCTTTTGTTTTGTTCAACGATTTAATTATGGAATGTTTTGCTTGGGTGGTGATTTTAGTATCTACATAGCTTTTTTAACCGACTTCAAAAAAAGGAGGAGGTTCTCAATTCGGATGTTTGTATTTTTTTTTTTTTTTTTATGTTTGTTCGGGCATAACTCCGTCGCTTGCCAACCGATTTGAAGAATGATTTTTTTGTTGGATAGGGTATACTTCCCAAATGGTCCCATGTTAAGAAAACCAGGATCTGATGATGGCATCCCAGAGAAGTCGAGGGGAACTTTCGAAAATCGTATGGGCAACTAGTGTAAATGATTTTTTTGTTGGAAAGGGTATACTTCCCAAATAGTCCCATGATAAGGAAACCAGGATCTGATGATGGCATCCCAGAGAAGTCGAGGGGAACTTTCGAAAATCGTATGGGCAACTAGTAAAAATGATTTTTTTGTTGGAAAGGGTATACTTCCCAAATGGTCCCATGATAAGGAAACCAGGATCTGATGATGGCATCCCAGAGGAGTCGAGGGGAACTTTTGAAAATCTTATGGGCAATTACTTCACAAATGATTCCTTGATAAGGAAATCAGTATCTGATGATGGCATCCCAGAGAAGTCGAGGGGAACCTTCGAAAATCTGCCGTTTCATTAAGCAGCCTCTGACTAGAACGAATACGTAGGCTACTCAATCGTTGTGACCGTTCCTCTTCAGTTTCATTGGCTAGTCGAACGTGTTTTAAAGAAAGATGATGGTCGTAATCTTCTTGACTTTCATTAGCCAATCGAGTATGTATTAAAGACAGACGGCGATCGTAATCTTCTTGACTCTCGTTAGTTAATCGATTGCGAATTAAAGATATACGATAGTCGTAATCTTCTAGGCTTTCAATGGCCAATCGAGTACGAATCAAACTAAGACGACGATTCTTTTCTTCTTGACTTTCCTTATTCAACCTACGTAACGTATAGGTCCTCTACTTTGACAGTCTGTTTTCGCGCTGGTCAGGGCTCTCATTCGAAATGTGTTGAGAATTTCTGTCCCTAATTTGTTTTAAGCGTTTTTCTTTTTCATTTTTACGCCGCTTTCTTATACAAGAAGCATCTTTACCTGGCCTACCCATATTTTGTGTAAGATTAAAAATGGCACTAAAAATAAACAAATAAAAAATTTTTTTGCAAAAAAAAAAAACCGACTTAACAAAACCTTAAAAGCACTAAAAAGATAAAAATAATACTGAAACCTACCTCTATTACTAAACCTAACATAACCTACGATTAACCTATAATAAAATTTAACAAATTTTTGGAGTCGGTGCCAAGCAATATACGATACCTAAATAACTATATATTTACAGACTAAGGGCAGACAAATAAACCATAAATCTTACAACTTCTAAATATTAAATTAAATCGGAAAACAACAAAAAGTACTTTAAAATATAACATAGACTTAATAACTAATATTTAGACACAAAGAAAAAGATAGATACTAATGTGAATACTTAATAATGATTTACATAGAAATCAGTTAAATCAGAGCAACAGTTTAAGCAAAGCAACAACGCAAGATAACCAAGGAGTTCGACGATAAACTTTAAATCTTAAGTTACGTGAACGTGATGACCAACCTTACTTGGACAAATACCGGTATACGAATGAACAACGCCATCTATCGAGCTTTGTTGTACTAAAACGGAAAAATGTTCTGGAATGACCAGTCGTTTCACTACTTAGCTTGGCACCGACTCCAAAAATTTGTTAAATTTTATTATAGGTTAATCGTAGGTTATGTTAGGTTTAGTAATAGAGGTAGGTTACAGTATTATTTTTATCTTTTTAGTGCTTTTAAGGTTTTGTGAAGTCGGTTTTTTTTTTTTGCAAAAAAATTTTTTATATAATGTATGTAGGTACGAACAGGTTGTATGATACTTAACTCCATTTTTAAGGTTACGATGTTGCTAGATTTTGGTTTGTTTCAAAAATTTAATTGATTTTGTTTTAAATGTGTGTGTCAAAGGCTCATAAACCCTTATGTCGGTACCTACGTAGTTTCTATGATACTCACTTTCTTTCGATTGTTTAATATTTGAAGCCCCGCGCTGTGACTTGTTGCCGCTAAATAGTAGGTACATTATAACGATTTACACGATCGAAACATTAACATTGAATGAATTATTGGGCGTGATTCATTGTTTGTTTACATTATAATCGTATGTCTACTAAGTTTTATTTTTAATTTTTTACAGATGATTTCGATGAAGAGCCAGATATCGCCCTTCGGATCAAAGGTTTTTTAGCCCTGCTTCGAACTGCACTTCGGCTTTGAGCGAATCTAGGGAGAAAATAGTGGCTGAAATGGAGCGCATGTTCGACAGCGATGACTCTGTTAAAGATCCCACTTACAACCCGGATCCAAGCTCTTTAATACATCCAGAGGATTTATTTAGAGAAAAATGGGCGAATAATGAGACCTTTGAAAATGTTGTGCGATTCTGTGGAGACGAAGCAGTTCAACCTAATGATGGCGAGGTTATGATTGCTGAGGTGTTGCCAACATCTGATGCACATGAAGTCGTCATTTCTCTGTGGGGGCTCTTGTTGAAAGGAGTATTCGATGCTACTCGGAAAAGGAAACGTTGGATGAAACCAGAACCTGAAAATTGGAAAGTAAATATTGCGAAAAAAAAGCGATCTGAAGGCTTACCTTATTCTACGAGAAAAAAAGAAAGGAGAGATTGACTGCGAGAAATGTTTCTACAAATGTAGTGTATTCTCTCCAGAAGAAAGAAATAATTTCTATATACTGAACAAAAGAATTTCATTCTTAGTAATGTAGAAATAGATACTCCGAAGAGAGTTCTTGCTATTCGTGGATCAAAGAAACAGCGTCAATTCATAAAAAGATGTTTCTTTTTTTACAATGGGGTGAAGAAGCAGGTATGTCAGATTTTTTTTTGTTACACGCTAGCAATTTCTCCGACTATTATAAATGATGCTATTCGAAAGCGGAATGATATGGGGCTGTGCAAGGATATTGACAAGAGAGGTAAACATGAACCACCTAATAAGATCAATGAAACGGATGTGAACTTTGTTAAAAAACACATAGAATCCTTCCCTGTCATGGAGCCACACTACATAAATGAAATGAAATGAAATATTTATTTTTTTCGAGTAGACCTTTACAGGCACTTTCAAAACGTTAATGACGCTTGTTGCGCGGTTCCAAGGTGTCATTCCTATGGAGAAGAACCGGCAAGAAACTCCATAGGTTACTCTTTTAAAATTGGTTATGAGTATACAATTTAAATAATATTGAGTAAATAAATGCAGGGTCTTTCCTGGACTGGCCTTTTTAAGAAAGAACCAGGTCGATCTGAGCAAGCCTGTGCCAACAGATGGCAAGCATGCCTCGAATAGCTCATGCAGCTCAACCATTTTCGAGGGAGCTGCACAACCCGACACACAACAATACCACCAGTGACACCATAAAAATATGTGGGGCAACAACTTCCTCAAATCGCCAGATTGCAAAAACTATAGCAGACTAAAAGATGTACAATAATATAGAATCAAATCAAAAGAGTTAATAATAGACCTGCATAATATTTACACTTACAATACCCATGAACTTATATAATAATGAATTTAATAAATTGAATTAAATAAAATTGTAAACATAATATGCAAAAGCACAAAACATGTCAAAGAAAAAAAATGAAATACAATAATGTATACGCAAAAGCGCAAAACATGTCAGAAAAATATATGAAATACAATAATGTATACGCACAAGCGCAAAACATGTCCACAATTTGTATATAAATAAATATATTTACAACATGCAAACAAAACAAACGACAGATGTATAAGCGAGCAGCTCAATCCCAGGCGGCTTTATCATTCAAATAATCGGATATCTTGTAATATCCTTTTTTACATAATTTTGATTTAATATGAGTTTTGAATTTTCTAACAGGTAATTTACGAATATCAACGGGGAGCTTATTGTAAAAGCGTATACATTGACCCATGAACGAGTTGCTAACTCTATGAAGACGAGTAGCATGAACAGTTAAATTATGTTTGTTCCTGGTATAAGGCAAACTTCGAAGCGCCTATATCTCGATGCTTTGTTATCTATCACGAAAATGCATAAACTTTATACTGAAAAGTGCACTGAAAATAATATGATTCCGGTATCTGAAATAACGTACAGGAGAATATTTTGTAACGATTACAATTTCAGTTTTTTTGTTCCAAAAAAGGATCAATGTTTAACATGCTCTAACTTCAACAAAGCTAGTAATTACGAAAAAGTAGTATTGAAAGGGGAATACGAGGATCATTTAGCAAGGAAAGAGTCCTGTAACTTGGCAAAAGCCATGAATAAAGAAAGAGCAGAGAAAAATAAAGAGTTTTGCTGTGTAACATTCGACTTACAAGCTGTGTTACAGATACCTTCTGGACTGGTGGGACAGCTTTATTATTCTCGAAAACTATGTGTTTACAATCTTTGTATTTACGAAGCAGCGCTGCCGAATGACGCATATTGCTTTGCTTGGTCCGAAATTAATGAAAAAAGAGGCAGTTGCGAAATAGGTAGTATCCTGTTTTACTATCTTTCAAAGTGCGTTCCTTCTCATATAACTGAGGTTTGTCTGTATTCTGATACGTGCGGAGGACAAAACCGTAAACAATATGTTGCTGCATTGCTTTTATTTGCTGTTCAAAACATTTCCAACTTACAAAAAATTTAACACAAGTTTCTTGAATCAGGACACAGCTACATGGAGGTGGATAGTATGCATAGCAGTATTGAGTCAGCAAAGAAAAATTCTGAGTTTTTTGCATGCCTGATTATTTATCTATTTTCAAACGAGCAAGATCGAAAAAAAACAATAACTGTTGAAGGTAATTCTTTCATGAAAACGCCCTACAAAACTAAAGAATTAAAATTCAACGAATTTAATGATTTAAAAAAAAATAGCTGATGAAACTTTTCAATCACTCAAAAGATTGTAATGGACATCAAGTGAAGTGGCTGAAAATAAAGAGAATACAATACCTTAAGAAAGAAAGTTCAAATTTTTTTTTTTTTTCAATTTTGACTTGTCTGAAACGTTCTTATACATCGATGTCTCAAAAAATACGGAACCATCTCAACGTCTCAGTACTAGAGCTAAAAAACGCCTGGAAAACGCTACGCCTCAGACTAATTCTACCTTTACCTGAATCCTTTACCCATCAGTGAAGCTAAAAAGAGAGATCTTCTCAGTTTATGCGCTCTCAGTTTATGCGTTACTGCCCCGTCCCTTCAGGACAGGGCAGTCAGTTGGACGGGCTCGGATCAGTTATCCTATCCCTTTCATTCCTATTCGTGGTTACTGTTTGGGTGGCAGCCTCGGCTTGTCACTCTCGGTACCCACGTAGTTAGGGAACTCGCTTGCACAATAAGACTGGCAGCAAGTCTTACAAGCTTAGGGCACACCATTAGGCCTCACCTCTCTGCCTACACCCGGCAGGGAGACTACATTTTACACCCCCCCAGGTTAGTCCCACCTGGGGTTGTAGTTAGGTCGTTAAGCCCGTTAGGACACGATTGCCGGGAGTTTCTTGCGGATTCTTCTCCCGGTTTCGTGACGCGCAACGAATCCGCTAGGAAGTTTTCAACATGTCTACTCCCGTAGCCATGCTAGAGCGTGCCTTGAGCCCCTTCTTAAAAGGAGGTCAGGCGAGTATGGAGGAGCTTTCGAGCTTCCTCATAGCCGCCGCCTCCGACCCCGCGTTAGTGAGTAAGTACGGTCAACGTTATCCCAGCGTTTTCGCGTCCTCCTCTCCCGCGCCTCTCGCCCCTCAGGCACCCGCGCCCTCATCGTCTTCGGCACCCGCACCCTGCGCCCCTCAGGCAACCGCGCCTTCCGCGCCGCTGTCCCCTCAGGCACCCGCCCCCTCCGCACCCCGCGCCGCTAAGACACGCGCCCCTCCATCTTTCACGCCACTATGGCGTCCGCGTCCCCCGCCCTTCAGGCTCTCGCCCCCCGCAACCCCGCGCCTCCTACGTTTAAAGCCACGCTAGTGCACCCGGAACCCCCCGCCCCTAAGACTCCGCGCGCGCCCCGCGCGTCCCCCTCTCGCCGCGTCTCGCCTTTCCGCCGCGTATCGACAACGCGCTCCGACTCTCCCGCGCCACCCCCTCGCGTCTGGCGATCGAAGTCGCGTAGCCCGGTGAGGCCGACCTCACCGGGATCGGATTCGGATCGCGCGCTCGGTCCTCCGCCGCCAGTATACCACCCCGCCGCTGTCGCTCACTTCGCAATGTACGAAGTAGACCCACCCGTCCCGGACAGTAAGATGTTGTCCTCCGAGTCGGAGGACGCTATCACAGAGTCCTCCTCCTCTTCGGAGTCATCCTCCGCCGACGACTTTACGGTCGTTGGTAAGAAGAGGTCGAGGAAGGTAAAAGCCAAGGCCTCTCAGGCTAAGGCTGCCAAGACCGAGGTCCCTGTAGCCCCCACTTCTGCGACCGCTTCCACGGACGCGTCCCACCCTCCCGCCCCTCAAGCGTCCGAGGGATCTTTGCCCTCTTCGGCCCAGAAGGGTCCGAAAAAGACCACCCCGCTCCCTATCATCCTTCACGAGAAGGGTAAGTGGACAGAGGTGTCCGCGTGGTGCAACGAGCACCGCGTCTCTTACACGAATGCCCGCTCCGTCAGGGACGGCATCCGTAAATCGGTCCCGACTGTGGGTGACTTTAGGTCACTCACAAAGATGCTGCAGGTGAGAGCCCTGCAGTATCATACGTTCACCCTGCCCGAGGAGACAGTCCTACGGGCAGTCATCAAAAACGTCCCCGCCGAAATCTCCGCTCAGGAGATCCTCGGCGACCTTCGCGCGCAGGAAATACCTGCCCTCGAAGTGCACAGGATGCACCGCGCGACGGGACGTGTCCCCTATAACATGGTATTGGTGGTCGCGGAGAAATCCGTTGCCACCACTCGGAGGCTCTTCAACCTCCGTACCATCTGCAAACTCTCCGGTATCTCTGTGGAACCGCCCCACAAGAATAGTGCCCCCTCTCAGTGCCATCGTTGTCAACTGTACGGGCACTCCCAACGGAACTGTTTCGCGCGGCCCAGGTGCGTCAAGTGCCTCGGTGATCACGCGACAGCGGCCTGTCCCAGACCCAAAAACATCGCGCAGTGTTCGGAGCCCCCGAGCTGCGTGTTGTGCGGTGCTCAAGGGCATCCCGCGAAATATCGCGGGTGCCCGAAGGCACCGAAGTCCAAGCCTAAACCCAAGGCACCCACTTCCAAGGCGGCCAAGCGCACCCCTGCCCGTGCGCCTGCCCCTGTCCCCGCTCCTACTCCTGCACCTGTTTCTGCCGAAACGCGGCTCAGCCCCCAGAGGCCTTCTTGCTGGAACAAGCTCCAGCATCAGAGGTCGTTCCCTGCCCTCGCCCCTCAGGCAAGGCCTCCCCTCCCGTTGATGGACCTCCCCATCGCTCCCCCCCCAGGCTTCCGCCCTCTGAGGCAGACTCCCCCGCATGAGGCCCTTATGGCCCAGGCGGACGCACTCCCCGCTTACATCCGAGACGATCTCGCAGCCTCCATCTGTCTGGCGACTTACCATCGACTTCGGTCGAATTCACCAAATGGCGGTCAAAATCCGAGCGTGCAGGGCCACGAACCCTGACTCCATCCTCGACATATACAGAGAGTTCGGCGATCAGATCGCCGCTCTCCGCGCTATCCACGCCGGTTATTAATGGCGGTCCCGAGCGCGAAATCCAAACCCCGACAAATCCGTGTAGGGTTCTTCAACGCTAGAGGCGTTAAACATCAACGAGATGAGATCGCGAGTCTTCTCCGAGACCATCAAGTTGACGTATTTCTTGTACAGGAGACTTTCCTCAAACCATCTGTTAGGAATCCCAACATCGCGAACTACGCCCTAGTCCGCAATGACCGCACTCGAGCTCCACTCGGTGGTACACTCATTTACTACAAACGGTCCCTGTACTGCACTCCTACGGACCCGCCCCCTCTTTCGCACATGGAGGTTTCAATCTGTCGGCTAGGTCGAAATCCAAACCCCGACAAATCCGTGTAGGGTTCTTCAACGCTAGAGGCGTTAAACATCAACGAGATGAGATCGCGAGTCTTCTCCGAGACCATCAAGTTGACGTATTTCTTGTACAGGAGACTTTCTCAAACCGTCTGTTAGGAATCCCAACATCGCGAACTACGCCCTAGTCCGCAATGACCGCACTCGAGCTCCACTCGGTGGTACACTCATTTACTACAAACGGTCCCTGTACTGCACTCCTACGGACACGCCCCCTCTTTCGCACATGGAGGTTTCAATCTGTCGGCTAGGTATGTCTGGGCATAGGCCCTTATTCATAGTATCGGCATACGTGCCTCCGACCAACCAGACGGCCGACTTGCGGCCGGACATGGAAGCCCTCTTCGCACTGGGTGACTCCGTCCTTCTGGCGGGCGATCACAATGCGAAACACGAGGCATGGAACTGCCGCGTGCGTAATGCACGCGGTAGACACCTAGAAGTCCTATCCTCTTCGTTAGGTTTTGACGTCATCGCTCAGATGACTCCGACTCACTTCCCCGATTTAGTTACGCATAACCCGGACGTCCTCGACGTGGCCCTCTTGAAAGGCGTCAGCCTCGCGCTCCGCTCGAAAGAGGTGTTACAAGAGCTCGATTCCGACCACAGACCAGTGATCATGTCCCTCGGCTCGCGGTTAGGTTCCCCTGACGCTGGTCAGCCCACTCCCACCAAGGTGATCACGGATTGGTCTAAGCTTGGGGCTCGCCTCAAGTCGACCAAGTCGCCTCACCTCGATGGCATACCAGATCACCTCGCGTCTTCCGCCGACGCTCTAGGCGCGATCGACTCCCTCACTGAGCACCTGCAGTCTACGGTGAACGAGTGTTCACGGTCGGTACCTGTGACCGAAGACTCTCGCTTCCTTCTTTCGGACGATGCGCGCGACTTTCTGAGGGAGAAGAAAGCTTCCATCCGCGCTTACGATTCCTTCCCATGTGAAGCCAACCGCGCTCGCATGCGTTCCTTGCAGCGTGCTGTAAAGAAGCGCATGCGAGAGTTGCGGGAGGCCAACTGGGACAGCTTCCTTAGTGATCTTAGACCGAACCATCAGGCTTTCTGGAAACTTCAACGCAGCTCCGGAGCTGCAGCGAAGCCACGACTCCCCCGCTGAATCGTCCGAATCAGAGCGTCACCTATGATGACGACGAGAAAGCGGAATGCCTCGCCGACAGCATAGAGGCCCAGTGCACTCCCAGCGCCCTTTCGGTCGACCAAGCCCACCTCGCGAGAGTTAACGCTGAAATCGAACGTAGGGCTTCTATCCCTCCCGTCGAGGATCCGGAACATCCTCTCCCTCCCGTCACCGTTGACGAAGTCTGATCCCTGATCAAGGATTTGAACCCTCGTAAAGCCCCCGGCTCAGACGGCATCACTTCCAGAGTGATCAAGCTCTTCCCTCCCCCCCTAGTTATCTTATTGACCTGCATCTTCAATGCGGCTTTAAGTAATAACCTCTTCCCGCAAAGGTGGAAAGAGGCGATAGTTATCGGCATTCCCAAACCGGGTAAACCCAAGTCTGAGCCGACTAGTTACCGCCCCATCAGTTTACTCAAGGTTCTTGGGAAACTGTACGAGCGCATAATTTATTCCCGTCTAATGGACTATGCCGAGTCCACGAGTCTAATTCCTGACGAGCAGTTTGGTTTTCGAACCGAACACTCGTGTGTGCAGCAAGTCCACCGCATTGTCGAGCATGTCAGCGCTGGCTTTCAGCGCGGGCATCTCTCAGGCATGCTGCTGTTCGATGTCGCGAAAGCCTTCGACAAGGTCTGGCACGATGGCTTGATCTTCAAGCTGTACCAGCTGGAGGTGCCGGACCGTCTCGTGCACATCATACGAGACTTTCTGTCGAATCGTACCTTTCGCTATCGCGTCGAGGGGACGTTATCGTCGCCTCACCCGATACGCGCCGGTGTCCCGCAAGGCTCGGTGCTCTCTCCTCTCCTCTTCTCGCTGTACACTAGCGATGTCCCCAAAGGTGGCACTTCCCAGATAGCATTATATGCCGATGATACGGCCATTCTATACTCGGGCCGTCAGCCCGAGAGCATAGGACGTCACTTCCAGATCGCGGTCAACGCCCTCGGGCAATGATTCGCGAAATGGAGGATCGAAGTTAACCCCTCTAAGAGCGCAGCCGTACTGTTTTGTAAGAAACGTATAGCACCCGCGCCTCCTCCCCCCATCACCCTTTTCGGCGAACCAATCCCTTGGGAGCGGCAAGCCAAATACCTGGGAATAATCCTTGATCGTAAACTCACGTTTATAGAGCACCTTCGGAAGGTCCGCTCTCGCGCCGCGTTCGCCCTATACCGTCTTCATAGTATTCTAAACGTACATAGTAAACTATCACTTACTTTTGTAAGCTGAGAATTTACACAATGTGCGTGAGGCCTATTATGACTTATGGCAGTGTCGTGTTCGCACACCTGCCCGACTGTCGACTTCGTAGGATGCAAGCCCTCCAAAATCGCTTCTTACGCAGGGCCACGGGAGCCCCGTGGTTCGTGCGTAATTCGCAGCTTCACTGCGACCTCTAACTGCCGACCATCAAGCCGAATCGCATAGGAACCCCCTCATCGTGGCCGCGTCCCGATACAGACCCTCCGTCCTTTCGCGCACTAGGCGCCCAAGGCACGCTCTAACTTATCCCGACGATAGCATCACGCTCCTTCAGGAGGCGTTTAGCCCCCAAACTAGCACCACTACACACAACCGCCGACACCGTGTCTGTCCTCGCCGTCCTCGGCGAGGACGGACACGGTAGTAAATAATAATATAAGTAACGTTAACGTTGCCCTCCCGTCCCTAGCGAATACCGGTCCGAGTACCGGTCAAACTAGTATATAAAAGTCCCTAAATAATCAAATCATTGATCCAGCTATCCCTTGCTTTTTGTTATTTTTTCCGATAGCTAGCAACGATCTAAGTCGAGGTCCGAGTCCCGCAGGGGGCGCCCTTAGATGTCGTTGCTAGCGCAAATTCTTTAATTTGCTCCTGGCTGGAGGCGTTTTTATAGTCTCGCCAACTTAGTCCGGTGAAGCAGTGAAAACCTCCCTCGAGGCTAACTGCGGCAGTCCTTTTATTAATCACCATAGCGTTAGAGATAAATTGTATAAAGATATTGTGGGGATTCTTTCTAAAGCAGCTAGTGTTAGTCATAGTCAGGGGAATCAGCGTAGAGGGTGTCATAAACCAGGCTGAAATAAGTATGTACATGAATTGCACAAGCAGGCAAGGCTATTTTCAGGCTATTTTCAGAATTGGACCTTATACGGTCGCCCGACATTTGGTTTTTTATATGTAAAAATGGTTGATAGTAAATAGTTATTTAAAATAAATTAAAATGGTGTCAAAACAATAGAGATCAAATTAAAATGAACATTATTACGAGTCAACATGACGTCAAAAATTTTAGTAGCTTCTGGAAATCCACATAGTTTAAACCCCAAGATTAGCCTGCCTGCTAGTGTAGAGGGTGTGAGTGAACCTAGGGAGATAGCCAGCCTTTTTATGTCATCTTTTAGGGTTGAGTCTCCGTTAGGCCCATCTTCTTCTGATACTTCGGGAGTCTTGGGGGGGTTGGGGACCCAGCCTATTAGATTCACAGCTAAGGAAATAGCGAGCGCTGTACGAGCATTGAAGCGGGGTAAGTCACCGGGACATGACAACTTAAGTGTGGAACATCTGAGATACGCGGGTAAACATATAGCAAGAGTGCTGGCCATGTTATTTAGTGTTTGTACAAGTCACTCGTATCTTCCAGAAGATCTAATGAAAACTATCGTAGTTCCTATAATAAAGAATAAGACTGGAGATGCGAGTGCCAAGGACAACTACCGACCTATTTCCTTAGCTACTATTATTGCTAAGGTGCTGGACAGTTTGATTGATAAACAGTTGGATAAACATTTAACACTTCATGACGCCCAGTTCGGGTTTAGGCCTCATTTGTCTACTGAAGCAGCCATCCTCTGTCTCAAGCATACTGTCCAGTACTATACAAATAGAAAAACACCTGTCTATGCGTGTTTTCTTGACCTCTCCAAGGCTTTCGATCTGGTTTCCTATGACTGTCTTTGGAGAAAACTATCGGAGGACACTAACCTTCCAAATTATCTAATTAGTATCCTGAAGTACTGGTATAGGAACCAGTACAATTATGTAAAATGGGGGGAGTCCTATCGGACGCGTACAGGTTGGAATGCGGGGTGAGACAAGGAGGCTTAAGCTCGCCAAAGCTTTTCAATTTGTATGTTAACCGACTCATGTGTGAGCTCAGCAGTGCCAGTATTGGGTGTTCAATTGACGGACAATGTGTTAATAACATTAGCTACGCGGACGATATGGTGCTGCTGAGCCCATCGATCAGTGCTATGAGGAGACTCATCCGTATTTGTGAGGAGTATTCGGTTGCTCATGGTCTCAGGTGCAATGCTGTAAAAAGTGAAATCATGGTTTTCAAGGCCGGCAATAAGACGTATGACGAAGTACCATCAGTCATACTGGGGGGAGTCGCACTGACTAAAGTAACTAGGTTTTAAGTACCTGGGACACTGGGTAACCGATAATTTATCAGATGACGCAGATATTGAAAGGGAACGCAGGGCGTTGACAGTGCGGTGTAATATGTTGGCCCGTAGGTTTGCACGATGTACGGCGGATGTTAGAAAACTCTATTCCGGGCTTATTGCCAGTCGCTGTACACGTGTGCCCTATGGGTCAAATATGCACAGGGCCCGTACAATGCTCTGCGTGTCCAATACAATAATGCGTACAGGGTAATGATGGGGCTGCCGCGCTTTTGCAGTGCGTCAGGGATGTTTGCCGAAGCAGGTATACCGGACTTCTATTCGCTTATGCGATCACGAATAGCGTCCTTGATGCGGCGAGTGCGCGACAGCCCTAACAGCTTCGTCGCTATTGTGGCCAATAGACTTGATAGCCCTATAATGTGGCACTGGATGACGACCCACAGGGCGTCATTCAGATATGTGAAGTAGCTTTTAAGTTTTCATTATCCTATGTTATAAATTTATTTTAGTTTATTTGTAATTCTATGGATGTTCTGTCTGGAAATAAAGTTTTATTATTATTATTAAAAAAAATGTTGAGTAAGGTTCGCAAGAGACTGTAGAGATATGGATTTCTCAAGCGCCATCTTTGCAGATGAGAAGTGCTTTAGGTCAAGCCAACATGGTCGTCGACACTTATGGCGCGTCACGAGCAAATGGTGCAGCTTACCGTGAACTATTACAAACAGTTATGGTGCCTACTGTGCGCATAGTTTATCCGAGAGCAGAGTTGCCCGAATTTATTTCATCCAGGACAATTGTCCAATTCATAAAGCACGCATTGTGCAGACTTGGTTAAACCAACAACCAGAAATAAAAACACTGCGCTGGCCATCCCGATCCCCTGACCTGAACCCCATCGAAAATTTGTGGGGTATAATGGTCCAGAGATGGGATCATCGACGGGAAAGAACAGAAATGGAACTTCTTGCTCATTGCGACGAAGTTTGGGAGTCCCTTAGGGGTTCCGACTTGTGTGAAGTGCTCATACGATCAATAAAAACGAGGTGCGACGCTGTTATTGATGCAGGAGGCGCGATGACTAAATATTAGTGTATTTAATTAATTTATTTATTTACATTCGAAAAAAAATAAACCAACTTCTAAAACAAACACAAAAAGTGTACAATATCTTTTCTTTCGGAAATCGGTGACTTTGTTTCTTATTTCCTTTACTATTTTGCCACCAACTTCCAAAAGAAAATTTATTTTACACTGTTTTGTGTTTGTTTTAGAAGTCGGTTTCACTTTTTTCAAAAAGTTTTATTTTTATTTTATTATTAAGTTTGAGTAGCCATTGATGATTATTGTATTTGTTAAGGTATAGTAAAAAATAATTGTTATTTACCGACTGTTAATTTAATTCTAGGGAAATTATCGTTTATTTTTTTATTGTTTTGTGTATAATATTTTGATAATGAAATAATTGTGTATGCACGGATGTTATTGTTTTTTTTTTATTCAGGTGAACTGGAATTATTTCTAGTTTATTCACGCATTATCTGTTTTATTTTCTTAGATAGGTTTTAAAGAAATAATGCTTGCCACTGTATTGATATCAGTATTAACTTTAAACATATTTATAAGTAACTAGCTTTTGCAAAATATTTAAGTATAAGAACTGCCATTTGTTTGTGGCTGCTTTCATCTGTATTTTTGATTACTTAAAAAATATTTCTTTTTTTTAATAAGAACCAGCAAAAAGCCAATTATTTTGAATATTTGTTTATTATCAGAGCTTTTATTATGTTTTAATTTATTATCGTTTTATATTTGAATTTATCACCAACAGTAGATCGTTAATTTGTAAAGAATTACACCAATCGAATAACTATTGTTTATAAAAAAACTGTTGTTTGTAGTAATAGGTCACAGGAAGGGAAGTTTTGTATTTCTTTGGACGGTAAACTATTTGAAGTTGATTCTATTACTTGCTGTTGGATTTTGTGTTTAACCTATTTACTGATCCAATTCCTACATTGAGCTTAATAAATATTTTATGAATATCTGTTTGTTTAATTTACTTCAGGTAGTAAAAACCTTTAAACATTATTTTACTTTTTAATTTATGCCTAAACGATAATAGGATTTAACAAATCAAAGTTCTAGTTAGAATATACACCAATATTTTTACATCGTTCTGGAACCGAAAACCATAAGCTCACACACACGACGTAACGGAAGCCAATTTAAGTTAAAGTTTTTTTTATAATAATAGTATTTTGAAAATAACAAAAAACTCGTTTCGCTTGCGTCGTCAGTGCGCTCTGCCGATCGGTACCTATTGTATTTCATTCATTTCTATACAAAGTCAAAGGGGCGGGGCTAGAGAGCGTTTCAATGCTGTAAGTACAAGCAAAACTGAGCTTAGTGGTGGTCAGGCGGGAACGTCCGCGATAGGTAAAACGGGGTGAATAGAATTCACGGGGTGAATAGAAATATTCTTAGGAAAAAGTTTATTAAAAGCCTGCGATTCGAAAACTACTTTAAAAATCGCAATAGTGTTTTTTTTTTACAATGGCAACATTTTTTCTTTGGTCTGACAACATTTGAATAGTTTGAAGTTAGCAACATATGTGAAAAAAGTGAGATCAAAGTACAACGGTTGTGTGTATGTCTTTTGCGCTCTTATTAACTTCTTTCTAGTTATTATTTAAATTGTGTTTTTGATAGTAAAATTAGTTAATTCGACGGCGAAGTGTATCCAGAATAAATTGAAAGGGTAAGTTTTTCTGATTAGTTTGATTTTTATTGTTAAAATAATAAAAATTTAGCGCCCTTAAATATTTCTCGATTATGAGGTGAATAGAGACGACTGAGGGGTAAATAGAAACGCCATAATGAGGTGAATAGAAACGGGAAAGGGGTAAATAGGAACGAGAAAGGGTTTAATAGAAACGCTAAAGGGGTTTTTAGAAACGCTTTTGATAGGGTTGGCACTTTATGCAGATTGCTGAATTTTTAATTTATTACCAAAAATTTTAAAAAGTCGACTTGTTTTATGCTTTAAATTAAAATTTTCATTTTGTTATGACGAAATCAATATTTTTTTTATATTTAATTATCAATTTTGTATACGCAGGTATAGAAGCAATATGCCACGCATCTACAAACCAGACCCTCAGGGTAAGAAGTATTTAAAATATGACGTCAACTTAATACAACAGGCTGTTAATGAATATTCTGCGAGTAATAGTTCTCTTGATACAATCTCAAAAAAATATAATATACACAGATCTGTTCTATACAGACACTGTACGAAAAATATGAAAAGTCAAGGAGGTCAAACTGTTTTATCCAAAGAAACTGAAGAAGAATTTATTAAATACATAAATGTATGTGCGGAGTGGGGCTATCCTTTGGAGGCATATGATTTAAGAATGCTTGTTAAGGTCTATCTTGATAAATTGGGTGTCAATGAAAAGAGATTTAATAATAATATGCCTGGGCCAGATTTTGTATCCTCGTTTATGAAAAGACACAAAGATTCAATTTCTCAGAGATTATCGCAAAATATAAAGCGAAATCGCGCTGCTGTTTCCCCTGAAATAATAAAAAAATACTTTGAAGAATTAGAAATTTCATTATCAGGCGTACCTATGTGCAATATTATAAATTACGATGAGACGAATCTTTCGGATGATCCTGGGCGGAAGAAAATAATTACAAAAAAAGGCGTTAAGTATCCAGAGCGGGTGATGAACCACTCGAAGTCTGCCGTTTCTATTATGATTGCGTGCACAGCTGAGGGAGAATTACTGCCACCTTATGTTGTCTATAAGGCACAACATTTGTATGATACTTGGACCGTTAAGGGGCCAAAAGGGGCTCGTTACAATAGATCACGGTCAGGTTGGTTTGACGGAAACATTTTTGAAGACTGGATTAAATCGGTAATCATACCCTATTTTCAAGGAGTACCCGGAAGAAAAATCTTGATCGGTGATAATTTATCGTCGCACCTTTCATTGGATCTAATTAAACTGTGCCGTAAAGAAAACATAAGTTTCGTATTCTTGCCAGCTAATTCAACCCACATTACACAGCCATTGGATGTGGCCTTTTTCAGACCAATGAAAATAGCTTGGCGAAATATATTGTTTCAATGGAAAAAAGCCGATGGTCGCCAACAAGCATCGGTTCCAAAAGGATGTTTTCCACGTTTACTGTCTATGCTTTTAGACGCATTAAAACACAATTCTAAAGAAAACATTTTATCAGGATTCAAAAAGACTGGAATAAATCCACTGGACCCTACACAAGTACTCAAAAGATTACCTGGATATGACAGAGTTAGCCATCAAACAGAAACTATCGATGAATCTGTTCTAACAATACTAAAAGAAATGAGATTTGGAACTATAAATGTCGCTGAACCTAAAAGAAAAAGAAAAATTGAAGTAGAACCTGGAAAGAGCGTTAGTCTTGAAGAAAGTTATGCTGAAACAGAAATCGAGAACCAAGACCCAAAGAAAAAAAATAAGAAGACAAACAAAGAAAGTAAAGACAATAACAAGCAAAATGAACCAATAACAAAGAAAGGAAAAGGAATTGGAAAGAAATCAAAAACACAACCACATCCAAATTTAACAGATGAAACGAAATCTCTCGCCGCTAACTTTTTACAAGATGATTTTAAAGCTGGAACGTCTCAGATGTTTTACGATCATGAAAGTCAGATAACTATTGAACCAAGCACAAGCTTCTGTAAAGAAGTAGGCAAAACAACCTTATTATCACAGTCAATGAGTACAGGCGAGGCTAATGATTACTTAGATATAGAAACGGTACCAATTATTTTTGGTGATGATGTTGTTATTGATCATTTTGAAACAATTGACAACTTAAATGTTTCTGATGCCATGATTTCGAGTAATGAAATAAAAAACAATAACAAAATTGAAATTATATCTGATATTTCAGTTACAGATTCTAAACTATTAGAAAAAATATTATATGATAATAAAATAAAAATAAAACAAGAAAAACATCGAAATTATTACAGAAATGATGAAGAAATATTATCCGATTTAATGTCTGATACTGATTAAAAATAATTATTCATATTAAAAAAAAGTGAGTTTGTGATACGAGATATTTAAGTATAGTAAGACCCTAATTATTTTGAACTGACTATTGTACTGTTTTGTTGATTATTGTCGGAAGATTATCATGTTTCAGACTAGGTTAATTATATAATTTTAATACTTTTAATAATTATTAATTAAGCTTAATTGTTTTTAGTCTTAATTCTGAGGCTAAAATTATTTTTGAATTGATTATTCTGTTTTGTTGATTATTTTTAGAAGATTATCATGTTTCAGACTGAGTACCTAAGTAATATAATTTTAATACGTTTCATAATTATTAATTAGGCTTCATTCTGAAGTTAACATTATATATTATTTGAACTGATTATTTAATAAGCATTGTTATTGGTTACGATTATATCTTATTAATTTTAATAAAACAGTTTTTTAATATAATATGTACACTTTCATTTTATTATCTGTATACCTACTTACTTATATTATAACAAGAACAATGAAATGACGATATACCCAACATAGAATATTTTGACAACCCTACAACTTTTCTCTATTAACCCCATACGTCGTATCTATTGACCCCGTATTCCGGGCAAATAGAAATTGACCAGTTTTTTGTCTTTTTCTTCTAAGTAGATAATAATTTGGCATTAAAATTGTAATTAGGTTGTAAAATAACCTAAGACTCCCACAATGAAAGTAGCTTTATTGCCCGAAACTTAGAATTTATATTATAAAAGTCAGTTTGAAAGTCCAGATTGTTTCTATTAACCCCGTTTTACGGTACGTAATTACGTTATGTATTCGTTGCTAACACTTATTATAAATCACAGTAATTATATTACCTTTCATGATTAATTAGGTACGTTATCACTTCTTTCTTTCGTCGCTAACAACCGTGATGTCCTTCCAATGAAAAGTCAGTGACTTATTTTATTTAAATTACGGGAATCGGGCCCCAGATCGTGGTGAACTGGAGGAAGGGATTCTCTCTGCAATTGAAGAAAGAATAGTTGCAATAATGGGTGGGGAAAACTTTGTTACTGGTGATAAGGTGCTAGAAATTGACGTCCTTTTATTTATGTTTTTTTTTTAGTTACATGTATGCTTGTTTTAATTTTTAGAAAACTTTATAAGTAATGCCTCAATTGCCTCTTCATGTAAGGTTTCTTAGTTACAATTTTAATTTGGTTAATTATTTTTTATTCCCAGGTTGGACCAAGTTGTTGTTAGATAGTTTTTCAACTCTTCTTACAACTTATTCGTTCAACATGCTATATTATAAGTACATAAACTATGTATATTGTAAAATCTTTTCCTTCAGAGCGAGTGTTCCTGTTAAAGCTAATGTTAAAAGCACCAAATAAGCGTCGACCGGTACGACGCTGCAGCGCCGTGATCCTGACTAACCACCTAAAAGAGCATACACATTAAATTACACGTTTTTAAATGGCGAAAAAGTTTGCAAAAAGTTTTTTCTGAATACCTGACTATATCAGAAACTGTTGTGAGAAACGCGATAAAAAATCTACACAAAGATTTGTTCAAGCAGATAGACGAGGAAGACATCCACCGCCTAATAAAACAGCAGATGTAGTTAAAGATACCATAAGAAAACACATTGGCAAGATACCAAGATATGAGAGCCATTACAGTCGAAACAGATCAGAAAGACAGTATCTTGGATACCACCTAAATATTGATAAATTATATTCCTTGTATGTAGAATTCTGTGCTGAAGAGGGTATACCTAAAGAGAATATGGCAAAGGCGTGGCTATACAGACATATTTTTAATACAGAGTTCAATCTCGGTTTCAGTCCTCTTTGTTATAAACAACAAAAACGCCACAGATGAAACTGAAAAGAGCGCGACCAACGCCGGCGCGCCCCGCTGCGACAGACGGAGCTGCCAACATCACGCGCCTCGCGACCGAGCGCGAGCGCATGCGTGCGAGAGAGAGCGCATGCGCGCAAGAGAGAGTGCGACAAACGCCGGCGCACCCCGCTGCGACAGACAGAATCACAGAAGCCTCGTTCAATTCGCCGTGCGCTCCGACCGCGACCGCACGCGCGCACAGACCCGCGACTACAGACCACCGCCAGATCAGATATAGTTAATAAATAATGTAAATACAAACCTTGTAAACGCAACCAGTGTTTAAAGCATTACACCCTTCAAGCAGAAACAAGTGTTAAACATGGAAATTGATCATTTCATAGATTTTTCTGCCTCTTGCAACGGATCATCAGCTACTTTTGTACACAGAAAAAAAACTATTGCAGGAGAGTCTGTACCATATTCTGCTATAGTATGGATGCAATTCCGCAAGAATGAAACAGGTTCAATGTTTTACAAAACATCAATTCAGCATTTGATCAGGAAACTTTTGAAGAAGTTAGTTTCATCAGAAATCAATGAAGAGGATTTTCAGTGCCCAATTCGAGAAACTCAAAAAGCCCATTTCGAGACTGAAATACAACGAATAACAAGAATCGTTGCAGTGGATTCAATCTATGATCCACGATTATTATAAAAATCTTCCATGTGCAGATGTCCCTGACTTACCTGAAGCATGCGAGTAGCTGTTTTGGTTGAAAATAAATATTTTTTTGATTTTCAGGTTTGTGAAGTAACTTTTATTTCATTTTATTAGTAAACCCTTCCCAAATTCTTAAATATTTCCATAATGCTACATACTGGCAAGAGACATAATGTTTCTACGTGCTGAATTCCAATACCATCCACAAGTTTTATTTAGAGGTAAACAATAGTATGATATCATAATGTTTTCTTAAAGCACCTACCTAAGTTAATTTATGTTACAAGATAAATGGTATCAATCTCAAGTCCACAAAATCAGATTAGAATGAACTTTATTGTAATTATGTGTAAAACATAATAATTCCATCTAATAATAATAAAAAATACTGTTGACTTTGTTCCAATATATGTATAGAAACTATTTCAAAATTGCATTGAAAGTTTCACTCCGCCAATTTTGGCTTCTCCTGTAAAATTTTCATTTTGTGACATAATGTTGTATACCTGTGAGGTACAGATTTGTTTTCAAAATACTATCGCGCACAAGAGTAGTTATTGAAAATGGTTTTACATAGAATAAATGTGGACAACATCACATTGCTCCGAATCAACCACGGAAGTCGTTAAAAAGCCAATAATGTGAAAATTTAACTTTCATGCTAAATCTAAGCTTAATCGAAATACTTCTGTTTTAGAATACTCATAGCCTGTTCATGATGCTGATAAGAAGCTCGTGTCAAATTAACTTCCAATTTGTTCGCGACGGGCCCTTACAGTGAATAAACAGTGTAGTTGTGACAATCGCTAAAGTGTTCATATAGTGTTAATAGATAAAGACTATAGTTTAAAAATCGTGTGTGATGCCAGCGGGACAATAGAAAACGCCAATAACAGCCCTTAAAGGGTCTATATAGTAAGTAAATCATGTTTTAAATTGATGTTGTTTAATAGTTAAAGTCGTGTTTAGTGCCGGTAGTTTGATTTATAAAATGTTAAAATTATCACAGTTTCGGTGGGTAGTTTTATATTCACACAATGTACAACAATTTCGATTTTTGGTGTTTATAGTGCTTAAATTATATTAAGGTTGGCCGAAATATACTTAGAAATGTATTTAAACATATAGTAAACTCATATATAGTTATTTCTTTAATATTTGTAATTAGTAAACAAAGCAACATTGTAAGTTTTTTGTGTTTACATTTTTGTAACATAGTGTATCTCATTTGTTTTTAATAAAATTTAAATAACTTGGGTTTTATTGTATAGCCAAGACTGTAGCCTATCAGTTCCCAAAATAGTTATAGACCTAGGTCTTATAGTTTAATAGTTATTCAGTGTCAAAGTGGAGGGAACCGACTGAGGCGACAGTTTTGGTCTAGATTTCGTATAGGTGCCTAACGGCGATGGGTAGGTTGTTGAGACGTATATCAATGGATAGGTAATTTAATTGCCTATCCGGAGATGTATGCCTCATCAACCTTAACCCTATAGGTTAATAGAAAAACACAGTTTTATATAAAATTTCTAGTTCCTAGGTCTTAGTCATAATTTAGGTACACTGTAAATAATAAAATATAGTTCCTTTGTTTTTTATTTATAGCCAACACAGTCACCTATCGACCCCCACAATAGTTGTAGACCTAGGTCTTATAGTTTAGAAAATATTAGATATGAAAGTGGCGGGAACAGGAAAAGGTGACTGTATTGGCCCAGTTTTTATATAAAGGTGCCCTAAGGGCGAGGGTAAGGTTGATGAGGCATATAGCAATTGATAGGTGATCTAATTACCTATCCTGCGAGGTATGTCCCATCAACCTAACCCTAATAGTTTTAAAGTTACAGACAAAAATGTATGTAATTTATAGTGAAAAATAAACACGAAAAGTGCGAGGTTTCTGCGGCTCTCGTTTCGGTAAAGTTTGGAGGTACCTGACCGAGGCCGAAACAAGGCATAGTTGTAGCTAGCAGATAGCGGTCTACCAGCCTCTTCAAGCCTAGGGAACAATGGAGTGAGCAGAAACCTCAAGCCTTCGGGTACCGGAAGTAGTGTGTTTTATTTAATCTCCCGATGTGAGGAATCGGCCCCACGGTCGCCATATAAGAAGTGGCCCTGCCGTCGCCGTGCGCAGTATGATAGGGTACCTGTAACGGACCACACGCATAGCAAGTATGCACGCCGCATAACTCTTCAGGATCCACCGTCGTCATCATCATCACCTACCCACATAGAAGAATTCTTCAGCAACCTACGTGTACGCGAACCTACAGGTGCAGGGGCGTGAACGGCTCGTCGACGCCTATAGTATAGTGCTGTCTCTCTCTCGGAACATGGTAGTCGACGATAGACCGTCCGTCCGGTATACAATTTTAATAACGTATCTATTTATCTAAAGATTTGGTTCCTGCAGATAGGATTTTGACATTATTTGTATGGGTCTTATTTGTCACTATTACATAAATTATAGATAGTTAACTCTTAACAAGTTATTTATTTTTGGACATTACAGGTGATATTAGTGGCGAATTAAATCTCATCTTCAAGTTGCCCTAGAGAAGCTAAAGTCTCTTGAAGAATTTACCGTTAGTGAGAACCAGTATATATAAAAAAGATCGCTTCAATGACTGGTAAGAATCTGTTACTTACGTATTTATTTTCTACAATTTCCGTTAGATTATGTAAGTAGGTACAACGTACATCCAACACATATTGCATTCAATACAAGTTCAAATTAAATTTTAGTAACAATTTATATCTATTTATACCGGAGTCAGCGAACGAACTTTAAGAGTGATTAAAAATGAGGGCCAAAATAATCAAGGAATCTGGAGGACTCCTGGCAAAAAGCGTGCAGCACGGGCAACGAAAGTTAATATTGTCAATTTTGACCAATGCGCCATACGAAATGCAATAAATCAGTATTATTTGACCCGAAAGGAAGTGCCTCCGCGTAAATTACTACTTGAATTGAGGCAATCATTTGATTTTACTGGTTGCAGAAAAACCTTATGCAAAATATTATTAAACATGGGTTTTGAATTTAAAAAAAATCCTGAAGAACGGACAGTCCTTATAGAAAAAGATGATGTGGCGGCATGGAGGCATAGATACATAAGAAAAATTTTGTTATCAAGAAATGAGCCCGTAGAAACGAGAAAACCTATTGTATATCTTGATGAAACCTATGTGCACTTGAATTATAAACCCAAAAAAGTTGGCAAGGACCATCAACTTCCAAAATGGTGGAGAACATCTCAAAAGGCAAACGGGTTATTATCATGCTGGGACAGAAAATGGGTTTGTTAATAATGCGTTGTGTTTAGTACAAAATCGAAGCATGCAGACTATCATGATGACATGAATGTCTGATAAATTACTGCCCAATCTTGAGACACCGAGTATTATTGTTTGCGACAATGCTAGCTACCATAGTATACAAATAAATAGGCCACCAAATACCAATTCAAGGAAACGAGATATTAGAGACAGACTGACTAGTAATAATATTACATGGTCAGACGAGTTCACAAAAATAGAACTGCTTTGTTTGGTGAAAAGGAACAAACCTGATCCAATATACTTTATAGATGAATCGTTAAAAGAACGCCACGAAGTTTGGAGATTGCCACCGTATCATTGCCACGTATACCCCATTGAGCTGGTAGGTATGGAGCCAAGTAAAGAGAAAAATTGCCGAAAAAAATGTTAAAAGCACTCCGGAAGAAATGATAAAAAAATTGAAGAAGCATTTGCATCAGTCACAGCAGATGATTGGAAAAAATATGTTGGACATGTGAAACGGTTAGAAGAGGAGCACAAAATAAAAGACAGGTTACTGGATGATGCTATTCCATAATAAACCTACAAGAATCTGACAGCGACGATGCCTGTTGAATTTGAAAGCATTGAATATTTAGACTCTGATTCTGATGAATGATTGATTGTTTGCTATTGTTTCATTTGTAAATATAACACGAAATAACATAACAAAAAATAAATGATGTTTAACATTCAAAAATCTATCGTTATTTTTATACTGTCCTTGATTAGTTTCAGAGATCTCCTTAAAGTAAAGACTTAAGTATTATTATTGTTTAGATAAACAATAGCCTCAATAGATTTTTAATAGTTAGGATCTAGAATTATTATAACCTGTACCGTACCTACTTATGCTCTACCTCAAAACTGTATCAAATCCACAATGCATCGTGCTAAAGTCATGACTATTACCAAGAAAATATCAGAATATAAATAAAATAACTTGGCTAAAATAATAAAAAAATAAATACTATCAAATTAGTTTTTCGTAGTATAGACGCGACGGTGTTACCATCCATAGATTTTCAAATTCCATAATTTTCTGACTTCTACAGAGTTAGCGTAGCCAGACTCTATAAAGGGCAGACAGTAGAATCTGTAACAAATACAAAATGTCTAGGTATAAATATTGATTATAGACTTTCATAGAAAAAATCCAGTATAGAAGATCAGGCATCGGATACAACTGAACCAAGGAGCTTCCTCAGACCACAATGTCTAAACAACAAACGTTGGATAGAGAGGCCGATGAAATATTTGGAGATACAGATGGCATCCATACCAATCCTGGCTTGGCAACAGTTGTCCCCAAGGGAACATGGTCCGACAAGCTCGTTGAGGAGTTCTGTAACACCATAAACGTCCCAAGCCAGTGTGGAGAACAGTCCACTCAGAGAGCCATACTTATTCGTTACCTCAACTTCTATAGTAGCGGAATTGTTGCTACCGGTTTTCGAGTCTTCGATATCATCGCGGCGGCCATCCTAATCATGCCCACCGAAAATGCGACCAAGGCTCTGGACCTACTGTTCCCGGTAACTCCCGCAGACAAAGCAGAAGGAAAGGAAAGCCTCTTCAATCTCACCCAACCTCAGCACAAGGAGAAGAACAGCTCCGAATCAGTGACACCGCAGAACCGCTGACGTATAGGGTAGGGTCCCATTACGGGTCGATAATGCAGCTTGACACCGACACCACCGGTGCCCAAAAGTCACTTTTAGGATCCTCCAAGAAAATTGAATCCACCAATCCGCTTCTTCCATGACTACACGGACTCAGAATGTAGCAGCTTCCTCGAGTCCGCCAGAGCAACTCTGGAAAAAACCGATGCAACCTCGGCGCAAGGGGCAGGGATGACCAGTCTCCGGAAGATCTGCGGGTATCTTGCTCTCACCTTCGTGAGGAGCATCGTGAAGGATAAGTTTCAGATGGCAGCGGCTTTCTCCAAAACCAATTACAGGAAGAACTTGCTCGCTCTGATGACGGATCATGCGGTGGAAGGCACATACTCCCCTCCATGTTCGGAAGCTTTATCCAAAGCTCAGGATGCTTTCATCAGGAATCACAGAACACCGAGAGCTCTATTTGATCTATTTAATTCAAATATTATATAGCACCTGCGCCTCACACCCCGCAACGCGTCTGCGCCGAGCGAGCCGCGCTCTCGCTCTCTTGCTCCGCTACCACCGACAATAACGCACGCGCGCTTATAAGCGCTCATAACGCGCCAATCTTAACTTAAAACTACAACTAACTATATTGTATTTCCAAATAACGTTCTAAGTACATTCTAAGTTTATATATAAGTCAATAATAAAGGAGAATGCCCGATTTGTAAGGCAAGCTGGGTCCCAGTCGAAAATCGTTGTGCCCTGAAGATTTTTATTTTACATAATAGTAAAAACATAGTATTTTCATAATCAGGAACCATTTTTCATTTATTCACCCTGGTTCAAGAGATATTATCGTTTTTCTGTTGTAAAAATCTAGGTATATAGTTATAGTTAAGTACGCATACTACCTACCTGACCTATCCTATACATCATTATGGAGATGAGAATATGTACACTTTATGTACTTTAAAAAGCAGCACAGTAAAAAGACTCAAAGATGGTGTAGAATTGACGTTTAAATATGATAAAAAATGTATAATTAGTTAACAGCAGTTCATGTATAAGTAAAAAAATAAATAAAACAAATCAAAACTTGAATAAACCATTTTATTCTTCATAAAATATAGCATCCAAGAATTGAGCTGGAGCAAGTTCGTAAAAGAACTGTCATTTGCTCGTTCAACTCTTCAACTGTATACCGGCGAAAATTAGGTGATATTAAAATCGAACAGTTAATACAGATTACAGCGGCAGCGTCGGGAACGCAGACGCGGTGTCCGACGGAGTCCGGACGGTCTAGCTGGAGTAGACATGGCTCTGACAACAATTGCTCGGGAGTCCAATATCTCACCAAGAATAGCACTAAGAATCAAATATCTCACAAAGAACAGCACTAAAAAGAGTCAAATATCTGACTTAACGTAATGCACTCGAGGAACTTATTAGCTCAACTCGGTATTGATCGAAAAAGCACGTATCGTAATAATAACTAAGTAAAAGATTACGGAATTCAAAACTCAACGTATGTAAACAAAGCAATGACGCACGTAACAAACCACGAAAGTCTGTGACATGTGGAAGTAAATGTTGCCAGATCAATATTTTATAATCTTATTAATGAATCGTTATCGATCAATCGATAAAAATATTTTTTTAAGGCGTTTTATAAATAAATATGGCTATGTTTTTGTCTATTGCTTTTGTGAACATCTATTATTTATCAATATAGGCTTATGAATTTAAGCTATATTATGAATTTAACCTATTCGTCCCCGAGCGGCGACCGGTCGCCGCATGAAAATAAAAATCAATTGTGTCTCATTAGCGGTGATTAGAGAGATTAAGCAATTTATTCTTGTAATTATTTCCTTTGGTTTTACTCGCATCGACTATGAGCTCTGTTTATCCAATAGTTTTCGTCATCAAGAATACTTTACATATTTGGCTCATATTTGGCGTACACCTATCTTTGTTCATTTCAGATAATTACATGGTACAATAATAATATGTATAAAAAGGACAGGGATAACCATCATTCTACCTCATCGACGTGAAAACAAAATGCCTAACACAGTAGCGTGGAAGTTGTCAAATGTTGAGATCTTAATCTTAATGTTGTGATTTAAACTGCCAATAGGATATAAAATATAAATAAAAATAATGTTTTTTTTTTATTGTTCATTTATCGTTTTAAATTGATATCGATTACTCAATTGATTAAAAGACGTCAATAGTTATTTAATTCTTTGATACCTGGCAACTTTTTTTTGTATAACAATTAAACCACAGACTACATTGAATCAAACGGATGTCGACGTAATGTTTAACTATTAATTAACTTTAACTTTATTCCCAGGGTAAAAGAAATTGTATAAAAATACCCTGTACACAAAAAAATAAATAATGTTTTTGAGTTATTATTTCAATTAGGCACATGATACCACAAAAGGGACCTGCTCCGTGTCAATCTCCTTTCTCAGTACATCTTTCAAGTCTCTATTTAATTCTACATTCTCAAACGAGTAAGTCGTGAAATCCACGCGCTTACAAGATGAATGAGTGAGTTTTTTGTGTAACGTGCTATTTGTGTAGAACGTTATCTATCGATCATACCGGTATAAATACTTCTGTCCCGGCGCGGGCCCTTTGTGGCTAATTACAATAAAAAACCAATCGTGTGTCATTAGCGGTAATTAAGTACATTAAGATATCTTTGCTCGAGGTATCGCTCGCGTTCTGAAAGTTTTTTGTAGTAGATTTCTACTTTGGTACCTGTTTTGTAGGAGAACTAAATAAATAAATAAAAATAGTTGCAAAACCCCCTAAAACAGTTTTTTTTATAAATTAACTTATTTACATCAACGTAACTTATTGCCAGTATTTCAAATTCTCTATGAAATAAGAAAAATAAATCTTAGCAAAACCCACTAAAAGCGTACAAATTAACAAAAGCTAGTAGCAAAAACCGCTATAACGACATGTTTCACTTTCAAACGGCCCTAAAACCAAATACACCAATCAGAGCGCTTCATTCATTCATTCGCAATATGGCGATTTCTGTTGTTGTTGTGGAGGATTACGTGTGGTATTATTGTGTTTTTAGTGTTAAATAATGGAGGAATTAATGCAATATGTTAAAAAATCTGAACTTGGCAAGTCCAGGAAACGTCCTGTTATAAAATCTAAGTGGAAACGAGAGGTAGAACGTGAAAAAAGGTATGTTGAATGTTTACTAGAAATGCACGTTCTGTTAGTTTAGGATGGCGTTATACAAGCCTGCGATAGTAGCACTAATAAAAAAAGCTTTTAAAATATTACTTATTGAATTTCATTGGGAAAAGATAAAATGATAAATACTATTTACACACACACACACACATAACATACAATTTTTTTTAAGATTTATTTATTTATATTTAATAATAATAATATATCTTGGGACAATCTCACACACGGTCATCTGATCCCAAACTAGGCAGAGCCTGTACTATGGTAACCAGACAACTGATAACCATACTTATATATTTCTAAATACATACATATTATAGATAAATAACACCCAGACACAGAACAAATGTTCGTGCTCATCACACAAAGATTTGTCCTGGGTGGGAATCGAACTCGGCCCTCCGGCTTAGCAGGCAGGGTCACTAACTACTAGACCAACAGGCCCGTCGAAAAATATATATAGATTTAATTAGTTCTTTGTTTAGTGAGTCAGTTTTAATTTTAATTTGTTTCTTTCAGGCACAAGGCTCCGGGTTTTCCAACATATCCTTCATATAATCACAATCAAAGGCATTTAAATGTAAAGAACTAACTATGCAAATGATCAGAAAATTTTACGAGAAATTCTACTGTCCCACCAAAATTACCTAAGACAATTTTATTTTAAATTTTTGCTCAGTACAAGAAGCAAAACGTATTAAAAATTAAAGCAATCGAAAAAAGGCTAAAATACTACATTTTAGGGAATAAAGTAAAGGTGTCAAAGTTCCAGTGTGTCAGAAAACATTTATGGGGGCTTTGTTAGTTAAGAAATATCGAATACAGGGTGTTTTGAAACGATTTCATGAAAGTGGAGGACAAATGCCTCAAGAAAATCGGGATAGGAAAACTGACAAGTTTATTGCTAGAAAATTGTCTGTTCAGAGGTTCATTGAATCATTTAAAGGCCAAGAGAGTCACTATTGTCGATCTAAAAATATGAATAGAGTGTATCTTTCGTCAGAACTAAACATACGCAAAATGTGGCGTATGTATAATCAATCTCATGAACCGGACTTACAAGTAAAACAACTTTTTTTTAGAAAAATCTTTAACCAATGCTATAATATCGGGTTTGTAACACCAAGAACGGACGTAAGTTCAACGTGCACAGATATTGGGGAACGTTTAAAAACAGAAACAGATACTAGATAATAAGTATTGGGCCAGCGCCATCTCTCGGACTTCTAATTAACACATTGTTAATCAGAGTCAGTGAGGCCAACCGTAAGGTAGGTTCACTAGATGTCGCATACGTCGCCCTATAAAGACGTTATAAGTAGAAGGAGAAATTTAAACTTCCAGGCAGTGACCTCGGTAGCTTAGTTGGTAAAGCGACTGGCGCGTCAAGCCAGTGGTCGCAGGTTCGAGTCCTGCCTGAGTTTTGAGTTTTTCCTTCTACAATTTGTATTTAATTAGAAACAGATACGTCAAAAAAAATCAATTAATTATTGCATTTAACAGCATACTGCGGGAAGAAGTTGATGGGCTTTTGACAAGTTCTTTTGACTGCCAAAAAAACCAAGCACTTCCTAAATTACCGGATCAGTCTGCTTATTATAGCAGACAATTTAGTTTCTACAACTTCGCTATAGTAAGGGAACTCTAAGGCAAAATTGCCGCCAAATAATAATGTTTATTCCTATTACTGGGACGATACAACCCACGCAAAAGGCAGTAATGAAATTATCAGTGCTGTATACCACTTTCTGCAAAATATTAATATGACTGACAATATTAAGGTATTAAGAATAATATCAGATGGATGTTCTGGACAAAACAAAAATACCGGCATGATTTCAATGCTCGATAAATAGCTTTACTTGGAATCGCCAAGGCACCTTAAAAGAATCGAATTGATTCACCCAATTGTTGGTCACTTATTTATTCCCCCAGACAGGGTATTCGCCAAAATTGAAAAGGTTTTAAAAACTAAAGAAGTCATTACATCACCAGCTGAATATGTGTCCGTATTGCAAGAGCATGCAAAATGTACCAACAGATTTAGCATCAATTCCTGTATATGACTGGAAGACTAGTTATCAAAATATTATAA
Source organism: Plusia festucae (assembly GCA_950381575.1). NCBI lineage: Eukaryota > Metazoa > Arthropoda > Insecta > Lepidoptera > Noctuidae > Plusia > Plusia festucae. Next base: position 4,449,684 of record OX494457.1, read on the forward strand.
AGCCTACTACTAGTTGGCATTTTGCTTTCATGAAGTGTTAACGAGTTTTTATTACCCGGACTAAGACTGAAAATGTATTTGTGCAAGGCGAAGTTAACTACCGGGCAGAAAACAATACAAAAAATGATGATTACCAAGAAAAACAAAAAAATTACCATGGTACACCCTAATATCATTCAACCTAATAAAATAATTCCGAATGCTGCCAAATTACAAGATGTTTTGAAATTATTAAAAACCCATTTTGGTGATAATTGGGAAACCTTGGACATATTATTTTTTATAAAAAAATTAAAGAAAGAGCAGAAGGGCAACCGGAAAATCACCTTAGTACCTTGTCTGACTTGTGTGAGCCTGGATTTACAGAAAATAATAGCTATAGTATATGTGTAAGTTTTAATTTATTTCATACGTACTTGTTTTGTTATACCTAATATTATACTAACCACCATTAATCCTAAAAAATATTGTGATTGATCGTTTGTTAATTATTTAAGGATTCAACGGTTTACTCACGCGCATTCTCGGAACGCCCGACTAGTTTCAGACTCAATAGGTCTCAATCATGAGCTGACGCGGCCGCGTCAGTAATGCGCGTGAGTAAACCGCTGAATCCTTAAATAATTATGAATTCGTCTCACGGAAGTTATTATAATAATATGATCGTTTGTTGTTAACATTAAACTATGCATAAATCCATCCAAGTTTAATTTTATGTTGCTTGCAAAGTCCTCAAAAACGTAACGAGTCAACATCAAATACCACTATAATGAATGCTGAGATTCAAAATCCTCTTGAATGTAACAATTTTATTTAATATTCTTTTTTATATGACTATATTGACAGTTCTAATTTTTTCTTTGGTGTTATCGTACTTCCTTTCGTAAAAATGTTAACAGGTGCAATTAGTACTGTGCATTATTAAGTAATAAAGTTAAAAAATACTTCCTCACCTTTTTCCTAGGATCGTTTTAGGGGTTTTTGCAACTACACGCCTCTAATAGCGAAGCTGACGTTCATTACATCGAATGCTCACAAAGATAATGGTAATGACGAATAGTCACCGTGCGACATCAAATGAGACAGTGAGCCCGTCCGGAATATGAACATATAGGGTTCCTTGGACTGCTCACAGCCTCACACGGGAAAGGGCGACGTAAAGCTGACCATGTGAAAAACAACTCACGCTAAGATCGACTTGAAATTAAAATCTATACGGTCTACGCCTCATAAAAGTAAAACTAAGTAAAAAAAAAAACTCAATAACAGAAAATGAAATACCTACGTACCTAAATAAACCTATTTCTTATGATAACTAATCTAAACTAAACTCAATAAATAAGCAAAATCCCAAAAAACTAATATCTATTCGAATGACTAATCATACCTAACGGTATTAAAAAATAACCTACGGTCACTACGTACGCTATCAAATACCTATACTTTAAAATTAAAATCTATACCTATGACTTATAAAAAAAACCTAAATAACTCCTCTTCTCTCCTTAAACTGTACTTAGTAAAACTAAAAGGAATAAAAAGGTAGCAGTTAAAAGGCGAGTGAAAATGTATCTTAAGATAAAATATTATAGTATCTTAGCCGTGTGCAGCGCCCCTTAGTGAACTCCACTGCTGCAGGCCGATTCTACTAATTTGCAATGTTAAACGTTAAATTGTGTTTTAGCAACAATTGCATTTCGATCGCTTTTCGATAGTTACATAAAAAGTCATTCTACTATTTCGTAAGCAAACTGGCAACTGAATCGAAGGGGAACGTAACAGCGCTTAACCCTGTGTTACCAACAAGCCAAATAGTATGTTTTAATAATACCACAGAAAAAGTTGAATCTCAAAATGTTATGTTACTAAATACGAATAAGTGTCACAAAAAGTGTTCCTTAAAACTCAAAAAGATTACTAGAACATACAAACTTTTTTCTGTATGTTTAATTGTTACTTAGACAACAATAAATTCAACTTTTTAAATAATAAAAACAGAAGAACGTTTCGTTTTAGGTCCCTAGCTGGCCGAAGTTAATGTAAACAAACAACGGGAAGCAAAAAGTTAAATTTATTGTGTGCGAGTTCATCAAAATGTTGACTTACAGGGAGTATTCGTTTTATATATTACTTATATTTATTCATTAAATACAACATCTCACCATTAGACCGTTATTGTTATTTTCTATATAAATAAACATACTTGAGACTTGAGACCCACTTGAGGGTTTTAGATTCTCATTTACGTCGCACTTGAATTAGCTGTTAAATTATGTGACCACTTGTAGTATGTTGTAGATTGGTGCATTCGATTTACTGCTAAAAGATTTAGTCTTGCTGCAAGTGTTGTTCTGATAATACGTACGCAATTTCAGGCCTAATGGAAGATACCAGAAGAAAATCTACATCAGTTCAACCACTGGACCTCCTCATTACCTTTATGGAAGCACACAAAAATTTTGCCGTGGGACAATTGCGGTCCAAAACGAGTCCATGCGACACGCATGTGGCAACGATGTGCGGATATTTTAAATTCAGAAGGCGTAGCCCGGACACCTAAAGATTGGTCGAGGGTAAGTTTACAACTTTCAAGTTGATAAATTATCTATTCTTTACAAATACCAATATGACAATACCTAATAACAATAATTTTCTACCCATTTCAGTTTTGGAATGATTTATAAATGTAGGGTGCGGACCAAACTAGCCGAAATAAACAGAGGCTATACGGGTACTGGAAGTGGGCCTAGCAGGGCACCACAGTTAAGCCCTCTAGAGGAAAGAGTAGCTGCCCTTTTAGGTAGGGATCTTGGTCCACTTACTGGAGTCCGTCAAGATCCAGAGATTGAAATTGAGGTAATTAGATATTCATCAACCAAGTAAAAATTATTATAACTATTGTTAATAAGAACATTCACTGCAGCTCCAACTTTACTAACAATATTCGCCAGATCCGCCGTGGATTCTTTTTCTTTCACTGACGGAACATTGCGGACCTCGACAGTTGATGAGCGCGTTGATAGTTGAAGATCCAGGAGATTCATTTCAAATGTTTGAGTGCTGTGTTTGTAAGCTTGCTTTTCCCTCTGTAAGATTTCCATTTGTTTCATAACGTCGTCATATTTTTCAGACATAAAACCAACAGTCTTCTCAATCTCAGCATTTGTTTTCTGTATGGCAGAGATATGCGATTTTAATTCCGCTATTTCGGTTACGAGCTTAGACATAGATGAAGTCTGATCATCCAGAAATCTCTTAAGTTGGGTTTCCTGTTCATTTTTCCATTGCGTAAGCATTTGGAGGATCTGGTGCTTAAAATCCTGCAGCTCATTTGTAGGCGAAAACTCCTCACGAGGACGCTTGTGTCGCGTGGAAGTGTTCACATTTTCGAATGGGCTACTAGAGACAGATTGAGGTATGTCGGAGTCCGAGGATACTTGCATTAAATTGTTGTTGTTAGCCGCGGCCGTCGGCGGAGACCTCAGCATGCGAGACATAACGTAGCACAGTCCAACGTAGACCTTCGTACTCGGTAAATAGATGCTAATCTACGTAGTAAGTATTATATACAAGAAGGTCACGCACAGCGCGTCTACGGCTCGCTAGTGTTCGAGCGAGACAGCAATTATGACCACTGTCTTTGTCCAGCACGGAGGCGTGGTCACTTAGGCAAGCGCGGCAGAACAGTAATTCATATAACAAATAAATAACTATTAAGAAGGAAATTAAACACTAAGACTAGCCGTAACGGTTTAAAATCGCGATTACAGTATTTAAAACTTTTATTCGAACCGGTGACACGTCCAGTCTCGTCGAATATTACGGGCGAGGGGGGACTACAGGAGAATAAAAAACGTAACTCTCAAACATGGCAACAAGTTTTTTTTTTAAGTTGTCAATCGGATCGGACTTAAAAATCATAACAATCATGTAAGTATCGGTAATTTTACTATAATTGGTGTAAAAAAGAGAAGAATAAATATTTCGTATCAGGTTTGTGAATTAGGAAAGTTATTCACAAAAATTATTTTATTTTCATAACTTGGTAATTTTATTGTTAGACGACGAAGATACTAACCCTATCGACTGGGTTCCACGGAGGTGCCGCCTCCTTCTGACGGAGCCGGTACATCCGCAGAGCCATACGGAGGCTACGCTAGCGGCCTGACAACTCTGATGCGTCCCGCTATGCAGGACGAGAGGCCTGCAAAGAGACCTTGTGTCCGCGAATTCGCGGCAAAGAACGGCACACGGGTAAAGCCCACCCCAAAGGGCAAAGGCGTGGGAAAGAAAAGCAAGATAAAATAAAAGTTATAAATTTTTATACTCATCTTTTTATTACCCTGTTGAGCTACATCTTTCATCTAAATGATTGAATTGCCTAAGTGTAGGGAACCTGTTGAACCTTGGCACTATGTGTACCTAGGCCATTGGGCTCGTTTCAAATATTCGCGCGATACTTAATTCTACTGTTTATGGTATTCGGTACGTCACTACGGACTATTCAATATGAAGTAAGCCGCATACCGCCATTGAGCCGTTGTTTGGTGTTATCGACGTTAATTTTTTTGGCAAGTCTGATAGTTTTAAACGTTTTATAATAGTCACTTAACTGTTATATGCTATCGGTTCTTTTATTCAACAAGTGTCAACACAATAAAAAACTTACTAGATACATAACTTCTAAACTATATATAATCCACCGTTTTGTTGAAGTTGGAGTAGTGTTGTACCTCGGTCACTGTCGATCAGTTGTTCCTTGGTCAGTGGCTAAGGTACAACCTGGATGTTGTACCTTGGCCGGGAGAATATTTTATTAAATTATTTCACACTTACGTAATATATTCCTAATCAAATATCTTTATTATTTCAGAAATCATGCTGAGAAGTAAGGAGAAGAAGAAAAGGACACCTATTAATATGGGTGATCTGACAAATGCGATTACAATGATTAAGGAGAAAAAAATCTCCACTTTCGGTGCTTACAAACATTTTGGATTACCAAGAACAACTTTGCGTCGTCATTTAAAGCACTGTTTGGAAATAGGTAAGGATGAAAGCAAGTTACACGAAAACCTTGCAGACCAGTTAATCAAGTTTTTGATCGCACCGAAGAGCATAGTCTGGTTGACTATATTAAAAACGCTGCACACTTGCAATTTGGATTGACTTTAAAAGACGTGAAAATACTTGCATACCAATTTGCAAAAGCGAATGGAAAAAAGTACCCAAAGAGCTGAGATACAAACAAAATGGCTGGAGATTATAGGCTGCGATTGTTTAGGAAGCGATACCAAAACGAATTATCTTTGAGATAGCCTGAAGCTACTAGTTTGGCTCGCTCTTCGGCGTTTAACAAACATACTGTGAGTATAACATTCGACAATTTTAAGAAAGTCCTTTCTCAATGTCCCTCTGACATAAATGCGACTGACATCTGGAATTTAGACGAAACTGGATTGTCCACTGTCCATGCTCCTCCAAAGATATTAGCACCTCTTGGCGTGAAACAAGTTGGGTCAATGACTAGCGCTAAAAGAGGAACAACGGTTACAATGATAGCGGCTATTAATGCAGGTGGTGGTTTTATTCCACCCATACTGATATTCCCTCGTGTAAACTTTAAGATTTTTTAGGGTAACTGGAGCTCCTGAAGGCAGTATTGGAGGCGCCAATCCATCCGGTTGGTCAAACGAGTCCATGTTTGTGATATTCCTCCAGCATTTTATCAAATATGCAAAGCCTACCAAAGAACGACCTGTCATTCTCTTAATGGACAATCATGAAAGTCATATTTCGGTACCGGCAATACAAATGGCCAAAGATAATGGTGTAAAGCTTATTACTCTACATCCACATACTAGTAACCACATGCAACCACTAGACAAGACAGTTTTTGGCCTTATTTTAGTACAGCGGCTAACGAGTTACTAATATCTCCAGGTCATGTGGGATATATGATATTGCTGGCTTGGTGGGAAAAGATTTTCCCCTTGCCTTCACACCTAACAATATTTGCAAAGGTTTTAGTTCAACTGGTTTCCATCCTTTAAATGAAAATATCTATACAGATGCTGATTTTATGCCCGCATCCTATTCCGATCGTCCACTTATCGAAAAATCACCAACCAGAATTATTGATCAGGTGCCTTTTAGTCAGCCGACTGCTTCAGGTTTCGAAGTTATAGATGGAAAATCGCCAACTTTGATATCGCCGGCTATAATACGCCCCCCTCACCCAAAAGCCGAACCTCGTAAAGAAACACGAAAAGGAAGACAAAAAGGAAAATCCATAATTTTGACCGATACACCAGAAAAGCAAGAAATTGAAAATATAAAGACTAAAAAACATGTTTCAACTAAATTTAATCAAGCAGAGTCCATCAATCTTTTGGCAAAAAGTATATTTATGAATAAAAACAGATTCAATAATGCAAAAAAGATAAAAATAAGAATTCTATCCGAAACAGAAACCAGTGAAAATTCTACCAACTATTTACAGAGTGACACATCTGAAGGTGCCTCCGACAATGACAGCGAAGATGAGAACCTGCAGGCTGAACATGTTAATAAAGAAAATTACAATCATGAAGACTATGTTATATTTCTATATGAAGGTTCCTATTTGAATCTGTACCCGATGAGTGACATTATAGAAAAAATTAAGACCCCGCAAAAAGTTAACAAGAACAGAGAAATTTATTATGTTCCAGAGATACAGAAGTACTGGGATTTCTACTAAATGCTTAACCCTTAATTTGAAAATGTTTACTGTGATAAACATAAAAATAAAAATAAAAATTAGGCAACTGATTTCTACTTTTTTTCCGTTTTTATATTACGTAATGCAAGTTTACAGTATATACTATGGTAAAAAAAATATTTCTTCTACTGGCAAAACTATTCACCTGTCATTATCGAGGCAAAATGTCGGCAAGACGCGGGTGCACAATTCTTCGAAAGGTAAATATTATATTTTACATGTTTTATACAACTATACCAAGTTATTGATTCTCTAGATTTACTAAACAATGTTTACATTTTGGTTTTGTGTATGTTTTGCGCAATTATATGGCTTTTTACTAACAATTTCTTATCGGCAAACATGTTTGTTCATCACAGTGCACGTTGCCAAATACTCGAACAAATGTCCTCAATTTAATATGTTCACTGTGATGAACTTTGCCAAATAAGGTATAATCAACTCAGCCTATCGCGGTTCACTGCTGGACGGTCCTCCGCCTTCCGCACCCAGTTCGACCCAGCTACCTTTTTCAGGTCATCGGTCCATCTGGTTTGGGGGCGTCCTACGCTACGTTTGCCGGTTCGCGGGCTCCACTCAAGGACTCGTCTGCTCCAACGGCCATCAGTCCTTCGACAGACATGACCAGCCCACTGCCACTTCAGCTTACTGACTCTGCAAGCTGTCAGTAACTCTGGTTCTTCTCCGGATAAGCTCATTCCTGATTTTATCCTTCAAAGATACTCCGAGCACAGCTCGCTCCATAGCTCGCTGAGCGACTTTGAGTTTGTGGACTAGCCCTATTGTCAGTGTCCACGTTTCGGCGCCGTAAGTCATGACAGGCAGGACGCACTGGTTGAAGACTTTTGTCTTCAAACTTTGCAGTATAGACGACGAGAAGACTCGACGGCGTTTACCAAACGCTGCCCAGCCCAAACGGATCCTCCGGTCGGTTTCTTTCTCGAAGTTGTGTCTACCAAGCTGGATGGTTTGTCCAAGGTAGACATACTCCTGCACAACTTCGAGAGCCACCCCTTCAACGAATATCGGTCTCGGCACGATATGAAGGTTAAACATGACCTTGGTCTTGTCTAAATTCATGCCAAGACCGACACGTCGAGAAGCTCCGTTGATGCCAGCATCTCGCCCAAATGTTCCAGCGACTCTGCCAACACAACGATGTCATCGGCAAAGCGTAGATGAGAGATGTACTCGCCGTTTAATTAATGCCCTGTCCAGTCCAGTCCAGTGTCTTGAAGACGTCCTCCAATGCGTTGGTAAACAGTTTCGGGGATATCACATCCCCCTGTCTTACCCCTCTGCGCAATGGAATCGGATCAGTCTTGTGGTCGTCGTTCTGGACAGTCATTGAAGCGGCGTGATACAGGCATCTCAACATCTCAACGTAACGTTCGTCGATTTGACATCGCTGAAGAGCATCCAGAACCGCCCAAGTTTCGATGGAGTCGAAGGCTTTCTCGTAGTCCACAAACGCCATACACAGCGGCTGATTGTACTCTTCGGTCTTCTGCACAATCTGCCGTACAGTATGTATGTGGTCTACGGTACTGTAGCCTTTTCGAAACCCGACTTTGTTTTGTAACCGGAAAAAACCATCGTAACTGTTTTATTTTACTATACGTTTTAAATAACTCTAATTTGGCAGAGTTAATCACAATGAACATTAAAAAATAATTTATTTCTCTATGAATTTGGCAGTGTTCACTGTGAGAAACATTGATTTCCTGAAAACCTGAAAAAGCTATGATTTTTTTTCTATTTTTTTCGTACTTATTATAACACTAGGACCTCAGATATATAGTTCTTTTTACAAAATAAGATAACTCGAATCTCTGCCAAATTAAGGGTTAAGGCTAAATAATATATCTTTATATTGATAGTGTTCTTATAAAAGCTAGTCCTAATAACTGATTAAAAAGTTTAAGAGAGAAATAAAAATTTACAAAGTTAATTGTTTAAACATTTTATTTTCTATTTGCTATATTATAGGTTATATTGATTTGCTATATTATATTATGTGATATGTTCAAATGTACCTACCTACCTAGGTCTATGTGCCTACTAATTTTAAAGTTTGTTATTTAACAAAACAGTGGTTAAAAGTTTGTTGATTTGGTTTAGAGATTTTGTTTGAAAAGCAAACAAAAAAACCACGAATATTATTTTAATTTTGTTCAGAATTTCTAAAGTGTTTTGTTAAATATTGTAATAGACCGAATAAAACGATTTTGGTTAAGAAAACTTAATAATTTGCTTAAATTACCCCCAAATTCTCCATGTGTCCTAGGTACACCGTAGTACTGGCCCAGGTACATAGGGTATGTTGTACCTTGGCCTTATTTACCTTTTTTTTTTAATTTTAAAATCTCTGTAAGTATGAAATATACATTTCTGATATTTTGGTGGCGAGTACCCAAATCATTGAAATTTCGAAATATGCAAATATGATTGGTGTGCTGTACGTCAAATCACAATAAAAAATATATAACTAAAAAACTGTCCAAGGTACAACATCGGGATGTTTGGCCTTCAGGAGAGTGCTATAGAGTAAAAAGAAGTAGAGGATCCCACTCCTCATTACAGTAGTTTATCAAAGGGAATTTTGTAGTGAGGACCAGCAGCACTAGATATTTTTCTGGAGGAAGCCATATTAAAAAAAAATCAACCATTCTAATCAAACATTTATTTTTTAAATTCAATATAGGGAGCTCTATACGAGTCCATTTACAATTATTTATAGCAAAGAAAAAGAAAAGAAATGACCTACTATAACTAATGGAGATAGCTCCGTGGCCATTCTGAAGATGATACTCAATAGATGAGCAACACCTCCAGAATGATCAAGGAGAAGGAAAAGACCTATAAATAGGAGCTCGTACAGAGCTCCCTAACCGACGAGGCCCTGGAGGCGACGGGCCTCCCCCGCCGCAATGGCCGCACGCCACCGCGCCTGGAGCGCGATGACCTCAGCCGCGCTGAGACGCCGTCGCTCTTCAAAAGCCTCGGGCAGTTGTAGGCGCCGGTATAAGCGCATTTGCCCCGCCCACAGCGCGCGCCTCTGCCGGTGCTCTTCAGCCGCCGCTTCGGCTGGTGCTGGTGCTGCTGGATCTTGTGGCGGTAGCGAGGACTGTCCCTCCCCCCTGATGCTGCTGTAAAATAATCATTTACTTTAAATTCACATTACATTAACGTCATCTGACTGATCATTTTAGACATAATCCAGTCTCAACATTTTCAGAAATAAATTTCACTCACTTGCTAAACATATTTATTTATTTATTTAACAATTTATGTACACAAGAAGTAATAGGACACAACTAGAGGATTCGATCCCGGTCGATTTTTCTAGTCCCGGGATTTCGGGATTATCAACAGTTAATACCGGGATCACGGGATAGTCCCGGGATTGTATTGGTAATAGAAAGTGGTACACATATCAAAATCAACCTTTTATTTTAAATCGTTACTTAAATCTTCAAAAACAAAACAAAATTATAATTTCTTTTAATAAAATTAACAAACTAGGTCCTTATAAAATAGTTTAATGAATTATTGCTTAGTTTGTTTATTTTATTTTACAATAAACTTAAAAAAATCAACTTCTTAAAATTTGTCAAAAGAGATCAATGTTATTAGGACTCATATTTTAAATCAAATAGACCAGAAACTATAATTTTACTTATTTAAGCCACGAAAATAAAATCTAAGAAATAACAACGCATCCAACGTCTCATCCGAAAGCATACTTATTAATTTATTGCACAAATATGAAGCAGCGGAAAACGCGCGTTCAGGCTCGATTTCCATCGCCTGAACGCGTTGGACAAATCGTCAATAAATTTTTATAAGCCTGCTCTCAGTTATAACCTCGTGTGGAACTAGCCTCATAAAGATTCATATCTCCGGCAAATTTTGACGTTTAACGTCAAATGAAAGTAAGTGCGTTTCGTTTCACGCACATTTTTATTGACTTATATAAAAAATATATAAGTCCCGAAAATCCCGAGATTCATTGAATATAATCCCGAAAATTTCGGGACTAAAATATGATCGGGATCCCGGGATCCCGGTCTTCGGGATCGAATCCTCTAGACACAACATATGGATATATTATGTACAAAGGTACTGCTTATTTCTTAAAGAAATCTCTTCCAGCAGACCTGCGAAAGGAGAGAGTCATTAAAATATAATAGACATAGTGTACAGAAATAATAACAGGAGAGGAAACAAAAACAACAATACCTACTACATAATTATACAACTATGAAAAACTTATACTTTTCAAATCTATACTGTATAATAACATGAAGAAGAGGAAAGATATAATTCTTTGTTGGCATTGAATAGGCTCCAAATCTAATGGATTTTCATATTTCCAAAAATGTTTCATCTTCTTGGGATCGTTGCCTTGCTTCTTGAAGTTTATTACAGAACTTCTTTGCCCTCTTTTTGTGTACTAGCTTATCGGCCAAAGCTACCTTTTTTGCTACGTCATTCAGGGTTTTCGAATTGATTTTCAAGTCTAGACTCTCGCAGAGGTAGCACTTATCTACTGCTGGTCGTCCAAAGCTAAGAGAGTCCCTAAATAATTTATTATAATATTCGTACTTAATCCTAGTTCCTGGGTATTTTTCCTTGTAAAGTCGAAACATTTTTTTTACTGATAGGTCAGCAGGAAGATACTTTATTATGTCAGAAGAATAGTGGCTCTCTTTTGCTGGAAAACAGGAAATATGAGAGATCACTGCAGTGATTTCATCACTAGACATCGCATTGACCGTTTTAGATTGCCCTCTCTTGTCTTCCGGTATTTTACCCAAGACCAACAAGCCACGGAGCTTCTTAACACGGTCCTTAGTAATACCAAACAAGCTATGAAAAGCAGAATGGCTTACACTTTTTTTCTTCTCATTACCAATTTGAACGGTGTATGTAAACATTTTCTGTCTCAATGGGTTCTCCTTCAGCACTCGGCGTCGTTTTATGTCCTTACAGGATATTAACCCCTGGAGATAGATATCTTGTTCGTATTTTGTCGCCAAGTTATATAATTTGGCAAGGTTCTCTAATTTGTTATTTTCAGATATGGTTTCCCAGCATTTTTTAGCACAGCCCGTACAGTATTATTTTTTGTCGTCACATAAGCCTGCCCATGAATACGTGCTTGTTTGATCTTATTCCGAGAATAATCAGCAGAGTTATCACGTCGATTTTTAGTGCGTGTTTCACCCGAGGAGGACTCACCTGGGTTTAAATATATTACACTTTCCTCCATTTCAGCACTCATTTTCATTAATTAAGGACTCCTATTGAGTCTGAAACTAGTCGGGCGATCCCACGAATGCGCGTGGGTAAACCGTTAAATCCTTAAAAAAATATGAATTCGTCTCATGGAAGTTATTATTATAATTAAAAAATAATCCTGTTAACATTTAAACCCGCATTTCCTCGTGGTGTGGACCGTAGCATGGAAGACAAAGTCCGACATCACAATCTGGGCAAATGATTTTAGTGTCTTCTTTTTTTTTGTTTTCACCCTGCACCTGACACATTTGCGCCTTTTAAGACACCCATTATCGTTCCTACCCAATTCTTTGGGCATGTGTCTGTCATTGCCTTTTGAGGCGCTAATGTGTCAGGTATAGGGGGAAGAAGTTCAAGCAGTAGTTTTTCCCTATATGACTCTAAGGAAAGAGTACTGCTTGTACCTTTTTGAAACATAAAAAAAAAAGTAATTCAAAAGCATCATTTGCAAGATGTGAATGCCATTTTTCTTATACCACCTCATTGATTTGTGCTCACTCGGATAATAGGCTAACATTTGGTCGTGTCGATCAACAACCTTCATATATTTGTTATATTGAATAACAATATTTGGTTTGTTGACCACACGAACACGCCTATTTTCCACTGGCATCAATTGAGGCGAATGCTCAGTGGAAATAGTGAGCACATCTCTTTTGTCTTTCCATTTGCATACGCATACACCATTTCCATTATATCGAAATATATTTCCACCTTGCAAAAGTTTTCTTATGACAACAGTTTTTGGATTTTTTTTCTATTGACGAGCAATGTTCCAGAACAGTAAGTTTTTTTTTTAATTAGTGTTTCGGCCAACTGGACACTATTATAAAAATTGTCCATATATATGGAATGGCCACTATTCAGATAGTCCTTAAAAAGCGTCATAACAACTTTTTCTACGTGCCCTTTACCACCAACTTCAATGTCGGAGGAACCTTTATACATGACTGTGTATCCTGTGCACCAGTCCTTTAGGGTCGGCCAAAACGTATAATTTTATGCCGTACTTATGTTTTTTATTTTTAATGTACTGTCGGAACATCACTCGTCCTCTAAATCCAACCATGGATTCATCAATGCTTAATTCCCTTTCGGGATATATTAAATTTTTCATGATGTCATTAAAATATTTTAAAAGGTAATCAATTTTCGAATACTTGGTGCGAGATTCGTAAACATTGTTAAAAAAGAGGCATCTTAAAATTAACAGAAATCTGTCCCGGGACATATATTTATTTATGCAAAATTTTACGCAACTACTTTTTTTCCAGTAATCAGCATATTTGCTTAACCTAGCGGTACCCATGAAGAACAGGATGCCTACAAACGTCCATAACTCCGCTATATTTGTAGGTTTCCATTTGGTTAGGCGGCTATTGGGCATGCATGTTCGTCATTGCCGCTAAATTGGTCATAAAATTGACGGTAAAAACGGCTTTAAAATAATCTGGGGGCCCCAGTAAATGAAAAGTTATGGAGAATGGCCGTCTCCTCAGTCCACTCTTCATCCGGAGACAAGACAACGGAAGAAACTTGTGAGCTATAAAGGAGGAGAAAATACCGTTCAATACTGAAGACTATTATATAATTAGATATTAATTTTTGAGATCTTTACCTGTCTGACGCCCCGGAGCTGACGCTTTCGCTGTCAGAACCGTCGGACTCGTCGGTAAAATCCTCTCCGAACTTTTCAGACAGGTCACGTCTCACATCCTCATAACTACGTGCCATCTAAAAACAATATTTCATCGTACATTTTGTGCCGCATAATCAATACGACAAGTAGCCAAATAAAAGAACAGCTTTATCTATCTCCTTTAACTTCTTCTATGTATGTACTTAAGTATCTTTTTCTTGATCAGCTCGTATTTCTTTGTCTATGGCTCAGGCAACTGTCGACTGAGTGCATAGCATCAGTCGACAATGTCGAAGTAGTACGACGAATTGGAATTGGAATCATCCATATAAAATATATTGGATAGAGATACTATATTTTTGAACGATAGATTAAGTAAATGATAGCTCATAATAATAGGTAACTGTTGGTACTTACCATGTACTGCCTCCAAGATCACGAAGATTCACCACACTTAACACAAAGTTCTCGTCAACCACGGAGTACAGTACGATACACCAAATGTTCACACGGTATTCCAATGTCCAAAATCACAAGCCAAGGTAATCACGAGGTATTTTCAGAGTCCAATATCACAAGCCAAAGTAATCACGGGGTAAATCGGAGGTCCAGAAAGAAAGCAGTGGTCAAAATATAAAAAGCAATCGAAAGCGAAACGGAGAGCACGGAAGGTACGTCTGTTCACCACGAAAGCAAAACAGAAGTGACTTAATAACACTTAATTTTTATTACAAAATTAGTCCAAAAAAGATAAGGCATTTAAACAAAAGGGCTCCGGCTGTTATTGTTACAAAAGATTATTTAAAAGCATCGGCATAGATTAGTAGTCCAATAATAAAAGGAATTTTAAAGAAAAGGGCTTCGGCTGTTATTGTTACAAAAGATTATTTAAAACCATCGGCATAGATTAGTAGTCCAATAAATATAAAAGGAATTTTAAACAAAAGGGCTCCGGATATTTTGGTAACAAAAGATTATTTAAAACATTTGGCATAGATTTATAGCCCAATAAATATAAAAGAGATAAAAGGGCTCCAGGTGTTTTGGTTACAAAAGATTAGTTAAAACAATCGGCATAGGTAAATAAAATAGTTCAATATAAAAAACATTTTAAACAAAAGGATTCAATATTTAATTACTGAAACCAACCAGTAATTGAATTAACATAAAAAACATTTTATAAAGTAACTAGCTGTTTCCCGCAGCTCCGCCCGCGGTCTAAATTTTTTTTATATAATTGAGATGCAAGCTATGGACACTCACACACCACGTACTGGCGCCGTTGTAGTACATGCTATGTATCAGAGATGGCGCTGTATGAGAAAAATTATTTTCCCTGCCTGCTTTTCCCTTCAAAATTTACCTGAATTTTCTTTACTATAAACCTCACGGAGCCCGAGACCTTTCCAACGAATGCAAAACCGTGGAAATCGGTTCGTGCGTTCTGGAGTTATAGCGTCAGGAAGGAAAACCCGACTTATTTTTATATAGTAGATATAGAAAGTATATTATTACGAAAATAAACGAATATAAACTTATTAAGAAAAAATATTATATGGTAACATTATTTTGTTGTCATTCATTGATCATTCACTCGGTCAATTTTATTTTTGTGCTACTACACTATCGCCGTATCGCCAGACGCAGAGACGCTTCCAGACGCTTCCGAGTTGCACCATTGTTTGTGAAAACATCAAAACAATTAATTTGCTATAATGAGCTCTTGGGGCCGAGCCCTTTGCCGATGTGTTGTGGGCTTGGTGATGATGAGTAAGTATTATATATTTATAATTATATTTTTCATGTAAGCATTATTGAATTTATTAGGTAAGTTCACATTATGATTTTAATTGTTTTTTTTTTTTTCATTTTAGAGTAGGTGCACCAGGCCCACGAAGCGGCGAGCGCGCTGCAGTCGTTGGTGGAGACGGTGGACGAGGTATACCTATAGCGTTATTGGTTGTTTGGTGCCACTCTCGTTAAATAATTCAATATTTTAAGGCTATCTACATTCACGAAACGCTACGAGCACGTAAGTACATATGACTACAGAAGATTTAATTATTTCTTCTACAGTTGCGCAAAGCTGTGGCGACAATCGCCGACATCCCCTACAGGATGTGGCGATTGGAGTTGTAGCTAAGCCTGCACCCGCTGCTGGTGAACGGCGAAAATTTGTATATGGAAATGCTGTGAGTACATACTTGATCAACAACTACTCTGTCTTCTTTTTGTATCTTAAAGACGAATTAATGCCGGCAGCTAATGAAGATAATCTGACACGAGTAGAAGAACAGAATAATGGAGATCAAAATGTAAATAACAGGGCGACTAATGCAGATGAGGATAACAACATAGAAAGTAGACAAGAAACTGAAATAGAACCAAACATGGATGATGATGTAGCAAGAATATCAAAAAGAAAGCGTACTCCACAGGACTTTCGAGAACAATACTTAGAAATCGAAAGAAAGAAATTAAAACTGCTTGAAAATGAGTCAGTACAGTACGTCGCAATACAGATGATGTTCAAAAATCCCAGGATTATCATTTTTTAATGAGTTTTTGCCGGAAATTTAAAAATTACCACTTATTAACAAATTAAAATTGCGTTATAAGTTTAATAATGTACTCCTGGAGGAACTAAATTCTGCTTGTTATAGTTCGCAATCCGTAACTGATAATTTAGATAGATAATTTTTTTCTTTCTCTTGATTAGTAGCGCTACTATAGCAGCTTCTTCGACATCCATTCTGCACGAATGTACTTGGAATACCAAAGAGTATAATAATAATGTGGGAGAAGAGAGTGCCATTTTCAAGCATGACAGATTCGAGACGCCATCTACATTTCTTAACGGGAACTAATGCTATTTAAACACAAACAAGCGCGGACGCAAGTCGCGGCGACCATATTGTGAGTGATGTTAACTGATGTTGCCAGACATGGCTAAAATAAAGATATCGTACCCAGGTTGCCATAATTGATAATGCTGGCTAGGCATAAAATTTATTAATCTGATAATTTTCATGAAGAATAACATTATGATTTTATAGAAATATATTATAAATTAAATTGGAGTACTTAATTATTTGAGTTTCCTAAGTGCCGTAAAGTTGTGATTACAGAGACACCTATCGATATTTATGGAACTACTAGCTGACCCGGCGAACTTCGTACCGCCTAACAGTCAATGAATGTCGTGTTACCTTTTAGCTGAACTAAATTTAGGCTTTGATGAACGTAATACAATGATACAAAATAAAAATACAGATACTTAGATACCAAAAAGTATTTTATTATGATAAATATTACATACAGAAAGAGGAGTAAAAAAAAAATTAAGTACTTCAAACACGTGTCAGCAAAAAATGACTGAATTGCTTAGAGAAATCATCAGCAGATAGATCGTTCAACAATGCAACTTTCATATTTACTGACAGTTGAAGTTTCTTCACATATCGCCGCAGATTTGACTGTTGATCTGTACGATAAGCTCGACGATTTCTCGTTTCCAACCTAGCCGTTTCACGGGCTGCCTCTCTTTCCACTTGTGTTTGAGAGGCACGAATTAAAGCCCTTCTTCGCTCCATACTAACGCGGCGCTCTTCTCGTGCAATGTCTCGTTCTTCATCAGATAATTGATTTGCGATGTTCCGTTGCCTAATTGCAGTACGGCTTCGCTGGGAAAGATTAGATCTTCTAGGACGTGGCATTGTTACTAATACTAATACTGAATATGTACTCGCACCACAAAACCACATAAAACAAACAAATATAACAGTAGCTGAACTTTCGTGACATAGACATTGATTGACAATAGTTTAGATCATAGACTACTACTTTGGATACTGCCCTTTTTATTCAAATCTGCTTAATACACCTTTCAACCTTTTTATTTGATTAAAAAAAATACAGACATAAGTTTATTCACCCTTTTTAAATAATTACACAATATACATTTCTGAACGCATGCATAAATGTCAATCGCAGTATTTGACAGGATGATAGGAGAAAAACAAATGTTTGACAGGTACGAAACTAAGGAACATAATTAAATGGAAAAAGATTCATTTTCATAAATATGAATTCGTCAAGTTTTCATTGTTTTTAAAATGTATTCTGCTATTCAGGGCGGAGACAAATCCAACGAAACAAAAACCATGAAAATTGATCCAGCCGATCTCGAGTTATAAGTGTTGTAACAAACCCGTCTTTCTTTTATATATATAGATTAGTTTCTCTGTTAAGAATAGTAGATGGCGACTCTATCTTTACTGGATTTGTGCTTGTTCTAACTGCCCCCCCCCCCTGTGGAATACTGTCGCTCGGCTTGGTCTCCTGGGCCTAGTTGCCTATGTTTTGGTCGCCGGCGACAAATCGACAGTGCGTAATAGCTCTTAAAGTTTGCAGAAAATGTTTTTGTTCAAAGTTGTATATTTCAGCTCATCGAATTCACTATTTTCATTTAGAAATAAAAAAAAGTAACGCACTCGTGCCTCCTACACCGGGAAAAGGGAAATACGTCAAAAAAGAAAAACCACCTGAAGTAAGCGAAGTGATTGATCACATTAAATCATGTCCAACAGTTAAATCACATTACTGCAGATCACCTAGTATTCGCCAATATTTATAGCCGGTCTTAAGCGTCGCAAAAATGTTATCATTATATCTGGAAAAGAATAAAGATTCTGTTAAAGAAAACATCTACCGGAAATTATTCTGCGAACGATTTAATCTGGGTTTTCATGGCTTTAAAAAAGATATTTGCGATTCTTGCTCCGAGTTCAAAGCTAGAAAACCCCCAGAGCGATATCATTAAAAACCAGAAAAACACATAAAAAGACATTCAGACCGAACTCTAAAACAAAGAGAAAACAACGACACAGCCGTAGTTACGTTTGATTTAGAAAATATTTTGTCATTATAAAAAATAGTATAGGCTTTACCAGATAAAGTAACAAAACTGATACTATGATCCATCCCACAAAACCAAAACTCTCATATGAGCATTGCTCTAATCACATCTCAATCTTTTTATAAGGCAGACGATTCGAAAATTATTAGAGAAATAACCCAAAAATATTCTGAACCTGGCCATGGCAACGTTTACTTTACGTTCAATGAAAAAGAAAATTGACGACATTCAGACCATGTTCAAATATACAGTAGAGGATAAAATGTGTATGGAGGCTCTTATCAAGAAAGCTCAGCGATGGAAAGACGAAAACCTGCCTTTGATAACATTACAAATTAAAAAAAAAAAGTAGAATAGTAAAGAAGACAAGAACTGAAACAAATGATTATAAAAGAGGTAAAAATGAGAAAAAGACACACACAGAAGCTTAGATTATGTGTACCTATAGATGTAGCCATCGAAATGGCCTTGTTCGATAGAGCGAGATCGCTAATTGACAGACCCATGCAAATAAACAGGACAACATATATATATTTTGTCTTTGTCACCATGGCCGGTTTTTGTTGTTTGGTAAGATCTGAGTTTGACAGGTTGTGACAAACAAGAATCAGAATCAGAATAAATTTATTTGTTTAAACATAGGTAACATAAAGCTTAGCAGCTTTCGATTTTTCCGTGATTTTGTGGATAAAAGTTTGTATTGAGACAAGGAATTTTGGATATTATACAATAATTAGTGTTAGTGCGATGGTGGGTTGCTGCGTTTTGGGCTGTAAAAGCCGGAGTGAGCGAAAAATTGAAGGAATAACTTTTCACACGTAAGTAGGCGTAATTATCTTTTCCTTCGTTATAGAACGTAAGATGATCATCGATTATGATGTTTTGTATTGAATTCAACGATTTTAGCATAAAATATTGAGTTGTTATATGTTCTTCCAATATTTAAGATATTGATATTGATAAAATAACCTAAAACTATGAACGATTCAGGGTTGCTATTATGGCTATTTAATTTTACCCATTTCATATTTCTTTTTGTCAGTACCTACATATTACGATTTTTGAGTTAGCTTATCATGAATTTGGCTTAAATTAATATTGTATTTGTTGTGTTTGATAATATGTAGGTACCCATAATATAATATTTTTATTCAGAGAAAACGAATTCTTCTACAATATATTTTAGTTTTGACACATAACATGTGAAATTTTAGAGTAAGCAATAATAACTATATTATATTATTATCTGTCTAAAAATAAAATAAAATGTGATAATTTATTCTTACATTTTTATTTACATTTATTTAAGTACTTCATTGTAGCTTATTTAGTTTATTACTCAATAAAGTTAAGCTTTTTCAGCATGTGAATAGACTGTTTTATAAATTTCAGGTTTCCATTTAATCTTGAAAAAAAGAAATGGCTGGATCTACTGGACGGGAAAATTAGCTACCAACAAAATATTCAAAAATTTGTTTGTCGTACATTTTGATTATGATTCATTCCTCTATAAAAATAAACGAGTTCAATTAAAACCACATTCAGTACCAACAAAATATATACATGTAAGTATTAATTATATGTATTTTCTTTCATACCAAAAGACGGGATAGAATCATTTTTTCAGGTGTAATACTCACCTTGTCTTCTGTGTGTGACAAGTGTGTTTTTTAGATGCATGCAGTAATAAACATAGTGTTCTACTTATTACGAATTGGAATGATTAGTAATAAATGACTAAAGTATCAGTAGCAACAATGAACCGCAGTCCTTGGTAGCTGGTGTCCATCACAAAAAAAAACATATATATTGTTTTCTATCTTACTGATAGTGTGCGTTTTAATCGTCTGTCAGCGAAAATGTAAAAAAGTCCCAGGATTAGAGAAACTTTAAGTTCTAATTTCTTCATTTTGCACTCGTGTCCTGTAAAAAAAAATGTATTGAATATTTTATTATAAATTAATTATTACAGATTAACTCCAACCAAGGTCAATCCAGTAACCACGACGATGTGTCGTTGATACAGCCTTCAACAAGCAAATCTGATCGCACTATGGTTTGTTCTGTTAATGCACTATTTAAGTCTTTAAGATTTGTTGAGTCCAGTCTCAACAAATCTGTGTCCACAGCAGGAAAATACTCCATTACCATCAACGAGTCAGGAGAGTAAAGACAGATTTCATAAATCTGAATCATCTCCTAATAAAATAAGAAAGGTGGTTATTTTACGAGAACTGCAAAATATTCAACCAAAGAGTCAAATGTGGTGAGCATACCTGTGCAAAAATAAATTACGTTTATCTGACATACTAATTCTCTGTAAAACTCTTGTGAATGTAAAAATTCATTACCTACATTTATTACATGCTCTTAAAAAAAAGAATTACCATTTGTTATTTAGTCATTATTAATTTAAACTTTTAATACTGAATTTGTTCTGAACAATAGCTACTACTTGTACTAAAAATGTAAATACATATAAAAAAAATCATAAAAAGACACACCCACAAATATAAAAAAAAAATACAAAATATTGAACTATTTCATTTCAGTTTAGGCCGGTCCCAGTAATGAAGGTAAGTACCTCTTGTCCAGCCAGTCTTTATTTCGACTCATTAGAAGGAAAAACGTCTTTAATATTGCTACAGAAAGAGAAGATAAAATCTAATAATCGTCGTAAAAACTTGCATGCTATGCGTGAATCTAAATGATGATTATTAAAAAAAACAGCGCACTTAAAAGACATTATAACGGAATTAAAATGCAAATTACAAATGCAGTCTGAAGAATTTACTGTCAAATATTGAATCGGATAAATCAGATTTTCTTAAAAGATACCTCGATAAAACGAACTGTCCGCGAAAATATTCGCCATCTTTAAGATAATTTGCTTTATGTTTGCATTTTTTAAGGCCTATACATTTGTGAGAAAGCAATTTAACACATGCTTGCCCCATCCTAAAACATTATATAGGTGGTATAAATGCGTGGATTGTGAACCAGGATTCACAAATTAATCTTTTGAAGCTATTAAATTATTAGTTAGTAAGTCAAATGAAAAAATATTATGCTGCATCAGTCTGGACGAAATGGCAATCCGACAACACCTACAGTGGGATGGCTAACGCACTGTCGGATACGTGAACGTAGGACATAATATAGATTCTGTCTGATAGTGTGCCGCTAGCTAAGGATGCTTTGGTATTCATGGTTACGGCGTTGAACTCCAGTTAGAAAATACCTGTTGGGTATTTCCTGACAAATGGTGTCAACGGAGATCAACGTAGTGCGTTATTACAAAATTGTGTGCATTTGTTACTAGAATATGGGGTACCTGTGACAATCGGATGTCCTGAAAATTTCGCTATGACAAAAAATTTAGGCGCTCAATTTAATGATATTAACAATATAAACCCAACAATTACTATAGAAGATCAAGTCATAGTAATAATACCAGATGCATGTCAAATGTAAAACTCGTGAGGAATACACTTGCCGACAAAAAAGAGATTTTTAATGCTAATGACAAAAAAAATTCCTGGGACTATATTGAAAAATTGCATATAATACAAAAACATGAGAAATTGCATACATACATATAGGGAATAAGCTCAGAGCTGCTCATATTAATTATAAGAAACAAATCATGAAAGTAAGACTCGCTGAACAAACTTTCAGCAAATCTGTCGCAGAGGCTCTTATATTATGGAAGGAGTATCTAGCCATACAAGACTTTGTACACTCGGGTGCTACTATTGAGTTTATCACAAACTTTAATGATTTGTTTGATGTTTTGAATAGCCGTAGTTTATCTTCATACGGTTTTAAAAAACCGATCAGTGAAGAAAACTTCCAAATGATGGATCCAAAATTGAAAGAGTTAGAAACGTATCTCAAAACGCTCAGGTTCATTGGAGGTGGTTTAATTATTAATTCAGGAAGAAAAACGGGGTTTCTGGGGTTTAAAATTGCTATTAAGGCACTAAGAATAATTTTTGATAAGTACATACATGTCGAAAATGCTCCTCTTCGATATTTATGTACTTATACAATGAGCCAAGACCACTTGGAGGTTTTCTTTAGTGCCAGACGCTCTAAAGGTGGGTTTAACAACAACCCTACTGCGCTGCAATTCGTATCGGCGTATAGGCGACTGCTGGTCCATGGCGAATTGAAAAATATTTCGACAGGTAATTGCATACCATTACATAATATAAATATTTTAACATGCAATTCAAATTCGATTTGTCGTAAAATAAACAGTAGGAGAGAAAGAATATTGGCTATGAATGACGAAAGTCTCGTTGAAGACCAGATTGTTGATTTACCCGAGAGCCATGATTATATAGGAAATTTTGAATTATCAGAATTCTCAAAGGAAGCAACAATTTACATTGCTGGATATATAGAACGCAATATGAAAAAATTATCAAATGTGATGAGTTTTTAGGAGCAATAGTTGCATTTGAAAAGTTTCCTGGTTTTATTGCTCAAAAGGATGTTGGCGGATTGCATTATCCGTCACAAGATGTGATTAAAATTTGTACGTTTGCCGAAAAAATTGCAAGGCAAACCACCTCAATACACGGCAACTCATATTTTTCAAAAAAAGATACTTTACCTAAAATGATATGCAGTGTTTTGAAAAAAAATATTGAATAATTAAATACTTATTGAATACTTAACGAAACTTACTTAACGAATAATTTATTAAATACTTAGTGAAATCTTTTCAGAATTGAACAATCATATTAATGATCAAAGTCCTTTAGAAAATCATTTAGCTTTATTAATTAAAGCTATTAGTTTTCGATACCTAGAAGTCAGGATCCATTATATAATGACCTCAGTTTCTCAAAGTGAAGAACGAATAAGAAACATGCACACAAAGTTGGTCTTGTTTAAGGGTCAATAAACAATATATATTATGTATGTGTCCTTTTTAATTTGTAAATAAAAAAATATTATGAAGATGTTTTATTTCATCATTGAACGTGTGGTGTATGTTATGATGTATGAGTCGTGTCGTGTCAGTCGATGGATGTCCCCATGATGCCCCCTCTCCCGCTCTCTTTGTAACAACGAAATATTAGACCAAGGTTTTATTTAAAGTATACTTCGTAAGACTTACGGCCGCACTCAGAGACGTTTAACGATTACTTAAACCATCACTCAGTAAAGATTTCAAAAAGTTGGCTCTCAGAGTCAGTTAATGATTCGTTAGTGACCCTAATCAACCATTAACTTTAAGTGGCCCCCGAGCCTTACTTATCTGCTTAATGAAAGATTTGACGGTGAATAATTAAATAAGTCGTGTTAATATTTACAAATAATAACAAAAACAGTAAAACTAATGCCAGATTTTTTAGATTTTATTGATTTTTGACTGCGGCGGTATTTACGAGATCATTCAGATCCTTTTACAAAATATTCGGTTCAAGAATTTCATGTACCATGATAATTTTATTTATAATAGCAGTGCTGTTAAGCAACAACTTAATACTGGTGTGTTACAGGGATTTATGTTAGGGGACAGTGAGTACGCAACTACGCAGTCAGTAACGTACTGCTTACACCATTTTTATCGCCAAATACAACTCCTCAAGAAAACTATAACAAAAGCCACATAAGAACTAGAAATTCTGTAGAAAGATGTTTTGGGGTTTGGAAAAGACGATTTCCTTTTCTACAAGTGGGAATGGGAATTAAAAAAGAAACAGTTGTAGCTGATATATGTGCATGTGCGACATTACATAATATTGCACTATTATCAAATGAATTGTTCTTATCAAGCTGGGATTGTGAGGACAATGGTACAGTAGATGATGGTAATGGGGCTTTACCGATAAAATATGAAAAGCATGATTGTAATGGTTTTAGGGTGCGACAATCTGTAGTAGACAGGTCTTTTTCATAATAATAAAAACTTTATAAAATAATTCAATATTTTTATTTAAATTATCATTAAATTACTAGGTTTATTGCATTGATTTTTTCATTATAGCTTTAATTCTATTGTAGCCTTTTTTAACAATATTTTGTATTTTTCTTCTTCTAATTCTAATTGCTGCTTTTTTTTATTTCTTCTACCTCCAACTGTAAAAATATCCACTATTACATCTCATATTAATCAAATAAGAAAAACAGCATATTTACACAAAACAATAAAATATACTAGGTACTTGCTAGTTAATTAAAAATATGGAAGCATTTCAAGTAGATGATTATGTGTACCTGTGTTTTCAATATTTTATTCTTAAACAGCTTCCCGGCGAAGGTAGTCTGCGGGTTTACGGCCGTAACGTAATAAATTAAAACAGAAGTATTTCGATTTAGCTTAGATTTAGCATGAAAGTTGATTTTCACATTATTGGCTTTTTTAACGACTTCCGTGGTCGATTCGGAGCAATGTGATGTTGTCTACATTTATTTATTTAATTATTATTGGCTTAATATTTAGAAATACTTACCATTGCTATATTTCACAAATTCAACACGATCAAGGGCCCTTTATATAAAGTGGATGTTTATCTTCACGCCGTTGCGTGACGGAGCATCGCAACGACATGCAGTAAACAAATTTAGCTGACTAGAAAAGTTAACTTAAAGATAAAATAATCGCGCCAGCTCACGACCTCTATGTAAAAAGTTACAGCGATTTAAGTAACGCGGGGTGAGAAAGTGGTCCGCTGGCCAGCCATTAAGCGTTCACATAAAAGAGGGGGATGTTTTCTTGAGAAAAGTAGTTCGTACTCGACAGCCAACAAGGAAACATCTCTCTACAAGTGGCCAAATCTCCGAAACAAGAATTTCTCACCCAGCAGTTATTGAGTTTAGGAAAATAAGGAAGAATAAATAATAACTCAGAAGATTAAGTGGTGTTTTTATTACTGTGCAAGATCCTCGCCAAGTGCAGCGCCGTCTAGTCATTATCAATCATTAACTACTACTAATTCAGACTTTTTAGTTCGTGAACTACTTACATACAGGTACTTAAAATGTCTGTACGCGATCAAGTAGAAACCATAATATATTTTTTTACCTATGTGGGACTTGCCAATATATTAGGCAACACCAGAAAAAACTATTCTTGTTTCATGTGCGGTCACGCCATGGTTACATCTATAGGTACATAATCTGAGCACAGAAGTAGGGGAACGCGGGGTAATAAGAGCGGTCGGGCAATGGGAGCTAACGTGTTTGGACGGAATGCAGGCACATTTGCGCGATCGTACGCACTTGGCTACTTCCGTCAACTATCGGCAAACTTCACCTGACGCGCTCGAACCGTTAGTGCCATTCGTTTAGTCACGAGGGACGGTTGTTTGTTTTTCGCTCCATGCTTACAAGAAATTGTCGATTGCCAGCATAAAGGTAAGCATGAAATTATATTCTTATTTTGTTGTATTTATGCTTATTATATCCCTAGATTCGTTTACTAACAAGTCCAATTAGTTGAATTGTGATTGAGAATAGAATTACATATTTATGTTATTACTTTTCAAAATGGTGGTCAGCGGCTAATGGTAGCCTACCTAGGCTCTCATTACCCGACACTTGTGTTTTTGTTTTAGATGCCACGTAAAAGAACTCTGACAACCACAAAAGCTTCTTGGACAGTGGATTCATTAGAAAATGCGGTATCTGTTCTCAAAAGAGGAGGCATTTCGGTGTACAAAGTATCTCAACAAACTGGCATTCCTTACAGCACTCTAAAGAAGAGATACAATTTAGATACAAATTGTTTTATCTGCGTTTTGTTTGATTTGTTTTCATATTTATTTGTGTTACAAATAATTTTATTTTATTATAATAACTGAGATTCCCCACGCAATTTTCTTTAATATATTTCTGGTTGCAATAATTTGTCTTTGAGATCTCTCATTTGCTCGCACAATTTTACGAAGGCCATTAAAATACCAGCTTGTTCTACGTTCCTCTGTTCATAGAAGGCTACAAAACGTTCTTCTACTCTGAAAAGTCTCTCCGTCACAGAGCTTCCAGCTACAAGAGTCTCCGGCTGTCGGCGAGATACTCTGCGCCGTCGCGTGACTGTAAAATGACAGTATATTAAAGCTCTTTATCTGGAGTCTTCGAGGCACTAAAAATTTACTGCTAGACATGTCTCCTGTTTCGCGTGTATTGACGGCACTGAATAAGCTCGTAGAAGCCAACACGGACTGCGATCTATTCATCGATAAATTCGCACGTTACCATAATGGTAACGTGCTTACATTTTTATGAGCACTGCAGCCAACCGATCTAGCCGCTGCAAAACTACCAGTACCAAACAGCCAGAAACAAACACGATGTTTAGCAGAATACGTACGCCAATGGACCTACCTAAGTTCGACGGGGACCCTTGAGTGCTTGAGCTTGAGTGGCTACATTATAAACAAGCATACTAGGAGTCATCTCAAGTCTGCAAGTTCAGCGACCGGGAGAATTTGTGGCGACGAAGAAAGAGTGCACAGACGTGTTAAAGAAGCGGTGACAGCTCTGCTGATCCGCCACCTCGACTTCATCGTGATGTGAACACTGCAGCTTCAATTAAGAAACAACGTAACAATTAATCGAATAATACTAGACATTGGCAAATTACGCATAATATCGCAAGAATATCACAAAGAAATTGTTCCCTTCTCAACCAAAGTGAGTCAACTGTTTTATCTCAATTACCCGCTTCTGAACGATAGCTAAAAACCATCCGGTCATACGTTCCTAGTTTTAAAATTATAGAAGATTCGGATATATTTTCTTATTTTAATAAATATAATAATTCTCGACATATAAAACTGGGATGAAGAAGAAAAGGTAAGTCATGTCGATTGTGTTAAACGTGGTATTTTTTTAATTGTAATTGTGCCGTGGTTTTTAACTTTATAAATGTCCTCTAATGTTACAGCAATTATTTCGCTCCGTTCTTATAGAATATGCGCAAGTTATTGAAAATAAATGCCTGGATACGAATACAAACAAGATAAAAATTAAAGCCAGGGAGGAAGTTCACAAAAAGTAAGATATTTGTTTTTTGTCTATTTTATGATCCAAGTAGAAGTACCTAGGTTCGCACGCGATTTCGTTCGTAATAGTCTTCTGTGTGTGTTTTACAGGATATGATTTATATTTCTACTGAATTTGATCCAAATCTGAAAAACTCAATAAATAAACACACATTATGAAAGTATGTATTTATTAACATAATTTTATCTTCTACTAGGTTTACTAAATACATACTTTCATATAGCTAACGTACGTCAAAACGAGCATCTAATAAATATCTCCCTTTCCCTTTCTAATGTTTTTACCTACACACTCGCTGATTCGAGCCAACTGTGATCGTTCATCTGTGATCAACCTCGCAGCCATTCTTCGCTATCAACGATATAGTTATATCGTGGATAGCGAAGAATGGTTGACATAGTTCGTGCATTAGAAGTTGACGATTATGTCAACACAAATGATGTTTTTTCTGATAGTGAAAATGAGGATGTTTTATTGGCTAATGACGTGGAAAGTGACTTTCACGACGAACCCTCGGACACTGAAGAAACACAAGTAAGTCCACCTTTAGATATTGAAGAGGAACACGAAAGATCACCTTCAGATGCACTTCCTCTCAGTGACAATACTTCATCGGCTTCCAACTACATTATCCACTTGTCTCAAGCAATATTCGAGGCAAAAATCGTCACGTGTGGGAAACTAATAAAGAACACACTTCTTTTCGAACTTCTGCGATAAATATCGTTCGCAAGGCTAGAGGACCAGTTCGTTCAGTCAGAAACATAACAGATCCTTTTATTTCATTCATTTTATTTAGTTCCTTTATGACAGACGAAATTTGTGAGGAAATTTTGCAGTGGACCAATGCTGAAATAGCCATAAAGGAACAAAGCTATGAGACTATTACATCAACCCAAAACGAAACATGCAAAGAAGAACTCAACGCTCTCTTCGGTGTCTTATTATTGGCAGCTGCGTTGAAAGATAATCATCCTACAAGTGATGAATTGTTCAACACGTCTTTCTGCGCAACCCGATACATTTCGTGTATGAGTCGAGAAAGGTTTGATTTCTTCACAAGATGACTTAGGTTTGATGACAAGGCTATCAGAATAGGAACCTTACAGTCTGATCCACTCACACAAAACATGGGACTTACTGATGATTCAATGCCGACACAATTACGTTCCTGGAACTAACGTTACCATCGACGAGCAATTGCATTTCGTGGTCGGTGTAAATTTAAAATGTATATCCCTAACAAGCCTGCTAAGTACGGGCTAAAAATTGAAATTTGTGACAGTGGGACCAGGTACATGATTGACGCCATGCCTTATCTTGGAAGAGGTACAAATACTAGAGGAGTACCCCTTAGTGAATATGTTGTCAAAGAACTAACACGGAGTATTTATGACTCAAACAGAAACGTAACCACTGACAATTGGTTTAGATCCATCCCATTAGCTAAACAACTGCTACAACAACCTTACACGTTACCAAGGGCGGATCCAGAAGGGGGTCATGACCCCCCCCCCCTGGGCTGGGTCCAGGTCCTAGGTGAACAACTTACTAAGTTAAATTGTTAAACATACTGATTTTATGTATATTTTATAGATTTTATATAAGTACTTTCAATATTTAATTAATTTAATATACCTAATACTTTGACGGCAAACGCATGACTCGGGATCGAACGCATCGAGAATTTGAATATACATCCCTCTTCTGGATTCAATAATAAGTGACCTACAGGACCGTCTGTCTTCTGAAATACTTAACGAATATCGGCCGTGGATGGTGTGAAGTGGCAGCAGAGTCTGAACATACCGCAGTCGATTTCTGATCTTATTTTAAATTGCGATATTGAGATATATCCTAATATAAGAAAATTTGTATGTATCAAACAAATCAAATCGTGGCTATAGCTTCCTTGAAGAACGTCTAACCGGACTGGCACTTCTGCACGTCCATAAAAACGTACCCATTGAAATAGATGAAGTGATAACGCGTTTCTGGAGAAGACGTAAAATAAAAATTGATTTTGTTATTTAAATATACTTGTATCTATTAAATTCTAAGTTCTTGTGTCTTGACCACGACTATGTGACCCGTCTTAACCCCCCTGGCGCCAAAGCTGGATCCGCCTTTGCGTTAACAATAGTCGGAACTATGCGGGCCAACAAAAGCGAAATACCGGAAGAAATGTAGAACAGCCGAGGTAGAGCGATTGGCACTTCCATGTTTTGTTATGATGGGCCACTAACTCTACTATCATTCAAACCGAAGCCGAGCAAAATGGTATATTTTTTGTCCTCATGTGACGAAGCAGTAACTGTGAACCCAACATCGAAAAAAAATCATACATTATAGAATTTTACAATGCCACAAAAGGCGGCGTTGACAAATTTGACCAGATGTGTTCAAATATGTCATGTAATCGATAGACTTACCGGTGGCCCATGTGCATGTTTTATGACATGCTCAATATATCGAGTATCAACTCCTACGTCATATAGTGCCATAATGTCTTGGTGTCTGGAGGTAAACCACTGTCACGAAGAAGCTTTATGAAACGATTGCATGAACAACTCGTTGAACCATGGCTAAAACGTCGACTTGATATACCAACAATGCCTCGAAGAATAAAAGAAAAAATACGAGATTTATTGGGTTTGAACCATGAGGACCAGGAACGCGCTGAAGGTCAAGGTCAAATTCTTGAGAAATCCGGTTCTGGAAGTCTTCTAATACCTAATAATTCCTCAACAAGGAAAAGGAAAAGCTGCAGTTTGTGTTCCTATAAGAAAAGGCGCATGACAAAGAAACCTGCAAAGGCGTCGAAACGTCGGGAACTAAAATAAAAAATAAACCGCGATAGAATCCGTTTAAAAGTAGTTTTATTTCAATGTCTAATATTCGCGTAAACCTCAGAAAACAATAGGGTTAATGAGTTCAATAGCCGAGATCGACAACTAAGCCAGCTGAAAATTCAATGGAAGACAATGAAGGTAAATGCTCGGAAAACATACAGCACCTACAACAATCAAATAAACAAAACAGGTGGTGGAGCTAGACCAACAACACCTTGCGATGCAGTCATGGAAATTAAAGATTTATTGAATCCTGCAGAGCTATTGAGAGATAACAATATGTGTGACTCGGATGGGATTGTGAGTATATTTATTATTCTTTGATTTTCTTACCAAATGTGTACTGTTATTCTGCTCATAATTCTTTTAAAGAGAAATCCATTAACTATTGCTACGTGGTTTAATGAAGCAAACATTTTTATTCATCTGTTTTCAAGCGAAACATGTGCCATCACATTACAGGTCAGTAGGTTAAAACTGTATGGCAATAATAAATAATAATATTCATGACAATACAATACAATATCTTTACAATGTGCCTTACTTATAATTAACCCTTTTTATTTCAGGATTCAAAACCAGAGACATATATGATGAAAACTTTAGAAAATAAAAAAAAATCTAGAAGATCAGCAGATATATGTAAATATCTATCAAAATGTCTAGTTCATAGCAAAATGCAATACATCCAGAATAAACATTTACATAATAGATTCACACCTATTTCCTCATTTCCTGGAGGGATATGCAGAGATGGACCAGAATTGGTTTAGAACATTCTCACGTACACTCAAAAATACTACATAATAATTATATAAATAAACTTTTTTGCTTTTTTTTAGAATATTTTCATAGAAACAATTGAAGATGATGGCGCACAAGTGAATGTTCGGGAAATAACTCCATTAGTGGTGAGCCTACAACAAAAGTATAAGTTCTCATGTGTGTCTATGAAATCTATGATGTATTTCGATTTACAACATTTTATACAATATTACAGATTTCTCAAGAAAATACAACTGTGGACACTCCAATGAATAAAAATATGGACAGAATTAAAGCAAAGGTAAATGGCATATGTAGTAGGCGTTATACATAGGTATACATGTTTTGGGAGTACTTACATAGTTCGCACCTATACTTCAAATTTTTATAATTTATTTTGCAGATCTCTCAAGAAAATATGATCATTGCCTCTCCAGTAAACAAAAATATGGGCACAATTCTAGTAAAAAAGGTATATAAATAATCAATACACATTATTTAATTGCCAGTGCTAAGTTTGTTAACTTACTTAATTGAATTTATTTGCTGGTTCCCAAACGAAAAATAATACTAGACAAAATCCCGGAGAATAGTTTGAAATCGAGAAAGGTAATTTTTAGACCTTCTGCCAGTAATGTTGAACTTTCTTCGTACTTCATTCAACCGTTGATAGAATTTATTAAATTCTTTTGTTATTTACACTTACACAACCATGATGACTATATAAACAGCATGCTAAGCCATAGCAAAATGTTAAAAGACGAAGAACACATGAGGCGAATGGAAATGGCTGAACAACAGCATGCAATAAAAATGGCAATACACAAAGAAGAAATTTCAATAAAAAAAAAATTGAAATGTGCCAAATTAAAAAGGGAAATTTTAGAACTTAAAGTGTGTGAAATGAGACACTAATTTTTTTTTACCTTTTGTGATATAAAGTTTCAATGATCTCTTAGCCCATTTTTTTTTATTTACCTACATAATGATGTTGTCCAGTAAAGACAGTGCACCTGATCGATTCCACACCACCAGTTATAACCACCAATTTACATAAGTCATGTAATTACCAGTTACTGCTTTTAGTTGAAAGTCAGTCTCACAAAAAGTCATGAAAAAAATGCATTCCACCGTCTATTTATATAGTGAAATGACATTCTTGAAGGTACCTACCTAACTTCTGTATAATATGGTATAATTCTTAAAAATTAAGTCTTTTCAAAAAGTGAGAGTAAAATAGGTACAAGAAAATAAAACTTAATTGTTATCTTAATATCAATTGAATATATTTAAAAAAAAAATCATTAATAATTCCCTCTAAGAGAGTTATTTATCAACTGCATCACTGGAACATTGTCATCATCTTCTACAGCAGAGGTGGCCAACCGGTGGATCGCGATTATTAGTTCAGTCGATCGTGACAAGGCAAAAAATATAAATGTATAGAACAGCCTGCGTAACGTAATCACTAGTACTAATATGCAATAGATCCGTGGCAATACCCAAAAAGGAAATTTAGAACAACATTTTAACACAATGCATACTAAATATCAGACTAACTTTCCACCTAACAGCGAAATAAGAAAGAGTAAATTCTTGCAAGCATTGAAATCGCAATTAAAAGTCCAAGATGACATGTTTTCGGGGCCAATTGAGCAAAGTAAAACTGCAACTGAAGCTTCTTTCCAAGTAAACTACAGAATTGCACAAAGGTGCAAACCGTTTTCCAATTGAGAACACATCAAGGAAATCTTCGAAGCAGTGTCAGATTCGCTGTTCGTGAATTTCAAAAATAAAAACGAAATTAAAAAAGCTATTCATGGTGTCTTGAAATACTGTGATGCGCCGTATAGAAACGATAAGTGAAAACATAAACGAATATAGTTGCTAAATTATTAATGATATTAAATTAAAAATTATCAATAACATTAAATTAATTAGGTACATTTATTCGCATGGTCTTTGAAGATTTATCGACGAAAGAAGAACTGCTAAGTATGATTTCCTTAAAAGGAAAAACTCGTGGCCTTGATATATTCACGGAATTCAAAGCATATTGTGCACGCCATTATAGGTGCACGTCAATATTAAATTAGTGCGTTACCATCAAGCACATCACTACATAAAAAATTAGTACGTTATAAAACGTCACATCACTACGAACGGAGCGCGCCTGCGACTGTAGCGCCCGCGCCGCCATTCGTCTTCAAGCAACAAGCAAGTGAGCGACTCAATTTATTAAATTAATTAATTACAAGAAGAGGAAAATTCCACGTCCTCTTCACATATATTAGCCAGATTAAGCTACCTTTGTATAAACTCGTATCAATGACAACTGATGGGGCTCCTGCAATGACAGGTATTCATAATGGTTTTATTGCTCTTTGTCACAATGATGAAGATTTTCCAGACTTTCTTAGCTAACACTGTATTATTCATCAAGTACTGGCTAGTAAGAGACTAAACACAAAACATGTTATGGATATTTCTTTCAAGATTGTAAATTCCATAAAAGGAAAATCTCTCCAAAGGCGGCTCTTTAAACAGCAATTAGATGAGAAGGAACCAGATTTGGCATTGCACACTGACGTAAGGTGGTTGAGTCAAAGCAAGTTTTTGCAAAGATTTCGAAATCTATTGGACGAAATAATTAAATTTCTTGAAGAGAGGGGTCATGATTATCAGCAATTGCGTAATTTAGACTGGCAATGTGATTTAGCATTTTTAGCAGATTTTACTGGAAAACTAGGCACCTTAAATCTGGAACTACAAGGCAAGTATAAAACAGTGACAGAAATGATGTTCTATTGCAGCATTTCAAAGTCAAACAACGTCTATGGTAGCTGAAATTGAAAATAAAAAATTTCAACAATTTGTAAACCTCAAAAATCATATGGAAAAAACATACTACTTACAATTTCATTCCTCACGGCAGAAATTAAGGCAGTCGACGTTTGGCGGCAACGAATGTTTACCTTTAGTTTATTACCTAAACCGATAGGGTATAGGTACCGCCATTTTGTTGCAACTCATGCGCTGCGTAATACTTTTTTATCTGTGTACAGATGTAGGATAGATTTATATTCTTTCATATTGCCATGAAATTGACCCTTTCGATGAATCAAAATATTCTGCAAAATATTGTCTGTTTTCAATGCTGGATATTCTAGATCTCACAGGAGTAGGGCACAAACTTTGAAGTTCGCTCCCATACAGTCTCTCTCTAAACCTAATTCCATCATGTTTGCGAACGTAATTATGTAAAATGCAACACGCTTTAATTATTTGATCACAAGTTGATAGTTTTACATCTAAAGCTCGATGTAAAATTCTCCATTTATTAGTAAGTATGCCAAACGTGCATTCTACAAATCTTCTTGCTAGTGTGAGTCGGTAATTAAAAACTCTTTGAGTTACAGATAGGTTTCTTTTAGGGTATGGTCTCATTATGTGTTCTGAGAGCGCAAACGCTTCATCTCCAACAAAAATATAAGGCATTTTTGGTCCATCTTCATCGTTTGGCAGGCATTTTGGTAATGGAAGTATGAACTGGTCACCTTCAAGTTTCTTCCCAAATATAGAATTTCTAAAAATCGTAGAGTCGCTGCTGCTGCCGTAAGCACCTATGTCAACACTGATAAAATAATAATTTGCATCAGCAACCGCCATCAAAACTAAGGAGTGATATTGTTTATATTTATAAAATTCAGAACCTGCGCAATTAGGTTTTTCGCATCTTATATGCTTTCCATCCACCGCTCCCAAGCAGTGTGGAAAATGGGTCTTTTCATAAAAAATTTCAGCAATATTAGACCAAGTTCTTTCATCTGGTTCTGGCATGTATGAAGGTTGTAAACATGACCATAATTTTTCACACGTGTCTTCTATAATTTCGCCAATTGTAGAGATACCAATTACATATTCGTAATATAGCGAATAGTAACTATTTCCTGAAGCCAAATACCTGAAAAAATAAAAAAAATGTTATACAAAGAATATAAAATACAAACAGATAATTCAATACTCTAGATAAAATAATACTAAATAAAATCGTTTGTTTTCTTTCACAGGAGCTGATGTTCAAAAAAAATGGAAAAATCTTAAAGACACATATTTCAAAGAGGTGGCAACGGATAAAAAGGTAGTTTCTGGTCAAGCCACAAAGAAAAAAAAGAGACCGTACATACACATGAGAGCACTTTCATTTTTAGCCACTCAAAAAACATTCAGAGACACTACAAATAATATTAGAGAGTCAGGAAGCACCAACAGCAATGCCGGAGACATTAGTAACTTAACCGACGAAGATACTGATACAGAAGCTACACAAAACAGAAGACTGAAAGCGAGCATGCGCAAAAAGAATAGAAATCAAAATAATAGCGATGATGAAATATTGAAATTATTGCAGGAAAAAAAAATACGATGAAGATGTTTCATTTTGTGAAATGATCATACCAATGTTAAAAAATCTTTCAATAGAGCAAAAACATTACGCAAAAATTGAAATTCTCAATGCACTTAACAGAGCAACTAAATATTTACCAGAAAATTTTATACCACCTAGAGCCAGTTCCACTTTATCTCAGTATAGATCATCACCTTCATCACATTCTTCTTACAACCCAAATACGCCATCACCCTGTCCAAATACCATCCGTCAATCTCCTTCTCCCCAAATTTCATCTTATAATCCAACTATCATTTCTCAGTCTACGCCTAATCCGTCTCCTCAAACCCATTACACGCCATCTCGTAACCCTGCTGTAATTTCTCAATCTCAGCCTGATGTATCTCCTCAAACCCGATACAAGCCATCTCGTAATCCAACTGTCATTTCTCAATCTCCGCCTAATCCGTCTTCAACCCAATATGCGCTCTCTCTCAATTCAAATTTTCCAAATACTTCATTTAGCCATTCTTCATATGTAGTAGAGGGGAGTGGTTTTGACATGAAAGATTACGTTTTATTTAAATAGAAGTTAATTTCCGTTAAATAAATGGCAATGTATAATTAACCGTTGTTTTTATTTACTTCTCTCAGTTATTATTGTTCACTGGAATGTTACAATTATCACTGCACCTCGATCATTTTGCTCCTGATGACTGTAAAAAGTAGGTATGGAAAATCTTACCTTAGAGTTATCGAGAGTCTCTCTTCAGCTGAAATTGCTTTTCTCCAATTCGTATCTTGATAGGTAATCGCGGGACCAACGAGTTGTAGTAAATTATCGAAAGATTTTTTTGTCATTCTGTAATATCCGAAAATTTTTTCACCATATTTTCGCAGCTCTTGATATTTTATGTAAAAAAAACCTTTCATGGGTCTCAATGCCGTAAATGGGTGAATCCAATGTTTATGACATCTTTTGATACGTCTGTTACGCCGCCGCCACAGAAGATATATTAAAATTTTTGTTCGATTGTCCATTCTAGACGTGCATCTCAGCCGGGAACAGCAATAAACTGACAAAAATCGCACGAATTTTTATTTGCAGTGCGTACTAGTGTAATTCCGATCGCGGAATATAATACGCAAGAATAAAAACCGCGCGGTGAAATATCGCTGTGCGGACAGGCCCTAATAAACCTATTTTAACTTTTTATGAATAAGACTGTAGGTATATAAACTAGTCTTGGATATATAAAAGAGGTTTGTGTTCCTAATTTTTGTTTTGATTTCTATAATGTTTGAGTTATGTTAATTAATCTAATTATAATTTTAATTACTTTTTTTTGACAAATTACGCTTTAAAGACAATGCTAATAAACCCGAGTACAAATAAATAAATAAATATTGAATAATTAGTGCTTTATTCCTCTTATTAATCCCACAGGTCTTTTCGGTTACGCGCGCCCGCTCCCGTTACAAATTACCACGCGCCCGCTTGAAGGTTAATAATTCCATTGATCATATTGATATCGATGAAATTGCTTCAAAATTTGCAGATAAATTTCAAATGAACCACATGATAATTCTGAACGAAATTCTCACTCTGCGCTGCGACATATTTCTAAAAGCAAGGTCATCCTCAGGTCTAGATTTCTGGGCATTGGTTTCCAATATAGAGAATATATAGAGAAATATCCAAATTTGAAGAAATGTGTTGAACAACTGCATTCGTGCTTGAGTTCAACATATTTATGTGAGTCAGCATTTTCTTACTTAAAACAAACAAAAAATAAGCACCGTTCTTGCTTGACAGACGCTCATACGTTGAATTCTTTAAGGTTGGCAATTTCCAATCACAAACCTGATTTTGCTAATCTAGCGGAAGATCTCAAACGCAATGCTCACAATATAAATAAGTAGTTACATACTAAGAATAATAGTTTTATGTTTTTCCTCTTAATAAAATAAAAAAATACTACATAATTGTGCAGTGCGTTGCGCGCTCAAGAACGGACGCGTGTGCGGCGCTGCACACCACGAATTGTTTATTTCGCGATTTGCGCGGCAAATAGCCGCTGCCCGTTTTAGTCGCGATTAGTTGTAAAAAACTCATAGCCAACGAGGTTTTGGCATTTATCAACCATGCCATCGATTATATGGACGAGGTGATCATCTTGCAGATCTACAAGTCAGCCTACAAAGAGGAGGAGGTTTGCAGCGCCAAGTTGCTCCTGTTCCAGTCGCTCGGTCAAGTCGAGCAGAAGCCAGCCCGCCGAAGGGACGGTGGCGAGAAGAGCCTGCAGGACATCATCTCCCTGCTGAAAAGGACCGATCCAGACGACGTGCCTGAGTTTGTGGCGAAGGACTTGCACAAGCTGAATCCCGTCACATTCGACCACGTCAACGTCACCAGGTTGCTGAAGGACATAACGTCACTTAAAGCTAACCTGGCTGTGCAGTCCAAGTTGGAGACATCAGATTCGACCATCAGTGTTTTACAAGCCGAAGTAGCGTTGATGCGCAATGCTGTTTCGGTAAGTAGGACACAGGACGTTTCCAACGTAAACACTCGTCGCGGGGCGCAAAATGCGTCCGTCATCAGTTTTGAGTCAGCGAACTCGATTGAGTTAAGGGTAGTCACCCTGTAGATATATGCTTTGTCAACCAAAATAACGCATAGCAATAAGACAAAGGGATTTGAGTCAGCATTTACCTTACACGTGTATATAATGTAACTAACTTTTAAAGTAATATTACAATATACATTATTCTGTTCTCGGACTTCGCTCGATAAACATTGTAATTCGGTTTTATTTCAATAAATCATTTTTTAGTAAAACTGTTTATCCATTCCTTGACTAGTGCATCACCGGCCGCTGATAGTGCTGACAGAGCTAAACGTCCCGCCGCCGCGCACTGTGTTGACACCGGCCGAAGCAACGACGCGTGTACAGTGCCACCAACTTAGCTGTTCAGGTGGGCAAAATTGGAACTACAGCGGCGTTAGCTGTCATTTTGACGACGTCATTCCGCTGTCAGTTTCTGTCTAGTGCGAGTGCCTCCGTGTTTATTGTTTGATTTAATTGTGATAAGTGCGAATAAAATGCCGAAACCTCTCCAAAGTGATGCGCGGCAAGTTATTCTAAAAGTATTATCTTTTAAGAAAGAAGAGAAGCACCTCCAAGCTCCAATAATACCATTTGAAAAGCTGAATCAACGCGTTGCTGCTGCGACAGGTCAGTGCTGCCAGATACGGGAAAATAATACCGCCCAATATTAAGGAAATATATATTTCTTTAAATTTTTTGAAGTGATTTTGTATATAAAACTTATGTTGAAATAGCTGGTGGTACATATTAAAATAAATCGTCACCAAATTTATTTTTGAAACAATTTTTTGTGAGATATCCGAAAATAGTTTTATGATAATTTTTAAAAGCGTTTGCGTATTTTACTGTAATTTTTTTTGTGTAAAGACGTAATACTATGTACCTAATGTTTATTTTTTCGTTTGTTATAGGTGTTTCAGAACGATTTGTTTACAAACTTATCAATGAGAAAAAGCAGGCTGAAGAAACTAATTCTAAAATTTCTACCCCTGGCAAAAAAAGGGAAAGAAAAACAGGGAAAATAGACATTGATGATTTTGACATTGGTGTCATACGAAGGAAGATCCATGAATTTTATTCAGTAAAAAAATAAATTCCTACCTTACCGAAATTGATAAATATCCTCAAAGAAGACATAAATTTTCAAGCAAAACGTGAAACTCTTCGGAAATTGTAGCACAAAATAGGATTTCGTTTTAGAAAAACCAAATCGAATAGAAAAGTGCTGTGCGAACGTAACGACGTAGTAGCGTGGAGGGCTGCCTATCTACATAAAATTAAAGAAAATGAGTGTGGAGAAAAAAAACCTGTTATTTATTTAGATGAAACCTACATTCACTCATCTCACTCAACTGGAAAATGTTGGCAAGGTCCTGAGGTTGACGGCGATTTGGAGCCAGTTTCGAAAGGAAACAGGTGGATCATAGTTCATGCAGGTGGACAAGAAGGTTTTGTGGAGAAGGCCCTTCTCGTTTTTAAATCTAACACGAAAAGTGGGGACTACCACGACGAGATGAACAATAGTAATTTCAAAAAATGGGTTCTTGAAAAATTACTGCCAAATCTGCATGAACCCACGCTCATTGTGATGGATAATGCGCCATATCACAGTATTTGTGTAAATAGGTGTCCTAACTCAAACCACACTAAGGCTGATATGATATTAAAAGTGGCTATTTGAAAACAGGGTGGAGTTTTATGAACAAATGACAAAGCCTCAGCTTTACGAGTTGATTAAAAGAAACAAACCTTCACCGAAATATGAAATCGACAATTTAATTAAAAGCCATGGCCATGATATTCTTCGATTGCCTCCTTATCATTGTGATTTAAATGCAATTGAAATAATATGGAGCTCAATGAAGAGGAATGTAGCAGAGAAAAATGTAGGAAAGTCAAGCGCACAAATGCCCAAATTAATTGAAGATGCATTCCACAATATCACGAAGGCGGAGTGGAAAAACCATTGCGATCATGTGAAAAAAATTGAAAATGAATACAGACAAAAAGATGCATACTTAGATGAACCTCTCATAATTCAGTTACAGAGTGACAGTGAAAGCGACTCCAGTGACTCCGAAGATAAATTATTGAGGGAATCAGCAAATAGCTCAGGGCTATCAATTATAACCGGAATTCCTGGAGTGCTGCCTCTTGAACTAAGAGATCATGACCACAATTATTTTTATAAAATATAAATAAAAGCGTATTATTCCGCATTTTTTTTGTTTTATTTTTAGTGTAATCTGAAAGTGGATTGGTTATATCTTATAATATAATAAAACAATCAAATAAAATTTTAAAATGTAAAATTTTCTGATAAAGAAGTGGCTTGAAAATCTGCCCATATTTAGATTCCCTTTTTTCTTGGTGAATTTCTTAGGTGGCAATATCTAATTCTTCACTAGCGACGCTGTCATCAGAACAGATAAGTTGGTGGGACTATAGGTACATCGACCCCCAAACGCGCCTACGCAGCAGTTGCAGCCACCAACAAGCCCGCTGCGACGCAAACGTCGCGACGCAAAGCGAAGAGGGTTCAACAAACCTGTGGCGAGTCACAGGCACAGTATGGTCCAAAGAAAGACACGTGCGACAAGGACGGCTTCATCAAGGTCGAGAAAAAGAAGAAAAGGAAGCCTCCTTGTACCAGACCGGTACCGGACCAATTGACTTCAACATCCTGCAGCGTCCCTCGACACCAACGACGCAGCTGTACGTGTCCCGCTTACACCATTCCACGACGGTTGAGACGGTCGTGGACTATATTCGGTGCAAGACCCAAATGACCTTGGGGGTGGAAAGGTTGGAGCCATAACACGAATTAAATCTTATATGGTGCGAGTTCCGTCATTCTGCGCTGACATCTTTCTCAAGAAAGAATTTTGGCCGAAAGGTGTCGTATATCGACGTTTCCGAGGGAGGATACGCGACACCTCGCAGCGCAACACGACGCCGAAACTTCGTGTACAATAATAGTATTTTAAGTTTATATTAATATGTATTAGTTTATAAGTTTTGTTTACATATCGTCGGTGATACTGCAATATCGCGTAAGTAACAATTGCAAATACCGCGGAAGTACGAAAAAATCAAAATTGAAATTTCGCGCCTATGAATTCTAGACAGCGATAGGCATCGTCCCGTGTAACAACGCGAGCGCTATAACCAATCAAATCGCTTCAAACTACACTTGTCGAAACCGCGTGAGTTGTGGACTGACGATTTTATCCTCAATACCGCGTATCTACACAGCATTACTTGGAGCGTGTGGTCGTTGTTTGTGCCTCCGTAATATAAGTGATTTTCATTGATATTTTGGGATCAAACGGTAAGTAAATGTTAAACTTTGATTTTTTAATACCTTAGGTACAATTTGAAAGCATTAGTTGATTTAAAACTTATCTTATTGAATATTAAAAATGTTAATATTTTTGTTATGGTAGTTACGCGGTATTTTAACATTCTCTTTGCATAATGATTTGCCTACTTACGCGGATTTAACACTCTCATTGTAACTCATTTTTCTTCTGTTTAGGTAAAAAAATATTATGGAAGAGATAAATGATGATGGTATGAAGGTCACAACATTGAGGGATCTCCAAAAACGACGGCAAGAACTTCTTCGTAAAAGGCAGAGTGTTTTAGACAAAAATCGTTCTCAAAATCCAACCATATATACCTATCATAATATACCTCAAAAAATTCATGAGTTACCCAAAAACTTAACAGATGTTGATGAGGATATAGAGGGGCTCGTGGCTAATAATAAATAATTAAAAATAATAAGTATTGGGCCAGCGCCATCTCTCGGACTTCTGATTAACACATTGTTAATCAGAGTCGGTGAGGCCAACCGTAAGGTAGGTTCACTAGATGTCGCATACGTCGCCCTATAAAGACGTCATAAGTAGAAGGAGAAATTTAAACTTCCAGGCAGTGACCTCGGTAGCTTAGTTGGTAAAGCGACTGGCGCATCAAGCCAGTGGTCGCAGGTTCGAGTCCTGCCTGAGGTTTAAGTTTTTCCTTCTACAATTTGTATTTAATTACAAATATTCGCTAACACATGCGATAATGTGTATAAATAATTAAAAATAATAAGTATTGGGCCAGCGCCATCTCTCGGACTTCTGATTAACACATTGTTAATCAGAGTCGGTGAGGCCAACCGTAAGGTAGGTTCACTAGATGTCGCATACGTCGCCCTATAAAGACGTCATAAGTAGAAGGAGAAATTTAAACTTCCAGGCAGTGACCTCGGTAGCTTAGTTGGTAAATCGACTGGCGCGTCAAGCCAGTGGTCGCAGGTTCGAGTCCTGCCTGAGGTTTAAGTTTTTCCTTCTACAATTTGTATTTAATTACAAATATTCGCTAACACATGCGATAATGTGTATAAATAATTAAAAATAATATTATTATTATAATTGTGTACTATGCTGTTTCATTTAAGATTTCAAGAAGTATGTAATTGGTAGATCGCACAGGGTTTCTTCAGTAAACAGTATATCTTAGGTCTAATTAAGTTGGCCAGCCCTGTTCTACAGGCTCAAGCAGATCTTGCTTGTGCAATATTGTGCAGTATTGCCAAGTGCCAGTGCCAGTTTAGCATTAGATAATTGAAGGGGTAGGTCGGACAAAGGTGATGACAAAACTGAAAAAATCGAGTTTCTTGTGTGAACATAGGTTTTAAGTAACGATAAATCGACTGGTGGGCTCAAAATATCTAATCTATATATTATTATACAATGTGATAGGGGTGAGACTTCTAACCCGTTAAGGCTGAGTACTACATCTAATTTTATCGACAAAAAAAATAATATGGGGGGTTGAACCCCCTCCCCCTAAAAATTATGGCTATTTTAATATTTTTTTTAATGTACTACGGCGCGCTTGATACTTTATGTGATATCAAAGGTTGTATTTATTTATTTATTCATGCTAATACGGTTTAACAAACCAATTACATTAACATACATACATTAAAACACAACAACATAATTAAACAACAATAATTTAAAATACAACATAAAATTAAAAATCAGATTACAAACAGTAAAGATGTAAAGCAAGACATTTTAGATTAAATTGCTTTCGCAGATTTTTTGTATGCAATTGTATGCGTCGTAGAAACAAAAAAAAAACGACAAACGGTAGCTAATAACCTTGGCTAACTAATTCATTACTTTTTTCATGTTTGATAATGTTTTGGTGAGAAAAAAAAATCATTTCTGAATTATTTTGACCGAAAAAATCGCTATTTTTCAATATTTTCACGAATTACTCAAAACTATGTCCCATAAAATCTATATACATATAATAAAACAGTAAAAAAACTGTGTCTGTACATTGAATATATTAAAAAAAAAAAAATTGAGGGGGGTTTACAAACACTTATAGAGCACGAATCCAAAAAAAAAAATCTGTCTGTTTGTCTGTATGTCTGTTTGTCTGTTTGTTTGTACACGCTAATCTTCGGAACTACTGGACGGATTTGAATGATTTTTTTTTTGTTCTATAGGTATTAAGTCTGGGCAACATATAGGCTATAATTTATCTTGGAAATTTGAACACCTGATGCAGAACCGCAACAGACCAGCTAAACTATAAGAGATACAAAAATGGTACCAT
Organism: Plusia festucae; assembly: GCA_950381575.1. Classification (NCBI taxonomy): domain Eukaryota; kingdom Metazoa; phylum Arthropoda; class Insecta; order Lepidoptera; family Noctuidae; genus Plusia; species Plusia festucae. Next base: position 4,493,579 of record OX494457.1, read on the forward strand.
AGCAAAAATTGTTCCACGTGATGAGCATTTTCTGCTGAGAGAATAAATTTGAAGCTCTGGAACACCTGATGTGGAACTCCAAGAGCCCGGGTACACCATACCACATATAGGAATGCGTCTTAGCAAGGTTGTTCAGCCTGATGAGCACTCTCTGTTGAAGTATAAAAATTGAAGATCTGGAACACCTGTTGTGAAAGTCCAAGAGCCCGGCTACTCCATAACACATATAGGAATGACGTCTTAGCAAGGTTGTTCAGCCTGATGAGCACTCTCTGTTGAAGTATAAAAATTGAAGATCTGGAACACCTGTTGTGAAAGTCCAAGAGCCCGACTACTCCATAACACATATAGGAATGACGTCTTATCAAGAGTTGTTCAGCCTGATGAGCACTCTCTGTTGACGTATAAAAATTTAAGATCTGGAACACCTGTAAGTTGTCGAACTCCAAGAGCCCGGCTACTCCATAACACATATAGGAATGACGTCTTAGCAAGGTTGTTCAGCCTGATGAGCACTCTCTGTTGAAGTATAAAAATTGAAGATCTGGAACACCTGTTGTGGAACTCCAAGAGCCCGGCTACACCATAACATATATAGGAATGACGTCTTAGCAAGAGTTGTTCAGCCTGATGAGCACTCTCTGTTGACGTATAAAAATTGAAGATCTGGAACACCTGTAAGTTGTCGAACTCCAAGAGCCCGGCTACACCATAACACATATAGGAATGACGTCTCAGCAGAATTGTTCAGCCTGATGAGCACTCTCTGTTGACGTATAAAAATTGAAGATCTGGAACACCTGTAAGTTGTCGAACTCCAAGAGCCCGGCTACACCATAACACATATAGGAATGACGTCTTAGCAAAAGAGGTTCGGTCTGATGGGCATTCCCTGTTGACTTATAAAAATCGAAGATTTGAAACATCTGACTTGGAAATCAAAGCTATCACTAATTTCACTGTATAATTTTAAAATAACATAACCTTTCGGACTGATTTTGGATGACGATGGTATATCATTTATAATTCGACTCTACTGGCCAAAATTCCAATTTTTTTTTTTATCGATTATATTATATGCCATCGGGCTTATGTTATTTGAGCGTTTAATTTACTTTGCAGTCACTTAGATTTTAATTGATCAGGTATCTTCACAATAAAACTATAACCATGATGAAAGAGGTCAAATCTTTCCCAATGTTCCAAAGGAGCTAAATAGGCTAAATAATAAAAAGGATTGAGGATCATAAGATCCCAAGAATCTACCGAAAAGCGTCAAGAGAGACTTGATGCTGTTCGAGAAGATCAGGCTGCACCTCGCTCCGTGGAAACCTCTTCGGATCGCGAAGCACGCCTGCATTCTCATCGTATTTACGTATCTACATCCAGGTCTGACCGCTGATCGTGAGCAAAAGTTCTGATGGGCATTTCCTGCTAATTTACAAAAATGAAAGATCTGGAGGGTCTCGAATCATCTCGCGCATCACGTTGTTTTTCCGTCCCCGGGCTCTGAGAATTTGACATCAGACGTTTCAGATCTTTTATTTTGACGACCCTGTTGTCGCTGGCATAAGCAACAGGATCCGCGTACGAAGTTGCGGGCAGAAGCTAGTTATTAATAATTTGCGCTCACTTAAAAGTATTTGAGTTAGTCATGAGTAGTTCGCGAATGAATCCTTCAATTGGACTACTTCAGTTGTGTTTAGTTCTTCCTTCAACAGTTCACTCTCGATCCAACCATATCAGTATATCTTCTAGTTCGCTATGAACGAGCCGAGTCAAGTGAGTGATTCGAACGCAGAGTATTAGTGTTCTGTGGTCGAACGTTGCCGACAATCGCCGAGGGGCGTGTGTCTCCTCGCGCTCGCGCGAGGGACAGAGAAGACACGCGCCCGGCAAGGTCCCGGGATGGCTGAAGTAATTATCTATTTCATTCGCACAGTCTCGTACTCAGTTACGAATATGTAATAGATTATCTTCTTTTCAACGTTCATTGCTTGTTACACATAGAATTAATTTTAAACTTCCATAGGAGTAAACTCAATGCATAGTAAAATAATTTGTTTGTTTGAATTCAAAAGAAAAACAACTCTTCCCGGTAAAATAATATTTTGAAATTATTTTTCTATGTTACGTTGCATGCGCTTTGTTTATGTTGTTGTTTATGTCATTAACTTAGTTAAAGGATTTTGTGTTATATTAGTGTATAAACTTTGGGGATTTTTAGTGCCAAAGCCGAGACAAAAATGTCTTCAAGAAAGAGAAGTCCTTTTTGGAACCACTTCATACAAGTGGAACCTAAAAAAGCTAAATGTAGCTACTGTGCTAATTGTATTGTAATTACTGGCGGTAATGTCGGTAATTTAAATAGGCATCTTAAATCAAAACATCCGACCGTCTCTCTTGTTCCGGCACGGCAGCAGGAGCTTACATCTTCAGCTCCTGGCAACAGCGCTGATGAAACGGCCATTGCTTCCACATCGAGAGACGTCGACACGGGTAGCGTGGTATGCCCAGTTCGCTCTAATCCTACTTCAGCCCAACAATTCATGGCTGATTATGTTGTAAATAAAAAACCAATCGGTCCTCACCGAAGTGAAAAAATTGATGAACAATTAATTAAAATGATTGCGAAAGGCCACCATCCCTTCTCTATCATCGACGAGCCTGAATTTAAAACACTATTACAAATGTTATGCAATGGGTATTCGTTGCCCACGAGAAAAACTCTCACGGAGAGTCTTCTGCCGAAAATGTATAGCAGGGAGTTAGAGAAGGCTAAAACAAAAGTAGCCGCAGCCTCAGCTATCTGCCTTACCACTGACGGGTGGACCTCCATAAATAATGAACATTTTATAGCTATAACAGCTCATTATATTTATAACTCCCAACTTCAAGCGACAATGCTAGGCTGCGTACAGCATCCGGAAAGAACAACTGCAGCCAATCTTGCTGACCACATAAAAAATGTCATAAATGAATGGGCAATAGATAATAAAATTACGGCAATAGCCAGTGACAATGGGGCAAACATTGTCGCTGGGATTAGGGCAGGAGGTTGGCGCCATGTACCGTGTTTTGCCCACACCATTAATCTTTGCGTCCAAACAGCACTGGTGGCGATCGCAGAGACCACGGCAAATGTTAAACGTGTTGTGGAATATTTTAAGAGGAGCTCGCACGCTTTAACCAAGTTGAAAGAAATACAGGGCCAGTTAAACGTACCACAACTTAAATTAAAACAAGACGTTGTGACGCGGTGGAATTCCACTTACGACATGTTTAAGCGCCTCTTACTACTTAAAGACCCTGTGACGGCAACTCTTGCCCTTATAAGGGCTGAAATAAGCCTTAGTGCTAATGATTGGGCTACAGTTGAGGCAGCAATTCCTATTTTAAAAATATTTTACGATATCACCGTCGAAATAAGTTCGGAAAAAAATGTAACACTTTCAAAGGTCATTTTCGTCCCTTGTGCCGCATCATACAGACCTCAATTGGAAAACACATGCGGGAGCAACAAGAGCAAGCCAATCCGGCTATACTACAAATGGTTCATAAATTACACACGGAATTCGAACGCAGATTCAATGCAATCGAACATTCTGTGTTGCACACGGAAGCAACATTGCTGGATCCCAGATTTAAGGAAAAAGGGTTTTATAATAAAAATGCTGCTGAAAAAGCAGTCTCACAATTAAAATTAAAAGTTGGCTCTCAATATCCACCACAAGAGAGTGTGTCATTGCTACAAGAACAGACTGTAACTCAGCATTCAAGTCAGTCATCAATATGGGAAGAGTTTGACATGGAGGTAGCCAAGCTGACTCCATCAAATCCAACAGCAGCAGGTATCATTGAGATGGACAAATACCTACAGGAGCCTTTATTAAAAAGAACAAGCGATCCGTTTTGTGGTGGGAAGAACGGCGTTATATATATCCGTTGCTGTACTACTTCATGCAGAAGAGGTTAAATGTAGTGGCCACATCTGTTCCTTGCGAACGTATATTTTCTAAGGCAGGAAATATTCTAACAGCTAAACGATGCCAGCTGAAGGCGGCAAAGGTGTCTCAGCTGCTTTTTATCAGTTGCAATACCGAATAAAATAAAAACAGCTTAAAAATTTATTAAATATTAGAAATATTGTGAATGTTAGAAATATTGTAAATATCAAGTCGTTGTATATACTTATCAGATTCTTAAATGCGCCAATCTAGTTAATAATATCCTTTTTTTTTAATATAAGCGTCAATATCTATATTTATTAATAAAATAAACATAAAAGGATACTTAATAATCTAGATTGCCAGTCCTAAGCCTGGGTTCAAGTATGAAGGGTAATCTTGTTTTTCTTTCTAAAATATAACAAATTACAATCTCGCATTGTTAAATTAAAATTAAAAATTCAACAAGTTATTCGCTGTTTTAGTATTGCCTCAGCATAACTCATTCGCAACATATCTCGTTCAAATAATTCTGAACTATAAGTATTATATTTATCTATGGATGTGATTGAGACATTGAGACATGGGAGTAGATTGAACTACTGAACTAAAAGAGTGATATACTTCGCAGCGGTCAAAAGATATGTAAATATCTTTTCAATTCAGTGACACATTCTGCGCATGTCTAATTTGAGTTATTCTTTCTAACGATACCAAAAACATCACCACACGAAGTTAAGTACTCGCTTATGTTGGAGCGCATCCAAAACAAGTTCACGCGCCACCTTTATATGAAATACTAGCTGCCCGGACAGACTTCGTTCTGTCAAAAGTAAATTAATTAAGGTATTCCCGAGTTTAGGAACAGTTTTTTTTACTTATTATTTATGTTTTACACCTTGTAAACCTTCCCTGGACTTCCACAAACATTTCAAGATCAAAATCAGCTAAATCCGTTCAGCCGTTTTCATGCTATGTCGTACAACGGAAAACGGGTTTCATTTTTATATATATAGATTATGGGGTATACCCGTTTTACCCACTGATGTACCCCACTCTATTTGTTCTAGGCATGGTCGGGTACAATCAGCTGAAGGTGCGACGGGAGTTTACTCTCGTCGCATATTTAGTAAAACTCCTCCGTGGCATAGAACACAACCCAGAAGTATTAGAAAGGCTGAGCTTGTGTGTACCGGACGGCTATGTTGGGAGGCAGCGACGTCCACCACTGTTGGCAGTACCATCTGCCAGAACCAACCTACTCGCTAAAACACCGGTTACTCAAGCAATCCGTAACATTAATAAAATTCATTTGGAAATTGATATTTTTACTTGCCAGAAGAGTGAATTCACAAAGATCCTCTTGTGACGTAAATGTCTTAATAGTAATAATTAGGTTCCTGTATAGTATGTAACATAGATCTAAGATAGATGTATTTTATTATGAAAACTTATTTGTTAATTAAGTTTATATTATGTAGTTATAGGAATAGAAGAATATCTATAGTATAGCTTTAATACTTTATTGATCTTATATTTGTAATAAGCCTCGCTGTCGCATTGGGTGGAACCTGTAAAGATAGCTGTAAGGTGTGTGTTTAAATAAATAAATAAATAAATAAAACCATAAAATTACAAATTCAAGTATAAAGAACCATTAACCATATCATAACAAAAGCAGGTAACAAAACGAGGTATGCGAGCGGGTAAGAAAACTTACAACGTAATGTGACAGACAAGCCCCCTTAGACAAAGTACATTTCGACAATAGTTATCGCTGATCGAATCGCTCAAATGTATGAAAGTGACAAGTCTAAGTCATGTGACTTATCGAAGAGAAATGTCATTTCCATACATTTAATGTCATCTTAGCGATTTCTATCATAGTTAACGATTGTCGAAATGTACATTGTCTAAGGGGCAAGGATAGAAGATGACACCACATGCTGCGAGGTGTGCGAGAGGGTAAAAAAACGTACAATGTAATGTAACAGACAAGGAAAAAAGATAAATACACCACGTGCGGTAAAGCGGTTCTTGTCACCATTGTCGGGTATTATTAGTCGTTACAAATCTGTAACTGAAATGAAATGAAATGAAATATTTATTTTTTCGAGTAGACCTTTACAGGCACTTTCAAAACGTTAATGACGCTAGTTGCGCGGTTCCAAGGTGTCATTCCTATGGAGAAGAACCGGCAAGAAACTCCATAGGTTACTCTTTTAAAAATGGTTATGAGTATGATACAATTTAAATAATATTGAGTAAATAAATGCAGGGTCTTTCCTGGACTGGCCTTTTTAAGAAAGAACCAGATCGATCTGAGCAAGCCTGTGCCAACAGATGGCAAGTATGCCTCGAATAGCTCATGCAGCTCAACCATTTTCTAGGGAGCTGCACAACCCGACACACAACAATACCACCAGTGACACCATAAAAATATGTGGGACAACAACTTCCTCAAATCGCCAGATTGCAAGAACTATAGTAGACTAAAAGATGTACAATAATTTAGAATCAAATTAAAGGAGTTAATAATAGACCTGCATAATATTTACACTTACAATACCCATGAACTTATATAATATAATGAATTTAATAAATTGAATTAAATAAAATTGTAAACATAATATGCAAAAGCACAAAACATGTCAAAAAAAAAAATGAAATACAATAATGTATACGCAAAAGCGCAAAACATGTCCACAATTTGTATATGAATAAATATACACACATCAAAAGTGTCTAGGGATCAAGCATTTTTATGCGGATTTCTTGAGATTGAGATGTGGCTTTGTAATAAATTTATGATTTTATAAATTTATATGGATCCTTTTTGGTGCATTTCATAATTCGAATCAGGAACTGTGAATCAAATTCGAGTAAAAGATGAAAATCAGCTGTCAATATTTTCCCTATAAAAACATACAACGCATTGAAGACATTATTAGTGCTACTGTTTCCCTACTACTGATTAAAACCAACGTTATTATGGAGCGGCGACGTCATTTAAGCAGGGAAGAAATGCTCAGAGCCGTGGGAATGATAGAAGCTGGTTCCCGGCAACGTACTGTGGCTTTAACTCTGAATACAAGTCAGAGTGTTATCAGTCGACTTTGGACACGTTACCGAAGCACTGGTACCGTGGCTGAGCGCCATGGAGGACGGTATCGCTGCACCACACGGAGACAAGACCGATACATTCAAATCTTAACTCGAAGAGCTCCAACAATAACCGCCATGATGTTAGCCGTGAGGCTTCATCACTCTTCAGGGAACTTAATTAGCGACCAAACAGTCAGAAACCGCTTGCATGAAGTGAACCTTCATTCCCGAAGACCGCTACGGGTACCACCTATAGCAATGCACAATCGTAGGATTCGATATCAATGGGCTCTTGAACACAGAAATTGGGCAGAAGAACAATGGCGTTTCGTGTGCTTTTCTGATGAGTCTCGTTTTGGTATGAGACCGGATACAAGACGTATACGACACTGGAGAACCCCTGGACGCCAACAGCGATTAAAATCCTGCCAGGAAGTCCATCCTTATAGTGGTGGAACCATCATGGTATGGGCGGGTATTTGGATCGGCGGAAGAACTGAGTTGATTTGGATCAGAAGCAACCTCAACGCTCAAATTTATGCTGAGACGATTGTATCAGACGTCATCGTTCCTCTACAAGTGCAAATCGGTCCCTTATTTCAGTTAATGCATGATAATGCACGACCGCACACCGCAAGAGTTGTAAGACAGACTCTCGCCGCAGCTAACATCAATGTCCTGCCCTGGCCTGCTCAGTCGCCAGACTTGAACCCGATTGAGCATGCATGGGATATGCTACAGAGAAGAGCTCTGCCGAATATGGAGGGTATCCAGTCGCAAGAAGACCTTTTTTTGTTGTTGCAACGAACATGGGCGGCCATTCCACAGCGTGATTTGGATGAACTCATTTTGAGTATGCCAAACCGATGTTCTTGTGTTGTTAGTGTTCGCGGTAGAAACACGGATTATTAATTGTTTAAGTTACCCAATAAAATTTTAAAGAAAACTGTTATTTCAGTCTTTTTTTCGAACTTTTGTGTTAGTGGTTCAAATGTCAACAATACCTTTATTAGGAAAATGGCAAATTTCTTTATTAATGCAAAGGTGACTTGGTTTATCGTTACTGTGACAAACGAAAACACTTTATTCGATGAATCCTTAAAGAAAATTTTAATTAATATCAATCAGGAGAAAAGTTATTGCAAAAATATATGTTGATCCCTAGACACTTTTGATGTGTGTATTTACAACATGCTAACTAAACAAGCGACAGATGTATAAGCGAGCAGCTCAATCCCAGGCGGCTTTATCATTCAAATAATATCCTTTTTTACATAATTTTGATTTAATATGAGTTTTGAATTTTCTAACAGGTAATTTACGAATATCAACGGGGAGCTTATTGTAAAAGCGTATACATTGGCCCATGAACGAGTTGTTAACTCTATGAAGACGAGTAGCATGAACAGTTAAATTATGTTTGTTCCTGGTATTAACAGAGTGAACATCAGACATTTTTACAAAATTAGATTCGTTCTTTTGAACATACATTAAATTTGTAATTTAATACAAATTGTAGAAGGAAAAACTTAAACCTCAGGCAGGATTCGAACCTGCGACCACTGGCTTGACGCGCCAGTCGCTTTACCAACTAAGCTACCGAGGTCACTGCCTGGAAGTTTAAATTTTGTATTTAATTACAAATATTCGCTAACACATGCGATAATGTGTATAAATAATTAAAAATAATAAATACATTAAATTTTCAAAAATATATTGCGAAGTTACAGTCAGAATGTTTATCTCTTTGAATTTCTCTCGGAGAGAAACTCTTGGGCCTAGATTATAAATAGCGCGGATAGCCCTTTTTTGTAAAATGAAAATAGTATTAATATCTGCACAGCTTCCCGATAAGAGAATGCCGTACGTCATAATACTGTGAAAATAACTAAAATAAACTATTCTGGCTGTATCCACATCAGTTATGTCTGATTTTCTTTACAGCATAAGCGGCTGAACTGAGCCTTCCAGATAATTTGTTAATGTGTGGGCCCCACTGTAGTTTGGCATCAACAGTTATACCAAGAAAAACAGTTGATTCAACAGGGTCCAACTCTACTCCATTCAGTTGTACATTAGTACTTATTTGCCTTACGTTGAAAACTTAATCAATTTAGTTTTTGATGAATTTAAAAGTAAATTATTGACATTAAACCAATGGACAACCCTAGAGAGCGCTTTATTAACTACGTCAAAATTTTCGAGCCGGCGTTTTATTTTAAAAACTAAAGAAGTATCATCTGCAAACAGCAGAATCTTATGATTTTCCCTTACATGAAAAGGTAAATCATTTATATAAATAAGGAACAAAAAGGGTCCTAGAATTGAACCCTGCGGAACACCCATAGTTACCACAGATCCTTTAGATCTTTTTCCATGCACATCAACTCTCTGTATTCTGTTGTCTAAATAAGAACTTAAAAGACTAAGAGCCTTACTTCTAATACCATAGTGGTTCAGTTTCCTAATGAATGTATCATGACATACACAATCAAAGGCTTTGGACAAGTCGCAGAATATGCCTAAAGCGTCCTGCGTATTCTCCCAAGCCTCGTATATATTTTTCAGCAACTCCACTCCTGCATCTGTAGTAGACCGACCCTTGGTAAATTCCAAATTGTTTCGAATGAAACAAATTATGTCCGTTAAAATGTCTTAACAATTGCTTTAAAATTAACTATTCAAAAATTTTGCTCAAAGTGGGCAAAATTGAGATAGGGCGATCTTGCTTAACTTCATTAAGTCAGGAAACACACCAGATGTGACACAAGAGTTGAACACAATTGCTAGAAAAGGGGAGATAATTTCAATTATTGAAGATACTATATGTACAGATAATCCCCAAAGATCGGTAGACTGTTTTACTTCTAGATCCTTAAATGAATCCAGAATGTCCTTAATACTAACAAGTGTAAATTCAAAACTTGTTACACATTCTTTAAGTAAATTGTACGCGGAGCTGGAAGACGACAACAAAGTCTTGGTTGTTAACAAAGGAATATTAGTGAAGAAATTTTCAAACTCAGTTGCCACCTCCATATCCGACCTAAAATCCAAATAATTGATTATAAGATGAAAATCATGATTTTTACCTTTGGTTCTACCTACTTCCGAATTAATTATATTCCAAGTAGTTTTGATTTTATTTGTAGATAATTTTATTTTATTTTTAACATATAAAGATTTTGCGGCGGTGCAGGCTCTCTTGAATGTTTGAGAGTAACGCTTAACATATTCCTTAAAGATATCACTGTGATTATGCCTTTTTTCATTATATAATTCAATCACATAGCCCGATCACACACAGAAACTGACTTAGAGGTGAAAACCTTCTTATACTGAGAATTAATCAAGTTAAATAATAGAGAATAAGCTTGATCGGGATTACTGTGATAAGGCAAACTAGGTAATTTTTCAAGTAAATTGGTTTTAAAATTTTCCACTGCTAACACACATTGTTAAATTTCTTCTCGCACTTTTCGTGGACAAGTTTCGCTATGGCTAATCGTCGTAATTATGACGAATATGTTGCGGATATTCATTTCGTATAAGGTTTTTGCAATGGCAATGCCAGTGCAGCAGTGCGCGAGTACCGTAAGGTTTCCAAACCGACCCACACCGAGTTATCATACGTTTATTGATATTCACGCAAGATTGGCAAATTATGGTATAAGAAGACCAGCTCCAGAACGTGTTCGCGATCTACCAGTGGCAGCGGAAGAGGACGTGTTAGATCTCATACACAGAGATCCTAGATTAAGTTTGCGACGCCTTTCAAGGATGACAGGCCTGGGGTACTGGACTATTTCAAAAATATTACACCGAGAAGGATTACATCCTTTCCACTTCCGGAGAGCACAGGAAAAAACAGGCCAAGATAATTACGCGCGGTGTGTTTTTTCCTCTTAGATAAATCGCAGAGTGCGTCGCAATCCCGATTTCCTTGCTAAGATTATGTGGACAGACGAAGTAAAATTCAAAGGGCGAGGAATTACAAATTTTAGAAACCAACATTTATGGATGGCATGTATGGGCTGCTATGATTGACGATATTTTAATAGGGCCCATTGAATTGCCAGAGAGATTAAATGGGCCTAGATTTCTGCATTTTCTGCAAAATGAATTTAACGAAGAACTCATGAGTTTGCCACTAAGCTATCGCCGCCACATGTGGCTACAATTAGACGGTGCTCCTGCTCATTTTGCCTTGAGTGTTCGCCAATATCTAAACGAAGTCTTCCCGAGATGGATTGGACGCGGCGGAACAGTTGCTTGGCCTCCACGTTCGCCCGATTTGACGCCTTGTGACTATCATCTTTGGGGATGGTTGAAGCAAAAAGTTAATTTCGTCGAGGTAAACACGAGAGAAGAGCTCCGGGAAAGAATTAGGATCGCCGCCGACGAACTTCGATCTGATCCCGCGGTATTAAAACGAACCACGCGACAAATGGCTAGAGCCACCGCCTGTTTACAAAACAGAGGAGAACACTTCGAACAGTTAATCAATTAATTTTAAGCATTAAAATGTTTTGTTTGATTGTATTTTTCAGGAGGTTTGATTTTAAATAAATGTAAAGTACATATAGAGTATTACTGGTTTCATAAATAATGTCAAGTATGAGTATTGAACTTACACAGGGGAAACTACTTAGAATTGATGATGTTTTTGGTATCGTTAGAAAGAATAACTCAAATACTTTTAAATGAGCGCAAATTATTAATAATTTTATGGGACATAGTTTTGAGTAATTCGTGTAAATATTGAAAAATAGCGATTTTTTCGGTCAAAATAATTCAGAAATGATTTTTTTTCTCACCAAAACATTATCAAACATATGAAAAAAGTAATGAATTAGTTAGCCAAGGTTATTAGCTACCGTTTGTCGTTTTTTTGTTTCTACGACGCACACAACCTTTGATATCACATAAAGTATCAAGCGCGCCGTAGTACATTAAAAAAAATATTAAAATAGCTATAATTTTTAGGGGGAGGGGGTTCAACCCCCCCATATTATTATTTTTGTCGATAAAATTAGATGTAGTACTCAGCCTTAACGGGTTAGAAGTCCCACCCCTATCACATTGTATAAAAATGAAACCCGTTTTCCGTTGTCACGACATAGCAGTAAACGGCTTGACCGATTTGGCTGATTTTGATCTTGAAATGTTTGTGGAAGTCCAGGAAAGGTTTAAAAGGTGTAAAACATAAATAATAAAGCCGGGTTTCCACTAGGCAACATTTGGCGCGCGACACGTGACGCTCAACATGTACGGCAACGCTGCACAATAGCGCGCGACGTTACCAGCTGGCGCGCAACATGACGCGCGGCTTTTTGTTTGTTTTAGAGCATCGTTAGTTGAAGCTATGCGTTGACAGACAACGTTGTTCAACAAAAGTTCCGCGCTGACTTTCAACATGTTGGGCAACATGTTGCGCGTCAATTGTTGCCTAGTGGAAACGCGGCTTAAGTAAAAAAAAAAACTGTTCCTAAACTCGGGAATTACCTTAATTAATTTACTTTTGACAGAACGAAGTCTGTCCGGGCAGCTAGTTTTGATATATAATTAAAGGTGTTAACTACCAATATGCATACATTTAAAGTTTGCAAATGTGTTATAATATTACTAGCTTTTGCCCGCGACTTCGTCTGCGTGGACTTCAAAATTGGGTCCAAAATGAAATAAAAAATGAGAAAGTAATGAAAAATGGAATAAATTTTCACCCGTATAGCTTGCGCTGTAATGGAAAAAAATACCAAATGTCTAAGTTGTCAGCCCACGGCTTAGCTCGTTAACAATTTTCAATATTCCCTTGGGAACTACTTAAGGAATCGGGATAAAAGGTAGCCTATGTTCTTTTCCATGTCAAAGGCTACATGCATGCCAAATTTCATCCAAATCCGTTCATCCGTTTTTGCGTGATTGAGCAACAAACATCCAAACATCTTAACATCTAAACATCCACACTTAAACATTTATGATATTAGTAGGATTATGGGCATATGCATTTTCGAAAAATCATTTACACTATTACGTTTGAAATAATATAATGTGATATCAAACCATGTACCTTTTGAGTGTTCGGAACGATATAACACGGTTTAATGAATAAAAAATAAACAAAGGTGTTATGAACTGTGTGATACGTTTGCTAACATAAAATTGATTACTTTTTGTATATCCCATAATGAAAACGGGATTAACGTCTTAAATCTCCATTGGATGAATTTATTTTATCTAATGTATTGGTTTTACTGTTGTATGTTAAAGCATTTGACGGATTGTGAAGCTAGCCACTACACCAGATTTGACGATCACGACCACTCTGCCAAGAGTGTAACGACGAAGAAGAAGAAGTTAAAGCATTTTAAAACCTTTATCACATTTCCGACCGCACTTTTTTTGACACATTTGACGGTGACATTTCGATTCGGCGCATTTTTCGCGCGCGTTTCGCAGTTGGTTTATTTTCCAACAGAGTTTTCTTTCTTGTTTACTGTTCAAGTTCGAGCTGTTGCTTGTCTGCACAAATAAACATTATGTCGTCCGGTTTACGTAGTCGGCAAATATTGAGTTTAGAGCTGACTAATAATAACATCATAGAAAATAATGATTATGACAATGGGGATAAAGGGTCGTATTGTACCTACTGCAAAAATCTTTATGGAAAAAACTACATATGTGTGATAATATAGTGTTAAGTTGTATTTTAATATTGTATTATTATTGCTTTTAGTTTCAGATGATCAGAAAAAATGAGAATTTAGTCCAGAAATATGTGATTTACCAAGTACGTCGGGTATTAACAACGTTGTAAAATGTAAGTAGGTCCTTAGGTATTCATGTACCTAAATATTTTAGTACATTCCATATTTTGCATTAGGTACAAATACAATTATTTATAATAATCCTCTAAAAAAAGCCAGTAAGAAATTCATCAGATTTTTGATAAGGTATGTTGTTAAGGTATTTTGATAAGGTATGTTGTTTTCTTAAGATACAATTTACATATATTTCAGATGATGAAGATTCAGAAAATAACCAGGGTACACAAGACTGTTACTCCAAAATTATTATTTGACATTGATTCATCTACCTGTAAGTATCTACTGTATAATACCATCACTTTAGAAAATACATACATTATTTTATTGTGATACGTAGGTATGATTTGCTGGGCAGGAGATGTTTATACATACATTTCATTTTAGCACCAGAAGAACCATTCAGCCCTGCCAGTTCCCATAATAAATATGTACCTTAATGCAGGTGATGAAATGTTAAAACATAAAACAACGTTTAGAAATCTCTTCAAATGCTTCATATATAAGTAAGAGGATACAAAACGAAATAATTGATTTATGTAAAGAAGAGATACAGGAAACTATGATAAATGATGTAAATAAGGTATTTTGCTATCATATTCGATGAAACAACCGACATTTCAGCGACAGAAAATCTCAGTTTATCTTGAAATAATGTCATTCGTGAGGACTTGATTTTGAGATGCTTACTCAGCAATAAGAAAAGAAGATGTGCATAACGATGAACTTAAGCTTACATGTGTTGCTTTGGCGCATATTGTCATAGATCTCTGCATGAAATTTGGATTAGATTTATCAGACTGCGTTGGCGTTGGTACAGGCATTTGCTCCGTTATGGCGTCTGAGGTTAAAGGAGCTGTAAGTGAAGTGACCAAAATTGCTACCCATGCCCGAAAATGCCCTTGTAATAATCATATCCTCAAATTGCAGAAATGCATCAGCAACAATGAAAAAGTTAGTGGCATTTGCTAACGCTTCGGCCAAGAGAACCAGAGTTTTTAAAGAAGTTCTTGGTAGTAAACTGGAAAGTTTATGTGACACGCGATGGGTAGAACGTCACGACGGTTATTTGCAATTTCAAGGCGACTCATTGGTAAAAATATGTGATGCATCCTTAAGGTTGATTAGTATAGTATACTATACTAATCAACCTTAATTAGTATAGTATACTATACTAATCAACCTTAAGTATATATATAACTTTGTTCTAGCCTGGGCAACGCGATCGGTGTAGACGCATACTAGCACTCGTTCCTAAATTCAATGCTACTTCCGACGTCAGTGATGCCACAAGCAATGAAGAAGAAGTGAACAGTCGCGACTCATCCCCTGCTCCATCTATAAATTCATCGTTAGAAAGACTAGATTTCAATAGCCCAGATCCATCCAGTAATGTTTCCTATATAGAAAACTCAGATGAAAATTCTCCTTCGATTCTCCATCCAAAATTGGAATCCCCAGATTTTAAAAGCCACGACTCTGTAGCCGATGCCTGCGAAGATCCACCACCACTCTCACCCGTTCTTTCAACAGTATTTCCTTCCGATACGCAATGCAATTATAATGCTATACCTTCTATCGCATCGCTACCCTCCTTGCCATCAGTTCAACCGTCGCCGTCGACGCCACCAACTACACCAACACGCAACCAAAGAAAACGCAGAGTTCCTATAGTTGGTGCTAACAGGGTAAAACGACGAAACATACAGAAATTCAAACTTTCTTTTCAATGGATCAAGAGAAGGTTTCAACATGCAGCTGAAATATCTAATCAAGGCTCCAAGGAAACTGTAATTGGGAACTGTGTTCCCATGTAATTGGTCGGCGGTAGACTATTTCTATCGATTTTTCCCTGAAGACCTTATTGTTGATATAGCAAACAACACTAATTTATATAGCGTTCAAGAGACTGGAAAGTCAATAAAAGCAACTAAAGAGGATATAATTGACTTTTTGGCCATCAATATATTGATGGGAGTTGTTGTTATGCCATCTTACAAGGACTATTGGAATTTGGAAGACAAGTTATCGTTACGGCAAGATTGCAGACGTCATGCCTATCAAAAGGTTTCAACAAATAAGGCGGTATTTACATTTTGCAGACAACACGCAAGCTGAAGGGTCCGATAGTTACTACAAACTACGTCCTCTCCTTGAGCGAGTTAGAGCCCAGTGTTTGTCTATTGAAGAAGAGAATGCTTTCAGCGTAGATGAAATGATCATTCCGTACAAGGGCAAAAAAGCGGGTTCTCGACGGCAGTAGCGGCTCTCGTTTCGGTAAAACTTGGAGATACCTGACCAATGCCGAATCAAAGCAAAATTGTAGCAGCCAGATAGCGGTCTTCAAGCCAGTCTTCAAGACAGTGGAGTGAGCAGAAACCTCAAGCCTTCGGGTACCGGAACAAAAATAATGTTTTTTATTTATCTCCCCGATGTGAAGAATCGGTCCCACAGTCGCCATCCGCAGTATGATAGTATACACGCAGCATAACTCTTCGGGATCATCACCACTACCATCATTATCATCGGGCACACATAGAAGAATTCTTCAGTAGTCAACGCGAATCCGAACCTATAGGTTCAGGGCGTGAACGGCTCGTCGACGCCTATAGAACCGTATATAGTTCCGTCTCTTTCTCTCGCAACACGGTAGTCGACGATTGACCGTCCGTCCGGTACATTTGATGGTCCTTCGAGCCGGACCGCGATAGCTGCTGAAGAATTATAGTCGCTTGAAGCCTGAATCCTGAAGACTGAAGAGTTACGCCTGTAGACTGATCTCTGAAGTATTATTATTGAGACTGGCGTATGAAGCGTGAAGATTGAAGACTGATGGACTGATTACTGAAGAGTTTGATTTAAGAATTGCTACTGAAGATTAACGTCTGAAAACTTACAACTGAAGGCTTACGACTGAAAAAGCAACAATATAGAAAATTCAAGATGCCCGTTACGCGATCGAAAGGAAAGTCTCCAGTAGTGTGGATTGTCAACTTAGATGCAGACTTATCAAGCACACCTATCGTTCACCAGCTGCCGACGCGTTCACCGTCGACGACTGTGGGTAGTGCGAATATTCAGGTCGTCATCCCGCTACCCGCAGAGGGGCCCTCGACTTCATCAGTTCAGCAAGACGCATCAAGTGAACCAAAGGGACTTCGTCAAGCTGAAAACAACCCTGAACAGGAATCACACCCTACACAGAAGATAGAATCACGCAAGCCCTGCAGTATGGAAGACATTAATAGAAGAGAAAAGCCAACAAAGGAACGTAATGGACGCTCAGTAGCAACCAATCAGTCACATCGAAAAATACTGAAAGCTCGGGAAGATTTATTGAAGATTAAATTACAGTTAGCACAGTTAGCATTACAGAAGGCTGAAGAAGAGGCATATAGTGACGATTACAACGTAGATAGACAGTCAAGAAGTGAATATGTTCGTTCGTGGTTGGAAGAAGTCCCGGAACCGCAATCTGAAATAGAAGCCAACATCGGGAGAAGAACCGACTTGGCCATCCGGGAACAGGACACACATCGAGTCACCCTACAGGACACATATCGTGTCACCCTACCGGACACACATCGTGTCACCCTACAGGACACAGATCGTGTCACCCTACAGGACACAGAACGTGTCATCCTTCCGGACACACATCGTGTGACCCTTCCGGACACACATCGTGTCACCCTACAGGACACAGAACGTGTCACCCTTCCGGACACACATTGTGTCACGCTTCCGGGGACACATCGTGTCACCCTACAGGACACAGAACGTGTCACGCTTCCGGGGACACATCGTGTCACCCTACAGGACACAGAACGTGTCACCCATCCGGGGACACATCGTGTCAATCTACAGGACACACATTGTGTCACCCTTCCGGGGACACATCGTGTCAACCTACAGGACACACATCGTGTCAACATAGAAGATGAAAATCCAAACAAGAAGGAAGCTCATTAACCGGGAAGTGATTCGTTGAGGCCGTTAATCACCGAACTCACTTCCGCAATAGCTGCGCTCGCTGACAGGAAGCCTCTGGACACTTCCTTCACTTCGCCTCATCCAGCGGTTTCAAAGGTCATCATGACTCTGCCGACATTCAGCGGAGCGCATACAGAATGGTTGTCGTTCCGTGCAATATACGACACCACACGAAGATTTTTCAACGACGTGTAAAATACAGCTAGACTTAGAAAAAGTCTCAAGGGAAGAGCATTAGAAATAGTTAGTTTAGAAAACATCGCACACGCAAGACCGGACGACATAATGAAGGAACTGGAACTTCGATTCGGCCGACCGGACTCCATCGCTCAAGCCGAAACCGATAAGCTGCGAACTCTGTCATGTTGCACAGAAGCACCGAAAGACATATGCACCTTCGCAAGCAAGATCAGAAGCAGTATAGTTACACTTCAAGCATTGAAGAAGGATCACTACTTGATGAACGCGGAGCTGCTACGAGTGCTTACAGAGAAGCTGCCGAACTTCCTGCGCGTACAGTGGTACCGGACATACACCGAGAAGTACAGGGTTGGCCAGAAAGGAGTACGATTTTAAAAACACTCTTGCGTTTGAAGCTTTAAAGAGGGGACTGCGCGGGTGGTGGACGATTCGTGCGCTATTGTTCGGCGTTTATTTCGACGTGAGTTTGGATTACATGACCTGAAATCAGTGTCCGCAGGAAAGCGTGATTCGATCGTGGGTCAGAAAGTTCGAAGCTACTGGTTCGACTCTAAAACAGAAGCCTGCGGGACGCCCAAGGTCAACAAGAAGGGAAGACACAATCGAACAAGTTAGAGCTTCAGTTCAACGTAATCCTGCTCTATCGACTCGAAAGCGTTCAGCCGAACTAGTGGTGTCCAGAACATCTTTGCGTCGCATTTTGTTGCAAGATCTGAAATTGCACCCGTTTAAATTCAACTTGTGCAGTAATTACAGCCAAATGATCTAATTTTACGGAGAGCTTTTATTGAAACGATGCTGGAACGCTTTCGGAGTTTCAACAATATTCTGTTCTCCGACGAAGCCCATTTTCACATACATGGGCATGTGAATAAACAGAATTGCCGTTACTGGGCTGACGAGAACCCACGTGCAAAATATCAAAAGCCTCTCTCTCTAAATAACATTCGCCGAAAGTAACCGCTTGGGCGGCCATGTCAGCGCACAGAATTATCGGACCCCACTTCTTCGAAAATCGACAAGGCCAATCTGTCACTGTAAATTCTGACCGATACATAGCCATGTTAAGGGATTTTTTTTTGCACAACTGCAACAATTTGAAGCTTATAATCGTGCTATGATGGTTTCAACAAGATGGCGCGACAAGCCACACAGCTAATGCCTCTTTGGCGGTCGTAAACCAAGTAGAAGTCCGGATCTTACACCACTGGACTTTTTTTTGTGGGGGTCCCTAAAAAGTAGAGTCTACTCCAATAACCCAGCCACAATTGACCAGTTGAAGACCAATATCCGGAAAGAAATAGCAGATATTCCCTGTGCAATATGTGCCAGCGAGTTTTTACCAATTTGAGGTTCAGATTCGAAGAATGTTTGCAGCGCGATGGTACACATCTGGATATTGTTATTTTTAAGAAATGAATTTCCCAGATGTAATTTGTAATTATATTCATAAATAAATGTATTATCGCCGGTTTTCTGTATGTGCCAGAAATGGCACACCGTGCAACTAGTGTACTTATTGTATATGTATTGTTCGTAGATGAATCGAAGAAACGTCTGGACTCTAATGATATTCAACATGTCTTGGAGATACCATCTAGCAGTGAAGATGAACTGGAACTTTCTGACGAGGATAGTGATGACGACTTGATCAGAACTGAAGATCTGGTGATGAATGAGTTAGAAGTTCATCCTGAAATATTGCAAAGTGATAATTTGGATGAAACCATAAGCATCCCAAGTCCAAGTGCTATTATTAGTGCGTCACTTGTTTCCAATGTTTCAAGCGTAGCATCACAGCCAAGTACTTCTTATTTATCCATAAACCCTCGACCGAGCCGGTCATCATCACAAGCACAGCCACAATCCATTCCTCCTTTGATGCAGCCAACCCCTTCGCTTGCCTGTCCAAGAAGACCGAAAAGGAGACTTATTTGGAAAAAATCCAGGTTTGAGCCACCTATTAGTACATTCACAGGTAATGAGAACCTAGAAGAACCATATGTTGGTTTTGAATCTCCCTTACAGTACTTTTTGTACTTTTTTGACGATGACTTATTACAACACATTGCTGAAGAGTCCACTAAATACAGTGTACAAAAGGATCCTTCAAAACCTGTCTTGGTTTCAAAAGCAGAACTCAAGAAGTATTTAGGTATCTGTCTACTGTTAGGACTGGTGCCCCAACCAAACATCCGTTTGTTGTGGAATTCAGAATTAGGAATACCAATTATAATAGACACCATGACACTCACTGATTTCGAAAGATTACGTAGTGTCATACACTTCAATGATAACCAAATATTTATACCGCGAGAACAAGCAGGACATGACAGACTTTTCCGAATTAGACCTGTATTGGACATTGAGAAAGAAGTGCCAATCTGTTCCGAATAGAGAAACCCTTTCGGTTGACGAGCAAATGTGCGCAACAAAAGCCTGCACTTCTTGCACTTCCTGCGTCAGTATCTACCTAACAAACCTCATAAGTCCTGTAGGGTGGCTACAAGTTATTAGTGTTGTGCGATGATAAAGGTTTTGCACATGATTTTGAAATATATTCGGGCAATGAAAACGAACCTCAGTTCAGGCTTCCTGACGAACCTGATTTAGGAGCGAGCAGTAACATAGTCGTAACATTATGTCGTTGCGTCCCATGGAACTTCAATTATAAAGTATTTTTTGACAATTACTACACGTCGCCTGAATTGATATCTTACTTGGCTAAAATAGGCATTCACTCCTTAGGTACAGTAAACAAAGCCCGTTTAGGAAATAATTTACAATAGCCCACTCAAAAACAATTATCGGATGCTAAAAAACACGCGGATACTCAGAAGAATGGCTATCTACTGTAGATGGAGTACCAATTACAGCAGTTATGTGTCTGGACAGCGAACCTG
Source organism: Plusia festucae (assembly GCA_950381575.1). Taxonomy (NCBI): domain Eukaryota; kingdom Metazoa; phylum Arthropoda; class Insecta; order Lepidoptera; family Noctuidae; genus Plusia; species Plusia festucae. Next base: position 4,514,549 of record OX494457.1, read on the forward strand.
TAGTCATGGTATCTTCTTTTGCAGGCGAACAGCCTAAATCCAAAGTCAAACGATTCGATAAAAAACGTAAACAGTACATAGAAGTCGATGCTCCAAATGTTATTGGACATTATAATCGTCATATGCGCGGAGTTGACTTGCTAGACTCTTTTATCGGAAAACATAAAATAAAAATGCGCACAAGAAAATGGTACATGCGAATCTTCTACCACTTACTGGATGTGATGCTTATAAACAGTTGGCTTTTATATAATATATAAAAGATCAGAGACTCTGAAAGGAAATACAAAACTGATGAAACTGCGTGAATTTCGTCTAGATGTAGCTACAGCTCTGTGTTTATCTGGACCATCAATGATAAAGAAAAGAGGACGACCTTCGTCTTTTGTAACTGACATGCTAGAAGAAAGGAAGAAAAAGAAACCAAAGGCCAATGTACCACCCAAGGATGTCAGAACGGCATTGACCACTTTCCCTATTGGGCCAATGATAGGCAGCGGTGTACGCTTCCAGCTTGTAAAAGCAAATCTTTTGTGACTTGCCAAAAGTGCAATGACATGTGGCACTTTGTTTGAATAAAGACAAGATTTGTTTCCTGGCGTTTCACAGATAATGTTATGATTCGAAATTTGTGAAAAATTATTTGATTTTTAAGTATATATATACTAAGACTGATTAAACTTCTCTAATATGTTTATGTTTTTCAATAAATTTACCAGAATTACAAAGTTATTCCATTTCTAGATGTATGTCCTACTCAGTACATATTCATACGGTAATGCAGGGTGTGACATATTTGGAACATACTGATCGAAACCATTTATATCTGTTTATGTTGAGTTACGATTTTTATTTCCTTTTAATTGGATCACATTTACTAGCACATATAGTTTTTTCAGAGAGAAAAAAAAAAATCGTGCACTGTAGGGTTAAGAACGAAATAAAAAACAAATCGCACTGAAATTTATTAGACGCCCACTTCGCAACGGGCCGTGCAGCAGAAATCGTAATATTTTAATTTCGTAATAACTTCAAAACCAAACGTTCAATTGTAATCATTCAAAGACCAAATATTATCTACATAAACTGTACTTAGTGATGAAATAATTTATTTTGATAAGGATTAATAGCATGAGTAACGCGTTTAAATGAAGTCCAAAAAAATTCAAGATTTTTAAATGAAAAAAATGGTTGATGTGCCTCGCTCGACATAGATAGGTATAGTGTGTTGCGGACTTTTTTGGAGATATTTATACAACAATTAATTTGAACATTTTATGGTTCTATCTTTTCTAGTTTAGGCAGCGTACGCAAAATAAGTAACTTTTCTGGTTGATTTTTTACACCTTGCCGAAAAACCCAAATATTTTACGGAACCCTATCTTTTTTTCAAAATAAAATATAGCCTATATTGTTCCTCAGGGTCTATTCTATCCCTGTACCAAATTTCATCAAAATCGGCTCACTGGTTTAGGCGTGAAAGCGTAACAGACAGAGAGAGTTACTTTCGCATTTGTAGGGATTGTACTTATTCAATTTTAACTTATTTATTTTATCATGGTTGACAGTCCTAAGCCTGCAAAGTATGAAGGAAAATCGAGATAGGTATTAGATAAAAGATTAGTATTAAAGGATTATTAAATAGATTTTTCAGGTAAATAAAAAAAACTGTTTAATAATTCATTCCCATCCGTTTCCAAGCAGGGACCTGGGCAGGCATGTTACTATTTACTTCTTACGTGCATTGGATGAAGTTTTTGAACTAACACATACAATTAAAGCTGAACTTCTGAGCTATTGATTAAATAATTTCCGAATACAATGCATGCAGTAATAACAGAAAAAAAGTTCATTTTCAAATTGTCACACGCAATAATTCATCACCATCCGTGTACAGATTTTTTAAAATAACGTCTGTTTGATAGGCGATCTCTAATTCGGCTTTGTTGCTATGCGGTTATAACAGTCAGTGTTCCGCGACATCGGAGCGGGAAGGACTTGCGCCTATCGCTGTCGCAGTTACATTCATTCTTCACAACGATTATAGTGCTTCGTCCGCAAAGTGACTCATTACATTCCCTTGATTTAAAAAACAACTGCAGTAAGTAGTTAATTTTAAATGCTTCATATATTTACCCCTAGAACTAATTTTGATTTTATATTAATATTTAAATCATACTCTAGTTGATAACAATTATATCCTAGAAAATGTTTCATTTTTTCATTAATCTCCACTTCATTAGCGTCTTTACTTTCCAATTTTTTGAGGGATGGTAATGAACGGATTTTGGAAGAAAATGAATAATTTCTATCTTAACTAAATACAATGTTTATTACAGTTCAGAGCCTATATTTGCATGTATGTTCATGTTTTTGCATTTATATATAGATGAGTGAAGTTATACAATCATAATGTATTTCATATTTTTTCAGAATTAACGTGGGGAAACCTCGTAAAAAGTTAACGAGAGAAGAAAAGCTAGCAAAAGATAGATTACGTAAACGTGAAAAATATGCACAAATAAAAGAAAATCCTGAGTTATATTCTGTACAAAAAGAAAAAGAAAGTCTCAGATATTTAGCGAGGAAAGAGAAGAAGAAGATTAAAGACATGACTCCTAGGTCACAACGAGAACAAAGAAGACATTGGCGGAAAAATTCACTAAAATACTTAGAAAGAAAAGCAGAATTAGAAGGCATATAGATAGTGTACCTAGAATAGAGTCACATTACTTGCGACAGCAAACGACACGCGAATATATAGAGGATGGAAAAAATCTGACGGATTTATATAAAGACTACCAAACAGAATGCACTAGTAATGGTGAAGAAGCTGCTAAAATTCACATTTATAGACAAATTTTTAATGATGATTATAATATAAGTTTCTTTAAACCTAAAAAAGATCAATGTGAGTTATGCACATCTTATAAAAATGACGTAGCCCATAATACAAAATTACAAGCAAAGTAATTCTTTGGTAAATTATACCAACGTCATTGTTGCTTGTTATGATCTGCAAGCGGTGCTTCCCCTTCCTAAGGGTGAGGTATCGACTTTATATTATAAGTGTAAACTTAATGTTTTTGATTTTACCAAAAGTGAATTGGCCAACGATTATGATTGTTTTGTGTGGAGTGAGGTGGATGCGTTGAGGGGAGCCAATGAAATCGCAACATGCGTATTCAAATATTTAACAAAACGAGTATCTGAAATTAATAATGGTGAGTTACAAGTCACATTTTACTCGGACAATTGTTGCGGACAGCAAAAGAATCAATTTATGTTTGCGATGTATATGTATGCCGTATCAGCTTATAAAATTAAGTCTATCACACATAAGTTTCTTATTAGTGGGCATACGCAGAACGAAAATGATTCAGTTCATTCAGTCATCGAAAAAGCTGTAAAAAAACGTTTACGTTCAGGTCCTATGTACGTACCTGATGACTACATTAATGTCATAAAATCTGCGCGAAAAAAGCGCAACCCTTATAAAGTTAATCCAATGTGTTACTCTGATTTTATCGATATTAAAAGCTTGTCAGAAGAATGTGATAGACGTTTCTCGAAGAATACCCAAGGGGAAACAGTTAGATTAAGTGATATAAAAGTAATTAAGTTTGAAGAGGTTGATAATGATGTCTGTATTTATTATAAAACTTCATTTTCTCAGACAGAATTTAAAGAAATTGAGTACTATAATAGTCGTTCATCACGCTTACGTAGAAATGTTACCCTTAAAGACATCCAATTGAAACCATTGTACCAGTCTAGACTAAAATTATCAGAACGAAAAAAGACAGACTTAAACCGTCTTATTACAAAAAACTCGATAGTAGGTACTGTGAGTATGAACTAACAGAACCAGGTTTATTACGATGTACTAGTATCAAATTCACTGCTTATTACAAAACGAAGACTAATCGAGAATCAGTACCAGAATCAAATAATATAAATAGATAAAATACGAAAATTGCCATTGTTTCATTCGTTCAATGCAAGCTTCATTCGCAGCAACGTTCCATTTCTCTAAACATAAATAATAACGTGACTCTTGATAACGTTTTATTTATTATTTATGTGACCAATACTGTAATATTATAATTTTTTCTTTTAGTAACAAGCATTGGGTAAGCAAAACTTTAACATTTGCCTTTTTTTATAATCGATTTCGATCATATTTTTTACCATAAATTGCCTGTTCGATAACAGCACGACCGGCGCGTCATTTGATTATCAAAAATTGTATAATGTACTAGCTGACCCGGCAAACTTTGTTCCGCCTCCGCCTTAGAGGTCTTGGTCGCGGCATGGTATTGTAAAAAAAAAATTACCGGTTGATGCATTTAATATCGGCACAGCAACATAATATTACAAACTTCCAACAAATGCATCAACCGGTTTTTTTTTTATATGTTCAGCTGTCAGTTGCGTTTTGTTATACCATTTTTAACAAATGAACCGCTGACTTATATTTTGACTGAGTTGTGTTCTGTTATTCTATGTCAGATGCGTTTTGTTATACCACGTTTTATGTCACGTCCCATGGGAACGACGGGAACGGGATAAAAAGTCCTATCCTATGTCCTTCTCCTGGTTCTTAGCTACCTCCCTTCCAATAATTTCCAGTCAGATCGGTTCAGCCATTCTTGAGTTATAAATAGTGTAACTAACACGACTTTCTCAACCTTGTTTATTTCATTGATATATAACCTCTATAGAGGAGGATAGTAAATCGTACTTAAAATAACAAAATTTGGTCGTCATGGCAACTACCTACTTACTAATTTTACCATGGTTACCGCATTGTTTATTCGTTGTTAATGTCAATAATCGCGATGTTAATAATTGATAAAAATTAAACAAAAAAACATTTCAAATTGGACCAAATTGTGAATCTAAACCATCCTCGAATCCACCTGAAGACACACAGCAAATCTTATATATTTAAACGAGCAATTCTTGTATATATATAATCCGGATCTCGGAAACGGCTCCAACGATTTTCATGAAATGTTGTATGCAGGGAGTTTCGGGGGCGTTAAATCGATATAGCTAGGATTCATTTTCAGAAAATGTCGTTTTATCCCTGTTTTCAGTAATCTTAAATCTTTAAACGTGCAATTCTTGTATATACGGCCATCAATACTGTTACAATTCAAAATAAACAAAATATTACATTTGAATTTGGAATCTGTCATTTTTATATGATTGTTTATTGTGTTTTCTCATTTTGGCGCCAATACATTGTACAATATTTTGCGATATTAAAATAGAGTGGGGTGATAAAGAGGACCGAATCGCTGTGATTGCATTACACAAAGTAGGTAGGTATGGAGCCAAATGCAATTTTTAAAACTCGCGATACGCTTGGTATTATTAAAATGTTTGTGTTCCGGGCATAGGTATAATGAGACCTCCTTTGTTTGTGACAAAAAAAAATCAGACCGTCCACGTAGTATTCGTACGAAAAAGGTGGTCAAAGCAGTAAGGGAAAGAAGCCTGTCACCTAGAACCATGTCGCGTATTTTAAAAGATGACTTAGGACTTGCAGCCTATAAGAGACGTACTGGTCATTTCTTAACTGATAATTTAAAAAGAATAGGGTGGTAAAATCGAAACAACTACTGAAGCGGTACTCAAAAGGAGGTAACAGAAAAATTTGGTTTACGGATGAGATTTTTTTTGCAATTAAACAACTTTTTAACAAACAAAATGACCGTATTTATGCTTACAGCTCTAAGAAAGTTTCCCAATTTGTTGACAAAGTGCAACGTGGGCATTACGCAACTTTAGTGATGGTTTGGTGGGATATTAGCTATGAAGGGGTGACTGAGCCATACTTTTGTGAAAAAGGTATCAAAACATCGGCACAAGGTTATCAAGATACTGCAGGGGTCAGCATATTATAGCATTCTTGAGAAGGTAGTGAAGCCCCTTAACAACACCATGTTCAATAACCAAGAATGGTCTTTTGGAAACGAACGTTTCGGACTTCATCAGAGTTGAAGACTGGCCGTCGTCTAGACCCGATCTTAATCCGCTGGATTATGATTTACGGTCAGTTTTAGAGAGTTGCTCTAAACGCCATGATAATTTAGAGTCCCTAAAACAATCCATACGATTGGTAGTGAAGAATTTTCCCATGGAAAGAATGCGTGCTGTTATTGATAACTGGCCTCAATATTCAAAGGACTTACACAGAACTATTACAGGACTTCGAATAAGCTTTTTATATTTTAAATTGTTTTATATTTATGTATTAAACTAACACCCTGTAAAAGTAATAAATCGATCTACGATTCATTTTCAAAAAATTACGTTTTATCCGTGATAACAGTAATCAACTTAAAAAATTACTCTTCCGGACATGTTGGCGAGTAATAATATATTTTTTTAATTTAAATGTTATTTGTGATTGATAAGCTGTAAAAATAAGTATTTGTTTCTAATAAAATATTAAACTAAATGCACTCGTTATTTTTTAATTAAATAAACAGTTCATATTTTTATTATTATGTCGGTAAGATCGAAAAATATTATTCATACTTCCTCATTTCATCAGTATGTAATTCGTATTTAAATATAATTTCTAAAAAACACACTACCATAAAAAAACGAGCAAGGCTCGGTGATCCAGGTACTTTCATTATAATCGGTCCAGCCGTCTAGGAGGAGTTCAGTCACATACACACTCACAGAAGAATTATATATATAAAGATGTTGCGTCAGCAGTTTGCCTCTTGTAAATTGAGTACCAAGTACTTGATCTAAGGTAAATTTTTAAAGGCTTTTTAATAATACAGTATTCAAGTAGTACCGTTACGTACTTATATTATGAATATAGTGCTTTGAAACACTTAAAAAAATGGAACAATTTTGCGATGTCCGAAAGTAACTGAGCGAGGGGGCGGGGCCACCCGCAGTATTTATACTGATGAAGGGGGGTAGGGCCTTTTACATACGTTCGATAATTATCCTCACGCCGTTGCGTGACGGGACATCGCAGCGGTATGGGGTAAACTGATTTTAATTAGCCAGCAGTGTAAACTTCAATATAGAATAAGACGCGCCAGCTCACGACTCTTGTGTAAAAGGTTATAGCAAATAAAGTGAAGCGGGGTGAGAAATGGTTATGGTTAAGCCCTTCTATAAAAGAGGGGGACGTTTCCTCGACCGCGCAGTTTAATTTCAGCAGCACTTGTGTTAAGTTAAGAAGATAGAATAAAGCAAGATCTCTCAAGAATCGCATATTATTTTCCCCACCAATCCGGCGTTATAGTATAATGTGTAACCTGCACAACATGTTTCTAGCAGATCTACAGCATTGCCAAAATGAAGAAGCGTCTAGAATCACAAATATGTCAATAAAAGAATAGCTGCAGAAAAAAATAGATGATGCAATTTGTGCAAGGCCTTCTAAGTCCACAGCAACTTGCGAAGATGATCTAGAATCATCAATAAAAATGCAGATGGCTTTATATGATGCAGGAGCGCCAAGACAAATACACTCAACTCAGGCTTATGTCGTGTTAATGGGCATTCCTCCAACTAGTGTAGAGTGCGAAAGAGTATTTTCTTCTACGAAGTATATCTGCAATCGTCTCAGATGTAAATTAAGCGATGATTCCTTAGACGCCTTAATTTTCCTCAGGTCTTACTTTCAAAGAATACGTAAAAAACAATAATTATTATGAGCTCTGGTGATTTTATATTATAATAGGATCTTGACTTAATTCTGAGTTATTATTGATGAATCTGATTTATTAGTGTAATATTGCATCATGAAAATGATGCTGCAATGTCTTTACGACACCTTTACATTAGTGATACTTTTTATTTTTATTCTTAACGAGTTTAAGACTTTATGAATTGTTTGAGAATTTTAAAATTGTTTTGATTAACATGTTCATGTATAATCGTGATATTATAAGAACATAAGGATCCTACTATGTTTAAGAATTTAATAATACTTTTTATTTTACTAAACACCGAGTTTATATTGTTTAAAGATAAATGATGATTCTATTCGTGTTGGTATGTTAGATTATTTGCAATGTTGATTATTGTTCTGTTCTTAAAGCAATAAAAGCTGACATTTGAAGTGTTTTTTTTATTTTTTGAAAATATTCGAATAATATTCGAATAGCACTGAAAAAATATACGAAAATCAAAACTATCGAATATTTGCAACCTCTAACGCCAACACTACTGGGTTCTCCGCCTTCGACCGAACACGAAGATAATAGTTAATCAGTGTCTGCCATGCAGAATAAGAAAAGCACAGCGCGCCTCGCGCATAATCATAGACCCTTCACGTACACGTCTCGATTACTTTGGCCTGCTCTTCGTCACCGTTGGAAGACAGCACCAGAAGCGATACGTGGCCCTGTTCACGTGTCTCACCTCCAGAGCGGTACACCTACAGATCGCCGCTAGTCTCAGCGCTGACTCCGCAATCTTGGCGCTGAGGAGATTCGCCGCGCGCCGAGGGTGCCCAACAGAAATATATTCAGACAACGGCACCAACATGCACGGCGCCGACAAAGAGATGAGGGGAGGCCGTCAAAAGTGAGGCAAATAGTCGCGGGATCGTGTTGCAGCGTATAATTGATTGTCCTACTAGATGGTCCTCAACTTATCTAATGTTAGTGCGATTGGTTTCACTAAAAGATATATGCGATAGCCAGTCTGATCCATCGGACATTTTTTCAGACGACTTTTGGACAAAAATTACGGAAGTTCTCACCTGCCTTAAGCGTATTAATGAGGCGACAGTAGCTTTACAGCGAGAACAGCTAACAATTGGTGATTTTTACATATCATGGCTGAATTGCAAAGCCAAACTTGAATCTCACAAGTTTCTTTATTTTCATTTATTGCCGTCTCGGGTACACATTTCCTTTTATTAATGATAATTGTACTTTGTTTTAAAGACTGTGATTCGTTATCTGCGCTATTATCGCCGTATTCGATGAAACCTGAAAAGAAGTACTTACCTATTTAGTTCGTTATTTTTATGTTTTAACTAATAATATAATAAAAATCTTATTTTAACAAGTTTTTCTTTTGGAAAATATAGCACAGCGTCATATAATAAGCCTTAGTAAAGTTATGAATGTTCGGTCATAAGCCTATTATTACTTGTTGGTTGTTTAACCCCCGGTTATATAATCTTCTGTCAAATGAACTGATCACGACTGTGATTCGTTGACTAAAAGACTAACAACCAATCACAGCGCTTGACATGAGATTTGACAGTTGATTAACAAATTTTTGTGTTGATCAGCCTTCCAGAAACCGGGGGTTAGTGTCTCTTATATAAAAGTAGATATTAGGGTTGTCCGGTCCCTGGTTTAAATCGTAAAAAAAAGTGAATATGGCCGAACAATTTAACCCGCGTCCCGGACCGAGCGGCAGGTAAATAAACGGTACTATTTTCAATAAGAATTTGCATTTTCGTTGGTGTATCGATGTTTACGATGTTTTAGGCGTAAGCGAACCGCTAAAGCTTCCAACACGCAATTAGAACATTTATTGGGATTGCTGGAGGCCCGCCCATTCCTCTTCATAAGGCGTTTTTCTGGTCTGCAAGGCCGGGATAACTTTGAAGCTAGATGGAAGGAGGCGACGACGGAGCTATAAACGTTCCTAGCGGGTCTTGTAAGACACCCGAGCAGTGGGTTACAGTTGAGTTTTATTATTATACTAGCTGTTTCCCGCTGCTCCGCCCGCGGTCTCAATTTTTTTTTTATATTTGTGATGTAAGCTATCCTATATTTCAAGTTGGATCAAACTGCACACGGTGTGCAAAGTATAAATCCGTTCAGTAGTTTCGGAGTTCATCCCCGACAAACATCATGACACTGGAATTATATATAATATCGATTGATGCCAAAAAGTACACGGTGCTAGTTTTTCGCATTTTAGCCCATTCGATTCCCGGTCCGCAAAGCGTATTTTCAAACATCAATTTAATGCAGATTTATTTCTTTTAAAAAATAAAAGAATGTTTTCTTTGAGTCTAATTTGCTATTCTTCAGTATTGAGAGTACAGTACATTCTCTCTTTCTTTCTGGTGGCAATAAAAAATCCATCCTGTTTATCATAATATAACCTACGACCTACTCTCAGACCTACCAAATAGACAAACGAAAAAAGAACCTAAAAGTCTGCGAGCCTGATATTTAAAGAAGAAAACAGTTTTAATATCATTGCAAGGAGTTTTGACAACCTTGTTTATTTAATTGTTAAATAACCTCTATGGAGGACGATCTGTAGGATAGTAAATCGTACTAAAACAACGAAATTTGGTCGTCATGGCAACTACCTACTTACCAATTTTACCAAGGTTACCGCATTGTTTATTCGTTTTTAATGTCAATAATCGCGATGTTAATATGATAAAAATTTATCAAAAAAACATTTCAAATTGGACCAAATTGTGAATCTAAACCATCCTCGAATCCACCTGAAGACACACAGCAAATTTCATTATAATCGGTCCAGCCGTCTAGGAGGAGTTCAGTACACACTCACAGATATAAAGATACATACTTTGTTAATAAATTAATAATAATTTATATAACCTTGGAACCGCGCAACTAGCGTCATTTTACGTTTCGAAAGTGCCTGAAAAGGCCTACTTGAAATAAAAATATTTTGATTTTGACAGCGTCAGTTCGTGTGTTATGACATTATACTCGAATCATAAATGCTATGTATAGGTTAGGAGAGACATTAAGAGCCGGGCGTGTAGCAAGGCTGCTAAATTAAGGAAAGAAAGAGCGCAGACTGGAAATCGAGGCGTCACCACTGCTTCTTTAACAGAGGCGGGAAAGCGTGTAATTTCTTTGGTTGGTGTGGAGTACACTTTGGGTACACATTGTCCAGAGTACCCACTTCCACCACCAATGATTCGTGTAGCAAAATATGTCATACCTAACCAAAATCTTTATTATACTGTTATAAAGGTACATATATTATAACTATTATCAAATCAAATCATTTATTATGATTTGATTTGATTTGAAGGCCAAGTCTACAAGTCTACAAAATAGACTGTACGTACAACGTGATGTTGCACGTACAGTCTATTTTTAGACTGTACGTACAACAACAACAAGAGGCTGGGGTAAACATGGAGGAATTAATACGAATTCCTCCGACTCAAGGTAACTAATATTTAAATATAGGTACTTTCTTGATAAAAATACTTCTTACTTCTAAACAATTTAATTCAAAAGAGTTTGTCGTTTCAAATAATGTTCAAGAATTGCGTGAAGAATACAAAATTGTAGAGGTGCAAGAAACACCAACACATCAAAAAGGTGATTTTTGTTGTTCTTGTATCTAAAATCTTGACATTATTTCACTGTGTTTTCATTATTTTAGAAGAGAGTGATAGCCCAATAAGTTTTTCGTAGCTTACGTTCCGTCAACCACCACCGATACGGATAGACCGGCGAGTAAGAAATAGAAGTAAGATTTCATTTTAATGATCAAGTAATGGACAGGCATTATTTAAGTGAAAAAAGTTAAAAAACAAGTAAATATGCTCATTTTATGTAATTCCACAGATCTAAACCCGCGCCTGCCTGTAGCCGAGCAGAATAGCACAGCCCGCATGGATTTTTCAGCGATTGCTCAATCAAACGCGGAATCAATGAGAGTAAGTTAAATAATTATTTGGATTGTTATGTCATAGCGATTCATGTCGAGACTGCCGCCCCTGGGCTCTATGAAGAAGTGAACACTGCCACTAACACAGCTCTAAATGAAGCTGCCAACAGCATTTGCCTGACAACCGACATTTGGACGTCTAGGAATAATGACTCCTATCTTGCTGTGACGGAGCATTATGTTGATAAGCATTATAATTATGCTGCAATCAGTTCTTCTGGAATGCAAAGTTATGGAAAAAAGCCATACTGGCATACATTTGGCAGAAGAATTAACAAATATAACACAAGAGTGGTCAATTCCAGCGGATAAGGTGGTCCTAGTAGTATCTGATAACGGTGCCAATATCACCAATGCTGTTAAACAGATACTAGGGTGGAAGCATTTCGGCTGCTACGCACATACTATTAACTTAGCGGTCCAAAAAGTGCTGAATGGTGCCAATATTGTTAACACTTTAAACAAAGTTAATAGTGTCGTATTTTAAACGGAGCAATGTGGCCTGGCTAAAATTGAAAATATATCAGGAGCAGGCCAATAAGGTGGGTAAAAGGCCTGTGCAAGATGTCGCCACGCGGTCGAACTCGACATTTTATATGTTAGAGACTGAAAGATGAAATAAACTGTGCCCTTATAAATTTAAATCCCGCTAATTGCACAAAGATGAATAGTTATGAGTGGGATATATGCCAGTCGTTAGTATGGGTATTGCGGCCATGCGAGGAAATAACAACGGAGATGAGCGGCCAAAAATATGTCACTGGAAGCTCTGTAATTCCCTTGACAACGGGGCTCACTAACGCTATGGAAGAAATTGTTAATCCCGCTTACCAGTGAAAATAAAAATAAGTGTTTTTCCGGACGAGATTGAAATGTGCCGACAGGATTTGCTGTCGGAAATAAGAAACCGTTTAGGAAATTTAGAAAGCAGTAGAACACTCGTTTTAGACCCAAGATACAAATTATATTTCAACAATCCGAATGACTTAGACACAAAACATTACGTCATCGGTTTAGTTACTGCCATGCTAAATGAAGAAGAAAGAAGAAGTTTACCTATAACTTCAGATTCTGAAGCATCAAGTGATCAAGAACAGCCGACAAGAAACTTAATTTGGAAACACTACGTTAAGAAAATGTCAGAAGTACGACCAGCTGGCACGGCTAAAAGCAGGGCTATCATCGAAGTCTAAAAATATATAGACGACAGCGTATTGCCCCCAAACATGAATACCTTAGAATGGTGGAGAACTAATCATGTTATTTATCCTAACTTAGCTAGACTGGCTAAGTTAAAATTGAACGCTAGGTATGGCTACTAGCGTTCCATGTGAACGGCTATTTTTCGTTGCCAGTAACATATTGACCGAAAGAAGATCGCAACAACTGCTTTTCTGCATTTGCTGCATTAGATATAGCCAAGGAGTTAAGTAAATTGTGTGACTCTTCGGAAGATGAAGAGGAACCTGATAATTATATGTTCAATGAGACTGATCTACCCCAAGACATGAATTCAGTTTTAGACAGTATTCAAGGTATGACATATTCTGAGCTATTGGAATACTTGGAATCCTCCAATAATGATGATTCCCCAGAGGAACCCATGTCAGTTACTGTTATTAACCAGGCAGACACAAGTGAACCTCCAATAGATCCTTCCCCAGAATCGACAGTGTTGAACCAATCAGATACAAATAATGAGCCTCCAGTAGATCTGCCTATGCTTATTGAAAACATGGATAATGACCAAGAATATTACAGTGAGCTGTTACATGTCTACAGTAAAAAAGAAGAAAATCAAGAAAAACATGGTTACGTCTATTTTGGTTTATGTATGAAAGTGCTATCATAAATGCATACATTATATACTACCCAACTAGACAGAGAGACAACATACATAGTGATTTTCGACTACGTCTGGCAAGAGTAGTGTGTAATAAGAGCACACACTAGTGTGTATTGTGAATAAGAGCAACCTGAAATAATGTTTACATTTACTTCCTATTACACAATGCAACATTTTACATATTGAAATATTTTACCTTTTCAGATATTCACAAGGAAAACATAAGCCAGGCAATTTCATAAAAAAAAAGGGTGGAGTTTTTGGAATACCTGAATTCGGTCTCAAGGCCTGGTCAGCATCACGGTAAACGGGTCAGCATCACGGGCTCATATAGAAGATACCGTTTTTGCAGTACGAGACAAAAAGAAGTTAGAACATACTTCGAATGCAAGATATGTCAAGTAGGTACCACTCTGCTTTGTGCCATATTGGGAGTTGCTCCGTACAATAATTAGATACCTATATTTGTCAATAAAATAATTTATTTATTTCTATAATAATTTATTATTTATTTACCACCAATTATAACATCTTTACAGACTTTATAGAAGAAAATAAGACACTTGGTAAATATTTGAAAATTTCAATCCTTGGGCAATGGTAGAATAGCTCCCACATAAATTTCCAAAAAAACCCAAAAGCAAACAAAAAAAATAAGTTAACGACTTCTGGAACTAAAAACATATACGAAAGTCTGCTCACTCTTATAACTATCTCATTTGCGATGCCTGATTAAGGGTTATTTTTAATGTGTTTAAATTTGTATGGTTTAGAAGTTTATAAGTTTTGAAAAAAAAAAACAAAAATTGTTAATTAGTATGTATTACATATGACTGATTACTATGTACGAATTCCCCACTATGTACGATTGCTCCCAACCCTGTGTACGAATCTACCACACGTGTGGGGTAGTTTTGTACGTTTTCCATGTTTTAGAAAAGTAACCGTAGCTTCGGCATGCCGAATAGTATCACGACAACACTACACTATTTTTAGACCTAGATATATAGGGTACCTAGACATTTAAATATATTTTAAAATAGTTAATAGTATTTCGTTTCTACGGCTAAGAATAAAAATTGTACGAATCCTACCTGCTTTCCCCTATATTATAAAAACTTACTATATAACTTGATTTACTATATTATAATAAACTAGGGCTTGCAATTAATTAATTAAAAAAAACATTCACAGATTTACATAAACTTTATAAAATTATTAATGGTTAATAGTTAAATGTATTCAATTATCTTTAGATTAAGTAACTAACCACTAATGATACGTCCACCGCGTTCGGATTTCGTGTGTGTTAGGGAAGGGCAAAAAATATCGATACTCTACGAGTATTTTCAATTGCCAAATCAGACCCTTATACTGTTAATCACCAACATCCAGATCACTTTCAGCCACTCAATAAAATTTATGTTGGGGTTCAATCCTTTTTAGAAAAACACCCTTAAGATTCAAATGCGATACTAGAAATAGAAAAAGTTCGAAAAGGTTGCTTACAGTTTTATATTGAGGTAGTTACACAAATAAAATTGAGATTTCAATTCACTGATCCAATTTTTCAATTTATCGACATTGTTGACCCATTTTATGCTCAAAGCTATGAATGCAAAGATCTAAGTGTTATATTAAAACGGTTTTGTTAGCGACGAAAGATATAAGTGTTAACAAGTATGTATATAGTTAAGTAGATAACAAACATTAACTTGTTTAGCGTTAGCAACAAAAGAAATAAGTAATAGTAAGTATAATGATATAAGTATGCAAATAAATACAATATTAATTTGTTTACATCTGTATAAGAGTAACAATAACAATTTTGCCATTACATTCTAAGTCCTTACAGTTTAGATTAATGTTAACGTTTAATATAATAATAATAGATTGTTTTATAAGCTAGACTGTTTGTTAATATGTATTGTGGATTTTAAATAGGTTGTAATGTATCAATAGTGTTGTTAATTGTTTCTATGTAACTGTTATATTGTTTATTAATGTAAAATTAAGGATAAGTGCATTATCTAGGGCAAGTTAAGGCATTATCATGTGAACTCCTTATCGCTGCGACGTTCGGACCACAGGGTGGCAACTTGTATACATTTTAATTTTCTAGCATTCAGCGCCATCTATCTACCAGGACAGAAATAAAAAATTAACAATGTTCCCAGCGTAAATCCATAAAGCATTTGTTGGTAGATTTTAGTAGAATTGTAAGCATATAATTTTTGTTTTCGATTCATTGTGAGTTACTTATTATTTTTCATATTTTTTTTTGCGTTTGTAAAAGTTTCCCGATCATAGTATTTTATTAATATTTTTCATAAATTGATAAAAAAAAAACTATTAGTAGAATTTTTAGATATGAAATGTCTGCACAGACTACTGACATTGCCATTTCAAATTGTTTCAAATTATCAATGCAAAATTGTCTGCGGTTGTGCATGTTTTTGTGTTTTCTTTCTAATTTTAAGAAAATTGACGTCGAGTTTATTACTGCGTATGTACTCAAAATCTTAGAAGATAAACGTTCACCGTGTGTGTTCTTTCTAAATCGCGTTGAGTTGAGCCCCCTGTGCTTAAAATCGAACAGAATTGCTTAGGCCTTAGGCTTAGGTAAATTGGAGTTTGGACCATATTATTTTCGTGTATAACAATGTCTAGAAACAAGTGTTGTGTGCCCGGCTGTCTAGTCATCAAAGATGATGGTAAATATATAAACTGGCATTGAAATTAATGTATAGTTTTTATAAGAAATGTATTTTTTTACCCAATAAATTTGAACATCCACAATTGGTATTTGTTTTATTATCCTCGAAACAACCAGTTTAGTGTAATAACAAACTAACTCTACTGAGTATAATAATGTAGAATGATTAACAATTTTGCTGTAGGAAAACTAAACCCAAAAAAAAACAATTTTTTGGGTCTATCTTTACTACAACAAAATTTTTAACCATTCTACATTATTCTACTCGGTACATTACATACGTACATTACGTAGTCGTACTAGGTAGGTATATTGACAGATGAATAGAGTATGTCCTGGTAACTAGATGGCGCTGCCTACGAAATTCTTAAGTTGCCAGTCTATCTCCAGTATTATAATAGTGGTCTATGGTTCGGACGCGACTGAGCGAGGGGGCGGGGCCGCCCCCAATATTTATACTAATGAAGCGGGGGGGTAGGGCCCTTTATATACGGTGAATGTTTGTCCTCTCGCCATTGCGTGACGGGGCGTCGCAGCGATATGGAGTAAACGGATTTAATTAGCTAAAAGTGTTAGCTTTAAGTTAAAATAAGACGCGCCAGCTCACGGCCTTTGTGTGAAGGGCTATAGTGAATAAATGTACCGCGGGGTGAGGAAATGGTCCGCTGGCCAGCCACTAAGCGCTTACATAAAAGAGGGGATGTTCTCTTGAGCAAGTTAGTTCGTTCTCGACAGTCAGCAAGTAACATCTCTCTCTACAAGTGGCTACACCTCGACCAAGATCTCCTCGCCCTGCAATTATTATTATAAAGAAAAATAAGGAAGAATAAATAATAACTCAGAAGATTAAGTGGTGTTTTTATTGTGCAAGATCCTCGTCCCGCCAGCGAACCCGTTCCACTCAAGTGCAGCGCAGCGTGTTCACACATTCGTACACACATTCATATTAGGTTTAATTGTCTGAAATCATTTGTTGACCAACAAAATTTAGACTCCGAATGGAAGGAGCATGCTCTCCTAGACCAAGAAAATATAGGTCTAAATAATAAACTTTCAGCAGCTCAATACTGGAAAAAAGTGGTTTCACTTAAAGATCTATATGGTAACACAAGGTTTCCAAATTTAAAAGTAGTCATAGCACTTTTACCAGGCCTCCGTCACTCCATGTACTTGCGCGCTATAATTACCTACCGCTCGGCCGAGCGGTCTCAGGCTCTCAGGCCATTTGCGGACTAAATTCAGTGGGGTTTTCGCAAGCGAAGCGCACGCACGTTGTTAATTGTAATAGTTCCATTAATTGTTCGTACGCGTACCTACGATGCCGTCTGGTGCCTTATGTGCAGAAGATGGGTGCAAAACAAGTAAAAGAAATTTAAATGAATCTACGAATAGATTGTTTATCCATTTTAAAGCATTCAACAAAACATCGTCTTTTTACGGAAAGTTAAAAGCGCCAACAGATGCGTTTCATAATTATGTAAGAAAACTTGAGACTATGTTTATTCATTATTTTGAAAAAAATATGAAACAAAGGCCGAGTAGTAAGCCTCTTTATGAAATTTTAAATGACATACATTTTGATTCTCTCTGCCATTGTTTTCCAAAACAATATCTCATTAAACTTTTTATAAGATTCAGGATTTTTTCTACACTAAAATTTAATAACCGAGAATTTAGAAAGGGTAAGAAATTTATACAAAAATATATAAAAATAAAACACATGTACCTTTTAAAGATATTTCACGGTCAGAACCAATTTATAAAAAAATATATTTTAGAAACGATACAATTTTAAGCTGCCCCTTATAACCCAGAACATATTCACAGTTCTCAAAAACATGACACAAAAAGTTATGTAAATTTAATTTTATCGAAGCGGCAGCCCTGCGATTGATGTGGGATCGCGCCGCAAAGCAATCACAACTGTACGCTTGGGCATTTAGGCACATTTTAGCATGCAGCGGTTGCTAACGCGACGGAGTAGGCTCTTATAGCAGTAGGTATTGGAAATTTACTACTGAGTGAAGTATCTGTTACGTAGTAACTATTTAGTAATCTGTGCTTTTACTGATATTACCATTTTCAAATGCTTCAGTAGAGCGTACTTTCAGTAATTAAAAAAAAAGGATAGAAATTGTTTAAAAACTGAAACAATAGCTGCTCTTATGAGTACAAAAAATGCCATGATCAAACATTGAGGGTGGATTGCTTTTCTCTTCTCTTGGTTACTGTAGGTACCTATACTTTTGGTAGTATGGTGATATATCTATGCGATAGTAGGTATCAAAGGTCATTCGTGAAATCGCGATCCTATTCCTTCTTGAAAATAGTAGGGGAAAGTGGGGTAATTGAGAACGGCGGGTAAATGGGAACAGTTGAATATCAAAAACTTCCCCCCGCGCTACACCGCCCGCGCACGTATAAGTATAAGCACTCGGGGGCCCTTAGTTCACCCGCGAAAGTGCAAGGGAGAGGACGCGCGCATTCTGTCACGGTGAGTCAAACAACATTAATACGTATTCTCGTAACAATTTTTGTCGTATGTAGAAATCGATGAAACGAGCATATTTTTGAGTCTAAGGACGACACATTTTATTAATATCTTTCATGTAATATCTGTTTTTACATTTTACTGTAGCTTTAAAGTTATTGAAGATAATATTGCAAGTAACGGCCATTTTGATTTGAGTTGTCTACTTCGGGTAATTAGGAACAGTGTCAGGAGGGTAAATGTGAACGTTCCCATTTACCCCTATGAACTGATTGTACGTATTAAAATATTCTAATATTTGAATTTTTTTGATGCCTCGTTATTACAAAAGAAAAACCACACCGAGATATGACATTGAAGATCGACGCCGTGCTGTACATGATATTAGGAGTAAACAGCTTACTTTGAGTAAATCAGCTATAAAATACTCAGTGCCAAAAACAACGTTATTTAAGCAAGTTAATAAAGAAGTTTTTAAGAAACCTCAAAAAGGTCGGTACCCTGTCTTCAATAAAAATCAAGAAGACCAGTTAGAAAAGTACATTCTCGATTGCTATGTCTTTTTATGGCATAACACCAATATCACTTCGAAAGATTGCTTTTACCTTTGCTGAAGCTAACAAATTAAAACGTAATTTCAATAAAGAATCCCAGTTAGCAGGCAAAGACTGGTACTATTCTTTTATGTCTAGACATCCTTCTATAAGTCTAAGGACTCCAGAAGCTACGTCACTCAACTGAATAACAGCTTTTAATGCCACCGAAGTCAAACTGTTTTTTGATCAACTGGAATCCCTCCAAACAAAATATAATTTTCCTAGTCATCGTATCTTTAATATCGAGGAAACAGGCATAATCACGGTCCAGAAAAAATCTAAAATTTTGGCTCCAAGAGGCTTAAAACAAGTTGCAAAGGCGACAAGTGGAGAACGTGGTGTCACTACAGCCGTTGTTTGTGCTGTCAGTGGTAATGGTATTTATGTACCTCCAATGTTTATCTTTAAAAGAAAACGAATGAGTATAACTATGATTTATATATTATACTAGCTGTTGCCCGCGGCTTCGCTCGCGCGTCAAGTAAAGAGTAATATTAAAGGATAGATCGATGTATTCTGTGATTACCAAAGTAAGGAGTATGAATAAAATTTTTCATAAAACATTATGGCGATAAAATAATAAATATAGTAAAGTAAGTGGCAAAGCACTTGTATTATGGAATCGGAGACAACGAAGGTACCATAAAAACCCAGAGTCGAGACAATATAGAAAAGTGATTTTCTACATGGACCCGTCCGGGGATCGAACCCGGGACATTAGAGCTGGCGACACCTTAAAAAACCGGAGTGAACACCACTCGACCACGGGGTTCGTCGTTAAAGATTTATCTTTTCATCTATCTATCTTTGAGAATACCGAACTTTATATACCAACTATTTCAGCCCCTATTTCACCCCCAAAGGGATACTATAGATACGTTACTTTTCTAAGGAAAGGATTTTCCTAAGAAAAGTAACGTATAGCCTTCCTCAATAAGTGGGCTATCTAACAATGAAATAATTTTTCAAATCGGCCCTGTAGTTTCTGAGATTAGCGCATTCAAACAAACAAACAAACTCTTCATTCAGCTTATATTAGTATAGATAATGTGTCTATCTTTGAAAATGACACATTTTATATAAAAACTTCCAACCCCTATTTCACCCTCTTAAGGATATAGATTATCAAAATTGCTGAAATATGTGTTTATTTGTATCGAACCAGAAGCAAGCATAAGAAAAGGCATGCCCCTATATTTAAAAATTAAATTTTTAATATAATACCTTGCAACCCCTATTTTACTCGGGAGAGGTTTCCAAAATCGCTAAAATACGTGTTCATTTATTGTACTTATTTTCGTGGGGATACTCACACACCACGTACTGGCGCCGTTGTAGTACATGCTATGTATCAGAGATGGCGCTGTATGTGAAAAATGTTTTTTATAAATATTTTTTTTTCCCGCTTTTCTCTTGAAATTTTCTTTACTATAAACCTCACGGAGCCCGAGACCTTTCCAACGAATGCAAAACCGTGGAAATCGGTTCGTGCGTTCTGGAGTTATAGCGTCAGGAAGGAAAACCCGACTTATTTTTATATAGTAGATATAAATATGAGTTATATATTATAAAGGCTGTAATAGCGACATGATTGCTACGGTTTCCGATTCTGGTTGGATAAACGACTCCATATTCGTTGATTATCTGCAACATTTTATTTCTTTTGAAAAACCGACCCCAGAAGAACCAGTCATGATAATACTAGACAATCACGAAAGTCACACTAGAAACACAAAATGCAGCCACTAGATTTGACTTTGTTTAGTTCACTGAAAACTGCATACAATCGAGTGTGAACTCTAGTCTAGCGACTAGTTTTAATAAATTTAATGTGACAGCATTTATCAATAATTTAGAATCTGTTATGAGAAAATATAATTTTGCACCAGGCTCGATATATAATGTAGATGAAACTGGTTTATCCACGGTTCACAAGCCAGGCAGAGTGTTGGCCCCTAAAGAAATACGCCAGCTCGGAAAAATGACGTCAGGAGAACGAGGAGTGAATACTACAATGATTGCCTGCATCAATGCTGTTGGTAACTCCATACCTCCAGTATTTATTTTTCCGAGGGTTTTCTTCAAAGACAACATGATGATGATGGGTTGCTAATCGGTCTGGATGGTTTTTTCAAAAGGTTTTGAGCCATTTTATCGAAATTGCCAAACCAAGGATGGAACAAGTTGTTTCGACTTTGAATTATTTTGAAGAAGCTACAAAATCTATAAGTGAAGAATCTGCTTGCTTATCTGACGCTATACCTCTTATTAACAGTTTGCGAAAATTTTTAAAACAGATCAAAAATAATCAAGAGACCGCGGACGACAGTTACAGCCCAGAATATTATTATTTTGTAGAGATTTTGATAGCTGGAATGACAGATTTGATTATCTAGAGGGTGAGGAAACTTTTATTTTATCAACACCACTAGATCCGCGCTATAAATTGCGTACGTTCTTTCTACAATCCACAACCATTGAGGCGAAAAGAATACTTATCTCCTTAATTGCAAACGGGGATACACATGTTCCTGTAGAGCGTGTAGAGTCACAAAAAAAGCAAGATGAGACTTTCTCAGGTATCTGGAGTGCTTGTGACAGTTTGATTAAAGAAGCAGAAGAGGAGGAACCTTTATCAAACATGTCTAGTCATCCTGAGCAAGAAGAGGTGGAATCTTATACGAGATGTCCAAATATTCCAATGAAACAAGATCCAAAGAACTATTGGAGCAATGAAGATAAATACCCAAAATTGAAAATGCTTGCACAAAAATATTTATCTTACCCAATGAGCTCAGTTGCCTCAGAACGTCTTTTTTCAACTGCAGGCCTCATACAAAATGATTTGCGCAACAGATTATCTGCTAGTAATTTGAATAAACTTTGTTTCCTTAACAAAAATCTTCCTAAAGTGAACTTTGATTATTAATATTGATTTACTTTTGATTTGATTCCTTGATAAATATTACCCAAATAAATGTTGATTTGATATTTCACCTTTTTTTCATTATTTTTAATTTCCATTTTTGCCACACTTTACAGATGGAGTGTCTATTTATTCTACGTAACATAAGTAAGTTTTATGCATATAAAGTACATCATTCGCCGATTATTTTCCTCGATAATCGGTATCGGTATCGTATCGGCAAATTCATGTATTGTTACATCCCTAAAAAAAATACAAAATGCGAAATTGAGAGACTATCAGCAGGCATAATAAAACCACGGAAGAAGAAAATTAATTTAATCAACGAAAAGTTGATGGTACATTCGAAAAATGTAAAACAATTTAGATGTCATCGTATTTTTAAAAAGTTTAACTGTGACTTTTCATTTATTTAAATAATAGCACGTTTTGATTGTTTGTTTTTCATGTGCATTAGCTGCCATTGTACATTTTTATGACCTACCTAGTTGATTGAATATGCGTAACGGTTATCGTAAGAATTTTATAAAAACGAAGTAATTGATGACCAAAACATTGATTTTTCATTTATAATAATTATATAAATATAATTACATTAATGTAATAATTATAAAATGATTATGGACATTTTTTTGTTTGGGATTAACTCATTTGTTTATGTTATGGCTGTTATTATGAAAAATAATAAAGCCTATTCAAAAAAAAATCCCTGCATTTTTTATTTGTGTGTTAACTCCAAAACTCATAAAAGTACATTTTATAAATTGTATCTCAGACACAATTTTTTTATTTTATGAAGTACCTATTATCGTCGTACTTTATGCGATTGTATGTCAGAGTTACAATGTCATTTTATACAGTATATGTTGTGGATTCTCATATTAACTCACAAAAATACTTAAAACATACATAATAATAAAATCATAAGCAAGTGTAGCTATTCCCCCGTTGACATACAATATCAAAGTTGGTTGGCACTAAGACTTAAATGAAAGCAGTGAGAATTTTTTAAATCTCTACTCTTAAGTTGCTAAATATTAGTTACAATGTTACTCCTTCCAGGTGTCGATTTATGCTTTTTGTTCACTATCTTTTTTTTGTGTGGCTTTTGTTTTTGCCTTCAGAAGGTAATTACTAATTAATATTAATACTAATTATTAGAAGATAATAACAATAATGTAATTCAAATTTATTTTGTTTCCAGATTTATAATAATTTAATATTACCACCATTTTGAATATATAAATAATTATGAACATGTGAGACAAGTACCTACTAAAAATGATTCTAAGATGGTTGATTTATTTAAAGGAATATCAGATCTCCACTCATCATTATGTAGGAACATGCAATACATGATGCAGTCAAAATATTAAATGACATACAATGTAAGAAATGGTATAACTTACTTCACATCCAAAATAAAATCAAATTAAATTTAAACCCAAGTTCAATACTACATGACCTTAAGTTCTATAAGATTACATTGCCAAAATTGGTACAGCCATTATCCTAATAGATGTGTGATGTGTACATGCAAATTTTACTTTTAAGTACAACGGTAATTGTGTCATACCACCTCAGTCTACTCTTGATTACAATTCTTTGTAATAAAGCAATCAAATATCTAGAATTCAAGTGTAATAAAGGGATGAAATCTGATTGAATTTATTTCATTTCAACATCATAATGATCAAATTGATCAATAAGTAATTAAATCAAATGTCATTAACCAAATCAAATTTTAAATGCAAATATTAAAACTTTAAACAACATTGCATTGCATTTAACCATGTACAACGATTATACACTCCTTTTATTCTTATTACATTTGTTAAACACAAAAGGTTGCAACTAATAGGTTTTATATAAACCAACTCCATTGTCATTTTCATACATTGTTAAATGCTTGATATCCATTCTGTTCATAATTTTATTCTGTCTAGGTGATCTCTTTAAAGGCTTCAAAACTAACTGATAGTTTGTCAGGCTGGTACTTTTTTGTAAATAAATTAAATCAATCATTCATTACAAAATAAATAATTGATTAAATCTGCTGTTGTTTCACTATTATTACTAATCTGTAGTTGGGAATTAAAACAAACTTTTTTAACTTAATTAATCTACTTTCTTAACTGAACCTTAGTTAATGATTAATTGTTCCTGATGACTTGATTAATTAAATTTGAATTGCATACATGCTATGATTGTCAATTTTTTAAGTTCAAACCAAATTTATTTTCTTACAAATTTTGTGCTTAGAGCCTTTGAATTCAAGAATTTTCATTTGACATGAAAATAATTAAATCCAGGTTCATAGTAATTTTGAATAAACAATTATTGAGATAGGTTATTGTTGGGATAAAGAGATCTCACTAATTACATACAAAGTAATCAAAAACAAAGTTGCAAAACTTTAATAAAGTGTCATCTACCAATTCGTTTCCAAACTCACTGTAGTATTTAGTTACTGCTATTTATCAAATAGCAAAGGACCTAGGTAGTTGTATTTATGGAAGTAGCTACCCTTAGTTTGGAACACGGATGTAAATTATGAGGGCACATGAAACATGAAACATCAACTTATTGGTCCAAAATACTGCAAATAACATTATGAAAATCCAAAGACTCTGCTTAAGTATTCAGTTAGCCTGATTACATTGTAAGGATACATAAAACATCAACATCATGGTCCAAAAATACTGCAAATAGAATTTATGCACATCCTATAATACTCCGCATAGGTATTCAGTACTTACCTTAGGATGAGTACAAACAGTGTAAGAAGCAACCTTGATACTTTGAGAACAATATTTAAAATCGTACATTACAATGACTACAATACTGAATATTGCATTTTTTTTTAAATGAATTGGTTACTATCACCAGTAACCCAGAAACTTAGCCCCTATGGCCACAAGACTTGTTTTTTATAACTTATCTATGTGCAAATTCACTATCACACCAACACGGTTAACTCAAAAGCGACCGATCTGTCTGTACGCACTAATTATCGAAGTTATGTAAACTCAACTAAAGTTTGATTATAGATAAGTAATGGTCAGATCTTACTTGAATCAATAATGGTTGGTTACACGTATACGGTATCCATTCATTGTTTTAGTGTAACCGCTATCTTTCTTGCTGACTTCTTTTAGTTCATAGGTAAGCTGGAAAAGAGTTTGTGCTACCTCAGCATTAGTAGCAGTGGATGAGTAGAGAGTATAGCTTCTTTCTAATGCTGAGGAGTGTGGCTACTGGCTACACTAACGAGAAATGCCATATTAAATGAGGAATTGAGGAGCGTCGGAACAAAAACCGATAAATCACATTTTGCCAGTTTTTTTTTTTAAGGCAATTGTTTGTTTTCGTACATATCTTGCTGAATAGTTAAAGTAACCTGGTCGAAAAAAGATAAATCCGCTCTAAAACTGGCCTCAAAATACCCGAATCTGAACATAAACCGATAATTACATCAATGATCGCACTAAACAACGATGGCAATTGGAAGGAACAGATACTGTCAGATACCGATAAATCCTTTACATTTTCAACTGTCGACTCTTTTGATTCTGTCAAATATTACTAGTCTATAACGAGGTTTCCTGATGAAAAACTGACAAGGAAGACGGGAGGAGGACTATCACTCAACTCAACCGCACTTTCTGGAGCTTGAATAGAACCAAAACACCATAAAATATACACACAATGGAAGAAAGTTACAATTGTTACAAACTTATACGTTTTTCGTTATATATTATATATAACGAAAGTCTCCCACATTATTATTAAACTCTTTGCCGAAACTCCGAAAGTAGTTTTCAAAGTAGTGACTAGTGAGTAGTGACCGACCATGACCATTTTGTAAACCACAGAGTAGTAATATTTTGATTTTTGCCGAACGCAAAAAAAATATTTGCAATTGCAAAATGCTTTTATAATAAACTAGCTGACCCGGCGATCTTCGTACCGCCTAACAGTCAATGAATGTCGTGTTACCTTTTAGCTGAACTAATTTAGACTTTGATGAACGTAATACAATGATACAAAATAAAAATACAGATACTTAGATATCAAAAAGTATTTTATTATGATAAATATCTGATAACTAATATTGATCTGTACGATAAGCTCGACGATTTCTCGTTTCTAACCTAGCCGTTTCACGGGCTGCCTCTCTTTCCTCTTGTGTTTGAGAGGCACGAATTAAAGCCCTTCTTCGCTCCATACTTACGCGGCGCTCTTCTCGTGCAATGTCTCGTTCTTCATCAGATAATTGACTCGCGATGTTCCGTTGCCTAATTGCAGTATGCTTCGCTGGGAAAGATTAGATCTTCTAGGACGTGGCATTGTTACTAATACTAATACTGAATATGTACTCGCACAAAACCACACAAAACAAACAAATATAACAGTAGCTGAACTTTCGTGACATAGACATTGATTGACAATAGTTTAGATCATAGACTACTACTTTGGATACTGCCCTTTTTATTCAAATCTGCTTAATACACCTTTCACCCTTTTTATTTGATTAAGAAAAATACAGACAAAAGTTTATTCACCCTTTTTAAATAATTACACAAAGTATACCGTGTTCATCTATACCTGTCCAAAGATGTAAACAAATATGGCGTATGTAAGAAATGTCAATAAAATTAGTGATGGGAAACTTTGTGTGATCTATTCAGAATTGTACTTCAATGTTCATTCAGTGAATGATATAATTTAATTAAAATGTTTTGATAGCAATTTAATGTTTTAAACTTTTAACTCAATTATGGGGTGACATTATCCTAATAAAAAACACATTTATAATAAATATTAAGGATTAAAAATATGGACAATGATTTAATGAGTAACTAAATAAAAAAATGGGTGCGTGTACTTATGTACGCGCGTGACCAGTTATACTTCATAGGCATCTTTAAAAAATTGTTTTTAGGATTAAATTCCTTAGTGCGGGCGTCGTTTCTCCAAATAAGAAATAAGAAGTTTGGTGCACCTGAATACCTCTTTGAATATACGCACTCCTTTTAAATTAATCCTGTATATATAATATATTGTGTTACAGTGAGTTTTTCATAACGCGCATCATTTGGGTTACAAACAATCGAAACTTACGTAAACAAGGATAAAAACACAGGATGAAAAAGAAAGCCAGGGCGATCGTTAGAAATCAAAAACACAAGAGAATACCCGAAATGTTCGTACATTTCGGGTATTCTCTTGTGTTTTTGACCATTGTTTTTGGCCAAGGACGACAGCATGCGAAGCGACAAGACTAATGACAGTTTCAATGTCATAGTCTGATCTGGTGTCAAGTGTATTTACCTTATAATAAATAATTAAATAAATATATAATCAATAATTAAATAAATAATTATATTTATTCTATTTAATTGTTTTACAAATAATTTTAACAAAACTAGAGGCCCAATATTGGACCAAAATCGACCTTAAGTAGTTTTATTTTCAAGTTTGAAAAGAGTTTAAACTTTTTGCTATTAATATAAAGAGTCTGTATAGGTATCGTTCTTTTATTCACTTTTACCCATCTCTACAACCAAATGTCACACTAACATGTCGTCATAATAATCTGTGGTCCGGACCATTGTCAGATTTACGATTTTTCCTATTTATTGCTACTTTTAAACTAGTTTTTTAGTGATTGAACGTGAAAATCGATGCGTTAGTGTTTGGCCTAGTATATACAACTAATTGTGGTAACATTCATTGTGTGATTTTTGAGAAATATCGTGATTTGTAATCGACGTCGGTTTGTTTACTATTTGTGTCATGTATAGATGAACGCTGTATACACTTCTGAACGCATGCATAAATGTCAATCACAGTATTTGCTAGGATGACAGGAGGAAAACAAATGTTTGACAGGTACGAAACTAAGGAACATAATTAAATGGAAAATGATTCATTTTCATAAATATTTATTCGTCAAGTTTTCATTGTTTTTAAAATGTATTCTGCTATTCAGGGCGGAGACAAATCCAACGAAACAAAAACCATGAAAATTGATCCAGCCGATCTCGAGTTATAAGTGTTGTAACAAACCCGTCTTTCTTTTATATATATAGAAGATAAAGAAATAAATATTTATTCTGGTTAAGAATGTAATTTTATTATTTTTGACTAAATTTTCATTATCAACAAGGCGTAACTATGCACTGGCGATAATTGGCGTAAGCACCATCTATGTAATTTTTTCGTACTAAATCTCTCAAGTGAACGCGGATTTCGTAAAAGATGGTGCTAGTATCTTTGTGAAAAATTGGACGCCTACATCAAGTACGGCAGTGTCCCCCCCAAGGAGGTTGTATATAAACTCCTTGGTCCCCCCGGTCCCCCCCTAAGAATAATAAATAGAACTTAATCTGAGTGTATAATCTATGCAGGGTTGCCAACTCTACGTCTTTTTCTTTTTACGTAGTTCTACGTACTTTAAGCGTTTCTTGCAAACCTACGAACTTTAGTCCCAGAATCTACGTATTTTCTATCAAAATTGTTCAAATTTGCAAAATAGACTGAATGGGCATAATTACCTTTACTTTCGCGACAAAAATTTTATACATTCCGTTTCATACTAACGCACACCCGTAAATAAGCAGTGACAGTGAGGAAGAGCAGAATGTTACTCCTACTAAAAAAAGAAAGCTGCATTATGAACAAAAATAGAGTCTGGCTCACGAAAGTTGATCCTGGGATTAAATCGAAAGTTTTTGTATGGCAACATTCTAAAAATGTCAGATGAATGTCATTCGACCACATTCGACTTATACCGTAATAATTGGAGGAACGCGGGAACCTTGAAACGAACAAGGCGCCAAATCTTATTTAATTTAAATTAATTTGTTGTATATTGTTGAAATACCTCAAAATTAGTTGTAATTATAAAATAGTAGTTGTATATATTTGTAAATAGTGCAATAAACAATGGGGGGAAGTGGTAAGAAGAGGAAAAAAGCGGAGCCCCCTGATGGTCGAGCAGAACGGGACATCACGGAGACTTCTTCCGACTCCGATGATTCAGCAGACAACAGCAGGAAGTATCAAGTATTTAAAGTCCCCGGATACTCAAGGAAGTATCCTGAAAATAGCAAGAAAACAGAATATATAGTGTTTTTATCTCATCAGATTGAACGCCAATTTTCTGACAAAGACAGACTGGCTATTTCGCACGCTATACGCAAATACTGCGTCACTGGCATATTACATTTAAAATCCATAAATAAGTATAAAATAGGTGTAACATTTGACCTGTCCAACAATGCCAATGTATTCCTACAAAATAAAAAACTCCTAGATGAAATGGGCTTAAACGCAACAATACCTGCTGTCGACATTGAGGTGACCGGGGTTCTTACTTCAGTCCCTACAGATTTGTCTAATGAAAGAATATTTGCTTTGATTGGAAGTTCCAGAAATGTCATACAGGTGAGGCGCTTCATGCGCCGCGTACAAAGAGAGGGTGGCGCGGTCACGTATGACCCCACTCAAACTGTTGCAGTAACTTTCGCCTCTACCGAGTTACCGCAATACGTGTACCTTGACTCATGGAGGCACGAGGTAAGCTGTTACGTTCCTCCTGTCAAACAGTGTTTGCAATGTATGAAGTTTGGACATATTGCAAAATATTGTAAGAATGAAGTTGTATGCTCCATATGTACAGAAAAGCATAGTTTTAAAATTTGTAAAGAAGATCCTAAGAACGCTAAATGTGTCAACTGTGGTGGTAACCATGTTTCCGTTTCAAACACTTGCCCACAGAAAAAAATGAAAATAGAAGAAAATAAAGTCAAGTCCAGAGCCGCTAAATATTCCGATTTATCTAATGAACATTCTTTTCCAAAATTAACACAGAAGAACATTGAAACACAGATTATTAATTTGACTTCACTTTGAAATCAGATTTTTTTATGAATACTTTAACAAATGCTATAACTAAAATTATAATAAATCAAAAAGATAATCCCATTAATTCAACCTCCATAAAAGAAATTCTGCAACAAACTTTCCGTATCAGTACTTCCACATCTAATAATGGATCTTAATATAATGCAGTGGAACGCACAAAGTATTATAAGTAATAAACTTTTATTAACTCAATTTCTTTATGAGCATAACATACATGTTGCAATTATATCAGAAACCTGGTTAACACCCATCAAACATTTTAACATTAGAGGATACAAAATAGAAAGACATGATATTGGAAATAAACACAATGGTGTAGCTATTTTAATTCGCAATAATATAAATTACAGAAAAATAATTACATATTCTGATAATTCACTACAAAATATTTGTGTAAGAATTACTGTAAATAATACAGAAATAAGTATTGTAAGTTTCTACTGTCCAACAAATTGCACTCCATCTTTTGACAAACATAAATTTGAATCTATAATAAAATCTGTGCCTGAACCAATGATATTTGCTGGTGATTTCAATGCCCATCACACATCATGGGGATGTAATTCTACAAATCCAAGAGGTAGGGATATTTTAGAGATTGTTGATGATAATAATTTGGTGTTAATGAATAATGGTGAAGTGACAACAGTCGGTTCTTTAACGTGGCGTCCAAATGCCTTAGATTTGTCCATAGTTTCCCCATCATTGGCTCTTTCTTGTGATTGGTCTGTTCATTGTGATCCTCTTGGCAGCTACCACCTTCCTGTAATAATGAAAGTTTTTATCAATAATAGTAATATAGAAAACACTAGTAACAACACAAATTTGCCCACCTATCCTAACTTTAAAATGAAGGGTACAGGCAAAGAACAGGGAATGTCACATTTTTTATTTTTTTCTGAACTTTATTGAAGGCAAATCTTTGTCTATAGTAGGTTAGTTTCCAATCACTCAATTTTTAAAAAAGTAAACAGATGGCGCAAAAAACACGTTTTTGTCTGTGACCGAAGCGAAAAAAACCGGGAATGTCCATGACACACCGGTAAAGAAGAAGGATTGTCCATTGTGACAGTTGTGATTTGGAGGTTAGAATTTCTTAAAAGTTTGAGACTTTAATTTTTAAAATAAAAGTTTAAGTTTAAAATGTTTTCTGACTCTGATAATGATGAAAACAACCAAATTATTCCTAATAGATCAACAAAGAAGAGAAAAAAGACCGGTCGAACTGAAGATGTAATGAAAAAGTTGCGACTTTCTTCTCATGAACAAGGGGAACCGTGCAATTGTTCAAGGCTCAAATGTTTCGAAAAGATAAATAAAAATAGCCGGAACAATATTCTTCAATATTTCAACTCAATGAGTAGTGTAAGTGAGCAGAACCTATATTTATCGGGGCTTATAAATATCAATAGTGTTCACCGAAGAAGAAGCAGAAAGTTAGAAGTTGAAACAAATTTACATACAGCTTCATACAGCTATAAAGTAAGAGTAAAGGAAGAAAATCATAATGGCATGCAAGATGACATGTGTCTGTATGTTTTAAAGCATTCATTGCACTACATGGTATCACTAAAGGAAAAGTTGAATATATACAAAAAAGTTTAAAAACAACAGGGAAGGCTCCTGTAGATCAAAGAGGAAAGCATGACAGTCATAAAAAAATTGACTCAGAGATTAAAGAAAAAGTTTTAAAACATATTGTAACATGATGTTTACACAAGACAATAACAATGAAAAACTAATTTCATATGAGTTTTACAGGCATATTTTTAATACACATTTTAATATTGCTTTTGGCTATCCAAGAATGGACACTTGCAGTACTTGTGATGCTTATTTAGCAAAATCTAAGGTACTTGAAGAAGAAAAAAAACTAGATGAATTGAAACAGTTAACAATTTTAAATAAAGTTCATTTAACAAAAGCGCATGTATTTTATCAAAGAAAAAAGAAAGCTAGACAACAAAGTAAAAGTCAAGAAAATTTCCTAGCAATAGCCATAGATTTTCAAAAAAACATTTCTCTTCCTAATATTGCTACTAACGATGTATATTACAAAAGGCAAATGTCTATGTACACATTCAATATACATAATCTGGGGACTGGAGAATCTTATTTTTATTCTTACCCAGAAACATGTGCTAAAAAAGGGTCAGATGAGGTTGTCTCTTTTTTATATGACTTTATTACTAATCAGATAGATAGATCAATAAGACATCTTGCTATATTTTGTGATTCCTGTGGAGGACAAAATAAAAATTATACCATGCTGAGGTTTATACACACCATTGTTCATGAATTAAATTTACTGGACTCAATAAAAATCACTTTTCCCATAAGAGGACACAGCTACCTAGAATGTGATAAGAATATGGGGTTGATTAATTTGAAAACTAAGATGGAATTACCATTTCATTGGTATGAATTGCTCAAAAATTCAAGAACAAAACCATCACCTTTCAAAGTTATAGAAATTGCTCCAGGAGAAGTTGTAAGAGAGTGGACTAAATTATTGACAGAAAAATTCATGAAAAAATGTAAGATCCCTCTGCAAAAACAAAGAGAAATAATGGTTTCTAGAGAATATGCTAATGTGATACTACACAGAGAAAATTATAATGGATCTTGGGAGAGAAGTAAGATTTTAAGTAAAGGATTTAATCATGTTACCAGCAATGAGTTTCAACTTCCTAATTTCCTATATAAAGATTATTTGCCCATAAGTGAACTTAAATATAAAGACTTGATGAGTCTGATGCCCTTTTGTTCCAGAGAAGCACAGGTATTTTACGAATCATTAGTATATGATTCGAAAACTAAAGATGCTGATGACTGAATTGGACATTCCTTGTTTATGCGTATGTTGTGTTGGACATTCCTTGTTTTTTGTTCTTCCAAGATTGTTTTATTTAGGTTTTGTTAAATTTTAATATTTTTAATAACTAAAATGTCCATCAGAACAACACATTTATATAAATAAATAAACAATTATTCAGTTTTAAGTAAATGTTAATGCATACTCAGATCTCAGTAAAAAATATAATACTTCTAAACTTTTCATTGTGTTATGACATTCCCTGTTCTTTGCCTGTACCCTTCAAATGGTAGATTGGAAGATGTATGAACAAAATGTAGATCTACAACTATTTACTTTTCAGGATCAACATGTTGCTCCATTGGAAAGTTATACAGAGTTTTGTCAAATTTTGCATTCTGCAATTAATAAGTGCCTTCCTTATCAAAAGCCAACTTCTCCCTCAGTTGATTATTCTATTCGTAACTCTTACAGGAATTCGGCAAAAGCCCCTCCTCTTCCTTGGTGGAATAAAAAATGTTCAGAAGCAGTTCAAAAGTCTAAGTCAGCTTATATAAATTTTAAAAACAATCCGTCAGATGAAACATTTATCGAGTTTAAAAGATTACAAGCCCTCAAAAAACTTACTTTGAAAACAGAAAGATCAAATAGTTGGGTTGAACTTTGCAGCTCCTTTAATCGATGTACACCTCTGTCCAGAATCTGGAAATATATGCGGAAATTTAATAAAACATATCGCACCTTCGGTGCAACAAAGTCACAAATAGCCAAAACTGCAAAATCGAGCTAAGTATGCCAAATTGCTTCTGAACCATGCCTATACTTGGGGCAACAAAAACATTCGCGGAAGTTTCTCGAAATTATGCTAGATGGCGCTAGTGCCTTTGTGGTTATTGGCGGTTATTCCATGCGTTTTGGGTCGACAACGTTTCATTGGTCAGTAGTGCCCCCGCGCCCGCGAGTGTTTGACGTACGTTGGAGCTACAGCCACACAAAGGTATTTATGACCATTGTTATTCTCACTTATTGGAGCAACAAAAACGTATCTGTTTTTAAGACCTCAATATTTTTTTATAAATTACAAAAATCTTGGAGCTACAAAGGCATTTGATATATAAGCGTTTTTGTTGATCCAACATTATTATATTTAACTACACAAATTGGAACTACAAAGTCACTAACTAAAAAGTGTTTTTATAGGTCCATTAATATTATTTTTTCAACTAATCTATTGGATCTACAAAGTCTTAAACTATAAAAATGCTGTAAAGGTTCAATATTATTATTTAGAACGTGGTAATAAAAAGACTTGTGACTTTTTGATTCCAATTTTTTGTATCATAAGTACTAGCTGTTTAGTTCAAAAACAAAATTGAGACTTTGTTACCCCGGAATCATTTGCTTATTTTTTTTTTGTCAAAGTTGCACCTAAATGTAAGATTAACCACATTGTTTCTATTTAAATGGTACTTTGAAGACGATAGCAATGATCAGCAATGATATTCTCTGAAAGACTGTATGATGAGCTCGTCGCCGAAACTATTATGTCCCCAATGGATTTTCAACTTTATGCTCTAGAACATAAAGTTGAAAATTCATTGAAGATCCACGCTCGACGTCGAGGACCGAAACAGTTTCGTCTTCAATTTTAGTTAATCTAATTAATGAACCATTCATAATTTCTCTACTGTTGTTACTCACTTCAGGCCTTTGCATTATAAAGAAATAAATTGTAAATCTGATTTATTTATATTTTTATTTCAGAGAGAAATGGGTTCCCGTAGTAAAAAAAATCTTTCTATGGTTCCCATTCAAGACAATAATTTAAAGGAAAACCATACATTAGTTGAAAACTGGTTAGCGAACTTTCATCCGGAAGATCAGGACAATGATCATGATTCCAATTTAGAATCCTCTAGTTTTTCAATAAATAATATCACCAGTACTTCTTGCGATACAAAAAATGAACTGTCAGCTATTGACAGGAGCACAATTATATGTGATAATGACGTGGACACAGTTTTAATACAAGAAGTAAACGCTGATTCAATTTTACCAAATACCGTAATAGAGAATGTCGCAACGAAAGATATTGAAAAGGCAGTCATTACTACAGATAGCGAAAGATTTAACCTTTCAGGTGATGAACAAATAGTTTCTTCCAATGTTGTTATCACAGATATAGTGCCAGAAAGCACCTTAGCAAAAACTATGCTAAGGCAAGGCACCATCTCGAATGCAAATGAAATTAACTCAGACAATAATGAAGATTTTTCCATAACTGATGGATCTGAATATGAACCACCGCAAAAAAAGTTACAAAAGAAAGTTTTTCAGTCAACCCGTAGAACATCCAGCTCTAGCAGTGATTCCTCCACCTCCAGCAGCGATTCTTCCACCTCAAGTGGCGGATCATCCAGCTCAAGTTCGTCTAGCTGTGGCAGTCGTTCCAAACACTCTAAATCTACATCTCGCTCCAAACGTCTTTCTAATGTATCAATTGTACATCATAATGCAGTCTCTGAGAATATTCAACCAACTACTGAACAAGCAACTATTGTAACAAAGTCTAAAAAAAGAACCAGAAACCCGAGTCAATGGCAAAAAAACCAGAGAAAGTATTTAAAAAACACTGGTCAAGCATATACATCAACTAGAGGTAAAACCATGCCGGAAAAAAGTATTCGTCCACCTTGTACGAGTACCTGCCGATTGTCTTGTTCAAATAAGTTTTCCACAGACGATAGGAATGTAATATTTAAGACATACTGGGGCCTTAGTTCTTTTCAAAGACAGCGTGACTTCCTTGCTTCTTGTGTAAAGCAAGTTGAACCTGAATTCCGTACCATCAAGATTCGAAAAGGTGGAGATGTGAATAGAAAATGTAGAAAACCAAACACATCCTACTTTCTTGTAAATGAAGGTAGTGAAATAAGGGTTTGTAAAACGTTCCTATTGAATACATTGGCTATAAGTAATAAACCACTACGTACTGTAATTGAAAATAAATTTGCAAGCATAAGTGTGATTCCGACAGATAAACGCGGTAAGCACGGAAACCAGTCAAAGCTGGATGCTGAAATTATACAATCAGTACGTGACCACATTAATTCCATTCCTAGGATGGAAAGTCACTACATCAGGGCCAATTCGTCAAGAGAGTATATAGATGGAGGTTTGACTGTAGCCGAACTACACCGTAATTATAGTCAAAAACGTTTATCTGACCACAAGGAACCAGCAAATTACGACGCATACCATCGGATTTTCAATTCACAATTCAATATCAGCTTTTTCATTCCTCGTAAAGATCAATGTGATGTGTGTGAAGCCTTTAAGAATGCTGTAGATAAAGCACCGTTGATGTCCAGCTATAATCTACATCAAGAGGAAAAGAGTCTTAGTAGAATAGAAAAAAAACAAGATGTAGACGAGTGTAAAAAGCCTGATAGCAACAGCATTGTGGCTATATTCGATCTTCAAGCCGTATTGCCTTGTCCTATAGGTCAATCGTCGGCATTTTTTTATAAAAGTAAACTTAACTGTTATAATTTCACAGTATCCGATATTAGGGATGAGAAAACATTCTGTTTCTTTTGGCATGAGGGTCTAGGTAAACGAGGAGCCAACGAAATAGGTTCTTGTTTGTACAATTTTTTAAAGGAATGTTCTTCGACTAAACCAAATTCAGACATAACTTTTTTTTCGGATAACTGTTGTGGCCAACAAAAAAATAAATTCATTCTTAGTTTGTATTATTATGCCGTTTCAACCTTGCCAATTAATTCCATTATACACAAGTTCCTAATTCGTGGACACACGCAAAACGAAGCGGATAGCGTCCACTCAGTAATAGAGAAAAATATTCGTCGAGCAAAAAAATCTGGGCCAATTTACACCCCAGATCAATATGTAGCTCTAATCCGTAATGCCAAAAAGACCGGTAACAGTTTCACTGTTAATGAAATGAGTTTTGATAGTTTCTACGATTTAAAGTTACTTTCTAACGATATTAACTTGAACACTGGCAAGAATATTGATGGCGAAACAATCAGAATTTCTGATGTCAAAGTAGTGAAATTCATTAAAGCTTCTGATACCTATTTGTACAAAACCACGTATAAAAATGAACGTTGGCAAGAAGCTAAAATTAAAATTAGTCGTGCAGGCAAAAAAAATATCTCAGACATTCATTTGAGTGCGGCATACAGCTCTAAGTTGCCAATTGCGAATAATAAAAAACAAGATATTCGACAACTGATTACATCTAATATAGTTCCAAAATATTACGAAAATACGTTTAACAGTTTATTTGAATAATAAAACCTTTTTGATATTTCTTTTATTATAAAAGAATAATTAACTTTTAATAATACGAACCAACAATGTTCTTATTATCAATTTATTGTTAATTATTTTTTACTACTTATTATTTCTTAGTATATTTTGCTGTCTACTATAATGACCAAAAAGTTGATTATGATGTACCCCTTTTTTGATAAAAAACTTTCCAATTTCCTTTATTTTTCTAAGAATTTTATTGTTTATAAGTTTGAAGATTATTATGAAACCATTTATAAGACTGTTCGTAAGTTCCTAAGTGTAAAAGACTGAGTATTATGTAAGTCTACTTTTGCTAGAATTTGATAACAACTCAAATTATGAAAATGATTCCAAATAATGTTGTAGTTATAAGAATTTAATTGTTTTGCGTTACCTTTTTATTAGTAGTTGTTTTTTAGAGAAGAAAATATACGATTATGTTTGATTATGATACTTTATTCATTAAAAACATACCTTGCTTAAGTCATAAAACTAAATAACTCCTGGTGCAACAAAGTCACAATTCAAGACACTTTTTTTTGTTATGTCTTTTATTAGGATTTTTTTGGTAATTAAACATATGATTTTTACGTAAAACTATAGCCAACTAAATAAACAATTAATTATGTAAAGATTTCAAACCAACTATAAATAGTTATCCAGAAATGAGGAATAACATGCGAAAAAAAATTTAAAACTCTTCTCCTGTAAAATTTAAAAATGAGCTGTTGTGACTTTGTTGCGCCGAAGGTGCGATATTCTTGCAACAATAATGATGTCAATTGGATTCAGGATTTTCTGCAAAAATTTACCCCAGATTATGTAAATAATAAGTCAAATTTCCCCACTGCTAGTGAGACAAACTCAGAAAATATCTTTTTAGTAAAACTTTTTTCGATACAAGAATTGAAGTCTGCTGTTTATTCTAGAAAATATAGTGCTTTTGGACTGGATGGTATTCCATACATTATGATAAAAAAGCTTAGTGATAAGGGTTTGCACATTTTTCTCAAAATATTGAATAATTTGTGGTTGAACAATGATATACCTCATCCATGGAAGTCTGATTGTTTGGTACCCATTTTGAAGCCAGATAAGCCTCGGTCTAATCCAGATTCCTATCGTCCTATTGCTCTAACATCCTGTGTTGGTAAAATTTTTGAACAATTAATAAAACAAAGGTTGGAATTTTACATAGAAAAAAACAATATTTTACCTGCTAATCAATTTGTCCTTGATATCCAAAATAGTTTAAATAGCAAGGATTGCTTAATGTCAGTATTCTTTGATGTTGCTGGAGCCTTTAACAGTGTAAATATTGATGTCCTTTGTTCTGAATTACTTCTTATTGGAATTCCAAACAAAATTGTCCACTGGGTCCATGAATTCTTAACTGAAAGGAAAGTTTATGTTAAATATAATGATAAACTACATGGGCCAAGATTTGCTTCGGTAGGAGTTTGTCAAGGAGGAATTCTGTCTCCATTAATATTCATTTTGTACATACGTCGTTTAAATTTGATTCTAGGTTCCAAAGTCAAAAATCTTCAATTTGCTGATGATTTAGTTGTGTATTTGTCTGGGAAAAATTTCAAAAATATGACACAGTGTCTTAATAAGGCATTGGAAGGATTGTGCACATACTTTTCTTATTTAAATCTAGATATAAATGCACTTAAATCTAAACTAGTAGTATTTGGTAGAACTAGCAATTTCAGTCCTTCTGTTTATTACAATCAAGTTTCTATACCAATTTTTCATGAAGCTAAGTTTTTAGGTGTGACCTTCACTCATAATTTGGCTTGGAAAAAATATGTTGAATTGATAAGTTCTAGAGCTAACAGAGTTTTTAATGTTTTGAAGACATTGTGTAGAACCTCCTGGGGAGCTGACCCAAAAATATTGTTGTTATTATATAAATCTTTGATCCGTAGTCATTTTGAATATGGTTTTCTCTGTTTTGCTGGTGATAGAAGGTTAGTAGATATTCTTGATAAAATACAAAATAAAAGTTTGAGACTTATTACCGGGGCATTTAAAAGTACTCCAATCAATGCAATGCAAGTTGAATGTAAACTTCCTCCATTAAGTATAAGATTTTCTTACTTGAAGGAAAGGTTCCTATTAAAAATTTATAGTAAAAATAATAATCACTTCAGGGCTTTCCTCAATATATCAATTTTCTTGAAACTCTGCAAATTCATAAGTCATTTATTCTTCCATGTTATCAGGGGGATTTTGACAGCAAATTTCCTGCAATTGACATCATTATTGATCACAATTTATCCACTAAAGAAGATGTATATAGTAAATTTCATGAGTTTACTGATCATAGATTTGTGTATACTGATGGGTCTAAAACTGAGTCAGCAGTGTCATTTGCTATTTTTGATGAGCTATTGAATTCTGGTATTGGTTATAAAATAAACTCAAACACAAGTATATTCACAGCTGAGGCTGTGGCTATACTTGCTGCCCTAAAGCACATTAGGCATAAAAATGATGGATGTTGTCAATGGGTAATGGTTAGTGACAGCATGAGTGTCCTTGAAAATCTCAAAAATAATAGGTTGAATGCAAACACAATTTTATATCATTAATAAGAGAATTTTGGTTGCATTTGTGTTTTCATAACATTAAGGTTTTGTTCATGTGGGTCCCTTCGCATGTTGGTGTGATGGGCAATGAAAGGGTTGATTTTTTAGCTAGAGCTATAACAAGTTCTGATGATGTCCCAGATTCAAGTAGTTTCCTCAACATATCTGTTCCTTGTACAGACATAGTTCCTCTGTTGAAAAAAAGGTCCACTGATATATGGAAAAGGCGCTGGAATCATACAGTCCAAATTGAAAATAAAGGTATGTGGTATGCAGTATACAATATTCCCATAGGAACCATGCCTTGGTTCTGTAAAACCAATACTTACATGAACAGGAAGTTTTACTCCACCATACTCAGGCTTCGTTTTGGTCACTGTCGGCTGAATTATCATTTGTCTCGTCTGAAAATTGTACACAGTCCTCTCTGTGATCATTGTAACTCTCAAGCAGAGCAATCTCTTGCTCACATTTTCTTTGAGTGCTCATCTTTTGGCATTCAGCGCCTTGTGCTGATGGATGAGCTAATTGAAATTTATGGTAGCCCTGATTTGGTACCGCGCTCCATTCAGGCTCTTCTTGTAAATAGCTCGACGTATTTACCTTTGTTTAATTTTATTAATAATACAGTTGGACAAATTTAAATAATAGTGTAAGATAATTAATTGTCATGTGTATATAATAGGTATATTATTTTTATATAGGTATCTTTTCATTGACTCCCGTCAATTGGGATTAAAAAAAAAAAATGGACTACTTGACACTCGGCTCTTACAAAATAACATAAATATTGAATGAAAATTACTTGGACTTGACCAAAGATTTTGTGGAATAACAAATCTTATACATGGATTTTATTGAAATAAACTGAAGACTTTAAACGGATTAACTTTACATGGAAAATAAGAAACTGATGAATTTACCTGGATTTGATTACCTACCTACTTATTGGATAAATACCAATGACAACTGGAATTACATAAAAGGATAAATTTTAATATAAAATGAATGAATTTTATTGGATACCCCTATATTATGGATTTAGAAATTGATGAATTGGACTGGATCTACCCTACTCAAGAAAAAATACCAAAGACTTAAACTGGAATTACTTACAAGGATAAATATAAAACTAATGAATTTTATTGGATTTCCCTTTAGAAACTGATGAATTGAACTGGATCTACCCTACTCAAGAAAAATGCTAACTGATGACTAGGCAGCATGGTCTCAGACCTTAGCCTGTTCCGTCAGGAACTAATTAAAAAAAAAAAAAAAAATTATAATAATTGTCAGACAGTCTATGTAATAGATTTTCATTAATTTTATAGTAAGTTTAACGTTAAACATGAACAAAACTATAAAAAGTGATGTGCGGAAGTTATTGTATACTATTATAAATTCATTTGGCGAAAAACAACAAAAGAAACGAGATGATTACAACAAAAAACAGCAATGTTTACTTGCGATAACAGACTTTATAGGTTAGTTTATAGATATAATTTTGATACTGGTATAGAATAATATACTTACATATTTCAAATTAATCATGTTTACCTTATTCGCATAGCTAATGTAATGAATGGTTTGTTTCCAGACAATTTGAAAATCGAAGGTATCGAAATAACATCGATTAAAAAAACTATTGCAAATCTAAGTGCTTTGGAAGAGAATGAGCTAATTAAAACCCAGAGTCAGCATTTGGAAGAAATTTCATCGATCACTGGTATGTAAATATTTCTGGAACGCATAGTTATAAATTTATGGTACCTAGTATATTATGTTTTACTAGCTGTTGCCCGCGGCTTCGCTCGCGCGTAAAGTATTATAGAAACGTCTTGCCGGAAACATTGATTGAATCATAACAAAACTTAATACTTTTCTTCAGTCATTGACGTTTCGCGAAAATATTGTTTTTGAAACTTTTTTATGATAAACTCTTTGTTATGTGTTCTTTCTTTAAAAATTATCATAGTGTGCGAGCGTTCCAGAATCAGTGAGTCAGTGAGTGACGTGGGCTTTTATATTTACAGATATAATTTTGATACTGGTATAGAATAATATACTTACATATTTCAAATTAATCATGTTTACCTTATTCGCATAGCTAATGTAATGAATGGTTTGTTTCCAGACAATTTGAAAATCGAAGGTATCGAAATAACATCGATTAAAAAAACTATTGCAAATCTAAGTGCTTTGGAAGAGAATGAGCTAATTAAAACCCAGAGTCAGCATTTGGAAGAAATTTCATCGATCACTGGTATGTAAATATTTCTGGAACGCATAGTTATAAATTTATGGTACCTAGTATATTATGTTTTATTCTTTTCTTTCCCAGGAGTTAGCATACCAACTTTAAAAAGAATAAAAAAGGAAGGACAATTGAGTGATGGAATTTTTCGTACACCTGGGAAAAAACGGCCCCATAAGCCTACAGTTTCTAATTTGGATAGCTTTGATATGAATGCTATAAGAAATAAAATTAATGAATTTTACTTAGTAAAAAAACGAGTTCCTACTTTGCGAAGTTTATTGCCTGAACTGACAGAATCTATTGGGTTTACTGGCTCCCGTGAAACTTTGCGTCGCATATTACATAATAATGGGTATGAGTTTAAAAAAAACAAAAATGAACGGTCCTTGCTTATTGAAAGATTTGACCTTGCAGCTTGGAGACACAAGTTTTTGCGAACTATTTCTTCCAAACGTGCAGAAGGGAGACCAATAATTTATCTAGATGAGACATATGTTCACCAGAATTATAAACCCAAGAAGTCATGGCAGGGGCCTTCAACAAGTGGCGTTATAGACAAGATATCTGTAGGAAAAAGATATGTAATTGTTCACGCTGGTTCAGAAAGAGGCTTTGTACCAAATGCACTTTTATTGTTTAGCACCAAATCAAAAATGGCAGACTATCACCATGACATGAATTCACAAAATTTTAACAAATGGTTAGTGGAAAAACTTTTACCCAATTTAAACCAGCCAAGTACTATTGTCATGGATAATGCAAGTTATCACACAGTGCAAGTGAATAAGCCACCTACGACACAGACTGTGAAAAACAAAATACAGCAGTGGCTTAGAGAAAACAACATTGAGTTCGAAAGTCATTGTACGAAGGCTGAATTGCTTTGTCTGGTTCAAAAACATAGACCGGATCCAATTTATGAAGCTGATAAGCTATTAGAAGAGCATGGTCATGAGGTACTACGTTTGCCCCCTTACCACTGCGATTTAAATGCCATAGAGCTAATTTGGAGCCTTGTAAAACGAAAAATTGCAAGTAGAAATATAAATTTACCATCAGTTGAAGTAGAAAGAATCATAAGGGAATCCTTTGAGGATGTAACTCGAGATGATTGGAAAAAAATTACCGATCATGTGATTCATATAGAAAATACTTACAAAGAAAGAGATAGAATTACCGATGAAGAAATAGATCGGTTCATCATAAATGTTTGTGACGATAGCAGCAGTGATTCGGATGCATCACTAGAAATAGATTTTTTAGATTCTGATTTTGATTACGATTCATGAAATAAAGCATTTAAAAAACTATCTGTTTATTTTTATTTCTATCTAAAAACTTAAGCTAAATAGCTTTAAACCTCTGTAATTAACGACAGGTTAATTTAATTAAAATAGTACTGAATACAGATGTATTTTATGTAAAACTGATAAAATCTATTTATAATTAGAACACATTCACATAATTTACTTACGGCCGAGTTTTCAATCATCTAATAATTTTCAAATATTTATTAAATATGGTGATTTGGTAGCTTTTGTATAAAAAAAAACATAATTATTTCAAACCACAGTATTTATTCGTCAGACAACTGTTCAACAAAAAAAAATCGATTTCATCATAAGTTATGTTGTTTTATTTTGACAAGTATCAAAACTATTTACTTCCTACTATACTCAGTGATACCACACGTGGATTTTTTAAATTTGCCGCTCTTTTTCAAGATCAACTTTCGTGTGCCAGACTCTATCAACACAACTTTTATGTTTTGTATTGTTATTAATGCAAGCACTCGACGACAATAATTTATTTACGTTAAATACACGATTATGTTTGTTATTGTTAATGCAAACACTATAAAAACTTTGTTCATTGCATCGTTTACAAGTTTCGCGCGTAACGTCTTTAGTACCGCATTTGTAACACGAAATCGGAGTCGGAGTAATCGGAGAATAAGATGACTCACCTTTGAGCGCCAACTTACGGCACTGGTCGCGTTGGTGTCCGAAGCGTTTGCAGAACACGCAGTACGGTCGCCGTTTGGCTGAAGAGGTTGCGTCATCGCATTCGGGCGCCTCGCGGCGTGGTGTGTCGGGAACACGTGCACGTGTCGTGCTCGTGTGTTGCACGTCGTTCAGCGGCGTCGGCGGGGCGGCGCGCGGCACACGCTCGCGTCGTGCTGGTTGCTGAGCCGAGTCCGGTTGAGCGCGCGCACGTATGTTATGGCGCGCATGCTCTTGTGCGGGCTGCGCCGGCTGCGCGCGTTGCGCGGCGGCGTGCGGCGACGGCGGCAACGGAAACGCGGGAAAAACAGTGTCATCGCGTTCGTTCTTGCAGTCTTCGATTAACCTCGACTTTGTTAATAAATCAGTAAAGTTATGAATGTCTTCTCGACGCAATCTCTTTCGAATTTTCCTATGTAATAGGCCGTAAACCATATCAATTTGAACTTTGGTGGTTAAGTCGTTTGTAGGAAGACGTGCTAATAGTGCTCGACTCTTCGCCACGAAGATGTCGGTGCGTTCGTCCGCACCTTGCTCGGCGTTAAACAGCGCCCGATAGATTTTATGTTCGGGGCGGCGATCGCCGTATGCATCTCGTAGGTATTGAACGACGTCTTGAAAAGTCGTAACTTCGGCACGTATACTTTTCCACCAGACGGCTGCGTCGGATGTGAGGAGCATCGACATGCCCTTGATAGCAACATCATCGTCGATGTTGGTGCATTCTTTGTATGCTTCGATGGCATCGATGAATGTGTCCACGTTTTCAGTAGCTGC
The DNA here is from genome assembly GCA_950381575.1 of Plusia festucae. Classification (NCBI taxonomy): domain Eukaryota; kingdom Metazoa; phylum Arthropoda; class Insecta; order Lepidoptera; family Noctuidae; genus Plusia; species Plusia festucae. The sequence goes on from OX494457.1 coordinate 4,559,513, forward strand.
TCCGGAGAATCTGGACGTACATCGTGAGAAGTTGCCTGTTGTCGCTGCCGCCACGCTCGGCGTAGGTACCGGTGACTGGACGGGCGGAGGTGACCTGATGGTCGACAGGCGTTGCAACATACGTTCGCAGACATCAGCGTTGGACTGCTGGACCGTCGCTAGCAATGTGGTGAAGTCGTCACGGGACATCGTAATACTTTGGTTAAGTACTTCATCACGCGAGCTATTTAATGATTGTCGGCGTGTTCTAGGCATGATTAAAGTTCCGTAGACACGTAAAAACTCATACAATCACTAAAAGTACAGTAGTTTGTACACACGCGCACAGATTAACCGTTTTTAACAGAGTTTTGTTAGGCACACGAGGCCCACAGTTGGGACGCCATTTTCGTATGAATAGGTAAGTACGTCGGGACTTGGGGAACCGGAAGAGAAACTCACCACTCACACTGATTTGAATAGTTATTTATTTGTTTATAGAACACGAATTACACTTATGGTGGATTTAAAGACTTAATCCTAATATTATAACACGGTTAAAACTGGGAGAGCGCGCGCGACGGATAGATGATGGCACTTCGTGAGTTCGTGACGACTCGTGGCTCACTGAGACTGACTGAGAGCCAGTGTTGCCAGTATGATATCCTAAAAAAGGACGGTTGGCTTTCTGAAAAGGTACGGTTTTTAACTTCAAGGTACGGTTGGGTCGGGATACTTCTGCAAAAACTAGATCAGTTTTTTTTTCCTTCGAGTTGGCTGTCTGCGACCATAGGTTGGAAAAAAAGCGATAGGGAATCGAACATAAAGACACCTCAATTCAGTATTCAAAGTTCTCGACAGGGCGCGCTGGAGTTGTCTTTTGGAATCATTTTGAATTTGAAAATATTGTTATACTTATACAAGTACTTATATTATTGTTACTTATACAAGTTGTTTGTCAAAAAAATTATGAAAAGAGTGTTTTAGGAACTAAGAAAATTCCATCTAAGTAATTTATGTCCATATTTTAGTGCCAAATGTGACAGAAAGTTGAAGAAAGTATGAGTCTCATTATTTTTTATTAGTTTCTCGACAGACTGTAATCGTAAAATAATTATTTAACTTACCAGGAGTTTATTAATAAATAACCTGCTAATACATGCTTGAAGCTCCAATAGTTTGGATATGTGTCATTCTGTCTGTAGATATGCTTTAATTCATTTCAAAATACTTAATACTTAGCCTGCACCCATGCTCAAGGCAAGTTAATAGTTTTCATTTCAATCTACAAAATTAGTAATATTTCTCTACAGATAAGCATTTATTTATCTCGAAATTATTCGTTTTCATAATTTACAAAAAAGGTAATTTGATGTTGTATTTAGGTGTTAACTTTATCAGCCAAATCCATCACTACTAAATCACATTAATTTGAGTACTTTATCTTCTTATTTAACATCGAAGAGGTGGGTTCAAAATTTTGTATACCACCTTGTTGTTGTATAGATGAACTAGTAGCCATTAATGCAGCAATAGTTTCGGTATTGAGGCGATTCCGATGTTCAGTCTTTATCAGCTTTAGTTTGCTAAATACTCTTTCCACTGAGGCATTAGAAAAAGGCAGAATTAATAGGAATCCAATCAGGATTTTTAAATTTTTGAATTTTTCTGTGCCACCTATGTCCTTTAATTTAAATATTTTTGTCCAAAAATCAGCAGCATTCATTTGAATCGATATACTGTCGTCCACACTTGCCAGATCTAATAAACAGTACTCCCGCCATTCGTTTATTAATGCACTTTTATTCAGAAATGTGGGGGCTAAAAAAGGAAATCTGTTTAAAATTGAAGTTATCATTTGTGGATCAAACGATTTTATAATTTTTGGTTGGACTATTTGGATTATGTCATATATTGGGTCTGTAAATATAAATCTTTGTTTTATTTGTTCTATAACTTCAACATAAAATGCCAAGCAATCTAGTTTGAATCTTTCCAGGTCCTCTCTTCTAACATCATTTTCAACCTCGTTGAGGCTTGAGTTCACAAGATCACCAAGGTACAAATTTTCCAAAGGCAAGTACAACCTTGGGTTTTTATGTTCGATCTCTAGAGGAGGCGTGTTTTTGACGTGATGTAAATCAATGAAGTTACTTGCAATTGTGCGGATGAGCCCTTCTACCGCAGGTTTCAGTTTATGAAGTAATGGCGATTCAGACTGAAAAGTAATATTGAAGTCATTTAGCAGGTGTAGCACATATGCCATGAACTGGAGATAAAATTTTGTAAACTGGTTACGCAAACTGAAAATGATACTTTCAGTTATTCTGGACGGATCTTCCACTATTTCTAGTCTGAAATAGGCTTCCAGTGCAGGATACTGTTCCAGCGTTCGGTCGACACATGCCTTTAAAGAAAGCCACCGAGTTGTTGCCGGCAAAAGAATCTGATGAATTTCTGTTTGGTAGAAGCGTTGCATTTCTGCAAGCCTCTGTTGTCGTTTGTGGCTGCGGCTGAAATGGGAGCCAATGTTCCGTAACATATCTTCTACTGATTTTGGCAGCTTTAGACAAGCTTTAGAGGCAGCCAAATGAATCATATGGCAAGAGCAGCGGACACACACTATGTTAGGAAGTCTTTCTTTCAATTTGGCGAAGACAGAATTATATTCGCCGACCATCACGTTCGTCGTGTCTGAAGAAAATCCCACTAAGTTTTCTAGTGGGATTTTTTTAGTTTCAACGCTCTGTATTAATGCGTTATACAAGTCATCAGCCGTACCTGAAGCCATTTCCAGTAAATCGAAGAATTCTGTTTCTATTTTAAATTCTTTGTTACAATATATCACTGTCATTGCACATTGTTTTTTTGTACCAACATCAGTTGTTTCGTCCATTATTAGGCAAAAGAAATTACCAGGTTGTTTTAAATAATCATGCAAAGTACTTCGAAGACTGGGCCCTAAAATTTGTGTTACAACTGCTGTTGCTTTCGTACGACCCATCTTCATCTTCTGAGCAATTTTCGAATCGGGGCAAATGTCCGCTATTAAGCTAACTAGAGTGTCTGATAAGAGGAATGGTAAATTATTTGTAGCCAGCATTGCAGCAATTTTAATCTCACCTCTTTTTGCTGAGAGATCTTCATCTGATGGTTTTAATGATTCTTTAATATTTGATGTGGATTTAATGGCTTTCATTATTGATTTGTGTTTATCAGTTTCAGAGTGCCGTATCAAGTGCGGCTTGTGGTTGGGTAACGTAGTTTGACAGTATTTGCATTTTGCACTGATTGTGCCTTTAACTGTGTCTGAAACTAGCCACTCTGAGAGTTCTTTAATTTCTAACCATTTCTCGCTAAAAACATATAAATGTTTTTCAGTCTTATCCGATGCTTTTTTAGATTTGGTTGGAATATTTTTTTTATGCTCGTCATTACTTGTTGCTATCTGGATTTCTTCATTTTCGTTACAAGTATCAAGTAAGGCTTGTGGTTTTTTTTTGTTAGATGGATTTGGTTTGTCTAGCAGACTGAAGTCGTCGGAAGGATTTGATTCTTGTGGCTGGGTAGGTTTTGTTAGTGCGTCAGTACATGAAGGGCCAGGGATACGAGGACTTAAACATTTCTTCTTAGTTGAATGACCAGGTATAGTAGGCTGGTTACTATTTTGAGAGCTATTATTATCAGGAGGGCTACGTTTTCGCTTCGTTATAAATCTGTCCATTTCCCGACACCTGCGTTTAGACAAAAAAACATGCCATCCATCACACACAGCTCCATGCAAAGGTACGGATATATAGTTTAGTTTAAAAGGGAAGGTAAGTTTGCGTAATTCACTAAATAGAAACAATATAAATATATATGCTATATAAGCATGTGACGGGTGGCGTCATCTGTTCATGAAAGTTTCTAGTCCAAGTAACAATTTAAATAACTTAGATTTTCAATTGTCTTCATTTCTATCTGATACATTGTATTCTGAGCATTCCGCAAACTGTTACTTTGACCGTTAACGGAGTATATACGTACACCATAATAAAATATTAACAATTTTCTTATTAAAAATGTAGAAAAGAAAGTTATGAAACAAAAAATATTAAAATAAAGTTTAATTTCGTATTATTTAATATAATAAGTTCAAATATTAGAATCACATACATGCATACAATTGGCTACTTGACAGCCTTCGAAAAAATATTTAAAAACTTACGTACGTTTATAATAAACCTATTACAATCATGCTTTTACGAAGAAAAGTGTTATTTAATAGCAAAAAAAAGTATTTATTAATTTAAAATTCGCGCGAATACAATTAGCGATAAAAAGGCATCTTTTCAGTCAAAAATCTATTTTGCAAAAATAAAATATTCAAAATATATTGTGCTCCTATTGTGTAATTATTATTTGGTTACAAGCTATCATATTTAACATACTTTATGTTTCATCGTTACAACTGTCAAATACCCAAATACTTGAATGAATTTATGTGATATACGTAAATGCTCCGGAATTATCCAAATTCGGTTGTTATTTCACAAGATGGCAACCCCAACAAAACATTAAAAAACAGGACGTACATTTTTCAAAATCAAACTTATCTGTTTCGTTTTGACGCTAGTGGTGATTATTAATTTTAAATAATTTATTTAGATATCAAACTTTCAAGGCGATTAAATAAAGTTCTACCTTTGACCATCAGATCGGAACAGATAATTTGTAAAATTTTAAGTTGTTAGTCAATATCTCTATTAATGAATAAAAGGCAATAAACCACACCTTGGCAGTGGTGATAAGAAAAGAAATAAGATAATAGCATTGTCATTTAATCATACAACTTTGCCTTCTTGCAGTGCAAACAAAAAACATGAAAAATGCAAACTATCATCAACATCAACTTACCTTGACTTAACTTTTCTTCCGTCTCGAGATTCTTAGTGTTTCCTCAATTTGAGGATAAGGTTTATAGTAAACCACGGGACTAAACTTAGACTAAACTAAATAGGGACTTATTTGGTCAGAGAGTTTGTTATTTAATAAAAAAAAACTTCAAAACGAGTAACAGTCAAACCAACCGAACCAAAACGAAAAGATTTGTTTGTAAACAGCCCCCTCACTTATCATGTAAGCCGATAGACCATAAAAAGACGAGATCAAATTATCTCTATCCCTATCGCACTTTTTAAAAGTACATATTTGTGAGAACGAGATATCTTTAGTTAGATCTCGGTTCCAGACTGACTATAGTCATCGGTCCCGCAGACTATATTCTGTTTGTTCTGTTTTTTTTTTTTAATTCATCGTTGTTGAGGACGAAAGCCAAGGAATGTAATCTAAACAGCCAAGTCTTATTTGGTTGGAAGAAATAGGTTTTTGAACGCAAATTCAGAATGTTGAGAAAAACAGAAGGCGATTTTTTTTTTTTTACCCTTTGTAGTTTGTAAATCACTAATATAGAAAAGGTACGAAAAAAGTACGGTCTACACTGAGGTACGGTTGTGGTACGGTTGTGTGATGAATAGTACGGAAAACCGTACTTTTTGGTACGGTCTGGCAACGCTGCTGAGAGCGCGCGCGACGCGGGAATACCATCGGCGCGTGAGGCCGTTATTCGCCGTCCCTCTCTAACCCATATGTGCATCCTTGATACCGGGCCGGGACGCGAGCCAATCGGCGCGGGCGTTCGAGAACTTTCGGAGGCTTGGCGACAGTATGTAAAATGTACTCTGTGCGTACGACCGCGAAATTGGTCCAGCCGTTCACGCGTGATGCCGTGACCAAGAGAAATAGGGATTCATTTTTATATATATAAAGATGACTTTTGGTTCTATTGTTCTAAATTTAGCATTCGATCATCAAGGAATTTTGAGTTCAGCGCCATCTGTACGAAATAAAATGAACGTAAGAAAGTGCTGTAGTGCTACGTCGCTTTAATATTCTGTTACATAACAATAGATAGCGCTCATTTGAAAATAAAATTTCACTCGTTAAGAAAGGAAAAAATTTAAGTCTTATTCGATATTATAATAAGTATTAAATATATTATAATTATTATATTCGAATAGCATTCTCGTCTGCTATGATTTTTATTATAGCTAGATAATTTATGATCAAGGTATTTTTTTAGGTTTAGTTGTCTTTGATAGTAAATTTATAATAATAATAATATTCGTTTATTTCAGGCAATTAACCCATATTAGTGTAGATACATATAACATATAACTTATCAGACAAACAAACTTAAATCTTAAAATTTCATTTATTATTATTACGTACGTATCTACTAAACTATTACAATAAAGAACAATAGTAATTATAGGTATAACAATAGACGATATGTACTTCATAAAAGTTAATTTATATCAACCATTTCTAGAAGCCAACAGTCAGAAATTGAACTATAATAAGTCTGTATAGCAGTGAAATTAGTCCGATCCCTCAACTTGAATTTTACACTCATTTCTCATCTAGGACAAAATTGTAGACGGTAAATGTAGTTAGTCTATTCAACAAGAGACGGCGCACCTTTATCGAATTTAAAAACCATGAAATCAAATAAAACTTTAAAGGGTTACTACTTCATAATTCCAGTAAAACATAAAACAGGTTAACCATAGTAGAATTAATTTATTAATTATCAATACAATTAATTATTGTCTATGAGAATATGTGTCTATGAGAATGTCCAAGACAATAATCAAATATTTTTTTCTTCAGGTTAAATCGGTCAGCTGTTTAAGTTAAGCAATCAAGCAGCAGTATATCATCATAAAATTAAAAAGCCTTTTCTCAAGCTATGTTGGGGTCGGCTTCCAGTCTTACTGGATTTGCATGCAGTAATTTATGAACACAAAAATACTCAGTTTTCATTATAGTGACATGATTTTACCTAGACACCAGAGGCGAAAAGCTTTATATTAGAAATAAATTATATATACCAAACAAATTGTTATACTTTTACGTGTTTCAAATCAATTGTATCATTCATTAACGCCATTCAAACCACTAGCGGCTAATAGATGCACTAAAGATTATACTACTAAGCACCAGATGGCGTAAAATTAATGTTGCCATTGATAAAAATACAATCTAAAAGAAAAACCAGTCTTCTTTCGAAATTTATAATCAGGATGCCGAATGTTATTCTTGTCTCGGCAATTAAGAATTGTTGTTGTCATCTAGATAATTAAGACAAGTTTTTTTTGTAGGTTTGGGACTCATTGGTATTTATGAAAACAGAATAGACCGAATGACATTTTTCAATCCTATAAATCAATATGTCCAGTAGCGCCAATTTGTAACCAAGCGGCGAATAGGTAGATACTCTACAATATAAGAGTACAGATACACAATAAGGGCAATATCATTATTTTTTTTTTGTTTTTTAGAAACGTTTGTATCCTATATACATGCTTCTCATTGATTATTAGCATGCTTCCTTGCTAGTTTCGAGCATTTTTTTTTTCCTTTATTTTGGCATCAATCAGTTATGTACAAGAATTTTACTTAAGATAGTGGTTCATTACAATAGACCTTACGAAAATCTATTACAGTAATAACAAAACAAATTAAGTTCTTATTTTGAAAGGACGCGCTTTAAAAATTCAAAGTTACAATTTATCTAAAGCTAGGTGACATGCATTCAAAATTACAGCTTAGAGTGTTCATTAAATCTAAGTGTACAGGTTAAATCAAACTAAGCTACAGAACACAAAAATATCAATTGGTGTTAATATTTCTATGCTTCAGCTGCAATTTTAAGACTACTGAGAGTATTATTAATTTTGTATCTACCGTAATAATTGTACTATATGATGCTTGAAATTTAAAATAAATGATATTTCCAATCAGCATGCTTGTTTACTAGCATGTGTATCTATACTCTTATATTGTAGTGAATCTAGCTATTCGCCACTTGGTTATAAATTTGCGCTACTGGACATATTGATTGAATGAATTGAAAAATATCATTCGGTCTATTCAGTTATGCGCATTTTCAATTTAAATATTTTAACCACAACGGACATATCCACTTCCACTTGCCAGTTGCCTGCCTTCGACGCATACGTGGATTCGGCTGCTTTTACTTAAATTATCAGAACTAGTAAAAACATCATGTACTCGACGTGGCGAAGTGAGATAAAAGGAAAAGCAGATCTAGTTGCAAGGTAAAAAACCTCCGGTATTTTTCTTCTTCAATTAATTTTGGTGAAAATTTATAAGTCTTGTACGAATTTAGATTGTGATTTTTGGTGACTACCTAAGTTTTAATTTCACGTGTCAGTATGGCTCTGCAAAATAATGCTCGTATTACCTTTAGAGAAAATTTAGTACTTACTTAATTTATCTTGGGTGCCAAATGTCTACGATAGTTTTTCTAATTAAAATTCTGATGATGATTAGGTCCTAGTCGTACAGAAACATGAGGTTTTAAATATTTTTTCTATAAGTTCTCAATTGCTTTAGTGAATTATCATAATAGAAAAAAATGTGCTATGTTGTAGACTTATCTGAAATAAATAATTATGTATGTGTCTCAGTGTATGTATGCTACACTACTGCAACCTCATCTATCGCTTTCCTGTCCATTGCATCCAAAATCGCATGGAAAACATTGCTAGAACTATAACATACCATACAATTTTATCCTGAAATGTTGTTACTACTTGAAAATGTTATATATTATACCTATTGTGTCTTAAATCTTTTAGGAATATGTACTTAAGGAAGATCTTTTTCTTATTTCAGATGTAAACGATGAATTACTTCTTGTGATTAAGGATGTGTTCGCAGTACTAACAAGCTAGAGTTATGTTTTTCAAATAACTTGAAAATTCAACAAAAATGTCTCTGGCTATGGTTTTATTCAGATGTCTTGATTGTTTTTAAAAGCTGTCTTTTTTCAAAAGAAAATGTTTTATATTATGGTCATCAACATTGCTTCGTTGCAGTCATATTTGAATATTATTGGATTGTAAAGTCACAAAAGTATGGTTTCATTCTAAAAAAATATTTACTTCGTATTGTTACTTGTTCTATTTGTTGGTTTTTTTCTGTTTGTCTGGGAGGTACCACTGTCTCTAGTAGAACCATAAACAATGGTGGAGAGATTATGTACTAGTGGTTTAAGCTAATATCTCGTGCCTGGTGGAGAAGAATTTTGAGGTTTCTTTGGTTAGATGTGTTGGTTGGTTGGTTTTAATGGGCTGTTTCTGCACTAAGCCCTTTGATTCAGCCATTGTGCAGTAAAAAGCTATTGTTCTGGTGTTGTTTGTTTATAAACATTGTTTTAAAAAAAAATTAGATACCTACAACCGTGTTTATAATTCTTGTTTTTTATTCATCATCTTTTCATTTTGGTGTTTGTTCAAAATTCACACAATGTTGAGAAATGCAAAATTATTATTTCATCATCATTATTACTAAGGGTAAAACTTTCCTTTATGGGCCGTCGAGTTAAGGGTCGGGAGGGGGGGGGAGGGGGTAGGGGGGGAGAGGGGCTACCCCCTGTACCATTCCCGCACCGCGGAACCCCATAATTATGGAGATATCCATGGTTAAAGTTTTGAGGTTAGGTTAGGTTAAAACACTAATTTACGTCAATTTGAACTCTAATTTCCAACCTAACAAATAAAAAATAATTTAAATTAATAATTACTTCTGGGTGGTCATAAAAAAAATAACCACGAAGGAGGTGGTGGGGTCTGTGTTCGCTCGCTTCGCTCGCTCACTAGACCCCGCCACCTCCTTCTAACCTAAACCAACCGAGTCGGGGTGCGCGAAAATTCCGAGCTCGCTTCGCTCGCTCTTGGACTGACTAGCCTAATCGTAGGAGGTGGTGGGGTCTGTTCGCTCGCTTCGCTCGCTCACTAGACCCCGCTACCTCCTGGGTGCCCTAAAGTTCCGAGCTCGCTTCGCTCGCTCTTGGACGAATGTCACAACAAAAGCTTCACGTTCCGTTCCACAGTGTAAAAAATATTCGTTATTTTTATGTAAAAAAAAACAATGTAATTGCATAGTAAAGCGCGTTTTTAAGTGCACATTAATTACGTATCAAATTTACATATTTTTTTTAAATTGAATTTTAATTTACTACTTGTAAATATAATTATATTAAAAGACATAATAAGATAAAATTGAATGAAACGCATCTCCACCGTCAACGGAACGTAAAATGTCAAATTTGACATCTACCATGACATTAAATCTAACTAAATTGCATGATAATTTGGAAACTTTAAAAAATTATATCTCGTAAACCGTGAGTAATCGCAATATAAAACTTTGTAAAAAGCCTTCTGATTATGAGAGCTATCTACAAAAAAAAAATGAACCTCCAACTCGACGGCCCATAAAGGAAAGTTTATCCTTACTAAGTGTGCAAGAACAGTTACCTATTTTAAATTTAAAACAAAGCTAAGTTTATCTACAAATCTGTATTACATGGTCTGTTAATTTATAGTAACTTTGCAATATTTTTTCAAAAGCTACAAAACAAAAATGCGTATTAAGACGGAAATTATAATAATAATATTTTGGGACAATCTCACTTACGGTCATCTGATCCCAAACTAAGCAGAGCCAGATGGTAACCAGACAACTGATAAACATACTTATATATTTCTAAAAATATGTACATAATATTAATAAATAACACCCAGACACAACAAATGATCGTGCTCATCACTCAAAGATTTGTCCTGGGTGGGAATCGAACCCACGACCTCCGGCTTAGCAGTCAGGGTCATTAACCACTAGACCAACAGGCCTGTCAAGTCTTAGTCTTTGTTTCAATTTGGCTACAATATCATGGGTAGGTCTCAAAAATATTCTTTGATGACCTATTAAATCAAACCTGCCACATCCACTTTCACTGGACAGTAGGTACCTACATAGTAGTACTGTTTTTTTTATTTGTTTATTTTGCATTTGAGGCATATAAAATCAAAGCTGGCAATCTTCATCTTGTCTAATTATTAAAAAAATAAAAAAAAAGTTGTAAAAAAGGTTATTTGAGTTGCTAAATTTCAAACGTTTCTCCTTGATAAGTTATATTGCCTAAATGGATTAATTGCATTTATCAAAGACTAAAGTTAACCATATATATTTTGGTTTCCCATATAATATGTATTGCAATGTTAAACTTCTAATAAAATAATGCGCACAGTTATAAACTAAATAGTATTTTAAAATATTGGAATAACATTTGGATATGACCCAGTTAGATTTGTGTAAAGGATTAAAGGCGCGTTTCCATTATGCAAGTGATTTGCATACTAGTTGCAAGTTGCATGCAAATTGTATAGTGGAAACAACAACTTGCAAACAAGTTGCAACTTGTATGCAATTAGGTTTAAACTTGTACGCACAATAATCAAGTCGGCACATTTGCACGCAAGTTGCAAGCGCATGCGGTCGTGCATAGAGGATTACTTTGTTTATGACTTTATTACTTTGTAAAAATGAAGAACTAACTTGTATACCACTAAAATCTTGTATGCAAGCTGCAAGTTGAACAAAATCGTGTTTCCAATTCAAATCACTTGCACACAAGTCTGACGTCATACATGTATGCAAACACTTGCATAATGGAAACGCGCCTTTAGCTACTTTTATTTACGTCATGGTGGAGATGACTGAATTTGAATTGACATTGCAGCTATGAAGTATTTTAGGGTTGTCGCAAATTAAAGGCAGGAGTATTAACTAAAATAACTTGTAATTAAAAATAAAAAAGAAACAAAGAAGATAGTTTCAATTTTTACAAATTCAGACAAAATCTTAAACTTCTTCCATGTTACAGTCATAGATCTCCTCATCCTGCATTATGTTTATTTGGTCTGTCATATTTAATATTCTTCAAACGAAGAATCGAAAATCAAAAATTTTCTCGGCATACGGGACTATTCGACCACGAATAGTCCCGTATGCCGAGAAAATTTTTATTATACACACTACTTTCTTACAGTGCAAAACTGGTGTTTTGCACTGTAAGAAAGTAGTGTAATTTATTGTTTTCTGAGGTTTACGCGAATATTAGACATTGAAATAAAACTACTTTATAACGGATTCTATCGCGGTTTATTTTGATTTTAGTACCCGACGTTTCGACGCCTTTGCAGGTGTCATGGTCACGGGCAGACTGAGGCGGTATTTGTCTTGACAGGGGTGTTGCTCGTTCTACCTTCATTTATTTTTATTAATTATTTGTGTTCCGACCTACGCGTAGGTCGTATTGCGTAGGTCGGAACACACGTAGTGTGTAATTTTTATAAATAAAAGGCAAATATCTGTTGAAGAATAATCAATTTAATTAAGGTAAACAAATCTTATATAGTTATTCTTAAAATATCCTAGTGGTTTGTTAAACGCGCAAAATATCTCAGACAGCCAAAAGGAAACAACTTACAAAATTTGTGTTCAATATGTCTGTCACTGTCTAACAAACAATGCGCTCGCACACTATAAAAGCTACCGCGCCCGTGCACTAGTAGTGCACTAGTAGGACTATATTTTTTAAAACATCGGATTTTCGATATATCGAAAAAAAATATCGATATTACGATATATCGGTTTAATTAAAAAAAAAACCCGTAAGTCAGCTCAAAAATGATTACACAGTTTATAGGCCAGTTTATAGGTTATAGTTGTAATTATTTTTACGTTATAGTTCTTAGTAATTATTTTTAAAATTTAAATAAGACAATTGAAGGGGTAAGTAGACAAAGATGTTAAGTAACAAAAAAATCAAATTGAGATATGAGCATAATAATCCTGTCCTTGGATTTTTATTTGCCATAGTTTTACCATTCCTTGTAACATATTCTTTGCCTTCCTGCCTTAAAATACTATTCCTATTTTGTTTCCACTCGGGTTCATTTCTTGTTCTTTTCTTAGATAAATTTTCTTTCAACTGAAAAATCTTCCTTTTCTTTGGTTGCAAAATATTGTTGGCCACTTGAGCTTCACCCTGGATTTCATTTTCCGAAATTGTATCAGTTGATGAGGATGAAGGTACATATTCATTATTAGAACTGGCAGGGCTGAATGGTTCTTCTGGTGCTAAAATGAAATGTATGTGTAAATATCTCCTACTCAGTAAATCATACATAAATCACAATAAAATAATTAATAATTATTAGTCATCAATAATTTCGTCGTCGGATTGTTCAGTAGAACTGCTGTAATTATTAAAAAATGTGCGCAAAGTTGTAGAAGAAGCTGTAGATGTAGATGCTGTATCTGTGCGTACAGGAGATTTTAAAAGGCGTTTTACTTTTTTACTCATTGGCATAACCCAAGATTCATCTGAATCAGTACCACTAAAATCAATTTCTGGGCTTGAACTACAATACGTTGTATCTGAATTTGGGTACGGTACTAAGACTGGTTGATTTTTGACGAATCTGTCTTCTTTGTTCATGGCGATATTCGTAATGCTGAAAAGAAAATTACTATATCATGCTAATGCGCAAAAGCAAAGATGAGTAAGTAATAACCAAATGAAAAACTTTTCAAGTTGCTAAAATCATGCTAGATTAGGATTTAAATAGAGCATAGAGCAGAGGATTGCAGACTGCACCTAACAAAATTATTTTGATCCCATTCTAAAGCAATATGAAGGTATAAACTCGGTTAATGAAACATAAACCCTCAAATAACACACGTCAAATTCATATTACTGCAACCTTTACCACCTCTTTAATAAAACAAAATATTTATCGTAATAATTGTTCAGGATCGCCCAAACGCCGTCGTTAAATAAAACACGGAAGGTTATGATGAACGTATAAAACGGTGGTGAGGAAATCTTGTCGGAGCTTTTGCCACTTATTCTTGTGAGGGAGATGTTACCTCGTCGGCTGCTGAGATCGAACTTGTTTGTCGAGATTTTTTTTTTTTTTGTTAAGGACTGCCGCAGTTAGACTTCACCGCACTAAGTTGGCGAGACTATAAAAACGCCTCCAGCCAGGAGCAAATTAAAGAATTTGCACTAGCAACGACAGCTAAGGGCGCCCCCTGCGGGACTCGGACCTCGACTTAGATCGTTGCTAGCAATCGAAAAAATAACAAAAAGCAAGGAATAGCTGGATCAATGATTTGATTATTTAGGTACTTTTATAAACTAGTTTGACCGGCTCTCGGACCGGTATTCGCTAGGGATGGGAGGGCAACGTTACGTTACTTATATTATTATCTACTCGCGACGGGCTTCGCCGAGGACGGCGAGGACGGACACGATAGTGTCGGCGGTTGTGTGTAGTGGTGCTAGTTTGGGGGCTGAAGGCCTCCTGAAGGAGCGTAATGCTATCATCGGGATATGTTAGAGCGTGCCTTGGGCGCCTAGTGCGCGAAAGGACGGAGGGTCTGTATCGGGACACGGCCACGATGAGGGGGTTCCTATGCGATTCGGCGGAATCGAAGAATCTAACGGACGCGCGTTTCATAAACTGCTTGATGGTCGGTTTGAGGTCGCAGTGAAGCTGCGAATTACGCACGAACCATGGGGCTCCCGTGGCCCTGCGTAAGAAGCGATTGTGGAGGGCTTGCATCCTACGGAGTCGACAGTCGGGCAGGTGTGCGAACACGACACTGCCATAAGTCATAATAGGCCTCACGCACATTGTGTAAATTCTTAGCTTACAAGTACAACACTGATATTTACTGCTTCAAATGTATTAGAGTCTATTCTAGCAGCAGTTTCTATCACTGAATTTAAAGTATTATTTTTAACTATTAAATTATTATTATATTATAATTAAATTTATTATTATTAAATTATTATATTATAATTAATATATTATAATTAAATTATTATTAACTCCAACATCCAATGGCTGTAGGCGGTGTGTACAATGAGGCGGAAAAGACAACATTAAAATGGAGTTAGATTCTGCTTTTTCCACAACATTGATATCAATATGAGACTGATGATTATCCAGCAATAGCAAAATCGGATCTGAAGGAGTTGGTTTGGTATGTTTGATAAAGTGGTCCATGTATGTGAGAAAATCCGTAGGCGTCATCCATCCTGAACTGTTTCCGGCGCCGATAGATTCTGGTGGGCCGCCTTTAATGAACAGATCTTTGTATTTAAGCCTTGGGAAAATAAACATGGGAGGAACTGCATGACCTAATGCATTAACTGCCAGTTCAACAGTAACTAATGTTCCTCGTTCAGCTGATACTATAGCTCCAACTTGCTTAATTCCTTTCTTGGCAATGATTTTTCTGGGCTTAAGTACGGTCGTAACGCCCGTTTCATCCAAGTTATATATTCGTGAAGGAGGAAATTTATATATATCCAACACTGCTCAGCTTTGTAAAAAAATCACTTTCATTGTGTTTGTTAAAAGATGTCGCTCTGCTAGCACTTGTAGCCTCCGGTGCTCTTATTGATAGATGAGGATTTCTTTTTAAAAACCCAGTCAGCCAGTCGGGACCAGCTTTTTTATTTTCGTGCCAAGATGGTGGAATATTGGAAGCATTGAATTTTATTGCACATTCGTATGCTAACTTTTTGACATCTTCATTTAAGAACTTTTCAGCAAATATTCTGCCAACTTATCTTCTTGTTCTTCAGTAAAGACTAATCTTACTTTTTTGTAACCAATCGCGATATTTTCTAATCCAGATCTTCGTTTTTTGACAAATCTGTATAGTGTCATATGGCATATTTCTAATTCTCTGGCAACAGTTTTAATTTTCCTACCATCGTTGATGACTGCATCTGCTGCTTTTTGCATCAACTCTTGTGACACAGAACCTCGTGTTGATTTTCGGGTGTAAGTCCGCATGCTGCAAAAGAAAAAAATAATAATATTTATATTCCATGGTTGGTACAAATTGATTGGGGCAAGTTGTTCCGAGGTAACAACATGCCCCCGAAAAACGGAACATCTAGCCCCAATCACATGTGTTGAACAAAAAGTAAAATATTGGTTAGGTTTCGTAACTTACGTGATTTACACAAAGTTTACTGAAACAGTAGATAAATTTTTACATTAAAACACTAAACTACTAAAAGCTAATCGTTAATATTCGTAAGATTGACCAAAAATACAAAATACGAAAATATTTACTTACGTGATCCAGCGACGCACGTGCTACCGTTCCGTTGTTCCGGGTGTCACTGGCTTGTTCAAGACGGCTGCCGTCGCCGCCGTCGGTGCGCTGTGGCGTTCCGTTTCATGGTATATTTATTCGATATTTTTATTTCTTCGCGTCGCGGAGTTATTTCAATCGGAACAACTTACCTCGGTAACTTTTAGCCCCGCTCTCCCCTACAATATAAACATGTTTTTTTAGAGGTTACTCTGGAAAGAGCGACATATAATTGGCCATGTGAAAAACACTCGCCGCTCAAATCTAAGCCTGTAACATTGAAAGTTTGACCCTGCGATTTATTAATGGTCATTGCAAAAGATATCTTTACCGGAAATTGTAGGCGTTTAGGCGAGAGGAGGACGCGATAACGCTTGGAAAACGTTGAGCGTACTTGCTCACTAACGAGGGATCAGAGGCGGCGGCTATGAGGAAGCTCGAAAGCTCCTCCATACTCACCTGACCTCCTTTTAAAAAGGGGTTCAAGGCACGCTCTAGCATGGCTACGGGAGTAGACATGTTGAAAAACTACCTAGCGGATTCGTTGCGCGTCACGAAACCGGGAGAAGAATCCGCAAGAAACTCCCGGCAATCGTGTCCTAACGGGCCTAACGACCTAACTACAACCCCAGGTGGGACTAACCCGGGGGTGTGTAAAATGTAGTCTCCCTGCCGGGTGAAGGCAGAGAGGTGAGGCCTATTGGTGTGCCCTAAGCTTGTAAGACTCGCTGCCAGTCTTATTGTGCAAGCGAGTTCCCTAACTGCGTGGGTACCGAGAGTGACAAGCCGAGGCTGCCACCCAAACAGTAACCACGAATAGGAATGAGGCGATACTCGGGGTTGACTAGGAGATCCCCCAAGGCCAACTGATCCGAGCCCGTCCAACTGACTGCCCTGTCCTGAAGGGACGGGGCGGGTGTGTGGGGCAACACCCACTCGGCTTCGTTGGCACCGTAAGGTAGCCACCGAGTACCACAATTACAATTTAATGTAACCGTGGATTTGCAACGACGTCTCTGAACAGAAGAATGCGACAAAACACCGATCGCCGTCTTAAGAAAGACGTGTTCGGCTGCCGACTTCGGTGAGGCGAACACCAATGTCCTAAAAAGGACAAGATGTGTGCCGAGAGTGTATCCGCGTCCGTTTACGCGGCGTATGCGTATCTATAAATAGACACGACACGCCGCGCAAAACAAAACGTAGAAATCGAAAAATACGATAAGTGCAATTACGAGCGGGGCAACAAGCGCAAGCACCAGCGACCGCACGCAACGACAGCTCAACGTGGTATGTTGTTTGTCGAGAAAACATCCCCCTCTTTTATAGAAGGGCTTAACGGCTGGCCAGCGGACCACTTCCTCATCCCCGCTTCACTTTATTTGTTATATCATCCCATACAAAAGTCGTGAGCTGGCGCGTCATTTAGTATCAAAGTTTACATATTTACCTAATTAAAATCGTCTACCCCATGTCGCTGCGATGTCCCGTCACGCAATGGCGTGAGGACTACGGGTCAGCCCACCGCCCCCCAAGGGGTGTGGGGAGTCAGCGTCGGGGCATATACCCCCTGGCTGAGGCCGATCGGCTCAGTCCGCAACATGCGGACCGGTCATTGGGTTGGGGGCCAGGCCCCCTTTGCCGTACCGCGGTACGGGGTGTGTAGCGCGTGTGCGCTCAAAGCGTGCGGGGCGGGTGAACGCTAAGCCTACCCATATTGTGTTGGTGAGGTGTGCCGTTAGGAGCGCCCGAAGTGCTTCACGCCGCGTCTCTGTGGCCTACGTCTTCTTGACTGTAGGCGTCCCTAGCGCGGGAGGGTAGGCCCGTCGACTGTTGGGCCGTTTGTGCCGGTCGTGGCCATGTGTTGACAGCGGAACTATAACAATCTTTGTTTATATCCACTGTCCGGCCCCTTCGCGCACGATGGTCGTGAACGTTGGCAGGCGCGCCAGCCTCTGTGGCGTACGCTCTGCGCGGTATCCCGAGAAGTTGTCGAATAAATGCCACCGGCGCGAGATTCGTCGGCCAGTGGGCGGGGCTTGACCATCTTGTTAGCCTTCTCGGCTAAGTTAGAATTAGAATTTTATTGTGTAGGTAGGTCTATTTTTTCTTCGGGTTCACCTACCCGCGCTTTTCTCGCGCCTTGTTTGCCCCGCCGGGAATGTTTACCACGTCCCCCCTGTTGGTTGCGGGAGCTGCATCGCGAACTGAGGGCCCGTTTGCCGCCGCCATCAGTGTTGCGGATGCTGGTTCCTCCGTTTGATCGGTGGGCTGCCTCTCGGTGACCGTGCGTGGTCGGCGTACTGTGCCCGTGATGGCGACGGTGCCCGCGTGTTTGTTGCGGGCTTCCTTCTTTAGTACCGGGCACTTGTAGCTGTTCGCGGGGTGGTCGCCCCCGCAGTTTGCGCACGTAGGGGGCTCTTCTATAGGCCTCGGGCACTCGTATGCCCGGTGGCAGGCGATGGCAGTGTACCGACTAGTGTCTAAATTGTTGGCACTTGTGGCACTGCGCGGGCCCTCTCTTGCCGCGCCATGCGTCTATTTTCACGCCCGGCATTCACAGGAGCTCCGTGATTTGATAAATGCCGGGGGTGAGGTTGGGGGTCTTCTTGAGCGCGGCGTGGAAAATACAGCCGGGACGTCCCTGTCGTGCCTTAATGTGGCGTACGAATTCCGGCTCGTATCCTAGCGAACGCAGCTCTTCCTTTATGTCCTCCGGGGAAGTGTCCACAGGCAACCCCCTTATGGCTACCTTTAGGCTCTTCTCTGCCGGTAGGGAATAGCAAAACCATGCTATGGGTTCTTCTTTTTCGAGCGCGTACAAATAGCTCTGTACGGCTCGGTATTCATCGTCCGACTGAGGGGTGAATCGAACCCCCTGCCCGTACGGACGCGCGTTGGGCGCACGGCCTAATCGGTCGCGCAGCGCTTTGAAGTGTCTGGCCCACTGTGGCAGTTTCTCTACCAAAATGGGTGGAAAACGAGGCCGCCTGACCTTCCCCGGGGCTTGCGCGGCATCACCAGAGGAGTTGGTTGTGCGCGGGTTATTAACACTAACATCACTGCTTACAATAATATGGCGTACGAATTCCGGTAGCGAACGCAGCTCCTCCTTTATGTCCTCCGGGGAAGTGTCCACAGGCAACCCCCTTATGGCTACCTTTAGGCTCTTCTCTGCCGGTAGGGAATAGCAAAACCATGCAATGGGTTCTTCTTTTTCGAGCGCGTACAAATAGCTCTGTACGGCTCGGTATTCATCGTCCGACTGAGGGGTGAATCGAACCCCCTGCCCGTACGGACGCGCGTTGGGCGCACGGCCTAATCGGTCGCGCAGCGCTTTATAGTGTCTAGCCCACTGTGGCAGTTTCTCTACCACAATGGGTGGAAAACGAGGCCGCCTGGCCTTCCCCGGGACTTGCGCGGCATCACCAGAGGAGTTGGTTGTGCGCGGGTTATTAACACTAACATTACTATTATTTACAATAATATTAGCGGGGGCTGCCTTACCTGCATTTGTGAAGTGGGTGGCGAAGTGCTCCTCGCGGCTTCCGCGAAGGTGGTGGGCAGGGGGGCAGGTGCGTCGTTGTCGCTCTGTACGCGGACACGACGCTGTGGACGGGGCGCAGAGATGCAGGGGCCCTTCGCCTCCTCGGCATCATCCTCGTCGGGACTGCGTTGGCGTCTCTGCGCGGCTCTGCTGGACGTCAAGTCAAACTAAAGGACCTACCCCCCCCGCTTCATTACTATAAATACTGCGGGTGGCCCCGCCCCCTCGCTCAGTTGCGTTCGGACATCGCAGCGATAAGATTTTCACATGAGATTACACTTATTTAGTACAGACTATGCCCTATTCTTAATTATAAACAACAAAACAATATACATAATAATATAACAATTTACATAAAAACAATTAGAAATTTACGATAAAATTAACAATATACTAGAACAAATCACAAACCTATTTATACACGACAATATGTCTTCAAACTAAAACATTATGCACAAAATAATGTAAACATTAAACTAATAAGACACTAAAACATAAACTATAATATAAAAACATAGAAGTTAAATCGTAATTGTTAATCTTATCACATATGAACATAATTTAAACAAGTTAATGTTGTTATTTACTTACTATTAGCCATAGGTTATATACTTCGTTACGCTTGTCTCGTACACAATCATTTTTCTTTGTCGGTTGTTTCCAGAGTCGTGCACAATAATATTGATTATACCTACATGTACGTAATGCACTAAGTATTAATATCACACTGAAATGATAACTGTTTAGGTTAAAGAAAAGTTCGCATCGAGGCTCTGTGAATCGTAATTTCAAACAAGTTTAAACTTGCAACGACCACGAGTTGGCGTTTAGTTGTTAAACAAATTGCAAATGTGAAATGGTTAAATGTTAATATGGTATAAAAAATACCATAAAGAAATATAAAAAACGTACTTCATTCAAATATCAACAATATCATGCAAAAGTAAACTATAAAAACTAAGTATTTTCCACAAATTGCTAATTAGGAATTAGTGTAACTGCGATTATAACTAAACGCGTCACAAGTTCTGAACTAATAAACATATAACTATGTTGTATCGTAAGTGACAAACGTTACTTACGATAAGTCGGTTACGATAATTCAGATTGTTTGTTGATATGAAAGTTTTACTTTTGTCGTTTGCGATAGAAGTTATTTTTAGTTATAATGGTTAAGTTTAAGCAATTATGAATCTAAGAATTTTTACATTAGAACCTAAATTACTTCAGCAATACGTTACAGTGAAAAAGTAAAATACCTACATTTTGTCGCTTACGATGTTCTTCCATATCAGGCTCGAATATGTAGGTACGTTCTGAACAAACTATTTATACAAAGTAACAAACTTAAAACTAAACCTAATAAAAATGTAAACCTATTCACTATAAAACTAACTACCTAAACTAACTAAACTTTAAAACATTCACTTAAATAAAATAAATAAAAAATAAAAAGCCTTTTATTTCTTGCTTTCCTTAACAAAATTCAATTAACATTGTGCATGCAAAATTATTCAGAATAAAAAGAAACAGTAAAATTAATGTAATTAAATACTAGTTATTTTTTTTTTTCATCGAGAGGGTTCTTGCTAACGATATTATTTCTTAAAATAAAATAGATTAAACTATACTATGATCTATACTATAATAATTATTTGATAAAAAAAAACATTCACTTATTTATACACAATTGTTTTACTTGTCTCGCACGATTTCTGTTTTGGCCCCCGCAGCAGTCGCTCCAAAGAACTAAATTCTGTACGCCATCCCTAAGATCGTTTTTAATAAAATTAATGAGGCACGAGCCAACTTCTTGGGCTCCTCGTCCGGTTTCCCCTTCAACCCTGATGTTACATCGTCCTTGATCGTTAGAGCCAACGTGGATCCCAGCGTTATAAACCCATAACTGACGTTTATAAAATACTATGTTAGTAGGTATTCGGGGCAAAGGTAGAGTTTTTTGTGAGATCATAGGTAAGACATTCAAATCTGGGATCTGTTTTAGCACGCGCCATGTCTTGAGAAATATTTTAATTACGAAGATCTTCCGCTCTCATTTGATGAATATCTCTTTGTAGGATCAACAGTTCTTTTTCTTCTGGTACACCTCTGAATCTCAAGAGCTAATAAATCGCATTTCTTGCAAGTATCCTTCTTCAAGGATTTACAGCGGATATTGAAATTCGTATAAAATACGCGCTTCAGGATAGCAAAAGAGGTGTATTTCTTTCGTTCTTCTCGTTGCCGTACATTTTTTTTTGTTTGATCCATTACTTAGGTTTGATGAGGATGAGTCTCTTCTATTAACCGCTATTTTCAGTGGTTCATTGCATGTTATGTTGTCATCTGAATACTCGGGCACAGTAGACACTGATGGTGCACTGTTTTGGTCTAACCTTTTGTTGTTCAATAAATATACCTTGTTCATCTATATTATTTGCCTCCATGGGTTCGTTTTCTATATTATAATTAGTCATTTCCGGTATTTGTAAATAATCGTTTTTTTTTTACATTTCTTAGCCGTTCTTCACTACGACATTAGTTACACGTCGCCTTAACTCCAAATTACTTAATCGCTTGTATTAAGTCTTATACTCCAATTGTTCAATCTGCGGAATATCTTGAGACCTTTGTTCATTGGTACTCTCGTTGTCATTTTTACGAAAGCTTCTAGCGGTATCTCGTAGCTTTTGAATTCGCTCAGAAGGTAGTGCCATCGTTTACTGATAAAAGTTATTTTATTTGAATATTATCGATAATTATTATTACCCAAAACCGTAAAAATTAAACAAATAATTAAATCATAAATAAAAACAAAAATATTTTAAAATTAATTGCCAAGATTTATTCTTAAAAGTACTACATACTCGTAACGGGCTCAAGGACACAAACGAAATAGATCACAGATTGTGTTTAGTGCGTTTATAGCAAACTAGCTGATCCGGCGAACTTTGTTCCGCCTTAATGGCAATAAATAAGCAGACTTTTTTTTAATTGGAAAATATACAAAAAAAAATAAATACCCTACATTAATAATTCATAATTATTTCTGTATTTTAGTACATAGGTTGCTCTTCATTTAATACCTTGTGGTACACGACATTTTATGTTTTATTATCAGGCGCAAAAACAAACAACGCAGATGGTCTTCCGACCCGTGAACATGCCACGTATAATAATTGACCATGGGAAAAACATGAATGTTCTAGATTTAAACCACAAACTTTTAAGGATTGGCCTTGTGATTTGTTGATGGTCATGGCAAATGCAAGACGTATCGGAAATTGAAGTCTTTTAAATTCAAACGGCATATCGGTTGGGATCATCGGTATCCTCGGAATGAGAACTTCCTCACCTTTGAATTTTCCTATCATTATCGTAGCGTAAATTACATTGTTCATCAATGTTCCACCAAACGCGTACCGTTGCACAGTTTTGGTTGGTTTATGTTTCGAAGCATGATTACTACGGAGCCAACCTTCAGGCGTAAATTGTGCGGTGGTAAGCCAGGCACGTCCAAAGAGTTTAAAAATTCAATTGGATAGTTGGTGGCTTCATCTTCATTTGTGACGCAGTCAATAGATTTGAATGAATGCATTGTTCCAATGATCTTATTTTATTATTTACTAGCGACCCGCCCCGGCTTCGCACGGGTGCAATGCTTATACTAAATATGTTCAGGATCGCCCAAACGCCGTCGTTAAATAAAAACACAGAAGAATATGGTAAACTTATCAAAACGGTGGTGAGGAACTTATTCTTGTCGGAGCTTATACTTGTGAGGGAGATGTTTCCTCGCCGACTGCTGAGATCGGACTTAGGCTTAGAAGAAACATCCCCTTCTTTTATAGAAAGCAAAAAGGCTGGCCAGCCGACCACTTCCTCACCCCCGATTCACTTTATTTGATATAATATGCCAATACAATAATCGTGAGCTGGCGCGTCTTATCTATTTACAAAGTTTACATAATTACCTAATAAATAAAGTTTACTCCATGTCGCTGCGATGTCCCGTCACGCAATGGCGCGAGAATATATTTTTTTTTTTAAAAGGACTGTCGCAGTTAGCCTCGAGGGCGAGCCTTTCACTGCTTCACCGGACTAAGTTGGCGAGACTATAAAAACGCCTCCAGCCAGGAGCAAATTAAAGAATTTGCGCTAGCAACGACAGCTAAGGGCGCCCCCTGCGGGACTCGGACCTCGACTTAGATCGTTGCAAGCAATCGAAAAAATAACAAAAAGCAAAGGATAGCTGGATCAATGATTTGATTATTTAGGGACTTTTATAAACTAGTTTGACCGGCTCTCGGACCGGTTTTCGCTAGGGACGGGAGGGCAACGTTACGTTACTTATATTATTATTTACTCGCGACGGAACCTCGCCGAGGACGGCGAGGACGGACACGATAGTGTCGGCGGTTTTGTGTAGTAGTGCTAGTTTGAGTGAGGCTGAAGGCCTCCTGAAGGAGCGTAATGCTATCGTCGGGATACGTTAGAGCGTGCCTTGGGCGCCTAGTGCGCGAGAGGACGGTGGGTCTGTATCGGGACGCGGCCACGATGAGGGGGTTCCTATGCGATTCGGCGGAATCGAAGAATTTAACGGACGCGCGTTTCATAAACTGCTTGATGGTCGGCAGTTTGAGGTCGCAGTGAAGCTGCGAATTACGCACGAACCACGGGGCTCCCGTGGCCCTGCGTAAGAAGCGATTCTGGAGGGCTTGCATCCTACGGAGTCGACAGTCGGGCAGGTGTGCGAACACGACACTGCCATAAGTCATAATAGGCCTCATGCACATTGTGTAAATTCTCAGCTTACAAGTAAGTGATAGTTATATATTTTATAGTTAGATAGCTATGCACGTTTAGTATACTATTAAGACGGTATAGGGCGAACGCGGCGCGAGAGCGGACCTTCCGAAGGTGCTCTATAAACGTGAGTTTTCGATCAAGGATTATTCCCAGGTATTTAGCTTGCCGCTCCCAAGGGATTGGTTCGCCGAAAAGGGTGATGGGGGGACGAGGCGCGGGTGCTATACGTTTCTTACAAAACAGTACGGCTGCGCTCTTAGAGGGGTTGACTTCGATCCTCCATTTCGCGAACTATTGCCCGAGGGCGCTGACCGCGATCTGGAGGTGACGTCCTATGCTCTCGGGCAGACGGCCCGAGTATAGAATGGCCGTATCATCGGCATATAATGCTATCTGGGAAGTGCCACCTTTGGGGATATCGCTAGTGTACAGCGAGAAGAGGAGCGGAGAGAGCACCGAGCCCTGCGGGACACCGGCGCGTATCGGGTGAGGCGACGATAACGTCCCCTCGACGCGATAGCGAAAGTTACGATTCGACAGAAAGTCTCGTATGATGTGCACGAGACGGTCCGGCACCTCCAGCTGGTACAGCTTGAAGATCAAGCCATCGTGCCAGACCAAGTTTCAAATATATACATACAGGGGAATGTCAAGAGGTTATATTTTTTAAAAAAAGGTACGCAACTATCAGTTTGTTTAAGTTTAAAGATAGCACGGATACATTTCTTTTGGCATTTAAAAGCCAATAATGCATCAGTAGAATTTCCCCAATATTGTATACCAAAACGTAATGTAGAATTAACATAAGCTTTATAGGCGATTAACACCATGGAATCTTTTACTATTTTTGCTAAGTTGTATAACGCATATGAATATTTGCTTAATTTTTTACAAACAGTTTCTACATGTATTTTCCAGTTAAGTTGACTATCCAAGTGAAGTCCTAGAAATCTGGCAAAATTAGTTTCAGCTATTTTTTGATCGCTATAGTTAATGTTTAATTTAAGCTTTTTTGTTTTTTGTTGAAACATCATTATCTGTGTTTTTTCAATATTAATTTTCAGTTTATTTCTAAGTAAATTAAAAAATTAAATAAAAAATTATACAATTAATAGAATTATTTATATCATTTTCAAAGGATTCAACTTTTTTACAAGGGATAATGAGTGTACTATCGTCAGCGAACAAAACGGTTTTATATTCTGTGCATTTTGGTAAATCATTGATGTAGATAAGGAAGAGTAAGGGCCCAAGAACACTGCCTTGGGGTACTCCGCAGGTCGTATGACGAATTGAAGAATGATGTGCAGTTTCTATGAGGGACGATGAGTTAATTCTATTTAAAACTGTAACCTGTTTTCTGTCTTTTAGATAGTTCTTTATTAAGTTTAAAATGTTGCCACGGACGCCATATCGTTCTAACTTACTAAGTAATATTTCATGATCTACATGATCGAATGCTTTAGACATATCCATTAGTATAGCTGCTACAGGATTTTTTTTGTCAACATTATTAATTATTTCAGTGAACAGTTCGTGAACAGCTTTGTTTATATTTTTATTTTTGCGGAAGCCGTATTGTTCTTTGGCAAATATTTTGTTTACTTCAAAAAATGCATTCAAAGATGAATAAATAACTTTTTCGAAAACTTTAGAAAAAACTGGTATAAGAGCTATAGGTCGATAATTTGAGATTGTCATTTTATCACCTTTCTTATGAAGGGGTTTTATGACAGTAGTTTTTAGTAAGTTTGGATAATGGCCGTGTTCTATGCATAAATTAATTATGAAGCTCAGTACTGGTGCAATTATATGTGACACTAATTTTATAATCTTTGTAGTGATTTCATCATAGCCTGCACTATTTGTGTTCTTAAGACTACATATAATTTTAAATATTTCTAAAGAGTCCGTTGGTACCATAAATAAGCTTTTAGGATGATGATTAATAGACGAAATCTCATTATTATGGTTTGGGGTAGTTGTTAAATGAACTGAATCTATGAAGTAATCATTGAATGCTGTTGCAATATGTTTAGGATCGTTAATTAATTGGCCATCTATTTTTATTTGAGTTAGGACTTCAGCAAAGTTCATTTTATGTCTATTAATTAATTTCCACGTGGCTTTAGTTTTATTTTCTGCAGTTTTTATTACGTAATTGTTCTGAGATTTTTGGGTTAATTGAATAATTCTTTTGAATCGGCTTGAGTATTGTTTAAATAACTGCTTGCTTTTAATATTAGGTGTTCGCCTATACTGCCACAGCATTAATCTTTTCCGTTTGCTACAATTTCTGATGCCTTTAGAAATCCATGGAGAAGATTTACGGTTACAAATTTTTCTTTTAAGTTTAGGGAAACAAAGATCATAAAATAGTTTGAAAATGTCATAAAATTTGTGAAAAGCTAATTCAGGATCAGAGCTGTTGTAAACATCACTAAAACTTAGATTGCTAAGTGCCTCAATAAACTTAGTTGTATTATCACAGCTATAATCTCGACTTAAAACATACCAGTGATCAATTAAGCATGTCTTTTTTACAGGAAACTTAAAGAGTTGGGCTGTGTGATCAGATATGGCAAACTCAAATACTTTTGCTGTACCGCCTTTAACATTGCTTATAATATTATCGATACATGTTCTGCTCGATAAGCGTGTAGGCTCCTTAATATTAAATTCTAGATTATAGTTTAGCAGAAAGTGTTGAAATTCAATAGAACATTTTGTATTCTGAAGGATATCTATGTTGAAGTCACCGCACAGTATAATCCTTCTTTTCGAGTTTTTAATAAAATAGTTTAAAATACTTTCCATTTCTTTAAAGAAAATTGATGTGGCTTCCTTAGTATGCTTGGGAGGTCTATAAATGCAGATTATTATTAATTTATGGGTAACCAGTTCAATGGCACAACATTCTATAATACCAGGAACATCATTTTTCTTAATATCTAAAACCTTATAATCATATCTTTTTTTTTTTTTAATTTTTTTAATAAATAAATGTGGACAACATCACATACATTGCTCCGAATCCAAAGTAAGTAGCTAAAGCACTTGTGTTATGGAATCAGAGACAACGAAGGTACCACAAACACCCAGACCCGAGACAATGCAGAAAAGTGTTTTTCTACATTGACCCGGCCGGGGATCGAACCCGGGACCTCAGAGCTGGCATAACCTTGAAAACCGGTGTATACGCCACTCGACCACGGAGGTCGTCGATCTATGTCTAATTAGGATACATGTGCCACCATTTCTGGTGTTTCTTGACGAAAAAGTTGCGAGTTTATAGTTAGGAATATGTAAGTGAAGGTGATCATCATCTATCATATTGTGTTCTGTGATACATAGTATATCAACTTTATTTCTTTCGCAGGTTAGCTCGTGTAAGTTAACATTTAATAAATCAGCCTTTCCTATTAATCCATTAATATTTTGATGTAAGACAGTTAGGTGATTATAAACGAAAAAGCTCCTGTTCAGTTACGTAGGTATTGCCTTGAGTCTGGTTTAACTGATCAGATTGCAATTTATTTGTATTTGTGACGGTATTAATGATTTGAGAATTTTCATTACACTCCTGATAAATATGATTATAGGATTTCTTTAGCACTAAACTTAAATAACTAATATAATCCGATAAGCTTCTATAAATACAATTGATACCAAGTCTATTTAGCATACCAGTTCTAAAATTAAACATGTCATAAGATAAGTTGCGATTTGTATCAAAAATATAGGCATAATGACAGTTTTGTGCGTCCATGTAAAGTAAATTATTGAACATTTCGACGTGAAAATTATATATAGGGGCCCCTTGAACATAGGTAGGACAGCTTATAATTATATTTGTATGTTTAATTCCTATTAAAGATTCTCTGATGAACTTAACTAGATCAATTGGGTCGACTGTATCTCTAATATCATTTTCACCAATCATTATTATACAATAATCTTCCATGTTAAAATTCTTAACTTTATTTCGTATTGTTGAAAAAGCTTCTTTAAGTTTATTATTGCGTGATAGGTAGTGACAAAACTTGAACTGCTCTCCAAAAGTGTCTTCTATAACTTCCAGTGCCTTGTTATAATTGCAAGTACTTATAATGCATAGATTATTTTTTATTTTATTCGTTTTTTGTTCAATTGTTTCTCCCTTGAGCGACTTTTTAGCGTAATCTCGGTTGTTATTATTATTACCGTATGTCTTTAAAATTTCATTGTCGGGTTGTTCGTTTATGTTGGAAGGAGTTATTTGTGTAGATGCTGTAGTTTTTTTCCTATAATCTGAACTACAAGGATTTGTTTTTGTTGTCAACTCGTTATTTTCAAGAAGCTCAACATTTATTTGTTTTAGTTGACTGTTCTCTAAGGACAATGTTTCTATTTCTAAGTGTGCATTTTGCAATTCAAGGACAAGTTTCTCAATTTCTTCCTTTAATTTTATCACTTGTTCGTCGTTGTTATCGTTAGAAATATCTGGACAGGTTGTGGTGTCATCGAACGTTTCATTCATTATTTCGCTGATGTTATTCACATTCGAGTCGGATTTTGTTCGCGTACGACGAAACGTAATATTTTCTAGGAAATTCATGTTTAAAATCTGATAAACTTCAAATATCAAACACAAAAAGACTGCGGGCTTGAGTGAGGATTGAACTCAAGACACTTCAGTATAAGCAAATTTTTATCAATGCTTGTACCAACACGCTACACGGCTGTTACAAATTATGTTGAAATAACTGTACAGTATACACGGAAGAACTTAATGTTTGGAATAGTGTCGTTAATTTTTGAATTCAAAATTTCACATTCCACACATTTTTGCACACATTCTTGAAGTTTACACTTTTGTTTAGGTTCAGATATTTATTGTTTCTACTATTTGTTGTATACTTTAACTTGTTAATACACTGTTTTTGTGTGGTTTTAATGTTCTGAACACTGAATACTGGTGGTTTTATATTAAATGTGAGGAAAAAAATATTTTGGTTGGTAAAAAGTTATTTACGTATTTTTTTACGACACAGGTTAGTAATGGATTTGCCAACACTATCACTTATTAACCATGTCCATGTAATCACGGTAACATAACTATTTATTGTTTTTATCACTTTATTATATTTTTAAATCAACTTATTTACGGAGCGAACTAAACTGATGTTTACTGTAGAAGCGCCATCTGTGAACTCCTAAGTACTCTCTTTAAGCCATTACATCTCGTGTTTTTTTTCAAATCTTTGCACAATCGCGATGCGTTCCGGAGCAGTAGCTTCTACACTCGATCAAATACAGATACTATTCTAACGTTATCGGTACGTATATATACACACCTAGTAGCTTCCACATCTAGCTGAGCAAGCCACTCTTCAGCACTGAACGTCTACCATGCGCCTGAGGAATAGATAAGCGATTGATTGTAGAAAAATTTGTTATATAAAGATCAGGCCTCTGCATTCTCTCATGATCAATATCAGTTACGTTAACATTACATGCCTTCCACGTAATACACTTACGTAAGTTATTATCTGGACGAGTTGCGTCGTATTTTATATGAAGCATATCACCTTCATACTCAGCTATAATTGAGCAGGTGTTTATGATATACGGAATGGGTATCTCAAGAGAGACAATACCTCTACTACTCAATTGTTGGATCGTATGTTGTACATTAAAAGTGTTCAGCATATTTGCTATTTGCGGAAGGGAAACACGATCACGAATTATGTTGTTCATGACGGGATCCAACTCACGATCTTCAAAGATTCCTATATTTGTATAAGGAATATTGTTACGCGAATATCGTTCCAATGATGGAATACTTCTATTAGCTATTTGTGTCCCTAATTCTACTGATGGAAGGAGGCCATAATCAAGAGGATTATTTATTACAATATTTGACAGATCAATAGAAAGTTCAACTAAGGGACTATGTAGAACTCCTTCGTAGAACTGTCCGATATTAGATCCTAGACCCGTTTGCAGTGACAGAGAAATATGATCTGCTAGAGGTCCTGAACGTGGAGATATAAATTGAATACGTTCAGATCCCCGAAAGGATCCTTCAGGAATTCCATACTTATCATTAATTGTCCGGAAGATATGAGCGCGTATGGCGCTTTCTGCGCAATCTCTCGCTATAGCGCATTCGGCCTTTACTTGAGCTGAATATGGTACACGTCTGGAAAGTACGGTACTAGCACAAAGAGATTTTGCTAAGTATAAAATGGTTTTTCCATTGATGGGTACTATTGTAGGCTCTTCACTCCCGTCAGTATATAATTCGTTCATTGCAACATCGGATAGGCGTAAGGATGTATACCAATTTGCATTGTTATATTCGTTTACGACAGCAAAGAAATCGAAAATTCGTGACGCAAGAAGTTTAAATACTTGAGGTGCGCCAGCATATGATGATCTATCCTGGCCCTGACGATTGGCGGACGCGAGAAAGCTACTCGCAGAAGCAGCCACACGCCAACGATTATAGTGTCCTACTCTATCCATATGATCGAGATCGATAACATTATCAATCTCATGTACGAAAAGTTGTCTATTGCAGCATTGAGCGTAGGGAATAGCTGGGTCAACAGGAGCATATCTTTGGTTATCTCCCTCTCTCCAGCCTCCGCCATTACCCGTTGTGACTAGACCATTTAGATCGTTAATATTCGCATGCGGATCCGCGTTGACCCTATTTAAAGGCGGTCCAGCAAAGCCGGGTGCCACTTCTAAAATTCGAGCGTTAAGCCCTGCATCGACAATTGCTTGTTCTACGATCCTTGCCCCTCTAGGCGTAACATTATTCCAGCGATGTATTTCTGAATGAGCAAAAATTAATTTACATAAACATGCACAGAGAGCACGCAACGGATGATCAGCAGAAGAAATGTCATCCAAATGAATGTCGAATTCAATTAATCCTGGGACTATGCATGAAATGAAGAAAGCGTTTATAGCTTCACTCATATCCGGAGTATAATCTATCGAAAACATTGAAGAAACAGAAGTTGCTCTTGTAATAGAAAGTGAAGCTGTTTTTTGAAGGGTACCTGTGTCGACAGGTCCGAGTAAGACGTCTGGTTTCTGCAATTCAAGTATCAGACCTGACGAAAGACGCATCCTCCGTGGTAAATGTTCAAACATGGTTGTAACTAAAAAAGGATTCATTACGACTTCAAACAGAGTGTTATTGCCAAAAATGGGCAGTTTCACACTATCGGGAATTCCTCTCCTCGTTCGCAATTCTTCAGCCTCAATATTTAATGCGAGAACTCGCATCTCATGTTGTGAAATTTCAAAGAAATCTCTCATAGCATCAGCCATGTCTATACCACTGAAGACGTAACCATCGGAATAATTATGATTATCTCTACGTCTTGTTGGATTGAGAAAGCGTTGTACAGCGTTGTTAACTATATCTGGATCTAACCCTGAACTCAAAAGTGCGGAATATGGAAAACCCAGTGACTCTGGTTCGCATCTCTGTTGCTCTAGAAGAAGAAAGGTTGATGGCTCTTTGAGAAAAATCATAGTAAGGGAAATCAACTGTTCGAGTGCATTGTAGGTTTCGTTTATTAGTGAATCGATATCTGAAACGTTTGCCTTGTAGAAAGGTTTCCTAATCATATAGGGAGTACGATCTCTCCCTATATAGACAACCTCGAATCTAGATGGTAAGGTATCGCCAATGGTAGGTTTCCAAGACTTGGGTCCGTATCCATTAACACCATACTCTCTTTCTTCAACACATATATTAGTACTTCGTGATAGAACTGTTCTCAGCGATCCTAACAAATCGAAGAGTTTCTCGAGAGTTACATCGCGTCGGTTTTCTTTTTCACTTTCTTCCGTCCTCTCATGAGGATCGGTTGAGGTAGAAGCGGTCGCCATTCGTAAAAACGTTGAGTCAAGGACTTGCACGACAATGAAATATAACTTAAAACAACCTAGTGTAATGTTCCAAGACTAGTACCCGATGCCAGATATTTAAGCGTTACTTGCAATTTCAATTTTGCAGGCAGAGCGGGTCTAAAAATAGTGTCTTGCTTAGATATTCTGGACGAAATCTTATCCAATAAATTTAAAAATAGTTCTTCGTTCATTCTGAGATGAGTATGGTACCGTTTAGGATCTTCTATAGCCAATTCTTTTAACAGATTATTCGACGTACCGTAAGCATCTCTTCTGTGAATCCATTTTCTAACCCACTGAACTGGTCGACGTCGATGCTTTTTTTTGTTATTTAATACGTGTATAATTATTGCGTATACAACTTTGCATGCAGCGACAAGCACAGCACGTCTTCTACCCATGATAAACACTGTACAACTAGAACTAACTTGTATACCACTAAAATCTTGTATGCAAGCTGCAAGTTGAACAAAATCGTGTTTCCAATTCAAATCACTTGCACACATGTCTGACGTCATACATGTATGCAAACACTTGCATAATGGAAACGCGCCTTTATGCCAAGTCCTCTTTATTCCTTAAATGAATTCATATGGAAAATTGCAAACCCATGTTGACACCCTTGGATATAAACTTTAATACTAAAATATTTGATATAAATAATAATAATTGTGATAAGGACATTGAAGGAATCTGTAGGCAAATTATTGGATGCCTCATGTATGCTGTCTCAGGCACTAGGCCTGATCTGTGTTTTGCAGTTTCATTACTAAGTAGGTATCAAAAATGTGCGAATAGTGCATTACTTAGTGCACTTAAGAGAGTATTGCGCTATGTGAAGCATACTCTAGATTATAAAATTGTTTATAAATGTAATGATAGTGCATTGCAAGGCTACTGTGATGCTGATTGGGGAGGTGACCAGAGGGACAGAAAGTCCACATCTGGCTATTTGTTCACTTTTGCAAATTGTTTAATTATGTGGTGTTCAAAGAAGCAATCTTCTGTAAGCTTGTCTTCTACTGAAGCTGAATATGTTTCTATGAGTATGGCAGCAAGTGAAGCATGCCTTCTTGTTAATTTATTAAATGAGTTTGATGTTCAAAATGATAGCCCAGTTAAGTTGTATTGTGACAATCAGTCAGCTATTTTAAATGCAAGTACAGACTCAGTCAAACGTCTTAAACATATTGATATTAGATATCACTTTATCAAAGATTTAATTCAAAATAATAAAATTGATATTCAGTACATAAGTACTTGTGAACAATTGGCAGACATGCTAACAAAGTCACTAAGTAAGGAGTTATTAATTAAGCTTTTAACACAGTGTAATGTAAAATTGTAAGCGAAGGTAGAGTTGTTTAACTGGTAATGTTTTCAGTTATATTATGTTGTTATAATTTAGATTAATTTCTGTTTAAAATGGATAAACATTGAGAAGGGGTGTTATTAGTATGGCAATGTTTATATGCATAATATTTAAGTTGGCTAATATGAAAAGAATGAAATGTCATTCAGTTGTCAATGTTGGCATTACTGTATTTTTGTATAACTTCCGCTCACTGCTTCGTTTATACTGTAACTGGCTGTACACGTTGATAAAATATATAACTTGTTTCATCATAAAAGTGCTGTTTAATTCAAAATCATCATCAAGATGAATCGTTAAAAGAACGCCACGAAGTTTGGAGATTGCCACCGTATAATTTCCACGTAAACCCCATTGAGCTGGTAGGTATGGAGCCAAGTAAAGAGAAAAATTGCCGAAAAAAATGTTAAAAGCACTCTGGAAGAAATGATAAAAAAATTGAAGAAGCATTTGCATCAGTCGCAGCAGATGATTGGAAAAAATATGTTGGACATGTGAAACGGTTAGAAGAGGAGCACAAAATAAAAGACAGGTTACTGGATGATGCTATTCCATTTATAATAAACCTACAAGAATCTGACAGCGATGATGCCTGTTGAATTTGAAAGCATTGAATATTTAGACTCTGATTCTGATGAATGATTGATTGTTTGCTATTGTTTCATTTGTAAATATAACACGAAATAACATAACAAAAAATTAAATGATGTTTAACATTCAAAAATCTATCGTTATTTTTATACTGTCCTTGATTAGTTTCAGAGATCTCCTTAAAGTAAAGACTTAAGTATTATTATTGTTTTGATAAACAATAGCCTCAATAGATTTTTAATAGTTAGGATCTAGAATTATTATAACCGTACCTACTTATGCTCTACCTCAAAACTGTATCAAATCCACAATGCATCGTGCTAAAGTCATGACTATTACCAAGAAAATATCATAATATAAATAAAATAACTTGGCTAAAATAATAAAAAAATAAATACTATCAAATTAGTTTTTCGTAGTATAGACGCGACGGTGTTACCATCCATAGATTTTCAAATTCCATAATTTTCTGACTTCTACAGAGTTAGCGTAGCCAGACTCTATAACGGGCAGACAGTAGAATCTGTAACAAATACAAAATGTCTAGGTATAAATATTGATTATAGACTTTCATAGAAAAAATCCAGTATAGAAGATCAGGCATCGGATACAACTGAACCAAGGAGCTTCCTCAGACCACAATGTCTAAACAACAAACGTTGGATAGAGAGGCCGATGAAATCTTTGGAGATACAGATGGCATCCATACCAATCCTGGCTTGGCAACAGTTGTCCCCAAGGGAACATGGTCCGACAAGCTCGTTGAAGAGTTCTGTAACACCATAAACGTCCCAAGCCAGTGTGGAGAACAGTCCACTCAGAGAGCCATACTTATTCGTTACCTCAACTTCTATAGTAGAGGAATTGTTGCTACCGGTTTTCGAGTCTTCGATATCATCGCGGCGGCCATCCTAATCATGCCCACCGAAAATGCGACCAAGGCTCTGGACCTACTGTTCCCGGTAACTCCCGCAGACAAAGCAGAAGGAAAGGAAAGCCTCTTCAATCTCACCCCAACCTCAGCACAAGGAGAAGAACAGCTCCGAATCAGTGACACCGCAGAACCGCAGACGTATAGTGTCCCATTACGGGTCGATAATGCAGCTTGACACCGACACCACAGGTGCCCAAAAGTCACTGCTAGGATCCTCCAAGAAAATTGAATCCACCAATCCGCTTCTTCATGACTACACGGACTCAGAATGTAGCAGCTTCCTCGAGTCCGCCAGAGCAACTCTGGAAAAAACCGATGCAACCTCGGCGCAAGGGGCAGGACAGAACGTTATCTATCGATCATACCGGTATAAATACTTCTGTCCCGGCGCGGGCCCTTTGTGGCTAATTTCAATAGAAAACCAATCGTGTGTCATTAGCGGTGATTAAGAGGGTATATTATGATATCTTTGCTCGAGGTATCGCTCGCGTTCTGAAAGTTTTTTGTAGTAGATTTCTACTTTGGTACCTGTTTTGTAGGAGAACTAAATAAATAAATAAAAATAGTTGCAAAACCCCCTAAAACAGTTTTTTTTTTATAAATTAACTTATTTACATCAACGTAACTTATTGCCAGTATTTCAAATTCTCTATGAAATAAGAAAAATAAATCTTAGCAAAACCCACTAAAAGCGTACAAATTAACAAAAGCTAGTAGCAAAAACCGCTATAACGACATGTTTCACTTTCAAACGGCCCTAAAACCAAATACACCAATCAGAGCGCTTCATTCATTCATTCGCAATATGGCGATTTCTGTTGTTGTTGTGGAGGATTACGTGTGGTATTATTGTGTTTTTAGTGTTAAATAATGGAGGAATTAATGCAATATGTTAAAAAATCTGAACTTGGCAAGTCCAGGAAACGTCCTGTTATAAAATCTAAGTGGAAACGAGAGGTAGAACGTGAAAAAAGGTATGTTGAATGTTTACTAGAAATGCACGTTCTGTTAGTTTAGGATGGCGTTATACAAGCCTGCGATAGTAGCACTAATAAAAAAAGCTTTTAAAATATTACTTATTGAATTTCATTGGGAAAAGATAAAATGATAAATACTATTTACACACACACACACATAACATACAATTTTTTTTAAGATTTATTTATTTATATTTAATAATAATAATATATCTTGGGACAATCTCACACACGGTCATCTGATCCCAAACTAGGCAGAGCCTGTACTATGGTAACCAGACAACTGATAACCATACTTATATATTTCTAAATACATACATATTATAGATAAATAACACCCAGACACAGAACAAATGTTCGTGCTCATCACACAAAGATTTGTCCTGGGTGGGAATCGAACTCGGCCCTCCGGCTTAGCAGGCAGGGTCACTAACTACTAGACCAACAGGCCCGTCGAAAAATAT
Organism: Plusia festucae; assembly: GCA_950381575.1. Lineage (NCBI taxonomy): Eukaryota > Metazoa > Arthropoda > Insecta > Lepidoptera > Noctuidae > Plusia > Plusia festucae. Next base: position 4,596,204 of record OX494457.1, read on the forward strand.
ATATAGATTTAATTAGTTCTTTGTTTAGTGAGTCAGTTTTAATTTTAATTTGTTTCTTTCAGGCACAAGGCTCCGGGTTTTCCAACATATCCTTCATATAATCACAATCAAAGGCATTTAAATGTAAAGAACTAACTATGCAAATGATCAGAAAATTTTACGAGAAATTCTACAAATGTCCCACCAAAATTACCTAAGACAATTTTATTTTAAATTTTTGCTCAGTACAAGAAGCAAAACGTATTAAAAATTAAAGCAATCGAAAAAAGGCTAAAATACTACATTTTAGGGAATAAAGTAAAGGTGTCAAAGTTCCAGTGTGTCAGAAAACATTTATGGGGGCTTTGTTAGTTAAGAAATATCGAATACAGGGTGTTTTGAAACGATTTCATGAAAGTGGAGGACAAATGCCTCAAGAAAATCTGGATAGGAAAACTGACAAGTTTATTGCTAGAAAATTGTCTGTTCAGAGGTTCATTGAATCATTTAAAGGCCAAGAGAGTCACTATTGTCGATCTAAAAATATGAATAGAGTGTATCTTTCGTCAGAACTAAACATACGCAAAATGTGGCGTATGTATAATCAATCTCCTGAACCGGACTTACAAGTAAAACAACTTTTTTTTAGAAAAATCTTTAACCAATGCTATAATATCGGGTTTGTAACACCAAGAACGGACGTAAGTTCAACGTGCACAGATATTGGGGAACGTTTAAAAACAGAAACAGATACGTCAAAAAAAATCAATTAATTATTGCATTTAACAGCATACTGCGGGAAGAAGTTGATGGGCTTTTGACAATTTCTTTTGACTGCCAAAAAAACCAAGCACTTCCTAAATTACCGGATCAGTCTGCTTATTATAGCAGACAATTTAGTTTATACAACTTCGCTATAGTAAGGGAACTCAGGCAAAATTGACGCCAAATAATGTTTATTCCTATTACTGGGACGATACAACCCACGCAAAAGGCAGTAATGAAATTATCAGTGCTGTATACCACTTTCTGCAAAATGTTAATATGACTGACAATATTAAGGTATTAAGAATAATATTAGATGTATGTTCTGGACAAAACAAAAATACCGGCATGATTTCAATGCTCGGTAAATAGCTTTACTTGGAATCGCCAAGGCACCTTAAAAGAATCGAATTGATTTACCCAATTGTTGGTCACTTATTTATTCCCCCAGACAGGGTATTCGCCAAAATTGAAAAGGTTTTAAAAACTAAAGAAGTTATTACATCACCAGCTGAATATGTGTCCGTATTGCAAGAGCATGCAAAATGAACCTTCAGATTTAGCATCAATTCCTGTATATGACTGGAAGACTAGTTATCAAAATATTATAAAGCCTACTACTAGTTGGCATTTTGCTTTCATGAAGTGTTAACGAGTTTTTATTACCCGGACTAAGACTGAAAATGTATTTGTGCAAGGCGAAGTTAACTACCGGGCAGAAAACAATACAAAAAATGATGATTACCAAGAAAAACAAAAAAAATACCATAGTACACCCTAATATCATTCAACCTAATAAAATAATTCCGAATGCTGCCAAATTACAAGATGTTTTGAAATTATTAAAAACCCATTTTGGTGATAATTGGGAAACCTTGGACATATTATTTTTTATAAAAAAATTAAAGAAAGAGCAGAAGGGCAACCGGAAAATCACCTTAGTACCTTGTCTGACTTGTGTGAGCCTGGATTTACAGAAAATAATAGCTATAGTATATGTGTAAGTTTTAATTTATTTCATACATAATTGTTTTATTATACCTAATATTATACTAACCACCATTAATCCTAAAAAATATTGTGATTGATCGTTTGTTAATTATTTAAGGATTCAACGGTTTACTCACGCGCATTCTCGGAACGCCCGTCTAGTTTCAGACTCAATAGGTCTTAATCATGAGCTGACGCGGCCGCGTCAGTAATGCGCGTAAGTAAACCGTTGAATCCTTAAATAATTATAAATTCGTCACACGGAAGTTATTATAATAATATGATCGTTTGTTGTTAACATTAAACTATGCATAAACCCATCCAAGTTTAATTTTATTTTGCTTGCAATGTCCTCTAAAACGTAACGAGTCAACATCAAATACCATTATAATGAATGCTGAGATTCAAAATCCTCTTGAATGTAACAATTTTATTTAATATTCTTTTTATATGACTATATTGACAGTTCTAATTTTTTCTTTGGTGTTATCGTACTTCCTTTCGTAAAAATGTTAACAGGTGCAATTAGTACTGTGCATTATTAAGTAATAAAGTTAAAAAATACTTCCTCACCTTTTTCCTAGGATCGTTTTAGGGGTTTTTGCAACTACACGCCTCTAATAGCGAAGTGGGTTCATTACATCGAATGCTCACAAAGATAATGGTAATGACGGATAGTCACCGTGCGACATCAAATGAGACAGTGAGCCCGGCCGGAATATGAACATATAGGGTTCCTTGGACTGCTCACAGCCTCACACGGGAAAGGGCGACGTAAAGCTGACCATGTGAAAAACAACTCACGCTAAGATCGACTTGAAATTAAAATCTATACGGTCTACGCCTCATAAAAGTAAAACTAAGTAAAAAAAAACTCAATAACAGAAAATGAAATACCTACGTACCTAAATAAACCTATTTCTTATGATAACTAATCTAAACTAAACTCAATAAATAAGCAAAATCCCAAAAAACTAATATCTATTCGAATGACTAATCATACCTAACGGTATTAAAAAATAACCTACGGTCACTACGTACGCTATCAAATACCTATACTTTAAAATTAAAATCTATACCTATGACTTATAAAAAAAACCTAAATAACTCCTCTTCTCTCCTTAAACTGTACTTAGTAAAACTAAACTACTTAGTAATACTACTTAAACAGTTGGAACATATCGGAGTGAGGGGTATTCCTTTAAAACTAATGGAAAGCTACTTAACCAAGCGCAAACAAGCCACAGAAATAACATTTTCAGACCTTAAAACAAAAACTTTATCGTACACTCGCTCACCTTACACACATACAAAAGTCGGAGTTCCACAGGGAAGTATCCTGGGACCCTTATTGTTCTTGGTCTATATAAATGAATTCTCTCAAATAATTCAGGATCAAACTGTCTTATTTGCTGAAGACGCATCAATATTTTTTACTAGTAAAAATATGAATAAAATAGAATATGTACAAAAAATAAATAATTCTCTTGCTAAAATAATTGAATGGTTAAAAACATTAAATCTTAAAATCAATATAAATAAAACTAAATATATACAATTCCAATCATACAAAGCCGCCCACAATAATCTAAAGATAAGTTACAACAATAATAAAGTAGAAGAAGTGAGTGCATCAAAGTTTTTGGGTCTAAATATAGATAAACACTTGAATTGGAAATTACATATAGAATATTTAAATAAAAAAATTTGAACATATTGCTATACACTACAGATAATTAAAAATACAACTAATATTAAAACCGCACAATCAGCATACTACGCAAAAGTTTATTCCATCTTAAATTATGGAGTAATATATTGGGGAAATTCCGTGGATTCTAAAACTACTTTTTTACTTCAAAAAAGGTGTCTAAGAATAATCCATAACCTTGATAATGAAACCTCTTGCAGACCACATTTAAAAAATTTGGATATTTAACCTTGACAGGAATATATATTCTCCAAGCAGCTACTTTCATTAAGGACGCATTTACGAATTGACGCGCTTCAATTCTAGGTATTGAGTCTTACTACTACACGCGCACGGCTCACGCACACGGCGACATGCGCGCAGAGGCGAAATTATGAGTCAACTGACACGACTTGATACTATTCTTTAATTTATATTTTTCCATGTATTTTTTTTGCTATTGTTTTTTAGTTTTACGGTGATTTATAAAGCTTGTAACGTCAAATAGTTATAAAAGTAGATGCCTACCATTGGACATTGAATAGTTGGTAAGTAGGCAACTTTTATGACAATTTGACATTACAAGAATACTTTTATTTACACTGCGCGACAAGCTTTATGATAATACATAGTTGAAAACAAAAGCTCATTTTAATTTGGTATCAAATGCAAGAGGGTTCTCCAAATAAAAAAAGAAAAAGAATTAAAGTTAGTTTATTTTGCTCACACTTTAAGGCACACAGTACCAAATTAAATTAGTTCTGTCTGTTGCTATGTAGAGTTGCTCCGATGGTTTTTCTTGGGGCGGTATTGATGCCGCTACAAAACTAACCAACAATTAATTCTTAGTTTTCATTATATTATTATGAGAATGTGAAGAATGTTGCCGTAGTTCCATATTTCTTTTGAATCTTGGATCGATCAATTCTGGAAGGAGGCAGTTCTTATAGAATCGAATTAAATGTGTTTCCATATTTTCCTTCCAGAATTGATCGTCTTTGGCTATAAATTCATATTTTATTTTTCCAGGGCCCGTCCAAATAGCAAAAACACAAATTTTTTCCCCTGTAATTCGTAGTTGACCTTGGATTTGGAAATACCATTTATGTTTTGTGTTTACAATGAGTTGATTCGAATTCGAAGCATATTTCCAAAAGTCAACTTTTTTTTGTCTTATCGCTTCTTCCGGGTCCATTTCATACGCCGACGACGGGCATTTAATTTCCACTATGCCGTGCTCACACTTTCCATCAGGACTTGCACCGAGAAAAGAAATTTCTTTATCTATTGATAATCCACACTGCAAAATTTTCGTTTTTAACACTAGTTCAAGGTCGCGTAGTGCGGTGTACTCGTTGTTTTTACCATGTTTTATGGATGGTACATTATTTAAATCTCTTCCATACAAAATTTGTTTCACTAACGGTGCACAATTGGAGCTTGGGCGACGTTTGCATACTGAAGCAAACCATGAAGCAGTTAGCAATTTTCTTCTAGTTTCCAACCATAAAGGACTAGCACTTTGTAAAATGGTGTCTTGCTTGATTTTGTCTTTTTCTTCAGAAGTTAATTCTAATCTTAACAAAAAGTCTCTTTTAGCACTTTCATATTGGTCACCGTCCATGTCAACTTTTTGGCATTCTTCGCCATAGTGAACGTCCTTACTAGTGGTAGGATTGATGACTTTCTTTTTTTTGACACATTTTTCTATACGTTTTACATTGGCTTGTTGACGGATACTTTCTAACTTGACTATTTCATGGTTTGCTTCAGTGCCAAAAATATATTTATGAACAGTCGTCTGTAAGGCACCGGAATTATAAGATATTACGGCCGCAGCACACCGGCCAGCATATGATCGCCGTTGCGTAAAATTTACCCTCTTTCCGCCAACTAGTTTCGCTACTCTGGCGTTAAAGCTCTCTACCATATTGTTCGTTTCGTTATGGACGAAACTATAGGCGTGAATCGATAAACGATGAGCTAAATCTTCAACTTTTTGGAACACTCCATTTATTTTGAGTTCAGGCACCATATTTTCAGTACGTTTTTTTATTTCATCGTTACAGAAATACGATGCACATTTTGAATGATCTCCGAAAATATGATAAGGACCATTGGTTATGTCATTTTTTATATGTTCCATTTTTTCAGAAAAGGGAATATTTTGCTTGACCCAATATTTAACGCTACTATCTACTCCCCATCGTATCCGTAAATAATCCGCTTTCAATAATTTTCGGGCTCTAATGGGATATGCAGTGTTGGTCGAAATTGATAAAAGCCCTTTACAGTAATTTCTGAGCAAATGATTTTTGCACTCAACTTTACCCACAGTCACACTCTCATATGGCCTAGCATTTCGGATACTAGCATATGTGCTTGAATCACCATCTGCTATATACTGACTATAAATGAGTCCATGACCTTCTACAGATTTTTTGAAACCCTCTGTTATAATAACTGCTTCCATCGCAGAAGAAGGCCCTTGAAAATTTTTAAAACATCTATGTGTCGGTGGTTGTACCCCTTTGGAGTCTGCTCGTGAACAGATAATGCACGTCTTATTTTTCACTCCATAGTACAGAACTTTTTTTGAAAAAAATCCTATAATAGCACCAACTCCAGAAGAAGCGCTGTAATTCGTTCCGTACGAACGTTTGGACCAACAGGCATCACCGGATACGGGTATCATCGGTATTCCTTGATCATTCACGCTTCCAATAGAAAGAGCATGATTCTTCTCTTCTTTGCCAGCTTCTGCCATACAGTGTTGTGCAGTTTTGTTCCACCATCGACAAATCACATCATGTTTTGACTGATACAATCGTACTGACATAGGTGGTATATTTATATGACTAAGGACCGTATTAAGCTGTGTAACTCCGGCACCAATCGTCATAATACCGGCCACGATTTCTTCATTTACATCCATTTTATTTTCCACGTCTTTGGATGATTTTAATCTAAAACATGTGCCACACATTTGGCACTTCATATGAAAAGTTGAGTTAAGTCCAGTCATTTTTTCATTTAAGATTTCAACAGTACTTAAATCACATTTAAACATGGAACTATGGTTTCCGATATCTTGGAGCTGTTTCAGAAAGTAACCTATTTCTACAACCCTTCTTCCTGAAACCTGGAACGGTTCTGTTTCTTGATTTTTCGTGTTCTAAAAACAATTCAGAAATTAATATGACTTGTTTTTTTTTGTAGTACAAAAAGTAATTGAATAAAGAAAGACAATTTAAAATGATCGTCATTTTAAATTGATTTTAAACTTACGTTGGATATTTCCAAATTATTGTCATCAGGAGTACTACAACTCCTTTGGTCATATTTTTCCGGACACACTTTGGGTGTATCAGTCGCGACACTCGTATCACGATAACTTTCATCTTTTTGCCTGTAAAGAAGGATCCTATGGAATATATGTTCATAATTATTGTACATTTACATATTTTTAATAATCATACAAGTGTACTCACCGTCTTCCCTTTTCTGCATTACGTCTTAAGGCAGTAAGTTTTTTTCGAGAGCTTTTCCCAAACGTCGTAGGCCTTGGCATCTAAAACAACAATTGAGATATAAGATATAAACTTATCAGCTAACTCTACTCGTGTATGAAATCCAGTAGCATAAATATTCAAAAATCACCTTCCAGTCACTCCAACAAGTTCGCTGGTAAGATCTCACCATAACTAACAAAACGAGCCCAAACACGGTACAACTAGCTCTACTCGTTTATTAGTTCCAAGAGCTGTCTTCATAGTACACCTTCAGGTCACTTCAACAAGTTCGCAGGTAAGATCTCACCATAACTAACAAAACCAGCCCAAACACGGTACCCCTAGCTCTACTCGTTTATTAGTTCCAGTAGCTGTCTTCAAAGTACACCTTCAGGTCACTCCAACAAGTTCGCTGGTAAGATCTCACCATAACTAACAAAACGAGCCCAAACACGGTACAACTAGCTCTACTCGTTTATTAGTTCCAGTAGCTGTCTTCAAAGTACACCTTCAGGTCACTCCAACAAGTTCGCTGGTAAGATCTCACCATAACTAACAAAACGAGCCCAAACACGGTACAACTAGCTCTACTCGTTTATTAGTTCCAGTAGCTGTCTTCATAGTACACCTTCAGGTCACTCCAACAAGTTCGCTGGTAAGATCTCACCATAACTAACAAAACCAGCCCAAACACGGTACCCCTAGCTCTACTCGTTTATTAGTTCCAGTAGCTGTCTTCAAAGTACACCTTCAGGTCACTCCAACAAGTTCGCTGGTAAGATCTCACCATAACTAACAAAACGAGCCCAAACACGGTACAACTAGCTCTACTCGTTTATTAGTTCCAGTAGCTGTCTTCAAAGTACACCTTCAGGTCACTCCAACAAGTTCGCTGGTAAGATCTCACCATAACTAACAAAACGAGCCCAAACACGATACAACTAGCTCTACTCGTTTATTAGTTCCAGTAGCTGTCTGTCCTCATAGTACATCTTCAGATCATTCCATCAAGGACGAAACGAAATGAATTTGTTTATCCGTACTTACTTCTAGCTAAAATATAGAAAAATAAAATCTTACCTTAGTTGTGCGTAGTCCGTACAGAAATCAAGAATGCGTGAAGTATCAAGTTTGGTGTAGTCCAATGTTATGTGTTCGTACAGCGATCTTGTTCAAGTAGAGTTCCTGCTTTCAAGCGACACAGCGTCCACTCACGACGGCGGTCGAGCGCGGACTAATATTTCATTTCTTTTTTTTTTGCAATAATTCAAGACAGTGTGACCACTAAAATAGCCCTTAAGACGAACCATTAAGATTCACCTGATAAAGCAAAATACGTGAAAAAAATAGACTTGATTTTATTTTATTTCTGAGAGTATCTGTCGCATTTTGAAATTTTTTTTTTCAACGTTTTTGAGTTGAACATGTCTGCTTACATAAAAAAAAATTAAAACAAATAAATTTATGTTATTATATAGAAGAAAAATGTACCTAAACTAGACACGACATACTCAATTTTGTGTGACGAGGCAACGGAAATACTTTTTTTACAATATGATAACTAAATTTTTCGAAAAAATAATCTAAACCAGTTGATGATGAAGAAATTATCTATCTGTGGTAATTATTAGTTACAGTTGGATTTGTTTCATTTTGCCGCAAAATGTACCGAAAAACTGCTTATTTTTGAGAAAATTGCAAACGCGTCCTTAAGTGTAACAGTAATTATTTTCCTGACAAAAACTCACTAGAATATAATAGAAGATTGCGAAACAGAGACAAATTAATAATACCACAACCTCATAATGAAATGTACAAAAGGAACATGTATTTTACCAGTATAAAAATTTATAATCACTTGCCCTGTAAAATAAGATCACTCAAGCTAAAGAGCTTTAAAAATGTAGTTAAAAGACTTCTAATTGAACACTATTTCTATGATTTAAAAGAGTACTTTGAAGCTAAATTATAAAACTGAGACACTGAAAGAATTTTGTAAGAAGACAACGCATTATTTGTACTGGTTATTGTTTTAATGTAGTTTTAATTAAGTATGTTACAATTTAAGGAAGCTGAAATTTTATGTATACACTAAGTGTTCTATTGCATGCCTATGTAGGTAAATTGTGCAGAGCTTCAAAACTTATATAAAGACCATACACTGTAACCACAATTAGTGCAATAAAGATTATTATTATTATCTCCTTTATTTTAAAATACACATATGATTTACATTTTTAAATATATACTAAAAAAAAAAAAAAACTATACATTTAAAAATATAAAAAACAGTCCCCAACCGGCATCGGGAACAAGGTCCAGGCTGCCGGTGGTTAGGGCTCCAGAGAGAGGAACCTCCTCACGATACGCGCCGTGTCGAGAAGTACCGCTTTCTGAATCAAACCCTTGACCCAGACGCCTAACGAGAGCCTCCTAAGGTGTTGGTCGAGGCTCTTGGCTATTAAGCCGTTGGCTGTCACGACTATCGGAACAATGATTGCTGAGTCCACCTCCCACATGTCGACAATCTCGTGCGCTAAGTCCAAATATTTAATCTGCTTTTCTTTTTCGGCTTTCACGAGGTTCTCGTCATGAGGGATAGTGATATCAACAATCACTGCTCGGCGCTCTGATCGATCCATCACCACAATATCAGGCTTATTGGCTACAATAGTCCTGTCAGTGATGATAGATCGATCCCAGTACAATGTGACACGACCATTTTCGAGAACTGGGTCGGGGACATACCTGTAGTACGGCACCTCAGATTCCACAAGCTTGTATTTCAAAGCAAGCTGCTGGTGGATAATCCTGGCCACTTGGTTGTGCCTGTGCAAGTATTCGCCGTTAGCAAGACGAGAACAGCCTGAAACTATGTGTCTTAAGGATTCACCCGGACAGTGACATGCCCGACAAATGTCAACTGTACCATCCTTCACAATATATTTCCGGTAGTTATTCGTCATGATAACTTCGTCCATAATTGCACATACAAACCCTTCGGTTTCTCCAAACAGATCACCAAAGCGTAACCAGGCCACGGACGCTAAGAGATCTACATCGGGCCCATGAAGGGCCCTATAGTAGCGTCCGTGTAGCTCCTTGCTTTGCCATACATCCTTGCGGTCCTTGATGCTTAGCACGACAGGTTTGTGCCAGTTCTCTTTGCCAAGGGAGAGCGGAGTGAGTCCTTTATCCACTACCACCACATCTCGATGCATCACCCCGTCAACTTGGAGGAAGTACTCCCTGAGGTTACATACCTCGCGATTATGGAGGGTCTTAGCATTCAAGAAACCTCGACCCCCACATTTCCGCGGGATATATAACCTCATTACCGATGACCGTGGGTGGTGCATGCGATTTGCGGTGAGCAGTGTGCGGACTCTCCGATCCAAGGCGTCTAGTTCAGTCTGAGTCCACTTGAGTATACCAAAGGAGTACATCAACACTGGCATGACCCAACCATTAAAGGCACGCACCTTGTTGCCGCCCGACAAAACACTTTTCAGTACCTTGTTTAGGCGGCCAAAGAAACGCGACTGTAATGATTGTTTCATGTCAGCAACGTTGATGCCTAACGCCTCTGACATACCCAAGTATTTGTAGGTCTCCGTTGCAGAGAGTGACCTTAGGTTTATAGAATCCGAGAGCTGTATGCCCTGGGATTCCATAATCCCGCCTCGTTTTACATGCATGACCGCACATTTGTCAACACCAAATTCCATTCTGATGGAATTACTAAAGCTTTCTGTGATCTTTAGTAACTTCATCAGTTGCAATTTGTTGGAAGCAAATAACTTAAGGTCATCCATGTATAACAAGTGGGAGATTACCTGGCTTCCTCTCCGCAACGAATAGCCTAACCTTGAATTCTCAAGCAAAGTGCTAAGAGGATTCAAGGCCAAACAGAACCACAGGGGACTCAGACTGTCGCCTTGAAATATTCCCCGCTCTATCTTAATTGGTTCACCACTCTGTTGGATATCCCGACATCCTGGATAGTGAAGTACCGTGTTCCATTGCCGCATACATGCCAACATAAAAGTGCGTAGAGTTGTATTAATTTTATATAACTCCAGCACTCTCATGAGCCATGTATGCGGTACCGAATCGTAGGCCTTCTTATAATCTATCCAACATGTCGACAGATCTTTTTTAGAGCGGCGAACCTGTTGGCATATGGTCGTGTCAATAAGGAGTAGCTCCTTAGTACCACGGGATCCATTCCTACATCCATTTTGAGAAGTAGACATGATAGAAAAGCTATCTATATGTTCGTTTATTTTTGTTCTCAAAATGGATGTAAGAAGTTTATAAACCGTCGGCAGACAAGTGATCGGCCTATAATTCTTTGGATCCGTAGTACTACCAGTTTTATGGAGCAGATGGGTAGACCCTGTTGTTAAAAACTGGGGAAGCGACGCTGATTCTATAGCAGATTGGAATTGAGACGCTAAGCAACTATGTGAACTCCGTAACCATGTGAACTCCTATTATTATTATTATTAAAAGGAATAAAAAGGTAGCAGTTAAAAGGCGAGTGAAAATGTATCTTAAGATAAAATATTATAGTATCTTAGCCGTGTGCAGCGCCCCTTAGTGAACTCCACTGCTGCCGGCCGATTCTACTAATTTGCAATGTTAAACGTTCAATTGTGTTTTAGCAACAATTCCATTTCGATCGCTTTTCGATAGTTACATAAAAAGTCATTCTACTATTTCGTAAGTAAACTGGCAACTGAATCGAAGGGGAACGTAACAGCGCTTAACCCTGTGTTACCAACAAGCCAAATAGTATGTTTTAATAATACCACAGAAAAAGTTGAATCTCAAAATGTTACTAAATACGAATAAGTGTCACAAAAAGTGTTTCTTAAAACACAAAAAGATTACTAGAACATACAAACTTTTTTTCTGTATGTTTAATTGTTACTTAGACAACAATAAATTCAACTTTTTAAATAATAAAAACAGAAGAACGTTTCGTTTTAGGTCCCTAGCTGGCCGAAGTTAATGTAAACAAACAACGGGAAGCAAAAAGTTAAATTTATTGTGTGCGAGTTCATCAAAATGTTGACTTACAGGGAGTTTTCGTTTTATATATTACTTATATTTATTCATTAAATACAACATCTCACCATTAGACCGTTATTGTTATTTTCTATATAAATAAACATACTTGAGACTTGAGACCCACTTGAGGGTTTTAGATTCTCATTTACGTCGCACTTGAATTAGCTGTTAAATTATGTGACCACTTGTAGTATGTTGTAGATTGGTGCATTCGATTTACTGCTAAAAGATTTAGTCTTGCTGCAAGTGTTGTTCTGATAATACGTACGCAATTTCAGGCCTAATGGAAGATACCAGAAGAAAATCTACATCAGTTCAACCACTGGACCTCCTCATTACCTTTATGGAAGCACACAAAAATTTTGCCGTGGGACAAGGGTAAGTTTACAACTTTCAAGTTGATAAATTATCTATTCTTTACAAATACCAATATGACAATACCTAATAACAATAATTTTCTACCAATTTCAGTTTTGGAATGATTATAATTGTAGGGTGCGGACCAAACTAGCCGAAATAAACAGAGGCTATACGGGTACTGGAAGTGGGCTTAGCAGGGCACTACAGTTAAGCCCTCTAGAGGAAAGAGTGGCTGCCCTTTTAGGTAGAGATCTTGGTCCACTTACTGGAGTCCGTCAAGATCCAGAGATTGAAATTGAGGTAATTAGATATTCATCAACCAAGTAAAAATTATTACAACTATTGTTAATAAGAACATTCACTGCAGCTCCAACTTTACTAACAATATTCGCCAGATCCGCCGTGGATTCTTTTTCTTTCACTGACGGAACATTGCGGACCTCGACAGTTGATGAGCGCGTTGATAGTTGAAGATCCAGGAGATTCATTTCAAATGTTTGAGTGCTATGTTTGTAAGCTTGCTTTTCCCTCTGTAAGATTTCCATTTGTTTCATAACGTCGTCATATTTTTCAGACATAAAACCAACAGTCTTTTCAATCTCAGCATTTGTTTTCTGTATGGCAGAGATATGCGATTTTAATTCCGCTATTTCGGTTACGAGCTTAGACATAGATGAAGTCTGATCATCCAGAAATCTCTTAAGTTGGGTTTCCTGTTCATTTTTCCATTGCGTAAGCATTTGGAGGATCTGGTGCTTAAAATCCTGCAGCTCATTTGTAGGCGAAAACTCCTCACGAGGACGCTTGTGTCGCGTGGAAGTGTTCACATTTTCGAATGGGCTACTAGAGACAGATTGAGGTATGTCGGAGTCCGAGGATACTTGCATTAAATTGTTGTTGTTAGCCGCGGCCGTCGGCGGAGACCTCAGCATGCGAGACATAACGTAGCACAGTCCAACGTAGACCTTCGTACTCGGTAAATAGATGCTAATCTACGTAGTAAGTATTATATACAAGAAGGTCACGCACAGCGCGTCTACGGCTCGCTAGTGTTCGAGCGAGACAGCAATTATGACCACTGTCTTTGTCCAGCACGGAGGCGTGGTCACTTAGGCAAGCGCGGCAGAACAGTAATTCATATAACAAATAAATAACTATTAAGAAGGAAATTAAACACTAAGACTAGCCGTAACGGTTTAAAATCGCGATTACAGTATTTAAAACTTTTATTCGAACCGGTGACACGTCCAGTCTCGTCGAATATTACGGGCGAGGGGGGACTACAGGAGAATAAAAAACGTAACTCTCAAACATGGCAACAAGTTTTTTTTAAAGTTGTCAATCGGATCGGACTTACGCGCCAATAAAGTTTTCGTTTTTAAAAATCATAACAATCATGTAAGTATCGGTAATTTTACTATAATTGGTGTAAAAAAGAGAAGAATAAATATTTCGTATCAGGTTTGTGAAAAGGAAAGTTATTCACAAAAATTATTTTATTTTCATAACTTGGTAATTTTATTGTTAGACGACGAAGATACTAACCCTATCGACTGGGTTCCACGGAGGTGCCGCCTCCTTCTGACGGAGCCGGTACATCCGCAGAGCCATACGGAGGCTACGCTAGCGGCCTGACAACTCTGATGCGTCCCGCTATGCAGGACGAGAGGCCTGCAAAGAGACCTTGTGTCCGCGAATTCGCGGCAAAGGACGGCACACGGGTAAAGCCCACCCCAAAGGGCAAAGGCGTGGGAAAGAAAAGCAAGATAAAATAAAAGTTATAAATTTTTATACTCATCTTTTTATTACCCTGTTGAGCTACATCTTTCATCTAAATGATTGAGAAATGCCTAAGTGTAGGGAACCTGTTGAACCTTGGCACTATGTGTACCTAGGCCATTGGGCTCGTTTCAAATATTCGCGCGATACTTAATTCTACTGTTTATGGTATTCGGTACGTCACTACCGACTATTCAATATGAAGTAAGCCGCATACCGCCATTGAGCCGGTGTTTGGTGTTATCGACGATAAATTTTTTTGGCAAGTCTGATAGTTTTAAACGTTTTATAATAGTCACTTAACTGTTATATGCTATCGGTTCTTTTATTCAACAAGTGTCAACACAATAAAAAACTTACTAGATACATAACTTCTAAACTATATATAATCCACCGTTTTGTTGAAGTTGGAGTAGTGTTGTACCTCGGTCACTGTCGATCAGTTGTTCCTTGGTCAGTGGCTAAGGTACAACTTGGATGTTGTACCTTGGCCGGGAGAATATTTTATTAAATTATTTCACACTTACGTAATATATTCCTAATCAAATATCTTTATTATTTCAGAAATCATGCCGAGAAGTAAGGAGAAGAAGAAAAGGACACCTATTAATATGGGTGATCTGACAAATGCGATTACAATGATTAAGGAGAAAAAAATCTCCACTTTCGGTGCTTACAAACATTTTGGATTACCAAGAACAACTTTGCGTCGTCATTTAAAGCACTGTTTGGAAATAGGTAAGGATGAAAGCAAGTTACACGAAAACCTTGCAGACCAGTTAATCAAGTTTTTGATCGCACCGAAGAGCATAGTCTGGTTGACTATATTAAAAACGCTGCACACTTGTAATTTGGATTGACTTTAAAAGACGTGAAAATACTTGCATACCAATTTGCAAAAGCGAATGGAAAAAAGTACCCAAAGAACTGAGATACAAACAAAATGGCTGGAGATTATAGGCTGCGATTGTTTAGGAAGCGATACCAAAACGAATTGTCTTTGAGATAGCCTGAAGCTACTAGTTTGGCTCGCTCTTCGGCGTTTAACAAACATACTGTGAGTATAACATTCGACAATTTTAAGAAAGTCCTTTCTCAATGTCCCTCTGACATAAATGCGACTGACATCTGGAATTTAGACGAAACTGGATTGTCCACTGTCCATGCTCCTCCAAAGATATTAGCACCTCTTGGCGTGAAACAAGTTGGGTCAATGACTAGCGCTAAAAGAGGAACAACGGTTACAATGATAGCGGCTATTAATGCAGGTGGTGGTTTTATTTCACCCATACTGATATTCCCTCGTGTAAACTTTAAGATTTTTTATGGTAACTGGAGCTCCTGAAGGCAGTATTGGAGGCGCCAATCCATCCGGTTGGTCAAACGAGTCCATGTTTGTGATATTCCTCAAGCATTTTATCAAATATGCAAAGCCTACCAAAGAACGACCTGTCATTCTCTTAATGGACAATCATGAAAGTCATATTTCGGTACCGGCAATACAAATGGCCAAAGATAATGGTGTAAAGCTTATTACTCTACATCCACATACTAGTAACCACATGCAACCACTAGACAAGACAGTTTTTGGCCTTATTTTAGTACAGCGGCTAACGAGTTACTAATATCTCCAGGTCATGTGGGATATATGATATTGCTGGCTTGGTGGGAAAAGATTTTCCCCTTGCCTTCACACCTAACAATATTTGCAAAGGTTTTAGTTCAACTGGTTTCCATCCTTTAAATGAAAATATCTATACAGATGCTGATTTTATGCCCGCATCCTATTCCGATCGTCCACTTATCGAAAAATCACCAACCAGAATTATTGATCAGGTGCCTTTTAGTCAGCCGACTGCTTCAGGTTTCGAAGTTATAGATGGAAAATCGCCAACTTTGATATCGCCGGCTATAATACGCCCCCCTCACCCAAAAGCCGAACCTCGTAAAGAAACACGAAAAGGAAGACAAAAAGGAAGATCCATAATTTTGACCGATACACCAGAAAAGCAAGAAATTGAAAATATAAAGACTAAAAAACATGTTTCAACTAAATTTAATCAAGCAGAGTCCATCAATCTTTTGGCAAAAAGTATATTTATGAATAAAAACAGATTCAATAATGCAAAAAAGATAAAAATAAGAATTCTATCCGAAACAGAAACCAGTGAAAATTCTACCAACTATTTACAGAGTGACACATCTGAAGGTGCCTCCGACAATGACAGCGAAGATGAGAACCTGCAGGCTGAACATGTTAATAAAGAAAATTACAATAATGAAGACTATGTTATATTTCTATATGAAGGTTCCTATTTGAATCTGTACCCGATGAGTGACATTATAGAAAAAATTAAGACCCCGCAAAAAGTTAACAAGAACAGAGAAATTTATTATGTTCCAGAGATACAGAAGTACTGGGATTTCTACTAAATGCTTAAGGCTAAATAATATATCTTTATATTGATAGTGTTCTTATAAAAGCTAGTTCTAATAACTGATTAAAAAGTTTAAGAGAGAAATAAAAATTTATAAAGTTAATTGTTTAAACATTTTATTTTCTATTTGCTATATTATAGGTTATATTGATTTGCTATATTATATCATGTGATATGTTCAAATGTACCTACCTACCTAGGTCTATGTGCCCACTAATTTTAAAGTTTGTTATTTAACAAAACAGTGGTTAAAAGTTTGTTGATTTGGTTTAGAGATTTTGTTTGAAAAGCAAACAAAAAAACCACGAATATTATTTTAATTTTGTTCAGAATTTCTAAAGTGTTTTGTTAAATATTGTAATAGACCGAATAAAACGATTTTGGTTAAGAAAACTTAATAATTTGCTTAAATTACCCCCAAATTCTCCATGTGTCCTAGGTACACCGTAGTACTGGCCCAGGTACATAGGGTATGTTGTACCTTGGCCTTATTTACCTTTTTTTTTTAATTTTAAAATCTCTGTAAGTATGAAATATACATTTCTGATATTTTGGTGGCGAGTAATAATAATAATAATAATAATAATAATAACTCTTTATTGTACACCGAAACAAGTTTACATAAAAAATATGAAATATACGAGTACCCAAATCATTGGAATTTCTAAATATGCAAATATGATTGGTGTGCTGTACGTCAAATCACAATAAAAAATATATAACTAAAAAACTTTCCAAGGTACAACATCGGGATGTTTGGCCTTCAGGAGAGTGCTATAGAGTAAAAAGAAGTAGAGGATCCCACTCCTCATTACAGTAGTTTATCAAAGGGAATTTTGTAGTGAGGACCAGCAGCACTAGATATTTTTCTGGAGGAAGCCATATTAAAAAAAAATCAACCATTCTAATCAAATATTTATTTTTTAAATTCAATATAGGGAGCTCTATTCGTATAGAGCTCGTGTCCATTTACAATTATTTATAGCAAAGAAAAAGAAAAGAAATGACCTACTATAACTAATGGAGATAGCTCCGTGGCCATTCTGAAGATGATACTCAATAGATGAGCAACACCTCCAGAATGATCAAGGAGAAGGAAAAGACCTATAAATAGGAGCTCGTACAGATCTCCCTATCCGACGAGGCCCTGGAGGCGACGGGCCTCCCCCGCCGCAATGGCCGCACGCCACCGCGCCTGGAGCGCGATGACCTCAGCCGCGCTGAGACGCCGTCGCTCTTCAAAAGCCTCGGGCAGTTGTAGGCGCCGGTATAAGCGCATTTGCCCCGCCCACAGCGCGCGCCTCTGCCGGTGCTCTTCAGCCGCCGCTTCGGCTGGTGCTGGTGCTGCTGGATCTTGTGGCGGTAGCGAGGACTGTCCCTCCCCCCTGATGCTGCTGTAAAATAATCATTTACTTTAAATTCACATTACATTAACGTCATCTGACTGATCATTTTAGACATAATCCAGTCTCAACATTTTCAGAAATAAATTTCACTCACTTGCTAAACATATTTATTTATTTATTTAACAATTTATGTACACAAGAAGTAATAGGACACAACTAGAGGATTCGATCCCGGTCGATTTTTCTAGTCCCGGGATTTCGGGATTATCAACAGTTAATACCGGGATCACGGGATAGTCCCGGGATTGTATTGGTAATAGAAAGTGGTACACATATCAAAATCAACCTTTTATTTTAAATCGTTACTTAAATCTTCAAAAACAAAACAAAATTATAATTTCTTTTAATAAAATTAACAAACTAGGTCCTTATAAAATAGTTTAATGAATTATTGCTTAGTTTGTTTATTTTATTTTACAATAAACTTAAAAAAATCAACTTCTTAAAATTTGTCAAAAGAGATCAATGTTATTAGGACTCATATTTTAAATCAAATAGACCAGAAACTATAATTTTACTTATTTAAGCCACGAAAATAAAATCTAAGAAATAACAACGCATCCAACGTCTCATCCGAAAGCATACTTATTAATTTATTGCACAAATATGAAGCAGCGGAAAACGCGCGTTCAGGCTCGATTTCCATCGAGCCTGAACGCGTTGGACAAATCGTCAATAAATTTTTATAAGCCTGCTCTCAGTTATAACCTCGTGTGGAGCCTCATAAAGATTCATATCTCCGGCAAATTTTGACGTTTAACGTCAAATGAAAGTAAGTGCGTTTCGTTTCACGCACATTTTTATTGACTTATATAAAAAATATATAAGTCCCGAAAATCCCGGGATTCATTGAATATAATCCCGAAAATTTCGGGACTAAAATATGATCGGGATCCCGGGATCCCGGTCTTCGGGATCGAATCCTCTAGACACAACATATGGATATATTATGTACAAAGGTACTGCTTATTTCTTAAAGAAATCTCTTCCAGCAGACCTGCGAAAGGAGAGAGTCATTAAAATATAATAGACATAGTGTACAGAAATAATAACAGGAGAGGAAACAAAAACAACAATACCTACTACATAATTATACAACTATGAAAAACTTATACTTTTCAAATCTATACTGTATAATAACATGAAGAAGAGGAAAGATATAATTCTTTGTTGGCATTGAATAGGCTCCAAATCTAATGGATTTTCATATTTCCAAAAATGTTTCATCTTCTTGGGATCGTTGCCTTGCTTCTTGAAGTTTATTACAGAACTTCTTTGCCCTCTTTTTGTGTACTAGCTTATCGGCCAAAGCTACCTTTTTTGCTACGTCATTCAGGGTTTTCGAATTGATTTTCTAGTCTAGACTCTCGCAGAGGTAGCACTTATCTACTGCTGGTCGTCCAAAGCTAAGAGAGTCCCTAAATAATTTATTATAATATTCGTACTTAATCCTAGTTCCTGGGTATTTTTCCTTGTAAAGTCGAAACATTTTTTTTACTGATAGGTCAGCAGGAAGATACTTTATTATGTCAGAAGAATAGTGGCTCTCTTTTGCTGGAAAACAGGAAATATGAGAGATCACTGCAGTGATTTCATCACTAGACATCGCATTGACCGTTTTAGATTGCCCTCTCTTGTCTTCCGGTATTTTACCCAAGACCAACAAGCCACGGAGCTTCTTAACACGGTCCTTAGTAATACCAAACAAGCTATGAAAAGCAGAATGGCTTACACTTTTTTTCTTCTCATTACCAATTTGAACGGTGTATGTAAACATTTTCTGTCTCAATGGGTTCTCCTTCAGCACTCGGCGTCGTTTTATGTCCTTACAGGATATTAACCCCTGGAGATAGATATCTTGTTCGTATTTTGTCGCCAAGTTATATAATTTGGCAAGGTTCTCTAATTTGTTATTTTCAGATATGGTTTCCCAGCATTTTTTAGCACAGCCCGTACAGTATTATTTTTTGTCGTCACATAAGCCTGCCCATGAATACGTGCTTGTTTGATCTTATTCCGAGAATAATCAGCAGAGTTATCACGTCGTTTTTTAGTGCGTGTTTCACCCGAGGAGGACTCACCTGGGTTTAAATATATTACACTTTCCTCCATTTCAGCACTCATTTTCATTAATTAAGGACTCCTATTGAGTCTGAAACTAGTCGGGCGATCCCACGAATGCGCGTGGGTAAACCGTTAAATCCTTAAAAAAATATGAATTCGTCTCATGGAAGTTATTATTATAATTAAAAAATAATCCTGTTAACATTTAAACCCGCATTTCCTCGTGGTGTGGACCGTAGCATGGAAGACAAAGTCCGACATCACAATCTGGGCAAATGATTTTAGTGTCTTCTTTTTTTTTGTTTTCACCCTGCACCTGACACATTTGCGCCTTTTAAGACACCCATTATCGTTCCTACCCAATTCTTTGGGCATGTGTCTGTCATTGCCTTTTGAGGCGCTAATGTGTCAGGTATAGGGGGAAGAAGTTCAAGCAGTAGTTTTTCCCTATATGACTCTAAGGAAAGAGTACTGCTTGTACCTTTTTGAAACATAAAAAAAAAGTAATTCAAAAGCATCATTTGCAAGATGTGAATGCCATTTTTCTTATACCACCTCATTGATTTGTGCTCACTCGGATAATAGGCTAACATTTGGTCGTGTCGATCAACAACCTTCATATATTTGTTATATTGAATAACAATATTTGGTTTGTTGACCACACGAACACGCCTATTTTCCACTGGCATCAATTGAGGCGAATGCTCAGTGGAAATAGTGAGCACATCTCTTTTGTCTTTCCATTTGCATACGCATACACCATTTCCATTATATCGAAATATATTTCCACCTTGCAAAAGTTTTTTTATGACAACAGTTTTTGGATTTTTTTTCTATTGACGAGCAATGTTCCAGAGCAGTAAGTTTTTTTTTTAATTAGTGTTTCGGCCAACTGGACACTATTATAAAAATTGTCCATATATATGGAATGGCCACTATTCAGATAGTCCTTTAAAAGCGTCATAACAACTTTTTCTACGTGCCCTTTACCACCAACTTCAATGTCGGAGGAACCTTTATACATGACTGTGTATCCTGTGCACCAGTCCTTTAGGGTCGGCCAAAACGTATAATTTTATGCCGTACTTATGTTTTTTATTTTTAATGTACTGTCGGAACATCACTCGTCCTCTAAATCCAACCATGGATTCGTCAATTCTTAATTCCCTTTCGGGATATATTAAATTTTTCATGATGTCATTAAAATATTTTAAAAGGTAATCAATTTTCGAGTACTTGGTACGAGATTCGTAAACATTGTTAATAAAAAGGCATCTTAAAATTAACAGAAATCTGTCCCGGGACATATATTTATTTATGCAAAATTTTACATAATTACTTTTTTTCCAGTAGTCAGCAATTTTGCTTAACCTAGCGGTACCCATGAAAAACAGGATGCCTACAAACGTCCACAACTCCACTATATTTGTAGCTTTCCATTTGGTTAGGCGGCTATTGGGCATGCATGTTCGTCATTGCCGCTAAATTGGTCATAAAATTGACGGTAAAAACGGCTTTAAAATAATCTGGGGGTCCCAGTAAATGAAAAGTTATGGAGAATGGCCGTCTCCTCAGTCCACTCTTCATCCGGAGACAAGACAACGGAAGAAACTCGTGAGCTATAAAGGAGGAGAAAATACCGTTCAATACTGAAGACTATTATATAATTAGATATATATATATATATATAACAATAAGAATACGATTATATAATTAGATATTAATTTTTGAGATCTTTACCTGTCTGACGCCCCGGAGCTGACGCTTTCGCTGTCAGAACCGTCGGACTCGTCGGTAAAATCCTCTCCGAACTTTTCAGACAGGTCACGTCTCACATCCTCATAACTACGTGCCATCTAAAAACAATATTTCATCGTACATTTTGTGCCGCATAATCAATACGACAAGTAGCCAAATAAAAGAACAGCTTTATCTATCTCCTTTAACTTCTTCTATGTATGTACTTAAGTATCTTTTTCTTGATCAGCTCGTATTTCTTTGTCTATGGCTCAGGCAACTGTCGACTGAGTGCATAGCATCAGTCGACAATGTCGAAGTAGTACGACGAATTGGAATTGGAATCATCCATATAAAATATATTGGATAGAGATACTATATTTTTGAACGATAGATTAAGTAAATGATAGCTCATAATAACAGGTAACTGTTGGTACTTACCATGTACTGCCTCCAAGATCACGAAGATTCACCACACTTAACACAAAGTTCTCGTCAACCACGGAGTACAGTACGATACACCAAATGTTCACACGGTATTCCAATGTCCAAAATCACAAGCCAAGGTAATCACGAGGTATTTTCAGAGTCCAATATCACAAGCCAAAGTAATCACGGGGTAAATCGGAAGTCCAGAAAGAAAGCAGTGGTCAAAATATAAAAAGCAATCGAAAGCGAAACTGAGAGCACGGAAGGTACGTCTGTTCACCACGAAAGCAAAACAGAAGTGACTTAATAACACTTAATTTTTATTACAAAATTAGTCCAAAAAAGATAAAAGACATTTAAACAAAAGGGCTCCGGCTGTTATTGTTACAAAAGATTATTTAAAAGCATCGGCATAGATTAGTAGTCCAATAATAAAAGGAATTTTAAAGAAAAGGGCTTCGGCTGTTATTGTTACAAAAGATTATTTAAAACCATCGGCATAGATTAGTAGTCCAATAAATACAAAAGGAATTTTAAACAAAAGGGCTCCGGATATTTTGGTAACAAAAGATTATTTAAAACATTTGGCATAGATTTATAGCCCAATAAATATAAAAGAGATAAAAGGGCTCCAGGTGTTTTGGTTACAAAAGATTAGTTAAAACAATCGGCATAGGTAAATAAAATAGTTCAATATAAAAAACATTTTAAACAAAAGGATTCAATATTTAATTACTGAAACCAACCAGTAATTGAATTAACATAAAAAACATTTTATAAAGTAACTAGCTGTTTCCCGCAGCTCCGCCCGCGGTCTAAATTTTTTTTTATATAATTGAGATGCAAGCTATGGACACTCACACACCACGTACTGGCGCCGTTGTAGTACATGCTATGTATCAGAGATGGCGCTGTATGAGAAAAATTATTTTCCCTGCCTGCTTTTCCCTTCAAAATTTACCTGAATTTTCTTTACTATAAACCTCACGGAGCCCGAGACCTTTCCAACGAATGCAAAACCGTGGAAATCGGTTCGTGCGTTCTGGAGTTATAGCGTCAGGAAGGAAAACCCGACTTATTTTTATATAGTAGATATAGAAAGTATATTATTACGAAAATAAACGAATATAAACTTATTAAGAAAAAATATTATATGGTAACATTATTTTGTTGTCATTCATTGATCATTCACTCGGTCAATTTTATTTTTGTGCTACTACACTATCGCCAGACGCAGAGACGCTTCCAGACGCTTCCGAGTTGCACCATTGTTTGTGAAAACTTCAAAACAATTAATTTGCTATAATGAGCTCTTGGGGCCGAGCCCTTTGCCGATGTGTTGTGGGCCTGGTGATGATGAGTAAGTATTATATATTTATAATTATATTTTTCATGTAAGCATTATTGAATTTATTAGGTAAGTTCACATTATGATTTTAATTGTTTTTTTTTTTCATTTTAGAGTAGGTGCACCAGGCCCACGAAGCGGCGAGCGCGCTGCAGTCGTTGGAGACGGTGGGCGAGGTATACCTATAGCGTTATTGGTTGTTTGGTGCCACTCTCGTTAAATAATTCAATATTTTAAGGCTATCTACATTCACGAAACGCTACGAGCACGTAAGTACATATGACTACAGAAGATTTAATTATTTCTTCTACAGTTGCGCAAAGCTGTGGCGACAATCGCCGACATCCCCTACAGGATGTGGCGATTGGAGTTGTAGCTAAGCCTGCACCCGCTGCTGGTGAACGGCGAAAATTTGTATATGGACATGCTGTGAGTACATACTTGATCAACAACTACTCTGTCTTATTTTTGTATCTTAAAGACGAATTAATGCCGGCAGCTAATGAAGATAATCTGACACGAGTAGAAGAACAGAATAATGGAGATCAAAATGTAAATAACAGGGCGACTAATGCAGATGAGGATAACAACATAGAAAGTAGACAAGAAACTGAAATAGAACCAAACATGGATGATGATGTAGCAAGAATATCAAAAAGAAAGCGTACTCCACAGGACTTTCGAGAACAATACTTAGAAATCGAAAGAAAGAAATTAAAACTGCTTGAAAATGAGTCAGTACAGTACGTCGCAATACAGATGATGTTCAAAAATCCCAGGATTATCATTTTTTTATGAGTTTTTGCCGGAAATTTAAAAATTACCACTTATTGACAAATTAAAATTGCGTTATAAGTTTAATAATGTACTCCTGGAGGAACTAAATTCTGCTTGTTATAGTTCGCAATCCGTAACTGATAATTTAGATAGATAATTTTTTTCTTTCTCTTGATTAGTAGCGCTACTATAGCAGCTTCTTCGACATCCATTCTGCACGAATGTACTTGGAATACCAAAGAGTATAATAAGAATGTGGGAGAAGAGAGTGCCATTTTCAAGCATGACAGATTCGAGACGCCATCTACATTTCTTAACGGGAACTAATGCTATATAGCTATATATATATAGATAGCTACACATAGGTAGGTAGACTAGGTAGTTACACATACTTGTTAAAAAAGCTCATCATGTGAAATTAAACAAAAACAGTTCTTTTTAGATTTTATTTTCAGTGTTACAGTAACTTATTTTCTATTTTTATAATTTTGGTTTCGTCTACGCCATCATAAATTAATTTTCCTACCAAAATTCGATTGACTGATCGACACCCAAAGACATTGTAATGTATTCTCGACACCAACTGTAAATGATAACATATCGATATAAGTATTTAAAAAGTATTTTTATGAGCTGGGCATTTATTTGGACACTCTGTAAACATATCTGTTAAAGAAATTATTGTATTTTTCACACGTTTTTTGGGTCTTTTGGTCCTTGTTGTTTGGGTTTTTTATACACAACACAGCACAAAATAAACGTCTTTTCGCGAAAATATTAGCCATAATGTAGCGACTGAAAACTATTAGTTTCCGGGTAGTAATCCAACAACGGAATTCAACTCATCGTCTGATGTAGATAAAACACTCAAAAACCAATAATTAAACACAAACAAGCGCGGACGCAAGTCGCGGCGACCATATTGTGAGTGATGTTAACTGATGTTGCCAGACATGGCTAAAATAAAGATATCGTACCCAGGTTGCCATAATTGATAATGCTGGCTAGGCATAAAATTTATTAATCTGATAATTTTCATGAAGAATAACATTATGATTTTATAGGAATATATTATAAATTAAATTGGAGTACTTAATTATTTGAGTTTCCTAAGTGCCGTAAAGTTGTGATTACAGAGACACCTATCGATATTTATGGAACTATTAGTTTCTCTGTTAAGAATAGTAGATGGCGACTCTATCTTTACTGGATTTGTGCTTGTTCTAACTGCCCCCCCCCCCCCCCCCCCCTGTGGAATACTGTCGCTCGGCTTGGTCTCCTGGGCCTAGTTGCCTATGTTTTGGTCGCCGGCGACAAGTCGACAGTGCGTAATAGCTCTTAAAGTTTGCAGAAAATGTTTTTGTTCAAAGTTGTATATTTCAGCTCATCGAATTCACTATTTTCATTTAGAAATAAAAAAAAGTAACGCACTCGTGCCTCCTACACCGGGAAAAGGGAAATACGTCAAAAAAGAAAAACCACCTGAAGTAAGCGAAGTGATTGATCACATTAAATCATGTCCAACAGTTAAATCACATTACTGCAGATCACCTAGTATTCGCCAATATTTATAGCCGGTCTTAAGCGTCGCAAAAATGTTATCATTATATCTGGAAAAGAATAAAGATTCTGTTAAAGAAAACATCTACCGGAAATTATTCTGCGAACGATTTAATCTGGGTTTTCATGGCTTTAAAAAGGATGTTTGCGATTCTTGCTCCGAGTTCAAAGCTAGAAAACCCCCAGAGCGATATCATTAAAAACCAGAAAAACACATAAAAAGACATTCAGACCGAACTCAAAAACAAAGAGAAAACAACGACACAGCCGTAGTTACGTTTGATTTAGATAATATTTTGTCATTATAAAAAATAGTATAGGCTTTACCAGATAAAGTAACAAAACTGATACTATGATCCATCCCACAAAACCAAAACTCTCATATGAGCATTGCTCTAATCACATCTCAATCTTTTTATAAGGCAGACGATTCGAAAAATATTAGAGAAATAACCCAAAAATATTCTGAACCTGGCCATGGCAACGTTTACTTTACGTTCAATGAAAAAGAAAATTGACGACATTCAGACCATGTTCAAATATACAGTAGAGGATAAAATGTGTATGGAGGCTCTTATCAAGAAAGCTCAGCGATGGAAAGACGAAAACCTGCCTTTGATAACATTACAAATTAAAAAAAAAAAGTAGAATAGTAAAGAAGACAAGAACTGAATCAAATGATTATAAAAGAGGTAAAAATGAGAAAAAGACACACACAGAAGCTTAGATTATGTGTACCTATAGATGTAGCCATCGAAATGGCCTTGTGCGATAGAGCGAGATCGCTAATTGACAGACCCATGCAAATAAACAGGACAACATCTAAATTGGTTACATGGTTTCTAATAAAACATACATAAGTATTAATAATAATATTTTCTGTTTCAGATTCTCAGAACCAAGCTGAGACTAATATTGCGTTGTCAGCTGAATCACCATCACTCATGCGGGCTATATCTTCTCCGCCTCTTATGTTTGTGGAGCAAGAAGTTGAAAGTAAGATACTTGTACACCATTTTTACTAGATAAACATGAAATTCATAACAAAACAGTGATAACGTACACAAATATGAATAGTTTAAAAAGGATAGTATTTAACTGTACTCAATTTATTCAAGTTTTCTTCAACTAATTTTGCCTTTCATCTGCCAAATATACTAATTGTGCACCAAAATGTTATTTAACTGTACCTCAATTTATTCAAGTTTTCTTCAACTAATTTTGCCTTTCATCTGCCAAATATACTAATTGTGCACCAAAATGTGTTCATCAGAATATTTTATAATAAGCACCTATTTAATAACAGTTGCAATTTCTCAGATTATAAGGAGCTCACATTTAAAAAAAAGATACGGTGCTGCTATATTGCCACCCACCACGGAAGATTTCCGTGCCTATGAGACACGGATATCCGTGTCTTATAGTCAAGTCACTAAAAATAGAAAACGCACATAAAGTAGTGAATCGCTTGAAAGGTTTTCCAGCACGGGGCGGTCGCTGCCGCGACTCCGCTCGCTCCGCTCGCCGCCCTCGTGCACGTAAGGGTCACCATATTAACCTAACCCAAACCTACCGGACTTTGGGCAAAAAGTTTTCAACACAAAGTCTAGGTTGAGTAATGCGGCGGCCAGCCCTACGGGCTTAGGCCGCCGAGTTTGGAAATTAATTAAGTTTAGGTTAAGTCTAAGCTAGAAAGACTGAGATGACTATACATCAACGATCGTTGCCCTATCTGTATTTCCAGTCGCTCACTTAGTAATGTAGTCGCTCGGATAAAATTTTAATATATGAAATGGATTAATCACAATCCACTTTTTGTAAGCTCGTTCTGGATTTTATTATTTATCAATATTCGTCGTTAGTTTAGTTAATTTTTCGCTTACTCAAATTCATACCGCTCAAGTTATTAATACAATATGTCTTCATCAGTCGCAAAGCTTTTTTTTAATCGCTTGTTTTATAATTCCCCTTAGATATAATGTGTAACAATTAGGAATATTGTTGCACAATCATTGAATGAATCATCATGAATTTGTTTGGTGTATCATAGTTTGTTGGCCAAGTAGTTCAATTGCATTAAAATAATTTGATGGGGTTAAAAGTAATATTTTAGAGATGTATACATAGGTGTACATTTAGATTTTTGGTGAACAGTTAAAAATTATCCTTTAAAAATAAGTTAATTTGTTACTTGTTTGTGTTGTTGTTGTTTGTTTGTTGTTGTGGCATTAGCAGAAACCCATTTTTTATATTTTAGGTTCTCGACCGAATTGGCATGAGCCTGGGCCATCAGGATCGTCGATTGCCCCAGCACATTCACCACCTGAAGCAAGACCTACCACGGCAGCATCACATATGTTAGTGGAACCACAAGTAGAAGGTAATATTAACTTTAAAAAAGAGAGAACTCGAAAGAAGAACTTTAAAGCCGTTTGACAACAATTATTATTGAGATAATTTAACTAATTACTTTTATTCTATTTTTATAGAGACGGGCTTGCTTTCCCCAACTAGGCCATCAGCTCAAGTTCGAGTTGAGCATGGGATTGCTCCATCTGTGCAAACCACTCCTCGACGTGTAAGGTTCACCACGTAGACGAGCGAGGCCAGCACACACTGAGCAAGCAACTCAACACTTCCTCCAAGCTGATTCATTTTGGAGAAATTTCAAAGAACAGCAGCACAGGGACAATGTTGAATTGAGAAGAGAACAGAACCGGATAAGGGAATTCGAAATACAGACTCAGAGGGACTGGCAAGCAATAGGTGGAAGAATTGTGGATGTTTTGGAAAAACTAGCAGATAAATTCTGTAAAGATTAGTTAGGTACAAAAATTCATCTTTACAATATTTATTTAGCTAGGTTCCTGTTAAAAGAGAAATAATATAATAGAGGCCTTTGCCCAGCCATAGGACAGTTACAGGCTGGTATTATTATTATTTTATTTAGAATAGCTTTATTATTACACTAGATGAAAACCCGGCTCCGCTCGGTTGAAATGTGACTCATGATACACAATGTAGGTAAATATTTCTGTAGTCATCGGTTTTCAAGGAATATTAAATGTAAGCAAGCCATAGATTCGTATAGCTTCGTTCATTGTGTTTAATAAATATAGTAAATAAAAACTACAATAGTTTTCACACACATAATTTTTATTTTTTACACACAAATAATATTAATATTTTCGCGAAACGACCACGACTGAAGAAAAGTTTTAAGTTTTGTTAAGATTCACTCAATGTTTCCGGCAAGACGTTTCGTTTTAAACAGTCAAATGAGCCACAGTTCTTTGTGGTGGATGCTTCTTTGGCGCGACGCACGCGACGTGTTGATTGGCGAGGCGTATATAAGAGCTAGTATGCAACGGAACGTGAAAAAAGCGAAATAAATATTCTTGAACTATTATTTCCAACGCGTCCCGAAACGATTCTGGACCCAACTGTTAAGTAATCGTGAGGCCTAGCTTTTTATGTGAAATAACACCATCTTGTACCAATAATAAGTAAATATATTTTCATCAGAGCAAATGTTTTCTTACATCATTGAAAGAAAAACAATTAAATTTTAATATTAGAGAACAAATTAATTTAGCAGTAAAGGAGGTTTTTATACGAAACTCATACCTCTTTCATTTAACACCAACTATCATGCAACTGTCATACGCCTTGTCAGCACTGTAATCACTACCCAAGATGGCGACTGCGGTTTGTTTGTCAATGCCATTAGAATTTAACGAAATTCTCCATAATCAGAATTTTGCGGATATATGTTGTCGACTCGAAATCAATATTTTTTTATGTTTTGTTATTCATATAAGGTTTCGATCGAGTCTACCGTACCCCTGAACGAAATTATTAATATAGATAGAAGAATATAGATACTCAGTGACAAGGCGACATAGAATCGCGCTTATCTTGTATATTCTACTCGCGATATCATGAACTTGTAAGTGTTTATGTTTGTGTGTTAAGGTTTGTTTCATAAGAAAGGGTCATAAAAAATGTTTACATTTAGTCCCAGTGGGCAATTCATTATGTTTGAGAGCACTATGGAGTCTTTATTTTTTTGTGGAATTGTGTCACTTGAGTGATTTATGATGTTATTCCACTTGATGCAATTTACATTCTACAGATTGGAGTGTTTTCCTAGATCTTAAATATACTGTTAATGTTACTTTAAATGTTAAACTATGATGAAGTCCAAACTCCTCTGTGAATTGTCATGATCTATACTGGGAATTTAGGCCTTATACTGGCATTCTTTCATCTTGTGATTTCCTTGGGCACATGGTAAATTTTGCAAAATAGTCTTAAGTTAAACCAACAACTGATTAGAACCAAATAACTGATTATATCCTGCTAAACTAAAGCAGGTGTTATGTTTGTGGAGATATTTATTTGTGTTTCTCATGTCTAGAACTATTAACTTGTTATTATTAATTAATTATTATAATATTGTGTAAGAAAATAGTTATCTAATAGGAAGTGTTGTAAAAAATATCAAAATACGATATATTAAAGTAGCCTAAGCTTCATTTTACAATGAGCACACTAGGTATTTATTCTTACAAATTCTAAACTTCTATTATTAATTTAGTGGGGCCAGATGTTCTTTTTAGTGTCTAAGTTTTCTAAAATAGTATGTGTAAGTATATGTATTGTACTAATTTGGGAATGAATAAAGATATTATTACTATTAATTTTACTTAGTATGCAGTGTGTAATGTTATACAGGCAGTTGGTCCTATAAAAGTACCATAGGTATTCAGCAGCATCAATTTATTGAGGAAGCCTTAAGGTCTGATTTAAATAAGGAAAACAAGATTATATAGTTATACAAGTGTTTCATATTTTTACCTTTATTCTAGACCAAAGTCACTATTATCATGCCTTAACTTATATATAAATCTAATTTAAGAAACTAAATACCAGTAAAAAGGTCTCAGCCATTTTAGGGATCTGAGGGATCTAATGTGTCAGTCGTCGGCAAGATACAAATACCTAATAGTAACATAGAATAAAAATATTATAGTTTTTACAAGTGTTTACAAAATAAAGGTGGTAAAATAAAAAACTATTTCTATTTTTTTCTACACAGATGTACAAAAAATAACTAAACTAACTCAAACTAATATGTACAACAACATATGTTTAATATTATAGACATGATAAATAAATATTTTAAAACTAAACGTGTTCAAGTCTTTTAACTAATTGTTCCCTTAGAACCCTTCCTCTGATTAGGTCAGACGTTGAAGCACCTAAAACTCTCTCGGTGAGAATGGGCTCATTGATAAGTTGTTCTTCATGTTCCAATCCTAAAAACAAAAATCATTTAATATTCGATACTCATTTGTGCCATTAATTACTTTTTCGAATTATTAAATAATTCATACCAGTGATGTCCTCTTCTTCTACAACATTAAGATCGATGCCAATATTATGTAAAATGCAGCAGGCTTGAATAATTCTTGCACATTTCAGTGGCTTATAGTGGAGCACTCGTATCTTTGTTTAGACATCGCCATCGATTCTTCAACCGCCCAAACGTATTTTCTATGACGACTCTGGCTGCCACATGCTTATGGTTATAATTGGCTTGCAACGTGTTTGGAGCAGCGTCTAAAATAGGAGTCATCAGCCATGGTCTTTGTGGATAACCAGAGTCTCCTACAATGCAAATCAATGTATTAGTTTATTTACTTTAGCTTAATGCACAATGCTGTTTTTTTTTTTTTTTTATAGAGCTTACCTAAAAGCCACACTATTTCCCCATTCTGGTGCAAGGACTGCATATAGTGGTTGATGTCACTATTCTCCCATATAAAAGAATCGTGATTTGCACCTCCAAATTTAGCATTTATATTTAAAATTCTATATTGGTCATCACATATCTGTAAAATAAAAATACAGTTAAGGAAGATAAATCTTAAAGAAGGTAAAAATAAATCATAAGTAATATCTCTTTCATTTATTATTTACCATTTGAACATTTATTGAATGATAGTGCTTGCGGCAATAATACAGATGTTCTTCATCTTTTGGTGGGCCAAATATCCTAAAATGGCTACAATCAATACACCCAATTACTCCAGGTATTCCATATTTGTCACAAAACCTGAAACAAACAACATACTTAATACGCATTTCATATTACAATGATATTGACTCGCGCAACTTCGTCTGCGTCACAATTTTCAATACTGCTCCGCTCCTATAGGTCTTAGCGTGATGATTATATAGCCTATAGCCTTTCTCGATAAATGGGCTATCTAACACTGAAATAATTTTCAAATTGGACAAATAGTTCCTGAGATTATCGTTCAAGCAAACAAACTCTTCAGCCTCATATATTAGTACCTATAGATAATTATTTACAGTCTATAAATCATGTAGATCATACTTTTGACTGATTGTTTGCCTGGTAATTGAAGTATTAGGAAACCGAATATATTTTCTTAGTATGTTCTTATGTGTCAGAGCTTTGGTAACCTCTTCAATGTAGACACTGCACATTTTTTGTGAGACGTTTTTAGCAACTCCCACTGGGCGCTGGTAAGACCCAGTTGCATAAAAAAACAGGGCTGTAAGGACCTAAAATAATAAACATACGAAGTAAGGTCATTGTGCCAGGGGGCAATTTGAAAAGTGTTTTAAAACTTTCAAAAGTACGGAAACATTACCTTATCTTCCAAGGATACCCGTTGAGAAGACTTTAAACCAGCCAGCTGCCTCAGCTCTTGGCACAAAAACCTGACGGCTGCCTTAGGAAGCCTATATCTTCTCTTAAATTCTGACTCCGGAAGGTCTCTTAGCGGATTGCTTGACTGGCGTGCTCTTGCACGACCAATGGACGTTAAATTACGCTCATCTTGTACTCTCGCGGTCTCAAACATCTTCCAAGCGAAATACATACGAGATGCCATTGTAATTTTTATTCACAATTTGAAATTCAATTATATTACTTAGTTATTTCACCAGTCTCACGACGCTCTCACCACAAAATCTTTTGTGACAACTTTCCGCGCTCGCAAGTGACTGCGTTCACCTATTCGAGCTGTCAAAACTGTCAAAATTGTAACTTACACTCGCGATATACATGCAAACGTTTATCGATGTGCTCGAAACGGTCTTCAATATCGAGCGGCAATCGATTTTCACGATCGACAACGTTAATTTTAAAACTCACACTCGCAAAATTTAATTCTCATACATGACGCTAGGTGGCGCTTACCCAGCGCCATACAAATTTGCGTAAACGTTTACGTTCTCGAAATGTAAAAAAAACTCGCACTAAGCATACAGGGCTGCTCATATTAATTATAAGAAACAAATCATGAAAAAAAGACTCGCTGTGCAAACTTTCAGCAAATCTGTCGCAGAGGCTCTTATATTATGCAAGGAGTATCTAGCCATAGAAGACTTTGTACACTCGGGTGCTACTATTGAGTTTATCACACACTTTAATGATTTGTTTGATATTTTGAAAAGCCGTAGTTTATCTTCATACGGTTTTAAAAAACCGATCAGTGAAGAAAACTTCCAAATGATGGATGCAAAATTGAAAGAGTTAGAAACCTCAAAACGCACACATTCATTGGAGGTGGTTTAATCATTAATTCAGGATGAAAAACGGGGTTTCTGGGATTTTTAATTGCTATTAAGGCACTAAGAATAATTTTTGATAAGTACATACATGTCGAAATTGCTCCTCTTCGATATTTATGTACTTATAAAATGAGCCAAGACCACTTGGAGGTTTTCTTTAGTGCCAGACGCTCTAAAGGTGGGTTTAACAACAACCCTACTGCGCTGCAATTCGTATCGGCGTATAGGCGACTGCTGGTCCATGGCGAATTGAAAAATATTTCGACACGTAATTGCATACCATTAGATAATATAAATATTTTAACATGCAATTCAAATTCGATTTGTCGTAAAATAAACAGTAGGAGAGAAAGAATATTGGCTATGAATGACGAAAGTCTCGTTGAAGACCAGATTGTTGATTTACCCGAGAGCCATGATTATATAGGAAATTTTGAATTATCAGAATTCTCAAAGGAAGCAACAATTTACATTGCTGGATATATAATACGCAATATGAAAAAAATAATCAAATGTGATGAGTTTTTAGGAGCAATAGTTGCATTTGAAAAGTTTCCTGGTTTTATTGCTCAAAAGGATGTTGGCGGATTGCAGTATCCGTCACAAGATGTGATTAAAATTTGTACGTTTGCCGAAAAAATTCTAAGGCAAACCACCTCAATACACGGCAACTCATATTTTTCAAAAAAAGATACTTTACCTAAAATGATATGCAGTGTTTTGAAAAAAATTATTCATAGTGAAATCTTTTCAAAATTGAACAATCATATTAATGATCAAAGTCCTTTGGAAAATCTTTAGCTTTATTAATTAAAGCTATTAGTTTTCGATACCTAGAAGTCAGGATCCATAATATAATGACCTCAGTTTCTCAAAGTGAAGAACGAATAAGGAACATGCACACAAAGTTGGTCTTGTTTAAGGGCCAATAAACAATATATGTATGTGTCCTTTTTAATTTGTAAATAAAAAATATTATGAAGATACGTTTTATTTCATCATTGAACGTGTGGTGTATGTTATGATGTATGAGTCGTGTCGTGTCAGTCGATGGATGTCCCCATGATGCCCCCTCTCCCGCTCTCTTTGTAACAACGAAATATTAGACCAAGGTTTTATTTAAAGTATACTTCGTAAGACTTACGGCCGCACTCAGAGACGTTTAACGATTACTTAAACCATCACTCAGTAAAGATTTCAAAAAGTTGGCTCTCAGAGTCAGTTAATGATTCGTTAGTGACCCTAATCAACCATTAACTTTAAGTGGCCCCCGAGCCTTACTTATATGCGTAATGAAAGATTTGACGTTCATTATTGAGGTTATGCTTTTGCTATTTTAATGGTGAATAATTAAATAAGTCGTGTTAATATTTACAAATAATAACAAAAACAGTAAAAATAATGTAGATTTTTTAGATTTCA
Organism: Plusia festucae; assembly: GCA_950381575.1. NCBI lineage: Eukaryota > Metazoa > Arthropoda > Insecta > Lepidoptera > Noctuidae > Plusia > Plusia festucae. The sequence goes on from OX494457.1 coordinate 4,631,147, forward strand.
TTGATTTTGGACTGCGGCGGTATTTACGAGATCATTCAGATCCTTTTTCAAAATATTCGGTTCAAGAATTTCATGTACCCATGATAATTTTATTTATAATAGCAGAGCTGTTAAGCAACAACTTAATACTGGTGTGTTACAGGGATTTATGTTAGGAGACAGTGAGTACGCAACTACGCAGTCAGTAACGTACTGCTTACACCATTTTTATCGCCAAATACAACTCCTCAAGAAAACTATAACAAAAGCCACATAAGAACTAGAAATTCTGTAGAAAGATGTTTTGGGGTTTGGAAAAGACGATTTCCTTTTCTACAAGTGGGAATGGGAATTAAAAAAGAAACAGTTGTAGCTGATATATGTGCATGTGCAACATTACATAATATTGCACTATTATCAAATGAATTGTTCTTATCAAGCTGGGATTGTGAGGACAATGGTACAGTAGATGATGGTAATGGGGCTTTACCGATAAAATATGAAAAACATGATTGTAATGGTTTTAGGGTGCGACAATCTGTAGTAGACAGGTCTTTTTCATAATAATAAAAACTTTATAAAATAATTCAATGTTTTTATTTAAATTATCATTAAATTACTAGGTTTATTGCATTGATTTTTTCATTATAGCTTTAATTCTATTGTAGCCTTTTCTAACAATATTTTGTATTTTTCTTCTTCTAATATTGCTGCTTTTTTTTATTTCTTCTACCTCCAACTGTAAAAATATCCACAATTACACCTCATATTAATCAAATAAGAAAAACAGCATATTTACACAAAACAATAAAATATACTAGGTACTTGCTAGTTAATTAAAAATATGGAAGCATTTCAAGTAGATGATTATGTGTACCTGTGTTTTCAATATTTTAATCTTAAAACAGCTTCCCGGCGAAGGTAGTCTGCGGATTTACGGCCGTAACGTAATAAATTAAAACAGAAGTATTTCGATTTAGCTTAGATTTAGCATGAAAGTTGATTTTCATATTATTGGCTTTTTTAACGACTACCGTGGTCGATTCGGAGCAATGTGATGTTGTCCACATTTATTTATTTAATTATTATTGGCTTAATATTTAGAAATACTTACCATTGCTATATTTCACAAATTCAACACGATCAAAGCGCAACAATCGAAAACTTGACAAACAGTAAAAATATTATTGCCATCATGACAATATTGTTGAAGACGTAATAATGCCATAGCGAAAAATTCAGAATGTACTATTACAAATCACACAAAAGTTCTTTAAAAGTTTTAGGGTGAGATGGGCATCCTTAGCATTGGTCTGCAACCCATCTAGGAGACGAAAAACTCCAAAATCAAACCAGGGGAGATGGGCCTTTTTAGCATTGGTCTGCAACCCATCTAGGAGACGGAAAACTCCAAAATCAAACCCGGTAAGGTGTTAACGTTAGGCGCAAGTAGGGTCCAACCCGAAATATGCGGTAGACTACCACGAAAGCATTCCCAAGGAGGGAATGAATTTCCTAATTAGGAAAAGAAATCTATTCTGCGTCAAAAACTGCAAAATCATACCAGGTGAAGACCTAACGACCCAACACAGGCTTTAGTTTTAGATGTAAACATTAAAATACAGGTTGCAAAACATAAAGAAAAGCCACCCTCCCAAATAAGATGGAATATGCTAAGGAAGAGTGACTGTGCGAAAGAGATGAAAAACAGAGTGGCTGATAAAATGATAGATTTATGTGCAAAAATGGAAGAACAATCTGTAAATGAATGCTGGAATGACATAGCAGGTAATATAAGAATGATAGCGAAGAATGTACTAGGAGAGTCGAAAGGGAAAGGAAAGATTGATAGAGACAGATGGTGGTGGAATGAAGAGGTTCAAAGAGTCCTAAAAGAAAAAAAAGTTGCGTTTAAAGAATGGCAGAGAGTGGATGCTGGAAATGATAGTTTGAAAGAGGAGAAAAAGGAAATATATAGGGATCATAAAAGGAGAGCCAAGAAAGCCGTAGCTATTGCTCGAACCACTGTACAGCACGATTTATATAAACAGTTAGATACTCCAGCTGGCCAAAAAGAGCTCTACAAAATAGCGAAGGCGAGAGAAAGGCAAGCGAAAGATGTTATGAAAGTTAGATGTATGAAAGATGATCGCGGTCAAGTACTGTCAAAAGATGAAGATATTTTAAACAGATGGAAAATATATTTTGAAAGATTGATGAATGAGGAAAATCCTTGGAGTGGGGTAATAGATAGTGTGGCAGTGAATACAGGTCTAGTAAGAGAGATAAGTAGTGAGGAAGTAAGAAGGGCAGTAAGCAGTATGAAGAATGGAAGGGCTGTAGGTCCGGATGGTATACCAGCAGAGGTATGGAAGCTTTTGAGTGAGGATGGATGTAAATGGCTGACTTTATTCTTTAATAAGTTGCTGCATGAGGAGACGATCCCTGACGAATGGTGTAACAGTTCACTGGTACCCATCTATAAAAATAAGGGTGATGTGCTAGACTGCAGCAACTATAGGGGAATAAAGCTCATGTCACATAGTATGAAAGTATGGGAGAAGGTAATAGAAAGACGACTGAGAGAAGAGACTGAAATTACCCAAAACCAATTCGGATTTATGCCCGGTCGCGGAACGACAGACGCCATATTTGCACTAAGACAAGTGTGTGAAAAATACAGACGTGCACATAAAAACTTGCACATGGTGTTTGTCGATTTGGAAAAGGCTTACGACCGGGTACCCCGTGAGGTTTTGTGGTGGGCATTGAAAGAGAAAGGTGTGCCTGGGAAATACCTGCAGCTGATTCAAGCTATGTACAATAGATCTGCTACATACGTTCGATCTGTGGTGGGTTCTACTGACAAGTTCAGTGTCACGGTAGGTTTGCACCAGGGTTCGGCGCTAAGCCCTTACCTCTTCCTGTTGGTAGTAGACGCTTTAACGTCAAACCTGCAGGAGGAGGCTCCCTGGTGTATGCTATTTGCTGATGACATTGTTCTTGTTGGCGAGGATCCAGGGCAGGTTCAGAGCAGACTGGTTGTGTGGCAGCAGAAGCTGGAGGGTGTTGGCTTGAAAATCAGCAAAACAAAAACGGAGCACATGTTCTGTGATTTCGGCGGTCCCTCCACTTTTGCTCCAATTTCCATTGATGGAGAACCACTGCCAGTTTGCTCTGATTTTCGCTATCTCGGTTCCGTCATTCAAAATGATGGAGAGATTGACCGAGATATTAAGCATAGAATCAGCTCAGGTTGGCTTAAATGGCGACAGATGACTGGGATGATATGTGATCCGAAGATGCCCGTAAAGCTGAAAGGTAAAATGTATAAATCGGCTATAAGACCTGTATTGATGTATGGTTCAGAATGCTGGGCAGTGAAAGGGACTGATGAAAGACGATTGCATGCAGCGGAAATGAGAATGCTTCGATGGATGACTGGAGTGACGAGATTAGATAGGATAAGGAATGAGTATATTAGAGGAAGCTTGAAAGTAGCGCCTGTGAATGAAAAGGTGAGAGGTAAGCGTTTGTCGTGGTATGGACATGTTATGAGGAGGGATGAAAGTCACATAACTAAACAAGTTATAAGTATGGCTGTGGATGGGTATATAAGCAGAGGGAGACCGAAAAAGAGATGGATGGATTGTGTGAAAGATGATATGAGAAAGAAAGGAGTGGATGCCGCGATGACGAGTAATAGAGAGGAATGGAAGGAAAATACGCATTGCGCCGACCCCATATGATTGGGATAAGGGCAGGAAGAAGAAGACAAAAGTTCTTTAAAAAATTGAGTTTTTAGTAAAACCTGCAAGCAAAAGAACAATTTTTAACATTTTAATGCCAAGAAGAAGGATTTTTATGTGTTTCATGGTATATTTCAGTAACTGAAATTTACGTTTTTAAGTGCGGCATTACCAACACCTTATCGATAGTATTTCTTTACAGCTTTTTCTATGTCGTCTCGCCCTATGGTTACTTAAAACTGTCATTAACTAACGAACACTTAAATTCTGTCTCTGGGATGCGAAGATGATTAAGTGATTTAATGACAATTAGTTAAGTATGCATTAGGACTAATATGTATAATGAACGTTTCTGAGTGCGGCCGTAAGACATAAAAGAATTAGATGTCTAACGCTACTATTTAAATTGTGCGCAAAACTATCATTGTTAGCGACGAAAGAAATAAGTGTTAGCGAAGTATATAGTAAGTAAATACAATATTAACTTGTTTAGATTTACATTAATTGTATAAGATTAACAATTACAATTTGCCATTACATTTTAAGTCCTTACAGTCTTATTTTTTGTGTATATAGTTTAATGTTAGTGTTTAATATAATGATAATATAATAATAGATCGCTTATGCTAGACTGTTTTAATATGTATCGTGGTTTATATATAGGTTGTAAAGTGTTATAGTATTGTTAATTCTCTATGTAAACTGTTATATTGTTTTGCTAATTTATAATTAAGAATAAGGGCATAGTCTAGGGTAAATTAATGTATTATCGTGTGAACGCCTTATCGCTGCGATGTCCGGATGCGACTGAGCGATCGGGCGGGGCTACCCTCAGTATTTATACGAATGAATCGGGGGGGTAGGGCCCTTTATATACAGTGGATGTTTATCTTCACGCCGTTGCGTGACGGAGCATCGCAGCGATATGCAGTAAACAAATTTAGCTAACTAGAAGTGTTAACTTAAAGATAAAATAAGACGCGCCAGCTCACGACCTCTATGTAAAAAGTTATAGCGATTAAAGTAACGCGGGGTGAGGAAGTGGTCCGCTGGCCAGCCATTAAGCGTTCACATAAAAGAGGGGGATGTTTTCTTGAGAAAAGTAGTTCGTACTCGACAGCCAACAAGGAAACATCTCTCTACAAGTGGCCAAATCTCCGAAACAAGAATTCCTCACCCAGCAGTTATTGAGTTTAGGAAAATAAACACTTAATCTTCTGAGTTATTATTTATTCTTAAATAATAACTCAGAAGATTAAGTGGTGTTTTTATTACTGTGCAAGATACTCGTCCCGCCAGCGAACCCGCTCCACCCAAGTGCAGCGCCGTCTAGTCACTATCAATCATTAACTACTACTAATTCAGACTTTTTAGTTCGTTAAGTACTTACATACAGGTACTTAAAATGTCTGTTCGCGATCAAGTAGAAACCATAATATATTTTTTTACCTAATATGTGGGACTTGCCAACATATTAGGCAACACCAGAAAAAACTATTCTTGTTTCATGTGCGGTCACGCCATGGTTACATCTATAGGTACATAATCTGAGCACAGAAGTAGGGGAACGCGGGGTAATAAGAGCGGTCGGGCAATGGGAGCTAACGTGTTTGGACGGAATGCAGGCACATTTGCGCGATCGTACGCACTTGGCTACTTCCGTCAACTATCGGCAAACTTCACCTGACGCGCTCGAACCGTTAGTGCCATTCGTTTAGTCACGAGGGACGGTTGTTTGTTTTTCGCTCCATGCTTACAAGAAATTGTCGATTGCCAGCATAAAGGTAAGCATGAAATTATATTCTTATTTTGTTGTATTTATGCTTATTATATCCCTAGATTCGTTTACTAACAAGTCCAATTAGTTGAATTGTGATTGAGAATAGAATTACATATTTATGTTATTACTTTTCAAAATGGTGGTCAGCGGCTAATGGTAGCCTACCTAGGCTCTCATTACCCGACACTTGTGTTTTTGTTTTAGATGCCACGTAAAAGAACTCGGACAACCACAAAAGCTTCTTGGACAGTGGATTCATTAGAAAATGCGGTATCTGTTCTCAAAAGAGGAGGCATTTCGGTGTACAAAGTATCTCAACAAACTGGCATTCCTTACAGCACTCTAAAGAAGAGATACAATTTAGATACAAATTGTTTTATCTGCGTTTTGTTTGATTTGTTTTCATATTTATTTGTGTTACAAATAATTTTATTTTATTATAATAACTGAGATTCCCCACGCAATTTTTTTTAATATATTTCTGGTTGCAATAATTTGTCTTTGAGATCTCTCATTTGCTCGCACAATTTTACGAAGGCCATTAAAATACCAGCTTGTTCTACGTTCCTCTGTTCATAGAAGGCTACAAAACGTTCTTCTACTCTGAAAAGTCTCTCCGTCACAGAGCTTCCAGCTACAAGAGTCTCCGGCTGTCGGCGAGATACTCTGCGCCGTCGCGTGACTGTAAAATGACAGTATATTAAAGCTCTTTATCTGGAGTCTTCGAGGCACTAAAAATTTACTGCTAGACATGTCTCCTGTTTCGCGTGTATTGACGGCACTGAATAAGCTCGTAGAAGCCAACACGGACTGCGATCTATTCATCGATAAATTCGCACGTTACCATAATGGTAACGTGCTTACATTTTTATGAGCACTGCAGCCAACCGATCTAGCCGCTGCAAAACTACCAGTACCAAACAGCCAGAAACAAACACGATGTTTAGCAGAATACGTACGCCAATGGACCTACCTAAGTTCGACGGGGACCCTTGAGTGCTTGAGCTTGAGTGGCTACATTATAAACAAGCATACTAGGAGTCATCTCAAGTCTGCAAGTTCAGCGACCGGGAGAATTTGTGGCGACGAAGAAAGAGTGCACAGACGTGTTAAAGAAGCGGTGACAGCTCTGCTGATCCGCCACCTCGACTTCATCGTGATGTGAACACTGCAGCTTCAATTAAGAAACAACGTAACAATTAATCGAATAATACTAGACATTGGCAAATTACGCATAATATCGCAAGAATATCACAAAGAAATTGTTCCCTTCTCAACCAAAGTGAGTCAACTGTTTTATCTCAATTACCCGCTTCTGAACGATAGCTAAAAACCATCCGGTCATACGTTCCTAGTTTTAAAATTATAGAAGATTCGGATATATTTTCTTATTTTAATAAATATAATAATTCTCGACATATAAAACTGGGATGAAGAAGAAAAGGTAAGTCATGTCGATTGTGTTAAACGTGGTATTTTTTTAATTGTAATTGTGCCGTGGTTTTTAACTTTATAAATGTCCTCTAATGTTACAGCAATTATTTCGCTCCGTTCTTATAGAATATGCGCAAGTTATTGAAAATAAATGCCTGGATACGAATACAAACAAGATAAAAATTAAAGCCAGGGAGGAAGTTCACAAAAAGTAAGATATTTGTTTTTTGTCTATTTTATGATCCAAGTAGAAGTACCTAGGTTCGCACGCGATTTCGTTCGTAATAGTCTTCTGTGTGTGTTTTACAGGATATGATTTATATTTCTACTGAATTTGATCCAAATCTGAAAAACTCAATAAATAAACACACATTATGAAAGTATGTATTTATTAACATAATTTTATCTTCTACTAGGTTTACTAAATACATACTTTCATATAGCTAACGTACGTCAAAACGAGCATCTATTAAATATCTCCCTTTCCCTTTCTAATGTTTTTACCTACACACTCGCTGATTCGAGCCAACTGTGATCGTTCATCTGTGATCAACCTCGCAGCCATTCTTCGCTATCAACGATATAGTTATATCGTGGATAGCGAAGAATGGTTGACATAGTTCGTGCATTAGATGATGACGATTATGTCAACACAAATGATGTTTTTTCTGATAGTGAAAATGAGGATGTTTTATTGGCTAATGACGTGGAAAGTGACTTTCACGACGAACCCTCGGACACTGAAGAAACACAAGTAAGTCCACCTTTAGATATTGAAGAGGAACACGAAAGATCACCTTCAGATGCACTTCCTCTCAGTGACAATACTTCATCGGCTTCCAACTACATTATCCACTTGTCTCAAGCCAATATTCGAGGCAAAAATCGTCACGTGTGGGAAACTAATAAAGAACACACTTCTTTTCGAACTTCTGCGATAAATATCGTTCGCAAGGCTAGAGGACCAGTTCGTTCAGTCAGAAACATAACAGATCCTTTTATTTCATTCGTTTTATTTAGTTCCTTTATGACAGACGAAATTTGTGAGGAAATTTTGCAGTGGACCAATGCTGAAATAGCCATAAAGGAACAAAGCTATGAGACTATTACATCAACCCAAAACGAAACATGCAAAGAAGAACTCAACGCTCTCTTCGGTGTCTTATTATTGGCAGCTGCGTTGAAAGATAATCATCCTACAAGTGATGAATTGTTCAACACGTCTTTCTGCGCAACCCGATACATTTCGTGTATGAGTCGAGAAAGGTTTGATTTCTTCACAAGATGACTTAGGTTTGATGACAAGGCTATCAGAATAGGAACCTTACAGTCTGATCCACTCACACAAAACATGGGACTTACTGATGATTCAATGCCGACACAATTACGTTCCTGGAACTAACGTTACCATCGACGAGCAATTGCATTTCGTGGTCGGTGTAAATTTAAAATGTATATCCCTAACAAGCCTGCTAAGTACGGGCTAAAAATTGAAATTTGTGACAGTGGGACCAGGTACATGATTGACGCCATGCCTTATCTTGGAAGAGGTACAAATACTAGAGGAGTACCCCTTAGTGAATATGTTGTCAAAGAACTAACACGGAGTATTTATGACTCAAACAGAAACGTAACCACTGACAATTGGTTTAGATCCATCCCATTAGCTAAACAACTGCTACAACAACCTTACACGTTACCAAGGGCGGATCCAGAAGGGGGTCATGACCCCCCCCCCCCTGGGCTGGGTCCAGGTCCTAGGTGAACAACTTACTAAGTTAAATTGTTAAACATACTGATTTTATGTATATTTTATAGATTTTATATAAGTACTTTCAATATTTAATTAATTTAATATACCTAATACTTTGACGGCAAACGCATGACTCGGGATCGAACGCATCGAGAATTTGAATATACATCCCTCTTCTGGATTCAATAATAAGTGACCTACAGGACCGTCTGTCTTCTGAAATACTTAACGAATATCGGCCGTGGATGGTGTGAAGTGGCAGCAGAGTCTGAACATACCGCAGTCGATTTCTGATCTTATTTTAAATTGCGATATTGAGATATATCCTAATATAAGAAAATTTGTATGTATCAAACAAATCAAATCGTGGCTATAGCTTCCTTGAAGAACGTCTAACCGGACTGGCACTTCTGCACGTCCATAAAAACGTACCCATTGAAATAGATGAAGTGATAACGCGTTTCTGGAGAAGACGTAAAATAAAAATTGATTTTGTTATTTAAATATACTTGTATCTATTAAATTCTAAGTTCTTGTGTCTTGACCACGACTATGTGACCCGTCTTAACCCCCCTGGCGCCAAAGCTGGATCCGCCTTTGCGTTAACAATAGTCGGAACTATGCGGGCCAACAAAAGCGAAATACCGGAAGAAATGTAGAACAGCCGAGGTAGAGCGATTGGCACTTCCATGTTTTGTTATGATGGGCCACTAACTCTACTATCATTCAAACCGAAGCCGAGCAAAATGGTATATTTTTTGTCCTCATGTGACGAAGCAGTAACTGTGAACCCAACATCGAAAAAAAATCATACATTATAGAATTTTACAATGCCACAAAAGGCGGCGTTGACAAATTTGACCAGATGTGTTCAAATATGTCATGTAATCGATAGACTTACCGGTGGCCCATGTGCATGTTTTATGACATGCTCAATATATCGAGTATCAACTCCTACGTCATATAGTGCCATAATGTCTTGGTGTCTGGAGGTAAACCACTGTCACGAAGAAGCTTTATGAAACGATTGCATGAACAACTCGTTGAACCATGGCTAAAACGTCGACTTGATATACCAACAATGCCTCGAAGAATAAAAGAAAAAATACGAGATTTATTGGGTTTGAACCATGAGGACCAGGAACGCGCTGAAGGTCAAGGTCAAATTCTTGAGAAATCCGGTTCTGGAAGTCTTCTAATACCTAATAATTCCTCAACAAGGAAAAGGAAAAGCTGCAGTTTGTGTTCCTATAAGAAAAGGCGCATGACAAAGAAACCTGCAAAGGCGTCGAAACGTCGGGAACTAAAATAAAAAATAAACCGCGATAGAATCCGTTTAAAAGTAGTTTTATTTCAATGTCTAATATTCGCGTAAACCTCAGAAAACAATAGGGTTCAATAGCCGAGATCGACAACTAAGCCAGCTGAAAATTCAATGGAAGACAATGAAGGTAAATGCTCGGAAAACATACAGCACCTACAACAATCAAATAAACAAAACAGGTGGTGGAGCTAGACCAACAACACCTTGCGATGCAGTCATGGAAATTAAAGATTTATTGAATCCTGCAGAGCTATTGAGAGATAACAATATGTGTGACTCGGATGGGATTGTGAGTATATTTATTATTCTTTGATTTTCTTACCAAATGTGTACTGTTATTCTGCTCATAATTCTTTTAAAGAGAAATCCATTAACTATTGCTACGTGGTTTAATGAAGCAAACATTTTTATTCATCTGTTTTCAATAGATCCCAAGTTCTTCAGAAAATAAAGATGTATTGATAACTACAAGCGAAACATGTGCCATCACATTACAGGTCAGTAGGTTAAAACTGTATGGCAATAATAAATAATAATATTCATGACAATACAATACAATATCTTTACAATGTGCCTTACTTATAATTAACCCTTTTTATTTCAGGATTCAAAACCAGAGACATATATGATGAAAACTTTAGAAAATAAAAAAAAATCTAGAAGATCAGCAGATATATGTAAATATCTATCAAAATGTCTAGTTCATAGCAAAATGCAATACATCCAGAATAAACATTTACATAATAGATTCACACCTATTTCCTCATTTCCTGGAGGGATATGCAGAGATGGACCAGAATTGGTTTAGAACATTCTCACGTACACTCAAAAATACTACATAATAATTATATAAATAAACTTTTTTGCTTTTTTTTAGAATATTTTCATAGAAACAATTGAAGATGATGGCGCACAAGTGAATGTTCGGGAAATAACTCCATTAGTGGTGAGTCTACAACAAAAGTATAAGTTCTCATGTGTGTCTATGAAATCTATGATGTATTTCGATTTACAACATTTTATACAATATTACAGATTTCTCAAGAAAATACAACTGTGGACACTCCAATGAATAAAAATATGGACAGAATTAAAGCAAAGGTAAATGGCATATGTAGTAGGCGTTATACATAGGTATACATGTTTTGGGAGTACTTACATAGTTCGCACCTATACTTCAAATTTTTATAATTTATTTTGCAGATCTTTCAAGAAAATGTGATCATTGCCTTTCCAGTAAACAAAAATATGGGCACAATTCTAGTAAAAAAGGTATATAAATAATCAATACACATTATTTAATTGCCAGTGCTAAGTTTGTTAACTTACTTAATTGAATTTATTTGCTGGTTCCCAAACGAAAAATAATACTAGACAAAATCCCGGAGAATAGTTTGAAATCGAGAAAGGTAATTTTTAGACCTTCTGCCAGTAATGTTGAACTTTCTTCGTACTTCATTCAACCGTTGATAGAATTTATTAATTAATTTATTACGCAGCCACGCACACAGATGCATGTCTATACATACACAACAGTTCCTCCCCTTATTCAAAAAACACATAAAATAGAAATTAAACAAGAAAATTACAAAAATGGTCTATAATCTACTCTAGGAACATTCCGCAATAATCGATCAGAACACCTAGAATTTCCCGGCGAGTCCGGCGATGGTTGAACTTCAGGTGACACGACATCCCCTTCACCACCCTCCCTTGGGGAAGCCTCTCCTTGAGGATATGCAGATGATGTTGAAGACTCAGTATTTAATTCGTCATCATCGAAGTCCCAGTGTTGTGACTGATGATCATTTTTACATAAGACTATTTGATTCTTATGTTTTTTAAACACAGACATGCTATTAGCGTCTCTTAAGAGATATAATACGTTACCCAGTCTTTTTATTATTGTGCCTTTACACCATTGAAAATTTAAATTATTTAAAAACTTTTTGTATAAAATATTATCTCCAGTTTTAAACACTTGGTAATTTTTACCGCCACTGGATTCAATCTGCGAGCACTGTTTATGTTTTACATGATTAGTTAGTGATGTGGGCGAGGGCGAGTATGGCTTAGGGTTAAATAAATCTAGACTGGACCTAAGTTTTCGCCCGAACACCAGCTCAGCCGGTGAGAAACCTGTGACAGAATGTACGGAGTTTCTATAGTCAAAAAGGTATTTTAACATTTTCAACTTACACTCACTCTTATTTTGTGATGACATAACGCTGGATTTAATACCTTTTTTTACAATTTTGACTAAACTCTCCGCTTGACCATTACTAGCTGGATTGTATGCCGGCGACGTTAAGTGAATAATACCATTAAGTGAACAAAATTTTTTAAATTCTCCCGATGTGAAAGCTGTTCCGTTGTCACTAACAATTGTATGAGGTAAGCCGTACTTAGACATGAATTCGTAAAGTTTCTGTACTACGACTGCCGAAGTCGTCGACGTGCTTACGTCATATACTTCAACCCATTTAGTATGTGAATCAACTACTACTAAAAACATTTGGCTGTTAATGGGCCCTAGAAAATCAATGTGCAATCTATAAAAGGGTACTGGTGGGTAATTCCAGGGGGCTAGCGGCGCTCGTGGTGGAGAGGGGCGTAATTGTTGACATACCGCACAAGAATTAATCATATGTTCCAACGCCGCATCTACCTTAGGAAACCAAAATCTAGATCTAGCTTCCGCTTTAGTCTTAACAATTCCTAAGTGTGAGCTGTGTAGATCATCTAAAACTCTATTACGTAGAGTTTCAGGAAGTACTACTTTGTGACCCCGCATTAAACAGCCGTTTTCATATGCTAATTGGGATCTACATAAATAGTAAGGTTTAATACGCAAATTAACTACTTTCTTTGGCCAACCGTTTAAAACAAAATTAATTACACTTTTTAACGTTATATCCTTGTTTGTTTCTTCGCGCAACTCATGTAAGGTCACGGGCATGTTACCGTCGACAACGAAGTTGACATACGTAGCACGATCAATAGGCACGGCTGCGGCGGCGGCGGCGTGTGCGCCGTCTTCTTCCTCCGCACGTGGCTCCGTTAGTCCGCAACGCAAACTCGCCCGTGACAGATAATCCGCGTTGTTATCGGCACTCCTAACGTACTCGATTGTGTAATTGTATGCGCTTAAAAACATAGCATACCTTTGCAAGCGGTTAGCTGATACTTCCGGTATTCCTTTATAAGGCCCAAAAATAGAAATCAGAGGTTTATGGTCTGTACGTAATACAAACGGTTCCGATCTCCCATATAAATATTGATGAAACCGACGTATTCCAAAAATAATAGCTGTCGCCTCCTTCTGTATTTGCGAGTACCGCTTCTCAGCGGCGCTCAACGTGCGTGAAGCAAAAGATATAGGCCGCTCTGTTCCGTCCTTGCCTACTTGCGATAATATTGCTCCTAGACCATATGGAGACGCATCAACAGTTAAAATAATTTTATATCTGGTATTAAAATGTGTTAAAACTTGATTTGACGTTAATAACTTTTTTATTTCATTAAATGCAATATTATGTACTGATCCCCAATTCCAGCTAACCCCTTTTTTTAGTAGTTCGTACAAAGGGCTAAGAATGCTAGATGCGTTAGGTACAAAATTCCTGTAATAATTAACAAGTCCTAAGAATGATTGCAACGTACTGACATCAGTGGGAATCGGGGCTTCTACAATAGCTTTCACTTTTAAAGGGTCTTTCTTTAACCCGTCTTTATTAATAACGTAGCCTAAATAATTTATTTCGTCTTTGAAAAAATCACATTTTTCTCTTTGCAAAGTTAAGCCAGCGTTTTGTAGTCTTTCTAAAACCGCATACAATTTTTGCATGTGTAGTTCAGGATTCTTTGCAGTTATTAATACATCATCTAGCAAACATAAAACCCCTTCTAATCCTGACAGTATTGTTTCCATCGCCCGTTGAAAAATAGAAGGTGCGCTCGAAAGACCAAATACCAGACGCGTATATTTAAACAGACCACGATGAGTATTAATACACGTCACCTTTTGTGAATCTTCATCTAATAAAAATTGATTATATGCCATGGATAAATCTATTTTAGAAAACTGTTGACCCCCGTGTAACTTTGAAAATAACTCATGCACAGTAGGTAGCGGGTATTGATCAATAGCAAGTTGTTTGTTAATTGTAACCGAATAGTCTGCGCATAACCGTACCGAACCATTTCGTTTGAGCACCGGCACAATAGGCGACGCGTAATCGGAATGCCGAACCGGTGTTAAAACTCCCAAGTTCACTAATCGTTCTATCTCCTTATCAACCTTGTCGCGTAATGCAAACGCAATGGGACGCGCTTTGAAAAAAATCGGCTTTGTATTTTCTTTTAACCTTAACTTAACTCTATAATCTTTAAATGCACCCAGTTTATCTGAAAATACATCGGGAAATCGCGATTGTAATTGCTCTATAATACTGAGATTAGCATTTATATTATTGCATGAAGTTAATTCTAATTTAAAATTCGATAAAAAATCTCTGCCGAGTAATGGCGGCCCGCCATTACGTATAACAAACACATCGAGTGTGTGAGTGCGATGCATGTATGTCACTGGTAAACGCACGAATCCTACACATTTCATAACATTGCCGGTATAGCTAAAAAAATGTTTATTTGATGCTAGTAATGGTATACTACGAAAATAAGCATTATAGGTTAACTCGGAAATTACTGTCACAGCGGAACCGCTGTCGATTTGAAACTGCATTTTTTTATTATTTACAGTAATTGTTTCTGTCATAGGTTCCCCCCGAGCTGAACAAATGTTAAATAATGACTTACCATCATCGTCTTCGCTCACATCACCTGTTACTACATAGTTTACAACTTTATTGCACATTTTACGTAGATGACCTTTAACGTTGCACTTTTTACATTTATAGTTCGCGAACCGACATTGTATCGATGTATGATTGCTACGACCGCATATCGAACACATAACTTTTTCACTGACACTGGTTTTAACACTGTTTTATCCTTTCGCTATCTTGTATAGCTGAGTTGGCGCCGACACAGAAGCAGTAGCAGCAGCGCCCGCTCGCGCGCACCGCACGCTTTCCGCAACCTCAACCGCTTTCGCCAAGGTCAATGACTCCATGTCCCGCGCAAATAATTTTTCTCGTTCTGGACCCGCTACCATTCCCATCACGAATCGATCTCGTAAAGCTTCCTCAACGTTGCTGAACCCACAATGTACTGTGAGTCCTCGTAGTCGCCCAGCCCATTGAGTGTACGTTTCGCCCGGCTGTTGTGAGGCCGCGTAAAAATTGTACCGCTCGCTGAAGCCACAACGTTTAGGAGTGAAATGACTATCCAGTAACGTAACTATTTCATCATATGGCACATCTTGTATATCCTTAGGCAGGGCCAAATCCGCTGCCAGCTTGAATGTGCCATCGCTGAGTGCACTAAGTAAAATCGCCCGTCTCTTCGTTCCCGCCAAATCGTTTTTCGTTACAATGTCATTTGCAATGAACCACTGCGTAATACGACCCTTATAAGTTTTCCAATCACTTACATTGTGATCGAAAGTCGATAGGATTCCAAAAGATGAGTTGGCCATTATATATAATATTATCACAAACGTAGGTTAATGTAAATCTCGTCGCCACTGTTAGGTATTTAGGCGGGAGACAAGTAATACAAATGGCGGCCATTAGTACACTGTTTATTTGTTGTTTATGACGCGGGGTGGCGGACGCAGCCACGCACACAGATGCATGTCTATACATACACAACAAAATTCTTTTGTTATTTACACTTACACAACCATGATGACTATATAAACAGCAAGCTAAGCCATAGCAAAATGTTAAAAGACGAAGAACACATGAGGCGAATGGAAATGGCTGAACAAGAGCATGCAATAAAAATGGCAATACACAAAAAAGAAATTTCAATAAAAAAAAAATTGAAATGTGCCAAATTAAAAAGGGAAATTTTAGAACTTAAAGTGTGTGAAATGAGACACTAATTTTTTTATACCTTTTGTGGTATAAAGTTTCAATGATCTCTTAGCCCATATTTTTTTTTATTTACCTACATAATGATGTTGTCCAGTTAAAAAAGTGCACCTGATCGATTCCACACCACCAGTTATAACCACCAATTTACATAAGTCATGTAATTACCAGTTACTGCTTTTAGTCGAAAGCCAGTCTCACAAAAAGTCATGAAAAAAAATTGTAAAATGCATTCCACTGTCTATTTATATAGTGAAATGACATTCTTGAAGGTACCTAACTTCTGTATAATATGGTATAATTCTTAAAAATTAAGTCTTTTCAAAAATTTAGAGTAAAATAAGTACGTACAAGAAAATAAAACTTAATTGTTATCTTAATATCAATTGAATATATTAAAAAAAAAAATCATTAATAATTCCCTCTAAGAGAGTTATTTATCAACTGCATCACTGGAACATTGTCATCATCTTCTAGAGCAGAGGTGGCCAACCGGTGGATCGCGATTATTAGTTCAGTCGATCGTGACAAGGCAAAAAATATAAATGTATAGAACAGCCTGCGTAACGTAATCACTAGTACTAATATGCAATAGATCCGTGGCAATACCCAAAAAGGAAATTTAGAACAACATTTTAACACAATGCATACTAAATATCAGACTAACTTTCCACCTAACAGCGAAATAAGAAAGAGTAAATTCTTGCAAGCATTGAAATCGCAATTAAAAGTCCAAGATGACATGTTTTCGGGGCCAATTGAGCAAAGTAAAACTGCAACTGAAGCTTCTTTCCAAGTAAACTACAGAATTGCACAAAGGTGCAAACCTTTTTCCAATTGAGAACACATCAAGGAAATCTTCGAAGCAGTGTCAGATTCGCTGTTCGTGAATTTCAAAAATAAAAACGAAATTAAAAAAGCTATTCATGGTGTCTTGAAATACTGTGATGCGCCGTATAGAAACGATAAGTGAAAACATAAACGAATATAGTTGCTAAATTATTAATGATATTAAATTAAAAATTATCAATAACATTAAATTAATTAGGTATATTTATTCGCATCAATCAATGCAATGCAATAACAGTGTTTATAATTTTTCAGGACATAATTGGGTTACAAGGCCTTATACTCACCATACCGGATGAGACTCCAGATATTGTAAGTATTAGTAATGCATGTAAACACAAGCATTTAGTGTAGTGTGTTTAGGAACTATATGGCACTCTGTGTACAATACTTAAATACCATACTTGTTTAATTGTTGTAGGGCACGAGTCAAGTGATGAATGTGGAACAAGAACCACTTCAGGAGGTAGAAAATACACAAAAGGTAAATGAAACAGGTAGTGTTGAAGTATTGGATGAAAATAAAAATAACACAATCAATTTAATATTATAACACGTTTAATTTTTAAATAAAATTGTATCTACTTCCCAGCTCCTTGCAAATAACACTTAACTTCAACCAACTAACCATTAGACGGTTCGGACGCGAAAACAGCTGTTGTGTATGTCGGCGCCCGCGCGCTGCCTTAGCAAAACTACAAGCAACACGTGCACCGATCACGCCACCGAGCGCGTCATTCGATGCCCCCACTCTCCCCACTACTTGATCTGCCAGTATAAAAGACGTGAAACGATCATTTTCAAATCAGTCTTGGCTCTGGCGTGGCTCGGTGCACTAGTTGTATCCTGCTGGCTTAACCTAGACGCTCTGGATAATTAATTTGTGAAAACGGATTAATTATTATTCCGGGTTTTAATTTGGTCTCTAGACTAATTATACCGGATTATTTTAGGATTGTTACTTCACAATTATAATTTAGTTTAATGATGAGAATTGTAAATTAATTAATATCAAATTACTATAATTAGAACTTTGATTTGCTATTTCTCTGTAGTTGGTTGGATAAACTACTAAGGTTAAAAGAAACTCATTTTTATCAATAATGGCCAATCCTGTTCCTACATCAGAAGTGGGATGAGATCCACCTCCACTTTAAAATAATTCAGCCAAAAGTAGAGCGGGTAATGTCAGTTTTAAAATCGATGTTGACGACTGTAGAGACAAAAAGACCGTGTTTGGCAGGATTCATTAGGCTAAGTCCAACTCGCGATTATCTACACGGTTAACTGAACGACGAAAGCTAGCTAGTCCCTTAGAGTTACTAATAGGCCTTTTGTTATTGATGTCAGAAGATAATGTAGAATTCGTGTTCCACTTAAATACTGTGAGAGATGTAGCTATGATGAACTACTAAGGTTAAAAGAAACTCATTTTTATCAATAATGGCCAATCCTATTCCGATATATACATTTGTCGGCCATATTTCTGTTTATTAAAGGTTTATAGTCGGGTCGACCCCGTTATAAGTTACGAAGCCGCTATTGAATACTTACAAAGCTTTTTAGCGATATTGAACGTTTATGAATAATGCTTTTCGGGATTCTCATTATAGCAAGCTAATAAACCTATTTTAACTTTTTATGAATAAGACTGTAGGTATATAAACTAGTCTTAGATATATAAAAGAGGTTTGTGTTCCTAATTTTTGTTTTGATTTCTATAATGTTTGAGTTATGTTAATTAATCTAATTATAATTTTAATTACTTTTTTTTTGACAAATTACGCTTTAAAGACAATGATAATAAACCTGAGTACAAATAAATAAATAAATATTGAATAATTAGTGCTTTATTCCTCTTATTAATCCCGCAGGTCTTTTCGGTTACGCGCGCCCGCTCCCGTTACAAATTACCACGCGCCCGCTTGAAGGTTAATAATTCCATTGATCATATTGATATCGATGAAATTGCTTCAAAATTTGCAGATAAATTTCAAATGGACCACATGATAATTCTGAACGAAATTCTCACTCTGCGCTGCGACATATTTCTAAAAGCAAGGTCATCCTCAGGTCTAGATTTCTGGGGATTGGTTTCCAATATAGAGAAATATCCAAATTTGAAGAAATGTGTTGAACAACTGCATTCGTGCTTGAGTTCAACATATTTATGTGAGTCAGCATTTTCTTACTTAAAACAAACAAAAAATAAGCACCGTTCTTGCTTGACAGACGCTCATACGTTGAATTCTTTAAGGTTGGCAATTTCCAATCACAAACCTGATTTTGCTAAAATAGCGGAAGATGCTCAAACGCAATGCTCACAATATAAATAAGTAGTTACATACTAAGAATAATAGTTTTATGTTTTTCCTCTTAATAAAATAAAAAAAATACTACATAATTGTGCAGTGAAGAACTCAAGAACGGACGCGTGTGCGGCGCTGCACACCACGAATTGTTTATTTCGCGATTTGCGCGGCAAATAGCCGCTGCCCGTTTTAGTCGCGATTAGTTGTAAAAAAACTCATAGCCAACGAGGTTTTGGCATTTATCAACCATGCCATCGATTATATGGACGAGGTGATCATCTTGCAGATCTACAAGTAAGCCTACAAAGAGGAGGAGGTTTGCAGCGCCAAGTTGCTCCTGTTCCAGTCGCTCGGTCAAGTCGAGCAGAAGCCAGCCTGCCGAAGGGACGGTGGCGAGAAGAGCCTGCAGGACATCATCTCCCTGCTGAAAAGGACCGATCCAGACGACGTGCCTGAGTTTGTGGCGAAGGACTTGCACAAGCTGAATCCCGTCACATTCGACCACGTCAACGTCACCAGGTTGCTGAAGGACATAACGTCACTTAAAGCTAACCTGGCTGTGCAGTCCAAGTTGGAGACATCAGATTCGACCATCAGTGTTTTACAAGCCGAAGTAGCGTTGTTGCGCAATGCTGTTTCGGTAAGTAGGACACAGGACGTTTCCAACGTAAACACTCGTCGCGGGGCGCAAAATGCGTCCGTCATCAGTTTTGAGTCAGCGAACTCGATTGAGTTAAGGGTAGTCACCCTGTAGATATGTCTTGGCATCGGTAAACATTTTTTACAAATACCATCAGAGATAGATTGTAATATAATATGTACACGTCGTCATGCGCAGGCACGTCTGTAATGTTTTCATCACGCGACCTCCCTTGGCTCGTGCGCCAGCGATATGACGCGCCAAATGCCCTGGCTCGTCTGATATGTTCGAACCGGTCTGCCCCAGCGAGTGGGAGCGAGATGGAAGCATGCGCCGTTGTCATACTAGTTATGTATGCAGTTGTGTTTTTTATTTGTTAATTTCTTGTTGTTACCGCGTTTGTTACGTCACTTGGGGTGACCACTGAAAACCAGCGCTGGATTGTGTCTAACGACACAACTAGCATGATGCTGAGTGGGTACCTCGTTGTTGCACAGACACTTTTCACTTTGACGTTTAAGTATATCTTTTTGTTAATTTTTACGTGTAACCAATGTGTGTGTAACAATAAATATTTTGAATTTGAATTTGAATTTAGATATATGCTTTGTCAACCAAAATAACGCATAGCAACAAGACAAAGGGATTTGAGTCAGCATTTACCTTACACGTGTATATAATGTAACTAACTTTTAAAGTAATATTACAATATACATTATTCTGTTCTCGGACTTCGCTCGATAAACATTGTAATTCGGTTTTATTTCAATAAATCATTTTTTAGTAAAACTGTTTATCCGTTCCTTGACTAGTGCATCACCGGCCGCTGATAGTGCTGACAGAGCTAAACGTCCCGCCGCCGCGCACTGTGTTGACACCGGCCGAAGCAACGACGCGTGTACAGTGCCACCGACTTAGCTGTTCAGGTGGGCAAAATTGGAACTACAGCGGCGTTAGCTGTCATTTTGACGACGTCATTCCGCTGTCAGTTTCTGTCTAGTGCGAAAGCTTCCGTGTTTATTGTTTGATTTAATTGTGATAAGTGCGAATAAAATGCCGAAACCTCTCCAAAGTGATGCGCGGCAAGTTATTCTAAAAGTATTATCTTTTAAGAAAGAAGAGAAGCACCTCCAAGCTCCAATAATACCATTCGAAAAGCTGAATCAACGCGTTGCTGCTGCGACAGGTCAGTGCTGCCAGATACGGGAAAATAATACCGCCCAATATTAAGAAAAATATATATTTCTTTAAATTTTTTGAAGTGATTTTGTGTATAAAGCTTATGTTGAAATAGCTGGTGGTACATATTAAAATAAATCGTCACCAAATTTATTTTTGAAACAATTTTTTGTGAGATATCCGAAAATAGTTTTGTTATGATAATTTTTAAAAGCGTTTGCGTATTTTACTGTAATTTTTTTTGTGTAAAGACGTAATACTAAGTACCTAATGTTTATTTTTTCGTTTGTTATAGGTGTTTCAGAACGATTTGTTTACAAACTTATCAATGAGAAAAAGCAGGCTGAAGAAACTAATTCTAAAATTTCTACCCCTGGCAAAAAAAGGGAAAGAAAAGCAGGGAAAATAGACATTGATGATTTTGACATTGGTGTCATACGAAGGAAGACCTTACCGAAATTGATAAATATCCTCAAAGAAGACATAAATTTTCAAGCAAAACGTGAAACTCTTCGGAAATTATAGCACAAAATAGGATTTCGTTTTAGAAAAACCAAATCGAATAGAAAAGTGCTGTGCGAACGTAACGACGTAGTAGCGTGGAGGGCTGCCTATCTACATAAAATTAAAGAAAATGAGTGTGGAGAAAAAAAACCTGTTATTTATTTAGATGAAACCTACATTCACTCATCTCACTCAACTGGCAAATGTTGGCAAGGTCCTGAGGTTGACGGCGATTTGGAGCCAGTTTCGAAAGGAAACAGGTGGATCATAGTTCATGCAGGTGGACAAGAAGGTTTTGTGGAGAATGCCCTTCTCGTTTTTAAATCAAACACGAAAAGTGGGGACTACCACGACGAGATGAACAATAGTTATTTCAAAAAATGGGTTCTTGAAAAATTACTGCCAAATCTGCATGAACCCACGCTCATTGTGATGGATAATGCGCCATATCACAGTATTTGTGTAAATAGGTGTCCTAACTCAAACCACACTAAGGCTGATATGATATTTAAAGTGGCTATTTGAAAACAGGGTGGAGTTTTATGAACAAATGACAAAGCCTCAGCTTTACGAGTTGATTAACCCTTTAGTTCGCAAGGAAAAAAAATCTGTATTTTTGTGTTTTTTTTAAGTTTATATGTATCTAAATACTGTAATAATATACAAAAAAATTAATAAAAAAATCTAGATTGCGTAATCTTTGGAAAAACATACGTTAAAAATACTCAACGTTGCGATGTTTTGAGAAAATTACGTGGTAAAATAAACGTTGAGTATTTTCAACATCGCGATGTATGTAGGTTTTTACAACCTTATAAAAATAAACACTTATTCTCAATTATCACTCATTTATTATAAAAAATACAATTGAAAAAGACATAAAAAGGACAATCAGAAATGAATATTATAAAAAATTACACATAATTCACGTAAGTACTTAATGTAACACATGGTAGTTAAAAAAACAGTTCCTTTTAGAGACAAAACAAAGTCGTAAGTTACATTTTGTGCAATTCACATTTGTGTAACCCGTCTTACAGAATTTGCAACGCCCATAAGATAAAAATGTAGGCCAGTGTCCCGTGTTATCATACCTGACCGAATCAGGAGGTCTTGGAGCACTAGGAGTTTGTATATTATGCTGCTTGGCGTCGTTCACTTTTTCATTAGTTTGTCTAATTCGGTTTTTGTGTAACAGCTCATTTATAATTTGAACTCTAAACTTTTTTAAGCTAAGACATTTCTTCGCATCTGGGCTTTCCCTTCTGTATAGTAACCAGGCATTGTTTACGCATATGTCAAGAGTTTGGGAGAAAATCGCCATGTACCATCTTTTTGTTTTGAAAGCATATCTAGTCTACACCGCCCATGTGGGCGTTATACTCCTTTACTATCCGGGGACAGTTCACTTCAATCTTAGCTTTACTTTCTTTGCAGTATCTTTGAATTTTCCCCAACGGATAAGTATAAGCTTTATATATGTGTATAAGCTTGTGGGGATAAAACAGATGAAACTTGAGGTGATAAAATAGACGATAGTTGAGGTGATAAAATAGACGAAACTGACTGGAGAACCGGAAGTTGATGTGATGTTTTATCTGGAGGGAACATGTTATTCATGACGGGTGTCAATAGAACAGTTTCTTCATCGGATAAGAAAGGCGTGGGCGACTCATTTCTAGGACTATCGAGGTCCAAGTCATTCAGTGATGAAGGGTATGACCTGGGTTCGGAGCTAGAATAAGAGTTTTCACGTTCTTTCGTTCTGTCTTCAATTATGACTTCATCATCAGTACTAGTACTGCTACTATCTGATGGTGCATTCTCTGGAGGAATAAGTGCCATAATTTTGCGCGTTCTCTGCCATATTGGCTTAGTCTGAAGCAAGCAAAAAAAAAAACAACATGCAAACCACACCCATAGCATAACAAAACACCAATAAATAAAATATAGCATGACAAAACACCAATATATAAACTAAAATGTTAATATAAATACATGCTTGATAAATCATTAGTAAAGCCGCAATGTTAAACATACTCAACATACATATTACGAAGTACTTTACTGATTACGTCGCAACGTTGAGAATATTCAACATATCACTTTCTGATCTCTGTGCTCGCAAGTTAGTCAATACAATGTAGTTATTTGTAATCACAATAATAAAATGGCTTTCTTAAAATAAAATAACGGTGGCCAATAGCAGAAAAACCTCTCAAAAATATTTTTATAGAATAAATATACCTGCAATCCGCGGAGCCGTTGTGACCGTGACGCCATTTTGCACAACACTGACATAAGATGAAAGCAGAAATGTCATTTTTTTTATTTTTACATTCGAGTTTAGTTATTCGTTGAAGACATAAAATAAAAACTTATCAAAAGTAACTAATTTTGGATCAAGATGATTTTAAAGTCAACGTTGAGCCGCCTTGTCATTGCGAGCTAAAGGGTTAAAAGAAACAAACCTTCACCGAAATATGAAATCGACAATTTAATTAAAAGCCATGGCCATGATATTCTTCGATTGCCTCCTTATCATTGTGATTTAAATGCAATTGAAATAATATGGAGCTCAATGAAGAGGAATGTAGCAGAGAAAAATGTAGGAAAGTCAAGCGCACAAATGCCCAAATTAATTGAAGATGCATTCCACAATATCACGAAGGCGGAGTGGAAAAACCATTGCGATCATGTGAAAAAAATTGAAAATGAATACAGACAAAAAGATGCATATTTAGATGAACCTCTCATAATTCAGTTACAGAGTGACAGTGAAAGCGACTCCAGTGACTCCGAAGATAAATTATTGAGGGAATCAGCAAATAGCTCAGGGCTATCAATTATAACCGGAATTCCTGGAGTGCTGCCTCTTGAACTTTATTTTTATAAAATATAAATAAAAGCGTATTATTCCGCATTTTTTTTGTTTTATTTTTAGTGTAATCTGAAAGTGGATTGGTTATATCTTATAATATAATAAAACAATCAAATAAAATTTTAAAATATAAATTTTCTGATTAAGAAGCGGCTTCAAAATCTGCCCATATTTAGATTCCCTTTTTTCTTGGTGAATTTTTTTCTAGGTGGCAATATCTAATTCTTCACTAGCGACGCTGTCATCTGAACAGATAAGTTGGTGGGACTATAGGTACATCAACCCCCAAACGCGCCTACGCAGCAGTTGCAGCCACCAACAAGCCCGCTGCGACGCAAACGTCGCGACGCAAAGCGAAGAGGGTTCAACAAACCTGTGGCGAGTCACAGGCACAGTATGGTCCAAAGAAAGACACGTGCGACAAGGACGGCTTCATCAAGGTCGAGAAAAAGAAGAAAAGGAAGCCTCCTTGTAGGAACCAGACCGGTACCGGTCCAATTGACTCCAACATCCTGCAGCGTCCCTCGACACCAACGACGCAGCTGTACGTGTCCCGCTTACACCATTCCACGACGGTTGAGACGGTCGTGGACTATATTCGGTGCAAGACCCAAATGACCTTGGGGGTGGAAAGGTTGGAGCCATAACACGAATTAAATCTTATATGGTGCGAGTTCCTTCATTCTGCGCTGACATCTTTCTCAAGAAAGAATTTTGGCCGAAAGGTGTCGTATATCGACGTTTCCGAGGGAGGATACGCGACACCTCGCAGCGCAACACGACGCCGAAACTTCGTGTACAATAATAGTATTTTAAGTTTATATTAATATGTATTAGTTTATAAGTTTTGTTTACATATGTATTCTATTTCTATGGACCTTGTTGCCTGAAATAAAGAGTTTATTATTTATTATTATTATAATTGTGTACTATGCTGTTTCATTTAAGATTTCAAGAAGTATGTAATTGGTAGATCGCACAGGGTTTCTTCAGTAAACAGTATATCTTAGGTCTAATTAAGTTGGCCAGCCCTGTTCTACAGGCTCAAGCAGATCTTGCTTGTGCAATATTGTGCAGCATTGCCAAGTGCCAGTGCCAGTTTAGCATTAGATAATTGAAGGGGTAGGTCGGACAAAGGTGTCATCTGACAAAACTGAAAAAATCGAGTTTCTTGTGTGAACACAGGTTTTAAGTAACGATAAATCGACTGGTGGGCTCAAAATATCTAATCCATATATTATACAATGGATAGGGGTGAGACTTCTAACCCGTTAAGGCTGAGTACTACATCTAATTTTATCGACAAAAAAGATAATATGGGGGGTTGAACCCCCTCCCCCTAAAAATTATGGCTATTTTAATATTTTTTTTAATGTACTACGACGCGCTTGATACTTTATGTGATATCAAAGGTTGTATGCGTCGTAGAAACACAAAAAAAACGACAAACGGTAGCTAATAACCTTAGCTAACTAATTCATTACTTTTTTCATATGTTTGATAATGTTTTGGTGAGAAAAAAAAATCATTTTGACCGAAAAAATCGCTATTTTTCAATATTTTCACGAATTACTCAAAACTATGTCCCATAAAATTATTAATAATTTGCGCTCACTTAAAAGTATTTGAGTTACATGAGTAGTTCGCGAATGAATCCTTCAATTGGACTACTTCAGTTGTGTTTAGTTCTTCCTTCAACAGTTCACTCTCGATCCAACCATATCAGTATATCTTCTAGTACGCTATGAACGAGCCGAGTCAAGTGAGTGATTCGAACGCAGAGTATTAGTGTTCTGTGGTCGAACGTTGCCGACAGTCGCCGAGGGGCGTGTGTCTCCTCGCGCGAGCGACAGAGAAGACACGCGCCCGGCAAGGTCCCGGAATGGCTGAAGTAATTATCTATTTCATTCGCACAGTCTCGTACTCAGTTACGAATATGTAATAGATTATCTTCTTTTCAACGTTCATTGCTTGTTACACATAGAATTAATTTTAAACTTCCATAGGAGTAAACTCAATGCATAATAAAATAATTTGTTTGTTTGAATTCAAAAGAAAAACAACTCTTCCCGGTAAAATAATATTTTGAAATTATTTTTCTATGTTACGTTGCATGCGCTTTGTTTATGTTGTTGTTTATGTCATTAACTTAGTTAAAGGATTTTGTGTTATATTAGTGTATAAACTTTGGGGATTTTTAGTGCCAAAGCCGAGACAAAAATATCTTCAAGAAAGAGAAGTCCTGTTTGGAACCACTTCATACAAGTGGAACCTAAAAAAGCTAAATGTAGCTACTGTGCTAATTGTATTGTAATTACTGGCGGTAATGTCGGTAATTTAAATAGGCATCTTAAATCAAAACATCCGACCGTCTCTCTTGTTCCGGCACGGCAGCAGGAGCTTACATCTTCAGCTCCTGGCAACAGCGCTGATGAAACGGCCATTGCTTCCACATCGAGAGACGTCGACACGGGTAGCGTGGTATGCCCAGTTCGCTCTAATTATACTTCAGCCCAACAATTCATGGCTGATTATGTTGTAAATAAAAAACCAATCGGTCCTCACCGAAGTGAAAAATTTGATGAACAATTAATTAAAATGATTGCGAAAGGCCACCATCCCTTCTCTATCATCGACGAGCCTGAATTTAAAACACTATTGCAAATGTTATGCAATGGGTATTCGTTGCCCACGAGAAAAACTCTCACGGAGAGTCTTCTGCCGAAAATGTATAGCAGGGAGTTAGAGAAGGCTAAAACAAAAGTAGCCGCAGCCTCAGCTATCTGCCTTACCACTGACGGGTGGACCTCCATAAATAATGAACATTTTATAGCTATAACAGCTCATTATATTTATAACTCCCAACTTCAAGCGACAATGCTAGGCTGCGTACAGCATCCGGAAAGAACAACTGCAGCCAATCTTGCTGACCGCATAAAAAATGTCATAAATGAATGGGCAATAGATAATAAAATTACGGCAATAGCCAGTGACAATGGGGCAAACATTGTCGCTGGGATTAGGGCAGGAGGTTGGCGCCATGTACCGTGTTTTGCCCAGACCATTCATCTTTGCGTCCAAACAGCACTGGTGGCGATCGCAGAGACCACGGCAAATGGTAAACGTGTTGTGGAATATTTTAAGAGGAGCTCGCACGCTTTAACCAAGTTGAAAGAAATACAGGGCCAGTTAAACGTACAACAACTTAAATTAAAACAAGACGTTGTGACGCGGTGGAATTCCACTTACGACATGTTTAAGCGCCTCTTACTACTTAAAGACCCTGTGACGGCAACTCTTGCCCTTATAAGAGCTGAAATAAGCCTTAGTGCTAATGATTGGGCTACAGTTGAGGCAGCAATTCCTATTTTAAAAATATTTTACGATATCACCGTCGAAATAAGTTCGGAAAAAAAATGTAACACTTTCAAAGGTCATTTTCGTCCCTTGTGCCGCATCATACAGACCTCAATTGGAAAACACATGCGGGAGCAACAAGAGCAAGCCAATCCGGCTATACTACAAATGGTTCATAAATTACACACGGAATTCGAACGCAGATTCAATGCAATCGAACATTCTGTGTTGCACACGGAAGCAACATTGCTGGATCCCAGATTTAAGGAAAAAGGGTTTTATAATAAAAATGCTGCTGAAAAAGCAGTCTCACAATTAAAATTAAAAGTTGGCTCTCAACATCCACCACAAGAGAGTGTGTCATTGCTACAAGAACAGACTGTAACTCAGCATTCAAGTCAGTCATCAATATGGGAAGAGTTTGACATGGAGGTAGCCAAGCTGACTCCATCAAATCCAACAGCAGCAGGTATCATTGAGATGGACAAATACCTACAGGAGCCTTTATTAAAAAGAACAAGCGATCCATTTTGTGGTGGGAAAAACGGCGTTATATATATCCGTTGCGACTTATTCGTCAACTCGGACGCGAGAAACTCGCCCGCGCGGCCGAGTTGGGAAGATTTAATTATACCTATTATTTTATTATACATCTCGGCCGTAGGCTTAATTACTATGCGGGCGAGTCAATACAATTCATTTTTGTGAATTTGTTTATTCGTCATCTCGGCCGAATACAAGAAGTACATTCACGTTATAAAATATTTAAAACAAACAATTATTTTTTTAGCCATGTCGAAATTTATTACTTTTATCCCCATTTGTCTTGAAAAGTATTAATTTATTCCCTCATATATAATTATTTTTAATAGGCAAGTATTTAATTTTCCTAGCTGGCAACTTAGTCACCACACCCAACATCAAAGTGAATAACGGAAATTAAACCTTCGTGCCTTAAGATTCAGTACATATTCGCATGTGGTATATTTTATATATTGCGCCCGCGTCAATGATCCATGTCACTTTTACTCATCAGGCCGCCATCTTAAAGGCTGCCACAGAGCTTGTGTTGTGTTAAGTGAAAATTGTGAAGTTTTATAAAGGTAAGTAAGCCAAATCATACTATTTTTATAATATTAATTTTATAGCAATATTCCATTATAGCTAAGTATCTATTTTTTTTCATACTCCTGTTAACCACGATCGTATTTTTTGGTAATCCTAACTAATAAACAGTAATTTTGAATAGCAGATGGCCGCCATTTTGACTGCTTTGTTGTAACGGCGTCTGTTTTAATTTAAACTAAAATACTCTCTTGATTTCTATACAACTTATCTAAAACAAAATGTATAGTGTATCCAATTTTTTTTACAGCTAATGCAACCAGTCTTCTGATTTTTATTGGGTAGCAAATATTATAAACACAATGAATGCAGGTGAGAACAATAAAAAATTAAGTTTAGCGAATTTACGCTAGGGTTTATTAACCATCCACGTTGCATTTGTCTCTAACACTTTTTGTTTGCTATTTAAGGCTCCGTCCTAAAAAATCTCATATTAGCAACAAGTTTGTGCTTTTTTGTGTGAGGAAAAGAAAAATGTATTTTAAGCAATCACGTATGACTTTAGTACCTAGATATATATATATTTTCATATTAACTCGAAATTTGAGCGGTTCAAACCATGACGGTCCCTTAAATGCTTGCTTATGATTAAAATATAAAAGAATGTGCTTTATTTTGTTCATGTAATAGTTTGCGTATAATAATCTGTGGCAAAAATTAAATATCATGCTAAAATCTCATGTAATGTAATTACTTTTCATTGTAATTGAAAATCATGCTATTTTGCTTAAGAAATTTCTATAATTACTTTTGTATTACAGGCGATGAATCACAACCAGGGTCATCTGGCTTACAAAATCAACCCCAATTACAAATATTGACATCACAAAGGGGTAAGCGATTGCTTCTTCGCGTGGGGCATAAATATAACGAAAAAAGAAATAATAAAGATGGTACTACCACTTGGTACTGTATAAAAAGGACCACGTGCAAGGCGGCACTAGTTACTTCTACTGACAACTCAATTAAAAGAGAGGATATACACAATTGTGAGCCTGATTTCGCATCCAACGAATTAGAAATACAACTTGGAAAGTGTATTGATAAAATTACATCGGACTATACTATTCCAATGCCGAGTGCTTATAGAGAAACTGTATCAAAACTTAAAGACAGTGGAATTAATTTGATTAAAAAAATACCTGACTTTGTGAATGTTAAAAATAAGCTTTATAAAAAGAGAAATAAATCATTGGACGTCCCAAAAGTCTGTTTTAAATCCCCAAGTGAAATTATTGTTCCTGAAAATTTTAAAAATTTTGTATTAGCTGATTATAATTATAAATCAAACGGAATTCTAGTTTTTGCTAATGAAAATTGTAGAACAATATTATCTCGCTCAAATTTGACTATTTTATGTGATGGAACCTTCAAATGTTGTTTAAGGCCTTTTCA
The DNA here is from genome assembly GCA_950381575.1 of Plusia festucae. Taxonomy (NCBI): domain Eukaryota; kingdom Metazoa; phylum Arthropoda; class Insecta; order Lepidoptera; family Noctuidae; genus Plusia; species Plusia festucae. Next base: position 4,661,407 of record OX494457.1, read on the forward strand.
ACAATTGTACACCGTGCATGTTGATTTAGGAAGCAATGAGATGTATAACAATATTATGCCAGTGGTATATGCCTTGCTGCCAAGTAAAACAAAAAATATCTATAACACTTTGTTTAACCTTATCAAAAGCCAAATCCCTCAATTTAATCCAAAATTATTTGTACTAGACTTTGAGCAAGCAGCAATGTCCGCAATTACAGAAACATTCCCTGAAACACAAATAAGTGGTTGTCATTTTCATTTTTCGAAAAGTTTGTGGCAAAGAGCTGACAATTTAGGCCTAACCAAATTTAAATTAGCCAGAAAACATATAAAACGTTGCTCTGTTTTGGCGCATCTACCTAAAGAAGATGTAGAAAGTGGTTGGTTGTATATAATGTCACAATGTCCAAGAACTCCAAATATAGTCTCATTCAATGATTATTTTGTAGAAACGTGGTTAAGTGAAGAATCATTTTTTTTTTAATAAATGGAACTGCTACAATACACAACATCGTACAATCAATATGATTGAAAGTTGGCATTCTACTATTAACAAAAAAATACCAGCCAAACCCAAAAGTATAGCACAATTTTTAACAATATTACAAAAAGAAGATGATTATTTTAATGTATTATACCAAAAAGGGTCTAACATAACAAAAAAACTTAAAGAAACACAAGAAATTGATGAAAATATATATACTACCATTAATGAATATAAACAAGGGAAAATAAATATAGATCTCTGTATCGAACGACTTGTTTTATAATTTTGTTATTCATCTATTGCATAATTATGACAAATAATACTAGTCAGTTGATTGTAGTGATTTTTCAAAAAAGTAAGTTTTTAATTAATCTGTGATGTTTAAAATGATCTGTGATTTTTTAAGTGATTTATATGATAGTATAAATATTAGTGTGTAAGTTAAATGATTTATGTGATAATAAAAACATTAGTGTGTCTGTCAAACATGTACTTTAATAATTGTCCATACCGATTGTTGAATCCTATTAGACTAAGCTTATTTTTTTATACATCTATGTTGATTTTTTAAATATATACATGTTTTTATATTTTTAAGCTTGTTTTATTTTACCTATAGAAAAATATATTTAAAATCGAACCACTTTTGTACTTGACTGTACAATAATGCTTTTTATTTTCATTGACGGCCGAGTTGACGAATACAATATACGAAAAAATTACTTCGGCAACTCGACCGCGTGGCGCGGCCGAGTCGCATAATAAAAGAATCTATATTAATAATTTCGTTCAGGGCTACGGTAGACTCGATCGAAACCTTATATGAATAACAAAACATAAAAAAATATTGATTTCGAGTCGACAACATATATCCGCAAAATTCGGATTATGGAGAATTTCGTTAAATTCTAATGGCACTGACAAACAAAAAAACCGCAGTCGCCATCTTGGGTAATTAATAAGGCCGCGTTCCGTAACAGATAATTCTGCTTCGAAGTGATTCAAGGAGTTTATTATCATACAACCTCCTTGAAGTGATTACAGTGCTGACAGGGCGTATGACAGTTGCATGATAGTTGGGCCCAGAATCGTTTCGGAACGCGATATTTATTTCGCTTTTTTCACGTTAATAACACAAAATGTACTTATAAAATATATGTGTAGTCTGTAAGGTATATATCTATGGGCCTAAGTAGCCTGAAAATGCCGGCAACATTGAGTTAATCATAACAAAACTTAATACCTACTTTTCTTCAGTCGTTGACGTTTCGCGAAAATATTGTTTTTGAAACTTTTTTATGATAAACTCTTTGTTATGTGTTCTTTCTTTAAACCTGAGATTGGCCAATTGCGATAACAACCATAGAAAAAAGAATACTAACCATAACAAAAATCAATGCTGTCAGTCAGCGGTAATTTTATTTTAGAAACGTCTTGCCGGAAACATTGATTGAATCATAACAAAACTTAATACTTTTCTTCAGTCATTGACGTTTCGCGAAAATATTGTTTTTGAAACTTTTTTATGATAACTCTTTGTTATGTGTTCTTTCTTTAAACCTGAGATTGGCCAATTGAACCGATATTATAGAACCGATGACTAGGGTGAACTCATCTAACTTCGTGACAAAGGCATTTGAGTAATAAAATACCAATTAATTATTAATTAATTTAATTCAGACTTAGCATGAGTTTAAATCAGTCTTTTATGAGGAATATAGGCACAAAGTATCACATTTTTTTCTAGAAACCTAAGAGTTATACCAAATTTACTAAAGCAAGTCAATTTGCCTAATTCCGTGGTGACCTCTTTAAGTCCGTGATAGCTAGTACTATAATTCTGATATAACGGAATTAGGCAAGTTAACTTTATTTAATTTGTACAAAATTAATATAATAAAATTAAAATAAACATAAAAAACCAAGATAAAAATGTTAGTAATATCTTTCAAAATTATTCTTCGGCGTAACACATATATCACACTTAAAAATCGTCGCAATAGCCTCAAATTCTTGACTTTGGCAATGTAAGTACGTGGTACGTTTTAAAGCAGAAGGAACAAGAAATCCAGGCTGCTCCATTTTTAGAAGCTGCATCTTCTGAGTACCATCTTTTACATATTTCGCATAGCCAATCGTCGCTCTGTAAGCTGTCATTGTTGAACTCAAAACATTTTCAACGGCGGGTTTGAGATCGGTCTCCGAGTACTTTCTATTCTTCTTGTTGGGGTCATCCATGATATCTGAAAATAAATAACTAAATTAAAATAATAAATACATACCCACCTACCTGCTTAGATTTTAGCGTTCGTTCCAATTTTCAGTTCGTATTAATAAATAAAAATGTTGCGAAATTTGGTAATAAAACTACTCACGTAATTACGTGACAAATCCAAAAATAGTCCTTCAATTCCGTGATAGCAAAATTTATAAAATTGGCTCAAAGTCGTCATTGTAATTAAGAGCAGATAAAAGTAATAAAGTGACATCAATCTTGTCTACTAAACTCAAAATAAGTCAATAATTTCAGTTAAAACCACAAAAATTTGCACACAACTACTATAATTCTGTGATAGCACAGAAACCACTCAACCGCTAAAACTCTAAAATTTTTGACGAATAAAATAAGCTCTAACACTAAAACGACGCAGAACTATGACGACTTTTTTACTGCCACATCAAGGGAATATCAATTACAATTCATTTTATTAAAAATAATCTAAGAAATTGGTAAAATACTTACATAAATACAGCAAAGTTCGCCACCAATTCACAACCACTGCCGAAACCGGCGAGATTCGCGCGCGAACTGACGAAACCGTTAGTTGTTTCTATCTCGCTCACTCGAGCGTCCCTAAACTTTACAGACGAATTTGAAATTTATGACAGAGGCATAAGGTTTTATTTCAAGCCATTGATTTAACTCGTATAGCCCAATGATAGCGCTTAAACCAAATATCACCGAATTAGGCGAGTCACAGAATTAGATGAGTTCACCCTACAGAATATATACCTACATTGTGTATCATGAGTCACATTTAAACCGAGCGGAGCCGGGTTTTCATCTAGTAATTAATATTTTATTTTCCCAACTCGGCCGCGCGGGCGAGTTTCTCGCGTCCGAGTTGACGAATAAGTCTCCGTTGCTGTACTACTTCATGCAGAAGAGGTTAAATGTAGTGGCCACATCTGTTCCTTGCGAACGTATATTTTCTAAGGCAGGAAATATTCTAACAGCTAAACGATGCCAGCTGAAGGCGGCAAAGGTGTCTCAGCTGCTTTTTATCAGTTGCAATACCGAATAAAATAAAAACAGCTTAAAAATTTATTGTAAATATTAGAAATATTGTGAATGTTAGAAATATTGTAAATATCAAATCGTTGTATATACTTATCAGATTCTTAAATGCGCCAATCTAGTTATAATATCCTTTTTTTTAATATAAGCGTCAATATTTATATTTATTAATAAAATAAACATAAAAGGATACTTAATAATCTAAATTGCCAGTCCTAAGCCTGGGTTCAAGTATGAAGGGTAATCTTGTTTTTCTTTCTAAAATATAACAAATTACAATCTCGCATTGTTAAATTAAAATTAAAAATTCAACAAGTTATTCGCTGTTTTAGTATTGCCTCAGCATAACTCATTCGCAACATATCTCGTTCAAATAATTCTGAACTATAAGTATTATATTTATCTATGGATGTGATTGAGACATTGAGACATGGGAGTAGATTGAACTACTGAACTAAAAGAGTGATATACTTCGCAGCGGTCAAAAGATATGTAAATATCTTTTCAATTTAGTGACACATTCTGCGCATGTCTAATTTGAGTTATTCTTTCTAACGATACCAAAAACATCACCACACGAAGTTAAGTACTCGCTTATGTTGGAGCGCATCCAAAACAAGTTCACGCGCCACCTTTATATGAAATACTAGCTGCCCGGACAGACTTCGTTCTGTCAAAAGTAAATTAATTAAGGTATTCCCGAGTTTAGGAACAGTTTTTTTTACTTATTATTTATGTTTTACACCTTGTAAACCTTCCCTGGACTTCCACAAACATTTCAAGATCAAAATCAGCTAAATCCGTTCAGCCGTTTTCATGCTATGTCGTACAACGGAAAACGGGTTTCATTTTTATATATATAGATTATGGGGTATACCCGTTTTACCCACTGATGTACCCCACTCTATTTGTTCTAGGCATGGTCGGGTACAATCAGCTGAAGGTGCGACGGGAGTTTACTCTCGTCGCATATTTAGTAAAACTCCTCCGTGGCATAGAACACAACCCAGAAGTATTAGAAAGGCTGAGCTTGTGTGTACCGGACGGCTATGTTGGGAGGCAGCGACGTCCACCACTGTTGGCAGTACCATCTGCCAGAACCAACCTACTCGCTAAAACACCGGTTACTCAAGCAATCCGTAACATTAATAAAATTCATTTGGAAATTGATATTTTTACTTGCCAGAAGAGTGAATTCACAAAGATCCTCTTGTGACGTAAATGTCTTAATAGTAATAATTAGGTTCCTGTATAGTATGTAACATAGATCTAAGATAGATGTATTTTATTATGAAAACTTATTTGTTAATTAAGTTTATATTATGTAGTTATAGGAATAGAAGAATATCTATAGTATAGCTTTAATACTTTATTGATCTTATATTTGTAATAAGCCTCGCTGTCGCATTGGGTGGAACCTGTAAAGATAGCTGTAAGGTGTGTGTTTAAATAAATAAATAAAACCATAAAATTACAAATTCAAGTATTAAGAACCATTAACCATATCATAACAAAAGCAGGTAACAAAACGAGGTATGCGAGCGGGTAAGAAAACTTACAACGTAATGTGACAGACAAGGATAGAAGATGACACCACATGCTGCGAGGTGTGCGAGAGGGTAAAAAAACGTACAATGTAATGTAACAGACAAGGAAAAAAGATATATACACCACGTGCGGTAAAGCGGTTCTTGTCACCATTGTCGGGTAGGTATTATTAGTCGTTACAAATCTGTGACTGAAATGAAATGAAATGAAATATTTATTTTTTCGAGTAGACCTTTACAGGCACTTTCAAAACGTTAATGACGCTAGTTGCGCGGTTCCAAGGTGTCATTCCTATGGAGAAGAACCGGCAAGAAACTCCATAGGTTACTCTTTTAAAAATGGTTATGAGTATGATACAATTTAAATAATATTGAGTAAATAAATGCAGGGTCTTTCCTGGACTGGCCTTTTTAAGAAAGAACCAGATCGATCTGAGCAAGCCTGTGCCAACAGATGGCAAGTATGCCTCGAATAGCTCATGCAGCTCAACCATTTTCTAGGGAGCTGCACAACCCGACACACAACAATACCACCAGTGACACCATAAAAATATGTGGGACAACAACTTCCTCAAATCGCCAGATTGCAAGAACTATAGTAGACTAAAAGATGTACAATAATTTAGAATCAAATTAAAGGAGTTAATAATAGACCTGCATAATATTTACACTTACAATACCCATGAACTTATATAATATAATGAATTTAATAAATTGAATTAAATAAAATTGTAAACATAATATGCAAAAGCACAAAACATGTCAAAAAAAAAATTATATATATATCGCTGCCCGGCAAAAAAAACGTCATAATACAGAAAAATTACGTTTTGACATCTTTGTACCATTTAAATAGCAAATATGTAATTTACCTGCTGTAAAATCGTCATTACTATGTTGTACTTAGTTACCGAGAGATGGCGCTAAGTTCACTTTTTCACTAAGACGTGTTGCACAGTTGACCGGCATGAACAGTGTCACATTTGTATTGATACAGACCGGTTGTGTATTGTGTTGCCAAAAAAGTGTATTAACGTGTGTTGTGACTTTCTATCGGTAAGTTTCATAAGTTTATAATAGAATTACTAACATGAAAAGTGCATCAAATTGTGTTATGACAGTTTTTTCGACGAAAAAATATTGTAGAATGCTTAATATTTTAAAGAAAATAGTCTTATCCTGTGTAGGTACTCTTTATTAGACAGTTTGAGGTGTATGTTTTAGTTGAAGGTAACGTAATATTGTCATAACACATTTAATGACATTGTAATTGCAAAACGTAACAATAACTAGAGTTTTATGTTGTATTAATTCGTTCTTTCTGCAAAAATGTTAACTAGTGTTTTTATGCAAGTGACATATTTTGTTATCTGTCAGTTTTCATGAAAAAACATTATGACTTGAGGCGAATAGTTCTTTACGTTTTTTTTTATCTTTCCTGACTATACCTACTTAATTCGATTTTTTTTCAAGGAAAACATGAAGACCAGTCGTGCCACATTGTTGGTAAAAATGGCGCGTAGGGAAGACCAAGAAAACATTTCTGATCTGAGTAATATTCAAACTATATCTATAGGAAAGGATGATCCGGAGCAAGGTTAGTATTTTACCAGCAATATTCGTACCTATATAGGTATGTGCAAGTCGAGCAACGTAATAATTAATATTGTGTGTAGGTATTATTACTTTGGTATGTACCTCTTCTTTCTGTCACAGTATTTTTCATTTCTAGGTACAAACAGTAAGCCTACTTCAGAAACTCATGAACATTTTAAACAAAATGCAACTTTAGAACAAAACTCCGTCGATACCCAATGTGAAGGACAAAGCATTGTGGATGATACACAAATTTCCTGTAAAGGTACGTAGATCGATACTAAGCTAACGATTTTCTTTTTAGTTTGAGATTTTATTTTTGTTGGTTTTTTGTTTTAGATGTATATCAGGAAGCAGAATATAAAGAAAATGTTTATTGTGAAGATAGCGATGATAGCGTAAAAGACCCAAATTTCGAAATCAATTGTAATAAAAAAAGTTCAAGCTCAGATTCTGATAGTAGCTCTAGTCGTCTAACAGCAAGAAAGCGTGTTAGACAAGATTCCCATATCTCGGCTATGCAACAGGAGCCACAAACACAACCTTTTGCAAATATTGAAACTCCTGGGCAATCCGGATGCATGATAGAAAACCATAATCAGACTCCATCTACGTCTAAAGGTATACTGCAGCGTAGGATGTCTTTATCCTCCGATTCATCTTCATCGACTTCTGATAGTAGCTGTAGCAGCAGTAGCAGCATCAGCAGTAGCAGATCTAGTTCTCAGTCAAGTTTATCCAATTCCAATGAAGTATTTGCCTCTTTGCCATGTGAACAAGAAAACGTCGAAGATGAAGTTCCTGAGCTGGCTAAGAGTCCCGTGCGTAAATCTACTAAAAAACGTAAATCCTGCGTTGACGAATGGTTGTCGAATAAGGCAAAAACAATGAGAAATACCGGAAAGCCTTACACTTCTCGTTCTAAGTCAAGAAAAAATATTCCTGCAAGGTATTTGAAACCTCCGTGTGGTGAAAAATGCAAATTAGAGTGTACTAAAAAAATAACGGATGCCATGAGAACTAAAATATTTGATTGTTACTGGCAATTAGGAGACTTGTCTCTACAGCGCAATTTTATTCATAAGCATATTAAACCGATCATCCCTTCATTCAGATTTTCCGGTAAAGCTCAGCCCAGAAAAGTTAACCACAGTTTTTATTTTGAAGTTGATGGACAAACTATTCGAGTATGCAAAACTTTTTTCAGAGCAACATTAGATATTAACGATCGTGTTATCAGAACTGTGATTGCCAAGTCTGAAGATGGTTTCTTGAAACAAGATATGAGAGGTAAGCACAGTAACCATAAAAAAGTTGCGGAGTCTATTCGACAGGGTATAAGAGGTCATATCGAATCAATACCACGTATGGAATCCCATTACATACGAAAAGATTCATCAAGGGAATATATTGATGGAGGAAAATCACTTAGTGATCTTTACAGAGATTATAAATCCCTTTGCGAATCGAATAACGTGCCATATGCAAACGAAACTTTATATTCAAGGATATTTAACGGAGAATTCAATATCAGTTTTTTTAAGCCAAAAAAAGATAGGTGCGAATTATGCGTACGATATGAAAATGCTCAAGGAAGCGCGAAGGAAAACTTAGAAGTTGAATATTTAAAACACATTGAAGAGAAGGAACTGTCCAGAAAAGAGAAAGACGCAGATAAAACAAACATTGGACCAGATAATATTGTCGCAATTTACGACTTACAGGCTGTGCTACAAATTCCACGAGGAAATACGTCTATTTTTTACTACAAATCCAAGCTTAATACTTTGAACTTTACTATTTCACACATAGGTAATGATAAAACAGATTGTTTCTTTTGGCATGAGGGAGAAGCGAACCGCGGGGCTGATGAGATAGGATCTTGTGTATACAAGTTTATCGAAAATACGCTGCTAAATTACGATGGACCTGGACTAGATCTGATATTCTACTCCGACAACTGTTGTGGTCAGAATAAGAATCGGTTTCTTGTTTCTGTTTACTTGTTCGCACTATTGAAATTCCCTAAAATAAGATGCATAACGCACAAGTACCTAATAACTGGCCACACACAAAATGAAGCGGACTCCGTGCATTCTACAATTGAAAAGCAAATTCAGAAAAGACTGAAGTCGGGTCCAATTTATGTACCCAGTCAGTACGTGGAAGCGATAAAATGCGCTAAGAAAAAGGGCAGACCCTACGCCGTAACAGAAATGGCATGTCGTGATTTTTACTCTCTGAAGCGTCTATCTGAGGAAATTGGAATGACAAAATCATTTAAAATTTCCGAAATAAAAGTTTTTAAGTTATTGCAAGATGATCCTACCAAATTATTTTACAAAACTTCTTATAAGGATGATCAATTTTCCGAAACAGTTTTAACACGAAAAAAAAATTTGAACCAAATAACTCTGAAACTGGCCTACAGATCAAAGCCTAAACTCAAAGAGAATAAAATAAAAGATCTGCAGGAATTATTAAGAAACAATCACATTCCGCAGTTTTACGAATCTTTTTATAATTCCCTTAGGTAATGTTTAGGTTTTTACTTGTTTTAATTGATGTCGGTAGGTATAAAAGATTTTTAAAACTGCGAAATGTCTATGACTTAAAATTAAAATATTTAAATTTTCAATAAAGAAGTTCCTATTTTAGTTCCTTTTAGCTGATTATTACTAAGTATGCATGTGAGTTTAGCCATAAGATTATTTTGATAAGAAGTTTATTATTTTGTTACTTTGTAATGGTAAAAGTAAATTTAAGTAATTATTTTTTAAATAAAGTTTATTTCTTCATACTATAAAAGAGTATCATTTCCCAAAGTATGTTCAGTTTCCACAAAAAAAGAGTCATAACATATCCGTCATTAAATATTTCTTGAAAGTTATTTAAAAAAAAAATATAATTCTTCTGAAAATTTTATGCTATGTGAAGTGTATATAAACATACTACTTGTAAATAAATTTTCAGTAATGTAACTCCTACATTTTTTACATTATCAATCTAGTAAATAGAAAAAAATCTTATAAATCTCGTTACCTCGAATTAGTCATTCTTATGTTATGACACTTTTTTTGCCGGGCAGCGATATGAAATACAATAATGTATACGCAAAAGCGCAAAACATGTCCACAATTTGTATATGAATAAATATATTTACAACATGCTAACTAAACAAGCGACAGATGTATAAGCGAGCAGCTCAATCCCAGGCGGCTTTATCATTCAAATAATCGGATATCTTGTAATATCCTTTTTTACATAATTTTGATTTAATATGAGTTTTGAATTTTCTAACAGGTAATTTACGAATATCAACGGGGAGCTTATTGTAAAAGCGTATACATTGGCCCATGAACGAGTTGCTAACTCTATGAAGACGAGTAGCATGAACAGTTAAATTATGTTTGTTCCTGGTATTAACAGAGTGAACATCAGACATTTTTACAAAATTAGATTCGTTCTTTTGAACATACATTAAATTTGTAATTAAATACAAATTGTAGAAGGAAAAACTTAAACCTCAGGCAGGACTCGAACCTGCGACCACTGGCTTGACGCGCCAGTCGCTTTACCAACTAAGCTACCGAGGTCACTGCCTGGAAGTTTAAATTTTGTATTTAATTACAAATATTCGCTAACACATGCGATAATGTGTATAAATAATTAAAAATAATAAATACATTAAATTTTCAAAAATATATTGCGAAGTTACAGTCAGAATGTTTATCTCTTTGAATTTCTCTCGGAGAGAAACTCTTGGGCCTAGATTATAAATAGCGCGGATAGCCCTTTTTTGTAAAATGAAAATAGTATTAATATCTGCACAGCTTCCCGATAAGAGAATGCCGTACGTCATAATACTGTGAAAATAACTAAAATAAACTATTCTGGCTGTATCCACATCAGTTATCTGTCTGATTTTCTTTACAGCATAAGCGGCTGAACTGAGCCTTCCAGATAATTTGTTAATGTGTGGGCCCCACTGTAGTTTGGCATCAACAGTTATACCAAGAAAAACAGTTGATTCAACAGGGTCCAACTCTACTCCATTCAGTTGTACATTAGTACTTATTTGCCTTACGTTGAAAACTTAATCAATTTAGTTTTTGATGAATTTAAAAGTAAATTATTGACATTAAACCAATGGACAACCCTAGAGAGCGCGTTATTAACTACGTCAAAATTTTCGAGCCGGCGTTTTATTTTAAAAACTAAAGAAGTATCATCTGCAAACAGCAGAATCTTATGATTTTCCCTTACATGAAAAGGTAAATCATTTATATAAATAAGGAACAAAAAGGGTCCTAGAATTGAACCCTGCGGAACACCCATAGTTACCACAGATCCTTTAGATCTTTTTCCATTCACATCAACTCTCTGTATTCTGTTGTCTAAATAAGAACTTAAAAGACTAAGAGCCTTACTTCTAATACCATAGTGGTTCAGTTTCCTAATGAATGTATCATGACATACACAATCAAAGGCTTTGGGCAAGTCGCAGAATATGCCTAAAGCGTCCTGCGTATTCTCCCAAGCCTCGTATATATTTTTCAGCAACTCCACTCCTGCATCTGTAGTAGACCGACCCTTGGTAAATTCCAAATTGTTTCGAATGAAACAAATTATGTCCGTTAAAATGTCTTAACAATTGCTTTAAAATTAACTATTCAAAAATTTTGCTCAAAGTGGGCAAAATTGAGATAGGGCGATCTTGCTTAACTTCATTAAGTCAGGAAACACACCAGATGTGACACAAGAGTTGAACACAATTGCTAGAAAAGGGGAGATAATTTCAATTATTGAAGATACTATATGTACAGATAATCCCCAAAGATCGGTAGACTGTTTTACTTCTAGATCCTTAAATGAATCCAGAATGTCCTTAATACTAACAAGTGTAAATTCAAAACTTGTTACACATTCTTTAAGTAAATTGTACGCGGAGCTGGAAGACGACAACAAAGTCTTGGTTGTTAACAAAGGAATATTAGTGAAGAAATTTTCAAACTCAGTTGCCACCTCCATATCCGACCTAAAATCCAAATAATTGATTATAAGATGAAAATCATGATTTTTACCTTTGGTTCTACCTACTTCCGAATTAATTATATTCCAAGTAGTTTTGATTTTATTTGTAGATAATTTAATTTTATTTTTAACATATAAAGATTTTGCGGCGGTGCAGGCTCTCTTGAATGTTTGAGAGTAACGCTTAACATATTCCTTAAAGATATCACTGTGATTATGCCTTTTTTCATTATATAATTCAATCACATAGCCCGATCACACACAGAAACTGACTTAGAGGTGAAAACCTTCTTATACTGAGAATTAATCAAGTTAAATAATAGAGAATAATCTTGATCGGGATTACTGTGATAAGGCAAACTAGGTAATTTTTCAAGTAAATTGGTTTTAAAATTTTCCACTGCTAACACACATTGTTAAATTTCTTCTCGCACTTTTCGTGGACAAGTTTCGCTATGGCTAATCGTCGTAATTATGACGAATATGTTGCGGATATTCATTTCGTATAAGGTTTTTGCAATGGCAATGCCAGTGCAGCAGTGCGCGAGTACCGTAAGGTTTCCAAACCGACCCACACCGAGTTATCATACGTTTATTGATATTCACGCAAGATTGGCAAATTATGGTATAAGAAGACCAGCTCCAGAACGTGTTCGCGATCTACCAGTGGCAGCGGAAGAGGACGTGTTAGATCTCATACACAGAGATCCTAGATTAAGTTTGCGACGCCTTTCAAGGATGACAGGCCTGGGGTACTGGACTATTTCAAAAATATTACACCGAGAAGGATTACATCCTTTCCACTTCCGGAGAGCACAGGAAAAAACAGGCCAAGATAATTACGCGCGGTGTGTTTTTTCCTCTTAGATAAATCGCAGAGTGCGTCGCAATCCCGATTTCCTTGCTAAGATTATGTGGACAGACGAAGTAAAATTCAAAGGGCGAGGAATTACAAATTTTAGAAACCAACATTTATGGATGGCATGTATGGGCTGCTATGATTGACGATATTTTAATAGGGCCCATTGAATTGCCAGAGAGATTAAATGGGCCTAGATTTCTGCATTTTCTGCAAAATGAATTTAACGAAGAACTCATGAGTTTGCCACTAAGCTATCGGCGCCACATGTGGCTACAATTAGACGGTGCTCCTGCTCATTTTGCCTTGAGTGTTCGCCAATATCTAAACGAAGTCTTCCCGAGATGGATTGGACGCGGCGGAACAGTTGCTTGGCCTCCACGTTCGCCCGATTTGACGCCTTGTGACTATCATCTTTGGGGATGGTTGAAGCAAAAAGTTAATTTCGTCGAGGTAAACACGAGAGAAGAGCTCCGGGAAAGAATTAGGATCGCCGCCGACGAACTTCGATCTGATCCCGCGGTATTAAAACGAACCACGCGACAAATGGCTAGAGCCACCGCCTGTTTACAAAACAGAGGAGAACACTTCGAACAGTTAATCAATTAATTTTAAGCATTAAAATGTTTTGTTTGATTGTATTTTTCAGTAGGTTTGATTTTAAATAAATGTAAAGTACATATAGAGTATTACTGGTTTCACAAATAATGTCAAGTATGAGTATTGAACTTACACAGGGGAAACTACTTAGAATTGATGATGTTATGGTGATGTTTTTGGTATCGTTAGAAAGAATAACTCAAATACTTTTAAATGAGCGCAAATTATTAATAATTTTATGGGACATAGTTTTGAGTCATTCGTGTAAATATTGAAAAATAGCGATTTTTTCGGTCAAAATATTTCAGAAATGATTTTTTTTCTCAGATCACCAAAACATTATCAAACATATGAAAAAAGTAATGAATTAGTTAGCCAAGGTTATTAGCTACCGTTTGTCGTTTTTTTGTTTCTACGACGCACACAACCTTTGATATCACATAAAGTATCAAGCGCGAAGTAGTACATTAAAAAAAATATTAAAAAGCTAAAATTTTTAGGGGGAGGGGGTTCAACCCCCCCATATTATTTTTTTTGTCGATAAAATTAGATGTAGTACTCAGCCTTAACGGGTTAGAAGTCCCACCCCTATCACATTGTATAAAAATGAAACCCGTTTTCCGTTGTCACGACATAGCAGTAAACGGCTTGACCGATTTGGCTGATTTTGATCTTGAAATGTTTGTGGAAGTCCAGGAAAGGTTTAAAAGGTGTAAAACATAAATAATAAAGCCGGGTTTCCACTAGGCAACATTTGGCGCGCGACACGTGACGCTCAACATGTACGGCAACGCTGCACAATAGCGCGCGACGTTACCAGCTGGCGCGCAACATGACGCGCGGCTTTTTGTTTGTTTTAGAGCATCGTTAGTTGAAGCTATGCGTAGACAGACAACGTTGTTCAACAAAAGTTCCGCGCTGACTTTCAACATGTTGGGCAACATGTTGCGCGTCAATTGTTGCCTAGTGGAAACGCGGCTTAAGTAAAAAAAAAAAACTGTTCCTAAACTCGGGAATTACCTTAATTAATTTACTTTTGACAGAACGAAGTCTGTCCGGGCAGCTAGTTTTGATATATAATTAAAGGTGTTAACTACCAATATGCATACATTTAAAGTTTGCAAATGTGTTATAATATTACTAGCTTTTGCCCGCGACTTCGTCTGCGTGGACTTCAAAATTGGGTCCAAAATGAAATAAAAAATGAGAAAGTAATGAAAAATGGAATAAATTTTCACCCGTGTTATAGCTTACGCTGTAATGGAAAAAAATACCAAATGTCTAAGTTGTCAGCCCACGGCTTAGCTCGTTAACAATTTTCAATATTCCCTTGGGAACTACTTAAGGAATCGGGATAAAAGGTAGCCTATGTTCTTTTCCATGTCAAAGGCTACATGCATGCCAAATTTCATCCAAATCCGTTCATCCGTTTTTGCGTGATTGAGCAACAAACATCCAAACATCTAAACATCTAAACATCCACACTTTAACATTTATAATATTAGTAGGAAGTAGGATTATGGGCATATGCATTTTCGAAAAATCATTTACACTATTACGTTTGAAATAATATAATGTGATATCAAACCATGTACCTTTTGAGTGTTCGGAACGATATAACACGGTTTAATGAATAAAAAATAAACAAAGGTGTTATGAACTGTGTGATACGTTTGCTGACATAAAATTGATTACTTTTTGTACATCCCATAATGAAAACGGGATTAACGTCTTAAATCTCCATTGGATGAATTTATTTTATCTAATGTATTGGTTTTACTGTTGTATGTTAAAGCATTTGACGGATTGTGAAGCTAGCCACTACACCAGATTTGACGATCACGACCACTCTGCCAAGAGTGTAACGACGAAGAAGAAGAAGTTAAAGCATTTTAAAACCTTTATCACATTTCCGACCGCACTTTTTTTGACACATTTGACGGTGACATTTCGATTCGGCGCATTTTTCGCGCGCGTTTCGCAGTTGGTTTATTTTCCAACAGAGTTTTCTTTCTTGTTTACTGTTCAAGTTCGAGCTGTTGCTTGTCTGCACAAATAAACATTATGTCGTCCGGTTGACGTAGTCGGCAAATATTGAGTTTAGAGCTGACTAATAATAACATCATAGAAAAAAATGATTATGACAATGGGGATAAAGGGTCGTATTGTACCTACATACCTACTGCAAAAATCTTTATGGAACAAGCTACATATGTGTGATAATATAGTGTTAAACTGTATTTTAATATTGTATTATTATTGCTTTTAGTTTCAGATGATCAGAAAAAATTAGAATTTAGTCCAGAAATGTGTGATTTACCAAGTACGTCGGGTATTAACAACGTTGTAAAATGTAAGTAGGTCCTTAGGTATTCATGTACCTAAATATTTTAGTACATTCCATATTTTGCATTAGGTACAAATACAATTATTTATAATAATCCTCTGAAAAAGGCCAGTAAGAAATTCATCAGATTTTTGATAAGGTATGTTGTTAAAGTATTTTGATAAGGTATGTTGTTTTCTTAAGATACAATTTACATTTATTTCAGATAATGAAGATTCAGAAAATAACCAGGGTACACAAGACTGTTACTCCAAAATTATTATTTGACATTGATTCATCTACCTGTAAGTATCTACTGTATAATACCATCACTTTAGAAAATACATACATTATTTTATTGTGATACGTAGGTATGATTTGCTGGGCAGATGTTTATACATTTCATTTTAGCACCAGAAGAACCATTCAGCCCTGCCAGTTCCCATAATAAATATGTACCTTAATGCAGGTGATGAAATGTTAAAACATAAAACAACGTTTAGAAATCTCTTCAAATGCTACATATATAAGTAAGAGGATACAAAACGAAATAATTGATTTATGTAAAGAAGAGATACAGGAAACTATGATAAATGATGTAAATAAGGTATTTTGCTATCATATTCGATGAAACAACCGACATTTCAGCGATAGAAAATCTGTTTATCTTGAAATAATGTCATTCGTGAGGACTTGATTTTGAGATACTTACTCAGCAATAAGAAAAGAAGATGTGCATAACGATGAACTTAAGCTTACATGTGTTGCTTTGGCGCATATTGTCATAGATCTCTGCATGAAATTTGGATTAGATTTATCAGACTGCGTTGGCGTTGGCACAGGCATTTGCTCCGTTATGGCGTCTGAGGTTAAAGGAGCTGTAACTGAAGTGACCAAAATTGCTACCCATGCCCGAAAATGCCCTTGTAATAATCATATCCTCAAATTGCAGAAATGCATCAGCAACAATGAAAAAGTTAGTGGCATTTGCTAACGCTTCGGCCAAGAGAACCAGAGTTTTTAAAGAAGTTCTTGGTAGTAAACTGGAAAGTTTATGTGACACGCGATGGGTAGAACGTCACGACGGTTATTTGCAATTTCAAGGCGACTCATTGGTAAAAATATGTGATGCATCCTTAAGGTTGATTAGTCTAGTATACTATACACTAAAATAAAAATAATATTTTCATTTATTATTATATAAAACAAAATACTTTAATTGAAATTTTCTTACCAAAAAGTAATTTTCGAACGCAGCTCTTTTAAATAATAAATAAACGAAACTATTATCTATGATAACTTTGACAGTTGTGACGTGTGTGTAAATGCGAAACCATGCGGAGGAATCTTGTTCACGTCAAGGTAAAATTTATTATAATTTCTTATTCACTATAAAAATCTAATACATATGTGCGTTATGTATTCAAATCACAAATGTATTGAGCTCAAGCTAATGCTAAATTATCTACATAATACACTTATTTTCATCGCTTTTTACGAACATAATCTTGGGTGTATGGCATACCATACATTGCGACTGTATGCTCAAAAAAACCGGCCAAGTGCGAGTCAGACTCGCGCACCGAGGGTTCCGTACAAACCTGTAGGTAACGTGGAACGGAACCCTAAAAACGTCTTATTTGTAATGTATACTATTCTATACACTGCCAACTAATGGGTGATGCAGACGTCAGTACTATAATTTGACTTTGATCGTGTATTATGTTTACGTTTTTTACTTTTCGGATTTTATTTTATTACTTTTTTCTCGCATGGTGTGGGCCTTGCTTTCATGCTTGCTTTTAACAACTTTGTTCTAGCCTGGGCAACGCGATCGGTGTAGACGCATACTAGCACTCGTTCCTAAATTCAATGCTACTTCCGACGTCAGTGATGCCACAAGCAATGAAGAAGAAGTGAACAGTCGCGACTCATCCCCTGCTCCATCTATAAATTCATCGTTAGAAAGACTAGATTTCAATAGCCCAGATCCATCCAGTAATGTTTCCTATATAGAAAACTCAGATGAAAATTCTCTATCGATTCTCCATCCACAATTGGAATCCCCAGATTTTAAAAGCCACGACTCTGTAGCCGATGCCTGCGAAGATCCACCACCACTCTCACCCGTTCTTTCAACAGTATTTCCTTCCGATACGCAATGCAATTATAATGCTATACCTTCTATCGCATCGCTACCCTCCTTGTATCAGTTCAACCGTCGCCGTCGACGCCACCAACTACACCAACACGCAACCAAAGAAAACGCAGAGTTCAGTACTTTCTTTTCAATGGACCAAGAGAAGGTTTCAACATGCAGCTGAAATATCTAATCAAGGCTCCAAGGAAACTGTAATTGGGAACTGTGTTCCCATGTAATTGGTCGGCGGTAGACTATTTCTATCGATTTTTCCCTGAAGACCTTATTGTTGATATAGCAAACAACACTAATTTATATAGCGTTCAAGAGACTGGAAAGTCAATAAAAGCAACTAAAGAGGATATAATTGACTTTTTGGCCATCAATATATTGATGGGAGTTGTTGTTATGCCATCTTACAAGGACTATTGGAATTTGGAAGACAAGTTATCGTTACAGCATGATTGTAGACGTCATGCCTATCAAAAGGTTTCAACAAATAAGGCGGTATTTACATTTTGCAGACAACACGCAAGCTGAAGGGTCCGATAGTTACTACAAACTACGTCCTCTCCTTGAGCGAGTTAGAGCCCAGTGTTTGTCTATTGAAGAAGAGAATGCTTTCAGCGTAGATGAAATGATCATTCCGTACAAGGGCAAAAAAGCGGGTTCTCGACGGCACACTATGTGGAGATTGAGTCGGTTTCGGGTCATAAATCCATAACTTCTATGTTTGTACAGATTTGCTGCTGATTTTTTTTTTGTGTGTTCTTAAATAAGTGTACTTTTAAATAATATACTATTAATGGATATAAACATGTCTTTATTGTCTAAAAAAAAAAGTAAACTTGAAATGTTGAAAAATGTTCAGAAATGTCCGACTATATTTAAGTAATTTGACCTTAAATGATAAAATTAACACAAATTAAACTCTTAAAATGACTTCTGCTATTATTAAGTAATTTTAACTAAAAAAAAAACCACTGTATTATTCAACTAGCTCTAAAGCTTCATCTATAAGTTCCATAGACTTTTTATTAGATGGTTTTCTTAAACTTGTTATTTACCTAAGGGTCCAAAGTATACAAAAGTGTATGTAGAACATCTTCATTTGTAACTATTCTAGAGCATTTTCTAGCATGATGAAGTCTAAATCGTTTATAGTCTTTGTTCCTTGATTCCTGGGCATCTTCGGAAAGTTGTCTTAGGGGTAACACTGAATAATGCCGAATGACGCTTTCCCCGTGAATTAGGACTTTATGGACAGATGATGGCATATAATACCACATATATTTATTAACATATCTTTGTGCTGTATCCAAAGCATACTGACCGAATTTTGTAGCATTAATAACTTTTCCACTTGGCATTACTTGAAGTAAAACATAAAATCGTTTTATCAATTCCTCGTCCACACCAGTAATTTCTGCACTGCACTGATAATTTAGAAAACATCTTTCGAAGGGCGTCCTCGCTTTCCTGTCGATGTCGAAGGTTCAGATTCACAAGAAGCATCTTCCAGATTCTCAGTAAATATGACGTACAACCACGCGCTTTCTTGTTTAAAAATATTTGCTTATTTTTGCCAGATTTCGTGTAACGTTGACGAACGTTTGTAATAAGATTTTTTTGTACACTTGCTACAATCTTAGCGATATTTTCCTGGGAAAAGTTCGTAAAATTATCCCGTATATAACTTGTCAAAGCAACAACATAATTCCCGTCACTTTCAATGAAACAAGACATCGTCTGGTACAGTTGAATTCACTCATTGTTGCGAGAGGGTAGATGGTTAGGTTATTACACTTTAAGTAACGACAATGACGAACGAAAAGCAGTATATAATTATTGAGTATTCAGAATTCCTATTTTATATAAAAATATTGATTTGAAACGTGTGCAAAATTGTGTTAGAAAGAACTTATTATCAGTATGTGGTTATGCGATGTACGATAAGTATAATAAATAATTGATTATGTATGTGAACTAAAAACGGTGGGAAACATGCGATACATCATCTTAACGTAAACTGCAATTAATAAAATATCACAAATAAGACCTATAATAAGCATGAAGTCAAATAGCATCACCTACGTATTTGTAGTATTTTTTTACTATTTTATGCTATAATAGATTAACATATGTAGTGCAACGAAATTGCAACTTTTTTTTTCTTCTTTCATTATAATAGTAAATTTCCCATCAAATAACATAATTTACAGACCTTCGGCAAATTTCGGCAACTGTCAAAACTCTAATTGAAAGTATCATGTACGCAAAAATGAAATGTCGCTAGATAAATATTTTTAGTAAATATATTTACAAATATATAGTATTTCTATTCATACCAGTCAAAAGTACATAGTATAAGCTTTCTGTAAAGGTATAATACTTGTATAGTTTACATTGCTAGCTGCCTAGAAAATAATCTTGAAAATAGTACAAATTCAGATTGTTTTGTGATAGTTTAGGAATGATCGTGTTTAGATGATCTTTTTTATAAACCAGTACCGACCACATGCATAATATATGTATAATATAGTAGATTAACTTCTTAGCTACAGTTTGAGGTATAATACGAGTACCTACGCCGATTTTTACAAAATGTATTTATGGCCAGCCTCTCTTAGGCACCTCCACATAGTGCGGCAGTAGCGGCTCTCGTTTCGGTAAAACTTGGAGATACCTGACCAATGCCGAATCAAAGCAAAATTGTAGCAGCCAGATAGCGGTCTTCAAGCCAGTCTTCAAGACAGTGGAGTGAGCAGAAACCTCAAGCCTTCGGGTACCGGAACAAAAATAATGTTTTTTATTTATCTCCTCGATGTAAAGAATCGGTCCCACGGTCGCCAATGAGAAGTGGCCCCACGGTCGTCATCCGCAGTATGATAGTATACACGCAGCATAACTCTTCGGGATCATCACCACTACCATCATCATCATCGGGCACACATAGAAGAATTCTTCAGTAGTCAACGCGAATCCGAACCTATAGGTTCAGGGCGTGAACGGCTCGTCGACGCCTATAGAACCGTATATAGTTTCGTCTCTTTCTCTCGCAACATGGTAGTCGACGATTGACTGTCCGTCCGGTACATTTGATGGTCCTTCGAGCCGGATCGCGATAGCTGCTGAAGAATTATAGTCGCTTGAAGCCTGAATCCTAAAGACTGAAGAGTTACGCCTGTAGACTGATCTCTGAAGTATTATTATTGAGACTGGCGTATGAAGCGTAACGATTGAAGATTGAAGACTGATGGACTGATTACTGAAGAGTTTGATTTAAGAATTGCTACTGAAGATTAACGTCTGAAAACTTACAACTGAAGGCTTACGACTGAAAAAGCAACAATATAGAAAAGTCAAGATGCCCGTTACGCGATCGAAAGGAAAGTCTCCAGTAGTGTGGATTGTCGACTTAGATGCGGACTTATCAAGCACACCTATCGTTCACCAGCTGCCGACGCGTTCACCGTCGACGACTGTGGGTAGTGCGAATATTCAGGTCGTCATCCCCCCCCCCCCGCTACCCGCAGAGGGGCCCTCGACTTTAACAGTTCAGCAAGACGCATCAAGTGAACCAAAGGGACTTCGTCAAGCTGAAAACAACCCTGAACAGGAATCACACCCTACACAGAAGATAGAATCACACAAGCCCTGCAGTATGGAAGACATTAATAGAAGAGAAAAGCCAACAAAGGAACGTAATGGACGCTCAGTAGCAACCAATCAGTCACATCGAAAAATACTGAAAGCTCGGGAAGATTTATTGAAGATTAAATTACAGTTAGTACAGTTAGCATTACAGAAGGCTGAAGAAGAGGCATATAGTGACGACTACAACGAAGATAGACAGTCAAGAAGTGAATATGTTCGTTCGTGGTTGGAAGAAGTCCCGGAACCGCAATCTGAAATAGAAGCCAACATCGGGAGAAGAACCGACTTGGCCATCCAGGAACAGGACACACATCGAGTCACCCTACAGGACACAGATCGTGTCACCCTACAGGACACAGAACGTGTCATCCTTCCGGACACACATCGTGTGACCCTTCCGGACACCGGACCAAAATTTTATACCGCGAGAACAAGCAGGACATGACAGCCTTTTCCGAATTAGACCTGTATTGGAAACATTGAGAAAGAAGTGCCAATCTGTTCCGAAAAGAGAAACCCTTTCGGTTGACGAGCAAATGTGCGCAACAAAAGCCTGCAACTTCCTGCGTCAGTATCTACCTAACAAACCTCATAAGTGGGGCTACAAGTTATTAGTGTTGTGCGATGATAAAGGTTTTGCACATGATTTTGAAATATATTCGGGCAATGAAAACGAACCTCAGTTCAGGCTTCCTGACGAACCTGATTTAGGAGCGAGCAGTAACATAGTCGTAACATTATGTCGTTGCGTCCCATGGAACTTCAATTATAAAGTATTTTTTGACAATTACTACACGTCGCCTGAATTGATATCTTACTTGGCTAAAATAGGCATTCCTACATCCCTACAGGACACAGATCGTGTCACCCTACAGGACACAGAACGTGTCATCCTTCCGGACACACATCGTGTGACCCTTCCGGACACACATCGTGTCACCCTACAGGACACAGACCGTGTCACCCTTCCGGACACACATCGTGTCACCATACAGGACACACATCGTGTCAAACTACAGGACACACATCGTGTCAACCTACAGGACACACATCGTGTCAACCTACAGGACACACATCGTGTCACCCTACAGGACACAGAACGTGTCATCCTTCCGGACACACATCGTGTCACCATACAGGACACACATCGTGTCAACCTACAGGACACACATCGTGTCAACCTACAGGACACACATCGTGTCAACCTACAGGACACACATCGTGTCACCCTACAGGACACAGATCGTGTCACCCTACAGGACACAGAACGTGTCACCCTACAGGACACAGAACGTGTCATCCTTCCGGACACACATCGTGTGACCCTTCCGGACACACATCGTGTCACCCTACAGGACACAGACCGTGTCACCCTTCCGGACACACATCGTGTCACCATACAGGACACACATCGTGTCAACCTACAGGACACACATCGTGTCAACCTACAGGACACACATCGTGTCAACCTACAGGACACACATCGTGTCACCCTACAGGACACAGAACGTGTCATCCTTCCGGACACACATCGTGTGACCCTTCCGGACACACATCGTGTCACCCTACAGGACACAGACCGTGTCACCCTTCCGGACACACATCGTGTCACCATACAGGACACACATCGTGTCAACCTACAGGACACACATCGTGTCAACCTACAGGACACACATCGTGTCAACCTACAGGACACACATCGTGTCAACATAGAAGATGAAAATCAAAAGAAGGAAGTTATTCGCTGAGGCCGTTCACCGAACTCACTTCCGCAATAGCTGCGCTCGCTGACAGGAAGCCTCTGGACACTTATATAAATATGCTTTAAAAAGGCTGCATCTAGTAGCAACTTTAGTTACGTGCGAAAGAATATTCTCAATGATCGCAGAACACGGCTGACAACAAAAAAAGTATCGCAGTTGCTATTTATTAGCAGCAACTGCAATTAAAATAATTAAAAAACGTAAATATTGTAGGTACCTAAACTTGTAAATATTTAAATCACTAGCTGTTCCCCGCGACTCCGCCCGCGTATGTAATTTTTTAGTAAAAATATAGCCTATGATATTTAGGGTGAATGTAGCTTTCTAATGGTGAAAGAATTTTTGAAATCAGCACGGACATACACACAAAAATACAATTAATCTTTTCTCTTTATAATAATAATGAAAAGAACAGTTGGTTAGCCCTGAAAAGACCTGTTGTTTAGCTCTGAGAAGAACTTTTGCGTAGTAGTAGTTACACACCCTACAGCGCACAATGTCCCACATACGGCACATACCAAAGAAATGGCCATGAATTAAAATTTGATACAAGTAGTGCCATCTTGTATCGATTTCCGGAAACATGACGAATTGAACTGCAACGATTAGTAAATATTTTTGAAGTGAAACTTCTTTTGGCGCATGAGGGTAAATTTTTTACAGATGAAACGTCACGCCGGTATGCAACGGAAGTAGTAGAATACATGTCAGAAAAGAGAGAGAGAGTGATCGAGACCATGAAGGTTTTCATCTATACCTTCATGATCGAGACCGATTGAGAGAGAGTAAGACAGGGCGAACGTAGCATGAGCAACTAGCCGTGGAGTGAGAGTATAGCAAGCGAGTGAGAAAGATTGAGAGAAAAAGTGAGACAGAGCGAACGTCGTATCACGCATAGTACTATCACAGTCTTAACATCATACAGTCGTTCGACGAAGACGTCTAGACATCGACATCGTGCGGGGTGCGAGGGGCGAGACGGGGGAAGGGCGCTCCCGAGCTGCATACATTACCATGTTAGTAGCTCGGGAGCTAACTTTCAGGGCTATCTGGTGTTAGTTTAGTTCTATTAGTTTTAATAAATATAATAATTTTATTAAAATGGGTGCCAAGAAACCAAGATGGCGTCGACGACAATTTGCAAATTTTTCGTCATGGGTGTCATTTTCATGATAGTCCAAGAGCTAGTGAACCCTGGGAGTAACGGTCTCCCTGTAAGGTTAGAAATTTGTATACTTACGGTTTATGACATGCTAAGAGCAATAGCCATGACCTGGCAGGCGTCAGCCCTGCACGTCATCAGCCCCTTTATTTTTTGGACTGTTCAGTAAATTGAGTTTCAAAACTTGTTTCTGTAAATTTGAAAATTTAATAGGATAAAGTTTATTTATTGTACATCTTAAAAAAAAATTGACAGGCGATTACAATAAGCAGAAGTATATGACAGGTCAATTACAAAACGTACAGTTGATGAGGTAAAATAAACTTTATCCTGTATACTTAAAATTTTTATATGTTTTCAAGTAAACGTCTCAGAGTAAATATATACAATGCCAGGCGTTTTTGAACAGCATAAGACCTTGACAGGCGAGGGGACAGCTGCTAAGGGCGTGCGAGTGAGAGGTGTTGCGTGAATGCCTATAGTGCGAGTGAGACCGTTTATCTAATACGAAGGGACGTATACCTGCTCTCGAGCAACAATGTACAGAGAAAAATTTCGTCAGTTGTGCCACTGATTTTTACTTGTGAAGATGCTTTGAGCTATAACATTTCTTATGTTGAGTGATTTCTAATTTTTAAAAAATCAAACTTTATATTATTATCAATTGTGCAGTGATATTGTGTATTGTTGTACTTAATATTAAAATTTCAGTAAATAGTGTGCAAGATGGAATTGGAGCACGTGGTTTGTGTGATTTGTAACGAAGAAACTGATGAAAAAACTGTACGATTTACAGAGACTACGTTGAATAAAAGTAAATCAATATTGAAAATAAGAAAAGACAATAATTTAAAATTTAAAGATATTTCTTTGCCAGAGGAAATTAACGCCAATACTGGTTACCATGTAAAATGTTATAAAAACTTTCTTGCCGTGATGAAAAAATATCGCACAAGTGAATCATCAACTTCTTCAAATCTACCAGCATCATCATCAGGTATTTTTTATGAACTTCTATATTTTTTACTAGGCTTTATTCTTTAATTGTAACTATATTTTTGATTTAATTAAGTGGTACAAATTTTACCATTATTAAGTATATATTAAATGGAAATTATTCATAATAATTATTATTAATTATTAAATATGAATATCTCAATGGCTTTTTTTTTATAGAAATGTCATCGACAAACATAGAAACAGTTACAGTAGCCCCTCCAATAGCTACTGAAGAAAGCGGAGCATCAACATCTGCTGAAGTGCCCGTTACTAAAACTAGCCATGCTGATAGGCTATGTGTGTTTTGTCAAAATAAATATAAACGAGTGAAAGGGCGGTACCAACCTCTTCACTCGTCAGAAAGAGCAAGTTTGATGCAAGTTTTGAAAGAATTTGGCGAAAATAATGAATTTTATGAAAAAGTTAGCGCAGATTCAAGCCCATTGATTTTTTATCATAATAGCTGTCGAACAATTGCCATATATACTCTACAAGAACAAGCAAAGACAAAATCACCACCGAAGAAGACTTGGAAATATTTTCACAAACTGGCTTTTGATGAAATGCAAATTTTTATCAGCGAGGAAATAATAAATAAAAAAAGGACATTTTCATTCACATACTTATGTAAATACTACTTTGAATTATTACAAGGAATACTCGAGGAAAATGATGAAGATGTTGATGTTAATTTTAGTATCCAGCGGTTTGAAGCTAAATTGTTACAGAATTACGATGAAATTACAATTATCAAGAGGGACAGAAAAAAATATGTAACATTAAAAGATTCTGTTGTTGATGCAAAATTATGTGAACTGTTGGAAGATGCGGAGATATTGCAAAAAGCAGCATTAATTTTACGCAAAACTATTTTAAAAATGACAAAGAAAGAATTACCAGAAAACATAACAACTGCTGATTTGTTAAATGGCGAATGTGAAATACCTAAGCAGTTACTTGATTTTTATTGTTTTCTTCTGGGTGGTCATAAACGACGTCGGAGAATTAGTGAAGGTTGTATAAGGAAAACTAATTCATTGGCAGAAGATTTGATTTATAATGTCACTAATGGGTCTGTCAAAACCAAAAAACACATCACTCTGGGCATGACATTGAAGAGTTTGACGAGCAGCAGAAAGATCGTAGAAATTATAAATAAATATGGTCATTGTTGTAGTTATCATGTTATTGAAGAATTGGAAACTGCAGCAACAACTACGTTATTGAATCGTTCTAAAATTTGTCCAAATGAAATTTGTAAAAGACAAGATTTATTCACAGGAGTAGCCTTCGACAACTTCGATCGTTATGTTGATACTGCTACTGGTAAAGATACCCTACATGATACGGTAGGCATAATCTATCAAACAGTTCTAGAAAATGAGGAATCAACAGAGGGAACTTCTGAGCAACTCCAAAATCCTTCTGAACATGGCGAGTGCACAGGCGAGCTATCCGTTTCATGTGTTCATGCAGGACATAAAAGAAGAAGGACTCTTGATGCTATCATCCCAGAGTTAGTCCCATATTCAAAAAAACCCAAGATGAATGATGAATTATTGTCTTTATCTGACAATTTAAGAAATGAAGCAACACCAGCTTCACTAGAAATAATTTATCAGCAAAAGTTTCTGTGGATGCTTTGCCATGCTCTAAAAATTAAAAAAACATCGATGTGGGTTGGGTTCCATCATAATTTAAACAAAGATTCTCATAATAACAAAGAAAAAATTTGTTATCTCACACCAATAAACGAATCACCGACAAATATACCAGTTGTAATAGAAACTATGAAACAAAGTCAAAGTATTGCTGCAGAAATTGGACAACCTTGCATTAATGTAACATATGATCTAGCTATAGCAAAAATTGCTATGCAGGTACAGTCTACAGAAAAACCAGTTTATGATAATTTATTTATTCATTTAGGACCGTTCCACATCATGTTAGCATTGTTTAGAGCAATTGGAAAATTTATTGACGACAGTGGAATAATGAATGTAGCTGTTGAAAGTGAAATTATCGCAAATGGTTCAGTAGATGGATTTTTGAAAGGAAAACATTTTAATCGATGTAAGCGGCTGCATCCATTAATGGCACTAGGACTAGAAATATTATGTTTTCAATCTTTCATAGAAAAAGAAGATATAAGTATTGACGAAGATGTTTACAATAATCTCTCTACATTTATCGATGGTAATGAACCGTTTGTGAACGTCATAGAAAATGAAGCAATATCAACATTGATGACTCGATACCAATATCACAAAGAACAATGTAGAAAAGGAACTTTTGGTAAAACGCCTCAATTTTATGTTATTTATATGGATCTTGTTCATCACTATCAGTTACTGAGTCGAAGCATAAGGACTGGAAACTTTTCTTTGTACAAATATATTTTGTCAAAAATAGCAAATATATTTTTTATGACAAATCAGCCTAATTATTCACGATGGCTGATAAAATACCATGATAATTTGTTAAAAGTTGGTCTTACACATCCATCAATTGAAAAATTTATGAAAGATGGATACCTTGGAATCAAACGTACTGATAAATCTTTCTCTAGACAACCAACAGATCTAGTACTTGAACAAACTATTAATGCCGACGCGGGAAAAAGATTAACTGGTGTAATCCAGTTCACACATTCTATTTCCGCTCGTCAGCGATGGGCTAGAAGTCACGACATAAGAACAACAGTCATATCTCACACTCTGGACATTACTGGTTTACGAAGAAAAAATGATGTATCAGCAGACCTGGAAGAATATGCAATAAAAAGAGATTCAGCACAGTTGTGGAAGTTCATAAATACATTTGAGAAATTTCTAAATCCATTTATGTTGAATCTAAACAAAGATTGTCTGTATAACATCGGTAATGGTACAGTAGCTTCGATCGCAGTACAGGATTACTTATTAAATTTTATAGAATCAGGAGAAAGATTGAAAGAGAATTTTATAACTGAATGTTCACAGAATGGAAAAAGATTTGAAGAAAGAATTTCACAAGTGAAAATTATGAATTTTGCCTCTGAAAAAAAAAAGAAAAAAATCAAAGTCGGTGATAAGGTTCATGAAATCCGTGTGTAACGTGATTTCTTTGGTCGCCTGTTAGCTCTGTCAATACAACATAACATCGATTTGGAAAAGACGTTATCATACCCCATTACAACTGTTCCATTGTCATTGTGTCATGAAGATGGTACAATACATAAAACTCAGAAATCAGCAATGGTTGAAATTTTAAAGGCAAACGTCAACAGTGAAGAGGTACCAAGACGTTTTGATGTTGTCATTTTTGATGGATTCTTTTTACTGCATACATTCAAAAATATCCCTAAAACATTTGGTGGTATTTCCAAAAAAATTATGTCGCTACTAACAGCTACACATGCCTCACGAGTAGATATCATTTTTGACCAATACTTTTCGCCGTCAATTAAAGATTATGAACGAGCCAAACGACAAGAAGTAAGAAACATAAATTATTTCATTACCGGACCAGAACAAATTCGACCAGTTGATTTTATGAAAGAACTTCGTAACATACAATTTAAAGAAGCTTTCGTAGATTTTTTAATTACACATTGGAGCACAAATGAAATGATAGAGTTTATCGGGAATACCATAGTGAACTTAAATTACAAACAATGCCATACTTATAGTGTCCACAATAACTCTGTGATTGTCGATATAAATGATGATTTATCGTGCCAACATCATGAAGAGGCTGATACAAAAATAATATACCATACATGCCAAATGGATGAAGATGTATCCGACGTATTAATAAAAACATGTGACACAGACATTTTAATATTACTGCTCGGAAACATGGACCATCTCCACAATAATAATTTAAAAATCTATATGGAATATGGCACTAATAATTGTAAAAAATGGATAAATATTTCTGAACTATATACAAAATTGGGACCTTCTATCTGCCAAAGCTTACCGGGATTTCATGCATTAACCGGTTGCGATTTCAATCCATCTTTTTCAAGAAGAGGTAAAAAAAAACCATTCCAAATATTGCAGAAATCGAGTGTATATCAGAAGGCATTTAAAGAATTAGGAAACACAGAAATAGTACAGAAGAAAGAAAAAATTTTCCCGATACTAGAGAAATTTGTATGCCAAATGTATGGTTTGAAATGTTCAAAGTTAAACAATGCACGTTATGAAAAGTTCCTTGCTACGTACAACACAAATAATCCGAAAGTGTTTATGAAAAAAGTAGTAAGCTATGATTCATCGAATTTACCACCCTGCCAACGTGAACTACATCAACAATTATTGAGAACTGCCTACATTACAAATATATGGCGAAATTGTAATTTAAAAGAACCAACAATTCTTACACCTGAAAATAACGGTTGGAACTTAATTGATAGTCGTTACGAATTTAATTGGTTTGAGGGGAATACGGTTCCATCTTCTATATACGACATACTTTTACAAGAACCTGCTGATACTGCCACAGCACAATCGACTGAAACTGAGGAATGCATTTCAGGTAACATACAACTATTTTATTCCGTAACATTTAATACGCAGTCCTATGTAATTGAGCTTAATATTTAATTCTTAACAACCTTATTGATTCATTAAAATATTTTTTTTTACTATTTGCAGATGAGGAAAACATTGTTGAAGAATCAGATGATGATGAAAACAGTGATAGCGAAATTTCGGATGATGCTGAAGAAAATGAATGTTAAAAATAATGTAGATTGCATAAAACCCAATAAAATACATTGCATTTACTGTATGCGTTCATGTAACATTTCTTATTTGCACGCCCTTAGCAGCTGTCCCCTCGCCTGTCAAGGTCTTATGCTGTTCAAAAACGCCTGGCATTGTATATATTTACTCTGAGACGTTTACTTGAAAACATATAAAAATTTTAAGTATACAGGATAAAGTTTATTTTACCTCATCAACTGTACGTTTTGTAATTGACCTGTCATATACTTCTGCTTATTGTAATCGCCTGTCAATTTTTTTTTAAGATGTACAATAAATAAACTTTATCCTATTAAATTTTCAAATTTACAGAAACAAGTTTTGAAACTCAATTTACTGAACAGTCCAAAAAATAAAGGGGCTGATGACGTGCAGGGCTGACGCCTGCCAGGTCATGGCTATTGCTCTTAGCATGTCATAAACCGTAAGTATACAAATTTCTAACCTTACAGGGAGACCGTTACTCCCAGGGTTCACTAGCTCTCCAGCTATGATTCCCGAGGTCGCTTAAACGATTATGGGGTCGAAATTAGAATCCAAGATGGCGCCGAGAAAAATATGCATTTTTTTCATCATGGGTGTCATTTTCATGGTACCCGAGGTCGCTAAAAACGATTATGGGGTCGAAGTTAGAATCCAAGATGGCGCCGAGAAAAATATGCATTTTTTTCATCATGGGTGTCATTTTCATGGTACCCGAGGTCGCTAAAAACGATTATGGGGTCGAAATTAGAATCCAAGATGGCGCCGAGAAAAATATGCATTTTTTTCATCATGGGTGTCATTTTCATGGTACCCGAGGTCGCTAAAAACGATTATGGGGTCGAAATTAGAATCCAAGATGGCACCGAGAAAAATATGCATTTTTTTGTGATAAGTCATTTTTAAGATTTGCGAGGTAACTAAAAATAAAAATGAGGTCAAGCTTTCGCGGAAATGTCTATCGCGCAAAAGTTCCTGATCCAAGATGGAGGACATTTCTCTATATGAAATTACATGTATTCGTCTCAATCTCAATCTAGAATTTTTGCATGTGAGACCATAGACGAAGCGCATTTGCATAATAGTTACTGTTTTACAAATTGTGTATCTCGCTATTGTTAATTATTGTAACAATACTTATTTTTATTTATTTTAGATAAACGTTATGTCAAACAATGTAAATATTGAAGAAATAAATTGAAAAAATTAAATTTATAATTTACATTAATTTTCAACACTTTTTTTATTTTAATGACAATTAAATTCCTAACCTATCTTCCTTTTTCCCTTCCTCTTAATCTTGGAAATTTAAAGTTTTAGATTTGTATAAATATAAACAAGATTTATAAATTAGTTCGCCAAAGAAGTTTCACTTCTGACATGTGTACTTTGTACGCACGCATGTTTTTTTTTTTTTAAACAGATGGTGCTATAATCAAATATAATATGTATTATTTAAAATAGTCGGTTGATTGAAAAAAGTTGACGAGTGACAAACAAATAATTACAAAAAAGTGGTAAAAGTGAGTGTTTTCTGAGAAATATTAGCGGAGGTAAGTTAATGTTTTTATTTGCTAATTTAGTATGTTTTTTGTAATTATTTTCATAAATAAATGTATTATCGCCGGTTTTCTGTATGTGCCAGAAATGGCACACCGTGCAACTAGTGTACTTATTGTATATGTACTGTTCGTAGATGAATCGAAGAAACGTCTGGACTCTAGTGATATTCAACATGTCTTGGAGATACCATCTGGCAGTGAAGATGAACTGGAACTTTCTGACGAGGATAGTGATGACGACTTGATCAGAATTGAAGATCTGGTGATGAATGAGTAAGAAGTATCCTGAAATATTGCAAAGTGATAATTTGGATGAAACCATAAGCATCCCAAGTCCAAGTGCTATTATTAGTGCGTCACTTGTTTCTAATGTTCCAAGCGTAGCATCACAGCCAAGTACTTCTTATTTATCCATAAACCCTCGACCGAGCCGGTCATCATCACAAGCACAACCACAATCCATTCTTCCTTTGATGCAGCCAGCTCCTTCGCTTGCCTGTCCAAGAAGACCGAAAAGGAGACTTATTTGGAAAAAATCCAGGTTTGAGCCACCTATTAGTACATTCACAGGTAATGAGAACCTAGAAGAACCATATGTTGGTTTTGAATCTCCCTTACAGTACTTTTTGTACTTTTTTGTCGATGACTTATTACAACACATTGCTGAAGAGTCCACTAAATACAGTGTACAAAAGGATCCTTCAAAACCTGTCTTGGTTTCAAAAGCAGAACTCAAGAAGTATTTAGGTATCTGTCTACTGTTAGGACTGGTGCACCAACCAAACATCCGTTTGTTGTGGAATTCAGAATTACGAATACCAATTATAATAGACACCACTACACTCACTGATTTCGAAAGATTACGTAGTGTCATACACTTCAATGATAACCAAAATTTTATACCGCGAGAACAAGCAGGACATGACAGCCTTTTCCGAATTAGACCTGTATTGGAAACATTGAGAAAGAAGTGCCAATCTGTTCCGAAAAGAGAAACCCTTTCGGTTGACGAGCAAATGTGCGCAACAAAAGCCTGCAACTTCCTGCGTCAGTATCTACCTAACAAACCTCATAAGTGGGGCTACAAGTTATTAGTGTTGTGCGATGATAAAGGTTTTGCACATGATTTTGAAATATATTCGGGCAATGAAAACGAACCTCAGTTCAGGCTTCCTGACGAACCTGATTTAGGAGCGAGCAGTAACATAGTCGTAACATTATGTCGTTGCGTCCCATGGAACTTCAATTATAAAGTATTTTTTGACAATTACTACACGTCGCCTGAATTGATATCTTACTTGGCTAAAATAGGCATTCACTCCTTAGGTACAGTAAACAAAGCCCGTTTAGGAAATAATTTACAATTGCCCACTCAAAAACAATTATCGGATGCTAAAAAAACACGCGGATACTCAGAAGAATGGCTATCTACTGTAGATGGAGTACCAATTACAGCAGTTATGTGTCTGGACAGCAAACCTGTAGTCATGGTATCTTCTTTTGCAGGCGAACAGCCTAAATCCAAAGTCAAACGATTCGATAAAAAACGCAAACAGTAAATAGAAGTCGATGCTCCAAACGTTATTGGATATTATAATCGTCATATGCGCGGAGTTGACTTGCTAGACTCTTTTATCGGAAAAAATAAAATAAAAATGCGCACAAGAAAATGGTACATGCGAATCTTCTACCACTTACTGGATGTGATGCTTATAAACAGTTGGCTTTTATATAAAAGATCAGAGACTCTGAAAGGAAATACAAAACTGATGAAACTGCGTGAATTTCGTCTAGATGTAGCTACAGCTCTGTGTTTATCTGGACCATCAATGATAAAGAAAAGAGGACGACCTTCGTCTTTTGTAACTGACATGCTAGAAGAAAGGAAGAAAAAGAAACCAAAGGCCAATGTACCACCCAAGGATGTCAGAACGGCATTGACCACTTTCCCTATTGGGCCAATGATAGGCAGCGGTGTACGCTTCCAGCTTGTAAAAGCAAATCTTTTGTGACTTGCCAAAAGTGCAATGACATGTGGCACTTTGTTTGAATAAAGACAAGATTTGTTTCCTGGCGTTTCACAGATAATGTTATGATTCGAAATTTGTGAAAAATTATTTGATTTTTAAGTATATATATACTAAGACTGATTAAACTTCTCTAATATGTTTATGTTTTTCAATAAATTTACCAGAATTACAAAGTTATTCCATTTCTAGATGTATGTCCTACTCAGTACATATTCATACGGTAATGCAGGGTGTGACATATTTGGAACATACTGATCGAAACCATTTATATCTGTTTATGTTGAGTTACGATTTTTTTTTTCCTTTTAATTGGATCACATTTACTAGCACATATAGTTTTTTCAGAGAGAAAAAAAAATCGTGCACTGTAGGGTTAAGAACGAAATAAAAAACAAATCGCACTGAAATTTATTAGACGCCCACTTCGCAACGGGCCGTGCAGCAGAAATCGTAATATTTTAATTTCGTAATAACTTCAAAACCAAACGTTCAATTGTAATCATTCAAAGACCAAATATTATCTACATAAACTGTACTTAGTGATGAAATAATTTATTTTGATAAGGATTAATAGCATGAGTAACGCGTTTAAATGAAGTCCAAAAAAATTCAAGATTTTTAAATGAAAAAAATGGTTGATGTGCCTCGCTCGACATAGATAGGTATAGTGTGTTGCGGACTTTTTTGTAGATATTTATACAACAATTAATTTGAACATTTTATGGTTCTATCTTTTCTAGTTTAGGCAGCGTACGCAAAATAAGTAACTTTTCTGGTTGATTTTTTACACCTTGCCGAAAAACCCAAATATTTTACGGAACCCTATCTTTTTTTCAAAATAAAATATAGCCTATATTGTTCCTCAGGGTCTATTCTATCCCTGTACCAAATTTCATCAAAATCGGCTCACTGGTTTAGGCGTGAAAGCGTAACAGACAGAGAGAGTTACTTTCGCATTTGTAGGGATTGTACTTATTCAATAAAAAACTTATTTATTTTATCATGGTTGACAGTCCTAAGCCTGCAAAGTATGAAGGAAAATCGAGATAGGTATTAGATAAAAGATTAGTATTAAAGGATTATTAAATAGATTTTTCAGGTAAATAAAAAAAACTGTTTAATAATTCATTCCCATCCGTTTCCAAGCAGGGACCTGGGCAGGCATGTTACTATTTACTTCTTACGTGCATTGGATGAAGTTTTTGAACTAACACATACAATTAAAGCTGAACTTCTGAGCTATTGATTAAATAATTTCCGAATACAATGCATGCAGTAATAACAGAAAAAAAGTTCATTTTCAAATTGTCACACGCAATAATTCATCACCATCCGGTGTACAGATTTTTTAAAATAACGTCTGTTTGATAGGCGATCTCTAATTCGGCTTTGTTGCTATGCGGTTATAACAGTCAGTGTTCCGCGACATCGGAGCGGGAAGGACTTGCGCCTATCGCTGTCGCAGTTACATTCATTCTTCACAACGATTATAGTGCTTCGTCCGCAAAGTGACTCATTACATTCCCTTGATTTAAAAAACAACTGCAGTAAGTAGTTAATTTTAAATGCTTTATATATTTACCCCTAGAACTAATTTTGATTTTATATTAATATTTAAATCATACTCTAGTTGATAACAATTATATCCTAGAAAATGTTTCATTTTTTCATTAATCTCCACTTCATTAGCGTCTTTACTTTCCAATTTTTTGAGGGATGGTAATGAACGGATTTTGGAAGAAAATGAATAATTTCTATCTTAACTAAATACAATGTTTATTACAGTTCAGAGCCTATATTTGCATGTATGTTCATGTTTTTGCATTTAAATATAGATGAGTGAAGTTATACAATCATAATGTATTTCATATTTTTTCAGAATTAACGTGGGGAAACCTCGTAAAAAGTTAACGAGAGAAGAAAAGCTAGCAAAAGATAGATTACGTAAACGTGAAAAATATGCACAAATAAAAGAAAATCCTGAGTTATATTCTGTACAAAAAGAAAAAGAAAGTCTCAGATATTTAGCGAGGAAAGAGAAGAAGAAGATTAAAGACATGACTCCTAGGTCACAACGAGAACAAAGAAGACATTGGCGGAAAAATTCACTAAAATACTTAGAAAGAAAAGCAGAATTAGAAGGCATATAGATAGTGTACCTAGAATAGAGTCACATTACTTGCGACAGCAAACGACACGCGAATATATAGAGGATGGAAAAAATCTGACGGATTTATATAAAGACTACCAAACAGAATGCACTAGTAATGGTGAAGAAGCTGCTAAAATTCACATTTATAGACAAATTTTAATGATGATTATAATATAAGTTTCTTTAAACCTAAAAAAGATCAATGTGAGTTATGCACATCTTATAAAAATGACGTAGCCCATAATACAAAATTACAAGCAAAGTAATTCTTTGGTAAATTATACCAACGTCATTGTTGCTTGTTATGATCTGCAAGCGGTGCTTCCCCTTCCTAAGGGTGAGGTATCGACTTTATATTATAAGTGTAAACTTAATGTTTTTGATTTTACCAAAAGTGAATTGGCCAACGATTATGATTGTTTTGTGTGGAGTGAGGTGGATGCGTTGAGGGGAGCCAATGAAATCGCAACATGCGTATTCAAATATTTAACGAAACGAGTATCTGAAATTAATAATGGTGAGTTACAAGTCACATTTTGCTCGGACAATTGTTGCGGACAGCAAAAGAATCAATTTATGTTTGCGATGTATATGTATGCCGTATCAGCTTATAAAATTAAGTCTATCACACATAAGTTTCTTATTAGTGGGCATACGCAGAACGAAAATGATTCAGTTCATTCAGTCATCGAAAAAGCTGTAAAAAAACGTTTACGTTCAGGTCCTATGTACGTACCTGATGACTACATTAATGTCATAAAATCTGCGCGAAAAAAGCGCAACCCTTATAAAGTTAATCCAATGTGTTACTCTGATTTTATCGATATTAAAAGCTTGTCAGAAGAATGTGATGGACGTTTCTCGAAGAATACCCAAGGGGAAACAGTTAGATTAAGTGATATAAAAGTAATTAAGTTTGAAGAGGTTGATAATGATGTCTGTATTTATTATAAAACTTCATTTTCTCAGACAGGATTTAAAGAAATTGAGTACTATAATAGTCGTTCATCACGCTTACGTAGAAATGTTACCCTTAAAGACATCCAATTGAAACCATTGTACCAGTCTAGACTAAAATTATCAGAACGAAAAAAGAGACTTAAACCGTCTTATTACAAAAAACTCGATAGTAGGTACTGGGAGTATGAACTAACAGAACCAGGTTTAATACGATGTACTAGTATCAAATTCACTGCTTATTAAAAAATGAAGACTAATCGAGAATCAGTACCAGAATCAAATAATATAAATAGATAAAATACGAAAATTGGCATTGTTTCATTCGTTCAATGCAAGCTTCATTCGCAGCAACGTTCCATTTCTGTAAACATAAATAATAACGTGACTCTTGATAACGTTTTATTTATTATTTATGTGACCAATACTGTAATATTATAATTTTTTCTTTTAATAACAAGCATTGGGTAAGCAAAACTTTAACATTTGCCTTTTTTTATAATCGATTTCGATCATATTTTTTACCATAAATTGCCTGTTCGATAACAGCACGACCGGCGCGTCATTTGATTCTCAAAAATTGTATAATGTATGTTGCGTCAGCAGTTTGCCTCTTGTAAATTGAGTACCAAGTACTTGATCTAAGGTAAATTTTTAAAGGCTTTTTAATAATACAGTATTCAAGTATTACCGTTACGTACTTATATTATGAATATAGTGCTGTTGAAACACTTAAAAAAATGGAACAATTTTGCGATGTCCGAAAGTAACTGAGCGAGGGGGCGGGGCCACCCGCAGTATTTATACTGATGAAGGGGGGTAGGGCCTTTTACATACGTTCGATAATTATCCTCACGCCGTTGCGTGACGGGACATCGCAGCGGTATGGGGTAAACGATTTTAATTAGCCAGTAGTGTAAACTTCAATATAGAATAAGACGCACCAGCTCACGACTCTTGTGTAAAAGGTTATAGCAAATAAAGTGAAGCGGGGTGAGGAAATGGTTATGGTTAAGCCCTTCTATAAAAGAGGGGGACGTTTCCTCGACCGCGCAGTTTAATTTCAGCAGCACTTGTGTTAAGTTAAGAAGATAGAATAAAGCAAGATCTCTCAAGAATCGCATATTATTTTCCCCACCAATCCGGCGTTATAGTATAATGTGTAACCTGCACAACATGTTTCTAGCAGATCTACAGCATTGCCAAAATGAAGAAGCGTCTAGAATCACAAATATGACAATAAAAGAATAGCTGCAGGAAAAAATAGATGATAGGCCTTCTAAGTCCACAGCAACTTGCGAAGATGATCTAGAATCATCAATAAAAATGCAGATGGCTTTATATGATGCAGGAGCGCCAAGACAAATACACTCAACTCAGGCTTATGACGTGTTAATGTGCATTCCTCCAACTAGTGTAGAGTGCGAAAGGGAATTTTCTTCTACGAAGT
Organism: Plusia festucae; assembly: GCA_950381575.1. Taxonomy (NCBI): domain Eukaryota; kingdom Metazoa; phylum Arthropoda; class Insecta; order Lepidoptera; family Noctuidae; genus Plusia; species Plusia festucae. The sequence goes on from OX494457.1 coordinate 4,699,744, forward strand.
ATAACTGCAATCATCTCAGATGTAAATTAAGCGATGATTCCTTAGACGCCTTAATTTTCCTCAGGTCTTACTTTCAAAGAATACGTAAAAAACAATAATTATTATGAGCTCTGGTGATTTTATATTATAATAGGATCTTGACTTAATTCTGAGTTATTATTGATGAATCTGATTTATTAGTGTAATATTGCATAATGAAAATGATGCTGCAATGTCTTTACGACACCTTTACATTAGTGATACTTTTTATTTTTATTCTTAACGAGTTTAAGACTTTATGAATTGTTTGAGAATTTTAAAATTGTTTTGATTAACATGTTCATGTATAATCGTGATATTATAAGAACATAAGGATCCTACTATGTTTAAGAATTTAATAATACTTTTTATTTTACTAAACACCGAGTTTATATTGTTTAAAGATAAATGATGATTCTATTCGTGTTGGTATGTTAGATTATTTGCAATGTTGATTATTGTTCTGTTCCTAAAGCAATAAAAGCTGACATTTGAAGTGTTTTTTTTATTTTTTGAAAATATTCGAATAATATTCGAATAGCACTGAAAAAATATACGAAAATCAAAACTATCGAATATTTGCAACCTCTAACGCCAACACTACTGGGTTCTCCGCCTTCGACCGAACACGAAGATAATAGTTAATCAGTGTCTGCCATGCAGAATAAGAAAAGCACAGCGCGCCTCGCGCATAATCATAGACCCTTCACGTACACGTCTCGATTACTTTGGCCTGCTCTTCGTCACCGTAGGAAGACAGCACCAGAAGCGATACGTGGCTCTGTTCACGTGTCTCACCTCCAGAGCGGTACACCTACAGATCGCCGCTAGTCTCAGCGCTGACTCCGCAATCTTGGCGCTGAGGAGATTCGCCGCGCGCCGAGGGTGCCCAACAGAAATATATTCAGACAACGGCACCAACATGCACGGCGCCGACAAAGAGATGAGGGGAGGCCGTCAAAAGTGAGGCAAATAGTCGCGGGATCGTGTTGCAGCGTATAATTGATTGTCCTACTAGATGGTCCTCAACTTATCTAATGTTAGTGCGATTGATTTCACTAAAAGATATATGCGATAGCCAGTCTGATCCATCGGACATTTTTTCAGACGACTTTTGGACAAAAATTACGGAAGTTCTCACCTGCCTTAAGCGTATTAATGAGGCGACAGTAGCTTTACAGCGAGAACAGCTAACAATTGGTGATTTTTACATATCATGGCTGAATTGCAAAGCCAAACTTGAATCTCACAAGTTTCTTTATTTTCATTTATTGCCGTCTCGGGTACACATTTCCTTTTATTTATGATAATTGTACTTTGTTTTAAAGACTGTGATTCGTTATCTGCGCTATTATCGCCGTATTCGATGAAACCTGAAAAGAAGTACTTACCTATTTAGTTCGTTATTTTTATGTTTTAACTAATAATATAATAAAAATCTTATTTTAACAAGTTTTTCTTTTGGAAAATATAGCACAGCGTCATATAATAAGCCTTGTGAAGTTATGAATGTTCGGTCATAAGCCTATTATTACTTGTTGGTTGTTTAACCCCCGGTTATATAATCTTCTGTCAAATGAACTGATCACGACTGTGATTCGTTGACTAAAAGACTAACAACCAATCACAGCGCTTGACATGAGATTTGACAGTTGATTAACAAATTTTTGTGTTGATCAGCCTTCCAGAAACCGGGGGTTAGTGTCTCTTATATAAAAGTAGATATTAGGGTTGTCCGGTCCCTGGTTTAAATCGTAAAAAAAAGTGAATATGGCCGAACAATTTAACCCGCGTCCCGGACCGAGCGGCAGGTAAATAAACGGTACTATTTTCAATTAGAATTTGCATTTTCGTTGGTGTATCGATGTTTACGATGTTTTAGGCGTAAGCGAACCGCTAAAGCTTCCAACACGCAATTAGAACATTTATTGGGATTGCTGGAGGCCCGCCCATTCCTCTTCATAAGGCGTTTTTCTGGTCTGCAAGGCCGGGATAACTTTGAAGCTAGATGGAAGGAGGCGACGACGGAGCTATAAACGGTCCTAGCGGGTCTTGTAAGACACCCGAGCAGTGGGTTACAGTTGAGTTTTATTATTATACTAGCTGTTTCCCGCTGCTCCGCCCGCGGTCTCAATTTTTTTTTATATTTGTGATGTAAGCTATCCTATATTTCAAGTTGGATCAAACTGCACACGGTGTGCAAAGTATAAATCCGTTCAGTAGTTTCGGAGTTCATCCCCGACAAACATCATGACACTGGAATTATATATAATATCGATTGATGCCAAAAAGTACACGGTGCTAGTTTTTCGCATTTTAGCCCATTCGATTCCCGGTCCGCAAAGCGTATTTTCAAACATCAATTTAATGCAGATTTATTTCTTTTAAAAAATAAAAGAATGTTTTCTTTGAGTCTAATTTGCTATTCTTCAGTATTGAGAGTACAGTACATTCTCTCTTTCTTTCTGGTGGCAATAAAAAATCCATCCTGTTTATCATAATATAACCTACGACCTACTCTCAGACCTACCAAATAGACAAACGAAAAAAGAACCTAAAAGTCTGCGAGCCTGATATTTAAAGAAGAAAACAGTTTTAATATCATTGCAAGGAGTTTTGACAACCTTGTTTATTTAATTGTTAAATAACCTCTATGGAGGACGATCTGTAGGATAGTAAATCGTACTAAAACAACGAAATTTGGTCGTCATGGCAACTACCTACTTACCAATTTTACCAAGGTTACCGCATTGTTTATTCGTTTTTAATGTCAATAATCGCGATGTTAATATGATAAAAATTTATCAAAAAAACATTTCAAATTGGACCAAATTGTGAATCTAAACCATCCTCGAATCCACCTGAAGACACACAGCAAATTTCATTATAATCGGTCCAGCCGTCTAGGAGGAGTTCAGTACACACTCACAGATATAAAGATACATACTTTGTTAATAAATTAATAATAATTTATATAACCTTGGAACCGCGCAACTAGCGTCATTTTACGTTTCGAAAGTGCCTGAAAAGGCCTACTTGAAATAAAAATATTTTGATTTTGACAGCGTCAGTTCGTGTGTTATGACATTATACTCGAATCATAAATGCTATGTATAGGTTAGGAGAGACATTAAGAGCCGGGCGTGTAGCAAGACTGCTAAATTAAGGAAAGAAAGAGCGCAGACTGGAAATCGAGGCGTCACCACTGCTTCTTTAACAGAGGCGGGAAAGCGTGTAATTTCTTTGGTTGGTGTGGAGTACACTTTGGGTACACATTGTCCAGAGTACCCACTTCCACCACCAATGATTCGTGTAGCAAAATATGTGAAAAAAAATCTGTGGGTAGTTGAAGTGTAAACTTTGAAATTTTACAACTCCTGCAATATATATTGTAATAAATAGTAAAATTCTCTTAAATTAAATCTAAATGTGCTTAATACATAGATAACTCAAGTAACCTGCCTGTCAAGTGTTATCTCCTCTCAACTCACTTTATTATCACAGCACTACAATAATAATTTATAATGGAGTCTATTACTCAAAGTTTTGAGAATTTGAAGGCAAATCTCATGAAGCGTATGGCTGATTTTGAAGATCAACAGAAGACAGCTGGCACCCCTTCCACTGCTGCAACATTGGCTACTGAGTTTGCAGCGTTTAAGGAATTTGTCCGGGAGTCCTTTGATTGCTTTCAGAAGCAACTTTATCTGCTTGCAAGAGGCCAGGACCAGTTGGAGATGCGTGGGCGGCGTAAGATGTTGCTGCTGCATGGTGTGGCCGAGGACAATGATGAGAAGAACTCGAAGACGTCACAAGTTGTGGTTGCAGTCATCTCAAAACATCTTGGACTGGTTGACTTCAATGACCTCAGTATACAGCGGTGCCATCGACTGGGCCGTTCTGCTTCAGGTGAAAAGCCCAGGCCGATACTCTTGGAGCTGGAGAGCTACCGGATAAGAGATAGCGTCTGGTTTAGTAAAACCAAATTAAAAGGTACGGGCATCACAGTGTCTGAATTTTTAACCAGGCCACGTCACGAAACATTCATGGCTGCGCGATCCAGGTTCGGTGTGTCTAATGCGTACACGCGTGATGGCATAATATTCATCTTAGACAATAATGGTACTCGTCATAGAATTAGCACTATGGAAGACCTTGACAAGCTTCAGCCGGTGGTTAAGGAGATTGCCCCCAATGAGGACAGTTCATCCACGACTGTTAAGGCCACCAGACCCAGAAGAGCGGCCGCCGCCACGAGGAAGTAAACTTTGCTGTTTATTATGTCCATTTAAATTAAGTTCATTTTGTTATGTCACATTCTGTTCGCCTTAGCGTGTGCTACGAGTAGTTACCCACTTTTGTACTCACGTTTATAACGTATAAAAGAATCTAAATTAATTTATCAGTTACCTTCTCTTCTAACACATAAACCTACATACTTTTCAATAGTTTTTAATAACTTTTAACCTCACTCATTGAATGTCAGTATTGTCACAGCTGTCAAGTGTAGGATTTTGATTGACATTGCTCCTGCTGTCAAAGTTGCGTTTCGTTTTTACCAATGTAGCTTTAATATTGTATTTATTTAACAAAAGTGGGTGCTCATATAAAAAAATTCTAGCACACATTATTTGTTATTATTATTGTTTTGTGTTCTGTGTAGGTGTTTAACTGCACTTGACCGGCAGGTGCTTGGATTCAGAGTTAAGTTTGTTTTTGTTATTTTATATTTTAATAATTGTGTATATTATAATTATTTAGTTTATTATAATTTTAAACGTTATGGGAAATACCAGTGATGACAGTAGTGGAGATGATGACTTTTTTTCGGCCTCTAGTGGTGATGACAGCTTCTGTAGTATCCCTGCGCTTGCTGATACAATTGAGTCCAGATTTTCCGATGTTCCCGGGAGTTTCAATGTGATTCATATTAACGCTCAAAGTATTCCGGCCCATTATACAGATATGCTGGCATCCTTTCAATCTAAATACGTTCATGCTATCCTTGTTTCTGAGACTTGGCTAAAACCTTGTCTCCCTTCGACTTCTTATTCTCTTCCCGGTTTTTGTTTGATCAGGAACGATAGAACTGGAGCAACTGGTGGTGGTGTTGCCATTTTGGTGGTGGTGTTGCCATTTTTCTCCGCAATCATTTAAAGTTCACTGTGGTAACAACTTCACCTCAACCACCTTCATCCAGCGCCGGTGAACATCTTTTCATTGAAGTCGAGCTTCACAGCACCAAAGTTTTACTGGGCGTATACTACAGCCCTTCTCTTCGAATCAATTTTTTCTCTTCCTTTGAACTCCTTCTTGAAACTTTCACTCCTTCCTACGAACACACTATCATAATGGGCGACTTTAACACTTGTCTGTTAAAGAAAGACTCTCGCGCTTCCTCCCTTTCCTCAATTGTGCAATCCAGTAATTTATCCATTCTGCCTCTCAGCGCTACCCACCATCTCCCTAACTGCACTTCCTCTCTTCTTGATCTAATTTTCGTCTCTTCTGTAGAACGCGTCTTCAAGCATGGACAATGCTCGGCGGACGCGTTTTCGCATCATGACCTTCTCTATCTGTCCTACAAAATTCGCCCCCCTAAGGCTAAATCTAAAGTTATCCTGCAACGTAATTTTGGTGGAATCAACTTGGCTAGTCTTCGTGCCGATGCAAGCAATATTGATTGGACTTCACTTCTAGCTGCAACGTCTACTGACGATCAGGTGGCGATTTTTAACAGTAACTTAATTAAGCTCTATGATATTCACGCGCCAATTCGTCCGGTCAAATTAAAACATTTACCAGCTCCTTGGCTGACTGCTGAAATTAAATTGCTTTTGGCCAAAAAAGCCTCAGCCAAGGCACGTTATAAAAAACGACCAACTGAGCTTAACTGGACTAAATACGTGGATCTTCGAAATCACAGTAATAGGGTGTGTAGGAGTGCACAGCGCCAACACATCCACAGCTCGGTTGAAAACGGAGATCCTGCCAAAATTTGGAAGTTTCTCCGCACACTGGGAGTCGGGAAAGCTAGGAATGATGTGATCCAAAAAGACCTTGACATTGAATGCCTTAATAGACACTTTTCAGCTTCGCCTAACTTTGATAGGGCCACTAAAAACGACACTTTAAATTATCTCTCTTCGATTCCCACTCCCAACTATTCTCCGTTTTATTTTAGCCAATTTACCGCTTGTGACGTTAAGAAGAGCATTTTATCTATAACATCGAATGCAGTGGGCGTGGATGCTGTTACACGCATTATGGTGGTACCTATTCTTGACGAAATCATATCCTCAACTACTACCCATATGTCATATCCTCAACTCCTCTATAACCCTTGGTTCTTTCCCGTCAGCATGGAAAGATGCCCTAGTCATACCTCTGCCCAAAAAATCCAATCCTGCTAGCTTTTCCGATTATCGTCCTATCTCTGTTCTACCATTCCTATCCAAAGTCCTAGAACGCCTTGTCCATAATCAACTCAGTGGTTTCCTTACAAAAAATAACCTTCTCAATCCCTTCCAGTCCGGATTTCGTCCAGGACACAGTACCACCACGGCCCTGGTCCATATTACTGATCATGTTAGAACCGGGATGGAACATGGAAATCTCACTGTTTTGGCTCTCCTAGACTTCTCCAATGCTTTCAATACAGTGGATTTCGACGTTTTAATCGGGATTCTAAGCTCTCTTAACGTATCTCCAACAGTTATTGGCTGGTTTCGTAGTTACCTGTCTGGTCGCCGGCAGTGCATACGTATTGAGGAGACTCTATCTTCTTGGTGCAGCACTGCTGCCGGTGTACCGCAGGGTGGCGTTTTATCTCCTTTGCTTTTCTCAATTTTTATAAATTCCATCTCTGATCAAATTCTCTGCTCCTACCACCTTTATGCTGATGATTTGCAAATCTACACTCAAGCTCCAGTTGATAGTTTACCTAACGCTATCGCGACCATTAACAAAGATCTTCGAACCATCTGTGATTGGAGTCTCGCGCACGGAATTACGGTAAATCCTCAGAAGACTCAAATCATTGCCGTCGGCGGCTCAAGATTGATATCCAAGGTGTGTTGGTCTCAACTCCCTCCGCTTGTGTTTGACGGTAGTATTCTGCAGTTGAGTGACAGTGTGAGAGATTTGGGGGTCTACTTCGACAAATGTCTTTCATGGGATGTTCAGCTGCAGAATATTAGCCGCAAATTGTTTGCATCGTTGGGCTCTCTATGGAGACTTCGCAATTTCCTACCTATTGCCACCAAAATTAAGCTTGCTCAATCTCTCCTTCTTCCAATACTGGATTACGCAGATGTCAGCTATCTTGATCTCACTCAAAACCAACTTGATAAGCTTGAGCGTCTCCAAAATATCTGCATAAGATTCATATTTGGACTCCGCAAATATGATCAAGTCTCCGAGTTTCGTCACAAGCTCAAGTGGTTACCTATACGTCTTCGCCGGAATGCTCATGTTCTTTCACTTCTATATAGTGTACTTTTTCTTCCAGCTTCTCCTTCCTATTTAAAAAAGCGTTTTTCTTTTCTGCATGAGTCACATTCGAGGAACCTAAGGTCATCGGATAATCTTATATTGTCGATTCCTGCGCACTCTACTAATTTCCTCGACAAGTCCTTTTCTGTTGAAGCTGCTCGACTGTGGAATGCGCTGCCAATGTCCATTCGGCAAGCTCAAACCCTACAATTGTTTAAAAAACAAGTAAAAGAACATTTCCTGTCACTTCTGGAACGGCCTGACTAGAAACATCAGTTTCTGTTACTTTCTCCCTCATTGGTATATACCAATATTTTTATGTATGTTTATGTTATGTATTTATTTTTATTGCTATATATATAATATATTCTAAGTATATCTATTAGTATTTAATTTTGTATGTATGTATATTAGCCATATATCTTTCATATCGTTATTTAATTATATTTTTCACCACAGCTACCCGCATAGACTAAACTCCCTTACTCGAATCCATGCATAGGTTGTCTGGAAGAGATCACAATTAGTGATAAGACCGCCCTTTGTACCAACTGTTTACATTGTCACTTTTTATATCCTATGTTGGTGAATTGTACAAAAAAGAGTAAATAAATAAATAAATAAAATGTCATACCTAACCAAAATCTTTATTATACTGTTATAAAGGTACATATATTACAACTATTATCAAATCAAATCATTTATTATGATTTGATTTGATTTGAAGGCCAAGTCTACAAGTCTACAAAATAGACTGTACGTACAACGTGATGTTGCACGTACAGTCTTTTTTTAGACTGTACGTACAACAACAACAAGAGGCTGGGGTAAACATGGAGGAATTAATACGAATTCCTCCGACTCAAGGTAACTAATATTTAAATATAGGTACTTTCTTGATAAAAATACTTCTTACTTCTAAACAATTTAATTCAAAAGAGTTTGTCGTTTCAAATAATGTTCAAGAATTGCGTGAAGAATACAAAATTGTAGAGGTGCAAGAAACACCAACACATCAAAAAGGTGATTTTTGTTGTTCTTGTATCTAAAATCTTGACATTATTTCACTGTGTTTTCATTATTTTAGAAGAGAGTGATAGCCCAATAAGTTTTTCGTAGCTTACGTTCCGTCAACCACCACCGATACGGATAGACCGGCGAGTAAGAAATAGAAGTAAGATTTCATTTTAATGATCAAGTAATGGACAGGCATTATTTAAGAGAAAAAAGTTAAAAAACAAGTAAATATGCTCATTTTATGTAATTCCACAGATCTAAACCCGCGCCTGCCTGTAGCCGAGCAGAATAGCACAGCCCGCAAGGATTTTTCAGCGATTGCTCAATCAAACGCGGAATCAATGAGAGTAAGTTAAATAATTATTTGGATTGTTATGTCATAGCGATTCATGTCGAGACTGCCGCCCCTGGGCTCTATGAAGAAGTGAACACTGCCACTAACACAGCTCTAAATGAAGCTGCCAACAGCATTTGCCTGACAACCGACATTTGGACGTCTAGGAATAATGACTCCTATCTTGCTGTGACGGAGCATTATGTTGATAAGCATTATAATTATGCTGCAATCAGTTCTTCTGGAATGCAAAGTTATGGAAAAAAGCCATACTGGCATACATTTGGCAGAAGAATTAACAAATATAACACAAGAGTGGTCAATTCCAGCGGATAAGGTGGTCCTAGTAGTATCTGATAACGGTGCCAATATCACCAATGCTGTTAAACAGATACTAGGGTGGAAGCATTTCGGCTGCTACGCACATACTATTAACTTAGCGGTCCAAAAAGTGCTGAATGGTGCCAATATTGTTAACACTTTAAACAAAGTTAATAGTGTCGTATTTTAAACGGAGCAATGTGGCCTGGCTAAAATTGAAAATATATCAGGAGCAGGCCAATAAGGTGGGTAAAAGGCCTGTGCAAGATGTCGCCACGCGGTCGAACTCGACATTTTATATGTTAGAGACTGAAAGATGAAATAAACTGTGCCCTTATAAATTTAAATCCCGCTAATTGCACAAAGATGAATAGTTATGAGTGGGATATATGCCAGTCGTTAGTATGGGTATTGCGGCCATGCGAGGAAATAACAACGGAGATGAGCGGCCAAAAATATGTCACTGGAAGCTCTGTAATTCCCTTGACAACGGGGCTCACTAACGCTATGGAAGAAATTGTTAATCCCGCTTACCAGTGAAAATAAAAATAAGTGTTTTTCCGGACGAGATTGAAATGTGCCGACAGGATTTGCTGTCGGAAATAAGAAACCGTTTAGGAAATTTAGAAAGCAGTAGAACACTCGTTTTAGACCCAAGATACAAATTATATTTCAACAATCCGAATGACTTAGACACAAAACATTACGTCATCGGTTTAGTTACTGCCATGCTAAATGAAGAAGAAAGAAGAAGTTTACCTATAACTTCAGATTCTGAAGCATCAAGTGATCAAGAACAGCCGACAAGAAACTTAATTTGGAAACACTACGTTAAGAAAATGTCAGAAGTACGACCAGCTGGCACGGCTAAAAGCAGGGCTATCATCGAAGTCTAAAAATATATAGACGACAGCGTATTGCCCCCAAACATGAATACCTTAGAATGGTGGAGAACTAATCATGTTATTTATCCTAACTTAGCTAGACTGGCTAAGTTAAAATTGAACGCTAGGTATGGCTACTAGCGTTCCATGTGAACGGCTATTTTTCGTTGCCAGTAACATATTGACCGAAAGAAGATCGCGACTCAGTAGTCGAAAATTGCAACAACTGCTTTTCTGCATTTGCTGCATTAGATATAGCCAAGGAGTTAAGTAAATTGTGTGACTCTTCGGAAGATGAAGAGGAACCTGATAATTATATGTTCAATGAGACTGATCTACCCTAAGACATGAATTCAGTTTTAGACAGTATTCAAGGTATGACATATTCTGAGCTATTGGAATACTTGGAATCCTCCAATAATGATGATTCCCCAGAGGAACCCATGTCAGTTACTGTTATTAACCAGGCAGACACAAGTGAACCTCCAATAGATCCTTCCCCAGAATCGACAGTGTTGAACCAATCAGATACAAATAATGAGCCTCCAGTAGATCTGCCTATGCTTATTGAAAACATGGATAATGACCAAGAATATTACAGTGAGCTGTTACATGTCTACAGTAAAAAAGAAGAAAATCAAGAAAAACATGGTTACGTCTATTTTGGTTTATGTATGAAAGTGCTATCATAAATGCATACATTATATACTACCCAACTAGACAGAGAGACAACATACATAGTGATTTTCGACTACGTCTGGCAAGAGTAGTGTGTAATAAGAGCACACACTAGTGTGTATTGTGAATAAGAGCAACCTGAAATAATGTTTACATTTACTTCCTATTACACAATGCAACATTTTACATATTGAAATATTTTACCTTTTCAGATATTCACAAGGAAAACATAAGCCAGGCAATTTCATAAAAAAAAAGGGTGGAGTTTTTGGAATACCTGAATTCGGTCTCAAGGCCTGGTCAGCATCACGGTAAACGGGTCAGCATCACGGGCTCATATAGAAGATACCGTTTTTGCAGTACGAGACAAAAAGAAGTTAGAACATACTTCGAATGCAAGATATGTCAAGTAGGTACCACTCTGCTTTGTGCCATATTGGGAGTTGCTCCGTACAATAATTAGATACCTATATTTGTCAATAAAATAATTTATTTATTTCTATAATAATTTATTATTTATTTACCACCAATTATAACATCTTTACAGACTTTATAGAAGAAAATAAGACACTTGGTAAATATTTGAAAATTTCAATCCTTGGGCAATGGTAGAATAGCTCCCACATAAATTTCCAAAAAAACCCAAAAGCAAACAAAAAAAATAAGTTAACGACTTCTGGAACTAAAAACATATACGAAAGTCTGCTCACTCTTATAACTATCTCATTTGCGATGCCTGATTAAGGGTTATTTTTAATGTGTTTAAATTTGTATGGTTTAGAAGTTTATAAGTTTTGAAAAAAAAAAACAAAAATTGTTAATTAGTATGTATTACATATGACTGATTACTATGTACGAATTCCCCACTATGTACGATTGCTCCCAACCCTGTGTACGAATCTACCACACGTGTGGGGTAGTTTTGTACGTTTTCCATGTTTTAGAAAAGTAACCGTAGCTTCGGCATGCCGAATAGTATCACGACAACACTACACTATTTTTAGACCTAGATATATAGGGTACCTAGACATTTAAATATATTTTAAAATAGTTAATAGTATTTCGTTTCTACGGCTAAGAATAAAAATTGTACGAATCCTACCTGCTTTCCCCTATATTATAAAAACTTACTATATAACTTGATTTACTATATTATAATAAACTAGGGCTTGCAATTAATTAATTAAAAAAAACATTCACAGATTTACATAAACTTTATAAAATTATTAATGGTTAATAGTTAAATGTATTCAATTATCTTTAGATTAAGTAACTAACCACTAATGATACGTCCACCGCGTTCGGATTTCGTGTGTGTTAGGGAAGGGCAAAAAATATCGATACTCTACGAGTATTTTCTATTGCCAAATCAGACCCTTATACTGTTAATCACCAACATCCAGATCACTTTCAGCCACTCAATAAAATTTATGTTGGGGTTCAATCCTTTTTAGAAAAACACCCTTAAGATTCAAATGCGATACTAGAAATAGAAAAAGTTCGAAAAGGTTGCTTACAGTTTTATATTGAGGTAGTTACACAAATAAAATTGAGATTTCAATTCACTGATCCAATTTTTCAATTTATCGACATTGTTGACCCATTTTATGCTCAAAGCTATGAATGCAAAGATCTAAGTGTTATATTAAAACGGTTTTGTTAGCGACGAAAGATATAAGTGTTAACAAGTATGTATATAGTTAAGTAGATAACAAACATTAACTTGTTTAGCGTTAGCAACAAAAGAAATAAGTAATAGTAAGTATAATGATATAAGTATGCAAATAAATACAATATTAATTTGTTTACATCTGTATAAGAGTAACAATAACAATTTTGCCATTACATTCTAAGTCCTTACAGTTTATATAGATTAATGTTAACGTTTAATATAATAATAATAGATTGTTTTATAAGCTAGACTGTTTGTTAATATGTATTGTGGATTTTAAATAGGTTGTAATGTATCAATAGTGTTGTTAATTGTTTCTATGTAACTGTTATATTGTTTATTAATGTAAAATTAAGGATAAGTGCATTATCTAGGGCAAGTTAAGGCATTATCATGTGAACTCCTTATCGCTGCGACGTTCGGACGCGACTGAGCGAGGGGGCGGGGCCGCCCCCAATATTTATACTAATGAAGCGGGGGGGTAGGGCCCTTTATATACGGTGAATGTTTGTCCTCTCGCCATTGCGTGACGGGGCGTCGCAGCGATATGGAGTAAACGGATTTAATTAGCTAAAAGTGTTAGCTTTAAGTTAAAATAAGACGCGCCAGCTCACGGCCTTTGTGTGAAGGGCTATAGTGAATAAATGTACCGCGGGGTGAGGAAATGGTCCGCTGGCCAGCCACTAAGCGCTTACATAAAAGAGGGGATGTTCTCTTGAGCAAGTTAGTTCGTTCTCGACAGTCAGCAAGTAACATCTCTCTCTACAAGTGGCTACACCTCGACCAAGATCTCCTCGCCCTGCAATTATTATTATAAAGAAAAATAAGGAAGAATAAATAATAACTCAGAAGATTAAGTGGTGTTTTTATTGTGCAAGATCCTCGTCCCGCCAGCGAACCCGTTCCACTCAAGTGCAGCGCAGCGTGTTCACACATTCGTACACACATTCATATTAGGTTTAATTGTCTGAAATCATTTGTTGACCAACAAAATTTAGACTCCGAATGGAAGGAGCATGCTCTCCTAGACCAAGAAAATATAGGTCTAAATAATAAACTTTCAGCAGCTCAATACTGGAAAAAAGTGGTTTCACTTAAAGATCTATATGGTAACACAAGGTTTCCAAATTTAAAAGTAGTCATAGCACTTTTACCAGGCCTCCGTCACTCCATGTACTTGCGCGCTATAATTACCTACCGCTCGGCCGAGCGGTCTCAGGCTCTCAGGCCATTTGCGGACTAAATTCAGTGGGGTTTTCGCAAGCGAAGCGCACGCACGTTGTTAATTGTAATAGTTCCATTAATTGTTCGTACGCGTACCTACGATGCCGTCTGGTGCCTTATGTGCTGAAGATGGGTGCAAAACAAGTAAAAGAAATTTAAATGAATCTACGAATAGATTGTTTATCCATTTTAAAGCATTCAACAAAACATCGTCTTTTTACGGAAAGTTAAAAGCGCCAACAGATGCGTTTCATAATTATGTAAGAAAACTTGAGACTATGTTTATTCATTATTTTGAAAAAAATATGAAACAAAGGCCGAGTAGTAAGCCTCTTTATGAAATTTTAAATGACATACATTTTGATTCTCTCTGCCATTGTTTTCCAAAACAATATCTCATTAAACTTTTTATAAGATTCAGGATTTTTTCTACACTAAAATTTAATAACCGAGAATTTAGAAAGGGTAAGAAATTTATACAAAAATATATAAAAATAAAACACATGTACCTTTTAAAGATATTTCACGGTCAGAACCAATTTATAAAAAAATATATTTTAGAAACGATACAATTTTAAGCTGCCCCTTATAACCCAGAACATATTCACAGTTCTCAAAAACATGACACAAAAAGTTATGTAAATTTAATTTTATCGAAGCGGCAGCCCTGCGATTGATGTGGGATCGCGCCGCAAAGCAATCACAACTGTACGCTTGGGCATTTAGGCACATTTTAGCATGCAGCGGTTGCTAACGCGACGGAGTAGGCTCTTATAGCAGTAGGTATTGGAAATTTACTACTGAGTGAAGTATCTGTTACGTAGTAACTATTTAGTAATCTGTGCTTTTACTGATATTACCATTTTCAAATGCTTCACAGTAGAGCGTACTTTCAGTAATTAAAAAAAAGGTTAGAAATTGTTTAAAAACTGAAACAATAGCTGCTCTTATGAGTACAAAAAATGCCATGATCAAACATTGAGGGTGGATTGCTTTTCTCTTCTCTTGGTTACTGTAGGTACCTATACTTTTGGTAGTATGGTGATATATCTATGCGATAGTAGGTATCAAAGGTCATTCGTGAAATCGCGATCCTATTCCTTCTTGAAAATAGTAGGGGAAAGTGGGGTAATTGAGAACGGCGGGTAAATGGGAACAGTTGAATATCAAAAACTTCCCCCCGCGCTACACCGCCCGCGCACGTATAAGTATAAGCACTCGGGGGCCCTTAGTTCACCCGCGAAAGTGCAAGGGAGAGGACGCGCGCATTCTGTCACGGTGAGTCAAACAACATTAATACGTATTCTCGTTACAATTTTTGTCGTATGTAGAAATCGATGAAACGAGCATATTTTTGAGTCTAAGGACGACACATTTTATTAATATCTTTCATGTAATATCTGTTTTTACATTTTACTGTAGCTTTAAAGTTATTGAAGATAATATTGCAAGTAACGGCCATTTTGATTTGAGTTGTCTACTTCGGGTAATTAGGAACAGTGTCAGGAGGGTAAATGTGAACGTTCCCATTTACCCCTATGAACTGATTGTACGTATTAAAATATTCTAATATTTGAATTTTTTTGATGCCTCGTTATTGCAAAAGAAAAACCACACCGAGATATGACATTGAAGATCTACGCCGTGCTGTACATGATATTAGGAGTAAACAGCTTACTTTGAGTAAATCAGCTATAAAATACTCAGTGCCAAAAACAACGTTATTTAAGCAAGTTAATAAAGAAGTTTTTAAGAAACCTCAAAAAGGTCGGTACCCTGTCTTCAATAAAAATCAAGAAGACCAGTTAGAAAAGTACATTCTCGATTGCTATAAGTCTTTTTATGGCATAACACCAATATCACTTCGAAAGATTGCTTTTACCTTTGCTGAAGCTAACAAATTAAAACATAATTTCAATAAAGAATCCCAGTTAGCAGGCAAAGACTGGTACTATTCTTTTATGTCTAGACATCCTTCTATAAGTCTAAGGACTCCAGAAGCTACGTCACTCAACTGAATAACAGCTTTTAATGCCACCGAAGTCAAACTGTTTTTTGATCAACTGGAATCCCTCCAAACAAAACATAATTTTCCTAGTCATCGTATCTTTAATATCGATGAAACAGGCATAAGCACGGTCCAGAAAAAATCTAAAATTTTGGCTCCAAGAGGCTTAAAACAAGTTGCAAAGGCGACAAGTGGAGAACGTGGTGTCACTACAGCCGTTGTTTGTGCTGTCAGTGGTAATGGTATTTATGTACCTCTAATGTTTATCTTTAAAAGAAAACGAATGAGTGAGTTATAACTAAAAGGCTGTAATAGCGACATGATTGCTACGGTTTCCGATTCTGGTTGGATAAACGAGTCCATATTCGTTGATAATCTGCAACATTTTATTTCTTTTGAAAAACCGACCCCAGAAGAACCAGTCATGATAATACTAGACAATCACGAAAGTCACATTAGCCTGGGTGCATACAAACTTTATCGAGCACACAACCTGCATGTTCTTTTTCTGCCACCTCATGTGTCACACAAAATGCAGCCACTAGATTTGACTTTTTTTAGTTCACTGAAAACTGCATACAATCGAGTGTGAACTCTAGTCTAGCGACTAGTTTTAATAAATTTAATGTGACAGCATTTATCAATAATTTAGAATCTGTTATGAGAAAATATAATTTTGCACCAGGCTCGATATAATTATAATGTAGATGAAACTGGTTTATCCACGGTTCACAAGCCAGGCAGAGTGTTGGCCCCTAAAGAAATACGCCAGCTCGGAAAAATGACGTCAGGAGAACGAGGAGTGAATACTACAATGATTGCCTGCATCAATGCTGTTGGTAACTCCATACCTCCAATATTTATTTTTCCGAGGGTTTTCTTCAAAGACAACATGATGACGATGTGTTGCTAATCGGTCTGGATGGTTTTTTCAAAAGGTTTTGAGCCATTTTATCGAAATTGCCAAACCAAGAATGGAACAAGTTGTTTCGACTTTGAATTATTTTGAAGAAGCTACAAAATCTATAAGTGAAGAATCTGCTTGCTTATCTGACGCTATACCTCTTATTAACAGTTTGCGAAAAATTTTAAAACAGATCAAAAATAATCAAGAGACCGCGGACGACAGTTACAGCCCAGAATATTATTATTTTGTAGAGATTTTGATAGCTGGAATAAATAACAGATTTGATTATCTAGAGAGTGAGGAAACTTTTATTTTATCAACAACACTAGATCCGCGCTATAAATTGCGTACGTTCTTTCTACAATCCACAACCATTGAGGCGAAAAGAATACTTATCTCCTTAATTGCAAACGGGGATACACATGTTCCTGTAGAGCGTGTAGAGTCACAAAAAAAGCAAGATGAGACTTTCTCAGGTATCTGGAGTGCTTGTGACAGTTTGATTAAAGAACCAGAAGAGGAGGAACCGTAAAACTGGGTGAATAGGGACGTGGGTGTAAATAGGGACGAAACAGAGAAAAAGATTTTAAAGAAGACCTTACACTTATGCAATAAAGTTTGAATTATTGTATCATTTTAAAGTTTAGTAGAATTATTTTTTTTTTTCTTGGCAACACTTAATCGCTGTGAAGTTGGCTAAAAGTCGTCGAAACGTCAGTTCAAAAAGTGTCTTCAACGAACTATGTTTTTATGTCTCTTGAATCTTGCCAAATTAATTAGTATATTTGATTGTTTTTCATTGCGGAAGTGGGTGCCAGTGTAAAATAACTACCCTACCCTACTAACTACTAGATACATGAGCATCAAGTAAGTATTTATTTTTTACTTATTTTAATTAGAAAACACATATTTTTGGAAGTCCTACATATTTATCTCGAATCGTAGAAAATGGGGATGAGAATTGGGTGAATAGGGATTAGTAATAGGGCTGGATGGGGACGCCGTATTTTAATAATAGAGACGAGGAATGGATCTATATAGACGACAACAGTGTGAAATGAAACAATCTCGCTAGGGCTGTCACAAAGATATTCGTACTTACCTACCTTCGTTTTTTTATGAAATAAAATTAAGTGCCTACCTATTTCTTTAAATAGTTTAATACTTTGTCGTATGTAAGAAATTAATTTCATAAGTAAATTAAAATAACACTCAATAAAGAAATGGGTTAGCCCTTTTTTATACATTCCAGGCATGTATAGGAAAGGGTTAAACCAAGTAAATAAATAATAAATATAGATTTATTAACTAAATCGTTTCTACATATTTTTCAAAATGTTATGTAGGTAACTATGTAGGTAATTTTTAATTACATGCGGTCATGGATTATTGGTTTATTTGTGATATATTTGTATTTATTGCTTTATTATTATTTCAGATATGTCACGCAATCCCATATTAAAACGCAAGAAACCCTATAAAAAATATGAAACAGATGTTATAGAAGCTGCCCTTAAAGAATATGAGGAAAGCAAAAAATCATATAAAATTATCGCAGATAAACACAACATACCTAAATCAGTGTTACATAGACATTATACAAGATTTATGAAAAAACAAGGTGGACAAACTGCGCTTAACCTGGAAACAGAAAAGTATATCGTTACATACTTGAATATTTGCTCCGAATGGGGATACCCATTGGACACCTACGATTTACGCCTTTTAGTAAAAGGCTATTTAGACAGAGAAGGAGTTATAATAAAAAAATTCAAAGATAATATGCCCGGACCAGATTTTATCAGAAGTTTTCTGTCAAGACATAAACAGGATATATCTCTTCGGATGAGTCAAAATATTAAGCGTGTAAGAGCAGCAGTATCCCCTGAAAAAATTAATCAATATTTCGACGAATTGGAATTATCTGTGGAGGGTGTTCCATTGTGCAACGTAGTAAACTACGATGAGACAAATTTATGTGACGACCCTGGCAAAAGGAAAATTATCTGCAAAAGAGGGGCAAAATACCCAGAGAGAATCATGAATACAAGTAAGGCATCTACTTCATTAATGATGGCAGCATCTGCCGATGGGACGCTACTTCCACCTTATGTAAGAAAGAAAGAAAGAAAGAAAGAAACATTTATTTTGGACACAGCACAGAGACAAAAATACAATAAACTACATCACATAACTAAAGAAAAAAAAAAACGACAAAAATATTTTACCATGTAGTTTATAAATCGCAGCATCTATATGATACGTGGACCACTGGTGGCCCTAAAGGTTGTAAATACAACAGGACCTCCTCAGGGTGGTTTGATGGACACACTTTTGAAGAATGGGTAAGATCAGCAATATACAGTTATTTTAAAGATAAACCAGGAAAAAAAGTGTTAATTGGTGACAATCTATCATCACATTTATCCATTGAGCTTATTCGAGAGTGTAAGGAAAGAGATATACACTTTGTGTTTCTCCCAGCTAATTCAACACACATCACACAGCCTTTAGATGTGGCCTTTTTTAGGCCAATGAAGATAGCTTGGAGAGATATCCTATTTCATTGGAAAAAAACAGATGGGCGATTACAGGCCACAGTTCCAAAAGCTTGTTTTCCGCAACTTTTGAAAAAATTACTCCAGCGGCTAGATGACAACGCAAAACAAAATATATTATCTGGATTTTCAAAAGCTGGCATAAGCCCATTGGACCGAAAAAAAGTCTTAGATAGACTACCAAACAATTATGAAAGGGATGATTCGATCTTCAGTCAAGTATGTGTCGATGAGACGGTACTAAATATGCTGAAGGAAATGCGTTATGGCACAGGAACAGGTAAAGTTTGTAATAAGAGAAAGAAACTCAATGTACTTCCGGGCAAGACCGTCGGGTCAGAAACTGATTGTGTTTCTACAGATTCTTCGGATTCTCACAGTGAAATCCCTTCTGCAAGCTGTAAAGAAGATACCTTATCCGATAAAATAACTAAGAAGAAAAAAATTACAGCAAGCACAAAAGATAAAGATAAGGAAGTCACTAATTCAAAAGGACTATGTACAATTAAGAAAACAAAGAAGAGTTCAAAGGATGACTATGTAAAAGAAACTCAAAATATCGAAGATGACTGTAATGCAACCGAATATAAAAATAGGGTCAATGGAAAGGGTATAGGAAAGAAGATTGTAAAAGATCGTAAAGAACAGAAGGAAAATGACATAAAGATAGTATTAAATAGTAAGTCTGATGATTTAACTGCAATTAAAGATATTAAGAGTATCAAAGGAAAGGGTAAAGGAAAGAAGAGTGTAAAAGATCATAAAGAACAGAAGGAAAATGACATAAAGATAGTATTAAATAGTAAGTCTGATGATTTAACTGCAATTAAAGATATTAAGAGTATCAAAGGAAAGGGTAAAGGAAAGAAGAGTGTAAAAGATCATAAAGAACAGAAGGAAAATGACATAAACATAGTATTAAATTGTAAGTCTGATGATTTGACTGCAATTAAAGAAATTAAGAGTATCAAAGAAAAGGGTATAGGGAATGAAAGTGTAAAAGAGCTTGAAGAACGGAAAGAAAATGACATGAATGTTAAAAATTATATAAAAGATGACTGTACTGCAGCTGAAGACGGTAAAACTGTTGAAAGAAAGAAAACAAGAGAGGAAAGTACAACAAAGTGTGAAGAACAGGAAGAACATAACGCAAATAATGATAATTACACGAAAGCAGTAGTATTTAATGAAAATGAAAAACAATCACAATGTTGTTTTAATGAAAACACATTGCAGTTAAGTGAAGATTTAGACATTGAGCATATGCCCGTATTTTTCGACGACGGCATACAATTGTCTGAAGTACTAATTATTGATGAGTTGGAAACTGAAAATAAAAATCTAGGCTCCAAGGTCAAAATCATATCCGATGAAAAAGTTTCGCATTTGCATTTCAGTAAAGAGCACTTAAAACTAAAAAAAGTATCTTTGACTGATCCAATGAAGAGCAGTTGTTCACTCAACAATAAAAGAAAAAGCTACCATTACAAAAATGATGAAGATATTTTACGTGATTTAATGGAAGACTGATTAATCTACCTAACTACGTTGATTTGATTTAATTAGATTTTTCATATTTTATTCTTAGTATTATTCCATGTTTTTAGAAGTTTTTTGAGTTTATTCAATTTCTGATTTAAGTTGATTTTTGATATTTTATTTTCGTTAGGATTCCTTGTTTTAAAAAGTTTAATTTTTAGTTCATATAAGTAATTTTAATATTTTGTTTGAAAAAGTATAATTAGTATGTACCTACCAAATAAATGTACCTAACTGATAAGTGTAACTTACTTACCTTTTGATAAAAAAGATATTGATTATTTTTTTGTTTATTGTGATAACCCTGACAGTTTTCCCTAATAACCACTCTACCGTCCCTATTGACACGCACTTAAAGTTTGAATAGGGACGACCTTTTTTAACGAAAATTATCAAGAACAACACCTAATAGACAACTTTTTACGATCATAAAACATAGATTATAGAGTCAATTCAAAGTTATGATCGGTGCACTATGGCTAGACTTTTTAAATGACAAGTAATTCTATTACAAAGTTAAAACTCGTCCCTATTCACCCAGTTTTACGGAACCTTTATCAAACATGTCTAGTCATCCTGAGCAAGAAGAGGTGGAATCTTATACGAGATGTCCAAATATTCCAATGAAACAAGATCCAAAGATCTATTGGAGCAATGAAGATAAATACCCAAAATTGAAAATGCTTGCACAAAAATATTTATCTTACCCAATGAGCTCAGTTGCCTCAGAACGTCTTTTTTCAACTGCAGGCCTCATACAAAATGATTTGCGCAACAGATTATCTGCTAGTAATTTGAATAAACTTTGTTTCCTTAACAAAAATCTTCCTAAAGTGAACTTTGATTATTAATATTGATTTACTTTTGATTTGATTCCTTGATAAATATTACCCAAATAAATGTTGATTTGATATTTCACCTTTTTTTCATTATTTTTAATTTCCATTTTTGCCACACTTTACAGATGGAGTGTCTATTTATTCTATGTAACATAAGTAAGTTTTATGCATATAAAGTACATCATTCTTTATTCACTGGGTGTATTTACTACTAAGCCACCGATTCCTCGATAATCGGTATCGGTATCGTATCGGCAAATTCATGTATCGTTACATCCCTAAAAAAAATACAAAATGCGAAATTGAGAGACTATCAGCAGGCATAATAAAACCACGGAAGAAGAAAATTAATTTAATCAACGAAAAGTTCGCTGGGCGAAGGTCGCTACACAATGGGAGCCAACAGACGGACGGCGCCACCGAGGCCGGCCCAGAAAGAGGTGGCGGGACGATCTGGACGTGTACCGCGAGGGCTGGTTCGAGGTTGCACGGAATAGGGATGTATGGAGGGACTTGGGGGAGGCCTTTGCCCAGCAGTGGGACAGTATAGGCTAGGAAAAAAAAAAAAAAAAAAAAATTAAAAGTTGATGGTACATTCGAAAAATGTAAAACAATTTAGATGTCATCGTATTTTTAAAAAGTTTAACTGTGACTTTTCACACCATCGACACTTTCAACAGAGGAAGAAGAGCAATTGATAGAATTGTCCTGTGATTCCAACCAGGGATGTTAGGGAGCTCCGTAACCGTAACCGAAACTATCGGATATCCGATATAAAAAATCATCCGTAACCGTAACCGAATCCGAAATGAAAGTTTCGGATAGTATCGGATAGGGGCGGAGCCTAATTGAGACACGTTATGACAAGTTGTTTTGATCGGCCGGCCGCTGCCAGTGCCGACACACAAGCTGCGCGTATTGTTTGTTTTTTTTCTTCTTTGACAAAGTGTTGGTTGTGTTACGGAATCGATTGAATTTGTACAAAATGCGTCCTAAGTCGAGTGCAGTTTGGTCGTTTTTTGATGAAATGACCGATTCCGCAAAATGTAAACAGTGTGGTAAAAGGTTTTCAAGGAAAGGAGGTGGGACTACATCGCTAAAAGTTCACCTTAAATCACAACATAGTGATAAGTACGAAGAACTTTTGCTACTGGAAAAAGGTAACCAACAAAATAACCTACAAACAGCCAAGCAGCTGACACCTTTACAAGAGTGTAAAAAACAGTTGACACTCAAAGATTCGTTAAAAAACAAAGGTGCCTGGGATGAAACTAATACCAAACAAAAAGAAATTGATAAATTAGTGGCTGAAATGATAGCGTTACAAAACTTGCCATTTAATTTTGTAGAAGGGGTGGGATTTCAAAGATTAGTGCAGGCAGCCTTACCACGTTATAATCTTAGAGGTCGGCAGTACTTTACTAATTTACTGTGCAATGATATCTACAACAAAATGAAGTTAAAGATTCTGGACTTATTGAAACAATTTGAGAAGTTATCATTTACTACAGATGTGTGGTCCGAGCCCAGCGCAAATGTCTCTTTACTTAGTCTTACTGCTCATGGCATCACGGATAATTATGAAAGAGTTTCTATAATACTCAAGTGTGAACAATTAGAGGGTCGGCACACAGGTGAAATTATAGCGAATAATTTAAACAATATTTTGCAAGATTGGGGCTTAAGCAATGAATCAGTTCATTGTATTTTACGCGACAAAGGATCAAATATGATAAAAGCTATGAGAACGGCCAATTTCCCTGATGCAAACTGTACTATTCATCAACTTCAATTATGTGTTAGGTCAGCAATGGAAACCGAAGAATTTATCTCGCCAGTGATTACAAAGTGCAAAAAAATTGCTACTCACTTCCATCACTCACTAATTGCTCAAAATGAATTAAAACAAATTCAAACAGAAAGACTGAACCAAACAGAGTTATGTATCGTTCAGGATTGTTCTACAAGGTAAGATATTTCTATTTTAAACTAAAATAATTTTATATAAATGTTTTTTTTTTCTTCTGTACGTTGTTTAATTTCACATATGTTTTATTTATTCACAGATGGAATTCGACTTATTATATGATGGATAGAATATTGAAATTAAAAGACTCCTTGATACTGTATTCGGGCGCGCATACTATACCGATTCCTACTGCTGATGAATGGCTCGACTTGGAAAAGTGTATTGCAATATTAAAGCCATTCGAAGAAATTACACAGGAGTTAAGTAGTGCAACTGCGACAATAGCTTCAGTGATTCCTTTAGTCTATACTCTTAAAAACACATTAGAAACAGAAAAGACTAAACAAGACACATCAGAAAACTTTAAATTAATGATTACAAATATGGTCCATAATATCAGCGTCAGATTTCAGGACATTGAGAATAATAAAATATATACAATAGCTACTTATCTAGATCCACGCTACAAGCTCAAGTTTTTCAATGAAATTACTAAGGAACAAGTACAGACAGAGATTCTAGGAATCGTTGGGTGTTCAAGAACTTCTCATGATGAAGGTCCTTCTTCACCAAAGAGATCACGGACTCAGCTGCCATCAACAAGTTCATACATTCTATCTTGTCTAGCTGAAATATTAAGCGCAAGTGACGAAGAAGAGCACGTAGGTGGTGATGAGGATGATACAGTACCCAATCAATTAATTGTCAAAAAAGCATTGTTAAATGAATACAATAGAGAGAAAAGGTTGACACTCAGTGAAAATCCACTTTTATGGTGGAAAATGCATACGAAGTACAACAGTTTAAGTGCTTTAGTCAGACAGTACCTCTCTCCGCCGCCTGGCAGTGTACCGAGTGAACAGCTTTTCAGTGCTGCTGGGTTAATTTATGATCCTTTAAGAAATAGACTTTCTGGTGATAAGGCTGCGAAATTACTTTTTGTCAAGTATAATTTACCTTTGATAAAATTTGATTATTGAAAATGTTTAATGTTATTATAAATTAATGTAAGACAATGTATGATTAAGTTCAGAATAAAAAAGGAAGATATGATTGTTATGTTTGCACAAATTATAAAAAAGGAAGCTATGATTGTTATGTTCGACTTAAATTATAGTTATAGTAAACTTAATTTAATTCTGATTTCAATATTTTCTTTTAATACGAAATTACTGATTCAGTATAAGTAATAATTTTGTTATTACATTTTAATTTTAGGTGTTTTTGATCTAAATCATCTAAAATTTAGATAATACTCAATATAATATAATTATTTATATTTATTTTTATTTTAAATAGCTGTAATAATTACTCACAGACTGATTGTAATTCCTGCCAAAAACGAAATAAAACTACTTTATTACCTATTAGTATTTTACTTTTAAAATTCCTTAAAAATATAATATCCGTAACCGAAACTAACGGATAATCCGAAATAATTTATTATCCGTATCCGTAACCGTATCCGGTATAATAATCATTCCTATATCCGTATCCTATCCGTAACCGAAATTTCATATCCATAACATCCCTAATTCCAACCTAAAGCTTGAATACGCCAAAGATAAACTGTTTGAATTCTGGAGCTCAGTATCTCAAGAATATCATGCCATCAGAACTGCAGCTTTAAAGGTTTTATTACCATTTGCGACTACATACTTGTTTGAAAAAGGTTTTTCTGCAGTTGCAGTAATAAAGAACAAGTACAGATCTAAAATAGACGTAGAGAAAGAAATGAGACTGGCCATTTCCAAACTGGAGCCCCGTTTTCAAAAACTATGCTCAGAAAAACAAGCACATCCATCTCATTAGGAGCCAGCCAGTTTATAAATATCTCTTTATTATTATTTTTGTTTTTTCTATGTTCCCATTAAATAAAAAAATAATTTGCAAATTCGTGTTTTCCTGATTGCCTGTTACTAGAGTAGTACCTACCTACAAAAATTCGTTAGTATTTTTGTCGACTACGTTGAGGGGCGTCGTAAAACAATAGCCAAGACCCAAGGGAGTCACAGCACTAATAAGTTTGGGAACCCCTGACCTAGTTGATTGAATATGCGTAACGGTTATCGTAAGAATTTTATAAAAACGAAGTAATTGATGACCAAAACATTGATTTTTCATTTATAGTAATTATATAAATATAATTACATTAATATAATAATTATAAAATGATTATGGACATTTTGTTGTTTGGGATTAACTAATTTGTTTATGTTATGGCTGTTATTATGAAAAATAATAAAGCTTATTCAAAAAAAATTCCCTGCATTTTTTATTTGTGTGTTAACTCCAAAACTCATAAAAGTACATTTTATAAATTGTATCTCAGACACAATTTTTTTATTTTATGAAGTACCTTTTATCGTCGTACTTTATGCGATTGTATGTCAGAGTTACAATGTCATTTTATACAGTATATGTTGTGGATTCTCATATTAACTCACAAAAATACTTAAAACATACATATATATATAATAATAAAATCATAAGCAAGTGTAGCTATTCCCTCGTTGACATAGGTACAATATCAAATTTGGTTGGCACTAAGACTTAAATGAAAGCAGTGAGAATTTTTTAAATCTTTGACACACTCTACTCTTAAGTTGCTAAATATTAGTTACAATGTTACTCCTTGCAGGTGTCGATTTATGCTTTTTGTTCACTATCTTTTTTTTGTGTGGCTTTTGTTTTTGCCTTCAGAAAGTAATTACTAATTAATACTAATTATTAGAAGATAATAACAATAATGTAATTCAAATTTATTTTGTTTCCAGATTTATAATAATTTAATAAGTATTACCACCATTTTGAATATATAAATAATTATGAACATGTGAGACAAGTACCTACTAAAAATGATTCTAAGATGGTTGATTTATTTAAAGGAATATCAGATCTCCACTCATCATTATGTAGGAACATGCAATACATGATGCATCCAAAATAAAATCAAATTAAATTTAAACCCAAGTTCAATACTACATGACTTTAAGTTTTATAAGATTATATTGCCAAAATTGGTACAGCCATTATCCTAATAGATGTGTGATGTGTACATGCAAATTTTACTTTTAAGTACAACGGTAATTGTGTCATACCACCTCAGTCTACTCTTGATTACAATTCTTTGTAATAAAGCAATCAAATATCTAGAATTCAAGTGTAATAAAGGGATGAAATCTGATTGAATTTGTTTCATTTCAACTTCATAATGATCAAATTGATCAATAAGTAATTATATCAAATGTCATTAACCAAATTTCAAATGCAAATATTAAAACTTTAAACAACATTGCATTGCATATATCCATGTACAACGATTATACACTCCTTTTATTCTTATTACATGTTAAACACAAAAGGTTGCAACTAATAGGTTTTATATAAACCAACTCCATTGTCATTTTCATAAATTGTTAAATGCTTGATATCCATTCTGTTCATAATTTTATTCTGTCTAGGTGATCTCTTTAAAGGCTTCAAAACTAACTGATAGTTTGTCAGGCTGGTACTTTTTTGTAAATAAATTAAATCAATCATTCATTATAAAATAAATAATTGATTAAATCTGCTGTTGTTTCACTATTATTACTAATCTTGGGAATTATAACAAACTTTTTTTAACTTAATTAATCTACTTTCTTAACTGAACCTTAGTTAATGATTAATTGTTCCTGATGACTTGATTAGTTAAATTTGAATTGCATACATGCTATGATTGTCAATTTTTTTAAGTTCAAACCAAATTTATTTTCTTACAAATTTAGTGCTTAGAGCCTTTGAATTCAAGAATTTTCATTTGACATGAAAATAATTAAATCCAGGTTCATAGTAATTTTGAATAAACAATTATTGAGATAGGTTATTGTTGGGATAAAGAGATCTCACTAATTACATACAAAGTAATCAAAAACAAAGTTGCAAAACTTTAATAGGGTGTCATCTACCAATTCGTTTCCTAACTCACTGTAGTATTTAGTTACTGCTATTTATCAAATAGCAAAGGACCTAGGTAGTTGTATTTATGGAAGTAGCTACCCTTAGTTTGGAACACGGATGTAAATTATGAGGGCACATGAAACATCAACTTATTGGTCCAAAATACTGCAAATAACATTATGAAAATCCAAAGACTCTGCTTAAGTATTCAGTTAGCCTGATTACATTGTAAGGATACATAAAACATCAACATCATGGTCCAAAAATACTGCAAATAGAATTTATGCACATCCTATAATACTCTGCATAGGTATTCAGTACTTACCTTAGGATGAGTACAAACAGTGTAAGAAGCAACCTTGATACTTGGAGAACAATATTTAAAATCGTACATTACAATGACTACAATACTGAATATTGCATTTTTTTTTAAATGAATTGGTTACTATCACCAGTAACCCAGAAACTTAGCCCCTATGGCCACAAGACTTGTTATTTATAACTTATCTATGTGCAAATTCACTATCACACCAACACGGTTAACTCAAAAGCGACCGATCTGTCTGTACGCACTAATTATCGAAGTTATGTAAACTCAACTAAAGTTTGATTATAGATAAGTAATGGTCAGATCTTACTTGAATCAATAATGGTTGGTTACACGTTTACGGTATCCATTCATTGTTTTAGTGTAACCGCTATCTTTCTTGCTGACTTCTTTTAGTTCGTAGGTAAGCTGGAAAAGAGTTTGTACTACCTCAGCATTAGTAGCAGTGGATGAGTAGAGAGTATAGCTTCTTTCTAATGCTGAGGAGTGTGGCTACTGGCTACACTAACGAGAAATGCCATATTAAATGAGGAATTGAGGAGCGTCGGAACAAAAACCGATAAATCACATTTTGCCAGTTTTTTTTTTATGGCAATTGTTTGTTTTCGTACATATCTTGCTGAATAGTTAAAGTAACCTGGTCGAAAACAGATAAATCCGCTCTAAAACTGGCCTCAAAATACCCGAATCTGAACATAAACCGATAATTACATCAATCGCACTAAACAACGATGGCAATTGGAAGGAACAGATACTGTCAGATACCGATAAATCCTTTACATTTTCAACTGTCGACTCTTTTGATTCTGTCAAATATTACTAGTCTTTAATGAGGTTTCCTGATGAAAAACTGACAAGGAAGACGGGAGGAGGACTATCACTCAACCGCACTTTCTGGAGCTTGAATAGAACCAAAACACCATAAAATATACACACAATGGATTATGGAAGAGAGTTACAATTGTTACAAACTTATACGTTTCTCGTTATATATTATATATAACGAAAGTCTCCCACATTATTATTAAACTCTTTGCCGAAACTCCGAAAGTAGTTTTCAAAGTAGTGATAGTGAGTAGTGACTATGACCATTTTGTAAACCACAGAGTATAGTAATATTTTGATTTTTGCCGAACCCAAAAAAAATATTTGCAATTGCAAAATGCTTTTATAATAAATAAATAAATAAATATTTATTCTGGTTAAGAATGTACTTTTATTATTTTTGACTAAATTTTCATTATCAACAAGGCGTAACTATGCACTGGCGATAATTGGCGTAAGCACCATCTATGTAATTTTTTCGTACTAAATCTCTCAAGTTAACGCGGATTTCGTAAAAGATGGTGCTAGTATCTTTGTGAAAAATTGGACGCACGCCTACATCAAGTACGGCAGTGTCCCATGAGTGTCCCCCCCTTTTTTCCTTAGTCTGTGGTCCCCCCGGTCCCCCCCTAAGAATAATAAATAGAACTTATTCAGAGTGTATAATCTATGCAGGGTTGCCAACTCTACGTCTTTTTACGTAGTTCTACGTACTTTAAGCCTTTCTTGCAAACCTACGAACTTTAGTCCCAGAATCTACGTATTTTCTATCAAAATTGTTCAAATTTGCAAAATAGACTGAATGGGCATAATTACCTTTACTTTCGCGAACAAAAATTAATAAACGTTCCGTTTCATACTAAAGGTCTCAGCACACATATGGGATCGGAAAGGGATCGTAACCGTAACGCCTTTCGCCTCGCTGTCAACCAGGCGTCAACCTACCGTATGCACGTAACGAAAGCGTATCAGCAGCGCCTGTACGTCAACTCGGCCACGGCTAGGCGACACCGCGCTTACGCCTCGCCGCCCCCTGGCTGACCTGGTTGGCACCAGATCAGTTTGATCTCACTTCTTCAATAAGTTTCTCCCTTTGCATCGTTATTTTGTGTTTGAATCGAACTTAAAATTTTAAATAAAACATACGCGCAACACGAATGAAATACTCCTTGCGAATGGCGGCGTCTTTAGCAGGCAAGTCGCGGGAGGGGAAAGGGGAAAGGGTGGACGAAGAGATGTGAGCTCGGGTACGGAGAAACGTAAGCGCGGGGACGATGAGCCGTAAGCGCGGGAATTCAAGTTCGGAGCCTGTTCCGAGGCGAGACGATTACGTTATTATTCCGATTAGTGTGCGTTGCAGTAGGGAGTTTAATACAAACCATTCTGAACGGCTCGAGGCGATACGGTGACGATCCTTTTCCGATCCCATATGTGTGCTGAGACCTTAAAGGTCTCCTCGCCTCGCCACTCAACACGTCGCGTCGCGCCATTCATTTGAAATTGAAACGGAGGAGCCATAAATTAAAAAAAAATGAAATGTGTCGTGAGTCGTGACCATAGGTCGTGACCATGGTCGTGACCGACCGCGTGTGGCGTGTGTAGTGTAGTAAACCGTCAAAGTGAATCTTCATAACCTAAAAAAAATATTTCGACCTAAGATTTCGAAGGTGTTTTATTTCGATATTTTTCAACTTCCTGCTCAATTTAATTGGATTCAATTATGGAAATAAGCAGTGAGGAAGAGCAGAATGTTACTCCTACTAAAAAAAGAAAGCTGCATTATGAACAAAAATACTTACAATTGTGGGAAAAAGACAAAAATTATTCCAGTTGTATTAAAAAAAGCAACAAAGGAGATTACTATTGTTATTGTAATGTCTGTAAGTGTGACTTGAAATGTGGTGGAGGTAAAAGAGTTTTGACAAAGCATGCGGAATCTATTAAACATAAGAATAATATTAAAGGTTGGTGTGGTCTAAGTCTACTTACTTTACTGGAGTGGTTTTTTTTTTGTTTTAAATTATTTACTTGCTTTTTTAATAAAGTGTAAGAAAGAATTAGGTAATGTAAATATTCTGAATGTAAGTTATTTAATCATCAGATGTGAAGGGTTATGGTTTCAGTTTCAGATTATTATTTTACAGCCAGCATTTACACATGATAAATGTGAAGTCCTGTTGATGCTTTTGTTTTTACTTTCATTCAGGTGCAGTACTTCAACCTACTATTACTTCAATGGTGCCTGGGTCTGCATCAAAGTCATTCACAGATAAAATTAAGTCTGGAGAAATAAAGATGGCATGTTTCCTAGCAGAGCACAATCTTCCATTTAGCTTAGCAGATGATCTAAAGGATCTTATACAATCAGTTGACCAAGATTCAAAGCTTGCATCAGAATTAACTTTTGGAAGAACAAAGGCACATGCTATTGTTACAAATGTTACTGGTAAAGTAGCAGAAAACCAATTAATTGAAATATTACAAAAAAAATAGTTTTCACTAATAGTTGATGAGAGCACAGACAGATCATCAATTAAACATTTGGCACTTATTGTAAGAACTGCAGTTAACTTTAAAACTATCGCGTTGCATGATTTTAATATAATTACGTCACGGGAATTAACGCGAACTCATGCATTTACCTTTTAAGGCTTGACGTTTCGGCCGGGTTACACTGGCCGTGGTCGCAAGCAGACTGGAGATGCGGTGTCATAGTTGAGGAATAGAGTGTATGATCTTTGTGACCCTGAACACTTGGAGCGTGAGCTGGATCATGTTCAGGAGGTACTGTATAAAAATGGATACCGGGTGAAAGACAGGAAGAGGCGACCGTTGAAAAGGGTTAGACATCCGGGGGTTAACAGACAAAGTACCTACATACCCTACATCAGAGGAGTTACGGATAAGATCGGAGCAGTGCTTAGACAACTTTCCATTCCGACTATCTATATTCCTGGGGCAAAAGTTCAAAACATGGTGCGCACACCAAAGGATGTTCTACCCCTACAGCAGCCAGGTGTCTATAAAGTTGACTGCAGCTGCGGTAAGTCGTACATAGGGCAAACGAAGCGGTCCATCGCTGAAAGGCTCAAAGAACATATCGCGGCTGTTAAGAACCGTCAGACCACTAGATCGGCAATAGCAGATCATCTACTACAGCCAGGCACGAATCACTGGATTCAATTCCATCGCACACAAGTCCTCTCCACCGATCGCCACTTTCACTCGAGGGAAGTGCGTGAAGCGATTGAAATCAAGAAACATCCAAATTTCAATCGGGAAGACGGATATAAACTATCAGCATCTTGGTTTCCAGTGATCCGATTAACAAAACCTCGCTTTTCTGCAAAGTCGGTTAACGTGCAGAACACGGACACGGTCAGTGTAGTGTGTAGGGTAGTTGAAGAACTGAAGGTAGTTGAAAAATCATCTACTTCGTGCACGGAGCTATGACACCGCATCTCCAGTCTGCTTGCGACCACGGCCAGTGTAACCCGGCCGAAACGTCAAGCCTTAAAAGGTAAATGCATGAGTTCGCGTTAATTCCCGTGACGTAATTATATTAAAAGAACTGCAGTTGATTTTCATGTTGAAGATAGTTTTCTATGTCTAATACCAGTTGTTGATGGTACGGCTACAGTTTTACATAATGCTTGTACAAAACATTTTGAAGAGAAGAATATTCCATACAAGGAAAATAATATGGTTGGATTTGCAGCTGACGGAACCAATTCCATGTTTGGACAACATCATTCCTTGTCAAAATTGTTTGCAAAAGATATTCCGAATCTGTTTCTAATAAAATGTATATGTCACTCTTTTCATCTTTGTGCCTCATATGCTTGCAAAAATTACCACGAGGTGTAGAGGACTTTGCTCGTGATGTTTACAACTATATACAGAATAGTCCAAAACGTATTGGAGACTACAAAGAGTTTCAATGTTTTGTAAATATTAAACCACATAAACTATTACACCCTGCCCAAACAAGGTGGCTGTCTTTGTTACAAATTGTGAAAAGGCTTCTTGAACAACTACCAGCATTGAAACTATATTTCAAAGTGCTGTGTTTACTGACAGATTACTTGCAGCTCAATCAATCCTTGATAAATGTCTGGAACCAACCACAGAATTATATTTAGAGTTTTTAAGTTTTGTGTTGCCATACTTCAATGATTTGAACAAAGAAATGCAATCTGAAAGTCCAAAACTCTACTTACTATGTATATGAAAAAAAATTTATAACCTACAAGACAATATTGGAATGTTTTTTAAAGCCAGAAAATTTGGAATTAACTGAACAGGAAAAAACAAGCATGCAAGTCCATGACACAGTTGCAGCATTGGAATTATTGGAATTAAAAATATTGAAAATTGATTTTGAAAAAATTGAAAACCATTTACCCCTGGAAGACATTTACTTAGGAGGCAATGTTGCTGCTTTAATTATAATGAACAGAAACAGTATTCATCCAGATCAAATAAGACAGTTAAGAAAAAAATGTCTTGAATTTTACATTGAAAGTCAAATAAAAAATCGCTTTCTCTTTGAAGATGAGCACCGACAAAGATTGAAAAATTTAAGGTTTTTAAACCCCGACACATTGCTGGACTCAAATTTAAAACGTTCTGTACCGTCTATAGCTCATTTAGGGCAAATGTTTCCAGGTAATATGTTTATCATTAACTTCAAATATTTCATTTATGAATTGAGTCTGCATCTTAGTTAAAATAGATTAATTAATTATTTAAAATACCTTATTTCAATTAATTTATTCGTTTATAAATTAATTAATTAATATATTTATTTTCAGGATTATGTCCAACAAATTTAACAGAATTAGACCGGGAATGGAGAGCTCTAAGAAACACTAATCTTCCATTTCAAGAGGATCAGCTAATCAAAGCAGATGAGTTTTGGCGTCACATTTCAAAAATAAGAAAAGGCGATTTCACTCAAATGTTTCTTTTATTGGCTCAATTTGCACAAAATTTATTAACATTGCCACATAGTAGTGGGTCGTTCTCAAAAAAGTGGCACCGATCGATTTAATTTATCAATTTTTAAAAATGTTTCAAATATTGAGTTTTTTTTACAGAAATCTATTGGCAGCGTTTGTATTAGGTTGAATTGATGAAAGGGAAGCAGATTTACAGAAAATTCAATGAGATACAGCCTTTCAAAAATATGGCTTCACAGGTTAAAGAAACATTGTACAGGTTTATGAGAAAACATTACCAAATTATAGAGAAAGAAACAAAAAAACAGTGTAATCATGCAAAATCAATGTTTATTATTTAATTAACTGCAAACAATAACAGTTCTGTCGGAAAATAACAGCTTCTATAACGAAAAAAAAAAAAACAAAAAATTAAAAAGGAAAACCTTCGCCTTAAAATCTAATTAATGAACTTTTAATCAGTCTGTAACAATCAGCTGACAATATGTAATAGCAATATACGTACTATATTGCTATTACATATTGTCAGCTTCTAAATTATAATAATAATATTTTGGATCTTGTATGAATAGAGTTCCTAAGCCAATCACACAAAAATAATCAATCACATAATAATCGTAATAAATGATTATGATTATGATTATGAATTTGCAATGAATTCAACGAGGCGATTAATCGCAGGCCCTTCATCTAATATATTTTCCAAGAAGTACTTCTTTGGAGTTCCGGAGGTAATTCTATTTCAGACAGAGCTGAAAATGGTGTAGATCTATTAGAACACTTACTACTTCTTCTTCTTCTGTCTAGCACTAGAGTGCTAGACAAGACTAGAGTCTTATCCCAAGCCATGTTGACTTCGGCTGCCAGACTTACAAAATAGGTCAAACCGTAACCATAATCCTACTTCCTACTAATATTATAAATGTGAAAGTGTGAACGTTTAAATGTTTAGGTGTTTGGATGTTTGTAACTCAATCACGCAAAAACGGCTGATCGGATTTGGATGAAATTTGGCATGCAAGTAGTCTTTGACATGGAAAAGAATATAAGCTACCTTTTATCCCGATTCCTTAATTAGTTCCCGAGGGAAAATTGAAAATTGTTTACGAGCAAAGCTCTGGGCAGACAGCTTTGAAATTTTGTATTTTTCTCTATTACAGCGCAACACGGGTGAACATATTCTATATTTTATTACTTTCACATTTTTCATTTCTTTTTGGACCCAATTCTGAAGTCCATGTATACGAAGTCGCGGGTAGAAGTTATAAATGAATAAATAGCTAAAAGGTATCCAAATAGCAATATATATAACCTAATTTAACTTTTTTACTGTTAACGTAAACATGCAGTAGATATACTAAGTATTTCATACCTAATTATTTCGATTATTCTTAAAAAAAATGCATTTGACAAAAAATATATAGGTAAAATATCTTTAACCTGTTAACAATCTCTTTAACCTGTGCATTTTCAACAGGGTAAAGAGAGTCTGGTTAATGAAAAAACCTAAGTAAACATTCAATAACAACAAAACGGTTAGGCTGTTTAAAATATAATTTACAGAATCATATATAGTTACCTATTGACACATTTTAAGACAAAACATAACGAAGCAGTTTACACACAAACAAAAAAAAATAGGTCAGGTTGTAGACACCATACCCGTTACAAAATCCGATTGTGATATCTCGATGTAATTCCTAAGAAAACTGCGCAATATTCATCGCGTCTTTCTTTGACAGTGGTTAGCCAGATAGTGTCGGCTCAATTTGCACGGGGGTGAGGTGTTGCAAACATAATAGTGATCGGGTAATGGACGGTAGTGTGCAACGGCAGATTGTGGAGAAAAATTCTCTGGACACAATTTAAACACGGATATCTTTAAAACTATTAACTTTCAGAGCTTATAGTTTAAATCACCTTATAACAATGATATAAAGAACTGTATTTGATTTTATTTGAACGCTTATTTATAGTATTTATTTTTTTATTTCACCTCAAAGTCAGACATATCGTGTTTGGACACGACAAGTTACTGAGAAAACGACATTACAATATTATTTTTTAGTAACTGTATGATATTAAACTTCTTAATTTTACTCGGCCTCCACGTAAAAAGTCTCTTTTTGTATATTAATGTGAAGAAATATATAAGTCACCTTAAAAAAAATACACTTATAGTCTAAAAACGGCCCGACAGGTTACGGTGCCACTTTTTTGAGAACGACCCTAGTGCGAATGTCGAGCGACTGTTTTCTGCGATAAATTTGATGAAAACTAAGATAAGAAACAGGCTTCACACTGACACGCTCACAGGATTACTTTATACGAAAAGTGGCTTGAGAAAAAACCGCGAGCCTTCGCAGGAACACTTAAAGCATTTTAATAAAAATATGTATAAATTTAATTTGCCTGAAAATGATATTATATAATAAATAGAATATTTTTGTTTAGTTAATTAATATAATTTTGACTAAAATGTTGCTTATTAAATACCTTTTCATGATGCCTCATTGACACTAAATAAATCTGTTTCATTTTATATAAAGCACTACAAGTGACTAGTTCACTTGAAGTAAAAAAAAAAATGGTTGCCTGTAAAGTCGGTTTTACGGGCGAAGATTTTACGTGACAACGTCTTTTTCTCGGTAGAATATTTATTGATATGAATATAATTAAATTGCACAATAGGAACAAGGAATTGAATGAAAATAAGAATTGCACAAATTTTAACTATAGAAATATATTTTGTTTACTAAAACATTGTACATGTAAACTTAAACTTAACTAATTCCTATTTGAGTGATTTTGTTGAGCAAGGCATTCGGCGGGCCTCTCTCGTTCGGTGACTCATCGTAACGTTACCGAGCGTTACACTTTTTCATAAGTGACTCCCAGCCGCAACCTAATTTAAGACGTTGTCACGTCAAAAAATAATAATTTAAATAAAGTGATGATACTGAAAGTAAACTTGTTTAAATGAACTACAGGTGGTATAGGTTTACCAGAATCTCATGGCAAATAAGCCAAACTTTATACACAAATATATTAAAATCCATACCTTATTTATTTCATACTCTATGTGCAAATATATAAATATCTATATAAACAGATCATTTATTGGTAATGAATAAATTGATGATTTTATATTTGCATGTAAAGTTTGGCTTATTTGCCATGAGATTCTGGTAGACCATAGATTCATAGATTTTTTGTTCGCTCACAGTAATTTATTTTTAAATTTATTGTTTGTCTGCTGTCTACTACTTTTAGGGTAATATAAATTGTCGTTTTATTTACTTTTACCTACCCTTCTCTCTTCATTTCACTCAGAAAAAAAGTATGTAGATCTACGTATTTTTTATATGGCAATTTCACATTTCCACATTTCTTTATCTGACCTACGCCTTTTTTAAAATCCGAGTTGGCAACACTGAATCTATGGTCCCCCATCTAGTGAAAAAAAAACTATGACTATATTGTGTGCTATATTCAAGGAACTTATATACTAACTGGAATGAGTACGAACAAAATACTAAAAAAAAAAAAAAACCCTATCTCAAAAGCTTAGAGTTTGAATTTGTATAATGGATTCAATAGAAAAAAAATACTCCGAGCGAGAAACCCATGAAGGTATAGATGTATTTTCATCTATACCTTCATGGAGAAACCGACATTGGTGGATGGTGTCTCTGTCTTCCCTTGTCACCGATGTAAACAATATGGCCGATACACTTTCGCGTTGAAGTCATATTTTTGCGTTTTCAAGTTCTTTTTAATGTATTTAGGTGAATTCACCAGCTTTCATAATGGTAAAATTGTGTTGTGTGAAGGGGTGTAGTAGTGAGGGGTATGCTGGATGTGGAATTTCGTTCTTCAGTAAGTTTTATAACTTTGTTTGTTTATTACGACTAGGGTTACCAATGTTTCAGATTGATAAACGGGAATTATCCAAATAAATTATTAAAACAGCTCAGTTCGAAGTTTCGAACATCGTTGTCCTACATAGTAATCAAAAGTATATTTTCATTTTATAAATTAGAAACATCGGACTAGTTTGCTTTCTATAAATATTGTTTTGTCTCCAAACAGATTCCCTAATAAAGAAAATCTGCAGCAACGGTGGCTTGAAGTTGTTCCTTTAAAGAAGAAATATTCAAGCTATAGCGTAGTTTGCAGCCGTCATTTCCTGTCAGAGGACATAATCATTCATACAAGAAAATCAATACTCAAACATGATGCCATTCCGTCTATTTTCCCTATTGTAAGAGTTTTAGTTTATTTCAAGTTATACCTAATTTAATAACATTTAAAAATCGTTCGTTCCTTGTCATTACATTTATCGCCTAAATTCAAAATGTACTTACATAATTAAATGCATTTCTTTAAGTACACATGGTCATACAATATATTATAACAGAAATCTTCAAGCGTCAAATTGCTTATATGTATTATGTATTGGTTATATAATTATTTATTAATGTAATGTGTCTTCATTTTCAGGAGATTTCAACAAATAAACAAATTAATGTTTTAAGTAACATCACTTTAAGATCAGCTCGAGAAAAGGTTGAAGCCGGCTTTGATAAGGTAAAATTTAAATCTTTTATCTGTTGATGATATAGTACCAACCTTAGTATTAATCTTGATTTATTATTTCTTCAAGAATCACATTTCTTAATAGCAATAGTTATTATTGTAACATTCACAATGCTGTTCAATTATGTATTTTCTGACTGTTTTATTATTTTTCAATTGCAGATACAAGAGAAACAAATAGAATTGATTTCGGCTCTTCCTGAAATGAAAGAAAATTTAGAACCAACTCCGGGCACATCCATGGAACCTCCATTGAAGAAAGCTCGACAGGAGGATGCCATTAAAAACCTCGTTGTAGAGAAGGACAAGTTAAAATATAAAGTAAAATTATTGTCACAGCGCCTGAGAAGACGGGATATGAAAATTAATAATCTTAAGTGTGCTTTAAATTTGATAAAGAAGAAGTGTACAAACTTTGAAGAAGTAGAAAGTGTATTAGTTAATAATTTTAGTAACATACATACGCATATGAATACAAGAAAATCAGATAAAACTGTACGGTATAGTGATGAGCTCAAATCTTTTGCGTTAACTTTATACTTTTATTCACCAAAAGCTTATATTTTCTTAAGAAATCACATCAGTTTACCTCATCCGTCAACATTAAGACTACTTCTGTCAACACATAATTGTAATACTGGTTTTATGAAAGAAGTTTTTGAATTTTTAAAGAGATCTGTGGAGAAAAATGATTATTTAAAAAATGTTAGCATATTTTTTGATGCTATGTCTATTCGGTCAGAACTGACATATGATAAAAAAATGGATAAATTTTGGGGTTATGTGGACTATGGTGGAATTGTAAATAATGACTCAGAAATACTCGCTACTGAAGTACTTGTTATTATGATTGTTTCATACACAAGGAAATTCAAATGTCCCATTGGGTATTTTTTTATTAATAAAATATCGGCCAATATACAAGCACAGCTGATATTAACAGCCTTAAGGCTATTGGCTGATGCTAATATTACTGTTAGATCATTAACATGTGATGGTACTATTACTAACATTAAAACATACGAGCTCCTGGGTTGTAATTTTAACGTCGATGACTTAAAAACTAATTTTAAACATCCCACAAAAGACTGTAAGGTGCACTGTCTATTGGATCCACCACACATGATTAAGCTAGCACGGAATGTTTTTGCTGAATGTAAACTGTCTTCTGACAAAGGAAACATTGATTTTAATTATGTCAGAAATTTACATACATTACAAGAACAGGAAGGGATTAAATTAAAAAATAAGATTTCCGCTGTTCATATAAATTTTTATGGAAAAAAAATGAATGTTAAATTGGCGGCACAAGTACTAAGCAGTTCTGTGGCTGATGCTATTGAATTTCTGGCTAAAAGTGGTCATAAAAATTTTGTTGGGAGCGAGGCCACCATCGAATTCATTAGGTATATCGATAGGATCTTCGATATATTTAATGCCAAAAATCCTTTTGGCGTGGGTTATAAGGCACCTTTACGCCTAACAAATAAAAACTTTTGGATGAACGTTATCTCCGAAACCAAAAATTACTTGGCCAATTTAATAATTGATGAAGAAAATATATTGTCGCACAGACGTAAAACGCCTGCTCTCGGCTTAATAATAGATTGTGTAAGTTTTAAAAATTTAATTGACGAATTATTATCTGACGACGGGATCAATATGAAGTACTTCCTACCCTACAAATGTTCGCAAGACCACGTGGAAATATTTTTTTCATGTGTTAGAGCGAGAGGTGGTTTTAACGATAACCCGAGCGCGCTACAGTTTCGTTATATAATGAGAAAACTATTATTTAGAAATAGCGTGCAGCCTACTGTAAGTGCGAATATAATCGCCGATGAGGGTAGCATACAAACTACACCCGTATTAGAATTTAAGTATCCGAAAAGATCAAATAGTTCGCAAGCAAACCTTGAAGTTGATGAAAACATTGACCAATTAATGGACCAAATAAGCAGAACATCAATTTCTGATTTTAAAGATAATATTTTATATTATATTGCAGGGTATATAACAAACAAATTATCAAAAAAAATTTCATGTGCGTATTGCATTGCTGCTTTATTTAAATTAAAGGAGCAATGCGACCATAACTATGCAGTAGATATTTGTAAGTTTTCCTCTTTCACAACCTTTATAGACAGAGGAAAACTTAAATATGTCACCAAGTTCGCTTTCAATATTGTGAAATATTGCGAAAAAGTATTTCTAACAATGTGCCACACAAATGGGTTAAAAAACTTAAATAAAAATAGATTAATGTTGCTGGTAGTACAACATTTTTATATGTCAGGAAATATGCATTTTGACCCACCTCACCCAATCGAATCTTTTAACTGCGAAGATTCACACGAGATCGTGATATTGAAAAGCATTGCATCTTCTTACCTAAACTTAAGATTATTTAGTCATACAAAAACCCATAATTTAAAAATAGTTGGGCAACGCTCAACCTTACGCCAACGTTTACATAAAACGATACTTTTTAATAATGTGTAATAAATGTATTAATTAAAATTATGTGTTGTTTTATTATAGACAAACTCATGCTTGGTCTATGTGAATTGCATCCCTGTACCTATGCTTTGAAAACTCTTAAAAATATGAAGGATGTAACTTTACATAAGTATCTTGAAGAGCTTTAATGAATACGAGTGCCACATCACATAAAAATCTGTACCTAATGGGTAAAGACCAAATACAGGTTTTTTTTTTAATGGGCACGCTTGTATCTAGTATGTGAAGATAAGTATCAGCATACATAAGTTGCAAAATGGATAGTTTGCAACTGGACGGTACAGACATACATTTAAGTTAAAGGTAACTAGCGGACGTCACGCAGTTTCACCCACGTAGTTCCCGTTCCCGTGGGAGTACGGGAATAAAATATAGCCTATGTTACTCGCTGATAATGTAGCTATCCATTGCTGAAAGAATTTTTCAAATCGGTCCAGTAGTTTTTACGTTTATTCGTTACATACAAAAATACAAATCTTTCCTCTATAAAATATTAGTATAGATATAGATAAGTTAACATAAAAAGTTTTAACATAAATGCTATTAAGTTGCAGGTCATCATCATTAAATAATAAAATATCAGTAGTCCGTAACTGTCTCAAGAGTTGTATGATTATTGGACACCCTATTAGAAAGAGACAACGTCCACTCTCGAAGCTTTCTCGCTCGGAGTGTTTTTGGATTGCCCGTCCTCATTCCAGTTAGTATATAAGTTCCTTGGCTATATTATCGGTTTATGACAGGAGAGGACGCGGGAACCTTGAAACGAACAAGGCGCCAAATCTTATTTAATTTAAATTAATTTGTTATATATTGTTGAAATACCTCAAAATTAGTTGTAATTATAAAATAGTAGTTGTATATATTTGTAAATAGTGCAATAAACAATGGGGGGAAGTGGTAAGAAGAGGAAAAAAGCGGAGCCCCCTGATGGTCGAGCAGAACGGGACATCACGGAGACTTCTTCCGACTCCGATGATTCAGCAGACAACAGCAGGAAGTATCAAGTATTTAAAGTCCCCGGATACTCAAGGAAGTATCCTGAAAATAGCAAGAAAACAGAATATATAGTGTTTTTATCTCATCAGATTGAACGCCAATTTTCTGACAAAGACAGACTGGCTATTTCGCACGCTATACGCAAATACTGCGTCACTGGCATATTACATTTAAAATCCATAAATAAGTATAAAATAGGTATAACATTTGACCTGTCCAACAATGCCAATGTATTCCTACAAAATAAAAAACTCCTAGATGAAATGGGCTTAAACGCAACAATACCTGCTGTCGACACTGAGGTGACCGGGGTTCTTACTTCAGTCCCTACAGATTTGTCTAATGAAAGAATATCTGCTTTGATTGGAAGTTCCAGAAATGTCATACAGGTGAGGCGCTTCATGCGCCGCGTACAAAGAGAGGGTGGCGCGGTCACGTATGACCCCACTCAAACTGTTGCAGTAACTTTCGCCTCTACCGAGTTACCGCAATACGTGTACCTTGACTCATGGAGGCACGAGGTAAGCTGTTACGTTCCTCCTGTCAAACAGTGTTTGCAATGTATGAAGTTTGGACATATTATTGCAAAATATTGTAAGAATGAAGTTGTATGCTCCATATGTACAGAAAAGCATAGTTTTAAAATTTGTAAAGAAGATTATAAGAACGCTAAATGTGTCAACTGTGGTGGTAACCATGTTTCCATTTCAAACACTTGCCCACAGAAAAAAATGAAAATAGAAGAAAATAAAGTCAAGTCCAGAGCCGCTAAATATTCCGATTTATTTAATGAACATTCTTTTCCAAAATTAACACAGAAGAACATTGAAACACAGATTATTAATTTGACTTCACTTTGAAATCAGATTTTTTTATGAATACTTTAACAAATGCTATAACTAAAATTATAATAAATCAAAAAGATAATCCCATTAATTCAACCTCCATAAAAGAAATTCTGCAACAAACTTTCCGTATCAGTACTTCCACATCTAATAATGGATCTTAATATAATGCAGTGGAACGCACAAAGTATTATAAGTAATAAACTTTTATTAACTCAATTTCTTTATGAGCATAACATACATGTTGCAATTATATCAGAAACCTGGTTAACACCCATCAAACATTTTAACATTAGAGGATACAAAATAGAAAGACATGATATTGGAAATAAACACAATGGTGTAGCTATTTTAATTCGCAATAATATAAATTACAGAAAAATAATTACATATTCTGATAATTCACTACAAAATATTTGTGTAAGAATTACTGTAAATAATACAGAAATAAGTATTGTAAGTTTCTACTGTCCAACAAATTGCACTCCATCTTTTGACAAACATAAATTTGAATCTATAATAAAATCTGTGCCTGAACCAATGATATTTGCTGGTGATTTCAATGCCCATCACACATCATGGGGATGTAATTCTACAAATCCCAGAGGTAGGGATATTTTAGAGATTGTTGATGATAATAATTTGGTGTTAATGAATAATGGTGAAGTGACAACAGTCGGTTCTTTAACGTGGCGTCCAAATGCCTTAGATTTGTCCATAGTTTCCCCATCATTGGCTCTTTCTTGTGATTGGTCTGTTCATTGTGATCCTCTTGGCAGCTACCACCTTCCTGTAATGATGAAAGTTTTTATCAATAAATAATAGTAATATAGAAAACACTAGTAACAACACAAATTTGCCCACCTATCCTAACTTTAAAATGGTAGATTGGAAGATGTATGAACAAAATGTAGATCTACAACTATTTACTTTTCAGGATCAACATGTTGCTCCATTGGAAAGTTATACAGAGTTTTGTCAAATTTTGCATTCTGCAATTAATAAGTGCCTTCCTTATCAAAAGCCAACTTCTCCCTCAGTTGATTATTCTATTCGTAACTCTTACAGGAATTCGGCAAAAGCCCCTCCTCTTCCTTGGTGGAATAAAAAATGTTCAGAAGCAGTTCAAAAGTCTAAGTCAGCTTATATAAATTTTAAAAACAATCCGTCAGATGAAACATTTATCGAGTTTAAAAGATTACAAGCCCTCAAAAAACTT
Source organism: Plusia festucae (assembly GCA_950381575.1). Taxonomy (NCBI): domain Eukaryota; kingdom Metazoa; phylum Arthropoda; class Insecta; order Lepidoptera; family Noctuidae; genus Plusia; species Plusia festucae. Next base: position 4,743,444 of record OX494457.1, read on the forward strand.
ACTTTGAAAACAGAAAGATCAAATAGTTGGGTTGAACTTTGCAGCTCCTTTAATCGATGTACACCTCTGTCCAGAATCTGGAAATATATGCGGAAATTTAATAAAACATATTCTTGCAACAATAATGATGTCAATTGGATTCAGGATTTTCTGCAAAAATTTACCCCAGATTATGTAAATAATAAGTCAAATTTCCCCATTGCTAGTGAGACAAACTCAGAAAATATCTTTTTAGTAAAACTTTTTTCGATACAAGAATTGAAGTCTGCTGTTTATTCTAGAAAAGATAGTGCTTTTGGACTGGATGGTATTCCATACATTATGATAAAAAAGCTTAGTGATAAGGGTTTGCACATTTTTCTCAAAATATTGAATAATTTGTGGTTGAACAATGATATACCTCATCCATGGAAGTCTGATTGTTTGGTACCCATTTTGAAGCCAGATAAGCCTCGGTCTAATCCAGATTCCTATCGTCCTATTGCTCTAACATCCTGTGTTGGTAAAATTTTTGAACAATTAATAAAACAAAGGTTGGAATTTTACATAGAAAAAAACAATATTTTACCTGCTAATCAATTTGGTTTTCGTAGGGGAACATCAGCTCGTGAAAGTATTTGTCAGTTACAGCTTGATATCCAAAATAGTTTAAATAGCAAGGATTGCTTAATGTCAGTATTCTTTGATGTTGCTGGAGCCTTTAACAGTGTAAATATTGATGTCCTTTGTTCTGAATTACTTCTTATTGGAATTCCAAACAAAATTGTCCACTGGGTCCATGAATTCTTAACTGAAAGGAAAGTTTATGTTAAATATAATGATAAACTACATGGGCCAAGATTTGCTTCGGTAGGAGTTTGTCAAGGAGGAATTCTGTCTCCATTAATATTCATTTTGTACATACGTCGTTTAAATTTGATTCTAGGTTCCAAAGTCAAAAATCTTCAATTTGCTGATGATTTAGTTGTGTATTTGTCTGGGAAAAATTTCAAAAATATGACACAGTGTCTTAATAAGGCATTGGAAGGATTGTGCACATACTTTTCTTATTTAAATCTAGATATAAATGCACTTAAATCTAAACTAGTAGTATTTGGTAGAACTAGCAATTTCAGTCCTTCTGTTTATTACAATCAAGTTTCTATACCAATTTTTCATGAAGCTAAGTTTTTAGGTGTGACCTTCACTCATAATTTGGCTTGGAAAAAATATGTTGAATTGATAAGTTCTAGAGCTAACAGAGTTTTTAATGTTTTGAAGACATTGTGTAGAACCTCCTGGGGAGCTGACCCAAAAATATTGTTGTTATTATATAAATCTTTGATCCGTAGTCATTTTGAATATGGTTTTCTCTGTTTTGCTGGTGATAGAAGGTTAGTAGATATTCTTGATAAAATACAAAATAAAAGTTTGAGACTTATTACCGGGGCATTTAAAAGTACTCCAATCAATGCAATGCAAGTTGAATGTAAACTTCCTCCATTAAGTATAAGATTTTCTTACTTGAAGGAAAGGTTCCTATTAAAACTTTATAGTAAAAATAATAATCACTTGTTTTTCAATTTGAAACAATCATGTACATCATCCATTTGTAACTTAACATATCGATGGCCCCACCGAATAAACGTGCAAGAGAAAAATGACAACTTTACAGGAGAAAATAAAAACATTAATTTCTTTATATCCAAGATGTCTTAATAAATAGGTGTATATAATGTATGATGAAATTAGAGTAAAAAAAATAATCTTTCATATGTTCTAATTATTTTTATGAAAAAGTCATCAATTTTCAAGAAAATCATGAAAAATCACATTATACTTTTACTCTAGTGCAATTAGAAAGGTTAACTAAGTGCAATAAATCATTACACGTTTATTCGTGTGAATGTATTCGACTTTGATGAGCGTAATGTGATGTTAGAATATTGTTCAATGTAAATTTTACTTCTTTTGATCCCAGCAACAATAGTTTGCATGTTTGTTTATTACAAAAGTTGAATGAATTGATAACGGTATTGATATAATGTACGTTTATTAGTGTCTGTAAGTTAGCTTTCCAATTGTGTAATACATACTTACTAATGCAGAGTCCATTAAACTGTTTGCTTTTGTAAATAAGTAGTTAGTGTAAATAGTGTAAATAAAATATCATTTTAAGAAAAAAAAAAATATTTTTAACAATCATAATCGAAACTATCAATTAACAATCAGTCTTTAAGAAAGGAACTACTTATCTTAATATTAATCATTTATAAGCAATAGTCAACAAATTGAGTAAAATTTTAGTAAAAAAATAAAAAAAAAATCTTCTCTAATCTTCTTCACCACTGTCATTGGTGGCCAAGGTCTCATTTGCCGATGGCATCAGGTTTCTATAAAAAGCCATGGTAATGGATCGGTATTGCGTCTGTGTCACAGAGACTTATTAGATCTTTGTATAAAGGATATCCGCAGCCTTTCAGAGTACGCTGGCTTTAAGCTTTCAAAGTTTTCAATAGGCTCTTCTCGACGTCTTCTAGAGTTAGTCCTTGTCATTGAAATAAAACTACTTTATAACGGATTCTATCGCGGTTTATTTTGATTTTAGTACCCGACGTTTCGACGCCTTTGCAGGTGTCATGGTCACGGGCAGACTGAGGTGGTATTTGTCTTGACAGGGGATGTTGCTCGTTCTACCTTCATTTATTTTTATTAATTATTTGTGTTCCGACCTACGCAATATGAGCTCACTGTGTCTTGAAGTCTTGCAGCGCTGCTCTTGGGTTTGGTTTTAATTTTGTGAATTATTGGGTCCCAAGTAGGTGATATCTTCCAGCCATCTTCTCTATTGAAATTAGGATGTTTTTTAATCTCAATAGCCTCACGAAACATCCTAGGTAGGAATTTGGATTCTTTAGCGAGGATCTGTGGTTTATCAAACCTAATGTAGTGACTGGAGCCTTCAGCATGTTCGGCGACTGCAGACTTCGTTGAGCGGCGGTGTTTTACGTCAGCTATGTGTTCTTTTACGCGGATCCCTATACTTCGTTTAGTTTGACCAATGTAAGAGAGGCCACAGTCACAATCTAGTTTATAAACTCCTGCATCTTGTAGAGGTATGTGACACTTGACAGGTGGTAAGGATTGACTAATCTTCTTAGGCGGCTTGAAGTATGTTTTGATTGAAGCTCGCTTCAGGATGTAGCCGATCTTGTCTGTGACTCCTCTGACATATGGTAGTACAGCAGGTAGACGGTCGACTGTGGCTGGTTTCACTCGGTTTCTGTGACGGGGCCGTGGAATCTGGAGCTTGTTGTCTCGCAATACTTGCTTGACGTGTTGAAGCTCAGCGGCAAGGTGTCTGTCATCACAGATTCCGTGTGCTCTCTGAAACAAAGATTTACCCACGGTAGCTAACTGTTTCGGATGGTGGTGAGATTCACCGTTCAGGTATCTGTCTGTATGGGTGTTCTTGCGATACACAGTGTGACTTATAGTTTGATCAGGATTAAGTCACACTGTGTATCGCAAGAACACCCATACCCTGAATTAACTGAATTAACCAACATACATGCCCTGAATTTTTCAATACTTTGTTTTTAATGTCCTTCCATGAATTAGGATTTCTTTTTCTCTTTCTACAAGGTTTGTCGTTATCAGTTAAATTTCTAGTTTCTAATTCTGTTGTTACATTTTCTGATGTTTCAATTCTATTCTATATCGGAAATACTGTCTAAATCATAATCTTTACTTATGTATAAAATAGATGGTGATGCTATAAAATCTATATTTTGTCGGGTGGATGGTGTCACTGACTCTGGTTTACCGGTAGGTGAATTTCCTTCAGACACCTGTGCCGTTAGAGAGCATTCCATGTTAGGTACAAATGGTATAATTATATTATTAGAAATATCCAAAAGTTCATTTTCCGGAACATTTGAAGGTGACATATCCTGTTCTTGTTGTAATAGAACATTGTTCGGTATAGGTATCAATGGCGACGGAGTAACAAAGTGATCAGCTGTAGTGTCAATTTCGTCAAGCTCTGATATACCGTCAATTGCAAAAGAACTTTGCGATAGATGTGTGAAATTTTCTAAAACAAAAATAAGAAGTTTTCTTACTGCAAATTATAAAAGGCAACTTTAGGTGTGTTTGACTTAAAATTAAGCGATAGGTATTCGTCTACAAAGTACAGTAGAAGTGTGCGTACCAATGATGAGTCATTGGTCCGGAACTCACCACTTGCCGAACTAAATGAAACGGTAAATATTTTATAGAACAGTGACAGAGTACTTTGTAGGGGGTTCCCTATTTGACTTCGAAAGTTGATGATTCGATTTTTTTATATCGAACACGGTGCCGCGATAATTCAGTTGTACGATGCTTATTCCATCAATGCTTTACTGGTGCGATGTAACGTTTGTGCGAAAAATCCTGTTGCGAAAAACCTTACAGCGATTGCTCGTTAGTTCGGTAATTTATTAGTTCGATAGTAGGTATATCGGTTCGAAACGCCTATTGTTCCGTGACGTAAAATTAATAACCTTATTTATTATATTTACAATTCGATTCAAGATACATATAATTATATCTTAAGTTACTTAGGTATAGGTAGATTAGGATCAATTTAATATATTTAAATATAATTCATTTATGTAGGAATCTTGAATCGAATTGATTTTTTTTTAATTTAATAATTAATATTATTATTATATGTCACGGAACAATAGCGCACTGTCTTTGACTAGTGCAAGGTCAATCCTAAATGCATACTGCACCTCTCCGCGCATCCCTTTCTATCCTGCTTTAGTCGATTGCAATAAAAAAGCGTGTTTCACATTTGTCTAAGGCACCTTTACTAAAATTATAATTGTATTAAGAATCACAGAATAGTACTGCCGTGCAGGCCCTAAAGTGCAGTATGAGGAAAAAAGCGGTTTCGAGAAAACAGCGAAAAACTTTTTAACACTGTTTTTATTTATATTATTAATGTGTATGGTGGATATTTTTATTGCTAAGACGACTAAGTGACAACAAAGATGGTATTTACCAAATAAAATTATAATTTAGTACATTATATTTTAAATAAAATGTATTTTTTTAAAATCATAGCAGTTACTGCACGCAAAAAGTTACATATATGCAAATTAAAATGCGGTAAAAATACTCGATACTACAAAATCTTTAATTTTTTTGCTACTTTGCAGACTAATTTGCAGCATAAGACTTTCTTTACTGCATTTTAATTTGTTCCTTGAACTAATTGCACATGTAGTATGTAACAATTCTTCAAACTAACGAGTATTTTTTAGGTAGGAATTCACAGAAAAAATGGTGATATGATGTGAGATGTTTATTAATGATATTAATATAACTATATACACATATAACTAATTATAATAAAAATAAAACTATACTAAACCAAAACTTATAAAATAAATTAAACTATACTAAACTACCGATAATAAACAAAGCAAAATAAAAAATTGGAAACTTATTAACCATTATCAACTAAAATTGATTGATAATGGCTAACAAGCATCAAAGAATTCATCGTCATCTTTGTCAATGACTGGAAACGTGCCCAAAAGGCTGGCAGCATAGCCACGTTGAATAGCAATACTGATTCGCTGTGCCAAAAACATGCCAGCCCTTTGGTCATGGGTAGTGTCGACCAAACGTTTTGCGAGTTCATTAAAAAGAACTCGTGCACCTGGTCGCCATGTCCCGAGCGTCTCAACCCCAAACGGCTCAAAAATATAATTACCTATCAGGTTGTTATATTTTCGCCGTTTAAGGGTTTCCGCGGCTCCAGCAGCAGTAACCAGAGGTCCGATTCCCATTCTCCCACAGCCAGGAGACGAGCACGCTCTGCACTTCTGCAGTATTGATTGACGTTTCAATTAATTCTTTCCGTATCAAACTACAAAGCGGCTCATCCCACTGCCTCTGAGAAGAAAGTTGTTTGGGTAGTTCCGTGCCCGGGCAGGACAATTACCAGCTATTTACTGCTTCAGTCATGCACAGAATCTGACAACCAACCAGAGAAGATCCTAAGATTTCCCTGGTCAACCTTTCAGTATTGTGAACCGAAGACAGAAATGCTGGTAGGCCTAAACTAGAAACTTTACGAACACCCAGCCCTCCAAAACGGATCGGCAATGTGGCTTGGGACCAAGCACGGTCATCCAGAATCACATTGAAAATCAATGTTATGGTGGACCGGATAATTTAACGAAACGAAATATGTAAATTTAGGGCCGAAACAACAAAACCGAATTAAAGTGATAGCAGAATGCAATGAAATTTTAAAAAGTCTATCCGGACCCGATTTTATTTCCGGAGCAATTGATTTGATTTTTTGTAGTGTAGATTGTCCATCAATATACATACTTCAGATTAGGGATATAAATTTCGCATTTAGTTGTGTTTAAATCTAAACCTATTGATTGAAATTTATTCTTTAAAGTTGTGTAATCATCGGCTATTGTGTTAATATCCCTCACCTCCTAGGGTTCCGTCATCTAGGTAGGTAGATGAATGGCCAAACTAATATGACCGGCCCGAGTGGATCTCCTTGTTGGCAGCCTACAGCGGAATTCAAAAGTTTGTTCTTATAAACTAATTTGGTAGGGTTTCTATAACATTGCCAAAAAAAACTGTAAATTTTGGGAGTATCAGGTTTAACTTCTGCCAACAAGGTGTCTCTGTTAATGGAGTTAAAGGCATTCTTCATATCAACTTTTAAGATAACCTCACTTTTCCCGTAAGACAAAAATGTAGAAAGTGCGTGTACGGCAGCTTCACAGCCTCCTTTTGAGCCAAAACCTTATTGAAGGGGCTGGAACTTATCTGATAAAAATTTGTTGTAATACTTACAACAAATTTTTGCTGCCCTACGCCTATATGTTGAACAAACGGCAATAGGACAAATGCCGCCGTCCTTTTTTCGAAGAGTGCAGAGGTTAGCTCCATAAATCGTATCAATGGTCCTTACCTACCAGCATTAAATTAGTCAAAGCCTCCTTTAAAAGCGACTCACCAGCTTCACCAGCAGTGAGACCGTCAGATCTTTTAAGCGTTGAGGAACTTCGGATATCTCAAGGTTCGTAACCTTGAGAAATCCGAAGCAACTACAAAACACGTTCCCTCGAAGAGCTTTCGCTGCCTACGCTAACGCGGCGCAGATGTCTTCCTTCCATGGCAGCGATGAATTACACGATTCATTGAACGAGAGAGATAGCGATAAATTCTGACTAGAATGCAGTAAAATAGGAACTGAACTGCAGTGAAATTACTAAAATCGTCCAAGTTACCAATTATAATGCAGTAACAGAGTCTCATACTGCGTTTTAATTAGCATTTATGATATTTTCATGTTTGAAAAATACAGACTATACTGCAGTAAATAATGAACATACTGCACTTTAGTTGGTTTTCACGATATAAACTTACTTAATAAGACTAAATAAAAAACCACATTTTAGAACTTTGCCGCATTTTAATCTGTAGTTCCTGTGAAATAAACTAGTGATCAACCATGCAGTATTAATACTGCTGGTACAAAAACTACTTACTGCGTTTTAATTTATATGCCTTAATATTTTTTTGGGTGTAGAATACTGATTTTTTTGTGGTAATATAGATATTTACTGCGTTTAACTTGGTAAAGTGACGGATCGTGGCAGGCGTAACTGCTATAACTGTATTTTAGTTGGTATTGTAATATATTTAGACATGCAAAGTTAAGTTACTGCTTTCACAAATTTGATTTTTTAACCGTTTAAAGCATCCTAACAAAAAACTGATTAGATCTTTATGTTCCTTATAACGTGTCCATTAAGGTTCAATATTCAACAAAAAATGGCAAAAAAGCCTGTTACTGCGTTTTAGGGTCTGCACGGCAGAGTAGTGTTTGAGTTATTAAGAAAATTAAGTAAACTTATCTATTATTGTAAGAACAAATACATATTATGTGCCGAGTTAGTTCTAGTGTAACTTACATTTGCCGTAAAATCAACAACAAAAAAATACACGAATAAACGTGTAAACATTTATTACCTAAACTGAGTAACAGATAACTAACGATGACAAACATTTTGCTGTTTATTACACGTTTATTCTTGTGAAATCGGGAAAGTATTGAACGTGTATTATTCAATACATTTATGTTCTTGTGACAAAAAAATATATTTGTTCCGCAGAAGAAAGAAATCATTTAAATTTTCTGAGTCATTTTTGGAAAAAAAAATCTAAAAATAAATTATAAGATGGAGAATGGTCTAAGGAAACGGAAAAACAAATAAAAGATTTTTTGTGTATCAGCTCTTACACGTTTATTCGATGGGGCCATCGATATATACTTCAGGGCTTTCCTCAATATATCAATTTTCTTGAAACTCTGCAAATTCATAAGTCATTTATTCTTCCATGTTATCAGGGGGATTTTGACAGCAAATTTCCTGCAATTGACATCATTATTGATCACAATTTATCCACTAAAGAAGATGTATATAGTAAATTTCATGAGTTTACTGATCATAGATTTGTGTATACTGATGGGTCTAAAACTGAGTCAGCAGTGTCATTTGCTATTTTTGATGAGCTATTGAATTCTGGTATTGGTTATAAAATAAACTCAAACACAAGTATATTCACAGCTGAGGCTGTGGCTATACTTGCTGCCCTAAAGCACATTAGGCATAAAAATGATGGATGTTGTCAATGGGTAATGGTCAGTGACAGCATGAGTGTCCTTGAAAATCTCAAAAATAATAGGTTGAATGCAAACACAAACTATTTTATATCATTAATAAGAGAATTTTGGTTGCATTTGTGTTTTCATAACATTAAGGTTTTGTTCATGTGGGTCCCTTCGCATGTTGGTGTGATGGGCAATGAAAGGGTTGATTTTTTAGCTAGAGCTATAACAAGTTCTGATGATGTCCCAGATTCAAGTAGTTTCCTCAACATATCTGTTCCTTGTACAGACATAGTTCCTCTGTTGAAAAAAAGGTCCACTGATATATGGAAAAGGCACTGGAATCATACAGTCCAAATTGAAAATAAAGGTATGTGGTATGCAGTATACAATATTCCCATAGGAACCATGCCTTGGTTCTGTAAAACCAATACTTACATGAACAGGAAGTTTTACTCCACCATACTCAGGCTTCGTTTTGGTCACTGTCGGCTGAATTATCATTTGTCTCGTCTGAAAATTGTACACAGTCCTCTCTGTGATCATTGTAACTCTCAAGCAGAGCAATCTCTTGCTCACATTTTCTTTGAGTGCTCATCTTTTGGCATTCAGCGCCTTGTGCTGATGGATGAGCTAATTGAAATTTATGGTAGCCCTGATTTGGTACCGCGCTCCATTCAGGCTCTTCTTGTAAATAGCTCGACGTATTTACCTTTGTTTAATTTTATTAATAATACAGTTGGACAAATTTAAATAATAGTGTAAGATAATTAATAGTCATGTGTATATACTAACTAAGTATATTATTTCTAAATATCTTTTCATTGACTCCCGTCAGTTGGGATTAAAAAAAAAAAAAAAAATGGACTACTTGACACTCGGCTCTTACAAAATAACATAAATATTGAATGAAAATTACTTGGACTTGACCAAAGATTTTGTGGAATAACAAATCTTATACATGGATTTTATTGAAATAAAATGAAGACTTTAAACGGATTAACTTTACATGGAAAATAAGAAACTGATGAATTTACCTGGATTTGATTACTTATGGATAAATACCAATGACAACTGGAATTACATAAAAGGATAAATCTATATTAATAATTTCGTTCAGGGCTACGGTAGACTCGATCGAAACCTTATATGAATAACAAAACATAAAAAAATATTGATTTCGAGTCGACAACATATATCCGCAAAATTCGGATTATGGAGAATTTCGTTAAATTCTAATGGCACTGACAAACAAAAAAACCGCAGTCGCCATCTTGGGTAATTAATAAGGCCGCGTTCCGTAACAGATAATTCTGCTTCGAAGTGATTCAAGGAGTTTATTATCATACAACCTCCTTGAAGTGATTACAGTGCTGACAGGGCGTATGACAGTTGCATGATAGTTGGGACCAGAATCGTTTCGGAACGCGATATTTATTTCGCTTTTTTCACGTTCCGTTGCATAATATACGCCTCGCCAATTAACACATCGCGTACGTCGCGCCAAAGAAGTAGCCATCACAAAGAACTGTGACTCATTTGACTGTGTAAAACGAAACGTTTATATTAATAACACAAAATGTACCTACTTATAAAATATATGTGTAGTCTGTAAGGTATATATCTATGGGCCTAAGTAGCCTGAAAATGCCGGCAACATTGAGTTAATCATAACAAAACTTAATACTTTTCTTCAGTCGTTGACGTTTCGCGAAAATATTGTTTTTGAAACTTTTTTTATGATAAACTCTTTGTTATGTGTTCTTTCTTTAAACCTGAGATTGGCCAATTGCGATAACAACCATAGAAAAAAGAATACTAACCATAACAAAAATCAATGCTGTCAGTCAGCGGTAATTTTATTTCTTAATTACATATTATTATTATTATTATAGAAACGTCTTGCCGGAAACATTGATTGAATCATAACAAAACTTAATACTTTTCTTCAGTCATTGACGTTTCGCGAAAATATTGTTTTTGAAACTTTTTTATGATAAACTCTTTGTTATGTGTTCTTTCTTTAAACCTGAGATTGGCCAATTGAACCGATATTATAGAATCGATGACTACAGAATATTTACCTACATTGTGTATCATGAGTCATATTTAAACCGAGCGGAGCCGGGTTTTCATCTAGTTTTAATATAAAATGAATGAATTTTATTGGATACCCCTATATTATGGATTTAGAAATTGATGAATTGGACTGGATCTACCCTACTCAAGAAAAAATACCAAAGACTTAAACTGGAATTACTTACAAGGATAAATATAAAACTAATGAATTTTATTGGATTTCCCTATATTATGGATTTAGAAACTGATGAATAATTGAACTGGATCTACCCTACTCAAGAAAAATGCTAACTGATGACTAGGCAGCATGGTCTCAGACCTTAGCCTGTTCCGTCAGGAACTAATTTAAAAAAAAAAAAAAAAAAAAAATATGACTATATCGGTTTTTGACAGCACAGACAAATTATACTTTAGTGCTGTCATGCTGTGTTTTGCGAAATACACGCTTTCAGATCTTGTGTTTTATAGTTTACTGTTAAAATGCCAAGACGTTGTGGTTTAGAATGTACACCCACGAGTAAGTACATTACTTATTTATAAAATTTCTAAAGAAATGTACCTGCACTCAGAATTGTTAAGTATGTCCCTCATTCACCCAATGTTATGTTGTCAAAGTTTCACAGCATAACGAATGATAGGAATAGTACCTTCATTCAGGATTACAGGACATACTTTATCCCAGACAGACTCTGCTACTTAGTCTCAATCAGAACAATAACACTGCTTTAGGTCTCAGACACTGTCGGGTTAAATTGTAAGCAAGACGGGTTTTTAATTAATTTATGTTATAAAGTTACCTAAACCAAATACAAAAAAAAAAAACATATTTCCTACTGTTGACAAATGAATATTCACTAATTAGTTTGTAATAATAAACAATTTTTTTACAGGAGGTGTACTTGTATTTCCTAATCCCGACAAGTTTCCTGAGCAGTTCAAAGCTTGGGTTCGTGTCGTTTGTGGCGAAGATGAATGTAATTTTAATTACCGAAATATGACACCCACGCACAATGGCCCAATCAAGAGGCTAAGTGTGGAAACAGCCCCGAAAAACCAACCATGAGAATTTGTGACAGACATTTTACTGAAAAGGATCGTAATCGCTATAACCGCTTGAATGCTCTAGCAGTTCCATCACTGTTTTTGCGTGGTATGTATATTTTCATGATAGTATTTAAATAATGAAGTAGGCATTTTAAATTCTATTAATAATAATGATTTGTTTTTCAGAACAACCAAGTAATACTTGTGGCTTATTGAACTCCACATCAGAACAGACATTCAATTAACCTGAAGTATCCGAAAATTATCATCAATCATCATCGGGTATGTTTGGTAATTTATGCTTTTAAAATTAGAGTATAATTTTAAGTAAAAGTAAACACTTTATAGAACAGAAAATATTATTTTCATATTATATTAAATAGATAGTATCATTATTAATACTTTTAGATTACCTTACTTATCTGTAACTTAGGTACTAATGATTTATTATTAGGATTTCAAATTAAAGTACCACTAAAAATAAAGAAAGAAAAAAGTTTACTATAGCAATGAACAAGTACTAACTTAGAGGAAGTAACTTTACCATTATGCATTCCAGGTAAAATTTATGAAAAAGCAATAGAGAAGAGTTCTTTGGATATTCCTGAAGTATCAGACATTCAACAGTCTACATCTGGTAAGTCACAACAAAACTCGCACTTTCATTTGCCATTAAAAATGACCATCTAAGAGTATGACGTGTGACATCCACCAACCCTTGTAAAATAAAAATCATACCTAATTTTTACCTATTTTTTCAGGTGCATCTCAAAAAGTACCTCACCATCCACTGCTGGAGCATAATTATTATAAACCATTGGGGACAACTTCTAATGCAAGAAGTATGTACTTATTCATTATTATTGAAATGCTAATTTAAATTTCGCGCCTTCTAATATAATTTCTTTTGTTTTACAAACTGTCTTTGGCAGCTGTGTTCTCTATGGTTTCTCTCTATTCCGTGACACTACGAGGAAATAACTTATAATTGTATTTTCAGTTTATTAAATAATAAATTCTATTTAAACCGACTTCCACTGATTTAAAATAATTAACAATTATGTTAATCTGGAATTCTTAAATAACTTTTTAATGAACCAAGCTTTATCTAATCCTATTGTAGGCATTTAAAAATTACACTTCATGGGATTGTTCTTATTTGCTTTTGATAGTCAATAAGTTTTTAAATTTTGTACTTAATGGAAATGAAATGCTGAACATTTCCAAAATCTTCTGCCTAGCCTTTTCCCAAGCTATGTTGGGGTCGGCTTCCAGTCTTACCGGATTTAGCTAAATACCGTATTTTACATAGAGCGACTGCCTATCTGACCTCCACAACCTATTGCTAGGAATACAGTATTCCATAGTAAGACTGGTTGTCAGAATTGCAATGACTTAACGACTATCAAAGATCACTGTGTGACAGTCGGGACCAACGGCTTAACGTGCTTTCCGAGGCACGGAGGGGTCTCAATATGTTTACAAATGGTCACCCATCCACGGACCAACCGCGGCGAGCGCGGCTTAACCTTTATTATAGGTCAAACCGTACACTTAGCCTCGAGCCCCTCTGAACCCCTGAACATTTCCAAAATGTCACTTCTAATACATTAATTTTCACATAACAATGATGATTGAAATGATTATACATATATTGTATTTACAGGTTGGAATAAGAATAAGCTTTCTTCAGTGAATTCGAAGAAATGTATTCATACATCAAAAAACTGAAAAATTTAAGAAGACAGATGTGTCGTCTTAGGAAGCGGGGTAAAAGTCTAAAGTCGCGACTGGAAATGACCAAAAAGCAATTCAAGAAATCGTTTTTTCTAAAAGTTGTCAAGGATATGCACCTGCTGCAAAAATTTTCACCAACATGCAGTATTTTAGTTATTGTGGGAAAAAAACCAACTGGACGGCGTTTTTCCATTGAAGAGTAGGTTCTTTCACTTTCATTATATAAAAGGAGTCCAAAATGTTACGGCTTAATGTCGAAATATTTTGTTTTACCTTCTACAAAATCCTTAAAGTGGTTGTTAGCTCAAATTAAACTAACCCCTGGCAGGCGTCCGTCACTCGCTCAAGGCCACGCGTTATTTGCCTACCGCTTCGTGTACCGCGGTCGCTACTACTGACAGTGGGCTGCCGCACGCGCCTGCCCGAGTGCTCGCAAGTCACGGTTACTGCGCTGATTATCAAAATGCCGAAATCACGTAATTATTGTGTCAAAGTAAAAAAACAAATGAAAATTTGTCTTTTTTTTCATTGCCGAGAAACGAACAAAGGTACGTTATTTAAATCTTTTGTTTTTGAATTCCCTTTTTTGTTCCTTCACAATGTATCACCATGTATTCCTTAAACTTAGAACATATTATGTAGGTAGGTACTATGATAATCTTAACTACTTGCCTACTTTGTGTTTCCATTTAGTTTTGTGATTGCATATATGCATTTTTTCTATAAACAAATAAAATACTTTGTGAATTGAATAGAAATTGTATATCTATATCTATATAATCTATAACTACCTATTTTACTCGTGTCAACACAAAACAGCACATTTATATCCTACTCGTCTTATTAAATATGTAGGTACTTGAACTTATTTTTAATCGGATCGGCCTGGCACCACCCTCTTGGAAATTTTAACCTTTGATTATTTATTAAAATTATTTACGCGGTTTCGGATATTTTCTACTATAAAATTTAATAATCGGGAATTCAGGGAAGGAAAAAAATGTATCTATCATTTTATTAAACTAAAATATGTTTGATCAAAGAACAATGGCAGAATAATAGTTCACAAAATTTAAGCGTCTAGAAAATCTTATAATATAGAAAGAGTTTATTGATTTTTCTATGATTTTTCAAATAAAAATGTATTTCAATATAACCCACAGAAAAATACAAACATTTATGGGAATATCAAATGATTAAAATAATAATCAGAACCTTTTTACTCTTTCAAGTGTTGCTATTTACTAAATTCATACTATTTTCGTGTATATTTTTAAGACCACATAAAGGTTCAATATATTTTTCATAGGAAGTTATTATTACTAATACCTATACTATCAGTAATAATAAAAATAAAAGTGTTATGGTTGAAAACAGGTATCATAAGAAATACTTCATGCAATTATTCAATACTTCAAATATAATAATAGTAACAATTACATTTAAGGTTATGGCAACTCTAAATGAAACACTAAAAATGAAATGTCACTGTCACAAAAAAAGTGATCTGGTCTGTCACATGCTCCCATGCTTTTCGTGTCGGTTGTGTCCGTTTTGTTTGTTGTTATTATTTATATTTCTATTTGACTTGGCTTGCTTACGGACTGATATTCGTTTCGCTTTGTGTGACTTGACTTGTGCTTGCCTAAAGGATTCTGATCTTCCGTGCGTGACTTTGCTATCGCCCCTTTGGACTCCGATTTTGCCCCATCGTTTGGATTGTTGAAGTGCGTTTTATTTGAACCACTATGGGAGATCGTACCAGATTAACGCGAATCCTGTGTCAACTGCAACATTTTTGGTTGGTCGGCGGACTTTAGGGTGTTGCGCCCATGTTATGACTCTGGTGTGGTATTTAGGATGGGCCAGACATCAAGTAAATATTACAGCGCCAGTAGAATTTTTAGATTCGATAATTATAAGAGAAGATTATGAGGAGGAATAAAAATGTAAAATATGTATAATTGTTTCATTTTTTATTCATTACAAGTACCTATGATAAATGCTGTATACATATCGGCAAGTCACGCCCATTCCCCGTAGATGTAGGCAGAGAAATCATCCTTCCTCTTGGTACCTACGATCCTGTCTAACCTGTTTCGCTTAAACTTATTCCTGGGTAGGTACTAAAATAAACATAATTTAAACCAGCTCTGTTTGACATTCTAACAAAATAAATATCTACCCATTAACCTTTAAAACAACTATTGAGTGTTAGAGAAACCATACAAGCGTACTTTTGACCCAACGATGTATGTACCTACGTATAAATATTTTCCTAGAAGGTACTCACTAAAGGTTGACTGATTGTTACATATTATAAAATAACCTTACAAAGCTCTATTATGTGAACGTATATTAATTTCAGAATATACTAAACAAACAACAACAGCATGCAATACTTTCTCCAAGTGTCATAAGACATAACCTGAAAAAGATCAAAATGTTCAAATCTAAATATCTTTTTTTCTAGGCCCTCTCAGGATAAAATTCTTAGACTAAGTTACTCAGGGACTGACGCAACGCATTTTAAGATTTTCGTATAGACGCTACCATTTCTTTTCAACTAATTTTATATATGAAAGTCTGCCATTGTTCTTGATCAACAAATAAAAAATAATTGTTTTCCTACAACATTCTTTTAATTACCATTATCATCATACGTACAACCCCAGCACACTCGCTCGACGGCGCACTCGCACGTGGGTCGCACGGCGGGCAAAGCAATCTCAATTCTCTTTGTGCGTACTTATGGTACATTTCTGAACAGCCGGTTATGATTTTGTAGGTATTTTTCTTTTTGTAGGCTATTATAGCGTAGGTATTTACGCTTTTGTATGGGAGTGAGGCATCTGTTACGAAGTAACTATTTATTCATCTGTGCCCCTGGCATCAATAAAATAATTTTTGACAAGCTCAAACAGACAGTGTCTAACTTGGATACTGAAGACAGACTGTGTACCCTGATATTCTATGAGATGTCAATAATGCCACAAATACATTATGACTCATCAAGAGATGAACTAAAGGGATTTACCAGCAATGGAAAAAACAGATTGCAAACCATGCTTTGGTTTTTATGGTTAAGGGCATAAAAAAGCATTACAAACAACCAGTTGCTTATTTCTTCACCAATGCCTTAAACCAAATTGATTTGAAATCTATCATAAAGGAATTAAAAATATTCAAAAAACTGGTCTAATCGTACTATGTACAGTGTGCGACCAAAGTACGGTTAATGTAAGCTCCATAGAAGGCTTAATAAAAGAAACGAATGTAAAATATTTGAGAAAAGGGAAGGAAATGCCTCTTGATATGTTTGAAATAAATGGAAAGTAAATTATTCCTTTATAATATGATGTTCCTCATTTATTGAAAGTTTTGCAAAACAATCTTCTCAATAAAACCATGACCTGGTGGACATGACAGTGGATTATGAAGATGGAAATAAAATTAAATCAATAAAATGATAATATTTCCAGCAGTTATATTCTCAGATAAATCTTGTGGAGAACTGAGCTGCCTCCTACCACAAACCATTTAACGGCTAGAGGAAAGTTACCCGAAGAGTGACGCTGTCTTATTCCTATTGTTTTATTAGTGGATAATTTATTTGATAGTCTTAATTGTAATACCTTCCAAATTCCAAATGGTAAAATTTATAAAGGGCCTGTAAGAAGGAATTCACCTCACCATCAATTGTGACTAAAAGCAAAAAATACCTAAAAAGTATAAAATTTCAATCACGCTAAAAGGTAGGGAATAAAATCCAAAAATTTTAAATTGTTGTTCCATCTGTAAAAAATTTTGTAAAAACTATTGAAGGCATTCAAGAATTGTGGAATCTTTTGTCACAAAAATATTCTTTTGACTCAATCAACTACAAATTTTAATCAAGATCCCGTTGAGAATTTCTTCGGGAGTATTAGAAATTGTGGGGCAAGAAACATTGCACCCAATGTAATGGCATTTGAAGGCGCATTCAAAACGATTTTACTAAACAATTTAAACGCTCATTCAGCTCAGGCAAATTGCGGAGAAGATGATAATAGTTTTTTACAATCGTTACATTTTTTTTTACAAAAAATGCTGATACGGCCGTCATAATCGACTATGAAGAAAAAGAAATAACTCTTAGAGAGGAAGTCCTAAAAGATGTAAAACTTCCGAACGATTTAGGCCAAAGAAATTATGTGTGTGGGTGGATCTTTAGGAAATGTCTCAAAACTATTATAAAAAACTGCTAATCATGCAGAAAAACTGTTTTATGCAGTAAAAATGATAAAAATTCTCACATTGCAGCAATATTAATATTTTCCTGACAACATTTTGTTATGTTATCCCTCTAAACAATTGAAAGAATGTTTTCTTAGTATATGTGTTTCACATTTGGAAAGTTAAGTGCTGAAAACTGGAATAAAAAAAGAAATAAGTAAAGTAACGGAAATATTTGTGAAGTTTCCATGAAAAGTTGAAAGAATACTTTACAGATGTAACAATAAACATCTTAATTTCTGTGGCCTGGTGCTATTAGGGCCAATATCAATAATCATTATTTTCAGTAATGAGCGTTAGAACAATGAATCAGCATACATAGTTATTATTTTAGGTGTTATATTGTAGTATGGCAAAAATATTTTACTTTTATTTGATTTATGTTTTTAAGTAGATTTATGAATTAAATTCTAATTTAAGAAAAAAATGTTATTTTGGAAAATATTATCAACTTAAGCCCTGATATAGCACTGATAGTAATTATTATATTAGTTCCCAATATAAAATTAAAAAGGCCAATGTTGTTTTTCTAAGAAATTCTATTATGGTGATATTACAATATTTTTAATTTTCTTCATCAGAACATGACACAATATCCTCCATTTCGGGGCCAGTCTCCAAAGACTCATAAAATGGACGGCTGGATGGTTGGAGGTACTTCAGAAATGATTGCAGGTCTCTGACTTTTGGTGCAGGGAGTTTAATTGGTCTCTGATTTAAGGGCATGAGAGGTGCTACTGGTGCAGTATCTTCTGATTGTGAACGTGCCATATTTCGGTTTCTTTTTAAACTTAGCACTTTGAACAATTCTTCAGTACCATCAAATGAGTATTTGTAGTATAATACCCCTGGATTGACTTTTTTACACTGTATCCATTTTATTTTATTCCAATTGACCTTTTCCTTCACTGAATTTATCTTTCGGTGTACGTTTTGTGTAGTGAGCAGTCAGTGCCGTTCTACCAAATTAAAAGTCCCTAGTAATATGAAAAAATTCGCTAGATATTGGAAAATATATTTTTAACAAAATCCGCTAGAAGTCGCTAAATCGCACACGCTCAAGGCTATTCTTGAAGTCCGCGCCTCATAACTTGGGGTTTTAGAGGGGGCCGAATCGTCCAATTTTGGCAAATTTGGCGGTTCAACTTTTTTCTATGTTAAATCAACTTTTTGTGTAAAATTGGCAACATGATATTTTTTCATTTTTTAATCCTAATATGGATAAGTAAGTCTCTCAATTTTATTATCCTGTTTGCAGCAGCGCACTATTTTGATTATTAATACAGTTTTTACGCAGGAATGTAAGAACCTACAATACAAATCGTCTCTTGGGTAACGGATACGGATTCACCTGTCTTGCAAAGATGAAACAAAGTAAAGTAGCAAATCAGTGTATTAAATGTTTATTACAGTCTGAAGGAACCATTAAAGCACTATAAAACTTAACAAATCAACTTTATTCCTAAAATACTAATGTACATTGTGTCTCTTGAGTCACTTGTGAAGTAAACCAGAGCCAATTTTTGCTATATGTTTTTTCTGAGATAACGTACCAAAACAAAACTAATACTAAACCAACCGACTTTTAGCCATCAAACGTAATCTAAAAGCTAAATGACTTACAAACATAATTTCTGATTAAATGACAACGTTCATCGTCACGAAATTTGGGGATAATTTGTCATACAGGAGACAAAATTCGTGACTCAAAAGACATAAAATATGCCCGACTATTCAAATGTCAGAGCTATATAGTATGTAATAGTAAAACATTATTAAAGAAACATGTACAAACCTCAAAAAAAATAAAATATTAACATAGTCTTTAGCTCTCTTTTAAATTCGTTAATCTATAAAATTAATCACAGTGATGCATAAGCACATACAGTGCACATTTAGTGCTAGTTCATATGGACGCGCGGAGCCGCGCGGAACTTTCGACCGCGCGGTACAAGATCGAAGTAAACAGCTAGTATTGTCTACATGACCGCGCGGTACCGCGCGGTACCGCGCGGGTCGGAGCGCGGCGCGCTCCGACCCGCGCGCTAGTTCTTGAACCGCGCGGCACGGCGCGTTTCAAGTTCTACAAACTTGTACCGACCTGTTCAGTTGATCCGCGCGTGTTGAGACGGATAGACACATAGATTCAAGAAAAAATGATCACCGAAGGAGACGACATTGTATCTATCGATTTGCTTATCGACGAGATTGAAAAAAGAGAAGCTATCTGGAATATTAACTCCAAGGAATATTCGAATAAAATAATAAAAAGAAGATCTTGGGAAGAATTAGTTTTAATTTTCTGCAGTAATAATGATTCTGAAGAAAAAAAGAAAAACTTAGGTAAGTTACAATCGTATGTATAATCGTAATCCTAACTATCCTAACTAATATTATAAATGCGAAAGTAACTCGGTATAAAATCCATAAGCAAATTGCCTCCTCCACGTCCATTCTTAAGCAATGTTGATGCCAGACTACCGCGCATACATTTGCCGTCATGTGAATGCTCTTACCGCGCGCGCGGGTCCGCGCGGTCATATGAACTTAGCCTTAATCACAACAAAAATACAAATCTTACGTTACAGACTGTCTGATAACTTTAGACAAAAAAGTAGATCTTTAATAAACAAAAAACTTACTTTTTACTATTTTTCACAACGTATAATAATCAAAATGAAGTACTTTAAAAGAACTTTAAAATGTTTAGAAAAACCATTACCGAAATGTAACAGAAATCACTTTTCAATAACATGTATAATCATTCTCAAATTTGTACTAACGCTGCCCTCGCTTAATACTAATTATTGGCTCAGTAAGAATTTCTACTATGTCTGTGTAATCGATATCAGCTACATCATTATCGTCAAGACGGAAAAAATCCCCCTGTCGGACTTGCATGATTTTTTTTATCGTGTTCTCTTGAAGTACTTGGTCTTTGACTGTTTGTGATTTCATCATCATCCGATGCCTCTGGTGTTTTATAAACAAATTTGTACCAGTTTCTGTTTGAAGCTTGGCTTAATTCCAATAATCCGACTTCTTTCAGAGGAGATTTTTTCTGAGATCTATAGCAGCTCAAAGGTAAGTCTTCATCAGAGTTTATAGGACCTTCAATCAGCTTGAAGCTAGGCTTGACATTTACACCGAAGCAGTCTTCATCAGAGTGGACTACCAAGTCAGACCCATACATTTCTGGTATTCTTTGTACAGCTGCTGTCCGGTTTATTGATGTCGCTCTCAGCTGTGTCAATTTCAGCAACATATGGCAGGGGGCTATATGCTTTTGGTGAAAGACATTGACAAAAACCTCTCGTGCAGAAACAGCTGAGGTGTCTACACTGAAGTTCTCCTCGAACAGTCGTAAATATTTGGTGAACATTTTTGGTTCCCGGAAGAGGCTGAATATTGGGTGGAATTTGTTTTGGGACGTCTTCTATTTCGTTAGCAGATATTAAGTAAAGCTTTATTTTGCTTACATCTTTCATTACCTGATAAAATTTATTTGCACATGAAATATCTTCACCTCTGGCTACTAGATCATCTGCTGATCTTTTAAGATAACCTCCAATGCCATCTGCTGGCCCCTTTCCGTGACCAGCCTCGTAAAATGACCAAGTCATTGCGTTGAACCCATAGTCAAATAGCGCAGTCGAGCAGAGATAAAAGTTTTGTTTTTGACGGTATTGACTAAATGGACCATCTGTGAAGAAATGTATTGTAGAAATGTGTGGATTAGAGCTTCTGATATCCTTCAACACTGGATTTAGAATAATTTAGATGCGCCCAGATAGCTGCAAGTTGATGATTTGTGTTTGATGACACAGTGCAGTAAGAATCAACTTTTTTGATATCTTTAGAGCGGGTATATACTACAATTGTGTGCATTGAAACTTGGAGTCTAGAACCACCGAAATGGTGTGCTTGAATCTCTTCATGATGTTTACAGCTGTAATTCTCACTAAAGTCTGCAACTACTACCACCTCTGTCTCTTTTAGATCATCGATGGCCTGTCGGAAGTTAAAAAATTGGACTTTAATATTGTAAACGTGCTTTTTTAAAACATTTCGTTCTTCGTTAAAAGCAGCCAACAAGTCTTTTACCGTTTCCGTTCTTATCCTGTTTCACATTTTTAAATAAATAAATAAATATATCTCTATATTTTTCAGTATTGCCTTGAAGTTCCAGATCACGACATTTTTTGCAAGTACCATACATACAGGCTTGATCATTTGGATTACAGACAATAGCAGAAATCAATTCACTCATGCTTTCGGTATCAATAACTCCGTGTTTTTTTAGTGCACTTGCTTTGTATGCTGGATTGGTATGAGTTTTACATAAGCACATTTCACGTCCACTAATAGAAGGCTTCACGACATAGAAAGGTTTGTTTTTCGTAAAATAATAGTATGAGCATTTTGTATTCGGATTCTCTAACTTAAATGCTTTGTATAGATTTTTCAATGTTTCTAATAAGAATCTTTTCTGTACTTTTTGACCATGACGAGTAATCATTTCTTTCTTTCCAGCTGTTGGCCTCGAAACATCCACTCTCTGAAAAAGCTATCGAGTGTTTTCTTCAGTTAAGTCGCATCAGCTTTCACTTTGAATGTGTTCTTTATTTGACTTGTTATTCCCAGTGATTCCTTAATCATTTCCTTCTTTTCACTGCCTTCAACACTTTGAAATAATGTACTTCAGCATTTTCTTATCTTTAAATTTCTTTGTTTTTTGGTACCTGTCTTTTAAAGCATTAGATAACTTTTCGTATTTGGTTATTTCATCACTTTCGCCACATTTTCCTTTTTCTTTTGTATCACTTTTATTTTTTTGGTAAAGTTTTCTGTACTTTTCACATTTTTTCTTCAGTTTTTCATTTTCTTCTTGCAATTTCAAATTTTCTTTGTAAAGTTTAGATCGGTCTCTTCTGATTTTCTGTCTTCCTCAATTTTTTTTAGATTCATCTTCTTTAGCTTCATCATTTTCACCAATTCTTGGAAGATCCATGTCAGCATTCTTTTGCTGCGGTAAATTAAGATGTTCATTCTCTTGTAAATCTTCGGGTATAAAAGGAGAACAAGGCGGTGTCTCATCAAGAAGGCGATTCAAATTCTGCTTATTTTGTCTTAATTTCTTCTTTCTAAGTCTCCAAATCAACCTTGCATTGTACTTCTCTTTCGGTGTTAAATCACTGATAAGTCTTTTTTTAGTATGATAATTCGCCCGTATTTTTCTTTTATATTCCTCGTACTTTGAAGGGTTAAGTTTAAGCTTTTCCTTATATCGCCTTTGCCTTTCTGCAGCTGATAGTGGCATGTTCACTACAATAAAAAAAACAGTCTAGTTTTGTATCATGTAAATAAAAGAATATGCCCCTCACCTATTACAAGAGTGTGGCAATTAGTGTGTTGTCTGGCACATATTTATTTATTTATATTATATAGTAACCATCAAAGTATAAAAACAACCACATAGTAACTAGTTTTTTTGTTATTTAAAAGTTAAGTCAAACAGCTCATTAGAAAATATGGTCCATGGAAAGTGTAATAACTGATAAGATGACAGATAACATGTAATTTGAAACAAAAAGTAAATGTTTTGTCTTGGGTCACTTAAATCGTCTCTTGGGTAACGATTTTTGTGACTCAATGGAATAGTGATTCCAGAGAAATAACTTAGTTTTTTCAATATTTTCTACATAAAATAATCGACAAATATGAAAATAAGTAGTTAGAAAGGATTTTAGAAATAAAACAAATGTAAATAGGGTTATTTTTCAAGTTAAAACGCTTACCTCGTCGAAATTTTGGCGTGATCCAGCGGAAGCACAATAAACACACCTTGCCTCACTACGAGTCATGAACGAAATGGCAGAGCCTAATGAAGGTCATAATAACGGCGGACGCGATCGTACGATGCCGAGAACATACGTCAACCGGATATTCAGTATCAGTGGAAGTGGAGGCTTCTCCAATGCCTACACCAGCTTCTTTGGGCATTGGTTTTTCGACTTGATTAATTACTTACTTCATCTGGCAGATCGTAACTCGAGCAATCTTTATTTTTTAGTTGGTTTCTAATGAGTAGAATGGAGTTTATAGTTTGTTCTGAAATTCTATTTCTGAGTTTGCTCTTTACAACATTCATGGTGCTAAAAAGTCTTTCTATTTCTGCATTTGAGTGCGGAAGTGACAGTATTGTGATAGCTAAATCACATAAATCCTTAAATCAATTTATTCCTATAGCATTTTTGTATGCAGATACTTTTGCCCAAAAACTAACAGGATCACCGTTTAAAGGAGACCAATCCACAAAGTGAATGGTCTGCCATTGCTGTAAGGTTTTATCATTTTTTTCTTGACATGCCTACTTCCTTCGCAAGGACTGTTACGGAAGTGTCTTTTGTTTGTTTTAAAGTTTCTTCTTCGCTCAAGAGTGTAATTTTTTGTAGGGCTTCATAGGAGAGGTTTGGTATCAAAATCAGTCAAGTCCAATTTACCCAATTTGTCATTATAGTGCATAAACTAATTTTTATTATTCTCAATATTTTTGACAACTCAGCTCAAGGCGGGTGATTCAAACGAGTCTTTTAAAACTAAGCTAAACAAATATCTACCTTAGTCTCAAACAAAAAATACACGGTGTATGTGTTGTTGATATGTTTCTTTTCGTTTGTGTTCTTTGTGAAACAGGTCCCATACCTGTGTTATTGGAAGTAACAGTATTTTCAGTACTTTGTATTTCTTCATCTATTTGTTGCAAACCCTGAAAAAATAATGTAAAATAAATATTATGCACGTTATTTTTGATGTTTCAGACTCCTACAACATTGGAAGGGTGGAAAGTAATTCAGAACGGATTTGAGAGGAGATGAAATTTTCCGAATTGCTGTGGTGCTATAGATGGAAAGCACGTAGATATTATGGCGCCTCAACATTGCGGCTCACTGTACTTTAATTTTAAAAAGAAAAATAGCATCGTGCTTTTTGCATTAGTTGATCATGACTACAATTTTACGTACATAAATGTTGGTTGCAACGGTTCAGCATCAGATGGAGGCATATTTCGAAGCAGTGCTCTCTATAACTAGCTGTTGCCCGCGGCTTCGCTCGCGCGTAAAGTATTATAGAAACGTCTTGCCGGAAACATTGATTGAATCATAACAAAACTTAATACTTTTCTTCAGTCATTGACGTTTCGCGAAAATATTGTTTTTGAAACTTTTTTATGATAAACTCTTTGTTATGTGTTCTTTCTTTAAAAATTATCATAGTGTGCGAGCGTTCCAGAATCAGTGAGTCAGTGAGTGACGTGGGCTTTTATAATAGAGATGTGCGAGCGTTCCAGAATCAGTGAGTCAGTGAGTGACGTGGGCTTTTATAATAGAGATGCTCTAGAAGAAAATGTATTACCTGACAATGGATTCATAATAGGAGAGGATGCTTTTCCTTTAAAATCATATTTACTAAAGCCCTATTCACGTTTGCCAAGGAACTTAACTTATGCTTAAAAAATATTTAATCATCGCCTCTCCAGAGCACGGCGAATAGTTGTAAGTACGTTCGGGATTTTAAGAAGTAAATTTTTTACGAAACCATGATAGCATGTTCTGTTGAAGTGGCGGAACGGTTGATTCGAACTACGTGTGCACTACATAATTGGCTAAGAAATGTTGAAGCAACATATATGCCTCCAGGTACATATGATGAAGGGGACAACAGAGGCACGAGGGAATTTACATTATTCTGTTATTTCGCAAACCGGGGAAGACGTAAGAAATACTTATAAGGAATATTTTGTCACACAAGGGAGGGTAGCATGGCAAGATATTATGATTACTTAAAATATATACTGTTCCGTTCCTTCACCTTACTAAACTGAGACACACGGTGATACAGGTACAGGTAATTATTTAAACACAATATCACTGCACAAAACAAATTACGTTACACGCATATGCAACAGAAGTTTTGTATAAATAATTAATTTTAAATAAATTCCTTCCTTCCTTGAATACTTGATAAATAAATATTCAACGTGTTGCCATTAACATTTTTTTTTTTTTTTTTTTGTTAGCCCGTGCTGCTGCTGGGCAAAGGCCTCCCCCATACTCTTCCATCCTTCCCTGTCGGAAGCGTGCTGTGGCCAATCGGCGAGAAAATTGTCCAGATCTTCTCGCCAACGCTTTCTTGGTCTGCCTCTAGGTCGTCTTCCATCCTCAGGGATCCATTGAGTGGTGATCTTCGTCCACTTATCCGGGTGCATTCTGCAGATGTGACCCGCCCAATCCCACTTCAGCCTTGCAGATTTATTGCCCACATCGACTATACCAGTCTTGGACCGGATGGTGGTGTTGCGTATCCGGTCACTTAGCCGTATGTTCAGCAGGCTACGCTCCATGTTCCTCTGACATACTTTTAGCCTGGACTTTTGAGACTCGGTCAAGGACCAAGTCTGGGCGCCGTAGGTTAGGATAGGCAGGATACACATGTCGACTAACTTCCGCTTCAGTGTAAGAGGAAGGTTTCCCTTCATGAGCGTCTTCATGGACCAGTAGCTCTTCCAGGCGTTTTCGATCCGTCGATCGATCTCTTTGTCTTGCCTGTTGTCGAAGGATACTAGCTGGCCCAAGTAGATGTATTCGTCGACATAGTGTATCTCTTGCCCATCTACCTCGACCCTACGTTTCGCGCCATTGGTCATGACTTTTGTCTTTGACCGATTCATCATAAGTCCGACCGCAAGGCTAGCGGTACTCAGTTCTTGGAGCATTTGTTGCAGCTGGTCTGCCGTAGGTGCGAATAGGACAACATCATCTGCAAAGCGAAGGTTAGTTAGTGTTTTGTTGCCGACTTGTAAACCTTTCTGCATCCAGGAGTCTGCCAGTTCCTTGAACACTTGCTCGAGCGTGCTGGTAAAAAGTTTAGGAGAGAGCGGATCACCCTGTTTGACTCCTTTAGTAATTTGGAATGTGGTGCCTGATGAGTCCAGTTTAATGTTCGCGGTGCTATTGCTATATATTACTTTTAAAATGTCTATGTAAGTGTCTTCTAGTTCTTGGTCTTTCAAGGCTGTAAATATTGCTTTATGTTTTATACTGTCAAAGGCTTTGGTGTAGTCAACGAAGGCTAAATATAGTGGTTTTTGAAACTCGATATGTTTTTCTATAACCTGATTAAGAGACTGTAGATGATCCGTCGTGGAGAAGCTTGGGCGAAATCCGGCTTGTTCTGGAGGTTGATGGGAATCCAACTTTGCATCGATACGATTGTGAAGTACTTTTATGAAGGCTTTGTAGATATGCGAGACTAAACTAATGGGCCTATAGTTATTAATATCGGATTTGTCTCCTTTTTTATGAAGGAGTATTATATTAGAGTGGCACATCATGGCTGGGACCTTGCCAGTCTTTAAAATACAATTGAAAAGATTTGTTAGATGTGGAAGTAGCGTATTAGAACCAAGTTTTAAGGCTTCAGTTGTAATCCCGTCTTCTCCAGGGCTCTTGCCATAGTGCATTGTTTTAAGGACTTTGTGGACTTCATAGCCTGTTATCGGTGGAATTTCATCTGAACAGTGGTATGTAACTTTATCAGTAGTATGTGTATTATCAGAGTATAAGGAACTATAGAATTTGGTACATATTGCTATGATTTTTTCCCTACTGTGCTGTTTGGTGCCAGTTTCGTCTTGGAGACTATTAATCCAAGGTTTGCTTTTTGAAATTCCTTCTTTAGCAACTCTCAACGATCTATGTTTTTCTAATGCAACTTTAACCATTAACATTTATAAATTAAAAAAAAAATCTTTTACTTTCTGAATAAATATAACCGTCTGTACCTGTGTATTGTGAAAAAATATTAGTAATAATCTATATATATATAAATCAATTGCTGTTCGTGAGTCTCGCTAAAACTCGAGAACGGCTGAACCGATTTAGCTGATTTTGATCTTGAAATGTTCGTGGAGGTCCAGGGAAGGTTTAAAACATAAATAATAAGTAATAAAAAAAAACTGTTCCTAAACTCGGGAATTACCTTAATTAATAATTACTTTTGACAGAACGAAGTCTGTCCGGGCAGCTAGTAAAATATAATTATAAACAAGTTACTTACTAATTCCTGTGGTTTTCTTTTCACATCCGCAACTTTGACCATTACTTCTTGTAGCATGTAAAACCATTTCAATGAAGGTTTATATATTTCTGTGGCTCCAGCGCTTGATTTTTGAGCTCGATTTTTAACTTTTCTAAATTGTAAGTAGATCGAAGACTTCGTATTTTATTTTTTATTTCATTTTTTCCGAAACCGTCAATGCCCATCTCTTTCTCGATTGCTTCTAAAGCGTTCTCTCTTGATTGTTTATTTTTGTAGTTTGACGATTCCATATTCCACAGACAATCGTAGGTTTTGTACAGAAGTACGAAACGACAAGTCGTTTCGTCATTCCACTTATCTAATTTACTCATTATTGGTCACATTAAAACAAAAACTAAACAATTATAGAAGAAACAATTCACGTAATAGAAAAACAATTAAATTAAACCGCTTCCTTATCGGTCTGTAGCGTCTGAACCTGCTCAAGTGACATGCGCGAGTGACCCGCGCGCGTCGCAGAGCACGCGGATTGATGTTCAACTTATACTATTGTACTGGTCAACTTTCCTATCACGCCTGTAGCCTAAATATAACTTTCCTTCTTCTCTCTATTTCTTATTTAGTTCCCTTTGCCACTTTTTTGAATTTTTATTAACTTTATTTTGTCTCTTCCTCTGATTTTGTGGTTCGCCGTGAAATATTTTTTCAGGTGGTAATAAGATGTCTTGTAGTATGGTTATCTTAGGCGTTGGTTTTGGTTTGCTGGTACTAGGGGTTGATTCTTCTAAAAGAACCATGTTATTCTGCCTGTTCGAAACCATTCCGTTTTCCGTTGTAGGCTCAACTACACTAAAATCACCTATCATCTCAATATTTTCCATTTTAATAATATTACTGTAATCATAATTCGTAACCACTTGCATGCTATTTTCTGGCTGCTGGGTTAAAAGTTGTCTGTTAGTATCTTCGGTCTGTGTACTGCTTTGCAGAGGAACTATGGTAAAAGTAGGTATATGGTTACTAGGTTTCATGTATTTAATATTTGCTAATTTACACAGCTGCTCGATTTCAGTATCATCCTCACTATCCGACGACGCGTTGAATGCACGGCTCATGTTTTCTCCGTAGTTGAACCTGTAAACACCGCGAATATGAAAAAAGTTGCAATAGAACACCGCGAATGAGAAAGTGTGACTTTAAAGGTAGTTTACTAATAGAATACCACCAAATTTGTTACATTTTGTGTTCAATTACTATTAACTAATATATTTAATATCACATATAGCACTTTTACTTCCTAATAATTCGAAAAGTCTAGTAAAAACATTAAAATGATGCTTACCCAAACCACCGCCGCAAAGAATGTATGGCGACTGATGCACATTCGCGGTATTTATGCCAAACTAGCCAATCATCGGCATTCGCGGTGATACAAATTTTGAATTCAAGCCTGTGATTGGCGAGTCACCTTGAATGCGATTGGTGCAATCAACGCGTGATTTTTTTCTCTATCCAATGACATTCAAACCCGAATAACGGAAAAAATGCATGTTCGCGGTGTTGTAATATAAGCGACGAATTGCTATTACTCTTTGTAGTATTTCCCAGTTCAATATAGCCATTTTCATGTTCTCAGCAATATTCACACCCGAATGATTCTCTCCTTGGAAAGGCATGACTTCTAAACAGTAGGACTTCGGATTGAAGGATTTATCTAGCCCATGTGCAGTAAAGCTAATAAAATCATTCAAATGGGATGATGCATTACTCGTCCAGATGTCGCTTGTCAATGTGATGTATGTTAATTCATTCAAAACAGACTTTATTTTTAACTTCACTTGGTCATACATTTTTGGAAGCAGGTTTTCTGTTATATGTGTACGAGACACCATGTTGTACTTGGGACTAAGTTTTTTAATCAGTCTTTTAAAACCTGGTTTGTTTACCAGATTTAAGGGCTCCATGTCCACACATATGGCCTCAAGTATATATTTTGTTATTTCCATAGCCTGTGGGTCATCAGTGGTGTACATTTAATTGCATTCTAACATATCAACCAAAGTGGCTTGCGTTTTTTGTTCTGGTTCAATATTCAAACTATTTGTAGATGTGGATAGCGCCAATCCCAACTGAGGCTGTGGAGTAAGCTCTTCTGGATGACTGCGTCTAATATGTGTCCACATATTAGTCGTAGTAAAGCCCTTAGCCTGTGCATTTTTGCCGCCTCTTGAAATTTCTACTGTGCAGTACTTGCAATTGGCTTTACACACATCACTAATACTTTTATTAAAGTGCTTCCATATTTCACTACTCTCATGGCGCTTCGGCATGCTTTCTTGCCCATAAAAACACCAATCAATGTTTAAAATCACGAATAAACAACAATAGTTTGTCAATTAATCGGCAAAGGAAAATAAACATAACCTAAATAATAATAATAATAATCATTTATTTCAGGCAACTAGGCCCATAGCAATAAAATACATAAATTAAATCAATAACTTATAAACTAATACATACAAATTTAAAATATTATTATACTAAAATTATACACGATAAATAAAATTACTGCAGCGTCGGCGTCGTGTATAGCGCGGTGTCGGGTATCCGGCCACGGAATCGCCGGAAAATAACGCCTTTCGGCCAAAATTCCGGAGACGTGAATTTTGAAAGATGCTCAGTTGGCACTCTCACCACAAAGGAATTAAAGTTCACGTTGTGACGAGATTCCAACCTCACAACCCTCAAAGTCCACTTCGTCTTGATCTGTACATACTCTACAATATCTTCGGCCTTTGTAGAGTAATGCAACCTAGACACGTAGAGCGGCGTTACTGGTACAGCTGGACGCAGCAAATGGTTCGGTCCAGTCGGTGCAGTGCCGCATTTATTTTGGGTCGGCTTCTTTTTTTTCCTCTGCACCGTGATGAAGCCGTCCTTATCAACCTCCTTCGACTGTATCCTATTATCCTTATGGGTGGATATACAGCGCTTCTGCTTAACCCCTTTTTCAGTTAGTCGCTTTGACGGCACAGCAGCTGTTTTCTTGGCGACAATATCGGCGTAAGCACATGCAGGGGTCATCGTATCTACGTGTGACGTTACGTCGGCCGGTGTAGAAACGCGAGCGATGGCGGCGGCGAGCGACGCTTCGTCAGCTATATCGGCAGCGGGTGTCGAACTCGTGTCCGCCGACTCAAAACTGCCGATTGAGGCGTTTTGCGCTCCGCGACGAGTATTCACTTTTGAGGCCTCAGGTGACCTAATTACTGAACCAACGTTGCGCAAAGAAGTAATTTCGGCACGCAGCTCAGCAATCATTTTATCTGAAGCCTCCATTCTGGACTGCATAGTGGTCATCTCGGCTTTCAACGATGTTATGTCTTTCAGCAGTCTCGTTACATCGACGTGATCGAACGTGACGGGGGGCAGTTTACACAACTCCTTCACCACAAAGTCGGGCACGTCGTCTGGATCGGTTCTCTTCAACATATCAATAATGTCTTGTATACTCTTCTCGGTGCCATCTCTGCGGCGAGACGGCATCTGGTCCAGTTTTCCAAGACACTGGAACAGTAGCAGCTTTGCACTGCTCACATCTTCCTCCTTGAAATTTGATCGGCATATTTGCAGTATGCTCACCTCATCCATGTAGTCAATTGCATGGACAAGGAACGCCAACAATTCGTTCACTATAAGTTTTTTCGAACTCATAGTGTCAACGTGCAGCGGCTACGGCCGCGCAAAACGCGAATAAAATAATTCGTACTGTGTACGGTAGAGACACGTCCGTAGTCAAGCGCGCATCGCACTAAACTGTCAAAGTCCATCAAATCTAAGAAGTACCGTTTGACAGTTCTAACAAATTGAATAATAGGGTTGGGATTAAAAAAATCGACTACTATAATATCCGAACTTTAAGAGATCGATTACTATAATATCCGAATTTTAACCCTTAAATGCATAGCGATGTAGATCTGCATCGTATGTTTAAAACCTCATATCTCTTTATGTAGCGACATTGCAGGCGTTTTTTTTTTAAATTTTAATTTAGGCAATACTATTTTATCGTTTCTGAACGCAAGTAAGAACTTTGGCAATTTATTTTTTTATCTGTGACAAATTTCTTTGTTGGCGCGCAATCTGAATAACATTTCATTTCGGCGTGTGTTATGAATTACGATTATTTCAAATAAAAGTAAGAAAAACGTACAAGGAAAATTGTTTTTGGATAGAAACAAGGTAAGAGTAACACATAATATTTATATTTTTCAATATATTGATAAAGTTATGTAAGAAAAATGCATTTTTTTTTGTGATGTAGAAGTACATCAGTATGCAAAATCGGTTTACCTAAGTTTACTAAACCTAAAGTTATTATATACATATTTATCTGTATTTTTTAAGTAATTATGTTGTTATTTTTATAATTATATAATTACTATGAGGCTGCATTATTTTCACATTAATTTCATACGAGTTTACGTTTATATTTTCACAGAATGTCTCGGTCCCTGCAAAATAAGGATATCGAACAACTTTTAGCTGCTTTAGAAGACGGTAATGTTTCGGATGATGGGTTAGAGAATGAGAATGATGACGATGATCAATTCTACAAGAGCTCTAGAGAGATCATGCAAGATTTGATGGAAGAAGATGACACGTTAGGCGAACCAGAAACTACTGAACACGAAGTTGGTGTAGATAGTGACCCACCTTTAGTCGAAGATAATCCTGAGCCATCTTTTCCGGATGAAAGTCAACGTAACTCAACAAATATATTAGATAGACGTAGCCTTATTTGGAAAAAAGATTATATTACCTATGATGCCTCTAAATTAATTCACGAACCCAGCACATTCGATCCGAATATAGCCAACCTAGATACGCCATATAGATGTTTCCTCCATTATTTTACTCCTGATTTCCTTCAAAAAATTGTAGATGAAACCAATCTCTATGCTATTCAAACAAACCCAGCGAGCTCTTTTTTGATAACTGTTAGCGAACTAAAAAAATTCATTGGAATATTATTATTTATGTCTGTTCAACATTTTCCTAGTGTGCGTTCTTGTTGGCACGAAAAATTTGGCTACGAACTAATAAAGAACGCAATGCCGGTGAATCGTTTTGAGGCCATAAGAAGCATGTTGCATTTCAACGACAATGAAAAACATCTTCCGAGAGATCATCCAAACCACGATCGCCTACACAAAATCAGACCTGTAATAGACCACCTGAACGAAACTTTTTCATCTATTCCCATAGACCAACGCCTCTCAATAGACGAACAAATGTGTTCTACTAAAATAGGTCATTTCCTGAAGCAGTATTTGCCAAATAAGCCCCATAAATGGGGCTACAAGCTATTTGTTTTATGTAGTCTCATGGGATATGCCTACCGCTTTGAAGTATACTCTGGACAGGAAGAAAAAAGAAACAGACTAGCAAATGAGCCAGATTTGGGAGTCACCAATAATGTGGTCTTACGATTGGCTAGAGTGATACCAAGAATGAGGAATCATATAGTGTTCTTCGACAATTTTTACACGTCATTGCCCCTGGCATACTATTTGTCCAAACAAGGAATCCATTGTGTCGGAACTGTACAACAGAATAGATTGCCTAATTGTAGACTCCCAGACAAGAAAGACCTAATGAAGACGACGATTCCTAGGGGTACTTATGAGGAAAGAATTTCTCACCATGATGGTGTTGACTTTTCAGCTACGGTGTGGAAAGATAACAAGGTGGTTACTTTGTTGTCTACTTATATTGGTTCGCAACCCGTAGGTAATATCTGTCGGTATGATAAGCGGCTAAAGCAAAAGATTGATATCTGTTGTCCAAAAATAGTGCAAGAATATAATATGCACATGGGGGGAGTGGACTTGATGGATAGCTACTTAGGTCGCTATCGTATAAGAGTGAAAAGCCGCAAATGGTACCTCCGCCTATTCTATCATCTATTGGACCTTGCAGTGATAAATTCGTGGATTCTTATGAAGAAAAATCTTATTGCAAAAGGCATCCCAAGCAAACAACTACCAAATCTTGGTCAGTTCCGCAATGATTTGGCTGATGCTCTTTGCAATGTGGGATCTTATAATGGTAATAAAAGAGGTCGGCCTAGTAATGGCTCATTAGAGCAAAGTTTACAGTCGAAAAAACCTAGAGGGTCATCTCATCCCTTGCCGTCTATAGATGTACGAAAAGACGGCGTTGGTCACTGGCCTATATTTGCGAATAGATTGAGGTGTAAAATTCCACTATGTAAGGGTACCACACAATGGTCTTGTAGCAAATGTAAAGTTCCTTTATGTCTAAATGCAAAAAATAATTGCTTCATGAATTTTCATATTTTGTAATGTAATGAGATAATAATTACGTTTATATAATAATATTATAGTACGCAGGAAACTTGTAGAACTTAAGGACCGATTGTGCATGATGATGTAGAAGTACATCAATATGTTTTTTTGAAAATAAAAAATATATGTTCCATAATTATTTTTTTCAGTATTTTTCCCATTAACTACACCCATTTTCCGATTTATTTCAAATTTTATTGATTAAAAACAATAATTCATGCATTTAAGGGTTAAGAGATCAATTGTTATGATTAAATAAAAGTAATGTTTAGGAAATTTTTTTTATTCACTACTAGTACTAGAATCGTCTTCGTCATCATCGTCATTTAAATTAATGACTAGTTGATTGTCCATGAAATTATCGAAGTGTACGTCTCTGTCGAAGTCGTCCATTATTATATTCTTTGTTTTTTCTACTACTTTAGTCCAATATTCTTGTGTAACTTGCGCACATGCTTCCGTTTTCTTGACACTGAAGAGTGGTTTTGTGTTGTGTCTTGCTGCATAACCTGTAAAACAATTATGTAACTATTTGATGGCAGACGAAAACTATTGTTTAAATTATAAATGGTAGAAGTACTCGTGTTATTATTATAATATTATAAAGTTCGTGTTATTATTATAATAATATAAATTACCTTTAACTTGGGCCCAAATCAGTTCAATGGCATTATATTGGCAATGGTACGGAGGAAGTCGTATGACTTTGTGCCCGTGCTCGTGCATATGTCGGTTTTGGTGGTTTATGCAAATTCAGCTTTTAGTAGTGACATGTTGGCTTCCACTCCTTTTCTTTGCAGCCATGCCACCAAATCCGCTTTCTTATTGGCTGATGTAGGTGTTTTATCAATTTGCACAGAGTGGTATGGGGCATTATCCATTATAATTGTGCTGTTAGGAGGGATATTCTGTAGTAAATTTAAGAACCACTCTCGGAACCTTACCGCGTCCATTTCTTCATGATACTCTTTAGTGCTTTTGGATTGAAAAGCTAATAAGCAATTTTCCTCGAAGCCTGTAGACGCTGACCCAGCATGGCATATAATGAGGCGTCCACCTTTTCCTATCGGCACCTTCGAGCACGAAGCTTCAGAATCATCAGTCCATGTTTTCGGCACAGAATGATTAGAATTTAGCCAGGTTTCGTCCAAAAATGTTACATTATCCCAGTTTATAATTTGTTTTACTTCGCGCAGGAATGTTAGTCGCTGCATAATTATGTCACGTCGCTCCATAAGAATTTTTCGTTTGTCAACTTTTTGTATCTGAAGCCAATTCCTATTATTATCGTTCTCAACGACTCTATGCTTCCTTTGTACAGCTTTAAAGTTGCACATAACTTTGCCAATGTTGGAAATTCACCTCTTGTAAAATAACCATATGGTTTCTAATAGCATGACTATCGAATTCATCGATACCTGTCACAGGTTTATTTCTTTTCCGTTTTTTCGGCGTGTGAAGTACGTACTGTCACTCCCCGAAGGCCCATATTTTTCACTTAATATTTTGCCGACGGTGCGGCTACCAATGCCGAAAGCTTCACCGACGCGATCCCGAACTTGTGTAACTGGCAGTAGAACTCCACCATTTTGAGATTCACGCTCAAAATACTCGTGTAATTTCACCACCAATTCACGAGCCTAGCTGTTCAAAGTACGTCCTCTTTTCAACATTATTAATAAACACTTGCTTAGTTCAGAGTCCAGTATAAATATTGCCAAGGTAAACGGATAAAGAATGATCAGTCCAGAAAAGTGATAGCCAAGTCACAAATTGTAAAACACAAATGAGGTAGTAGGTAAGGTCAGTTTCCAAGATGGCGCGAGACTGCTTACGCCAAGAATATTATATAGAACACTGGATGTTGCCCTTAGAAGAAATAATTGAAGTCAAGTTTATTCACCTTTCGTATGTTTTTTATCTCGCTTACACTAAAATTGTAAGTTGCTATAGTAAAATATTCTTTCCAAAAAAGCTGAACATAAGTATATGACCAAAAGAGAGACACACACGTTTTAAATGTATTTTGAAATCCAGATACTGGCCTTAAAAGCCCTAATATTTTAAAAGTTATTTATTATTTATTCATGCTACTGTAAACTATATTTTTATTAAAACTTCTAGCATCGAGTACAAAACTTGTAACACTGTTGGGGCGGTGGTGTGTAAGTAGGTAAGTAGAACGCGGCTTTCGAAGGACCAGCGGGAATTTAACTTATTGCCGACACACAGAATTGAGCTCAGGAATGGACAGGTGAAATGATTAGGGATCTAGGACTTACTTGGGAATCCTCTTGAAGAAACACGTTGATTCGAGGACAGCTTGAGTAGACGTCGCACGTGTTCACTGTTTCCTTTTCTTATTCAATTCGTTTCTTGACTTTGCACTTCACTCACGTCTATTATATTATACTAGCTGTTTCCCGCTGCTCCGCCCGCGGTCTCAATTTTTTTTTATATTTGTGATGTAAGCTATCCTATAATATTTCAAGTTGGATCAAACTGCACACGGTGTGCAAATTTGATTAAAATCGGTTCAGTAGTTTCGGAGTTCATCCCCGAAAAACATCATGACACTGGAATTATATAATTATAATATCGATTGATGCCAAAAAGTACACGGTGCTAGTTTTTCGCATTTTAGCCCATTCGATTCCCGGTCCGCAAAGCGTATTTTCTACACTACAAACCGGAAGATTATGATCCGTCAAGACCAAAAAGGCTATTAAATGGTGCAGTACCGGTTTATTCTGTACAATTATGTTCGTGTGGTGATAGAGTTGAGGTATTTTTCATTTACATTTAAAAAATATGCTGCTCACACATCTACCAAAACATGTTGAAAACAATATTTTGAATTACAGGCATGTACAACACCATTCAAATGCTCGGTTTCACCTGATATAAAGATAAAAAAAACAATTGATACTTGTTCAATATTGACTGAAAATGTTAGCACCAATTTTGAGAAGGAAATGCACATCACACACAGTGAAAACATTATAAGTATTGTTCAGTGTTAGTTTGTACTCATGGTACTCTAGTCCACATTCTTTAAAGGTTTGGCCGTTAACATCATAGCTAGGCACCATAATCATGAGGTTTTTGTTTCACACCCTAGTAAACTCATGAGAGACATTGAGATACGAGACCTTTTGTTAATTATCATCACCAAGACAGTTGTTAATGATTATAATTATCTTTGTTAAACAGGTAGTTAATAAAAATGAACCGCCAGCGAAACGACGCCGCTTAAAGGACTTTAATGTTCAGTGTAACATAAAGACACTTCGTGAAAAATGTTTGGCAAAGAAGAAAAAAGTTCTACAACAAAAAGTGGCGCGAAATAAACAAAAATACAAGATTTGAAGTCAGTAGTAAATATTGTTCGTAAATACACATCGAATTCTGAAATAGAAAATATTTTACAAGGAAACTTCGCTGAAATTTGTAAATATTTTAAAAAGAAGACAAAAGTCACACCAAAGTACAGCGACGAGGTTAAATCTTTCGCATTGACAATGCATTTTTATTCGCCAAAGGCATATGCATATTTAAGAACGATTATATCACTACCTCATTCAACAACATTATGGCGCTCTATTTCATCTTTCAATTGCTTAGTTGGATTTTTGAATGAGGTGTTCGAAAATTTAAAATTGCAACTTCCCGAAAAAACTTATTTAAAAAATGTCGCACTAATATTTGACTCAATGAGCTTAAAACAAGATATAGCGTATGCACCAAAGCTAGGTAAGATTTTTGGCTATGTTGATCTAGGAGGTATTCCTGTTAGTGATCCGGAGCAGCTGGCGTCCGAGGCATTAGTTTTTATGATAGTATCATATACTAATTATTTTAAATGTCCAATTGGATATTTTTTACCCCAGGTAGTTTATCTGGAGATTTACTTGCACAATTAGTAAACACAGCATTAATAATGTTGAACGAAGTAGGTGTGTAGGTGTGAAATATGGAATTTCATATTCAGTTTTACATAGACGCATTAATAAATCAATCGTGGCCAAACAGCAATGACGCCGGAGGCCGAGGCTTTTATTGTAAAAAATTTAAATATTTGTGCGGATTTGGGTTATCCGCTGGATCAAAACGATTTACTATATATTGTTAAAATGTATCTTGATACATCAAACATTACTGTGAAAAGGTTTAAAAACAACTATCCAGGGCCTGATTTTGTTGAGAGTCTCCTGAAACGACACGATAGTGACAAAATATCAAAGCGGATATCTCAAAACATCAAAAGTTCGAGAGCAGAAGTCTTCTGTCTTTTGTCTAGCCTTTTCCCAAGCTATGTTGGGGTCGGCTTCCAGTCTTACCGGATTTAGCTGAAAGCCGTATTTTACATGGAGCAACTGCCTACCTGACCTCCACAACCTATTGCTAGGTAATACAGTACTCCATGGCAAGACTGGTTGTCAGAATTGTAATGACTTAACGACTGTCAAAGATCACTGTATGACAGTCGGGACCAACGGCTTAACGTGCTTTCCGAGGCACGGAGGGGTCTCGGTATGTTTTACAAATCATTCATTCATCATCATTTCAGTGTCACCTGAAATGATGAAAACCTACTTTGCAGAACTAGAAAAGTCACTTGAAGGCGTACCTCACTCTAACATAGTCAACTACGATGAAACATATTTATCAGATGATCCTGGGCGACCAAAAGTCATCGTTCGGCGCGGATGTAAGTATCCAGAAAGGGTCCGGAATTTTTCAAAAGGGTGTACGTCTTTGATGATTGCAGCAAACGCTGAAGGAGAACTATTGGTGCCTTATGTAGTGTATAAGTCAACCTACCTTTACGATACTTGGATACAAAATGGCCCAAAAGGAACCTGCTATAACAGGTCGAAATCTGGCTGGTTTGATGGAGATATCTTTAGTGATTCGATCAAAATGTCATCATTCCATATTTTGACAAAAAAAAAACGGTAAAAAACTTCTTATAGGTGACAACTTATCATCTCATCTTTCAGTGCATTTAATAGATCTGTGTAAAGAAAAGGACATACATTTTGTGTTGTTGTCACCAAACTCCACTCATTTGACCCAACCGCTAGATGTGGCTTTCTTCCGACCTATGAAACAGGCATGACGGAGTATTTTGCAAAAGTAGAAAGAAACTGATGGACGGAATTTAAGCTCCATTCCAAAAGGATGTTTTCCTCGCCTTTTGAAGCTATTGATGAATCAGCTAAATATTAACGCTACATCCAACATACTATCTGGTTTTAAAAAAACTGGTATTGTTCCTTTAAATAGTGAAGAAGTCATATCTCGCCTTCCAAATGCCGAAATAGATGAGACTGCAGAAGATGCTGTGAATGAGTCATTTGTGAAGTATTTAAAAGAAATGCGTT
Source organism: Plusia festucae (assembly GCA_950381575.1). NCBI lineage: Eukaryota > Metazoa > Arthropoda > Insecta > Lepidoptera > Noctuidae > Plusia > Plusia festucae. Next base: position 4,783,121 of record OX494457.1, read on the forward strand.
ATGGAACTTTGGATATTACTGAACCAAAGAAGAAAAAGAAATTAAATGTTGTAGCTGGTAGAAGTGTGTGTCTTGATGAATTAAATAATGAAAATAGACCCGAAGAAGATGAGCAACAAACTACAAGCAATATTGTATCAATGCAGAAAAAAAAGGATGAGGAAAAAAAAGGAAACCGCAATCTTCAAACTGTCGTGTTATTGAAAAATTGATTCCTTTATCACTAAATACACAAATACCTCTGAATCCATCAATCAGTAGTGCTAGCACTTCCACTATGAATGTGATTCTTGACATGGATATAGAATCGATGCCTATTGTTTTAGAGCAGTGTTTTTCAACCTGTGGGTCGCGACCCCCTGGGGGGTCGCGAAGCTTCTGTAGGGGGGTCGCCAGAGGTCGAGAGAACTAGGTACTTTAGTAAAAGAAAGACAATAAAGATTATTAATATTTATTTATTTATTAAGTAAGAGAAACAAAAAATAAAATCCGAAGACCCATGTTAATTAATGCGAAGGTTGTGCTTGTTTTTTATTAATTAATGTATCCCATCGTGGATCTGTATTTGCGACACATAGAATTAAATCGTTTTCCAAATTTAAGCGATTTCTTTGCTTACTCTTTATCTGGGCCATCGATGAAAATGTCAACTCGCATAAGTACGAGGTGGCAAATGGAATCAAACACTTCAAAGCCTCAGTTGTCAATTCCGGGTATTCTGTTTTTCTCCTTAACCAAAAGGTATCCAAATTCGAAGACTTGAATTCCAAGTGTAACATCCCATCGGCAGATAATTCTAGCAGTTTGTCTTTGAGATTATTTGGTAAATTAGCCTCATTTATAGCTGCATTTAAAAACGGATTTAAGATCCACCTCTGCCCAGTGTTCTCTGATATCTCTTGCACTGAGAAGTAATGACACAATTCTTCTTTCAAATTATCTAAACACTCTTTCATACCAGGTACATATGTCTTGATGTTTATTTCACATCCGACTTCTTCAGTAAAAGATTGTGTCGACGAAAATGAATCGAAGTTATTTTGATTTATGGACGACGACCACAAGTCAATTTTTTTTGTAAAGCCATGTATTTTGTCTTTTGCAGTGATGACATTTTCATTTCGCCCTTGAAGACTTTTATTCAAGATATTTAAATGCTCAAATAAGTCAGAAAGAAAAGCTAATTTCAAAAGAAATTCCGGGGCGCAAATGAATTCAGAGTATTTTGACTTGGCCTGCTGTAAATATATTAAAAGTTCAGCACGAAGTTCCATAACTCTTGCCAGTACTTTACCTTTTGTAACTAGTACCTTTAGTAACTAGGCTGCCTGGATTTGCTTTTTGGTACAGGTTTATGTAAGAGCCTTTTTATTTCAGCATCGCTTACTGCGACATCAGAAATTATCTCAATTTTCTTCAGATTATTCTCATTCTCATTGTTCCTTACAATGGTTTCAATTTGCTCCATGACATCCAGGTCGTCTTCAAAAATAACAGGCATGTTATTTACGTCGTCAGGCCTGGGGGCTTACTCTTGATTTTAATTCCAATCGATCGACATTGGAATTTTAATGTTTCGTACTCTTGAGTTCGAAGCTAGCGCCACATTGGTTTTAAATTGCGTGTCTATTTTGGGGAACTAAGTGGAATCGGGATCGGGCTTGGCGTGCGCTAAACGGCACTCTTGAGTGTATTTTGACAGCTGCAAATTGCGTCAGTATTGTGTTGGGATTGTTTGTGGATTGTGTTTTTTCCAATAACAAAAGTGTAACTTTTTAGAAATTGTTTTGCGTTTTAAGTGATTTTTAATAAGTAATAAGTGTTTAATATGGCAAGATTAGCAGTTATATACAGTATTTTACGTAATTCGCATAAAAAACAATCAAAACAAAGACGAGATGAGCGTCGGATGATGCGGTATACGGACAAAGCGTTTTCTATGAATGAAGACAAATATTTCAAGAAAACACAAATATTTCACTTAATTACAATCTAATAAAGTAAAACATTACTCTATAATACGGTAATAAAGTATATAGGTATGAATGTATGATAGTATATTTACTTACCACTTGTAGAAACTTTGTTATTAACTGAGAAACTTAACGGACAATAATTATTTCTTACTTAAAAGTTACCAAACGCGAACAATATCTTTACATTACCTAATATTCTAAACAAACTTGCGTTTCGAATTCATTTCTATCCACTTGACTTTATTTTTGAAATTGGAGTGAGAACCTTTTCGCCGGGTTTTTTTTTTCAAGTAGTGTAGGCAACGATCATAACGCATGAAGCCACACTCAATCTGTTTGTTAGTTTTGACATGAACGAGTAACGAACATGTAAACCGCAGCCATATAAATATGTCTTTGATCTGTAAAAACTTTCTCGCATTTATAGTACCTGGATGACCGAGCTTTGCTCGTTAAAATGTTATTATCTGAAGATGAATCCTAGTTAGATCGATTTTACGTCCCCGAAGCCCCTGCATACTAAATTTCATGAAAATTGTTGGAGCCGTTTCCGATATTCAGATTATACAACATGTAACAAAACCCCTGTCAGATCCAAAAAAGGCGTATTTGTGGTAGTTCATGAACCGTCTCGCATAGGCGGCTTCTTTGACTACAAACTGTAGGTAGTGAGTACGTGACCTTTGAGGAGCGGTCAGTTGTTCAGCTGTGCCTTGGATTAGTTTTTATTTGTATTTAAATATTTTGACTGGGGAAAAATTTTATCCTCCAATCCATTAAATGGCTACGTATATGTGTTCGCAGTATGATACCGAATAATACTCTCAGGGATCGGACAGGGTTTTTGTTACACGTTGTATATATATAATTATATATATACAGGGTGTCCCGTAAATAGTTGACCAATGGGTATTGGGGAATAGAGGGAATCAATATCTAATGAAATCAGCAAATTTTGTTGGCCTAGGACTTGTAGTTTTGAAGTTATGATTTTTTTTAAGAAATAAATTTAAAATCGTCGTACATTGTACGTCGTACAAAAATTTAAATTTCACAAAAATCTTTTTATATTTTTTTATCTAGCTACCTAGATAAAAAAATATTATTAAGCATACATTGGGCTTCCTAATTAAATTTCTTTATAATTGTAACCAGCTTCGTAGCTTAAAAATTACACATTTTTTATTGTTTAATTTTCATGTTGTTGATATTTTTTTTTAATATTTACATATGGCTTAAATATAATATATAATTCGTTATATAATGAAAATATAATATATATTTAAATATAAAGGCAAGTAAAACACATGTTTCATTTTTTTGAGAGAAGATCATATAATTTATTCAGCATGCGTGTCTGCTCTTGCAGCGCCTGTGCGACAGAAAGAGATGCCTCTGCCTGCAGGCGCGCAGCTTCGGCTTGCGTTCGCGCGGCTTCGGCTTGCGTTCGCACCGCCTCTGCTGCTATAACGGCAGCATCAGCAAGCTTGCCCTCTGCATCCACTCGTCTCTGCTCCAGTTCGACAACCCACGATGGATTAACTCTTTGGCCTATAAAATGATAAAATAAATAAGAACTCCTTTTGATGACAATAGTCATTTTCGAGAGAAAACATACTGTAATGAATGTTAGATTTACCAGTCCTAACAGCTGCTCTTGTGACACGGTTGCTGTTTTGGATTCTAGATCCTCGTGGTTGTCGGGTTGGGCTTTCTGCAAACAATGAAATAATATAGTGTATGTTTCACTTTTACATTTTGTAAGATTTACGAACTGATATATGTTATCATCACCCACCAAGGATTCGCCTAGAGGTTAAAGCTTGTGGGCTGTCTGCTACAATAGCATCCGTTTTACCTGAAAGATATACGAGAAAAATATTAGGATCTATAATAAATGCAGACACCAAATGAGTTGAATTATTGTGAATAAACATACAAACACTATCGGTATGCCCCCTGCTAGATGGAGACTGGAAGCTTGCTGGTGGTTGTGATTCTAGGTAAAAATAAAAATCACAAGATTAGGAAAGAAACAAACAGACGGACAGTCAAACTATTAAATAACTACGTATTAAATTTTTTACTACTGATTAAAATAACTATGAAAATATGATGTTCTACCTGATGTATTAACTACCACTTTTTGTTGGTATTCAGTGGTATTCTCAATCTCCGTACTCATAGTACTTGTACTAGGTAGAGTTTGAGATGGCTGAAATAAACAAGATTTTTTAATCATTGAGCCGCACACACCACACTAGGTAATTAATTATATTATTTATAATGTAGTATGGAATGAAGTGTTTAATTAAAAATAGTAAAATTAAAATAAAGCTTACAAATGCAGGCACCCTGTGCTCGCTATCACCATAAACAGCACCCTCGCCAATTATCGCAAGGATCTTTTGGTCACTTGCTGACAATTGGTCGAGGGTAGCTGGCCCACCACCAGTGCCAGTGGCTTCCCGTCTCCTTGCAGTGGCCCTATTTTTTGCCTTAAATTTCAAGTCTGCCCAGTACTAAGAATAAAATAAGAAAATCGAGAGAATAAAAGAAGAATAAAATTATTGTACCAACTCAAGCATGATACGTGAGCATGAGATCTGAATGTAAAACAAGAATACATACACGTTTCCACCGCTGGCCAGTTTTCGTCACACCTCCACCGTAAGCGTTTAGCCTGGTCGCGAGTTCGTTCCACTCACGATCTATGGTCTCCTTCGACCTCGCTCCCAAGCCAACGCCTTTGGCAAGATTGGAGTGCGACATGAGGTGCTGAAGCAACTCATCTATCTGATCAGCAGATACTCGATGTTCCACTGAAATTACAAGAACATGATAGAGACAGAAAACAAAACTACGCATTTCAATTCTATTCAATTTTGATGATTATGGCTCCGTCGGGGTGTCGACGAAACTACTCATTATAATTGATTGTTAACTTACTTTTATATCCAAAATCCAAGGGACTTAACAAAATCTTCGAGGAGAACCACTTCAATAATTGAAAATAACCGAAAATTGAAGTAAATAATCAAAAAGACGCACAGAATAAAAATTACCACAGATGACGCTAAAATTGCAATTATTTGTTTCCACCTATTGCTGCTCTGTCGCTAGTGGCGCTAGTGTTTAGTGGGCGATGTGCATCCATGCGACAGGCGAGCGATAGGTTTCCATAATACGGTTTCTAGTGACATTTTGCGACCGATCGCGTCGCGTTGCGGTTGCTGTTGCTACTGCTGTTGCGGTTGCTGTTTTACGTAATCATGCTGCCGATGTTTTTAAAAAGTATGTTGTGTGGCCAAGTGACAGTCAAAGAAGAAATATGATCAAGGCTAAGTAAATAGTACTTTCTATAATAGTAACTTATGTAATTTTTTTAATTTAGTTTTCCACATTTAAATGTCTCACTTATTTTAATACTAACTCAAACTATTTCTATGATCTTGCAGATTTTATCAATATGGGATTCCTGGTGTCTTAGGCTGCATAGATGGTACGCATGTATATAGCAATTATAAGGCCCTTACTTCACGAGGAGCGTTACTATAACCGAAAGGGTTATCATTCTTTAAATGTTATGATTGTAAGTATTTTACAATTTAAATACATAATTATAATAAAACATCATTATCAGTCATAATGCACTATCAAATTTCTTTTATAGATTTGCGATGCAGATATGAACATTTTATGTGTTGATCCAAGCAACCCTGGGTCTACACATGATTCAATGGTATGGAAAAACCATCTATTGAATCATCACATAGCTGAGCTCAGTAGAAATGGAGAGCAAATCTTTTATTAGGTGTGTACAAAAACCTTTTGAATTGTTTTGGTTAATCCTATATTAGTATAGTTATATATACATAGTTTCATGATCACCTTCTTGCATCATTTTAAGAACGTGCATGAAGTAATTTATTTATTTATAATAAGGAAAACCAACAGCTACACAAAATGTGAAAAAATCAATAAGGATAGAAAACATAAAGCCAATTACAGGTTTCCAGAGCAGAGTCCGGCTGGCCTATTAAAAAGATTAGTATTAGAAGTTACAAAATAACTAAAAAGTCACTGAAGTAACTATGCGAAGAAGTATCTACCAGCTTCCACGACTGTGCGAGGCTCACGCCGCCGCCGCCGTGGCGTCGGGACCTCGGTCGTGTGCTCAACTACCGCAGTCCGGCTTCCGCGGTCTTCCACTTCTAAAGTTCTGAAATATTTTTTTATTATATCTTTGATGTTTCGAATTCAGTTTTCAGTCAAACATTGTATAAAAAATAGACAAATACCGTTCTGGTAAGGGTTCCAAGTTTACCCCTTCCGACTCTGCCACTGTCCCTTCATCGCTAGCAGGCCATCTAAAAATTAAGAAAAATAATTAAGACAGTAAGTACTACCCTACCAACTCTTTACCTTACCACTAATTACTCCCCACAACTTTTTGTCACTTCTTATCTATCATAACTTGTATGGTATAAACCGTAAGTTTATTTGTTTAACAATAACCAACTTATACTAACTACTTAAAAATATTAATCAAAGCTATGCAACAAAATACAAACAGCAAAGCTAAATTACATCACAAACAATAAAATTCAATGCACTAAATCATCAGTAATCAGTACATATTTTTAAGCTGAATAAATTAGGCCACTCACATAACATAATTGGAGATTATGCTAGGGGATTGCTGCTCCTCCTCTTCTAGCAATGTCTGTTAAAATGCATTAGAATATTTAAGCAAAGAAAGATACAGATGCAAAGGAAAAGTTTTTATGTGCGATGACAAAATACCCATTTGAAAGTGAATATTAATGTGCTGTTAATATTTTACTACTTACAGAGATGGGATTTTGGCGGACTCCTGGGAGTGGTTCACCGACATCTTTTCCAAGAAGCGTGTAAAGGCGCTCTTGGTAAGGTGTTAGCTCCCACTTTTTCGCCGGTCCCCCACCTTCATGACATGAGTAATAAATTGTTCTTAGTGAGAATCCTTCTGAATTACTTTATAGAAAAAAAAAGAAAAGCATTTTTACCTGTGGCTGTTAGCTCTCCTTTCATCAACTTGATTTTCTTTATTAACTTGCTTTTATATTCATTAAAGTACTGAAAAAAAAAATTACATAAAATAAATAACATCTACTAGTGACGTTCAACTTAGAAAGTTTAACAGAATAAATTGTTTAAGATTTTGTACTTACTGTGCGCCATTGATCGGCATTTTTTTGCACACAGCCTGCCGACTGGCTATTAAGGACTGTCGCGCACTCAGTCCATAGCCTAGCCGACAGACTGCGGCCTTCCTTCGAGCGCGATAGGTGACCGCGCGCCAGGTTAGGATGCCCCTCTAAAAAGTCCATGAGGGCACAAATCTGGCCAATACTAACCATTTTCTGAAGTCAAAACAACATAAAGATAAGTCCTTGTACGACGGTTTAAGTACACAACAGAATCCATATTAATTAAGCAAGTATAAAATTGATACTTAATTACTTACACTTAAATTTAAATAATTGCCAACTTTTCCAAATGATGTGAAAATTCCGCTTTCGCGCTCGAATCTCGATATTTTTTAATGTCTCTTCAGTTAGTCTATGCCCATAGTTCAAGTTTTATTATAGACAATATATCTATTTTAACGAAAACTTTTCTCTTCTATCCATTTTTATCGTTATTTACTAGATTTTAATGAAAATTACGCACTTTATAAGAGTTATTATTATTACTATGTTATTTCATGTTACAGATACAATTATGCTGATTCTACTTAAAGCAAAACACTTTTTACAACACTTTTCAAACATAAATTTTGATGAACAAACAACAGAACAAAAAGTGACTAACAATGTTTGTATTGTTTCTTCGAATATTATATAATAGATGTAATTATAATTATTTTATATGTGCAACTTGCAAATTTAAATTAATATATTTTTTGTTTAGTCACTGCAAGCCTATAATGTGTGTTAAACATTATGATGGGCCAGATACAATTTTATTGTTATGTTGTTACAGATTCTATGCATTAAGGATACTGTGGACGATACTGCGCTGAGTGTGCCTAATTTTTTGTGTGTGTGGTATTTGGCAGCGTGTTCTGGGCTATTTTCAATAAAACAAGCGTTTGCGAAGCGAAACCCCATGCGCGATGGCGGAGCGTGGGAGGGCGCGAGTGCGGCGTGCAGTCTGTCCGTGTTGCTGTTCCTCGGCGAAGTGAACGAGACGATCGTCGGCGCGATTCGATGCGGCTCGCTAATAACGTGCGGGGGTCGGGGGGGCGGTCGGCCGCGCTCCCGCCGGTGACACGCTCAGCCATCGTTCGGAATTAGTTTTTATTATTAAAGCTTATCATCTATGTTACAAAATTATTCTTAAGTCTATTTATATTAAGTTAAAATATAATTATATAATTTATGACAGTCGTTCACATTCTCCCGCCGTGCATTTCGTGCATCTTCATTCGTGAGGACGACCACCTTCTTTACTGCTCTCTTGAGCTTTCCTGCTTTGGTCCTGACTTCGACGACTCCAACTATTCCGTCTTTGCCTGGAAACAGCGCTGTGATTGGTCCCAGATTTTCGTCGACCAGCAGGACAACGTCTCCTTCCGGAACCCGACCTCGACTGCGTGGCTCCCGCCGGTGTTGAAGCACTTTTCTTTCTTTTGGCGTCGTTGGATCCGAGAGTATTCTCGGATCCAACGACGCCAAAAGATGTCCGCCAGACGTTGACTGTGTCGCCAACTCGTTTTCAGATTAAAATCACGTTCAGTGAAGCTGCCAGGCTGTGGTACTCTGGCTGGGCCACCAAGGATAAAGTGCAGCGGCGTCAGCGATTCCGGGTCGTCGGCAGAGGTCGAAACTGGCGTGAGTGGCCGATTGTTAACAGTATATTCAGCTTCTAGTAGAAGAGTTGTAAACACCTCAGTCGGGTGTCTTTCATTGAGGGTCGCAGCCAGGGCTCGTTTCACCGACTGCCCGGTGGGATGTAACGCAAGCGTATGGTATGCGATGTGGCCTCGTTCTTCGTTGCTTGGTGGGCAGCTCTTCTGAGCTCGGCATCGGCTCCGCGCATGTTGGTCCCGTTGTCGCTAGTTATCTCGGTCGGACATCCTCGTCGAGCCATGATCGCGCTGTCCGAACTCAGGGACCCTGCTACCTCTAGATGAACTGCTCTTGTCGTCAGGCAGGTAAATAGCGCGACGTACCACTTTTCATGTCTTCGCCCCACAGTGACACTGCATGGGCCGAAAGTATCCAGACCCACGAAAGTGAATGGACGCTGATGGTGAGCTAATCTTGTACCAGGGTGATCGCCGGTCGAAGGTGAAGCTGGTTTCGCTCGCAGACGACGGCATTTAATGCAGCTCTTTACAATGCTTCGTGCAGTCGGTCTCAGGCGCAACACCCACAGGCGCGCGCGCACCTCGTTGACAACAGTCTCTGTACCGGCGGAGTGGTGGTTTTGCTTGTGCACCCAGGTAATGTACAATCGTGTGTAGGCGTTACCTCCATCTAAGATCGGTGGGCTGCGTCGCTCTTCGGGAAGCTGTGTGGCCGAGTCTATTCGTGACCTTAACCTCATGATGCCCTCATCGTCTAATGTTACGCTGAGCGCTCGCAGTTGACTCTCTATGTATTGGTAATTCTTTGCGCAGCAGTTGCAGGTCATCACTGAAGCTCTCTGCTTAGGTAGCTCTCCACCAAAGTTTCTCGACTGTCTGTAGATGGTGGCTTTCAAGGGGCACGTAGCTCGATGCCGTTGCAAGCGATGGCGGCCGCGCGCACGGTTTCGCCACTGGTCGTCGTGATGTCATCTGCTTCCATAGGTTATCTCCGTCGACTCGATGCGTTCGTTTCGTGGTGCTCGCAGTGATGGTGGCTCGCCCAGCGCGGCACCGTTCGATGAACTGCAGCACTCTGCCCGTCTCTCTGACCAGGCGCAACCAGGAAGAGAACCTCGTGACATTGGGCAGCGCATCGATGAGATGTGGTGAACCGCGTGTGGTTAAGGCCACACGCTCCTCCCCGGTGGGCGGGGACTGCGTTAGTTCTGGCTCCGGCGGCCAGGACGATTCTGGTTGGTAGAGGAATTCTGGCCCGCGGAACCAGCGGTGTTCGCGGCAAAAGCCGCTCGGCGTGCCGCGAGTGGCATCATCGGCGACGTTGAGTGCTGTGGGCACCCATCGCCACTCGCTGACCTTGGTCTCGTCTTCTACCTCCGCCACCCGGTGGGCGACAAAGGGTTTGTAGCTGCGTGGCCCGGCTCTCAGCCAGGCGAGCACAGTGCGCGAGTCTGTCCAAAAGACCCGGCTACATTAATTGCTAACATTCTTTTGTATGCTTTTTCAGGGAAAGGCTCCGAGTGGGATAATCGAGTAGATGTCTTTTTAAAACATTGTATTTGATTGCTTTCGTTATCACCTAAACTATACTTATATTCCAACAATCCGTAATTATCTGGCGAAACCCCAATTTCTTTAACTTTATTCCACATAACTTTATCGTTACTTAAATTTTTAGTCCAATTTTTTTTTACTTATATTTGTTTTAAAATCAAAAATCATGTTTTGATTGACCTTAATAACATTATAAGGATTCCCATTGACCTTTGCCCATCGCACCAGTGCATACCATTCATCTGGTATATATACCTCCCTACCTCTAGCAGTCTTTTCTATTAAAGCATGAACCAAATCGCCTTCATTTTGTGTATGTCCCTTTTCCATAAAATGGTGGCTTATCTTCAAGTTGAATTTTTTGGCAGCTATTAAATACATATAGTAAACAATACGGTTACGATTTTGCCCCCCACAGTTGTCTGACCACAACTTAACTTCTTTGATACCCTTAAATGCTAATTTATTTAGAAAATCATATAAACAGCTAGCGACTTCATTAGCCCCTCTCTTAGCCGTTTGCTCATCCCACATATAACAAAATGCTTCTTTTGATGCCATATCGTAAATAGTAAAATTATAGACATTGAGTTTCCGCCTATAATAATAGACACTTATATTACCACTAGGTGAGCTCAAAACTTTTTGGAAATCAAATACAATACAAGCTATTTTATCATTAGAGACAGCTAATAGTTTATATTCTAATTTTAACTTACGAGAAATTTCTTTTCTATTTGATGCTTAGAAAATTTTTCTTTCAATTCATCTGCAGGGCTAGATGTGTTTTTGTACTGATGACAGAGGTCACATTGGTCTTTTTTCGGTAAATAAAAGCCTATCTTCATATTAGTATTAACAATATCTCTATACTGTCTCACTGTCTGTGCTCTTGAATTATAATTATTATCGTTACACCACTCAATATACAGGTTAAACATTTTTGAAAAAGATAAAGAAGGATCTAAGTATTTTTTACTCGTACGTTTTCTAACGTAGTGTGAATCGACAGGGGTGAAAGAATTAACGTGATCTAAGACACTCTGTTTCATCTCATTAGAAATGATATAGTTATGATTTTTATGCCGACCTCTGTCATCAGTGATGCCAGTAAAGTCAGTGTTCTCTTGATTTTTTCGTATGGCAGTATAATCAAAATCTTTACTAATATCAAAAGTGTTCAAGAACATTGTTTTACAAACTTTGTGTAAAGTGATGCCATCATCAGAATTGATGGGAAAGTGATAATGTAAAGTGTGTGATCGACGACTAGTTTCGCTTTCAATGTTAGTAGCAGTCTTTTTATTTTTTTGTATCACATATTTGGCGATGATTTCCCATTGCTTCACGTGATGGCCAGTATTCCAAAACTTATCAAACAGGTCAATACGAACCTCTTGGCTTAATTTATTATAGCATTTCATACGACAATTGACACAACTGGCTTTGATTCTTCTAGCTGTTTTGGTTTTTCCTTTTGCCGTGATATACTCTTATCCTTTGTTACATAAACGTTTTCTCTTTCTGACTATCCACTCATCTTCACGTTTAAGCCTTTTGAGACCCACATCATTCCGTTTTTTAGATCTACGTTTATTTGTCTTTCGAGTTGATACAGCACAGTAGTCACTATCATTAAACGTTGCAGGCGAGGAAATTGAATTACAGGGAGTAGATATTGCTGATATCGAATCTTAGTGATAACTAATATCGTTATCCATACGCGAATCGAGAAGACTTGCCGGGGCGGACGTACCGACTTCAGGTGTAAGTGTTCTATCTTCGGTATCCTTACAAGAATTTGGCACCAAAGTGTCATCTAAACTTTGTGGAGATTCCGAAAAATCCGGTGACGGTACGGGGGTATCATCTTCAAAGCTATCAGAAGAGTCATAAGTGATAACCGAAAATAAAGGCGGGATACTTGGTGGAGTAAACGGTAATGGAGAAGGTGTTTGGATAGCAGTCAATACCTTGGGTGAATTACCTAATATTAAGTTCAGTACCAGGAACTCCCAAGTCATTTAAATTTATATCTTGTAGTACCATGTCATTATTATCTGTATCTCGGCTTGCAGAACTGGATATAGAATAATTATTATGCTCCTGATTAGGCTCATCAAAAATGACGTGATTATACAAAGCCACGAAATCCGGATTATTTATTTCAGCAGGTAATGGCGACGATTCTATAACAAAAGGTATAATTTATTATTAAAATTATGTAATTATGTAAAAAATAACAAAAATTAATCAAGGTAGCATCAATAAATTAATTAATATACGTATTGCACATAATTATTTACAACCTAAATGTCGCTAACTAAAGCCTTTCAAACGAACAACTATGTACACGAACGCACTTAAGTACGCTAACTATATATGTGTTAGCGTATTGTTGCACGGAATTTGAGCTGTAGTGTATGATATACATCTCCATTATACTCGAATGTGCCTAAGGCACTGATTAAATTCACAAATGGAGAGAAATTTATTGGCATCATTTTTACAATATCTCTCTCTTCTATATCCATCCTCGGTCTGTAAAAGAGTCCAAATTCGCCAGTCTCTAATGTATTTAAGTTAGACGGCTTCCCACATAATAAATTGTACTCAAACTGTGCCAGTGCAACGCGGTAAAATGCGTATGGACTGCACTCAGGTATGCAGTCTTCACGGCGACCATACAACTCGTAAATCTTTACGAATGTCCACTGAGTCAGGAATCCCACTGCGCGCGTAGTCACCGGAACTACTGCTGCTGCTGTTTGCACAGAAAATTTTGCTGCCTCAGCAGCTGCTATCGCATCCCCGAATCCAAAGAACAACTTCTTATCAATAAAATCTCTTATCTCTTGTTCGCTCTGCTTGAATTTCGGGTGCGTCTGACGGAATTTATCCTGTCTCGCCTGATCCCTTTTTCGCGTGGAAGGGGGTTTCGGCTTGAAAGGTTTCTTCTGATGTTGTGAAAAAGGCGGTGGCGGCTCTGTTTCGTCGGCCGGCTCACGCCATTCTCGTTGAGGTGGAGGGCGGCTATTGCCGCGGCGTTGGTAATTACTCATAATAGGGATGTCTTTCTTTTCTGCGATACCAGAAAATTGTATAATAAAATTAAAAAATTCAAATTACAAACGTGAAATAAAAAATAATTCAGGCAAACGGCAAATAAGATACAAATACAGTAACACAAATAAAATAATATATTGCAAAGTATTAAAAAAAAACTTATTAATAAACACAATATCCTTGTCCAACTAAACATGTAAAAAAATATTAAATTGTCCTACCAAATACCTTAAAGTACCAACACTGTAATAAACATCTGCATCGCACATTGTATTTTTTTTTTATTAATGTTATTACATACAATCAAATATCCCTATTCTTCCATTATACAATATTCTGTATTATTTTTCTTGATAAAACTCTTTGACTCAAACTAACATAACATTATTCCATTTACTACATGCCTTTTTCATAATCCGTATTTATTTCATCTTTTCAATACATAGGAACAACAACAACATAGGTACACAGTTCTTATCGATATCATTGGTCCGGCCGGACTTTCATCAATTATTATATTTATACATTTCATTTATAAGTCGACATTTATTATTCGTATTCATAAGGGCCATTATAATTTAAGACTCTTCTGGCCTCCAACAATTTTCACAGAGAAATCTCGTTTACACCATGATCAAATTGAAGGAATGGCATCCTTTTATTCTCCTTTAATCTTGTGTACCTATTTAAAACAACTCATTATTTCATTCAATAACACAACATTTAGACTAACATACAAAACGAATATTTCACAGTACATACGAATCCATCGCTTTTGGGTGATCAGTCCAAATTGCTGTCGAAAACTTATTTACCGAATATTCCCTTCTACTTCTTACATTTCATACAATCCTTAACCAACATACTAAATTTCTCAATCCAATCCATATTCTACATCTCATTACAAAGGTAACTAATTGCATAAAATGACAAAAAGATATTTAATACCTTGCATAGCTCACCTTTCGTTATTCTACATACTAAAATCTCACAATCGTTAATTTTTATATCATTCAAAATAGTATTGTATTATAAGACAATGTTCACACATTAATGCTGATGCAGTTATTCGCAGGTGGCAAGAATTCCGAAGAATACATTCTCCAGATATTGCGTCATGGGTTTCAAGTTTTAAAACAAAGTATCGTTTGATGCACTACTGGAATGATACCTAATTATATTGATATATTATCGATACTTTAAAAACAAAGTAAGGACTTATTTAGATTACGTACTTTAAAAAAAAGTAAAATGTGGCTTTGCCTTATATTAACTTTTTGTAAATATCTAGGAAATAGCATACATTAGCCAATTGTGTATTAAAGTTAACATTTTAAAATCAAAACAGAATTAATATAATCACATAAAACATAATTTCAAAATTTAATTTAATAATAATTAAGAAGTACTGAACTTCATAAAATTACAAGGCAGAGTCGCGCCCCACATGTAGTGTTGCTAACATATCGCATTTCGCTCTAGCACATTTGACACCTAATGTGAGTGCAACATCTTTGGAATGCGTTGTTATATGGTAATCTATAATTTTGGAACAATATCTGTTTTTTTTTTAACAAAACTTACGTGACGTTTTTAGCGTATCCGTTTGACAACACAATATAAGGTATGCATTATAAATGACACATCAAATAAAATATTGAAATATTAAATATTTAAAAATATAAGTATGCACCATGTTTTGTATCTTAACCAACACGCACTTTATATAAGAAAATTATACTTTAACCTTACATAAAAATACTATCTTTATCATTTTAATAATAATAAGATATTTATGAAACTAAACCACACAAAAAAAATTGTCCTCGCCATACGGAAGAAAAAAAAAATTTTTCGTCACCTCATATTTCATTGTTTTATTTAGCACACACCATGTCACCGTGATATTTCCATGGCTCCGTCCTCGGCCTTTAATAGACCGAAACCCACGGCTCCTGGCAGCATCCTCCTCGGGAAACTCTTTCTTCAGGGTCACGCAGTTCAAATAATTGACGTAGTGTAACTTTCTCAATGATCGTAACCACTCGATCCAAATTTTTCAACGATCGTAACTACTCGATCCAAATTTTTCAACGATCATAACTGCTCGATCTTGAATACAATAATTAAAAAAAAAAAAAACCACATGCTCAGTACTGCCAAAGGCAGCACTGGCAGGGTCGCCATGCAATGATGGGCTTGGTGGTGTGTAATAAAAGATGTTTATACTTGCAACTATGATCGTATAATGAGCCCAGTATAAGGGACACCTTACAATATATATTAGACTACAGGCCCACGTCCAAAATGGATGGGTCATATGAACCACCAGGTGACGTATATAGTACGATAGAAGACCATGCAATAATAAGATTCAGCACTATGCCGTCACTTGTAAGGTGTCCAACGAGTGCTGGTGAAAATTCAAAAGTGCAGGTAGGAGTGAGTACATTTTGGTCATTTATTTTTGTACGGCAATTTTACCATCGTTAGATCTATGAAAAATAATAAGAAAGCGCGCAGTGCCGTAAAAAATGTTGAGCCACAAAGCTGGGATTTCTTTTTGATTTTCTGAAATTTTCCAGGGTACATTTGGTCATTTTATTCTGTACGGCATCAGTTTCATGCTGTTTCAATACAGCTTTCAATCCATTATTCGGCAACACCGTAAAAAAAAACGTGCGACAAGGGGAACAATCAAGGGTTGCAATCCCATGTTTTTCCGTGCTCCGGGGGGTGATTTGAAAAAGTACGGCTTTGGTTCCAAAACATTATCTAGCACTCAAAAGTACTGTTAAAAATAATGCCGTCAAAAAATTATTGTTCATTTGAATGTATATTAACATTTATCTTAATTTCATGATATAATTGATTAATATAAATATTATAAAGCTGTAAAATCATTTGACTCTGTATGGCAACTTTTTTTTTACCACGATATTGTAAAATACAATTGTTATATAGTATTGCCGTCCAAAAGAAACCGTTCTAAAAAAAATATAGAGAAATACAAAAACTGCAATTTTTCGAATTATTGCAAAAGTTTAAATATTCATAGATTAATAAAATATAGCAATTTTCTACATTTTTCCCTCGTTTTAAATAGTATTAAGATAAATAAATTAGGAAAAAATTATGCCGTACATTTTAATGCAGACCATATCTTTTAGGCTGAAGAAAATGACGCTACCATTTTAAGGGTGTAGTACTTTATTGTTATCTGATACTGTACGGTATTAACATATTTTTGAAGAGAACAATTGATAATCTGATAAAATCATTATGACTTCTAACTGAAGTAAAAGGGTGTGTATATAATATTCAAGAATTGTAACTATAAATCCCAGTATCGACAGTTTTGTATACTTTTTTGTTTAATATATATAGTTGTCTTTTTGAAAGCTTCATTACAGCTTTTCAGTGTATAAATCCTATCGAATATGATACACCTTGCTTCGTTGACAGTTTTTCTTGCTTTTACGTTGTATAAAACGCATACATATTCTTGCAGAACATTGAAAGTTTGTTCCATGAGTAATGGATCTGGATCCGGTTAGCAATCGGATCACCTGGCAAATCACAAATAAAACAAACACGTTCTTGCTCATTTTCTTGAACATTTCTTTCACTTTCACTAATTTTTTCATTCTCCTCGAGGTCTGACATGATCGGAGTGCTCGCAACACATAAACTACAGCTTTGAATATCCGCATCGACTCCGAAACGTTCGTCAAAACTACTCTCACAACTATAGAAAGAACAGGTGCCATACTATGAGCTTATTAAGCAAGGTTGTTGCCGCTGTGGAAGCGAGACGCTGCTACGTGCATTGTATAGCGCTGTCTCGCTTCCACAGCGGCAACAACCTTGCTTAATAAGCTCATGGTATAGGCACAGTACACTCATACTTTAGTTATTATTCTATGACTCATACTAATCGAACTATGTGTGAGCGAGCGCAAACGAACACCTTACTCGGGTCCAAGCCGAGTACATCCGAATAAAATACGTTACTACAAATGCTATTACTTATTTAAATCAATCCTCGTTAGGGACCCCACATATTGGTGACCCCGACGTGATCTATATAGACTGAACGGTGTGCGCGAGTGTGTAAAGACAGTTCGAATAGAAATTAACACGATAGTTACCGCGTACGCGCCGACCATTTTGATTTCTATTCGCAAGTCATTTTGGCCGTGACTTTGAACTCAGCGGGAAGGTCAACGACCGTAACAATGCAAGAGGATACTGCGTTGTCGACTGGATTATACAGAGTTGGTGTGAAGATTCCTGAGTTTTGGCCAGATCGCCCCGACGTTTGGTTTGCACAGCTGGAAGCGCAATTTATCCTGGCAAATACGACTGCGGATTCGACAAAATTTTACCACGTCATCGCACATTTGGGTAACCAGTATGCCGCAGAGGTATTGGACATTATTAAATCACCACCTAAAGAGGATAAATATTCCACCCTGAAGACAGAGCTTATCAAACGACTGTCGGATTCCCAAGTAAAAAAAGTACAACAACTTTTGATGCACGAGGAGATGGGAGATCGAAAACCATCCCAATTCCTGCGTCACCTACAAGGATTAGCGGGAACAACTGTGCCGGAGGAATTCATGCGTACCCTGTGGTCAAGTCGTCTTCCTCAACATATCCAGACTGTGATCGCCACGCAGACCGACAACCTCGTGAAGATTGCTGAGACAGCTGATAGGGTTCACGAGATCGCACCAACGTCACCTCAAGTTGCTGCTATTGCTGGCACCAGTAGTCGCTCAACAGATACCTGCAACTTAACCATCATGCAAGAGATGATGAAGAACATGGCTACCCTCACGTCTCAGGTGGCAGCTTTAACAGCTGAAGTTAGATCCAGACCTAAAGAACGATCATATTCACGGGACAGGAGTTCTTCAAAATATCGTTCACCTGCCAGACACCGCTCACCGTCCAGAAATGGTATATGTTGGTACCACCGAAGGTTCAAGGAAAAATCTTACAAGTGTACAAAACCATGCAACTTCGATGCGGGAAACTCGCAGGGCAGTCGTCAGTAGCGGCCAACGACTGTCCGCAATCACCTGGCCGTTTGTTTGTCACCGACCGCAAGACGAAGGTTCAATTCCTCGTCGACACCGGGTCGGATCTCTGCGTGTTTCCACGCGCGGCGGCTAGAATTAAACGCTGTAAGTCAGAGTTCAACCTGTATGCTGCAAATGGGACAGAAATACCCACATATGGTTTTGCTCATTTATCATTGGACTTTGGCCTCCGTCGTGAATACTCATGGCGATTCGTCGTTGCTGACGTGACAAAAGCGATTATAGGGGTAGATTTTCTCTCGCACTATAACCTAATCGTCGATTGCAGACGTCATCTCTTGATAGATAACACCACATCATTAGTCACTGACGCGTATCCTGTAAAGCCTAATGAAAGCATATCTTCTATCAAGACAAGCAGCTGTGAAGGTAATAATAAATACCTATTTATTTTAAAACAATATCCTAGTCTCACTAGACCATCTGGTACACCTAACACACAATGTACACACAACACAGTACATTATATTAAAACTACACCTGGTCCACCGATCTCAAGTCGACCACGACGGTTACCACCTGATAAGTTGCAGATTGCCAAGCGTGAATTCGATGAAATGATCAAGAATGGTACGGCACGTCCGTCCGACAGCCCATGGTCATCACCGCTGCACCTGGCACCGAAGAAAGATAGCGGATGGCGGCCTTGCGGGGACTATCGAGCACTGAACTCACGGACCGTTCCAGATAAGTACCCAATCAAACACATCCACGACTTCAACATGAACTTGTCTGGTTGCACAGTGTTTACAAAAATTGATCTAGTCAAAGCATTCAACCAAATTAAAATTTATCCACCCGATATTTGCAAAACAGCAATAGTAACTCCCTTTGGCCTGTATGAGTTCCCGATGATGACGTTTGGCTTAAGAAACGCAGGTCAAACGTTCCAAAGATTTATTGATGAAGTCACTAGAGGGTTGGATTTTTGTTATGCGTACGTCGACGACATTTTGCTATATTCTCGTAGTCTAGAAGAGCATGAACAGCATTTACATAAACTTTTCAGAAGGCTGGAACAGTATGGCGTACTGCTCAACACATCGAAGTGTGTCTTCGCAGCTTCGGAAGTCACCTTCCTCGGATACCGCGTCTCTGGCGAAGGAATTCGACCGCTAGACGAGAAGGTAGATGCTATCAGGAAATTCCCGGAACCCAAAACAGGAAAAGAGCTAAGGAGATTCCTCGGTATGTACAATTTTTATCACCGATTTATACCACAATGTGCTGAGCTGCAAGCGCCATTGAATGAGGTTATAAAAGGGCTTACGAAAGGATCTCAGAGGATAGAATTAAATGAGGAACAACGTCGTGCTCTTGAGAACTGTAAAACAGCGCTGAGCGAGGCAGCATTACTAACTCACCCTGATTGCAACGGTAAGCTTGCCTTAGTCACAGACGCATCAAGTACAGCGATTGGCGGCGTATTGCAACAATGGAAACATAATTCATGGCAACCATTGGCATTCTTCTCCCGTAAGCTCACACCTGCTCAAATTAAATATAGCCCATACGACAGAGAATTATTAGCAATTTACAAATCTATACAATATTTTCGTCACATGCTAGAAGCCAGAGTATTTACAATTTATACTGATCACAGACCGCTAACACATGCCTTTGAATCAAGCAGACAAAATAATTGTTCACCAAGGCAATTTCGATACCTCGATTATATAGCTCAGTTTTCTACGGATGTACGTCACATTACAGGAAAGGACAACGTGGTTGCTGACACGCTATCGAGGATAGATGAGGTCATCGCATCAATAAACTTCGAGACGTTGGCTAGAGAGCAAGAGAACGACGAGGAGTTAAGGCAACTAGTGACCGAGGGATGTTCACTAAATCTTAAAAAGATCCGCCTACCAGGTAAAAATTATCATGTTTTATGTGACACGAGTACTCCTTCACCTAGACCCTTTGTCGTGAAGTCTATGAGGCGACAAGCGTTCGAAGCTATACACAGTCTCAGTCACCCAGGTGCTAATGCAACTATCAAACTGTTGACTCAGAAATTCGTTTGGCCTGGAATCAGAAAAGACTGCCGTGATTGGTGTCGAGCCTGTCTGGCCTGCCAACGCGCAAAAATATCGCGACATGTCTCATCACCGCTGAGCTCATATTCCTTACCTGCCGCTAGATTCATGCATATCCATATTGACCTCATCGGACCGTTGCCTTCATCAAATGGATATAAATATTGTCTTACAGCCATCGATAGATTCTCGCGGTGGCCTGAGGCAATACCAATAACTGACATAACAGCTGAAACAACAGCAAAAGCCTTATTATCGGGATGGATATCTCGATTTGGTTGTCCGGTAAGCATTACGACAGATCGTGGCAGACAGTTTGAGTCCACCCTGTTTAAATCACTCGCCGAACTAACCGGATCGCAACATAAGATGACTACTGCTTATCATCCCGCCGCAAACGGTATAATAGAACGTTTTCATCGCCAACTAAAAGCTGCAATAATGTGTCACGCTAATCAATACTGGACCGAATCATTACCGTTCGTGTTACTAGGTATACGTAGCGCCTGGAAGCAAGACCTACAATCCTCAGCTGCTGAACTACTGTATGGAGAACCTCTACGACTGCCAGGTCAGTTCTTCGACACTACAAGCTCAGATACGCACGATGTTACCGATTTTATCTCGAGGTTACGTTCATTCGCTGCAAATATAAAACCTAGCCAAGCATCACGACACACACAGAAACGCATATTCGTATTCAAGGATCTAAAAACATCAGATCAAGTATTTTTACGCCAGGATGCCCTGCGCTCATCATTACAACCAGCATACACAGGTCCATATAAAGTAATAAAAAGAAGTGACAAGACATTCAAAATATTAGTTAAAAACAAAGAAGTAACTGTATCTATCGATCGTTTAAAACCAGCTTATATACTCGATACGGATCAAGGCCCTGGAAATAATAGTAATGAACAGGTAAAACAACTAACCACACGTTCAGGTCGTAAAGTTCGGTTCACAGATTTCTATCGCCCGTAGCAACGGTCTCAGCGGAGGAGTGATGTGGGAACACCTACACCGCTGCCTACACCGCGCGACAGCGAGCTTGAATAACGGGGCTCACTCGCCACCACCGCAGCCCTAGCGAGGTGCGCCGGCGACGGACGCCCGCGCCTCCCACCAGTCGACAACTAGCCGCGACGGCGAATGCACGCTCGTTTTTACTGCGCTCGCTATCCACGCAATTTGCTTAATCACCTCGTAATTATCTTCATTTTCTGTCTTTCATCTTCCTTTACTCTGAACTATAATATAACTCTAATCTTTGCTTATATAAACTCATTAGCTACCGCGTGTGATATAAATGTGGAACCTAACTGGAATAAACTGTAAATACTATTGACAAAGTTCGTTATTACTTATTTAAATCAATCCTCGTTAGGGACCCCACATGTCTATGATTTTGTTTTTTTCTTAATTATTCAAAAACCAAGTAAAGTCAAAGGCAACAACTAGTCATGCAGCACAACTAGGCATTGCAGTAAAGGATATAGGGAAATAATTTCCCACCATTGAAACAAAACATATCCTAACCAAACATAGGGAAATATATTCCCACCAGAAAAAAACAATAATATATATACTATGTTTTTTTATATTTAATTTATCATACATAAAAACTATTTCTAAATGTAAACTTAATCCATTTTCACATCTTTGATAAGTCTTACACAGCGCCGCGTTTGTTTAAGGGTTAACTCATGATCATACAAAACAAGATTTCTATGTATATTAAAAAACCGGCCAAGTGCGAGTCGGACTCGCGCACGAAGGGTTCCGTCCGTACCATTATTTATAAAAAATCACTTTTGTATGGAACCCCCTTAAATATTTATTTTAGTCCCGTTTTACCCTTTGGGTACGGAACCCTAAAAAATGCTTTTTAAGCTTATATGCAGTTAGGTACAAATAAAATAAGACAGTTGAAAGAAAAAACGTTTATTCAAAACAGATATTAATCTGATTAATTTGTTATAAATTATAACAGTTTCGGACCTTGTCAACCTCTTCATTTTTTTTGTTGCGAAATGCATCCCAACCTTCACGTATTTCATGCAAATTGCTTTAATTAGAAGTGGAAAATGGCAATCCAGAAAGTTCGGCAATTTGACAAAATAATCTGACGGACAAGCAATTCTTCAGACATTTTTGCAAAATATTGTGAAAAATATTTTTCTCGCTAAAACTTTTGTTTCGGCGGAATATTTTTTCACATATTTCGCAAATTGTTACGACATCTTTGCTGGGATAGTGTAAGCCCTCTTATCTTTTTTGTAAGCTTGTGTACTTTTCTTCAGAAATTAATGCAGACAAACATTCTTGGCATTTTAAATCTTTTTCGAGTTTGTGGACAACAAAACCACCTATATAGATCACGATTTGTTTCGAAAACTCAGTCCGTCTTATTACAAAACGCGGTCTAAATATAGTTCTGGGTTTAAGCTAGGTATTAACTATGGACTAAATAAAACGTTATTACAAAACGAGATTTATCACTTGTTCTGGTATTATCTATGGTACTAAAGTTAAACCGGCTAGACCCCTAGTTTAACTATAGGAATAACTTCGGTAGCAACTTCATTTGACAATTTTGACATTAGCGTTGATTTCTAGTGTCAGCTAAGGCCCTTCTCCCATTAAGATACGCTCAGGCGATTCAAGTATCCTGCAAATCTCGGAGACTAGTCGCCGCCAAGTATCTCACATACATTTGAATGCAGGCTAGCACACTACGCTACTGGTATCCTACGGCCCTTCTCCCATTAAGATACGCACAGGCGATTCAAGTATCCTGCAAATCTCGGAGACTAGTCGCCGCCAAGTATCTCACATACATTTGAATGCAGGCTAGCACACTACGCTACTGGTATCCTACGCGACCGCGACTAGTATCGCGCGACTCGTCGTGTTGGTCGCTTGTGCGTCGCGTCTCTTGCGCGTCTTGACAAGATGGCGGCGGAGCAAGAAATAAATATTAAGTTTGTACAAGAAGTTGAAAAACATGCTTGTTTATATAACTATAAATTACCAGAATACATGCGGAAAAATATAATAGATAGGACTTGGGCAGTAATTGGGGGTAAATTTCAAATAACAGGTTTGTTTTGTTTATACGTACCTACATAGTTTATTTATCAATTTTACATTGTATTTTGTAGACAGTATTGGTATTGCCAAGGCAATGAACCTTGCTCAGATATAAAGTAGTTTGCTAGATAATTTCGTTTATTGTGTGGTGACATAGTTGCAGTTATTTCTATATTATGAGGTTGTATAGTCGTAGTAACGGGAATAGTGACCGATCTGTTTTTTATTACCTCCCTTAGACTATATAGAATACCTTCACATTGTCGAACAAAGTTGTGTAAAATACACACTGCTTTTATTATATTTGATACTTTTTCTATTGTATGACATCTTATAGCCGTACTTAATACTTGAAATTTCTCAGTCATCATCCCAAAAGCACATTCAATTGTATTCCTCCCTCGGCTTATTCTGTAGTTAAACACTCTTCTCAAGTCATTTAAGGTTCTTTGGGATATGGTCTCATAAAGTAAGACAGAAGGGGAAATGCCTCATCCCCAATAAAATAGTATGGAAATTCATAGTTAGATGGGTCATTAGGTAGTTTGGACGGTAAAGGAATATTAAGACGTCCATGTTCTATCCAACGTTTGATTTTGGAAGCACTGAAGATTTCACCGTCGCTGTTCCTACCAGCATAGCCAGTTTCGACAACAGTAAATAATCCATCGGCATTACAACATGCCATCAATACTATCGAATGGTAGGATTTGTAATTAAAATTACTTGATCCCGAATTAGGTAATTTTCTATTCTGATGTGTTTACCATCACATGCCCCTAAACAGTAGGGTAAATTCCAGAGGCGATCAAAACGAGCAGCAATGTCTTTCCAATGTTGCACTTTTGGTAATGGCATATAGTCTCCATTTAATATCTCCCATATTATAACTGTAGTTTCAGCTATGACCTTGCAGACTGTATTATCTCCTCTTGCAAAATACAATCCTAGGCTTACAAATGTACAACCTGACCCCAAATATCTGAAAAACAATTAATATTTAGGATATTTTCAGGATCAGAAGCTAAAGAAAAGTGGAAAAATCTACGTAGTGTTTTTGTTCGCCATTTGAAACCGCCTAAAAGTGGAGCAGGTACTGCGCAAAAAAAACCATACTACTTAGCTGACTATATGCAATTTACTATACCATTCATAAAAACAGCAGGAAAACCTACAGGAAATTTGAAAGAGACAATAGAAGATAATGCCACATTGCAACCACAGTCACCTGATCCTGAACTATGCGAACCCAGTTCATAGAAAGTACAAGCACTCAATCAATCTCACAACAGCAATCGATTCTTCCTTCTACAAGTACTCAAACAATCTCGCAACAGCATTCATCTCTTCCTCCTACAAGCACTCATTCAATCTCGCAACAGCATTCATCTCTTCCTCCTACAAGCACTCATTCAATCTCGCAACAGCAATTACCACTTTGATAGTGGTAATAAAAGAAAACGTAAGAAGCTTGAAGTAACTCAAGCCGAGCAAGATATTTCAGCTTATTTTAAATTGAAACGATCTAAAATCATAGAAAACTGTGATAGTACTGAAAATTCAAACAAAATGTTTTTACTGAGTTTACTATCGGATGTGAACAAAATGAATGATAATCAAAGAAGACTGTTTAAGAGGAGAGTGCTTGAAGTGATAGACGATATTATTGACCAAAGTAATGAAAATATTAATAGTCCCATCACACTTTTATCTACTCCTTCGCCGATGAGTGCTGACAGGGCAATGATTACGCCAATTACCATAAACGAAAATCTGAATGTACAATCAGATACTGCCACTCTTTATTATGAATCAATACCTATGTTTTTATCACACGAAGATGAAGAATAAGTACCTAATATAAAATTTAATAAACATTTAATTACTTATGTAATAATGGAGTATAATTTACCTTAGGGTTATCAGAATCCTTTCTTCCGCACTAACACATTCTCTAAATATAGTATTTCGTTGATGTATAGCAGGCTTTAATAATGTAACAAGATGCAGGTAGGTCTCTTTAGACATTCGGTAGAAAGATAAAAATTTATTATCATCATGTTGTAGTTCTTGTGCGGCTACAAAAACTCTACAATTTATGTTTCTTTCAATATATGGATGAATCCAGTATTTTCTGCTCTTGCGTTGACGTCTTCTGTTTCTATAAAACAGAAAAACTGCAAGTGCTTCTTCGTCACTGGAATCGCTCGACATAACGTCCATCCACAACGAGTTTGCACAAATAATGAAATTAGTAATTTTTCAGTAGCATAGTATGCGAGCGTCGGGTAGCGAACAAGTATCCAACTAGTATTCTACTCGAGTATCGTATCCTACAAGTATTGTAATGGGAGAAGGGCCTAAGGATTCATTTTATTTAAATAAACAGGTTAGAAATGGATTTTAACACGATGGATGTGATTGATCTGATTGATTTGGGGGATTTGGACGCACTGGAGACTTTAGAGACCGCTCGGCGATCTGTGAGGCGTCGCCAGCGTATTAATCCTTTCGAATTAAGTGACGACGATTTTAAATATAAATATCGGTTCACAAAACGTTTCGGAAAGATAATTGTGGATATGTTACGAGAGGATTTGACCCACGACCGTCGAGGATGCCCACTAAGTCCTGAAACCCTGAAGTGGTATGCGCATTACGCAATTGGGCTCGACATGAAGTAAATGCTATTTGAATGCTACAATGTTTCTTCCAAGTCCAGGTGTTATTCTGTATGTGAATATTTGTGAAACCACAAACAAAACAAATAAATTAAAATGTTAACTTTTAATAATAGATTCAAGACGATACAGCAGATTTGCATGGTGTGTCACAACCAATCATCAGCAAAATTTGCAAAAAGGTCGCAGAGAGTTTGGCACGGATGTCTCAGAGCTTTATAAAAATGCCGTCGACTATTTTAGAACAAAAGGCAGATATGAGAAAATTTCGGTCTATAGCTAGCTTTTCTACAGTTATTGGCAGTATAGACTGCACTCATGTAAGGGTAAAAAAAAACAAATGGTGACGGGGTTCAACTCTATATTAATAGAAAAGGATTTTCTTCAATAAATGTACAGGTAATTTAACTACAAATATTTTGATATACCTAAGTGTAGATTGCTCAACGGCAAAATTTACATAGATCAAGTGAAATCGGTAGTGCAGAATGTTACTATACAGTTCTTATATTTTATTTTCTCCTTGGTAGAAAAGGTACTTAACTACTTGAGGCACTAAATATTTCATAATAATTATAGAAATTATTAATAAAAAATGTTATGCACTGTTTTCATCTCGGTGCTTGTCACAGCTGCAATTGACAGTTGTTTGCCTCTTACTACAAAAACTGTAGCATAAATTATGTATGAATTAATAGCTACTTTCAATTTTATCCTAAATAGACACAGAAAAAAGTGACTACCGGAAGGCAGTTTACCAAAATTACGTTTTAAAATTAAAACTAATAAGTTATTACTTTTCAGGTGGTTTGTGATGCTGACCTCAAAATAATGGACATCGTCACAAGGTGGCGTGGCAGTGTACATGATGCCAGAATATTTCGAGTAAGTCGATTGAAGCAAAGATTTGGGGCTGGCGAGTTCTCGGGTATATTACTGGGTGATAGTGGTTACCTCTGCACACCATATTTATTTACACCACTGCTGAACCCAACAACACCACAAGAAAAGTATTATAATAGAAGCCATATTCGTACCCGGAACACAGTAGAAAGATGTTTCGGATTGTTAAAACAACGGTTCCGTTGCCTATTAAGAGGTATGTTTGGGGATATTGAAACTGCAAAAAAAACAATTGTTGCATGTGCTGTTCTTCATAATATTGCCATTGACATGAAGGAAGATCTGTTTCCAGGCGAAAGAGATCCCACTGAACAATCTTCGTCTGAACCCGTAACACAAAGGGCTTTTATACCCAGTTCTATTGGGGGAAATATTAGGAGAAGGAATTTTATAGAAACTCATTTTTGCCAATCATATTTTTAATATACATTTATATTTTAACTATCATTATTGGTGTTTATCTTTTTTTCTAATAAATCTATTTCTAGCTCCAATTTTTTAATTTACAATTTTGATATTCTGATAAAGTAGATGTGCTGTGCTTTCATTATTTGCAATTGTGTTTGTTTTAACTCCTCGTTGCTGTCTATTATTTTTTGGCGCATATTGTCATTTCTGTAAGAGTATTAAAATAATGTTAGCAATTTGTAACTGACACATGCATGTGTTTCTCATAAATTATAAAATTGAGAGTAAATGAAGATGTAAATGATATATTGTATCTTTAAAAGACAAACCGAAGACATATACATAAAGATATATATTGTAATCATATAGTTATAGTTCATACCTATTTTGACTGTTGTAGAGGATTGGGTACCTAATCTGATTTAGATCTTTAAATATACTATTTCTTTTTAAGGATGGACGATGACGATACTTTCTGCATTGAAGTAGTAAACTACGACACTGATGAAAGTGAGACCCGTAGGCAAATTATAGATGTCAATTATTTTTTACGTCAACTGCAAATGAAAGCAAGGCATAATGAGTTGTTTTACTGCAAATACGGGTATTTTAAAATCATAGGTGAAAGAAGAAATGGTCTTATGTCTAAATTCAAGCTCCAATGCAATATGTGCTAACAAATCGTAACAATCGATTCGGAAAATGTCAGCGATATTACAGAGAAAAAATATTTGAACCCTAACATAGCGGCTACGACAAGTATCGTGGCTACAGGAATTGGTCATTCCCAGTTTGAAGAATTGTTCTCTGCAATGAACATCCCTGTATTCTCAGCACATACATATGCGCAGTTACAAAATGATGTTTACGAAAACTGGGAAATTACCGCAGCTGATACCATGCAAGCGGCTGTTGATGAGGAAAAGGAAATAGCCATTTCTGAAGGTCACAACAGAAACGGATATCCAGTCATTGACGTATATGCAGACGGAGCATGGATTGCACGGTCATATGGCACCAATATTAACTATTTCTGGATTTACTAATTATTGACTCTTTCTGGTGTGCTGCGGCTATTATTGGTAGAAGGACTGGGAAAGTCGTATTTATAGGTGTCAAGAACAAATAGTGTTTGGTATGCAGCCGTGCTGAAAACAGAAAAATCAGCCCGCCAGATCACAGGTGCTTTAAAAACTTCGCAGGGTCTTCCAGCTCTATGGAAGCAGAAATCATTGCAGAAGGTTTTAGAACATCTATAACAATGTACGGAGTTATATTTAAAAGATTGATAGCAGACGGTGACTCATCCACATATGCTAAGATTTCAAAGTCTAATCCGTACAAGAATCAAAACTTAACGGTTGAAAAAATAGAGTGCCGCAATCACATTCTCCGTAATTTTTGTAAAAAGTTGCGAACTTTGACTAAAGATACCAAATTTTTGCTCGCACGTAGAAAAAGTTTGACAAACCAAAAAATTATGTCAATGAGGAAAAATATTGTTAAATCTATTAAGTATCACCATCATTCAAATGGTTCTCAAAATGATGCCGTCGTCTTACTTCATAAGGATGTCACTAATTCAATCGAACATGCCTACGGTCACCATAGAATGTGCTACGACTACAACTGTGGTAAAGAAAGAATTTTTAATAATGGTACTAGGTGTATTCAAAATTACTACCTTTTTATTTCGACTCAGAGCAATCGTATCGACAGTGGCTGGAAAGTCAAGAAGCTTAATTGAAAACGTAGACACCAACACAGTCGAACGATTTAATAATGTCATCGCAAAATTTGTGGGAGGGAAAAGGATTAATTTCACTCAAAGGCGAGGCTATCAGGCTAGGTGCTCAGCAGCAGTAGTCTCTTTTAATAAAAAAATTGCTATATCTGCAGTCCAAAAAAATATTCTAGGAAACAGTCCTAAAGGCAAAGTTGTCGATATTGAAAAAAGAAGAGAACTTAAGCGTAGTGTAAGTAAGTAGTGTAAGTCTAATGTTGAACACCCTATTAAAAAGCTGCGAAGACAACCAATAAATAAGAACGTACAGCATGATTACGGTGAAACCAGTGCTGCACCAGACTTGCTTGATACAGAATTGGAGCAAGCCAAAACAATTTTTTTAGAAAATTTGAACAATGTCACGGCTGATAGAGAACACATCGAGAGGTCGACAATACTTCAAAGAGATTCAAGCGAATGGCTAGAAATAAGAAAAAAAATTATAACTGCTTTAAATTTTGGCCCCATCTGCAAACGCAAACCAACAAGAGACACGTCAGCTTTAGTTAAAAATTTACTTTATAAAAAAAATTAAGCAATGTGGTTTCAATAGCTCACGGCATTGAAAATGAAAAACAGGCACTCCAACAAATTGAACAACAAGAAAATATTAAAATTGATCCATGTGGACTTTTTATAGACAAAAAATATTCTTTTATTGGAGCTACACCTGACGGGTTGGTTGGACTTGATAAAGTTGTTGAAGTGAAGTGTTCGCTAATTGCTGCAAAGGAAGGTTAGCAGAAAGCACTAGAAAATAATACAATTCAGATTATACGATACAATAAAAAATCTAAAACATTTTCTATAAATAAAAATTGTAACTGGTTTTACCAAATACAGGGGCAGTTGCATGTGACGGGACGTGATGTGTGCATATTTGGTTTATGGGTTTCACAAACTGAACCAGTCCATATTAAATATATTACAAGAGATGACCAGTTCTGGAGTGAAAAAATGGAACCAAAACTAACTCAATTTTATTTGAAGAGCCTTCTTATTGAGTTAGTTGATCCAAGGCATGTACGTGGATTGCCTATTAGGAACATATATTTAGGGGAAAAAGAAAATATAGCGCCTCTAACCGCTTCAGCACCGGACTCGCATTTAGAAGACAGTGACTACAGTGAAATTGTAAATTTAATTCCATTTGACGAATTTTAAATATAAAACAAAGTAACTTTAGTATCGATTATTAGTACGGGTGTTTATATTTTATAATAATTGTATACCTACCTACTCGTTGTATTTTTAAGAAAATATTGTTTAAAGGTTCTTCGAACAAAAGTAATCTTTGTTAAATTAATAAATAATAATTTCATTTTTTTTGTTGTTTCAACTCATTTTAATTATTCATACTGTATCAAATTATTTATATATTTTTATAAACTTTCTCACAATTTTTTTTAGTCATATGCGTTAATCGATATTTTCAAGGCACATGCCAATATCATTGCATTGTGCACTTTCCATATTTAAAACAAAACAAAATGACACTAGCTAATATAATAAGCTATTCAATTCCTTACAGTAAAACTAATTTTTTTAATCGATAGAATGTATCGTAAAAATAATTCTTTCCTGCCATCCTGATAATAATAATTAACGCACCTATCAACAAACATTTCACGAAAATGTAATCCAAGTATTGCAACAATCGAACACGGTTTACCTACCGCATTTATGCTACACTGTGGCACATCCCGAACCCTGCGGCGAAACGCCCCACCCCGCAACCCTGCGAGCATACGCTCGTTGCGCAGCGCCGCCGCGCCGGCCGCCCGCGCCCCTGTTCGCGATTCGTGTTTTAATACCTACAGGCCGTACTGCAAGAGCGCCTTAATAATTTGTTATGTGGCAAAAACATAGTTTATGACGAGAACGACCCATTCAAAAAATTAGCACATAATTACTATATACGCCATAAAATTAAAAATAAATAAATATTTTCTTATATAACGGCCTATATACGTCCCACTGCTGGGCACAGGCCTCTTCCAATACAGAGAAGGGATGAGCATTGATCACCACGCTTGCTCACTGCGGGTTGGCGATTTCAGATTCCAATACTTTGAAATCCAGGTTTCCTCTATATTTTCTTAAATTATTTTTTTTATTTTACAAAATTTTTCATCTAATAGATGAAAAATTTTATACATTCTCCTTACTTTAAAAATCACAGAATAGATCTACCTTTAATACTACTCTTTACTTTACTCGCCAGCGAAGCCGCGGGCAACAGCTAGTCTATAATAAAATACCTAGAGAACAACCCTCTTCAAGAAACGGCTAAAACAAATACTAACTGATTAATGTTATTATAATGTATAAGATTTTTTAAATGACTCTCTTTGATTTATTTAATGATTACAAATCCTACATCAATTCAGTGTCATTTATTATTATATTCGATGTTATTATTTAGATTTGACATATATTACCTATTTGATTTATTAATTACTTACCTTGATTTATTATTATTTAATTATGAATGTAATTTGTTGATTATTGACTGGCTAAGTGTAAGCCGTATGGTTTGACCGATAATAAAGGTTAAGCCGCGCTCGCCGCGGTTGGTCCGTGGATGGGTGACCATTTGTAAACATATTGAGACCCCTCCGTGCCTCAGAAAGCCCGTTAAGCCGTTGGTCCCGACTGTCATACAGTGATCTTTGATAGTCGTTAAGTCATTACAATTCTGACAACCAGTCTTACTATGGGATACTGTATTACCTAGCAATAGGTTGTGGAGGTCAGATAGGCAGTCGCTCTATGTAAAATATGGTATTCAGCTAAATCCGGTAAGACTGGAAGCCGACCCCAACATAGCTTGGGAAAAGGCTAGGCAGAAGGATTTGTTGATTATTGAGATTCATGTATTTATTATTATCAATTCATGGAGATTACTCATTTGTACACCTCTCTAGGTAAAACATTCTGCACCAAAAATTGTATAAGATCAATGTAACACACATGTTTAATGCAAATAAAAATTACTTTGAGTTTGACTTTGAGAGAGAAAATAAAAATTATCGCAGGAGTATTTTATTACCATGAAAAATAAAATACCATTACGATTGAAACCTGTATCTAAAAATACTCGTTTAAACATTTTGAAGACTGCACTTGACCAACCAAGCATAAGTGGTTTGCAAATGCAAAGGAAGTCGCGGAGACCATCATTTTACAAAAACGATTCAGAAATACTTAAGGATTTAATGAGTGATTCAGACTAATTACTTGGAAGGGCTCTTCTTCTCTAATTATTTATAGACATCCATTGAATTCTTCAGTTTGGAAGTCGGACCCTTACTGTAATGTGACACATTACTTACAGTAAGGGTCTGACTTCCAAACTGAAAAATTCAATGGATGTCTAATACTTACAATTCTCATGTGCAATTAAAAGGCTGATTAGAAAGTAAAAGGTCATGGCCCATAATCCGACCCGGTTCAAAAATGTTTTTGTACAAAAACGAAAATGGTGGTAAATAATGCAGGCATAACCCACTTTTCATTATATGTAAAAAGAAAAAAATAATTCGTTGGAGAAATCTTGCAGCAGACCAATAAAAATTGGATAATAATTACCTGCACCAGCGGTTTCGCCTGTCTGTAAATTATTTTATCCATGGAAACAGATTCAGCAACCGTTCTCCTAAGACCGATTCGCCGTTGGACTGTTCGTCGACAGAATGATTAATTTATTTCCGTTTCCCCAGCAGGGTCTTTCACCTATGGACATTTCGCCGACAGAACCTTTCATATGCGTCACTTTCGACGACAGCCCTTTCCAGCTACTAAGTATTTCACCGACACGACGATAAACCTATAACTCTTTTAACTACAGACATTTCCATCTAGTAAAAATAAAACAATAAAATTATCGTAAACCGCACTTGTACCTATGTAAGGCAGTTACATCATTTTCCTTTATTTACTATCTATTACACCTGGAATGATCTATATAAATATTGCGCTACAACTCATTTATTTTGCATACAAGGAACACATTAAAAAGTTGCCAGTGATAATAAAGTAAGCGCTTGCACTTACCGAGTAATTTTAGACAAATTAAATAAATGCGGGTAGTTTCATATCATCAATAACATTTTTCTTTACTTGTTTCTGGGTGTAGTGCGTCTTCGTCTTATCTAAATTAACTATTTAATTAATTAACAATGAGTGACTGTGAACTTGTGAAGTCTAAACGTGGTAAAGACATTTTATTCCATGAAGGTTACTGCTATCATCTAAATAATAGGCGTGATACGAAGTTTTACTGGCGATGTTCGCGAAAAGATTCGGCTCGGTGTGACGTGTCTGTAACAACTCTGTTTACGGCAGATAACACTCATATTGTGATGTCACAAAATCATAAACATGCACATTTGCCAGATCCTGAAAAACGGCTAGAATTCAGACTAAAGGAAGATTTAAAAGAAAAGGCCAACAGCTCGATGGATACACCTGCACAAATCATTCAGCGGTGCATTCAAGCTGTACCCAGTACTTCTTCTCCTCATATGCCTAATAAAGATGCGATGAGGAAGATGATACAACGAGAACGGAATAAAAATTTACCAAATATTCCAAAAGATATCCGGCAAGTTAAGATTCCCGAAGAATATAGTATGATTAATGGTGAACAATTTCTTATGGGTCATTTTATTGAACATGATGAATGTGTTATCGTTTTTTGCACGAGAGAAAATTTAAAATTGCTGAGTGAGGCAAATTTTTGGCTCATGGATGGTACATTTGACAGCTGCCCTCTCCCATTTTGTCAAATTTATACGATACATGCCATAGTCGGAGCACCGGCAGGGACAAACAAAATAGCTCCCCTAGCATATGGTTTGCTCTCGCATAAATCAGAAAGATGTTACACGATTTTCCTAGAAATTCTAAAATGTCAAGCTTCAAATAAGATGAAAGTGCAACTGAACCCTGAAATCATCTTAACTGATTTTGAACTTGCGGCAATGAATGCCATCAAAAATGTTTTCCCGCGCTGTTTAAATAAACTTTGTTTTTTTCATTTACAACAAAGTATATATCGGCACATTCAATCAGCTGGTCTCGCATCCCGCTATAACAATGATCCAGTGTTTGCTCATAACATGCGACACATCGGTGCACTGGCGTTTTTAGAGCCAACAGAAATCAGTGATGCATTCAATATAATAAAAACCGACATAATTCCCGAGGAAGCAAACAACGCAATTATTAAGTGGTTCGATGAATATTATGTGAATGGATCAACAATAATCACAAAAACTGTTAGCTGTAAAATGACAGTGAAACAACGTCAACCTCGTTTCCCACCTCGCATGTGGTCAGTAAATGACAGTCTTATAAAACATGTGCCGTTAACGCAAAATGCCCTTGAATCTTGGCACAACCGCTGGAACTCATTATTGAGTCGCCGAAAATGGAATATATTTTTAACTATTAATGAATTCAAAAAGGAACAACATCACACGGAAGGCATTATTGAGAAAATCAAATCCTCGGAGCCAATGCTTAAGCGTAAGCGCAGTGAAACAGGGTATAAAGAAAGAATCGAGCGGCATTTATCTGATAAAAATGGGATGGACATGAAAACCTATTTAAGTGGCTGGGCACATATTTGTCATTTAATCAAATAAGAAAAAGCTCAAGAGAAGAAGAATGAGAAAAAATATTATGAAGAAGAACAATAACATGATCAGATTTTGATTCAGTAAAATAAAAAATATGCTATTTTGTAGTTTGTTTTATTGTTATGTTTTGTTATATTATGTTTTGTTTATTTATATAAAGGGCTCAAAACTGATTCATGTTATATAACACGGCTGCTGCATCCTTTTTCTTGGCTCAACTTTGGCGTGACACGTGTCCGCGTGTCTAGATTCTGTAGGACAAATAGCCGGCCCTAATCTTTTACGGCCGAACCCAATAACATACCTATCACCAGCTTTGACATACTGGAGATAGCAAAACAAATGAAACAATATGAAAATTATATAGGTTTTCTGTTGTTTCATTTGTTTTTCTACTTCCAGTATGTGATGGATAGGTTCGGCCGATAGTAAAGATACAGTAAGCTGTAGATAGATATGTGCATTATTTGTAATATTGCTTGTCTTAAGATTGACGGCGAATTCTCCGTCGTAGATGGAAATGTCTGTAGTTAAAAGAGTTATAGGTTTATCGTCGTGTCGGTGAAATACTTAGTAGCTGGAAAGGGCTGTCGTCGAAAGTGACGCATATGAAAGGTTCTGTCGGCGAAATGTCCATAGGTGAAAGACCCTGCTGGGGAAACGGAAATAAATTAATCATTCTGTCGACGAACAGTCCAACGGCGAATCGGTCTTAGGAGAACGGTTGCTGAATCATGGAAACATGTCACTTGGATAAAAAGTATACTATATCCGACTCCAAATCTAATATATCTCTACACGGCAATTTAATCAAAATCGGTTCAGTGGTTTAGACTTGAAAATGAAACAAACTTATTTTGCCATTGTTTTGTTAAATAAAAATATCATCACACATAAAGCAAACTCGATCGGTCAGGTAATAACACACGTATATTGCTGTCTCTGTCTTACCCGAGTTGATAACCAGCTTTCACAGACCACTTAGAGATGCTACGCATCAGACAGGGCACTCCCATAGATGAAAAATTGCTTTGACGAACCTCAACTATAGAAAATGACAGATGTTTTTTTTTAATTTTCACCTATAATGAGTTTGGATTCAGGGCTTTTAGACTGTGTTCTTATTTCAGATTTGGCTTCCAGTCTTTTCAGCTATGCAATTCATTTTAAAATATATTCAATGCTAATTAATTGTCCAACTACTGTTGGATTATTTTGGGTAAGGTACACTAGAAAAATTAAACAAATGTTTTTTTAAAAGAAGCTTTTATTATGTCTTACATAAATTTAGAATAACGCTAAACATCGAAATCCGTACAAACACTTGGATAATATTATACATCAATACGAGGACGATCTCGAGTCTTTTACACAGAAAGAAACCTTGATACGCTTCTGGTACTGGCGACCTACGCGATTTCTCACTGATTAAACTGATATCACTGTACTGCATGTTTACAAGGCACTATTCCTTTGAAAACTTTTATTTTGACGTCTTCCTTCGCTTTTTATCACAAAAAACAACACTGCACCTTTTGCAAATACATTGCAAATCATTATTTCAATATCTGAAGCTGGTTAATTACGGAAATTAATTAATATAAAACTTCACACGACAAACTTCGAAGCTGTAAATAATAATGATGGCGGACATATTTTTACAAGTTGACAACTTGACCAATAACGGGCCAATCAGGAACAAGAACTGACGAGAAGAACTGTCAGCTTCTATAGTTGAGCCGTAGACAATACCATATACGTATGGCGAGGAATTGTTGTATGAAGATTACCACCCGTGCCAGCTTTGTTGCGCTCACGCAATAATATAATGCCCACAGCAGGTAGAAAAACATCGGCGGCGCGGCGGCCCCTCCCTGACCTCGCCCTTCGCAGTCCTTCGTCATTCGTCGTTGTGATCTGTGCTTTTTCCGTGTTTCTATATTATTCCGATACAATTAACTACTTTGGCGTGTTTACTTGAGTGATTGTTTGCTTCTCGATTTGGATTTTGTTGACATGGAAAGACTTAATAGCTGTGTAGCGTGTAACCGATCGGTGTTACGTCGCAGAAATCACCCTCTTACTGGAATTTTTCTCGAAATATATCGGGAACACGCCGTGTTATTACTACAAGAAATAATACCACACGAGGTAAGTTTCTGCGCTTTAAACTTATTGTCTAAAAGTATAAACAATTTATTTATATATTTGCACAATATTATAATATAAACTACAACGCGAAACATATTGGGTGTTTTCCAATTATTATTATTACAAGTTAAGAGCGCATTAATGGAATAATGCTGTTTGGGTTGTATACGAAATCATAGCGCGATCAATTGAATTTTGGTAAAAAGTTGTTGTTTGAGTTCCCTAGATGGCGTTGGGATCGAATTAGATCGCGCAATGGTTTGGTTACATCGATATTCATATAAGATTTGAATGTTTTATTTTTTTGTGAACTTTGATATTAATATACGCTATATAATCTTTATTAGTGTTATATTATTTATTTAAACTCCTCGCCAAACGGATCCTTGGTCATATACAATGCTCAACGTCGATGTTTCAACTACAGCAACGCTTCGTACAATCCAGCGCTCACTTCGGCATTGTACGCCACTGAGTCGCATTATGCTCTCAGCTCTGTTATTGGAAAACACCCATTCTGTACTAGTTTAAAGACGCCCAAATTGTTTATATTCTCTTTGTTACAAACTGCACACAGTATTTTAGAATAATAAGTATCTTTTACGGTGTTCAGATTTCTTTTTAAATGAGAGTGCTGTTAGAAGGGTACCTATCTACTTTTTTCCTAAAAGTCGTGTAAGAATTGTCTGGATTTTAAAATGAATTTAGGCATTTTCAGACCAGTATACTCCACCATTTTTCGTATTGTACTTAATATTTTTTCCTCGGTGATTAATGTTAATTATTATTTCGACATTTTCAGGTTCCATTTGATGGCTCAAGATCAATTTGCCATGCATGCTGGGTCAGACTGAGTCGTGATGTGCACCGTCAGCGAGATCAACAGGTTCAAGATCAACCACCCGAACAACCTGAAGACTAGCCAAACCAACAAGATCATGATCAAGGTCCATCAAACCAGCAAGGAAAACAGGAAGTATACAACGACGGCCAAGACGTAAGACCTGGCTTCATGTCCTTACAAGGATATTCACGTTTCCCAATACCGCAAGAAGGTGTATATTTAACAGCTGCAGGAATACGCCTAGTCATCTTGTGCCCACGTATATAAGGTTCTACTTGCTTAATACGAATAAATATTATATACCTCAACTTGCTCGCGTTTGTCACCCGCACCTGGTGCGAAATGATTGGGAGGAGTTAAGTGCTCAGACGCCATTGCTGGATTTTAATAATGTTCATGTATTAGACATGTTCGAATTGTTTAAATGGGGGTTAGAACGAAGTCATCAATTAGATTTCGAACATACTGAAGAGATCGATGACGGTGAACTGCATTTTTGGACTGGAGTTACGAAAGTTCAGTTCAACATGGTTTTAAGTCTAACTCCATCTCTACGTACCAGAACGGATAAGCCTGCAACCGCTTTAGGCATATACTTGACTAAAATAAGAACTGGTGAACCGGACAGACGATTAGCTACAAAATTCAAAATATCGAAAAGTACGTTAGAGAGAAAACTTGCTATAGCTAGAACATGTTTAACTGATGATTTTGTTCCACATTTTCTTGGCATAGATCACATAACTCGAGAAGAGTTTGTTTCCAGAAACCTTACTATTCCAGCTCATATTTTTGGAGGCAACCATGACGCAGGAATTCTTGTATTTGACGGCACATATCTTCATGTGCAAAAGAGCGCTAACTTTTTATTTCAAAGAATAACATATACAGTAGGGCCTCGGTAATCCGGACTCCCGCTTGTTCGGTGATCGCTGTAATCCGGCCGGGCAATAGGATTCGCGGGGGAGGCCCGGCAGGGTGTAGGTGCGGGGACTGTCATGAGCCGATGCGCCGTCAGTCTTTTGTTTATCGCCTTTCGTGTAATACGTAGTGTCAATTAAGTGCGCTTGCTAACATCATGGCGCCGCCACGTAAACATTCGACATTAACAATAAAAGACAAATTGCGGATTATAGAAATGTTAGATAAGGGTGACAGCTACCCTGTCATTGCTCGGAAGTTTGGTATAGGCAGGTCAACTGTAGGCGACATAAAGAAAAACAAAGACAAACTCTTGAAGTTTGTTAGCCTTACAGAACGTGGTCCCGGTGTACGAAAAACACTGAAGAAATCGGAAAATCCTGTTTTAGAAGATGCTTTGTTTACGTGGTTTTTGCAACAAAGGCGATTGCATGTTCCTGTAAGCGGTGATATGATTTGTGAGAAAGCTCGAATTTTTCATCGCCAGATTACAAAGTCCAATATCGGATTTAATGCAAGCCGGGGATGGTTAGACAAATTTAAAAAACGCCACGGAATAAGACGTTTAAAAATGGCCGGTGAAAAACTGTCAAATGATGAAGCCGCTATTGGACCATTCCAACTAGAGTTACAGAAAGTTATTAGAGAAAAAAAAATAACAGTGGAACAGGTTTACAATGCTGACGAATCTGGTTTGTACTGGCGATTATTGCCAGATCATACATTAGCCTCTGGCAATGAGCAGTCGGCTTCCGGAAGGAAAATGATGAAGATGAGAGTGACATTTATGCCTTGTGCAAATGCGGCTGGAACTCATAAACTTCAATTGCTTGTTGTCGGAAAATCAAAAAACCCACGGGCATTTAAATCAACACGTCTTCCTGTTTGTTATCGTGCACAAAAAAATGCTTGGGTTACGAAAGACTTGTTTCTTGAGTGGTTTAAAACGGAATTCGTTCCCGCGGTCCGCCGCCATCTTTTGTCTGTTAATTTGCCTCCTCAGGCACTGTTATTGTTGGATAATTGTCCTGGGCATCCATCAGCAGATGAACTTGTCTCTGATGACGGCCACATTTTTGCAATGTTCCTGCCACCTAACACCACGGCGTGTATACAACCAATGGATCAGAACGTTATACAAAATGTGAAGTTAAATTACCGCAAATCACTTTTGGTTAACTGTCTTGCATTATGTTCTGAAAACCTCATGGACTCATTAAAATCAATAACTCTAAAGGACACAGTTTTTCTTTTGGCTAATTGCTGGGCCAATGTTAAGACATCGCTAATTAACAAATCATGGAAGAATTTGCACCCTGAATTTCTCACTGATAATGACGAACCAGAAGATGATGTTCCTTTAGCCCAGCTTTTTAACAGGTTGAGGGGACCCAATGATCCTCAAATAAGTGAGGCAGAAGCTCAAGAATGGGCTGCTGGTGGTGCCGAAAACGAATTACAAAGATATGAAGTGTTAACTGATGAGGAGATTGTGCGAGCGGCTATGTGTGAGGACGATGAGCAAGATGAGGACAATAGCGTTGAAATTCTAAAAATCACAAAAGTTGGTAATTCAGAGGCAGTAGGAGCTTTAAACACTGCTTTAAAATGGGCTGAAGATAACGAATTTGATAGCCACGAAGTTATGTTTCTCCGTCGACTTAGAGACCGGGCTTTCGAAATGAAGTGCGGAAATTATAAACAGAAGAGTATTACAGACTTTTTCAAGAAGAATTAATTATTATTAATTATTTTAACTTACTGATTTCCTTACATAGCTATAATTTAAAAATTGATTAAAGAAACTAAGGTTAAACATATGTTTTATTAACATTTTAATATGGCATACTATAATCCGGACGCCTCGGTAATCCGGAAAGGGTCTTGTTTTTGCCTCTCCGGATTAACGAGGCCCTACGTCTACATCAATTCCGGAATTTAGTCAAACCATTTTTGATAGTGTGCACAGATGGCTATATAGTTGATGTCATAGGCCCATATGCAGCAACAACCTCAGATGCTACAATAATGCGCAGTATCATGCAAGAAAACTCAGATTGGCATTGGTTTCTAAGGTCTAATGATGTATTTATATTGGACCGCGGATTTCGGGATTCTATTTTAACAATCGAAGGTTGTGGTTATAATCCACACATGCCACCTAGCAGACCCAGAGGAGAACAATTATCAACGGCCGAAGCCAACAAATCGAGATTGATAACAATGGTCCGATGGCCAGAAGAAACCATAAATGGCCGATTTAAAAAAGATTTTAAAATATTTCGGCATACTTATTTTAATCTTGCGTTGCCTAATATGATGACGGACTTTAGGATTACTGCTGCACTAATTAATGCAACCCAACGTCCTTACGAAGATAGCGTGTACGTAGAGCAATTTATAAATGTTATAAATGAGAATATAAATAGAGAGAATGAATTGGCACAATATGTACAAGAAAATAATATGAATAGGCAAAGAGTAGCCTTCGTGCCTATTGATGGTAATGATCCATCTTTCGGTGATTTTCCTCAACTTACATATGAAGAATTGACTTTGTTTACATTGGGGAGTTATCACTTGAGATTAG
This sequence comes from Plusia festucae, assembly GCA_950381575.1. Classification (NCBI taxonomy): domain Eukaryota; kingdom Metazoa; phylum Arthropoda; class Insecta; order Lepidoptera; family Noctuidae; genus Plusia; species Plusia festucae. Next base: position 4,824,745 of record OX494457.1, read on the forward strand.
CCAGATCTTACTGCCACGAGCACATGCGACCAAATGGTCTGTACACATTAGAAGTATACAGAATTACAGACACCGCACGTTGGTTGACAACAAAATATTAATTAGAGGGAGAATACAGTCTCGACATGTCAGGAGTAAACAATATTGTACTTATGTTTTGGTGAATCCAACACGACATGGTCGAGAGAGTATCGAGGGATACTACTGCTCATGCATTCACGGCCGCCGCCCATATTGTGAGCATAGTATACTTTTATCCTGGGCCAGACATCAAGAAAATTGATACACCTGCGGCTTTCTTGGACAATGTAATTTTAGACATTGATGGAGCTGAATAAACATTTAAAAAAAATGTATTTTATTTTCTCCTCCCTAAAACCACAAGTTATAAGTTAAGTTTTCATACTAGGTAGATTACATTTTTTTATTATTATTCTTTCATGATCCCCATAAGCCACAGTAATGCGCCACTTACCATTGAAAAGTATAATCATTTGTCGATTCCCGCCATATTTTATTTCTGTACGCCGTGGGTATATTTTTCACACTAAATGGGCCATTACCTTTGTTTTAATTTTCTGTCTTAAAACACTTAAGTACATATTTTAAGCGCCTTAAAAAAAACTATTCATCTACCTACACTACATAAATATAGCATAATAACTTTGAACGTACCTACTGTAATAATTGTTTAAAATGAGACAACCCTACAGATTTTTTTCTATTAACCCCATATATCGTATCTATTGATTGACCCCGACTCCTGTGTAAATAGAGATGGCTAACATTTATGCGTTTTTTGGTCAAAATACGTATTTAAAAATAGCTTTGGAGCATTATAAAGTTTAAAACCAACCTTGACTCATAATATAATTGCATTAAATACAAAGAAACGAATCGTAAACAGTATGAATGTCAATTGCTAAGTTCCAAACTGTATCTATTCACCCCCTTTTACGGTACTTAACACGTTCACTGTGCAGCTATGTTGAAAGAGACGACCCCTTAACACTTTATAAGGCAGAAGGATGCTGAGGAATAAAATAGGTAATTAAATTGTTACAAAAAAAAAGTTACGTAAAAATATAGGAACTATAAAAACATAAATTATTTGGCTGTTCATAACAAAAATAATTAAAAATGAGTTTACCCTTATTAGGTACGTACTTAAATTGTTACAAACTACTGCACAATATCTATTATTAGGTACACAAACAATAGGAACTTTCAATAGGTAATAATAGTAATAACTTCTATAATTAGGTAATCATTATTAATAATCAAAATAAACGTAATCGTCGTCATCAGCAAGTACAAAATCAGTTTCGGCATTATTAATTGCTAGTAATTCAACAGTCTTGACAATATTCTTACAGTCTATTAGTTCAATATCTTGAGATTTTACTTTTACAAATATTGAGTTGTCATTTTTGCCAACTTTTCTTAAAAAATATATTTTGACCTTACTATTTCTTAGCTTTTCCAAAATTATCCCTAAGTAATAATCAACTTTTTTAGTAAAAAAGTACCTAACCAAAAAATACTCGCCCACTTTGCAGTCTACGGAAACTTCTTCGTATTTTAAACTAGTCGAGGGCCCTGGTACTGAACAATGATCCCCTGCTGGTTGTTCATTCAAACTTAATATAGGATCTGTTTTTGTGATAATCTCCACCTTTCCAAGTGTTTCTTTGTTCTTTGTACCTGCAGATAGTATAGAATCGTCAGTTCCTGAAAGAAAACCTGGCTCATCTTGATCGGAAGGAATCCCGCATATATCTGAATCATTGTGGATACTCATGTTGACGTCACTGTTGCTTGATTCACTGTATTTTCGTGTCACCCTCTTCTTTCCTTTGCCTTTGATTTTAAGTCCTTTCATATTTTTTTCTTTAAAAACCCTTATAATCATTGCTATTTTTATTCTTCGCTTGCTGCTTAACATTGTATGCTTTCGGTTCTTTATTTTTTTCCACTTTTGTCGATATTTTGTGATCATTTTGTTTCTCTGTCGTTTGTCTAGTTTCAGGTAAAAAAAAATTTAATATTTTTTGAAGAACTTTTTGTGGCCGGTATATGAACACAAGATACAATCTTTAGTTTTTTTGTCTTCAATGCGTTAGTGTTTTCTTTACATGAATTATGACTTTTAGGCTGCAAAATAATATTGGTCCGAGCGGATTCACGTATGATGGTACCACTTGAAACAATTATTTCAAGTGATGTATTTTTAATCTTTGAGGGAAAAGTTCAATTTTTCTCGTCTAATATGTCCATTTTAATACAAGCTGGTAAAATCTCATCTTCTATTTCTTGCGTGTTCATATCGTATTCTTCATTATTACACAGTTTGGAGTTTAAAAATCAAAGCGTTGCTGAGTCTGCTTGGACTAGTCAATTGCCTCAGTAATTGGGTAGGTAAGTTGGGTACGACAAACGTGCCAAACAAAAAAAAAAAGCATGTTTAGGCATCTGCTAGACAAGAAGACAAAGCATTCAAATATCTAAACGAAGCAGTATCGGTACAAATCCAACTAACCGAATATAGGATACGAATTCGGATTGCGATAGAAGATAAAGCCAGACATACAAAGAAGCCCCACACTCGTCAGGGCTATTCATAAATGTATTAATTTTCTATCTGGGAAACCATTTAATTTAGTTAGGAACCAATTACAAATCGCTCGTTTTATTAAGTTCAAACCTTGTGCCCGCGTTGAGAGATAGGTTCTAAGACGGCAAGCGTACCTACCAACCACACTAATATTATGACGGCGAAAGTTTGTGATTATGTGTGTGTATGGTTGTCGCGATCAAACTGCTGGACTGGTTTTGACAGAATTTGGTATGAAGGTAGTTCATCCTGTCTTAACAGCTACATTTTATCTCAAAAAGAGTTATTTGATGAACCTCGGGTAGCACCGCTGGACTCAGCTTATATAAAATGAAATAAAAACCAAGACAAATAATTGCAGATCTTTTATTGCGGTTGTGCAAAGACTCAATGAATGGGTCTTATTTTGAGGCGTCGTCGCGTCGTGACAATGTAGAGACAAAGGTGATGGGCACGAATTAGACATTGGTAAAGATATGCAAAAGTGATGTGAATCTACCAAACCCACTTGCATTAATGAGATTCAGATTCGTTTATAGTTTGTGGAACTGGTGGAACACAGGTGAAAATTCAGTTAAAAAAAAATATTATTTAAACAAGTAACATACTATAGTAAAAACTCTCAATACTGTAGTAGGCAGGCCGGTGGTAAATATAAATAAAACACTTGAGTATAATGGTAATATGGTAGGTGTATTCTCGAAACCAACTATCACTGTTAGCTCGGACTACGTCCGCCCGCTTCAGTCGTCCGAAGCAAAGTGAAGTCCGCTCGAGCCCGCGCTCTTCCAAGTGCATATCGTGTTGCCAGTAGGAAGGGACAAAATAACCTCGAAAATCGGGTAGAATATTAAAAACCTTACACTCGACCATCCTGATGACATGTATGTCCCCATACATGCGCCAGGTGGAACCAGGCAAACCTTACACTTGGCAGAACGAGGTCTCCTTTTTTTTAATTCTTACAATCACAATACACTTAAAATACAATACACGAAAACAAAACTTACAATCCCAATTTAGGTTAACTACGCCTAAACTAACACCCAAGATAAACCATCAAATACATGGTATTTAAATCAATAATTCAAAAATGTATAACAAGTATCTTGATTGATAGATAATTAATCAACTGATTAATAAACTAGAAGTTATTCTTATCTCTTTGAATAATGCTTATTTACTAATATTATCAATGATGATAGTATGTGACATTTTTAGAAGTTAAGTACCCATTATATATATATATATACATAATATATACACTCGCGAGCAAAAGTATGGAATCACTTACTTGAAATTTGCGTCGCGCAATCTGAGTACTAAATTATTCTGCTAATATTAATAAAAATGGTACCATTTTAAAGTTTATACTGTCACCTTTAAATTGATACCAAATTCATTAAAATCACACCAGTATTTAAGGAGCTATCCTGGATTATGTCAAGAAGTAAGGAAAAAGATATGTTTGATAGGTCACAACTTGCGCCCTATTGACCCCCTATAAAAGCACGTGTTATCGGATTTTCTTTATCAGTCTGCTTTCAAACGTTGACCGGTACACATCTCCGCTAATTTTGACCCTTGAATTTGGACGACAATGGATACTACACCTACAGAAGCCGCCCAAATCGTCGCCCTATTGCGAGAAGGGCTCAGCCAGAGGGCTGTCGCACGACAGCTCCACATAAGCCAGTCCTGTGTCTCAAAAGTTTATAAACGCTTTCGGGAGACTGGTGGCTTTATCTCGAGACCAAGATCTGGACGGCGCCGGTGCACATCGGAGAGGGATGATCGTTTTATCGTGTCAACCTCTCTTCGAAATCGACATTTGACTGGTGTCGACGTCCAACAGGAGCTCCGAAATGTTCGTGGAGTAGCTGCCAGCGAGTGGACAGTTCGTCGAAGACTTAAGCAAGCTGATTTAACTCCAAAAAGGCCAGCCACAGGCCCGAAACTGACGGCAAGCCACCGACAAGCACGTCTTCAATTTGCTCGCTCTCATCTTGATTGGGAGGTTGAGCAATGGAAGCGTGTCCTGTTCTCCGACGAGAGCAGAATGTGTTTGCATGGCAGCGACCGAAGAGGTCGGGTCTACAGGCGGCCTGGGGAACGATATGCACAGTGTTGTTTTGCTGAGACAGTGGCGTATGGCGGTGGTTCTTGTATGATGTGGGCCGGCATTTCCTTCGACGGTAAAACGGAGCTGGTTTTCGTGCCTGGCGGGGGAAGAGGAGGCGGTCTAACTTCAGACCGCTACATTACCGATATTCTGCAGGACCATGTCCTTTCTTACGCGGGATATATCGGTGATGACTTCCTCCTTATGCACGATAACGCTCGTTGTCACACTGCCCGTGCCACAACTGAATACCTCGAAGAAGTCGGTATCGCCACAATGGACTGGCCAGCGCTCAGCCCGGACTTAAATCCCATTGAGCACATGTGGGATGAATTGAAGAGGAGGGTCCGATCAAGAAATCCTGCTCCTTCAAGTGTAGATGAGCTGAAATCGGCTTTGATAGAGGAGTGGGAAGGTATCCCGCAAGAATCAATTCGGAAGCTGATTCGATCAATGAAGAACCGTCTTCGAGCAGTTATAAGGGCGAGGGGAGGGAACACAAAATATTGAAAATTAATTTTAAAGCCAATTAAAGTTTTTGTTACACAATTTTTGTTGTTTTCTTCATTCATTATTTTTTCATTATCCTTAGGTTTTCCTTAACTCCTTCACTTAATCCAGGATAGCTCCTTAAATACTGGTGTGATTTTAATGAATTTGGTATCAATTTAAAGGTAACAGTTTAATCTTTAAAATGGTACCATTTTTATTAATATTAGCAGAATAATTTAGTACTCAGATTGCGCGAAGCAAATTTCAAGTAAGTGATTCCATACTTTTGCTCGCGAGTGTATATATATATAATATATATACAGGGTGTCCCGTAAATAATGGATCAAACGTAACGGGTAGGTAGCTTACCTCATTTCCAACAACTAATTTGAACAGTAAAAAAAAAACCCATAAGGTAACCAAGATAAATTTTTTTTTCGATTTTTACTATTTTCTGTACCAGCATTCAGTGTTTTTAATGCTGTTGCTGCAAATGGTATCATATTTAGGTGTGATTTTTGTCATACATTTCTGAATAGTTTACTAGTGTTATAAGATACCATTTTTTTAAATAACATTTTATTTGCCTTAGAAAAAAAATCTTGAATTGAAAAGTTTTGTTTTTACGATGAAAAGACCAGAATTGGAAAAATTCTCCTGTAAAAAAAATGTATGACATCAAAGTGTACCATTATTTTAAAAACTTGTAAAATTACTAAGGTTTGCAAATTGGTATAAAACTTACGTCTAGTCCTTGCGGTTACAAAGATATTGCTACTCGTATGAATGTGATGAAGAAGACAGAACAGAAATTAAAATGGTACAATCTAACTTTTCTTTCTCGTAATGGCTTATGCTTGTAATCTAAGCATGTGGTTAAGCGTGTAGCGTAATTCCGAGCCGATGACGTCATCTGTTCGGCATTTGGGACCGCTACCTGCGGAGTTGCACCTCACTCAGTGTGAAAGGGATAGATAGCACCGCTTTTGTATTTTTGGTAATGTTGCTTGATTTTATTTGTTTAGTTGACACGAATCTCTCTTCGAGTTGATACGTACGTCAGACTACTTTCGCTCCTGCTGTGCCTAACTGTTGTGTTCCTTAAAATTAAACTTGTGCGGTGTATTTGGACTTTGCTTTGCCTAACGATTTGGAACTGTTTTGGATGAATGACTTGGCAATCCTACGGACTTCGAAAACAATCGTTTGTGTGTGGTTGTACGTGTGTGCAGTAGTACGATGCCTCGTTACGAGTACACGCCACGGGAGTATGCCGAAATGCATTTTATCTACGGAGAAGCAAGAGGTAATGCCAGGGCGGCCGCAAGATTGTATCGTGAAAGATACCCGAACCGGGATCGACATCCCGACTATCGCGTATTCATTAGAGTGCATAACGCGCTTCTTGAGGGAAGAATTCTTGGCACCGGAGTTGGGGGTGCCAGTGAAGGGCGACCGTCACAAGTCAATGACGAAATTATTATTCGAGAAATCGAGGAAGATTCGTCGGTCTCAATTCGCGTCATAGCGCAACGCACAGGTATTCCAAGATCGACGGTACATCGAGTTCTAAAAAGGCACCGGTTGCACCCATATCACGTGCAACGTGTTCAAACGCTGACGTCACGTGATTACCCGCAAAGAGTAGCATTTTGCCAAAGGATGCTTAGAATGATACGGGCGGACCCACAGTTTTTTAATAAAATTTTATGGAGTGACGAGTCTTCATGCCGGCGAGATGGATATCTCAATTTGCATAATTTGCACAGTTGGCAGCTGGTAAACCCACATTTGATGCGAGAGGACAGGAGCCAACATCAATTTAAAATAAATTTATGGGCAGGAATAATAAATGGGCAAATAATAGGGCCCTTTGAACTACCAGCAACTCTAAACGCCGAATACTATCTGCATTTTTTAAGGAATGAGTTGCCAACGTTATTAGAAAATATTCCAGAAGACGTGCGGCAAGCAATGTGGTTACAAAATGATGGATGCCCCGCTCACTATGCGACGGCAGTAAGGGCGCAACTCAATGAAACTTACCCTGACAGATGGATCGGCCGATTAGGACCAATTTTGTGGCCTCCGCGATCTCCGGATTTAAATCCCTTAGATTTTTTTTATTGGGGATGTTTAAAAGACAAAGTTTACAAACAACGAATAACGTCGGAAGAAGAATTACGTCAGCGCATCCAATCTGCTGTATCAGAAATAAACAACAGCCATTTTGTCCGTCGGATAAGAGCTTCCTTTATTAGGAGGTGCAGACTTTGCATTCTCGTAGGGGGACGTCAGTTTGAACATTTACTGTAAAAACAAAATAAACGATTTATTTGTATTTTTTTTTTAATTTAACCTCCTAAGTTTTTTCATACGCTGAGATACCTAAACATTTTTAAGAAAATAGTTGAATTGTGCACACTTTTTCAATTTTATTTTATTTCGTAATTTTGCACCTCTGTCAGATTCATAGCAATATCTTTGTAACGACAAAGACTAGGCGTAAGTTTTATACCAATCTGCAAACCTTAGTAATTGTACAAGTTTTTAAAATAATGGTACACTTTGATGTCATACATTTTTTTTACAGGAGATTTTTTCCAATTCTGGTCTTTTCATCGTAAAAACAAAACTTTTCAATTCAAGATTTTTTTTCTAAGGCAAATAAAATGTTATTTAAAAAAATGGTATCTTATAACACTAGTAAACTATTCAGAAATGTATGACAAAAATCACACCTAAATATGATACCATTTGCAGCAACAGCATTAAAAACACTGAATGCTGGTACAGAAAATAGTAAAAATCGAAAAAAAAATTTATCTTGGTTACCTTATGGGTTTTTTTTTTACTGTTCAAATTAGTTGTTGGAAATGAGGTAAGCTACCTACCCGTTACGTTTGATCCATTATTTACGGGACACCCTGTATATATAAAAAATGAGTATTAAAATCAAGTGCTGGCCAACTATTGAAAGAGGCGCAATAGCGATAACACTCCTTAGTTGGAAAACATGTGAGAGAGAAGAGGACTTGGAAGGTAAACATAAAAGGAAAAAAGCAGAAGAAAAAGGGGCACGGGGATCGGAAAAATTGAAGCCAGGGATTCCGAAGGTATGGAGGCGACATTTTGCGTAAAAGAGATGGAAAGACCAAATTAACTTTCGAGCAATTGTTATTCCACTCCATATACTGAAAGGGACTAATGGAAGAGACGTGGTTGTCAGGAGTGAGGAAGCTGGCCAAAAGTTAGGAACTAACATTTTGAATCTGAAGAAGGTAAGAGTAGTCTGTTCGAGATAGTAATGAGTCCGTATCTGTGAAGGACCAGGAGTTATACAATTCGATTAAGGTAAAATTAATTATATTAAACATGTTCATTGCTTGGATTTTTATGATGTTTTTATGAGTATATTTTATAAAATAAATAAAAATAAAAAATAAAACTAGGAAGGGATGTAGCATCCTACTTAGTAGACATATACATTGTCTCATGCGCACGATTGGTGGGGCTGTCACTCTCAAACAGTCAGTCGCTAACGCGAGCTGTTGACGATCAGACGTGCCGTCCGGCATGACACTCGGTGTGGTAGTGAGCCAGTGAAGTGCCCTATAGTGCTGATCAGACGGGAACACTACAGAGATAAGTGCAGAGAAAAACGTTTCGTTATCGAAAGTGGTACCAATATGTCGCATCATGTTAAACCAAATTAAAAACATACTCCAAAATATCTAATGATATTCCTGAAATAAAAGCATTAATAGAAAGTTTACACAAGGAGCTCAGCCACCGATTCAACAGCACATAAACGTTTTGAACACAGAGTCAACAATTTTGGATCCACGATTTAAACAAACAAGGCTTTCGTGACCAAAGATTATGTGACAAGGCCATACAAGTATTAAAATTGAAAATTGGACGTGTTTCTTCGGTTCCATCAAGAACTAAGGGAACATCGGAGCCGGTGGTACCAGGTCCCAGTACCAGTGAAACATCAATTTGGTTTGATTTTGACCAGGAGGTAGCCAGACAAACGCCCGAAAACCCAATGGCAGCAGGAATAGTAGAGCTGGACAAGTATCTGCAGGAACCGCTTCTAAAACGCACAGAAGACCCACTAAAGTGGTGGCACGCCAGGAAAAATATTTACCCACTTTTATTATTTAATTATGTAATAAAAAGGCTGAATCTGGTTGCGACGTCTATTCCATGCGAGCGGATATTTTCTAAAGCCGGATATACCCTCAATGAGCGAAGAAGGAGATTGACTACAAAAAAACTGTCTCAACTCCTTTTCATAAGTTGCAACTCAGGATGAGGAAAATATAAAGTTTAGTTTAAGTTGTAAATTATAATCAAAAATCATTGTATATAGCTACTGATTTCTAAATACGCCAACCTAACAAACAAAACGAAATGTTTTGATTTGAAATACACATTTTGAACACAAATTTAATTTTAACGTAAATACGTAGGTTGACAGTCCTAAGCCTGTATAAAGTATGAAGGGAAATCAGAAGGCTATTTTATTTTCTAGTATATAACTAAATTAATGCCTATACTTAAAACTAGATTGCGATTAACTATTCATTGAATTAATTGATGTTTTCAATGTATTAAAATAGAAGTAGGTTGTACCTACATAAGTATAGTATATTTTAAATTTATGTAGGATTTATTTCTAAACGACAAGTTGTTTATGATTTCTGAACGAATATTATATTTTTCTGCCGGTGAATGAATGTTAAGAAAAGGGAAGGGGACCCTCTCAGGACGACGCCATGTTATATAGTTTAAGTTTTTTCTACGTGCAAAATTAAATTCTAAAAGAGGTAAAAAAGTGTTCTTATTTAGACCTCCCCTACATAATTCTCGTCCGGGATCGGGGGTCTAAGTGTGCAATAATAATTAACGACGTATTACGAAGAAACGGGGCGCACGCATACGACGGCATGCACCGGCCGGCATAACCTCCACACGACGTACGACGACGCGAGGTTTTTCGGTATTGCGTATCTACGAAGATTAAAATCAATACAATGGCGGAGAGCAGCAAGCAGAACGAGGGAACCACTACAGCTAATTCGTGGCACACGATGGATTCCGTCCCAAAGTTCACAGGCGAAGACATGACGTACTCGTCTGTAAAATGGTGCCAAGATGTCGACGACAATGCCGAGATATTTGGGTGGACTCCGCAGCAAAAACTTATCATCGCTCGACGATGTTTGTCCGGGACGGCAGAACTTTGGCTAAGGACGGAGAAGGCGTTTCGAACCTATGAAGAATTGAAGGCGGCGATCGTCAAAGAATTTCCGGAGGTGGTGAATTGCAAGCAAATGTATGAGCTTATGAGCGCACGTAAGAAACAAAATAATGAGACGTACTATCAATATTATATGCTAACGATGAAGGAGCTCGGGAAAAGAGCTAAGTTCCCGGATTACGTGGCTATACAATATATTATTGATGGTATCGATAAGAATATTTTGAAACTGGCTGATTACAGGACGGAACTAGCGGAAACTTTATGTAAATATGGCAGCACCACATCACAAAATAAAAGAGGCCGCACAAGTCTCAATAAAACAGAAGTTCCTACAAAGCAGAAGAGACCAAAGCTGGGTGCCCAAACGTTACCGCCTGACAACGTACGTTTTGACGCTGTTGGGCATGAAAAATCTTATGGTTCCAAAAGGAACCAGTGTCGTCCATTTTATGTCTAAAATACGGGAAAAATATTTAAAAAAATCATTGAAATATTTAAACTATATTTATTATTGAAAATAGGTTGTTATCATTTTTGATAAATTATGCAGTAAGCACAAAAAAATTATAATTAAATTGTATGGAAAGCCCTGAAACAGTTATTATTGCGGTTATCACAGAGTGATATATGGCATTTCTCACACATGACTGACGTGAGTTTTTTGTGACTCTGTGACGCCAAGGGAAACTAGAGAAATAGTACTGACGAAGAAAAGGTATTTTTAAACGCATATTTGTTGAAATTAATGTATTACATTCTTCCACAAAATAAATGTTATAAGTACCTATTTGCTTTGAAACGGTATTGCTCCAATATCTGACATGAAATAGTTCATAAATTCCTCTCGTATTTGGTTCGATGTATTTGATGGCCTACGAGGAATTCTTTGAAGTGCCCTGTAACCACTCTCATCTGCAGTTATTGTTCTCCACGACCCGGGAATAATTTCTCCAGTGCGTACATCCTCATTATCAAAACAACCTGGAGGGCAGTAATGACGGGATGAATCTGTTTGCAATCGTAGAAAATTGTGAATGTAAACACAACTCAAAACAATATCAATTACAGTACTGTCGACTTTTAATTCAATTGGCTTACGAAATATTCTAAATACAGATGCAAGCAGCCCAAATGCATTTTCAACCATACGTCTTGCCCTTGATAACCTATAATTATACACTCTTTTTGGAGACCCCACATTTAAATTTGTTGAATACGGTTTCATAGTATAGGTTGATAGAGCAAATGCATCGTCAGTAACTAAGACATAAGGAACTGACATCGGTCTACCACGTAGTGGTTCATTGTGGGGTAAATTTAATTCATTTTTTTCAATTTTCTTATAAAACGCAGTGGATTTAAAAACACCACCGTCCGATATACGGCCCTGACAGCCAACGTTAACATATGTAAAACAATAGTTTGCATCTACGATTGCGAACAATACTATGCTATGTGTTCCTTTGTAGTTATGAAATTCGCCCACAGTATTTTCTGCTCTTTGGATGACCACATGTTTTCCATCCATGGCGCCAATACAATGTGGAAAGTTCCATCGCTTGTCAAATTCATTCGCAATAGATTTCCATTGCTGCTCGTTTGTTGGTAACTGAAAAAAACAAAATAGAATTTAGTAACATTTACATTACATTTCAGGACACGCAAGCTGAATTATTCAATAGAGAAAGCTCTGCGACTTCGCAGTCTACGTGTATGTCTGAAGATGAGCATGATTTTACCTTACCATCAATAAGAAAGAAGAGAAATGTTAAAACTACAAAGATTGACGATAAAGAGGAAGAAGCTTACAAATTTATGAAAAAAGCTACTGAAGAATTAAGTCAAAAAGATGAGTTTACTGTTTATGGACAATTAATAGCTCATAAAATTCGAAATCTTAATCCATTAAATCGGCTATTAGCTCAACAGCGCATAAATAATATACTTTTTGATCTGGAAATGCAACAGATGACTGGTGCAGCCGCAACGCAGAATGTTACTGAGATGCGGAATGTGACTGAGATACCGAATGTTATTGAGATGTTTAATGATACCGAGATGCCAAATGACTCTCCAGCTGAGACAGAACCATTTGATATTAATACTGTTTCTGAATTTGTTATATTTAAAAAATGATTATCATTGTGCTAAATATTGTCTATTATATGTATAATATATAAATAAAACTCTTTCTTACCTTAATATAATCCTTTAGTACTTTAATTATGGCTTTCAATACATCTGGTAGCATTGCTGATATGAATTGTTTGGACACCTTGAATAAATATGAAAGAGACATTAAATTGTCTCCAGTAGCTAAGAACCTAAGTGTTATAGCTAATTTTATTTCACTAGGTATTGCTTCACGTAACTGGGTTGACTGCTTTGTAATTATTGGTGTAACCAATTTCAAAAGTCTATCGAAATTTTTTTCAGACATGCGTGTAAATTTTTTAAAAAGAATATCTTTATCTTCTCTAGGGCATAGATCCCGGAATTCCGAGATTTCGTAACCCCGGAATTTCGGATGATTTTTTACGATATTATAATTCCGGAACTGAAAGTAAATATCGCAATCCGATACTCATATAATTATTTGTAAGATAAGTTACCACGCTAATAAAATTTGTATATTTGTACTCTCTTGCGAAATGTATCGTACCGCGCGCGAAGTTTGAATTCAAATCGCCGCCATCGACGCTTGCGTTTCGTTCGTTCGCCATTTCGCGGCAACCAGTCAGCGGCGCTAGTACAGCAGTACAGCACCGCTCTCGCTCGGGAGTAGTCGGGAGTGCATTGATTGCTGCGACTCGTGCTTCGTGCTACACAAAATAAATCAAAACTCTTGGAAAAAATGTAAGTCTTGGCTTTCGTATTGAATTAATTGTATTTTGAAATAATTTAGAATGATTGAAGTTCAGTTTTATCATGCCACAGACAGTGTACAGATTTACTTGAAAAAAGTCAAAGCATGGAAACATCATAACCTCACTTTTTTGAGAACATTTAAAAAAAAATATTCTGTGTTATTTTTTATTCACAATTTCACATACATAGTTATTGTTATAAAATAATACAATTAATTTGTGTAGAATTTTCTCGGGCAGGTTTATTACGATACTTTTTAGTTGGATCAACATTTTTTAATACTTTTCTTGCGGAACATTAAAGTTGTGTTCAATACTTTACAAAAGTTCAGTATATGGAATTTTGCAATAAAAGAACTACGACAAATATATGGAATCATTTTCTCCGTGCAAGTGATGGCCAGTCAGCGAAATGTAAGATATGTCAAAAAATATTGAAAACTGCTGGTGGTGCCACTACAGGACTACATACGCACATCCGCACAATTCATTCGAATATATCTTTAACTGACAATGAAGCTGAGAGTTCTACAACCACGTCAATCACTGTGACTTCCAATAGCCGAGTGTGTACTACTCCAACTACCAGTACTTCTAAAGATACACAATCATCAACACAGCAAACAGATACAACAAAAAAAAGAAAATTAATGACAGATTTTTTCCATTCTAAGTCATGTGATCCGATGGAAGTAGTTGTGTCTCGCATGGCGGCACTGGACGGTTGTTCTTTCAGATTTTTTACTGAGAGCCAAGATTTAAAGCAGTTATTTAAGAAAAGTGGCTGTGAACTACCTGCTTCGTCAAAAACTATAGCAAAAATAGTATTCACTCAAGCCGAAAAAGTAAAATCAGAGATAAAACACAAAATCATAGAACTGAAACTAGCTGGACATAGATTCGCTCTCAGCCTAGACGAATGGATCTCGTTACGAAACAAGCGGTATATGAATATAAATTTACACAGCAGGGGGTTTGGCGGTTTCAACTTCAAAAATCTTGGCCTTGTTAAAATAACAGGAACGATGCCAGCCCTTATAGCATTGAATATGTTGCGAGACCATCTGGCTAAATTTGAAGTAACTTTAGATGAAGATGTCGTTAGCCAGACTACCGATGGTGCCAGCGTTATGGTCAAAATGGGAACTTATTGCAAAAACCATCACCAGCTATGCCTTGCTCACGGAGTACAGCTAGCGGTGCTTGATACTCTATACAAAAATGCCAGAGAACCTCATCCAGCACCGATCCTTATGCAGCACGCATTAAGCAACGATTCTGAAACAGATGACGAAGAACGTCTAGAAGCTGAACAGAGTCGTTTTGAAATTGAGAACGTCCGAGTTCAGTCACATCCCAGCTTATACAAAGAGATTATAGAAAAAGTCCGACGCCTTGTTAAAAGTAATCTTCTCGTAGTTCTCTCATAATCACATTACTTCGATTATTGTAATAGCCTCGTATCCAAAACTTTAGCTTGGTTCTTTTTTTTCTGGAATTTCTTATGACCAAGTAAGCAGCACATATTCCACTAAGTAAAATGTTGTCGTCGCACATGTTTCCACAAGCTGACAAACTACGACTGAACTAAATGACTATATTGGCGTTGCGTTCGTTAACGCATTCAATTATTGAAAGCGACAAACGAAAGTTGAATAGAAAGATGAAGACGAAATAGAAAGAATGTACAATCCTTACGGAATGAACGCCAGTGGATTTGCAAGAGCGAGAAAGAATGACGGTATTAAAACCCCGCCCGTCGCGAAAGACGCGACGCGCTCTGTGATCAAGTTAGTGCCTGTTTATTTGTCCGGCGTGATTGAGCGCTCGTTTGTAATCATTTTGTGTTCGTCTTCGTCCCGTAAGGATAAAATGGATTCCCAAGTAATAGACGATAAAGGTGACATTAGAAATGTGCCCAAGCACATAATAACAGAATTAATATGTACCTACAAATCTCACCCTGCCTTATGGCAAATAAAAAATAAAGATTTTTACAGCAACAGGACTTTAAAGTACAAAGGGCATCAAGCTTTGGTCAATGTATGGAAAAAATATGATGAAGACATTAAAATGGTAAAAAATAAAATTCAATCATTGCGTGGGTTCTTTCGAAAGGAATTAAAAAAGGTAAGTGTACCTACTGTGTAACCTTACTGACTTTTTTATTTGTTCGAAGGTTTGCGTTTGACCACTATCTGACCTGATGAGTTGTATCTGAGTTGCATCTACGTACGTAGATGGCTTATGTTCACCTGATAATTTCGGCGCACGGTCACTCACGACAGGGCGGCGCGGCGCCAGGGTGGCTAAGCCGCCGGCGCCGTCCGGCCTTAGTTTGGTGCTAGGTGTACTACGGCCCATGTTTATTTATTCAAACTTTATGCAACAAAAAAGTACAAAGGCGGACATTTAATAAACCGATTATATTACTTCAATACTGTTATCTATTAAATAATGTATTCGGTTGATTATTTACTATTATAATGAAAGAAGAAAAAAAAAAGTTGCAATTTCGTTGCACTACATATGTTAATCTATTATAGCATAAAATAGTAAAAAAATCCCACAAATACGTAGGTGATGCTATTTGACTTCATGCTTATTATAGGTCTTATTTGTGATATTTTATTAATTGCGGTTTACGTTAAGATGATGTATCGCATGTTTCCCACCATTTTTAGTTCACATACATAATCAATTATTTATTATACTTATCGTAAATCGCATAACCACATAGTGATAATAAGTTCTTTCTAACACAATTTTGCACACGTTTCAAATCAATATTTTTATATAAAATAGGGATTCTGAATACTCAATAATTATATACTGCTTTTCGTTCGTCATTGTCGTTACTTAAAGTGTACTAACCTAACCATCTACCTTCTCGCAACAATGAGTGAATTCAACTGTACCAGACGTGACTTATGTCTTGTTTTATTGAAAGTGACGGGAATTATGTTGTTGCTTTGACAAGTTATATACGGGATAATTTTACGAACTTTTCCCAGGAAAATATCGCTAAGATTGTGGCAAGTGTACAAAAAAATCTTATTACAAACGTTCGTCAACGTTACACGAAATCTGGCAAAAATAAGCAAATATTTTTAAACAAGAAAGCGCGTGGTTGGACGTCATATTTACTGAGAATCTGGAAGAAGCTTCTTGTGAATCTGAACCTTCGACATCGACAGGAAAGCGAGGACGCCCTTCGAAAGATATTTTCAAAATTATCAGTGCAGTGCAGAAATTACTGGTGTGGACGAGGAATTGATAAAACGATTTTATGTTTTACTTCAAGTAATGCCAAGTGGAAAAGTTATTAATGCTACAAAATTCGGTCAGTATGCTTTTGATACAGCACAAAGATATGTTAGTAAATATATGTGGCATTATATGCCATCATCTGTCCATAAAGTCCTAATTCACGGGGAAAGCGTCATTCGGCATTATTCAGTGTTACCCCTAAGACAACTTTCCGAAGATGCCCAGGAATCAGGGAACAAAGACTATAAACGATTTAGACTTCATCATGCTAGAAAATGCTCTAGAATAGCTACAAATGAAGATGTTCTACATACACTTTTGTATACTTCGGACCCTTAGGTAAATAACAAGTTTAAGAAAACCATCTAATAAAAAGTCTAGGGAACTTATAGATGAAGCTTTAGAGCTAGTTGAATAATACAGTGGTTTTTTTTTTAGTTAAAATTACTTACTACTTAATAATAATAGCAGAAGTAATTTTAAGAGTTTAATTTGTGTTAATTTTATCATTTAAGGTCAAATTACTTAAATATAGTCGGACATTTCTGTACATTTTTCAACATTTCAAGTTTCCTTTTTTTTTTAGACAATAAAGACATGTTTATATCCATTAATAGTATATTATTTAAAAGTACACTTATTTAAGAACACACAAAAAAAAAATCAGCAGCAAATCTGTACAAACATAGAAGTTATGGATTTATGACCCGAAACCTACTCAATCTCCACATAGTGCGCCGTCCGCGTGGAGCTTTTAGGGGAGGAAGAGGTCCTCGCCCTCGTCAAGAGCCCGTAGTACAAGCTGCACCAGCAGCTCCTGTACCAGTGGCGCCTAGTGCGCCACCGCCACTACCAGCGCCGAAACATCTTTCAAAACGGCGTCACCCCTCTCAAATGACCCGCTATATCTGGAGTCGTTTATGAACGAGTTGGGCACGGACATGCAGGCAGCACCTGTCACTAACGAGGTTCACCCAACGCACATCGGCTTCACCGATGTCGTTGAGGAGGACTACCGCGCTATAGCCGCGAAGTCCCATAAATAAAAAATTAATACTATTTTCATTTTACAAAAAAGGGCTATCCGCGCTATTTATAATCTAGGCCCAAGAGTTTCTCTCCGAGAGAAATTCAAAGAGCTAAACATTCTGACTGTAATTTCGCAATATATTTTTGAAAATTTAATGTATGTTCAAAAGTCATTTGTGGACATGTTTTGTGCTTTTGCGTATACATTATTGTATTTCATATATTTTTTCTGACATGTTTTGCGCTTTTGCGTATACATTATTGTATTTAATTTTTTTTGACATGTTTTGTGCTTTTACATATTATGTTTACAATTTTATTTAATTCAATTTATTAAATTCGAGTATCTGAGTTTGAGTAATCGCCCGATGAATTCCTAAACATCGTTTAAGCAGCCGGTTAAGTATTCACTGCTCACCACGAATATTTTAGCCGTGATTAGTAAATCGGGCAATCACCATTCGCTCAGAGTGAATGAACAAATGCTATAAGGGTATTCATTAGCGAAGTCACGTCGTTACATTTAGTCAACACGAGTTTTGGTGACATCTATATTTAGTAGCATAAATTAAAACGCTTTCAACTTGAGAAGTTCGAGGACGCAGTGGGATCGTTTAGCTAGCCTGTAGTGTCCAATTTGGATGGGTAATAACGTCATAGAGCGCTCACTGTCAAATGTTACTACTATTCTCCCGGTTGATTATTATTAAGTTGTGTTTGTTTTGTGAAAGTGTTTAATTCTATAGATTTATCTTCTACTTGTGAAATGGCGGCCCAAAAAAGAGAACAACCAATTTTTCAAGCAACGAAAAACGTATTTTAACGGAGTTGGTGTTAAAATACCAAGATGTTGTAGGAAATAAGCGCACCGATGCCACAACAAATTCCTCCAAGTTGAAAGGGTGGATCCGTTTAACAGATGAGTTCAATACGGTCAGCAGTTTAGCCATCGAACCCATGCAGCCCTAAAATGTTGCTGGAAAAATATTAAAACGCAGACGAAAAAAGATCGAGCAGACAGGAAGAAAAATATTTTCATGACTGGTATGTAACTATCTACAATAACAATTCACGTGGTGTATTAGGTCTATTATAAGGATATTGCATTCATGCTTTTTAGTATGTTTTTGTATTGCAGGTGGTGGAAAACCGCCAACACCGCCACCGTCCAATACAGACTCTACAATAGTGGAGGCCATATTAGGACCAATACTAAATGGAATCCCAAGTGATTTCTACACCGACAGTCCCATATTCAGTGTAAGTACTTTAATTCTTCCTGTTAACCGTTATCAATCATGTGTGTTCAAATCTGATAATTTTGCACTGTATATTTATAGTGCACTCAACAGAGAACCCAACTCCTCATGATTGGTGCGACCTCCGTGGTCTAGTGGCGTACACACCGGTTTTCAAGGTGTCGTCAGCTCTGAGGTCCCGGGTTCGATCCCCGGACGGGTCAATGTAGAAAAACACTTTTCTACATTGCCTCTGGTCTGGGTGTTTGTGGTACCTTCGTTGTCTCTGGATTCCATAACACAAGTGCTTTAGCTACTTTGGATTCGGAGCAATGTATGTGATGTTGTCCACATTAATTTATTTATTTATTATTGTCTAAAATTGTATTGTTGTACTGAATTTAAAATTGTGGTATTTTGACTGATAATATTAATGTTTTAACAGGAAATAGACGGGAAGACCATTGATCACAGTGAAAAACTCGATGTAACAGACGGCGACACTGATTATGCAGGCATATCAATACAGGATAATGTGAGTTGATAATTTGATTTGATTTTATTAAATAGAAATAACAAACATCTACAATTGGCAATATTATTATGTAAATAGAAGAACAGATATTACTTCAGTAATAATGTAACCCACAGCAGCGCTGTTCACAGATTACTATTAATATATTAATAAATTTTACACTTAAGACTAGTGATGGAAATGCACGTGAGGTGTGTAAAATATTTTTTTTAACAACACTTGGCTTTAAAAAAAGTAATGACAAAGTTTTACGTTCGTTTGGGGATGACGACCGCAGAGGCAAGCACGCGAAAGTTCCGGCCCATGACAGAGAGCTACTTACCCAGCACATCGAATCCTTTCATCCCCACGAACCGCATCATAGACGGGAGCATGCTCCTTTAAGACGTTATTTACCGAGTGACTTAAACATCAAGACCATGCACAAAGACTATTGTGACAAAAATCCCCATGCAATTGTTTCATATGAGTTTTATCGTATCCACTTAAAAAGCATGAACATTAATTTCATTCACTCAACTAGGCAATGAGGAGTGCGAAATGTGCGAGTCGTATTTCTTACATAGAAGACAGACCATGCATGATTCAGCCTCCCAGTTACAACCCGATTGTAACATTTGTAACGAATATGTTCGGCACCACGAAAAATATACAAAAGCAAGAGAGCTTTACGCAGCACACAAAAAGTTGCCACAAAATGAAGATCAGATATTTTTATTATGCTCCCCAGAATGGAGACATGCAAATCAGTTATTTTTTGGCCTCGCCTCATTGCTTTTAACCAAACATTTGCGCCGGTTGGAAAAATAACTGTTAGTAACAAGCCAGTTACTGTCATTTGGCATGCCGGAATAGCAGGGCGCAAACAAGACGACATAATGAGTGCGTTTTATGTCTTTTTGATACGCAATCGCGATGTTCAAAACGTAAACATATGGCTGGATAACTGCAGTGCTCAAAATAAAAACTGGTTATTATTTTTATTGCTAGTTTACTTGGTGAACAGTGATTTAATTTCAACAAAAAATATCACATTACATTATTTTGAACCTGGACATACGTTCATGAGTGCGGATCAAGTGCACCACCAAGTTGAACTAGCAATGAAAAAAAAAAGGGAAATTTTATGATTTTCAAGATTTTTCGAATGCTGTGTCATCGATTAACAATGGGAAGGTTAGTGTGCCGTCACTATCGGCAGAACAATTCATCAATATTCCAAATTTAGTTACAGACAGGCGAATTCAAAAATCAACCCCGAGGGCATATTTACGAAATATGGTTCAGGTTTTGTTTTCCAGAGAAAATTTTCACCTTAATTACAAAAACAATTTTGATGACCAATTCACTGAATTGCGATTCATAAATGACAAATTTTTAAAGAGTCCGAATTCTATGAAAATCACATTTCGTATCGAACGAAAATCAGCTATAATAAATAAGCTACAAGATATTATACCTAGACATAAGATGTCATTTTGGAACAATTTACCGGTACCTAAAGACTGAAGTATGACTGAAATATTTTTTTAGAAGTTTTTATTACAATAATGTGTATCTTTAAAATACCCGTAATATTAAGGATAACTTTTAACATTTAAAGAGAAGTTCAGGTTTGTTTTTTTGTTTTCTTTTTATTTTGAATAAAGCATTGTCATTTATTTTCTTTGTTTTATTTGGAATATTCACCCAATACATAACTAAAAAGACGTTACCGCGAAAGATTCAGCGTTTAACGTCCTTCTAATCTAGTAAATGTTACAAAAATCATTACGAAATACTGCTCTATCCAAAAAACTTACATAAAAGGTCGCTAAAATACTTTAACGTTGATATAAGTAAGAATGATTGCTAAACAAAAATCTGCAATACATAACTAGAAAGCCCTTAAGTTACTTAACGACCTTTTAGATATATGATTTGGAATAGTTTTTAGAATATAGTTAGAGTATTTTTAGTTAAGTATGTATTACAATAAGAAATCACCAAATAATACCCAACTATAAGGAAAAAGTGTGTTTTTGGTTAGTTACAACTTATTTTTTTTTAAATAGAATGATCGCTATTTTATTATACATGTTACAAGCTACCTATGGACACTTCCTATTTTTTGTACGACATTCCATGACTGTCAAATGGCATACTTTTAAAATTAATCCCGCCTTTTTTGGCGGCAGAATGTGAAAAGCTAACACGTGATATTTACAATTATTTTGCGACCAGTAGCAAAAGACAATCGCTATTAAAAGAGTTTCAAGTATTCACAGAAACAGATATACACAAAATTTTGAAACCCGCTCAAACGATATGGTTATCATTTAGTGCTGTAGTGCAAAGAATTTTAGAACAGTGGAATGCACAAACACTGTTTTTGATGGAAAATGGCTTGAAGACAACGAATGTTCCGAAATCCATATGCAGTTGAATGATCCCATAACAAAATCGAACGTAATTATACGTGTTTTAAATACTAGGGATGGGGCGAATTCGGAAAATACTTAGTAGGTTGTCTAAGAATAAACAAGGCACTATAGAAATTACTGTCACTATTTGCAATGAAAGTGGGTACTTTCATTACAAAATAACCATAGTGTTACTCTGATACAAGTATTTGTACACAATAAAATGTATTTAAGTTTAAAATGATTTAATTTAATTTTTACGACAAAAATATAGAAATCTCATTACGCGGAACGTCACTAGTGCAGACAGTCGCCGTCACCGTAAGGGCGCGTTCCCACCGTGTCGTGACGACAGATAATCGTGTAGTTATAAGTGTCGTGGCTTATATGTTTAAATGGAGGTGTTCACATTTAGAACGACACAATTTACCGTCGTCTACGACATTTTTGCAGTGACGACACTTTGTCGTGACAGTGGGAACGGCAAGCACGACAGTCGTAAAACGATAAAAAATCGTGGACGGCAACTCTATGTAGACGAACACGTGTTTTCCCTTCCCTCTCGCACCCGCGCGTCCCTCGCGTCTGTACTCCTGCGCATGGTGGACGTATAACAATGGCTAATAATATAACACCGGAAGTTTTAATTCCACTTGTGGGGTAAAATATGTAATGCAGTATCTTCATGTACATCCACACAAACATGCTACATATGTGGTGCCAAGCCAGTGAAATGAATAATGAAGAACTTATTTTAGAAAAGCTGGTAAAAAGTGAATTTCTATCTCTGGGCATGTCACCTCTGCATTCTTGGATTAGATTATTTGAATGCATCCTGCACATATCTTACCGTCTGGATACAAAAACATGGCAGGCTAGGGGAGCCGAAAATAAAACTAAAGTGGCTGAAAAAAAGAAGTATTTGCAAGAAAAGTTTAGAAGCGAATTGGGTCTTTTAGTAGATATGCCAAAACAACAGACCGGAAACACAAATGATGGCAATACAGCTCGTAAGTTTTTTCAAAATGCTGAAAAGTCAGCAGAAATAACTGGTGTCAAAGTGGAGCTTATCAAACGCTTTCATATCATATTAGAGACCATAAATAGTGGGTATTTTATAAATGTTGATAAATTCCATGAATTCGCCAAGGCAAAAAGAGAATTGTATTTTAAGGAGTATTCGTGGTACCCAATGCCAGTAAGCGTACATAAAATTTTATTTCACGGGAAAGATATAATTGCTGCATGTGTTTTACCAATAGGTCAAATGTCTGAAGAAGCTCAAGAGGCACGAAATAAGCACAATAGGAAATTCAGGGAACTTTTTACAAGAAAATCTTCGAGAATTAATACAAATCGAGATTTACTTAATAGATTGTTAATTTCATCGGATCCGTATATTGCTAGTTTACGTGCAGCTCCAAAAACAAAACGTGGTAAAATTAAACCCGAGGTAAATGAGCTATTAGCAATAAGAATTCCAATTACTGAATGTGAAATACCAGTAGACGAAACAGATAAAGATTCTGATGGATCTGAATCAGAATCTGAAGATACGGATGAAAGTTTTGAAGAATCTGACGAAGATTCTGAAGAATCTGTTTCTTCTACTGGTAATTAATATTAATTGTACTAAATTTATTAGGTTTATTACGTTTTATTATATTTACTTTTATATTAATTTCGTTGTAAACGTGTGAAAATATGTCCCTTGTTTACAACTACAATTTTTTTTTATTTTATTAATATTTATTTATATTTTACAACCTAATAACACATAATATGGGACAAAATAATTTTGTCCCGCTAGATTTTCATAATACCACACTGTGCAACGGGAAAAAAAATATACTGACGAAAATTGGTTACAAAGATAGCTTTAGATTTTCAACCATTTTCTATAGTACAGGATAGAGGTTTTCGAGAATTTGTCAAGGCAATTAATCCTAGTTATGATTTGCCGAATCGAAAATTAATATCATCCACTTTGATACCTAGCCGATACCAAGAATGTAAAACTGCTATAGGTAAGCTAATACAAAAAGGTAAAAAGTTTTGCATTACGACAGACTGTTGGACATCTTCTACAATAAAATCTTCTAAAATTTTTTGCGTTCCGGTTCCGGTCTTTAAACTGTCAACAGGTCTGTGCTGTTCGTCGTCATAAAAACACGAATAAAAAATAGTTAAAGTTACACTTTGGGAACAGCAGTACTGCAAGTGTTAGTAAAACAACATCGGAAGACATAGAAGAGATAATCCTTGGATACTTTCAAGATCAACTCATTAAAAGTGAAGCTTAAATCGACATCCCGAATTGAGGTTAGAAATTCACCATCTTATTTAATCAGCATTTGACGTCAACTTGACAGCCGGTAAAATAAACAACAACACGTCTGTCAACGTCTAACTGTCAGTTGCATAGGTTGACAACCAACTTGAGTGTTGCCATCACAAATACTTTCTATCTATTCACATTAACGTTCCGTTCCACACAAGGTAGTGGCTTATACCACTGAGTCAACTGAACGTGGCATCTGCAGCGTGAATTTTTATACTGGTATCTACTACTTACTGTTGATTTATTACAACAAAGTTTAATTTCCTTGTACGCCAACATGATGCGTTCACCTGACAGTAAGATAAGTAAATCTACTCCAGATCTATGCACAAGTAAGGAAACTGGTGGTAATGTTACCCTTAGAAAACGGAAACAACCCGACTGTGAGCTAACTGACGCTATTATCCAACTGTCTGCAGAGCTGAAGCAAACCATATCTGATCTACGGGCTGATATGAATAACCAGTTTGTGAATATTAACGCATGTATTAGTAACCTCAGAGAAGAGTTTAATTCTTTATCTCTTACTTCTTCCCAAATTCAGACGGATGTTAAGGAACTGCGTGCAGAATATTCAGCTATGAAAAAGGATATTTCGGACTTGAATATGAAGCACGTACAAGTATCACAGACTATAACGGAGCTGAAGGCGTCAGTTGATTTTAACTCTGATAACTATGTTGACTGCGAGAAGCGTCTGAATGCGTTTGAATTGAAAATGAACAGCTCTGCGGCCTCAACTATCGATATGTTGGAAAGAAAAATAGATTCTTTGGAGCAACAGGCAAGGCAATGCAACGTTGAGATTGGAAATATGCCAGAACGACGTGGTGAAAACTTAATTACTATCCTGGAGTCTATCGGTTCCGCACTCAACATGTCTTTAACTTCGAAGGACATTATAACCATTCACCGCGTTCCGCACGCACATTCGCAAAATAACCAGCCTAAAAATGTCATAATCAAATTTACATCAAAATTAATGCGTGACAATGTTCTAAGTGCATACCGGTTATCTAAGGGACTGACATCAGACCGCATAGGGCTCTCTGGTACACCATGTCGCATCTACATGAACGAGCACTTGACGCTGCGCAATAAGGATTTGTTTCGTAAATGTCGAGCAGCTGCCAAATCTAACAAGTTTAAGTTCGTTTGGATCAGAAATGCAACCATCCTGGTCAAAGAATCTGAAGACTCCGCTACCTTTTCCATACGTACGGAAGATGACATATACAGTAAGATTAAACCAGCCTCCCAGCCTTCACCAACTGTCACCCCAACGGTCTCCATATAAGTCATTGGCGCATGCCTGGCCTGTTATTACTTGTAAGGTTTTTCTTCGTATGTTTATAAATATCTCAATATTTTGTTATGCAAACTTAAAATGTTGTTTAACTTTAAGTCTCCTTGTAGTACTTTGTAGTCCATGGTGTATTCTTTTTATCAATTTAACTTACCAACTGTATAATCTCTTTATTCACAATCTTAACAGTTTTGATCATGTAAACTTTTTAGGAACAGTCAAACTTAATTTTAAAATTCATATATGTAATAGACTCTCGGCTATAATAATATCATTCAAAATTGATACTACTATTTTTGCTAAATATTGCAATGTTAGATGATAATTTATCAATTTACTATCAAAATTGTCGAGGGATCAGGACTAAACTGAACACATTATTCATGAACATATTATCGCATGCGTACGACATCATAATTTTAACAGAAACCTGGTTGATACCAGAGATCTCCGATAGCGAATTCATTGATTCCCGTTATATAGTCTTCAGACACGATCGTGATAGAGTTGTCTCTAATAAAAAAGATGGCGGAGGCGTGCTAATAGCGGTCTTCAAAGAACTAAAGCCAACTAGTCTCACTCTGTCACCCCCATTAATTTTGCCAGAACACAAAATAGTAAAAATTCCCACTTATAGTTCAAAATGCCTACTTGTCTGTGCTGCTTACATACCTCCTAGTTCTACGGATAATATATATGTAAACTTTATCAATTCGTTGTCGATTTTGGTAGACGATCCCTGCATAGAAAACATTATTTTTACCGGTGATTTTAACCTTCCTGAGATGAATTGGATTAATACAAATTCGTACATGACATGTGCCTTTGATACAAAATATTCAGATAAAAGTCGACATCTATTAAACTTTTGCTCACAATTAGATTTAAATCAATTTAACATTCTCACTAATTGTAATGGGCGGATTTTAGATCTCTTTTTCTGTAATAAATTTGCTGCTGCTTATAATCCTAGTATGTCACTTTTGCCAATTGATACTCAACATCCTCCCTTTTACGTGCAAGTACCATTTAGAAAACCTACACAGATACCTAAACATAAACATCTTAACAAACTAAATTATTACAAATCGGATTATTCTAAGATCAATACTGACATTGAAACTGTAGATTGGAACAATTTACTTGAAGATTTAGGGCCCCCGCGCACTAGTCAGCCTGGCTGCGCAGCCAGGCTGCGGCAGCCAGTAAAACATATGACGTTGTATAGGAGCCCGCGCACTAGGCAACCACGAATTCCCGGCTGCGGCAGCCAATACAACGCGCTTGTTTGCACGGCTGCCGGCTGGCTGCGCGCAGCCAGAACGTGTGTAGGCGAATGTATGTGGCTGCGGTCAGTCTCCGCGCACTAGTTGTAGCAGCCAGACGTATTTTGCGTTCCGAACTTTGATAAGATGACTTTCGATACAGAGAAATTTATTCGGGAAATTGAAAGCCGTAAAGCAATTTGGGATATAACATCAGAAGAATACAGTGATCGGGATTTAAAGAAAAGAAGATGGGAAGAAATCACGAACAAAATGTGCTCGGAAAATTTATCAGAAAATGAAAAAAATGAATTTGGTAAGCATGTATTTTTATTTATTTATTTATTTTTATTTATTTATTATCTGGATTATACAGTATAATACAGGGTGATTCTACAACACCAATCAATATTTTTGTAAGGTATCGCAGAATAACTCTGTATTAGTTATTGTTCTTTTTTGTACTTAACTAGGTATTTTCACTTCAATGTTTTATTTAGATAAATAGGTAGGCACTATTCTAATGCGTATCTGTTTTGCCATTCTAACGGATTTGCATTAATAAAATAATCCGCAAATAAATCCCTATAAGATGCTGATGATCGGCTGCCTCTATTTGTGGGTCCACCGGTTATTTCCAGTTCTGGTGGAACGCACAGTGTGTCTTGAAATCTATACCCGTCTCTTTCGCGCACGTAGTTATGTAAGACACAGCAAACTTGTACTATGGCAATTGCAAGTTCCTGTCGGACATCTAGTGGACGGTGAAAAATTCTCCATTTGTTGGCTAAAATCCCAAATGTGCATTCTATGTACCGCCTTGCCCGAGACAGTCTATAGTTGAAGATTCTTTTCTCCGCTGTTAAACTCCTACCTCCATAAGGTCTCATTAAATTTTCACATAAGCCAAATGCCTCATCCCCCACTATGACGTATGGCATCGGTACTCCATTATTTGATATGGGGCGCTTCTCCGGGATTTGTATATCTTTGTTGACAAGTTTTTGATACAAAATGGATTCTTTATATATAGATGAGTCGCTACATTTTCCATAAGCCCCAACATCTATATATGTGAACTTGTAATCTGCATCGCATACAGCAAGTAAAACGATGGAAAAATAATTTTTATAATTATAGTACAGTGATCCTGAATCGCTGGGTTTTATCACTCTTATATGCTTTCCATCGATGGCACCAACGCAATTGGGATAGTTTGCATTTTCATTGAAACCTTTTGCTATTTCAAGCCACCTCTCTTCATTTAATTCTGGAAACGATGACTGTCTCATATTCTCCCAAATCGCCATGCAAACTTTATATATGATATCTCGGACAGTTGTATGTCCAATCCGATAATTATGACTCAATTCCATTAGAGAACATCCTGTAGCAAGATATCTGTAACAAAGAACAAATATAATTTTCAGGTAAATCTCTACAGAGCAAGTGGAAGAACATCAGGACTAGTTACAGCAGGGAAGTAAAACGCAGAGCTGGTGTTAAAAGTGGATCAGCAGCTTCGCGCAAGAGTCCATACGTATATTTCGAACAACTTCATTTTCTTCGGCCCACCGTACTAATGAATGAAACTCAAAATAGCATGGATGAAACACGCACTGCCGAAACCAACGTTAACAGCGGTAGTACTCAAGGTGAACGACCTGTTTCCAAAAAGAAGAAGACAAGTGACGACGATAATTTGGTGCAGGTATTAAAGGAAAGTATTGTAATGAGAGAAGAGCGTGAAAGAGAGCAAGAGTCTGATTCAGATAGACTATTTATGCTTTCACTTCTAGATGATTTTAAAAACATCCCGAGACATCGTAAGCTTTCTACAAAAATGGAGTTAATTGAAGTTATAAAAAGAGCTCAGATGGAAACTCACGATTCCGAATTTAGTCCGTTTCGCCAACGTTATGTTGATTATGAACCAGGGACTTCGGCCGCCAGATCATATAGACCACAAACATCGTTCAGTGGACAATATCGCCAAGGTCAAGGATACTCAACTGAATATGGACCGGAAACCACAAGCAGTGGGCAGTATCGCTATGGATACTCGACACACTCGAATTATAGACCAGAAGCCTCGACCACTGAAAGCCGCCGTGGGTATTCTACGGCTGTTCCAGACAGGCAAGACAATACTGTTTATACTGATGCGTTATCACCAACTGACACAAATGCAACAGATATGTCTCAGGGTTCTGAATTACTAGAATTATTTACTACACAGGACAACTTGAACTAGGTAATTCATTACCATACATGTAAGAAATAAATAATAAATGTTATGACTAATTAACAATATCTTTCATTTTCGTACTCACCTCAAAGTTATCACCAGTTTTTCTTCAGGACTTATACAAGCTCGCATAGGAGTATCAATGCCCTTGATTGAATTTCGTATTTTTTCCAAAAGGTTATCAAACGATTGCACTGACATCCTCGTGTAGTTAAAAAACCGGTCTGGGAATGCGCGAACATCTTTGAAATAGGTTTGGAATAAGCCTTTTGAATGTCTTTCTAGAAAAAGAGGATGAATCCAGTGTCTTTTCTTTGTTTTGCGTTTTTTACGAGATAGGTAAGCAATAATTATAAGTTCTTCCACGTCCATGTCGCTCGACGGAAGGATCTAGACTAGTCGTTGATTGGCTGCTATAACTGGCTGCGCAAATATTCTGGTTGCCGCAGCCTGGCTGCGCAGCCAGGCTGCCCAGTGCGCGGGGGCCCTTACCCCCCGATCAAGCAGTTGCAACATTTTATGAGAAAATTTATGAAATCATTAAATTATATACCCCCACCCAAAAGTCTAGAAGTCTGAAATTCCCTTGCTGGTTCACTAAATCTCTTTTGCACATATTCAAAAATAAATCTCGCGCATGGGTTAAGTGGAAGAAATATGGAAACACTAAAGATTACGAACTTTTTTCTATTTGTAGAACTAAATTCAAAAGGGAGGCAGACAAATGTTTTAAAAAATATATGAATAGTGTGGAGGACAGTGTGAGTAAAAATGTTAAGGCTTTCTGGTCATATGTTTCTGGTCGTAACTCCAGTAATAGTATTCCAGCTTCAGTGCACTACCTCCAACAGTTCTCTAATGACCCTATTTCCACCTGCAATCTATTCTCTAATTTTTTCCAATCAGTATATGAACCATCTTCTTTTGATCATACTTCATGGGTCCCGCCAAGCGCTAATTCTGATAGTGATATAAATATTTGTAATCTGTACTTTTCATTACAAAAAATACGGAAAGAACTACAGTCAGTGGATGTTGCCAAGGGACCCGGGCCAGATGGCATACCTTCAATCTTTTTAAAAAACACAAGTGACACATTGAGCTCCCCTATCTTCATACTACACACATCAAAAGTGTCTAGGGATCAACATATATTTTTGCAATAACTTTTCTCCTGATTGATATTAATTAAAATTTTCTTTAAGGATTCATCGAATAAAGTGTTTTCGTTTGTCACAGTAACGATAAACCAAGTCACCTTTGCATTAATAAAGAAATTTGCCATTTTCCTAATAAAGGGATTTTTGACATTTGAACCACTAACACAAAAGTTCGAAAAAAAGACTGAAATAACAGTTTTCTTTAAAATTTTATTGGGTAACTTAAACAATTAATAATCCGTGTTTCTACCGCGAACACTAACAACACAAGAACATCGGTTTGGCATACTCAAAATGAGTTCATCCAAATCACGCTGTGGAATGGCCGCCCATGTTCGTTGCAACAACAAAAAAAGGTCTTCTTGCGACTGGATACCCTCCATATTCGGCAGAGCTCTTCTCTGTAGCATATCCCATGCATGCTCAATCGGGTTCAAGTCTGGCGACTGAGCAGGCCAGGGCAGGACATTGATGTTAGCTGCGGCGAGAGTCTGTCTTACAACTCTTGCGGTGTGCGGTCGTGCATTATCATGCATTAACTGAAATAAGGGACCGATTTGCACTTGTAGAGGAACGATGACGTCTGATACAATCGTCTCAGCATAAATTTGAGCGTTGAGGTTGCTTCTGATCCAAATCAACTCAGTTCTTCCGCCGATCCAAATACCCGCCCATACCATGATGGTTCCACCACTATAAGGATGGACTTCCTGGCAGGATTTTAATCGCTGTTGGCGTCCAGGGGTTCTCCAGTGTCGTATACGTCTTGTATCCGGTCTCATACCAAAACGAGACTCATCAGAAAAGCACACGAAACGCCATTGTTCTTCTGCCCAATTTCTGTGTTCAAGAGCCCATTGATATCGAATCCTACGATTGTGCATTGCTATAGGTGGTACCCGTAGCGGTCTTCGGGAATGAAGGTTCACTTCATGCAAGCGGTTTCTGACTGTTTGGTCGCTAATTAAGTTCCCTGAAGAGTGATGAAGCCTCACGGCTAACATCATGGCGGTTATTGTTGGAGCTCTTCGAGTTAAGATTTGAATGTATCGGTCTTGTCTCCGTGTGGTGCAGCGATACCGTCCTCCATGGCGCTCAGCCACGGTACCAGTGCTTCGGTAACGTGTCCAAAGTCGACTGATAACACTCTGACTTGTATTCAGAGCTAAAGCCACAGTACGTTGCCGGGAACCAGCTTCTATCATTCCCACGGCTCTGATCATTTCTTCCCTGCTTAAATGACGTCGCCGCTCCATAATAACGTTGGTTTTAATCAGTAGTAGGGAAACAGTAGCACTAATAATGTCTTCAATGCGTTGTATGTTTTTATAGGGAAAATATTGACAGCTGATTTTCATCTTTTACTCGAATTTGATTCACAGTTCCTGATTCGAATTATGAAATGCACCAAAAAGGATCCATATAAATTTATAAAATCATAAATTTATTACAAAGCCACATCTCAATCTCAAGAAATCCGCATAAAAATGCTTGATCCCTAGACACTTTTGATGTGTGTATTTAATAAATGTCTTTCTAATGGTGTTTTCCCTAATGTATGGAAACAGGCAAACATAGTTCCAGTTCATAAATGTGGCTCTAAGAGCGACGTTTCCACTTATCGCCCAATTTCTTTGTTGTCCGGACTATCCAAACTTTTTGAAAGACTAGTGCACAATGAGGTCTACCCTATTCTTCACAGCATCTTAATAAAAGAGCAACATGGGTTCGTTAAGGGCAGGTCCTGTGTAAGTAACCTGCTTGTTTTTACAAAGCATCTATTTGAAGGCATTGACAGTAGACAGCAAATTGATGTGGTCTATACTGATTTCCAAAAAGCTTTTGATAAAGTCGATCATAGACTACTTCTCGACAAAATTGCATTTAATGGTATAAGAGGAAATCTGTTGCGTTGGTTTGTATCCTATGTCACCAATAGAACCCAAAAAGTCGTAATCAATGGTCATGAGTCTCGCCTAGTTAGGGTCACTTCCGGAGTTCCCCAAGGCTCAATTTTGGGCCCCCTCTTGTTCATTTTATTCATTAACGACGTAAAAGACTGTTTTAAAAATTCTAAGTTCCTCCTATACGCAGACGATTTGAAAATTTATAAAAATATCAGTCATCAATCTGATTGTTTAGAATTTCAGAGTGACCTTGACCGATTTCTACACTACTGTTCTCTTAACAAACTCTACCTAAGTATAGCTAAATGTCATTTCATTACTTTTACAAAGAAGAAAAACGTGACGAAGATTGATTATTCTTTCGGAAACACTACACTTAATAAAGTTAATTCTCTTCGTGATCTAGGCGTGCAGTTGGATTCCAAGCTTCACCTTGATGCTCATATAGACAATGTAGTCAATAAGGCATTTAAAATGATGGGTTTTGTAATGAGAGCTTCAAGAGAATTCCACCGCCCCACCACCTACTTATATCTATATAAGTCAATAATACGACCGCAATTGGAATACGCTGTACCCATCTGGAACCCTTTCTATAAAAAGTATATTGAAATTATAGAATTGGTCCAACGTAAATTCTTACGTGCAATGCACTATAGATGCTTTAAAAGGAAAATTTCGTACGATTTATTGCTAAAAAAATACGACCTTATTACTCTAAAGTCCAGACGGACCCTACTTGAGATGATGACCCTATTTAGTATATGTCGTAATAAAGTCGATTGTACAGATTTAGTGAACAGTTTGAGCTACCTGATCCCTCGTACTGTACATGGTCGAGAAGTTCGCTCAAGACACTTGTTTGCAACTACTCTTTGTAGAACCAACTCAGGCGTGCGCTTACCGCTGCGTCGATTGGTTGACACCTACAATAGACAGTTTGGCTCAACCGATATTTTGTTTCAAAGCAAGGCTGTTTTTAAAAAAGAAATTCTAAATATTTTAAGTAATCGGAACCCTAATAATTAAGTACATAATTGTTTAATTGTTTTTTTTTTATTTTTTTTACATTTGTATTCGTTCTTTCTAACAATTAGTATATCTGTATATTAATATGTGGATAACGTTGTGAGTAGTGTATTTGTCACCTCTAAGTTTTTTTTCTGTAATGTTTACATATTATTACACTGCTGTTTGTTGTTCCTAAGTAAATAAATAAATAAATAAATAAAATATAGTAGATTACGAACTAAAATCTATTCTATTGTACTGCGAGCATTTTAGCGGTTCCCACACCAGTATTGCTTTATTGGCCGCATTGAAGAAAATCGCAATTGAATGGCGAATACAAAATAAAATTACACTGGCAGTGTCCGACAATGCTACCAATATACCTAACGCCCTGCAACAGACAGGGTGGCCACATTTTGGTTGCTTTTTACACAAGTTGAATTTGGTTGTCGAGAAGGGACTTAAAGCGATTGAGTTTATTTTAGAAACAGTAAAAAAAAATGTTGCTCACTTTAAAAAAAGCCACTATTCACTTAAGCCAATATTGCCACGGAAGCCCTCAGTAAGTACCAAACAGGATGGAAAAACCGTCGCCGGCTAGTAAGCTCGGCAGTACCAACACTGTATTTGCCTCTTTTGGTGAGTATTACCGTTTAATCACTTTAATCCCTGTGCCTAGAAGGTAGATAGAAATCAAAGAAGGTACATAGACAAAAGTTCTATTATATTTTCAGAGTAACGCGGTTGACTCAGGTGTCCCAATGCCCAGCACGTCAAGGCCTGAAGTGACTGTAAAAATAAAAGATCTACCTGTAGTATCTGCTTCTAGCGCACCAAAATTATCGCCATCATTTACTTCAACACCGAAAAAAAATAAACGTTTTCCTGGAAGTCCGTCAGATTATGCGACACCCGTCAAAAAACGCTTGTGCAGAAGAATTATCGAATTATCTGACAAGATATTGCAAAAAAATTAAACTATAAAAAACTTAAGAGAAAAAACACGATACATGCGTAAAAGACTGGTTTCCCTTAACAACATATTAAAAGAGCTCGAAAATCAAAAACTAATAAATACATGTAATGCAGATTTACTGAGTAAAATTGGGGTAATAGACCAGGGCCGATAATTTTTAAAACCAAAAAAAATAATAGTAGGATGAAACTAATTAGAAAAGGAAGGGAATATGATAAAAATTAAAGAAAAAATAAATTACGGTCGATCCGAGTTCGGGAAGGGGGGGAGGGGGGGGTTTTAAGGGTAAAAAATGGTTTATCTTGATTTCCAGCAAAACTACAAGTCCTATGGAAAAAAGTCAAATGGCAAAGTTGTAGGTAATAAAAAGATCTACAACTTTTGTATTTACACTTTTTTCACATAACCTCAAAATGTATGTGAAAAATCCAAAAAACCAAGTTTTTGGTTTTTTATTTTTATCTTTTTCAAAAATATTTTTTTTTTTCACGAAATTTGGTGAAAACTTACCTTTTTATGTCCCAAATACGCTGTAATTTATTTGATTAAAAATATTAATTTTTTCACCTTATTTTGAATTAATATAAAAAAAACACCCTAATTTTCAATCGAAAATTCACCCGTCAAAATATCAGCTTTTTTCAAAAAATATGGGGGTTTTTTGTTCGTTGAAATCTCTACTTTCTGATGGTGTAAAAAAAATATACATTACTAAAGTAAATGTTCTCAGAAAATGCATAATCACTATGTACAATTTCATCAAAAAAATGTAATTGCTTCAATTTTTTCCAGTCTGCATTGGTTCTTCATCCAGAATTTCATCTGAATCATTTTGTGAGATTTTCTATGACATGAATGTAATTCGAATTTAATAAATAAACTTTAAACTGAAAAAAAAATTAAGCAATGTCATTTTTTTGATGAAATTGTACATAGTGATTATGCATTTTCTGAGAACATTTACTATGGTAATGTATATTTTTTTTACACCATCAGAAAGTAGAGATTTCAACGAACGAAAAACCCCCATACTTTTTGAAAAAAGCTGATAT
Source organism: Plusia festucae (assembly GCA_950381575.1). Lineage (NCBI taxonomy): Eukaryota > Metazoa > Arthropoda > Insecta > Lepidoptera > Noctuidae > Plusia > Plusia festucae. The sequence continues at coordinate 4,859,852 of OX494457.1, forward strand.
TTTGACGGGTGAATTTTCGATTGAAAATTAGGGTGTTTTTTTTTATATTAATTCAAAATAAGGTGAAAAAATATATATTTTTAATCAAATAAATTACAGCGTATTTGGGACATAAAAAGGTAAGTTTTCACCAAATTTCGTGAAAAAAAAAATATTTTTGAAAAAGATAAAAATAAAAAACCAAAAACTTGGTTTTTTGGATTTTTCACATACATTTTGAGGTTATGTGAAAAAAGTGTAAATAAAAAAGTTGTAGATCTTTTTATTACCTACAACTTTGCCATTTGACTTTTTTCCATAGGACTTGTAGTTTTGCTGGAAATCAAGATAAACCATTTTTTACCCTTAAAACCCCCCCCCTCCCCCCCTTCCCGAACTCGGATCGACCGTAATTTATTTTTTCTTTAATTTTTATCACATTCCCTTCCTTTTCTAATGGGTTTCATCCTACTGTAATTTTTTTTCACTTTTTACAAATTTTGAAGGCTTCGGCCCTGGTCTATAACTAATAGGGAATAAGTTAAAAGACAAATTATGAAATCGAATAAAAAAGGAATTACGATTAGGCAAAAATATTCACCGGAACTCAAAACTTTTGCCCTTACATAAAATTTCTATTCCGCTAAGGCATACAAATATGTAAGGAAAACTTTCCAAACATGTCTTCCATCTATCAAGACACTAAGCAAATGGTAATAACCGTAGATGTTAGACCAGGCTATACCAAAGAAGCTTTTAACGCTCTAAAAAACAAAGCTGCCCAATGCGAAGGTGAATTAATCGCTACTTTAGTGTTTGACGAGATGAAGATAAAATCCAAAGTTGAATACGTTCCCTCGACACAACGCACTTTTGGATATGTGGACTTTGGCGGAGAAATCAAACAGATTGCTCCAGTGAATGTACTGAAGCATTGGTATTGCTCGTTGTTGGGCTAAACAAACGATTCAAGGTACCTATAGGGTACTTTCTTACAAACGTCACTAATGCTGAACAAAAGTGTAATCTCGTGCTACAGGCCATTTCTTTATGTCATGATAACAATGTCACTATTAAAGCCATAACATTTGATGGATGTCCGACGAATTGCCATGATAAAATTACTAGGCTGTAGTTTATTGGAACAAAATATGAAAAGTTTTTTTCCTCATCCAATTACTAATAACCACGTTTTTGTATTCTTAGACCCAGTACATATGTTAAAATTAGTTAGGAATGCATTTGAATATTATAGGGAATTTAAAAATGGTGAGGGGGGTTTCATAAAGTGGGACTACATTAATTTACTCCACCACATCCAGGAAAGGGAACAGTTTCATTTAGCAAACAAATTAAGACTTTCCCACATTGAATTTAAACAGAACGTGATGAAAGTTAACGTTCTGTCTAAAAGTCGTTTTACGTCCACACTTGACGCCGCGAACGACGAAGCCGAGAACGGCTCCGCATGTGCTTCGCTCGTGCTCGGTTCGTCTAGCGTAGACCCGCCTAAAGGGCGCTCGCAGTGCGCTCGTGGACGTCAAGAGGAGGGTTGTTGCTAGCCGCTGCGTACCAGCTGTCATTTCGAGTTATTCCTTCGTCATTATGACTGAATGGTTAGAGGATAAATGTATTTTGCTGATAGACGCCTACAGGGAAAATACTGTACTATGGAACCCTAAGGACAAAGATTATTACAAAAATCATTTGAAAGAAGATGCCTGGGCTAAAATCGGAGGTATCATGAATGAAAGTGGAGGAGCATGCAAACAAAAAATGATTAATTTATTGGCTTCGTACAGAAGGAAGCGTACGAAAATTAAGAAATCAGTGGGAACGGGGAAAGGTATTTACTCTCACACCAACTTAGTTATTTATTTATTTTAATATTTATTTAATGTTTTTTGTTATTAACTTTTACATCGAACTGTTTTATAACATTTCTTATTACAGGAAAAAACGAGATTTACGAAAGTAAATGGTATGCATTTAAGGTGCTAGGATTCTTGAACGATCGTTTTGCGCCTCGAAAAAGACTTGAGGCTGGAGACGCGAATGAACAGGTGGGTAGATTTTTACTATCTCCGTTTTACGCATACATGTCTTGCCATGGTTTTTTGTCATTTGCCGCTGAACGGCGAGAAATGGCGTGTAACGGACGAAACGATGTTCCTTCCGCTTCGTTTCGCCATGTTCCTGGTATAACTTCACCAGTCTCTGTGTTTTCATTATCAAAAGAGCCTTGGGGTGTGTATACCGACAATGAGCAAGAACGCCTTAGAAAGTTGTGCAGAAGCACTAGTGTCATTACTATCGTTTCAACCTTTTCTGGCTGCAGTAATATTGGTTTTCTTAGTACTCTAAAAACGCTAGCCAGAATCCCAAATGCATTTTCGACCACTCTTCGGATAGCTGATAGTTAAAAATTCTTTCTTTAGATCCTTTCGAATAGGTGCTCGCGTATGGTTTCATTAGATTTTCTCCCAAAGGAAATGCTGCATCACCGAGGAAGTAGAAGGGAAGTAGCCTGTTGCGATTTTGTAGAGATACGGGTTCCTGTAAATTTAAAGATTTCTCATCCATCATGCTTTTCAAACTACATCCTTGTAATACACCTCCATCCGAAATTCTTCCTTGAGTCTCAATATGCACGTACATAAAGTTGTATTGTGCGTCTACTAATGCCAACAATACGATGCTGAACTGAGATTTATAATTGTAGTATTCTGCTCCAGAATTGAATGGACACTGTTTAAGAATATGTTTGCCATCGATAGCCCCAATTATATGTGGAAAGTGCCATAGCTTGTCAAACTCTTTGCTGCATTCAAGCCATTCGTCACGATTTGTCGGCATCTACAACAGACGATATTTGTATTATTATTGATCACACTAATGAACACATGATTTTTTGCAGGTGGACGTTCAGAACGATACTAATGCCAACAGCCCCCTTCATCACTTGAGCCTCCCAAAAGCTAAAATCAGATCCCAAACTACAAAATGCTAAAAGAGGCTTTCGGGATATTAAAAAATACGGCAATTAAACCACAGCAGGATATGGAACTAAAGTTTTTCTTCGATTTCATACAAGAAAAAATGAAAAACTACTCAAGGGACACAAAAAACACAATTCAACACGAAATATTTCAGATCATTATGCGTGCTGATCAAGGCTATTCTATGCAAAATTATGGTTACTATTCTGCTTCACAAAACCAACAATCTCTACGCAATTCAAATTCTTCCATCGCTACAAATAAAGAAACTCCTTATGTGGACTTAAACACAGCAGGCCATTCTTCTACTTCTTCTCAAAACCCGCCATACTCTCCACACAGCAACAGTAGCCAGTATTCGTCAGACATGAATTTCGAAGACTATGTATAATTTATTATTAATTCCATTAAATAATTACCTTAATTTGTTCTTTTGTGCTCCTGCCATGCTCCTGTTAACGCCTGACACACTTCTGGTATAAACGAGCTTATGGCTTGTTTAGAAATACGAAACAGGTATTGCAAACATGTAAAAGAATCAATAATACAAACCAAAACTGAGGGCAGAGCAGGTCTCTCCGTTCGTTACTCCCCGTGCACACTAGAACCTCGTTACTATGTCTGTTTGGTTACAGTTACAGCTCGTAAAAGGGGACGCTTGGTGAAAGCGTTCCGGCGACATCGTGAGCCGTAATTGTAAAACGCGTACACACTAGAACCTCGTTACTGTATCACATAAGTGACGGTTACAGCTCGCTGATGAGTACCCGGCTTTACGCGACGTCCTGCGTGAGCGATCTAGACGCGAACGCGAAGCCGCGCGGCGCGGCATGAAAACAACAAACATTCGAAACCTATTGAAGTGGCCACGTGACCAAACGCACGTGGGGTGCGGTGCGGAGCGGCGCGAAATGAAGCAAACGCGATCAGTTGGCCTGATATTTTCGCGCGATATTTTTTTCAAGCAAAAATTGTAATGTCGGAAGTAGAACTTGTTATTAATGCTATCAAAGAACGTCCTACATTATGGGACAAAAGGAATACATAAAAGTTATCACAACTGGTTATTATCGCACCGCGAATGCGCTAATGGCTGTGACTAAAATAATTGGGACTACAAGTAGTTTAAAGTTTTCTCTTGCCTGTGCGGCTGCTCGTGATGTAGCATTGTATCTTCTTTGAGAATTATGTCTTTGTGTTTGTGACATATTTTGATATGTTTTTCGGAAAGACATTAACTCCTTCTCATTTATTGATTCAAGATCCCTTATAATATTGTGTAGTAAACATATGGCTTTGACGATATGAACTGCATTTGTAAAGGTGGGTACAGATTAGTGCAATGCAACATGTAATGCAACATGCAATGCAAGAATTTGAGGTCCACATTGCTGCAATGTATCATGTAATGTAACAGAATTCCCATAGTGTGGACGCCTCGCACGCAAGAACTACCGTTGGGTCGCGCACGGTCCGAGCGTTACAACTCGTGCGCGGTTCGATCCGAGATTTGTCGGTTTTTAGTACGAACACAAAGGGGCGCGCAGTGTGCGCAGGATCTAGCCGTGGACGGTTGTTCGTTTCGTTCGCATGCGCAACGATCATGGCGGTGAAAGAGGGTGCGTGGAGTGATGACGAGTCACTTTTACCCCCTGGCCACAGCCAAGAGCGGCGTGGATTGCGGCGCTTTTCGAGACGCGGCAAGCGGTGAGCGGCGAAAACAAATGGTAGACAACTTATGAAGTATGCCACAGCTAACGGCGACGCGCAGCGCTTCGCGACCTGCGGCGCGGGGAGAGACGCGCGGTACACGGCGGCGACGGGCTGAGCTGTGTGCGAGTGAAACAAATGTAGGTACAAGCGAGTATAGAGGCGGCCACAGCTCAGAGCGGCGCGGGCGGTGGCATCGGTGGACGCATTCAGGCATCACACGACCGAAACAAATAATTTTGTTTCTACCGCGCGTTTTTAACTTAAAATAATGAATGTGGAACAATTTATTAGTGAAATACTGAGTAGACCCGCAATATGGATGTCAAAACATCCACATCATAAATATAGGCATGTTGTAAAAAAATTGTGGGACGAAATAAAACAACAATTTCCTGGTAGTAGTGGTAAGTATTTATTACCTATTTTTTACGAGTAATTAAACAAGATACGATTTCATAGATACCTACCTACCTATTCTTGGGTTGGGTTATTGAAATAAAGTTTGAATTGATCTCGTATTTTAGATGCTTGAATCGTAGCTCGATTATTCCGTCTTGACCTGCGTACGCTTTTGTGACTATTTGAGTCTTCAAACTGGGAAAAATACTGCTGACAATCTTCATCTCTGTCTCCGTCTCTTTCTCTTATAATATTGTGTAACAGGCACGAAGCCTTTATAATCAATATTGCATGCTTTTTGTCTGCCTCTATACTTTTCGTAAAAATACGAAATTTATTTGTTAGAATACCAAATGCGCACCCAATTGTGAATCTTGCCCGGGATAATCTTTTGTTGAAAATTCTTTTTTCCGTATTTAAACCACCGGAGGGATATGGGCGCATCAAATAATTTCAGATTTGAATCAGGTAATCTTTGTGACGGTGGAACGTTGAATCTATTTTCTGTTAATATCTATTTAATCGTGAAAAATGAAAAGTGCCTCCATCACTTTGTTTGCCCTTCCCGCCAACTTCTACAATAATAAACTTGTAGTCTGCATCTGACACTCCTTGTAGCACTAATGAAAAAAAAAAATATAATTATAATATGCACTTCCACTATTGGGTGGATTTTTTATGCGGAAATGTTAACCGTCTATCGCACCCAAACAGTTAGGAAATTACCATCTTTAAAAAAATAAATTTCCTACACTTTTTAAATTATCACAGGTGGGCTGCGGCATATGTATTTGGGCCAAATTTTTCCAAACAGCTTCTAGAGTTCGATAAATTACTTTGGCAACAGCTGTACATCGTCCTAATCTATAAATAAAATTTCCGGATATTTATAATTCAATCATAATTAATTTGTTTACAGGCTCAAACACAGGCTTTCTGGAAGGAGGAGAATTAATTTTAACTTATTATTGTTGCCTCGGCCGTACACGCCGCTCGGTTATAAATACCGATCTGAGTAGTGGAGTGTTTCGCGTGCTCATCGGATACCATCGTCTTCACAGTGCAGTGTAGTGTTTGTGCTTCCGATTGACCGTACGGACCGCTTCGTTGCCGTTCTGTTTTCGCCATTGCCTGCTTGCATGCGTTGACGTAAATACAGCGATACCTCGCCACGCATCGCCCGGTGTATTCCCACACCGTCGCGGTCGCGGCAGCTCGCGCCCACGCGGATGTCCGCCCCTGGTGACACCGGCCCTGCAAAGGGTCGGGGCCCCAGCCCAAAAGGCCCTTCTCAGGGCCACCAACTCGCTGCGCGCCCGCCCGCGCGCGGCAGGACCAACTCTGACCCGGATATCAGAGTTGCTAGGTCATCGTCCACAACTAGACCGGGTCAACGCCCTCCGGCCACCGCCGTCCGCGGCACCTCCTTTCGGCCCGTGCCCATGGATGCCCCGCCGTCAGCAATGGTTTCCCGGAAACCAGCGCGCACACCCGCACCCGCGCCCGCGAACCGCAGTACCGCTTCCCGCGCAGCTCCACAGACTCGATCCGTGTTGAGGGCCAGGCCCAGCGGCCGCGATCGCGAGTGTAGTGCTCCTGCCTCCGAATAAGACCGCCTCTCTGCCGTACCTACCCGTCCTCGATTTCACGCAAGTCAACTTCGGATTCGAGTTTGACTTGACGTCCAGCAGAGCCGCGCAGAGACGCCAACGCAGTCCCGACGAGGATGATGCCGAGGAGGCGAAGCGCCCCTGCATCTCTGCGCCCCGTCCACAACGTCGTGTCCGCGTACAGAGCGACAACGACGCACCTGCCCCCCTGCCCACCACCTTCGCGGAAGCCGCGAGGAGCACTTCGCCACCCACTCTACATAATGCAGGTAAGGCAGCCCCCGCTAATATTATTATCAATAGTAATGTTAGTGTAAATAACCCGCGCACAACCAACTCCTCTGGTGATGCCGCGCAAGCCCTGGGGAAGGTCAGTCGGCCTCGTTTTCCACCCATTGTTGTAGAGAAACTGCCACATTGGGCTATACACTTTAGGCCCGACGACGATCGACCGATTAGGCCGTGCACCCAACGCGCGTCCGTACGGGCAGGGGGTTTGATTCACCCCTCAGTCGGACGATGAATACCGAGCCGTACAGAGCTATCTGTACGCGCTCGAAAAAGAAGAAAATATTTCATGGTTTTGCTATTCCCTACCGGCAGAGAAGAGTCTAAAGGTAGGTAGCCATAAGGGGGTTGCCTGTGGACACTTCCCCGGAGGATATAAAGGAGGAGCTGCGTTCGCTAGGATACGAGCCGGAATTCGTACGCCACATTAAGGCACGACAGGGACGTCCCGGCTGTATTTTCCACGCCGCGCTCAAGAAAACCCCCAACCTCACCCCCGGCATTTATCAAATCACGGAACTCCTGTGTATGCCGGGCGTGAAAATAGACGCATGGCGCGGCAAGAGAGGGCCCGCGCAGTGCCACAAGTGCCAACAGTTTAGGCACTCGTCGGTACACTGCCATCGCCCGGCTGCATGCGTCAGATGCGGCGAGAACCACCGGGCATACGAGTGCCCGAGGCCAATAGAGGAGCCTCCTACGTGCGCAAACTGCGGGGGCGACCACCCCGTAAACAGCTACAAGTGCCCGGTGCTCAAAAATGAAGCCCGCAATAAACACGCGGGCACCGTCGCCATCACGGGCACAGTACGACGACCACGCTTGGTCACCGAGAGGCAGCCCACCGAACAAACGGAGGAACCAGCATCCGCGACACTGATGGCGGCGGCAAACGGGCCCTCAGTTCGCGACGCAGCTCCCGCAACCAACAGGGGACGTGGTAAACATTCCCGGCGGGGCAAACGAGGCGCGAGTAAAGCGCGGGTAGGTGAAACGCAAGAAAAAATAGACCTACCCACACAACAAAATTCTAACTTAGCCGAGAAGGGTAAGGCGATTAACACACGGCACCGCGCGCCGCCGCGGATGGCGGTGGCGGTAAAGCGGATTTCGTAGCGGTACCCCGCGCGGTAAGGCGGTTTACGCGCATGTCCGCGCGGTTGGATCTAACGCGGATTTGACCAGTTTGATCACAGACACTGGCAAGAATGGACTCTGAAGTGGTGGCAATAATCTGGCTTTTATGGCGTAAACAGAAATTAAAAAGAAGATATTGGGTTCATCCATTTTTACGAAGCAGAACACTAAATAGGACAATAACACATCCTGCACACACGATGATTCGCGCGGTTATGCGGCGCCCCGTGTGTGATGCACCGCCCCTCCCGTGGCGGTGAGAGCACCGCTCGAACGCGCGGTCAGGCGGTGTTCGTGTGTTAGGCATCGACGGATTCAATAGAGATCAATGCGACATGAGATCCGCTTCACCGCCAACCGCGGCGGTGCGCGGTGCCGTGTGATAATCGCCTAACAAGATGGTCAAGCCCCGCCCACTGGCCGACGAATCTCGCGCCGGTGGCGCCACCAAACAAAACCCGTCGACAACTTCTCGGGATACCGCGCAGAGCGTACGCCACAGAGGAGGTGGCGCGCCTGCCAACGTTCACGACCATCGTGCGCGAAGGGGCCGGACAGCGGATATAAACAAAGATTGTTATAGTTCCGCTGTCAACACATTGCCACGACCGGCACATACGGCCCAACAGTCGACGGGCCTACCCTCCCGCGGCAGGGACGCCTACAGTCAAGATGTCGTAGGCCACAGAGACGCGGTTATTGAGGCCGCGATCCGGGTCTTACAGGACGTACTGCTGGCTCTGCGCAGAAGAGAGGACCCGGTGCGCGCAGTCCTCAACGGGATGGCAGCCCTCATAAACTATAACTTAAATGTATAAGTTGAGGCTGCTACACTGGAAAGCCCGCGGCCTCAAACCAAAGGTCGCGCTACTACGTCCCCTGCTGCAGGAACAGAACATAGACGTGGCGCTCATAAGCGAGACATTCCTGGGACCTGCAGACCAAATCGAATTCCCGGGATACCTCGTTTATAGACAGGACGAGCCAACAGTGCTCCGCGCATACCGCGGTCTGGCAGTACTGGTGAAACGAAGAGTCGTCCACCAACTCATCTCCGCACCACCTACATCACAGGGACCTGGCAGCATGTACGCGCTAAGTGTGCAGCTACACGCCGTCGGCGCTCACCTGCGGGTGTTTGCGGCGTACCGCGCTCCCCAGGTACCACTGGACGTCGCGGACATCCGCGAGCTCCTGGACTCCCCGCACCCCACCATCATCGCCGGCGACCTAAACTGCAAACACCCGGCGTGGAACGCTGCCGCTACTAACTCGGAAGGAGGCCTGCGGGTAATCGGTGTCCGGACCAGAGGCGCCCACTCATTACCCGGACAACGCCGCACAGATCCCGGACATCGTAGTACACAGTGGGCTACCTTGCCAGATCGCACAAGTGCTCGACGACGAACTACTGTCGGATCACCAACCTGTACTCGTCGTCGTCGACAACCAGTACACCCGGCTCGCTCGTCCTGCGCCACGTCCCAAGCACGACTGGACGCGATTCGCGGAGACGATGGCGGCCACAACACCCAGCCGGCCTGTCACCACCGCCGCCGACGTTGACGAGCTGGCGGACGAACTCACCGCTTGCACACAGCGCGCCTTGGAAGCGGCGACTGTCAGTTGTGCGCGCGACGCGTGCGGCGACTTGCGCCTGCCACGCCTTCCCGCGCGCATACACAACATGATCGCCGACAAGAGGCGTCTCCGCAAGCGGTGGCAACACACGCGCAGCCCCGACCTCAAGACCCAGCTCAACCAACTCACAGCAAGGGTGAAGGCCGAGCTGGAGTAGTACGCCACCGACAGCTGGGAGGAACACATAACAGCCGCTGAAGGAGACTGGGCCTCGATACACAAGCTGTGTCGACGGCTCACGAATACCCCGGCTCCGGTGCGCTCGTTACTAGACAGCGGCGGGGCGTTGAAGTACACGGCCGCAGACCGGGCAGAGGTCTTCGCCGCCCACCTGGAGCGTCAGTTCCAGCCCAACCCCACCGACGACCGCGAACACGTTGCAGCAGTCGAGAAACACCTTAGAGAGTACCTCGCAACGCCGCCAATGTCCGAAGACGACCCGGTGGTGTTCTCCCCGGCGCAGGTCAGACAGACGATCCGCCGCACCAAACCCAAAAAGGCTCCCGGTGCGGACAATATCACCAACACCGCGCTGCGCCACCTGCCGCACAAGTCCGTGGCAGCGCTGGCGCGCCTGTTCACCGGCATCACCCGCACCGGGACCTTTCCGGCGGCATGGAAAGAAGGGCGGGTCATAATGATCCCCAAGCCCGGGATGAGCGCCGCACGGCCGGAGAGCTACCGGCCTATCACTTTCTTGCCGACGATCTCTAAAGTGTTCGAATCACTCCTGCTGCGACACCTCTCACCACACATCACGCCAAGTCCGGAGCAGTTTGGGTTCCGAGCTGAACATAGCACGTCGCTTCAGCTGTCGAGGATGCTGCACAGCCTCTCGGCCGTCATCGACAAGAAGGAGTACGCCGTCGCAGTATTCCTCGACATGGAGAAGGCGTTCGACAGAGTCTGGCTGGAATTTATTTTTTAGACGATGAGGAAGCTCAACTAGAGCGACGTTCTCGCATCGTTCAAGGAGTTCAGAGACAGATAATTCAAAAAATACAAGGGGTTCTCAACGATAATAATATTTTGGTACACGAGTTCAAAACGGCTCTAGATAACATGCCTAATGAAAGCTTCAAAGTAGTGATCCACCCAGACCGCGTGCCGCGCGGGCAGCACGAGCGGTGCTACTACGCGCCCACTACCAGCGTGGTGGCGGCCTCGGAACACACTGCCGGCAGGGACATCGTGCTGCGCATGTGCGATGGTCAGCTAAGTCGCATTGCCGACACACATAGGTACTACGACGCTCTCCAGTACCCGATAATTTTTGGAAAGGGCAGGAAGGGTATCATTTTGAAATACCACAGATGAATCGACAGACTGGGCGTACAGTGCCCAACAAAAAAGTTTAATGCATGGACTTTTATGCCTACCATCTCATGGTGCGTAACAATGATTTTAATCTGCTGCTGCGCTGTAAGCAACTTCTGCTGCAATTCTTAGTTGATATGTATGTCAAAATAGAAAGTGAGCGTTTAAGATACATCTCTTTGAATCAAAGTAAGTTGCGAGCAGAAAACTACATTAATTTGCAAGACGCTGTAAGGAATGACGCGCAAGTTAACGCGAGCGATGTAGGGAAAATGGTTATACTAGTCCCGCACGTTGATATTGCGACTGGCGGCCATCTTAGTGACGTAGTCGAACTGTCAGTGTCAGCTCAGTACCGTGCGCAACGCCAGCCAGTGCTTACGCGTATTGAGTACATCTTCCACGTGGTTTTTTATTGCTTTTGTTTTCGTTATCCTGTTTTTTGTTGTTTAGTTTTGTTATTGTTATCATACTCATTCTGTTAAAATGAGTAAGAAAGTAATTAACAGCCGTGCTCGTGAAATGATTATTAAAGTGGACAATTATTTCGTTAAGGAGAAAGAGGACTCTAAGTCATTGATTGACAATATAAATCGTGCCCTAAAAAATGCTTCGGACACTAGTGAGGACATTTTAATTTCGAAGCAACTTGTGACGGACATTTTAAATATTCTACTAAAATCTACCAAAGTGACAGAACGTGTGGCGTGTGCTACGGGCATTGCAAAAAATACAGTAACTAAATTACGACGAGAGCATGAAGCTGTAACAGCTAGTGGCAGCAAAATGAGAACTCCTACAAAAGCAAAGAGACAAAGAAAGGAATATTTCGACGGATTTTCTTTAACAGCGTTAAGAAATATAATTCATTCTATGTATACGGTAAGAAAGGAAATACCTACAATGCGCAAGATCATGGCAGCTGCAAAAAACGACCTTAATTATACAGGCAGTGAAACAACGTTAAGAAAAATAATTAAGAGTGATTTAGGGTATCAATTTAAAAGATGCTACCAGAAAAGACTGGCTCTAATAGAAAGACCCCAAATTCAAGCTTGGAGGGCTCAATATTTACGCCGCATGAAAGATAACGATTTGCTAGGTGCAAACAAAAAACATGTTATCTATCTAGACGAAACATGGATACACGCACACTACACAGTAAAAAAATGTTGGCAAACACCAACCGATGTTGGGAGTGAGAAGAAATGATAGCCCTGGCCGCCGGTGGATAATAGTGCACGCGGGAAGTGAAACCGGTTTTGTAAATAATGCACTTTTAATGTTTAAGGCTGACACAAAAACCGGGGACTATCACGATCAAATGAACGCAGAGAATTTTACAAAGTGGCTGACTGAAAAACTGATACCCAACATACCAATAAATTCAATTATTGTAATGGACAACGCCCCATATCATAGTAAGGAAGAAAATAAGCCTCCCAACATGAACTCCAGAAAACATGTGATGGTTGAGTGGCTCCAAGCTCACAACATCAACTTTGGTAATAATTGTACTAAACCGGAGTTATATTTAATAATAAAACAACACAAACCGCCGAAAAATTATAAAATTGACAAATTATTAGCTGACAATGGCCATGAAGTAGTAAGATTGCCGCCATATAATTGCGACCTCAACCCTATTGAATACATTTGGAACTTAGTGAAACAGAGAGTTTCAGAAAAAAACGTAGAGCAATTAGAGAGTAAAATTGAATCTTTGACCTTGGAGGCGTTGGCGTCAATAACTCCAGATGATTGGAAGAAGGAGGTAAATCACGTGAAGAGGCTTGAAGAAGAGTACTGGCGTAAAGACCGAATAACTGACGAATTATTTGTGATAAATACGGCAGACGACAGCGAATCAGACACAACGGACTCTGAAACTATGGATTCAGATGACAGTGATTAATTAAGAAATAGTCTAGAATTATTAAATTGTATAAATAAACGTCTATTTTATTAATACTTGGTTTTATTTATTAGTTGCCATTAAAATTGACAATAGATCAAACAGACGAGACCTCTTTCATATGTATAATATTAGTAGGTAATAAATAAATAAGTAATAAAAAAAATGGGAAATGTTTATAATTAAATACCTATAAATATATGTATATATGTAATATAAATACCTATAATATTACCCTAGATAATAAACTTTATTCACCAGAGGTGGCAACACTTCACACAAAAAAAAGATAACCATACCAATACAGATTGTTCACCTACAAGCAATAAATGAATATTATTTGTAACTTTTTTGTTGTCTATACTTTTCTGCGGTGGATGACGTCATGCAGCTGTTAAAGTGACAAGGTTCCATCGCAATGTCAACGTGCGGGGCTAGTACTCCCCTCCTCCGTCGTAAACAGCCCAAGATACCTCCATGAGTACACGCAAGACGCATTCGAATACGTTCGGCACTATGGCCGCCCTGATCTGTTCATCACATTTACGGCAACTCAGCATGGCCAGAGATTACCGTCAAACTTATGCCTAGCCAAAAAGCCACTGACAGGCACGACTTAATTGCCAGAGTTTTTAAAATTAAAGTCCAGAAGTTAGTTGCTCTGCTTACGAAAGGTCAAATATTTGGAGAGACGCAATGCTTCATGTACTCCATAGAGTGGCAAAAGCGAGGGTTGCCCCACGTACATATTTAATTGTGGCTAAAAGAGAAATTGCGTCCCAGCCATAGAAATCGAAATAATAAGGTAATAGAAGTGCTAACGCCGCGTGACCTTGTCGCCAAACTGGTGTCTCGGACGTCACCAGCACGCGAACTAATGCTGGCCCGACTTCGCAAGGACCGTAACATTACATCACCTTAACGGTGGTCGGACCGCACATTCTACTTTCAAATTGCCACTAAATCTTGCGAGCGAAGAAGCCCCTACATGTAACATCAGCAAAAGTAGCAACAACGGCGCTCTCTTGGAACAGTGCAAGTTAATTGTGTGGGACGAGTGCACTATGTCGCATAAGCGTGCGATAGAGGCGTTGAACCGCAGCCTGCAAGATATCCGTGGCAACCAGGCTCTGATGGGAGGTGTTATAGTTTTGCTCGCTGGTGATTTCAGGCAGACACTGCCCGAAATTGAGAGGGGTACACCGGCGGATGAAATGAATGCGTGTCTTAAGGCGTCGCCACTGTGGTCTAAGGTAGAAAAGCTCCACCTTACGTGCAACATGCGTGTCCAACTTTTCAATGATTTGGAATCAGGTGCCTATGCGTCTAAGCTGCTGCAAATCGGAGAGGGCCGATTAGGAACAGACGTAGATGGTAAAATTGAATTTACCAACGATTTTTGCCAGTGACGAAGGAGGAAGGAGGATATTTCGCACGTTTTTCCGAATTTAGAGAACAATATAAGAAACGATGAGTGGTTATGTGAGAGGGCAGTGCTATCGCCGAAAAATGAGTCCATCAAATTCAAATTCAAATTCAAATATTATTTATTGTCACACACACATTGGCATACACTTAAGACAAAAAAAAGAAACATATTTTAGCTCCTAGGAGCATAAAAATTGTGTCTGTGCGACAACGAGGTGCCCACTCAGCATCGTGTTGGTTGTGTCGTGAGACACGAGCCAGCGCTGGTTTTCAGTGGACACCCCAAGTGACGTAAAAAACGCGAAACAAAAACAAAAGACAAAAAAAAAAAAAGACAAAAGCAAATACGGCAGTGGCGCATGCTTCCATCTCGCTCCCACTCACCAAGTACTCACGCGCATACGCTTGACGCTTCTTATCGTCCAACAGAGAACATTGCTATACTGAATATTGTCCGTGCACGAGCTGTAAGAGGTCGCGTGATGGAAACAAACGAGCCTGCGCATTATTACGACTTACGTTATACGTACATTATATGACCTCTTGGATTAAAAAGATATTACAAATATAATAAATCAATAAAATTAACTATAAGATATTGGAAGCGTTAGTCACTGAATCAAAAATATACACATCAATAGACACGGTGATGAGCAGTGACGACAGTACAACTCACCCTGTAGAATTTCTTAACACCTTGAAATTAACAGGGGTGTTATAAGAGATTGTTCGACAAGATGGAACAGCACCTTCTATATGTTTGAGAGGTACCTAAAACTGAAGGATTCTTTGGCTGTATACGGTATTAGCAACAATATTCCCAACTTATCATCTGATGAATATAAAGCTATAGAATATTGTGTATCAATACTTAAACCATTTGAAGAAGCTACCCGTAACTTGAGCAGTACGCATACTTTGATTTCATCTGTTATTCCCATTATTTATATGTTAAAAAAAGGTATTGACGACGTAAATCTACAAATTGAAGGTGACGCTGTTGATAACATTATAATCAAGTGTTAAAAATTGAAATAAATAAGAAGTTTTGCAATCTGGAAAATTACCCTTTATTTACAATTGCGACATTTTTAGACCCGCGTTATAACAATTTTTTTATTGATATTGTGAAGGATAATGTTAATACTGAGATCATCAAACTTGCACTAGATTTACTAAACCACGATCATATGACATCGACTTCAAGTGGTAAAAGGCCGAAAAACACAACATCCATTGCTGTTAATTTACTATGTGTAAGGTTAAAAACACGAGAAAGGAACCACACTAGGCAGTTTTGGTGTAGGTGAATTCATGTGGTTAAAGTGTTGGTAGGGCTAACCTGCTATCAAAACCCGGAATATTTTGTAGACTCATGTTTTGAATGTTTTTAGTTTAGAGTCAATTGTAGAACATTCAGATTAGTGTATATTTAACATATATAGCACAAATTACAACGATTTGGGAATAAATAATAACGAAGTTGGAAAATTAAATATTACGTAATCTTTAATTATGTTATTTGAAAAGGTTAATTTTAACCCCGTTATCTACGTTGTTTCTAATATGATAATCTTGTATGACTTAGCTCAGTAATGCTTAATCCGTTTATATTATTGAAATTGGTTAAGCCGTTTAGAAGCTATGAGCAAAAGGAGAACTAGAGAGAACTTCTAGATGAAGCAAGTTTTTTAAGTAGAAATAGAGATTATTTATTGTTGTATGTTTAATTGTTTTTTATTATATGAGTTTACAACGCAAGGATAACTAAATAAAAAGGAAGCTAAAAGGGTTTCGGTATAGTGAAAATGTAATCGAAATAAGTTCAAAATAGCGCGGGCCTCGGCGCAGTAGTGGGTTTCCTGCGGGCGATGGGAACGGCGCCGCCCATCGCCCGATCATTGCAGGTCCGAGAGGCGGCGGCCGTGCTCCGCGGCACCTCTCGCGAAGGTAGGGCTTAAATATATTAAAAATTTAATGTCTTCTGCGTCGGATAAGGCTTTGTTTTCCTGGTGTCGGGGCCCGCCGCTCAGGCGGGCCGAGACCTGTTGACGGGGCCGCGATTAAGTATATGAAAAACGATCGCACGGCCCCGTCGTGTTACGGTAGCTTCAAGGAGCACCGTGGGGGTTTAGTGGGTAGTCCCGCCCTCCTTCTATCTTTGGCCGGGGAGTCCCACATAACCGCCAAGCCATGGGGCCATGGCGAGGCGGCAGACGTAAATAGTCCTAGCCACGATAAAAAAAAAAAAGTTGTAGTTAGTCACCCAGTGAGCCACAGAAAGGGCAACGGATAACTCCGAGCAAGATTGTGTTAAGAAAAATAGTGTTTCATTTAAAAATATGACCCACACCTTGTTGTTTTTTGAGTGGCCGTGACTGGCCGTGGTGTATAGTGTAGTCAAACATACGCATTCAGGGGTGCGTGGGGTGTGCGACGAGCTAGCGGGGTAACCCACCCACGAACATCGCACATCAATACGGGTGGGACATAGTCCCAGGCGAGTGGACAGGTCTATCCTTCGTCCGCACCGCAACAAAATAAAGACTGCTTCATATGGAATGAAGTAGAAGGTGGACTTAATGCTGAAGAATTTGCCTCGAAGAATTTGGGTTGACTTTTTACCAACGCTCTTTTGAATATTGTCATGAGGCACAAGAATATATATAACAAAAATTTTTAGAGGTAGGTCACACCCAAATGGAGTCCGATTCTATGCACTCCACTATAGAACGTCACCTAAAGAATAAAGTCATAAATGTGCCAGCTGAATACATATATATTGCTAAACATGCTCGTAAATGCCCAGTACCCTACACTGTAACATATTTGGACCACACTTACTTCAAAAAATTCGACAAATTTCAGTTTTATAAAAGTACTACATGAAAACCCGGCTCCGCTCGGTTGAAATGTGACTCATGATACACAATATAGGTAAATATTTCTGTAGTCGTCTGTTCTCAAGGAATATTAAAGGTAAGCAAGCCATAGATTTGTATAGCTTCGTTCATTGTGTTTAATAAATATAGTAAATAAAAACTGCAATAGTTTTCACACAAATAATTTTTATTTTTTACACACAAATAATATTAATATTTAATTTGTAAAAGGAGATGGCCAAGAATTGTATGAACTTGTGCCCCAGACAGTACAGAGATGAAATCTATGTCATTTGAAAGTACAGATCTTCTATATAAAGAATAAGAAAAGTGCATACAGCTATGCAGTAGTGGACAAAAGTTATGAAGGTTTAAAAACAGTTAATTTTGTCACTCGGTTTTTATCATTATTACACTGTTTAGATAAAGGTATAATATCATGTGTGTTATTATTGGTTTAAGTTTATGCATTTGTCTCAGATGTTTAGGATACATAATAGTTTAGCTGAAAAAAAGGGACTAAAGTTTTTTAGTTTTTGAAAATATTTAGGTATATTGTTTGCAACTATTTTTTGTAGCATAATTATACTAGACAGAAAATAAAACAACGTGCATTATTTTATGTATTTAATCATTTAATGTTATTAGCACATTATCTAGAAATTCCGCTGGTGGAACAATACTTTCTTGGTGTCTCGCCCATCCCAAGTACCACAGAATTGTCATTATGTGTGCACAACATCCAACAGTCCGGTTTCCAGCTACACAATTACACCAATAACCTAAGATTACATCTCTCGGTTGGTTTTGATTTGCGGAACAAAGTGATTCGTCAAACAGTTTCTCACAAGCTTCATCTTGTTCTGTAGAGTTGATTTAGGAATCCTAAAAAGGCTAGATATTCTAGCATCACTATCACCAGTCCTATATTTGATTAAAAGCATTGCAAATGCAGTTTTTTAATTTTTGGGAACAACAGTCTGTATTGGTATGCTATTATGCAATTCTATAAATTCCTGGGTAGTGCGCCCAGTCCAAAAGTGACATACATGATTAAGCATTGATTCCATGTTTTCAAAATCAATAACATTTTCCTCATTTTTGTTATTTAACAAGCTTTCAATTTGATTTGCCGTGAAAGTATTAGTTAAACTTGTGTTTTCTAATAATAATTCCCATTCATTGGAATGTAAATGTTCTTCACATACCCTGGCACTTTGCGGCACATAAAGTTGACAGCCATCAAATATGCATCTTCTAGATGTATTAGCACAACGTCTATAATTCGGCAGGACAATTGTTGATACATCGTGAATGTTTCTTACTGCTGGTCCAGCTTCTTCCTGCTGGCACCTGAATTTCTTGAATAGTTTGGTTTCCTTCTATGTTTTCAAATCTGTCAGAATCAACAATATTTCTTCGGGCTACTTCTCTGTTAGCTCTCACATAACAACCATGACACAAAAAGTTGGCCGCTCTGACCTGAAAAAATATAAAACTTTACCACATTGTTCACTTAGAGACAAGCTTTTGAAAACACAAAATAAGGATGAATCTA
Source organism: Plusia festucae (assembly GCA_950381575.1). Taxonomy (NCBI): domain Eukaryota; kingdom Metazoa; phylum Arthropoda; class Insecta; order Lepidoptera; family Noctuidae; genus Plusia; species Plusia festucae. The sequence continues at coordinate 4,878,718 of OX494457.1, forward strand.
TGTTGGAAAGTTAACAGCATAACAGCTTTACTGCAGGTTGATTATTTTGAGAAGTTAGTTTTAGTTAACAGTACAGTACCATAATAAATATTAAGAGTTTAGAGATTGACAATACCACAAATGGGTCACAGCACTGTAACTGTTTAACTATTGTGTCTGATTAGCAGACTGAGTTTTATGAGTACCGAAAATAATTTATTCACTCACATGTTGATTCCATGATGACACAACTAAGGCAAGAGATTCTGAAATGCTGTGCCTTCTTACACGTGCAACTGATCTACCACAGCCATAGCAAACATTGTTGTGACCAAGTTGTCTTTCCCTTGAATTTGTTGTAAGGCATTTTCTAATCGTGTCATAGCAGGCACCGCAGACGCAGCTATGAGGCGACAACTGGGAATGAAAAATAAGTACTCATTAATCTAGGATTCTAAGCCCACGAATTGAGATATCCCAATCTAATTCTTCTCGCCAACGTTGTAGGTGCCTACGTAATATTCTATACATATTTTAGCTAGCAAAACTAGAACTTACCTCAAAAGTTAACCACCCCGATAAAAGAGCAGTCATTTCAGGAGATAATTATGATATTACATGCCGCCTGATGCGTTCTCTAACAGCGATACCACAGTTAACACACGCTTGTAAAAGGTCCATTTTCCTTATTAAACTTATGTATTGCACCGTTTATAATAAGTGGAGCACTCGCGTGGGGCGACGACACTTAATAAAGGTAAGATACGATAAAACACAAATACGAAGGGAACGGATACCGAAAAACGCCGCGAAGTAAGCGAGCGTGAATTAAGTTTGACACTTTCTTCTGGGCTGTTTTGATATTTGACTGAGGGATTAAGTGTTGCCAGTACTAAAAAAAAATAATCTTATCCTACATTGAAATGCTACATAATTGTGCTGAACTTAAATAAATAAAATCATTTTCGTTAGTGTATTTTGATTATTTTGATCTATTAATATTTTTGAATAGAAGATTTGTTTTATAGATTATATTTATATGAATTTAATTATTATTTTGCCCCTACTCTGATCTTTTTTTATATTATATGGCCACATTAAAAGTGGTTTCATGCTATACAGTGACTTCAAACAGAAAATCACTTTGAATACTTATTTATTGATTATTTTTCAACAGCTGCTATGAAATGTTAATAGTTATTCAAAATTCTTCGTTTGGTTTATTTAAATTAATAGCAATTATTTTATCTTTGTACAGCTTGAGGCACATTTTGGCCATCTCCTTTAATAATATTTTCGCGAAACGACAACGACTGAAGAAAAATTTTTAGTTTTGTTAAGATTCACTCAATGTTTCCGGCAAGACGTTTCGTTTTACACAGTCAAATGAGTCATAGTTCTTTGTGATGGATACATCTTTGGCGCGACGCACGGGACGTGTTGATTGGCGAGGCGTATATAAGAGCTAGTATGCGACGGAACGTGAAAAAAGCGAAATAAATATTCTTGAACTATTATTTCAAACGCGTTCCGAAACGATTCTGGTCCCAACTATCATGCAACTGTCATACGCCTTGTCAGCACTGTAATCGCTTCAAGGAGGTTGTATGATAATAAACTCCTTGAATCACTTTGAGCAGAACTATTTGTTACGGAACGCGGCCTTATTAACTACCCAAGATGGCGACTGCGGTTTGTTTGTCAGTGCCATTAGAATTTAACGAAATTCTCCATAATCTGAATTTTGCGGGTATATGTTGTCGACTCAAAATCAATATTTTTTATGTTTTGTTATTCATATAAGGTTTCGATCGAGTCTACCGTACCCCTGAACGAAATTATTAATATAGATTTCGTCCAGGAAGATCCAAAGGGGATCTTAAAGTGACTGACATTCGTGCATTACGTTACGAAAACAATGGATCTATTCTTTATAAAACTTGCTTTAAGGATGAATGGCGTAGTTTACCACAAAGGCGATCTTTGCAATGTAAGCCTTGTGATATTACTGAACTAACTAAATTGCACCAGAACCAAAAATTACTGCACGAAAATTTGAAGACTTGCAGCAAATAAAAAAGACCCTTCCTTCCCCCTCAAATATTATGACGACTTACCACATGAGTAGAATAAGAAGGACCAATAAATAAAAGTTAAGTTTAATACTAATTTTATGTTTCAGATTTATTTATTAATATTGTTAATCTAAGATTTTTTTTATTGTCCTGTTTTATTGTATTGCTAATAATAATTATTGATTGTGATACGTATACAGGGTGAAATTAACTGTTTTAGGATGACTCACGCTAGACCGTGTCGGGTCCGAGCCGAGTGTCGGCCGTAGCACGGTCAACTAATATTACATATACATATTTTGTATGAACACACTCACGTTATACCGAGCGGCAACCGAGTGACGCCCGAGCAACGGACAACGCTCGGAAACAACTCGGTCCCGCTTCGGCTCGGCCACGGCCCGTTGCATGAATACAGCGCCGCCGAGCTGCGCCCGAGCAGTCGGTAGTGATGCTATGCAGTGCTCTGACGTTTTGTCCGTCGTCGGAAAATGAACAACGAACGTTTGATTGAGGCTGTGAGGAAGTATCCAGCATTATATGATATGAGCGATGGGAAATATATGGACTCCAATTATAAGTCTTCATTATGGGTCAAAATAAGCGAAGAAATCAAACAAACTGGTAAGCAGATACATTGTATTGTACTTTATTAATCAACCTTAGTAACTTATCTATTAGCCATGCGCGACAAGTTGAGACTTGCGCTCAATGCCCGCTGCATAGACCGCTCAAAGCGCTGTCTCAACTTGTCGCGCACCGATTATGATTTTTTAATGCGTTTATTTACGTTTTGAGTATTACATTATTTCGTTATTACTTTCAGAGACAAAATATTTTTTTAAGATTTCTCTAGCCTCAAAACCATTATTAGAAGGCCTCCCAACATGAGCGAGCAATGGTCTTAACGAATTGTCTGTTGTAGCTGTTGAATCTTGCCTTAAATATCCAATGTCGTTTCTTTGTCGTAAAAAAATATGGAGTACACAAGTACTTAAACTAATGTAATCCACATTTTCTTGTTTAGATTTGATACTTCTAGAATAAATTCTGAATTTTTGTGTCAATATGCCAAAGGCATTTTCAACTAGTCGTCTAGCCAGCGTCAATCTCTGATTGAAATATGCATTAGCACTATTTATTTGTAGCGGCCTGATCACGTGGATATGGTCGCATTAAATAAGTTTTTAAAGGAAAGGCTTCATCGCCAACTATGAGGGCTTGTACACAAAACTGCGATGCGACGTCGCATCGCAAAAATCTGCGAGCTCCCTCTACGCATCGCAAGAACTTGCGAATTGATTCACATCGCGCATTCCTGCGATGTTGCGTCACACTTGTTGACACCATTTTAGTTCGCTCTGGGACAGCGCGTGGGCAAGACGTGTAGGTACTTTAAAAATGACAGAATACGACGTTGATTTTTTAATATCACTGATTGAGGAGCGCCCTGTTGTTTGGGACACTAGTAATGAAGATTATAAAAACAAATTCATCAAACAAGATGCTTGGAAGGACGTGTGTAAAAGTTTATTTCCAAATTTCGAGGAAAAAGAAAACAATGAAAAAACTAAACTTGGTAAGTACACAAATACATTTATTAAGTATAACTTTTTTTTACTTTTTACTAAAACTACCTACAAATCAAACATTCTATTCATATAAGCACAAAAAATATTCTTTAAATTGTTTACAAATGTTTAGGCGTCGACAGCGAGTTACTTTAATGTTTTACGATGTGTCCTTTTGTACCTGTTGTATCGACTTATTACCAAGAACTCGAGCAACAATACAAGCCGTATGGTATAGTCTTAAATTTTTTGTAGTTGCCAGCTTAATGCTCCAACTTCACTTGTAAAGTAATCCGAATATTCGTTTCTAATTATATTTGCACCAACCACCTGACTACCTACATTCAACCCTTGTTCAAGTGGTTGTAGTTCGGAATCATCTATGATCATTTCAATAGGGGTGTCTAATTCATCACGGTTAATGACAAAGTTATGTAGTATGCAACGAGCCTTAACAATATCTATAGCAAAGTCATATGAAACGTTAATGGGGCGGTGAAATATTCGCCACTTATTGGCTAGTATGCCGAAAGTACACTCGACATATCTTCTTGCCCTACTCAAACGGTAGTTGAATACTCTTTGTTTAACAGACAAATGCTTGCCAGAATAAGGACGCATGACATTATTCGAAATAGAAAAAGCTTCGTCTCCGACAAAAACATATGGAACCGGTTCTTGAAAGCCCGGTAACGGCCTTGATGTTGGTGTAGGCAAATCACCTCTCATCAGTAAGTCGTACAGTTTCGTGTTGTGGAAAATAGTGGAGTCACTTTCCTTTCCATATGCTCCTATGTCCATATAGATGAATCTGTATTTCGAGTCCACAATAGCCAACAAAACTATTGAATTGTAGCCCTTGTAATAAAAAAAAAGTGATCCACTTTTTGGGGGACTACGAATACGAATATGTTTCCCATCAACGGCTCCAATACAGTTAGGGAAGTTGGCTTTCTTGTCAAAGTCCGCAGCTATTTCTTCAAACAGCTGTTGTGTTATTTTTGGTATGTTTGCATTTAAACAAATTTTCCATATTGCTTTACAAACTACTCGTATTATCTTAGCAACTGTACTTATTCCTCGATAATAATCTAAATGTATATTTCTGATTTCATTTCCGGACGCTAGGAATCTGTAACATAAATAGAAAAATAAGGATTAATTTATATAACAAACTTAAAAAGTAAAGAACACTAACGTAAAACGACATAAACATACATAAATTATTTTAATTTAATTCATTGGTAGACAACGCTTCTAGCGTTAAGTTCGCCTATTGTTATTATTATTATATTATTGTTCTGTACAATCGGTATTTGATGAATTATAAATAAATAAATAAATTAAATATTGTCTATTTTTTTTGCAGGTAATTTAGTAATACAAAGATGGAGAGGGATTAAGGATACCTTTAATAAATATGAAAAGAAACTCAAAGATGCAAGTAGGTCAGGGTCTGGATCCAAAAATATAAAAGAATACCATCTGTACAAACAATTACAATTTCTTAAGAAAAATTTGCAAAATGAGACCACTACTAGTATAAATGAGTCAGAAAATGAGCAAGATAATCAAGAAGGTACATCTAAAACACGTTACCAAAGGCAGCCACCAAAAAGAAAGATGGTTAATAATACATTTGAAGATGATATTGTAAAGATTTTAAAGGAACCAGAGAATAGACACGTCTTTTTTTAAAGGTATTTTACCATCACTTGAAAAATTAGATGACAATAAAACTCTAATCTTTCAGAGCAGAGTTCTTCAAATTTTAACAGAATTGCATCAACCTGATGGCTACTACTATCCGAATAGCAACTACCAGGGTGGCTATCAAACTCAACATTTTGCGACATCTCAACAAACGCCACTGATACGTCCAGTCATCTAACATACCAGATCAAATTGATTCACCCAGTAATGATTTTTCTAACTCAAGCATATTAAGCACACTTTCAACTGAAGAAGACTTTGATTTTTCGTAAATTTTATGGATTGTAATATTTTAAAAACTCTTTTCTCAATAAAAACTAATGTAAACAATTATTGTCTTACTTTACTTACCGGATAGTGAGGCCAATCATTTCCAGAGGCATAACAGGAATTCTCCCCTTGTACGATTGTTTCTGAAGATATGGTGATAATAAACTTAAAAGCTCTTCGAATGAAGATATGCTCATTCTAAAATACTCCAAAAATTTTTTTTCGTCGGTTTTCAAAGCTTTATATTTTAGAAGAAAAAAGTTTCCATCAGGATTCATAATAGTAATAAATGGATGAACCCAAAATCTTCTTTGTTTCTTTTTTCTATATCTCCTAAGCAATAATAAAAGTGCACACTTCTTTTTACGATCCATGTCACGACCTAGCTTTCAATTCAAAATACGTTTAGTACGGTTAACGGTCGTCGAAGGAATGGTCACACTGGGAGACGCCTTGCCGCACGAAATCGCATCGCAGCAATTCGTGTCGTAATTTTCTGCGTTGCGAATTCGCATCGCGTCGCATCGCAGTTTTGTGTACAAGCCCTGACATACGGTGAAGTTATTGTGGTATTGGGCAAATGTTTTCCGATGTAAATTATATATTTTATTTATTTGTAATTATATATTTTACCTGTAAATTATTTTTCTTTCGATTCATTTAATTCGTTCAATCACTCACTCATTCCTTCCTTGATTTTGGCAATTCAATTAGTACCTGTGTTGATAAGTTGAGTAGTTGTTGCGCGAAAATACAAAAGGTTCAGTAGGTTTAGGAAAGTGCACCATGCAAAATGTCTTCGAGTAAGCCATACACACAAAAGTTCCGAGAAGAATGGCTCAGCGAGTCTGCTTTTCAAGGTTGGTTGAAACCAGTTAGTGATGACAAATCCAAAGCCTATTGCAGTTATTGTCGATTTGAAGTAAATGCGAAGAAAAATGATTTACTGAACCATATTACGCGCAAAAAACATATGAAAGCTGCAGAGCCATTTTCATCACGACAACAGGAATTGACCTTCCAATCAAAACCCAAAGATGATTCGAAAAGCTCAGCTGAAGCTTGTTTATCTTTATTCATAGCTGCTCATACTTGCATCTTGCTAGTAGATCATCTTGGAGTTCTTTGCAAATATAATTCAAAAGCGATATTAAACTCCACCGAACGAAGTGCACTGCAGTAATAATGAATGTCCTTGCGCCACATTTTACTTCTGTTTTGAGAAATGATATTGGAGATGGACCATATAGCTTATTGCTTGACGAGAGCACCGATATAAGTGTAACCAAATTACTAGGAATAGTAGTGCAATATTTTAGCAAAACATCATTCGAGATTGTCACTTCCTTTCTTACGTTAGCAGAATTAAACAAAGGGGACTCTGAGTCTATTACAAAAGCTGTAAAAAATGCTTTACTGTCATATGGACTAGATATTAAAAATCTTTCTGGTATTGGAGTTGACAATGCAAATGTTATGACAGGAATACCCAATGGAGTATACCAGAGACAGAAATTGGATGTACCTCATCTTATTATGATCAAATGTACTTGTCATTCTATCCAATTCGCCGTTTCTCATTCTTCCGCCGAACACTTACCAAGACATTTAGAATACCTCGTTCAAGAGACTTATAATTGGTTTTCAAAGTCCTCAAACAGACAAAACGAGTACAAAAATCTATATTTAACAATAAATGATGACCTTTGAAAATAACTCAAGCCTGTGCCACGAGATGTTGCACGTGCTATGTCGCCAATTCCTCGCACTCTGGCCGCGCTAAATGATCTCTTGAATTGTAATCCAACAGACGATCTGTTTGTGGATGGATGGACGAAGATTTTATTGGTATGTCAGAGGTACTGTGAGGGAAATTTATGAAAGTGTAATTTTTATTAAACCTGTTTTTTGTTTGTATTTTGTATATGTTTTTATAATGCGTTGTAATTTGTCTTTTTCTAAGTTTAATTGTGTTTCTTTTCTAATTACTGTAATTGGTTTCTCACACGACCGTTGTAATTTTAATAAATAAATAAATAAATGGCTTTCAATAGAACCGGCACAAAAAATTTTTTTTTTGCATTTTAACCTCACGAGACATACTGAAAAGTGTTACGCCGCAGAAACACTACAATTTATATCAAAATCCTACAAATGAAGCGTATTTGCTTTATATTCATTCTGTTTTGGATCATTTGTAAAGTCTCGTAAAAATATTTCAGTCAAACAATATTGACCTAAGTAAATTATTAATGGCAATTTATATATTTAATAATGGCAATTGAATTTCTTGGTAGAAAGGTCCTTAACCCCAACTAGGGCATCGAGCCCGGGTTTACCCGGACTGAAAAAACCCGGGTTTTCCCGGTTCTGAGGAATACAAAAAAACCCGGGTTTGATTTTTAAAACTCGGGTTTTCGGGTTTTTTTTAATACTTTTGTTTTTGTTATTTATTAAGTTTAAGCCATAATAAGTAGTATTCCGAATGCAATAATAAGTAGAAACTGCATTTACTGATGATGACTGGAGAAATATAGATGTGATCCATAAAATATTGGATGTTATTAAAACTGTCGTCGAGGCGCTATGTCGACGCGATGCAACATTACTTACAGCTGATGTTTCCCTAAAATTTGCATTGAAGAAAATTGATGAAATGAAGCACCACTAAGTAACAAAACGGCAACTGCATTGAGCAAGGGATACGCAAAATGAAGACTAAATCAAGCAGCAACACTACAGTACTTGACCAATCCGGGTAAATATTTTCAGAACATTCAAAATGAAGATAAAACGGTTTTTATCGGCCAACAGGTAAAGAAATGCTAAACGAAATTGTTGATCTAATTAAAGGCACAACCAAAAAACAAAATAGACCTATTGAAAATTGGCCAGCGCCAGACCAAGACCTGCGAGAAATTGACATTCAGTTGTGTACTTTGACAAATGAAGAGGAACTGAACAGACAGTTAAGTCAAGCTGTTGCGACTGAATACTGCTCCTAAAAGTGGATCAGCTTGTCCATCAGACGATTTGCTTACTACTGTGAAGGTAGAAATGGCTCTCTTCGAGAATGGCGGTACGCGACAGCGAGGGCGCTACCTATCGCACCTATCGCTGGTATATGAACATTTAAAAATATTCCACCTACTAGCGTCGAGCCGGAGCGTTTATTTTCTTCGGCTGGAATTGTCTGCATTAGATTGCATTTGCGTCTTTGAGTGACAAACATGCTATGGCAACTTGGAGTAAAACAAAAATTCCATTTTTTTATTTCAAACAGCTCCATCTATCAAAAATATAGGGTAAACAAAATTACGCTGTTGCTATGGTTAAATATATTATTCATAGGCTGGGAGTTTAACAAACTATAAATCAAGAAATAAAATTAAAGTCACATGTTATTCTTGTAGTAAATTTATAAAAAAGCAGAATATATAACTTCGAGCTTAATGAGGTTTTTTATTATCAGCACACTAATGCAGAAGTCAAATTTGGTTTAAAAAACGTCCATAATTTTGTTTTTATATGGGCACACTTGAATTGCAAATGGCGGGCTGCGTAAGAGTGTAACTGCTCGTGCGCATTCCTTTTGCAATAAAGTTCTCGTTGATTTGAAAGTGCAGCTGCTATCCACGTTGAGTTGAGCTTCCGTTCCTCCGTGTTGCTGCCCTTGCTTACAATTCGTCCGTACGCTCGTGTTGAGTTGTGTATCCTCCTCAGTGTGACGCCGTATTGTAAACAATTAAACATCATCCAGAACTTGTGAAGTTACTGTGAACTCTAGGCATAGGCACTCTTTTGAGTTTGGACCTGTAATTGTGAATAGTGAACAGTGAACTTCAACCATGTCACAAAATTCTTGCTGTGTACCTAGATGTGCTGTGGTTCAAATTCAAATTCAAAATTCAAATTCAAAATCATTTATTCAAATTAGGCTACCATGTAGCACTTTTTGAATGTCATCAACACAGACAGCACCCTGATTCGCCCACCCCACCGCTTCCTAAGTGCTCTAGCCGGGGAGAAGAAACGGCGCAACAAACTCCCCAGCAGCACGCTGTCTTTACAATATAAAAAATTTAGGGAACATGCCAAGTAATCAACTGCTTGAGGTTCATAAGTATCTCTCTGAAATAAAAAATTTAGGTAAAGTAAACTACAGAAACCAAGGTCAACAGAACGACCAGTCACCGCAAGCAGCACCCGTTCACGAGTATGACGCAAGGGTCAGCCATCACCTCCCTCGCCATATTTGAGGGAAGGAGGTGACCCGACCCAAGACGCCACCACAGGCAGTGACGACTAAGGGAGCATGACGAAACTGTTGCCGGTAGTTAAGCAAAAAAAAAAAAAAAAACATGACGCTGAATGAGAAACCTCAAACACTGATTAAGTGCACAATCCCATTACATGTTTACGAAATTAAATTTTATAATTAATATAATTATACATTCCAAGATGTAAAAGGAAAAAGTAATAATTTGGATATAAATTATATATAGATAGATACGCATAATCGTATTAAATATAAAACAAAAAAAGGTAACAAACGTTGTTACATACAAAGTGTATGCCTATCAAATAAAATAAAAACATGGTTATAAAGCAAAACATAATTAATACAAATTAACATTCCACATGGAACCGTCTTGTGTCTATCGCGAATGCCAACTATGTTTATCGTTTAAATAGTCGTTAATTGTATAATAGGCCTTTTCACACAGCTTACTTTTAATTGTGGATTTAAATGAGTTAAAGGGCAACTCTAGTAAGCTAACAGGAAGTTTATTGTAAAGCCGAATACCAAGCCCCACAAATGAGTTGTGTACCCTATGCAGCCTGTGTGAAGTCACGCATAACTTATGTCTATTTCGCGTGTTTATATTATGTATATCCTTATTCTTGGTGTACAAGTGAATATTTTGACGTATAAATAATATGTTCGCAAAAATAAACTGTGACGCTACAGTAAGGATACCTATCTCCTTAAACCGCTCCCTAAGAGAAGCTCGAGAATCTAGCCGGTATATGGATCTAACAGCTCGTTTTTGTAAGATGAAAATGGTTTCTATATCTGCCGCCTTACCCCACAACAGTATGCCATAGGACATAATGCTGTGGAAGTAGCTAAAGTAAACAAGACGAGCCGTGTCCACATCAGTGATCTGCCTAACTTTCCTAACGGCGTAAGCAGCAGAGCTGAGCCTACTCGCGAGGCACGCGACATGTGCCGACCATGTAAGCTTACTATCAATCGTGATGCCCAGGAACTTTGTCGAGTTTACACTATCTAACACTTCATTATTGATTATGATATTAGGACCAAGATTTTTAACGTTTGGCATAGCAAATTTAACGCATTTGGTCTTTTTTGCATTCAAAACTAAATTATTAGATGAAAACCAATGCGTTACCTTGGTGAGTGCATTATTTATTTCATTGAAATCATTCCTATTCCTATTCACCTTGAAAATTAACGAAGTGTCGTCTGCAAACAACACTACCTCACATATACCTTTTAAAAAAAACGGTAGGTCGTTGATATAGACTAGGAACAAAAAAGGACCCAGTATTGACCCCTGGGGCACACCCAGCTTAACAGGCAGAGCAGTGGACTTATCGCCGTTAACATGGACACATTGTTGTCTATCACTTAAATACGAACTAATTAAATCTAGTGCTATACTTTTAATTCCATAATGACGGAGTTTGCGAATAAGTGTGTCATGATGGACGCAATCAAATGCCTTAGAAAGATCACAAAACACCCCAATGGCGTTCTGCGAGTCCTCCCAGGCGCTATAAACATGCCTAAGCAAAGCTACACCAGCGTCTGTAGTTGAACGTCCTTTGGTAAAACCGTATTGCTCGCTATGTAAAAGTTTGTTTAAATTTAAAATGACTTAGAAGTTGCTTCAATATCAGTTTTTCAAAAATTTTACTAAATGCGGGAAGGATCGATATAGGTCTAAAATTACAAATTTCACTTTTATCACCTGATTTAAATAATGGTATAACTTTACTATATTTCATGAGATCTGGAAATATACCTAAATTCACGCACTTATTAAAAATGATAGCTAGGGAGGGTGCAACAACGTTAATAATGTTACTTACTAGTTTTACAGATATACCCCAAAAGTCTTCGGTTTTTTTGTTACTAAGCGTCTTAAAAGTATTTACAATATCCAATGGAGTCACATATTCAAAACTAAAATAATTATCACAGTTAGGCACAGTATCACGCAGTAAGTTTTCAGCATCAGCTGACGATGAATTTAAGGAGCTTGTTGTAGTTATTGGTATGTTAGCAAAAAAGTTATTAAAAATTTGAGCAATGTCATTGGCTTTATTTACTAATTGATTGTTATAAATAATCTCTAGTCCATACTCTCGTTTCCTAGCCTTGCCAGTTTCTTGGTTAATAATGTTCCAAGTAGCTTTTATTTTATTAGAAGAGTTTTCGATTTTGTTTTTAATAAATTTAGATTTTGCCATAAAGCAAACTTTTTTGAATATTTTTGAGTAGCTTCTTAAGTAACTTAGAAAGGTATCATCAAATTTATATTTTTTCATACCATATAACTCATAAAGTCTAGCTCTACTTCTATGAATACCAGTAGTGGCCCATTGGTTGAAGGAGACAGAATTGCACTTGACCTGTATAGTTTTACATTTAAAAGTAGATTCAAACTCATTTTTAACAACATCAAAAAGTGCTCCATAATTGTCATTGGGATTACCTGATTCCAAAATAGATGGTCGTATTTTGGACCTGATGCTGTTTTTAAAACGAGTACACCGTTGCGAAGAGTACGGTCTTGTTACGACTTTTTGAATTTTATTAACAACTAAATGTGGGAAGCTTGCATATTGACCGCAATGATCCGAAGTAAGATCAGTTAATATTATCTTTTTATTCGCTACAACATTACTAAATATATTATCTAAACAAGTAGCAGAAGTGGCCGTTAGCCTAGTTGGTTCGCAAAAAAGGTTATTTAAATTAAACGATTTGAACAAATTAAGGAGTCTGACGGACATTGGTGTTGACTCTAATATGTTTACATTGAAATCCCCACATACTATAATCTGTTTCTTACTACCTTTAATCTTAGAAAGTGAATCTTCCATTACTGATTCAAATAAATTAAAGTCACTAGAGGGGGGTCGATACACACAAATTATAACAAATTGTTCTATTTCAACACAAGACAGCTCAACAGTGCGCTCGATAGAAAGTTTGACAATATCAGGACGTTCTTTACATTTTAAACAGTTTGAAACAATAATAAGTGATCCTCCCCGAATGGCACTCTTTCTTACAAACGCACTTTGTATGGAATAGTTAACATTATTATATATTAATACCTCATGACTCTTCAACCAGTGTTCAGTTAAACATAATACCTGAACATCATAATTTTCAATAAATAAACTTAATTCTAGTTCCTTGCCGGAGAGACCCTGCATGTTTTGATGAACAACATTCAGTTCATGAAGCCTACCCGTTGTCCTATCTTGTAGTTTAAATTACAAGAGGTATATAAGCTGTTAGTACTAATACTAACATTATCAAAAACCTTAGGTACAATACAAGTACCGGTATCCTGTAAATTATATGCTAATAACTTTTTAGGTTAAGAAAGACGGTAAGTAAATTTTGTTCTTTTACCTCTATTTTATGTCAAACCTGAAACTTACAGTCACTCTATTCGCTACTATGTTTCACATATCCCCATATCGCTATTGTAATAGCACCAGAGTACATTAAATATAATGCGTAGAAGAAGATCAATAGGTTCGGTATGATTTGCCTTGATTGTCGTTCATATAATCTTAACTGTCCATACATAGCCTCGCGACTTCGTAGCGTGCGGACGTGCGCAGACCTACGCTGCTGATTTTCGTGACCGAGTGCTCTCATTGGCCAGTGCCGAATCTCAGTCCCTCCTGTTCTATCTTGGAGACTTTCCCGTTTGGCCCCGCGGCCATCTTGGAATCCGAGCGAGAAGGTGCGAAAGTGGGTGGCGCGTTGGTGTCTTAGACCCCCCGCCCCTCCGCCTTCACGGTTAGAGGAGTGCGATAGTGACGTTTGACAGTGACAGTGACACAAGTGCTGACAGTGACAGTTTTACGACAGTGACGTTTATAGTGTTAGTGACAGTTGACGTGTGCGCTCATACGTCAGGTGACGCGGATCGGTAAGTACCTTGATATACTTGACCGTATTAATACACGAACGCAGTAAGGCGATACCCCCCTTGTATATAGACAAGGTCTATCGTATCGCAAAACCGGGTCCGTTCGTGTATTACTTCACTTCGTGAGTCGTAAACTAAGAGGAAGAGCGCCAAATGGAGCAGGACGTTGACCCTACCGGTGAAGTTCTCATGGAGCAGTATCGACGAAGAGAAGAGGAGCTGCAGGCTCTTGAAGAGCTCTGCCGTGAGTCGGCCGCAGCGACAGGTTTTGCTCCGCGGAGGCCGCTGATGAGGACCCCTCCTAGTCGGTTCAGCACCGCTGCGACCGAGCAGACCGGACCAGCGAAGCAGACAGGTATACCCCAGGTCGGAAACCAGGCCTCCAAGCGGGTGATTTCGTCGCCGGAGGAGGTACAGGACGCCGTGAGAAGGCGCCTGCAGGAACGGAACGCGGAGGTACTCGCAAGCTCCACAGAAAAGGACGAGCAGCCCACACAGGTACAGTCGCCAGTGGATGATCTGGAGCAGGCTTCACCTAGCAGGCTCGCTGGACTGGCAACCAGCCACACGAAGGGCATCGTGGAAGCGGTCCGTGCGAAGTCCAGCAAACTCAATAAAGAAGAAATTACCGCCATAGCCTGCCATACGGAGCGTCTTGCGGCGATAGTCACCCACCTGGTGGTTCGTCTAGCGGCAGCGGAATCCGGCAGTCTGACCCAGCAGCCATGCGTTCAGGTGGCAGTGCCACCAGCGGCTCCGTACGCCAATGCCCTGAAGCTGGGGAAACGAATGCAGCCGGTCCCAATCCCGCCCTGTCCGGGACCGACGGTGGCCATCTACCCGGCTGAGGACCAGCGGGAAATTATAAAGACCGCGGAGGAGACCAAGAAGGTGCTCCGATCGGCCATGGACCCGTCTAGGCTCGGAGTCCAGATCCACGGGGTGCGGAAGGTGGGAAACGCTGAGGTTATTCTACAGACCACCTCGGAGAAGTCGGCGGAAAAGGTGCGTAGGGCGCTCCCAGCCACGCTCAGGGCGGGAGAGCCGGTGTCCCGCCTGCCACTCATGGCCATGGCGGGCTTCGATGTTAGGACCACCTACGAGGACAGTGAGAGGTGGACTCCGGAAGCACTAGCCAGGAACATCAAGAAAGTGCATCAGCGTACCTGGAGGTCGGGAGAACGGTGCACCTGGATCTGCGAGGTGTCACCCCAGATGCGGCAGGGCTTACTTAACCTCGACACCATATATGTCGGGTGGGACCTCATTGAGGTTGAAGACCACGTCGGGGTTACGTGCTGCAACAAGTGCCAGCAGATGGGCCACCCGGAGAAATATTGCCGGGCAAAGGTCGCAACATGCGGAAGGTGCGGTGAGGATGGCCACAAATCTAAGGAGTGCGAGGCGCCATCGCAGTGCTGTGCCACCTGCAAGAAATTGAAACAGAAGGGTGCAGCGCTGCATAAGACGAATTCTAGGGAGTGCCCCGCCCGCCTGCATGCCGAAGCCCGGGCCGTCCAGCGGGTTAATTATGGATAGGGCACTGAATGTGGGGCAGCTGAATGCGCAGGGGTCGTCGGTGGCAACGAGGGAGCTCCCGAGACTGGCCGAGGGGCTCGGCCTTGACGTGGTGCTGGTGCAGGAGCCATACTCGGCGCCGCGCGTGGATCCAGTCCTAAACCTTGTCTGGACCGGCATGGGCGCCAAGGCAGCGATGTACGTGCCCCGACTGGACGTCCGGTGCAGCTTGCTGCCGCACCTGTCCACGAGCCACTGCGCTGTGTGCCACGTCGTCTGGGATGGGGGCAGCCTTTATTTGGTCAGCGCCTACTTCCAGTACTCGCATGCCATAGCAAAACACCTCGCCCACCTGGACTTAGTCCTGGATTCACTTCAGGGGCATGCGGTGCTGGTGGGCGCTGACACGAACGCGCACTCGCCGTTGTGGCACAGCGCCAAGAAAAACTACGTCGGCAGAGGTGCAGACGTTGCGGCACGACGGCAGCATATGGAGGACTTCCTGTTGGCCAGGAACCTGAAGGTGCACAACGCAGCAGGGAACCCACCCACCTTCTGCACGGCCAACGGGGAGTCGAACATCGACGTCACGTTCTCGACGAGGGGTGTCTGGGTCACGGATTGGGCGGTGCGTGAGGACTGCAGCAGCAGTAACCACAGGCTGATAACGTTCAGGGTGAGTTGCACTGAGGACGCCGAGCCTGCTCCGGCGGCCGAGCCGTCGGTGGTGCCGAGGAGGTTCCGGGAGCGTGGGGTCGACTGGGACCGCTTCCAAGCGGACATCCATGAGCGTGTGGGAGGGATTAAGTGGGCGAAGCCTGCCTCGGAAGTATGCAAGGAATTCACGGACATCGTGGTGCAGACAGCGGAGGAATGCATGGGAACGAGAGGTGACGGTAAGAAGGCGAATGGATATGAATGGTGGTCTCCAAAACTGGAGCCCTCGCGTAAGCCAAAACAAGGCGAGGAAAGAATGGCAAAGGGCAAGAAAAGTGAAAGGAATCCTAGAAGATGAACTACGAAAGGCCTTTCATGAACGCCGCAGTAAATATAGGGCAGCGATGGAGAAGGCGCAGCTTGACTTCTTTCGCAAGCTTGCCGATAGTGGTAACGAGTATCCGTGGGGGCTGGCGTATCGGGTAGCCAGTGGCAGGTTTAGGCCTTCTCCAAATATAGTACACAGTATCAGGCTTGCGGGAGGCTACACGTCGGATGTGCGGGCTGCTATGCGTGGCCTGGTGGAGGCTTTATGCCCGGATGACGACCCAGCGCGGGACTCGCAATACCATCGGCGGGTCCGGATGCTGGCTGCCTGCATTCCGACGGGTCGGGATGCGCCTCCTCCGTCGTTTCAGGATCTGGCGGGTATAGTCAGGGACCTTCCAAACACGGCTCCGGGGATCGATGGGATCACGGCCCGTATGGTTAAGCACACCTGGGTTGCTGCTGGCCTGGAACTGACGCGTATGATAGGTAAGTACGTGGAAGAGGGCACGTTTCCGGAGGCGTGGAAGGACAGGAGGCTCGTTGTCCTGCCGAAAGGCAACGACAGGGACCTCTCCGATCCCAAAGCGTATCGTCCGGTAACGTTGCTACCCGTCCTGGGTAAGATCCTGGAGCGGGTCATGCTCCGGTGTGCCCCGTCATTGTCGCGAGCGATCTCGCCAGGGCAGCATGGGTTCTCTCGAGGTAGGTCGACGCTGACAGCCCTTCAGAGCATTTTGGACACCGTCAGTGGAAGCACGGCACGGTACGTCCAGGCAGTGTTCCTGGACATTTCGGGTGCCTTTGACAATGCGTGGTGGCCCATGATCCTCTTAAAGGCAAAGGGTGCGGGGTGCCCGCCAAACGTCTTTCGTGGAAGACTGCAACCATGGGCTGTCCGCAGGGTTCAGTTTTGGGTCCGTCCCTCTGGAACCTGCTAGTAGACGACTTGCTTCGGTTGCCGTTCACAGACGGAGTGAAACTGGTCGCATACGCGGATGATGTAACGATCCTCATTGAATCTAACTCGCGAGCCCGCATCGAGGCTTCTGCCTCATGCGCCATGGGACTTATTTCGGAATGGGGAGAGCGGAACCGGCTTGAATTCTCACCCTCGAAGTCATTCTCGATGACTCTGAGGGGAGGTCTCGTCGCCCGCCCTCCTGCCATAAAACTCAATGGGGTCTCAGTCAAGAGCGTAAGGTCGACCAAGGTACTGGGGGTGGTAATCGACGCGAGTCTGTCGTTCGCAGAGCACGCCCGCAGCATCGGCGAGCGGGCGGCATCGGGTTTCGGGAAGGTATCAAGGGTTTCCGCGTCGTCGTGGGGTATACGGTACAGAGCCCTTAAGGTCCTGTACCGGGGGATTTTCACGCCGACAATCACGTACGCGGCGGGCTGTTGGTGGCGGCGCGTCTCCACATACGTGGTCTGCACCGCCTTGCTGAGGGCGCAACAGCCGGCCTTGATTCTGCCGACGAAGGCTTACAGGTCCACTAGTACCGCGGCCCTGCCCGTTCTGGCGGGGGTGTTACCGGCCGACCTCGAGG
The DNA here is from genome assembly GCA_950381575.1 of Plusia festucae. Taxonomy (NCBI): domain Eukaryota; kingdom Metazoa; phylum Arthropoda; class Insecta; order Lepidoptera; family Noctuidae; genus Plusia; species Plusia festucae. Next base: position 4,896,585 of record OX494457.1, read on the forward strand.
TTACCCGTGCTGGCAAAACCGACGATGCTAGGCATCTGCCAGGGCGGGAATTGAAAGGTAGGAAGAATGATCTCTGGGAGGAAGCGGTTGCGAGCTGGCAGCAGCGCTGGGAGGCTGAAGCCAAGGGTCGAGAGCTTCACCGATTTTTCCCCGACGTGACGGCAAGGCTCAAGCCAACTTGGGTCGAGCCGGACTACCAAATATCGCAGAACCTGACCGGGCATGGATGTTTCAGAAAGAGATTGTATGACATGAAGCTGCAAGATACGAACGAGTGTTACTGCGGTGAAGACGAAGAAAGTCTGGACCACATTCTGTGGTCTTGCCCCTTATACAAGGACCAGCGGCGAGAGATGATGGACGGGATAGAACGCAGGGAGGAGGGACCAGTCTACTACTGCGACCTTGTCGCCTCTGAGGTCAACTTTCGGCGGCTGGGTCGTTTTGCGCACGAATGGTACAAGATTAGGAGCAGGCTCGAACTAGAAGACGGCACCATGTCGGAAGGCGAAGCCGTGAATGTGCTTGTTTAAAAGAAGGTGTTTCGCAATCTTTTTTCTAGCAACCCCAGAATGGGGGACTGCTAAAAAAGAAAGGACTGGCTAAGAAATAATTTGTAGAGTCAAGAAGCGCCTGTGGACCAAAAAAGAAAAGCCAAGTGAGGTGAAAGTCCACAGCCGTCTCAAGATTCGGCCCATATGACGACATGTATGGCGAGTGATACCTATTGTATCTTAAGATAAAATACACACATCAAAAGTGTCTAGGGATCAACATATATTTTTGCAATAACTTTTCTCCTGATTGATATTAATTAAAATTTTCTTTAAGGATTCATCGAATAAAGTGTTTTCGTTTGTCACAGTAACGATAAACCAAGTCACCTTTGCATTAATAAAGAAATTTGCCATTTTCCTAATAAAGGGATTTTTGACATTTGAACCACTAACACAAAAGTTCGAAAAAAAGACTGAAATAACAGTTTTCTTTAAAATTTTATTGGGTAACTTAAACAATTAATAATCCGTGTTTCTACCGCGAACACTAACAACACAAGAACATCGGTTTGGCATACTCAAAATGAGTTCATCCAAATCACGCTGTGGAATGGCCGCCCATGTTCGTTGCAACAACAAAAAAAGGTCTTCTTGCGACTGGATACTCTCCATATTCGGCAGAGCTCTTCTCTGTAGCATATCCCATGCATGCTCAATCGGGTTCAAGTCTGGCGACTGAGCAGGCCAGGGCAGGACATTGATGTTAGCTGCGGCGAGAGTCTGTCTTACAACTCTTGCGGTGTGCGGTCGTGCATTATCATGCATTAACTGAAATAAGGGACCGATTTGCACTTGTAGAGGAACGATGACGTCTGATACAATCGTCTCAGCATAAATTTGAGCGTTGAGGTTGCTTCTGATCCAAATCAACTCAGTTCTTCCGCCGATCCAAATACCCGCCCATACCATGATGGTTCCACCACTATAAGGATGGACTTCCTGGCAGGATTTTAATCGCTGTTGGCGTCCAGGGGTTCTCCAGTGTCGTATACGTCTTGTATCCGGTCTCATACCAAAACGAGACTCATCAGAAAAGCACACGAAACGCCATTGTTCTTCTGCCCAATTTCTGTGTTCAAGAGCCCATTGATATCGAATCCTACGATTGTGCATTGCTATAGGTGGTACCCGTAGCGGTCTTCGGGAATGAAGGTTCACTTCATGCAAGCGGTTTCTGACTGTTTGGTCGCTAATTAAGTTCCCTGAAGAGTGATGAAGCCTCACGGCTAACATCATGGCGGTTATTGTTGGAGCTCTTCGAGTTAAGATTTGAATGTATCGGTCTTGTCTCCGTGTGGTGCAGCGATACCGTCCTCCATGGCGCTCAGCCACGGTACCAGTGCTTCGGTAACGTGTCCAAAGTCGACTGATAACACTCTGACTTGTATTATTCAGAGCTAAAGCCACAGTACGTTGTCGGGAACCAGCTTCTATCATTCCCACGGCTCTGAGCATTTCTTCCCTGCTTAAATGACGTCGCCGCTCCATAATAACGTTGGTTTTATTCAGTAGTAGGGAAACAGTAGCACTAATAATGTCTTCAATGCGTTGTATGTTTTTATAGGGAAAATATTGACAGCTGATTTTCATCTTTTACTCGAATTTGATTCACAGTTCCTGATGCGAATTATGAAATGCACCAAAAAGGATCCATATAAATTTATAAAATCATAAATTTATTACAAAGCCACATCTCAATCTCAAGAAATCCGCATAAAAATGCTTGATCCCTAGACACTTTTGATGTGTGTATTATATATCTTAGCCGTGTGCGCCCCTTAGTGAACACCACTGGGGGTGACGTAACCTACGACAAACTTATTATTTGCGGTTGGTACAGTAATCGGGTCTAGGGATCGGACCGCAAAGTTAAGTTTGTTTTTTATTGTATATACTTTTCCGGGATAAAAACTACCCAGTGTTGTGCCCAGGATATTAAGGAACAATTATACCAAGTTTCATCGTAATAAAACCGGTAGTTTTTGCGTGATGCCTGAACAAACAGACAGACAGACCTAAAAATTTTAAATCACGTTTTTGGGTTCGGTGTCTGTCTAGTAACCGCCATTTCTTTTTTGATATTTTACATGTACAGAATTTTCACTTCTACAGATTTATTTTAAGTAGTATATATAGATAATATTCTTTTAATTTTCTTTCAGACACACGGCGACTATGAGGCTCAAGAAAGAAGTGAGGGAAGAAATGATGAAAATGAGAATAGTCCTCATTTGTCTACAGAAACAGAAGAAGCTTCGCAAAATATACAAGAAAATGGAACTCAAAGTTATGGTAAAAAAAGAAAACTGAGAGACGAGTTGCCTCAAGAAATCAAAGCAGCTCGACGTCAAATGGACGAAGCTTTTGGATTCATGAAAGACAAGAAAGATGATGAATATGAGATGTTCGGAAGACTGCTTGCAAGTAAAAAAAAAATAAGAAATCCAAACACGCGTGATATATTAATGAATGATATTAAAAATTTAGTATTTCGTGCATGTATGGCAGATCGACTTGAGCAGCAGTCTGCAGTACCTCAGTTTTCTACATCCCTGTGTCCATATCTGAAGGATATGGATTCTGTATTTTTTGTTCTATTTCGAGACGAGTTCAAAAATTTGGCGTACATATACGCTAAGAAGAATAATTTGAACTATCCGAAAAACTGGGACAAGTACGAAAAAGCAGGAGATGCCTGGTTATCGTCATTTTTGTCTCGCCACAATCAAATTTCCCTGAGAACAGTGAGAACTCCAGAAGCAACATCGGTTGCAAGGGCTAAGGGATTTATCAGACGTGAAGTTGGACGTTTTTATGAGTCTTGAAGCTTCGACTGCAAAATATGACATTGATGCATCTAGATTATACAATATGGATGAGACAGGTATATCGACAACCACCAATAAGCCACCTTAAGTGCTATCAACGAAAGGAAAGAAACAGGTTAGCATAATTACCAGTGCAGAACGTAGTCAATTAACGACGGTCATCGGTTGCTGTAATGCCGCTGGTTCGTTTCTCCCACCATTTTTAATTTTTGCCAGGAAAAAGATGCAACCCAGACTACTTGATGGTGCGCCACCCGGCACTCAAGGAACCTGTACTCCAAATGGTTGGACTTCAGGATTGGATGAGATTCTTTGTAGAACATGTTCGGCCTACACCTGAGAAAAAGATACTTCTACTATTGGACAACCATGAGAGCCATAAGTATTACCCAGCTTTGGATTACGCTAGCAAGAACAACATCGTAATCTTATCCTTGGCTCCACATACAACGCATAAGATGCAGCCCATGGATGTAGCCGTTTACGGCCCATTGAAAACATATTTTGAAAGGGAGGTAAATGCTTACCAAAAATCTCACCCTTGACGCATTATTAATCAATACGATGTGGCCAGACTGCTATACCGGCTTTTCTGAAATGTGCAGTAGCTAAAAATGCCGTTCATGGTTTTGAAAGACCTGGCATTTGGCCAGTGAATAAACATGCTTTTGGTGACGAAGATTACGAACCTGCCGCTGTGATTGCGGGCACATCTAACATGAATATTGACACAGAAGGCACAAACTCACCAGAAAGGATTGAGATTCCTGGATCTTTTGCAGAAACTTCTTCAATCCCTTCGCCTTCACTTCTTCAAGAATTTGTTCTACAAAATCCGGTGGATTCTCTTGTAGAAATAATTCCACCTTCAAACAGAGTTACCCCTTCTGAGCTTGAAGCCCTTGTTGCGCCAATTACAGACTCTTTTAAAACACCTGAAAAGATTAGTAGCGAGGTTGGATGTATACCTGAACCAGAACCTGGATGTTCCCAAATTGTCTCCGCTGTTGAGCCGGATGTAGCTACAAATGCTCAAAAAAGTGACACAATGCTGCCAGAGACAAAGACAAGAGAAATACAAGCCGTGAAAAATCACCGGATCCGGAACCTGGATGCTCAACCTCACACTATAGTTCTTTGGTTTTGAGACCTATACCAAATCCTGCCAAACCAATGACTACTCGTCAACGGAAACTACAAAAATCTGAAATATTAACGAGTACGCCGATCAAGGAAGAACAAAAGCAGAAATTTGAGAAAAATAAAGTTAAGAAGGTTACTAGAAGACTGGATGATAAATCAACAAAATATGTTCCTGTTAAGACTGTTCCTAAGAAAACGAAAGCTGACAAGAATAAGAAAAAAGCTAAACAGCCAAAGAAAATTAAAGAATTTAAGGATATTTGCTTGCTTTTGCGGCGAAATTTACATTGAAGAAGATGAAAGAAGAAACTATTGAAAATTGGATTCGATGTGGCATTTGTCAACAATGGTGTCACGAAGAATGTTCCTCCTCCTCCTGAATCATTCGATGGCACGGAAGCGTATATTTGTGATAACTGCCAATTTTAATTTTCTAATTATTTAAGTTCAAGTTATGTTTATTTTTTAGTTTATTAAGTTTGTTACTCTTCAGACTTATTAACATGAGTATTCACTTTGCCCGAGTACTGTATCCGCTGGACTGTACCCAGAGGTCCGGACAAAGCGAATACTTTCGTACTTCTTGAATTTTATTTCCAGTTAATATTTGTTTAATTATTTAGGTTAACTGATGACAGTATTTGTAAGAGCAATAAATAAAGACCGATTTGTACTAGTCATTTTGTTTTTATACCTAATACCTTTTCTGCTATAACCTTAAATATCTTAAGAAATCCACTTCGCCCGGCCTTCCCCTAACAGTTTCTACACTACAACCGAAATATGTGCGTGCGGGACAAGTATAACAGTGTAAATAGTGAAAGTTTATAGTGAGTAAGTCTACATTAGGTTTAGATTAAGTTTGTTACTTGTATAGTTTATTGATAAACGTACATAATTATTGTGCACGACTCAGGAGGTAACCTCTAAATATAAAGAACAATGATTGTAAATATAAATATCAACTTGTGTTTAGATTCACGTTTTTATAAGTCAACAATTACGGTTTTACTTTTCTATTTTAAGTTCTTATAAGTTTATGTTGTGTGTTTATGCGTATTATATAAAGAAATGTTTACATATTTAAAGGAAACACACGACGTTAGTAGTCTGTTGACAAGAAATATTAACCAGGATCCATTGGAAAATTTCTTTTGCAACATAAGGAGTAATGGTATTAGAAATACCTCTCCAACTTGCTCGCAGTTAACTGGAGCGTTTAAAACTCTACTAATAAATAATTTAACCTCACCACACTCGGTTGGAGCGAACTGCGAGCAAGATGATAATAAGGCGTTAAAACCTTTAAAAATATTATTAAATTTAAAACAAAAGAACTTAAGAGAACAACCCTCGCAGTCTGTTAATGTGGATTCTGTAATTAACTGCTTCTTGCAAACAGATATAGAAAATTCCCGATATACAACTAGAAAAAAAAGCAAAAGATATGTTGCGGGCTATATAGTTAAAAAAAACTTTACAGAAAATATGAAAAAAATAATACTTGCAGAATGCATTTGGTAAGTACAGTGCCTCCGAGTAATAAAGATTATATATTAGAAAGGAACTATACAAGAAAATCACTTAATTATCCATCGGAGGCACTGTGCGAGTTTGAAGATGATGTTTGCATGATCATTCAAACACAATTACATCCGCAGCAGAAACAACTGAAAGGTACAATTAAGCAAATAGTTGATATATTTTGTCATTTATCCCAGTTTTCTTGTGTGACTCATAAACTCGATGTAAAAAATGTCCTAATGGATACTACAGTACGGGGTGGCCCATAAGTCGTTTGAAATGTAAATTTCGAATAAAATACAAAAGGTAAGCATGAGTGGCGCGCGCGGTGCGGGGGGAGTACCGACGGTTTCTGGGAATTCAGTCGCCATGGAGCGTTTCATCGGTGCGGACCGTGCATTTTGTGAGCGCGAGTTTTATCGAAACAATGATTCGGCTACCATTGCGCGGCGTAAATTTCGAGAATATAAGAATTTACGCAACTTAGACATTCCAAGTGTTCAAACGATTAAGAACTGGGTTATTAAGTTCGAAGAGAGTGGTTCGACGTTGGATAAACAACGGTCAGGTCGACCAAGGACATCACGGACGGAAGAAAACATCGATGTAGTGAAACACTCAATTCGTGAAAATCCTACCCAGTCTACTCGTAAGCGTTCCAGTGCATTAAACTTTCCCAGAACATCGTTACAGCGAATTTTAAAGAAAGATTTACATCTTCACCCGTACAAGATTCAGTTAGTACAGGAATTAAAAGATACTGACACTATCCACAGACTAAATTTCGCAAATGAAATGTTGAACCGCTTAACTTCGTTTAATAACGTGTTATTCTCTCATGAGGCTCACTTTCACATCAACGGCCATGTTAATAAGGAAAATTGTCGCTACTGGAGTTGCAAATATCCAAATCGCAAACATCAAAAGCCCTTACATAGCCCTAAAGTGACAGTTTGGGCGGCTATGTCAGCGCATGGCATCATAGGCCCTTACTTTTTTGAGGACGGCAGAGGCCGCGCGGTTACTGTTACTTCACAACGGTATGTAGCTATGATCCAGGACTTTTTTACACCAGAGTTGCAGAATTTTCCAGGCTTCAATACGCGGACCTGGTTTCAACAAGATGGAGCAACTGCCCATACCTCTAACGTCGCTATGCCGGTCGTCCGTCAACTTTTACCTAATAAAGTGATCTCTCGAAGTGAAACGTTCAGTGGAATGTATTTTTTATTTATTATTTTAAATTGTACAGCTATAACTTTAATATCTAGATTGAATTTTATATTAATAGAATAACGTATGTAACGTACAACGTTACACCCTACTAGCGTCGAAACAGAAAGAGCTTTTTCTAATGCAGATCTTTTACAACAAGACCCGATCCCCTCTATCTGAAAACACTTTGAATGTCATTTGCCTTCTGTCACTTATATTTGATTATATTGTAATAGTTGATATATTGTATTAATTGCCTAATTGTATATATGTATAAACCTTGAGTATGAAACTTATTTTCAAAGTCTCGAAAGCCTCGTTTTACCCGGGAATCCTGGGATCGGACTGAGTCTCGATTTTTTTCCCGGGACACGAAAATGTATCGAGACTTAGCCTTAGTCTTAACACTATTCGTCTAGGTAAAAAATCCGGAGATCCGATGGTTAATGACATACCAGGTCTTAGATACAAAAATGGTAATAACTTCTACAAGTTGCGCCACGCCAACGAATGGAAAATTCTACCTCAGCGTCTTCGTTCGTGTAACTCTACATTCGTTATTCCTCAACTATACAACGAAACTCGAAAACTTAATAAAACCAAGTATGATAGTCTGCAATCTCTAAAACCTTTTATGCATCGTGACTATCATGCATTTTATGATAATCTTTCTTACAAGGAGTAATGTGTAACTCAACAAGTCTGATTTGTTTAGAGAATAAGATTTTATAATATTTTTTACTTTAGTTAACTAACTTTTAGTTCATTGCCTCATTGGTTGGATGAAAAAAGAAGCTTATTTTTTTTACTTCATTTATTTGGAGACATTTTTTTTTGTTAAAACGTTTTTTTAGAGGGTTTATGTTTTTATTTTATTGAAGATATTATTTTTAGTTTTTCTAGCAACAATAAGCATTTCAAAGTTAAATGCTGTGATAAAGCATTACTGTTGCAATGGTTATTATACCTACATATGGATAGAAAAAGTGGCAGACGACGCAAAAAGAAATACACCAGACAACTTCGATGCCACTCACAGATGGTTTCAGGGTACCTCATTCCTGAAACTACCAGAATCACACTGGCCCGAAGAAGAGAGTGTGGTCGATTACGACACGGGAGAAGAAAGGGAGATGTGTCATTTGTGAAAACAAGAAGACAACAGCAGAGACTCCCTCCCGAAGATCGAAAGATTCTCGAAGTGGATCCGACTTATAAGGCCAACGGCCAGAGTCCTACAATTTATAGACCTGTGCAAGCCTAGAAAAGACATGGTCGCAGCCACCAGAAAACGCACACAGAAGACAGCTGCCAAAGACCTTGACTGGCAAACAGTCAAGAAGAATCAGCCTACACACCAGAAGAAGGTTGCGCCTCAGAACGCTCACCGCTACATCGAACTACCTGCTTCGTATTTAGTGAAAGCTGAACAGCTGTGGGTCCGAGCTAGCCAAAAGGAGAGTTTTGATACGGAAATCACCCACATCACAAAAGCAGACACACCCAGCAACCACGATCGCCTGAGTCATCTCAACGTTTATATTGACGCCGAAGGCATCGCACGCCTGAGAGGAAGAATAACAGCGGCCCTAGAAATAACAGAAGATGCTTCCAATCCTCCTATATTGGAAAGCAAACAGGCATACACCCGTCTGTACATAGCCCACGTCCACGAAAATGTCCACAATGGCGGGGTGGAAGTGGTCGTAAACGAATTAAGACAACGGCTATGGATCTTGAAGATACGCCCAGCTGTAAGAAACACATTAAACTGTCTGCAATGCCGCATGGAAGATGAAGCCAACGAGCCCACTAACGGGAAACTTACCACCAGCGCGCCTCGCTCACCACGCGCGCCCTTTTACCTTTACAGGACTTGATTACTTCGGCCCAATAGAAGTAACAGTCGCGCGCCATCACGAAAAAAGATATGGCACCCTCTTCACGTGCATGACCTCCAGAGCAATCCACATTGAAGTTGCACACTCACTAAGCGCCGACTCAGCCATATCGGCCCTAAGAAGATTCATAGCAAGAAGAGGCTGCCCCAAGGAGATATGGAGTGACAACGCCACCTGCTTTAAAGCAGCTGAAAAAGAACTCGGCGCGGCAGCACTAGAAGCACTGAAACACGAGACAACGTGCCACCTCATCACATGGACTGTACTTACATTCCCCCATCAGCACCATTGAAGCGTGGAGCGAATGGTACGCTCCGTGAAAGAGGTACTAAAGATCACCCTGAACGAGCGATACCCGAGCGATGAGACACTGGTGACGCTGCTCACAGAAGTTGAGAGCACGGTGAACTCACGCCCTCTCACGCACGTCTCAGTGGATCCCATGGAACCAGAAGCATTGACTGCGAACCACATACTCATCGGGCCCAATTCCCATGTGCCAGTGCCAGGACACTTCGACCTGAAAGATGTAACAGCTCTGGGACCCAGCCCAAGGTGGGGAGACCTCGTCGTGATATGCGATGGCAACTTGCCGCGCAACACCTGGCCACGAGGGCAAATAAGCCAACTGTATCCAGGCGCCGCCGACGGGGAAGTTCCAGTGGTGGATGTGATAACCAGCAGCGGCCACGTCCTGCGTCGTCCTACGGAGAAGATAGTCGTACTGCTAACAGAGTCGCAGCGTGGCGACGGCGGTAGAATGTGCACGACTCATGAGGTAACCTCGCTCAGGGGCGGAAGTAGTGGCAATATCTATAAAGAATAGTGATTCTGAATACGGATATTGACTTGCGGTTACGATTCATGTTTTTAAGTCGACAATTACGTTTTTGCATTTCTATTTTAAGTTTTTATAAGTCAATGTTGTGTTTTTACTTAATGTTAGAGTGTTAATACGTGTTTTATGACTGTTTGAATGCATATTATCGTTTTGTAAGTAGATTTACAGTTTATATTGTTGATTCTTACAAGTTTATGTTAATTATTTTACGTAATTCATATTTAGAATAAGATAATTAAGTATAGATTAGTATTTCATGTCATACTTTGTGAGCGCCTTATAGGAGTGGGCGTTAATTCGACGAACGGCTTTTTTTAACTGTTAATCTAATGTTAACAAATTAACAGCTTTTTGTTTGCCGCAAAACCCGTTAAATATATCAACTGTTTCATTCAACGATTTTGGCAAAGCACATATTATTAACTCTACGAATAGGTATTCAAAAGTCGCTAACTTTATCTGAAGCTGCTAACGCAAAACCCGCTAAAATTATTTGTTTCTTTTCTTTTGCGTCTCGTCCTCGTTCACGTTCACGCGAGTTGACGCGAGGGCCGGGGCGCCTATGCGAGCGAGCGAGACGCCGCGCGCGTTAGCTTAAAATTGTACGAGCGAGAGTGAGAGAGATCTGTTTCTAAGTTCGCTTGCTTCAATGGTCACGCCGCTCTGTCTTGCCGAAACGTACAGGTTTTTACTTTTAAACATTACAATCAATTATCAAATTAGTTTGTTTGAGTGACAGGTTGAAGGATAACACTTTTTTATTTGTTAAGTGAAAGTTTAAGTTGTGGATTTCGTTTCGTAATTAATTAATGGTTTCTGATTTGACGTTGTTATATAGCTTAAATGCATCATGTTGTAAAATTACAACATACCATTCAAACGGTCTCAATATCATCGGTATGCGTTTAATGCATGCTGTTGTAGAATTATCACTAACAGGATAACATATTTTAGCGAATGGCAGCACATTTTATTCCGTCACGACTGTCAAATGTCAACTTGGCAGTGACAAAGCAAAGACTATTGTGAATTCTGGAGCAGGTGAAAATTGTGTTGTTGTTTTGTTGTGTAATAATTGATTTTTGAAGGTGAGTACAAATAAAAATAGTTTTTATATCGAACAATTCATCTTCTTTTCGATTCAGTTATTAGTTTGGAAAATAAGCTTTTGGTTTTTTATGAAATCTCGTGTAAATCGATGTTGTAAATCTACAACACTGTGCATTTACTAGAGAATGTCGCTGTTTAGGTTCTGATCACCAATTTCTTATTTTTTCAGATGTCATCCTTGAATCAGAAGCAAATCGAACAGTATTTAGCTTAAATTAATGACGGAGAGAGGTCTGAAGATGATCTGGAGGAGTCTGATGCAGAAGAACATGAGAATTTTCATGAAAACCGAGATGATAATATACTTCGTAATCTTGACAATCCTTTTGAGGAGGAAAATGATGATGATGATGATGATCCTATCTTGGCAGAAGACCCACCATTGACAAATGAAACCCCTGCAAATGAACCAGTGCCTCAGGTTCCATTTCCATCAACTGAAGTACCTACTGAAGCAACTTCTTCTATAGATAATGTTGGTCATTGGCCTGATGATTGCGCCCGCAGTAGATGCAAAATGCCTGGGTGCAAGGGATATACACAAGCAAAGTGTGAGAAGTGTGGAGTAGCCCTTTGCCTTACTAAATCTAGGAATTGTTTTAAAAATTTTCACATGTAATTATTTATAGTAAATGCATAGTGTTGTATTTAAGCAACAGTTGTTTTTTAAATAAAAACCTACAAAAAAAAAACGTTTTTTATTTTTATTATTATTTTTCCCTGCATAAGCATGTACATGTCTACTATATATATATTTCCTACGTAATAAGAACAAATCATGCATTTAAGGGTTAAGTATTGTTAAGTGTACAATGTACCTAAATAAATTAATAAATATTTGTTTTAAGTAGGTATAATAGATGTATAAATTCATTTGCAAAATGTCAGCAGCGGGACGTAAAAATTCAAGTATTTTGTGGCGTCATTATGAAAAAGGCGCCCATTACACGGTCAATCTAGATCGCGATCTGCGATCAAAATCAATGATCACGATCCAGATTGATAAGGCAGCCATTACACGCTCAATCTAGATTGTGATCATTGATCTCAATCCAGATTGACTGTGTAACGTATTTGATTGACGGATCGTGAAATGTGATCAGAAAATAACTAGATTTTTTAAAATCAATGCTCTCGATCCATTGATCGCGATCAAGATTGATCGTGTAATGTAACATGCTGTCAAATTACGTCAGTCTGCGTTCGGAGCGCGATGGAGTCGAACGACAACAACGACGACGACGCCCGGCCGCAAGTGCCATCAACGTCGAAAACGCCGGATATTTCTCCAGATGAAGATTTTATCTTAACTCTCGAAACTTTGCCAGAATTATGGGATAAGAAATGCAGTGATGACATGAATAAATACAAACGAAGAATTGGTTATGAGAAGCTCCTAAAAATCTTGATTAAAATAAAACCACGTGCCACTATCGACGACGTAAAGAAAAAAATTAATAGTCTGCGGTCAAATTACAGAAGAGAATTAAAAAAGATAGTCACTTCGAAAAGGTCGGGTTCTGGTACGAATGAGGTTTATGTACCAAAATCATGGACATTTAAGTACCTTGCGTTTTTAAACAACGCAGAACAGCCAGTTTTTCAGGTAAGCTGAATCCTTCATAATTGCCCTAATGTTGTTACTCGCATCAGGCCTTTGCCTTATAAAATAAATAAATTATAAATCTGATTTATTTATATTTTTATTTCAGAGGGAAATGGGTTCCCGTAGTAAAAAAATTCTTAATGGTTCCCGTTCAAGACAATAATTTAAAGGAAAACAATACATATATACAATACAACATTAGTTGAAAACTGGTTAGCGAACTTTCATCCGGAAGATCAGGACAATGATTATGATTCCAATTTAGAATCCTCTAGTTTTTCAATAAATAATATCACCCAGTACTTCTTGCGATACAAAAAATGAACTGTCAGTTATTGACAGGAGCATACAAGAAGTAAACGCTGATTCAATTTTACCAAATACCGTAATAGAGAATGTCGCAACGAAAGATATTGAAAAGGCAGTCATTACTACAGATTTAACCTTACAGGTGATGAAAAAATAGTTTCTTCCAATGTTGTTATCACAGATATAGTGCCAGAAAACACCTTAGCAAAAACTATGCTAAGGCAAGGCACCATCTCGAATGCAATGAACTCAGAAAATAATGAAGATTTTTCCATAAGTGTTGGATCTGAATATAAACCACCGCAAAAAGTTACAAAAGAAAGTTTTTGAGTCAACCCGTAGAACACCCAGCTCTAGCAGTGATTCCTCCACCTCTAGCAGCGATTCTTCCACCTCAAGTGGCAGATCATCCAGCTCAAGTTCGTCTAGCTGTGGCAGTCGTTACAAACACTCTAAATCTACATCTCGCTCCAAACGTTTTTTTAATGTGTCAATTGTACATCATAATGCAGTCTCTGAGAATATTCAACCAACTACTGAACAAGCAAGTATTGTAACTAAGTCTAAAAAAAGAATCAGAAACCCGAGTCAATGGCAAAGCCAGAGAAAGTATTTAAAAAACACTGGTCAAGAATATACATCACGATGTACGAGTACCTGCCGATTGTCTTGTTCAAATAAGTTTTCCACAGACGATAGGAATGCTATATTTAAGACATACTGGGGCCTTAGTTCTTTTCAAAGACAGCGTGTCTTGCTTCTTGTGTAAAGCAAGTTGAACCTGAATTCCGTACCATCAAGATTCAAAAAGGTGGAGATGTGAATAGAAAATGTAGAAAATCAAACACATCCTACTTTCTTCTAAATGACGGTAGTGAAATAAGGGTTTGTAAAACGTTCCTATTGAATACATTGGCTATAAGTAATAAACCACTACGTACTGTAATTGAAAATAAATTTGCAAGTATAAGTGTAATTCCAACAGATAAACGCGGTAAGCACGGAAAACAGTCAAAGCAAGATGCTGAAATAATACAATCTGTACGTGACCACATTAATTCCATTCCTAGGATGGAAAGTCACTACATCAGAGCCAATTCGTCAAGAGACTATATAAAACATGTAACAAAACACCTGTCAGATCCAATAAAAATAACACATTACATTTCAAGCATATTGATGATTATTTTCATATACACAAGAATATTTTCATCGGTCTCTACCACATATGATGCAGAATTTTCAAATAGCTGCAGCACTGTTAAACAGATTTGGTGTTCGTTTTGAAAACAATATTTATTCCTCAGAAATATTGGAAATAATTCGAGAAAGAATGCAGTTAGAAAATAATCTGGCAAACATCGTAGAGGCTCTTAATATGAATAGACGATCAGCCCAGTTTGAAAATATATGTGCTGACCAAAATAATATTTCATGTTTTCCAACATTGGAATATAGTGATTTAATTCTGTTCGCCTTGGGGACGTACCAAATAAGACAAGTTCGGTCTTATTACAGCGAACATGTACGTTCCCAAGGCGGATACAGAATAGAGGTGAATAGGGGCGAAATTATCGATCAAAATGATTTTAACCTTAGAGAAGGTAGTGGACAAAACACCCTTATAAGAGGGAAAATAAAGTCCCGACACATATCACGGAAACAATATTATGTGTACATTTTAATTGAAAACAATATTCCTGGCAGAACCGGCATAGTTGAATATTGCTGTAGTTGTTTAGTTGGCCGGCGCACTGTAGGCTGCTGCGCACACACTATGACCTTAGTGTGGTATCTAGGATGGGCCAGATATCACGAACATATCTCAGCACCAGCAGGTTTTCTTGATGAGATAATAATACGCGATGAGGATGAGTAATAAAATAAATATGTTTAACAAAATGTGTTTTTATTTGCCCTAACATTAGATATTATAACCCTCAGTTTTAGTGTTTAAGGGGAAAGTGCATTTTTAAAAAAATACGCGCGCAACTTTCGTTAACGTACAATTGAGTACTACTCTACACCGAAGGTTAGAATTTATTTGGGTTTTTCTCATTTTATCCGTAAATACTCTTATCCTCACTTAGATCACACCACATTATCAATTTCTTTATGATTTAATTTCAATCTGCGATGTTTTATAGATTAGGGTAATTGTTATTTGACGTTCATTCATAACCTAAAAATTCAAACACCGAAATCTTTTTTTTTCGGCTTTCCCAAATGAAAATAGTCTCATTTATAGATTCTGGAGCTAACGCCAAATTATTTAACATATTTTTCATTACGGGACGCTTCAATTTGATCCCAGACAATTCTTAGTATGGAGACCTGCCATTGTTATTTAAAGAAGTAATCCATGTCTTTGGCTAATAAAAACAAAGATTACCATAATCGAGACAAAAAAGAAGCTGCTTATAAATTACTCATAGAAAGATTGAGGTAAATTGAGCCAGATGCGAACAAAGATGTAGTTGTGAAAAAGATCAATGACTTAAGAAGCAATGTTAGGAAGGAATCTGCTGATGATGTGTATCGTATTAAACTATGGTACGACGATTTGTTCAATTTCATTTCAAGTAATTTAAGGTATGTTTTCTCGTTCATTCAAAGATAGTTTTTAAAATCTTCTGGTTTAAAAATTTCAATGCACTTAATGATAACATGACTATATGTTTTCCTTTTCAATAACCAATGCTTACACCACTTTTTTCGCTTCTTTTCCGTATCATTTATCTTCAAAATTAAATCAAGACCTAGCAATGCCAGCGTGTCATCGTCCACATTCAATGCCATCGCGAAAAGAACTGAAGACTGCTCCGATACACCGGAACGTCCCCATACACGCTACCAATGTTATGTTCGGTTGACCTGCGCAGGCATACCTGCACAGATTACCTCTCCGGTAGACCGTAGCGTGTATGGCCTACATAAAACTATAGCCAACTAAATAAACAATTAATTATGTAAAGATTTCAAACCAACTATAAATAGTTATCCAGAAATGAGGAATAACATGCGAAAAAAGAAAGAGTGCGTGTAACGTTCACACGCGATTGAAGTAAAACTTCTTTGTTTACAGATGACGGTGTAAAATGTTCTTTAGATTCAGACATTTTCATTCAATAATGAATCACTTATTTGACAGCTTGTTTTTTTGACGCTGGTGATATAGTTTCATCCTTTGAGCAACTATGGGATCTGTCTTACCTATAAAATAATGAATTCTATTGTATAATTTTTACTATTATCAATTTAATATTTTAATTTTATTGTTTTTTTATAAACTATATTTATATTTGAAAACCGGATGGTACAGAAACGTGACGCCATATTGCCGTAACGGACTTCCGTTGCATTGTCGTCCAGTTACCTCCTAGTCGCGCCTAAAGAAGTTTTACTTCAAACATTTATAAGTCTTCTCCTGTAAAATTTAAAAATGAGCTGCTGTGACTAGGGTTGCCAACCATACTTTATAATAACGTATCCTACTTTATTTTTGGTAATTATACGAATATATAATTATACTTATACTTTTACATACAAATAAAGTATGCAAAAATACTTTTTTTTTAACTTTTACTGTGCTGCGTAAAACATAGTACTCATCATGACAAGGCCTATTAGATGTCAGATGTCATGTTTATTTAAATTTAAACGTTGATTGTCAAACAAGCTTCGTAACATTTAAAGACAACAAAAAATTGTTAGCATGTGCTGAAAGCACACAAAAGTACGTGTTTAAAGCACACAAAAATACGTGTTTAAAGCAATAAAAACATAAAATTTGGAAAATACTTTTTTTTCCTCCTAATACATTATTTTTTTCCTATCCCAACCACTTTAGACGTTTTTTTTTGTCAAAAAAAGTGAAGGTGCAATATGTACATAAAAAACCGAAGGTGCAATATGTACATAAAAAAAAAAGCTTGGAACAGAAAAAAAAATTGTGACTGCGACTTACTGAATCTATGTATTGATGGATTTCATCCCTTTTCATTGGTAGAAGAACGCTCTTTTATAAAATACTCTCGATGGATACCAGAATATAAATTGCCGACATGAAAAACTTTGTCAAATTCTATACAGTTGATTATTGCATAATTATATTTTTTAAATGCCATACGTGATCGATCAATGATTGATTGTTGAACACGAAACTTCGCTTATTAATAATGAGAAGATGACTGTTATTAAAGTCTGATTAATAGAAAAGTTCTATGTAGAATTAAGAAATTTTGTTTTACTTCTTTGCTACTATAGTAAATATTATTTTAGAAATGTATGATTTCGTGTTTTATTTGTTTGGACATAATTGTCTGGTTAATTGTTTTCTAGGGCCATAACGTCACTTCAGCGAGGCTTGTAATTTTTATACGTTTATATTTTTTAATAGTATTAAGTGAGATGTTTGCTTTTACTTTAAAATGAAGTTTAACCCTTCAATACCTCGAGTATCAAATTGATACCGAACTTTCAAACCGAATGTATACTTGTACTTCGTTTTTTTTTTAATCATCATTTATCATCCTCCTGCCCAATTTTATTTGGGGTCGGCGCAGCATGTTTTCTTCTTCCATACTCTTCTATGTGCCGTCATCTCACAAGTAACATTCTTTCTTGCCATATCGACTTTCACACAATCCGTCCATTGTTTCTTTGGTCGTCCCCTTCCCCTATAGCTATACCCATCCACATTCATGCTCAAAACCTTCCTTACAACATGATCCTCATTCCTCCGCATCACATGCCCATACCACGACAGCTTTCCACATAGTTTTACGGTTACCGGTGCCACTTTTAAACTTCCTCTTATATAATCATTCCTTACTCTATCCATTCGCGTAACACCACACATTCCTCTCAACATTCTCATCTCTGCTGCATGCAATTGTCTTTCATTTATCCCTTTTGTGGGCCAGCACTCTGATCCATGCAGATCTGACCATAGTCTTGTAGATCTTCCCCTTAAGTTTAAGGGGAATACGGGGATCACAAATTGTTCCCGTAACCTGCCGCCATTTCAACCATCCTATGTTAATTCGGTGCTTGACTGTCCGATCAATATCGCCCTCGCCTTAGATGAGAGATGAGTGAGCCGGGATACCGAAAGTCGGAGCTGGAAGGGGCGCGCTATCAAACGCTATGGCTTCAGGACTGGAGAGACCGCCGAAATCGCAGAACATGTATTCGGTCTTGGTTCTGCTAATTTTCAAGCCAACATTCACCAGTCTCTGCTGCCAAGCTTCCTGCTCTGGATCTCAGGTCTATCATCACCGACCAGAACAATGTCATCGGCGAACAGCATGCACCAGGGTGCCTCTTCCTGTATGTCCGCCGTAAGGGCGTCCATAATCAGCAGGAAGAAGAAAGCTTGGTGCAAGCCCACAGCCACACTGAACTGGTCAGTATTGCCAGCAGACAAACGGACATTCGTTTTTTTTTAATGTTAGGCTGATTAATATCATTATTGCATATTGTTCTTAAGATAGAAATTTTAAAAAACGTCAAATGTCACCATCGTTTTATTATCTATGACATTTTGCGTTCCCGCCTTATTGAACAAGTGAACATACTTTTTGAAAAAGTTTGGTGCTTCATACCTTTTTCGAATTTTCTTTGTTCCGAATAATAAAAATAGTTTTGAGGTGAGTAAATATCATAATTTTACTAAAATATAATTTTTGTTACGATTGTTTTCTTAGCTTGAAGAGGAATGTGCTATTTTTGTGAGTATCAATTTTGGTACTTCAGGCATTCCCGGCTGTTTGAAACCTAGTGAATACTTTTTTAGCTAATCAACATTTTTAGATAATATCTTGCCTTTTTGTTATTTTTGTGCTTGGTTTATAGATATTTATCGAAAATGAAGCCGGATGATATCGAAGCCATTTTGAGGCAGCTAGAAAATTGTGAAATTTCAGAGGACGAGTCCAGCGATAATGAAGATGACATCGACTACTATTCCGTGGCCGTTAGTCAACGCATCTTCTGAAATGCATCATTTAGGATCGTAGAACAAAGTCCAACTCCTTTTGTGAATAATTACACCTGCAAACCTCGAAATCTAGTATGGAGAGTAAAAAATATGGACACTATTCAAAACGCTTTCGAATTCAAAGGAAACACTGAGTGCTCACGAGAAATTCTAAGTTTTGAAACGCCGTTGAAGTTTTTTTCTTACTTCTTTAATGAAGAATTATTGAAATTTCTTGTGGACGAATCTAATAAATATGATTTCCAAAAAAATCTCAACTTTACAAAACCTATTACTGTCTCAGAGTTACGAAAGTTTTTTGAAATTCTAATTATTACAAGTGTTTATTTACCATTATCCTAGTGTCAGGTCATATTGGTCAAACATAGCTAAATTCGAACCCATAGCACAAACCATGAGCCACAACAGATTTGATAAAATCAGACAAATATATTAATATGAATGACGACACTAAGCATTTGCCCTCCGATCATGCACAACACGACCGACTCCATAAAGTTAGACCAGTGATAGATCATTTGAATGAAAAATTTATTACTGTACCATTTGACCACCGACTATCACTAGACGAGCAAATGTGTGCTACCAAAATAAAACAATTTATGAAACAGTATTTACCTAATAAACCTCACAAGTGGGGGATTCAAATTATATGTATTATTTAATTTAAATTTAATTGCTCTCTTTCTGGGTATGCATACAGTTTTGAAGTTTACTCTGGAGCTAAGGACATTGCACGTCTACCTGGCGAACCAGACCCCGGAGCAGTATCAAATACTGTTATACGACTGTTACGACCAGTCCCAAGGCACATCAACCATATCATTTATTTTGATAATTTTTACACCAATATTCCTCTGCTACATTATTTGACCAAAGAAGGAATTTATTGGCACCGTACAGAGAAACAGGCTTGGTAAATCCTGCAAGTTGCCAGAGAAAAAGGAAATCCTGAAGTCTAATCTACCCAGAGGCACATATCATGAAAACGTTGCCTCTTTTGAAGGCATAGAATTTTCGGCAACGAGCTGGAAAGACAATTAGCAAGTTTTATTGCTTTCCACCTATGTTGGTGCTGAACCAGCAGAGATTATAACCCGTTACGAAAAAAAAACTAAAAACGAATATCCAAGTAGATAGATAGATAGAATATAATGCTCACATGGGAGGCGTTGATCTGATGGACAGCTTTATTGGTCGAAATCGCATTCGCATAAAGTCAAGAAAGTGGACAACAAGGCTGTTTTATCATCTCTTGGACATGACTGTGATAAATGCTTGGGTGCTATACAAAAAGGTTAGTATAGTGAACAATAAATCGCAAAAGGATATAATGAAGTTAGCCGATTTCAGAACCGAGCTTGCTGACACTTTATGTTGGTATCAAACTCGGTCAGATAATAAAAGGGGAAGACCAAGTACCAGTCAACGAGAAGAGATCCCTGATTCTAAAAAAACCACGGGCAGGTGCAAGTCCTGCCGTCTACTGACGTACGTTACGATCGAGTGGGCCATGAGAAAATGTTTTTAGATTCAAGGAATAAATGAAAATAGTTGGAAAATCCAAAAGTGCACGCCTCATAATCTCATTCATTACAATACCCCTTTAACTCATTTAAATCTATAATTAAAAGTAAGCTGTGAAAAGGCCTATTATACAATTAACGACTATTGAAATGATAAACATAGTTGGCATTAGCGATACACACAAGACAGTTCCATGTGGAATGTAAATTTGTATTAATTATGTTTTGTTTTATAATCACGTTTTTATTTTATTTGATAGGCAACACTTTGTATGTAATAACGTTTGTTACCTTTTTTTGTTTTATATTTAATAAGATTATGCGTATGTATAATTTATATGCAAATGATTACTCTTTCTTTTTATATCTTGGAATGTATAATTATATTAATTATTAAATTTAATTACGTAAACATGTACTGCGAACTTGTTAAGGGATTGTGCACGTAATCAGTGTTTGAGGTGTTTTTTCATTCAGCTTTTCTTTCTTTTTTTTTACTACCGGCAACAGTATCGTCACGCTCCCTCAGTTGTCACTGTCTGTGGTGGCGTCTTGGGTCGGGTCACTTCCTTCCCTCAAATATGGCGAGGGAGCTGATGGCTGACCCTTGCGTCATACTCGTGAACGGGTGCTGCTTGCGGTGACTGGTCGTTCTGTTGGCCTTGGTTTCTGTAGTTTACTTTATCTATTTTTTTTATTTCAGAGTGATACTCATGAACCTCAAGCAGTTGTTTACTTGGCACGTTCCCTAAATTGTTTATATTTATATTGTAAAGACAGCGTGGTGCTGGGGAGTTTCTTGCGCCGTTTCTCCTCCCCGGCTAGAGCACTTAGGAAGCGGTGGGATGGGCGAATCAGGGTGCTGTCTGTGTTGATGACATTCAAAAATTGCTACATGGTAGCCTAATTTGAATGTGATTTTGAATTTTGAATAAAATTGAGATTATTTGTAAATAATTATTAAACTACATCGAATTATACCGTGAAAAGTATGTGATAGGCTTCTATTCCTCAAAATACTGAAGCCTATAAAAAAAACCAACTCGATAAGTGAAGTATTTCGCTCGTTATCGTGACCGCAAGATACGGGATCCGTACATACAGACACACAGACGTCAAGGACAGAACTTTTTTAACAATTTTTTAATTAGTTTAAATAATAAAAAGAGATTTAAAAATATAATGAGTATTAAAAATATTGTTTTTCTCAACATTCGTCTATTTATATTCACTTAAAAAAGCAATCAAGAATAAAAAAAGTGTCATTTTAAGTTGGAGAATCACTCGGTGTGCGTAAACTGACAGTAATACCCACCTCAACGCTTCGCTTATGAGGCGTGCAATATAATAACAATTGTAGAAAACTTACGTCATGGATTTGTATAAAATGTAAAGTTTCATTATGTGACAATAAAAATAACAGATGTTTCTCATTATTTCATACCTAACAACATTATTTGTCATTCCGACTTATGTATCGCCCTAACGGCCCGTTCACGACCTTGCCGCTGTGAGCGGCAGCTAAGCGCGGGGCGGCGAGCGGTAAGATCAAAAGTATGAAAATGTTTGAAGCACGCCACGAGACGCCGCTCATAGCGAAAACGCGCGCGGTTTAATCCGAGCGAATCGCTACGGCGGCGCGCGGTGCGGGGAGCGGCAGGAACAAAAGTACAAGCGAATGAGTGCGACGCCACGAAACAGAGCGGCGTGGACAGCGGTGTAGAAGTGACGTACTCAGAGGCGTAATTAAAAACAAAAAAATAGACAATTTTGTGGCGGTTATGGATACCGAGGCATTTATTACAGACATTTTTAATCGACTGCCTATATTGATGTCAAAACATCCCCAACAAAAATATAAAAATATCTTATAAAAAGGTTGTGGGAAGAAATTAAACAATGTTTTAATTTTTATATCTCTCATATTAATTATTATATCTCTATTTAATGTTTATATCTCTCATATTAAGAATGTCTTGTTTTAAAAATGTACTGCTTTCTAAACATAGAAGGGATAATTTTGATAACGCCATGATTTTGAGCACGATTTGACTACCTAAATACGTCCACCGCGGCCGCTACAACCTGTATAATCTATGGCTACAACTAACCGCTACTGAGGTACGTGGCGTGCAAAACGCACCGCTCACCGACGCCGCACCGCCTGCCGCGCCGCGCGCCGCTTAGACCGAAGTCGTGAACGGGCCGTAATGCTTGAAGTATCAAAACTGATACCAGTTTTTTTTTTTTTCGATATATACCATGTGACCACCCGTAATTTTCTGAATATTTATGCAAAAATATCGAAAATAAACTTCAAAAGGGGGGGTCTATCTATAACATTTTTCATGTTACATATTCAATTTTTAATTTTTTAATTAGTTTGTAGATTTGCTTTCTATTTTTTGACACATCTCCAAAGTTTATGGGTCGATTTGGATTCTGTTTATTATTTCTAAAAGCTTATGAATTATTTAAACAGCTTAATTAACATTTTTACTAGAAATTATCGGCTACGAAAAAAAAAACGGAATCGAAGTCATCTTTTCGTTAAAAAATTGTGTATTAATTTTATAAGAACTAGTGTAAGTCCATAAATTTTCCCGATAGGATGACTTTTTTAATCATTATTTGTAATCTACTACATAACAGCTGCAAATTCACAGAACATTACTAATACCTATCTCTAAAAAAACCAGCAAACAACTTGTTGAACTATGCAACTATTAAAAAAAATAGGGTCACTCAGGTAGAAACCGGTTCCTAGAAACAGCTTTTTAACATTTGGGTCCCTACCACGTGCACACCCTTGTCGGCTAGCGTTACTTCATTCAGTCGCTACTGACCCCGTGCCGCTACGTGTTTGGTGATTTGTGCACTACATATAATAAATGCTTGTCTCTACACCACCCTTGGTTGACTGGTAGAGAATGCCTAAGGCATTAAGGTGATACCTCCGATGTGGCCCGCGAAATTCAAATTTTCATGTGTTTTTTGCAATTTGCTTATCAGTGACTAGTTGTAATTTGATCAAAATATGATTCGCGACAATAACAAATATAACTTCAAATATAAGAATGATTAAAACGTTCGCTCCATTCGCTCGCACAAAGAATAATCGAAAATGAGTTAGATTTCGGAAATTTTACTAACTTTGAATTAATTTTTGTGAGAATGAATGGAGCACATGTTATGATCATTTTTATATTTAAAATTATACTTGTTATTGTCGCGAATCGAATTTTGATCAAGTTACAACTTGTCACTGATAAGCAAATTGCAAAAAACACATGAAAATTTGAATTTCGCGGGCCACATCGGAGGTATCCCCTTAAGTCCGCCATTGTACTTTATTTTTATAACTGTGCATAAAGTTTAAATAAATAAATAATCTTGTGAAAAAAGTTTGTTAAACCAAACTTTACTCGTATCATTACAATGGTACGTTTGCGTGATCTACCGCCGTCTCATGTGGCTGACATGCATTTCATTTACGGTGTTTGTAAAGGAAATGCACGCGCTGCTGTGCGAAGAGTACAGACGGCGATATCCAAGTAGACCAGTACTTGGGTACCGATCCTTCATTGCCGTACATCGTAATTTTTGCGAAAGAGGATTATTTTCACAACGAAATGAGACCGGCATGGTTGTTGATGTAGACGTGGAAGAGGATATGTTACGATTAGTGCGCGCTAACCCTATGCTAAGTATTCGTCTCCTGTCGATAAGAGTAGGTATACCAAGAATAAGAGTTTGGAAAATTCTCAAAAAAGAAGGCCTGCGTCCTTATCATTTCCGACGTGCACAACATTAGGGAAATGATGATTACGGTGCGAGATCTGTTTTTTGTAATTGGATATTTGGATAATTGCAAAGCAAAGAACTAATCTCAATTTTATGAGGCAGATTTTGTGGACTGATGAAGCTACGTTTACAAGGGCGGGTATAACAAATCATCGCAATCTTCCACTGAAAATCCACACGTAATTAGGGAAACAACTTTCCAGACTCAATTTTCCATTAATGTATGGGCTGGAATGATTGACGATGAACTTATTGGCCCTTTCGTGTTACCAAACAGACTAGATCAACACGCGTTTTTAGATTTTATAGTCAATACGTTTCCGTTGCAAGAACAAGAAGGCGGATGTATCTGCAATTAGATGGAGCTCGAGCACACTTTGCAAGACTAGTTCGTGATTATTTAAATCAAAATTATCCTTGGTTGATTGGCAGAGGAGGTCCCATTGTTTGTCCGCCACGATCTTCCGACCTTACACCCTTAGATTTTTATCTTTGGGGCTACATGAAACAAAAAGTGTATGCCGTGCCCTTTGAAAGCCGCGAGCAATTAACGGCTAGGATTTTTGCTGCTGCTGCAGAAATAAAAGAAAACCGTGAAGAATTACGTCGTACAATCAAAAATGTTGCCACGAGGGCTTAAATTTGTTTACAGGAGGGTGGGCCATTTCGAAAATCTAATTAATTAAAAATCTTGTATTTTTTTTATTAAAAATCTGGCTATTGCTTCTTTGTTTTTAATTTTAATTATCATCCTCATTATTAGTTTAACCTTTTAGTACTCACTGCCAAAAGTAGGGACATCCAATTGACTTAAACATTTTTTTTCCCAAAGAACCGGCGAGGAAATTGTTGATGAAATTATTAAGCGTCTACGTATGTCACCGTAATAGATACCGACGAAATAATTTACTAAGTTTTTTCAAATCAATCATAAAGCCTATCAAAGTCTGGAAAAAATCTTCATAATTGAGAGCTTAATTGACTAGATTATTGATGATAATAAATAATCATGGCTTAGTTTTTTTTTTCTGGCTTGACTTCATGACTTTTGGATTGCTATAGTTTGTACGTTGCCATGTAACATAAATCTTAGTCAAGTTGCATAAAATGCTTGGCTTTACATAATGCATTAATATACTTAGGAAATACATGTCTGCATCAGAATACAAATGTTAAAATAAACACGATTGTTTATGCTAAGATTATAACGGCCATAGTTTGTGAATACATACAAATGACATCGTAATGAAATTCGAGTATGGCAACATCCCAAAAAAAATAATAATTTGTCAATGTCAACCGGCATATTGACATGTACTGAACAGATAACTTGTCGTTGTCGTCTGTGCGTGCGTCTCGTTATTTTGTTTGCCATCGATTTTCCGTGATTTTATGCTTTATCGACTTCTTCTGTTTATGGACTCTGAGATTTACTGTTCCCTGTGTGACTAGTGCTTGCCTAAGGATTCTGATTGTTTGCCTATACGACGACATTTTTCTGTGACTCTGGATTCCGATTCTGCCTGATACCTTGGATTTTGTTGTGTGTGCATCGATTTCTTTATCACGATGGGTAGCCGTGTAGCGCCTACACGCATCATGTGCGTCAACTGCAACATATGTGTCAATAAAATGCGACGATACCGATAATAAGACAGGCCCGTTCGTATTACGGCGTACAACCTTAGGGGCAGTAGTGACACTACCTTAATAAGAGGTAAAATAAAGTCACGTCATGTCTCAAGAAGACAATATTATGTAAAATAATGTGCCCAGTCGAGCAGGAATAGTGGAGTACTGTTGCAGTTGTTTAGTAGGAAGACGAACTGTTGGATGTTGCGCTCATACAATGACTGTAGTATGGTATTTAGGATGGGCCAGACATCAACCAAATATCACAGCACCCGCAGGTTTTCTTGATCAGTCATCAAGAAAACCTGCGGGTGCTGCGGTTAGAGAAGATGAGGAATAAATATTAAAAAAAAACAAGTTTTTTTTTTACAACTACCTACCAATGACCTACTCTTACCATGTAATTAATCATATAATATAACTAATTGTACTCAAGATAGTTGACTAAGCTTATTAAATAAATATTTAATTAGGTGGTACCTACGTTTCATGTGGCAGACCTACGGACATTCGGTTGGACTTAATGTCCTAAATACGTAGGTAGTCTGTAGATTATTTTGTGTTGAAAATGCATTTCTATCAATGATATTGATAAAAATGCATTTGATAAGTATGTATTTCTATTTTTCTTTTTCGATTAGTCTGTTGTTGATAAGAACATAACCTCTAAACGCAAACTGAAATATCTTTAATTCCTGACTTCCTATAAAAGTATAACTGAAGACAAAACTGTTCAGAAATTCAAACTCTATACTTTTAGATATTTTTCATAGGCAGACGCAAAAAAAAATGTCAACAAAAATTTGTTTGGGAGTTCGCCGGTGTTCTTTAAAAGCCATGGCTGGGCGGATTCAAATTAAAGGCACATGTACACCAGAGCTGCCATCGTCGTCGCCACCCCGTAAGCGTAAACATAGCTTATGGGACGAGTTTGATGAACAGGTCGATGTGATACTGAAAAGTACTAATCCGACTGCAGGGGGTATTATCGAAGTCGATAAATACCTCGAGGAACCCCTACTGCCAAGGTCCCAAGATCCTGCTAAGTGGTGGGCTGTTAAAAAGGACGCCTATCCTAGGCTTTATAAATTATTTTTAAGACGGCTTTGTATTGTTGCCACTTCTGTGCCTTCCGAGCGCACATTTAGCAAAGCGGGTCAGGTCCTTACGGAAAGAAGGAACCGGCTCAGTGGCAACAAAGTCGCGCAAATAATATTTTTACATTCGAATTTATAATTTCATTCATTAGCTTTTTTATTATATACTTTAAAATTTATTTCTTTAATGTTTTATTTACCTACCTGTGAAATAGATGTAAGGTACAAAAAGCCACTTATGGCATTAAAATATAAAGATAAAAGAGACATACACATGTTGTCTACCTTTCACACAGCTGAATTTGGGCCTACCACTAAATATAACAGAGAAACAGGACTGCCTAAAATGAAGCCCGAAGTTATAGTTGACTATAACTTAAAGAAAGGAGCAGTTAACAATACCGACATGGTATTACATTCTGTTCAGTGCATTAGAAAAAATAGAACATGGGATAAAAAACTAGGCTTGCATTTAATAGATTTATGCATGTTAAATGCTCATGCATTATACAAAATACAGCATTGTAATAAGTCCATCGCCGATTTTCAGTTGGCCGTTATTAGGCAATTAATCGCAAAATATAAATTACAAGAATTAGAATATTCTATACCGACGACGTCTAGATCAGCGTCTGCCTTGCGATTAACTGCATCACACTTGGCTAATCACATGCCCCAATACACGTAACACGGAAAACAAAAAGTCAAGAACATGTTTTGTCTGTCAACATACAAAATTAAAGAAAAAATGCCGCAAGGAATCTCGCTTTATGTGCGAAGTGTGTCAGGCAACATTGTGTGTAACTCCATGTTTCAAAATTTATCATACATGTGAAACATTTAAAAAAATATCGATATAATTATTATTATGCCACGCATCCCTAGATTGTTTCTCTTCAGTTGTGCCTCCAAATTTAAATAGTTCACTTAGTTCAGTGTCCACGTCTAGTTGTTGCTTTCGGTTCTGAAGGAAAGGACGTGCGACATGTCGAATAATGAAGAACCACGGCCTACGTCGCCTCCGATTTTGTGTCCACGTAAAATGATTTCAAGTAAAAGAAGACTAATTACTACTTCAAATAAATCGACGCAGACAAAACCATATTATATCCATTATGCAAATTTAGAAGATGGTGATGTGACTGCTTTTATAAACCTGCCAGACGCAAATTTTTTTGATCAGAGACCAAGTGATCCACGAAATGAATACTTTGCATCTTTAATAGCTTTTGAGCTGGAAACCGTACGGCCGGAAATCCGCTCAGAAGTTTAAATGAAAATATTAAATTTAATACGACATGCTCGTGGAGAATCGTCACCAACAGAAGAACGAACTACGTGCCCATCTCCCGAGTACTGATCTTGTAACCACACAAGTACGTTAACATAGTTAATTGATTGACGACTGAAAAATGTTAGATTATTAATTAAGTAGGTAAATAAAACATTGATTTTATTTCCAGCTTTTAATTTTTTTATAACTTAAATAAAGAATTTATGCATCGATATTAAGTATTCCCAACCCTTTTTTTTTTTTTACCCGGGAAATCCTCATGGACTTCCTCCGCCCTGGGGGACTCTTACCGGCTAAAACCACCGGAGTGCTTCTCCTTTCCCTTCTCCTGGGGACCATGCGGTTCCAACTTATACCTAAAGTGACGTGGCGCTGGAGGTAAGTCAAAAGTATCAGAATCTTGGCGGTTAAAGGGTTAATACTAATGTTGCTTTTCAGGTGAAACAGTTGGACGGGTTCCGCTTGATTGGAAAATACATGCTCAACATCTTGGCTCTTCCTAACTCCAATGCGGAATGCGAGAGAATTTTCAGTCAAATTAACGACACCAAAACCAAAAAACGAAATAGATTAATAACCAGGACAAGAAGAGGCAACATGTTAGCGCAACAAACCATTCGGCGTCACAGCACGAGTTGCGTTAACTTTAAACCAACTGAGAAAATGATAAAATCATTTAATTCTGGGATCTACAAAAAAAAGAAGCGGATATCGGGCTACATGATAGTGACAGTGATTGATTAATGTTTATTCTAAATTACAGAAGGTGAAA
The DNA here is from genome assembly GCA_950381575.1 of Plusia festucae. Lineage (NCBI taxonomy): Eukaryota > Metazoa > Arthropoda > Insecta > Lepidoptera > Noctuidae > Plusia > Plusia festucae. The sequence continues at coordinate 4,925,745 of OX494457.1, forward strand.
TTAAAACAGTATTTTAGTTTCTAAAAGTTAATAAAAGTTTCTTGAAATCTAGTGTAAAATTCACTGTATTTTTTTTTCTTTTACTGTAATTTTGTCGTAAACACTGTACATTTGAGCACGAAACACTGTAATATCATTTTTCTCATCTGGTAACACTGGCTCGCGCGCAGTGGGGACGGTTGTAGTTTTGGTGATTTGGATCGCGCGGCGAATACGTAAAAATGGACAACGAAAAGTGCTGTTTACTAATACAATTGTATAGCGCTAAAGAATTTTTGTGGAACAGCAAATCCTCCCAATCTCTACATCTATACATATAATAAATCTGTAGAAAAGTCATTTTTGTACATTGAAGAAATTGAAAAAAAAAAATAGCCAGCGTGTGAAAAGATAACTAACAGAACCCATTTCCATCACTTTTGAAATTTTTGTCTGTTTGTCTGTTTATATGTTTGTTTGTGCGCACATCACGTAAAATCTATGAATCCCATGCAGACAATGTTTATATACAAAAATTATACGTAACTTGAGGTATAACTTAGTTTTGGTTTCATCGAAATCTGTTCATAAACAAAAAAGTTATGTACATTTGAATCAATAGAAAGCGATATCGGCGACACAAGTCCAATTTAGGATGAGCTCTCATCAATATGGTCGTCCATATTAAATAGGGATCAAACTCTAAATTTACATAATCTCCATTCATCTGTACACGTAATCTTTGACATATAAACAAAAAAGTAACCATGGCGAAAATAACGTTGCCATAGCGATCAGTTTATTGAAGTATGAATAACTATTTAAGATACTTACATTAGTATTAAACAGCTCGGTGGTTATACGATAGGAAATTTGAAATATCTTGCTGCGTGTTCAAATCCTGATGTTACTACATATTTTGTTTTTTATTTCTATAACCGACTTTCTTACAGAAGTACGAATATATCGAGCTAACCCTTTTTGTGTTTTGTATTATTTTTTAGTTTGTAATTTTTTACATGGCTAATTTTTTAGATAGCTTGCTGCTCATGTAATTTTTGATGCCTGATCGAGACAAACAAAAATGCATAAAGTTTTTACAATCACACTTTACTGTTAAACAGGTGAAGTTCATAGTCAGTTAGTTGATAAGTCCATCATCTAAGGGCTCCCACACAAAACCGCGAATTCGCATCGCATCGCAAATATCTGCGAATTCGCACGAACGCACCGCAAGAATTTCCGATCTGCTTCGCATCGCACATTCCTGTGATATTACGTCATCCTTGGTGACGCCATTTTAGTCCGCTCTAAGACAGCTTTAGAGAAAGACGCGCGGTGCATGCGCCGCCTTCTTTGTTTATAAAAAAATGGCGGAATATGATATAGATTTTTTAATATCTTTCATTGAGGAGCGTCCCGTCCTTTGGGACACAAGTGATGAAAATTAATCCAAAACAGAAACCCAAACCAATTAGCCGTACCAGCCCAAAGGCTCCAATTGTATAGTCGTAATGCCTACTGCATGGCTATAAAAATCTTCAATAAGCTGCCACCACAAATCAGACAACTGCCTATAAATAAATTTAAACATTCAATATTTTCTTGGCTTTTGAATATGTGCTTCTACTCTGTTAAGGATTTCTTAGATTATAAATTTGTAAATTAATAATAAATAGGTACATTTTTCTAATGTTAATGAATAATAATGTCTCTGCAATTAACAATTTCTATTTCATGTTCTTGTACAAATTTGTCTAAAAGTATAATAATGATTGTAGCAGAATAAAATTAATCAAATTGTAATATTTCTACACCAGATATGGTAGTATATGTGAACGATATATGTTTTAAGATCTGTAATTACCATATACTAAGAAATAAATATTATTATTATTATTATTATTATTATTATAAAAATAAATTTATTAAGCAAGATGCGTGGAAGAGCGTCTGTGAAAGTTTGTTTCCAAATTTCCAAGACAAAGAAAACAGTGAAAAAACAAAACTTGGTAAGTACTTTTATTTCTACAACAATACAATCAATGCATATAAGTATGAATTAAATAGCGTGCGCGCGTGTAAGAGGACTTCCAGAATCTGGCGCGCTATTCGTACTTCTATGAATAAATGTAATTCAGTGGAATAAAGTGTACGACAAGGTAAATAATGAGCATCGACTAATGTCGTGTTTCTGACCTATTTTGATTTTCTTATAAATGACTGACAATTATTTTGTTTGCTTATAAAGTTGAATTATGTTTTTTTTTTAATAACGTTTTAAAATTGTTATTATTTATTTCTGATGTTTTCCTATGCCCATTATTTATCTTGAAGTACAGCTTGGCCAGAAAGAGTAGAAATTAAACAAATATGAACTAATTTTTTCTACACATGGCAACTCGAAAGAAATGTCAAACATCAGTCAAACTATCAAAACAAAAAAGTGTATTGTGAAATAATTTAATTTTTCGTAGCTATTAAACGTATTAGTCGGTGAATTATTATTGAAAATGGGCAAGACGATAAAAAGTGGTGCCAGAGAAGTTATTTACAATGTTTTTAAGAGGTGTTTGGCGGAATATCATGCCGGAAAACTTCTAACAGAATTGGATGACCTTTACAAACGAGTTGCTGATATGAAAGGTATTTATTCACTCTCATTTTATATAATTTATATAGTTCATGATCTAAGTTACAATTAAAGTCGGTTAGGTCTTCAAAAAATACCACATCATCGAAGTTTTTTACGGATTTAATATAATTTTAGAGGTTATGTTTAAATCGGGTTCACAATGACTTTGTATAGAGCGACTGCATTTTTTGATCGTCACGCACGTCATTCTACATTAATGTTTTATTTTGATTACAGGAAAATCAGAAAGCACTGTTCGACGCATAATAAACGAAGGCAAATTCATAACACCAGCCAAGCATAGAAAAGGACGTTCAAAAATAGAGATGGACGATTTTAGTGTCTGTGCGATTCGTCAGAAAATTCAGTTTTCTTACACCGTACAGAAAATAGCACCAACTTTGCGAAAGTTGTTGGCTGTGGCAAAAGAAGAATTAGATTACAAAGGAGGCCGTGAGAAATTAAGGCAAATATTACATGCCATAGGCTTTTCATACAAAAAATGTTCGACAAATAGAGAATCGCTAATAGAAAAACCTAATATAGCAGCAAAAAGAGAAAAATATTTAGAAATTATAAAAAGAAATCGGGATTTGCCTGTTGAGCTACAAAAACAAATTGTTTACTTGGATGAAAGTTACATCCATAGTTCTTATAAATTGAGAAAGTGCTGGCAATCCATTAAAATCAAAGGCATAAAACATGATATATCAAAAGGAAAAAGATGGATAATTGTCCATGCTGGAACTGCCAATGGATTTGTACCCAACGCTTTACTAATATTTAGTGGTACTAACAAAATGGAAGACTACCATTCAGAGATGAATTCTCACAATTTTACCAAGTGGGTGACCGAAAAACTGATCCCAAACCTACATGAGGCCTCTATAATTGTCATGGACAATGCGCCTTATCACAGTGTGGTGCAGAACAAGGCTCCAACATCAGCTTCCCGAGTAGATGAAATAAAACTGTGGCTGTTAGAAAATAACATCCCGTTCGAGCCATCAACAAGAAAGCCAGCATTATTAATGCTTGTTAAAAAGCACAAGCCAGAACCAGTATACCAAATAGATGAGTTGTTGGGGGAACATGGTCATGAAGTGGTACGGCTTCCTCCGTACCACTGTGACCTAAATCCTATCGAGCTCGTCTGGGGCATAGCAAAGCAAAAATTTGCTGCATGTAATGTGGGAGGAGCAATTGATATAAAAAAAGCAACTGAGGAAGCTTTTAATAGCATTGGTCCCGAAACTTGGAATAATTGTGTCGAACACATAAAGAAAATAGAACATAATTACTATGAAAGGGGAAGAACACTCTATGAAGATATAGACAGACTGGTAATTCGTGTTGGTGAGGACAGCAGTGACAGTAGCTCAGATTCTGAAGATGATCAAGGACTTGGATCGGACATGTCAGGTGTAGAGTATTTAGATAGTGACTAGAAAAAATATTGTTACTATATTAAAGATGCTTTACTCTCCTATGGCTTTTAATTACTAAATTAAAAAAAATGAAATTTAGCTTCTGATTTAACGATTTTCCACATTCAGATTTATCATTAAAAATACTTGAAGTATCAAATTCATTTTGGTTGTAGTATAAATGATGCTATATAAACGATAGTGGCGACCTCAATTTTTTTCTACTCTTTCTGGCCAAGCTGTACATAAGTTTAATAAGGAAAATGGACCTTTTACAAGCGTGTGTTAACTGTAGTATCGCTGTTAGAGAACGCATCAGGCGGCATGTAATATCATAATTATCTCCTGAAATGACTGCTCTTTTATCGGGGTGGTTAACTTTTGAGGTAAGTTCTAGTTTTGCTAGCTAAAATATGTATAGAATATTACGTAGGTACCTACAACATTGGCGAGAAGAATTATATTGGGATATCTCAATTCGTGGGCTTAGAATCCTAGATTAATGAGTACTTATTTTTCATTCCCAGTTGTTGCTTCATAGCTGCGTCTGCGGTGCCTGCTATGACACGATTAGAAAATGCCTTACAACAAATTCAAGGGAAAGACAACTTGGTCACAACAATGTTTGCTATGGCTGTGGTAGATCAGTTGCACGTGTAAGAAGGCACAGCATTTCAGAATCTCTTGCCTTAGTTGTGTCATCATGGAATCAACATGTGAGTGAATAAATTATTTTCGGTACTCATAAAACTCAGTCTGCTAATCAGGCACAATAGTTAAACAGTTACAGTGCTGTGACCCATTTGTGGTATTGTCAATCTCTAAACTCTTAATATTTATTATGGTACTGTACTGTTAACTAAAACTAACTCTCAAAATAATCAACCTGCAGTAAAGCTGTTATGTGTTTTCAAAAGCTTGTCTCTAAGTGAACAATGTGGTAAAGTTTTATATTTTTTCAGGTCAGAGCGGCCAACTTTTTGTGTCATGGTTGTTATGTGAGAGCTAACAGAGAAGTAGCCCGAAGAAATATTGTTGATTCTGACAGATTTGAAAACATAGAAGGAAACCAAACTATACAAGAAATTCAGGTGCCAGCAGGAAGAAGCTGGACCAGCAGTAAGAAACATTCACGATGTATCAACAATTGTCCTGCCGAATTATAGACGTTGTGCTAATACATCTAGAAGATGCATATTTGATGGCTGTCAGCGTAGTGCAGGTCATTTAGTGCCTACCTTGATTAAGTCAGCATTGTTCTTGGATAATAAACTTTATGTGCCGCGAAGTGCCAGGGTATGTGAAGAACATTTACATTCCAATGAATAGGAATTATTATTAGAAAACACAAGTTTAACTAATACTTTCACGGCAAATCAAATTGAAAGCTTGTTAAATAACAAAAATGAGGAAAATGTTATTGATTTTGAAAACATGGAATCAATGCCTAATCATGTATGTCACTTTTGGACTGGGCGCACTACCCAGGAATTTATAGAATTGCATAATAGCATACCAATACAGACTGTTGTTCCCAAAAATTCAAAAACTGCATTAGCAATGCTTTTAATCAAATATAGGACTGGTGATAGTGATGCTAGAATATCTAGCCTTTTTAGGATTCCTAAATCAACTCTACAGAACAAGATGAAGCTTGTGAGAAACTGTTTGACGAATCACTTTGTTCCGCAAATCAAAACCAACCGAGAGATGTAATCTTAGGTTATTGGTGTAATTGTGTAGCTAGAAACCGGACTGTTGGATGTTGTGCACACATAATGACAATTCTGTGGTACTTGGGATGGGCGAGACACCAAGGAAGTATTGTTCCACCAGCGGAATTTCTAGATAATGTGCTAATAACATTAAATGATTAAATACATAAAATAATACACTTTGTTTTATTTTCTGTCTAGTATAATTATGCTACAAAAAATAGTTGCAAACAATATAAATATTTTCAATAAATATTCAGAAAATTACGGGCGGTCACATGCGCATGGGCGACATTGTATATATGAAATACATGTTTTTTTTTTATTATTATTCATTTATCTAGCTCCTGCAAAGAATACAACTCTGCCAAAGGCGCCACCACGAAAAACCACCAACCGCGGAAGAAAAATACGACAAACGGCTATATACACGGATACCCCGGAAAAAGATGCTATACAAAAAGAAGCGGAGGAAGCTGAAAAAAGAAAGAAAGCTAAACAAATTAAAAAGAATCTACAATACCCAGGAAAATCTAAAGGGATAAAATGAGATTCCAGCCAGAAAAAGAAAACAGCAAAAAATGACTCTGAAAGCAGTGAAGAAGAAGAAGAATGGTTTTGTGTTGTATGTATGGAACCTTATAGTGCCTAATGAAATGTGGATTCAGTGCGCTCAATGCAGATTATGGGCACACGAGGAATGTACACCTCAGGAGTCAATTTATGTTTGTCACAATTGCGAATCTGACTAATATTTTTATAAATATTAGTCAGATTCGCAATTATTATTATTATTATTTAAAATTAGAATATTAGTTAATATTCTATGAGGGTCAATTGTACCAGGGGTCAGTTCTACCTCCATACTAATATATTATTGTTGATTATTTCTATTTTATAATTGATATAAAGCTAGATAATAGCAAATATGCAACGTGTAAACCAAAGTTGATTATATGTTAATAAAAACTTATTTTATTTTTGTTCGAAGTGAAGAATTGTTATGTTATTGTTATGACTTTATATTTGTGTTGATTTAAAACACTGATCGCACGATTTTTTTGTTCCTAATTTTTAAGAATGATTATAAACCCATAAGACTTCAAATAAATGACTGAGAAAATGTGATTGATAGCTTTATTCGCGTTTTATTACCCTATGCATGTTTTGTTACCATTAACCCTTAAAGGGGGTCATTTGTAGCACTAGTCATAATTTCATTCAAAGTCAATTTTGACCAAGTTTTGTTCAATCTAGACCAACTTTAATTAACTTTTTAACTTTAACTTTAAACTTTAATAATACTTAAAATAAAAAGCGACAGTTAAATTTGTGTAATCAACCAATGTTTCGAAAATGATACTATTGTCCCCGGTCTACCCTATTTTGTTTAAATCAGAAGTGCATTGTTCCTGTTTGTCAGAAAGCCTTTCTTAATATATTGCAAATTACAAAGCATAGAGTTCAAGCAATAATGAAACATTTTTTTAAAACTGATTAGAAATTACCATTCAGAGTAAAAGTTTCTGCTGTAAAGGAATTTATTTGTAGTTTCAATTGCGATGAGCCTCATTATTGTCGGGGGACAACAAAAAGATTTTATCTAGCCGCTGAACTTAACATTAACAAGATGTGGCGTATGTATAACACTCAAGCACAAAATAATTTAAAAGTGAAGAAGGCATATTTCAGAAAAATATTTAATACGCATTTTTATTTAGGGTTTGGCTCTCCCCGAACAGACGTCTGCTCAACTTGTTTACAGCATGATGAGTTATTAAAAGTAGAGAAAGATACATCAAAACGAAATGCTATTATGATAGAAAGAAGAGTTCACAAATTGCGAGCCAAAGCATTTTTTGATTTAGTTCGCAAAGAGAAAGCTAATATGATGACGTTTTGTTTTGATTGTCAAAAAAAATTGTCCCATGCCGAAGCTTCCTGATCAATCCACGTATTATTCTAGACAATTATATCTTTATAACTGTACCGTTATCCAAGGAAATTCAAAGACCAAACTTTCAAAGGAAAATACTTTTGCTTACTGCTGGACTGAAGACATTTTTGCGCAGTGTGCCATATATACAGATTTCTCCGTATTTATACAGATTTTCGATGTGTGATACAGATTAGCACTGGATACAGATTTTTATACAGAATTTTCTAACTCTATTGATTAAATTACCTCAACTTAAAATAGAATCAATGACTTAGATATCGCGTTACATTACACACACCATTGTATGATCCTATTCTTTATGGTTAATTTATTTTTTTCACAAACAACGTTAATTTTTAGTATGGCAGCATTATAAGTTGCAATCGCTCTGCTCGGGAAATCCCCTAAGTTCTGCGTGCTTTCCAAGGTACTCTCGCATCGCACTCTCGCATTCGTCTAGTAGTGCGTGCGTAAAATACGTCAATAATTATTAATAACATAGGTACAAACTTTTACTTAATTTAAATATTCATATTGATTGTGTTTTTGTGAACCATTATGGCATCTAAAAAACCCAGAGTGATGCAAAAGTTTAATCGGAACTGGATGGAAGATTATTCATATAAGGCGTGGTTGAGACCTAGTAATAAAGGTGATTATTTTGCTTTGTGTACATTTTGTAATACAGATCTTTCAGTTGGAAGTGCTGGAAAGAATGATCTCTTTAGACACGCGAAAACAAACAAACACCAAAATTCAAGTCCTGGTGGATCTAGATCGCAAACATTATTGACAGATTTATTTTCAAACAAAAATATCGAACCAGTCAAAAGAGGAGAGATTTTGCTCGCAGCGTTTATAGCATTCCCATGAACGTGATGGAACACTTGCCACAATTGATAAAAAACGTGTGTCTGGATTCACAAATCGCAAAAAGTATTAGTTGCGACAGAACAAAAACTACAGCTATTGTAAAAAATGTGACAGGCTTAACTGCAAAACAGATGATAATAGAAAAGTTACAAAAACTTAAATTTTCTTCAATTGTCGATGAAAGTACAGATAGAGGATGTGTTAAGCATGTATGCATATTAGCACTTTTTTTTTTAAAACAAAGTTGAGGATGCATTTGTTTGTCTTATACCCCTTGAAGAGGCTACTGCTGAAAAGCTATACCAACATATTAAAAAAGTTTTGAGTGGCAATAATATCCCAATGGACAATCTTATCGGATTTGCAGCTGATGGGGCGAATGCCATGATGGGACAGCACAACTCATTATCGTCCCGTCTAGTTGCCGAAAATCCTCACCTGTTGACTCCTCAAGAGAGCCAGAATCTCTTATACGAGACATTTAAAATTATTTTAATAACAGCCCCAAAAGAACTAGTATTCTAAAAGAGTTTCAGCAGTTTTTAGATTTAAAGCCTCATAAAATCCTCCATCCAGCTCAAACTCGATGGCTTTCGCTTAGAGCAGCAGTTTGCCGTATTCTAGAACAGTATGACGACCTAAAATTATATTTCACCGAAGCCTTACGGACCACTTAAATGCTGATTCAATTTTGTTCAGATTAAAAAATACATACAATAAGCTTTATTTTGAGTTTTTGGAATTTTCGTTAGCAATATTTAATAACATGAACAAGCTGATGCAGTCAGAGCGGCCGCAAATTCATAAAATGCATGAAAACATGGTGACTGTTTTCAAAACTTCATTAGAATGTTATATGGACGACGGATATGTTTCGCGAACTGAAGTCGATTTAATTCAGATTGACAATCCACGTCATTACAAATCATTAAATAACCTTTACCTAGGAGCAAAAGTTTCAGCCTCCCTTGTCTCTACGAGTTCAAACGCTCTAAATCAAGAAGATATTGAAACATTCAAACTCAAATGCCTTGACTTTTATGTTGAAGTGGCAAAACAGGTAAAAAAAAAGGTACGATTTCACCAATGATGTAATTAAACAAATGCTGTTTCTTGACCCACAAGTTGTCAAGTCTCGTAGAATTAATTCATTGGTCACTTTGGTAGTAAAGGTTCCAAGTAAAAAGAATAATTAAAAAAATACTACTTAATAGATTTATTAAATGTGTTTTTCATTTCTATACCTTTTCAACATGACAACGCTATTATCACATACGATAAAAGAATCAAATATTTCAAGTCGCTGTTTACGTATTATTAGTCGTAACAAATACAGCATTGTCCACGTATGTCAGATTCAAAACTATGTCTGAACTTCAGTTTCAAATTCAGCTATGTCCATCATTGTTTTGCTTTTCATGCGTTTGTAAAACATTATAAGTTAATGAATTAGTTACAAAACGTAGGTGAAGCGACCAATTTTTCAAATGGCACAGAAACATAATTAATTAAATAATGCTACAAGAATTCATCACAAATTTTCCATTTCTTGATTTTAAACGTCTCTGGGACTTAGCGGGCTTTGAAACTATACCCCTCAATTGTTACTAACTAAATTTGTGTCCTGAGTACTCTATAAAAACTTATTTTTTGGTTTATCTGCTTGTTCTGTTATAAAACATTTGGTATGTCCGAAAAGCTTGTTTCATAAGCTATTTAAAAACAAAAAATATATCAAATAAATGAAACAAACATAGTCGGTTCGGTCAAGTTTATATAGTACAACCCAAACGGATTTCCGGAATGTTGAGTGCTTAACGAATAAAGAAATTATTCAGTTTTTTCTTCGTGCTGTAAACTATGGACATGCTGTAAAAAATCAGATTAAAGAATTAGGCCGACAATTTTTCATAAGACTCTAGACTAAACTAGTTACACATGTGACCACAGCATTTATGTAAAGATAAATAAATCATTCTATGACCAAACTCAGAAAGATTATTTTTATAAGGATTTTCAATTACAAACCCTATTACCGAGTACAGAGCGCATGAGTTGAGTGGACCGATTCAATCACAAGCGACGCACGAAGGCAGTGGGAGCATGGACGCTCGCGAATTTTTATTGATTTTGCAACAAGAGGGTTCACAATCTACTTCCACAACTGCATTATAGGTTGTTTGTGCAGAAAACGATGATCTGAGATACCTTTCAACTTTCGCAAAACTATCCCAATCCTCATAATGATCAAAACAAATCCAAAATGCAATGCAAATCAGTTGTATAAAAAAAATAGCAAGTTAATTGATAAAGAACTTATCAGTCCGTAAAGATCTAACAAATTGCAATAACAATACTGTAAAAAGGACCCGGACTGCAAGCACGCAAGCTGTGCGACGACATGAAAACGAAATTCAACGAAATTACAGAATTCACAATTTCACAATCACAAGACATAAAATGTAATCAATCAATGTGATGTTTGTAGTGAGGTGATTCTTTTTTTCCCTTCATTTATGGGCAGGCTGAAGTCTCGACCATACAGCCAGGTCTTCAGTCAGTAGCACATACTAAAGACGGTAGGTAGCTGATATTTTGCCTACATATTTTGATAGTTCGGTTAGTACTTGGTAGTCATCAAAGTCCTACCAAGTTAACTTAGTTCTTTATTCTGTTGTAATATTTTTAGTTCTTAATTTTAAATTAAATGTCTTCCACTTATAGAGTTCTTGATCTAAGATGTCTTCTGTAAAATCTAATTCAGCAATTGACAATATCGATTAACACCACTTGACACCACAAATTTTAATAAAAAAAAGAAGTTGAAAACTACAACCCAACTACGTCTATAAAGCATCTCAAAAGAACGAGATAAATCCAATAGAAGTCCAAAAATAAGTACAAAACTGGTCAAGATAGCCCTTAGTATTAGTCGAAGTATTTTTGGCACACGTTTATTCACCAACAATTTGTTCGTTTGATTGACCAAAATGCTCGGAATTCACCAAAAACTGAAATCTACTCAGGAATAAGGCGAGGAGAAGAGGAGATTGATTGACTGACTATTATCTCACTATCTCAGATCACATGCACCACGAGTTCTCGTTAAGGAATAAGGACGAGGACGATAATACGATATGACACTGTACTATGATGTATGACACAAGCTTCGTGCTTGTTTTGTTTGACGTGTGACAGGTGCACAGACAGGCTATACAAAACTGCTAGAGTGCGTTTCATCAAATAGTTTTTATGCCGTTATGTTGGCACTAATTCAAATTAATGTTTCTTCATTACCCTAACTGTGCTACCTTAAATAATGGAAGATAATAATCGCTGGTATGTCTTCGTTCTAACAAAAAAATCATCAAAAGCGGTTCATAAACGACGAATTTATCCGTGAACAAATGGTTGAATTGAAATGCCAACATGACGGCAAAGGAACTATTTGATGAAACGCACTATAAGCTAAAAATCTGTTAGCTGTCGATTGTAGCGCCATAACGCATTTTTTGGAACTAAAGCTGTCGCTGAATCACGATCGAACATTGCATATAGGATACATAATATATACATAACATGCAATGTTGATAATAATGAATTACAGAGTAAAATTAATAAGATTTTCCCTATCAGTTAATGTCATAAAAAGTACAATGCTTTTTTTTTATTTTAGCCTGACTGAAAAACGGGTCGGTCAAGCGTATTTAATTAATCCACCTGTATAATATATGTGATGAAGGTGGGCCTCCAGTTTTTTTTAAATATCGCAAAACAACGTTTTATAGGGCAGCTAGTTTCAAAATAAGTTAAGATGAACGATAAATAATATATTTCGTAGTAGAAAACGACCATAGAATCGGCCGATACTTCGAAGTTAACACTACTTCGGTGTCGAGACAAAAAATGTTCGAATAGCTTTTTACCACGGGTTTAGGCATGGGCACCGACTTTAAATAGATGAGTTGGTACATTACATAACAATTGCGTAAATATGGCTAAATTAAGAATTCAGCTCAATTTTTTGTTCGAATAATTGCGTACCACAAACTTATCCGGTCATATTTAGAACTAATATTTTTTTACTCTTATCTTACGCCATCCTAGTCATGTACCCACAACAAAATTTATAAAATCGTGCTTATGATAAGTGTTTATTAGGTTATTATAATTATACAAACAACAAACAATATTTGCTTGTAACGAGTAACCTAAATACGGAAGTTAATGTACTTGCCCAGGGCTCCAATTCCGGTAATATTTATATAAAATAAGTCACAGACTTTCCATAGCAAGGGCATCACGGACATTGTGTTAAAATTTGGTATTCTGCTATATAAAGCCTCTTTGAAGCAGAGTTGTCGAAATGGACATGCGTAGCATAAGTGGTCCACAGATTAAAGACTAGTAATAAATTGGTCTTATGCTGCGTACAGACCGGGTTCCCTATTTGATTTCGAAAGTTGATGATTCGATTTTTATTATATCGAACACGGTGTCGCGATAATTCAGTTGTACGATGTTTTATTCCATCGATGCTTTATTGGTGCGATGTAACGTTTGTGCGAAAAATCCTGTTGCGAAAAACCTTACAGCGATTGCTCGTTAGTTCGGTAATTTATTAGTTCGATAGTAGGTATATCGGTTCGAAACGCCTATTGTTTATTAATAACATTATTTATTAAATTAAAAAAAATGTGCAATTCGATTTAAGATACATAGGTAAATGGATTATATTTAAATATATTAAATTGATCCTAATCTACCTACCTTTACCTAAAAAAAAAAAATATTATACATATTATACATTACACAATAGAAAATAGGTATACATGATACAAGTTTTTGTATAATATAATTATATTTAAAGTTTTTATTAAAGATTAGGATCAATTTAATATATTTAAATATAATCCATTTACCTATGTATCTTAAATCGAATTGCACATTTTTTTTAATTTAATAAATAAAGTTATTAATTATATGTCACGGAACAATAGGCGTTACGAACCGATATACTAACGAACTAATAAATTACCGAACTAACGAGCAATCGCTGTAAGGTTTTTCGCAACAGGATTTTTCGCACAAACGTTACATCGCACCAATAAAGCATCGATGGAATAAAACATCGTACAACTGAATTATCGCGACACCGTGTTCGATATAATAAAAATCGAATCATCAACTTTCGAAATCAAATAGGGAACCCGTACAGACCGGCCCAACGAACGCCCAACGATGGATATTTATCGTTCGCTAGCGTTGGCTTCCGCACGCTCGTTGGAGTTCGTTAATACGTCCAAATACATTTAGAGTTCGTTCAAATAGCTCGATTTCTTTGATGTTACCGCCACGCTTCGGATCGCCGGCAGACGCCAACGAGCGATCGTTGGCATTCGCTAAGCCGTCCAGATTGCAGCAACGAAGGTCAACGAAACCCGTTCGTTGGCGTTCGTTTGGCCGGTCTGTACGCAGCATATGTCAAAGACATTGTAATGTATTCTACTAGTCTTAGTAGAACGTAGTAGAATAAATTACAATCAATTATTAAACTCTATGATTACAATGTCTTTGTGTCGGACATATGGAGGGTAGACGTAAGGAGGGCAATCTGCGTACATGAAAATTGTCCGTCAAAATGTATTAAATTAGGATGGCGCCACATTTGCATCAGGGTAAATTTTAAAGGAAGCTAATAAAAAGTCAATCAACGTACTATTCACAGTTTACGAAATAAAATCACTCCAGCTACAAGTTTTCTCATCAAAATTCTTCAAGGTTATATTTACTACATTATTTTGAACTACGCAAGTAGTTGAAATTTCAATAAGTAACTACTTTGGTCGATAATAATATTAAATTGTTTAACTCGACATACTTCACTTCGTTTACAAATTGCTACATTCATACCATACCCTTTGGACACACCAGCGCCAGGTTGGAGTGTAGCCTTAGGGGCGCTATGGAGCAAGGACTTAGTCAAATTTTCGAAGTTTTTTTTTTTCGGAATTATTCCGATTTTTTTGCAGTATCGGGTTGACCTTGTCTGTAGCAACCATTTAGGGTCTGAGAAGCATGGCCCTACGACGCACCGTTTCCGACTTATGGGCCCTTTAGTTTATTTTATTTTATTTATAAAACGATTTATATTTCCGAAATGGTAGCTCGGATGAGAATATTTTCGGGAAAGAAATTGTTGCTCTACTTAAAAGCCATGAGCTCATGTAAAAATATTAGCAAAAACTTCGAAAAAAAAAAAAAAACATCAAAATATATAGGTTAGGTTAGGTTAGAACTGCGACCCCCCACGCACGAGCCGAGCGAGCGAAGCGAGCGTGTCGCGGCAGCGGCCGGCGAGTGCCAGAAGCGACTTGCTATGTTTTTACTTGTCCATTAGGTACAGATAGGTTAGGGGGTAACATAATATGATTTATTGGTGATCTCTTTAAATTAGTTTGCTTAAATACTTATTAGGACGTATTTTGTGTAATGTTAACGTAGGCTCGAAACTTTACCGTAACGAGAAGCGGTCTTACACTTTGATGTTTTTTTTTTCGAAGTTTTTGCTAATATTTTTACATGAGCTCATGGCTTTTGAGTAGAGCAACAATTTCTTTCCCGAAAACATTCTCATCCGAGCTACCATTTCGGAAATATAAATAGTTTTATAAATAAAATAAAATAACCTAAAGGGCCCATAAGTCGGAAACGGTGCGTCGTAGGGCCATGCTTCTCAGACCCTAAATGATTTCTATGGACACGCTTAATCAGTGGCTGCAATAAGAATGGCGGAATTCTATAAAAAAAAATCTCCGAAAATTTGACTAAGTCCTTTGCCCCTAACTCTAGCTGAAACGACGACCGACACTTAAAAAATTTTGATGTTTTTTTTTTTCGAAGTTTTTGCTAATATTTTTACATGAGCTCATGGCTTTTAAGTAGAGCAACAATTTCTTTCCCGAAAATATTCTCATCCGAGCTACCATTTCGGAAATATAAATCGTTTTATAAATAAAATAAAATAAACTAAAGGGCCCATAAGTCAGAAACGGTGCGTCGTAGGGCCATGCTTCTCAGACCCTAAATGGTTGCTACAGACAAGGTCAACCCGATTCTGCAAAAAAATTGGAATAATTCCGAAAAAAAAAAAAAACTTCGAAAATTTGACTGTCCTTGCTCCATTTTCAAAATTTTTTTTTAACAAATTTTTTTTTTGTTTTCTTTGCTTTTCATAGTGCCCCTAAGCGTATACTCCAACTCCTACACTCCGCCCCTAAGATGACCCAGCGCCATTCTGGAGGATTTTGGAACTGTTATTTAGCGCATACAACTGGACACTTTTTCAACTTTTCTCCCATATAAGATTGCCCTCCTTACCTCTACCCGCCATAGTCGGACACAATCGTAGACACAATCAATCACTGAGCACCACAGAACACTAATACTGAGCACAGACCATATACGAGCTTTCACTGAGGGAGTGTGATAGCAATATCCGCCATTATTTGCCACGTAAAGTCCATAGAAAAAGTATGTTGTACAAGTATTTGTGTGGATCACACAAATACTTGTCCCATGCGGGGATCGAACCCGCAGCACGTCGCGCACAGTGGTCATTCGGCTATCCGTGTCATTAGCGTGGTGACTCACCACGCTAATGACACGGATAGCCGAGTGGTACAGGTCACCACTGGTGACCTATACCACTCGGCTATCCGTGCACTCAAGAGTCAAGCTTTGCTCACAAAATAAAATAATATTTAACAATCTACACAAATACACACATACTGGATAAGGCACAGATATACATGGTCAAAATAACCATAAGCTTACCATTTTCTAGCAACAGATGTACACACATGCTTTTAAATAGCACTTGCTCATTACACGCATGCTTTCGTGCTTATTCGAGCATGTATTCAGTACCGATATTAATTATAATTTCAGTTCAATCAAAGTTTTAAACGGGTTGTTTTAGTAGAAATGTAAAAATTGCTAATTATTAATCTAATCTCTCTCTCTCTTCTGAACTAATTAGCCAATCGCGACACAGCATTATTGCGCAGCAGATTCCATGTGGTGTCGCTAGCATCCTACCGATATGTTATAAATAAATACTTTTGCTGTGCTTTTGTTTCTGTGGTCGTCGAACGGTGAACACCTCCTTCCTTGCCCGTCTCGTGTAGCGAGTTAGCGACGAAAACAAACGAAGATGCTGTGACAGCTGCTCTAAGGTACTTATCATCCGGCTGCTAAGAACCTCAAACGGCGGGAGTATAAATAACAACCTAGTTGGAAGTTATACTTTCGAGCCGTTTGGGGTTGAAAGGACCGTGGGGTCCGAGTGCTCACATTCTTTTCAAAGACTTATCCAAGCGTTTTGTTGACACTTCGTGTGACCCAAGGGCTGGTTTTTACCTTGGTCAGCGGTTATGCATTGCAATTCATCGTGGCAATGCTCCCAGCCTTATGGGCACACTTCCAGTCGACAGTGATGTGGAAGAGCTTTTAGATGCTATTTTTCAGTTTTGTTTCATTATTATAGTATGTATATATACTCCATTTATTATAGCATTAGAAAAAAGAGGCTCGCAGAAGCAGGAATTGAAAACATTTTATTTCAAAGAAATTGTTTGAAGTACTTAAATAAACGAAATAAAACTTTTATTTTTAAATTACGCTTTATTTATAACAATATCTTCATCACAAATTACAAACTTACACCAAAACAATGAATGAGACAACCAATCATGTCAGATTTAATTAAGATTAAAATAAAAGTAATTTTTAGAACAATGTTTTAATTAAAATAACAACTTACAACACACTATAGTGAAACTTCTTCGTCTTCATCATAGGATTTAGTCATAATAAAATAATAAATATATAATAAATAAACAAATAATGGTAGGATAATAGTAAAACGAAAAACGTTCCAGTATTGTTCATCACTGCTTCTTTTAGCTTTTTAGCATTGACACTGTCATTTTAGATTGGAATGAAATATTATAAAAAAATGAAAGCCACATAATTTGTTATGAAAAATGGTTAACATGATTACAAATAAGTGTGACAGCTGGTATGTAAATATATTTTAATTTATAGGCGTCAATCGTAACTGTAACAAGTTTATTGTACTTTTGCAACAAAGTGTGCATTATAAATAACCTTTTTTAACTTCTGTCTAATGCTATTTTAAATGGAGTATAGGTAAGTTGGAAATATTTATTATAATAACGTATTAAATTAAATAAATAAATAATCTACTTGACACTTGTTGAGTTCATTGAACTCAAGCTGAGCAGATCTGAGCTTTGTGTTGTGTGTGTAGTGATCTCCATAGTACTCAACCTTGCTCAACTATAGAAGCTGACAGTCTTCTTGTTTCTGATTGGCCCGCTAGCTTAAAAGTCCTTAATCTGAGCCCGCTAGTGGTCCAGTTGCTCAGAATAATAACTAAAGTAATCCAGTATGTAGTCATCTTGTAAAAAAATTCTCAATACAGATGTCAAAGTAACCGCCATTATTTATATTTGTAGCTTCAAAGTTGGCCGAGTAAAGTTTTATATTAACTAATTTCCGTAATTAATCTATCTTGTCTGTCCGCTTCAGATATTGTAATAATGATTTGCGATTCGTTTGCAAAAGGTGCAGTTTTGTTTTTTGTGACAGTAGGCGAAGGAATTCGTCAAAATATAAGATTCCAAAGGAATAGTGTCTTGTAAACAAGCATTACAGTGATAACAGTATAATCAGTAAGAAATCGCGAAGTTCGCGTAATATATTTTACCCAGCCGCATCAGTACCAAAAGCGTATCAAGAGGTTTCTTTCTTTGTAAAAAACTAGAAATTGTTATTTATTTATTTATAATAAGGAAAACTAACAGCTACACTAAATGTGAAAAATCAACAAGGATAGCAAACATAAAGCGAATTTTTGTTATCGTATTGATGTAGAGTCTGGCTCACGAAAGTTGATCCTGGGATTAAATCGAAAGTTTTTATATGGCAACATTCTAAAAATGTCAGATGAATGTCATTCGACCACATTCGACTTATAATAATTGTCAGACAGTTAATAGATTTTCATTAATTTTATAGTAAGTTTAACGTTAAACATGAACAAAACTATAAAAAGTGATGTGCGGAAGTTATTGTATACTATTGTAAATTCATTTGGCGAAAAACAACAAAAGAAACGAGATGATTACAACAAAAAACAGCAATGTTTACTTGCGATAACAGACTTTATAGGTTAGTTTATAGATATAATTTTGATACTGGTATAGAATAATATACTTACATATTTCAAATTAATCATGTTTACCTTATTCGCATAGCTAATGTAATGAATGGTTTGTTTCCAGACAATTTGAAAATCGAAGGTATCGAAATAACATCGATTAAAAAAACTATTGCAAATCTAAGTGCTTTGGAAGAGAATGAGCTTATTAAAACCCAGAGTCAGTATTTGGAAGAAATTTCATCGATCACTGGTAGAAAGAAATAGATCGGTTCATCATAAATGTTTGTGACGATAGCAGCAGTGATTCGGATGCATCACTAGAAATAGATTTTTTAGATTCTGATTTTGATTACGATTCATGAAATAAAGCATTTAAAAAACTATCTGTTTATTTTTATTTCTATCTAAAAACTTAAGCTAAATAGCTTGATTTCTTTAAACCTCTGTAATTAACGACAGGTTAATTTAATTAAAATAGTACTGAATACAGATGTATTTTATGTAAAACTGATAAAATCTATTTATAATTAGAACACATTCACATAATTTACTTACGGCCGAGTTTTCAATCATCTAATAATTTTCAAATATTTATTAAATATGGTGATTTGGTAGCTTTTGTATAAAAAAAACATAATTATTTCAAACCACAGTATTTATTCGTCAGATAACTGTTCAACAAAAAAAAATCGATTTCATCATAAGTTATGTTGTTTTATTTTGACAAGTATCAAAACTATTTACTTCCTACTATACTCAGTGATACCACACGTGGATTTTTTAAATTTGCCGCTCTTTTTCAAGATCAACTTTCGTGTGCCAGACTCTATAATCCAAGTGTACGCATTAATAAAAGCTTCTTTTATTATTTTTTTTTTTTTCTAATGTACCTTACCCAAAATAAGTCAACAGTAGTTGGACAATTAATTAGCATTGAATAGATTTTATATTGAATTACAAATCTGAAAAGACTGGAAGCCAAATCTGAAATAAGAAAATAGTCTAAAAATGCGGAATCCAAACACATTATATGTGAAAATAGTAATAACGTAGCATCTCTAAAGTCTTAATATGTGGTCTGTGGTAGTAGCATCTGAGGCATCTCGGGCATCTCTAAGTAGTCTGTCGTTTAGACGTTTATTATGACACAATGACGTTATCTCTGATTCTCTGGCACTTATTAAAGATTAAGACTAGTAATAAATTGAATCTCTAGTCTTCCTGCGGAAAAACTGTAAATTTGTAAAAGTGAAGTGTTAGGCTTTTAATTTTTCGAGCCCTAGTTATTGTCTTCTCGAGTCGTATTCCCAGCTAGTGGCAGAGAAGAAAAAAGGGGGATTATTTATTGGTTATTTTTAGGGGTTCCAAATGGTTCAAAGCAACTTATTGTTGTCATAAAATCACTCGTACAGGTCGTAAATTTATTTGTTCTATAAAATTGGCAGGTGATTTGCAGTCATAGGGATAATAATGTTCTGTTTAACCGATGTCCATGTGACGAGTACTTTTTATGTACCTTTGCGCGTCGTGCGCCGGTCATGGCCTGTCGTCTCATCGTTGTCTAATTGTTCTTTGTTCGAGCTCGGTACTTATCAAGCTAGCAATTTTATGTTTTCTGCTATTGCAGCTTGCGATCGATGTTCAAAGTAAAAATTACCATAAAATAATCCTTGAGTAAGGTGATGGATTTTAGCTAAGCGTTATTTGTATGGTTGTTTGTAGCATGAACTGTTCGAAAATGTTTTGTGGTTGTGATAGGTAATTGTGGGCAAGTTTTCCGCAAATCGACCTCTTTTCTTGCGCCTGTTTTGCGTTACTGTGGTTGTGATGTTTGAAGAGTATTTCTAATTTCAAGGTTTACTAAAAGAAAGTCGGCACATCAAGACTGCAATAATGCTAGTGGTGAATTAGCGAATGTGCTAAGCTGTTAGTACCCACCTACTTAAGATAATATCTTCATTGGTAAACAGTATACACCTCATTTATAAATACTTAATTACTAATTCATTACTTTATTTAACATGAGCTTATCAATTTTTACAATAAGGTGCATCAGGGTAAGTTTGGACATTCATCCAATCATAGTTATTATTATAAGTAGCCTTAAGTATCGTATTAGGTTTCTCAATCTGTAATGATACCGTAAAACGGGGTGAATAGCAATGATTTTCAACTTTGTACTAAGATTTTGGTGTCTGGTAACTTTTATTTTTTATCTCAGATGATTTTATATCATGTCCGGTACCATAAAGAAAGAGCTGTAACAATATTTTTCTAACATAAAGCACAGGTGTTCAAGATTAAAAAAAAAATATGTACCATTTCTATTCACCCAACAACTCTGCCGCGCTTACGAAGAATACAATAACTCGATTTTGCCGCTTTCGAGAAAAACGCGCTCAAAGTTTTGAACTTTATTTTTCTTGTATCTCATGAACTAGTGAAAGCATCTACATGAAACTTGCACCAAATGAAAGGATATTGAATAAAGAAAAGTTTCATATTATTTATTATGTGAAAAATGTAAAGCTTATGGTCGTAAATCGTGGATATAATGCTTATAATTAGGAATGTTTAACATCATCACTAGTCATAAATACAATAACTACAATACTAAGAACCCGTCATTTCGAAAAGGGTACGAGTCCATAAACAAAAACTTTACAGGATCAACAAAATTGTTTCCTGTAAAAAAAGTCTTAAGTGTGAAATAAACTGAACATAGGAATAGATAAACAAAAACACATAGATATTTTTGTGATATTTATTAAAAAAAAACACATTTAGAAGACAGTTTTTTTTCTAATTAAAATTTTTGGATTCATGCCCTTTTCAAAATGACTTCTTTATAGTGCATACAAATCTGAAGAACTGTTAGTTAATCATCTTGAGTTTCTTGATATTCATTGTTTGCTGAAGTTGTAGGCCATGCAAAGACCTCTGCATAGAAATTTTGGTACTCTGCAGGTATGTATTTTTCAAGTTTTCTTAAATCTGCCATTTTTTTTTCATTTATTGGAACTTTACAAGTATATGCAGGAGTATTACTTGTTGGTAAGGGTGGCTTGGTGCCCATCCTCTGCAAGAGCTGAAAATCATAACTGACTAAACAGTCTATGGAGTCACGTGTTGTCACAAGACCTGGTGTGTCCTTGGAAAATGTGAAATGTGATACCTTGGAAATAGAAAATGTCACCTTTTTATCTTTGGGAACTCCTCTGCCATAGGAATCTACAGATAACACCAGTTTCTTATAATGGTTCGGCCACCATTTTTTTATGTCTATAATATCTTCAGTTTTGGGTCTTACTATTTCAAATTTTTCATTAGCCTCAGCTATAAGATTTTCATATTCAGTTGGCGTATAAATCCTGTCATTTTTTCTAATGTGCCTCTTTGCTGTCCCAAACATTCTATCATTGGGAAGGAATGAATGACCTCTTTTGGGTATGTAATACTCTATTTTACTTATATTGTTGCTTTGATCAGCCACCAGAGATAAAAGAATACGGACCATGGCATGATTCCGATTCTGGCCAGCACATCCATCTGAAAATAGGTACAGTTCATTGGCATCATTACCAATATACTTTTTTATATAATCCAGCACAAATGTACCCACTTCATTGGGACCTTTGTTGGCGACTCCTTCACAATAAGAATAAAAGACAGATTTACCAGTTTTTAGATCATATATGCAAAACTCATAGAGCCAAAGTTGGCGTAGATAAAAAACCTCTTGAACTGGAATATGTGGAAGTGGCAAATTTTGCATAAAATCAAATGCAATTCCATACACCTTTGGATCATTCTTGCACAAGTTTTCCACTTGTTGCATTTTTTTGTAAAACTTATTCGCTTGCCTTTTGTGGATCTCAATATCCGCTTGATAGGCTCTTTTTGCATTATCATTAATATGTGGATTTTTTAGTTTAATTTTTAACTCTTCACACAGTGCACAGACGTCAATTTGCTTTCTACCAAACGATAAGCTAAAGTTTTCATGGAAATATTTTAAGAAAAACTTATATTTTACTGGATGATCTGGATACTTCTTTTCATATAATTGGTGCATAATTTTCACATTAAGTTTTTCATCTAAATAATAAGATGATGCATCTTTATTATAGTAGTGCACACATTTAACTGGAAATGACTCCACATGCTCCCGTAGTTTGGTTAATATCTCACCAGACAATGCATTGCTCCGTGATCCTTCTGATTTGCCTCTGTGATCTATGGGCTGCTCATTAGTTTTTAAACAGTCACATAAACGTCTGACCTGTTTTAGGGAAATTCCATGGATGCTGCAAAATGCTTTTTTGCAAACCCTTTTTTTTACGCCTTCTATCTTAATATGATATATGAAAGTAAATTCTCTCTTCTTAGGTTCTTCAGATCGAGGCCGTTTTCTATGTATTTCCTTCTTTTCAATCAATGCCTGCAAGTAGGTGTCATGGGCATTTTTATTATCAAATTTGTTTACAAAATGGATAGTACTTTGCTTGTCTTCTTCAGATATTAACTGCATACATTTTAAATTACATCTGTAAATAAAAGAAACAATAAATTTTATTATATAAATAAGCGATATAATGATCAGAATGAAATGGTACAAAAAACTAACCTGCAATCAGCTCCTGTTTGTCTTGGTGCCACATCTTTGCCTTTGTGGTTTTTATGAGCCTCCCCGGCAAGCTTGGCTTTTTTAATTATATTATGTTTATAGTTTTCCTTGTTCCGTACACCAGACACTCTTTTTCTTGATTTATAAGCAGTTTCCGCAAGCTCACGATTCTCCATTTTCGTTGAACATAAAGTGAGGTTATGTCACAATTGACAGCTACGTTTCGTTTCACTTGAAAGGGGCATAAGTCCAGGACTCGTGCCATTTTCGAACAGACTTTGAATTTCGTTTGCCTTTTAAGTTGACTTAGTTTATATGAAGATGTGCCCTTTTCGCAGGGTATGTGTGAAATGATTAGATTAACAAAATGCCGCCAAAAAAAGAATTTGAAAAAAAGTGTGACTCGTGCCCTTTTCGAAATGACGGGTTCAATTGTATTTATCTTTAGCAAACCTACATGTTGCAGTAGGTACTAAGTAAACACTTGCAGAAATAATTTCGATAATTTCTTACGATAAATACAATAACTGAAATAGTTATTGTATTAATCGTTAGAAACACATATATGTAACAGTTGGTAATCCCAATGAAATAAAACAATATTTTACTTTGTTTATTAACACAGTGTTTATTTAAAATCAAACCAAAATATTCATAACATAAGTCTGTTCTCTTAAGTTTTTTTTTAAATAAATTTAATTCTTCTAATTAAATTAAAGTTTTTCATTAACATTTAAACTAGATAATCAGAGATCACTTTGCAGTCTTATTAAAAGTAGGTATAGTCTTTTAAGTTTACATTTTTTACTTAATAATTAGGTATTATTGTTATAAATCACAGCATAATTGAATAACTTTGTTAAAGCTGACTTATAAATTTATATAATTAAAAAGACACTATGAGTAAATGAAACCGTTAAAACAATTATAAAAGTCACTTAACTATAAATTCTCCTTACCCACTTAAATGACTTACTTAACTATAAAAGTATTGGTAAAAAGAGATCAATATTAATCTTAATTCCTATTAGTTTTAATTTCTCTGTAGCTAAATTCGAATGAGCCCTTGTCGATTCTGGGAGTGTCGTCCAAAACTTCCTCCGGTTTTCAGGCATCAGAGGGACTAGCTTAGCAATTATCTCTTCTTTTCGTTCTTTAGTTATCCCTCTAGGAACAGACTTGGAAACAGCGTTTAGAAAGACCTTGTTTTTTTTTTACTTTTACTTGCAGAAAATCTAGCTCCTTCCATTCTGATTCCAGATTTTCTATGAATTTAATCGTGTAATGCCCTTTTTCGGCTTTCACAGACATTATGTCCCTCAAATAAACCCTTGGTTCGATATTTCTGATTTTATGCTGTGATGAAGAGTCTTCAAACATAAAAAAATCAGACACGGACATAACGTGCACGTGTTTTTTCTTGCATTTGCATTCTGGACGGCATCAACAAAGTCGTCGAAATCGAAGACTTTATTTTTTTTTTATAGACATTTCCACCTGGTGGTGGAAATGATCGGCTGACATAAAGGAGTGTCCGGGCTCGAAATATTTGACTGATATGGTTTCAGTGGCAGTAAGTTCGCTGTTGACCATGTTAACTAAGAAACACATGAACGCCCAATTCTTATTTTGAGCCGCGCAGTTGTCAGCCCATATAACAACATGTTTTGCGTCTCTTTTGTGCAACAGAAAACAACTGAAAGCTGATAAGATGTCTTCCTGGTTTCTTCCGGATATTGTTTCATTCCATAAAACAGCAAAAGGCATTTTATCTTCTTTGGTTTTTCCAAGAGGTACAAAACTTTCCTTAATAGCAATTATATAAATCAACCGAATAGTAAACGGTGTCTCCATCAGTTAAAGCTGCGGTTACATCGGCTTTGTAGGCTTCTCTAGATGTTTTGTACTTAAAATTGTGTTTATGGTAGAGAAGGCACTTTTCGCACGACGACGGATCTTTGCTGCACTCATTGCTATCCTCATGAGATTTAAACAGAGCACATTGATCACACTCTTCATTTCCCAAACGAGCAAACTATATGTTGAGTTCCCTCAATACCCTGCGGTAGGTCTCAAATGAAATTTTATTATTAGGAAAGCTCTCTGTAAAATTCTGATGCATTGAAGTTATCGTAATATCGCTTGTCAAGTATAATTTAAGAGGAGCATGTTCATGGCGATAATGTGAGACGACGGGATTGTAGCTTTTGATGTGTGCTATAATGACATCTTTGTCAATAACGTTTTTACGCTCATAGCTTCCTCTCTTGTCCATCTGTTCATCGACACATTTTTCGAGTACTATATGCAGGTGTGTATTATTCTGTGGGTGATAACCAAGTTTTTTTAAAAATGTTTTGCATACTTCAATTTTTTCTTTGTTGACATAAAACTTGTATTTGTATGAAATATTCCTCTTAGGTGACAAATCTTCTTTAACAGTCCTTGTTTTCACATTGTTCGGTTCTACTAGTCCTTTTATAAATAGTCCTCTTGATTCCCAACTCAAATTAACATAGCGATCATGTATAGTTTGCCTCTCTTCCTGAGAAATCTTCGTAGTGCACTTTTTCGACATTTTTCGGTACATGGTTCTTTCAACTTCAATTTTTCGTTATTTATCTGTTTTTTTTCTAGCACTCGCTGTGATAATGGTGTTTTGAATTTTCGCCTCTTTCTAAGAGCACCCGATTTAGTGTAGGTTTCCTCCGTTTCAGGCAGTTCGTCAGTATTAGAATTACTCTCCAATATATTCCCAGCTTGTTCTTCAACTACTTCAATTTCATCACTAGGTGGTTCTGGAAACACTGGTTTATGAATTCGAGGCAAATCTTTATGGCACCTTTGAGATGAACCAACAGGTATTTCATGAACTTCGGCTAACACTACGTCAGACCTTGGGACAGTTTCTTCATGGGATGATTGTAAAACTGTATCGGCGAAATTATATTTCTTTTTTTTTGTCTGTGTTGGTGGTTCGTAATTTTGGTCTCTAACGCTGTCATCAGAATCTTCATAAATATCAACATCAGCGCACTCATTATTTTCTTCATCATCTGATGGCATAGTTTCATAACAAACTAGCGAATCACCACGGGTATTATGGAAAGGTGGTGTTTGCGTCTCAGGTTCAGTGAATAATAATATATTGTCTGGCAAAGAACGCACGTTCGCAGGCTCTGGTGAAAAACATTGTATGCAGTCACTGGTGAAATAGGTTGGTGTGCAGTCTCTGGTAAAGAAGGTTCGTTTGCAGTATCCGGTGCAGAATAGTGTGCGGTCTCAGGTGGAGTTGATAATATTGTCACCTCATTTTGTTTAGGCAACGCCAAGGCCAAAATTCGATCTCTAAGATACATTATTACCTGAAATAAAAATAAAAAATGTGTAGAAACTTAACGTTGGTAGAAAACCTAGGAAATCGTCGTTCTTCCCGCATGCTCACATATTCCGCGGCGGGCAAAAAACTTCTACTATTTCATTTTAAATGCTATAAAATGCGGAGAGCTATTAAATGCTATTAATTTCGAGCGCCGCCAATGCGGCGCTGGGTTGTGCGTCAAGGAGTTATAAGTACCTATTCAAACGACAAAATAAAGGTACCTATCAATACGAGCCTAACCTCCGAATTCTGAAACGCAAATCAACTTTAAGTCGTGCTCAAATGTATATCAGTCGCTACTTAACACTTTAAAGTGACAGAGACAGCATGCGACTTAACGGCGCGCTTAAACTGATTGACGTTTCAGTATTCGGCCATAAAACAAGCAACCCTACACGTTCACGTTCAATGATGATGCGTTCGACGCGAGGCAGCTTCCGTCAAGTCTCCGGGAACTCTTGAAACGTAACTATCTAAGGTGACTGGTAATTAGTGACCGATACACACATGATCGTACTCATCAAACCACTTTCCCAAAGAAATATTTTATACTTACACATTTTTAACACAATAACACAGCCGTATGAAATTCGCGCGCGCGCATCTGTGATCACGCCGTTCGGTCTCACTACCTATATGTTTCTTTGGGAAATTTGTTTTTTGTCATGAATACAATCACGTGTTTATTTCCACTCACTCTATAAGCAGTACACTTTTTTCATTATAAAATTATGTCAAAGGAAAGCTTACTTACCTCGTTAATCATCTCCACCGCAAACAAAAGCGACGTGGGCCTGGCCCGGTGGTAGCGACGCGACTAGCAAAACTGCAAAACTGTCGTGTTTCACTTCCCCTTGCACCCCGCAATACCCCGCTAAAGCCCGCGTTGCATAGTCTTACTAATAATAAATGCAATAAATCGTATTGATATTTTAGTTTTTATTACAGACATAGGCTTATTTATAATTACATTGCTAATCATAAATACAACAACTATAGTTATTTGAGAAGTCTTTCACTCTTACTTACGAGTAAGTGGAGCGATTATCTTAATACCTTTTTCGATTATCATAATAATTCGTGAGGAATGACTACCTTAGGCAAATGTATCTCACGAGGCACACTGCCAAAAAGAGGTAATAATACAAATGGTATATAAAATAATTATTTTTAATTACTGAGATCACATATTTGTACTAAACAAGAAAATACGGGTGGTGAAAACTATAAAAACAATTTCTGCCTGGTACTAAGCATAATCTGACTCAACACTTAGTACATGACACAGTCGTTTAACCTTTGGTACATAGTTTGCACCTGCTTTTTGCCCCAAAAGTCGCGAAATGGCCAAGTTGGTCACTGCGAATTTCTGTTGTTGGTCTTGGAGCAACTGGCGCCTATATTAGTTTTGATGGGGTTGGATCCTTCATATTGTCCATATGTTTCATGGTGGTTCTGAGGTGTAATAGTAAGTTTTTGGCAATGTTGTAGGGTAGATATAGGGTGGACATCTACATAGCTACTTTCTTATCATTGCACACGATTTGTGAATGAGAACCTCTTGGTTTCTTCTTCAGTGCTTTATCGGTGATGAGTTTCTTTTCAGCTCCGCGTAATCTGTTTGCCCTTATAGTTCCAAGTGAAAAAATACCCATCTCTTCTCGCAGGTAGTGAATCAATTCGAGCCTTGTAAAAAAGTTATCAAAGTACACTACAGAACACGCTGGATCTGGTATAGTTTTACATAATGCTATCACAACTTAAGGGCCCATTCCGAGAGAAGACTCTAATGGTGAAAAATCTATTGATCTAAAAGTATCTTCATCACCATAAATAAGAAAATCGTAAACAAAGCCAGTTACACCAGCTCTAACAAAAATCTTGTATCCCCACTTTTTAGGCTTATTTTTGACATATTGCTTTCGATTACCAGCTTTTTTCCCTTTATAAGGCACCATCATCTCATCTATGCTGAATTTCTTTTCATGAGGTACTTTTAAAAAGTTGGCACGTAGCATATCTGCCAAAGGTCTGATCTTGTAGTAGCGATTCCTATCATCAATCAAATTGTTATTGAAATGAATATAACGTCGCAAGTAGACGAACTAATGTCGTGTCGGAGGCACCACAGTGTGCTGCGTAGCAGCACGCTCGCGCGGAGAGCGGCGGTGTCACCACTCGCCAGCGTCGCAGATGTAAGCACAAGGGTAGGTGCCGCTATCGTCGCTATCGTCGTTTGCGCTCCCGTAGCTGTTGTTGAGTCGGTGCATACCATGCTGACTGTGTCGTGCTCTAGACTCGGCTATGTCATATAAATATGGTAGCTAGCATTGTCGCAAACAACAATACTCGGTGACTCAAGATTGGGCAGTAATTTATCATGGTAGTCTGCATGCTTCGATTTTGTGCACAAGTAATGCATTATTTACAAACCCATTTTCTGTCCCAGCATGAACTATTATAAACCGTTTGCCTTTTGAGATGTTCTCCACCATTTTGGAGGTAGGTGGTCCTTGCCAAGTACACGTAGGTTTCATCAAGATATACTTATTACTCGTTTATTATTCTTTTACTCGTTTCTACAGGCTCATTCTTTGATAACAAAATTTTTCTTATGTATCTATGCCTCCATGCGGCCACATCATGTTTTTCCATAAGGACTGTCCGTTCTTAAGGATTTTTTTAAAATTCAAAACCCAAGTTTAATAATATTTTGCGTAAGGTTTCCCTGCAGCCAGTAAAATCAATCGATTGCCTCAATTAAAGTAGTAATTTACGCAGAGTAGGCACTTCCTTTCGGGTCAAATAATACTGATTTATTGTATTTCGTATTGTATATATCGTAAAATTGACAATATTAACTTTCGTTGCCCGTGCTGCACGCTTTTTGCCAGGAGTCCTCCAGATTCCTTGATTGTTTTGGCCTTCATTTTTAATACTCTTAAAGTTCGTTCGCTGACTCCTGTACAAATAAATATAAATTATTACTAAAATTTAATTTGAACTTGTTGTGTTAAGAGTTAACTATCTATAATATAATTTATGTAGTAGTGACAAATAAGACCCATGCAAATAATGTCAAAATCCTGTCTGCAGGAAGCAAATCTATAGATAGATACGTTATTGAAATTAGAAGTTAATTTGATACGAGCTTCTTGTCAGCATCATTACCAGGCTATGAGTATTCGAAAAAATAATCTTAGATACATCTAATGGTTAAATAAAACGGCGAAGTATCAAAATCAGTAGATTGACTTACCCTCCTCAGACCCGAGACCACTTTGTGTTTGCTACTGAAACTAAATTTTATACGTGGACCTAAAGACACTTATAGAACAAAAAAAAAATGTAAAAAAAATATAATTTATTAGTTTTTTTTTAATCGCACGTCTCCTGTACAAGACTGGGTTTTAACATATCAATTTTATAGTACTGTAATTAAAACGAAAAAGAATTAAAACATTATTTATTTTATTATAAAAAAAAAGTTACAGTTACTTAGAGAGATTCATGATAGCGTTTGTAGCAATTTCGTCTTACTACTGTGATTATCATTTTGTTCATCAATCAATGGCAAATGACCAGCCATGGCTGTCCTCAGTTGAACTGGAGGTTGAGGTGTATACTTTCTTTTACGGCTGCAAGGTTGTGCTTCTTCGGAGTTGTCTGAATCTACTTCATGCATTATGTGTATCTGTTCCCTCACTGGTGTAAAATAAAGTAATGAATTTGCAATTTGCACTTTGAACTCCAAATAGTCCAAATGTTTTTTTTAGGGCATTCTAACTATTTAGCTTCATTCCTATAAACGAGCCATCCAGCAGCTGCCGCAAAATCAAAGAAGTGGAAAATCAGACGAAGTCCATTTTTTGGAACGTGCTCTAATTCTGCAATAATATACTGTACTGCAATAATGTACATTGTATGGCAATTAAAATTTATAATAAATTATCACCTGACTTGAAAATGTTACCAATATGTAAGTTTAAAAATCGAATGTTCACTTTGCTTCTAGAGATGTGCTTCTATTCTGTTAATGAATTTTTAAATGGTTTAAACTCGGAATGTCTGATGTGTAGAAAACGGTGGGTAGGATTTCTATTCGGAAGCGTTGGCACTTGTTCTTCAGAGAGATGTTTCCTCAAAGACTGTTGAGATCGATCGAACCCTCTTTTATACAAAAACTTTACTGCTGGCCAGCGGACCATTACCTCACCCCGCTTCACTTTATTTACTATAACATTTTTTACGGAAGCCGTGAGCTGGCGAGTCTTACTCTATTTTAAAGTTTACGCTTAAATCTATCTAAATCTGCTTACACCATACCTACGATGTCCCATCACGCAACGGCGTGAGGTTAAAGAAGCGCACATATATAAAGGGCCCTGCCCCCCGCTTCAGCAGTATAAATACTGCGAGTGGCCCCGCCCACTACTCGCTCAGTCTGTTTGCAGACATCATAGTGGTAAGGCCAGGCGCTCACAAAGTATGACATGAAACACTTATCTATACTAAATTATCTTATTCTAAATATGAATTACGTAAAATAATTAACATAAAGTTGTAAGAATCAACAATATAAACTGTAAATCTACTTACAAAACAACAGTATGTATTCAAACAGTCATAAAACACGTTTAAACACTCTAATATTAATTAAAAATACAACATCCACTTATGAAAACTTAAAATAGAAATGCAAATACGTAATTGTCGACTTAGAAAACGTGAATCGAAACCACAAGTCAATAGGGTAAGGCCGTCTAATTATGTGCATAGTAACTCTTGAGACATTAATAAATTAGTAACTCACGGTAACGCAGTAACGCTCGCGACCCATCTAAAGCTAGGTCTACAACAAACTAATTCAGCAATCAACTTAGGTAAATTGTTGAATTCCTTTTTTGTCAAAAATCGTGTGTGTGTACAGTATAATTTCGATGGGTATTTAAAAATAATAAAAAAGTCATGTTTAAAAACTATTTTATTTAATTTTTTTTTTTTAATTATGACATTTTTTTTGTCCCATTGAGAAATTAAACAAAGTAAAATCAGAACTTATATAATAAGAAGTACTCTTTGGAAGTGGAACTAAGAGACACCCCACACTAGCGTCTTTCGAGCGTCGTCGTCGTGCCAGCGTCCGCGCAACGTCCACCCGACGTCGACGTCGCGGCGACGCGACGCCAGCGCTGGACGGCTGCCGAACGCCGATCGTGCGCGGCGCTGGCGTCGCGTAGCCGCGGCTCCTGTCGCGTACAAGCAGTGTGAAAATGGATTCCGACGAAGAAGCACTGCTGCTGATATTACTGATCCAAAAATTACGGAAACGAAAAAGGACGTCGTCGTCAACATTGGGAACATCCTCTGTGTAGTGTTAGATTTCAGGAAAGCGATTATTTCGTATTGTATAGTCAACATATAAAAAATAATAAAAAATACTTCTATGATTATTTACGGATGCCAAAACGAATATTTGACGAACTATTACAATTGATACAAAACGATATAAAATATCAAGATACCCATTTGAGGATTTCTGTGTCACCTGAAGAGAGGCTTATTATTACATTGAGGTAAGTAAAAACGCAATTTTTAAATGACGAACAAAATTTTGTATTTATTTAGAAAACTTACAAGAAACTAAATCACAGATTGATTAATAGAATTACAAATCAACAATATTTTGCCGACAACTGAATTACATATTCAGGTAATCATTAGCATCCTCAGTAAATATGCGCCGTACAGTGACTCTTGTGAAGTGTCCGTTTCATCGAATTAATTGGCTGACAGTGTTGTCGTATCCCTTGCCGTAAAATAGCCCTGTTGTTGTTGTTGTTGGTCATGATTTGGCATGGTGTATCTCGACATTTGGGTATACTTTTTGATTATACCCATAATTTCCATCTTTGCGTCCATTTTGTAATTTGAGTCTATCGCACCAAAATCTTCTACAAGTGACATAAAAAACTGTTGATCACCATAATTTTTATCCTGTCCTTTATTCAGCATTCTTTCATATAAAATGTTTAACATTTTTTCTTGGGTGTTCTTTTTTGTTGTATTTTCTTTTTGAGATTCATTAGTAGAACTGCTTGATTTTTGTGGTCTAACCTGTGATAGAGGGTTTAAAAACCCCAAAAATTTGGAATACAGATACTCTCTGCTTGTTGATGCACCCGACCCACTCTTTGTCGTTTTATTTCTTTCCCTTGTGTAGCGATCTCGTATACTCTTCCATTTTTTTTGTAATTTTAAAGCTGAAACAATTTAATTTTTTTTTTCAGATATTTGGCAACTGGATGTTCATTTAAAGATTTGCAATATTCGTTTAGAAGGGGCTATTCAACAGTGCAACAAATAGTACGAACAACATGCTTAGCGATAATTAAATGCTTATTTTATATTTGCAAACCACCCACACAAGCAACAGATTGGATTAATATTGCAAACGGGTTTAGAGATAAGGCAAATTTTCCGAACTGTATTGGAGCCATCGACGGGAAACACATCAGAATAATAAGACCATGTGATAGTGGCTCGCTTTTCTTCAACTACAAAAAGTATTTTTCAATAAATTTATTGGCAGTGTGTGATTCAAATTATGAATTCATTTACATTGATGTCGGCAGCTACGGAAAATCTTCAGACTCGACCATTTTTATGGAAAGCGATTTGAAAAATAATATGGACGAGAATGTGTTAAATATACCCCCACCAGCCCCAGTAACAGAAAACGGCGAGCCTCTTCCTTTTGTACTCGTAGGCGATGAAGCATTCCCTTTATCAGCTTATATGCAACGACCTTACCCGGGAAAACATTTATCACACCAACAAAGAGTGTACAATTACAGACTAAGCCGTGCAAGTAGGTACATAGAGTGCAGTTTCGGCATCATGACAAACAAGTGGAGAATTTTTCATAGACCTTTGAATGTGGGATTAGATTTTAGTGAAGAAATAATAAAAACTTGTTGCATACTACATAATTTTGTTAGGTCAAGAAAGATTCAAACAACACGCGCTGAAACCAACATACCATCGAATTCCGCAACAGTGAATAATAAAAATATCGATATACAAGAAATCATACGGCTATCGACCGGATTCGCTGAAAGAAATAAATTTGCTAATTACTTCGTTTCAAGTCTTGGTTCATTAACATGGCAAAGTGACAAAATATAAAAGTTTACACTTACACTCTTCATTTTTTTCTCTTGTTGTTTTTATTTCAAACTCTCGAATAAACAAAGTACACATCTCTTCCCAAGCCTTTCTTTTAAGAATGCGATCACTATATTCTCTTTTTGACATATCCCACAACACAGGCCGATTTTGTATTTCTTGAATAAAAAGTTCAGTATCAAACACATCTTCGAGCGGTGACTGCATTTTGGATATTACGTGTGCACTCTATACTGACGACGTTACAACTGACGCGACGCGTGCGGCGCAAGAGGGCGAGGTACTGGTGGGGAGCGGGGCAAATAGATTGCGTTGAGCATTGTACTTGTTCGCAAAAAACGTTGAATCGCGTCGCGGCTACGCGACGCCAGCGCCGCGCACGCTCGGCGTTCGGCAGCCGGCCAGCGCTGGCGTCGCGTCGCCGCGACGTCGACGTCGGGTGGACGTTGCGCGGACGCTGACACGACGACGACGCTCGAAAGACGCTAGTGTGGGGGTCTCTAAATGCTAACTCAACTTTCTTAACAACATTTGTTGTTGGAACTATGTCTCTGTCGACTTTTTTTGGTTTTACAAATTTTAAAGGATTATTAACAGTTTTTTTTAAATTTATACAATAAAATGTCTCAACGTTTTCAATAAAACCTACATAGAACTTCCAAGATTTTTTTTCGTAATACTTAACAATCACACTGTCACCTACATTATTTTCAATGTAGTTTGTTTCTTTTTCTCTAAACATTCGTGCTAACTGCATTATTTTTTAAAACTTCAGAAAACTTTTCAGGATTACTTTGCTGCGTACGGTCTCTATATCTCTTTTGGTTTTCGGCGGCCGATAACGAAGCCATCTAAAAAAAATGAAATACCATGCCCATTCACCACCCGCATACAATGTTACGATAGTAATAGACCTTTAAATTAGGTGTTTGAATAGAAGAAACCAGTTAACCCATATACGTAAACTAATAAAAGAAAAAAACTAACTGTTCCTATTTCTTTTTATTGATAAAATTAAAACTGGCCCAAAAAAAAAATCAATTCAGGTCAAAATTCATCATTTATAATGAAAAAAAAAAACAATTTATATATTAAGCAAAAAGTTGGTTCAATTCTAAAAATCTCTCGTGAATAATTCTTCCGTGAATGTAAACTCTGCCTAAAATATGTCCCGAGTGTTACGTAACTCTTCTAGTAACGTTCGGTATCACTCGCGACAGAAAAACGTTGCGTAGCTAACCTTCTAGGATCTCATAAAGAAACGCAGATTATTACCACAACCCAAGCTTTTTCTATAAAGTAATAATGTAGCTGGGACATTTTCACAAAAAGTGTACACTAAATAATTTTGATGTAAAATTCTCGAGTTATGATAAATGCAATTTTTAAGAATTATTTGAATTTACAATATAATGAAGTATCTAAAAACATTAATATTAGCGATTTATATTATGTATTCATCAAAATATTACTACTTTAGATCTAAATTCAAACATTAATTAAAATTAAAATAACAAAAATTAGAATAAAATGTAAATAGCAGTCAAAAAAAATCATTTAAAATTAAAATTGGTAGGTTTGATATTAAATCCGAGTCGAGTAGCGTTTCAAAATCGTTACATTCCTCTAAGTTGTAACAGGTTCTCAATACATCTGATTCATCCGGGTTTAATGACAAATCGATTAAATCAGTGTTATCTATAACTTCAGAGACAAGGCTTGGCATGTTGCTAGTCGTCGATGAAATAGAATTACTTGATTCTTTAATAACAGTATCGTTGGTGAGAAAGTGTTTTTTTATTGCAAAACTTTCACAAATATGCTCCCTATCAATTCGGCAAAAACAACTTAAGACCCTGTGTTGAATCTGTTGCGAGCCAGCTACAACTACTATTTGATGCACTTGCATTGTGCCTGGCACAGCCTTTTGAACAATAGGAAGTTTGTCTTGAACGGATTTAATTTCAGACTCATTAATGTAGAAGAACTGTATTCTTTTAGATACAGACTTAAGTATCTCAAAAGCTTCCTTACCGTTAGTTATATCTCGTCCATAAGATACGTTTTTGTCCAGAATTATTTTTACAGATCCTCCTATCCCGTCCGCTACACCCTTACCATGTCATAATGTAGGAGTCAGGTCTATTATTTTGTTGAATGATTGGATCTAATGTGGTCCTATTTTTATTGACTTTTTTTGTGAGTCGGCTTAAGCAACCAAATGACCACGTTTGCCTCTGTAATAATCGACCCCTGTGGTATTTGTTAGTGTAAAGGTGGGTTTCGTCGACCTCCACTATACTATATCGTTGTCCCCGCCGATCATATCGCGGTCATGAGCTTCGGCCACCTCACAAACCTCGCGTAGGTAATGATAAATTTGTATGGCCATTTTTCGTGTCACCCCTACGTCTCTAGCAGCTTGTGATACTTTGTCTCTCAGAAAAAAGTGGAGCACAAGCCTGATCCCCAACAAACAAACTACTCTTATAAAATTATATGTTTAAGGTGTAATCTCTTATAGTGGTTTTAAAATCGCTTTCATTATATCAATGTTCCTTATAATGGCACGATATAAGAAGATTTGGCTAATATTACCTTTATTCTTATAATTTGGTTGGGTTAACCATAACAAGTCCAAATTACATAGTTATAATAAATCTATTCTGGCCATTTTGGTAATGCAACAGAGGTGTTTACTGTTACAATAAAATAAAAAATGGATTCACAAGATTGGAAGAAGTTTAAGAGGAGTGGTTATAGAAGAAAAGTTAAAAAAGTTTACGAAAAAATGATTAACAATACACCCTCCACTTCTACTGTTACGAGTATAATACTTCAAAATGACCAAGGTGAAACCAACAAATCACTTGAGGGTTCCGTAAATGATTTTATGGAAGATGACAACGAAGAGCAGGAAATCAGTGAGGAAGAATATAACAGTAGTGGTAGTGAAGTAGACATAAATTTAGTTGAAGAGTTGAATAAGATGGATATTTGTGGTGATATCAGAGACTGGGCTGTAAAAAATAATATTTCTCATATGGCTTTGAGTGATCTATTAAAAATATTATATAACGTATTACCGCACAAGATGCCACTGGATGCACGTACATTGCTCAAAACAAATAAAGTAGAAATATGCATTACCGAAATCGGTACTGGACATTATTGGCACAATGGATTACTTTCACAATTACAAAAAACTTTACAAAAGCTCCATGAGTTGCCCAATAAAATAAGCTTGAATTTTAATATCGATGGCTTGCCAATACATAAAAGCTCGAATCATCAACTTTGGCCAATACTGTGCAACATTACTGAAATAAAAAAATTATCACCCATTGTGGTGGGAATCTATGAAGGAAAATCAAAACCTTCAGATTTGAATTTATATTTAAATCCTTTTGTCAAAGAAATGAAGCAAATTGGGAATAGTTTGAGAATTACTACTTTGACTGGAGAGCAAAAGACGATTGAAGTTACTATAAGAGCATTTATATGTGATTCACCGGCGAGCGCTCTTATAAAAGGTGTTGTAAATATACGTACCTAAATTCTATGTGTAACTCAGATATAGATGTCACTGTAAGATATAGAAATCCACAATATAGTTATATCCCTAGTTATATAGTTATATACAGTAATACAGTCACACGAAAGGTACATGTAACTATCTATACTAGGTATATAAGTACAATTAATACCACACTAATCTAGTGATATGATTATTCTAGATTAAAATAGTGAAATTTATAACAGTAGTGTGAGTGTGGGACTCTCTCACTATTAATAACTATTAGCAAGATGACGTTCGTCGATAATGCGATAAAACATCCACCTCGGTGTCATGTATGCTACCTGAGGGGTTTGGTTTGCGTGCATGCTTTGGTTGCGACAAAGAAAGTTCCACCTCACACTTTCAATAATTATTTCACTATTTGAATCTAGTAATATCATATTCATATCACAATATTTATTTAGCATGAAGAAGTACATTTATTTATCGGTAACAATAACCTTTATTTTTCAGGTGTTGCTAATTTTAATAGTAAGCACGGATGTTTAAAATGTACTGTGATCGGTGATTATTCACATTTATCACATACAGTAATATTTCCAAAAATAGATTGTCCTAAAAGAAACGATGCTGACTTTCGCAACAAGAAATGTTATGGACAGCATCATAAAGTTGATTCACCTCTACTTGAATTAAAAATTGATATGATCGAAAACTTTCCAGTCGGTGATTCACTTCATCTCATAGACCTCGGAGTTATGAAACGTTTATTAATTGGGTGGAGAGATGGAAATTTTATACATAAACGTACAAAGTGGTGTAATAGCGATATTGAAAAAGTGAATAGTTTTCTGGTAACAATGAAGCTTCCCAAAGAAATACACAGATCCGTTCGAGCTATTAACGTCTTAGCACATTGGAAAGCTTCTGAATACCGTACTTTTTTATTATACTTAAGTTTGGTAATATTGAAGCAAGTATTAGATTCTGATGCATATAAACATTTCCTTTGTTTATTCTGTGCCGTCACAATTTGTTACAATGAAACTCATTTTAAGTTTTTACGTCAAATTCTTTTATTAAGAACTAGCTGACCCGGCGAACTTCGTACCGCCTAACAGTCAATGAATGTCGTGTTACCTTTTAGCTGAACTAAATTTAGGCTTTGATGAACGTAATACAATGATACAAAATAAAAATACAGATACTTAGATATCAAAAAGTATTTTATTATGATAAATATTACATACAGAAAGAGAAGTAAAAAAAAAATTAAGTACTTCAAACACGTGTCAGCAAAAAATGACTGAATTGCTTAGAGAAATCATCAGCAGATAGATCGTTCAACAATGCAACTCTCATATTTACTGACAGTTGAAGTTCCTTCACATATCGCCGCAGATTTGACTGTTGATCTGTACGATAAGCTCGACGATTTCTCGTTTCCAACCTAGCCGTTTCACGGGCTGCCTCTCTTTCCTCTTGTGTTTGAGAGGCACGAATTAAAGCCCTTCTTCGCTCCATACTAACGCGGCGCTCTTCTCGTGCAATGTCTCGTTCTTCATCAGATAATTGACTCGCGATGTTCCGTTGCCTAATTGCAGTACGGCTTCGCTGGGAAAGATTAGATCTTCTAGGACGTGGCATTGTTACTAATACTAATACTGAATATGTACTCGCACCACAAAACCACACTAAACAAACAAACAAATATACAGTAGCTGAACTTTCGTGACATAGACATTGATTGACAATAGTTTAGATCATAGACTACTACTTTGGATACTGCCCTTTTTATTCAAATCTGCTTAATACAACTTCAACCTTTTTATTTGATTTAAAAAAATACAGACAAAAGTTTATTCACCCTTTTTAAATAATTACACAAAATACATTTCTGAACGCATGCATAAATATCAATCGCAGTATTTGACAGGATGACAGGAGGAAAACAAATGTTTGACAGGTACGAAACTAAGGAACATAATTAAATGGAAAATGATTCATTTTCATAAATATGAATTCGTCAAGTTTTCATTGTTTTTAAAATGTATTCTGCTATTCAGGGCGGAGACAAATCCAACGAAACAAAAACCATGAAAATTGATCCAGCCGATCTCGAGTTATAAGTGTTGTAACAAACCCGTCTTTCTTTTATATATATAGATTATTCAAAATTCTATGGAAAAGATTACATTACAAGTAATGTCCATAATTTATCACACCTTGTTGATGAGGTCAAAAGATTCGGCACATTACAAAGTTTTAATGCCTACCCTTTTGAGAATAAACTCCAAATAATCAAACATATGCTGAGACAGGGAAATAAGCCACTGGTACAAGTAGCTAGAAGGTTACACGAAAGAAATGAAGTTGAAATTGATACATACAGTGAAAACAAACTGAAATATCCATTTTTAAAACAGTGTAACAGCAAAAATGGATCTACCTTGATACTTCATTTTGAAAACTATATTTTATCATCCCAAAAACAAGATAAATGGTTTTTAACAACGGACAAATCAGTAATCGAAATAAGAGCAATACACCTTAATGAAACTGAAGAAATACGACTTGAAGGATATCACATGGACAATATAATTGACGCCTTTGACTACCCCTTAAAGTCTTCATTAATTAGTATTTACAAATGTGAAGATTATATTGCTAGTAAATCAAAAAATACACTTGACTTTTCGTGTACTGAAATTAAATGCAAACTTCTGAATGTGGAATATAATTCGGAAATGTATTTTATACCATTAATTTATACTTTGTAAAATAAAACAAATACTTAAAAATCACGTATTTTTATTGAAGTTATCTGTTTTTAGATTGTCATGCCACCAAATCACAAAATTCTTACCTTTGATACACATGAGATGGCTCTCAAATCTGACACAATTTAAAGGGTTGCACTGACGTTCGCGTACAGTAGTAACTTAGCATGCTGTACAATAGTTACTATAAATATAGTTTTACTTTAAGACCATACATCAGCAGATTACCTTTTGTAAACACTGAATCTGTCATCATATTGGTGATTATCAGTAGGAACATAATCAGCCATCATCAATACAAGGGCTGATTCAGTATTTACAAAAGGGTGTGTTAAGGGCCCTCTGGGTGTGTTAATTGTGTGGTCTCTGGCTGCCACGTTACTCCATGATAGCGTCTGGTACACAATACAACAGTATATTAGCAAACAGTGCAAAAGCTAATGAGGTTGATTGGTGTGTTTAAGATACACGTGAGAGTTAAACAAAAAGAAAAAAAAAATTCAGGTTTGAATAGGTATATATTTTAAACTCACCAATGGCATCATTAGCTATGGCTTTGATTCTTTTCATCTATTCTTGGCAAGATCAGACTGGCCTCATGGTCACCACTGAATCACTAAGGTCGTCGATCGTTAATTTAAATAGAAGGAACTAAACAGTTTCTTTAACTATAATTATGATATTAAGTTCTGCCTATTTATAAGTAATATGAACATAATTATTAATCAATAATCAGTCTTATAATTTGTAGGAATTGATAATTCTAGTTTACAAACTTATTAGTTTATTAAGTCTTAGTACCTAAATAATAACACTTAATAGACCTTAATCTGTATCAGATTTTATCTGGACGCACATATTATGCGTTTCCACTTTAAACACAGCAGAGTAGCTTAAGAGCGCTTGCACCGAAAGTTGGCAACGTCGCAAATAGCTGTCAAATATTTACACGTTTTAATTAATTTGGCCATTTTACTATATGAAAGTAAGACATATGGCTCTATAGCTCCCTAAAACATTGAATAGGAATTGCAATTAAAACACTAAATTTGATATTTTTAACGTTTTACTTGTAAAAAAGGCACTTGGGAAGTTTCCAACCACGTTTTTTACACATAAAACTATATATTCTGTGTTACGATATTAATAATTGCAATTCCTATTCAATGTTTTAGGGAGCTACAGAGCCATATGTCTTACT
Organism: Plusia festucae; assembly: GCA_950381575.1. Classification (NCBI taxonomy): domain Eukaryota; kingdom Metazoa; phylum Arthropoda; class Insecta; order Lepidoptera; family Noctuidae; genus Plusia; species Plusia festucae. Next base: position 4,967,260 of record OX494457.1, read on the forward strand.
TTCATATAGTAAAATGGCCAAATTAATTAAAACGTGTAAATATTTGACAGCTATTTGCGACGTTGCCAGATTTTCGTACACGCGCCCTTAATGAAGTTATCAAACTGTGTGAATATAACAAAGATTTATAACAATTTATAACAAAATTTAAACATTTTAACATCAAGGAAAATTATATAAAATTAAATAAATCACTAAGGCTGCAATGCAACACTTTCGTATAATTTTTTGGCAAGTTTTCTTCGGCTTTATTTTTACTGTGTCAATGCTAAAGTAACTATATTATTATTCTTATCATCATTAGGTATGTAATTGAATAACGTAAAGAAAACCGACATAAATCGTCAAAACGTAGGTATACGGATATTTTTTAGGGAATAAAAACGTTCTTTAAACAGATGTTTCAAGTGGCTTAGTAGGTATTCCTACAACGGATGTAGATGGCATCGGGTCGTCGTTGCCTGAACTAGACGTTTCAACAACTGGTAATGATACCACTAAAGGATTTTCTGATGCAGATGTTTCAGCAATGGGTAAAGATGGCTGTTCGCCGTTAGACGAATTTTTACGCATTGCTTTTATTTTTGGTCGATTCTTCGTTCTACTTATTCGTTCTTGTTTGCTTTCGTTGCGTTGACGGGAATTTTTCAGGACGTTTTTGAAAAATTTGTGGCAATCTAATAAGGTGTATGAACTATCTGACTCATGAATAATACTAAAAAAGAAATTTATGATTTTAGTGTGGCTTTTAAAGCAAATCTTTTGTTCAGAAGTTCGTGATCCTCCAGACCAGCTACATTGGAGTAAAAAGCCCCTACTAAACATTGAATCGACCAGTGCATACGCGTTATTTACACCTCTACCTTTTCCTTTCCCACAGATGACTGAAATTTTTTTTTTCCATTCCTCTTCTACCTCTGGATTATCCAATAATTTTTCAAAATTGTTTAGATCGGTTTCATTTGCAATATTTTGTATGTTTGTTTTTGGTTTATTTTTTTCGGCACGGCTAAATTGATTCATTACATGTTCAAACTGAACACTAATATTAGATAAGCATAGTAAAATAGACTGTACGCTTTTATTTAAAAAAATTCTGTCATCTTGTTGGGCTTTGATATTTTCAGTAACTTTTTCTTTAAGAGTTTTGTAGTTTTCTTCCAAAGTACCTATCTTTTCCAGAATCATTAAAGATAAAGAGGAGTTATCAATTTGTACTTCAGTCGTAACATTTTGTTGAGCATTGGTATCAGTATCGGTAGATGGAGGCTGAATTATTAGTAGTGCGTTTTCTAAATTGGCTGCTTCATCAGGTTAGTATGTTTCTGTTTCAGGCATTGCTACTAGCGAAATATTATCAATCTGCAAGAAAAAATATAAAAACGAATAAACACATACCGGTCAAAATCATAACCCTCCTTTTTGCTTCGCCGTAGTCGGATCTATTCTGAAGGAATTCATCGTTGACTCATCGATGAATCGTATTTGGTGAACTGTCAAGTTCATACAATTTGACAGTTCGCGAATAATGATTCATCAATGAGTCTACGATGAATTCCTTGCAAAATAGATCAGCTGTAGACAAGCACTAAATCAATGTTGCGTTTATTTACCTCAATGCATTCTTGAACAATTTTATTGAGCGCCATATCTTTTTGGTTTGTCGCGCAATTGAAATGATCCTCAGTATCCGTTTCCGTTTCAGACTTCTTACACATTTTGTCTAATTCCTTCTCTGCTTCGTGAAAAGTTAAAAAATCAGATCTCTTCACTTTGCAATTAATTTTTCGCCAATTATGTTCAGGGCACGAATTTTCTATTCTTTTTAATTTGTTTTCATTATATTTGGGCCAGTATAGAACGCCATCGATTTCCCAATTGCTTGGAACTGCAGATAGTTTTGATTTCCCTTTTTCAAATGTTTTTACTATTTTGTATGGCATTATTGATGAATCTGAAAATAATACAACATATTATATTGAATACATTTTTTTTTTCAGAAATGCGGCCAGCTCTAAAAACGCGAAAAAAAAACAGCTGTTCCATACATTTTGGTTGGGTAGGTATTGAACTTTAGTATGGAACAGCTGTTTTTTTTTCGCTATTTCAGAGTTGGCCCCACAAAAGCTGTTCAGTATGACCAATAGATCATGTGGCTAAAATATAATCGGTTGTCCCAGATTCACCCTGTATATACCTACTTAACCCCCGATTCTAACCGATCCATCACTCAGTATATAGGTAGTAATTAATACCTACCGACGCACCTACCGAGCAACGTATAACATTGATAGCAAGATTACGAACGCGATAGGAACTATTCAAGAACATTCATCTTCACAAACATAATAACCAAACGTGTACCTATTCTACAATATCCAAGAAGTAAAGTATCATTAATTTCTGGATTTACGTACGTGCAGACGGCAACTCATCTACGATGAAGAGGCACACAGATGGAATAACTGTTTAGCGTGCGCAGCTAATGTCAACTAACAACTAACACGACTACTATGGACCGTATCAGACGCGTGACTGGTAGATGAGTCAACCCTCCCTCGCCACCCGCACCGCACCGCGTCGAGCGCTCCCGTGTTCACGCGCAGAGAAAAGATTTCGTACCGTAGTTGTGAAAGCGAGATAGATATGAATATATGATATATTGGTATAAGTCCACCTCTATATAAATATGTATTTACTTACACTTACCTAGTAATTATTTTTTATTGCTAGGTATTGAAATTTTTAATAAATGTTGTAATAAAATTATGGATTACAATATTCACATTCATCTTCAATAAAGTGGTCATAAATCAAATACTCTTTACAATTTTGACAAAACAAGAAAGTGAATAGTAGCAAAACTTCTATGTTTTCACGACCAATCACAAAGTGTGAAGGTTTGTTTGAAGAAGTCTGATATTTGCAATGAAAACATTTTCTTCGTACAATAAAATGTGTCCAATTCCATGGCCAAATCTTGTTTTGGACAGTGAGATCTTCTCTTTTTAAAAATTTGTCAACGTCCGTAAATACGACCATTGTAATATTACCTAAAATGTAATATAGCTAATATTAATTAGGGTTCCATACCTCAAAAGGTAAAAACGGAACCCTTATAGGATCACTTTGTTGTCCGTCTGTCTGTCTGTCTGTCTGTCTGTCAAGACCTTTTTTCTCAGGAACGCGTGGAGGTATCAAGCTGAAATTCATATCAAATACTCAAGTCTATGGTCTCTTGGAGCTGTGAAAAAATCAAACTTCTAAGTCAACGCGATCAAAAGATACTCCCGTTTATGCCGCAAATTTTCGACACTCGCAAGGGAATCAAAACCTACAGGGTACTTCCCGTGAACTCAGAATCTTGAAATTTGGTATGAAGCAACGTCTTATAGCAGAGATATAGGAAAAATTGCGAAAAGTATACATTTTTAGTTATATCATATAATAAAAATATTTTTAATAATTTTAAACTTACTACCCCTTTCCTCATGAACGCGTAGTGGTATTATATTGAAATTCATATCAAATACTTAAATCTATAATACCTTTAAGCTGTAACAAAATCAAACTTCTATGTCAACGCAATCAAAAGAAACAGGAATTAAAACCGCATATTTTGAAACTCGCCACTACTCGCAAGGGAATCAAAACCTACAGGGTACTTCCCGTGAACTCAGAATCTTGAAATTTGGTACGAAGCAACGTCTTATAACACAGATAAAGGAAAAATTGCGAAAAGCATAAATTTTTAGTTACATCATATAATAAAAATATTTTTAATAATTTTAAACTTATTACCCCTTGACTCATGAACGCGTAGTGGTATTATATTGAAATTCTTAACAAATACTCAAGTCTATAATATCTTTAAGCTGTAACAAAATCAAACTTCTACGTCAACGCAATCAAAAGATACAGCAATTAAAGCCGCATATTTTGAAACTCGCAACTACTCGCAAGGGAATCAAAACCTAAAGGATACTTCCAGACGACCTGGAATCTTGAAATTTGGCATGAAGCAACGTTATAAAGTACACATATAGGAAAAATTCCGAAAATCTTAAATTTTTAGTTACATCACATAGTATATTTTTTTTAATAATCATAAACTTACTAGCTGACCCAGCAAACGTTGTTCAGCGATTTAAAAAAAAAAAAAAAATTTTACACAATTCCCCATAAAAGAATTTCGTACCTTAGCCAATCTAAACCGAGATTGATCCAAATTGTGCCTATTTCTAGTATTAAAATTATGTCTATCACTTCTCTTCTTAAAGAGATGAAGATTTTTCCGAACATACATAATGTTTTCATATATGTATTGACAAGGTACCGTCAGCTTTCCACATTGTTATGTTATGGATTTCATTTAGCAATAAAAATACCATAACTTTTACTTATATACCTACAGGTTTGTACGGAACCCTCGGTGCGCGAGTCTGACTCGCACTTGGCCGGTTTTATAACTACGTAATGGTAAAAGGAACCCTAACGATAGATAAAATGGCGATAGCGTAAGGAACAAATGTTGCCATTACAGAGCTTATAATCTTATAGATTTCTAATAGACGATGTGATAATGCTATTACCCTTGTAAAAGCGTTATAAAAAATATGGCTTAATAATTATTCACATTTTTACCGTAAAACTATTAAAATTCAAGGGCGCGTTGATATAATTACACTTTTTGTACCACATTTTATCATACGTTTGAATTCCCACACAGTTTTCACAATAAACAAGCACAATATACTCTAGGATTCAGGTACACTACAAAATATAAATGAAATTAATTACTTACCGGTTCTTGTTTTCTTTAAAATACTTGTTGACGCTGCCAAACTGTGGAAAATCACTCAACAAAACACTTGTTGTAGAATGTCAAACACTGATTTTAAGGCGAATAGCTTTATAATAGAATTTGTCTTGTCGCTATAAGTTTTACTACCTTGTTGCTTGCCATGATAAAATAGGTATAAGGTTGGTTGGCTTTATTAACGCATTCAACATGTCTCTTATAAGTCTATTAGCTTTTTAAGAGCAATCCTTTTGCTTTTATTAGTTTGACTTCCTTGTTGCTTGCTATATTAAAACACGTATAAGAAAAAGAAGCTAACAATAAAGCAATTATAAGGGAGGTTTGAGGTTATTGTCCTTGTAATTTGTGCCCAAACGCACCCTTATTAGCGATAATACGGCTCTTATAAGTAAATTATTTTTGGCATTTTTAGCCACTATGAGAGGATTTTTTGTTTGTTGGGACACTTATCTATACTAAATTATCTTATTCTAAATATGAATTACGTAAAATAATTAACATAGAGTTGTAAGAATCAACAATATAAACTGTAAATCTACTTACAAAACAACAGTATGTATTCAAACAGTCATAAAACACGTATAAACACTCTAATATTAATTAAAAACACAACATCGACTTATGAAAACTTAAAATAGAAATGCAAATACGTAATTGTCGACTTAGAAAACGTGAATCGAAACCACAAGTCAATAGGGTAAGGCCGTCTAATTATGTGCATAGTAACTCTTGAGACATTAATAAATTAAAGTGGAGTCATTTTAATAGGTCACATTTGACGTCTGTCAGTTTTATCTTCATAGTGAGGTGACCTGCCTGATAACATCGATTAAAGTGAATGAATCGATACGGACTTGAAACATGTGAATTTTAAAAATCAACAGGCGATTCCTTGTCTCATTATTATTTTTATTTCGTAAATTTAAAGAGCAAAATAAGACAAGTACATAATTTAACAAAAAAAATGCATTTATTCAGTTGAACTATCAGAACTGTTATTAGTATTGTCATCTTCATCACTGCTGTCAGTACTAAGAGATATTATTAATTCATTTTCAAGAATATTGTCTATTCTCACATCTCGTTCAAAATCTTGTAAAATTATTTTCTTTGTTTTCTCTACGACTTTTCTCCAGTCTTCTTTAGTGACTTCTGCACACGCAGTTTGTAGCAGAGTCAACATTTTAGCAGTACTGAAGGGTGGTTCAGTATTGTTTCGCGCTGCATGACCCTTTATTTGTGCCCAAATAAGCTCGATGGCGTTATACTGACAATGGTAGGGAGGCAATCGAATAACTTCGTGTCCATGCTCTAGGGCTAGTTCATCGATTACATAGCGGAGCTTGGACGACTTAGTTGCTTTTACCAAATTAAACAACTCCACTTTTAATAAAGTTGGACTTGCATCCACACCATTTCTTACCAGCCATGAGACAATTTCTGGCTTTTTATTCGCTTGAGTTGGTGGTTTATCAACTTGTATAGAATGATACGGTGCATTGTCCATTATAATTTTCGATGGGTTTTCTAAGCTGACTAGCAGCTTCTCAAACCACTCTTTAAAAACCTCAAAGTTCATTTCCTCATGGTAATCACATGTAGTTTTAGAGGCGAATGCGAGGAGGCAGTCTGGAATAAAACCTTGAGAAGCTGATCCCGCGTGACATATAATAAGTCGGGATCCTTTTCCCGATGGAACTTTTGAGGTGGAGGCCACTGTATCATCGGTCCATGTCCGCGAAACCGTATGGTTCGCATTCAACCATGTTTCGTCAATAAACACAACATTGTCCCAATCTGTAATTTTATTTACTTGACGTAAGAATGTTATTCTCTTCAAAATAATATCGTAGCGTTCTAGAAGGATTTTCCGCTTGTCAGATTTTTTAAATCTAAAGCCAATCGATTTCAAAACCTTTGATAGAGACGATTTACCGCCAAAAAATAAGCCTGCGTCTTTTAACGAACTCATTAGCTTTTCCCGTGTAGGATATTCTTTTCTCGAGTAATATCCATAAATGTGGTTGCGAATTGCTGCAGCATCAAAATTATCAACGCCGACAATTTTCTTGTCCCTCTTTCTTTTTTTCAGTGAACGCAAAGTATTATCTTCTGAGCCTGATGGTCCGTATTTCTCTTTCAGAATTTGAGTTACTGTTTTCTTCCCTATTCCCATTGCTTCGGCAACGTGTTCTCTCGGTTGTGTTAATGGTAAAAGAGGCCCATCGTTACCTGATTCTCGTTCAAAATAATTGTACAATTTCACCACTAGTTCGCGAGATTGACTGTTTAGCGTTTTCCCCCGTTTCGACATGGTAAAATGTTGTTTTTGTTTACTAATCGTTAAGCAATCGGAGTCCAATTTAAAGCCAGGTAAACGTAGTCAGTAAGATCAGTCCAATAAAAAAGCCGGGTCAGAATAAAATAACAGAGAGCACACCAAAAACGCACAGTCACTTCGCACGACAAAAGACTGCGTCATGTAATGGCGACATGACATGGCGTCATCGATAGGCACTGGTATTGCCAGCAACATCACACCTAAATTGTACCTAACATCAATGATTTTTCTTTTAAGTTATTTTTTGTATTTTTATAGTTAGTTAAAAGAATAATAAATATAATATGTTTAATTATAATCACAACGTAGTTATTAATTTATGGTGATATTTCTTCACAAATAATCATTGCATTCGATTCTACTTATCAGCTTTTTTTGATTTTTAGAGTAACATCCCTAGCGTTTAAAAAGAAAAAGTGTTAACTGACGCAACATTGTAACGACGTTCAGTTCTTTAGATCAGAAATTTTTTATTATGTTTAGAATGGTTTATTAGTGAAAGCAAATCTTAAAATTACTCGTATCGGTCATTATTACAATAAATAATGTAATCGTTTGAAAAAAGTGTGCAGTTCTAACAAAACGAAAAAATATATTATTTTATGCCCGCCGTTACAAGGTTACGTTGTTGAATTTTGATGAATTGTCAAATGTGACCTATTAAAATGACTCCACTATAGTAACTCACGGTAACGCAGTAACGCTCGCGACCCATCTAAAGCTAGGTCTACAACAAACTAATTCAGCAATCAACTTAGGTAAATTGTTGAATTCCTTTTTTTGTCAAAAATCGTGTGTGTGTACAGTATAATTTCGATGGGTATTTAAAAATAATAAAAAAGGCATGTTAAAAACTATTTTATTTAAAATTTTTTTTTTTTTAATTATGACATTTTTTTTGTCCCATTGAGAAATTAAACAAAGTAAAATCAGAACTTTCATTATATAATAAGAAGTACTCTTTGGAAGTGGAACTAAATGCTAACTCAACTTTCTTAACAACATTTGTTGTTGGAACTATGTCTCTGTCGACTTTTTTTGGTTTTACAAATTTTAAAGGATTATTAACAGTTTTTTTTAAATTTATACAATAAAATGTCTCAACCTCTTCATTTGCAACGTTTTCAATAAAACCTACATAGAACTTCCAAGATTTTTTTTCGTAATACTTAACAATCACACTGTCACCTACATTATTTTCAATGTAGTTTGTTTCTTTTTCTCTAAACATTCGTGCTAACTGCATTATTTTTTAAAACTTCAGTAAACTTTTCAGGATTACTTTGCTGCGTACGGTCTCTATATCTCTTTTGGTTTTCGGCGGCCGATAACAAAGCCATCTAAAAAAAAAGGAAATACCATGCCCATTCACCACCCGCATACAATGTTACGATAGTAATAGACCTTTAAATTAGGTGTTTGAATAGAAACCAGTTAACCCATATAAGTAAACTAATAAAAGAAAAAAACTAACTGTTCCTATTTCTTTTTATTGATAAAATTAAAACTGTTAACTTTAAAACTATCGCGTTGCATGATTTTAATATAATTACGTCACGGGAATTAACGCGAACTCATGCATTTACCTTTTAAGGCTTGACGTTTCGGCCGGGTTACACTGGCCGTGGTCGCAAGCAGACTGCTTGCGACCACGGCCAGTGTAACCCGGCCGAAACGTCAAGCCTTAAAAGGTAAATGCATGAGTTCGCGTTAATTCCCGTGACGTAATTATATTAAAAATTAAAACTGGCCCAAAAAAAAAAATCAATTCAGGTCAAAATTCATCATTTATAATGAAAAAAAAAAACAATTTATATATTAAGCAAAAAGTTGGTTCAATTCTAAAAATCTCTCGTGAATAATTCTTCCGTGAATGTAAACTCTGCCTAAAATATGTCCCGAGTGTTACGTAACTCTCCTAGTAACGTTCGGTATCACTCGCGACAGAAAAACGTTGCGTAGCTAACCTAAAAATCTAGGATCTCATAAAGAAACGCAGATTATTACCACAACCCAAGCTTTTTCTTTAAAGTAATAATGTAGCTGGGACATTTTCTCAAAAAGTGTACACTAAATAATTTTGATGTAAAATTCTCGAGTTATGATAAATGCATTTTTTAAGAATTATTTGAATTTACAATATAATGAAGTATCTAAAAACATTAATATTAGCGATTTATATTATGTATTCATCAAAATATTACTACTTTAATGGATCTAGGTAACAAAATAACTTCCATTCCGTGACCAACATAAAAGGTCTTATTTATCAATAAAACAAAACATTACTGGTTTTAAGTGGTGTATTTAGATCTAAATTCAAACATTAATTAAAATTAAAATAACAAAAATTAGAATAAAATGTAAATAGCAGTAAAAAAAAATCATTTAAAATTAAAATTGGTAGGTTTGATATTAAATCCGAGTCGAGTAGCGTTTCAAAATCGTTACATTCCTCTAAGTTGTAACAGGTTCTCAATACATCTGATTCATCCGGGTTTAATGACAAATCGATTAAATCAGTGTTATCTATAACTTCAGAGACAAGGCTTGGCATGTTGCTAGTCGTCGATGGTATTGAAATAGAATTACTTTATTCTTTAATAACAGTATCGTTGGTGAGAAAGTGTTTTTATTTATTTATTGCAAAACATTCACAAATATGCTCCCTATCAATTCGGCAAAAACAACTTAAGACCCTGTGTTGAATCTGTTGCGAGCCAGCTACAACTACTATTTGATGCACTTGCATTGTGCCTGGCACAGGCTTTTGGACAATAGGAAGTTTGTCTTGAACGGATTTAATTTCAGACTCATTAATGTAGAAGAACTGTATTCTTTTAGATACAGACTTAAGTATCTCAAAAGCTTCCTTACCGTTAGTTATATCTCGTCCATAAGATACGTTTTTGTCCAGAATTCTTTTTACAGATCCTCCTATCCCGTCCGCTACACCCTTACCATGTCATAATGTAGGAGTCAGGTCTAACATTTTGTTGAATGATTGGATCTAATGTGGTCCTATTTTTATTGATTTTTTTTTTGTGAGTCGGCTTAAGCAACCAAATGACCACGTTTGCCTCTGTAATAATCGACCCCTGTGGTATTTGTTAGTGTAAAGGTGGGTTTCGTCGACCTCCACTATATCGTTGTCCCCGCCGATCATATCGCGGTCATGAGCTTCGGCCACCTCACAAACCTCGCGTAGGTAATGATAAATTTGTATGGCCATTTTTCGTGTCACCCCTACGTCTCTAGCAGCTTGTGATACTTTGTCTCTCCGAAAAAAGTGGAGCAAAAGCCTGAGCGTATTCAAAATTGAAACATTGCTGCGTTCAAAAAAGGTCCCCTTTAGAAGAGACTTAATTATGTTGCAGCCTGCCCTTCGGCAACGCCATCTGAACCCCAACTTATAATTAGTGTTGCGTTCGGCATTCATCGGACGCCTACAGGATGGGCAGCGCGGCGTCTGCGACGGCAGCGCGGCGTCTGCGAGCCACCGTTTTGCCGCTTCAATGGCCCTTTCCTCACTGGAAATAGCCGCAGCATAATTCCAAAGATTAAAAATTTCTATTTAAAATAACGGAAAATGGATCCATTTTTAAACTACCTAAGACCTGGGTCGATTTCACGAGTCCAATTAATTTGACACTTTTTTTTCGTTTTCTATAAACACCCGTTTTATTGCTAACTGGTTGTCTATAACGTTTACTTTAGTGAAGTTATGTACGAGAAATGTAATTTCAGAGTGCGTATCTACTGTAAAGTGATGAAAAACCAATATCAGGGTGACACGAATGAGTTACCTGGTAACACTAATGAAATTCTCATAACACTAATCAATTCAGCTTGACACTAATGATATTGGCTAACAAAACAAAATTTATGAGTAAAGAAGGGTTTTTTTTACATTATCCATATAATTAGGTATAAAATGTAATGGGTATTTTTAAATGAGAAATGATAACAAAAACAAAAATACGTTTATAAAGCTTTTAATCTTTGGACATTTAAAAAAATAAGTATAAAGAGTTTGTAACTTAATTATTTTAGAGATCAACAAAATATAAGTATCAAAAATTTTCGTTTAAATGGATATTCTACTTTACTAATTTTCCTTATTCCTTATTTATGCAGTTATTTTGGATAGGTAATCTTCTATTAAATTAATACTTAGTTAAAACTTACAGCTAAAGCCGGACCGCTTAGCTGTGACTATCCTGTAGTAACAATGCACGACGTTGTGACACAAATACTCTCGCATCATCTCATCATCACAGATCTACAGCAGGAACGATCTCTGATCAACGATCGGGATAGTTACTGTTATTTCTTAATTGTAAAAACGATTTATGTTTCATTATTTTCCTATTAACTTAATTATTAATCAGTCTTGTTAGTGTTATTTATTTAGAATCACTTTCGGTTCTTCCATCTCTATTCTTCTGGATTCTCGGAAGATCGCTCATTAATAAACCGGAGAAAAGCCTCTTCGTGTCCACCAGAGACCTTCTGTTTGGTGCTTATGAATGTCTGATTTGTCCAATCAAATTTGACATCAGCAAGTCTTTTTACATTTTCTTCCTTTCTAAATTTTCTGATTTGGCCTGTCCCAGAAGTTGACGCATTATTGCTACGATTATACTACTGGGTGGATACATCGTTCAATACCGTAATTCTTATGCTTGGAGGAATAACTTTAATATTTTGGACGGCCGCTTCGACGACGCTTTTATAGATTTTATGTAGTTGCATATGTTTATTATCGTGTTCGCATATTTTATCGATACACAGAAAGCAGCTTAGTTTTTGGAACTCGAGAAATTCGGATCTAGAATTCCAGACCACTTGGTTAACTAACATAGTGCCCTTGAATGGTGAAATATCTTTAGGAAGTAAAAGTTCTTTTTCTTTAATTTCATGCTCTTCTACTACTTTTATCTCGACATTTTTAACATTTTCAGAAACAACTGTAAGGAATGTTGCAAAATCCCCGACGTCACGGCCACATTTAACTTCATGATCAGCTGTCCGCTTAAATACAGCACCGACGCCGTCGGAGGCACCTTTGCCATGACCACTTTCTTGATAATTCCATGTAACGAATTTCAAAGACGGAAAAGTATCGCGATTACGAAAATATTTTTTATTTGTGTCATGTGTTGTAATTTTAGAAAGAGTATAATTAAAAATGAAATAAAAGACAAGGATTATTCTACTGTAGTTTTATTACAGAATCATATTTTTTATAAACATATTTAATAATGATTTCTGGTTTCAAATCACATTCATAGAATTGTCATAAACCTCTTACTATATCCTCTATATATATATCTCTATTGATGAAGCACACCTGGATTTCTTTAAGTGTATAAATAATAAAACTACAATATTTTTTCCCTGTGCACAATACTTGCCCTTAGATTTTTGCATAATAGGGATGGTTTCTTTTTAAAGATAATTGCCCGTCAATGTTCTCTAAATAATATAGTACCGTAATTGCATTTATTGGCATAAACCGTGCAGTATAGGGGCACTTGACCTCTACAACAGTGTTTTCACCTATGAGCCCATCTGGAGAAGCTGCAAGAAACGGGTATTGCAGGCATTTGAAGAGACCTCACTTGTTTACACTTAATCCAAATTCCTTTTCATATTTTTTTATTGCGATAGGCTCATTTGTTTTGCCATCGAGATCGATCGAGAAAATTTTCTTTGGGTTGAATAATTTTTCAATTAAGTGTTTTTTCCCACTTCGAGAATGTCAAATTGCGTAGAACATACTTGCTGTGGCCCTATATCGACACCTCCTAAGTACAACTAAGTAACTGACAAATGCAAATTTTATAGGAGAGCGAATTGAAGATTTAATTTCTTTTAAATCGCCATAGCTAAGCCCCTATATGGAATTAAACTATAATATTTGGTGAGCGGGTTTAAACTGAAGTGAAATTTATAATTAAGAGTATATTTTGTTTCTAAATCTTCAAGTTTTTGTTTTATGACACATGCATACTTTTACTGCGTTGTAAAAAAAAATCAAAATATGCTAACTGGCACATACATATTTCTTCATTGGAATATTCAGGCACCTTATTGCTTTAACTGCCAGATACTTAGTTATAATTGGTAAAGTCAATAGAAATATCCTGTGTAACTGATACTTACATATTTTACCGCCGTAATTATATTATTGTTCGTACAAAAAAATCAAAATCAAAATGTTTTTATTTCTAGTAAACCTAAAATAGACGCTTTAGAAACGTTAACTTTAAAAACTACTGACTCTAGGTGCGCGGTTCCAAAGTGTCATTCCTATGGAGAAGAACCGGCAAGAAACTCCATAAGTTACTCTTTTAAAAAAATATATTGTTTACAATCATGAAATATGTGCGTCAATAACGCTAGGAACATAAAAAAATATATTTATTAATTATAACAATGAATCTTTCATAATAACGGAAGAAAGCAAAAGCAATTCTATTCAATATATTCTTTACGCTGTTGACGCATTCACAATTATTAATGATAATTATTAAAACTATAACGTAAAAAAAAAAACAACACGGAAAAAAAATTAAAAATGTTACATACCATAATATGTACCTAGTCAATAAATCAACCCTAACAGGAATGTCAAGGCATGTCATGTGCCTTCTAAAAATACAGGCTTAGATGGAACTGTGTAAATAAACAAGCTGAATTTAAAGACCACCAGGGAAGCCACATGTGCAGAAGTTACAATATCCACGCGCTTTTGTCTTCTACATAGTACATACAAGTGTAACTGAATTCCAAACTTGTAAAAATCATCATGTGTTTTGGTATTTTGAAATAAAAGTAGTCAGATATATTCGTATTATCTAATGTTTATTTTCAAAACACAAAAATATAAATTTCAAACGTTTCACGCGTTAAAAAGTAACATTATTATTAATTATATTTTGTGTTTATAACACCGAAGATCTAAAGTAACATTAATTAAAAAAGGCATCTCATGCATCACCTACCTACTGGAAATCACTTATATGTAACACTTAAATTACTATCCAATAATAAAAATATTCATAAACTTTATAAAAATTGCCTTAAAGGCAGTTTTTGTTCATTTCGTAAGAAGTATGGAGTTTGTCTCAAAATAACGCAATGTTAATTCTAAATAGAATGAGTAGGTAAAATATCCAATAGTCAGCCTCTTAGTGAGGAATTAAATTTAGTTTATTTATATTTTAAACATGAAAAACTAGACATAAAAACAACCAATCTTTTGTGAAATGTTATTTATTAAATTTTCTGAAAAAATTAACACAATATAATACTTCTGTTAGAATCTTAGAAAAAAAATAACAATAATCCTACTATGGCACCTTTTTCCAGTGCTCAGCCTCATTTCTCCACAAGTCAGCCATGGCTTACCCAAAAGTCAGCCCCTCACAAAATTTGCATATTTGGCATAGAAATTTCTTACCACATATGTTTTCAAACATCACCAGCAAAATCAGTGCATTTTTAATTATTTCGGCATAAGTACTTCAAATCCTGAAGTTTAGCCTCGGGTATTGGTAATTTCCCCTCGTAAGCTTGGGTCAATGTTCTTGCTAGAGGGGCTGGAAGTGGACTGTTGTCTAATCTTATGCGGTTCCTTGATCTAGTTTTGGGAGTCTCTAGTGCATTATTTACAATAATTCATTTGAACTCATGGTCACAAAAATCTGTTTTATATTGTATCCTGTCAGAGAATTGCAGCCATATTTCTAACTGTCTTAGTTGAGACCAGAAAACTCGTTCTCTGCTTGTATTTATAGTCCAGTTGCATCCAGGGAGCAGTAGGCTTGTGCTTAATCGGACATCTGTGAGTTCGCATTGTACTAGTACGTTTGCGATAATGTGCTAGTACGTCTTATTAGTACATTTAGTACTAATAGTACAGTCAACACACAGCGTATTAAGTAACTGTACTAACGTTTAACTTCGTAAATTAGCGAAACTGTAAGTTAAACGGACCAATGGGCAATTACCAATTTAATTTTCCTTCATACTTTAACAGGCTTAGGTCTGTCATTCTATTGAAATAAGCACGTAATTATAATAGTTCATAATTAAAATTATAGATATATAAATTCGAGTTACGGTATAGAGTTAGAATGGCGTATTTAAAAATCAAATAAGTATACAATATGTAACAAAAACCCTGTCCGATCCAATAAAGGCGTATCCATGGTACAACATACGTATAAAAAAAAATGTTATAAAATTGTAACTCGTTAAATCTAAAAGTTATTGTGTTTTTATTTTTATAATCATTGCGTGATTTAACACTGAATATGGGAAATTTTCGTAAGCTGACAACACTCCACCCAATGGCAAAATGCGTTTTATTTTTATTTATTTTTATTACAAAAGCCGACAAAAGGCACCGCCGAGTTGTAGGCACTCTTTCAACTAGCCGCCGACTCTTTGATGATACCGCCGCCGCGCCGGCCCGCCGCCGCCAGGTTACCTACCGACTATTAGTCTTTCGTGGAGATAGCTTTCGATCGGACGGTACGTAACGCGTGCCGCTATTGTTTCGCAAACAATATCGTATTCCAATCACGAATATTTTAATATTGTGATATAAGATCATAATAAGAAATTATGAGGTGCGCCAGGTGTGACAGTTCCGTCGGAGTGAGCCTTTCAACGCCTGTATAACCGCGCGTTCACCACATGCAGTGGTCTTGGGTACGAGTCTTGCCATGGATGCTGGAAGACCACGAGAGAAGAAGACAACAAGGAAATCGAGGAACAAGTGTCGTATTAAAAAAAAAGGTGTGTGATTCGGAAATCGAAGTCTTAAATCGGACACAAGTGCGCTGTTAAAATTACGTGCAAATTTAGTAAAAAGGTGACGAATGTGCATTAGTGTTGTGGTGGACATGTGGAACACGATCGCCGAAATGTGCAGCAACAATAAGTGAATGTTTTGATGAATAATGATATCTGCAGTCAGTTGGTAGGTAAATTACCAAAAGCAAATCGCTTTTATAAAAAAGCCCTTTTCAGGGCTACAATTAATTCAATGATTTGTTTCTTTATAAAGAGAGTCAATTATTATTATAAAATCCGGATCACTACGCCTAATATACCTACACAAACCAATATCAGCTGATACCTACGCCGTACGCGTAGGTAAAGGTATAACGTAGCGTAGGTTTATTTCGTTATAGGTAAGTTTGTTTGGCGGCATGCGACAAAGCAAGTTCATGCACCGTCTCGCACAGGCGGCTTCTTTGACCTACAACTGTAGGTAGTAGGTACGTGAACTTTGAGGAGCGGTCAGTGTTGCTGTTGCCTTGGATCAGTTTTTATTTTTATTTAATTATTTTCACTGGGGAAAAATAATAATCTCCAATCCATTTAATGGCTACGTATATGTGTTAGCAGTACGATACCGAATAATACTCTCAGGGATCGGACAGGGTTTTTGTTACACACTGTATACAATGATCTTTTAAATTTTTTTATACATTTTTTTTTGTTTTTTTTTTACATCTTGTTATGTAGAAACAGCACCTGTGACACTTTTGTTGGCTCTAGTAGTTTACGCCTGTTTGTAATGACTTGCCATGCTCCTGAAAATATTATCTCACACGATACTGACGTAGCCTGGATGCATAACCTTTTTAAGACTAATTTGTACACGTGTGGATAGATATCCTTGCTACTGTGCCACCACTGCAATGGATCTTCTGTTCTTTGCAGGTACTCTTTATTTAGATATTTGTCTAGCTCTCTGATACCAGCTGCGACAGTTTTCTGGGCGAATTACTTGCAACATTTCATTGTCAATTTCAGCCCAAATACTGCTAGAATCTGCTGGCGGTACTGCTGCAGTGGGTCGTGTATTTATACATTCTTCATTTGCCACTTGTAAGCGTATTGCACATATTCTACGTCTTAGACCCTCAACAGCGTTCTCATATGCCGTATCTGTACGAAACCCTCTCCGTTTAAACCTCGGATCCAAAATCGTGGTATCAGCATATGCTTGATTCCAAATCATGGAATCTTGATTCTATCTCCGTTTTTAATTTATTTAAAAATGTAATTATTATGGGGTGTTCATGATTAGTTCCTAAATTTTTAATAATATTCTTTGACATAATTTGCGTAAAAATTGAAACTTTTGAAAGAGTTAAATGTTTCTCGCTACAAATTTTTACAGTTATTTCGTAAAACGGTTTTATAATGGCAACCGCACTTCCAATTATTTCCCAATCTACGTTATGTAGGCTCAGGTCATTTCTTATTAGCGCCAAGGTGGTGATAACAGCGTCTTTCAGCTTTAAAAGTCGGTCTAACATCTCATAGCAGGAATTCCAACGCGTTGGGCATTCCTGTTTTAATGTTAATATTGGTAATCCCATTTGTTTTAAAGTGGATTCCAGTTTCGTTTGGGCGTTGGAACTTTTTTTAAAGTATTCTACAATGGATTTAGCTCTTGTGATGGTATCATTGAAGACTTTGATACCATTTTGCACAATTAAATTTAAGGTATGCGCAAAACAACCAATAGCGTGCCAATCACCTAACCTAATCGCAGCCTGAATATTTGCAGCATTATCACTAACTACACACGTTATTTTATTGGTGATTTGCCAGTCCTGCATTATCTGCCTCAAGAAGGTAACTAAATTCTCACTTGTGTGCCTTTCTGTATAATTAATGCACCCTAATAAAGCAGAGCACATCACAGAATTTGAGTCAATATAATGTGCTGTGACCGCGATGTAAATCTCGTTTGCGGTAGAAGTCCATGCATCGGATTCCTGCAAATTTTGAAATACCCTTTCATATACTGCATTATAATGTTTAGGAATCAGAGTATTTGATAGTGTTTTCCTCGTTGGAAGCTGGTAACCTGGACATGACGACACCGTATCTATAAAAAAAATTAACTCCGGTTCTTCTACAATCCGGAACGAGAAATGTCCTTTAGTCACCATTGCAACTACCTCCCTTAGCAAAAAAGAACCTCCAAAAACACCGAGAAACACGTCAAGTAGGTAAGTACCTGACAGAAAAGAACAGAAGAAAAATAACATCGAAAAATAACCAAAAAAGAAAAAATACACCTAGAGTAAAACTTGCAAACTAAAAAATCAATTACCTACGTTGTCGCGGCGTCTGCGCTGCGCATACGTTCATCGAACGCCTACGCTGGACAAACGCTAGTGTGAAGGCAGCCTTAATACACAGTCGCATAATATCGTACTCGTACTTCACTCTCAGCCTCGTGTGGTGTGCATGTAGAGTGAGACGCGCAAAGTGTACGATTAGCGCAAATGTCCGATTAAGAATGAATGTTTGGTAACGTTACTCATAGTACAGTGTTGGGTACTATCACCTAACAGTATATCGTACGCGTACTACACAAGACTAGGGAGCAGTGCTTTGAAATTCATAAAATTTAAAGTAGTTATTTCCTGGACTACGTAAGGGTTTCCATCTTGTTCGGGGGTGTACACCATTTTATTCTTGGCAGTTCTCTCAATAAGGGCGTGTACACTATCACCCTCATTTTGTGTATGGCCTTTCTCAAAATATTTATGAGTTATAGTGACTTCAAAATCTTTTGCAACTCGTAAATAGGCTGCAAAAACGATACGATTGCGGTTTTGTCCCCCGCAATTGTCCGACCAAAAGTTGAATGTTTTTATGCCTTTTTGGTAATGTTCTTTCATATAATCATATAAACAGCTACTCACCTCGTTTGCTCCTCGGCTTGCAGTGGTTTCATCCCAAACATAGCACTTGGCAACTTTGCTTCCCATTTCGTATATTGTAAAATTAAATACAGTTAGCTTTCTCTTATAATAAAGAATACTAGTTTCTCCACAGGGCATTCCATGCACTTTTTGAAAATTATATACTGCTGTGAGTACTTCTTTTGATTTCATTCTGCTTTCTTTATCTTTGTTCTTTAGCTCTCGCGCTATAGTCTTGTTTCACATGTGGGTATGGTATGTGTTAAGCTGCTCTTGAGTCACAGGACGTGGTTAGTTTTTATACACTTGACAAACATCACACTGATCTTTTTTGGGGACGTGGAACCCCAGATTTATATTCTTATTGACAATGTTTCGGTATTGTCTTGATGTTTTAACTTTATTTTGATTTTGAGAATGAAAGAAACGAGAAACATTCGAGCAAATGTAAGAGATCCATCTAAGTATACTTTGTTCGTACGTTTTCGAACATAATGCGATTCTTCAGGTGCGAAGATGTTCACATGATCACAAACACTTGCAATCATCTCTTCAGTAATTTTCTAAGTATGCCTATGGATACCTCTTTTGTCGTGGACAACAGTGCCTTGCAAGGAAAGCTTTTTCAAAGCAGAATATACAAGGCCGTGTTTGATCCCAAAAGTGTTCAAAAACATGGTTTTACAGACCTGTATCTTCGTTATCTGTGCCTTTGAAGACACTGAATCAGTCTCATGTACCTCATTATTATCATCTTGTTCTTTATCTATTTTTGTTGGTAAATAATACCGCAAAGTAAATTTCAGTAGTAGTAGAGGCAGTTTCAGTAGTAACCCTACTAGTTTTGGAATTTTATCGCAGTACTTATTGATAAAATCCCAATGACAAACTATATCTCCCATTGACCAAAATGCCACAAAAAGCAAATCTCTGTCAACGTTAGTAATTTTTTGTGAACATTTTAACTTAATTTCTCTCCACAACATGGCCTCATCTCTTTCTTTTTCTTTATTTTACCTTCCCTACTTTTGTACGCATTTCCTAAATTTTTATTTTTCTTACGCATAACACCATTCGTAATCTACCTTTATCTTTTTTTCTTGTGGATAACCTGCGCCTCGGTGATGGTTCAATGTCAGAAAGAGTATTTTCTGTTATCGGGGTTTGTATTGGCATAGGTGAGCTAACTGGCATGATAACGTTTGGCGTAGGAGCTGGTGATATAATATAACAATCTAACTGAGCAATTGCTTGAGCTATGACTGACGAGAAATTTGGCGACTCAATAGAAATATCATTTCGATTACCTGAACTGACATTGCTCATCATGGGTGATTGGGGCGTTATTGTTGCCAATTTGGGGTCATGAGAGTTACTTGGCAAAATCACGGAAGCTGTATGACTTGTGACGGTTGGGGAATGTGTTTTGGAACATTCTGAGGGTTTAAGATGGTTTTGTGCAGCACATGTTTCTTCGTCACTATTTTCTATGAACTCCGTCATTTGTTGCAAGTCTTCATCAGTGAAATATTTTGAAAAGTGTACTGGAGTATCTCAAACAATCAAACCACAATAAAACACTCGATTTTCTACGATAATCAACATCATTTCATAAAAGTAAAACTTGAAAGTATACAGATAGATATTAATAATCAAGTTAAAATCCAATGTAACACAATACATGTGTTAGTTACCTGATTTCATTTTAAACACATTCCGTAGAATAAGTATGTAAGTGCCTAGATACATTTTTCAATCAAACTAAATTCCGACGTTAAAATGTGTAACTGCGTAGTTACATATAATGCATCGGGAATGAATTAATTGCAGTAATTTCGTCATGACGATAGATTTTTATTCTAAGACGTGTTCAAATATTTACAGTATAGGTAGAAATCTCAATTTATGGGTGCACTTAAAATATATAAATAATATTTAGTAAATATTACTTACCTTGCCTTGATGGCGAGTCTACATTCTGGTCTGATGTTAATTGGTCCATAGCATTTTTAGGTCGTTTAATTGCATCTTCCCTTAATGAAGTTAAAAATTTGAAACGTTCACTCGACATTTTAAAAAACAACACAACACTCGCGCGCACACCTCGCTGCCCGCCGAAGAACTGAGTGACCGGCAGTTACCCGCACCTCGCGCCCTTTTTCCCCCGCGTCAAAGTATGTACCTGAAACTTAAATGGTTGTACGCTGTGTTTATTTGTCACCTTATGCAGATAAACAATTATACGTTTGAGAAAAAAGTATGTTGGGTTAATTGAAAAAATAAAATAAAAATATATGTGGTAAATATAGGTATATAGATGCCAAAAATGCAATAAAAACCGTTTCGTGTATCTGGCAGATACATACATATACTTAGCGGGTGTCGATATGATCACCACTTATGCCAGTCACTGGATTTATCTTGAGCCCTAGTTAATGACTCCACATTATCAATTTGCTCTTTGGTCACATTTTTCAATAACAAACTGTCATGAACATTAACTTTATAATTAATTATTGAATATGTATGATCTTGTTCCATGGCATTTATTTTTATTTTAGATTAGCCCAGGGCTGTAGCTAGAGTCGAATTTGATGTAGGTCAGCATTGGTTACAGGTAGGGCGGAAGTAAATTTTTATTCATAATTGATCTGCTCCGAAGCACGGGCTCCTAAATCAATCACCATGTATATCACGTACTGACCACTAGGTCAGTGATGTAGGTACATTCAATAGCTATTCGTTGAAAAAGAATTTTTAAAAATCTATAACATATAAATTCAAAATCTAAGAACTATTAAATCCTCAATAATGAAAAACAAGCGAACAAGATGGTTGAACTTCCAGATTTGGATGTCGAGATCAACGTCTAAGTGTGAGTGAGGTAATAATTAATTGTTGGGTGGGGTAATATGAGTAAATAGATACGACCAAAAATAACGTTTAGATCATATTGTTTCTGCAAACTTATTATAATAATTTATGTCCGGGGTTCCATAATACTTCTTCTTCCTGGTAATATTCCAGGAACGTCAAAATTGTCTCGTTTGACCATTCCGCCATGTTGTAATCTCCGATCGTAGCGGCTTTCTTAGCAACGTTGAATGAAGATCCACTCGTCGCGAAAGCGCGGGAGAGACTGACTGCCCGCGCGCGTGTAAACAGTCACCGGGCGCCCGCACATTCATCCTTTGAACTTTGCCAAAAAACCGATACTTGCCCGATTCGCGGCATTCACGTTCACAGGCGCGTTCACGGGCTCGGGCGTACCGTTTACACGCTCGTGAATGTGAATGTGCACGTTGAATGTAGAGTTGAACGCGCGCGTATGAACCTACCTTAATATGAAACACCACGCACCTACCACATGCTTCCAGCATATGCCATATTATTTTCTACGTACCGAGTTGTAAGTAGGTATTTAATAAAATTGTAACGGTCTCTTTGGATGGTTCGGCTTATTGGACGATTCGCACGAATTTAACTCGCACAAAACGTGCGAATCGACTCCTTTAAAACATATTATTTTTTCTGTAGTCGATTCGCACGAATTTCATTTATTGGCGTGCGAATCGACACCCTCACAAATATGTAGTAGGCTATTCGCACACATATTGTTTTTTATGAAATGCAGTTAAGATAAAGTACACTTGAGCACAGAAGTAGTAAGGTCAAATATGTTTTACTCGTAATAGATAGAAAATAAAAACACAATCTATAATCAACAATATCTGTATTAAAATTAAAACTAAGTACTAAACATCTTCTAAGCTCGTGGTTTGAGGATTAAAAATGAGCAAATATCGATCACAGAATAATAAATGTCACTAACAAACTACTACTCCACTAACCACGTAATAAAAAATAAAAGTACAAAAAATTTCCTTTTTTTTTTTTACTTTACCCAAACATTTACTTTTTTAATAAGGTAGGTATATATATAATTAACAACTTTTTCTTATATTTATTATTGACGAACATTTGGTACAACAAAAACATGTCTTAATGTTTTTTAGAAGTGTACCTAAAATACACAGTTCTCATCATTATAACAATAAAACTTTTAATCATAAAACTAGAACTAGGGCTATAATCACAATTTGAATCACAGATTTTTCTTTAAAATAACGTATAAAAGTGACTAAACTTTTATATACAACTAACAAATCAACAATAATAAATCAAGTCACAACAATAATAAAATGCTTACTTCTAATTTATATATAACAGGTTAAAAAATAAACTTACGAGAATTATAAAAATAGATATTTGGCTTTAATCACAATCAAAATCACAGTCGTTACCTTTTAGGACTAAAATAATCATCAGTTATATATGTATTATGTATACAATATTACCGCCAACTAATTTCGTAATTTTTCAATACAAAGTTGTATATTAATTTCGCCACGATTCAATTGGCTTACGATGTCTTCGATTCTTTTTTGAAGTTTTATTCTCTCAGGACTTTTAACTGAAATATACTGATTTTTATTATAAAGAGTTAAATAATAATTGGAATCTTTACGTAAAGTATCCAAAAACATTGCAATGTTTGGTTTAGGTTTTACCAATCTGTTAAAACGCGAGTTCCATGATTCGATGGCATTATTTGTTTTATGACACACATCAAAAAATGACCATGTGTTTGAGAAATAAGCATTTTCATCTAACCAAGTACGAACAAAATAATCATTAAATTGAGTAATTTTCTTTTCAGGCTCATTTTCTGATTCAATATATAACCAGCCATCTGATCTATATTCTCGAGGTACATATGCTAGAGCCATGCAACGTTTAACATGCATTTTATCAATTAATGATTTATCCATACCTAACTTCTTTGCATTTCTCCATAAAGACTTTTGGAAATGAAATAAACAACCTTGAATACGTGCGTCAGGAAATATTTTTTCAATAGCAGCCATCGCACTTTTTTCAAAATCTGTGGTGAATATACGTGGAGAAAATTGAGGAATTCGACTTTTTATAAGGTAAAAAAAAATTTCGTATGTTTTTTCTTGTTTGTCCGGTAGTAAAGCGTATATGGCTGGTAAAATATTTGTATGTTCATGGGTACTTCCCAAATCTATATGTAACGTGTATACTTGCAAAAATGGTGGTACGCAGCTTTTGAACGTCCCATCGCAGAAAACGCTTTCTGCTGTTTCAATATATTTTATAACATTTTGGTTTGCAAAAAGTGTAATTCTTGTTTTCTTATATCCATAATCAGCAAACTTCAAATCTTCGTAGCATGGAGGAATAATAAGATCTGTAACTTTTTTGAATCTCAATTTTTTTACCTGTAGTGATGTGTTTCTGTGTCGATAGAGTCTTTTCTTAATATTTTTAAAATCAGGAACTTTTTGTATGAGATCATATCCAGCATTATGCAAGTCCGAAACCATTTCACCATAAATTTTTGGTATAGTTGTGAGCTCTTTCTCCGATCGTTTAATGCATTTGTCTAACTGATACTTCATTTCATTTTCTATGACGCTTGGTTGGCATGAATGAGGTTCTTCTTTTGTTAATCATTATTTGTATGTAAGAGTGCTTTACAACGTTGTCTATTGACGCACCTCCAGACTGTAACACCATTTTTGTTCTTGCGCTGCTTATTATATCTATATCCATGCCTTAATAGAAGTTCTTGACCTCTTTCTGATTTTATAAAACCAATGTCAGCCCTTTCACCTCTACTCGTCGATGGTTCTGCCGCCATACTTAGGTATTTTCAAGAAGCTTTCTATTTTGTCTGAAAATTAAAATAAGTATCCAATGAGATACTAATTAAATCAAGGAGGTTTTACCAGAATTACTTTTATCGCATTAAACATTATTAATATTATTAGGATAATCAGGGATTAGTTGCTGCATTTAGTGACGTCATCTCACGATTACTATAAAAGTGGGGTTAGTTCGCCGGACAGGGCATTTGATGGTTGGCTTTCGTACGGGAAGGTTGTCGTGAGGTGTCGGCGCTATTTGCAGTAAGTCATTCTCTTAGTGTTTACCTACTCTTATTATTTCTGTGTAATTATTACTCCTGTGTAATTAATGGCTGTTTGTCAATTATGATCGATATAGCGTTATTATTTGTTTACGTTAGAATCTGTTAGAATTAAAAACATAAGATTAAATTATTGTACTTTGTGTCGCTCGTTTGTTTTTTTTTAATAAAATCCGGCTTCTGATCCTAAAATCAGAAGTGGGATTCGCCTACATACCCACATTAATTAAATTATTAGATTCGTGTTGAGAAACAGCCGTTAATTTGTAGTTGAAATGCCTCGTTCATCCAGTGATAATTCTGATGTGTCACCGCGCCGTAAAACAAAGCGGAAGCATAGCAAATCGCGTCGGCACCGTCGTCGCGACTCTCGTCCGCGCTCTCGCCGCGACTCCGTTTCGCGTTCACGATCACGTTCTCGTCGCAAATCTAATTCGAGTTCTCGGTTATGTTCCCATCGCTATTCCCGATCGCGGTCCCGCGGCCACGGGGGCACGGTTGGACAGGCGCTAGCTGCCATAATGACGCGATTGGACGCCATAGAGGGGGGCGCGGCCAGCACATCGCAAACGACTCCGCGTGCTGAACAAAACACCAGTCTTCGCTGTAATAGTGATGTACCATCCGCGGCCGATACGTTAGCTGATGCCTTTAACGCTGTGATAAATAAAGTGAAATCGCATAACTATTACGTATCGAATTTCGATCCGGCGGTTCACAACTTCGAGACATGGTGCGACGAAGTTGAGCGGGCAAAATTAACGAATAATTGGGGTGATTCAGAATGTTTATCGCGGGTAGCTCATTGTTTAAAAGGGGATGCTAAGACCTGGTTGAATGAATGGGTTACCAACGACCGTTCTTGGAGCAATTTTATCAAGGAATTTAGATCTTTATGTCCGCATAAACTTGACTACGCGAATATTCTCTTTGAGGTTATGAACACGAATTCCAATAAATTCAGTACATATGCTGAGTACGCCCGACGCTCGCTGCTACGACTCCGCGTTGTAAAGGGTCTAAGCGAAGAACTAATGGTTCAAATAGTGATTCGAGGAATCAATGACGCCCAAGTCCGAGCCGCGGCAGCGAACGCCGAGCTAACTGTTGATAATCTAGTTTCGTTCTTAGCCATTTATACTAAACCCAGCCTTAACAAACCGGACCACCGTACAAGTTCTAAGCCTAACTTATTTAACAAACGAAACAACGTACCCTCGGGAAGTTTGTGTTACTCATGCGGTAAGACGGGACATTTACGGTCCAATTGTCCTAAAAAACAGAAACCAGACGAAAAATCTAATACGGTGACATGTGCCTTTTGCAAGAAGGTTGGACACACCGAGAGTGAATGTTATACGAAGCGACGTGTTGAGGCTTCGAGTAACAATCAACGGAAGGTGAACCTCTGCAAGGAGGTAGACGGCTCTTCTGGGGCTAGTGATGTTACTACCGCGGTAATTCAGGGCATTCCGGTCGACGTCTTAATAGATAGTGGGGCACTCGATGTGTCGTTAATCTCATCGGATATCGTTAAGCATTTTTCCTGTTCACGAAAGCCAACCTACCGCATCCTTAAAGGTATAGGTAATAACGGAATTGTTGCTCAGGAGTATGTCACCCTAACGGTTGAGTTTAGTAAAATCTCACTTGAAATAGACTTTGTTGTGGTGCCGGCGTCATATATGAATACACCGATCATTATTGGAACCGATGTGCTTAACAGAGATGGCGTTACATATATTAGGACAAAATACAATCAATTTTTGGCACATGCCTCAAATCCGGTTTTTACAATAAACACTGTTAAGCCTGTCGAGCCCTCCGATATCAATACACCTCTTCAAGGTGAAGAATTAAACCTACTAGTTAAAACAATAAACGAGTTTACGCCATTTTTCATATCTGGTACCGCCACCACAACGGTAACTACGGGCAAGATGCAAATTAATTTGACAAGCGATGTCCCCGTGGCGTACCATCCCTACCGCCTATCCTACCAGGAAAAACTTAAGGTCAGGGAAATAATAAATGATTTATTGCACAAAAATATAATCAGGGAGTCCAAATCCGAATATGCCAGTCCTATCATCCTGGTAAAAAAGAAAGATGGCGCAGACAGGATGTGTGTAGACTTCAGAGCACTCAACCGCATCACTGTCAGGGACAGGTATCCCCTGCCCTTGATAGAGGATCATATTGACCGCCTTGGGTGCTCGAGGTACTTCACAGGCCTCGACATGGCCTCGGGCTTCCACCAGATATTAATCGATGAGGCCTCAGCCCACAAGACAGGCTTCGTAACCCCTGAGGGGCATTATGAGTTTCTTAAGATGCCATTCGGTTTGTGCAACTCCCCTACCGTTTACCAACGAATTATCAATAAGACCCTTCGAAGATTTATCGAGGCGGGCCAGGTTCTAGTGTACATAGATGACGTCCTTATTATGAGTATGACAGTCAGTGAGGGCATTAATTTATTGCGAGAAGTTTTAAAAACACTAACTGAAGCTGGATTCTCGATAAATCTCCGAAAGTGTTCATTCTTAACCACCGAAGTGGAGTATCTTGGCCGCGTTATAAGTCATGGTCAGGTTCGGCCGAGCTCTGTGAAGATTGAAGCCCTGGTAAACGCTCCAACACCAAAGAACGTAAAACAGGTCAGGCAATTCCTAGGCCTGGCTGGTTATTTTAGGCGATATATTAAGAGCTATGCCACAAAAACCGCAAGTATTTCTCGTCTAACCAAAAAAGATGTGAAATTTGAGTGGGG
This sequence comes from Plusia festucae, assembly GCA_950381575.1. NCBI lineage: Eukaryota > Metazoa > Arthropoda > Insecta > Lepidoptera > Noctuidae > Plusia > Plusia festucae. The sequence goes on from OX494457.1 coordinate 4,994,962, forward strand.
TAGTTTACAAGAGCAAATTCGTCGGGATCTAATAAAAACATTAACCAACGAGCCCATACTTGCGATTTTTGACCCTAATCTAGTAACCGAACTGCACACAGACGCGAGTAGCGCAGGTTATGGTGCCGTTTTGATGCAGGTCCATGGTGACGGTAGCAAACGTGTGGTGGCTTATTTTAGCAGGGTCACACAAGGCGCTGAGAGCAGATACCACTCGTATGAGTTGGAAACTCTGGCGGTCGTCAGGGCATTGCAACACTTCAGACATTATTTGATCGGTATTAAATTCAAAATTATAACTGATTGCAATGCACTGAAGTCAACAGAGCGCAAAAAGGATCTGCTCCCACGTGTTGCGCGCTGGTGGATTTATCTGCAAGACTATAATTTCTCTATTGAATATAGGAAAGGCGTCATGATGTCTCATGCCGACTACTTGAGCAGGAATCCACCAGCGACGCAAGTCAATAATATTGAGAAGCCATTAAATTGGGCCCAGATTGCGCAGGCCGCCGATAATGAAACTCAGGAGCTTCTGCAAAAGCTCAGAGATGGTAGCCTTGACACACAACGTTACGTGTGCAAAAACGATCTGCTCTACTACCGTTACTCTCCGGTTGGTGAGGAGTCGAGGCTTTTATGTTTTATACCGAAGGGACATAGGCTCAGTCTTTTGCGTATTTTCCACGACCAGCACGAGCACATAGGAGCTGAGAAAACATTGAGCCTAATTCTCAAACATTTTTGGTTTCCCGGCCTTAGGCAATTTGTAGATAAATATACGTCTCACTGTCTAGTGTGTATGTCCAAAAAAAGGATTCCCAGAGCCCCTTGTCAACCTATCACGTCATGGGAAAAGCCTGACGAACCTTTCAACACAATTCACATAGATGTGCTAGGTCCATTACCAGAATCAAATGGTTTTAAATTTGTTTTAGTATTAGTAGATGCATTTACAAAATTTTGTCTTCTTTATGCATTGTATCGCCAAGACACTAGTGAACTCAAACGTGTATTCGATAATGCAATATCACTTTTCGGGGTACCTAAATTATTAATTTGTGATCGTGGCCGAATGTTTGAGGCTTCTAGTTTTACAGGGTGGGTACTAGAAATGGGTTGTGACATTCATTATGTAACGCCTGAAATGCACCACGCAAACGGCCAAGTAGAAAGGTATGTGCGAACTGTTTTAAACTTAATTCGTGTTGAAAGTGACAATAAGAATACTACCTGGTCGGATGCGCTGTGCAAGATTCAGCTAGTATTAAACATAACAAAGCAAAAAACTACTCAGTTGTCTGCTTTAAATTTGTTAATTGGATCCGATGCGACCACTCCTGTTATTCGTGCGCTAATCCGCGACGTGGCAATTGAAAATGCACAACCAAATCGTGAGGCGTGGCGGGAGATGTGCAGAGATAGAGCTAAGGACCTGCTGAAGAAAAATCAAAACAAGCAGGACTCTTATGTGAACCGTCATCGGCGCCCTCCCAGGACTTTCCAGGTTAACGACTGTGTATTTGTTATAAAATACTCCCAATCCACCGGAAAACTGGACTCCGGGATGAGAGGCCCTTATCGAGTGACTACGGTGCTTCCAAGTGGCCGCTATGAGCTCAAATTATTGGGTGGCGCTCGTGGGAAAACCACGCAAGCAGCAGCGCAGTATATGGTACCGTGGAAAGGGGGTGGTGTCCCGAGAGTTGTGCAGCTTTCTTTGAAAGTGAGTACTTACTGTTATTTACTGTGTGCCCAACGAATGTCTTATGTTACAGCTTCTAGGTATGTTCCAAATCGTATAAGTGTATGGAATGTACGAGGACTTGCCTGTTTATGAAAGCTTGGAACGCTCAGGGAGAGGTTCGGAAGGCAATCCTGGCAGACACATCGTGCAAGATGTGTGGGACTTTGTCCCGGCAGACGCACTATGTGCGTGGGGACTTTGTCCCGGCAGACGCACTATGTGCGTGGGGACTTGGTCCCGGCAGACGCACTATGTGCGTGTGGGCCTTGTCCCGGCAGACACGTTTTACGTGTGGGGTTTTTACCCGGCAGACACACATTGTGTGTATGGGCTTTGTCCCGGCAGACACGTTGTTACACGTGTGGACCTCGGTCCGGCAGACATATCGTGTGATATGTGTAGGTTGTGATGTATGAGAGTGCAAGTATGTGATCAAATGGGGACGCATGTGTTGGACGTTTGTTAGAAGTGACAGACGACTCTTTACTAGCTCGTATGATTCTATGACAGAGGGCCTTGGTAGCGTGAAGTATGAAAGTGCAGGCAATGCTTAGCGAGTTAACAATTTATAAAGAAAACTTAATTACTTTTTTAGGCGCAGAGGACGGAAATGATGACCATGAGATTGCTGGACCCTCATCAGCGCCTGCAGATTCCCCGCCTGCCGCTGTTGCTGAAGATGTTACCGAAAAAGTGCCCGAGGACGGCGCACAGTCAGGAGAGGCCGTATTAGGATAATCAGGGATTAGTTGCTGCATTTAGTGACGTCATCTCACGATTACTATAAAAGTGGGGTTAGTTCGCCGGACAGGGCATTTGATGGTTGGCTTTCGTACGGGAAGGTTGTCGTGAGGTGTCGGCGCTATTTGCAGTAAGTCATTCTCTTAGTGTTTACCTACTCTTATTATTTCTGTGTAATTATTACTCCTGTGTAATTAATGGCTGTTTGTCAATTATGATCGATATAGCGTTATTATTTGTTTACGTTAGAATCTGTTAGAATTAAAAACATAAGATTAAATTATTGTACTTTGTGTCGCTCGTTTGTTTTTTTTTAATAAAATCCGGCTTCTGATCCTAAAAATATAATTAACTTCTTTGCTGAGCAGATAGTAAATAAAAGTTGTGCATAGTATCCATCATCATTTATGCAATACTAAAAGCAAACTTATGTTGACTCATTTTTGTAATCGATGATTTGGTGACGCTTCCACTAGGTGGCGTCACTTGCTCTTCAACGACCACAGTTTATAATTATTTATTATTAATATGTAGTATTAAATACAAACCGGAGTATAAAAAGCTTTTTTATATTAATATTTGAACTATAGTAGATCGTTATAAAATATATTTTTATAGGCAATAAATAATAAATTAAAAATTAAGAAAGATTTCTCATAATTCTCAGTCACTCAGAATAAAGGGGTTAATAATGTTATCACAGTTAATACTAATATTTCTATTACTTACATGCTTAACGCCTGCACATTACTTTGATGTCCTTCCAGCACACAACACTGTGTCACATCACAATAATTATCTTAAATTACCGTCCGGCACGTGTACTTTCTACAGTTACAATACAAAAGTAAACCAAATGTAGACCCATGACCAACCCGAGTGAGCGTGATAGCATATATATAGCTTTCTCTTTCATTTTTCCTGTAATAGGCGAATTTTGCGGTCATGTTTATATTGTTTTGTATTAGTAAAAATGTAGATATGCCACGTTTTAAGTAATTATTATTATCACTTATTCCATACAGATCTTTCTTACTTTCAAGTAAATATCTGCTTTTTAAACTTCGATTATTTTTTTTTTTTATTTCAGTGATGGCTGAATACGACTGTACTTGAATTTTTTTAAACCTTAAAATGAAATGTGTGCGAATAGCCTACTACATATTTGTGAGGGTGTCGATTCGCACGCCAATAAATGAAATTCGTGCGAATCGACTACAGAAAAAATAATATGTTTTAAAGGAGTCGATTCGCACGTTTTGTGCGAGTTAAATTCGTGCGAATCGTCCAATAAGCCGATGGTTCACTAATGAAAGACCTTAATCGCGGTATATCGTGATTTATTTTAAAGGATGCTTAAAACTAGACACTTCAACTATACATATATAACTAAACATAAAAACTTAACCTAGGGTGATATGTTACGTTCAAGTTATTACAACTTAATCTAAACTGATACTTAATCTAAACTTATGGCTAAATGGACTTATCTGCTATGCAAGGGCGCCGATGAGAACAGAGATCGGCCTTGGTTGTTGGGTAGGACCCCAAATTCAGCACTTCTTCAGAAGTTGGACCAACAATAAAAGGGCATGACGGTAGGCTGTAATAAGGGTACACCAGCCTATTAATATCGGAACTGTTCGTTCACAATGGCGCTAAGCATTAAGTTTTGAATACGACTTACCCCTTTATTGTTGTAGGTTCCAAGATATTAAGTGTGAACCTTCACAATTTAAAGATCACACAACTATATTGATAATTAACATTTATTACTAAACTTAATGTCTGTCTGACGGTATAATCTTAAATAATTTGGCTCTTAAGCGCCACACGTCTGCTTCGGCCTGAGCCTGCGCCGTAATGTCGTGTCCTTCAACCACCGGTCGTGCGATAATTCAAATATGATTTTATAAAAACGCAAAAAGACTACCTATGGTTAGGATTTGAACGCAAGACCCGCGCCCTGACAGACTCGTCGTGTGCCACTCCACCATCTGATTAATTATTAAATCGATCGAAACTCATAATCATATGACTGCTCACTTAATGACGTCATTACAAAATATAGAGACATTATCAAAGTAATCTTTAATTTAAACAAAAAAGGAAAACTTTTGTTTGTTACACTTTTACTTAATCACAAAATCAAATCTCAATTATTTCACATACTTACGAATAATTATAAAAATAAGCATACTCCTGGCGTAAAAACAAACAACAATTCTATTGACTAAGCGTATTTTGAGAATCAATGTTTTTATCAGTCTTCAAAACGTTAAAAAATAACTTTTACGTTTAAATAAATAACCCCTACGGTAAAAACCCATTTTTTTTAATGTTACCTTCAACTGTAATAAATTATATTATATGTTGTTATTGCAAATAAGAAATAATGATGTACCTACCTCATAATTATGTTTACAGAATGTATGTAAATTGTTCGGAAGGGGGACCTGGTAATCTGTCTGACAGGATATCCTAGTGCAGATATCAGTCTCCCACAAAGGATTGATGCAACATTTCTTTTTATGTACAATAGATCTAAGGTACCTTTGTGGAAGAAAAATAAATATACATTATTATATACATTATTATTATATCATCACTGGAGCAATCTGTTTGAATTTCTCCGTCAAAGTCCACATATCCATAAGTGCGTTGTGTCGAGGGAACGTATCCAACTTTGGATTTTATCTTAATCTCATCAAACACTCGATGGCGATTAATTCACCTTCGCATTGGGCAGCTTTGTTTTTTAGAGCGATAAAAGCTTCTTTCGTATAGCCTGGTCTACCATCTTCGCCCTACGGTTTGGTACCATTTGCTTAGTGTCTTGATAGATGGAAGACATGTTTGGAAAGTTTTCCTTACATATTTGTATGCCCTAGTGGAATAGAAATTTAATGCAAGGGCGAAAGTTCTAAGTTCCGGTGAATATTTTTTCCTAATCGTAATTCCTTTTTTATTCGATTTCATAACTTGTCTTTTAACTAATTCCCTATTAGTTACCCCAATTTTACTCAGTAAATCTGCATTACATGAATTTATTAGTTTTTGATTTTCGAGCTCTATGTATGCGTTTAAAGGAAACCAGTCTTTTACGCATGTACGGGAGAGTAGGTTATATCGTAACACTTTTTACTTTATCTTAAATATTTCGACTATGACAAGACTTAGAATAATTAATGGATATGCAAAATAAAGTTTTATATTTTACCTTGTTAAGCCCGAGAAATCAGTTCCATATGTTTACTCGAACATCCTTATAAATGTTTTTTTATAAAGGACTGCCATCGGTACGATATAGCGACTATTTGTTTTAATCGTACCACCCAGTTTCCAATCGTACCATGGGTGTTTAAGTCGTACTACTGAATTAAAGACAGTAAAATTTTTAACCAAATTATTTATTTTTAACTCTTAGGTAATAAAAAAATATTATGAATACCTCTAGGTGATAAAGGAACAATGTTATCAACACATCTATAGCTTTCTTATAAGAATAACATGATTGTGTGATGTACTATAATATTGAGTTACAAACTTTTATTCTGAATGTAATGGATTTCAGCAATTTCAAATGCGAGACTTCGAATATCGTTGTTTGACCGTTTCACGTTTGGTGTTTCGAAATAAAGAATATACTCAGCCAACTTATTTTCTGTTTTGACATCGAAGATAACCCGTCTCCCTTTTTGAATTTTTGTATCAACAGCAATCTTATTTTTCTTTTTTATATGCCGTAGAATTCTAGGTTTTGGAATAGAATAAGTCTTTGAAATTTTGTTCAAACTTAATTCTTTGTTTTCGTAAGCCAGAATAGCTCTTTCTAGGTCCTTCTTGTTCCAATTATAATATTTTCTTTTAGCTTTTGGGTCCGTCATCTATAACAATATAAATACAGTCGGACAATATAAGATCTTTTAGACTATTCGGCTAAATCGTACCAGTACAATTTACCCTACTGCGAGTGGTACAATTTAGCGAACTAGGCCATTTAAAAAAAAGCTACAGTCTCGAAGTAACCTCAAAACTTAGACACGCAAAAAAAAACTCCAATAATCTAGTATAAAATTGTAATAAAATAATGAAAACTGTGTATCTCTATCTTCTCTTGTTTACGAGTCATATCCTTACGAATTTACGACAAAATTTGCAATAACTTCCACAAAAAAATGTTTTTTTTTTCACTCACGCGCATAGTTGTCAAGTCACATCAATTACAAACGGCGGGAAGCGGGGGGTTGCGCAGGGCCACGATTTGGTGTTGCTAGTGTAGAAAAAAATACCCATTGAGGGGGAAATTTAGAAGTGGTACGATTAAAATGCCAGTACGATGTAACGAACTCTCCTCTATCGTGTTTTTTCTCTTAAGTTTTTTATAGTTTTATTTTTTTGCAATATCTTGCCAGATAACTCGATAATTCTTCTGCACAAGCGTTTTTTGACGGGTGTCGCATAGTCTGACGGACTTCCAGAAAAACGTTTATTTTTTTCGGTGTTGAAGTTGATAGCGATTTCAAGGAGTTTAAGTTTGGTACTTGTTTTAAAGTACTGTGAAAACAGTGGTTCGTTTTGTATAATTTTGGTGCGCTAGAAGCAGATACTACAGGTAAATCTTTATTTTTTACAATCACTTTAGGCCTTGACGTGTTGGGCATTGGGACACCTGAGTCAACCGCGTTACTCTGAAAATATAATAGAACTTTTTTTTACCTTCTTTGGATTCTATCTACCTTCTAGGCACAGGGATTAAAGTGATTAAACGGTAATACTCACCAAAAGAGTCAAATAGGTTGTTGGTACTGCCGAGCTTAGCCTGAAAAGACAATTGTCATAAGAAAAAAGTGAAATTTAGTAGTAAATGCAGCACACATTTATGACCAAAATCATATTGTTTCAATGTTTTTCATTATTTAACAGTAATATTGTACTTTTTCTCAAAACATTTAGATAGACTCCATAGAATGATTTTTTTGACTTCTGACTATTGTAGCGGTTTATTAAATACAGATAAAACGACTCTATTTTTATATTGGCCCGTACATGAATCACAATTCTAAAGCGCTGTTTCAATTCCTTGCTTGTACCATTCTTTAAAATAGAAATACAAACAAGTAGCTATCTCGTTGCTCCCCTCTTTCCGTCACACTCGCCCCATGTATAGCAGTAGACGTTCTGCGTCATACTTTCATACACCGAAAATTAAATACGGCGTACTTTCTCGCATAATATGCTCTCACCATACGGGGTATTTAATACTTTTTGAAGATCAAAACTATTGCACACAGTTTTAGCGTTCCTCAGAGTTTTGAAAAGTCGATGCACCAGCATTAAACTTTTAAAAAATAAGTAGTATCACAAAATATGGCTTTTAACCACTGTCAATTTAAAAAGACCACAAAATGAAAAATAATCAAAAAGGCTTAGTTGTATTTACATTTTAATATCGGTTGTTTTCTCCCCTAGCCCTAATAACAGCTTGCATACGTTCTGGCAGACTTTGGATGATGTTTCTGATCTCAACTTGTGGTATGCTTTCCCATGCGGTCAGTGTTGCATTTCGAAGCTGGTTCAGAGTTTCAGGCGGGTTGGAGGAGGACTTTATTTTTCTCTAAAGCAAGTCCCAGATATGCTCTATTGGATTTAAGTCTGGACTACGAGCTGGGCACTCCATTTTTCGAATACCAACCTCTGTAAGGTATTCCTCCACGCAATGTTGCAACTTGTGGGCGCGCGTTATTGTGCATTAGGGGAATTCGTCGAACCCAATTGTTATATATTTGAGGAGCGGGAATATGCGTACGTGCATTCAAACTACGAGCGAGTGTCATACTGCTTTATTCACCTAACTCTCTCTTTGTTAACAGGCCTAACACGGCGTTTGGGTCTTTGATTTTGTTGGACAGGTTCTAAAACATTTCTACAACTTCCTGGTAAAATTAAATAAGCAAATAACTCAAAATTAACCTTGATACATCAATCAATGATATATCAATCTTATGATTGCACAGGAACGCCTCTGGTGTGAGGTGCTCGTCTTCCTGTAAAGGATTTAATCTGTATGTCACTATTCGATTCTTAAATGCGGTAGCAATGATTTTAATACACACATCAAAAGTGTCTAGGGATCAACATATATTTTTGCAATAACTTTTCTCCTGATTGATATTAATTAAAATTTTCTTTAAGGATTCATCGAATAAAGTGTTTTCGTTTGTCACAGTAACGATAAACCAAGTCACCTTTGCATTAATAAAGAAATTTGCCATTTTCCTATATAAAGGGATTTTTGACATTTGAACCACTAACACAAAAGTTCGAAAAAAAGACTGAAATAACAGTTTTCTTTAAAATTTTATTGGGTAACTTAAACAATTAATAATCCGTGTTTCTACCGCGAACACTAACAACACAAGAACATCGGTTTGGCATACTCAAAATGAGTTCATCCAAATCACGCTGTGGAATGGCCGCCCATGTTCGTTGCAACAACAAAAAAAGGTCTTCTTGCGACTGGATACCCTCCATATTCGGCAGAGCTCTTCTCTGTAGCATGCTCAATCGGGTTCAAGTCTGGCGACTGAGCAGGCCAGGGCAGGACATTGATGTTAGCTGCGGCGAGAGTCTGTCTTACAACTCTTGCGGTGTGCGGTCGTGCATTATCATGCATTAACTGAAATAAGGGACCGATTTGCACTTGTAGAGGAACGATGACGTCTGATACAATCGTCTCAGCATAAATTTGAGCGTTGAGGTTGCTTCTGATCCAAATCAACTCAGTTCTTCCGCCGATCCAAATACCCGCCCATACCATGATGGTTCCACCACTATAAGGATGGACTTCCTGGCAGGATTTTAATCGCTGTTGGCGTCCAGGGGTTCTCCAGTGTCGTATACGTCTTGTATCCGGTCTCATACCAAAACGAGACTCATCAGAAAAGCACACGAAACGCCATTGTTCTTCTGCCCAATTTCTGTGTTCAAGAGCCCATTGATATCGAATCCTACGATTGTGCATTGCTATAGGTGGTACCCGTAGCGGTCTTCGGGAATGAAGGTTCACTTCATGCAAGCGGTTTCTGACTGTTTGGTCGCTAATTAAGTTCCCTGAAGAGTGATGAAGCCTCACGGCTAACATCATGGCGGTTATTGTTGGAGCTCTTCGAGTTAAGATTTGAATGTATCGGTCTTGTCTCCGTGTGGTGCAGCGATACCGTCCTCCATGGCGCTCAGCCACGGTACCAGTGCTTCGGTAACGTGTCCAAAGTCGACTGATAACACTCTGACTTGTATTCAGAGCTAAAGCCACAGTACGTTGCCGGGAACCAGCTTCTATCATTCCCACGGCTCTGAGCATTTCTTCCCTGCTTAAATGACGTCGCCGCTCCATAATAACGTTGGTTTTAATCAGTAGTAGGGAAACAGTAGCACTAATAATGTCTTCAATGCGTTGTATGTTTTTATAGGGAAAATATTGACAGCTGATTTTCATCTTTTACTCGAATTTGATTCACAGTTCCTGATTCGAATTATGAAATGCACCAAAAAGGATCCATATAAATTTATAAAATCATAAATTTATTACAAAGCCACATCTCAATCTCAAGAAATCCGCATAAAAATGCTTGATCCCTAGACACTTTTGATGTGTGTATTTTCAAATTCAGTACTTAATAGACAGTTCGATTTATGTAAATTAGATCGAGTGTGATTTTTGAATTTTTGTTTCAGTAATCTTAAATTGCATTTCTTACATAATACAAAATTTATTTCATCGTGATCATTATCATCATCACCAACATGACGTAGGGTAACTGCGAACAAGAAAAAATAAATAAAAACTATAAGAACATTTTATTATTTATCTAAAATATATCTTACAAAGATATTGTTAGTTTTTATTCTATTATTAATTAAATCTAAATTGTAACAGTAGGTATATAGCGTTACAAGAAGAATAATAAGTATGAATATAAGTAGGTATTTATTTAATAATTAATTTACTATACTCATGTAACTGGGTTTAAGAGCTCTTCTGCGAACGAATATTGGTCTTAAGTACTGGTGATTACCATTACCATTAAATAATGTGAAAGAAACTGCAAAGTTTCACTTTTTTATAACACCATTTACTTTGTGCAGTAATATTAACACAGGAAATTCATTTTTTTAAGATAATTACAATAAGTGTAGTTTTGCAAAAACCTTTATCAATATTGAATTGATCAAACTAGACAGTGCGTATTATATAGATATAGCTATTTATTAAATTAATTATAAGTATTAATAGTCATAGGGGGACAGTCTTTAAATTCTTTACGAATGGCCCAGATATGTGACGCCAACTTTCGGTATTAATATCCGTTCTATTCTTTACGCTAACAATTGCTTGACGCCATCTATTCATCGGGGACACATTTTCTATTTCATCACATTTTTAATATACAAATGTGATGAAATAGAAAATGTGCCCCCGATTTTAGTGCATTAGCTTGTCGTGAATATCCATTCGTAACGCGTCTCATAACGTAAATACTAAAGGTGACACTTTTTTACCGAGTTCGTTATCAGGCGCAGTACGGTCATCTTCACTATCGGAGCCAAAAAGAGCTGCCGCGGTGCTCCTGTGGTCAGCCTTGGCCCGCTTGGTGTCGGAGCGTGTACCGGTACCGGCGTTGCCGGCTGAGCGCGTCCCGCTGCTCGACGGCTCTGAGTGATGAGATCTCTTCTTCTTAAGTTTTTTCTCGACTGGTTTCTTTTCCAGTTCCTCAGCAGATAGGCCTCGTCCGTTGGGTAAATGTCATCTACTAGTTTCGGCCTGTAAATAAAAAAAATGCATGATTAATGTACCTGGCACTGTATTATGTATTATAAGAGCCTATTATTTAAGAAAATAATATTAAAAATATTACGGGGAATAAATTTGAAGGCTAGTAGCACTGCCTCATGTATCATCGGGTCTTATTTATAAAAATCTGGATGGTATTATATAGTAGTTATAAATATTGAACTTGCAAAATGAGATTAAAATAGTACTTACATAATGAATAGATGTTGTTATCGAATAGTTGTTTCCCTCCGAAAACTGATACTTGTGGATGACTTGATGAGTATGCGCCGTCACAGACACTTATGGAACTTAAAGCTTTTGCTAGCACTATGGAGCTCTAATCAGAAACTATTGAACCATAGAATTTTACCTTCCTATTATAGTCATCGATAGTTCATTAGTGTGAACGAATTAGTATTTAATGTCGTATACGTGTGTGTAAAAAAATTATGATCAGATGGAAATTATGTCAAGATTGACTACTTATGTAAATGAGGGTTCCGTCCACATTGATTCCTTCAATAGTTTGTTCTTAAAACAAAGTCACAACAATATGGGCATACCACTCCCTTTGCCTACTATAAAACTGTCGTATAAGTATTTAAACAGTAAAATCGTTACTGTATCTATTCATCATCGATCGAATAACTCCACATTAATCTTTTCTCAACAAAGATGATTTCTCTTGACGGAATACTAAAAATATTGCCAATGCAGCAATAATATTCAATTGAATATACTATCATTTGGACCCAGTTCTGCTTTGCATTTAATGTATGAAAAACATGCGATCATTAGAACACATTACTATGGGTAAACTTATGGACAGTATGTATTGAATTATTAGTAGATAAAATTGTAAACATAGGCTGGCTCAGATTGCATCCGACGCCCTGTGTCGCTATTAAGTATACACAATCTCTTAACCTCCTGAGTACGAGACGTAAGAATTTCAACAATTGCATACAACTACTAATTATCTGGGTCTTAATACGTCCCAGGACCATAAGAAAAATAATTTTAAAAATCTTTGATTAGTAACAAATTAGTTATTCGACGTGTCATATGTGGAACATTCGGTCTGTATCATTCGGATCGATGTGGCATATATGACTCATTAGCGCCCTAGTATGTCATACCTGGTTGAATGTTTTTTTTAAATAAAAAGCTATTTATATAAGGAATAAAAAATATATTAATTCAAACAAAAATTAAACACTTCCAGTGACTACAAACAAAATTAAATTCTTAATTATTAATACAAAAAACAACAAATCACATTTATTAAAGAATTTTTAAGATAATGAGATCAGCATATGTAGGAGCTGTCCGGCCGTTTCTGTTACATTTCATGCCCATGAAATGAGGCAAAACAGTTTCTTGACTTTGTTAAACAAAGATAAATACTACAATTATTACAGAGTACATCAGTCTTCAACCCACACGCCCTATTTCTACATCGTTGTCTCTTATCGACTATCTTAGGCATATGATCAGCTCTATTCAGTCTCTTGTTTACTGTCGGCTTCGGTGTAATAGCAACACTTCTCGTCAAGTGTTGAATTTGCAGATCTCCTTCATCGTCAAAAACAGGCTCTTCTGGTGGCACTACATTGTCCTCTATTAATTTTGTGCCCAATCGTAATTTGTACTCACGTAATTGGGGAATTTTATGTGATGGCGTACTCTTTTTCATTTCTGTGCCTCTAAAAAGAAACCATGCATTTACAACACATATATCTATCATGTGACATACAAATCTTATGGTTCACTTTTGGGTACGAGATCTTAATGGGCAAACAGACAGCATTGCAAGATCCACACCACCCATATTCTGATTATATTCTTTGATTACCTCTGGTCTTGTCACATACACATATCGTTTACGTCGCTTATCCCACCTTTTGCATAAATCCGTATTATTATTGGCATAACATGTAGATATCATTACAACAGGTTTATTATCTAGCCATTTTGTGATGGCAACTCGTCCAGAATTCAAACATGCAACCTCAGATGCACCACGATTTTTAATAATGAATTTTTTGCCTGGTATCATTGTTATTTCGTATGTCTAAAATTGTGCAATAATTATCCCAGTTATCTCTAAAGAACTTTTCACTCTGCTTTATAGAACTCCCAAAACAAACACTTAGCAGAAATAGAAACCACTACACTTTTATTTAAAATTCAGCTAAGATTTTAGCTCAACAGGTTTTTAACAAAAAGTACATAGAAGTAAAAAAAAAGAACTCATTTTATTTTTGTTTTTTTTACCCACCTCTTTGCCCTTGGGGGTGGGCTTTGACTTCTGGCATTTCTTCCCTGGCGAATCTGGCCGGACGGCTCTTTTCGCCGGCCTATCGCCCTGCCATGTATTGCTCTTTGATGTGCTGCTCTGGGGCCCTCTGGCCCGCAAGGCCCTGCAAGTAGGACCTCCGTAATGCCTTGGGCAAAAACTAAATTCAACTCCTGTCTAGGCCTCAGGACCCAGTAGCTGGGGTGGTAGGGGGGAATATCTTTGTCAGTCCTGACAATGAAATGACAGTTTTGTTACCTAACTATAACTCAGAAAATAAAACACATTTGTATAGGTTGGTTTGTAAAAATGATGTAAAATTAATATCAGTAGCAGGCCAACATTTGGTCTTGCCTATCAACACTACTCATTAACTGATTATATTTGATAACTATTTCAGGTTTTAAAATTTGTTGACCCCTCTTATTCATTACCGGTTTTAGTTCTGGACTATTAGTGCTGGTGATAGTCAAAACGTCACGTTGGTCACGCCACTTGCAAACACAAATCCCGCTGCTGTTGTATTTAAAGATGCTGCCACCTTTTTGCAATTTGTTCTTAATAACTGCTGGGTTTCCTTTGCGGTTAGCCCTCAGAGTTCCAGTTACATTGGCTCCATTGCGCAAAAGGAACTCCGAGAGCCCAACACTATTGTAAAAATTGTCCATGTATACATGACGCACTGTGCCTAAATAGTTTTGTAGAAGTTTTGCCACTACTTTGTCCAAGTGGCCTTTCCCGCCTACCTCTTGATCTCGCTTTCCTTTATATACATGAATTTTGATTTTTATACTCTGGCTTAAAATAATAGATTCGTCTATTTACAAATCGTCGCCGGGGTTATATAATTCCGCCATTTTATTATTGAAAAAGGCTATTAGGCTATCTAAATTATGCTGGCCAAACCGTAGACACCTAAATATTAATAAAAACTTATTTCGTGACTTAAACTTTAAATAAATAAATTAAAAAGATAATTCTTTCGCCAATAGTCTGAGTATCGGTTAACCTTTAAATGGCCCATATGAAAAAGAAATCCTAAAAATATATAAAATTTTTCGACACATAAGGGTTTCCACCTTTGGATTCGCGCTTGAGGTGAATTACATGAATTAATTACCTATATCATTTGCATAAGCGTTTGTAGAGTCTACAATTTGCTGTAATAATTCATTAAAAAAATCAAACCGCGTTGTCAAATTAGTAGGCACTCGTACCTCCTCCTGGGGAGGTGAAAACAGGTCGCCGAAATCCGCGTCTTTGTAGCGTCCAATCTTCGCCCTCATCGATCTCTGGTTGTTGTGCCGAGACTTCTTCCGTCTCCTCACTATCATCGTCGCTGCTGCCAACGTCGCTCTGATCGTCAGAGTCGCTATGAAAATAAATTATAAGTAAGATATTTGTACAGTAAAAGTACAACGTACACCGACTGGGGCGGACTGGCAGTCTTGCTCACTCTTCAGAAGTAAAAATATTACCCTATTAGTGACATACCATCCCAATTCCGTATGTCTAAAATTGTGCAATAATTATCATAGTTATCTCTAAAGAACTTTTCACTCTGCTTTATAGAACTCCCAAAACAAACACTTAGCAGAAATAGAAACCACTACACTTTTATTTAAAATTCAGCTCAAGATTTTAGCTCAACAGGTTTTTAACAAAAAGTACATAGAAGTAAAGAAAAAGAACTCATTTTATTTTTGTTTTTTTACCCACCCCTTTGCCCTTGGGGGTGGGCTTTGGCTTCTGGCATTTCTTCCCTGGCGAATCTGGCCGGACGGCTCTTTTCGCCGGCCTATGGGCCAGGCCACAACAGTGCGTTGCGGCGTCGCATCGCAAAAACAACATTGCACAGCTATGCGATGCGATGTCGCAACGCAAAAATTTCATCGGATACGACATCGTACGACAAGACGCTAACCGTCAGTTCAGTTTCTAGTGAGACATGGACCGCACTGCGCGTGTTCTACTTCTGCTTGCGTTAAGGCGTATTAAGAAAAAGAAACAGAAAAGAAAGTACTGGGTGCACCCATTACTGACAATTATGAATAAAGATGGAAACCACTTCAAAAGGAAATATGAGGCGCTAAAAGTGGACGAGGTTAAATTTTTCGATTACTTTAGGATGAGTGTAGTAAGTTTTGAAGAACTTCTTAGTTTGATAAAGCCTCATTTACAAAAGAAATACATATTTAGAAAACCCATCGAACCTCTGGAGATGCTGGGATTAACTGTAAGGTAAGAAAAAAATAAACTATTTTTACTATAATCATACTGTTTAATCATTTTCATAATTTAGTGTTATTCAAAACTCGTATTCCGATTGTGTGTCATTCGTCAAATTTGTTAGTTCCTCATCGAAATGAATTTGTTCTGGCTCATTTACATCATCATTCCTTGGCGTTTGTGGAGACGATTGCATAGGTGCCGGTGATGTTTCGCATCCGCTTTGGAAGGCACTGCGTTGAATGGATGTTTGATAGCCACTCTGCATAGGCATTTGAGCTGATTGGTAGCCACTCTGCATAGACATTTGAGCTGTTTGATAGCCAGTCTGAACAGTTGTTTGAGATGTTTGATAGTTTGCTTGGACGGATGTTTGTGAAGTTTGATAGTGGCTGGGATAGTATGATGGTTGGTGTAAATCACTTAATATCTGTAGGACACGACTTTGGAAAATTATTGTTTGATTATCCTTCAATTTTTCCAATGATGGCAAAATTCCTTTAAAAAAAGATAAATGTCTACTTTCAGGTGTTTTTAAAGCAGCTATAATATTCTTCTCAAATTCGTCTTCGTCAATTTTTCTTTTACGCGATGCAGGCTGGTAACGTGGCATGACAGGTTGCTGGGTTTGTTGGGTTGAGGTGCTTGGTCTTATTTCTTTATCGTCAAGACTTGATGTTGTTTTATTTTGAGAATTCTTTTTCAGAAATAGGAGCTGGTCGTATAGATGATATTGTTTAATTTTTTTGGCCCCAGCTCCGGATTTACATTGCTCGTTTAATTTTTTTTCGTATTTTGTAAAATTATCCTTGATTCCTCTCCATTTCTTTATGACATCGTTACCTAAAAAAATATGACGAATAATGATTTATTTTGTTTTCTTTCAGGTACCTGGCGACGGGAAATACTTTTAAAGATATGCATTTCACATATTATCGTGGAAAATCTACAATAACAGGAATAATAAAATTTGTTTGTCGTATTGTATGGAACATTCTTAAAAGGTTGGAATTACCAAAAATTACAACAGAGCTGATGGAACAAATTGCTCAAGAGTATGAAAAAAAGACCAACTTTCCTAATTGTATAGGAGCGCTAGATGGAAAACACATTCGTATATTGAGCCCGGATCACAGTGGATCCCTATTTTTCAATTATAAAAATTATAATTCCATTGTTCTATTAGCACTTGTTGATACGAATTACAAATTTATATATGTCGATATAGGTGCATATGGTAAGGAATGTGACTCCACTGTTTTTCAGAACTCAAATCTATACGACTTATTAAAAAAAGGTCAATTATCTATACCTCCGCCAAAACCGTTACCTGGCTTTCAAAAAGAAATTCCTTTTGTCTTCGTGGCGGATGAAGGATTACCACTGACAAATAATATAATGCGCCCATATTCTGGGAAGTTTTTATCGATAGAAAAACGAGTTTTTAATTATCGTTTGAGCCGAGCCAGACGATATGTTGAGAGCGCTTTTGGCATACTCGCAAATAAATGGCGCATATTTCATCGACCCATTAATGTTTCTTACGATTTCACAATAGACATTATAAAAGCATGCTGTGTATTACACAACTTTGTATTGAATCGAGATGGCGCACAAACGTTTGAAGAAATGATTATTGACGATTCTTTGCAAATTTTACACGAAACAACACATGAAAGTAGAACAGGAGCTAACATAATCAGAAACGAATTTTGTAATTATTTTAATAGTAACATTGGAGGTCTTAGTTGGCAGTTAACAAAAATATAAATGTTTATAAGTACTTACCGAGTTTTGTTTTTTCAACACTATTTAACTCCTCAAAATTTGAATATAAACTTGTACACACTTCCCTCCATGCTTCTGTTTTTAAAAATTTGTCTTTGAATTGTGATATAGTTTTGTCCCAAAGGACGGGACGTTCGTAAATTAAAGATATCAGGTGGTCGACATCGTACTGCGCCATATCGCTTAAAAAACACGTGCAGGTCGTTCAAAGTATGGACACCGACTAAACGGCAAAGCGTTGTCGCATCGCAGATTTGTACGTTGCGGCAGCGCATCGGAAATTTCCACGATGCGTTGTGCGGCGTCGTTGATTTTTGCGATGCGACGCCGCAACGCACTGTTGTGGCCTGGCCCTATCGCCCTGCCATGTATTGCTCTTTGATGTGCTGCTCTGGGGCCCTCTGGCCCGCAAGGCCCTGCAGGTAGGACCTCCGTAATGCCTTGGGCAAAAACTAAATTCAACTCCTGTCTAGGCCTCAGAACCCAGTAGCTGGGGTGGTAGGGGGGAATATCTTTGTCAGTCCTGACAATGAAATGACAGTTTTGTTACCTAACTATAACTCAGAAAATAAAACACATTTGTATAGGTTGGTTTGTAAAAATGATGTAAAATTAATATCAGTAGCAGGCCAACATTTGGTCTTGCCTATCAACACTACTCATTAACTGATTGTATTTGATAACTATTTCAGGTTTTAAAATTTGTTGACCCCTCTTATTCATTACCGGTTTTAGTTCTGGACTATTAGTGCTGGTGATAGTCAAAACGTCACGTTGGTCACGCCACTTGCAAACACAAATCCCGCTGCTGTTGTATTTAAAGATGCTGCCACCTTTTTGCAATTTGTTCTTAATAACTGCTGGGTTTCCTTTGCGGTTAGCCCTCAGAGTTCCAGTTACATTGGCTCCATTGCGCAATAGGAACTCCGAGAGCCCAACACTATTGTAAAAATTGTCCATGTATACATGACGCACTGTGCCTAAATAGTTTTGTAGAAGTTTTGCCACTACTTTGTCCAAGTGGCCTTTCCCGCCTACCTCTTGATCTCGCTTTCCTTTATATACATGAATTTTGATTTTTATACCCTGGCTTAAAATAATAGATTCGTCTATTTACAAATCGTCGCCGGGGTTATATAATTCCGCCATTTTATTATTGAAAAAGGCTATTAGGCTATCTAAATTATGCTGGCCAAACCGTAGACACCTAAATATTAATAAAAACTCATTACGTGACATAAACTTACTCGGAAATAAATTAAAAAGATAATTCTTTCGCCAATAGTCTGAGTATCGGTTAACCTTTAAATGGCCCATATGAAAAAGAAATCCTAAAAATATATAAAATTTTTCGACACATAAGGGTTTCCACCTTTGGATTCGCGCTTGAGGTGAATTACATGAATTAATTACCTATATCATTTGCATAAGCGTTTGTAGAGTCTACAATTTGCTGTAATAATTCATTAAAAAAATCAAACCGCGTTGTCAAATTAGTAGGCACTCGTACCTCCTCCTGAGGAGGTGAAAAGAGGTCGCCGAAATCCGCGTCTTGTGTAGCGTCCAATCTTCGCCCTCATCGATCTCTGGTTGTTGAGCCAAGACTTCTTCCGTCTCCTCACTATCATCGTCGCTGCTGCCAACGTCGCTCTGATCGTCAGAGTCGCTATGAAAATTAATTATAAGTAAGATATTTGTACAGTAAAAGTACAACGTACACCGACTGGGGTGAACTGGCAGTCTGCGTTACCGATATTGAAAGGTTTCTTATCGGCTCAATATGAAAGTACCTAATTAGTGTGCCGTTTTTAGTATTTGTTATAGTTTTAGTATAAGTATTTTTGTTATTTGAAATACATTATCAAAACGTTGTCAAATACCCAAAATTTTATAACAGATCAGCAGTTCCCTGTCCAATTTCTTGAGGGCCCATCGTGGAGCGCCCGAGTTCGGGCTTGGCCAACCCTGGACTCTGGACCTGATCCTGGACTCCCCTGAAGGGGAGACGCTGAACCGAATGTACCAGTGATCGGACAGCGTCTCCATCCCCACGACGACTCGCCAGTTGTTGATGCGTCCGGCAATGGCCGGGGAGCAGAACGACAGGTCCACAATGGACCCGCCGTTGTGCCGGACGCATGTCTGGGCGCGGTCTCTATTAAGTAGGACAAGGTCCAAACCGAAGGCCCACTCCTCCTAATATATTTCTAAATGCATACATGTATATTATAGATAAATTATACCACAGAACAAATGATCGTGCTCATTACACAAACGTTTGTCCTGGGTGGGAATCGAAACCTCCGGCTTAACAGTCAGGGTCACTAACCACTAGACCAACAGGCCCGTCAAGACCAACAGGTCCGTCAAAATTATGTTCTTTACACGAATTCATCATCAGAACAAGTCGTTTGTCAACCCACTTCAGTACGCATATACCTTTCTTGTTCATTTTGCCAGTAATTTGACCTTTCTTTAGTTTTGTACTGGCAAAAGTTTTTGGTAAACCCCTTCTATTTGGTCCAAAAAACCAAACACTGGCATGCAATCGGCAATAGGAGTGTGCCTGAGTAATTCTCACGCCAAAATCAGTGCATCACAGACTTATATGTCAACTTCCAATGTAAAGGAAAAACGGAAGTCGCTTCTAACGACATCTAGTTTCCACCCAATATAACTATCCTGCACCGCGAAATTTCAAAGTTTCTGCGTTTTTATTACGGTCCTACTTAACACTTTCTTAATTTTGGGGTTTGGGCACTCTCGATTGCAAGAATACTCGAATCACCATGTGTTTCAAGATTCCTTACAAGTAAGAGTGCCCAGAGTATTAAATAAATTAATAGTTTGAAAAACATTAAAAACACGCCGTAACATCTGTTCACTTGATTTTATGTGTAGAAAGGGATTGGACTTGATTCTCTGTATGCGCTGCATTAACTTGAACAGACAAAGAAGATGGGTAGACATCGATGTGATCCAGTGTAAACTGGGTCCTTCTTGACCCTGTTGCTCGCTTAATTATTCTTACAAACTCATCTATATTGTTAAATGGAATGATACAAGCTTTGCCTGCAGTTTTCGCTTGTGCGCCTTTCGGTCCACATGAATGAGAGTCCGTAAAATAATATTTTCCGTCGTACATCATGACTCCTAGTGGTTTGCCTTCTGCTATTAACACACCTGCCTTATGAGCCTAACAATTCTTCGAGAGCTTGCTTGAGTGTCAGTCCAATGTTTGATTGATTGTCTCTATCATTTAAGCTTCCGAATAGTGCAGATTCTAGGTCATAGTTCAGGCAAAACGATTTACTAAACATGTCACACTTGTCTTTGATTATATCAAAGTTACGAACCAGCAAGTAACCATTATTTTGAATTGGATATGCGGCAGAATCAGATGCAGATAGTAAGCGAATCAAACTATACATTTTATCGCCCTCTATCATATTCGTATTCAGAATATTTGTCGTCCAACTTGTCGGAGAAATCATATTTGCGCGAATTATATTTGCTAGCACCATTGCACAACATTGCACACCTGCAAAACCAGACGTAAATATCGCAGAGTTTGCTTGATTCCACGAAGCGCGTACGATTCGTGATGACACATTTATAGACATGTATACAGGAATCTCCTGTCGCGACTATTCATTTATTATTGTACTCAGACCTTGAAACCTAATCGTGGTCAAAGTTCATTACAAGATCTTTCTAACAAGTCCGAACACGGCTATGATACGATATTTCATCATGGAATGCTAGTGCCTATCTTCCGGCTTCATCATCAGACCTTGAAACCTAATCATGGTCAACGTTCATTTCAAGACCTTTCTAACAAAGTCCAAACACGGCTATGATACGATCATCCTTCATGAAGTTCCAGTTCATATCTTCCGGCTCCATCATCAGATCAGCTCGACAGTACCATATTATTGTATTGTCATCAAAATCACATACAACTGCCAATTTTCATAACGCTACGATCTTTAGAAGATGGTTAAATTAGTTTTCTTAGATTTGATTACATAGTTACATACATACATACAGGTCGACCTAATAAAAGCGTGTTAAAAACAACAAAAATAGGATTTATTAGAATTATTTCTTTTTCCATCAGAGGTGACATCAACACACTAATTGAGATTCTCTATTTGACAATAGCTGATAGTTACATTCTTTACTTCTGAATTCTTTTCAGAAGTAAAGAATGTAACATCCGGCTCGAAGGACCAAAAGATGAAGAGGCCCTATCGATACTTTTATAGAAATAAAAGAGTGGACTGTATAATAAGGTTATTATAATGTCGCAACGTATTACAAATTTATAATATTTAGAAGGCCCTTCACCCGAATTTACATTTATCGAAAGTGATTGAATAAGTAATTAAACAATATAATAAAACTAATCTAATAACGTAACTGAAGAATTTAATTAATTTTCAATTATTACAAAAAAAAACTTGGTTATAAAATGTCCACCCGACTGTACTATGCGCAAGTTCGTACCGATGCGACGGCTACATTTAGAGCGGCCATAAAGATTGGCGAGTGCTTTACCTACCTACCTACAACCTACCTACCTACCTAGTAACTACCTGCCTACTATATATGTTCAACTGTAAGCACTTACCTCAGAAATAATGTCACTGCTCCTAGCTAGTTTAGGTAAATTATTATATCTTAAAAAACCTAAAGGTTTAAATGCATACCAGGGGCTGACATATACATCATCGGCACCTGACCCTGACTTAGTGTTCATTTTATTTTTTAGGGCTTTCACATAAATGAAACACGGGAAGGAGCAGAATAATTTTGTAAAATTTCCCAAAATCGTCGCTTGTATAAGCGTAGGGTGAACCGCACGTAGTGGTGGTACAGAAAACCATATACTGTAGCCAATCAGGCCGGAGCTGAGGGGGGGGCGCGACACGTAAATACAGCGCGACGCGGCTCTCGCCAGTCAGTATGCGATGGTCTTCGGCGCAGGGATGTTTTCGCTCCTCGATGGTGCCGCCAGCGCAGGCCCAAGCCGCTGGAGGTGGCGCCTTCATAGTAGTGCGCGCGAGCCGCGCGCCCCGGTAACCGCTCAGTGCGCTGCGCGCCTTGACGGGCGGCGTGCGGACGTGTGATGCGCTCGTATGAGTTATTTTGTGGGTCACTACAATTTATTAAACTGGTTCTTGAGGTTCGTTATCTTTTTATCAACATCATTAACAGTTATGTCCATATGGGAAACAATCTTTATAAACTTCATTTTTCACATTCCACAGGGATTCTTGTAAATGTAGCAGCTCAATGAGTTCTAAAGTTTGTTTCTTTGACCACTCCATTTATCTTCTTCTTTGGTTTTCACTAAGGAAAAAAACGCGGTCCGTCCGGTATGTTGAAAACTTTATCCAACAAGCATGGATAAAGTACTTGTTTGTAATTAGTATTATACACAAATTGCAATAAAATAAACAATACTTGTCTAAACTACGACTGTATTTTGTAGGTGAGAACGCTATCTATTTATCAGACTAGTTTTAACATGTCACAGACTTCAGTGTAAACGCAAATGTAGTTTTATTCTTGTAATAATACTTGTTGGCTACACAGTGTGAACGAAAGAATGTTTGAGACAGTCTCAATACATGTTTAAAACAAATAAGTTTTGTATCAAACTAGTATTTTACTTGTTTCTTGGTGAAAACGAGGGGTAAAACGTTCATAGAAGTTCATACATTTCGGCTGTCAAATTTTCTATTTAAATTAGTTTAAAAACCAGCCTACAGCGCTGTCAGCGGCACGGTGTAAATTTCAAGCAACGCCCTTCTCGGGATACATTTATGTTGTTTTTTGAACTTGAGATATTTTTTCATAGGTATAATTATATTTTACTTACATCACAAGCATTTGCCAGGTCATTGAAACACTCTTGGACGGCAATGTTTTCAATTGAAGTCCCTCCGCGTCAAAATCAAAAAGTTTTTATTTCTTATAAACCTCAAGAACGAGCTCAAGAAACGTTATATACTACTCTAATGATTCTAGGTGCTCGGTTCCAAAGTGTCCTTCCCATAGAGAAGAACCGGCAAGAAACTCCATAGGTTACTCTTGTAAAAAATTATATTGTTACAATATTAGACACTGACATGCGTCAAAAGCGCAAGGTAGCCTGCGGTCATGGAAGACATGCTAAGCATTCAATGGCTTATTTTGAAAATCTACACTGTTGACGCATTTACAAAAACAAAGCATAGTTAACACAATATAATATTAAAAAGGAAATAAATATAATAGTATTAACAAAATTACAACTATAAATTTTACATACAATACTATATGTAGTCGCAAAAAAAAACAAAAGAAAAAAATAGTAACCCTAACAGGAATGTCAAGGCATGTCAAGTGCCTTCTAGAAATACAGGCGGCAAAAGAATCGCAATTGTACAATACAAATAAAAGCAAGTTTCGCGAACCGCCAGGGAGGCCACATGTGCAGATGTTAAACAACCCACGCCTTTTTGTCTTCCACGTCGTTTTAAGACATCAGGTTGTTCCTCTTCTGTGTCGCTCATGCTTGACATTTGAGTGACTTCTATCTTAGCACTTTCCAACTAATTCCACTTCTTTTGACGACACATTGAATGGATGACCTAGATGCTTCGAGACATGAAAAAGGATTCTTTAATAAATCCTGTACTTTTCTTCTTGGCCAATACAGGATACCATTTTGTGCCCATTTTTCAGGCACCGCTGATAATACTAACTTTCCTCTTTCTAAAGTTTGAACAATTTTTGAAGGTCATAATATCTAAAACAAAACATTGCTATGGTTAAATATTGCTATATTAACCTATCAAAAAAAATCAAATGACATTAACATTAAATACAAATCATAAACAATATTACGTACTCCTAAATCTTTCCAAGCACTTGGTAATTTATTGTAAATTATTGGGGCCATGCAATAAATACTGTTGCGCTTTAAAGTGGTTTGACATGTCATTTGGCATAATTTGCTATTGTCACGCCTGCTCCTTGGACGAACATCAGCTAGGCGCTCGAAACGAGACGGATTTTGCTAAACAAACATAGCTACTTCGAAGATATAAATACAAGGAAGTGTCAAGATCTTGTACTGCTTAAAGTAGGGCACGCAACTGTCTGTAGTTTTAAGTTTAAACATTGATCGGAGACATCTTTTTTGAGCCTTAAATGCTGTGTCTCGATCGGTTGAGTTCCCCCAGAAAATGACGCCGTATCGTAAATGAGACTCAACTATTCCATAGTAAGCTGTAAGAAGCGACTTGTTATCTACTATGGAGGATAATCTATATAAAACAAATGCGGATGAACTTAGTTTCTTAGATAAACTGTCTATATGTGCTTTCCAATTCAAACTGTAATCTATTTGTAGTCCTAGAAATGTTGTATCTCCTGCTTCCTCAATATTATTGTTTTTGTAATGTACGTGAAGATTAGTCGCTCTGGGAGTACGCTGCCTAAAGTGCATTATCTTTGTCTTATCTAAATTTATGTTTAAATTATTCTTGTCCAACCATTTAATCATTGAGTCAAGAGAATTGTTAATGTCATTTTCATATGTACTTGCGTTTTTACAAGGGATCGTTACTGTGCTATCATCTGCAAACATAGTTATAGGTTGTTCAAGGGAAAGGGGCATGTCATTCACATATAAAATAAACAAAAATGGGCCCATAACGGTTCCCTGTGGTACCTACACCGTATGAGATTTTACGTTCTCGTGATCTTGTTATCTCTTCATGTTTATCAACTACATTGATGCGGCTAACTTCGGTTATTTGTGTTCTGTTTTCTAAATATGATTTAATAAGTTCGAGCACGTTACCTCTAATACCATAGACTTCTAATTTATTAAGTAATGTATTATAATGGACATAATCGAACGCCTGAGTCATGTCGCAAAATAAAGCACATATAGGGGTTCGTTTATCCATGTTTCTAATAATTGTATATATCGGCGCAATTACTTAGTAGTCGTCTAATTAATAATTAAGAATGCCTAAAATTATGTAATCATTATTGTTTTTAACATTTAGTTGATTTAGTGAAATAAAATAAGAAATTACTTTGTAAACTAAACAACACGTGCGTCGCCACGTGCGTAGTGCATTGAGTCACGTGTTGTCTACTATAAATAGAGGCGACGGAACGAGTTATGGGTCATTCTTATTGGAGCTGTCGTAGCGATAGGACCTCCTCAGTAAGTCGAAGAATAAATTGAAGAAAGCATTTACTGTGTTTATTTTAATTACCCAACATGAGCAGCAACCCTGACCAGGATATTGGTGATGTCAGCAATGCTGACGTCACGTTTTTAAAAACAACCACGAGGACCCTCCCTCGTCATCGAGGATCCTCCCTCGTCATATATAAAAAGTCAAAAATTGCCATAATTAATGGTTCGGTGCTGTCTGAATCCTTTTTGTTCTTCACAGATTATGTTATATTTTTCCACGTAATTATGCAATTCTCTATATATGTATTTCTCAAATATCTTTGATATAACCGGTATGAGAGAGATTGGTCCTCTATTATCTGGACTCCATCAATTCCTTATCTTCTTTCTTAAATAAAGGTTTAATTATAGATGTTTTCAAACCATCCGGATATATACCCGCAAGAATGATAAGGTTGAGTATGTGACTGAGATGGTCACATATCTCGGCTGCAACTGACTTCAGTACCTTTGTGGCGATTTCATCAATACCTAAACTGCTAGTGTTTATTAGTGACATTATTATTTTATATAAATTTTGTGGTGTACTAGGAGCCATAAACATTGAATTTTGTTTCATGGATGACATGTTGACTTTTGGTTTAAATTCAGCGTATATTTTTGGGCGTATTTTGTCAACGAAAAAGTCATTGACAGACATTTGGTCTTTTAATTTGGACAATCCTTAATAATAAACAAACTTTTGATAGCATCTTAATTAAATAACAAAAAAACAGAACTTACTATGTAAAATCATTATAGATAATCAGACAATAATTGGTCATATAAACTGAAACATATAAACAGAACTTCAAAACCTAAATAAAAGGACATTGCTCGTCGTCCATACATAGTTGGCCTAAGATCCAACAGGGAGGCGTATTTACTTTTTGGGTTTTAGATAATGTATATATTCGATTGAACATAAATTAGAACAACGGACACTTTTGAGAATTTGGAAAAAATCAAAACACTTTCGGATTTTGAGGATATAATTACGTCAATAAAACTTTCGGTATAGCAATAACTTAGCATTTATTACCTACTGAATGTAAGTACATACTTACATTGGATTATAAATAATTGTAGGTAACGTTTTGTTGCCACACTGCTAGGTCTGTCATAATACTCTGAACTACTCCTTCGAAAACAGCTCTGCTGCTATAATTCTCGTCATATCCCGCTGATGCTAAGTTTTAAAGGCTTGCATCCTTGTTTTCCACCCTACTCGTTATCCAAGTGAGAGCAATATAGGGTACTTAACTACCTTAGTTTTCTTTGAATTATCGGTCAAAAAATCTGTCGTTGCAACGGACCAAACTCCAGGAGTCGGCTTGACACAGATCGAACCTAGGACGATAAGCAGCTGCGCTTACGGCTATTAGTAATTAGTACCAGCAACCAAGAGAAAGTAAACAGCCTTCTCTAGGATTCAGAAATAAATAATAGACATCTATTACAGATGGGTATTTCATAAATTAAAACAATAATGTTTTGCTTTACAAAATGTTTATTAATACAGGTAACATCATCTGATCTCATCAGTGCATCGTCTATATTGTCTACTAATATATCGTTTAAAAACTGTGCAAGGGGGTCGACGATAGGGTTTTGATATCTTGCCCAGCTCAAGTACCATATTATTGTCATTACATGGGCGCAACAACCAATAGTTCTTCGCCCAACAATACAGCAACAGTACTGTTTAATGGCGACTCTGCCAATTTCGGTAGTGTCTACTAAAATATATACAAAATATATTTTTTGGCTAATATGGCGACTACGTATTTTGCCTCGAAGAAGCCATATTTTTTCTGCATCTATTACTTGCAATTCGCGTAGTAACTCCATGTCGACCTCCCTGCATACTTCAATAATATATATGAACCATCTTGTCTCACATGTTCACCATAATATGAGCGAGCCTGTTTTATTTGATATACTCCTAGTGGAATCAAAACTAAATCATTATATTCCATTCGTGGAAAGTCTTGAACATTGTCTCTTTCTACAGTTATACTTTGAAACTGTGCCCGTCTCCTATTTAAATTATTAGCATCCACAAAATCTGCCAAAGAGTTATGAGTGAACATTTTTTCTTGGATTATCAAAATTATTTCCCTTGCATCATCTCTGTCAACCAAAACAGGGTGAAATCTATTTATTAAGGCTGCTGCGACTTTGAAATCAATCATTAAATGTTTTGAGGCCCTATTAAAATATTCCTGTCGAAGCAACTTAAAATCCCGCTTGAAGCGCCCATTCACTACCTCCACGACCCAACGGCATAATGTCACTTTGCGAGATTCATTTGCATTTTCTGTTGTTAATTGATATTCACCTTGCTGAACAGACAGAGGGTAATGAACAGAGTAATTTAGATTTTCCAATAGGGAAATACTGTCCCGAAAGCCTCTTTCCAAAATAAATACATCACCATCTCTAAAATATTCTCTTAAAGGATAAGATGCATCGCTGAATTGTTGTTAGATAAAATCGGAAAAGTAAGAAAATGCAAACAAATTCAGTACGCAACCAACGCAAACGCAGATCGAGCACAGAATACGCGCGCCACCGCCAAATGACATTACTACCAAATGTCAAATGTTGTCATCTGTCAATTCATCAACTGTCAGTGTCAAGCCATAATAAGGTTCCACGACATCAAAGCGGACTGTTTGTAACTAAAAATTATCCTATATCAAGTGTTGAGAATACTGACACTTGTCTGTGTCAAACTCTTATTAAGAGTGCTGTTACAAAGACTTGGCTGTATGAGCTATAATACCTTTGCCTATTAAAAACCTCAAATTGAACCAAAAAATAATAACACCGAGGATTATTGCGGAAGTGAATACTTTTTAAAATGGTTTCCAAATTAAGAAGTGTCCGTTCTATTGAAATATTTGTAATGTATATTATTAAAAGAACTAGTAATTATAGTAAATGTTTCATGCGTGTTGATTCATAGGCCATTTTTTACATTGTCCTTTAAATAATAAATAAAATAATCGTTTCTTAATAATTGACTAGATGGAAAAAAAAATAATTTGGACAAGTTACTTATAATCTAAGCTTGTCTAAACAGTGACCAACTGTTATTTTCCCACTGAGAAGTTGGTCAGTTACATGTCGGTACCACTTATCAGTTACAATTTCTTATGTTAACCGTCGTTTCGAGTTGGACATTTCGACACTGTTGATTTTCACAATTTGCATTTTTGCGTCTTCTTTTAAAGCTTTTAAAAGCTGGTATAAATTTGGATTTTTCGGTAAACAGCTGTTGAGCTTTTTATTTTTATTTATGTCGTTGATGGTAGGCACACCAAGTGTCCACGAAACTTTCATCTTCCAGCCATTGTGTTACTATGTAATCGTTGAAAGTTAGTATTTCTTCAGACTACGGACTGTATTCCATTATATAGCACCATCCGTCTGAGGTATATTGTCTAGGTAGCAATGGTAATAAGGCTGTAGTCGCTACAAGTTTGCGAAATCTTTTATTTTTAGTTAAATTATTAGCTTTCTTCCATACGTTATGAGTAAAATGAAACACTTATCAACGTCGAAATATATCACCATGATGCCCCTGTAAATAAAAAAGAAGTATTCCTATGACTAACTATACACAAAGGTTTTTTCTATTTTCCAACAGAAGTCTAATTGGAGCCGTCATGGTGGACGCCATAAATCGTATAAAAAACATGTGTAATATGATCAATAGTTATATACCATGTCTAAATGCAGTCGCCCAATGTCCATTGGCAATATGGCGGAAAGTATAGATGATAATTAATGTTATTTATTTTTATAAATAATATTGTCACAACAATATGACGAAAGCCCGTTAAAATATTGACAAAGACAACCATACATATCATCGAAAATTTAAATTCCCAAGCTCTTTATCTTTCACCACAATTAGATTTCTTTACATTAAATTATTAAACAATAATATGTATTAAAATATTTGACTTACCTTTTTATAAGTTTTATCACAACGCAATAAATTGTCACACAAATTGCCTAGCTTGCACCACTGACCGACCATCAAGCATAATAAAATGTATACATCTATACGATGATTTAGTTTTGTAAGAGTATTACTAGAAACTATTACAAACCTTTCAAGTTAAACTTACAACGTCTATGTGATTTCTACTCAACGTAATTGTCGTGGACGCGACTGCAAAACGACCCTTACACGAGTTAAATGTTATATAATTTGCGCCCAAACCCGCGTTATATTTACGTATAAAAAACTATAATATAACCATTTTCATATGGCAAGTTAAATAAAAAACGTTATTGTACCAATTATATGACATTATGGGATGACTACTTGGGATGTTCATTCCTTTTTTCTTCTGTATTGCTTTCATTAGAATTAAATTTCCATACATTTTATTTTTCTATAGTTTTTTGTTTTTTTATTTGTATTTTCAATACTCATTTTCCGCTTCTCGTTTATAGTGTTTTCTTCGATTTCGCCTTGAATAAATTGGGGATCTCGTATTTTTTGTTTTCGTGGGAATCTGGGATCAACCAGTTCAGGAAGCAGACATTCTCTGTAAAATTTGCACATTTTTTCCTCCATTTCGTTTGCCCAGAAGTTCTCATCTTTGAGAATCCATTCTGTCCATAGAGGTCGATCTTCTCCAGTCCAAATTCCAAACAAACATTTCAATCTTTTGGTTATATGCAGTTGGCCCTGTATTTGGAAATACCAAGCGTGCGTTTTGTTTATACCCAACTCTCCATTATTAATTTTATATAATGTGATCTTTTTATTCTCTACAGCTTCTCGGACACTTTTATTAAAGGGCATTTTATTTCCACTATAGTATTGGCTCCAATCAAGCCATCCGGTGTGGCTCCAAGATAATGGATTCGTCGATAAAAATTCCACATGGTTCAATTTGGACATTTAGTTGTCTTCACAGAGTACATTGTTATTTACTGGTATAGAGTCTTCAGTCGCAGTCTCCTACTAGCGACATCTATTACGCACTGTTCGAACTACAACTCATTACCTACTTACCTACCTAGGGAGCGTTCTCGCCGGGCTTTGCTACCAGTTTTATTCAATTTCTAGGGTTTAATCTAATTAAAACACCCAAATGAGATAAAAATCATTTATTTCCTCTTCTTTTATTGTAATAATTAAAAGCTTCTACTTGAATGGAGTCTTCAGAATCAGTGTTTGCTGATACCGCTTAATAATTTATTTGTGGCCTTACACCAACTGAATGTAAGAAATCTGCACGTAAAATCAAAAAAGAACTCTATCAAATCTCTCTTATGATTTGGACAATCAATAAATTTAGTGTCTGCTATTACATGTAACAAAGTTTTAATGTAATTGTTTGTGTTTACAATTTGACTTTTATTTTTTAAAATGTAATGAATCACATCCTGTAAACATGAAAAAAATATTTTCATATTCGCACTAGGGTACGACAAAAATTTTCTATTTTTTTTATATTCTCGACAACTTATATACATGTTTTCTTTTTCACTTTTTTCAAATTACGTTTACAAAAAAACAAAATATTATAAAACACAACTATCGCCTAGGCAATACTATTTTGAGCAATGTTACATGCCTGCGTGATTTGGGTGTTTTATTAGATTCTAAACTCCATCTAGATGCACATATAGATAATATAGTAAATAAAGCTTACCAAATGTTTGGGTTTGTGATGCGATCATCTAGAGAATTTCGACGCCCCTCCACTTACTTAAATTTATACAAGTCCATAATCCGCCCTCAGCTAGAGTACGCTGTACCTATTTGGAACCCCTTCTACAAAAAGTACTCTGAAATCATTGAGCTAGTTCAAAGAAAATATCTTCGCGCTATGCACTATAGATGCTATCGTAAAAAAATATCATACCAATCTCTACTTAAAAAATTCGACCTTTTGACTATACGCTCTAGACGCACTCTTCTTGAGATGATGACGCTTTTTAACATATGTCGTAACAAGTTTGACTGTACTACTTTGGTAAATAGTTTGTGCTACCTGGTCCCTCGAACAGCGCACGGGCGTGAGTCCCGCTCCAAGCGCTTATTCGCTGCTCCATTTTGTCGCTCTAATTCAGGAGCTCGTTCGCCGCTGCATCGCTTAGTTGATACTTATAATGATCAATTTTCTTCAGTAGATATAATGTTCCTCAGCAAGTTGTCATTTAAAAAGGAAATCTACAACATCTTAAAGGACCAACAGTAGTCAGTGAGGATGTGCTTGTTGGCTTTGTGAGTCGCCTAACACTTACAGGGTGCATAATTAAATAATAAAATAAAATAATTATCTTCTCTTCTAAATTTCACTAAATAATTTCATTTCATTAAAACTATAATTTACATAGTTGGGCGACCTATGACACTAACAGTACATTTTATTAATGTTGCAGTGCCTGCCACGGATTTCTAGCATTAGTGTCTGTTTTTTCTTTTTCAATGTTAATACCACCTATAATATTATGTAATTATAATTTACAGTAAGTTAAGTTAAATTGATATTGTCTTCTGTTAACAGCTAGCTATTTTGTAAAATAATTTGTGGATAACGTTGTTAGTAGTGTATATGCTACTCCTAATAACTAAGTATTAAGATTATATTGTTATACATTACTGTTTGTTATTCCTAATAAAATAAAATAAAATAAAATAGCTTACCAGCTAAATAACCCATGGTTTTGCCAACTGTTTGGCTAAACAATTGGGATGAAAATTTTACTTTCATTTTTGGTATCTTATCTTTATTGCAGTGATTCTCGGATATTTTTTTTATAAGTTTCAGTCCTTTGTAGGTTGGGTTGTTTCTATATAATAATTGTATGTGTTCCCACTTCGCAACTTTTTTTCTTGGCCATCCATGGAGTATTTCAATTTTTATGTGATAAGATTATTTCGTATCCCTTTCAATAAATGAGGGAGATCATATAATGGAATCACGGACTTCCCTTCAACCTCAAATATTGAGTGTTTTAAAATTTCATTTTTTCTTAAGTAGTTTTGTCGAGTGTCTTCAATTAAATAATTAATTGCGCTTACATTTGATGTTCCCTGGTCACAAACAGTAGCCATTACAGTAAATCCTATTCTGTTCAATTCTCCGATTATTTTTTTAATCAGTTGTGCCAAAACAAGTTTTGGTGTACTCCCAGCAGAAAATGAGTAATAAATCGGCTGTTTGTAGTTTTTAACAATGCCTCTGATCATGAATACCAATACATGATCCGCTATTTTTCTTATTGATTCTCCTTCATAATTTACAAATCCCGTTATTCGGTCTTTTCTTCTGTTGTAGTCAAAATGCGGAGTGACAGCCATCTCATCAAATATTAATGTACACAATTTTTCATGTTCTTTCATTCGTTTTAACTTTTCATGCAACTGGTTAAAAATGTTCTTATTAAACCCTGACTTTAAACCAGCTTTTGAAAGAAGCCTACTCAATGTTACTGAAGATGGTAAGATGAAAATTTTGCTGAGCCATCTATAAGCTTCCTCCTCGCTGAGGTCCTCGCTTGTACATAGACAGTGCCATTATCTTTTCTTCTTTGGTAAATCTCCTTCCCATTTTAGGTTTATTTACCTCTCTAAACTGCATTACTGTAAAAATGAAAAAAATTCTTTCCATTCTTTTAGTCTTGGATTATCTTCTTCCAGGGGTGTTAGAAGACGTGTCTTATCCATTGGAAAAAAAGGTATTCCAAACCTACAAGGGCGACTTGGCTTGGGATGACATGAATGTGTGTGTTTGTGAGTTTGTAGCTTAACTAAGTCTTCATCTAATTCTTCACTATTGCAGGATATGATTTGGTCAACAAACATTATAACCCTTTCAGTTGATGATTGATCTCCAGGAATGAAGATAGGCGCATCTTCTATCCACAACATCATATGGGCATGAGGAGAACCTCTGTTTTGGAATTCTATTCGATGGTATTGATGGTTTATTTTACGGTCACCAAAAGGCCCAACGGGAGACAGCCATGTTCTTTTTAATTCTTTATAACGTGTTTCGAAAAAAGTAGCACATATAAATGGGTCGGACTGAATGAGTCGCACTTTTTCTGCGTATGGAATATTTTGTGATTCCTCAACAGAGACTTCCTCTTTGTCAACTGTGCTTTTAAGCTGTTTTATTAAATGAGGCCATTGTGTTTCAGCTGCTGATATCGTCATAAACAATGTGGGGACACCGAACTGCCGAATCATTGCTAACAATTTTTTCTTTTCTTCTTCCCAGTGTGCTGGGGAATTTCTCACACTACTAAGAATTCTATATCCATCATCATGCTGAATGAGGTTCTGTACAATGTATCAAGCTATCAAACAAGTTAATGAAATTAG
Source organism: Plusia festucae (assembly GCA_950381575.1). Lineage (NCBI taxonomy): Eukaryota > Metazoa > Arthropoda > Insecta > Lepidoptera > Noctuidae > Plusia > Plusia festucae. Next base: position 5,029,215 of record OX494457.1, read on the forward strand.
GAAAATCACAATAATTGCCTGAAAACTGAGGTAAATTTATTTTAGGTAGTCTTACATTATTTTCAAAACTATCGCAAGACTTAAAGCTAGATTTTGAACTACCGGCCATTGTTGAAACAAATGACTGATACCTACATTTTACTTCTAGAAATTCCTGCTCAAATTTACCATATTTTTGTTTATATGTATCCAACTGATCGGGATTTGAAATAAACTGAGCTAATATAGCAAGATAACAATCTTCAACATTTTGTTTTATTTCGTCTAAGTCGGCACATTTTACCTTGAATCTTTCGATTTCGTATGAATCTTTTAGGTTACTTGTTGACAACGAGCTATAAATGCTTTGTATCTTTTCGACATAAAATTCAAACTTTAACACCAGCATCTGACTATTTTTAGCCATTTTAAAATTATATCAAATAGAATATCAAAGTTATTATGTAAATATAATTTGCGAAAAAGTTATGGCGGCCGTTGGCGTACGTGACCAAACTATCTCGGCTCGAAGGATCAAAATTTGTTCGGGAAAACTACAAATCACTTACCGAAATAGGGCGAAGGATAGTCTTGGAGACTTGGAGACAGTCAGGTGATGCACCAATACACCTTTCACATGATATTTTTATATTTTCGTGCACTGACGCGAGTTACGTGTTGCTAGCAAAGTTTTTCAAAAATGGTGTGGGGGAAAGAGGAAAAGTTCATTTTTACAGGGTCGCAATTTTAAAGTCTGACTTATTATGTTAAATCGTGTTATCTTAAATACTCATGTATCTCACATGACTTAGGGATAGTGTAATGCTATCTATCGAATTATGATAAGAAATACGCTTAAGTTATTGTATTTTTTGTAATATTAGACTTATCAATTTGTTCACCAATGAGTTATCATTGTATTGACCACTTTAGTAGGAATAAAATAGGTAATCATATTTACGGAAAAGGTTTTATTTTTTATTATTTGTCTGTATGCTAAAGAAAACAATTTTTTTAGGTATTTAAAATTATAATCACATTCAAAATAAACATTGCTTTAAGAAGAAAAAACGTTTAATTATAGAGAACCTATATTTTGAAAAAAGGAAAAAAAAGACACAAGAAAGGCAAAAAAAAGCTCCACTTTGGTCCACCACTACGTCTAATATGCAAATTAGCAAAATAATAATAAATTAGCCATTAGCAAAGTTCTTTATCTTCTAGATCTGGATCGTCCACATCTATATCTGGATCAGTAGGGTTACAATCAATTGTTTTTAACTGTTTATAGAAATTATGGAAAACTTCATCGATTAATTCTAGAAGACCCATTAAATCTTTCTTCTTATCGGCACTGATTGGTAATGGGTCTTTAGAAATTTGGTTCAATCTAAAAGTTTTACTAGTACACAATCTTCCTTTTTTCTTAAAATTTACAGTGTTAAAAACGGATTCTCGATCAAGATTATCTTTAAAATGAATTATGCCGAAACTTGTTTTATTGTATTGCAACCATTTAATTGGTTGCCATAAAAACTTTTGTCCCGAAGCATCATTCTTCTTTATAGAAAACGGTCCTTTCTTGGATTTTAACTCTGAGAAATCCAAGAAGTCTTAATGTCATTACTACTACTTCAAAGGGATTTTTAAGTTTGCATGTTCTGACTAGTTGTACCCAATCATTTAAGTGATTAATCTTCATTTTTGTTCTTTTCTTTGTTTTTTCTATTATTGCGTGATCAGAGTCGCACTCCATATGGGTATGTCCACTTATAAGAAATTTGTGATGAATTATTTGCAGCGTCGGGTGATTTTTTAGTAGGTACATAAACATCATGGCAACAATATTATTTTGGCCGCCACAAGTATCTGAGTAGATAATTATCTCCTTCACATTTGGTAGCAATCTATTGCAAAAGTGCCACAAACATGATCCAATTTAATTGGCTCCTCGAGCTCCTATAGTCTCATCCCACATATAGCATGTAGCCTCATTGCTTCCTAGGTCATGGATAGTTAAATTAAATGACCAAAGCTGTCGTTTATAAAAGGATACCGAAGTTGTTAAATAAGGCGTTGGCAAGCATTGTTGAAGATCAAAAGTAAATGGAAAATGTTCAATTATGTTTGAACTTATGATATAATACCTATATTGATAACTGCTTACTGGCGGTCATAGGTTTAATTTAGACACAAAAAATAAATTCATTGACTTCAAAATAACTTTGCCATTATTAGCCGAAGCCACTGCATCTTCAAAATCTGTAAAGTCGTAAATTTTGTTTTTTTTTTCATTGCAAGTCGACTTGGTGATGAAATTGGTCGCAACTCATAAAGGTATGTCCTGGTTCAAAATAGTACAAAATTATATGTTCTGTGGCAATCACATCACTATTGACAAGGTCAGCTAACATTGAGAAGCACAGCCAGTTCTTGTTTTGGACTGTGCAATTATCAATCCCAATATGTATTTTCTTTACATCCCGAAAACGCAAAAAAAAGTTTAAGTATGCACCCATTATATCTTCTTGTTTTCTTCCGGCGATGCCATCATGCCAAATAGCCGTAAGTGGCTTAGAGTTCTTTGTGATTTTTCCAATAGGAGCGAAGGTTTGATTGAATGCTGTTAGTCTCGGACAAAATATAACTGCCTTGAAAGTTTCGAGCCTAGGCAGCATTATTACCTTTTCTAAGCCACTACTGTAATAAATCTGGTTTTCATTCTGTTCTATAGGTTTATGGGACTCATATAATTGTCTGGCTTTAGTGTATTTTTCGTAGTGAACAGTCCACTTCTCGCAAGCCTTGCAATTGGCTATTATTTCTTTGCGAGCATCATGATTAGTATCGCGCGTGTGCAATGCATATGACTCACATAGTTCACATTCTTCATTACCAAGACGAGCAAATGATACATTCATGCTTTTCAAGTGTGTTCTATACATTTCGTATCCAATTTTTATGTCGGGGTGCTTTGTACAAAGTCCTTATACATGAAATTAACGTTAATTTCACTTGGTAAGTAACGACGATTTGAGGCATGCTCACGACGATAATGCGGTGCAGATGTGTTAAAAGATTTTAAGTACAAAGTAAACAAAGAGTTCTAACTATTGCATAAAAGAATAACAGAATTAAAAGCGGTTAATGCAAAGTACAAAAAACAAATAGATAGAATGGAAAAGAAAACATTTGAACCTCAACCAAGCACAAGCAAGACAGAAAGTAGAACAGAGATTATTACACAAAATATTAAAGAAGGAATTAGAAAAGGCATAGAGGAAAGTGTAAAGCTATTCTATGAAGATGATGAAAACAGCCAGTTATGTCCAGGAAAAAAAGATTGCATCACCCAAAATAAAACAAAAAAGCAAAAGCTCTTTGCTTAATTTGCACAAGAAGTACCTTGCCTTGCATCCTTGTTTAACAATTAGTTACTCAGCTTTCTGCAAGCTCAGACCCTTTTGGGTTGTAATTCCGAATGTGAATGCAAGAGAAACTTGTCTCTGTAAGACTCACGAGAACGTGGATTTGGTGTTTGCAGCTCTGAAGAGAAATAAGATAATTGAGCAGAAATCACCACAAGAGGTTTTAAAATACATCTGCTGCGATAGTTCCGCCAATCAGTGTCTGAAAAGGATGTGTGAAAAATGTAAAGATAAACATTTATTTTACAATGAGTTCGATGATTCTCAGGAAACCCATTATACGAAATGGAATTCAGAAAAAAAAATTACCCCAAAGATGGTATAATCAAAACATTCCAGATAGTTACAAAGCAAAAAATAATCGCTTCTCCAAAAGCCTTAATAAACGAATTTGAGAAGCAACTGATCCCTTACATGAAACACGTTTCTAATATAATATCACAGCACAGATATATTAAAAAAATAAAATCCAATCTAAAAGAAGACGAATGTAAGAAGGGTGGGCGAATTAGCCCCCTTGGACCGGTTACATGCCTGCAGTCGTTGTCGCTGATGGAGTCGCTCGAATGTATGGAGGTGGCTAGTGGGTCGCATGGCGTTTCCCTTCGGTAAGTCGCGTGACTTATTGAGGGGGAATGTCTTTTATTCCATACATTTAATATCATTTGAGCGATTTCTGTCGTTGTTGGCGCTTATGGGTGTGTGCCTTGTCTAGGGGGCAGGGTGCTGTCAATATTATGTATGACGTTCAAAAAGTGCTACTTAGTAGCTTAGTTTGAATAAATGATTTTGATTAATAATAATAATAATAAAAACGTTTATTTATCTCCACAAATTACAATATGTCTTACAAATCATGTCGACAAGTAATTGACAAAAGATTGCAATTTGTGGGAGATCTTGAGTCTAAACTAAGCCTAGGCCTGTACTATAGAACTCCAGGCCCCCCTTAATTTTAAATAGTACAGATTGTCAACTATTGCAAAAACGTATAGTACTGTGAATGTGTATAAGGAAATGTGGTTAACATGTTCATTCGTGTGTGTGTGCATATTAGGTACGTGTATTAAGGGTGTGTGTGGTGTGCGTGTGCAGTGTGGGTGTGTGTGTATGTGTGTGTAGTGTGGAAGTGTTGGGGTGTGTGTGTGCGGTGTTTGGGCTTGTGTGGTGGAAATGTTGAGGTGTGTGCGTGTATATATATAGATGTATAATCTCCTTAAATATATAATCTCAAACAATTTTGAAGAAAAATGATATACATTTAAAAGTGCCACAATAAAATATTATATTTTGGTACCTAGTATATTTTACATCTTTACGTCAAGGATCGTTTCTGTTTCAGAATAAGTAAGATTTTGCAACCATTCCTGAACTTTACTTTTACATTCGGTTTTACTGCAGTTGGAAAAGAAAAGTATTTTATTTAATTTATTGAAAAGCAAAACACCACGATAAGGATAAAATCGTTGTGCAAACGATGTGTTAACAGCAGTCGGTTCATATATTGCATAATTTCTTCTAGTGTGGGCTATGTTTTCTCTTCTGTCCTTCGGTGGACTACTATATTTAAAAAGAGTTATTTGCATTATGTAGAGCTGGCGTACAGTGAGGACTTGCGCTTCTTCGTAAAGTTTTGTGGTTGGAAATAGGCGAGGTTTAGATAGACTTACTTTTAGAATCATCCTTTGAGCTCTTTCGAGAGTTATCATGTTTGTTTTGTTTGCTCCTCCCCAAGTAGTGATGCAGTAACATATGATAGATTGCACCAAAGCCTCATATACTATTTTAATAGTCTGTCTCTCTGCTACCTCACGAAGCGCTTTAAATACATACGTTAGCTTACGAATTCTTTTAGATAGACTTTGGATATGTGTTTCAAAAGTCAAATTACTATCAATTTCGATGCCAAGGTATTTTATACATTTAGTTGGCATAATGCTAGAACAGATACAGTTAAAAGTAGGAGGGAAATTACAATTGTGCGCGTAAATATTATTTGTGAGATTGATGATCTCTTTCCGATTTTGAATAGAGAAGACAATGTATTGGGTCTTATCTTTATTAAGAGTTAGAAAATTAGAGGCTAACCAGTGACAGACTGTGTTAAAACCTTCCTGTGCACATTTAAAAAGCATATTCCATGAATCTGCATAAAAGGTTAAGGTTGTATCATCTGCATATGCTGAAATACGACAGTTGTTAATTGAAAGTGAGCAAAGTTCATTTATATAGCAGAGAAAGAGTGTAGGGCCAAGTATACTGCCTTGTGGGACTCCGAAATCAGTTGGAAGCTCATCACTAAAGTGCTCTCCGATTTTCACACATTGTCTTCTATTTTGTAAATAGTCTGAAAACAAATCCAATGCTACAAAATACAAAATACAAAAAATACAAATACAAAAATCTTTATTTCTTTAACAAAATTTTTCTTCTTATAACTAGTTGCTGGAGTCTCCTTTTAAGCATGTAAATATGCCTGTGTCAGGAGGCTCCGCTCTTCCTTAATGTATTAACAGCATAGCAAAAGACATGTAAACATAAGTTTTGTATTTTAAGTACTTAATGGGTAAGTAAATTTAGTTGGTAAGTATTTATTTATTATTAGCCTAAGGTGTGCTGTAAGATTCCCTAGCCCCAAGAAGTTGGGGTCGGTTACCAGTAGGTGTGTGTGTGTGTGTGTGTGGTGTGTGTGTGTGTGTGTGTGTGAGTGTGTGTGTGTGTGTGTGTGTATGTGTGTGTGTGTGCGCGCGTTTGTGCGTGTGTATGTTTCTGTATTCAATGCATGTTTATTCCACGTATAACAATATTTTTTCAGTTTCTTCATAATTTAGGGTTTTTATCCACTTTATCAGTACTGATTTGCACTCATGAGAAGTCTTCGAAAAACAATGTATTATTTTATTAACTTTATTGTAAAGATAAGCTGAACGCTTTTTGAATTGGATACTAGCAAAAGTAGTCTTTGTTAAAGGAACATTTGTGACTATGTGTTTCCTACGTTTAGTTTCTATGTAAGGATCATAGGTTAATGTTTTATGTTTCTTTAATATGGTGTATACAATATATAGTTTTCGAACTGACAGTAGGTTGGACAATTGATATAGACTCACAGTAGAGAAACGTTGTTTTTTGAAGTACATAACTTTTATGAGAGCTCTTTGAGCCCTTTCTACATCTAAAAACCGGGTTTTGAGAGCCCCTCCCCATATGGGAATACAATATATAATTATGGATTGCTGAGCCTCGTATTCCCAAAGCTTCTAGTTTTTTAACGAGGCAGGGTACAGAAACAGTGTCAAAAGCCTTTGCAAGGTCGAGAAATATTGTTAAACATTTGTATTTACGGTCTATTTTATCAACAAGAAAGTTAATAAGATCTAAAACTGCATTATTTGTGGATCGGCCTGATCTAAACCCGTATTGTGTATTTGAAAGTAAATTACCATCTTCCAAATATCTAACAAGTCTTTTATTAATTATTCTTTCAAACACTTTAGAGAGAGTTGTTAGTATTGCAATAGGCCTATAATTGCTGACACTGCTCCTATCTCCCGCCTTGTGTATCGGATGTACTACAGCTCTTTTCAGGGCGTCAGGAAAAATCCCAGCAAGAAAGCAACGGTTTATTAGATCAGTAAGTACAGGTGTTACGGACTTAGATAAGAGTTTAAGAACCTTGGCACTAATTTGATCCCAACCTGGTGCACAGTCATGTTTCAGGAGTTGAATTGTGTTCTCAACTTCTTCGTGGTCGGTAGGTAGAAGAACAAACGATTTTACGGGCGGACTGGTAAAGTTCTTTAGCGCTGGAACATGAGCGGATAAGATCTTATTCGTACTGTTTTTTAAGTTTTTTTAACAGGTTATTACAATAATTACGGTACCTTAAATAAGATATTTTTAATATGACATTATTAATATCAGCTTTTGTTTTTATGTGCATTCTATCCCTGGTGCGTATGCAACGCAGCATTCCGATAGTTATCCAAGGTTTTATAATAAATTTATTTCTAGGAGTTAGCCGTTTTATAGAATTATTTGCAATTATTTTTTGTATTATAATAATGAAGTTGTTCATAGCGGTATTTAAATTAGATTCCTGATATATTTTGTCAAAGTTATATTGTTCACACTCAGATTTTAGGTTATCGTAGTTAATTTTATGATAAACTTTAGGAGTTATAGGTTTCTTAGGAGTAACAACAGTTTTTAAACTAAATAATACCGAGTCATGATCAGTAATACTAGTACCTAGGGAAAATGTAAACGCACTTAATTTTGTCTTTAACAGAACATGATCTAGGCAGGAATTTCCTCTAGTTGCTGCATTGATGGCAGGCAGTAGTCCATGGAATGTAATTGCGTCTAGATATGCAGTGTTTTCCGGGCTGTTTTTTAAGAGATTTGATTTGATTTGCATAATTCATTGCGATTTCGAGAAAATTACAACGCAAAATATTCCAGAGAATTCCAAGCCGTTTACTTTGGAAGTAGTCGAAGTCAGTTAACTCTGCACACTGTAGTTTTATACTACAAAAAAGATGGCAAAATGATAACGACTCCTTTTTGTACAGTAAGCGAATCACTGCGACATGATGCACTTGCAATATGGGAGCACGTTCAACCTATCCTAAAATTCCTAGAAGATAAAGCTTCCGCTCAATACAGAAATCGCAAAATGTTTTTCATCACGTCCATTTTAAATTGGCATTATCCATCGCTACGTACTGTGGAGTGGAATTACTCAGAAAGCGGTCACGGAAAGGGAGCTCCAGATGGTGTAGGTGGAGTACTCAAAAGAACAGCGGATCAGTTGGTTGCTCGAGGCGATGACATAACAGATATGGACTCACTTCTACAACAGCTAAAGAAAAATGTTCCAGGTGTTTACATAGAAACTGTTTCAGAAGCAGGCATGGATGTGAAAGAATTACTGATACCTTTAGATCACAAAGAGTTTCCTGGAACGATGAGCGTTCATCAAGTCCTTTGGAATGCTGATACTGACCGGACAATGACATTGTTTATTATCTTTCATTAAAAAAGAATTAAGCTATTTATCTTTCATTAAAAAAGAATTTTGATTATTTCTTCAATAATACAATGACACAGAGTTCTTCTCCAGAATATGACATCTGAAGACTTAGATTCACCAAAGTCTTCTGTACAAGATAACTATGCCGTTGAGAATTAATTAATCAAAATTAATAGTTTCTTGAGAGAAAAAAGTATCAACGAAGAGTAGAAAAAAGGTACTATTATATAAATTGATTTATGGATAATTAATATTAAATATTGCAAAATTGACTTGCTGCAGAGTATACCTTCCAGCCGGACCACACCCTACGACCAATAACTCCTTAACTAAAGGGGTTTATTGGACCATATTTGTCGTATGTAAGGTACTCTTTAGGTAGTTTTTTTTTCGGGATATTGATTTATTAATAGTTCATTATACTCTATTTAATTTGAGGTGGCGCGGCCAGAGAGCACTGCCTGGCGGCTGGACCACATAAATTGTTAATTAAAAAAATATCTCTTGAGGTACTAAATATATATATATATTCCGATGAAAGTAGACTAGGTAGGTATTATTCCGAACTATAGCATCTGAGTACTAAAGTGTGGTCCGGCCACAGAGGATGACACAAAAAAAATTGTTACAATTATGCTAGTGGTGGTGTCATATATACCACACTAAATAGGTTATATTGACGGCTCAGATCGTATCTGTAATATACTTAACTTTATGTTTTAGGTAGAGATAACACCAACTTCAGAAGAACATGTGAAAGGAGAATGCCAAGGTTTCATACAAGAGTCGGCCCGAACCGACAAAGATGAACCATATATCGTTAAAAAGGAAAATAATTATAGAATTTGATAGTATAATTAGTTTTTTAGTAGAACTTGACCAAAAAAAGTTACAGTTCTTTAAAGTTGACCACTTAATACTTCCGATTTGAACTATTAACATGAAATAAACAAATAAATTATTAATTAAATTAGTTATTCTGGCAATTTATCTTCGTTTATAGTTATATATGTTTTTATAGTGAAAATATACTTAAGTTTATCTACATTTATATGATATTATCATTTGTATTTTGTATCAAATATTATTGATAATTTTATTATTTATTTCTACCCTAAGATTTTGAAGAATAGTTTATTTAAGTTAAAGAATAATTGTTTGGGTATTTTTTAAGTTTTCCTTTGAGAAGACTAGACATTAGTGTAGTCATCAAACTACATTGTTTAATATCAGTAACTAAAATGTTAACAGCGCCATCTAGAGAGCGTAAGCGACATTGAGACATGCAGCTTTTTGACATCAGCAAACAAGATAAGTTTACATCAAGTGTTGTCAGCACAATAACATTTATTGAAATAAATTATTCTTAACGGTATCGTCATAATTAAAAACAATTTAATTTGATGCTAAAAAATATAACTTAATGCTTTTTGTTACAACGTATGTCAGTAATAAATTCACTGAGGTAGCTATATAATAAATAATATTATTGTAATCGATTTGCAACTACAATTTCGTATCCTTTATTTTATTTTAGTACTGGCAATATTTCAAAGTGAAATAAGAAATGTTATTAATAACTATTTAAAATGACTTTTCAACGGTGTACTTCTACAGACTTTAATTATATTGTATAATTTTTACAGTTTTTTATTATCCTCTATCATTATTATAGAAAGTCTGTCGGACGCTTCACGACTCGGGCCGAATCTTGGCATTCTCCTTTGCAGTTATTTCAAAATTACGTTGGAAAAAGATGGTAGATTATTTTGTTGAAACACCCATTCGTACATGTAAACGTTGGCGACGACGGTGTTTTTGTACTGGGTGGCATCGTCAATCTTGAAGATATGGCTAAAGTCGCTAAAGATTATTTTGGTATGGAATTAAATGTCGGCAAAAGTTATTTAACCACTCGGGTGGATAACGTTCATTTCTTAGGCTATTTCAATATGTTTGGGTATCCTTTTAAACCCATGGATTTTCTTATTGCCTCATTTATTAATCCTGAGCATACCAGAAAAACGACGATCGATGCTTGCGCCGCTGCCTTGGGCCAGTTATGGAGTAGCTTTGATCCCATCCAATCTGTTAAGTGGTACGAAGTCATTAGGATACTCGCTGATCGTGATGGGATTAGCGATATTGATATCGTTGACCACTTGCGCACTAATAGTTACCGACATAAATATTTACAACATGTTGGTATTAGTGCGCAATCAATATCTGTCCCAGTTCCAGTGGACGGTTTGATATTGGATGTCCTTCCTAGGATGTCTAGTCGAGTACGCCTTAAGCCGAGGCGTTATCTTCTGAACGAAATTTGGGCAGAAGAGAATAAATAGATAGTGTTAAAGCTATCGACGAGCGTGGAAAGACAAAACTGCGGAAAAAGTTTACGTAGTTAATGACCCTCCTGGAGAGCAACTGACCATTAATCACCGCGCTGTTGCTGGAACAATCGTAATTGGCAATGGACACTCTCAACTACAAGAATTTTCTGCAGCCCCTAACCTGCCAATGATGACTACGAAGACATATAAAGCCTGTCATTGCAAGCTTCTGGGAAAAAGTTTCGGTTGAGAGTATGAATCAAGCAGCGAAAAAGGAAAGAGAACTAGCTCTGACTGAAAATCGCGTTGACAAGAACGGCATACCGATCATAGACGTCGTAGTCGACGGGTGCTGGTGTAAGTGAACTTATAAAAAAAATTAATCAGCCTTATCTGGTGCTGCTGCGATTATTGGGAAAAAAACAGGCTGTTATATTTCGGATAATTAATTAATACACTCGAATTTGCACATTGTAGTTTTATTTAAAAATCTCAGCAATCACAGATAATCACCAACCACAACAAGAAGGTCTTATCTTATTACTAACAAAAACTATTTACTAACTAAACAAGGTTCCAACACTCTCCCCCTACTTAAATTGATAAGTAAATAAATTCTAACACAAAACAATATCTTCTCATCATCATCCTCCTGCCCTTATCCCAATTTTATTTGGGGTCTTCGCAGCATGTTTTCTTCTTCTATACTCTTCTATCTGCCGTCATCTCACAAGTAACATTCTTTCTTGCCATATCGACTTTCACACAATCCATCCATCGTTTCTTTGGTCGTCCCCTTCCCCTATACCCATCCACATTCATGCTCAAAACCTTCCTTACAACAAAACAATATCTTCTCTTAGATTAAGAGAAATATTAATTAATTCTGCCCACATTCTAGAAGTTGGTTGCTTGACGCTTCCACTGAAGACCATCTACTTCTACCATGTAGGTCACACCCGGTACAAGAATGTTAATAATTTTACCTAAAGACCAATTCCTGTTATTTTTTCTTAAATCCTTAACCATTACTTTTTCACCAATTAGGAATGTCTTATAAGCATTATGATTGTTGTTTGTTAATTTTATTTGTTCGTCATCAATTTTATCATGTACTGGGTTTGGCCGTAACAATGAAAAACGACATCTCAACTCTCTTCCATACATAATTTTTGCAGGACTTTGCCCAGTAGTTTTATGTATAGTACATTTATAGTCAAACAAAAACAGATTACACGCATATTCCAAGGAGTGCCCACTTTCAACTATTTTCACAACCTGTGACTTGAATGTTTGAACAAACCGCTCTGCTAAACCATTTGTTGCCGGATAATATGGAGGAGATGACTGCTTCACTCCTACCATTTTACAGAAATGTTTAAATTCTTCGCTGGTCCATGTCGGGCCATTATCAGTCACTAAATGTAAAGGATAGCCATAATGCACAAAAATGTTTTTAAATGCTTCAATAGTTTTTTTAGCAGTTATATTACTCATAATAATTGCTTCAGGCTACTTGGAATATGCATCTATCACCACTAAGAACATTTTTGAGTACAGAGGACCCAAAAAATCTGCATGTAATCTATGCCAAACAGTAGGTGGCTGTGGCCACACTGATAAACTGGTTTATCAGTGTGGCCATCGACTACGACGTCTATGATCGGTATGCCGTTCTTGTCAGGCGAAGTACTTTTCTTGGGTGTAAAAAAATAAATACCGTGCAATTTGTGCTCAAGCAGATCATCTTAATAATTCTGTTATAATTTTAAGAGCAGCAGTTCTAAATTTTCCAGTCGAAACAGCAAAGAACATATTCTGGAAAATCTTGTTAAACTGAGCAGTAAGGCGCCGTAAGGGTGCTCGCGAGCCTGCGTTTGATCGACTAGATGTAACAGCAAACAGCGGTCGCGCGCGCACTCCTCGACATATCGCAACCCCGCCCCCGGTGCGACACTGTCACTTTTGCAAAAATGTAGTTTTTCAGGAGAACCATTTAAAACTTTGACACCTCTCAAAGCAATGACGTTAGGAGATATAGGCGAGATGAGTTGCTTATACTAAAACGTCATCTTTTTACTTTAATTTTAGATAATAATCACTTAATATTATAAAAAATATACTCTATAATTATTTAAAACTTCAACCCCCTCAGAAGTGACGTTGTGGATCTAAAAAAAAATTAAAACTGTAGTTATGTCACACTGAGTTAAAAAGAAAACAAGAACAAATAGTTTACTAAGTTTTATTTTAAATCACAAATATGAACTGTTATTATCAAAAGAAATAAAATAAGTCAAAACTCTTCAAAATAAACATAATTTATACTTGTACTTCTTAAAATTTCTACATTAGTGTAGTACAAAAGAATAAAAAAACCAAAAAACGAAAAATGAACAGTATAAGAAAGTCTCCCAATCAACAATCTCAATACGACAAAATGAGAATTTTACGTAAGTACGTTTATTTTTTTTATCTTATAATTGGTTAGAACTTAAGTCAATATTTACTTAAAATTATTTATGGGCTCAGCACCATACTCCTAAATCAAGTTACTACCTATCTAAATACTTATTTTAATCAGACTTATGACATCACAGCGACTTAATCACCTGTATCTTAATAATTCTTATTAACTTAATATTAGGAACTCCTGACTAAATTATTCAAAACAATAATTAACATCAATTAAAATTTGTAATATTGCAAAATATTAAATCTGTTTTCAACATGTACCTATTACAAGTTTATCAAAATTAAATGAGATCTTTAAAGAACTTTTCATAGTATCTTGGTACTATGTTTGTCTCTACCAAACTCAAAAGGTCGCGCTTCTTGCGTTCTGTAATAGCAATCTTCGAGGTATACGCTGGTTTCAAAACGACCTCGTTAATGTATTCTATTGCTTATATCTGTACAATCATATGAGTTGTTACATAAGTCAAACAGGAACATCGATTCTAACAATATACGTCTTGACTTAAGGTTTAGAAGTTTATTTTTATTCAATAAATTGCTGTAGGATGCGTACGTACGAAAGCAACGGCAATTCATGGCCTTTAAAAATTTGCGTTGTAATTTTTCTATTATATTAATTAGAATACTTTTCATAGAAAGGATTCCACACCGGGACCGCGTACTCCAACTGAGACCTGACCAAAGTTTTATAAAGATATAAATAACTACCAGGGCGTTTAAATTCCTGACTCGATCTCATCACAAAACCGTACATTCGGAAAGCATTATTCACAATTTTAGTAACATGAGCATCAAGATGGAGTTTGTCATCTAACAAAACACCAAGATCACGAACCACTGTTTCTCTTGCCAGATCCGTATTATTCAATGAATATGCATGTTTTACTTCGTTTAGATTAGATTTTAGCAAAAGTTTCGTACAACATTGGCAAAATTAGCTTAAAAGCGTCTAAATCCCCGTAAACGCTTATCAAAAAAGTTATTGAAATTTAAATCAAACCAAATGTCATGGCTATAAAGCAGTTATGGCACTTAAAAACTTTTTAATTAAGTATTTTTAAACAAATTTAACAAGGCATAATGAAGGTTAAAATTTTAAATAGTATGATTAACGGCCTTTTAGTACAGTATTATGATGCAATTAATGGATTACTTGCTTAACAATTTAACTTAACGTGAATATTTTGCCATGGCAAAACAATATTGCATAATAAAAGCGAAATGTACTTTATAAACTGCATAAAAAAAACCTTTAAAGAATTAATTTAAATTAATAGACTAAAACATCTACTAGCCGCTTTGCTAAACACTTTTAAAATTCAAGAGATTTTTAAGAAAGTTGCTTAATTATGCTATAATACCCAATAAATAAACATAACTACCTACTTACCAGCTTTTTATTATAGTTAGAGTCGAAAACAATTGTTTTTCAGCAAGTCCATCTTTTTTTTAATTCTTCAACATTATTATAGCCCGACCGTCTAACTGAGTGCTCGCCTGCGCGGTACAGGGGCGCGGGGGTATGACGACCAAGGCACAGATTACTAAATAGTTACTTCGTAACAGATACACCATGTAACGTTTTGTTTTTTATAACAAAGAAAACAAACTACTTTAATTACAAACCTTATAATATGTTACAAGTTACAGTAGTGGGTTCTCGGTTCTTTACATACAGATATAGGATTGGTTGCGCTAGAGCACTCGATCAATACCACTGCCCTGATAGCCGAGGATTCCGCGGGATAGTGGCGTCGTGGTCAGCAGGGTATCTCGGCCGGAGCTGTGAGAACGCCAGCAGCGCAGAGCGGTAGTTTGAGGTAGAAGCCGGAGCTGGAGAGTTGAACCCTGGAATTGCGTTAACCTTGACCTTTAACACCGTCTTGTGATTTTATATAATTGACTGCCACATCCCATGAGTTCTATAGCGAAAAGCGGTGAAATGCTACGAGGACAGATGGTAATGATTCATAATGTAGATCAATGATGTGGCAGTCAAGGCAAATTAACATAACGCAACATGAATCGTATGCACTAGGGTTACAAGATACAAGGGTAGCGAAGATACATCAAACAAAAAGGCTAGGTTCGCAATTAGCAACTTATTTACAGGTGTAAAAGCGTAGTGATGAGTTAAGAGTGAATTGCTGGTTTACTAATACATTTTTTTTCACAGTACAGACAATAGCACTATAAGCATAATTATGAAGAAATAATTTTGCAACACTTACCCGATTCGGGGCGAAACACTTCACGAGTATTATTATTCTTCTTCTTCTTCCTGCCCGTATTATTATTATAATAATATATTATAAGCAAGTTTAAGTTAACAGACTCAGTACAATATAGTTAGAGGAAATCGCAGTATCAATTGGTGGTTACGTGTAGATATTTTATGGAGTTTATCAATAACAGAGCGATACGTCCGACTCCTTTGTAGCCTCTCAAAAACTGCCGGTCAACCGTGCGAGATGACCTGTACAAATTCTCACCTGTAGCACGTTGGATGACCATATCAGGGTTTTCTGAGTCAAATACCTTGCACAGTTCCCACATTTTACTAACGATTTGCTTCTTGTCCTTATCAAAATATCGCACAACAATACACGGAGCTTTCTGAGTGCTTATATCTGTTGATACATCGGATATGGCACTGAACTTTTGTGTAGTCAAAACACTAGTCAACATTGACTTTTCTGCCTTGCCGATGACTTCCGTGGTCACTGCAGTTGCCTTCGTTCTCTTCAGGGAAATTTTATGTTTGACATCAAAGTCTTGCAATATATCATTGATAATATCAGTCAGATGATCGATAGAATTGTAAGAAATATTGTGTTCGGCGATATAAGCTGATAGCTTTAGTTCTATTTTAGATTCCAATTTATTTTTTCCAACAGAATTGTCTGTGACAAAATTTGTCATAAAATTACGTTGCTTATTTGAAATTTTAGCATTAGACAGAGCTTTGAGGAGTTTCTGCCTTAACTCACAATCACATACAATACATTTTGCTTTGTATTTTGCCGGGTTTCAGCCAATGCTTGAAAACTTCAAGATTTTCCCAATCGGAGCGGTATTTCTGAGCTCTGTGTTTTTCTTTTTGATCCTTGGATAACTCATTCCGTTTTGCCAGAGTCTTTTTTGGTTCCAGGACAAAGGCGACTTGGGCCTGGATTAGATGTTGAATCTTCATCCTCCATGATTAAAAACTTTTACACTTTAACTTCAAATAACTAAATATTGAATGAAAAACTTCCGACTTCTGAGTAACGTAATTGGGATGTAAGGGAAGGGAAATCCCCTAACCATAGACAAATCTAACTAGTGATGGAAGGGTTGGAACTTAGTAAGTAAAATAATAAATAGTGACGTGCTATATTGGTATTAGTACTTTGGTTGTATGAAATCTAAAAAAGTCGTATGTTTACGTACGATTTCTGCCCCTTGATCGTACATGCAAAATAAATGTAAAAAATCGTATGAATACGATTTAAATCGTACATCTGGCAACACTGCGCGGCGCGCGCGCCTATCCTTTTCTCGATCCTTCCGCTGTCCACGTGATCGTGGCATGACTTACTAAACATACCGCGCCGTTCGGGTGCGCCTCCGAATTATTAATTTAATTAATTTTAGATTTGTAATTTATAATGTAGATATATTTTCTGTTTAGTTTGCTATTATAATTAATATTAGTTTTAAGAATTTCTTTTTATTTATTTATTTATTTATTTATTTATTTATTTATGTACACACAATATAATACAGGAAAAAAACATCTTAGAGAATAAAAGGTACAAAGGTACTGCTTATTTCTTACGAAATTTCTGCCAGCAGACCTGCGACAGGATACAGATATGTAGAGAAACAGACACAGTGTGTAAGGTAATAAATAACAGCAAAATATATAAATAATATATATATATATATATATAAATACACAATAATAAGTATAAATACGTATATATAAGGACAATACTTTAAACAGAAAGGTAATGTTCTTTAACGCGTCGTTTAAAAATTGATATGGACTGAGAGTCTCGTATGTTGGGCGGGAGAGCATTCCACAGTCTAGCAGCATGTACAGAAAAGGAGAATGAATAAAAATCGGTCGAATGAGGTTGAATTTTAAGGTTGGATTTGAGATGGGATCTACAAAGGACATCAGAGGAACGGACATAGGAAAAACGTTCACGCAGGTAAGAAGGATAGGATGGGTTGTGAAGGATATTGTAAAGGAGACATAAAATCCGAGTGTTCCTGCGAAGGCGGATCGGGAGCCACTTGAGTTGCTTGCGAAGATGTGAAACGTGATCAAATTTTTTGAGGCCGAAAATAAATCTAATACATAAGTTTTGCAATCGCTCAAGTTTATTTAATAGCTCCTCAGTGGCATCCAAGTAGCATGCATCCGCGTAATCGATGATAGGCTGAATGAGTGACTGCGCAAGTAATACTTTTGTGTCCAAGGGCAAGAAGCTCTGGATGCATTTCAGCGAGTGAAAGGTGAAGTGAACCTTCCGACTAACCTCATTGACTTGGTCGCGCCATGAAAGATGAGAGTCCATTAAAACGCCTAAGTTCTTGGCAGTGTCAGTGTAGGCTATAACAGCACCGTCGAGTGTAAGAGGTGTCAGTGATGACATATCAAGAGCATTCCGGAAATGTCTGCTACCGATTATCATGGCTTTTGACTTCGATGGGTTAATTTGTAGGCCATGTGATCTAGCCCACTCACCGATTCCGGCTAAGTCACGATTCATGGCTACGATAGCAGATTCAGCCTCAGGCAAGGAAAAGTGTCGGTAAACCTGTAAATCATCTGCGTAAAGGTGGAAGTTAGAAGATATAACACTGGCAACTGTGTTGATAAATATAGAGAAGAGAAGAGGAGATAGAACGCCACCCTGAGGCACGCCTGCAGCAAGATCACACCAATCTGAGAAAGTATCCTCAAGGCGAACCCGCTGCGAGCGGCCCCGAAGATAGGAGCTAAACCAAGCAATGGAAGAAGAGGAAAAATTATTAGCTTGAAGGATACCCAGGAGGATATCGAAATCTACAGAATTGAAAGCTGAGCTGAAATCCAGTAACACAAGGACAGTTAGGGATTTATTTTCCATAGCTAAACGGATATCATCAGTCACTTTAAGAAGAGCTGTAACGGTGCTGTGTCCAGGACGGAAGCCAGATTGGTAGGGGGAGATAAGATTACAAGAAGATAAGAAGCAAGATACTTGTCGATGGACAATGTGCTCAAGTACTTTGGAGAGAAAGGGAAGAATGGATATAGGTCTGTACTGCGAAAAAGACGAAGCATTTAACGTTTTCGGCAGAGGGATAACATGCGCAAGTTTCCATGCTGAGGGAAAGGAACAAGATGTAAGAGAGTAGTTGAAGATATGAGTTAAAATGGGGAGTAAAGGTAAAAGAATAGGAATGATCATACGAGAGCACAAATTGTCATGACCGACAGCGGAAGATGAAATAGATAAGACGGACTTTCTGACGTCCTCTTCAGTCACCGGAGAGAAATAGAAATGAGGCCAAGGAGGTATCGGCAGATAGGAAAGTTCAAGTAAAGTGGAGGTTTTGGTATAGGGATCAATGGAAGTAGGTGGAAGAGCAAAATGTATATTTAAAGCGGTGAGGTCAACATCCTTACATTCGCTTAGAGATTTTCCGATACCAACAGACCTAAGAAATTTCCAGGCATCACCAGAATTGCGGTTGACAAGACTGTCATGGAAATAGCGTCTTCGGGCGGACTGGCACAGATGATTGCAGCGGTTACGTTCTACCTTGTAGCGAAATAAGTTGTCGTCTGTGGGTCTGAATTTAGTTAAATTTATTTAATTAATAGATAGTTAAGTAGTAGGATTAACGAAACCGTTACAACCACTCTACAAAAGCGTAAATACCTACGCTATAATAGCCTACAAAATCATAATAACCTACAAAATCATAACCAGGAGGCCTACCATCAACTTTTAGTTAGCCATTCAATTCCGATGCAATCCAGTTTAGGCACCTAAACTGAATCGTTAAAATTCGTACCATGAAGTGCTTAAAGTTGACTGGCGTTTGAATCGCTTACGAAGGAATGAACGAACGAAATTTGTCTGTGGTCCGCGGTGTGAGAAAGAGATGACGCTCTACAGTCGTTGCATAAGTCTGTCTCTTTTACTAGAACCATATGCGTTGCGTTTCGAAACCTATTTAATATAACTTTAGCGGTATGTTACTGTTTTTTTATGTAAAAATTACAAGAAATACAATTAAAAACCGCTCATTTTAGCGTAAAATGATGTGCCATTAAGCCTTTTTAAGTACCAATCAAATTATGGTAATTCTTTAAATTACAAATAAAAGGTATACTTAGTATTGTCGTGAAAATGAATTGAATACTTAATACGAGCTTAGAACGCACCTCCACTTATGTTTGATTTGACAGGAAGCGGCGATTGTTGATACAATTTGTTTTGATTTTGAAAGTTTTAAAATCTTCAAATATAATACTTCGTATTATTAGTTTTTTAAGTGTTTTTAGTGTTTCACGGTGCTAAAATAATTGGTAATACGAATAATGGCGTAAGTATTATCGTGGAGTTTGTGTAATAATAATAAACTTATAAAACTCAAACGCGTACCTACTTAAGTGCAAAAGTATTTTAAGTGTTTTTTTTTACAGTGATGAATCGCGTCGAAGAGTGACTTACGGTCAACTTGAGCATCTTTGGGAATTCCTAAGCCAAAATAAAGCCATAGCCACGGGCTATAATAAAACATCCCAAGCTAGGGAATTTTCAAAGAATATGTGGGAGAATATAGCCCAAAATTGATATATGGAATACGGATATAGAAAAAAAATCCTTCAGATTTTAGGAGATGACTTTGGTAGCGGCCTGCCTGATAAGAGGGTGGAGCCATTTGAACAAGTGAGTGCTATTTTTATTCATGCTCATCGGTTCATAATGCATAAAAATATTTTTATAGTTGCACGTCATTTTAATGATGTAATTATGAAGAAAATAATGATTTGCAGAATATACAAGAAACAGAGAGTGGCTTGGAGATGCCATTAAATATCAGTGTCAGTAGTGTGCCCACAGCTCTAGAGGACGAGAGGGATTCAGAGATTATACTGACTCTCTGTCCAGTCCAGCTTCATGAAATGATGTCTCCAGGAAGAATAGAACCTGGGCCATCAACCAGAGTGACACCCCCTCCACCTGCGACGCCACCCGCTCTCGAGCACACTACCACTGCTACAGCAGAGCTTCTGTGCACTCCTCGACGCTCACCACGCCGCCGACGACACACGCGAAGTGAGCCACCAATGACGCAGGACGCGGCTCGCCGGGCTCTTGTTCGTATATCGGAAAGGAGAGCCAATATAGAAGAGCAAAACAGTGAAACATTGAAAAAACTATTGCTGGAAATGAAGGAAATAAAAAAAATATTGCGATTGAGGTATGTATGTATATTATTCTACTTACACATAAAATATTTATATAGTCATTATTAACACTAAAATTACAAATAGTCCTCTTAATTCATACAAATACAGTACCAATAAACCTCTTATAAACAAGGAAAAATTACATAATAGATATGATTTTAGAAAATATGTTAAGCATACTATTCTATGTATTATCATTATCACACCTCATATGTCTTTGAATGTAATTATTATGTGATACTAAATTGTCATAATATCATTCTAGGTCAGTCGAGCATCCCACAGATGGCGAATGAGGTTGTTTCTGACTGTCACACCACGCTGAAGGGCTTGGTTGTTACTGCTGACACTTTCATTATGAGTATCAGTTACATTCACCTGCAATTGGGCTTCTTGAAGTATGTCTTAATCACTTAATTGTGGCACAGGAATGTTAGCTCTATTACAAATGTTATGCAAAATCACATAAGCATTTATAATAGAGGCAGCAACTTCTGGTCTGTAGTGTAAAACCCTGTGTACCAGAAGGCAACGAAAACGTGCTTTAAGAAGCCCAATTGTTCTCTCAATTATATTCCTAGTCTGGACATGCATGTTTGTGTAATGGCTCTCTGGTGTATCAGGATTTGCATTGATAATAGGTGTCATCATATAACTTCTCAATGGATATCCCGAGTCACCTGCAAAAAGGAGAATTTATTTTAACACTGAAACGTTTCCAAATTGTAGTTTATTTTAGTGATTATTAATGTTAAGTACATGACCAAATTCTTATATTTTGATAAGAAATTCTTATATTTTGATAAAATTACTGAAGTTTATTTAAGTTCCTACCTAGCTTTATAATAATATGCTATTGTTTATATTTAGTTTTAATTTTGTTTGTTGTTAGTTTTATTTCATGTCCTTTTTTATTTTTTTAATGTCTTATATTCTTTGCCTATCTTAATTTTTGTACGCCCCCACGTCAAAACATAGTGTTCCTACTGTATATTTAACACCCACATTATAAGTAATTTTAGCAACAGATCTAGAATTTACAATTAAAGTGATTAAGTTTATAATGTTTTTTTTTTAAATAATATACTTTCGAGGTCTTACCTAGTAACCATGTAGATTCATTTAGATTTTCTAAATGTAATTTTACTGGGTGCACATTCCAAATGAATGAATCGTGTGTTGCCCCACCATAGCTAGCATCTACACTAGTGATTTGCATGTCTGCATCACAAATCTGTAATTTATAGGTACCATGGTAAAATTACATTATTGTTGTAATTATTTACTACAAATACTTGTGT
Organism: Plusia festucae; assembly: GCA_950381575.1. Classification (NCBI taxonomy): domain Eukaryota; kingdom Metazoa; phylum Arthropoda; class Insecta; order Lepidoptera; family Noctuidae; genus Plusia; species Plusia festucae. The sequence continues at coordinate 5,051,231 of OX494457.1, forward strand.
TATTTTTATCATTTTTGTTACTTTAAAAGTGTGCCTTACAACATAAAAGTATTGTTTTTAACAATGCAGTAACTTACAGCAGTACCAAACTTACCAGCTGAACATTTAATGAATGATAGTGTTTTCTACAAAAATATCTTTCTTCATTATCAACTGGTCTAACTACTGCAATTTGTGTGCAGTCTATGCATCCCAATACACCCGGTATGTTAAATTTTTGATAAAACCTCCTTGAAATAAAGTTTATCTGTATATAAATTATAATACAACAGTTTACACATAATTATATCGTAGACAGTGGCCAGTGGGGACATACAAGGCTGATAATGATAAAGTTTATCCCGGTTAGATAAAATATAGGAAGGTCTAAAAATAACAAAATAAATTAACCTTGCCCTTAATTTATTTCTTTCTTCAAAATTTTTGGGAAAATTAATATATTTCCTTCTCATCCTAGGAGAATCAATGCATGCCGTTACTTCAGCTAATACAGAGGAAACTGTTTGTAATGAAATTACATATATATGGCGGTGCAAGTGATACTTTAGTGGGAGGGACGGATCATGTAAAAAAGGTAGTTAATTATTTAATGAATGATTTTTTGAATGTTGGACATCATTTGTTTTTTGACAATTTTTACACTAGTTTCGATCTTGTGGAAAAGTTACTTATTAAAAAAACGTATTGCACAGGAACTATTCGTTACAATAGAAAAAATAATCCGAGGGAGATTGAAAAGCATACCATGAAAAAGGGGGAGTTGTGTATTGTACATAAAAATAACATAATGTGCAATAAAATGGTTAGATCAACGGGAGGTACGTGCAATTTCTAGTAAATATGATATAATTATCGCAAAATATCAGCGTCAGACTCTTCTTCAAAGTTGACATATTAACATCATTTGACACACTTTTTAAGTCCTTTATCATGGCGGCCATCTGAGATACTTTGGAGCGTTTTGATCGCGGAGGCCCAGATTGATTGGGAGCTGTCACAGAATTTCGAACTGGCGTCTGGATGGCTTGAGTTGGCGTTTCAGTAGAATTATCATTATTTTCAGTAGATCTTGATACATTTTCAGCTCCGTCACCAACACCCTCAGCTTCACCCAACTCAGCGTCATCGTTGCTGGTTCCTGAGTTATCCTGTTAATGAGAATAAAATGTAATGTTTAATAAATCATTAGTTGATGATAATACGTATTTAGGTTGTAATTATTTTTTTTTGTTTACAGATTCCAGAACGAGAGGAAAAATGGAAAATTATTGAAGACGGTTTCAATACAAAGTGGAATTTCCCTTCATGTTATGGAGCGATCGATGGGAAGCATATTATAATTAAAGCTCCTCCAAATAGTGGAAGTGAATTTTATAATTATTAAAAACCAATAGTACAGTATTGTTAGCACTCGTAGACCACGACTATTGTTTTTCATATATAGTCGGAGCGAATGGAAACGCCTCTGATGGAGGTGTTTTCAAAAATTCCTCATTATAACGTCGGTTGGAAGATGGATTGCTTCCTACAAATGGAGTACTAGTTGGTGATGCAGCATTTCCACTGAAGAATTATTTACTAAAACCCTATCCAGGTATGCAGCTAAGTACTGCCGAAAAAGTGTTTAACTACAGGTTGTCGCGTGCAAGGCGCATAAGTGAAAATGGTTTTGGTATACTGGTTTCTAGATTCCGAGTGTTCGAAAAAGCAATTCCAACCCATGTGGACACAGTTGATGCCATTGTCTGTGCAGCCTGTGCCCTGCATAATTGGTTGCGAAAGCGTTCAAGTTCCTACATAACATCTACTTGAGTAGACAGAAAGGACAATGATGGACAAATAATAGAAGGAACATGGAGATCGGAAATAAATCCATTACCAAGCATTTCAGAACAACAAAGAGGCAACCATTCCATGACTGCTAAAGAAAAAAGAGACCTATATAGGAACTTCTTTATGACTGCTGGAAGTGTGCCATGGCAATTGGATAGAATTCATTAATTTTGTATAGGTACCTAGGATGGAAATAAAATAAATAAGTTACAATAAATACTTACCATTGTTTTCCTTTTTACAATAGCATTTTTTATAAAGCCATATACGTTCCCACTAGCGCCAGATCTGGTGGATTTTTGTATCTTGTCGAGCTCTAAATAATATGTAGCCCTTATGGCTTTAATTTTATTTTTTACTTCAGTAGAAGTGAGTCGTTTGATTTGCATTTGTTGAGCCATATTTTGCAACGCTGTTGACCGCATTCCTTTATTGCGGTAATTTAGGGATTTAATATCCCAAAGGCACTCGTTTTCGCCATATAATTGCACCAATTTTAAGGTTTCGTCTTCGCTAAGCTTCATTTTTATCGCCAGCGAAAAAAACGTGGTCACTCTACAACGCAGCGGCAGTGACGAACCACGCACGTACTTGTCTGTTTACACGGGATTTATTTGGCTGGTGCGCGGGTGGCGGAGGGCGCCAACTGACTTTAAAATATTCGTGTCCGAATATTCAAGTCATCCGTGAAGGCAGATTTACATTGAGTCAGTGGCTGTCGTCAGTGCTGGCGCCGAAAACTGACGCATACTATTTATACGCAGTCAGTATTTCGTCAGTAGTCGAGGATATTTCTTTTGGTGTACACACGTTCGTAAAGTAAGTGCGGAAAAATGAATTCTCGAAAACAGCAAAAAAATCAAAATTAATAATTTGCTCAGAAAATGTACCTTGTGGATGCTGCAAGAACTAACTGGTATGTTTGAAGAAGAGATATCTAAGCAGAAACGAATTTGGATTAGAAAATGGATAGACGACAGAGACAAAACTGGGGGTTCTGCTCTGTTGTTAACCCAGTTGAGAACTGAAGATCCTAAAGAATACAAACTGGCTTTGAGAATGACGCCAAAAAACTTTGACTATTTGCTCATGTTGTTGTCAGGCTCTATTCAGCGTCAAGACACATTTATGAGAGACGCCTTGCCAGCCAAAGTGAAACTCGAAATTACGCTGACATTTTTAGCTTCTGGAATGTCCTTTCGTAATCTCAGTCACTTTTATCGTGTATTGATAACATCTATTTCTAATTTAATACCGGAAGTGTGCTGGGCAATATATGAGTCATTGAAAACACAGATTAAGGTAAGAAAATTATTTATTCAATTTTTTTTAAAGTAATTAAGAAATTAACAATCATCAAACATAATATAATCTACGAAAAAGTAGGTAATAAGCTGCATCAAAAATATTTCAAGTAGGTTATCAAGCAATTAACAATCATTAAACATATAATTTAGACAAAAGTAGGGACTAAGCTGAATCAAAAGCATACTTAATAGCATCAGTTACATCGTCGCTTTCACATTCAACATTATCGTTTTATGGAGCTGTATTCGGGGCGGCACTGATGATCACCTGACTGGGATCTACATATCTTGGACTTTGATTTGGCAATGAAATGTCAAATCTAGTAGAGCTGCTATTGGGGACAGCTATCTGTGTGGACTGTGTGGGATAAAATCCCAAAGAACTGTTACTTGAGGCATTGATCTGAGCTACATGGGGGGGATTAAATCCTAAGGAACAACTGCTGCCGCTGTTTGTCGTAGAAGCTGGACTAGGAGTATAACGGTTCTGCTGAGGTTGTGTATTAGTAGTAGACCTCATAGAAAAGTGTGTATTTGGGTAAATATTCACGTGTCTTCTCTTTTCTATATCTGCCAGTCTACATTTGGATAGTATTTTTTGTATTTCTTCCTGTGCAATTATACATTGTTCCTCAGAGAGTTTTTTCAACTGGGACGCCACATGCTTTCCGTAAATATCACAATCATTTTCTTCGTCTGATGGCATATTGATAATTTGTGATACATTTTTCATGTCTTTTATCATTTCGGACATATGAGACAGTTTGCTACGTTTTGACCTCGGTCTTGTCGGTTGATTGGATATTGATCTGGTCGGCCCGGATTCTGAAGCTGGTGAATTCGCAGTGTTATTATTTTCAACGTTGGAATTTATATCAGCTTCATCACCAGAAACAAAAATATTGTTCGAAGTGTCAGAATTATCCTGAAAATAAGTTATAATAATGAGTAAAATTAATAGATTAACAGTCTTATTCATAAAAAGGTAAAATAGGTTTATTAGCTTGCTATAATGAGAATCCCGAAAAGCATTATTCATAAACGTTCAATATCGCTAAAAAGCTTTGTAAGTATTCAATAGCGGCTTCGTAACTTATAACAGGGTCGACCCGACTATTTTTTTTTTTTTATTTTTTTTTTTATTTGATGATGACTATATAAACCTTTAATAAACAGAAAAATGGCCGACAAATGTATACAACAGCTGTTTTCGCGTCCGAACCGTCTAATGGTTAGTTGGTTGAAGTTAAGTGTTATTTGCAAGGAGCTGGGAAGTAGATATTTAAAAAATCGTGTAATCGTGTTTTCACCAAATCCATCAATAAATTCTATGGAAATAAAATAGGCCATCAATTTATCAACGAAAATAATAAATAAACACTTGTGTACCTTAACGAAAATTGTTGAACTAACCATAACTTCCTCCAGCCAATTTTCGCTTCTTTGCGTTTTCTTTATATTTTTTTGGTTTTCCATTAATTATTGTAGTACTCACAAGAAAAAATACAAAGAAATCCAATTTTCTTCAAAAATAAACACGTGAACGAAACACAAGAAGTCTTCCAAATGTCACAAGAGACGTTGTCAAACTTTTTTTTTTGCGTTTTTTGGCCATTTAATCACGTTAAAACGTGTTATAACGACATCTTAACTATGACGGGTTTATTGAACGTTTATGAATAGAAATTATAAAAGGTTTATTAGTTCTAATGAGCATTTTAACTAATGAGTGTTTAAAATCTATTATAAGGGATTTTTATGAATCCCTTTACGGCGCAAGATTATTTTTTGTATTTTTTTTGTCAGCAATCTGTGAGATAAGGTGTAATAGTTGTGGGAAAAATAATAAAAAAAAATATATATTTTTAAGAAAAAAACAAGTTGATGCAGATCTGCATCATGGTGTCAAAAGGTATGAAAAATTACGTTGTGTGAAAAATTTTAAAACAATTGTTACTCTTGTTGAAGCACAACGACACGCCACACTTTTCACACTCTGTTTGGGCTGTACCAGTGCATGCTGGACGTTTGCATCTGAGCCTCTTCTCGGTCCATACAGGCCAGTGCCCACACTGATCTAATCGCACATCTTTTGGCGGTATGTACTGGCATGGTCCCTTCTTTTTTTTGTCCTGAATTAGTGCTTCCACGTCACTCGAGCGCTTTAATCTGTTTGTCTTCTTATACCTAACTAGAGTTTCAGCTATATCCAATCGAAAATCGGCAGAACTTGAAACTTTATCTGAGGTTTTTGTCTCGGTATGGATTCTCCTATATAACAACCAAGCATTGCACATGGTCATGTCTAAAAAATGATAAAAGAGTCTTATGTACCAACGTTTGCTGCGCAGTCGGATTTTGTAATGACCCATCACGCTGTCCATGAGGTCGACACCACCCATGTGGCGATTATATTCCGCTACGATATAAGGTCGTTCTACATTTATGTATTCTTTTTTAGACTTGTCGAATCTAGTCACAATAGATGTGGGGTTTTTACCAGCGAAATTAGATGCAAGATTGACAATTTATTATCCCTCCAAGCTACAATTGATATGTCAAGTCCATTATAAGTACCAACCTGTTCGACGGATATCCCTCTTGGTTGTTTTTTCAGTTGTTTTTCCTCAGGAAGCTTACAATTTGGAATACGGTTTCTTCGAACAGTGCCTAAAGCTAAAATTCCACGCTGTGACAGGTATTCAATCAGTGGTAATGATGTGTAATAATTATCGAAAAACAAAGTATAATTTTGGTTGATAGGTACATTTCTGGCAAGTCGAACTACAACATTGGACGATGCACCCAATTGAGGCTCGCCATCTGCGCATATATTCTCTTGGCCACTGTAAACTTCAAACTTGTAACCATATCCACTCACACCACAAATCACAAATAACTTGAAGCCCCATTCGTGGGGTTTGTCTGGCAAACATTGTTTTAGAGCGCTTCTTGCTTTCGTGGAGCACATTTGTTCATCTACCGACAAATATTGTTCGAATGGTACTTTTGCAAAGTTATGATTTAGTTTGTCAATAATCGGTCGGATTTTATACAAGCGATCTGAATTTTGCTGACCATATGGTATCATTTTTGAATTGTCATTGAAGTGTAGTGTTTGTCTCAGCAACTCGAAACGCTTTAGGGTCATTGCTTCGCAAATATGGTTATAGCCATATTTCTCTGACCAGTACATTCGCACATTAGGCATATGAACAACAGACATAAAATATATAATTCCTATGAACTGCCTTATTTCCTGGCTTGTCACATTTATAGGCTTACTAGAATCTTTTTGTATGCCGTATAGGTTTGTCTCGTCTTTTATGACGTCGATAACGTCATCAGTGAATAAGTAAGCAAATACCTGATAGGGAGTCTCTAAATCCAGCATTTCCCTTGATAAGTTGGACGATCCGCGGAACCTTTTCTGATCTTCGTTCAGTTCTAAATTTTTAGTTTTCCATATAATATTTGGCTTGGGGACTCGAGTGACTGTTGAAGTGGTTGCAGAACTAGTGCTGGGTCCTGGAATAGCATACAATGTCTCTTCAAAATGCACAGAAGTGTTGGTGCCGGTCTCAGGGTTTGAAGGCAAGACGTCAGTATCTTCATTTCTCGGATTCGGTACATCTTGTTCCTCATCCGAGTCTTGGTGCTCATTTCCCTCCAATATGTATGATGGATCGGCTACATCATCATCGTCAGAGTAATCTAAGCCATCTTCACTATCTTCCCATTCGCCTAGAATATTCTCCAACTCCTCAGACGTTAGTAAGAATATTTCACGTCAAACGTGAAATATTCTTACTCATTTTGAGCCTAAAAGACGAATTATACGTATAAGAACAATATAAAAATAAAAGTACCTATAAGCGCAATGATGCATTACTGCATCATAATAAAATTTCATTCTACCTCTGTATATAAATAAAAAAACATTTGTACTATATCAAATCCATAAAAAAGAATATATTACCTTTACTTCACAACAATTTGAGAGTAAATTATTCACAATTTACAATAAAAAAATACAGTTGAACACGAGCGCAAACTTCGTAAACCGGTTTTGACAAGTTCCTCATTTCGACTGATCATAATATACAGATAAACGACATCTAGTGAAAAAAGTTTGGAACTATTTCATTAGAATGGTTTGATACAGGAATGTAACGCTGCGCTGTAAGGTGTAAAAACATTTGTTTGAACTTCTAGGCGAGTTCGAACGGTATGATGCAGATCTGCAATTCAGCGCCGTAAAGGGATAAGACTGTAAAAGTATACCATCAATTACACCTTGTTCCATCTTTCTCTTTAACGTAGAAGCTTGAAAAATTCGGTTGTCATGTACAGAACCAGGTCGATCAGCGACAATGTCATATATTTTGTATGTCAGGCCCACATACAATCTGTACATTTATTGAAAAGATTTTTTTTCGGTTTCTGAATACTTCCGCATAAGAACCACCAGGATTTTGAATGAGTATATGAGTTCCATCAATGGCACCGATAATACCAGGAAATCTTCCTATGTTATAAAATTGTTCTTTGATTATATCAAGATTAGATAAGATAAGATAAGATAAGATAATTTTTTATTTTGCAAATATGGGTATAAACAAGTTGATACATAAAGAATAAGTACAGCCATATTTTACCAGAAGGCATGCAAGAATACACAAAATAGTCATAATAATAAAAATAAAATTAATAGGCATGAAGAATTCAATCATTTACAATAACATTATCACAAAAAAGTATTACATTATCAATCATTTTAACATTAATTAAATTACAAATATAAAATTCCCTTCAAACAAAATTATTTTCCTTTAGAAACTCAAATGTATTGTAGAACACCTTGTCTGCTAAAAAGTTTCGTAATCTTTTTTTAAATAGGTTTAAATTTAAATCTTTCCAACCTTTCGGTATTTTATTATAAATGACCGGGGCCATGCAGCAGACACTTTTGCTCATTAATGTTGTTCTGGCACTGTGAAAACACAACTTGCTATTGTCACGTCTGTTACGTGGAACTACGTCCGACAGACGTTCGAACCTTCCCGGGTTTGTCTTTACAAAAATTGCCATTTCTAAAATGTAGATCGACGGTAAAGTTAAAATTTTGTATTTTTTAAAATATGGCTTACAGCTCTCAGTGGATTTAATTTTAAACATGGATCTTATACATCTTTTTTGTGCCTTAAATACAGTATCCTTTTCAGTCGAGTTGGCCCAAAATATAACACCATATCGTAAGTAGGATTCGACGATTCCGTAATAGGCAGTGATAAGAGCATCTGTATACAATTTAGATGATATTATATGTAGAGCATATGCAGACTTGCTTAATTTTTTACATAAACTTTCTATATGTGGTTTCCAGTTCAGCTTTTTATCTATTTCTAGCCCAAGAAATTTAGTGGTCTCTGCTTCCTCCACAGTAGCACCATGATAGTGTATGTTAAGATTCCTTAGGTGAGGTATACGCTGACTGAAATGAATTATTTTTGTTTTGTTTATATTCATTATCAAATTATTATCATCTAACCATTTCATAATCAAATTTAAATAATTATTAATGTCATTTTCATATGTGTCAATACTGTTGCAAGGTATAGTTATAGTGCTATCATCCGCAAATAGAGTTAAGGGTACATTAATGCATGTTGGCAAATCGTTAATGTATGCAATAAATAATAACGGGCCCAGAACACTGCCCTGAGGTACACCAAATTTAACATTACGTTCCGCTGAACGAAATATCTCTTCGTTTTTATTGTCAAGATTTATTCTATTAATTTCAGTAATTTGTTTTCTTTCACTCAGGTACGATTTTATTAGATTAAGGACATTGCCTCTAATGCCATAGGCTTCTAATTTATTTAAAAGAGTAGCATGGTGCACATAATCGAAAGCCTGAGTCATGTCGCAGAATATTGCACAGACTGGTGTTCGTTTATCCACATAATTTGTTATATTGTAAATGAAGTCATATATAGCCATGTTAATCGTCTTGCCTTGTCTAAATCCCTTCTGTTCGTTACATAATATTTTGTTTTTTTCAATATATTTATATAACTCATTATAAATGTACTTTTCGAAAATTTTAGATATAATGGGAATAAGTGAAATTGGTCTGTAGTACTCCATCACTTCTCTATTTTCTTTTTTAAACAATGGTTTTATTATCGAAATTTTTAACGCATCCGGATAGACACCTGAACTTATACTTAAGTTAATTATATGACTAAGGTGACCACTTATATCACAAGCTACAGATTTAAGTATCTTGGTGGAGATGCCATCGTAACCTACGCTACATGTATTTTTAAGTGCCAATATGATTCTTTGAATATCGTGCGGTACACTAGGTGCCATAAACATTGATTTAGACTTCGTTTCCGTCATATTTGATTTAGGTTTACTGTCAACATTTAATTTTGGTCGAATTTTATCTATGAAATAGTTATTGAATGCCTCGGCTATATTTAATGGATTTGAAATAATTTGGTTTCCCACCTTAAGTTTACTAATATGATGTTTAGGGATATTATTTTTTGATTGGTTAATTATTTGCCAGGTAGTTTTTGACTTATTTATCGAGTTTTTTATGTTATGATTATTTTTTGCCTTTTGTGTCAAGCTTATGATTTTCTTATACAATTTGGCGTATTTAGAAAAAATGTATTTATTGCCTTCGTTAGGTCTTAACCTGAAATTCCATAGAAGTTTTCGTTTCTTCTTATTACACAATTTAATACCTTTTGACAGCCACCTTGTTTTCTTTATTAAGTCTACTTTGACTTTGATTACTGGGAAGCACAAGTCATAAAATAACATAAAGGTATTAATGAACAAATTATAAGCTTCGTTGGGGTCGTTAGTATCGTAAATCTCCGAAAACGAAAGAGATTGTATACAGTTTTTAAATTTCGTTATATTTTCCTTGTTGTAGTCCCTCCTCTTTATATACCAGTAGTTGATTGCATATATTTTACTAACCGGACATTGCAACAGTTGTGCTGTGTGATCGGATAACGCAAATTCTAATACATTAGTTTTACAAGGTCTACGAAAATTGTGAGCAAAGTTGTCAATACATGTAAGACTGGCCATACGAGTGGGTTGTTTTATTGCGAGTTTCATATTATAACTTAGTAGCAGACATTCTAATGACAATGTTTGACTATTAGTTTTCAAAACGTCAATATTATAATCTCCAGCGATAACAATATTTTTGTATGGTGTGTATGATATATTATGGAGAAGTGTCTCCAGTTTAATCAAGCAGTCATTCAAGTGCGCATTTGGTACCCTATAAATACATACAATTATTAGTTTGTGTTTTATTAACTCTACACCACAGCATTCAAATATGCCTGGAGATGACAATTTTGCAATTTTAGGCAATTCCTTCCATTGGTGCCCATTTCTAATAAGGATACAGGCTCCACCTCTCTTTTTTCCTTTTCGACTGTAATTTGCAGCTAAACAATAATTTTGGACAAATAATTGATTTTCAAATCCTTCCATCATAAAATGCTCAGTAACACAAATAACGTCAACGTTTATATTTTGTTTAACATATAGGTCATCTAAACAAACTGTAAGAGCCTCGGACTTTTTTATCAGACCTGCAATATTCTGATGTAATACATTTAGATATTTACTGGAGAAAAAACTGCTCGTTTTTATTTGTAACATTACGAGTAATAGAGGATATTTCTGTCTGTTCTTGATCAAGATTATTTCCAAAATCAAAATTTATAAATTGTTTTATATTTCTAAATATATTTGACATGCCATTATTATTAAGAGAGCCATTGCTCTTAGAGAACATTTTATAATCATACGATAAATCTAAATTTGAGTCAAATATTATAGCATAGTTATAGGTCCAAATTATAGCATATTTATACATGTCCAAATATAAAAGATTGCAAAAAGTTTCTATCCTACCGTTATACATCATAGAATAGCCGTTTATTTTATAAGTTGGCAGACATAATAAAATATTAGTATGTTGTATTTGTAATATCTTATCGCGAATTTCAATTAGATTGCTAGGATACTTCACAAATAGCTGCATCTTCATACAAAACAGATATGAAACTCTTCTCACTATCCTTGAGACAGTTGGTTGGCTTACTTGTATAAGGTCTCCAGTAATAATCTGAAAAAAAAAAACAAAATGTGTAAGTTCATTACAACTACGATATCTACTTGTTAATGTTAATTATTAAGAAGCATTTTATCTACTGTTATTATTACATAATTAGCCTATAATGTTCCCACTGCTGGGCCTTCCGATGAGAGGAAGTGGGCCATAATCCACCACACGGGCCCAGTGCGGGTTGGTAGATGTCACATGTCTTCAAATACACTCAGAGGCACAATTAACCGCCCACCCGGCAAAAGTGGCTTATCTTTGTTTAAAGTAACTAAACTCTTATAATGATGAATGACAATTTGTTTGGTGGATAGTGTATGATAAATAAAGACAACTTATGACACTTTTGTAAAGATACTCTCAAGTGTGAGTCTCTTTTATTGAGTTCAGTCGAAAATTGACTTTCAAACTGATTGTTTTGCGCGTACGCAGAGAAGTGCCTGTGAAGTTTTTAGACGCGTTTCTTGGTTCTTAAAGTGCGTAAGAGTTTGTCAGTAGATTTTTACTCAGTAAAATGCCATTGGATGCAGCTGGTGCAGCTAGAGCGGTTGCGCTCTCAGATGCTGGGTATAGCCAGCGTCGTATAGGCCGTATGCTGGGATTACCTCGAACCACAATACTTGACGCCATCCGACGATACAGAGAAACTGGATCTTACACTAGAAGACCGGGACAAGGTCGATTGAGGTTTCTGAAAGAGATGACAGATTCATAGTGTCCAACGTTCTAAGAAATTGCTTCACTACAGCTCCCGAGGCTCGTAATCGCCTACTTGAGGTTCGAAATGTAAGCGTCAGCATTAGACCGATAAGAAGAAGGCTTGCAGAGCGTAATTTGACTGCATTCCGGCCAGCCCGAGTACCAGCGTTGACCACAGAGCACTGGAGAGCTAGACTTCGATTTGCTCAACAATACCGAAACTGGACCATGGAGCAATGGAAGAACGTTCTCTTCTCTGATGAGTCGAGAGTAGCCTTAAGAGGTCCTGATGGACGCCAGCGTGTGTACCGACGCCCGGTGAGAGGTTTGCACAGTGTGCTGTTGTCGAAACAGTGGGATACTAAGGTGGCTCAGTAATGGTATGGGGTGGTATTTCTTATGAGGCTCGTACAGAGTTGGTTGTGTTTGAAAGAGGCAGCGTAAATGCTCAGAGGTACGTGGAAAAGGTCTTAGAACCTCATGTTATACCTTTTGCCCCATTTATTGGAGAAGATTTTCTTTAGATGCATGACAACGCTCGTGCGCACGTCGCCAGAGTGGTCACGGAGTACCTTAATGCCGTGGGTATAGCACAACTACCATGGCCAGCTCACAGCCCAGATCAAAACCCCATTGAACACGTTTGGGACTATCTTAAAAGGCAGGTACGAGGTCGAGTTCCAGTTCCTACCTCCATTAATGAGCTAAAGATTGCAGTGGTCGAGGAGTGGGAGAATATACCACAGTCAGATATTCAAGACATAATGGATGGTCTTCCAAATTGACTGGAGGAGGTCATAAGTGCCAGAGGAGGAAATACCCATTATTGAAAAATCGATTTTTAATTTTAATAAAAAGTTTTGGGCAGCTTTAACATCACCTTTATAATGTTCATTAATCGGTAATTTCAAACTTTTGTTTATTATTAAAATAAATATTCTATAGCAGGTATATTCTGATTGTTTTTTCATGTGAAATTATCCAATCTAAAATACTGCCAAGAAAAAAAACCATTACAAAATAATGTTTTGAAGTTACAACGAAAAATTTAAGTGGGCGGTTAATTGTGCCTCTGAGTGTATTTGGTTCTAGGATGCTTGTTTCCCCACGATGTTGTCCTACACCGTTTTGAGAGCAGTGGTGATGAAAAAATTTACGCAAAGTAAAGCGGCCGGTACCATAGGGCCACCACTGCTCATCTGTTATTATTAGGTATGCATAAAAATAATGTGAATTTTAAATTGCTGTTACAAACCTGGAAACTCCCAGATGAATAAAATCTTAAGGCCACTAGTAACTGGTAAATAGGAGGCACTGGAAGGCCTCTACTGGTAACTTTTGAAAGATCTGCATTTATTAGAGGCAGAAGTATATGTAAAGCGATATCTTTTGAAAATCTGTATCGTCTTTTAAATTCATCAGCACTGTAATAGTCGAAAGGATTTTGAAAGTCACGTATCACTTTTCTTGTGCTGATCCTTCTTTGAGTGTTTATTCTCTCAAGGATATAATTATCAAAATCATCTTCACTGCTGTAATCCATCGCAATCAAATCAGTGCATCACAATTCACTACAAACATAACCTGTACCCGGTGCCAGTTTGACATTTGCGTTGAACTGTCGCACTATGCGTTGGTTAAAATACCTCTCTAGCTTCTTTACGTAGGGGTCCTTCTAAGTGAACGCATAGTGTCGCACATCACTCAAGTATTGTTTATGATTGAAATCTAGCGGCCCTATGCGTTGGTGTGCACTGTGAGACATCATAGTATCGTTCTTGAATACAGGTGATAGTCCCACAGTCTCCATCAATTCCTTTCTCGTCAAGCCGAAGCCATACTTCTCCATTGCATGCAAATTTTTGACAAGGTTTTCTTCTACATCTCGCGATAAAACCGTGGCCCTCCCCAAAGTATTGGATTTCATACCTTTGCGCTCATAAACGCGATTAATTATAGTCGCTCTTGGTATCCCATAATGTTTTGAGGCTTCATAACCTGACAAGGCGCCACTTTTAACGGCCCTCACTGCTTCTAATAGTTTTTCTTTCGGGTAAGAACTTCTATCGGTCTTTCTTACGTAAGCTCGAGGCATTTTGCTTTTTCTGTAACAAATAAATAGTTAAGCAAATCATGGCTATTTACGGAACGTGTTATATTTTAGCGGATTTATAATACCCCTGAAACCGGAAAAGAGGAACATATTATTATGTTTCTCTTAACCTGGTATAGCCGTTCCTCTTTCCCACCTTGCCATTTTGAAGGTTATGTTTTTATTGACATCGAAAAAGCACTAAAAACACACGTTACAAACAATGTAATAGGGTAAACCGTATAGCTATTGCCCACTTAAGGACTTAAAACACTTTGGCTTCAAACAATAAAAAAAGTATTATAACTTTCAACCATTTATTATTTTTTTCTTATATCTAAATAAAATCTCCATCAAAGTGTTAGGGGTTTTTAGTCAAAACTTACATGGATAAGAAAATAATTAAACAAATTTAAAATTACCTAAAAATGTACAGTTATTGCCCATTGCCTACACTAATTGCCCACATCACAGCACAGTAATTGCCCAGTACCTTAAAATGATAAAGGACATGGCCAATTTTTGTACGGATGTCGGCATAGTTATCGAATTTAGTGTACACCTATGGTTTTTGGTGTGTTGTATTCGTGAATATTTGCTCATTAAATTGCTATAAATAAAAAACTCAGAGAACTTGTCATTACAACAGACTGTACAAAAACAGTTTCATTAAACCTTTTAATCAGATCGCTAGCAATAAGATGTACAGATTATAATTTCGCTATTAAAACACTTAAAGGCGCTTTAAAATAGCGAACAGTTGTGAATTATATTATTACGTATAACTGATATGGTTTTAATATTATTCATCATTTAAACAAAGTGATGGCCACCTAAATGAAGGATTTTAAACTCCATATTGATTAACATTTTATGAAGCTGGGTGATAGTCACAAAAAATGTGACAATAATAACAAATATAACGTAACATCGCGCCTGTGTATTCCCTGCAGGGTTGGTCAGAGGTGTACCTATAGTACAACCACATTTCACCAGTTATTTTGAGTCCCATGTAATAGGGGCGAACTGATTGCCATCAACCGCGAATAAATCCAGATTCCGGGCTGCTACTGAGAAATTCCTGATGAATAAACCCCATATCACTTTGCTTGACTTAGGAATCTAACTCAGGACCTTATGTTCAGCAGTAGCGCTTGCTAGACCAACGAGGCAGTCATAATAACAATTAACAAAGTATATTCGAAACTAATGGTTTTCTTTAAAGTAGTAAAGGTTACCCTTTAACAAAAGAAGCACAAAATAAAGCAAAAAGTAATTATTTATTTATTAGAGAAAATAAATAAAAATATAATCATAATCATTTATTGTGAAGCATAAAGATGTTACATTAAATTACATGTCCACTATGTTCTACCATATACATGGTGTACAAATTAAATTATAAAACAATACAAATGAAGCATTCATAGTAAGACAAATAAATTAAAATATTAGAATTATAATGAAATGTCAACACATTACAAAGTCATTTATACATAAATCATTCATAAATTCTTGAACTGAATAATATGCCTTTTGCACTAAGAATAATTGTAATTTAGATTTAAATGTAGGAGTTTCTGTCAGCTTGGATAAAACAGAGAATTTTTATTTCACAATACAGTAACCTGGTTTAATTGTAAGTATAGGGCTTTAGTAATTACATAAATAGCTGCTTTAAACATAACCGGACATGTTAAAAAATACAAGCAGATTTATATATTATTATTTTACAATTGTAATTATGGTTTTTAAGAAAGCCTTTTGTTAGATTATTTTAATATTCTTGAATTGATAGTAATATGTTGTCTAAAAATCCAGCTGGAATTTGGATATTGTTTTGGTGTCTTGCCCAACCAAGGTACCAGATTATTGTCATAACATGACAACAACAACCAACGGTCCTGTTCCCTACAAGACAATTACAATAGTACCCTAAAATAGCATCCAAGACAGAATCATTATCATGTTCAGTGTCAAACAAAACATAGGAAAAGTAAATTCTCTGGGAAACATGGCGAGACTTAATACGTCCTCTTAATAAATAAGGATTATTTCCACCAACCCCTATTATAATTTCTTGGGAGTGTTCCAGTTCTGAACACACTTCAACAACATAGATACCATTATCCCTAACATGTTCACCAAAGTATGAACGCACTTGTTTCACCTGATACGGGCCTAATGCAAACAATATTAAATCATTGTATGTAAAAACTGGGAAATTATTAAGTTGAGGCAAGTTACCGTCAATACGGGTAAACATAACTCGTCTTCTGTTTATATTATAATCATTAATTGGTTTCCTCTTTATAATATTAGTATAGATATCAAACATTTCTTTCGCTGATGTTGATGAGTCAGAATCGTCACAATTAGAATCATCTACTTCAAAACAACGATGACACAAAAATAAATGTAAATCGGAGTAGTCTGGTATATGTTCCTTATGTTTTGGTGGGATGCAATGCAACGCACATGAAAGATTTTTGAACAGGCACTGCATGTCAATTCATTTTTTATCACTGCATGACAAACTCCACAAGTAGGCTTTGGCAGAATGTTACTACAAGGAGGTTGTATTAAAAGATTACTTAAAATAGTTATCTTTTTATTTGCTGACATATCTTTACTTTTTATGCCTATGTCTTTTTCTATCTTCTTTGGTGTCGGTTCGAGTTGTTGCTCAAAAGGTTCAATCAGCTCAAAAGGTTCGATCAGTTGTTGGCTATTATCCTCTAAACTCGTATCTATTTCCTTAGATTTAACAGTCTCAATAAATATTTTTTTAGACTTTTTGTTTGCATTTTCAGTCTTTTTCTTTTCTTTGATCAACTTTTTCTCTTCTTTTACTTTCAACAGATTTTTTTTTTCTTTTTGCTTCATATGTAATGCTGCTTTGAAATTTTTGGAGCTAATAGCATAAGGCTGTCGTTCGGTTTTCCTTTTTCCTTTTCATATTGGCGTTTTTGGGTAAGCTAAGTATTCTCCCAAAGAACATTTCTTTTTAACAATTATTATTTATTTTATTTATTTATTCATTTGTCAAAAAATAAATTTATAAATTACATAATGTCCAACAAATCTATACACATAGTTTGTCTGTTGGATCAAAACTATTATTCTTTAGGTATTATAGTGTATTTTTATTATTTATAACTATCATATAGTAGAATTATATAATGTAAGCTAGGTTTATTAGTAGTATATTCCATTAGTAGCTAGATATATTAAGTACGTAAGTATAAATATCGTATTAAATATAAGTATAGATATTAAGAGTTGCTTATGTAAAACAGTAGTAGTATATGTAATACAATATAAAGTTAAGGCAGTGTATTAAGTAGGTATTTTTTTAGATTTATCTTAAATTTATTTTTCTTTTTTTCGTCTCTGATTTCGTCTGGTAAGCTGTTGAGTATGTAAGGGATACGCTTGTCTAATGTCCGGTCTCCAACAACATTATTTACTCTCGGTACTACATATTTACCAGACGACATCGTTCGGGTGTTATATTTGTTACATACATTTATTAATAATGGATTATGCTCCCGATTACCATGGTTATTAGTTGCAAGTAAGTACTTATGTTTTATGCTGACCGGTAATACTTTACAAATTTTATATAGTTTATAATAATCTTTTTTATGCATATTTTTAGTTTTTTTATCTACTATTAGTTTTAGGAATCTAACTTGTATATTTTCTAATTTTTCCATGTAAGATTTGAATGTAAGTCCATAGCAATCAAGAGCATAATCGATTATAGACTCTACCATACATAAGTATAATATTCTTAGGGTACTAGTAGGAAGTCGATAACTTAGGTGGTAAAATTTACTTAGTATAGTTTTAAGTTTATTACACAAGAGATCTATATGTTCTTTCCATGAGAAATGCTCGTCGACTTTAACTCCTAAATAAGTTACACAATTAGCTCTCTGGATAGGTTTACAGCTACAATTGACACGGTTACCATGAATGCAATCAAAAGTATGAGTGTATAGTGGTAGAGGATTTTCCTTTAGTGGTAAGTATGGTGAATGAATAATTATGTATTGTGTTTTTTCCGTATTTAATACTATTCCGTTATCGTGAGACCATTTAACTACGGCGTCCACGTCGTGCTGCACCAGCCGACATGTTTCAGCGAGGTCCGTGCCGGCTCGCATGGCGCAGAGGTCGTCCGCGAACATATACGTCGAGCAATGCTGTAGCACATTACACAGACTATTTACATGCATTAAGTAGCATACAGGACCACTTCCTGAGCCCTGCGGCACCCCGCATCGGACCATTTTTTCATCGCCCAACATGTCGCCTATCTTGACCCGGTAAGAGCGTGATGTGAGGTAATCTCTGAACCATTCCTTCAGAGGCTTCTCCACACCACATTCTTCTAAAGATGAAATTAAAGTGTTTGTTTCTAATGTGTCAAAAGCTTTTTTGTAATCGAAGAAGGAGTCTTTGGTCAACTCATCCCGCTCAATCCCATCCCGCGGGATGAGTTGTCCTAGTGGAATTTTTGAATCGGACAACTCATCCCGCTGATATATTTTACGTCTTGTACGGACATGAAGAAAAGTGCTTTAAAACTAAATTCAATGATTTCCTGGTGCATATTTTATGTGTAATACAACAACGCAACCACAAACGTACAAATTGCATTTAATCTATTGCTTGAGTAAAGGACAGTTCAAGGTCAACTCATCGGGAAATGCGAATACGACTACCTGCTTCCAGCCAATCACAGACAAGAAACTTATCACAATAGGAAGGGTTGAGTGCATCTTTCTATTTTTTCGTACTTAGTTGTGTTAAAGTGATTGAATGTGTGTGAATGTGTGATTTTTTTGTGAACAGTTAAATACATATTTATCAATATCAAGTTATAAGTGCTTTCAATTCGTTCCTTGGGTGAGTAAATTTAATAATTGTTTTTACTAAAGTAGGTTTTTTTTTAATTTTTGTTATACGCATATAAAAGCATACGACCATGGCTATCCTCTAAACATCACATTAAAATATATTACTTGTTGGTAAGTTGTTTATTTAATAGACGTTAAATATTGAATAGTTTGTACATAACTATTTCAGATGAGAATGCTTGTTTCAAACTTTTGAGAGCGTGATTTTTCAGTAGTCGGGTTTTAGCTATTGAATTTATTTTTTATTAGCTTTTTTTTTGTCCCGCAGAATCAAAAATACAAATTTTGAACTGAATATCTTAAAGCATTCTCTCCCAATAAATTATTTAAGTACTGAATTTTATACGTAGTACTTAATAATCTTTAATGCTTATTATTTTTCCCCTTAGAATCAACCATCAAAATGTATGAAGATAGCCCTTCAACTTCACGTGGCAATCTATCTCTAAATATAAGTACTACTCAAAGAGGTTCCAAAAAGTTAACAAGACATGGCTATGAATACGTTATTAAAAGACAAAATAATGACAAATCAATCTTGTGGCGGTGTGCGAAAATGAAAACATGCTCTGCGACGATAAAAACTAACTCTGATTTTAATGTGATAATGAATGAAACGAGTCATAGTCATGAACCCTTAAATAGAACAGAAGTTGAGATAAAAATGCAAATGGAGAAGTGCTCAAAGGCTGTACAGGAGAATTTGTCTGATCCGATCTCAAAAATATTTGAAGAAAATATGGCTTCTCTGGAAGATCGTGGTTTAGATCTAATAAAGAAGTTGCCAGCTCTAAATAGTGTACAAAAAATGCTGTATAGAAAAAGAAATAAATCAATAGGAGCAAGAAAATTAACTTTTGCAAAAGCTAAAGATGTTGAAGTGCCGAAAAAATTTGAAAAGATATTATTTGCTGATTACGCACATGGGAAAACGCGTATTCTGATATTTGCTGATAATGAATTGAAAAAATACATGGCAACTTGTAAGAAATTTTACATGGATGGTACATTCAAAGTTTGTCCAAAGCCATTCTATCAATTGTACACTATTCACGCTGAGCTTGGAAGCAGTCAAGAATATCTTAATGTCATTCCAGTAATATACGCTCTGTTACCTGATAAGAAAATGTCCACGTACGAGCTGTTATTTCAAATAATAAAAAGTCAAATAACTGAGTGGGACCCCAATGACATTACAGTTGATTTTGAAGTTCCAGCTATATTGGCAATTCGAAGCAACTTCCCGGGTGTGAAAATAACGGGCTGCTATTTCCACTTCAATCGCAGTCTCTGGCGTAAAGCTAAGGCGCTAGGTGTATGCAAAACACAATTAGGCAAAATTCATGTAAAACTCTGTGCTGCTTTGTCTCATCTCCCATCCGAGTTAGTTAATGAAGGATGGCTCTACGTGATGGAGGAAGCTCCAAACAGCAACTGTGTCACACAATTTAATGACTACTTCGTGAAAACTTGGCTCGAAAATTCGGTTCTCGCAGACACTTGGTGTACATTCCGGCAAATGAATAAGACAAATAATGTTGTAGAAATATGGAACGGGCACATCAAAAAATATATTAAATCAAAACCGAATATTGCTCAATTTTCGGAGGGCTTAATCAAAGATATACATTTCTTCGCCTCCATTATAAGAAAATCTACAGGCGGCTTCAAAATTTCGACGAAATTGCCTGAAACTATAGAGAACAAGAAAAAAATTGACTATGCCATAAACCAACTAATCACCGGTCAAATCACAGTAGGACATTGTTTAGAAAAACTAAGAAGTTGACTATGTTTAAATGACGTCGTAAATTTTGTATCTATAATTTTATTTTATAAAGGTATGTCAAATATTTAATCTTGTTGATTTTAATGATTATTTATTCAGATTTTAATTGTGAGTTTTTTTTTATATTCGTGCATTTTTATTTGGGACTTATAATCATAGAGTATAATTTTAACTAGTTTTAAGTAAATCTTAAGAATCCAAATAGTTGTTAATAATTGTTAATTTTTTAGTTTTATTTCAAATTTTAAGACTATTTACATTTTTTAATACGTGATTTTTAATCAAACGACTGTGATTTTAACTAATTTTAAGTAAACCAGTTATAATCTAAAAACTAGTTGTTAATTATTTAGTTTGATTGATAAATGTTATAGATTTGATTGTTAAATATTCTTTTTAGAAAATTTAGATTTTTATACGTAACTTTTAATGAAACTATTGAGATTTTGACTAGTTTCTTTATGTTTAATTTATTGATTTTGATAGTTAAAACTGTGATTTCTGATTGTTTAAATACTTTACAGTGTAATAATATTAATCAAGGGCAATTTTAATAGTTATTGATTTTTTTTAATTTCTATAAATGAAACTACTGTGATTTTTGATTATATCAGCTTAACCAAGCTATGGGTGTTTAATTTTTTCCCCAAACACTTTTGTTCATGAATGTACAAATATTTCAAATAATACAATACATTTTACCTTTTCTTTAAAGCGGTATGAGTTGACCAAAGAAAAATAATAAAAATATTAATGCGGACAACTTATCCCGCGGGATAAGTTTTAAGCGGGATGAGTTGACCAAAACCTCAATCGAAGAATATTGCGACTATAAACTTCTTATCATTTAAATAGTTGTTAATTTCGTTGGTAAAATTAGACAGTAATGTATTAGTACTCTTTGCTTTTTGAAAACCGTGTTGAGATTTATTTATTATGTTATGTGTGCGTAAGTAGGTACCAAGTTGATTTATTATGCATTTTTCTATAATTTTGTCAATACTGGATAAAATTGCTATCGGTCTATAATTAGAGTATATCTTCCGGTTGCCTTTTTTATATATAGGACGTATTACTGCTTCTTTCAATTTTTCGGGAAATGTATGTTTTTCTACGGATAAATTAATTAACTTCGCTATAACAGGACTTATTTCGTTAGTTATTATTTTTAAATCTGACATACGTATGAGGTCGCTTCCAGGCGATTTGTTAGCGTCCATGTTTTTGATAATTTTCTTAACGTATTTATGAGTCACTGGTTGCCACCTCATATTTTTGTCAGGTTTTTGTACGTAATTGTGTCTACTTAACCATTTGTCGTCACATATATGTTTAATTTGTTGGATTTCCTCATCAAAAGTAGTCGCAAACCCATCCGCTATATTTTTCGTGTTTCCATGCATGTGCATATTAGTTAATATCACAGTATCTAGCGATTGCTTACTATTTCCTAACAATATATTTATTCTATCCCATATCTTTTTAATATTTTTATTACAGTTAATAATACTTTGTTTATCATATTCATTGCTACATTTAGTTATGGTTTTAAAGCATTTGTTTCTAAATTTAGTATATTCTAATCTTTTTATCATATTCTTTGGATCATTGCACCAAACCTTGAACAGTCTATCTCTCTCTTTTATTAAATCTTTTAAATAATCCGTAACCCAACTTTTATTTCTAGAGCTTACATTAACGGTTACAGTTTTATAGCAATTATTGTAGATGTTAATAAATAGCTGCTTAAGCGAGTTATACAATTCTATTGGACATTCGATAGATAACAATGCTTTAAAGTCCGTATTCAATAATCGTTCTCGAACTAGTCGATTATCAAGAACACGGCGGCGACTCCCGGTAGGCATGTTTCTCCCACTCTGATCGACAGCTGATCGCCCGCGTCCGCGCGATGCGCTGTTGCCAGCTCGTACGCTATTTTGTGAAGTGCGGTTCCACTGCACTGCGGCAGACACTAAAAAGTGATCCGATATCTTTTGCCGTATTACCGCGGAATTAATTTGTGCAGAAGGTGCCCTAATATATATATGGTCTAGGCATGATTCAACAACATTTCCTTTCATGATTTCTTTACGTGTTATTTTATTTATGCATTTAATTAATCCAAATTCAGCTAATAAAGTTTCATATTCCATTACCCGGCAATCTTGACTTTTTAATAAATTTATATTTATATCTCCACATATAATTAAGTTACTCTTTATTAGTAAATTTTCTAATATTTTTCGTAGTTCTTCTAGAAATTGTCTGGTTTTATCTTGTTTGTTAATTTTTGGTGGTCGGTAAATACATAGCAAATAAATCGGATCACTCTCGCTGTCGAGCGCAATGGAAACACACTCTGCCGATTTCATATTTTGTATATATTCCGTGTCATTCACTCGTGCCTTCAAAGTTTCGCGCTTGTAAACTAGTACGCCACCCCCAGTTAGCCCCGTTCTTGTAACACTATGGATATTAAATCCTTTAATCTTATAGAAGTTTACCATAGAAAAATTAATGTTTGGTTCTGTAACTATAATTATGTCTATATATTTTAAATTATCATGTAAAGTACATGTAAAGTAACAGTTAATTCGTGAAAATTCTTTTTTAAAGATCGAATATTTAAGTATAAAATACAGAGGTCATTTTTATATTTAATAGATGATATCCACGTTTTTAAATTTTCTATTTCGGATGTTGTAATTGAAATTGAATTATCACTAATTATATCGATATTGTCTAAGATAGTGAATTTTGATGCAATTTTAAACACTTACTACGTGAATATTATGAATATACCTGTTAAGAATAAGAACATTAATTATGTACCGTTGGTTTTGTTTTGAGTAGATCGTTGATTTCATTATCACACCTCACCCAGATCGAATTTTCATCTTCGTTTTTCTTGACTAATATTTTACCTTTTGAAATCCATATGTACTTGTAATTGTTGTGCAGTTCTTTCTTTGTTTTCCATAGCAGTGTAGTACCATAGTAGTCTAGTAGCCTTAGTCAAATCTTCATTTAGATATATTTTACTACTGTTGGTACCACCGGTTATTTTGTCACTAGTGATATCCGAAAGTTTTCTACGTTGAGTCAGCCAGGTGTCGCGGGATTCGGTTCCCGAGGTCTTAAATCCGACGATTATTGAAGCAGTTTTTACACAACAATCATCATTCTGTTTTTGTGGTGTAACGACTGGTAAACTTACTTCATGATGATTAGTATTATTTGTGGTGTCAGCGTCATGAAATGCTTTCCACACTTGATATAATATATCCAAGTGTTCCGTAACTTCTTGGTGGGGCATATTTCGATGACGGTTTTCGAAATCATCCTTAATAGATGGTCCAATGATGTTTTTAAAGGTTGAGTAATTTATAGTTGTTGAATCAGAAACTGGTATTTTGTTCTTTGTAGCAGTATTAAGGCTCGTAGCACCAAGGCATTTTTCATAATTAATCGCATCCGGGTTGAATGGATATAGGCCACAGGCTTTGAAGCCGTTGACCAATATTTCAGGTTTTAGACTCATCATAACAGCTTCATTAAGAACAGGAGCAAAATTCAATTTGGTGACACCTTGATTATTATGATAATTTTGCCATTTTCTTAAAGTTTTTCGCCATCCTACTTTGAGAGGTCGGAATGCAGCTACGTCCGCAGGCTGGAGGATACGTGTCGCATTAGGATACAGAGCGATCAATTTGAAGATGAGTACAAAGCGTACAAAGCTGGCTCAAGTGAAAATTCAAATGAGTTTTGTGACCGTCCACATAGAGTATCACTGGCAGTTCAATGTTGTTGCTGAGGAGATAGGGGTGAAATACATTGGCAATAAATTCGTAGAAAACTTCTGTAGTCATCCAACCAGTGTCGGACTTTCCAATACCCCATCCATCAGGTACAGAATCAGATATTTTTTCTGGTAACCTTTGATACGGATAGACAATAATTGGACAGCAGACATTTCCAGCAGCCGAAAAGGTGAGCAAAACTGTAATAGCTTGAGATTGTTCAACATTATAGACATTTCTTGCACCTTTTTCTGCTAACACTTGGCCACTTTTAACGCAAATTTGAAAATTTGTTTCATCCGCATTAAATATACGATCTAGTGCACTTAAAATGGAAGTCAAGTCTTTTTCGGCAATATAATTTTGAATTTCAGTAAATCAGCCTCTTATATCTTTTTCTGCAACACAAGAACTTGCTTTTGTCACTCCTTCTGATGTTCTAATAGCCAACTTCGGATGCCTCTTCAAAAATGCCTTCCACCAACCATCACCTGGCCTATTTTTTAAAAACGAATTAGAGCGCGGGTTTTCTTCCAAAAACTTTTGCACGGAGTCTAAAATGTCTTCTTTATTTCGAGGAAATCCTTTTCTAGCCGATATTATTATCCAAACCTCCAAACGACTTTCTTCAGATACAGTTAATATAGGTGATGGTCCTTAACTGGTTTTATGTCCCGGATTTTTAATACAGTAGCGGAGACTGGACCTCGGAACACCGTATTTTTCAGCAATTTGCCTTGTAGACAAATTGTTAGAAGCATCTTGAACAGCCTCGATAGCTTTCTGTAAATTTTCTTTGCGATATTGCACTTTTGGTGTCTTTGGCATACTGTAAATAAAACAATAACAACCAATAAGATGTTGTGCATAGCGATTGGCTACCCGCACCCACGCAATAATGTTAACAATATTTGCTACATTGTCAATATTATTGCGTGTGTGTGGCAAAAATATTGACAATATTACATAGTGAAAAAAATATTGACAATATTATTGTCACAATATTATTGCGCGTGTGCAAGCCATTAGGCTAGCCGCACACACAAAATAATATTGTCAATGCAAGATTGTCAAAATCTTCATCAATAAAATGATCCCCGCACACTACGCAATATTATTGACAATTTTCCATGGTACAATCTGACTCAGTCGCTCCGCAGCTAGATTCATGTGCGCACGTTTAACATAATGGAAAGAAAGAAAAAAGTCGTTGCATTGAGTATTGCATTAATTTTACAAACTAAAAAAAGGCAATCAAGAAAGAAACGATGGATTAAGGACTGGATGAGAAAAAAAGCTGAGTTAAATCACTTTAATCTAATAAATGAACTACGAGTTACAGAAGAAAATGATTTTAAAAATTACATGAGAATGAAAGATAGCAGCTTTCAAAAACTATTATCTTTAGTTTCACCTTACTTGAAGAAAAAAGATACACTCATGCGAAAATCGCTAACGCCTGAGGAGAAATTGGCAGTTACTTTACGCTTTTTAGCAACTGGCAGAAGTTTTGAAGACTTGAAGTATTCCACTTTAATATCACCAAGGGCTATAAGCGAAGCAGTTCTGGACACTTGTAACACGTTAATTTACGTCTTGCAAGATTGTATAAAAGTAAGTAGTAATTACCTATATTTAAACATATGCCTTATAGTATTTGGTATCACTAAATACTTAGATAATACTTATATTAGATACCATTACTATGTATGTGTATTTTTTTGCTGTTTGTTTTTGTAATATAAATCCACTTTGATTTTGATTTGAAGTAAAACGAATAAAATATTATAATCATTTTTATTAATACAAGTGGTAATAAATTGTAGTCTTGACTTTAGTTTATTCACAACTACCTGAAAGACTGAAAAAAATTTGAAAAATCTTCTTTTGGAGTATACTCGGCATGCACGTCGGCTTCAGTTGTTACAACATTAGAAGTTACATTATTATTATTTTGGTTATTTTCATAAAATATTGTGTCTTGTGGACCATACTCAAACTGTTGCAATTGTGTCAGTGGAGGCCTTAAAATTATTTGAGATGGAATACCGGAGGTCACAATTGGTTGACGGTGAATTAGAGACTTAGACATAATATTTGGAGGTGTCGTATTAATAGTATTATCAGTATTATGTTCATTGGTATATATGGAATGTGGTGAAGGAGTTAAACTGTATCTCAAAATTGAATCTTGTGTGCTTGGTGATTGATTAGGTGATGGAATATAGTTTACTCTGGAATGATCTAGTGACTGTCTAGGTGGCAAAGGCGATGAAGTATATGGTACATGCTCATTAATTTTGACGGAGTTTTTGTTTAATTTTCCAAGTTGTGCTTCAAATAAAATATCGTTAATTGCCTTTTCCGCTAAAAGTTTTTGAGTAGCCTCCAGTTTTGTCATTTTACTGGCCCAGACTTTGGCAAGATGATATTCTTCTTGATTCTCAGAAGAATCCTTCTCCAAAAATGATAATGTTCTGTGCAAAAGGTTTTGCTGGTCATTAACCATTTTTCGTTTCTTCTTATTCACCGATACTGGACTTGGGGGTGGATCCATTGAGCTAATCGAATATTTATCTCTATCATTTTCTTTGTCTTCCTGTAATATATTATAAAAGAATAGTAAACAGAATGATAATGTTGAAAAAAAAATAAAAAAAAATCAAATTATTATATGTGTAATGTTTATTTTCTTGTATTGTTTTAGACTCCTTCAACCCAGCAAGAGTGGAGAGAAGTGGCCGATGATTTTGGACGCATTCATGGATTCCCTACATGCTTAGGCTCGTTAGACGGCAAGCACATTGGGATTATTATGCCCAAAAATGCAGGCTCACGTTACTTTAATTATAAAGGATTCCATAGTATTATTTTATTGGCTTTAGTAAATGCTCGTAAAGAATTTATGATGGTTGATGTTGGTATCAACGGTCGGATATCTGATGGTGGAGTCCTGTTCTATTCAAAATTTTGGCAGTCTTACGAACAAGGTCTACTTAACTTGCCTAACCCAATTAATCTTTCAAACATGACACACTTATTCCCTTACGTATTTGTGGCTGATGAAGCGTTCGCTTTGGGCCCAAATTTGATGAAACCGTACTCACAGAAAAACTGCAGCTCTAATGAGCTGCTATTCAATCAAAAACTATCAAGGGCTCGATCAACGGTTGAATGTGCGTTTGGTATCTTGGCTAAACGTTTTGGTATTTTTCAAAAGGCTATAAATCTAGAACCAGACAAAGCAACGATACTGACTTTAACCTGCTGTTACTTACACAACTTTTTAATTAAAGAAAATGCTTTCGTTTATTTAAACCAAGAAAAGGAATCACCATCAGTCAGTATAACAAATCTACAGTCTACTCAAAATAGAAATGCAACTATAAATGCTAAAATAATAAGAGACAATTATTGTCAGTACTTTTGCAGTTTAAATACCTAATATAAGTTTTTTGTACTAACCTACGGATAGTATTATTAATAAACTTATTAAAATAAAATACAAACCTCTATTGTTTTCTTTTCTGGTTGTTTTACTGGTTGTTCATCATTTGATAAAAACAGCAATTCATAATACGTCCAGGCAGACGGGACGTAAACCTCATCGGTTCCCTTTCCCGATGATTTCGATTTGTGAATCTTCTTTAATTCTTTCCGAAAATTTGTTCGTAGGGAATTAATTTTTTTCTTTACGTCTTCTCTTGTACTATTTGGTTTAATTTTTTTATAAATATCAAGCAACATATCAAGCGCATTATTTTTCTTAACTGTATCGCGATATGCTTTACAGGAGGTATTCCATAATTCTGGATAACTTTCCCATGTTTTAATAAAGACTGACAAATAGTGTTTTTCGGTGAGAGTACTACCATCAACAGTATTTTCGCTTTGGATACTGTTTTCGGCTTCCATTTTAAACAAATAACACGAACGTCCGCCTGCCGTGAAATCTTTTCCTCAACTAAAATATTGCCGCGCGCCCGCACACGTCAATATGATTGACAATATCCCTGCCTCCCCCCGATATTGACGTGACAAAATCAGATTTTCTGGATAATCTGCAATAATATTGAACAATACCGCAATACAGGCCGCACACACAGAATATTATTGACAATACGTACTTTATTGTCAATATTATTTTGTGTGTGCGGTTAGCCTTAAGCTAATAAATGTGACGGCAACATTACTTACTTTATAAAAAAATTGCCGATAATGATTGCCCTGGGCAATGACTATAGATATTAACCATGGCAATCACTAAAATTATGGTGGGCAATAACTAAAAATATGCCGAAATACGTACAGCGATTGCCCACCGTTAAAAAACCGTTGAATCTAATCTGATTTCAAATATTTTCATTAAAAACATAACATAACACTTATTATTTCGTCATAACTATACACCAATAATGAAATATCAAATGAAATTAAAAAAAAATTAACCTCTAAGCAAGTAATTCCTTAAGAAAATTGCTAAAATGCTTACCTGTTTGAGTAACACGTTCACCCGTCTTGACAAAATCCACCATTACTGTTTTTTTTTCTTCAGTGTTGCCACTTGTCAATTTTAAAATCTACTATAAATTGACCATAGAGTAACCTAGTAAATTATATTCGAAACAAGTGAGAACACAACCTTTGATTCAGATTTTTTTTCTAAAAACTTTCTCTTTCACTCGCTTAGTTGCCGTGTTCCAGCGCCATCTATCCAAGAATATTTGAACTACGCCTAATACTGTTTTATCGACGTAGTGACCATAGAGCTGTGCATTATAGTTTTCTTTTTACTAGTTAATGTTACTCTTCCCCCAGCGTCCCTCTTATCCCACCTGACCTTACTAAAACCGTATCCAGGTTCACAACTGTCTACCAGTGAAAAAATCTTCAATTATAGACTATCTCGTGCGAGGCGTATAGTGGAAAATGCTTTTGGAATTCTTGTTTCTAGATTCCGTGTGTTCGAAAAACCAATTCCCACCAGCTTGAATACAGTTGGTGCAATCGTCTGTGCATCTTGTGCCCTTCATAATTGGTTGCGAAAAAACTCCGATTCCTACATAACATCTACTTGTGTAGACAGAGAGGACTCTGAAGGACAAATAATACCAGGTGATTGGAGATCGGAAATAACTCCGTTAAAAGTATAACTGATCAACTTAGAGGTAACCATTCCGTAAATGCGAAAGAGAAAAGAGATTTATTGAAAAGTTACTTTATGACAAACGGAAGTGTACCGTGGCAGTTTAACAGAATTTCTTAAATTATATTTGATATTTTACTACTAAAAATAAATAAATATTGTAGCTTGCTGTTGTTTTTCTTTGTATAGATACATTTCTTATATAAGCGTCCATTTCTTCGAACCATATCACTTTTGGAGTATAGACATTTCCACTAGCGCCTGATTTTGTGGACTTTTTTATTTTATCCAGTTCTAAGTAGTAAGTTGCCCTCAAGTTTTTAATTTTATTTTTGACGTCGGTAGGGCCAAATCCTTCTAAATTCATTTCTTGTGCAATATTCTGCAATGCTGTTGCACGCATTTCTTTATTTCTATAATTTTGGGATTTAAGATCCCACAGGCATTCATTATCTCGGTACAGTTGAACTAGTTTTAAGTTTTCCGTGTCGCTCAGTTTTCGCATCATTTTGTGAAGCGGTGCGAGGAAGCGTGGTCAGCATACAACAGAGCGGCAGCGACTGACTTCGGCATATTTACACGCCGTCAGTTGCACTGGCGCGGGTGGCGGGGGAGCGAACTGACGCCGAAAATATTGAAGCGCGAATATTGAAGTCAGTACTGACGCGACAGTACTGTACTGACTTGAAATCAATTTACACTATGGCAGTGCCAGGACAGCACTGACTCGTCAGTGGACTGATGTCAGTTACTGACTCAATGTAAATCTGCCTTGACTTCAAGCCACTGTACTGACTTCACATCAGTTTACACAGGGTTTTTTTCGGGTCAGCACTGACTTGCCTCGAATTTGTAGTCAGTTACTGACCCTGTGTAAATCAGCTATTATACCTCTCCTCCAAGGCAGGCTAGTTCACCAGTCCAGATACAGACTAGATTGGATTGGACCCGTTAGGCTGCGTTTTCACCAGAAATTAGCGAGGATGCGTAGCGATGTGTGAAACTAACAAATAACATCGCTTCATTTTCATTGCTTGAGCTAAGCTAGTGTTGTTAAGCTGCGTATCGACTTCGCGCTCCTGGCGCGCGCGCCATGAATGACCGCGCCGAGAGTGCGTTCCGCGAAACGCGTTCCAAAGATTTGAAGTATATCAACTAAGCGCGCCTGGCGCGCGTGGCAACTGTTCCAGTGTTTGACCGTTCATCATGGAAGCTAGTCGTGTACGAGCAGCAGCAGCTTTTGTAATTATACACAGCATTATAAAAAAGAAAAAAGAGAAACGAAAAGTGCGTTGGTGGATAAAAGAGCTGTACCGAAAAAGAATGCAGTATGGAGTGACACTTATAAGAGATATGCAGTTCGAAGTGATAGAAAACACAATAAAAAACTTCACAAGAATGTCTACAGAAGATTTTTATTACTTGCATAACTTGATAGAGCCAAAGGTGAAAAAAATGGACACCCAGTTTCGCGAAGCTATCACAGTGACTGAAAGGCTTGCTATAACTTTGAGATTTCTTGCCACTGGAGACTCGTATACAAGCTTGCAATACCAGTTTAGAGTTTCAAAGCAGTCTATATCTAGGATAGTCCCAGAAGTTTGTGATGCTATCAGTGAGGTTTTAAAAGATTGGGTAAAAGTAAGTGAAAAACACAGTATTAATTAGTATTATATTTATTTAACTTTTTTAAATTAAATTACTTCTCGTTAGCTTGAGTTGACGTACTGGCCAAAGAATCAGTATTTGAACTTGAGAGATTTTGAGGCTCTTGTGTTGTATACCCATAAAGTGGACTGTATTTGCCTAAATCGGCTTCAAAAATTATATTGTTTATTGCCTGTTTGACATATATTAAAGTATGGCTGTCATATTTTCTTAATTGATTTCCTATGTGCTGGCCATAACTGAAATATGGATCAGTAGCTTGCGACGGTTCGGTTAAAATTTGAACGCTTCTGTCAACATTTTATCGTCCTCTTCTTCTTGTTTCCTTTTTTTTGAGGTCTTCTTGGCAGTTTTTTCCGGTGCTTTTTGAATAATATCATTAAATTGTTCTTGTGTATTACACTCTTCTAAAGTTTTTTGGGAAGACTCGCCTTTATTTTGTGGTGTAGATTCCTGAAATATGAACGTGCATTTAATTAACTTTGTATTTTATAATTATTTGTAATTTTACAGATCCCCACATCCGAGACAGACTGGTTGGAAATTGCTCAAGAATTTCAAGAAAAATGGGATTTTCCTCATGCTATAGGTGCCATGGATGGAAAACACGTTATGATACAGGCACCTGGTAACAGCGGCACGGAATATTATAACTACAAACACTTTTTTAGTATCGTACTCTTCGCTCTCGTAGACGCGGACTACTGTTTTAGATACGTTGACATTGGTTCCCAGGGGAGACTTTCGGACGGGGGGATTTTTAAACGTACTACATTATACAAAAGACTCGAAGAAAAGTCCATGAAAATACCTCAGCCATCGATACTTCAAATACCATACACCCTCAGAGTTCCATACGTTATTCTGGCAGACAAAGCATTTGCACTAAACGAATACACAATGAAACCGTTCCAAGGGGAGCCAGAGAGGGGATCTCCAGAAAGAATATTTAACTATCGTCTGTCAAGAGGACGTAGAGTAGTGGAAAATGCGGTTTAGGCGCATTAGGGCTAATTCTCATTTTGGCAACCGACTCCCTAATGGACTACTTCTCATTATGGCAACTTCTCATTTTGGCTACTTCTGATTAGGGCTACTTCTCACTTGGGCTACTTCTCATTTGGGCTACTTCTCATTTGGGCTATTACTCATTAGGACTACTTCTCAATTTGGGAATGTTTATTGAAATAAGTACTGTTTTTGTGTATATAAACATGTTTATTCATTCATAAGAGATCAATTACCTACATTATTTTAAGAATAAATCAACATTAATTGAACCAATGTAATAGGTAAGTATACAATATTATAAGTATTACTTCTTGTAATTACTTAAGTCTGGTTGAAATTAACATTTATTTATTTATAACATACACAAATCAATAGTTAAATGATAGATAAACATTACTAGGTGTAACTTCTTTTAATAACTTTAATTTCTATAAAATCAACATAAATCCACATAATAATCAACAAACAATATTAATTAGGTATATCTTTATATAAGCAATAATGAACACAACAATTTACAATCAGTATTAATTAGATTCCTTTATATAAGAAGCTGGTAATAAGTCATTTTCTTTAAAAATGTAATAACTGTTATTTGACCATTTTTTAGTTTCGTAAGTACTTTTTTATACTTTTTGTCGAAATAAATGTACTTGTTATGGCGTTTTTTTTTGGTTGAATATGGCTGTTCTTGAGTTTGGAGTCAAAATGCTTGGCTTCTTTTCGGAGCTTCTGTAAGAATAAAAATAAACTTGGATGCTTGGGAATTTTCACATTTATCCGATGGTGCCACCCCTCAAGAGCGTTGTTAGTGCGGTGGCGATGTCCAGAGCAACTAAGAAGCGCAGGGTTCATTCTTGGATACCACTGTTTTGCAAAGTATTTTAAAAACGTTTCAAACAATGGCAACAACCATTCATTTTCAATAATCTCTGTTATTTTTTGGCAACCCTCTGGAATATTTTCTGCGGGTAAAAGTGGTAAAATAGCTATTTTTCTTATAATCTGTCTTGTTTCTTTTCTTTTAGTCAAATTTAATTCTTTCGCCTTCTTCCAGATAGCTTTTTGATAGTGAAAATAACACCCGGTTATTTGCGCATCAGGGTACACAGTTTTTACCGCGTTCATTATACCTAATTCATAGTCACATTTAAAGTTGGCAATATTTATTTTCAATTCACTTTTCATTATGTTGAAAAGCCTTATATACGTCTCTTGACTTTTATTTGGAAGTAACGCATACACTACAGGTACAATTTGTGTGCTTTTGGAATCAGAACATAAATCCACATGTAGGGTAAAAAGTTGGTAGAACGGCTTGGGTACTGATTTAAAAGTGCCATCAGCAAAATATCGGCGGTTATGTTTACGTCGAGCGCGCCGCAATAATTTTTTGGAAGTATTTGTTGCGAAAACCAATATTTTGTCGCTTTCTCCATTATCTGCCACTAGAAAATTATCGCTTAAACCTTCAGGTATGGACACTTGAGCCAAATCTTGAAAAATCAGATGATCTGCATGTAAAAATTTTTTTTCTCGCTCGGTACAAACAATCTTTTTTTTTCATGAAAAGTCGGAATTGATGCTTTGGATGTGCTCGGTTCAAAGGTCAAATTTTCTAATTTATTTTCAAAAATTCCATAGGGTTCTAAATTTGTACATACCAATTCCTTGAGCGTACACATTTCTAAATATACAGCATTTTTATCATAATCTGCCTGACAAGTATGTTGCGACTGCCTCATGATTTGGTTTTCAGTTTCATTCAAAGTAACAGATGCATTGCATTCCCTTTTGTTTGTACAACGCCACAAAACACTTATCTTGGTTAACTTTTTTAGTTTTATTGTATCTATATCCATTGTGCAACAGAGCGTCGTTACCTCTTTGATTTTTCACAAACACAAGTTCTTCTTCCATCTTTTCGAATAATAAACAACAATAATTGAGACAATACACCGTTTTACAATCGATCAAAAAATAAAATTAAGTAATTTATGTTATCGAAAATGTGGGTCATTTTCGATAACATAAATTACTTAGTACCCACATTTTAATTCTAGACAAGAATGTAACTTTTTATTTTTTAATAATGACAATAATTACTCTCTTGTATCTACAACTAATGAATTATCAAATACAATGATTTCCTGGTGCATATACTTTATTATCTATAACTTATATTTATTGTGGACGTATAAGGTGGATATTATATTAATGATGGATATGATAGACATTGTGCCTTTACTAGAAAATCGGGTAGGAAATAACAGATGGCGCTACGTGTACTACGCGCCGTCATATTAATTTGTATATGTTATAAATAAATAAATGTTAATTTCAACCAGACTAAAGTAATTACAAGAAGTAATACTTGTAATATTGTATACTTACCTATTACATTGGTTCAATTAATGTTGATTTATTCTTAAAATAATGTAGGTAATTGATCTCTTATGAATGAATAAACATGTTTATATACACAAAAACAGTACTTATTTCAATAAACATTCCCAAATTGAGAAGTAGTCCTAATGAGTAATAGCCCAAATGAGAAGTAGCCCAAGTGAGAAGTAGCCCAAATGAGATGTAGCCCAAGTGAAAAGTAGCCCAAGTGAGAAGTGACCCTAATCAGAAGTTGCCATAATGAGAAGTAGTCCATTAGGGAGTCGGTTGCCAAAATGAGAATTAGCCCTAATGCGCCTAAACCGAAAATGCTTTTGGAATAGCAAGCTCGGTTTTCAGGGTTTTAAGGAAACCTATGTTACTATCACCCAGTAAAGCTACAAAAGTAGTTTTGGCTGTTATACATTTGCACAATTTTTTGCGAAAGAGGTCCAGCCAGAAATACACACCACATGGATCTTTAGACACGGAAACAGTAACTGGAATCACACCAGGTAGTTGGAGAAATGACGGTGATCATTCATCATTACTCCCTCTCACTAATGTACCACGTAGAACTGGGAATGACGCAAAGGAAATACGTTTACATCTCGCTCAACATTTTGCCACTAACGGAACAATACCCTGGCAAAATAGATATTGAAATTAGTAACATTATTCACCTGCGTAGCGACTGTTGCATCATCTTTATTCCCATCGTCTTGCATAGTATCTGTTGTATAATTTGGTGAACACTTGTCTTAACCAAACCATTTTGATACGTAAATACTGTCCCGACCTGTGAACAATCAAGCAATAACATATTTAAAATGTATATGTGAATTTTTATTTATGTCTTCTAGCCTGCCTACAAATATTTCAAAACCAAAATCAGCTAAATCGGTCCAGCCGATCTCGAGTTTTAGTGCGACTAATTCTTATTTATTATATAGATAGTTTAGTTAATTTCTCCGTAAACTTATCATGCAAATACATGTTATTTTTTATATAAAACTAAAAATAATAAAAAATCTGTATCATAATTACCAGAGCCAGTGATTTGGCTTTTAGATATTCTCCATTTTTCTCTTCTGTACGATGATAGGAGCACAGTCATTTTTTTCTTTAACTCCGGCACAGGGACTCCCATTTCACTACTGATTTCTCTCCAAGCATCTTCTCTAAGAGATTTATTATGATACGAAGAACTTTTGCTGTTCCACAAAAGTTCTTTCGTACCATATAGCTGAATTAACTTACGGCAACTTTGGTTATCCATAATTATTATTCGGAGCGCAACAAACACAAAAAAATACGACGACCCGTCTCAAATGGCGCGCGCGCCACGACTGATGCGTGGTAAAAAACCGACACCCGACGGAACGGACCGCTCCGCGTTCGGGCGCTCCAACGAACACCTTGGCGCGCGTTCCAAACTGGTATCCATTTCGCGCGGCTGGAGCGCGCGCCAATGTTCGATCTCTCGGAGCGCGAAGTCGATACGCACCTTTATTGGTTAGTTTTACGCACATCCCTCGCTACGCATCCTCGCTCATTTCTAGAGGGAATGTAGCCTTAACCTTTTGTAAAGAAATAAAAGTAATGTATTTGCTTATATTTGTTTGTACTTATTCTACCTTTTCATTTTCAACATCTTCCCTTACAATTATATTACCAAGAAACTGTGCAGGCGGTAATATATTATTTTGATGCCGAGCCCACCCAAGATACCATATGATCGTCATTACATGAGCATAGCTTCCGATATGGCGACAGTTCGCTTCCCTATTATACAGCAATAATATGCAATAATATTCACAAATTCTCTCCTCCCAATTATTTGATTCGGTTAATTTGATTAAGACAGAAGTATAATATAATTTATTGATTTGATGTCTTGACCTGATCCTACCTCGTAATAATAATGTCTCATGTGATGACATTATGCCTGGGACATTTGTGATTTCTAAGCTTTCACTTATTTCAACCAAAAATGTCCCATTTGCACGAATATGCTCCCCGTAATAAGATCTGGCTTGCTTTATTGCACGCCTCATAAGCGAAGCGTTGAGGTGGGTATTACTGTCAGTTTACGCACATCGAGTGATTCTCCAACTTAAAATGTTACTTTTTTTTTCTTTATTGCTTTTATAAGTGAATATAAATAGACAAATGTTGAGAAAAACACTATTTTTAACACTCATGATATTTTTAAATCTCTTTTTATTATTTAAACTAATAAAAAAATTGTTTAAAAAAGTTCTGTCTTGGACGTCCGTGTGTACGGATCCCGTATCTTGTGTTCACGATAACGAGCGAAATACTTCACTTATCGAGTTGGTTTTTATTTTATAGGCTTCAGTATTTTGAGGAATAGAAGCCTATTACTTGTCACAGTATAATTCGATGTAGTTTAATTATTATTTACAAATATTCTCAATTTTATTGAAATGAATGAGATTATGAGGCGTTCACTTTTGAATTTTCCAACTATTTGGTAAATTCCAAGACTGAACAAAATCAAGTCTGACATTTCCGGTCTGACATCGGTCGGTTATAAGCGGATGAAAATTGTTCAATATTGCTGCGCAAATTCTAAAATCGCTCATTAAGTTTCTTGATGCTACATTAAAATATTTATTCCTTAACATCTTGAAATCACGTTTAAAGCGACCGTTCACTACTTTAATTACCCATCTGCACAAGGTAAGCCGAGATAGCCGGCTTATAAGCCGAAATTTATTTGCTTTTATCGTGGACAATTGTGTTTCACCCACATCTAGAGTATCTGGCTTGTGTACTGAGAATCCTAATGAGGTAAGTAGTCCTATAGCATCC
This sequence comes from Plusia festucae, assembly GCA_950381575.1. Taxonomy (NCBI): domain Eukaryota; kingdom Metazoa; phylum Arthropoda; class Insecta; order Lepidoptera; family Noctuidae; genus Plusia; species Plusia festucae. The sequence continues at coordinate 5,088,906 of OX494457.1, forward strand.
CGAAACCCTCTATCTAGCAAAAAAACATCATTTTCTCTAAAATAATTTCTGAGAGCACCACTGGGTGCAAAAAGCTGGTTCATTATCTGGGCATCAGAAGTTGTTGCAGCATACGGACCATAAACATCTAAAATAAATCCATCTGTGGTTGCCATCATGAAAGGTTTCAATAGATTGGCATATTTATGTAAGCTGTAGGTTTTTTTGAGTAGGTAGTTAGACGACTTTTGCAAATATATGTGCCATCAAAGATTACTATAGGGTTACTTTCCTGTGTGCCAAAGAGACCCTGTGGAATCAAAAGATTTCTACTGGACAAGCTTGCTTTTGGGATATTATTAATGCCCAAATGTAAGGGTACATATGTTTCCAATAAGCAACCACGGGTCTTCTTTACATACTGGCAGACTGTATAAGTTGATAAACGAAACAAAGAGGCAATGCGTCGAAAAGGTTCTCCAGTTCTTATTTTAATTAAATACATACCAAGGGCTGTTTTAGGTTTTCTACATAAATCGGACAATTGAGGTATGCAAGTTAATATTGCCAGAAAGTTCAAAACAGTCAATCCTGACCAGTATCCACAAGTAGCATTATTCATATTTTCAACATTTTCAAAGTCTATGGTGTTATTTACATCCCTGAATAATAAGTCAAACATTTCAGTAATATGCACCTGGTTGAATTCAGTTATGAATTCAAATTCAGCAAGAAAGTCCCAATTGTATAAGCTTAAATGTTCTTCACATGCCCGAGCATTTTGAGTGATGTACAGTTTTTGATGTGTGAGAATATTTTTCTTTAAAAACATTGGCACACGTTTCCTTTCCTGATTCATACAATCCGGAACAAAACAATGAGTAGTAGTATCTGGAGTGCGACTATAACCATCTAATGTAAGGCTTACAACTGGTTCTTGGAGAATATTTTCAATGTCTGTGCTGGCAGAACTGGCAGGCCCCACTACAGAGCTGGATCCACTGATGAGTGGATTTGGTTCTTGCGGAATGTCCTCATTATCAGTGCTGGCAGTATGTACTACAAATAATCCGGATTCACTTTCTACGGGTGGTGGTGGTTGCCGATGAGCTCTTAGCCAACAAGCATTACATGCCCGGGCGTTCGAAGGCATCTGCAATTTAAGGCACAATTAGTTTTAGTATCTCTTCCGCATTCAATTCAAGAGCTTCATCTTCCCCTTCATAATTAAAAAGTCTTTTTTTACGTCGTCTTCTGACTTTTCATCGAGAAAATGGTATCGACAGACAGTTTAACTGTCTGTCGATACCATTTTCTTCGGCTATTTCTCTAGCTGTTAGAAGGGATGACTGAAAACCATTTTCTCGATAATTATCGAGCCAATTTGTGAATGCATCTAGGTGTTGTATAGCTACATCTAAGTGCATGGTTTTGCTTTGCCACATTTTACTTATTACATTTATCTTTATCAGAATGTCATACCATATGACAAGTGACACTGCAAATTCGTAGGTAGTTATTTCTTTTTCTATAGAATGGCATTCACTGACCAACTGAGATATAGTCAATTCAACAAATAAATCCTCAAGTTTCTTACCAAATTCCTCAATACTCTGGGACCCTTGTCTAGATTGCAACAGCTCCAACTGAAGCGCCGTAGCAGAATGTTTAGTTAGTAAATTATTTTTCATGTCATTTATAAGATCTGTGGAAGTATTATAATTAGATGCCAATCTTAATTTTGCATGTCGGGATAAGCGAGTTTTAAGAACAAAAGATATTAATAATGACTCATGTTCTTTTTTTATGTTTTGGCTATAAAATTCTATAGCATCTATTAATTCTTTCGTACATTCTTCCTCTCCTGTCATCACAGGTAGAAGAGAAGTTGCAGTTTTCATATCAAACTCAGTCATGGTGCTTACGGTAGTTAAACTCTGTTCGTTTTCTAAACAAAAATTCTGAATTCTTTGATAGTATGACTCTATTTCCTCACAAATAACCAAAATATACTTTAATTCCTCCTGCTTAATATAACCTTTAGACACATTTCTATCTAATTCACTGCGACATATAATATATTTGTCATATAAATCATTTGTTTCTAAATATTTTTGCTGTAACAACTTCTTTGTTCTCTTTATCTTACTTAATTTAACTAAATTTGTTTTAATATTTTTAATTATTTTATGAATTTCTATTATATCAGACATTTAACCACATATATAATACTTAATAATTAAGCGGGAAACATAAAAATAAGAAACTATTCTAAATCTTAACTGAAATACCTTTTTTTAGTGTCCGTGCCGTACCTCTTGTAACACTTCACACACATATTCACTTTTATCATCTGAAGACCTTTTACTTGATGTTTCTCTCTGACCAGCTGAGTTTTCACTCGAAGCTAAATGTTTTGGATACTGGGGTCTTTGCTCCTTGGTTCACGTCTTGGGCCAGAACGCCTCAAAGCATTCCTGGCTATTTCTGCTCGCATCCAGCCTATGTGGCAGCGTTTATATATCTTGTATACTCCGAACGCAACTCCGAAAATTAAAATTATTAACATCACTCCTAGTATTAAATTAGTTACTGACTGGTTTTGATGCAGCTGCGCAACATCAGCCGCATTTACGCCACCTGCGGCGTTTTGCGCAATAACAATTTCTTCTTTACTTTGTGATTTTCCCATTTTTGTAAATATGCACCAATCTTATTCCTTTGTCTGAGCAATAACGCAATCCAATATTTAATGCCATTATGTCACTAAGCGATTTACTGAGCCCGGAATTTGACACCGAACCTTGACTGGCAGGGTCGCCATGTAAGGACGGGACTCAAGTAAAACAAAGAGATGTTGATTGTTTAACGTTACGTTTATTAATGCCTGCTCATCCTAAAAGATACAATATATATTCTTATATGCTAATGCTTAGTTACTACGCCACAACATTCTGTTGTATTTCTGCTAAATCCTTTAAAGCATCACATATATCGCTTAGTTGATATTTAACGGCCTTCACTGAGTCTACCCTGCACTCCCATCTCGTTTCCGAAACTAGTTTCAGCGATAACGATTTTACATGAGTGTTTAATAATTAATAATAGCCCACCTCTGATTTGAGCCGGCAAACAGAGTGTACAACCTTTGTAGCAAACCAAAAAAGATTTTGCTTGGACACAAGACGATGCTGCATCTCCTAGGATGAGATTCCAGCTATGACACCCACAAGGTAAAAAATAAGCAAGTGGATTAATTTCAAGAATACGTTTTTGGACACCACTTTTTTCACCACGCATATTGGCACCATTATCATATCCTTGGCCTCTGCAGTTTTGCAATGATATACCTAACTGCTCTAATTCTGTGATTATATAATGAGTCAAACTCTCAGCCGTGGTTTTTTCGATGGCTAAGAAACCTATAAAATGTTCTTCAATTTCAGCTGCATTTATATTAAAAAATCTTGTTCCATATTAATTATGGTAAGTAGCTGCTGATTTCATAAAGCTTCTAACAAGGTTAACTTCAGTAGGGGACAGTACATCCATTTGTTCATCAGGAAGTGAACCGGAGTCTGATGAGAGTGATGAAGAAGAGGTCATCATCCCTAGGACGCTGCGGATGGCGTTGGAAACGCCAGAAGACGATATCGAAGATGTCCCCGCTGCCCTGGACCGTTTAACCGCCAGCGGAGAAACGGAGGGGCCAAATTTTTTTGATTTTAAGTGGACAGCGTTTCCTAATCCTCCAATTCGACCTGAGTTGAGGAGAGAAACGTTTTCCGACAGCAATGTTGGTCCAACGACTCCATGCGTTGACCCCTATGACACGTTCATTGCCATTTGGGATCAACAAATTGTGGAGCACATTGCCTCGGAGACGAACAGATATGCGCAGGAAGTGGCACACCAGATGCTCCTTAACCACGATCTCCATCCCAACAGCCGTATTTGCGAATGGCAAGATACGAATGTAGATGAAATCTACACGTATCTTGCCATTCTGCTTGCGATGGGGATCGTGGTAAAGAGCCGAGTTGTGGAGTACTGGAGTGCCACAACTGACGTGTTCTGTACTCCCGGTTTTAGCGTACACATGTCACTAAGAAGATTCCAGCTTCTTAGTAAATGCATTCATTTTAATAATAATAGGGACATGTGTACGCTAGAACTGGACGCCTCCGAGGCAAAACTATTTAAAATTAAGCCTATTCTGACGCATCTTAATGATAAATTTCAGGCAATGTACACTATGCGACAAAACATCGCTTTAGATGAGTCGCTATTACAGTGGAAGGGTTGGTTGAACATCAACCAATTCATCCCTAACAAAGCTGCTACAGTAGGAATTAAGACCTATGAGATCTGTGAATCTCAAACTGGATATTTGTGGCGGTTTGAGGTTCACGCTCATAAAAGGTCTATCCCGCAAAATACACAAGATCCGTTAGACGGATTTACGCCGACAGTTGTTCTCAGACTAATACAAGGTCTTGAGTACAAAGGTCACACGCTGTGGATGGATAATTTTTATAACTCTCCGGCCCTTGCTCGGAGATTGAAGTCTGTAGGGGTGGACTGCGTAGGCACACTGAGGACGAATCGTCAGTTTGTTCCTGAGGCTCTGAGCAGCTTGACGAAGAAAAATATGCGCCCAGGTCAGATAACTGGCTTTACGTCTGGTGATGTCGATGTCATGGTGTGGAGGGATCAGAACCGCGTGGCGACGATCTCAACATACCATGGCAACGCCATCACCCGCGTGAATAGTTCCACCAAACCCAGCTTAATATTAGATTATAATATTATGATGGGTGGGGTGGACAAAAAAGACCAAATGCTGGCGATGTTCCCTGTCGAAAGAAAGCGAACGAGGGTTTGGTATAAAAAAAAAATCCTTAGATTACTCAATGTTTCAGTTTTAAATTCATATATATTAGTTAAAAGATCTTCTTGTAATATTACTCACCGTTCATTTAGAATACAATTAATTAAATCATTACTTCACCGACATTCTGCTCCTTCTTCTTCTTTTGTCACGCCTGCACAGCGTCCTTTGTATGAGGCCAAACGGCATTTTGTGGCCGAGTACCCGTTTCTTCCTGGGCAGTCCGGCCGGCAACGGCGGTTATGTCGTGTGTGCAAGAAACGGGTACATACGTTTTGTGCGGGTTGTGACAAACCTGTATGTATGATATCTTGCTTTTCCTCTCTTCATTCCTAGAATTCTTTTTATGTATGTTTATACCTTTATATTTATATATATTGTACCAAACCCTTGTTCCTTTTTATAAGTAGGTCACAGTGGCGCAAATTAGGAGAAGCCTTTGCTCAGCAGTGGACGTCAACTGCATCATCCTCATTTTATTACTTAGGAGAGGCCTATGTCCAGCAGTGGACTGCAACTGCATCGTCCTCATTTTTTCTTGAGAGAGGCCTTTATCCAGCAGTGGGTTGCAACGATATTACTACCAAGGAAGAGCCTATATCCAGCAGTGACAGCATCCATGGCGTGATGTGCGTAAAACATTATAAGTGCGGCTTAGCGGTCGCATAGTGTACAGTGTTTTTTTTTATAGTGTTCATTTTTTATTCTGTTAATTTTCATCAAAATCAAATTGTTCAAACAAAAATTAAGGTGCGTCAGATGGGTGGAAAAATTCGTTAACCTCTTTTTTTAAAGTCGGTTATTTATTTTTTTTACATTATATAAACAATCTTATTTTATTACATGCTTCTGGTTGTGCTCATCACATTTATTGTTCAAACAATACCATGTTAAAATTTAAATTTGTAAGAACCTCTTTTTTTTAAGTTGGTTAAAAAAAACTTATTTACATAATTTAAACTATCTAATGTTGGTATTAGTATTCTTATTAAATTTTAAAAACATTTATTTTTCAAACAAAATACATGGTAATATTCCGGTATAACAGCCGGTTGAGGTCTTATCCATACTATCATAGCGTTTATTTGCATGTGTGTGTGTAAAATTGTCTGTTTTTGTCAATTTTTGTTGTTGATTTAAAACATGTTTTAGTTTGGCGACATACCTATTTCTTGTGTTTTTTAGATTGTACACTTTATTAAATTGTAAAATATTAAATCATATTTGTAATAAATGCAACAAATTTGGCTCTGTAATCAAAAGTGTGAGAGGATGTTTCACAGCGATTATATGTAGGTGGTTCGTAATAAGGCTATAAATATTAAATAAAACACTTTACACTGCTGAATTTTTGTTTTATATAAGTATTTGAGCCAAACTTTAAAATAAACTCTTAACTCGATCCATTTGACTCACATTGTACTCAAAATATAAGAATTAACGGCGCCAATTTTTTTGTCCGTTACTCCGGTCGCATAAATAAGGCAAGTTATTGTAAAGCTTGTAGTGTGAAAATAATGTACTGGGAGGTGTGATTTTTATATTAATTTGTGTGTAAGGGTCTATTGTTAAATAAATAAAACATTAACTTTATTTAATAATTGTTTTATTTCATATATTTTTAAGGTTTTGTACAAAAAACTGGGAAAATATAGAGTACCTTGATTTACAACAGTAATAACTAATATATATGTAAGTATTATTGCCCTGAATCACTTACAATATGTTAGCCTAATTCATAAGGATTCGATTGATATGAGTTTTATGTATACCTACCATACAATTATATTGAAATAATAGCATTTCAATGAGCGCGTGCCGTTATGGCGGCGACCACCCGCGACGGCCCCTGCCACCTGTGACGTATTGCGCAAAATGGCGGCGCCATCGGAGAGGACAACCTCTCGGGTGGCAAGGAGCCAGAAACTGGCTCCTGTCAAAAACGCGCGTGTGGCAAGGAGCCAGTATCTGGCCGCTCGCTAATGCCGTTAGAAAAAGCGGTAAAAGATGTATTTATCCTGCTCTAACTTAAGCGAAATGTCGAGATAGCAATAGAAACAAGACAAGGACGCAATATCAAGCGTCCCACAGACTACGCTTCGTATAATTTTACCGCGGAATTTAAACAGTTTTTGTCAGCGGTCGCGTGCGGTCGGTCCGAGATTAGGCGCGCTATTTAAAGGTGTTTTAAAGAGACAATTCAGTGAATTATTGTGTTCGGTGTAGTTTTCAACATGGAACGGTAAGTTTTAAACAGATATTAATAAACAGATTGTAGATTTGTTTAGTTTTTGTACGGAAATTATTCATTTCTACGAACAAGAATGGCTAATCGGTAAGTCAACGACCTTACATTTACACGTAATTTTAAATTATAATACGGTATTTCTAGCAAAATACTCTTTGAATCATTATTTCGATATGTTCCAAATGTGTCACAAGTGTTATATTTGTAAATAATTGACTAAATGTTACGAAATATTGAAATGAAAAATATTCAAAACTCGAGCGACCAGTATCTGGCTTTGCGCCAATTCGCGTCATTCTTCACATCCATACTCTCAGTTAATTGTTTGTCGTAAAGTTTAACTAAAAGATTTTTGACACTTTCATCCTTTACTTTTGTATTACAATAGTCTTTGTCTTTAATATTCCATAAAATTGGGTACTGCCTGTAGATGTTGAGAAACTCTATTATATCACGACTGTTCCACTTCATTTTTCAGCTTAAAATTTAAACGAAAAATGCAGACTGCACGCCAAACGGCCACACAAAACAACACGTGGTTTCAACTCGCTGGCTAGTTCGCTACTGAGCGAGTAGAAAGATTTACGTGTCATCGACACTCGCTTACTCTCTCAGTCGCTGGCTTATATGGCCGTGCCACACACTCGACGAGTGGCATGGGAAGTAGCGAGGAAAGCAGGCAGAGACGTAGTGTGGCAACGTTACTCGTCATGCCGCACATTACGTCTCTGTCTGCTTTCCTCGCTACTTCCCATGCCACTCGTCGAGTGTGTGGCAGGCCCATTAAACTCGCCGACTAGCAGCTTGTAAACTAGCCCAGTGTAATCGAGGCTTAAGGGGCGTGGAAGTGTACTTGTTAAATCTTACATTTGTATTTTCATCTGTTTTGTAGTTAAAGCCGTGCATTTGGAGTTGGTTACAGATCTGACGACAGTCTTACATAAAAATACAAATAATATTTATTCAGACAATGGGAAAAATCTGGTGGGTGCTGCGCGTGTGATCGCTAACTTTCTCAAAAATCACAGTGAGTCAATTTACAGTTGCGCTGCAGAACAAGGTGTAAAGGGGAATGCCCACCATTCATAGACACTTCGGCCACGGGTGCCCACTTATAAAAGCATATGGAACTGATAATATGCAATAAAAATAATAAAATGGTTAAGGAATTGGTTTAAAAAAAAGTCCGGAGTTTTAAGATAAATATAAATGTTTTTATTTATAAACATACAGTTTTTGACAACTATTTTATGATATTATTCATCATTTGTATCATACACGATTACTACATCATCTAAGAATTGAGCAGGAGGCAAAATATTAGTCTGATGCCGTGCCCAACCCAAATACCATATTACCGTCATAACATGGGCACAGCATCCTACCGTTCGACGGCCGACAATACAATTACAACAATACATTTTGATTGCACTTCTACCAGAATCATTGCCACTAATTAAAATATATATAAAATATACTTTTCGACTGATGTGTCGACTTGCAATTCTAGCCCTTAATAAAGAGCAGCTACGACCTAAGCTTATTCCTTCCATAATGCTACTCCTGTGGTCATTACATAGTTCTATCCGGTAGCAACCATTAAATCTTGTATGTTCACCATAATAGGAGCGAGCTTGTTTTAACTGGTATATGCCACAAGCAATTAATATTAAGTCACTGTAAGTTAAAACAGGAAATTCCCTAACATTTTCTGATTCTACATTTATATTTCTAAAGTCTGCCCTAGCTCTATTTAGATTCCGTTCCCTAACATATTCAGCTAAATTATTATTTATTTCCATATTTTGATGAACTATTTCTAGTATTTGAGCCGCATCATCCCTGTCCCTTATTTTTGTGTGGAATTTATTAATTAGAGCAGCCGCCACAGTAAAGTCTACCATCAAATGTGTAGAAGCCCTGTTAAAATAACTTTGGCGAAATATTTTAAATCGAGTTTTAAAAATGCCATTCACCACCTCTACTACTACCCATCGACACATAGTTACGGCTCTGGACTTGTTAGCATCTCTTGTCAGTAACTGAGTTTCACCATCAGCTGGAGACAAAGGTACATGAACCTGATAGCCACAACGTTCTAATAGAGGCAATGAATCCCTAAAGCCTCTATCTAAAATGAATACATCTCCAGATTCAAAAAATTGCCTCAATGAACTGGATTCATCACGAAATTCATTATTTATTACATCCGCATCTGAGGTTGTTGCGGACCTAAAATATCAATGATGTAACCATCACTACACACAAAAAGAAAAGGCTTTACTAGATTGCGGTATTTGTGTAATGAGTAAGTTTTTTTCTGATACAAATAATTGGAACTTTTTTCTATGTATATATATGTACCATCGGCAATTATGATGGGCCTCCTATCATCTCCCCCATAAAGTCCATTTGGTATAATAAGATTTCTTTGAGCTATTTCTGCTCGTGATATATGATTTATGCCCACATTTAAAGGAACAAAATCCTGATTTAATATTTCGCGGGCCATATTCATGAGCCGCTCTAACGTGCTTCTTGGCACTTGCATTAATGCCGACATGCGTTCATCACTATCTCCTGTTCTTAACTTCATTAAATATGCAGCAAGTGCAAAAGAACCCCTATGTTTACTTGACAATCTCGGAACTTCAGTGAGAAACTGTTGGTATTGTGCCTTTGTTAAGCCTAAATAATAATGTACAGTATGATCAGGCATACTTTGAATATTTTCAAATTCTATATGATGGTGCATATTATCTTTCAACAACATAGCAAAATCTTCAATGTGTGGTGCACTAATCATGTTAATAGGGTTATATATTGAGTCTAAAAGTAAATCCCAAGAGTTGCTATTTAAATGGTAGTTACAGATTCTACACTCTGGAGGCACATAATAATTATACTCGCAAAAAAGACGTACACGCAATGCTGACGGAACAGTGAGTCGATTGGAATCATTGCAACCAGGAAAAAAACATTGATTTTGTGTTAGTGGTGCTCTTATATAATTAGGTAATAGTATACTGCCCTGTATATCCAAGCTTTGTTGTTCTGGGTGCAATACATTGCTCCCATTAGATTGCAACGAGGACAGACTAGATGTTGCATTTGGTTCCGGTTCGGAAGTTGAACGTGATACTGCTCTATCAGCCCTTCGCCAGCAATTATGACACACACGAGATGACGAAGACAACTGAAACAATATTAAAAACAAAAAATGAAGGCGAAGTGAACAAAATAAAAATAAAATAGATTTGTTTGTTTAAACTAAACTCAAATATCAATAAAGATATCAGCACCACACTCAATAAATTAAAAACTGTTGCGCACTTACCTCACATGGTGCAATATGATTGGAAATCTAATTTCTTATGAGTTCTTCACGTGGAGAATCGGACCCGAGCAGTGTGTGCGATCTTATTCTCAATATTGACTTGCCACAGCTGATGCATACATGTCCATGACCCAACATTGGTGCACTTTGCTGTTCACTAGTTGGATGTCGTATTTGATGCCAGGCTGCAGTCCAACACGAGTGGCACACTACACTGTCACTCGATACTTGTACCTAATAAAGAAGCCAATAATTATTATATTTATATTTCAGTAAATATAGTTAAAAAGCATTTCTCAGAGGAAAAAATGACACATGGTGACATGGATCAACTAATTACCTGCTGTGGTCGAAGCCGTTGTTGTACAAGATTTCGCACTTCTGCAATTTCCAACAAATGTCTTCGTATTTTAGTGACATTTAACCCACAATTGACACAGCGTAAATGTCCTCTTGATTGAGTTACTGGGGGCTGGGAAGAACTCGGGCCGGTGTGAATGCTGGGGTCATCGTAATCAGTGGATATAGAGTCCAAGTTCGTGCTGAGGTTGTCGTAAGAAGCGGGAGCGGGATCCATGTTCAGGCCGTGGTCGGTAGGGTGAGAAGAACTGTCGGAGTCCATTTAGAAAGCTTATTCGTTACTTAAATAACAAATCAGCGAGAAAACAAACAAAATAACACAAATGCAAACGAATTCGACTTGTGATTATTTAGTTGTGATTTCGCATGGCAGCTGTCAGGTATATTGGTTGTCAGTTGGTCAAATAAAATGGAAGCGTATAATTCTATTTTTGAACATGATGAAAATGATGATATTTTAGAAAATTTAGAACTTCTAGATAATAATGTTCGACGTCCTAAAACGTATAAAAATCGACGTAACTATTTTGAAGAATATGACGATATAGATTTCAGGACAAGATTTCGTTTATCAAAAGAATCTTGTATAGATGTTTTGCAAATGATTGAAGATAAACTTGAATATCCATCAAATAGGTGAGTACCTTAACATTGCCTTACCTCAAAATCAAAAACAAAATATTGTAATTTCGAGTAGACCCTTTCAGGTACTTTCAAAACGTTAAATGAATCTAGTTGCTCGGTTCCGAAATGTCATTCCTATGGAGAAGAATCCGGCAAGAAACTCCATAGGTTACTCTTTTAAAAATGTTAATATACAGAGATTTAAAATACATTACTTTTAAAATATGCGATAACAACGTAAGATAGCAAAAGCATAAGATTATTGCAAGAGGAGAAAAAAATGAGAAAATACATGCATTTTACTAACATTTCGTTGTCGACACATTTACAAAAAAAGAAAAAAAAACTGATACACAATGCACGAAGAAATAAAACAATTTACATACATTAAATACGAAGTCCTAATCAAATCCCTAACAGGAATGTCAAGGCATGTCAAAAACCCTCTAGAATAGAGGCTGTGGAGAAGCTAATTGTTGTAGACAAGAAGAACAAGATGAATGGCGGACCGCCAGGGAGGCCACATGTGCAGAAGATGCTAATTCCAAGCACGCTTATCCTCTATGTAAGTATGTAGTCACTAATTTTATAATAGGCTTTCTTTATAAGCATTGATTTAATACTTGATTTAAACTTCTTGTTAGATAGATTGGTGATGTCATACGGCAATCTATACTAATATTATAAAGAGGAAACCTTTGTATTTTTGTATGTTTGTATTGAATAGGCTCAAAAACTACTGGACCGATTTCAAAATTTCTTTTACCATTACTTAGAGGGATTCTATCCCGGAAAATAGATAAGATTTTTCGTGGTAGTGAAAATTGTGGAGTAAGTCGACGAAAAAACTGCCGTACGTTAACGATTCTCGCGAACGCTGCCTAAATGGTTAGAGATGTATGGTTGACTTCTATAGAAAAGTTGTAGAACTTAATAATGCCTACAAAAAAGTCCGTGATAGTATAAACCAACCATTTATATTTAAGCCATTATAACCACTTTTCTTATTTTATTCCAATCGGACAATTCATTCAAAAGATATTACGAATTTAAAATTGTAATTGGTATTAAAATGAATGATGGCCGCCGGCCGATATGTGTCGCACGACTCGCACGGCGAAACCGCAGGGGAGGGGGGTGCACATCTATGAAGAAATAAATGTCCACCCGTGCGAAGCCGGGGCGGGTCGCTAGTTTATTATAAAAACGAATAGAATTCCCTAGAAACGATTTGGTGTTGGTTTTAGTTAATCTAAACCTAGGGACTACTAGTTTATGTTTACTTCTTGTATTTATACAATGGTGATCACTATTAATACTAAAATTATGTAGATTTTTCCGTACGTACATTATATTTTCCAGAATGTAAAGAGATGGCAACGTGAGAATATTGATTTCTTTAAATCTCTCCCTTAAGGACTCGCGAGGGCCCATGCAGTAGATTGCACGAATCGCTCGTTTTTGCAAAATGAATATAGAATCGGCATCGGCTGCAGAGCCCCAAAGCAGAATTCCATATGACATAATACTGTGGAAGTATGCGTATTAAACTAGTTTAGCAGTAGGGACATCGGTAAGCTGCCTTATTCTTCGGACCGCAAATGCAGCCGAACTTAACCTTTTAGCTAGTGATGTAATGTGAGCTCCCCATTGTAATCTAGAGTCTATTGTAATACCAAGAAACACAGTTTCGTTAATTATATCAAGTTATCAGTATAGTTATCAGTATCACCTACTATGTAAATAGTACCTAATAAAAATATGCCTACCTACCTGTGTTGTTGATTAGTACCTAAATATCTAGGTAAATACAACTTCTTATTTAGGGCTTTCGTTTAAGATGGGCTTAGATGAAATTAAGCTGAAATTTTGTTTTTTTACTATTACTTACTACTTTACTACTACTAATTTCGCGAATAAACCAACTTCTTTTAACTTTGAGATATTATGCCACTGGTTCACAACAATTAACTATGGGCGATTACTGTGGAATGTACTGCGGCGATAGCGTCGCTCAATCTCCAGTTTATAAAATTTCCTGTCTCGGAAGAAGAATTAAGAAAAGAACAACTACAATTTTATAACATAGCACGCTTTCCTAAGGCACTGGGTGCTCTGGATTGCACACATATACGCATTCGTTCTCCTGGTGGGGAGAATGGAGAACATTTTAGGAATAGGAAAGGCTACATGTCTATTAATGTGCAAGCGATAGGAAATGCTAACCTAGAAATTTTAGATTTGGTGGCGAGATGGCCAGGAAGTAGCCACGACCAAACTATTTGGAATGGATCATACAGAAACTCTATATTTGAAAGTGGTAGATACAGTGATGCCGTTATTTTAGCAGTCTGTGGTTACATGAACCGACCGTACATTATGATGCCACTGCAGAATCCTATGACCCCAGAGGAGAGATTGTACAACGAATCTCAAATAAGAACCAGGAACCCCATTGAACGCCTGTTTGGAGTATGGAAACGTCGTTTCCCAGTACTTGCATTAGGTATACAAGTTCAGTTAAAAAATTGCCTTCCTGTAATTGTTGCTACGGCTGTGTTGCACAACATCTTAATAAAAGCAAAAGAAGATTTGCCATCTGATGATCCGGAAGTACAACTTCCAGCTCCTTGGGAAGATTTAATAGAACAAGGACATATAAGAGAGCATAGACTTAATGATAACATAACCAGAGATATAAATCCTGTGCGCAGAAGTCTTATTAATAATTACTTCAGAAGTTTGTATTTACAAACAGAATAAAAGTAATTTTATAGTGTAAACTACTTTTTATTTCTTATTTACTAAGTACCTATAAAATTATTATGTGTGTTTACTTATTGTTTTTTGCCAATGTTAATTGCAACTGCAAAAGCTCAGTTTTTATTTTTTCTTGTTTGAGTTGCTCACAACAACTTTTTCATCTCTGCCTCAATTTCAGCATTTTTTTTCAAAATTTCTACGAGGTCCACCTTACTAGACAGTAAATTGTCGGCCATTGAAGCCCTTGGTCTTCTGCTGTGAAGCCATGTCGGACTCCCCTTTTTTTGTAGTCAGTGCATCCGACATTTTAGTTTTTAGTGCAGCTGGAGACCTACCACTCCAAATGTTATTGTTATACTAAAACAAAAAAATATATATTATATTGTCATCCATCCATGATATCTGGTGTCCTGGCTTCTCCTATGGTACACCCATTGTACAAATTCCACAGTTAACTGTCCAACCTTCATACTCATATGATAAAATCCACATCAGCCGTTGGAAATGGCAAAGCACAGGCTGTACCAATGACCGTTGGCGATGAAAGAGTAGTAAATATTTGTGATGAGATACCTGAACTTCAGGACAACTTGTCCCATAAATTTCCTGATTATTTAAGTCTTCCGCTTCAGCCTGGGAGCTATTCAGTCCCGAGGGACCAGCTTGGTCAATCTGGAAATAAAATTTAAATAAATAAAATAAAGCTTAAAATAAAAATGATGAATCTACTTTAATTTTGTTTCACTTGTTTTAATAAAGTAGTTAAACTCATCCACATAAATGTGCTTTATACAGGTATTTTAATGTGGTGACTACTTAGTGGTGTCTAGAGGGATTTTATGTACACACGCCTACACATCAATCTATACAAAACCAGTAAACAGTTTAGCTTATACTGGAAATGTATAGCTTGATGTATAGCCGTGTGTAGACATTAGGAATTTTATGTACACACATATCCAGTTATACATTTCCGGTATAAGCTGATCTCGCATTGTATAGGATTTCCATACCTATAATGAGCTTGTACTGGAAAAGTATAGCTTGTTATGTACCCGTTTCTACATATTTCGTGCTAATATACATATACAACATAAAACATAACAAAGACATAGACAATTGTCTAGAATGTTTATAATTACCGCAGCCAGGATTTTCATCTGATATTATCATGGTTGATAATTATAATTTTATTTAAAAAGTTAAATATAATATTTTCGATACAGTCCGCTTTTCATTCCATCTGGGCCTATCTAGTTTGAAATATAAAACATTCTCTGACATAATTTTCAAGATGAACATCCATCTTTGGCCAATAGTACAGTTCTCTTGGTAACTGTTTCATTTTTGTCATACCTATATGACCTTCTTGCAATATTTTCATGTACAACAATCTAAGACTCTTAGATACTATTATTCTATGACTCATAAATACTAAACCTTCATCTACTGTGATATCTGCTTTAAGCTTATAATAATAACAAAGTGAGTCAGTACATTTTTAATATTTTCAGGCCGTCCTTCTTTTGTGTATTTTATAACTTCCAATAGTTCTCATCTTTACCAGTTTCATTAATTAATTGTATTTTTTAGGTTCTTGTGAACACTGCAAGTATTAAGATAACTCTACACAATGAATCACCTCATACATATATGACTCGTCTATGTCTGAGTATGATAAATATGATTTTGAAAGTGAATCTGATATAAACATAAATTTCCCTTTTAAATACTTATACTCCAGGTCATACTTTAGTTTTAATTTTAATCTTTGGAGTCTTAGCGATGGAATCTCATGAATACTTTTCTTTAATAATGTCTTGAGTGGTTTGTGATCATTTAAAACTATACATTTAATACCATAAATAAAATAATGAAACTTTTTAGTAGCCCAGACTACACTTAGTAACTCTTTTTCTATTTGTGAAAATCTTTGTTCAGCAGGTGTTAAATTTCTAGATATAAAACTAACTGGCTTTCAATTCTGTAGCAAACAACCCCCAAGACCATCTTTTGATGCATCACACTGAATAACTACTGGTAACCTTTGACTCCGAGTAAATATTTTGCAGGTTGCCGGATCGATGAGGACTTTTCACATTTCCTTTATAATAGTGTATTGAACAATCCTACCAATATTCAGCCAAGTGGGAATTTTTGTAACCTTGGATGTCTAAATTGACCGGACTATTAGGTTAGGTAATTCAATTTTGTTATAGAAGAAAGATAGTTTTTTTTTTTTTTCTTTAGTTTTTTTTATATTGTTTCAAAAGAGGGATAGATGTAATAGAGTAGAATAAGCAGGTAACACTGATTCAATTGTGTCAATATGACAGGAGGGGTCATGTGTCATATGTCATGACAATATTGGTAACTGGACCCCGGAAGTAGACATTAAGAAACATGGTACATAATAATAAAAATAAAAGATTTAATTTACTAAAATAATCTGAGTTTATTTTAAACATCGAGATATTACATGGTTCCGTATAATGTTAACAGAACGGTTACGTAATCGATGATTATGATGTAGTTGGTGAGCTCGGGCCTTAAATGACTTTATTAAACGTGTAGTAAGAGAAAAGAAAATAAATTATTTAATTTTTAAAACGATAGTTAAAGACATTCAGCTTTTTTCTATTGTTGAATATGCGGGTTTTAAAGACCTTATTAATTTCTTAGAACCAGGATACAAAATACCTTCAAGATATTTACTAAGTAATACTTAGTTGGATGCCCACCATTCTGAGGTAAAAAAAAATGTATTGGAGAGTGCTAAATATGTATCGATCACCACCGATGGCTGGAGTTCTAGGGCAACAACGTCCTCCTAAGCTGTAACAGCCCATTACTTAATAGATTTGGAGATGAAGTCTGCATTACTTCGCTGTTTTCAATGCCATGAGCGACACACGACCGAATACATAAAAAAATGAGTTGCACAAATTGTTCTGCCATTGGGACATACAGAATAAAATTTTTGTATCGCAGCAAATATGAAGGCTGCCTTTTGACCAATTTTGAGCATTTGCCGTGTATCGCTCAAACTCTCAATTTAGTGGTGCGTGCAGGTCTCAAGGAAAGGGAACGCGAGGCGCTGATAAAAAAATAAAACCTATTGTAGAACATTTCCACTGAAGTCCAATAGCTAACAATAAATTAATTGCAATACAAGACCAGCTGAGGCCTAATCAAACACCATTAAAGCTCAAAATGGACGTAGTAACCAGATGGAACAGTACCTTGGATATGATTGAGAGGATTCATTCACTTCAAGAAGCTTTAGAAGCGTCTCTTGGGATCCTACAAAATCCAGTAGAAAATCTTTCAGAAGGCGAATGGCAGACACTACCAGAAATAATAAAAATCCTGAAGCCATTCAAACAACTCACTGAAGAAATGTCTTCTGAAAAAAAGGTGGCTGTTTCAATGGTTTTGGCTTCGACGGAAAGTATGAATTTTTCACAGTTTAACTACGGATATTATTACGGACACAGGAAAGAAACTGGTAACTAAAATATTGACGGAATTCAAAAGCAGGTTTAAAAATTGTTACAGGCACCCCGTGTTATCTGAAGCAGCACAATTAGATTAGAGATGCGCCAAGTTATGAGTCTGCCAAAGATACATTGAAAACTGAGCTGCAAAACGAGTTCAACTGTCAACAGCAACCTGGAACCTACTGAGTCAACGTTAGCTATATCAACTAGCAACACTGATGCTGATAAGGAAGATTAAATTTGGAAAAAAAATGACACTCTGGTATCGTCAGCATCAGCTTCAAACTGTGTAGTTTGCAGCAGTATTATTACTGTGAGGCAATATTTAGAGGAAAGAATTATAAATAAGTGTCCTTTGAGATGGTGGCAGGCTCGGGCAATACTATATCCGGAGCTCTCAAACTTGGCTGATAAATAATTATCAGTTATGGCTTCTTCGGTACCATCTGAAAGGACTTTTTCGAAATCGGGCCAAATATTAAGCGAGAGGCTTAGCTCTATTACTATTAAGCCAAAGAGAATGGAAAAGCTTTTATTTTTAAATATGAACCAGAGATTCTTGCAATAAAGTTAAACTAGCTTTTCGCTCGCGGCTTCGCTCCCACAGTTACGAACTTTAAAATTATAACGTAGTCAGGGGTTTGACGCATTTGGTGCACTTCTCAACTTGTACACCATGCTCAAATGGTGCACTTCTCATATGGTACACTTTGCAACTGGTGCACTTGTCATATGGAACACTTCTCAATTGGTGCACTTCGCAAAAGCACTTTTTAAGATGAGTGAAGATTTGGAAAATTGTATAAAAATTAAACAATCTTTGGTTTTGCGCAGGCAATTTTCTTAAAAATACAATCAATTAACAACCTTTCAAGGTACACACTTCTTAAAATTACCTAATATAAAAAGTCACACGAAAGTAATAACAGGAAAAATTGCCTACTGCTAAATAATTATAATAATAACGAAGTGATTATGCTAGAAAACAAATATACTATTTTCATTTATTTTATTAGGTATTTTTATTTTATTTTTATAGAGTGGTAACCGAATATGATCTTGTTACAAGGTAAGTAAAAGTATGATAAATCTTTGTTTTTTTTTTGTTGACATTATTTAAATTCCAATTTTATCCTGACTAGGATCATATGATAAAAATTTTGGTATTAATAATGAAGAGACTGCTGAATACCTAGAGAATGAAGACTCAATGTTAGTGCCGGCTGTCAAACTTTATAAAGACGTAAATGACAGCAAAAAGCTGCCACCTTTTACAAGACATCATATACAATCATTTGCTGAAAGGTATAGTCCGGTCAAATTAGACAAAAAAATTGGGGTGAGGTTACATTAATTCGCACTAAGCTGAATTTTGGTAGGATTGTTCAATACACTATTATAAAGGAAATGTGAAAAGTCCCCATCGATCCGGCACGTGCAAAAAAAGTTACTCGGGGTCAAAGGTCACAAAAACGGGTTTTTCGCGATTTTCAGCAAAATGCTAAGTTTTATCATAAAATTAGCTCTGACAAAAATTGTAGATCAGATAATTATCTATAAAAAATGTCAAATACTTTTTTTCCTAAGAGTCACCGTTTTTGAGATATAACGATTCAAAAAGTTGTAATCGTCATAATATGCACACGTTTCAACGCCACCTTTGAGGTAGTGTACTTAGCGCGTTTTTTCAATGTGGTTTCTCCGGTAGGCCTATTCCACTGATCTTTTATGATTCTGTTTAATTTGAAACTATTGAATAATGGGATGTAGTGCTAAATGTGGTTGCAAAAAAGTTGGACTGTTTTGTTCTGTAGCTTCTTCTGCCTCTGCCTAGCCTTTTCCCAAGCTATGTTGGGGTCGGCTTCCAGTCTTACCGTATTTAGCTGAATACCGTATTTTACACAGAGCGACTGCCTATCTGACCTCCACAACCTATTGCTAGGTAATATAGTATTCCATAGTAAGACTGGTTGTCAGAATTGTAATGACTTAACGACTATCAAAGATAGACTGTATGACAGTCGGGACCAACGGCTTAATGCTTTCCGTGGCACGGAGGGGTCTCGATATGTTTACAAATGGTCACCCATCCACGGACCAACCGCGGCGAGCGCGGCTTTACCTTTATTATCGGTCAAACCGTACGGCTTACACTTAGCCCCGAGCCCCTCACTGTTTTGTTCTGTAGCATGTACAACTAACTGTCAAGGCCGGTCATGCTACAATGTTGAATTGCCAACAATTGAAGATTCATTTGATGTTGACGAAGCGACATGCGATGTGTCATTATTGCGACAATTTATTAACATCCAGAATGAAGAAGATAAACAAGAAGAAGAAGAAAGAGAAGAAGAAGAAGAAACAAGAACAAGAGAAAGCAGAAGTTAATGATAATTTAGATTCGGATGGATAATTTTCTTATTTTTTGTAATTTACACCCCTTTCCGTTTGTAATTTACACCCCGTTGTGTTTTTTATTTGTTAATTTCATGATGTTATCACGTTTGTTACGTCACTTGGGGTGACCACTGAAAACCAGCGCTGGATTGTGTCTAACGACACAACTAGCATGATGCTGAGTGGGCACCTCGTTGTTGCACAGACACTTTTCACTTTGACGTTCATACCTATCTTTTATTTTATTTTTACGTGTAACCAGTGTGTGTAACAATAAATATTTTTGAATCTGAATTCTTTCATCATTTTCAACCCTTGTCAATATCTACAGTTATTCAATAGTTTCAAATTAAACAGAATCATAAAAGATCAGTGGAATAGGACTACCGGGGAAACCACATTAAAAAAAACGCGCTAAGTACACCACCTCAAAGGTGGCGTGGAAACGTGTGCATATTATGACGATTACAACTGTTTGAATCGTTATATCTCAAAAACGGTGACTCTTAGGAAAAAAGTATTTGACATTTTTTATAGATAATTATCTGATCTACAATTTTTGTCAGAGCTAATTTTATGATAAAACTTACCATTTTGCTGAAAATCGCGAAAAACCAGTTTTTGTGACCTTTGACCCCGAGTAACTTTTTTTGCACGTGCCGGATCGATGGGGACTTTTCACATTTCCTTTATAATAGTGTATTGAACAATCCTACCAAAATTCAGCTTAGTGCGAATTAATGTAACCTTGGATGTCTAAATTGACCGGACTAGTAAGCAATAAACCGATTCATAATTAGTAAACTACTCACTAATATGCATATTAGATGTACTATAAAAAATTACACTCCTTAATACCTACATTGATATTAATTATCAATGCCTTCATATCTTTATTATTAGGAGTTAGAGATTGTGAAAAAGGGAAAAAAATCGGAATGGCCACCACTGGATACTCCTATTTCGTATTTTTCATTTTTAATTATACTTAGTTTATTTTGCAGATACAACAAGAGTATTAAAAATGCATCTCAAATGTATGAAAGTCATCATTTGGTGACAGCTCGAGTAGCTGCATCAGGCTCTTATACTTTCTTTCGGGGACAATGCAGAGCCTCAATGAAAAAGCTTATGTACGTCGTAGACTTGAAGATTCGTTGGGCAGAAGATCCATGTACTATAGAAGAATCACACTGTGAATGTGCCGCTGGCCATGGATGTGGAAGCGCACTGCAAACATGTTCTGATTTTGATGATAGGAATTGAGCACATGGTACGTTATAAATGCATCACCTTATACCAAGTATGTACACAGCAGCTTATGACGTTTAAAAGGCCTAAACCATTTTATGCTTCTCCAATGGAGTGCCACAAAATTGGTAAGAGAAGGGTAGAGATATATTTTAATCCTATCAAAAATGATGACATACCAGGTTCTTATTGTGATTGTGTTAAGAATTTGTTTCTTAATTTTGGACCTACATCTGCACCAATAAAACAAACTATCTGTAGAATGGGACCATTCGTTTTATTGTGAAACCACAGGAGAAGACCATCTTTTACTTAAAAATCTGAGTCTTTCGAAGATTATCAATACCAGGCTCCAAAATAAATGCGAAGAGTGGAGGTCTATCAGAAACACACACATAACTGCCAGTGTATTTTATAATGTATGCCATTGTAAACCCGCAAATAAAAAGCATTTGGCAGAAAAAGTTATGGAACCCAAAATATTTCATTCAAAAGTCACTATGTATGGTCAAATGCAAGAACCATATGCAATCAAAAAATTTGAAAATACATATGATGTACAGATCACCAAGTGTGGTTTATTTTTATCAGAAAGCCATCCATTTCTCGGTGCATCACCAGATGGACTTTTAAATGATGAATACACTATCGAAGTGAAATGTCCATATCGTGCGAACTACCAGGACATTAATTACAAAGTGCAGCGCACGGATATTTAAATCGCGAACAGCGCGGCTATTAGCTGTTGCCCGCTCTTGTAGCTATGAGCTCAAAACTTATAGTTAACGAATTCTTGGCGTTTGTACAAAACGCCATCGATTCTATGGACGAAGTTAGTATCTTACAAATATGTAAGAGTAATTTCAAGGAAGACGACATAAGCAGTGGCAAGAGACTGCTGTACCAGATTCTGGACAAACTCAACCAGATGCCGTCTCGACGGAGGGACGGGACCGAAAAGAGTGTCCAGGACATCATCACCTTACTAAAGGTGACCGACCCGCACGACGTGCCGACTTTCGTGGCGAAGGAGCTGCATAAGCTGCCCCCCGTCACGTTCGACCACGTCGACGTCACCAGGCTCCTGAAGGATATCACCTTCCTGAAGTCGAGCCTGACAGAAGTGCAGCGCAAATTGGAGGTCTCGGAAAGGACTATTCAAGAGCTGCGTGCTGAAGTAGTGTTACTTCGTAACAATATTTCGGTAAGTAGGTCACCGGAAGAGGCCTCTAAGGTGAACACACGTCGCGGGGCGCAAAATGTCTCCGTCTGCAGTTTTGCATCGGCGGATTCCGATGCGTCACCGGCCGTCATGGAGTGCATTGCCCCTGCGATCGCGACAGGCGTAACCGCGTCGACACCTCGGCGCGTTTATGCGGACGCTGTCGCTAACCGGGCCGCAGCTCGCACACCTAGCTGCGCCGCAACCGTCCCCGAGCCCCCCCGGCGCCCCCCCGCGCGGCTCCTCCACTTGCCGCGCGCGCTCCGTGCCCCGCCCCGCCTGCTGCGCAGGTGCCACGACGGGATGAAGACGGTTTTGAGATGGTGCAGAGGAAGAAGCGCCGTCCCAGGACTGTCCAGAACCGCTGCGGTAAAGCCCCGCTGGGGCCCAACGTGCTCGTGCGTGCCGCTCAGCTGAATACATCTCCCGCCTTCACCACGCCGTTAAGTCGGAGAACATCGTCGAGTACGTGCGCCAGAAGTTGAAGTACGCGCCTAGAGTGCAGGAGCTGGAGTCGCGCCGAAACGTCAATTTTAAGGCGTTTGTGGTGCGAGTACCAAACTGCTACCTGCATCTTGTATTGTCTGAAGACTTCTGGCCGCAGGGTGTGGTGTTCCGTCGCTTCCGCGGACAAGTACCAACAGAACGCGCTAATACGTAGTGCTAGGAAGTTTTTACTAACATTAGTTTTAAGGTTTATATACTAACTCAATTATTGTATTGTAATATATATGTTAGTTTGTAAGGTATTTATCTATGGGCCTTAGTTGCCTGAAAATAAATGATTTAGTATATTATATTAATACCACAAATGTTCCCTACTTGGAACTTGTTAATGGTGAGCTTTCATTAAAGAAAAATCATCCCTACTACACAGGTGCAGGGACAGTTATTCTGTACTAAAAGACTATACTGTGTGTTTATTGTGTATACAATAAAGGATTTGAAAGTTATTCATGTAGAAAAAATTGTGAATTCATTAATGACATGTTGCAGAAGATAAGCGACTTTTATAATAGTTGAACCCGTCATTTCGAAAAGGGCACGAGTCACACTTTTTTTCAAATTCTTTTTTTGGCGGCATTTTGTTAATCTAATCATTTCACACATACCCTGCGAAAAGGGCACATCTTCATATAAACTAAGTCAACTTAAAAGGCAAACGAAATTCAAAGTCTGTTCGAAAATGGCACGAGTCCTGGACTTATGCCCCTTTCAAGTGAAACGAAACGTAGCTGTCAATTGTGACATAACCTCACTTTATGTTCAACGAAAATGGAGAATCGTGAGCTTGCGGAAACTGCTTATAAATCAAGAAAAAGAGTGTCTGGTGTACGGAACAAGGAAAACTATAAACATAATATAATTAAAAAAGCCAAGCTTGCCGGGGAGGCTCATAAAAACCACAAAGGCAAAGATGTGGCACCAAGACAAACAGGAGCTGATTGCAGGTTAGTTTTTTGTACCATTTCATTCTGATCATTATATCGCTTATTTATATAATAAAATTTATTGTTTCTTTTATTTACAGATGTAATTTAAAATGTATGCAGTTAATATCTGAAGAAGACAAGCAAAGTACTATCCATTTTGTAAACAAATTTGATAATAAAAATGCCCATGACACCTACTTGCAGGCATTGATTGAAAAGAAGGAAATACATAGAAAACGGCCTCGATCTGAAGAACCTAAGAAGAGAGAATTTACTTTCATATATCATATTAAGATAGAAGGCGTAAAAAAAAGGGTTTGCAAAAAAGCATTTTGCAGCATCCATGGAATTTCCCTAAAACAGGTCAGACGTTTATGTGACTGTTTAAAAACTAATGAGCAGCCCATAGATCACAGAGGCAAATCAGAAGGATCACGGAGCAATGCATTGTCTGGTGAGATATTAACCAAACTACGGGAGCATGTGGAGTCATTTCCAGTTAAATGTGTGCACTACTATAATAAAGATGCATCATCTTATTATTTAGATGAAAAACTTAATGTGAAAATTATGCACCAATTATATGAAAAGAAGTATCCAGATCATCCAGTAAAATATAAGTTTTTCTTAAAATATTTCCATGAAAACTTTAGCTTATCGTTTGGTAGAAAGCAAATTGACGTCTGTGCACTGTGTGAAGAGTTAAAAATTAAACTAAAAAATCCACATATTAATGATAATGCAAAAAGAGCCTATCAAGCGGATATTGAGATCCACAAAAGGCAAGCGAATAAGTTTTACAAAAAAATGCAACAAGTGGAAAACTTGTGCAAGAATGATCCAAAGGTGTATGGAATTGCATTTGATTTTATGCAAAATTTGCCACTTCCACATATTCCAGTTCAAGAGGTTTTTTATCTACGCCAACTTTAGCTCTATGAGTTTTGCATATATGATCTAAAAACTGGTAAATCTGTCTTTTATTCTTATTGTGAAGGAGTCGCCAACAAAGGTCCCAATGAAGTGGGTACATTTGTGCTGGATTATATAAAAAAGTATATTGGTAATGATGCCAATGAACTGTACCTATTTTCAGATGGATGTGCTGGCCAGAATCGGAATCATGCCATGGTCCGTATTCTTTTATCTCTGGTGGCTGATCAAAGCAACAATATAAGTAAAATAGAGTATTACATACCCAAAAGAGGTCATTCATTCCTTCCCAATGATAGAATGTTTGGGACAGCAAAGAGGCACATTAGAAAAAATGACAGGATTTATACGCCAACTGAATATGAAAATCTTATAGCTGAGGCTAATGAAAAATTTGAAATAGTAAGACCCAAAACTGAAGATATTATAGACATAAAAAAATGGTGGCCGAACCATTATAAGAAACTGGTGTTATCTGTAGATTCCTATGGCAGAGGAGTTCCCAAAGATAAAAAGGTGACATTTTCTATTTCCAAGGTATCACATTTCACATTTTCCAAGGACACACCAGGTCTTGTGACAACACGTGACTCCATAGACTGTTTAGTCAGTTATGATTTTCAGCTCTTGCAGAGGATGGGCACCAAGCCACCCTTACCAACAAGTAATACTCCTGCATATACTTGTAAAGTTCCAATAAATGAAAAAAAAATGGCAGATTTAAGAAAACTTGAAAAATACATACCTGCAGAGTACCAAAATTTCTATGCAGAGGTCTTTGCATGGCCTACAACTTCAGCAAACAATGAATATCAAGAAACTCAAGATGATTAACTAACAGTTCTTCAGATTTGTATGCACTATAAAGAAGTCATTTTGAAAAGGGCATGAATCCAAAAATTTTAATTAGAAAAAAAACTGTCTTCTAAATGTGTTTTTTTTTAATAAATATCACAAAAATATCTATGTGTTTTTGTTTATCTATTCCTATGTTCAGTTTATTTCACACTTAAGACTTTTTTTACAGGAAACAATTTTTTGTTGATCCTGTAAAGTTTTTGTTTATGGACTCGTACCCTTTTCGAAATGACGGGTTCAGTTGTTTTAAAGGTATGATTTTGGAGAAATATTTGTACAAAAATTACAATGTAATAGAGAAAAAATAAAACAGTGTTTTGTCATTTGATATTTTGATTTATTATTCCTTCCCTGAAGTTACAGCACATAAAACAAATATAAAACATTTTTGTTGCAAGTGGCACATAACTACGATCAAGATCACTTTTCAAAATTTTATATGTCTTAGTTAAACCTATATACTCTTTCAATGTGAACCCTTTTACTTGCTAGTTCATGCAGCACAGTCAATCCAGGCAATTGACTTTTACCTTTAAGAAATGCTGGTGTATTGACCTTAACATTTTTGGAAACAAAAATGTCTTGAACATTGAAACCTCTGTCAGCTAAAATTGTGTCGCCTGATTCACACTTAACCCTTAATAGGGCATGGCTAAACTGTGGATGTTTGCAGAAGTTTCAAAGCTAATATGTAATTAGTGGTACATAAAGATGTTAGATTTCATATAAGTATTTTTGAAGTGAAACTTCTTTTGGCGCATGAGGGTAAAATTTTTACAGATGAAACGTCACGCCGGTATGCAACGGAAGTAGTAGAATACATTACAATGTCTTTGAACGGAAGTGTCAGAAAAGAGAGAGAGAGTGATCGAGACCATGAAGGTTTTCATCTATACCTTCATGATCGAGACCGATTGAGAGAGAGTAAGACAGGGCGAACGTAGCATGAGCAACTAGCCGTGGAGTGAGAGTATAGCAAGCGAGTGAGAAAGATTGAGAGAAAAAGTGAGACAGAGCGAACGTCGTATCACGCATAGTGCTATCACAGTCTTAACATCATACAGTCGTTCGACGAAGACGTCTAGACAGGGCAATCGTGCGGGGTGCGAGGGGCGAGACGGGGGAAGGGCGCTCCCGAGCTGCATACATTACCATGTTAGTAGCTCGGGAGCTAACTTTCAGGGCTATCTGGTGTTAGTTTAGTTCTATTAGTTTTAATAAATATAATAATTTTATTAAAATGGGTGCCAAGAAACCAAGATGGCGTCGACGACAATTTGCAAATTTTTCGTCATGGGTGTCATTTTCATGATTCCCGAGGTCGCTTAAACGATTATGGAGTCGAAATTAAAACCCAAGATGGCGCCGAGGAAATTTTGCAAATTTTTCGGCATCGGTGTCATTTTCATGGTTCCCAAGGTCGCTAAAAACGATTATGGGTTCGAAATTAAAACCCAAGATGGCGCCGACGACAATTTGTAAATTTTTCATCATGTGTGTCATTTTCATGGTACCCGAAGTCGCTAAAAACGATTATGGGGTCGAAATTAGAATCGAAGATGGCGCCGAGAAAAATATGCATTTTTTTCATCATGGGTGTCATTTTCATGGTACCCGAGGTCGCTAAAAACGATTATGGGGTCGAAATTAGAATCCAAGATGGCGCCGAGAAAAATATGCATTTTTTTCATCATGGGTGTCATTTTCATGGTACCCGAGGTCGCTAAAAACGATTATGGGGTCGAAATTAGAATCCAAGATGGCGCCGAGAAAAATATGCATTTTTTTCATCATGGGTGTCATTTTCATGGTACCCGAGGTCGCTAAAAACGATTATGGGGTCGAAATTAGAATCCAAGATGGCGCCGAGAAAAATATGCATTTTTTTCATCATGGGTGTCATTTTCATGGTACCCGAGGTCGCTAAAAACGATTATGGGGTCGAAATTAGAATCCAAGATGGCACCGAGAAAAATATGCATTTTTTTGTGATAAGTCATTTTTAAGATTTGCGAGGTCACTAAAAATAAAAATGAGGTCAAGCTTTCGCGGAAATGTCTATCGCACAAAAGTTCCTGATCCAAGATGGAGGACATTTCTCTATATGAAATTACATGTATTCGTCTCAATCTCAATCTAGAATTTTTGCATGTGAGACCATAGACGAAGCGCATTTGCATAATAGTTACTGTTTTACAAATTGTGTATCTCGCTATTGTTAATTATTGTAACAATACTTATTTTTATTTATTTTAGATAAACGTTATGTCAAACAATGTAAATATTGAAGAAATAAATTGAAAAAATTAAATTTATAATTTACATTAATTTTCAAACCTTTTTTTATTTTAATGACAATTAAATTCCTAGCCTATCTTCCTTTTTCCCTTCCTCTTAATCTTGGAAATTTAAAGTTTTAGATTTGTATAAATATAAACAAGATTTATAAATTAGTTCGCCAAAGAAGTTTCACTTCTGACATGTGTACTTTGTACGCACGCATGTTTTTTTTTTATGTTTTCAGTTTTTCAGGAAACCATGTTGGAAAATAATTCCTGTTGGCCAATTACATTGAAACCTTTGGTGATTCCTGGGAAATTATTTCCCACCTAGTGGGAAATATATTTCATACAAACGTAACACATATGGAACTGTTAGTCAGACTTAGATGAATGAGTAGACAGAGATAATTGAAGTAAATAAAAATACTAAATTGAAAGATAATACTATTTCATTTTACTTGTTGTGAAACATTTCGAAACAAGGGGCAGCACATAAAGATACCTTGCAAACTTTACACATGTATTTGCTGCGTTTTTCTTTTTCACGTGTACTACACATTCTGCATCTTCGGAATTTGTTCAATTCAGGCATGTGGGATTAGGATCCGGAAGAGATTCGAAAATCGGATGTAGGACATCCGATTTTCGAATCTCTTCCGGTACTGAAATGATACCTCCTTTTTTGTTTTTGAACACGGGCGCGAGGATTTTTCTTGACGAAAAATTGTTGATGAGTCCTCTGCCCAATCGCAACCGGAATTCTTCATGGGAGTTTCTCCTTTCCGAATGTGACGTCATATAAACAATATAGGAATTAATGACGGCTGCCTCCAATAAGAACCAAAAAAGTCTGTGCCAATTCTTCCGCGACTTACGTCCTAGCGGGTATGATGCTCTGAAGTGATCGAAATGATCAACACCACCCATGAACTCTGTATATTTTTTAATCGAAAGTGGACAATATATTTTCTTCTTGCTACCATCTTTCTGTTTCCTCTCAATCAATTCAACTGCTCGAGGATCAAACGCAGTAGTTCCAAGAAAAAATCCTTGGTATCTTTCCATTTCAATACTCCTATATTATACTGGTACAGAAACTCACCCCTTCTCAAAGCTCTTTCTTTCTTTTCTTCGCGGGTTAAATTTTTTCCTGTTATCAAATCTGGTAAGCCCTTACGGTTTGGTCTTATTGTTGCAACACAGTAAATACCTCTTTCATGTAAAAGTTCCATCAGTGGAAGACCGGTGAAAAAATTATCAAAAGCCACTAATGTATGGCTTGGCAAAGATTCACACAAATCCAGTATGACTCTGGCCCCTAAATTCTCTTCAGTTCCAGTATCAACTTTACCATATAAAATTAAAATTCATATAAATACCCTGTACGAGAATCTGCTCTTGCCCAACACTTGTACCCACGTTTTATAGGTTTTTTGGACATATACTGCTTCATGTGACTACGACCCTTGAACCTGATCATACTTTCATCTATTGAATTAAATTCTGACACTTGAACATTGTCTTGAAAAACTTTGTTTAGGATTGAAATGGCAGGTCTAATTTTACCCAATTTATCGTAATCTGGTGAGTTTCGTGGAGCTTCTGTTGAAATATTTGATATATGGAGATTTTGTGTAATTTTTTTAAATCTTTTTTAGGGCATTACTTTGCAAATAACAGGATTTCTGAAAAACTCATCGGTTGACCAATAATTATTTATATCTGATAATGGATTTATGCTCATTAGTATAATCACTCCAAAGTACGCTTTTATTTCTACTTTTGTAACTTCTGTCCAACCTTTTGAATGTGAGTGTCTTGCATAAATATTTGTATTTTCAACAATAATATTCAGTAACTCATCAGGAAAAAAGTCAAGAAAATAATCAAGTGGTTGACTTCTGTTAGTATAATGTTTTTTTACAAGCATTTTCTTCTCAAAAATAGGCCAAGTAATATTATCAGTTGCAAAAGACCAATCTCTTGATTTATTTTGTAATTGAAAGAATTTATCCCTAGAGAAAGATGTTGGTTCTGCATTAGAGCTTCCATCAAGCTCTACCAACACTGATACTGGGGAAGAATGGTCTGCTTGGACATCAGCTAGAGCAACAAGTGAGGTTGTTTCAGCACGATTTTGATCATGTAGCATAGGACTTTCCGTAATCACATGAGAAGGGCCTGCATGAACTTCAGCGATTGCATCTTGTGAAGTTGAAGCTACTTGAGGAAGAATTGTCTGAGAAACCTGTTGAACTGGTGTATTCAAAAGAGTTTCATCTTGGATAAGAGGCAAACCTGATTCTCCCACCAATAAAGAATGTAATTCTTCGACAGAAATACTACTACTTATCTCATCCAAACGCTTGTCTAAATCGATGTTGTAACTACTGGTGGTAAAAGAGTCATCTGCTTCATCATCAAGGTCTTCTTCTTCCGATGAACAAAAAAGCTGTGACAGCTGGATTTCAATATCCGAATCGCGAAGTGGTTTCTGAAACGGAAAACAGTGCTTATGAAGCAGATTGTCCGAGTAACAAATGAAATCATAGCGCGATTCTATCGCGGTTAAAATTTGCCTTCGAAAAGCAGTTGAACTTTTCGTTCCCTAGATGGCGGTGGCATCGAATTAGATCGCGCTATGGTTTCGTTACATGAGTTCATGTAAGTCAGTTAGTGTTTTTTTGTTTGTTTAGCGTTTTGCAACTAGCGACAGCAGCGCAACTATTGTGATTACTCGGAACTAAATTAAATTCGGTGTTCGGTAATCCAGTAGTATTATTTCGTATCCCCTCCAAGTCGACCAAAGTACATGGTCCTTCGAGCTGGATAGGGTCGCGAGTGTTTTTGGTAGTCACCGGTGGTGGTAGTGATTACCACCCTTCGCGTCATTACTGGGCAGTGGATCGCTGTCCAGAACAGCCCCTTCAGCGGGTACCAGGTGAAAGGTGCCCAGCAGTTGGAGGAGGAGCCGGGTGGTGCTGCCTGGAGCTGGCACAGCCTGTTGGAGCGAGAGCAGCCAGAGTTGGTGACGGCATCCGGAGGAGACGCAAGGGAGGTGTATGCAGTTTTGGAAGTACAGCAGAGAGGGCGCCACGGTTGCACGGGTGTGGTGTATCAATCAGTGTTAGTGAGTAAATTAGAGTGAAGAAAAAATCGTGAGTACTATTTTCAAATTTATGTTTAAAAGTGAAATTTAATTTGAACTCTAAACTCACTAGAAAATAAACTTAGTTACTTGCAATAATAATTTGGACTTGTGCTAATTTTAAGTAAAAGTGGTTCAGACGGGGAACCTATGCCCGATTTTAAACAGAAATTAAAGTGTAAAACACTTGTAAAATTTTAAACAATTTTTTGGACTTAGAGTGCATAACATTAACGACAGTGTGACCAGTCGTCAAGCTTTCCAACACAGTGTTTAGTGGACATTAAGTTGAAATAGAGTTTAAGTAAATATCGATTTTAACTTATTCTTCAATTGCTGTTTGTTTTTGTTAATTGTGGTGTATCAGAATGGAAGCACTTAATGACCTTCAAGACGACATTAGGGCTAAAATAGTAAAAGCTAAGACAAACGTTAAAAAATGCCCTAAAGATCGTCTTACCGCTTCATATATTGAGACACGTTTAGAAAATTTGGAGCAACAGTGGCAGATGTTCTATAATACCCATGTAAAAATTATAAGTGAGATAAAAAAATCTGAATTATATAGTTCAACATATCATAAAGATAGTTTATATGATGAGGTCGAAGAGATTTATGTACAATTCAAGAGTGACCTTAAGGAAATGTTGTCTAAATCTAAAAATTCTGGTATAGTACAAATGTGTTCAGAAAGTAGTAATAAACCGAATTCTAATTTTAAATTACCGGAGGTCAAAATTCCAATATTCTCTGGTAAATATCTGGAGTGGCCGACTTTCCGAGATTTATTTGTGGGATTGATACATAATAACAAAGGTTTGGACGATGCCCAAAAAATGTACTATCTAAAAGGGTATTTAACCGGAGAAGCAGAAAATTTATTAAGAAATGTTAGTGTCACTTCGAAAAAACGCGCGCGCGCGTACGTACGAAGCGGACGTGTTACTGGTTATTTTCTAAAATTCAATTGCATCAGTCATACAAATCTAAACTCTAAGCCGTTAGTGCAAAGTGGTTTATGCAAAAAAATCATCTACTGTAGTGTGACAAGTGCGTCCGACGCCGAGTAAAAGAGAAGCTGTGTTGATTGACACCAACTCATTACTGTGCCACGGATATACACAATGTGTGCTCTACGCTCGCCTACTGGAAGTGGCACCGGCGAAAAACGTGCTACGTCGCAACCTGACTTGTCACAGGAACCAGATATGCCAAGTAATTCCCGAATAACTTTCCGTAACTACAAAAGGAAGGAGCCCGAGGAAGAAACCATGCGAGAAGAAATAGCTGAAATGCGAAAGCAAATAAACCAAATGATGGGTATGTTAAAAACTTTTACCACTACGCAAGAAGATAGGTTTAATCAAATATGCACCGATATATCTTCTATTAATTCACAAATTACTGATATAAATAAAACAACTGAACGCATAATAATCGAACAAAATAAAATAAAATCAGATATTGAAAACCTATCAAAAGTGACAAAAACTACAGAAGAAAAGGTTATGTATCTTGAGTCGGATGTAAACGTACTCAAAACTAATTTGCAGATAACACAAAATATAGAACTGGTGCAATCGTCTCAGTTTGAAAACGTTTTAAATGAACTCCAAGAACGTAATTCTAGGAATAAAAATATAATCATAGCTGGAATCCCGGAACGAAATATTGAAGACTATCTGGAACGAAATGAATCTGATCTGAACGAAGTAATGAAAATGTTGCAAACCATTGTTAAAGATTGCCCAAGACCAGCAAGAATTTTCCGTCTCGGAAAATACAACTCTAAAACTGATCGTCTCATTAAGGTTTGTTTTTCTAACGAAGAGTCAGCAAAATATTTGTTACAAAACAAAGGAGCTGCGTTACCAGAAACTATTAAGATTTTCTCAGATCAAACACCACAACAGCAAAAATACCTGAAATCTCTGAAAGAAGAGCTTAAGCAACGGATGCAAGATGGAGAAACTAACCTCACAATAAAGTACATAAAGGGCATCCCAAAGATAACTCCTAAACCAACACCAAAAAACCAGAAATCAACCAACAATCTAGCCATTCAGTGAAACACGACAACATAAGTTACCAAATAACAGACAATTACAAACACATAATAACTACAAAAAACGCACTGAAATGCTTATATGCCAATGTGAGGTCTATTGTCAAACCTGGGAAATTTGACGAACTGACATGTGTAGTGCAATCCTTCCAACAAATTCTTCACCTGATTGTATTGACAGAAACATGGCTCAAATCCAACGACGAAGCCGACAGATATCAACTGTGTGGCTATACCCATTACTACAGTTACAGACAAAATAAACGAGGAGGAGGAGTATCAATCTTTGTGCACAATAGTTTAAAACATGATCTTATCGAAGAAAAGAGTGTGAATGAAAGTCACTATTTGTGGATACACATCAATAAATTTTGTCTAGCTGTTGGCGTCATATATAGACCACCTAGAAGTAATGCAAAGGATTTCACAGAACAGTATTGTATGCAACTTCAGCAGAAAAGGAGAGCGATTGTCTTTGGTGACTTTAATTTGGATTTATTAAGCTCAGAATCATCAGTAAAAGAATATAAAAGAACAAATAAGGAAAATGGATACAAAATTATAAATAAAATAGAAAAGGAATACTGCACACGTGAAACAGCTACTACAAAGACCATCCTGGATCACATATGCTCAAACCTGCCCAGTAATGATTTTCACTTAGCTATTATAGATACACCAATGTCAGACCATAAGCAACTATATTTTGAAGTCAAACAAAACATACCCATACCTTTAGGGACCACCGAGTGTAAGATTGTGAATTACGACAGACTATTTAAACTATTTAAAAAATCCGTAAGCCTAACTACCATCAAAAACTACGAACAACTAGACCGAATAATACTAGACTGTGTGAAAAAATGCCAAACCACTAAAACAAAAACTTTACTTCCACCTAAAACTGCATGGATTACTCCAAAAATAACAAAATCTATCGAAAAAAGGAATAAACTCTGGTATAAATTGAAAAAACACCGAACTGATGAGAATATTAAACAAAAATTCAAAACCATTAGAAACCAAACTACTGAAATTATAAAACATACCAAAAAACAATTTTACATAAAATCTTTCCAAGAATGTACAAAGAAACCCCTTAAAATGTGGAAACTCATAAAAAGCTTATCGTGTAACAAATCAAAACAATCTGAGGGTCCCAATAAATTATTAATAGACGGAAAAGTAGTTGATGACCATCAACAAATGTGCGAACATCTGAACACATTTTTCTCGACTATTGGCTCTCATCTCGCTCAAAAAATTCCTCAACAATATCAAAGCAATAAAACCCTTACCTTATCATACTCTGTACCCAATAAAACTGAGGGCCTGTCCGTGTTTCGACCCGCTACTGTCGGTGAAGTTTTAAAAATAATTGACGGATTGAATACTAATACAAGCACGGGTATCGATGGCATAAGTACCAAAACTATTAAAAGTATCAAAAAAATATTAGTCCATGACCTAACAAAATGCATAAACAATTGTCTTGAGGAGGGAACTTTTCCCGAATCCCTAAAACTAGCTAGAGTAACGGCAATTTTCAAAGAGGGTGATAGAACTGACCCTGGCAATTATCGGCCTATATCAGTGCTACCGGTTACCTCCAAAATTTTCGAGAAAATTATCCAGGATCGTTTAGATGCTTACCTAAGCTCCATTGGTTTTTTGAATAGTAAACAATACGGTTTTCGAAAAAAGTCCAACACGCTCTCTGGAACAATTGATTTAGTAACAAACCTAAAAAATACTATAGACAAAAAACAAATTTCCATTGGTATTTTCATAGACCTGAAAAAGGCGTTTGATACCATAAGTCACGACCTATTATTAAATAAACTTAGTAACATTGGAATAACCGGTGCTGCTCTTAATATGTTTAAGTCGTATCTGACGAATAGATTTCAGGTAGTTAAAAGTGGAAAATGTCAAAGTGGGCCCAAACCCATCACCTGCGGAATTCCACAAGGATCTATATTGGGCCCGTTAATGTTCATAGTATACATTAATAATATATTCGAATTAGACCTCAAAGGAAACGTCGCATTATATGCTGACGACACTTGTTTACTTCACTCCGGACAGTCAATAGATACAATCATGGACAGTGCGCAGAATGATCTAAATCTCCTCAATATGTGGTTCCAGTGCAACCTATTAACTATAAATGCGTCAAAGACAAAATATATTATATTTAAAGCTAAAAACAAAAAAATTAATACTACTAAACAACTCAAAATAGACGGTAGAATTATACATGAAACTAATAAAGAAAAGTATCTGGGACTCCTGTTAGACGATCATCTCACTTGGAGACCACACCTTGAGCGGCTACGTTCAAAACTGGCGTCACTCTCGGGGCTCGTAAGAGGTATATCTGGATGTCTACCGCGAAAAGTAAAATATATTATCTATAACTCCCTTGTTAAACCGCACCTGGATTACCTTATCGAGGTATGGGGCACTGCCGCCAAAACGAATCTTCAACTTATTCAAATCGCTCAAAATAAAATTGTAAAAAATCTATTTAACTATGACTATCTCACGCCTAGCTGTAAATTATATCACGAAACAAAATTACTAAATATTGAACAAAATTATAAGTACAACACATTCATATTAATATATAAAATACTACACAATAAAATTCATTCTCAAATAAAATTTACAAACAAATACAGTAGACATAACCGTAACCTCAGAAATGCTAAAGATATACAACTACGCCTACCAAGAACCAACTACGGCAAAAAAAATCTTATGTACGAGGGCGCGCAACTATTTAATAAATTACCAAATCATATAAAAGAATCTAAATCATTAAAAATATTTAAAAAACAAATTAAACAATATATTATTAACACAAATTAGAATATACACTAATAATACCAAATTGTAACATGATTATGGTTAATTATGGTTATTAAGTACATCCACATTCCACGCTCAGGTACGTGCACGACACTTCTAGTAGCTATACATCATAGCGATCGCGGAACCGGTTTGCGGCCGCCGCGCCGCGCGCCGGCTTCGAGCGGCTCGCATGTTTGTCTGTTTTCTGGTCGGTCTTTTCTGTAACTACCTTCTTGTTTGTTTTTTTTTCTTTTTAAATACCTAAATTCAAGTGCGTTTATTAAATTATGACTGTTTGTAAAAGTAATATTTTATATTGGTGCTCGCCTGCGTGCGATTTATAGTTTAATTAATAGTTATGTGTGTTTCTCATGTAAGTGAATATTGTTATTTATTCTTATGGGAAATAAAGAATCTTAAACCGTATAATTACAAAGCAAGTTGGGAAAAGCTGGAGTCAATGTTTAACAATAAAAGGTTCTTGTCCAATGGCATTTTAAAACGTTTATTTAATCAAAGGGTCCTACTAGTAGAGTCAGCAATTGAAATTAAAAAATTAATAAACACTACGACGGATTGTTTAGAATCGCTTAAGAATTTGGGGATAGATATAAAATCATGGGACATACTAATCATTCATATAATAAGTGCCAAATTGGATAAAGAGACACGAAAGGCTTGGGAATTAAAGGTTGCTTCAGAAACCACGGATAATTTACCTACCTATCATGAATTTAAGGAATTTTTAATAAGTCGGTTTAGGGGCTTAGAAAATCTTGACAGCAAGGTAGATAAAACCCCTAAAGGTACTCAATCCTTTCATGTCATGAAAGATAAAAAGAATGTATATTGCACATTTTGCTCTGCCACCGACCATAAAATTGTATCGTGTCCGAAATTTTGTAAAGAAACTAATGAAAACCGTCGAAATATCGTGCAAGATAAAAAACTATGTTTTGTATGCCTAAATGGTAACCACTCTGCTAAATTCTGCAAAAGCACTCTTAGGTGCCGGGTGTGTAAACGCCGCCACCATTCATTGCTACACCCTACAGGTGTTTCTGGGTCAGATATTGGTGAGGGTAGTAGTGCTGCTCATGAGGAAACGTCATCAGGTTCTAATGAGGTTAAAAATTTAGCCGCGCAAGCGGACGAAAATTCTGTAGTGTCATGTCTTGCGACAGGAAAAATCAGGAAAACTGTTTTATTAACAACAGCCTTATTAAAGGCTGAGTCGAAGCATGGTACTTACCGCATAGTTAGGGCGTTGCTGGATCAGGGTTCCCAGGGATCATTTGTAACGGAATCCATGGTCCAGTATTTAGGTTTGAAGAAAATTCCTTCAAAAAACACGGTGTTAGGTGTAGGTGGACAGAAAAGTGCTACTTCCACGTCCACAGTAGTCGTCACGATTGCATCTAGGGTTGATCCAGCATTCCAACTGCAGGTTAAAGCTTATGTTCTGAAATCAGTTACAGCCTTTCTTCCTTCTAGTAAGATAGCTAGGGTAGAATGGGTCGACTTACCTGATAGCGAATTGGCTGATCCTGAATACTTCAGGCCTAATAAAATTGACCTTTTATTAGGTGCTGACGTCTACAGCCAAGTTATTAGAGATGGGATGAAGAAGAACGCAAGTGGAACACTTCTAGCGCAGGGAACTGCATTAGGGTGGATACTGTCGGGTGCTGTGGAAG
Source organism: Plusia festucae (assembly GCA_950381575.1). Lineage (NCBI taxonomy): Eukaryota > Metazoa > Arthropoda > Insecta > Lepidoptera > Noctuidae > Plusia > Plusia festucae. The sequence continues at coordinate 5,126,750 of OX494457.1, forward strand.
TAGACAGTGATTTTCATATTCATTCACAGAATATTACTGTGATGCACGCACATGTTCAAGGGGATGAAATGCTTAAAAGGTTTTGGGAATTAGAGGCTGAACCACCTGGAACAAAAAAGATGCTTACGGAAGATGAAGTAAAATGTGAACAATTGTTTACAACTTCCACTAAACGAAACAAGGAAGGGAGGTATATCGTAAGATTACCATTACGTGATGCGGACTTGATAGGCCAGCATGGTGAATCCAAAACTATAGCGGAAAAAAGACTGAAAGGATTAGAATTAAAGTTAGCGAAAAACGAGAAATTAAAAGAAAATTATAGAAAAGTCATACAAGAATATCTAGAATTAAACCATATGGAAAGAGTAACAAAGGAGAAAAGGAATAATAAAAAAGCTATATATTTACCTCATCATGCGGTCGTCCGGGAAGATAAAGATACAACTAAGGTGCGAGTTGTATTTGATGCCTCTTGCAAGGGATCAAATGGGTTGTCACTTAATGACCATTTATTAGTTGGTCCAACCTTGCAGGCAGAGCTGCGCCATATTATTATGCGCTGGAGGTCTCATCCAATCTGTATGGTTGCTGATATCGTAAAAATGTACCGTCAAGTCTTAGTGGACAGGGAAGATACAGTATTTCAGCGTATTCTGTGGAGAGATAATCCTGAAAAAGAAATTGAAGACTATGAACTGATTACTGTAACATTCGGTACAGCATCAGCACCATACTTGGCTGTACGTGCTCTACACCAAATAGCTTACGATGAGTGTCAAGATAATCCAGATATCAAGAAAATCATCCTCAATGATTTCTACATGGACGACTTAATGACTGGAGCTGAAAATATAGAAGAAGGTGTCAGAATTTTTACAGAAATGAACGATACTTTAAGTAAGGGCGGATTTAAGTTGCAAAAGTGGATGAGCAGTAGTAAACAATTATTAAACACAATAAGGAATGAGAACGGAGGTAAGGATGAAGAATTAAGAATAAAAATGGATAACATTACTAAAATATTAGGTCTTACCTGGAATTCCTGCGATGATGTCTTCCAATATTCGCTGAAGCTCCCGCCGCTGGCTGCGCCTATAACTAAAAGAAAAATTATCTCCGACATAGCGCGTTTGTTTGACCCTCTGGGATGGTTGGCTCCCAGCATAATCTTAGCTAAAATATTCATTCAGAAGCTCTGGTTGGCTGGATTAGAATGGGATCAACAGGTTCCAAGCAATTTGGTTCAAGAATGGGACACTTACCATCACAGCTTGGCTTCCTTGGTCCAGATCAGAATCCCTCGATGGTTACATACTAGTTCTAGTAAAGTAAGGTTAGAGCTTCACGGATTTTCAGACGCATCCAAGCTAGCTTACTCAGCTGTGGTTTACCTTAGAGTGATAGATAATTTAGAAAACGTGCACATTTCTCTCGTCACTGCCAAAACAAAGGTAGCACCCATTAAGCAGGTATCCATTCCAAGACTGGAACTCTGCGCGGCGGTTCTTTTAACCAAACTAATAGCAGAAGTAGGAGCAGTTATGTCTATACCAAGGAATCATTGGCATGCATGGACTGACAGTGAAGTAGTATTGGCTTGGTTAAATTGTCATCCAAGTCGATGGAAAACCTTCGTGGCCAACCGGGTTTCAGATATTTTGACCACTTTGGATACGCACCATTGGGCCCATGTAGCTTCTAAGGAGAATCCAGCAGATTGTGCTTCGCGCGGTATTCTGCCCTCAGAACTTAGTAGTACTGATATTTGGTGGAATGGTCCAGACTTTTTAAATAAACAGACAATTGAGTACAAAAGGCCCAAACATCTTGTTACTCGTTTAGAGGAAGTTAAAATTCATACTGCTACGTTTGACGAGAGTTTTTGGAATAGGTTTTCTACCTTGTCGAGACTGATTCGAGTATTATCTTATTGTCGCAGGTTCTTAAGTTCTCAAAGGCATAGCATAAGGTCGATACACTTGTCCAAAGCAGAATTGGACAAGACAACTGAGTTATGTGTAAAAAAGTGTCAAGATGAAGCATTCGCCGAGGAAATTGAAGAACTAAAAAACAATAGAACGAGTAAGAAGAATGGAACCTTACAATCATTAAATATATTTCTAGATTCCAAGGAACTTCTCAGAGTGGGAGGAAGGCTTGAAATGTCACAGCTAGGTTTCGATAGAGTCCATCCAATTTTAATACCAAAGAAGTCTTTTCTCACTGGATTGTTGGTAGCTGATGCTCATGCCAAAACTCTGCACGGTGGGCCGCAATTAATGATTACTTACTTGCGGTCAAGGTATTGGATTATTGGAGTTAAGCTCTTAGTTAAAAAATATGTCAAGGGGTGTGTTAGATGTGTTCGCTATGCGGCTAAAGTAAGGTCACAACTTATGGGACAATTGCCTTCGGCACGGGTAACACCGAATAAACCTTTTTTTTGTAGCGGTGTGGATTACGCAGGTCCTATAAGTATCAGGGTGTCAAAGGGACGTGGAAACAAGTCGTATAAAGGATACATCGCCTTATTTATTTGCATGGCCACGCGGGCTGTGCATTTAGAAGCGGTCAGTGACTTAAGCACAAGGGGTTTTTTGACTGCATTCAAACGGTTTGTTGCCAGACGAGGTCGTTGTGCACAATTGCATAGTGACAATGGTACTAATTTTGTGGGAGCAGCTAAGGAATTGTCGCATTTGTTCCACGTGGAAAAGTCTATCTGTAATCCTGAATTAGCAGAAGAATTGGCCAACAATGGTACTGAGTGGCATTTTATTCCTCCACACTCTCCCAACTTCGGAGGCCTTTGGGAAGCAGGTATAAAGTCCACGAAATATCACCTTAAAAGGGTGATAGGTGATACGACACTTACCTTTGAGGAGATCACTACAGTATTGGCTCAAATTGAGGCATGCCTTAATTCGAGGCCATTGTCTTTCATGGAAGACCAAGAAAAGTTGACAATTCTAACTCCGGGTCATTTTCTGGTTGGTGAGGCACTTGTTATACCCCCGGAAATTAATTATGAGAAATCAAATATACATACTTTGCAACGATGGCAACTCCATCAGAGAATGACTCAGGATTTCTGGCGACGTTGGTCACATGACTACCTTCACCAATTCTTACAAAGGCATAAATGGGCTTATAAAACCCCAGAGCCATCAATCGGTGAGGTGGTACTGGTGAAGGAGGATGATTTGCCCCCCGGCAAGTGGTTGCTAGGTAGGATACAACAAAAACACCCTGGAAGTGACGGTATTACGAGGGTTGTCACTATACGAACACAATCGTCAATAATAAAGAGGCCAACTTCCAAAATATGCCTTTTGCCTGTTACCAAATAATGTAGTTCATATTAAGGGCTTAATGCTATTTTATTGTAATTTTTTTTTCTAGAGTATAATTATGTTGTACCTATAACCTCGCACCAATGGCATAAATGCCCCGTCCGGTTAAGTACAATATCTTTAAATCATTTGGCACGGTGGGCGGAATTGAAGGACATTAGGCAGTATGTCCTTGGTGGGCGGTATGTCCGAGTAACAAATGAAATCATAGCGCGATTCTATCGCGGTTAAAATTTGCCTTCGAAAAGCAGTTGAACTTTTCGTTCCCTAGATGGCGGTGGCATCGAATTAGATCGCGCTATGGTTTCGTTACATGAGTTCATGTAAGTCAGTTAGTGTTTTTTTGTTTGTTTAGCGTTTTGCAACTAGCGACAGCAGCGCAACTATTGTGATTACTCGGAACTAAATTAAATTCGGTGTTCGGTAATCCAGTAGTATTATTTCGTATCCCCTCCAAGTCGACCAAAGTACACAGATAGAAATCTTCCATGCTTCCTACTGAAACAGTTTTCCCACATAGATTATTACATTGGAAACCCAAACGGGAAATAACCAAAAATTAACACTTACCGGATTTTTTTCGCCATAGTATTTCAATAACAAAACTGCACAAAAATGCATAAACCGTTGAATGATTATTGTGACAGTGACATTGAAATCTCTTTTTGTTTTTTTTTATCGTTCGGAAACACGATCATAGGCCTATAAACCATAGATAATATATTCAACTACGAAATGAAAGTGACAGCTCATGGGAAAATATGTCCAATTGACCTTTTAGAATGCGAAATTCAATGTGGGAATAATGTTCCTGTTGCCTTATTAAGGGTCTAACAAGTTACTGCGCTCTATTGTCTGTCTATCACTAGTGGATCCACCATAAGCTGGTGAGCAGAAAGACAACAATCCCCCTGGTGTAGCTCCTACTAAGACCTTGAAAGTATTGGAATACACCTGCTTGTAGGAGCATTCTATACAATTGGCTGCCAGCAATACTGGTTCTTGCAGCGGTGTCCAAATATGCGTATCCCAATTGTCCTTTAATATTTATTTCTATGGAAGGTATTTTGACATGTCCTTCCATCGCCATCTGAACCGTATAAAATGCCACAGGTTTTGGTGGAGTCTCCTTATTTTTGCAGGTATTGCAATCATAATGCACCACGATTTTGGTTCTAATCGTAGATTTAATCTCTTTGTGCATATTGAATGCATCATGTTTGGCATGGAGTTTCTCTTTATACTTACACTGGAGTACCAGACTGTGTAGTAGGAACCTTTCTTGGTCGGCCCCGTTTTCGAATAGGAATAATTGGTGCTGGAGTCTCATCTTTTCGTTTTTCGAACTTTACTATGGCTGATGTATGATATCTTCCAATACACTCTTCTGGGTTGGTAAGGTTAGCAACCTCATATATGGAACTGCCATGTTTTTTAATTATGATGTAAGTGAAGGATTATGGGCATAAAAGAAACAAACATACGGGATGAACAGGGATTTATTTAATTCGAGAAAAATACACAATCGTACAGTAAGCAGCCATAAGCGAGAGAGAGAACTGTCAAATTCAATTGACATCTGTCTTACGTCAAACGGTGACACTGACATGACAGATTGGTTGTGTTTACCTTTTCAACACTGGCCCTTAAACCAACACAATCTTTTCTATACTATAAATAAACAAAACTGTTGCTTATAATTCAACACTATGACAAAAAGGAAAACAATGAATGTTAGAATACAAGTTAAATGTACATTTGTTGAACACGACTAAATTCAGCAAATACATAATTATCATTCTTTGAAGGTGTTTATTTATCCTCATTAATTACAGTAAATTAATACAAAATTTATTTATTGTGATAACAATTGAACAGTAAAGTTATCATGTTTTTCTCTAGACAATGGCTTAGTTAATAGATCTGCTATCATATTATTAGTACACAAGTATTTAATATCAATGATACCACTAGATACATTTTCTCTAATAAAATGGTGTCTTATGTCTATGTGTTTGGTTCTAGCATGGAACATAGAATTTCTACACAACTTCTGTGCAGATTGGTTATCATTAAAAACTGTAACTTTAATACTTTTATTAAGAATCTCTTTTATAAATTTGCGGATAAATAGAGCTTCTTTGCATGCATCTGAGAGCGACATATACTCCGCTTCAGTGATTGAAAGAGCAACAGTGCGCTGTTTTCTACTTTCCCAAGATACAATTGATGTACCAACCTTAAAAACAAACCCCGTGTAGGAGCGTCGATCACCTTCGTTTCTTCCCCAGTCAGCATCGGCGTAGGCTGTAATATCCATACCACCTGCTTGGAAAGTTAAATGGTAATCTTTTGTACCTTTGAGATATCGAAGAACTCGTTTGGCAATCTTCACTGTAACCATATTACTTCCATATTAAATTTCTTTAATACCTTTTCAATGTAGTTTGTTTGATCAAGTGTGATCTTATCTTCAAATTTACAAATTCTCATTCCTAATATATGCCTTGCTGGCCCTAAATCTGTAATATCAAATTCTCCTTTGAGTTTTTCTTTAATTTTAACTTTTTCATGAGAGTTTGCTGTACTAAACAACAATATGTCATCTACATATAAAGCTATTATAATAAGTGAATCATGACTTGATTTATAATAGACACATGGTTCAGAATATGTTCTCTGGAATTTTAACTTTTCACACAGAGTACTGTTAATCTTTTCATACCAGGCCTTTGAGGCTTGTTTTAAGACATAGACAGCCTTATTAAGTTTATATACTTTATCTTCATTTCCTTTTGAGATAAAACCTTCAGGCTGTTCCATAAAAACAGTCTCTTTCAATTCACCATTTAGGAATGCCGTCTTAACATCAAGATGTTCAATATCTAAGTGGTGTTCAGCAGCAATAGCTAGTAGTGTTCTAATACTTGAGTACCTTACGACAGGAGAGAATGTTTCCTCATAATCTATGCCTGCTTTTTGGGTATAGCCTTTAGCTACAAGTCTAGCTTTGTACTTCAAAAGTTCACCATTTAAACCATACTTTCTTTTGAACACCCACTTACATTTGACCGGTTTTTGGCCTTGAATGCGGTCAGTAAGTGTCCAGTATTTATTTAAGTTAAAAGATTCATACTCATCTTGCATTGCTTGACGCCAGTTGTTGGCCTCGGGTCCATGCAGTACTTCGTTAACTTTCTGTGGTTCATCCATATTGCCCACTTCTGCAAGCATGCATGCTAACATTCCCATTTCAGAGTCTTCATATTCGAAATCCTGACTTGATTCTTCTTCATCCAGTGTCTCGTCTGGAATATATGTTTCATCGGCTGAATCATCAGCAACATAACTGTCCCCACTATCAGAATCATTTACCGTGATCGTACTCAATCTCTGGCTTTCCAAAGACTGTGGTTGGATCTGTTCATCCCTATTTGTGTCATCAGAGAGGTCCACAGTAAAAGTTTCCGTAGTTGAAGGCCTCTGACCATCAGTACCACTACTATACATAGTATTAGAACTAGGTGTGATATTTTTTTATATCCTCATTATCATCATGTGACACAACATATTTGTTTTCTAGAAATGTTATATCACGAGCCTTTGTACAGTTCTTAGGATTTTCAGGGTCGATCAATCTGTAGCCCTTTGTCTCCTCACAATACCCTACAAATATATATTGCTTGGCTCGTGCATCTAATTTATTATGAATATGTTTTCGAGCATAGGCAATGCAACCAAATATACGTAGGTGTGAAACTATTACCTTTTTATTGGTCCATTTTTCCTCAGGAGTACTGCTTTTAACAGCAATGGTAGGTGATCTATTTTTGAGGTAGACGGCTGTGTTGACCGCTTCTGCCCAGTACATGTTTCCAAGCCAGCCTCTTGCAGCATGCACCGAGACTTTTCCATTATACTCCGATTAGCACGTTCAGCAACCCCATTTTGCTGTGGTGAGTGGGGCACTGTAGTCTCATGCTTAATGCCCTGCTCTGTAAGGTAGCTCTGAAACTTAGAATTTATGTATTCACCACCATTGTCACTACGTAGTGTCTTTAGTCTTTTATTAGACTGATTTTCCACTAATGCCTTCCATTCTGTAAATTTTTTAAAAACTTCATCTTTCCTCTTTAAAAAATAAACAAATGTTTTTCTTGTGTAATCATCTATGAAACTCAAAAAGTATTTAGCTCCACTAAATGATGCACAAGGCATAGGTCCACACAGATCTGTATGAACAAGTTCCAAACTTTCTGTAGCCCTATTAAAGGACTTCTTCGGGAAGGGTAATCGAGTTTGTTTACCCTTTATACAAGACACACATTGCTGAAAAGTATTAGTATCATATTTAATGCCTAAAGCCATACCTTTCATTAATAAGTCCATACTCCGATGGTTTAGGTGTCCCAAACGACGATGCCAAACCTCTTGTGTAGCCACATTCTTCATCACACTGTGTGCCTTAGCAGTTTCTGTATAATCTGTAGCTAAGTCACATTGATGAACTTGTAACTCATTCATTATAGGGGTCTGCTCTGAAATAATCTTTTCTGTAAAAGAAGTACACTTATTTTCCACAAAGTTACAATATACTAATGGAGATTCAGTGGTATCAAGCTGGTAAACGCCATCACGGAGTGTGGCTGTAGCCATTATTTTTCCGTTGTCATGTATCTTACAACCACTAGAACCAAACACAACTTTGAACCCTTTTTGTACCATGGCACTTACAGACAACAAGTTAGTAGTTAAATTAGGTACATAATGAACATTGCTTATAGTCTTTAAATCACCATTTTTCATATGAACGCGGACTGTACCTTGCCCACTAGTGTGCAAGATATCACCATTCGCAATTTTTACCTCTAATGACTTTTTAAGCACTAAATCACTAATTATGTTTTTATCACCACACATGTGTCCCGTTGCACCACTATCAATGTACCAAAATTCCTTTTTAATGTTGGCCGACAACGCAGTAAGGAGTGCTTTTGAATCGCCTGTATTGTTCTTTGTTGTCTTCTTCGATGTTTGTGCAGCCTTAGGACAATCTTTGATAAAATGTCCTGTTCTTTTACACCTGAAACATTTCGGTTGTTGTTTCCGTGTTATTAAAGCTGAGGCACTGTCTGTTTTGTCATCTCTACGAAGATTTTCTTGTAAAAGCTTTCCTTTTACAAGTTTACTGGATAACTTTATGTTGCTATTCTCAATCGCCATGATGAAAGGATCATAGTCACTTGTTAGACCACTTAACATTATGACAGCTACAAAGTCATCCTCCAATGCAGATCCTATCTCACACAATTGTTGGGAAATTTCAGTAATTTTATTTAAATACACTTCCATGTTTTCGCATTCATTGAGTTTTGTTGCGAACAAAGTTCTCAGAAGCCCTAGTCTTCGGCTCAGACCTTTGTCTTCGTATGCTTTAACTAAATTGTTCCAAGCTTCATATGCTCTCTTCGCACATTTTATATGTGGAATTGCTGCGGGGCTCACTGATAAAGCAATCTTAGCAAGAGCCTTCTGATCCTTTTTCTGATCAACTGCCTTCTCGTCTTTCTCCTGCACGACGGCCCATAGGTTTTCATGAATCAAGGTCATGCGCATCATGAATTTCCAGGAATTGTAATTGTCAATTCCTTTTAGCTTCTCAAAGCTAAATAAATTATGCGTACCTGATGACATACTTCTTGATTCTTTGACGAAAAAAAAACCGTATTAAATTTTGGTTAGCGTCACGTTGTTCCAATTATGCCGGCGCGGTGGATATTTCTTTTCTTTAGAAATAGGCGAAAATAAACTTTGATTTATAGTTTTTAATATCCCTGGGCCCATAACCTGAAGGATTATGGGCATAAAAGAAACAAACATACGGGATGAACAGGGATTTATTTAATTCGAGAAAAATACACAATCGTACAGTAAGCAGCCATAAGCGAGAGAGAGAACTGTCAAATTCAATTGACATCTGTCTTACGTCAAACGGTGACACTGACATGACAGATTGGTTGTGTTTACCTTTTCAACAGTAAGGACCATCACGTCTAGGTGCCAATTTTGATGAAAATTGCTTATCTTGGCTACTTATTGGGTGAGTTTCAATTAATACCAAGTCTCCAACATTATATCCTGGATCGGGACGTCGCTTTTAGTTAGCTCAGTTAGCCCGGCTAGCTCAGTCGGTAGAGCATGAGACTCTTAATCCCAGGGTCGTGGGTTCGCCCCACGTTGGGCGCCAAATGTAGGAGGTAGAAGTGAAACGCCAAGTGTTGACAACAATAATATATTAATAAAAATGACAATGGGTAGGTACACTGGGACTTGTCCTAGCTGGAGGTGTCAGAGTTGACGGCAGGTAGGCTATCGAACCCTTGAACCTCAACTTAGGTCTTGGAGTGGACTGCAAGGAAGCTATCGCACTCTTCAACCGTGGTAGTACTATAGGACTGCAGGTACGCTTTCGCTATAGCACTAACCGCTAGCTAATGCAAATGATTCCGTCGGCGCATGTTCTTTATATAGGCCGTGGCCGATAGTGCCGTGTGCAAGCGGTAATGGTGGTGGTACGAGCGAGACAGGCAGTCACTGTACGCTTATTTATGTTTTACACCTTTTAAACCTTCCCTGGACTTCCACAAACATTTCAAAATCATAATAAGCTAGATCAGTTCAGCCGTTCTTGAGTTTTAGCGAGACTCACGAACAGAAATTGATTTTTATATACAGTGTGTAACAAAAACCCTGTCCGATCCCTGAGAGTATTATTCGGTATCGTACTGCTAACACATGTACGTAGCCATTAAATGGATTGGAGATTATTATTTTTCCCCAGTGAAAATAATTAAATAAAAATAAAAAATGATCCAAGGCAACAGCAACACTGACCGCTCCTCAAAGTTCACGTACCTACTACCTACAGTTTTAGGTCAAAGAAGCCGCCTGTGCGAGACGGTGCATGAACCTGCTTTGTCGCATGCCGCCAAACAAACTTATAACGAAATAAACCTAGGCTACGTTATACCTTTACCTACGCGTACGGCGTAGGTATCAGCTGATATTGGTTTGTGTATATTAGGCGTAGTGATCCGGATTTTAGAATTGATTCTCTTTATAAAGAAACAAATAATTGAATTAATTGTAGCCCTGAAAAGGGCTTTTTTATAAAAGCGATTTGCTTGTGGCAATTTACCTACCAACTGACTGCAGATATAATTATTCATCAAAACATTCACTTATTGTTGCTGCACATTTCGGCGATCGTGTTCCACATGTCCACCACAAGTCACAACACTAATGCACATTCGTCACCTTTTTACTAAATTTGCACGTACTTTTAACAGCGCACTTGTGTCCGATTTAAGACTTCGATTTCCGAATCACACACCTTTATTTTAATACGACACTTGTTCCTCGATTACCTCGTTGTCTTCTTCTCTCGTGGTCTTCTAGCATCCATGGCATGACTCGTACCCAAGAACACTGCATGTGGTGAATGCGCGGTTATACAGGCGTTGAAAGGCTCACTCCGACGGAACTGTCACACCTGGCGCACCGCATAATTTCATATTATGATCTTATATCACAATATTAAAATATTCGTGATTGGAATACGATATTGTTTGCGAAACAATAGCGGCACGCGTTACGTACGGACGTCCGATCGAAAGCTATCTCCACGAAAGACTAACAGTCGGTAGGTAACCTGGCGGCGGCGGGCCGGCGCGGCGGCGGTATCATCAAAGAGTCGGCGGCTAGTTGAAAGAGTGCCTACAACTCGTGCCTTTTGTCGGCTTTTGTAAAAAAATAAAATAAAAATAAAACGCATTTTGCCATTGGGTGGAGTGTTGTCAGCTTACGAAAATTTCCCATATTCAGTGTTAAATCTCGCAATGATTATAAAAATAAAAAAACAATTACTTTTGGATTTAACGAGTTACAATTTTATAAAAAAAATTTTCTATACGTATGTTGTACCACGGGGCACGGATACGCCTTTATTAGATCGGACAGGGTTTTTGTTACATACTGTATGTAGAAGATAGAAGATTTCCCTAGGAACGAATCTAGTAGGTCCACACCACCCATATGCTGGTTATACGTTTTGATTATTTGGAGGCAATCTACTTGTATATATTTTTTCTATTTCTTGCGGTATCTTCTTGCTGATTCTATTGGCTCTTGACCCACAAATGACGAAGATAAAACGACTGGTTTAAGATCGTACCACATGACGGTGACGATATCTGTATTATCACAATTTGCTACCCATTGCTCTGAATAACCTCTCTGAACTTTTTCTTTTTTGAGGTCCTTTATGGAAGGTATTTTGAGGTCTTTTCCTAGACGACCTTAATTGACAGTGCCCAGCGACTGTACATATGCCTTCTTTGGGCCAAATAAGAAATCAATTCTGCAGACGTATAATAATTGTCAAAGAATAACTTGTTATTTTGATGCTTTGGTATGCTCCTCCTGAGCTTTGATCTACACACATCAAAAGTGTCTAGGGATCAACATATATTTTTGCAATAACTTTTCTCCTGATTGATATTAATTAAAATTTTCTTTAAGGATTCATCGAATAAAGTGTTTTCGTTTGTCACAGTAACGATAAACCAAGTCACCTTTGCATTAATAAAGAAATTTGCCATTTTCCTAATAAAGTGATTTTTGACATTTGAACCACTAACACAAAAGTTCGAAAAAAAGACTGAAATAACAGTTTTCTTTAAAATTTTATTGGGTAACTTAAACAATTAATAATCCGTGTTTCTACCGCGAACACTAACAACACAAGAACATCGGTTTGGCATACTCAAAATGAGTTCATCCAAATCACGCTGTGGAATGGCCGCCCATGTTCGTTGCAACAACAAAAAAAGGTCTTCTTGCGACTGGATACCCTCCATATTCGGCAGAGCTCTTCTCTGTAGCATATCCTATGCATGCTCAATCGGGTTCAAGTCTGGCGACTGAGCAGGCCAGGGCAGGACATTGATGTTAGCTGCGGCGAGAGTCTGTCTTACAACTCTTGCGGTGTGCGGTCGTGCATTATCATGCATTAACTGAAATAAGGGACCGATTTGCACTTGTAGAGGAACGATGACGTCTGATACAATCGTCTCAGCATAAATTTGAGCGTTGAGGTTGCTTCTGATCCAAATCAACTCAGTTCTTCCGCCGATCCAAATACCCGCCCATACCATGATGGTTCCACCACTATAAGGATGGACTTCCTGGCAGGATTTTAATCGCTGTTGGCGTCCAGGGGTTCTCCAGTGTCGTATACGTCTTGTATCCGGTCTCATACCAAAACGAGACTCATCAGAAAAGCACACGAAACGCCATTGTTCTTCTGCCCAATTTCTGTGTTCAAGAGCCCATTGATATCGAATCCTACGATTGTGCATTGCTATAGGTGGTACCCGTAGCGGTCTTCGGGAATGAAGGTTCACTTCATGCAAGCGGTTTCTGACTGTTTGGTCGCTAATTAAGTTCCCTGAAGAGTGATGAAGCCTCACGGCTAACATCATGGCGGTTATTGTTGGAGCTCTTCGAGTTAAGATTTGAATGTATCGGTCTTGTCTCCGTGTGGTGCAGCGATACCGTCCTCCATGGCGCTCAGCCACGGTACCAGTGCTTCGGTAACGTGTCCAAAGTCGACTGATAACACTCTGACTTGTATTCAGAGCTAAAGCCACAGTACGTTGCCGGGAACCAGCTTCTATCATTCCCACGGCTCTGAGCATTTCTTCCCTGCTTAAATGACGTCGCCGCTCCATAATAACGTTGGTTTTAATCAGTAGTAGGGAAACAGTAGCACTAATAATGTCTTCAATGCGTTGTATGTTTTTATAGGGAAAATATTGACAGCTGATTTTCATCTTTTACTCGAATTTGATTCACAGTTCCTGATTCGAATTATGAAATGCACCAAAAAGGATCCATATAAATTTATAAAATCATAAATTTATTACAAAGCCACATCTCAATCTCAAGAAATCCGCATAAAAATGCTTGATCCCTAGACACTTTTGATGTGTGTATCTCCTGAGTCTGGCTCACTTGAAATCTTAGTCCGGGATCGTACTCCATTCCTGAGTAAATTTCAAAATCGTCAGCAAAGCCACGATCGTCGCAAAGAACCAGCAGTTTATAAACCTAAATAAAGTTTACTAGAACAAAACCTATCTGGGAAACATTGTATAATTATAAGTTTCTCAGAAGTTATTTTGTTCAGCAAACAATTATTTTTAATTAACATTTCCGGAAAGACCTAATAATTGAAAAAGGTCATCATGTGAAATTAAACAAAAACAGTTTTTTTAGATTTTGTTTTCAGTGTTACAATTTATAACTTATTTTCTATTTTTATAATTTTTATTCGTATTATAATATTTCTGAGCTGCTTTTTTGGTTTCGTCTTCGCCATCATAATATTTTTTATGAGCTGGACATTTATTTAGACACTCAGCAAACATATACACTCTGTAAAATCAAGTGTTTGTAGGCATTCATTTGAGTCCTCCTCGCAGTTTGCCCGCCTTGAATGAGGAGAAGCAAAATTATTTAGTAATAGAGCTTTGAATGCTCCTTCAAAACCTACTTACTGTATTAGGTGCATTATTCCTTGCACCGTAACTCCTGATGTTCCCGAAGAAATTTTCAACTGGATCTTGGTTGAAGTTCCGTGTCAACATTGCATCTAAACCATATTTACTAGACAACACTTTCCAAAGACATTCCATACCCTCTATAGTTTTAATCAAATTTGACACAGATGGTATAACCGTCAGACGAATTTTCTCCCAACTTTCACTTTTTGTAAATATTTTACAGTTTTTTAAATATTTTGTGCTTTTTGCCACAGTTCGTGATGAGGCGAATTGTTTTTCACGGGACCTTTATAAAGTTTGCCATTAGGTATTAACATGCTGCTCACATTCAAAGAATCAAATACATTATGTATTAATAATGTAATATCTGTTATCTGTCGACATTCAGTAGGAAGATCATTCCTTGCCGTCAAGTGTTCTGCTAAAACAGCAGCACTGTGGCTTAATATTTGAGTCGCGGATTTCACACGCACTTTATTTATTTTTGCGGGATTTACGTGTTCTTCCGTAATTTTATTAAGAAAACGTAACTCTCCATATGATTTGTCGGCAGCATTTACCATTTGGCCAATCCCACATTATGATTTTTTTCTCATTACTTGTGACATATTATGTCATATCTTTGGTCGGCAAATTATTCCTTAGACCTTTTATTAAATGTGGAGTATCATACAGAGGAATTATTTTCTGACCATTAATCTCGAACATTTCATTACGCCACTCTTTGCCTTGTCGAAAATAGGCGGCTTTAGTTTTATTAACTAATTCCGTTACAGCACCAACATTAACTGGACTTTGGTCACAAACTGTGTTGACTATAATGAGGTCACTTTTTAATGCCTGCTGGGCCACAGTCTTGATTAAAACTTCCAGTTCATTTTTTTTATCCGTCTATGAAATAGTAGGCTATTGGTTGTTTAAAATTATTTTTCACACCCTTCACCATAAAAACAAGGGCATAGTCAGCCAATGAGGCCTCTTGGTTTGTTGCAAATCATTCTTGTTCATCTTTAGGGGCATTAAAAATGATCTGTGGCATTATTGACATTTCGTCGTACATGAGACTGCAGAGGCAGTCTGACACATGCTTTTCAGCTAATCCTTTTTTAATTTTTTCAAAGATGATGGGGTTTATGCCCGGAACCAATTTAATTTGGCCCAGCAATCGCTTCATAGCTTTTGCTGATGGCAACGCAAAATATTTGCATAACCGTCTGTAGCACTTGGAACTCACTTGGGATTAACAACACTTTTTATACAGTGACAATGACATCACTTTTTCTTCAATTGAAAGTTGCATGTGAACAAATAGCTTTGAGGGATTCGACATATTTTTTGTCATCTGCTGAAATGCCACTTGATTGGACAATTTCTGTAATGAAAAGTGCCGGCTTAAATGTCGTGATATTATTACTGAAGAATACCGCAAAAAAATATTATACTCGTTTTGGAATCTGGGCTCATTGACACGTCAAAGAGATTATATAGCTATTAGTTAACGTATTTCCTAAGTATCTGTACAAGAGGCTTAATAGTAACAGAAAACCAAAGAATGCATTTCATTTCGAAGTAAATGTAAAAAAACTAGAGAGCGGAAGTAAGAAATATTAAAAAAGAAATACTACTACTACCAATTACTACATTACCTATTATTGCACAGAAAATGAATTTAATAAAGATTCAAACTTAGTAGCTTCTGCAATAACTCACAGACTTAATAATACAAATTTGACAAATATATCTACAATTCGATTGGTCGCAGATGGATGTGGGGGGGCAAAGTAAAAATTGCATTCTTTTGGGCACGTGCTCTAAATGGTTGTTGGATCACAAAAATATAAAAACAATAGAATTGGTCTTTTCTAGTAACGGGACACTCATTTATGCCAGTAGATCGTCGGTTTGGAATTGCTGAAAAAAAAAGCTACGAAAAATGGTCGTAATTTTACACCCTGATAAAATAAGAGATGTGCTTGGTGAAACGTCAACATTGATAAAATTGGGCAATGATTGTCCAGTTTTTAACCGGCGAGATGCAGTAAAAAATGTTTTTAAGCCTACAGCATCTTGACGGATGAAATTTAAACAATGCAAAAGATTCGTCCTAAGACGCTCTAAAATCGCGGGGAACGTACTGATTAAAGGCGAGCTATACTATAATTCTGACACAGCACAGGCACAGAATGTGTGCCAAAGAAATAAAAATATAAAAAATATTATTCCGGAACAACTCACGAGTATTGTAGCGGTTAATTATGATAAATTATCGGACGTAAAGAGGCTGTTGTGCAAACATTTTGGTGCTGAGTGGAAAGAAATTCCTTTGTCATATTATTGTAATATTTTTGATGAGCAGGAGTCGCTTAATGCATCGACTATCCCACCTTGAGATTATTGCTAAGAGGCATTAGAAGAGGTCCCAGATCTCCGCATAATATTCTAATTTAAAATTAATGTAACAAGTAGTATTAGTGCAATTTAAAGTCTCATTTTATGAGCTCATTTTTTATTTATAAGTTAACAGGTTCACAGTCCAAGCCAAATCATAAGATATGACCCCCAAGTCCAACTAGGTTTTTGTGATATTTGTGTCAGTTTAAGTCTCAGGGGATATTTGATGTATAAATAAAAATAACTACCGTTTTTTTTTATTTTATTACAGCCCATATCGATACCTCTGAGCTCAAAGGTCGTGTAGCCAACGATATCACACTACGTTTGGACAAGAAATAAGTACCTCAGAGCAGCTGTCACAGCATCTTCATTTGTTTTCATCGCTGCACGAGACGCGCAATGGAAGAGGTGTTCACTATTCAACGACTACAGAAACCAAAGGATTCAAAATGCACAGCGCCCGAATTTATAACATCTGTTCAGGATGTTAGTGACACCATGCGGAATCTGCTGCGAATCAATGCTGTGTCGCGATTGGCCAATTTAACATTTCGTCCGATTGGTTTAAAATAATTTGGAATTCAAAAAATAATTATTAGATTTTCTATTGGTCACGTAAAATTTGTAAATAGTATTTAAGCTAGAACATTTGTAAAATAAATCATTCGATCATCAACAAGTTTTCTATTTTTCTAAGTTCTGCCGAGAACAAAGAAGAAATAATATATTAAGATGTCGAATCCCTGCCCAACTGAAAAAAAGTCAAACCAATCAGCATCACACTCCGTGACGAAGGCTGAAGCTGCCGGCATATCGCTTACCATGCGTATTCCACCATTCTGGCGCGATAGACCACGACTTTGGTTTGTTAGTTTTGAGGCCGCAACAAACGATCTCAAGAAAGGTCAAGCACAGCTCGCCTAGATGGTCATAGCACAGCTGGAGCGGCAGGACATAGAACAGATTATGGATCTTCTTTACAATCCACCTAGGACGGACCAATACAAGGCGATCAAGGATGGGCTCATATCTGCCTACGAAGAATCTGACAGCCGCCAGTTCCAGAAGCTTCTGTCAGAGATGGAACTTGGCGATCAGAAGCCTCTTCAGTTACTCCGCCGCATGCGTAACCTCGCCAGGGACAAAGTTCCCGACTCCACACTACGTCTGATGTGGACAAACCATCTCCCGTCGTACGTACGTTCCGTACTCGCAGTCAGCGAATCCTTCAGCACCAAGACAGCATTGGAGGAGCTCGCGCTACTCGCTGACAAAATGATGGAGCAGACCGCATCAACGAAAGTCGCAGCTCTACAAGCACCCGCACCACCTACATCAGCACCGCAGGCAGATACACAGTATCTTATATAAGAGATAAGGAAACTCTCTTTGGAAATAGCGGAGTTAAAAGCAAGACCATCATATGACCGCAATCACCGCCACCGCCGCTACCAATCTCATCACCGCCGTACATCACGATCCCGTAATAGAGAAACATCGCCATCACCATTCTGTTATTATCACCGACGTTTTAGAGAACAAGCTAGACGCTGTACGTCGCCCTGCTCATTCAAGAAACAGAACGCGGAAAACTAAACAGAACGTTGGCAGAGGCGGACACTGGCGTTCAAGAAAAATCACACCGCCTATACATCGCAGATAAAACTCAAAATTATCGTTCTTAGTCGTCGCCGTCTTCTGATGCTCACACCAATTTTGACAAAAATACATCAATTACCTATTTAGCTTGGGCCTTCCACATCCAACTTGACGGGTCAAGTTACACGCAAAAATACAAAGAATTACCATCAGTCACCCATACATTCAAATGAAAGTGATGTAGACTTAAGTGACACAGACCCAACTTATACTCTTGATAGCTCTCGGTCTAGAAGAACTACTCGTTTATCCAGCAGCAGTTCTTCGTCTTCAGCCAACACTGCCCTCGAATTGACTAAAACTTCCGAGAATACTAGAAAATCAAGAAAACGCATACGAAATCCATCAAACTGGAAGCAAAATGTTGCAAAAATCTTAAGAAACACTGGAAAGGCTTATGTTTCATGTACCACTAAAAAGGAAGTATCGGCCTGTGTCATTAAAGATGCTTGTAAATGTATACTCAAATGTCCAGAGAACGTCGTTGATGCAGACAGAAAAACATTGTTTGATAAATATTGGTCATTAGGCAACACAGAACTACAAAGATCTTTCATACGAAATAGCATGATGGAAATTAAGCCAAAGTACAAATATAGTAATTCTGCTAAACCTAGACTACCGAATAATGCATTTTATTTCACAATAAATAACACCCGAATTCGGGTATGTAAGACTTTCTTCATTAAAACTCTGGGAATATGCGATCGTCAGATCAGAACAGTAAAAAAGAAGACTGACCCACAAGGATTCTTAAATACCGATATAAGAGGTAAGCACGTGTCAAGACAGCCTATAGATCCAGCACTCATTGAGAATATTAAACAACACATAAACTCAATTCCAAGAATAGAGTCTCATTATTTGAGAGCAGCAACTTCCAGAGAATACATCAGTGGGGATAGAACAATAACTGAAATCTGGAAAGATTTTGATAAAATTCAAAAACAAGAAGGTAAACCTTCTTGTGACTATTGGGTCTACTATGAAGTTTTTACAAAACAATTTAATATCAGCTTTTTTCAACCGAAAAAAGACAGATGCGATTTATGTCTAGACTATGAAGTTGCAACGGTGGATCGTAAAACAAAAATAAAAGATAAATACGAGGAGCACCTTAAAGAAAAAGATTTGTGCCGCCAAGAAAAACGCCTAGACCGCCAAAATATCAATGATATGTACATTCATTTGCTCTGTTTACGATTTACAAGCCGTCATGCAGTGCCCTACCGGAGACACTTCTTCGTTTTTTTACAAATCGAAACTCAATTATCTAAATTTCACTATAGTAGAATTAATGGCTAAGAAATCAGAAACACCTAAAAAACGTAAAAGAAATGAATAGGTGCTTACACTGACGTGTACAGCTACTTTTGGGATGAAGTCCATGGAAACAGGGGAGCTAATGAAACAGGATCGTGTATTCTAGACTATTTGAACAACTTAAATGAACAAAATCCGAATAAAAATCTTCACGTCACTTTTTATTCGGATAATTGTTGTGGACGGAATAAAAATAAGTTTATAATAACGTTATATTCTTATGCAGTTACTCATTTTGAAAACATAGAAACCATCACTCACAAATACCTCATCAAAGGACATACACAAAACGAAGGAGATAATGTGCATAGCTTGATTGAGAAAGAATTAAAAAAGAACAAAAAAGCTGGACCAATTTATGCACCATATCAATATGTAACTCTGATTAAAAATGCACGTAAGAATGGGAAACCTTTTACCGTTAAAGAGTTAACATACGAGTTTTTTTACTAATTTAAAGGCACTTCAAGAACTGTGGGGATATAATTTCAATGAAGATGATTATAAAAACAATGTTATTTTGAACGACGTAAAAGTTTTGCAGTTTAATAAAGCCGAACCATTTATCTTCTCTTATAAAACTTTGCACAGCCAAGGTGAGTTCAAAAAGGTTAACATAAGGAACAAACGTAAGAAAATGTGAGTCCAGAAGAAATAACTTGAAAAAAGCATTTTCACAAAAACTAGAGTTAAGTGAACGTAAGAAAAAAGACTTGCGCGATCTCATTAATAAAAACCTAATTCCTAGTTATTACGCAGATTTTTATAACTCTATACTGTATTTTTTTGTTATTATGAAAGTTTTAAGTATTAAGTTCCAAACAAGTTCCTTAATGATTGTGATAAGCTATACCTTATTAGGCAATTTATATCAAAGATTTAAGTTTTGTTATGCAAAGTTTATTGGTATATTATTTACCATGGTTGTGATGATTGATGATAATGTTCGCGCCAACACTACGCGAACAGAACATCGCGTGTCCCATCACTACAGCGCACCCCGCCTGCGCCTCACACCCCGCAACGCGTCTGCGCCGACTGCGCCGAGCGAGCCGCGCTCTCGCTCTCTTGCTCCGCTACCGCCGAAGACAACGCACGCGCGCTTATAAGCGGTCATAACGCGCCAATCTTCTATATTGTATTTCCAAATAACGTTCTAAGTACATTCTAAGTTTATATATAAGTAAATAATAAATTTCTCAGTAATTTCAAGTCTCTATTTAATTCTACATTCTCAAACGAGTAAGTCGTGAAGCCCACGCGCTTACAGATAATAATAATAAAAGTAGATTTTTAAGCTAAAACTCTTTGTAAGTTTAATTTTTAATAAAACATTTTATTTCTTATGTCTTTTTTTATGTATCGAATATAAAAATACCCTAAATAATTTAACTATTAAAGCATCTTATTTGTGAATGTAACGCATCTTACAATCAAAACTCAGAAACATAGAGACCTAAAACATAAACCGTCTTATTACAAAAAACTCGATAGTACTGGGATTAAACTATGAACTAACAGAACCATGTTTAATACGATGTACTAGTATCAAATTCACTGCTTATTGCAAAACGAAGACTAATCGAGAATCAGTTAGTACCAGAATCAAATAATATACACAGATAAATAATACAAATAAAAAAAAAATACGAAAATTGTCATTGTTTCATTCGTTCAATGCAAGCTTCATTCGGAGCAACGTTCCGTTTCTCTAAACATAAATAATAACGACACTCTTGATAACGTTTTATTTATTATTAAATGACCAATACTGTAATATTATAATTTTTTCTTTGAGTAACGAGCATTGGGTAAGCAAATCTTTAACATTTGCCTTTTTTTATAATCGATTTCGATACTATTTTTTTTCCATAAATTGCCTGTACGAATATCAGCACGACCGGCGCGACATTTGAAATTTGAATCAAAAATTGTCTTATGTATGTTGCGCCAGGTTACTTGATTTAAGGTAAATTCTGTCGGATTTTAATAATAATAATTACGATTAAAGCGCTTGAAACAGTTAAAAAATGGATCAACAAAAGAAAAAAAGGGGTGAAAATTGGAGTTCCGAAGGAAAAGTTAGTGAAACGTCTACTTTACTTTTATTTTGCAAACATGCACATTATATCTTTGTATGCAATGCTTTATATTATCATCGTTATATTATTATGTTATTATTATTGCAGGAAATATTACGCCAGCTTATTGCTGCATCATCAAATATCTTGGAAAATAAATCCACTAAAACATACATAAATTTAGAAAAAAATAAAGAATGGAAAAATATATCAATTAAGTAAGCACTTAGTTTATTATATGTACAAGTAAAATATTGAAGTGATTTTATTCAGCATGGTTTCTTTTTCTTAGATTTAACGAGATAGTAGGTAAATCTAGATCAGATGCAGAGCTGAAGTTGGCTTGGAAGAGGATGAAGTTGTCAGCCAAGTCTAGCCAAGTAACTTATCTGCCCATAGAAGGGAACAATCCAAGACTGGGGGTGGCGAAAAACCACCATCCCCTTCACCCGAGGACTTGGAAGTAATGGCGATTGCTCCTTACGACTTCATAATAGATTGCAACGATTATGATAGTGATGCAATGGTAAATAAAATTTTATATTATGTCATACTAAATCCTTTTTATTTGGGGGTCTTTCACTATCACTAAACAAATAAATTTAATGATAAATAGTAAGAAAAAATAATAATGACATTAAAATATAAATATGTTTTATTTTATTTTTTATTTCAGCATCCTGCCTCTGTGACAACAACCGAAATAAATAAATAAATAAATAAAAAAAGGTTTAGATACTAAAGTATTACACGCCAAGTAAAACATTGTTCGAACTTCGAAAAGTAAGAGACTATCTGTGTCCTTTTCACACTTAGGATCATAGCACACGCGCTTGCTGCGTGGACGCGTTTTGTTTTCGTGTGGCCAGCGAGCGGCGGGGCGTTAGTGACTCGCTACCTGCCTGTTGCTACACACGTGTTCTTGGCTGTTACTCTTTTGTGAATAAATCGACGAATTTCGCTTTTTCTTGGACCTTGTGATTAATAGCCTACTTGTGACCCGCGCTTACTATAGGACTGTGTGATTGATTGCTTACCTGTGACCTGTGCCTGCTATACGGACTTTGAGTTGCCTGCCTATTGTACTTAGAAATGGCTAATGTAAGCAGAGTGGAGTACACCCAGCGAGAGTATGCAGAAATGCATTACCTCTATGGCTTTTGCGACGGGAATGCTCGGGCTGCTGCCAGAGAATACCGTCAACGTTACCCAAACCGTGACCGTTTCCCGACTATAGGGTTTTTATCTGCGTACACAATTCGTACGCGGAAGGTCACTTGCCTGGTCAACATAATGCAGGAGATGGTCGTGGTCGGCCAGCAATTCATGATGATGATCGAGTAGAAGAACAAATATTACGTGAACTAGAAAATGTACCCACTACGAGTCAGCGTCGTATATCCCGAGATTTGGGCATTCCAAGGTCGGTAGTCAGACGATACATAAAGAGAAGTCAATTGCATCCGTACCACATACAACGAGTCCAAGATTTACTGCCGGCAGACTATGAAAACAGAGTGCAGTCTTGTAGAGAAATGCTACAACGTCACAGGGCTGACCCTCAATTTTTCAATAAAATTTTGTGGTCTGATGAATCAAGTTTTAGAAGAACAGGAATATTCAACATTCATAATTTACACTATTACTCCGTTATTAATACACACATAGTTAGAAATGATCGCTTCCAACATCAGTACAGCGTCAATGTGTGGGCTGGGATCATTGAAGGAAAGCTGGTAACTTTTGAAATGCCACCAAGATTGAATGGCGCTCAGTATTTACACTTTTTACAAAATAATTTACACGATATCTTGCGCCAAGCTGAAATTACAGATGAAGTTATTGAAAACATGTGGTTGCAACACGATGGCGCTCCACCACACTACGCTCGAGTAGTCCGAGAACACTTAAACGCCCACTACCCAAATCGTTGGATTGGTCGAGGTGGAACAATCCAATGGCCACCGAGATCTCCGGATCTAAATCCGATAGATTTTTTTTTGTGGGGATACATAAAAGAGTTGGTGTACGAAAAAGAGAACGAGACGGTGCAAGAATTAAGAAATTCGAAAATCGAGATAGCGAAAGAAAGTGTTAAACGCAACAGAAACGCATTTCGTAGGTTGCGACGAAATTTTATTAGACGATGTCGTATGTGTATTGTCGCCAGAGGGAGGCATTTCGAACAATTGCTGTAACAAGATTTATTGTGTTATTATTAAATAAAACTTTATAAATTCGAATACCTGTGTTTAACTATCCTCTGATTTACTTTATTTAGACCTTGCTATGAAAAAATGAACATGAAAAAATAATTTGGCTACAAACCGCTATGTGTTATACCTCATTTTAATCGTCATTAAATAGGCAAGATTTTTTAATACAGGGTCTTTTTTGGTAGTACATTTTTTTTACAGTAAGGTTCTAAAGTTACAAATATTTTTTTTTGAGACTTAAAAGATATTGTAAAAAGTGCCAGTACTCATAAATAATGGTACCTACTATCATAAAGGCACTTTTGTGGTGATGATACGTTTCCTAGAAGCAACTAAACACCAGTTATTATTTTAAAATAGGTACCCATTTTACTCGAATTGCCTATTTATCACAAATTTAGGTATTTTTTTTAAAAAGCACTTTAATAGTCATAACTTTTAAGGACATCAAGTAAGAGCACTGCCACAATATTTTTTACTCCAAATAACCTCAACTATCGCCCTGTTTCGTTTGATCCACGATTTTTTACCCACCCTGTATATAGGTTACAAATTGTGAAATGTATTTTTCTTGCTTATTTTAGTTTTTTATTACAGATTTATATCCGATTACATAATGGATAATTCACAAGTGGAAAGATGGCTGCAAGAGCTAAATACTGACGATAAAGAAGTGATTGAGAGTGAAGATGATGAAGTTCAGTCAGAACCAGACTTGCAGACCCTAGTCCGCGAGTCAGAACTCCGTGAATATGAAGAGGAAAGATTGAGCGAATGACGAAACATCAGGTTCAGATGACGTTCCACTCTCGCAACTAGCCACGGAATAGTTAAATAAGGTTTGAATGGTAATGTGGGCGGGCCAAGCGCGCCACAGTTATGATTCGCAAATCATAACTCGACCGATTCATCAATTCACCGCGTTCAGTGCGCGTAGGAACACTTCGAAAAATAGAACTCTGCTTAATAATGCAATTGTGCAATTATAACATGTAAGACAAAAAGTCAGACCTCAAGTATAAAGCGAGGAGGTATATCTTTCCATCGGTAAGTCCAAAATAACATTTAATTACAATATTATTTGTCAAAAACATAAAAATATACTAATCATTATGAAATACCAAACATTAACAATATTATTGCAACAATTTACAAAAAATATACATTGCCCGCTGTGTACTCGCTCAATCAACACAATGAACAAGTACGCGTTCAATGTACTGCATGCATTGCGTCCTCTACACTTCAACCGTTGACGTTTCGTCCTTTGCTGTGATTGGCTGTGATGCATGGCGCATGTTTATCGATAGTGAGGTAACCATGTGGTTAAATAAAATCATCGATAGAATTCTCGACTATATTTACGTTTGACAAAGATAATTTTTGGATTATTTTATATTTAATTAATGATCATTGATAGTATACAAGGTGCAGTTTCGCATTTTAGACAAGCTTAAGGAGGTATATATACTAATGATTCTCGACCCGGATCTGTAATAAAATAGATAGGTGTATTTTTATTATGTTCGGAAATCGGTAAGTGTAAACCAGCCGTTTTGAATCGCAGCCCGTCTGTTCCTAGCCTTATAGCCGCACCACCACACACACACAAACACAAACCTTTGTTCGCTTTGTGTTCCCTAAAATTCCAAGATGGCGGGCTCGCGCGCCAATGCCCGGGCGCCGCGCGCCTGTACGCCGCAACATCAAACAGTGGCAGTCTGTTTGATGCCGCCGCCGTGTGTAGGCGTTAGCAAATTCCGCTTCTCGCGCGCTCGGTACATAGGGATAATAAGTTAAAGATGACAGACAATTACTCAAATGTGGAGTTAGTGGAGATGGTACGAATGTATGCCATCAGTGGAGACAACATACGTGGGGCTATCCGGATGTTCGCGGAATGGTTTCCCGACCGGGCACCCCCAACACCGAGCGTCATTTTGGCTGCTACGCAGAGACTGCGGGATTATCGGCAGTTCGACGTTCCCCGGCATGCCCAAGGTCGTGGTGGTGAAGGCCTGCCTGTTGTCTTGCAGGAAGATATCCTGGAGTACTTCCAGCGAGAGCCACGGGCAAGCACGCGAGAGGCCGGTCGACGGTTTGGTTTGCACCACTCCACAGTGTGGCGGCTACTGAGAAGGGAACAGCAGCACCCGTTTCATTACCGCAAAGTCCAAGACCTACACCCGGATGACAATGCCGTGCGGGTTACATTTTGTCGCTGGTTGCTGGAACACCAAGACGCCAACATCCTGTGGACGGACGAGTGTTTATTTACTCGAGTTGGCGTCTACAATGTTCATAATGAACACTGGTGGGCTCAACGCGACCATAACCCGCACGTGACTAAACGAAGTGCATTCCAAGTGCGGTTTAGCCTAAATGTGTGGGCTGGCATAGTAGGGGACCGCGTACTTGGACCCTATTTCATTGACGGATACCTCAACAGCGCCACATATCTCGATCTGATACGACACGTTGTGTAGGAGATGTTAGAGGACGTTCCCCTGGCACTCCATCGCAACTTATTTTACCAGCATGACGGTGCCCCCCCTCACTATGGTCGGCAAGTACGCGAGTTCTTGACTGAAAGGTTTGGTAACCAGTGGATCGGCCGCGGTGGACCTGTGGCCTGGCCTCCGCGTTCTCCAGACCTGACTCCTTTGGACTATTATTTGTGGGGTGACGTTAAAAGATTAGTGTACACGGATGATATTACAAGTGTGCAACAATTACGTGAAAAAGTTATTAGTGCATTCGACACTTTAAAAACAAATGTTACAGTGTTGCGTAAGCTAAAAACAAATCAGCGACGTCGTTCTAGGCTGTGCCTAGAGTGTAGTGGTGGACACTTTGAACAATACCTCCGGACATAAAAAGGTTATGAATTTTGTACGTAGGTACCTACATAGACAATCATTTGTAAATAAAATGTTATTTAAATCATTTTCTTATTTTTTTACTACGCCAACAATACTTATCAAACTGATTTGAGTAAATCGGTATACGAACTAAGGTATTTTTGCCGGTCCTAAGCCCGTCAAGTAGGAATTATTTACGAAAACATTGAACTGTGCTTACCTACAATTAAAAAGTTACGTATTATTACCTAACTCAAAGCCCGCGCTCTACAACAGCTGAGCGCGTGACCCTGCGCCTAAAGTTATACCTACCTACCTAAATCCTTCCTACATAGGTTGTACATGGTATTATTATTCAAATCTAAGATTACTATTTTAATTACGAAAACCTTGCACTGTATTTACCTACAATGCGCCGAGTTATTAGGTATTAGTGTATTACCTAACTCAAAGCCCGCACTCCAGCTGAGCGCGTGACCCTGCGCCTCAAGTTATACCTACCTACCTACCTAAATCCTTCCTACATAGGTTGTACATGGTATTATTATTCAAATCTAAGATTACTAATTTAATTACGAAAACCTTGCACTGTATTTACCTACAATGTGCCGAGTTATTAGGTATTAGTGTATTACCTAACTCAAAGCCCGCGCTCCAGCTGAGCGCGTGACCCTGCGCCTCAAGTTATACCTACCTACCTACCTAAATCCTTCCTACATAGGTTGTACATGGTATTATTATTCAAATCTAAGATTACTAATTTAATTACGAAAACCTTGCACTGTATTTACCTACAATGCGCCGAGTTATTAAGTATTAGTGTATTACCTAACTCAAAGCCGGCGCTCTACTTACAACAGCTGAGCGCGTGAACCTGCGCCTCAAGTTATACCTAAATCCTATCTACATAATTGCTAAGTATTATAATTCAAATCTATGACTACGCGCGAGCACAATGGTGGTAGATGTGTATTACTTGCCTACACTCGGCCAATACTCGTATAGGCCGTATGGTTTGACGATAATGATTTAAGGTCGGTGTAGGTTTAAGAAAATTAAGATCACGCTGCGTTTTGTAGGTAGAAAGCGGCCTGTAACGGGCCGCCGCGCTTCTTTCGCACACAGCCACACAGTTTGTCGACACTTACGCACACACTACGACACGCTGCTGTGTGCGCGATGGGTGATTCTAAAATTGCCTTTGAATGATTCTGAAATACTATCAAATTTAAACAATTTATAATAGCAGCTTTATTCATTATTCACCAGGTACCGTAATGTATATTGATTGTTTATGTCTTTTGTGACAAGCTCCTGAATTGACACAGAAATGCGAATCTGCACCTAACGTATTTTGAATTACTCCTACCGAATGTTATAAAGGGACATACATATACCTGTCATCTACTAGTATACTAATCTCTGATTTTTTATTTAAGTTTATGCATTATGTGTATTAATATTGTTATATTTAAATATTTACGTTTATATTCTTAAAACTTTTATTTACACTATTTAGTAAGTTTAAATTGAGGAATTTGAATTATGCAATAAATTATAAATTTTAGGTTTTCTAAAGAACCGAACGCCAGGGAACAATGGATTGACGAGACAGGTAGAGGAAACTGGATGCCGACAAAGACGAGTACATTTTAGTGACAATGATTTTATCATTAAAAAATCAGGTTATAGGTACTTAAAACCAGTGGCGATCCCAAGAGAACAAATTGTTCAGATTTGTTCAAATTCTTTGGTAAGTTTTGTAAAAATGCTAACTTGTTGGAATTAAGTTCAATATTTATTTATTGATTAGATTGATTGGTACCTGTTAAATTAATATTGTGGATCTCTGTTGTCTGAATAAATAAATTTATTATTATTATTATTAATATTTAAATCCAGTAAATCAAGCATTCAGCTTTATAAAAAGAATTCATTTTGAAATAAGTAGTTCTGCTGAATAACTGTAAGTGGCATGTAAAGACTTTCGCATTATTTTTCAGACAACTAATTCTTGCAATGCTGTTACACTTAAAAAGCCCAGTTATATTGACACCAGTGTGCAAAATTGCCTAATACCTTTATTTTGTCTTGAATTATATTCGCTCTTGTCAAGTGTACATTTCAAGATATTTTATGCTATTTTTAATTATAGGATTTACAAGCACAGGCTTCAACTTCAGTTTTGTTGACACCAAAAAAAGATAAATCTTTGAAAAGAAAAGACACTGAAGTAAAATGCCTATAAAGAATGGTCAACAATCGTTTCATAGTTGTTTTTTAAAAAATAATGTTATGCTTCTAGTTCTGCTTCTGCTTTAATATGGGTTTTAATCAATCTGTCATATCCGTCATAATAACACTTTTTATATACAGAGATTAAGTTATGCTTATATTTCATTTATTTGTAGGAAAACTTAATGTCACCTTCAAATGCAACCACTCCTAGGAAAAGAAAGCTACAAAAAATAATTATCAATAAAGAATTTTTAAAATCACTAAAATGCAAGATGTTTTAAATGATCTTCAAGAAAAAATTTCGATGCAGTACGAAGATATATCTGTTCTCAAAAATATAAATTTTAAGGTACGTTTTATATTGGACGAGGCCTTATAAAAATAGCAGAGATAATAAAGACTATTCTTAGTACTAGTTGTCCCCCGCGGCTTCTCTCCCGTCAACTGGCTACCCTACCTACAAACACTTCCTACCATTTTTTTTTTGTTTTTGAACCTTCCGTGTCTTCGGACGAACAAAACAAAAAAATATTCAAATCAATCCAGCCGTTTTTGAGTTTTAGCGAGACTAACGATTAGCAATTGATTTTTATATTTAAGATTATAATTTTATTTACAGGTACAAGAACTGACAAATCGTATGATCGAAAAAATACTGGCGGGCCATCTAAGCAAAAATATAGTCCAGCTCTGCGTAGTTTTGCGCTAACACTTGACTATTATTCCCCAAAGGCTTATGAGTATGTACGCAAAACATTCGATACATGCCTCGCGGATCGCCGTACGCTCCTAAAATGGTACCAAAATATGGGAGGAGATCCTGGTTTTATTTCCGAATCCATAGACGCCTTAAAAATAAAAGTGAAAAGCACCAAATATCCCATTATTGCAGCCTTGGATGAAATGGCTATACGCCGTCGTATAGAATGGGACGGAAAAAAATTACTTGGACATGTCGATATTGGCAGTGGCATCGAAGCAGACCATGTAGGAATAGCCAAAGAGGCTCTGGTATTTCTAGTGACAGGCATAAATTGTAATTTTAAGGTTCCCGTTGCATATTTCTTAGTTGACGGAATTAACGGAAGACAGCGTGCAGACTTAATTAAACAATGTTTGGAACTTATTGCAGAAACAGGCATAAAAATAATTTCCCTAACTTTTGATGGATGCGCTGCTAATATGGTAATGTGGAATGCTTAAACTGTTCAATCAAAGATATAAAAATTTCTTTTCCAAACCCGTCTACGAATCATCCAGTAGTTGTAGTTCTAGACCCATCACACATGATAAAATCAATCCGTAATGCTTTTCAATGTTATAATAAATGTTTAGATAAAGATGGTAGTACCATAGAATGCTAGAAACCAACGCTGCAATGCTGCTTAGTTACCTAGACATGGCGACAGCATACTTATCCGAGTTGAAAACACAAGAAGGACACAAAGTTTACGTAAGACTGGTTTCAATGGTTTTATTGGTTGTGCTGCAGCTGTCAAACATTTTTATGAAACGTTAATACGTCCCGGAGTTCTGATTTTTATGCCATTTTACAAGGTAAGCCAGGATTACCTTGAAATGCTGTTTGGTAATATAAGGTCACATGGTGTAGCCAATAATAACCCCACGGCCCGCCAGTTCAAAGCTGCATACAAAAAACTTTTAGTTCATATTGAGTTAAAGGCTCTCGATAGTGGAAATTGTACTGCGCTTTAACACATTTCAATTCTTGATTGTGCATCATCTCCTGTAGCACGGATTAATAGATCCATACGAAGGATTGCGGATGAAGAAGATGATGGTGATAATAACGGAGAAGATATTAACGCATTTGTCAATACCATTTCAGATTTTAGCAATCAAATCATTAGCCATATTGCAGGATACATAGCGCATATTTTAATAAAAAAAATAGATTGCGATATATGCATTGGAGCGCTATTGTCCAATAGCATAAATGAAGAACATAAATTTATAGTTGCTTAAGATAAGGGTGGTCTGTTATACCCGTCAAAAGATTTTATACAGATCTGTAAAATATCAGAATCTGTTATCAAAAATACGGAAACTCTTCATAATATAAATAAAAAAATGTTGGTGACTAAAATTATGCGTCACTTTGTAGGAAGTGAAATATTTAAAAACATAATTTATCATCAAATTGGCCAATACCCTACAGCAAACCACGTGACAGACCTCACCAAAGCAATTATTGAAAAATATATAAACTTGAAGTTACACTTAGTTTTGAAAAATTCGTTCGCGATTAATAGCAAGCGCCAATTACTTGATAAATATGTTTTATTCCAAGGACAGTGATTATTTGTAATTAATCAAAGTAAAATAAAATTGTGTCTTAGTATTTATTTAATGTTTCATTTTTCCCCATAAATTCATGAGATAATTTATCGAAGAATATCGGCTTTGTCAAGCACTAGCGTGTATGAACATTTTTATTGCATTTATGCGTGTTGAGTGTCTATGCCTACGGGAGCTTATTGCTAGTGGGCGAACGAATATCTGCACTGAGATTTATGTGTGTGTGATTTGGTTGTGTGCGAAATATTTGTAAACATAGTATTGCGTATGTGTAGAAATTAAAATAGTGGGAGTCAAGCGGCGATACTGGTCCTAGTACAAAATTGCAGCAAGGGCCTTTCCAACCTTATTATCTGTTCCGTGCAACTAGCTACCGGTAGGCGCGGTCCAGTCTATAAATCGACGAACGGAACTTTTTGGAACAAAGATGTTCCACAAACAACGCGCACTCGACCCCAAAACATTAGGATAAGACCACCAGGCCCAAAAGGAGACGCGGCTAGGAATGCTAAGGATCCGTTATCCTGTTTTGAATTATTGTTCACGCAAGATGTCTTGGATAGACGCTCTTTTGGGCAACACAGTTCAAGAACCCCAAGAGTCTCAACAAGACTTGTCTTCAAAGATGACATCGACCAACTCGTCCTGAGTTGGTTGATGTGCACTCTGCTCGAGAGCCCGAAATCGGTCGACAAAAAAGTGGTGCAAGACTTGCAATAAATGGATTTGTCCCGATCACCAAGCAGTAGTGTGTCCTGAAAACAAAGAAAATAGAATAACAGTTTAGTTTTAAGTTAAAAAAAAGTTACGTTGATCTCAGAAGTGCCATTTTTGTTATTTTTTCTTATATATTTACTAAATTGATGATTAATAATACTTTCTTTAAAAAATATCTAAAAAGTAAGGTTCTAAAAGTAAGTAAAATAAACTCCTTTTAATATCATTTGTTGTTTTATTCAAATAATTAGGAATAAACAAGTTATTGATATTTTAAAATGGCCTACCATAGTAGGCCACGCGTATACTCAAGTAAAAAAAAGGGGCGTGTGTACTGCAGTGTTAATAAAAAATAAATAAATAGTTTTCTATGTTACAGTCTCGATTGAGTCGAATTATGCAAATAATAAATGCTCTACCTGAAGAGAGCGTTAGTACTCCAGGTATGCCACAGGTGCCATTAATATTACCACGTACCTTACCAGAAGGGACCTTCCATGTGCCAGAAGTTACCAAGATTGTAAAGAAATGTCTACCCCTATGGACTTTGATTTTTATGTTAAAATACTAAAATGAAGTACTGATTATGTAGCTTATAAAATATTGAGAAAATTTGTAGGAAGCTTATAGGTTGTCTGTCTTACGCTGCATTAGGAACAAGGCCAGATATATGTGTAGCACTGTCAATTTTAAGCAGATATCAGAATAACGCAAATAATGTATTGGTAACAGCGTTAAAGAGGGTTTTGAGATATATCAAACACACTATTAATTACAGTCTTATTTATAAATGTAACACTGATAATCTCATTGGATATTGTGACGCTAACTGGGGAGGAGATTTAAAAGATAGAAAGTCAACAACTGGCTATTGCTTTATGTTTGCAAACTGTTTAGTTTCGTGGTGTTCAAAAAGCAAGCTAGTGTAAGCGTGTAAGTTTGTCTTCTACAGAGTCTGAATATGTGGCTATAAGTGAGGCAGCTGATGCTTGCTGGCTTATAAACCTATTAGATGATTTCAATATAGAAAAAGTTTGTCCTGTAGTAATGTTTACTGATAATCAGAGTGCTATGATGGTTTCTAGTACTGATTGTATGAAACGACTAAAACATATGGACATAAGATTTCATTACATGAAATAATTGATTAAAAACGGCAAGCTAGTTTTGAAATACATTAAGACTGAAGACCAAGCTGCAGATATGTTTACAAAAGCCTCAAATAAAAGTTTGTTGATTAAGTTTATTAATAGGTGTGGTGTGTTTGAAACCTGATTTTGTTTTATGTTATATTAGTTTATTTATAGATGGGTATACCTTGAGGGGGGGTGTTGATACAACTCAAGGCAATACAAACTGTTTGCTTGTACTTCTTTTATTATCTGTCTAAGTTTAAATTTGGTATTGATTATTGTACTCAACTGTAACTTTTGGTAAAGCAACAATAAAACTGTCATAAAGTTTATATCTCAAAAACGGTGGCTCTTAGGAAAAAAGTATTTGGACATTTTTTATAGATAATTTCCAGTGCAAAAGTAAAAAGCCAAAGGCTGCTTGTATTTTTGTAACAATGCCTCTTCTCATAAATACCAAAACATGGTCAGAATATTGTTTTTCTGTTACATCGTCATGGTTCACAAATCCTGATATTTCGTCATTTCAAATGCCCGCTCCAATTGCCATCTCATCAAATGCTAAAACAGCAGTATTTATAATTATCAGGCATTTTACTGACTCGAGTTTGAGGTTATCAAATATTACATCATTGATTCCACATTTTAGATTCACCTTGTGCAGTAAATCTTAGAGAGTTCTTCTGCTTGGTAAAACGCATGTTCTGCTTCATAGGCCTTGCCTTAGGAGATGGCTTGTATAGTGACGATGCCAAATTTTTTTCTTCTAGACTATAATCGCCTTCCTTTCTTTTCTTGTTAATATTAACGCAACTTATATTCTATATACTCTATGGTCACGCTCGACGCGCTCTCTCTCTCTCACCGGCTCCGTGACGCGCATCAGTTTACTTAATTTTATAATTTGTTTTAATATAATACAACAAGTTTATTATTACATCAAGTGCTTTATTTATATACAACAGGTTATGGGCCCAGCACGACAACAAAGTCCTCACCGTGCAAAGCTGTGGCACTGTAAATATCCAGGTACCAAATAAGATTACAGGAAAACCTGACTGTATTCAGGTAAATAATGTATTATTTATTCCTACTCAGTCAACAAATTTTCTTTGTGTGAGCAAGATTGATTGAAGACTATCACACACTTGTCTGGAGGGAAAACATACCAGGCAACTTTTAAAAAACGAAGGCTCCCTGGCAACAAGTTTGCTAGAGGGTCGTTTTCAAAATTGGGGCCAAAAGCGAAATATTTGATTTAATTCATATAGCCTTAATGTTACCGTAATTATCAGTACTGTATATAATTATCAGTACTGTAAATTAGTCGTCTTGACGACGGGCACGTTGTCCTATAACTACATATTCATGAAAACTGTAAAATAAGAAGTTATCCTGTAAAAACCAACCCAAATCTCATTCGTATCAATGGTTCGAAATTAAAATTCCAACTTCTTTCCATTTTATTTCAATAATACGAATTGGAATTCGGGTTTCTTACAGCACAGAATGCCGTTCAAAATTGTATCAACGCGTCGAAGGGGCCGGGCTGAATTGTGCACACTACCATCCCAGTGGGAAAGTAGTGTGGTTCGGTGGCCCAAACATAACACCAAGCTTTGCAAAGATGACAGTATTAAACCACGTACAGATTGGGTGACAATACCTTGTTCCGTAAAGAGGCAAAACTTTGAAACATATCAAGAGGCGGAAGAAGAATTAATTAATATGTTAAATAAATCTGATACGGAAACTGATATAGACATTGACCAAGAGCGTATTACTTGACAGAGTTCCAAACAAAAATCTAAAGCAGAAGATCCATGTGTTAACTCCATTGCCCAAAGTTTGGTAAGTACAACAACAAGCGTATTTAATATCTCTATAGATATTACATACGCTTGCTGTTGTATCTAGGTCTACATCGGGAGGTCTCCTTAGCACTCTAAAGCGGGACGCTAGTATACCAAATGTGTTTTCTACAACTCGCCTGGCTCGTGACAATCGATAGTTGGGTACTTCTTAGATTTCGTGCAAATCGCATGTTCGGTTAAATAATTACGAATCTAAGAGTGTTATTCAAACCAATGTTTTTTTTTTATTTGGTTGATATAACTATAAGGTATACTTGCTACAAAAAATATAGTATTATTATTATTAAATCAATTAAAAACAAAAAAAAAACTGGTCAAAATTTCATTCCCTTCAGCGTCCTTTTAATAAATTTAAGCAAACACATTAAAAACAAGCCTCATCTAAAAGCTTTAATTCTAAGCGGTTACTTTATATATCTTAGGAATATCATAAGGAATAAAACGTGATTTTTATTTTATAAATATATCTTTTCCCTGACGTTCTCGGTGAATAAACAATTTTAACAAAAAAAAAATTGCATTACCTTCAGCATGAAAAAAATATTAAAATAATATAGTTTATTTTCCTGCTATCGGTACAGCTCCCATAGCACCACTCTCGCGCATTCGCCGCCAGTCGGCCGAGAAACAGTGTGGAGGACGGACGTTGCCAATATTTGTATTATTCTCGTATAATTGTCGTGATTAGTGGTTTCAACCATTTATTTTGTAATTACCTTTACTGGAATTTAACGGTAAGTGGTCATCTTTATATATTGGGGTTAGATTTAATGCAGTCGTGTGTAGATTTCAATACCTAGAAATTTGTATTATAGAAATATTTTGATTATTTATTGCGTTATATCCAAAAAAGTTTGTAGATCTCATTACCCTCTAATACATTACCATCTATTACCATCAGTTTTTAAGATGATGGTAATGAGGCAAAAGTGAAGGTAATGTAAATGTTTTTAAGTAACTTTTTTCAGTACATTTTGAATGTATATACTATATATAGGGTGATTGCGCCGGTTAGCGACCAGTTAGCTGGGTTGCCCGCTTAAGATGAGGAAAAAGAAATGTTGTTTACACGCAAAATAGTATATGTTAATGTGAATTTGTCCCAAATATAATGTAGTTTGGATACAAAACATAAAATAAAATACATTCATACAAAAATATTTATGAATTGCTGAAAAAGTGAAAATATAGCGAAAACGTCGGTTTACGACCATTTTTATCAGTTTATGACCACCAGTGAGCTGGTTTGCGACCGCTATTATAATATGAAAAATATGCCAATAAAACAATTATAATCGCTTAAAAATATTTTAATTTTTGCCTTTGAATAAAAATAAAATGGTAATCATTTGGTGTAATGTTTTCTTAAACTTAAAAAATAACAATCTTACATTTTTTAGAGACTTAGTCATAGTTGTAATAGAATCAACAATCATTGGTCAAATAATATCCTTAATATGTAGTAGGTATAACATTTAAAAATAATCAACATAGTTATATTTTAGGGACCATATTCCGCTTTTCTTATTCATAATTATGATAGATTAAACATGGGAAACTGCAACAGTATCTGAATCTAGTTTTTTTTTAGATTTTAGTGGAGCAAAAACGCTTACGTCCCCTTGTCTCGATTGTATCACACCTCTTCCCACTAAGGCGATCTTGTATCGTGGTCCTTGGGATCTGATACAGTCTGCATGTTTCTCTTAATCCCTTCCCTTGTTTTCGGATATCATCGAGAGCTTTTTTTCAGTGCTTCTTCTGTGTACTGGACAGTCTTTTTCTTTTTTTTTGTTGATTCCAAATTATTTGGGAGCTCCATCTAAAAAAATAATAATAATAATTAAGTTTGCGTTTTATGACTAAATTTTGTTTCAAACTGAAAAATAGTAATATTTAGTTTTCGACATATTAGGTACCTACAACAAATAATTATGAAACGGACATTTCAATAACAAACGAAATTCTAAAAATCAGACGTGGTCGTATACTCAATGAAACGTTCATACTTATTTCAGTTAGCGGCCGTAATTTCTCTCATACTAAATTATGGTGGCCGGAAACCAATGTCTTTATTTCGCTTACTTTGGTTTACGACCACCTGTTTAGCGCCCAATTTTGTAAGTAAATTAAACAAACTTCTTACAAAGAAACTGGTGGTCGCTTACCAAAGAACTACAAAGAAAAACTTTTACAATACTACATTCAAAATTGTAACAGTCCGGTATAAAGCATTAGGCACATATTAATCAAAACAAAATAATGCTGATATCGTCGGTTTGCGGCCATGTGGTCGCTATCTAACGTTTTTGATAAATAAGCATTTCGGTTACTGACCACTTGATTTTATCTTAAAAATAAGTTTAAAAAAAGCAAAATACAACTTAATTATAACCCATACTTATCGAT
Organism: Plusia festucae; assembly: GCA_950381575.1. NCBI lineage: Eukaryota > Metazoa > Arthropoda > Insecta > Lepidoptera > Noctuidae > Plusia > Plusia festucae. The sequence continues at coordinate 5,163,955 of OX494457.1, forward strand.
TGTACAATGTAAACATGTAACTGGTGTGTAAAACATGAAATAAGTATGAAAACTTACCTTTGAGCGCCGCGCGCCGTGTTATTTTTTTTTCAACTCGCGGTTCGTCCACTCACCACGGAATCAAGACGCGCACTTAGCAATATTTTTTCGGCTCTGGGTTAACCCATTTGTTTCAAACTTAGCAAATTCCTATTTCATAATTATTTATAAAGCACGTTAGATTTATTTTTTATGTATGTTACCTCTACAAATACTATTTTCTTGATTTAAAGAAACTTAGTCCGTCAAATGGTCGCCTACTGAAGGTGGTCGCGAAACCGGCGAAAGAACCCTATGTACCTATAATGCATGAGACTGCCACGAGGTCTTGGCTTCGGATTCCGGGTTGTTAAGGCAAAATTAAGGTTTACTTTCTTGAAATACCACTTCGCTTTCTTGATAATTGCAAATTAATGTACTTATTAATGGTTTTGATAACTGTAATATTACATTTACAGGAATATTCATCATGCCTAAAAAGAAGAAAAAAAAAACTCGCGAAGAAAAACTTATTCAAGCAAGATTACATAAAAGAAAAATTTATCAAGAAATCAAAAATGATCCGGAGAAATACCAAATTCAGAAAGAAAAAGAACGGCTAAGATATTTGAAAAGAAAGGAAGAAAAGAAAATTAAGAGCGTAGCTGATATGACACCAAGAGAACAAGACACAGCAGAGGAAGAAGCCCAACTTTTTTGACTGCTCATCTTCTGATGAAGATATATTTTAATAAGGTTACCAAAACAAAAGCCAAAATAACCTGCCAGCCATAATAACCTGTTCCTACTTCTTAGGTTTAATAGTAGGACTACCAATTAAATAGAAGAGACGTTTTTTCGTTTGGTACGTTTAAAGATTTTTGTATTTTTTTTATATTATTTTTATTGTTTTACAATGTGGACTGTTTTAAGTACACTCGTAGGTACTTATTATGAAGACTGATTTGTTATAAATAATTATAAAATTGGATAGGATGTTTAAAAGTTCCTGATTATTTTTAATTTGTTTTAGTTTTAACAATTTTATTGTTGTAACTGTTAAGTTTTCGGAGAGAAATATTATGTCTTTTTTTGTTTTAATCCTGATAGAGAATACGTTTTACTTCAAAATTATCATTCAATAAATACAGTATGATTAGTAACTAGTTTTTTATTCATTACCAAAAATACTTACTCAGTACCTTCTTGAAGAATGTCATTACCAGGTTTACATACTTCACTACCTTCAGCCCATATAAACTTCTTCTACCAATATCAAGACTAATTACTTGTGGAATTACATATAAATCGCTCAGTGAATATAAATTTATTATACCTTTGATATGACATAAGAAAAAAAAACAATTTTTTTTCTTCTCTCAGTTTCATTCATTTTGCACCAAATCAGAGAATTACCCTTGTCAAAATTAAATAATAACTTAACGATTTCAGAGTTTCGTGGGGCTGATGAAATTGGCTCGTGTGTATTCAAATACATTCAAAGCAAGATGCAGTCTTATGAAGGCCCAGGTCTTGATTTCACATTTTATTCCGACAACTGTTGTGGTCAGAATAAGAATAGATTTATTTTATCTTTGTATTCATTTTGCCTACGTAAATATTCAAAAATTAAAAGTATATCTCATAAGTTTCTGATAACTAGACATACTCAAAACGAAGGTGATGCTGTCCATTCTACAATTGAAAAACAGATACAGAGAAGGTTAAAATCTGAGCCTATTTATGTGCCAAGCCAGTACGTAGAAGTGAAGGTCAGCGAAGAAAAAAGGGTGACCGTACAACTTGACTGAAATGAGTTCCTGCGATTTTATATCTCTCTAAATAACAATTAATGTATTTGAAGATTTGCTTATTTAATTAAAGACTGTTGATTCTATGTTCCTATTAATTATAAGAGTTCTTATTTTTATTTCATAGAAGTAATTTGATTATTTCCATTTTTGTTTTCAGAAAGGTTTAATTTTTATGATTTTGTTATACCAACGGTATTTTTTCTAATACTTGAATCTTTATTCTATTTAGAATGTTTTAGTTAGAGATCAAGTACCTACTACGCGAGTACAAACAGCTATTTTTGTTATTTTTAAGTTCTAGGCTAACTTAGGTTCACACAAATTATGCCATACAATTTTATTTTATAATAAGTGTAAAACTATTTTCTGATAATTTTGATAACCGTTTTCTTGTAGAGAGATTATCTATTGTCTGAAACTGTGCTATTTTGATTGTATATGAAAGTTTGATACCTTAATTGTTTCTAATGTGACTAACTACAAAAATATTTAATATTACCTGATTAAAAGTGTTTCATTTCATGAAATCTTTTATAATTTTGTCGAAAAAAGTGACACATTAAAGGAATTAAAAAGTAATAAACTAATATAAAATAGAAAAAATATCTTTAGATGGGTGTTTTTCACAAAAAATGACCCTAGGAAAATCAGACTGTCCCACAACTTCAAACATTTTTATTTTTATTTTTTTATATGGCGCATGTAGATGTGAAATTTAAAATGATTTAGGTAGGCGTTTCAAAATTGAATTAAATTAAAAAGCACCATAAGAAGAAGATAGTTATTTTTATATTAAAAAAAAAGCACCATAGGAGGTGAAGATTTCGTATGTCCCACGGTGCTCTCGGAGATTTCAAAAACATTTCACTTGTAGAATATTAGTCATTGAGTATGTTTAAGTGTTTGAACATAGTCTCTGTATGTCTAAAAGTGTGTTTTTAGTCTTAATGTGATAATTTTTTTGTTAGTTTAAGAAATATCATTATATTTACGTTGTCCTACGAAAACCATAGTACTGGAAAATCCGGTTTCGTCACGGTGAATTTGATATCTTACATAAGACAAAATCTACTCATTTGTGTTTTTTCTACTTTCCTGGCAACATTGTGATCGTTCTATGATACCGCCCATGAGCATGTCACTGCTATACAAATATTCGAAACAGAAAATTCGAAGAAAGTAGCGTCACCTAGGTTCGGTGGGGAACATTTTGTTATGTGGTCATGAAGCCGGGTATCAATACGCATATACTCGCCCATTTGAAAAAATCTGTAGAAAAGCTGTCCCCAGAGAAAAGGCTGTGCAGTTTAATATTCGATGAAGTTGCATTGGCACCTGGTGTCTATTATAATACCAGATTAAAAGAAATTATAGGTTTTGAGGACCTTGGTTTTAAAAAATGTCCCAAGATTGCAGACCACGCTTTGGTACTTATGATTAAAAGCCTGAAAGGAAAATTCAAGCAACCTCTATGCTTTACATTTTGTCAAAGCACTACGAAGAAGGAATATTTGAAAAATATTATTAAAGACATTATAGAAGCTGTGACATCCACTGGCTTAAAAATTATTTGCACAGTGTGTGACCAGTCCTCAACAAATATGAGCACCATTAAAAGCCTGTGTGAGGACACTTATACATGAAGAGAGGTGAAGAGTGTAAAAGCTGTGCGTTCCAAATAAATGGGAATAAGGTGTTCCCGTTATACGACCCGCCGCATCTACTTAAAGGGATTCGCAACAACTTACTATCCAAAAATTTAAGATTTATAGAGAATGGCATAATAAAAATTACTAAATGGGAACATATTAGTTTATTTATGGAAAAAGATGTAGAAGACGATGAACTCTGACTAGTTAATAAACTAAATGAATTGCTTTACAAAAAAGATAAAATACCAAAAATGAAGGTCAAATATGCTGCACAAGTGTTTAGCCAACGATTGTCAGCAGCCATTAAATTTTGCGCCAATAAGTTTAAAATATTTCCTAAATGTATTTTATGTTATTTTAAGAACTTGGCGACTGAAATGAAATCATCAGTCAAATAAGCATATCAATGTAAGGATCACAACAGCTGCAGTTTGTAGCTTTACCTATGGCATAACATAAACAAAGTAACAAATGTGTACTTCTTTTGTCTCTCATTAGTCCTTGAAAAGCATACATATAAATTTGTGAAGCATCTCTGAATTCAAATAATGAAATATGTCATTTACGTGTTAGTTAATGGATAGAAAAGTTTTCAAAAGGTTGATTGACTGATTGTAATAAGGATATATTATAGTATAACCCTTAATCGGGCACAGGGAAGTATTTTCCCACCCCGACAGCCGAGTCAAAAATGCTCAAATAATTTTAAAATGGCAACTCCCCAGACTATTTTTTACCCAAATATATTCTTAATTAGTTACTGATTTATTTTATTGACAACCCCACTCTTTCAAATGTCAAAGTCAGAATCAGATTAACGTCACTTTTGAAAAAACTGCACGTTTTTTATGTAGTGGAGACATAATTCTGTTAAGTTTCTTCAAGAAAGTTTCTGGTAAGTAGATATTTGATCCGTCATTGACTAATATATTATACTAGCTGACCCGGCAAACTTCGTACCGCCTAACAGTCAATGAATGTCGTGTTACCTTTTAGCTGAACTAATTTAGACTTTGATGAACGTAATACAATGATACAAAATAAAAATACAGATACTTAGATATCAAAAAGTATTTTATTATGATAAATATCTGATAACTAATATTGATCTGTACGATAAGCTCGACGATTTCTCGTTTCTAACCTAGCCGTTTCACGGGCTGCCTCTCTTTCCTCTTGTGTTTGAGAGGCACGAATTAAAGCCCTTCTTCGCTCCATACTAACGCGGCGCTCTTCTCGTGCAATGTCTCGTTCTTCATCAGATAATTGACTCGCGATGTTCCGTTGCCTAATTGCAGTACTGCTTCGCTGGGAAAGATTAGATCTTCTAGGACGTGGCATTGTTACTAATACTAATACTGAATATGTACTCGCACAAAACCACACAAAACAAACAAATATAACAGTAGCTGAACTTTCGTGACATAGACATTGATTGACAATAGTTTAGATCATAGACTACTACTTTGGATACTGCCCTTTTTATTCAAATCTGCTTAATACACCTTTCAACCTTTTTATTTGATTAAAAAAATACAGACAAAAGTTTATTCACCCTTTTTAAATAATTACACAAAATACATTTCTGAACGCATGCATAAATGTCAATCACAGTATTTGCTAGGATGACAGGAGGAAAACAAATGTTTGACAGGTACGAAACTAAGGAACATAATTAAATGGAAAATGATTCATTTTCATAAATATTTATTCGTCAAGTTTTCATTGTTTTTAAAATGTATTCTGCTATTCAGGGCGGAGACAAATCCAACGAAACAAAAACCATGAAAATTGATCCAGCCGATCTCGAGTTATAAGTGTTGTAACAAACCCGTCTTTCTTTTATATATATAGATTGTGTATACGTTGTTATGATATTCAATGCAAAAATGTAATATGTGTGAGTATTTTATTCATTTGAAATATTGTCTTGCAAGTGGGAAAATAGTTACAATTGCCCGTTCCTGAACTCCATATTGTGTCAATATATATATAAAATGTAGGGATTTATGTCTGTCGACGTTTTTTATTTTTCTTTATGTAATTTTGTTTATTACCCGACTGCGGTGAAGCAAAAAAGAAAGGTTATGCGTTTGGCCTGCTTTATTGTTTTTAATTGTTGGTTTTAATTGTTTTAGATCAAGTCTTTTAATAGAAGAATTGATGATAAAACTCTTGAAAATATATTAGAGCATATTTCTGATTTATCAGACGTCGATACTTCTGATGATGACGATGTTTATGGTGGTTGCCTGATAAGTCCAACGGATTCATTTTACCGTACAAACTCAGACGACTTAGTCGAGAGACGTTTAGAGGAAATATTTGTAAAACAAACTTTAGACCCTGTACCAAATGACACTACAACCAAAAAAGAGCTACCTTCTTCCTCACTCGTAGAAATTTTACAAGGACCTTCAACATCCAGGCAAAGTACTTCTGCTTTTTCACCACCACGTACTACGCCATCATTAATTTCATCAACTGTGCCAACAAGTTCAGTTTCTGTGCTGCCGCTTACTACACCATCTCTGCTTTTATCGAACGAACCAACACCCAGGCAAAGTACTTCTGCTTCTCCACCACCACATACTATGCCAACTTTGCTTTCACCAACTATGCCAGCAAGTTCAGATTTTGTGCCGCCGCTTACTACACCACCTTTGCTTCAATCGAACGAACCAACGGGACCGGTTAACGATCAACCCTCTGTTAGATCAACAATAAGAATAGATAGGATAGAAAGACTCAATAATAATCCTCGTGAATGGAAAATTGTAGATCAGATTCATAACATTCCAAACTTTACCAATAAAATTATACCCCAGTCAATCTATACTCACAAAACACAACCTATCAAAATATTTAACAACTTCTTTCCGAGATATCTTATAGCCAAAATTGCAGAGCAGACAAATAAATATGCACACCAAAAATCGAGCAGAAACTGGTCTGACGTAACAGATACCGATATAAGTGCTTATTTAGGTGTATTAATTATGATGGGACTAAGCCCATTACCTAATATGGAATATTACTGGTCGACTGATCCCTTTTACAATAACTGCGAGATTTCAAAAGTATTTACGCTAAAAAGATTTAAGAAAATCACCGAAAACTTACATTTAAATGACAATTCTCTAGAACTACCCAGAAACTCTTCGAATTATGACGAACTATACAAGTTACGACCATTTATAAATGAACTCAATGAAATTTTTCAGCGACAAACAACTAACTCCAGTATTCAGTCCATAGACGAATGTATGGTGAAATTTAAGGGGCGATCTTCTTTAAAACAGTACATGCCGAAGAAGCCTATTAAGCGCGGATTCAAGGTGTGGGCTAGATGCGACGCCAAAACTGGGTACCTCTATGAATTTGAGGTGTATACTGGAAAGGGAGATAACATGGAACATGAAGGTTTAGGTTACAATGTTGTTTGGAAATTTAGCCAAAACTTGCCAATGAACACGTTATTGGCGTTTGACAATTTTTTTACTGGAGTAAACTTACTGGATGATTTATACATGAAACATGTGTATGCTGTGGGAACAGTACGTAGCAATCAGAAGGGACTACCAAATCAAATCAAATCAAAATCAAATCATTTATTATTTGTTAAACATAGGTGAAAAATACATAAAAGATCTTAAAATTATAAAAGAGCGCTATGTTTTGCCTGCAAGGCATACAAATAGAGGGGAAAACAAAAGTAAAGAAGGTATGACGGTAAAACACATTAACTTAAAATTTATCATTAAAAAATTCTTCTAAACTATAGTAACACTTTTCAACTAAAAATTTGTTAAGCACTTTTTTAAATTTTAACAATGGCAATGTTTTTATTGAATCTGGCAATTTATTGTATACTTTTGGAGCTACACCAAAGAAACTCTTGTGCATTAAAGATGTCTTACATATAATATTACATATTTTATTTTGGTATTGAGATCGTACTGGGTTTTTATTCACTGTTGATAATTTACTAAATATTTCAGGATTTAATTTAACAAATATTGTAGTTTCCAAAATGTACAAGGCCGGTAATGTCAACAATTTTAATTTTTTAAAATGCGGTACACAGCTGTCTGTAGTTTTTAAGCCACATAAGGATCGTATGCATCTTTTTTGCATTTTGAACACAAGCTCCCTATTAGTTGACTGTCCCCAAAAAATGACACCGTACCTTAGAACCGAGACCACTAATCCATGGTATGCTGTTAATAAAGTGTCTGTATTAACTTTTTTTGACAACTGAAAGAGAGCATAAGCAGACTTACTCAAATTCTTGCATAATTGTTCTGTATGGGGCTTCCAAGTTAGTTGGTTGTCAATCGTTATTCCCAAGAACTTGGCCTGACTAGTTTTTTCTATTAAACAATCTTTATATATAACATTAACTGGTGGATTTTCACGTCGCTGATGTAAATGCATTATCTTAGTTTTATTAAGGTTAATAACTAAATTATTATCAGTAAGCCAGTTTATAATTTCCGAAAGACAGTTATTAATTTCATTCTGATAATTATTTGGATCCATGCAATGAATGATAGCTGTACTGTCATCTGCAAACAGGATCATTTTGTTTTTGATATTTTTTGGCAGATCATTAATATATATCAGAAACAAAAGCGGCCCTAGCACGCTACCCTGTGGTACACCATATTTAATATGCCTTGGTTTAGAAGTAAAAGTTGTTTCTAATTTAGTTTGGGGACAAATTCTAGTAACTTCCGTATATTGAATTCTGTCACTTAAGTATGATTCTAGAAGTTTTAGGACATTGCCCCTTACACCATACTGAAAAAGTTTTTGAAGAAGAATTGTTTATATCAAGAGTTGCCTGATATAAACCAAGGTAGAACAACACAATATGCACTGGTAGGAGTAACTAAGCTGAGTCAGAATAAAACAACAACTTGTCACTTGCTCTGGTATAATTGTAATTGTTCACAAGTATAGTACATCGTTGAAGCTTATATGCTACGGTCGGAGAATCTTAATAGCGCGATCTAGAAATCGGCTCTCAAAGCACAACGCCATCTATCGCAATTTAAAGTAAACTTTGTTTACACATATATGAATTTTGGTTTGATATTTAACATGCCGCCCACCAAGGACATTTAGTGAGAAAATGTCCTTCTTAAATAACATATTATGGATACAATACATTATGGACGAATTTTGAACTGCCTAGTTGCTTGATGGTGAAATTACATATTCAATAGTTCCTTAAACTAGTAACGGGGTTATACATAAACTCCGTGCCTGCATTAAAACAAATAACAAATAAATACAGCATGACAAATAACAAGTGTATAAGTTTATATAAAATTCATTGATCTAAAACAGGTAAAATACATAATCTAGAAGTGGGTCTTTTCAACACTGAAGAACTCGTACGAAGTGTTACTACACGGGTGATTTTATCATCCCCTGGATGTTTTTGCTCAATGCGGCCCAATAGCCAGCGACTAGGTGGTAAATCGTCCTCTTTGATTAAAACTATGTCACCGACCTTAGGTTCCGGTTCCTGTTTAGACCACTTATATCGCTGCATGAGGTTAAAAAGGTATTCTGAAGACCAACGTCTCCAAAAAGATTGCAACATTCTTTGTACGAATTGCCAACGCGTCAAACAATTTACGTTTGAGTTCTCATAGTTGTAGTCAGGTACATTAACAATCGGCTCTCCTATCAAAAAATGTCCGGGAGTTAATGGCATCAGTTCACCAGGATCAGTTGCACTAATGATATTTATCGGCCTTGAATTTAAGCAAGCTTCCACTTGAGTTAGGAGCGTACTTAACTCTTCGTAGGTAAGCGTTGATTCGCCTATTACCCGTTTTAAATGGTATTTTGTGGATTTCACTCCGGCCTCCCACAAGCCACCAAAATTGGGACCATGCGGCGGAATGAAATGCCACTCAGTGCCATTCGATTCAAGGTGCTCTGCTATCTCAGCTTGAATACACTTTAATTGCTGTAGCTCTTTGGATGCTCCTACAAATGTGGTGCCATTATCGCTCCACAATTTGGCGCAATGACCTCGACGAGACACAAACCGCCTGAATGCAGCAAGGAACGCTTGAGTGGTCATGTCACTGACTACCTCCAAGTGTAGAGCGCGAGTACACATGCATACAAATAGACAGATATATCCCTTGTATGCATGATGCCCACGACCCTTGGTAGTGCGTATTTGGACTGGGCCCGCGTAATCAACTCCGCTGTGCAAAAAAGGCCTGGCAGGCGTGCAGCGAACAGTTGGAAGCACACCCATCAATTGGTGCTGAGCACGGTGCATGTACCTCGTGCACCTTACACATCTTCTAAAATGTTTTTTGACCAAATTTTTGGCTCCTATAATCCAATAGGCCGTTCTTAAATAACAGAGCATTTGTTGCGGACCGCCGTGTAACGTTTTATGGTGAGCATCTGCTACAATAAGTTCGGTTAAATGATTGTCACTAGGTAATACTATTGGATGTTTGGTTAGTTGCTCTAGATATGAATTCTGCAGTCTGCCTTTAGCTCTCAACATACCTTGATTGTCAAGGTAGGGACACAATGATTTCAATTTGCTTTTGGATGATAATGTTTTGTTTTTCTGTAGCTGTAAATATTCTTCATTGAACCCTTCCGACTGTATCTTTTTTATACAACTATTCAATGCATCTTCTAATTCTCGCCTTTGTAAATAGATTTCCTCATTCTTACCTTTGATTAAAAATCGCCGACAATACGCTACCACCCTGACCAATCTCGACAATGAAGAAAAGCGTTCAATAATTGAATTGTCTGGTACTACTGCTACATGCGCTCTTACAGATTCTTCTAAATTAATCTTCAGATCCTTGGGCCTCTCATAATTTATAATTTTATGTTTGAGAAATGACGGTCCCGAAAACCATATTTCATGTGCCATTAACTGACTGGGTAATAAACCGCGTGAGGCGCAGTCGGCGGGGTTGTCCTTGGTAGAAATATGAAACCACTGATTTGGTTTTGTAATTGACAAAACTTCGGAGGTACGGTTCGCAACAAAGGTTTTCCACCTACTAGGATGGCTGTTAAGCCAAGCTAGGACTACCGTAGAATCCGTCCAAGCTGCTATCCTCTCCTGTGGTATGTTTAAAATTTCAGCAGTTTCCATCAGTAGCTGCGCCATCAGCACTGCTCCACACAACTCCAACCGAGGGATGCTTAATTGCTTAATGGGAGCGACTCGCGTTTTCGCAACCAGCAAGGAAACGTGTACCTGCCCCGTCGCATCGATTCCCCGTAGATAAATAACAGCAGAATATGCTACCTTCGATGCGTCACTGAACCCGTGAAGTTCCAGCTCATCGGTTGGCTTGGTACCTAGCCAACGAGGTACCTGAATTCTGGTGATGAGTGAGAGCTCGGTACGGTAAGTACGCCACTCTTGTACTAAATCTGTGCTTAGTTCCTCGTCCCAGCCGACTCCCGCGAGCCACAATTTTTGGATAAATATTTTCGCTAACACCACGCATGGTGCTAACCAACCAAGCGGGTCGAACAATCTTGAAATTTCAGAAATTATGGCTCTCTTTGTTCCAGGTGGTATCAACACGGAAGGAAGATTCACCGAGTACTGAAACGTGTCTTCACTGCGATTCCAGGTAAGCCCTAAAATTTTAACTGTGTTATCTAGCTTTATTTTGAATTTATTTTGCTCTTCTATCTCCTCCTCTCTATTTTCTTTCATATTGTCCTTTTTGTGTTTGCTTGTTTTATCTAATTGCTCTATTACTTTATCTTTTTCTATTGCTTGAATAACTTCTAACATGTTCTTACAATTACTGTTCCACTTTTGCAGTTCAAAGCCCCCGGTTTTTAACAACGCTGTAATTTGCTTGACTATTTCAGTTCCTTCTTCTACACTGTCACATCCTGTCATCAGATCGTCCATATAAAATGCATTCAAAACTCTATTATAGGCCAGCGGATACTTGTTGCCTTTGTCATACGCGATCTGATGAAGCGTTCGAACCGCTTGGTATGGAGCCGAAGCGGTACCAAAAGTGACTGTCAGTAACTCGTAGTCTTCTAGAGGCATGTCCGGGCTGTCTCTCCATAAAATTCGCTGAAACATGACGTCTTCTTCAGCTACTCGAACTTGCCGATACATTTTTATAATGTCAGCTACAAGACCAATCGCATGCCGGCGCCACTTTAGAATGGTGTGCCGCAAATCAGCCTGTAACGTGGGACCAACCATTAGAGAATCATTTAGTGATATACCTTTATTGTTCTTTTCAGACACGTTGAACACCACCCGAACTTTAGTGGTAGTTTTGTCCTCTCGTATCACAGCGTGGTGGGGTAAATAAACAGCTTCTTGCCTTTGTTTATCATTTTTCTTTACAGCCCTCATGTGTCCTAGTAATAAATATTCCTTGATCACCTTTGTATACTCTTCCTTTAATTTTTCGTTTTTTCCTAATCTTTTTTCTAGTGATTTAAACCTTGATTCAGCTATGCCGCGCGAATTCCCTGCCTTACATAGTGGATTCACATCTCTAAATGGAAGCCTGACCACGTACCGGCCATCGTCATCTTGTTTAGTAGTTTGTCTATACAGGTCTTCACATTTCTGTTCTTCAGGGGTAAGTAATTTATTTCTACTAAATTTTTCTTCTACTTCCCAAAATTTCTTAAGACTATCATCTTCGTTTATCTGGGCGTGCATGACACTAATATTTTTTGTTTTAGGTTTATTAACAGCATTAACTGTACCAGACAGGATCCACCCTAAGGCGGTGCTCTGCGCGATCAAAGTGCCATGTGGACTCTTTACGATGCCTTCCTGTATGATACAACTGTAAACATCGGCGCCCAACAGAATGTCAATCCTGTTAGGTGTGCTAAATTGTGGGTCAGCAAGGTACAAATCTTTGGTTTTAATCCAGTCAAAATTGCATGTATCGAGGTCCTTCTCAGGTAGGTATGTTGTTATTTTATTCAACACATAGGCGCTCAAATGTAGTTGAAAACTTGGATCAACGCGGGACTGGATAGTAACATGAACAATATGCTTGGCTACGGTTGACTTACCACTACCTAAACCATTTATGATACCCTGAATAGGAATTCGCTTAAGTCCTAACAGTTGCACTGTAGCTTCTGTTATAAAACAAGCCTGGGAGCCTTGATCAAGCAAGGCTCGGACTATCTGTGGATGACCCATCTTCGACTCGGCATTTATTAGAGCGGTAGCTAATAAAACCGATCGTGGTTTAAGAACTGCGCCTGTTGAAAGGCAGGACACTAAGGGTTCACCATTGGCTGTAGTATCAGACGAATCAACTAATGCGTCGCGCTTGCTAACGGGATGTAATAAGGAGTGATGACGCTTCTTGCAAACTCTACAAGTAGCAGGATTCTTGCAACCATACACACTGTGATTACTACCTAAGCAATTAAAACAAATATTTTGTTTGGCTACGAAATCCCGTCTCACGTCTACTGGTTGCTTAGCAAACTTTTTGCAGAAACAAAGTTTGTGTGATGCTTCCTGACAGTACTCACACCGCTTAGCTGATGAATTCGTGGCCAATAAGGCCTTATGGTTGTGCCCGGTTGAAACCTTACCCTGGTGAACTGAAGACCGATTTGGCTCTACGAACTCTAACGCGCGGTATCTGGTTTCTAAAAACGTCTCAAATTGTTTCATGGATGGCAATTCATTACCACTCAGGTTACCGATGCTTAATTCCCACTGTTTACGCGTTTCAAAATCCAATTTATACGATACGATGTGAATTATAATTACATCCCATGTAGTAACATCGACGTTCAAGTGCTTAAGTGCTTTTAAACAGTCATTGGTTGTGTCAAACAATTCTTTAAGACCCTTACCAGACTCGGCATGTAAACGCTTTTGACCAAACAAACGCTTTAAAATACAGTCAGCTAAATGTCTCTTATTATTATAGCGTTTTTCTAAAAGTTCCCAACACTGACTGTAGTTAGCATCACTTATTGGTGTGTATCTAATCAACTGTTCGGCTTCTCCAGTAAGATGATCTTTTAAATAATGTAATTTTTGACAATCACTCAGAGCCTCATTGTTATGTACTAAAGCTTTAAATAAATCATTAAAGGTAGCCCACTCACTATACTGACCAGAAAATGAAGGAATAGAAATTTTCGGTAATTTAACAAAGGCACTCGATTTTTTGTTTGATTTATCTGTGTTTGTGTCTTGTCCTGATATTTTTCCCGATATTGAATTAAGTAATGTTTTCATATGCGTTTTGTAATTTATATAACTATCTTCAGTTGATTCATAAATACTATCTACTTTTTGACCTATTTGTTCAGCACTATAATTTTCATATAACTTACAATGAATACTCTCAAAATTACTCCAATTTTGTTCCAGTAATTCTTTTCTTGTTTCTATATATTCTATCGTAAGCCTTTCCTTAGGACTTTTCTTAAAATTTATAAATCCTTTTTGAATCGAATTTTGTAGTTTTTGTAAAATATTGATTAATCCCTCCATTGTAAAATCAATAAAGAATTGTTAATAAAACACAATAGACCTTGCAACAAAATATATAAAGTTTGATTACGAATGTTTGCCAAAGAAAACAAAGCGTAACATGTAAATCCTCTGATCTTATTAATACCAACTTATTTGTAAATATTTTTAAGTTATAAATTATTTACTGTTCTAACAACTCTAAAAAATATTCTAAGTGCCAAATACTCTTTAAAAATATACAAGTGTTTTAAATTACAATTTTTACTATCGCAGGAAATCGGGCATAGAGACCACGTTCCCTCGTTTTTTGTAAAACTATTCTAAGTCCTTAACTAAACATGCAATCAATACAACAAACATTAAATAAAGAACACTTAAATTTTTCTAAGTTCAATAATACATAACGCTAAAAGTTCTAAGTTAAAATCTTCTTGTAAATAAAGTTGAAAATTGCTGCTGATGGCCTCGAACAGTTAACAGTTAAAATGTACTCACGATTTGCTCACGATCACTTCTCACTCACAACACAAACTCGACTGGTGCTGCCCTCTATGTTGTCACCTGGTAACTGCAGATGACGTGCATAAGTGTTCACATACACTAGCACGTTGATCTCCCGCTGTTGTGATGATGCCCTGGACTGTAAGCGCTTCAAGCCACTTAAAGCAGGCTGTTCCGCTTCGCTTGTTGCACTGTACTTCCGCTGCCGCTGTCTTGTACTGTAAGCGCTTCAAGCCGCTTAAAGCAGGCTGTTCCGAACGCTGCTAAAGCGCTGGATCCCTGTACCTTTGCCGCAACAATCCGCTGCGAGTACGGGGGTGGTCCTTACAAGGACCGTGGTTCACAAAAAATTCGGCTCGATTGGACCAATGTTTATATCAAGAGTTGCCTGATATAAACCAAGGTAGAACAACACAATATGCACTGGTAGGAGTAACTAAGCTGAGTCAGAATAAAACAACAACTTGTCACTTGCTCTGGTATAATTGTAATTGTTCACAAGTATAGTACATCGTTGAAGCTTATATGCTACGGTCGGAGAATCTTAATAGCGCGATCTAGAAATCGGCTCTCAAAGCACAACGCCATCTATCGCAATTTAAAGTAAACTTTGTTTACACATATATGAATTTTGGTTTGATATTTAACAAGAATCTCGTGATCCACATAATCAAATGCTTTGGTCATGTCAGTAAAGATAGCACAGACCGGATTTCTTTTGTCCATTGATTTTATGGTATTAAATAATAGATCATATAACGCCATATTAATAGAAATATTTTTCCGGAAACCTTTTTGTTCGTTACAAAATAGTTTATGTTTTTCAAAATAGCTGTAAATAGACTTGTAAATAATTTTTTCTATTACTTTCGAGAATATAGAAATTTTAGCGATAGGTCTATAATTTTTTAAATCAGTTTTATCGTCCTTTTTAAACAGGGGTTTAATAATTACTTTTTTTAAATTATTAGGGAATATGCCGTCTGTAATGCTTAAATTAATAATATATGTTAGGGGGGTTGCGATTATATCTTTAACAAATTTTATAACTTTGGTGGCTACTCCATCGTACCCAACAGTATTAGTATTCTTTAATTCATTAATTGTATTTATAATGTCATTGTTTGTGACCGGTGGAAAAAATAATGATTGACAAGTTAAATTTTTAAACTTATTTTTATTAGTAGTTATACTATTTATTTTATTATCTTCAATGCTGTCGATAAAATAGTTATTAAATAAATTTGAAATATCCATGGGATGTGCAACAATAGAATTTTTATTTTTTATTAAAGCTATTGTCTCTTGAGGCATATTTAATTTGGAATTGTTTATTATTTGCCATGTAGTTTTCGTCTTATTTATTGAAGTATTTATAGCATGGTTATTTTGGGCCTTTTGGGTTAGTTTCATAATCTTTTTATAAAGTGAAGTATATGTTTTAAGAGCAAGTTTATTTTCTGAATTAGGATTAAATCTATAAGCCCAGAGTAATTGTCTTTGTTTTCTACTGCATGTTTTTAATCCGCGGGATATCCATTTAGTCTTTTTATTTATTTTTAATGTTATTATTTTTTCAGGAAAACATAATCTATAAAGTAGCAAAAAATCATCTACAAAACTGTCATAAGATTCATTGGCGTCTTTTGCTTTATAAACTTCTTTAAACGTTAAACAGCTAAGATAATTTTTAAATTTAACTAAATTATCAAATGACAATTCTCGTCTTTTAATTTTCCAATACTTTAATTTGCATGTTTTCTTAATAGGGACCTTTAGAATTTGGGAAGCATGATCAGAAAGGACTAAATCTATAATCTCTGCTTTGCAATTTTTATGATAACTGTGAGCGAAATTATCGATACAAGTTTTACTACTCAGTCTAGTCGGTTCATAAAGTGCAAGTCTTAAATTAAATTGTAAAAGAAAATTTTCAAACTCTAATGTATTTCTGTTTCGTTTTAGAACATCGATATTAAAATCACCAGCTAGAATTATTTTTTTATTACATAGAAGACTAAATTTTTTCAGTATATTATCGAGTTTTTCGTAGAATACTACATAATTATGTTTAGGTATTCTATATATGCATATAATAACAATATTGTAAGAAATCAATTCTATGGCACAGCATTCAAAAATACCTGACACCGATTGTTTCGCTACTTCTAGTATTTCTTTGTACTGTATTCCTACTCTAACAAAAATACAAGATCCACCCCGTTTCGCACTTCTCGAAAAACAAGCGGCTAGGGAGTAGTTTGGTATGTGTAATAAATCTTGATAACCTTCCTCAATAAAATGTTCGGTTATGCAAAGAACGTCTATGGTAGTATTGTTATTAAGTTCATCTAATTTTACTATAAGCGTATCAGTCTTATTTATCAGTCCTGCTATATTTTGGTGAAGAATATTAAGGTAATTAAAGAAAAAACTGTGAATGTGTTTGTGACTGCAAATCTAAAGGTGGCTCTAAATCACTTTTTGGCAAACAGTCAACCATCGAGGTACTTTTGTTAAGGGTGTTCAATTCTAGAACAAGGTCTTGTAAATCGGATATAATAATTTTTAAACCTTTGTTATTTAGAGTCCCGAAAAGTCGGCTGTATGTATCATAAGTATATGGTAAGTTAAGATTCGAGTCTAAAATGTACGCATAACCACATGTTTCAGCGTCCATGTAAAGCAGGTTATTGAATGTTTCTACTCGGCTATTAAACATAATGTTAGCATTAATCATGTACTTAAAAGTTGGTAAACATATGATAAAGTTAGTGTGTTTCAATGGTAACAATTTTTCGCGTATATATCTTACATGTTCTATATAATTGTATGTTTTTTTAAAATCTTCTCCACCTATATAAATAATACAGTAATCTGACCTGGTAAAATTCTGAACTTTCCTATCAACATCGTTTAAAATATATTTTAATCCACACTTTGGCTTACGATAATGACAAATATCATAGTTACATAAAGTCGTATGTTCAGTTATTTTATAGATCCTGTTTGAAGTTTCACTACTTAATAGACATATTTTACTTTTTTTTGTGGTATTTGTTACTGTGTGTGTATCTTGAAAGGTGACCGAAGAACTTTTTGTGTCGTTGTAGGCGTTATTAGTTTTACTATCATTAAGAGAACTTTGTTCTTCTTGAGTATTTACATGCTGTGTCTGTTTAGACTTTTTATGATGCTTCATCCGTGTTGAAATCTTTTGTGTGATTTTATTTTCGTCTTCTTGGTCGAGAATCTTAGTTTGCTTAATTAACTCTTCATTGCTCTGTTTCAGTTTATTATTGTCTAGTGCCAGCAATTCAATCTTCTTATGTGCGCTAGTTAGCATAGATGTTAAGGTTTTAATCTGATCTTTTAATATTTTTATTTGATCGTTATCTTCATCTTCAGACATCTCAGGCATACTATTTGCAGTGAAGTTTAATGTTTGTGACATGTTATCGTCTTTATCGCTGTCGGGTTCAGATCTTGTGCGAGTGCGACGGATAGTTATATTATCCATAACGAGAACTATTTAATTTGTGCCCGTTACACAACTATACAAGTATTTATTATTTTATATATATATATATTTTTTTTTAATTTTTAATTTTATGCCACTAGGTATATTTGTTATATTTTATTTCACTTTGTTCAAACTTAAGTTGTTATGATAATTATTTATGATATGAAAATAAACTCAAAAAGTCAATAGTCGATCACGGATTTGAACTCAAGACTTTTCAGTGTAAGTTAGAGTCCTTTACCCCAACGCCATACCAACACTTAGACTGTACTTTCAAATAGTGACACTTATTCGACGCAACTGTTATTAAAATAAAACGTTAAGAGGTAGAAATGAATTTTTAAAAAATAGTTCAATGACCTGTAAGCTTTTATAAAAATCACTGTTTGCACTTTAAATTGCTAATAAGTTAGATTACTGCACTTGTATTTAGTTCTGTTATTGACTAAAAGCACTGTATTGTTTGTGTTTTTGAGTAATTAGTCCAATTTTGTTTGTAATTTGTAATGTAAACAAAACTATACGCACTATTAGTTTTTATGGTTTTTTACACACTTATAAACATATTTATGTAAGGATAACACTTCCACTTATTATTTGGAGTATATTGTTGTTATTTTATTACTTTTTAAGCCAATTACGTTAAATTTATTATTTTGAAACATTAAAAATACGCGGAGCTAATGTTGTGCGTGGCAACTACCCTGCCAAACTACCAGATATAATCAAGATCAAGAAGACTCAGCCAAGAAATATGCGCTTAGGGAAACATGAATTCGCAGCGGTAACTGTATCACCGGTATCAGCAATAAAATGGGTGGATACCCGAGATGTATCCGTGCTCACCACAGCACACGATCCGAAGGATGTTGTTTTTATAAAAAGAACACAAAAAGATGGCACTAAAGCAGACGTCTTGTGTCCAAAAGCAATAGCTGACTATACGCAAGCTATGGGAGGTGTCGATCGTTTCGATCATTTTAGATCTTCTTATCCCATTAACCGAAAAAGTAGAAAATTTTGGATGAGATTATTTTTTTCCTTGTTTGACGCTGCCATAATAAATTCTTATATAACATACACAACTATCCATAGGATTACGAGCGATTTGCATAAGGACTTTAGGCTACGGCTGGCTCGAGGGTTAATTAATAATTACAACGATACGAAAAGAGATGCAATTATTTTTAAAAATAAGAAAGATGGGAATTTTGGTGTTCCGAATGAAATTTGGCTCCAAAATGTCGGTGTGCATCTCCCCGAAAAAGGGGCAACCTACACTCACAGGCACAATAAACCCACCTTTATTTTTCGTCACCCTAATTTTTTACGTAAACTATGGCCTATCCACTGTTTTATTTTTCGTTAAGTTTGTACTTTAGCAATAAATAAAACACTTATACCCTTATTTCGTTTAATAAACTTGGGACACCGAAGCCTTTTTGGATTTTAGTCGTTGTTTGACATTGTTGCCGTTGCGTTACTGTGTTAACATTTTCTTTTCTTTTCTGCCCTAGTGGGTGAATATTGTTTGATTTCAATTGGTAGTGTCCGTTAATTGTTTGTGACTCCAAAAATGCCACTCAATGCAACTGGTGCAGCTAGGGCAGTGGCTTTAGCTGACGCTGGGTACAGCCAACGGCGCATCGGTCGTACACTCGGTGTACCTCGAAGCACGGTACGTGATGCTATCAGACGATTTCGGGAGACTGGTTCGTACACCAGGAGACCAGGTCAAGGCCGACATCGATGCACTTCAACCCGAGATGACCGTTTCGTTGTCAGCAACGTGTTGCGAAATCGCTTTTGCACTGCTACTGAAGCTCGTACGCGTCTTTTTGAGGTGAGAAATGTCAGTGTGAGTGAACGTACCATTAGAAGAAGACTGGCAGAAAGAAATTTGAGGGCTTTTCGTCCAGCTCGCGCCCCACAACTGCTCCCACAGCACCGTAGAGCTAGACTTGCTTTTGCGCGAGAATATGCTGACTGGACTGTGGACGAATGGAAGGACGTATTGTTCTCAGATGAGAGCAGAATAGCCTTAAGAGGTCCAGATGGACGTCTGCGTGTCTACAGGCGCCAAAACGAAAGGTTTGCTCCATGCGCTATAACCGAAACAGTGGGTTACCAGGGAGGTTCGATAATGGTTTGGGGAGGTATCTCTTACGAAGCTCGTACCGATCTTGTTGTGTTCGATAGAGGCAGTGTGAATGCTCAAAGATACGTGGAGGAAGTTCTTCAAGACCATGTCATGCCTTTCGCACCATTCATTGGGGACAATTTCAGATTAATGCATGACAATGCACGTTGCCATACCGCTCGATCAGTCACTCAGTACCTTAATGAGGTCAGGATTCAAGTTTTACCATGGCCAGCACGTAGTCCTGACCTTAACCCAATTGAGCACATTTGGGACAACCTCAAAAGACGTGTCAGAGCAAGAGTACCAGCCCCTACGACCCTAGGAGAGCTGAAGACAGCTGTGGTAGAGGAGTGGCACAATATCTCTCAGTCGGATATCCAAGATATCATGGATGGATTGTCAAACCGACTCCAAGAAGTCATTACAGTCCGCGGCGGCAACACCCACTATTAAAATTTTAATTTGATTAAATTTGACTTTTTTTTATTCGAAATTAAAAATGTTAAATTTTCATCTAAGTTTGCAAAATCGATTTTTTGTTAAGAATATTTTAATAAACGAGTTTTTTTCAAACCTGTTACTGTTTTTTTTTGCCTTAAAGGTTGCTTTTATCGTACCTTTCATCAAATGTGGTCTAAATTTGATGATTTCTGCAAATTGAATGAAATACAACCGCCCGTTAATTGTGCCTGTGAGTGTACAAAAGGTATTTGGGATATTGCGGCACAAAAATTAAAGAAAAACGCACCAACATCTTGTGCTGCACATGCAAGGTTTCATTATGTCCGCAAGACTGTTTCAAACAATTTCATTTGGCTGAATAAATTTTTTTCACATTGTTTTTATTTTTTATTGAATCCCTCGTTTATACAGATCCCCCACCTCACTTCCAAGTAAACAACTCTGTGCACATTTATTTGAGGATTGAGGAACATAATTTCAAAAGTAATGTCAGGGTAAGTTACTAGTCTATTCAAATTTATAGACGTAATCGGGCAAAGGGAAATAATTTCCCACTGGGGTTATCCTTAAACGGGCAAAGGGAAACAATTTACCACACGAAAAAAACCTTTTTTTTTTCAGTTTCAGTAATTTATATTGTATTTTACGTACACTGCTATCTAACATGATACAAGAACTTACACTTAAACCATGAAAAGTTGTATTTTTTGTTCGGCCCGATTAAGGGATAAATATAGCTAGAAAGATATTTTTATTATATTTTTATTTTTCAGGGCATGGAATTCTTCCACCAGAAACAGGAGACACTGCAGATCTACTTTTTAAAATCGATCAATTATTTGACTCATTTAATGGTCATTCATATAAGAAAAAAATATAGGGTATGTTTAAAAAACAATTCCCCACATTTTAAATTATGGGAGGAACTTTTGCCTATACTGCGCTCAATGGGTTTTGAGACAAGAAAAAAAGATGGTACTATTACATACCAAAAGGTACCATCAATAAATAACTTTATACATAATATTAATGTGTACAAAGAAATGTGGTCTTTTTTGAACAAAAAACATAAAATTACTAGTTTATTACCCAGGAATTTAAATCAGGACCCATTGGAAAACTTCTTCTGTAAAATAAGGAGCAATGGTGTACGGAATACAAATCCAACATGTGACCAGTTTGTGAATGCATATAAAACGTTAATGATTAATAATTTTGCTACCCCACATTCTGTGAACGCCAACTGTGAAGATGATAACAGTCTGTTGCTGCAGAAACTTTTTGAGCAAAGAAACCTGCGCTAGGGAAAGTTGCCACAATAATGATACAATTAAAATCAATGCTTTGGTAGAAGAGCTAGAGACTCCTACTCAGCCTAGTCAAGAAACAGAAAATTTTCTTCATAATGAGACAAAAAAGTATGTGGCAGGCTGGGTATTGAAGAGGGCTAGATCCAAAATTTTTAAAAACTGTCCTGTATGCACCGAATCTATGACATCAAGCGAAAGGACCGAGTCATGCTATGTTTATGCACGCGATTACACAAAAAAATAATTAAAATACCCATCAAATGACCATGAAATCCAGCTGGATTGAAAACGCCGCTGGATTGCAATCCCTAAATAACATAATTTACAGACCTTCGGCAAAGGAGAATGCCTTGGATTCGGCCCGAGTCGTGAAGCGTCCGACAGACTTTCTATAATAATGATAGAGGATAATAAAAAACTGTAAAAATTATACAATATAATTAAAGTCTGTAGAAGTACACCGTTGAAAAGTCATTTTAAATAGTTATTAATAACATTTCTTATTTCACTTTGAAATATTGCCAGTACTAAAATAAAATAAAGGATACGAAATTGTAGTTGCAAATCGATTACAATAATATTATTTATTATATTATAGCTACCTCAGTGAATTTATTACTGACATACGTTGTAACAAAAAGCATTAAGTTATATTTTTAGCATCAAATTAAATTGTTTTTAATTATGACGATACCGTTAAGAATAATTTATTTCAATAAATGTTATTGTGCTGACAACACTTGATGTAAACTTATCTTGTTTGCTAATGTC
Source organism: Plusia festucae (assembly GCA_950381575.1). Lineage (NCBI taxonomy): Eukaryota > Metazoa > Arthropoda > Insecta > Lepidoptera > Noctuidae > Plusia > Plusia festucae. The sequence continues at coordinate 5,186,668 of OX494457.1, forward strand.
AAAAAGCTGCATGTCTCAATGTCGCTTACGCTCTCTAGATGGCGCTGTTAACATTTTAGTTACTGATATTAAACAATGTAGTTTGATGACTCACTAATGTCAAGTCTTCTCAAAGGAAAACTTAAAAAATACTCAAACAATTATTCTTTAACTTAAATAAACTATTCTTCAAAATCTTAGGGTAGAAATAAATAGTAAAATTATCAATAATATTTGATACAAAATACAAATGATAATATCAAATAAAATGTAGATAAACTTAAGTATATTTTCACTATAAAAACATATATAACTATAAACGAAGATAAATTGCCAGAATAACTAATTTAATTAATAATTTATTTGTTTATTTCATGTTATATAGTTCAAATCGGAAGTATTAAGTGGTCAACTTTAAAGAACTGTAACTTTTTTTGGTCAAGTTCTACTAAAAAAATAATTATACTATCAAATTCTATAATTATTTTCCTTTTTAACGATATATGGTTCGTCTTTGTCGGTTCGGGCCGACTCTTGTAGGAAACCTTGGCATTCTCCTTTCGGCAACTGTCAAAACTCTAAATGAAAGTAACATGTACGGAAAAATGAAATGTCACGAGATAAATATTTCTAGTAAATATATTTACATTTACAAATATATATAGTATTTTTATTCATACCAGTCAAAAGTACATTGTATAAGCTTTCTGTGAAGGTATAATACTTGTATAGTTTGCCTAGAAAATAATCTTGAAAATACATAAGACAAATTCAGATTGTTTTGTGATAATTTAGGAATGATCGTGTTTAGATGATCTTTTTTATTAACCAGTACCGACCACATGCATAATATATGTAAAATATAGTAGAATAACTTCTTAGCTACAGTTTGAGGAATAGTACGAGTACCTACGCCGATTTTTACAAAATGTATTTATGGCCAGCCTCTCTTAGGCACCTCCACATAGTGCGGCGGTCCAGTTAATGGACTCCCTTACCGAGGTGTGCAACTTTAGCATGCCTCGGTCTCACCGTCCGCCTCCTCGACGCGCCGCCGCCGTTTACTGGTGGTCGGAGGAGGTTGTGGAGCTACGGGCCGCCTGTGTGGTGGCCAGGCGGACACAAGGAGCCGGCGGCGGCGCTTTCCTGACCTCGGCAACGAAGACCGCCTCTATGCGGCCTACATAGAGGCCAAGGGGTCCCTGACGGCGCGAATGGGCGCGGCCCAGGATCGCGCAAGGGCGGAGATGTTGGAGGGTCTGGACGCTGACCCCTTTTGGAGGCCGTACAAGGCGGCACGCAACAAACTGCGCCCGTACGGTCCCCCAGTTGCCGAGACCCTCGAGCCGACGTTGCTGGATGGGGTGGTCCAGTCCCTGTTTCCGCGCACTCCACCAATGATGAGCGTCCCTCGGGGTGCGGCTCCATCGGCCCAGGCGGTCCCGCTGGTGACGGAGGACGAGGTGGAGAGGGCGGTTTCCTCCGGGGGAAAAAGACGGCCCCAGGTCCGGACGGCGTCCCCGCAAAGGTGGTGGCCATCGCCGCCTCCCAGATGGGAGAAAGGTTTCGGGACCTTTTCAGTGCGTGTCTGACGTGTGAGAGGTTCCCGAAGCCATGGAAGGAGGGCCGGGACTCCCCATCGGCATATTGACTCATCGTTTTACTGGATGAGGTCGGTAAAATGTTTGAGAGGATCCTCGCCACCCGTATCAACAGGCACTTGTGCACAGTCGGCCCGGACCTAGCGGACGCTCAGTTCGGTTTTCAAGCTGAGCGTTCGACAGTGGACGCCCTGTCCCGGCTCAAGGGCCAGGTGAGGGAGGCGATGGATGCGGAGGATTGGCTGTTGGCTGTGTCATTCGACATAGCTAACGCCTTTAACTCCATTCCCCACTCCACCATACTAGAGGCGCTCCGCTTCCATGAAGTGCCTCCGTACTTGTGGGGCCTTTTGTCGGACTATTTGAAGGACCGCACAGTCCTCCTTGAGGACAAGTCGAGTGAGTACCGACGATACGGCGTCGAGTCCGGTTTTCCACAGGATTCTGTTCTTGGGCCGCTCCTCTGGAACATCGGATTCGACTGGCTCTTGCGGGGCAACCTTCCCCGGGGCACGTCTGTCATCTGCTATGCAGACAACACTCTTCTGACTGCCCGGGGGAGAAATTTGAGGCGGCCAGCTTGGCTTAGGCGGGCGGTTCGCAAGTGGTGGGCAAAATCTCCCGCCTAGGGCTGCCAGTGATAAGAAAATAGCGATTTTTCTAGATAGCTATTTTTGAAGTATTAGATTTAGCGGCACACATGATCAAACTAGTGCGAAATGCATTAATTGAGTTTTATAGGAGTTTTAAAAATGAACAGGGCAATATTATATCGTAACAACATCTCGTTAATTTACATAATTTACAAACAGCTGCTCATATATTTTTTATAATTAAAATTATGAAAGTAAGCTTAGCAACCCAAATTTTTTGTAAAAGTGTATCAGATGCACTCATATTTTGCAAAGAAAAACTTAATTGAAGTGAGTTTCAAGAAGTCAGACCCACAATACAGTTTCTGGATACGATGAATGATCTTTTTGATGTTTTGGGCTCGCTCGGTATGATTTAATACGAGCTGTCAATGCAGAAAATGCTGCGACAGTTATATATAAATAAAGACAACAGACAGAACAGATATTATTGACAGAAAAGTAAAACAAGAAGTCAAACTCGTAAAATCACCTCGCTATACAGGATTCGTAGGATTTTGTGTGTGTATTGAAAGTGCCATTGTTCTCATACAAAACTTGGTCCTGAACTCATAGTGCAACTTAAAATATCTTCCTCTTCACAAAATAAGCCAGGACCATTTAGAACACCTGTTCGGAAGTATAAGATGGATCAAATAACAATCCTAGTGCTAAATACCATAGCACTACGTGCTAAATACGAAAGTATATTCAAGAAACTCCTGACCTTTTTTTTTTTAATTAAAAGTACGCAATAGACGCAAAACCCATTGACGCCCGCTGTCCCCATTTGGGGCTATTTCTTTAAGTACCCACATTTGGTAACTTAATTTAGCTATCTTTTGTCATCAGGCGAATTAGTAGTGTCAAAGAGTCTAGCTTTATAAAACAAATGAAAGATTTAAAAATATCAAGAGAAAAAAAATTGTGGTAAGGTCTGTTAACCTACATGCTGGATTTGACTGTAGCTATATATACAGCGTTTTCATGTCTAGGCCGCTGAAAAAAAACTAGGCCAGCATGAGTTTCGCTGAAGTATCTCCCGATTTTATTTGCGGAGCGTAGGCACTGAAAGTCCCGAAGGATGGCGTCGTAGACCTTCTTCATTGGTGCCAAGCCAAGAGTCTGGATGGTGTTGGATACTTCTCCAAAAACTGCCAAGCCAGCTACGATGCAACGAATGGCACATAAAATCACGTTGGCAATGTAAAAAATGCATCAAAACATTTTGCAATGAAAAGGGATATTTTGAAAATTACCATACATAAGCCCATTGGCCCTATTTGATGAGGCCGGCGTTTTTTTATACAGGAGAAAGGATTATTTTTAATTATTTTTTTATGCAGTGTTTTATTGTGCATGGTAGTACAGTGCCTCCAATAGTTAAGTCAATACAGCTTTGTTCAGAATTTTACTACGAGTTTGTATTTGGGTCCAAATGTGGTGGAAATGTGGCCATTGTAGTGCTCTTGGTCAAATTTCAATTTCGCATTGCACTTCTGCAGTTAATCGTATAAATATTACTACGAGATACAAAGACCAAAACATAGATCTAGAGACGGAGAGCACGGATTTTACAGTCCTTGACAACCTGTTACCTAATTCCGAATTTGGTGCAAAAGTTGTTGAATATATGGCCGACTACGTTGTTCATGCTCTGATAAAGCAAATAAAATGCCAAACTTGCATCGGAGCGCTGATTGGTGTAACAAATCAAAACGCCTTACAATTTTCAAAAGACACCAAAAACAAGTTATTTTGCGGATCCACCACAGTAATAGAAATTTGTCGTCATTGTGAAATTCATATTACATAAAAGGGCGATCAACGAGAGTGGTTCGAAAGTGCTGTCTCTGAAATATAATTACGATTATTTTGTAAGATCGGTGTTAAAATCTCTGATTCTATATAATTTAATCTCTCGGATATTAATTTTCATCAATATGAAGTAGAATCAACGAATCATTAATTGATAGAATTTGCAAGATGCGTAATTCAGAAATATGTAGACGCTCGTTTATCATTTTTTACCAAGAATAATCAGGACCCTAAAACTTTTATTCGAAATCATTTACCAAATTAATTCATTTTAAAAATCTATGATAACAGGGTACTTGTTCACTAAAGTTCATCACTTTGACAACTGCACGTATAGTGATATTTTCGAGTCCCTAAAGAATCTTCGTGATCACCTTATATGTCTAAATGACACTGCTGATAAAATAAGTAAAGCAGACTTCAAAAACCTATTTGATAAACATGCGTATATCAAAACTCTAATATGCTAGCTTACCTCTTTCATAACACCTCTATTCAAATTTATATATATCATAACAAAATATATTATCCTAGTCCTTCAGAAGTCCAGAAAATTCTCCGCAAAAAACCATAATATTCCTATCGCTGGGCACCTTGGTGCAAATAGAATGTTTAACAAAATTAGAGAACAATATCAGTATTATTTGAAAAATATGAGAACAGAAATAGAGGATTATGTTAAAAGGTGTAGTTCTTGTCAGACTAACAAAGCTCTAAGGAAAATAACCGTGCGCCTATGCAAATAACAAGCACCTCTGCTCCCTTTGAAAGAATGTCTCTTGATATAGTTGGTCCTCTTCCCGAATCGGGCACAGCTAAATTAAAATACATCATAACCCTTCAAGATGTGAAACAATATTATGATACCTTCAAGATGAACTTAGGCCACAAATTCCCGTCTTAAATCTCACTAATATTAAGTTTGATTCCATTACGTCACGACAAAACATAGAAACTAGTCGCATTGTAAATAATCTTGACGAACTGATTGAAAAATCACATATTGTTCTGCACGGTGAATATTACTCTTATGGCCTACGCAGACCGGGACGGAATGGCAAGGGATTTTAATTTTTACTAATGGACATTCAACCGTACTGTTACAGAAATACGACATAAATTGCTATGCTTTAAAATGATGCCGTGGCATTGAAAGGGATTTAATCGAAAAGACACGCCACAGGCTCCCGTGGCGGGATGCCGCGGCATACTGCGGTAGGCAACGGCATGACACGGACTCCGGCGCTCGTCACAGGCTCCCGTGGCGGGATGCCGCGGCATACTGCGGTAGGCAACGGCATGACACGGACTCCAGCGCTCGTAGTAATATACTGCGGGGTGCGGCGGTGGGGGTAGAGAAGCGGGGAATGCACACCATTGACCATCCATTTGCGCCCGCGTCTTTGACGACTGTGTACCTACGTGTTTTTTTCGGAGACCAGTTTTTTACGTTTTTTATTCCAACATGGAGGAAAAATTAATAACATTAGTTCAAGCCTATGATTATTTATATAATATGTCATCAAAACATTATATGAACACTCAAATGAAGAACAATGCGTGGAGAATAATTGGGACAGAAATGAATAAAACAGGTAAATATTTTTGCAATATAATTATATTTTAATACTTCACACGGTATTAATGTCTATTTACAATATCGTTTTGCCATGGAATCGAGCCCTCATCAGAGTTAAAGTAATCTTTAAACATCTCCCGTACTGTCGTACCATCTAATGCATTGTTCATATTATTATCGTTTTCTAAATTAATGCTTACACTTGCTATACTTTGACTTTCTGTGCTTGTACCACCTATGATGAAATTGTGTAAGCAAGTACATGCTAAAATGATATTATCAATATATTTTGGTTGAACCTGAATTCCTTTTTGACATAATTCGAAACGTTCTTGAAGTATACCAAATGCATTTTCGACGATACGCCTGGCTCTACTCAAACGATAATTGTATATTTTCATTGCTTCATCTGTCAATCGGTCGCTACTAAATGGTCTCATAATGTTTGTGGTTAACGGAAAAGCCTCGTCTGCTATAAAAACATAGGGCAACTCAAGATCTGTCCTCGGTAAACGTTTTTTTGGGGGAATATCGAGGGCATTAGAAGTCAATTTTTTTCCAAATATTGAGTTTTGCATTATACCTCCATCACTATTTCGTCCATATGATCCTACATCTGCAATCACAAATTTATAATTTGCATCCACAACCGCTAGTAGCACGATACTAAAAAACTTTTTATAGTTCATGTAGAGACTTCCACTATTGCGAGGTGCCCTTATCCTAAAATGTTTACCATCTATTGCACCGATGCAGTTCGGGAAATTCCATTTTTCATCAAATTCCATCGCGATTCGCGTCCATTTTTCCCTTGTTGGTTTTGGCATAACACTAGGCCTTAGGACATTCCAAATGACTTGGCAAGTTTCATGTACTATAGAGCGCACTGTACTAAACCCCATACGATAGCTGTAACCTAGAGACTTGAAGCTACTTCCCGTGATCAAAAATCTGAAAGATAATATAAAGAGGGGTAAGTGAGGCAGAGTGAAAGACAGGGTACAGTTAAACAAAGTCAATTAAATAATACGATATATTTATTTATATATAATTATGAATTCCTCACGATATTTTCCTTCACCGTAAAGCCAGTGGTAATTTTTACTTAGAAAAAAAATTAGCTCAATATAATCCCATAAACATAGCTGGTGCTAACCTAGTCACCTAGTCACTATCTAAGGCCTTTTCCCATTACCTACTTATTCTGATTCTATACCATTTTACCTGCTTATGTTTTGTTTTAGGTGAAGAATGTCAGAAAATATGGAGTAATATACGTAATAATTTTAGGAAAGCTCTGAATAACAGAAAAACAAAGAGTGGTGACCCGTACACAAAGCGACGCCCTATAAAGTTTGAAAAAGAGCTGGAGTTTTTGAAAAAATTCATTCAGCACAGAAAACAAACCTCGAATTTGGACTCCTCTTCAGAGGATACGCAGACTTCTTTTGCAGAATCCGCTGTCGTTGATAGCGATGAACGTTCAGTTTCGCGAATGACCAATGATTCACACCATTCCTCAATAATACCAGAACCTACAACAACTGCTGAAATACTAAATAAATATATTGAATCGAAAAAGGAGGTGGACGCCATTGATTCGTTCTTTCAAACAATGGCTGCCACAGTAAAAAAGCTACCAAAAAGAGAGCAGGTCCGAATAAAGAGACAAATATTTAATATGGTAACTGACGCCGAATTAAACTACATAGAGGGAACTCCAGCTCCAACATCTGAAGATGTCTCTACCAATTTGCAACATCAACGACCATGCCGTACCGCTTTTACTTCAAGATCTGGCTGTGGAACCGCGGCAGGCTTGGGCTATGAAGCTGTATCAGGATCTGGCTATGAAACCACCTCAAGATCTGGCTATGAAACCACCTCAAGATCTGGCTATGAAGCAGCTTCGGGGTCTGACTTTGGAACCGCCTCAGGCTCCGGTTATGAAGCAGCTTCGGGGTCTGGCTTTGGAACTGCCTCAGGCTCTGGTTATGAAGCAGCTTCGGGGTCTGGCTTTGGAACCGCCTCAGGTTCTGGCTATGAACCTGCTTCACGGTCTGGTTATGAAACCGCCTCGGGCCCTGGCTATGAAGCTGCTTCAGGGTCTGGCTACAAAACTGCAGTTTCTGAATACGAAACTAATCTAAACTAGTAGGTACTCTAAATTAAGTAAAAAGAAATAAAGATCCAGGAATTATCAGTGAGAAGATTTATCAGTGCAAAAACATAAAAATCGTTATTATGTGTCTACAATTCATGATTGTATTTGGCAAAAAAAATTGTTTTTTTAATTAAATAAAAGAAGAAAATATTAAACTTATACAATCATTTAACTGCCCACCTCAAACACAAGGATAATCTTTGATCGGCTTCAATGGGGTTGCGAAAATTGGTCCTCTGTTTTTCGATATATGGTCGACATATATTCAACAGTGCTTGAAATTTCTCATAATCCATTCTATGATAGTCATAAAATTTTTGCACGTCGTATTTTAAGTCATTAAATAAATTATTGAATTCACCCTTTGATTCCCTTTCTTTCCATAAATTATCAACCCAAAATCTTCTTCTATTCCTATTATTAGCCTGTGCACTTTCTTCTTCATCTGCAATAATCGATATCAACACTAAATCCCAATCTACCATTGTAAAACTGAGGCACACCAACACTCAATCAAACGCAACTGAAGACTGCAGGCAGCAGGAGTCGCTGAGGCGTGCTTTGTCATGCCGCGGCACCCCGGGGCATGCCGGGGCATGCCGTGGCAAAGTGCTGGAATGCCGCGGCACGCCGTGGCATGCCGTGGTAAAATGCTGGTATGCCGCGGTATCTAAGCAGCCGGTGTGCGCTGACTCACGGCAAAATCCCTTGCCATGACGTCCCGGTCTGCGTAGGCCCTTATACTACAATTGTTATGTCTATCATTATTGTAATTTCTTTGTTTATACTTTTCTGTAAATGTATTAAATCGGGTACATGTCACCGCCTATTAAATAAACGAAGTTCCAAATTTAATATTAAAAAGGCTTAAGAGCTTACAGAAGTTGCTGCTATTTCCTCCAATATTCCAGTACCTAAAATCGGTACCACCCTTACATAAACTTAACCCTTTCGGGATAAGTTTAGTCAAAACCCTGGGGGCTGTTATATACACACATCAAAAGTGTCTAGGGATCAAGCATTTTTATGCGGATTTCTTGAGATTGAGATGTGGCTTTGTAATAAATTTATGATTTTATAAATTTATATGGATCCTTTTTGGTGCATTTCATAATTCGAATCAGGAACTGTGAATCAAATTCGAGTAAAAGATGAAAATCAGCTGTCAATATTTTCCCTATAAAAACATACAACGCATTGAAGACATTATTAGTGCTACTGTTTCCCTACTACTGATTAAAACCAACGTTATCATGGAGCGGCGACGTCATTTAAGCAGGGAAGAAATGCTCAGAGCCGTGGGAATGATAGAAGCTGGTTCCCGGCAACGTACTCTGAATACAAGTCAGAGTGTTATCAGTCGACTTTGGACACGTTACCGAAGCACTGGTACCGTGGCTGAGCGCCATGGAGGACGGTATCGCTGCACCACACGGAGACAAGACCGATACATTCAAATCTTAACTCGAAGAGCTCCAACAATAACCGCCATGATGTTAGCCGTGAGGCTTCATCACTCTTCAGGGAACTTAATTAGCGACCAAACAGTCAGAAACCGCTTGCATGAAGTGAACCTTCATTCCCGAAGACCGCTACGGGTACCACCTATAGCAATGCACAATCGTAGGATTCGATATCAATGGGCTCTTGAACACAGAAATTGGGCAGAAGAACAATGGCGTTTCGTGTGCTTTTCTGATGAGTCTCGTTTTGGTATGAGACCGGATACAAGACGTATACGACACTGGAGAACCCCTGGACGCCAACAGCGATTAAAATCCTGCCAGGAAGTCCATCCTTATAGTGGTGGAACCATCATGGTATGGGCGGGTATTTGGATCGGCGGAAGAACTGAGTTGATTTGGATCAGAAGCAACCTCAACGCTCAAATTTATGCTGAGACGATTGTATCAGACGTCATCGTTCCTCTACAAGTGCAAATCGGTCCCTTATTTCAGTTAATGCATGATAATGCACGACCGCACACCGCAAGAGTTGTAAGACAGACTCTCGCCGCAGCTAACATCAATGTCCTGCCCTGGCCTGCTCAGTCGCCAGACTTGAACCCGATTGAGCATGCATGGGATATGCTACAGAGAAGAGCTCTGCCGAATATGGAGGGTATCCAGTCGCAAGAAGACCTTTTTTTGTTGTTGCAACGAACATGGGCGGCCATTCCACAGCGTGATTTGGATGAACTCATTTTGAGTATGCCAAACTGATGTTCTTGTGTTGTTAGTGTTCGCGGTAGAAACACGGATTATTAATTGTTTAAGTTACCCAATAAAATTTTAAAGAAAACTGTTATTTCAGTCTTTTTTTCGAACTTTTGTGTTAGTGGTTCAAATGTCAAAAATCCCTTTATTAGGAAAATGGCAAATTTCTTTATTAATGCAAAGGTGACTTGGTTTATCGTTACTGTGACAAACGAAAACACTTTATTCGATGAATCCTTAAAGAAAATTTTAATTAATATCAATCAGGAGAAAAGTTATTGCAAAAATATATGTTGATCCCTAGACACTTTTGATGTGTGTATATGTATTGTATATAATAGTGCCTAACGGCCCTAACCCTATTCCTTAGTCAGCACTCTTGATAGTTCATAGTCAAATCAAAAGCGTCCAAAATGCTTGGGTTTATTAGTAAGAACACCAAAGACTTAAAAAAAAAACAATTCTAAAATCATGTTGTACAACAGCTTAGTGCGTAGTGTCTTGGAGTATTGTAGTGTAGTATGGCGACCGCACTTTGCGTCACATACTCTGCGGATAGAAAGAGTACAGAAAAGATTTCTATGGCATCTGGCATTCTCCGCAGGTAAGACTAAGCGCCTACCTTCTTACAATAGTCGCCTACAGTATTTCAAGTGCCACTCCCTATCATCTCGCAGAGAAGTTACTGATGCACTGTTCGGCTACAAGTTGGTTAGGAGTTTAATCCATTGCCCAAATTTATTGAGCCAAATAAGGTTCAATGCGCCTGCACGTTATCCTCGGCATCGCATAACACCTCTATGCCCACCATTAAGAAGGACGGTTCTCGGTGCTAACTCTCCAGTTCCAAGACTTTGCAAAGCCCTAAATAGTTGCAGCGACCTAGTAGATATAAATTTGGATGGTTTTGGCAAATTTCGCAAAATAATTAGAAGTCATTGCTCCAAACATTGTAATTAATTATTGTATTAAGTTATTATTGATTATATTATGAATTGAATGAAAATGAATGAATCCTATGAATTGTACGTGTAATAGTTTTTATTTTAATTTTTTGTTGTATATTTTATGTCATTATTAGAATCTCTGTTTTAATTATTTATTTGCGCACCTGTATTCTGTGTTATAATTTAAAATTAATTAGGTATATGAATTTATTTCTTTTATTGTATTTGTTATTGTAAAAGTATTATTTTAACAAATATTCACACGGTTGTTCACTGATTCATTGCATGTGGTGTTAGCCTTTAAGTAGTTGTTGCACTTGTGCAATTCTCTATTTTTTGTTGATACTCTATTTATATTTTGGTGTAAACAATTGTTGGCTGACCTGTATAAATAAATAAATAGTAATTAGACATTAAGGGCGGCTTGCAGTAAAATAACAAAAATCTCGATTTTATTAAATCTAGATTTAGCTCTAAACTCTACTTAACTTAAATCTCATTATACTTGTCTTGCACATCCATAATTTACGTTCGATTTAACTAAATCGAGATTTAGCGTATCATTCGATCTAAATTCAGTTGCCATTCGTTCTTTACGTTCCGATTTCAATAAAAAACTTATATCAACACAATTTTTCGTACAAAGAAACGTTGTTAGCTTTGTCAATGTCAATGTGTCAGTTTTTGAGGTTAACTTTTGTTGTCTTTTTGTCGTGACTCGTGTTATATTATTTTGTTCTTGTTCTTGAGTATTTATTTTCGCAAAATTATGAAGAGGTCCAGGGCACCTAATTTTACCACCGCTGAAATAATGAATTTGTTAAAACTCATCGAAAAATACCCTGTCATAGAAAATAAAAGGACAGATGGGGCTACAGCAAAAGACAAGCAACTGGCTTGGCAAAACTTGGCTGTTGAGTACAATTCTCAAACTAATTTCGCCCCAAGAACCCCGGAAAACTTAATGTCCTGCTATAAAAATCAAAAAATAAAACTGAAAAAAATACACTCAACTGAAAAAATGGCCATCAAAGGTAAGAAATCTTTTGTTGCAATGTAAAATTGTCATGTATGCATACAAATGTCATGCTCATTGCTAAACAAAACAATGAAATATAATTAATTTATTCTTGGTTTTTAGCACCATTGCTACTAAATGCTGTGGAAGAGCATGGACAGGACTGGGACCGAGTAGCCAAGGCTACAGAGGCGAGCAGTTTGGACTGCCAAAATACATTTGAGCAGTTAGTCAAGGAAGCTAAACGAGGAGAATCTTTACACAAAAAAGAAATTAATCGCACAGGTATGTTACATTGCACAGGTATGTTACACCGCAGAAGTATGTTAAATCACTGTATGATATGGAAGAGTGGTGTCTCCTAACACAGGCACCTTATGCTTAAAGGGACACACCGGCCACTTAGTCAAGATAATTGTCGTCGTCGTCGTCCAGCTCATATAATGTCCCCGCCGAGGGGCTCGAGCCTACCCCGAAGGGCGATTAGGCCTTAGTCGACCACGCTGGCCCAGTGCGGGTTGGTCGACTTCACAAACATACTTTGAAAATTATTCAAAGTTGCTTGCAGGTTTCCTCACGATGTTTTCCTTCACCGTATGAGCGTCGGATAAACGTACATATGAATTCAAACCTGGTACCTCCTGATTGGAAGACAGAGTTTCGCCCACTGAGCCTCCGACGCTCCTGAAGATAATTGTAATTTAACGAAATAAAGATTTTATTTTAATTATTTATTTTATTTACAGGAGGAGGTCCACCACCACAACCATCATGCAGCAATGACCCTGTTATGGAAAAGGTCAAAACATTAATTGGTCCTTCTCTGGAAGGTCTATACACCATATATGATGGAGATGCAGAATTTATGAAGCAGCAACAAGCATTTGTATCAATTGATAAACAGTCACAACCGATTGAAATAACTTTTAATGTTGAGGAAAGCTCACCGCAGTCAAAGATAGAAAATGCCTGCAGTCCAAATGTCATTAAAAGTGATCACAAAAGATTGGATGTTATGAAACTAAAGATTGATCCAACTTTAGAATCATTAAAAAAAGGAAAGAAAAAGCAAGTGTCTCAATCCTTTCAAGAACTGGCTGAAAACAAAAAGAGGTTAGTAAAAGCTCAAGAAATACTGATCGACAGTCAAATACGGCATCAACAATTACAAATTGAGTTAGGCGAGGAGAAGCTGAAGTTCGAAAGGAAGAAAAATGAAATGGAATTAGAATTTCTTAAACAAAAATATGAATTAGAATTAGATTTGCTAAGAAATAAAAAACATTGAAACATAATTACTCGTTATTTATTGTCTATTAAGTACTACTTATTACATATTATTCTATCTTAATTATCTATCTATTACAATCTAAAATCAAAAATCAAAATCAAAATGTTTTTATTTCTAGTAAACCTAAAATAGGCGCTTTAGAAACGTTAACTTTAAAAACTACTGACTCTAGGTGCGCGGTTCCAAAGTGTCATTCCTATGGAGAAGAACCGGCAAGAAACTCCATAAGTTACTCTTTTAAAAAAAATATATTGTATACAATAGATCATGGAATATGTGCGTCAATAACGCTAGGAACATAAAAAAAAAATACTTATTAATTATAACAATGAAATCTTTCCTAGTAACGGAAGAAAGCAAAAGCAATTCTATTCAATATGTTCCTTACGCTGTTGACGCATTCACAAGTATTAATGATAATTATTAAAACTATAACGTAAAAAAAAAGCAATACGGAAAAATAAAAAAAATAAAAATTGTTACATACCATAATATGTACCTAGTCAATAAATCAACCCTAACAGGAATGTCAAGGCATGTCATGTGCCTTCTAGAAATACAGGCTTAGATGGAACTGTGTAAATAAACAAGCTGAATTTAGAGACCACCAGGGAAGCCACATGTGCAGAAGTTACAATATCCACGCGCTTTTGTCTGCTACATAGTCCCCAATTTTATAATAAGCTCTTTTCAAGAGAATTGATTTAATACACGTTTTGAATTTCTTACCAGGCAGATTAGTAATAGCTTCTGGCAGTTTATTATAAAATCGTATTGAATTCCCTAGAAAAGATTTGGTGTTCGTTTTTGTTAGTCTAAACTTTGGAACTACCAATTTATTTTTATTTCTGGTGTTTATATTATGACAATCGCTATTTACTTTGAAACTAGAAAGATTTTTACGCACATACATAATATTTTCAAAAATGTAGAGAGAAGGCAAGGTTAATATGTTAATTTCTTTAAATTTTTCTCTCAACGACTCACGTGGGCCCATGGTGTAAATTGCGCGGATTGCCCGTTTTTGTAGAATAAAAATAGAATCTACATCGGCTGCGGACCCCCACAATAGAATACCGTATGACATTAAGCTGTGAAAATACGCGTAATAAACTAATCTAGCAGTGGGAACATCCGTAAGCTGCCTAATTTTCCTGACCGCAAATGCAGCTGAACTTAATCTACTAGACAGTGCTGTGATATGTGCACCCCACTGCAATCTAGAGTCTATAGTAATACCCAGAAATAAAGTTTCATTAATGAGTTCAAGTTTTTTACCATCCAGCATCAAATTTAATTCAGATGGAGTTCTAACATTAGGGAGAGAAAACTTTAAACATTTCGTTTTAGATGAATTGAGAAGTAAGTTATTAGCTGAAAACCAATCGGATAAGACGTTAAGGCCGTTATTTAAATTTGATAAATCAAGTATTTTCCTATTTATTTTAAAGATAAGTGAAGTGTCATCCGCGAATAATACGATATCAGTCAAACTAGCCATCATATAAGGAAGGTCATTAATATATGTTAAAAATAAAAAGGGGCCTAGGATTGAACCCTGCGGCACGCCCATTTTAATTAAAGACCCCGATGATGTTACGCCGTCTACGCCTACTTTCTGAAGTCGAGTTGATAAATAAGACCGTATAAGGTCTAGAGATCGTCCTCGTAGTCCGTAGTATTTTAATTTAAGGATAAGTGTACTATGATCAACACAATCAAAAGCCTTGGAAAGGTCACAAAAAATGCCAATGGCATCCTGCGAACCTTCCCAAGCCTCCAAAATGTGAGACACCAATTTAGTCCCGGCATCGGTCGTTGACCTTCCCTTGGTGAATCCAAACTGACGTTCATGGAAAATGTTATGTTTATTAAAATGCCACATTATTTGGTCTAAAACAATTCTCTCGAAGATTTTACTTAAGGCAGGAAGCACTGAAACTGGTCTGTAGTTAGCTGGATCATTCTTGCAACCTGATTTAAAAATGGGAATTACCTTACTGTGCTTCATTAGATTTGGAAAAGTGCCACAATCAACACAGTCATTAAAAATGTTTGCAAGAATCGGAGCTAATGTGTCAATTATAGATTCAATTACTTTGACAGATATGCCCCATAAATCTTCAGTGGACTTTACTTTAATACATTTAAACGCCTTTTTAACAACGCTAGGAGATACATGTGTAAAACAGAAATTTGGAATAAGTCTATTAAAATGTTGCTTAACTAATGACTCTGCTCTTAGAGAAGATGAAGAAAGTGATTTAGTAACTTGAACAGGAATATTAGCAAAAAATGTTTCAAAAGCCTTAGCAACTTCAGGCTTATGTACAATTATGTTATTATTAATTGTCAAAGACATCTCTGTATCTCTATGCTTACTACTACCAGTCTCAGAGTTAATAATCTTCCATACCGTTTTTATTTTATTATCTGATTTGCCTATGCGACTACTAATAAGTTTTGATTTAGCTGACAAGCATACTTTCTTAAATGTTTTTGAATACTTCCTTACAAAATTATGAAAATTTGGGTCAGAGTTAAATGATTTCCTATCATAAAGGGTATAAAGCTTATCTCTACTAATTCTAATGCCCTTTGTAGCCCATCTTGCAAAATAATTATGAATTAATAAATTTCGTTCCATGTTGCCGGCTATATTCCTTGGCAAAGTAATGGACCTTGTTGATACTTCAGGTATATGAGGTACTTCTTCATCCTCTGGTGGTACTGAATCTGCTGTTAAAGTTGGGAAATACAGAGAGGTTTAAAAGCATAGAACAAAGTGGGACGTTTAGTTTATGCACTTTAATGGATCCTAGATTTAAAATACAGGGATTTTCCAATCAAAATGAGGCCTTGAAAACAAAAGAGAGGTTAAGAAATCTGGTCGCAGCAGAAATAACAAAAAATCAGGCCGAAATCCATACTCAAGATGCCCCTAAAACACCAACAAACGAATTTAGTCCTTGGAGTATCTTCGATCAAATTGTGGGCGAATCCACGTCCACGGGCACACCGCTTTCTAAAGCGATAAAGGAAGTGGACACCTATTTGGCAGATGATTTATTGCCTCGCGTAAGCCCGACTGGAGAATGGAACAGTCCATCAATTTTTGTACCCCAATTTATGCAAGATATATATAGAACACTGCAACATTGTCGCTACATCGGTGCCTTGCGAAAGAATGTTCTCCAAATCAGGGTTGATTTTAAATCAAAGGAGAACAAGACTATCATCTAGCAAAGTGGAAAAGCTCATGTTTCTTAACGTGAATTTAGACGAACGTCGATTTTGTAAATATATGTAGCTAGTAGTACCTATAAAGTTACACAAAAACCTCAAAAAAAACTTAAAAAGAAAATTAAAAAAAAACTTAAAAAAAAAACAGCTACATTGATTACCAGTGTACATAAAATGAAATGAACTTTTAAGTACGCCTGGATATTTATCTATTATAGAATTTAGATCCAGTCAGTCCTAAGCCTGAAAAAAGTACGAAGGAAAGGTCATTTCATCAAAAAAGCTTAATATTTCAAAACAGATAAAGTTGCTTTCGAAGTTGCGAGCGAAAACATTGACATAATATTAATACATTAATTTAACTTAATACATTAATGTAATGAAAAATCTAAAAGGAGAACTTTCAAAAACCCGTTCACGAATTAACGGCCTTTTCAACCTGTTAACAATTGACGATTAATGTTAAATTAAATTAATTTAAAAACCGTCAATGAGACATCTCTAAGAGCGAGAGACTTTAAAAGGCCACAATTGGAGTTATTTTGTACCAATTATTGGAGCCTCATAGATAAATCTAATTTCGATGCAACAACTAGATACCTATTAGGTTCGGTCTTTTCGTATGTAGTATGTAAATACTTGTAATAAAAAATCTTTGGCTGTACTATTTTTATCTGGCTGATTTTGATAACATTAAAAAGTTACATTAAAAAAAAAGAAGAACTATTTTTCATTGTTTTTCTTTCTGCCGAAATGAGGGAATCTAATGAAAAAATTTTACAAAAATGGGAAAACGCAACGCAAGCCGCGGAAAAAATTTGTGACGTTTATGGACCTAATGCTGTGTCAGCAAGAGTAGCACAAAGTTGGTTTAAGCGTTTTCAATCCGGGAATTTGGATGTTAAGGATGCACCTCGCTCTGGTCGCCCTGTTACAGATAAAATTAAAGCAATTTTTGAAAAAGTGGAGCAAGATTGGCATATCAGTAGTTACGACGTAGCTTTTGGATATATAAAAAATGTGGATCCTACACCTGAAGAATCCTGAAAGCATGTTTCTTCCATTAAAAAAGGAGACCAGTCTCCAATGTTTCCCCTGCTATGCCAAATCGTGAGAAAATTACTCGCACTTCCATATAGTAGCGCCAACGTTGAGAGATTGTTTTCTGCAATTAATAATATGAAAACCTTCCAGAGAAATAGAAGATTCATAGCAAACAACGGGCAGCCTAGCGCAAAACATTTTAAATTTTTCAATTTGTATAATTTCCAAAAATAACCATTTTAAGAACAGTTCAAGGCATTTTTAATATTATAAAATCTTCTAAATTGAGGTGGTAGATCTACCAATTTTGAATTTTTCATTCTACCAACATTTGGCACATAAGCAACAAATTTTCTAAAATTCGGTTTGGCAACACTGAATACCTATCATTCAATTACACAAACTCACATGTGACACATTCATAAACAGTGTTTCCGGGCATGGACTAGCTATGTTCTAAATAATTAAATATAAACTATTTTAATGTACAAATGTACAAACTCTACGCTTGGGTCCAATACACTTCCCCGATATGTGGCAGCCATTTTGATTTTTTTGTTGAAATGTTCTCCATGCGAGTACAAAAAAATCGGGTGTTTCCGTTTTCATCCCAAGTTTTCATCCCACGAATATTTTATTCCGTTTTCTACCCAAATCTTAGTCCGTGTTCTACCCACAATCATAATAATAGTTGTTTTTTCCGTATTCTACCTAAAATATATTCCGGTTTCTACCCACTGCAGTTTATAATTGTTTTTTTGTACAGACAGAAAAATAATCTTAAATTATTTAAACTTTGTATACTTATAATTTGATGAATAGGTACTTATTTACGACGTCACTTCCTTGGCACAGACGCGCATACACACACACACAGGCACAGACACTATGTCTATTTCATTCAGCCGGAGAGGAAGTGAAAGAGAAAGCAATATTTCTAAAGAATATTGCTAATCTGTTATACCCTTTGTTTCTCTTATCTGTTAGTTAGTCGTAAGTGATCGACAGGAGCATAGTTGCTGTGAAAGTGATATTAAAGCAGTTAAAATGCAAAATCCAGGTCCAAGTACCAGTAAAAACATTGATTCCGAAGTTTATTTTACCCTGTCAAAAAGAAACAAGCCAGTGTTAGTGTGTGGTGGTAGAGAATTCCATAAAAAAAGAGTGAATAAGGACAATTCCATAATATGGCGATGTGCGAAAGCGCCTTCTTGCTTTGGCATTATAAAAACAATGGACAGTGAAATTATTAATAGAAGTGGACACAATAGTAATTGCCATGCTAATTATAACAAACTTTTAATTAAAAACTCTATGAAGAAAATAAAAGAACAAGTCAAATCTGCCGATGGTCGCCCTATTCAACAGATCTACGAAGATGAAGTTTTATTAATAAAAGAACAAGGGTTAGATTTAGTAGAAGAAATCCCCAAGTTCTCAAGTGTGAAAACAGCATTTTTCGATGCCCGAAACAGAAGTCAAAATGTTTCTAAATTAGTATTTAAGAACAAAAGTGAAGTAGAAATACCGAACACCTTCAAAGATTTTTTACTGTTTGATTACGAAGATAGCAATAATAGAATAATTGCGTTCGCTACACATGAAGCTAGAGATCGAATGAGTAAACTTGCAATGTTTTTTGGAGACGGAACATTTAAATGTTGCATACGACCATTTATGCAGCTATATGTCATTCATGGTGACATGGGCAGCACAGACACTACAACAGGTATCACACCACTTGTTTACTGTCTTCTTTTAAACAAAAAGAAATCAACATATGTAACACTCTTCCAACTTATCAAATCGCAAATACCAACCTGGAAACCTTTAGAGTTTCTGACAGATTTTGAGCCGGCAGCCATAAACGCTTTAAAAATTGTTTCGCCAGAAACGAAGACAAGAGCTTGTTATTTTCACTTTTGTCAATCAATACACAAAAAAGCCAAAAAGCTTGATCTAACAAAAAAAAACTATTTGAAAAAACATGTGGGTTTAATACTTACGTTACCTTTAATACCTCAGGAAATGATTGATGATGCCTTCCTATATATTATGGAAGACTGTCCCACCTTAAACAATATTGTTAAATTTAATGACTATGTTGTCCAAACATATATGAATGGTGGTAAATATCCCCCAACATTGTGGTCCGCAAACAATAGAAGACACCGAACTACTAATGCACTAGAAAGATGGCATGCAACCCTAAACCGCTATGTGGCAAAAAAGAAGACTCTCAATATGCTCCAATTCCTCACAATTATAAATAAAGATGCCAAGTTACAAAACACGCGTTTTACTGGACAAGTTTCATCATCAAGGCCACGTAACAATGATGTTTTGGAGAGAGAGAAAATAATTAATTCAGCATTAAGTGATCTTTCTTGTGGTAAAATTAGCATCGGACACTGTCTGGAGAAATTAGTACCATTTACTTTTTAATTTATTGTAAATTATTTGATAATTTTCATATGTAAATCATAAAGCTATAATTTAAATCTGTGATTTTATATGCACAATTTGGTAATAGTTACGATCTGTGATTTTTAGATGTATAATTTGTAATAGTTACGATCTGTGAATTTTTGATGTATAATTTGTAATAGTTACGGTCTGTGATTTTTAAATACATAAGTAATTGGTAATAGTTACGATCAGTGATTTTTAGATGTATATGTAATTGGTAATAGTTACAATCTGTTATTTTTTTAGAAGTAGAATTTATTGATAATAGTTTGTGATTTTTTAGATGTAGGGTTAATAATACTTACAATCTGTGATTTTTTTAGACGTAGAATTGATAATAATTACCATTTGTGATTTTTTAGATGTAGGGTTAATAATACTTACAATCTGTGATTTTTTTAGACGTAGAATTGATAATAATTACCATTTGTGATTTTTTAGATGTAGGATGAATAATACTTACAATCTGTGATTTTTTTAGACGTAGAATTGATAATAATTACCATTTGTGATTTTTTAGATGTAGGATGTAATACTTACAATCTGTGATTTTTTTAAAATGTAGAATTGATAATAGTACGAATCTGTGATTTTCTAGATATCAATATTCTAAAGACTTAGTTGTGTTAATTATGAATAAAGATTTTTCTAACAAAGTTTGTTTGTCTGCTAACGTTACTTACATAAGTTACTAAACAGTTATGTACTATGCCGTGGGTTGAAAACGGAGTCCATTTTTGTTGCGGGTTGAAAGCGGAATAATTATTATTATTTTTAACTCCTGGGATGAAAACGTGGGATGAAAACGGAAACACCCAAAAAATCATATCTCTCAAAATTTTTGTCATACTGAGATAAAAATTGGCTTATTCGAAAGGCAATAATATTGACTCTCATCTGAATCACAAAACATTGTGTTTACAATTCCATAAATTTTGGCATAAAATATTTAAGTCGAAAAATAAACGAACATTTTTGCAATTCAACCAAATCAGGGGTGTTTTTGACAACTTATTTTATTTATTTATTAGATCTACAGATTTTGAATAACTACAACATAAAATGCATAACTGTATGTCTAATACATTAAGAGTTATTTTTATTTACATTTAGATACAATAAAAAACTTGAGAGGTGTCAAGGGACACCCATATGGAACGAAGTTCCATTTTAGTGAAGGAATTGTAATAAAATTAAAGTAATAATTATGTACAAAAAACCTGTATACACTCAACAAAAATAATCGTCGCGACACCACACTGTTCAATGCGAAATAGAAAGACGAAACGAAAATAATTGACTTGCTTTCTATGAGAGATAGAGAGAGAGAGGGAGAGATCCGTCTCTCCCTCTCTCTCTCTATCTCTCATTATTACTTTAATTTTATTACAATTCCTTCACTAAAAAGGAACTTCGTTCCATATGGGTGTCCCTTGACACCTCTCAAGTTTTTTATTGTATCTAAATGTAAATAAAAATAACTCTTAATGTACTTAAATAGACATACAGTTATGCATTTTATGTTGTAGTTATTCAAAATCTGTAGATCTAATAAATAAAAAAAATAAGTTGTCAAAAACACCCCTGATTTGGTTGAATTGCAAAAATGTTCGTTTATTTTTCGACTTAAATATTTTATGCCAAAATTTATGGAATTGTAAACACAATGTTATGGAATTGTAAACACAAAAACAAAGAGAGAATGTTACGATAGGAAAAAGAAATTTAGAAATGAAAATATCTGGCTTGCTTTCTATAAGAGAGGGAGATACATGCGCACGCCGCACAGCTTACAATAGCTTACTATAGCAAAAAGTGTCGTGACAACTTTTCTTAAGAACAAAAAGTGTCGTGACAACTTTTCGTAAGAATTTTTTCCGTCTAGCCCCCTTTCACAACGCGCGATAAGGAACTTCGTTCCAATAAACGATATACAAGTCTGCACAGCATTGCACTGGAGGTATTTTTCAAATAATTTTAAAATACTCCGTTTTACACGACGACGCCACGCCGTCGACCGGTACCGACAATTCCGGCAAATCAAACGAAGAATCGAAAGATTTTCGTCATCAGCATCATGGCTTTGGTAACATCTATAGTCGCCACAGGTATTCCAATAGAGAAATTGAAAGGAATGGAAGACTACAATAATTGGAAATTCATGATGAAGATGATTCTTATGCATGAAGACTTGTATGAATGCATTGAGTCAGATGGATGCAAAGATGAGAGAAAAAAGCAAAAGGCGCTGGCGAAAATATGTCTGTCAGTGGAGCTTGGAGCAAACTGCTATGGACGGCTATGGACTTCTGAGGTCACTGTTTGGTGTGAAGTTGAAGGAGGGAATGCAGGGTTATATAATTATTATTATTATATACATATATTATATACATATATAACTGTCTGATATAAATTCACCTATTGATAATGAATTCATTGCAGTGATATTGCTCAGTGGACTGACTAGTGATTTTGATCCTCTTATCATGTCACTTGAGAACTCGAATATGAAACTTACGAGTGAAGCTGTAAAATCAAAATTACTTCAGGAGCAACAAAGACGAGATGAGAAGTCTAAGTTATCTGAGATGAATGCTTTGGCTTTGAAGAAATCTTTTAAGTGTTTTCGGTGTAAGAAGGCAGGTCATCTGAAAAGGAATTATCCCAATAATTCGTCAAGCAAGAATTCTAAGTCGGCGAGGAGACAATCCACGTCAACATCACAAAGTAAGGAGAAGTCATTGTTCCAAATCAAAATCAAAAATATTTTTATTTCGAGTAGACCTTTTCAAGTACTTTCAAAACGTTAAATGACGCTAGTTGCGCGGTTCCAAGGTGTCATTCCTATGGAGAAGAACCAGCAATAAACTCCATAGGTTACTCTTTTAAAAATGGTTATATGTATACAATGTAAAATAATATTGAGTAAATAAATGCGGGGTCTTTCCTGGACTGGCCTTTTTAGGAAATAACTAGATTATCATCAGCAAGCCTGTGCCAAGAGATGGTAAGCATGCCTCGAATAGCTCATGCAGCTCAACCATTTTCGGGGGAGCTGCACAACCCGAGACACAACAATACCACAAGTGACACCATAAAAATATGTGGGGCAACAACTTACTCAAATCGCCAGATTGCAAAAACTATAGCATAAACTAAGCGATGTACAATGATTTAGAATTAAATTAAAAGAGTTAATAATAGACCTGCATAATATTTACACTTACAATCCCCATGAACTTATAATAATTAATGAGTTTGTAAACATAACGCTGAACTGAGCCCGTGATTCGTGGGCCCCACTGTAAGTTGTCATCAACAGTTATACCAAGAAAAGCAGTTGATTCAACAGGGTCCAACTCTACTCCATTCAGTTATACATCGGTACTTATTTGCCTTACATTAGGCGTTGAAAAATTAAGGCTCGTCCCCTAGAAAAACGCAGCGTAAGCCGTTTTTTGTGCATTTTTTGGAGCTATCTACTCTTTAGCCAAAATAAATTCGAACTAAGAAAAAATACATTAAATTTCTACATAATCTTGACTCGAAATTAGTAGTTTTTTTTTAAAGAAGTCTAATGTTTGATCTCCTCACAACGAAACCACATCTATGAGAAATAATTATTGATAAAATGCATCTCTTCGTAAAAAACCATTTATTCTGATTTGCTACTTACACTAATGGATAGATGTTCGTGAACTTAAAGAAAGGAAAGTGAAAGGCTAGAACTCTTTGGTTCTAGATAGACCCGTAATAGCACTATGATTTAAAACCCTTTTCGAGGCCAGAACTCACGTAAAAGTGCCAGCAGAGCATGGTAGAACAGTCAAAAAGTTGAAAAATGACAATTAAATTATTTTCCAGCTTCAAATAATTGGGAAAGGCTAGAACTCTTTTGTTCTAGATAGACCCGTATACGCAATAAGATCAAAAGTATAAAAATTTTTGAAGCACGCCACGAGACGCCGCTCATAGCGAAAACGCGCGCGGTTTTATCCGAGCGAATCGCTACAGCGGCGCGCGGTGCGGGGAGCGGCAGGAACAAAAGTACAAGCGAATGAGTGCGACGCCACGAAACAGAGCGGCGTGGACAGCGGTGTAGAAGGGACGTACTCAGCGGCGAAATTAAAAACAAAATTTTAAATAAATAATACCTAGTACATAGCTGACCTTACTATGAAGACTGATTGTTCTAAATGGATAGATGGATACTTAGGGTTCGAAGTACAAAATAAAACTCAATCTGTGATTATTGGATTATCAAAAATACTTATTAAGTATTACAATTACGAGTAGGTATAAGAAAAATAAATAGATAATATTTGCGTTTTTTAATACCTGTATTTTATTTACACTTACCTCAAAATGAGAAATATTTTTTCTGGATTGGTGACTACCCTTTTTGATCTGATGTGCTGTTTTAAATATACTTCTACGTGCTGCAGAATATAATCAAAAGTTTTCACACTCATTCTTGTGTACTCATAAAAATTATCAGGATATTTTCTGTAATCTTCGTATAGGTCACGAAATTCGCCGTTTAAATACCGATCTCCTCTCCTTCTCTCATATTAAGAACTAGCTTTTGCTCGCGGCTCCGCCCGCGTGGGCGTCGGTATTCGAGGCAAATTATAGCCTATAGCCTTCCTCAATAAGTGGGCTATCTAACAGTGAAAGAATTATTCCAATCAGACCAGTAGTTTAGGGGCCGATTCTACTAACAAAATTTCAAAAATCGCAATCGAATCGCAGCAAAATCACGACATAAAGACATTTTCTCATTCTACTAATGAACAACGATCCAATTGCGGTTACGTTTACGTTGACGCCAACGATCGATCTTAAACAATGTCAAAATCTATTCTGCTAACAAAATCGAACATGAGCGTGACGTTTAATCACATTCTACTATTATTTTGACACTTGTTTGAATCGAACCGAAGCTGAACTTCAGCGATTTATCTGTCAAAATTAGCAGTTCAACATAAGTTGGTAAAGTGTAACTTTTGCCGTATCGATCTAGGATTGCTTTCGTCTTTTCTTCCCTTTAAATAATGATCTTTTATATGGATTTCGTTGAACTTGCCCATGAGGTTGACTTTGGAAGGGTAAGAGCAAGTAATTTATCGTCAAGAATATGCAATAATACTTTTGACCTTACGCATCGTCAGTTCATTAAGACGTAACGTCTCTCCAAAGACCTCGTAAGAGCTTTGATTGAAGAGATCAGTCCTCACATGCCCGTGAATCTTCGCTCTGACGGTATTGATACGGAAACAAAGGTAAATACATACTTAATATCGTTTGAATAAGTGCCAGTAGAAGTCTTATCTATTATCGTTTTAGATCTTAGTTGCACTGACTTTTTATGCAACTAGTTAATACCAAACACTGGTAGGCCAGTCGCGATGTCATGCCGTGTCACAACCTTCAGTTTCTCGAGCAATAAATCAAGTGACAGAGGTACTTAATATGCCGCATATTTTAAAGAAGTATGTCAAATTTCCAAGCTCCAGGGAAGATCGTGATGAAATCAAAAGAGGGTAAGAGAGCCCGCAGACATACAATTATAAGTTGGCCGACTAAATCGCAGAGTATACCAATAGGTATAATGACATATGCTAGCCCGCACATCTTGTCCAACTAAATCGTCCAACTAACTAATTGGGCACCGATCGTATCAGAACCGAGATTCCCTTCCGATTACGCACAATTAAAAAGTTGTCCAACTATTGGTCAACTGCTTATTAGCACGGTTACCCTATGCAAGTTCGCGGACTATCCAACTTTGTTGGGCAGTCGCACGGCAGGATGCAAGACGACCACACGCGTGCGCGTGATTTCCCTGCGCTCGCATCTTCGTCGACGGGTACGACGTCTGCCTCCCGATCGCTTGTTGTAAACGAAAAAGTAGAAGAGCTCATAGACGAAGTTCAAAAAAGGCCAGCGTTGTACAAAAAAGACTTGAAACAATACTCTGATATAAATGTTAAGAAAAGATTATGGGAGGAAGTCTGCGAAGTTTTAATAAGCAATTGGGCAGAACTCAGTGTAAATGAAAGAATAGAACAAGGTTAGTCTATGTTTATTTATTGTGGTTGTATGTAATTCTATTATTATTATTATATAATGCTACACTTTATCATATTGAAATGGAACAGATCCATGAGGTTGAAGAAAATAAGACGTTAAATACTGTCGAACATTTACACCATGTGTGATATTGCTTCCCCTGTTGTTTCCTGTGTGATAATATTCATCCAAAGGACATTCATACAACGTATCCTTAAAAGTTATTCCATCCCTGGTGCGAACGTAATTGTGTAGAATACATGCTGCCTTTATAATCTTTACAGCAAAATTTATATTGACATTTATGGGACGATGAAAAATACGCCACTTATTTGCTAAAATGCCAAACGTACCTACATTCTACTAATCGACGTGCTCGAGTATGTCTGTAGTTAAATATACGTTTTGCATAGTTCAAATTTTTCTTTGAGTATGGACGTTATATGTGACTTGAAAGGCCAAAGGCTTCATCACCGACAACGTAAAATGGCATTACAGGTCCGTTATCATCATAAGGCAAGTGTTGTCCACTGGGAATATTAAGTCTGTTTTCAATTAATAGTTTGCCCATTTCAGATGACTTAAATATCTCAGAATCACTGCTGCTTCCGTACGCACCTACATCAATATGGACGAACTTGTAGTCAGCATCAGTCCAAGCCATTAAAACGCAAGAAAAAAACTTCTTGTAATTAAAAAAAGACGATCCAGAGTTTTGCGGTTGTACGATTCGAATGTGTTTCCCATCTATTGCTCCTATAACATTTGGAAAATTTGTACGTTCATAGAATTCTTGAGCCGTTTTAATCCAATCTTCTTCAGTTTTTTCAGGCATATTTTGCGAATGAAGTACATTCCATATTTGCTCACAAGTAGATTTCACTATATTTCTGATTGTAGATTCACCAATCAAATAATCTAACGAAAGTTGAGAAAAGTATGCCCCTGTTGCCAAATACCTGCAAAAAAACATTCATCATTTAAATATAGTTTGTCACAATTAACTAGATCCCTATAGCCAACAGGACTTAGGTTATTTATAACTTTCGCTATATGATTTTAAAATGTCAATTAAGTTAAAAATCGAATGATGATATACAGTTTGTGGTAATATGATATTCTGCTGTGTGCAGAATGAATTAGGCAGGACCACTATCCTTTCATTCCCGCTATATGTAAAAATATAAAATTAATTTAAATAACATTTTTTTTTATTATTTTAGGTCATGACATCCAGAAAAAATGGAATAACTTGCGGACTTGCTTCGCTAGAGAACTGAAAGCTCAAAAGTCAGTAAAATCTGGACAAGCGGCTTCAAAACGGCGCCCATATGTTTACTTTGAGCGCATGTTGTTTTTAGTGCCTTGCATGGAATCACGACCCACTGAAGGCAGTATTGAGAACAGTGAATCAAACCAAGATGATGCTAATACATCAGACTCACAATCATGCCTGCAACGGAAACGGAGAACTAAACAAAGCGACTGTGATGAACAAATAATAAAAGCGCTTCAAGCTAATGAAGATGACGATACAAACTATTGCTTATCTTTGGTTCCTTTTATGAAAGAGCTGACTTCTGATGAAAAATTAGATGTGCGCATAAGTATTTTACAAACATTCAAAGACATAAAGAACAAAAGATTGCTGCCAAATACATCATTTAATATCATTCAACCTAGTACTTCCCAATTTTCAAGAGCTTCCAGGCGGACTACTCCATCAACTTCTGTTCGTATTATTTCAGATCAAGTTATTCAGCCAAAACATAGTCATTCAGCCCACTCCAAACATCAAGCAAATTTATCACACCATCATATCATAATTTCATATTTTTTAGTGACATATATGTATGCACTAAACTGTGTTCAATTTGATAAAAAGTATAGAAACGTCAATAAAAAAAAAAAAGAAATGAGATGTATTTTATTAACCCAGCAGGTACTTACCGAATAGTTAGTCCAATCCTCTCTTCAACGGCGATAGCGAGTCGAAAAGTTGTGTCCTGTCTGATTATCGCTGGCCCGATTAGATATACAAGCTCACCAAAAGACGAAATACTCATTCTGTAGTATGAAAAAAAATTATCAGGGTAATATCTGAGTTTAGAATGCAATGTATGATGCTTCCCATATTCTAATCTGTTACTTAATATGGGATGCACCCAAAATGTTCTCTTTTGTTTTCGTCTTCTTTTTATTAATAGAGCAATTAAAGCGTTTTTTTTCCGCATTTTCACGCACACGCACCGCGCTGGCAATACTGTCACCGACTAAATCGATCAAGTCAGCGGCTTGTAACCAATAAAATAAAGTTGGTCAACTAAATTATAAAAGTACGCAATTTAGTTGTTCGATAGTCGGCCAACTTACAATTGTATGTCTGCGGGCTCTCTAAGTATTGCAATATTTCCATTTCGGTTCGTATGTACAATAAATTGTACACATGGCTACAGATCAAGCTATACATTTCCAGTTTACGCTGACCTCTGATTGTAAGGAAATCCTATACAATGCAAGATCAGTTTATACTGGAAATGTATAGCCTGATCTGTAGCTGTTCGTACACCTAGACTTATAGATCCTTATTAGTATAATAATGTGTTATATTATGCAGATTCTATAGAAAGTTTGGCATTTCTGGAGCCCTGGGGTGCATTGATGGCACACACGCTTCTATAGTTCCCCCAAAACTTCATGAAGAGCGATATCTACTTCAACAGAAAGGGATATCATTCCTTGAATACTTTAATTGTGAGTTGTTTCTTCTTTAAAGGCTTTCAAGGACGTGCAAAAGTAGCAATGATGAACGAAGTTCGGTAAGTAGTCTCGTACTTATTTATATTCTAAGCCGAAGTTCGCACACGACCGTTAAGACATCGCAGCGGCATTTTATTGCGCAATGGATTTTCAATTCTCGGTGTTGAGCCAAATGTCCAGAATCAATGCAATTTATTTATCAATCTATTTTTCTTGTAGCTGGGCTAAAAGAACAGGACAAAATAGTCATGATGAAACACACCAACAACATCTAAAGATTCTAAAAAACATTACGTTGATAGCGCAAGTACCTTTTTTCTAACTATCTACAGTCCGCTTACGGGTTTTTCGATTAAGAAGTTCTCAGTAGCAGCACGGAGCCTGGAAATGTAGCCGGCGAAACGTGGGTGTACTACACATACATTTACTACACGTACACCTCTGCATAACCCTACCGGAATACAGGCGTAAGTCTATGAAAAAAAAGAGAATCTTTGCACTAATGTTTGTTATCATGCTTGTGCTATAGAGTTATGAAACTATAGACATGAACATTCATATTGATTTGTACCTACGTGATTGTGTACCTACGTGAGTGCTTGTCACGTATTGATTTTTGTGTGCAAATATTTTAGATTTATTTGTATTATATTTTTTAGGTCAAAAAATAACCAAACTGATGCACAACCACCTCCAATGGAAATTTCTAATATACAATTGTTGGAAATAAGCAATATTAAGTAAGTATTAGATATAATCCTTTTCCCGCACTATATTCCACGGCACGATTACAACGAGACATAATGCTACTAAATACTTATAAGTAGGTTCAAACCGGGTTTTCGACTTTAGTTCGATTGATTTTTACATACCTACTCGTATTTGCCCTGGTGGCAGTCAGCAGGCCTGGTTTGGCCGGATTCGTAACGTGTGTGCACTGAAAGGAATACTTTCGTTGAAATTTATAATAAATGTGTGCGTGTGAGCACACTGTGAGGTGTAGTTTCGCATGCTTTACTGTATTCTTTGCAGCGCAAAGTCTTGATTTAGTCTGAGGCCCTGGGATTGAATTTTGTAAATATCTCTCATCCTTATAGTCACTCGAACCTGAAAAATCTATCTCTTAACCTTTATACATTATTTTCTTTTGCAGTATACGAGAAGACTTTACAACAAACTTGACAGAAGCTGAAAATACTAAAGAAACCAATAAAAACATTGAAGAGGTAAGTTTCTGATACCTTCCACTTGTTTTGAACTTGGATTGGAAGTTAGAAAGGATAGTCCATTTGAATTTCTAAATTAATAACAGCTTTAGATAAAAAAAAATTCAGACCGTGGATTATTCTAATATGATTTTTATTTTGGATATATAATAAAAGTCTTATTTTATTTTAGTTTCAAATTTCGTATGAAGAGGAAGCAAGAACTCACGAAAAAATTATAAGCAGAAGAATTATTGATGTCAGCCACTTCCTTTTTGAATTAAAACCATTTCAAACCATGGACCACTTGGATGCAGCTTCACAGAACTGGACCTAATAGCGGAAACACGAATTGGTCTGCAGTCAAAATTCACATTTAGATGTAGGCTTAGCAATCAAAGGTTTGTCATAAATGGTGACAGTTGCAGGGACAACTACCTAAATATTAATATTTGTGCTGTCGCAGGTACTATTGCAAAAGGTGGAGGGCATTCACAGCTGGATGAACTTATGTCAGCAATCAACCTCCCTTTGTTATCTGAAAATACGTATTCAGAGAACCATGAACTAATTAGTAAGAAATGGGAAGACGTTTTGGTAAACTCCATGAATCAGGCTGCAGAAAGAGAAAAACAATTCGCAATTTCTAATGGCAGGGTGAACAAGACGGAATTCCCATAATAGATGTTATTGCTGATGGTTGCTGGTCCAAACGTAGTTATAAAAAGAATTATAATGCTCTTTCGGGCGCAGCTGCCATAATTGGCAAACATACAGGAGATTTTAGGCATTAAAAATAAATACTGTTTCATCTGTGCCCGTGTAGAAAACCAAAATATTGATCCATCTATTTTTGAACACAAATGTTTCAAAAATTATAGTGGCCCATCTACAAATATGGAGAGTGAAATAATTGTAGAAGGATTTAAAGAATCCATAAGAATGTATAATTTAATTTACGGGAAACTCATATCCGATTGTGATGCTAGCTCCAAAATATTACAGGCTCGCCCGTATCCTGACCTAACAGTTGAAAAAATAGAATGCCGGAACCACATTTTAAGAAATTTTTGCAATAAATTACAAGCACTTACCACAGTCACAAAATACTACATAAAATACCGAAAATTTATAACAAAAAAGAGCCATACTACGAACAAGATCCACTATTTGCAAACTAATTAAAAAACGTAAATCTAACTCAGATGTTCAACTTTTGTTTGACGACTTATTAATTAGCCACCTCCATGGCTTCGGGGACCATACTAAGTGCCGATCATACTTTTGTGATAGTCTCGGCAAAACGGACCTGCCAAATGATTTTGTTTTAAGCCCTTTATGGCAAAGAATATGCTTTATTATTGTCCACAACCTTTTTGTTGATTGATAAACCAGTGCCTATCATTTTGTAAAAAGTTCTTATACCCTTGTTGTTTTTATATATCTGTCATTATTTTCTTGTTTTTATATGTCACTAGTTCAATTTGAGTCCAACATTACATAATAGTTCAAACCAGTTCAAATATACACAAGGAACCAGAATATTGTCTTTTTATTTTTACAAAATAGAAGACAACAGGTCATAAAAGTTGGAAATATTTTTAGACGTAAGTACCTATAGTCACTATATTCATCATGACAAAAATTATTTAGGCGCACCAGTAAACGTTATAAAGAAAGAAATATTTTTTTATTGAATGCCGTGTCTGTGAATTCTAAGGTCTGTGATTTTTACTTGTATTCGTAACTTATTCGCCAGTTGGCGCTAGTAGTGTTTTACGAAGTATTGTAGAGGTGGGGTGCGGCGAAGAGGGGCCGAATGCTCAAGGTTATTTGCTCAGGGTAGCGCCATAATCAATTTAGTATTTGATGAGTTTAAAGTAAATAATTGTCATTAAACTAATGGACAACCCTAGAGAGTGCGTTATTGACTTCGTCAAAATTTTCAAGTCGGCGTTTTATGTCTGTATCTGCAAACAGCAGAATCTTATGATTTTCCCTTACATGAAAAGATAAATCATTTATATAAATAAGGAAGGAGGAGGCCTTCAAGCTGTTGTGGGGGACACCGTGAATGTGAGCAAGGCAACGGTGTGTCGCGTGGTGGAGAGGGTGACTGGTGCGATAGCATTATTGAGACGGAAATATGTTCGTATTACTATACTGAGAGACCATCAGTGGCGGCGCGATTTTTTGACATAGCTGGATTCCCTAGAGTCATAGATGCTGTAGACAGCACACATGTAAAAATAAATTCACCAGGAGGGAGCCGAGCTGAGCTCTATAGGACAGAAAAGGTTTTTTTTAAATGTCCAAGCCATCTGTGATGCCAATTTACAAATAACTAGTGTCATTGCACGTTGGCCAGGCTCCGTACACGACACTACTATTTGGAATGACTCACCACTTGCAGCTCAATTTGAAGTTGGCAGATTTGGGTCATACTACTGTGTGTGTGGTTACCCATGCCTTAGGTATCTCATAACACCCTTTTTGAACCCTGCCTCTCCATCCCAAGAAGCCTATAACAAAGCCCTGATAGCATCTTGAAACACAATTAAAGGTGTTTTGGAGTTTTTAAAAGAAGATTTCCATGCCTACATTCAGGAATGCAACTAAAACTTCCAAAAGTATTGAAGGTGATTGTGGCGTGTGTTGCTCTTCATAATATGACTCTTCATCTTGATGACTACATCGTGGAATATGATGAACATACAGTACAAGAAGAAAGTGATGAACCATTACCTCAAGTGTCAAATACCCAAAATTTTGCTGTTAGGACACCCATAGTAGAAAATTATTTTACCCAATAAAAGTGTAAATATGTAATAAGAACAATAAATAAAATATATTGTAATGTTTTTAATTACTCCTAGTTTAATCAGATCAAAAGATGATTCAGATAAAGAGAATAACAGCGACAATTTATCAGGTATATATCTAATTTTTACGATAGTGATGATTCCGTAAGGGACCCTGATTTTATTTTGGATTTAATAAGAAATGAAAAAGATGGGTGTAATTTCTCACATGAAGATGACACCAATTCTGATTTAGATATTTTTGCACCGGCTGAAAGAGTTCATGAAAGTACCTTGCAACTTATCTGGACACGATTATATTTATGGACCAAAATCTGGCAAACTATTTCAGAGAGAACAATGCAACGTACCCAGAACCCATATATTTCAATCAAGTT
This sequence comes from Plusia festucae, assembly GCA_950381575.1. Lineage (NCBI taxonomy): Eukaryota > Metazoa > Arthropoda > Insecta > Lepidoptera > Noctuidae > Plusia > Plusia festucae. Next base: position 5,219,905 of record OX494457.1, read on the forward strand.
AGAAATGAAACGCCAAACTTTCAAACAGAAGATCAGCAGCTCTAAAAAAAGAAAGTTAAATATCTATTTATTGAGGAAACCTGTGGAAACAAATGCAAGAGACAGTGTTATTTGTTTACATTAGAAGAACGAAAATTAATATGGAATAATTACTGGAACATGAAAAACGAAAACCGCAGAAGTTTTTTAAATAAGTGCACAAAAATTCAAACCATAAGAGACGAAAAGTTGCTGAAAAGAATCCGAATCCTAAGTACGCTAAAAATAAAAGTCGGTTCTATTACTTACCTAAAATCAAAGATGGCGATGGTATGATGGAAGAGTTGAACGTATGTCGAAACTCTTTTCTCAAAACTCTCGGTTATAAAACAGATGCAGTAATTACTGAACTAAGCAGAGGTATAAAACGTAATGTATTATAATATGGTGAAGTGACAGAAAAGCGGGGAAGAAAAAACGAAGATTGGACAGAGACCCCATATCTAACCATATTTTGTCTTTTAATCCAACCGTCAGTGGAGCGTTGCTTCTCCTGTAGTGACTACAGGAGAAGCAACGCTCCACTTGCTGAATATTTACCCAGAACACTAATCTTACAGTTAATGCTTGCAGACTTGTTTTCTATGACATGTAGCATACCGTTAGAAAGTTACGTTAAAAAGAAAAAAAACTAAAATCAAAATGGCTTTTAGTTTTTTTTGTAAATGAATTTAGAAGTTGAAAAGTTTTATACATTTAAACATTTTTTAAACTTTGGAAGCACGTAAGATTTTTTTTTTAAACCAATTAACTCGACCCAAGCTGTCGTTGACGTGGTTGATGAATTGAGTGCCAGTTACAATGTTAGTCGCAATAGTAAAAGGTGGCCTATGACTTTATTCTATAGTGTATTGAACATAGCAGCTATCAATGCTTGCATTATATATCGGGAAAACAATAATGTTTCCATCAAGAGAACAGAATTCATTCGTAACTTGGGATTATCAATGATTTCTGAACACCTACATGAAAGAAAAAAGTTTTTTTTTTTGTTTTAACCTTGTTTACTGCAATTAGATTCCCCATAGCCTCTATTTTTAGAAGGCTTTTGACATGCCTTGACATTCCTGTTAGGGTCGATTAGGAATTTGATTAGGACTACATAAATATTGTATGTAAATTGTTTTATTTCTTCGTGCATTGTGTATCAGTTTTTTTTTTTCTTTTTTTTTTGTAAATGTGTTAACAACGAAATGTTAGTAAAATGCATGTATTTTCTCATTTTTTTTTCTCCTCTTTTGAGGTAATAATTATATTGCAATAATCTTATGCTTTTGCTATCTTACGTTGTTATCGCATATTTTAAAAGTAATGTATTTAAATAATTATATATTACCATTTTTAAAAGAGTAACCTATGGAGTTTCTTGCCGGATTCTTCTCCATAGGAATGACATTTTGGAACCGAGCAACTAGATTCATTCAACGTTTTGAAAGTACCTGAAAGGGTCTACTCGAAATAAAAATAATTTGATTTTGATTTTGATTTTGAATCAAAAAAGCATATTCCAAGTTACATCCGCCAGCGAATCGAAAAACAGCTTGGTGAGTCCTCATCTAGACCTGCGAATGCACCCGGACGATATGTCAGATGTCAGGTTTGTCCTTACAAGAAGGACAGAAAAACCAAATAGGTACTCCTGTAAAGCTTGTAACAAGCCCTTATGTCTGGATCATGCAAAATTCATGTGCGAAAATTGTGCTGATTTTGACACTAGTGATTAGTAATCTTTTAGCAAAAAAATTAAATAACTCATATTTTTTTAAAGAAGAAGATCTCATTATTTTTTAATTTTAAGTTGATTACATTCCAAAGAATAAAGTTTTTTTGTTAAATTCATATAATTTGTAACTTCATAAAGATTTGTTGCTGTGATTTCATCATTATGTGAAACTAGAATAAATAATAATTAATGTATAACTCTGAACTTGTTTTATTTCATTTTACACTACAAAAACATAATTTTACACAATATAATCAACAAAGTATAGAAAATAATAATAAATACTAAATTATGCTACATTATCTTAAGGGTATGTCATACCCTGACTCATGCTTGATGTAACTTTATTACACCTCATGCTCGCCGGGTTAATCAGTAGTACGCGGATGTAAGCAAGTGCGCACACTATGACGATTCGGTATCGTCCGATAAACAAGTTTGATGGGCTTCCCGATTCAATTCAAACTAAACTGTTGGCAAACTATCGGCCGACTGTATACTCAGTATTGGCTCCCTACCACACGCGCACACACGACGATTTTTTAGTCGGCCGACTAAACCGAATACCAATAGTTCAGTTCGCTCCGAGCTTTGACAGCGAATGGTCGTCCGCGCGTGTTTTGTAAAATGACGTCGCCCAATTCTCAGTCGCTTTTTTCGGAATCTTCGATCGTAACTTTGATCGAGGAAGTCGAAAAACGCCCTGCACTTTATAAGAAAAACTTAAAAGAGTACTCTGACGTAAATGTGAAGAAAAATCGGTGGGAGGAAGTTTGTGAAGCTGTTGTTCCAAAACAAATCAAGGTACGATAAACATTAAATGCACAAAAGAACCCAAAGTCCGGGCAGGCTTCGGTCAAGAGGCGTTAATACGTATACTTTAAACAATTATAAATTTTACTTCCATGCATGGAAAATCGTCAAACGGAAGGTAACCTGAACCTGGCCCAGGATACTTCAGAAAATGAGGAAAATGATGAACAAACTGCTCCATTCGCTTCCGCACCTCCTCGCTAGAAGAAAACTCGTGTTTCTAAGAATACGGATTTGGACGAAACAATATTAAAAGCATTAAATGAGACTAATGTTGATGAAGATGTAAACTTTGCATTGTCTCTTGTCCCATCACTCAAAAATTTAACAGCAGATGAAAAACTCGATGCTAAGATTAGTATTCTTAACGTATTTAGGGCGGCTTGCGCAACATTTGGTCTAAACAGAATTTAGTTAAATGCGTTTATCTTGCTAAATATGTTTAACCTAAATACAATTAACAAGGTCTTGCTCACGTCCGTTTGGATGGTTATTTAACTAATCGTAGTTAGGGAGTCGGTAAAGCAGTTTAAAAAAAATATCGTGAAATGGCCCGACGAGCTTTCAACTGTCACATCAAGTCAACCGAGCTGTCAAGTCACACAAATTGTCTTGTTGTGATTTGGTAATTTTTATTGAAAATAATTTATTTTTAGTTGAGTTCAGTGATGGCATGCAAACAAAAGTGTTTCTTCTAGGGCCCGGGGGCCTAATTTTACAAAAGAAGAACAGATATTGCTGATTGCAGCGATGGAACCATACACCCTTATTATTTATTGAGTGCAAAAAGACAGACCAAATTAAACAGACTGAAAAGCAAAATGCCAAGGTCAAAATCGCTCATGTTTTTAACCAACTCCTCGGTTCTTATTTTCGGATAGTCTGGATAAGGAATATCTCGGAAAAATTAGAAAAGCCAAAGTTGTTAAATCAGCTTGTGAAAAAAGTTGAAAAATAAAATGCTTTGAGAAATTTACTGAAGAAGATCTGAAGAACTGAAGAAGATTATCATTTTATAGCCTAACAGATATTCAAAAAAACAAGTTTTATATGGAATTCACGGAAAGGACCAATAAAATACGGATTCGCACTAATGCAGAAAATAGTAGGAGGAAGTTCTCATTTAAATACTATTTACTAAAAGACCAAAAAGAGAAAGTGTGCAAAACATTTTTTTGGCAATATTTTGGGCATTTCTGTAAGAAGAATTTATTATTTCCATCAAAAACTAGATGATCAAAGTTTACCAATAGCTCCAACGCCAGTTAAAGGGAAACATGTGAAAAGACAAACACCTGATTATAAAGTACAAGAAATAGTAGACCATATAAATTATTTCCCAGTAGAAGAATCTCACTTTTGTCGATCGAATACTAAAAGAAAATATTTATCAGCAGAACTTAGTGTAGCCAAAATGTATACATTATATGTTGAAAAATATAACCAACCGGTGAAAGAATCTATTTATCGGATTTTTTTTAACGAGAAATTCAATTTAAGATTCCATAAACCTAAGCTAATGTGAATCCTGGTGATGATTTATAACAAAAATATTATATTGGTGGTTCGGTAATCTGGTCTTCAAATTCAATGATTATATTTTTATTTTATTTTATTTGAGTCTGAAAATAAAAAATTAAATAAGTATAAAAATATAACTTACATTTACAGTGTGGTGTACTACAAATTTCTCAAACCATCTGTTAAAGTAATTTGGTCGGCAGCTGCTTGATCGCCAAGTTCTTCATTAGGCGCTCAGGTTAAAACGGAGCTTAATGTTGAAGTACCTAAATTATTAATATTACATTAGTTGGTTGTTTGTCTTCAATTAATAATTATTTAAGTAGGAAAAAAAATAAGAAAAAATCATTAATAATATAAGTTTTTTTAAAGATAAACAGTTATTATTAATGTGATACTTACTTGGTTAAACCAAATCTGAGTCGAATTCACTTTCATTTCCATCGACAGAAAGAAGAATCATCTTCTTAACTTCTTGTTCAGCAGGAGTAAGCGGTGGACCCATGCTTGCTCCTCATCCAGTTTTATAGCGCTCAACTCGAACAATGGCACTTTTCTTCCTTGTATATCTCTTTATTGCTTCATACTTAAGCTTCAGGTGTTTGTGATCACGAAACACCGAACCCGACGAACTATTGAAAGCTTTTTCGATGTCTTTCCAGCCTTTTTTTTATCGTGCCATGTCGTAGCGTCACTTTTTTTTATTTTCGATTATATTTTTATGCCTCTGCTAACGAAACCAGAATGTTGGTTGCTTCTGCAGTAAAATTAGAACTTTCGCGCTTAGATGGCCCATTGACCCGCATTTGGTTTTCCATTTTAAAAAGGTAGAAATATAAAAACGAACCTTTAATAGACTATCGCAGTTCGAAACAAACAAAAGCATCCAAAACAAACTATCAAACACAAAACAATTGACACTTGCGTTTCGTTTCTATACGCACATTTGAAATTAAAACATGTCGTTTATCATAGGTACCTTAATAATTTCGGTCTATAATGATAAAATACTTCAAAATTTACATTTTGAAGTATTATTGTAAAAAGTTGACTTGGATTATTTTGAACAAAAATATATTTCAAAAATTAAGTTTTCAAAATTGTTTTCAAAGGAAAATATTTTACGTATTTGTATCGGAACGCTAAGAAGCGACGTTGCCGTTCTGCTTGCTATAAAGTGGCCGTTTCTTATCTACCGGATAAATTATCAGGAAGTTTGACGGTGAAACAGAAAAAAGTTATAACCAGCTTTTAAGTGGCAGATAGTACCATATAATAGTATTAAATATCAGATAACTAACCGACACTTTATCCGTACCCTGTGAAACTGGGCCTAAGAGCCTTACTTCTAATACCATAGTGGTTCAGTTTCTTAATGAGTGTATCCACAATCAAGTCTTTGGGCAAGTCGCAGAATATGCCTAAAGCGTCCTGCAAATTATCCCAAGCCGTCGTATATATTTTTCATCATATAGATTTTATCATATCATTCACATAGATTTTAGTGAGAACTATGCTTTGAAATATGAGTCGGAGGTTCAAGCCTTCCACTTTGGAGGAAGTAGGCAACAGTTAACATTTCATACAGCAGTTATATATATGAAAGACGATACAAACAATTTGACAAATACATCATTTTGTAGGCCGGTTACAGTGCTCGACCGACCGTCGGTGCGTACATCGGTCGCGCTTCTCATTTGTATGAAAATTCACAAGTCGTCACAGTGCTCGACCGACCGTACGCACGCGTATATTGCTACGCACTGCGTACGAGGACCGTCGGTCGAGCGCGTCCGCATGCGTGCTGTCGGTCGACCGTCGGACCGACGCGCTATGGAAACATATGAACGCGTTCAGTGCTGCACCGACCGGTGGACCGACCGCACGGATGTGCGTATCATCGTCGACGAAAAATTATTTCGTAGGTACTCAAAATGAACAAATTTATCGACACCGAACGATTAATCACCGAAGTTCGGCTTCGTGAACCACTCTGGAATATAAGCCACGTTTTGTATAAAGACCGTGATGCAAAGTTAAAGGCTTGGCAAGAAGTGTGTGAAGCATTGTTTCCTAATTTCGATGAAATGACTCCTACTGAACAAAAAGATATAGGTAAGTAAAGAACAAACTATCTTCATCTTTATTTATTTATTTCGAGACATACAAATAATTTAAAAAATACTATTATTTTGCCAAGACACAGCACCCTCTGGAGATATAAAATAATTAGCAAACTTTTCTCTCAACATGTCCCCTGATCTGATATGTATTATGTCTTTGACTGTCACTGCCGTGGGTAAGCGGTTCAAATCCTGCAATTATTAATGTTTCCTCTATTTTGTAACCATCTCGTTCTCTGATGTAATTATGTAAAATACAACAAGCTTTGATGATTGTAATTGTGTTTTCCAAGGAAGTGTTCATAGGTCTGTGGAATATTCTGAATTTGTTACTCATTATGCCGAATGTAGACTCGATATATATCTCCTTGCACGACTAAGTCTGTAGTTTAATATTTTCTTTTTGTAAGTCATGTTACTACGTGCATAAGGTCGTAACACTTGTTTTGAAATACCGAATGCCGCATCCCCGACAATAACGTATGGCAGTGGTTCGGTCGTATGGGGCAATGGTTTGGGGGGAGGAAAACACATTTCTTCGTTTTGTAGTTTTTGAAACAAATTACTGTTTTTGAATATGTTAGAATCAGAGTCGGTTCCACATGAACCGACGTTAATGTATATAAAACGATAGTCACAATCACATATAGCAAGTAAAACAACTGAAAAAAATTTCTTGTAATTGGAATAAATACTTCCACTGTGTTCAGGATTGATTATTCTCACATGTTTGCCATCTATACATCCAACACAATTTGGAAAGTTTGCTATTTCGTTAAATTCATTGATGATATGAAGCCACCCCTCAGGCAATGTTGGCAATGTAAGACATTCTTCATGAAGAATCTCCCAAATTGTTTTGCACACCTCCTTAACGATAAAACTGATTGTTGACACCCCAAGACGATAACTGTAATGCAAGTCTGTGAATGTATGACCAGTAGCTAAGTACCTGAAATAAAGAAATAAGCTTAGTTACTTTTATGTTACAGATAAAACTATACAACAGAGATGGAGAACAGCTCGGGATGAGTATACAAGGTCTAAAGCTGCAATTATTAATACGAAGTCCGGATCTGGCGGCGGAGCGATAAAAAAAAAGTATATATATTACGATCACATGAGATTTCTCGACAAGAAACACACAGTCCAAGTCAAGGACTCCCTAATGGCAGATGATTCCCAGACAAATATTCCGGTGCCCGACTTTGAGCCTGAGCCCGAGCCCCAGCCCGAGCCACAACCTTCGACAAGCACTATTTTCGACACTAGAGTTTCGAACAAAAAAATACTGAGCCTGCATCCCAGACAAATCAAAATAAAAAGAAAAGACGAATTACAAAATCTAAAAGGTCTATAAATAAAGAAGAATTTGAGTTTGACAAACAGATGCTGCAAATGTTTAAAGAGAATAGTACAATACTACAAAATGATGACATGGCATTGTTCACATCGCTGTTACCAATTACTAACTCATTTTCTATTAGTCAAAAGTTGACTTTTCGTTCTGAAGTACTAAAAATAGCTACGAAGATTCATGATGGTGAGAATGCTCTTAGTCGTCCCCAGTCCCAGTCTTCCAGTACGACATACTTCGTCACGTCACCCTCTGGGTGCCTATTCATCTCATTCACAAACATCAAACAATATTACTGCACAAGAATCGGAACAGTTTCTCACAAATATTTATCCTAACATGCTGCCTGTTATGGTTTTCAATTCCAACGTAGAGCAAACAGATTTTTCTGACCTTGTTGTATTTAAACAATACTGAATTTTTATTTTTAAATAATAATAGTTAAACAAGAAACTGTGATTTTATTGTAATTAAGGTATTTTAAAATCATGATAATTTTAAACATTATTTTGTCATTGAGTCCCATATATCTCTATCATACTAGTGGGATGGGATTAATAGGGTTAGTAATTAGTGGAATGGGATTAATATATTTAAATTGATATCTACATTTATGTAATCTGTAATATAGACATAGTTACATACCTTAAAGTGACTGCAAGTCTTACCACCGGTGATGCAGGAGCTCGAAATAAGTTTACATGTTTTAAGTAGTCTTGTAACTTCGCTGATAATTCATCAAAACTTTTGATCGACATTCTGAAGTAATTAAAAAACTTTTCTTCATCTTCGCGCAATAATGAATACATAGTAGTGAATTCCCCTTGTAATGTTCTTTGGGCGACGATAAGGTGTACATGATATCTACGTCTTCTTCTATTCTTAAAACGTCTACGAAGATAATAAGCAGCGATTAAACAATTCGTAAACGGTTCCATTGCGTGCGACTGTACCAGTCCGGTCAGTTTCTTGGTCAGGAGAGCACTGAATGATAGAAACTGACGGTCGGTTCAAGCGTATCGTCAGGATGGACCGTACGTACTGACGGTCGGTGGAGCACTGTAACCGGCCTTATGAATTTTCATACATATGACAAGCGCGACTGACGTGCGCACTGACGGTCGGTCGAGCACTGTAACCGGCCTAATATCCAACAAGAGTGGCTTATACGATCTGTCTCACTCACCTGTAACAAGTGTATATGTAGCAAAAGCAAATATTTGATGCAACTATCTGATAATCATTATTATTTTATACAGTACTATCATAATAGTAGTTAAACTGAAACTATAGAACATATAGGTACACATATACTATTAAAACAAAACAAAAAATACTTTTGTTAATTTATTTTTAAGTAAATATTTGATTATTCTAATAAAGTTACTTACTGCTCGTGGCAATATCCACTCATTGATTACATTATATACTGCAGATTCACGAGCAGTATCGTTATGAAGTATGTGGGTGACACGTTGTGCTAACAAAGAACGTCCACAGCGGACACAAACACTGGAATGGCCAAGTTGTATTGGTGCTTCAACTGGGCGTCTTCCAAGAACCACATCTTCAGCCAAGTTCCAACATGCGTTGCATACAAGGTTCTCACTGGTTATCTGAAATAAATTTTAAAAACTTTTTAAGTCAAACTCTAATAATAAGTGAGTATGAGATGACTCTCATTCAAAATATCTTCAATTACACTGATATGTGATCTACTAGGATGTATTCAGAAATGCCATAGAACAAAAATCTGATGACATGATTATAATTACGATTTGAATAGATACTTACAGGCTGAGACGCACGCCACTGACGAATAACAGAAAAAATCATCTCATCGTCCAAGATTCTTCTTCCAATAGAGTTATTGCGACCAGTCGCAATTAGGGTTACCATATGTAAATAGAGGAAGCCTGTCCTATGATACCTAAAATGCCCAATTTTTCAGAAAAATGCCTGTGTATAGCAAAACATCGTAGGTAATAAATAAGTTAAAGCCAACAGATAATAATAAAGAAGGATATTTATTACTGATATTTAATTTTGTCAGCGGACATTTTTTTTTAATATTTCTTTCTTTTTTAATACATAAACGTAAAAATCTTTACAAGATGCACTTTTGTAATTTTCCTGAGTAATCAATATTGCTTTTACTGATTCAATTGTCAGTCGATTTCTTTCTTTACTCCACTGGGCGTTGACGAGAGAAAACATACGTTCTACGTTCGCATTGTGTGCCAAAATAGAGAACACAAACTGGCAGATTTTCACAAATTGTGTAATGTCACCATTCACTTCCCTACTTTTGAGAAAATTGCACAACTTTCAGAAAAAAGAATGTTAGTTATAAATTACACAGCGGTCCATGTCGTTATAAAGCAAAGGTCGTAAGATTAAACAATAAAACATGAAAAATACGTACGGTGCACTCAGAACGAAAGCCGAACGAGTGGCGTTTTTATTGCTGTCATCTGTCAAACGGTGACTAGTGTTGCAAACTGTAATAATTTAATAAAAACACGATTCGTTATGATAATCGATTCCTCATCATGGAAAAGGATTTCCAATTCCACCATACACAATTGGATGAGTACCAAATCTGAAGACACTGACAATTCCTGTTGGAAGACTTAACGATAATCCACTGGAAATTTGGAAAGACTACAAAATGCAGTTTCCAACATTGCATAAACTCGCCTATAAATATCTAACAATAGTGGGAACATCGGTTCCATGTTCAATTTTTAAAATTAATAATAAAGGTTTTGTGTCTAATAAGTGCTTGTTTTTTCTTAACTCAACGACATTTATATCAAACTTACAGAAAAAACAATCGATGTATGGAAAACATCGATGTATTTTTTCGATATAACATCGATGCAACTAACCGATGTATTGCATCGAAAAAATCGATATTATTTTTCAAAGTACACACATCAAAAGTGTCTAGGGATCAAGCATTTTTATGCGGATTTCTTGAGATTGAGATGTGGCTTTGTAATAAATTTATGATTTTATAAATTTATATGGATCCTTTTTGGTGCATTTCATAATTCGAATCAGGAACTGTGAATCAAATTCGAGTAAAAGATGAAAATCAGCTGTCAATATTTTCCCTATAAAAACATACAACGCATTGAAGACATTATTAGTGCTACTGTTTCCCTACTACTGATTAAAACCAACGTTATTATGGAGCGGCGACGTCATTTAAGCAGGGAAGAAATGCTCAGAGCCGTGGGAATGATAGAAGCTGGTTCCCGGCAACGTACTGTGGCTTTAGCTCTGAATACAAGTCAGAGTGTTATCAGTCGACTTTGGACACGTTACCGAAGCACTGGTACCGTGGCTGAGCGCCATGGAGGACGGTATCGCTGCACCACACGGAGACAAGACCGATACATTCAAATCTTAACTCGAAGAGCTCCAACAATAACCGCCATGATGTTAGCCGTGAGGCTTCATCACTCTTCAGGGAACTTAATTAGCGACCAAACAGTCAGAAACCGCTTGCATGAAGTGAACCTTCATTCCCGAAGACCGCTACGGGTACCACCTATAGCAATGCACAATCGTAGGATTCGATATCAATGGGCTCTTGAACACAGAAATTGGGCAGAAGAACAACGGCGTTTCGTGTGCTTTTCTGATGAGTCTCGTTTTGGTATGAGACCGGATACAAGACGTATACGACACTGGAGAACCCCTGGACGCCAACAGCGATTAAAATCCTGCCAGGAAGTCCATCCTTATAGTGGTGGAACCATCATGGTATGGGCGGGTATTTGGATCGGCGGAAGAACTGAGTTGATTTGGATCAGAAGCAACCTCAACGCTCAAATTTATGCTGAGACGATTGTATCAGACGTCATCGTTCCTCTACAAGTGCAAATCGGTCCCTTATTTCAGTTAATGCATGATAATGCACGACCGCACACCGCAAGAGTTGTAAGACAGACTCTCGCCGCAGCTAACATCAATGTCCTGCCCTGGCCTGCTCAGTCGCCAGACTTGAACCCGATTGAGCATGCATGGGATATGCTACAGAGAAGAGCTCTGCCGAATATGGAGGGTATCCAGTCGCAAGAAGACCTTTTTTTGTTGTTGCAACGAACATGGGCGGCCATTCCACAGCGTGATTTGGATGAACTCATTTTGAGTATGCCAAACCGATGTTCTTGTGTTGTTAGTGTTCGCGGTAGAAACACGGATTATTAATTGTTTAAGTTACCCAATAAAATTTTAAAGAAAACTGTTATTTCAGTCTTTTTTTCGAACTTTTGTGTTTGTTAATGCCGTACAATGGAACGTCAACCGTTTTTGACAGTTAGCTAGTGTCGCCACCCTTTGACATAGAGTTTTTCTCTTGCAACTTATAAACTGTTACTGAATAGACGCATAAGTTTTTAAAACTCAGTATTTTATTAAAAACAGTAAATTAGAACCCAAAGGTATTACCAGAGCAGCTAGTAGCCATGACCTACAAAGCAGGTACATGGATTATGGTCCTTCGAGCAGAATACAATTACGAGAAATTGTAAGATCGTAGAATACCTATCGAGACGAAATAACGGAATCTGGGAGGAGAATCCTCTGCATGGTAAAGATAACCGCAAGATCATCGTCAGCATCACCAGCACCAGCAGCATCGCAGCGCATTTGGTGAGACGAGCCAGCCGAAACATCTCCCGCCCATTTTTCCCTTGTGTGACTTTGTGCCTTTGTTAAATTCCAGTGTTGAGCTGCCTTGAGCGTGGTGTGCCTGCCCGCTACACGTATTTCGGCATCCTGCTTTTGCCCTACCGCCTGTGCCGCGTACATAGCGTGCAAGGAACTAAAATCCGAAAACCGTGAGTACTCCCGCACACCAACAAAATGGCGAACCCAAGTGAGTCTAGTGACGCTAAATTTTCTAAAATTAAAGATCTCAATAGGAAGAGAGGTATTATTAAAAGTAGATTAACGAGTTTTAAGAAACACGTGCTTTCGTTAGAGCTTATAGTTTTGTCTGTCGAACAACGCGCTGAATTGAAGTTACGTGTTCAGGGTTTAAATAGTTTATTCGCAGAATATCATGCTATTCAAAATGAAATTGACGAGTTGACTCTGGATAGTAAATTGCAAGAACAAATTGAAGCGCGAGAAAGTTTTGATGGTGAATATTACGCAATATTGTCAAAAGCCCAGTGCATGATGGAAGACGATGTGATTCCACCTTGCACGGATAGACAGCCTCAATCTGTTAAATTACCAACTATAACCTTACCCGAGTTCGACGGTTCATATGAGCACTGGCTTGAGTTTCGCGACACATTTATATCCTTAGTCCATTCTTCCAAAAATCTTTCTAAAATACAGAAGTTTCACTACCTAAAATCTTCACTAAAGAAAGAAGCACAATTAGTTATAGAATCTGTTGAATTTTCAGCGGATAACTATGTAGTTGCATGGGAATTACTCCTTAACCGCTATGACAATAGTAAGTTACTTGTGCACAATCATGTAAAATCCTTATTCTCTATGCCTACAGTATCAAAGGAATCACCAGCTCAGATACGTAAACTTATTGATACAACTTTGAAGAATCTACGAGCACTCAAAGTACTTGGTGAGTCTACGGACCACTGGGACACACTTATAATTTTTATGATTGTATCAAAGTTGGATCAAACCACTGAACGTGAGTGGGAGCAATATAAAAATGTTTCAGCTAAGATTGGTGATTCTTCAAAGCTTATTAAGGTAGATGATTTATTAAAATTTCTTAGGGAGAAAGCAGATATGTTAGAAACATTATTCGTGTCACATAAGACTAACAACACATTAAACACACATCACAAACAAGCACATTCACAGAAGGTTCACTGCAACATTATTACAAAACAATCAGAAGGTAGCAATCACACTAAATATAATTCAAATAGTAATAAAGCACGCAAAAGGATATGTTTAATATGTAACATTCCACATCCTTTGTACTCATGTCAAAAGTTTTTAAATTACAACTTGAGCGACAGGCAAAGGTTAATTAAAGATAAAAAATTGTGTGAAAACTGCTTCCTTGCCGGTCATTCAGCTGTCGAATGTAGGTATGGCCCGTGCAGGAAGTGCGAAAAAAAGCACAATTCATTAATTTGTGATTTTATTGTTAGTAGTGAAATGAAGACCTGCACAGCTGATCTACTACCGACGGCCGACAAACCGCCGCCGCTGGCCCGTACCACTGCTGCCGGTCCAGCAAGCAATACACACGCGCAAAGTTATTCAATACAAGTGAATAACACACACAACAATGTATACAACACACAAACATTTATTTTATCAACAGCGCTAGTCCAAGTACTTGACAGCTCAGGGAAGTTACATAGGGCACGTGCACTGCTAGACAGTGGCAGCGAGCGATCCTTTGTCACTAAATCTTTATGTAAAAAATTAAACTTACAGTTGTTAGAGTCAACTCAACACATTAGAGGTGTTAGTAATATAGCTACACAATGTACACAATCCTGCAAACTTGAACTTCGCTCTATGGATGGCATGTTTATGTCACAATTACAGTGCCTAGTGTTACCAAAGTTAACTTCAACATTGCCTAGTATCTCAGTACCTAGTAAACTATTTAAAATTCCTTATAATATTACACTAGCTGATCCAAGGTTTTTCGAAAGTCAACCTGTAGACATATTGATTGGCGTAGATTTATTCTGGGATTTGATAAATGAAGGGAAAATGCGTTTAAGTAACGGCCCTTTTATACAGAACACAAAATTAGGATGGGTAGTTTCTGGTTCAGTCACTAATTTCAAATATCAAAGGTCAAATAATATAAATTGTAATTTCACACAAACTGCATCAATGCAGTCTATAGATAACCAGTTGCGTAAATTTTGGGAAGTAGAAGAATTACCTGCTCATTCAAGATCTGCTGGTTTGCTTGACGACGAAGATAGTCAATGTGAGAGTCATTTTATACAGACTACTAAGCGTGAAGCCAACGGCAGGTTTTGTGTGCGCATGCCACTTAAGCATTCTCCTGAAACTTTGGGTGACACATACACACAAGCAAAGCGACGTTTTCACGCGCTTGAGAAACGTCTAGATCGTAATCCTAGGTATAGAAAAATGTATTGTGATTTTATTCATGAATATATCTCGTTAGGTCATATGAGTCGTGTGAAATCTTATGGGCCCACTCATTATTTTATGCCACATCATGGTGTGTTTAGGGAACATGCAGTCACCACCAAACTACGCGTGGTATTCGATGCAAGCGCCGCATCTACTACAGGAGTGTCTTTAAACGACCTACAGCTAACTGGGCCGCCAATACAAGGTGATTTAGTGTCAATTTTATTAAGATTCAGAGAAAATAGATATGTCGCCTGCGCTGATATAGAAAAGTTTTATAGGCAGGTGTTAATTGATGAATCGCAGCGTGACCTGCAGCTGATTTTGTGGCGTGATAGTCCAGCAGATGACATAGGATTGTACAGACTCAATACGGTCACTTACGGCACAGCGTCCGCGCCCTTTCTCAGTTGCAGGTGTCTAAAAGAGTTGGCTAAAGAATGCGTGGATTCTGATGTCGCACAGACAATATTAAGCGGATTTTACGTTGATGATATGACTTGTTCAGCCTCAAGCAAAGAAAGGTTGTTAGAAATATGTGAAGGGACAATGAAGGTGTTAGAGTCAGCATGTTTCCCTCTTAGAAAATGGGTTTATAATTTTGATAATGATTCTCAAACTATGTCACACACACTTACAAAAAATTTATCAGTAGGAGAAAATGTTCATAGTAAGACACTAGGATTAGGTTGGTACCCTAAGCAAGATGAATTATATTTTCACACACAATTTGACCAGGATAACACAAAACCTATTTCAAAACGCATTATTTTATCTAGCGCAGCACAAATTTATGATCCTCTTGGTCTATTAAGTCCGGTAATCACAATCGCAAAAATATTAATACAAAAATGTTGGGTATTACATCTAGATTGGGACGAGCCGGTACCAAAAGAAATTACAAAAATATGGAATCGGTTTGTAGATAACCTAAAATTGCTTAATAGTGTCCGAGTGCCTAGGTGCGTTATTAATAATAAATCAATACACAACACATCTTTAGAACTACATATATTTAGTGATGCGTCGCAGGCAGCGTACGGTGCCTGCGCCTACATACGTACTGTAAACACCTTACATGAAACTATTGATGTCAGTTTGCTTTGTTCTAAGGGTAAAGTTGCATCCATTAAGCCGGTTATAACGATACCGAGACTTGAATTGTGCGGAGCCTTATTGGCTGCTCGTTTATATTTAAAAATTGGTAAGTCACTTCGCAGTCAATTTAATAAAGTGGTTTTCTGGACGGATTCCACAATAGTGTTAGGGTGGTTGCACACTGCACCTACACAACTTAAAACTTATGTTCTAAATCGCACTTCAGAAATTCTAGATATAACTAAAGGACATACGTGGAATCATGTCAGTGGTAAGGATAACCCCGCCGATTTAGTGTCACGAGGTTGTAATTTGGATTCTCTCAGTACTTCCACTTTGTGGTGGGGAGGACCTCAGTTCCTTCGAAATAGGGAATTCGATGTCTCATTAGAGACAAGTCCACCACTCAGAACTGATCTGCCAGAATTAAAGACACACGTCACACATAATTTTTATTGTAGTACAAAACATAATAATAATAATATATCGTTGTTTCCTTTTTTTAGATATTCGCAGTTCGTGCGCATGCAGCGTGCCCTCGCGTATGCACTCCGCTTTATAAATAACTCGCGAAATCACACACCCAAGCGAGTAGGCATGCTGAGCGCGGACGAACTGAATGAATCAGTTTTAACGTTAGCAAGGTTAGCACAACAGGAATCCTTTTCTGACCTGTATAATTATTTTATTAAAAACGGTTGTGCGAGTAGTACTCAAGCTCACTTATCAAAATTAAATTTATTTTTTGATGATAACAAATTAATTCGCGTTGGAGGTCGCATAGAATATTCATCTGAGTTTAATTTTGATAAGAAGCACCCCATTTTGATCTCTAGTAAACATCATTTTGCCATACTATTGTTTAGACACAAACACAACCAGTTGATGCATGCGGCACCACAGCTACTGTTGTATTCGATACGGGAGTCATGGTGGCCTGTAGGTGGGCGAAACTTGGCGAGAACTACTTGTCATTCCTGCGTCACATGCGCTAGGATGCGAGGTAAAACGCTTACACCTATTATGGGAAATTTACCACATGAAAGATTGGATGCAGGATTTCCGTTTATACATTGCGGCGTCGACTACGCCGGACCGGTGCTTACTTTGAACCGTCGAGGTCGAGGTGCAAAGACAGTCAAGTCGTATATTTGTTTATTCGTATGCTTCACAACTCGCGCAATTCACCTAGAGCTAGTTAGTGATCTCTCTTCCAACGCTTATTTACTCGCACTCAAGCGATTTATTTCACGCCGAGGCAAACCGGCTGTGATATTTTCAGACAATGGAAAGAATTTCGTAGGTTTAATGAATGATTTTAAAAATTTCCTTATTAATTGTTCCGATGAAATAAAAGAATACGCAATATCTCAAGGTATAGAATTTAAAATGAATCCTCCTTATGCAAGTCATTTTGGTGGTCTGTGGGAGGCTGGCGTGAAAAGTTGCAAGCATCACTTGCGACGTGTTGTGGGCAATGCTCATTTAACGTTCGAGGAGTTCGGCACGGTTTTGACGGAGATCGAAGCCATGCTGAATTCCCGACCATTAACTCCACTTTCCTCAGATCCACAGGATTTCCTTCCCTTAAGCCCAGGTCATTTCTTGGTTGGCCGTCCACTCAGTGCACCCGTCTGCGCCGACGTGAGCACCGTGCCAGTATCTAGGCTGAACCGCTACCAACGGGTGGAGCAAATAAGACAACATTTTTGGAGTCGGTGGTCCCAGGAATATGTTTCCGAGCTGCAAGTGAGGGTCAAGTGGCAAAAGGGTCACGGCGACCTAAAGAAAAACACCCTCGTCCTAATAAAGGACGATAATCAGCCTCCTTTAAAATGGAACCTGGGGCGCATCATTGAAGTCTTTCCAGGAAAGGACGGTATAGCAAGAGTTGCTAACATCAAAACCGCTAAGGGTATGACGCGTAGAGCATTCTCAAAAATCTGCCCACTTCCACTAAACGACTATTGAAAGAAGCAGTCCTTTCAAGGCGGGGACGATGTTAATGCCGTACAATGGAACGTCAACCGTTTTTGACAGTTAGCTAGTGTCGCCACCCTTTGACATAGAGTTTTTCTCTTGCAACTTATAAACTGTTACTGAATAGACGCATAAGTTTTTAAAACTCAGTATTTTATTAAAAACAGTAAATTAGAACCCAAAGGTATTACCAGAGCAGCTAGTAGCCATGACCTACAAAGCAGGTACAGTGTTAGTGGTTCAAATGTCAAAAATCCCTTTATTAGGAAAATGGCAAATTTCTTTATTAATGCAAAGGTGACTTGGTTTATCGTTACTGTGACAAACGAAAACATTTTATTCGATGAATCCTTAAAGAAAATTTTAATTAATATCAATCAGGAGAAAAGTTATTGCAAAAATATATGTTGATCCCTAGACACTTTTGATGTGTGTATATCACTACTCAAATTCAAAGTTTATTTAACCCTTCAGTTCGCAAGGTAACGAAATCTGTATTTTTGTGTTTTTTTTTAGTTTATATGTCTAAATACTGTATTTATGTACAAAAAAATAATAATTAATAAATCTAGATTGCGTAATCTTGGAAAAACATACGTTAATAAATCTTCAACGTTGCGATGTATTGAGAAAATTAGGTGGTAAAATGAACGTTGAGTATTTTCGACATCGCGATGTAAGTAGGTTTCTACAACTTGACTAAAATAAACAATTATTCACAATTATCGTGCATTTATTGTAAAAAATACAATTGAAAAAGACATAAAAAGGACAGCAGCAAAACACACCTTGGCGTTTACCATGATTGATGCAAAGGTTTGCAATGCTGCCACAAACACGTCATCTATCATGAGGTGCTATATATGCGGGCAAACATCAAAAGACTTCAATAATCTGAAGAAAAAAAAATTGGGAGAACCCGGATACTTTTAAATTTGGGCTGTCGACACTACACGCCAGAATTCGATTTTTTTAATCACTTCTTCATTTGTCGTATAAGATACCATTTAAAAAGTGGCAAGCAAGGACTCAAGAGCATAAAAACATTGTTGCAGATAGAAAGAAGCAAATCCAAGATTCTTTTAAAGAGGAAATGGGGCTGCTGGTAGATATTCCCAAGCTAGGGTTTGGGAACACCAAAGACGGGAACACTACAAGAAGATTTTTCTCGGATCCCGAAACTTCTTCCCGCATAACAGGAGTTGACATAAATTTAATAAAAAAATGCAGTGTGATATTAGAGGCCTTGTCAAGTGGTCTAAAAATTGATATACAAAAATTTTAAAACCTTGCAGAACAAACTGCAAAACTGTATGTTGATTTATATAAGTGGCACCCTATGTCACCTACAATGCACAAAATTTTGAGACATGGAGGCACAGTGATTCAACACGCAATTCTGCCTATTGGCCAGTTGTCTGAAAAGGCGGCTGAGGTGAGAAACAAACACATCCGCATGAATAGGCAGAATTTCTCTAGAAAGTTTTCGCGAGAGAACTGTAATAGGGATATTTTGAACAGACTTCTGCTAAGTTCGGATCCTTTTTTGAGCAGTACCAGGCAAAGACCCCGGAAAAAAAGTAAGCCGTTTTCAAGTAAGGCATTAGAACTTTTGCTCCCGGAGACGTTCGTACGTCTCGTCTGCGGAGTCTGACAATGAGGAAGAGGATGAACCTAATGAAGGTGAATCGGAGTAGAACGACTTCGTAAAAAAATCTTTTATGTTCAATCTTATGTATGTGTATGATGTTTTAAATACAAAATTATCACCTTAAACTGCTTTTTATTTTACATCAAATCGAAAAATATCACACAATACTTTTAATCATCTTTCGGTGCACCGACCGCACGCATGCGCGTATTATTGTTGTAAAAACTCCAGTGACTTCGTAAAAACAAATATGAACCTTGATACTGAACGCTTGATCACCGAAGTTCGTCTTCGTGAACCACTCTGGGATTTAGGCGACGAGTTATATAAAGACCGCGATGCCAGGCTAAAGGCTTGGAAGGAAATATGTGAAGTATTATTTCCGAATTTCGACAAAATGACTCCGACTGAGCAAAAAAATGTTGGTGAGTAAATAACAAACTACCTAGTTATGGTTACACCTCACCCCTGTGTTTTAGATTAAGTCTAGCATAGCAGTTTTACTTTGTAATAACAGTTACTTATTGTTTTTAAAGCAAGCTCAGCTGAAGTGTATCGCCGGATGAGCCCGAGACTTTCTTAGATTTAATTCATTAATAAATTGCCTCCGAATCGGCTAACACGTTTTATTAATCACCTTAGTTATAAAATTAGTTTTTAAAAAGTATTCCATATGCTCCGAAATCACGGGTGGCGCAGCCGGATCGGATTTTCGCAGTTTCCGCGTTGTCCTGACGTCCAAATTCGTCGGACATACTCGTAGTCCGGAAGTGAAATCCGTCGAACCAAACTTAATATTCTCTACGATTCGGGTAAAGAAAAGCTGAGTATGGGAGCAACGATCGGTTGGTGAGTAAAACTTTTCGCCAATCCTTTTATTCCTCTCTACGATTCGGGTAAAGAAAAGCTGAGTATGGGAGCAACGATCGGTTGGTGAGTAAAACTTTTGGCCAATCCTTTTATTCCTCTTACTCCCTTACCTATTTTCAAGTGTTTGTAACCTTTAATTAGTAATTGTTATGTTTGAGATCAAACCTTGCTTATGAAATTGTATAGAGTTATCTGTTAGTAACTTTTTAGGGGACAGCCAGATGATGTCGTCGACGTGTCCTTAGCTGCTGCTGGACCGTCGCAACCGATTACGTAAGTTAAGAAATTTAATTACTATTTTAAATCAATAATATTAGTGTTATTTTTTCATAACGGTTTTTTTTTTCTAGGACAATGGTTGACGAAAAGAAAAAAATTAAAAATATGCGGGCGCAAGATAAAAAAAAACAGGAAACAGCAGTTTCCTTTGCTCAGATGCTAACCGGGCACGGTTAGCACCTGAGCAAAGGAAACTGCTTCAGGAGCTATGCGACAGGAAGGAGGTCGGGCAATTTTTATTGCCCGATGCTCCTCCTAGCAAAAAGCGAAGGCAAGAGAAATACTTACGAAAATAATACGCTTTTCACACTCACAAATGTGTTAATTATTATCATATTTCCAGAAATGTGTCGCCAGTTAGAGTGCCATGCCCTTTGCTGCCGGGCACTCCAGAAGTCCCGCCCCCGCGTATTCATCAAACATGGGAATTAGAGAAGTCAGGTGTGTAAATTATCTGCCGAATATCTTACCCCTTATTGACTGATCCAACCTAACATAAAAACTTTTCTATCCAGCGCTGGATGCAAGTGGGCTGTCTAGGGTGGAGTTAATGGTTGAGGGTGCAGCCACACCCCCTCCCCCGAAGTAAGTTTTAACTTAATATCGGACATCAAGAAACATTGATTTAAACATCAAAAGAAGTCGACCTAATATATTTTAATTTACAGGGAAAATCAGTTGGTTTTTACCCCATCCACGGGGGTTATTTCTTTGGATGAAGGCCAGGAGGTGGACGGGAACCTCATTGTGAAGGCCAACATAGATTTAATTGGGTTTTCGCCAAGCACATCCGGGCCATCGACGTCGTCCACAAGACCAGGTATTTTTTTATGATTAGTTCTTGTTTGTGATGATAATCTGATTGCATCATAGACTAGGGGGTTCAAAGCAGCTGATAGTTAAATATAGGCACATAATTTGGTTTTAGATCCCTCGATTTACGAAGATGACCTAGAGGAAGAAATTCGACAGTGGGAAAGCGTTGCGGGACTTAATCCTGGCAGCGATGTTGAAGATGATGGCTTGGACGACGTACGGCCTCGCAGGAGGCACGTTGGGGAATTCGTTGAAGAAGAATTGTCCAGCGAACTCCGCGAGGTCTTAGGGTCTATACAGGCAGGATGACCATGCTCTGCGTGAGACAAGTCAGGAGGATTTGCTGACATTTGATTGGTCTCACGAAGTCACGACCCCCAAGTGTTTACTGGGGTGCGTGAAACTTTTAGCAGACCAGCGGGGCCAATTTTCTCTATTGAGGGTATTTCTCCGTTCCAAATGTTTGCTAAAATTTGGGACGAAGACATAATCAACCTCATTGTGCAGGAGACCAACAAATATGCAGCAAATCTCCTGGCTTCGTCGCTACCAGAATAAAAACATGGACTCCCATAACGCCAGAGGAGTTGTGGACGTTTTTTAGCATAATTATGCTGCAGAGTCTCGTCCCAATCCCTGTAGAAAAGGAATACTGGGTCCCTTGCTTGCCTTATTTAAAGGTGGGCAAATTCACCGACATTATGCCATACTATCGGTTTACGCTCATAAAGCGCTGTCTCCATTTTGTGGACAATATCTTGTGTGGCAGAGGTATCCCGACTAGCATGGCCGCGGCGGCCTGGCCGCGTCTATGGTCGCCAGTGCGTAGGCAGCCTAAGACCAGGGACTTCAGGTTTCAACAAAAAGCCATGCTTACAAAACGACCTGGCTATGATGTTAGATTCGTCGAGTGAAGACGAGAGTCAAGATGAGCCAGAAAATTGTTGCATTGAAGCTGTATTCAAAAAAGGATTACTTGCCTACCGTACTAAAAAAGAATAAATGTGAATGAAAATCCTTTAAACTGGTGGAGTGTACATCGAGGGGAATTTAAGGTATTATCGCCGATAGTACGAAGATTTTTATCTGCTCCACCGGGCAGTGTTCCTAGCGAACAACTATTTAGTAGAGCGCGGGATTAATTTACGAACCTCTGCGTAACAGACTTGAAGCAGAAAAGGCGGCAATGCTACTCATCATCAAGTATAATGCTCCTATTGTTAAATTCAATTACTGATATAAAAAACAGTAGGTGAAGTTTAAAAAATTTGTTACATTATACATTACTAATATTTAACATAAAAATAAGTACTTAATTATGTTTGATTACAATAAAAATGTTAATAATTACGTTGTCATTGTTTTAATTCTTCATTAATAGACTTTATTTACATAATATGTTATACACCCGCATCCGCATCCGCGGATGAGCCTGCTAAACTCCGCATCCGCATCCGCGGATGTGAAAATATCGGCATCTGCAACATCCCTGATCAATATCACAGACGCAAAAAAGAAGGAATACCTTTGAAATTAAAGAAGTGAAAACCCAAATGGATGAAGCCTTTAAAGCAATAACTGTCGCGTCAAAGCGTCAGCAAGATTATGACGACACCGATTTTTTTTGTCAGATGACGGCGAAAAAAATGAAAAAAAATGGATGAATAGAAACGTGATAAATTAATGTACGATATTCATGCTCTTGTTTATAATTCGAACTATAACGAGTTTCAATCATCGTCTAATTCCACGCCTGTATACAGTAGTTCCAGTGCTGAGTACTACGCACCCGCGCCCCTTAATACAGATGTAGACTATTCATATAATGACCTTCCTACATTCACGAACCAAACGGCGGCGCCACGTATACTTCTCAGACCACCGCCCCAAAAAAGGAAATTAATATAATAAGTTCTCAAATAATAAAAAAAGCGTTTGAAATGAGCCATGAAACTGAAAAAATTTAAGTTTATGTAAAGACGATACAAATATTATAAACCACCCATAGTATTAAGTGATATGATAAATAAATAATTAAAAAGTGAGAAACAATACAAAGTGATAAATAATTATAATTACTGATTAAAGTTTTAAATATAATACTTAAATAAATGTTTTTTTTTATTTCCTTACCTTGACTTCATCTTGGAGAACAATAATAATCGCTTTACAAACTTCTGGCACGATTTTTGATATTATTTGGCTGGATATTTTAAAAAGAAAATGAAGTGATTTATATGTATCTCCTGTAGCAAGAAATCTTAAAGTTACAGCCAACCGGACTTTAGGTGGAATGGCTTTTCTCCAATATGTATCTTTCTTTGCTATGATTGGGCTAATTTTTTCTAGTAAATATTCAAAATCAGATGATGACATTCTGCAGAAATTTTCAAATTGTCCTGATGGTTCATGAAGCAGCTCCGCCAAAAACTCACTTCCGTATCTATAAAAACACAGATGCATAGTTAGCAAAATACATAAAGGTACTTGTATAAATATATTGCGACTGAAAATATTTTATTTCTGTAGTAATAAATATAATGTAACTTACGTTAATCCTGAAGTGTGCATTTTTATCACTCACCATCGCCTTTTCTTTCGTTGATTACTTGTCTGATGCAAGTAATAAGCATATGTACCTAGTCCGTACGCGTAAGCCGATAGTGCAATTAAATTATCGTCCATCGTCTTCGCTTCTCTGCTACCACAGTTGGAACTGGCCCAATGAGCTAGCTAGTCTGTTTCCATTGATTGTTTACAAAGTTGACATTGAAGCCAATGTATAGTGCAGTAGTTTGATCATTTCAAATTATAGCCAATATTGGACGCAAAGTTGAATCCAATGTGAGGCCGCGGCTTAAAGCTTATTTCTAGTATCGAAAGTTTAATGACGGCTCCACACGCTTGCCAAACCTCGACAAATCATCACAAATTCAAACGTGTGGATAGAGAGTCTGCCTTGGCTCTTTTAGACCAGGGATGTTGCGAACATTCGCATCTGCATCCGCAAATGCGGAACATCCGCATTGATTTGGACATCTGCATCTGCTTCCGCATCCGCATTAATCAATGCGAATGTTCATGCGGATGCGAATATTATACAAGTAGCGACATGAAAGAAATTGGGCGGGGCCGGCGATTGACGCGTGCCGGTCGCACGTGACAATAACCAATGGGAGCGAAGAAATTGGTGACAAGATTCGACACGTTTGTTTGTTCTAGCTAGTGCATCATTTGTTTCTTGCAAGTGAATAAATATTACGTGTTTGTTTGCGCTGTGAAGTGAAAGTGAACTACTTATCGTATCATAAAGATAGATAGGTATTTTTAATGTTGTTGTAATACAGTGTGTAAATAAGAAGAGTTTACAGTACAGGAAAACTTTATATTATTTAAGACTAATATCCATAAGATCACAAGGTAAATTCTATTATAATACGTTTTATTGTAGGAAAAATTATCGTTTTATGACGAAATTCGTTATTTTTCCAGTGTGATTCCCGTTATTGATAGTTTATCTAACTAATTTAGTCAACAATGTCACCACCGACCAAAAGTAATGTATGGGATTATTTTGAACCAAATAAAGAAGACCAGGATAAAGCTGATTGTAAAATATGCAAAAAAAGCTACTCTCGCAAGGGCAGCACCACATCGTCTTTGAAAAACCATCTTAAGTCGATGCACTCAGAAGAATTTTCTACATTTGAGAACATTAGTAAAGAAAAAAATTACAACAGATGAAATCTGACGCAAGTAAATTTCATCATTTATAGTTTTAATTCATTAATATTTACTTGAGGCATTGTTTGGTTAGTATAATAAAAGCATAGTTTTAGTTGTGGTTTATTGGCTAAGTTTCCACTCAATATTATAGTTATTTGCTGTCATATAAAACGTCAGTTGTAAAAAGACTGATATATGTAATTCATTTATCTGTTTAAAATACTTTTTTTATTGAAATCGTTTCAATATAAAATAACCTGTACATAAATATATATTTTTTAATTTGATATTAAAATATGAATAGTCAATTACTCAACTCAAAAACTACTTGGCCGATTGCAAAAATTCTATCAACATTGAAAAGTGTAGCTTTTCTTCTTAGTGTAGTTTAGCTTCACGCTATATTTAATTTTAATGCCAGAAAACATTAGGAATCCTTCCTTATTATAAATATTTATAAGGAATAAACTCCTTTTATTTTTATTTTTTGCAATATAAGTTGGATATTTGATTTTGAAAAATATTTACAAAAATATATAGAAAGGTTTTCTGGTGTTTTAAAATGTCCTCACTTGTTAATTACTTTTAAGTAAATAGTTTTTTATAACGAAAATTTTTATTCGTTCGTGTATTTTTCAGATAAAGTTACCACTCCTCTGCAAGAAGCAAAGAAACAACTTTCATTAGAGGAAGTGGTTCTAAAAGAAAACAAGTGGGACGTCAATAATTTAAATTCTAAAAAAATTGATCAACTCATGATAACATGTCGTTTACGTCTGACATTTGGTCGGATCCTAGCTCAAACGCTTCTTTGCTTAGCCTGACTTGCCATGGAATTGCAGAAAACTTTGATAGATCATCGATAATATTGAAATGTGAGAGATTTGACGGCCGTCACACTGGTGACATAATTGCTGAAAAATTCAGTAACATGCTTTCTAAATGGAATATTAAAAAAGAACAACTGCATTGCCTAATCAGAGATGAAGGGTCTAATATGAAACGAGCCGGGCGATTAGCAGCATTAAATTATATAGACTGTACTGTTCACAAGATACAACTAGCTATCCGTAGTTGTTTAGGTTCTCAAGAAAACATAAAAATACTAAAACAAAAATGTAAGAGAATTTCGACCCATTTCAATCACTCTACCATTGCCCAGAAACAACTGCAATCAATTCAGGACAGACTGAATCAACCGCACCTGAAAGTGTTTCAAGATTGTGTAACGCGATGGAACAGTACATTCTACATGTTCGAGCGTTTTTCAAAGGTAAAGGATGCTCTGAGTCTACTCAATACTACTCTTCATCAAGTATAATGCTCCTATTTTTAAATTCAATTACTGATATAAAAAACAGTAGGTGAAGTTTAAAAAATTTGTTACATTATACATTACTTATATTTAACATAAAAATAAGTACTTAATTATGTTTGATTACAATAAAAATGTTAATAATTACGTTGTCATTGTTTTAATTCTTCATTAATAGACTTTATTTACATGATATCTTATACATCCGCATCCGCGGATGTGAGCCTGCTAAACTCCGCATCCGCATCCGCGGTATAGACTTGCAAGCGTTTGCGACCGATCCGATCGAGTGTCGGTTTTTGACGCACATATCAAAGAAGTTTGCGGCAAGCGCTTGGGATCCATCCACACGTTTGTGCGTTATTAGTATCGCTTGCGCACTGGTGGCGAATAGACGTGCGCGCGTACCGTTCTGTATTGCATTGTGCCTATCGAAATATTATTGTTAACTGAGTTGCGCGTAGTTTCTAAAATGAGTAACTGGTCTATCGACGAAACTTTACGCTTCCTCGAATGCTACCAAGCGGAACCCTGTATTTGGAATCCAAAGGATAAAGATCACGTAGATAACAAAAAGTAGCCGATGCATGGAATCGTCTAAGTGAAATTGTAAAGAAGCCAGTTAAGGAAATCAAAAACAAGAGAGAAATAGTTATGGCCACATTCCGTAAACATTTGGCTCAGGTACGTATTTTTAAATACCTACATTTTCTTTACCTGTCTGTCACTGTCGCATTTCCTTTAATTTTGAATATTTGGGTATGTTTACGATTCTTATCTTATACAGTTCTCTAAGTTTCTTTTTGCCCTCAGGTGCCGGTGACATTTACGAACCTACGTGGTTCGCGTATCCATTAATGGAATCTTTTCTACTGCCAGTGTATACCAGGAAGAAGGGTGTTAATTCGGAAACAGTAAGTAAAAAAAAACTTCATATTAATAGGTCAATATTAATTGTACTATAGTTTATTCATTGTTAAATAAATTTGTGACAGGAATGTGCTTAAAAATAATATTATTTTATTAAGAGACTATTATAAGTGGTCTTTAAGGTTAGAATATCTACCCACTGTATGTATGTCTATACTACACATGATCTAAAATAAAGTAGATTCTCGCATAATTATAATACAAAGATAGCATTAATTTATAATAACAATTAATTGGAACTCAAGTACTTCTGCAAAAATATGAAGTAAATTCTTCTCTTATGTTAATGGCATTTAACGGTATCTGTGGTAAATTTTGTATAGCATTATAGTCGTTTATGTTATTCCGCCATGTACCAGTGTTATCAGGTTCCCATTATCGTCATATATATCAAACATTCCGGGTGGTGTGTATCTATTGGAAGAACTTGCTTTTTCTAAGAAAATTATGGAGTAGTACACAAGTCATCGTAATTTCTGTTACAACATCTGGATCTAAATTAATAGGTCTTCGAAAGATTCTAAACACAAGTTAAAAGTTTACCTACAGAAAATAATTTGTAAAAAATAGAAGAAAACATTTGTGTAAAACCCTTTATTTAGAAAAACCAGATTACGTTTATTATGGAAATTCCACTTACAGATAATATTACTTATAACTATTATAAGGTATATTCCTTTTAATTTTCCACCAATCCGAAAATAAGACCACAACCATTTTCCCCAAATATCCTTACCTATTGGCGAAGGGAATGAAATACTTACCGATTGTTAGAGCCTGCCGCCCATTTGCTGCCGGAGACCATTTCCTATGCACGGATGATAACCGAGGCTTATACTATGAGACCACGTGTATTGAACAGCTCATGAACTTTGACGACAATCTTACGTACTGTACACAACATCAGGTCAGCATTGAAAAGGTCAAGGTCCAACGAGTAAACGAGAATAGTTGGATTATCTACAGCGAATTAAGAAATATACTGACTAAAGATTGTGACAACGAGGTGAGTAAACAATTGATTTTTGGGACCTACCTGGCTACTATTGATGAACCCTGCGACCTGGAAATTAATGGAATTCGGATTCACCATCGTATTACCACTGAATCGGGTAATATACAAAAGACTCCGGTAATCACTTTGCCGCAGTTACGAACTGGTGCAAATATATCCAGTGCACGTGCACTTAACATGAAAGAAATCGGCTTGGATGAAATAAAATATATGGCGTACTCTTTAAAACATAGTGCAGTGATCGAAAGTGTTTTAAGTGAAATTAAAAAAAAATATAGCTTCAGTGCTAGTTTAGTATATGTACCTTTAGGTTTAATTATTTTAAGCTTTCTTATGTTTTCTTCTCTATTTATTCAGGTTAAAAATACTGAAATCGTTGTAGAACATTAGACTTTTTAAAACCCTCGATGTTTTCGTTCATTTGGCGGATATCTTCCCTAACTGCGTATTGTATCTCCTGCCTTATAATTCCCCTCAAGGTTTCTACTGAGATCTCCGTTAAGTTGTCTTTGGATGATGCCGATTATTCGGGGAATCCTCGACGCGTTGCCGTTTACTTCGCATCGTAATATTGCCTTCCGCCGTGCTTACACTGCTGCCAGGTACCGAGTCTGATTCTGAATGCGGAAGCGAAGCGGTGGACTTGAGCATCACACTTGATGTTGGTGGCGGGGTTCTTTGCGAACTCATCATATGTAATTTCAAGCAAATTAGTATCGGAGCAATATAAAAATTTGGAATTATTTTGAACTTGATAATTTGAATCCTTTATTCTACTGAGAGCGTAAGCTAAGTCTGCTATAGCACGTAACACGTAACGTAAGCTCAAGATGTTATTGCGCCCGCGCCGATGTTAGTTTACGCATGTAATCATTGAGCGTGTGTGAGTAGAAGCGAGCGATCTGCGAGTTGCCCTAGGTCAGGGATGGCGGTGATGCAAAAAAATGTTATTGAATATTATTGCTTAGTACTCACAGCATTGATTGAATTCTGATGAATTATTTATGTCACTTTGTAGGGCTTCTCAACAGCTTCACTTTGATATATAACAATAAGTGAATAGATAATTTTTAACCACTTTTATCGCGAATTTTAACGGAGAGAAGTAGTAATGATGTAGTATGATTGCGTTCTCGGACGGTAGATAACAACTTCAATCCAAAAAGAAATCCAAGGGAAGGCGGTTTTCAATTGAGGAAAAAGTGATGTCCTTGTCTCTGTTTAAAAAGAGTCCGAAGTGCTACAGACTATTATGCAATTATTTTGCATTGCCATCAGCAAAAGCAATGAAGAGATTGCTGAGCCAAATTAAATTAGTACCAGGTATAAATCCCATCATCTTTGAAAAGATAAAAAAGTGGTTGCTGAAATGGATGTGCCAGATCGACTCTGCAGTCTCATGTTCGACGAAATGTCTATTACGCCACAAATTCTATTTAATTCCCATAAGGATGAACTGGAAGGGTTTACAACAAATCGACAATACTCATTTGCTGACCATGCCCTTGTTTTCATTTTGAAGGGTGTGAAAAATAATTTCAAGCAACCATATTACTTCACAACAGGCTTAAAAAAAATTTAACTGGAAGTTTTAATAAAATCTGTAGTCCCGCACGCACTGGAAAATAGCCTCATCGTGGTTAACACGGTATGTGATCAAAGTTCTGTTAATATTGGCGCTATAACCGAATTGGTGAATAAAACTAAAGCCGCCGATCTTCGACGCGGCAAAGAATGGCGTTATGAAATGTTCCGCGTTAGTGTTCGCAGCATAATCCCTCTATATGACACTCCTCATTTAATAAAAGGTCTTAGAAATAATTTGCTGACCAAAGACATGACATATGTCTCAGCTAATGAGAAAAAAACCATGAAATGGGAATATTTTCAAATGGTTTATACAGCTGGAGTATGGAGAGTTACGTCTGCTTGATAAAATTACAGAAGAACACATCAATCCTGAAAAGATAAATAAAATGAAATCGGCGTGTGAAATCGGCGACACAAATATTTAGCCATAGTGTTGCAGTTGTGACAGAACACTTGACTGCAAGAAAAGATCTTCCCGAAGAATGTCGTCAATTAGTAGAAATGACGTTGTTGTAGTCCTAAGGCACCCCGCTGGTGCAGAGGGCCCCAACAAGTTTTCTCCAAGCCGGCCGGTCCCGCGCGATTCTTCGAGCGTCTTCCCATTTGACTTCTTCCATCCTGAGCTCCTTGTCCACCGATCTCCTCCATGTGTGTACTGGCCGTCCGCGTCTACGCCTACCCTTCGGTTGCCACTCAAAGGCGATTTCAGCAGCATTACCATCTTCCCTACGGAGAGTGTGGCCAATCCACTTCCATTTCCGCTGAGCAATTTCTTGCAGAATTGGAGTTTGATGGCATATAGACCACAACTCTTTATTCGAGATAGTTTTAGGCCAGAAGATACGAAGGATGGCTCGAAGTGACTTATTCACGAAGACCTGTAGTTTACTCGTTAGGCCTTTCGTTACTCTCCAGGTTTCACAGCCATAGAGAAGCACCGACTTTACGATGGACTCGAAAAGGGAGAGTTTGATGCGCCTGGTGAGAACATTGGATTGCCACACTGGTCTAAGTTGGGCATATGCTGCTTTGGCTTTTTTAATACGAGCTTCAATGTCCTCATCTGAGCCTCCTGTGCGTGTCATGATGCTTCCGAGGTAAGTGAAATTGGTGACATTGGTCAAAGGCTGGTCGTCCAACTTCAATGGGGTCGTGTTGTCACTAGGAAGTATCCGCATATCAACCGTTTTACGAGTGTTGACTCGAAGCCCACGCTTTAAAGCAGCCTTCTTCAGTACTTCAAGCTTGCTTTGGAGTTGAGGTAGCGACGGCGAGATCAACACTATGTCGTCAGCATAATCCAAGTCCTCAAGTGTACCATTTCCCCACTGAAGGCCGTTTGGTGTCTGTGTGACTTCCCTCATTATATCGTCGATCAAGATGACAAACAGAAGTGGTGACAGGAGACAGCCTTGTTTCACACCGGCTGAGATTTTTATTGGGTCACTTAGCGCTTGTTCGTGAACCACTCTACAGGTACTCTGCTGATATAAAGATCTAATTATATTAACCACCCTGGAAGGAACGCCCCTGTTTAACAGACACTTCCACAGTGCGCCCCAGTTCACGGTGTCGAAGGCCTTCTCAAAGTCTACGAAGCCCAAATACACTTCGGATTGCCATTCAACACACTGTTCTATAAGGATGCGCAAAGTATTGATATGGTCGGTACAAGAGCGCCCTGGTCGAAAACCTGCCTGTTCTTCGCGCAGTGTTTTTTCTATTTCAGGCGACATGCGGTTAAGCAGGATCTTAGCTAAGACTTTAGCAGCAGAAGGCAGGAGAGTAATGCCGCGCCAGTTGTCGCAAGAAGATAGATTGCCTTTCTTCGGTACTTTAATTAACAATCCTTCTTTCCATTCCTGGGGGACCGATTCCGTTTCCCAAATTCGCACAAGAAGGGGCTGCAACAGCTCTGCTGTTACCACCGCATCGGCTTTCAGCAACTCCACGCTAACACTGTCTATACCTGGCGCTTTCCCGGACTTCAGTTGCTTAATTGCTTTAACAACTTCGTGTATTGTAGGTGGTGTTGTAGCTATTTCAAGGGTATTGGCAGGTGGATTCGCATTGACGTTGTCGACAGTGGTGCTGTGCGCGCTTTGGCATCTTGTCAACAGCTCGTTGAAGTGTTCATGCCATCTGTGGAGTTGTTCGTCCGAAGTGCACAAGAGCTGCCCATCTTTGCTATGTAGTGGCTTTCTGATGTTCTTGCCACGCTTCCCACTAAGAGATTTAGTAGCATCGTAGATTCCCCGCATGTCCTTACGACGGGCAGCTACGTTCGCTTGTTCTGCTACTTCATCTGCGGCGCGGCGGAGGTCACGTCTGGATAGACTTTTTATTTGTGCTCTGAGATCAGCGTATTGTGCGTTCAAGGTAACAGTAACAGGATCGTTACTGGCCACAGAAGCCATTTGAATCTTAAGCTGCTGTCTTTTTTCAATTGTGGCCCAGAGTTCGGACGACATCCAAGCCTTTCTTGGAGTTGCTACAGTAACCCAGGGTTGTTTCTCCTGCCTTTACAAACGCTGTGCGTATACGCGTCCAGTGCTCATCCATTTGTCCATCTTCCGATTCTTTAAGCAACTCAAACTGGTTTTTCAAGTTAACAACGAACTCCTCACGAATATCTGAGTCTTTCAGCTTAGCTACATTGAGTTTCTTGGAAACTTTACTTGACTTTTTATGAATGGCAGCCATTTTAAGACGCATTTCTGCCACAACTAAATAGTGGTCCGAATCAACGTCAGCGCCGCGTTTGTTACGCACGTCTAGTAGGGATGACCTCCATGTCTTGCTAATAGCGACGTGGTCAATTTGGTTGAGAGTAACACGATCTGGAGATTTCCACGTCACCTTGTGGCATTCCTTGTGACTGAAGAGAGTTCCTCCTATTACAAGATCGTTTGTGGAGCAGAAGTCACCGAAGAGTTCTCCGTTCTCGTTTGCTTCTCCGATGGCTCCATGTTTGCCCATATAATGCTCTCGATCAGAGTTATTATTGCCCATCTTTGCGTTTAGGTCACCCATTAACACAACAATGTCCTGTCTCTTAATTGTGTTGAAGGTGGCTTGTAACTGCTCGTAGAATTCATCTTTAGCCTCCGGTGACGCTAGGTTAGTCGGAGCGTAGCACTGTACAATGGTGATCTTTCTAACACGGGAGTTAAAACGCGCAGTAATTATGCGTTCAGATACGGGTTTCCAGTGGAGCAGGCTATTTCTAGCATTGCGGCTGAGCAGCAGTCCCACTCCGAATTCATGAGACGCATTTTCGTTTTCCTTGCCACTGTACAGTAGGGTCGTATTATGGTCAGCAGGAATTTCACCGAAGCCGTTCCATCTCACTTCACTTAATCCAAGGATTTGGATACCGTAGTCTGTCATGACCTTAGCTACTTGCGGCAGCCTTTCAGGTCGGGTCATGGTTCTTACATTCCAGCATCCAAATCGTGTCCGTTTTTTCGCGCCAAAAGTCGTCGTTAGTCGGGTCGGATCATTTTTACTTTGTTGAGGTTTCATAATCATTTATATATTTAAGGATTTGCAAGTGATTAGCCTACAGTACCCCGAGCATGGTGATAGGGCTGCCATCTTTGCGTCCATGCCCACAGAGCCAGATTTTAAGAGTAGGGTTTCTCCGGGCCTCTGGTGGCCTCTACTGCATGCCTATCTTGGCATGAGGGTTTTATGGTCATTCTCACTTAGGACCAACCCTCCTCCTTTCACATCCGGGCTTGGGACCGGCAACGGCGGAGTTTAAAGAAATGACGTTATTAATTGATAATTTATTTGATTCATTGAATGTAAGCAGTATGTTCATACCAAATGGTAAAATTTATAAAGGGCCTGTCAAAAACAATTCGCCTCATCATCAACTGTGGCAAAAAGCTAAAAAAATGTTGAGTACTGTCAAATATATAAAAAAAAATTAAAACTGGGAACAAAATCCGCCTAATTGAAACGACTATACCATCTGTTACCAATCTAATAAAAACTATAGAGGGCATGGAATGTCTTTGGAAAGTGTTATCTAGTAAATATGGTTGAGATGCAATGTTTACAAGGAATTTCAACCAAGACCCTATAGAAAATTTTTTCGGGAACATCAGGAGTTACGGAGCTCGAAATAATGCACCTAATACAGTGGCTTTTGAAGGAGCTTTTAAGGCCCTTTTATTAAATAATTTTAATTTTCCTCATTCAAGGAGGGCACTAGATTTTTTTTTAAGAGAGAAGGTCGTAACTCTTGACATCCCTGAAGAAAGTAATATAATACATTTTAATAGTGAAATTTGCTTTGACCAGTCAAATGTAATTGATGCTGGTCAAAGCAACTATGTTTGTGGTTATGTTTTAAAAACATCTTTAACTAATGTTGTTAAAAGCTGAAACATCTTTAACTAATGTTGTTAAAAGCTGTCAAACTTGTAAAAAAACTATAATAGATAACACAGTATCTAATAAAAATAACTCGTATATAAAAATAAAGGAATATGAAAACAAAAAATGGCTTTGTTATCCTAGCAAAGACATTGAAAATTATTTTAACGAAATAAAAAAAATTGCAACATTATGTTTACGAAAAAATGTACCCAAAAAACATGTTAAACATACCATGATTTGTCTAGCCGATACCTTAATAGATTGGCCAATTACATGTCCAGCCCATAAACATTCATTTAAAAAATACTTTTTAAATTTGTCCTTAATTTACAGTTGGTGTCGATCAATAAAAAGAATTTTGGCGGGCAAATTAACTTATAACGAAAAGTGATGATGAGACTAAAATTGCAGCCCAACATTATTTTAACAAACACAAAAATTATAAAAATAGTAAATAAAACCAGTTTGTGTTTTGTAATGAAATTGTAAAAAAGATAATAAAATATAAAATTATATTTCTGTTTAATTTCATAAAGTACGCTATTTTTATTTAGTAATGATTGTAATTTGTAACAATTATGTTTATTTTTAATATAGTTTTCTGAACAACTCTTTTCTGAGAAGTAAAGGTAGCTAATGTTTCTCAGTTTTTTATTTTTATTGTTGCCTATTACAATAACTTGCTAGAACAAAATATTTCCCGCGAAACTGCCAATAGTACACAAAAGATATTGAAATTGTCTGTGTGGTTTATTATCTTGGTGTTTTTCTTTGTAAATAGCAGCTGTGCTTATGTCGTATCTTGATAAAAATGCGATTTGAAAAATGCGAACTTGCCAGAGGCTCCTGCTGAAAATCCAGTCCATATTGCACTGACGATAGGCCTTAAGTTAGGGGTCCAGATTGATGAGCGGGATATTGTCAGTGCGGCGCGAGTCGGTGGGCGTCACATCAACGCGACCAGTCCTGGGGGAGCCGAAGAATCCCGGCCGCGTGCTATCGTTGTGCGCCTGGCGCGGCGGGACCTACGTGACGAGTTGCTGAAGAGCGCCCGAGTGCGGCGCGGAGTTACTACAGCTGACCTCGACATGTCTGGCCCGCCAAAGCGGTTTTTCATTAACGAGCGGTTGACCAAAATAAATAGACTTTTGTTTCGGAAAACCCGCGACGCCGCCAGCCAGTCAGGGTGGAAGTTTGTCTGGACAAAGCGAGGACGTATTTTGGCCCGCAACAAGTCCGGGGACCCCACGCGTAGAATCCGATCTGAAACAGATATACTGGATATTTTCGGACCTCTTAATCAAGATAAATAAGCTTCTGGTTTTATTTTTTATTTTATTATTAGTGTTTGTGTTTAGTATGTATTGGTTTATGTTTATGACATGGGAGATAGTGTGTCTCATCCGTCGAAGCGGAGGTAACAAAGAAAGTATGTTTGAGATGGTTTTTGGAAAGATTTTCGGATATTTTTACACATATTCTATATATTATTTTTTGATAGTACCATATATACAGGGTGTCCAAGAACCTGGCGTCCAACTGGATTCCCACGATGCCCCAAGTTCTAACAGTACTCAGAAAAATATTTAAAAAAATCCACCCCATGTACTTACAGAATTATACTGATTTAAAAAAAAAAGGGGGAAATGAGCACCCTGTGACATACTTTTGAATGCTGTGACTGCTAATGCTGATAATTTCGATATTTCTTGGAGGTTTTGTAATCTAGGGTATTGCTGTGTCTAAATAGAATGTAAAAATAAAGTACTTATTGTACCATTTTAAAATAAAATATTATTTTAACTAAAGGTGATATGGAAAACTATTGAATTTCGCAACTTTGACCGACTGTAGTGTAAAAAAAATGTACCAAAATAGTATGGCAAGTGACGTCAAATTTTGACGCGTTTATTCCTCTTTTTAAAAAGGTATAATACTTACACATTAATTTGAAAAAAAAAATTTTGATAATATTTTTACTCAACAACCCAATTTTTACGAT
Source organism: Plusia festucae (assembly GCA_950381575.1). Taxonomy (NCBI): domain Eukaryota; kingdom Metazoa; phylum Arthropoda; class Insecta; order Lepidoptera; family Noctuidae; genus Plusia; species Plusia festucae. Next base: position 5,256,273 of record OX494457.1, read on the forward strand.
GTCTTACAGAATTCTTAGAAAGAAAAATTTACGACGAATTGAATCTAACCTCTAAAGAATTACTATTGTATGCTCATAAAAATAACAACAGGCCTCTCAAAAAACAGGTTAGACCGTAAGGGACGGTATGTGCATGCATCTCACCATAGTGATTCGTTATTACAACAGGAGGGAGCAAGACAGAAACTATCTTTGCGATTTGCTGGTTCTTCTTTATGGTACCCCATTATTCAGGTAAGAGTGAGGGAGAAAAAGGTTAGAGGTGCGAGTGGGATAGATAGTGACGCTATCTGGGATCGTGCTATTTAGGATAACAGTACGGTCAGTACGCGTCACTGCCTCCTGCCGTTACTACGCACCTCTCTCTTATTGTTACCATTGATCACGTACTACGATTTAAAGCTTTGTTTATTGGACTCGATTACTCTTTGTGCTCTGGACTTTGAAACGAACTCTTTACGACGACCTTTGCCTGTGTTTGGACAGTTTGTGTTTTGTGTGTGCTACCATGGCGACCTACACTCCGCAAGAATACGCAAATATGCACTACATTTATGGAGAATGTAGAGGTAATGGACGAGCTGCAGCGAGACTTTACAGAGAAAGGTATCCGAGGGCTACGCGATATCCCGACCATCGAGTTTTCATTAATGTGCACAGATCACTATGTGACGGGCGGTTCCCCAATCAAGTAGCTGGTGAAGGACGACCCGTAAATGACTTCATACGCGATGAAGTTTTAGAGGCGGTGTCGGCAAATCCAAGCATCTCTGTGCGAGGAATAGAAGCTGATACGGGGATACCGAAGAGCACAGCACACAGTATTCTCCAAAAAGAAGAATATCATCCGTACCACGTACAGCGAGTGCAAAGTCTTTTACCTCGAGACTATCCGAGCCGAGTCGCGTTTTGTGAAACAATCCTGCAAAAACATCGAGAAGACGAAAACTTTATCGACAAAATTTTGTGGTCAGATGAATCAACATTTAAGAAGGATGGCTACATGAACCTACACAACTTGCACGAGTGGCATGTGGAAAATCCGCACTTGATGCGAGAAGATAGATCCCAGTACCGGTTCAAAGTGAACATGTGGACCGGTATTCTCTGTGGAAATATTATTGGTCCATTTGAGATGCCCGAGAATTTGACTGGCGAATCATATTTAAATTTTCTTCAAAATGATTTGCCAAACTTACTAGAAGAGACCCCACCAGATATGTGGTTCCAACACGACGGCTGTCCAGCACATTTTCGCGTATCCGTTAGAGAGTTTTTGGACGAGCAATACCCGAACAGGTGGATTGGGCGATCAGGAACAATCCCGTGGCCAGCCCGCTCACCTGACTTAAATCCGCTGGATTTTTTTTTCTGGGGAACTATGAAGGAGCTCGTTTATGCGAAGCCCATTAATGACATCGCTGACCTTCGTGAGAAGATAACACAAGCAGTGCAGGTGATACGTCAAAAAAGTTACTCGCGAAACATAAAGCGGTCTTTTTTAAGGAGAGTGAGAGCTTGTATTGCCGCGGGTGGTCAACATTTTGAACATTTATTGTAATAAAATATCTTTAAACTAACATTCTTTGCTTTTATTCTACTGGGAACCCATCTACCTGTGTGTATTTCCTTCTTGCTCACTCTTGGAACCGAAGTAAATAATAGTAGTAACATAACAGTTTCTAAGATAAGAAAGGGTCCGACAGTTACCGTTAGTAGGTAGGCACTTCGTAAAAATTGGGTTGTTGAGTAAAAATATTATCAAAATTTTTTTTTTCAAATTAATGTGTAAGTATTATACCTTTTTAAAAAGAGGAATAAACGCGTCAAAATTTGACGTCACTTGCCATACTATTTTGGTACATTTTTTTTACACTACAGTCGGTCAAAGTTGCGAAATTCAATAGTTTTCCATATCACCTTTAGTTAAAATAATATTTTATTTTAAAATGGTACAATAAGTACTTTATTTTTACATTCTATTTAGACACAGCAATACCCTAGATTACAAAACCTCCAAGAAATATCGAAATTATCAGCATTAGCAGTCACAGCATTCAAAAGTATGTCACAGGGTGCTCATTTCCCCCTTTTTTTTTGAAATCAGTATAATTCTGTAAGTACATGGGGTGGATTTTTTAAAATATTTTTCTGAGTACTGTTAGAACTTGGGGCATCGTGGGAATCCAGTTGGACGCCAGGTTCTTGGACACCCTGTATATACAATACCTTTTTTTGCTTACAATAATAGTTCTAATAGCAACATCAATAAATTTAATAATTTCAAAGCCATTTTCATAGACGACATATTTATTTACATAACTTATAATATTTACTTCTACTATATACAATCTTATTCTATTTATACAAACAATATCGTTAAAATGGATCTGATTTATCTTATTATGCCTTATATATTGCTTATTTGCATAAATGATTCAAAGTAAACGTCTGAAGTTTGGTTTGTTCAATGCTGGGTCGCTGGCGACAAACCACGATGAATTTCGGGTGGCTATGGACCGCCATAAAGTCGATATCATGGCCATTAATGAAACATGGTTACGGCCGGGGGAAGAGGGTAGAGCGCCTAGTCTGCCGGGCTATAAGTTTAGGCATATCCCACGACCAGCGTCAATACGCGGAGGACGCGGGGGAGGAGTAGCCTTTTACATTAAAACAGGTGTAAATGTGCGAGTGAGATCACACCCTGAACAGCCAGATATTGAGCAGCTTTGGTTGAGTCTTAGTCTGAGTGGGAAGAAGTGGCTTATCGGTACGGCTTACCGTCCACCATGGTTTGACCTTACAAAGTTTCTCGAAGGGTTGACTGATAGTGTAAGTGCTTTGTCCCCTTATGATAATATAGTATTGATGGGTGACTTTAATGTAAACATGTTGGACATATCTAGCTCTAAAACGAAACAACTAACGGACTTTCTTAACTACATTAATCTGAACCAGGTAGTTCCTACAGCAACTCACTTTGTTGGGGACAGCAGCACACTCTTAGATGTCATCTGTACTGATACTAAAGTCCGTGTCGTTGTGGTTGACCACATAAGTGAGCTCGGTCACCATTCATTCATCACCTGTGACACAGTAGTTAAAAAAGAAAAAGTTCAACCTAGGTTTGTCATATATCGCCCATTTAAGGATATACTGGAGGATCACTTTAATTATGATTTGAATCAAATTCCTTGGATAACAATAGGTGATTTGAACGACGTTAACATTATGGCTCAAACCCTCAGCTCGTATCTCATATTCCTATTCGACCTGCACGCTCCCATTAAAAAGAATAAATTTAATACTCGACCTACTCCATGGATTACAGACAATATTCGTTTGATGTTCAAATTACGAGATGAGGCCAGAGACAGATTTCGTAAATCCAAAGAAGAAAATAAAAAGAAATATTACCTAGACCTTAAACGTCAAGCTGCCACTGCACTGATAACTGAGAAGAGAGTGTATTTCAGCAAATTTATTAACAATAATATTAAGGACCCAAAGTTGTTATGGAAAAACCTAAAATCTGATGTACTCCCAGGCCATAAAGATAGTCTACTTCCACAACATTTTGATAACCCGGATGCGATTAATGTGGCGTTTCTTGATGTGCCAGGGAAGTGCAATATGAATATCTCCCAGCTGTCATATTTCGAGCATTTTAGGTGTACTTCAGCCAGATTTATACTGAAACCTGTTGATCATGAGACAATTTTGAAGGTCATTGGAAGTTTTGGTTGGAATGCACAGGGGACTGATGGTATCAGCATGGAAATGATATCTCTGACGTTACCTAGCACCTTGCAAGCAATTACAAGCATTATAAACTGCTCAATTAACACCCACACGTTTCCAGAGTCATGGCGTTGTGCCATAGTTCGGCCTATTCCTAAAAATAGCAACCCAATAACCTTCAAAGACCTACGCCCTATTAGTATCCTTCCATGTCTTTCAAAAGTTCTAGAACGCGTAGTGTACTCACAAGTGGTAAAATATCTAGACACAAACAACTTGCTGCCTGAATTTCAGTCAGGATTCAGGAAGGCTCGGGGAACTGCAACAGCTCTTGCTGATGTTGTGGGAAACATCCTCGAAGCTCGTGACGGGGGTGAGGGGACTATATTGGCCTTGCTAGATTTTTCCCGTGCCTTCGATGCAATTAATCCCACTCTACTGATTTCCAAGCTAGCCTACTACGGGTTTGATGTGGGAGTGATAAAATGGTTTAATAGCTACCTTAGTGATAGGTCACAATATGTGGAAATTCGCAGGGAAGATGGATTGACGGAGTCATCTCCTCCCCGTCCGGTGGTGAGAGGCGTTCCCCAAGGGTCTATACTAGGGCCACTCCTTTTCATACTATATAGTGCTGATATTGTCAAATCCTTCAGGCATTGCAAATACCACATGTACGCCGATGATATTCAACTGTATATATCTTTTAAACCTCAGGATACATTGTCTGCAGTACAGAAAATGAATGAAGACCTTCATAGAGTGGTCAGCTGGTCAGAGGAAAATTCCTTAGTACTTAACCCTACAAAATCTAAGTTTATGGTGCTAGGAAGTAAAAAGCAAATAAAGTCTATATTTTCAGCTAACCCTGAGCTAATCATCATGAATGAGAAGATTGAGAGAGTTGAGGAAGCCTGTAATCTAGGACTGACTATGGATCCAGAACTACGTTTTGAAGCTCATATCGGCAAAACCTTGAGGAACTGCTTCTATAGACTAAAAGTTTTATATGCTATAAGAGATTGTCTGAGCATACCAATAAGAAAGCAACTGATGGATAGTCTGGTTTTATCAAGGCTGAATTATTGCGATACTGTGTATGGTCCCTGTCTTCTATCTAGAACGGAACGGTTAACCCAACGTATACAAAATGCATGTGCCAGGTTTTGTGTAGATATCCCCAAGAGAAGCCATGTAACGCCTTATTTAATTAAACTCAACATTCTCAAAATGGCTGCCAGGAGGAAGCTTCACTTGGCTGGTTTGTTATTTGGAGTCATTCAATCACAAAAACCTAACTATCTATTTAAAAAATTAAGTTGGCGACAAAGCCAATCTAAGTACCAGATAAGGTCCGTGACGGACCCGCTGTCAATACCGAAGCATAGGACCACTGCATTTAGAGGAAGCTTCAAATTTGCTGCAACTCGCTGTTGGAATGATCTGCCACCACCAATTCGCAGCCTGAAATCCAAACATAGTTTTTTATATCAACTAAGGAAATATCTATTAAACATACAAGCATCTACGCAGTAATTATTATTATTAACTATTTAATTATTTACTTATTTATTTTAATTTTCTTTTTGTTTCAACTAAATATTATATTATATAACGAGTGAAAGTATTGTTTGGACACTGTACCTCAAGGGGCTCGGCTGGCGGGCATTTGGGTGTGGATCCTCCAACAGCATGTGTTGCTTGTGGCGAAATAATGTTGTGTGTCGTGCTGGGTCTGACACTCAAACTGGGAATGCGAGACTTGTGTTCAGCAGGTCTAGAATAGTAGAAGACAATAAGATTTCGCCTACCCATACCATGCTACAAATTCAAAAATGCTTTGGTTGTTTATCTATTTATTAGTTATATAATTATGCTTACTGGGAAACACAATAATTTGATTATCAATTTTTATATATCAGTATTACATATAGGATCTACTATTTTCATTTTCAATCACCTAAATTAATACTCATAAATTAGTTTTTACTTTACCTCAGTGGTTTAGACCGCAAACGTATCTCCTGTTTCCTCATTTAATTCACCCTTTGTACTCTCTGCATACTTTTGATAATTTGTGTGCAAAGAGTGTCTTCATTAATCACTAGAACTGTACAAATTTACTCATTTAGGAATAGTACACATCACCCACAATAGGAACTTTTTTTGTACACTATCATTATTATTTATTTAATTATTGTCATCTTCCATCGTATATATTTAAATCTTAACTTATTTACCTTTCGAGCACCGCCGGGAGACGCCATTGCGTCACAGAGGGCATCGCTGAAAATCAGCGTTGTTGGTGCTACTTCTTGTGACACCAACAGCATTAAGCTGAGCGGCGTCCGTTTGTCGCGTAGATGAGGCGCACATCTCCCATTAGTTAACACTCTTGGTCACCATTTAAATGTTCCTGCACCATTCTTGTAAAGCCCGGCATCGCGATTCGCGACCAGCAATTTGAAACTTTGAAAAGGAAACTTTTCAATTTCATATTTTGATGTTGGCAGCTGGTGGCGGCGCGGCGTCGGGCTTGTTTTGTTTAGTTGGTACTCGGTCGGTAATGACTAAGTTGGTTGGCTCGGAGTGTTGCCATATAAAATTAGTTTCTTGTTTTCTTTTTTTAATTGTTGTGTTTTTAGTATTAAGTTAAATTCTTTATTTTGTTGTTTGTTTTTTTTAGTAAGTTTTCGTTATTATGTTGTTTTTGTAAAATTAAGTTTTTGTGCGTCTCGTATGCGGGCAATAAATGCTTTTTCTTTCTTTCTTCTTCTTTCAATATATTTTGACGTAAAACAGCTGTTGTTTGCGAACCACCTACCTATATAGAAAAGTATACATTCCTGCCTACAGCTACCTATAGAGCCTTAGTTCCCGTTAAGAAATGTAGATGGCGTTTCGAAATTGCATGCTTCGAAATAGCGCAAGAGGGCTCTTTTCTCCCATATTGTTATTATACTCTTTGATTTAAGTTCTACAGAAATATTAAAAAATAAATCTATAGAACAGAGTTTTGATAAATATCAGACAAACTGCCCTGAACTGAGTGAAAAGCTATTTCATAACCCAACTTCAGATATTGTTCCGCAAATAGTAGGTTATATTTCTGGTTTTGTAGTAGCCTTGTTAAGAAAATTAATTGTGAGGACTGTAAAATGGATTTGTGGGCTAAAGAAGTTATGGTTTCACAAATTAATAGATTTAAGAGACATGGGTGGTTTATGTTATGCTTCGAACGACGTGTTCGACGTATGCATGAAAACCGAACGTGTTATACGCAATTGTCTCCGCATGAGAGGTAGCAAAACAATACAAAAAAAAATATGATAAAAGCTTTATAAGTGTTAACGTTTTAAACGCATATATTGAAAAGGATGTGTCTTTTGGAGGAAACGAACACAACCATAAAATAAGCTTGATGAAACTTATTATAGAAAAATTCATTGATGTTAGACTACATTATATTTGTAACAAAGAAACCGCACAAATAAAAACTGATTCTAAAAGACAGCTTTATAACAAGCTAAATCTTTTTAAAGGTAATTAAATATTCATTTCGTTTAAACAGACATTTTTTAAAGCATCCACTTCGCACGCACGTTCAGTTCCGATTGTTTACTTGTTTGCACTTTAATACAAATGAAAACATTAATTGATTTAATCAAAATAAATAAAATACTTCCAAATCACGTACCAAGAACTATGTCTAGTTCCAAACAACAAGAATGTTTTTAACGTTATTGCTTATATTTTAAGTTTTATTTTATAATAACTATTTTTGTGTTTACAAATATTAAAATGACTTTTATTTTCAAGCGTCTTTTAAAATTTATTGCCTAAAATTGCAATGCAATTACCATAGGCATTATTATTATTAGGCATTATTTACCTTTCTCAGATGACAGGACATAAAAACAAACATTAAATTAATTTTTTTATCATATTTACTCACCGGTCCCCCACCCCCCGACACAACTATGCTTGGATTAAAATATTACTTCGCACCTTGAAAACAAAAGTGGCACTTTACCGAAGATGGCAATATTGAGTTACAACGACATCTAGATTCCTTGAAAGAAAGCGCATAAAGTACAAAAACTGACACTATTATAGTTCCAATACTTACTTACTTTCCCTAGAGGCCGCTAGTGCCAGTTTATACTTTTGGGTAAATGACAAAGTAGTAATTCATAAGGTGACACTATATCAGTTGAAGCCAAGCATTCGGAGTGGACACACACTGAGGTGAGTAAAAAAGTGGCATTTTATGTATAGTGTCGTTTTAAACGTAATTCAAGCTAATATTTCTACTGAAGCAATAACTACAAAAATGGCATTTTAAGTATAGTGTTGCTTATTTGGTTAATGTTACACCAAAATACTATTTTTAGTGAATTTAAAAATGGCATTTTTTGTTTAGTGCCTTTTTTAACGTTAGTGTCTGTAATAATTTTCTGAACTAATAAAAACATGAATGGCATTATAACCATAGTGTAATTTTTTTGGTTAAAATTATTTCTAATCGCCATTTTTTGGGAATAAAAAATGGCATTTTCTTTTTAGTGTCTGTTTTTAAACAAAATTATTAAAATGTTTATGTTTTAAGTTATTGTTTAAATGTCATATTCTTCTTAGTGTCAGTTATACTGTAAAGTTAAGAGGATGATGATGTTTCATTTTGTTAAATAAGCGTCATTTTGAGTATACTGCCACTTTTTGAAAAACGTAACATCTACAATTTTGTTTAATGACATTAATATAGCGAATTATAACCTAATTATGTTTTCCAAAATTTATTTTTGCTATATTTTTGGATGTCATTCTTGCATTAGTGAAACACTTTTTCTTTTCCTAAAAGGTTATCAAAATGAATCCGTCAAGAAATAGGGGTAGAAAAATATTAGAGCTAGCAATTCAAAACAAAGAAAATTGTTCAGAACCTGAAGCCTCAACATCCAATTTAAACAATTTGCCAACAACTAGCACCTATAATAATAATAATAATAATAATAAAACTTTATTTCAGACTATTAAGGTCCATATTTTTGTTAGTATTTTGGTGTTAGTAACAATGGTGCTTAAATATATAGGTTAGTATTGTTAGTTTTCATACATAATTTAATTACATAGACCCATGACTGTCCTCATCCAGTGTTCCTGAAAGGGACAGTCCGGTCCGGCAGCTATCATTTTCAGGATGCTGTTGTCACTACCATGCAAGCGCTGTAGTAAGGAGGCCGCTTTCTTTCGCATGATGGCATGGAAACTATCTGTTCGAGCCTCCGCAAACATTCCTGAAGCGCTACAACGCCATGGCAGTCCCAACAGCATCCTAAAAGCATTGTTAAACTGTACACGCAGGACGTTGTAAGCTCGGCGCGTGTATGATACCCACAGGCCACTCGTGTAAAATGATTGACAGAACGTCTTAAAAAGGGTTATTTTGACGTCTGTAGTACAACGAGCGAACCTGCGGGCAAGCATATTGCTCCTCACAGACAACGCCCTGCGCTCCCTCTCTATATCTTTGTCATCCCTTAGGTCACTCGTGACAATGTGGCCAAGGTACCTAAAACTATCCACAACTTTCAGTGCTATGCCATTGAGACTTATGGGAGGAACAATGCGCTGCTGCTGCTTAGATGCCTTGAATACAAGTATCTGACTCTTCTTACCTATACATATCAAGCTGACAAAGAAAACCTCTGCGACGAAGATGATGGTGACTTTTCACCCGCTTCTGACGATGATACAACATACGCACCTTCAAAGAAAACATGCCGTAGATCAAGCTCAAGTTCATCGTCGTCTTCGAGCTCTTCATCCTCATCTTCCAGCAAATCATCTGTGTCATCTTCAACTTCTATTGCACCCGATTCACCAAATATTTGTCAAGCCACCACTCAAAGTACCAATGTAAGTGAAAGTAATTTAGAATTTGTTAATGACTGTACGGAAGTGATTTCGAATAACCAAAGTTTTGGGAATGTAGACAATAGTATTGCAGTCGATATTGCACCAGCTATTGATTCTAATAACCCAAGTACTGGGAACGAAGATAACAATATTGTAGTGGATAATCCACCAGCAGCCGATAATATCGAAAAATCGAGGAAAAAGAACCAAAGGGTTTCCTATATTTCTAAGACATTGAAAGACTGCGGAAAAGAATACGTTTCAAGCTCCAAAACAAAAAAGGTTTTCCCAGCAAAATTTCTAAAACCAACATGTGAGTCGACCTGCCGTTTAAAATGGTCAGTAAGAATTACTGATGATTTGAGGAAACAAATATTTGAAGATTATTGGGGCATGGCTTCACTGGTAAGGCAAAGAGAATACATAGCTCACAATATGGAAGAGATTATACCTAAGTATCAGTATAAGAGAGTTGATTCCAATAGAAAGTTGAAAAATGCTTTTTATTTTAATTTAAACAGTACCAGAACTAAAGTATGTAAAACATTTTTTAAGAATACATTAGATATAACAGACAGATGTATTAGAACTGTCATAGAGAAGAAGAATAGTAAAGGGTGTCCAGCGGAAAATTTTCAAGTTTAAATAGTCATTGCTCGTAAACTAGCGGGGTGAGGTAAGTGGGGAGGGTACCGTTCGATGCGCGTGATTTGCGGATTTTTCAGTCAGGATGAGTCACTGGTCGGGAGCGCACCGCGCATTCGCGGTTGAGCAGTACTTAAAGTGCGGCGATTCACTGGTACATGCGCATCGCGCTTTTTGTACGCACTTCAATATTCGACGAATAAGTGATGGGCTGAGTACGCAACTTATCTGGTCGTGGGTTCAAAAGTTCAGACCAGAAGGGAAGGGAGTAGAGAGAAGGTAAGTTGCGTAATCGGCCCATCACTTAATCGTCGAATATTGAAGTGAGTACAAAAAGCGCAACGCGCATGTACCAGTGAATCGCCGCACTTTAAGTACTGCTCAACCGCGAACGCAAGGTGCGCTCCCGACCAGTGACTCATCCTGACTGAAAAATCCGCAAATCACGCGCATCGAACGGTACCCTCCCCACTTACCTCACCCCGCTAGTTTACGAGCAATGACTATTTGAACTTGAAAATTTTCCGCTGGACACCCTTTACAACAGGAATATTAAAAGGAGAACAAAGAGGTAAGCATGGACAGCATAAAAAAGTACCTAAAGATTTGATTGAAGGAGTTAAATGTCAAATTAGTAGTAATCCCTAGAATAGAAAGCCATTATTTACGGCAACAAACGACAAGACAATACATAGACGGCGGAAAAACCTTAACGGATATTTATTTGATTATAAAGAAGACTGCATAAAGCAAGGATTATCCTACGTAATGATACATACCTACCGAAAGATATTAACCTAAACATTTAACATTGGTTTCTTTATTCCAAAAAAGGACCAATGTGATCAATGCTCTATATACAAGCTTGCAGAAGGTGTTAAAAAAGCTGCTCTTAAAGAAAAGTACGATCAACACTTAGCAGAGAAAGAAAAGAGTCGTGAGGAAAAGGCTATTGATAAAGCAATGGTGTCACCTAGTTGTATTGTCGCATGTTATGATTTGCAAGCCGTAATGACAGTACCAAATTTGCGCCGACCCCATATGAATGGGATAAGGGCAGGAAGAAGAATGACAGTACCAAATGGTGAGATTTCTACGTTTTACTACAAGTCTAAAATAAATTGCTTAAATTTTACCATCTCTCGAGCTTAAACGTGACAATACTGCATGCTTCTTCTGGGATGAATCGCAAGGACACCGAGGAGCAAATGAAATAGGTACTTCTGTATTAAAATATTTGCAAAAAAAGTCTTCTTGTGCCGACGAATATCTCGACATAGTTTTTTACTCTGATAATTGCTGCGGTCAGCAGAAGAACCAGTTTATTATCAGGGTGTATATTTACGCAGTACAATACTTAAAAATTAAGTCCATAATTAAGTTCCTTATACGTGGCCATACACAGAATGAGGGAGATGCTGTACATTCTGTAACTGAGAAACAAGTTAAACGATGTCTTAAATCTGGACCCATATACGTACCTTCGCAATATATTTCTGCTATTCGAAGTGCTAAAAAACGTGGAACACCTTTCATTGTAAATGAAATGGGTTACGGCGATTTCATAGATATAAAGCAACTACCAGTTCCTAGACTAAATAAAGATGTAGATGGCCAAGTTGTGAAGTTGTCGGACATAAAAGTTAACAAAATTGAGAAAAATGAACATAGTGAGATTAAAATAGATTACAAAAAATCGTATTTTGATGATTTTAAAGAGCTTGATTTGAGTAAAAGAACAAATAGAATTAATAATCGTCCTATGGAACTCAAACCGCTATATCAGCGTAAATTAGAAATATCAGAAAGAAAGAAAACTGACATAAGGAGCCTCATTAATGCTGGTTTGATTCCCAGTTATTATACTTCCTACTATGAAAGTATATTTTAGTAGCATGTATATACATACACCAAACGATAATTTAGATACAATCTACGTGTTTTTGATGATCTCATTAAAATAATTGGTATAACTTCTAAGAATACTTAGATCAGTTTATTTTCTAAAAGACTTTATTTTTTATTTTGATAAAGGACTTTATTTTTTAAAGTTAATTTTACGTTTAAGTTTCATGTTTGTTTCACTGTTATTAGTTTGTAAGGTTTAATTGATACCCCCAAAAATTATGATTTATACCTAAAATTTGCATTTGAACGAAAAACGTGACATAATTATAGTGTATGTTGTTATTATACTGATTATAACTTAATTGTTTTTGCCAAAGAAATAATGTTTCTTCTTTGTATGACATAATTTCGTTTTATTTCCGTTTTTTTTTCTTACTCCCATTATCAATCTTTGGGTAGTTATTCTAAAACGGGTAGGTTTACGTAAAACAAAAGTGGCACTATGCGGAACTTTTTTTAAAAACCATGTTTTCTAAATAACTTCATAATTTACTTGCTTGTTTTTAGTACATAACTTAAATAAGATAGTCAAACTGATAAAAGAAATTAATTACATTCTTTTGTTATAGTTATTTATTATTATTTTAGTTTATTAGCAAAATGCAGCGTCAAAAACTTTAAATGGTCATATTGAAAAATGAACATTTGTGTATAACGCCACTTTTGTTTTCAAGGTGCGACTTCTTTTATGAAACTTAAAGGGTCAATACATATTAATTTAATACGTTTCACAGGATACTTTTGCGCGGGGGTTTTTCAATTTTTTAATTCATGCTTTTTAAATTTTTATTATTATTAACTATCAATTGATTTATAGATTAATTAATCATATACACACACACGGTACCAAATTTCGAATCGATAGGACATATGGAAGGTAGTCAGATCCCCTCATCAACTAGAAAAGAGCTGATAATCTTCAAACGGCTGAACAGATTTTCATGAAACATAGCTAACATTACTCCCGATTACTTCACCTTTCAAACAGAAAAAAAACAAAATCAAAATCGGTTCATCCGTTCGGGAGCTACGGTGCTACAGCAGAGACACACACAGACACAGACACGTCAAACTTATAACACCCTCTTTTTCGTCGGAGGTTAAAAATATATTAGATAAGTAGTTCGACTCCACTCATTTCTTGTCCAAGCGGCGAGCATCGGTCGTAAAATTTTATTGCTTTTTTTGACACTGTAATTCTGACCTTAAATCATGCTATCTAAGGTTGAATTTCTTTTGCTTTATGTTGACCAGCGAGCTTCGTCGTAAAAATATATTGTTTTTTTTTGCATAGCTTTGTGAACATAACTTTAAGATATTGTATTTAAGGTTGAATTTACATTAATGGATATTTTTTTTGAACTAGGATTAGGTAAAGACGATTGGTGCCAGTTTTTAAGTGAACTTTTGCATGGGATTGTGTATCTAGAACTATTATTGATCAAAGATGCGTGGCGTGCCAGGTACATTGAACGAATGAGGAAAAATAGACTAATCGATAAGAGACCCGTGGTGACTTACATTCATCTGACGTATCATGCAAAAAGCTGTTGGCAAAGCAAAGAATAAGATGGAGTATTGATTTCAGAATTAGCTGGAAAACGTTTTATAAATGCTTGCACATGCGGGTTTGGAGACCGGATTTATAGAAAATGCATTGTTAATTTTGACAGTCGCAATCCGCAGATTTTCATGATGACATGAATACCACAAACTTTTTGAAATGCATGACTGAAATACTTTTTCACCTAATCTGCCTGAAAACATCTCTTATAGTAATGGATAATGCGCCTTATCATTGCACTCACATCAACAAAGCTCCTACAATGTCAAGCTTAAAATCACACATGCAAGATTGGTTAAGACAAAAACAAATTTTCTTTGAAACGACTTGGACAAAACCTGATTTATGTATATGATATTCTTCTTCTTCCTGCCCTTATCCCATTCATATGGGGTCGGCGCAATGCGTATTTTCCTTCCATTCCTCTCTATTACTCGTCATCGCGGCATCCAGTCCTTTCTTTCTCATATCATCTTTCACACAATCCATCCATCTCTTTTTCGGTCTCCCTCTGCTTATATACCCATCCACAGTCATACTTATAACTTGTTTAGTTATGTGACTTTCATCCCTCCTTTTATGTATATTTATGTATATGATATTATAAATATAAAATGAAACAAGGAACCGCCAGTTTTTGCAGTTGACCAGCTATTAAAACAACATGGTCATGAAGTAGTAAAATTACCCCCGTAGCACTGTGCCCTAAATCATATAGAAAAAATATGGAGTCTGGTAAAAAGACGTGTTGCTGAAAAAAATGTGGCTTAACCCAAAAAAATAATTTAATTGACAGAAGCCGGTTTTGCCAGTATCACCTCAGAAGACTGGCGCATTTAGGGTTACCAGATGAAAAAATTAAAAGACCGGAGAAAAGGCCTGATTTCTATAAAAAAAAGTGCTGAGATGATGAAAAAATTAAAAGACCGGAGAAAATACCAGATTTTAATGGAAAAGTCCTGAGACTTTACACAGTTTGAGTATTTTCTCTCAAAAACGTATTATTATTATCGTTTTATATACTGCGAATCTAGCTTACGCGTTGTAACTTGCTCATCGCACTCAAGTCTCAAAGCGACGGGGCAGGGGGTGGCAGCGGCACCGCCCGTCACCCCGCAGCGCAGTTATCGCATCAATGCCGCTCGCTCACTCACTCTCACTCAGTCAGTTCGTCTTTCGCCATTACAAAGGTTGGATTACGTTGCGTTGAGTGCCACCACGGGCGAGTGAGAAAAAATCGGAACTGTTGGATAGGTACGAGTTAAAATGTCTTCAAGTACCAAGCGAGCACGATACGTCTGTACATTCACAGATGTTTTAAAACAAAGATTTCCGATTATGAAAGATGGTAGAGCCGAAGTGTTTTGTTCAATATGTAACAATTATTTTTCAATTAAGTTCAAGGGAGCTGCCGATATTGAAAAACATATCCTAACGGAAAAACATAAAAAAAATATTTTAACTGTTTCAAGTAACACCAAAATCGACTCTTTATAACAACCACAAAGTTCTGGACTGCTGACAGACAAAAGATCCGCCGCTGAGGCCACTTTAGCTTTTCACACAGTGAAACATCACCAGTCATTTAAATCTATGGATTGCACCAGCCAACTGGTTAAGGCTATATTTGCCGATTCCAACACTGCGAATAGTATTTCTTGTGCACGAATGAAGACTGAGGCCATTGTTACGGGCGTTATATCTCCGTGGGTAATTGAACAAGTACAAGTCTCATTACAAAATGTCAACTACTTGGGCGTTTCTACAGATGCAAGTAATCACGGTGCAGAAAAAATATTTCCTATTATGATACAATTCTTTGACTGGCAAGAAGGCATTAAAACAAAACTGCTCGATGTGCTGAGCACAACCAATGAAACTGCTGACACTATAACAGAGATAATTAAAACAAGCTTGCAAAAGTACGACTTGTTGTTAAAATGTGTATCATTTACAGCAGACAACGCTAATGTTAATTTTGGCGGAGTTAATCGGCAACCGGGACAAAATGTATGGACTAATTTAAAAAACTTACTAGACAACGATATCGTAGGAGTTGGGTGCCCAGCGCACATACTACACAATTGTATTCAACATGGCACTGATAATCTTCATATTGATATAGAATCTGTAGTAATGAAGCTGCTTAATTATTTTTCCGTATACACCGTACGCACGGAGGCGTTGAAGGAAATCAGCGAATATATAGACGTCAATTATCAGAAACTTTTGTTTCATAGCAAGACACGGTGGCTTAGTCTCTTTCCACCGATCGAAAGAATATTGAAGATGTATGAGCCGTTGAAGCAGTACTTTCTGTCTACTCCTGGTGTACCAATCATTTTGAAGAACTTTTTTGAAAATGAGCTCAGCGAAGTTTATTTATTTCTAACTCATTAATGTCAATCTTTCAGACGAAAATTGAAGACATCGAAAAAGAAAGCAATTCTGTTCTAGATATTAAAAGAATCCTCGAATCTACACATGAAATTTTAGTTGCACGAGCGGACACAAACTTCATGTCACTAAAAGTGCGAGAATTGCTGGCTAAGTGCACTGCGGAAAACCAAGAAGTTTTCAAGCAAGACCTTAATAAATAAACTTTAAAAAAAAAAAAAAAACCGACTTCAAAAACCAAAACAAAACTTAAAAGGCAACAAAAAGTGTAAAATAAACTTAGAACTATCTAAAATATAATTACAAAAATTGAAGTGATCTGTTAGAAGTCGGTGCCAGACTATATATACTTGTTATTTTTTATATTATTAAGCCTCGTATTCATGGTAAACATTTGTTTAGCAACAGTTGATCAACGTCGTTGGTGATCGGCGAGGATGTTGCTAGCAACTATGTTTAAATCAATACAGGTTGTCCACACGCCACCCTGCGTTAAAATGTTGCCCGAGAAGGTAGTGTTGTGTTCTCTGTATCTGATGTATAGGATTTCTAATAAAAAAAAGGGAAAAAGATGGTGGTCTTTTTCTCGAAGATGTAAATGTTGTAGCATTCGATGTAAAACTTGGGTATATTTAGGGCTTGAGAAATTTCTTCGAATGCATCGTTCTTTTTGTTTCTATCTTTGTATTCTTTTATAGAAGAATCCCATAATAATGGTTTTAATTGAAATAATTCTATTATAATTATTTAAGGATTCAACGGTTTACTCACGCGTATTCTCGGGAACGCCCGACTAGTTTCAGACTCAATAGGAGTCCTTAATCATGAGCTGACGCGGCGGCGGCGGTGTCGCGAGTCGAACTTATGTCGGTGGCACCACACCGTGCTGCGTAGCGGCGCGCTCGCGCGGAGAGCGGCGGTGGCGCCAGCGTCGCAGATGTAGGCACGGGGGTAGGTGCCGCTGTCGTCGCTATCGTCGTCTGCGCTCCCGTAGCTGTGGTTGAGTCGGTGCATACCATGCTGACTGTGTCGTACTCCAGACTCGGCTTTGTCATATAAGAAGATCTCTTTAGTGCTGATTTCCATGCCGCCGACAATGCCCAACCACCATCTCTATTGAAATTAGGGTGACGGCTGATTTCGATAGCCTCACGTACTTTTCGCGGCACGAAATATTTTTCCCTCGCTAGTACGGAGGCTTTATCAAACCGTATGTAGTGTGCTGACCCTTCATTGCAGATGTGTTCTGCCACTGCCGTCTTATCCGTGTCCAAGTTCTTCATGCTTCTTATATGGTTATATTGGTTTCAATGTAAAATTTGCACAAAATGGGCACACGAAACCTGTGGCGTTAAAGGTGTTTTAAATTTTTTTTTTGCTCACTATGTCACTAAAATCTACAATGATTATTGTCTAAGTTTACTTTAAAAAGACTGTAAATCAAACTTTGGAGGCGGTTGATTATAATTCTTTTAAAAAAAAGTAATAATTATTTTTCTAGTGCAGTCTACGGCGGCGTACCTCCCGGGGAGGTACAACGGCATAGCCGACCGTCTCTCCAGGAATCGACCAGTGCCGGAATGGCACTTGTTGCCCCCGGCCTCGGAGGCCTATTCAGACTTTGGGGCGTACCAGACGTCGACTTGTTCGCATCAAGACGCAGCGACAGGAGATACTACAGAGTTGTTTATAGAAAAAGTAAGAGAATATCCTATTTTATATGATTTGAAAAATCCACACTATAAGAATTTACGAAAAAAGGATAAAATATGGGATTTGATCGGTCCGGTGTTTAAAATGGATGGTAAGTAAATAAAACACATTTCATTACTAATTTTATAGTATATTCTCTATAATATGTATATAATATCCGATTATAATTATATGAGGACGGGGGAGGTTGAAACAAGGAAGCACAATTCTTTCTAAATTAATTGATAAACAACCAACCAAATTCTCTGCGCGTAGGTACGCTGCACGAAATGGCAACGTCGCTCACGTTCGCAAGTACTTGAACTGGGTATACATATCGCAGAGGCATATTGTAGGTATAAATAGCCCGTTTGCAAACGGCTACGAAAATGTTTAGGAAATCGCAATAATCCACGTCTTATATTTTTTTTACACAGCATTATTATTCATATTATTATTATTAAAGTAGTTTACAAAACGGTCACGTATTTGGAAAGGAACGTTAGCTGCTCTTCTTACATCGACATCAAAGTTCACAAAGACCGTAGTCGTAGGAGATGGTAATAAATGCAAAAAAGTATCTGCCTTTTTACAAATCAAGTAGTTATGTAAAATGCAAGTTGTTTTTACAACAAGTTTAGAAGTTTCAACATCTATTTCTAAGGGTCTATCATATATCCTCCATTTTTTTGCTAGAATACCAAAAGCGTTTTCTACGACACGTCTTGCTCTGCAAAGTCGATAATTGTAATTGTGATAATTGTAATTGGAAAAATCTCCGTGATACATTCGCAAAATATCTTAAAAGTACGAAAATCACTACAGGACAAGCAGCAAAGAAAAACTACGGCCAGTGGCAGTGGGCCGAACAAATGAAATTTCTAAAACCATATTTAACTTTTGCTAAAACAATAGATAATATTAATGATCCCTCTGAAAACGAAAGCATTGATCAAACCGACGATGCCCAAAATATTGCAGTTGAGAATAATGAATCACAACCGGTAAAACAAACTTCTGCATCACAGGCTGAGATCATTGCTGCACGAAATGCACCTATTTCAAATACTCCGCCTGGTGCATCACAGGCTGAGATCATTGCTGCACGAAATGCACCTATTTCAAATACTCCGCCTGGATCTAACACTCTTACGCAAAAAAATAACAATAAAGTCACGCCAGTCAACCAAGTGCTAGAATATTTTGAAAGGAAATCACAAAAGAGATCACAATCACAAATGGACGATTTGGAACATATATTTATTGGATATGCAAAGAGTGTTAAGAGATTGTCGCTCCGTAGACAGACTATTATAAAAATGAAACTAGCTCAAATCATAGCAGAACAAGAATTAGCAGAGATCGATGAAAGCACACGTGTCTCGCACACTTACACTAATTCATCGACTCCTTCAATCTTTTCCGATGATGGCAATTATTCTAATACTTACAATACAAGTGCACCAAATATTTTGGACTTAATTAATAACAGTAACACAGAAATGACATCATCTGCGGCTACGGCAACTTTAAACTTTTCTAATTACGCCGATTATTCCAACACTCCTAATACAAGTTCAACAGTTAATTTACAACCGATTATTCATAATAATAATTCAGACGAGACAACAGCCGAGGCTGTGGTTACAACTCTTGAACATGAACTGCACGGTTTGAATGAAGAGGCAGTAAATGCTGATGGTGATTCTACTGCAGCGAAATATTTAAAAACATTCTCGGCTTAAATCTGATTTTCATATTATATTGACTTCATAATTTTAAATGATTAAACCTCTGAATGATTAAATCTTAGTCTTTTTTCTTTAACCTATGTAATTTATATGTCAGAAATAATTTTGGTTATAGAGATTTTGCAAAATTGGGTGTGAGCAGATGCAAAACATAGGTACTAACCTTAAAGTTATTGCTAACCGTTCCTCTGCAGAAATAGCTTCGCGGTATTTTGTATCTTGTTTTGTTATGTCTTCTTTAATCAATTCTAAAATTTCATCGAAACATGCTTCTGGCATTCTGAAATAGATAAAAAACCGTTGTGGGCTGTTTCGTAAATCTCTCATTAGGGTATGGTATTCCCCATATTTTTTTCTTTCCTTGTTAATATCGTGTACCCATAACCTTTTCCTGTAAGTAATAATAATTAAGTTAAAATATAAGAATACTTTGTGATAATACTTAGGGCACTTTCACATATAAGGCGCAGACAGCGGCTTACTATGTGCCATCAGTAAGTTAAGTTATTTGTGCAAACGCCCCTAGGGCTCGTTTATGCACACGTGGGGCGTTGCGCGTCGCGTGTGGCTTAAACGGTCGCATACAACACCATACGTTTAACGAGTAGTAGTAGTAGTAACGTAGACGATCCTGGCCTTCGCCACACATTAATTTGTGGCTTAGGGCTCTTACAGACGAGCGACAGTTTGTCAGCAACAGTTCGCGACACTGGTCGGCGACGGTCAGCGACAGTTGGCGACCGTCGCCGACAAGTGTCGCGAACTGTCGCCGACACACTGTCGCTCGTCTGTGAGCTCTTACTCAATCACTAAATACAATACTTACCGTGTTGTTTGTTCCGCAAGAGCAAGCAATAAAAGGTCTTCCTCATCAGAGTCAGACTCTGATGTTAAGTACCAGGATGTCATCACCACAACAATTTAGTAGTTACACCAGATAAAGTCGCGCGTCTTCAGTGATTGTTCATCAATTAATGAAGTTGGCGATTCGCGCCGCAGCAGTCGCGCAGGTATGCACGTCAGTTTCGCTTTGCAGACGCTCCCGCATCGCGTCCCGCGTTCCGCTTTACTGACGCGCAGGTTTGGCCGAGGCTTAAAGCCACCAGAGAAGAAAATGCCTATCTGGGATACAGAGTTACTTTTTAACTGGCTTAGAAATACTCCAAGATTAGATACTTTATTTGACATATCAAGAAGAACTGCAATTATCTTGTTGCTAGCGTCAGGCCGAAGAATCCATGATTTAACACTTTTAGAGTCAACTACAGAGAACCTTATCATGGATAATGACAATCACAGGGTGATATTGTGGCCAAGATTTGGTTCCAAGACTGATAGTGCAGATACCAGACAATCAGGATGTATATTGAAACAGCATCCTGATGAAACAATATGCCCTGTTAGACATATTATGGAGTTAGTTAAGGCCACAGAGGTCAGGCGTACTGAAGTTGATAACTTGACAAGCTTATTTATATCAATCACAGGGAAGATCAGGCCAGCTACTCGGACCATTATAGCTGGTTGGATAAAGAATGTCTTCAAACAAGCTGGAATTGATGCATCACCAGGTAGTGTAAGATCAGCGGTGGATTTCTTAGAAAACAGGCCAGTAGACGAAATTTTAGAGAGAGCTAACTGGAGAAGCTCTAAAACCTTTAGAAAGTTCTACTGCCGTCCAGTTCAGAAGAATTTGGATAGTAGATGTTGATTTCTTTAATAATATAATTGATTATTTAAATTAATTATTGAGATTTAAAAAAAATTCTTTGAAGATAGAAAAATTATAATTATTACAAAATATCCTTCTTTGACTGGTTTTTCACTGACAGGATTAGCAATATTGATGATCGTACGGAAATCATTTTTATATTATATAAATCAGCATCTTGGAAATAGACACTGGAGAATGCAGATAAAAAAAATTGTAGTCTTTCTTGCGATTCCCTGAAAGGGAAGCTCTCAATGTGTCTCTTTACCATAGCCAGACTATCGTCGCTAGTTTAATTGCCAGAAGGTTTGCATCCTTTCTTATCTGTAAAATCATAGACACCAAAAGTATACCTTTAATGGCTGATTCAAAATGCAAAGTTTTTCAAAAAACTTTGCACAAACTTATGTTTAGCCTTAGAATTTTCTAAATAGTAGGATTTGAGATACAGAACGTGCTTTATCAATATCAGCAGCTACTTAACGGCTCATCCGTCTTTACACATTTCAGAATGAAATCCTTCTGTCGCTGGTAGTTAGCAAGACCCCAATCAGTTTTACAAATTTCATTCCTTTTTTGTTCTGAAAAGTTACTATTGCATTTATATGTACAATTTGTACAATCTACAGCTTTGGGGGCTTTAACCAAACACTGTTTTCTCTTATTTTTATAATAAACTGACTGATAAAAGAACAATTTTATTTTTTTCTTTCATCAAACAGTTACGTTAATTCGCTAGTTAGTTATTTGTTCAGTTATTCGATGACTGAACAATCGGCCCTGAGTTTGAAAAATATTAATGATTATTATTATAAAAAAAAATATCTTTTGTTTTTTTTTTTCTTAAAATCTGTGAAAACGAGACATGTTCCTTTAAAGTTGTTTTACTGTAGGTACAAAAATTTTTATTGTCAATTATTTATTTAGCTTAATGAATTATTTATTAGAGCAATAATATCAGACCAATACTTTAAGATGGATTTTTTGGTAGTAGGTAAGAAGAATAAAACGAATTAATATTTACAATCATAACATTTATTACAGAAATAAAGATAATTAAATTACACTACACCTAGTACCTCACAGGTATACAATAGTACCACTTTTATAGAAAATAATATTTCTTGCATCATTAAAATCGCAAAAACCAGTTCTACATAATGTTATAAAAGATATTACATTAAAAAAATAATCAAAAAAGAGCGCAATGTGTTGCCGTTGAAGGCGTACAAATATTAGTTTAAACTATTTGTCTATAACTAAGGATACTAAGAAAGTTTAACGGAAATAACTAAATAACAACAAACTTAAAATTTAAAGGAAAATTACGTATTTTATTTACACAACCCACTAACTTAAATTACATTTTATCAGCTAAGTAGTCATTAACCGTATAATATGTTTTAGTGTACATAAATTCGAGGAAGGCTTGCCTAAAGTGATGAAAGTTATCAATTTTTTTAAATAGATTTAGGTATTTTGTTGTAAATCCTAGGTGCTATAACTAATAAGTTTTTTGAAAAAAGGGCAGTATTGTGTCGTATACGGGTGTGTTGTAAATATTGGTAAAAGGAGTCGATACACTGTATTCTTATGTACCACAATACATACCGAAATTTAAACAATTTTCAGATAATCGAAAAACAGAAACTTAACGGCAGAAATAACACACAAAGAGACGCTAGAGGTAGCTAGAGGGTCTGTTTTAATTGTTCTAGTTGATACTTAGTCTGTTTCGCTCATTCTTCAAAAGATTAGTAACAAAGAAACCGCATTCCTTCTTTATCACTTCCCGTAACTCACACCCGGTGCCCTTTTGAATGCTTTTTATTATCTGCATGGCTTGTTATCAATTCCAGAAATACAATAGACCTTTTTTACCTGAGGAACGTTAGCACAAATCACTACACTATAACTATTTTATAGTAACTTAACCGAAAAAAATGTTTTAGCAAATTTAGCTGTCTTTTGTTTTGAATGCTAATAACTTTTTTTTCTGAAGTCTTACCACTTAATACTTTACCATTTTGGTAATCTGTATTTAATGAAGTATTTTCAAAACTAATGGGCACTAACAGTGCAGTACATTTTTTAACACAATATGATGTATATATGATTATCATATGATTTGCTGGAAAGGGTATTGAAATTGGAAACAAATTAATTTCTTTAAGTACCTTTGACTTTAAAATAGAACAGAATAAAAAAAATATATGTTGAAATAACAGCTAAATTCGTGAAGCAAGGAACAGAAAAAAAAAAAATTTCGTAGGCCCTTATCTGAAAATGGTTAAAATTTCGGTATGTGGTACATAAGAATACAGCGTATCGACTCCTTTACTCTGGACCACTATTTACGACACATCCTGTAAATGGTATTGTATACCAAAACGTAATGTCGAATTTACGCTTTGTAGGCAATTAACACAACGGGTTCATTGACTATTTTTGCTAAGTTTTAAAGGGCATATGTTATATTTATTTAGTTTTTTACAAACTGTTTCTAAATGAAATTGACAGTTAAGTTGACTATCCAAGTGAAGTCCTAAAAATCCGTCAAAATTAGTTTCATCTATTTTCTGATTGGTATATGTAATGTTTAATTTAAGTTTTTTTGATTGATTTCATTTGATTTGTTGTAACATCATAATCTGTTTTTCATCTTCAATTTTCATCTTTATATTTCATCTTCAAAAGTTTTAATATTTTTACAGGGTATGAGTATACTATCGTCAGCAAACAGGACAGTTCTATATTGTGTACATTTTGGTAAATCATTGATGTAGATAAGAAAGAGTTAAAAGCCCAAGAACACTTTCTTGTGGCACTCTGCAAGTCGTATGGCGAACCGAAGATATACGAGCAGTTTCTATGAGGGATGATGAGCTAATTCTTTATTAAATTTAAAATGTTGCCGCGGACGCCGTATCGTTCTAACTTACTCATTAATATTTTATGATCTACATTATCGAATGCTTTTGACGTGTCCATAAGTACTGCTGCTACAGGATTTTTATTATCAACAGTTCGTACACAGCTTTATAAATATTTTTATTTTTACGAAAGCCATATTGTTCTTTGGAAAATATATTGTTGACTTCGGAAACTGAATTTATAGATGTATATATTAACCTTTTCAAACACTCTAGACAAAGCAGGAATAAGACCTATAGGTCTACAATATGAGATTATCGTATTATCGCCTTTTTTATGAAAAGGATTTATGATAGTGGTTTTTAATAAGTTAAGATATTGGCGGTGTTCTATGCATAAATTAATTATAAAGCTTAGTACCGGTATATGCGAGACAATTTTATAATCTTAGTAGTTACTTCATCATAGCCTGCACTATTTGTGTTCTTTTAACTACCTATAGTTTTAAATATTTTAGTAGAGTCTATCGGTACCATAAATAAGCTTTTTCGATAGTGATTTAAAGACGATATCGCATATTATGGTTTGTGGTTATTGGTGAATGATCTGAATCTATAAAGTAATCATTGAATGCTGTTGCAATAACTTTAGGATCGCTAATTAATTGGTCATTCATATTTATTTGAGTTAAAGCTTCAGGAAAGTTTATTTTATTTCTATTTATTATTTTCCACGTAGATTTAGA
This sequence comes from Plusia festucae, assembly GCA_950381575.1. Classification (NCBI taxonomy): domain Eukaryota; kingdom Metazoa; phylum Arthropoda; class Insecta; order Lepidoptera; family Noctuidae; genus Plusia; species Plusia festucae. Next base: position 5,281,223 of record OX494457.1, read on the forward strand.
TTTATTCCCTGCAGTTTTTATTATGTAATTGTTTTGAGATTTTTTAGTTAATTGAATAATTATTTATAATCGGTTTGCGTACTGTTTAAATAACTGGTTGTTTTTATTAGTAGGTGTTCGCCTATACTGCCACAGCATAAATCTTTTCCGTTTGCTACAATTTCTGGTGCCTTTAGAAATCTATGAGGAAGATTTACGGTTACTAATTTTTCTTTTAATAAAAACAAAAAAAAAACAAAATTGTTCACAAAATATTATAAAAATAGTTAAATGCTATTTCAGGATCAGTACTATTGTAAACATAAAACTTAGATTGCCAAGGGCCTCAATAAACTTAGCTGTGTTAGCTAATCTCGACTTAAAACATACCAGTGATCAATTAGGCAAGTCTTTTTCACAGGAAACTTAAAGAGTTGGGCTGTGTGATCAGATATGGCAAAATCTAAAACTTTTGCAGTGCCGCCTTTAACATTGCTTATAACATAATTAATACATGTTCCACTTGACAAGCGTGTAGGCTCTCTTATACTAAAGTGACCAGACAACTGATAAACATACTTATATATTTCTAAATACATACATATTATATATAAATAACACCCAGACATAGAACAAATAATCGTGCTCATCACACAAAGATCTGTCCTGGGTGGGAATCGAACCCACGACCTCCAGCTTAGCAGTCAGGGTCACTAACCACTAGACCAACAGGCACGTCTGGCTACTATGTCAAAATTGCATTCAAAGTTCCACTCCGCGCATCGTTGCATCTCCTGTTAAATTTTGGTTTTGTCATTTAATCTTGTATACCTCTGAGGTACAGAATTACACGGACAAAATACACGGCTACTCATCGATTAAGTACACAAATTATACTACACATAAATGACACATAGACATATATATATATATATATATATATATATATAACTAAACACGCATTTCTTCGTGGTGTGGACCGTAACATGGAAGACAGAGTCCGACATCACAATCCGGGCAAATGATCTTCGTGTCCTTCCTTGTTTTTGTTTTTACCCAGCACCTGACACATTTGCGCCTTTTAAGACACCCACTGTCATTCCTACCCAATTCTTTGGGCAAGTGTCTTGCCCTTTGAGGCGCTAATGTATCAGGTATAGGGGGAAGAAGTTCAAGCAGTACTTTTTCCCTAAATGACTCGAAGGAAAGAGTACTGCTAGTACCTTTTAGAAATAAAAAAAAGGAATTGAGAAGCATCATTTGTAGGATATGAATGCCTATTTTCTTGTACCATGCCATTTTGCGCTCACTGGGATAATACGCTAACATTTGGTGGTGTAGATCAACACCTTTCATATATTTGTTATATTGAATAACAATGTTAGGTTTGTTAACCACACGACCACGCCTATTTTCCACTGGCATCAAGTGAGGCGAATGCTCAGTGGAAATAGTGAGCACATCTCTCTTGTCTTTCCATTTACTGACACAAACACCTTTTCCATTATATCTATAGATATCTCCACCTTTTAAAAGTTTTTTGATGACCACAGTTTTCGGATTTTTTTTTCTATTTGGAAGCAATGTTCCAGAACAGAAAGTTTTATTTGTAATCAGTGTTTCGGCCAACTGGACACTATTATAAAAATTGTCCATATATATGGAATGGCCACTATTAAGGTAATCTTTTAAAAGCGTCATAACGACCTTGTGCTCATGCCCTTTACCACCAACTTCGATGTCGGTGGAACCTTTGTATAAGTGGATACGGTGAACCAGTCCTTTAGGGTCTGCCAAAATACAATGTCGGATCACTCGCCCTCTAAATCTAATCATTGATTTATCAATAATCAATTCCCTTTCAGGATATATTAAATGTTTCATAGTGTTATTAAAATAATTTAAAAGATAATCAATTTTGGAGTACTTAATATCAGACTCGTACGTAGAATTAAAAAAAAGGCATCTTAAAAGTAACAGAAACCTGTCCCGAGACATATATTTATTTATGTTAAATGTTACATAGCTACTTTTCTTCCAGTAATCTGCTATTTTAGTCAACCTAGCGGTGCCCATGAAAAACAGGATGCCTAAAAACGTCCACAATTCAGATATATTTGTAGGTTTCCATTTTGTTAGGCGGCTATTAGGCTTAAGTGGCCTGGAAGTCAAAATTTGGGCATGCATATTGGTCATTGCCGCTAGGTTGGTAATAAAATCGTCAGTGAAAACAGCTTTAAAATAATCAACTGGCCCTTTAGAAGATGCTTCCTCGATCATGATCTGGGGGGTCCCAGTAAATGGGAAATTATTTATAATGGCTGACTCTTCAGTCCACTCTCCATCCGAAGACAAGACAACGGAGGAAACTCTTGAGCTATAAAGGAGGAAAAAATACCGTTCAATAATGAAATTATTATTAAATAAACACTATGTTTAAGAATACGATTATATAATTTAATGTTAATTCTTGTGTCCACTACCTGTCTGAAGCCCCGGAGGTGACGCTTTCGCTGTCAGAACCGTCGGACTCAATGTCGTCGATAATATCCTCTCCGAAGATTAGATTCATTTCACGTCTCGCATTTTCATAATTATGTGCCATCTAAAAACAATGTTTCATCGTACATTTTGTGCCGCATAATCAATACGATAAGTAGCCAAATAAAAGAACAGCTGGCCTGAGCCATAGACAAAGAAATAAGAGCTGATCAAGAAAAAGATAGTTATAAATGTACATAAAAGAAGTTGAAGAAGATAGATAAAGATTGCTCCCATTTTTTGTGGGTGAATGATAAAATTCAATAGGTACATCGATTTGTAGTTACAGTGCGCGTCAAATAACTTGAACCTGCGCAGTGATCGTTTTTTAGGTGTGCTTGGAAGTGCGGTATGAAGTGCGGGTGATATCGTCCTGCGTTGTCATAGTAACGGGGCGACGCATGAACCCCCGCAGTGCCTCGCGCACGTTCCGTTGTCGCTCCAAGTACAGTCGAGATCGAAATTTTTAAAGTTTTTGATGTGTGTAGTGATTTTTAAAGTTTGAAGTCTGTATAAACAAAATGCCGCCTTTGCGTAGAAGTAAGAGTAATACAGTTTTGAAGATACAAGCAAGACAACTTATCTACCATAAAAAAAGAGAATAGTGGTAGAAGGTGTAACGCCATTAAGTGACAGTGACTGATTCACTCTGGTGAATAAATTTATATTAAAATGTAATTTAAATTGTCACATTAAAACTCCTGTTTTTTCTAAGCCGAACTTACTCCACTAAAAAGGAAAATTAAAATGTAATTTTAATTTTCCTTTTTCGTGGAGTAAGTAAGCTTTAAAAAATTAACAAAAATATAATTTTATGCGAAATATTATGAACGCGACTGTACATGCGCAGGTGACGCCATCTTGGGTCTAGTTATTTGACGCGCCCTGTACCTATAGTTATACTTGCTATAATCAGTCGTCAAAGTCGAAGTAGTACGACGAATTGGAATTGGAATCATCTACATAAAATATATTGGATTGGGATATCATATTTTTGAACGATAGATCAAATAAATTAAGTAAAAGATAGCTCATAATAATGACTGTTGGTACTTACCATGCACTGCCTCAAAGATCACGAAGATTCACCACACTTCACACAAAGATCTCGTCAACCACGGAATGCAGAACGATACACCAAATGTTCACACGGTATTTAAAGTACAAAATCACAAGCCAAGGTAATCACGAAGTATATTTAGAGTCCAATACCATAAACCAAAGTAATCACGGGGTAAACCAAAGGTCCAAAAAGAAAGCAGTGATCAAAATATAAAAAGCAATCCAGTATTGAAACGGAGAGCACGGAGGGTACGTCTGTTCACCACGAAAGCAAGACAGAAGTGACTAAACAACATTTAATTTTGGTTACGAAAGATTATTAAAAACAAACGGCATATACTTGTAGTCCAGTTAGTATAAAAGAATTTTAAACAATAGGGTTCCGGTTGTTTTGTTTACAAAAGATTATTTTAAAAAGCAGCACAGATTTGTAGGAATAAATGTAAAAGACACAAAAGGGCTCCGGGTATTTTGGTTACAAAAGATTATTTAAAACAATCGGCATAGAGTCCAATAAATATAAAAGAAATTTTAAACAAAGGGATCGGGCTGTTTTTGGTTACAAAAGATTATTTAAAACAATCGGCATAGATTCTTTCTTTTTTTTTTGTTTTTATAAAAAGACTAACATCCAGTTTCTGAATTGAGAATTTGAAGTTGAGAACGTATACGTCCTAATCTGTACTTAAGTATAACTTTAACATTTTTTCGTTTTTGAATTAAGTTTTTTTAAACTCTAATCAAGACTTGAGTAATTTAACATCATTTACTCAAATTTGACAGAAAGCATGCTTAACTCATGTTTAAGGTCGTCAGTTGCGTTTCTGAACTAAGAAAAACGTGTTTGACAATACTCAAAGCATTATCAACGTCAAGATAAGCAGTTGAAAGTTGACACCAATTTCGGCTACTCAAACTATAATCAGCTATAGTAACTAGTGATTTTGTGAGCGATTTCTTCATAATGAGTGACGACGATACTAGGACAGGACAACGGCCTAACTTGTTAATCACGCTAAGCGTTGAACAATAGAGTCGGTTCCGCTTTACGAAGGAGTCGGTTAGTTTTATTTTTAACAAAATAAAGCATAAACTGACCTGTCGTATTCAACGGCGGCACAGCATTTCTCCCATGTTACAGCTACTAATAGCTCTTAGGTTTCACGCGACTGGTACCTTTCAAGCTGTTGTGGGGGACACCGTGAATGTGAACAAGGCGACGGTGTGTCGCGTGGTAGAGAGGGTGACTGGTGCGATAGCATTATTGAGACGGCAATATGTTCGTATGCTCACTGAACAGGAGAGACCATCAGCGGCGGCGCGATTTTTTGACATAGCTGGATTCCCTAGTCATAGGTGCTGTAAACTGCACACATGTAAAAATAAATTCACCAGGAGGGAGCAGAGCTGAGCTCTCTAGGAACAGAAAAGGTTTTTTTCTATAAATGTCCAAGCCATCTGTGATGCCAATTTACAAATAACTTGTGTCATTGCACGTTGGCCAGGCTCCGTACACGACACTACTATTTGGAATTACTCACCACTTGCAGCTCAATTTGAAGTTGGCAGATTTGGGTCATACCTTATTCTCGGAGATAGTGGTTTTAACTTTTTGAACCCTACCTCTCCATCCCAAGAAGCCTATATAGCCTATATAACAAAGCCCAGATAGCACCTCGAAACACAATTGAAAGATGTTTTGGTGTTCTTAAAAGAAGATTTCCATGCCTACATTCAGGAATGCAACTAAAACTTCCAAAAGTATTGAAGGTGATTGTGGCTTGTGTTGTTCTTCATAATATGACTATTCATCTTGATGACTACATCGTGGAATATGATGAACATACAGTACATAAAGTGATAAACCCTTACCTCAAATGTCAAATACCCAAAATTTTGCTGTTAGGACATCCATAGTAGAAAATTATTTTACCTAATAAAAGTGTAAATATGTAATAAGAACAATAAAAAAAATATTGTAATTACTCATAGTTTAATCATTTACCTACATGGAAAATTACAGATAGGTGGGTATTTATGATAATTATGAAGAATAAAATAAAATAGTGACAAATTTAATAAAAACACTGAACTAAACTTATGCCAAAGCTATGTCAAAAATTAACGACACCTTTTTAACCCGTTAGGGGTAGATTTTCGAAAAACCCTGATACATTTTATTCTTTATTTTGGTCTTAAGTACTGAGTTTCGAGTTAATCGGACCGTGCAATCAAATTCTTCCACACAAAATTCAACACCCTATATCCCCTTTTGAGGGGTTTGACATTCACAATTCGTTCATACTAACACGTCAAAGATTAAATTGCTAAAATATGCATTAGCAACTCTAATAACATGAATTTGTTGATATTAATGCCGTTATTTAAAATTAACTTACTTTTTAAGTCTGTTTTAAATTTATAAGAATAAAATTATTTGATATTATGAGCTTTTGTAAAGTACCGGTTTTTTTTATGTAAATTGGAACGTGTTAGCTTTGATCAGGAATACTTAGGTAAATTATCAGTTGATTAAGGTTTGACAAAGCTCGATTTCAACTTGTGGAACGCAAAAAACTTAAGCGCATAGTTATGTATTTGAGAATAATCAGTAGAGATTTGATACTTTCTCAAATCAGAAACCGGGTGTATGCGCTAAGGAATTTAATCATTGTGTCGCGGGGATTTCACAATCATTCAAATCACAAGCACAAAGAACACCCAGACTTGGAACAAGCATTTGTGGATCACACACAGTGATGCCAACTTAGCTATTTTATAGCTAGATCTAGCTATTTTTGCACCCCTGTCAGCTACAATTTCTAAGAAAATTTAGCTAAACGATTTAGCTACTTTTTTTTAGCAAATTATCAACAAAGCGACTTTATCTACACACTATTATTGATGCTTGTGTGTGTGATTTTCAATTTTACTTTTTTGTCTGTGGAACCAATTTTTAGAGTCGTAAACTCGTCAGCATTTTGAGTCATAGTCTTATTGTTGGTTCTTATTATACAATTAGACATTATAAATTCAATAATATATTTGTGCAGATAATTTGAATTATTGCGAGTGTTGTGGCCTAGAAACAATTGAGCAGTTGAGAATAGCTAAGGCTCAGGCACTTTCAAACCTTTTTCCAAAAAATCAAACTGCTCCTGTTGCATCTGTTGAATCACTAGCTGCCTCTATAATACAACCTGACAAATCCCAAGATTTATTTAATGACTTTCGAGTAAGTTAACGGTGCAGGTCATCGAGTACAGTAAAATGAAAAATAATACTTATCAGATAGAGGTGTGAGGATACCTACATAAATACACAATACATATTATTATTTGAATATTTGTCTAATATATTTTCTCCTTTAAGGTCGAAAACGAAGAGAAGAAAATGCTCGACAATATCTTTACACTGAAATTCCGACACATTTCAGATTTATCCATGGACAATGGCAACCATGAATATCTCAGTCAGCGGCTGAATGTGTAATTATTCTTTTTCTGATCGTGAACGATATTATCTCCAGCTATTACTTCTAAACGTACTGAAAGAACCGGGATTTGATTTTGAAAATTCCGGTACCTAAAACGACGCAAATTTCGCAAATAAGTGAATAGCATAGATAAAAAAGTATACAACACACTGCCGTAACAATCAGAAACAGTTCTTTTATTAACTGCAATAGTCAATGTACTTGATAACTCAGGTAATTTACATGGGGCACGCGCACTCCTAGACGGTGGCAGTGAGCGATCATTTGTGCCTAGATTTTTATGTAAAAGCTATACATAGTTGTCTGACTAACTTTTTTTGTTGGTGGAAAACCACCGAAAACAACCTACATGGGTTAGGAATATTTGGGAAGTTTATTTCATTTTTAGACTAATACTATATATAAGATGTTCGAACGTGTTTTTGAATCAGTCTCGTTTTTTAAATGTTACTTACGGTAGAACAGTGCATTGCAGTGAATTGAACTACTTGTAGTTCAAGTATGTTCGTGTAATTTTTATATTGGTTATTCAATAATTGAACTATATTTCTTACAGACGATGGATTTTGAGGTGGTCCTTAATAAAGCCAACGATAAAAAGTCAGTATGGCATAATTTCCTTAGATCTCTAGACAAAAATAATGCAAAATGTAAAACATGTAAGAGAATTTTGAAGTGTACTGGAGGTAGTACGAGTGGTCTCCAAAAGCATTAGATATGTGGGTACAGTTATGTCTCAGCAGTCAAAGCGATTAGGGAGGTCACTAATGCATTAAACCAAAGAGACATTTTGGGTAAATATATTAAGTTTCCACAATCTGCTGAAGACCGAAACAGTATTAAAAGAAAGTTAGTATGAGTATCATGCACACCTTTTACAACTCTTTGTTGCTTACTGCTAGGATTAAACAATTCTTCAAATAATGTGTAACTTGAACTCAATATTCATCTTATTCTTACAATAAAACCAAATTAATATTCTCAATGCAGGTTTTACGAAAAGTTTGGAAATCCTGGTGTTTTAGTCTGTATAGATGAAACTCATGTGGCCATCATACGGCCATCTCAACAAGAACATGAGGAAAGGTTCTTCAACAGAAAACATTATCACTCCAGAAATATAGGTACAGATAGTAAGTAAAATTATGATTACCTTGTTATTAAGTTAATAGCAGGTTAAACATTATTATTCTGATATATTTTACTATAGAATACATGTTTTGCTCATTGTTTATTTACAGATAGTATGTGATAGTGAAACAGATATCTTGAGCGCAGATGCAACATTTGGAGGAGCAACCCATGGCTCATTTATTTTTAACCAACACCCAATCAAAACGCATTTGATTAATTTGGAAAGAAGTGGAGAAACTGCATATTTCTAAGGTACTTACTTATTTAATTTTTTGTATTTTGTTATTGATTATTATTATTAGTGAAATATGATAAATAAAAACCTTTTTTTTTATTTAAGGAGATTCTGGTTATGCGCAGTGATCTTATATGATGACTCCAATAATAAATGCAGTCGCTGGATCTCCGGAGGAGTATTATTGTTCACGCACCAAACGCGTGAGCATGTGGACTGGTGACACCGGCGGCAGAGGCGCAAGCGCGGGGCAAACGAACTGCGCGCGGCGAGCGGCGGCGGTGGGGGGGTCACTTCACGATCAGACGGCTTCCACGACATTTGCGTCCCCCTTAAGCAACGATTCTGTACTGCTAGTTATTTTTTATTGTTTTTAATATAATTGTTAAACGAGTATACAGTCCATTCATTTATTCATCTCCCTGAGCTACGGAACATAATCATACAACATTGTTCGACACGAAACACTGTAGAAAGGACTATTGGGCTCCTGAAAGCTAGGTGGAGATGTTTACTGCGTCATCGGGTATTGCATTACAAGCCCCGCACAACAACAAAAATAATAAACGCCTGTTGCGTCCTTCACAATTTGTGCAACAGAGCTAACTGCACTGTGCCCGAAGATGCTGACACTATCGATAGTACGGAGACCTATCATCCTACATTCGAAGCAGTCGAGCAGACACCATATTCTGATATTCATCAGAATATGGTGTCTGCTAAGAAGGGGTCGTCGTGCCCTTTCTCAAACGATGTGGCAAACTCGGCTTTAGTCAGTTTTACATTGTTATGTAAATAAAACAATTTATAGGATTCTCGTTTCATTTACGAGTATATGCTAAAAAAAAGATAAGTATCCAAATCCATACAATAAAAAATAATTATCCTACTAATATTTTAAATGTGAAAGTGTGGATGTTATTTACTCAATCACGCAAAAACGGCTCAGCGGATTTGGATGAAAATTTCATGAAAAAGAACATAGGCTACCTTTTATCCCGATTTCTTAAGTAGTTCCTGAGGAAAAGTTGAAATTGTTTACGAGCTAAGCCGCAGGCAGAAGCTTTGAAATTTGGTATGCATGTCACCTATGCTATGGAAAAGGACGTGTACTTTTCGTATCGATCTCTCAAATAATTCCCGTAGGAAGATTAAAAATTGTTAACGAGCGAAGCTCAAGAATCAATTCTGAAGTCCACGCAGACCAAGTCTCGGGCAGAAGCTAGTAAATAATAGGGCAGAGGACTATTTGCAAGATTTTGGCTTGTTGAGAAGAGCTTGTGCAATGTTATCGCCGGACACAATAATAGCATTCACTAAATTATCTAAGGCTTGCTCAAGCTTTTTCCAACCAGCAGCATGTTTCAGCTCAGCCTCTACCCTCTTCTCTTCAATTTTCATCAAACGGTCCCGTTCTGCCTGCAGATTATTTTTCGATCTCATCTGTGTCGTGCTCTTATTCTTGGGCTACGTCTTGGTGCTGAAAAAATATTTCATTCAATTCTAAAATCTATGTATTTTTATTATTTTATAAGCATGTTTATATTTAACTATTTTTAATACTGCACTGTGCATATGTTAGCACATCATAATTTCATAAATAATGTAACTTGTTTATGTAAACATATTGTACAAATTTGTACTGTTATAAATAAAGATTTATTATTACTTATTATTTAATACTAACTAGAAGAAGCTTCTTCTTCGTTATCAGGTTATTTAGCGGAACTAACGCTTGTAGCGTACTTGACGCAGGATCTTGTCCTGTTGCTTGGGTGTCTGGGAATGAATGTCCTTGTAAATGATCTTGGGATGAGTGTGACCATATGTGGCAGGATCCTGCCTTTTTGGCAGGTTTAGCCCTTTATTTTACTCTCTGGCACGTTTGTTTGACGATTTAGAAATCTGGCGGTATTAGCAATATAGCAGGCAGCTCATTTGCGACAAGGTCGACATTTCTCAAAATTGAGGATTTTATAATTAATAACACAGTTCCGTTGAAAAAATCGCGATCCGTTTACTGTAAAAACGTCATTTCTCTAAGTCCAATAGTAAGAGAGAGAGAGAGAGCAAATAATCACATTTGTGCCGTTATAGTGTTGTCTCTTTCGGTTTGGTGGCTTGGGGCAACAACGACATTATTTAGTTGTGATCTAACAGTGCGAGCGATAGGTTGTAATTGTGCTCTTGAAAAACGTCATTTTTTAAGTAACTACGCTCTTGCTGGTAAGTTAAGTACAATTCATTTTTATGTCCTTTCAAGAATAAGGTGTTTAGTATAAATGTGTCGTTATTGCTTTATAAATTTGAATAATTCAGTGTACGCATATTCCGTGTTATGACGACATTGTTGAGAAAATTATCAACTATTAGGCAGGAAAAAATATATGACAGAAAAAGCGAAGAACAGGAGAATAACGAACCGGATAGTGAAACCAAAGAACAGGAGAATGTGGTACTGGACAGTGAGACAAAAGGACAGGAGGACGAGGAACTGGATAGTGAGACTGCAGAACAGGAGGAAAAGGAACTAGACAGTGAGATTGAAGAACTGGAGGAAAGAGAACTTTATGATGAGACTGAAGAACAAGCAGATAAGGAACTAGACTGTGAGATTGAAGAACTGGAGGAAAGAGAACTTTATGATGAGACTGAAGAATAAGAAGATAAGGAACTAGACTGTGAGATTGAAGAACTGAAGGAAAGAGAACTTTATGATGAGACTGAAGAACAAGAAGATAAGGAACTAGACTGTGAGATTGAAGAACTGAAGGAAAGAGAACTTTATGATGAGACTGAAGAACAAGAAGATAAGGAACTAGACTGTGAGATTGAAGAACTGGAGGAAAGAGAACTTTATGATGAGACTGAAGAACAAGAAGATAAGGAACTAGACAGTGAGATTGAAGAACTGGAGGAAAGAGAACTTTATGATGAGACTGAAGAACAAGAAGATAAGGAACTAGACTGTGAGGTTGAAGAACTGGAGGAAAGAGAACTTTATGATGAGACTGAAGAACAGGAAGATAAGGAACTAGACAGTGAGATTGAAGAACTGGATGATAGACAACTTGATAATCAGACTGAAAAACAAGAAGATAACGAGCTTGATAGTGAGACTGGAGAATGGGAGGATAAGGAACAGGAGGATAAGGAACAGGAGGATAAGGAACTAGACAGTGAGAATGAAGAACTGGACAATAGAGAACTTGATGATCAGTCTGAAGAACAGGAAGATAAGGAACGCGATAGGAAGCCTGAAAAGAGGAGGATGAGGATCTATGACAGTGAGAGTGATGATGACCTCAGAATATTTTGATTAAGAAATGTCCCTAAAGTTATAAAACTTATTAATATTAAGATTTTATTAAGACTGAAATTAGAAAATGCCAGAAACCCAAAGTTTTGGATCTCTTTAGCAGTTAGGTACTTTTAAAAATATATAATATTTTATGTTTCATATTTTAATAGGTACAAAATAGTGTTGAATTCCTAAGATAAAACATATTGTGATTAAGGGTAAAGTTAAAAGATCAAAGCAATTAAAGTTGATTTTCCAAACTATATCTTTTACTTAATAAATCCAGTGTATTTATACACACCCTAATTTCCTTGGATAAAATAAAAATGTTGACTTCATCTTTATATAAATATATAGAATGTCACGTCCATGATTTTAAGTCATTTCCATGATTAAAAAACTGTATGGAAAGTCACTTCCTTGGATTCAGTGTCACTACCATGGACGTTCGAAATTTTATTGTTTATTTCTAGTAAAACTAAAGAGTCGTAAGCTCGGTACATATTTTTTTATAGTAGATTATAACATAAATTATTAATATTTACAGTTATTTCACGTAAAATTGATCACGTCATTTTTTTTTTGTTTTTGTCTTCAGAAGACAAAAATACCCCTATGATCTTCAGGCTGTATTTCAATGCCCCAAAGGCGATGTTTCAGTATTTTATTACAAATGTAAGTGTAATGTCAAAATAAAACGTACGTCCAAGGCGGCAAATGTGTTTCTGAACGATTAAAAAAACAAAGAACTGTCAAACTTTATAGCGCCAAAATAAAAACATTCGCGGGCTGAACTAATAATATGTTGAAAGTGTTTTGGGCTTGAGAAAATAAAATAACTATATCTTGTCACGTGTTTTATATTATTTGGTAAGTATAATTTTATATAATAATACAGTAAACTGCAAAATATTAGCACAAGTACCTAAAAATTGCAAATCATCTAAGGGGAAATATTTTTCCCACTGGTCCATATCTGGTGTTTTCGTTGTAGTACTATTATATGTAGTGCTATATGATAATGTATTTTTTTTTCTTGTATTTTTATATAATTTACATTCATTTTTTTTACAGAAATGGCGAAAAGAGGATGCAGAGAATTTCATATTCAAAATGACGAAATATTGCAGTTTCTTATGGCAGATAATAGTGACGGAGAAGATGACTTACAGTTAGACGAAGAAGACCAGCAGTTCATAGCTCAAGATGTAGAAAATGGAACTGATGTTGTTGAAATTGAAGATTCTGTTCAAGAACCGACAAATCAAACCTCATTACCCTCTTGTTCAGATATTTCAGAGACTATTCCTATTTTCAACTGGAGAAATAACGCGTACGCTCCTCACACATTCAATGAAAGTGAGTATGATTTTGGGCGCGTAAATACATTATCTGACCGGCATGGTATGTTGTTGCCAATAGATATTTTCATGGAGGTGACACAATTGGATCAGTTAGTATCTAATATCATAATAAAAGAAAGTGTCAAATACGCACAACAAAATGGAAGGCCTTTTACTGTCAGCTTGGATGAAATGAAGGCATTTTTGGGCATGAATTTTGTAATGAGTTATCATGTTTTACCAAGTCTCAGGAATTACTGGTCGACTGATGAAGACATGGGTGTGCCTTTCATTTCTAATGTGATGCCAAGAACTAGATTTGAGCAGATTCGGCAAAATTTACACTTCTCTGATAATAACAATCACTCACAATCAAGCGATCGAGCATTTAAAATAAGATCTGTTATCCAACATTTCAATTTGTGTTTTCAAGCGGCAATGAATAACTCACTAAGGCAATCCATTGATGAACACATGATCAAATTCAAAGGGCACAACATTATGAAGCAGTACATCAAAAATAAACCTATAAAATGGGGGTTCAAAATGTGGTGTAGATGTGAGTCTTCAACAGGATACTTATACCAATTTGATTTATATACAGGAAAGAAAACTAATACAGAAATTGGTTTAGGTGAATCAGTAGTACTCTGTCTGACGGAACAACTAAAAGGTCTTGGTTGTGAAGTATACTTTGACAATTTTTTCAACTCGCCTGCTTTGCAGCATAAACTCATGATGCAGAACACCAAAGCCTGCGGCACTGTTCGCACGAATAGAAAAAATGTGCCAAAGTTATTACCGTCAGATAAAAAAAATGAAAAGAGGCGACATTCATGCCGTAAGTACAAATGGCATAACATTCGTAAAATGGATGGATACTAAAGCAGTCCATATGTTGACCAATTTCATATCTCCGGTGCCAACTAGCACAGTAAAGAGGAGGCAGGCAGGAACTGCTCAAAAAATAAATGTTACATGTCTGGAAGTAGTGATGCGCTATAATAAATATATGGGCGGTGTAGACCTCATGGACCAGCGCAAAGCATGTTATGAGGTTGATCGCAAAGCTAAAATCAAATATTACCTGCGCCCCTTTTTCGACATCTTAGATATTGCTATGAATAACTCATATTTAGTCTACGTAAAGTTGCACGAAAAACACAGAGTAGAAGGCCCGCTTTTGAGCAGCCTCGAGTATCGCCAACATGTAGCACGAGGTCTAATAAATAATTTTACATGTAGACAGCGATCAAGACCCACTTTAATCTCCTCTAAAAAGCTCCGCATTGGAAATAAACGCAATTTGCCAGCGCACAACATGGAAAAAGCTGAAAAACTGAAGCGGTGCGTAAATTGTGCAAAACGGCGCATAGAAAATAGGACCCATAATAAATGTGTTATGTGCAACGTCCACTTGTGCTTCACAAGTAAACGTAATTGTTTCGTAGAATACCATAATTAACTATTTATTTTACTTTTCTAAACTTTTTACTATGTTTCTTTTGTATTACAAAGCAATAAATAAAATACCGATATAAAAACCTAACTCTTCGTTTATTAACTTTTATGGTCCATAGGGAAAAATATTTCCCACGAAATTATAGGAAATCTATACACCCTGCTATGTTTTTCTAGTGATATTCTCTTACTTTACACCTAAAATAGCTAAAATATTGTGTTGTATTCGCATATTTAGTCTCAGCCATCTTATGGTCCTGTAAGGGTTAAAGCTGGACCAATTTATTCACCAGAAGCCTTTATCGGAGCTATCAAAATGGCTAGAAAAAAACCTGAACCATGTAAATGAAATGTGCACGGACGATTTTCTTGATTGGAAAGATGCATGTACCTAAATGGGAGTCAATTTGACTAAGAATGAAGATGGAAATTCAGTTAAGATTGGAGATATCAAAATTTTGAAGGTTTAAAAGGATAACCCACCCATATTGTTTTACAAGAACTCTTACAGAGAAGAAGAATTTAAAAAAGCAGAAATAATCAGAAGTAAGAAAAGGATTGACGTAAACGTCAAAAAAGCTTATAATTGTAAACCAGGCATATCAGACAGAAAGAAAGCCGATTTGTTAGACTTGTTAAACAAAAACCTAATTCCGCAGTTTTATGCTTAATTTTAGAATTCCTTGTAAGGAATTGTAAAATTGAGCATAAAACTTTTTTAATTATTTTTTCTTATTTTGTGATAACATTATGATTATTATTACAAATTTTCAAAAGTAAAATAAGTGAGAACTTAATTATTGAGGCTAAGTTTGTGATATTAATAATGCTATAATGATAACTTTAAGTAATGTGGGAAACTTGATTTATAAGACTGATATTGTGCCATTGTAATTATATGATAACTAAGTTAGATTTAAGTGTAATACTTAGGGTGCGTTGCACCGTAGGCTTGGTTATAGTTTACGTCAAAGTTAACTTTAGCGGTAACAATAACGGTGACCATAGTATTTAACAAAATATGGTTGCACCATGACGTTATTTGTCATCGTCAATGTTAACAGGGTTGCAAATTAATGGATACCTATTTTCCCTTAATAATATATTTTGATATGGCAACATGTATAGCTAGCTGTCAACGTGTCTGACGTTTTGGATTGACGAAAAGATTGAAATTACTGTAAAGTGTCTTGAATATAGATAAAGCGTGTTTCTTCTATATATTTAGCAAGATAAGGTACCGTGCTGGAACTACAATGGAAGACTATCGTTTAAAGTGAGTTTACCATTCAATCATAAATAAAAAACAACACGCACCAAGTCTACACTTGGTGCGGGTTGTTTTTACTTAAGAGCTATAACTTCGATAATTTATTATGAATAGAACTAAATTAAACGAGCTAGCACACTCATAATATCACAGTTTTGTATTTTAGGGAAAGAAGTAGCAATTTCAGCAATGACGAAAAGAATAGACTGCAGCTACTTGTGGAGAAACACAAGAATGTGTTAATGAGCAAGAAAACAGATGGAAGTAGTGCCAAACAAAAAGATGCTGCATGGTGCTCTATACAAAAAGAATTCAATGCCATTGGTGAAACACCTAGAAGTGTCAAACAATTAAAATACAAGTTTGAAAATATGAAGAGGAGTGCAAAAAAGGTTATGCTATGTTTTGTGTTAATTTTATTATGTTTATTCATTATTATTTACGTCTTGATGTAAGTAGGTACATAATAAGTTAATAATAATATTGTTAAAATAATTGTCTGCAGGTGGCCTCTAGAGAGCGCCAGGAAATGATTCGCACTGGGGGAGGTAAACCACCCACCCTTCCTCCGCAATCAGAAGAAGCTACCGACTGGCTGCGATCAATTATGTCAGGCTCCATAGATGGTAATGAGGCTGTTTATGACGATGATGTTATAACTCCAAACTCGGTTTCTGTAAGTTACAATTATGATACTGACTTCACATTTACTGATTTAATTCTCAATATTGAGGTAAATATAATCATTATGGTTATGTGACCATCATGTCAGCATTGATAACATAGTAGCTAGGAGTCTAGTTCACCCTCAGGTGTCCTAGCCACTACACAAGCATTTACCTCAGTACAAGCTTGTTCCCTTCAATGTGAGTGTTCTGTGCCATGAAATAGACTATTTATGTGTTAACACTATTGTTTCAGACTCCAATACAAGACTCGAAAACTAAAAAGAATAATCCAGATGGTGATGGTATTGTTTCAACTCCGAAGGTATCATTATAATTTATTATGGGTAGTATTTAAACGCAAGACAAAAAATATCTTTTTTCTATGCAATAAAATTCCAAATTCCCATCAAAATTACTGATTGCACAGCAAAATATTCAACACAAAATATCACTAAACACACTTCAATATATTTTCGCAGCGTACAGCGATTTTTCCTAAAGCAAAATCTTTTTCATCAATGCACAGCTAATAATCTTAATGCACATTATACATGTTAACTCTTTTTCTTTTAAATATAGCTTCTATTTTTATATTATTTACAGCAGTTTTTCTAAATAAAACAGCATTTTATTAGTCACAGTCATCTTATTATTTATTAATTACCACATAATGAGATCAGCAAAAAAATATAAAATTAGATACAAAATTGTAATTTATTGAATTATTAAAGCGGGTTTTGCTTTCGCAGCAAATACATTCGATCCTAATAATAGGTAGGTACTATATAACGACTGTTTTCGTTAGCCTTTTAATGTATTTTTATTTCAAAAATGATTCCGAATTTCCGATTAAAAATATCATCACGATTATTACATAAAATTAATGGGTTTGCTCCGCCAAAAAAATAAGAATTGTCCTTATTCAAAATATTAAATCTACTGCCTAAAATACTTACTTTCCGACTACTTTTATCCGAATAAAAATGACGAAACGACCGATATTTATATAAACATAAAAATATAAACATAACTATTTATTGCTATAATACTTTTCTACCAGCTTAAATTACGTTCTACTGAAAATTATGTTTTGGCATTTTTATCTTTACTTGCCTACTATTAATTCATAAATTACCTTTCACATTTAATAGACTGTGGTGCTAATTTAACTACAACGTTATAATGAAAATACTATTCAGAGTGGTTATAATACAGAAACTAATAAAAAATATAAAAATGTACTTGTAATAATACCTTTTCATGGTATAAATCCAAATAGCTGAGGTAAAAATGAATGATTGTAAACCCCCTAACCTATCTGTAATGGACAAGTAAAAACAAAGCAAGTCGCTTTTGGCACTCGCCGGCCGCTGCCGCGGCACGCTCGCTTCGCTCGCTCGGCTCGTGCGTGGGGGGTCGCAGTTCTAACCTAACCTAACCTACTGAGTCGAATTTGGCACTTAAACCTATCTGCAATGGGCAAGTAGGACAATAATATATCGACCCGAAAACCCCTGTGGGTATACCAAATTTCATATAAATCGTTTCAATCGTTTCCGAGATTCCAATTATAAAAAAATCCGACACCCGACAACACGACCTAGCGCTATCTATATCTTACTCGTTTGCGCCACTCTGCACTCCAGTGACGATAAAGCGCGCGAAGTTTTTCAGTTAAGTTGTTCTGCTTTTAGAAATAATGCAATGTAAAAGGATTTTTTTGTTATAATAATCATTAAATTTGCCGAGCATGGCTTTTTGAAAATTAAGACAAATATGATGACCAGGTTTTGTTGTACTTACTGGTTAATATGCGACTGGGATAGTTATTTTGCTATGAAATATGGAACATTTGCTGTGCAGTCAGTATTTATGCTATGTATGTAGTATTTTTATACAAACATAAATTTAACTGTATTGCATTATGAGGAAAAAAGTAATGTCATATTGATGTATAATTTCGAATTATCTGCAGTTTGAGTTTTGTTAAACATTTAGTTTATCTGTAGTGAAGTAAGTTATTTGCTGTAAAAAAGAATATAAATGATGAGTATGTATTGATAGGCGATTATTTATTTGATATGCAATTTATAATATCCCATTTATTATTGCTTGTATGACAAAATATGTGTATGTAGGTAATTAAGGTTATTTAAAATGTATTTATTATTTTTGTTACAGAAGGCAAGGCTTGTCATCAATATTGACAATGTTGATGAAATTATGTCCACAGAAAAGGTATTTTTTTTCTTTTATTTAATCTATATTAATGATCTTCCAAAGTGAACCGAATACCAAACAGTACTATTTGCAGATGACAGTACCCTCATTGTGCCTTGTAAAAATATTGAAACATATGAAAATGACATAAATACGTCTTTAAATAATATCATAGAATGGTTACTTATTAATAAACTAAAAATTAACATAGATAAAACAAGTATAATGTCATTCAATCAAAGAACAGAAAAACCGAATTTGAACATCACATATGCGGACAACATAATATCCGAAATCAACAACGCCAGGTTTCTGGGCATACATCTAGACAGTCAATTAAATTGGAAGTTTCATATAGATATTGTCACAAAAAAATTAAATAAGTATTCCTATGCACTGTACAACCTATCTAAAATTGTAAGTGAAGCTGTCGTTTTAGTAGCCTACAAAGCCTATGTGTCTTCAACACTGCGTTTTGGAATAATGTTTTGGGGTAATTCTACAGACAAAGACAATGCTTTTAAAGCCCAAAAAAAATGCATACGGGCCATGTTTAGACTTAAACCTAGAGATAGCTGTATTCCAATATTTAAAAAATTTAGTATTCTAACGCTACCATGTATGTACATCTTCGAAACAGCACTATTTTATTAAGTCTAATGCAAATTTGTTCAAAAACGAAGTCTAAACGGCGACATAATGAAATTTGTACTGATTCTCATAACACTGCACTCTATACCAAAAACTTTTTAGGAATGGCACCCAGAATTTACATCAAGATCCCTAGACCAATAAGAGAATTAGATAAAATAAGTGATTTTAAAAAAGCCTTCCTAAAACTGTTACATAATAAAACATATTATTCGGTAGATGAATACCTGACCGACAAGTCCCTATCTTAAAAATTGTTTACATATTGATAAATATAGTTATAAAAATTTGTGATGTTTTAGTTTTATTAGTTTTTTAAGTTATTTGTACGTCATGATTGGCAGGCGTTAGAAAAAATATTGTAACATATTTCTTTATACACCTATCTTCCACAAATAAATACATTTGAATTTGAATCTATTCATTACAAGTTGCCCACAACTTGTGCACAATAAACAAACATTCATACTTTATTTAAATTAGATTTCAACCATAGCATAAATAAATGTACTGTATTTGTTTCAGAATGCAGTTTTGGATGGTGATGTGCCAATTATAATTGACTGCAATAATGAAAAGCAAATAAATATTGCAGAAGCAGAATCTGCCATTTTTGACAGCAGTGCTCCTCATTCCTCATTAAGGAACAGAGATGCCAGAAGGGACGATTTTTGTCCGTTTAGACATCTTTACGTACCTTCGATGTCCGTTCATATGTTCCGTCCCTTTTCAAACAGCCAACTATTAACAATTTACTTTTTTAATGCAAAAATGCATTTAAATACAAATAACAAATCACACGTCTCACGGAAGTTATTATAATATTATAATAATATAACAAATCACAGTTGTAAAAATTAAAAAAATGCGTAAAACTAAGTAAAAACGAAACGCGCGTAGTGTGAATGCACTGCAGGCGAATATCGCTAGCCAATTAGCCATTCAAAAAAGTTTTCGAAATAGGTAAAGGATATTGCCGGGAATGTAAAATACCCAAACATGAGAAAGTTTGTCGGAATGCTGTTGGTTTTACCATTTGCAAATGCAAGCGTGGAAAGAGTTTTCAGTAAACTAAAAAGGATCAAGACAGAAAGCAGAACCCGCCTCAACACCAATACCTTAGTATCCTTTCCTTGATGGCAACGAGTTCAGGAATCAAGGATGTCGTTAAGTTTGAGCCTACCAAAGACATGCAAAAACAAAATTAAAATATTGAACAGCTTTAATTTTTTGTTTGCCCTAAAAATAAAACTAACATACTTTTTTCTCATTCAATTGTAACAAATTAATATTTCTCCAGCCGTCCTTTTTCCCAAAAATCGTCCCATTACAGATAGTGAATCAAAGGTGAAATCAAAAAAAAAGGAGGTCAAGTGCAAATATGAGTGCACATTGGTAGATTATATTATACTAGCGACCCGCCCCGGCTTCGCACGGGTGGACATTTATTTCTTCATAGATGTGCACTCCCCTGCGGTTTCGCCGTGCGAGTCGTGCGATACATATCGGCCGGCGGCCATCATTCATTTTAATACCAATTACAATTTTAAATTCGTAATATCTTTTGAATGAATTGTCCGATTGGAATAAAATAAAAAGTAATTTATAGCTTTTGAAACAATCTTGCTCAATAAATAGTTTATATGGATAAGGATTAGTATTTGACTATAATATGATCAATAAACATAGGCTAATAATT
This sequence comes from Plusia festucae, assembly GCA_950381575.1. NCBI lineage: Eukaryota > Metazoa > Arthropoda > Insecta > Lepidoptera > Noctuidae > Plusia > Plusia festucae. Next base: position 5,302,283 of record OX494457.1, read on the forward strand.
TTAATTACTTTTATTCTATGGAAAAGTGGTTATAATGGCTAAAATATAAATGTTTGGTTTATACTATCGCGGACTTTTTTGTAGGCATTATTGAGTAATACAACTTTTCTATAGAAGACAACCATACATATCTAACCATTTAGGCAGCGTTCGCGAGAATCGTTAACGTACGGCAGTTTTTTCGTCGACTTACTCCACAATTTTCACTACCACGAAAAATCCTATTTATTTTCCGGGATAAAATATAGCCTATACGGATTCGGAAGAATCCCTCTAAGTAATGGTAAAAGAAATTTTGAAATCGGTCCAGTAGTTTTTGAGCCTATTCAATACAAACATACAAAAATACAAAGGTTTCCTCTTTATAATATTAGTATAGAAGTATAGAAGTATAGATGTAGAAAATTTGAAAAATTAAACATTTTTTTTATCATATTGGGTGTTTATTTATTCATTTACACATTTACATGTACTTCATATGCCATCAATAACCTATGTTAGCAGTTTTGTGTCTTGTGTTCTTGAGTCTTGTTTTCATCTGATGAAGAAATTGTATATACTATTGTAACAAAACGCGTAATTCCATTTATATTTACTGTAATCTACCAAAATAGTTATTAAGTAAAATATCCCTATTATGCTCGTTGTTTGTGCTGTTTGTCCTATGTATATCCAATTCATCATCAGAAGATGAATCTGAGGAATCATCGATATCATTTGGTGGTGATGGCATTGGGTCTCTGATTTTCTTAGACAAATTATGGAGCACAGCCATTGCAACAATAGCACATTGAGCCCTTCTTGGGTCTGTACGTACAGACCCAAGAAGGGCTCAAAGTTTCCATGCTAAAGCAGGAAACCTTTTTTTCCAGCAGCCAAATGTTCTTTCTACAACATTTCTAGTTCGTATATGGCTTTCATTGTAGAGCTGTTCTGCTTCTGTGACAGGATTACGCAAGGGTGTGAGCAGATATGGTTTCACAGCATAGCCTTTATCCCCCAGTAATCAGAAACCTGCAAACTCACTATGTTCTAAGCGTCCTTTAATTACACTGCTATTAAAAATATGGCTGTCATGACTGCTTCCAGGCCATCGTGCTACAATATTTGTTATATACATATCTGCACTTGTGATTACCTGCACATTTAGTAAGAAAACCTGTTTCCTATTTCTATAAGTTTCAGCATCCGTCCCACCTGGAGATTTTATTGGAATATGAGTGCAATCTATAGTTCCAATTACCTTAGGAAAGGCACTTATTTCATAAAATTTTTTGGCCTCAGTTTCCATTTCTTCTATATTTTGACTTTTTGAGGCATTGACACACACTCTGACCTTAGCCCGGCAATAGCTCTGCTCACTCGATGTATTATTCGAGACACACTGGATTTATGGACACCTGCAGCATCCCCGATGCATCGTTGGAATGAGCCACATGCATAGTACTCTAGAGCCATCACTATCTGTTGTTCTGGAGTAATTTGCGAAGTTCCTAAAAATAAAACAAATTTAATAAAGACAATATCAAAGTATCAACAACAGTAGCATAACAATACAGGTCTATCACAATAATTTAGTTAGGTACTCGATTATTTTATTATTATAAAGCAGCGCCTATAAAGTCTTCACACATCACTTTAAGGTAGGTAGGTATCTACAGTAAAACTTGCCTCATGGTCCTAGATTTCAGCATGGGCGCTAAATGAGCAGCCAGCGCCCTAGCAAAGCCCTTAGAAATCCGAAATCTGTCCAAGAATTCAAGATCATCCCATTTTCGAAATCGATCAATGCGAGGCTGATACAGTTTTCTCTTTCGCAATTCGGATACACTGTTATCGTTGTCGTCATCAGAAGAACTGGATTCCCACAGAATTTCTCGAATTAAAGCCATGATACGTTTTTACAATAAAAACATTATCTTCCACACAATTTGTAGGTAACTTCAAACTTGACAGCTGACTTGAGACTTGACCATAACAATAGCAATAACCGGCCAAAATCGAGCAGTTATCGTTAGCGTTAAGTTATGACGTCATTACAACCGTTGTTAAAATGGTGCAACGCAAATGTTGGTTAACCGGGGATTTGAGGGCTTGTTACGGTTTGGTTATCGTTATAGTAACCCATTGATTTTTATAAAAATGTTAATGTGACTATGTTGTAGTTCACTTTTGATTCTTTTACTAATAAAAAGTTTTTTTCAATATCGACATATCTTGTTATTATTTAACATACCTCAAATTTATAATGATTATTGGGTGTAACGTCATATATCAAAATACTACAAAAATATTTTTAAATTTATCAGCAACAATGACATAAGTGTTTCCTTGCTGTGAAAAAGATAGCGCAGTATGCCGTGTGTGCTTTATACGTAAGATTTAATATTTTAACATAAAACTATACAAATCACACTACATTTTTGTCAAATTAAAATACCTAAAACATCAAAGATTATAGCATAATTTTAACTTGGAACTATAAAATTGCTCTCCTGTAAAATGATGTTTTTTGAGAAATGTCGACCTTGTCGCAAATGAGCGAGCTGACAGATTTGGCAGTATAGCCGCTATAGCCCATAAAAAGAGCAGGATCCAGTATCGAGAAAACAAAAAAAAGGTAAGTAGGAATTTTAAAATGCCTATGGCAACACTGGCAACTCAAAGACCTTTGGTTCGTCGGGGTTTTCCCATAACATCTCTAGTTGGATTTATAGTTCATTCCATTGTTAACCTTAAAGTGCTGAGCAAATTGTTAATCTTCTAATATATAAAATTCTCGTGTCACAATGTTCGTTCCCATACTCCTCCGAAACGGCTGGACCGATTTGTATGAAATTTTGTGTGTATATCGGGTAGGTCTGAGAATCGGCCAACATCTATTTTTCACAGCCCTAAATGATAGGGGTGGGGTGTTTTTTTTTAATTTTTCGACAAAATTTTTGTTTTTATTTTTTAATGATACTACATATAAAAATACATACAACCCTAAATTTTTACCCCTCCAGGATCAGCCCATGTTTTTTAATTGTGGTTTTTATATTATTCTGTTCCATCCGCAATAGGGTCGCAAGATGGCAGTAGAATATAATCATATTGTACTACGATATAATATTTATTTCTTCAGTTTAAAATTAATCTTCAACCCTCGACGTTCGATAACTGATCAACTACCAAACGATCAGTTATCCTCGCCAGGTGTCTACCGTTATCATCTCTCAACCAGCAAACCTCACGGAGTACGGATGAGATAGAAGCCGCCAGCTTTATTTCACTCTCAGTTGTACAGTTTTCGCCCATTTTTTTTGCCGGCCTTCTTTCTCTCACTATTTATACAGTTTTAGTCCGTTTTTTAGGGTTCGGTAACTCAAAAGAAAAACACGGAACCCTTATAGGATCACTTTGTTGTCCGTCCATCTGTTGTCCCTTTTTCTCAGGAACGCGTTAAGATGTCAAGCTAAAATTTATCAAATACTCAAGTCTACTGTCCCTTGAAGCTGTGAAGATACAGCCGTTTATGCCGCAAATTTTCGTCACTCGTAAGGGAATCAAAACCTAGAGGGAACTTCCCGTGAAATTAGAATCTTGAAATTTGGTACGAAACAACGTGTTATAGCACAAATAAAGGAAAAATTGCAGAAATCGTAAATTTTTAGTTACATCATTTAATAAAAATAATTTGAAACTTAGATTTGTACGGAACCCTCGGTGTGCGAGTCCGACTCGCACTTGGCCCTTTTTTTTTCGTTTTATTTGTTTCTCGGTCGTAGTAGTGACTGATATATGCATCTTCATATTTTTCAGTGCAACTCTCATATTAATTTTATTCTCATATTGAATTGATAATTATTTTTTAATGCTCCAAAGTCTGAGATTCGGACACTATCTATTTTTCATACCCCTAAGAGTTAGGGGTGGCACTCGGCAGATTTTTTAAATATAGCAGAACAACGTTTGCTGGGTCAGCTAGTAATAATATAATCTTTGTGTGTGTGTAAGTTGTTTCTTATTAGTCGGACTAAACTATGGCCGTTCAGAGAATGCGTTCCTGACACGTCGCGATTGAACTGACGACGTAACTTTGTAATGGCGTTGCAGTTACGATAAAAATATTTTTGCTGGTTGTTTACCGTTTTAACAATTGATGAGCATTAAAACAACATTATTATATCAATAATCAATGAATTTTATAATTTTGTGCCAAACTGAGTGTCAAATAACTTGGTAAACAATATTTTTTTAAATCTATACTGCGCTATTACAAGGTTATGCCAGCGCTTTGTATTTGTAGTGCTGTGCTAACAATATAATTAACTAAATATAAAAAGGCAATAACAGTATCGTAATCTGTTCTTATACAGTTATACTTTATAAAATAATACGTTTTGTTTTTCTTTTTGAAAGTAGCATTTTTATATTTAGGTTGAAAATGGTAACCCCAAATGGCGTTATGGGCCGCCACTTTGTGACGCTAAAACAGTCGTCTGTTGTCGTTTCGTGCGCATAGACCACGTTCTTCAAGTGTTTTCGATCTGTTTTTATTGGATTACCCGGCTTTCGTTTAATGGACTGTTTCTGCTTTTCAAACTGACATCGGCGCTAAATCGGACTTCGATTGTATAGTATTGCGTTCTTTTTAATTTTGGTGCATAATAATGCCTAAACGTGGACAAACATTGAAAAGTGGAGCCCGTGAGTTAATCATCAAGCTGCAAGATTACGTAGAGCGGGAGCGGCAAAATGGCGGACCCCTGTTACCTGTCGAACAAGTACAAGAAGGCGTCTCTCAGGCACTTGGGAGTTAGCAAACGAACGATAACAAATATTAATAAAGAAAAGTTCGGCTCTACTGGCACGGAAGATAATATTTTACGTACTCCGAAGAAGAAACGTAGAACTAAACCCGTGACAGATATTGACTCCTTTGACGCCGATGCAATCAGAAATCATATATATGGTTACTATTCCAGAAATGAATATCTCAACAGGAAGAAGCTTTGGCATCGTTAAGAGAAGCTAGACTGTTTAGCGGGGGTAAAACTGCTTTAACCAAAATCTTAAAAGATATTGGTTTTTCGTATAAAAAAACAGACAACAGAAAAATTTTATTAGAACGATACGACATCATTTTAAAACGGATAAGTTTTTTGAGAGAAGCAAAAAATATTAATAACTGGGATAATGTCGTGTTCATTGACGAGACATGGCTAAACGCCAATCACACGGTTTCCCGTTCATGGACGGATGATACACAAGCGTCGACGTCGAAAGTACCAATGGGTAAGAGGGCCCGTCTGATAATATGCCACGCTGGTTCTGCAAAATACGGCTTTGTGGATAACGCGTTACTGGCATTTCAATCAAAAACCACAAATGACTACCACGAGGAAATGAATGCCTCTACATTTAAAGAGTGGTTCCAGAACGTGCTTTTGCCCAGCCTACCAGAGCCTTCTGTAATATTCATGGATAATGCCTCCCATCACTCGGTTCAAATACGGAAACCACCTACCCAAGCTAATAAAAAAGAAGAAATGGTGGCTTGGTTACAAGCAAAAGGCATTGAGGCAAATAATATGCAGATTCTAAAACCAGAGCTAATTAAATTAGTTCAAGAAAATAAAGCGGCAAATGTGCGATACGAAATCGATGAACTGGCTCTGGAGTATGGTCATCACGTTCTAAGAATTCCACCGTATCGATTGCGATTGAGCTAATCTGGGCTAAAATAAAAGGTTACGCCGCCCGCTACAATACTTCCCCGCCATTCAGCACGAAAAAGATGATGACCCTATTAAAAGAAGCCTGCGGGGAAGTCACTACAGATGACTGGGCAAAGGTTGTTGAGAAGACTAAAAACCTGATTATGGAACATTTTGACCGAGATATCAGGATTGATTCTGTTATCGATAATAATATAATTATACATGTAGGCGAAGATGATGATGAAGACACCGCCTCCTCAAGCGAATCGGAGTCTGATTAATATTCTGTACGCACATTCAATTCAATGTACTTTATTGCATAGAAATACAGATTGTAACTTTGTAACAAAAAATAAATAAAACAATTTTATTATATTAAAATTACCTTTTTTTGGTTTCAACTTAAATTACTAAAATATAAATTTTAAATGATTCCGCCAATTTAAAACGAAAATAATCTTAAAATTAACGCGGCGTTTCATTTTGGAGGAACGGTAACGAGCTCAGTGTTATGTTGTGCCCATCACTAGTCGTGACTAACTGATAGGTGTCAGGAACGCATTCTCTGAACGGCCGAACTATAGAAGAAAAACTGTCGGAAAAACAATTTTGTTTCGGATTTCGTGCGGTGTGAGTGTGAATGTTTTCCATTCCTGATTTAACATGAAACGTAAATATGAACGATTATATCGTGTAGAGCGGGAGCAGGATCCATTACTTTCGTCCTGGATAACAAAAGCGAAAGATGAAGATGTTGTTGGAAAGATTGTTTCTGGTTTGTAAACACAACCTAAACTTGTTATTAAAACAAACGTCAGCCGTCATCTTTGGCAGCCGGTCCTCTTCTTTTTTTGCTCTTTGATGTCTCGTGTGTGATTTTCTGTGATCTCTGTATGAATAAATAAATCTGCAGAAATCTCCATCGTATTTTTCATTTATCACGCTAATTTCCAACATGGTAGCAGAGCGTGGTTGGAAAAAGTGAAAAATACTCATATTTTGGCAAGATTCATCATACTTGGAATAACTACCGGCACTCACGCGGCGTGACCGTGACAAGAAAGATGGCTTTACCGATCGGACAAATCGGCGTTGAGAAACTGAAAGGTGCAGAGAACAACTCAACGTGGAAATTCACAATGCGCATGTTGCTTATCCACGAAGAATTATGGAATTGCGTGGAACCAGAACCCAAAGAAGATTGCGACAAGAAAAAGGTTGACAAAGCGTTGGCGCGCATTGCGCTTTCCGTGACACCGGCGGTAATCCCGTACATTCGTACAGCGAAGAGTGCACATGAAGCGTGGAAAATACTGCAAAAAGCCTACGAGGGACGTGGCCTGAACAGAAGACTAGGGCCCGTATTAATAAATAAGTCTCAATCGTGATGTCAAGACCAGTATCAGTTGATAAGTTCTCAAGATGCGATCAGCCTCTTAATGTCGACGCTAATTTATAAACCTACATCCACAGTATCTCAGATGATACCGCGGTTTGGATCAAGTTATCAAGATTCGTAATTTGACACTCAATGAAATCCTGATAAAGACTTGTTACGTCACAGCGAACGAACATCTTTCGTTCATTGCGTTTAGTAATAGCTTTGTAGAACGATAATGTTCAGCTCTGTATGCATAGGAATATAAGTTGTTTTCCAGTTAAAATGGATTGAAATTTTAGGAAGTTATATTACTTTTTTATATTGTATACATTATGATTTTTTTTACCATAAAAAGTACTATTTATTATAAAGTTACGTTTAATTTTATGACAAATGCACAGTGATTGCGCGTCACCTCATTATAATCTGTGATTCTTTCATGTTTATTACTTATCATTAAATGTTATTAAATATCAGTGTTTCGTGTTTGTTTACAAGTTATTAATATTCGATAATGGAGTCAAAAAAACATGTATTTAGCCCGATTGAAAAAAAAAACATTTTCTAGATGTACTTAAAAAGTACAGTAATATAATAGAAAATATGGATACAGACGGAGCTACATTAAAAAACAAAAACGACGACGCTTGGATTCGTGTTACGGCCGAATATAATGCTAGCCCTCTCGCTACAAAACAGGTAAGTGGCTGTTAAATACATAGAATTACATACATATCATATTCATTCATTACATACTCATGTTTTTGTGCTTTATTTAAGATGGGCCGACTTAGGTTGTTTTATGTATATTTATCATAACATAAGATCACACCATTTATACCTCGATGGTGATTATATATTTTTAGATTTTCATAAATAATGTTAAAAAGGGTCCTAATAAACGTATAAATAATACCACAAACCCTAGTTTTTCAATCATTCTTTTCTCCGCCCTATTAAGGGTTAAAGGAAGATACGACTTATACCGAATATGCTTTTCATGTTCGACAAATGTCTCAAAGGCGACATAATAATAAGCAACCATTTGCGCAACTAAGTTTTGAGTCTGCATTACGATCTACTCAGGCTAGCCCTTACCGAGATACAGCTACATCACAAAATGTATATGTTGCAGTCAAAACTCTTAACCAATCAAAAGTACTATTGACTAGCAAAATCAGTCAAAAGTATATACTATACATAGTAATACCCTCAGGTCTCTTAAAGTTTGTCAGGAAATCGTTAGATAACGAAAACCCTAAAATCTCCTAGCTGCCGCTATATGCAAACAAATATTAAAAGTGCATAAAAAATCTAATATGACCAAAAAAATATATCATAAGTGTAGTAAGCAAATAAAGGATTTTCTTCCCAAATGAGAGGATTGAGACATACTACATTCCATCATCCATTACTTCGCAAGGTGTGACATACCAAGCCAGAGGCAAACTGGTCAGCAATTTTAGAAGAAAATATCCAAAACACAGTGTACTCGACATTAAACCGAAGAAACTAAAAAATAATGATGAAGCTATCACCACGACCACTCCCACTAGCAGTTAATACTGCAAATTCCAGCTACGAAGATGATAATATAGCATGGCTTAAGAGCAGCTCTGATCCTTGGACATTAGCTCTGTCAAAATGGAAAAGAACTTTACAAAAACGTCTCAAAGAATTAAGAGAGTCTGACTATTCATTTAAACAATATTTTAAAGAATATCCTGCCTTAAAAAAACCCCAGGGTTGTACAATGGTAGGTGATGCTTAATTTTGAATTCATTCGCTTGGCTTTTATGCAAGAAGCATTTTAGCACTGAGAGTATCTTTTTAAACATTTTAGGCAGAAGTTAGAACGATGACCAAGTTATAGACGTGTTGGGCGATGGAAACTTCTCCGACATCGAAGATCTTGAGGACCCAACCCAGAATTTTTGTCAATTTTCAGTTCGTCAATTTACACACTGAACTCGAACCTGAACCACTACCGTCTGCAGCACTAGAGACGGAACCAACGCAGGATACAGTGCGCGTCAAATAACTTGAACCTGGGCAGTGTTTTTAGGTGTGCTTGGAAGTGCGGTATGAGGTGCGGGTGATAGCGTCCTGCGTTGTCATAGTAACGGGCAGTGTTGCCAACTCAGTGGATTTTCCACTAGATCTGGTGGTTTAGATTAGCATTTTAGCGGACAAATTTTGGTTTTAGTGGCTAGTGGTTTTTTTTAGTGGCTTAGTTTGTTTCATTTAGTGGTACTGCTAGACATTTAACCACCAGCACAATTTACATATCTACAGGAAAGAACTTGAACGTTTACATTACATGATGGGTATATTTTTTTATATGTAGGCAACACTCCTAGGCTAGGTGGTGTTTGTCGGGTATTCCCCGAAAAGAGTTTGTCAATTTCTTAAATTATTTTGATTATAGTCTTTATTTGTATGACTACTAGGTCAAATCTGATTTGAAATAAATAAGAAGGTTTGTATAATTATGTTTGTTTCGTATGCATGCACAAAAACATAACTTAGTACAGTTTTGGTTTTCCATCGGCACGACAATGAATGTTTCATTTTATTAATTTTGTAAAACTAATATGCCTAAGCCACAGTATACTCAAAAGTGCCGTGATAGTTGGTTACGTGACTCACAATTAAAGGACTGGTTACAAGTGGTGGAAAGTACTGGTGGTCTAGTTGCTAAGTGCAAATTATGTGGTTCAATTTTAAGGAATCATTATGGAGATTTAAAGAATCATGGATTATCCAAAAAGCACTTGCAAAATTCAAAGGTACGTACGTAATTAATATAATATCATTTACATAAATATTGAAAGAGTAGGTAAGTAAAGTAGGTTCTTCTCTTCTTTACATTCTGATCATTATGAAGTAGATTCCGTTTCTTTACAGATTATTGCTACGCAACCAAAGTTGCCTTTTAAACCAGACAGCATCGGAAAAAAGAAAGAAGAAGCTAGGCTAGCATTATTTACAGCGGCACATACCAGCCTACGTGTAGTGGATCATATGGGAGAAGTGGTTAATCACATGCACAAGGAGGATGAAAAAATTCACTTACATAGGACAAAATGTACCCAAATCATAAAAAATATTCTGTCACCCCATTTCTCAGAAAACTTAAGAGAAGATTTAAAAGATCAACCCTATAGTTTATTGATTGACGAATCAACCGATATTTCCGTTCATAAATATTTGGGAATAATAATTATTTATTACAGCTGCACTCACGAAAAAATTATATCTACATTTTTAGATCTTCCAATGCTGAACGAGTGTGATGCAGACGGGATTGTTGGTACCATGAAAGCGACACTCGCTAAATTCAATATACCTCTACAAAACTTAATGGGCATCGGAACAGATAATGCTTCCGTAATGACCGGAGTTAATAACGGTGTATATATGCCAAACTGAAAAAAGATTTGCCGAATCTAGTTTTGGTGCGCTGCATATGCCATTCTCTGCAATTAGCAGTATCAGCAGTAACAAAGCAATTTTTACCCAGAAATCTTGAATTCATTATTAAAGAAACATATGATTGGTTCAGCCGTTCTTCGTCGAGGCAAACTGCTTACAAAGAACTATACAAACTTATCATCCTATCATCATACAAAGGTCATGATCCATTAAAAATTGTACAATCTTGTCAAACTAGGTGGCTTTCTGTAGAGTCCGCAGTGGCACGCATTTACACACAATGGTTGAAACTAAAAACATGCAGATCATACAAAACTGTATGACGAATTAACAAATTTGATTGATTCACTTGTTGCCAAAATAATATTGCCTACTCAGAAAGTAGATATTTTTACGCAAAATATTCAAGATTTTGTAAATAAGAAATGTTATTTGGGGTACAGATTTGAATCTCATGTGTTAACGATGAAAGAAAAAGGACTTCCACCGAATGAAGAAGAAATAATACGTAACAGGTGCATCCAGTTCATTGTACATTTGGTTCATGAACTGAAAAACAGATTGCCCGAAAACTTAAGACTAATTAAAAATATTAAAAGAATCAGTGTAGATTGCGCACTGTCTCACAACAAAGAGTCGATCGCTGACCTGATGTTACATTTTAATAAAAATCAAGAAGATGTTGCGAAAGTTGACGAGCAGTGGCGTCAAATCCATTTACTCAGTTGGAAAAATACAAAGAATACAAACAAATTTTGGTACGAGGTACTGGATTTCAAAGATATAGCTGGAGAAAACAGATTTAAAGATTTAGCCACATTTGCTATGTCTTTATTAGTTTTACCGCACTCTAATGCTGAAGTAGAGCGATTTTTTTGAGGCTTTATAGACTTAGCAGAATGCCAAGAAAGAGGTTTTTTAGTATGAAAATAAAAAATAACTTTCCGGTTGTAAAGGGTTAAATATCATTTTGTTTTATTACGATTTAAAACTAATAGCATCCTTTAAGCACAAAAAAGTTAAAAAAAAAAAGACTTAAAAAAGTAAGTATCAAAAATAATTAGGATTAACGTTCACGTGTGTAAGTTTTTCACGTATGTTACCGTGTGTTACGATTTCACGACTGTTACTGTACTAATAATTGGCGGCCATACTCTTATATGGAAATATAGGGCCGAGTCACACCGAAATGGCAGCGACCGGCAGCGGCCGCGGGCGACGCCAGACCCCGCGCGCCTGGTATCTTCTTGATTAATTTAGTTTCTACATTCGGCGCACAGCCGAGCGGCCTCGCGTCGCCGTTGGCAGCCGCGGGCGGAAACACCAACAAGACGCGCGAGGCGCGCGGCCGCTCGCGTCACCGCGGGCGGCCTCGCGACCTTTTCAAGCTTTACAAGCGATACTGGTCTTTTAAGTATGTAGTTAAAGTTTAAAATTATTTTACACTGAAAGTGCTCGCCGCCTTGCTGCCGGCCGCTGCCATTCCGGTGTGACTCGGCCCTAAGACGGGTTGGTCGCTCTTGAACAAAAAACGACCAAAATGCTGACATGATAACGCTACTTGATAGCATCATTGCACATAATTATTTATGACTTCCAGAGATATATTTTGTAAGAACGGATACGAACAAAACATCAGACTCCAACAAAACCAGAAGGAAGACTTTTCAACATCAACATTATACAAACACAAAATCTACACAACCAGATCCTCATGTTTTTTCACAACAACACTGTCGGTATGTTTAGAAACTAGTTACACTAAGCCAATTTTTACATAGTACCTAATTATGAAACTGTTTGATGCCCACCCAGCTGCATTTTTTTACAGGGTTATAACTGGAGACCACAGGTAGTATCGAATAAACTTTTTTGCATAATATCAAAAACATTTATGTTTGACTATATTCACTTTTTTGCAGATTGTCGTATTGGCCTAGTGATTCAATGACAGGATTCACAAGCACATGTGTGCAGGTCCATGACTTTTTCAAAGTTATATGTACTTACTCAATCTAAGACATCATTGACAAAAATTGGAGGAAAACAAAGCGAAAAACAACCTGGATAAAAAAAATTGTTTCAAAACTCACCAACCCTGGCCTGTGCCTAGCGGTGGATGTTCATAGGCAAGTATAAACTATATAAGAGTGGTTATTATAACTGCACTTACAAGAAATGTTTGTTTTATTTTCACATCTGAACAACTGACTACAAATTTGATGTTTAGAAAAAACCTCAGACGGAAGAAGGATAGTGACAACCATCTAACAGCAATGTATTTGATAGGTTAGACCTATTTTCACAAAACTAGACTATAAAAACAGGTTGCTCTGAATGAGAGCAGCAATAAACTTCAAAATCATTCCAGACCCCCAAAGTTAGTTCTAGTGATTTCTATAGCTAACTGTCTGCTCATGTTAACCTCCTCACTGCATCAATAACCACCAGACATTGGTATTCTCCTCATATATAATATAATAAATTACTCAGGCTTCTAGTATGTCACAGCAGTGATATAAGAACTGTGAAAGATCTTCTTAGAATGCTGATCAATGGCAATAGATGTCAGGCCGGTACTCTGCCACACAAAGATCATTGTTGGTAGGTAAAGGTCTTCACATTTGCAGATGGTGGGACAAGCTGGGTAATTCAAGAAGTGGGCCACGGTTTTAGGGAAAATGCCACAGTCACAAGGCTGAGTTGTTCAGTGAAACTTAATAACTCTTCTTCTTCCTGCCCTTATCCCATTCATATGGGGTCGGCGCAATGCGTATTTTTCTTCCATTCCTCTCTATTATTCGTCATCGCGGCATCAACTCCTTTCTTTCTCATCATATTTCACACAATCCATCCATCTCTTTTTGGTCTCGCTCTGCTTATATACCCATCCACAGTCATACTTATAACTTGTTTAGTTATGTGACCTTCATCCCTCCTGAAACTTGATAACTCATCTTCTAAATAAGTTAACTTTACTTCATAATACTTAAACTGCTTTCAGTTTTCTGAAAAATAAAAAAAGCTTATTTTAGCACTTAAAATTCAAATTGATCATAGTTGCATGTCTAATTATCTACTATATAAAAATAAGTCGGGTTTTCCTTCCTGACGCTATAACTCCAGAACGCACGAACCGATTTCCACGGTTTTGCATTCGTTGGAAAGGTCTCGGGCTCCGTGAGGTTTATAGTAAAGAAAATTCTCAATAACATAAAAAAAAATTTAGACCGCGGGCGGAGCTGCGGGAAACAGCTAGTTATAGATAAAATACTGCTCACAAGGAAAGATAACATTATAATGTTCATAAATAAGCTTATTTCTTTTTTTATTCAGGATAAGTGTTTATTCTTATGGAGAAACAAAAGCTACAAAAATATTAAAAAAAAAAAACCTTCAAGTGATTGTAGTTCCTCACATATAATATTAAAACATTTGTTTAACCTGTTTTAAGTTCTGTATGTGGGCAGTAAGTTACATACTATTTAATTATTGTGTACATAAGAACATAAACGTTTCATGGATTGTTTAATCTTTGTCTATTGTGTACAGGCAATAGCCAATTAAGTCACAGCTACAAATAAGCTATTAGGGGGTTAGCTGCCTAATATCAGTAAGTTTCTACATGTATAATCTCTTCAAAAATCATTATCTCAGATACAAAATTAGGAATACAGTTTCTTATTTTATCCCTAAAATATAAAACAAATAATTATTTATATGTTTTTTAGTTAAGTTTCGTTTTAATTCTAATTTTTAATAGGTTTAATAGCTATAGATAGTAAATATAACTTATTAAACAAAGTTAAAAGCTAGGTTAACCGCTGTTTGTTGATTGCAAATGATTTCAATGGAGTTTTCAGCAATTAATGATGCAAGAGGTTTCAACAATAGATAATGATGCAAGAGGAAGATTTGAAGGAACATGTACAAAATAGCACTTACATGTAAGTTTGAAGATGAACAGCCATAGAGTTGATGACCCAGTACTCTCTCCTTAGAATATTCAGCCCAACTGACATCTGGAATAAATTTTAAAGGAAATTAGGATACATAAAAGTATAAGCAAGTTTTCAGGTATTCTGTTTACATTCACTCAGAACAATAGGTAACTATTATTTCCGTGGCTGGCGTGAATATATAATTTGTCATTAAATATCTATTTGCAATTTGTCAGTGCGGCCAATTAAATAGCAGGTGGCAATAGCAGCACCTTAAAAGTTTCCACATCTACTCACTCCTGGTAAATCGGTATTTCAATTATGTTTTACTTTGAGTAAACATAATTATGTCATGATTATATTATATTGTATAATAAACCGACATGTATCTAATCAAAGATTGCCCTTAGATTTTAATAACATAAACACGTAAAAAACATAATACCGAAATTATGTAGGTATAATTGGAACTGTCAATTTTGTTCATATAAATTCATGCATGTATTGCGTAGAATGTATTACGCCGATAAAAAATCACACAATGTGTTCACTGAACGCCAGCCATGGATTTATTTTATTGTTTGTTCTGGTTCTGTCTGTGAGGAGAGGAATCACAGACAGACAGAGCGGATCACTTACACATGCTCCGCAGACAGGGCACTCCCATAAATAAATGGAAAATTGCTTTGACGAATGACGAACCTCAACGTCCTCAACTATTCAAGCAATACTCGACGGTCTATCCAAAACAGAGGCAGGCAATGTGTGCAAATTGCATGCATACATAACATTAGTTAGTTTCGTGATTTACGTAATTTTACAACTTCGACGCGCCCAACAAGGGATTATCCCTCGTTAATTCTGATTACATATCTGGGGAACCAGTAGGACTAGGAGACTAGGAGTAAAATTTACAGCACCGTGGATTCGAGCAAGCCGGAGCAAGAATAAACTAATTTATGGAGCAAGCAAACCGTACAAACCACAGATTAGAGACTAGTAATGTACATTAATGTACAAACAAACAAAACTGTCAGACTCAGATAGTCTAAAATTCTCAAAGACAAGTAGAAAGAAATGTAGAATACATTACATGTCTTTGAAAATTCTATGCTAAAAAAATAAAAACTCTATACTTAGTTCAGCCGTAGACAATACCATAGACTAGTGATGTTCAAAGTTGCTTTATGGCAATCACTTGCTGTTCATTCTCTATCTACGACTTGCTGCTATATATTTTAAGCAGACTTTTTTATATGCTTTATTTTAAGCATGCTTTTTTATAAGCGTAGGTACCTGTTACGGCCAAACGGACGAGTGCGAATAAAACAAGCGCGGTGTTGTCAGAGCGGAATATTACATCGCGTTTTTGAATTTATTACGGATCAGTAAAAAGAAACAATGAACTTCCTTAATACTTTCCAGGTTTAGGACTGTCTATAATTGGTTAAGTGAAATAAAGTATGTTAGAATTTAAAACAATTATAGGCGTATTAAAAAGTTCATTGGTTGTATTTACAAGAATGACCTACATATTTACAATTCATTTTTATTTACACTATTTACTTTTACTGTTTTTATTTACATGCATGCAGAAACATTATCTGTTCTACTCTTTAGTAGACAACCGTGTTCGTCGATCACTAAGGAGATATAATTTAGCAATAATATAGCAAATAATTTAGCAAGCGACCGAAAGCAATCGCTCGCATGAGACGACTGGCCACACACAGCGCCGCACGTAGCAGTGTAGCACGATAGCATAGAGTGCCGATAATGCGATGTAAAGCAAAAATCAAATAGCAATAAGTGAGAGGCACGATAGCATTTGCTGCTATGTTTAATAAGCACGATGCATTATTTTGCTATATGCTTTATTATCCACCACCACCATAGGCGTATGGCGAGGATTTGTTTTGTATGAAGATGAAGATTACCACCCGTAACGGTACGTTCACACGGCGTCGAGTGTTTCTCTACCGGATCGGTTTTTTGCAGGATTCGGTTTAGTGGCAACAGTATTTCAATGAATGAGTTCACACATGCATTCGGTTTTAAGATACGGCAAAAAATCGTATCTGGCTGAAGTTGACATCCGATTTAGCGACTACAAACCGATCCGGTCGTACTGCAAAATTTAAGATCCGGTTCAGTGGTATAGCGCATTCAATACATGCGTTCATACGATACACGCAGGGTAGATTCGGTTATTTGCCGAATCTCTTAGCTGTTGCCTTTTGCCGTGTGAATACCACATTCGGTTTTTCCAGATCCGATGAAAATAAGATTCGGGAAAACGTGGCTCCGTGTGAACGTACCGTAAGAGGAATATAGGAGGATTCAATTTCCCTTACGAAGTCCGAAAATGAAGTCTTAGTAGGGATGTAAAAATAATCGATATTTATTAAAATCGATTATTCTCTTCTTATAATCGATTTTTTGTGGATCGATTATATAAATTACTAGTTAGAGGTTATGTACATTTTCAGAAACCGCTCGTATCTATGCAACGGACGAAAAAATCTTGCAGTAAGTTTCAATTTTATAAAAAGCGCCATATGGCGAATTCGAGATTTTTCATCCAACGCATATATGTATGCGTTGGATGAAAAATCTCGAATTGAGTTCATACGAATGATATTTTCAATTTTATAGTGATTTGGACTTAGAATAATAACGCATTTGGATAAGCGACACAGTTTATATAAAACACACAACTGTTTCTTTTTCTCAAAGCAAAGATTTATTATGTTAAATTAGCACCACAGTCTATGAAATGTGAAAGGCAATTTATGAATTAATAGTAGGCAATAAGGCAAGTAAAGATAAAAATGCCACAACATAATTTTCAGTAGAACGTAATTTAAGCTGGTAGAAAAGTATTATAGCAATAAACAGTTATGTTTATTTTTCGAAGATTTTAGTATCTGATTCGGTCGTTTCGTCATTTTTATTCGGATAAAAGTAGTCGGAAAGTAAGTATTTTAGGCAGTAGATTTAATATTTTGAACAAAGGACAATTCTTATTTTTTTTGTCGGAGCTTTTATTATTACCCTATTGTTATAATGATTTGAAATGCATTTGGGTGGTGCTGTGTTGTTTTAATATAATATTCTGAATTCTGAGTGGCGAGGATTTGTTTGTTTTATGAAGATGAGAGACCACCCTCACGGCCCGTTCACGACTTCGGTCTAAGCGGCGCGCGGCGCGGCGGGCGGTGCGGCGTCGGTGAGCGGTGCGAAATGCACGCCACGTACCTCAGTATAGCGGTTAGTTGTAGCCATAGATTATACAGGTTGTAGCGGCCGCGGTGGACGTATTTAGGTAGTCAAATCGTGCTCAAAATCATGGCGTTATCAAAATTATACCTTCTATGTTTAGAAAGCAGTACATTTTTAAAACAAGACATTCTTAATATGAGAGATATAAACATTAAATAGAGATATAATAATTAATATGAGAGATATAAAAATTAAAACATTGTTTAATTTCTTCCCACAACCTTTTTATAAGATATTTTTATATTTTTGTTGGGGATGTTTTGACATCAATATAGGCAGTCGATTAAAAATGTCTGTAATAAATGCCTCGGTATCCATAACCGCCACAAAATTGTCTATTTTTTTGTTTTTAATTACGCCTCTGAGTACGTCACTTCTACACCGCTGTCCACGCCGCTCTGTTTCGTGGCGTCACACTCATTCGCTTGTACTTTTGTTCCTGCCGCTCACCGCACCGCCGCCGCCGCCGCCGTAGCGATTCGCTCGGATAAAACCGCGCGCGTTTTCGCTATGAGCGGCGTCTCGTGTCGTGCTTCAAACATTTTCATACTTTTGATCTTACCGCTCGCCGCCCCGCGCTTAGCTGCCGCTCACAGCGGCAAGGTCGTGAACGGGCCGTAAGTTAGTTGCCACTCGGTCTCGTGGGTTCGGGTTCGTCAAAGCAATTTTTTGTCTATGGGAATGTCCTCTATGATGCGGAACGGCCATCTGTGGTAGTGATTTAGTTCATTCTCTATCTACGGATTTTAATGTCAAGCATAAGTCAGATAAGCTATCATCTGCATCTGCAAAGACATTGTACTAATAACGTACATTACAATGTCTTTCTTTCTTTGATCATCTGTCTGTGTATCGTGGTCTCGCTTTTGGTGTTCTGTGATCGTGGTCTGACTCTGTGCAATCTCCAGTCCATATCGTGGCATCTCTTCCCAGCCAAACGAGAAGTTTTATATTCTCTCAATTCTCTCTGGGTTTGGCAAGACCGCTCGAGAAGTCGAGAGACACCCAAAAGAATTCAAGATCTAAGAATAATCCAGGTCGTTGTATAATTGTTGTTGTAAATAATAATGTCTTTGTTCTCTGTGATTGCGTTGATGCCGTTGCTGCTCTAGCTAGAGTCATTCGTTTTATTGCAAATTGCAGGAAAGAAAACAACTTTAAAAAATGCGTTAGGGCTTTATGTTAGTAATATCTATCATTATTTTAAAATACCTTTATTCATTGTATTATTTTATTAACTAGGTGTAAACTGTGGACAGTTGCTATCTTATGAAGTTTAGTGATGAATCGTAGGTAAATGGCTGGTGGAAGTTACCTTTTGTGACTATAATAATATTACATTGGAGAATATGTAGGTATTTAATTAGATATAGGTACCTACACTGGAATCAAATGATTTTAATTTGCATTACCTAATGCCAGATACTCAGTGCACATATTTTATCTCATTAAAAGCCTTTTGCAGTAAAATAAATATATTTTTCAGGTGTCCTTTCGATTTTTCTATTTTATTAAAACGGTAAATTATACTTAATGCAAAGTGGTATTTTGCATGCTATGCTAAGCATTCGATCTTACTGTGTTTGGGTTTGGTGCTGAACATTCAGCTGTACCTCCAATATGTCTAATCTGCCAGCAAATGGTCACATCATCCATGGTCAGTCCGGTGCCATATTTCTTCAGATATGGCACCTATAGTTATTTGGTAATTACCTAATTGGTTCTAAAATTTGCAAGCGTTGTGACTGAAATTATTTACAGTTTAAGTACCCTGTTATCATTCTTCTTCCCATTGATAGTTCTTAAAAAAAGTAGACAGCAGTAAGTACAGCAACTTTGATTATAAAATCAATGTATTGGTTCAGCCAGCGTCCAAAAATAAAAACCAAGCAACTCTAAGACTGCTCTAGGTCTAGGCTAGCTTTTTGTTTTTTGTGAGAGCTAGCTAGTTTAATAGGTAGGTTGATAGGTTTGCTTTGGAAATTAGGTCTGGTTAGTTGAAAATGTTGATCAAAGGTGTGTTATATAATTCACCACCAAATCTGTCACTTTATTGTCTTTCTTGACGTTTTTTTTTGCTCTGTGCATGTTGGGTGTTAATTATGGTTTTTGAGGATTAATTAATTTTATGTTCATAATCGTTCAATATCAATGGATCATATGTATATGGGTCAAATTGCAAAATAATAACTTAACAAGAGAGGCTGCCAAACTTCAAGTTTACTATAATTTAGATTGATAAATTTGGTTGATGGAATGTTGCTTGTTTTCTACGATAACTATCCTACTTACAACAGCATTTTATATGTAAAATGGTGGACTTAATGTCTGAGGCATTCTCTACCAGTAAACCATAGGGTGATGCGGAGACAAAAGAAGTAGTTCATTAGAAAATAAGAGATTTTGTAGCTCCAGGGTAACAATAGTTTCATTTTTTAACAAATTTTAGATGCGATGGAGTAAGACAAGCCTATAAAACCATAAAATTGTAGTTCTATCTTTATTTAATCTCTTTGGTATCTCACAAATAAAATCAACATTAGAAAATTTTTAAAACGTCCTCGTAACTTTAGATAGAGATTTTATAGCTATCAAAATCAACTGTATCACTTAAAAGCTAAACATATTTAAGCTGCTTAGGGTCTATTCGCCCCACTCCACAAAGAGAAAGTCTCCTTCCAAATGATAAACTCCGATAGATTTGATTTTGATTTTGGCTGGATCTACAGTTGATACAATGTCGTCAAACTTAATTTTGGCCATATCTTTCTTATCTGGCAATCTCCACCCGCCACCTGTTGACCTGGTCATAGCCGCAATTACAAGACATGGGGGCAAGAACGATAAGACTTTACCTGGCCTAAGCCTTTCTCTAAATACATCAGTAGTCCCAGGCGGGATTGTAGCTATGTTCGAAGTGTTGCTCATTGATATGGGTTTCATCTTTTCAGCGCATACATGTTGTTTTTCAGTCTCGTTTATAATAGATACTCTTCTGTTACAACTTACTTTCCTATATCTAAATCCATTGCCATATCTTCGAATTCTAGAGATTCCTCTACATTTGATTCCATACCCATCGGAATGTTTTTTTTTTTTTGAGGCTGATGGTTGGTTGATTATATTTTCTTTATAACTAAGAATATAATAAGAGTAAATTCATCTTAATCAGTACTGCTGGAATCGCTAGACTCGTGGTAACTAGCTCTATGAGTCAGTTTTGAAGGTAGAAACTCTGGATCGTCACAATTAACAAATAAAAAATAATGATTCGCTATTCTTAAACTTATTTATGAAATCTAATATGTTCATATCACATAATTGACGTTGGTATATTCGTTGAAATGCTTTTATATAAGAATGATTTAGAGGTAAATATTTCCATTGAGATTTAAACCATACACTACTAAAAACACATTATTTATTGGCGATGTTGGAAACCGCCAAAAGAATTCCAATAGCTGACTCCTTTTGTTTCTTTCAGTACTTGATTCTACATCTTGTTCCCCATTATTTGTATCGGAGGATCAACATTTGAATTGGTCAAGAAGAGCATCTTCATTTCCGCGTGTTTCCACCAATTTTTCTTGTCTAAGTTTTGGATTTTTGCGAATGGATAGATTTCTAGTTTTACTACATTGTGTTCACATTCTCCCGGCGATTTCAAAATGTATTTCTTGCCGTTCGCCTGTTTCGAAATAGACTGCGAGATTGAGCCAGTGCTCGCTTGAACATTCTGTAGACCGAAAAAGTCTTTAAGTCTGGGCTGTCCGCACGTTGTTCTGATGTCTTTAACTCTGACATCGGCACGTTGATCCACAATGATTTAGAGGTAAATATTTCCATTGAGATTTAAACCATACTAGGCTTGTTCATATTCGGTCATTCACTGGAACGCTCCGAACTAGTACAATTGTTCAAATGTACTAGTTCGGTGTTCTAGTACTATCAGTTCATTTTAGTTCATCGATAATTAAGACATCAGTCAGCAGACGTGTTATTAACATTTGATTTTCCTTCATACTTTGCAGGCTTAGGACTGTCATTTTAACAATTAAAATAATACATAAAAAAAATTAATACATTTTAAATAATTTGAATATCATAATAATTATGCAGAATTGAATGAATTATTAAAATGGCGTATTTAAAAATCAAATATTTAGTGATCTTAATTTTTTTTTAAACATACCTACATATTTTCTTTTTCGTTTTTTTTTGTTTTTTTTTTTTTTCCTTTTTTTGTGTGAGTTATTATAGATATAAATTATTTACATTTGTACATAAATTACACCAGCGTTAAAGGTTGCTG
This sequence comes from Plusia festucae, assembly GCA_950381575.1. Taxonomy (NCBI): domain Eukaryota; kingdom Metazoa; phylum Arthropoda; class Insecta; order Lepidoptera; family Noctuidae; genus Plusia; species Plusia festucae. Next base: position 5,324,339 of record OX494457.1, read on the forward strand.
TGTAAAAATAGTAACTGCGACACCTTATTTGGCTTTAGAAGTGTCCTTCTTTGGTTTAAAATCTGCCCAGCATTTGAAAATATTCGTTCGCAAGGAACGGATGTTGCCTGTATACACAGTCTTTTTAAAATGTATTTATAAAGATGTGGATACACATCTTTACGGATAGCCCACCATTGCAGAGGATCATCATGCCTTCTGACATATTCTTCATTCAGGTACTTGTCAAATTCTCGTATACCTGCTGCAATAGGGTTTTCCGGCCTCGAAACACGTTCCAAATCGCTGTCAAATTCATCCCAAATACTTTCTTTCGTACCAGTCAAAGCATTCGAGGTGCCTGGCGTAGAGTCTGCTGATGTGGAAGTACTTTCAACAGCTGGTTCTGTAGAACTTGAATGAGGTATGGTTTGTTGGCATATGCGGAGTTTTAAATTTTCACTGGCTGTTTTGAAAGCCTCTGGCGTCCGGAAACCTCTACCTTTAAATCTCGGATCTAATATGCTGCTCTCAGCGTAAAGGGGGTTTTTCTCAATATCACGGAACCGATCATTGAGCTGAGACTGTAGTACCGTAACAAATTTGGTTACTTCTTCATGCTCATATGGTACTGCCAACATGCGGGACACGTGTTTTGATAGAAGCTGAACAAGCACTAAAACTTTGGACAACGTGACACTTTTCTCTGCGCTAATTTCTGTGGTTACCTCATAGAATGGTTTTAGTATGGGTACAACCTTTTCAATAATTTCCCATTCGCGAGACTGTAGAGAGAGATCGCTTCTCAAAAGTGCCAACGTGCTTATTATGGCATCTTTTACTTTTAAAAGTCTGTCCAACATCTCATAACACGAGTTCCACCGTGTTGGACATTCCTGTTTTAATTTTAGCGCTGGAAGACCCATTTGTTTCTCTATTTCCTGAAGTTTCCGTAAGCCCATTGTGCTGTTTTTAAAATATCCCACTATTGTTTTTACTTTACAGGCTATTACACTTAACTCATTCAATGCGCGTTGGACGATCAGGTTTAAGGAATGAGCGAAGCAAGGGATGGACCTCCAGTCACCCATTCTAATGGCTGCCAATATGTTAGCAGCATTGTCGCTTACAACGCATACAACTTTGTCATTGATACGCCAGTCTTGAATTATTTGTCTTAGGAATGCGACCAAATTAGAGCTTGTGTGTCTTTCATTGTAATTTATGCATCCAAGCAAAGCTGAACATAATTTTGAGGTTGTGTTAATAAAATGAGCTGTAACGGCTATGTAGCTCTCATTGGTACTGGATGTCCAACCGTCAGTGTCTAAGCATACAGCATGTGCTTGTGAGATTTCATTTTGTAATCTTTCAAAAACTTCGATATAGGATTTAGGTATGAGAGTTTTCGACAAAGTTGTACGTGACGGGAGTTGGTAACCTGGGCAGTGTGAGACCAGTTCGATGAGTTTTTTAAACTCTGGTTCATCTACCATACGCAGCGCGTGATGACCTTTAGCCACCATCTTAACTAACTGCTGATCAACTTGTTCAACTTTTCGTGTCGAAGGTGGTTTCCGTAAGTAGTTAGTAATCGGTAGAATATTATTTTTAGCGGACGCCGTCTGTGAAGCGTTGGATTGCTGTTCAGTGGCTAAAAAAATTGGGTTATTGAATTCCTGAACAGTTCGTTCTGGTAAGGTTTCTGGATCAGGAACAGCAGCAGCAGGTTGCCTTTGAATACTCATAGAAATTGTTGGATGCTTATTCTTCATGTGACGATTTAAATTCCCCAGAGAACCACTTTTTATACTGAGATAACAAGAGCAGTATTTACATTTGGCACGATCTTTCTCTGTGGTTTCTACAAAATGGAACCAGATGTCACTTCTTTTAGATCTTATTGGCGCCATTTTAAATATTCAGTTCAGATTATAATAATTATGTAATTATATTACATATACCTATAAAAAAAACAATTATATTATAGCTATAACCGACACCGTAATTGTAAGCTAATGTAATAATATTGCATCCGAAACCAGAAAGTTAATAATTATTCATTATAAAACTCCAAGCAAACTATGAATTAAATCAGTTAGTACTTATTAACATTCACTTGCATCTATTACATTACAGTACATATCTGATATCACACACATTTAATAATCCATAGTTCAATCCACACGAAACAAAACCAACTAAACCAAGCATAAGCAACATAAACTTAAACTTATATTGTTGAAACAAACCAATGACGTTGAGTCTGTGCGTTGAGTAACTTCAATAACAACAAACAACAAATTTTAATAAAACATCGAAAACTTATCGAAAACTTATAAAAAACAATTATTATTAGCAAAGAGCCATAGATGATAGAACGACCGGGCCACAGATTATGCACATAAATGACCGGGCATTCTCAGTCTCACGAGTCGGGAATCACTCAATTTCTCGTTCTCGGTCATCGTAGTTCGTACATCGTCCATCCCGCTCTCACGCACGCGTCTGTCATCTCATAACTCGCTTACTATGACTTATTCGTTCAGCCGTTCTTACTCGGCTTTTGCGATTGGATGTCGCTAGGATTGGTGATTAGTTCACTGTACTAGATGACCGATTTGAGCGACAGAAACAGAATAGTTCGTTCTCGTTCACAAGAAGGAATTACGTCCTAACAGTTCATAGTACATGTACTACACAAGCCTAAACCATACACTACTATTAAACACATTATTTATTGGCGATGTTGGAAACCGCCAAAAGAATTCCAATAGCTGATCTCTTTTTGTTCCTTTGACACGCCTTTGATTATTGTGATTTCTTTCAGTACTTGATTCTGCATCTTGTTCAGCATTATTTGTATCGGAGGATCGACATTTGAATTGGTCAAGAAGAGCATCTTCATTTCCGCGTGTTTCCACCAATTTTTCTTGTCTAAGTTTTGGATTTTTGCGAATGGATAGATTTCTAGTTTTACTACATTGTGTCCACATTCTCCCGGCGATTTCAAAATGTATTTCTTGCCGTTCGCCTATTTCGAAATAGACTGCGAGATTGAGCCAGTGCTCGCTTGAACATTCTGTAGACCGAAAAAGTCTTTAAGTCTGGGCTGTCCGCACGTTGTTCTGATGTCTTTAACTCTTTGACATCGGCACGTTGATCCACTATAGGCGCAGTCGTGGACAACATGCAAGTGGTCTCCGGCGTGATGACACCCAGAAGATGGTCCCTTTGAATGAACAACCTGAGTTTCCACTTTGTTGGCAAATTCGTGAAACATCGAGATCGCTGTATCGCTCATCTTGAATTCGCATAATGTCATGTATAACTCTGAATCGCAGAGGATGGTTTTGAATGCACTCCAAGACAAATCGTCGCATTTTTTCGCTCACAGTTTGTGTAGGATCAATTTCAATATCGTCTTCCACAACGATATCAAATTCGTGAATTCCCTCTTCAGCAACAAACTCTTCTGTTCCATAGCTTTCGTTTCGCCGTACTTCAGTTTCTTCATTATCGTCAGATAAACATTCGATGTCCATATTAACTCCAAACACCCAAAAAACAATTTGCTTGGGGATCCGGCATCTGTAGAAGACTTCTTCGCTGGAGGTCCTGACTTTTTGGGTGTTACATACTTTCTTGGACGTTTTTTGTTCAACTTTTTTGCTACTACTTTTTCCGCCTCTGTCTCCATGTCCTCTACCAATGCCTGAGTATGTTGGCCGATCTCTTGGCATTGCTCTTTTTCGACTAAGTCTATAGTCTGCTGTTGCGACGACTGTTTCATCTGTAGAAACTCGCTTAAGTCGTTGTTCGGGTACTGAGTCACTTCGTAATCTGACTCTTCCTCGTTGTTTGACATCGCCGGGGATATTTGTTGAAAATGAACTGACAAATTCTTCCCAACACTCCGCGTACGTATGTCCGTTTGAAGTGGACGGCACGGGTGAACTGACTGGAGTCTTCATTTTCGCTACTGTTACTTGACGAACCGTTTGACGTGTCTAAATGCTCAGACATAATACCTTTTTTTTTCCAGAAAAGTCTAATTCAGAATCATTTACAGCTTCAACGATGCCATTGTCAGTTATACCTGAAAAATATATAATGAAAATATCTTCTTATGTCCTACACAAAGTACAGTAGAAGTAAAACTATCAAAACTTTCACTATCTACATTTGTTCTTCGTATAGGACATAGAAAAAAGTTTACTCGAACATTATTAATAAACTAGATGAAAACCCGGCTCCGCTCGGTTGAAATGTGACTCATGCATGATACACAATGTAGGTGAATATTAAAGGTAAGCAAGCCATAGATTCGTATAGCTCGTTCATTGTGTTTAATAAATATAGTAAATAAAAACTGTTATAGTTATAACACAAATAATTTTTATTTTTTACACACAAATAATATTAATATTTTCGCGAAACGAACGACTGAAGAAAAGTTTTAAGTTTTGTTAACCCTTTAACCGCCAAGCGACGTATCAGTTTTCGTGCCCTTAACGCCAGGCACAGTAAACTAATAATAAATACCTACATAAAATAGGGATGTGCTTTATGCACTTTTTGAACATCGATAGTTCGTAACTATGTTATGTGATCATGGTTAGTAACACCTGCATATACACCAACGTATCACATCTGCTACAAAAAATGCACAGCTAGACATAGACATCCCCCAGATGCTTCCACCTCGCCTGGTCTCGGGCCATCCGCATTCATCACTTTCACGGGGAGAGTACACATAGGTATCTATCCGGTTTACCATGCGCGAGGACCCTACAATAATAGCATGGCATTTTGCTGGATTTACTTTCAAGCCAAATTTGCCTGACAAGTCTTTAAGCGCTATCATATCCCGGTTTATGGCTTCCGGCAAACTTTTCAGGTTTTTAAAAGAAATAAAACAAAAGTTTATAGAGATTTAGAAGATTTATTACAGTACCTATCTGCATTATTCAGATTTATTTTCTATCACAATACCTATACTTAATCAGTTACAATCATAGGTATATTTTTTAACAGTATAAGAACAATAGTTTTGTTATTTCAGTAGAACATACTAACAAGTTTCAACAAAATAATTAAAATAATCACAGATAAATTTCTCATCACAATAGGTACCTATACTTAATCAGTTACAATCATAGGTATATTTTTTATCAGTATAAGAACAATAGTTTTGTTATTTCAGTAGAACATACTAACAAGTTTCAACAAAATAATTAAAATAATCACAGATAAATTTCTCATCACAATACCTATACTTAATCAGTTACAATCATAGGTATATTTTTAACAGTATAAGAACAATAGTTTTGTTATTTCAGTAGAACATACTTACTAACTAGTTTCAATAAGTATTTAAATAATCAGTCAAATTATCAGACTCATTTCTCATTAACAATATAAAAATAGTACGTATAATCAGTCTTATCACTATTTATGCTCAATATCGGCGAGACGTATTATTGACGAGACGACATTTATATAGCATGAGATAATTTTTTTTTTTTTTAATTCATCGCTAGCAAAATATTTGTTTGCCAGGGTATAGGCTGTTACTTTAACAGGATCATCAATTTCAGTGTCCTCATATTGTGTGCTACAATTTTTGGTTTTTATTGAGGTCTGTGTCGCCGTCGACCTATATAAATCAGGCGTACTATCAGTGCTTCTGATTTGCGAGTGACCCTCTTTTAAAAACACCATATACTCGCTGTTGGTCAGCGTTGAAGATAGATCAGCAGCATCTTGGCTACTGTCTATAAAATCCTGCTCATTTTGATCTTGGCTATCGTCAAAGCCAGCCAAAATTGATTGACTTTCTTCAAATTTTCCTACAAAACAAACAAAACGTGAACTTTTGTAATTAGGTACTTACATCAAATACTATCTTGCGAAAATTACAAACTTTTTGAACCCATTTAGTTTTTGTGAAATAATGTTAATGTAAAATTAATGTTTGCTGATAATTCTCACAGACGTCGAAACCTCGTCGCCGTTGGATGTTGAACTGTTGAGTTGAGTTGACTTTGACAAAATGAATGTCGACCTTAGATATCATGAGATCTATGGTTCTATGAAGACCGTAAAATGGTGATGTGAAAAGTCGATGTCTATTGTTTTAGTGAACTGTGATATTCAACAGAACATGGATTTATGCACAGATAAACGTTGCATTTTTGGCACATTAAAACGAGTGTCTGACCGTTTATTTTTAGCTGCGCACACTTTACATCGCTGACTTTTGCCTGTTGGTATCCTAACAGGAAAATGCTGTAAGGCATCGTTGTGTAAAAAACGATGAGTGTCAAGGACTTCGCGCGAAGTCGAGGGTAGAGCTAAATTACTATGTTTATACGTATTTACTATCTGTCTTATTACGTTCAACTGGAAATCAGCTAAACTACATTTTCTGTTAACATTTAGCATTCTAAATAAATAAAATGCATTCAGTAAGAACATATCAATCACATGAAATCCCAGCTTTTTGTACCATTTTTTTGATTTTTTTATACAGCCTAAAGTGCTTGTCATCATATCAGCAGTGTCCACCGTCCCCATATTTTTATTGTATTCTATAACACAATGTGGTTTCATTGTAGGTAGCCCAGTTGAGTAATCTACACTGTCTGATGGTAATATTTTATCATCATGTTTTGTAGACAACATTAATACTGGTTTTTTGTCCTGCCATTTAAGAGCTAATAGAGGAGGAGACATGTAAGCCTCAACTTCCCCACGCTTTAGTTTTTTAAATTTTGGCATGAGTTTTCTATTTGACTTTACGGTGCCACACGCGTAAGTGCCCTTTTCCTTTAAATATTTAAAAAGCCGAGGACTAGTATACCAGTTGTCTACGTACAATTCCCGGTTGCAAAAAAAGTAATCTTTTAAAAGTTCCACCACAACTGATCCACTTATGCCTAAATTTGGGACGGTTTCTATTTCCGTTTCGGATCCACAGTATACTATGAAATCTACTATATAGCCACTAATTTTTTGGTAAGTATTGTTTAAAAATCAAGCGACCTTTAACCCTTAACTTGGCAGGAAGTAAAAAACTTGAAAAAATGTACTTTATTGATATATTTGGCCTTAATTATGATTAAAAGACAAGAAAAAAATAAAAATAAAAATCTAGATGTCCTAGGTTTCGAGAAAATCTATGTACATCACAATGTACACTGCCAATTATGGCGAAATGTTGACAATGTATTGTTTGTACATTGTGGTGCACATTGCCAGGTTGATAATGAAATACATTTTTAATATTTATTATCTATTTATTTGAATGAAAACGAGAAAATACAAAAAAAACTTAATTATTTTGTGTGAAAATTACGGAAGCAATTACGCTTTTGTTTTCCCACAACAAAACATAAATGTAAGTTACATTTTATACAAAAGACAGTTGTCCTACCACTTTTGCAATACTTGCAACGCATTGTTTCATCCCCTGCTTCTGGGAGATGACCCTTATCATCGAATCGGACGCTGTCTGTTGGACGAACAGAGACTGGTTTATGGATTTTTCGATACTCGCGTATGTCTTCTGTGACGTTTATATTTTTTACTGTTCTATTTGATTTAGTCAATCCTTCGAACAATTGAAATCTAAAATCCTTCAACATAATATTTTTTCCATCCCGTCTATGCAAAAGCCAAGCGTTATTGATACACATGTCAATAAGTTGTGAAAATATTCCCAGGTACCAACGATGACTTTTGAAGGGGGTTCTATATAAAGATATTAACATGTCCGCCAAATCCACCCCTCCCATGTGTTTATTGTAATGTTTTACAATTTGAGGACATTCTACGTATACCTGCTTTTTCTCATCTTTATCGTAACGCTTGATAGTTTCGATGGGGTGCGAGTCTATATACGAGCTAATAAGTGTAACGACCTTATTGTCGTTCCACTTTACCACCGCCAGCTTATTTTTATTACAGACAGCTTGAGCGCTAGAACCACGTTTCTTCTTCTTCATTTGTTGGTCAGTTGGCAATAACTCCTGACAGCCTCGTAGACGATTAGTCCTTATAGTACCGAGACTTAGAATCCCGTACTCTTCACGCAGTATATACGTTAGTTCAGGTGACATAAAAAAGTTATCAGCGTAAACAATGGCCGGTTTTTGCGTTATAGTTTGGCACAATGCAATCACTACCTTGCCCCCCAAACCAATTGAAGCTTCGTTGTGCCTAAATTTCAGTCCACGAAAAGTGTCATCGCCACCATAAAGAACAAAATCGTATATAATACCCGAGACTCCCGCACGCACGAAATTCTTGAAACCCCATTTTTTAGGTTTCATTTTTACATACTGCTTTCTTTTACCTGCTTTACGACCTTTATAAGGAATCATCATCTCGTCAATCGAATATTTTCCTTCTTCTTCGACTTTCAAAAAGTTTTGCCGTATTCTTTCCATAACGGGACGAATTTTGAAGTAACGGTCTGAGTCTTCTAAGGTGTTATCAGCAAAGTGAATATACCGACGTATTTGTTGATATCTTTTGAGAGGCATAAGATCAGCTATGAGAGGGTATCTTGTCCTTTTAGCCCAATAATCTGTATAGGCTGGCATCTGCACTATACCCATCAACATTTGGATGGCTAAGAAGTTCTTTATCTCATCTTCTGTCAACTGTACAGATCGCCCTAGTTGTTGCACTGAGTATAAATTTGTATTAAGAACAATGTCAGTAATTATGTCAGGTGAAAAAAAGTAATAAAAATAATCCAGTGCTGTATCAATATTTGTTTGATGTAGGTCGTATAAGTTTTCTTCAAGACAAGCACTATGACGAAATACTGCTTTGGACCAAATCAAATCAAATCAAATTGTTTATTTGCAATGAATGTAGGTTACATTAAAATTCAGGTGGAGTTATAAGGAGTGAGCCGTATACATTCTGCCTGTGAATAGGCATGCAAAATTTATATAAATTATTATTATCTAAGTATAAAATTACAAATTCAAAATGTCATAGGTTATTATAGTTATATTAAATTAAAATGTTACCGATTAATATAAAATGAAAAATAAAATTTACTATACAAATTAAAAGGTTTTGTCCATTAAGAAATCATTTATAGTGTAGTAGCACTTTTCTAGTAGGAAGGCCACTAATTTGTTTTTAAACTTTTTTATTGTATAATTTTTTATTACATCTGGCAATTTATTGTATATTGTAGGACCCATACAAATGACACTTTTTTGATACCAATGGAGGACCAATGATAATCTAGAACAAATTTATTGACTTTAACTTTTTTGGTCACTGCATTCTTTGTTTTCTTTTTACGCTTAGATCTGGTTAGTGGCTGCTGCTGTCGGCTAGTGCCGGGCTGAGGAGACGGTTGTTGAACGGTAGGGGTTGGTAAAGACTGTATGGAGTTCAGTGTAGGTAAAATGTTGTAGTTGCTCGTAGTCGATGATGGAAAAACTTCATCGAATATTGGCGTTAGTGGTACACTTATTGAGACTTCATTCTGCTCTTTATTGGAGTCAGTCGAACTATCTAGTAAATTGAGGGCTTCAAGCGAAGATGCTAGCGAAGGTGGATCAGAGGACTCTGGAGAAGGTGGTATATAAACATTGGTTTCTTCATCGGACGAAGAACTACCCTCAGAACATGCATTTTTTGCAGGAACCAAAGCCAAGATTTTGTGCGAGCGAGTTAGTTTTAAATTCTGCAGGCAAAACAGAAAACAAAAGTCAAACAATGTACAGTATGGTTACCATAGTTTACGGTCAGTACTTTAGCGTGTCATTGGCAGCGTGCTGTGCGATGTACATTCATTTATTTCAATCAAAAGCGTGAGTTAGTATTTAGGTAGCTACGTAAAAATTCACTAATTGAATACTGGATATACTTAACATCAAAGCACACACAAAACATTGCCAAGTCTCGAGATAAAAAGTTTAATAAAAAATAAAACACTTACTCGTGTCACACGAACAGCTTGTTGCTTTGCGGACATTTTGATTTTGACATGTGTTTTATTGTGTTGTCATAGTGAAATAATTTTCTACCAATTCTACTATAATTGACAATATATTGGTAAAAAACAGAACGATTTTTTTTCCCAGTAGTAACAAGAAATGTACTTTTTTAATGTATGTACAGTACGATGTACGTTGTCAAGTTAAGGGTTAAAAGGTACAATGCTTTCATCAATGCACAGTTTTTTATTTGGGATAAATGTGCTATTAAATGTTTTACGTGCATGATCAATTAACATTTTTGTTTTGTGAATTCTCATTGCATTAGTTGTTCCTGCACTCACTTCATGAAAAGATAACATTGATAAAATTGTGCAATATCTATTTCGCGACATAGTGTTATGGAACACCACACTATGCAATAAAGGGTCGGTGGACCAGTGTTCTTCAATAGATATTCGTTTGTTTCGCGTAAAAAGCATTGTAAGTGCTATTAAAATATAAATATCGTTAAAAGTGACGTCTTGCCATTGTTGCAGTCTTGAACAAACTCTAAGATCAGTATGTCTTAAGAAATGTTGATGATAGTTATTCGTGTAATTAGCAATGTTCTGTAACAAGTTTTTGCTACAAAAATGTTCAAAAAACTGCAATTCTGTAGAGGTGCTGTCTAATTCGACATCAGGCGACAACCCACTAACAAAATCGTCGAAATCTTCTAGCTGTGGCGGGGTAATTTGCGTTGTCCAATTAACCTCATCGCTTTCGTGAACCTAAAATGATACAACAAAGTAAGTATTAGTAGAGAACCTGGTATATCTAATTATACGTATAAGGCTGAGTTTCTACCAATAATGGAAGATAACAGATAGAATCATTACATATAGTGGCATAATAGAAGATAACAGATAGAATCGTTACATATAGTGGCGTTAGTGACTGAACATGTTAAGTACACTATTTTGGTAAGTTAAACCTGAACTGATCAAATGTTAGCTGAATCGTAACCGATTCAGCTTATCGTGTATTAACATAAACGATAAAAGAATGTTGTAACATACAAGATGCCTTCCTTATCTATTACTATCTATATATATATATATATATATAAGTATTTACGAAATAATGTAAATAAATGGGTTAATTCATTGTCTAGATCGGATAATACAGGCTTTAGTGAGTTTACTTTGGGTTAGATAGCAAAAATAGGAAAATAGATGTCCCGGAATAATTATTAACTATTTATTTATTTAAAACTTCATAGGTGGGTGCTTTATGCACGTCTGTCTCGCCCGTCAGTGATATAGCGTGAATATAAGTAAACTAAAATAAAACTATGTAAGAAATCAATAAAACTTAAATATTTACCTCTTCCTCAACATCAAACTCGTCGCCTGATACAAGTTCTTCGTCATCATCACCTTCTAAAATTCTAATTAGCTCTTCAGCAGTCGTCATAATAATTATTACACAATTTTCATATATAGTCAATGTATCGATAAATAAACGATACTTATTCACAACACTAATGGAAAATTCCAGAATGTACTACACGCTTATGACGTAAGCAGTGGTCGTGTATATCCGACCGTGGCGGTGAGCGTACTGACAAAATTTGATTCGAGACACATGCACTAGGGATGTGACCACCTATGCAGTTGCTGATATTTATCTAGTGTAAATTTACTCCATTTCAAAGGAATTAAATGAAACACTCATAAATATTTACAAAGACACGTTTTATTAAAAATCACTGTATTTGTTTTGGGATTAATTAGTCAGTTTAGCGCGAAATATTTTTAATTACATTTATTTTAGTATTACTAAACTTTGGTATGAGTCCCGTCCCTAATGTCGTATTTTACCGTCGCTGGCGCTGCAGGTCAATGCAAATTCCGAAAAAATATTATAGTAATTCATCGAACTTTTAAAACTGTTATTACGGCATATACATTATGTTGCATATACATATATGTTGATTACATTACTAGTTGTATAACTATTTACCTTATACAAACATATTTTTCATAGAATACAGCATAATTAAATAAAAAATTAAAACTAAAAGTGATGGTGTATTTGGTCGTTTATATACGACGCTGGCGAAATGGACACGAAAATATTTGTCGGATTAATCCGACTTTGGCGGTTAATGGGTTAAGATTCACTCAATGTTTCCGGCAAGACGTTTTGTTTTACACAGTCAAATGAGTCGCAGTTCTTAATTGTGATGGATACTTCTTTGGCGCGACGCACGCGACTTGTTGTTTGGCGAGGCGTATAAGTGCTAGTATGCAACGGAACGTGAAAAAGCGAAATAAATACTTGAACTATTATTTCAAACGCGTTCCGAAAGGTCCCAACTATCATGCAACTGTCATACGCCCTGTCAGCACTATAATCACTTCAAGGAGGTTGTATGATAATAAACTCCTTGAATCACTTCGAAGCAGAATTATCTGTTACGGAACGCGGTCTTATTAATTACCCAAGATGGCGACTGTGGTTTTTTTGTTTGTCAGTGCCATTAGAATTTAACGAAATTCTCCATAATCCGAATTTTGCGGATATATGTTGTCGACTCGAAATCAATATTTTTATATGTTTTGTTATTTATATAAGGTTTCGATCGAGTCTACCGTAGCCCTGAACGAAATTATTAATATAGACTAGATGAAAACCCGGCTCCGCTCGGTTGAAATGTGACTCATGATACACAATGTAGGTGAATATTAAAGGTAAGCAAGCCATAGATTCGTATAGCTTCGTTCATTGTGTTTAATAAATATAGTAAATAAAAACTGTAATATTTTTAACACAAATAATTTTTATTTTTTACACACAATTATTAATATTTTCGCGAAACGAACGACTGAAGAAAAGTTTTAAGTTTTGTTAAGATTCACTCAATGTTTCCGGCAAGACGTTTCGTTTTACACAGTCAAATGAGTCGCAGTTCTTTGTGATGGATACTTCTTTGGCGCGACGCACGTGACGTGTTGATTGGCGAGGCGTATATAAGAGCTAGTATGCAACGAAACGTGAAAAAAGCGAAATAAATATTCTTGAACTATTATTTCAAACGCGTTCCGAAACGATTCTGGTCCCAACTATCATGCAACTGTCATACGCCCTGTCAGCACTGTAATCACTTCAAGGAGGTTGTATGATAATAAACTCCTTGAATCACTTCGAAGCAGAATTATCTGTTACGGAACGCGGCCTTATTAATTACCCAAGATGGCGACTGCGGTTTTTTTGTTTGTCAGTGCTATTAGAATTTAACGAAATTCTCCATAATCCGAATTTTGCGGATATATGTTGTCGACTCGAAATCAATATTTTTTTATGTTTTGTTATTCATATAAGGTTTCGATCGAGTCTACCGTAGCCCTGAACGAAATTATTAATATAGACTAGATGAAAACCCGGCTCCGCTCGGTTTAAATGTGACTCATGATACACAATGTAGGTAAATATTCTGTAGTCATCGGTTCTATAATATCGGTTCAATGGGCCAATCTCAGGTTTAAAGAGAGAACACATAACAAAGAGTTTATCATAAATCAAAAACAATATTTTCGCGAAACGTCAATGACTGAAGAAAAGTATTAAGTTTTGTTATGATTCAATCAATGTTTCCGGCAAGACGTTTCTATAATAATAATAATATGTAATTATGAAATAAAATTACCGCTGAGCATTGATTTTTGTTATGGTTAGTATTCTTTTTTCTATGGTTGTTATCGCAATTGGCCAATCTCAGGTTTAAAGAAAGAACACATAACAAAGAGTTTATCATAAAAAAAGTTTCAAAAACAATATTTTCGCGAAACATCAACGACTGAAGAAAAGTATTAAGTTTTGTTATGATTAACTCAATGTTGCCGGCATTTTCAGGCTACTTAGGCCCATAGATATATACCTTACAGACTACACATATATTTTATAAGTACATTTTGCGTTATTAATATAAACGTTTCGTTTTACACAGTCAAATGAGTCACAGTTCTTTGTGATGGCTACTTCTTTGGCGCGACGTACGCGATGTGTTAATTTGCGAGGCGTATATTATGCAACGGAACGTGAAAAAAGCGAAATAAATATCGCGTTCCGAAACGATTCTGGTCCCAACTATCATGCAACTGTCATACGCCCTGTCAGCACTGTAATCACTTCAAGGAGGTTGTATGATAATAAACTCCTTGAATCACTTCGAAGCAGAATTATCTGTTACGGAACGCGGCCTTACCCTTACCCAAGATGACGACTGCGGTTTTTTTGTTTGTCAGTGCCATTAGAATTTAACGAAATTCTCCATAATCCGAATTTTGCGGATATATGTTGTCGACTCGAAATCAATATTTTTTATGTTTTGTTATTCATATAAGGTTTCGATCGAGTCTACCGTAGCCCTGAACGAAATTATTAATATAGATACGCAATAATAACATTGTATACAGGTTTTGTCGTAAATAGTGGTCCAGAGCAAAGTTATTCATTACAATAATTTTCTATCGAATAAATTAATTTTTTTACCGAAATAAAATGTTTTAACAAAACAAAAAAAAATCACATCACAACTTTTTTTTAATTATTAAATTTTTTCACTGTAATTTCACGAAATTTTCAAAGTGGCGACCACCAGCGGCGATGCATGCTGTGCACCGCCGAATAAAAGATCGCTTTAGCTTGAGTGCAAACCCACTAGTATTTATCTCTTCAGCCGCTGCCTGGATTATTTGTCGTAATTGTTCAACTGAAGTGATTTGGACTTTATACACTTTGTCGTAATTGTTCAACTGAAGTGATTTGGACAAGAAAAAGTGTATAAATACACTTTTTCTTTCAGACACCCCCAGCAGAAAAAAAAAAATTCCCCATTTTAACGTTTCGGGTAGCTCGAACGGGCCAATTATTTGCCCACCAATAATCCCCGTCCACAAATTGATTTTAAATTGGTACTGGGATCGATCCTGTCTAATTAAGTTGGGATTTTCTAGCTGCCAGCTATGTAAGTTGTGCATATTGAAATAACCATCATTTTACATGGTGATTCGTCACTCCACATTATCTTGTTATAAAATTGTGGGTCCGCTCGAATTCTACGCAGTATTTCTCTGCAAAATTGTACTCTCAATGGCCCATCCCTTGGCAACAAAGTTTGTACCCAAAAATGGTAAGGGTACAGGTGATGCCTTTGAATATAGTGTATGTTGCACTTTAACATTTTGTATGATATACGAACTCAACTCCCGGTCTTACTATTTAGTTCGAAAAAAATTGCACTGCATTCGTTTTGGGAACCAAGCAAATATATGTTATCAAAACCCACCAAAGATTCGCGTAGGTGTTAAAGCTCGTGGGCTGTCTGCTACAATGGCATCCGTTTTACCTTAAAGATAGAAAAATATTAGGATCTATAATAAATGCAGACACCAAATGAGTTGAATTATTGTAAACCAACATACAAACTCTACTGGTATGGGCGGTATGCCCCCTGCTAGATGGAGACTGGAAGCTTGCTGGTGGTGGTGATAGGTTAAAATTAAAATTACAAGATTAGGAAAAAAACAAACAGATGGACAGTCAAACTATTTAATAACTATGTATTTTTTTTTTTAATACTGATTAAATTAACTATGAAAATATCATGTATGGATGTATGGAATGCTACCTGATGTATTTATTAACTACCACTTTATCTTGACTATTAATAGTATTCTATTAGCTTCTGGTTTGCGTAAAGAAATATCTCTATTTCATCTCAAAAACCCTTTTAATCATTCTTGTCCAGCTTTTTGTTTTTAAGAGTCAAATTTGTGTGCAAAACCGTTTTTTTCAGCCAACTCAAAAGTTAATTCTTGAACAGACCTTTGCGTCAGTCCAAACAAGCGAGATTCAAGTAATTTCAAATGTTCAACTAATTTTCTTTCCACATCAGTTGTAGAAGTAGCTTTCCAACATCCTAGACCCTTTGCAGAGGACTTCGAAGTTTTTTACTATTCGAAGCATGTCTTCTTAATGTTGCTTGTGGTACTCCAAAAGTCTTCGGCACCAAAAGCCAGCCCATTTTATTATTGCAAACTGCTTCTATAGCTTTACGCATTGATTCCTCACTCCAGGATTGACAATCAGTCGTAAACTTATAATTACGCGGCATTATCTGTAAATTTTTATTATTATTATTTATATTAATTAACAGTTGATTAACGAGAAACAGGTATTGGGTACCTACAATTAACTCATTGAGCTCTTATGGACAAAACGACATTTATGTATGTCATTTTGTCCACAAAGCGTTAAAAAAAAAACAAAATTCAACAATAAATAAAAAAAATATTATTATTTACGGAAAAAAACTATTTGAAGGCAACAATAAGTACTTAAGGGATGTTGATATGTGTAAACGAATGTGTGACTATGCGGCGCTGCACTTGGGTGGAGCGGGTTCGCTGGCGGGACGAGGATCTTGCACAATAAAAACACCACTTAATCTTCTGAGTTATTATTTATTCTTCCTTATTTTTCTTTATAATAATAATTGCTGGGCGAGGAATTCTTGGTTGAGATTTAGCCACTTGTAGAGAGAAATGTTTTCTTGCTGACTGTCGAGAACGAACTAACTTGCTCAAGAGAACATCCCCCTCTTTTATGTGAGCGCTTAATGGCTGGCCAGCGGACCATTTCCTCACCCCGCGGTACATTTATTCACTATAGCCCTTCACACAAAGGCCGTGAGCTGGCGCGTTTTATTTTAACTTAAAGCTAACACTTCTAGCTAATTAAATCCGTTTACTCCATATCGCTGCGACGCTCCGTCACGCAACGGCGTGAACCTACGGAGTCAGCCCACCGCCCCCCAAGGGGCGTGGGGAGTCAGCTTCGGGGCATATACCCCCTGGCTGAGGCCTGTCGGCTCAGTCCGCGACCTGCGGACCGGTCGTTGGGTTGGGGGCCAGGCCCCCTTTGCCGTACCGCGGTACGGGGTGTGTGGCGCGTGTGCGCGCAGAGCGTGCGGGGCGGGTGAACGGTAAGCCTACCCGTACTGTGTTGGTGAGGTGTGCCGTTAGGAGCGCCCGAAGTGCTTCACGCCGACCGTGCGATCAAGGCCCCAGCCAGGTGAGACCCCCAGTTACCTGGGGGAGGCCCGGCGGAGGCCGATCAGCGGCCGGACGGCGGCTTTGTTCGGCGCTCGCCTAAGGTAAATATTGTCCCTGTCTCGCTACGTTTCCGGGTCTAGCCAGTTGCGCAACGAGGGGCAGGGACGTATGTGTGAGTCGGGGTGACTTGTTTGGTGTGTGTGACGTCACCCTGTGGGTACGTGTCGCTATGTGCGCCCGCCCGCGACACATAGCTAACGTGTGAGTTTTGGCGAATGCGTAGTAATGTTTGTGTGGGCCGGGGCGCGCTGTGCCTATGTTAACCTAGGTGACAGCGCGCGCGCGGCGGATGCGTGTTGTGTGTGGGGAGTATTATTTGGGTGAGTAGGTCGCGTGTAGTGTGGTTGCAACCTACTCGGCGTCAAGTCCGGTAGAGGGCGCGGCAGTGTCCGCAAGCAGGTCGCGCGGGTAACGCCTGGCGTCGGGTGGGCGCGCGTGCCACGGCGCGATGTCGCGGACGTGGTCCCAGCTAGACGCGTCTGCGCGCTCGAACATGTTCGACGCCAGGCGCTTGACGAACTCGTCGATGCTCTCCATACGCAGGTCCCTCTGCAGCACGGAGTTCCTCACGTAGCGAGGGGCAGCGGTGATGGTGCGCAGCACAAGGTTCTGCTGCGCGCGGAGCTTGGCGATGTGTGTTTCGCACGTGAGGGCGAACCAAGCTGGGGCGGCGTAGGTCAGTACGGGCCGGATGTAGGACTTGTATATTCCCAGCTTGATCCGTAGCGGCAGATGCGATGAGAGCAGCGGGTTGAGCAGGACGCGGGTGCGGCGGACCCGCGCGACTGTGTTGCGGACGTGCGCGCGCATGGTGAGCCGCTGATCGAGCGTAACGCCGAGGTACTTAACAGTACGCGTCCACTCGATGGCGGCCCCTTGTAGAGTCAAGGGTGGCGGGAATCCGGCTTTGCGCTTGGTGATGATGATCGCCTGTGTCTTTCCCACGTTGACCGACAATCTCCACTTGCGGAGCCAGTCGGGGAGTGCGTCGAGCGTGCGCTGCATCTTGACGGCCGCGTGCGTTGCCGTGAGCGATGTACTGATGTACGCGGCGTCGTCGGCGTACAGCGCGAGCTTGGAGTCGTGCGTGGCGGGAATGTCGTCGGTGTATGTGGAGTAGAGCACAGGCGAGATACAGCTCCCCTGGGGTACCCCCGCTGCGATGGTGCGCGCGTCAGAGAAGCTATCTTCGACCGCCACCCTGAAAGATCGGTCCTGTAGGAACGAGGCGACCACCTGTATCAAGCGGCGGGGCGCGGTGGTCAGGGAGAGTTTGTACAGCAGACCGGTGTGCCAGACTCTGTCAAACGCCTTCTCCATGTCGAGGAATACTGCGACGGCGTACTCCCTCTTGTTGACGACGGCCGTGAGGCTGTGCAGCATCCTCGACAGCTGAAGCGTCGTGCTATGTTCAGCCCGGAACCCAAACTGCTCCGGTCTTGGCGTGATGTGTGGTGTGAGGTGTCGCAGCAGGAGTGATTCGAACACCTTAGAGATCGTTGGCAGCAGAGTGATAGGCCGGTAGCTCTCCGGCCGTGCGGCGCTCTTCCCGGGCTTGGGGATCATTATGACCCGCCCTTCCTTCCATGCCGCCGGAAAGGTCCCGGTGCGGGTGATGCCGGTGAACAGGCGCGCCAGCGCTGCCACGGACTTGTGCGGCAGGTGGCGCAGCGCGGTGTTGGTGATGTTGTCCGCACCGGGAGCCTTTTTGGGTTTGGTGCGGCGGATCGCTTGTCTGACCTGCGCCGGGGAGAACACCACCGGGTCGTCCTCAGGCGTTGGCGGCGTCGCGAGGTACTCTCTAAGGTGTTTCTCGACTGCTGCGATGTGTTCGCGGTCGTCGGTCGGGTTGGGCTGGAACTGACGCTCCAGGTGGGCGGCGAAGACCTCTGCCCGGTCTGCGGCCGTGTACTTCAACGCCCCGCCGCTGTCTAGCAACGGGCGCACCGGAGCCGGGGTATTCGTGAGCCGTCGACACAGCTTGTGTATCGAGGCCCAGTCTCCTTCAGCGGCTGATATATGATCCTCCCAGCTGTCGGTGGCGTACTCCTCCAGCTCGGCCTTCACCCTTGCTGTGAGCTGGTTGAGCTGGGTCTTGAGGTCGGGGCTGCGCGTGTGTTGCCACCGCTTGCGGAGACGCCTCTTGTCGGCGATCATGTTGTGTATGCGCGCGGGAAGGCGTGGCAGGCGCAAGTCGCCGCACGCGTCGCGCGCACAACTGACAGTCGCCGCTTCCAAGGCGCGCTGTGTGCAAGCGGTGAGGTCGTCCGCCAGCTCATCAACGTCGGCGGCGGTGGTGACAGGCCGGCTGGGTGTTGTGGCCGCCATCGTCTCCGCGAATCGCGTCCAGTCGTGCTTCGGACGTGGCGCAGGACGAGCGAGCCGGGTGTACTGAGTGTCGACGACGACGAGTACCGGTTGGTGATCCGACAGTAGTTCGTCGTCGAGCACTTGTTGTGCGATCTGGCAAGGTAGCCCACGGTGTACTACGATGTCCAAGATGTCCGGGATATGTGCTGCGTTGTCCGGGTAATGGGTGGGCGCCTCTGGTCCGGACACCGAGTACCCGCAGGCCTCCGCGTCGTTGAAGAGTCGTCGGCCGTCCGAATTGGTAGTGGCAGCGTTCCACGCCGGGTGCTTGCAGTTAAGGTCGCCGGCGATGATGGTGGGGTGCGGGGAGTCCAGGAGCTCGCGGATGTCCGCGACGTTCAGTGGTACCTGGGGAGCGCGGTACGCCGCGAACACCCGCAGGTGGGCGCCGGCGGCGTGTAGCTGCACACCCAGCGCGTACATGCTGCCAGGTCCCGGTGATGTTGGTGGTGCGGAGATGAGTTGGTGGACGACTCTTCGTTTCACCAGTACTGCCAGACCGCGGTATGCACGGAGCACTGTTGGCTCGTCCTGTCTGTAAACGAGGTATCCCGGGAATTTGATTTGGTCTGCAGGTCCCAGGAATGTCTCGCTTATGAGCGCCACGTCTATGTTCTGTTCCTGCAGCAGGGGACGTAGTAGCGCGACCTTTGGTTTGAGGCCGCGGGCGTTCCAATGTAGCAGCCTCAACTTATACATTTATGTTGTAGTTTATGAGGGCTGCCATCCCGTTGAGGACTGCGCGCACCGGGTCCTCTCTTCTGCGCAGAGCCAGCAATACGTCCTGTAAGACCCGGATCGCGGCCTCAATAACCGCGTCTCTGTGGCCTACGTCATCATGACTGTAGGCGTCCCTACCGCGGGAGGGTAGGCCCGTCGACTGTTGGGCCGTATGTGCCGGTCGTGGCAATGTGTTGACAGCGGAACAATCTTTGTTTATATCCGCTGTCCGGCCCCTTCGCGCACGATGGTCGTGAACGTTGGCAGGCGCGCCACCTCCTCTGTGGCGTACGCTCTGCGCGGTATCCCGAGAAGTTGTCGACGGGTTTTGTTTGGTGGCGCCACCGGCGCTAGATTCGTCGGTCAGTGGGCGGGGCTTGACCATCTTGTTAGCCTTCTCGGCCTTGTTAGTATTCTGTTGTGTGGGTAGGTCTGTTTTTTCCTCGGTTTCGCCTACCCGCGCTTTTCTCGCGCCTCGTTTGCCCCGCCGGGAATGTTTATTACGTCCCCTGTTGGTAGCGGGAGCTGCGTCGCGAACTGAGGGCCCGTTTGCCGCCGCCATCAGTGTCGCGGATGCTGGTTCCTCCGTGTGTTCGGTGGGCTGCCTCTCGGTGACCGTGCGTGGTCGGCGTACTGTGCCCGTGATGGCGACGGTGCCCGCGTGTTTGTTGCGGGCTTCCTTCTTCAACACCGGGCACTTGTAGCTATTCGCGGGGTGGTCGCAGTTTGCGCACGTAGGGGGCTCTTCAATAGGCCTCGGGCACTCGTATGCCCGGTGGTTCTCGCCGCATCTGACGCATGCGGCCGGGCGATGGCAGTGTACCGACGAGTGCCTAAATTGTTGGCACTTGTGGCACTGCGCGGGCCCTCTCTTGCCGCGCCATGTGTCTATTTTCACGCCCGGCATACACATGAGCTCCGTGATTTGATAGATGCCGGGGGTGAGGTTGGGGGTCTTCTTGAGCGCGGCGTGGAAAATACAGCCGGGACGTCCCTGTCGTGCCTTAATGTGGCGTACGAATTCCGGCTCGTATCCTAGCGAACGCAGCTCTTCCTTTATGTCCTCCGGGGAAGTGTCCACAGGCAACCCCCTTATGGCTACCTTTAGGCTCTTCTCTGCCGGTAGGGAATAGCAAAACCATGCTATGGGTTCTTCCTTTTCGAGCGCGTACAAATAGCTCTGTACGGCTCGGTATTCATCGTCCGACTGAGGGGTGAATCGAACCCCCTGCCCGTACGGACGCGCGTTGGGCGCACGGCCTAATCGGTCGCGTAGCGCTTTGAAATGTCTGGCCCACTGTGGCAGTTTCTCTACCACAATGGGTGGAAAATGAGGCCGCCTGACCTTCCCCGGGGCTTGCGCGGCATCACCAGAGGAGTTGGTTGTGCGCGGGTTATTAACACTAACATCACTGCTTACAATAATATTAGCGGGGGCTGCCTTACCTGCATTTTGTGAGGTGGGTGGCGAAGTGTTCCTCGCGGCTTCCGCGAAGGTGGTGGGCAGGGGGGCAGGTGCGTCGTTGTCGCTCTGTACGCGGACACGACGCTGTGGACGGGGCGCAGAGATGCAGGGGCGCTTCGCCTCCTCGGCATCATCCTCGTCGGGACTGCGTTGTCGTCTCTGCGCGGCTCTGCTGGACGTCAAGTCAAACTCGAACCCGAAGTTGACCTGCGTGAGATCGAGGACGGGTAGGTCCGGCAGAGAGGCGGTCTTATTCGGAGGCGCTTGTGCCTTCTTTTTAATGATGTTGGGCCGCGGTACAGCGTCGCTTGTGACGCTGTTTATACTGGTCGCTGATGACGCCAGGGAAGAGCTTGAGCTCGCCGCCGATCCTACGAGCGATCGGGAGGCCGGCGAGCCCGGCGCGGAGCCGCGCGGCGGCGCGGGAGAGGCGACGCTCGCGGCCTGCCTGAGCACAACAGGTCGCGGCGGGGTACGCGGCACGGGAGCACTACACTCGCGATCGCGGCCGCTGGGCCCGGCGCTCAACACGGAACGAGTCTGTGGAGCTGCGCGGGGAGCGGTACTGCGGTTCGCGGGCGCGGGCGCGGGTGTGCGCGCTGGTTTACGAGAAACCGTTGCTGACGGCGGGGCATCCATGGGCACGGGCCGAAAGGAATTGCCACGGACGGCGGTGGCCGGAGGGCGTTGACCCGGTCTGGTTGTTGAGGACGACCTAGCAACTCTGATTTCCGGGTCAGAGTTGGTTCTGCCGCGCGCGGGCGGGCGCGCAGCGGGTTGGTGGCCCTGAGAAGGGCCTTTTGGGCTGGGGCCCCGACCCTTTGCAGGGCCGGGGGCACCAGGGGCGGACATCCGCGAGGGCGCGAGCTGCCGCGACCGCGACGGTGTGTGAACACACCGGGCGATGCGTGGCGAAATACCGCTGTGTTTACGTCAACGCATGCAAGCAGGCAATGACGAAAACAGAACGGTAACGAAGCGGTCCGTACGGTCACTCGGAAGCACAAACACTACACTACACTGTGAAGACGAAGGTATCCGATGAGCACGCGAAACACTCCAACGGCGTGAAGAGAAACATTCACCGTATATAAAGGGCCCTACCCCCCCGCTTCATCAGTATAAATACTGAGGGTGGCCCCGCCCCCTCGCTCAGTTGCGTCCGAACGTCGCAGCGATAAGGAGTTCACATGATAATGCCTTAATTTGCCTTAGATAATGCACTTATCCTTAATTATACATTTGTAAATAAGTTATATTATTTACAAATGTCACATAGAAACAATTAATAACACAATACATTACAACCTATTTAAAAACCACTATACATATTTAAAAACAGTCTAGCTGATAAAACGATCTATTATTATTATATTAACATTATATTAATCTATATAAACTGGACTTAGAATGTAATGGCAAAATTGTTATTGTTACTCTTATACAAATGTAAACAAATTAATATTGTATTTACTTGCATACTTATATCATAATACTTGCTAACACTTATTTCTTATGTTGCTAACACTAAACAAGTTAATATTTAATATCTACTTAACTATATACATACTTGTTAACTCTTATATCTTTCGTCGCTAACAGATGTTATAAATGTGAACACAAGATAATATTATGAAAAACATAACATTAATACACAAAAATCCCTGCAGTTAAATAAAAAATCGTAACTTACCAATGATTATCGTTGGCCATGACACCCAAACGAAAGACTGGCGCGAGTTCACGAATTGATAGGTTCGTATATTCGGCTAGAGTCACGTGATGTAGTTGTCTATGGCGGACTAGTAGCGGCAGAAGATGAAATATGATGCCTGTGTCATTTTGTCCATATATGTCATTTTGTACGTACCTCCCTATAATTAAAATTAGGATAATTAAAATAAAGCTTACAAATGCAGGCACCTTGTGCTCGCTATCACCATAAACAGCAATTATCGCAAGGATCTTTTGGTTAGTTGCTGACAATTGGTCGAGGGTAGCTGGCCCACCACCATTTCCAGTGGCTTCGCGTCTACTTGCAGCGGCCCTATGTTTGGCCATGAATTTCAAGTCTGCCCAGTACTAAGAATAAAAGAAGAAAACCGTTATTGTACAAGGGTGAAGGAGTAGAGTCAAGCATGATATGTGAGCATGAGATCTGAATGTAAAACAAGAATACGTACACGTTTCCATCGCTGGCCAGTTTTCGTCGCACCTCCGCCGCGAGCATTTAGCCTTGTCGCGAGTTCGTTCCACTCACGATCTATGGTCTCTTTGGACCTCGCTCCCAAGCCAACGCCTTTGGCAAGATTCGAGTGCGACATGAGGTGCTGAAGCAACTCATCTAGCTGATCAGCTGATACTCGATGTTCCACTGAAATTACAAGAACATGATAGAGACAGAAAACAAAACTACGCATTATAATTGATTGTTCCTTTAGATCCAAAATCCAAGGGAGTTTACAAAATCTTGGAGGAGAACCACTTGAAAACTTGAAAATAACCGAAAATTTAAGTAAACAAATCAAAAAGACGCACAGAATATTTTTTTTACCACAGATGACGCTAAAATTGCAATTATTTGTTTTTTTTTTTTTTTTTTTCTTCACTCCCGCTTGAGATAGGGAGTATTTGGGCTCACACATGGGTGCACCTGCCATTTTCAAGTTTTATTTGATTCTTCTCAGGATTCTTTATTTTGTTGTAGGTGAGATATTTGTATTTATAAAGGTAGGGAAACGGAATGTTTTAAAGGTATTTACAATCATTTAAAATTTGGAAATAGGATCAAGAGAGGTCAATAAAAAAAAATATGATAAATATAATAAATAAATCTACGACTATAACAAGGAAAAATAAATAAATAAAGAAAATAAACCGAGAAAGAGCTAGAGGCTACGTACTAGATAATATAAACTAATAAAGATAATAATGTTACAACTTAATATTATTACATAGAATATATTTGGAAATAACGGAATACAAAGTTGGGCTATTGGATACAAGTAAAGATTTTATAGATGTAGGGAAAGGTACACAGAGGGAAATTAAACTATTTATAAAGGAGGAACGGTCAAATCTATTGCATGCAAAGAAAATATGATCCAGGTCCCCCACTTCAAACCCACACTCACATTTTGGACTACTGATAATTTTAAAACGAGCCAAATGGGCTGGACATGTAGTATGCCCCAGTCGCATTCTAATTATTATACTTGAGGCAATTTTGCCCAATTTTAGTATGGAAAACCATGGCTTATTACTAAGTCGAGGTTGTATATCAAAGTAATATCTCCCCTTCGATCGACTACTGTCTCTCCAGACTCTATCCCAGGAATCCCTCAGATAGAGTCCGGGAAGCACAGCCAAGTCCTGTGGATAGTTTATGAAAGGAAATTTATCTCCAACCACCACAGCCTCATTCGCAAGTGTGTCAGCTTTTTCATTACCTTTTATGCCGCAATGGCTCGGTATCCAAACAAAAATTATAGAACTACCCTTAGAAGTGCATTCAAATAATTTACTCCTCATTTCTATTATAAGTGTATGTAAAGATTTTGAATTAAAGGGAAATCTCTGTAAAGCCTGTAGGACACTCATAGAGTCTGTAAATATTATTGTATTTTTTAGTTTAAAAAGTGAGATATACTCTATGGCTTTAATTACGCCAAAACATTCACCCGAAAATACAGTTGCTTCAGAAGGGCATTTAATTTTTTGGACAATATTATATTGTGTATGATAAACTCCTACTCCTACAAAACCGTCAGATCTGTGCTTTGAAGCGTCAGTATAAACATGATGCCAATCAGGCCATTTATCCTGTACTATGGAATTAAAACATGCGTTAGCATTGTGTTTATCAATATTGAGAATGAATTTTACCGTGGGTTTGTTTGTTAGGGCTTTGTATTTACAATCAAATAAACCAAGTTTCAGGGATCGATGGGTTGGAGCATGAAACGACTTAAACCGAATGTAACTTTTAACTAAGCATGGAAGTGATTTGTTTTGCCAGTAGTTTGATGACTCTATAAGTTCGAAGAGAGCCTGAAGTTTATAAATTACTGGACTACCTGAAAGTTGCAAAACACGGAAAAAAAGACGATCAGCAAGAAACTGACGTCTCAGACTAAGAGGTGGTTCATTGCATTCAACCTGTAAAGCATTTATAGGACTAGATTTCATAGCCCCAGTAACTATCCTTAAGGCTTTTGATTGGATGGAATCCAGCTTCCCCAAACCAACAACACCACAAGGCTCTAGCAAGAAGGTTCCGTAATCCAAAACACTCCTTACCAAAGCATTGTAAAGAAGTTTCAAGGTAGATGGATGCGCACCCCACCAAACACCCGAAAGACATCTCATTATATTAATACGTTTTTCACATTTATTTACAAGATATTCACAATGAGACACACCTGTTAATTTTGAGTCTATTATTACTCCTAAAAATTTGAACTTATCTTTAACTGGAATTTTATGACTGTCAAAATAGATTGATATGTTGGGGTGAATACGTTGACGTGTAAAATATACTATTGAACTTTTTGGTGCTGATATACTAAGACCATTTGATTTCATCCAAGTGTTTAATTTTTTTAAAGATGTTGATACTTCATCACAAAGTGACCCCACTGACTTACCCACAGCATATAAAATTATGTCATCTGCATATTGTAGGATTGCGGTTGACTTCCGAAAGAGAGACTCTAAATCATAAGTATATAAGTTAAATAATATAGGGCTTAGTACTGACCCCTGAGGAAGACCTTTCCAAAGAGTTCTACATTGATGTGATTTATCTAAAGTGATAGTTCTGCCTGAAAGTAAGTTTATGATAAAACAAGAAAGCATGTCTGGAATTTTAAGTTTGTCTAATTTATCTTTCAGAATATTAAGGAGGACATTATCATATGCAGATTCTAAATCCAGAAAAACTGCAAGAATGGAGTCATTTCGAGTAAAAGCCAATCTTATATCGGTAACAAGGGTAGCCACACTATCCAGTGCACTCTTGCCTTTTCTGAATCCAAACTGTGTTTCTGGTAGTATGCCACGATTTTCTACAATCCATTCAAGTCGAATTTTAACTAAACTTTCAGCAATTTTTGCAATTACAGGTGACAAGGCTATTGGGCGATAAGAGGAGGGTTCATTTGATGGTTTGTTTGGTTTGAGAATGGGTATAACTATTTGTGATTTCCAAGAAAGAGGGATATCCCCTGATGTCATTACTTTGTTAATTAAATTTAAATAATACAAAAGTGATGATTGACTGAGGTTGGCCACAAATGAATATGGGATGCCGTCTTCACCTGGAGCAGTATCTTTAACTGAAGAGAGAACCCCTTCTAGTTCCTGTAATGTAAAGGGTGAGTCGAGAGAACATTGGTTTTTGGAGACGGAGGAAGGAATCATATCATGTAAAAGCATCTGTTCTGGGACAAAAGGTGGAGCTAGACGATTAAGAAATGCATCTGCTAAGTTTTGGGGTATGTTAGAAGTATGAGATTCAGTTACACCATTTCTAAATCTTCTTATATTTTGCCAGACAATTGATGGGGTAACTGAGGGGGAAAGTGAAAGGCAAAACTTTTTCCATCCTTGAGTTTTTTTGTCCTTAAGTATTTTTCGTGCCTTTGCTATAGTATCAGTTAAGATCGTAAAGTTTTCATCTGACATATTATTATTATATTGTTTTTCAGCTTTTTTTCTAGCTTTTACAATTTTAGTGCAATCTTTGTCCCACCAAGGTGGAGAGGGAATCACATTATTATTTAAGTTTTTTAGGGGAAAAGTCTCATCAGCTGCTTCTAAAAGGGCTTTAGTAAAAAAATTATTACAATCCGTAATGTCATCTGATATATTATTATCTTTAAACAATGAAATTTTAAGTTCTACTGCAGTTTTAAATTTATGCCATAAGTTATTTTCAGTAAGTTTGTATTTCAACCGAGGTTTACAAGTCCTATTACAAGTGACAGGAGATTTGTTATATGGATAAGAAATAAGAATTGGGAAGTGATCACTTCCATATGTAGATGGCAAAGTACACCATGTTAGTGATGAAGCCATATTAGGGGAACAAATTGAAAGGTCTATTGCACTGACATTTTCAGTTGGAGAGGTGCGCCGAGTGGGTGATCCAGTATTTAATATACAAATCTGATGTGAATCTAAAAGCTCTAATAGCATTTCCCCACAGTATGAAGAAATGGAAGAGCCCCAAGAAGTATGGTGGCAATTAAAATCTCCCAAGATTAAAAAAGGACGGGGAAGGACTGAAATAAGATTATTTAATTGTTGAAGGGCAAGAGTGGAAGGGGAAGGAATGTAGATAGAAGTGATACAGATATTATTTATTTTAACTGCTATCACTGAAAACTCACTATATACAGGAAGATGGTACGGACAAAAAGGGATATTATTTCTGATGAGTATAGCTGCACCACCATACCCATCAGACCTATCATCTCTCAAGCAAGAAAATCCGTGGATTTTAAAAATGGAGTTTGGTTTTAACCAAGTCTCCGAAAGTGCAAATAAGCTAACATTGTGTTTGTTGATTAAATAAATAATTTCAGTTTTTTTAGAGACTGCACTTCTGCAGTTCCATTGAATTATCTTTTGTATTATTGCCATTATTAAAGGATGTTGGTGTATTAAACATATTAACTATTGGTGCGACGTGGGACGGTATTTTAATATTTGATTGATTTAATGTGTTAATAAGAATCTGAATTATGTCTGATGTAGACATCATGGAAGGATTGGAATCAGGCCGATTAAGAGCGCAGCCATTTTGAGGGGCCGGTACATTAAAATCATTAACTATATTATTATGCTTTTCTTTATCATAACCTTTACTTTGCTTTGGAGGTGTGCGACGATTAATATATACTGTTTTTTTGTATGAACTGTATGGTGATTGTGGATGATGTTTAGATTCTGATTTAGAGGTTGAAAGAGTGTGAAAAAGAGAAACAGGCTTAGTGTTCACTACGTCAGCATATGATTTAAATGTAGGAGGAAATAATTTGGATGCCTCTAAATAGGAAATACTTTTTTCTGCCATGGCTAATTTAATATTTTTTTGACGCATAAATTCAGGGCATATTTTACTGATAGCAAAATGACTACCAGAACAATGGCAACATGATATATTCTCCTCCTCTGTCTCACATGTATCAGCTGTATGTTCATGACCGCATTTATAGCATTTAGGTTTTGATCTACACTGAATCTTAGTATGTCCAAATCGACAGCAATTGTAACACTGGATAGTAGGATACACATAAAGATCTACAGGTAAAGAATTATAACAAATAAATATTCTTGAAGGTAGGACCTTTCCGTCAAAGGTTACAACAATACTTTGAGTCGGTTTCCACACGACCAAGCCCTCATTGATAGTTTTATAATTTATTCTCCTAACTTTCAAAATGCGACCGCAATCCATTGGTACCGATACATTATCCATTATTTCTTCAGGTGACCAATCGGGTGGTACCCCGCGGACAACACCCATCCTGGTAACTTGAAAAGAAGGTATAAACGCTTTAAGATTTATTGTTGCGAGACTACTGTGGCTGATGAAAGCATTGGCGTCAACATGGTCAGAAAACTCCAGCGACACCCTATTTCTACCTATTCTTTTGACTGAACCATTTACAACATTTTTAATAACATGCTTTTTCAAAAACTTGCCAAATGTAACCGGGTGCAGAGAAACTCCATCCTCAGGGGACTTCATTTCTCTTTGAACATGAACAACAAAAGGAGAAATATCACTTTGGTTATATGTGTTCCTGGCTACAGAAGAAGATACTTGGGGAACGGAGTGGTTATCAAAAATGGCGGGAACTGGATTATTTGTTAGTACAACAGAAGATGCTTCAATCGATTTAAAAGTGTCATTACTGGCAGTATCACTATTTTCACTGCTACAGCAACAGCCTGTTTTGCCATCAATAGCCTTAGCGTGCTTCCTCTTCTTTTTATTGCACGTTTTGCAAATAATTTTATTTAATCTATTTCTTTTGCGACCGGTACGCTGGGCCATCGAACCATCGGTTTCCATTCCCGACTCATTAGATAAAACAGAATGTGTGGAAGAGGAAATTGTAATAAAATTCGATGCCGGGGGAACCATTCCTCCCGACGCTATCGGGTCGGGCGGCTCGTTCATGGTTCTAATAAAAAATCATAAAAAATACTTACCTAGATTGTTTTTCTATATTTACACAACTACTAAATACACTAAATACTAATATTATTTACACCTTAACACTCTACTGATCCTAAAATCTTAAATATTTTCAAAAAATATTTCAACAAGAAAAAAGTGCACCGCTCCTTTCAAAGTTTCCCCCAATTATTTGTTTCCACCTATTGCTGCTCTGTCGCTAGTGGCGCTAGTGTTCAGTGGGCAATGTGCATCCATGCGACAGGCGGGCGATAGGTGTCCATAATACGATTTCTAGTAACATTTTGCGACTGATCGCGTTGCGGTCGCTGTCACGTTGCTGTTGCTGTTGCTACTGCAAAGTTTTACGCAATAGGCTTACGGATTATTTTATTTACGCAGTGTCGCTAGTTCAATTTTAACGGTGTGCATGTATAATTAGGCCGATATCGGAGAACTTAATATATTATTACGTAGCTCGGGCCACCCCCACATCATTTAGGGGTGTGAAAAGTAGATGTCCGATTCGCAGACCTAACCGATATCCACTCAAAATTTCAAAAAAACCGGTCGAGCCATTTCGGAGGAGTTTAGCTACAAAACGTGACACGAGAATTTTATATCTACCTATACAAGTTTATAACATATAATTTATATATTTAATAATTTATGTACTCAATAAAATATACAGAAATAACAATCGTAACATTAAATGTACAAAGGTACTGGTTATTTTTAAAGAAATCTCTACCAGCAGACCTGCGATGGGAGAAGTAGTAAATAATGGCAGACAGTGTGCGAATTATCATCATTATCACTCTCCGTAGTATCACTACTGTCGTCGTTTCCTCCATTTATTATGAATCTTTCTGTCATTGCTTCCACATTCCTATCCATGGCATCCATTTCGGGCTCAACTGTTTATATGACATGCTTTATACATTTTTTCCATTTTTCTGCGTCGAAATTTTGAATGGATTCATTAATACAATTTTTAATTCTGCCATTTTATGTGTTTTCATGTGTGAAGCTACATTTCCTTTAACTTGAGCCCACACTAGTTCAATTGGATTTAAATCGCAATGATACGGCGGCAGCCTTAAAACAGTTTTGTTTTGGGAATTTCTTCGACTCTAATATGTTCAGACCACCTTCGACGAATCCATTCTCACTTCAATCTACATTCAATTCAATCATCCTCACTTCAAAATCTGCATTAGCCGCGTCCAGACCGGCTGAGCGCCGCTCGCGAGCCGCGCTCGGACTTCCTGCGAGCCGTGGCACCCGAGCTAATTTGTGAAAAGTTCCGAGCCGGGCTCGCAAGCCAAGGTGAGCCGGTTTGAGTATTCAGTTTCTCTCCGTATAACGATGGAAAACCACGTATTATTAGCTGCTACGGCGCTTATGTTGTCTGGATATATCGTAAAAAAAAAAGAAAAGAGAAACGAAAATTCTGGATTAAAAAATAGTACTGAAACCGAAACCAATACGGTAAGGGCGTATTCAGATGACACGCGCCGATCACGCACAGCACCCGTGCACGCGTTGTGCCCGCCTTAAACCCGCACACGCGCTGCATCCGCCTCGCACACGCCTCGCGCCCACTTAAACTACTAGTGACTGGACTACTTCGTTCACTAGGCATAGTGGCTTCCAGGTGTCACAACGTGTGCACGTTTAAACCAAAATGGATTTGACTAGGTTAAACAAAGTTCTAATTACATTCTATATGTATAAACAATGGAAGAAAGAAAAAGACGGTAAAAAAATTAACACTATAGGAAAATACTGGATTCACCCTATATTAACACGCAGAAAGAAGCATGGCGAATTTCATATCCTTTATGCGGAATTACGCAATTATGATGATGAATTTTATAACTATCTTCGAATGACTAAAAGGACATTTGATAAATTACTGTCCGTTTTAAACATTAAACTGAAGCATCAGCACACAGCTATGCGAGATAGTATTTCTTCTGCCGAAAGGCTGGTTGTAACTTTGAGGTAAGTAGTCACGGTCTCGCTCAAGATAGTAGTAGCAATAGTAGCATGCGCGCGCGTCTGCCTCTGCCTCTGCCTAGCCTTTTCCCAAGCTTTGTTGGGGTCGGCTTCCAGTCTTACCGGATTTAGCTGAATACCGTATTTTACATAGAGCGACTGCCTATCTGACCTCCACAACCTATTGCTAGGTAATACAGTATTCCATAGTAAGACTGGTTGTCAGAATTGTAATGACTTAACGACTATCAAAGATCACTGTATGACAGTCGGGACCAACGGCTTAACGTGCTTTCCGAGGCACGGAGGGGTCTCGATATGTTTACAAATGGTCACCCATCCACGGACCAACCGCGGCGTGCGCGGCTTTACCTTTATTATCGGACAAACCGTACGGCTTACACTTAGCCACGAGCCCCTCCTTTACAAACGAGCACAAAAATAGAAAAATCGCATGTCCTTTTTAAATAAATTATTTCAAACTATAGTAATATGGCTCAAATTTTGAACGTGACCATACACATTGAAACATATTTTTGTTGTAATCGTTTATTAATTATAGAAAATGTAAGATAATTACATTAATCAAAAACGATAATTATCTTAAATTACAGCGGTAGATATTACAGTAGAAAAATAATAAAATTAATTCAGTGTCGCAAAGTCAAGGTCGTCACTCATACTGGATTGCACACTGGGTTGACTTTGTTCAATTCTAGTGTAAGTGTCAAGTTCTAGTTCGGAACTATAATTAGTAAGCCTAGATTGGCTTCTCACATTAGGGGGTCCAGGTACAGTGGAATATCCATAAGCTTCTTGGCTCCTCACATTAGAAGGTACAGCTGCAGTAGAATATCCATAAGCTTCAGTATCATAGGTTTGCTGAGGTTGGATGGGCTGTTGCAATTGTATATTTTGTGATTCTGACGTGTTGCTGTTTAGATTTCTTTGTTTAAAATTTCTTGATATTGGAATTCGATAAAAATTACATAATTCTGCTGTCATCAGAAGTTTCCTTTTCTTCTTTTTGCATAGAATCGATAAATTGCATCATTTTTATATCTACTGCACTCAAATTTTCATCTTGCACTTGGTCTTTCTTCTTCTTCTTGATCATTGATGTATCATGGCTGTCATCGGTTTCAGTGTTGCAGGGTGGTACCATATTTGACTCAGTATTTCTATGTTGGGCAATTTTTGACAAAAATTTCATATTGTCGTAGTATGTGTACTTATGAACTGATGGATTAGCTCCCGATCCTGACTAGCTCTCGCTTAATTTTCTATGACATGTCATCCATAATTTCGCTGATCTACGATACGGATTCAGAATCGGAAAAAGTACTTTAAGTTATATAGTAAGAGAAGTTTGCCAAAGTATCTGAGAAGAATTGTCAGAAACATATATGAAAGTACCAACTAAAAATGAGTGGTATGAAATTGCTCGCAACTTCTGTTTAAAAGCCAATTTTCCTCATTGCCTGGGTGCTATAGATGGCAAGCACATAAGAGTTATAAAGCCCAAAAGAAGTGGGTCAATGTTTTTAAATTACAAACATTACTTTTCAATTGTTTTAATGGCGGTAGCTGATACAAATTATAATTATATTTTCATTGATGTTGGTGCATACGGAGAAAGAATGTGATTCAAATGTTTTCAAGGAGACTGCTTTTTGGAAAAGCTTAGTGAACAAGACGTTAAATTGGCCAACGCCTGCACAACTGGAAGAATCTAATGTCGATCTACCCTACATTTTTGTTGGGGACGAGGCTTTTGCGTTACACGAAAACATACTTCGCCCATTCAGTGGCCAACAGCTGAATGCGACTAAATCGGTCTTTAACTATCGTTTGACCCGAGCAAGGCGATATGTAGAATGTGCTTTTGGCATTAATTGATTTAGCAGATTGACTTGATTTAGCAGATTGACTTGATTTAGCAGTTAAAATTCTAAAAACGTGTTGTTTACTAAAGAACTTTATACATAAAGAAGAGGGTATGCGTGAAATATCAACCATCAATCTTGGACCTAAACTATCGGCTTTACCAAGGTCGCCATCAATACAATACAATACTATGACAGCAAGTACAGTTCGTAATCATTTTGCGGAATACTTTATGTCTGAGCATGGATAAGTACCATGGCAAATTAAATATTGGTAACAATTTATTAAATATATATGTACAGGGTGTCCCGTAAATAATGGATCAAACGTAACGGGTAGGTAGCTTACCTCATTTCCAACAACTAATTTGAACAGTAAAAAAAAAACCCATAAGGTAACCAAGATAATTTTTTTTTTCGATTTTTACTATTTTCTGTACCAGCATTCAGTGTTTTTAATGCTGTTGCTGCAAATGGTATCATATTTAGGTGTGATTTTTGTCATACATTTCTGAATAGTTTACTAGTGTTATAAGATACCATTTTTTTAAATAACATTTTATTTGCCTTAGAAAAAAAATCTTGAATTGAAAAGTTTTGTTTTTACGATGAAAAGACCAGAATTGGAAAAATTCTCCTGTAAAAAAAATGTATGACATCAAAGTGTACCATTATTTTAAAAACTTGTACAATTACTAAGGTTTGCAGATTGGTATAAAACTTACGCCTAGTCTTTGTCGTTACAAAGATATTGCTATGAATCTGACAGAGGTGC
The DNA here is from genome assembly GCA_950381575.1 of Plusia festucae. Classification (NCBI taxonomy): domain Eukaryota; kingdom Metazoa; phylum Arthropoda; class Insecta; order Lepidoptera; family Noctuidae; genus Plusia; species Plusia festucae. Next base: position 5,358,857 of record OX494457.1, read on the forward strand.
AAAATTACGAAATAAAATAAAATTGAAAAAGTGTGCACAATTCAACTATTTTCTTAAAAATGTTTAGGTATCTCAGCGTATGAAAAAACTTAGGAGGTTAAATTAAAAAAAAAATACAAATAAATCGTTTATTTTGTTTTTACAGTAAATGTTCAAACTGACGTCCCCCTACGAGAATGCAAAGTCTGCACCTCCTAATAAAGGAAGCTCTTATCCGACGGACAAAATGGCTGTTGTTTATTTCTGATACAGCAGATTGGATGCGCTGACGTAATTCTTCTTCCGACGTTATTCGTTGTTTGTAAACTTTGTCTTTTAAACATCCCCAATAAAAAAAATCTAAGGGATTTAAATCCGGAGATCGCGGAGGCCACAAAATTGGTCCTAATCGGCCGATCCATCTGTCAGGGTAAGTTTCATTGAGTTGCGCCCTTACTGCCGTCGCATAGTGAGCGGGGCATCCATCATTTTGTAACCACATTGCTTGCCGCACGTCTTCTGGAATATTTTCTAATAACGTTGGCAACTCATTCCTTAAAAAATGCAGATAGTATTCGGCGTTTAGAGTTGCTGGTAGTTCAAAGGGCCCTATTATTTGCCCATTTATTATTCCTGCCCATAAATTTATTTTAAATTGATGTTGGCTCCTGTCCTCTCGCATCAAATGTGGGTTTACCAGCTGCCAACTGTGCAAATTATGCAAATTGAGATATCCATCTCGCCGGCATGAAGACTCGTCACTCCATAAAATTTTATTAAAAAACTGTGGGTCCGCCCGTATCATTCTAAGCATCCTTTGGCAAAATGCTACTCTTTGCGGGTAATCACGTGACGTCAGCGTTTGAACACGTTGCACGTGATATGGGTGCAACCGGTGCCTTTTTAGAACTCGATGTACCGTCGATCTTGGAATACCTGTGCGTTGCGCTATGACGCGAATTGAGACCGACGAATCTTCCTCGATTTCTCGAATAATAATTTCGTCATTGACTTGTGACGGTCGCCCTTCACTGGCACCCCCAACTCCGGTGCCAAGAATTCTTCCCTCAAGAAGCGCGTTATGCACTCTAATGAATACGCGATAGTCGGGATGTCGATCCCGGTTCGGGTATCTTTCACGATACAATCTTGCGGCCGCCCTGGCATTACCTCTTGCTTCTCCGTAGATAAAATGCATTTCGGCATACTCCCGTGGCGTGTACTCGTAACGAGGCATCGTACTACTGCACACACGTACAACCACACACAAACGATTGTTTTCGAAGTCCGTAGGATTGCCAAGTCATTCATCCAAAACACAAACAGTTCCAAATCGTTAGGCAAAGCAAAGTCCAAATACACCGCACAAGTTTAATTTTAAGGAACACAACAGTTAGGCACAGCAGGAGCGAAAGTAGTCTGACGTACGTATCAACTCGAAGAGAGATTCGTGTCAACTAAACAAATAAAATCAAGCAACATTACCAAAAATACAAAAGCGGTGCTATCTATCCCTTTCACACTGAGTGAGGTGCAACTCCGCAGGTAGCGGTCCCAAATGCCGAACAGATGACGTCATCGGCTCGGAATTACGCTACACGCTTAACCACATGCTTAGATTACAAGCATAAGCCATTACGAGAAAGAAAAGTTAGATTGTACCATTTTAATTTCTGTTCTGTCTTCTTCATCACATTCATACGAGTAGCAATATCTTTGTAACCGCAAGGACTAGACGTAAGTTTTATACCAATTTGCAAACCTTAGTAATTTTACAAGTTTTTAAAATAATGGTACACTTTGATGTCATACATTTTTTTTACAGGAGAATTTTTCCAATTCTGGTCTTTTCATCGTAAAAACAAAACTTTTCAATTCAAGATTTTTTTTCTAAGGCAAATAAAATGTTATTTAAAAAAATGGTATCTTATAACACTAGTAAACTATTCAGAAATGTATGACAAAAATCACACCTAAATATGATACCATTTGCAGCAACAGCATTAAAAACACTGAATGCTGGTACAGAAAATAGTAAAAATCGAAAAAAAAAATTATCTTGGTTACCTTATGGGTTTTTTTTTTCCTGTTCAAATTAGTTGTTGGAAATGAGGTAAGCTACCTACCCGTTACGTTTGATCCATTATTTACGGGACACCCTGTATATTCAAACATACTTACCGTATTTATTTTTTGCCACATCCGACAGCGATTCAAAATCGTCATTAATAATTATACATATTTCGCGCCAAGCCTGTAGAGTTTTCCTTTTATCTTTATAGCTTTCAAGGGTTTTATCCCACAGCACATCTCTTTCCTCCACCAAAGAAATGAATGTTTCTTTGTCGAAGTTATCCATCATATATTACTAAAACAAAAAACACGCCACACGACTAAACTTGATCACAGTCAATACAACACTAGCCATATTCTCATCTATGCCAGCCATTGCGCGGGCGCAAGGCGTACGCGTCGGGGAGGGTGCAGAGCGCGGGCAGGGCGAGTGCAGGGTTGGCGCGAGGCGGGCGCGAGGCTTGCGCATGGCGTGCGCGTGTAGACCTCGTTATATGCAATTTGAGATCTATTGATGCATTATAAGGCTCAAATTCTTATTTAACAAATTTCAATTCTGCGATTTTCCGCTGATCATCACTTGCATGTTGCTGACTTTTAAAAATATTATCAATGGTACACACATTCGATGAGCTAGGAAGACGAAGTTTATGCTTAGAACCTTCACTGTGTCTTTTGATAGCACCCAAATCGGCAATAAAAGAAGAATCGCAAACAGTGCAAATGCATTTAAATTTTGAGTTTAGGTTAGGGTATTTTCCGGATCGATACAATTAAACACAAGGAATATTATTATTCTTATAATTAATCATATTTATTATACATGTTTAATGGCATTAATTAATTCTTCAAATGGATCCAGATGTTCAATCGTATTTCTCCTCCTCCATGTGTACTCGCACAACCATTGTGTAAAATCTTGTTTGTTTTGTTGTTGTCTAAATTTTTGTTTAGTCCCCGCCACTGGCTCTACACGTTGAGTATGTGTCCCATCTGGTGCCACAAACTTATTAGTCGGGTCACTATGGTTGACCCGTTTATGTATACAGCCATGCTAAGGAAGGCTCAGATATGCTCTCCAATAGTCAGTATGAATGATGGAACCTTCGTCAACATGATTTTTTATTAGTGGCACCAACATTTCCGCAGACCTATCATTATCGGGACACACCTCCAGCCACAAATCGTCACTGCCGTCTTCCATCATGCCAATAACCCAAATATTGAATAATTAATCAAGAAAATATTATCGTGGTCGACATATTGAGGGCCACCTCAAAATGTCGACCACGATTATATTTTCTTTTTCCAAATTTAGATTCGTTAATTTGGACCATTTCATTCGGGCCTCCTAACTTCCCTTGGGCCCTTTGATTTTCTAGCTCATAAATTGTAACAGTCTCCCGGCAATAACTAAACCGGTCCGCCACAGTTCTTGTAGATACTACCAGAGCATCATCACAAGTCAATTCTTTTTGAGTTTGATGGTATGTCAGTCCCGCACTAAAAGCATACATCATTTGGAAAATTACAGTTACGGAAAACCTTGTTTTATCCGGCAGATGCTTTTGCGGCATCTAAATTTTCCAACTTGCCTAGCCTGTTTTGACAATGTCAGCAATCAATTAGAAAATAAAATTAGACTCTTCTCTCAGCAGTGCGACATTGACGCCTATTATATCCTAGTAATTCAACAATAAAACTAATATGTTGTTATAGATTCAGCAACCTTAATTTATTAACCTCGTAAGGCCCAGACATATGTTTGACTCAGTAGTCATCAAGGCCTAACCGTGTATTTAAATGGACAAAATGTTTATAGTGCTTCAGGCCCAAGATTTGAAGTTGAAAATTAGAGGTGTTAGAGTTATCGGTTTGTATTGAGTCTTTTATGGGGTACTTATTGTAATGTCTAGATGCAGATTTACAAAAAAAAATGCTTCTAAATTTTGTCCATTTAAATGACCGGTGGGTCACAATGACTAGTGGACTATGGGAATAAAATAATACTATTTTGTATCTATAAATTGTGTTTATTCTCGTTTTTCTTCGATAATGCACATAATTATTATTAATCAGTCTTAAAATTTAAAAATCACATAAAATAATATTTTTTTTAGTTTCCTCTCGTCTATTATCTGTATCTTACTCAAAATAATTCTTATTTATCAGTCTTAATAAAGTTTTTAGTTTAGTTTAGTATAATTAATATAGTTTAGTTATAAGTTGTGTATAATATAAAAATTATGTATATTGTTTACAAGAAATAAAACTCGTCTTAATAATTACTAAAATCACATAAAAATCAGTATTTTTAAATTCTGTCTCATCTATTATCTTTACCTTACCAATACTTTTATAACTAATTCAAATTAAGTTTCATTTTTTAGGAATGAAAATCCTTAAAGCAATTTCTGTATCTGGTAAAACATTTAGTGCACATAATATTCGTTTTCATTCTATGACAACGTTTACACCTTTGAGAGTCCGCCATAACTGGCAGGTGTTTTGCATCTTTTTTTCTTTGTCTTTGAGAAGGAACTTGTACTGACAGTGGACGTTACGTCCTCTACCTCTAGGTTCTGAATCTTCTTCTTCTGAAATTCCAGAAACATCTGTAGAGGTATAGGCTTCTATTAAGTTTTCTCCGAGTTCGATTTTGTAATCACGTAGTTGTTCTATTCTTTTGGCTGGAACATTTTGTGCCCTTTTATGTTTTTTATAAAGGAGCCACGTGTTAGAAAGAGCGAGATCCATAAAATGGCTGAAAACACGTTGTGTCCATTTACGTGTCCGATATCTATTAGGACATACGGACAACAGCCTGTCAGCTAAGTCTACCCCACCCATGTTTTCATTGTAAGCTTTTACTACTATGGGCCGTGGTACTTGTAAATAGCATTTTTCTTGTTTGCTCCATCTTCTGCATAAATCCATGGGCTCTTTAGCATGTATTGTTGATAAAAAGGTCACAGCCTTATTGTCATACCACTTAATCAGGGCTAAATCACCCTTTCTATTTGCCAAAACTTGTGTGGCTCCTCTACCTTCATTTTTCATTTCTCTGTCGTCCTTTAGCTTAATACTGACCTGTCATGGGATCCTATTTTTCATAATCGTACCCGCAAACAATAGATTTCTTAGAAGCAGCTCTTCTGCAAGAATGACTGTGGTATAAAACCTGTCAAAATATATTTTATGTCCAGGTGCTAAATCGGCAGTCAAACTCAAGACTGCTTTTACGCCAAGTCCAAAATGAGTAGTTTCATATTGAGAGTATGTGGTTTGCCCTTGGTAGATTTGTAAATCACACACCATACCATCAGGGTTAGCAAGTACAAAAGCCTTCAGGCCTGTCGGATTAGGTTTTCCTGGTACATATTGTTTTATGCCACATTGCCCAGTAAATGGTATTATCACTTCGTCAATGGAAAGGTGTTCTCCTTTTGTCTGCATCTTGCATCCCTGAATAATTTTATTAAGCAATGGGCGAACTTTCCACAATTTATCTTTTGATCGTTCTTCTGAGCTAATATCGTCGTCATAGACAAATTTTTGGCTATTTCTCAGCAAGAAAAATCTAGCTCAAGTCATGTTATCTGCCACCAAGGCGACTCGATATTTTGTTTCCCAGTACATTCTAAGTTTCGGATAATTAATACCAGCCATAATCATCGTAATGCCTAGGTACACGTAAAGTTCCGATTCGATTAGGTACAGATAGGAACCAGTTTTTTTTAAGTGCGTCTGGTTTATTTATTCTACAATCAATTTTATTAAATCCTCATCAATATACTGCCTAAAATAATCGAAATGGTCAGCAAAGTTACCTGGATCACTTTCTAAATAAGCAGGTCGAATAAACGGAACAGTAGGTGGCATAAAATCTGTTTCTGTCCACTCTGATAATTCTCCAGCACTCGCCGATGTTCGCCTTGTTGAGCCGCGACGACGAATAACACGGCAAAGTCGTCTTGTTATTCCACCTCGAGTCCACGGTCTTCCTCTTGGCCTCGATATCTCTGAGAGAGGTACATCTTCATCAGATGACGATTCTTTAGACGAACTGCAAGGCTCAGAAATGATCAAACCTATTTCTTCTTCTTCCTGCTCATCCTCGATTTCAGAGTCTGCCAACACATCGAAGATTGCCTCCTCAATCTCTTTATCGCGCATAGCTATGGAACCAAAGAGTTCTCCCATTCCAAGGTGCGCCTCACTCTCTTCATTGGGTCTGCAGTTTGTTTTGCACGTTTCATTGTAAAAAGGTACAACAGGATATGGTTGACAACAATTAATTAACTCACTGATATCCGTGTGGAGGTTATGATGTGATACACGTAGTTGCGCTTGCTCGACATTACTTTACCTTTTCTGTCGCGCCGGCCCTTTATATACTACTCGATTGCACCACTATTTCACCTCCTTTCCCTTCTCCAGCAAATGGCATTGACCGCTTGTGTCCGTGTTTTTATTGCAATATGTAAATATTGTTATGCAGATTTATGAGGGTGTTTTTATTTTAAATATTTTTACTTATACTTCAGAATTATATATAGGTAGATAAGCAAATCATTATACAATATCTATGTGTAGGATCAGGAGTGCCGAGAGGTAGTTCGTCAGGGTTTGGAGTTCCCAATTTATTGGGATTAACAAGATTGTATAAGCAATTACGGAGTTATTTATTACATTAGGTAGTGATTAAGACGCAATAAAATGACACTCATTAATGATACACAGTAAAAAAATGAAATTAATTTGCTTACGTACGACGAAACTTTACCGTAACGAGAACCGCATTACAATATTTGCGTTTTTCGATATTTTTTCCTGTAACATCTTTATATTAATACGAAAACTTTGGACCCCTTTTTACGAAGATTGCGCGGATGCAGGAGCATAAAATTTGGCACACTTATAGTTTATGTGTAGGAGAAGTGCGGAACGCTAATATTCTTCAATAATAATGCTTATAAAGTACATTAAATCAATAAATAAAACATTACCCACACTACCATGCATTTCACACACACGTTTCTTTTGTAGACATAGAGTAGTGACATTGACATATCAAAAATATATGTGGCAATAATGCTAAGAGTCAAACAACTTGTTTCTTCAGCAACATTTATTTTTATCCAACGTCTATCGCCTTCGGGAGTCCTACTTCAACTATATCATGTATTCCGTGAGTCTCCCTTCAGCTGTCTTTTCACACTCTATTTTCAAAAACCCATCCTTCCAGATCCTTCCATCTCGCTCCCTTTCATACATTCATTCCTTTTCACTCACTCTAACGTTCCGTTTCCCACATATACAGGGTTACAGGTTAAGTCGACCTAAATCCTTTAAGAGGTGGTAGTTTCCATCATTCCTGACTGATTTGACTATTGGACCCCATACCCCAAACTTAACCGTTCTCAAGTTATGAGACTTTGAAGTTTTTTTTTATAAAAATCCAGATTTTTTGTCTTTTGTCCCCTTTTTTTGTGTTTTGTACCTCTAATGTTTTTGTTTTTGTATTTTTTGTGTAGCAGATTAGTTGCTTCATTATTTTAAACACAAAAACTGCAAGTAACTGTACCAAATGAGTCGTATTAGACGAATAATTGTTAAAAAAAAAAAAAATTGTGAAAAGTTTTTTTTTCTTTGTAAGATATTGTAAAAAAAGTCTATGACAGTTATGCTCCAGATATGCTTAAAAATATCTACGGTTCTTCAGCTTTCCGATAAGGTACAATACAACAGGGTATTAATGGATTTTTTAACAAAAACATTGATGATATGCTACCAGGTAAAAAAAATTTAACTTTAGTCAGAAAACAAAATAAAACAATCCAAATAGGTAACAATTGAAGTTTATTATTCCTTTTACAGTACATGTTCCACATGTCCGCCCCTATTTCGCACACATACACGCATTCTATGTCTTAAGCCACTTTTCACTACCCCAATTGATAGTCCTCTTCTTATTTCGTTAGCAGCATCAATAATTTTCTGCCTCAAAATATCAACAGATGTTATTGGGTTAGGTTCCTTGTAAACCAAACTTTTCATGTGCCCCCACACATAAAAATCCATGGGTGTCAAGTCTGGACTTCTAGCTGGCCACGGTGTAGGTCCACCTCTCCCGAACCACTTATTTGGATAATTAGTGTACAGCCACTCTCTGACACTCCTTCTAAAGTGCGCGGGGCACCCGTCGTGCTGAAACAACATGTCTCGAATAAGGTTTAATGGTATGCCGTCGAGTAAATCGGGTAAAACTTGTCCTAAAAAATTTTCATAGGTCTCTCCATTCAAATTTGGAGGTAGAAAGTAAGGCCCAATCAGATGGTTTGAAATTATTCCCATCCATACGTTAAGGCTGAAACGTCTCTGTGACCCCTTTACTCTTTTCTTATTAGGATTTCCTCCTGCTTTCGGAGCCCAATGATGGGCGTTATGGTAATTGGTTATCCCATCTTGATCAAATTTAGACTCGTCAGTCCACAAGATTCTTCGAAAAAACGAAGGATCTTCCAAATCTGCATTCAACATAAACCTGCAGAAATCCAGCCTCCTCACAGGATCTCCTTCTTCGATAACATGCACCGGCGTGTAGTGGTACGGGTAGAGACCGGCAGTATGCACGGTAAACCACACTTTCCATTGTGAGATTCCAAGTTCTCGGGCAACAACGTTGGTTGACGTAGTCGGATCCAGTCGAAATCGTCGAACAATCTCATTATCTTCGTCTTCATCATCATCATTAATACGTGGTCTAACCAGGTCTGTTCGTCGCCTCGAGACAGAGCCAGTCTCTCTAATTCGTCGGTAAACTCCGTCGAAGACGCTAATATCCGGAATTCGGCGGCCAGGAAAACGTGCTATGTATTCTTGACGAGCTTGTAAGGATACACAGTTGCAGTACCTATAACAAATCAAAATATCTGCATATTCTTCGTTCGTTAAGGTCGCCATCTTCAACAGTTCCAAATCAGAAGCACAAATCAAGGTCCAGTTAACAAGCACAGTCACGAATAGGAGGAAACAGTCCAGAAAAACAAGCCGAGTCGAGTAAAAAACAAAGAGCACCAAGTATCGCATCTACCACGGACGAATCGCGTAAGCAGACTAACCAAACACAATAACAACAAAATGGCGTTTGAAATCACTTTTCTCTCTTGCACCCGTTTACATTGTATAATATTCCGCTCGCACGCGACGCGCTACCCTTTACGAAATACCGTTATTTTTGCCTGGGAGTCTTTCACCGATGATTTTTCCGAGAATCCTGATAACACCGTAGCAAATTATACCTTATCGGAAAGCTGAAAAACCGTAGATATTTTTAAGCACATCTGCAGTATAACTGTCATAGACTTTTTTTAAAATATCTTACAGAAAATAAAAAACTTTCCACAAATTTATTTCTTTTTTTATCAATCAATCGTCTAATATGACTCAGTTGATACAGTTACTTGCAGTTTTTGTATTTAAAATAATGAAGCAACTAATCTGCTACACAAAAAATATAAAAACAAAAACATTAGAGGTACAAAACACAAAAAAAGGGGACAAAACACAAAAAATCTGGATTTTTATAAAAAAAACTTCAAAGTCCCATAACTTGAGAACGGTTAAGTTTGGGGGGTATGGGGTCCAATAGTCAAATCAGTTAGGAATGATGGAAACTACCACCTCTTAAAGGAATTAGGTCGACTTAACCTGTAACCCTGTATATATTTGCCTATACATACTCTGTGGTCAAATTGTTTTTCAATTTGTCCATAGACATAGAGTACTAAAAAAAAAAATTATTTGCCTCATTTAATATAAAAAAAGATTTTAATAATAATGCATAAAAATACATTAAATCAATAAATAAAACATTACACAAATCAGCATGCATTTGACACACGCATACATACTCTGTGGTCAAATTGTTTCGTTCATTCGATGGTTTGGTTTAAGGTTTTTTATATCCGAATATAACGGACATTTAGCAAACGACGAAAGAGTTTTTACAAAAAACATTGTTTTCAGAGAAGTTTTAAATCATTAATCAAATTATTACAATATGCAATAAAATATGCTCTAAATGGATAGTATTTTTAACGCATGATTTTTTTGCTTTGCATCCTCTTATAGCATGTTTTGTTTTAATAAACATTTCTTTAATTAGATACTCTTTATTTTACTTTTAATTTCATATAATTAGTTCAAAAAATAAATTGCCAAATACCAGTCTTGGTCAAATCTGTGGTTATAGTAGTTTGGTTTTCGACAGTAGAACCTTAATAATGTTTGAATATTTTTTTTTAATAATGTATACCTATTAAGTCACTTACAATTTAAATTTATTGGGTCCTTCGCTGTTTGACACCATGAATTTTTGACACCACGGTGTCAATCGCAGAAGAACGTTTTTTGAATTGGCTGTAATATTTTTCTCTATATATAACTTAAAATTAAAGATCACAATCATCATTATCATCATCCAATAATTGGTAATTGCTTAGACTATATTACTATTTAAAATTTTTATCTTAATTTTTCTAAGCAATGACCAATACTTATTTGACCAGTCAATAATTCTTGGATGGTGTTATTAATTCTATCATTGATTTGCATGCTCTCTTTTTTTCTTTTAGAAATTTGAATAGGTCCTGATTGGTTAATTTTATTATAGTAAAATTTGGCGTCTTTTTCCACTCCACTAAGAAATTGACCAATATTTGGTTTTAAGGGCATTATTTTTTTTACTCTTCCATTCCACGACTCTACCATATTGTTGGTTCTATGACTTTCGTTAAAAGTGTTCCATACTTTAGATAGAACAGGGTGTTGGAGCCATGTTTGGACAAAATAGTCATTGAATTTCGTGATTTCAGCGTTATTTGGACTTTCTCCCATCACATACAGCCAGCCGTCATCTAATAAATTGAGCGGCAAATGTGACAAAACTGTGCATAATTTCACATGGATCCTGCCCAGTCTAGATTTTATTACTCCAAGCTGCTTGGCTTTACGCCACAAGCTGCGGCTAAAATGGAAAAAACAGCCAACTATTTTCACTTCTGGAAATAGACCTTTTATAGCCAATATCGCAGTCACTTCAAAGTCCATTGAAATGTGTGTGGGCTCCCATTCTTGGACTTGACTTTTTATCATTTCAAATAAAATCTCGTAAGTGACCTGTTTTCTATCAGGAAGTAAAGCATACAGCACGGGAACTATGTTGACGTATTCTTCATTGCTGCCTATATCCGCATGAAAAGTATATACTTGATGGAAACCATTGGGACAAATTTTAAAAGTGCCGTCAACAAAAAATCGTTTTGATTCTTTTAGATATTTGGTCATTTCTTTTTTTGCAAAAATTATTATGCGCTTATTTTTGTATGTATAGTCAGCGAATAATAAATCTTCGTATTTTTTAGGTAGTTCTAGAATTGTGGCGTTTTTGAAGTTAAGTTTTTTAGCACCTAGTGCTTTGTTTCTTTGATTGTATAGTTTGTTCTTGATGTTATTAAATTTAGGTAATGGACTCAATAAATTGATTCCTTTATCGGCAAGAGCTTCCATTGATTCTTCGAAAATTTTCGGTACAGGCTTATTGATATTGTTTTTAACAGCTTCAGTACACAATTGCATCTGCCTTTCTATTTCAATCACTGCATGATCCTTTGAACTATGGTTATGGATAGTTTCATTTAATATTGTAAAAGGGGGCGGGCTCACTTTGAGTATTGCATTACACTTGGTCTTTTTCTTTGTACATCTCCATATCTCTGAGCCATCTTTGTTATTTCGTTTCCAAATATAATCGTATCCACCTCGACAAAGCATTCGGTGTCCTCTCTTGGTTCTTTGAAATTCTAAGTTGTCAAAACCATGTGAGGTTGACGGGTGTTCAGACATTTTAACACCAATCCTTAAAATAAAAAAGTAAGCGTTAAAATTTCAGCTTTCGTAACATGTAAATTTGTTTCATTTTGGACTAGGTCTTGTACACCATTCAGAAATATAGAGAAAAAATCGGTAGTTCTTGGAAAACTACAGTTTTATTTTTCATTTGCGGAATCGCCAGCGCAAAATAAAATTAAAAAATTTGATTAGCAACACAATTTTATGTGCAATACTGTTCATACATTGAAATAATGACTTAATGAAATGACTACAGACTCACAGTATTTTATCATTTTAGAACATTAGCAAAGAATTTATATAGTACTAACGTACAGAAGGGCCACTCTCCGCCCCCCACCGATCCGCGATACCGCCAGGCAACATCATCAACACGCATGCATGAGAGAAGCATGGGTGACCTATTCATTCATCCATAATGTTCACGCACACATTCGCAGCGTGTGCAAACGTCATTTCTTCAGTTTAGTTGTAATAGTTAATTATACCGCGTCGTTTCTATGGAGTGTTCCCCCTGTGACATTAGTTATAATAATAAACTACAGATATTCATAATGAATTACTGTGTTGGCGCTTAATGAAGCGATGGGACGCCACGACGTGACAGGGCCCGCTCCGGCTACGTAAGCGCAGTTGGAGTTTCTGAACGAATGCAGTTCGAAATTTCAACAGACCAAAAACAAAAGCCAAAAGTGGTCGTTTTTAGTTTCGTGGAATAATCTTACAGTATGTTTGGTTCGTCAATTATATTATAATTTTATGATATTAGCATCCACAATGTTTTCAGACAAAAAACACATAAAAATGTATTGTACAAGACCTAGCCCAGGTTCTATACATTTCTGAAACACCGCCTTTATATTTATTTACATTTGCACTTTATGATATATGAAATGCAAATGAATGTGCCCTACAATAAAATACAATTAACATTATCTTCGAAATAGGAATAAGTAAACTTTAATTCACCTTTTAAATTAACTGATTTTATATTATTGCCTGGAAGTTTCAAGGCCTTAAGATTAAAACTAATAATTTCAATGTGAAAACAAATCCAAACCATCCATTTTGAAGTGAGCAATTTTAATGTTACAAATTATCATTTAAAAATGCTTAGTATCAATTAAAAGACATACCTAACCAGTTGTAAATACCAAGTTTAAGTTAAATGAATTACTTTATTAACTTAAACTTGGTATAATTACCAGACCTAGGAGTTGTCGGGGCACGAACTAGGGATATAATTAGAATGCCTTGTACTATGAGTAAAAACACGTATTGCCTAAGGTATTAGTATATCCACAAATGACTCTTGAACTTGAAATAATAAGTGTTCAATATACATCACTGTAATTATCGATAAGTATGCATTTGTCAATAAGGTTATCTTATCACTAGCTTTTGCCCCGACAACTCCTAAGTCTAATAATTACTTAACACTACTCATACAAATAATATGAGAAGATAATGAACAAAATATTGCGAAATGTACTTACCAAATACTTATAACAAGAACAACACCTCACATACACTGTACCACTTTCAACGCACGAACGTCCTACTGTGACCTTAAGATTCGTAACTCAACGACATGCAAATAACCATACAGTTAGCATTAGCCAATCAGGAACGTATTGTTTACGGATGGTTGACATATTGATCGCTGATTGGCTAATTTTTTACAAAAGGGTTGCTTTTACCTGAGATTTTTGTTTGTTTTAACTCAGGTACTTCTACCCTTTTTTAAACGTTATTACCAACATTTTTAAGGGCATGTAAGTAATAATCATTTCTATTTAATTATTTTTTGCCTGCTGATATTTTGAACATCAAAATTAAATTTCAAGAGATTTTTAGCAAGGGACTTAGTCAAAACTAAGGAATATAAGTTCTGTT